>CM062846.1:35409568-40965100 GCA_031772225.1 Eubasilissa splendida | reverse complement strand
AAAATCTCTGCCAAGAGTTTCATTGGCAAACATTAGAGATAATCCTGGATCTAAAATGACGGTACGTTTGAGGTTATGTAGAATGAGATTTTCATCGTTAGTTATTATTTAATTAGTAATAGTTTTCACATATTAAGTCATTGGTTTAAAGGAACTTCGTTTAGCAAGTTAAAAATTTGATACAAAATATTATCTTGAGATAACCACGTCTTTAGAAATGCTATGAAACTCCATTGAATATTTATATGTACACATGGAAGGATTACCGACAGCTTTTCTCTGACCTATACATGATGTATAAAATGCATTTGAGCACTATAAGTGAGAGTACTGGACCCGGATCTCGTATTTATGTAATTTTTTTGGACCACCAAGTTGGATATATTTTTCACAGCACATTTAAATTTGCTACCATTTCACTACTGTTTATGATAGTAACACATTGTTTTTGTATTTGGTTAACATTTTCTCATTGCTTGGCAGTTAAATGTCGACTAGATTCTCTGCAAACTCTATAGCATGCCGTCAAAATTGAATATCCTTGTGGATGCCAGAATAGTAGTAGTATATTGTAGATGTAAAAAATAACAAGTTCACATCATCTTTGGCATACATGCTGTGATAGAAGGGTAATAGAAATTTACAAAAGACAACAATAATTTAAACAATTGAGACGACAGTATCATACTTCCAAATACCTGGTTTAATACATTAGAAGACATAAATTACCTGACCCACTAACAAATATTGAAAAAATATTAAATTAATATTGAAAACACATTTACATCAAAAATTTATTAGAACCCGACACTTATCATTTAATATTTTGATGTATTTTTTATGCAGCGTTAAATTAATTTCTTATTAAAGTTTTAACACTTCTCTGTCCGGTAATCTCCGTGCAAACTGATGACATAATGTGGGTAAATAAGCAGGGTTTTGCAAAAATATATATTTTCACAAATTTGCCATATATCATAAACCACTAAATATTTTTTAATCAAAGTTTCTTTTAGTTATTATTGGATGTCTTCACTAGATATCTATTCTTAAAAGCAATAATTATAGTCGAAAATACCTACTAGTGAGCCCATAAAACATCACATTCCAAATGGAGTTCTTCGATTCTCTAAATATAAAACAAAGGTTTTTTTACCATTCCATATTGTCATAAAAATACTAAAGTGCATCTATAATGAAAGATTTGCAGTAAAAATACATTTTTTACATATACCTGCACAAACAAAAATGAACGCGACACCGTTTATACTCATAGCCTTGGCGTGTAACATGAAACAATGAACTTCTTTCAACCAGATTATTATTTTAACATCTCATTTATACAGATTCATTTTTTTAATCATTTTTAGCAAAGAGTTTTATATCCAGAGAGGATGAACTATCCTGTTGTACTGAGAACAATTTTGAAGCTAGGTCTTGTAGTATGTGAGAAAGTCATTCGGGTTGTTCAGCAATGATCTGCAGTTCTCGAACATATCCAAGCGTAAAGGATGTTACTTACAATAACGCCATAGGGCAATTTTCACAAAACAAATAATTACGTAAATTTTAACTAATTTTGTTTATTTATTAAGGTCGATATTTATATTGTGTTTTGTTTGTTTCAAAGTGTTGCGTTGTATTCTTTCAGATATTTTTAATCATTAAAGATAATGTAATGTTAAATCTCATTATATATTTTTATTTACTGAATTTATGAGTTTAATGAATATGTCTAGAATAGACGATTTATGAGTTTAATGAATAATTAGATTTGCTGAGTTTCCGTAAAACAAATACTTTGTAATTCATGTAGAATTTCTCAAATTTCAAACTGGGAATATAAAAGTACGCCCTTAAATTATTTTCACCGAAATAGCTAATTCACATAATAATTTTGACATTAACAATGTACGTGCACACCAGAAAGTATGATTCTTGTATTGAAAAGTAGTACATATTTAGTGTATAAAATAATTACAATAAATTAATAAATGTAACCGTTTCATTTACTAGTTACCACTATTCCATTAATAGTTCCATTTCATTTACTAGTTACCACTATTCCATTAATAGTTCCATTTCATTTACTAGTTAACACTAAAAATTACCAATTTATTGTAATACTACCTCTTGGTAGGTCTCATATTTGATAATTTTGTAAGATACCTTACTCGAATAGCACAGTTCTCAACAATTTATTTTATTTTATTTTATTTGTAACTATATAATACAATGTAAAAATCTGTTTGGACTGTGCCCGTCTCACTAGAGAAATTCTGTGTGAAAATGTGGTTGTGATTTAAATTGTTGAAATTTAAAGATAACTTGAAAAAATACTCAAACTGGTTGATATTCACTGATCATGCCCTTACACTTATGATTACTGTGCGAGTGGATTCTGCGAGGAATTCAATTTCTAATTAGACCATCATCAATGGATTTAATAATGTTGCATATTCAATAAAATGTATCTGCGGTACTGAAGATATTTTGTTGGAAAATATGACTGATCTGATTAACTACTGTAGTTGGACTTTTTTATTTTTTCTTTTCATGTTTAAACATGTACTTTACTATTATCTGGGTACTTTGTTTTAATAAATATTTTTCATCTAACATTTTGCATTTTATTATTTTAAAAAGCAGATTAAAAAATAGGGGTCCCCTTATAATCAGGGTCACCCTATAGTCGGTCCATACATACCGTGTTATAAATATATTTATCACTGCATAAAAAACAAAAAAAAAATTGTCTTAGTTTATTTTCAAATATTTTCTTTTTAATGTTCATTGCTCATTGCTCATTGTTCATTGCTCTATTTTTTCTCACTTGTTATTTATAAATTTTTTGGACAGACAAATATTTGAATGGACAAAAAAAACACATAAAATGGCATCTATGAATTTTTTAATGAATAGTGTCGGTTATGGTACAAGTTTCAGCAGTTTAGTCTGGTTACAGAGAAAACGTGGCAGAGCACAGCACGGGGGTGACAAGCATGGAGAGGGAAACAAAACAAACCACCAGAACTATTTGAGGCTCGGCTACGAAACTGGCAATAATCCATTTTATTTGAGATTTGGTTACGAACCGTATTATACTGGACATCAGTGAGTTAACCAAACTTATTTTTATTTGTCCCAGCATTAAAAATCAAAGAATCAGTCGTAATCTTAGGATGGATTCAACCTTTTTTGTAATTGCTTTTAATTTAAAACCGAACCATGGTCAATGAAAAGCTCACATATATTTCTGCTTTTGAGACGAGCTTTTGCCATTTCAGCTTATGCTAGCCAGGGTGGATGGACGGTGGATCAACATACTGCAGGTGTTTCTCTGTAACCTGGTCAGATGTTAATTTTTCAAATCAATAAGAATTAACATTTTTTTCTGAAATGTATTATTATTGATATAACTATCGACTATTACGATAATCGCCTAGATTAGATTATATAATGTCCTCACTCATATTCAAATGATTATTTTGCAGCCTGAGAAGACAGTACCCACCTCTTTCACTGCACAAGCTTCAAACAATGATCGACACAAACAGAATAGATACTTCGCAACCCATAGATATCACCTCACTGATCAAAACCGGGCTGTACTCGATTAAACCAGATGAAAAGCATTTTGGGGTAAACTTGACTGACGAAGGAGCTGATTTATTTCAGTGTAAAATAAATATCGAGGTACAGTGGGCGACAGAGCCCGTAATTGCTGCGGTGGAACGGAATGGGGGGGTTATCACCACAGCGTACTATGACCCCCACAGTCTGCTAGCCATGAAGGATCCCAAGAAATTTTTCATGAGAGGGACAGCGATCCCCAAGCGTATGATGCCTCCCCCCGATGCGATAGAGTTTTACTCGAGCCCCGAACACAGAGGCTATTTGGCGGATCCTGAGCTTGTTTCGCAACAGCGCCTGGTGTTGGCGCAGAAATACGGCTACATTTTGCCTAAAATAGAAGAAGATGTAGACTACGATATGCTGATGGAAAGGAAAGATCCCCGACAAATATTTTACGGTTTGGAGCCCGGCTGGGTCATCAATTTGAAAGATAAATCAATTCTTATACCGAAGGATGAAGAGCTCCTTCAATATTATTCAAATTAATATTATTTTTTGTGTGAACCGTTTTTAGTTATTACATAGTTTACAAATCAATTATCGTTTCAAATTTATTTTAAAATTAATAAATCATAATGATTCAATAAAATACTTTTTAACTTTTTTCCACTATTTATTATTTAAAGATTGATATTGGTTTCAGATTGTCACGGCCATCTTCAGACTGGTACATTTTTCTCTTAAGCTAGGATATTTATACAATTCAATACAGGGGTATTTTTCAGTGAGTCTATATACTGGAATATATTCAGTGAGTCTATATACTAAAATTGGTGCTAATTGGACTCTAATGTTGGGATTTTACCTTATATGTTATTAAGTACTATTACAGGTTTGGTATTTACTGAGCTATTAAGCTGAGTAAATTTCCATTTATTAGTTGAATGGTTTTTTTATGGCCGTGACAGGCTGAAACCGGTAATGGTCATTAAATAATAAATAGTGGAAAAAAGTTAAAGTGTTTTAATAAATCATTAAAATGGAATTCCATCATGAATTAACAGTATTAAAATTAGAAATGATTAATAAATCATACATTTTTTTAAAGTAAAAATACAACTGTCTTCTCCAATTAACTTCACATTTTGACTTACATATTTTTAGGTTATTCATAACTGGCGAATCTAATTCCGAGCAAAAATTTCTCATAGGTATGTTTCCTATTTGCATGTTTTGAATTTTGGAAACTGTGCAATCATTGAAAAAAGCACATTTGCAACAGAGTTTCACAGTAACTTTTAAGAGATGACGTTTGCATATTTTCCAAAAAAAAAACCATCGTGATCATGGCACAAATCATGACAACAGTTAATTCATTACTATCGTGTTGCATTGCATCAGAAATCAGTACTTACTTTCTTAGCCTAGTGACAAATAGTATGTACGCAGACTCTCGATTATTCGGGATCGAATCGACCGGGATGCAGATTAACTGGGACGTTTCAAATTTCAAGTCATTGAAAAAATATTTGTTAAAACAAAAATATTTATAATAATGTGACATTGTTCATAATGACCGAACACGTGTTAAGAGTTGAATTAAATTACACAGGGTTACTTCTTGACTACCTTTTCTTATCCGGCTACAACACTCTTGCTGAAAATATGATATAGACAAATATTCACAGTAGAATTCGCAAAAAAACAGTAAAGTTAACTTTTTGAATTTTGGATTAACTGAGAAATCGATTATCTGGGATTTTTTTTCACCATCCATCCCAGATAATCGGTAGTCTACTGCATATATGTATGTAAAACAATTCCGCAGTTGAAAAAGTTACATGTACCTGATGACAGTCACAGGATTTTGAAATACCTCCTAATGACCGTGTGAAAGCTTCCTTCTTGAGTCTGCGCCGGCTGCAACAGTCTGCAATGGCTACGGTCTGGACAGCGGTGGGTTAATAAGAACAGACAACAATTGTTCATGCATATTTTATTAGTTTGTTGATTAAAATGAAAAGTTAGTTTCTTTGTATGGTTACATACATAAAAAAGGTTAAAATTGACAAATAAGATCTAGAATATGAGCGTGTGTACATAATCAGTTTACAATATTAAACTGAAACATATCTTACACCGTTCTACACGTCAATAATCATTCTAAATTAAAAATATAATACCAGGAAGGCAATTAATATAATAATATACGCTTGTCGATTTGTTTGCGGCAGATGGGACACACAGTCATACGGTCCCCGCACATCTGGCACATGCCGTGGCCACACAGGAAGATCATGTTCTTCAGGCGGTCCAAGCACACAGGGCACATAGTCTGGAATGAGATAGTCAAAATCATCTTTCACTTCCGATAACTCTGATGTTACTTAGTAAATCTTTTTTATTGAACTTTAAAGAATAGTTTTAATAATATACAAGGCATTTGTTCAATAGGTCTAATTCTCAAAATAACTTTAGTTGAGTTTATGTTTTTTTCATGATGTCTGATTTTTGTTTAAAGTTTCGGGCAGACTATGTTAGTTCATACTATAATTACAGTAAAATCACGTTTATTCAAAGTTGAGGGGACCGAAAATCAAGAAAAAAGTTTGAATAACGACTTACAGTAATGAAAATAAAAATTTAAAAAATTCGATTTTTTTACATAGCTTTTTTAATTACAACTTGAAGTATTTATATATACCTATATCCACACACTTTAAAATAACGAACAAGTTGTCAAAATACAGCATAAACAAATCAATAAAAATATGATTGATAGTATTTAACCTTATTTCACTTGGTCACATGGATTGTTTCCATTTAATCATGATCATAGCACAAATTTAAGCAATTACCTTATTTAAAAACACCCCGATTATAATGGACTATTTTTTCATGCCATTTTTTGTGGTAATCGCGGCGGTCATTAATGGAGTCATGTATTCTTCTGTTAATTTTGTTTAGGGTAATATTTTAAATCAATCTCTTGTATTACTTAATTCGATTTTTTAACCACTGTTGGCGTTGTGTACGAGTTTTGCATTGGAGCTATTATAAATATTCCATAATGCTATTATAATCAATCAAAATCATTTCAATTTTAAGAAATATGGAAAAGTCTGAAGAACTTAAACAATGCATTCGCGAATTTCAAAATGTCTAACACGTAAATATTTAAGAAATATGTACAAATAATTGTCTTTACATAATTATCAAGATGCGAAAAGATCTGAGAAACGCCAACCACGTATTCAAAATGCCTTGACACTAAACTGTAATACTAATAAAGGAGATATGTCTGTATTAAAAAGAATACGAATTAAATAATTTATAAAACACGGAAAAATCTGAGAAACTTAACCGCGTACTAGTGTTTGTACGACAAAATATACAAACGCTATGTAAACAAAAATAATGATGGTAATAATACGGAACAGAAGATTGGCAAGCACTGACATTTGTATACTGGGAAAATTACGTTACCTATGAGGGCGCAAAGATAATATTTGCTATCTTTTTCTAATGTAAAGAAAATGAGCGGGAGAAAAAAACATGCGAGCTAAGTTAATGTGTCGCGGTAAGGAAAATAAAGATTTAAAAATCGAGGACGCTCAAAGATATATTTGTCATCTTTTTTTAGTATACTGAAAATGAGTGAGGAAACAAACAAAGCGAACCTTATGTGTCGTGAATCAGTATAGGGGTGGGTACTACCTATTTTAATGGACTTTCGTCAGTCAGCTGCCAACTGTTTTCTTGTTAATTTGTAATCCGTATTTTACAGATTACGAACATTTGACAAAAAAATCGAAATTATGTGAAAAACAGATCGATAAATTCATTTGACTGGGTCTAAAAATAGCTTTGAATAATGATATTCGATTTATAAGTACAATTTAGTATGAAACTTTCCAGAGGGACCGCATTCTGCTCCAAAACTTCGACTTACAGTGAATTTCGAATAAATGGAATTTTACTATATATAACTAATTAGAAAGTTGGAAGGTTACAAAGAAGACATGGCAATAAAGCCTAAATATGATATGGCAACATATGCATCATTACAATGAAAGCTGAAATAGAAAATAGAGTCATAAATTTTAACAATAAAATATATACAAAACATTTAAAACACTATTTTTCTGTAAAATGTGTGCCCAAAAAAAGGTTTCCCAAATTAACTTTTTATTCTCATTTTATTTTTTAGTCTCAGGGCCAATTACAAGTCTCTGAAATAAGTGAATACATAATTTGAAACTTTAGAAGCAGTTTCCAGATATAACATGTTATTAAGAAGCTAATAATGTCGATTAGAAATGAGAAGAAGATAATCAATCCATAGTTTTTATAAAAATACAAAGTTAACAAACTATTGTACACATAAATAAGGGTTTCAATTTACATGATTCAGAAACATTAGAAATAAATATACAGTGGAACTTCAATTTTAGATGCCCGGAATTCACATTTTCCCTCTATTTGTGTGTTATTTTTGCAGTCCCCTATCATTTTAGTATATTTAAACCCCTGTTTTATGTTTGTCTTTCCTGCGATTTACGTCTGAAATTTATTCAAATAATTTGTAATAACATTGGACGTAGTGGAAATTGATGAAATAGTGGAAAGTCATATAAAGGAAAACTTGACTCATCCCATCAACCCAGTTCCTACAAAGGATGATGCCATGAGACATATTGAAGGCCTCAAAGCATATTTTACTGGTATGTATTAGTAATTTACCAACAGAAACCTTTAATTTAATTTATAATATTGAAGGAATTATTCAAAAACATCGACAACAAAAAAACATGTAGCAAAATTTAAAAATAAATTTTATTTCTCTGTTTTATTTAATATCCCCTAATATATACATTTTTTCCCAGTTTATATTTTTTTTGTTGGTCCCTTCAAAAACTTAAAATCGGGGCTCCATTGTAATTGGAATAATTAAATAATATTTCCATAAATAAGCCCATATAAAATATATCATAGCAGTGATTTCGCATAGTTAGTTCAGTGTTATTAATAATAAAGGGAGTTTACTTGTTCTTTAATGTCCTGCAACTGCTGCTGCAGCCTTTGTACGTCGGAGTTGGTGCTGGGTGGCGGCGGAGGGACCGGGGGTCCAGGCGGGGGCGGGGCTGCATGGGACGTATCCCTGGACCCATTGTTCATGAGCCCACCAGCATCACGCGGGACACTGGCATTCTGAGGCTTGGCGGCCACCTGCGCCAAGTTGCTCACGTCGGGGTTCACTGCCACCAATTCAAAATAATGCCAATTATTACACTGGCCACAGATTAACAATTGTAGCTCACTTAATTCAATATCAATTAATTCAATCATCATATTCATTTTATTAGTAAGTGAAAATAAATAATAACCGATAATCTCTGGATCATATCTCGTATTTTCATAAATGTAATAGAATATGGTGATGACAATTTTGAGATTGTAACTTTCTAACCATTTATATTTATTAAACATCAATGAAATCAAAAATTTAAGATTAAGGATATCATAGACAAAAAAGATAAATGATATACAGTAGAACCTCAATTATCCGGATTGTTCAAAATACAATACTTTTTAATACATTTTACGTCGTAAAAAAATATAACTTGACATATTTATAAATAATTTATATTCAAATTACATCATTTCTATGGCACTGATCTGTCTGGACACTCTGTGGTGATACAATACGCGTTGTTACACGAAACCCTGGGTATAGATATCAATCAAACCATTTGGAGCAGTGAGATTCCATTCTTGGGATTCTTTAAACAATAGGCAGTCTGTTAGTGCTGGTCAGTAGTTGTCCAAATTCAATACAAACGTTTGTTTCTTGAAAATTTGATCACAATTTAAATATTTATTTTTTATATTACCGATATGTCATCGAAAAGAAAACATGTTGTATTATCATTAAAAGACAAATTGGATATAATCAATGCTTTGAAACGCGGTGACTCGGGACATTCTTTGTCTAATAAATATGGTGTTGGAACGTCAACGGACAGCCAATATCTGGTCCATTATTGTGTGAAAAAGCAATATTTGCAATACAAGATTAAATGGAGATCCCATCTTCAAAGCAAGTTCGGGCTGGCTTGAAAAATTCAAAGGACAACATGGTATCAGGGAACTTGAAGTTCACGGGGAAAAGCTTGCTGCTGACATACCTTCAGCAAACACTTTCATTGACACATTGAAGGTGTTCGTGGAGAAGGAAGGATTCGCCAAAAAAATATTTACAATGCTGACGAGACCAGTTTAAATTGGAAGAAACTACCCAACAAATCTTTAGCATCAAGGCGTGAAAATACTGCACCAAGGTACAAAATTAGTATAGAACGTGTTACCATTATGGTGTGTGTCAATGCAGCAGGCAGACACAGATTCCCACTTCTTGTCATTGGGAAATAAAAGAACATCAGATGCTTTAAAAATATCAGAAGTCTTCTGAAAAACTCCATAGATAAAAGAGGAAAAACATTATTATTGCTAGACAATGCATCGTCCCACCCGTCTATAGAATGTTTAAACCAGATCGATGAAATGTTTACGGTAAAATTTCTTCCACCAAATGTCACATCAGTAATACAACCGATAGGTCAGGGTGTGATATAAATAGTAAAACGGTTATATATAAAATAGATGCTTCGACAATTATTGCTAGCAGACGAAAATAATGAAGAAACAGTTGTCAGGTTCCATAAGAAAATAAATTTAAAAGACTGTTGCTACATGGCAGCAGAGAGTTGGAATTCTATAGATGTATTAGCTTTTGAGAAAATCATGGAACAAAATTTTGAAAAGACCATTAGTAAATTTCAGTAACACAGTAGAAAGTGGTAGAGGAGCATTGCGGAAGCAATAGCACAAATTTCAATATGTGCTGAATGTGACGAAGAAGATGTAACCAAGTGGTTAAATTGCGATGCGAACGATCCTGGATTCCAAATTTTGAATGATGAGGAAATATCTGCCTCAGATGAACAAGATCGAGAAGATGAAGAAGAGATTTGCGAAGTAAGAGATATTGGTCCTACACATTCTGAAGCTTTTAGTGTTTAAATGTCGCCATGAAGTAGTTTGAGAGCCAAAAAGAATGTAACTCAGGACAACTAATATGTTTTAAAAGTATTCGCGATTTAGCAGCTTTAATTGAATTTCTTAATAAAAAATAATTTTTTATTGAAGCTATATGTAAATCTAGACAAATACAAATTATTCAACTGTATGTACATGTCTTTCACTGTCAATCATGATTTTTTTCAATTATCCGGATTTTTCCTTATCTGGACTACCTTCATCCCCAATTAATTCAGATAATCGAGGTTCTACTGTATAATGAGAACTCCATATAATAACATAAATAACAAAACTGATCTAAAAGTAGTCAAATTAGAAGTTGAATTGAATACTGAAGTTATTCAGGGCCTTAATAATTTATCAATTGATAGGGCTACATAACAGTGACTAGCAAAAAAACTTGCTGTAAAGCCTCTGTGGAGGGTTATTGTGGCCACTACACGACATGTGGTGACTGTTGCACAGCTTGGGCTTTCTTAGAATCTAATTTCAATACGGAAATCTCTTATTATATTGCTTTAACAATGCACCACGTACCTAGTGTACCTTGTACACTGTACTTAGTGTAAGTTGTCTTTATTTCTAGTAAGTAAAACAAAATATTAGTAATATGTATACCTGAGTTATCATAAATTGATATGATTATCGTCAGAATGTTATTAAATGCATAAACACCAAGGATATAGTGAACTTAGAGAAATTAAATAATATTAATAGGTAATTTTTTTTACTTAAAACCATTTTGAACTGCAATGCAAAAATTATCGAGTACATAATTATATCTATGAATTATTCACAGCAGTGTTAACAAATATTAGACATCTATTGCACAATGCGGAAATATTGTAAATGAATATTTATTTCATAATTTGCTAATCTGTACTGCCATCTAGTGGAGTTTTTAAAGACTACTTTGGTAGTTTTAAAGGACACTAACATATCCAGATCCAATAGTGACAAAGTGCAATCATATTAGAACTTAATATTATGATGGTTGTTCTTCATACTTTATCTGCTTGGAAAGTGGCCAAAAATAAAAATATTAATTTAGAAGTATAATAATGCCTTATTGTTTTCAGTTTTCAAAAATAAAGAATTTTTTTTTACATACCGTTAATATTACAGTTGTAGTTATTATCACTCGGTATCTGCGAAGTGGAGGGCAGCGGTAAAACAGCGCCTGGGGCGGGCGCCAAAGGAGTGCGACATGCCACGCACTTGCGCATAAGTGGCGCGCATGAGCTGCAAGCGCATACGTCTCCACACGGCCGGAACACCACAGTAGCCAGCGCCTCAGAGCAAACCACGCACTCGCTCACCTGAGAAAATTCCATCCAACTTGTCAACAATTATAAATTTATGCTTAGGTTTAAATAGGCAGGCTTGTAGAATATTAAGATGCCTTGGCAAAGCGGGATTGGTTATTTCAAAATGGTGCACTTACACAGGAAGTTACAATGACCGTGTCAGTGTCAGATGTTGGATTTGATTATGATTACTAATTATACTAATTTATTTTGTAAAAGCTGTGTATGTTGATATTAAAAGCCTATAAGAGCATAAATATAAATAAATAATTTACAACTATACTTATTTAAAGGATTTTGCTGATTCCTGCTGTTGCTAATTTATAATTTTCCCAATAGCAATAAGTTTGTTAAAATGCAAAGATCTAGCTTTATAGGCCGTATGAATGAAGTTGATACAACTTCTTAAGGGACATTTCTGTGCCACTTTTAATAGCAAGTGGTTGATGAATATTTTCCTTGGCCGTTCTCTTCTTCTTCATATTCATTCTATCACTTTGGTTATGAATGTGTTGTGCCGGATATGATTCATGTCTGATTGCTATCGCCCTCAGAATTTAGGATTTTCTTTTATTTCTTCTAAAATGTTATCATTCAATTTTTTTTCCTTCCCAATTTTCTAATTTACATTCTCCTCCGGCAAAGACTGCCAGCCTCTCTTAGGTTACTTTTTATTAGGTTCCAGTTTTATGAAATGTTGTGCTTCCTATATGTCTTTAAGATTTTTCTCAATATTGATTATTTTGATACTACGCAGTAGGAAGGTGGATCCTCGTGAATGTTTTGTCTTGCTATCGAAGTATGACAAGTCAACATGTTAAAGAGTTATTTTAATTTTATTGGTCATTAGCATTTCAGTAAATAGTAAACTGTATTTAATTATTTTATTTTTTTCACATTGAATATTACGATTACAATGTCTATTCTGATTAATTTTTTGCTACTAATAGCTATATTGTCTGCAAATTTCACGCACTCTGGTGTATTGAATCCCTTCCAGAATTTGGCAGAAATGTCACGATTTAGCAATTAATTGTATTCCTAATCGATACACAGTTAGAAAGCCAGAAAATTTGTGTATGCACAAAAACTACCCAAAACACAACATTAACGGTTCATTTCTGTGTGTATAAATAAGTCAATACTATTTTATTTCATGACAAAAATGTGTTTGTCAAAGAGAATTTTTTTGTTTTATTATTTCAATATCAAAGAATGCCTTTAAAGATTTCTTGAATTCTAATCAAGCATCAGTAGAACCTTAAAGTCGCATTTAAGTTATGCACTTTATGTCTTACAAGTGAAGGCCTACCTTTATCCTGCTGATGACAGTTTCCCGGCACAAGAGACACTTCTTGACTCGAGGTGCACAAGCGCTGCAGCAGGTTATGTGACCGCAAGGCTGGAACAATGTATCCTTCTTCAGGTCAGAGCACACCAGACACTCATCTACCGGTGCAGCGGGCACCGGGACAGGCAGCACAGGCGGAACACTCTGCGGCGCCGCTACAGGAGCGGGGACAGGCTCGCCGCTGGGGCCCGGGCCCTCAGCCCCCTCCGTTCCCTCTACCCCCTCCGCTCCCTCCTTCAAGCAGGTGGACAGGGCCTTGCACAGGTTGGGGTCTGGACAAAGGTCTAGAGGGGTTTGACCTTGTACAAGAATAAACAAGTTATGTTTTTGTCATGATAACTATTAGATACGATGAACAATGGTTTTGAGAAACAGAATAATATTCCTTGTACATATGTGTAGGTTCTTTATACTGAACCTTCTTATTTGACTCGCCCTCTCCTTAATCAATGTAATTTTTGTGTTTTTTTAATTTAATAATTTTTCAATCACAATAGCTGCTCTTTTATCTCACAGTCAGTATATCGAAATCGTGTTTGAATGAAATATATTCAAAAATATGGTCTACAAAACTAGATGTATTAATCCATATGTACAATCACATGAGGCGAGTGTTAAAGCTTCCAGGAACATAAGGCATCCGCAAATAGCTGGCCAGTATATCAGTTAGACCAGATATTGGAGGATGACCCTGTTGCCCTAGTAAAATAGTTTCACTGGAAAAATGTATAAAATGAATTATCCACCCACCTACACGATCATAGATGAGATGTAAACATTTACTGTTTACAGACCTGTCGAGCAGTAGGTTATGGAAAGTTGCTTCAGGAGTAATTATTAATTATTAGCAATCTATTCCTGACATGAAACAAAAGGTTTATATTAGACTTGTAACTAATATTATATTAGACTTGTAACAAATAGTATATTAGACTTGTAACAAATAGTATATTAGACTTGTAACAAATAGTATATTAGACTTGTAATGAATAGTATATTAGACTTGTAACAAATAGTATATTCGGCACTTTACTGAATACCGAATATTCGGTTGGTTGCGATGCCGAATAGTATTGAGCAATTTACAAATAATGTGGTGAGAATGAGTGATGAGATCCATGAGCCGCTTACTGTATCCTCCCCACCGTGTGCCCGTGTGTACACCTTTCAACTTGTTCACTTTGTTTCTCTGAGTCATTTTACCATCGCCAAGCTAACACCTAAAGTATGCAATGCAAGATTGCCATGGAACAGGGGCTTAACAACTCTATGAGTACTCCTACTATTACCTACTAAGTAGTCCTCACCCTACAATACATTTGGTTTCTATAGTTTTCCCAGCGCTAATATGGACTGATAATTTTTAAATTCACCACAGCAAAAATGGAATTATGTAATTTAAAAAAAAATCATTTCCCACATGTACTAATTTCGAAAACACATGAAACAATGGCCAATGAATACAGCGGTACGTACCTCACTAATAAGTCGGGTTGGGGACTAGACCATCTTAGCGACTTGCAATAATAATTCATATTTTCGCGTTTTTTACGAAAATGTGGGTTTTTATTATTCATTTATATCAGAAGTTATTCAATAGATTAGACTTTTTTTTCAACTATTACTTAGATTGAACCTTTAAATTAATATAAAACTAATAAACTGAATGTTATTTGCCATAATTAAGACGATATTATAAGAAAGACCGCGACCATGGCATTTTAGGCATGGCACGAAATTGAGTCAATACGCTAAATTAATGCATAAACGAAATATATTTTCTTATAATCTTGAAGCCAAGATTACGGAGACAAATTTGTAGGAAACCAAATTAGCAAAATGTTAAAAATGAATAGAGTTATAAATCATTCAATTTGCAGTACACTTGATGAATTTTTGACGTTTTTAAAATACTTTGTTTTAGTAAAAAAATACGTTTTTAAATAATATACTATATTTACTCACATGCTTTGAGGCTTCAATTACTATTTAAAATTAAGTTTAATATCAGAAACACAATAATCATTATTAAAATAATATATTTCCAGTCTTATGAAATACGATAATTTGAATTGTCTATCGATCTTTCAATACGCCGTTAGATCCGGCCCGACGGTCGTGGGATGTATGCTCCGTTAGATTTTCATTAAATTTTCCTATTAAACATATTTTAATACAAATTTTGACTACAATATGAATGAATATTATACTTATTCTCGATACCAATTGCTTATTTTTGTAAATTGTATGGTTTTGGGCTGTTTTTATACGAAAACAGATTATAATTTTGACTTTTCAACATAAAACATGTGTCAAAACCTGTTTCGTTGATCGGAGCGTTAAGAATCTGACAGCGCATGAAATTCATTCATTCACCAAGATTCAACGTGAAATTTGCGAACCCGTGATTTTTTTTGTTGGGTTTAGTTCTCATTTAAAGTCTAATATATTTTATTATACACATTATTGTTCTGAAATTACTGCCTCCTGTGACTCAAGATGCCTAAGGTCAAAAAGTATCCATTGACACGCTCTAGGAAATGTTCCAACAAAATACCTTTCACTCTAGCAATATTTACGTAAAAAATAACGCACTTTTATGTTTACTTGATATTGTAAAAGAATTAACTATTAGTCTCATCTTGAAAGGGTATGCAAAATGCAAAAATATCTCGAAATTCAAACTGGAAAAATGAAAGTTGCTCTTAAAGCAAAAATTGTCATAAACCAAACCAAAGTTTTTTTTAAAAATTATGAATGCATATAAAAACCTAAAAACAAACTTTTAAAGTGAGAATTTAGTACCAATAATAATAAAGTACCAATTTTGTCCCGACTACTTAACGGATAAAACCACTTACCGTACTTAATATTCTTGTAACTTTATATTTAATACAATACGTTCCATTTTTCATTGGGGTTTATGTATTGGTGAAGCTACACGTCAAGTGAGGTCTCATTCGTATCATTTTTAAGTAAGATACTTGGAATTTAAAGGACTCAAATCAACATGAAAAACCCAACAAAAAGTAGGGATTCTGGGATCGTTGGGACATTTCAAAACAGCAAAAAGCAATACAGAATATTTTTCATGACATGATGCAATACTTTTCGGGAGTAGCAGGAGCATCTAGTATAATAGCAAATGATAATCTTTGAGTTGAATAATTAAATCTACACCACATGCAATCTTATTCGTCCAACCTGTTCTAGCCACATCCACACACTCATCTACAGACACACTCCGCGATATCGTCCCCATAGGAACTCAGTGGAGAGCTGGGAGAAATAGGTCCCCAGCATCTACACATTTAACCCTCTGACCGACACACATAAACGACATAACTCATCCCACAAATAAATTCAGTGAAATCTCGTTTACGAACGATTCTGTTTGTGAAAAAAAATCCTAACCAAAAAAGCTTCAGTTAGCGGACAAAATTTCGGTTTACGAACAGGCAGGCAGTCTCAGAACTCACTACAGAAGAACTGGAACAGTTTCTTAATGAGTAGCAAAGTACGGTGACAGAGGAAATACTATTTTCAGAGACTGATGAACGGATGAAAGATGTTCCTAGATCCTCGATCCACTAAATGTGTGCGAAGTGAAGTGAGGTGCAAAGTTTTGTTGAAAAATATCACCCTGATAAAACTTTATCAAGTCGTGTTATAAATCTGTTTAATGTTAATGTCATGTCTCATTTCCGCAACATTATAAAATGAAAGAAAAAACTAATATCGTTGGATCGGTTTTTTGTGACAGAAACCTGATAAACTCTAAGCACCCGATATTTTCACGGAAGGAGAGTCTTCCAAACAATAACATTGGACTACATAGTTTGTAAGATAAGTTAAAATAAGTTTGTTTCTATGTTTATTTTTTTAGTTTTATTACTTCCAATTCCAAAACAATGAATTTTAATTTCTTTTATAGGATTTCAAGCAAGAAGTAGAAAATAGAGATGATAAAGAGCCATTTTCTCGGGGTCTTAAACAGATGAATACATTTTTCACTGATTATTATGTGAATAATTGTTCTAGACTCTACTGCTCCCTAAAGTAACGTTTCATGTATCGCGGGGTGATCGACAGACAATCATTCCGTTATATTGTTAACAATTAAGGGGAGATAGAAGAGGCAAGGTCGGAGACTACCTTTCTTATTCTTCACCGTGAGGTCGGCCCCGCGCGCCGCCAGGAAGATGGCGATGCCGGCAGAGGAGCGCTTGTCGGCGGCCTGCGCGCCCAACCCCATGAGCAGCCGGCCTACGTCCTGCACGTCCTGCAGCTGGCGCAGCTGCGACAGCGTGTGGTGGCGCAGCGCCTCGTGCAGCGGCGTGTCGCCGTCCTTGTCGCACACGTTAAGGTCCGCTCCCGAGCTCACGAGCAGGCGCACAATGGACGTGTGCTGGCGCTCCACGGCCAGGTGCAGCGCGGTCTGCAGGTTGACGTTCTGCAGGTCCATGCGCGCGCCCGCCCGCACCAGCAGCTCCGCCACCTCGCAGTGGTTGTTCAGCGCCGCCAGATGCAGCGCCGTGTAGCCGTCGTCCTTCTTCTCGTCCACGACCCACGGCCGGGACAGCTTGCTCAGCATGATCTTCATGGCGCTACAACAAGAATAATCGCCATACATCAGGTATAGTGCTACAATTATTGTTTCGTACAGGAAACGGTGGATCGTCAACTGGCGACGATTTGATGACAAAAGAAATGAAACAATGCGCATTTTATAAGAAAATGACAGTCTTTGTTTAGCCAAGATTTCGATATCCCACGTGTCACGTGCCACGGCGATGAGTATATTTCCAGATCACTGTGTGAACACTCCGTTCAGACTATTCTTACATCATCAGTTAATCGGCGACACCGCGGTGACTTCTCCATTTTGTGCGATACAGGGATGACTGTTTATTTGAGTTGAGTTCACAAATTTTATCTGTCTCCGAGGTCAGTGGTTGAGAAAATGGGACGCCTAGAAGATCCAATTCTGAACAAAAGAAAACCAAGTATAAATTTCCTCGTAATTTTCATGTTTTCAAAATGCTCCGGTCCTATATATTTTTTTGCATTCTCGTAACATCCGACCGCTGCATATTTGATGTATAAAATTCTAAGCGGAATGTTTTGTATCAATTTTTTTTTAAATGTACTTAAAAAGTAAGTTCCGTGTCAAAGAAAGTGGCAGGGCACTGGTAATAATAAAACAATGAAAAATGTACAACCAAAAACTAAAATTAAATTAATCAACTAGAAGGATATACAGAAAAAAAACATTTATCGAATAAATATTTTAGTTGCTACCGAGATCATTACAATAATAATGTGTTCTCTTCAAAATTTTATTTTAATAGGAAAACATACAGTAATAATAAAACAATAGGAAAAATACCACCAAAAAATTAATCCAATTGAATGTTTTCACTGGAGTACAATGGTGTATGAGATGAACGAAAAATAAAAGGCAAGAGAAATAATTCCAGAGGAAACGGGAGAGAGGATGAGATGGGGATTAAAATCTGTGTGATAATAATTTTAAAATATAAGAGGTGTATACAAAATGTACAAAAATCATCTGGGTCTGTATTATATAATTAGATTAAAATACCGTAACTGAGGTATTGAAAAAGTCTAGTTTTAAGGAACAGTTAAGTAGTTATTCAACATTAACTTTTCGTCTTTTGTTTGGCATCAGTGTTACAACGTGAGACTAAAGATAAGATCGATTCTAGTTGACTTAGATGACACTCGAATCAGTGGCGTAACTTTGAAAATGGTAATACAGGTGAATATTATATTTCAGGCTGATTTTGTTTGGCAGACATTTGTCATCAGTTCGCATTTGGTAGTCATAGACAGTAGTTGATTACAATTTAGAATGGAGCATCTAACGCCTCGACAACCTGAAGAAGTCATTAAAACATTTTATCCAAATAATAATGGCAATTAATGGTGATTATATGGTGATATCATCACAAGTTGGAAAACTTCACGGTGGCCGAATTGGGTCGATTGGGCCTGCAACATATGTGGTTTCAAAAGGACGGTGCCACCATACACACAGCCCGAGCTACGCTTGAAATTTTGTGAGAAATTTTTCCCGGGCGCTTAATGTTAAAAAGTGGTGAAATCGACAGGCCTCCTCGATTACCTGATTTGACGGCTCCCGACTATTTTATGTGAGGGTACTTGAAAGGAAAGGTCTAAACCAATAAGCCAATAATAATTCCGATGTTACAGGACAATATTTAAAATGAAATTGCTGAAATAGCACGCGAAGTGTGCGAGAATGTTATGAAGATTATTGTTGCCTCGAAAACAGTAAAAAATCATTAGTCAATCCAACAAATGGAATGGAATATTATCTTTATATATCGGGAGCTAACTAAAATACTTTTTTATGAATTAGTATATTTAGTCAAAATGATCTTATCCTTAGATTTCCAAAGGATTCGAAGAAAATAATATTATAGGAAGCTGCAATCAATATGCCTGATTGGAAAGCCAATATTTTTGGATATCGCATGGTGGATACAACAGCAATTCAACGCCACGACAGTTTACCCCAATATATAAAAAATAATGAATGCATAAGGAATTACGAGATTCATTTCGAGATACATAATTGCATTTCGTTTGAAAATATACAGATTTTGAATTGTTCTTCAGCAATAACAAAAATTAATAACACAACTAAAAATTATAGACCGGAATTTATAGAAAATGAATCAAATGAGGCAGATAGTGAGAATGTACCAAAATTCCTGGTTATAAATTTGACGGATATTTCAAAGCAAATAATTGATTATATTTGGTGGATTCGTTGTGCGACAATTGGCTAAGAAGTTATATTGCACGACCTGTATAAACAGCCACTTTGCCAACGAGAAATCAGTTCGCCATAGTTTTATCATACAGAAAGACAGGGGAGGGTTATTATATTTATTTCAAGATGTTATTGATATCTGTTCGCAAGCAAAATCGAAGCTAAAAACTATACTGCAGGGATACACTGCAAAACACCTTCCCAAATAATATAGATCATTTTGTATTAAAAGCGTTAAAGAGATTTTTAAATGTAAATTTCTTTGATAGTTGAAACAATCATAATAAAGAAACGCATCTCTAGATAAGGCATCGGCGACCTGTGACCCACTTGAGTTCCGCATGAAAAGTATAATATATAAAAATAAATGAAAAAACATAAATATATGTAGCGTGGACATTGGAGAGGTGGTCTGAATCCTTTCCATATGAAAGAAAATATTTTCATACATGAAATTTATTTGAAGTAAGAACAGGAGCAGATCAACTACCGAAAATTCAAACGATTGTATTTATATTAAGGTAACACGTATGAACCAGACTTTACTAAATTGACGTCACGAAATCACCATCATGGGAACCATTGATAATGAAGAGAACGCTTATTAATAAAGTTCATAATTTATTAATGAACTAAATCTTAACTATTATATTTGTAAATACAAATTAAATGTATTCATTAGAAAGGTATACATATTAAATCAATGTACCGTATTTTTGACGACAAATTTTCGAATCCATATGTTACGCTTTTTCAAATTAATATATCTTTCGTTCCATTATTTGAAAGAGTTATCTACTTTGTTTTTACCGAGTCTCAAATACCTTTGAGTAAACCGATAGGCAGACGCCAGAATTAACTATTCATTTTTATTAAATTTTGGACACATTGATACAACTTATATATTATTAAGGAGAACACATTCACATTGTGAAGTTGTAATTATCCAGAACATAGGTATGTGATATTTTAAATACAAATTAAATGTATTTAATTAGAAAGATATACATAAAAAATAAATTTTATCGAAAAATATTGTTGTTGCTACGAATTTGAAATGCATATTTTTATTCACTAACGGACTGTTTTAAAATGAAAATACCCATTAACCCGAACCGTCTTTGGTTGATTTTTACCCGCAGCCAAAAAAGGTTGCCGACACTTGCTCTAGATAATCACTGCACCGATAGAACTGCAATTATTGAGAGGTGTGCTGGATAAGTATTTGTCTATTCGAGTAAAGTATCTCACAAAAGGCAGCATTATAATAAGCTGGTAATTTTTAGTGGTAACTAGTGAATGGATAGAAAATCACATTTTTTAAAAAATTATCTCATACTCTAAATACAATCAAAATGTTATTGAAAGGAAGCCTATTCTACTTTTTAATACAAGAATCACTTTCTGGTGTACGCGTACACTGTTAATGGAAAAACTATTATATGAATAGTCTATTTCGGCGTTAAATCATTTAATAAACTTAAACTAGTGTGAAAATTTAAAAAAATTACGTAATTAGTTGTTTTGTAAAAATTGACTAACGCCTTTTACATTCGGGTATATTTGAGAATTTCCGATCATTGCCGAATATCATCCCAAATGCCGGCTTACGAAGCTCAGTTCATCTCTAGTTTATAGAATCACTTTGACTGACCCATTGTATGTACAGTAGTACTTATAGTGTTCATTTACTGTTTACTTCATTTTATTTTTTTCCGGCGAATAATGTGTTTATGACATTTTTACTTACACATTTTCGCTTTGCGGCGATAGTTTAATTCCAGCCCGACGTAATTAGAGGAACGATTTTATATTACATTTTTTGCTGCGGTGGATTTAAAAACATATTAGAAAAGTATCGATGTCAAAAGTTCCGTAGGTCCCTCTCTAATTAGATAATTATGGCATAGTTATCAGGCTGGGCCGCGAATGTATGAAAGAAAAATAAGTTGCCTTAATTAGAACATAATAGTAAAAAAGGCTAATTAACGTATTTTAATTATATATATATTTCGAATCGGGTTCTTTTATCGATGAAATATCCATTTCTAGGATCGTTTCTCTGTCAACTCTATCTTGTACATAATATTCTCTTTTGTTTTCTGTCTTGCTCTGCGCAGCTCGTTTTTGTTTAAAACTTAATGTCCTGCAGAACTGCTGAAGCAATGACTGCTGCTGCTCTGTCTGACACTCCACTCCATACTCGTCCGGAAGTTTTGACCAATGTGGAAAAATCGACGGTAATGGCAGGGCCCCTTGCGAGAAGTTGGTGTTGGAGTTTTGGAGGTGACAGTGATGTCAGATGCAGTTGAATTAGATAAACTGGACGTTGAAGAGATTGAAGAATTCAACGTAGATGTTTCTTTATCATCGAGTGGTTGTTTCTTTGATTCATATATGGGTTTTTGTCTGGAAAGTTTCCTTTTGACCTGATCTTAGAAATTCACCCTTACACCACCTAATATAAGGTTCAAATTCTTGAGACAACCCTTAAGGAACATGGGAACCGTTTTAAGCGGGGCTAGGTCAAGTCTATTCCTATTGGTCTATTCATAAATCATTTTAAGGGCGATATTACACTTATTATTAGTAATTTCATAGCTGTATCCCGAAACGAGAAGCAAGGAATTGTCAGCGTACGTCACAATTTCGCACCCGAGCGGTAATAGCAGCAGGAGTAAGTCATTAAAAGTTATGTTCCAAAACGTTGGTCCGAGTACCGAGCCTTGGGGCAACCCATGTTCGTTTCACGTGTTATTGACACTTCTCCGTACGTAATGGTAACCGTTCTGCCACTTAGGTAAAGCTTAATAATCTTAAAGAGGTACGGTACATGAGGCTCTGTCGGTTTTTTAAGTGCATCAATATAATAAATTATGATACATTGTCGAAAGCATCAGAGATGTCCGGGAAGATACCAATAACATGTTTTTTATTACGTATACGGACCCATTACTGTACATATTTAATAGCCGATGCAGTAGATTTACCGGAGACAAAATCGAACTGTCAGTCACACGCTGGTGAAAGTGAAGTGTTCAACCTATTGCGAATGAGCTATGAGCTTCTCTAAACCTTTGGCAAAGATTGGAAGAAGCGTGATAGGCTGGTACACACCGGGGTCAGTCCGTGGTTTATCATTACCTTTAGGAATTATGCACAAGATACCTTTTTTACATTCAGCAAGAAAAATACCCTGCTTTAGACAAGTATTGAAAACATAAATAACTTCAGCCATACATTACGTCATTTAACCTGTCCAAATCTGGTGCCTTCATAGGGTCAAGGTTTATAAATATGCGATCAAACTCCGATTCGGTGACCACCGGGTGTTCCGTGCGATCATTGAACATTATACTAGTCGGGAACCGTGCCAGCCAACGTATTTGTCTAAAGTGGTCCGTGTCATTTTCATACGTCTTTAAAGGCACGAGTCTATTCAAGAACCCAGTAAGAGTAGTGGCATGGTCAACTCTAGAACTGCCATGGACAAGAATACCAGATAAGTGTCTGGCCATACCCTTACCAGAATTATCTATAACCTCATATACTCACCATGGGTTGGACCTATCAACCTTGGATACCAAGTTTCGCCAGGCATCTGCACGTAATTCGGTAGTCAAAGACTATTGCACCGATAAATTTACCAAGCCCTGCTCACCATCGCATAACAACGGCACGCACGCCTGTATTGACTGCAAAGAACAGAGCGTTCCGGTCCACCACCTGGTTTTTGCAACCCTTCCAGGTTTAGTCCTGCCTAGAGGATGGTCCGTAGCCCGAACGATCGCCTGATTAAATTTTCTACCTAAAAGATCATGTTTCCTTTTCTTTACCTCAATTGCTTTTGCAAAGCATCCTTAAAGTTATCCCAGCTCGCACCTTTAATGCGGAAATGCTCACGGTGGTCTAACTATTTCTTTACATATATCAAATGTTATTAGTCTATGATCGCTGTCGACAGCACCAGCATGCACTGTCCAATTACAGATATATCATACTTGTAGATGACCACTTTCAGGAAACATCCTCTGGGTTCAACCACTCTGAGACCCTTTGCCTTAAGCCTAGACTGAGTAGCTTTGACTCCCTGAAGATCTTCCATGGATGATGTTTCGAGCAAAACACCAGCACCAGGGTTCACCGGTTGAAATCCGTCGAGTGTAGGATTTAATGTTCGAATAATTACATCCTCGGTGGAGTCTGCCGACGCTCCTTCTGGCTTGGCCGGACGAATAAGTAAGGTGGGGTGAGTTCTTCAGAGCCAATCGTTCTCTCAGAGCCATAAATATTGACTGAGCGCTACATTACCGATCCGAGTGGAGGCGGGCGGAAAGAGACTCGAGCCGTGGAGCGCGCTGAACGGTGCTCCACCGTCAATATAGAGATTTGGAAGAAGGAATTCTGAGATGCGGTGGATGCGGGAGCTTTGAGGTCCTCAATCTATCCGCATCATGGACCCATCCTACGGTTGGAGGTAGGAGGAGAATCTCAGCTGGTAGCTGTGCGGACTGACATGAGAGAAATGGATCATGTAACAATCTGGAAGTCACTCGATGACGAGAGATAATTTTGGCACGGCTGCCACATCATTCATTCAAAATTCCTTCATTTCATTCAAAAACCTTGTAATAACCATAAGATTGTATTAAATTCATAATAAACTAGTGACAAGTGAAAAAGATAAAAATACTCAAATCGTGCAAATATTTTGTCGGGTATTAATTGTGATTGTAAATAAATGTATTATGTGTTTCATGTGTAAACTAAGTGTTTCATTTGTTTAATACCATTCCTATCCATCTGAGATAGCCACACTGACACATTACACTAGAGACACCCACAGACTGAGCCAAACCGGTGGCGTGATGCGCTGGCGTTCGATCCACCGAGGCCAGTGTATCACGTAACGATGGTTAATGTGTTTGTCGAAGTTATTTGCAATACAAAACAATCCCATGACCTTTAATTTCAGATTTCTTGGTGAAGAGTTGATTGTTAAGAAAGTAAAGAAAATGTATCTATTTTTTTTTTTTAGTGAGTTTTATGTAGCATTTATATTAGTATAACACTTATACTTTTTATGATGTAACAAACAAGTGTAAATTCAATCTGTAAATAAACGCAATTATCGTAAGTACAGTTTTATTTGTAATACGCCCGCTCTAGCCACAAACACTCTCACAAATACCAGCCTCCATATTGGTAACATTTCATATACATACGGGAGAAGCGAGGAGGTATCGGGACTCGATTTTCAGCGTACACCATTCTGACACGAGTAATCCCCATTGGTGACCCTGAGTCACTAAACATACATTTACAGTACAAGTCTGTCGAAAGCTTTGCTATTTGCTATAAACTGCATCGACCGGGATTCGTTTTCTCATATGATGTCCACCAGGTGACCTATATGGACTGCTGGTGCAACATATCAAACCATCCTGGGCGACCGGGCGACCGGGCCACCGGGCCACCGGGCCGGGCGCTTTCGATCTGTCGCATCGCTGTCGATCGATCGCCAGTCCCCAATCTTCAGTCGCCAGGCGGCACAATGCATTACATTATATAAGTATTCCTCGCGAGCAAACGAATGTATAATTTATAATATAACACGAAGCGCGGTCTGGCGGCGTCGGGAACGCTCGGCTGCCCTCGGCTCCGTCCGCCCTCGGGCTCGAGCCTCGTCCATCAATTGAAAAGAGTGTAACGTGGTTAATTAAAATAACTATCGGCCCGAGCGGCCGGCCGCGAGATTTCCTCGCGGCGGATCTTCGATATATAGCGGATCGTGATATCAAAAGTAAATACACTCGAGGGGATGTGACCTGTGACCTGTGACTTGGCAATGTGCGCGGCAGACCGAGTCGACGGTACCCACGGCCGCGTTCAAAATTAAGGTTGTATGTTCATTCTTCACATATTCAACCGAGGGTGACAGATTTATATATTATACATAGTTTATTGCGATTTCCGTAGAAAAACCAAAAATCGGTAGACTTCATAATATTTGGTCGAGTCGAGTGAACTCGAACAAGAGCGACAAACTAAAGACGATTTGAACGAGAACACTATTGTTCTGAAGACACAGTTCTGTGCTACCATTAACTAAAGATGAAATCAGCAGCAGTAGTCTGTAGTAATAAAACACAAGCAAAGCAATATAACCATGTTCACTGTATTTTGTAAAAAGCGAGGAACATTCCTTCTGAATTCTGATTAGATAGGTTTAAAAGACTTAATTAAAATTTATATTTAGTTATCTAAAGTATTCTAGAAGGTCACCACCGTTAGTAGCTTTTGTCTGTCTTTGAAGTAAAATTGGATTCGCAATAACAGCAATGTCGAAGGCTCGCTGGACCTCGCTCACCATTGGAGCTCACCGGGTCTGACCCGCAATATTATTCAATAATAATAATAATAGTAAGATTATTCGCGAATCAACAGCGTGCTCTTCCGGCCGGTAACGTTAGCGACAGCGATGAAGTCACGCAGTTCGGCATTACAAAATGTGACGCCCATTGGCAGGTTTAAAAATATTTCCGTTTTGTTTATTTTTCATTTCATTCAACAACCCGCCGGCGTCGGCAGCTCTTGTTTTTTTTCCACCAAAACCTGGCCCGGAGCGTCCATTATTTTATACACACCATCAACCGCGCTATACAGAAGTGGTAAGAGAGGATAGAAAGAAACACAAATGTAATCATTTCGCAGAGCATAGATATAGATGTAGGACGCATATTCACGCAGTTCCCTTTCATTGCGTACGACAAATTAAAATATCGATTTTTCGTTACGGGGGCAGCCAACACAAGTTCAAAAGTTGTGTTCCTTGTATTTGTGTCTAACATGTTGTTAGTTGATTGTCGTTAAGTGTCGCATTCGCCATATCATATCTCATACACCATCCACTCGATATATTGTATACGTGTTCAGAAGACTGGACACAATTACATTTTTAATATTGGATCATTTGTATAGCGCCGTTTTGGTAAAAACTTTCCCCTCAAGGGTGCAAATTGTTTATAGTCCTACATTATTTAAGTTTTAAAAATTAAAAATCGTTCTTTTGACTTATGGAAATAATTTTTTGAAAAGGTGCGTCGTTAGTCTCTTCTTAAATAAAGTCACACATGCACTGTTTCTTATGACGGAGGGCAAAGGTTCCACGCTTTTGGGACTGCCACCGCAAATGCCCGTTCACTAAATTTAGACTTCTGGCAACGGTCGGTCGGATCTACATCCCTTGCTGCGGCTGAAGTAGAGGCTGACCTGCGAGATAGACGTCTACCATTCAACTTGTCTGGGATATAAAGCTCTTCAATAAGTACATCTGTTGTACATTTACTACTCCTAATTCTATATATTAGTCACTTGAATATCTAATAGGTTTATTGAGTTCAACCCAACGTCGAGTTACACAGAGCATAGTACTGTATACTATAGATATACTTTTCATTAAAATATTGGTGTATTTTAAACATACTTTTAAAATAGGTCCCATCTTAAAAATGTATGAATTGTATGATACCCAAATATTTTATAATTGATACATGATTATTAATTTATATACGTAGTTAGATATGATCACCATCTACTAGACACATCGCCTGCGCCTAGCCTGGTAGTACAGTGGAGCACGTTTAACATGAAACCACGTAGTTAGATATGATCACCATCTACTAGACACATCGCCTGCGCCTAGCCTGGTAGTACAGTGGAGCACGTTTAACATGAAACCACGTAGTTAGATATGATCACCATCTACTAGACACATCGCCTGCGCCTAGCCTGGTAGTACAGTGGAGCACGTTTAACATGAAACCACGTAGTTAGATATGATCACCATCTACTAGACACATCGCCTGCGCCTAGCCTGGTAGTACAGTGGAGCACGTTTAACATGAAACCACGTAGTTAGATATGCACTCAACACTCGCCTGCCTGGTAGTACAGTGGAGCACGTTTAACATGAAACCACGTAGTTAGATATGATCACCATCTACTAGACACATCGCCTGCGCCTAGCCTGGTAGTACAGTGGAGCACGTTTAACATGAAACCACGTAGTTAGATATGATCACCATCTACTAGACACATCGCCTGCGCCTAGCCTGGTAGTACAGTGGAGCACGTTTAACATGAAACCACGTAGTTAGATATGATCACCATCTACTAGACACATCGCCTGCGCCTAGCTGGTAGTACAGTGGAGCAAGTTTAACATGAAACCACGGTGACAGAAATAATTTTTCACGTTAAACAGAGTAAACAAAAAAAACTTACCAATGATTTTGATGTCATAATAAAAGTGTAGTGATAGAAAGTTTAAACAAGTTTTCAAATGAGTTATCAATGAGTTCATGGTTTAAAATGATTAGGATAGTGTTTTTTACAAAGTCGTAAAGTTAAACATAAACACACACTTACAGATAAACACGTGTTGACGCAGTCGATGGGTATTTTGGGAAATGTTTAAAATGACCAGAAATACACGATAAATCAGATATCGGCATATTCAATACAAAGTTGAACCATACAAAGCATAAACATTACATAGTTCGGTGATAACAAGTTCAGATAGGGTGGGCGATTGTTTAAAATGAGCCCATCTGTTTACAATTGTAAGGGTGTTATATAAAGCAAGTATCGACTGCTTGTTATCGGATGTCACCATTGTCATACAAGTCATATAAGGAGTTTTTGACGTCCGCTATATTTCTGAGACGTGAAATCTTTTCAGCGTTAATTGTTTTATGTTAAAAGAAAATAAATGAAGAATATTTTTCACGTTAACTGATTTCATGTTAAACGTGCTACACTGTATATCCGTATCGTATGTGTATGTATGTATATATTACACAGTAAAACTTTGTATTTTCTCTGACTCCATAGCACGTACCTACATTAATAATATCTTGTAGAGCTATTTTTTTTTTCTGAATTAAAAATTCCTCCCAGCAAAGTAACGTAACGAATTTCTTGGGGCTATTTTTCTTGAAGTGTAATATCTAATTCTGCCCCAGTGGCCGCCGCTAAACAACACTCCCAGAAACCTAAAAGGCAATCCCCTCCATTCAACCGCGACCTCCGAGTGTGGCACACACACACACACACACACACATACACAACACTCGGCCGGATTTGAACGAAAGAGCGGTTTTACTACTACATTGTCTCAACAGAACGCAGCATCTGGGTTCGATCCTTCGTATACTCTATCACCGGCTACTGTCGTTAACGGTTAGCAAGTATGCAGGGGAGGATTGTGGTCTAGAAACCCAGGGCAGCCGCCCAGGACATGGCGAGTACTAAATAATAATGAAATACTATTTAAATCTAGTAATTATAAAGATATACATATAAAATCAATTTTATCGAAAAATATTGTTGTTGTGCTACTGGGATTCGAACCTGGATATTTTTTTCCAATCCGGGGAAGGTGCTTTACCAACTATGCTACAGCGCTAGTAATTTTAACGACAAATTTTCGAACCTATATGTTACACTTTTTCAAATTAATACATCTGTCGTTCCATTATTTGAAAGCCATTTACATTGTTTTTACGGAATCTCAAATACATTTGAGTAAACCGATAGCAGACGCCAGAATTAACAATTCTTTTTTTTTACATTTTTGGACACATTGATACAACTTATACTTATATTATTAAGAACACATTTTAAATACGAATTAAATGATTTTATATGTATATCTTTATAATGAATACATTTAATTAGTATTTAAAACATCCCAGACCGAATATGACACAATAAGAATGTGTTCTCCTTAATACATAACAATGGATCGATTGTATTTATTACCTAATTGGTGCGTGATAATTCTTCTTAAATTAAACGAATATGGACATGTCCCGATGATATGATATGACCAGATGTAGGACAACATACTATAATATGGTAAATTTAGTAACCTGGATCCGACTTAATGCAACCCTGACACCAGTCAGCCTGACTACGATCGAGAACAATGGATAATTGAAATTCACCCGAGTACTCGGTGACGTCACAGAGAGCTCGGGTTCGTAGGGCGAACTCCAGTTCCAGCACAAGCGACGGGTGCGGGCGACGAGGCGGTGCGGAGCGGGGGGCGGTAATGGTACTCGGTACGATCATCGTCCGATCTAATAGATATTTACGAGAAATGACGCGATGATCAGCAAGAAGATCAGAGAGTTAACCAAATATTCAGTTATTTTAAAAAGTACATTTTAATTATTTTTATTTATAATTACCCATTTCAATATCGTTAACCTAAACATCTTCATTAGCTACTGCAGAAGCCCCGAGTCGGCACACGGCGCACCGCTGCTTAATTCTTACCTGAACAGGGTGTACAAATCATGCAACTTTTATAAAAGCTTTACCAGGAAATTAAAAAGTATCATTCAATATCCCAATCTAGTATGCTAATGCTCAAAAGGTCGAGTAGGAATTTGAAAACGTCGCCAAAACTATGACCAAGATTTAGAAGCACCAAAGATCGTTAACTGGAGTCTAACTGAAGCCAGAGCGGATAAATCAGTCGAAATTAATTTGTGACACCCATGTTTCGAAAGCTCCACTTTCCGAAAACAAAACACGAGCTTCCCAATTTAGTCTTTAACAGCGAAAACTGCTTGAAAAAGGAGTAAACATATCGTATTACAGAAGAAGGAATTCTCACTCAATTTAATGTATAATGTAATAATAAATACAAAAATATTTTTAATGGACAATAATTTATTTTTTTACTAGAAAAGACCTCATTTATTAGAAGAACTTAAGCTTCCATAAGATCAAGAGACTTTAAGTATGTAAAGTGATCATACGATACACGTTAGCAGACAAAAGAGATGATTGAGAAGGTTGAAAGTAAAAAAATGCATAATATTGCGCTTCCCCATCTTTTATTTGACTTTCTGGACTGTATCGGATGTATTGGATGTATTGGATGTATTGGATGTATTGGATGTATTGGATGTATTGGACTGTAGCGATAGTGTGAGGCGCGAGCAGGGGCAATAATGAGATTACTTAAATGTATAAAGCACTTTGTTAGTTGCAATGTCAAAGCAACGCCAGATGTTAATGTTTGTGACGTAATATTTGTAAATATACTGAGAAAACCATTCATCCGATTCCGTCTTTACTTTAATGTATGTATGTTATACTAACAAAATAGCATTATTGTATTTATTATTGTCTATCCGCGATTCTCATATCATCATCTTGATGTCATTTTTGTTCGTTTTGATAGTTGCAGCGAAAGCTCTATCATTAAAATATAGATTGTATCGAGACCTAGTTGCGAAGCTCCAACAATAGCCGCCCGCAGGGCTTAGCATTGCTTATCTGCTAGTGAGTGCGATGAATGTCTGGAGATGGAAGTATTCGTGTATCAATACGGAAAGTAATATATTTGAAAGGAACGGTTAAGTAATATATCAGAACGGAATGACGAAATAAGTGACCGCAAGGAATAACATGAATTGTGTTTTGAACGCAATAACTGCTAATAAAAATTAGTCATCCAAGTACATAATGGAATTCTAGCGCTAACACTGACGCTAGAAAAATAAATTGCGCATATATTATATATACAGCAAACGATATATGTATTAGCACTGAGGTGGTTGTAGCGAGCGTCCGCGTCCGTTCTCTCCCAGCTTCCCAGCTCTGAAGCTAAACATCACTCTCCGCAAGTCCTCGTGGTTATCAAAATATTTGGCCCTAAACAACTACACTTCGCTCAAACTGTACATCACATACTAATTAAATATACATATACAGTCTCTGTCGGTGTGTGCGTGATGCGCAGCGAGCACCACTCGGCGCAGAGTTTAGACGGCATCCTTCAATTTTTACATAAAATATGATCTCATTTCTCATTCCGTTGCACATGGGCCGGGTTCCCGGCTCCCGGCTCCCGGCTCCCGGCTCCCGGCTCCCGGCTCCCGGCTCCCGGCTCCCGGCTCCCGGCTCCCGGCTCCCGGCTCCCGGCTCCCGGCTCCCGGCTCCCGGCTCCCGGCTCCCGGCTCCCGGCTCCCGGCTCCCGGCCCCCAGCAACCGGGTAAGAGCAACGAGTGGCAAATATCGCTAATCTACTGGATTATGTTGGACGTTTATTGGTTCACTAGAGGAAAATATTAATAAATCTGCAGAAAAAATGATTGGAATTTTGTGGGTTTTTTTCAACAGAAAATGCGGCTCATATTATCCAGCTCTATACGGTGTGACACTGAAGTATGCAAGACTATACTGGGATACCCAGACCCAGTATTACCGTAGTTTGAGAACTTTTCATACCGCGAACTTCGAGTTCACGAGCGCACTTCATCTCTCTTCGACTACCTTGTGGCCAAATTATGTTCAAGAAGGAGAATCTGATAATGGAGCCCGAGTCGTGAAGGACATTACGCAGCTAAGGATCTAAACATGGAAGGTTGTCGAGGAGTTAATAAAGGAGCACGAAGTGCAGCTAACCACAGAAGAACAGGAGATGCATAAACATCAAGTTCAAACGGAAAAAAAGGTTTCCTCGGAGGAGGAGGAAAATGTAGTCAAAAGTGGTTCAATGTCCTCAGCTACAATTAAGAAGATTCTACAGGAATGGAAGAAGCTTCACAATACAAAGTTTTGGAATGGCACCCTGACAGTTGAAGTGAACAGTGGATGGGGGACCTCTTCGACGACGTAGTGGTTCACTACTTGAGGAGTTCTCTTAAAAAAGGCAAAAGCAATCAACATTAGATGAATTCCTCTGCGTTAAAAATAAAAAAACAAGCAGAAGAAGTTGAAGAATCTAAAACTTTTAAATGTGAAGAAGTATAAACCAGTAACCATTCAATGTTCCTAATTTTGGTATTTTTTTGTCCAGAGTCCGATACTAATTAATTTGATTCTCATGGGATATTATAGAAAATTGCGTTTCGTACAATCAACTTTTCATACCATGAACCGGATCGTAGAACGACGTAAGTTCACGGCACGAGGCCGCATTTCTTCACAGTTACACCTACATATTGCATTACACTTTTAAGTTAAATAGTGAAGTATTGTAGCGATGAAGAAGACCGAGGAGTTGTGTGGCGCCATTCCGCGCTCTTTCGGTGTGACACGACTCATCTAGAGCAGTGACTCAGCTTTTTGTCGCACGGCCGATGCTCGCCGCGCCGTTTCATTTGATTGCGGTTGAAAATTAAGCTTGTTGGTGACTCGCTTTTTGCTCTTTCTGTATAATTAAACACAATTCACTATAATATAAATAACCATTAATTTATTAATTTTTGCCCTTTCTGTATAATTAAACACAATTCACTATAATATAAATAACCATTCATTAATTTATTTTTGCCCTTTCTGAATAATTAACACAATTCACTATAATATAAATAACCATTAATTTATTAATTTTTGCCCTTTCTGTATAATTAAACACAATTCACTATATAATATAAATAACCATTCATTTATTTATTTTAGCCCTTTCTGTATAATGAAACATAATTCACTATAATACAAATAACCATTAAATGATATCATTAAAAATTTAAGGTAAAACTGTCTGTCTGTATTTTGCCCCTTGTAGACAGCCGTTAATATTTATTATAATAGCAATTATATATATCCTGAACTTTACAGTTTAGTCTGGACCGAGACTTCTCCCACCAATCGCACTCGTAGTATGGTCGGTGGAAAATAAAAAATAAATCACAAGAATATTAAATAAAATGGTATATTTTAACCAGGATCCCAATTTGTCGGTAAAATTCAGATAATATGTGTTTTTAAAATTTTTATTTTAAAAACATTTAAAAATTAAAAAAATCTTGTTATATTGTATTGTAATATATAATAAATGATAAATGATGTATACTGTTAAAATAAACAGACAAAATAGTGATTCAAAATATTAAAATGCTCAATTCAGGTCAAACCCAAAGCTACCGTTAAATTATGATGATTGCCGAGGAGAATTGGGCGCTCTCGGGTCCACGTGGTCCGAGTGCTCCGCGATTGTAAAAAGTTTAAGAAACAGCGTCTCGCGCCATCTGGAAATGTTTCCAATTCATCCGTGTTAGTTTTTTCAGCAAAAAATAAATAATAATGAAATATGTTCGAGGTCTCGAGATGACGAATTTGTAACGTCGTATCATATCAAGTCGAGACATTTCATACATCGGCGGAATCGAGGATTAAGCAATTGAGGCTTGGTTTACTACGGCGGGAACTGACAAGTAACACTAACATATCCAGTTTCTATCACAGTTAGAACGAATGCAGCTCGGAGATACAGATGAACTTCGCAGTTTGTTCGGTGAAACAGAATAGTTAACCCGAGTCCCTATAAAAAGGATAAATAAATTATATCTTCATTTGGATAGATCCGTGTTGGATATAATGAAATTATTTATTTATTTATTTGAAATTTTTTTATAATATGAGTTATTTATTAAGTATTGTACGTGAAATTACATGTTTTTTATTCGCTGACCTCTCCATAGAAGAGACTCGCTCTTGTGCTTGGAGAGGGAGTTATACTATAATAATTTTATATACGGAGTTATACATTTATAGTCTATAATTATTTATTGTCTATTTGTGTGCTTCTGAAGTGTTCATTTAATTTCTTTCTAAACTCTTTTATGTCTTTTATTTCTCTAATTTGTATAGGGAGGCTATTGAAATTTTTTATCTCTAAGTATATAAAATTTTGTTGATAGTGTTTAATGTTACATTTAGGGATTTTAAAGTTATTTTTAAACCTTAATGATGTGCTTATTTCTAATTTTACAGTGTTATTTTATTTTATTAATTGATTAATTGAGATTTTTTTGTAAATGTTTTCTATTTTGGGAACTGGGAATTTCGCAAAGTGTTTGTGTTGAAAAAGTTGATCTTTTTTTAATATTACTTTGATGATTGTTCCCTGTATTATTTTTACCGAGTTCATTATGTTATTGTATGCTCCTCCCCACCCAATTATTCCATACTGGAGTAGTGAGTGAATAATCTGTCTAATAATCTGTGAAAACTGTCCCTTGTGGTATACCAAATTCACTGATTAGGAGTTGGCTTAGTTATCTTTAATATTAGTTTGTTGTGAGAGATGATGTCGAAAGCTTTTCTCAAGTCCACGAAAATTCCAATACATTTGAGAGATTTGTCTAGAGATTCTTGGATGATATTAGGTAGTCTACCTATTGCGTCTTATGTACTTTTATTTTCCATGAACCCAAACTGGTTTTCATCAATTACTTTGTTTATTTTAATAAATTGAGACAATCTTTTTTTAACAATTTTTTATAGGATTTTTCCAAAGTTTGACAAAAGAGAGATTGGTCTGTAATTGGTTATTTATTCAGGGTTATTTGATTTATATATGGGGGAAATGATGGCTTGTTTGTAATATGTTAGGAATACCCCTGTTTTTAAACTTAGGTTTATTATATGCATTAGGGGTTTGGATATTTTCAGTATGTCCATAATAACCTGGTGCTGTTCCCCCCTTCATACATGTAATGATTAGTTCAATTTTGTTCATTGTTGTGAGTTGAAAAATTTCTATTTTATTTCCTGTATTAGAAGTAGCTACGTCAGTATTCCAATTCTTTGTGATTTTACTAGCCAAGTTTTTACCGACGTTAGCAAAGAAATTATTTAAATTTATTTTTGAATCGTTATGTGTGATAAAACTTATTTTTTCTTTTTTCCTTGTTTATTTTCCATAATTTCATTAATCATATTCCAAACTCTCTTACTATCATTTTCTGCAGATTGTAGATTTTTTTTATAATATTTTTCTTTAGTATTTTTTATTAAGAATGAAAGTTTTTTCTTGTATACTTTTAGATATCTATTTAGTTGCTCGTTATTTGATAGTTTATTTTTATTTTTTTTATTAAGAATTCTTTATGTCTAGTTGATACGATTAGACCATGAGTAATCCAGAATTTTATCGGTTTGTATTTAGAGGATTTGCATTTAGGTAAGATATATTTAGCAGCATTTATTTGTTTAGATAATGTGTTTTCAAATATGTTGCAACATTCGTTGACATTATTGCATTGCTATGATTTAGTCCATTTTTCAGAATGCAATTTGTTTATGAGTGTGTCATTAAATTTTATCGTATGTATATTTTTGGTTTGCAAATTTTTTCCCGTCACATGAGGATTCTTATTTTTAGAACATATATTTAATTCATATTTAAAATATCACAGACCTATGTTCTAAATAATTACAACTTCTCAATAAAAATGTGTTCTCTTAATAGTAAAGTTGTATCAATGTGTCCAAAATTTAATAAAAATGAATTGATAATTTTGGCGTCTGCTATCAGATATATCAAAGGTATTTGAGATTCCGTAAAAATAAGGTAGATGGCTCTTTCAAATAATGAAACGATTAAATGTATTAATATCAAAAAGGTAATATATAGGACGCTGTAGCATAGTTGGATAATGTAACTCCCCCGGTTTGATAAAGAGATCCAGGTTCGAATCCTGGTGGCGCAACAACAATATTTTTCGATAAAATTGATTTTATATGTATATCTTTCTAATTAATATATTTATTTCATATTTAAAAATGTTTTACTTTACTGAAATGTTTATCCGATTATAACAATATACGAGTAATAATAACACACTGAACTATGAATCAAAAAAATATGTATATTATTATTATATCTTTATTTATTATCTTTGTTTTATTAACCACTAAAATGAGTTTAAATACATCTACCGGTTTCGAAAAATACCATTTTCTTCTTCAGGATGTCATAACTAACTAAAACATATATTGTTTCTTTGACAACTAAAACAATATATGTTTTAGTTAGTTATTGTTGTTGACTTCGTTGTTGACAACTAAAACAATATATGTTTTAGTTAGTTATGACATCCTGAAGAAGAAAATGGTATTTTTCGAAACCGGTGCTGATTTTAAAAGTATATTATTATATCTACTAAGTGTGTAAAATGTCGAACTCTTTTTGTGAATTGTATTGTATTCAAATCGATTGGACGATTTGGAAGGAATTAATTTTTTTTATCGATAAAAATGTTGAATTGTTTTAATAGTTTTCTATTATATATATATTATTATTATTATATATTAAAACTAAACAAATTTAGTTTTAATAATATATTTGTTAACTCTTCTATAAATGTTATTATCGGTGATAAGTGAATTCTATAGATGGCTAATATGTTTAATTAATTATTTTTGTATTTGATTTTTAATTTTTACATTTTTTATATTAATTTCTTTGAAATTTTATACCGTGTACGTATTTGAAACGAATATCCATATTCCACTATTTTTGTTAATGATATTCTTAGTTGCAAAGTATGTATAGTTTGGTATGTGCAAGTTAACGTCACGTGATGAGTGTGTTTCTGTTAACACTGTTTAATGAATTTGTAACTATAAGTAATTTTTTTGCAGACTACTATCGGGATTTGGTTCTATTATGTAATTTGTGTCGTTTATTGAATAAAAAATTCGTTCATCTATTTAGATATTTTGTCTATAGAGTTATTTATATAATTATTCATATTTGATTTTATGAAAATAGATAATTTAATTTGGAATGTATGAAATTTTGAAAATTAAAAATAGATAATTAAATTTTGAAAGTATAAAATGCCAATAATATAATTGTGTAGGTGTTTGTTTCGGTTGATTTTAATGTATTGTAGATAAATAAGGAAATCTGTGCACTTATGTGTTTTTAAGTTGGAACACTCACTCACATTCAATTCTGTCCTTAGCAATCTGCAGCATTGTTTCCTGTAACGCAGTCTTGGTTACCTGCTCTGTGTTCAGTTTAATATTTCATATTGAAACTGTGATTTTGCGTGCTGCTATTGCTGCAGATGGGTTTTTTTGTGTACTTGAGTAGCTGGTTTCCGCGTGATCTTCAGAACATTGTCGACAAGTCGGCGGTTATGTTCTATTAAGACGTCTTTGTGCCGTAGGCTCGAACTTCTGCCAAGGGTAGCACTATGTTAACGGATTGCAGTCTTCGATGGACACTCTTTGGAATTTTATGTTTAATTATCTTTTTTCAATTAGGATTTTTCTTAATTTTCCTCTCGTTTGTATGATGTAGTTTGTGGTTTCTCTTTCTTTGCGTTCCTTGTCTATGTTTTTTAGTTTTTTTATCAGTTTTATGTTATTTTTATGGTCTATTCTTGGTTTAGATCATTGTTTTGCATTTTAATACCGTTTATATTCTGTTAATCCTCGTTCTAGTCTCTTTATGATTAGAAATAGTTGTTTCTTTTTAATTTCTGTTTCTAATGTTTTGTTTATTACATCTGTTAAAATTTTTTTTGTACAATTAATTTTTATTTTATTTTTTTTGCCTGTGATTCCAATTTTTAATTTTCTCAATTTAATGTTTTTTCGTATTTTTTCTTTTATTTCTTCATTTTTTAAATTATCAGCACACACAATTATTGCATAATTCGGTTGGGAAGAAATGGGATATTTATGTTGGTCGTTAATATTTCGGCGTATGATTTATTTTTGTTTGTTATAAGATCTTCTAGATTTTTTGTGTAATCTTCGTTGTTTTTTATAATTTTATCTTCTAAAGTTATTATTTGTTTTTGAAATTGTGTTTTTTTAATGTAGATTAGTTTTTCTAACGTATTTAGATTTTGTTCTACGATTAGATTTATTTTTGAACCTTTCACTGTAGCTATTTAATTTGAATCACTTTTGATGTTAACTATTAATGAGTTTACGTCCACGGTGGATCAAAATGTGCGTCGCCCGTCCGTTATTGTCACTTCGCAAGTGTGTGGTTTGTTGCGCCGGACGTCTGCACCCTCCACTGCGTAGAGCGTAATGATGATTATACAAATGTCCTTACTTAAATTAAAATTAGACCTTACTTACTTACCAACACGCCGTTTCTCCGCGAGGGTGGGCAGAAAGGATAAAGCGCCATACTCTTCTGTCCTGACACACAATGCTCGTCTCATCCACATTCATACATATTTTCATACAAGCTCGCCGATTATTGTGGCTTCTAACAGGACCATCTTCCAGTATCTGGTTTACCAGGTCGTGCGCGGACGGGTGGTCTTGCCAAGTCCTCTGTTTCTAGTGCCATCAACACTTGCGCCATAAATCTTTCTTACCATTGTCTCCTTTCTCACTCAGTGTACTAAGATCAGATTTACTTTCTTTCCTTATTTCTTAATTCTGTACTAATAATGTAATTCTGTAATAAATGGATCTGCCACGTAGACGCCTCAGCTAATTAGACCACTTGTGACAAATAAGGAAGCACAAGGTCGCGGTAGAACATTGCGGTAATCAAAGCACCGCTGACATGACAACCTGCCTACTGAGGTGAGCACTGAAGTCACTGCAGGTTATGAGAAAACCTCACGACAGTCACGTGGTCAGTATAACGGAGGCCAGTGCGCGTGCGCGTGCGCGTGGAAGTCTGCCAATACTCACACTACCACGCCCACAATACATTTCGTAGAAACACAGCAACGGAGAAACGTCGTCATGTTTATTAGGATCTCATCCATACTTATATTATTTATGTGCTATATTATACAAATCCACATGCTCGACTGCGGAATCATCTGACTTGGCGCACGACCGAACAGTCTCAACAGTCTCAACACGGTACGGTGAGCTTTTAGAGCCGATCGCTTAAGTACCGAAGAAAGGTACTTGGACGATTTGGGCATAACAATAATTAATACAAATTAAATTAATCAACCAGAAAGATAATATACAGAAAAAAATATATGATATCTAGATCATTCCATTAATTTGTATAAAAAATACCACAGAACTATGTTTTGAAAATACATCTTCACAACAAAAATGTGTTATCCTTAAAAATAACGATAATTTATAGAAAGTTGGTGCAATCATTAATATAAAACGTTTAAAAAATAATAACTAAATTATAAGTAAAAAATGCAAGGAAATTATATTTCACTCGATACTAAAGAGTGTCCAGAAGAAAATGTTCAATTTTAATATTAATAAAAAAAACTACAATGTTATCCTCATATTTTATTTATACAAAATGGAGTTTGACGATGGTAATTTTTAACGTTTTATAAATAATATCGTCTAAATGCCGTCCATTTCTCTCAAGACACTCTTGAAATCGGACTCTTAAATTTGCGAACACGCGAGAACAAAGCGTCGGTTCAATGGTAGCAACTTCACGGCGGATATTTTCTTGTAGGGCCTGAATTGTTCAAGGATTGTTGCTGTAAACTCCCGACATAATGTATCCCCATAAAAAATAGTCGCACTGTGTAATGTGTATGTCTCCGTACTTGCTGATTAATTTATTGGGAAAAATTCGCCTCAGCTTTTCCATTGAAACTCTAGCTGTGTGTGGAGTGGCCCCGTCTTGCTTTAATTGTGTTGTTGAACCCGGGAAACATCTGCAGTTGCGGTATCAATAACTCGTAGACCATTCGGCAATACACATCAGCAGTGACTGTTCCTCGGGTAAAAATTTCACACCACACTGTCGTTTTTGGACAATGCAAATGTTTTTGATGGCGTTTGGTTGGGTTGTCTGGGCACCAGTATCTTATGTTCTATTTATTAGCATAGCCATCGATACGAAAATGTGCTTTGTTAGTAAACGATATGTTTTCAAGCGTTCGTGCTGTTCCATAACGTTCCATTATCGTTCTCGCTAAGGTTTCACGTAAAGAATAGTCATTTTCGTTGAGAAACTGCACGATTTGTAGTTTGTATGGGTGAAACTGTAGTTTATTTTTCAAAATAACGTGCACTGTTGATTTTTTTATTCTATTAAAGGCTGCAATCTTCCATATCGATTTACGCGGATTGCGCATAATTTCACGTCGAACTTGAGCCACATGTTCTAGCGTCGCTGCTGACGTTGATGGTCCCGGAGGAGTTTGGTTAACCATTGTTCCTTCTTGTCTGAACTTTTGAACACAACACCAGATAAGTTGCGTGCTCGGTCCATCACTTACTCATCGAATATTAAAGTGATTACAAAAATCGCGACGCGCACGAACCAATGAATCACTGCACTTGCTTAACCGCGAACGCGCAGTGCGCTCCCGACCAGTGACTCATTGCGACTGGCAAATCAGCATATTACGCGCGTCGAACAACACCCCTCCCACTTACCTCACCCTGATGGTTTACGAGCAATTACAATTTAATTTTAAAAATTTTCCGCTGGACAACCTATATTTCATTTGAATTGATTGATTTGATTGATCAGCAACACATAAAAAATATATTTATGGGTGGGTGTAACGTCTCGAGTCGCTTCCTAGCGTCCTTCATTACACCACGGCCACGGTCGACAACACGTCTCACGTAGAGCAAGCTGCGAGGATCTCGTCATCTGGTTGGATAATAAACGGACGTTTCGAGCTCATATTGAGGCAGTTAGTATTAGTTCACTTAATATGTAGGTTGGGAGAAGAATATTCGATAATAGATTCATAACTATAATGAAAAATTGATTTATTTTTCCATCTGCATCGACGCAGTACATATGTGGATATTGAGAGTGACAAGTTGAAATGTGATGCTGCAAATGATAACCTGGAGAAGTCGGTGGTGACTAGTAAAATAGAATGCCGGTGAGGAAGACGGCGATCTCCAACTCAATGGACCGACCGGATCTTGTACGCTATTGGCTACCCTATTGCGACGGTTTTCCGAGCTATCGGTTACAGAGAATCGTCTAGGTCTGGGACATTAACAGGTCACGGCCCGCGGCTTCCCAATAATAAGGGAGCCGACTGAAGAAGATTTAATGCATTGATGCGAAGTGGACTAAATTTTGAAGCAATAACTTGACTATGACTTCCTCTCGGGTTTGCATTGAAGAAAAAACGTAATATACCCGTATTCTTAATGAAAAATATAATCAAACACCACATTCCTGAATACACGGCACGTCAATATTCTTATTATTATTATAAAACAAATTATTGGAATTGGTCGACATTCCCGGTAATTACATAAACACACACATCCAACACAACCAACTCGCCCACGGTTGTGCCTACAATATCAATCCTTCGAATGAGTCTTCGGATATTAGGCTTCGAATATCAGGGATTTGCCACGCGAGCGAGAACTAGTGAGGCGCATTTATACACTGTATTCATTTGGTTTATATTTATTATTTACTTTGTTCATTTGTAAACAAAATTAGCAGTACATTCATGTTGTCAACGCCTCGAATAATTATATTATATATATGTATATGTATACATGTAGTCAGAGTGTGGGGTGGGAATATCATCGAGTAATAGCTCTGTCTCAAACATAAGTTTTATGAACTCATTCAGTATAGTTAATCGTAGGGTTAGCTTCGTTTAAATATTATTTTAATAAAAAAGATCGTTTCTAGTACCAAAATAAAATGATTGTATGTTTTAAAAATAGCTTTTCCATCCATTTGGAAGCTTTTTATTTTTGGCCAAGACTTCAAAAAATGTTCAAAAAAATTAGTTGACAATTTGCTGTATTTTACTTAGAGCTGAGATAAACTGGACCAGGTATAGAATTTGGGAAAGATTCGCAGTTCAGCTTTCTTTTTACCTAAATTAGATTGTAATTCTCAATACGAAGTTCAGCATTTTCCAGCCCAAAGCACACACATTTTTGGGCAACATCTGTTACCTCGGTTCTCTGGCAAATTGAAGCGTTCGATACTTCATTCCTCAGAGATATTCTGAGCGCACCTTTCATTGCTATTTTCATTTTGAATTAGTGTAAGTATAACATCTGTATAATATGATGTATATTCCGGTTTGGCAAAATGCAATAAAACTTTGTACACCGTTGAATGATTCCACAATGAATATGTCATATATAAATAATCAATGCAGATAAATGATGAATTGAATAACAACTTAATAAAGCGACGACATATTTAGTATATCGAGTTGATTCAAAACTATTTGCCGTTATCAATAAAGAGTTACTTATTTATTTTGAAAAACGTTTTTTTTGCATCCATGAAACAGTAGTTCTTCTTTTCTTCTTCAATGGCGCTACGGCCCATATGGAGCTTTCACTTCCTGAATTCTTTGCCACGCACTGCTTCCGATTCAGAACTTGCAGCAACTCCATCGCATCCTTCATCGTCGAAGTTTTCCCACTCGTCTTCTACCATCTAGATTCCTTTTGGGTTCACCGATAACATCGTTATATAAAATAATTCATTTCTAATCCCAAAACGGACGATTTGGATCTTCGTCAAGTAACCTACGTTTAAAGGAGTCTACGTTTAAAGAGTTATTTGAGAATTTCGTGGTCGGTTTTAGCACATCTTTCTCACTCCGGACCTTGCCCCAGTTCACTGCAAAATGCATTATATAGGAAAAAAATTTGAAATGATGTAGAAGTTCATGACTATATTTTCTCATAAAAACCTCTAAAATATATCGAGGTATAAACGAATAAATTGCTATCTAAATGGGAATTCAAAATAATATTGAAAAAATTTTTCAATATAATAAAAAAAAACACTTTGTTTAAAACCACTATTTATTAATAAGTCAACATGTTTCGATACCTATGGTATTTTCTTCAGGAAACAACGTTAAACTATTACTAATTAGGAACTACTCCGAAATCAAATTTAAAAGGTGGCTATTTGCAAAAAGGATTTGGTTATTTATATTATATATATTTATACTTTTTTTAACCTTTTGTTTTCTGAAGAAGATACCATAGGTATCGAAACATGTTGATTTATCAATAATAAAGTGTTTTTCTTATTATTTATATAATATGTTGTCACAAAGTAATATTGTTAATATTGAAGTTTTTTTTTTTAAAGAAAATAGAGATGTGTACACGGAATACATGTCACATAAATATTCTTACTATTTTCAAACTAAGCTAAACGCTTGTACTATGAAAACAGAACTAACTTTATGGTCTCCTGAAACGAGATGCGAACCCCCGACCACTGCGTAACTTATTTTTGTTACTCACATCAAATTCAGTATGGCTAAAACTAGTTCACGGAGACGTAAAAGCATCACATACGGTTATTACGTCATCCACATCCGCCACTGGCTATAGAACCACCATCGTACGAGACTGCGCCGAGGGTTTATCCCAGACGATAGCGACTGGATTGCGTGACGCGTGAACACGCACCCCGTACACAGTTTCTCTTTCTTAGTAATATTACATTGTTGAGCTAGATGAGTAGATGAGATGAGAGTCCCGTAGAGGATGCAGCTCAAGATCAGATGATGCTCTGCGCAGAGTATCTGACGCAACCAGCCGCGGTCCGGAAATATCTCGGGCGTTGTCTCATCTCATCTCGAATCGCTTATACCTACATAAAACGCGAGCAGTGATGGACTCTAGCTAACGTTCGTAATCAAAATTAATATAATGCAAAATGGCGACAGGAAAGTCGTACATAAGTTCAATAATCGTAAGCCGAACATAAGTTCAATAAATATTGTCGGCATTGAATATTCTAAGCCTGGAATTGGACGACCTCTGCGAGAGCTGGTCGAGGCGCCGAAGGAAACGTTCGACACGTGCCAAATATATGCGCATTGAACAAAATCCTAAAATAAGTAATGCCAGTGTGAACCGAAGAAGGTGGTGCAATAGTTATATCATGCGTAGAAGAAGACAGAGCCAAAAGGATTGTTGCATATACCTACAAAAAAGTGGTGTACTTTGTTAACGAATCTATCAATATATTGTGCAGCATGACGAAAGAAAGGACTTCGGTAATAAAGTAAGCGCATATTCAATAGCCTTCGCTTTGCCACCACAGATTATAACCAGACAATGCTATTCCATGCTGGTGAGAAAGATTTCATATATCACTATAATCGATAGACTTTGCCCGTTCCGAGGCAAATATTTTACACGTTTTGTATGTAAATGAAAGTTTAAAAATGAAATTACACATTTTCTTGAAAATACACAATTTCAATAATTTAGCATATTAATTAAACAACCAAAAATTAAAAAAGTCTAATAAAATGATGAAAACAGCAGAAATACAATTAGTTTAGGAAGTTGTAACTATAAAATTAACATATACATTTTAAAATGAATGAGATAATGGTGAATTTAATTTAAAAAATACAGGCCATCCGTCGTTTAGGAGAAGAAGAATTAGAGATTAATATTTTAAATAATGAGATAATAGAATGATGTGATCAAGATCTGCTGTGCCTATGCAACTGAAAATATGATATATTATTATAAAAGTAGTCTCATAAATAATAAAAGTGAAAACATTATGTAATAAACATTAAAAAAAACCTAAATAATAATTATCATATCATAATATCATGTAATATGTATTTCATTATTTTTATTTGTTAACTTTGTTTTATTAACCACTTATTTAACCACAAAGTTAATTTTGCTAATTTCAAAAGTATTAATATGTATTTGTTTAAATAAATTGATTAAATGTTAATATGATTTAAATGTCTATAATAAATTCTTAATAATTTTGTATCAGAAAAAATATGTTGACAAAAACATATAATTCATTTTCAGTGCCGATAAATCGGCCTTTATTTTTAAAACAACATTCCTTTATATCTTGCATTAATATAAAAATCCTTAAAGTAACCAATATACCCGAAAGTACAAGTATTGATACTACATTATATTTACATGCAAGCCTGTTGGACGCTTCCATGCTTCCTGTTCTGAGATAGGTAAAATTATTGTATAAGAATATTTTTTAAACATATTAGAAAAAAAATACATTAACAATTAATACTATATTAGAAGTTAAATTATAAAATAGAAATGCTTACAATTTACATTTAAAGTCTTGCATTAAGATGCATTGCAGCATTTACGTAAAGTTATTTCATATATCGTATTTCAGAGCACACCCTGCAGTCATCCCTGCCATCCTTCTAACCCTCACAACCCAATATATTACAAGTATAGCAACCCGTTTTGATAATACAGGAATAATGAGATACCACAAGCACCTCCAATTTTAATACAAAATACATAGATATGTGATATAGAGTAAGATATACCTGATGGGCAGTGATTAGTCAAAGACGATAAAACAATGAATATCTAGTAAAGATAAAAGTTTAACATTACATACGTAACGTTCATTTACTAAGTTACGCATGTTTATACTATATAAGTTAAGATAATTCTATTTTTTACCATGTTAAGTTTTAACTATAGTAACTTTTTAAAAAATGTTTAATAAATTAAAAAATTAAAAAATGTTTTCGGGTTGTTAGTACGTCAAATTTACTATTTTCAAAGCATATATAAGAAATCTCGCCTTACAGTGTGTCAAGACAAATAATCATGAAATATGCTTTATTTTATGATTTATCTATGGCTATATATATATAGCCTCTGCGTTCGAAACCTTTGGTGGCGAAATTTTTCATATTATGTGTTAAATGTATATTAAACAACGAGATCATCATCGGATGAACTCTCTTCACTAAAATAGCGGGATATTGAATGATTAATTGTCGTACACTGAATCTTTTAAAGTATCAATGTGACAGATGACTTTTGAAACAGCTGTGAAGAGTCCGCCATATTTAACCAACGATTTTAGATCATTATCATCCGATATCCGAGAGTGAAATTAGTTAACCATTGCATTTTTTTACCAACGATCAAACAATCTGTTTTCTCAAAAATTGTAACTTTAGTAAATTTATTTACCACAGTAAAAAGTTACCACTGATCACACAACCGGCCCAATGCCGCAAAATTAGTTTTAAAAGATTTAATGTATAATTTTTTCCATTTTCGTGAAGTCAGAACATGATTTTTGAATTGTATCTGAAGTACGAGTACCAGCTGTATATTTTAATAAATATCTGTGAGCAGAAAATATAGGATCACAATTTCACGTGAGATTTTATCAGGTGACTGGCTCTTTTTAATCTTATTTATTGGCTTCACCACACCTCTCCACGGCGGAAGGCAGAATCAGCGCAGAAGCCTCGAGGAATGGAAGCGCAAGAGTCCGGTCGGCGCGGCGACCAGAACCGCCAGTGGCAGATTGGCCAGAAGGCCGTGCGATGGAGTTATGCAACGATCGACGTGAAACACGAGGCGAAGTCAATTTTGGAAGCGGTCGCTATAAGGAGGCGAGGCGGCTCTGCGCGGTGCGCGCGCAACCCGCGCAGCCCGCGCGGTGTCGGTTACTTTGGATTTAGGATCCCACCGCCGAAGCGGAGGGCAGGGCCGGCGCGCCATCTTATCGTTATATACACTTTACTAACATTTTACTTTACAATACAATTCCTACCAGTAGGTAGTCCAGTAGGAGAGAAAAATGGGGCTAACCTTCGTCTCCCAGAGCGGCGGTCGTCTAACTTCAGGACCCCGCGGACCACCAAATTCCTAATTTTAAATCCCGCGGAAGAGTATATCGAAGAACACATAAAATGCATCTAGTTAATAAAATAAAACTATAAATTGCAACCAAATTATAAATCTTTATTAATAAAACAAAACATTTAAAAGATGGTTTAATTATATAAAACTTTTAGCAATCTACATTTCTCGTGTGATGAATGCTCCGACTTGCTTCAGATAAGATTAGGGATATTTTCCTCCAATGATGTTACCGCGAGATGGAGAACTGCATCTATTTCAAGCCGAGATCGGAACCGTGCTTCGATTGCTGTGACAGACCAAAAAGTATTTTCGCATAAATAAGTTGAGGGGCCTAGAATCAGAATTTTCATTGCGTTTTCACTAACCGAAGGGTATTCATTTCATATGGAAGGCCAAAACTGAGGTCTGTCTCAGTAAGGATTAATGAAATTTAGCTTTGAGAACTTCGGGCGACAGGTCGATAAGGTTTTCTTTTAAAGTCATGCTTAAATGACTATCTCGAATGTTCGCTGCAACGGATCTATTATCCACATCGTAGATCCATGGATCAAACAATACGAGTAATGTCCACATTTCACTGCGGACCACCGCCAGTCACAGTTTATCTAAATTTGATATTTTAGTTTTACTACCGGAAAGTTCTTAGCCAGGACTTTATCGCCGATTGCTTGTTCCGCGGCCAGTGTTTCCGTAAAACTTTTTTTTCAATTTTGAAAACATAATTTATTATTTTAATAAGTGAAACGGCCTACACTCGTGCAACTTAACTTAACCGATTTACGCAAATAAATAACTGATATCTACGTAATGTACCATTCCGGCCTTCCGTGGCCAAAGTACTATATTATGAGATAGCGGTCGATATTATATAGGATATATATTTTGTTTAATGTTTGAAAATTGAATTTTGTGGTTTATGTTCATTTTAATAGAGATTATTTAACTTTGTTTTTAACCACTTCTTAAGTGGTATATATGTATTATATTAAGATATTATATTTATCTAAAATAATTAGAATTAGCTGTGTGATATAAACACAATAATACTATTAATCAAATAATATAATACGCCAAAAATGGGATGTACAGAGAGACGGGACGGGATGTGCGGCGACCGACCCTGGCGAGCAGCGAGCAGCGAGCAGCGAGCATCCAACGCGTGCTTGTACGTAGGCCTATACATAGTTACATAGACGCGTGCAAATACACACATGGTACAAATATAAAGTAGGTACCAGAATAGACTAAGCTTCGAGCATATTTTATGCTAAATGTTTGAAATTTTCTGGATCTACATATTAAGATTTATTCTCTTATCTTGTTATAAGGCTCGCTCGCTCGCGCTGTCATTCATTAATATTTTTAATTTTTTAAATTTAAACTATGTAACACTATACGTTCTATACGGGCCTCTGGGACCGAATGTAGTTAAGTCAGTAAGGCTTCGAATGGTGAATTTATTCAATCGTGTAGAGATCACCACGGCCACAAAGCTGAGGACACCTGCAGTGATTAAATTCAGGAAGATACTACGGCGGTGACAGAGTAAACACACGATTGGAATGATCGCGTTAGAGAGATTTGTTGTTCAACAATTTTTAGTATCGCTGTATCTGGAAAATAAGCTTAACTTGCGAAAATATGCATCGAAATTGAACGTTTATTTGATTAAAATACTTAATATCTGTCCCTCTTTCAAATAATAATAGTTTTGTTAAGTAGTATCCGAAATGCCTTATAGTTTAGCTGCCGTCCGTCGATAGTTGCACACTGCACACTGCACACTGCACACACTCACCGAATACGGTGTGGTGTATACACCGTGATTCTAAATGGAATGTGAATATAACGCGAGTGTTGAGACTAATGGCTAGTGTATGTGTAAGTCTATTTTATTAAGTTCAAAGCGAGTTTCGATAATGATTCATTCCTCTTCTTCAATCTGCGTACATTCACTGTACTCCTCTGTCCTTTAGTTTCCAATTGCTCGCTGCAACCCTTGAATGCAGTCGCCGGGTAAAAGTATAAAAATAATAGCTATATTATTCAATAACAAAGGAAGTAGTTTTTCTTTCTCTTTGGTCATAATTTATATTGTTTTAAGTGAGTGTTAACTGGAGTGTTGATTGGAGTGCTGATTGGAGTGTTGATTGGAGTGTTGATTGGAGTGTTGATTGGAGTGCTGATTGGAGTGCTGATTGGAGTGGTGATTGGAGTGCTGATTGGAGTGTTGATTAGAGTGCTGATTGGAGTGTTGATTGGAGTGTCTTCCGGGCTCGACTCGGCACTCAGCTGTGCCGAGATTAATGCAATATTATAATTTAACCTTTTGTATCCGATTGTTGTGAACTTGCTAGTCGGTACTATCGGTAGTATCGGGTTAAACCCAGCATAACTGACTGAGGAAGTAACGAGTACCGAAACAAGGAAGTCATTTAAATGCAGATGAAACAATAATGTTTTTAATTTTTAAAATAATCGAGCTAGATTTTTTGCCAATCACTTTAAGATTCTTTAATAATATTTTATTTTATTTGAATAATATTATTATTAAACTCAGTTAAAAGGATGTTCTATGATTCTAAAATCCTATCGTATTAAAATGTGTACGCGAAGTGAGGTCATGTTACGGTCAAAAGACGAAATATTTAATCTTTTAACTAGTCATAAGGATAAAGAGAGAAACAATGAAAGACTGTACGATAAGCTGGCTCCTCAAATCAGATGAACACACAATATTTATACTGAATCCAGATGAATCCGATCTAGAACTCTGACATCATTAAAAAAAAATTGTGGACGTTTCCACACAGTCCACTCCATAGTATCATCACCCGAGTCCTGAGCCCCGAGCCCCGAGCCCCGAGCCCCGAGCCCCGAGCCCCGAGCCCCGAGCCCCGATGGCGAGACATGCGAACAATGAGGTTATATTATAATGTCGAAACAAATGTGGTGATTTGAAGCTTCAACGGTGATTTCACGAAATTCGTACGGACACTTCCATTAGTCATCTCCTGCCTTTCGCTGGTGACGCTTGGCTATCATTATTAAGAATAAAGTGCGCTTTTTAAGTGGTCTAATTATTCAAAATGGTGACTTGTGCTGTTAAACTGTGTTCATCAAACTCAAATAAAATATCAAAAACATCAAATGTTATTGGATTTAATCGATAAGAAGTATTTTTTTAAGTTTAAATTTTGCTCATACATTAATATCTGCACCTATCACAGAAACGCGTTAAGTCCAAATTTTGAAATTAATATAGAGTACATCGTCGTGTTTAGGTATAATGAAAATAAAGCAATTATTTGGATAAAAATAATTAATATACTTGAACTGCTTTTATTCAAGTTGAACTTCATTAGTTAGTCCAACAAATGGAATTGAATATATGTGTGAAAAAATTATATTATTATCGAAAAATATTAAACACGAAACGAAATATTAAACGCTAAAAACGATAGTTTACCACAATATATAAAAATATATTAATGCATCAGGAATTACGAGGTATAAGAAATATACAAATTTTGAATTGTTCTTCAGCAATAACAAAAATTAATAGCACAACGGAAAATTATAGACCGGAATTTATATAAAATTAATCAAATGAGGCAGATAGTGAAAATCTATCAGAATTCCTAGTTACAAATTTGACGGAAATTTCTAAGCAAATAATTTCTTATTTTGGTGGATTCGTTGTGCGATAATTGGTTAAGAAGTTATATTGCACGACCTGTACAGACAGTCTCTTTGCCAACGAGAAATCAGTTCGCCATAGTTTTATCATACAGAAAGACAGGGGAGGGTTATTATATCTATTTCAAGATGTTATTGATATCTGTTCGCAAGCAAAATCGAAGCTAAAAACTATACTGCAGGGATACACTACAAAACACCCTCCCAAACAACATGATAATATTGATAATTTAGTATCAAAAGCGTTAAAGTGATTTTTAAATGTAAATTTCTTCGACAGTTTAAACGTTCATTGTAAAGAAACGCATCCTCTAGATAATCACCAGCTGCAAGTATCGAGAGCTGTGCCGGATAAATATTTGTCTATTCGAGTAAGGAATCTTACAAAATTAACAAATATGAAGCCTGCCAAAAAGCAGTATTACAATAAATTGGTAATTTTTAGTGGTAACTAGTAAATGAAATGGAAAATCACATTTATCAATTTATTGTAATTATCTCATACTCTAAATACTACTTATCTCTTTTCAATAAAATAATCGTATTTCTGGTGTGCACGTATATTGTTAATGTAAAAATTATTATGTTAATTAGCTATTTCGACGTAAAATCATTTAGGGCGAAGTTTTATTTTTCCAGTTGCAAATTCGAGATATTCTTCGTGAATCACACAGTATTTATTTTACAGAAACATTAGCCGTACTTTTGTCCCGCAACTATTCACTACCCAGCGAGTCCAATCTTGTTTCATTTAGTAACGAATCCCCACAAACTTGGCCGTATTCATTACATTATCTTTGACGATTTTAAAACGATTAAAAACATCTCAAAGAATGACAATGCAACATTTTGAAAGAAGCAAAACACAATATAAATATTGATCTCAATAAATAAACAAAATTAGTGGGAAAATAAAATTAATTTACGTAATTAATTATTTTGTGAAAATTCATTGAAAAAAATATTGTAAGTAACGCTCTTTACGTTTAGGTGTTTTCGAATACTGCCAATCATTGCCGAACAACCGAATGGCCTTCTCACATACGATAAGATCTGACTCAGAACAATGGGATAGTTGCATGCGAACGATCCTGAGCATCTTCGAGCCTAATAAGAAATAAGAGGGAGACGTCTATCAAATTGCATTCGTTTATTTATTCGTACTCTTTTTCGCTATCTGCGTATAATAAACAGCATACACTCAAATATTTTATTTTCTTTGTTTGATATCTTTTGTAATTTAAAACCATTGCATCGCGCATCGGTTAGAGGTTAGAGGTTAGAGAGTGTGAAGCCACCATACCCTACGTAAGCGACATAAGGCACTCTCCCAAGAATGTCATAATCAATACCTTTCAAATGTAGAAAATTCTATAAGTTCCGATTAAAAATTTTTTTGGAGCTTTGTCAAAAACCATTCTAAAGCTCGTTGCATGGGATTAAGGGTCGACAATGAAATAGATATAGCAAACCTATTCTCTAAATACTTCAGCTCCATGTTCGACATCAACACAGCGGCCTGTCATAATTCATTACAAAATCCAGCCGATTGCCCTACATATATCAACAGAATAGAAATAAATCAAGTTGCAACTCTCAAATACTTAAGACAACTTGATCTCAAAAAAGGAGCACGCCCTGATAACATACCACCTTACTTTATTCTTAAATGCTCTGAAAGCCTATCTCTACCCCTATCTATTTTATTTATCCACTCGTTAAACAGAGAGGTTTCCCCAATTTATAAAAAGGGCATCAAAACCAAAATCGAAAATTACAGATCTATCTCCAAGCTTTGCATATTCAGCAAAATTTTTGAAAAAATTATTTACGATCAATTAATGCCAGTTCTCCGGCTAGGGCTAAAGCGAATCAACATGGATTTATTTCAAAACGATCTACAACTTCCAATCTTGTATCCTTTGTAGAGTTTCTGCAAGATCATATGGACAAACGAACTAAGGTCGATGCCGTTTACACGGACTACAGCAAAGCTTTCGATAAAGTTATGCATTTCAAACTCCTTGACAAACTCCTTATCCGTATTCACGGAGACTTAGATGGTTTTCCTCCTACATATCCAATGAGCCAAGCAGTAGTAGTTAGCGGCTATAAATCTGACTGGGTACGTGTCACATCAGGTGTACCTCAGGGGTCACTTCTAGGACTACTCCTCTTTAACATTTGAATGGTAGAATCAAATAACGCATGTGCCATGACCGACTACTGAGGAAAACAAGAAAAGGTGAGTAATAACGTCATATTTAAGTTTTTATCAAATATTTCTTGAACAATTTGTACTATACATCCTACCTCTGTTTTCTACATAAAAACTAAAAGTAATAGTTTTATGTGCTTCCTGTAATTAAATACCAATCACTTTTTCTTATGAAAGGCACTAAGTCCATCGCCTCTACAGTTTAACATTAGCTAAGTACCCCGAACATCTTCAAACGGCAAATCGGCTTAGTGATGTGCTACTGAGGTACTAGTTCCTTTCTATGTTCATTATTTTTATTGTTTACTATTAAATTTTGTCTAACTGAAACATAAAAATAACTAGATAAATAAAATAAAAATGTTATAAAACATATGTTATTTTGTTGAGTTTTTCAGGCATATTTTTAAAATTTATTTTTTGATAAATTTTGTTCATTTTATAACATAAAGTAAATGCTACTATCGTCATCTACATACAAAGTATAATCTATATTAAAAATAGTAAGAAAAGTAATAGTTATTGGCGTTAATAAGGTTAAAAGTTTTTATTAAAACACGCATAATAACGCCTCGCATTCAGATTTACACTTTGTATGAAGATGACTTGAGTTAAGTAACATCCACCTAAATCTAAGCTTTATTGGCAGAGTTGCCCGTAGAACTATTGGTATTACACTTGTTTTAGGTAAAGAACGATTTAAAGTAAATCATTTTTCGTGGAGAGTAGTTCTGACGAGAACTTGATGGATGTCGTCACTGCGTATTTTTATCCACCGGGCTCTCGTCTTGTCTTGCCATCTTGTCAGTGTTGATTATACTATCTGCTGCTTCTTAAAAGTCCAAGAAATCAGTATGTTTCATGTCAATAACATCAAAAGACGTTTGCCTAGGTTCTTCGATCGTTTTTATCAAATCTTCAGGTACCACAGAACTGCACACCCGTTTTCTTTTTTCCATAAGAGCAAGATCTCTATAAACATTTTATTGCAGACTGGGAGTATATTTCCCGAACCGTTTGGCAAACAGTAACTTACTGTACACTGTCGTTTGCTTTCTTTAGGGTCACTGTATGTACCATTTTGCCTTCGTTTAATCCGTACTATATTTATTAAACTCATCAGATATGAAGCTTGTTTTTCATTATTCTGAAGCTTGCAGAACTCACGAAATAATGTGTGTTTTGGGTCTTCCCCTATTTCTTTGCACTTTTTATAGCATTTGAACAAATTAAAATCCTGTTAACCTTCTAACTAATATTATCTTACTAGCTTTCCTACTGTATCCTTCGAATGTAGCGAAATAAATAAAAAATATCTTCAAGCAAAAAAAACATTAAAATATGAATTTATTTATTGATACCTACATTACCGATTCATCCATTACAAATAGTAACTAATTAAACGTAACCCAAGCGAAAATGTAGATATCAATTAATAATATCGCTAAACGTGCGCCGTATTGCACATCACTAGCCCGTGACATGGCTCTGGGATGAACGTTAATCCAAAAATACAAAATAAATCATAGCTCGTTTACTGGTGGATTTTTTGCTGGAATGATCTTCTTAGCTATTGATATATATTCCTCGATGTATATTGCAATCAACATTGTACCACGAACAAGAATCTGTTTAACTTCCCTTACTCTCTTAATAATCAACTCTTGACCAAGAAGAAATCTGAAACTAAAGATCTTGGGATTATATTGGATTCTGACTTACATATAAACCAAATTACATGCCGAGCAACCAAAATATTAGGTTTCATCCTTCGGGTATGTAAAAGATTTATTAACATAAACACCATGAAAATACTGTACTTCTTACATGTCCGAAGTATCATCGAATATGCCTCCCAAGTCTGGAATCCAAGGTATACCACATATATCAAAAGAATCGAAAAAATACAGAACAGCTTCCTCAAATATCTTAACTCTCGTAGTTATTAAACTTTAACTAGCACTGTTGAGTCATCTTTCATTTTCAAAGTTCCATCACTACAAATTCGAAGAGATATGGCCGATGTCATTTTCTTACATAAAATAGCCAACTATAACAAGATAGACTGTCCTGATTTACTCAGACGCATATCCATTCGAATGCCAGCCAAGTCAACCAGAACTAATCCTACATTTAACCTTCCACATTGCAACACCAATGCCAAATAAAACTCATTTTTCTACCGAGCACTCCTTTATTTCAATTCACACTAAAATGAACTAGATATTTTCAATACTTCAGTTACCTCAATTGAATCTAAATTCAACACATAAACTTTAAAGGTCTTTATTATTCTTTTTATTCTTATCACTCAGATTTTATTCCCTATCCCATTTTCCTTTTTCTTTCTTCTCGAATATTTTCTTACTTTCTTATTTATAACTTTTTTCTCTGTGTTAAAATTTTTATTCTTATTTTTTTCTCACCTTTTTCTGGTTTATAGTCCTTCTTAAATTTTAAATTGTACTCACTGTATAAAGTATTTTGTATCTTCTGAGAAAACGTAACTGGTTTAATAATTGTTTAGCTTTGATTGTGATTTTCGTATTTACTGATAAACTGTATAGTTTCTGAATAAAATAAAAAAACACAACTAACGGACCACCACACCCTGCCCAGTTATCGTGGCTTTATTGTACACCTTATATATTTCATAATATTGAACCAATCCGTATTTGCATTCATCACCACTCATTGATGCTTCTACATTTATTGACTTATTTCATTCATACTTCTAGTTTCGGTACCGAGCCAGTTCCAGAACTTTTTGTTAAAAGCTGTGGAACTCGTGCGCTGGCAGCGAGATCAGTTACGTTAGCGTTTCCATTAACTGCTACTGTTTTCGACGACCAGTGACGGGGTCCAGGCATCCTCGAGAGGCTTCTGTCTTGCGGATGCTGAGTGGTACATTGTTCCTGCTGAATAGTCGCGGAGCGCGAGAAGGGGGGGAGGGGGGCGCACACCCTGTTACCACATGGGAACCGTCAGGGCAGCTCAAGCGGGCCTCCCGGAGCCGAGTCAACATTAATAATTTACCGCGCGTAATGCGATTCTGTCTAAAGTGTGTCTGGGATGCAGAGCTCTTAAAGATACAGAGGTGCCATGTTATATTATGTCGTCTTATACAATGCATCAATCAGCACATTTTTAATGTTGGATGAAAGGGATGTGACGTGAGAATGTTAATGAAGTCTAGATATGTGGAATAGCAGTTCGAAGTAATATATCTTAAGTTCTTTATTCATTCGAGCTACTTAGGTTTTTACTTGAAGTTTAACAAGGATAGGCAATTTTTTAAAATGAATTTAATTTAGAGCTAAATGTGATAGTAATAGTATAAATAATAAAATGTATTAAAAATTTAAATCAACGATGCTGTGAAATGATTTGATTGTTTGCGATCCGCAAAACAATCTTACCAATTAAATATTTCCCCACTGAAGAAATATGAATATTAGGCGCCTCTTTACGTTTGCCAGTTTTCTATAGCTTTCAAGCAAATTAATCTTACTGTACTTTGTTTTTTTCGAAAGGGATTATCTTGACTGAAACCTATAAGTATGTTCCACCGTCATTTCGTAGTTCGTATTTAATATGGTGTTCGAATAGGTGAGAGATACAGATGTTCGTCAATTATTTGTTAAGCGAGCGAGTTAGAATTTTTTGGATCGATTGAATAATATTTATTTCTGTTATATGAGTTTCGGTTATGATAATTTGAAAAACTAGTTATTTAAAGTTTTTGATCACTATTTTTAACGAAACATTTAAAATAACCGTTGTACCAAGGAGAAAGTAGTACACTTATGTAAACCTATTTGGCATCATCGGTAACAGCATAACCTAAGTTTGTGACTACTGTACACCACTGGGTAACGATGACGGTACTGGCAAAGGAGAAAAAAAAACATTTAAACTAAGAGAACACAAAAATGTTACGCTGACGCGCTATTTCAAATGCAGCTTTCGTGAAATATTTTACTAGCGTAGTTACTGAAAAAACAAAGTCTATGTTAATAATAATAATAATAATATAGGACACGCAATGTGGTCCTTAAGTACGGAAGAAGCGAAAGATGTACATTATCATAATAATCTTAAGGTCTGGATTTAGGGCTGTATACCTATTGTATTATTGTTCTCATCTTCACAAATTGTCACACACAGATATCAAACTTTTCACCATATTCTTTAACTTTCTCGACTTCGGCTTTACACATCTCATTTTATTATTAATATCGCCACCCCTACAACGAATATACTTGATATAATATATTCTAAGCACGCTCAGCTACGTGATCTTGGGTTGGGGTGGAGTTGGGAAAATGGCTCTTGACCAATTAGCAATGACCCAAAAGTCAATTCTCAGAATCATTTACAGAAAACCATACAGATTTCCTTCGGACTCACTATTTGAGGAACGGTAGCTTCTTGATAATCTACAGCTTTACGTAAAAAGACTCATTCATAATTATGCTACTAAAACAAGAGAAAATCGGCTCACCGTGAAACCCAAAATAAGAACGAGCTTTGGTTAATCTTCTCACTTGTTTCTGAGCCTAATAGATTTATAGAAATGATTACATAAACAGAACATTATTTTTTTATTGTTATTTTCTATTTCACTTTTTTTATTCTTATCGTTTTATTCTTCCTTCTTTGTGATTTATTAAAATACTTTTTTCCACTATTTATTATTAAATGACCATTACTGGTCTGTAACGGCCATCTTCAGACTGGTATATTTTCATTTTATACAATTCAATACAGGGGTGTTTTTGATTGAGTCTATATAATTTTAAAGTTGGTGCTAAGAAGACTAATGTTGGGATTTTACCTTTTATGTTAGGTACTATAGGGTGTCTAGCGGAAATTTTCAAGATTACATTGTAATTGCTCGTAAACCGTCAGGGTGAAGCTCATTTGTCAGTCGCAATGAGTCAACGGTCGGGAGCGCACAGCGCGTTCGCGGTTGAGAAATATTTAAAGTGCGGTGATTCATTGGTTCGTGCGCGTCGCGCTTTTTGTACTCACTTTAATATTGGACGAGTAAGTGATGGGCCGACCACGCAACTTACCTGGTGTTGTGTTCAAAAGTTTACATAAGAAGGAACAATGGTTTATCAAACTCCTCCGGGATCATCAACGTCAGCAGCGATGTCAGAACATGTGGCTCAAGTTCGACGTAAAATTATGCGTAATCCGTGTAAATCGATAAGGAAGATTTCAGTCTGTACTGGAATAAAAAAATAAACAGTGCACGTTATTTTGAAAAAGAAACTACGGTTTCACCCATACAAACTGCAAATTATGCAGTTTTCAACGAAAATGACTATTCTTTACGTAAAACCTTAGCGAGAACGATGCTGGAACATTTTGGAACAGCATAAATGCTTGGAAACATATTGTTTACTGACGAAGCACATTTTCATATCGATGGCTATGTTAATAAACATAACCATCAAAAACGTTTATATTGTCCAAAAACGATAGTGTGGTTTGCAATTTCTGCCCGAGGGATAATTGGCCTTTATTTTTTTAATCAGCGAGAGACAATCACTGTTGACTTGTATTGCCGAATGATCGATGAGTTTTTAGTACCGCAACTGCAGCTGTTTTTCGGGTTCAACAACAGAACACAATTTTAGCAAAACGGAGCTACTCCACATACAGCTAGAGTTTCAATGGAGAAGCTGAGGGGAATTTTTCCCAATAAATTAATCAGCAAGTACGGAGACATACCCTGAGCACCTCGGTCACCGGACCTTACACCGTGCGACTTTTTTTTGTGAAGATACCTTAAGTCGAAAGTTTACAGCAATATTTAATATTAAACTTGAAAATTTTCCGCTGTACATTCTTATTACATACATTTTTACAGATTCGGTATTTTTCAGAACTATTAGAGTAAATTTATATTTCTTGCTTCTATTGCTTCCCTTCTTTGTATTGTATTTCAATCATGGGCAAACGAGGTTATATTTGTCTAAAAAAAATGTTACTATAATCATTTTACAACCTTATTACGCCGGTTTAGATTGAGAGAATTTTTTTAATATTTGTATTGTTGGAATTAACGGATGAACCTGTCTCCAATATCACACTCGGGTCTAATTAAAGGACAACGAACATCTATTAGATTATGAATATAATGGGTGTTTTAATGTTTGTTTTATTTCTACCTGTAAAAATATAAATTATTTATTGATAAGTATTATTATTATTTAGTGTACTAAATTTCAGTTATCTAACTCTAAATGGATAGTTTTAGTTAAACGAATTAGGATTAATTAATTATCCTGGTCAAGTATAATCTACAGTCACGATTAATTCAGATACACAATTTTATACGTCACTGAACTTTTAAAAATATAAAAGAATATTATTTACTTTTGCAATATTTAGATCTGTGATATAACAATTGATTATATTAGTCCGTGCCACCTTTAAATAAGAAAAAAAAAACTAAATTTATATAGTTCTTCAGATTTTTGCTTTATAATCAGATTATCAGGAAATGATAATAATTAAAATGTTTAAAAAGTCGAGAAAACTAACCGAAGTTATAATATTCGCATGTATATTTCAGGAGGAACGCGAGTTGGGCTGCCCTGCGCCCCGCCCCGCGCCTCGCGCCCCCCGCCGGCAGCGACCGAGCGGGGACGCGGCCGCCGGGAGCGCCGGAGCTGGGAGTTGGAAACGCGCCATGCCCGAATACACATATTCACGGGGACGGTAATGTAATTCGTCTATCGGGACGGCGCTCGGGTCAGCAGCTGGCGGATTTGCATTATTCGGAATACGTCGGCCGGGGGCGCCGCCGGGGCGCCGGGGGCCGGGGGCCGCCCGGAGGAAGCGGCGGCTGGAGGGCCGGTGTCGGGTTACGCTAAATATATCCTCCTCGCTGCACGGCGCCGCGGGAGCCCGGAGGAGGCTATTTCTGGAAGAGACGGATCCGTCCTCGGGGGGGATGCCCCCGGCCGGGGCCCCGAGGCGGCCTCAGTCACGGGCGCGGAGCCGCCGCGGCCGCTCGCTCCTCGTCCTCTGCAGAGGCCCAGCTCCTAGCTTGGCGTTAGTTCCGTGCTTCCTTACTTCCCATAGTGAATATAGACGTATGGAATGTAAAGAAGTATGGAGCTGCACAGGCGCGTCCCACATCCGGATGCAGTTTTCGGTGTAGCGGCTGACGGATATGTGCGTAACAGTGCGGCGTCCGACCCGCCGGTGTCACCCGATACGGTGCGCCCGAGCAGGTAACGGAGGGCAGGGCGCGGACTGCGGACTGCGGACTGCGGACTGCCGACTGCAGACTGCACTCTGCGGGAGGCTCCGCGCCCGGGGTCCGTTTCCGAGCAGACGGCCTAGAAAAGCAGTCGGGAGTGTTACACGTGGCGCGCAGCCGGCTCCGATACCCGCGTCACCGCACGATGATAAATGAATATATCGCGCGCCATCGCCGAACCGTGTTTTGAGAGTGAGGTTAAGATGGTATCCCAGGAGCCGCGTGTCCTGTCAGAGTCCACGCGTGCGAGGAACTCGGCTCTAATGCTACTGAAGGATGATCAATTCCGGAAGCCACTTCCCTTGAAGAGGTAGAAGAGGCTCGTGTATATATGGTCAGATAAACAAAATCGCTCACTAAACCGTTGTATACGTGAAAAGTAATAGAAAGAGTGACGTGTTGAAGAGTACGCCACGAGCCGCGAGCCGCGAGCGGTTGAGCGGTTTCACCAAAATTAGAATTTCTAAATATTGAACATTGGCCCGAGTTCTCCCGAAAGGGCGGTGACCCCGGGTCTATCCCCGGTGGGCTATAAATAGCTAGGGCGGCCGGCAAGCGGGCACTTTCTACTTGCATTTTAGAAGGGGTTCTTTTTATCGCTTTCGACAATGTTTGACGAAATACAATCCGTCGAGGCGAGCGATAATTCCATCCATTAAATCCTTAAAAATCTAAAAATTCCCCGCAATTTAGTGACTTAGTTTTAAATGTCCCAAATCAAGTTTAATTACAAATTAAATGATTATTATTTATCGATACAGCGTTATTCGTAAAACCCGCGCCGTTCAACGTACGGTCGTCTAGTAATAATGAACTCTCCCGATACGTCATCGCGCCGCGCTCCTCATTGATGATGGTCACCGAATGTGGTCCAGAATGGCGCCCCGATAGAATACGCCATTTGTACGTACTGTCATTTCTGTAACGTTGAAATGCTCCAGATGACAATGGTTGTATTGGCACTCGCGCGTACAGAAAATTTACTATCAACTTTACACAAATGATATTACAAATTGTGATAAAAAAAATACGTCTATGGACACCAAATTTAAATAAAATATGAACTTCCACGAAATTTGAGGGACAGTCATCCTTTAGAAGCGATCCTTCCCAACGCCGGTCTGCCATATTGTTCTCGGGAACACCGCCAGTCCTGACCGATTTAATAAGATCCTTCGTGAACTTGATTCACAGTTTCATTAAAATTAGAGTGGTGTATGTTATAGATCTATACAATGTATAATAGTTAATTAAATGGTCGAAGTGCAATTCACATTGCATACCTGGAATAAGGATAGATTATTTACTGCCATTTTATGTGTGTGCCTTCAGAGCTCGAGAAGTCACTACCGGATTACCAGATTGGTGCTGGCAACTGGTATTTATCTCTTCTCCGGTACTATTGCAGTGACCGGTCTCCATCTCGCGAGTCATCTGATGAGATGATCCCCGCCACTCCACTCCGCGCTGTGACAGTGAAGTATTTTACGAACATCGAAAAGTTCTCCAAACAAACTATTGGCGTAATACTTATAAATTAGTGTGTGAATGTGTACATTGAGCGTAGGAAGAAAGAGAACGTACAATGTTTGTAAGGAGCTGTAAAAACGGATCAGTTCGAATCGAACAACGATAATTTTTTTTTTTAAATATGTCTAATGCGAGTTAAACAATCTTTTTGAGTTGATTTCGATAAATGCTTTTTACTTATTAGGTATTTCTTTATCAATAATTGTGTTCAACTCGATTATATTACATTAACGTAAAATAAATATATTGTGTAATGCATCAGTTTCCTGTGTTCACTTTTGTACGTGAAGACAGCTGTAATTGATTAATTATTTTTGTATTTGTTTGTGTCTAAATAAAAACGTCCTTCTGTATGTCTACTTCAAAATGCACCATAAAGTCTAGAGTCATAATATATTTGTCTAACCGATGATTGATTGATTAAGAGTAATGATTTGTAATACATTTGCCTAACTTTAAAGTTGTAATATTTTTGTGCCTGAGGTATTTTAACCGACGCGCTATGCCGTCGCCGACGGGCGACTTTAACTTTAGCCTTACAACGGACCGGGCGATGGAACATTATTCGGGATGGTCTGGACAACGTCGGTTTGCAAATTCGGTTTATACAATTAGCTCGTGCAATATTCAACAGTAGCCATTTATAATTTAAACACCAGGCCCCAAAAATGGTCCTCTAACATATAGAGGGTGTAACAGATCTAATCTATTGTGGATTATGGAGATGAACGACTTCAAAATTTGTATTTTAAAAAAAAAATTATCTGACATATCTTCTGTAAAACGTTGGGCGATCATTGAAGTAACTTATATCGAATTTTACAAATTCATATGCTCTAATACAAGTCATATAAAATAATAAAAACTTAGTAGAAAATGTTTGGTTCAAACTGTCGCATTTAAAAGGATAGACTACTACTTATACATAGATACACACAGATATAGGTTCATTTTTCTACCGAGCAACCCTTTTCCTTTCCCCTCCAATATTTCATTACTTTCTTTTTTATAACTTTTTTTTCTATGTTAAAATTTTTATTCTTAACTTTTTTTTCTCACATTTTTCTGCTTAGACCCTCTTGTACTCACTGTTTAAAGTATTTTATATCTTCAGAGAAAACATGTAATTTGTTTAGTTATTGTTTAGCTTTCACTGTGATATCCGTATTTACTAATTAACTGTATGTTTTCTGAATAAATAAATAACTAAATAAAATTAATAGTATTATTAATATTACACGAGTATTATCGAAACGCATGGCTTGACTTTAATTATGAATCTCTTGTAGTGAAGGTAAATAAATCATTAGCATTCATATAATACATTATAGTACAACAATAATTTCCCTTTCGACACATGTCTTGTTTGCTTCAATTTTTTAATGAAAATGGGTCTAGCCAGAGGTACACTGGGTAAGGGGTTGTCAACAATTCCGGAAAATGATTTATTCCCAACTTTTTTACTAAAATTTTAAGTCTAACTAACTAATTTAACATCACACCGATCTTCAGTAGGGTAAACAGAGAGGATAAAACGCCGTACTTTTCTGTTTTGCACTCTTGCTTCGTTTATACATCTTCTTGTTCAAGATCATCGATTGTTGAAGCCAACAGGGCTGTTTTCGAATAGCTAGTTTACCTGATCGTACCAGGTGTTTCCTTATTTTTAAGGTAAAATAACATATTTCAAATACAATAAACTGGTACGTTATGTAATTTATAAAAAGATTAAAAAGTGTTCACTTATTAAATGCACATACTTTAATATCTGTTCGAAGTAGCAATATCGTGCAGATGCAAAGAGTTAAGAGGAGGAAACCAACTGATGTCAGATCATATCAAATGTGAGGGAGGTGAATGCGCAGAATAAACTGAATGGCATTTTGAACGTAGCAGTTTTTTTGATTCAGTTCCAATATTAATAATAATAATAAAATAAATTTGTATAGCGCCATTTTCGTAAAAACTTTTACTTCAAGGGCGCTTTACACAAACTGTTTATAGTTCTACAATTATTTTTGTTTTTACAATTAAAAATAGTTATTTTCACTTATGGAAATGACTTTTTGGAAAGGTGAGTTTTTAGTTTCTTCTTAAATAAAGTTTCCGGTGTACTGTTTCTTATGACGGAGGGCAAAGAGTTCCACGCTTTTGCGACTGCCACCGCAAATGCCCGTTTACTAAATTTAGACTTCTGGCAACGGTTGGTCAGGCTTACGTTGATAGCTTTAGAACGAAAAAAACTTCCCAGAACAAATAGCTAAATCAGATTTGAGAAGATATTACAATCAATTTAACGACGAATTTAGGCGTAGAAGAAGAGAAAGCTGAAGACAAAGTACGTAGGATTCGTAGGTCACCCTGCAAATATTATAATAAGCGCGATCGAGCAGGAAGGAAAAGAAGGGGTAAGGAGGGAGGGAAGGGACCCTCCACCGCCAGGGGATAGACGAGATGTCCCACGACGAGGAGCCGCCGAGCAGCTGCCGGCAGGCCGCGTGAGAACTGTCCTGGACAGAATAACTTGGATACATTTTTTGGTCACATGTCAATAATAAAGGTTATTTATTGTTGTATTAAAATCGATGTAGGTATTAATCTTATTTTGTATGCCTTAATAATGATAGTTTTACTTATTGGCAATTTCTTTAATTACTTTTGAAATTGTAATCAATAAAAATGAACTGTTTAAAATAATAATTTAATTAATATAAGCGCCTATGTAAGTATACAATTATTATGGATACGCTAATTATATAATTACTTACACAACTGATTACATTTTCTATATAATGTTCTGAACACTGTATACAATATAAAATCCAATATATAATCCCTTCTATAAATATTATTCTACCGATCCTAAATAATTATAAAACCTGTCATCTGTCCCACTCATGCATCTACAATTACCTTAATTTGTTTCATTCTTCATCACTGTACTCATATACTATATGATTCTACTTCTCAATTCCATTTCTTAATCACGTGATATAAGGTGTTTAACACATTTGTTAAAGCAAGAATAGGTACCTACCTTACAACATTATGTGACACCAAACCTCACTTACGAAGCACCATTTACAAGAATGACAATCTCTCGTCAGACAGTTTCACTAAGCACTTAACTACTAAAACTAAAACTAAAACTAAAACTAACAATCGCGTTAGCCACAAGTGACCTATCATCGGCCTGGGTAATAAGGATAACCTTCCACTTTGCGCGCTTCCTCCTAGTTGGAGTAGGAGGAGTTCGAACCTAGAGATACCTCCGAAGCTAATAACGTCCAAGGGCCTAAAGTGAATCAGCGAGCTTAAAAAATTGCAATTTTGTGGTAAAAATCTACCAATAGCATAATAGTTCATTTGTGTGTCTGTATTACCGATATCATGATACTAATCTTCTAATTTCTATTATTAATTTGAAACAAAATTAATGATTTTAAGATAAATCAAACTAATGTACAGATCCAAGATTTTGAATCGAAGTGCGCTAAACGCAGATACACGGACCACAGCAACGACAACCGTCATCATCACTCAGTCATGAACATATTAGAGATATAACATGACGATCATTTTCTTTCAAAATTATTTGTCAGAGTATTCGTTTTATAATAATGTAACTTGAAGAGTAAATGGAGAGAGTAAAGCGAGATGCACACTAGACCGAACCACCGAAAATAGTGAAATTAATGATAATACGATTCGGACACCCGAAGCTTTGTATTTTAAAAATGTAATCTTATTTTCTTACTTTGTGTTAACTTTGCTTTACTTTTTATCATTCATCAAATTACTGTTACATATTTCAATTGCAAAGACACCAGTCATGGCTTGGCTAGACTGTCACTGGGTATGCTAGTGGCTGCTCTCTGCAACACGATATCACGTCACCATCGGCCATAATAATATCTTCAAATGCTAAACTATTTCCAACTCGGAAAAGTGTATATTTTCTTTGAAATAATTAATTTCGTTATTAAAAATCACTACAACATTCTGTAGTTTTAAGATTGAAGAAAGAACAGCGAGGCGCGTCGCGCGTCACGCGTCACGCGTCACGCGTCAGTGCGGCCGCGGCCTCCCGACGATGATTCACCGGGGCAAGGAAAGGAATTTGACGTGCTACACACTACACACTACACAGTTAGTCGGTCGCCCCAAGCCCCGAGCTCTACAGTAGACAGTAAACATGCGTTTGTTGTATGTACTTGTAATTAATAAGTATATAATTTGCTTCATTTTTATTGTACGCGGCCATTTGTAGTATTTAAAAGCCCCAGTTGACGAGACATGAAATGAAGTAACTCTTGACCGTTATAAAATTTTTATAAAATAATTGACAACTCTCTTCAGCAACAGTTGGCCTGTGTTGACTCTCGGGAGGATCAATCGAATCTCAAAAACTGGACGATTTAAGGAATAGACTTATAATAGCAGCGAGCGAATATAATACCAACCAAAAATGTATATTTGCTGTCATATAATAGCGACCAAAAATGTATATTTGCTGTCATATAATAGCGACCAAAAATGTATATTTGCTGTCATATAATACCGACCAAAAATGTATATTTGCTGTCATATAATAGCGACCAAAAATGTATATCTGCTGTCATATAATAGCGACCAAAAATGTATATCTGCTGTCATATAATAGCGACCAAAAATGTATATTTGCTGTCATATAATACCGACCAAAAATGTATATTTGCTGTCACGTATTTCTGCTCGCACGGCTATATATCAATTGTAAATCTATCACACCGACATCATTTCAATATGTATATATGTGTGATCTCTCAACGTTACAATTATCAGTAGTAAAAGAGGAACGCGGGTATTAGATTTAAAATAATGCTAATTATTTATTATCAATTAATTAATTAATAAAGATTGTTCGTGAGCGAACGCACATATTTTATGTAAAAAAATTGTATCTATTTTGAAATTAAGAAAAAAACTTTGCTTTTTAATAAAATTACACTAATCACATTCAAATTCAGGAACACAATAAAATTGATTTGCGAAACCAAAATGTTGAATTTGCAAAACAATAACACAATGCCTCGAAAGGTACCAGAAAACCACAAAAAAACTATAATTACAAAATAATGCAAGAGAACAAATGTTTACATTCAATTTTTATATAAACAAAGGCTGGAGAGAGAAGAGACTACGAAGATTTAGATTTCCATAGCGACAAGCTATCACACATCAGCCGAGAGTCGATCGAGAGAGAAAGGTGAATAATAAGAAAAGGGTTAAATATGATCAGCCCCGATGAAGGCATTTTTTTACTGCTATTTTAAATATCAACGACAAGTGAATCCACTGTCGAATGAACTATCATTCATCGATGAGTAAAAACTAGGTTCATTTCAAAAGTCCACACACAAATCTATATTCAATCGTTCGTTCAACGATAAGTATTCAGTATGCAGTGCTTCCAAATTGAGAAAATTTATGAACGTATGAACTCAGCATTTACGGAGTCTGAAAAGCACCTGTCAATGTCAATAATTGCCGTACACTTGCGAGCAAGATCTCTGAAATAAGTATTTTATTCTTAGTTTACAAAATATTAGTTAAGATTAAATTAAATCCTAGAGTAAAATGTAATTTCATAAAAGCCTAATCGAATATACAATATTATCTTTCGAAACTTTTATCATGAGTGAATCGATATATTTAACACCCACCGACCGAAGTACAGTAAGTAGTAAGTAGGTGGAGTAGATTTTGTAGAACTTGATGGTTTTGAACATAACATCACGTTCTCACGTTTTCACCACTGTTTAGAATCTTTAGTGTTGTTTTTTCTGTCATGTGCCGTGATAACTCTGGCTAATGTTTCCCATTTCAGGGTTCCATCATCAGGGCTGATGTTCCTAACGCGAAGTGAGTGTTGGTGTTTTGTTGTCGACAGTGAATCGGTGATAACAACGTATAACAACGTATATAATATAATTTATTTTCTATTTAAATTAATTTAGCTGTGTCATTTTAGAATAGGCCCAGACCTGGTGTGGTGGATTCGAGAATCACGAATGGTCGGGGACCCCTGCCACTTGCGCACGTACAAATAGCGAGGCGCGCACATTACGCCATTAAGTGGGCCTCACATAGTTTTAATAACACGCGATCTGAGGTCACTTGTCCAACAGTTCTACGTACTCAGACTGCTCAGACTGCTCGGACTGCTCAGACAGCTCAGACTGCTCAGATTGCTCAGACTGCTCAAACTGCTCAGACTGTTCAGACTGCTCAGACTGCTCAGTACTCGGTGCAACGCGTTTAGCCTTTCGACACAATATACATATAAATAAAATATAAATAAATTAAACAAACAACTTAGACCGGGGCTATGTTTCTAAAAAAAACTCATTTAACTTCGAATCAGGCTTTATTAAATAGTTTTAACTTGTCACATATAAGATATTTATATTTTGACGTCACTAGTGCTCACTATCTTATTGGAAAAATGCAATCTATTGATAAGTTTTGTTGGAGTTTAAGTAAACAGGTTTTCTAAAGAAAATTTCTAATTCATGCGAAAGATTATGGTTATTGGAGAAATACCATTGCATAAAATTTGTGAAACCAAACTATGAAAATAATATAATTTATTTAATTGATTCAATATTTCATGTATTCCTGCCCACCTCACTAAGTCAGAGTTCGTACCGAGATAGGCTAAATCAGGGCTTCGAACTGTTATTTTATTAATTTCGGTTTTCGTTCCGGAAAAAATACGATTTTTTCGGTATTCGGTTTTTGGTTCAGCTCTCAGTGATTAATTTTTATACTTTTAAAATGTTTTTATTTGTATTAAAAATGTATTTTATACCATAATTTAGAGCATTTTATTCCTTCTTTTGTTATAAGCATACTACATGAATTGATACAATAATATAATATAAATAATAGTAATTCATAATTAATTAAAGATATAATAATTAGAACTAGAAGTATATAATATATAATAATAATATAATTTATTAAACGAAACAAATTCGTATATTCATGGTTGAATATACAGGATACTTGGGTATATTTATTTACAATTAAAAAATATGAAAGTTACCTCAAATTATTAAAATATCTTCCAATGTATTTTCATTTAAACTATTTCTATTGTCTCATAGAATAACTGAAGTGCAGAGTAAGATTGTGATATCGCGCGTGTTTGAACATGTACAAAACTGAAATAAACCGATTTTTTTTCGGTTCAGCTCCGGTTTTCGTTCCGACAAAAATGATTGTTTTTTTTCCGGTTTCCGGTTTTCGGTTCAGTTCCAGTTCGAAACCCTGGACAGAATAGAAGAATAAGGATCAATCGATTATCATATCATTCAATTTAGCAAAAAGTATTTCATTTAATTACTATCCGATAAATAAATGACTTACGCACAGAAAGGAGAGAATTGTATTATCAGCTTGAGAGGTCTACAGTCTACACGTCAACCGTCACGTACTCAGAACTCAATCTAACGGCGGGTGTCAGTGTGCAGTTTCTTACCCACAAACATTCATTTATATCTACTTACCATCTCTGCCTACAGAGAGCGTAGAGCGCCACACTCTTCTGTCCTGACAAACAATTCTCGCCTCATCCAAATTCATACATCTTCTCATACATGTTATGTATGTACCTACACTCCAAAGCCAAATCTCTATCTTTTAGTTGTCAATCTTAACCTTTCTTGATTTGAGGAAAGTTATGGGTTAGAACCATTATTTTAGTAGTTTTGTCTTATCTTATTATTTATGCTTTCTGTAAGCGGATGTGCATTGAAACGATTATTTCATATCATCTAATTTATTACATTGTTTACTCGGTAGAGAACCCGGATTTAAATTATCTTTTATGTTAATTAATGGGAGAAATATCTCCACAATTATGTTTATAAACTATAACACAACACTTCAGAGATCAGATCGTATCTAACATCCAAACGAGAAAGAACTGAAAGTCTATTCGTTTCAATACATCTCCGTAGATACGTTACGCTACCTTATACATTTGTGCACCTATAATATATCAATAAACGAGTTATTTCCAAGTACCGAGTCGTCATTTTAAGACCTCCCGAGGAAGGAACATAAAATACAAGCTCGCCGGTTATTGTGGCTTCTAACACGGCCATCTTCCAGTATCTGGTTTACCTGGTCGTATCAAGTCTTTCGCGGACGCCCTCTATTTCCTCACTCATCCGTTCCATCACCTGAGTGATCCTTTCTTATTATTCTAGTGATGGTAAACTGATATTGTGACAATGATTGTATTAGATCGAACTGTTGGGTTTAATAATGATAATAATCACTTACCAATCATCATTATGGTCGAACACAATCACAATCCCAGTACGACCATCACCAAATTATTTGGTCCTAGTGTAGAACTTTTCCAGGCCACAGTGAACAAATTGGCCAGTCAACATGATAACTAACTTAGTGCTTTGTACTTCTCCGCTTTAAGCTCAGCCACTTAAAACCTTTTATATGTACAGTACGCTTGAAAGAAATGACCATAATACAGAAACAGGGAATTCGGAGCTTCGGTCTGTTTATATTTCATTCTGAGACTTTATACAAAAATTGATTACATATTTAGTTGTTTCGGTACCGACGAAATAAGACCTGGTTTTGCGAACACTTGTCAACTTGTCAGATTTCACTTGTCAGCTTTAATTTTGGATATATAGACTGTTAGTTGTTCATTAGCCAATTAGATTCCGATTTCTCTGAATTATTTTCAATATTATTATGAATTCCCCACCCCTCCGCACGCATCATCAATTTATGAACATACCTTTGGTTGGTTTATATTAAAGTAATATACACCATTTGGTTTATATTAAAGTAATATACACCATTTGGTTTATATTAAAGTAATATACACCATTTGGTATATATTAAAGTTGGTGTGATGAAGCGATTCGTAAAGGCATTAAATGTAGATGGCTCGTGCTGTGAGTATTTGCTGATAGCATTTATCGATTGAGTGGAAACAGATATTCAAGATGGTTCTCAGATCAGCTCCTCCAGCTCAGAGGTCAGGACAGATTAGCTTTCATAAATTCGATTAACAATATTGAGTCATGAGTAATAAATAACTCTCGGTTGAAACATGACTATCTATAGCCACTTAGATCGCTTTTCTAAAAATATTGGTAATCTAATTGAAGAACAAGGAGATATAAAAATCTCAGAAGAGAGGTACTAAGAAAGATGGGATATTCAAATGGTGGCAGATTTGTGCTAGAGAGAGCTTACAGCGAGACTGTTCTGTAAAACCTCACTCCAGAAAAAGCTACGAAATTAGTTTTTTAAATTATGCATCATGAAAATTATATTAATTATTCTGTAATTAAGTGTGTCAGCAGTTAAACATAAATTAGAATCAGTTGTTATGCGGTTGTTTGATATAAAATAAGATTACTAATTATGTGTGAACAGAAGAATATTCATATTAATGTTTCCAGATTCCCAACTTTTAATTCCCCCAGAATAAATATAGTTGTCAGTTGAAAGGTTAATTTAAAAGTCAGACCGCCTATAGTATAAAAGTAGTTTGTTGCGTCATGGTCTAGTTAGTGGTAATATAATATATTTATCGGATTTAACGCAGCGCCGCTACCGCTTTACTATAGGCTAGCCCCTGGGGCAGTGATGGCGAACCTGTGGCACGCGTGTCAGAGGTGACACGCCGAGGTCAAAAGTTCGCCATCACTACCCTAGGGGCTCGGGGGGTGCAATAACTGAAAAAACTAAATTAGCCCGTGAAAATAATATAACAGGTGGGAAAATTAAATATTTGATTTTACATTAACGTGAAATAATAAGCGCACATAAATATACATCTTAATATCATCCCAGAAAAGACAACGCCGGATTGGAAAAATCATTGCTCATATATACATTCAGAAAGAAAAGGTTTGGTTCTTCGATAAAAAGTGACCTGACTAGAACCAAATACAAACAGTTTTGATCAATGCTTTACAGATGGCGCTAGCTGTAGCTATTCCAGCGAAAAGTTATTATTATTATTCATTATGTAAAATGTATATGTCGCAAATAAATAATATTTTTAAACTTATACTAAGTAGTTGGGAGTCGAATTAAATTTCCCAAAACAACCCACGTAATCCAAATGAAGCAATAAAAATTGATATTACGAAATTCCAAACCATTTAACGCATTGATTCCCTTCAAAATTTCGCTTTAAAAATCACAAAACATCATTTGTTGAGTCGTTATCGATCATCGTTAAAATCGAACACAATCACAGTCACAATAGCGGTTAAAATAACGGTTTACTATCACTACTACTGGATTTATATTGCGATGTCCCACTGAATAAAACTGGGACATTCAATTAAAAACTTTTTTGGTACCTTTATCTTAAAAGATCGGCCACATGACATTAAAAAAGTAATGGAAATTTTTAAGGCTGAATTTCGACCCTTCCGACGTAAAGTATGATATCTATCAAATACGTAGGTCATGTTTATTTGTTCTGGTATTTCGCATACATTTGCCGCGTATTTTAAGAGACAGGGATAGGATTGTTTTAAATTAGACTCGATAGAATTATAACATTCTGTTGAACACGTATATAACAAATACGTGCGAAATATGTACCGGAACGATTACAACCTGTTTTTATATAACAGGGGTCAATTTGAGAAAGGAAAAACTTAAATAAACCTTATTTTAGAACGAAATGATATTAATTATTAACAAACAGAATATATATATAATAAGGAATACTTGTCAGAAACGAAAGTAGATAAGGCGTAACAATCGGAAAACTGATTAATAGCAGAGCGGACCGGGTACCTTGCACCGAGCCCTCTCGCCGGCAGAAATGCGGGCTTTGTGGCAAGTACGGAGTGAAAATGGAAAAATATGATATATGGCCAGATTTCTTAAGAAGAAAATAAATTGAATGTTATGTACACACGTTCGTCTCTTATTATCGGCGGTACTTTACGGGGAAGCACGCGGGCGGAGGGAGATCGGAGATCGGAGATCGGGTGCGGTGGGAGGCAGATTGCACCTTTTCTGCAAACTTTGTTTTACCATCTAGAGTTGATACCGACCGGCAAGTACCTGGGTGCAAACCGTACACTCTCATAAGCTGCATAATCTCGCCGCTGCTGACCAGATATGCTGATGAGCGGGCAGCTCTTTCTGACTAGCTTTTTCTGAATTTTATTTTTACGAAAAAAACATGAAAACGTTGGTATAACTAAAAAATAACATACATGGAGCTTCTATTTTGTTATAAGCGTCTATTAACCGCGATTTCGATGATTTTGAGATGAAAAAAATTAATAAATAAAAGTTAGTAGTGTTGCCAGGCCTTAACGTTCGGGATAGGAAATTATTATTTATTTTTTATACCTCTGCACTTGTTGATGGCTAGTTTTCATCAACAGTATTGTCATGGTCTTCTTCATCATAGATGTGAACCACAAAATAATCATCCTCGACGTCGTTCTCATCATATCGGAAATTTCTAGGAAGTCCGCAATATCTCCATTAACGAAAAAGTCCCACTCTGCCATTTTGTAAAAAAAAATAAAAAAGTTTTCAATAATTCAATAACTGTAAACGAAAAACTATATATTAGCATTTCACATCACACATCGGACTTATGATATAGCCCTAACTAACAGCACGCATGAAATGGCGTTCGCGCCAATGGCCAATATGGTCTAAAACGAAGCACTCTGTGTTTTTATAGTAAAACGCGCTTAATAACTAAAAAATAATATCTTATTCACTTTAATTACTCCCTTACAAACACGAAATAAGGGTACAATTGTAAATATATGTGTATTGCAGGATACATCTTAATAATACTGACGAGTACTTTCCATTTGGAAAGTTCTGCTATTTTAGAAGTGCGTAATTAGCATGTGCAGTGCGTTTGTCATCGATATGAGTGGCGTGTGTGTTCAAGTATTATACTGAAAATCCAGTCATTCGAATAAAGAAGAAATCTGGCAACACAAAATTACCGCCATCTGCGCGCGCTGTCACGTGGTGTAACGTTTCTTCTCTATGGTATAGCGCGAAATATTTTGACGTTTATCGCGCTATCCTTCTCTCGGACGACGATTGTCGTCCTGGGCCTTCTTGGGGTAAATATAATATTTTTTTTCCAAGTTTTATTGTTAATTTTTTTAATCATTTATACTTTCTATACAGGTATTTATAACGTCCGTTGAACGGATAGGGCACAAGAAGAATATAGATATATATATATACATATATGAAACAGGCATCTCTTCTAGATTAGATCGCGCTCTTTGTACATGGTTTCCTTAGGGAAATCTAGGCCGACGTTTCGACATGGTAACGCGTGTCATTGTCAAAGCGTTGCCTAAAAAAATTACGGTACAACCGTACTTTTTCGCAGGAGATATAAATCTCTCCAAAGAGCGCGATCTAACCCAGAAGAGACGCCAGTTGCATACACTAGTGCTCGCGGAAACCTTAAATTAAACATATATAGGTATATATTAAATTTATTTTTAAAGTTATATTTAAGGTTTTCACGGGTAAAAGATAACGGATAATACGCATTTGAGAATGAATAATGTAATTTAATCGAAACGTCGGGAGTACAAATGTCCTACTCAGGACTATTTGATTCCCCCAAAATATAATCCATTATTTATATATATATATAAATCATTTTCATATTAACAGTCCAAATAAAGGTGTTCACCGTAAAATGTTCAAGTTTAGTATTAAATAAATTAAAAAAACTACAATTTTATTCTCATATTTTTATTTTAACGATGCTTATTTAACGTTTTATAAACAATATCATCTAATTACCGTCCATCGCTCTCCACACACTCTTGCAGCCGAACTCTTACATTTTACATTCTTATACAAATAAATATACAAGAACAATAGAATAACGTGATGTGCTTGTGGTCTAGTGATTACGATACTCGCCTAGTGATCTAGTGGACGGGGGTTCGAGCCTCGTTCCAGGAAGGCCATCAAATTAATCCTATTTACATAGTACAGGCGTTTAGCTCAGTTTGAAGTGACACGTGTTCCATGTACGCATCTCTATGTTTGTAATATATAAAAAGAAGTGATCACGAAGTGAAGTTTAACGGTTTCAAGTAGTCGCTAACTCGCTCCACGTCAACATTAGCATTTTCAATTAGTGCAACAGAGGCCGAACATGTGTCGGTGTCAACATTTGATCCGCTAGTTCTAGTTTTACAATTTTTGAATATTTACTTAATTTTATTTTATTTAATATAATATGTCAAACCACAAACAATAAATAAAACTAATTTTTAAAGGGGCTTTCGATAAAAAAATTATGGACATGTACAAATGTGAATTGAAAAAAATACATTTAATTCATTTTTACCAAAAATACCGTATTGTATTTTATATTTGACTTTTACCAAAAATACCGTATTGTATTTTATATTTGACTTTTACTACGCAGAAGTGGTTCAACTTAATCTCATTTTAACAGAGCATTAAATCGGAATATTTAGAGGATTTATGGTAAATAATGCAAGTACAAGAAGACGGGCCCCGCCTACCGCTACACTACCGAGCGTGTTGATGATGATATTGCAGGTTTACATTATGGACAGCCGAGGTCCAAGATCTCCAACTCCTCCACATTGTCATTGTCCCCGGGAACTGGGCGATGGTCCGCCGCCTACCCGAGTGGGTATTGCGAGTAATACATCCAGCGGACAGGGTGGAAATCGGATACCGGCGGAGCTGCGATGCTACTTTTCTCTTCGCATTTCATCCGCCGAGTGTGATCCGACTGAGGGATTCAGCGCACGCGGGCCGGAGGGTGAGTGTCTGTCGGGGGAGGCACGTGACTCACATATTGCCACCAGCCACCGTTCTTACACCCGTACGGATGATACAACCTATGACAGTTTCAAACGCCGAGAATTTTGTAATTCTACGCGTGTTCGGGCCGCAGACCGCGAGGGACCGTGCGCTGCACGCGAGCGAAGAGGGTTATTAATTGGACGAAATGAATATAAAATATGTAAAACAAAAGAAATTAAATTAAATGCAGAGATAAAGCGTACAGGCGCTCGAACACTCACCTCGCAACACTCACCCGGCTCAGGTCGCGAAACGCAATCACGTTCGAGGAAAAATGCATCGGTATCACTTCGTCTTTTGTTCACTGCGACAAAACTCACGGGCGCTAATCTACGGAGAATGGACTGGCCACAATAACTCCAATAAAACCTGTCACATTGTAAATAATAATGATCAAATGTTATTACACCGTGCACCGTGCAGTTTTAAGTTGGAAACGGTGGAAACCGCTTAACGCGTAATAAGAAAAATCTGCATTGTCCTGAATCCTTAAGCAGACGGCGCAAAGAGCGATAGCCATCGAACAACAGCCGGATGGCGTGTGGCCGCAGTAGACTGCCAACACGCTGTCCTGACGAATCATTCTCGCTCCACTTCTACACCCGCACGCTCGTCCCATTAATAAGAATAATCGAACCGATGGCAATAGCATAAGGTACTTTGTAATCAATTCACAACTGAAAAAATTCTAGCTTCACTTTCCGGGCATCAGGGGCATGCACTGCATACGAGCAAAAAAACAGTGTATTACAAAAAATTCTAGGAAATAAAAAAAAAAAATAATAATCTTATGAAAAGACCCTACAAAATTCTAGCCGTTATTACTCGGATTAGCGTAACCGTTATTTAGAAAAACTGCGAATCATTTGTAACTTGGTGTACATGCTTGTCGGAAAATTGCTAGCACATAGGTTTTATATGAACCTATGTGCTAGCATCAGATATTATATCATCATAATAATCGCACTAAATATTTTCTTACTGAATCTATGTTGGTATCTTTAGTCTGCGAATTTTCTGCGTGTTTCAAACAATTTGTGCTGAATTCTTTTGTCTTCTGAAAACTGAAAACCGCGTACAATAATAATCATTCTTTCTTTTTATTTGTTAACTATGTTTTATTAACCACTTCATTGAGGTTAAATACATCTACCGGTTTCGAAAAATACCATTTTCTTCTTCAGGATGTCAATACTAACTAAAAACATTTTAACGAGTCCCATTCTAAAAATTTTTCCTAAAAATTAATCGAGTAATTTTGTAATAAGTAGCAATTTGAGTTAGGTACTAAATTTATTTTTTAAATAATTGTTGTTTTTTTAAAATAGATTCTGGTGAATAAACCATAATATATGTTTTTAGTTAGTATTGACATCCTGAAGAAGAAAATGGTATTTTTCGAAACCGGTAGAGATGTATTTAAACTCAATAAGTGGTTAATAAAACAAAGTTAACAAATAAAAATAATGAATTTTAACCGCAAAGTTAATTTTGCTAATTTCAAAAGTATAATAATCCTTCTACATATTTGTTTTGCTTGACAGAATAAAAGTTTTGTTTTCATAGTGTATTTCAACCTATTATTCCAACGTCATTCCCACTTATTCCGTATTTCGATGTTTGCGTAGATCTAAACTATAGGTTATAATTTATTATCCGTCAAACGAGCGAGTTTGCATTTTTCGGAATATTATTAAGGTAGATTATTACCAATATTAAATAAAATATTTAAATAAAATTATTTCTGTTGTGATTTTCGGCTCTGCTATTTTATAATTTTTTTGAACGCTGCTAATGAAACATTTTAAATCCATTGTCTGAAGGAGAAATCGTATAAAATATTTTAAGCAAAATCGAAAGCCGAGTACGGTACCGAACAATAAAAAAACTTGCCTTTTAAAATAATAAACTAACAGTTATATTCTAAATTTAAATTAATAGAATTGCTCTCAAAATTAGGAAAAAAATTCTTTTTTTTTGATAGTTAGCATAACAGCACTTTGTGTCTACTGCATGCCACTGTCGGACATTAGCGGAGCATTACTGTGTACACCGATAGTCTTTTCGTAATACGCGTGAGAAATGATTTTATAATTTTGGATATCAAAATATATTAGCCCAGAGAAAAATTTACACATTTCTTGGACTTTTTGTCGGTGGAAGTAAAATATTAGCACCCGGGGCATTAGGGGCAAACTTTGACGGCGATTTGCGAGTCGGTTATTTATTGTTTAAAGAAATCCACTATCCAATATATCACTGTCCTTAATAGTACCCCGCACTATTAAAAAGAGTCGTCATCATTTTCTGTAAACGGTGAAGTTAAAGTTTTTAGTAGGAAAACAGTTTTCCGCTCCTAAAATAATAGAATGTTCGAGTTGTTACAGATGGAATAGCGTAATAGTTTCAAGGCGACTCTCCAGACAGGGACAGAGAGTGAGAGAGTGAGAGAGTGAGGGAAAAGGCAACGGACCGTGAGCAGTAGCGGAGTCAGCCTGGTCAGGGGATCAGGGAGCATCCGGGGAGTCTGCGGCGATGGTAGTATACATTGCTACATCGAGAAATAATTTTTAAATATAGAAAAATTGTACTCATATTTTATATATTGCTTAATCCACTGTGTTGTTTTTACGTCAACCGGTTTTGATACAAACGTATCTTCGTCAGAATTGGCGTACAACTAAACTATTCCATAAAATTTAAACGACATCCATTACGGGGTGTAGGCGGAGTCTTGGTAAGAGTGGGCAGATGATCGACAGGAGGGCATTGAAATAGGGAATATATTAAATGGCGGGTTGTTTGTAAGATTTAACTGGTTATTAATTGGTTATTAATTATATTGGACTTAGTTTTGAGTGATTTTTTGATTTCTAGACTTTCTAAATTATCCAATCTAAGGCTTTTATTATGAATGTGTAAAATTTGAATGCCGTTTTATTTTACGAAATTAATGTCACAAACGTCAAAAATATTTTTTTATAGCGAAATATTCGCTCTTCCAATGTGAAAATTAGCCGGTGATCTGGAAATCAGCAGAACCCAACTCCATCCCCAATGTACGTTTCTCAACGAGATGCCACTACTGCTACTGCTACTGCTACTGCTACCGCTACTGCTACTGCTACTGCTACTGCTACTGCTCCCCTCTGTCCACCCCCGCCGCCGCGCAGGCTCGTTCCACCCGCGGAGCCGCTTTAATTAACAGATAACAAGTGTAAATGATGACAAGACTAAGTGAAAAAATATTCTGAAGGGACAGAGTTGTTACTGGGAAGAATGTGCTTGGCTAAGCTTCTCTGATTGCCTTCATTAAGGGATCCCCAGATGGGGGACAAGTCTATTTTACAATTTTGTAAAATAGTCAACATTTGACACCCTATTTATTAAACTTTTAAATATTTGAATTTCACTACCGAAAGGAAAATGGAAATGGAAATCTTCCCAAATATATAACGTCTGTCATTTGTTTGTTGTTTTAAAACTCGAGAACGGCTGAACCGATTTGGAATACCTGAAAATGAGTTTTCAGCATTATATCATCAAAATATGAAATAAGAGAGCGTGCAGCTGAATGCGCTATGCAAGTCATAAAGAAAACGTGCATGCAGCACATAAAAATCGATACGCTGGCTAAAATATAAAAGGTATACAAATATCGAAACAATTTATCCGATACTTTTAGAGTAACAGTTCTACGAAAGTTTTTGAGGCACACATCCAGAATAATACTCGCAACTTAATATAAATGGTTTGTCTGTTGGGCAAGGCTAAATGACGCAATTCATACGCAATACTATGATACAGTATCTATTAAATAAAGGTTTCATTTTTGGTTTATTAAGTTTCGACATCCAAAATGCTGAACTAATTCATTGTCTTAAAGATTCATCGAAGATTGCTTAGTGGGCTATTTTTTCGGAAAAAGCCTACGCATACTATAATACGTCTGATATAATATAGGCTAATAAATATAGCGAAGTGCTCCTAGAAAAACGACTGATAAAATGGCATTATGTGAAACAAGAAAAATTTGTTACAAATCTCTAATCTGTGCGTGGTATTCATATCAAAAAATAAACAGACAGAATTTTTTTTTAAAAATAAAGCACTAGTATTCACTAGAATAAACATGTAAATATAAAGAACTACAACAATTCTGAATAATAATGCTTCTTCCAAAGCCTATAACAATACCACTAAAGATACAATATTTTAATGATCTTCCTGTATAAAACACAAACTTATATTTTACACGTTTCAGTATACCCGTTCATCTATCTATATATATATATTGTGACGTTATAAATTTGGGCCACGTACTTATTCATATGACGTCACTTATTTTTTGTCAAGCACCTTGCAATTCAAAAATAATTACCCTTAGGTTGGCATCACCAACTTGCACCTATGGTTCATTTTCAAAACCATCGACGAAGCTGTCAGACTAAAGTATAGCTGCGCGCGATTCACTACAGCCTGAGGGTAAGTATTTTTTATTGTTCGATCACTAGTGCATAATCTACTATTAACCTGTTAATCTAATCGCATGGTAAATAATCTTAACAGGAAACAAGACGTTTCCCTTTGGATTATGCCTCTGGATTATGCCTCTGGCTTTGCCTCTGGTTTATGCCTTTGTTTTCTGGTGCATATTTCTGGATTCTGGATTTGATCCTTGGTTTTTGCCTTTGGTATATGATTTTAATTACTACCTTGGAGTTAGTCGCCTCACTGTAGGCGACATTTTTATTTATGTTGATCATTTACAACAAACTCCGTCTACGAATCCGGTCGCGTTGGATTGGATGCTGCGTGTCAAACGTGATGTAGGGCCAAGACATCTGGTGTCCCATGGAAGAAGGACGTCGTACTCGCGCCCAACCCGACGAGATGAGGATTTGTCGTCTGGATTTTATTTTATTTCTTGTAGTCTTGTGTTTTTTCTGATTAGATGTCTTTCTTTTTCTAATGAATAACATATTTTATTGATCATCTCAGGTATTACTATAACATTTTTCAAGTTTAGGATGAAGGCAGAATGTGACAAAAGTGAAGTGGATAACATAAGTGTTGCTCAAGTAAAATAACCCGCTGATCTTATGTTCTACACTGACTAGCCGGTGAAAAGGAAGGACGCTGGTCTTTTACCCCCATAATAGATATATCATATTTAAGGTTTTCACGGGTAAGAAAAAACGGATAATTTTCTGGAGAAACCCGCGTCAAATAGTCCTGAGATGGTTTTTTATTCTCCCGACGTTTTGTGTAGATTAGATTCAAAGGATATAGAATAAAAGGCTCTAGAGAATAAGTAATGATATTTACTCGAAACATCGGAAGTATGAAAGTTCTTCTCAGGACTATTTGACGCGAGTTCCCGCATAAAATAAACCTACCTACCACAAACGAAGTATCATTTAGCAAGTCTTGACTGGTGCGAGCAATTGAGGCCCGTCCGTCGAGTCGTTCAGTTGTAAGCAGCTTAGACGTATTTTGTTAGTGAAAATTTTGATTCCGGCATAATTTCGAAGTGACGTAATTCAGAGCTTATTCGTAATTCAGAATTATTTACTTACTACTCCATAAACCAGGACACGACAAAAACATCATTTTATTGACAATAATTTTAAAGCATTTTTTGAAAAAAAGTGAACAATCCGACACCCATTTGGAAGGTGTCCCCGGACAAATTGTAACAGTCAATAATACGATTCGCGCATATTTAAATTTGAAAATACCTTTATTAAGGTTTATAATTATATTGAAAATTACTGAAAGCTGTTATATAACAACATTTAACACTTATTTTCATTTTTATAGCTGAAAAATGCCGAATCACCGAGAAAAACTTGTAATAGAGGAAACTGGACAGCGAGCAACCTTAAGGCGCTACTTTCAACAATAATTCAAATTTTCGCGTTTATTACGAAAATGCGGGTTTTTATTATTCATATATATCAGAAGTTATACGCAAGATTTGACTTTATTTCATTATTACTTAGATAGGACCTTTACACTCATTTAAAACTAATACACTGAATGTTTGCCATAATTAAGAAAATACAACCAAAAAGTCTCAATTAGGACAAATTAACAAAATATTAAAAATGAATATAGTTATAACCATTCAATTTGCTGGACATATTATCAATTTTCGACGTTTTTAAAATACTTTGTTTTAGTAAAAACATACGTTTTTAAATAATATATTGTATTTTTTACATGCTTTAAGGCATCAGCTACTAAGTTTGATATCAAAAATGCAATAATTTCTTGCTAAATAATATTTATATCGATCCTAATAATGTACATTTTTTATTTTCTTTATTGGCGTCAGATCGCCGATCGTCAGCGGTCGTAATGACGTAAATATATTTTGTACGGATATTTTACCACGGTATGAATTAATATTGAACTTAATCACAGCATTAGTAGCAAAACAATGTAAACATTTTATGTACGTTATTTTTATATATGTCTCAATTAAGTATTTCGTTTATATATAATATTGTTGTATTTTAAACACTAGCTGTCTGTTTCATTAATGGTATGTAATTATGAAACAGACATATCACTAAATCGCCAACGTGACGTTTTAAATCGATAATATTAAACAAAGTAATAAATTGAAGCTGTTATAATTTTAAATTTAAAACATTGATTTTAGCGACCATCTTTGTACATCAAGGATAAGGCAAAATCCATGGGCAAAAATAATGGATTACGATATAGCCCGTCTTGTGTCTTTTGCTTTCACAAGAACTAGTCGTTTGAAAATAGCCCAAAATGGATTTTCCTGCACTGGAATATACCCGTTCGATCGTCACATATGACAGTTGTTCCGATAGAAAATAGAGACACTACCAATTTCAAAACATGCACAATAATTGTGTCTAATAAAAAACATGATGATCTTCAACCTTCTACCAGCAAAGATGAAAGGGCTAGAAACATGTTGGCAAATCTTTCTCCAGTCCCAGATGCATCAAAAAAGAGATTGAATATCCGATCGAGGAAGGCCCAAAGTAGTGAAATATTGACGTCTTCCTCATGCAAGAATAGTTTAGTCAAAAAGAGCCAGGTTCCGAAAAAGAAACTAACAATTACAGAAACCGTTGCAACACTGGCTGAGGAAAAGAAAAAAATTCGATGTAGATTGTATAATGTGGGGCGAAAATTTTGATGAAGATTGGATAAAGAACACTTCATGTTGTTTCGTTTGAGTTGGTCCTAAATATATACGAAATCATTTGTTCAACTCAGGGCAGTCCAACATGCTACTGATCATTTTATATAGAGATACTATATCGCTCACATCTCTTATCCAGGCTTTTTTTCTAATGAACTAGACTTATTAAATAATCGTAATTTATATTTTCTATCGGAATATGCAATTTAAAATTGATAAATCTTAGAAATTTATGTTGCACTCTTTCGATTTTTATAATATGTGAGCCATAGTAAAGAGACCACAGAGAAGAGTTAAATTCCAGTGTACTTCTTACAATAGATGTATATAAAGATAATGTTTTTTGCTGTCCTTAACACAAATCCTGAGAATTTCATCACCTTGTTGCAAATTTCGTTGTAATGTTGAATAAATGCCAATTTTTGTCGAAGAGCACACCCGAACCCGCATAACTGCGACTCTACTTAGATCAATATTGTTAATGTTGCATTGAAAAAGTAGTTCATTTTTACTTCTATTGAAACTTATTTGTTTACATTTTTTACAATAAGATATAGTTCGTTAGCACGGCACCACATACAAAAGCATATTTAGGTTGTTTTGCAAAGTAATACAATCATTTATGTTTGCAATTGGTTTATATATTTTAAGATCATCTGCACATGAACTCCATTAAAAATTTCAACAATGTATTTTATGAATAGTAAAAATAAAACAGGTCCAAGGTGAGGAGACCCTTGTGGTACCCCACTGGATGCTTCAAATTGAAAATATTTATAATTATGTATTTGAAGATAAAGTTTTGTAGAAGTTAGGGAGCTTTCGATCCATTTTAAGATGTTATTACTTATTCCCAGAGCTTTTAATTTTTTTAATAATAGTTTATGTAAAACCTTGTCGAATACCTTGCTAAAGTCCGTATTTAGTGCGTCCGTCTGCAAATCGTTATTCATATTTTTATTGATATACTGTTAGTATAAGAGTAAGTTTGTTAGTATTGATTTACCGCCTACAAATCCATGTTGCAACGGGGATGTATTTTTTTTGTGTCTATTATAAATTTCTTCAGGAACACAGATCGGAAGTATGTTGGATGTATCATTTTTATCTACTTTTTTGAAAATTGGCGATATAAAACTAATTTTTCATTTATCGAGGAATACTCCGGACTGCAGAGAAAAGTTAAATATTTTTGTTAATGCATTCGTAAGTCAGTTTTTACATTTAATTAAAAAAAGTAGAGGAACATTACCTGGGCCTGCTGATTTTTTTATGTCAAGTTACTTAATCTTACCTCATTAATCTTGCTCCACGAAGCTGTAATCATTATTATCAACTTTATTAGTTAATTGATATTTGATACTATTGGCGTGTCGGTGGTAACAGTATTATTATAGGTGAAAAAATCAACAACACCTTGAGGGTTATTAGCCTTTTCACCATTATACTGCATTGTAGTAGGAATACCTAATTGTTTTTTTGTTCAACATTTCTGAGAACTTAAAGATGGTTTGCGGTTTTATTATTACAGTCTGTTCAAAGTTGTTAATGTAATTACTGAATTAGAGTTTTGATAAATGTTTGACTCCATTTCGTAATTTGCAGAATTCTAAGGAATCATTTACATTACGAGTTATATTATACTTTTTATGGGCTGATTTTTTCTCTTATAATTTTAATTAATTCTTTGTTAAACCATTTAGGGTACAATGCTATTATTTTATTTGTTGCTGAAGCAAATAATTTAATAAAGTTAGATCGCGTTTTTTTAGATGGTTTCTAGGCCAACGTTTCGGTACGGTAACACGTGCCATTGTCAAGGTGCTGCCTAAAAAATTGACGGTTCAATTGTACTATTTCGCAGACATAAATTTCTTACAGTCGATATATGTATATTCCAAGAATAATTGATTTATAATAATAATTAATTAAGATCTTCCTCATACACTTTCTTCTACAAAGGAAGTATGCCACAGCATTGAACAATTTAGTATAATATTTGTAAATAAAAATAAGAACTTGACAGGCTGAGCACAAAGTGACGGAGGAATTGTGAATAGTTAAAGTTCTTCCTTAAAGCTTACATTTGTACAGTGAGTTAGCCAAAGAAGTGAAAAAAATGCTTCGTCCTTTCTTTTTTCCTTGTTAGATCTTACGAATCGCATATTTTCCGCACAATAAACATGAACGAGTTCAAGGGGGTGTTCAGGCAAAAACGCTCGACGACGAACTACCCACATCTAATGGCTCGTTACTTCGCGTCACTCGGCCTTCGATAGTCATACCAGAGCGTTCAAAAGCACGCCGATCGTAGCAAAGTATTGCGTTGAAGAAATCGATCAAATTAATAAAACGATGTGTATTATTCGCCCTTATTACACAGATTCACCTCATTGATCACTGCGTGCTCGATAGGACTCTCTTGGTAAACACTGATGTATGGAAGTGAGGCCTGGAGCTGACAAAAGAGAAACGAAAGTAGACTGAATGCAGTGGAAATGGGATCATTTAGGCGTATATGTGGCAAATCTATTTATGACAGAGTAAAGAATGAAGAAATAAGAAAATAATGTAAAGCTGATGATAGTATAATGAGTAAAATTAAGAAAGGATCACTTCTGTGGTTTGGTCATATGGAATGGTGAATGGTAAGAAAGATAAATGATGCAAATGTTGATAGCACCAGAAATAGAGGACGTCCGCGGAAGACCAGATACTGGTGGATGGTTCTGTTAGAAGCCTCAACGTGGAATGTGGACGAGGCGAGAATTGTGTGTCAGAACAGAGGAGTGTAGCGCTCTATCGTTTCTGTCTGCCCCTGCAGGGAAACGACGTGATGGTAAGTTAGTTAGTTACTTAGATCATGTTGCAGATATTCTAAATCCGTGTCTTTCCTTTGAAAAGAATTTTAAATGGAGTGTGTCCAAATAAACAACGATTCTCCACGTGAAATGGATGGCTCGATACTCGTAGCATAAAACCTGTCTCACAAGGTGATGGTAGCACAAAACCTGTCTCACAAGGTGATGGTAGCACAAAACCTGTCTCACAAGGTGATGGTAGCACAAAACCTGTCTCACAAGGTGATGGTAGCACAAAACCTGTCTCACAAGGTGATGGTAGCATTAAACCTGTCTCACAAGGTAATGGTTTCAGATAAAATGCATCGTTGCTTTCATTTTTTAACTTCGAACTTATGAGACATTCTTTAGATTATTTAACGGTCTGTAATTGAAGGGAAAACACTTATGGATAGAACGGATTATTCTGCATCCTAAACTGTAATCGCAATTTTTATAGCCTATTTTACGCCTTTGTGTTATTATGCTATTTTGATTTTTTTGACTGTTTCGGAGTGAGAATATCGATTCTAATAACGGGGGACAACATAAAGCGACTTTGCAGACGGACATCACCGATATAGACACACAATCCATTATATTACCAGCTTAATACAAACTGAATGACAAATTACCGCGTATCTTCCGAGCGCGCTGTATGCGAGAGCGCCCGAAGCGACGCGGCTGCTAATTGATCGGAATCAAGGAACCTGCCCACTGCTAGTTGCCTACCGACGCCGACCGACGCCGACCGACGCCGTCGCCGATGGAGGAACAATGTGTGCGAACAAAGAGTCCGACATGCCGAGACAAGGGACAATACACGACTCCAGGGAGAGGGGAGTTTAATTAAAGTTAAATTCAAATTGTCAGATTGCGGAACGGAAAGCTCACGGTTTGGGAAGCGGCGGCAGGGAGAGGGAAAGGGGATCCCGTCTAGATATGCAGACAGGCGTTGGTCTACTAACGATCAATTATCAGTGTAACATTACTTGATTCATCAAGTATGCGCTCATGCGCTCATGCGCTCATGCGCTCACGCGGTGGGCTCGCGCGCTCCACTATTTATTATTATTATTATTATACATTAACAAAAATCTTAAGTTAGTAAAAAAATAACAAAACTAATAGTCAATATCAAATGTTTACTTTATTGGTAACTATATAATATATAAGTAAAAATGAGGTTGGACTGTGCCCTTCTCACTAGAGAAATTCTGTGTTGAGACGGGCATAGTTTACAAGTAATTGTATTAATAAATTAGTATTATTGGTATATTAAAAAAATGTGGACTTGCAAATAACTTATTTTGAAGTAATATGTGACAATAGTTATTACAGGTTTGAATCAATTTGTTTGGGTGTGTGCACCAATACTAACTCTACCCATATTAAAAATCCAAGTTTTTATTTTCAGTTTCATGTTATTGGGACAGTTCAATTCGGTTAAATCTTTCGGCATCCTATTAAATAGTATGGGCCCAAAATATTTGTAATTCCTTTGGCTATATGTTGCATGTGCTCTTGAGGCTTTTAGGTTATGTCTGTTTGTGACTTATTATTAAAAATTTTCGTCAGTGCTCGTTGTGATTGGGATTATGAGGATAACTTTTAAAATATTTTTCCGCGCTGATATTATTGGATTAATTGCAGACATAGTCGCTCCATCCCAAGCAATTATACCATGCTTTATGATTCATTGACAGATTGTGTAGTACGCCATTTTGAAAAGTTTTATATTAAGGAAATTCCTAATATTTCTAAAATAGTATATGTTTTTTTAATTTTAATTGTTATGAGTTGTGTATGATGACTCCATTTGAGGTAAGAATCGAATATAATTCTTAAGTATTTGATTTGGTCAGTACGTTCTATATAATTGCATTGAAGAATAGTGTCATCCGCAAAACATACAACGCTTTCGTTAAAAGGGATGTTGCATAGGTCATTAATATATATTAAGAACAGTATTGAACCTAATACGCTACCTTGCGAGACCCCGAAGTCAGTGGTAAGAGGATCGCTTGAGATATCTTTAATACAAACTCGTTGATTCTTGTCCGTGATGTAACTTTTAAACATATCAAGTTCTTTACCTAAGATACCATTTTTTTTAGTTTCACAATCAAACTCGAATGCGAAATTGTATCAAAAGCCTTGGCGAAATTAAGGCCATATTTCACATTTATGGCCTCTATCCACATTGTTAGTTATGAAGTTTGTGACACGGGCAATAGCTTCGGTTGTACACATATTAGCTCTAAAGCCAAACTGGTTTTTAGAAATTGTAATTTTATTGAGGGATTTTGACAGTGTAAACCTATTTTAACAAACATAATAACTATTTAATATGTGATACTAATAATAAAAATCCACAAAAATATTTAGATACACAGGTGTGTTTAGATGAAGAAAATAAATGAAAAGAGAAAAAGAGGGAGAAAGCGTGGGGAGATTGCGACTATTGTTGCGGTAAAAGGAGAGCAAGATGTATTTATACGTAAAATGATTTTATTACTCTCAAGGTATTTTACAAGTTGAATTTTTACACTTTTCTTTAGAATTTTCGAAAGAGAATTAAGTAGTCTAATTGGTCTATAGTTGTTGATGTCACTTTTACTTCCTGCTTTGTGGATTGGGATAATTAATTATTGTTTTAATATAGTAGGCAAGTGTCCGAGTTTTAAACTAAGGTTAATAAGATAGTGTAAGGGGGTTAGCAGTTGTACATACATTACTTTAAGTATATTGACCGTAACACCATCTGTACCAGCAGCATTACTATTTTTTAGCGACTGGATTAGATTTTTGATATCAGTTTTAGCTACTTTGTGAAAAAAAAATTGTAAACAATATCCCGGTTTAGATTATAACTTTCAGATCTATTATTGAGCGAAGAAGTGGGGAGTTTTTGGCTAAATTAGAGCCAATATTGGTGAACAAACAGTTGGCATGATTGACAATTTGGACAGAATTATTTTTAAATTAGATTGGTTTACCTTCTATGTCTAGTTGATTAAGAGCTGTCTCTTTTTGTTTATCTGAGTTAGTTGTCTCTCTTATAATGTTCCATACTTTTTTTGAATCACCGTAGGTGTCGATAATTTATTTTTATAATAAAGTTCTTTAGCTTTTTTGATTTTTAGTGTACATATTTCTGTATCTTTTGTAAAAGTTATACAAAGTAATGTCATAAGGGTTTTTACGTATTTTTTTGTGTAATGTGTTTCTTTTTTTATAAACTTAATAATATTTTGCGTAATCCATGGTTTTAGGGTATTTTACTATGGATGTGTTTGTGAATTATAGTTTTATGTTTGTTAATTTCTATGAAGTAATTCCATGTATTTTCGGAGTTAGTAATAAGGTAAAAGTCATTCCAATTCATGGTTTCTAATGATATTTTTAGATTTTAATAGTATATTTTCGTGATTGAATGTTGATGTTCCGCCTTAGAGTTGTTATTATCGCCAGTGTTAAATGATACCATTGTGAAGTAGTAATGGAGGAGTTATTGTTGATTCATATACAATCGATTTGATATAGTTCTTTGTTTTAATCATAATGTGATCTATGCAGGAGTTAGAGTCTTTCGCTATTCTTGTAGGAATATTAATGGGGCTTATAAACCCGTGGTATGCTAACATATTGATGTAACCGAGCCATTGGTTATGATGTTAATATTCATGTTACCAATTAAGACAATGTTTTTTTTGTCAGATAAGTAAGATAGATAGTCATTAAGCTACATTAGAAACGGTGAGATATTATGTTATGTACTAATATAGGCAGCGTTATGTACTATATATAGTGATTATACGTACCTGAAGCGGCTAGATTTGAACATACACTACTATATATCTACTCTCCTATATTCCTAAAGCCTGCAATCATCACACAGTATTTCGAAGAGAGCAGATGAAGTAGAGTGCGATGGAGATTATGAAACATTACGACAATCTAATCTTATTAGTTTTCTAAATAAAGCGATGAAAATGATTCCTTCCTCATGTATAGATAGGTTGTGACTCGCGCTTCACATTACAATAAACACAGCAATCATTCTCCAGCTATCGTTCAGAATATCAGATGAGATGACACTAGTCACCTGAAATGTCTCGACGCGCCTCCAATGAAGTCTGGTCCAATTGTTAGATTTTCCATATCTGTAAGTGAAAATACTACAATATATAACCATATATGGGTCACGAAGGTTGGCAATGCTGACTCGTGGAAAGTGGCAGGACTCATCAAGGAATCCGGTGGTGGTTCGACGCACATTCTCTGCGGGATTGTTCACGAGGAGAGTTGTACGTCGGATCTGCGACGGCCTTCTGCAACGCCTCATTCCCCTGGAGGTGACTAATGGAGACACAGATCATCACCGAGACTACACCCCACTACAACCATGCTTCGGATCCGAGGTAGATAACATAATGAAGAATTCAAAGTCAACCAAGGCGTCCGGAATGGACAGAACCACAGGTAAAATCGTCAAGTATGTCTGGCTGAATGCAAAGGACGAATGCTTATACACTTTTAACATGTACCTTCTACAGAGACTTTTTCCCTCTAAATGGAAGATGGGCTTGCTCAGTGTCATTCCCAAGCCCCTATCGGCCGATCACGCTCCTTCCCGCCTTTGGGAAGGTGTTTGAGACGCCGATTCACAACAGGCTTAAGGTATCCCTCACGCCTGCTTGTGACCGACAGTTTGGTTTTGTCCGCGGGAAATCCACTGTGCATGCCATTTCGTTTGCGAAAGAATGGGTCAAAAATAGCTTGATGAAGTATGCAATAGGCATGTTCCTGGACACATCGGGCGCATTTGATAATGCCTGGTGGGAAATGATCATTACCAAGCTAAAATTGCGGTAGAGCCCGAGGTGTCTTTTCGAGCTCATCGCGAGTTACCTGAAAGTGGATTGATGTGCAAGGAAAAAGTTAGCTCTTGCTCCTCACAAGACGATAGTCTTGAGAGAAAAAACCCTATAGTACTTATGAATGGTGTGAGCATGAGATTTGAACGAGAGGTGAAATATTTGGGTGTTATCATTGATATTTCTGGTTCCTTTCCATGTCAAGGCTGTATCAGAAAAGGCAGCGGACTATTTTTTGGCACTTAAAAGGATGTCCACGGCGGAGTGGGGTATCAGGTCGCCGATGATGCCCCTCATATATAATGCAATATATGTGGCGCAAGTCACGTACGCGGCAGAGGTATGGGCGTATAGACCGTCGACTTTGGTTATCTCATCCGCCCTAAACAGGGGGCAGAGAGTACTTCTGCTGGCTATGACAGAGGCGTATCGGACTGTGTCCGGTGCGACCCTGCCTGTACTGGCAGGGGTGCTCCCTGCCGACCTCCTGGTAATGGAGGCGAGTGCCCGCCGCTTTTTGAGGAAGGGTCTAGAGGCGTGTCACTTAAGACATACCCTCGGGCGCTCGATGCCAACTACAGGGTATTGTGTGTGCGTCTTAGGAATATTAGTTTGAGCAGGTGGAAGGAAATATGGGAGGCTGCCCCGTTGGGGAGGTGAACTTATTCCCTTCTCTCCACCGTGGGAGTCAGAGAGGGTGGCCGGGAGGGGGGTCATCCGACTTTTGACCATTTCTCGGTGCAACTAGGTCTGATGAATTCCGCAGTAAGCTACTAGGATTTAGGGCATACCCTGGACCCATGGTCACTGCAGGAGTACATACTCTGGCATTGATTCTGACGGATGAAAGGCAGGATATGCTAGAGGGTTTGAAAGGAGTAACTCGAGGTTCCAACTCCGATCTTCTCAAGCGTGGCAAGAATCTGGAGTTGTTTAGAGCCTTTTATCGAGTGTGGGTCTCTAGGTGGGAGATTCTTCGGAGGACTGCTGAGTAGCTTCATCATTAAACGTTATTCTTACTTTGTTATTCTTATTTTCTACCTTCTGCCCAAATATGATCTACATGTACAACAATGTACTGTTCTTGTGGGTTAAATCTGCCGGCAGCGGTGCGTGGAGGGTGAGTCTCCTATATTTTTTTATTTTGTGCCATCTCGTTTCCCGAAAAGGAGTACCTCTTTACTTCCCATCTGCTCCTCGGCCTTGTTAATTGTATTATTTTATATTATCTTTGTATTATATTATTGTAAATAATATATTATTTACTAATAAAGTGAGTCAACCTGGAACAATGAGGGTACATTTTGTTTTGGAAGCTGTGCGGTATCGCCCTGTCAATATGCGGAATGCTATTGAACAGCTGCCTAGAAGCATTAAAAAATGCCAACCAGGCGGCCAATGAGTAGGACCGAGATAGGAGCCTTGAGCTTATTGCATCGGTCCTGGGTAGACGGTGGGTCCACCCTCATTGTCAATTTAAGAATATATAACTATAAGCCGAGTGCTTTCAAATTCGAGTGGCCGAGGAGTCCTATTCTCGAACCGCACACCAAGGGAAGTCCTGAGTGACGGATCTTCCTCTTTTTCTGGTCTCTTTCTCTTTTTTGGTAATTACGACAGCCCTCTTCCGTTCCCCTGCACAGTGTACCTTTTGACGCCACTGTCCTCGGTCATGGGCCGCGGTTTCCCAGTGTTCAAGATCTGTGCCATATCTACTCAGACTCTCCTTCAGGTTGTCTTTTAATCTTTTCCTCGGTCAACCCTACCTTATTTCGCCGTGAGATAGTTGCGCAAATATAACTTGTATGGAAAGCCATGCATCAATCATACACACAATATCCTGCCTGATCGTATTTATCAATACTAGGAATGTAAGCCTCTTCTAGGACATTCAGGTTTGTTCTGCGCTCTTCATATTTTATACCTACGATCTTCCTCAAGTATCTGTTGTGATACTTCTAAGGGACTTGGGGTTGCAGCTATATAACACCCATGGAACTTAGTTAGTTAATATTTGATTATCATTGTAAATGATAATGTAAATGGTTGCAAAATGAGTTAATAAAGAAACACGAATATTAGATGCCGATAGAAAGATATAACGTTTACAAACAATGGTAAAACAGTTGGGTAATGTAGCTGCGGAGCGAAGTTGTAAGATATTTAGAAAATGTAATTACGAGACAATATGAAGCGAGGGAGCATGCCCGGACGGGCGTTGCTGGGGGGCTGGGTGGCGGGGGCGCCGGAGGCCGCAGCCAGAAGTAGACGAGGGGATGCCGAGCGAGCGAATGACCATCCCTTTAGTTCTTTTGATAGCTACGCATTCGTCTCGACCGGGAGTCTGGAGCCCGGGTCGCCCGGGTCGCCCGGCCGCCCGGTTGTGCATTATATTGTTACAGTTTCGGTGCTCACTTAAATAGTCAATAGTGTCGAATATTAGACGACAAATAGACAGCAGGGAAAGAGTAATGGGATACGTGTCACATCAATGTCTTATTATTATAAAACTAACTTAACTGCATATGCTACGAAAATAGGACTAACTCGATGGCCTCCCGAGATGAAGATCGAAATAGGTGAGTGTTTTGAGTTAAGACTCCTAACCCTAGACCAAACAAGCACTTTAATTATTATATCATTTAAATGTATGCTCTGTGGCGCAACTGTACATTGGGGCCAGCGTTAAATAGGGGCCCAAATAATACTATTCCGAGTATCATTTTTCATGTTACGCTAATATGGACTAATCATTTTAAAAATATACAAAGGCATTATTAAATGAAATAAATTCTGTAATATCTGCTAATATGTTGGGTTATGCCCAGACCATCGCCGCAAAACGAGAATTCCCATAAAGCGAAGCGAAGGATTTTTACTGTTGCAAATTCATATGAATGCCTGAAACATACTTTTATTCCATCATGAAAGTGTGAACATTGAAGAAAAAAACAAATGTTATTATTATGTAATCAATAAACCGCATAGTAAAAATATTCTTATACCTTATCCGCATTACATATTCAGAGGGCCTGTTACGAAAAATGTTTCCTTCCCTTTTCTCGTAACTTATTGCTCAGCGAGAACACCATGAGACACTTGGCAGGGTTTATGACATTCCATGACGTATTGGTTCGTCGTTAAATCAGGATGGTATCACTGCCCCGAGGGCCACCAAAAGGATATCTTCAATAATAGAATGAGTACATATTACTTAAAAGCCTCTTGGGCGATGTTTAATGATAAACGTTAACAAAACAATTGAGCCTAATATTTTTACAGACTAATAAGAGCTAATACATTAAATAATTTTCATATACACATACGAGGGTTCTTGATTACAGAATTATGGTATCGAAAAATAACAAGTACTAAAATACGGTTGATCTCGGTTAACGGTTGCCACTAAAAGAAATGCCGGTTGAAATCTACAGGCGACTTGCTCGGGGAGGTGGCGCCATTCCAGACAGCTGATTCGGTCCCTGGCCAAGTTGGCGAGGCGACAGTCGATGGGAGACAAATGACAGCCGCAGCGCGGTGGAGAAAATATCTCGATGTCAATTTTGGTAACGAACGCTGCGTGTAGACATAACGTGGTAAGCGCTGTTCTTATCAGGTCCGGCGTGCAACGATGAGGATGTTGTGTCGGTTTCTTTTAGTGATTTGTAAGTATCCGCGCCACCATTATGTATTGAGAGGGATACGCATTCACGCCGAAGATGCGTGCATCCACAATCCTTAACCTCCCGTTACTGCCCTTTCACTTTTGTCGACGTGCGCGCTCTTTCTTGGGCACGTGACTGATTCGCGCCTGCGCAACAGCGCGATCGTCCAGACATCTGAGCGCTGATGGTTAAAACTGTTTCATAACAGGCTCTTTTATTTTGCATCGGAGTCCAAGTTTTATAGTTATGCCACAGTGTATGCTCATCTTCAATACAGAATTAATATAAAAAAAATATATTTATTATTATATAAAATGAAATATAGTATTGTACATAAGACTCAATCTGACAAGAAGTTTTAGGTGTGTCGGAATATTTCGAGATAATTGGCTGAGGCAGAGATACTTTTTTTAAAGATTATGAAAACACTGCTCCACTTTCTTCATCGAGGTGTCTTCAAGGTTATACTGCCCATAGTGCTCATAGTGCCCATAGCACCCATAGTGACCATAGCGCCCATAGTGACCATAGCGCCCATAGTAACCATAGCGACCATAGTGCCCATAGCGCCCATCTCACGTGATGTGGAGCACTCTCCGCTGTGCGGATGTGGCCCCGCCATGGCCTTCTTGGGATATTCAAAATATGGGCTGATTTCATCATTTTAACATTTAAAGATTGTCTCGTGATTTTTGATGTAATCTGTTCTTTTGAATTTCCGTTATTGAAAAATATTAATATTATTACTATTATTCTTGGGAAATTATTCAATATTTTCAATTAAATAAAAAGTAAAAAATATTTAATAAATAATACCAAATTTAAAATGTAGTGCAACGCAATACAAATTTGTATTTACACTTTTTGCGAAAAAATTTGCAAAATACTTGGGTTTTTGTAAAAAGTATACTCGTGTGAGATAATTTCCGTATTTGAAAAATATTATTAAAATTCTTTGGAATTTATATAATTTCTTCAATTAAGTGAAAAGTTTAAAAAAATATAATGTATTTTAAAGAATAATACCATGTTTAAGGCGCAACTTTCAATAATTAATCAAAGTTTTGTGTTTTTTACAATAAAGTGGGTTTTTATAATTCATTCATATCACAAGTTATACACTAGATTTGACTTTTTAAAAAATTATTACTTAGATAGGATATCTACATTAATTTAAAACTAATAAACTGAATGTTATTTGTCATAATTAAGACAATACAAGCATTATAAGAAAAAACCGCGACCAATAAATACATTTTCAGCGTGCCACAAAATTGCCTTAATATGGAAAATTCTCGTATATACGAAATATATTTTCTTATAGTCTTGAAGCCAAAATTACGAAGGCAAATCGAGACAAATTACCAAAATGTTAAAAATTAAGTTATAAATCATTCAATCTGCAGGACATATTATCAATTTTCGATGTTTTTAAATCACTTTGTGTTAGTGTAAACAAATAATTTAAAATAACATATTGTATTTACTCACATGCTTTATATCAAAAACTTAATAATTTCGTATTAAAAAATATTTATATCAATCCTATTAATGGGTTAAGATTTTTCACTTCATATCGGCGATCTGAGCGGCCGTGATGGATGTCGAATCCGCGCTCTCGTAATTTTCATTAAAAAAATGCCGAAAAAAAATATTTTCTCGCATATTTTAGCCACAATATGAAATAATATTGAATTTATTAACAACATTAGTAGCAAATTTCATAAATTAGATATTTTTTTACTGATTTTAAGGGAAAACAACGTTTTCTTGAACAAAGTAAACATTTTATGTGCGTTATTTTTATGTAAGTCGGAATTAAATATTTCGTTTATATATAACACTATTGTATACTAAACACTAACTGTTTATTTCATAAATACTATGTAATTATGAAACAAACAGGTAACCGAACGGCAATGTGACGTTTTAAATTGATAATATTAAACAAAATAATAAATTGAAACTGTCTTAACACTTTTGAATGTAGAACATTGTGTATCATCAGTCTAAATATATGTAGGTACTTTGTCTGATTTCAAAACGTATTCATATATATGAATTAGGTACTAAATTTTAAATATTCGATGGATTTGTTCAAATGACAGCACACATTTTATTTCATTCCATAATATTAATATGAAAAACGTGGATAAGACTCTAGATACGAGTTATTTTTGACACTTGTGTCGAATGCGAGAAAATCAACAATTTTATTGTCGTCTCTTTCTACTCGCATGATTTACGTAACAAATAACATAATCTGTGATACTTATAAAAATTTAACTACATATTAGCCGTATCTCAAAAGCGTATGTAATTTGCGTAGAATTTTTCGAATTTCAAACTGGAAAAATGAAGGCACGTCCTTGAAATGTATTGGAACGCATACATTGAAGTCCGCTTCAAAGGGTATTTTGTGAAAAATTATGTAAAACAAGAACGCAGTTTTATTTGGATTTCTAAATGTTTCCGCTAGATGGTTCTAATTAACACAATAGCTATGATTTATTTGCGAGTAGTATATATTGGGTTGTTTCTAATAAGGCTTTGCGGTTTTGTTTATTCATTATATCCGCGTGTTTTGAAATTTTTTTCTTGGAGAAAGAGCCTAAACAGTATCCAGGAGCAAATACGACACCAAATTAGCCTTGGTAATCAAAACGTTTTTTTCAGTCAATCTCATAACGCACTCATTTCTAGCATTACAAATTCTAATTGTATCGTAAAAATTTCGGTTGTTGCAGGAAATAATTGAAATTTCTCTTCTTCCTTCATTATTTCTTTTCTTTCTTCTTCCTTCTTTCTTTCTTTCCTTCTGTCTTTTCTTTATTTTCTTTTTTTGTGGTTCTTTCTTTTGAATCCTTTGTAAATTTTTTTACGCCTCATAAAATTTCTTCCTACCTAGAAGAAATTGATTTTGCTACGATGTTGCAATAATCTACCACGCAAAATCACGGTTTAATCCCAACACCCGTCGACGTTATCTCCCCATGGCCCACCTCGGAGAAGAGGACGCGTACATGTGCCGATGGTGGAAGGAGTTCCTGACCGAAATTGCCAGGCACTCGGATACCTGGGCAAATGCTGCTCCCAGGACACCACGAGAGACGGATGCGGGAAGATGCCGCGTTTTGCAATGCGTACTAGAAGAATTGACGCTGATCGACGCATCAGTATCGTCGCAGTCGTCACATATAAGTAGATTTGTACATACATTTTTTTTTGAGCTTAAAGTTTTTAATAGTATTCATGTCCCAGATGTCAATTTGTTTAAATTCAATTAATATTTATGGACTTATTATTCTGAAATATCACATCACAAATTTCATTTATTTTTTCCCAGTGATGGTTAAGATGGATCTTCATACCATGGTAAGTAGGTAGCATCTGATAACGAAAGACTCACTACTCATGTCTCCATTGTAGCTACAGTGACCCACACCTCACAATGGCGCTCAACCCCACAATATATATATATATATATAATATTTAAATAAAATAAATATTTATAAATTGTACGACACATGATATGGTCCGAATTTAACAAGATGAAGAATGTAGCAATAGGAGTTATATCAAAATTATTTTCAATATGAATTAAATATATTAATTAGAAAGATATACATATGAATCCGGATCTTTTCCAAACCGGAGAAGGTGCATTATCCAACTATGCTACAGCGACGATATTTTTTTTAGCGACAAATTTTCGAATGTTACCTTTTTAATATTAATATATGACTATTTCAAATAATTAAACGATTAAATGTTATTTTGAGACTTAGAGAAGTAAATTAATGATTAGAAACATGAATATATGTACGGGTAGAAAGTGGGTCCTTACGAGTGGGGCTGGTGAAAGAAACTTGGAACCTCCCAGGCATGATTGGATCCACGAAGTTCGTCCCCTTGGCATGGCCGGATGCAAGATATTTTGGCCCCCTACCCATGACCATGTGCATGATGTTCCGGCTCCCTAGGCACGACCAGATGTATGATGTTCCATCTCCCTAGGAATTACCGGATGTATGATGTTCCAGATCCCTGGGAATGACCGGTGCATGATGTTCCGGCCCCCTAGTATGACCGGATGCATGATACAACAGCATTTTCATTAAAAATTATAGATACTCATGATGGGAGTTAGAAGGAATATTGTAAGTGCGTAAGAATGTCTGATGTTATTTAAGCAGGTATAATGTAACCGCGGTGTGAGTGAGTGCAAGTTGTAGGCAAAAAGCAACACAATAACAGACCGCGTTGCCCGAACAATGGGCTACGCTGCAAATATAACATAAATAATATTTATACTAAAGTATATAAGTTTGAACATCAAATAATCACATATAGTTTTTGGATTGGAAGGTTTAATAAAATAAAAATGAACGTCAGTAAACATAGCGCATATTGGGAGAAAAATAGAATCTTCTCCCTTCGAGTCAACCGTTGAAATGAAGTTGTTGACCTCCTTGTGAGTTTTCATTTAAACCCAATTTCGACTTCTGGAAGATATTTGTATTTCTATTAAGAAACACCAAACGAATAAATACTTACACTTCCGTCCGTCGGTATTGCAGAGATCTGCGGGTGATCAGAATTCAGATTCGGCCGGGAATTCTGAACAACCGGCCGCGGCGCCGGTACTGGCACAAAGAGATCGATATTAGCCGATTTCCGTGGAGGACGACGCTCACGAATCTCAATTTTCAGTACAGATACAGCCCGATTCTTATAAGAATCGGAATGCTACGGAAAGTAAGACTAACTCGGCGGTCGCTCGGGACAGGGATTTAATCCCAGACCACTCGGTCACTCAGGTTCGTGTTTTACCGACAAAGTGCACAATTCAATCATTTTAAATACAACTTCATCACAAAAATACTTTTCTCTAAAACTTAACGAAAATAATATTAAAATATGCCACCTTAAATATTACATTTAAAAATATATTGCGCTTAATAGGAGATAATTCTTTGTTTTATTGTCAAGATACCTTTCTGTATATTTTATAGATATCCTGCGGATTACTTTACATCCTACATCTTACAATTTATATGAACATAATAATATTATTTATTATAATTTTTATATTATAAATTACTTATATAGTACGTAGATGTAGAAATATTTTAGTTTGTTTTTAAAACACAGATTATCTGACAGATAGTACTAGTAGGACATTAGGGCACAATGGAAAAACAATCAGTGTGGAGTATACTTCGTATGGTTTAGAAATAAGAAACGGTGAAAAAATTAAAGTTATGTTACAAATTGAGAACTGAGGAAAGTACCCTGTGGTGTACAGTACAGAAATGCGTGAACTCCAACAAAGTCTAAACACGTGACATGTATGGAATATGATTAATTTGATGTATTTTCATTATCGATGGTTGCACCTTTTAAAATATGTACGTATTGTTCATACATAAAGAATTTTTATTTTCAATCTTTTTCCTTACATATCTATGATATTACACATGTCTCCTAGTACCCTTTTATGAATATGTTTAAAATACCGCACACGCATCACATTTTAGAATAAACGCATTACGCACTACGCACTACGCACTACGCACTACGCACTACGCACTACGCACTACGCACTACGCACTACGCACTACGCACTACGCACTACGCACTACGCACTACGCACTACGCACTACGCACTACGCACTACGCACTACGCACTACGCACTACGCACTACGCACTACGCACTACGCACTACGCACATATTCCACAATGACTTTTAGGCATTGTTCATTTTGACAATATTACACATTATAGGTATTTTTCTAGTTTGCAATATCTCAACAAATGTAATATGTATTTAATAAATAACTACATTACTGGGAAAAATCGCACAATTGATTGTTTAAGAAATTCCATTAGAATTAAAAGGCTCAACAATCTTAATTTGTGTTACGTGTTAAAGATTCCATATTTTTGTTTGAACTTTTGAAACATTCAGATAGTTTTATTTGATGATAACTAAAATAACTACACATCATTTTATTTATAACTTCTTCGCACGTACATACTGTAATTTAGAACGTGATTATTTGAAAGCTGTATAGATTCAAAGATAGCTAAAAATAAGAGAATGTTCCCCGTTTGTTTTGTAATTTGTTTCTCGTGCTAACAGGCCTGGCCGGTCGCATCAAATGACGTAATGCCATTCACGCGGCGCTGAACTCAAATGGAATAAAACGTCAGATTCCACAGAAGATAGGTTTACAAATTTCGGAAGATTTCAACATTTTTATCGATAAAAAAACTCAATTCCTTCCAAATCGTCCAATCGATTTGAATACAATACAATTCACAAAAAGAGTTCGACATTTTACACACTTAGTAGATATAATAATAATATACATATTTTTTTGATTCATAGTACAGTGTGTTATTATTATATTGTTATAATCGGATAAACATTTCAGTAAAGTAAGACATTTTTAAATATAAAATAAATATACTAAATAGAAAGATATACATATAAAATCAGTTTTTTCGAAAAATATTGTTGTTGCACCACCGAGATTTGAACCTGGATCTCTTTCCAAACCGGGGAAGGTGCATTATCTAACTATGCTACAGCGACGATATTTTTAGCGAAAAATTTTCGAACCTATATGTTACCTTTTTGATATTAATACATTTAATCGTTCCATTATTTAAAAGAACCTCCTTATTTTTACGGAATCTCAAATACCTTTGAGTAATCTGATAGCAGACGCCAGAATTATCAATTCATTTTTATTAAATTTTGGACACATTGATACAACTTTATTATTAGGAGAACACATTCTTATTGTGAAGTTGTAATTATTCAGAACATAGGTCTGTGATATTTTCAATATGAATTAAACATATTAATTAGAATGATATACATATAAAATCAATTTCATCGAAAAATATTGTTGTTGCGCCACCGGAATTCGAACCTGGATCTCTTTCCAAACGTCGGTAAAAGCTTTTGAGTGTACCGAGAATATACATTTGACGGATGTCTAGGACGTGACATTATTTGATTGTCAGTTCATTTGAAGGATAGCGAAAGGGCTTCTTACGAATAACTTTCAAAACCATTTTTTTTACTTTACTTACGGAGTCTAAAATACTACTAGACGCACTACCCCAACCGACGATCGCGCAGTCAAGTAGCGAGTGGCACAGCGCAAAGTACACAATTCTGCTCAGGGATGTATCGAGTACTTCCCAGACTTATTCGGACTTTAAATAAACAAGCTTTCTTATTCGGCTCGCAAGATACTGAATGTGTTTTCTGCAGTTGAGGTGTTGGCATGTTTGAACTACCAACTTAACGTGAAAAGTTATTCCTACTCTTCCAGTAATAGAAAAGCACATATATTTTGTCTTTAGAACATTTAGCGTTAGTAGATTTCTATACTAGTAATGTACTATACATATAATACCTCACTAGCACTAAAGCAATCGGACATTGCTTGCTGTAGGCGGCTGCCAGACTTTTTATGGAATTTATATTTCAATTCAAAAATTCCTTATCATATTGCTTTAACAATGCACCATATAATTAGTAAAATGATAAATGATGATATGATATAACTCACTAACTTACCATCACGCCGTTTTCTCGCGAAGGTAGGCAGAGAGAATAGAGCACCACACTCCTCTGCCATGACACGCAATACTCGTTTCATTCACATTCATACATCTTCTCATTGTTTAGTTAACAAAACCATCCTCCAGTATCTGATTTACCTGATTGTGCCAAGTCTTAGGCGGACGTCCTCTATTTCTGGTACCATCAACACTTGAGTCATATATCTTTCTTACCATTTTCTCCTCATTCACCCGTTCCATATGACCAAACCACTTAAGTAATCCTGTCTTAATCTTACTCATTATACTAACATCAGCTTTACATTCTTTTTTTATTTCTTCATTCTTTACTCTGTCATAAATATAATTGCCACATATACGCCTAAGTGATCTCATTTCCACTGCATTCAGTCTACTTTCGTTCCTCTTTTGCCAGCTCCGGGCCTCATTTCCATATATAAGTGTCGGTACCAGTAAGCCATTGTACACCGCTAGTCTTGCCTCGGTTGATATGTTCCCGTTAGATATAATTACATTCAAAGGATATAAGCGAGCATAAAGAAAAATGTAATAATATGGACAGGTAAAAAAAATTAACTTAAAATCTGAAATGAGTATCTTAATCTGCGACTTCTATCGGATAATGTGGAAAGATTGTAAATTAATTTTAATATACTTTTCTTTTTTTTCTAATCTGTACTGCCATCTAGCGGATTTCTAAACAAAATACACTAACAATGGAGGATGCAATGTAGCACTATTATATTATAAGATATACACAAATAATACAAACTTACCACACAATATTTTAAGAAGAATTTTTTTTTAAATCTGTGTCAAAAATACTCCTTGTGATGTATGCAAAATCTCAACTGTTTTAAATAAATACTTTCATATAAGTATTTTATTAAAGCTATGGACATTGAAGGGTTTTACTAGATTTATTGAATATAAAAGTCATGGCAATGTCCAGTGGCTGCCAAATATAAGTTACGAGTTATAAATTCAGTTATGGTTTTCCAGCTATTCTCGCTTCATTTGTCGGACAATTCATTATGTTTTGATGAAATCGATCCACTAGTTGATACTAAACTAGATATTATGTATGTTAGTCGAATATTTTCATAAGAATTCAAAATTGGTTGGGAATTTTAACCAGCAGTTAGAAAGGTGTCGACCCAGAATGCAGGTAGGTACTAGGTACTAGGCACCCACTCCACTACCCACCGACTGAATGTAGCAGATTAAGTATTCGACTCGGAACCAGAATCTGGTGAGCACTCTAGTACCCACTAGTCAAGAATCATAAATAAAGATGCGACATTCACTGTTTTGAGTCAGGCATGATCGATGATAGAAAAATGTCACATGGTGCGCCTAAAAACCAGTGCGAAAATAAGATAATAATAAATAATAATAATTATAATAATACCTACAATTTTCAATAGGAATACATGTTCCGACATAATAGCACACAGTCACAGTTATCCGCAATAAACTAGTCAAGACACGCTGTAACTGTATTTAGATAATACGGAGGGAGAAGTCATCCAAACGGAATATGATAGATACTGTGTAGATAATATTTGAGTGCAGATTCTGAGCCTGCGTGGTATTTGTGCAGAGTAGAACAAAATCTTAAGTATATTAAAGGAAAGTTTTTCGAGCGACGATAAAATAACGTTTAAATGTTCACGAATAAACAGAACAAAAGCCTCGGGGAACAAAGAAGTTTCTTTCCCCCGTCTCTACTAGGCCCTGGCTCCTGAAGCCGAAGTTAGCGGAGACCGGGATCTTTATGGAGTTCCACTTCCTGTTACATCCAGCGGAACTTATTCTCTGTTGTGTTACCCGCCGTACTATGTTATTCTACATGACGTTCCCAACAGCGGCATTATTCCTGAAACCTCTGCCGACTGATTTATTATCGAATAAATCCTTTCCTGGAGACCGGCGACGTTTCAGCACAGAGAGCGGACAGGTTTTCAGACAACTAATATTTTAGCGACCCCTATTTTCTATTCTAGCAATAAGTGCATAAAAAACAAAACAGTTTTCGCTATAAACATAACTTAATGAGCGCTTTGTTTGATAAATGAATATATTGCGATCGCTGTATAACGCACAACTGTTCGAGGACTGGACTCGGACTCGCGGTTGTCGTCCCATATACTACATACACTATCATGTAATACAAGGTGCGTTGAAGGGTTTAATCTTATAATCGTCTAGTGCAAGAAGACCGGAGGAGGAGGAGGAAGCAAGTGTAGGGCGAGGAACAGTGTGGCGTCACGTGTCACGGGCGTCACGCCCACTGCTTACAATAATTAATAAACAATTAGCGTACCGCATTGAAATGAAGGCCGAGATGAGTCGCTGAACCGGCGGAGTGCGCTGCCGGTGCGGGCTTCCTCGCGTAATTAATTTCCGCCGCGGAGATACAAAATTAATTCTCGAATGGTGGCGCGGTTTCCACTTTGTTACACGACGCCGACCTGTAAATTATCGCTCCGATAGGGGTGGGCCGCCGGCACTGGGGCACTACTCTTCTCTCCGCCCGCACTTAGCGGCCTCGTTTGGCCCAAATGAAGTTGAAACGGAATGCGAGACAATCTCCATCGATCACAGTGCGCTCCGGCGCTCCGGCGCTCCGGCCTACCTGCGAATCAGAACCGTAACTAAATCATCCGCAAACTCCGCCCTAACATTGCTATGCACTTATTGCCAGTGATAAATTGAATTACTCTCCACAAACTGTATGAATTTACATTAGATAATTGTATTTATTTACTTAATGAATTTTGGTGTATTCAATACCACGTAATTGGGCATGAGCCTGTTCTAATACTAGCCAAATAACAACATATTACTACATAGATATTTTTAAATAAAGAAACATGTTACTTCAATATTCTAAACATTTTTAAAACAGAGTGCTTGTAGTGTTAAGCTATCAAAAGTAGGACAAATTGGTAATTACCGGGACATGGATTGAATTTTCGACCACTCGACGTGTGTACAACAAACCCGTCGATGAATTATAGGAGAACAATAAATTATACAATACTCGATATATGGTACAAATTTAGTTAAATGAAAATAAATTATACAATACTCGATATATGGTACACATTTAGTTAAATGAAAACAAATAATATAATATACACAAAGATGTAAATTGAGGGAAAGGAAAAAAATGTAATGAAAACGAACAAAAGGAATAAGTAATAATATTCGGGTAATAAATATGTAATAATGACATGAGCGAAGTAATTAAAACAATAAGATAAAAGATAAACAGAAGATACAAGTTAAACAGAAGTTTGAAAACACGGCACATGTATACATTCGTACATTTTACCCGTTCAAGTCGATACATAAAATATCATACACATTTAATGTACCAGAGGGTTTCTTCAGTAAACTTTTTGATTGAGCGCGACATTTCACGGCGAACATTTGTTGTCGATTTAACATTAATAGATCTACGATAATACTCGTGCACTCGCGGCTTAGGTACTTATTATTAAAATATTCAAAGGTAATAAAATCATGGTCAGAAATAATTAATATTATAACATGTATGGCCGTTTTTTATTTGAAATATTTATGTGTTACAAAAATAAACATAATAACAAGAAAAGATAAAAATTATAAGTTAACAATATACACAAAGTTTTTAGCCAATATATAGAATAATCACTGACATGGTCGCTATCGTTCGTTAAGCGGATAAGAACTACAACTAGAAGAAGAACAACAAATAGAAAAAATGTGTTTTGAAAGAGTTCAGATAAAAACACAAGTCTATCAAATTGAGGGTTATGAATATTTTTAATGTCTTTATAGGTTGAGCTGATCCCGAAACTTTTTCTATATCACGTATCGTTTCGTTTCACAACTTGCATTGGCATTTTAATAATTGGATTTAACACGTTTTGTGACAAACACTTGATATTTTATTAGGGTAACTGTCAGATTTTCATTACTAACAAGTTAATCTCTGTCTATGACCTTACGGTGCCCTTTGTTAAGTGCTAATTTTGATTTCAGCATAAATAAATACGTAAAGGTAAGTTACAATTATCGAAAAAGTTATTTCATCGCACATATGTGTGATTTAATGTACTAACAGAAATCAAATACACACATGTATTAAAATAAATAAACCATAACTTTTTTTCTACCATCCATCGCGAAGAGCACCAGCTTTCCCCTCTACGGCGGTCATTATAAGGATGATTCTTAGAAGACTCGATTCTGCAGTAATTATTCTGTCAATTGGAAATGAAGTCAGGCAAAGTGACGATGTCGCAAAACGACGAAATGACCAAATTGACCAAATTCTGTTTCGGATTTAAAATATTAAAAGAATATTATATTCTAGCGCACGTCAAGTACAATATATAAATAAACAATTTGTATAACGGATAGCGCTGAATTATTATTACCTTTATTAGCTCAAGTGCGCGACTTGTCCGCTGCGCTGGCCGCGGCGCCGCGTTCTCTCGAACCCTGACTGCAGCGGATGCGGATACATTACTCGGGTTGCAATATTCTTTATCAACTCATCTTTTTAGTTTGCTTTCAAAATTCTCTTTCTTATCATTAGAATAGTGGTCGGTAGTACTCAAGCTCGACACAGTACCTGTCGTACTCCCCGGGGATGCTGACTGTCAACGGAGACGCGGTCCGCAGAAGGCAGGTGTAGGTGGAATATAAAGTGAAGGGGATCCCGGATCCCACGATCCCAGAAGTCGGTGGCGAAGGTTGCGGTCGGGCCACGTAGCCGGGAGCGAATTCTCGTTAATTTAATTCGGGAAACCCGAGTTATATTACTGCAGTATTAATACTAATCAAATAATTAAAGGCAAAGATATTCATATTTGATAGTACGATGAAGAGTTCTAATCTTCAAAAATATATTTTGCTACTTTTTAGGTGGGGTACAACTCACTTTTGTGTTAGTGGTTAAATGTTAAGGTTTCCACCAATAATATCCTCGAGGAAAAGATTATATACTCCGGATATTAATTTCTCGAGAGTTTGATGCGGAATCGATATTATAAAGATTTACTACGAGGCGTATTTCGGGTTCAGGAATCTTTTCATATTCACAATGTGCGGATTCTTACTCGGAAAATATTTTTATCGGGACCTTATCAATGCGGTTGCCGGTAGTATTGTCAAATAGTGATTAAACGCGAGTTTAATAACAGGGCAGGGCGGAGTAGCGCAAAAAGGGTCGCGAGTATTTTTAAGACTCATTTCCAGCTTACATATTTCCCGCTTCCCCCCACCGCAGACTGCACGCGGGACATGTTTCACGGCACTTAGTAATTAGGCCTTTGAAAATTATTTTATATACGAGCACATTATGAACTACTACTTTATATACGAGCATATTATGAACTACTACTTTAGGCACAGATTTTATAAAAGTTTTTGAGAAAAGCTTTGCAAATTAAAAATATGGAATTCCTGAAAAGACGTGAAGAAGCTACAATTAAATTTATTAACACTAGCAAGAAAAGCAGGGTTTTGACTACTATCACGTGTGCAGCGCCTAACTTCAACAGTACATACAAAATATTCTACGAACTATTCACATATAAAATATGAATTAAATATATTAATTAGAAAGATATACATATAAAATCAATTTTATCGAAAAATATTGTTGTTGCGCCACCAGGATTCGAACCTGGATCTCTTTCCTAACCGGGGAAGGTGCTTTATTTGAGATTCTGTAAAAATAAGGTAGATGGCTCTGTCAAATGATGGAACGATTAAATGTATTAATATCAAAAATGTAACATATAGGGTCGAAAATTGTCGCTAAAAATAATGTCGCTGTAGCTTAGTTGGATAAAGCACCTTCCCCGATTAGGAAAGAGATCCAGGTTCGAATCCCGGTGGCGCAACAACAATATTTTTAGATAAAATTGATTTTATATGTATATCTTTCTAATTAATATATTTAATTCATATTTAAAATATCACAGACCGTCTGTTCTGAATAATTACAACTTCACAATAAGAATGTGTTCTCCTAATAGTGAGTACAATTTAAATTTTAAGGACTAAGCAGAAAAATGTGAGAAAAAAAAAGGTCAGAATAAAAATTTTAACATAGAGAAAAGGGTTATAAAAAATAAAGTAATGAAATATTCGAGGAGAAAGGAAAAGGAAAATGGGATAGGGAAAACATCTGAGTGATAAAGTTTATGTAATAAATTTAGATTTGATTGAGGTAACTGTGGTATTGAAAATGTCTAGTTCGTTTAGGTGTGAATTGAAATAAAAGGGTGGTCGGTAGAAAAATGAGTTTTGTTTGGCATTGGTGTTGCAATGTGAAAGATTAAATGTAGGACTAGTTCTCATTGACTCGAATGGATATGCGTCTGAGTAAATCAGGACCGTCTACTTTGGAGTTGGCTGATGGAACTTTCAAAAAGATAGATGGCTCAGCAGTGCTAGTAAGGGTTCGATAACTACGTAAGTTAAAAAATTTGAAGAAGCTGTTCTGTATTTTTTCGATTCTATTGATGTATGTGGTATATCTTGGATTCCAGACTTGGGAGGCATATTCGATAATACTTCGGACATGAGAAGTACAGTGTTTTCATGGTGTTTATGTTATTGAATTGTTTACATACCCGAAGGATGAAACCTAACATTATGGTTGCTCTGGATGTAATATGGTTAATGTGCAAGTCGAAGAGTAATTTAGAATCCAGTATAATCCCAAGATCCTTAGTTACAGATTTCTTGGTCAAGAATTGGTTATTAAGAGAGTTAGGGAAGTTAAACGGATTCTTGTTCCTGATAAACTGTATCCGCGAATAAAAGTGTGTAAATATAAAACACTTGTGATGTTTACGATAATAAGGTAGTCAGTAAAAGTATCAAAGTGACTAGCGCTGATGGCGGTCCAGCCGCCTGCAGAGTGCTCAGACTATTGTACACTGTAAGAACCGGTTGTGTGATCAGTGATATTTTTACTATGGCAAAAAAAGTGACTAAAGTAAAAAAAATGGGAAAACGGGTTGTTCGATCGTTGGTAAAAATGCAATGGAAACTAACTTTATTCTCGAATATCGGGGGTTAAAAACCGAAAATCGTTGGTTACAATGGCGTTTCAAAAGTAATCTGTCACATCGATACTTGGAAAGTCGCAGTAGGTATACAACAACGAATCATTCAATATCCCGCTATTTTAGTGTTGTGTGTTCGTCCAATGCTGATTTCGTTGTTCAATATACATTGGAACACATAGACCGAAAAAAATTGGCCAGCAAAGTGACAAATTTCGAACGCAGGGGAGAATAAAGCCATAGATAAAGCATTCTTCATGATTATTCGTCTTGCCACACAGTGAGGCGAGATTTCTTATCTACGCTTTGATATTAGTAAATTTGACATACGAACAACCTGCAAACGTATTTTTAGCACGGGAGATGCTCAATGTTACTATAGTAAAAACTTACCATGGTCATTATTTAACAACCCGCCCTAAGGAATTAGATGTTTTTAGGAATTAGATTTGTGTAATATATAATAAAAACGTTTATTGGTGTGTCTGTAAAATAGCGATAACGCCCTCATTCTCATGTTGTAATGATAATTTAATAAAAACACTAGAATCTTCTGTAATAAATTTTAATTGCTGTAAATTACTACAATTATTTAATATAACTTATTAATGTAATACAACTTTCAAAACTTTTATTCGAAGCATTTCACAATGTACACACACACACACTCACATTTGTAATACCAATGACTATTTATTAATATTTTATCACATTCAGTGTGTCTTTTTAATTGATAGTGTAGCATTTATAAACACAAATGATGGTATTAGGAGTACAACTATGTTTAATAATTAATTTTTGTCGTGCAGCGGTCACAATATATCAGTCACCGTGATGCTACTTTACCAAACAGGGATTTAAAGCAGATAAAATGTTTCAAATTTCAGAAATATTTATATATTGGACGTATCAATACCTAGTTGAATATGTACGTAGCAACGAGCGCGACACACCTCAAACTATCTCCAACTATCTTAAGGGATCATTTAAGGTCGGAGGCAGAGAAATAATAAGACGTTATAGACTGTGGAACTTATCAATAGTTGGAAAAACAATATTTTGCTTGTTGAAGTGCTCGTTACCTTTTCCACTTGGTCGGTCCAACGGATCGAGGGATTTTTATCTTCCTCAAAGTCCTTCGACGTGGCCCATTGCAATAAGCTTCTCCAACCTATCTTCATTTCTCGCGAGATGTTTAAAAAATTAAACTATTAGTCTCAGGCAAACGGTTGAGAGTCTGTCTTTAATCTACATATATAAATTATTACATTATTTTAAAGATGAACCTACCTAAAAAATAAGAATTAAAATGTGTGGCGGTAAGACACGGTAGTTGATCAGCCACACCACACCTCACTACACCACTACTACACACAACAACTATCTACTCGATAATCCCTAAACATTCCCACTAGTAATATTTTGGAGAGCGACGAAGTGGCCGACCCATTATCGTACAGTCACAAGACATAAAGGCGTGCCCGATTGATATAATCCGATGGTTTTCGCGTAGTGTCCGCGAAATCAATAGAGAGAGATGCTGAATTCGGATGCTAAGAGAGGCAAAGGTGGACAAAATGGAATAAAGTCTGCCAAATCAAAGCAAATGAAACTCAATCACCTCGCGAATCGTTAGAAAAAGGCCCAGAAAAGTTGGGTTAAAAGCTGCAGGCCAAAAAAAATCCCGAATTTTGAAGCAAAATAAATAGAAATCACCATGAACAAAAAAATAAAAACCACTATGAACAAAAAATAGAAACCACCATGAACAAAAAATAGAAACCACCATGAACAAAAAAATAGAAACCACTATGAACAAAAAAATAGAAACCACTATGAACAAAAAATAGAAACCACCATGAACAAAAAAATAGAAACCACTATGAACAAAAAATAGAAACCACCATGAACAAAAAAATAGAAACCACTATGAACAAAAAAATAGAAACCACTATGAACAAAAAATAGAAACCACCATGAACAAAAAAATAAAAACCACCATGAGCAAAAAAATAGAAACCAACAATAGCAAAAAAAAACAATCTAGTGAAGAGGATTGGCAGGTGAACCTTATTTTGAATAAATTCTGCATTTATTTCCTTTGTGAAAATACAGTAGAAATAATTTCAACGATGCTATATATACACAAGAGAAAATGTTTAATGAAAGAATACAAAATTTGGTCAAGGGTAATGCTTATTCTACCATACTCTCTACCCTCTCTCTTATACTCTGCCTAGACAGTGGCTCGACAAGAAACATATGTGACAACATTGTTGATCAATGTAGGCTCTGAGGAATCTGAAGGTTCTGAAGAATCTGTGGTCCGATAGATTCCCGTCCTTTTTTATCTTCCGATTCCTTAGAGTCTACGATACTCTGAGTACTCAACATGTGGCTATACCCCCTAATCTACTACTACATCAGCACATCACCGCTAATCGCTTCTCATCACAAGTGTCTTATATTAATACATAAATTGGAAGGGTAAAAGTCTAATAAAAAACTCTGTAAACATTTCATTGCAATTTAAAAAGGTGAAATTGACTAGGCGCGGACACCTTATATATAGTGCTGCCTTATTCTAATATAAGACACTTCTCCGTAGGCCGTCTTTCCAGTAACACCTCAAGCGAGCATCTTCCGAACGAACTTCTGGTGTGCAAGTTCACTTTATACTCTTGTATACGTAATTGTGAATCGACCTACAACAAACGCCAACTTTTGTAAGTCATGTTTTAATTATGTACCTTGTTCTAATCACGGCATATATACTCACTCGCACCGACCACATTCATATACACTGCGACATTCATCCACACGCGTGAGCCTTGAAGAGATATATGGCCTTCAATATCAACATGTACAAAACCTTCTGATCCGACTTGCATAACCTACAAACGTCAGTCTAACACATTTTGAGTCATATCACGAGATAAACCTTCGCGCCTACAATACTTACAGGTAACTAAAATAGATTAAAATTATGCTTAAATAATATTTTGATGTCATTTTAGTTATTTTTTGGATTCCCGTCCACATATTAACCACACAATTGTAGTATAGGTGCACTTACGTACACACGTGGGTACCATAGTTGTCTGATAGTAATATTGTATGTTAGATACTAATTAAATGTATTAATTAGAAAGATCAATTTTATCGAAAAAAATTGTTGTTGCGCTACCAGGATTCGAATCTGAATCTCTTTCTAAGCCGGGGAAGGTGAATTATCCAAATATGTTACAGTGACAGAACTTTTGATGACAAATTTTCGAATCTATATTTTTTAACCTTTCAAAATGAATACATCTATTATTCCATTACCACCCGAACAGTGTGCACACGTATTAGTTCCTCTATAATAAATGTAAGTGTAATTTTGATTTTTACAGTATTGAAGTGTTATTTTAGTGTTATCCTGTGTTCCTCTCGTTCTTTCAATTTATTTGAACGGTTGAATAATCAAAGAAATCATCTCTAAAATCTTTAATCATAATGAAAGATTGTGCATAATATTGATGTCAACCAGTTAGACAGTGACAGGTACCACTACGCTCGGATACATATACTATCGCGGCGAAATTTAGGCTGTCGCATCAAGACACAATTTGTTGTTTGAATATATTTTTTAAATTAATTAATAGATAATAAAAATAAAATATACAACGGATAAAAATGGATACACAGAGCTTCATCATTCAAGCGAAAGATGCTGTGAATTTTTTAACTACCTTAATTATGGACCAGATTAACAAATTGAATAAAGATCCTATCGCCAAAATGTCAAATGGCAGCTAAAATTGCATCTCTTGAGGGTGAACTTGCATCGTACCAAAATGTATCGCTTAATCCAGGTACTATCCCAGTTACATCGGGTATCGATGTCCACAATATATGTGATACTGCGTCCCAAATTAACGAAAGGTGCTACAGAGAGAAGAATGTCATTCTTCATCATTTATCCGAGAGTACTTCTGCCACAAGCCAGTATCATTAGTGACGACGTCACTAGAGTGAAAAATATATTGTCAGATATCGACAACTCAATCAGTAACAAAGATATGAAAATCTTCAGAATAGGGAAGAAAACAGGGGATAAACCTAGAAGGATCAAAATAGAATTCTCTGAATGTAAATGGATAAAAAAATAAAAAGCATCTACTTAAAAATAACTATCGATTCTACCATGACCTCATCTTCGTGTAACGGAAGTAACTACGTGACTTGAGGGTTGATCTTGAAACGCAGGGAAGAAATGTTGAGCTAGACATTACTATAAAATATTTTAATAATAATCCCAAAATAGTAAACCTTACATCAAAAAACTAAGCCAGACTATAAGTGTTTACTACCAAAATGTTAAGAGGAATAAGAACAAAGTTAAACGAACTGAAATCCACTTTACCAATGATGGATTATGACATATACTGTTTTTCTGAAATATGGCTTAATTCGGACATATGCAATACGGAATTAGGCTTTTCCAATCACGCAATATATAGAAGCGATAAAAATTTAATTACCAACATAAAAACTAGAAGAGGAGTTTTAATCTCAGTTAAATCAGATATATCATCAAAAAAAATTGAATGTTAAAAAAATAATTTGGAACAACTTTTTGTTATGGTTTCGTCGAAGATGAAGAAGATAATAGTAGGGTGCATATATATACCCCCTTCGTCAGACCTACAAATTTATAAAGACCATCATCAAGAAGTAGAGACCTTACGAAGGAAATATCAGGATGCCAGCATTATATTGACAGGTGACTACAATTTACCGAATGTAAGGTGGGACATTGACTTCAATAATACATGTACCAGTGACAATATTGACCATGGTTCCCACGAAATGATAGAAATGTCAAACTTTCTCAATTTGTGTCAATTGAATTATGTGTACAATGTGAATTCCCGCCTTCTGGACCTTGTGACCTTGTCCAACTCTGATAGTGTTAAGTTCTGCGAGCTGATGTATGTATCTTACCCGTGGACATTCATCACTCTCCCCTTGAAATTACATTTAGTAAGAAATCTAGAGTTACAACTACAATTTTTATTTTTTAATGCTGACTGTAAAAATGAATAATTATTTATCGACAGTTGATTGGAATTTCTTAAACTCAACCGATAATATTAACTCTGTGATTGATTTATTTTAATCTGTTGTTAACAATGCTATTGAATCATTTGGATACAAGATATCCAAATGTATCGTTCCTAAATGGTTTAGTAAGGAACTTATTGAGGTCATTCACCATAGAAAAATTACTCATAAAAGATATAAACTAACTAGGGATATAAATGACTTTATAAAATTTAGTGAACTAAGACTTAGATCAAAAAACTTAGTTAAAATATGTTATAAAAACTGTATTAGTAATTTTGAACAATTTTCCATCTCTAATATTCATATTTTAGCATATTTTCAAATTCTCAAATACGCTTAATAATAAGGATACTGGAATTCCCTTAACTTGTTTTATAACTACAGACCCTCAAGATGTTGTACATTTGTTTGCCGAATACTTTTCTGAAGTCTATGATACTGGATCCGATAAATAATAAATAACGTTTATATTGATTTTAATAATCATACATTTAGCGAGGGTGATATCAAAAATAAGATCAAATTTCTGGATCCCAACAAATCTGTTGGACCTGATAATGTGGCCACAATTTTTTTCATGAAATGTATCTCGGTATTGTCAAGCCCATTAACAAAACTTTTTAACCTCTCACTGAAAACAGGAACTTTTCCTGATCGATGGAAACACAGCTTTTATCCCCTATTTACAAAAAGGTGATAAATTTGATGTCTCCAACTATAGTCCAATTTGTTTACAATCGGCCATATCTAAATTATTTGAGTCAGTGTACTAACTAAACTTGACACCGAAATAAAGAAAGTTATTTCACCGGCTCAGCACGGATTAATTTCGGGTAGATAAACTCTTACTAATCTTATGATACATCAGCATCGACTAGTTGAAACTATTATATATATAAATACTTCACAAGCTCGGGTAGATATATTCCGATACTCAATATTTATATATAAGAGTGATATTTTTGATGCGGTTCTGAGTCTAAGATAGAACTGATTTAGATACTCGGCCATTCTGTGTCAAACCTTAATTTCTATTGTCTTTTCTGTCTGAATCTTTATTTTTATAGTTAGTTTTGCTTATTTTTAAATTGGTATTTTTCTGTTCTATTTTTATAGTGTTTTGCTTATTTTTAAATTTCTGTTTTTTTTCAATTCTATTTTTATATATGTATTCCACGCTAGTGTGTAACTGCCAAAGCTATTTTATAAAAGCCAATACGGGCGTTAATAAATAAATAAATTACAAATAGGTGCATTAAGATTACAAAAGCAAGTATGTATACACAGACACTTGGGAACGTGCCGAGTGCCGAGTGCCGAGGCATGTCTGTGTATACATCCTAGCCTGATGTTCTTAAATTAATTTTATATTGATTATAATTCATTTTACTTCAGTTTCATTTCATATTCTTATCGTCATACGATTTGGCGTAATTTCTGTAAATTTAGCACTATAAAAGGCGTTTAGCAGGGCAAACAGGTAGGTAGGGCACTTCCAGTAAATTGTTTAGAGGGTTTTTTATCAGTAATTTTTTACCCTTCCAATTCATGTATTAATATAAAACACTTATGATGTTTATAATAATAAGGTAGTTTGTAAAAGTTTCAAAGCGATTAGCGCTGATGCACACTTGTAGTAGTAGATTAGGCGGTCTAGCCGCATGTAGAGTACTCAGAGTATCGTAGACTCTAAGGAATTGGAAAAAAAAAACAGGTAGGTAAATAGGCAAACAATGATATGTCAATATGTATTATATATGTATTGGATGTTGTTAACCAAGTGATCTGAAAATGACAAAATTAGTCAGGCTACAGGTGCGAACATTTTCACAACTATCCGATAAATCCAATAATAATTAATTTCAATCTACGCATATGATGTAATATCTTTTCACTCGAGCCACCATCGAGAGAATAATGGTATTTGAAATGATGATGCAGGGGAATTCTGAAGATATCTTGAGTTGAAGTCTCGAGGTACACGAAAAGGGAAATCAGTAATCAGAAATCAGACAAAGTAAAAATTGGGTCGATGTTAGCTCACCTTCATAGAACGGAATACTATGAAAAAGAATGCAAGGCAGAAGACTGTAAAAGCAAAGATGGAAGTGGCAAAACAAAAACATACGATAACAAAAAAACTACAAAGCTACAAATCTTTAGTAAAAATATAGACTAGAAGCTTAGAACATCACTTCTTCTAAACTGCAAGACACCAAAATTGCTAAACGAGTGGACCGAATGCGCGCTACATCATTCCAGTAAAATATTATTTGTGGAGCAAGTTACTTTTCTTTAATGTTGTGTAAAATTAAAACACATAACATATATTTATTTTACTAGATTTGGAACAGAATGATGCAGGGTGTGAATAATGAATACTTGGGAGCAAATAACTACATTATTTATGTGAACTGTAAAGCAGGATATACAATAATATTGGAGGGGAATTGTTTGCCGGAATATATGCTCATCATTATAAATTAAATTGATCATTTAGAAAGATATACAGACAAATATATCGTGACGTGCACGACGGTACATCGGTACATCGGTACATCGGCGCATCCACCACGATCCATCAAAGATAAAGCATTGGCTATTCTGTCTCCCACCTTCTTCCGACAGTCATTCTCAAGGAAAATAAATAAGATTAAGTATTAGTAGAGATTTTACAACACCAAATCAGAATGAATTGCACCCGAGGAGTAACCACAATATATATAAAGTTTGTTTATATTTTGTTAAGTCACCACGTCAAATCCCACTTGATAGTCCGCTCCACGAATGCGACAAAATTCAGTTACTTGTGTGTATTGGCGTAGGCCATAATGAGGTATCGAACCATTGTTTTACTATATTGTGAAGATCATGTTGAGCAGATGGGAACCAAATCGTGTTCTTTCATCGTACTCGGGTTCATGAGCAATCCTTTGTTTCCAATGTTTTTATTTGTCATCACATATATAGATTGTGGGATGACAGTTATACTAAAAAATGACGCCTATCTTTCGTGGAGGTTATCGGAGAAGGGATTTTACATCCTGTAAAACAAATATAATATCAGAAACCCTTACATAACAAGGCACAGCGTAACACAGATGCCTAATATTATACAATTATTCTCACCCTTCCTTTTTAAATTCGAAATCACATTTTGTGAGAGTTCGTTACACGAGACGCCTATAGCGCTCTACCCAGTTCATTACTGGAAGTGCATAGATAAAAATTCCTTCAGCGGTGTCCTGTTGCTATCACTCCAAAACGGCAATTCAAAGCAGACCTAGCGGTGAGTTTTTAGCGAAAAATCATAAACTTTTTTGTGCCTTTGTAGACCTGCAAAAGGCGTATGATAGAGTTATAAGAGAAAGGTTATGGAAGGTACTCTCTGAATACAGGGTGAATAGCAAACTTATACACGAAATCGCATCCCTATATGAAGCAAGTTCTGCGTGTGTAAGGATCAATGGATCATTCACACCATGGTTTGACATTACAAAGGGTTTCAAGCAGGGTTGTATAACGTCTCCATGGCTGTTCAACTTGTATATGGATAATTGTGTGAAAGAACTATTTTTTTTATTAAAGAACAGCTGGAGGAGAGGGGGGGGCACCCTTTCCTGGTACCGGTTTAGAAGATAGGGCTTCCTTGTCGGTCCCACTCATCAAGGCTATAAAAAATACGCGACTTTAATTCAATTACATTTTAACAATTACAAAACGAAAAAGGAAAAGAAATTTAAGATGGTTATTAGCAATTTTTTTTTTAACCCTCCAGCGTCCTTAACAAGAATACCAGATAAATTTCTGGCCGTACCCTTACCAGAATTAGCTATAACCTCATACACTCGCCATGGGTCGGATCTACCAACCTCGGATACCCAGTTTCGCCAAGCGATGGCACCTCGTATGGCTTTAGAATATGCAGACCTAGCCGTACGTAATTTGGTAGTCAAAGACTGTTGAATCGATGAATTTACCAAGCCCTGTCTCATCCTCGCATAATAACGATACGCGCGCCCGTATCTACTGCGAAGACCAGTGAGCGTTTCGGTCCACCACCTAGTTTTCGGTATCTTTTCAGGTTTAGTCCTGCCTAGAGCATGGTCCGCAGCCCGAACGATTGCCTGATTAAATTTACTACCTAAAAGATCAGGTTCCCTCTCACCTACCTCGTATACGTCCAGCAATTGCTCTTGCAGAGCATCCTTACAATTATCCCAGTTCGCACTTCTAACGCGGAAATTCCACAGTTCTCGCGGTAGTCGAACTATATCTTTACATATGTCAATTAGTCTGTGATCGCTGTTGACAGCACCAGCGTGCACCGTCCAATTACATATATAACTTAGAGCTTCGTTAGAGCAGAGTGTCAGGTCTATTTGGATCTCTACTGCGTGTCCAGAAAAAGTCAGTGGTTCGCCAGATCGATTTATTAGATTCAGACCAGTGCTAGCAATAAAGTCCTCAACAGCTCTCCTTCTAGCCTGCCCCTGGGCACCAGGATCTTTATCGAACCATAGAAGTGATCTAGCGTTAAAGTCGCCCCCAACAATGATATGCTTACCCTGTAATATGTTTACCGCATGAGTTAATCCGTGAATACGGGGGTCAATCCAAGTTTTAATATATAGTTTCATGTTCTTGGGATAATTCAATTGATTTAAATCTTTTAGCATTCTATTAAATAGTTTAGGTCCAAAATATTTGTAGTTCCTTTGACCATATGTTGTATGTGCTCTTGGGGTTTGTAGGTTATTTGTATTATTCCGTGTGGAAATTATATTTTGAGTTGTTTTAAAATGTGTATGTTTGTATTTATATATGTATTTAAGAGTAGTATTAGCGTATATTTGTCTTATATCAAAGACATCGAATTTATTAAAAATTTCGTCAGTGCTCGTTGTGATTGGGGATTTGAGGATAACTTTTAATATAATTTTTTGAGCTGCTATTATTGGATTAATTGCAGACATAGTCGCTTCACCCCAAGAAATTATACCATACACTATGATTGATTGACAGATAGCGTAGTACGCCATTTTAAGAAGTTTTATATTAAGGAAATTTCTAATATTTCTAAAAATATATATTGTTTTTTTAATTTTATTTGTAATGAGTTGTGTATGATAATTCCATTTGAGATAAGGATCAAATATAATTCCTAAGTATTTGATTTGGTCAGTACGTTCTGTATAATTGCATTGACACGTATCGTCATCTTAAGTGGAGCAATTGTGAACTTTTATTTTGTAAGCATACGAGGGTTGCCTATTTTTTTTTACGCTCGAAGTTAGGTATTTAGTTTTATTGGTATTAAGTATTAAGGTGCTCAGGTCGAACCATTTTTTAATAATACTTATACCTTTCTCGGCTTTTTTAAATACTGCTGACCATATATCAGCTTGGAATTGAAGAACAGTGTCATCCGAAAAACAAGTAACGCTTCCGTTAAAAGAGATATTGCATAGGTCATTAATATATATTAAGAATAGTACTGGACCCAATATGCTACCTTGTGGGACCCCGAAGTGAGTGGAAAGAGGATTGATGAAATTTATTTAATACGAACTCGTTGATTCCTGTCTGTGATATTTCTTTTAAACATATCAAGTTCTTTGCCTAAGATACCAATTTTTTTTTAGTTTTTCGATTAGACTCGAATGCGAAATTGTATCAAACGCCTTGCCGAGATCAAGGAAAATGGATATACATTTATGGCTTTTATCCACATTGTTAGTAATGGAGTAAGTCAGTAATTGAGAGAGAAGTGGAGCGCGTGCGCTTTACGTTAACCAGTCCGATGATGACTTAATCGTTATCAGCCATAATTCGTGGTATTAATGGTCACCGCGATGGCTGGCTGCCTGCGCTGGACAATCACGGTCGCCCGTCGGGTGGTTCGCCTGCCTATTAAGCCGCGTGCAAGTCGCGCACTTAGCCGGACTCGATTTATTATACAGGCCATAGCACAGTGTCTGCACGTCATCTCTACTTGTTGACGAGCCTTGCTCAAGTGGCCGTACAGATGTGGTAAAGAACTGGAATATATGAATATAGGAGCGAAAATGAAGGATTTGATTGTATGTTTTTTATTGTACGCCGATGATGCAGTATTAATGGCAAATAATGAACAAGAATTACAGAGGTTAGTGAGTAGAATGTACGATGTATGCAAGGAAAGCGACCTTATTATGAATGTCAACAAGTCGAAAGTGATGGTATTCAAGAAGGAGGAAAGCGAGACAACATGCAAAATACTCGTAGGTAATGAATAATAATAATAATAATAATAATAATGGATAATTTGTATAGCGCCATTTTCGTAAAAACTTTCACCTCAAGGGCGCTTTACACATAAACTGTTTATAGTTCTACAATTATCTTTGATTTTTAATTAAAAAATGTTTGTAACAAGTAGATGAGTTTGTGTGTTTGGGATGTATGTTCAATAGAAACGGAAAGACAGAAAGATATCAAAAGGAGGGTGATTAAAGAGAATAAAGTGAACTGTGCTTTGAATAGAATTATAGCTAATGGGAACTTGTCAACTGAAAAAAGACTCGGTTCACAATGAAGTCCTGGTACCGACGCTGATGTATGGAAGTGAGGCCTGCAGCTGGCAGAAGAGGAACGAAAGTAGACTGAATATAGTGGAAATGAAATCGTATAAGTGGCAGATACATTTATGATAGAGTAAAGAATTAAGAAATAGGGAAATAATGTAAAGCTGATCTTAGTATAGTAAGATTACAAAAAGATCATTTAGGTGGTTTGGTCATATGGAACGGATGAATGAGGACAGAATGGTAAGAAAGATATATGACGCTAGTGTTGATGGCACCAGAAGTAGAGGACGTCGGCAAAAGACTTGACACGACCAGGTAAACTAGATACTGGAGGATGATCCTGTCAGAAGCCTCAATAATCGTCGAGCTTGTATGAGAAGATGTATAAATGTGGATGAGGCGAGAATTGTGTGTCAGAACAGAAGAGTGTAGCGCTCTATCCTCTCTGCCTACCCTCGCGGGGAAATAGCGTGATGGTAAGTAAATAATGTAGGCACGTAAATGATGGTGGCAGTGCGATGCACGAGTATAATCCTTGATGTAAAAAAAATGACATGAACGTCTGTCTCACGTTTTGGCGGCCTCGCTCATTTTTCCAATTTTTATATATCGGAGCGTTTCTAAAAGCTCACGAGAGAGCTATTGACGCACTGTGTACATATATAGATAGTTTATTTGCAATTTTGAAGTCACAAATTCCAGAGCTTTATGATTAAGAACAGTAACATATGAAATAGTATATATTAGTGGTTCAGCGCACGAGCGGGTCGTTAAAGAAGACGCCACTGGTAGCGAATATGTACTCAGGGCTAACTATTTCCTTTTTTAACATCGGTCCATGTAAAATCGGGATATACAATTAATTTGTTCACCTAGACAAACAGGCCTCGAGAGAATAATAATAATGCTCGCTCGTCGGAACAAAGCTATAATTGGGCAGAACGCAGTACGTAGGGTGCGGCCCGACCCCGTCAGCGTGTACGTTAACGTTAATTACACACCACTTTGTTGAAGATGTCCGCCCGGCTCGGCGGGAAGATGGCCGGCAGCCGGCAGTCGGCAGTCCGCAGTCCGCAGTCCGCAGCCCGCGCCCGGCGATGGATCGCTCTGGGGGCGGGGGTAATCGGGTCCTCTGTCACAGGGGACGGGCGGCGGGCGGCGGGCAGGGAAAAGGGAAGGGGGAAGGGAATAAATAGGAAACGTTGATGCTACAATATATGAGAGGCATCACTCTCGTGAGACAGCGAAATGGGTCAACGGACATCTTTGATGATTTATCACAGGATTAAAAGGAAAAAACCGGTACCACCAACCTACGCACATTATATGATATATTATAAGGCGAGATGTTGAAACGAACTGTTTTTAACATGATTCGAAGAAAGTACAGGAAGATTATTATAGCCGAGTGCGCTGGACGACTAGTGGTCGCGGGCTGGAGTGTAGTGTACTGGCACTTACTGACACTTACTGACCCGTCGGGCTATCGGCACTTACATTTGGTCTTCACCAATTGTTTAACAAATTAAATACAAAATAAAAAAAACATTTTTGTAGTTTCGTAGCGTCATTTTCACCTGCCCGCGGACATATCTTTATTCGGCAAATGGAGTGCTAAAAATGTACTTAAATTGAATTCGCGAGACTCGAGCCTTATAATTAGCGCCGGGTCATTAGGGTCCACCGACTGACCGCTAATGTCAGCGCAGTGGGAGATAGCTGCCGCACAGCGCGCACTTCCTTGGAGATACGCGCTTTCTAACAGTTGCGTGGTGATGTGATCTGCGAAGCTGACAAACGGAGGGAAATATACTGATTTAGAAAAGTGTTCAGGGAAATAAGTAATACAGAGAGTTGGATGTGACACCAAATCCAGTGTACGCTAAATATACCAAGGTTTGACTACTGAAACATTGACTTTTATTTATATTTGCCGAATTCGCTTATTCTTCCTTACTTACTTCACAATTAATCGAATCTACCGAGATCATCTATTAGAAATCTAGTTTGAAAAGTTGCAACACGGATAAAAAGGTAAACTGAATGATTTTTTTTACTATTTCCAAGGTATTGATAATGCCCTTGAAGGCGAAATGCGTCTCGAGTAACAAATAAAATAATTTTCTAATAAAGTTCATGTCAGGATTTGTGATCGGCATCGGGATTCATAATGTTAACAGAAACGCATACACGTGATAGAGACATTCCGTATACTATTACCGGATACAATAATATTGCAACGAAAAATAAAATAAACAAAAACAGTGGAACAATAATATATTATCTAGAATGCTTCGAAATAGCTGATACCTCAGAAATCTTATTAGAAAATACAAACTGTTTGAAATTTGAAACGAAAATACAAAAAATAACCTATAATATAATTGCTATATACAGAATATCTAATTCGAGTTTATCCATATTTTTAAGGGACTATAAACATAAACATTGCTTCGTCCCATATTGACATAGATAAAGACGAATATATGAACCTAATGACTGAACCATGCCTAAATAATTATACTCGATGCATGGAAGGTCAATGTCCATCTTGCCTTGACCATACGTGGACAAACAGAAACAACACAAAAAAACTGACAGCAATAATTTGGAAAATTACATATGTATACTAATATATAAAAGTCACAGAAAAAATAAACATTAAAACGACACAGAAAAATTGAAAAACTAATTATCCAGAGAAACGTGGAACGAAACGCTTAACGCAAAACAGGCTGAATTAAGTGCAACAAATTTCAAAAAAACACTTGCAATACATATAAATGATACACTAAAATAAATTTGAAAAAAAAATAACCCACAAAATACCGTAAAATAAAACCACGGATTATACACATGGTGTGATAATATCCATTAGAAAAATACAACAAATATTCCTACAAACAAACAAATGTCCATATAACGAATATCTAAAAACGTACTGGAACAGATACAGAAACAATTTACTATCTTTCATCAGTAAAAGAAAAGAAGAATATTTAAAAAAAACAATTTGAACACGCAAAAACAAGTAAAAATATTTGGCAAACGATAAATAAAATAACCGAAAAGACCAAACAGAAAATAAATGTAAAGGAAATTAATTATGAAAATACTATCATCAACGCTGATTTAGAAGCCACTGAATATACTAATATCTTTAATAATTACTTTTAAAATGTGAGAAAGAATCTAGCCAAGAAAATATCACCAAATTATAATGCCGAAACACTGACCGCACCATTAAACTTATCTTTCTCAATTCCAAACCATAACTGAAAATGATATTTAAAAAAATCATAAATAACTTAAAAAATTATACAACTCCTGGCAACGACTAAATAACTATAAAAAGAAAATATATTAACTCTTACTGAACCTATAGCACATATAAATACTAGCCTTCAAAATGGAGTATTCCTATGTAACTATAAACAAAGTTTTATCACACCAATATTTAAAACATGAAATAAGAAATGACATTAAAAATTACCGCTCCATATCAATTATCTCCAATATAGCCAAAATCTATGAAAAAATTGTAAAAAAACAGCACACGTCATATATATCTATAGCAATAACATCATCAATGAGAATCAATTTGGATTTATGGAAAAAATTAATAAACAAACAAACATATATATGACAATGATTAATGCATTGGTATATTTATACACCTAAGAAAAGCCTTTGATATGAAACCACTTTGGCATACCACAAAGCACAGTACTTGGACCATTGTTATTTATTTTGTACTCTTATGATATATTTAAACTTAAATTACATGATAAAATAATGTCTTATGCAGACGATACAGTACTAATAATTAATGAAAAAACTCGAACTGACGCTAATATATCTGCAAATGAGGATGTTAATACCATAAAAAAGTGGACGGACGGACTATCAATAAATACTGAAACTGAAATTAATATTAGATGGAAGACTTTTGTGACCAATGTTCATCAATTGAAGAAAAATACTGTATCGAGTACCTAGGAATCATAATAGATAACAAACTCTAATGGAAAGAACATATCATTAATATTACAAATAAGGAAAACTGCCTACATATTTTTAAGACTCTGAAACATCTTATCACTTACAAATCTGAAATTATGCGTTTGTACAGTCACATTTACAATAAGGTATTATTAAGGTAAGGAGCATATAAAACTTCAATATCACAATAAGAAATCACTCAAAAAATGATGATAAAAATTATTCTAAAAAGAAATGACTATCCAATTATCCAACTCTTCACAGACTTCAAAGTACCTAAAATAATAGAAATATAAAAAAAATCAATTATCCAAATTAAATAAATTAAATATTAGAAGCGAATTCCGATCTATAAGATTTAGAGACCAAATTAATATTCCAAAACTAAAACATACCGCAAGCCAAAATCACTATATTTATCAAGGCATCAAAGTTTTTAACAATCTCCCCATCACAACTAGAAAAATTACAGATTACTATAAATTTGTATCTGAAGTCAAAAAGTATGTATAGTATAACCGAAACATAAATTACCTCGTATATACTCCATTTCTATACACGAATCTTACTCTCATAGCGAAGAAATAAATGGTAAAAGAAATACATATATATCCTTCTGATTATTTTATAAATGAATTAAATCTCTTAATATTAAAAAGAAAAAAAAATGTCTAAGTATAATGTGCTGTGCATCATATGCTTATTTAGTAGTACTTTGGAATTAGTATTGTTAGAAGATTGAGTAAATATTTTATTCGGTCTTCAATTTACTCCGTCTCTACAGTTGTGTACACATTAACCGACATATTGCATCGGTGGAGAAACACAAAGTTAAATAGAGTTTATAATATATTTGGCAGAATTATTCCGAGTGTGCGGCATGGTATGGTATGGTATGGTATGGTATGGTGTGGTATGGTATGGTATGGTATGAGCGGGGTTTGCGTGACCGACACAAATATTCTAATTCGATCGATAATACGATTGTTTCAAAAAGTATAATCTACAAAAAGGCTAAAATTTGTCCTATATTTAGCTTGCGAATTGAATAAGGAAGAAATGTAAACTGTTTAAATTAACGAGAGCACGAGAGCACGGTCGGTATCAGCCACCTGAAGTCGGTATCAGAACAGCGAGCAACTTGAAGGTCTGTGTTCGATCTTTATGACTATCAAACGATCGCCGGTCGCCGTGTGCGCGCAATATGAACGCGACGTTTAGAATGGTTCCTGTCTATTACCTATCCACTATCCCCTCTCCGTACACCCAGAATACGACATTTTTTCTGTGGTTTTTTGTACGAGTTGTACGAGTTAACGTTTACCAGTGGTACTATAGGCTGTGAAATTGTGAATTATCGTCCTGCCGTGTGGGAATGGTAAATTAATGGAGTATACTGTGTGTATTCGGTTTTCTCGTTACTTCGTGCGGAACACCGGAGTACGTGTCCTGGAACCAGAAGATCTGTGTATCCTGTAGAAAATTCAGATACCTAAAGGAGCATTTCACAGGTGGCAGGTGTTTAGCACAATAATATTATGTTCTTCTTAATTACTTAACCAAATATTTGTCCGATAAAAAAAATTCTGCATAACTTTTTAGTTGATTAATTTAATTTGTATTAAAAATATTGTCGTATTTATTATTTGACCGTGTAATTTTACATCTATCTCGCTTTATGTAAAATATTGTTATTATTGACCGAAATTTATAGTAGTTGTACACAATGTGTTTCAGTTTAAAGCAGATGCCTAAAGATGTCGGTAAAACAAAACCTACAATATAGCATATATGATATAATATCACGGTAACAGCATAACCTAAGTCTATACCTACTGCACGCCACTTATTAATCTAACCCAAATGGAACGGCATGAACAGGGCGTGAGGGTGTGTATGGGAGGAGCATCTATAGTTTCACAAAATGTTGATTTGTTGATAACTGGAGTTATTCGATCCTAGAATAGTTAGATGGAGACATGTCAAATAATACTAGAAACTAGAAATAGTAAAAACAACATTGAACCTTCGTACATTATAAATGTTATCGGTGTGAGAAAAGAACCAATCCACGGTGTGTGTTCTTTTCCAAATACGTTGATTGGATAGCTAATCAAATGACAAAGGAACTCGACTACGCCGATGACGTGAGATCGTTTAATCATTTACAAGAATGACATAAACAAGTTTCAAGTGTTATCAGCGTTATTGCCCCTATCACTTCATAAAGTCATGCAAAGTTAAGTATCAGCACTAAAACAAAATAAAAGGATCACATCCAGACCATGGACATACATTTATTTTCAAATTCATCTTCTTATATTTCATACATTCTTTTAAGTATAAAATAAATCAGATCTTTACCTGGATGTACCTATTAACATTCTAAGTGGAGATTATACATTTGCTATAGCAGCTTAGCTTCCTTTTTAAATATTTATTTACCTCCTGTATACACACATATGTTTAAATCTATGGAAGCGAATCTTCGTACCTTTTCAACTATTTTGCGTCTCAAAAATTTACGCGACTCGAAAGAGTGAGCGATCTTCTAGGCTTTGTCGGTAACGTATGCACTCCTGAATGGGTCTCGTGTCCGAGCCGAGCGAGCAATAAACCGCGATGAAATTCATAATAGCGCAGGGAGTCCCCGAGGAGGCAGGAGACAGGGTCTGGGGCGGGAGCGGGAGCGGGGACTCACCTGAGCCGGAAAGTGAAACACTGCCGGGAGGATGAATATGAAGGAAGCTGCGTTGTGCACTGCAGAATGTGCTCTTGAATGCATTATTTAATAAAATAATACTGAAAGTACCTACATAGATTAGAAATCTTAATATGAAGGAGTTGCGAGACTGCGATACTGAGTAGTGAGTGCAACATGTGATGGCTGGTTATATATTATAATACGACCTTCTATATGGATTAGAAAAATTAAATTAAGGATTTATAATATTTGCAAATTCAACATTGTGATTAATGTACATTTTTATATAGATTATTTAAATTTGTTTTCAAAATACAATTTCCTTCGTCAGGATATCAAATTAACTAACAAAAAAACCGGTAAGTGTATTAAAATAACTAATTAAGTACATACATGCTATTATTATTTATTTATTTTATAATACATATCATTTAACCCTTAACTTTAGTATGCGTAAAATTACGCCTGGTCAATGATATGATGAGTGCAGTCTGATTAGTGATATTATAGATTGTAGTAGTAGTATTATTGTATAAAGTAATATTATTATAGATTGTAGTAGTAGTATTATTGTATATAGTAATATTATTATAGATATTGGCGTTCAATTCACCTCGTTAATACAAGTTTCCCCTGCGTGCTCTCATTCCTCCCAAAATCTGTATCTGTACAGTTCAAATTTAACTTACATTAAATAAAATATACACGAAACATGTTTGATAGATTAAATATAATTTTGTGTAACTGTTAGCATCCCTGAGGACAGATCGACGCGTTAATCGCACCGTTTAATACATTAGTATGTCTGATATTTTGAGCTCACCAACTCCTTCCACTTTTGTGTCGAAGGTGCGTGAAGAAGAGTATTGGAAATATAACAGCATCAATGATGACGGAACCCCTTCGTTACCAATCCGCTAATCGAGACTGATTAGTAAGACACCGCCGAGCTGCCGAGGAATATCGCCCAGGTGGCCATTTATTACCAGCAGCAGAATGCTCCTGTATGGCTACAATACAATATACTAGGAATACGTTTTTATTATTATTTTATCATTACATTTATATTATTCATATAATTGTGAAGTAATTTAAAGGTTCATCCTCGTTTCCGTATCTTACAAAATATACAATTTCAAATAAATCTAGCTTATTAAAAAGCAACCCAGTAGGCAGTGCAGATTATGTACAGATATGTGTAAGGTAAATTTGTTTTAGTAAACGGTGGATAAACAATTATAGCAAATCTGACTGTACAAATTGATACCTATATATTATATGAATTCGAAAATAAATTAAAATTATAAGTGGGTCAGTTTGGTGTATTTAGTCAAGACAGGCGCTGACATTTGACAGCTACCAGCTGTTCATCACCAACCAGGTTGACAGGTTTCGATGTGACAATACTAGCCTGTCGACTAAAGTAAGATGTATCCAATACATACGCGGTTCGTGACTACATACAGATTAGGGACCGAGATAAGAAATGTGAAACAAATGATTGAATGATTCAAACTTCTCTGAAAATGTTTATTTTTTATTTTCAGTTTGCGATACGCAGAGGAAACGCAGTAATCTGTAATGCGAGTAGTGCAGTATAGTTGTGTGCGACAGACTTTTAACTGTTTTACAACGTCGTAGTGATCGGTGGATCAAAATAATAACTACCCAGAAAATAAATAACGTTAACGTATTAACATTTCTGAGAATTACACATAATATTATCGCTACATTATGTACATAAACTAGCCAAAATTACACAGACATACTCTTTCTTATTACCCGAGTATAATAAAATAGGCAGGGCCAGGAACGAAGGGTTAGGGTAATATTCGGCACTTATACACGAGTAATATCGACGCAACATTATAGGGCACTAAATCAAAAAGGTTATATCGGGCGGGCGAGGGTCGGCTGCGGGCCGGCGGCGGAGGAGGGCGGAGGGCGGGGTGGCACCGGCTGCTCCGAATATCGACCCTGCGTCGGGGTGAGGCGGGGGCGGGCAGGGACCGGCGGGCCGGGCGACCTACACTTTTCAAAAAGCCTCGGGCTAGACAAATCGATGAACGCAGACTGCAATTAAAGCGGTTGCCGAGAATGGGGCAAGACCCGACCGGACACCTCGCCGGTTCCGGCGGAGCAGGCGACGGTGAGGCGATGGGTCAATCGCGTCCCGATGTTAGATGTACGACATTATTCAAAAATACATTACACCTGATACGCGTAGGCTCGGCGGGCGTGGGCGGTGGGCGGTGGGCAGCCTGGAAATCGTGAGGAAGAGATGAAAACACTGACGGTTTAGGGTATGGTATCCGATATGGTATCCGATCTAGTGAAGCAGGCAGGGAACTAATGATACGGAGAAAACACTGCACACTTCGATACGGTATCTGATCTAGTGAGGCGGGCAGGAAACAAATTAAATAATTAATGATTCAATATACAGAGAACTTAATAATTCGTTATTGACAATTAACAATTTAGTCAGGAGTTAGATAAAAAATAATTAAACTAATATTTTTATTAAAATGAATAACCATAGTGTGTTTGCATTAAATATTAAAAATATATAGATGTATTAATTGCAATAACTTAATAAAAGTACAATTATCTGTCTAAGGTATATTTATCTATCACGAGCCATAATAGTACGAATTTATTTTATTTTAATTTTATTGAGGGATTTTGACAGCACAAACATATTATAACTAACATAAAAACTATATAACATATGGTACTAATAATGAAAATCCACAACAATACTTAGATACACAGGTATGTTTAGATGCAGAAAATAAATGAAAAGAGAAAAAGAGGGAGAAAGGGTGGGGAGGTTGCACCTATTGTTGCGGTAAAGGGAGAGCAAGATGTGTTTATAGGTAGAATAATTGGCCAAAATTGAGATTGTGGTGGTTCATAAGAAGAACCCTCATTATTATTATTATTTGTAATTGTGAGACAAAGTTTTCATCAATTTTTATGAAAAGGAATTTCGTAACCGGATGTTGAATATAATGGATAATACTGAATGTAGGGCGGACCGAGCTCGTCCGGGGCGGGTGTCAGGTGTGGGCACTTCCACGTCGAGTTAAATATTCACGTCAGGTTGGCGCTGACCCCCGAGGGGCCCCGGGGGCCCTGGCGCGGGGCCCGGAGGACTGAGGGGATTAAACGGTTTACGGTACCAATTATTGCGATGAAACATATTACGGACAGTGGAGCTATTAGCATATTATGCAAAGTACAGTACAGAAGCCCACTGACAAAGAAATTTAAAAAATATGCGAGCGAATGTATCCACCGACATGTCTGTCGCGCAAAAACCGATATTCTTTTAGCACATCCGGATCCGCGTATCCCATGATGAAGTTCCAAATGATATGACAAAAATTATTTAAAAAAATGAGTAGATACGGGATGTCGATATCCTATCAGGAAATTTTCTAGAATGGATTGAAGCGGAAAATTGAAATCAGGTACGGGCCGGGGAAGCGGAGAAGCGGGGCAGCGGGGCAGCGGGCGCAGCGGGCGAGGGGCGTCAAAACGGAGAAAAAAATATGAAACTGTCAACGCTAACCCGCGAATAGACGGCGTCAGCTGGGAGGCTGCTGACGCGGGGATTTCCTGGGACGCGATCAGCGGCGGGGGGAAATGATCGAGACGACAGGACGCGAAAGGGATGAAAAGTTTGTTAGAAAGGCGGCGCTAGCGGAGGGGCCGAGGGGCCGAGGGGCCGAGGGGAGTGTGGACCAGTTCGTGTTGTCAAATATTGGCGTACAAGTGATATTTTTGAACACCAACATTCTAAACTTCCTTTGAGAATATTATTATAGAATATTGAGAATAGAAAGTGGGTCGGGTTGCCTGGAGAGCGATGGCGTATGTGATGATAGCCGCTATGTACTCGTATAGTCAATATATTACATGTATGTACGGTGAATGTCAAGTGACACACGCACCCGTTGCACTCTTGTAGTACGCGTCTGTGTCGATAATGTATGCTGCTACTATTTTTAACTGAATATGGACAAGTTTGGTTCAAAAATGCGATAGACAACGTTTAAAAGAATGATTCAGAATTAACTCGACGCATTCTTCCAGTGCTTTTTTTGTAAGAAAAAAGGTGTCGGAACGCCGTTCCTGTGCGTTCTATGACAAAAAAAGCACTACATTCAGAAGAACTATAGATGAAGTAACATTAGAAAACGTTAATCTCCGCGTGTTCTGTGGGCAAAATATCATTCGTTGACACGCACCCTTAACTCTTTTTTATTGTAACGTTTTCTTATGATACAATATATATCTACCTTTTTATAATTTCATTTCGACTTTACTAAGTATTTCTCTTTTTTTATTATTACTATTTCTGCGGAAATAACTATTTAAACAATAAACAATAGATTAAACATGTTTTCTGGAACCAATCTACCGTGTACGTGTTTTTTTTCCACGCTATGCTGTTTTATAGAGCTAGTATAGTCCTGACAGTGTCGAGGGTGAGGTGACCAGAAGAAATGTACTGCTTGTGGTCTAGTGGTTATGATTCTCGCCTAGTGATCTAGTAGTCGGTTAGTAAGCGTTTGGCTTACTTTGAAAATAGTAAGAATGTTGATGTGACACGTATCCGTGTACGCATCTCTATTTAAAAAAAATGATGGCTGGCAATACACAGGTTCAACAATATATTTGGTTGAGCAGTTCTCTCGCTCACCAAACTATTATACAGTGGGAGTTAGGATGCCTCGAGCGAAGTAGTTTTGGTGTGCCGGCGAGTGACTGCTGTATATGGCAGAGCACACCAACTATCAATCTCTTGTCTGGAATGAAAACAATTTGAAGAAATTAAAATCATTTAAAACGATATACAGAAAAAATCTAGTATTGAAAATAAATACCTAATTAATATCGGAACACTAACCCGGAACATTTCCGGTTAGTGTTATTTTCGAGAGTGCTTTACCAATTACATCACAGCAATTGCATACATTATAGTCAAATTTGTATCTATATAATATATCTTACTTATTTAGTGAGACATTGGCTAATTGTGCCTAAGACGTAGTTGTAGAAAGGATTCGAGGCACATTTAGATTCTAAGTGGCAGGGAGGGGTATAATATTAGTCTGGTAGCCGAATATTCCCGCCTTGTTGCCGTGTAGCATGGCGGCGGCGCACGGTCGCCGTGTAGCATGGCGGCGGCGCACGGTCGCCGTGTAGCATGGCGGCGGCGCACGGTCGCCGTGTAGCATGGCGGCGGCGCACGGTCGCCGTGTAGCATGGCGGGGGCGCACGGTCGCCGTGTAGCATGGCGGCGGCGCACGGTTGCCATTTAGCATTAGAAAAATGCGAACCGGGCGGCGTATGAATCCGACCGATATGAGAGTATTAGCCCATAGAACGGTCCTATATCTTTCTAATTAATGTTAGTAACACATTATACATTATTGATAGAATAAATACAATAAAACAATATTATAATGATTATTTAAAGATATTCAAGTTAGAACAATATTAAGCCGATAGTGAAGCGGGCAATCTTAAATGAATTGAAACAATAAGCGGAACATTAATCGGTTGTTGTTTGGCGGTACAAGCAATGTCGGTCGCAGTTCCTAAACTGTTAAATCTTGGAGAAAGAGTATCGACCCAGGTCTTTTCGTCCGAGGGAGACGGCGGGTCCGAGAGAGGCTCCTGTATCTACCGACGCGGTGTAACCTCCGGTCAGTCCTCCGAGAGTCTGCTCGAGTCACAGTCTGCATGGCGCTGGTACACAACTATTATTTCGGACTGCGAGACTCTATTAATTGAACAAATGTCTCTCCTAAGTTCAATATTCCTCCGCTCGCAGCGCTTAGGCTGCAGGCCGGAGGGAACAGAGTTGTGATTTGTTAAGACAGCGATATGAGAAGTTTAAAAATGGAATGTTTAAGCATTTTAAAAGTAGAGAACTGTGACGCGCGCAGGTCGCCGCGTCGTTAAACTTTGGCTGCTTTAAAGTTTGTCGACGCGATAGTTTTACAGACCGGGAGTGACGATGGAGAACTTCTAATAAGCCGCGAAACGAAATGAGTGCGGTGACCTTCAACAAGTTGGTCACATTTGACACGGTCATTGCTGTTACGGTCTGCGGGGCGGCCGGCTCTGCGCCCCTTCGTGCCCTGCGGCTCCGTGCACGGAGACCGCCGTACTTTGCTAAATAAAATATATCAGGCGATCCTAGGCCTGCGTTCCAGGGGTAAAGGCGGTTTGATACCCGAAGGGTGGAAATATATTTTCTGTAAAATGATCAACTTATTACTTAATAAAGAAACAGAATTTAAAATAAAACATTAAATTTCGGGAAATTTTGCGCCCTATTATTCAGCAGGTCTCGCGAGGTGACGATAGGTGAGATATCCCACCGGGTACGAGAGACAATAACGCGACAATTCACGTACAATGACCTACGGAGGCTCCGAGAGTAATCCTGGACCGTCTGGCTTCAGCGGCCACCTAAACCTAATGGGAATGTAATCTGCTTGTAACTCCGATTGGAAGCAATAAGCTCTCTCGTCATTAACCGGAGGAGGCTGCCGAAGCGCGGAGCCGCCCTGCTCGAGTAAACCGAATGTATCTCGTTAACGTCTGAAATAATGGAAACCCTTCAACCCCCCGTACAAGCCGAGAGCTCGGCAAATATCATTAACTCGACACGCAGAGCCGCGGCGGATCTTCAGGCAGATCAAGAAACAGTTTCGACAGGAATTGGTAAAACTTTCAACCGATATTACTTGTATTATAATTTTATAGCAATTGACTAGTTTTATTAACTAAATATTATCTGAATTGCTAAGGCTACGAATACAACAAAGTCGCGGACAATTTTCGCGTAAACTTCTGTTTAAATGAGACATTTTTGATAGTAAATATTAAACTAATTTATGTCCTAAATTCGAAAAAATATTAAATATCGGTCCTACCTATACTCTAAACGCAGGTATATCCAAAAAAATCATATTTACTTACTCCTTTTTATTTATTAATCCACAGAAGTAAGACATAGTATAGTAATTTGTAAAAACAGTATTGAGTCTTTGTAGATTGAAATAATTTTCCTCAGAATAATATGCTTATTAAAAATGAAACTTTGTGGAATTCCATGATTATTTGTAAATTGAGTTGAATCACTGAACGGTTTCGGGAGCATCTTCCCATTAACGTTAAATATAATAAAACACTGGAATAACACAAAGTGTTTCGCCTCAATTTACAAAATAACAAATATTGTTTTCCAAGAACACGTTTTTGTTTTGACGTTGCATTTTAAGAACATAGTTCTGTGGTGTTTTGGTACAAATTAAATTAATCAACTAGAAAGATATACAGAAAAAAAATCGATCTATCGAAAATTCTGACATCTCCTAGCGGATTTTACTCAAAGGGATTTGAGATTCACCCCAAAATAAAGGAAATTGCTTTGAAAAATGGAATAATAGATGTATTAATTGAAAAAATTAAAAGAATATAGGTTCAAAATTTGTCGAAAATGTATTCGATATATAATACTATAGAGAAATGGTGAACGCGCTTCCCTGGATAGGGAGAGCTCCAGGTTCGTATCCCGGTAGCGACTAAATACTTTTTAGATAGATGTATTTTTTTCCGTATATTTTGAATTCATTCAAGTTAATTTAATTTGTTTTACAAATATTGTTTAGAAATGTTATTGCCCTTTTGTGAAATACATATAAAATCTGGCGTTCGAATTCCTATATTCCACGTTATTCAATTTCGGCAGATGCGACTTGGAGAATAAACATATTCGGAGATGTTCGGGGAAAAATATTCTCGTCTCCGCGGTCAGTTTAATCAGTCATGGTCTGCGATCTTCACCGAAATTACAATTTACAAAAATAAATAGATTTCTAAGTGGCCAATTAAGTATTTTTGAATAGGTACATTTGGTACATGTTACTTGACCTAACAAAACCAGTTTAATAAGTGTATAGTTAGAACCGATTAATCGAAGCAAGAATGCAGAGAGACATATTTTGAAAACTAAAAACACAATTCTTGAAACCCGAAACGTCAACATCTATAAACAGTAATTCAGTTTGTATCATTTAGAAAGATATATCTATCGAAAAAATACCGTCACCACCAGAATCCGAATCGGGAACTTTATATTGCCGATAGATAGCTTCGACCGATTAAGCTGTCCACATAAATTATTTTATTAGGGAGAGAGAGGAGAGTCGCATCGGACGCCGTCCAGCACGGAGGTGACACTGCGAGTCCTGTTTCTGGTGTACACCTACATCAACGCCGCGTAAGTGCGGCATCATGGACGAAATATTTAATACCTTACGGAGCGACATAGAAAAAATCACGAGCGTATCAAAAACAGAAACCAAAGGTCAGAAAGACTAGGTATAACGCAATTGAAAAATGTGTCTCAAATTTGGAAGAAGCCTTAAATAAAAGAGAAATACATCAACAACAACTAATAATAGAACTACAAAAAAAAAAAAATCAAAAGAAGAAGAAAAGTCATTCCTTCAAGACCAAATAATAAATCTACAAACAACCCTTATTAACAAAAATATGGACTATATAAAAAAAAATTAAAAATTCAGAGTAAAAGTGAAAACAAAAACATAACTTATGCGAATATAACAAAAGAAAGAACTACAATATCACAAATTCCCGAACCACAATTTCCAATATTCATAATATCCAACAAAAAGGATCATCACAAGCGAAAACCTACAAAAAATTGTATAGAAGAACATCCAAATAAACAAACTGGGATTTGGTGTAAATGGGATCAAAAAAACGAAACAACAAACACGCGAAAATACTTACAGAGGAAATAAATAAATTTAAAAGTAACCTGGAAATTTCCGCAGTAGAATTTAAAAAAAACATTCGTTATTTTTAAAGGTTTACACACTATCAAAAAGAAGACTTCATAAATGATATTCTGCTTCAAAACGATGACATAAACCAATTATTCACCGCAAATAAAAATAAAAACGTATTAGAAATAAAAAAAATAACAAAGAATCGAATAAATACTCATTTATGTAACTACACAGTAGAAGTAACTGGCGAAATGAGAAAACTATTATTAATGACAGGAAGAATAAATATCGGTTTTCTTAGAATTCACGTCGAAGACTGCAACCTACTCATGCATTGTTACCATCGCTTAACTTTCGGCCATACATCTATACGTTGTACAAAAAAAATGGATGCACCTAAATGTCAACACTGTTCAGAGGAACATACCCACACAACATGCCGAAAATAAATTTAAAACCGAACTGTTCCAACTGTATAAAACACAACGTGAAAAATAAAACAACAATATGTACAGCCCATACAGCTAATGACCAACATTGCTCAATTCTAAATAGAATGAAGACCATAGCACAACAACGAATTGATTATTTATAAAACTACACTGGAAGACACGACTTTTGAAGAAATACAAAACTATTCCTCCATAAAAGAAATATTATGTGATGATGTTGATGCATGTAACAATATATTCACACATACAAATGCTTTATCCATTCTAGAAATGAATATAAGAAGCATAAATAAAAATTTTGATGAATTTTTAATAACATTGAATATATTAAACAATTTACCGGGATTCATTGTGTTAACAGAAATACATACATGCGAGTGTGATATTTCGTATACTATTCCCGGCTATAATAATATTGCAACGACAAATAAAATAAACAAAAACAGTGGAACAATAATATATTATCTAGAATGCTTCGAAATAGCTGTTACCTCAGAAATCTTTTTAGAAAATACAAACTGTATGAAATTAGAATTGAAAATACAAAAAATAACCTATAATATAATTGCTATATACAGAATATCTAACTCAAATGTATCCATATTTTTAAAGGACTTAAAAAATATTTTACTGAATATAAGTAACAAATCAAATAAATAGTGAGTGATATAAACATAAACTTCGTCCCATATTGACATAGATAAAGACGAATATATTAACTTAATGACTGAACCATGCCTAAATAATTATACTCGATGCATGGAAGGTCAATGTCCATCTTGCCTTGACCATACGTGGACAAACAGAAACAACACAAAAAAACTGACAGCAATAATTTGGAAAATTACATATGTATACTAATATATAAAAGTCACAGAAAAAATAAACATTAAAACGACACAGAAAAATTGAAAAACTAATTATCCAGAGAAACGTGGAACGAAACGCTTGAAGCAAACGAGGCTGAATTATGTGCAAAAAAATTCGAAAAAACACTTGCAAAACATATAAATGATACTTTAACAGAAATTTTCAAAAAACAACCATCAAAATACCGTAAAATAAAACCATGGATTACACATGGTCTGATAACATCCATTAGAAAAAAACAACAAATATTCTTACAAACAAAGAAATATCCGTATAACGAATATCTAAAAACGTACTGGAAAAGATATAGAAACAATTTACTATCTCTCATCAGGAAAACAAAAAAAAATATTTTAAGAATCATATTGAACACGCAAAAATAAGTAAAAATATTTGGCAAACGATAAATGAAATAACCGAAAAGACAAAACACAAAATGAATGTAAAAGAAATTAATTATGAAAATACTATTATCAACGCTGATTTAGAAGCCACTAAATGTGCTAATATCTTTAATAATTACTTTTTAAAAGTGGAAAAAAATCTAGCCAAAAATATATCACCAAATTATGATGCTGAAACACTAACCGTACTACCAAACTGCACCGATGAATATCTCACTCAATTCCAAACCATAACTGAAAATGATATTAAAAAAATCATAAATAACTTAAATGATACAACTCCTGGCTACGACCAAATCACAACAAAAATACTTAAAGAAAATATATTAACTCTTACCAAACCCATAACCCATATTATAAATACTAGCCTTCAAAATGGAGTATTCTCATCTAACTATAAACAAAGTTTATAATTATTAAGGAGAACACATTCTTATTGTGAAGTTGTAATTATTCAGAACATAGGTCTATGATGTTTTAAATACTAATTTAATGTATTAATTATATGTATATATTTATAATTAATACATTAAAATAGTATTTAAAGTTTTATAACACCAATATTTAAAACTGGAAATAAAAAAGACATCAAAAATTACCGCCCCGTATCAAAAATCTCCAACATAGCCAAAATATACGAAAAAATTGTTAAAAAACAGCTCATAGCATACATCCGCAATAATAACATCATAAATGACAACCAATTTGGATTCATGGAAAAAATTAGCACACAAGATGCTGTAGCAAAAATAATTTCAATAATTAACAAACACGTAGATGACAGTGATAAACGCATTGGCATATTTATAGACCTTAGGAAAGCCTTTGATAGCATATCACACAAGAAACTACATATAAACATAAAAACATTGGCCTTGATGGAAATGTTTTATCATGGCTAATAATATATCTGACACACCGAAAACAAAATGTAAAAATAAATGGACATAATAGTACACCTGAAACCACTGACTTTGGCATACCACAAGGTACAGTACTTGGACCTATGTTATTTATTATATACTCTAATTTAAATGCAAATTACATGGTAAAATAATATCTTATGCAGACGATACAGTACTAATAATTAACGATAAAACTTGAACTGACTATATCGGCAAATGAGGATGTTAATACTATAAAAAAGTGGACGGAAGATAACTTACTATCAATTAATACCGAAAAAATACTTTCTACGATTTGCTATTCAACAGAAACAAAACACCGAAGTTCATATTAAAATTCACACCAAAAACTGTACTCGAGAAAACTCTTGTGACTAATGTTCATCAGTTGAAGAAAAATACTGTATCAAGTACCTTGGAATCATAATAGATAGCAATCTCAAATGGAAAGAATATATTACTAATCTCACAAACAAAATCAGGAAAAATGCTTATATATCTGAAAATAATATATTACGCGTTTGTACAGTAACATTTGTAATACGGTATTATTGGATGGGGAGGTGCATATAAAACTTCAATGTCACAATTAGAAATCACTCAAAATATGATGATAAAAATTATTCTAAAAAGAAATGACTATCCAATTATCCAACTTGATATTATACATACCACCACAATATGAAATAAGTGATGCATTATATAGGATTTAGCCGAAAAAATTCAAAATTAAATTGTAATTGCTCGTAAACCACCAGGGTGAGGTAAGTGGGAATGGTATTGTTCGACGCGCGTGATTTGCTGGTTTGCCAATCGTAATGAGTCACTGGTCGGGAGCGCATTCGTGGTTAAGCAATATTTAAAGTGCGGTGATTCATTGGTTCGTGCGCGTCGCGCATTTTGTACCCATTTTAATATTCGACTTACTAGTGATGGTCCAAGCACGCAACTTATCTGGTGATGGGTTTAAAAGTTCAAACAAGAAGGGACAATGGTTAACCGAACTCCTCAAATTGTGCCATTTCTCAATGAAAATATCTATTCTTTATGTGAAATCTTAGCGAGAACGATGCTGGAACGTTTCGGAACAGTGCAAACGCATGGAAACATATTGTATACTTACGAAGCACATTTTCATATCGATGGCTATGTTAATAAACAGAAAATGAGATACTAGTGCCCCGACAACTCAAGGGAATGCCATCAAAAACGTTTGCATTGTCCAAAAACAAATTCTGCCCGAAGGATAATTGGCCCTTATTTTTTTAACCAGCGAGAGACAGTCACTTCTGACGTGTATTGCCGAATGATCGACTAGTTTTTTGTACCACAACTGCAGCTTTTTCCCGGGTTCAATAACAGAACTCAATTTCAGCAAGACGGGGCCACTCCACACACAGCTATAGTTTCAATGGAGAAGTCGAGGGAAATTTTTCCCAATAAATTAAACATACCCTGGGTACCTCGGTTACCGGACCTTATACCGTGCGACTTTTTTATATGGGAATACCTCAAGTCGAGAGTTTACAGCAACAATCCTCGAACGATTCAGGCCCTACAAGAAAATATCCGCTGTGAAGTTGTTGCCATTGAACCAACGCTTTGCTCTTGCAAATTTAAGAGTCAGATTGCAAGAGTGTCTCGAGAGAAATGGACGGCATATAGACGATATTGTTTATAAAACGTAAAATCCGCATCATTAAACTCCATTTTATATAAATAAAATATGAGAACAACATTGCAGTTTTAAAAAAAATTAATATCAAACATGGAAAATTTTCCGCTGCACACCTTTATCAATTACAGCATTCCTTCAATTGATGCGGGAAGTAATAACTCACAACAAAATTAATAAATATTTCGATTGGATTTTATAACACATTTCGGATAGTGGTGTGAAGTAGTTTCGTTTCTTGCGCTTATCAAATATTTTTATATTAAATTACACCACAAGATCATCGTAACTTTCACGCACCGAAAGTAAATTTAGAGTTTTTGGTAAAAAAGATTCCTACTTATATTTTGCGAGCTTTAAAAAAACAGACGCAACGAAAATAATGGATGGATAGACAAGTGTAAGAGAATAATGAGAACGCGACGCGGCCGGGCGAGGCGGCGGGCCCGAGCACGGTCGGGGAGGAAAGGAGGTGTGGGGTTACGTTCGCTGAATACAAATACAGCCTTTGTTAGGGACCGTGTGAGTAATCTAGGCCGAGTGTGGGGGCGCCCTTCGGCTGCCGAGCTGCAGGGGGCCGCAGCCTTTCATCGCCATCACGAGGCGCGCGGGGCTCGCGGGGCGCGCCGGGCGCACCGGGCGCACCGAGCGCACCGGGCGCGCTGATGGTGTCGCGGCGGGTGAACGGCACAAAAGACGTCAAACACTGCTGCATGTAATTAAGACCACAAATGGTGAAAGAGTGTGCTTCTTCCTATACTAATTGTATGTAGTAAACCGTCAATAGAAGAGAGCGCGCGAGACGATTAAAGGAAGGAGAGCTTGCGAGGTGCCTCTGTGCGCTGGTGACGCTGTGAAGTGGCGACGGCGCTGGCGGCTCACTTCTCCAGCTCAGAGTTCATACGTATTCCATTCCAACTTTCCTCTTAAATATCCAAATACAATTAACCGATGGAAACGGTTATCTTCCGATTGTTTCAGACTATCTAGACTTCTACTTCACGATCCATAATGGAATGGAAAGTCCGCGGAACGTGTGAACGAGCGCTCTTTACCGACGCTTTGATTTATTCGGTGGGCGTTCTACAAATAGAACGAATCGTAGAGCACCAAAACATCTTAAGAACATTTCAGCCATTTCATTGGCAATAATAATTAATTTTACATCATTACGAAGTTCGTGAGAAGCTCTCACTACGGTTACGTTCAAACTGAAGCGATCCAATGAAAATAGGAATCGAAAACATGGTAAGATAACTAACTATTCGGGTCAAATTATATTAAGTAAATCGGTTCAGAACGACGGAAACGGATTTCGATGGATAAGTATAAGCGGCGAAAATAAATGGTGTCCAGTGGCAAAATTTCAAAGTTAAATTGTAATACTCGTAAACCATCAGGGTGAGGTAAGTGGGAAGGGTATTGTTCGACGCGCGCGATTTGCTCATTTGTCGCAATGAGTCACTGGTCGGGAGCGCACCGTCTGTTCGTGGTTGAGCAATATTTATAATGCGGTGATTTATTGGTTCGTGCGCGTCGCGCTTTTTGTACTCAGTTTAAAATTCGACTAACTAGTGATGGGCCAAGCACGCAACTTATCTGGTGTTGGGTTCAAAAGTTCAGACAAGAAGGGACAATGGTTAACCAAACACGTCAGGGACCATCAACGTCAGCAGCGACGCCAGAACAAGTGGCTCAAGTTCGACGTGAAATTATGCGCAATCCGCGTAAATCGATGTGGAAGATTATAGTCTATACTGGAATAAAAATATCAAAAGTGTACGTTATTTTGAAAAAGAAATTACAGTTTCACCCATATAAATTTCAAATTGTCCAGTTTTTCAACGAAAATGACTATTCTTTACGTGAAACCTTAGCGAGAACTATACTGAAATGTTTTGGAATAGCACGAACGATTGGAAACATATTGTTTATTAACGAAGCACATTTTCATATCGATGGCTATGTTAATAAACAGAATATGAGATACTGTGCCACGACATCTCAAGGGAACGCCATCAAAAACATTTGCACTGTCAAAAAACGGTGTGGTATGGTGTGCAATTTCTGCCCGAGGCTCTTATTTTTTTAACCAGAGAGAGATAGTCACTGCTGACGTGTATTGCCGAATGATTGACGAGTTTTTCGTACCGCAACTGCAGCTGTTTCTCGGGTTCAATAACAGAACACAATTTCAGCAAGACGGGGTCACTCCATACATAGCTAGAGTTTCAATGGAGAAGCTGAGGGAAATGTTTCCCAATAAATTAATCAGCAAGTACGGAGACATACCCTGGATACCTCGGTCACCTGACCTTACACCGTGCGACTTTTTTATGTGGGGATACCTTAAGTCGAGAGTTTACAGCAACAATCCTTGAACAATTCAGGCGATACAAGAAAATATCCACTGTGAAGTTGCTGCCATTGAACCAACGCTTTGCTCTCGCGTGTTCGCAAATTTAAGAGTCCGATTACAAGAGTGTCTTGAGAGAAATGGACGGCATTTAGACAATATTGTTTATAAAACGTTAAATTAGCATCGTTAAACTCCATTTTGTGTAAATAAAATATGAGAATAACATTGCAGTTTTTTTTAAATTTAGTATGTTACTTGCAAATTTATAAGGCGTATAAGCGGCGAAAATGAAAAACAACAATACAACAACAACGACACAAATAAGGATGTACTAGAAAAGATAAAAGAAAATGTAATAATAAATACCATCGAGAACAGTAGGAGATAGTGGGCATGCACTCAAATATATTACGATAGAGAAAACGCCTGTAGTACATTGACCAAATTTTACTGAAGGCAGACGTGACTAAAATATCGACCCCTCCTATGGAAAGTATCAAAAGTAAAAAGTAACATTTTTAATATTGATATTTATTTACGTGGCAGATTTAAAAATATATATATTGTATTTTATGATGTAGGTACTAATAAACATAATATTCAACAAATTACAGCCATTTAAAAAAGTATCAAACACGTGCAAAATACTAGAATGATTAAAAATGAAATTTTTTACTTACGATACTTTACGTAGGAGAGGTCGATATATTAATTACTATATTGTTTATTATAATGATCCTCTGTGGAACAAACACTCTCTCTGTACGCAAATTGAAAAGAAAACTGATACATTACATCTGAGTGAAGTATCAAATTTAAAAATAATTAGGTGATATGTGAACTGTTTGTTCAAGAAAAAAAACGAATGACTTCATTTTTTTGTCAGAAATATCAAAAATAGAATTTTTTTGGATTTTCCAACTTCATATTATAATGATGTTTGTATATTGTGGGAGTAAAGACCGGTGTTCTACACTTTCACCAGCTAGTTAGTGGTGAACACAAGATCCGCGGGTTCTTCACTTCAGAAACACATACCCACCTTATTTTGTCACATCTGCTTTCATCCTAAACTGGGAAAAATTTATAAGTAATACTTGGAGGTGATCAATAAAAGGTGTTATTAATTATAAAAATGGCATCTAATCATAGAAGAAATATGAACAAAGGAATTAAAGTAAAAATACAATCCACATTAACAAATCCTCATTTCGTCGGATGGGCGCGAGTTCTGCGACACAGGCAGGTGGCAACAAGATGTTCCATTAGATGGCATTACTCCTCGACGCAATTGGATTCGTATGCAGAATCGAAGAAGATCACATCACATCAAAACATGTAGCCTACGGTGAGAATAACCGTAGGCAAAGAAAACCAAAGGCGAAGAAACCAAAGACAAACGTCTCGTTTCCTGTAAAGATTATTCGCCATGCGATTAGATCAACAAATTTATAGTAAATTATGCACTAGTGATTGAATAACATAACATTATTTACCCTTTGGTTATATCGGATCACTCAGAGTTACATCTTATAAACGCTGGTGGCAGCAATTGAACCGCGCAAATCTGACAGCTCTGCTCGATGATTTGAAAAAGAACCATAGATGGTGACCATTTTTACAACTTTGAAAACGGATTGCGATACCAACGTAAGGGCAATTATTTATGATTTCGAGATGCTAGGCATTAAAACAAGTGACGGGGAAATTTCGAATGTGACCCTAATTTGTAATGTCACGATATCTAATGTACCTACGTATGTACTGTATGCATATGCTGTACCGACCAAATTAATAATATTAAAATTATTCTTCTTCGTTTGTCATTTTTGCACCTTACCAGAGTACCTACGTGGCCACAAGACTCCTCTATTGACAATTGTCCGCCGCTAATCCTTCCCCGTCTTTCATCATCAGTCTCATATCCCTCAGTTGCATAATGTCCAACCTACGTTTATTCATTGCTGCACGTCCGGATCAGCAGATTCCAACTGGTTTATATGATTTAGGATACCATACGTGTCCCAGCCGTGTGTGTATCTCTTTTCTCAGTATTCCTAGTGAAGTAAAACCACCGCACGTATTCTTCCTTCGTCAAATTCTTGGCGTGCGGTGGATTCGCAGCTGTAAAAAGACAGAAGCCATGCAATAAGAAACCGGCATTTTATTTTGATAACGTTGTCATTTCATCATTTAAAATAGAATATTTACCCAACCAAAGACGGACTGATTTTTAAACTACAAAAGTTTTGTTATTGGGGATTCAAAATATTCTAAAATACATTTTCACTTTTTAATAATCTTTTAGCGTTTTTCATCTAACGTTATAACTTTTTCACATTCACTTTTTCACTTTCCACGGATTTCTGTCTCTCACGCTATGCTTCCAATTTTTCCCAACAACTTGCTCTGCATTATCTGTTCATCATATCTTTCTATATACCATGCTATCCTAGGCGGCTTTGCCCGGGATTCAGATTTGGTTATAATTTAAAATAAGGATTTATGGAGAGGGTGCTTTTGTTTTAAGAAGGCATTTAGATTTAGTCCAGGCAGGGGAAGGTTGCAATATCCGGGAGAGTGAGGTTGGGTGACTATATTTTTCATAGAATCCTATAATATAATATAACAAAATTTGAATGACTTTTAATATAATTATAAGTGGGTCGGCCAAGGTAGGTGGGAAGGTGCCTGTGTTTTGAAAAGAGTTCTAAAGAGTAATTATGCAAAATTTAGTTTAAATCAGTCAAAGGGTGCAGCATTGTATAGAGAACAGACAGATGTTTAAGTACATACTCGTACATATAGATTAAAAGAAAACGAGAGCAAAAAAAAAACATAATCGAAAAATATAGAAATTCTTTACTCAAGAAATAAAACTATTTGATGTTTGATAAGAACTGTAACAAAGTGAAGTAATTTTATCAAATATATTTTTTATTTATATTACTCTTAATAAATGAGTATACATCTATCAGTTAAATCAAAAACATAATATTTCGACTTGGTTCACTTTAGAATTGAGGCATGGATACGGCCCAGCTGCTCTCATGGCCCAGTAAGAGCTAGCGATAGCAAGTTGCTTTCTTCTAGCATTATGCAAATTTTTCGTGAAAATGTCAGCTTCTAACTGAAATAATTTGAGAACCCATCTGCTGTCTGTCCCATCTGAAACAATGGGACGCAAACAGGCTGAGAATACAGAACGGTATTCCTCTGCGCCCTCCTTCAAAAGGAGAAATCAGCTTCTCCAATTAGCACCGACCGACAAAAGAGCTAACAGATAGCAAAAAACGGCAGGCGACGGTACGGGGGAACAAAGATAAACAGATCCACACCTTCGTCAGGGCTACTGCTAGCTACAGGGTGGGAGCTGCAGGGTGGGAGCTTGCCTCAAAGTGAAATAACTGATTATATACATTTAGTTCTGCCCAAAATAGAAACCGATTAAAGAAATTTCCTAGTTTTCGAGAATAATTCAACGTTTACGTCACAATTCAAACTTATAAAACAGACCTCTCCGAGTTACGCCGGTTCAATGTCACTCGCGGAACATTGTGGTTTGACTCGCTTGCGAGCGGAGGTTCGAGCCTCGTTTCAGAAGGCCATCGACTAAGTCCTATTTGCATAGCTAAGCGTTGCGCTCAGTTTCAAAAGAGGTACAATATTGACGTGACATCTACTTGTATTCCGTCGACGTATCATTTGTAAAAAATCATTCAAAAAATTAAGGGGTGAAAATACAAACCATGACAAAACGTCCCACATTCGTATTCGTGGACTTTTCTTGTCTTAGTGAGAAACCACTAATCTAATAGGACCGAATATAGAAGAAAATGTCTTCAGACAAGAAAATCTGAATTACGATCACCACTTTGGTGGCTCGTGTGTATTAGTATGTATTTATAGACTCGAAAAAGTCACCAGTATGAGGATTATTTTTATGATGCATCAGAATGATGTGTACGGTGAGGATCGAGGGTCCGATACCTCCTCGAATTCAAATGCGGCTAGAGCGGGCGTATTATGAACGAAGCAGTACTCGAGATAGTTGCGTTTATTTACAGAAGAAGCACAATTGAAATTAAACTGTTTGCTACATTATACGAAGTTCACTGAAGGCGGTGCCGAAATGTGTGCGAGGAGATGGTCAGGAGAAGAGCGGTCGGTTCTATGGCTTCTCAGACAGGTTCAATTGCGGTGTATTGTTGCCCGCATTTCTGAGGATACTAGGCGGACTGTATGGCTGTTTGTTTTATTAATATAGATCTATGAGGCGCGAGCAGGGCCTCCACAGATGTAACATTTGAAAAATATAACAAAAAAAAAAAAAACTTAATGTAAAACCACTTAATATTTATTATTTATTCTATATCGGTATACGTTGTACATACATGGATGTAGTAAAGTGATTTAAAATTGTGAATTTTCATAAATTTTGTTTTGGGTTAGTATATAACCACTATTATCTGTTTTCTGAGTCTGTGCTGAAGGAGACAGGCTCAACCGTAGTTTCTAAGAGTGTAGTCTGAACGTTCAACCAAAATAAATTGAGTAACGTACCTGGCCGATACTTTACGGTAGGTGAAAATATGAAATTTAAAAAAGAAATAATAAAATTAGAATTTTTTATTAACCCGTCACATGAACGAAAACGAACGGACCGATAAACGTCACACGTTGAAAATCTGTGAAGTGCGAATCCCATAGAAAAAGTATATTTTATTTTAAAAATTAAGAAATTAATAAATGTACCTTTATTTAGGAGAACACATTCTTATTGTGAAGTTGTTATTATTCAGAACAGACGGTCTGTGATATTTTAAATATGAATTAAATATATTAATTATAAAGATATACATATAAAATCAATTTTATCGAAAAATATTGTTGTCGCGCCACCGGGATTCGAACCTGGATCTCTTTCCTAACCGGGGAAGGTGCTTTATCCAACTAAGCTACAGCGACATTATTTTTAGCGACAATTTTCGATCCTATATGTTACCTTTTTGATATTAATACATTTAATCGATATACAGATATACCTATACTGTTATTAAACATAGCTTTATCTAAATATTGAATAACGGAGTACTTCTAAATTACATTTTATAAATAACAATTCGTAGATTCGGAACCAAAGTAGAGGCAGAATATTTTTAGTACGCCCGAGCGCCTCTTCAAACATCGCATTTCTATGAAAAATTATTAAATTTAATACAAATAATGGGATTCGAATTCTCCAACCCTTTGTGTTAATAAAAACCACTCGACTGTGGGCGGCGGCACGTGGCGGGGGATAACACATTACTGACAACAAAATTTTACCAAAAAGAAAGATAATATTAAGTAAAGCTCAGACCGCACTGCCCTACTCCACAGAGAGACAGTTCCAGGCAGTATGTTCTAGTCGCTTCATTAAACAGCGTCTATTAAAAGGTAATTGTTTGAAGCGGTGATTAGAGGCGCACGATGATCCCGACTCCCTCGAACTCCTCTAACGGGCTAATCACCCGGCATCTGATGAGCCGGGGGCGGGGGCTCTACGTGGACAAGTGGCGGCTCTGCCCCGCCAGGAGGGGTTTGTAGTGCCCCCGTCCTTCCGTCAGGAAGGAATAACGAGGGACAAATTTGACCATTTTATTTGGCCAGCCGAGTTAGTGTTTAGATAATAAGATGTTTCCAGAATTGGTGGAGAATTGCGAATGCATTCGTTTATTGGCAGAAGTCTGTTGAACTGCTAAAAAATTTAAATGGACGAGTAACCCAAGTCTCTTCTTGAGTGGCGACAGATGTATGATAGGAGCATTTTCCTAAGACGTATGGACCTTATATCGTGCTAACTCTGCTCTCCCTCAAACTCAACGGTTCATGTTATAAAGTATTATATTTACCATATGCATTCAAATACAATTATACTCCAAACTACAACAAATGGAATAAATAAAATAAGCTACCAATATTGCTAAAAATGGCTCAACCTCAACCCCGATCACCCAATATTGCAAAAAACAAATATCTTATCATAAGCGTAAAAGAAAGTGGAGAACCCACGTTTGAACACAAAATTAAAGTTTACAATTATTCCAACTCCTACGATGCAACTTGTCAATGCTCCTAAATTAAAGATTATTAATACATCAAAGACGTAGGTCTCTTATTAATGGTATTTTTTAAATGGAATCAACATACAATTCATAACAAATAAAATTATAAATAAACATCTACTTTTTCACAAATATTAGAAACTTTCTAGAAACACAACTTATAAAATGGCGCATTACGCAATCTGTCGATCGCTCAAGGGGCCCGGGTTCATTGCACTACCATTAATTTATTAATAGCAGTTCAGAAAACTATTTTTATGTCATTCTTAAAACTCCAGTAACAAAGGACAGACAAATGATGTGTTTTTTAAATTTAACAAATCTACGCTGAGACTATTCATGTACACAAATATAAACAGAAATAGATTAAAGAACCCCAAAACTCAATTATCTTCAAATCCAACGAACACGCATTACTTATGGGCAAGAAATTTGAGATATTTGAGATACAAAATGTCAGACAGCGTAATAAAAAATAAGAATCCTGATAATACAAATTGATTCGTAATATGAGTAGGTGCACTCATCTATCAATATCACAACATTAATACACCTGCATTGAATTCTCTCATTCGCAACGTCTGGGTCACCTTTTTGAGTTACATTAGTGCAAATTAAATTAATCATTTAGAAAGATGCACAGAATAAATCTATTTATCGAAAAAATGTTTGGTGGCTATTGGGATTCGAACCTGGACAATAAAAATGTGTTTTCAATAAAAATATTATTTTTTATTAATATATTTTTTTAATCAATTATCTTAGTAAACCCCGTAAACGAGTAAAAAATATTATTAACTTTTTATAGAGTTATCTTTGTTGTTGGACATAATTATTGATTAAAAAAATATATTAATAAAAAATAATATTTTTAGTGAAAACACATTTTAATTGTCCAGGTTCGAATCCCAGTAGCCACCAAAAAACTATTTATAAAATTTTCCTGTCTCTATATAGATTAGTCTCGGTGAGACAGACACAGTGTCTGTAATATCAATAAAAAAAATATAAAAGTGACATAATGCAGAAAATTGATCACGATTTCAAATAAATGTTTATCGCAGACATTACTCTCGGCTAATTCCGCATATCGTCGTATTTCTCTCGGTCACCACGAATAGTCTCAATTATCGAATCCTGCCTGAGTCCATCGGTAGAACAATAATGAATGATTAGCGCGAAGTGAGGAGTCTCAATGAAGGAACTAGCCGGGGGTGGGGCGGATTCCTTCGTCCCCTACTAGCGGAGGCTTCAAAACAAAACAGGACAATAGCTTCCGCCTCCCGCCCACTCTTTTCATCTCAATCGGGTCAGGTACACTATCGACTTCATCTGGAGAAGATAAATGCGGAAGGTGCCCACCCCCACCCCCGCCCCCGCCCCCACCTCCTCCGGGAAAGCTCTCGAGATTGACGGTGTACGCTGCAGCATCACGCTCGCAGGTCGGTCAGGGCCTCTTCATCACCTGTTCTCGTACAGAATCTGCTATATTCACAATAATTTTAATCGCAAAATACATATAAAATACCATGTATGGTATGTATGTATAGTTTTTATTTTGTTGTAAAAATAATCATTTTCTTACATCTAGTATGCAAGACTAACATAATTTTTTATTTTTATTATACCGAATATCAATAAGCATCAGATAAAAAGACTATAAATACTAACTAAATGTATTAATTAGATATATATATATATTAACCGACCAATTTTCGAACCTATATGTTACACTTTTCAAATGAATACATCTATCGTTCCATTATTTTAACGGAATCTCAAATAACTTTGAGTTGTCCGATAGGAGACGCCAGAATGAACAATTCATAACATCTCTGACGTGATACGGTTAAGATTGGGCACACGCGGCTTGAACGTTTTGAATATGTATCTACTCCTAAAATATTGTGCACAAGTATATTACCTACACCCGGTAGATACTTACGTGTGAATTGGAACATTTGTTATTATTATATATTATTGCACATCCTACGTTGAAAAGCTGCGCACAAATAATAATGTGTATCTAAGAATTAAAAAAAAGCCAAAAATAAAATGATTATAATACAGGTATTATCTGCAGGTTACCTACTGATACGTGATGTACGAATAGGGAAAGGATTGACCAGATAAGTCTGGCCCCGAGGTGGAGGGCCGTCGGCTTAACGAATCCGATCCCTCGGGCGCGCGGTGGGCGCACGGGGCGGCGGCGGGGGCGGGGGTGGGGCGCGGAGGCAGTCCAGGGGTGACATCTTAATATTTCGCTCACGTCACGTGGACTAAGACAGGAGCGGCGTGAAAAGAAAGCGCTGGCGATGCAAATGCCTCGCGAGTAAATAGAAAAATCGAGCTAAAGGCTAAACCACCCAGGCCGGTGGAGCGGAGCGAGAGCGGCGATCGAGCCCCCGCCCCTGACAGAGGCAGAGACAGAGGCAGTCATCTTGCACAACGCCAACCATCTGCCATAACCCGATACGGACAACTAGGACAAGACGGGACTATTTCATCACGAGTTCAAAATAATCCTAAAGCAAATTGAATAGCGTGCACTCTGCCTAGGTATTGTGGGTTTATTATTGAATCTTAATTAAAACTTTTTTTTAAGGAGAACACGTTATTAATGTGAAGGTGCAGTTTTTCTCAGTATAGTTCTGTGATATTTTTGATATAAATTAAATGTATCAATAAATTATGCGTTATTATTGTATTCTCCTTAAACATATATAAGTTGTATTAAATGTTTTCAAAATGTAATAAAATGGATTAATTAATTAATTCTGATAATATCGGGTTGAACTCAAAGCTATTTGAGATTCTCCATACATATGAAGTAGATTGCTTTAAATAAATGGAGTAACAGATGTATTAATTTGAAAGTGTAACATATAGTTTCGAAAATTTGTTGTTAATTTACTATGATGACATGATGTAATAGTCAGCGCACTTCCCCGGATAAGAAGGGTTCCTGGTTCGAATCCTGGTGGCAACGAAATAGTTTTTCGATAAATTGATTTTTTCTGTATATCTTTCTAAATGATACATTTAATTTGTATATAAATATAAAAAATAAAGACTGATGCAGGCTCTAGGAGTGTAAAATGATCCGCGATTTGATATTTTAATTGCACTGTCAACATAACATAAAATTTCAGAATGGCGAATGGCAACTCCAGTATCTTGTTTTGTCAAAAATATCGTGCCAACTGATTCCGAATGAAGGAGTAGAATACGCGTCTTTTATAATAAATAAGAATTATTCAATTATAATTGTACATTTTTATCAAATGTGATAACAATCGGTAAATGATGTACTTATAATACAAATTAAATGAATGAACTAGAAAGATATTTCTCGATTATAGGACGCCATCGATTATAAAATGCACCCCTATTTTTATATACCAATAATAAAAAATAAAAACATTGTGTAAACTTTATTATAACAGACAAAGTCATACAATCACAATAAAAAGTTTTTATGTACCCTCGGAGTTGAATTCGATTTTTCTGAATCACTTTTTGACTCAGTTCTATCAGTAATCAGTGATGATTCGTCACAATTCCGGAACTTTACAGCGATTGTAAGACACCATCGAATATAAGACGCACCCCAAATTTAGAGATCGAAGAAATACGGTAATTTATCAATTTTAAAAAGTTGCAGCACATAAGTTTGAAAATTTGTCATTTTAATAACTCGGTTGGTGTGGTGTAACTGGTAATGCATTTCCCCGGATAGGAAAGATCCAAGTTCGAATCCCGATAGCAACTAAAATAGTTTTTGGATAAACTGTTTTTTTCTGTATATATCTCTAGTTTAAAATACCACAGAACTATGTTCTGAAAAAACTGCAACTTCACAATAATAATGTGTTCTTATTTAAAAAAAAGATGTAATTTACTTATATGCTATAGAGATTAGAACCAGAGTTGAGCTGTTGTATAATATAATATGTTCGATTTCACCTTTCGCTGAAATCCGTGTAATTTAAACCGACGCGATGCAGACAAATGCACCGCAATCTATACAACGATAAAGCAAAACATTGCCACCGTATATTTGGGGAATCTCTCGCGACATAAATGTTGTATATTAAGTCAAATCACGGTCTGCGCCAGAGGGTGGTAAGCAGGGGGGTGGGGCGGCCATTCCTTCTGGTAATGGAAAACGTGAACAGCGCCGAACGGCCGCCGGCTGTATGCACGAGAGCCGCCCGACTTTTATGAAAAAACTTTCCTCGCGTAGACTGAAATTCACGCCCGGCTCGATGGCGAATTAAACACTAACATTTCGGAAAGGATAAGGTGAGAGGAAGCTGGTTGTCTTTATAGCGAAGAATTGATGGTTGCGTATTTCTACCAGGATTCATGGACATTTATAATTTAATCTAAATGATTTCAATTTCTTTCGATCCAAATTGACTCTTCGTTATTTATAAAATGCGCCAAAACAGATACACACTGGAACACCCGTCGATCGTCATTTGTCAGTTCATCAACAACTGTCGAGGGCGGTGGTGAGTGATCTGAGACCAAACTGGTACGGACCTTTTAATATGTAGCTTTATTAAGTATTCTAATTTTCAAATTTGTAACAATAAAAGTTTACCTTCAAAATAAAACGATCATACACGGCTCCGATTTATTGCACGCGTCTCTTTTTAAAATTCCTTTAAGAAGAAGACCATTGTTGATGTTCTCCGAACTAAAAATTGGGATAAAACATGCCTTTATTCTAATTCATTTTTTGTTGTTTTATTTCTGAAATATCGTGACGTCATTCTTCGATAGAATTTTCACGATTTATTTTAATAATATATTTAATAGATCCTTAATGAGCCCTCATTAAATTCTATATTTCATTAATCGTGATACATACATAATGCAACTCGGCCGCACGGCCGCGGAAGATATGCTTTAAAGGAATTAGCAAAGGCGGCATCCGACAAGAGCTTCTGAATAAAAAGGTTGGAATTATTGAAGGGTACAAAAACGATTTGGAGTAACCGGTCGTGCATTAGCGGCGGGGGTTTCGGGGTAGGGCGGCGGGGAGGGTTCGTTAGGCCACTTGCCATGAAGAGCACGGACCCACCCGCCTGGATCTGAAGAGGGAGGAACTATCTAGTCTCCCAGGATCCGAACCGTACTTGGGTTCCAGACTCTCTCAACAACTGAGCAGCTTTATTCTATTACATTTACAATATAATAAAATAAATGTAATTTCCTCGCATCCATACAACGATATGCTGTCTTGAGTTAACTGGGTAATTGATCGAGTAGCATATTTTTAGTTATTTACACAAAACTAATTTAGAACACACTCCCTTGTCACTTTTTATCATTTAAAATAAATCTAAAATTTTTACTATTCCTTGAACAGGGTGTGATTAAAAGTATTCATTTAGTTATACTTAGTTATCCACGAGTCATATTACATAATACTGTATCCAACTAATTGAATTAGTTTTATGTCTCGATGATTATATTTAATGTACGCACATATCTAACAAAGAGGGTGAACAATATTTTGTTCGTATCGTTTTTGAATGTGGTTCTCTTTTGAAAGGAGCCTGTTTAGAAATGCTTTCCTTTAATCGAGTCGATATAAAAAAGTGTTATATCTGGAGAAATTAAATTTCTTTTAACTTATTAACTTTCTTTTTCGACAAATCTGAAAACAAACTGATACATTATAACGAAGTAAAGTGTTAATTTTTTTTTAAATAAGAATTAAATGGACATGAGCCATTTTTATTCTAAAGATATGAGGCGGACAGGGAATGACATCTACCCGTAGCGCGCCGAAATTCAGTGTAGCGCGACTTAATGTTTAGGAACGAGTTTCGGTGCAATGCAAATAGGCTAAGAGTCCCAGAGTGGGAAACTGGGAGGAAACAGCCCAGCCGAGCAGTTCCTCTCTCTCGTGTCTGGCATACTTTACAGTATAAAAATAATAATCATTTAATCTTTCACTTTACACAATTTCCCGCATCTTGTGTTTTGTTTTCAATTCTCTCCAACAACTTGTCTGACGTTATTAACAACGCAACCGACCAACGGGTCTCACGCCGGATAAAAGTATGAACGTACCACCATCTGTATAGTAAACAAATATTTATTGGTGCATAATGACACAAATGGAAAAACAGTATTGGATATATATATTATACAGTTCATTACAAAAGCATGCAAGTACCCACGTGTTGAGTGAGATGTCAATCAACGATGCTCCAAATTATTGTGACGTTTTCATGTATATTATGTTTCCGTTTTCTGATATGTTTATGTTAAGCAACAATTAAGGACAACCACTTGTTTAGTTGCTAAATGACACGGACAAACATAATGAAAGGATACGTGTGTAGGAGATTATAGAACTAGCGAGGTATTTATAAACAGTCTCATCTTTGGAACGCTTACAGAAAACTTAAAAGACTAAAAGAAAACTTCACAAAAGGCATACAAAATGAAATACAATGATGAAAACGAGAATTCTTCTATACCGAGCCGTTCGGGGGTGTAACTTCTCGGCCCGGGGGCGGGAGGTCCGCGCTCAGAGGGAGCCGGGTGAGCCCGGGGGAGCCCTCCGGCGGGGGATTCTGTCCGCATTGCCTCGGGAGAAGAAAAGGTTGACCGGTGAGGTGACCGCTATTTACATACTAAAAAACTAAGAATAAAGTATTGTAACAAGCCACCTCGCGACGGAAGCTTCCGACGTCAGAGAGAGCGGAGCAGTTCAAGAGAGGACGCTCCGGGCGATAAGCTGCGCGGTTCGCGTTTTCTACTTGTCTCCTCGGGGCGCGAAGTTTCCGACTGCGGCGGTGAGAAGTTTAGTCCGAGTTTTCAAGGCGGAAGCTAGGCGAGGTGAATCCGTAAAGCCGAGATAAACTTTGGGGGTGAACGTTTAACGGGAATGCGGGATCTCCATCTCCGCACTTCGGCGGCTGGAGGGACCAGCTCGGCCAGCTTCCGGTCACTGTTTTCGTATCGCTGAGTTCCGAAACAGCTATTCGCTAAAACTGTACCTTGAATAAATATAGTCTATAGAAATGAAAGAAATAATATTAAAAAATGCTCAAAAAACCACGGAATAATTTTGTTTAATTTGTTGGCGTTAACTTTAAGTGCATTAATTCCAACGTATACAAACTACTAATATTGTATCAGTGCTGGAAGCATTTATTTATCAAAATGATATAATTATTTTCAAAGTTCCTCAACGATCCATCTTGTCCTCTCACTAAACATCTGCACTGCAGGTAGCGCGAACCAACTGAATATGATAAATACAATCGTTCATTTAACTCTTTTTCTATGGTTTATACAAAATATCTCATAAGGAGAGAAAATAATAATTATTAAAATTTTTTAAATAAATATACTCGGGTCTGAATGATATATCTACAAATATTCAATTTAAATAATAATAAAATATTAGTCACTTATAATGCAACATCAAATATTGTAACTTTAAAGGCGTCCAACAGGTGGAAATAAAAAAAATCTGCATAAAATATGGTTACGATTGAAAAAGGTTCGCTGCTGCAACCGGATCCTTCAATAATCCATAAACAAATAGCAATTCAAAATAACCGTTCAATAAGAACATTGTGAAATTAACCACGTCCTCCTCGTTATGGAATGAAATAAGTTTTTCGCAGCTGACGCCTGAAAACGGAATAAATTTATGTAATAATCCGCACGAAATATAAAATATCTTTCAGCTACGAAATATAATCCAAAAAGTTTGTACATAAAAAGGAAACGCATTGGAGCATGTCAGGTTAGGTTAGATTGCAGACAGCAGTTAATAAAACTTCATCAGCAGGATTAGAAGAGAGTTGCTAGGTGTGCAATGAACGAGGTAGGGGTGGTGCGCCATACCGAAAGCGAGTGTGGCGGACGGCGGTGCATCTCTCTGCCCGCCAGACTGACAGACAGACGTGATAGTAAGTCAATCAGTCTTCCTTATAAAACTATCAATTGTAACATATTACTCGTGTACAATTTAAAATACAAGTTTTAAATAAATTAAGTAGGTTAGAGTATTTAACAAAAAAGCTACGGTATTTTTTATAAACACCAGAAGCCTTTCAGTTTATAAAGAGTTAATAAACATAATATTTCGATTTCGGCTCCGGCGGTTTACCGTCAGGACTGAGAATTGCGCAGTCAGCTCTGATTGAAACCGACACCGGAGCCCGCACAAGGTGCGGAGATGGCCGGGCTGCGGGCGCGGGGCGCGGGGCGCGGAGCCAGATTGCTGACGGAAAAAATCAATCATTCCTTATCTCGCCTCACATCGCCTGGAATAAGCTGTTCACGGAAGCTAATCATTATATTCACGAACATCTTCTCGCAATTACACTATTTACATCGAATTACATTGCCCGATGTAAGGAGGCAATAAGCACATCTTACATGATGTACCTACTAAATTATTATATCGGAATGACTAAATAAAAATCGCCTCTCTCGTATCTGAAATATCCACGGACAGCTCGAGGACGCGCAATCAAAATGATGAACTCCTGCGGATGGATCTGCTCGCTGCAGTGCCGGCGGCCCGTCTGCAGGGACACGACACTCTGAGAAGAGTAAGGCGAAGATGAAAAATAACATCTTTCAAGTACTTTTAGGTACATATAAGCTTGTTTACATTCAACAACACGAATAAACTGACAGGAGGCGAGACTTTTGTAAAATAGCACTGGAATACAAGTTGATCGGTAGGTACGCGCCGCGCCTGCGCTGTGTTCTAATACCATTTTGGTTACACTTTTCATGCCAGTATCGGCTGCTGGATAATATATACAATTTATAGCTTGTCTGAGAGTTTTAAATTTTATAATACCGGCGAAGAATTACTGTTGCAAGATTTTCGACATGAAATATATATATTTTGGAAGAAATATAATTGTAAGAAATGAAACTAGGTAATTTGAAGTTAGAAACTTACTTACTTACCATTACGCTGTTTCCCCGCAGCGGTAGGCAGAGAGGATAGAGCGCCATACTCTTCTGTACTGACACATAATTCTCGCATCATTCACATTTATACAGGTTCTCATACAAGCTCGACAATTATTGAAGCTTCTAACAGGACTATCCTCCAGTATCTGGTTTACCTGGTTGTGCCTTGTGGTTGTGTTTTCCGCGGACGTCCTCTACTTCTGGTGTCATCAACACTTGCGTCATATATCTTTGTTACCATTTTTTCTTCATTCATCCGTTCCGTATGACCAAACCACCTAAGTAATCGTTTTTTAATCTTACTCACTATACTAAGATCAGCTTTACATTCTTTCCTTATTTCTTCATTCTTTACGCTATCATAAAAGTGATCTCATTTCCACTGCATTCAGTTTACTTTCGTTCCTCTTCTTCCAGCCCCAAGCCTCACTTCCATACATCAGTGTCGGTACTAGGACTCCGCTAGTCTTGTCTCAGTTGACCTTCATCCTCCTTTCCATACTTATTCCAAACATTCATTACCTACAAGTATTTTGCACGCTCTCTGGCTTTCCTCCTTTTCGAATACCATCACTTTCGACCTGTTACCATTCATAATGAGGTCGCTTTTCTTGCATACATGGTACATTCTACTCGCTGGCCTCTGTAACTATTGTTCATTATTCACCATTAATACTGCGTACAACAAACACAATACAATCAAGTCGCCCATTTTCGCTCCTACATTATATAGTTAGAAAGCATCGCATTAATTTAGATGAAACTAGAGCAATGCACAGTCTTCTAGATCACGCTGTTGAATCTGTCGTAGTGGTGACGTTATTCTTCTAAATTAAAACAAATTCTTAACTCGATCTAACTTGGACGCGTCCAGTGCAGTGAGCCAAACAGCCATACAGCCATGTTTATACAGAATTCAGGATTTAGCAACAGAGTTTCGATAAAACTCTGAATATTTAGGTCCCTCCAGATTGGAGAATCCACTCAGGGTGCAGTGGACGCCAATGTTGATGGTGCGGGCGGCACAAACGCGCAGATCTGTGAACACATGTTCGCCCGAGCCGCGGTCGGAGGCTGTGTCACGGTTAGGGCTAATTCAATATTATTCTAAATATATATTTAAGAGGTCAATGCAAATTCGACTTGTTAAATGTCTAGTATTTACATTGACTTTATACTCATTTTATAGTGATTTTTTATACCTAGTGATTTTTCACATTTTATAAAACTTAAAAGGCAAAACAAACTTTTTGCTCTCAGTTTTGTTTTAAATGTGTGACAAGTTTTTGTAATCTAAGGAATATTTTAAGTACCTACTCAGAGTACCTAGTCAATACCTGTCAGGGCAGCACCTCGGGCAGGGAGGGCGCACTCCATAATTCATCATCGGCTATGAGAAAAATAATTTGTAACGATTTTAAACATATTATACTACAATATATTCGTTGGATTTCTTATTTTGTATGGTAACTGAGATCTATCAGAGTCAAAAGTTTTGTATTTTTAATTGATTATCATCTTTACGCGATCTAACATTTAAAATATTTATTTTAACTATTCAATATTATTGCAAAATTACTTTGTAGCAATATATTAATAAGAAAAAACACTGATATATCAACACGTTTCAATACCAATGCTCCCTTCATCAGGATACAAATTGTATACTAATATAAAAAATACAAACATAGACAAAAAAAAGACTATAAACATAAGTAATGAGTAATTACGAGTATATATATTTGAAATGTTATTTTTAATTGATACAAAGAACAGACAAATGGAGGGAACCACACAGATAGCACCACTGATATAAAATACAGGCGAGAAATAATATTCTTTATTAAAATAAAACTGCCCATCACAGTATACAAGGCCTGGATTCAGAGAAAAAATGCGAGTGTATCTAAAGCACCGTGTACAAAATTGGTTAGAAAATAATGAAATGAAAAGAGTATTCTTCAATCATCCCTTAACCGGGTTATTTCGATTAACAAATGTATTCATTAAAGTTAAGGAAAATTGGTGGAAACGAGTGGATATTCAAAAGGAGGGTAAGATTATGGGCAATACAAAATCTGCTCAAAGTTTGGCGAAAGAGTTGATCTAATTACAGCGGACTGACAAAAAGCTGGCCGCGGAGGGGCGGCAGGAGGGGGTGTCAAACTTTTCCTTTGACATTAAATTCTCATTTACGATTTGGATGGCGCTAAACTGAAGTCGCCTCGCTCGGCGCCCGGCGATCAGTGGCGGATCGGAACAGCTCGAGATGTGCACAATTACTAAGACAGTGGTCGGGAGTTCGAGCTTCATTCCAGGAGACTAGAAAGTTGGTCTTGTTTTCATAGCATAACCATTTTAGCTTCGTCTGAAAATAGTAATAATATTCATGCATAACGTATTCCTTGTGCGCGTCTCTATTTAAAAATATTAATATATTAATTACATACAATAACGTACTATTTATATGAGATATATTATATAATTAAACTCACAGGAACAAATATAACTTATCGTTATTTTTGCATAAATCCTTAGAATTACATACATGTATATTTTAATGTTATTTTACAGGATTAAATATGACAATGCATATGGTTCAACAAGCATTACATTTTGTTATTTGAACATTATCTTTATGCTCATTCGATCGTTAACTACAAATCACTATTAGTGATTAATACTGTGTCATTTGCGTACAATGACAGCTGATCAGATATCGCATTCAATATCAACATTAACATCGATTCAACTCCTTCACATATTATAATTGTCCACGCAAAGGTACTTCTCTCGCTTAGAGATAAGTTTACCATTCGCCTCTACGCAGACGAAACTTCCAGAACTTTCCTTACCTATGCAGTTCAAATGTGCGCTTTAGAGAAATTCATAAAATTACAATACTAGAAACATGTAGGTAAAGTCAAAAGAAATGTCAATTTTTTTCTATTTGGATAAAAAAATTATTTTAACAGAAGCTGTACAATTTTAATCGATTAAATAATTTCCATTGTTGTTTATTATCCCCCTCCACAGATCAGGTAGCTTTTTAATGCCTCTTTCATAAAATTCGGCCGGTTTTTCATCAAAATACGAGTCCAAATGATTTTTTACTTCTTCCACAGAAGTAAATTTTTTATCCTTAAGCGAATGTTCCAATGATTTGAAAAGGTGGTAGTCTGAAGGTGCAATATCAGGAGAATATGGTGGATGTTGTAGAACTTCCAAATCCAACTCTCTTATTTTTTCCTGCGTGATCCTCGCTGCATGTGGTCTTACTCGTTGTTCCAAGTTCGTCAGTGATAGCTCGTGCGGTACCCAAATTCCCTGTCTGTGTTTTTTCCCGAGTCTTTTCAAGTGATTTTTTACTGTCGACCAGGGACAGCCGATGTCTTGCGATAATTCCTTTATCGTTTTTCGAGGATCAGATTCTACCAGAGAATTTAATGCGTCGTCGTCGATTTTCAGAGGTCTTCCCGATTTTGGTTTATTTTTTAAATCTCTGTCGCCACTTTAGAATTGTTTAAACCATCTATGGCATTTTCGACTATTCAGTATGTCGCCATATGTATCACAAATGCTCTGGGTGGCTTCTTTTGCTTTTAAGCCTTTGTCGAATAAAAACAACAAACACGATCGTGCCTCGTCAATTTCTTGCTTGGACATTCTCACTATGGGTAAAAAAATATGAAAACATGTGAAAAAGCAAGACAAACAATAGAGCTTCAAAATGACACTAACCTTGACGTGCTCACTCGACAGCAACCCGAGGGAAACTGACGGCAAAGCATGCAATAAAAAAATGACATTTCTTTTGACTTTACCTTTTATTTAATATATCTCATATTGCTGAAAGACGAAAAATACTCTATGAAATCTAAAAATTTATTAACCGGCCCGTTTACTGCACACGGATGTCACGATTCTAAAACCAATCCGCCCCTGGCGGTATCCTGGAGGGTCGAGAGGGCCATAGTTCACAGCGGCCGACACCTGAGTTATTATCAGCGCCCCGGACCCCGCGCGCCCGGCAGCCGCGAGCCCCCGCACCCGAGACAAAGGACCTTACTATTTATCGAGGGAGGATCCGTTCTCATATTCAGATTGTCCGACAGCGACGGTTGTACTTTCGGAGTGGAAATCCGGAAAAACGAAAGAAATGCCACAACAGTGGTCGTAGTCATACAATGTAATTATCAAAAGACAAATAAAAATACCCTTTTTTCTAAATAAATTATCTTTCTCTGATGTGTATTTCTCAAAAAAAAAAAACGAATTAATAATAGGCTCAAATATTATAAAAAACTTTTTTCATTCACAAGTAGTAACAAAACTCAGACACGAGTAAAAGTATTAAGTATTATTTGTCAGTTCGCGTTTGGTAGTCGTAGAGAGGTTGATTACAATTTATTATGGAGCATCTGACGCCTCAACGGCGCGTTGAAGTTGAAGCAACGACCTTTACTCCCACTCCTAGTGATTAGATAGATAGTGGTGCGCCATGTGGCGCATGTGCCTAATACATTCAGAATGCAAGAGGCAATGCTGTAACCATTAATGTGATCGCTATCGTTACATGTTGGAAAACTTCTTGGTGACAGATTTGGATCGTACCACCGCATACACAGCCCGAGCTACGCTTGAAATTTTGCAAGAAATTTTTCTTGTCCGCACAATGTCAAAAAGTGGTGATATCGACTGGCCTCCTCGATCACCTGATTTGACGACTCCCGATTATTTTCAGTGGGGGTACTCGAAAGGAAAGGTCTACGCCAATAAACCAACATATTCGAAATGAAATTGTAACACGCGAGAATGTTATGAAAAATATAATTAAAATAGCACAAATAGTTCTTCTATATTTTTAGAATGCAAAATCACCCAAAATAATATTTTGTTCAAGGATACAAAAGCACTTAGTCGAAGTAATAGACGGAGGCTAATAAAACCAAGTATCGTTAGACGCAGGTGTACCGACGCAGCGTGAGTACAGCAATAAAGAGTTCGGCGTACGTGACTAAAGTCACGTCGGCAAAATGCACCATAAGGGATGCATCACCTTAAGCGGAGCAGTCTTCCCATATTCTCGGCCGGGAGAACTGGCTCCATAAAGACGAGATTTTATTTTCAATTAGAAAATAGAATCAATGTCGTCTCTAAAAGTATCAAGCAAGCGCTTTATAGATTGTAATTCCGGGGAAAATTTAAACTGTGCACCTCGAGTTTAAACTTAGACTGTGATGTACTCTGCGTTTAATCGTTGATGTGAAAGTATCAAAAAGGGTCCCGCTGGATCTATAAAAAGTTGATCAATATAATTTGGTGTAGCGAGAACAGACTGTCACTATTGCATAAGAACATTGCGTTCAGAGTCCCGGTTTGCCTGGATAATTGGGCATCATCTTGTGGTCAATCATCCGTCACCCTACGCTGGCACTACAAGCAGTTGGCCGCACTTCACGTCCAGGATCCAGGACCATCCTAAGAGGTAATCCCTCACGCGAGGGACCTGAATAATCTACATCAGACAAGCGTCAACATGGACAATTTGGCAGAGAACTTAATGCTGGCATGATGAACACAAATGTTTAATGTTAATTGAATTATAATTATTTTTGAATAGCCTTATTAATATGTATTAAAGTAAAATGCTCATTTTCCACTTTTAACACAGGCAAGTATCATAGAATATAGATAATAAATTTTCTTATATAAAAATATTCTTTCATTCCATAACCATTTGACTTGTCAATATTTAAAAAAGAACCAGTTAAGCTTGATACCTCCCCCCTGAACATGAAGCCGAGGCAGAAAGAAGAAATAACCTAACAATATTCTTATTAATTTTAAATAATAAATATTGAAAATATTTTAGTATCAAATTATCCAAATTCTTTAAAATAAAAAACTAAATTTTATAATTGAAAGAGCCATTTTCCACATTTAAAGACGAGTTATTTTTAAGTGGATTTTACTAACTACCTCGTACAATGAAGGTGATGTGGTTGGATATGGAAAAAGTGACGTGTTTTATCTACCACTCTGTTCACTTATCAAATAGTCATGTTAGACATATCTAATAGTCGTGTTAGACATATCTAATAGTCGTGTTACACATATCTAATAGTCGTGTTACACATATCTAATAGTCGTTTTACACATACATAATAATCATGTTATACATTTCTAATAGTTATATTACGCGCACACAGATGAAATAAAGTTACTAAATGAAATAAGTTAAACATTAAATAAATATAAATGTGAGTCAGTCATTTTCATAAAAATATACAATAACCTTTGCATTTAGCCACGTCAGTTTTATATGAAAAACCAACCATAAAAAACTAAACCTCAAAATCAAATTATTGTTTTAAAAATACAAATTTAAAAAATAATAAAATTATTTGAACAATAATTCTAGTAGCTTACAACATAAATATAAAATTAAGTTGATAATGAAAGAAAATGACCGTAATGATACAAAATAATTTTAAAAAAAATTAGGATAGGACTGGTAATGATAATATGAATATTTAAAAAAAAAGTTTGGAAACAATATACAATAATTTAATGTTAAGTTAAGTTAAGTTAATGTTAAGTTTTATATCATCCTCATGAAGGAAAGCATTTTTCCAAAACCTGTTAGTTTTGCATATAAAACTCACGTGGTTAAATACAAAGTTTATTGTAGAATTTTATTACAAAAATGCTGTTAGAAATAATTCTCTTCTTCTTCATTTTTATTTTACCGACACTGCAGCGGAAATTGTTTGCCACTGTCTATCACGCTTCACAAAAGCAGAAAGGACCCATTTTCATCACTCGTTACGATGCGATGTAAAAACGCTGTATGTTTTGTCGATTTAATAAAAATGTACACATGGAGGTCTCTGTTGAAGATCGCGCTCCAAGAGTTGACAAATGTTCAAACACTGTCGAATGAACTCATTTAATTATTATGCTATTTCTTGACACATTAAGCATGAATTTGTATAAAAAAGTCCTTAATTTTTTTCAATATTCGCTACAAATGGCTGTCCAGAACATTTATCTTCCGAAAGGATAGAATTACTAGGATAAAATTACGTCATGACTTGTCAAACTAGCTAACCATAAGAGCATTAGGTATCCAATACTGAGTATAATTATTATGTGTATATATACATTTTTTAGCGATCTTTGAGATGATAATCAAATAGGATGTGGTAGTCATGTTTATCTCGGGAATATGAACACTAATTACATTTAATAAAATCGTAACACTGAATTTTATATTATTACCATCAATAAGACAATTCAATCAACAATCATTCAACTTTTATACATTTTCTAATTGTAATGTAAGCGCCACTATTGCTGAAGTACAGGTTTGCAACCAATAGTAAAATGAAAGATTCAGTCAAACCATTAGGGTTAGGTATATTGGCAAAGCTACAGCTATTTTAGTTAAAAGAGCAGCGTCTAATCATATATGCATGTCTGTGCATAATAATAATATCGAGTGCTTGGCGCTACACTCAATCCTCTACAGGGGGATAAAGAAACTGAAATATCTGTATGTGTGAACTGGTAGAGGAAGGATAAAGGAAACTGCATGCCGAGTTTAAGCTGACATCACACTGACATCGCAGTCATCGAATCACGATGGTAACGTGCGCTCGCAGAAGTGGCTCGACTGCTCGAAATCATGTTGGGAGACAACATTACTGGTACTCCACTGGACGATACCAAGTACGATACAATATTATATTTTTATTTATTATCTTTGTTTCATTAACCACTTAATTGAGTTTAAATACATCTACCGGTTTCGAAAAATACTATTTTCTTCTTCAGGATGTCATATCTAACTAAAAACATATATTATTGTTTCTTTACCAATATCTATTTTTTTTTAAAAAAACAATTATTTAAAAAATAAATTTAGAATTGTTAATACAAATTTACTCGAATAGTTTTTAGGAAAAAATTTTAGAATTGGAGTTGTAGTTAAATTTAGTTGGTTGTTTATAATTTTTTGATTAGTTTTACACCTTTATTTATCTCCAACGATTCCAAATTATTTAATTTGTGACCAACACCGTTTATACGCAAAATTGACAATCCCAATTTTTTATCAAAACCATGACCATTTTCTATCAAATGATTAGAAATTCTGAAAACCCACTATTGTTCAAACATCTCAAATGCTCCCTTACTCTAATATTCAAATTTCTACCCGTTCTACCAATATAAAATGCAGCACAATCTTTGCAACTAAGTTGATAGACATCAGAATTGTTAAATTTATCATCTTTGTCTTTAGAATTTATGAGTAAATTTCCTATACTATTATTTTGTAAAAAATGCCGGTCTAACGTTTTGTGGTAGGTGTTTAGATATTTGATTCGAAAAGTTATTTATGTATAAAATCCTACGCCAATAATCATTATTATCATTATGTTTTATCTGTGATTTATATAAAAATGTATTATTATATTCTTTTAATTTTTTTTTTAAATAGTGTCTTTCAAATCTGTATTATACCCGTTATTAACTGCTATTTTTTTAATTGTATTCAACTCAATATTGAAATTGGATGTTGACATAGAAATATTGACTAAACGATGTATCATGGAGTGGTACCCTGAATGTGTGATAATAGATGATTAGATTCATTATGTATGATAGTATATGTAAAAGTTGGTTTTCTAAAAATTTTGAATTCGATTTTATTATTATTTTTAATCAATGTTAGATCCAAGCAATTTAGGGTCGAATTATTTTCCATTGCTAATGTAAATTGTATTTTATTATTAAATGAATTAATGAAATTTAAAAATGTAGTTAGTTGACGTTGTGAACCTGACCAAATACATAATATATCATCCACATACCTTTTCCACAACATAAATTTTTTTTACAAAGGAGAATCTCAATCAAAAATATTCCTCTCCAAATTGTCTACAAAAATATCTGTGCTATTACTCCACAAAGTAAATATTGCTAATTTTAAAAGTATGATACAATATTGTTATTCAACCATTTGTCAGTACAAAGACAAGTATTACTTTTATCTGTTTAAAATAGGGGTGTTATCTTGTGTGATAACTATTCCACAGACAGTAAATTCAGATCATCTATATCATCATAAACAGACACGAGGATAATATATACATATTTATATTATGTATAATATTTAATCAAAATAAATTGAATTTGGTTCCATTAAACCTTAAAGTTACACGATTCTTCAGTTTGCCCCACAGCCTATATAAAAAAATAAATTCATTCCTAAAACATCGGGACTACAGAATCAAAGGAATGTATGGCATGGGGAGGCCGGCGACATGCACCGGCAGTAGCCTGGAAGGGGCGGGGACGGGTGAGGGGCCTCATTTTTGATGTAAATGAGAAAAGTTAGCGGGAATGGCGCACGCACGCCCTGCAACAACATTTTGGTTTGATGTTCATTTCTAGCTGTAATTTTATGCATAAAGGAAGCAAGGTTCCCGCTATTATCGGTACAGTCGCTGCGCGCCCTCGGGCGGCACATTTCTAGGGAAGTATCATCTCAGATCATATCAGAAGAACATAATTAACTAGTCAACATTTTAATAACGTCATTTGAAAATAAATCGTTTTTTAATCGGCGATTTGTAATTAAAAAAACCCAATAAAAACACATATTAATAGAAACAAAATAAATAACATTTAGTAAAAAATTATTATGTTTATGATATAAAACTTGATTTTAAATAGTATCTGAAGCCTCAAAGCATGTAAGTAAATAAAATAGATTGTTTAAAATAATTTGTATTCACTAACACAAAGTGTTTACAAAACGTCAAAAATTAATCATATGTATTGCGAATTGAATGGTTTATATCTATTCATTTTTAATATTTTGCTAATTTGGGTCAATGCATATTTGTTTCCGTAATTTTGGCTTCAAGATTATAAAAAATATATTTCGTATATCCAAAAATTTTCTATATTGAGGCAATTTTGTGGCACGCTGAAAATAAATTTAGTGGTCGCGGTCATTCTTTTATTTTTTATTTTTAGATAAACAAATAGTATAACTAATAATAATAATAATAACTGATAATGACATGATATATAAAAATAGTACCAGTGAAGTTTCTTCGGAATTAAACAAATATTACATAAAAAACTAAATAATAGTACATTTAAACAAACTGATAAACAAAAAGATTTTTACATTAAATGAACATAATAAACAAAAAAATAGTATATTATAACATTAAATCTGGTACCTACCGCGCGCAAAATAAGTCGGGATTAACATTCTCAGGTTGGCAACACAGCCCACGCGTGAAGACGATTACGTGCATCTTTTTTTCATGTGACGTGACAGATGTCGTGAACGACGAACTGAACAATCCGATAATAATTAGTTATGCCAAAATTTGGGTAAAATAGATTATTTGATCTTGTTGGGTGTGTGGAATAGTTTAAAATTATTTGTTATAATAAATAAGGCGAGTCAACAAAGTTATTTAAAACTTTAAAGAGGTAGGATAAATCTTCTGTGTTTCTTCTATTTAAGAAGAGGGGAGGGAGGGATTTTATGGAAACATTCACTTTCTGAATGAGATTTAATGTCTAAGCGGGTACTATATTGAAAAATTTATGTTGAACATTTTCGAGTCCGTTACTGGAATAATACATGGAATAATGTGTGTTCCAAAAGGTAATTGGAATGAGTTAGACGTTCTAGCAATGAATCCAAGGAGTCTATAGACTTTAGCAATTACTAACTCTATATGCGGGTTAAAAGAGAATTTAGAATCTAAGGTTATACCAAGATCCTTCACTTGAGTGCAGACGCTTTGTTACTATTAAGTTGATAATTATACGACAAATTAGATTTTTCCTTTGAAAATTAGATGATGTGACATTTAGCAATATTAAAAAAAAAAAAGATTTATTTGGCAGTAAATTGAAGGTTTACGAATGTCATCCTGTAACAAGAGACATTTCTATAATGCTTGAATTGTCTTAATTATGGCAAATAACATACGATTTATTAGTTTTTAATTAGTGTAAAGGTCCTATCTAAGTAATAGTTTTTAAAAAGTCAAATCTAGTGTATAACTTCTGATATAAATTAATAATAAAAACCCACATTTTCGTAAAAAACGCGAAAATATTAATTATTTATGAAAGCACGCCCTTAAATACACACACATAGTAGATATGTGTTTCTTATTTACTATATAATTATTATGTAATTTAGCAAAAAAATGCAGTAAGTGACACAAATAAAAACAACAGGCAAAAATAACAAACTCAACATTTTTTTGTATAAATAACTTAAATTATAAGAATTAAAGTTAGTACACTTTTATATTGGAAAAACTACAGATAATTTAAATATTTTTATTCGTAATATTATAGATTAAAAACGTTTCAGATGTTTGAAAATGTCCTAACATTGCTAAATAGATCAGATAACCAAATGATTAGGTGACTCATATAGTCACTGGAAAAATATGGCAATGAAAAAATTTCCCAAAAATAAACTCAGTTTAATGCCAAATCAATTGTAAGAATATTACCAACAACTCACCGTCTTTAGATTCTAGACCTGTTTCAAACCATCTCATATCACGTGAAAATAATATATTTATTCTACGCATGTAAACAAGAAGTCGCATTCACGGTGTAGATGATTTTAAATACCTATAAGTTATTTTTATTCTATCCTGAGAAAGAAATTGGTCATTCAAAAACCAACAAAAATATAACCAAATAGTTGAAAGAAACGTTCTTCTAAGTAATCATTCAACTAAAATAAATAAATTTTAATTAAATAAACCGACAATAATGAGGTAGTTAAAAAAAGACACAAAAATATTGAAAGTAGTGCGTCCAAACCACTTCGTCTCTAGTCCGTTCTTACATTCTGCCTCATCTTCACACGCTTGACAGTGTATTACATATATAAATAACAACTTTTACAATAAATATACTCGCCCATTTCGTTGAAGAGTTTTAATTTAGGTAATTACTTTATTTGCATATATATAAAAAAAAATAAAATATTTCTGTTGTTGAAGCTTGTTAATTATAAAATTGTTAACGAACTGTTCGCTGATACAAATATAATGGAAGCATAATATTAATCAAGATCGTAAATAAATGAAATTTATTTTTATAACTTTAACAACGTTCTGTATTGTAATATTGTGTTTAATATTTGATTTACATATTTATTTATAATGTTATTTTACATTTTGTTTGTGTTATTTTGTGTGTGTTCTTACTTTATTTTATTATATACTACTAACAGGTACATACAATTTTTTTTATTTATACTGTACTCCTATATACACGAGTCTCCGACTCTAATAGAGAAGTAAAAAATGTAAAACAATAAAAATAATTATATTTGATTATGTATTATATCTGATTATACTTCTAATAAAATATTATAACGTTATTTATACTATCTACCAGCCACGAGATATTATTTTGAGTTGAAATTTCGCAAATGGCAACACTGCACCGCGAGAAGGAATTTCTCTATGGCACTTTCCGTTGATGGATCAAGAGCGTGTGCTGAGCGTATGCTTGAGCTGCTCGTGAAATTAATATAAAAAAATGTGATTTCATGTTTAGAAAAGGAAGGGTGAGAATAATATAAATATTAGGCATCTGTGTACCATGTTGATCAAGAGTTTTTGTTATTTTGTTTGTGTATTTGCAGGATGTAAAAAATCTCTTCCTGTCACGACGTCTGTGAGGCATAATTGGCTGACAATACTAATTTCTTCATGAAGGATTACTCACGAGCAAAGCATGATGAGAACACGATTAGGTTCCATCTGCTCAATCTATTTTAGAATATGAAGACGCAAGGGTTTCTGAACTACTTCAGGAACCACGCCAGGAAACAGGTGACTCAGCCTCTATGATATTGGAGGTGCGAGGAGATACCAAGTATACTACGGGGTGACTCGGAACATCAAAAACTGAATTCAAATTATGGATTGCTCTTAAAGAGCAGAGGTTCTTGTGTCTAATTGTTGTGAAGGAAATTCTTAGTTGTAAAATTTTAAAGAGGTAGTAAATTATAATAACTATTCTCACATTCTCACCTCTGATTTTAATGTTTATTGCTAATTTTGTTGTAGACGATTTGTTGATGATCTATTCTGTTGAAGACGATTTGTTTCAAATCTTTTATTGAAATCCCACTGACGTGATATTATTTTTGTGCTACATTACCTTGTAGACTAACGTTTTCTTATTCTATCATGCTCAAATTTTGTATGCAAAAGCTAATTAATTATAATGTTGTAAATCTAAAACTTATTCTATTATTTTTTCCTTGAGAATGATTACTGATGTGGATGGGAGACGGTATGGTGAATTCTGTGCATCAGGACCACGCATCTCATGCTTTCCCTTGAGCGAACCGGAGGACGAATACGTCACTTTTACCTAGTATCTTTTAAAATGATTGATGGCTCGATTGAGCTTGTAGCGCCATTCAAGAGGAAGAGATTTATAATATATGTTATGAGTTACGTTCAATTAAAAAATCCTAAACGTTCTTAGAATTTAATATAACCTGACAATGCAAAAACCATTTTTTAAATCATTTAAATGAAGATTATTAACATTCACGTACCATTATATAGTATTTACAAATGTTAATGGTAAAAGCTTGGGCGTTATATGTGATATTTCAGATGCCGGTTAATATTATCACAATGCTTAAGTGAAAAGAAAGACAAATACACTTAAAAGATGGATCGCTTTAAAACCGGTCGGAGTCAAAAATAAAACTATGTGGTTAAAAAACAAAGTGAATGTATCATCTAACAAAAAGATGTTACAAATTGAAAACCAGCTTAGTATTTGGAATAAAAATAACAGTTTTCCGTTCTGCACGGTTCCTTTATGAGTGCGAAGTTAAAACCTGTCGCTGCCAGGAATCTGTAATCACAGCCGAACTGAAACAAGCGCAATAACAGTTAGGGGACAATGACACTATCCCAGAGACGCGGCTGCACCTTACTTCGGGACAATGCACGGTCGCAGAATGGAAACGCGAAACTACTCGCAAGAATATGATTATTTCCAGACAAATCCTCGAATGTAACTCTCATACACCGCTTAAAACATAAAACTCAATCTACAAAAAAGGTACCAGGCATTTATCAACTTGAGATAGAGAAAATGTAAAACCAAATAAAAGATCTTTAATTGAAGTAAGCAGCACGATGCAAAGTTAGTGTTAAGAGCGAGCTTATGATGAAAATTTAATTGCATTTTTACCAGTCATAGAATTCCTTACGAGCGACAGTAACAAGGCACCATTAATTATTCTTAAGTACTACTGTATCATACAACAACCTAGTATTTATATTTTCATATTAATAAGTACATTTCACTTTACGCTATTTTTTTCTTTCACTGAAAGCCTGGCTTGGGTCAGAACGGACCCGGCCCTAGCTTATAAAACATTTCTATCAGAACCGTGATTGTTCATTGCTCATATACAGAGTGAATATTATGTTCCAGGCCGATGTAGTTTTTGAATATTCTCGCACAGTATTGTCCACCTGGAATTGTAGACCTTTACATTCAAGTACCCCACAGAAAATAGTCAGTAGCCGTCAATTCAGACGATCGAGGAGGCCAGACGACATCGCCACTTTTCCACCATCAACATGTGACGCCAGCAATCACCGTTAACGGTTACAGCATTGCCAAATGTTTTAATGATTTTACCACGTTAATGAGGCGTTCGATGTTCCATAATAAATATCTGCCAAACAGAATCGGCCTGGAACATAATATTCATATTAGTTTGTATTTAATTTTATTACAATAAACAAGAACTGTTTGTGTTACGCATTTATTATCTTTGATTTCTCACTAAGAAATTCTAACTACCTAAATGTTAATAACTAAATGAAATATTGTTGTATTCATTGCGTTCTATATATTATTATTATTATTTCACATTGTTTAATTCACATTCACAATGTTTAATAATTTGTTGCTTCTTGAAAACATGACTTTATTATTCACGTCATCAAATATATATAATTTATCAGATTGAAATACTACTAATATCAAAGGGCTCTCGTGTCACTTTAAATCGCAAATAGTTATAATTATAATACGATCTAGGCTTAGTAATAAAGTACTTTGTTTATCGGTAGTGAAGATCACCAGTCAAAAGCGATAATAATCAGAATGTAATCCCAAACATAAACCGAGTACTTACAGCCAAAGATCTAACGTAAACCTAACCGTAGCTTAAGGCTACCACTATTATATACACGTGAAGAGTAGAATAGAGAAGGATTAAGTAAAACAATACAAGTACAATCTATCTAAAACTGGATTTACTAAGATCAGAAACATTCAAACTTTTCGTAACTTTTATTAACTTTCAGAACTTTCCAGATTTTTCGACTGAAGCGTTGGACACCAATGAGGTTGTTGTTTCCCAAGATATCTGTAAAATATCAGAAAATATCCAAGTTCGGTTACCGCAAGACGTTGTTCGACACTTCACTTCACTTCAGGTCGGTAATAATAATACTCCGAGGAATCGAAGAAACTGAATAACCACTCAGTTACTCATACCCACTTTAGCCGATTCCCGAATGTGCCGTTTATGAGTGAGAACGCATTCACAGGGCGCGTAGCGTGGCACATAAGGAAAGATTTGGAAGAGCATTAAAATTAAATTAGTCGCGCGTTAAACCACTTAGCTCACACTCTATCCTCCTCGTGAGTAGGACCGTATTGGAGAGCCGTATTGTGGGAAGGAAAGCGATGGCTAACCAAACGAATTAACGGGCCGACCGAACTTTTGGCGCGGTGATGCCCGCTCGACTGAGGACTTGGCGCAATGGAGACGCAATTTGAAGCCATGCAGATGTATGCTCTGAGCGATTAAAGCGAGCGGTACTGCGGAGTGGCTGATGTTCCCCCGTGTGACAATCGGGTGTGCGAGTACCAAATACACCTCGCTTTTACAAGGGCTACCAAAACTCAATAGGATACTTCTTTTTTAAATAATTGACTCTGGGCCAACAATTATGAAGGAAGCAGCCAATATTAGTTGTTATATTAAATAATTCAGATATATCAAAGTCTTACTTTTCAAAATATTTTTTTTACAGAGATGTATTCCAAGTTCAGATTTATTTTGTGTCAATAAAAGTTATTCCAAATAATTAACCTAAATTACATTAAAGCATAATTTCACACAAACAAGCAAACGTCACGTAACGTCTAAAAACATGACGTCATAACGTCTTTTTCCAGCGAATCCTCCGGATATCCTGTTACATTGCATAACTCTCCCACCAGAACCCTGGACTCGACCAGATCTCCTTTCAATTTCACCACTTTTCTCAATCTGACACTTTTATGTATACATACTGATTACTACAAGTGAATGTCCCAACGTATCTCATATAAAGTATACATTTCCTTTTAATAATTATATTACATATTATGATACACCTGTATCACGCGTCTACCACCCTCTCTTGCTGATTAATAAATATATGATAATTGACCCCGGGCGCAGACAAAGCTAATTAGTCGGTTTAGTTTTGAATTGTGTTTCGTGGTTCCTAACGACTGTAGATATATAAACTCGATAAAATCATAATGTTTATTAAAATTACTAACTAAGATAGTGTTCAATTGAAAAAAACGTTTAACCGAAGGCTTCCGAGAAGCCCCATGAAGAAACAGTTCTATTTACGGGCCGTATTGAATTCGATATCAATTATAAAAGCTTCGAAATAACAATATTTTTTGAAAATATATTGAATTTTAAGTAAAGCCGTGCAAATTAAAAAAATCTAATTTGCGAAATATAGAATCGAGAGCGGAATTTGAAAGAAATAGTTTTGTTTTTAATTAACGAAACAAACCACAAATCGGCCGTCGCTCTGTTTCGAGTTCCGCAGTTCCTCAGTTCCGTCAGCTATCGGGACGGGAGTCGGTGTACACGAGGCACGAGGCACGAGGCGCGAGGCGCGAGACGCGAGTCACCGCTGAACCGAGTTTCCTCCGGGCTCCATTATTCGATATGTTAAGATTGTACTATATTATTTGGGTGTGTGTCGGCGGAGTTAGCGGTGTGTTCACACCGGCTGCTCAATATAATGTAGCTTTATCACGCACACAAGAAAGAAAGAAACACAATACGGAGGAATTTAGCGAAATGCTTTCAGCAATGGTGGGAAATGGCTGAGGAGTTTCCCGGGAGGATATGGAGCTGCTCGACTTACCCACCGCGGTGCGTGATGCAGGAGAATAGACTACCTTCGGTTATTCCATTTTTGTAAAATAAACATTCTAATCTAATTTTGCCTTAGGAAGCTTGCGGTAGAAAGCGATAGCTTGATAAGACGTCAGTCCTAGGAACGTAAAGAAGACGATTTGTGAAACATACGGTAAAATTACATTTAAAAAAAGGGAAAATGTATTTATGAAAAATTACTTAAAAAAGAATACAATTTTTTTAACAATTTTAATATAATATATTCAATACATAATTTTATAAATTAAATTTACAGAAATTATGTGTGCAACCATAATAAATAAACTAAGAAATATTTTTTTTTGACGATGTTGATTACAATCACGGTATATAGTAATTATAAACATTTAGTATAATAAAATAATGTTAAATTCAATAAATGTTACATGATTTTATTACGATATTGCTACTGGAAGTAAATAGTTCAGAAAATATAATGCTGTAACGTGAATTATTCTATAATAAATTTAAGATAGATCTCTTCAAAAGTTACATGAAAAAAAACTATCATCTCCAGGACTCGAACTCGGAACGTTCTATTACCGGTAGACAGATTTACCAATTAAGCGTTAATGACTTAAAAACATTTTAAGTTTTTTCGTGAGTCATCTAATTGTTCCGGTTAGAAGCTACCATCTCTTTAATTGCAATATTTCTCAAAAACCTTTTTGAGATGATAGATTTTTTGTATATCTTGAGTCTTAAGATTTTTATCTGAAATATATTTTAATATTAGAAAATATAATACATTTAAAAAATAATCAGTAGGATATATAAATAATTTCTTTTAACATTTATTTCTTCTCTATAAGAGTAAGACTCGTGTATAGAGAAGGAGTATATACAATAATTTATGTTTCATTTAGTCTGTGTACATATTTTTTTTACTTCAGATATAAGTAGTCTGTAATTTTTCTAATTGTGATGGAGAGGTTGTTAAAAAATTTGATGCCTTGATAAATATAATGATTTTGGGTTGCGGTATGTTTTAGATTTGGAATATCAATTTGGTCTCTAAATCTTGTAGATCAGAATTTCTAATATTTAATTGATTTTTAATTTTAAAAATTTGGATTAATTTTATTTTTTATATATGTCTATTATTTTTGGTACTTTGAAATCTGTGAAGAGTTGTATACTTGGATAGTCTTTTTTTTTAAAAATAATTTTTTGAGTGATTTCTATATGTGATATTGAAGTTTTATATGCTTCTCCCCATCCAATAATACCGTATTGAAAATGTGACTATACAAACTCGTAGTATATCATTTTCAGATTTGTAAGTGATAAGATGTTTCTGACTCTTAAAAATATAGTAAAAAAAATTCAATGATCTGAATTGATAAATCGTAAATCCTCTAATAAAATGTACATTCATTAAAAATTTAAAGGCTGTTTTTTTTAGAGGTTTGTGTTTCTAATTGTAAACACATTCCGATAGCCAATTTGACAGCTGACAGCTGATTTGTGCTCAGTTTGGTTTGCCATATCACCATAAATAGACTTACACCAGAACAACGCTTGCAAATTGTGCAAATTTATTTCGATAACCGTGGTTCACTTCACGTGCTACCTTGTGCTGTCCATTTTACGGTCGACATAATCAAGAGGTGATGAGGCTCATTTTTGGTTGAATGGCTACGTCAACAAGCAAAATTGCCGCATTTGGAGTGAAGAAAATCCGAAAAACCATTACCGAGACGCCGTTACATCTACTTTATAGACTGATGGGATCATTGGTCTCCATTTCTTCAAAAATTATGCCGCCCAGGACGTTACAGTCAATGGAGAGCGCTATAGATCTATGATTACTGACTTTTTCGTACCCCATTTGAATGGTATTAATGTGGAAGACCTGCGGTTTCAACAAGACGCGTGCCACAATCAATTTATTGAAGGAAACATTCGATAAGCGCATAATTTCGCGTAATGGAACTGTGAATTAACCTCCAAGATCGTATGATTTAATACCTTTGGATTATTTTCTGTGAGGATATGTGAAGACGCGCTAGTCTACGCTAAACGTCTGTGATAAATTACAGAAACAATAGATGAGTTGGAAGCCAACATTCGTCATGTTATTGCCGATATACGTCCCTAGCGGCACTAAAAAGTGGTCGAAAATTAAACTTCCAGATTGCGCTTTATTCGAGCCAGCCGCGGCGCCCATATACACGAAATCATATTTAAACACAAATTGCATAAAACTACCTTTCCAATAAAGCCAATACCATGGCCATCACCATATATTTAATTTAATTTTAAAATTCTATATCTTTGAAAAATCACCATTTATTTTATTGCTTCTATTATTATGATCGTTTTACAAATTACAGAAAAAGTAAATGGAGACCTTGGATTGGAAGACAAAATGAGGGTAGGCCAAAGGCCCGCTGAACAGCACACGGGCGGTAGCGGGCAGACAGCTGACACGCAATACCGGCAACAGAGAAACTTAGAAGGGAAAGGCATATACCCTACATTGGACGCAGATTCTAAAGATGATGATGATGATGATGACGACACACGATAGTGATTTATAGTGTGTTTAAAAAAGAGTTTAGAAATATACATAAAACAGTCGATGGCTACTGACAAAATGGAGAAAAAGCATCTGCATCCATGCGCTCATAATATGTACAATGGTACACAGAAACAGTAAAATAAGTCCAATCGATTATTCTCGGAAACAAGTGCGTACGGAACGGGCACGTTGAGAGTATCCTTACAGCGCGCGGGCGCGCGGGCGCGCGGGCGCACCTCAGCTCGTACAGTGACATTATTTCTTTACAAATTTCAATATGCCTTTACTGCGCTATTCAAATTAACGTTTTCCAGATTACAAATAGAAAACAGAAAGCGGTGACTGACTCGGTGAGTGTACGACCATTACACCGAACACCTCGCCGACTGTTTTATCTTTAATTAGATTGAATTCAACGGTGAAAAGAATGCAATGAGAAGCTCCACCGGGATTATACGGCTCCTCGGCATGCGAGCTGGAGATATCTAATAGAAAAAACGTAGCTAGAAAAGGGCGCGCCCGCCCGGGAGGCATTGTTCGGTGACCCAGAAAGGGACGGAGGGCGGGGATTAAGGTTTCCTCACATGTTATACAACAATACGAGGCAAAGCCTTAATGGAAATTGGCCAAACAAAATCCCGTTAACTACCAAAGATGAAAAATCCCGCCGTGAAATGATCGCGGTCGCTCCCACACAAGCGCACATCCCCATATTATACTATGCGCACACACGAAACCACTATCGAAAATATGAACACTCAGAAATCCTCATTTAGGCGAATACTTATTTTATTTTATTTGGAAAACAAACAGTTGATCCATAAAAACATAAATCATAATAAAAGTATAGCAAAAATTTAACCAATTACATGTTTTCTCAGAAATAACAATATATTTGATACAGTAAAGACATTTATTTGAAAAGGACTTATTAAATAAATAAAAAGCTTATTAAGACTTTATAATAGGAAACGAATTTTACGATGCAAAAAAAAAATAGAAAAGGAAGAGAACTCACTCCTCTATCGCAGAAATACAAAAAATAACAGTAAAACTAAGAGAAATGAGAGAAAAAGCAGAAAATATAAATAGAGGAGAGATAAAAGTTATAAATAAGACAATTTACTAGGGGAAAGGGAGAGTGAGAGGAAAGGTAAGGTAAATGGGATAGGGAATAAAATCTGTGTGATAAAATAAAATGAATGCCATTAAGGTTTATATGTGAATTTACATTTAATTGAAGTAACTGGAGTATTAATACATTATTATTGTGAAGTTGCAGTTTTTCAAAACATAATTCTGTGTTATTTTAATACAAATTAAATGTATTAATTAGAAAAATATACAGAAAAGTTCAATTTATATTGATAACTTTTAAATTTGAAAGAACATCAGCATATAAGTTCGAAAATTTGTCGTCAACTTACTCTGTTGGTGTGGTGTAATCGTTTAACACATTTCCCCGAATAGGTTTCCAGGTTTGAATTTGCATTTCTCCGGATAGGTTCTTATTTCCAGGTTCGAACTCCGGAAGCAATAAAAATATTTTTTCGATATATAAAATTTTCCTGTATATCTTTCTAATTGATATATTTAATTTGTGCTCAGAAATCCATTGAAATGAAACAGAAAGTCAGATTTAAACAGAATAAATGGATTATACGGTTAATTATTTATAATTGCGGGTGATAATGTTACGTTCGGGCCAAGACAAATTGAAACAACGCCGACATGAACCGAATGAGACTTCAATGTAGAGAGAATGAATTGTCGGCAAATCAACATTCAAAGTAAACAAACATAATTCCGAGAAAGTCACAGCAAAGAACCAAACTTGCAAAGCAAATCCGAAAATAATGACTTATTATGTAGATTTAGAGATTTTGAATGCTAATGGACATGTAGAGAAACCGCCAGAAGGAAGCAAAAAGACATAGATAACTTCCACAGAAGGAAGCGCGGGGCAGAGAGAGATGAGTATATAGTCTCATTGTCTTTCCGACAACATTACATTGCGTAAGTAAGCTTTACAAGAATCTTCACAATACAAAATATTAAGCTCCGGATCGTCATACGACAATAACCGAATTAAGAGAGGACGACAGACAGACAACCGCGGCAGCGAACCCACTTCTAAAGTATGGTACAGGAAACTTTAGTCATACACAAACTTGTGAGCCGTGTCTCACACGAAAGTGATCTAAAATTAATTAGCAATATTTGAATATGTCCAAGAACACACAATTACTGGATTTTCAATTACAAAGGCACTGTTATTAAACAAATAATAGATATCTCGTAGAGACGAAGCTATTTTTTATTAATGGAAGTATGAGTAATTACAGGACTTACGACCTGTCTTCGGCTGGCTTAAGTGATCACTTTATACAATGTAACGTTCACCATTCAACCCAGTCAACCTTTTGTATCTATCAAATTTTTGAATGTTGTATGTATATTAATATGTGGAATATTAATAAAAAATAGCTTCGTCTCTATGAGATATCTATTATTTGTTTAAAATTAATTTGTTAACAAAGTGAAACTCGCCGAATTTGCTTATTGGTAACGGGAGCGTACTTCATTCTATGTTTTGAACGAATACTTCATTTTTTCTTGAAGTCCATCTTCACTATCTCACCTCCACCATGGCTATAACTTATTGGCTGTAGCTCAGAATAGAAAGGTTGTAGTCTTGATGCCAAAACCGTTTTTTAACCACAAAATTCGTTTCCATCTGACGCTTCTTCTACGTGCAATCTTATCCTACATTATAATCTGTAGAAGACAGTATTTTTCTCCACTTACGACGTGACCATTGTACTCCAAATTCTTAATTTTATTACACTAAATCACTTGTGTAACTTTGCCCGATCCATCCAATACATTTTGTACGGTAACATATGTAAAATGTTTCCAGTTTTGCGCTTAATGTTCTTATGAATGAAAACATACCACCGAAGCATAGTACACGTAGTTGTAAGTCTAAAGTATTCGATACTTGTAATTTAAGCGTTTTCATTTTTACTAAAGTCGATTTTGCTTATTTTATCTAATTTTTACGAGTGTAATTAAATATTTCTTAATAAATACTCATTAGATACATTATCAGAGTACTTACACACTAAAGAGAGTTTTGAAATAAACTAGATTAATTACTTAGCATTACATACATACAAAATCAATCTATTGAACACATATTGAATAATTAAGGAAACACATTTTTAATGAGAAGTTGTAATTATTCGGAACATAGGTCTGTGATATTTTAAATATAAATTAATACATTTAATTTGTATTTAAAAAATATTAACTGTTCAAATGTTTTTGGTGAAACTTTGTGAAATTCCATGATTATTTTGTAAATTAAATTAAAACACTGTTTTATTCCACTCTATTTTATTGTATTTAAACGTTTAAATATTGGACAAAGCGGAAGAAGAATAAGTAAAAAATTGGAAGAACATAAGAAAGCTAAAAAAAACTTTAGTCTAAACTTCGAAATGGCTGAACAGTCATTTAAAACTTATGCATAGTTGCGCCAAAGGACGAAAGTTACACATTTTAAAGAATTTATAAATATTTAGTAGTAAGAATAACAATAAGAACATAAACATTAAAATACCGCCCATTACATCCCCTCTCTTATCCATTTTAACACCACCCCCACCTCCACCTCCGTTAACTCCAAAAACACCCCTAATTACTGTCTGAAAATATTTTTAATTTTAGTTGAATTATATTATTGATAATGGGAAGTTGTTCCTGAAAACGTTCTAACGTTTAAATACAATAAAATATAGTGGTATAAAACAGTGTTTTAACTCAATTTACAAAATAAAAAATATTGTCTGGGACCTGGGACTTTATATTGCCGGTAGACAGCTTCAATTAATTAAGCTATAGTAGACACTATACAATGTCATCAGATTCCATCTAATGATTTATTAAAATACTTTTTAACTTCTTTCCACTGTTTATTATTTAATGACGTAATGTCACGTCCATCTTCAGACTGGTACATTTTCGTCTCAATACTAAACAATTAAAATCAAGTACTCAGTCTCCGTAAACATATTCATTATAATGTAATATTAATATAAACATGCTACATATAGAAGACACATAATTAACTAAAGTACCAAAATTCTTACTGATATGTAAACACTTTTGACTTCCCATGAAAATAATAAAATCTGTACAATACACATGTTACTCCCAAAATGCACCAGTCTGAAGATGGCCGCGACAGGCTGAAACCGGTAATGGTCATTAAATAATAAACAGTGGAAAGAAGTTAAAAAGTGTTTTAATAAATAATTAAAATGAAATTCTACCATGAATTAACAGTATCAAAATTAGATTCCATCTACATATGTGTTACCTCTTGAGTGATATATATATATATATATATTTAACCATTGGAAGCGACCATATTTTTAATTACAATGTTTCTTAAAAACCTTTGAGTAACTTAAAGCTAGATGACGCCAGGACTTCCAATCCATTTTGTTAACAGAAAACATTTAATGTAATTATACTAATTAAATTAATAATAATAATTTTTAATCACATCACATTTTATTTATGATTTTTCAGAACATTAGTAGTTCCGTGATAATTATAACAAATTTTACGAATCAATTAGAAAGATACGCAGAAAAAAAGCAATTTACTGTAATAGAAAGTTCCACCTATTCAAGCCTTCAGTTCTGTTTGCGACAAATACTTGGACTTGGAATAAGAATACATTGGACGACAGAGGTGACAAGGAGAGACGCCATGACGAAGATCATGTGTTTAGTTTAGTTCATTTAAAAAAATCTACATAACCTGACAATATGGTCATTTATACAAACGGATTTAGCGCGGACCGTCTTGAACGTATTGGCTGGCACCTATAATATGATACGAGAAGAAAACAAAAAAAACTAAGCCAATTGGTGAGTATAATATTCATATTTTTATTTATTAACTTTGTTTTATTAACCACTTATTGAGGTTAAATACATCTACCGGTTTCGAAAAATACCATTTTCTTCTTCAGGATGTCAATACTAACTAAAAACATTTATAAATATATTAATTATAAAGATATACATATAAAATCAATTTTATCGAAAAATATTGTTGTTGCGCCACCGGGATTCGAACCTGGATCTCTTTCCTAACCGGGGAAGGTGCTTTATCCAACTAAGCTACAGCGACATTATTTTTAGCGAGCATTTTCGACCTTATATGTTACCTTTTTGATATTAATACATTTAATCGTTCCATCATTTGACAGAGCCATCTACCTTATTTTTACAGAATCTCAAATACCTTTGAATAGTAAATACCGGTTAGGAAAGAGATCCAGGTTCGAATCCCGGTGGCGCAACAACAATATTTTTCGATAAAATTGATTTTATATGTATATCTTTATAATTAATATATTTAATTCATATTTTAATCTATCACTTTCCTTCCGTAATACTGTGGGTGTTCGCTTGCCCGGTAGCCGATCCGCCGGGGAGCGGAGGATAACCAGGCCGACGATCGCGGAGGGGCATTTTGTCACCGAAGGAAGTGCCGGAAGCTCCTGCAACACTCTGGTGGGAAGGAGAAGCATAACTCAAAAGGCATTCTTTCCAGAACGATTTTACCGCCGATAAAAGCCCAAATTCAGCTCCAGCCAGCCATCACGAGTCACGTCTGGGCGTATTAATCAAATCTAGTTCTGGAACTTCAGTGTAATTCAAAAACTTACTTAATCCCCTTTGAAATAGTAATTCCTTTTGTTTTATGCACAAACTTTCGGACACATTTTTTAACGAGTGAGGACTGAAAAGGATCCAGATTTTCATGATAAAAAGTAAAGATCCAGAACTTAAGTTTGTCGGTGATGACGAGCGACGGCCACGCGCCGCCAAATACTCAGCTTACTGTTTGTATCGAGCAATTGACATAAAACGTGTAATAATAATAATATGTCTATATATTATATCTAGGAAATACCTTGTTGGCCCCATTCGATTCCGAATACCGCGACTTTTACAATGCAAAATCTTAATTTTAGTTTCTGTAATCTTAATTCAGTTCGTATAAATAAAAAGAAAAAAAAACATTGTTTAAAACCACTATTATATTAATACATCAACCTATGGTCCCATCTTCAGGAAACAATGCATACTAAATATAAAAATGCTAGAATAGACAAAAACCAAAGTATAGAAATAAAAGTGGCGAGTAACTGAGTAGGAACTACTGTGAAAACAAATTTAAAAGGTGACTATTTGCAAAAAGTATTCGATTATTAAAATAGTTACACACCATTTATAGTTTTGTTTGTTATGTCCATGACTAAATTTTTAATTTCAGTTTGCATTGTTTCCTGAAAAAGGACGATAGGTTGATGTATCAATAAATAGTAGTTTTAAATAAAGTGTTTTTCTTATTATTCATATAATATGTTGCCACAAAGTAGTTTTGCAAATATTGAAGAAGTTATTTTAGTTGAACTACGCAAAAGGCACGAATTTATATAATTATTTATCCGCATTAAATATACTCTTTAAATGACTATGTTCTTGAAAGTGGCTTGATAGTTAAGACACAGTTAAAAGTTAAGACACTCGCCTAGTGATCTATTTGTCGAGTTTCGAACCTCGTTCCGAGAGACCAGCAAGTTGTTCTATTTTCATAGCACAAGCGTTTAACTTAGTTTAAGAATAGTAAGAATATTTACGTATTACGTGCACATATCTCTATTTTGTTCATAAAATGTTCAATTGGAAATGTAAATACATCACCGACACCCTTATAACGGACCCTGCGATAAGTTCCTGAAGGATTATAGACCTATAAACACTCGCGAAGAAATAGCCCATGAAGCCCTATGAAAGCTCGATTATACATTTTGTAAAACATTAAATAGAATGATATTTGGAGTGGTCAGTGGACCATCCCCCCCGTGGCGCTCTGTTTGCTAGTTCTAGTACTATAGTAGTACACGAAGAATAAGAAAGAGAAAGAATAATATTATAATTATATATATTTCATACAAATTAGTTTACCGCAAATATTTTGAAATATATTATGTTCATAAGAAGCATTTTGAATTGTGGGAACCCTTTTGCCAATTTAAAGAAAATTATTCTAGATTAGCTTTAAAGTCTTCAATAAAAATAAAGAAATTCCTAACTTTATTCCTAAGTTCTAATTTGATCAATATCTCTTTATTTTTAGTTTAATTAGTTGTTAAATTTCATATTGTACTATTATAGGTTTTTAGATGAACCACTACAATCTTAATTTTAACTAATCGTTCTACCTACAAACACATCTTGCTCACTCTTTACCACAACAATAGATTCAACCTCCCCACCCTTTCTCCCACATTTTTTTTTATCATCTTAAACTGTTATATTATGTGCCTGAACACTTTTGTGGATTTTCATAATTAGTATCATGAGTTATTTCTATTATACTTATTCATACTATCAAAATACATTAATTAATTAAATTAAAAAATTATAAATATAAATTATATATTAATGTCTAAGCCGCTCACATAATTCAAGATCATTCTTACTCGGGGATGCATAGCATTATTCTTACTTAAACAAATTAATTAAAAATGTACTTTATGTGTGTAGTATATAGAAATAATAATATTACCTTAAACTATCTTACTATTATTATAAATAATAATATATTAAGATTATAACATTAAATAGAAAAAAATATTTTATTAATCAGTAGTAGGTGCCTCGTATCTTCATACAAAGTCTATAAATCAATACAGCAGTACAGTTACATGAACTGTTGCCTGGGATCCCACCTACGATGTCTACAACACAGTAAATCAAATTTTACTTATTCGAAATAACCCTTTCTAGATACTGCTGATACACAAATAGATGAACTTCTATGAATACATCGCTGCTACAGAATTTTACAACCAGGAGTGTTCAATAATAGGCGTCTGATATTAGATTCAGTATTCTTACATAAAATCCCATGCAACAAAATTGAACTGTCCAGCCCTATTGCTATTATATTATACTTAGAACCTACCTCGTTACTCCCAATTCCTCATTACCTCGTTACCACGCTATTCCTCGCTTCGTCCTACGAGTTGCTTCATATTTTGAATACAAATTAAAATAATCAGTTGAATTAGGAATGAATTTGTTGCTACCAGGATAGGAACTTGGACCTTGTCCTATTCGGGGAAACGCGTTATCCAGTTTCGTTATCGGTTATCCTGGTAGCAACTAAAATAATTTTTCGATAAATTGAGTTATTCTATATCATTCGAGTTGATTAATTTAATTTGTATTAAAAAATCACAAATACGTGTTCTGAAGAAATATGTTTATAATAAAATATGTTTTCAGTAAATACTTCTTATTTGTTAACATTCTTCTTGTACCATTCCAAGAAGAATTCGATTACAAATATAATTTCATATACTATTCCTAATTCGCATGTAGTGATTTTTTTCATATTGTTTAATTATATTTATCATATCATAAATAATTTGTGACGAACGTGGATATTAAAAAAATATTTGCGACTTAAAGCTATGTTGAATTATGTTTATTACAAATGAATGTTGAACTGAATTTAACTTTGAAAATAAATACGCAGTCGGTAAGGTGCTGGGTAGGTTGGGGAAGAGAAAATGGAATGGCTTCTAAGCAACATTATTTTTTCAACTTAATAATAATTGGAATAAGCCAACGTATCCCAGTAATTGCCATTTATTTTAATATTTATTTTTCGAAAAATATTTTTTAATTTTAAACCGTAAGTACATTATAAAATAAATGAATTAAGAATTGCGAAATATGTATTTAAGATAATACATTATAATTGTGAAGTTGCATTTTTTCAGAACACTCTCCACAGCTCTGTGCTATTTTAATACAAATTAAATGTACCAATCAGAAATATATAATAAAATTCTATTTATCGATAAAAAAACTATTTTTTGTTACCGGGATACGAATCTGGATCCTTTCCTATCCGGGGAAATGCATTAATCGATTACACTACACCAACATAGTGAGTTAAATCCCGTTAGCAATAATAATATTTTTTCGATAAATTGAATTTTCCTGTATACTTTCTACCTGATACATTTCATTTGTATTAAAATGTATTATTTACATATAAATTATGGTATAACATGTGATAGATTTATAATAATAATCATTATAATTTAATTAAACTGTTTATCTGGTATAATTTATATTATCCAAAAAAACTAACTTCACTTAGAGTGGAAGCACTTAATAACACGAAAAATCAACAAATCTACTGAGTGGAAAAGAAGAAACACAGATTCAGCCCCACACTTCGGTCGGTTGCAGCCTGTCACGGAAAATACAAAAATATGACTTTAATTCATACGCATGCATGTATGTGTATATTATTATTTAGTTGTATGTATTTAAAATGTGCACTCCGTCGGGAGCAGTGTATCCGTGCGCTTCTTCGGTCGCGAGTGTTGACTCCCCGCGGCCCTCCGGAGTCTATGGAGACGAATCGATACCTTAATTCGAAAAATTCTCAAGTACCGCCAGAAGTACCTGAAAATCCCATCCTTTATTAGCGAGCATTAGCGAAAACAACTTCTGGCGGCGGCGCACGGGGAGGCTCGCGCGGCGGGGCGGGCGGGGGGCGCGGCGGGGGAGGGGAGCGGCGCCGCGACGGCCGCCGCGATGCTGCGCGCCTCTCAGTCGAGGTCTGGACCCGCGGCCGGCAGCACCGCCCCTCCCCGCGGCGCTCGGTGCGAAAGTGTTCACTCACCGCCGCCCCCTCCCGAGCGGCGGACCCGAGAGGTCAAAGTCGCGGCCCGACCGCGTTTTCCGTCGGAATCGGCGAAATGCATTTTGGAAACAGTGATCGAGTACCGAGAAGGACCCGGCGGCCGAGCGGGACGCGCCGGGGAAGGGTGGACCCACCCCCGGGCGGCCGGGCGGGGGGTGCAGCGAGGTGCAGCGGGGATGTGGGGCGGCCGGCCCGCTGCATCGCGCACTGCATCGGCCGTCACCGCCGGCGCCGCTCTCCTGCTCCGCTCCGGAGGGCCGCCGCCTCCGGGCTCCGATCTCCGGTCTCCGGTCTCCGCGACTCCGCGTCTGGCGTCTCTGGCGGCCTTCACGCGAGGATTTCTAGATTGTTCTAACGGAGACTTGTTAAATGTACATAACTTTTGCACTATCGAGATCGTGCCGCGGTCATCACTTCCAGTGGACATTCCGAATAAATCACTCGTCGCGCATTTTCCAGACAAAACTTGGCTCCAACATTAGAAATATATCTCGCGGGCCGAGTTACAGTGAGCGACCGTCGCGAGCCGCGACGGGGCGAGTAAGGCGAACGAGGCGGCGAGGCGGTAAGGCGAGACGGGCCGAGGAGGGGCCGCTCCCGAGATAGGCGCGCCGGATATAGCGCGCCACGGAAATAGCGCGGCTACAGTTACAGTCGCAGCGCGCCCGCTCCGGCCCTGCCCCCGGAGCCCCGGCGCGGGGCCCGCCGGAGCGCCGGGGCCCGCGGTCGCCGGACTATTCCCGGCCCGGGTATTTCTGGATCATCAGACTCGACCTGACGCGGGGATGACCCGACGGTGACGTCGGTGACTGACCGGATTCCTCAATTTTAGATATTTAATCTAACTTTATTTTTCAGCTCTTTACCTTCGTTAATACTTGTACATTCCAGGTGGAACCTTTACAGCATTTTTGTTTAATGTGTTTCTTATTTTATTTTTATTAACTTTATGTTGTGAACTTTGTGAAATACGTTAGAAATTCTCCATAAAACGCTGAAACGATATCGAGAACAGGACTAAGTGAAATTCGTGTTTTTCTGTTTGACGGTCGCGCCGGCCGAGACCGAGGGCTCCGAACTGAGTAGAGCGCTGTTTGCTTTAGCTGGTTGACTCCGGGTCAAATTGTATCTGATTTGTGGCATTTGGTCCCCTTCAACCAGCTGTAGTTGACATCTGCCAACCGACAATCCTGCACGAGAGGAAGGCTCCACTCCGTCTTCGTTCACAATGCCGAGGAAGTACGTCTTGTCGCAACATTCTCGAGCACCGAAGATATCACTGCCAAAGTTTTTTTAAAGTAACTGTAAAATTGATGTCCTTTTTGTAGTCCGAGTAGTATTATAATATAATTTGTATTTAGAATAATGTACATATACGGATTGAAAGCAGCAGAATATAAGGGTTAACCCCCGGCAATTAAACGTGCGAGGTAGTTTCGTCATAAAAATGAATTCACACAAAATGAAAGAATGAAACATATGTCGGGAGATTTGTACAAGTAAGCCGCCATCGTCCGTGTTTCGAAAAAACATTTAAAGGCAAAGGGAGACGCGATTCGGGAGTTGTACTATTTTGTATTAATTACAATGGGACGATTCATTTTCGGACCGGTCGGTATCCACAATACAGAAATACCGCGGACAGTATCATATTAGCAAGTAACCAATATTAAGTGTCCCAGTATTGAAAATTCTAAAATTGTGATATATGTTTTACAGAAGAATGAAAAGCGTCATCTAAATCAATCTTGAAATATTATCTTTCCTTTCATCTCGTTCGTCTCTGAAGAGCGCCTCACTCTCTTCTCTCTGCCGACGGAAAATTGGTCCACCGAGGAATATTTTCAGAATTGAAAATGAAGATTTTTTCTATAGCAGATATTAAAAACGACGTGAAATATTATCAAAGAAGAAAATGTCATTCCATGTTACCAACGTACATTTCTAAAGATTTTTTGAATAAAGCAATCACTTTCTTTGTGGGAAAGTAGCTTCATACCTTTTTTTTGTGTGGGTTTGAACTCTAAAACTAGACGCTAATGGAGAACAACTTCAAAAGGCATCGATTCGACCCTTCGAACGATCAAGTCTAGATTTTTGGATACGATTATGTTATTTAAAATACAGTTAAAATGATACGCTTATTAAACTGGAATAAACTAATTTCTAGGAAGTTGATTGATTCCCCATTTTGTGAGTCCACGCGCTGCCTATCTGCGTATCTAGGTTACACGGGAAAAAGGAATTCCCTCACACTTGACTCTCGCACGAGTTCAGTCCAGAAATAGTGGCCCGATTGGCACGTGACGTATGTAAATACACGTGACCAGATATTTTAAAACGGAATAAAATTGGGTGCAGGTGTGCCCACAAGGCAGACGCAACAATGACGTAACATCTTTTTTCCAATATTATTCATTTTGTTTTCGGTGTTCACTTGTTTCCTTTTCACTGGTGGCTGACTTCGTACACTTTTCTAATTAATTTCCTCGTCAGTCCGAGTCCAATATATAATATAATAATACAATACAATAATAAATAACTTTTCTCGGTAAGGAGTTCGGCAATAATTAAAATAAATTAAATCATTAACGGAAAGTAATAATATTGTTTCAACATTAACGGATTAAACAAAAAGCCTCTATCAGAATGTGCAGTGAGCTGCTAGTGACGAGGTTTTGGATCCAACAGTGTCACGACGGTAGTTGTTTCGTAGCTCGAGAATCGATTCCCGCAAAGAATTTGGAAGTCGGAAATCAATCCGCAGCCCCGAGGATGTGCGGAGAGGGGGCACGGGTTGCGGGGCAGGGAGCAGGGAGCAGGACTCGCGGGGATTTGGGGATATTAGGTACGCAAAGCCTCCGACAACTGCGAGTAATGGAAGCCTCCTCTAGAAGGGTTTGCTCGTATTTATATTTCTCTTCGCAATATCTCATTGTGCAAATATGTGCCGCGCCTCAGCGAGCGTGCGTGGCGCGTGGCGCGTGGCGCGTGGCGCGTGGCGCTCGTGACCTCAGCGTGTCATTTCTGTTTTTTCATTATGTTGTAAACTCCAAAACAGGATAACTACAGCATAAATAATATTAATAAATCGTATTTTTTCCGTTTTCCTTAATACCACAGCAATACCAGCCATAACATTGTTCATATTTAGTCTGACTACATCCTTTCATTTTTCTAAAAAATAATCTAGTTCGACAACTACAAAACAATACTATTCCACAATTAATAAAGCATTTAAGAAAATTTCAAAAGGGTATTGGAAGACGTAAAATCTCCATGTCAGAGAAACGTGCCAAGGGAAGGGTGGACAGGCCAGCCGTTATCCTCCCTTCGTACTTTGTAATTCGGTAAAGTAACACAGTGTCCCTTTCGGAGGAAACTCATCCGTGCGTTCAAGAATGACCCTCGAAATCCCTCTAAGATAACATTAAGAGTAGGGGCGGCGGGGAAGGGAGAGCATTCCACTCTGGGTCGTCACGGGGGCCGAGGGGCGAGGGGCAGGGCTGGATTAATAAGGGCGCACGAAGGTTCGTGTCGGCAGGAAGCAGCTTCTCGTAGCCGAGTAATATTACGAAACTTTCAGCGACATCAAATAATAATCCATATTCCAAGTATATATCAAAACATTTTTGAATTCGTCAATCTTCAAACTGACCTTATTATTTATCGAAGGTTAATGTGTCTCAATAGCGGACATCAGGAGTTGTATAACAGACTCGGCGATGATCAAAAGGCGCGCGGTAGTTCGACCAGCCGATCAGATTCCAACGTACTTCACTGAGTGCGCGCGCCATGTTTAGAAGAAAACTGTCCAGACTGTCAGAAGTGATCTCCAGGTGCGTGAGTGCTCCGCGCTTTACCCGAGGGACACCTAGCGCGAGACTTCTTTATGGCAGAAACCCAGAGATAAGTTCACCTGACAACATTTACACACAAATCTAATATTAAATGTGTAGCTTTCAAAGATTCACATTTTTATAAATATTAAACTTTACATTAAGCGCATTATAAGATTTTAAATACGTAATTATTTTTTATTAATCATAGACCATATATAGAAATTGCCGTATTTCGCGAACAGATTTTGTCTATTATGTAGGTTCACCCTAAATACATTTTGATATCGGTTGAGCGTAGGTATAATATTTAGTATTTTTTTGAAAAACAATTTCAATATTTAAAATAAGCTTATTCACTAATACAATAATTGATGCTATGATGGTACAAAACATAAAATGCGAGCGCAATAAGAAACTAAAACAATTCCGCGCGTGTGCCAGCCATGCCACGGAGGAAATTAATTGGACATTATTCACTATCGGGGCTAAACAAAATTCCGCGCCAACAGATAACATATTCATATTTGAATATGTTAAAGAACACACCATTACTGGATTTTTACCTATATGTTATTGAATAAATATCAGATATCTCATAGAGACGAAGCTATTTTTATTATATTTTTAGTGGAAATGATATATAGAAAACATGAGGGGTAATTACAGAGCTTACGACCTGCCTTCGGCTAGCTTAGTGATCACTTTATATATATATAACGTTCACCAAATCTCACCCCTCAACCTCCATATTTATCAATTTTGTTGTATATATCTTATTACATTGCCTCGCTTCGAGTACCAGTACACCATAGCCATTTATGGACCAAATTGATAATTCATTTACCTTGAAAATAGCAAATATTATATGTCAACTCAACGAGATTCTGATTTTTGTTGAAAAGTTTTTTAACGCAATATTCTTTATCTGTGAAATTTTTTGAACACATTATACTAGAATACACCAGAAAAATCAATATTTTTCAAAATAATTAATAAATATAAAAATAGCTTCGTCTCTATGAGATATCTGATATTTATTTAATAACATATTATTTTATTAATTATACAAAGTAACCGGATATTTACTGAACAATGAATCAGCATCTGCTGATGCAGAAGCCCAAAATATATTCATATAATAGCTAGCCATTCTGCAGGGACCGGATCGAAGCGAACCTCAGAGCCTGCAAGTAAAATGTTCAAAAGCACCAAACAAACGTAGTTCGACTGGAGGAGTTGAGCGGTCTAAATTAAGTCAATTTAGTATATTTTCACAGAGATGGTCGTATAAGACGTATCGTGACAAGTGCGGCAAAAAACAGTTCTGGGTTCTGGACTCTGGGCTCTGGGCTCTAGGCTCTGGGGTGAGAGAACTTATAGGGTGAAGAATTATGCGCTGAAAATAGTGAGGAATCAGCTGTGGAGACCTAGTCCGGGTTGCGTGTTGAAACAATTGGGTCAGACACTATCAGATACGGCTGCGGCGCTCCGCGGAAAACTTGCCTTAGTTCCGGTACTTCACTTTCACCAACTTTTCACGGACCACCCATTCTTGGAATCGTGTGTTAAATTAGGGTACTAGATATTTTTAGTACTTCTTTTAAAAGTAATTTTATATTACACTAATAATAAAAATACTATATTTATTTAATAAAGTCGAAAGACAAAAGAAGACCGATTAAACCATTATGGTGGGTATAAAGTCAACTGCAAAGGCATTTTCAACATTCTGCATTTTATACTGGTAAAACATTAATATCAGAAAAAAATCACAGATGCCTCGGAAAAATATTTATTGAAAATATGCATATCAACTTTCAGAGAAACGCTCTTGACAGAGAAAGTAGCATTGAAATTTAACATACAATAATAGTATATATAATATAATAGTAATAGCATATAATAGTACTATAAATAAAAAAATCACTCAATGCGTACGTCACATAAAAATAAGCCCTACCATTTCAATATCATTTTTCCCATCTTACCGCGACTGAGTCTTGACGATGATATGGAAACTGGTCGACAACCAGCGCGATTAATATAAATTTACTTGTTTAAAATAACTGATATATGTATTCTAAGTAATAATAATAATAATAATAATAATAATAATAATAATAATAATAATAATAATAATGATAATAATAATACAGATAGCATTCCGACTATAGCACTGATCAGAAGAGACAGCAGCGCCCCACACGAGCCTCCAGCTCTCCATTACGCGGAGCTAGAAGACATCAACATGGAACAACTCGGCATGAGGTCAGTAGCAATCTTTCAAGTCAACGAAAATAAGTAATAGCTCGGATCAATATAAACATATATATCTGTATACGTAATAAATAAATATATTTAATACAACCGTTTTCCTCGATTCATTCGAGTGCTTTAATATAATATAAAAATGAAGGGTCACATGTTCGAAAAGTATTTAATACAATACTGGGAAGTATATTTTGAATTTCCATTGTAATTAATTATCTAAATTTATTTACATAATACCTTTATGCAATATATGAAAAGTTTTCTTTTAAATTTTCTCATATATAAACGAAACGTTATCATTTCCATAATATTATATTATGTAAAAGGGTTTATGTAAGCCGTTTGTGTGTAAATACAAGTGTGGAGAGTGGAGTCTCCGGGGGGCGGGCGGGGGCGGCGGGCGGAGGCGGTGGGCGTCGCCCTTCCTCGAGGGGCGGCCGGGGCGGCCGGGGCGAGTCTCCTCTCCTGCCGTAGCTTAAACCGGTATCGAATCTTTGTGAGATAATAAATCCAACGCGAGCATGCTTCGCCTTCAACTCGCCACGACTCGTCACCACAAAAATACTTTTTGATTAAACAATACATTTCTTCAATATTTGCAACTATTTTGATTTCGCCAATCGGCTTTTGGAAACATTTCATATTAACGAAGGTTTATAAATTTAACATAAATATACTAGGCGTTTACAGTTAAATAAATGAGTATTTTTGGAAGTAAGAATAAATTTTGATAGTAAATTATATATTAAAAATAAACCAATCCTTTTTACAAATAGTCACCTTTTAAATTTGCTCTCACATTAGTTCCTAATTAGTTACCCACCACTTACACTTTTATAGTTTTGGTTTTATCTATTCTTGTATTCCTGAAGAAGATACCATAGGTATTGAAACATATTGATGTATAATAAATAGTGGTTTTAAACAAAGTGTTTTTTTTACTATTCAAAGAAAACATGATTAATTATTATTACACCTAGCATTTTCACCAGAATGTATGATTAAAATGTAAACTAATCGTGATATAATTTGTCAAGAGTTTCGGAAGTTTTAAGTAATTACAATTAAAATTTCAGTAAAAAAGTAATATTCGCAGTGTGTGGGTAGTTATTTACCTATTTAAGCTTAGGCGCTTAGTGGAAACAAATTGAATTAAAAATAACTGAAGATAGTTTTAATGTGAAGCGAAGAACCTTTCATTAGAATGGCCCGGAGGGGCAGATTGAGTGGTTGCAAAACGACCAAGAACCAGAAAGACTACAAATACGGTGATAAAGTATGGATGATTTTTATGTTTATGTTATATTGAAATGTTTATTCTTCTGTAAAAGCCCACAAAGGCATTGATGGAAATAAAATAAAATGACGATCAAAGACAATTTGTGAGTCAATCGAAGATCAAAGAACACGAGCAAATAATCCTAAACAAAAAAGGAGATACGCCGACTGCTAGAAGCCGATATAAAAGATGCTCAACAACAATGAAAAAATTTACAAGAAATAAATAACGTGAATCTAATCAAATATTATATTTTCTACGTTTACTCGTCAGACAGTCTGCAATAGCGACAAGGCTAAAATAGACGCCCTCGAAATGAATTCCTAGAAAATAATGTTACGTATTTCGTGGACAGCGCGACGCACGAATATTTAAATTCTGCAACAAATCTAACCACATCAAGCTCTATCTACAGCGGTAAACAAAATATTCTTACAATCACAGGCTATAAAAGGAGATTACCCTGGACATAGCTTTGGATGAAAGAAGCCCTGGAAGAGTACCACAACAGTGGAAAGATGCATTTCATCTAGCTGAAGAGACTCTGGAGTCCATGGAGAGATCCAGGAGCGGGACCTGACCCGAGTCCTCCATCATCTGATTGATGTCACCATATATACGAGCAAATACAAATATGAAGAAGGAAAGAAAAACGCTTGCTAGTGAGCTAAACCATGATTATTCAGTGTTACTATGATCGGTAACTGTCATTATTAGTAATTCGGCGAGCAATCACTGCCATATTAGAAATGAACCACAAGCATTACCGTCAGTTCACTGGGAACACTAGTGACAACCTGTCTGGCAATTCAGAAACAATCTGTCTACTGATAATGCGATCTATGTCATAAAGCTAATTGTGGACTATTTCTAAAGTCGAAGAACCGCGATGTATGTATGCTTTTTAGATTTGAGCAAAGCTTTTTTGACCGTGTCAGATACGACAAATTATTTATTTATTAATTTATCAACACCCTTATGATCTTTTACAAAATAGGTTTGGTATAAAATTTAAAAAAAAAACATGAGCAGCTACACAGTAGCATGGAATACATATATAAAAATAAGCAAAACAAACTATAAAAATAAAGATTCAAGACAGAAAAGATAATAGAAATTTAGTTTTGATACAGAATGGCTGAGTATCTAAATCAGTTGTATCTTTGACAGCCTCAAAAACATCACTCTTATATTTAAACATTGAGTATCGGAATATATCTACAAGACCAGAATCGTTCTCGAGCCTGTGAAGTCTTTATGTGGGTGCATTCCAATAAAAATTAGTATATGATGAATTTACATGGAACAGCACTGACGACCTGGTACTCCGCGCAGGAAGGTGGTATACAATCAGTTCAGTTAAATTAGGGGCGTTTAAATAGAAATAGTAAATGGCATACTGCATGGGCGAAACTGAGCGAGCGAAACGTTTCCCGATCACTTATAGGCATACTTGACAGGTGGCACAGGCAGCAATAAAAGTACAAGTGCGGTGGTAAAGCGCCGACTCCGATGCATGTGCGGGGCCGATCCTCTTCAATATGTGCAGGGACGAATCGAGCGAACGACTGTTCCATGCAAAAAGTGGCTGCCACATGGACGGGATAAATGTGAACCACATTAGTTAGGTTATACTGGCGCCATCAATAAAAGCGATAAGAAAACTTTTATACATAACATAATATTTTATACAATGCCAGCAAATCAGTCATTATGGCGTTCAAATATGGAAAAAGGCCAGACGGGACGAAACTGAGCGATCAAAATAAGGTAAAATACCTTGGCCATATATTCAATGAAGATGGACTAGACGATGATGACATAGAACGACACATTTTCATGCGTTATCGGAAATCCGAAGTTCTTGAAAATGGGGTTGAATGATTTTTCACTTCTAAATATAGTTTTAATGAGCTTGCAACTGATAATGCGTATTTTTCGAAATAAAATATCGTTTTAAAAATTGAATGAACGCATGAATTATTTTGATACACAAATGTCATACTTCATTTTAAAATGGAATACTGGAAAATATATAACTCAACCAGATACACAATTGAAACCAGCTAAGCTGCTGCGGGAAATTATAGAACTCGAACGAGAGTTGAATCTGAATCACTGGACAGCGCGCGACGTCGTTGTCAAAAGCTGAGCTTTTCATAACACGTTTAATTTATAGAAATAATTAAATTAATATCGCTATCCTTATTGTATGTCAAAAATTAATTGTAGGAATGAAACTAGAGAAAAAAGGTACCCAGTAATCAAGTGGTCGGGGATTCGAGATTCGTCGCGAGAAACCGCCAAGATAGTCTTATTTTCATAGCTCTTTTAATATACCGTATTCTCTCGATTATAAGATGCATATTTATTTTTATATACCAATAATAAATAATAAAACACTTTTCAAATGAATACATCTGCCGTTCCATTAGTTGAAAGCCGTTTATGCACTATCACCATCAAAGTCTGAAATTTCTTCAGATTTCTCTGAATCACTTTTGGACTCAGTTCTACTAGTAATCAGTGATGATTAACGCCATCGATTATAAGATGCACCCCAAATGCGTCTTATAATCGAGGAAATACGGTAGTAAGAATATTGCTGAGACGCGCACCATTGTTTTAAAAATAAATAATACTAATTTATTATAAATCCAATGATAAACTTCACTTAAAATAATGTTCGCCTTAACCTTAAATTATCAACACACGAGTGAAATGGTCCAAGCTCAAACAGATTATTTTTGAACGGTCGACTTGATAGGATATTGACAGCACGTTAAGTATCCGAGCTATTGAAACCGCCGCGCGGTGCCGACAAGGATTATGGACACGTTCTCGTGGACAATGAATTGTGTATATTTTCTTTATCACAAATGTTGTCAACCTATAAGCACGGAGATTTACTTTGTCTGCTTGCTTGGCCCTATTCTTTTATCTGACAATTGGGTAAAAGCGCCAACAATTCGTGTTCACTCTCAAGATAGAGCTGATCTATCAGTTATAGTGTATCAGAAAACTTTTAATTATCAAAACGCTGTATAAGAATAGAAGTCTATAAAGGAACAAGATAACATAGTGCACCAAGTCATATAAAATACCCGGTAAACAATTTAGTTAGAAACTTAATAAATGTATTAATGTTTTATAAAAAGAAGAAAAAGAAAATCTAAAATGTACGCTTTCAAGGCTCTCCGGAGGTGTGCGTTTTTCTACAAATAGCAAAGTGACACTAGTCAAGAAAAAAGGCCAATAATACCTCTCCCTCGTTGCCATGAAAAAATCCCATTACCGGGAAATAATACTTTCGCTTAAGAGAGTTCAGCCGAGAACTAAAAATTCACTCACACGCGCGAGAGCCCATTTCATCTCATTACATGATAGTATGCGTCAATGGACAGCGCAGGGTAACAAACGCTAGATTTAACTTAAAACCTCTTAGAAAGATATACAGTTACCACAAACTCTCGCTGGGTTGCCAATTCCATATTCCTTCTATTTTCAGTGAAACATCTATTCATTTAATAAGAAATAAATACTAGCTGTGGCATATCACTGGTGAGTTTCAACGAAATTATGCATATATATTTTTTATTTAATGTAAATAATTTCTTACATCTAGTAGACAAAACATTAAAAAACAAGAAATAATTAAGTCACATCGTATATCAGTTAATGTTCCGTATTCGTAAGGAATTAAATTTATTATTATTTTGTAGGTGAACATATATTTCCACACATATTCTTCCAGTAACAAAATATTGTCTAGCAGTATATTGTCACCAGTTTTTAGTTCATTCATACCCCCATAGCTCTATATTGCCCAATATCGGTACATATTGTTCCTTTGGCTCGACTGGTTGTCCTTTTGTATTGGGCGATTCAAAGTGTTAAATCTCTAACCGTGAATTTGTTATGGTGAATGTGACTCTCATCAGAGTTTTTGTGTGCTGTGTCATTGACTGCATTGGCGTGAACTTCCGGAAGTGTAACGTGACGGCGTCAGCAATCAAGTGAGTCGAGCTGTCCTTCGGTTCCGTGAGTCCATCCTGGTTCGCTATCGAAGGTACCCATCCTCTCATCATCCGATTTCCTACTTCCTGTATACCCATCCATCCACTATCCAATTCCATCCATCCACCAAGCACACCCCCTTTTTAGGTGACCGGCGACTTGCGTCGGTCACACTTAGCATTAAAGAGTTTAAGCATTAATACAAAAGAAAATAAACACATGAAATGATCCGTTATGAAACTTAGATACTACATATTCCGCGCTTAACCTACGAAAAGTAGCAAAACTAGTTGCTTCCTTCGATTTGCTGACAGTTGATTGAATAATTTTAAGCCTTCATAGTATAGTATATTTTTACTTTTAAAATCAGCAATGTTATCTTTGTGGTTAAGATTCATATTTTTATTTATTATATTTGTTTTATTAACCACTAAAATGAGTTTAAATACATCTACCGGTTTCGAAAAATACCATTTTAGTGGTTAATAAAACAAAGATAATAAATAAAAATATAAAAAATAATAGTATACGAGTATTTTTATTCATGTATGATAGCAATAATAGATTTTTAATTTTGTATATATTTTTTGCTAAGCCATCATTAATTTGAGTTGTTTTAGCATATAACTTATTCTTGTATATCTAAGTGAACGTGTTATGCTACAGTTTGAGCATTAGTTAAGAGTTTTACTATTATTAGAGAATTTACTTATTGATTAATTGTTGGTTTGTGTGAGTGATATCTTTGATAGTACTCCAGAGTTGCCATAACTTTGTTCCTGAAATATACTGGGTTATTCTACTATGGGTTCTTTCTCGCGAAGTCGACATTTGGAGAGCCACAGATACAAGATGAGAAATGCAGTGATAAGCCACAAATGTGAGAATTCACGCATCATACATCGTAGGTAAATCGTGTGCATCAATTCAATCAGCTGTTTGATTGTTTGTTTGAATAAACCGGTATTAAATTATTTAGTACTCCACCCATGGTACTGTATGTGAAATTGTGTGAATCAATAAATTGTAATAAATTTCCTTTGGTCAACGAAGCTAGTGTAGACAATTAATGTACGGTAGTGGAGTTGAAACGTGACGGTACGTCAGCTAGGTCACCTTTCTTGTAAAACCTCGTATTGTGTTTTTAATAACTTGCTTATACGGGAGAGCGGTTAAATTATTTTAAGGGTAAAATCAAAAACATGAACTCGGTTTAGGAGAAGACGGATTTTAATGCAAAAATATAGGATCTGGGACTATTTTACTAAAAATGAGTTGTAAAAGATAAATACTCGTATATAAAAGATTGGCCTGCGTGACAACATACATGACTAGACTAAAATTGATTTACTTTGACATAATCAACTAATTTGCTTTATAAATGTTGACTACCCAAAGCATGGAAAATGTATAAATATGAGTATAAGGGCTACTTTGTACAGGGAATACTTCTATCCGGGTGCATAGCAAAATCCGCAGATCTTTTAAATTTTACATCTTACGATATTTTAATGAAATTTACACTTTTTTTCTGAAGCTGGAATATAAAAATTTTGAATATCCGAAACAAAATATATGGATTGGAATTAAGCACGATAAGTTTTATTAAATTAGTTCACCAATAACAATAATAACAAATCTAATAAGTGGACATATTTACTGTTTCCGAGGTAAGTTTGAAAATCTCCATAATTACATATGACTCCATAATTTGATATTATTTGAGACGCGTTTCGTCTTGTAAGGGCATTATCAATACCAATTACAAGGTAAAATGCGTTTCAAGTAAATTAAACGAGTAGAATAAAAAAAGTGTTTTATTTTCACATAAGGTGACACATATCATATAATTAGTTGCTTCATAGAACTATAAATAGAACCGCGAACGCATCAATTTAACACACAAAAATGACGGGATAAGGATAATATAATTTTGGCGCGAACAGAAAAATGGCGGGGCGGAGAGTGATGTGTGATTAATATATCGTCAGCTGTCACAGCCACCGGCGCCACGGAGAGCAATATCTCGGCGTGGTTCGCCAAGATGCCGATACACGCACAAGATGCGCGCGCACACACTCTCCCGCACGCGCACATCGGTGAACCCTTAATACTTTCAGTTGCACCGTGCAATAATACGACACATTTCTACTACGGGTGAGAGCAACTCCAAGCTGGCACGGAGTTGTTTGACGACGATAAATAATAATAATTATCACGCGATTGCTCGTCCCGAGCTCACTAGAATCACTAGAATCACTAGAATCACTAGAATCACTCAAAATAAAGATGAGGTTCCACCGAAATAATTCCACATCAGACTTTCGAATAGTTCATATTTTAGGAAAAAATTGCCACCAAACTGTAATGGTGGAAAGAGAGAAATGACATAAAAATATTTGTCTTATAAAGCTTCGACTATGAGGGTTCCAACCCACCCCAGCCCACCCGCGCCAAATATCAATGGCCAGAGCAGCAATAAAACATTAACCCAATTTACAAATGAAAGGGCGGTTCGGGGGGAGCGCGGGAGGGGTTGCTCGGGGAAGATGGCCGCGTGTATCCGGATCCGGAACCGACACACATAAACTGCCATGTATTTAGGAGGCGTTGTTAAAGTCCGTGTTTAACGAACGGCCTTTAAAAATGGAAGATAACAGAACTGTAATGTACTACAAAATTACCAGTTTATCACTAGTAGTAGGGACTTCTTCGTTCGGTGGTAAGTAGCGGCAGTTAAAATGGCACGGATACGCTTCGTGTGCAGTTTATCGTGCCCCGAGTTATATTGAGGATTTCTGAGACGCCTCCTGGGCTAGCAGTCCTCTATTCTAGCGAGCTCTATTTATGCGAGATGCGTGTAGACAACAACAGTTACAACTTAAATACACTTCAAATAATTCACAAAAAAGAACAAACGAATTATGTGCATCTGTCTTCGCAATATCGCTCGCATCGTTCGCTGCCTTTCTTTACGTACGACATTCGTGCATTATTGGCGGGCGTGTGTGCGTGTGTGCGTGTGTGCGTGTGTGCGTGTGTGCGTGTGTGCGTGTGCTCGTACGAGCAAACGTAAATGTGTATAAAGACTTCTGAGCGGGTCCCTTCTGCGGACAATGTGCTTTTAAAGTATGGCCACCCCGCGGGCCTTCTATATTCAAATTTTCCAGAGGGGAGTGTTCCTTCCGGAAAGGTTCGAAATTGGCGCGCCCACAAAACCATAATGGCGTCTCGGTAAAACCCGAAAACTGAAAGGAACGATCGTGTTCTTTTACGGGACCGAAATTAATTAAATATTAACTTCCAATTTATTTCTTCGTTATGAAAGAAAGTCGGGGAATAATTTAATGAATTCGGAAGAAAAACAGTATCGCTCTTGGGCGGCGGGAGCTTTAAATGAAGATCGAAACAAAGGATAATTATAGAAGGAAGTGTAAGAAAAAGGTAGGAAAGACGAAGAGAAGCTCGAAAAGAGAAATAAGAAAGAGCCAACAAAATGTGAAATATTCGCGCACTAAGAATTCGACTAGACGACTTTGAAACTTTCCAAATAATTCAAAAAGTGTGTGTTTGATTTTATCAACCCCTTCATTCTAGGTACATTAAGGGAAGAAACGATGACAAGAATAGCAACGGACAGCCCTTGGAAGATGGCGGAGTAGGAACATCGGCTATATTACTCGCTGTGACGTCGGCTTTAAGAGCACACGGACGAAGAGCTATGAGGTGCTGGTGGCGCATGCCACGCAATCGCGAGCAGCCCGCAGGACTAACGGATCGACTCTCGAGTGACGAGTAGTTGAGCAACGCCTATTCTCTACTCGATCGCTTTCATATGTTGGCCGCGGGGCGCGATGACGTGGATGGTTGATGGTTCACGGGTCAGAGCGATGGAAGGATCGGCAGATCTGACAAAGGCTTCCACTGATAGTTCTTTCGAGAGCATGCCAGAATGACACACAATAATTACCACTGCAGGGTGACAAGAAGAAGAAGAAGAAAAAGAAAAACTTGTTTTGTTTTTGTGGTATCTTTTGGAAATTTATATATTATTTATTTGTTTACCCTTTCTGATACAATAATATAGGTACATAACGTAAGAAATATTCTCTGTCTTCTTTACTAAATCGAAATTGTGCTAAAGGATGCAGGTTCGTTCGTTATATCTACCTAATTAATTAATTAAAATTAAAGTACAAAATACTTTTAAAATCGCAATAAAAAGACATGATGTTCGGTTCATGTAAGTATTTCCATTTTGCTTACTTTATTTTCTACTAACACCCGATGACCAGTTCTCAAGATAGTATTTAAGGGTGTCCATCGAAAAATGCCTAAAAGCCTCTGGGATTGACGATAAAGGCGAGAATAATAGGTCATCTTTATTGGAACCAGAAAGCAGCAGTAGGAGTAGAACAATGTCTAACAGACGAAGTAGAAATAAAGAGAGGCGTGCGACAGGGATGTATTCTCTCTCTCTCTCACCCGTGCTGTTCAACTTCAAGCTCTTGAAGAAGCTATTCAAGAACTTGTTATAAACGGGAAGATTCTAAACAACCTGCGGTATGCAGATAATAGATATTATAGTATTGTAGTAATATTTTAGCAAGTAACATTGAGGATTTACAGCTTCTGCTGAACCGAGTAGTGAAGACATGTGAGATTTTTGGGTTAGAACTTAATACAACCAAATCAAAATATATGCTTATTAGCAAACAAAATACAGCTGACAATGAAACTATTTATATTGCTGGAACCAAATTGGAGAAGATACAATACGAGTATAAATGAAATATGGGATCCTTCTCTTAAAATCAAATGCCGCATTGAGCAAGCTCTTGCAAAATTTATTCGCATGAAAAATATGTTCCGCAGTCATGAACTCAGATTTCGAACGCGAATGATCAGATACTAAGTGTTTTCGATATTATTTTATGGACTAGAAGCACAGACGCTTACCAAAGAAATCATAAAGCGAATTAAAGCATTTGAGATGTGGATCTATAGAAGAATGCTCAAAATAAGCTGGATGGATAGAGTTACGAGTGAACATGTTTCGGATGAATAAAGAAAAATAAGTATTTAAAACAATAAAAATCCGAAAACTTCTATCACGGACATGTGATGAGACATCCGGTGAAGTGCGAGATCTTGCATCTCATAATCCAGGGAAAGAAAGGACAAAATCACGGCTGAAGAACCTAAGACAATGGTACTGTTGAGGTTTTCCGGGCCGCAGGGAACAAAGTGATGAAAAAGAAGAAGAAGACCGATAAATGGCTTTGGGTGCTGCAGACGAACTGTACCGTTGGGAAAGTGCGATTTTACAATAAATATTTCCACAGCCCTCACCTGGCTGTAATATTTGATAATAGGTTGTAAGCTCGACACTCCTCCCCCGCCCCGCCCCTCGCGACACCGGTGTTGTTATATTTATGATGGAGAAGGGATGAAATTTTTGTGACTTTTATACAGCTTCTCGTAATACCGATTACGCGAACAGCGAGACGCGCACAACACCGGCACAACACCGGCACAACGCCGGCGCTGGGAGGGAGTCAATATTTTATCATGGCAATAAACATTTTCGTACAAAAAAGAGGAAGGTAATGTAAAGGAAGACACTCATCAAAGTACGCGGAGGGAGTATCGAGCGTTTGTGGAAACAGCGGAGGGAGCCTCCGGACTCCGGACTCCGGACTCCGGACTCCGGACTCCGGATAGCGGAGATGCGGATCGGCGATTGTTTATGCTTACAAATAATAATCAGGATAATACGATCGTGCCAGGGCGGGCGCGCGGCCGGGGAGTCTAACGTCTGGATTTATCCGCATAAGACATCCGCATCGGGAACGCGCGCGCTCGTCGAAAAAACCATTCGTTTTCTTTCATTTCAGTTTTAGATATCGTAAAGGCCCCCGCTGCCTGGTGCGCGACTTTATTGGGCAAAAAAGTTTACAATCAGACAGACAGACAGACAATAATGCTCTACACTTCAGTTACTCGTATTGTCCGTACACACATGTACATATCTGTGAGTGTTCTGGGATCTGCCTGCCTCGACAGATGAATCGTCCGATTTTCCCGGGTTGTAAGATTATCACTTTACTGTTTACATAATACATATTACAAATGCTTTTTTTGTGTCGTTTTCTTGTCCATGAGAAATATGTTAGGATGGAAGTAATTTATCAGCAATACCCTTATCCTTATATCTGCGTTATTCCCGACAAACAAATAAATAGGCATCAAACGTTGTAAGAGTGTGAGGACAGAGGCGATACTACTCCATTTCTTAGGCATTTCTTTTTGGTATAAAAGTACAATACACCGGGGTTTTGTTTATAGTTTGCAATTAGTTCAAAGTGGACTGCGGAAAACATTTATACAAGATTTCTACGAAGGATAGATTTTTTCCTACTTTAAAAAAATATGGTAGGCCCCCTTTAATATCTAATAATATAATTTTGCACTACGTTGCATCTGCCATTGTTATTGAATTTTCTTTAAAAAACCACTAGATGGCAGTACAGATTAACAAAAAATTATAATGAATATTAATATTCATTTACAATCTTTTTGTATTCTGCAATAGATTCACTGAGTAAAATATCGTATTCACTTAAGATTTTAAGATATATTTTTTTTAACTGTCCATATTATTTCATTTCTTCAAGTTCACCATATCCTTCATATTTGTGCTTCAATAACATTCTGACGATAATCAATCAATTTAAATTAGCTTTAGGTATGCATACCTATATAGCATGTATCATTTTACTAATATTTTGTTTACACTACATGATGCATTACTAAAGCAATGTTAGAAGGGATTTCCACATTGAAATACAGATTCTAAGGAAATCGTAGAAACCTATCTACTATCGGCCGCGCAGTGGTCACTAAACCTGTCCGCAGGGCCTAGCAGCGAGCAATCGGCGAAATCCTTTTCTGCTGGTCTTCAATATTACACCATCACTTGTTTCTGACTGATTTTCTTCGTCAAGAGTTACCGGCCAGAACACCGCCCGCTCAAACGAGACATCAGCCCCGCGCTCATCGTCCACATGCGAGTGAGATAATGTGCAAACTCCACTATTTATGGAAACACCAAATTATCCGACCGGTACCGGAACGCAATGGTTCCGCAAAAATCACGTGGATCAATAGTCTATTTCGGACTTTCACGGCCGCGTCAGTTACGAGAGCACAACATACTAGGCAACGGAATGTCAGTACTCGGGCACCCTGTACCCTGTACCCTGTACCCTGCACCGCCACTGCACGAAGGGGGCGGTTAATGGGCCGAGGAATTTAATTGACTGGAGAAGATATCGCAACTGGGAAGATTCGACGAGTGAAAACTAGACGAGTAAAGCGAGGACCGGCTAAATTGTGTGCATAATTATAATTAAATTAATACAAACATTTGTATAGAAACAAAACAAATTAGTGATTTATTTAATTATTAAAGAGAACACAACAATTTTATTGTGAAGTTATAATTATTCAGAACGTATGTCTATGATATTTTAAATGTACATTAAATGTATTAATTAGAAAGATACCGGTAGCAACAATATTTTTCGATAAAATTAATTTTATATGTAAATCTTTATATTTAGTACATTTAATTTATTTAGTTGATTATGAATAAAAGTCCAGCTTTGACGCTTTCTTTGTAGGCAAATTTGAAAGAAATCTGCTGCATTTTAGAGTGCAAGATGGATTTCTTTTCTAATACCAAGTCACGTTTAGTCCTGAATATTAATGTATTATACAGTTTTCAACAAAACAATTAACAACTTTATGTGTTTACTGTTTCCGTGGAAAGTTCGTAGAACCCCTTAATCACATTTGTGAAAATAAAACACTTTTATTCTACTCGTTTAATATACAAGGCGAAACGCGCCTCAAGTAAATTAAGAGAGTAGAATCCGAGTGTTTTATTTTCACATATAGGAACTTAATTTGTATTAGAAATTATATCTTTAAAATCGTTCTGCAGTAAATTTCAATCTCCCGCATCATGCGTTAAATAAACACCTCACTGTTTTTGCTTTCCCCATATTCCTGTCTGACGCACTTTGCTTCCAAATTTACCCGATCATTTCATTTTAGTATGGGTAAAAGGCTAGTTTTAATACAAATTAAATTAATCAACTAGAAATTTATATAGAAAAAATCTATTTATCCGGGGAAACGTGTAAACCATTTCACTACAGCAACAACTAGGATTACGGAAAATTTAGAACTAATATCAGTGTGGGACGCAATAGGCTCAACACCTTTTATATAGGAATGTCAATGAAAGGTTCTCAATATATCTACATCTCTGAGCACTTACCAAATAAAACCAAACAATCAAATGGGCTAGAGAATTTTTTTTTAAATTTGTTTGGAACCTTAATAGTAAAATCTATGTACGGAAAACTGATGGCGACAAAGTTATATTAGTGGCTAACGAGTCATGCCTATCGTCGATATTATTATCCTATACTATATTAGTGGCTAACGAGTCATGCCTCTCGTCCATATTATTATTCTATACTATATTAGTGGCTAACGAGTCATGCCTCTCGTCCATATTATTATCCTATATTATATTAGTGGCTAACGAGTCATGCCTCTCGTCCATATTATTATTCTATACTATATTAGTAGCTAACGAGTCATGCCTCTCGTCCATATTATTATTCTATACTATATTAGTGGCTAACGAGTCATGCCTCTCGTCCATATTATTATTCTATACTATATTAGTGGCTAACGAGTCATGCCTCTCGTCCATATTATTATCCTATATTATATTAGTGGCTAACGAGTCATGCCTCTCGTCCATATTATTATTCTATACTATATTAGTGGCTAACGAGTCATGCCTCTCGTCCATATTATTATTCTATACTATATTAGTGGCTAACGAGTCATGCCTCTCGTCCATATTATTATTCTATACTATATTAGTGGCTAACGAGTCATGCCTCTCGTCCATATTATTATTCTATACTATATTAGTGGCTAACGAGTCATGCCTCTCGTCCATATTATTATTCTATACTATATTAGTGGCTAACGAGTCATGTCTCTCGTCCATATTATTATCCTATATTATATTAGTGGCTAACGAGTCATGTCTCTCGTCCATATGACTATCCAATACTACATTAGTGGCTAACGAGTCATGCCTCTCGTCCATATGACTATCCCATACTATATTTATCTGCTATCTCATATTTATTTTTTATCCTATTTATTTTAATATTCCTTAATTAAAAAAATCTAATCTGGTGTTTATATGATGTTTTCCACTCTAATATACAACATCTAAAATATTGATTTATTTTCATCATAACTATCGTTACTCATCATCACGGACTATTCATATCATCAGAGGAGCCAGCAACAGAATGAAAACAAATCAATTTATATATTTTAATTTACTGTCACTAGCACAATTAAATTCAGACTAAATTGTAATGTCACTAGCACAATAAGTACGCACAATTCTAATTTCGTTAAAAGGTTTTGAAGACATTAATTTTAATAAAGTCTTAGAAGAATTCGAACCTATCGAAACGAGAGAAGTCGGGGAACCGGAATCTTGCAAATAAATAATTAAAGAAAATTTAAGAATTACTCAACGTCAACATCCGAAGCATTAATTATAATTTCGATAACTTGCAAGTGCTACTCCAACACACTAACATCAATTTTGACATAATCATTTGCACAGAATGTTGGCTGAATAACTTGTACGTCCAAAAGCAAATAGAGGGCTACAATGTACACGCTACAACCAAACATTTGGACCAAAATGACGGAGTGGTTGTGGTGGTGCACACTCATAACAATTTACATGTCAAAAATGAAGAATCACCAATCGTACAGGACACAGACAATATATCGTCCACCTTCATTTCAGAACGCCTAAGGAAATAATTATCACAGGCGACTTTAATATCGACGTCATCAACCAGTCACTGCCTACTATCACTCGAGACTACCTCGATGTCTTAGCTCACCGTGGATTTCTCTCAGCAATAAACAAACCTACGCTAGACAAATCTTGTCTCGACCATATTATCATATATAAGTCCATATTAAGTCCAAGTTACCCAATACACGCAGTCATTTGTCAAACATCTATAACCGACCACTTCCCGGTTATGATGAGCATCGAACAGTACACCAACAAATCACATAAGACTAACAACTTGCGAAGAAAATGTATAAACTACAATAAACAGATTATAGACCTAGAACAGGTAGCATGGAATTCAGTATATGACTACGAGGATGTTAACTCAGCTTTTAATGAATTTAACTATATATTGCAACAACACATTACAAAAAATCAGTATTATAAATCTTACTCTACTAGAAAAAACATAAAACCGAGGATCACTGAAGACCTAATTTCAAGTATAAGAAAGCGCGACAAACTTCACAAAAAAGTTCAGCAGCATCCTCTTAACATAGACGTACGAATCCAATATAAACGATATAGAAATATTTGCAATAGAGCAACAAAAACGGAGAAAATACTATATTATAGAAACCTAGTAGAACAAACTAAAACCACATACAAGAAAATGTTGGCAAATTATTAGAGAACTCACCAATTCTAATACCGATAAAAGTAATTAAGTATTTCAAATAGTTTATGATGAAAGTATTCCGAACACTGATCAAAATCAGACTGATATCTTAAACTATATAAATAAATACTTTTCCTCAAAAGGTTAAAACATTTCAGATGAACACTTACTCAGAATGAACACAAGCGAATTACAGTTATGTAGTAATGTCCGCTTAAATTCACAAACATCGAACTCAATATTTGTAAGTCCGACTACACCACATGAAATCAACACAGTTATACAATAATTAAAAACTAATAGTGCTTCAGGTAAAGATAGTATTTCAACTAAGCTTGTAAAATAAATTAAGAAATACGTAACCGAACCATTTGCATTTATAACAAACCTAAGTCTACAAACTGGAGTCTTTCCAACCATGTTAAAAGATTCGGTATTATGCCCAATTTATAAAAGCAGAAACCCTAGTATATATCCAACTATAGATCGATCTCTCTTTTAAGTGTTTTTTCAAAAATTCTAAAAAAAATTTTAAACGGAGGTTTCTCAAATTCCTAGATAGATATAAATAACATTCTATCCAATCAACAATTTGGCTTCCGATCAAAACGCAATACAGAAGATGCCCTCATATCTCTCATGGAATATATCGTCTCGAATCTAGACAAGGGAAATAAATACGTGGAGATTTTTCTTGATCTTGCAAAAGCATTTGACATCGTACCGCATCTACTATTGCTAAAAAAACTTGAAAAAATAGAAGTAAGAGGCACAGCGTATAAGTGGTTTAAGGATTACTTAACAAATAGACATAAAATTGTCCGAAACAATGAAAAATACAGCAATCCATCATTGATAACATACGGTGTTCCACAGGGAAGCATTTTAGGCCCTATATTATTTCTGGTATATATTAACGACTTTTGTAATGCGACTTTAAATAATGGAAAAATAATCACTTTAAGTCTTGGTAAGAGTTCAATACTCGTGCAAAGGATGGTTTGGACAAGGCGAAAAATTGTTTAATACGAACCTCCTATTACTTAACACAAAAAAATCAAAATATGTATGTTTATGTATTAACGAAAGAACATCGCCACATCAAAGCCCTACACTCATTGTACATGACTGCAAAACAAACAAGAACACGGCTTTTTCATGCCAATGAAAAATTTACACGAGATAAAATTATTCGACATCAGGGAGTACTGATCGATGATCATCTTAACTGGAAAGAGCATATATCGAACCCAGCTAAATGCTTAAGAAAACTAATTTACTTTTTTAAAGGAATACAATGTATAATTGACTACAAACTCTTAAGATCGACGTACTTTGCACTCTGCTATTCCCTAATTAATTATGGCATTTTAGTTTGGGGAAGAGCAGCAAAAACAATATTAGAGTCGGCAAAAAGAGCACAAAAAACAATTCTTAAGGTAATAAATGATCGCCCCTTTAGATGTCCATCAGATCTTATATTTAAAGTGTACAATGCCCTAGATATAAGACAAATCTTTATGTTGAGACTTGTCCAATTTTTCCATGCTAACACAACTCACCCCAAGCAATAAATCATGGACACAACATAAGACAAACAACGAACGAACATCTATACGCTAGTTCCGATAGCAACAACGACATTTCATTAAAGATTCTACAAGTTCTTAGCTCCGAAACTGTACAACACACTCAGTACCAACTGAAAATCGTTCAACTCCAATAAGATTACACAAATATGGACCCAATATATGATCCAATCGGGTAGAGAGCAATCAGAAGTCAATATTCTAACATAATCATTATACAGTACCTACACTAATAATTTCTATAACAGTTCTATAACACTCCCACTACATTTTTTATTTTCTTTATCTCTATTTTTATTTCTGTCGAATCTTTAGTAAATAACACCATAACAGCACGAAAATAACTGGCTACTTTAATACAGACTTCAGTCTAGCAAAGTAGCCAGAACAACGCTGTATATATCAGAGGTGGAGTCTATTCCATCCCACACAATAAACTATATTCACCTGTTACAACAAAAATAAGTATGTCAATATAGTCTAAATAAATAAATTTTTACAATTTATTATTCCATTTTTAAAAGCAATTATCTCTATATTACTTTCAATCTTAAATATCTAGGAGAATAAATCACGCTAGGAGATGTCAGAATAAATTAATTAATCAATTTTATTAAACTTTGATACAACTTACACATTTTTGTTCGAATCTCGGTAGCAACTAATTATTTTTTCGATAAATAATTTTTTTTTCTGTACATCTTTGTAGTTGATTTATTTGGTTTGCATTACAAATACCATAGTACTATATTCTGAAAATGCAGTTTCATAGCAATAATGTGTTCTCCTTAAATAAAAGATAGTTATTAATAAACGTAACTCTTCAAAAATGACAACAAAAACATAATTTTGCTTAACATGCAGAATAAAATGAAATTTAATTGGGTACCATAAGAACCAATACTGACATCATTTTTTAAAATTGAACTGTTTTATCTCATATAACAATACACATACAAACTAAAAATTGCTAAATATATATTTAATAGATTCCGATTCATAAGTTAGAAAACCGTAAACTGGGCAAACTATTATCTAATCATATTCATTTCTTACATTTGTACAATAATAATTTAATTTACAAATAGATTATGAGTAGCATAGTAAAAAAAATATTGTGGAAGAGTAAGAAAGTTACGGGAACATTCAGTTATGTAACCTACAAATAAATATTCTACAGGATTTCCCTGAAGCCGCGCGCCCCACGGAAGGCCCGTAGAACGCGTGTACTCTCCAGAATCCACACTTTAGACTCCAGGTGACGGGTGACGGATGACGGGTGACGGGTGACGGGTGAAGGGTGACGGGGTGACGGGGTGAGTGAGGCAGATCGGCTCAAAGTGTACTAAGCAAATAAGCATGTCACAGAGAGATTATTATTTCAGTAGGAAATCTCATCATGTTGACACAGGTAGAGGTAATTATTTTATTAAAGATGGCTTTACATGTCCACAGCTTAATAATATAATATTGAAACAGGTCGAGATCTGAAACACAACAACGAAGACAAAATAGGCACCTCGTTGTCGGTGCGTTTTCTCCAAAAGGATCCGGGTGTTTTTCTTAACAAACAATTAGCAGTTCAGCGAAGGTATGAAAAAGGAGAAGCGAGACTCTCCGGTCTTTCCGCATCTCTGCGGGAGGAAGGAGGACGAGCTCACTCATCCGACTCGGGAGCCTTCGTATTCTGTTCCACGAAGCCGGGATGGCCGGCAATTCGGCCGGTAAATCACTCTGCATTTTGCAGTCTGCTGCAGAACCACGTTCACCGGTTTGGGATGGGTGGCAAACGCATCAGTTGTTTGGAAACCTTCATATTCAGTGTACATCATGTATAACTAGGATAAAGATACACAATTCTTCTTGCTACATTTCGGCCAATGCGCACATTAATATTCTGCGGAAAACCAAAACTATTTGATAATAATATTGTTGAGATTACCATCGTTTAAATTGCTGTAAAACTATTCTGCAGTTTGGAAAATAATGAAAATAGTAATATACATATATGTATATATAGTTTCTAGTTTTTTGGGCTAATCTGTCGCGTACATCTGACCTTTCTGGCATGTATACAGATGATTCTGAACGGCCATGAAAACCTAAGAACATTTTTAATCTTTCTAGTCGATTCATTAATTTGTATTAAAAATATTTGACGCTCGTCAAATCCTATTCGAAGACAGACCATCATCATGCTATAATCAGACACTTCGGTAGAATTAAAAGTACCATTAATACCCGTGTAGAGATGCGAGGCAGGAATATTTTATTATATCACCCTATTTTTCGATTATCTTCTGTAATTATCATACTTACTTACTTACCATGCCGTTTCCCCGCAGGGGTAGGCAAAGAGGATAGAACGCCACATCCTGACACACAATTCTCGCCTCATCCACATTCATACATCTTCTCATACAAGCTCGCCGATTATTGAGGCTTCTAACAGGACCATCCTCCAGTATCTGGTTTACCTGGTCGTGCGCGGACGTCCTCTACTTCTGGTGCCATCAACACTTGCGTCATATATCTTTCTTACCATTCTCTCCTTATCTTCATTTATCCGTTCCGTATGACCAAACCACCTAAGTGATCCTTTCTTAATCTTACCCACTATACTAAGATAAGCTTTACATTCTTTCCTTATTTCTTCATTATTTACTCTGTCATAAATGAATCTGCCGCATAAACGCCTAAGTAATCTCATTTCCACTGCATTCAGTCTACTTTCGTTCCTCGTCTGCCAGCTCTAGGCCTTACTTCCAAACATCAGTGTCGGTACCGGGACTCCATTGTGAACCGCTAGTCTTGCCTCAGTTGACAAGTTCCCATTAGCTATAGTTCCATTCTAAGTGCCGTTCACTTTATTCTCTGCAGTCACCCACCTTTCGATATCTTTCTGTCTTTCCGTTTCTATCGAACACACATACTACATATTCCCAAATACACAAACTCATCTACTTGTTCCGATATACATTACCTACAAATATTTTTCTCGGTGTCTTGCTTTCCTATTTCTCGAATACCATCACTTTCAACTTGTTAACATTCATAATGAGGTCGCTTTCATTGCATACATCGTTCATTCTATTCACTAGCCTCTGTAATTCTTGTACATCATTCTCCAATAGTACTGCATTATCGGCGAACAATAAATAGCATACAATCAAATCCAGTTCTTTCACACAATTATCCATATACAAGTTGAACAGTCATGGAGACATTACACAACCCTGCTTGACACCATTTATAATGTCAAACCATGATGTGAATGATCCATTGATCATTACACACACAGAACTTCCTTCATATAGGGATGCGATTGCGCGTACAAGTTTTCTATTCACCATGTAATCAGAGAGTGCCTTCCATAACCTTTCTCTTATAACTCTATCCTACGCCTATTGCAGATCTATAAAGGCAAACAATTTTTTTTGGTTTTTCGCTAAAAACTTTTCCGTCACCACTCGTAGAGAAAAGATCTGAACCATGCATCCTCTTCTACCCACAAAGATCCCTTGCACGTCCAATACTTTTTCTTTCGTCACTGTTCTTTCTATTAAAATCCTAAAAATTAGTAGACTAATTGTCCTATAATAATAATAATATTAATAATAAAAAAATAATATAAATGCATTTATTCCAGCGTTATCGATTTTATCCATTATTTGAAAGATCCATCTACCTTATTTTTACAGAATAAAGAAAACCAAGGAAAATATAAATATATAAATAAAAAGTTCACACATATATATATATATAAATATAAACAAAATATAAGTACTACAAATATAAATACTTCAGTCATGGTCATTATTGTATATGTTGCTATCCTGAAGGCGTTGCTATTCTCTAGACAGCTTTCCATGAGATCGCTGCTTGCACCAGAAAGTTGATGATGAGCTCCTGCCGCAGCTTTACGCCCGCAACTCGATGTCTCAGAAGCGGAACGAATCCATGTATACGGCCTTCATACCTGCTGTATACATGCTAGTGAACACCGATTTAAACAAGACCCTCTTCACCTCCTTACTGCATTGGTAAAAACTACCATAGTTTCCGCATTCCATACGCGACCCTTTACCTTTGTAGAGAAGCATAATAACTGCTCTCCTCTAATCTAACAGAGTGTGGCTCTCCTCATGATTGAAGAGCGCATGAAGCCACGAGACTACTAATGGGCCACTAGCCTTGATATACTCCGAAGCAACGTTATTATACCACACAGCCTTACCTTTCTTCATATGTTTTTTTTTTGTAGCATAAATAGTACAAAAAATGAAGGTAATTACTTTACTAGACGTGGTCTGTTCTAAAGCAATTAATTACCTGTACACTTTTAAAAAGTTATAATTGTTTAGAGGTAAGTAATTATAATGTTGAGTAAGTTATAAAAAGTTATGTGAAAAAAGTACAATCTGAAGTTATAAAATATTATTGAAAAAAAGTTATAAAAATATTATTGTCTGTAATATACATTAGTTGGAGTCAAAAATGTGTAGGTAGTTAGGTTAGCACAAATGACAAATAAGATTCATTTCGCTTTTTACCTACATCAAGCAACTACTTTGTTATTTTTGGTTTGAAGTCGTTAATCACTTTAGACCCTTAAGGTCTAGTGGCATTTTATTAAATATTCGCGGAGCACAAAATAAAAAAGTTCGTTGTGAAAATTTGGTATTAAATTTAGGCACTGAAAAGTATCCTACGGCTTTGCTTCTAGTCTCCTTTGGATCGGATAGTGGAAGTACAGTAATTTTTTTTTTTTTTTAATTGTTTTAAGATTGCTCTGGTAAACGGTTGTCGTATATCCAAAACTTGGAAGGATTTAAAGAGTTCTTCAGAATTATGTCTAAATGGCCTCTTGTTTATTACTCTGATGACCCATTTCTGAGACTTAATTAGAGAATATATTGAAGTAAGAGCTGCACCGTCCCATGCACATATTGCGTAACTGATGAGACTCTGACAAAGTGAATAGTATACCATTTTTAATAAAGTAATATTCATGAAACTGCGTAAAATTTTGAAAATATAAATTAATTTTCTCACTTTGAAGCTTACTTAATCGATATGAGGAACCCATCATAAATTTTCATTAATTGTTTTTCTGATTAATGAATGAATGATTAATCTGGTTAATCTAATCTCATTCGATTTTTCTAATGATGTCAGTCACATATTTGATTTGAATCCGAAATGCATATATGTATTTTAATAGTATTTGGGACGAGATGGTGTTCTTGTTTTTAAACGAAAAGGCAATAAAATATGTTTTTTAGAGTTAAGTGTTAGCAGGTGATTGTCTAGAGTACTTTTGATTTCTGCAGTGGCTAATTCTGCCCATTTAAATGTTTCATCCCACGTACCACCATTTATTAATTAATATAATGATTGCAGTATCATCACCACAACTATTTTAATTCCATTCTCTAAAGTTTTATTTAAAAATTCATTGATATATATTATAAAGAGTATCGGACCGAGTGTGCTACCTTGAGGTACTCCATATTTAATGTACATTGGATCATTGTGGGTGCCATTAATTTCTATAGTTTGTTTCCTATTTTCAAAATAATTTTTGAACCAATTCAAACGACTACCTGTAATACCAATATTATTGAGCTTATTTAAAAGCAAAAAGTGTGATATAGTATCAAAAGCCTTCGATAAGTCTAGAAAAATGCCTAGTACTTTGCGTCCCTTATCCATATTTGTGATAGTGTGTTCAACTAGTTTTACAATAGCATCTTCAGTTCCCATATTAAGTCTGAAACCGTATTGATTTTCATATAAAATTTTGTTTGTCTCGAGATATTCTATGAGTCTTTTTTAGACAAATTAGTCTATAGTTGATTATCTTTGTTTTATCTCCACTCTTGTAAATAGGTTTGACAACTGCTTCTTTTAAATGTGATGGTACTATTCCTGTTTCTAAGCTATGGTTTAATATATGTAACAGAGGTTTCAAGACAAAGTATTTGATTTCTTTCACTGTGAAATTGGATATCCTATCATGTCCCACTGCACAGTTTGTACGTAGAGATGAAATTAGAGTGGACAATTCACTTGAAGAAATTGGGTAAAATTTAAAGTTATGTGGTGTGTGTTGAAAAGTTGTATTTCCAGTTAGGTGTGTTTTATCAAAGTTTTTGGATTTAAGAATGCTATCTGCCAGTCTGGGACCCAACTTGGTATAGTGATCAATAAATTCATCAGCAATGAGTTTAGGATTCTTTTTACAGATAGTAAGTTGTCCTGCACTTCAATATTGGCTATGGCCGAATAATTGTATTTATTTTGATGCGTGGAGTCATTGATGATCTGCCATATTTTTTTGGAATCCATTTTGCCTTCTTTAATTTTTTTTCGTAATAAGCTTCTTTGGTGATTATGAGTAAAAGTTTACATTTATTTCTGAACTTTTTGTATGCATTTATGAGATTAATGTCATTTGGGTATTTTTTAACTTTCATATGCATTTTGTTTCGTTTGTGGATACTATTTATTAGACCTGAAGTTGTCCAATCTTTAAGATTAATACATCTATGGCTTGTATTATGTTGTACATATTTAAATTCAGTATTGTTAGTAAGATAAGTGTTTAGTGTATGGGTAAACTTTTCCATAGCCTCATTTGTATTATGTGTTATTAAAGCAGATGTCCAAGGTTCACTTTTCAGATCTTCTTTTAGTTTGTTATAGTTGATTATTTTCTTTAGATGTTCAGTTGAACCAAGAATACGATTTAAGCTTTTCAGTTTATTGTTTTTGATTTTTTGGTTTATAAGCGTTGAGTAGTGATCAGTAATTGTGGAGAGTAAAACAAATGTCTTAGTTTTAGTCTTGATGAAATATGTGATCTAAATAAGTTTTGGAAGAGTTGGTATCTCTAGTAACGGTGTTGATGCTGGAGACAAAGCCAAATGATGCTAACATAGATAGGTAGTCGTTAGCCTGTGGATGTATGTTGTCAATGATATTTATATTGAGGTCACCGGCGATGATATATTCATTTATTTTTTTCGATGTTTCGAGGATTGTAGAAATAGATTGAGATCTATAGATTCCAAGGATGCAATGTTGTTTGTTTAGAATTGCTCGTAGTACTTAGCTCGTGTACTTCATCTACGGTGTGGTTTATATCATCATTAATATACATTATAACACCATCATTTTGTTTATTATTAATTTTGGTATAATAAAGTTTATATCTTTCGATTTCGTGAAAAAGCGAAGTTTTGTTAATCCAGCATTCAGTTAATATAATTATGACAAACTTGATTTTTAAGCCATTAAAGAGAATTATAAGTTCATCAAAAATTTTTTAGTAGCTTCTGATATTTAGGTTCAAAATTTTTAAGCCAGACGATAGGGAATTATAGTTGGACCTACTGTCAACTGTTTTGGTTGAAATCGTGTCATGATAGTCATCAATGTCGATTTCCATAGCCACTTAGATTTTTTATTGAACAGATTGACCATTTAAGTTAGGACCTTTGATTCACACGTTGCTTTAGGATATTATTTTCTATATCCTCTTCGGTTCTAATAAATATAGTTTAAGCTTCATCATCTCGTTTTGCGAGGATTTTTACATTTTTATGCCACACATTTAAAGCCGTGATTTTGGGCAGCAGTTTTGGCTCTCCATAGTAAATCGTTTGGAAAGGGGGACATACCCTCATTAATATATATTCTGTTTTCTCCATGGCCAACTATTTCCGATGATGTGATTATCTTCATTCTATTACAAATGATTTGATCTCGTTTGTGTGGGTCTCTCAACCTAACTGAGATTATCGGTATGCCACTTTGTCGTTTAGTACGAATTCTTTTGCACATTTCGTGTAATTGTAGAGGGATATCAAGTTTCTCGGCAACTTTTAAAACTATGTCTTCAATTTTTTAATCTTTTTTGAATGCGACTTCTGTAATTTTAATATCATTGCTGTAATATTTTTGTTCCAGTTCTGAAAGTCTAATACTTAAATTCCTTATTAAAATATATTTGCAGCTCAGTTCTTGTTTAAAGCTCTCCACTTCATTACTCAGTTTCGACAGTGATTTCCGTTTTTGCAGTATTTCATCGTATTTTTGAGATACAGAGTTTTGAGCATTGACCACTTTGACCACTTCTGCCATCTCCGATTCCAGTTTTTAAAACAACTCTGTTTTAAGTTCTTCCATTTTTTTTTCAAATTTTTTTGTGATTTTTGCAGAAAATCATCCTCATATTTTTAGTCTCCAAGATTAGTTGCTTGACTTTTATTATGTTGACCTTTAGTTGACATGTTAGAAAAATGTTGGTAAATTTAAAAAACTAGTTTATTTTAGGACACGCACTTATCTTAAAGGGATATTGAAAGCATAGGGTGACAGGTGTGCACACAACCGACATTCATTTATTGCACACTTTATTTCGTCATTCATACTTGCCCCAAAGAGCCTCTCAAGGGATTCCTTATTTGTATTCTCTTCACTCTCATACGTTTCCTGTAAAAATATCATCCATCTACCTTTTATTTCAACCTCATTCATCAATATTTCTCCATTTACTATAGTTTTCATACTACTGCTTGCAGCACCACATCGGGATTTTTTGACCGCCTTCCAGAAGACTTTTATAAAATCCTGTAAATTCTCGATCTTTTTCACCCCTTCCTCTCTTTTCAGCCTCTCTTTCCTTTCTTTCAGCTTTAACTTTTTTATTACAATCATTGAACAGATCTTTTGCTCTCGAGAATTCATCCCCATTTGCTATCAAAAGGTAAAGCCACACGTGTTTCTTTTCTTTCACAAGTTTCTTTGAGCCATCACCCCACCGTGCGTCGCCTCTCTTCTTTCTTTAGATAGCAAGAAAGGCAACGCATGTAATTATCATTATGTATATAATTGTAAAAATCCTATGTTGATGGGATTACAGTAATCATTATAATATGACGACAGTAATTAGAAGCCTATTTTCGCTATGAAAACATTTTCATAATTAAAGACAAGCATATTTCAGAACCTTCGAACCTTAGGGAAACTTTTGAAAACAAATCAAATACTTCCCAATCGGAACTGTGAACTTCCTGTGCACATAAAATACACTACCGTCGATTGTCCGACTACTATCTAAAGATGGCCTGTGCCTGTGCCTGTGCCTGTGCCTGTGCCTGTGCCTGTGCCTGTGCCTGTGCCTGTGCCTGTGCCTGTGCCTGGGCCTGTGCCTGGGCCTGTGCCTGCATTTGATCCGTTACTTCATTCGATAATGTGTCGGTGTTCTGCGTCCAGCGATGCGAACTTGACTATGTCTGGTGGATTTTTTGTATTTTTCAGGCCATATTCGCGTAACAGAAATAATCGTAATAATTTGTTCTATAATACAAATTTTAGAAAAAATATTTTAGTTGCTACTGCGACTTCACAATAAAAAGTGGTCTCCTAAATAATTTGCTTTTTCTCATCAAGTTCTCATGGACATATCTAAATTTAAAAATGAAGAATACACTGATCAGTGTGATTCCTGCATTGTCGTCTCATCCCCGTGCACACAAAATGGCCAGCTTCCACTCCATGCTAAACCGATGGATTTGATTAACATATCACTAAGTACCGCTAATTAAAAATAATACAACAAATTGCAATTAAAAACGGATATAATCGAGAGTTAATTGATTAAAAGCTAATATAAAATATCATTTAAAAAACTCAAGAAAATATATTTGTACTCAGGATAACTAATTCCACGGAAAATACTTATTGGCGGAAAATATTATACACTGGTCCAATTTCCTATAAAATTACGAATAATTTCCCTTTGCATATAAAACCCGCGTTTTACCACCGGCACGCATCGCATTTAATATTGGCAAAATTGTACTTAATTCAAAAACATAAACTAATATATTAACTTATAAATGAGTTGTGAAGATTGCGATTGTTGGTCAAACAGCGAGAAATCTAAATACGAGAATGATGACGAGATGGTGGTGGCGATAACCCAACGTGCGCATAGTACAAAGTTTAGTTACACATATTAAAATAAATAATACGGTAAGAATGGTCAAGCGAAAAACAAATATCCAACGGCCGCGAGTTGCGAGGGATGGGCTCTCTCTAAACGGTATATATAAAGAACCCGAGGACACAAAAATTATGTTAATAGATATTTCTGGACAGCCTGTTTTCTAGAACGAAGTAATTTCGTGTTTTTCCCCAGAAAAATGCAACGAAGCACCTGCCATTTGGGATCAATGTTTGAAGGGTCGTTTTGAACCTGCGGACGGCGAAATTACGGCACCAGCCCTGGTGCGCGGGGAAACGATCAGATCTTGTGGGAAAACAAAAGGTTCCATTAAAGATGATTAGACCCGCGCCCCTTCGACCCCCCGCTCGGGGCGTCACATTCAGGAAGCCTCCTACTAACAATAATTAGCATAAGCAGCGGGCGGGAGGAAGATCGCGGCCGGGTCCCGGGAGTGGGAGTGGGAGAGGGAGGGAGATCCTTAGAATCCTAAAAGAGGGATAGCCGCTCTCCACTTTGGCCAAAAATGGTTTTCACTAAAGAAAAGGAAGCGGCTCGATCGACATAAAGAGAAAACGTTATGACACCACACTCGGATCCTGCAAGCGACGTAATAGCGAATATTCAAGTAATCCATCCACACCATAGGGAGTAGCTAACCGCAGATGAGCACTCCATGCGACTATTGTCTGGAGCCGCAAGATTTGACACACATATATAGGGTTATCCAGCAACCGCGATAGAACTATAAAATCGAATAACATTAAAAAAACAAGAATAATATAAATATTTTTTTTATTATTTGAAAGACCATTCAACGTCATTAACAAAGGAATATAATTTCATTCAAATATGCACCGCGAATACGTCTGCTACAATATATTCTTTCGATCCAACTTTCAGTTATTCGTCCATGCTAGTTCACCAATAACACGAGTTATGTTGATTTTAATTGTTGGATTGTTGGTGCATCAGCTTACGTAAGTGACTTTACATATCCTTATAGAAAATATTGTAACGGTGAGATGTCACACAATCTAGGCGGCCGATTGACAAGTCCATTTCTGGAAATGATCGTTTTTGATAATCAGTTTATTAAGTCGCAAACCAAGTTAAGTTCCAGTGTGAAACGCTCCTATTCTAACCTGGAATTCTATCACATTTATCGGATAACCCTGTACAATAGTGCGTGATGCATTTATGTAAAAGTGATTTTTGCTTGAAAATGTAATATTCACTAGCATCTGACAAAAATAAAACAAAGCGGTAGATACGCTTATTTTTTATTTTAATATTTAAATACTTCATTTATCGAAACCCAAAATGTTTGGCGGAGCTGGCCCGCCAGCCAGTTGATTTAAATATTCCCCGTGCGCCGAGCCGGTTCGGTAAAATAATGTAACAGATGTGATCTTAAAGAATAAAAAGCAGATTCGGGCGGCAGGAGGAGGTGAGAACAGGGTAGGGAAGCGCGGGGAAATCACGCGAATAATAATAATAATACACTCGGCTTAAAGGATCAAAGTGCCGCGCGAAGAGGAGGCCGGAGAGGGAGGCCGGAGAGGGAGGCGCGCGGATGTGTCAGGGAGCATTTGTAACACGAGACCACGTGGTGCCGCGGCAGCGGAGCGCCCCGGGGCCGGGGGCTGCGCGGGAAGAGGGGCAATAAAACGGAGCTGAACAACAATAAAACGGTGCGCAGGCGGCAGAAGCGGGGAGCGGGGAGCGGGGGCGGGAGGACGAATTCAGGAAACGATTTGGAAAATGGAAATTTTATGATTAAACTACTAACGAAAATCCACGCACAGATCCTGACGCGGCTTTACGGCCCGCGCTGTGGGGCCGGATCTCCATTTTATGATCAATGCGCCCAATTATTTACATTACATTATTCCAGCTACCGGGGACCCTCGCCATTGAAGGTTCTCTGGGGCGAAATCCAAATGTGAGGTTATGATTTATTTGCAAATAATTAAAGTTGCCGTTAACTCGATACTAGGATCGTCAACTCTACAGTAGACTGTCCTGATTTACTCAGACGCGTATCCATTCGAGTGCCAGCCAGGTCAACCAGAACTAATCTCACATTTAATCTTCCACATTGTAACACCAATGCCAAATAAAACTCATTTTTTCACCGAGCACCCCTTTATTTCAATTCACACGTAAACGAACTAGACATGTTTAATACTTCAGTTACCTCAATTAAATCTAAATTCAATACTTAAACTTTAAAGGCCTTTATTTTTCATTTTATTTTTATCACTCAGATTTTATTCCCTATCCCATTTTCCTTTTCCTTTCCCCTCAAATATTTTCTGACTTTCTTTTTTATAACTTTTTTCTCTATGTAAATTTTTTTATTCTCAACTTTTTTTGTCACTTTTTTCTGCATTATAGTTCTTCTTAAATTTTAAATTGTACTCACTGTATAAAGTATTTTGTATCGTATAAGAAAATATGTAACTGGTTCTATATTTTCTAAATTAAATAAAAATAAAACAATAAATACATAATATTAACATATTTCATATATATTATAACATTCTTTCTGATGCAATAGATAATATAAGCGCACAATGTAAGATATGCTCACTGTTTCCTAGACCAGACCAAAGTCTATCTTAAAGGAGTCAGGTAATATATTTTTATTGTGATTCAGTTGCTTGACCGTTTGGAATAAAAACATAAAAAGCTCTATTGTAAATTTGTCCGAAGCTCGAAATAGTATTAATTAGTCTGGAGGTTTCGCTAAGCCTGTTCACATGCCGACAGCCGACAGCCGACAGCCGACATGGCCGATATGCCCACGCATGCCGTTTGCGCCGAATACTAAAAGAGCGCAACTCTCCCTTTGAGCGATGAGTGTCCTCGTGCTCCCGACAGACGCCGCCACCGCGTGACGGCGCTACGTGGCAAATTGGTAATAATTATTTGTAGGAGAAAAAATCGAAATTCATTCCTCCCGTCTTCTGCCCTTCTCCATTCCTCGCCCGCGTCCCGATTTACACAACGGGAGACAAATTACCGAGTCGATGAAGGTACTTCGCGAGATAACAGGTATAATTGACTGTTTCCGAGGTAAGTTTGTAAAACTCCATAACCACATATGTGAAAATGAAACACTTGTTTTTTGATTCTACTCGTTTAATTTACTTTAGACTATGTTGTAAAATTTAATAGCTGTCTTTTCTACATATTACCTGACATTAAAATATCATTAGTGTTGAAATAGAAACGTTAATTACAAGCATTAAAAAATTTATAGAAATTCTCAGAATTTCAATGAATAATGTTGTCCCTTTTCATGTCACGCAAATAAAATATATAGATGTCACCCAATATAGATATAAATACAAGTTGTTAAGTTAAATTGTTATATTGCCCTTACAAGGCGAAACGCCTCACATATGTGGACAGGTATGATCATTAATCTACGTGTGCGCTAAGGGATGATCATTACAGCCAGTATTTAGAACATGATCATATTACTCTCACTAAGCCCACTTATACAAATGTATATTAGAACACTAAGCCAGGCAATAATCACCGACGGATCCAGGATCGTTTTAGCCGTGTGACTAAAATATAACTACCTGCTACCGTAATATTAATAAATTTAAAAATTTCGCTCGGGAAAAAATACATTGCGAGTTTCGAACGATAAGAACAAATTTGTCTGAAGTTAGGGAGAGCGGGGATCGTTCCTATCCCGTCTTCGGCAATAATGCATATGTACACGTCATTATCTGTGATCACTTACAAGCGACAAAGGTGATAACAAAATAAGTTCAAAAGAATTCAAAAGGTAGAAGCGTAACGATGAAGAATAAAATGAGACCCCTTGTTTCCAATAGAAATACTGAAGTGGTGTGTCGGGCACGGATGGCATCTCTTAAGAAAATCTCTGGGATAAAGATATGTAATTCGTTTTGTTTCTTCAGCGTAATGACAATGACAATTGGAAAGTTTTATCGTATTTGAAAAGTTGTGGGCAGACAAAGCAGGAGAAGAGCTCCGAGACGATAGAACGACCAATCTGTCGGTGCACTGTAAACTAAAATAGTCCAGAAGGAAGTCCACTATCGATAGATTATTGGTTAGTCATAGTAAATAGAATATTTATTTATTCGTAAACAATACATTGAATACAGATTTTATAAAACTCCGTCAGGTACTTAATAAACAATTGTTCAATACTCGTGTATCTACAAAAATGGACAATAATACATCGCTTTTCATGGCCATTTAAATTATCGTTGTATTCTACAGGGTCTTTCAATAGGGACGCTCCAAATTTGTTAGGTTATAGCAGCCATGTTGTTAAAGGGACATCTGTCAAATTTATTGTCAATTATTTAGTAGTGTGCGGAAAATCACCATGGAAGGTTATAGCGTTGAACAACGTGTGCAAATCATCAAATTTTATTATCAAAGTCACTTCTCCGTTCGAGAAACGTTCCGCGCAATACATGATTTTTATCCTCGCCACAACCGTCCTGCCGAGTCGACTTTCAACGTTTGGTGGCCAAATTCGAGTCAACCGGTTCGGTAAATAATTAGCCAACACCTGTACGTCACCGAAACGCAAGATCTGCTGAAAACATCACTACTGTGCATGAGAAAATACGGGAAAACCCAAGGCAGTCAATTTTTCGTCGTTCACAAGAACTTGGCCTTTCCGTGACTTCAACTTGGCGAATTTTGCGTCGAGACTTAGGTCTGCAACCATATAAAATCCAACTAACTCAAGAACTTAAGGTTAATGACCATAGATAACGTCGTGTATTCGCTGATGCTCTGGAGCATTTGGAAGTTGACCCAAATTTCGCCAAAAAAAATCATCTATAGCGACGAGGCCCATTTTTGGATGAATGGATATGTGAACAAGCAAAATTGTCAGATTTGGGACGATATCAATCCTTACGAGATACACCAGCACCAAATATATCCCGAGAGAGTCACTGTTTGCTGTGGATTTTGGTCTGGTGGAATCATCGGTCCGTACATCTTCCAAAACGAAACAGGCTTTGCCATAACCGTCAACGGCGAGCGCTACAGATCGATGATAAGCAACTTCTTGTGGCATAAACTGGATGATATGAATATCGATATTATGTGGTTCTAACAGGACAGCACTACGTGCTACACAGCATTAGCCACGATGGACATTCTGCACGAGCGATTTGAGGGCATGGTTATCTCGCGCGGCGGTGACGTGAACTGGCCACCGAGATATAACGCCTTTAGACTTCTTCCTTTGGGGTTATCTTAAATCGCAAGTCTTTGCAAATAAACCGCAAACAATTGACGCCCTCAAAGTCAACATAACAATCGCCATCCAGCAAATTCAGCCAGATTTATGCACCAAAGTCATTGAAAATTGGACCTCCCGAATACGTGCCACCGAGCAAAGCCGCAGCAGATATTTGAACGACGTTATATTCCACACTTAATGCCATAAAATATACTTTAAATTGAGTGGATATATCACACACAACTTGTTTTATTTATATTTTTAAATCGAGCGTCCTTATTGAAAGACCATATGGATGCGTAGCGCGCATTTTGTATGATTATGTTTGTCATTCGAACTCTGAATCCACATTTATCGAAAAAATATTTATTTGCACCGGGATTCGAAACTGGACCTCTTGCTATTCAGAGAAACGTGTTAACTATTCCACTACAGTAACCGATTACGATTACGACAAATGAATAACTTATATCTGTATATTTTTATTTTTACCATAATATTAGGTTGTATAAGGAATAAAAGCGCCAGTCTTTAGCCTGGCGTGTGCTTAAAAATGCCTTTTCTTTATCGTCGTACTGGCACACCAGCGCCAGCACGCTGAGGTGGCGAGGGGTGAGTAAGTGCAATAGTTTGATAGTTTGCACAGTTTAACAACGCGAGAGTCAGTAGCCCTGGTCCTCGATGAAGATGTTTCACTTAAGCATGTCCCTTGCACGATGGAGTAAACCGATCGATAGCTGCCCGGGACACGTCATTTAATAACATTCAATAAAAACACTCAGTTTTATACCGTTACATTGATATACATTGAAGAATGTATACGAAAGGAGCGAATCTTAAACAGGGATCACTAAAATGATTCGAATACTTGAATATTCCATATACATGGGACGTAAAAATGGGGAGAGATAATAAATAGAATACAAAAAACGAGTTGAAGATAGCAAGAACAGGAAACGACCCCAAGAGATCTGGCACGACAGAGTGAACCAGATATTGGAGAACGACCCTGTCAGAATTGCTCAGCAAACGATAGGGCCTGCATGGTAACGGTGTATGAAACGAGAATGTTACACAAGGATACAGACATTTCTCCTATTGATTGCTTACCGTACGCTTACTGATTCGCATAACCTACGTTTGCCATGATGAGACAATCCAAAATAAAAAAGACAGATTTTCGATACAGATTGTCAGATAAAATGTTACTCTGGTCCACAGTCGAATGGTGCAGTAAATCATTAAGAATTCTTCCGCTGAAGACGGCCATTGTGCAGATGGAAAACTCCTTACTTACGTTCTTGAGACGTTTGTTGAGATATTTCCAACATAAAACACAAAGAAAAACAATTGAAAGTTAAAGTTCGCAGTTAAAACGTTTGAAGATAAAAAGTTTAAAAACCCGCCAGATGAGAGCTGCGCTCCCGAGGGCCGAGGGGCAACAATTTGCTTTCTTTCAGTTTGGAGGAGCAACCGGCAGTAAACAGTGGGATAGTTACACATTATTACCATATTTTTCTTCCTTTAAATGGCACGCTTCAATTCATAGTTAAAATATAATAAACTAAGTCATTTTTGCTAAAAGTGACTAACTGAATTTACAAAAACTTACTACAGTTTTTTTTAATTTCGGTCATTTTTAGAAAATTTAATGACAAGAATTAGCCAGTTAGTTTGTTTCTGACATATAACACGGTTTTTTTAACATAATTAGAGAATAAATAAACAGTAAATCTTATATGTTAAGTTTTCTGGGCTATTCTGCCATGTGTATCCGAAGATTTGAACAAATCACAAACATGCACACGTCGCATCGATGGTAGTCAAAACTCCGGCCAGAGAGGTCGAAGACTCACGATAGAAACCCAACACAGAAGATTCTGAATAGGCAGTTTCTGTCGTGAAGTTAGTTTGTAAAGAACGCATTAATTGACGAGTGTGATTGTTCATGCGATGTAATGTAATGTGTGTTGTCGCTGAATCGAGATATATTTCAAAGTAAGAAAAGTAAATCGAGAAGTTTAGCTGTCAACGTTACCGTCGTTTTGTTTTTATTATTTATGAATAAATAGATAATGAAAATGATGGTCACGCGGTATTCGCAGCTCAGCCTCAATGTACAATATGTATAATGTGCGAGACGCGCAGAGGGGCGGGGCCCCGCCGAACTAATTCCGCGAGATAACCGAGTTCATTTAAAAAGTTTCCCTTCTTTATTATTCCGACGTGTCTAAGCACACTCCGGGCCATAAAAGTCGGGAGATGTGAGTTTGGGAGATTATATAAATTAGTTCCTAAAAGTGAACATATATTACTGGCGAGGGGGGTGGGAGGGGGCTCCCGCGTGACGGTGAAGGGACTTGCCGGAGTATGGATATAAATTTCCGTCTCCTTTCGAGCGCCATTATGGGCACGAGCTCTTTTTGCCCGGAACGAGCGTCGCGCGACCTCCTAGCGGCGGATCGCCTCCAGCCTCCAGCCTCTAGTCTCGAAGTTGCGCACAAGAGCGATATCATTTTTACGAATATCTGTTGAGCGTCATACGGGAAATTCACAACCAATCGTCCAAAACTACTTTGATTTAACAGGACTAAGTTGTGTTATCCCAAGCAGACCTGACAAATGACGCTTGTTTTGTTTACTGCAACGATAAGCTTAGTTTAATGCTCCATTCCAGCACTGGACACAAGGAACATGTAGATTTCAGGTGTGTGTTTTTAATTTTTTCTCTAGGTCCAATATTAACTAAGTTATGAATTTTTTGAACAGCTGTTGCATTTTATATGTATTGTGTAATTCACAAATGTGTGTGTGTGTGTGTATTTACGACGATGTTTTTGATAATTAAGTTAACTGATCTTGCATTTATTCCAACATTTGATTTTTATCTTCATACACATGGTTACGAAACAACTGTACACGGACTCTCAAGTACATGCCCTGACTAGTTAAGTGGCAACATCTAATATTAAAAAATATATATTATAAAAATCTATAATAATATTACGTCTCCCCGTCTATTTCTATGACTTTCTGATGCAGGCCTCAGTGGTGTCATTATGGTTGTTTAGTGCTTGTTTTAACGGCCAGGTCTGTGAGACATATGAAAATAAAAACGCGTCTCACGGAAAGTAAAAACAGTCATTTTTTTATCATGATCACCTTACCTTACCTTTGGAACCATTTCTGATTGGCTCGATTAATAAATAATTCATTATCTTCACTTCATAGTTCACAAATGTTTCTTGCCGACAGAATACCCCTCCTTAATACACCAATAAATATGAAGAAATACAACGGTATAACTACCCATTTTTTAACAAGAATTGTTATTATAAGGATTGACTAAATATTTTTAAAAATTCATATGAATTTCACTTTAAATTCTGGTATATTCATTCGCACACAAGCTATCACGATAGTAAGGGACATGACATAGAGAGTTAGGAATACACTTTAAAAAATTCAGATCCAGTTATGACCATTTTTAAAAAGATTAGAGAGGTTATTTACTAAATATGTAACTCCAAAACGATTAATTTTAGAATGCTATTTATGAATGGTTTCTTTTATACGTACAATACGTACATATTGTCTAGATTGAAAATAGAACCGCATTACAATAATTTAATAATAATATTTTTAAAAAGATTTTAGAATAATTTACACAAAACATTTGTTATACTGTACTCTGTAGGAGTAATGATACAATCATTAATAATAATAAGAAAATATTTAGTTTGAATTAACTTAGCAACTTAGAGAAGCAATATCCATCTCCGTCCACACTTGTAGATGATTCATTGCTGGGGAAGATCTCTTCGCAAACAATAAAACTGAACTTAGACTTGTAAAAGTATCATATATGTCCGCCGCGCAGCCTCAATTTCCTTTTCTTTCTTTGTTCAGTTCACTTAAAGTCATCCCGTTGCGTGCCGTTGCATATATTATTGTATTGAATTATTTCAAAATGTACAATGAAAATCAAAAAGACGAATAGATTACACTGGCAATATGAATTTTTATTTATATATAAATATACCAGCACCGCGAGCCGACGGTTGGCGACTGGAAAATATGTTTATTTCTCTTCTCGTTAAAGTAAACTGCTGAAAAAGTTGTCGGCCATTTAGAAACATGACGGTTCGGCGAGAGGCCGCCGGAAAGAAAAGCTTCTCCGGTTTAAAAGAAAAGAGAGTTCGTAACTTTCTTAAAAGAATGGTAATTTCCCGCACGAACGCGACTAAACAACTTTTGCTTAATTACGATGGGAAATGTGTTAAATAAAAACAAAGGTTTGAGGATTTCTGGGAGCGCTGTTTGTTTCAGAACAGGGCTTATTTAAATCATTAATAATTTCATATCGTTTCAAAACATGGACAAACTTCCCACTCAGCCTGTCGATGTTACCAACACTGAATCCGTTTACTAAAAAATCAGCATGACAGATTAAAATCCGAAATCGCCATTCGTTAGTTTGGAACAATCGCACTGTAGCGTGACGGTGTATGCACTCGGACATAATGTAATTCTTTACCATCACGTTTAGTTCTTGATGCTTTCAATGATTCCAACGGAGTTGTTTGCCAACCGTTTTAGCGTCATCAACTTCATGGGCTTGGGGTTCGTTTAAATTGATTTATTTCGTTTTTTCTGTTTTTATAAAAAAATAGTTTTTTTTCTTTCTTTCTCTATTTGTGGTAATTATTTTTTAAATTTATTGTCTTTTTTATCTATTTTAGACGGTTTTTGGTAGAATTTTTTTTTCTGAATGAAACAATTTGCAACTTTACCATTAAACACACAGTCTGTCCTTTATGCACCAACAAATCATGTCATATTATCTTTATGTAAATATTTAAACTTAATGTTATGAATCTAAAATATCAATAAATTTGATGTAATATTTTATTTTTTTGGTTGTTTCACAATAAGAGAAATATGAACGTATAATTTATATACCTCACAATTTTCTTGATTATATTAATATAAGGGAATCTCAATTACAATGCTGATTATTTTGTTTAAGTTTTTATTTATTACTTCCTTTGGTGATTTTTATAATTTGTTAAAATATATTTGTAATATATAAAATATATTTGTAATATATTATGTTTATTACTGTTGTAAATATATAATTTCATACATTCACAATATTGTCTTGATGTTAAAAAATATTATTATATTACAATTAAAAGAACTTTTTCTTTTTATCTTTGAAAATAGTAATGTTGTAAAGTTTTGTAAAATTAATTTTCGTTATTTTTTGCGGTTTGGGTCTGTTATGTTTGGTTACGTTATATTGTTCAAATTAAGAGAAATGTGAAAGTATAATATATATTTGCACAATTTTTTTAATAAATTAAATTAATACTTTATATGAATTGAAATGTCACATTGTATTTTTATTTTAGTTATATATGTTTTTGAATTTATCCTTCACTTAACAACAGTTATAATTTGTATATATATTTTTTCTTTCCAAATGTTCATCTTCTTACTATGTTATGTAATGTATGAAAAAATGAAAAAAAAAAAAAAAAAAGTCAATGTATGTATGAGTTAATTAGATTTCAAAAATCAAATACTTTTATATTAATTAATAGTATTCCCATAGTTATTTATTTATGTTAATTGTTTATATATTTAAAAAATTGTATTATTTCATTTGTATATACTGGTAATGGCTAGTTACGCCTAATTGGCGAAGGCCATAATAAAGAGAAAGAAGAAAAAAAAAGATTCTAACAGCAACAAAAATAATTTTTGTGTTAATGCCGGAAAAGTAAGAACTGATTTTGGATATTTTTGATGTGCTGATTCCAAAAATATCTGGCTTTTTTTCGTATCAGAACTGGTTTTTGAGATACAGGCTAATTGATTTTAGTTGTGATAAAAGGCAAAAATAATGAAATAATGATATCTTTAAAGGTCAAAATTGAAATTTCGTGCATAAAATTAAAATCTAATTAGTCAGTTTCAATTGCCGTAAAACTTGACATTCCCATATTTGAGTAACCCCCACCATGAACTAATCAATAACTTACTCATATTACCTCTGCTCTACCCGGTTCAGTTTACTATTGAGTTTTCGTAGGTGAAGTTGTGCTATCAGTTTGTTTAAAGTTTCAGCGTTATTAAGTAATAGAACATTGAATTAAAACCATGGCATCCACAAGCAGACATATCTGTGTGAATCATACAGATGTTTTTTGTTATGTATGTGGCGAAAACACTTTGAAAGAAAGCAGAAAACCTATTTCTGATTTTGTGAAAAGGGATTATCTAGCCTATTTTGGCATTCCCTTGGGAGACCGGGATAAATCTTGGACTCCATATTTCATACGTAAAACATGCATTGAACATTTGTGATAGTGGACAATTAAAAAGTGAAAGTGAAAGAGGAATATGAGATAGTATCAATAGTCCTGAAAACCATTAAGTATGAAGAACATCAGTGGGTGATTAGTGTCGATCTAAAAATGGTAAACTTCTTCCTTGGACAAGTTGGGGCTAATGAAGCAATTTGTGAAGGCTTTAAATCGAGATGGACTTTATTTTGGCTACTTGACACAAAAACTTCCTGGGATTAGTACAGAAAAACTGAAAGCCGAAATATTTGAAGGTCTTCGGATAAGGCAGTTTATTAAAGATACACAATTTACCGCATCAATAAACGAGATTGCTTGGTGTTCATTTGTTCAAGTACTAAAACAAATTCTTGGAAATTATAAAATTACATAGAATTAGTGGAAAATATGCTTTCCAATATTAATATTCTCGGTTGTAACACGAACATAAAAGTTCACTACCTTCATAACCACTTAAATCGGTTTCCAGAAAACCTAGGTGATTTTAGTGAAGAACAGGGAGAAAAATTCTATTAAGATATAAAAAGTATGAAAGGTCGATATCAGTGAAAATGGAATAGCCACATGTTGGCCGACTACTGTCGGAGTCTTCAGCGAGACTGTCCTGGTAAACTCCTTGCTAGATGTCGATAAAATATAAAATTTAAGTGAAGAGTGATGAAAGTATATTTATTTTTTGTTTTTTTACTAGTAGTTGCAGCAAATAGTAATAGTAATAAAGTAAAATGTTCATAAGTTAAAAATAAGATGATTTTATTCTAATAGCGTATCTCAAAACCTAGATCTGACGGACCAAATTTGATAGCAATTTTGGATTCTGCACCAAAATGTGTATTGCCCAGTGTTATCAATGACACTTTTCGGGTTAAGTTTTCATATATTTATTTCTGAAATAATTGGAGATTAATTTATTATGTTAAACACGATCACACAAAACGGTCGAACATTCTAAGGAAACACTTTTAAAGCACAAATTGCATGATTTAAAAAAAAAGTAAAGCCACAGTTAAAACCCCAATTCGGGCGAGAGGGATGACGAAGGATAAATGACATTATTGTTAAATGAAATGTACGTAACCTTGATACTTAAGGAAAAAATGGTTTTCTATTTGCGATCAATGTTAATTAATGTTAACGATTTCATTGTTTAACCTTTTTTTGTAGGTAGGTATGTAATTTTTTTTTTTCTATACGGATAACCCTATGTAAAAGATATGTATGGACTGTCAAATATGTCCTTTATATGAGGAGCTTCAGAGCTGTCGTTTCTGTGCAATAAATAAGATAACGCACTGCGGTCGCCGTGCTCGAGTCAAAAATCGGTTAGTCAAAGACTTCAGACGCCTGTTGTAGATTATATTTGTTTCTGTAAAAATTCAAACAACCGACAAAGATCGATACTAAATAATAATAACAAAATAATATAATCTACCTTGAAGATGGAACACCGGATACAAATTCGAGTGGAAGCAGCGCCCTTACCTGGAAAAATATGAAAATATGATAGGGTAATAAATAATATAGCAGCCGAATTCAAAGTGGGGAAACATTGATAGATTATATGGATTCTTTTATCCTCTTATGTTATATGTTGTAGCGCGAGTTTCCTCCTGCTGCAGGGGGTAATAATACAATATTATATTTTATTGGTGAAGTTGCGCTTCTTATGATAATAATTAAACCAAAGTAAAACTTTTTTCGAATGCAAGATTTGTTTTTATATTTTTGAATTATCGTGCTACTGTTTTGTTGGATTAATCAAAAAAAAAATCAACATCAATTCTTCCTCTTTCGGTTTAATCACAAACTCATTTTTATATAGTGATAATGTACGAATATTTGAATTAAACTCATACCGATACTAAAACTATTTGAGGACATTTTGAAAAAGTATTATATTTGACGTAATTTTAATAAAAATATTAAATTATTATTTTCTAATACTACTTCCATACCAGATATTGTAAATGTATATTTTTATTTAGTTGTAAAAATTCTAATATTCTTACATCTAATAAACTATACTTTAGATAACATAAAAACAAATACACCGTAGATACATCAGTAGGTATTACGTAAAGAAATTATAAATTAAAAAGAAAATAATAAACACATGAAAAATTTTCCGTCATAAAATTAAGATACTACATATTCTGCATTCTGCAAAAAAAAACAAAACTAGTTGCTTCCTTTACATTTCCTATCAGTTCATTGAACAATTTGAAACCTTTATAGTATAAACTATTTTGTGTTTCTGCCAGATTTTATTGTGGAAGTCTAAAATCCCACCGATTATATTTTATATTTTTATTCATATATACTATGATTGCATTTCAGCTATTTAAGTATATAACTCATTTTTATTTATTTATTTCCATCAACGCCATTGTGGGTTTTTACATAATATTTTTTATTTATTTAATTTAAATATAACAATACATTTTTAATTAACATTTCAATACAACATAAAACAGTTTAAATATAACATAAAAAAAATAAAAATTGAGTATAATTTGCGTACAAATATTTCTTCAGTTAAGGTATGCTCCTGCCACGAAAAATGTCAACGAAATTCAACTTATTACCGAGCTGATGCATCCACGATATTGGCGAGTTAATAGCATAATTATTTCTAAGTGTACCTGCAAAGAACACTTCATGTTGTCTCGATTAAGTCGGTACTTTATACGAACCATTTGTATCAACTCAGGGCAGTCCAACATGCTATTGATCATTTTATATAGATATACTATATTAGGAGAACACATTCTTATTGTGAAATTGTAATTATTCAGAACAGACGGTCTGTGATATTTCAAATATGAATTAAATATATTAATTAGAAAGATATACATATAAAATCAATTTTATCAAAAAATATTGTTGTTGCGCCACCGGGATTCAGACCTGTATATATGATATCGTCGCTGTAGCATAGTTGGATAATACACCTTCCCCGCTCTTCTTCAGCCTATTTTTTTCAAATGAAGTAGACTCATTAAATAAACGTAATTTATATTTTCTATCGGAATATGCAACTTAAAATTGATAAATCTTAGAAATTTATTTTGCGCACTTTCGATTTTTATAATATGTGAGCCATAGTAGGGAGACCGCAGAGTGGACTTAAATTCCAGCACACTTTTTACAATAGATGTATGTAAAGTTGTTAGAAAGTGGAGCGAGTTAATGTTTTTGGATTTTAAAAGACTATTTTTGAACAACAAATGCGTAATGAAGACAAATAACGGCAAACATTTCCAATAGTTCATCGGAACTAGAAACATTATTAAATGCCACTTTTTAATAAGATCTGTGGATGGACGCGTATCTTACGTAACAATATATTTCGGCATCTATAAATATTCAATTTAAATAATCTGAATCCTGCTAATAAATAGCTCAGGGTGCAAATTTTCTCGAACAACATATGTAAACTGTACACATGCATACGGTAACATAGACATGAATAACGAAGGCATTAGTGCGGGGCGGTATCGCCTGGAACAACACACTCCTGCCAGCTTCCGGTTATCGACGACACATCAGTGCTGGCTTGACTCTGCAGGACGATCCAGCGCCATGTTGTGCAATTACATGACCGTTACCGCAACGGTGATGGCGCGGAGGACCCTGGAACAGACACTGGGGGACGTAATGAGCGTGTTCAGAGCGAGTTACGGCGCCCGACGGATGCACAGTGCCCAGTGCACAATATTTCCGGCCACTGCACTGTGCGCTGTGCGCTGTGCACCCGTCTAGAAGAACAAAAAACCAGTCACATTTTCGGACAATATTTAAATCGTTTGGAATTGTCTGATTTGATTCCACCGGGACAATTATAAAATTATCTTAAATACACGGAGATTTCAAGTAATATAGACTCGTACAATATTTATTTTATTGAGGGATTTTGACAGTGTAAACATAATAAAACAAACATAATAACTATTAATGTGATACTAATAATGAAAATCCACAAAACTATTTAGATACATAAGTATGTTTAGATGCAGAAAATTAATGAAAAGAAAAAAGAGGGAGAAGGGTGGGGAGGTTGCAACTATTGTTGCTGTAAAGGGAGAGCAACATGTGTTTTTATAGGTAGAATGAATGGGCAAAATTGAGATTGTGGTGGTTCATAAGAAGAACCCTTTGAGCGTGGTAAGGCTAATGTTGAACAAGTCAATTTCTGTAAATTTCTCATTATGGTATTTGCATGACCGGTGAATGAATGAATTTTGTATGTAAGTTGTTCTACTTCTGGGAATGTGGAAGAGTTCGGATTGCCGGGTCGATCTAGATGGTACAAGGAGAGATATTAATTCTAATTGGCTGGGATAATCAATATGGCCTTGCAGTAGTTTGAAGAGAAGTATTTGGTCAGCACGTATTCTTCGATGTTCTAGGGTTTATATATAATTTATAATTTTATCTATATAATTTATAAATATTTAAGGATTTTTCAAAACTGGACGAAATGTATAGGTACAGTACGTTATACATTCGATGAATGATAAGCAACAAAAAAAATATTTTAAAATTAATATATGTTAAGCTCACTAATAAGTTTCCATTCACACTATAATCTGGGCTTGACTGAGTTACTTTATTAATACAGAAAACCGACAAATAATCATCATCTTCTCATTGTGTAGTCAGATAAGACTCTTGACTTGTATGATGTACAGAATATGTTTCCGGATACAAAAATCGTTCATAAATTCAATTAAACAAATAAAATAAAAATCTCCCCGGGGAAACCGATCCTGATTTCACGCGTGATACCGTTACAATGTAAAAATAGTAGTTTACGGGCTTGTTAAAATGTTCAACAAGGGTAACTTTTACCAACGATTGAACAAACCGGTTTTGCAATTTTTTTTACTAAAGTACCTTTTTTAACTATAGTAAAAATTGACCACTAATCACACAGGCTAAACCCAAGTATGTGTTATGAAAATAGAACTCGGTGTAGTGCTGGGACGAGGTTCCATCCCCCAAGCAACTGTTCACTGGGCGAGTGTTTTACTATTAGACTAACGGATACATTGTCATACTAACTATCCTTATTACTGTATGATACTGCAGGTGGACGGATAACCGAAGGTATTCTCACCTAGCAACTAAGCATAGTAGAATACTTATGAAATTGAAGAATGATCGGGCGATACAGATATCTTTAACACGACGATTCGTGTTGGATGCCCACTATGCCCACTATGCCCACTATCCTCCCTATCCTCCCTATCCTCCCTATACTCGTACAGAGTTACAGAGTAAAACGTTGATTACTTGAAGCGATGCAGTCGAGCGTAGCAGAGAGACAGTTAAAAAAAGTTTTAGTTAAAAATTTCATTACAATTTAAAAATTATATTATCTTAAGAAATTTCTATAATACGCGAGGGTTTATCGATATACCCGGGCCACGGAGGCCGGGTATATACGATCCGGTTTTATTTTAAAATATATCATTTTAGATGTACCTACCGCAAAAATACGGGGACAAGAGACAGTCAACCGCGTCATGAAAAGAGTGTGCGAATTAAAAAGCGTGAAATAATAGTATATGAAACATTTCACATAGGTAATTCAATATGCTGTGGAGGTTCGGTTCGAATCATTTTGATTATAATCTACCCAAATATATATTTATTAGTATTTTTAATTATAATTATTATTCCCTCCCTTAACGAACACTACTACTACTACATTTCAACTCTTATAGAACTAGATACAATACATATATTCTAGTATTTGGGTTCCTTTTATAAGCGGCGAGGCATTCAAAAAAAATATTTTGGAAGGAGGTCCAAGCGGAATAAGATCTAAAAATTATGGTAGTTAATAATGATACACTTTGTGTTATATAAAAACAAATATTAGCAATACATAATATATTTCTAAATTTAATATCTAATCAAAAAAGGGTCCTCAATGGTATCCTTCCTGGACCCCAGATGTTTTGCCATATGCTTAAAGAAAACCTTTTATGTTACAAAATCAACATCTAAACAGAAATCCTTTTAGTGTAAAGAGAAAATCACCTGCAGCATGAGTATCAATCTCTTTTATCTTCAGCTACTTCTACTTCTACTTCTGTTTTACGGGTAGACCTACAGAACACAGAGCTTAATTAAATTATATTAGTTATTTGTGGACTGGCCTTTGAGAAGCAACTACCTTTCTTCCTTTACCTAATTATGAGAATGCCGCGATGGTCAAACATTAACAGAACGGTGCACCACCCACCACCCACCACCCACCACCGGAGCGAGGGAGCCGTGACAATGCGCGTCATTCGAACTCTATGTATTATTCCGCGATATTCAACAAGTGTGAGCCAGAAGAGCGGCACTTTGCAGTCGAGAGGGATGGTCCTCACGAAGCCGAGAGAGCCCGGGGCCATTTTCATTGTGGAGAGGTGCGGTGTCCGTCGCCCGTCGCCCGTCGCCCGTCGCCCGTCGCCCGGCCGCGAGACCGGAACCGCAGCTGCCGCCGCACACTCACTACTGATGAGACTCGGCGTGATGCGTGATTATAGTTAATTGGGAAATAGGATTAAGCAAAGATTTGCACCAGCAAATGATCAGCATTAACAATCTTTGCGAATAAAAGATACCGATGTATCATATACCCGGGTAACAATTTTTATTTATTTGTTACTGTTCATTTTTAAAAATTATGTTATTGTTATTATTTTTACACATATATATTCCGATGTTACTTGTGTACTTCTACTGTGTTGCACTACTATGGTGAATTATTTAGTACGAGCTACACATGTTAACCTATAAAGGACGTAAATATAGTATAAATCACAACATCAGTGTAGTCTCTTCGTGGCCAGCTAATATCGCTGCCCGTAGACGATGTTTCTCGGGATTGGGAATAAGAAGAGGTAACAATGCACTTTTATTCACGACACTGCAGAAAATACATTAACAATAGAAGGATCAGATCTATCGGACTATATAGACTCGGAGCAGAGAGAGCCGCCATTGAGCGAGCTCGTGCAAACTTTATACGCATGAAAAAGTTGTTCTGCAGTCAGTATCTCAATCTAGATTACGAATGAGATTGGTCAGATGCTATGTGTTCTCCAGATTATTTTATAGAATGGAAGCTCGGACACTTACCGAAGAAACGATAAGGCGACTTGAAGCATTACGATTAGCATTGAAGAACTACCTCGAGCTATGACGGACGATCCCAAAATAAAAACTGAATTCATATTGATTCCATTTTTAAAAAGTACTAAGGTACGATTATTAACTCAAGCGCTTAAAGCTACTTATAGCTTAACTTAGCTATAAATAAACTGGTAAAAAGAATTGCAGTAAATTGACTTTATATCAAGTCGAAAATGTGATCACAATAAGCAACATAATTTATTATATTATAGAAATTTGATTTCCTAGTGGATTCCAATACCTTTTATCCCGAATAAGTCTGGTCCGCTTTACGAATGCGCGAGTGTATGCTACCCACAAATGTGCACACCAGTTGTAAGCCAGTCAGCCAACCGAAATGGACCCGGAATGTTGCAGCAACATTGGAGTGGTTCGGCAACTCGGAGTATTCTAGTCGGGCGGTCCGACTCGAGAGCTGCATCCGCCCCGTGCATACTGCGGCCTCGCACTCCCCGCGGCGGCCCATGTGCGAGGCCATCGCGTCGGAACATTTGAAGAGATGTTGAAAACGCCGCCCTGACTATTTATTGATCAAAGATCTCAGAAAACTCGAAATCGCTTGGATTTTTTGTTCATCTAAGATTGTAAAGAAAATAAAACCAGAGTTAAATTTATCAATATTCTCTTTAAAAACAATAACCTGAAAACATCAAACACTCTTAGGGGCAGTGCGTGGTCGCGGCGATGATACAGGATTATTATTTCCATCGGTAGCTGTTTTTATTATCCGTCTCCTTTTCTTCATATAAGGGATCGATCCAGGATCTTTATTACGTATATACTTAACATATTATACATCCAGTGTGTTTGAGGTGAAATGGCGCTATGTAAATTATAAAAGTTATTATTTAATAATATGAAGGGTACCTGCCACACAATTTGGGCATCGAATATCGTGAATTTTGTTTGTAATTTCATTATTGATTTACGGCTTCATATCGACTTTCCAACATCTTCCTTCATAGAAAATAGATGCGCGTACACTCTATGCGGGCTCAGTAATTCAATTATTGAACTTTACGTTGAGAACTGTTACCGTGCACGTCGGTACTTACGCATTGTTTGTTATATGTTTCACCGACAAAATAAAAATAAAAGTAATGTTTTGTTAAAGGTTCCGTCGACGGAACCGAATGCTTTCGTATTAAAATTGGAGCCCGCGTTATTATCGGCTTCCGATGGAAATACCTTTATTGGCTTTAGTCACGGTTCAAGTAAAACAGCTACTTTAAATTATTTTAATATTTAGCAGGGCAATTACCAGACTCAATCCAAACACGCATAAAATGTATCCAAATTTACATATTAAAATGTACATTGCTGCGCGAGAGACCGCGGCTACACAATGCGTTCATTACATACACTGGGTTGCGGCTACTGGCAGCTACCGGGCATATATATATAACTAATTGTGAAATGATCAGTGATGTCTTGTTATTAAATTTAGCAATCTCATTCCAAACCGTTTGTTGTCGGAAAATAATAATATAAGAGCACTGAGACGACGGAAATACGTCTCATGACGATCGATGTGGCTTTTATTTATTTATATTTACGCCCTTATGAGCGTTCACAAAATTATTTATAAAACCATGGACAGCTCGTATAAAATAATTCACCAATACGGTAGAAGTTCACAAGTAACATCGGAATATATAATAAAAGGTGTCCAGCGGAAAATTTTCAAGTTTAACATTAAATAAAATAAAAACTACAATGTTATTCTCATATTTTATTTATACAAAATTGAGTTTAACGATGCGAATTTTATGTTTTAAAAACAATATCGTCTAAATGCCGTCCATTTCTCTCAAGACACTATTGCAATCGGACTCTTAAATTTGCGAACACGCGAGAGCAAAGCGTTGGTTCAATGGCAGCAACTTCACTATTTTAAACTCTTGACTTAAGGTATCCCTACAAAAAAAAGTCGCACGGTGTAAGGTCCGGTGACCGAGGCGCCCAAGGTATGTCTCCGTACTTGCTGATTAATTTATTGGGATAAATTTTCCTCAACTTCTCCATTGAAACTCTAGCTGTGTGTGGAGTGGCCCCGTCTTGCTGAAATCGTGTTCTGTTGTTGAACCCGGGAAACAGCTGCAGTTGCGGTACCTAAAACTCGTCGATCATTCGACAATATACGTCAGCAGTGACTGTCTCTCGCTGGTTAAAAAAGTAAGGGCCAATTATCCCTCGGGCATAAATTACACACCACACTGTCGTTGATGAACAATACAAACATTTTTGATGGTGTTCCCTTGGGTTGTCGGAGCACCAGTGCCAACATAGCCATCGATAAGAAAATGTGCTTCGTCAGTAAACAATATGTTTCCAAACATTCGTGCTGTTCCAAAACGTTCCAGCATCGTTCTCTCTAAGGTTTCACTCTGGACGCATTTTTTCGCTGGATACCCGTAAATAAGAAGAACATAAAAAGAGAAAATAAAATATTAGATTTATTAATTGACAAATATCTTTTTAAAAATTCAGGAAAACCAAAGTTTAGTTAAACGCAGAACGCTTTAAATACCTTAATAAATTGTACTTTTGTATCGGAACAGCATCAAAAACAGTACTCTTATAAAGTTTGTGGGGAGGGAAAAAATGTTAATTAAATTAGATTAAATTATAATTACTCGTAAACCATCGGTGTGCGGTGTGCGGTGTGTCGGGGAGTGAGCGGGCGAGGAAAGGATATTCGCAGAATAGTAAACGTCTTCGAAGGAAGCAATTTGCCAAAATTGGATAGGTGGGTGTCGCAGAACGAGGGGGCGGGGAGGGGACGATTACGTCATTTAGTTGCATAACTGTCGGAAGTGCAGGACCAAGGTGTGAGTTGCGCTTAATGGTAGTCCCATTAGGGTCTAGGTCGGGGATGAGAGGTGGGATGAGGAGGGAGATCCGGATGAGACGTCGTCAATGTTCGCGAGCAAGTCCCGAGTACCAGAAGTTACTAAACTTCTCGCGGCACCTTATTCGAGACCTACTCCTTTTCACGTGTGCCTTTTCGTCGCCAGCGACATAAGCGACATGGTGGAGTCGCAACTGAGGTCAGTTACCGGTTCTCTGAGAGATTAAAAAATAGTATTATTACGTAAAAAAAATGTTATTCTATATTACTTTAAGAATAAAATAATCAGGTATACAAATTAAATGTATACATAAGAAAGATAAACAGATAAAATCAATTTATCGAAAATATATTTTTGTTGCCACCCGGACTCGGACCAGAAACCATTCCTATCAGAATATATCTCCAAAATAATATAATATCACAGAACCATGTTCTGAAAAGCTGCAAATGTGTGTTGTCCTTAATAATTAGGTATAAAGTATTTATTAGTACACGATCAATGAAGATAGAATGATGATACAGAGCCTACTGTGTTACTACTCGACTAACCCGGGGATGACTCGGCAATCCTGGCCGTCTATTATTACTATTCTCATATATATTTAATGACATGAAATTTAAACATTCTCTTCCCCTCGACTACTTTCCCATTATACCTTGGAAATTGGTTGCCGGGCAGTTATCAGTTCAGTTATGTAGCTATACACATCACGTTTCTTTACAGTGAGGCATAATTCGTCCTCAGTCGCTGTGGTGACACTTGACATTCATCCTGCTTTTTCCTCAGTAATATAGCTATTTTTTCTTTTATCCTCCGCTCATTTGATGTTTGAAAATGATAATATAAAGTTTTTGAAACACAATGGATATTTTTAATAAGTGAAATCTGACTAAATTATCACAATGGCAATTAAAACATTTTTAATAAGTATGATATAAATTGTATACTATTTATACACCTATATTGTATTGTGGTTGAGTAGAAAGGATCAAAAGAAACAGAGGTTAAGTGCGTGTCGCCGGGAATGTCGCGAGTGAAGTCATGCGCGGGTGGCGAGTGGGCGGACTCGGCGCGTCACAATTCCCAGGGAAAATTCAGGAATGATATAACCTGTTTGGGAACAAGCTATATTTAAATTCGCGCTTCTTTATCGATTTGTGCATGTAAGTACAGAAATGCTTAAAATATTTACAATTTTTACTTTTTTATCTGTTATAAAAACATGCAAACAATGCAGAGTTTCTTTCTAGACGCCTATCGACAAGTTCCTACATACTCTGAACGTATGTGCATACTCGGAAATTGGTTACAAATTCATTGAAAGACAATAATGCTGTACTTTTGTGTCGGCGATATTAACTAACTTGGTAAGATATTTTGATAGACAAGATTTATGAGGAAATTTTAATATTTCTCCATTGGACGCCATTGGATTGAATTCAGAGCCAGTTTATGAATATAAAGGAAATTGCCATCGCCGCCAGGTAAGTGATATGAAGTAAGGATCCTCGATACTGAGGTGAGAGCGGCCTAATGGATTTCACGTGTCGGCGGGGCGGGGGTCGGGGCGGCCTAGCGCAGGGGTGGGGGCATGATGGAGCGGTCAGTCCGCCTCTGTTATTCCGCAGACGGAATCCGCGGTTAGGTAATTCAATTATTGTAAAGGTGTAATAAAGAAAGTACAGATTTATTAACGATCACTATTAGTTTTATCGTACGAACCGCGCTACGCTAGTTTAATGTTATACAGGTTATCCAACAAGCGTGATCTAACTTTCAAAGGGAATTCAATTTAGAAAATAAAGTATGATGTGAATGATTTGTTATTTATTTGAAAAATCATTCGATGCTATTTCATTAAATAATATATAATTTGATTGAAATGGTCTCCGCGACTACGTTTGATACAATGCATTCTTCGAATCATCAGTTCAGCCACTCAATCTGGAGACATTTCAAAGGCGAGTTATTTTTTAATTATTAGAACACATTCTTATTGCGAAGCTGTAATTATTATTTAAATACTAATTGTGGTAACGTTGGATGTACCACCAGATTCGCTTTGGGTTCTTTCCTTACTTTGCACTTTTTGCACTCTCGAGTACTCAGTGGATATGTGTGACAATATTCGTTAATCACAATAATATATTTACAGTACTTAACAATTATATAACTCAAATATTGATTATTACTATTGCGAAGCTGTAATTATTATTTAAATACTAATTGTGGTAACGTTGGATGTACCACCAGATTCGCTTTGGGTTCTTTCCTTACTTTGCACTTTTTGCACTCTCGAGTACTCAGTGGATATGTGTGACAATATTCGTTAATCACAATAATATATTTACAGTACTTAACAATTATATAACTCAAATATTGATTATTACTATTGCGAAGCTGTAATTATTATTTAAATACTAATTGTGGTAACGTTGGATGTACCACCAGATTCGCTTTGGGTTCTTTCCTTACTTTGCACTTTTTGCACTCTCGAGTACTCAGTGGATATGTGTGACAATATTCGTTAATCACAATAATATATTTACAGTACTTAACAATTATATAACTCAGATATTGATTATTACTATTGCGAAGCTGTAATTATTATTTAAATACTAATTGTGGTAACGTTGGATGTACCACCAGATTCGCTTTGGGTTCTTTCCTTACTTTGCACTTTTTGCACTCTCGAGTACTCAGTGGATATGTGTGACAATATTCGTTAGTCACAATAATATATTTACAGTACTTAACAATTATATAACTCAGATATTGATTATTACTATTGCGAAGCTGTAATTATTATTTAAATACTAATTGTGGTAACGTTGGATGTACCACCAGATTCGCTTTGGGTTCTTTCCTTACTTTGCACTTTTTGCACTCTCGAGTACTCAGTGGATATGTGTGACAATATTCGTTAATCACAATAATATATTTACAGTACTTAACAATTATATAACTCAAATATTGATTATTACTATTGCGAAGGAACGATGGAAAAGAGACTTGTTCCCCCAGTGACGGCCTCTTATAACCCATGACTCCCACCACTCATCAGATACACACACATACAAAAGTGACAGTTCTCACACTAATTAAATATATTAATTAGAAAGATATACATATAAAATCAATTTTGTCGAAAAATATTGTTATTGCACCTGGATTCGAACCTGGATTTCTTTCCAATCTGAGGAAGGTGCATTAACCGACAATACTACACCACACAGTACTTTTGACGACAAATTTTCGAACCTATATGTTACACTTTTTAAATTAATACATCTATCGTTCCATTATTTGTCTATTTATTATCATCTACTTTACATACTAAATACATTATTATCTACTTTATTTTTACGGAATCTTAAATAAATCTTTCTAATTAATACATTTAACTTGTATTAAAAATATCACAAACCTATGTTCTGAATAATTACAACTTCACAACAAGAATGTATTCTCCTTAATAATATATAAGTTGTATCAATGTGTTCAAAATTTAATAAAAATGAATTATTGATTCTGGCATCTCCTATCGGATTACTCAAAGGTATTTGAGATTCCGTAAAAACAAAGAAAATGACTTTCAAATAATGGAACGATAGATGTTTTCATTTGAAAAGTGTAACATAAATGTTCGAAAATTTATCGTCAATGCACTGTGTTGGTATAGAATAATCGGTTAACGCACATTCCCCGGATTAAAAGAGATCCAGGTCCGAATCCCGATAGCGACAACAAAATTTTTCGATACAAATTATTTTTATACGAGTATGTATATCTTTCAAATTCATACATTTAATTTGTATTATTTTTTAATTGTTCAATTTTGGTTGGTCTTGTAAAACTGTAGTTGTAAGCCCTGATCTTTACACAAAATACTCCATGTTGTGCAATGTGATAAGCCTAAATGTTGTGAGCGTCCTGACACTTTCATTTACAGCGGCAATATTGACTTCACTAGGGAATTTCTTTGTCTTACCGGTATCCTCATATCAACTGGATTATTTTCACTCGACTTTGTACGGTATTAGAACAGATAAGTAGGTTCTGAGATTTATTTGTTTACATTAAAATTATTATTATTGTACATAACATCGTAAACACCATTCCCCGTTGTTTTGAAATCGGTCCTTGACGATGCATCCGGCGTACTTAATAAACAGCAAATATTTTTTCAAAATTAAAATATTAGGTCATCCCATAAATAATGGAGTTTCTTTTTCAATTACATGAACTGTTACTGTTGAGGAACTAGCGGAGAATCTTGAATTCGGTCATTCAACCATTCATCGATATCTGCGTGCCATCGGAAAAATCAGCAAATTGGGTCAACGGGTTCCTCACAAACATTCAGACTGTAATCGCGTGCAGACAGTAAATGTGTGTTCTTCTTTGCTGTCAAGTGTCAGGAATGAACCTTTTGTGGAAACGATGCCCGTCCCCGCCCCTCCGCCCACAATATTCACCGGACATTGCCCGATCTGATTATTATTTATTCCGCAGTCTTCAAAATCATTTGAACGGAAAAAATCTGAATTCTGTAGACGAGGTCAGAACAGTACTGGAGGAATATTTCCCGTCACAGACAAGTGAATTTTGAAAGAGGGACTGTGCAACCTTTACCTTAATATTAAAAAAAATATTACGCATTTATTATGGGATGACCCTATACATATAATAACTACTAATATAAAAACCCTACTGCTCTTGCAAACATTAAAGTTTGGAGAAAGCGCATTACCTAAGAGCGAATATAATAGCAGAGAGCGGGACGGTTTCCCACAGATCTGGTACTGCGGATCTCCGAGAATCTCCTTGCTTCGGATTCGCGGGATAATCTAAATTCAATGGAATGATCCTTCTGAGATGTCCCTACTTCCGTCTGACCATTTCCTGGACCGCAATATCAAATCTCCATTAACCAAAATTGATATGACACTTCACGTGCGGTGTTTGTTTCGGCGCTGGAGTCTGGCGACACAAACTTTCGGCAGATCCCGACACGGGAGGCACCCTCGGGGGCGCGGAGGCACCGCCGCTAATATTGCGGAGCCGGCGCGAAAAGGGCTCGGCAGCGCCACCCGCCGCGCGCGCGCCCCGCTGCAGCCCGACCCTCTTCGGCTCGGCGCTCCGGCCGGGCGGCGTCGCGGCGCGGCGAGCGGCCGGGCGGCGTCGCGGCGAGCGGCCCGGCGCGCGATCGGTCCCGGGCTGTCACTCGCGTCAGTTTTGCCAACTTAATAAATTGGATTATAAACCCGTGACGAGGGGCTGATGGAAAACAACTTGTTTTTTGCGGCGAGGAAGGGGGGGAAGTTTTCGCATTCCCGCCCAATCACGGCCGCGGCGGTGAGGACCGAGGCGCGGGGATATTAATACGTCCCTTTTGTTTGCCGGGTGATGTATGGCCGCGGCGCTCGGGTCGTCGCTCGATTCAGGTTTTCCACTTACACACAGGTAGGCAACCGACACAAATATTAAATTCCACTCGCACTCGACTCGAAGACGAGAATGAACCTCCATCGAACCATAGCTCGTAGGCAAATAATCGCGAGCGTTGAACCTGCCCATTCTTGATTTATTTGATTTAATTACATGGTACATATACTACGGCAGGGATAACATGGACATAACATAAGTATGAAGCAGCTCGGAACACCGAAATCATGCATAGTAAACATCAACTAAATATAAATAATACATAAATAAATCACGTAAAGTAATACCGGAAATAGATGGCACGAGGTAATTTGGGATCATCCGAAAATAAGCTTTACATTGAGCGCAAGGCCGTTCGTTACTTTCATTTGCAAAAGTAAATTTCCTTACCGTGACATGCCTGTCTCGTCAATTATTTTTTTACCAATCGACGAAATGTACAAAATCATCACCAAATCCAATAATCCAATAAAAGGTGGAAACCAAATCACACCTATTTAATAATTTGTTAAAAAATTACGATCTCTCTCTCGAGCGACTTCTGTCGCACAGGGCGATTTTTTTCGCTTACTTTAACATGAATATGAATTATTAAATTATCTACGCATGTATAATGAATAAATACAATATATTAACGAAACGTGCAAACTATATACTAAACAATGGCCGTATTTATCACACCACAACACGATAGTTTTACGAATTGGCGAAACCGTGATGGCGACTGACGTGAAAAAAAAAAATTTTTTTTCAATAAATAGTAAAATTTGTTTTAATATTAAGAATAATTTTTTTATTTAGCTAAGAAATAAAATAAAGCAACGTAATATAGTTTGAGTTTACACCATTTATTATGCTGCGGAGAAGGGAGACAGACTATCATAATAAAGATGTAATAAGTAAAAACTATAACAGAATACACAACGCAAAAAACATGTTTTTTTTAAGTAAAAACTAGAAAAAGCATTCTGACAAGCGCGGATGACAAAGTTTGGGGAAACTACTAGACGGCAGAAATCTTTTTATTTATGAGCTATTTTGAGTAGCAGCGGTAGTGGGAGTATGTAGAAAACTTGGAGAGCGGGAGAGATCAGATAAACCGAGGGGGAGAGGGGCGGGAGACGACAAAAGAAACAACTTGTCGAGGAGAAGTTTCTTCCACAAAGATATACGCGGGACGTTTGTTCGGCCTATAAAATTTTAAGTACGAAAACTTTTTTATGTTCACCGCGCTAAAAGTTGTTTATACTAAATAAAAAGACGACAGAACACCCCCTCCCACCCGGAACGGGCAGAGCCCGCCGTGAAACGGGAACGGCATTCATAATTTATCTAACTCAGCCGCACTTTCGTAAATCCCGAATCAAATAACATTCAGAACTGAACTGAAGAGAAGAAACTGAGAGCGAAAGCTCGCGCGGAGGGAACTGGTCGTGTATTACTACACTATAACACTATTCTACTACGCTATAACACTATTCTACAATACAATATCATCTCATAGTGTAATAATCACTAAAGCGGTGGATGTTTCTTTGTTTATTTTATTGACGATACAGGTTACATTTTCAGGAACCTACACTGAGGCCAGTAGTATACAATATGTGAGAAAACTTTTTCAAACCATCAAAAAAATTGGATGTACAAAATCTCAACCGTGTCTGAGATACATAGTATTTTAATAAAGTCGTTTGAATGTCGAGAGGTTGGGTTAATTTCAAACAATACAATGAAAAAAAAAAAATCGCGACTTTAACTATAATGTATGTCTATACGGCACGCGATAACTTTCATTTAGATTTTCTGGCAACTCTATAACAACATTTTTCTAATAGAGATACTTACGGGCAGAGAAAAAAAATTACCTAAATATTCTTACTTTGTTCAAACAAAACTAAACGTCCTATGAAAATTGAAGATCTTCTGAAACAAGACTTGAACCTCCGACCACTTGATCACAAGACCAAATAAATACGTCATTTAATCAAGAATTAGTGATATTGTTTCATGATCGGAACATACACAACAAATTATCTATATTAATGTATAATAATATTCCGGTAAAAATAAAGAATCTTGATAAGTATCTTAGTAACAATTGTAACAAAACTATTGATTCGATCGAAATTCAAGTTTAGAAACCAATAATTGTGTTTATTAGATGGCCTAGACATATGGAAATCAGAATAAATTAATACTCAATTTATCCCAGCCCAATATGGAGTGAGTTTAAAAGATAGTAAGTATCGAGGACGTTCGCGATCATTCTAAACAATAATAAAGCCACGGTTTTGGACGATTCCAACTTTTAGGTCAGGTCACTCAGGTATCGAAGTTACCTAGTACGGTACCTGATTGGCTTGCCGTTCCAGCACGCGCCTGTAGCACATCCTAGCGGAATGCTGATTTCCAGGCTGAACAACACAATAATATGTTTTCAGAGTTATTATTAATAAACGCCGCCATACACGGTTTCGCCGATAACTATTTAAACTTATATAACAAATGCATCGACCCTACTTGTTACCCAACAAGCGTGATAGAACCAAGTATGAGAAATATCATCAGATGTCATTAAAAATGGAATATAATTTCATTCAAATGTACACCACGACTACGTTTGATACGATCCATTCTTGAGATCTAATTTTCAGTCACTCTCAGCGGGGGTAGGCAGAGAGGATAGAGCGTCACATTTTTCTGTCCTGACACACAATTCTCGCCTTATCCACATTCATACATCTTCTCATACAAACTCGCCGATTGTTGAGGCTTCAAACAGAACCATCCTTCATTAACTGATTTACCTGGTCGTGCCAAGTCTTCCGCGGACGTCCTCTATTTCTGGTGCCATCAACACTTGCGTCATATATCTTTCTTACCATTCTCTTCTCATTCATCCGTTCTATATGACCAAACCACCTAAGTGATCCTTTCTTAATCTTACTCACTAAGCTAACATCAGCTTTACATTCTATCCTTATTTCTTCATTCTTTACTCTGTCATAAATAGATTTGCCACATATATGATCTCATTTCCACTGCATTCAGTCTACTATCGTTCCTTTTCTGCCAGCTCCAGGCCTCATTTCCATATATCAGTGTCGGTACCAGGATTCCATTGTGCACCACTAGTCTTGTCTCAGTTGACAAATTCCCGTTAGATATAATTCCATTCAAAGCGCCGTTCACTTTATTTCCTGCAGTCACCCTTCTTTCGATATCATTATCAGCCTTTCCGTTTCTATCAAACATACTTTCCAAATACACAAACTCAACTACTTGTTCCAAAAATTCATTACCTACAAGTGTTTTGCACGGTGTCTTGCTTTCCTCCTTCTCGAATACCATCACTTTCGACTTGTTAACATTCATCATGAGGTCGCTTTCCTTGCACACATCGTACATTCTACTCACCAGATTCTGTAGTTCTTGTTCATTATTCTCCATTAGTACTGCATCATCGGCGTACAATAAACAGCATATAATCAAATCGCCCATTTTCGCTCCTATATTCATATATTCCAGTTCTTTCACACATTTATTCATATACAAGTTGAACAGCCATGGAGACATTACACAACCCTGCTTGACATCCTTTGTAATGTCAAACCATGGTGTGAGTGCTCCATTGATTCTTACACACGCAGAACTTCCTTCGTATAGGGATGCGATTACGTGTATAAGTTTACTACTCATACCGTAATCAGATAGTACATTCCATAACCTTTCTCTTATAACTCTATCATATGCCTTCTGTAGATCTACGAAGGCGCAAAAAAGTTTTTGGTTTTTCGCCAAAAACTTTTCCGTCATTACTTGTACAGAAAAGATCTGATCCATGAATCCTCTTCCACCCACAAATGCCCCTTGCACGTCCCATACTTTTTCTTTTGTCACCATTCTTGCTCTTTCTATTAAAATTCTTTCATACTCTTTTACGTAAATCTGGTACAATTTCAGCAATAACACGAGTTAAGTAGTTTAACTGTTCACTTGTTATTGATTTATCAGCTTAAACAAGTGACTTTACATATTTTCACAGAAAGTAGTATAATGGAGAGATATCACATGATATAGGCGGCCAATTGACAGGTCCATTTCTGGAAATGATTGAATCGATCATAAAATTCACGAAGCGCAGTTGAGTATGCCGAATCGAAGACTGATTTTGACAAGTTTTAATATCTTGTAAACGTTGTTCCAATATGAACCTCCCCATTAAAATAGCAGACTATACTGAATAAAAATAACAATGGCAACTGTCAAAATATTAATAAACATGGCTACTATTCTTATTATACATTTATTGGATAACCATATATAAGTGTAACATGTAAAACTGATGCCTCAGCATCACTAGGATTGCACACTAGATAGAATGCAATAGTGCACTCAAAGAATGGATATACATAGAAATCAGACGTCTAGGACGATTCGCAACGATACGAGGGTTGTATGGGACATGGAAAGACTCCAAGGGATGGCGACGAACGAGTTTTGTGGCGGCCGTGCGCTTCAAACAGAAATGGCAAAATAAGAAAGAAAATACAAGATTAATTTAACTCACGATATATGTATATACATTAATGATTTATTTACTAAAAGATGAAAGTTGAATACATGACATAAATTAAACATTTATTTATCTATTTAATATGAGAGCATACAATGTGCCTTGATTACCTTGGTTCATTGTTTACGTTTTATTTAAACATGCTTTATAACTAACCATTTAAACAAGACAAGAGGCAGCAGTTCTAAACCAGATAATATTATACTCAAATATTATACGCAACAAAATCTTTTTAAATACTAATTAAATGTATGAATTAAAAAGATATACATATAAAATACAGGGATTCAAACCTGGATTTCTTCCAATTCGGGGAACGTGTATTAACCGATTATGCTACAGCACACAGTACTTTGACAAAAAAATTTCGAACCTATAACCTATTAATACATTTAATTATTATTTAAAATATCACAGACCATCTGTTCTGAATAATTACAACTTCACAATAAGAATGTGTTCTAATAAAATCTTATTAAATATTTTGTATAAGATGATTTTATGTAAAATTAATTATGCAATAAGTTTTTAAAATTAAGCAACGACTTTAAACAAAATAAACGCGGTTAAGTAAACATGAAATAATTTAAAAGAGATTCAATATATTTTGCGCTACTTTAAAATACGATCCTCGTGTAAAAAAAGTGTCACAGTGGTGTACACGAACTGATTGCATCGATTAGATGAAAAAATATTACAAACAATTTATAGCGTTATTAAACTGTGTGAGTTATAGTTTAAGAGGATAAAAGTGAAGTTTATCCAAAATACTAAGAAAGATTATTAAAACCATGGATATCTAAGAAAATGTATGAATTAGTTAGAATTAATATCTATTTAAAAATTAATAATAACAGTAGTGCAGTCAATCCGAGTAACGTTGGACCACTTTGCGAGGTTAGGGATATTTTTGGTTTCGGAAACATTCAACTGCTACTATTTCAATTAGTCGGTGATCTTACAACTTCGTTTAATTTATTTTGGACACAAATACTTCAAAAATACAGGAAAACATGACTAAATTTATGGGTGGTCCAATGTTATACTCATAATTGGGTAACATTGGACTAATTAATATTTTTGCTATAAAAGACTCCTCTGAAAAAGAATTTACATCTTCTTAATCTCAGTCTTGTTTAGGCAACTTACAAAAAAATGATATTGAAACAAGAACAATTTTTAATGACGTCTTAAACGAGGGAGCTAAAACTAAGATCGTTAAGTCAAAAATAATATTAAAAAAATTAATTAAATATATTAATTCGAAAGATATACATATTAAATCAATTTTATCGAAAAACATTGTTGTTGCGCCACCGAAATGGGGAAGGTGCATTATCCAAATAGTTAGTTTGGAAAGAGATCCAGATTCGAATCCCGGTGACGCAACAACAATATTTTTCGATAAAATTGATTATATATTTATATCTTTCTAATTAATATATTTAATTAATATTGAAAATATCACAGACCGTCTGTTCTGAATAATTACAACTTCACAATAAGACTGTGTTCTGCTAATAACAATTATTATGTATACACATAACACATACGTACATAATAATCAACAGTAGAGAGCAAAAGATCTGTGCAATACTGTCATATTCTATTCGTCAAGTGAATTTGAATTTTCCGAGTAGCAGTTAAAACGGAATAAATGCTTGTAATTAATGCCTCTGTATGTCTAATTTTCAGAATAAATAGTTGAAGGTATTTGTAGTTTTAGGTGACGTTTGTGCGTGTATTTTATCTCGCTGTCAAATCGAACATCGTGTACGTAAAATCACAAGTTGTTTATCACCCAATCAGAATATCAGCACATGCATACGGTATTGACATGTATCTATCTATATCTCATTAAAATAGATTTATTTGAGAACTGAAGACTTTTTGATACTATATATAATATTAAAACGCTAATTCATTTTAAATAAATTAATTTATTATTCACAATCACAAAACGAAGAAAATTCGTTACAAATGTTTGAAACAATCGTGTATACTTAAAATATATGTATATTATACATGGATATAAAGCCCTCTCGAGAACAGCTTTTGTATATTGTATGTCCTGTGCTTTCAAAAGTGTCCCGAAGTTGCATGCAGCGAAGCATAGCGAAAAACATTCGTATTTTTGTATAAATTAATAAATGGGTATAATCACGTGAATATAGATTATGCTCGTACATCGCACTGCTAGTTTTTGAGTGCCATATAATTTTTGATTTCCTGTATTTCTTTAAACGTTACTTTTCGCAACCAAATACAAAATAATTGTATTGTTTATAAGTTCCAGGATGTGGTCTACCTACTATAAGGTACACACACCTACAACCTACTATAACACACCCACAACCTACTATAACCTTACAGGCCGCTACGGCGACGCCGGCATTTTAATAATAAAAAGCTCAGTTCGCCGAGCACTAAACGTGAGGGAATAATGTGATCCGTTTAAAGATAAAACTGCAAAGAGTATCCGTCGAAGACTGCAATCCGTTAACACAGTACTGCTATAGCCAGAAGTTCGGGCACACGGCACACATATGTCTTAATAGAACACAACCGCCGGCTTGCCGACACTGTTCTGAAGATCACACGGAAACCAGCTGCTCAAATACACAAAAAAACCCATCTGCAGCAACTGCAGCACTCAAAATCACAATTTCAATATAAAATATCAAACTGAACACAGAGCAGGTAACTAAGACTGCGATTACAGGAAACAATGCTACAGATTGCTATGGACAGAATTGAATAAGAGTGAGTGTTCCAACTTAAAAAAATTGCTCTTTATTTATCTACAATACATTAAAATCAACCAAAACAAACACCTACACAATTATATTATTGACATATCATACTTTCAAAATTAAATTATCTATTAGAAATTTTTAAAATTTCATACATTTCAAATTTAATTATCTATTTTAATAAATTCAAATATGAACGAATATATAATTAACTCTATAGACAAAAAAATCTAAATAGATGAACAAATTTTACATTCAATAAACGACACAAATTACATAATAGAACCAAATCGCGATAGTAGTCTGGTTATTATCGTAAAAAATTTCGACGAATTCCTTGTAGTTGCAAATTCATTAAACAGACTGGACGTGATAGTGTTAACATAAACACACTCATCGCGCGACGTATCCTTCCACATACCAAACTATACATACTTTGTAACTAAGAATATCATAAACAAAAATAGTGAAATTCGTTTCAAATACGTACACGGTACAAACACGGTACGAAGAAATAAATATATAAAATATTAAAAATTTAATATTATAATATTATTTAACATTATAATATTATTTTAAAATTAAAAATCAAATACAAAAGTAATTCATTTAACATAGTAGCCATCGATAATAACATTTATAGAGGAGTTAAAAATTGTATTATTAAAACTAAAATACGAGAAAACTATTATTTTAGGAGACGTCAATTTAAATATAGCTAACGACTACTCATGTAATAATACAGATAATTACTTAAATATGCTAGCTGAATTAAACTTTATGTCATGTGTAAATGGATACACTAGAAACGTAAAAAACTAACTACCTTCTTGCATTGACCACATGCACATGCATTGTAACATTTCAGACATAAATAATGTTATTTCTGGTATCGTTCATACAGAAGTCACTGACCACTACGCGACTATATTTACTTACAAATACAACAAAAATATTAATCCTCATGTGACGGGAAAAAAATTGCAAACCAAAAATATACATACGATAAAATTAAATGACACACTTATAAACAAATTAAACTCTGAAAAATTGACTAAATTGTTACACAAATGACATATTATCTAAATATATAAATGCCACAAAATATACCTTACCTAAATGCAAATCTTCTAAATACAAACCGATAAAACCCTTGATAACTCATGGTCTAATCAATTAGACATAAAGAATTCTTAATAAAAAATAATAAACTACTAAATAACGAGCAGCTAAATAGATATTTAAAAGTATACAAGAAATAACTTTCATTTTTAAGGCGCGACTTGCAATAATAATTCAAATTTTCGCGTTTTTTACGAAAATGTGGGTTTTTTATTATTCATTTATATCAGAAGTTATTCAATAGATTTTAATTTTTTTTCCAACTATTACTTAGATTGGACCTTTACATTAATATAAAACTAATAAACTGAATGTTATTTGCTATAATTAAGACGATACAAATATTATAAGAAAGACCACGACCATTTAATGCATTTTAAGCATGGTACGAAATTGAATCAATACGCTAAACTAATTCATAAATTAAATATATTTTCTTATAATCTTGAAGCCAAGATTACAGAGATAAATATTTAGGAAACCATATTATAAAAATATTAAAAATGAATAGAGTTATAAATAGTTCAATTAGAAGTACATTTGATGAATTTTTGACGTTTTTAAAATACTTTGTTTTAGTAAAAATATACGTTTTTAAATAATATACTATATTTACTCATATGCATTGAGGCTTCATCTACTATTTAAAACTAAGTTTAATATCAGAAACACAATAATCATTTTTTAAATAAGATATTTCCAGTCGTATAATATATGATAGTATTAATTATATCTCACACGTTAGAATGCCGTTCAAAACGGCGAAGGCGGTCGTGAATTCCGCTCTTCGATAGGTTTTAATTAAATTTGCCTATAAAACACATTTAAATACAAATTTTGACTACAATATGAATGAATATTATACTTAATCTCGATCCCATTTGCTTATTTTTGTAAATTGTATGGTTTTGGGCTGTTTTTATACGAAAACAGATTATAATTTTGACATTCAAACATTAAACATACGTCAACCGATCGAAGCATTTTAGAATCTGACAGCGCATGCGCGGCCAACGCATGGCGACTAGCGCATGCGCGTCCAGCGCATGAAATCCATTCATTCACAAGATTCAACGTGAAATTCGCGAACCTGTCATTTTTTTTGTTGGATTTGGTTCTCATTAAAAGTAAATATATTATTATATATATTATTGTTATAAAATTATTGCCTCCTGTGACTTAAGATGCCTAAGGTCAAAAAGTATCTATTGATACGCTCTAGGAAATGTTCCAACAAAATTTTAAGTGGTTATAAACTTCTTGGAAAAAAAATCGCAACGTAAGTTGATAATTATTACCATTCGTATAATAATTATCTATTGGAAATACATATCCTTAAAGATAAATAATTTTATCAAAAGAATTATACATGACAGACCTGTCTGATTGATACAAATGTATTTGTTATAGTCATATAAATGAATAAACACGTATTTTAATATTTTAGACATAAAAATACTGTTAACTAAATACCAATAACAATAATAATAAAGTTATAAATTATTTTCAGGATGTTTCCGAACTGAGCATTGAATGTGTGGACTTGTGTGAACTTCCTAAATTGGATGGCAAAAGAGTGGTTAACATACACCAATTCTTTTCTCAAAATAATCAAATTTACTCCCACAAATCGATGTTTAGGTGCACAGGAACGAATATTGAATATGTGAAAGAACGTAAAGTTTTATTTCTAAATTCAGTTTAAAGTGTAAGATGTGTGAATAAAATTTTGTTTTGAATACGTGTAAAGAAAAAAACAAAGAAATTCTGAAGAACGATAATATGCTCGATGAACAACTAATTATTTAACAGTGAATATCTTTATAATTAATATATTTAATTAATATTTAAAATATCACAGACTGTCTGTTCTAAATAATTACAACTTCACAATAAGAATGTGTTCTCCTAAATCATAACATGTATGAAGGGGGGAAGAGCACCAGGTTATGATGGACATACTGTTAATACATTAAAAATTAAAAAAAAACAAATATCCAAACCTCTAATGCATGTAATAAACCTAAGTTTAAAAACAGGGGTATTCCCAACATGCTACAAACGAGTCATCATTTCCCTCATATATAAAACAAATAACCCTGAGGAAATAACCAATTAAAGACCAATCTCTCTTTTGTCAAACTTTAGAAAAATCCTAGAAAAAATTGTTAAAAAAAATGGTCTCAATTTATTAAAATAAACAAAGTAATTGATGAAAACCAGTTGGGAATCATGGAAAACAAAATATCATCCAAGAACTTCTAGACAAATCTCTTAAATGTATTGGAATTTTCGTGAACTTGAGAAAAGCCTTCGACAGTATCTCCCATAACAAACTAATATTAAAATTAAAATCCGTCGGTATAGACAACAAAGCACTAAGTTGGATTCAAAGCTACTTCACGAAAGACCGCAAAACGTAAAAATTAACGAACTTCTAAGCCAACCCCTAATCAGTGAATTTGGTATACCACAAGCGACAGTTTTGGACTCACTTCATTTTATAATTTACGTCAATGACATTTAAAACTAAAATGGACCGGAAAAATGATATCATATGCTGACGACACTGCTATCATTGTTGACGGACAAGACTGGAACACTACAAACGAACATGCAAATAACGTCATGAACACACTCAAATCCTGGTTCGATAGTAATTTACTTTCTTTAAACTCCAAAAAAACCTATTACATTCCCTTTTCAATCAAAAGTTTTAAAACCCCGCCCTATATAAAAATTACTATCCATAACGACAACTGTAACGAAATTACTTGTAACGACTCATGTATAAACTTAAGCCCAAAAAAATAAATCAGATATCTCGGTGTAATTATTGATCAACATTTAAAATAATAATAATAATGGATAATTTATATAGCGCCATTTCCGTAAAAACTTTCACCTCAAGGGCGCTTTACACATAAACTGTTTATCGTTCTACAATTCTCTTTGTTTTTTTTAATTAAAAATCGTTATTTTCACTTATGGAAATGATTTTTTGAAAAGGTGCGTTTTTAGTTTCTTCTTAAGTAAAGTATCCGATGCACTGTTTCTTATAACATTCTTATTCCACGCTTTTGGGCCTGCCACCGCAAATGCCCGTTCACTAAATTTAGACTTCTGGCAACGGTCGGTCGGTTCTAAAGCCCTTCCTGCAGCTGAAGTAGAGGTTGACCTGAGAGTTTGACGTCTATCATTCAAATTATCTGGGATACAAAAAATGGCACAGTCATATTAGCGAATTAGTGAAAATAATAAGAAAATGTATTTATATATTCATAAGATTAAGATACATTTTAAGTATAAATAGTTTTAAAAATATATATTTTGCTATTACTCTTGCTAGTACTCACTACTGCAGTATGGAATAATTGGGTGGAGAGGAGCATACAACAATATAATGAACTCGGTAAAAATAATACAGAGAACAATCATCAAAGTAATATTAAAAAAAGATCAACTTTTTCAACATAAACACTTTTTGCAAAATTCACAGTTCCCATAATAAAAAACATGTACAAGAAAATCTCAATTAATTAAAGAAAATAACACTGTAAAATTAGAAACAAGCACATCATTAAGGTTTCAAATTTTATATACTTAGGGATAAAAAAATTTAATAGTCTCCCATACAAATTAAAGAAATAAAAGAGTTTAGAAAGAAATTAAATTTGAGAAGCACACAAATAGACAATAAATAATTATAGACTATAAATGTATAACTCCGTATATAAAATGATTACAGTGTAACTCCCTCTCCAAGTCCAAGAGCGACGACAACTTGCAATACCCTTCCTTATAAAAACGAATTGAATCGCTATAAAGAAACGTCTAAAATCCTAAAATTATGAAAAAAATATTTTTACTCGACTAAACTTTTCGGTTTTTACATTGAATACGCTCTACCGCGTGAGAAAATATGATTCTGCGTCGTATAATATATTATTACACATGACAGTATTTCAATAAAGGCGGAGGATGTGCAGTCTCTTCATAAAATATTAGCGAGTGCACTCCTAACTTTTTATTATGCACTCTGCGTCGGGAGCTGTGTAAATTGTAAAACATACGACTGCAACTTCAAATTACTTCGCGTAAATATGTACGTATATTAGCGGGAAATTATTCCACTTCTCTACTGTTATGCTTAAGAAAACTGATTAAAAAAACTAAAACCGTAAACTAATTACTCCGAAGAAAAATACAAGGACGTGTTTTAAGTTTATTTATAAGTTGATCATCTTTTTAACAGATCATAATGTACACATTTTAATATGTACAGGTAGTAAAGTATAGTACAGTACAAATACAGTAACCAAATTAAGTAATATTTAAATGTATTTTTTGTTCCAATAGAGAATTTTAAAAAGTCATGACTCGGTACCCTTCTCCGTTATTAAATCGTCTGATCTAAGCTAAGACCACTGGTTCGAACAAATGAAAAACTTGTTTACTTTATATTTTTATTTCTATTATTTGAGAAAATAATCAGGCTAAAAAGGCTAAATAACAATTATTTTTCACATTCTATTTCTAATCATATTTAAAAAATCACCCCCCCACTCCATACACAAGAAATCATCTTCAATGAGATATTTTGCCCCTTCCTTGCATACTTGGACAAACATACTCAAAGTCACGATGTCTTTTGATTGCCCATACCCATCCAGTATTCTTAAAATTCTTTAAAGAATGTTAACGGAGAATGTTAATCTGAAAACACAATAATAATAAATAAAATACCTATAAATAATGGTAATCATCTGACTCTTTTGAATTACGTATCTCTAGGGGCGCTGGGCTGAGCATCGTAGTACGATTTCTCGTGGTCCAGAGATAATATATTTTAAAATTCGTTGTTGACAATCAAGGCTTTATAGGGAGTGGCAGGGGTGGCAGGGGTGGCAGGGCTGGCACCAGGTTAAACGGCGGTGCTTGCGGGAGCCTCAGTAGAGCACAATAGAACCAGAAGTGTGTTCAATCAACTGCAAAAAGCCCGATTGAACCAACGCGCACCAAAGGATGGAATATAATGGTCGAACATTCTACGTGGTTAATTTTTTGGTGCTTTCTGTTAACAGATGCACAACATATTATACGAAAAAAACCTTAACTCGAGTGAAGCGCTCTGCTGGATTAGTACTCTGGTACCAATCCGGACCGTTTGCAATCCTTTAAAAATCGTCCAATTTATTCTAAAATTGGATAATTGTTAAATCGCCATTTTTATTCATTCATTTTCATAAAATTAGCGTAAAAAACTTCACCTGAAGGGCGCTTTACGCATAAACTGTTTAGTCATAGACAATCTATGAGGATCATGATATCTAATATATGATATGTGTGGGCTCCTGCCCTCTTGAATATACTCTTCTATTTTTCTCAGCATCCTGTAGATCTAAGCGTTATCATCGGAGAAGTGCCTGCGAATGGGTGGGTGATCTTTCTCTTTGTCTCCTACTACATAAGTTTTTTCAAGCTATCTTCTCTTCTTACAAAATGCCCAAAAAATGAAGGATCTTAGACAAATGGTTGAGAGTTTGTCTTTGATGTTTAGCTTCTGCATATTCGGGCGCCTCGCTGTCCACGGTAGGCGAAATGTGTATCCAACACCACATATCAAAGGCATCAATCCATCTACTCTTCTTGCCATGCATTCAGTACCCGATTTCACCCCATCTTGTAGTAGCAATGTTCTGTGTACTGAAAATGTATTTTCTTTGTATGTATACCGAAAATTGGAACATTCGAGTAATTGTCACGCGCCGTAGAATTGAAATCAAATCAAGTCGGTCAAAGCTACAAACACAACCAAAGATAACCAATTTTCCGCTGTTTATTATTATTACTCATTATAAAGCATAAATATGTTTAAAATAAGAATAACTAAAACAAAAAATATAATCAAACCGTTCGTCGACGAAAACGTGATAAGTTGAAATTTGAAATAATTGGATCGTGTTCCTACGGGCTGCGGGGATAAGGGTAAGGGACGAGGTTTGAGAGTGAGGGGAGGCAAGGCAGAGGGGGGCCACGGCGAGAGAAGACTGCAAGCAAGTCGCTTGCCAATTTATTGCATTTCCGGAAAATGTCAAATGAGTCAGCAATTCGGTTCCCCGTTATCTCCCGCGAGAGAGACAGATCTGTATCCAGTCTCCGGGGCAGTCGAGAGGCGGATTCTTCTATATGTTTCTACTATAACCGTGGAAACGACCATCTTGCATAGTGGCACTAAACCTATTTATAATAATCTGACTCAGCGTACATATTTTTGAGAAAAATATTTTAAATATTTTTTATAAAAATGTACCGAGATAAATCATTGCGCCATCAGTGACCTAATTTAATGTTGAAATAGTATTAATGACACGGCATAAATTGAATGAATATCTGTCGGTGCGGAGATCAAAGCACAGTCTCGTGCGTAAGTATAAAAATTGATTGTGATCGACTATATAGATCGATATTTGAGCATGAATGCCATCAGGTGTAATGACTATAAAAAATAAGTGTAGTTGTGAAAATGGAATGTTACGCAATAAAGTAACCGACGTGTCGATTAATAATATAAAAAATAACATTATTCTATTAATACATTATTTTATAAAAAATAAAATGAATCTGCAAAATGTTTCAGAGGCGTTTCTCACTTATCTATACTTCTTCAACGAATAAAATGGCACAATTCTGGGTACAATACCATATAACTAGGGATTCTGTATTCTAGTCAAATTTTTCAAGTCTCGGTTATTTCCGGAAATCGAAACCATGAATTTTATTTTATTAAAAAGACAATAAATTTTAGTAAACATTCATATGTATGTACAGTAGCTATTGAGGATATTATCTGTGTAAAAATCATTAATATAAATATTTCATAAACAAATAAAGACTGTTTAATGAAATATTTATTATTTATATTAAAGAAAAAACTTTTTTTTTGTCAAGATGCATTTTCAGAACATAGTTCTGTGGTATATAATACAAACTAAATAAATCAACTAGAAAGATATAAAGAAATAATGAATAGATCAATTTTTTTCTCTATATCATTCTAGTTGATTAAATATTTATTATTTCATAGTGTGGTAGAAGATTTTAAAAATAAAAGTAAAATTATTGTGCCGCACATGATCACGCTCGAGAGAGCTATGTCGAGATGCGGCCCTGAAAATAGCCTTTTTGCGAGACCGCGACTACAAACGGTTAAATCCCGCGAGCACGAGGCTTTTGGGCCAAGGATGTTACGACACAGAATGTTGAGGGGATCGCTCGTGCTGAAATGTGTAATATAAACTGTGTTTTCATATGTGAATATAATTTGTAAAATTGTATTCTATAAAAATTACGAAATACCAACAATTTAAAAAATAAAAGACATACAGAGAAATAACAATTAATTAAGAAACACATCGGAAGACAATAACGTATGTATTTAGCCATAATCCTCTATCTATGTTTTTCAAATAATTATATCAAATACAATTTTTGTTTAAAAAAATGACATGTATTTATTCTAAAGATCACATTCTAGAATGAAACATATCCCCCTGTTTGAAAAAACCGACAAAACCATTTACTACTTCAGAAAAAAAATTTTAGTAGTAAATATCTTTTGACTAATTTCTCTAAATTTACTATTTTTTTTTAATATGCACATGCACCGCTCGTCGCTGAGTCACTACCTGCTGTATTTGAATGGACAATAGTATTAACTCAACTTCTTTATATCAATAAAAATTTCTAAAAAAATCTTGAGTCTCAGGTTATTTTTTTTAAAAGTCCCGGAACTCGGAACAGCAAAAAAACATGAAATTCCCAAGTTGTCTCGACACAGAATCTCTATACATGACACATAACCTCAACTTTCTTTCATTATTGATAATATTCACGATTCGGTTCGAGCCTCTGCAGATACATTCTTAGATTATATTAAGTAAAAACATTCAACATTAGTTTGATGACTTTCGATCAACTATTTTGATTTGTTATAATTTGAAAACTCCTTTATAGCTCATCTTCCCATTTGAGAAGATAATTTAAAGATCTTTTCAATATAATTACCTAATTTGAACACTTACATATGTATACTACTCAACTTAAACCTGATGCAAGTGATGTCTATATCTATGCCCAGTTTACACGATCAATTTACTTATTCAATAAGAACATTCAGTGTCCCAATGAAACTTACCAAACTAGACTACAACACATTATTAACAATTTACACCCAAATACTCATATGTTGTTTATTCGAATTTTGATAATTCCAATATTACTACAAATAATATAGGATTATGCAGGAAGTTACTTCCGCATTAAAATGTCGCGATCGCATAGTGCTTCATTAAGCGATTCTCCACTCTATTCTGGCTTCCAGCTTCAAAGCTTCCAGTACACCAATATTCCGTTTGGGTGATATTCCACTACGGGCAGCTTCTCTCACATTCATACTGCGAAGCTTTAATCATTTTATTCAGTATCTCGTTTCATATAGTCCTTGTCATATTTAAGTTATATATCCGTAATATTATTTTACTATATTTAATAAGGTTATTGTACAGTGATGATAACATTAATAAAAATATAATAGGCGTATGGTAATAAATTATATTGATCAATAAATTGATTTGACGTATTGATGAAAATATTCCTATTGAATATGATGGAAATACCTTCACGCGTTTTGTTCTATTTTCGATGAGAAAGAACTAACACGCCGAGAGTTATTCGGTACTTCCACAATAGATGAGAAAGAAAGAATAATCGCCCCACTCCTAACTATTCGTCTTCTATTGTCAAAAAGAGAACGTGAGGGAAAGGAGTGTGGAGAAAAGAATGACTCGAGGAGAAATTTATAATCTGACGTGAAAATTCTGAGAAAACTGTGACCAGTATCTGCAAATAATAACTGTATAAAGTACTCAATAACAGTAAAACAATTATATACAATTAATAAACTTCGTAGTAAAATATAATCCCTAATTAGGAGTGAAAGTATAACAGGCTGGAATAGTTGCACTCGCACTTTAATATATATTATATAGACATAAACATTTATAAAGATAATAATGCCGATCCACAATGTACGCAAAGTGCTTTATTAATATTTTTATAAGAATGCTTAGTGTTATTATTGAATGCGCTCAGCCAATAACGTTTCGCATACATCCAAAGATTTCATTACATGTTTGTTTTGTTACCAAAATATTGTATTTTGGACACAATTTAAAAGAGTAATTATCATTTAAAGTCGATTCCTAGATTTACGATCGTCACGAAACATTACCTGCACCTAACCTAACCTAACCTAACCTAATCTTGCGTGTTCATTCAATCTAGCGATTAAATTACGAACGGGGTCCAAACGGGCTCAATTGTAAGGTTGTAATGGATGCACGAGCGGGACAGAACAATACCAAAATTTTCCATCGAAGTGCAATACACATTTGCCAATATTAAATTATGAATTTATCTCGACAGAGTGGCCTAAGTATTTTACAATGGGATGTGGTGGCCTAACGGACAGGCCACGTCATCCACTGGTACCGGAGGAAAATGAAGAGGCCTAGGCTCGATAGGCCACTCTAAAACCCATTGGACTGACGAAATCATCAAACTCTGCGGAAACACGTAGCAGCGAATAACAATGGACAGAGCCGAGTGGGAGACACTCAGGAAGGCGCTCATACAGCGGTGGATAGAAAACGGCTGATGATGATGATAATGATAGGGGCCGAAGTCGAAAAGAACATTTTATAATTATTATATTATGCAGACCTTAAATACAATTTGGAAAATATTGAAAACGAAAAGTGTATAAATACTTAATTATTGTTGGGGGAAAAAAATATATTTTTAGGAAAATGTTATCGCTCCCGCAGCAGCGTAAAACTTTACGGTTACCCCGCACCGGGATTTTTAGCACCGTAACGGTAAGGTTAAATAATTTAGTATTACCACATGTTTCAGCGAATATTTTTCAATCAAGCTAGTAAATAAAAATACACAAACGACAGAAAATGTCAATAGATACAACACACTGATAATTTGTATTTTAAATTAGCAATTAGAAAATGTGGTAACGAACTTCAGATAAGTACGTACCACACGCATATAATGAAAACACATATGTATTATGAAGTTGCATTTACATTTCAAAGAAGAATAATAGTTCTTTTCTAGAAGACTGCATTTATAAGTCACAATTTTTTTGGAATCTTATGTGGTTTATTAACAGCGAAATTGGTATCACTGTTTACCGGCAAGAAAATGTTGGGAGTTCGTATCACCGCGGTAACCTAATATTTTTTCTGTATATTTTCTCCAGGGGCGATACCGGGTATGGTTCCATAAATGGCGTGTTTCACTCCACCCCTGAAAAAGCTATTGGATACTCCTTAAGTTACTCAAAATAAGCGATACAACTGAAAGTTTTAATTTTCCCATGTGCGAGTATTTACGGAACTAAAAATAATTCACGCGTGTGAGACGTCGTTGTTAAAATAAAGGTACAATTAGTTTACACGATAATTTCCCCTAGCTGGACCCCGTGAATTGTGTATGACTCGGATCTAACCCTTTCTAACCCTTGCACCCAGTACCTTGACGATATTCATATTATTCTGATCTGACAATATAATAAAAACAACCCGTATAATAATAATAATAATAATAGTAAACAGTGTATAGCGGAATAAGAACATCATTTCACAACCGTTTTACTATGTTTATTTTAATATATTGACCCCTCCTATGTAAAATATATTAACAAATATACATACCTACACGACATTTTTATCTGTTTTAGTATTTCACGTGTATTTGATACATTTTTCACTCAACTCAACTAAATAAGAGATCGATTATTTCAGCAAGAGCATTTAACAGCTGCGTCAAATTTCTTTTAAAACTGTGTGTATTTGTGTGCTTAGGTAGACATCATATGATCGTATTAATTGTATAATGAACCGTGGACATTTAGAGATATAATATAAGGATAAGTACACCAGATTGAATTTTCAAACAGTACCATAATAATAATACGGGACGTCAATTCCAATACTTATGACAATTCAAGTTTCCTGAAGTTAATTTCACTTAATGAATACAGTGAACTCACTCAAAAAAATGTGATAATATATTAACATATATTAAAAAATATGTTATAACAGTGATTGAGAAATTTGAAAGTAATTAAATGTATTTAGCTATACGTGTATATGGCATAATTTTATCGGCAATAGCTTTTAGTATTAGTTGCTTGCTATATCACCATTATTTCACAAGAACTTGCACAAGGCATACCGGACGTAGCTAACTTACTTTATGTTTTAACACTGGCCGGAGCTGCTAGTATAATAGCATTTTCCAATTTAGTAGCAGTTAGTGTGTTTCATAATTTTACGAAAATATATTTTTTTTATTAAGAGTTATATTTGTATATCAACCCCTTTTAAGAGGCTGTTTGGAATTAAGGAATTTTATTATTTTTGTAAATTGTTATGTTATTTGACAATTTTAAAAATGTTATTACTTTTATTATGAAATAGAAAATAAATAATACGCGCGAAATCCCAGGGCGCGGGAAGACCGGTTGCGGATTCGGGCGGCATGCGGAAGTCGGCAGACACACCGGGGATTGGGAAAATTGGAATGCTTCGGGTCACCGGGTAAATACATTTTATTGCAGCCGTATCGCAGAAAGAATAAATTGACGCCAACAGAGAAATGTGTCAAATCGCGGAGGAAATAGTTTCCCTTCAGCGATACAAAGGTGTTTGGAAGAAATCACGCGAACTCTCGAGTTGCTAATAATAAGGAAATCAGTTATTGATACGAAACGTTTCTTATAGAAGCTCAGAATTCTTACTTAGTTATTATTTCAAATATGTGCTGGTCTATATATTGATGCAAAATTAGGTTTACGAGTAGGCAGGAAGGTTACATGCTCGAAGGGAGGGATCGGCTGACAACATTTTCTTACGGGTCCTTCAGTGCAACTTAGCAAAATTTGTATTCAATTTATTATTGGGAAGGAATGTGTTTTCCAGGCGCAGAAAGGATGGTACCTGCGGTCAGATAACATTAACTATGCAAAAGTCGGTTCAGGTTAGTCAAAGGGTGTAGGACAGTAGTCAGAATAGACGACAGATAGACGGACAACTTACTTACTCGCTTACTATCACGCCGTTTCTCCGCGGGGGTAGTCAGAAAGGATAAAGCGCCACATTCTTCTGTCCTGGCACACAATTCTCACCTCATCCACATTCATACATCTTCTCATACAAGTTCGCCGACTGTTGAGGCTTCAAACACAACCATCCTCCATTAACTGACAAACTTTACGATTTATGAAAAATGTCGATTTTCACATGAAAAATATAACATTTTTAGGTTTGAAAACAATCTACATTATGCGGTATAAACCGGTCTTTTAAAAATACTGTAATAATAAAGATATCGACGCGCTTGTGCACCGTGAAGTAAAATATTACCCGAAACCGAATTAAAAATGGTATTTTTATTTAATTATGTTTTAATATTATTTTATTTTAATCAAAAATGTCGATTTTCACATGAGAAATTTAACATTTTTAGGTTTGAAAACGATCTCTCTACATTGTGAGGTATGAACCGACCTTTTAAAAATACTCTAACAACAAAGATATCGATCCATTTGTCCAGCATGAAGTAAAATATTACCCGAAACCGAATTAAAAATGGTATTTTTATTTAATTATGTTTTAATATTATTTTATTTTAATCAAAAATGTCGATTTTCACATGAGAAATATAACATTTTTAGGTTTGAAAACGATCTCTCTACATTGTGAGGTATGAACCGACCTTTTAAAAATACTCTAACAACAAAGATATCGATCCATTTGTCCAGCATGAAGTAAAATATTACCCGAAACCGAATTAAAAATAGTATTTTTATTTAAATATGTAAAATGTTATTTTACAACATGTAAATTTTATTGTAGGCATATTATTGGCATTTTTTTTACCGCAGATTATTATGATATTTTGGTAGAAATTAATTTATTTTATTTACGGAAACCATTTTTTTCAATTTAGCGCGTCATATACCATTTTCAGATTTTTAATAAATATTATGATTAAAAATAAAATTTGAAAACGAATTTGGCGCGATGTATTACGTGTTTTTTTTACAATTTTGAAACATAAAATACGGCATATGTTTAAAGCTTTTTAAATATATATTGTTTAGAAAACGTCAAGCAAATCTTTTGGGAAATAACCAAATATTTTTAGATTATAGTATGAACGAACATCTCATTTTTAGTGTGAAATTGAACCGACAAGTGTGCATATCCACTATGCTGTATAATCAGAGTTCCCACCGAAATAAAAACTCGTGATGTTAATATTCTTACAGATGGCTTAGACATTTTTTTATGGTGATCCCACAAATTTTTTATGGACTCCATTTTGTTTTCGAATCAATGTTTACAAAGAACAGTCATCTTGCATGTTAGGTAAACACATGTTTCAAGATTTTTAACTCTCATTATTTCGCGGTTTATTTCCAAAACATAAGTTTTTCGCGCTAAATTTAAAATAATGTAAGCACAGACATTTGATACATATAGATAGATTCATGCTGTGAGTTTGTTTAAATAGTATTCACGGGAATTTCAAATGTGTCCAGAATGACACAATATATTTATTTTTAAATGCGGTATTATTATTTTGATAATGTGGTAAAAATAAAATGTTTGAGATGATTTTACTTTTGAAATATGTTTTTTATTATATATAGAACAGAATGGCATTTATACATTTTGAAAAACTGAAAGAATAAAAAAGTCAATTTTCAAAATGTGCTTTCATTTGCAATGTATTTTAGTTTAATAGTATATATTTCGGAAGTGAACATAGCCCTGTTATTCTTTTAATCAGTCTCTAATGGCGGTCATTGGTCAAGAAAAAAAAGACAAAAACATTTGTCTACATAATCATAAACAATAATTCACATGACAGATAATAAACATGGTGGATTTAAAAGAAAATGACACTATGTTTCTCAACTTTGTAATTAAGTTTGTTTAGTAAATAATATGAATTGATTATTTACAAATACGTAGACACGAAGCTAAGGGTATTCGTGATTATATTAAACAATGAACAGGGACGTAACCATTGAACAATGTTACATTTTCTATTTCGTAATTTGACCCTAAAGAAACTTAATTTTTATTTGCTAGAAGTTAATTCACATGATCAGAACAACATGGCGGAATCAACAAACATACCAGGCGGCCATTGTTGTTTAGTTTTAAATTATGACAAAAGATGGCAGTAAGATGAAGAAATGCATATCTATGTTAATACATTATTTAATGGCCGCGTATATAGTATATATATAGTAGCGTATATATAGAGATCGATTGAAAACAAAAATGGTGTTACATTACATACACCATAATTACGGGAAAATGGTTTGTCTCCCATCACATTTGTTTTTGTAACTTTTCTCAGCCATTAACAGCTTAATATTGAAAATTTAAAAATTCTGGTGATAGATGTTTAACGCATATATATTTATATCTTTCACTCTTCTTCCTCTTCTTATTTTTCTATCAAAACACTTTTAATGGTTTTATCAAAGTGTATTTGCGATTTTTTTTTTAATATGGAAAAGATTGCCAACAGAGTACTGCATCTCTGCAAAATACGTTACAAATAAGTTTTTACAATATACCGAACAAAATATGTATATATCATCATCAGAATCGTCTAAATCGCCACCTTCTTTTTGATTTTCACAAACGACGTAGAGGATAGTACGCCGCACAGTGCAGATAATTGGAATGCTGCCTCTTGAATTGTATTTAGCTTCAACACAAGCAATATTATTTTTAAATTCAAAATAGTTTTTATAATATATAGCACACAATGGCTATTTCAGATTTTGAAAAGAGTGTTCTGCGTCTTTCAAATCTTATTAAACATATCGTGTTTGTATTACTTTACGAGAAACGTCGATTTTATGATTATTATTTATTTAAATAGATATAAATGTATTACGCCTGTGGGTTGGGTGATAGATGAAACACTGGCGTTAGTAAATTGTCTTTCACTGGCGCATAGCTAATAATTTGAATTAAAGAGATATCCCGTGGACACATTATGATTTTGTCTGTGAGTTTTAGTTTAATACTGATGTTTTTAAATTTTCTGGAGATTGACAAAAGTGTACTGTTTCTATTTTACAAATTTTTATGTAGAAAATCCGATTTTAATAAAAAAAATTATATAAATGAGAAAAGCCTGGTTGACTGCAATTTTAAAATCATTGGCGTTGGTATTTAGTATATACTACAGGAGTAATTGTATTTATTTTAATGAAAACCACACTGGTTTTTTTGATAATATTGGTTAGTTTAAATGCGATTTTAATTTTGAAAAAAATCCACTGAGCGCAGAATATATTATGCATTAAAAAAAAGGATTTAATATTTCTATCACTTCTTCTGTTGCCACCACACTGGTTTTTTTTTATTATATTGGTTTGTTTAAGTGCGATTTTAAATTTTAAAAATTCTACTAATAGGTGAATATGTTACGCATTTAAAAAAAAGTACTACTTAATTCCTTTTCCTTTTCTTCTTCTTATTTTCCTATCAAAACACTTTTTATAGTTTTATAAAGTGTATTGACAATTTTAATTATTTTTTTTATTCTGGAAATTGACAACAGAGTACTGCGTCTCTGCAGAATGCGTCTGATACCGTGCGATAGCCGGTGCGGGCATGCTAGTAATCTATGAATTAATTTGTATTAAATGAATAAAAACTACAACGTAAAATTTGCAATAAATATTTGTAATATTTGTTGTACGTGTAACGTGTAAAATACAATAAATTAAGACATATTTTGCGAATACTGCAATAATTAAATATCGGGAAATGGAGCATCAAACAAATAAATGTTTCACCGCGAGTCCGGCAGACCGGCCAGGGTTGGAGAGAGACAATCGGCTCGGCGAAGTTCCTCCGAGCGAATAGTCGAGGAATGGATAAAGCAGCTTGATGCTAATTATAAAAGATCCCGAGAGATGAGGGCTAGCGCGTGGAGCGGGGCGCGGGGCGCGGGGCGCGGGGGCAAAGCGTCTGCAGCCCTTTGTCAGGGTGGATCTGTGTGACGGTAATTGCGCGCTCTCCAGATAGAATGTCTTCGAAAGAGCGTCCCGACGATATTGAATTTTTACTGCATTTTGAAAACTGCTGAAGAGGCTTATTCGAGAGAATGACGCGAGCAGAAATATGAATACTCAATCTCCACTCCCTTCACGTCAAATTTCTGGGAATTTGGAATCTCAAAGATAAATATGAAATAAAAAAAGATGGCATAGTAATTACATCTGTTATAGGCCAAAATATGGAGTATAAATCTAATTTTACTTTTGAAATTAGCAAAATTAACTTTGTGGTTAAAGTTCATATTTTTAATTGTTAACCTTGTTTTATTAACCACTTATTGAGTTTAAATAAATCTACCGGTTTCGAAAAATACAATTTTTTTCTTCAGGATGTCAATACTAACTAAAAACATATATTATTGTTTCTTTACCAGAATCTATTTTTAAAATAATTGTTGTTTTAGTACCTACTCTTACCTAGTTTAAATTTAGTACCTACTCCACATTTCAAAGGTACAATATAAAAATATATGATGATTATAATGAATACATGATAATACAAAGAACTTATTAATAAGTCTATATATTATATATACTTTTGATCTGTCCTCACACAACTCTCACTACTTACGTTATTTTTCGCATGAATCCTCATGCCCGCTAGTTCAGATTTCTAACGGGTCATGCATCCATCCTCCAATGTCTCGATACCTGGTTCCGACAGGGTGTTTTGCGGACATCTGTCTACATTACCATCAAGTTTTCACTCGTACCGAGCCACTTACGTGTCTTTCTTAACCCATTGTTATATCATGCCACTCATTCACTCCTAATATTTCCTAAACGTCTTTGTCTACCATTATATTATATATCATCTAAAGTAATTAAGATAAAAACCGTATGTTGTATCTCAACCAAAAGGTTAAGTAAATTACGAAAGAATCCTTATAAGAAGTAAATCGGTTTTCAGTACCGCACTACTTGTACTGAACATGTCAATTTATCGCACGCAAGAGAAAGATTATAGTTAGGTAGAGACATCTTCGAGCGACCTTGTCATAAGGAAATGTAGGTAAATAGGAGATGTCATAAAAACGGGCAATCGTTGGAAATCCTCGGGGAGCCTCCCGTCCCCGTTCTCGGGGAGGACAGCGAGCGGATCAAAGGCGATCGAGTTCAAACACAATCAGTTTTATCGGTTATGCGGCGGTCCCGGCGCTGGCGCGGGCCGGGGGGACGGCGGGGGCGGGGGAGTCTGTACAAACAGTCTCCAGGAGAACAAAGCACACAAGGATTATTGCCAATTTATATGGAGAAACGTTAATGTCTCCCTCAGCCACCACACCATAGTGTATGACAGCGACGATGATAGCGGCCATTAGCGGCGGATATTGGAGGCACTCCGAGAATCCTCGCGGGGTACTGCCACTCAGAGTGGTGCAGGCGGGGCGGCTACATTCGTCTGCGGCCCGATATCGGACGATTTCTCGACACTTAATAACTTAAGCCGGTGTTATAATACCTATCTATTTATTGAAATATCTCATCCGCTGTAACAGACAAGCGCCGTCTTTAATTCATTATTTCTTAAAATACTATTATTTTACGCAGTGAAAAGATTTCATACAAACTAAATTAAACTAACGCTACTGAGGACTCGCCTGAACACCGATCATATGATATATTGAAAAACAAAAAATACAAAAAAACCCCATGTAACCTGAATATACTATTAATTTTTTTTGTTCAAATAAACAGATAAATACAAAACATTTAAGTATCACTCACTTTAAAATTCTTCCGCTTACAGAAATTAAAAATTAAAAAATTAAAAGATTTAAAAAATATATAAGACGCATTGTCCACACGGTGTCCGACAGAGTGGAAGCTACCGGGCCACGAGGGAGAGAGGAGGCCCACGCTGGGCCCCGCCGACCGGCGAATGCAGGGAGCGCGCGATAACGCATTTTTATGAAAGCGTAAAAATGTAAAATCACAAAATAAAATTGGCGATACCGGAACATGGCAGCCGGGCGCCTAAATAAATAATTCATAAAAATCGGGTTGGCATTCGAGTAGTGGCGCGGGGGAGAGGGGTGTCAGCTGATATCTTTATATTTATTGTGGCGGGTAACGTGACAAAGGAAATAATGAAACCAATGGAAGCCCACCCGTCAGGGAATATTATTAACTTTTTAATAAAGCGTATCTTCATTTTCCGAAAATATTATTAAGTATCAGAAAACATCCGGGTCAGTCAATGCATTCAGGACCTTGGACGGAGTGTTAATAACATTAGTTCATTCTTCAACTTCTAACAGATAATAAATACATAATAGTAAAAAACAATATACTTATTTATTAAATTACAAATTGTACATTTATATGAATTATTATAAAAAACCTCTTCTAGAAGAAGAAGAAGGTCATGTTGAGAAGCGGAGTACCTCTTCATATGCGCAAATCCTTTGGTTAGAAGAATTAGGAAAATAACATATAATAAAAATATCTAAGTATTGTTTAGAAGTGAGTAACAGTATTAAAATATTTTTAGATGGATTGGTAACAGCACTATTTAAAAAAAATCTATTAATGTCGTGTAAAAATGACTTAATAATACAAATCCACAGTATTGAAATCCGTATATTAAGGTAAAGTACAGAAACTATATATATAAAGAAGAGTGTCTATTGGTTTGTTTGTTTGTTCTTTATACAAATCTACAGTTTTATTCCGAGCTTGATGAAACTTTGCATACTTGACCTTCAAAACAAGAGAAAGATCACTGTCTACATGAGATTTCGAAAAACCACCTCCATCCCCTTTTCCCACCCCTTAAAGTATAATTTTGGTACTTCTTGATGAAATTTTTCAGTCTTGACGTTCTAAAAAAAAATAATAATAATATCTACCAGAGATTTCAATAAAACTACCCCCATACCACTAATTAAAGCCTCTTCACTCTGTGTTAAGCCCGGGTAACGCTGGGTACTTCAGTTAGTAATGATATAAAATTAAATGAATTTAAAAATGAATTAAATATATTAATTAGAAAGATATACATATAAAATCAATTTGATCGAAAAATATTGTTGTTGCGCCACCGGGTCTCGAACCTGGATCTCTTTCTTAACCGAGGAAGGTGCATTATCCAACTATGCTACAGCGACAATATTTTTAGCTACAAATTTTCGAACCTATATGTTACCTTTTTGATATTAATACATTTAATCGTTCCATTATTTGAAAGAGCCATCTACCTTATTTTTACAGAATCTCAAATACTATCAAATCTCAAATAGTCTGTACCGCGTACTGCTTGACTCGAAGCATTATTGAGTCTCGTCTTTTTTTCCCACTTTGGGAGTGTTCTCGATGGCTCGGTCCCCTAATGGCTTGTACTCTATTTCATAATATCTATTGTGAATATTTTAATAATAATGTTGAATCTTTTATAATAACATCTACTCCGTATATTTTAGTTCAATTATTTATTTTTCTATTGGTTGTATACTATAAGATATTTTATTTATTTTGTTTTCATGATGTATATTTATGACTAGTACTTCTATAAGGTAATATTATTTTATATTGAGTTAACGCAATCTTTTCAATGTAATCATACTATGTTCTTTATGGAATTTGTTGATATCGAATAAAAACAGCACTTAAGGGGCGCCGGAAGGTTTAAATTTAAATTAAGTAATAATTACTAATAATCACATTTTATTTTTCCATACTTTAAGAAATTATGCGCACATTTGTTTAACTTCAAGTCGCGTTTTTCATTAGCCTTGATGAGTGGGCAAGGAGATGACAAGGGAGCTCTACATTTTAAACCGGTCCCGGGTAAGAGTGGGTCCCCCCTTCCAGCTGTCCTCTTTAAAGTCCTGCATACAGATCCTAGATTTATGTAGCTTTGTGCAACTTTTCCAATTAGCGAGATATCTGGTCTGTTTACGTTTGCACGGTCGACAATCATCAGGCCGTTGACTGAGAGACCGAAGGTGGACAAGAAACTTGGAAAGGTCGCTGCCGACACAATATAGCCCGAGAGGTGGCGACCGGAGCCGGTCCTGGCGGGAGTGGCGGGAGTGGCGAGGAGCGCCTTGCCGGCCAATCTGAAAGGAAATCAGAACAGACGAGCGGACATATTTACGGATGGCCATCAAAGGAATATAAATTGATGACAGGACTGGAGACTGGAACTACCGCCGCAGAAAGGAAACAGAAATAGCTCTCTAGACGAGAAAATACAACGACACAAAGCTTTTAGGCCGCGGGAAGGGAGCGTCCCTTTATGAGAAACCACGTTTCTGTACATTTCTAGTTTCGTTTATTAGGCTTATAGATCTGGCCGGAAAACGCTACAAAAGACTGACACATTATCATATTCATGAGAATAATAATTATATTTTAGAATCTCAATGCACTATCTACTGTCCATATTTCTGTATTTCTCCTTACATTCTGCCAACTGTAATATTTTTTATATAACTTTTTAGTCCGTTAAAAATATATACAAAAAGTAACAGATAATATTATTATATATAAGGTGTAACAGACCTAGTTTAAAATATTTTATGAGTGGATACCTGACTAAATTACTAGTCGAAAATATTCAAAGAGTATGTGCAAATATTGCACCGTTATAGAAAATATTATAGTTTGAATTTTTAACAAAATCATGTTAAGCTTTAAGTCTGCGTACTTTGAAATGAATATTTTGCGAAATTTATTCATTATTAATCGATATATTTGCTTCAGGCCCTAAATCACCTAACGAAAATAGTTCGGCCGCTCGAGATTCGATGACATTTAATTTGTTTATTCAATATGACCTAAAACAGACTTACCTAGTTGAGCAAGGCGTTTTAAAATCTGTTTTACAAAATATATCTAACAAACTGTTTTTTTATTTTTAGCTGTACAATATTACGTGTCTGAATAAATATATATATATAATTTGGAATCAATAAAACATTAAAATTAATCGAAATAATCGCATAATTATGATTTTTTTGAAATGCTTATATCTCTGAAATGGTTAAGTTATTAGGCACATATTCCTTGAACATTTTTGACTCTTAATGTAGTCAGGTGTCCACTCATAAAATATTGAGGGAAAGGTCTGTTACACTTTAAGTTATCATTGATTTAAGATTTTCATGGATGTTTAACGACAGACTGAACATAAAAATTAGAGGAAAGGGCAAAGAAAAATTTAGTCATGAAATTTATATTGACAAATAAAAAAAAAGTGATTTTCCATCGATTCTCTGAGTACTTATCGGAGAATTGAATATTAAACGCGACCTCATACCCCCTACCCCCGCACTGCACTCCCCGCAGCACGACTGCGTGACAAATACGAATGTATAATACACTTAATGAGAAACACTTTTGTTGTGAATCTGCCAAGTGAAAAATCAGAAAGCAGTCCTAAAGTTTAATATCAATTGAAAAAATTTCCGAGACGAAAAGCGCGGCTGCAGAACAATGGAGAGAGAACTATCGAGCATTTGAAAAGGCTATTTATTTTACGTCTCGGATAAAACCGAGTCCATAGTACAACTTTAGTGTCGTGTTGGATACGGAGACGATGTATTTTAAAACAAATAGACAGACTTTATCGCTGCAACTGCATAGCTTCGTAAGCAATATTATGTGACAAATATTTATAAAAAAAGTACAAATACAAGTATATTTTGAAAATTGTCTAAACAAAAACTCTGTTCCCTCCATCTGTTAAAAATAATAATTACAAATAAATATTTTTTACATTTATAACTTTAATGATATACAGAAAAAATAAATTTATCGAAGTAATATTTTAGTTGCTATCGGAATATACAATATATATTAAAATATCACAGAACTAATTATGTTCTGAAAAAAAACTGCAACTTTACAATAATAATGTGTTCTCCTTAAAAATAACTATTTGGTTACACATTTTAACAATTAAATAACAAGAACCTTTTTATTTAACCAATGGTATTTTTTATCTTAATCTATTCGGAACGCCACTTCCCGAGTCCTTCATTATCATTTAGCTTCAAAGATTCATTCTTAAATTTGAATACCATATTCAGCCGTTTCCATTCTGTTAAGGTCGAAAGATATGACCGAAGAATATTTATTTAGCGATTGACACAAGTATAAAAGCAACATTAAAATAGAAAGGATAAGCTGATTAAGAACCGATAAAGAACCGCAGCAGCTAAATTAATAGTAACTCGCCGTGTACTACGTTCTCCGGATTCTGTCAAGATTAACAGTATTCTGCAAAAGAGCAGAGACAAACGAGAGCCAGTGCAGTGCAGTGCCGGGCAGGAAAGACAAAAGGCTGGGATAGATAATAGGCTGGGATAGCGGGCTGAGATGGCGGAGATGCCGCCCCATCAGAAGGGCGGTGGAGCCGTACCTGGGAGCAGAGAGTAAAGCGTGCTGTATGCTTCGCTAATCAAATAGAGTACGAGAACATGCGAGTAAAGGGGATCTCATTAGAAGGGGGATATCGGACGCAAGTACTCAACATATATCCCACGAAGGTATTTGATAACTTTCCTAACACAATATCGATAGTTGTTAATTATTAAGCCATCTCAAAGGTTTACAAGTCGCTAAAGAGCCTCCCGCAGTTCGAAAAATACAGAGGACACCTCTATCGCGAAACGTTTCTTGTTTAAATTTGAGACTTTAAGGCTACACAACAATATGGAAGAGTTCCGCACACGCGGTAGGTTATCGTACGAAACGTTTGTCAAAGTTAAGAATAGCTAACGCCGTAACGCGACAGCTCCCTGATGAATGCTAAGCCTCGAGGCGAGGCGGCGACAAGTCTGACAAGTCGACCGGAACCTCGGTGGAGCGGGAAGTTCAGAACACGATGCGAAGATGATGGGTGAGTCACTACCTAAACTCCTTCCAGGCAGTGGCCTCAATTTGAAAAGGAACTTCGGATCCCCCGCTGACGGGCGTTCGAGCGCTTCGGGATGAACGAGCGACGGCGGGGAGAAGGTGAGGCGGGCCGAGGGGGGCGAGCGTCGGGGGAGGGAGAAGGATGAGTAGGCTGCAGATGAAAATAATAACAAGTTCCCACCTTGCGCCCCCCTAACGAATGTTTGCCCAAATTGTTACACGGCGCGAGCACGTGACCGGCATGGTGACAGGACGACATGTCGGGCGCGGCAGGAACGGATTAAGGAATTCCGCGCGCACGGACCCCGACCAAATTTTTATAGCACAAAATCTGGCTGATTACGAGGAGGCTGGTAAGTCGCCGGTATTAATAGCCATTTTGTAATATTGACGAAAAATAAACATTTTGTCGTCTCAATGCCACATTATTTGATCATAAAGGAATATTACGTTTCTATAATCGGGACGGAATTAATGTAAACGAGCTTAATATCAATTGAGAGATTCCCACAGCAAAGAATGCCGAAAACGGAAGATAGAAAATATGGTCTTTATTCGATTTTAGACTTTAGATTAAAGAACCAACAGAAATAAGTCGTAATTGTCGCAATCTAAGAAATACATACACGAGACAATTGCGCACGAGATGTCGTAACTTAAATAATAATACTAAGTGTAAAAGTAAGAAGCGAATATCGCACTGTTACCGCCTCCTCAGATTTTAGCTGGGATTACAATTAATTCGAGGGAGGCAGGAAAGATGGCCGAGATCTCAAGCGGGCGAGTTTGCTCCCGGGCAGAGTTCGCCGCCCCGAGCGAGCTCGAGTACTGCGTTGGGTACACAGTACTCGATGCAAGGAGGCGGTGGCGCGGTCCAAATCTAGTGAATTTGTCTCGAACTTTGACAAAACTGTTGTCACTCGTTTGAAGAGAGTGACTTATGGCGAAATGGAATAAACTCCCGGAAGATTACCGGGAGAGGACGGAACCGCACCCCCGATCCGGGCACGCATTTGAGATATTACAGCCGGGGGGTGCTCGCACTCGTTATTCCGCAGCCTCACCTCCGACTCTAGCCGGAGAGGGACCCGGAGCGTGCGAGGAGGCTGGAGTACGATTTCTCCAACACGACTGTTATTTCCTGCGAGAATGGAGAAGAGCATTATGATGATTCGAATGCTGGAAACGAATTAATTTGCCAGATAATCCTCGAGGAAAACTAAGGATGGGAACTGTCGGGAACAATACCGCGGCGGAAAGGCAGAATCGTAAATTCGCAATGGCAGATAAGAGCACATCGGGGGCTGTGGGGGGCTATGGGGCGTTAAGGTTTCAAGGAGACCGGGTTGCGGACAGAATCCGAGACATTCATAATTAGCTACGAAACAATGAAAAAATAGTAATAGACAAAATGTAAAGCATTTATCTAACCTCACCACGTATATTAACACGATTTTAAATATACAACACTCGTTACACAATATGTACTCCCAAAATCATAGCAGATTGTACACGCCAAGCGATACCTAATAATCATCGTTGTTGATTGCGTGATGTCAGAACATAAATATAAAAAAGAGACGTGGCAACTATTTGAAATAGCAAAAGTAAAAATAAAAGTTTAAATAATGAATATTGTGTAAATTGATCAAAGCGGTTTATTGTTGGTTATAAAGTTGATTATATTGGAATTATATGGTTGGTTACTTTTTTAAAATTAAAGCGGTTTGTACAAAGTTAGTCATTTTTTTAAATAAATAATTATATCCAACCAAACTACAAAGTGAGAGTTACAGACGTCAACAAAAAGGTCGTCATTTTATATGGGCGACAATATTTATTTGACGCTGTTTTTGGTATGTAAGAAAAAAAGTTACGGGCTATCAGAAAAGGTTAAGAATTTAATAAAAAAATGTGTTACATTTTAGAGAGTAGAGTATCCAAGTATCGATTCTAGTACTATGTATGGTGCACAGTAATATTCTCAATTTCACGATGTTTTTACATTTTGTCAAATCCTTCGATTAAATTATCCTTTCCGTACTGTGTGACAAATTAATTATATTAGGAATTTGTGGTAATCTTGTGAACATCAAAACGTGTTCAGGCTATTGTACAAGGTTTTGTGCCACCGTACATACCAGAATACCATCAGATGAGCCTCGAGGAAATGAAAGAAGGATTATTTATTTAAATTTCAAGTAATGGAATGATAGATGTATCAATTTGAAAAGTGTAACATATAGGTTCGTAAATTTATCGTCAATGCACTGTGTGCTGTAGCATAATCGCTTAATGCACATTCCATGGATTGGAAGAGATCCAGGTTCGAATCCCGGTAGTAACAATAATATTTTTTGATAAAATTGATTTTATATATATATATATATCATTATAATTTAATTAGTATTTAGATTATTTATTTCTCGCCTAATTAAAATCTTGGATTTTTAAAATAAAATTGACATAAATGCTAACAGCTATCAAAAACATCGTTTCTGTCCTATCGCAGCGATCGGAGTTTGATTATAAGTTAAGTATAGCTCTTCACATCGAGAACAATATAAAAAACAAATGGCTTCAACAACAAATAATTTAAACCTCTAACAATATACAAAATAAACATCTCACGATAAGTAGGATTATTATATTATATAAGTAAGATTTATAAGATGGATTCCATGTTAGAGAGACTGAAGCATTTTAGTGCCTTAGTGCATAACGTAAGACTTTATACTACTTTTTACTTACTTAATGAATCAAGGCTTTGTATTGTAGTTCTCGATGTGAAGAGCTATACTTAACTTATAATATACTTAACTTATTTTCTTGCAGTTGCTACCTTTTTGAAGATTTAAAATTAGGTTTGCTAATTCATCATTTCACTCTTTTATACACTTTAATGTTAATAATATTTATAATATTTCATAATATTTAATATTTCATAATATTTCAAAATCAGACCTTGCTCAAAACGTTGTATTTTTACAAAAATCTTAATTACTTGTATTAATATTTAATTAATCTATTATTTCACTTGTAAACATTCATACTAATTTTTTCTCATGTACTTTTTTCACTAAATATTTGTATTTTTTGTAAGCAACTACCGTCAGTTCTTGATGTTATTTTTGTAAGTATTTACAATCCATCCTTAATGTTACTTTTTACTGTCTGTACTCCATACGTATACATACTACCTACCAACATCTATACACCTATAACCAGCTTTTGAGATGGTGTTTGAGTTTTTCCATCGAGAATTGTTTCATACTGCTCGGCAAAATGTTATAGGCTTTGAGGGCCAGAAACATATTGAAGGATTGACCAAAGCTTGTTTTCATTTTAGGCTTCACGGTGATCCTATTTTTTTTTTTGCTCTCGTAACAGAATTATGAGATGGATATTAATTAAGCTCTTTGTTGGAATGAAAATAAAGGATCAGCCTTTTTATATAGAGTTTTCGAATATCAAAAAGCTGACATTCCTCAAACAGTGAGTCAGAAGGAAACCTATATGATTCTGAGAATGGATTTTTGTATGATTACTAATTGTTTAAGGGCAGTTTTCCCAATTTCATTTAACATCGTAGTTTTTATTTAATTTAATATTAAACTTAAAAATTTTCCACTGGACACTCTTTATTTGTATGATAGACAACGTATGAACCTGTCTCCTTCAGTGCAGACTTCGGTCTAGTAAAGGAGACAGTGAACATCTCTTACATTATGAAGTTTTTTTTATATTTATAAGAATGTTTATAATGTATAATATGTACGTATATTAAGAACATGAAAATAATAAATAAAAATAATTAAATAAATTTGAGTAATAAACACCCGCTCTATAAGGGATTCATAAGAGCTTGACGTGATTGTGGACTAGTAGTTACAATACTCGCGTAGTGATCTAGTGGTCGGGGGTTCGAGCCTCATTCCAGGAAATTATTAAGTTTTAGCACAAGCGTTCAACTAAGTTTGAAAATAGTAAAAATATTGATATGACACGTACTCCGTGCACGCATATCTATTAAAACAAAAGTTTTCAATGAGAGAACGGTAGCTTCATTTTTGCGTTATGACATTGGATAGTATATGCCCAGACCAATGGCTCATTGTAAGACACGATTCAAATATGATTCAAAAATGTTTACTTAAAATCCGCTGTCGCCATAATATGATACTGACATAATAAGAGTCCAGAAACGTGTCTGTCATGGGACACTATATGTGGGTGAAATCTGAAGGGATATTTTGCGACATATGAAACATTTTTCGGTTACAACAGTTTTTTACGCTTTTCTCTGCGAAATGAGCTGCTTTTTAAAAATTCTGGTATAAAACAAAATTTCGCTGCGTCTTTTTTTTCTACTGCCGTATCCGACGATTTGCCCAACCATCGCGTCTTATAAAGAGAAAAATGCTAGTTTTTAATAAAGATAAATAAAAACAATTGTATCATAATATTAATGTAATTGCATAACCTACTGTCCCTAGCTGTCCCCAGAGCGCAGTCCGTAGGCTCGTATAATCGATATTTTGTTGTTATTATTACAAATGTAAGCTGTATTTTGAAATGAACGAATACACAAATAAACCAAATACCTAACAAACAGTGCTGCATTTGTATTAATACCGGCACAGATTGTGTCTCCCGGACGACAAATGTTCGCACTAGCTTTTCTACGCTTGAGAAAACCTCAAATATATATTTATTGTTGGTATATTTAACGGCTCAAGATAAATATGTATCTATATTATTAAACGTTTTTTCGAAATAATACGATCTAACGAATCCGCAATATAAGAAACAAATCAAAGACTAGTTCAAAAATATTCAGAAGCATATCTCGCTGCACAATATAGAAATCAGATCTACCCAGAGCGTATGAGAATTAGAAATATATTTTTTTACTGCACAATTTATCTTAAAAATATTTTGGTTGCCACTAAATACACATTTTTTCTGTATATCTTTCAAATTGATTAATTTATTAGAATTATAAAATAAAGACACGCGGTACTAATAAAATAAACATTCACATTGTTGAAGAGGTTAAGTTGAGAGACCGATGCGAGGCGGCGGGTGCACAAAAGTGCAGGAACTGGCTCGCGGAGAAGGAGGGGTGGGGTAGCGAGGCGGAAGGTAAACTCGGCGGTCTGGTTTTGGAATCTCAAAGCTCCAGGAAAGTCAGCCCACTTCCACTATAGTGAAATACTACACACTAATCTAATCGCCGTTATTTCTTTATCTAACGGTGAAATATTCATCTTCCAATTAAATGAATGATCTCTTCATCGTACCGTACTCACATCACACCAGTTATTTGTTAGTCGCGGGATGCGGCCCGCGGGATGGCGGCCCGCGGGATGGCGGCCCGTCACGGGAGTGTCTGCGGCTGCGGATGCACTTGACTCGTCGTGAGAGGGTATGCGACTGCGGGTGCACCTGACCCGACGTGTGAGGCGTATTTTAGTTTTCTCAGTTACAAATAGAAAACAGACTGCTGATTTTTCAGTTTCTCAAGGATTGATGAATTATTCCTATGGGCTGTCCATAGTGAGATGTGCGTTACCGGTGACTACTAACGAAGAAGACATATTTCTTCCGGCACTGGCCGCAAGAATCAGGTACCTATAAAACGTTTTTCGTTTTTTTCAAATCCAATATGTACAGAGTTATAGAATTGTGCTTTTAAATAAAAAAAATATTCGGATTAAAGTACTGTATTTTATAATTTTTAACAACCGCTATTTTATAAAAAGGGTGGCGGATCAGGCTAGTTAACGAACTTAGCCGAGATATCTACCAAATCAAATTTTAAAAAGTATAATTGAAATAAAATATAAACTACACGAGTTAGGGTTTGGTCATGATTGAAGTTTTCCGGAAGTTGAATCGCGGGACCCTCTGCAACAGATAGTATTCCTATCGAAATGTACTTAAAATCGTAACTAATCCACAATATAATTAATGTTTAAACATGCAAAAGTATATAAGTTATCTAGCACGAGTAGTAAGAAAGTAATGATATTTGTACAGAAAGACCTGTAATTATCTAAAATGAATCTCCAATATTCTTTTTTTAACATATAATGAGTAAAATTATGATAAATACAAATGAAAATATCCGATACTAATTTGACATTTTGAATTGAGGCGCCCCATCTGTACATACGCATAATGCAGTAACGACAACCGTAATCACTTTCGCCCGCAATGTGGCAAGTCGATATTTAGTAATATAACGAATTCGGGATAAGTAAAGAGTATCCAGCGGAAAAATTTCCACATTAAATTGTAATTGCTCGCAAACCATCAAGGTGAGGTAAGTGGTAGGGGTATTGTTCGACACGCGTGATTTTCGGATTTGCCAGTCGCAATGAGTAACTGATCGGGAGCGCACCGCACAATATTTAAAGTGCGGTCATTCATTTGTTCGTGCTCGTCGCGTTTTTTGTACTCACTATAATTAACGACGAGTAAGTGATGGGCCGAAGACGCAACTTGTCTGGTGTTGGGTTCAAAAGTTCAGACAAGAAGGGACAATGGTTAAACAAACTCTTCTGGGACCATCAACGTCAGCAGCGACGCCAAAACATGTGGCTCAAGTTCGACGTGAAATTATGCGCAATCTACGTAAATCAATATAGAAGATTGCAGCAATTACTGGAATGAAAAAATCAACAGTGCACGTTATTTTGAAAAAGAAACTACAGTTTCACACACACAAACAGCAAATCGAACGAAAATTCATATTCTTTACATGAAACCTCTGCGAGAACGATGCTGGAACGTTTTGGAACAGCACGAACTCTTGGAAACAAATTGTTTACTGACGAAGCACATTTTCATATCCATGGCTATGTTAATAAACAGAAGATGAGATACTGGTGCCCCTACAATCCAAGGGAACGCCATCAAAAACGTTTGCATTGTCCAAAAACGACAGTGTGGTGTGCAATTTCTGCCCGAGGGATAAATGGCCCTTATTTTTTTAATTAGCGAGAGACAGTCACTGCTGACGTGTATTGCCGAATGATCGACGAGTTTTTGGTATCGCAACTGCAGCTGTTTCCCGGGTTCAACAATAGAGCACAATTTCAGCACATCGGGGCCACTTGACACACAGCTAGAGTTTCAATGGAGAAACTGAGGGGAATTTTTACCAATAAATTAATCAGCAAACACGGAGACATACCCTGGGCACCTCGATCTCCGGACCCTACACTGTGCGACTTTTTTTTGTGGGGATACCTTAAGTCGAGAGTTTACAGTAACAATCCTCGAACAATTCAGGTCTTACAAAAAAATATCCGCCGTGAAGTTGCTGCCATTGAACCAATGCTTTGCTCTCGCGTGTTCGCAAATTTAAGAGTCCGATTGCAAGAGTGTCTTGAGAGAAATGGACGGCATTTAGATGATATTATTTATAAAACGTAAAATCCTCATCATTAAACTCCATTTTGTATAAATTAAATATGAGAACAACATTGTAGTTTTTTATTTTATTTAATATTAAACTTGAAAATTTTCAACTGAACATTCTTTACAAGAGAACTATTGTACAAAGTACTGACCATGAACTGAAAATACATTAAGAAAGGATGGTAAAGAAATTTTAAACTGTGAGTCTAAGGCAAACGTTCGTTTTGACTATTATTTAATAGATTCAAAGCGTACATCGAGTTCACGACATACGAATTTATATTTGTTTTCCAGAATATCTAGTAATTTGGACGTTTTATGGTTTTTATTCACACACATGGAAAAACTATGGATTGTTTTCGCACCACGCAAACTCTAATTGATAATACGCATCCGCAGAAACGTCGTACAGTGCGCACTGAAGACGCTGTTGCTGCAGTAGAGCGTAGTATTGAGGAGGACCCGAATGAGTCGATTCGCTATCGTGCACAGCAATTGGACCTGTGTCCATCCACTTTATGGAAGATTTTGCGGAAAGATCTTGGTTTACGAGCTTACGAGATCCAGCTCGTGCAAGAATTGAAGCCGCTTGACCATCATGTGCGTCGTACGTTCGGTGAATGGGTCAAAAACGGGATTCCTCTTGGTCCTCATTTTCAACACAAAATTGTGTTCAGCGATAAGGCTCATTTTTGGTTGAAAGGCTACGTCAACAAGCAAAATTGCCGCATTTGGAGTAAAGAAAATCCACAAACCATTGTTGAGATGCCGTTACATCCATAAAAAGTCACTGTGTGGGTTTTAGAAGCCGGTGGTCCATATTTTTTCAACAATGATGCCGGTCAGAACACCACAACGCTATAGATTCATGATTACTGACTTTTTCGTTACCCAATTAAATGACATCAATGTGGAAGTGCTGTGGTTTCAATTTATTGAAGGAAACATTCGATGAGCGCATAACCTTTGGATTACTTTCTGTGGAGATATGTGAAGTCGCTACTCTACGCCGATAAACCGGAGACGATAAACGACTTGGAAGCCAACATTCGTCACGTTATTGCCGATATACGTCCCCAGCTGCTCCAAAAAGTGGTCGAAAATTGGTCTTCCAGATTGCGCTTTATTCGAGCAAGCTGTGGCGTCCATATGCGCTAAATCCTAAACACTAATGGCATAAAATATCTTTCCAATAAAGCTAATACCATGGCCATTTCTACGATTTGTATGTGTTTTATTTCATTTTAGAGTTCTATACCTCTAAAAAAAACACCCTTATTTTTTGACGATACCTTATACATATTGTTATTTTTTATAGACAATCCTCAGTAAAATAATGACAATTTCTCCACCGCGCTAGAAGAGAAAGAGAAAACATATTTTTATGTAATGTTTTTTTATATTTGTTGTCACGATTTTCAAGACCCCCCAAGACAATAAATCATAATAACTATATTAGTTCATTTTTAATAAAATCATATATAAGTTGTGAAATTCGACTTTTCGGGAGAAAGTTCAGGAGAAAGAAATAAAATATATCTATCGAAATAAAATACAAATAAAATGAATTGACAGTCCTGACAGATTCTACTAGAAGCTTTTTGAGAAACGCTGTGTGAGTGGACTAGTTTAAGAATTAATAAATATTTTTTCTCATCTACCTCAAATCATGGATTAGAATCTTTCAGTTCGGGATAATTTTGGTTCGACAGGCCAAAATTCGGAAAAATAAAAATATTTTATCCGGTGCACAAATGCGTTTTAGCGTGGGAGAATACAAACATATCATTTTAATTTGGAGTAATAAATGAGAAAAGTGAGTAGCGACCGCTCACGGTATTCCAATACGCCAATATTCCAGAGCTCCAATATGTACTCCGAAACTCCGGAGCTCCATTAATACTCCGCTTGAGGTAACTTCCTCGACCCATTCATTCATTTACGCGTCATTACTCAATTCCGGGCCACCTGCTCGACGGCGGGGGCTGGGGGTGATCCCTCACGGATTGACACATGTTCCGCTTCCGCCAGCGCCCCGCTCCCCCGCTCCGCCCGCTCTCCCGCTCCCCCGCTCCGCCCGCCGCACGCTATTCACGCCATTACCCCCATTAATAAACACCGTTTGATTTGGCCATCCACTCGCCCTGCCCCGGCATGCCAGCACGCGACATCGAACGAGAAAATCCATTTCCCCGCGGCGCCCGTGACTCTGACTCTGACTCTGATCACCGGTCTAATGCAGCGAACTAATAAAATGGACTGAGATAGTTTTTTAAAACTATTTTTAGTACCTTAGAACTTAGGATTTTGCGAATTTTTTAAAACGTGTTCATTAACTTCCTTCAATCAAGTCGAGGTTTTAACACAAGATCGAGGCTTCTCCACTCATCTCGGTCTTCTGGGTGTCATCAGCATTTCTTCCTACTGGATATCGAGCCTCCCCTCGCAATGCCTTTCCATCAGCATCTCGCTGGTCATATTTCTAAAACTGATTCTATAAAATCGCAAGCATACATTTTGAGTTTTTTTCTGTTTTGGATTACCAAAAGTCCTCGTTCGGTTCCTTGTCGTGTCATCTACCACTTTCCTAAGATATTCCATATCTGCTTTCAGTATTCTTAATCTAACCCTTTCTGTAACCATTCACTGTTTATGCCTAAACGATCACCAGTGTCGGTCTCATCGTCATTAACTATCCCTCGTATCCGAGGAAGACTGTCCTTTACGATTGTGGGATCGCAGATGGCTGAAGAGTCCAATCCTGGATCCACAAGTTTCGGGGCATCTTGGGCATGTGAAGACAACGATCGTGGACTCTATCCCCCTGTGTTCTCCTCTGTTTGCAGCATTCTATTGGCGCACCGTTTCGAGGTATCGTGTTCTACTGTATACCATTGCCCTTCAGTTAGGCATGCCTCCTGCAGCTAATAGGCCCCATTAGAGCGTCTATTTTAAGGAACTACTTCAAGCTGCTACTAGTCTAGATAAATCCCAATAACTAAGTTCTTATATTAATTCAGACTGTACAACTTGTCTCTAATATCCACACGATCTAAATATTAAGAATATGAAAGCAGGTCACATCGATAAATCTTTAACGTGTGCGACCGCTCGTGTCGACATTGCGTACGCTTACCCTTCTTACAATCCAGGCCTTTCAAGACGCGTCACAATTCTCCTCAGTCGTGCCGTAGCCCCCAGCCCGTCCCCTACCTGGGGTTGTAATCAAAATAAACTTAATCCATTTTTTTCATTGCGAACAGGCTTATTGACGACCCTTTGGCTTTAATATATTCTTATACCTATAGAACTCATTTAACAGGAACCAAACTCATGGATCTATGATTAGAAAGCGAGGATTTTTAATGTGAAACCATGTTCGCGGAGCGATGTTGAGGAACGAATTCTAATAATATTAAAACTATATCAATGTAATCTCCGCTCAGGGATTAAGGTGTTGAAGAAAGACCACATCAAGCATTTTGTGTGAAACATAATGACAACTTATATAAATTTTACTTTCTCGAATTAATTAGCTTCAATAAAAATATTGACCAAGGAGCTAAATTGATTCTAACTGGATCAATGCTTGACAAATTAAAATGAAAAATTATTTCAAACCACGAAATTATCTAAGTTGTCTCGCTATTCAGCATTTAAATGTTTTATAGCACAAATACAGTGCAGAAAGTTTTTTAAAACTCTTAGAATTAGATAAATATTTAATTATTGAATTTTCAGTTACAATTTTTGATAAAATTATACATAAAAATAAGATGCATTAGAAAAACCACACGTATTTTATAATGATGCAATATTTTGTATATTTTTAGTTGCTATTCTAGCATCTCTGATCTGCGATGAGCGATGCGGTTGAGGGTAGTCGATGTGTTGATTCCAAGTTATACTGCCGAGCAGTGTAGACCTGGCGGTCGGCAGCACCTTCGGCGGCAGAGAGTAAGCGGGTAGGAAGGCCGAGGGAGGGAGGGAGCGATATCCATCATCGCTGAAAAATCTGCCCCTAAATTCAAATCACCCGAGAATTGGGTCACGTTATTTACGAGGGTGGGAAGGAGAAGGGGGTTACTTCAGGTTAAATCGGGCACCTGGCGAGGGCACGCCCCACACCGATAAAATTTTTTCAATTATAATTATATCAACCATTTTTTGACCCATTGATTCTGCAGAACAAAACACATCCTAGACTTATGTTATGTTTGTTAATTACGCCAAAAATCATCTCCATAAATATAAAATTATCTGCTCTGTACAGCCGAGTTCTTATTCCTATAAATCAAAATAGTATACAGATATCTATATATAATTAATATAATATATTAATAATATGTATAATTAATTCGCTAAATAAAGACGTTCATAGAACATGAAATCAGAAAACAATATATAATGGTCAATCAAAACATTAAAGTTATTACTTTAAATACAATGATTGTAAAGCAAGGTTACGTCCTCATAAGGATTACATAATCTATGATCAGAAAGCGCAATATAAGTGCAAAAACAATTAAGCGAGTAATTATTAAGCTCCTAATTGCTGAAAGTTTTCAAAGTCCTCCAGTGGAGCGGCGAAGATTCATCAGACACTCGTCGCTGGGTGCTAGGGGTGAGGCGCGGGGTGCGGGGCGCGGGTACAGGTACCTGCGATCAAATTGCACGACAAGTTTTAATTTTCACAAGTGGATGTGAAGTGAATGCAGAGCTCCGGCAATCCTGAATCCAGAGAGCTCCTTGTACCGACTATTCTTAATCAATGGTTCAGTTTTCTTTTATTATTTTTAACGAATACCTTTACATGATTATTTTGGGGTAAAAATATTCAAGCAAAAGAATTACACAATATTGGAGTAACATTAGCAGAAAACTGATAACGTCACTACAAGGCCCTACATGCAGCTATGGGTGGCGCGACGTATTTTAAGGAACAACTTATTATCTATACTGTAGTTTACTATCAATTTCATAAAATTTATTTTATTAGAAGCTTTAACCGAAAAGTTAACAAATTAATTCGCATTTTATTGAAACCACTTTTTATTGTAACAAACGAAAAATTATTTTTAAAAATGTAACTTTTTCGTATGAAATAACTTTAAATATCTATTCGATCTGTCAAATAGTCAGTCTGGGTTTAATAAATTAAACATTCTAAATTTAGGAAATTCGAGCGGTTATGATTTTTTTCATTTCGAGAGAAAAAGCGCAATGGAAATCAAATGCAGGTTGAGTGCTGTTCTTCGGGATTCATTTTCCACTGCGAGCTTTAGGATTTATGCGTGGTCGCGTGCACACAAATGATGAACAGCGTTCAGATGTCCAAAAATGACAACCTTACCAAAAATAAATAAAAATTAGAGAAATTTAGGAGGCCGTGGGAATCTCTGATGAATAAGTCATTTATATTTTACAGAACCCATCGGGTCAAAACACTTTCTGGGAGATGAGTGCCGCATGTTTTACCGGGAACTTCAGCTGATTGTTTGGAAGTGATTAAGAAGAATCTAAATCTAAGAATTTTAAGATATGATTCGTGACCATGGGTAATTCCTGAATTCACCATTACCACTACACACCAGAACAAAAGTGCAATCAAAACAGCGGATTGGGTACGGTGAATCTGTTCTGAAGAAGGTAAATAAAATTAAATAGACTGAAAAGGTGACGGCATCAGTTTTTTGGAATTCCAAAGGAACTTTACTCATAGATTATCCTGAAAAAAAAAATTGTTACTTGCAAATACTATACAACTCTTTTGAATAAGTTGAAAGTAGAAATTCAGAAAAGTGACATTTCATCCGTTCATTCAAGTGCAATCGCTCAGCAAAAATTATCAGAATCAAAGTTCGAAATTCTTCCACATTTACCGGATCGATTTGACTCTCTTGGACTTTTACCTGAAACTCAAATAACTCTGAATGGAAAGAGATTTAATCCAATGAAGAGGTGATTGAGTCTCCAAAGTGTTATGTTGTAACCCCGAAGAACTTCCAAGAGAAACTGGAGAAATGCTGAACGAAAGGATTATGTTGAAAAATAAACAACTTAATCAGATTTACTTTTGAAACTTTTAATCAATCCTCAAAAAAGTTATTTGAGTTTTAATATTATTATTTTTCGAATTCTTTGATATAAGCAATTATATTAACTAAAGATTGTGAATATGTGAAACATAAATTGTCGAACTTACAAAAATATAAATACGTCATTTAACAAAAATGAATAATCTTTAAAAAGTAATTTGACTGAAATTGCATCTAAGGTCTAGTTATCTGGGTGTCTAAAGGACAGTAAATTGTATTTTAAAAAAAATATATGAAGTTTGCCAACTGTTATGTACTTATATATATATTTATGAAACTCTCAAACCCTAAACGAGGAATGTGAATATCTTACTTACCCCTTTAAACTGTAACGACTACAGATAACAGCGCTATGATGACGTCACAGCTGGATTACCCGGCGGGGAGAAGTGGTGGATGGAGGGCGGTGGAGGTAGACGGAGCTTTCGGAGTAAATTAAAACCATAAAGGTTTTAATTTGAATTTATGACTGGAATTAGGGCTATCAGCGCTAACATTTGTATGAAACATTACGGGGAGAATGTTCATATAAAGTTCGAGACTGCAGGTGCTACGCGCGGGTAGACCGCGCTTGCAGGTGCAGACTACACGGGGCGCCGTGAGCCGTTACGGCGTATAAAGTTCCTAAGTAGAAAACACTGGAGAATACGGTACAACAGAAACAGTCACGTGCGCACTAAAGCCGTGTTTGCGAGAGAAGTATTTCGTTCTTTCTGAAACACAAAAACATAATCAAATACTAATTACACACCCGCATGAAATGAAAACCCCTCGTTTTCTTTAAAATAGCATCTGGGCACGACAAAATGGGCACTCGACTCCCAAATTAGAATTTAATCTATTAAGAAAACTTTTAACAAAATAATGAAAGTTATAAATTATCTAAGCTCGCTGCGTATACTGAGTACACGTTGCTTCCTGGCTGCAGACTTTATTAAATAAGAAACCTTATTCTTTCAAATAAACACATTTTTATAAATATGCTTTTGTCTATATATTGTACTTATATATTTGTATATACTAGATTTTGAATGAAGGTGTATTATATGTCAATATTGCACAAAGTTGTATCGACATTAATTTATTTCTTTATTGAACATTTAGTCATGCTATACCGAGGGGAGCAGTTCACAGTTGACTCGCGAGTTGGCTGACATTTGGTGCCATATTATAATACTTATGTTTCGAGAGATCGCCATCGCTGGCCGAACCGAACCCGAGGGAGGATGCACCGTGTCCAGCTCAATGAGCGTGTCCAAGGTACGGCGGTTCAAAAAAGGCCTAACAGAAATAAGTCTCAGTAACAATATCAACTTCCAATTAATGAAAATATTACTTACTTGAAGATTTAATAATATAAACACGTACATACACGACTTCATTACGCGAGGAGCGATATTATCGCAGTTACGTACTAAAATAATTGAATCCATTCCCGTCGCAAACGGCAGTGTTACAGTTATGTCCTCGTACCATTTAGACGAAATGGGAAACAATCTGCGGATATACGAGTACGGAGAACGCACCCGGGCGCCCAGGTGAACTCCCGGAGAGGATCGTAATCGTTACCCTATTCTGTAATTATATCAGTTTAATGTTTGCGGGGCAACTTGCGCCTCCGGCCAAACTAACCCCACGAGAGTAAGGCGGATCGGCATCGGGAATGCCAAACGGGAATCACGACCTTTCACGTATTTTGACAAAATATCGGAGAAGAATTGGCCATTTTTCCCTTATTTTTTCCTAAACGATATATTCGGGAGTGCTTTATTCATGTTGGCAGAATTACCTTTATAAAAATACGAATTACGAAGGGAGGATTTTAAGATTTACATAAATATTTCTACTAAACGTTTTTAAATGGTGGTATTTTGAGAATGTAGATAGTTAATGCGAATTTAATTACCTACAAAACGTGGCTAAACTAAATACCTGTACATGTCTGCTTATGTGAATGCCCATTTGAGATGTTTACAGCAAATTCACAAGCATCAGAAGTCAACGGTGACGGAACGGTGACATATCGGATGGTGACATATCGGATGGTGATGACGGGTGACTATTGTGAAATGCACAACGGGCGCGATACTTGTCCATTGTTTCATCACAACTCTACACCAAATCGTCATAAAATAAGCGCTACTCGGGGAAAATAACGTACTCAAAATATTGTAAAATATATACTGGTCTAAACATGAAGTTAAAAAATTGAAAAATATTTTCAGAAGTATTCTAGTATATGTTAAAAATTCGAATAAATTTCATATACATACATAAAGGATATTGCCCCTACTTCAAAAATAAGTCTCAGATTCAGCGACATCTATACTGCTACATGAGAATGAATATCATTTTTTCAAAAAAATCAATAGATGGCGGCAGCATAGTTGGTAATAAATAAGTGAAATGTTTCATCATGATATCATATACAACTTCCAAAACTTGAATAGATGTGGTAGCATAGGTAAATAGGTGAACGTTACATTGTGAAAAGTGATCACATAAGCCAGCCGATGACAGGTCGTAAGCTCTGCAATGCCCGAGACTTCCATATTTCTCATGTAAAAATAATAGCTTCGTCTCTGTGAGACATCTATATCTTAGGGAATGATATTGAATTGAATTGATCTAATTAATTTATTACCGTAGATTTTAGAACAAACATATTAAAACAAAGTTATAAATAAACATCCCATGGCATTTTCTGTTTTCGCCAAAACGATATCATTTCTTATTTTAAATAACATTGATGTAGTAAATTATGAATTTATATAATATGAATTATGATCTAAGATTGATGTCATCTTTCCTGTAAAAGTATTTGAGTATAAGTGGAACTAAAATCGCTTATCTGGCTAGGTAGGTACACATGGCAATATTAATATAGTAGAATCGTATTGCGTACGCTAACGTTCTACCACCGCCACCCTGTTCCCTGTACATTATTTTATTTTAAATGAATTACCATTGTACTAAAATAATGCCGACAAGAAATATTAATTATATATGTTATAAATGGAGACGCGACATATGTACCCACGTATCATTTAAGAGATACAATACAATCAAGCGGCCGTTCCTCGAGGCGCAATTTGAAGACCATGATGCATCAAGCGGGACGACGATGAAGTACTCCAAAGTACGGCGGGAACAAATCATATTTTACTTCACTCTTAGGGAATAATGGCCGAGGTTGAGGATAATTGGGTTACGTGGACGGAAGCGATATAACGGCGACGCTGCGCCGCGCCGCCGCCCGGGCGAACTTCGGAACACCATAATTCATAAATAATGTGAAAGTGTTCAAACAGATAACATCTCGTATTACGTTACGCGTCTTGCAACATCCTGGAGGCGAGCCCGGAGGAGCCCGGAATGGAAAATTACCCGTTGCCGTTCGGGCTGTCGAGATCCGATAGAGACAATCTTTAGATGTGTGCGAGCACCTACATACGCGCGTAATAATACGACACGACAACGCAAACAATTCGCCGGCATCTTGAGGGTGTGTTCGATCACGGGAGAATACCCCCAGGAAATTAAGATAACAACCTGTTTATCTTCGGGAAAGTACCGAGTAGATAAAACTTCGAATGGATGAAAAGAAAACGTAGCGCGAATGACATCCGAGTTTGACTCCAGCGCGCGAGGCCGCACGCGTCTTTTTGGAATATTTTGACAAAGCATTTATTCATATCTTACTATTATTTCATCATTTACCTGACGACCAGATAAATATTAGTCTTCAAATTCACTGTAATAGAGAAAGTACGAGGGTACTAACTAAGTTACTAAGGAAATAAAGATGAATATTATTGTGTATTATAATGTAGTGTATACACATGGACATATATCTACAGCAGGCAGAGAAAGAACTTTTAACAAGAAATATTAAGCAGACAATGACGTCCACCATTATTAGACAATGTATATTTTGGCTTACATGTTTATCTCATATTTTTATTACAAGTAACTTAGGAAGAAAGTTCAAAGCGTAAGTTATAATTTTCACTGAAGGTTTAAAGAAAAAATGCCAAGTACTTTTCTATTTTCTCTAAAGAAATAAATGATGTGAGGACGTATTTTTTTTTCTGTATTTCGATGAACGTCTTTTAAATAATAGACTGAAGTAAGTATAAAATAAAAAATTTACCCAATAATATTATACAGGCACATCATAGAAAAATCATATTTTATCACTTGGGTGATTTAAATAAAACATCTTTCAAACTAATATCGTACCGAAGTTCAATGGGCAAGATAAAAATAAATATGTATAAAGTATGTCAGCGCAGAAAGAAGTTGAAAAATAAAACACCGTAGAACAGCGTTCGACAAGCAGTTGGGAAATGTCTTCCCGGAAGCTGCAGAGCCTGACACGAGACACGAGCGCTGCACAGCGCACGTGTTGGATGCATTTTTACCGTAGGGTATGAGAGCATTCTAGGAAATAAAATTATTATTTGCCATATAAACACATTATATTTATTATAAATTCACTGACTCAGTTTTTGCATAACATTATTAGAATATACAAAACAATATAAAGGTATACATTCTGTGCCAAATAAAGGAAGAAAAAAACGTGAGAAAATGCCATTCAACCTGTCCAAGCAAAGTCTTTACCGATTAACAAATTAATGGAAAATTGCATTTGTTTATAATAATATTTTTTTAAATGAACGCAAAAACGTAGTAGTTAGTCAGTTTAATATATAATCATGCATTCACTTTGTATTTAACCACCGTTTTATATATACATCAACCGGTTTCGGCAAAGTCATTTTTCTTCATCAGGGTGATATGTCAAATTATATTATGTTTTAAAAATTCTTTATTTTTAAATATTAAGAAATCATATATATTTTTAAAAAATCTAATAAGTGATCTGAAAGATTTCGAAAATTGTCTAATTAACTGAAATTATTCAAATATTTTTTTCATCGTATATATTTTAGTCTGGTACCAGATTTATGTTTTAATTATTTACTTAACATTCTTTAAAAATGTAATTATCAAAACTTAAGAATAATTTGAGATGTAGTTTTTGTTTGTCACCTGATGAAGTAAATATATTTTTAAACCGGTTGGCGTACATATAAACTGACGGTAGTTAAATACAAAGTTACTGTGTATATTTATTAAAATAATTTTTCTCCAGACAGGTTCGAATCCCGGTAGCGACTAAATATTTTTTCGATCTATTCTATCTTTTCGATTTTTTTCGGTATATCTTTCTAGTTCACTAATTTAATTAGTATTAATATAATTATATTTTATCAAATTAGATTCCTTCTCGAGCATTCTTCTGATTTTAAATTGTGTAATTATTTACTTTTTTGAAAGTACATAGATACACGAGTTACCAAAAAATACATAAATGTACACATATAATATTTTTAAATTGAGAAATAGTAATTTTCGCAAAGATTGTTAATGTTAAAAAACAATTGAACGCAGAAATTGGTTTTGATATAATATAAACGTAGTATTACATTTTAAACTATTTTGTAAGGTTTTATTAATTAGCTTTATAATTAATGACTATATGAATTCAGTTTCACTTAAATAATATTTATATACATAAGAAATAATCTAAGCCGAGTTGTTGAAACATAAAAGGAAGAGATCAAAAAAAGGCCAATAATGCATACGTTGACGGCTTCCTTTCCCGCTACGATTCCGGCGTAGTACCTTCGGCGCGGGTGTGCGTGCAGCGCGAGCTTCACCGCCGTAAATAATGAGATTACCATTGTTAAGAAGAGAAGCCCTCCTCCGGGTTCGCTTTGTCATCATCTTCGTACGGGTGCGACTTAATGTGAGCAGATGCTGTGGAACAGTATCTACTCGAGCAGGTTGATAGAGGCCCGCCGCGCTGATCTGGAGAACTGTTCCCAAATATGTATTTAAAGTAAAATTAAAATAACTAACATCCCAGTAAGCCCTTTAATGTGCATATTACGTTAAGTAATTTTTGGTTATTTCTTAATTACAGTTGAATAAATGTCACTTTGAATTAATGTAAAGATAGTCTGATAAATAAGAAGAGAACGTCTATCTACGATACATACATATAAACACAACCTACATAGCAAACTTATGCCATTTTTTAAATATCTAGAAACATATTTCGACAATTCATACACCTTTTTTGTAATGACTATGCATGACAATGTACATATTATACGTGCAATATGTAACATAAATAGGGAGATATGCGGGTGTGGTGACGAACGTAACCCTCGCCTCCTCTCGTGCTCCCGCCCTTTCTTTCGACTACACATTCTGCTTATGAGAACTGTTGCCAGAGAAGAGACCGTTGCTATTTCCACGCGGTCGGTTCAGCGAGTGTCTCACCACATCTATTCTCTCCAAGCTATCATACCTCCGTAAACCTGGATGATACACCTCACACAAATAGTAGAAAATCTATTGTCGATCTGTAGTTCGTGCAGAATTCGGGATATTTGTGCATCTCGCTGTCCACGGCGCGTGCCTCACACACAACACAACATAACGCAACGCAACACATCGCATCACAAAAATATTAATCCACCTTCTTTCCTGCGCATTTACGCTCCAGGATACCACACGAACCGTATTAGGTACACAAGAAATGAAATATTTACATAATATTTCTTACAATAAATGGGTTTCAATAAAGTTCTAATTATTACTAAAAAAATTCAATCCACGACTATTAACAAAGTGTATCGGTTACCTAAGAATTCAGTCCCACAATTAACATAACTAGTTTATTCTAGGATCTAGTAAGAAATCAGATTACCGAGTGACTTGCGAAGCTTCACTCTTGACTGAAAGCTCTCACACTGCTACTGACTGGATACCGAACACTTTCACGCAATATCTCGGGTTTCTATGAGTTTAAAAACACTTTGAGAATGAGAAATTGTCTAGATTTGTATTTTTCTCACGTGCGCGAAAAGACGGGCGAATGAAGAATCATTTACAAAACGAACATTCTGACAAAAGTGCGATCCGAGGAAAGGTGCGTAGCGAGCTTCATATGTGTACCCTGCGCGCTATGCATAGTAGACCTAAGTGAAAGTAAGGTTTTTATTTTTATTGGAATTTTTATAAATAGAACGCACAAAAAGTTACGGTTACTGTAGGTGTAAAGTACCGCATTGTTATTTTACGCCGTATGTACTAATACGCGGTTACACACAAAGAGAAAGAGAACTTTATAGATCGTGTCACTAATTTAAATTAGTTCGTAGCAAACTGAAATTACGTGACAAGTGATGAGTTATTATGTCTTCAAATCATAAAGATGAGGTATTTGATCGATGAATGTAAGTATTTAAATATAAAATATATATATTTTACCGGTCAGTGGAGCCTTAAAATTACTCCACAAATGTGAATACAAAAATAGGACACGGTAAGGATAAGAAATGAGTATGAAGGCTCTAACGTGTAAAAACGGTAAAGTTGTTATAATAGAAGAGCACGGCGACCTTCTGCGCTCCCGGCGGAGTAAGCGATCAACTCATCAGCCCGGCGCGGCTGATTTAAGATTATTTGATCGCGAGAAAGGTACAATTTCCAGGAATTTGCTTATAAAATATCCAGATAAGTTTATGAGAAATATAGTACGCGGAGGAAGTTGAAGATCCGCGAACTGAGACGGGGGCCCCGCCCAGCCCGCCCAGCCCGCCCAGCCGCGCACACATGACGTAAATCCGGCGAATTACAATAATAAAGAAATAAAGAGTCGGGAATGGCATCGTCCGGGAAGGGCTGCGGCTGGGGGAGGTAATGCCGCCCGCGGGAACAGTTATGCAAAACCAGGAGAATGTGCGGCCCTCTCGACCCCTCAAACCCCTCATCCGCTCATCCGGCGAGGAGCTCCGACGCAGGTTGACTGTCCGAAACCCACCACCGCCCACCCTAGTCATCTTGCTTATTTTTTCATGTTAATAATAATCATATTTCATGCAAGAGAAAGAAACATAATAATGACAATACTGTATCTCAGAGCAAGCAACATATAATAATTATAAAACACAATAATATTGATAAATTAATTATTTATTCCAAATTCAAAACATGTTAATTAATTTTCAATAAAGGAATCAGGATTTAGATAGCCGTGAATTATACGATCTATTTAGCAATAGTTTCTGCGTTAATTATTCATTAAGCTATGCACTATCCTGAGAAAGTAGGAATAACCTGGAGATCTCCAGAGAAGAGGCTCGAACCTTCGACCTGACTATAAGAGTATCTTAGTACTGGACCAAACAGCACCTAGCATATTACGACGAAGCTTATTTCGCTAGACCACGATTCGTACAGAAGTGGGCTGTATTTTTCTCGTATATAATTGGTTCTAATAGTACTTTTAAAATTGGCAATTCTGATAGTATTGAAAGAGGGGAAAAATAGACGCAAAAAGCGGGATTGATATGTGAAATGAGCTAGAGTAGAAACTGCACGGAGTTGAAGATCCTGACAGGGAAAGGAAATATGTACTAGTAGAATAGTAGCACCCAATTATAAAATATAAAATAACAATTTCAAAATAATTATTATACTCAATCTGAGACATAAAAACTTCGGTTGTTTTATAGAGCAGTGAAAATATTCTCTAGGTGAGTTTCGTCTTCTTCGAGCGTAATCAGGTCATACATGATAGTAATATTTGTGAGTCTCGTTAAACATAATACTCGTTTCCATCCGCCTTCTGCCTACTCTACTCTTACTCTTACTACTTTCTCCAAAACTAGAATGAACAGAGAAGGTGATAGTGCATCAACCTACTCTGTCTTAATTCTGCATAATCTTATAGGTGACCTTTGATCGAGATTATATTCATTGACTCATTCGAACAACTATTCTTGCGCAGCTCTGAGCGGCTAAGCGGGGATAATAGGGCTCCGTTGTGTATGAATCGGGAGACTCCAAACGGCTATTTAGGGAAAAGGGTACCTGAAAGAGTTACCATTCATTATATGATATATTAATTGATTCCTATCTGCCATTTGATTTGATTCAATCGTGTTGATCCTATCTGAGATGTACCCGGTTGACTGGATTGAAAATATTTTATTGTTTTATTTACTCGGACGAAACGAGTCTTCTTTATATTTAATATTATGCCCTCTCCAATATTTCTTTAGACCTTCTTATAAACCTACTGCGACTCTTAAATTCCATTCTTGCATTATCATTTTCAGTTACGTACCTGGTCAAAATAATGATATGGGGGCTGAATATTTAAAATTTTGGAGAGTTAATACGAGTACATACTCGATCTGTTTCTAGATATCCAAAGTACGGAAATTTCAGTCAGTTTAGCCTATTTTAAACTCATGTAAATAAAAAATCTGTGTCAAATTTGCTTTCATATGCCGCACTAAATTGCTAATGGAATATCGCTTATACATCTGGAATACGACAGCATATATAGGATTACAGAAATAGAAATGAATATGATTCAAATGATCGTCGACATACACGATATTGTTCCTTCTAAGGAGTTAAATTGTTACACTAGTATCGCTCTCACAATAGCACCAACATTATTCGCGAACTCACCAATAATGAATGTGCAAGGAGTAGAAGAGTAGAAGAGTAGAAGAAGTAGAAGCTCATTAATCGCAAATAGACTGGCTAAAGTAATGATTACCAATAAGGGTCATTGATCAATTACGCGGCTTCGCTTACTTCGTCACTCATTAAATAAACTATTATGGATTTGGACATTTGTCTATTTTAATAATAATAATATATTTCACTAGCTATGTTTGTAGATATTGAACAAGTATTACATTATTATGTCTTATTATAAACTATCATACCGCCTAATAAATAGTTTCCACGATGACTCCTGTTCTCACATGTCTTGGCGATTGTCCCGGAATAAAAGGGTTAAACACACGTGAGTAGTAATTGGTTAATTATGGAAGATAATTATTATTATAATAAGTAACGGAATTTAACAAATAAGATAAAATAAATTATCAAATGCGATAAAAATAAGAAATAAACAAATTACTAGCGCTACAGAAACCATCGTCGATTAATGCTATAGGATACGAATCTTTAGTACGACACAAGGATACAAGTTTAACAAATTCAGAGCGAAACAATTAAAATGTTAGTAAAGTAAGGAAATTAAAGTGCTAGTAAAGTGATAATAAACAGGAATGCGTAACACTTTTCAATGGCCAAAGTAATTTTAACATTTAAGTCAACAGACGCCGTTGAAAAATTAGCTAAAGGCCTCCTCGAGCCAACTGCTAAAACAGACGGCGCCCGACTCTCGATGGCCTATAAGCCTCATCAGGCAAAAGGCGGCTGTTTCGTCCGAGTACTTTGGCCCGCTTCGCTGACTCCACCCGAAGTAGGGCGAAAGGGCAAACCAGCAAAGAAAATGGTGGTCAATTTATCTGTTTTAGGTAGATTTCGATAGAAATACTACCTGCAGAGGGTCTCATAACAACTTACAGGAAATTTCACTGCACTTTATTCAATCATGACCGCGACACTTCGACACCCTCAACCCCTTTATTGAATGTTGCTATGTCAGGTCAGCCATGACCATTGTTTTTGGAATTGTTAATGTCTTACATTATCATACTCAATTAATATCCATAATTCCATCGTCACATGAAACTGCCGGTGCAGAGGCTAACATTTCACACTTTTTGTAAGTAAATGCTACTTGTGTACATAAATTCATTTTAAAAAAACACAATTAATTGAGTTTGAATCAGATTCAAGTCATTTGAAACAATAGATAGTTATATTAGTATATATTTAGTAAAAATATCTTTGTAATCTGACACTGATGATATCACTGAATATCAGCATTACAGACATGCAAAAGTACATTTACTTTATACGTACGATTTTTGTGTTTAGTTTATACGTACATGACATTGATTTAATTCACTCTATTTATCAAGGCACAGATACGCAATATGAAAGAATCGCGAAAATAATTTATATGAAATATGAAATACATTTTATCGAAAAAATATTTTTGTTATAAAAATATATGTTGTTGGTAGCAACAAAAATACGTTTTCAATAAAATTGATTTTATATGTATATCTTTCTAATTGATACATTTAATTTGTATTAAAAATATCACAGACCTATGTTATGAAAAATTGCAACTTTACAATAAGAATGTGTTCTCCTTAATAATTATTATTGGTGTAGGAAAATTCAATAAGTTTTCATTACATTTATGATTTATCATTTAGATTACAGTTAGAAAGCGGTTAACTGGCTAAGTTGGCACAGCCGTTCTAGCCAGAGGAGTTAACCTAAAACCTGGTTTACTTAATTTAAATAATAAAAGCTTGTATAATATAAAGTCCATCGCGCAAATAAATGGGCGCGACTTCTGTGTAATTCAATTCATTGTATTTTTCATAGAATCGTGTAAGCACTAGAAATAAGTTAGAATAACAAAACTTGTAATACAAATATAAAATTGAAATCAAGAAACGGTGTTAAAGAAATAAAATTACGAGAAAGTTAAAAAATTAATTAGGTAAGTTGTATAAAAATATTTTACGGTATTTTTACTTGAAAGGACTAACTGAAACATTTTAAATTTATAGGGGGACGGTGTTGTAAGTATTTGTACAAACTGAAGGCCATGTCATTCTTTATAAACAATGTCCAATTTCCTGGAGAATGGAAGATGGATGTAATGGGAACAATGAAACATTGACTGAGGAATGGAAGATGGGTATAATAGTGTATATTTTGAAAAAAGATGACAAAACAAGATGTGAAAATTATAGAGGGAATCACAATCCTAAATTCAATATATAAAGTCTTCTCCTTTATACTCTATAGCAGACTAGGAGGAATAGCGAAGAAATCCTTGGTGAATATCAGTGTGGCTTTAGACCTAAAGGATGCACTATACATTCACTATTTTATGCGGCAAACCTTAGAAAAACCACATGAATATAACACGCCACTATACCATCTGTTCATTGACTTCAAACAGGCTTTTGACAGATAAAACATGCAACACACTCTGAAAATACTAAAACAGTTGTAAATATTCAGAATTAGCTAACGGACACTGTTGAAATTGAGTCGGAGTAAGATAGGGTTATACACTCTGTACCATGGTTAATACATGGCAGATATGTGTCTATGCTAATGATTTAGTTGTTACGAGCAGATCTAAACAAATAATGATAGACCATCTGGCTATCCAGAAAAAGAATGCTCAAAAATTCGATTTGCATGTACTCGTAAACACCTCAAAAACGAAGTATATGTTTAGTACACGTAAACAGGAAACACCCCCAGATGTTTGCATAGGACAACGTGTATACGAAAGGGTTGATAAGTTTACATATCTGAGTTTCAACTTGATCACGTTAAATAAGACAACGGATGAATTAAAATTCGCCTCATAGCTGTAAATATAAGCTTTTATACCTGTAAGCAACTGCTGAGATCGAAAATACTGAGTCAACGAAGCAAACTCCTTATATATAAAACAATAACAATACCGGTGGTGACTTAGAGCGAGCGCACACTGATGACAAAACAGTCGTAGATAGAGCGCCACACTCTTCTATTCACACAATTTTCATATCATCCACATTCATACAAGCTCGTCGATTATTATGAAGGCTTCTAACAAGACCATCTTCCATAAGCTGGTTTACCTGGTATCCCACTCTTCCACGGACATCCTCTATTTCTAGTGCAATCGACACTTGCGTCATACTTATGTATTACTCTTATCTCTTAATTCATACATTTCATATGACTAAATCACCTGAGCGATCCTTTTTCAATTGTATTCACTATGCTCCGGTCAGCTTTATATTCCCAGCTAATTTGTTCATTCTTTGATCCGTCATAAATGGAAACTATTAATGCGAAACTAAGGCAGTTTATACAACGTACTCAAGTAAATTAAATCATATTGGGTCAGTAATAGTAATATTAACGTTTATTCATCCGTTTTGCATACCGTGCACCATTGCTCCCGGTGAGGGGTCACCAAATATGATCATGTACCTTGCTGATGGTCTGCGTCCTATTGTTATTCTTCCAGCCCCAGCTAAGGAAATCGGGCTTAAAGGTCGCCACCCGACCGACGGCTAAAAATACAATCCTTAAAGGTCGACAGCAGGACGCACTTTAAGGGCCCTCGGTCCAAATGCCAAATCGAATGCCTATAGTAAAGAAATAAACATAAAAAATGAGTTGAAAATATGCACCTACATACATTAATTCTTAACCTTTTAGTATACATTAGCGATCGAGTGAACTGCCAGATATGATACGAATACAACACAATTAGGTCGTGCGTCTCCTTGAACATTTGAATATCTACACTACTTAACATGTTTCTTTCTAATATTGTTAATAAATACACATTAATAAATATTTCTGTAGTGTTGTACATACAAATAACTATCCACGGATAATAATAAGTAATAGATAAATCATCTCTCATTATTCGAATGCACTGATTTCTGAAGATTTTTCAGAACCATTTTATTATTCGCAGAATACGTTATAATTAACATATTTAGAAACGCTTTGATTTGTGAAGATTTTTCAGAACCATTTTATTATTCGCAGAATACGTTATAATTAACATATTTAGAAACGCTTTGATTTGTGAAGATTTTTCAGAACCATTTTTTGTCCGCAGAATAAGTTATAATCAACATATTTAGAGCGCTTTGATTTGTGATGATTTTTCAGTACCATTTTATTGTCCGCAGAATAAGTTATAATCAACATATTTAGAAACGCTCACCAGAACTTAAACAGCCCTTATTGAATAGTACCAATTACTTCTTAAGCTTTTTCCAGATCCTCACACCTTCGAATACATGTTCGTTCTTTAAGGCTCTGAAAGTGTCTTTCAACAGTCATTCTAAAGTTCATAGTTGATCGATAGAAAACAACCCTGTCGAACATGTCAAGTTAAAGAATGTATTAACTAACACACACAAATAACCGTTTTATATTATCAACACAAACTCGTGTAAGGTTGTTATTTTATTGATATAGTTACGCTATACTTGTAAAATTGAAGAAATATCTCGAAAAAATGACTATTTAATCGTAAATATAACTCTAGGAAAGTAGACAGAGCGATACTTACTTAATACAATAGCTACATAAAGGTTATATTCTTGAGAACATCAATCATTTTATGAATCGCTCCAATTGAATAATCTTTTATTTTTTAATTCTTGACGTTACTTCAGGTGCCCACATACTCTTATGTAATATTTAAAATCAAAAACTACTGAACTACTAATTTGAATTAAAGAGGCAGCCGTCATAAAATAAAATAATTTCACTAATAAAAAACCACAAGACCCTTATCCATCTGAAGTCTAGCGACCTGATGCGAATAGTTCGATGATATTTCCATCCCTTGTTTCCTGTGAGGGTTGTTAACATTTAAAAATGAACTTAGGTTATCAAAATGGAATGTTTACAAGTGGTTTGTTATTTTCAGTAAATCGGAATCACTATCAAAGTGTAAGAGACGCGAGCGCGGGGGGCGGCGATGAAAGTGAGGTGAATAAAAGTTGTGCGCTCCCGAACAGCGGCGATAATGAATCCCGCGTGTCCCGCAAATCCTTTTTTGTCGCCCTCCGGCCCGGCGCCCTGATCCGCCTCGGCTCTGTGCTCAGGATGCGCACAGGAGACGTCGCATATAATCCTTCAGGTGCGGGATTCCAATGCACGCTTATGAGCCAGACAGGGATTTCTGCCATGCGATCTGATACAACAAAATTATCAGACTCGCTTGCAAGCCAAGCGGTGAATAATTTAAATAAATAGTGATTGGCGTCATATTGGGCTAGGCGACACCCCTTCTTCAAATGCGTTTCTGCGCAGATCATTTCTGCCGCATTCCAACACCTGCCATACTCTAATAATAAACACATTGTAATCAAATTTTATCGGGTAAGGAAAAGTTATAATAACGTAAATATCAGTTAAAAATATATAATATGTTGAGTTATCTTTAACCACTTGTGAGTAAATTTAATACACCAACCGGTTTCGGAAAAAACATTTTCCTTCATCAGGATGTCAAGTACACTATTAAAACCAAATGTCAAATTGTTCTAATGTTTTCAAATTCAAGGAATAAATGATGAAGGAAAAGATATTTTCCGAAACCGGTTGGTGTATTAAATCTACTCATAAATGTGGTTAAAAACAAAGAAATAAATAATTACATTTTAAAATGAATAACCACAATGTAAACTTTGCGTTAAATATTAGAAAAAAGATATGCATAGGTGATTCAGTATGCGAATGTAAGAAGGTGATAGGTAAGGCGTCTAATGTGCAAAGGGAAGCGAATGGTTCATTAAAATTAGTACAGGTTTTAAAACGTGTGTACACACCTGCACAGTGCTTCAATTTGGTTAGAAACAATAACAAAGTAAAGAGCGTTTATTAATTAATTTCAGTTAGTCCAGCAGACTGGTTCTGGGAGTAAAGAGTAAATAAAATAAAAAGTGCTTTCTGTTGAAAATAAGTGCCGACATTAATAACACATCGATAAACACACAAAGTACAGAGAAAAGCCATTTCACTCGGGAAAACAATGACAGAGGGTAATGTTTGGGAAGATTAGGAATCTTATCGTGGGCAGGGTAAACAAGTTGTAAACTTTTCGTGGAAGACAATTTTTCCGTCCGCCGCTGGTGCTGTGGCCGCAGTGGCGGTGGCGGCGATGCGGGCGCAGATAGGAAACACGTCCAATATCGGAAGTCGGCTGCCGAGCGAGCGACGCAAGTTAGCGGCCAGACGGAAACTTCCAAATGGAAAAACTACAGATGAACATCTTACAGAGACGAGAAAACACATCAAATAAATGGATTCGGACAAACAGACACAGGTGATATAATATTATGAGACTGATTAAATAATTTGTATTCATATACTGTTGTGTTCCGCTATAACTTTGTGGTTATTCACTATAAATATAATTCACTTTGTTTAAATACCACTTTATTTTTGTACCGTTCCTTCTTCAAGGTGCACAATTTCCTATCATCATATCTTGTACACCCTGAAGAAGGAACGGTGGTTCTGAAACCGGTTGGTGATAGCAAAATAAAGTGGTGTTTAAACAAAGTGAATTGTTTTGCATTATATTTAATTTATCTTACACATTTTTTTTTTTAGATTATTTCTTCAAAATACTTGCCTCATTTTTATTTTATTGTTTTTTTTCATTTTATATTAGATAAGTACATGGAAACATTACATAAATATCTTACCGATCTATGTAGCATTTGTTATAATCCTCGATCACTTGGTTAGTAGAACACCTCTTATATCGTGAAGACAGGAATATTTTGGATGATTAAGCTAATACAGATCCTAATTTAACGCGTGACTAACCGTACCTGAAGTACCGTGGCAACTCTCTCAAACTGTCAAGAATTAAATAAATAAATATTGAACCATCAGTGAAAACCCGCGCTTCCAATGTATTATATATAATCATTTTATTAATGAATGATTATTACTAACAAAATGATATTTTCACTGGTATTCACTAATTCAGCCAGTTAAAATGTATCAAATAATTGATTTACAATTTCAATGGTCAATATCAGTGAATTTGTATTTGTTCACAAACGAACGATCTGATATCATTAGTTATGTTTTTATTATAATTATTATTGTTTGTATCTTAGTGTTATTTTTAGAATTGGTTCGAAAATATAAAAATACAATTTTCATCAAAAATAAGTAGTATTTTGATAACTAGAAGGCAAATTAAATACATTATTTTTTGTTAAAATTAAATTAATTAAATGCATTTTTGTATTTTAAACGACATAAACACGTATTTTAAGCGAAAACAAAAACACACCAATTGACGTTTCATAACAGAAAGATTGAAAGTTTAGAGTGGGTAACATACATAATTTCACAAGTGCCTATTAGTTAAATTATATTTTCTCTAGTAGAAATATATACCTTCCAGTAAAAATATATTCGGATATGATTTCGCTAAAAAGCTAATGAAAATATAACTTCACTGGTAATACACACCCACTGTAACAAATATTTCAAAATTTGTTTAATTATACAGCCACATCAACGCAGATCCAAACCTCGTGATGCAAAAAGTAAAAAAATATTTTTACCAAATTCAAGTAATTTAAATGCCTTTGCTGTCAAACTCTTAAAATGGAAAACAAAGTAATATATTATGATTATTTTATGTTTAGTATATTTATCACTCCATATTACGCGCTTGTCTTTTGTGAATATTATGAATGAATGAATAAAACTAAAATCTCTCAAGGGTTGAAATGAATATTGTTTGGCGTAAGATTCCATCAATTTGATAAAATTGGAAACGCAAAGATCACTCCCTAGAAGCTCGTAAGGATCGCGGTCAGACTTTTTAATTGGATATTATAATGAGGAAGAAAAGGTCAATTAGAAAAAAAGCGCCTCGAGGGCATTTGAGCGAATCGTCTTATTTCGATTGAGGGTAATAAAATCCCTCTCCTGATTGAGCAGCATAATTGCGGCCGAGGAGCCCAGGAGCCCAGGATCTCAGGACGTGAGGAGGAGGGGGAATGAAGTTACAAATTAAATAGTTTTGCCGGGGAAGTGATAGGAAACCTCCACACGAGAAGAGAGATTCCACAGACGGCGGATTTTCACGAAGTGCGGAAACACCGCGAAACGTCTCGCAGTTAAAGAATCTGTAGTCTATTAATCTTTCGGTGGAGCGAGAATCTAATTGAAATCTTTGTCGGCTTAGAAATCAATTTAAGTTGGTGTTGAAACAAATTAGCTAACACAAAGTTGTATTTGTGAAATGATATACTAGGAGTTCCGCAATCTTCGGAACTCCTTTCGTTTGTTTACCAATACGTCGGTGCAAATGTGAAGCGCTAAGAAAATGTAGCTATTAGAAAAACAAAAATAATTTATACACCTTATTCATGACACCTTTTCCGAGAATCGGTTCTTTATATTACGTCCTCCGCGTTTCGCGAATCTGAAATTGTCCCTCAACGGTATTTTAACGTTGAATATCTACTTTTTTAAATAATCGCATACATTTATTTTCACGACAACTTATGAGAGTATATTATTTTATAACATACATATGTCAGTACACATATAAATATATATATATATATATATATATATATATATATTATATATTAGGATAGATTTTCTATTTGTGGGATTTCATCAATGATCGATGTTTATTCATGAAAATGAAATGATGGCACAACAGTGTCACGAGGATTTAATACTTCACCATCAATACAAGACAAATTTAATTTGAATGAGTATAATAAAAATGTCAGTAAATAAATATTCAGTACTAATTTAATGTATTAATTATAAATATATACATATAAAATTAATTGTTGTCGAAAAATATTGTTTTTGCGCTACCGGGATTCTTAAATAATTCTTCTTAATAATAAATTTTCCAATTTTGTAACGTAACAAAATATAGTAACCGAGTTAATTTTACAAAGAAACTAGTTACGTCGCAACGTCAAGTTTATCGTTCTTTAGTGTACTAGAAATTTTCTTTCAGAAATATTACTCGTGAACGGAGAAAAACATATTTCAGTCACTTAGCGGAAGAGAAAACTTGCGACGTATATTTTATATCCAGTCGCAACATTCTTGAATACAAAACTTTCAAGTATTTCTACTACGCTCTGTACAATCTTGGCGCAGCACCGGAATCAAGCGATGGGGGGGGAGATTTTAGTAAATTCATGATTTCATTAACACATCTCTCACATTAAGCCTTTGGGCTGAAAATTCCTACAGTCCTTTAAAAGGTGACCTTTATTCAATGTGTCATATGATACTTTTTGCAGAATATGAAATGGATTCAATTTGCAAAAGTCAACGGTAACCAGTAATATAGTAATATAGTGACCAGCCCAGTCTTGCTGTAAATAATCCCATCCACTGCCCGTGCAGCAATATTTGAAATAATTTCTACTACAAATCTAATTCATATCGCAGTTATACCCCTAAGAATATAATTAGATACTTGAGGCTCGTGAGGTAGTCACAAAAAAAGCTAATGTTACTTTTTATACTTATACTAACTGAAGTACCCGGCGTTGCCTAGGCTTTACGCAGAGTGCTTTATTTAGGGGGAGTTTCCTTTTCGAAATCAGATGTAGACAGTAATTTTCCTCTTATTTTGAACGTCAAGTATGCAAAATTTAATCAGAAATTACCAAAATTCTGTTTTAAGGGTGGAAAAGGGGGATCAGGGTGGTTTTTCAAAATCTCATGTACATAGTAACCTTCCTCTTGTTTTAAGGTCAAGGGTGCAAAATTTCATCAAGCTCAGATAGACACTTCTTTATATATTATATATATAGTAGATTGATCAAATCCATAATTATTTATGCTTAGCTGAATATGCAACATAAGAGTTGTAAGTATATTTATTATTTAGTTGTTAAAATTGTATAATGTTCTTACATCTAGTATGCAACACTATATATATATTAAATTACATAGTATATCAATTAGAATTAGGTAAAGAGATTATAAATACAAAAAAATAACACATGAAAAATAATTAGTTATTGAATTTAGGTACTACATATTGTGCACTTAACCTACGAAAAGTAACAAGACTAGTTACTTTCTTCACATTTTCTGGTTAAGAGTTAAGAGAACTACCACTACCACTACCATTGTACAATGATTCAAAAGTAGCTGATTATAAGAATACAATGTGGCCCTTAAACTCCTCTCATGAAAGTTTCGTATCTCTATGTAGAAAATAATATAAGTTATTTTGCTGAGTACGTAAATCCAGCTGGTTTTCAAGTGTGAACTTCATCAAAGTATGAAATTCGAATAAAAGTTTAAAAAGCAAGACTTTTATTTTAATTTCATACATTACATTTACAAATTAATGTATTTTTTTTTTTTGCAGAAGCAATCGTCTAAACTGGCAACATTATAATGCTTAATAATCGTCGTTATTTTCAAATATACCGAAATTTAAAAAAAAACACATCGCATCGTTGCGGAAAATAATGTCTTCTCAGAGGGTTGACACGAAAATACAATATGTTAATTAGACATACTTTAATTCAGTGTGTCAGCTTATACTTTACAATTCATTATTTGCTTTCGTAGTAGAAAAATATGTAGCAACGGTTCCTGAAACTTTTGTTGCACGTCGGCTAGTTAAATAACAGTATAATAAAAATAGATATCGCGGCTAGGAAGGTAAGCGCGAGACTGAGCGAGCCTGGGCGAACCTGGGCGAGACTGAGCGACACTGGACGAGCCTGGCGAGGTTCGAGCCAACAAAATGGCCATTACTTCCGATTATTACGAATACAGGCCACGAATCATGAATATTCATAAAATGCCTATAAAAAGAAAGGTACGAGTCGGGTCTAGCGCGGCACGATTTCGGCTCGGAGTTTATGCATTCGGAATAATATTTAAAGGGAAGTGGGAAATATTTACGGTCTCCGGTAGTATCGCCTTGCAGCACACGTCTGTATAAATTACCTCGCATTCTTCCGGTCGCGGGGGGCGTGACGTCATATTACACCGGAACCGGAAATGCACCGGTAGCTGCATCTCACATTTTCATAACGATCTTATATTTATTTAGCGGTGAGCGAGAAGAATTTCCTGCGATATTCGCCTTTCACAAAACCGCGGCGATATTGTCACTATAAAATTGCGGAGTTACTTATTTTAAACATTGAAGTAGCACTGACTGGTGACTGCTCGCTCGTATGCAGTCTTTACACATCTCAACCGCGCGCATTCTTCTTATCATACTTATTAGTCGAAATGTCACCACTAAAGTGAAAATATAGATATCTGCAGAGGACATCGCCTCCACAATCTGTACGCACCCTGAATACAGCCGGGTGTGTGCAAATAATGAGCTCTCATCAACCTTAAGAATACACCTGGTACCGACCTACAAACTGACGATAATACATCGCGGCGCAGCCGCCCGAGTAGCCGGCCATAAAGATTCACTTCTCTCGCCGCCGACTTTCCGAACAGTTCACCAGCAGATGTTTCACGTCTTCACTATTCATATCTTACCTGTTTTTGTGCTTCCATCTGCAATAAACGTCTATCAACTGTAAGTAATTTATCTGATTTGTTCAACCTGTTCTAACCACATCCATGCATCTACACACACACACCGCGATATCATCCTCATACGAACTCAGTGGAGCGTTGGGAGAAATAGGTCTTCATCTTCCACACATACAACCTTCTGATCAATACACATTTTGATAAAACTCATCCTATTTTTATAACTCAATCAACAACAATTTTTTTGTACAGAAAAACAACTAAAGACGATCGTTCCCGGGCCTGTCTGTAATTTCTGTATTTTTTCATTATATACCCATCAAAACCATTACCCCCAAACTACTTCCAGGCTCATGTCCGCTGGCAAGTCAGCTTCCATTACCTCGCAACATGAGTTGATGCCATAATATCCCAGCCACGCGCCACTGAAACCGTCAAATAATTAGATCGTGTATCATCTTTTATTATGTTACCTAATCAATTTAATTTGGAAACCAACAAATTTTGTTTTCCGTTAACGTATTTTTTAGAACCAACATTTTACCCTTTCTTTATAACACTAACCTGTATTTCGTATTTTTATTCACATTTATTAATAATATTGTACCTTAGAACAACCTCAAGCCTAGTCTAGTGGCAACATGTAGTTAAAATAAATGATTTTAGCCAACACTAAATTAATTTTTATATACGCTAAAACCATGCTTATGTCAAAAAAAACTATCGAGCATGTAAATTTAAGGATGACGGTTTATTTAAGTCGAATTCACATGTTTCATCTGCCTCCAAATGCATGTGGTAAATGGTAGAAAGAATAGGAGACAGATGATCTAATTCTTCACAAAAAAAAACCTATCAATCTTCTTGTTAAATGACTTTCAGGTTTTGTGAAATCCTCCGGTCCTTTATATTAATTTGCATTCTCGTAATATCCGTTGCACGATATTTGATGTACAAAATTGAGTATTTAGTAATAAAATATTTTTAAATGTACTGGAAAAGTAAGTTCCATTTGGTTGGTTGGTCCCACTACACCACTGATTACATGTGTGAATTTTTTTTTTTTTTTTCTCTTCTTTTCATAACATAAAAGTATTATCTTTATGGCTAAGCGGGTCTTCATAAAAAGGACTCGATCACGCTATTTCCCCATTGGGGTAGGCAGGGAGGAGAGAGCGCCACACTCTTTCACCCTGACACACAATTTTTGGCTCATTCACATTCATACATCTTCTCATACAAGCTCGCAGATTATTGTAGCTGCTAACAGAACCATCTTCCAGTATCTGGTTTATTTGGTCATGCAGTCTTCCGTGGACGCCCCTGTATCTGGTACCATCAACAGTTGCGTCATATATATTTTTTACCTTTCTTTCCTCATTCATCCGTTCCATATGATCAAACCACGAAAGTGATCCTTTCTTAATCTTACTCACTATAGTAAAATCAGCTCCTCTACGTTCTTTCCTTATATATTCCGTACATGAATCAAGATCTGTTTTTAGGGTGGTTCGCCGGTTCACTCTAGTTACTCAGGCTGACGATGTCTGTGCAGCGATGTGCAGGGTCCAATCCAAGGTCCAAATCATAGTCCAGTGTAGCAGCTAAGAGTCGAATTCATTTCCAAAAGTCCAGATTAAAAGCAGGGTCAAAACGAGGTAGAGAGAAATTAAACTTCAGCGAGGGCGCGGCCGCCAGCGCACTATTTATTATCAGTGAGACGGGCCCGGACGCGACAGGCCCCCCGTCTCACGCCGGACTAATGGGAGCGGGCTTACAGCCCTAGCCCCACTCCCATGCAATCCGGCTCATCGGCCACCCGATGGCGAAAGGGAGAAAGTGCTGCCTAGTCGGGCGTCATTGCGCTCGGTATGCAGATTCATTTAATTTCAAATAAAATCTTACAGGTAGGGATATCGCGAGTTTTTTATTCTTTATTATCATTACTGCCCGCAATATTCCATATGTTACAGAGTGGGGCGATCCCCTGTAATTTATTCATTTTAATATTAAAAGTATAAATATTACACGAAATACAATCTGTTCAAATGGCATTGTTCAATATCTACGGGAGATCACCTTATATAATTTCTCCAATCACTGGTTTCCCGGATCTATGGAAACCTAGGGATTCATTATCGTTTGGGTGGTCCCAAAAAGGGCTCTTTTCAGGGCCGCATACTAGCATAGCTCCCACGAGCGAGATCCTGTGCAGCACATTATATCTTAATTCTTCACTATGTCATATATGGATCTGCTACATATACGCTTGAGTGATCTTATTTCCACTGCATTCAGTCTACTTTCGTTCCTCTTCTGCCAGCTGCAGGCCTCACTTCCATACATCAGTGTCGGTACCAGGACTCCATTGTGTACTAGATAATTCCTACTAGATATAAATTCATTCAAAGCACAGCAAGTCTAGTCAGATTAATCTTGTAAAATATAGAGATTAAGTATGTGTAACGCTTTTTTTTTTCTTTCATACATAACCAAAAATGGTCGAAATACGTCAAACAGAACAATATGCATAGTAAATCAGCTGTAAAACCGTACCTAGGCGCACGATGGGTTCTTTAATAAACAAATGTATTTTATTAAGACGATTAAAAGGATAATAAAACCGAATGCTGTCCCGTAGCCATCGCGCCCTGGCGAGGGCCATCATTCACCTCCCGAGCGGAGGGCCGCGTGTCCGAACGGAATACCGAGATTGCGAAGAGAAACCGCTTCTCGAATATTCCATCAAATCCGACGATCGAGATACGCGGCCGAGGGCGGAAAAACTAGTTGTACCGATAGCGGGCGGCGGCCATTAAGAACGGGGTCGCGTGCACGCGCCCGGCCCGCAGCCACAGCCCGCAGAGGATTGTATTACTGGGCTAATCGATGATAAGATCGATCAACAACGTGGCTTTCAAAAATATATTTTCATTACGGTACTCGCTCTTATAACGAAGATCAAAGTAATTACTCGCGCCGAATAGTGATATCGTATTATTACTGAAATAAAACATCATTTCTGGTATAACTGAGAATATTGAAATGTTTGGGTTAATTTTTTTTTCTATAATGCATTTTAGTTGAGTACACCAAAAACGTGAAGTGGGGGATTATTCACGTGAGTTTATCATTTTTCTTATCAATTGAGTTTATATAAATCGATAAAATATATAATAATTTATGTACTATTTTTAATATTTAACACAAACTTTACAGTGTGGTTATACATTTGCATATATAATTATGTATTACTTTGTGTTCACCACCTCTTGTGAGTTCATTTAATACACCAATCGATTTCGAAAATCATTTAAAAATGCGAAAATTTGGTAATGTCTGATTTACAGATAAAAATGGTGGTCTTCAATTTAATAATGTAGTATTATGAGAATTAAGTAATGCGTGTAAAATAAACCTAAATATTACAAATAACCAATTAAATTAACCACAAGTCTTATCCTAAAAAAAAATCTACAAATTTTTTCCAATAATTTTGGATCACTTAGACAATTTCCACATTTCTCATCATCGTAATAATTTAAGTTATATACTACTAGATTAATTTTTATTATAAATTGAATTTGAAAACATTAGAACAATTTTTCATGTGGTTTTAGTTAGTTAAAGATAAAGAAAAAGGTATTTTCCGAAATCGGTTGGTGTATTAAATTTACTCATAAAAGTGGTTAACAACAAAGTAATAAATAATTCAATATTAATAATTTACTGTTTTAATTTCTCGCTTGGAGCCTATATCGAAATACATATAATATATTTACTCAATTTCTTTCTTACTTTTCCAAACAAGAAGAAGATCCAGATAACGTTGCTACCTATATTTTTGTAAAGCAATAAAATCAAATTAATATGTAGGTATGTACTTATTCACCGAATAGACTCTTAAAGTGGGTGTGTGTGTGATCAGAAGCAAATTTAGATTTTTCCTACGCTACCATCGCTCGTGTTAAAAACCGTTTCAAATAAAAATAGTGAGTAGATCTTCATCAGTTAGGTGCTGACTTCAGCACGGCACGCGTGTGGTTATTGACTGGACTCACCTCACTGGACTCGACTTGCCCCGAGGTCTGCAGCCAGGATGCTTCACCACCCTTCTCCATTCGACTTGATCCCAAATAACGCGCATCGAGTAGTAGCGAGGAAAACGAAATGCTAATAGCTTGGCACGTACAGTTTGGGTACTTCAACATTTTTCTTTCGATGCCGACCAGTTCTAAAGCACAGTTCCTCGGTCAGATAAGCATAAAAAATATAACTTATTGAAATTTATACAAATTGAAATGAGCGTAGATATTTAGTCGCCATCGCTTAGTACTGAATTTTATAATGTTTACATTTAATCGGTTTTGTTTTTGCGACGTGATGGAACGTGTTACGGAACTGCTACTTCTCTCACCATTTTTAGTTACTACACTACACCGTGTTTAAAAAGCTTCATCACAATAATAACGCATTATTGACGTAATTTTTCTAACAGTCTCAATCTCGGAGTAATCTTTCAATTTCTTCACATTAATAATCTTGCATGTAATAAAACCATTAGGGTAAAAATTGTAATGCCCATATTCAAGGACATCAGATGGCGGTTGGATATTCTCCATAAATCAAAATACTGTAGTGAAATATTCTGCCAACTATCAAATAGCGTCGGGTAACGAAACTAATCTTTAGTATTTTACATCGACCAATATCGGCCAGCGACTTACCAGGCTGTATTAGTAGTACTTCGGCTATATAAGTTTTCTTACACTTCTTCTCACTCGTTATAACGTGCATAGTGTAGAGTCGTGACTCCTAGTGCAGACATGCAGGAATAATATTTTTACGTATGTTGCAATGGGCTAGATTTCTGGAAACCTCCTGCAAAGACATTCGTGTCAGGTTTGTGAGTCGTATCGGAGGCTAGACATAGCCTTTTTTATTATTAATTAAATCTGTACGATTTAATAAATTATCTTAAATAACTTTACAAGTTACAAATAAAATTGACAGCCCTGATTTATTGCGGTTAATCAACCTCCATGTGACAGAAATACTAGAATCATTTTATCTTATTACTGTAACAATATTGGGACGGTTGCTCAGTTTAATTCTCCATTACATAATGCAATACTTGGGTAACGAGTATGCGAATGTTGCTGATGTATGGCACATAGCATTTTATTTTTATTCTATTCTGTTCATGTTCTTAACATACGTACATATTATACATTATAAACATTCTTATAAATATACAAAAAAAGGCCAACAAGCTTAATAATGTAAGAGATGTTCACTGTCTCCTTAACTAGACTGAAGTCTGTACTAAATTAAACAGGTTCATCCGTTGTCTATCATACAAATATGAAAACCATTATTAATAATATTTTTTTATCATAACCAAAAATATTAGGAATTAAGAAAATAGGGTTATAAAGAATTCTAATAACATAATAAATAAGAAAAATACTCTCGCTATGATGGAAACACTAAGCAAAACAGAAAAATGAATATAAATATCCATGAATCTTTACTCAGTTTCCTTTCTGTCAACACCCAATAACCAGCTCCTGAGATGGTGTTTGAGTTTGCCCATCGAGAATTGTATCATACTGCTCGGTAAAATGTTATAGACTTTGGGGGCCAGAAACATATGGAAGGATTGACCAAAGCTTGTTTTCATTTTAGACTTAATGGTGAGCTTATTCTTTTTTGCTCTCGTAGCATAATTATGAGATGGATATTGATGAAGCTCTTTGTTGGAATAAAAATAAAGGATCAGCCTTTTTACATAGAGTTGTCGAATATCAAGAAGCTGACATTCCTCAAACAGTGAGTCAGAGAGAAACCTATATGGTTTTCTGTTGATAATTCTGAGAATGGACTTTTGTGTAATTACTAATTGATTAAGGGCAGTTTTCCCAACTCCACCCCAATCTAAGATCGCGTAACTAAGAAGGTATTGACAGAGAGCAATGTATATTGATCTCATCATATGTTTCTCTAGAACATTCCTAAGACAGCTGAAGAAGTATGTTAGCTTTCTTAATTAAACGCAAAGTTTATTGATATGCTCAGTTCAATCCAAATTTCGAGGTATTTAATACTTTTTACTCTGTCTGGCATTACCGAAATATAGAAATATTCTAACATGTTTATTTAAGACTGACAGATCGGTCGGACTGATTTGAGACCAACACAAACAAGCTACAGAGAATGTTAATAAATAAAACATTTAAATATTATGTATACATAACATGGTTAAATATATTTTTATAGGTGGTACTTGACAAAATTTCTATAATTTTTATTTCCTACATTTTCTTTTTACTGTGTATTATTTTTGCCGTGTATTTATTTAATGATTTAACTTTACGATATATTACGTATTACTCTACTGTCTAGTGTAAAAGGCTCAATTGGAGACGTTAATTAAAAAAATATTTATATATTAGTCATGGTATCCACCGTGAGTGTAACCGTCTTATGATGGAGAACGAGTTTTACTGCAGACTGATCCCGAGAGAGAGCTACTTTAGAGCCCCTATTATGTTTTGTTTCCTCGGTGTCATCATAGAAGAGTGGTGCACGATTTGCCATTTATTTGAATAGTCCAGTTTATGTGATCGAGATGCTCACTTTTGATCGGACGTCTAACGTAGATATTTTTATTTGAGTAAGTCTGAAAACATTAATTATATTGTCATATTTTCGTACCCATGTGTTTATCAAAGAAAAAAATGGCGGGCAGTCGCGTCACCAAACAAAATATTAATTATTATCCGAAGAAAGAAAACAAAGTGAACACATATTACAAAAGATTGTATTCAAAATTCCATCGTAATCAATTTAATGACGCATAAAAAGTGACATACGAAATGAAGGAGAGGGCACGCCCATGTTCCCAGATTCCAGGATAATAATGTATGCAACCCTTTTCGGGGGAACAAAAAGTGCTGTATTTCAGGCCCAAAATTTATATGAGAGGTGGACTGGAAAAGGTCAAAGGACCACAAAGATAAACGGTCAAGTGGGGGGCTGGGGGCCCCCCATCCCGAACGCAGAGCGGGGGACCGCACTCTGGGAGACACTCGCGGGAGAATCTCGCGCATTTTATATCAAAGGCTAATATAATCGGAGACAATTTATAGAAACAATAAAGACCCCGAAATTGAAAAGCAACCCTGCGATGTTGAATGGATGTAATAATTAACACCTCGTATTGTTAATTGTGCACATATCAATCAATCATTTTCAAAAATTCTGTTACACATAGTGATGAAAAGGGTGGACCAAAAAATAATAAATCGTTTATATTATTATATTAAATCATACATATACTCGTAATATTTTTCATTAAGGGTAATACTATCGGTAAATTACGATTACGTTACACATTTCAATGCTGATTCGATCGTTAAAGGAGGGAGAGATAAGGGCTGAGCCCTCTTGTCTCCGACATATGAGGTAACAGCAATGGCGTAAGATTTTTTGGGGGGACCCTATTAAACGGGAAACATGGTGAATTTTTTTTTTAAATTTAGATATTTTTAACTTTGTATATAATTGAATAAAGTAGTAGCAAGAATGGGAAAAGTTTTTATAAAAATACACATTCCAATATTTCAATCCTCATTCCAGCCTATTTTTATTTAAGTATCCGCAAAACTTCTCTTGTTTGAGTGGTTCTATGTTTTGCCTGTTGAAGTCATCTAATATGAGTGCCACTCTAACTTACAATAGAAGCTGCAATTTGCAAAAATTTAACCAAGCAGATAACGATATAAATAATAGTTTCGTAAGACAAAAGGCAGAAATCAAATTGATTTAAACAAAGCTTGTTATTTTTTAAATTGAAAATTAAGTCATAATCGAGCGTTCGAATCGATTCTACGGCGAACACGTGCTTTCTAGAATGATGTGGCATGTAAATATAATTGTAATGAAAAACAAAGAGGTGCCGATTAAATAACTCACCGGATGTGTCACGTCACCCGGTGGCATTCAAATAATAATTCTAAGCAATAAATTGTAATCGATTTATTATATCTTGAACGAAATTAATTTTTTAAATCATTAACGACTTCGTTGTGAATTTTTGTTGGTTCATATTCTGAAAAGTTATCAAATTCCTGGAAAACTCTTGATTTTACAAAAAATAAATAAATCGGGGTTTTTCTTCATTATCGCTCCATTTCTCTACAAACCTCGTATTCTGTAAAAAAACGTAGATAAAAATCTTAAATAAGTAATAACATGCATTCAATTTACCACACCGAGTGCTGCCACCAAACTAATATAAAAAATACAGTAACTGAGGACTTCACATGATTTTAAGATATCACATAACACATAAACTCAAAAAACTTCTGGTTCAGTCTAAAATCAAAAAATTTTCAGTTTAGGTAAAATGCTAAGGTTAAAAATATTCTCAGATTTTCCCTGTCGTTAAGAATCATCTTTGTAGAGTTTTCTGAACTATTCTCCCTCTCTAGCCGACGTTTAGGATACCATCATCAGAGCTGATGTCATGGCTTGCACCGTATCTAAAGCAGATATGATAGATCTTCTTCGTCTCCTTCGTTATGCTCATGACAGAGCAGTCATGGTTTCTAGGATGATGGTGACAACACAGCCAAAATGATATATATCCAGTTATATTAAATGCTGGCTCGCAATACCAGGTCGAATGTTGTGTCGGTGTACACAATTATGGACGGTGAAGTTGTGGTAAAGTACTTTAATTAACACAAATATTTGTATTTTTTGTATAGGGCCACTTATTGCCCTGTCCCCGACCCTTTCTGGGCACGAGTATTGGCCAGTTTCCAAATTTTTTCCTCGAAATAGAGAACATTATCGTCTGCAAAAGTAATTATTTTATTAACCGTTATTAAAATTCATGTTGCAAACGCTTCCATGTGGAATAGTGTATTATCATTGAAGGGTAATATAAAATGTTCAATAATTAAAAACTAATTTGTGAGAAAATTCAATTGTTTCTAGTTAAAGTAATGGGATACGGTGTCAAAAGCTTTTACAATATTGAGACGAATTCTCACGCATTTATTTACCTTTGATGTGTTCCACGGAAGCCATGAGGGCATCTTGTGTATAGAGTTTTGTTATAAATGATTGATTATAATCAAACTATGTCCATCTAGGAATCTGGTTTATTTCCGTTTAACAATTCATGAGAAAACGCTAAAAAGGAAATCGGTCTTATAATTGTAAAAGCAGCGAGGGTTCTTATTGAATGTATTGGACGTATTATTGAAAACTTCAAATTCCAATACTGAGGTTAGTTATAAAGGTGGGTGGCTCGGAGACGTAGACCTCCATCAGTATAGTTTGGTTCAATTTTTGATCGCACATATCCCGGGACAAGATGAGCGAGTACCTGCGCGGTCCCGCTGCAGTCCGCAGGGACAGCGCTGGGCGAGGACACAGCCAGAATAGTAAAGTAGCGCAGGTCACGCCGGTGCATGCAAATATTCAGTACGCGGAACACGTCCGGACGAGGTGAACTAGAAGGCAAAATCAAAATACTAAAAAAGAGAAAAGATAAATTGTTCGTTTTATCAGCGGAGCGGCCCTCGGCAGGAGCGGTATTGTTCGGTTGCGGAGGTAATTGAATACAATCTGTTTAGAATTTCCCGCCCGGCGTATCGGAAGGGAGTAAAGAAAACTCCGCCATGTTATTATTTGATATTAGCTCGCTGCGATACGAAAAGGAGCTACCTACCCGGTGCGAGAAAAAACAGGCGAAATAAAAAGAGGATATTGGCAAAACAAGACAGTGCCAAGATAAAGTGGATTTTCGGAAGCGTTCGTTATACGTACTCACCCGACGCGGATACACTTATACGCGCTCTCGGGGGCTTTGCAATATTGGCCGAGAGAAATGGAAGGAATTCCGCTGGAATATAAACGGCCCCGATCGGAGGAAAACAGCGCGAGGCCGCGGTGAGCGCTTAACAATTTTATTTTAAATCGCTCAACGCGTTCCGGCGGTAAAATATTTTTATTCGGGATAAGGTGGTGCTAGGGGGGCGCGGCGCACGTCCGGCGCGAGGGGCACGTTATTCCAAGATTGTCCTTATATGGCATATTTACATATCGACCCTAGAAGCTTCAATTGCTGAAAAAGGTCATGAGAGAAAATCTATAGCATTTATGGAATATATATATATATATCTAAGTGTGTACTTTTAATACAGTTCTGTTGCTACTTTACACATATTTTTTTACAAAAGTATATGTTGTTTAAGCCCTTGCTAGATGGACCTTTTTGGAGGTAGAATTAAAATAATATGTCCTTGATGTCAGATGAAGGAACATCACTTATATAGTGTTATTTTATATGATTGCACAAAATGATAAACAAATCACCCAAGGTTAAGGAGATATTTTCTTGATATGACTTATTCGTCTTTCTAAATGTTCCTGTATCTGTAATCTATTTCATTCAATCTGCAAATAAATCTAGAATATTGTTTAAACATCATTTTGTATCAGAAGAGTGGAATTAACAAATGTAGCGCGAGCAGAAATACAAAAGTGCTTTCTTTATAAACATTTGATATCAAGTTTTAGGTTCAGCCTCCGTTAATAACTACTGAATAATAGACACGTAACTCGCTCAAGTTAACCAATAATTACTCCCGATCGGACCGAGTAAGGCCCAAATTCTGGGAAAAACATCAAATAAAACGAAGAAAACTTCTTAGGAAAAATTAAAATTTTAAATTATAGCAATAATTTAAAAACTTAGTCTTTCTCGAAACATAAGATGTGAACTTGGAGCCCTCTCGTCCCGCCGCGTCCCGGCGCGTCCTGGCGGGGGAGGGGCTCGAACGCGCGTGTCGGAGTTCGGCCAAATATTGAATAAAAGTTAGACTGTACACGCCGGCGACACGGGCGATTCCAGGAATGTTCCCGAATTGCCGAATCCGTGAAGAGGCAGGAGCACGAAAGAGTTGGGAAATTTATATAATATTTATTATTTGATGTTTCCAATAATGTTTTACAATGTCCACCCCTGTCGTTTATTGTCATTCTATATTAAGGGTGTTCAGCGTAAGAATTTCAAAATTAAATTGTAATTGCTCGTAAACCATCAAAGTGAGGTAAGTGAGACGAGTATTGTTCGACGCGCCTGATTTGCATGTTTGCCAGTCGCATTGAGTCACTGGTCGGGAGCGTACCGCACGTTCGCGATTGAGCAATATTTAATGTGCGGTGATACATTGGTTTGTTCGCGTCGCTCTTTTTATATTCACTTTAATATTCGACGAGTAAATGGGCCAAGCACGCAACTTATCTGGTGTTGTGTTCAAAAGTTCAGACAAGGAGGTACAATGGTTAACCAAACTCCTCCGGAACCATCAGCGTCAGCAGCGACGCCAGAACATGTGACTTAAGTTCGACGTGAAAATATGCGCAATTTACGTAAATCGATAAGGAAGATTGCAGCCTGTACTGGAATAAAAAAATCAAGGGTGCACGTTATTTTGAAAAAGAAACTACAGTTTCACCTATACAAACTGCAAATCGTGCAGTTTCTCAACGAAAATAACTATTCTTTACGTGAAACCTTAGCGAGAACGATGCTAGAACGTTTTGTAACAGTACGAACGCTCGGAAACATATTGTTTACTGACGAAGCACATTTTTATATCGATGGCTAAGTTAATAAACAGAACATGAGATACTGGTGCTCCGACAATTCAAGAGAACGCCATCAAAAACGTTTGCATTATCCAAAAACGACAGCGTGGTATGCAATTTGTGCCCGAGGGATAATTGGCCCTTATTTTTTTAACCAGCGAGAGACAGTCAGTGCTGACATGTATTGCCAAATGATCGACTAGTTTTTGGTACCTCAACTGCAGCTGATTCCCAGGTTCAACAACAGAACACAATTTCAGCAAGACGGGGCCACTCTACACACAGCTAGAGTTTCAATGGAGAAGCTGAGGGGAATTTTTACCAATAAATTAATCAGCAAACACGGAGACATACCCTGGGCACCTCGATCACCGGACCTTACACCGTGCGACTTTTTTTTTGTAGGGATACCTTAAGTCGAGAGTTTACAGTAACAATCCTCGAACAATTCAGGCCCGACAAGATAATATCCGCCGTGAAGTTGCTGCCATTGAACCAACGCTTTGCTCTCGCGTTGCAACATTGCAGTTTTTTTTAATTTAATATTATACTTGAAAAATTTCCGCTAGACACCCTATATTATGATCCCATACGCGAGACACAGATTTAAATTCTACGTAAAATATACCTTACGATATACAACCCTGATTTGTGATAAATCGTACTGAAACGTGAGACGATATTCTTCTATAATAGACATACTCGTGTTATACATAACTCTAATGTATGTGTAAACATTTACTGTAACGTAACTGTAATTTTGTTAGTAAATGCTTACAGTAATCTAAGTATAATATAGACCTAGTGAGGTATTGGGAAGATAGGAAAACTTTGTAATACAGAGTCAATTGGGAGACAATGATGTCGAGAAGCTGCAGAACACTTCGGCCGGAGCTTGAGCTCACACAACAATTATGATACAGATTATGATTTACAAAAGAGTAAAAATAATTATTTGACCGTGTGTCCCAACCTCCTTTACGAAGCAATACAAATGAGCTGAGATCTGATGGTTCGATCTCAGTTTGTTCGGAGCGACGAAATTATTACGAAATTTTTTAACTCTTCGTAGTTGAGAAGCCAAAATCAATCCACATCGGTTAAATGACAAAGGGAATAAGCGAATGTTTTATAGGCGATGAGGCGAGCAAGGGATGAAGTGAACATTTAGGGGACAATATTCCAATGTAACATTTACACGTTGGTAGAATATGTGTTCATCTCTCTCCCGGTCGATGTGCACATGGCTGAACATCGTGGTCAACTGCTTGCCTGCACTCTTCGCGATCTCAGCTCATATTTAGAGCGACGTGCCGTGAAGATGAATTCATGAAGATGGTCTGTCTATATTCTTAAAAATTGACTTCTCGGCTTCCATCGTTGTAAATCCCCCGCGATCACAAATTTCTCCAACATATCTCGATCTGTTCTAGCAACGTGAAAGGATTCATTACCTACAAATCGTAAAGCGTTTTTTTTTAGTGCGAAGTTCCTAAAGAATGGAGACATTCGTTCGCTTCGCAATCCATGGTGCCCGTAGTAAATTTTTTTTGGGGCAACGCCTTAACAATGGCACGTGTCACCGTGTCGTAACGTCGGCCTAGGTTCTCCTAAAGAAACCATTTACAAAATACGCAATGTGTGTGTGTGTGTGTGTGTGTGTGTGTGTGCGTATTTGTCGTCTTAAAGAAGTTTTGTTTAAGGAGAATTTAATTTTAGTTATAATATTTCAATTAGGAGAACACATTCTTATTGTGAAGTTGTAATTATTTAGAACAGACGGTCTGTGATATTTTAAATATGGTATTTGAGATTCCGTAAAAATTGTAGATGGCTCTTTCAAATAATGAAACAATTAAATAAAAATTCAAATAATGAAAATTTGTCCTTACAAATATTGTCGCTGTAGCATAGTTGGATAATGAACCTTCCCCGGTATGAAAAGAGATCCAGGTTCGAATCCCGGTGGTGCAACAACAATATTTTTCGATAAAATTTATTTTATATGTATATGTTTCCAATTAATACATTTAATTCATATTTATAATATTTCAAAATTTTCCTAATTTCGTAAAATTTTGTGGAAGTCTATTGTAATTAACTTTAAGAAAAATAATCTAATTAATAAAATGAAATTCAACAAACTATAAAACTTTCATCATCGAGGAGTAGAAAGGAAACTACTAAATATGCCTCTCGAAGTTAATGAAGTTATTTTTTCAATAATTTGTTAATTTACGGAACAACACGACGGTTGCCAATGAGGATTACAACATGTTGAATAACCAAAATATACTCACACACGCCTATCCTATCCCTTCCCGCAACAGTAGCCCCAGACCACTCCGGCCGCAAGACATTGAAGCACGCGGCGGTCTGGTGGGTGGGCAGTGGGCAGACTAAGGTACCAACCCGAGAATAACAGCGGCCGGCTCCTTCTACCTCGACGCTTCACACACTGTGTACCTAATCCGCATTCATTCAAATATGATCGCGATATTATAAACAGGACATGCTCCAAACTTTGAAAAGAACAAGTTACACAAGATGTAGTACAATATGATAGTACTACTGTCTCCGAGGTTCTCTTCCTCTAGAGAGACCGAGTCCAGCAAATAACTTTTCTTGGACCATAACGTTTTGTAGCTCGTGCCGCTACTTACTATGTATTTCTGCCAGATCACCGTTAGTACCTGAGAAAAGACGAGCGAAGTGTCAAGACGCCACATTTTTTCACAAAAAACTATACCGAGAAGCAACAACAGAATGAATTTAGGGACAAGCGTATATAATTAGAACCGTTAACTATGTTATCATCACCTCGTTTCCCTACTGAGGTAGGCGGAGAGGATACAACGTCACACTCTTTAGTCCTTGCACAACACTCTTGCCTGTTACGTTGCGCTCTAGAACGCCAGGGCAACACCACCGGCTAGACAGTGATTGACATGAAAATGTGTGTTCGACTGAAATACCTGACCTTTCTTTCACCTGTGTAATTGATTTGTGTAATTCGGAAAACCTAACCAAATTAATAAAAGAGGTAAATTTAGTAGATATTTTGAATATAAAATAAATATCAAGAAATCGATCTCCCCATTCTGGCAACATGACTGGTTCACAAATACAACATGACAAGCACGTGGATAAATAATAAACCCAAGATTGTAAGCACGATCCCTATCTTTTGGATATGTACCCACCTTCATGGTAGTGAACGGTCGTTCCCGCTTGACACAACAATTAAGTAAAAATAACCTCGAAATCCATGCCCGTAACTACCGCACACACGATCCTCCTTAGTATGGGAACGTGGCCGTCACGCTGGATGTGCCGATAATTGCTCCATCCCAAATTGAGACTACCTTCCACCGCACATCCTAGCTACCCGTAATTTACACTTCATATTAGAAGCAGGTGCCCTTAACCCAGGGCCGGAAAAAGGAAATTGTAATTTCTGCACAGGAGGAGAGTACAATGCAAATTAGATACGACAATTTAATCCAGATGGTGCACCAGCATCAATAAGATATTATTCTTACCCTGATATTCGATAGATTGTACGTCGCGGCCGCGCAACGCCGACCGCCCCGCGCATCTCCCGAGCGGTCCCACGCCCGGCACAGGTAGAACTACTTGCGCGCGATTCAGTGTTTATCTCATATGAACGTGGCGAGTTGTAAAAATTTACATCTCGAAAGATTAAATCCTTACATTTTTATTTTTATTTTATTGAGGGATTTTGACAGTGTAAACATAATAACTATTTAACATTTGATACTAATGAAAATCCACAAAAATATTTAGATACATAGGAGTGTTTAGATGTAGAAAATAATTGAAAAGATGGAGAAAGGGTGGCAGGTTGCAACTATTGTTACGGTAAAGAGAGAGCAACATGTGTTTATAGGTAAAATAATTGACCAAAATTGATATTGTGGTGGTTCATAAGAAAAACCCTTTAGCTAATGTTGAAAAAGTCAATTTCTGTAAATTTGTCATTATGGTATTTGCATAACCCGTGATATAACTCGCATATGCACGCTTGTCAATTATTGAATCTTTTTTATTAACCATCTTCTTCTCATTCATACATCTAACATGCCTAAATCATCTAAACGAGTATTTCTTAATACTATCGACTACGCTATAAACAAATGTACATTCTAAATATGAATTAAATATATTAATTATAAAGATATACATATAAAATCAATTTTATCGAAAAATATTGTTGTTGCGCTACCGGTTAATTAATCTGAATAATTACAACTTCACAATAAGAATGTGTTCTCCTAAAAAAAAAAAATGTATATTCGTTTACATTTGTATATACTTCATTCTATTGTACATAGATTTTCCGCACATGCGCCTGAGCGACCGTATTACAATTTCATTCCGTGTACTTTTCGTGTAATTTCATTTCGTCTTTCCTTTGCCAACTCCAGGCTTTGCTTCCATACATTAATGTTGGTACCTACCAGAATTCCAATATGTATCGCTAATCTTACTTCAGATAACAAATTGTTTGCGTATTTGCGATAATTGATTTCAATGCATAACTCACTTTATTTCAATATATTTTTTAACTGTGCCGTCCCTAGTCAACATACTTTCCAAATACACAAACTTATTCACTTTTTCTAAGCATTCATTATTTATTATTATATCATATTTCGTCATACTTTATTTCTATTGAACACTATCACTTTCGATTTACAAATTCACATTCATCACTAAGTTCACTCTTCAGCGTACATCGGACATCCTAGGTAGCAAGTATTGCAGATCATATTCGCACTATTAGTTACTGACGCTACATCATCTGCTCAGAGTAGGCAGAATATACTCAAATCGCCTATTCTCGCTCCGCTCTTGCAAACAATTTTTCATGTACAAATTGTCATGGAGACATTATGCAACACTGTTTGATAGATACCTTTGAGTAGTACCGTAAGAGTAAGAATGAATGACCCATTCATTCTTACGCAAGCACTACTTCTTTCATACAGGGATGCAATTGCCTGTATAAGTTTACCTTTCACTCTGTTCTTAGACGAAACCTTCCATAACATTTCCCTAATTACTCTGTTATACGTCTTTTGCACAACAAAGGCACAAAAAGTCTTTGTAAAAACAGTTACATCATTCAATTAAATAAGATAAAATTCGCATAGGTCAGTAATGATTCACATACATTATATATATATATATATACATATGCAATAAACATCGAACGCAGTAGACATGTTTTACAAATAATAAGTCGAATTATAACCATAATGTATTATTTCATTTTCATAAATTCTCAAATACTAAAAATGAACGCTTATTTTGAGGCTCCTGAAAAATACAATTTTTGGAACTTACGCTAGGAATCCTTCAAATAAATGTCCTCTATTTACTATCACGTCAATCGTGAGGATATTAATTGTTTCCATAATCGGATTATAGTCTGCCCGGGCCGAGCGGAACGCGGGACAGGTCCGGCGGGTCGTGGAGACTATCGAGAGGACCCGGCCCTGGTAAAGCGCACGAATTTCAAAAGTTATTCCCGCAGGACCACCCTAAGAGGATTACCCTCCCCGCCCATTCTGTCGAGCAATTAAAAGCTGGACGTAAACTACAGACTTTAAATAAAGACAACGAAATAGAAAAGCGACCATATTCTATACTTGATCTGTTTATTTAATTTTACAGATATTAATTCCCGCAAAATTGTCAAGGTTTCGTGGCCTGGCTGACCGTGGAACTAATATCCAAGTGTCGAGAAGACTTAACAAAAAGGTGGATATTATGATTGTGGCTCTATTTCATCAATAGCAGTTCAGACATTGACCTTAAGCGCTTGAATCGTTTCTGGAGCATTAGCGTACATCTTATCTTTCACATAAGACGCACGATCTGGGAGGCCAATTGATGCTTCCAAAACGAGAAAATACGCATCTAGAAATTTTTTAATTTAATAAATCGATCGTTTTCTAAGTTGTGTGGCACGTAGCCTCATTCTGCTGAAAATATACATCGTTCAAAAGCACTTCGAACTTTACGAACGGTTTTAGCGAAATTTTCAGCAATTTTGTAGAGATTTTTCACAGTTCAGTATCTTGCTCAATCGTGTATCGACTCATTTTCGTTAATGGAACAGTTTTTATTCGGCAGATCTATTTTCAGATTTATTACTAACCCAGTAAGGTAAAAAAATAGAGCGATATTCAAAATAACGGTTGAGTTTCGATCACCTTTTACTATTACTGCATGAGTGAATTCTGATTTAATTATTGTTTTATCAGTGCCGTAACTAGACAGGTACAAAATGTGCGACGGCTCAGGGCCCAGGACTCAATATGCTTATATTGTATATTATATAAATACTTATCTTGTATATTTTATGTGTACATAATTTCGATCCTGGTTTTATATAGCTATTCGAGAGGTTTCCTTCATATTTAAATTATAACTTATTTATTATTATATTATAAAATGAGCATTTGTGGGGTTTAGTTTTGCAATGCTATTTTGATTTCCACTACGGGAATAATTGATGGCTACGACCGTTCTTAAAAGGGCAAAACAATGAAGAAGAAGAAGAAGAATATTAGAACTATAAAAGAAAAACATTTTTTATATCCATTGTATCTGATCTCATCAGCGTTATTGTTATGAATGTTATTGTCTCCTATAATACAATTTGTGTATCAGATGGGATGGCATATTTTCACGCAAAAATCATAAAAAAAACTATATAATATTATTTATTATAAAATGAGATCAACGAATCCGGAGGATGTGAACATTTTTTTAATTGAGTTTTTATTTTTTGTTCTAAAAGGCTTTTTCAGCTGGAAGAGAAGGCCGGTAATCCCTCGAGACGCAGAAGCGCGGCAGTATGTCAGGATTACTGAAAGTACCCTGGCTGCGGCCAGGGGCGGGTCGAGGCCTCGAGGATTCAGAGGGCGAGCGCCGTTTAAGGAAGTCAGTTCAGATTAACCGGACAAAAGTAAAAGCGCATAAACCTGTCGGTCGGCGGGTTTACCGATGGCAGGGATATGGAAAACATACTAAACGATTCATTTTAAAATCACCCCGCGAAAACGCTTGCACTTATTATTCCTCGTTTTTTCAAGCAGAAGTAAATATCAGCCACTCTTCAGGCAAGCTGTTGACATTCCCAGACCTATTATTTGGTTCCATTCAGTTTTGAGCTAATCTTTACAGCCTCACGATCCTTTAACTGTACCTTAAATGACCGATTATAGTCGATTGACAATAGAAGTGAAGAGTGTAAAGGTTCCAGCCCTTTATATGTCAGATGTATTCTAAACAATATATAACTCCGCTAATACACAAAGCATATTTATTATCATTCCATTATAAAATTTGTTGCGTTAAAATACTCCGGTAATAAAAATGGATTGATGCCACCTAGCAGACAGATTTCGTTCAAAGTCAAATCTAAGAATTGAAGTGTATCAAGCAGATGGTAAAAATATATAAAATATGATTGAACTAACTAATAAGGCTGCCAAAGCGATCTATCGATAACAAGATTGTCCCGGGTTCAGTTCTCGGTAGCTTTCGAATAATAGATAAATTTTTAAGAGTCCAACTTCCTTTGGTTTGAATCTATAATTAATCGTAATTAATGACAATAGGTTATAAGGATTTTTTATTATTTTGTCAGAATTAGTATTAGAATTTGAACACCAATAAATTGCGGTTTAAATTATTTATTTTGCATAACGATCAGATAAACTTAGATACGTCTTCATAAAACCCGAAAGAGCTGTATTAATAAAATAATGTCAGAATTACATATAATATATATTTTATTTGTAGAGTTTATACTGAGGAATGGTATTAGATGGTGGGACTATTCGTGTATCACAAATTCTAAACAAATTATGTAAAGTTTTCGGGCAGTTGTAAAAATAAGCTTTCTTTCGGAGTTTTGTATTTGAAGTACTGATCCTCGTTTGAGCGGTTTGAGCGGGGGACAACATTCTGCGGAGGAGCGAACGACGGGTGAAAGGAAAGAGAATCTCTGAACATAACATAAAACAAATTGTTAGGAGAGCCGGGCTTACCGTCTACCCAGCCTCCCTCCTGCCTGGGGGGCCGGTGGGAGGATCTTGATTGGCTCGGATCTTGATTGGATTAAAGTGTAATATACTAAGTACGCAGTCATACTTAGACGCACACAGGACAAAATCTTTCTATAACTAGAATTTTAAAGTACCTAGTATAAATTTTCATAATAGATATTTAAAAATAAGTAAGGAAAACTGCTCAAAAATCTCCAAATCCTCGAAAGATCCCACTTATTTTATAGTTAGTGAAATCATTTAAAATTTTATATGTACTTTAATATAATAAAATAAAATATTTATTTAAATTTTGCAAATATTTACGAATATATGGAATTATAAATTCCTTCTTTGGGTTTTAAATAATAACAATTATTAAATATATTAATTATATATATATATATAAATATATTACATATTAATTAAATAATAAATATTACAATATTGTAATTAGTTATTATTTAGAAATTATTTTGAGATCGTAATAATATAAGTACACCAAAAATTCTTAATAACATTCATTTATAAATACTTGACGAATTTTCATCGTACAGGTTTAAAGATCTCAAAACCTCCCGAGCTTTTCAAAGTTCAAAGCTATTAATTTGTTTGTTCCTGTGGTGAGTGAGCTCTGTGTCACGCTACGTTTCCTATTATCTGTTAATTAACTTTTTATACTATTTTAATTTAACTGTAAGAAAGGCATTAGTTAAATTAGGTCGTGGGTTTGAGATCCAAATTGAAAAGATTATTTCAACTGAAAAAATCAATCGAGAGTGTCGTACTTTTGTTTCGTAATAAGACCTTTGCGTATCTGTAACACAGATGATGTCCCCGTAAGAGTGCAAATATGTTTGTACAAAAAATGTGTAATTATCTGAAGATGTGCGCGGGACGGGTATTATTATTTAGATGGAAAATTTATGAAGTATGCGCGACACATAGCAATTAATTAACAAAGTAGATAGATATGGTATTTTCGCGCATGCCCGGCGTCAGCCGATCACAAGTGTGGAGAAGTACACGAGGAAAAATATATTATCGATTTTTTTACAAAAATATTTAACACGTTTTCCATATTTGTGAACAATCTTTCCGCCAGCAAAGAGGCGAGTAGATATTTAAGTACATAATATTTTAATAATTGTGAATTAAGAATATTAAAAATAAAATTCATTGAACACGAGAAATATTTAGTTAGATATGTGTAAAATGTGCTTCTTATATTATAATAAAACGGCAAAATTAATTATTTTAAGTGAAAGGGTAATCTTCCGCGTGGCGGCCACAACAGTCCATCGCTTTCTACTACTGATAAGTCAAATAGGCACATATCACACGTGACAGATGCTTCGAGTGAGGCCATTAAAGTTGAAGTGAAAATATCTAAATCGTTCATTGCAGTCGTAACACTTTTTTCCCTACGAAAAAAATGTTCTTCTGCGACTACCATCTACTGCGTAGAAAATAAACATTAACTTGAATCTCTCGATAACTGCCTAATCCATGTCTACGGTCACAGGAAGGCGATTATTATGAATTGTGTCTGCATTTAAAGCGACGGTTCCTTATCTACAATTCGTTCAATGTGATCGTCTTATTACGTACGTGCCGCCTGCCAGGTGAAGTCTAGAGACTGCGCAGATGACATTTCACAGTCCTCGAACATTTGACTTGGCCAATTTCGCATTCGGACCGCGACACAGAGCGGGAAAAATAGCAGAGGCTCGCTTCGACGTGTCTGCGGACACGTAATAAGCGCGTGTCAGCCCGGAAGGGTGGGCGAGCACATTAATCTTCCAGTGACCGGGCCGGGAGGGGAGATCGCCCAAATTATCGCCCGATTATGTCCGGCGGTGACATCTGAACTATTTTACAAATGTCGCGCCATTTAACGTTTACTTTTTTTGCTGAAGGCGGGTCACCTATCTTGTCGCCGTCTTCCCGAGCCTATTGCAGGCCGTCATCATCGGAGGCAGTAAGAAATCAAAACTAATAAATGCTTGACATCTTTATTGACTTTATATAGATTCATCGCGAAATGGCAGAGAGCACAGTGACAACATATTCCCTGGGAGGATGCGAGCCACGCGTCATCATCGACAAATCCATGACTTTTTACAAACTAAAAGTGTACGTGTATGTTGTACTTTTTAGCGTGGGCTAAAACTGTGCCTGACTACATCTATACTTTCTAAATCTTTTTTATTTGAAACTAAATTAAATATTTCTAATATTTACGTGATAACTATATTTTTATTTTAATTGTCATAAAACACAGCAATAAACATAGTAGAGCGCAGTATACCTTTTGATTTAGTTAAATAACAGTAACATATAAATAATCATAGATAGGTTCATAGATCAAATATGAAATACCTATCAATTTTCAAAATTAAAACGTTAAACTATTTTTCTTGACGTTTCACTCATTTCATGCTTTGATTATTCAAAAGTGTTCGTGGTGTATCATTAATACGGAAGACGATCCAGTTCAAAAAAAGCACAGACAGAAACAGATAGCAAAAACAGCAAGCTCGATAAAATAATGACATTTTAAACTGACTGCGTAGAGTGGAAAAAAACCGGAACAAAACTTAGAAACACGATTTTGTTTACAACAAAGTGGTGTTGTGGTATTTAATTAATATGAAAGAAGATACCGTTCAGTAAAAGTAACGCTTAAATGACGTCGTATGAATGGATTTAAATACTACTGAAAAATAATTAATTAAAACGTCCCGATGAAATCGGGGCAACATTATAATTATTTACAAACGGAAACTTATAACCAGTACACAGATGACGAAGTACCTTAGAATAGAATTTTCTAACTAAATTCGATGAAAATAAATTCTTCGGTCTCTAAAAGAGATTCATCTTTGTATTACTCGTGCCTGATATAATATTGACAGACAATTATTCGCTACACGCGTACATATTAAGTGTGACTAACAATTTATGTTTAAAATGGGACTGAAAATAGTTTTCCTTCTCTAAATTAAGTATAGCTAGCTAATATTTTACAATACTTTTTTATTCTAAAATTGTCTATATAAAGAGTGCAACCACCGCCTAAAGGACGTATTCCCTTTATATTGCGGGTTGATAACATTTTTGGAAGAGAGAAGCTTTGTTGGAATATAAAGAGAGCCAATAAAAAATATAAAATCATAGCTCATTGCCCATGATGGCAGGACTCCTGGCCAAATCCAATTCTCCGTTATTCCTGGCGCAGGGATTATTCCCGGAGGCGGGCTTCCCGAATACCGCGCTGCGTCCTGAGCTCGGTGGAGGAACGGTGCATGCAGCGGAAAAACTCCGCGCGCTGTGACGAGAAAACCATTTCGTTGTATAATAACAGTATAATAATAATAACTAAAATAAATAAAACATGATATATCAAAACAATACCAGTAAAGTTTCTTCGGAATTAAACAAACTAAGAAATAGAACATAATAAACTAAAGAATAGTACATTTTAACAAACTGATAAACAAAATGATTTTTACACTAAAATAAACTAAAAAATAGTATATATTAAAAAAAAAACTGATAAACAAAAGAGTGTTTTTACACTGAATAAATAAAGTGAAAAGGATAAGAAGGGGAGGGAAATGGGATGCAATCTATATTTTTTTAAATATAAATTAATTATTACGTTATATTTGGTACCTACCGCGCACGAGATATGTTGGGAGTTGATATTTACAAATTGGCAACACTGCACCGTGCAAGAAAAAAATTATCGCTACCGTTCTTTCTTTTGACAAGTATTGACGAGCACGGGATGTTGTTCCGGTGCAAAAATAACTTCGTATAGAATTAAGGAAGGGTGAGAATAATCAAATATATTAGGCATCTGTGTTATCCTGCACCATATTGTAAGATTTATTTGCTAATTGTTTTTGTAATTCCAGGATGGACGCATCCCTTATTTTTCCTTTCATTATGTGACAGAAGAGTGGTCATGTGATGACAATACTTTTAAATTCATGAAGGATTCCTCAGGAACAAAGCTGCAAGGGGATACTATTTGGTCTCCTCCGCTAATATTCCAAGTATTGTAGTCTTGTTTTTTATCTCACCTTTTATATTTTAATTAATAACTAGCTAATCTTGTTGATCACATTTATTTAATATGATTTTTTGCTATAATTTAACCTAACAAACTCATCAGGTAATGCAAAATTGTTGTAATAGGTGAAGATTTTCACATTCAGTGAATCAAAGTGTTGTATCTCACTATTACTTTTAAATAATATGTTGATTTTGATGTTCACACGGTAGTAAGAAAGTCCAGTATTGTATTAAGGCAAAATTATTCATTAATCTTTGCTTCTAAATCACATTCAAATGACAAGTTTCTTATTAGATTTTACTTTACTATTTATGTGTTTTCATATATGATAGATTAATAAATTTCGTTATTATAAAAACTTGAACTGACCTTATTACTTTCCCTGAGAATGCTAGCTAATGTGAGTGGCAGGCGATATGGTGAATTCTGTGCATCAGAACCACGCACTTCATGCTATATCCTGAGCGAGTCGGTGGACGTGTAAAAAACGACGTCACAATATATATATACGCATACACGCATGTAAATAATACAATTATTTCAATAGTTATTAAAAACTTGGAGTAGTTTAATTTTAAAGGGAAGCGATTTATCATTCAAAATATCCAAGTTATTAGAAAAATTTACGGTATTATATTTTGACCTAGGGCGGGTCACAAAACAATTTTTTATGTAATTAGTTCTGTCAAAATTAATTATTTAATCGTGTTGGGTGTGCGGGTTAGTTTAAAGTCATTTTTCCTAATAGAAAAAGCAAGTCAACAAAGTTATTTAAAATTTTATAAGGGTAGTTATGTGTTATTAGTTATCTTGTGTGTTTCTTCTATTTAAAAGGGGTGGATTTTATGGAAACACTCGCTTTCTGAATGAGATTTAATGTCAAGCGGGCACGTAAATTGAATATATTTAAAAATTTATGTTGAACATTTTCAAGTCGGTCGCTGTAGGTGGAATAATGTGTGTTCCAAATTACATATACTCATATCTACAAATATTCAACCCGTGAAAGTAAAAATCATTAACTCCGTTGGCTTCCTTATTTAGGCTTAGATTTTATCAAATCAGCCTGCATAATTAAGCCATCAATATTTTTGTCTTAATATAAATATTTAATTCAAGCGTGGTATATATCCCTAAACTTTAATCACAAGTAAAATTTTAATAGTAACTATAATTAAGTGTAACCTTTTTACATCGTCAATATACGAATTGATAAAAGACGGAACCATTAGGGTAATAACAAATATTGAATATCAAGCATAGTCCGAAATATAAAATGAAATAAAAATTAAAATCAATATTCTGGGCAACGAGTGCAATACTAGAATAGTGGAACGGGACAACTGGAGAGTTCATTTACGAATCTTACGAATTTCGTACAATTGTTAATAATTTGTTATCATTAATTGATCAATTTTACCAAATCCTTAACAGAGCGATTGAATTATTTGTTTCAACAACAATAAAATTGTACCATAAATGGTTAACCAAATAATTCATTGAAATGATAAGAAAGAAAAAAAATAGCCCATAAAAAGTATAAAATAACTCGTAATATAAATGATTTCTTAGAATTCTGCAAATTTCAAAATAGACTCAAACATGGATCAAAACTTTGAACAGACTGTAATAATAAAACCGCAAAACGATCTTTAAGTTCTTAGAAATTTTAAACAAAAAAGAATCAGGTATTCCTACTACAATGCAGTATAATGGTCAAACGGCTAATAATTCTCAAGGTGTAGTTAATTTTTCGCTGAATGCTTTGCTGAAGTCTACCAAGTTACCACTGATCGGCCAATAGTATCATATATCAATTAACTAATAAAATTGACAATAATGATTATAATTTCGTAGAACAAGATATAGATAGTAGGATTAAGCAACTCGGCATAAAAAACTCAGCAGGCTCAGACAATGTTCCTCCACTTTTTTTAATTAAATGGAGAACCAACTTACGAATGCATTAACGAAAATATTTAACTTTTCTTTGCAGTCCGGAGTATTTTTTAATAAATGGAAAATCAGTTATATATCTCGGTTCATATCACCTTGGACCTGTTTTATTTTTACTATTCATAAACGACATTGTTTACATTTTTATGGACTTCATGTTCTGTTATTTGCAGATAATCTTAAAATATATAAAGCAATTTCTAACATAAATGATTGTATCACTTTGCAAAATAACCTAAATTTGCTTTGTATGTGGTGTGCTAACGAACTATATCTTAATGTAGAAAAATGTAAACAAATATGTTTCAATAGAAGTAAAAATCAATTCCTTTTTCAATACATCATTAACAATATTGATCTAAGTAGAGTCGCAGTTATGCGGGATTTGGGTGTGCTCTTCGACGAAAAATTGTCATTTATTTAACATTACAACGAAATTTGTAACAAGGCAATAAAATCCTTTATCCTTAGGATTTATGTTGAGGGCAGCCAAAAACTTTAACTCGCTCCGCTCTCTAACAACTTATTACTATTGTAAGAAGTACACGCTAGAATTTAACTCCAATCTGTGGTCTCCCTTCTATGGCTAACATATTATAAAAATCGAAAGAGTGCAACAAAAATTTCTAAGATTTATCAATTTTAAATGGCATAGTCCGATAGAAAATATAAATTACGATTATTTAACGAGTCTACTTCATTTGAAAAAAATAGCCTGGAGAAGAGATGTGAGCGATATAGTATATCTATCATATATAAAATTATTAATAGCAAGTTGGACTGCCTTGAGTTGATACAAATGGTTTCGTATAAAATACCAACTCAAACGAGACAACATGAAGTGTTCATGTAGATACATTTAAAAATAATTATGTTATTAACTCGCCAATATCGCGGATGCATCTACTTGGTAACAATTTAATTTCATTGACATTTTTCGTTGTAGGAGCATATGTGAACTGAAGAAATATTTGTACATAAATAATACTTTTTTTTTTATGTTATATTTAAACTATTATATTGAAATGTTAAATGTACTGTTATAGTAAATTTTTTATTCTTATGTAAAAGCCCACAAGGACGTTGAAGGAAATAAAAATAAAATAAAATAATTTGTTTATAGAGCTTATATCCACCGATTCTACCGCTACTAATGTTCTAAGGCTAATTGTGGTGTTTAAATGTGACAAAAAATCAACTCAACAGCAAACTATTATTATATTTCATTTAATATATTAATCAGTCAACAAATTTTTGTTGGCAGTCCGCGGTCGCTAGGTCAGGTTGGCGAGGCAAGTCTGAGCAGGAAGGGGGGGGGGGGAGGATAGAGGAAGCACATTAGTTTTTATTGTATGGACAAGGGATTCGGACATTTAGAACAAATATCTTCACAAATAGTACGGACGAGACCGGTTACCCGTCCTACAAATGTACCTTTAAATTTATATTTTGTAAAATGGAAAACCGCCTCCTATATCACTTTAATTACCCATATAATTTATCAAATAAATATCGTATATGTCTAATATATAAAGAAGAATGTTTAACAGGAATTCGGACACTACACTACAAGAGCCATCGCAAATGAATTAAGACCGAACTAGAGATGTCACTCGGGAAGATGGATATTATATCAAATATTCACATTACCAGTGCAAGCCTCGTGAAATCCATCCATAGTGCAACTACAGAATTAATTGTGAATTAAGAGTTACAACACCCTAAGAGCCTGAAATTAAGGTAGAAATTGGGTGATTTTTTACAAGGAGTTGATTAATTACTTTTATTTTATTTATTGGAACTTATTAATGTACATATTACGCAATAATATTATTAAAAAATAATAATAATAATAAAAATGGCCGCGTCATGTCCATTCCCGTGGAGCTCCTCGGCCGTTGCGCGCGTGACTGGCCTGCTACTTTCCCAAGTGCAAGTGGTTGTTTGTAAAAGAAAAAAAATGACAAATTTTTATTCATACATGTAATATCTAAAATATAGCAAATCCGATTTAATTTTGAAAAAAATCATTTTTTCATTCAATACAATTCAATTCTAACTAACTTATCATCACGCCGTTTCTCCGCGGGGGTAGGCAGAGAAGATAGAGCGCCACACTCCTCTGTCCTGACACACAATTCTCACCTCATCCACATTCATACAGCTTCTCATACAAGCTGGACTGTTGAGGCTTCTAACAGAACCATCCTTCATTATCTGGTTTACCTGGTCGTGCTAAGTCTTCCGCGGACGTCGTCTATTTCTGGTGCCATCGACACTTGCGTCATATATCTTTCTTACAATTGTCTCCCCATTCATCCGTTCCATATGACCAAACCACCCAAGTAATCCTTTCTTAATCTTACTCATTATACTAACATCAGCTTTACATTCTTTCCTTATTTCTTCATTATTTATTCTGTCATAAATAGATTTGCCACATATACGCCTAAGTGATCTCATTTTCACAGCATTCAGTCTACTTCCGTTCCTCTTCTACCAGCTCCAGGTCTCACTTCCATACATCAGTGTCGGTACAAGAACTCCATTGTGCACCACTAGTCTTGCCTCGGTTGAAAAATTCCCTTTAGATATAATTCCATACAGAGCACCGTTCATTTTATTCACCCTCCTTTCGATATCATTGTCAGCCTTTCCGTTTATATCAATGAATTCAATTCAATCATTCAATTCCAGGGTGGTGTAACCCCTTAAGTTAATTGATTGTCAATTTAATATCCGCACTTGAGGGAAAAGGAAGTGATTGTATAATGCGCGTACGCAAACAAATAACGTGACAGTTCTCGAAGCGGCATATTAATCTCGAGTGCAATCAGAAATAACAACCCCTTTTTTGCTATTTTGATATTCGCTGGTTTATTTCTATTCAATTGAATTATTTTACACAGATTTCAAATAATGAAATGTGCAGAAACTGCCGGATGCACTCTTCGTATTGCCGAATCCTTGACCCGGTCCCATAGAGCCTGCCGTACTCAGATCTTCGCCTCTCTTGTCTAATTACAATTAAAAAATAAAACTATTAGTGACACTGACAAATAACTGGAATTCTTCACTTCTTTCAGACTTCACACTTCTCGGCGTACCTTACGACAATAGTTTGGTACGACGGTCTATCGAAGATTAGAACAAATGTGGAACAAAAACTTGGGTAAATAAGAAGTTATTGGAAAAAGAGATGGAAAAATTTACCGTCTTTTAAGGCTATGAGACTGGGAGGCTCTCTCACAACCTTCGGTTATGTTCTGGTTAGCGATTTTTTTTTCGCCCTCAATACATCGTTTTTAAATTGCCTTGTTCATATGATCTGATAAAATAATACATTTTCCATTTAGATATGGTGGGGTTAGTTGCGCATGTCTACTAGATTGCTCCGTATTCTAGTAGTATTTATGAGAATTAAATACATATATTGTACAAATTAAATTAATACAAAGACTCGAAAGATATACAGAAAAAATCTATTTATCGAATAAAATATTAGTCAGTATCGGGATACTTCCCATCCGGCAACAAATTAAGAACTTATATTTGTACATTTTTTACAATTAATACATTTATTATTCCATTTTTAAAAGCAATATATCAACTTTATATCGCGTTGAATCTTAAATACCTTTGAACAAATCACGATTTAATTATCTATACAATTGATTGGCAGTTACTTAGTGATGTAATATTTTAATTTTAAAAATATACCATTTTAATTTTCACTCTGCATTACACACACACACACACTACACAAAGCGACCATCTTTAGACAGCCACAATCTAAAATTACTCCACTCTGTACCACACGAGGGAATAATAATGAGCAATCTTAAAAAAAACATTAATAAACAATATAACATGTTCAAATACTTGACCGATATTATCAGTTTCCAAGAAACAATAAAGCCACTCCCACCCTCACGTACGCCACCGCCCCATAGCCAACTGTATTTAATTTAGTTCAATTTACACCTGTAGATGGGAAAGACTGCTCTTCCCGAAGCCAGAAATAATAATTAATAATCCCGGTAGCCACTAATATCTTTTCGACAAATATATTTTTCTGTACATCTTTCTAGTTGATCCTATTGTATTAAATTAAAATACGACAGAACCATGTTCCGAAAATGTAACTTCATAACAAAAATGTGTTCTCCTTTAAAATATATTTTGTAATGGTACGATTACATTTCACACAATATAAAAAACAAACACATGCATACAATTGATATATAAAATAAATAAATACATAATTTCTTAACCATTAGCTGCTTCCCCCCCCCCCTCCCGATCATTGGTCATTTAGCTAATCCGCCATCTAGCGAACCCGTCACCTCACCTTCCCTTAATACACGGCGGTAAGGATCCTTTGCGCAACGGATAAAATTAACAATGCGTTTCACAATCCCTTTTAGTCCTACCTCGTGAATAAAATAATGATTAGCGTGTACCGCGGGACCACAGTATGTTTAAAAATCTATCGCAAAAATAAAATATAAGTACGCATATTTAGTAATTTGGCAATACATCCAGAGGTCTTGAAACAGCCGCAAAGCATAAAGAAGATCAATACTAACGACATTATTTATTAATTTATAAATTATTTTTTTTTATATCCTACAGATGACTTTATTAAATTTATAAATTTAAGTTTTTATGTTTCTTCACTTGAACAATATGTTTATTTCATCGGAGGTATTCATTTTATTATTTCTAAAAAAACCTCAACTCCATTGAAAATGTGTTAAAATTAATTCCATTGACATACATTTAATGTCAATTTTAGTAAAATAAGCACGTACGATTTTTGAGATCCGCAAATAAATTAATATCTTAAGGTAAATATTCTCACCTGTCTTGAAAACTTACAAATTCACATAAAGCCAACATTTGCCTACAAAGGTGGGAACCTATTTATTTTCTTGAATCCGAAGCCCGCAGGAGAAAGGGTAATATGATGAGAGATAGCTCACCATATATCAAAAGTTAAAAAGGCGTTCGGGATGGAAACACCCATATATTTCAGCGGGATCATTCTGATTTGAAAAACGAATATGGGAAACGTATTTTCGTGGAAAACTCACGCAAAAAATGTAATATTTCGATGAATGTCAGCACTGGAGCAGCTGCACACCACGAGGGCATTTTAGAACAAAATATTCAATCAAATTATAGTCATACTGGAGCAATAAAAAAAACATAATTCGCGATATGCGATATATATATAGTATTACATATAGTTAATTCTTTAAGAAATATATATTACAAGAAACTCTTCATTATGGCAAGCGCAAAACGTCATCAAAATATAAACGGTATTTTTTAACGGAACTCATCATAAAGTAGCTTCAGATAAACGATTGGATAATGGTAAAAAAAATATTTTTCAAAATATAGAAGCAACGGTGCGTCGCAAAAGACACGATGTGATCAGGTAAACCAAATGATGTAACAATATGGCTCTGTTGCTAGCGTATTGACTTACAGTTGTGAAGCGTGGACAATCCCCGTCAAATTGTTGGACAGTTTTGAGAGGAAAATGGTACGGAAAATTTATGGACGGGATGGGAAAGTTTGTAGAATAAGTATAAAATTAATAATGACGAGCTGTATAATATTTATCTGAACGCCAGACTTTTGGAACACATTAAACTAAAGTGACTCAGATGGGCGGGTCACGTTCAGAGAATGCGGGAAACTCAAATCCCAAAACTTAAGTATGATGAGAAGAATGGGAAGATCCCGACTTGTTGAGAGCTCGACGAGCTGAGAAAATGCCGATACGAAAGATGCAGTAGAGCTGCTACAGATTCCGAACTGCAAGATAATCGTCGAGAACCAGAGGCAAAAAATGAATAAAAAGGGGGCCAAGGTTCGATATGGGTTGCAGGGCCATTGAAGAAGAAGTAGCGTCAACAACAGAAAAGCGAGCGTGACAATATGTATTTAAAGTGGTCTAAGCCAAAATTAAAATATGGGAAGACAGTGAAGTTCTATCTTTCACGCCGACTACTGCGGGAAAATGGCGCGGTAGCAAGTTAATTGGAATGAAATTTACTGTCACTTTGTAAATGTATGTATGTGTGTGTGTGTTATGAAAGTGAGTAGATGAATGGTGGGGGACGAACCTTATAAGGGACAGTTTCTGGGGAAAAAGCTCTCTTCCATCACAGCTTCTTCTGAATAAGTCTGAAGTGCATAATTTATATTTACTGTAATAACTTGTTGTAATAACTCATTACCTGGATATACTAAGTTTTATATTACAAGGAATTGGAATCTGGAGGTAATTAAAGATTTATCACATTTACATCTTGCTTTACTCTTTACATATATATGATATCTTGTACATTGAACAATGCATTTACGTTAAGTGTTATAAAGTATGTATCTATTCTAATGACATCTTGTTTAACTGTTTATATTTTATTTTGTACATTGGTCATTGCACTTTGCTTACTGCTATACCGGAGGAGCACTGTCTGCTATAATACAGTCAATTACTAGTATAACATACAGGGTGCTCAAATATATGTCTTAATTTCTTACTGATATGTTGTATTTACTTTGCCAAATCTTATATGCATACCCTCGGTACATTTGTCTGATATTTGAAATATTACGCAACATATTAACTAGGTGTAAATGTATACGTATGAATATTAATTTGGAAGAGTAATACGTCAGACCGTTAGACATTATTTATCAATGTAAGTAAGTACATAATACATGTAAAAAGTGAACCTAATAAATGTATTCTTATTATTGTTGTTGTTTTTGTTGTTATTATTATTATTTACAAATTACAAAATGTGTCGAGAATATAAAACAGTTCGTTAGACTCCATTTTGAGCCATCATGATCACGATAAAATTGAAATTGCGTATTTCTTGTGAGCAGTTTTCAGTTTCATACTGTTTCAGCGCACGACCGGACTGACTGACTGACCCATCACTATCGAAACCGTTGGTCAAAAATAATCGTCGCAATGATGCCATCTTGTCAAAATCCCAGTGAATGAGAGTGGAAATTAACGATGGCGCATATATTCCTCACTCGTTACAGACGGCTTGTACAGCTTTGCACCAGATACCAGGAAGGACAACACAGGCTGTAAAGAGATAGAGTCCACCAATCCGCAGATAAACTTGTATCATGGTGAAGTCACCTATCCGTGTTTGCCTACTGTTGTTTCCGTTTTGTCCTTTGATTACTTTATTCACAAAATACCGCGGTGAGCCGCGAATCGTGAAAAGCACCATTCATTTTAGCCACGAGTCGCCCGAGTAACGCTAATCAGAAGCGACCGAAATGGTCACCTTCCGAGTGCGCAAATCTGGGCCTTGTGCGCTGGCTCCGAGCCATCTAAATATCTCGAAACGTGTGTGTCGTTAGTATTTTGGATTTTTATGAAAGAAACTAAAATAAAATAAACATCCCCGACAAAATAATCTCGGACAAATCGCCGGCCATTCGGGGAAACATGGGGCGCTTTTCTCGGCACGTGACGTCATAAAACCCCCGCAATAATAGACCCTGCGGGGCGGCGGGCGGGAGGCAGCGGGGGCGGAGGCGACATCAATCATGCGATTATTACTGCAGCGTCGGCCGCTGCTGTGCTCACCGAAAAAACCGCCAGAAGATTACGGTATTTTCAAAAGCGGAAACGATTTTTATTCCCTCCCGATCGCGGGAAGCTTCTCGCGTAACTCCGCACACCCGGGTGGCCCCGACTGTCCCGACTGCCCCGACTGCCCCGACCGCCCCAACCCCATAGACAATTGCTAGGACTGAACTGTTTTGTATATCTATAATATTTCACAATATAAAAATTTAGTAAAAAAGTTGTAAGTATTAAACATTTTTTAAGCAACAATGACGTGGTTAATATAGCCAATCAATAAATAATTAATTAATTCAATTTAAATTATAAATTCACACAAAAACAAGTCTAACTATTCCCAATAATAGTCAATCGGACAGGAGAAAATAAATATTAATAATTGTACACTCACAATTTCCCGTATTATTATATAAAAATAAATGACTTGATTTTTGTAATTTAAATATTTATGAATTGGACAACGAGTGTAAGTAGCTTCTCGTGTAAAAAGCACGCGGGGACATATATCCATGTATTGTAATGTAACTACCAGATCATCAGACTACCAGACCACCAATCTAACCCAAATGCGTCCATTAGGGAATGGGTTAGTACATAGTGGACAGGTACACGAATAAAAAGATCAATTTAATTAATACAATGATGCGCTTTAGTACAGTACTTATTCACACAAGGTTATAATCTTTTTTCTAATTTTCCTAACATAATAAGTACATCTTGCTTTTATTTGCTGAATTTGTCATTATTTATATATGTACAAGTATATTCTTATTAAATTGTGCTATATATAGAATGTATCCCTACGATAATTTGTTATATACGAGCCTACTAAAAGTGAGCCGGGTGGCCATAAACTTCGTAATTGATTCGGATAAAAAAAAAACCTTAAAACGATACGCATTCGAAAACTTCAATCACGCCATTCAAAAAATATCAGATGATGTACCTCATTTAAACATTAAACAAAAATTATTTTACAAAATTTACACACAAGTTCAATAAATCTGGGATACGGTCACAATTCATAAATATAAAATCAAATATTGAATAGCTAACGCTTTCAAAATTAAAACTTTGAACAATATAAATTTGAAAAGTTTCTGCAAAAGCATTTAACTTGTACAAAATCTATTCATTATTACGCTACGAAACATTCTAGTAAAAACAGTTACCCAACAGTTGAAATTAAAAAAAAACAATCTTTCATGTCGCTCGGGAATGTTAAAAGTGCAACCGGTATAAAAGGAATACATAAGTGGCCGGCAGTTGAATTTGTTTAATGACTTTTAAGGCGATTTAACCAGTGGACCTGCCCAGAAAAAGTAAAAACGGAATAATGAATAATAATAAAGTTTATTCAGCCAGTGAAAATTGATTATAAGATTAAAGTGTTTTTGATTAAATAAAATAAATAATGGTTATTATCGTACAGTAGATATAATCAATATTTATTTTATTTAGATATCTTAAACATCAATCCGTATTGACGTCGAGCATCTATAATAATAATACAAAAAAGTTACATTTTATAATTCAGAAAAACTTACCCCCAATATTTTTCTGTTTCTTGTAATTTGTCTATCTTTTGTACGGAACACTTACCTGAAACACAAAAAAAAACATAAAGAATAACGTTATTTCCTAATCAATTCAATTAGAATATTTCACATAATGAATCGATACAGTAATGCGGTAAAATCATAATTAAAATAACATTAGCATATTCTATCATGCACATCGGGTGAGCTAAAACTAAGCACAGCGAATGCCTCATATTTTTCATAGTAAAACACTTGCATAGTAAGATACAACTTTGAATCATTTTAACACAACCTCAATTAATTTAAATACAAACTAAATTAATCAACAAGAAAATCTATCTATCGAAAAACCATTTAGTTACTACCGGGATATATGTGGAATTTTTTCTGTATATCTTTCTAGTTTATTAATTTAATTTGTATTAGAATAGCACAGAACCATTTTTTGAAAACGCAACTTTACAACAAAAATGTGTTCTTCTTAATTCAATTAATTTGAATGCCTTATTATTTGATTAAATTACAATATTTTACTAACAATTGTTGTTCTAAATTGAACAATTATGCTTTAAGCCAATCTATTCTAATATTATTTAATGAAAAACATTTAAAATGTGTCTTAAAACATTGCGTGAAAGAATCTATTGAACGTTACTAATAACATCCCAAAAAACTATGATAACTTGTTTATTTAATGGAGATGCGTTCACGGCATCAGCATCACATCAATATTCTTACTATATTATATTTTCAAACTAAGCTAAACGCTCGTGCTATAAAAATAGAACCATCTTATCGGTCTCCTGGAACGAGACTTGAACCCGACAAACTAATCTTGCTGAACAAATATATTTCAAAACAATATCGACTACCTACACATTTATATTGCGTTATATATTTGTTGAAAATATTCATAATAGAATTTAGCTATGAAGGGTCCCACATCATATGTTTAATATTCAAATTACAATCCAGGAAAATTTCTTACATAAATAAACTATATATATTTACAAAATGTATTTATTTAAACACCTACATAAAACAAAAACCACTCCAGACATCGAAGTAATGTTAAGTAATATAGTACATTCGAGAAAATGTAGAATGACCAGAGTGAGAACGGAACACTGGGGAGTTATCTCGTCTGCAGCAACTCGTTATCTGCGGATCAAAAGAAAGCCTTTAGAAGAGTATCTTATATTTGATAACATTAAAAACTCGGATACTTTGTGGACTACAAATCCCTCGGAGAAAAATAGATGTTTCTCTTTAAATATAAATGATGGAATTTAAGGCAAACTGTGATCGCAGATAAAGTGAATATAAAATATTAATTCTCTTTGTAGACAGCCGTCTTCTCCGTTTTGTCAAAGTTCAACACTGAGCTACAAATTTACAGAGCTGAATAATTTATATTATGAAATAAATCAACAAATCCTAATAATTTTAAACAGCGCTGTTAACGTTGAGCCGAGATTTAACTTACTTAAAAATTGACTGGAAGGATCTGTCGCATCGGCTTTTCAATTATATTATTGTTTTATTACTTCTCAGCGTCCCAATTTGGAATATTATTTGAAAGAAGATTTTTGTTATTTTACTTTTATTTTGTTAAATAAGCACTCGAGTACAAGTTGAAGATTGTTAGTCGCTATTAAACTATTTAAATGACCTTCAATGGACACTGAACAACAGAGAATGGAGTAATAGTAAGGGAGAATTTTATTTAAATTAAAGTATATTTCATAAATTGCATTATGCAATATGATCAAATATAATAAAAGTAATGCCGATAATATTATCATCTTCATCAGCCTGTGTTAATTCGATGCTGGATGAAGGCCTCCCCGCGACACTGTCCATTTGTACTAGCTGGGCAAGATTAGAATATATTCGATTATTCTTAAGCAATGTGACGCTTCGATTTTCAATGATTAGGTATACCATATTCTTGTTTAGTTTTATTTAATCAGTAAATGAAACGAATCTACCTGAATGTATTTAGATTGTTGATAATACGAAATTACGTTTAAAAATCCTTCCACGGAATTGTCAGCGCTACTAAAAATAAACCTTAAAAACAACAAACAGAGAGAAAACAAAAAAGACTCCGTCCTCAGATAAATCCGTCTTTTGACGTCTCATAAAACACGTCGGGTCCATTGTCCGCTGATAAAATAACGGATAACAGTTTAATTGCGTTTCGCTTTGTTCTATTAAAATTGTGTGGATTAACAAAAGTTATTTCATTGCGAGGGAGGGTCATTAGGAGGCTCCCCGCCCTCGAAAGGGTCACGGCTAATGAAACCGGCAGAAGGTGATATTTTGCAAGTATTTCCGTCCACGTGCTCGGCCGCAATCGTTCTAATAAGTCAATTCAATTAATCAATGCTTCACAAGCCGGCCAATTTAGCGATAGATCCATTCACATGTTCGAAAATACAAAATGAGAGAACTGATTGTAGAGTGTAGTCGTAGTCTCACCCACCTACCGGGTTCTAACCATATCAGCAGGACATAGAATAGTATGATGCGAGACGGGCGGTGCGACATCTGTTGCTTCTCTTCCTTGCAAATGTCATGTCACCTCGCGTCCAAACATGTCCACACAAAACGAATACAATTGCTGTGAATTATTTTACCAAATTAGTATTTAGTTTCTATATTATACAATCTATAAATCGAGTTAAAACTTCATTCACTTTCGGACAACTGAATAATAAATGACTGAATATAAACGATACAAAAATAAAATAAACTTTCTGACTAATTCAAACTCCTGCAATGAATCAGTTTGCGAGATACAGAAGGAACACGCGCCACCACTCGCTATCTTAACCGTCACACGCTACGCGGATGCATCGATTGGCTAACTATTTCAACTTCGAAATACGTACCTACCCATATTCAACGTGAATTTACTATGTTTCAAAAGGCGCCGAGTGAGCTTCTTTCGCAAACATAAAAACACTGCCTTCTCAAAACCGAATAGAAATAATATTTTTATCAAGTATGGTATGTTTCAAAAAGTATTCGGGTTGGCTATTCTGACTCCGACAAAAATATATATCTACTTTTTTTGTAGCTTTGGTTTTGTGTGTGAAAGGCATTTAACACAATTAATATTGTGCATAAAAGGTTGTTAGAGAAGTGATGCGCTATATATTTTTGTATATCTAACCATAGGTATGTAAAAATTGTTTTATTACTTAAAATATGCAAAATAATTTAAGATATTATTAATACCCTATGGGCGTAAAAAAATATATAAAAGCAACGATTATCTGTATATTACGTTAAATCTCGAGAATTAAAGCTAGATCTTCTCCAGCATATTGGACACATTTCTGATTTTTTTAAATTTTATATGTCATACCTGCGTCATTAGGAGGCTGAGCTGTGAACAATTATGTTGAGTCGAAAAAAAATTGTACGTGCGGTAGATTAGAGTCTATGTATTAAAAATAAATTGTACAGTAACAATATTTCACAACAAAATATATCACGAATCAATAGATAACTTACACTTGAATGCACATGGTTTTTCTATAGTCAGGTTTTCTGTTATTCACCTGTAAATCCTCAATTTGCTACTTAGGTACGTGCTCGAGGCCTGCTTGAGTGGTAAATTCTTTATTAATCTTTTTAAACAAATGATTGATGTATAAATATACATATACATGGTCTATGTACATCCGGGCAAAGCCTAACTACAACTTTAATTCAAAATAACGTTACGAATTTCCCAATTCCAGGCTGAAGAGACCTACGAAGAGGATACGTATCGTCTGCCTGGTAAACCTTAATAAAAAACGCGCTGCTGCCTTCCAGGGGCAAAGAAATGAGGGTGAAGAGGGCACAAACTGGCCGGACAGACGGCAGACGTCCTAAATGAGATGAGCTTGCTGAGCGAGATGAAGACCGGGGATGGAGTTCACTCACTCCCAGCTTCCCGCCGGAGATGCCTCACTCTTTGTATCGTGTTGTTGAATAAATGTAAGAAGCGTGCGCATAATTTGTGTAAATACAATTTGGAGGGAAAACAGTCATGACGTAACGTGGAATTGGATATTAATATTTATAACCTCGGAATCGTACCGATCGGCACCTAATTTTCTAATGTTTTTATGTATGAAGGAAGAAATTTGGTATTGTTGGGGTTAGCAAGAACAAGTCATCATTTCCTCACTCACACATTCCATATAACAATCTTTTTAACGTGCGTTCCTAATTTGTTACTGATCCAATATTCACTTGTTGCTACGTTTTCGCTGCATTCAGTCAGCTTTGCGATAACTGCATTCAAAGCCGTTCACATTATCATACATTCTACAATCTTATCGTCTTTTATGTACGTAAATGTATTATTAGCATCTTCTCCATTATTAACCATTGGGTAGAGTTTTTAGAATACCATTGCGAATAACTTTCTTCCGTTCACTTTTCACGCACATTTTACATTCCTGTTACCGGGCACTGTAAATCACATTCATTTCCAATCACTAACCTGCATAGATACACACGGAGCGCCCAATACATTTCAGTTTTATCAAACAAGCGTTCGTATGCCGTTAACACACAGCGGTGACACTGCGCTGTGGGACCGCGAACTAAAAAGCTCCTTTATTCTTATTTCTCCGTGTAGCGATGACAACAATTATAAACAACCACCCAGTCTCGGGTAATGTTAAAATAATGTTAAGGACGAGAATACACCGACGTTGGAATTGTCACGATTGACAATCACCCGAAAGAAAGTCTCGAAAGTCGGAAGAAGTATCACGAAGTGAATCGGAACTGTGGCAATGGTCCGCGTTCTCTCTGCTGAAGTTTGATAATAATTATAAAGTTTGTGGAAATCATGCTAGATTAGAAGTTAATTTAGTGGAAAGCGATACGGGAGCTTTGCTATTGGAAAACGATAAAACCCTCCCTGAAGGAGAATGTTAAGAAACGTATCAACTCAGCGTACCTATATTACTTCCGACTAATCCTGGAGGTTTCTCCTTTTAAGAGTTCGGAATGTTTGATGTTGAACTCTGATACAGTGGACAGGCGAACACCGATAATTTTTTATAAATTATTTTTCTAAAAATACTATAAGAGTAACGAACTAATAAAAATTCCATTATATATTATCTGGAATGAACTTGTTACTTTAATTGGGTAAAGATCAATCAGAAGCATCGCTGTCCAACATTCCAAGATAATCACAATACAATACCTACACTAATAATTCACTTTAGTTTTACAACACTCTCGCTACATATTTTTAATTTTATGTTTTTCTATTTTTTTTTTTAATATTCCTGTCGAATCTTTATCTTTCTAATTTTAATTAAATAAAACTGACTACTTTAACACAGATGGCAGTCTACTAAAGTAGCCAGGATAATACTATATATATTAGAGGTGGAGTCTACTCAATCCCACACAATAAACTACGAGTTAATAGCAATATAATTGTATTTTATGTTTATCATATTATATTATAATATTTTATATTCATCTCTGTTACAATAAAAACATATATGTAATAAAGTCTAATAAATAAAAAGTAGTATATAGTTAACTCGCTGGGATCTCGGAAGAAACATCAATTTTAAAAAGCTGCAAAGCGGACACTCATTAACGGTTAATTAACGAGCGACGAGTACTATGCAATTAAATAAAAGAGATTAAACCGATAAATACGACTTTAGTCAGCCATGAAATGAATATATTTATTAGATGATGGTACTAAGTACTAGGATTCGAGGTCTATCATCAGCGACATCAGATGATAGACCAAATGAGATCCATTACGACGACTGGAGGGATCGAAAACATACGACAAAATCGCATAGAAAACTCTATTTAATAGATTCTGAAAAGCCGTAAAAATCTGAAAATATCAGAACGTCAAAAAACTCGTCAAAAAAATGCAATGCTATTATGTGTCTTGAAAAATATTATGTACCTAATTAAAAATTTCCGATTTATTATGGTATCAAACCATGATTCATCATACCGCAGTTGACAGGGTACAGCTGATTTGTGAGGCATTTCCTCAAATCTGTGATATAAAATATATTAAAATATTTTGCTCAAAATAAAATGTCTCAATATAAAGTGTCTTCATTTTGCTCGCAAAATGGGATCGAACATTTTATTTGCCTGAAAAATCGTTTCGCGAGTTGAGGGGAAATTAAAAAGAACGCACGAAGAGGAAGCAATTTCCACAGCGAACGATCAATTATACGGGAAAAGGGACGGGATTCAAACTTCTACAAAACATCTTTTCAGGACGTGCGTTCAGTTCAGATCGGCTCAATCAGACCGGGAAGTTTGCTTTATTCGGACGAACGTTATATTTCTGTCGCTATAAAAAAAAAACATTTTCTTTATGAAAGCAATGACAAGTTAATCTGATTTGTAAAATATAATTTAGTAGCAAGTGTAAACAGAAATTATTCCTTTTATTCTTTCAAATACCCGAACCATATTACATTCATAAATAATAAGAAAAATTACTTTCTTTAAACCACTATATATTAATTTATCAACATGTTTCAAGAGTTCCTTCATCAGGATACAGTTTATCAATATATAGTGGTTTAAACAAAGTGTTTTTTCTTATTATTTATTTTATATGAATAATTTTTTATATAATTTTTAAGAACATATTCTATTTAACTGTCTTCTGGACATCTAATATATCATTTGTTATTGAAGATATTTTTTGGTAACAATATTAATTGTAGGTTTTTCCCCATTTTATTTTTTGAAATCTACGTCCATACACTAGGATTCACAAAATTATTTTCGTAAATATTCGAAAAACTTACTTGAAAATATTATGAGATAATTAATTATTACAATATTTTTATTTATTATCTTTGTTTTATTAACCACTAAAATGAGTTTAAATACATCTACCGGTTTCGAAAAATACAATTTTCTTCTTCAGGATGTCATAACTAACTAAAACATATATTGTTTCTTTGACAGAATCTATTTTTAAAAAATCTATTTATCTTTAGTACTTAACTCAAATCATTACTTAATACAAATTTACTCGAATAATTTTTAGGAAAAAAATTTAGAATGGGACTCGTAGTTAAATTTAGTTGGTTGTTTATAATTTTTTAATTAGTTTTACACGCTTTATTTATCTCCAACGATTCCAAATTATTTAATTTGTGACACACCGTTTATATGCAAAATTGACAATCCCAATTTTTTATCAAAATCATGACCATTTTCTATCAAATGATTAGCAAATTCTGAAAACCCACTATTGTTCAAACATCTCAAATGCTCCCTTACTCTTATATTAAAATTTCTACCCGTTTTACCAATATAAAATGCAGCACAATCCTTGCAACTAAGTTTATAGACACCAGAATGGTTAAATTTATCATCTTTGTCTTTAGAATTTATGAGTAAACAATATATGTTTTAGTTTGTCAAAGAAACAATATATGTTTTAGTTAGTTATGACATCCTGAAGAAGAAAATTGTATTTTTCGAAACCGGTAGATGTATTTAAACTCATTTTAGTGGTTAATAAAACAAAGATAATAAATAAAAATATGAATCTTAACCACAAAGATAACATTGCTGATTTTAAAAGTATAATTATTACAATATTTTGACGACACTGATTAGCACTTAGCACTCGAATTTTAAAGGTTGACGCGACAAAATCAAATGGCCGCCTAACATTGAACATTAATATCCGTTTGTTTTTAGTAAAAAAAACACACAAGTATCGCTTAAAATTTAGTTAAAAATTTCACTGTAAAATTCTGTCAAAAAATTTTCTTCAAACATCCAGCTGCAATCTTTTTATGTCGGTCAGGCGAGCTGGGTCCGAAGTCATCGGCTTTCAGGACTGAACTTTCGCAATAGAACCTTTTATACGCTATCGGTTAAAGTGTCTGGTGCCAGGCTCATTGCCATTTCAACGAATGTATATTCTACAATAACGAATATTTTCATTAATGACTCTATTCTATTCTCGCCCCTAATAAAGTGAAATGATTAAAAAACCTTGTGTATATTAACCATCCCATGGTATTAATGGCCTGAAACATGTTCACGGTAAATAAAATCTGGTAAAAATCATTTTTGTTAATAACAAATATCAATCCTTTTGTTCATCACATACATTGCATAACACACATGTGTTAACGAGACACGCATGAGATCGCAACGAGTCAAACAATATAATTAGATACTTAATACTATTCTACGGATACTGTGCATAATTACTGTAGATAAACAAGGCCACTCCGAAATTAAACACAACACACGAAACAAAACTGTGATGATATTAATTCAGAAAATACAAATGAAATAAAATTATAACCCTTAAACAAGTTTGTTCATATAATTGGATGTTATTAGAAACGGGAATAACTAAAATTCGGAAAACATTAATACATTTTCATTAAAACCAGCCCACATTAAGGAATAAATTATAATAAAGTACATATTCGACCCCTTCGGGAAAGGCTTTCCCGGTACGACCTATTGGTGTAGGTTTATTTTATATTGTTTACTGCCATTAAATTACAAAATATTATTCGCATAGTAAAACATTATAGATAAGAAAAACGATAAAATAAAAAATAACGCGCCTGGAATGAAGTCACGTGATCGTGAATCTTGAGGCGCGATAAGTTCTACCGATATTGTTGATAACATTTAATTTTGAGTAATTTATTTGTTTTTGAGAAGTAGTTGACTTTCATCTCTTGAATATGTTCATCTTTCCATCTCCTCAGAATAGGTTAAATAAATAACACGTTGATGTACCATCCTAACGATCGAGATAAATAGCACATAATATTATGCAGTTGATTCCGCATAATTGGAACATATAGGAACAGGGACATTTGGCCCAATTAAGTGGCTGCCCCAATTAACCGAAGCGACCATAAATTAAAGAATAAATATTTTACTTTAAATATACATACATTATGTATTAATAAATTCTTAACAAAAATATTAAGTTATTAGAACATAATAAAACTTTGAAGGAAAAGTAATAATAAATTTAAAAATTATGGAATAACAAGTAATAAGTACATATAATCTAATTCTGCGGGAATGATTAAGTGAACTCTTTCTTTTGTTTTTGTAAGTTTGCACTTGTGCAAAATCAGTATAGGTAAACCTCAAACATACTGATGTACGGCTCTTTTCAATCTTACATTTTGAAATTATGTGTATAATATGTATTATGATCTTACATTTATTGTCCCGATTAAGCGGAATCGGCTATATATGCAAAATAAATGAGTATACAAAGATAGGAATATAGATTGATGTGCTTCTCTTTAGAGAAATTACAATTACATTAACGGAGATACCTTTTTTAAGGCCCCCGTACACTATCAATATTAACCATGAATAATATTGAAGGCGTTGAATTGATCAATAATATTGGCGGGGCTTTCCGTACTGACTGCTTTTAAGATGCGTCATACTGTAGCTACTCTGCCATAGTGGCAATCACCTTACTATCTGCCGGTGATGCAGAATTCTCGGGTATACTGGTTGCACTATGTGTAGTTAAGGAGGCGGTCCACACATGGTCATGTGTCTTCGCTCTCAATATATTGAACGTCCCTTTTATTGACAATATTTATCCTCATACGGTCAATATTATTAATCAATAAAACGCCTTCAATAATGCTGATAGTGTGCAATGTAGTGTAGTGTGATCGAACTAACGACACGTGTGATAACTCTTAGAACCGAATTCACAGTTAGACGATTACGTCACACTTGAACCTGGTAATTGAAAAGGCATCGAGAGAAAGGCTGCATCTACAGGTGAACTGGTACTGGTAATAGAAGACTACGGTGTACAAAGAAGCCTCGGAACCGGGGTGAGTTCCAATTTAAAGATTAATGAAAAATAAAAGCGCAATCCAAAAATGGCACTGTCCCAGATGATCGAGACAGCTAAAAACGCGCCCCCGCGCGCGATAGTGCCAGCGGGCTCGGCATCACCGGGCAGGGTGGTCGAGGGGGAGGACACTATCGCAACAGCGGGAGGCTAATCGCTCTCCGGCGCGGGCCCACTCGACTGTGTTATTGGGCCGTAATGAGAGATACGGCCGGGCCGCATCTCGCCCAGCGCGGCGCGCCCGACGGCCCGGCCTGCCGAGCGCGGTGACTTTGCTCCCGATGCCGGCGATTTTATGAGTTTAATCAAACCGTTTTAGAGGTGTCACGGATCCCGGGACGATAAATTGGACGAACGTTCCCGTCGCTGCCGCCGCGCATCGCACTCGAGGGGGAATTCTGCACCCTGAATGCTGTCATGGACAGCCATCGCGATCACACGGGGCGATGCTCTTCAAATCAGACATATACTGAAAAATGTATTTTGTCGACGCTAAGTATCTCAACTCACAATTACTACGACTGCTTACTTTTTTGACTACGTCGCACTATGGCCGTCTGTTAAATTTAGCGACACAAAAATGATATTATTTCTAATTTAGAAACTATTAATTCATGATGGAATTCCAATTTAATGATTTGAATAAAACACTTAACTTTTTTTCCACTATTTATTATTTTATGACTATTTTCATATAATAATTTTTATTTGTAAACTTTTGTTTTATTAACCACTTATTGAGTTTAAATACATCTACCGGTTTCGAAAAATACCATTTTCTTCTTCAGAACGTCAATACTAATCAAAATATGTTGTTTCTTTACCAGAATCTATTTTTAAAAAACAATAATTATTTAAAAAATAAATTTAGTACCTAACTCAAATTGTTACTTAATACAAATTTACTCGAATAATTTTTAGGATAAAATTTTAGAATAGGACTCGTAGTTAAATTTAATTTGTTGTTTATAATTTTTTGATTAGTTTTACACGCTTTATTTATCTCCAACGATTCCAAATTATTAAATTTTTGACCAACACCGTTTACAAGCAAAATTAACAATCTCAATTTTTTATCAAAACCATGACCATTTTCTATGAAATGAATAGAAATTTTGAAAACGCATTATTGTTAAAACATCTCAAATGCTCCTTTACTCTTATATTAAAATTTCTACCCGTTTTACCAATATAAAATGCAGCACAATCCTTGCAACTAAGTTTATAAACACCAGAATGGTTAAATTTATCATCTTTGTCTTTAGAATTTATGAGTAAATTTCCTATAAAATGCCGGTCTAATGTTTCGTAGTAGGTGTTTAGATATTTTATTCTAAAAGTTATTTATGTATAAAATCCTACGCCAATAATCATTATTATCATTATGTTTTATCTGTGATTTATATAAAAATTGATTATTATATTCTTTTAATTTTTTTTTTTAATAGTGTCTATTAAACCTGTATACCCGTTATTAACTGCTATTTTTTTAATTGCATTCAATTCGATATTGAAATTGGATGTTGACATAGGAATATTGACTAAACGATGTATCACGGAGTGGAACCCTGAATGTTTGTGTGATAATGGATGATTAGATTCATTGTGTATAATAGTACCTGTAAAAGTAGGTTTTCTAAAAATTTTGAATTTAATTTTATTATTATTTTTAATCAATGTTAGATCCAAAAAATTTAGGGCCGAATTATTTTCCATTCAAATGGAACAGTCCGTTTACAATAAAAACGAAACTGAATGTACTTTAGTGTCCTGTCAAAAATAATAGAAAATTTTAAACAAATTAAAATGTTTTAATATTAGTTAAATGTGTAAAGGTGTTTTTTTTTAGATGCATAGAACTTTAAAATGAAATAAAACACATAAAAATCATATGGTTATGGTATTGGCTTTATTGGAAAGATAATTTTATGCCATTAGTGTTTAAACACGATTTCGCGCATATGGGCGCCGCGGCTGCCTCGAACAAAGCGCAATCTGGAAGTCCAATTTCCGACCACTTTTTGGATCAGCTGGGGACGTATATCGGCTTAACGCCGTATATCGGCATTCATGGTGAAATGTTAACTAAACTGAGCACAAATCTGCTGTCAGCTATCAAATTGGCTGTCGCTGAAAAAGTGTTGCCAATTCGAAAAACAAACCTCTAAATAAAGCACCAAGTACATATAAATACTTAATTGTAAGAATCAATATCAGTTAATCTGACTGTCAGTTACCTACAATGCTATGTACTGGGTATGAATATTCTGAGCTGTGCAATTTTTAAAACTCTCATTTATTAAAAAAAACTTATTTTTAATATTTACTAATTGAACTTTGTGGTTTATAGTGTTAATTATAGATTATTTATCTTTGTATATAACGTAACTTTTTTTTTTAAAAAACATTAGAATAACGTGACATATGTTTTTAGTTAGTTAATTTGACATTCTGAAGAAGGAAGGAATATTTTCCGAATTTTTTTTTAAATTTCCCATTAAGTGGTTATTATAAACAAAATTTAAAAAAAATATATATTATTTCAACTTTATTACATATAAATAAGTTATAATTTTATTTTTTGCCAAACGCATGGCAGTTTTACGACAAGGTTTGTCTTTATATAGTTATTATTGAGATTATTAAAACAACATTTGTTTTAAGGGAAAAAAACTTTATATAAGATGTTAATAAACTAAACGTCTGCACTATCCTACACCAAATTGGTATGTTAATATAATATACAGTAATTTCCATTTAGAGTGGTGAGACACGCTTATAAATCATGTTATAGTCAAGTTAAAAGAAATTAGACTAATTACTTTAAAATATACAATTTTTGCAGGGTGTAACAGACCTAGTCCATAATATTTTATGGGTGGATACCTGAATATAATATAATATAACAAAGAAACAAAAAATTTGATAAGAATATATTCTTTTACTTTGTATTTTGGTTAAATATACCAAACTTTTTCACTAATTCCTATTTTTGTTCCATGGTAGGTGGACGTTAACTATCTTGTTGACCGTGTGCATAGCCTCTCTGAAAAGACGAACTGAATCTGCACTGTGCGGCTGTGCCTTAAGTTCTTTAGCCGCGATGTTCTTATTATTTCAAGACCCCGTCCACCGACAGACACATTCGCGCCAATATTTTCATCCGAATCTTCATTTCTTACTCTATCCATCAGATTCATCCGGTTGAACAGTTTTAAGTATCACCTGGGAACAAATGTGACCTGGAACGTGAATCGAGAAACCAATAGCAGGATACAATCAGGAAACTCTCGTTACTTTGCTCCATCGAGGTTGATGTCACAGAATGTCGAGATTCAAGTGCACACACCGCCGATAGGAACGATTCTAGTATACAGACAGGTGTGAAGCTCGGCTCGACCCTAAACGTGGTAACCCAACCGAGAATAGAGGATGAGAATAGAGACCTTCGAACAATGGGTGCGATATTTACATCGATCAACATTACAAACATTTATTGTTTCCGTGGTAAGTATGCAGAGCTCCACAATTATATGTACATATTTCTTTTCAAAACACGTTTTACACGTTTATTGTAAAATTGCAATTTCAGAACATCATTTTGAGATATTTAAAACAAATTTAATTAATTAATTAGAAATAAATTTACAGAAAAATCTACACTGACATTTCCATTGCGTAGCCGCTTAAAGTGAACGTGTGATGCTGGGCGGATGTCGCGGCGTTTGCTGTGGCGTTCGTTGCGCCAACTGGCGGTGGGGTATCTGAAGCTGGCTCGTAACCCAAATCTTAGCTCTCAACTCGAAGCAAAAAATCCGAGGGACAGTTCTCGAATCTCGAAAAACTCGTTAGTTGTAACACTCGCGAGTATCACTGCACTCGTTTTGATTCTAGCCGATTTGTGAGATTTGCTTGAGACGCCTTTCGTGTTATCTGTTCATTGTTCAACTATAGATAGAATTATATACTATACGAGATAAAAAGAGAGTAATATTCACTGGACTTCTGAGGATTTGTATACATTTTACTAATTAATTAATTAAGTTCCAACAATAATGATATATTAATGTCAATCTACAGACATTTTTGTCTGACTTACTAACGTACAGGGGGAGTGATATAACATACGGCACCGAGAGTGGGTAATGACACGCGGCCGCTCGCCCCGCGCGGCGGAATATTGCGCAATAGCATAAAGAGAGTATAAATAAAATGGCACGACAAGTGTTCCAGAAACTTTCTCAAGTGTTTCAGGCCTTTATTTATTTCGGTCATAATAGCCTTTTTCGGTTTCTCCCACGTAACAAAAAATACGAGCATAAATATGGCGTCAGGGCGGCAGGGATGTTTATATTCGCAGAATCAAGCATAAACAGGCTCGTAAAAACTAAACAAGCCGCGTTCATCGGCCCGGCCGAGAGGGGGCGGGGAGGGATGCTGTCTGACAGACGAGAAATTATGGACCTTTGATGTGTACACATCCTCGATCCTCGCAGCGAGTATCAACTTTGTCGAGGGTATCTATCTCTCATCTTTTCACTTGGCGTATTTCGAGTTAAGGATATCGTTTCTACTCATTGATATTCTGCGAAGGAGACACGTGCGCTATAAAAATTAGATAAATGCAGAATTGTACAATTTATTCGACACAATAGGGTTGAAAAAGGTTTTTTTTTCAGTCGAATCCACGTTTATTGCCGCTACCCGCATCCACCATACATTAACTACAGTCTTCACTTAACGACCAGGTTTCTTTCCATCGATCTGATCGAAAAGCGAACTGGTCAGTAAATGAACTTCTCACTATTTTAATGAAAGTCGTAATGTTTTATAATTTGTGCACAGCGTGCGATCGATTGACATGGTGAAGAACCAGTTATTGGCCGAATATAGACAACGAACATTGAATTGAGGAAGGAGATGAGATGCTCCCAGACGTAATCAACATAGTTCGACGGCCGCTCACTTGACGCTAGAGGTAGACGACGCGACACATAACATTATGTCTCTTCTCTGCTGACGACGACGAGATACAGAGATCTCGTACAGAGGACATAGTGTTTTAAGAAGTACGATAACGATCGTACGCGTGTGTGAGCGTTGTTAAACGAGGACTGTATAAAGTACAAATTATAATCTTAAGAGAGTAAACATGTGTGTAATACTGGTATAACGAGCTGGGAATCCAATGGATTTCAAAATATGTAAACGCGTTTGAATGATAGTACGAGTATGGTCATGTTCCTTTGAAACTAGGCAGTATAATTCGGCCGCACCGGCCACACTGATCGAAAGATCACTCAATTTTGGACGAATAAAACGAATCAGAGATATTACTGTAAAACTTCTATATATTTCTCTTTTATTTATGTAGTCGTCTTATTAAATTATTATACTTGTATGTATCAAACCTAGTTTCACGTAGGTTTTTATTGCTTGAGTTTAAGAATAAGAGTAAAATAAAAAGTTTAATAGTTTATAGAAAGATATTCGAGATTTGCATTTATATTTATAAAAGTAATCGATTATATTTGTAATTTAGCTTTTGTGGATGTACTTGTTTGCGCAGCGTCTGGTCGGAGTACATTTCTGCTTTGTGTGATTTGTCCCTTACATCTTTGTCAAAAATATATTAGTCGATTTGGATGTACATACAATATAAACGTTGTAAGGTAGTTGTCCACTACGGCCTGTGGGCTTTATTCTCAGAATCAAGTTCATCTTCAGGTCTGTTCCAGAACATAGCGGACATAAATATTAAACAGTTTTTGGGGCACACTTCTTTCAATTCATTTTTAGAAAGATACTTTTAATAGTGCAAATAAAAAAATATTACTAATTAACGACCGCAAATAAATTTGTAAAACATTGTTTAAGGACGCGTATAAATGTAATACTTACATAAAATTATCAAACAAAATAATAGAAACAACCGGACCGAAAACCGAATACTCTTTTCCATCAGAAAAATGTAAAATTCTGGCAGTCCAACGGGGACCTCCACCGCGCGTGCTGTCAGTTGCCAGTCTGCTGACGTCTGCTGGAGGACTCGGTGAGTTATGTAAACTTGTTATTATTTTATTTATAAAAAACTACAATATGACACAGAAAAAAATAATACACTTTCAGCACATTTAAAAAAAACTAAAACACAGATATTTTGTGTACATTTGAAAAGATTATCCAAAAAGTTATTATTGCAATGAATAAATCATTACTATTTCCAAGTAAGATTTCATAATGAACGACCGGCAACTCGCAATAAGAAATACACGATATTATTGCTATTTGTAGAAAAAATATTATTAGGAGAACACATTCTTATTGTGAAGTTGTAATTATTCGGAACATAGGTGTGTGATATTTTAAATATGAATTAAATATATTAATTAGAAAGATACACATATTAAATCTTTTTTTTTCGAAAAATATTGCTGTTGCGCCACCGGGATTCGAACCTGGATCTCTTTCCAAACCGGGGAAGGTGCATTATCCAACTATGCTACAGCGACGATATTTTTAGCGACAAATTTTCGAACCTATATGTTCCCTTTTTGATATTAATACATTTAATCGTTCCATTATTTGAAATACGCAAAGAAATGAATTGTCAATCAATTGGTTTATAGAAAGTTTTTAGAAATAATTATTATCATGTCCAACTAGAAGTTAAGGCAATCAACATCGAAAATAGCCTTACATTTAGGATTACGTTAGAAAAGCGGATGCACAGGAACTTTCGCTACTTTTGACCTTGAAGAGTCGTTTCCACCCACATAACAATAAACAGTTTGTCATACGATGCGTTGATTGAATATTGTTTCTTGTCAGTTTCCAACTTTAGATGTGGATTGCATACGGCTTCAGAATACGACCGGTCCAAGTAATATCATGATTTTAATATATTTTTATTAAATGCCAGCATTCTGTTATTTAAATTTTCAAAATGTTTGAATCGTTCAGTCAGTCAATCAGAAGAATAAGGTGAAGTGTGAGAATTTCGAATAATTTATGGAGAAAACGAAAAGAATTGACGTACAAAATTACAGAAGATCGCTATCACTTTAAATCTCATATTGCCACAAAGTTCTGACAAATAGTACATCCGTGTAGCGAGGCGTAGCTAATATATTTTAAATATTTCCAACGGATTCCGATGCGTTATTCCAGCCAGTCAGCCTCCCCGCCCCGCCCCGCCCCGCGCCGCCCCGCCCCGCCCCGCGCCGCGCAAGGCGAGGATTGGAAGAACAGAAGAAATTTCGATCTAAATATTGAGAACTTTTTAAAAATAAAAACATAAAAATCAGCGGAGTAGACAAAACGCGTCGCATAAAATATTACGAATAAAAATATCTTTCCACCCATTGACATAAGCCAAAACATAGCTTAACTTTATTACCATTTCCATTCCAGGCCACAGGAGATAGGGGTACATGTGGGAGATGTAGGCAGATGGAGGAAACGGAGGCAGATTCTGGAAGATGAGGGCAGTCGGGATACAAGTGGGGCAGGTGGGGGCATATACGGGCACGCGGGCCAGATAAAGGCAGACGGGGCAGATAAGGATAGATAATGTCGGTCGAAGTCAAACTTGAGCCCGTCCATTGATTTTGGTTTAAAAAGCAATGATTTTTTAATTTACTTAAGATGTCATCCGTTATATTATCTATATAATACGGTTTAAATCGTATTTAAAAATATTTTTTATTGTATTTAGAAATATTAAAAATGTAAGATTCGTGGTAAGAACACTTGGGAAATTACAAGAAGAGAAGTAAAATAAGGCGGAAGAGAACGGGATAAGAGTAAACAATATTATAAATATTTCACCATAAACAGTCGTAGCAATAAAATCCTTTCTAGGGACCCAAAACTAACTAGCACGTGGAATGAAAGTCAATGGTTTGTGATAAACCGGATATCAAATACTGCCGGCGCAGCTGGTTCACAAGGTAGGTCAGATAAATACAGACAGAGATAAATAGACGAAGGATTAGTTTGCCGAGTTAATTTAATTAGATGCATTGTCAACAAAAGATGACTCGCTGCTCCGCGGCGAGGTGTACGTGAACAGACGGCAGGTGCAGAATAGAGAAGAATATTGTCGTTTCTTCCAGGTACTGGGTGACTGGTGACTGCTGACTGCTGACTGCTGACTGCTGATGATCATTGTTACTATTATTAATTTCAAATCAGATAACCGATATGAGTGACATGGTTATAAACATATAAACCTTAAAAATTAATAAAAATAGATTGACCGGTACCAGGTCTTGAAATAAACAACGTAGATCGATTTGACTTAATAATGACAATTAATAATACTGATGACTGAAGAGGTCAGTGATTTTATCTTTTGTTACAAGAAATGGAACGTGCGAAGCCGAGGTCCTAATGAGAATTGAGATGGCTAAGTCAGCTATGTCACCTAACCAAAGTTTTTAAGAACCGTTCCATCTCAACGAACTTAAAAGTCTGACTTGTTAAAGCGTTGGTATTCTCCATAGCTCTGAATGGAGTCTAATGCACCCTGAAAAGGAAAGAAACATGATCGAAGCCTCGGAGATGTAGTGTGCTGCATATTCCATAGACGGCAAGACGAATGCATCTCTATATTCTTTGTCAACTACGTACTGAAGAAAGGCTCTCCACAACATGCAAGAAAATATTTTTTTCGTTTATTAAAGTAGTTTGTGTTCGTTATCCACTAGCATAGTTATAAATGAGGTTCAATCTAATTAATTTAACATTATCGAAATATTGGAAGATAGTCTCGTTAGATCCTCACCAATTCACGAGCACACATGAGAAGTTAATAATAAATGTGGATGTGGCGAGAATTGTACGTCAGGACGGAACAGAGTGGCATTCTACGCATACTACTTAGAAACGACACAATGGTATGTTTAATTTAAAAGCAAAATTAGAACGGGATACAACATTTCATCGGGAAGAAGGTTTTAAGGCACTTTTGAAATCGGTCTCTAGTTAAAACGATTAGCTCGACGGGCTACGTCGGGTTATAATAATATATGAGTGTACGAGTCACCTTAATAGATATTGTTAATAAACTTTTTATAATAATAATGCCCAGCGTGTTCTTTGTCCGTTTGTGATATTTTACCAATCAAGTAGGTGCATATGGTTGATTTCTGAGCATTTTCATGTCGGTGGCGAGTGGCGGGTGGCGGGTGGCGGGAGTATTTGAATAAAGGCCAGGTAGCACGACCCGGGGCCGTAAAACACCGGACGGCGATGAATTGATTGCATGCGCCCCCGGCTTTCATTTGGCGCGCACGTGAACAGCCCCTATTGGAATTTGCAAAGTTCGCAAACTCCATTTATTTGTTCCCGAGGAACGAGCACCCGAAGCGAAGAGAAGACCTTTCTTTCGTGAAAAAGGCAATAAAAGCTCGAGACATTATGAAGCAATTTGTTTCGTCCGCTGCAGTCTGCCGCTTAATGGCTCGTATAATCGCGCGAGCGGTGAGCGGCCCTGGGCGGCCCTGAACACTCGTCCGCCGTCTCGGGTACTTGCTCGTCATACCGAACATTTGTAACAGTCCAGCGCAGTCTCTAATTTCAACATCATAACAGCGACTTAATTTGACTATTGCTTTCAGACTGTATTTACGTAATTCCGTCTCGAATCAGTCGCTGAGATTACTATTATACTCGTACGTCAGTTTCCTCTAGTCGCTATTTGCCGAATCATAACAAGTGTTATTCAATTAATAAAGAAATATTCCATTTAGACAGAAATACGGCCACAATAGTAAAATATCTAAAATATATATTGTATTATTATATACATTTCAAATACATAATTCTATATATCACTAGAGAATTAACAATAGGCTTTTTTGCGTATACATAGAACGACTTGGATATTGTGATAAAGATATTTACGTTTCTTTTTAAATACTTTTACTATGTTTACTTAATTTTTATACGTTTATTAATATTTTAAAATATACAAATATTTTTTTATCTATTATAATCTATAATATCTTACTGTCTTACCTTTCTTACTTATCAATACACCGTTTCCTCACAAAGGATTGAAGATCGGATAGAGCCCCCTACACTTCTACCATGACCACTCTTGAAGAACTCTCGTCTCATTCACATTCCTACATCTTCTCATGCATGCTCATCGATTGTTGAGGCTTCCACCTTCTACCAGTATCCGTGATAGTTTACCTGATCATGCCAAGTCATATTTTCTGGTGCCATCAAAAGTCGTGCTTTACATCATTCTTATCGTCCTCTCTTCGTTCCTTCATTCTACAAGACCAAACTAACTAAGCTACCCCGCTTAAAATAATATCGCTCTAGCATAGTTGAATAATGTACCTTCCCCGGTTTGGAAAGAGATCCAGGTTTGAATCCCGGTGGCGCAACAACAATATTTTTCGATAAAATTGATTTAATATGTATATCTTTCTAATTAATACATGTAATTAGTGTTTAAATCGTATTGTGTTAAAAAACCGATCGGAGTACGATCGCTTAGCGACAGAGTTAGGAATTATGAACATGATAGCTTCTTGTATCGGCAGATGGATAAACAGGTTCTTTTATTCGCAGTACAAGCACTTGAATTACTTTAATACTTGAAATAATTTTAATATACGAGTGATATTTTCTTATTCATTTTTCATAAATAATATTTTCAGAATAAATAATTCTACTCTCTCCGGTCACGGGTCATGTGGTAATCGTAGTTACACCTTTTTTGTAACTAGTCTACAATAAATCCGATAGAATAAAAAAAGTGTACTTTATGGATTACCGATTTTGTGCCATCCCGTACAGATTAAATTTGGAATAAATCGTTTTATTTGTGGAATTGGAATATGATATTCCAATTTCTCCAGCGAAGGCAATCGACAATTGTGAGAGATAGCTATCTTTACCGACCGTTCAAATATCATATATTTCCCCTTTTAATATTTCTAATAACGCTAAATTGTACCTCGCAATAATTAATTGAATAATAATAATAAAAAAGTATGATTATTCCGAATTTTTGAAAAAACGTTACATTGCGCCATGAATCTTGACTATTCATACTATTTGTTATACAAACTTACAACTTTTTACTAATTTTTTAATCATTTTTTTTTGTCATTTGTGAAAATTCCACACAGTTATGAATTTAAATGACAATCAATTTTAGGTTATTTTCGGAATATTCTTCAATTTTCACATTAATATAACTCTACCGAAATATAAAATCCCCAATGAATTTATAACATTAAAAAAATTCGCTTTTTGATAAAACCCCCTTCTGCCAACTACTGCGGTAGAGCGGAGCGTGCGCTCTGTAGCAGACTATATCCTATGATAAGTATTCAGAAGCACAGCATAAGATTCTTATAACAATTTAACCTCAGGTCCCCCTCCTGATCGATCAAAATCCCTAATATCACTTTTTTAACTTTTTGGACCAAATTTTAAAAAATTTAACTCGTTTCTATCACTTTCGATTTCAAGTTAACATACTAGTTTGGAAAATTGCTTTAAACGTAGATTTTCTGTATTGATTTTTTTTACTTTGCACTACAACCGTGGAACATTTACAGGTAATGTTATACACTAAATTTTCATTTTTAGTATGATAAAAGTTTTAAAACAAATATAGGTAATTACATCTTTGTTGTTTGGTATCTCTCGATTCATATTGCTTTATTATAACATAATATTGTTATACTTACCCGAAATTGGCGACGGGGGTAGTTATCAAAGGACGTACTAAAATGATAAATATCCACATAATATGACATTTCTCGTGAATCATCACAGAGAATATTCTAAATTATCAAAATATTATGTACTCAGTCACCTCACGGCGGACGGAAAGATTACTTACAAAGTGTTAAAAAAGTGTAAAACATTTTCAAGAAATTTACAATAATACAAATTAAAAAATCAACTAGCAAGACATACCTACTGAAAAAAAAACAATTTAACCATTTTTAAGAAGAACATAATAATAATGTGTTCTTAAAAATTTACAATAATTGATCACATTTCCAAGTTGTGATTGGCAGACACCGGCCATATTGGAAAATAATATCGCTAATTGTTAGTGATTGGCTGTGGTTGCCCTATGTTAATATAAATCTTTGAAAATGATAGTTTGAATCACAAATTTCTCATTAAAACAATAATACCCGTGCACTCCTTCAGATAATTACAGATTCCGTACAAACGTTACAGCAATTTTAGGATTACATTTTATAAGTAGCAATTCATACACGATGATCGTTTTATATATTACGAAACACAAATCAGTAAATAAAAAAGAGTCATATAAGGCTGTGTTTCGGTGAAAGAATCTCGGCCAAGTCCTTCTTGTACCTATCAAATTCATTCAATTAAAAATTTCAAGTCCGGTCCCTATCCGGTTTTTAGAACACAAAATTATTATTTTTAAATATTTTTACTTGTTACGGTATTTCAAATTGTTTTTATTTTAATAATATTAAGAATTCAAGAATGCGAAAAATAATATTGTTCATATAATCTATACATACTAGTATACTCCATTACAACAGGCTCAGGACCAGTTAGGTGATAAAAGTTCATTGCTAATATAAATTAGTTTTTTTTTTCAATTTTACGTACAAATAAATATGCATTAAAAATTCTTAAAAGATTATGCATTTACTTATGAGAATATTGAGTGCGAATATATGGTTAAGATCTGAAAGACATCTATAGAACGAATATAAAAAAATCTTACCTTTAGTGTAAACCTACACGACAAACAACTATACTCGTAAGACCCAAAACTAACCGAGACCTCACTAGATGCGATTAAGTTAAAATTACTTACGGACACATAAAATAAAAAAATTCATAGAATATAATACAAAAGATGAAATCTTTGTAAAAATATTGAACTGAGTTTATAACGGCTTAAAGTTTACATTAAATAAGAGATACATAAAATCGTCTCCTGTTTGCTGTTTCTTGAGATTTCTCCTATTACTACTACTCGGTAGACAAGCAACTCCGCGCTGGCTGCAGAACTTATCACAGCTAATTCTTCTGTTTAAATAAGTAATCCAGAAGGAGTGAATGTGTACGGAATAATGGGAGGCTTGTTTGGAAGCGTAGTCGTGTTTCAACATTCGCCCTGAGACCATCCGCTCGACCCTCCTCCCCCGCCCGCGCCCGCGCCCCCGCCCACAGCTTGGCCCAATTTAATACAAGCCCGGACAGGCCGCCTTCGCTGATTTAATAACATTCCAAGGAGATGATTTCATTTTGCATTGTTGGATGATTACATTTTCCCCACGAATATTAATAAATTCTTATGTTTTATCAAAATTCAATAAAAAGCAAAGCTACAATTTACAATTCTACGGGAATTATTACATCAACCCGCTCAAGGGCGGAAAGTGGAACATCACATTGCAAAATACTCATCGAAGAAGAAATGTGCCGCGATTCTTAATGGCAACCGTGCAGGTAACGTAAGTAGGCATCTAGGGGTAAGCTCATAGTAACAACGATATCCAATATTGTAAATCTAAATTCTACGTACTTTAGAGGCGGTTTAACGAAGAATAGACGCTAAAAGGATGCTAAACCGATGTGACGCATTCATTCTATAATAGCGCTGCGTAATGTAATCACGGCTAGTCATCTTCTTTACGGACAACCGCACGAGAGTTGAACGGATTACAAGGAAGAGCCAGAATGGGTATTCCGATTACACGCTGCCCACTGTAAGCAGATGATGTTAAAGGCAGATCCACATTAGCTGGTGACTAGTTATATTAATATAACGGTAAATTAGAATGCTTCGAGCGAGGGAATCATGTGTACTAGGGACGGTGAGGTTGAGAAGATAAAGTGAATGGTGCTCTGAATGCAGTGTAGTTATCGCCGATAAAAATTTACCATCCAAAACAAAAAGTTAACTAGGGAGGTAGAAGATGAAAACAGACATTATCTCACATAAAATTGTCGTCTAAATATCAATTCTCTTATACTTATATTGTTTTAAAATCATAATACATTTTTATGCTCCATCGTTGTACTTTATGTTTTGAATTGTAATAATTAATGTACAATATTTTCTCTAGTACATAATTTTATTTAATTACGCGCGAGTTATCTCAGATACATGTACCGTACCACCCCTGCATAGGTATAAGTATATGATTGTGTTTTTTGTTTTGTGAAAAAAAACTATCTACATTTTATTTATTTAATACATATATAATTCAATAAATTGTAACTCGCTTTCTAACACAGTTTCGTGACATATTTTTCCCGGAATCTTCCGAAAATATATATTCTATGTTAAAATAAACATTGTAAAATAAAATGTGCGTTTTAAAAAGTGGAAAATTTCTAATAAACGATACGAATTGTCTAACAATAAGGCAGAATACCGTATTATGTGTCAAGTCTGTGATATATAACGTCGTTGTTTATCTGAATTACATAAGGGTAAACAATGTCGTGTTATGTTTCTCCTGAATCACTGTTACTGTCTGTACGCCTCTTCATTATAATAAATATCCATTAACAGCTAAGCGGGCTACGGCTGGAAACATTGTTACCCTGGCGCAGACGAGCACCAGACTGGCACCACCGCACCGAACTGCACTGCACTAATTTGGCAACACCGGACTGCACCGATCTGACACCGTTGCAGACTCGCCGCGAGTTTAAAATGAAAATGATCGCCCGAAGCTTGTCGCTCTCGTTAAGGAAAATAAACAGCGGCAAGATGAATTTTCACTTTACAGGCCAAATAGGGCTGAATGGACCGCTGTGTTGTTCTTTCTAAAGATCGGCGGAAATTGTAATATCCCCAGAGGAGAGGTTCTCGGAGCGTTGTAGAGCGCCCCCGCGTTCTTCCAGAATACCGGTTAATTTCCACATTACGAATAATTAAATTCTAAAGTGTTATTTTAGCAAACAACCACCCTGAGATAGCGAACGCGGCTTGTCGTAAATTTCGTCTTAAGCGGGTATTATTTTCCCCGCCTACAATAAACATGATCAACAAGAATCCTCCCCGCCCTCGGAACACCCATCAGGCGCTTCATCATCCTCGAGTTATGCGCTTCCCGCGGAGACTGTTTCCCTGCGCTGTGATTGGATGGCGTCAGCGGCTCTTTGTTACCAATAATCACCTCGCCGACTATTTCTAATACTTACACCTTCAGCGCACCGAGAAAAATAAAAATAACAAAAATATTGTAAATAAATAATAAAGTTACCATACACTTTATTAATATACTGCACGCCCAGGCGATGTAATAATAAATTACTATTTGCAACAATAGCGGGTGCCGCAAGATATAGCAAGTGCCTGAATCTTGTGTAGTCCTGCCGACGTAACGTACCTTTTTTTAACGGGCAACATTGATTTTTCAGTTTGACGTTCAAAGGAAAATTATATGTTTTTAAATAATAATAATAATGTCTCCGACATACATAGATATTTGTATACTCCGACATACATAGACAAACAGATATTTATACACTCGTAGCTTAGTTTTGTTAACAACGTAAACAAAGCAGAGTATTGTACCTCCGACTTAAGTCAATAGTATTTAATTGATTATTTGTACCATTAACCATATATAATCCTATAATTTAATTGTTCGTATTATTATATATTCGTATTTAATAAAGATTTTTTGTTATCCAAATATCGTTTAAAACAAAATATTTAAATAAATATTGTACATTTTTTAACTATTTAAAGTAGGTACGTTGCAAAAAAGGGTAAGTACATAATCATTTGTGAGAATTTATTTGATACTATATAAAAATAAATATAAATTATCGGTAAGGATTTAAAAAAATAATAACAGTCAATAAAAACTAATAACTAGACAACTGTTTGTCTTCAGAACAGTTTATTCTTCTAGTACCTACTTCAAAATATTATTTATTTCTTGATATGAGTAAATTAGAATGAAAGTATCATCATGATCCAAAAGATTTTCTAAATTATTGTATTAGTAAAAATCGACAATCTCTTTAACAGAGATTATAGAATCAAGATATTATATAAAAATTAATTATTAAAATAAGCCAGTTGACATTTACAGATTTTTGGATAAATTAAGGTGAAATAAATTACTACAAATTAAATGAATGAATTAGAAATAAATGCAGAAAAGAACATGGAAAAAATATTTGGTCGCTACCGGGATGATCTTTTCCAATCCGAGGAAATAATGCATTACCATTTCGCTACATCAACCCATTACGTTTACGACAAATTTGGAATTTATATCCTGGTAGCAACCAAATATTTTTTCGATTATTAGAATTTGTGTTTATATCTTTCTAATTTATTAATTTATTTTATATTAAAAATACCTACGTTCTGAAAATGAAGCTACATAACCAAAAAAAAATAGTTTATTAAAACAAAAACAAAAACTTACTGACCGTACATGCATTTCGAGAAACGACTCGCCGAACTTTGCCAATATCGCCGCCTTAATGCCGCAATAAGGCGATCGCCTTCTCGCGCGACGAGAAATATCTTTTTTCGGCCGAAATACAGCCGTTGGGAGAGAAAATTTGCAATCTCACCTCGGCAATAACCACTTCACGTGTTGCCGTGGGAAGTGCCAGAAATATTCCGCGACAGCAAATTGATTCCGCAAACATTCGCACACATTTTCCGTTACTTTTGCGATATTCGGCGGGGGGACGAGGGTGTGGAGGGTGGTTGTGTTAGAAATGTTTTGGCGGCATCCCGAGGGCCGGCGCCCGAGGAAATGGGGCGCCATTCTGTTGTCAGCTGCAGCCCCTCCCCGCACCCCGCACCCGCACCGCACACCGCGCGCCTAGCCACGAACACCCCCCGACAACCAACGTAGTTTTGATTGTAGTGTAAATATTGTGCAGCTTGCGAAAACTTGTCACGAGACACCCGACTATTGATTATAAGAACCACTTACACAAATATAATATTAATATTGTTGGAGAGATCACGTGATATTTTTGATACAGTAAGTCAATTAAGAACGTTTTATATTTTTTCGCAAAAATTAACGTTTTATTTTTTTAGTACCAAACAATATGTATTCAGTCAAAAGTTCTTTGGGTAATTTAGATTTTTAGATATTTTAGAATTATTGATTAATTTGGAAATTATAGCGGATATGTCTATATGATAAAAAATTATATCAGGATATATATATATATATATATTTATAGATGTTTCATAGAGAAGAAGCTATTATTTTTATATGGGAAGAATGCAAGTCATGGTTATTACAGGGCTTATGAAAATCCATGGATGACTGCCACACATAATTGGTGAACGTTACATTGTGTAAAGTGACCAAACCAGCCGAGGACGGGTCGTAAGCCTTGCAATACCCATGACTTCCATACATCTCAAATTAAAATAATAGCTTCGTCTCTATGAGATGACAATCCCTCTAGTGATAAAATCCAGCAATTGTGTCCAGACAAAAATTTGGACATACACAAAATACTGTGAATCAGAAATGCTCCGTAATGTCTCCCACATCGTTCCATTAAAATAAATTGAAGATATATAGGTACACATTACTTACTATAAACCTGATATATGCACTTTTGCAGTTGATTAACCATAATAATAAACCAAGCCACTAGATTATGAACTGCGTTCTTTTAATTATATTAGTGGATATTGTCGTCTAATAATAAGTCTGCATTTTTTTAAATGCTATTTTCCCGCTATTGATTTTTGACAAACTATTTCATAGCATTTTTTCTGCTCTAAAACGCCAGTGTCGCAGTTTTTATGTGCCTAATAGTTTTTCTTAACTTTTGGGCTTAAATAATGGAGTGTCAAGTTGAGAAAAACGATAATTTTAGATACATACTTCTTTCCGCCTTTAATCAAGGTTCTAATGCATCCAAAGAGAAATTCTGCCGCATCCATGCTACAGTCCCGATCTCGCATCGTCAAATTTTTTTTTCCTTCGGTCGCTCTCCAATCAAATGCGTGGCATTACGTTCAATAACGATGATGACTTCAGAGAAATTGGTTCGATAACTATTTTGATACCAGACCAGCCGATCTTTATAGAAAAGACATGGACAAATTGGTTGAAAGATGGGATGAAGTCCTGAACAATAATGGAGAATACAAATGTTGTAAATTTTGTTTTATAATTAGATTGTATTATAAATAATTGAACAAAACCGCAAAGACTTAGACAACCCAATACACGATACCCATTAAAACGCACAATTTCCAAGTCACAAAAGTAAATAGTATCTGCGTCAGAACATTTATTCTAAACACCATTGAAAAGATTCAATTCTTATTTTGTGAGCGAAAAATCAAAGCCATGTTTATTATAATAGTATTTCAATGGTGTAAATAAAAACCGAATGTGACTTTAAGCTATTTTCATGAAACGTTTTGAAACCAGAATAAATGAAAATAAATTATCCAGTTATCCTGTTCTGTAAAGCGGGAATGAGTTGAGAATGGGTCAATAAGGCGGAAAGTACTAGTATTAACGAATATAGCTCGTTTTCCGGACGTATTTATCATTATTACTGTACAATTTACACACACTAATACATAGTTTGTTTATGGATACGTTCATATTTGCCTGCAGATGTGATAATAAAAGTAACTAATTATATATTGAAAAAACAAATGGATATAATTAAATAATAATTATTAAATATTACTAACATAATATAAACTAATAAATTTGTCAAATTACTGTCAAATAGACAATATGAAAAATATATAATAACAGGATAATAATAAGAACATAAGTTAAAGGTTAAGAAACAATCATAATCTTATTACGAAGCAAAGATATCAGAAAATACAGAGCATTATATTTGAATCATACATATTTAACAAAAGCAGAATACATGTCAGGATAATATAAAGAACATCGTTGATTAACATCACACCTTCATAAATCTCAACTATTCCCAAAATATATCATTAACGAAAGAAAAATGTATAATCTATATCGAGAAATCGAAATAAAATATGTATGTAAAATAATGATACAAAATTTATTTAGCCATAATTATTATACTGCTAATTTATTTAGTATTATGTCATCTTTTAATCATTATTATTTTAATCCGAATACAACGTTTTGCCCTTGATAATTCAACTATTGTTATTATAGTTCCAGAATGACAAACGGCGTGCTTATTAAATATTATGTAATGTTCATACTTCCACACTTACTTACATCGACTGTTTTTTTAAAATTATATAATATGATATGAGGGGCCTTTAATCATTTTTAAAATCCTCCATAGCAAGAAATTAAATTATTAAATTTGAAATATATTTTTACACTTGTATACTATGGAAACACGTGAAAACATTATCGATGCATACCTACAATGGTACATACCCCGTACTAATACGTCGTAAGAGAGACCAGACCATTGCCGCACAAAAAAAAATCCCATAAAGCGAAGTAGGTACTGAATGCATTTTTTTCAGTTGGAAGTCCGTATAAAACCATTATTTTTTATTTTTTATTTTAATATTATAAAATATTTACATTTTTTAAATAATCAGTAGGATATATATATATATATATATATATATATCTTTTAACATTTATTTCTTCTCTATGAGAGTAAGAAAGTGAAAACTCCATTTTGAAGGTTAGTATTTATAATATGTGTTATTGGTTTGGTAAGAGTTAATATATTTTCTTTAAGTATTTTTGTTGTGATTTGGTTGTAGCAAGGAGTTGTATAATTTTTTAAGTTATTTGTGATTTTAATTAAGTTGTACACGTGTAGAGATCTTGATCTGAAGATAAACTCAGAGATCAGCTTGAGATTGATAGTTTATTGTACGCCGATAATGGCGAATAATAAACAAGTCTAGTAAGTAGTATATACGATGTAGGCAAAGAAAGCGACTTTATTATGAATGTTAAAAGTCGAAAATGATGGTATTCGAGAAGTAGGAAAGCAAGACACCGTGCAAAATACTTGTAGGTAATGAATTATGAGTTTGTGTATTTATTTATTTATTATTAGTAACTATATAATACTATGTACAAATCAGTTTGGACTATGCCCGTCTCACTAGAGAAATTCTGTGTCGAGACGGGCATAGTTTATAAGCAATTGTTCAATTAATTAGAATTACAAGTAGATAGAATTACATTTATTACTATATAAAAGGTGTATATGAAGAACAATTTTAAAATTGACTTAATTTTTAGATCACTTTGTAGCAATAATTAATATAGGTATGAGTCAATATCTTTGGGTGAGTGCACCAATACTGGCTCTACCCATATTACGAATCCAAGTTTTAATATATAGTTTCATGTTCTTGGGACAATTCAATTGATTTAAGTCTTTTAGCATTCTATTAAATAGTTAAGGTCCAAAATATTTGTAGTTCCTTTGACCAAATGTAGTATGTGCTCTTGGGGTTTGTAGGTTATTTATATATTTCCGTGTGGAAATTATGTTTTGAGTTGTTTTAAAATGTGTCTGTTTATATTTATATATGTATTTAAGAGTAGTATTAGCGTATATTTGTCTAATATCAAAGACATCAAATTTATCAAAAATTTCGTCAGTGCTCGTTGTGATTGGGGATTTGAGGATAACTTTTAATATAATTTTATGAGCTGCTATTATTGGATTAATTGCAGACATAGTCGTTCGACCCCAAGAAATAATACCATTTGGAAAGTATGTTTGATTGAAACGGAAAGGAACAGAAGGGTGACTGCAGTAAATAAAGTGAACGGCGCATTGAATGGAACTATATCTAACGGGAACTTATCAACCGAGGCAAGACTAGTGGCACAAAATGAAGTCCTGGTACCGGCGCTGATGTATGGAGATTGAAGAATAGTAATGAATGCGGTGGAAAAGAGATCGCTTAGGCGTATATGCGGCAGATCCATTTACGACGGAGTAAAGAATGAAGAAATAAGGAAAGAATTTATAGTAAGTAAGATTAAGAAAGGATCATTTAGGTGGTTTGGTCATATCTATTCTATTCTATCTATCTATTCTGAAATTTAACATAAGTCATTAAACACTAGTACGCCAGTTGCTCCTCCATGGGAGGAAATGTACCCTGCAGAGACTGTGTGAGAAAATAATTAGAAGAAGAACAAGAAGATTTTTAGAATTAGAAAACAAAAAAGTGAAGAACAAAAAATATGCGGTGGAATTTAATACATCACTATAGAATAAAAATGACGCTTAAACTCACTGAGAAAAGCATAAAAACAGGTTTTCATTACCTAAATGTTTTTAAACAGAAATAGCGCGTAGACTGACAGAAAACACCACAATCGTAGAGCAATGTCAATTCTGACCCTGCTTTGAAAATTTATTTCACATTGTTTACCGGTCAATGGTTAGTATCATCTTAAAATAGCACAAAAAACCTGAAATTGAAGGAATGCTCTTAATGGGTAATTAATTAATTGCGGCGTATCCCAAAAATTTGCAATGCCAAGAGAGACGAAAGTACCACATTTTCTGGTCCATTGCAAAACTAAAGTTAACCGACAATTTCCAAAGCAACGTATGGATGTACGGCGTGCAGTGTGCAGGCGCCTGCCAGTCTAGCAGGGAGGGATGGGGTGACCCGCCCCTTGGAACTGTTATTGCTGTCGGCAGACTGCTCGCGATATTATGATGCCTGGTGCCGAAGCTCACCTAAAGGCCGAGTTCCTCGCGCCGGACCGGACAAGATGGCGATGTTTATCAGCCGGGGGCCGCCTTCGTCAGACAGTTAATGTTTCTGGGTGTAGCGGTACCCACACACGCGCGTGCCGGGCGCCCTTCCAGCGCGGGCGGCGGCGACGGTCGCCTGAGACACGCGTCACCGTAGTCGCTAATTCACCTCGTTTATATTTTACGGTCGTATAATTTTCTCATACAGAGCCCAATTAGATAAGCATTAAAAGTAAAATATCTGGGTGACGTGATTAGGAGTTGGGGAAAATCGTTGCGACGCGCGTCGGGTCGGGGAGGTGTGTAGAGGTGGAGGGGGGATCAACCCAAACAATCATAATAATAAATACAAATTAAATGTATTAATTAGAAAGATATACATACAAAACCAATTTTATCGAAAAATATTGTGTTGCTACCGGAATTCGAACCTGTATCTCTTCCAATCCGGGGATTAATACGTTTAATTAGTATTGAAAATATCACAGACCGTCTGTTCTGAATAATAACAACTTCACAATAAGGATGTGTTCCCTTAATAATAATAAGCAATTTATTGTTGAACACAGGCGCTATTTTCAAGTTCAAGGTATGAAAAGTACACTGTATATCGCACAGCCACGATTACTGTTTGGGTAGAAAAATCATTTTTAAAAGTGGTTTGTATCTTATTTGAATTAAATTTTAAAAAGTGGCTGGGTTGGGGTTTGAAACCGTGCCCACCAGATTCGATTTTGATTTTAGAATCAGACGTGCGGCTAATAGCGATCACACTACGCGTCTATATTATTGTATTTATTAGAATTACAACTGCGTTAGATTTGACAGAAAAAATATTTTGTTGTTTTTCTTACTTGCAAGTGAAACTGTACAACGCGACGAGTTCTCGCATTTTAGAGAGAATAATAGTATGTATAGATTCTTGATCAGAAAATGCAAAATGTGAAAGCATGGCCACCTGCGAATCGTTCTCCAATCTCCCCCGCATCATCCCTTTCAGGAACGCCGATGTTTATGTGAAATTGCATGGTAATATAAAAAGAGATCATATTTTTATTTATTATCTATGTTTTATTAACCACTTAATTGAGTTTATAAACATCGACCGGTTTCGAAAAATACCATTTTCTTCTTCAGGATGTCATAACTAACTAAAACATATATTATTGTTTCTTTACCAGAATCTATTTTTAAAAAAATCTATTTTAAAAAAAAAATAATTTTAAAATAAAAAAATTTAGCATCTAACTCAAATTATTACTTAATACAAATTTACTCGAATAATTTTTAAGAAAAATTTTTAGAATGGGACTCGTAGTTAAATTTAGTTGGTTGTTTTACGCTTTATTTATCTTCAACGATTCCAAATTATTTAATTTATGACCAACACCGTTTATATGCAAAATTGACAATCCCAATTTTTTATCAAAACCATGACCATTTTCTATCAAATTATTAGAAAATTTTGAAAATCCACTATTGTTCAAACATCTCAAATGCTCCCTTACTCTTATATTAAAAATTCTACCCGTTTTATCAATATAAAATGCAGCACAATCCTTGCAACTAAGCTTATAGACACCAGAATTGTTAAATTTATCATCTTTGTCTTTAGAATTTATGAGTAAATTTCCTATACTATTATTTGTATACAATGCCGGTCTAATGTTTCGTGGTAGGTGTTTAGATATTTGATACGAAAAGTTATTTATGTATAAAATCCTACGCCAATAATCATTATTATCATTATGTTTAATCTGTGATTTATATAAAAATTGATTATTATATTCTTTTAATTTATTTTTTAAAATAGTGTCTATCAAACCTGTATTATACCCGTTATTAACTGCTATTTTTTTGATTGTATTCAATTCAATATTGAAATTGGATGTTGATATAGGAATATTGACTTAACAATGTATCATAGAGTGGAACCCTGAATGTTTGTGTGATAATGGATGATTAGATTCATTGTGTATGATAGTATCTGTAAAAGTGGATTTTATAAAAATTTTAAATTCAATTTTATTATTATTTTTAATCAATGTTAGATCCTTAAAATTTAGGGTCGAATTATTTTCCATTTCTAATGTAAATTGTATTTTATTATTAAATGAATTATTAAATTTAAAAATGTAGTTAGTTGACGTTGTGAACCTGACCAAATACATAATATATCATCCACATACCTTTTCCACAACAAAACATTTTTTAACAAATGAGAATCACAATCAAAAATATTCCTCTCCAAATTATCTACAAAATTATCTGCTATTAGTGGACTTGTGACAAAGATAATAAATAAAAATATGAATTTTAACCACAAAGTTAATATTGCTAATTTTAAAAGTATTAAAAGAGATCAGCTGAAATGTGCCACAGACAACTCATAATTATAATTGTAGGAAAATACGCTTTACCACCGAGTCTAAAATCTATCAGAACGATATGAATGCAGAAGTTAGTGGATTAGGGCCAGCTGATCATAATATTTCACCTTTTTACTTGTTTTCATTTGTATAATGCGAAACACCTCGTGTAAAGGAACGTCTTGTGAATACACCCGCTACTCTCACAATTTTTTTTTTTTTAAATTAACAATTGAAACCACAAAGAGGAGACATATGTGCATCTGTCACGTGACAGTACGGTAAGGTATCGGCGAAAGATATGGTAGAAGGGGAGCCACGGGTACAGTCTGGCTTGCCGGCAAAATTTGCATTTTCACGTTGCAAGTGAGATCGTTCGTTTTCGGTGGCAGAAAAATGGAGTCGTTTAAAAATGTTAATCAGAAAAAGACTTTTTCCTGAAATTTTGCATACTAATGAGAAGACAAAGGTTCCTCAATTATGCAAAAAGTTGGACGGAAAGTGTGTTCAGCAGCCCATTCACAACACGACCCTGAAATTATTCTCTCAAGCTGTAAATACTTAAACAATATAAATATTCAAGGTCTTCACAGTTCCCGTCTGGAAGTGGAATAACAATAAAGTTTATCTTGGCACCAAATATAATATAACACGTAGTAGCAGTCTGCGCCCCGTGCCTCGGTGATCAGATATCACTGTAGCCGGATTCGAGCTGACTGGAAAGATCGGCAATTCGCCGAGTACGACAATCCACACGATTAAGTGTTTCTATGGTTGAACATAATATTTTCTGTTTTCATGACCGTCGTCACAACTTGTTCTTTAGAGACGGTGAACCGTTACATGACTGTGATTGTGTCGGTAATTGATAACTGATATTTAACGATGATTGGTAAGTAAGAATTAACCGTCGGAGACTTACTTTCCAGTATGTCAGTCATTGCTCGAAGAATTACGTTAATCAGTTATCAATCATCATTACAATCGAACAAAATCACAGTCATAATTAGTTAAACAGTTAAAATAACAGTTTAAATAATGATTTTACCATCACTATTGTTCTTCATCTCTTGACAAAACAGTCGTGGTAATTAGTCTCTTTCCGGGCGAGTTTCTGCAAACTGTGGCAGAAATTATTTTGATGGAGTTTATGGTAATCTTGCAATATTTCTTGAGGTTGTCCATTGCATTTCTTGTCACGACGAATATTAGAACTAGAATACACCTACCTCTTTGCGGTGGCATCAAACCTTCCACATCAGCCGCGGCATCGTTGAGTTCCAACGTCAAAGAATTAATAGATCATATCTTATTGAAAACAATATATAACGACAGAGGACTTTCTGAAAAATCGCCGAGTAAACTATTAAATAAAGATCCAATCTGAGATACACAATTACCCAAAAATGGTACAAAAATAAACGGCACGCGTTAACTAGAAGGGGTAGGAGGAGACTTTGCCTAGTAGTGGTTTTTCTCTTCCGCTAGGTTCAAGTTAGCTGACGAGTACGCCGCACACGCACGCCAAATTTGATTCAAAATCATTACACGCCATTACCAAAAGCCTATTGTAGATGTCTACCTATAAAAATGGGACCCGCCTGATTTCCCCAAAAAAAATTCAGTCACCTCATGTAGCGAAAAAACCTGCTGTAAATGTGCAAAAATGTTATATTGACAAACTATTCGGCAATGAGCCGCCCAGTCACTGAGATTCCTGACATACGTGCGCACTATTTATTGCTTCTATTCGAAATACGGAAGTGAGCTAGAAAATCATTTTGGGATTCAGAATGTCAGAAAATATGTAAATCAACATTATTCAAATACGGCGTGGTTGCAGCATGCGCCAATTCAAATTGGAGCAAATTATATCGCAATCATCATTGTAGACAAATATTTTATGGCCTTTAAATTGGTAGTGCACGCAACAACGCAACAAAGCTAAACTCACATCGAACCACATCACAACAGAAGTAGTAATTTTTTATTTAAAAAAAAAGATCGATTTAACATATTAAAATATGAATTAAATATATTAATTAGAAAGATACACATATAAAATCAATTTTATCGAAAAATATTGTTGTTGCGCCACCGGGATTCGAACCTGGATCTCATTCCTAACCGGGGAAGGTGCATTATCTAACTATTCTACAGCGACAATATTTTTAGCGACAAATTTTCGAACCTATATGTTACCTTTTTGATATTAATACATTTAATCGTTCCATTATTAATGAAAAGAGATCCAGGTTCGAATCCCGGTGGCGCAACAATAATATTTATCGATAAAATTGATTTTATATGTATATCTTTCTAATTAATATTTAAAATATCACAGAACTATGTTCTGAATAATTACAACTTCACAATAATAATGTGTTCTCCTAATGTTTTAATATATGTTCTCCATGTGTTTTAATTATTGTATATATTGTTTGATTCTGTTGAAGCAACGTTCTTATAATTTAAAATAAAACTTAATACCATAAATAATCGATGAAAACTGAATAAATGATCTATTAGATGCAATTTTTTTTGTTAAATACAAACTGAAGTCGTGTGTATGGTAGACATGGTTGATAAATTAGAGGGCAGCCCAAAAACAGGGCGAACACATGGGATAGACATTTGAGAGTGCGGTTTGGCAACCTCGCTGGCACTTGTGCGCGCACGAAGCGGGCTTGTCCTCGGGACGGCGCGGGCGGTCGCTGGCCGGCCACCCGGCTCCTGCACACACTCGAGTTATGGAAACACGTCAAGCCACCCGCATTCTCGAGGAGTGGGTGCGCACCCAAGTTTCGCGTACTGATACCGATTAAATAATATATGGGTTTAATAAATATGGATATATAAATATAAACGAGATATCTCATTAATGGGCAACGCAAGCGATACAATTTTGATTATAAATCATAAACAATTAAATCAAATGAAGAATTGAAAGCTAATTGAACATCACGAAACGATTAGGGTGGGGAAAAAATTCAAAAAAGATTAACCACTAGAAATAAAGAGAATGGTGGTTTGAACGCAATCATATCTAATATGAATTTCTCTCCTGGGTAATTTAAAAAAAAACACAAAAAATACACAGGATAACATTTCTTGTGTACGAAACTGTAAAGAAGTACTGAGTAAAGTGAGAAAGCGATCGCCCATGGCGTACATTCTTATGGCAATGGAGAATGCACACCGATGGTCTAAAGGCATATCTTCATGTATCATGTGACATGTGACAGAATGGAAAATACACTATACTATACACAATAAATTGTATCTATATCACAATTATTGGCAAAATTAAGAAAAAGTCGCTCTGGTAAATTAAGTGTAAAGATAACATGTAAAAAATACGCGATATAGTCAATGATCAGGTAAACTAAATACGGTCAATGATCAGGTAAACTAGATATGGTCAATGATCAGGTAAACTAGACAGCGAAAAAAATATTTGAATAAGGTGGAGAAAATGTATATTCGTCATAACTCAGAACAGAAGAGCGTGGCATTGTGCAAATATCTTGCTTGGCTTATGTTTATATTAATTCCTTCCTATCCTAAAGCACGCGTAAATAGTGAGAAGCGCGCAGGAAAAGGGGCGAGAACTTTGCTCAGTCGTGAGGTGATGAGGATGTCGAGGAGAATCGTTTCGCGTCCGCGGGAGAGCCAGATCGTTTATCTCCTTTAAAACTAATGTACCGGAAGAACTTTATTGCGAGGAAAGATACTCACTTTCTAAAAACTGTTACAGAAACAATTTACGTATAAGTCAAATAACGTATAGCTATTTCGGTAGCCAATAGCCAACAAACAGAATAACAACACTCGATTACTACAGATAAAGCTGATAATAAAATGTGGTGACGGAGAATTAACCATTAATTAATTAATTAACCATAAGGCACAAGAAGTATAACTTTTTATCGTGTATAATTTTTGCTAACATTACTTTCTAGGAAGCTTTCTATCTTACTGCTTGACCAAATAAGCACATCTTTTACAAGTTCTAGATACAGAAATAATAACTATAAGTGTTAGTCATAATAAAGTTTAGGACACTTCTACGTAGGTGTGCACTGTGTATGTAACCTTTTTTTTAAAATTAAAAATAACATATTTTCGTTGTCACTGTCGCAGGGAAATAACACATTGAATAAAACTACTATTTGACATTTTTACGATATTCAATGCATTCTTTGTTTATTGCCGGTGTTACCGCTACAGATTATAACAACTTCCAAGATGCGCAACCTTCAAATTGGCAAAAATAGTCCAACAATGTAACCTTGCGGAATGTCTCAAGAAATACATAATATATTTTATAAATGTTTGTCTATAATCCAGATTCAAAAAATTACAAAATATGTAACATACAATAAACGTGTATAACTCAATAGGAAAATAAATATTTACAAAAAGAGCTTTAGGAATTGAGAAAGCTGTTCCGAGTAGAGCGGTGAAATGCAGTGAGACAGGATCATGGGCGGATGTTGAGCAGGGGATAGGGAGCGGGAAGAGGAGTGAACGCGGGTTGATAGTTTTTAGCTAATCTAAATGTCCGGGGAGCCATAAGCAATGGAGAACGAACAAGATTAGTAAAGGCTAGAAAAGGGTCAAAGGGTGGAGTAGTCTGAAACGTGCAAAGGTGGCGTAAATAAATTCCTCGACTGTTTAAATTTGGATCTACATCATCAAAAACTGTTGCAAAACTACATTCAAATCAGGTTCATTGTGTTCAAATAACTTTGCAATTATCTTATATTGAAATCTGCGCAGATTTGCCAACATAAAAAGTGGAACAGCTTTCGTGACTAAGTGACAAACTATAACTATAAGTATAACGTGTAAAGTGTACATGTTTATAATATACTTCAACTCTGAATGGTTTTCACCTTGAGATAGTTCCGCCGGCAACACTGGATAACCACCATCCACATCGCGGTTCACTATCCACCTAACGCAGTACGGACCTCAGGTATAATTATTACATTCATCTCGGAGACTGAAAATTTTGCAGACTTACAGAAAGACAATGTTCCGAATGTGCCGAGTAGTCCGGGGAGGCCCGTGTCGGATATTTCCTCGTGAGACGATAGATGATGACGAAACTTTCTGAAGAATTCTTCCGAAAGAAACGCGAAAAAATACTTAAAAGAAGAAAACATTGTCACGTCGGGCGAAAAGCTTTACGCAGTAATTCAATTACATAAATGAGAATACGGGCCGTGGGCGGGGAGGGGCGGGGAGGGGCGGGGAGGGGAGGGGTGGGGCGGGGCGCGGAGCGGAATACTTAAATAAGCATCGGGAGCGTTCCGGTCCGCGGTGCAACGGGAACTCCGGGAACTCCGGGAACTGCGCATAAATCATCAGGGAAGCGGGAAGAGTTTTTAATCCACCATCAGACGGAGGCGATAAATTAATTCCTCCCGCCCCGACGGCTATTGTTGCCGCGCGACCCGGTCGCCGCGACTCTGGTGCGCCGCTACTTTCACCGGCGGACAATGCTCCATCGTCGAGACGGCGATTTTCAAATCGGGATGATGATTCCAAAATCAGATGAGAAATACAACACGAAACCGCACATAGTTTAGCTTTATATACGGTCATACAAGTACATACGGCCGACAGCTAACACCTATATCCGAATCAGCATTAGCTCTCTAGATTTACTATCAGCCATTTCGACAATATTAGTGGTTAAAAGAACCCTTACCTATTAAATCCATAAATATTTAGCCATACCGTGGATGACCATATATATTTATCAATCTATTCGATATTTCAATTCAAAGTATTCCAGCGTAAATAAAATTATAGTTGGCAAAGAAGGCAATAAACAGAAACAACAAAGTATGAAAAGCGATAAATGGCGCGGTTCAGTAAATTGGGGACGGGACCCCGCGCCTGGAGAAATTTGCCCTGAAATTAGCAAACATCAACCTTATTTAAAAAGAGCGCAGAGCGGACATTTGCATCGGGGCTGGTCACTTCAGAGGCAACAAATAGCTCACAGCCAGGCATTTAAATCCCTACACAGAGCAGCGTTTTTCAGAGAAAGTGTTTTGTTTCATTTAATAAAATATCTGGCGTAGTGTTTCATTTGACAAAATGAGTTTCAGAACTATATCATATTCAATGAACTTCGCGGAATGAGTAAAAAGTGTGTAAACATTATCTCTACCATTATGCGATTATGACGCTCACACTAGAATGTGATCGGTAGCAAAAGTTCTTTCAAACAAGATGGGCTGGACATGAATTTTAAGAACATTTTTGCAAATACTCGTCTCGCTAATAAAAGCACTAACAACAGTAATGTTCAAATTAACGGAACGGTGGCGAATGCGAGTGGAAAAGTTTTATTTATTTAAATGGCATTTTTATTGTTACTGATTATTAATACAAGGGAGAAAGTGAATTAAGTATGAAAGAAGGAAATATAACATCTTGTGGATATAAAAACTACAAGACTGCCTCTAGCGGTATCAGAGTCGTGGAGGGGATAAAATATGAGCCCCAAACTAAATACAACACCGGGTGGGGGCGGACATTCCGGGAGGAATATCCAACAAAAGAGACAAATGATACGGACTTTGTTTACAAAATAAAGTAACATGTCTTCGGCACAGTCATAAAAAGCTTCTTCCAAAAGAAGAAACATCGGAAAGTAAATAAAATCACCGAAATACGCGCGGCTTAAAGAAACTACTCCATTACGTAAGAAAGCCTCGCGATCATTATCCGGCCGCGGTGGGGCGGGGGGCGGGGGGAGGGAGTCAGTGCGGCGGGAGGAGGGGCCGGAGGGGGATTTACGATACCAAATGAGACAGTATTGAGAGAGGCAATTGGCGGGCTGAGGGGAGACCGCACGACCCTCGTGCGGCGGCCTTCAGGAAAACTGCCGATATGTGCGATGCTAGTTCTGATTGTAGCAACGTATGCCCAAATAGGATGAGGGGTGGAAAAGGCGAAGACAAAATACATTAAAAAATATACTTCATTAGAACAAAATTACTTGTATATTTGTAAATCAAAATTACCTAATGTGTACATATTATGCTTTCATAATTTATAAATGAGACTTAAAAATCTCCTAACTGACCTATTTCCCAAAATCAAAAATACCAAGAAAACTTTTGTTTCGAATGTCCATATTTTAAAATTGACTAAAAAACAGTTAAATTTTGCACACGGAAATCGATTCGTTGTTTAAATGTCGCGAGTTCAAGTGACCTACAAATATTGATAGAATTATATTCCAGTGTCAAGTGATCTACAAATGTTGTTCGAGTGTCAAATTACCTACAATGTTGTTCGATTGTCAAAATACCTACAATGTTGTTCGATTGTCTAGTTACCTACAATGTTGTTCGATTGTCAAGTTACCTACAATGTTGTTCGATTGTCAAGTTACCTACAATGTTGTTCGATTGTCAAGTTACCTACAATGTTGTTCGATTGTCAAGTTACCTACAATGTTGTTCGATTGTCAAGTTACCTACAATATTGTTCGATTGTCAAGTTACCTACAATGTTGTTCGATTGTCAAGTTACCTACAACTTTGTTCGATTGTCAAGTTACCTATAAATATTGTTCGAGTGTTAAGTGACCTACAAATATTGTAAAAATGAGCATTAAATGAAACACAATTACTATCAACTAATTAATACCAATTACTAGCATTTAACCCATCCTAAGACGTGATATGGCAATAAAGGAAGTAGAAGATGCGGCGGAATTTTCTTTATTAATTTGTATTTTAGGAAAATTATGCCCTAGTACAGGTATCACATGACAGACTAAGCATGTCTAATAACATAATACTAATTATATCAATATTGTAGTAATGTTGATTAATGAAACATTTGATACTTTACACATACAAGTAGTCACGATGCGAACGGACAAGACGATCGATTGGAAGTGTAATGGATCAGCGCCTACCTGGAAAGTGCGAATAAATAAGCCGCGAGCGAGCCGGAAACTGGAAACATCCCCTCTTCAGAGATTTTACGAGCCTATAAGGGGAGATCAATCCGGGACTTAGGGGGATTTATTTAACGCCTCACATTAAGGTGTTAATTATATTCTCATTAAAGGGAATTATCATAGGACCTCGGAGGTGGCTGCTACATTGAACTAATTTACACAGAGAGCACATTCTTATCTACTCCGCCCTTTAACGTGGGACGTACAATTCTCAAATGTGAATTGGAAAAACTGATCACCTCGACTCATTTAACCACCAATTAAATATTGAGTATCGCCGCGGATCGACCGCAACAACCCGGAATAAGAAAACCCTAACAAGTGCCTAAGCGAATGTGGACTGGAGAAAGGTGACGTTAACCGCGTGAACTTTGCATATCGCCTCTTAGATTCGGAACCAATTTACCCTACTCTGATTTAAATACGAGTACATATCCCTATCCCTATTTACATATTTTCTGTCCTTTCGATAGCTACCCCTCAGGAATATAGATATCTGAGCACATTTATTTCATTATACTATAGTACTATTATTTAAATCCACACATCCAATAATCTTAATAAGTCACTAACTGCTGCTACTACCAATTAAGGTAATGTTTACTAATGAATGTATTTCTTGTTTTTCTTTTCTCTCTTTCTACTCGATAATCTTAGCTCTCACACTATTGCACACATTTCCGTTCATCTTTAACACTGGCGAGAACACGGTGAAACAAATAAATAAAATATACTATATTCCAATACAGTTCTTAGTTATTGATACAAACACCCAAATGCGCCACATATCGCGAGCTCCATACTATTTACCTCCATCACAGTGTTACTGTAAATCGCTGAATAATCAATCTCCTTCAATGTAAAACTAATGAAACGATTAAGCAATTGATCTAACTCTGTATTGTAATTAATGTTAGCACGAATATCATTGTGCTTCATATTAACGTCCCATATTCTACAATATTGCTTCTTCTATATAGACTGCATTAGGTATTACATTTTGACCTCGTTCATAGTGATTGAATTAGCTACTATTAAAGATGCAGTGTTTGTAGATGTACTAGTTTCTGATATCGTTTATTTTTCACATATATTTTGTTTTTCATTCTGTTTGTATTATTATGCCGGGTTCATTTTTTGTATATGTCTGGAACCAAGATAGGACTCTTCAGATGATTGCATAGTGAAATGGTTCCCAAACGTGTTATGTAACAGGTTTTTTTAAATCTTTTTTTCACGTCCTTCATAAGTGTATACTATCATCTAGTGAGGTAGTGAATGGAATTTATTTATTTATCAACCTAAAATTATTCCCAAAGACATTGTTTTACGGTAATTAATATATTATTCATAAGTTTTTTTTATATATTAGTAATTCTGCCAAATGACTGTTAAACACTTCTAAATCTCGGGTCTAGGGTTCTAATAAAATTGTTTTAATCCCTGCCCAACAATGGCACGTAGAATAAAGCCTTTCACAGGGCACAGAATTGAATAGTCGACGATAAATAACGAGTGCTATTCGTGCGACAGGGCCGGCCAGGGCCAGACTGGGCCGGCCGGCTGAACGAGCCGTTGATAAAATCTGCGATAAATTCAATGATTTGTGTCAAAAATTTGCCATATATCAAACATAACGCCAGATCTGCAATATCAGACCCGGCCATTTGTTGGCAACTACAGCATCATTTATCATATCATTTTAAGGGGTAGTCAAATCAAAAAAGGCTTGCAACGTTGCAAAAAAAAAATGATAAAAATATTTTTATTTAAAAAAATAAACTTCACATTTTATTATTAATCCACGACCAGTAAATCCGGTCACATAATCCAACTTTCATCGAAGTAATACTGGATGTTTTATTCCATCCGATTTCCATGTACCAGTGACGTTTTGAAATTTTACAATCTTCTTCTTAATCATCAGTTATTTTACACCCATTCCTGAGCATGAATCTCCCCCAAACACAGGTCGCTGTCTTATGCAGTTTACATACAAGGCCATCAGGCTATCTTCAAGTTGCAACCCAAGGTTTTATGTGCAACAAATTTGTGGCCGGCCTCTGCTTCTACTACCTATCCATGGGCACTATTACAGGATCCTCCAAGCCTCGCTCCACGACCAACACAGTCCTATTTCACCTTTGCGGCCTGGCAGAAGCAGATTATAAAAACTTGGGAGATCATCTGGACAATGTATACAACCTTTGTTTTTTCATTTTCTACTCGTCGGTCTTCCTTTACTCAGTAATATACAAGCTTTCATTGGAACACTAGGCGATCCAAAAAGAGTTACAAAATGTATAAACCATTAAATTATTAAGTTACACGAAAACTCTAATGTACTTCCTATTAACAGAGGAGTTCGACAAGTTGTTAAACAATTATTATTAAAATGAATTTAGTACCTAACTTTAATTGTTACTTAATAAAAATATACTCGAATAATTTTAAGGAAAAAATTTTAGAATGGGACTCGTAGTTAAATTTGGTTGGTTGTTTATAATTTTTTGATTAGTTTTATACGCTTTATTTATCTCCAACGATTCCAAACTATTTAATTTGTGACCAACATATGCAAAATTTACAATCCCAATTTTTTATCAAAACCATGACCATTTTCTATCAAATTATTAGAAAATTTTGAAAATCCACTATTATTCAAACATCTCAAATGCTCCCTTACTCTTATATTAAAATTTCTACCCGTTTTATCAATATAAAATGCAGCACAATCCTTGCAACTAAGCTTATAGACACCAGAATTGTCCAAATAAAAAGGGTGGCATCTAGTGAATAGTTGAATAATGAAGTGTTCCACAGTCGCACCCCGCCAAGTAGGAAACAGGTAGATGCCATAAAAACTCAAAAGACAGATTAAGAGCGCTACAAAACAATGATAATATGTTTAACGAACTAAGCAACTTAGAACTAAGTCAAGTGCCATGTGGAGAGGATAACAGAACAGCAAACACCGAAGTCACTTCTGAACACCAGATCAATAGGACGTAGAAGCTTGGGAAGGCCTAAGCTAAGATTTATTTATATTTTATTTATTTCTGACTGATCTCTACCCAATTGAATCATGTATTAAGTCCATATTTACTTAATTTTTTGCAGGTGAACGATTTTCAGTCAGTGTTAAGTGTGTTATACTGTTTAGGAACTAAAAACATATAGAAACGTTGAAAAAATGTCGGTGTTGCTCTCGGAATAGGTGTGTAGGTGTTTATTCGTTGTATTGTGTTGTGATCATAATTTATTGCTAAGGGTGAGTTATTGTTTGAATGGAAATATTGTACGAGTCTCAATAAATAATTTATAAATTATAAATTAATAATAATAATAAAATAAGTTATAAATTAGTCTTACGTCTAGAACACTGTACTCCTTAAATATAAGATATAATGGATATCTAAAAGGACGGCTATTTATTACCCTTAGAATTGTCTTTTGTGCTCTTTTAACCGACTCTAATATTGTTTTTGCTGCTATTCCCCAAACTAAAATCGCATAGTTAATTAAAGAGTAACAGAGTGCATAGTACACCAATTTTAAAAGTCTATAGTTAATTTTACATCGTATTTCTTTAAAAAAGGATATTAGTTTTCTTATGCGTTTAACGTTTTCCAGTTAATATGGTCATCGGTCAGAACTCCCACATGTCGAATAATTTTGACTGGTGTCAATTTTTCCCATTGGCAAGTGGAAACCGTGTTCTCGTTTGTTTTGCAGTCATGTACGATTAGTGTGGAATTTTTATATGGCGATGTTATTTCGTTAATACAAAAACATACTTTTTTTTATGTTAAGTGATTGTAAATTCGTATCGAACCATTTTTTCACAAGTATTGACCTCTTCCCAAGACTTACCCTCAAAGCAAAGCACTGTGTCTTCAAAAGTGATTATTTTTCCATTATTTAAAGTCGCATTACAAAAGTCGTTAATATATACCAGAAATAATACAGGGCCTCAAATGCTTCCCTGTGGAATACCGTATATTATCAATGATGAATTGCTGTATTTTTATTGTTTCGGATAATTTGTCATCTAATTTTTAAGTAATCCTTGAACCACTCATACGCTGTGCCCCTTACTTCTATTTTTTCAAGCTTTTTAGCAATAGTAGATGAGGTACAGTATCAAATGCTTTTGCAAGATCAAGAAAAATCCCAACGCATCTATTTCCCTTGTCCAGGTTCGATACGATATATTCCAAAAGAGACATGAGGGTATCTTCTGTACTGCGTTTTGATCGGAAACCAAATTGTTGATGGGAGGGAATATTATTAACATCTAGAAATTTGAGGAACCTCCGTTTAAAACTTTTTCTAGAATTAGAAGAGAGATCAGTCTATAGTTAGATACATCACTAAGGTTTCCGCATTTATAAATTGACCATATCATCGAATCTTTTAGCGCTCAGGTTAGTTATGAATGCAAATAGTTCGGAAATATGCTTCATGGAAATGGAACGACAATGCCAACAAAACTGGAGAAAAACGGTGCGAAGCAGAGATCAACGGACGAAAACTCTCGAGGCCAAAACTCACCACGGATTGCGTCAATAGTGATAAAATACAAAACTCTCCATCCTCGTGCAGCGAATCGATAATATGAGACATTTCAGATTTCTTTTAAACTCGATGCCGTTCATGTTTTTCATTATTACTCCTAGCATTTAATTCTTGAACACATCAGTGATGGACGGTGACCTATCATGTAACCAAAGGTATTACTTTTTTCTTTTATTAGAAAATGTATTCATATTTAGGCAAAGATAAGTATCCTTGACAGGTAACTTTTATTTATCCCTAATCTAAATATACAAGAGAGCCAATTGGATAGAAATCAACCCAAAGGCATCTAACGTATCGATTCCTCTCAACAAAAGCAAGAAAAGAAAAACTTCCGAGTATCTATATGCAATTATTTAAGATGAATTATACCAAAAAAAGACGAGATGTTATTTTTTGAATTTAAAAACTACACATTTCGACGCCCCCGTGTGCTTTCTTTATTGGTCATAACATATATATATATATAAAGTTAATTACAGATGATAAACTTAAATAACAATTATCAACACATTGGAAAAAGAGATACTGATACAGAATTATTGTAATACTGGGATTAAGAACAAAGTTTATTATACATACATTTATTTATTTGATGTTATTATATAAATAGTGCAATCATAGAAGTGACAATTTGCGATACACTCCCTAAGCGGGAAAAAGAATAATACACGTATGTTTGAGTCACGTTGTCCTCTATTTCATTTCAGTCTGCTGGTCTTCCCAACATTCCCATCGCGAGATCCACACCCTAATGAAACTGCGAAATAGTCCGAGGTTCTATTCGTTCCTTAGCGAATCGTCGTTTCATGGTGAGCGACGATTTATCCCAATCAGTCCATCAATCATAGTTTCTCGCGCATCAGACATTATCGTACTCCCTAATATGTGGTCCGGCGTCTGCCTCACCCGAGCGCAGATGCACTGAGAATCGCCTATAAGTCTATAGTCAAAAGACAGCTCAGAAACTGACCATGTCCGGTAATCATCATTTGTATCTCGCGGTGAGTCAGCACAGCATCCATTATCTTTCGAGGTTACGTAGAAGAGAAAGGACAATACACATATGTTTAAGTCATCAACAAGTAATCATCAGTATAGCCAGCAGTGTTTTTATTTCTAATTAATCCTCGCTTAAAATATACTCGTCGTCTTGAGAACATTTCTGCGGCATGTCTCAAAAATAATATTCGAAGAAATGGTACCACGGCCTGGATATTGTGGCTGATTCCCTCGGTCGCCGACTGAACTGCTCGACGGCAATGTTCCATTTTATACATCGGACACGATCCGGTATCTAGTTAGGCGGACATTTAAGCTGACGGTCATATCATCAGAACGGGCAAGTGGGACTGCTGCGGGGTGGCGCGGGGACAATAATGCACTTTCAGCAGTGCACTTCAAATAGATCAACCCTTTATTCTCCCGTCGAGGGATTTTTCCTACGTTTGGTAAAACGGACTAATTAAATATCATTCAAATAGTCATTTTTATAGTAGATAATATATGATTAAAAACGATTTGAGTTCTAGAAAGACAATGTACTGGAGGACGGCTCTACGTTTATACGTTGCAATGCTCGATTACATTACAAAGATAAATATTATATTTATTTGGCAAATATTTGCAGATAATCTTTAAGTTTCATCGCGGTTTTTGAGTTTGGGGGAAATAAATCGTGTGATGCGGTTAAAAACTATACCTTGTTAATATCGTTAGTGTTTTGCTTTAACTGTTCACTAAACCTGGAATGATGTTGGTATCTTCTATTATGACGCGGACATGGGATCGATGAAGAAAAACTGCAGTGACAGGGGACTATACCTCAACATGAACAATTATTTAAGTACTAGACGACGTTTAGTTGTTGTAGATTTGGGAACTAGAAATGAACCTATATTAAAATATAGTTTGGATGCAAAATGAGTGGATATAATTTTCAATACTAATGCATAAATTTAACAATGCTTTAAAATGTTTCTAGACAGTTCCAATAAAATGAAAATTAATTTCCGCCATAAATAATTATATAAATCTCAAAAGGAAACATCCTCACTGCATAAAATCATATAGCACCGAATTATTTGCCTCGCTTGCAAACCGATTAATATATTAATATATTATTACCAGTCAAGTTAAAATGGTGTTCCATTTTCTAGTCAAATTTGTGTTCAAGTGATAACATGTAAAACTGCATCATATCACAGAACACGATCATTAGATTAGCTACACAAACAATCAATTATGATTGAAATGGCCTGAAAGATAAATGTGATCGATGATAAATGTGGAATCAGTTGAGAGTAACGGCGGCGGGGAGGGGTGGGGGGAGTAGGCAATGATAATGCTTTCATTAATAGTAAATGGCTAATTTAATGCTGCCTTCAATAGCCGCCTCATATTGGGATGCAAATTGGATGCTGGATCTGATTGTACCAAATTAATATTAATTTATCAGGAGTCACAGCCATACAGGTGGACCAATAGTGTACAATTAATTTTACCATAGGTACTCATAAATATTGATTGTATTATAAAGCAACAAACGTTTGTATAATAATATTATTATTATATAAAATTCTATTTTTCTATTATATATTTTATTGGCACAATTATAATACTTAATATGCAACGGATTTAAAAAAAAATCTAACAAAATTATTTATAAGTCATGTCATTATTATTTTTTGATTGCGCTTGTAATGCCAAAAGTCCAAAACCGATAAGTGTAAAAAGGTATACGAGTTAAGGTGAGTATCGCGATAGCCTGCTTTTAAATAATGCGGTTTGTGTCTTGGCTAACAATATAACAACGGCTTACTTGCATTATTAGCTCAATATAGTTTAAAACAACATTTTGAATTTGTATTATTTTATTTATTTCCATCGATTGCTTTCAATATTTTGAACTTCTCAAAATGTTCATATTTAAACAGAAAACTATGATTGAAACTTGTACAATTTAATATTATTATTTTTGATATACCGTTTCTTTATTTAATTATTATTATTATTTATATAATATAAAATAAAATAGTAATTAAAAATAGATAATAGCAGTCTACAGACGAACAGCTGTTCGTCACCACGATAAATCATCAATAATGTTAACATTTTGTCGGGCTGGTATTGTCGAGTATTATGTATTACAATAAGGGGGCGGATCTACTGGGAGATCATTAAATCTCACACAATGAAGTAGCGATGTCTATCTCGGCCGTAAATAGCCGATATTTATTGCCGAGGGTCTCCTAATTCGGATAGTCGGGATTGATTGCCCTCGGATAGAGCAGCTAACCCTTTGCGGAAGAGACACACACACACACACAAATACAGGACGGGGTAGTTAAATAAGCATGATCACAATATGAAGGATATATAAATCCACATCCATGTGTTCAATTATCATTTTGTTTCAGATAAAAACTATAATAATATAATAAAACAAAATGACAAGATCGTCGTCGTTGACGTCGCAGGCAAAACAAAAATATTATTTACTTAGAAACAAAATGGAGAATCAGGATAACTAACGAACTTAATCGAGAAATTACCAAATCTATTTTTCAGAAATGCTTAAAAAAAATGATAAAAACTACGGGAGTACATTGTTTCCCACATATACACAATAAACACACAGTAGATTGATTAGTTTATGATACTAGTAACTAGATAAAGGAAAACATCCTGGTCTCATAATACTGTATATTGTACTCATAATATTAATAAAATTGTAAGTTAAATTTAATCTAACAATAACTTATCTAATTTATTTATTTTATTCGTGTTAAAAATACCACAGAACTATGTTCTGAAATTCCAAATTCACAACAAAAATATGTTTTCATTAAAAATAATATATATTTTTAAAAATCATTTTACAAACTGATGAAACATAAATACATCATACATAAATCACTTACAAAGAAAAGACAGAAAAAAATCAATTAACCAAAATAATATATCTATCACTGTAAAATTTTATTACCAGTAATTGACTTTAGCATTACCAGCAATTGACTATAATGAAGCTGTAGAAAGTTGTCAGATATCATCAAACATGTTTTTCAGTGAGACATCTATTTTTGGGTTTTACTGTGCATCTTTCTTGTAAAGTGATTCCTTTAAAATTTGTTTTAAATATAAAAAGTGATAAAAAAGTGAACAAAAGACAAAAAGTTTTCCTCGTGATGAATATGTGATCGTGCCCAGAAAACGTCACGGAATCATAATCTATTGAAAGAAAGACATTTATTCCTAACGCGAGTCAAAATGAAAAAAAGATTGATCAAATTTGAATGAATTTCAGATAAGAGAAAATTAACATTTCGGGCATTAAGAACATCGGAGACATCCGCTTTCTACAATCTTAATACTGAAATCATCAGGGTATAGGGAATAGGGGCTTTCAGGACGTTCATTAAAAATAATGTCATACCTAGAAGCCGGGGCCGATGATAAGATACGGCAGAGTGGCTCCGGAGTGGCTCCAGAGGTGGAGGCTTCCTCAATATTTAACTTCCTCCGAACATAATGGAAAGAAAAGGAGAAATTTGCGATCGAAGTTATTTGAATACAAAACATATCAAGATAGGGGCGGACGAGGGAAGCTGGCGCGATAAGGGAGATGACTGCTATAAACCCCCGCGCCATATTCTCCGAAGGGATGTACATATCGACAGAAAATAAACACACGGAGATAAATGGTCGGAGTACGTCCCGTGAGCTACTGCCTCCCGCCTGATACCGAGACGCAGGCAGTCAAGTCGCGATCGTGTCGTCAGTCAGCGCGGCCAGAGGCTCGTTCCATCACTTTTCAGAAAGTCGGCTATTCCGCTACGATAAAAACCGACCCACGGAAAAATAAGACACAAGTAATCCTAATACTTTGGTGTGACTTTGTTCGCATCATCACGCCAATACCACTCAACGATAATAGAGACGTCCGTCATCTTATATCATAGCCTCTTCACGGCAAAGATTGGCTTATCGATTCAATACAAGATTAAACAAATGTGGCGTACATTGGGAAAAAAGAAATTGGGAAGGGTTGGAGGATGTAAACTGATGTATATGGTGGTTGTATATCCCTGATTGAACTCTTGTTCAAAACGTATGGCTGGTTGGCTGGTCTGGTGTATTATAGACACACTAACCCGTAAAAGTAACTTTAAAGTCAATGTTATCTTGAATATTTTCTTGAGAACGCAATACTAAAAATAGATACCGAAGACTAAATTTTCAAATAGTATTTTTAAATATTATTTTCGAATCAGAAATTTACCCTCTGGATTACTTACTATTAATTATTAATAATAGAAAAGCTTTCAAAAACGATGCAAGGTCACCTAGTAAACTAGTAAACTTTACAAAGCCCAAAGAGTCTATCAGTGTTTAATTATTTAGGTTTTCTTGTTTGTTTGTTGACCTACTAAAACTTATAACTCCCATATATTCTTCTAAGTGGCCTACGACTATATTGTGAATTTGAGTTTTAAATAAAAATCTTGATTACATCTCGTGTTTTTCATCATTAAAATGTATATAGCTACAGTGAAAATTTATGTTACGACTCTATGAAATTTTAAAGATTCTCTTTACTTAATATTTGATTAATTTCACTAGAAAGTCTGCCGACCCCTTCACTAGACCAACAAGCTACTCATAATATTCCCCTAATTGTCTTTAAATGTTTGTTTTGAGGGTCCACCGTACATTGTACCTTAATGTCATACTAGTACTACCTATCAGGATCATTAACGACCTATTGTTAATCGATACACTAAAAGTAAAAATAAATAAATAATATATTAATTAACTTGAGGGAGACTGTCAAGATGACAGACGCATTTTAGCCCGTCTTTGAATGACAAACTCTAATAATATAATTGCGCTACGTTGCATCCTTCATAGTATTCAATGTTAGTGTCTATTTCTTTGGAAATCCGCTAGATGGCAGTACAGATTAGCAAAAAAGAATAATGAATATTAAAATTCATTTACAATCTTTCCACATTGTATAATAGATGTCACTGTCTAATATTTGCAAATAGTAATGTCTGTCTAATAATGTAATAGATGTCTAATATTTTTCAAAAACTGCAGTGAATAATTCTTGGAAATATCGTACTCACTTGAATTTTTAATTACTTTTCAAAAAAAATATTTTGACCTGTTCGTATTACTTAATTTCTTTAAGTTCACTATATCCTTCGTGTTTATGCTTTTAATAGCATCTGACGATAATCGTATCAATTTAATATGGCTCCAAGTGTACATATGTATTTTGTTTATCACACTAGAAATAAAGACAAAGCACAACTAAATATTGCATTGTTAAAGTAATATAATAAGGGATTTCCAAATTGAAATATAGATACTACGGAAACCCTAGCTGCGCAGCAGCCACTATCGACCGCGAAGTGGCCACAATAGCCGCCAGCAGAGGCTAGCACCAGTTTAAACTTAATATTAGTTTTTTGTTTATTACTGCTATGGAAGAAATCGAAAAGAAACTAATGGCTTCACACCAGAGCGCCTCGGGTTTAATATTATAGTTATGTGAAAAATTGTTTTTCCTCTAAATTGTAATTTATTTAATAATATTTTAATAATAAAATGACATATCTATATTATTTTCATTTAATTATTTGAAATGCCCTAACATCTATTGTGCGTACCGTACCCGATATAAAGTAGAAATCTATTTTGATAGATAACCTAACGCAACCTTAGTGAATCTCCGCGTGCGGTAGACAAGGTATACAAAGATCTATAATACATTGTTCGAGTGAGTGATGAATTTGTACAATTGTGACAAAGAAAAGATTACGGGGGTAGGGGGTAGTCCTCGATGACACGGCACCGTCCCCCCAGGTACAGGTGAAGCGCGTAACGCCATAATAGATCTTCACCGAAAAACTCCGCAACGTCAGGCGACTTCTGCGGGAAGAAAATTGTTTTACAAGGGGAGCACAATCAATTCTGCTGACTCCGAAGGCCTAACAGGGCAACAGGGCGCCTCGGCGGCGCGGCGTCCCCGAGCGGCGGGCCGGCCGGCGGGCGCGGCCCGCGCTGCGGCCCCTTCGGCGCGGGGCCGCCCCGACACGGGCGGAGCCGAACCGATGCCGCGGAAGTGATCGCGAGATTACGGGAGGAAATTTACTTTAAATTTCCCGCCGACGCGGGCGATAGGTTATTGGGAAAAGCTATAAATTGAAAAGACATTTAATGTAGGAATCATTCGGTAGATAAATCATTTCTAGTATGCGTCAGAAGGAGCAGACAAATATTAACTTCTGTAGGCCAGTTAGTCGGTAAAGGTATTTATTTAAAGAATATATTATTACGTTTTTAACACCACCATAAACCTGGAATACCTTGAGTGACCAGATAAATCAGATGCCGGTCTCGTTGAGGGTTTTGTGGATAAAAGAGTGAGGCGCGCTACCTCCACCTAACTAATTTTGTGCCTAACTCTTTGAGAGTTAAGAAATGCAATATTATTACTAATACAGCGTACAATACGTCTTGTTTTGACTTATGAAAGCGTTCCCCCGCTTCAATACACAAGTAGGTACACACGAATACACAGCAAGCATTAGACTATCCGAAATGACTAATTATGTGTTAATATTTTATTTAGTAACACGTAAAGTAACGTTAAAGGACAGTGCAGAAATAGTACCGAGTCATTTTTATTTTGTTATTGTTATTATTGTTATTTCCTTACCTATACATCATTTGATTCGTTGACTTTAAACTGACTGTGAGTGCAAAAAATGTTAACTGTTTATCTCAAAAAATAATGAAAATACCTTCAAAGGCCAAGGAAAATGCAACGAACTGTATCATAAGACATGCCTTACAAGACTGTGAACAATCCAAAAAGACAAAATTATGTAATTTTTGTGACCAAAAAAAAAAAAAAAGATACTTCTAAAAGCCTGAAATTGATTACAGTAAACCCGGCGGAATAAACAGCCGAACCTCTTTCAAAGGAAGTCAATAACAAGATACAAATGATATATGAGATGAGAAAAGACTTAACAGCAATTAACAAAGTCGTCACACGTCCCACCGCTAATAATACAATTCAAAAACCAGCGAAACACAGATGAATGGTTAAAAAAGGGATAAACCGCAAAAATCTGTAACAATGATATCAAACAAAATAAAATAAAATACCGCATCTACATTAATGAAAACCTAAAACCTCACATAAAAGAATTTCTTTGGGAAAAAAAGTATATAGAAGGAAAAGTATAAATATATCTAGGTAAATCAAGGCAAAAAAAACTGGTAAGACGTACATAGGGAGCAAAAGTCATACAAATATACGAAGATAGGGATATTGATGCTCTATTGAAGGATTACTCATTTGGATAATACACACGATACATTGTACAACATAAAAATGACGTCACAGCGAGTCACAAATTACAAGTTCCCAGAATGTGTAAATACAGACACATGAATAAACAGTGTACTTTTAAAAATTAAGTTTCCCTTAATCCATGTCAATATTCAATGTTCAAAAACTTCAATTAATACTTGGTTATCAATCACAAAGGACATAATACAATACTTGGATGTGATCAAAGAAGAAGATATAAAATAAAAGGATATAATTTGTATTCTCAAACGAGGAAAAATAGAAGAGAAGGTGGTATCATTATTTATGTGAAAGAAAAATATAATTTTGAAAAAAAAAAGAACAATTAATTACTGGTGAAATTAAATGTGGGAAGCTGTGAAAGGGAAATGTGAAAGAAAAAAATCAACTTATTATTAATTTATCGTCTACCTAATACAAATAAAAACCAATTTATAAATGAACTGTCAATAATGATACAAAAAAAATGCAGCCAGCCAAGATATTATTATCTCCGGAGATATAAACATCGGTCTACTTAAACAAAATAACAAGCAAGTTTCTAATTATGAAACCACGCTATCTGAAAATGGGATGGTTCAATTAATAAACATTACAGCGATAATCCGTGATGAGTTCATAGAAAATCGAAATGTGCGCTCCTGTATTGCAGGCCACATACAGTTGTCCACGTGAGAAGCGTGGATTTTACAAATTCAGATTTAGATTCCACACACTTATAGCGATTGTCGCTGTGCTTTGTTGATTGTGCAAATGCGAGTCGCACCGGAAACTGCAGACGTTTCAATTCGAAAGGCATATCTGTCGGAATCATTGGGCTACGTGGCAACAATACATCCTCTCCTTTCAATTTTCCATTTAAAATTGTAGCTTCGATGATATTGTTCATTACCTTTGTCACTAAAAGCCTGGTGCCGTTGCAAAGTCGTATTGGATTAATATTTCGGAGAAGAATGATAGGTACGCCAATTTTCAATGTTAAAACGTGCGGCGACATGCCTGGCAAAACGAGTGAATTTAAGAATTCAGTTGTATAATTGACAACTTCCTGTTGATTCATTACAGTATCGATGGAATTAAACGTTGTCTCTTCGCCTGGTATTTCGTTTTCGGCAATAAATTATATGAAATACACATATTTATTGAAATGACTAGCGCGCCACCTATTGTAAAATGGTTGTTCAGGAACTTTCCGCAGGCGTGTGCATAACAATTCACCAAAGTCTCATGGCAATCAGATGAACGGTAAAGGAACGCATACGGGAGAACAAACAAACAAATATATTTTTTTTAAATATATAGTTAAAATAATAATGTGCATTCTGGCATAAAGTGAAAGATTTTTGAACACTATATTGTTGGAATAGACCTGTACGGAGAACAAGTTATGGATGGTCAAAAAGTCAAAATTGAATATTTTGAAAAAAAAATTATTCTACAAGAACTACAAAAAATAAACTTGAATGAAATATAAAATAAAATATTCCCGATAGAAATGTATGATAAACTGGTAAATAGTTTTGTAATAGTCTATACTAGTGCAAAAAAGAGTACTTCTCATCCCAAATAAGAAATGAAAACCAATGTATTACATCGGAAATTAAAAGTATGATCCGAACCAAGAATAAACTACACAGAAAATGAAAAAACTCTCTAAATTATATATTATATCGACTACAATACACAAATTTTAGAAATAAAACAAACAAAAACAAATTCCGTCAAAATACCAATCAGGAAAATGCAGGAAATTATAAAAAATTCTGGAAGAATATAAATGAATGGTTGGGGAGACAGAAACAAAATGTAGACTTGGCTATACTTAATCATACGGGTGGTGAAACTGAAAACATGTGTAAGAATTTGATGTAACCTTTTCTGAAGAAATTGACAATACAAAACACAAGTGCAAAGAAGAGTCCTTAAAGAGGCACACACATGTTACCGAAGCGGACCAATCGATGAGAAATAATAAAGTAACTTATGTTTTGAAAGGGGGATTTATCCTGACAAATTAAAAATTTCAATCATAAAACCAATTTTTAAAAATTGAGACTGTTCTGACACAACAACTAATAGATAGCACCGTTGTCAAGTGTTAGTAAAAACTATTGAAAGAGTTATCATTAATAAAATTACAATTTATTTAGAAAAAAATAATATCATTCATCCTATGCAATACGATATTCAAAAACAAAAAAGTATTAAGACTCATCCTGTTAAAATTTCCAGTAAAATAAATAAACAAGTAAATGTTTAAAAACCACATCATGGCATTCTTCATTGATTTTTTTAATACTTTGGACACAGACAAACTATTAACAGCGGTGGAAGAGAGTGGATTAAGAGGACTTGTAAACAAATGATTCCATGAGTACTTGAAATCCAGAAAGTTTGCAGTAAATCAACTAAATAAACAATGTAAGAGGGTGTTCAGCGGAAAAATTTCAAGATTAAATAGCTATTGCTCGTAAATCATCAGTATGAGGTAAGTGGGAGGGGTATCGACGAGAACACTACACTACAGCTTGTAGTGGAATAAAAAAATCAACAGTGCATGTTATTTTGAAAAAGAAACTACAGTTTCACCCATATAAACTGCAAGTCGTGAAGTTTCTTAACAAAAATGACTATTCTTTACATGAAACCTTAGCGAGAACGATACTGGAACGTTTTTGAACAGCACGAACGCTTGGAAAGATATTGTTTACTGACGAAGGACATTTTCATATCGATAGCAATATTAATAAACAGAACATGAGATACTGGTGCTCCGACAATTCAAGAGAACGCCATCAAAAACGTTTGCATTATCCAAAAACGACAGCGTGGTATGCAATTTGTGCCCGAAGGATAATTGGCCCTTATTTTTTTAAACAGCGAGAGACAGTCACTGCTGACGTATATTGCTGAATTATCGACGAGTTTTTAGTACTGCAACTACAGCTGTTTCCCGGGTTCAACAACAGCACACATTTTTAGCAAGACGGGGCCACTCCACATACAGCTAGAGTTTCTATTGAGAAGCTGAAGATAAAACTCAATTTTGTATAAATAAAATATGAGAATAACATTGTAGTTTTTATTTTTATTTAATATTAAACTTGAAAATTTTCCGCTAGATACCCTTTACCTTAAACGACATAAAATACGGTGTGCCAACTGGATCTACATCAGGACCTATGTGCTATATTATTCATGTAAATAGCCTGGCCAATGTTATAAAACTTTGTCAAAAGTTTGCAACACTGATAATTGTTGCATTTCTTTTTCGTTTGCCAAAAACAAAATGCTGCTGCAGTAGTTGATATGAGGAATAATAACAGAGTTGTAAACTATTAAAAAGTTTAAGAAGAAGAAAACGAAAAAGGAAACGAAGAAGGTAAAGAACAAGGGATGCGTCAATTCTGAAATTACACATACAATTAGCGAATAGAAAATTACATATGGTGCAGGATAACACAGATGCCAAACATATTTAATTATTCTCACCCTTCCTCAACTTATATGAAGTCACATCTTCGTTATTTTTACATCAGACAAACGCCCGTGCTCGTCGATACTTGTCAACAGAAAAATACGGTAGCGAGAATTTTTTTCCTTACGCGGTCAGTGTTGCCAATTGGTAAATGTCAACTCCCAACCTATCTCGTGCGCGATAGATACAAAATATAACGTAATAACAGTCTGTCCCTTTCATATTGCATACTTTTTAAAATATTGTTGTACCACTTGGTTTATTTATACTTTCTTTTTCTGGTACAGTGTTATCAATAGCATTTTTTATATTACCATATAATTTTTAATTCATCTACATCATAATTTCTATAACGTTTTGTTGTTTTTAAATAATGATTAGATTTTTTGTTTTCCAGTAAGACATGGATTATTGCATGATCTGTAATTTTAGGGAAATCTAGCAGATTAACACGTAACTCAAACATATTTGTTATCACGAGATCTATTAATGTACTAGATGTTTGAGTTAGTCTTGTAGATTCTTGAACCATTTGTTTCATCCCGTTGAATTCTATAATGTTTTTTAACCTTTTTGTATATATTTCGTCAGTGTTTATCATGTTTATGTTAAAATCTCCTATAATAATATTAGATCCGTTCTCTCTGATATTTAATGAGTACCAATTTTCAAAATATGATAAGAATTTGTTTGTACTTGAATTTGGTGAATGGTATATAATAGAGTATATTCCATTTATAAATCTTTTTTTAATTTTAACTGCCAGGTTCCAAACAATCTTCTCATATTGTTCATTAGTTATGATATCAAACTGTATTAAGACTTTATTTATTACGGAAACTAACGGGACACACTGTACATAAGTATACTGCAGTTACTTAATCTAGAGAAGACAATTCTTTGGCATCACAAGGATCGAGGATAACGCATAAAGCTTGGCTGTTCGAGGAAGAAGAAAAAGATCGATAGATACTCAAATTATGCGCCAAAAATTAGATGAATCGAGTCAAATGAAGCCAATTAATTATCACTGTACGAAATATATCTAATTCACGAAAGAAACAACTTTTATATATGTATATCTGTAATGTACGCCCCTGGAGTTTAAATTATGTTTTGTACATAATGTAAAGTTTTCAAACATTGATGGTTCAGATTTCAGGGGCAGAAAAATCCGGAAATTGATGATTTTTGACCAGGGGCGACCTCCTCGCCCGTCCTGGGACACCATGAGTACACAACGAGGGAAGTTTGCAACTTAAAATGGAGAATTCCTGAAAACAGAACACATCGTGTAGAGCTTCTGTAATGGCTATTTAAAAGGGAAATCCATCTTGGCGCACTGCTTAAAACACAGCGGAGCACTTGGAAGGAAGATATATGAGGATGAGAGTTCAGACGAGCGGTGCCAGGCGGTGTCGGGTGCCGGGTAATCCATCGTCGAGAGTTTCGGATTTGGAATTTTTCACATTTATCCTAACAGGCTCTTAATCACATCCGACCAGAGCTACATGGCGGTCTACTGATTCCTGTATCTGTATTCTTCTCCAGAACACTCGAATTCATTCCAACAAATCGTTTCACAGCAGAGATAACTGCACACTTTATTATTCAAATCGCAAAACTATAATCAATTTGATTCTCCAAATACAAACGAACTAACTGAGAACCACTACATAAGTTAATTATTTGTAGGACTTAGCACACGATTTACGAATAAAGAAACATTTGAATTGAATCCATACACAGTATAACAATAACATATTATATTTCATACAATCAAATCATTAGAATTCAGCTTAAAAACACAAAGGTCTCACAAACTCTTAGCAATCCCTTATAAATTCCAAAAAAATATATTTTCCAAAAAGAAGAAATTTAAAAATATTTTAGACAGTTATTTTTAAATTATTACAAATATATATAACATAATAATTTTTGAACTACATTTTTCTTTTCATACAAATTTTACTTTTATTCCAAGGATAGCGATCCATAAAAAAACAGTATCGGCGCCATCTAGAGTCAAAATTGAGAATCTACAAAGGGATGATGTCAGAGAAAAATTTAAAAGGAAAATGTATGAAAAGCTGAGTGAGCAAGGAACGAGTGATCTGAATACAGACAATGCATGGGAATACATTAAGGTTACTTTATGCGAATCAGCGAAAGAAACCTGTGGCATAGCTACCCAAGGAAGGAAGAAAGGAGATGCATGGTGGGACGATGAAATAAAGGAACTTGTGAAAGAAAAGAAGAATGCGTGGCGCTATCTGTTGGCAGTAAATGGGGATGAATACACGATAGTAAAATACCTGTACAATGCCTGTAAAAATCTGATGTGAAAAAAAATAAAGAGTGACTGAAAAGAGAGGAATGGGTAAAAATGACAGAATTTTCAGGATAGTATAAAATTCATCTGGTCAAAAAATCTCAATATGGTGCTGAAAGCAATAGTATGAAAGCTATTAAGTCAGTAAATCGAGAGATGTTAATGCATGAGGATGAAATAAAATATAGATGGATGAAATATTTCCAGGAAACGTATGAGTGTAGAGAATGCAAATGATGATGCACCTGAGAGGCTCTCTGGGGTAAGTATGAATGAGGAAAACGTTATAAATGCAATAAGTATGGAAGAAATAAAGTGTGCGATAAAACATATGAAGAATGGTAAGGCTGTGGAGTATGATAACGTTGCTGCAGAGTATGTCAATGCTGGTGACCCATTAGTTATCTTATGGCTTCATGCGCTCTTCAATCAATGTTTGGAAGAGAGCCACACCCTGTTATATTGGAGGAGGTATGTCATAATGCCTCTTAACAAAGGCATAGGGTCGAAAATGGAATATGGTAACTATAGGGTTATTAGTCTACTGAGCTCTGTTGGTAAACTATATGGAAGAGTTTTAATAGAACGGTGACGAAAGAAAAAGTATGGTATGTGCAAGGGGCATTTGTGGGTGGAAGAGGACGCATGGATCAAATCTATTCTCTACGAGTGATGATGCAAAAGTTTTTGGCGAAAAACCAAAAACTTTTTTGTGCCTTCGTAGATCCACAGAAGGCATATGACAGAATTATAAGAGAAAGGTTATGGAATGTACTCTCTGACTACGGGATGAATAGTAAATATATACACGCAATCGCATCCCTATATTAAGGAAGTTCTGCGTGTGTAAGAATCAATGAAACATTCATACCATGGTTTGACATTACAAAGGGTGTCAAGCAGGGTTGTGTAATGTCTCCATGGCTGTTCAATTTGTATATGGATAAATGTGTGAAAGAACTGGAATGTATGAACGTAAGTGCAAAAATGGTCGATTTGATTGTATGCTGTTTATTGTACGCCGATGATGCAGTACTAATGACGAATAATGAATAGGAATTACAGAGTCTAGTGAGTATAATGTACGATGTATGCAAGGAAAGCAACCTCATGATGAATGTTAACAAGTCGAAAGTGATGGTATTCGAGAAGGAGGAAAGCAAGACACCGTACAAAACACTTGTAGGAAATGAATGTTTGGAACAAGTAGATGAGTTTGTGTATTTGGGAAGTATGTTTGATAGAAACGGAAAGGCTGGGAACGATATCAAAAGGAGGGTGACTGCTGGAAATAAAGTGAACGGCGTTTTGAATGGAATTATATCTAACGAGAATTTGTCAACCGAGGCAAGACTAACGGTGCACAATAGAGTCCTGGTTTCGACATTGATGATAATTTGTGTTTAATACAAACTATCTTTGGATATAACCACGCGGGTATTTATTGACAAACAAGTCATTTTATATATACAGTAAACTGCAAATTTGAGAGGATAGTCAAAAAAGTTTTAAATAATGAAGTACAACCCTTTAAAACAAATGCATATTTTTATTTTTGATGGTTAATGCAAATAATCCCATTAAAATTAAATAATATACAAATAAATGATAAATGAACTAAAAGTTACCAGAATATAGAAAAAAGTACAATAATGCATATTTTATTATAAATATAAAGCGAAATAAAAATGTTATATAACAAGGTAGATAATATAAATATTTTGCATGGCTTTCCTTGAAGTCTACAATGATTTGCAGTAGGTATGCTTTCTCGGTATGTATTCTAGAAATTGATATTCCAAAACTAAAATATACCGCAACCCAAAATCACTTATTTATCAAGGCAGCAAATTTTTTAACAATCTGCCAATTATAATTAGAACAATTACAGACTACTATCAATTTGTATCTGAAGTAAAAAAATATATACACAGACTAACGGAAATATAAATTATCTCGTATATATTCTTTCTCTATTTACGAGTCCTACTCTCATAGAGAAGAAATAAATGTTAAATGAAATATATATATATATATATATCCTACTGATAATTCTAAATCGTATTATATTTTCTAATATTAAAATAATAAAAAAATAAGTAGTAGGTACATTATGGGAATTTATTTATCTAAAATTGACCATAAACTTTCTATTAATATCTATAATATCTGTATATGTGTTAGTTGTGTCCTGCTGAAAGATATAAAAATTCGTGAAACCCATTATTTGAACCGCTTCTTTGAATCGTTCAGATATTATGTTTGTTGACTATTCATAAGTCATAATCGTCCGAATTGCTACCAAATATCCCACCCCACTTGAAGGAAAACAGTTTATGCGATACATTTGTCATGCGGGGATTCACTTCAGACAGTCCAGACCACTTTTAAACTGCACAATTTTTAATCTATTTATTTCACTTATGTAAGACTTTCTTTGCAGTACACAGCTTCGCATGCAGATGCTCGCGGTCCGTACTGTGACGGTTTTTCTATAAAATTTGGAAGGGTCTTTCTTTATTTCAGCAAAATTTTAAGGTCGTTGTTGACCCTTTCGGTCATTGATCGTTTTCAATCTCACCCCTTGAAAATTTTCACTGCATGTGTTCCTTTTCGACTACCATTTCTAAAAATAATTGTAATATAAAAATTAAACTGCCCACGGACTACCAAAATTATCTTGTCTAAAAATTTCACGGCGACCCACTAATATCTTAAATGCTAGTTAACATACTGCAATTATTTTAACAAAACTAGTGTTTACTGTAAGTGTTGGCAAAGTCCTTATTTTGTAAGTTGACTCGAGTAGAATTCCGGGGAAGTGTATCTTTAAATATAATTAGAATACTAGAATAAAACAAATAATAATGTTTGACAAGAAACATATACATAAATAACAAAACTCTAATTCAATTTAGGTGACCTCTCAATTTTGCAGGACACTGTATGTATATATTATTATATTATGTTGCTTCGAATATTACATGTACGACTATATTTGTCAACTGGCTTCAAAACTGAGTGCGTCCCCTATAAAAGTAATATGTGAAATCTTTTCGGTTTTCTCATATAAAGAGCCAACAATGAAGATAGTGTATTCATCAGCTAGAAACACAGCACTGTGGGTCGGTGCACCTCGGCAGATGGAGTTGAACGGTGACGGAGTACAGTCGCCAGCCTTCAGCTAACCTCCAGCCCGGAGAAATACATTTATATGAGTGGGTACCGACGAAAAAAACTTTAAATTGGTTTCACTCAGGACGTTCTCGGGCGTTTCATTTTCCATTCAATTGTAGGGGGAATCGGTTTCTCAGAACGTCAGTCACTCCCGCGGCGGCGGGGGAAGGGGTCGACAGGGGGCAGGGCACGAATTTTTCCGAGGATATTTCTAATGGGCAATTCCTAGCGATAAGAAGAAACTTTCTTCCGAGCAGTCAGTGACAAAGTTAGCTGATTGCCAAAATTCATTCCACTCTGACATTCTGGATGAGGGTTGAAGGGTGAACGGCGAGGGACGAGGGCCGAGGGATGGGGCGGGACGGCCTTCCCGAGCCGTTGAATATAATTGGAAAGTAATTTGAAAAGCGGCGAACCGGCGCGACAGACAATCGCCCGGAGTTGAAAAATTTATTTTCCAAATTTCGTAATGTGATACAATTTCCGACCGGGGCATTATTTTCCTTCCACGACCGAATAAATACTGAAAAGGACAAACAAAGCCGGGACATGCCTTCTTTCCTCTCTTAAATAACAAAGGTGATGCATTGATATGGCGAGGGGGGCTGGCAGTTATGGGTCATATTTTTTTGCAAAAATATGTAATATTCCACATTCGAGGAGAAGGCTACGGTCCCGACTGTCTCGGCAGGACCATTACCTGGGCCGGCCATTACACGCGCTGGAATTGGCCATAAACAATAAAATTTGCATTTATTAGCCACCGTACGGCCACAGCTATTCTGCGGAGCGGACATAAAACAGTGGGGGCCATTTGCGATGACGGTTTTATTGGGAAGGTTCCGGAGGACTCCGAAGGGGCGGAGGCCCGCAACCGAGTGTCTGTTCTTGTGATTCTTCCGAGGAATCGACTGCCGCGGCAGCCCAGTGTGCATCTGAAGAGTCCGTCAACTCTCCCTCTCTCACCTCATTTGGTAAAACTGTATTTGAATTTGAGAAAATTCATCAAAATGATTAAAACAACACTTAAAACGTGAAACCAATCCAGTTCATTATATTAAGACAACTGCAGTTTTCACTGTAACTAACATTGAACTGTACGACCATACTTAATGTCGATCGGCACACATCGACGCTTGCAAGTGGACAATCAGTTTTGAGATTTCTTTATTTTCAGAATACTATTATCTAAGTGCACATCGTCTGGTAATTAATTATTTTAATATATTTTCATTATTCATTTTCTACCAAAAAAAAATATTTTAAATATTACATTGTATTATAATTTACAATACCTTTTTTAACTTATCAGAATTTTGTATGTAAAGTATTCATTTTATTTTATATTAACCATTTGTTTATGAATATTTGTATTATTATATTTTAACTACTTATACAATAGATTATACAAAATAAAAAAGGACTTTTAATTTTAAATGTGACGAATAGTAATGTGTATGTGACGTGTGTAAGAAATAAATAAATATCCATTTATCACTTGTCACCAATTATACTCGACGTGCGAAGAATTCAATTCACCAGCTCACTTGGCTCGCTTGTCAGCTCAGCTCGCAATGTTAAATATTCGAATTTTAAGCGACACAAATGTTGTAAAGAACAGTTTAATTAACATTATAATCATATTGAAAGTACTTCATTAAAATTAGGGCAATATAAAAGTTAGAAATGCATCTTTCGTGAATATGCATTCTAACAAGACACATTTACATAGTTTAAAACCGTCTCGACACCTCCCGCAGAGGCTATGCAAAAATGGCGAAGTTTGGGCTTCATTAGTGTGCCCCGCCCGCGGCTGAATATTCATGCGCGAGGTGGTGCGGCGGGGCGGCGGGGCGGGGGGCGGTAGGGCGGTAGGGCGGCCACCCCGCGCGCCCTCCGCGGTCGCCAAATCAAATTCCCGGCCAGACGAAGTTTGCGAATATCCGTGCTCGTTACAGTTCCTGCAAGCGGCGGCGCGGCATCCCTCGCCATCCCTCGCCATCCCTCGCCATCCCTCGCCATCCCTCGCCGCTCCGCGCTCCACAGCCCGGAGGACCGACGACGATTAGCCCGCTCCTTGCTCGATCGGTGAACTCGGTGCAGGACACGCAAAATATAACTAATCATTTGATAAATCTTCTCCTACACATTTCGTATATTTCACAAGTCTTCTTGTAATTCAAGATCGTCAATAATATTGACCAACATTTCAGTTTCAGTCACTTTGTTGGACAAATAATCTGATCAACACCCTTAGACTGGGTGACACTAAACAAAAGGACCCATACTGCAAATAAATAAACAGAAATTCTAGTACCACGAAAGTAAAATCCATGAAATGCACCATTTCATTATGAGGGTCACATTCTTCCTGTTAAAGATTTTCAGTGATCATTTATATAATAATGAAGGATGGCTACTTTTCTCTCGACAATAATTCTAATTATTTTTTTGATGGCTTTCATTTTGAAACTGATATATTGTTTTGCTGTCTACCAGGGAGGAAATATTATTATGTAACAGCGATTTATCTACTTACCTAAAACTAAGACAAGAGAATCCTCTTGAGGTTTGTTAAAGGAATTTTCTATGAATTATAAATGTATCCCATTTAAATAAAGCATCCGCGTACAGATCAATTTATTAAGTTGCAAAATGAGTATTATTTAATACAATATATGAATTCTTGCTATGTAAAGAATTACATGTATTTTTAGGGAATGAGAACTGCAATGTTCTGCTCGTTAGTTCAGGTCTGCTTCTAAATTGAGTAGTTTTATAATTAAATACCAAGAAATAAATCAAAAATAAAAATGTTTATGATACATGACACGATAGATGAAATCATGATAGATTAAAAAGTGAACAATTCAATAATATTTACGGTACACATAATAAATATTAGGTAAACAATGATTATTTCCTAGGGTATTCGGTGCCAGCTAGAGACATCATCAAGTAGTTTCCTATGTACCTAAATAGCTATTAAGAATTCTAATTCATGCTCACATACTAAATAGATATAAAACAAAAGAGAGAGTAAACTTTACACATTTATTGTAATTTAATAAAATATTAGACTAGTAGTCTCAATGGCATTTTTTTAGAAATGTTTCACTTGAATAACTAAAATATGCACATTACGTTAGTTATTATTATTAGTTTTTTATTTATAAATTAGTTTTTAATTGTCTCATATATATATATATAAGTACACCACAATACTCAACACAGAATTTTTCACACACCTTTTTTACTCTCAACGATTCACAAGAAACTGAATTTACTTTAAAAGCGTGAAATATACAGATATTTTAGTTTGTAATTTCCACTGATGGATTAGTACAAATATAAACATATAATATATAATATAATTTCCTGGTTTTACAACCGTTTACTCCACAGCTGTATCCACTAATTGGCAAATATAAAAGATTTTTTTCGATATTTTATAGTGTTTGTTGCCATTCATAAGACAAATCAGGAGGACACGAAGACACAAAATAATTTGTTCCGTCGTATCCCATTAGCATAGAAGACGACCGAAACTGTCCAAAAGTCATACCTGACAGTAAACGCTCTAACCTGACCAGTAAATGCCGAACGCAGGACGCAGCTAAAGATGTAACTTATTTTTAAAAATAATTAATATAAATATACGTGTATTTTTCAAAAAACTCGATTATCAAGTACTCGAATTGGAGACTCTAGTACCAGTACATTGGACAGCACAACGGACTTCCCACCGCTAGTGACATTATTTCATCAAATATTTTCTTAATTCTTCTTTATTACATATATATTTATTTTAATTTCATTTTATGCAAAACTGCATGGCAGTTTTACGGTAAGGATTGCCTTTTACATAGTTAAACTTTTATTATTTTATTATAAATAAAATATAAGGGGAAAAAAATAAATAAGGAGACGTTAGATGAATTACTTAGAAAGATACAAAGAATAATATATACATAAATATAATAAATATACATAAAGAAAGAAAACGATCTTTCGAAAAGATAAACATTTTTTACAGGGTGTAAAAGACCTAGTCCACAGCATTTTATATATAACAAGGAAATAAAAAATTAGATAAGAATATGTTCTCTTACTTTGTATTTTAAGGTGGTCACTGGTCACTGGGGTCGCATAAATTTAAAAAATGTTTAATAGGTCTTTATTGAATTTGTTACGAACAATGTATATAAACAATGCTATTAAAGACGTTTAATATTCAGGTTATTCATACAATACAAAATAATTTTAAATTAATTTTATAAATCACTAGACGGTGTTTTTATTGTTATGAAATATCAAATTTTATTAGAAAATTACGGGTTCCTGGATTCAATAAATTCATTGAAATATTTTATGGATTCTCGATATTTCATCTTCATCACCTACAGTATCAACCGATTCTATACACTATCGGAGGACGTGTATAGAAATCGTGACTCGTGTCACGTATTTCCGCAGAATTTGATGATTTCGGTAAGTATAGGGTGTTCAGCGGAAAAATTTCAAGATTAAATTGTAATTGCTCGTAAACCATCAGGGTGAGGTAAATAGGAAGGGAATTGTTTGACGCGCATGATTTGCGGGATTGCCAAACGCAATGAGTCACTGGTCGGGAGCGCACCGCGCGTTCGCGGTTGAGCAATATTTAAAGTGCAGTGATTCATTGGTTCGTTTTAATATTCGACGAGTAAGTGATGAGCCGAGCACGCAACTTATCTGGTGTTGGGTTCAAAGGTTAAGACAAAAAAGGACAACAATGGTTAACCAAACTCCTCCGGGACACCATCAACGTCAGCAGCGAAGCCAGAATATGTGCCTCAAGTTCGACGTGAAATTATGCGCAATCCGCGTAAATCGATAAGGAAGATTGCAGCCTGTAGTAGAATAAAAAAATTAATAGTGCACGTTATTTTGAAAAATAAACTACAGTTTCACCCATACAAACTGCAAATCGTGCAGTTTCTCAACGAAAATGACTATTCTTTACGTGAAACCTTAACGAGAACGATGCTGGAAAGTTTTGGAATAGTACGAACGCTTGGAAACACATTGTTAACTGAGGAAGCACATGTTCAGCTACAGCTGTTTCCCAGATTCAACAACAGAACACGATTTCAGCAAGACGGGGCCACTCCAAACGCAGCTAGAGTTTCAATGGAAAAACTGATGAGAATTTTTCCCAATAAATTAATCAAGTACGGAGCCATACCCTGAGCACCTCGGTCACCGGACCTTACACCGTGTGCCTTTTTTTGTGGAGTTACCTTAAGTCGAGAGATCACAGCAACAATCTTCGAACAATTCAGGCCCTACAAGAAAATATCCGCCGTGAAGTTGCTGCCATTGAACCGACGCTTTGCTCTCGCGTGCTCGCAAATTTAAGAGTCCGATTGCAAGAGTATCTTGAGAGAAATGGACGGCATTTAAACGATATTGTTTATAAAACGTAAAATCCGCATCGTTAAACTCAATTTTGTATAAATAAAATATAAGAATAACATTGTAGTTTTTTTTTTATTTATTATTAAACTTGTAAATTTTTCGCTGGACACCGCTTATTATATCATAATATATGTATTTTGTCTTTGGCAGATTGCAAAAAATTTAATTACTATTCATTTTTGTTTATATTTTAATAATAGTTTATGCTCTCCATAGAACGAGTCTGGGAATATTATTTTAAATAAATAAACGTAATGCGACCGCTAGAGCATTTGTCCTCAACTATAAGAGTGCAGGTTTAATGAATCGGAGGGCATACAAACAATCACGAGCTAACCGGCGGAAGTCAACTCAATTAACGACAAACATCACACACACACACACACACACACACACACACACACACACACACACACACACACACACACACACACTCATACAATAGATTATCCATCATTCGATAAATTTAATATTTTTTATCTCGTATTAGTTCGGGGCGTAAATGAGTCGGGTGGGTCGATGATTGGATTTATGGGCGTAATAGAGAATTTTGTAAAGCTACGGCAGCCATTATTCCCGGAATAAAAGCGCCAGGAGCCAGTAAACTGTGAAAACTATTCATTCTGAATGGTCATCCGGCCGACCCGCCCCGCCAGCGTCCCCCGCGTCCGCCTGCGCCCCCAGCGCCCCGACGCCCCCGTCGCCGCCGCACCCCGCGCCGCCTCTATCGTTATTTTAATTATTTAAGCAATCGGCAGAGCTAAATATTCATTAATGTCCACCGCGTCTAGCGACACAATGAGGCTGTTTTATAAGTTAATCCGGGCTACTACTACTTCAGGGTGACCATTCTGCAGGTACCGTTGTGACGGACCTTTTGTGACGCGGGTCACTCGCCTCCGACCGTCGGAAGTAAAGCGAATTGCGCTGTTCGAGCGAATCTTTTTATTTCAAAAGTCACAAATATGTTTCGGCTGGAGGCAGTTAATGCGTAATAAAATAAATACCATATTTAAAAAGGACGAATAAATCTTACACTAGAAATTTCATGTCCGAGTTTCGTACGAGGATTATATTTCATCAACATAAATATAAAAACAAGTAATATTATATAAATATGTATGATTTATCTCACCGGGAAATGTATGTATATACTCGTATGGTCGAGAACTTCTATTCAAATCGATTAAAATACAAGGGCGACGCAGGGAAAATATCAATCTAAACATTTATTAGCTTTCAGAAGAGTGAGCGAATATTCTGTTTAAATACTTCTCTCAACCCTTGTAGCAGTCGTGAATAAAACCACAATTTACGAAGAAAACTTTCGGTCTGACTGCCAAATAAATACCGATAAAGATAAATAAATACTCGTCAGTTACGCGGCGGCTCGATAGCCGGATCGGGGGAGCGGTCGCGGGAGGGGGAAACGAGGGTGGGGGAGAAGAACATTAAACAAAACGAACAAAATTAATTTCGTCATCAATATCTATTTCGCTCTTCATGAATCAACATTTTCTAAGCAGAAGTCCGCTCGTCAGAACCGTTAAAAGTAAAAGTAAAGGCACGCCTACTCGTAATTGAAATGTGAAATGTAGGTACCTACCTACCCATCGTACTCGTATATTACCAGAACTCCACAATCAATAAATATAAACTTTCTAAAAAAATATTTTTAATAAACTAACTAAACAAAACCTTCACACGAGCGACCATCGAAACAATTAGTAAACATTTAAAAACATGAAAAGGAGAATTTAAAATGTGTAAAGTACCGAGAACAGGACAGGGCTGGTTTCGGGAATTGTTTAAGAGGTCATCACGTGAAACAGCGATACAAAGATAAAGAAGGGAACCCAATAAAGAGTGACGGTACGATGCTAGTGGTGCTAGTGGTGCTAGTGGTGCTAGTACCAAATGGTACTGAGTCATTCGTTTCAACTATTTTATTAAATATATAAATCTGTTTCCAGACTGAACCTGCTCATGTATATCGATCTTTAACGCTAATAAACACGGATGACATTTAACTCGATAACAAAATGTCATCCGTGTACACGCAACGTGAGCATTGTCGTATACCATTAACATAACCTCCATTGTTCCATAATTAAAAATGCATGCATATTATATAACAAAATGTCAGATGTGCACATGCAACGTGAACATTGTCGTATACACATTAACCTAACCTCCATTGTTCCATAATTAACAATGCATGCATAATATATAACAAAATGTCATCCGTGTACACGCAACGTGAGCATTATCGTATACCATTAACCTAACCTCCATTGTTCCATAATTAACAATGCATGCATATTATATAACAAAATGTCAGATGTGTACATGCAACGTGAACATTGTCGTATACCATTAACCTAACCTCCATTGTTCCATAATTAACAATGCATGCATAATATATAACAAAATGTCATCCGTGTACACGCAACGTGAGCATTATCGTATACCATTAACCTAACCTCCATTGTTCCATAATTAACAATGCATGCATAATATATAACAAAAAGAACCCTGTCTGTTATTACGAATAGTATATACCTACGTGTTGTACCTACTGTACTAATGATACAAGTAAGTATAAACATGATGTATAAACACATGCATACATGTGTAAATACGTATAGAAATATTTTCAATACAAATTAAATGTACCAATGATATACAGATAAAATCAATTAACCGAAAAAATATTTTTGTTGCTACCGGGATCAACAAAATAGTAACAAAAAATTTATTTTTTTCGACAAATTGATTTATCTGTATATCTTTCTCATTGATACATTTAATTTGTATTTAAAATATTACAGAATATATGTTATGAAAATTAAAAAAATACTTTACAATAATATGTTCCCCTTAAAAAAAAATATTTTCGCATAACTTTTCATGATGATCATTTTATATTTTATACTGTCAGGAACCAATATATAATTTATTAAATTTATATATTATATATTTTGAAATAAATATTATATTAAGATATAGTTTTTATGTATTACCATAGAAAAATTATTTCTAAAACTGGTTTAGTTTATTATATTATAAAAGAACAACTCTGCGGTTTTATATATCGCGTGGTGAGTACTCGGTTGTTCTAACACCACTTTTTCACCAAATCGACATTTAGATACATTATTTTTGTAGGACGATATTTTATACTAACAAGAGCATAATTTTAAAAATACAATAATAAATAAACCAGTGATGAACGAAAGCGCTTTGCTCTTTTAGTTCATTTATTCAAATAATCTGCGGTTACTTGTTCTATTAGAATTGTCCAGAACAATAAAGGATTGAAACGTTGGCAGGTTTTGCAAGTTCAATGTTCAGGGTACTCCTCGATACAAATACGGTCGGTCATATTTGGTTTATTTTGTTACATCATTTGAAGTTATGATATTACAAAATAAAAATGTGTACTGTAAGTATTATGAACATTTTGTAAGTTTAAATATTCAATACATTTATGCAAATCACGTAGATTACTCCATTATTAGGCTATAACATAATTTTAACCATAATTTCATTAATTACAATTTTAAATGATATTATTATCGAAATTATCAATGTTACCACTGCAACCATAATTATTTCTAATGACAATTCTATGTTGTTTCTTACGTCCCAAGAATATTCAGAAATGCAACCTTCAGTATATTTACACAATGTAGGTGATCTACATAAGATCTTGATTTATAAACAATTAGTATGTTAATTACAGCGAAAGAAAAAAATAAAATAATAGATCCTAGTAAGTGGAAGAGATTACGTTAGAAAGGAAAATCGTAGAATGAAAGGTAAAAGTCGTGATACCAGTTGTGTGGAAATAATAAGAAATTACGGAGAAATATATATATTTAAATTTAAATTAAAATATGTAGGTACTTCTAAAATAATAAAAGAGAAAAGGCAGTATGATACACGATATTTAGTGTCAACATTTAATGGCATGAATACTGAAAATTTGAGGAGGAAACGAAAACAAACCAAAACAAAGAAATCTGGACGAAATTTTAGCTACGTATATAATTTATTTGTGTGCCACAATACGATAAAAGCGTCAAAAAATTTTTTAAAGTGCATTTCAATTCAATTCAAAAAGATAAATATAATGGATAGTGACAATGAAAAATATTTAGTATGTAGAACAATTTTTGTATGGTAAAAATAAAATCATGACAATAAATAACAACCTTTGTTCAATCAGCTAATATAGAAAGTATTATTATTAGAAAGTATAGTTGACAAATGACAGCAGAACAGTGTGCTCGCATTGAAATTCTCCACGACGCTCCTCAGATTGCCTATATATAGGCGAAACGTAAAGTTTTTAAAATAAATTGACGACTAACATTATAAGCTATGGCAATGGCAAAGACTATCTACGGATTTATTATAAAAACATGACTAAATAAAAATTCTGCACTATATGCTGATTGAAAAAGCTAAAAGAAAATGAAATTGGAGAGCCAGCCCGTCGAGCCGCGAGGGAGCTGGGGACGAAATGAGCTTCGCTAGAAGTCAACTGGAAAATTCAAAACCGTCATATTCTCTTTTTATATTTCATTATTTTATTCATATTCATCGGCTGCACAAATGGTCGAAATCCATCACCGACGTCTCGCTGCGAACACTATTATTATATTAGCAATACAGGAAAAATTAAAATAACTTTATCAAAAAATAAATGCAAGAAAGAAGAAGGGTGTGTTCCGTGCACGAACTTAAATGTTATATTTAATGTGAAAACGTATTTGGTTTGGATAGATTTAACCTATCCTCTGCGGTGGTGGATCAGATCTGACCCGGGTGCTTGTAAAAATATAAATTGTAAAATGTTTTCCTTGTAGCTAATCTTTTATTAAATATTTCCAAAATAATTTGAGACATGAATGAATATTATCGGACGAGTTTCAAATGAGTTATTAATAGCGATGTGACAAAACGCCCAAAAACTGACATAGGATAGTCATTTTTACGGAATCGCCTCTCACTTCTTGCGTCAAATCATATTTTGTCAACCTTTTAAGAGTATTTTTACATTTTATTATAATCTCCTTTCCAACGTTCCTTGCACAGGGGATACCATCCTGCGTGCTAATAATCTACTCAAGTTATTGCACACATATTGATATTTGTTTTGATTTATTTTTGTCTGGCGCCCCCAGAAAGGAACCCTTATAAAAAAGAAAGTAAGTTTTATGGCGCATCGCGCTTACCTGGCGACAACAACATCGTCTGGTGGCCCCAGAAAAAAAATGTCGTGAAATAGTGAATGTCGGTTCGCGGAACGATCTTTACAAATCAAGAAGCACATATGATAGCGTTCAAGAAAGGAATGCGAACGATGAAAAAACTCAATCATTAAAAAGAAAAAGGTTCAAGTTTTGTCCTTGAAAAATAACAAAAATACTACATTTTTCTATGCTGCGTGTCACCAGGCAATTTGTAAAAGTCACAAGCATTAAACAATTTGCTGCTCGTATTGTAAAGACAATCTATTTTGTGTATAAGTTCAACATTGCTTTATTTATTTTTCAAATTATGTCAGTTCCAATTGCTTTATAATTTGATTGGATTTCGTATAAAAAAGGATGTGTATATTGTTATTTTATTTCTACATGTGTATATATATTTTTTTATTATTTTCATTCTAACAATAACAAAAAAATTTAAATACTGATAAAGATATACATATAAAATCAATTTTATAAAAAAATATTGTTGTTGCACTAGCTGGATTCGAACCTGGATCTCTTTCCAAACCGGGGAAGGTGCATTATCCAACTATGCTACAGCTATTAATTTTAAAAAGTTTAACGTATAGGTTCTAAATTTTGTCGTCAATAATAATGTTGCTGTAGCACAGTTGGATAATGCACCTTGCCCGGTTTAGAAAGAGATCCAGGATCGAATCCAGGTAGTGCAATAACAATATTTTTCGATAAAATTGATCTTATATGTATATCTTTCTAATTAATACATTTAATTAGTATTTAAAACATCACAGACATATGATCTGAATAGTTACAACTTCACAATAAGAATGTGTTCTCCTAATAACAAACAATTTACTGCCCGGATTGTACTCACAGAAAATAATCAATATTATGTGTATCTTGAATATAGATTGTATATTGTATTACTTATTGTTTAAAATATGTCATTACATTTTTGATTTTGCTTATAATATAGTTGATTGCATTTCACATAAATAGGATGTATTTTTTACATTTTATTTATAATATTTTTATTTAATTTCGGTATATATTTTGTTGTTTTTTTTAAATTCTGTTTATAGCATATATATTTGAGTTAAACATAAAACTTTAATTCGGAGAAAGTAAAATGTTTATAATGACTGTCACAGACCAGCAGGTAGTCGCGCCGCTCGGGCCGACGAGAAGATCACGTGTTCAGTGGATGTTCGTATTTAGTCCGTGTAGGACGTTCATTGATGCGCAAATATTATGTACGTATATAATTCATAATATTTTTTATAAAAGCTTTAAATTATGTTATTTCATTAAATCATATTTAAAATTAAATATCTATAAAATATAAAAAAACCGAAATCTTGCGGTGGGTCTGAAATGATCTACCACCACCGGGCGTGTTTTGTTTTAACCCACCAGGCTGTAAGGGTGAAAGAATTTTTAGATAATAATAATAAAATAAAATAAATCCGAATAAGTTGAATACTTTTAAAGCATTTTTTGCGTTCCATATATAATATTATATTTTAGAATTCCATATTTGAAGACATGAGAAAAATATTCTTCCATGGCTACGAAGCTATTATTCATGGTCAATGCGCTGGACTTCCCTCTACTGGAGTTGAAGCCATCTACTCCATACTTAACTCACCACAGGAGCACTTTCTAACACTTGTAATTTGATGTTTTAAATCGATCAGTTAGACCTGTAATTAATTAATTGGGGCAGTGTAATGTTAATGTAGACGTGCCAGTGCAAGTCGGGTTTCGTCTCGCATCTTGTCATCGAGACACCGCCGCCGGAGCTGCCCGCGCTACCAGAAGTGGGCTAAATCAAAGTATTGAATAATCAAACATGTCCTCGATTCACGACTTCATATAAAAAGAGAGAACGAATGGAATATTTTCCGCTCTCGATGAATTATCGGGGCTCGGCTGCGGTTGTTCCGTGTCACGTGCCGTATCAGCCGTGTTTTATTACATCTAAACTCGAATAATGAATCATCTTCCGGACAAAATCAGGTTCCGTGGAATAACAATCGCCCGCACAAAATATTATAAAGACCAGACATAAATCATCCAACGACCGAAAAAAGCGGGAAAATGCGGGCGCCATCTTGTGACACGCGAGGGGCGCGGGTGCGGTGCGGCGGAAGGGAGGGAAGGGCGGGAGGGGGTGAGTTGCCGAATAATATCACGGGAAATAACAATATAGCGGATTTGCAGCTCTCGCACCGAGCCGCAACTATCTCCTCGGCTTCGTGCTCGGCGGGTTAGTATTGTATCAAACACTTTTCTGTAGCGTTGCCGCAACTATCAAATGCCAGAGCGACCGTCTTGGCTGACTGGGCGCTGAAAAGCGCTGGAAGGCGCTGCGGACAGATTAGACACTGGCAAACTATAAGGAGGAGCTCATTTTAGAAAGGTCGCAAGGTAACACGCCCATAATAAAGAGGTGCATCATGCGCGTTATACGATGTATACATTAGTCAAACAGATTAGACATGACACTTTAACAACACAGAACAAATCTGTGTATCTTTTGAAAAAATATAGCTGCTATCGGGCACGAACCCACAACTTTAGAGTGCACACTTCAATTATAGCAAACTTAATATCCTTATCAACTACAGCATTATCTTATTTATACCGGTAGGAAGCAATCACCTTTTTAAATTGCAATCTTTCTCAAACTATCTACAATAAAACTCGCTAGATGACTACAGGACTGAAAGATAATCATTTTTTATTTGCAAATTTGTGATTATTTAAAACTTTGTTCCTTCATAAAAAAAAATATTATTTTTTTAAGGAGAACACATTTTCGTTGTGAAGTTGCATTTCAGAACATACTTCTGTGGTATTTTATCCCGGTAGCAACTAAATATTTTTTCTATAGATAGATTTTTTCTGTATATTTTACTAGTTCTTTAATGTAATTTGTAATTACTAACTATTATAACTATGCTCTTAAAATGCAACTTACAACAAACATGTGTTTTGCTTAATTTAATAACATCAGCTGAAACCTAATAATACCTATTATTTTAACTGAAGATCAGAACGTAGGATGTCAATAAATGGATGTGTGGTCCTTATGTATCCAAATACTACGCCGTTACGATCTATTACAGCTATGTGCCTAGATGTACGAGCGGTGCTCTACGCCCACACACACACCAGAGTACACGAAGAAAGCTCTACGTCACACGCACGAGTAAAGGTCTACGCCCGCATACGGATGGAGACTCTACGCCTATATGCACGTGATAAATGAGAATCAATCATTAACAATACTTCAACTATTTGCGCAGAGTGACAATACAAAAAAATGATGGTATACACGTAAAAAATACGATATCTTCCTTTACTTTACGAGCGTGGTAACCCGACTTTTAGATTATAGCTATTGATAAAATCTATTCTGGGCAGAAATCCAATTGTGGGCTTGGTGTTGTGCCTTTGTTATGCGTGAAAAATTCTTACATTAATTAATGTAAGATGAAAGAAAAAAGTAATTCAACGTTGTCGTAACCAAACACGTGCTAATATTAATATTCCAAGAGAAACTTAATGTTATATATAATAGTTATGATCGGTCTCGCATGAATAAATCAGTATCTTCTAAAACACTGCAATGTATAACAATTAATATGAATTTAATAAAAAAATGATCACTTCGGCCGTATTGTCACATGTTTCTTTACAATTTTATTAATTCAATTATTTGTGAAGTCAACATAAGTAGATACAAATCCTGGACTTACATAAGCAAATTCAGGATTTCGAATATAATCAATAAAAAAGATCGAAAACTGCAAATAAAAACTAATACCTTTTCAGGCTTTAGATCATTTTAATACAAATTAATTATATCGATAAGAAAAATATACAGATAAAATCAATTTATCGTAAAAATATTTTTGTTGCCATCCGGACATAATATTTTTTCGATAAATTGATTCTATCTGCATATCTTTCATAAATTGATTCTATCTGCATATTTAATTTATATTAAAATATCACAGGACTATGTTTTGAAAAACTCCAACTTCACAATAATAATGTGTTCTCCTTAATAATTTAGATTATTTTTAAGTAATCTATTAGTCAAGTGTTCGTTACTACATTTTTTATTTAAAGATAATACAAATCATTTCTGTAATAAATTGTTGTCCTTTATTCACTAAATTACGACTTGAGAATCATCGTTATTTTTTACTTTCGTCTAACAGTAACTTCATTAAAACAAATTTTAAAACATCACTTAGAAAGATACACAGAAAAAAATCTACGTATTGAAAAATATTTGCATGGCTTAGAAAACGCACGCAGATGAAATTTAGAGACATAACAATGCTTTATTGTAACTTAGTCGGTAAAGCTGTCTACCGGCAACATAATGATCCCGGGTTTCTTTCTAAACGATTTATTATATGTATTTCAAAAAAAAAATCTTTAAAAAAATAAAACAAATTATCCATTTTAGCTTACTTTTACTTTTATACAAAGTTTCGCAACAAAGTATTTTTGTGAAAAAAGTAATTATTTTCTTTATATTTTCATAATTCTTATTTTTCTTCTGATAGGCCCTGCATATCTCAATTACTCGCAGGAGATAGCAGAATATAGCAGAATGAGAATTGAGAAAAAAATCGGCATTGTATAATGCGTCACAGATAGAACGGGTAGAAGGGGTAGAAGGGGTAGAAGGGGACAAACAATAATGAAGGGCGAGTATTTTCCGATTTGATTCATATTTATTGGGAATCGGCGAATGTAAATCTGGTGGGGCGGGGGTGGGGTCTGCAGAGACAAATAGATACATCACTGGGGTGTCACTCGGAGACAGAAAGCGTGTTCGCGATATATGGGAGTGTTTGCGAACGTAACTATTAATTTAGAAGTAAGTATTTTCTTCGCCAAGCTCACTTCGCAAATTATACATAAAATTATTTAGATAATTACACAAGTCATGAACTAGACATTTTTCATTTTTATGAACTAATTCACCTCAAAAAAATGACACTGGAATAAGGTTTCCGAGACTTTTCGTTTTAAATGTGCAGATCCCCTTAACGACTCTGTCGCAAGATTTTGTTAACGGGTATTTAAAATTCTAATGAAATAGTAATAATATTCCCACGTCGCGCGCGGGATGAAATATGGCTCCAATATCTGTCCAACTGCGTGCATACCCCTCGCCCCCCAGCCGCCAGCCAGCACCGCGCCCGCCGCGGCCCGGCGGAATAATGTTACAATAATAAACCATGGCCAGGCTGCCACCGCCGCCCGCCGCCCGCCAGGGGCAGGAGACAGGGGGGGAGGCGACCGCACACCTTCAGCTCCTCGTCGTACATTACTCGGTCCATCTTCTAGTCATTATTGGAACAAGTACACTGAAAATATCCTTTTTAGCATTTGGTAGTTGATTACAACTTATTATGAGCGACGAAGCTCATTTCGACAGGTTTTGTTAATTTAGTTTCTTAATATTTCTTAATAATAGTTTCTTCATTTCGGCAGGTTTTGTTAATAAACAAACATCCGTTATTGGGGCAATGAAAATTCTCAATTGATCCACCAACGAGCTTTACACCCGCGCAGAGTTACCATATGGTGCCCCATACGAACCAGCGGAATTATTGGGCCTTATTTCTTTCAGGGTGCCAGAGGTAATGCTATAAAAACTACTTGGTGGCCAAATCGGATCGATTGGGTCTGCAACACGTATGGTTTCAACAGGACGGTGCTACTTCACACACAGCCCGAGCTATGCTTACTACGCCTTTACTACCTTACCCCACCCCTAGTTGATAATATAGAACACATTTTATGAATCACATCAAATCATATCTTATTATTTTTTTAATAATGTTACGACTGTACCGTTTTTAATATCTTTCTGTACATCGTTGTATATTTTCACTAGCTCATACATTATTGAATTTTTGTGGAATTTCTTTGTACAGAATTTTTTTTTTCATCAATTTAAGTACGGTTATAGCATTAAGCATCTTACAGCTAGAAGTATTTTTTTCAACAATGTGCGTGTCGATAATGGCCATTGAGAATCCTGAAGATCTATAATTTGTTAACATTATAAATAATAAATAATGATTATAAATATGAATTAAATATATTAATTAAAAAGATATACATATAAAATCAATTCTATCGAAAAATATTGTTGTTGCGTCACCGGGATTGAACCTAACCATTCCTAACCGGGGAAGGTTCATTATCCAACTATGCTACAGCGACAATATTTTTAGCGACAAATTTTCGAACCTATATGTTACCTTTTTGATATTAATACATTTAATCGTTCCATTATTTGAAAGAGCCATCTACCTTATTTTTACAGAATCTCAAATACCTTTGAGTAATCTGATAGCAGACGCCAGAATTATCAATTAATTTTTATTAAATTTTGGACACATTGACACACCACTTTATTATTAGGAGAATATTTCTCCTAATAATAATGATTCTAAATATTTTAGCGTCTTCTTGATTTGAATGTATCGGTGTATTGTATTTAAAGATAATCCTTGTTATTTTATTGGATCTATATGTATATATAATCATTGAAGTATATTTATGTATATATAATCATTGAAGTATATTTATGTATATATAATCATTGAACTATTTTATTTAGACACATAAATGAGGGCTCGAATCCAAAAACCCTTCGATATATAGAATTATTTGATACTGACATGTTTGTATCATTCATTCTGTCTGCTATTGTATAAAACAATATAGCAGACAGAATGAGTAAATAAGTATTTACATCGTTGCCAAAATACTCAGTCACGATACTATTTAACTAGCATATGTACCTGTACCTTATATGTATACTACACACTCTAAAAATAATATGTTATATGTATATTGGCTTGCAAATAATCCTTTTCTTTTTACATTTATATTTTTTATGTTATGTTACTTATATTAAACTGCATTTTATTTATTATTAGCTATTTTGATACGATCCACAAGTCCCTGTATATTTTTTCCAATTTTCAAAAAAAAGTTTATAAATCTAAATAAATGGACGTCAGAAATAAGCAAATGAAGCTCGATTTTCGGACTGAGATTGTTGTGCGGAAAATTGGTTGGACGGAAACAAGAAAAGCTAAATAACTTCTCCCCGAAACTCCTGGGAGAATACGAGCCGAAATTGTTAAACCGTTAGAGCCAGGACTTAACGTGCTTCACCCCCGGGAGGAGCAGCACGCGCAGACACCGCCATCTATTCTTCGACCGAATTATACAGGCGGGAGCGACACAACGCGACAGGAAACGACATGCTAATTCCTAAATAAAATATCATCCTTCCGGTACCCATCGGAGAGACACTACACTCGATCCTCAATGGACGCAAAAATGATATATCACATGTATTGGGCCCATAATTGTGCATCATCGACGCTGACAACCTGACGCTGACGTTAAAACTTAGTAGCTATAACTATTCAAAAAATGAAGCATGTGATTCATTATCTCTTACGTTATAAACGACACTAAAAATACAAATATAATATTGATACGTAGGTAGATGTTTCATTTGTTGTGCACATTATACATCTACTTGTGTATTAAAATATGTATGTAGAAGAATTGTCATACGCGTCGATATGAAAGAAAGATATAATAAAATAATTCAATAATAAACAAACGAAACTAAATATAAAATAAAAATCGAGTTAATGAATATCATTTAGCAACAATTTAAAGTGACACTCGACAACATGTCTCGTGGCTAATTGAGTAATCCACAGGTACAAAAAATAAAAAGTTAAATGTAAGAGTTTTATATAATACCTACATTTTTATATTTAATAAATTTTTTGACAGCCTATATTTTAGTTTCAATGCGTTCCTCGGAGTGCCTACAATTAGGCGTACTGCAAAACGGTGCGTGCAGTCGCTTGACAAAACAAGAGACGAATATTTAAATAAAGAGAGTCACCTGTGTACACCTAAATACTCTAATCTCTATTTAGTGTTCATAATATGGTAAGTGCGATAGGGACATAATACTATAAAGAAAAACACACGATATGGGTCGGGAAATATGATATGAGAGCTAAGATATGAAACTTGGGATATAATACTTTACGGTATAATGTGATGCAAGGCATTGGACATTGTACTGAATAAGTGTAAGGCATTACATTACCGAGCACTGAACATTGCTACTACTTCTGGATTACTACTACTTCTTATTATTACCATCAATTATTCTGAAAAATAACAGAATATATGCGGACGTAATGTATAAATACGTGTGTGTAAAGTATCATATTATTAAAAACTCACTAAGCCAGCCACGTGGAAGTATCTTGAGTATCCATGTATAATTGCTCTGATATATCTCGTGAATACAAATTACATTTAATACAATATAAAAAAGGTAATAATATAATATAATCCATAAAGTATAATAAGACACAACGCCATACATATAAATAATAAGTCATTATTCGGGCAGCATAAAGCTAATGAAGGATACAGAGAATAGAGAGTACTATATTTAATCGTGACCATAATTAAAACTGAAGAGATTGAATCGGCCGATTCAGTGTTAAAATAAGATGTATGTATATAATCCATAATTTACGCACTTATCCTTAGGTAGTTTTTTGTGATGTTCGATTCTGTTATTATATACACTGAAGTGAACTTAAACTCAAATAAACATATAAAGTCTGATCGCGTCTGATCATATCGCCGGCTGCCGATCTATCTACCGACCGCAGAAGAGCCACTCGAGCCAGGTAAAGGTCTTATACTTATACTTGTCTCGGACATATGTATATGTGAATGCTCATGATTTTGGAAACTTTAGATGCCTTCATCATATTTCACATTGAATAAAAAATTGCACTTCAGAAACCAACGCCCGGCCACTCTTCAAATGCTGTCGATTATATAAAAAAATATTCGATTTTTAATGGTCAAACACATGAAACTTAATGTACTTTCAAGATTAAATTGCTCGTAAACCATCAGGATGAGGTAAGTGGGAGGGGTATTGTTCGACGCGCGTGATTTGCTGATTTGTAAGTCGCAATGAGTCACTGGTCGGGAATGCAACGCACGTTCGCGGTTGAGCAATATTTAAAGTGCGGTGATTCATTGGTTCGTACGCGTCGCACTTTTTATACTCACTTTAATATTCGACGAGTAAGTAATGGACCGAGCACGCAACTTATCTGGGGTTATGTTCAAAAGTTCAGACAAGAAGTGACAATGGTTAACCAAACTCTTCCGACACCATCAACGTCAGCAACGACGCCAGAATATCTGGCTCAAGTTGACGTGAAATTATGCGCAATTCGCGAAAATCAAGAAGATATAAGGAAAATTACAGCCTTTACTGAAATAAAAAAATCAACAGTACACGTTATTTTGAAAAAGAAACGTTTTGGAACAGCACGAACACTTGGAAACATATTGTTTACTAACGAAGAACATTTTCATATCGATGGCTATGTTAATAAACAGAACATGAGATACTGGTGCCCCGACAATCCAAGGGAACGCCATGAAAAACGTTTGTATTGTCCAAATACGACAGTGTGTTGTGCAATTTCTGCCCGAGGAATAATTGGCCCTTATTTTTTTAACCAGCGAGAAACAGTCACTACTGACGTGTATTGCCGAACGATCGACGATTTTTTTTGTGGGAATACCTTAGGTCAAGAGTTTACAGCAACAATTCTCGAACAATTCAGGGCCTACAAGAAAATATCCGCAGTGAAGTTGCTGCCATTGAACCAACGCTTTATTCTCGCGTGTTCGCAAATTTAAGAGTTGGATTGCAAGAGTGTTTTGAGAGAAATGGACGGCATTTAAACGATATTGTTTATGAAGCGTAAAATCCGCATCGTCAAACTCCATTTTATATTAATAAAATATGAGAATAACATTGTAGTTTTTTTTATTCAATATTTAACTTGAAAATTTTCCGCTGGACACCCTTTAAATGACATAAAACTAAGAATTAAAATTAAGTAATAAAAATATTTATAAATAATAAATACGAAATTTCAACTCAATAGCGTTTTTTATAAAGTAATAGCATCTATCATTAATAAATATAATACACAGACCAAACTGCGAAAATAAAACGAAATAAAGAACATCGCCTTTGTTCATTAAACATTACTTCGCAGATATTTCAATTCATATTATTGAAGTGAATCACTCTTGCGGTGTGAAGTGAATAACTCTACACAAATTAATAGAAATACTAAAGAGTTCTGAACATACATACTACACTGATCAACAGGACTACTCTCAATACTTAACCGACTGGTCATTTTAACCTGTCGATAATAGGAACTGCACCTCTTTAAACTACGGTCACAATTAAAATAATTCTCAAATGTGTGTGTAGTACAAACATTAACAAAAAAAAATTTAAAACTTTGTATGGATCATCTTGATTGATTTAACGATTGATTTATTGTCTATCAAACATCAAATTATTAAACGGAATTAAAAATAATAAAACAAATAAATGTAAATAAGGGTTACCTCTCCTACCGCATAGTCAAAATAATAAACAGAAAACAAAAAATCATAAACACATAATAATAATAAAAATGTCGTAGAATATTAAATTAAACCAAATTTTGAATAAAATAACTAAATATTAACCTAATTACATTAGACCTACGTTTTATATAAATAATAATATTGGTAAATTAACAATAAACTCCAAAGACAATGATAACGCAATAAATAATTCCGGTGTATATGAACGCAATTACTGTTCAGCACTTTATTTTGGTGAAACGCCACGTAATTTCAATATTCGATTGAGAAAGCAGTTAACATGCCTCAGTAGTAATAATTATTGACAATTTTCTAACCACCTTTTAGTTTGGCCGCACTAAAGGCCTTCGATTAGATAATTATGAAGTATTAGAAAATAAAAAAATCTTTAATATTAAATCTAATATAAACAATTAATCAATTAATTTTAACAAATAGCCCGTTATTTAATATATTTCCCAATTCGATTTCGTTCCCTCTCATTCCTCATTCCCGCCTCGATTGCGATCATGCCCCCGTCCGACAATGAATTTCTAAGCATACTTTATTTTTTGATTATTTTTTTAGTCGTTTCAGTCTGTCTTGACTGAAAAACATTAGAATATTATCTCCACCAGTACGCATAAAAAAAAAGTTTTTTCAACGTTATACTAGTATTATATTTAGTTTTTCTCGTCGAAGAAAGTGTAAATGTGCTTTTTTAATACTCAAAATCATACATTCTATTAACATATTTATATCTGAAAGAACACATATCTAGAAAAATTACAAAAATAATTAAACTGCACGTAGGTTCAATCGGCATCAGTAGCGGGTGTACTGACAAAGCGGAAAATCAGTTGAACAAAATATTACGGAGGAATGGGCGGAAAATATTAAACATTAAAACTAAACAAGAAAATTTGGCGTATTTCTGCATTTATCGGGAGCAGTGTGCTGAAGCTATCGTAATAATATGTTTACTGCGTCCCTGCGAGCCAGGGGGTCCAGCAGCCGACGTCTCCGGCACCGCTAGTCATAGTTCACAGCTTACCGTCATATCTGAATAACTTTACATTCTGAGAGGATATCTCTATGGGCGGCAATATTTCAGCAAATAAAATCGTACTGTTAAAATGTACATTTAAAAGGGTTCAGAAGTCGGAAGATTATTTTTTATACATCAATGCCAATGTTTGCAATGATATATTAAGTGATATATTAGTTTTCTAAACAAAATTATATTGTAAGCTTAATGTGTATAAATTTCTAATACTTATTGATTGACTCGGCGTATGTAAAATTATATTAGATAATAAATTGATTAAACTTTCATAACACAGACCGAGATCAAGATCAAATTAACATTTATATTCGTGAATAAATATTTTAAATGTGCCAAAAATAACAACTGAATACTAAAAATCGTGTATTTCATTAATAATACATTAAAATAAACCTAAATTCAACAGATCTAGTCCACAATATTTTATGGGTTATCTGACTAAATTACGAGTCGAAAATGTTCAAGAAATATGTGCCTAATCTCAACCATGTCAGAGATATAAGCATTTAAAAAAAAACGTAATTATACGATTATTTCGATTAATTTAAATATGTTATTATCCAAATTATATATTGTATGCAAAAAATCATCGAATTTTGAGCAACCGGATTTATTTTATTTATGATTCAGAGCCTGAAGTAAAGATATACATTAATAATGGATACATTTTTCAAATACTTATTTAGAAGTACGTATAGTTAAAGCTTAACATGATTTAGTAAAAATTTGATAACAAATAATAATAATAATAATAATAATAATATAGAATAACCTGGCGCATGTCACATGTCACATGCTAGCAATAGAATAAGAAAAGTTCCAAACATGGTTGAATTTAAAAGGCTTATAAAAACAAAAGTATTGAAATGTATCCACCATGAAATAAGACTATAACATTTTTCTTAACTTTTGATAAACATTACTCCGTTACCCTAGATTTGACTTTCATTTTTTAACTTATTTCACTTAAATCTGCAGAGATGCGAACATTCGTTTAATCTATCAATTCTAGTCCCTGTTCGATTTGTGAAGCATATTCAGTTCCAGTTCCAGTTCGAGTTCGTTGTGCGATTATGAATAGTGGCGTAATCCTGAAATCATGGTCGAGTCGGGGTCGGGGTGGTGGTGCTGTCCCAGCCCACACCGAAGTGGGTATGTACTCGCACGTGCTCCAGCTCCCATCCTCTACAGACTGCATTCTTTCAATTTATTTTTGACAACTCCACATTAGTGAATTTCAATCCGTTCCTGGTCCATCCACATTCTACGCTTTTATTTGTATCGGATATAGGTTTGATCGTATTCGGCTCGAAAGTTTCGGTGTTTGCTCGGCGAGTTTCTTTGTTGTTCTTCTCGTTTTAGAACTAAGATTATTCGTGTGTTTTTACGTAGGTACGTATTTAAAATAATTTAAAAGAAAAGTAACTAAACCTAGTAGTAAAAAGCCGCCATAGATGTTCAAAATCGAGTTGTAAAAGTCAAATATAATCAACGATGAAATAATGTGTAATATTGAGAGAAAAAGTTCTCACAGCGATGATTAAATAACATTGGATGCGGAGCTTACCGGCGGCCTAGCGGCAGCCTAGCGGCGGCCTGGCGACGGGCGCGGGACTGCTCGCACAAATGTATGCAAATGTTCCAGCGTTATGAAATATCAAATCGCTTCACGAGCTTTGTAGTTTTCTCTATGAAAATCTGGGAGAGAAGTAAAGTGAAACAATATACGGATATATGGTAAAGTAAATTCTTGCGGTGATGCGACAAGCTTCGAGGATACGTCGGGAAACCCATCGCGTCGAACCCATTTAATATTGAAACGAACTGAGAAAGTCTTCATAATCAGGGGGTCACAATGAGATACCCTTAGAACCTTAGTAAAAAGTATAAAGCTCGGAGTAAAAAAAAAATAAAATAAACAAAAATAAAAGCATCCGTCGCGTAACAAAGAAAAGATGACCGAATTAGATTCTCAGCGAGGCTGAAAATAGACCCCGAGAGATAAGCAGATAAGTGAAAGTGAATGTTCAAGTATTCTATTTCTGAACACTAAGTTTATATATTCCATTCTAATTGACCAATTCCCATTTCCTTGTTAAATCGCGCTTGTCAATGTTCACTCTGGAGAAAAAAAATGTTTACAATTAGGTGGTTAAAAAAATATGAATTGATATACGACACTGTGGAGCAAGTATGTTGGTTCATTTAGATGAATGTACGTGTGCGGGTTTGGCATATGAATCGGAAAGATATGTTGTGGTGAGTGCTGAGTGACCCAATAATCACCCATTCACTCATATGTTCGATTGATTATTATCGCGGAAAGTGCGTGTGGCCAGAGCAGGTTGGATAATAGAAATTCGGTTAAAACAAGTTAATTGTTTAAACGATATCCGTACAATGAAAAGTCCACAGAGGATCGCTGAGGATGGAGATCTCGTCTGGAACGATCGCGTGTTACTATAGTAGTACTGTTTCTTGTGACGCATGTCAGGAGCTCTGGTTTTCAGCACCGGTGAATGTTTAGTGTTCAGGAGGCGTAAGTGAGAAATAATAATATTCATATTTAAAATATTATAATAAAGTAGAAAAAATATAATCAATTAATAATTCAATTTTACCGGGCGGGGTATACAAATTGAACTATTGTTTGCAATAATATTTGTGTGTTTTGGCACGTTTAAATCATAAGATTCTCATATCTCGAGTGAAATGTTTTGCATATCTGCTATGACTAATAATTATAATTAATATCCTGTAAATATGGCGATGAAACGCACGCAAACCAATGTTTATAATACTCTGAATATGATACGTACTTTCGGTATGATAATATGATACAGTGTCGGAAGAATCCCGTTTAGAATCCCCAAGTTATTTTAGAATATTAGTGAATAATTAGAGTATTAATGAAGAAAAATGAAATGATGAAAGTTTTACGATATTGAAGTGAGTGCGTTAATTAAACAGACAATTAGAAAATTGAAATGGGAGGCATTCCTTAATGAAGTTGCAGATCCACCCTTTCACAACAAAATAAAGTGACAAAACAAACATTTGGCGGATCCATGGCGGAAGAATTTATCAACTTTGTTCATCGTTACTGTATAATTAATCATGTTTCTTCCAAAGAGACATTTCTTCGGTTAACTTTGTTTTGAATGGAATTCGGATTATTAATGAGGAAAAGTCCCAAACACGATGGCTCCGCGAGATGAGCCGTGGGCAGCTCCAGAAGTTCCAATCATTAATTATTTGCGGACTCCAGTCTCGAGTCGCACTGCTCGGAGGACTCGTAAAAAATGTAAATAAGAACATAAGCCTCTTGTATTTTTATATTATAACCAACATACGCGCCCATCTTATGACGGGATTTCTAAACCGAATATTTACAAATTTGTAGTATTTTTGTTAGAAATATTCGCTAAATACTAAAAATACCTAGTTCAACCAGACTCGTAGGTAGGTGCACAAGATCGTCAGCTTACGCTCCGCACAAAATTCAATATACAACATTTGGATTAATAGCTCGTTAATAAACAATTTAGAAGACCGAATTCCATTATAATCTGAAATAAAATTCATTTAAGATTATATTATTTTCTAGTATTCTGTATATATATTATATATTATGATTAGTGACCTTATTTTTCTACATCAACAACAAAGCACGGGCATTGTTTGGTTTTATTCGACTTTTTGCTTCATTCCTTCCATTGTATTACACATGTATGTAATATACGCACAGATTTATTGCAAAATTTTCTTTACAAATGCCACTCGTGCCGTTAAATTTATAACAAATGAAATCCATTTGATTTTTAAATTATTTTCTCGGCTCTCGCGCCCAACATTCACAATAAACACGTTTTCATAATTTCGAGAAAATAAAGTAAACCGTACCAGTATCACTTTCTAGAAAATGTATTAACTACTTTCATCTAAAATAAAACCATGATGTATTCACGTCAATTATTGTAATAATTTGAACCTAAATACATGAGTATCTCATTATGATAAAAATACATGGCAGGTTTTGAAAGTCACATCGCGTTATACTGGGTTTTGCTCATCCTAACATTATACATTAGCTAATAAAGCATACTTTGAAAATGAAACATACAATTTTAAATTTTAAAAAATAATTCTGAATCCTTATATTTATATAACTCAAATTTATTAAAAAAATGTGTTATAGCGGATTTTGAAATTCAGAGACTCAATTTATAATAAATACATTCGATTCAATTAAAAAAATAATTTTAATAATTTTTCGACGACTGTGGAACCGAGTTCAATCCATTTGTTAATACAGATATCGCAGATCATCTGGACGATTGTAATGCTGTACTAGACTAGCCCGTGGATTACTCCTAATACACTATAAAACATTCATCAACAACATCGGGTCTTAAAAGGACGTGCATATTTAACTGTGTATTTAATGTGTTGTTACATTTGATAAGAAAATATTTTGTCATGTGTCAATGTTTCTATTCTTATAAATATCCTAGTTGGTGACTGAAATTTTGATTGTTTTAAGTGTATAAGGTAAATCGAATTTATTTTATTTACGTGTCGTCGTTTGCATGGTTCAGTGATCAGTCTTTCAGTATAACTGTCTATTTATTATTGATTATTTCATCATTATCGGCCGCTTTCAATCTTCTGTTGGATGAAAGCCTCCCCATATGTCTCCCACTTTTCTTTGTCTATTGTTATTTGCTGCCACGTATTTCAGCTGAATTTGACGATTTCGTTAGTCCAGCGGGTTTTAAAGCGGCCTGTCGGCCGCCTCTTGATTCGCCTGTGGTACCATTGGATGACTGCATTTGTCCAGTGACAGTCAATCCTCCGAACGATGTGACTTGCCCATCGCCATTTAATTTTCTTAGCATATTCAATAATATCAATTACTATTACCTGTTATCTCACAGACTCAACTTCTTCTTCTTTTCCCCCCCAACATACATCTTTCATGGCCCTTTTGTGAGTTTCGAGAAAACAGAGCGCTACCAAGAGTGAAGAAGGTCGCTATGTATCGGATTCATCGATAATGAAAAGGCATTTGTATTACTGAACGGTAAGTGAACGCAATCAGTAATGTATGCAGTAACGCCACAGTATCCGCTAATATTCATAAGCTATCGCATAGATCAATCTCACCTAAATTATTTACGACATCAGCATAAATAGTAAGAATTTAAACTATCTACGATATTGTGATATTCTCCAACGATCCAGAAGAGCTATAAAATAGAATGCAGAAACTATCAGAAGTCAGCGGAAGAGTAGGATTGAAGATAAACGTCTCAAAGAATAAGGTTATGATGAACTGCTTTGTTGATTCGATAGTCAGTCATGTTAATGGAACCCAGCTTGAACGACTCAATAGTGATATCTACCTAAGACTACAAAATAGCACAGCGAAAAACTTGTTAGCAAAACCAAGCTGGGCTGAGGTGCATTCGGACCATTGAATATTTATATATTTATACGATACGCTGTACCATTAACAGGAATGTTATAATAACAATAATATTCTTACAGATAGTTTATTGATCAAACGTGGCGAAGATTATTTATAGAAAATTACATAATAAACTTATTAAAACATAGACAAGTAGAAAACATAGTATAAATAATCCAATACATTACCGTTTTTTAGATAAAAACTAAATAATAAAAAATGATTTTTGATATATATAATATAAATAATAATTTAATACATTTAATACAAATTAAATTAATCATATCTTAACCGTAACTTAAATGCTTGTAAATAAATAAAATGGTTGTAATTGTTGTAACAAGTTGTGAGGTTGTATTTGGGAATAGTAATTGATAGGCACATGAGATGGGATGTTCATTTAGATGGATTAGCTAACAGATTGCGAAAATTAATATATACGTTTAGAATACTTAGAAATATTCAGAATAAACAAAAAATGAAAATTGTGTACTATACTTTGTGTCAAAGATAGTTGAAGGAGTGCATCAGGTGTATATATATGTCAAGAAAGCGTTGTTCATAAAGCTATACTCTGAGTAATACAACGCCGTGACTTTTCGTATCCTTCAGAGCCACTTTTTAATGAATTTCAGGTTTTGGATGTAAGACGATTATATGTGCTGAATATATTAACTAGCTTTCATAAGAAAATAAGCGCTCCATCTGTGAAAACTGAAAAATATTATCCCACAAGAGCAAATAATCTTAAATTCGTTCCAAGAATGAAAACTACTTTTGGTCAAAGATTACTCTTCAAGCTCCCAGAATAATATAAAAACTTTAAATGACATGAAATCTTATAAAAATAAAGTTTTAAATTAGTTGTTAAAATTAGGTAGAGCAGATACTGACAGTAACTGTTGTAAAGTGTGTCCAACGGGAAATTTTCAAGTTTAATATTAAATAAATTAAAAAACTACAATGTTATTCACACATTTCATCTATACAAAATAGAGTTTAAAGATGGGAATTTCACGTTTTATAAACAATATCGACTAAATGCCATCAATTTATCTCAATACACTCTTGCAATCAGACTCTTAAATTTGCGAACACGCGAGATCAAAGCGTTTGTTCAATGGCAGCAACATCACGGCGGATATTTTCTTGTAGGGCCTGAATTGTTCGAGGATAGTTGCTGTAAACTCTCGACTTAGGTGACCGAGGTGCCAAGGGTATGTCTCCATACTTGCTGATTAATTTATTGCGAAAAATTCCCCTCAGCTTCTCCGTTGAAATTCTAGCTGTGTGTGGAGTGTCCCCGTCTTCCTGAAATTGTGTTTTGTTATTGAACCCGGGAAACAGCTACAGTTGCAGTACCAAAAACTCGTCGATCATTCAGCAATACACCTCAGCAGTGACTGTCTCTCGCTGGTTAAAAAAATAAGGGTCAATTATCCCTCAGGTAGAAATTGCACACCATACTGTCGTTTTTGAACAATGCAAACGTTTTTGATGGCGTTCCCTTGGATTGTCGGGACACCAGTATCTCATGTTCTATTTATTAATATATATGAAAATATGCTTCGTCAGTAAACAATATGTTTCTAGGCGTTCGTGATGTTCCAAAACGCTCCAGCATAGTTCTCGCACCCAACACCAGATATGTTGCGTGCTTGGCCCATCACTTACTCGTTGAATATTAAAGTGAGTACAAAAAGCGCAACGCGCACGAACCAATGAATCACCGCACTTTAAATATTACTCAACCGCGAACGCGCGGTGCGTTCCCGACCAGTGACTCATTGCAAATCACGCGCATCGAACAATACCCCTCCCACTAAACCTCACTCTGATGGTTTACGATCAATTACAATTTAATCTTGATATTTTTCCGCTAGACATCCTTTATATTATGAAATGATTCTTATAACTGCATTATGTGTACTCTTATATTGCACTGTAATGTTTAAGCTTAAATAGCTTTACCTTGTATGTGCTTACATTTTATTTATACATATTTTATTGCACATCAGTATTTGTATTCTCTAATTTATATACGTTCTCTTTTTCTTTGCCTTACTGTGTATGTACTTTTATTTTGGATTTAAATTATATTTTGCCTAGTATTCAATGAGTTTATTTGATTTGTGAAATTTAATTTGTGTGCCAGTTTGCTCTAGTTAGGCAATGCATTTTTAGTTAAGCAATATATATCATATGTTAAAAACAAATTAAATGTATTAATTAGAAAGATATACATATAAAATCAATTTTATCTAAAATTATTGTTCTTGCTACCGGGATTCGAACCTGGATATCTTCCAATCCGGGAAACGTGCATTATTCGATTATGATATATCAACACAGTGGATTGACAAAAAATTTTCGAACCTATGTTACACTTTTCAAATTATACATCTGTCGATCCATTATTTGAAAGCCTTTGTTTTTACGGAATCTCAAATACCTTTGAGTAGACCGACAGGAGACGCCAGAATAATAATAATAATTAAAATGTGTTCTCCTTATACTATATGTGTCTAAAAAATTAAATAAAAATTAACAATCGCAAACGTACAAGGTGCTTATACATATACGGTGGAGTAGCAATATGTACCGCTCCTTACACACACACACTGACGACTGCAATGAAGAACACAACACACGTTTCAAATATTACCTTTTCAGGAATCGAAAACAAAAAAAAATAAAAACCTGCTGCTTTTGTAATAAATAAAGTAAATAGTAAAAGAACAGACTAAATTCAGAGCTTTGGGCTATTCTGTCATATATCATTATATACACTAAATTTTATTACATATGATATAATCCACCACCAGATTTATTTTTCTCGTACTTCAGAGAAATCGCGATAAATCAAGTCGGGGTAGATGTACATGATTGAATTAACATCGATCAATACATAAAATATAGTAATATTTATTATTAAAAGAACATCACATCAGAAATATATTATATGTAAGTTAAGACACCGACTTTACGAGATATTCTCCGTGATATTGTATCATTTGCAACTCTAAATACTACTATCTTTCTTGGGGTATAATAATTAACTACAAAAATGTAATACAAGAGCAAATGTAAACGAACTTTGATTTCAGTTATCTCAGCAAATATTTGCTATGTATGATGTAAGAATTTTAGGGCGATTTTATATTTCTAAACTAAAAGATACTCAAATTATTTAGTATGATTTCTATCGAGCAGAAAGTATATCGTATCCGACGCTAATATCAGGTTATTCCATACGTTTTGCGTTTTTTTCTTACATTTGCTCAAATGCATAACTTTTTGTAGATATTTTTAGTATTCTTTCGGTGTTCATTAGCAGTGCTCGTGTCGGTGATGCTTCTAAGTAATGAGATTTATTTAAATATTGACAATCCTAAATCAACAATGGCAGTGGAAAGAAATAGCCCCACGGTACGCTATGGTTATCATGGTTATTATGGGACTGTCAACTCAGACATAATGCGACAATGACACCGAAAAACATTTGTGATGCAATGAGCAGGGATGCAATAAAACATAGAAAGTGTCACAAATGGTACAAAAACCTTCATTCTGGGAATATTGATATCGATGGAGTATCGAGGTTAAGTAGATCTAAGGTGACTGATAGTGAGAAAATGCAAGTACAAAAGCTCAATATCAGTTTACAAATATTTTTAAAAAATGGGAAAAATGTCAACTTGTGGAATATGGGTAACTCATAATTGGTCTGAGGTAAACCTCAAGCAGCGAGTCTTAAAATGCCGATCGTTGATGATTCGAGAACAGTGTGAAACGTTTTTGAGACGTTTTGTTGCTGGAGATTTGAAGTAAATGCTTATGTCAATACACAACGTAAGAGGCAGTGGTTGGACACCAACAACCCCCAATTCTTGCATCAAGATCAAGATTACACACCAAGACGATAATGCTATGAATTTGGTGGAATATGAAGGGCGAAAGTCATCATGAATTATTGGATTACGGGCAGATAGTTACGACAGACTTGTACTGTGCTCAACTAGATCGTTCGAAAGAAACTCTGACCATAAAAAGACCTACCCTTGAAAATCAAGAAGGGATAATGTTACACCAAAACAACGCTCGAAAAAGATGATAGAAAAAATTAATGGATTTTCTAGGAAAATTATTCCTCACCCACCGTATTCTCCGGACATTTCTGCAGACGATTTTCATATTTTAGATCTCTACAACGTTGTTTAAAGGAAAACAATATTTAACAAAGGTAGATATATAAAAAAAAAACATCTAAACATTTATTACTTCAAAAAGTTAATTATTTTTTGAATTTGATAATTAAAAATTGATTGACAGATGGTGACTGATTGTAGAAAAAGATGGAAAACATATTATTGACTAAAATTATTATTAGGAGAACACATTATTATTGTGAAGTTGTAATTATTCAGAACATAGGTCTGTGATATTTTCAATATGAATTAAATATATTCATTAGAAAGATATACATGTAAAATCAATTTTATCGAAAAATATTGTTGTTGCGCCACCGGGATTCGAACCTGGATTTTTTTCCAAACAGATTAAATGTACTAATATCAAAAATGTAACATATAGGTTCGAAAATTTGTCGCTAAAAATATCGTCGCTGTAGCATAGTTGGATAATGCACCTTCCCCAGTTTGGAAAGAGATCCAGGATCGAATCCCGGTGGCGCAACAACAATATTTTTCGATAAAATTGATTTTATATGTATTAATATATTTAATTCATATTTAAAACTAAAATTATTACATATTTTATTTTTAACCCCTTTAACCTGCACCCGAAAAAGCGTGCACGGAACAACCTGATGTATATCCAAATGTTCACTTCTCCACTGATGGGTAGTGTGGATGTGAAGACAAGAAAAACACGTTGAAAAGGCACCATTTCACTCAGTCCACATTCAGCGACAATAATGAGCGTAATGACGTATTGTATCCGGCCCAACGTGAAGTGTGTGCGGATTAGTCTCGCAAGCGGCATCTGGCGTGACGGATAACAGACTCGGCTGGCCGCCGATACACTAATCCGGCGGTCCCAGCTCGGCCGGGCTAACCTCCCCGGGCCCGCCCCCGGCCCGCCCCGCGCGCCCCCGCCGCGCCCCCGCTGCGCCCCGGGCTCGGTGACTGGCTAAAGGGATTAAAGCGATATCCATTGTAATAACAAGACAAGTCGAGCGAAAAAATCAACCGGCACTGGTTTTTGTCACGTCGGGTCGGGTGTCCCTCGGTCCCGGGATCCGGGATCCGGGAGTCAAGAGCCAGGTGTCGGGGGATTGGATAAGGTGGTACCGGGGAATTAGTTCCGTGTTAGGAACCAATTTTCCGCGAGATTATCGCGAATAATGTGTTTCGTGTTCACAAGAATATTTGTCAAGAAATTTTTCCCGTAATTAGTAAAAGTAAAGAATATGAGGAGACCCAAAAAGTACAATATATTCATGTTACACAGTATCAGTGCCTTCAAATATAACTTTTATTTTGGTGCATCTTTCTCTCACTCTTCAATTATCATGTACGTGCCGAAATATAATGTTTTATATTATAACAATTAAAAAAATATTAAAAGTAATCCGAAAAGGAGACAATGATAAGAATCTTTTATCAAACAAAAATAAACTGTATAGTACATATAATATTTTCATTTATTGCTTTAATTAAATGTATATTATTGACCGAATGAGAAGATAAAAGTGTAGGATTTACAAATCACTGTAAAAATGAATGTCCATTTAATATGTTTTAGGGATGTTTGATATGACTCGGTGTCCAGACAGTTGTCGCGAGATGTTTTAAGCAATATAAAAATTGATTAAAAAAAATTGTCTGCAACTTTTATATCTTCGACAAGAAAAATTCAACGCCATTAGTCCAAAGACATTAAGCACTAGCCATGTCATCCAATATAAGTTTTTAAAGAAAAGAACTCGAAGAAAAAACTAATCTAATAAAAGATAAGTAATGTGATACTTCATAGTAAGTACTAATACTTGACGTACACTTGCATCAACTTTGTACGTCACACCTAAATTACTTCAATTACAGAAGACAAGTCTGCATTCACCATACAAATGAGAAGAGCCATGTTGCACTCTACAATCTCTATTCAAAAAATTTGCCGCACCCTACAGATCCCCACAAAACATCAATTACATTAAATTGCTTCGAAATTTATTTTTTACGCGCTTTGTTTACGAAATAATATCTCCTTTGTTTGCACGTGTCTATTGCAATTCGCTTCGGAGTTATCGGAATTGTTTAATGGTGGTGTATATTGTTTTAATTGTATCTTGTATTAAAGACTGTTGTTATATTAATCGAGTGTTCTATTTTACAGATAGTTAGGAGGTGAGTTAGGTTATATAGGTAATATTTTATTCAGTTTTGTGAAGTGATTACTTCGAAAAAATCTTTTGTGATAATGAGAAAAGGAAAGGAAAAGATATTACTGCCACGAAAAAAGCCAGCATTGTAGCACCTCTTGAGCAATCTAATAGTCAAATAACTAGAGGTGGTAATGAACGCAGTCGTGGGTCATGAGACGCAACAAGCTGTAGATGACATTGAAGAAATTCAACCAAAACGGAAAAATTACGGGCGTAATTGAAAAACATCAAAACTCACTCGAAACGACAGAACGATTCTCATAGAAGCTTTCGTGAACCGTTCGGCAAGTGCTAAAAATATAAAAATATATATATTAGACACAGCAATATCAATGCCGTCAGGCGTCGTTTGCATGAGAGTGGAAAAAGGGATTATAATGGGATAAGACACATCAGGCTTTTATTCTGGAGTAATGGAAAAAGGTATATCAATTATATTTTGATTCTTACATAAAATATATTTCTCAATTTCGAATCTACGTTCCAATGCGTGACAGAATTTGTTCAATTCGTTCGTAGGCGTTCAAATGAAAAGTACAAAAAAACTTTCAAGCATCCGAAGCCTGTAATGATTTGGTCGATTATCGAAGGAGAAATCCCCGGTCCAATTTATTTTGTAAAGGGGACTATGAGACAGGACCAAAATAAACACATAATAGTATGGTTCTTTTGCTTTAATTAATTCAAAAATTTGTCTGAAGGGTCGTATTATCTCACGTAAGATAATGCAAGATTTGGCACACAACCAAAAGTATAAAGGCACTCTTCAATGTATTCAAAAAATTAAGTGTGACCTGGCCTAGAAATTCTCCGGACTTGAACCCGATAGAAAATGTTTAGAATCTTCCAAAGAATATGGTATATAAGATGAACAAAACTACCATCGATATAGTTCAAAATATATTAATAATAAGACAAAATACTTTGTTTAAACCACTATTTATGATTATTCTACATGTTTCGACACCTATGGTATCTTCTTCAGGAAACAATGTATACTGAAATTAAAAAATACAAGCATAGATAAAGTGGTGAATAAGTAAGAGCTCATATGAGGCCACAAAGTAATTTTGCGAATATTGGATAAGCAAAATATATTAAATACGCGGCACAATGATCCGGCAGCTGACTGATGATTCGCTCGCGTATTCGTCGTACGCCGCGATGGATTAAACATTGTATCGAGTCAATACTTCATATTTTAAAAAATAATTGTTATTTATAAAATCGTTCAATGAAGTTTGTATATTTTTTTGGGTAGACCCTATACATCCATATCCGCCTTCGTTCGGATAGCTTTCAGGTCTAAAATGTTTGCAATGAAAATGATCTGATGACGAATGCCGAAAGTGGTGTTATTTGAGAAAGTGAGTCAAATAACGGTAGGGGACGAATTATTGGAATAAGTAGAAGAGTTTGTGAACTTGGCGAGATATTTATGAAGATAAACTGTGATGCGGTGAGGCTGAGAAAGATATCATGAGGAGATTAAAGCGTATAATATGAAATAAATCCAAATAGCCAAAGAAACAACGACAAAATTCGGAGTAAATGTAACTCTAATGTTAGTATAATAGTTAAGGAAGGGTTACTCGGGAGGCTTAGTCATATGGAGAGAATGGTAAGAGTGATACGATATTGAGGGCGGGAGAATTGAGAATATCCGACAGACCTGGTGGGACCGAGTAAACCAGAAAATAGCTGACGATTATTTGGATACAATTATCAAACGTGGCTGGAAGAGCACGAAGCTATATCCTTTCTATGGCGATTTAGTCAATTAAAAGCAAGTAATAGAACACTGGCCACCAGCACTTAACCATCGTAGATCTTAGACTTAAAACTGCATCCGCATAATTCAACTCTAATTATATTCAATGTCTTTACCGTGATTATATTTGTAATAGATTTGTAAAAAAATATAAAATAAGGGTTATTAAAGAAAAAATTAAGAATCCATTTATAAGAATTCATGTTAAAAAAAAACTCGTATAAACTGTTAACACACGAGATAACCAGCGGTGGTTGCCCGAAGAAGCCTACTTGCTTAGAGTACAATAATAAAGATAATAAATCAGTGTCTGCACGTGCCCCGAGCCGCCGGCTGCCCCGGCGCCCCCGCCCCCGCCCCCGAGACATTAGGGGTCTGCTCCCGCATGAGCGGCTAATGGAAATAACTTCGATCGAAATGCAAAAAAATTAAGGCCGACATGTTCTCCTGAGTCTGGAGTTTTATATCAATTTACATAATAAGTGATATTACAAATTTAAATGCCCCCGGCCGGCCCGAAGGAGATTGCGCCGATTCGTGATGAGGTTTTCGCGTGACGTCACGGGTACCGCGATCGCGGCGCGAGTTGAGGGGTCGGGGGGTGCGGGTTGTCCCGTTTTGTTACTGACGGCTTATGAATATCTCAATCCGGCTAATGCCCACTCACCGATTGCGGTCGACACTATCTCAGAGCAGATCGACCAGGTCTCTGCTTTGGGGTCTGTGATTGGCTTTAGAAAGAAAATTCGTGTTTATCTGGGTGAGCGATAATTCGGTAGAAGAATATACGTTCCGGGTAAACTACTCACTGCGAGTGTATTCAGTCGCTGGTAACCGGTCGCCGAGTATTTATTTAACGTCAGCTTTATTGAACCGATAGGTTAACATACTATTGATAATGTTCAAATAAATCTTACTATTCTGTTTATAAACCATTACTGTTATGAACGATAAGATTCGTCCATAGTTAAAAACGACTTATATTACGAAATACGCTTATTTTTCGATGATGCGAGGTACGAGTATATTATTTAAAATTCGTGTTAATGAACCAAAAGTAAGTATATGATGAATACAAAATTAATGATGTACAATTAAATAAAAATAAAAAAAACTATAAAATATTTTTAAAATCCTATTAATAAATGTAAAATAGTCCATTTTAAATTAGTGGGATCTTTTCAAATCTTATACGTACTTTAATAATAAATAAATGTACTTAAATAAAAATACAATATATGTAACATAATATATAGTGACTACAGATTTCGGACTAAATTGTTCTAAAAATGCAGAATATACCTAGGATCCAGGTATTAGTTGAAAGAATTGGAAAGATTGCTGGAAGTCGGGGCCCTGGAAGAAGGAGAATATCATGGTTGAAGAACCTAAGAAAATGGTTTGGCTAGTCTACTGTAGAGCTTTTAATAAAGTCACGATAGCCAACATCCGTTGAAGGGATAGGGCACAAGAATAAAAAAATAGGTAAATTCTGTATAAGAATAAGGAATAAATTCAATATGATAACTAAAATAATTTCATACAACACGATAATCGTAACACATTTTAACCAATTCGAATTTCTTTCAAATTTGCGACATCAACACATGTCGTGTGTTTCCTAAGACTATTTATCCCAGTGTGAAGCTTAAAAAAACAAATAATGTTTTATATAATAGAAAGGCGTCCACAAATTACAAATACTTTATGCGTTTCGGAGACTAGAGGTCCAAGAAATAATAACTTGCTTGTATAAAATAGAGTAAAAGTTAAAAGCTATATAAATTGAGGATAATTATCATTTCCGGTAAATGAGAAAGAGGCGTACAAAATGGTATAATGTTATAAATGTTACTGACATTCTGTTTCGATTGAGTTCCCCCAGTGTGCGCACAGTTAAATTCGAACAAAATTTGTATAATTTTCTATAATTCAGGCAGCTTCATCCACTTACAGGCCATGTCGAATAACAAACATTCGGCGCATAAAATCGCTAATAATAAATTGTGCGATAAACATAAACATTGAATTATGATGGTGCGGTGCTATCGCGGGGGATAACAAAGCGAAACAATATTATTTATTTATAAAAATGCAACGGAAGAGAATAGTTATCAATCATATTTTGGTTTTCAATTCAATTTATTTTATTTGAAAACGTTTCAATTTTATATAAAAATGTATTGTTTGTTTAGTAATGATTTATAATAAATGTTCAATTGAAAAATTATCGTAGACGTGAATGGATTCAGTTTGATATAAATAACAAAATAATTAAGTTTTTCACCTATCCGAAAAAACCGTAAATCATAGATGACCTAATATCTAATGACTCTAAAATGACTATAATATTGTTCATAAAAATATTTTATAAATTACTTGAATTTTCTTTCACAATACTTACTGCTACGCTATGCAGTTCAATATTAAACGAGATATACTATTCCTCGTTCGCTGCTTTACGGAATTGCTAATATTACAAGGAAACTATTGAAAAAGAACCGAGATAAAACGATCCTTTGAAATCCGTCCATTCACAAACGGTGCAATATTTTTGCTCACATTGTCCGTCCGTTTCGCTCCGAGTCGTATTACACGGACGGGGAGCGTTTCATCATGAAACGTCTGAAGGGCGGGGGATGAAGAGGACATATCGGCCGCTTCAGGTAGACTGATGAAATATAGGACATCCGGTGGAGCGGACCGTGAAGCCTCCCTAGAAACCTAATATCGCGAGACCTCTATAACTCGCGAGGGTCGGCCCGACGGTGGGCCAGGCGGCGCGCCCTACTTTTAATTTATTGGGTTTCTTCGGTGCGTCCGCGACCCTATTTCTTAACCTACGTTACACCTGCAAAGTTCAGCGACACGCGACACTCGTGTACCGTACCCCGATCGGCGGGTCGCAACTCCTCGCGCCTCCGGCTAACAGCGACGACAGGCGACGGTATCCTGGGCTAGAACATCAGTTTGTTAACCTCGATATAACGAACTAATGTGGGCAAGGGGGTGTTCGTTAAATCCGAAACTTCGTTGTGTAAGATGTATTTCCGAATGCGTTTTGTTAAATTGATCAAATAAACAGCGCAGTACACGTATATACAACTCCAATAAAGTTTATGTACTGGATTTAAAATATTATGTGATTTAAAAAAAAGTGACAAGAGATGTATGAAAATTTAAATTTTCAATAAAAAATGTCTGGTATTTAAATATAAATAACAAAAAATACACTTTAATTATATGCAGGCAGGCAGTTAAAAAATATAAAAACACAAACAAAATTCTCTTTATTCGTCTCAGGATAATATATCCAAACATCCATTTATGAAGGAACATTAATATTCGATGTCGAGGCGCTCGCTTTCGGTAATCCTACTGACTAAAACTTAAGTAAGAAGTAACCGCTTCAATAAAACAGACTCATCATAAAGTGACTATATTTGACAGATACATATTGTGGCAACTCAAATTTACACCATTATTTTACCTATGTATTTATTTATTTATTGCAACATCACCAACATATAACAACATATATAATTTAAATTCTAGTTCTAATTTCTAGATTTGCAAGATCACGTTACAAAACACAGCCTTCAAACGAAAAGAAAAATGTTAATAACAAATACAATAATAATTTTTAATAATAACTAATAAACAAAACTGTATTTTTAACCACACACATTGGGTTAAAAATAAAAATTCTTCAGTTTGGCAAGGGCGGCGCAGAGACGGCTTGTGCGGCAGATAGAGTTGGCGTTCTGTGGAACTGGGGATCACAAGTGTAGACTAGAAATGAGCCTCTAAAACGGAAGCAATACTTATTTGGGAAAAATGTTTTATAATATAAAATAATTGAATAATTCAATTGGCAACACACAATTAGTTAGTTTAGTCAATAATTATCTGTTAATGATGTCTTAAAAGAGTATGAAATATGCATATGCGTAGAAAACCTAAAATAAAAGTAGGAGAATACTAATAATATAAAGTAACTCTCACTAAACGACATTTTGTAAATCAACAATATTACAATAATTATACTTTTAATGGTGCTCTGGGGCAGATTCACAATTTGGCTTTCTATTTATTGATGAAACAATGCAATGCGTGAGGTGTCCCGTGCGCGAGGTGTCCCGTGCGCGAGGTATCCCGTGCGCGAGGTGTCCCGTGCGCGAGGTGTCCCGTGCGCGAGGTGTCCCGTGCGCGAGGTGTCCCGTGCGCGAGGTGTCCCGTGCGTGAGGTGTCCCGTGCGCGAGGATGGTCGAAACACCGGCAGCGTACCGTTAGATAAAAAACTAGATAAATAAGGCTCTTAATGAAACTTTAAAATATTATGTACATATGAAACTTGAACCGATGAAATCGTTGTCCGTACTGCAATCCAATGAAAAATAGCCGTAACTCCAAAGAACAAAATAAATGTCGGCAGGAACTCACATTTCCTTCTCTAGTGGAGATCCCATAAAGTTATTGTATTCAATTTTATAAAGTGCCGAAAATCTATAGTCGTATTTCTTCCTTAGCATTGTGGGGCCGCCAGACTTCGGGGCGTTGGGGTGGCGGGTGGCGGGTGGTCGGGCGGTCGGCCGTCGGGAGGGGAAGCAGCGGGGCGAAGGGGGGACTTTTCATGTCAACAAGCTTACATGAAGTCAGCTCTCGGGAGGAGGAACTTCCCCGGTCGCCTTGGCAAACAGTGCCGACGAAAAACGATACCAAATTTATCGCACATTAAACAACGGAATTGCATTTCGTCTTCAGTAAACTTTAAAAATTCATGAAATATTAATTTAATCTAATTATACACATTATTAAAACTCCTTATTGAGCAAGTGTGTAGATACGAGTACTTTTAAGGCGAAAATTATCCGTGCTGTAATACAAAAGTGCAGACATCTATTTCGAGGGTCAATAGTGTGAATTGAAGGGCTGTTTTTGCGAGAAAAAAGTCGTCTTTAACATTAATGACAGTCTAAAAATGAGTCTATATTATTTTGTTGAAACAAACAATGCTTACTGATTTAGGAATATTTCAAAATATAGTTCAAATGATGAGTTCAAACCCAACACTCGCACTCGCTGACAGAGTTCATTGTGCGAAAAAGGTGAGCGTGAGGGCCTTCCAAAAACAAACGTTAATTAGCCGATTGCTTTCTGTTAGTACATGAATAAATGTGCCTTTTAATTTGTAAATCTTGAAAGGTTAGTTTATGACAAAAAAAAGTGTTACAGATTCATCATTGCCGATTGGTACCTCGTGAAATAACAACGGATCCTGATTTTTGTGCAGTCGAATATCGTCTCTTTTCATATTCTTCATCAATATTTTGCGGTACAGGTAAATCCCGACACTGATACAAATACGGTTTAAATTCGGCCGGTCCAGCGGGTGGGTGAGCTTCTCCGGCTGTTATCGAGTCTCGCAAGATGTCTGCACTGCAGGAGGATAAGTCTGAGGTAAATAGTTGAGAGCCTGGCCATTATTCGCAGCTCCTGCATTTTGGAGCCATCAGTGCACTTGTCGATAAAAGTTTTTGAATAATAAGAAAACCTTCTGTTTTAAAACAACGTTTTAACTCGAAATATTCAAACAAGCCATTCAATCTCCTGTACTTCGCAAGGTCAGATATACAATATTGTTAGCAATCAGTATAGATAAAAATGCTGATATAATACATTTGAATAAATATTATACAATACCTACTATTTCAGAATAGTTGGTAAGAATCTACCATGTTGGGATGATATATACTTATAGTATGCATGAATAGAATAATATTGAACACTTAGGAAATGTGTTAAAGTGTAGTTACTTACTTTGCATACGTAAATGTTAATTAATTTATTTGAAAGAATTAATTAACTATTTCAATAGAGCAATATTTTTTCATATACGGTAAGTGACACAGCGCAAGGCGATTATAGATTTGTTTTATTAAAAGCGTGACGCACAAACCGCGAGAACTATTTCAATGTTGATAAGGCTCGCTTGACTTATTTTGGTATTATCTATTGTTTTAACAAAACATCAGTGACCCTATAAAAAGCATCGGTTGACTGGTTAGTTGACCACTCGCAAGTCACGACTTGTAACTGATGATGGATTTTTGGTTGTATTCATGGATTAAAATAAAGAAGATATGGATGACGTATGAAACCAGTCTCAGGTGACGTGCGTACGACAATTGTTTTTATTTTTACTATTCATTTTTATATTTAAAAATTCTCAATTTAAGTATTACAAATATATTACATAATAGTTAAAAATATCAATACTTTTTGTTTCCGACGCGTTTCCTTCACATCCTGCTCTTACTATGCTAACATGTTCCATGAGGGTGGAACTGCCGCCATCGGCTTTATTCCCAGCCGGCGGTCGGCGGCCGGCGGCCGGCGGCCAGCACACTCGGTGTATTTCTTCTTCTTTTCTTTCTTCTCAGCAAGCAGCTCGGAACACTTCAATGTTTCACATGGCTTTAAATTGTTTGTTATCGCTGCTCTTTTCTTTCTCTTTTTATTATAGACAATTCGTTTCAATAACTTTTAAGGTGAACGTTAAACCAAACTGACTATGTATGTATTATTATTAATTAATTATTATTATTTTGTCAATAATACTGTTATTTTTTTCATTAAAATCTGGTTTATCTGTAACTCTTAGAATTGTATTGTGAAATGTTAAATAAATGAATTATTATTGTTTTATTTATGTATTAAAAACAAGAAATAAATACATAAAAGTAAATATTAATATATAAATACCGTTTACGCAGGAGGTCTGGATGTAGATGTAGACATTATTAATCCATTCATTTAGCTAAACACAAAGTCCATTTATTTTATAAAAAAAGAAATGATGAATGCAAAAAACAAGAAAAGCATCCCTCCACACTCTAAGTTCTCTTTAAGTTTTAAAACTTAATTTAATTACATTAATTACTGAAATTCATTAGTGAATATTCGTTATTTATAAAATTAATAAAATAAATCAATAAATAAATAAAATTAAATGTCCTTATCCAAGATATTAATAGATTTTAGTCCAATATAGATAAAATCGTTGCCATTGGGGATAGTCACTTGCTACGATAAGTTGCATAATTTTAAGAGTAATCTTTGTGACTGAAAACATATGCCTATATGGCGAAAGGCACCATAGGCAATCTGGCGGTCCTACCACCGAGCGGCCAAGTACCGACGCGATGTGTCGGACGCCCGCTAGGGGAACATTCCCCGAGGCTGCCGGGCGCGAGGAGCGAGAAAGCCATTCAGTTCTCGCGGCTGGTGTCTTCTATATGTCCGATTAAGTGTAAATTACCGTGTACTTAAATACTTCATACCTACCTGAATGTAATATCGTGTTACTGTACCGGACGAATAAATTACCAACAAACCCTTTTTATTAATCACGCTTTGTCTGTCATCCTCACATACTTAAAACACCAAACCTACAACGCTATACAGGCACATACAGTTTTCTTATATCAAGATGGTCAGTACAAGAATAATGATCGGTTGGGTTTAACACAAAATCATGTACGTCTGGTGTTATTTGATTGTCTCCTCCCCAACAAATTACTAATTAACTTTTTTTTTTTTAAATTGGCGTTTTACCCCTATGGAGTGTTTTTGCCATTACCGAGTAATTTTATTTAATGTGAAGTTTTTTTTGGATACATTTAATTTTTACAGGTTTATTTCATTGGCGTTTAGGATTTTTAATATTTTAAAAATGGTTTGATTGTTAGATGATAAATTTAACTTTATAGATATGACTATTTAAAATAAGCGACCGGCTGTAAGCTGGCGTCACGTATGTCGGGAGGTGGTGCTGAGGTGAGAAGGATGAGCGATGGTCACGTGGCTGCAGGCGGAGCAGAGATGGCGGCCGTGGTCCCCGTGACAAATGGTCCAGACCCAGATTAATAGCAGCCGGGGCGGAAATTGTGAATAATGAAAGGGGGAGGTGACTCGGCGCGGGGTAGTTTGTAAAGCGTGACATCTCAAAAATATCGACAAGTTGTTATACCAATAAATTATTCAACGGAAATGTATTAAGAAACTGTCGATGTTGAATGGCTGGAGCGCACGGCCATAAATAATTCGTAATTAATAATTTCCTTTTTTAAATCTCTTAAGTTATTTGCATCGGGTGTTTCGAATCTCTACAAATATAAAATCTTTATTGAGAGTTTTGATAAATAAAATCGTAATTTAATATTATATAATATTAATTTGTTCGTTATTTTTAAGGAAGATGTGGGATAGTTTTGAGATTTTTAATAAATTGTTTTATATGCAAGGGAATGTAAACATTTTATAGAAATGCAGAACATTATTTTTCACCATCACAAAACAAAGAAATGAACTTTCACGCGGGAATTCCTGTTCCATGACAATGATCGCGACCCCAATATCTGTCCCGAACTCCCCTCAGGGACCAGAAATTTCATTAAAGAACACCTTCCTCGAGCTGGGACTGGCCAGACAGAGGGCAGTTAGCAGGGAACTCCATGCGAGATGGTATCACTAACAATGACTTGTATTGTTCCGGTGTTAGTTACTGCATTGAGGCGGATAGGTATTCTCGTTAGCCAAGTTTCACGCTCTTTTTTATAACTTTTCCGGTAAATATCCCACGATTTTGATTATTCCCTTGGCAACCAAATGTCTAAACTATTTTATAACTATGCATGTAACAGGTTTATAAAACTCTTACAGATTAACCTCTACAGATGATTAATGAATACATTTATGAATGAAAAAAAATGTATATAAATAATATAATATAAAATATATTAAGTTGTTTATGTTAGCGTAAATATTATTTTAGAAATATTTCTTATAATACTTAACTTACAAATACACAAAGAAGAAAGGAAAGAATATATTGTACCTATGCTCAGCGACAATAATTTTAGGTGTACGGCAAGGATAAAGAAATTTCATTTTTCGTCGACATTCTGAATGAGCTCGCATTACACAACCGCACGAGGGCGGTTAACGAACTACCATATCAATTTACTGTTAACCGAGCCTTAATTTGAAGAATTATCTAAATGTACTATATTTAATGACATCTCGTTGTAGCAGATAATTGCATTAATTGGTAAATACCGCACAGGTGCAAATCTCGATAAAAGATTGAGAAGTGAAAATGCATCGGTCGGACAAAAGTATTTAAATGATTGCAGTGATTTTTTTAAACCATTAATACTGCTACAAATACTGAAGGATGGTACTGTTAGAAGCCTCAAAAATCGGCAAGCTGGTATGAGAAGATGTGTATGTCAGGACAGAAGAGTGTGTCGCTCCATCCTCTCGGCCTACCCCCGCGAGGAAAGGGCGTTATGGTAAGTTAGTTAATACTGCTATGTTCGCTTTTCTCAGAATTGAGTAGAGTAGACTATTATTTACTCAAATGAGATATTGATATCTTTACCTAAAACAGCTTTGTGGTACGATCTTGGTACATTTATCTTCTACTCAATTTGTTTCTAAGAATAAGTACAAAACGATCACTTTAAAATGAAATCTAATCTCGTCTCCAACAAAGCGGTGTAATCCGATGTAGGTATACACAAGTATAATATTTTTGCGAAGCTCGAACGTTCATCGACGGGTCCCCATTCCGCAGTCTTCCATTTCAGAAAAGTTTTCCAGCTTCTAGAACAAAACATTTCAATTATCATTTCCTCACAGTCGGCAGCGCGCGTCGCGCCTTCGGCTTGAGGTATTAAAGCCTCCATTACGGGCAGGCAGGAGCCGCCTATATTGAATAATATTTAGTTAATGCGAGTAGCGAATACGGCGTAAAGTATCTCGTCCCGCGTTGCGTGTATCGCCGTGTGCTCCAGGGCTGCCGGGTCGGGGACGGGTCGGCCCGTGGGGTGATTAAGCTACACCTTCTGTCGTCAGATTATTCGCCCGGCGATATTTATGGACCGATAGAGGTAGCGATTACACGCCAAGGTTCGGAGTAAAGGGGACCGAAGTCCTAGAACAATTTAAGTGCGTCCCCTAAAATGTTCCGCGGTTTGTATCATAACATATTCCGAGGTTTATCTCTTAATGAAAGTACGGCGCAGGTATTAAGAAGAGAAATGTAAAGGACGGCAGCTGACGAGGATTAATATATTAATATACGGTCTTTTCGAGAAAACTCGAACTTTAATAGTCCGTCTACGTATCGAGTTATTTCATATGGAGAAATCGCGCGTTAAAATCGATACAGCTTTATTTAACAGAAAATATATATCCACAGAACGGCCTAGATAATGGATAGTGTGTGACTTCTGCCAAGCGCGATATTACACAAACGTCGCCAAAGAAACTGGTATAAACGAGTTTCCTGAAGAAATATCAAATTGGAGCCGAGCCAGAAATGTTTAAAAACAGTCGCTCCAACTCACGGTCAAAACACGGAAAAAACAATGTCCTTTACAAAGCCATTCCGCCGATGGAAGAAAACAAATAAAATCCCATCCGCGATAAAATACTGGTTGCGCAAACAGCGCAATAATGGGAAGGAAGGTTTCTCGTACAGCTGTCGAAGGAAAAGGATCGCCTTAATGCCCCAGAAGGGCGGCCATTACCGGCCTTTATTAGGGCCAGGTGAGAGGGGGTAACATAATATTTGCCCCGCTTAGAGCCCGCCTGAAGTGTGAATGTTCTCGAATAAAATTATAGCCGTGGAAGCGGCTCGGCGGGGAAGGGGGAGGGGAGGGGGAGGGGGAGAGCCAGCCGTGAGACAATAGAGTTACGCCACAGTTATTTGTTTTATCAAAAACAGGTGACTGCTCCCATCATATACATATTATATTCATGTTCCAAATAGACGCACAATTTCGTTTATTAAATTGAGACAGAGAATATTTGGTAAGCAAATAAATCCCTTAAAGGTCATATTGAAATGAAAAGGGGGAATTTTTTTAAGCACAATATGTATATCGATTTGTTTACAGCTTAAATAAAATATTGTAAGATATATAATAACGAAGATTATTTATATATATTTAGTAGGTGGGTACATTAGGGTCTGATCCATATTTATTCGAGGTTAGTACAGTAATTACAGTAATAGTACAGTAGTACATTATTGAGAGTCCGTTCCGACAATACAGTCGTATTCTGCTACTTCGGTTATTCTTATACAAATTTTAACACCGTCCCCGAATAGAGTACCTACCTCTAACGTTATATGAAGGAGAAAATAATACCATAAAGTTAGCGGAAGAAGCTTAAAGAGGGGAAACTTGGTCGAGAACGAATGCTTGGCATGTGAGAAAAATTGAGTAGAGGGCATCGGTAGAGGTCTTCTGTTAAGGGGCGGGCCTGGCGACCATTACATGAATCTAATGCGATGCTGGCTCCTGATCCGCTGATGGGAGACGCTGATAGCCGGGAGCGGAAACCTGGACTAGCGAGGTAACAGGGGGCGGGGGGCGGGGAGGGAATATATCCCGGGACCGTATCGGACGGAGACTCGCAGAATAGATGGCCACTTTACAATAAATCAAGCCGGCACCGCTCCTCGCCCCGGTCCCCGCCCCGCCGCGGCTCCTGGGGCCGGGGGCCGGGGGCCGGGCCTCGTGTTTGTACACACGCTCCTAAGAGATATGCAAATATTATCGCTGGGAAGCTGGATCGGCATCCAATAACGCTACTCCACCCGAATCACTCTCTACAAGCGTATTTCACGTAATACACATCAACGTCAGTATCAGTAAAGGTTAGAGAACCAATCCATTTAAACAGGAGAGGCGAAACAAGTTTGAAAATTCTTCACTTTTAATGTGTTGGTCAGAATTTAATTATTTTCAGACATGTCATACTACATTTACAAAATAATAACTATTATGACATAATAATAAAATAAAATATTTCTATTTTTAATACTTTATAGTTTATTTATTTAGAAACGAGCTAACCCGTGGACTCCGTGTCTACGAAAATATAATCGTTTCTATATCAAAACAAAGTACGCAGATATCTGAACTGTCAAAATATCCAATTTTCTTTCCCATAGTTCCATGATCTTAAATGCAAAGTCAGTCTTATGGATGTGTTTATAGTATTGCACACAGTAATGACATTTGCCTGCTGCTATTCGTATTTACAATCTATACAACGCTTGCGTCGGTGATTCCGCGTCAATAGGATTCTGAGAAGGACTTTTATACTCCTGACGTTTCGAGTAAATATCATTACTCATTCTCAAGGGTCTTTTATCCTGAATCCTCTAAACTGACGAGTAAACTCGACTGTTCAAAACCAGAGCCAAAATAAATCTTAGTATAGTAGGTACAGGTAGTAGGTACTTCATATTATTAGTTGACGTCGCGATTAACTGTATCTAATGGTACAGAAGGGTGACTAGTAATTTAGTTATTTGTTAAATTTAGAGCAGGATTCATGATAAAAGGGCTATTTACGCGCATTTGTTCCTGCGGTTGGTACACCTGGGATTTCAAGTTGTTTCTATTGGTCAAAATGTGTATGAATATTGCCGTCTTTTTGAAGATTGGAGAGCGCGCAAAACGACAAGACCCAATTGCATCCAGTACACCGTACGATATAGAGATCTCAATAATCAGTGCTCATATCGGTCGGTCGGAAATCTACCCAGAAAAAGAACAACAACATCGGCCAGCTACGACGCCAGAGCATCAGCGCGGTCAATCAAAGGTCGGTGGTAGTGTTCGCAGTATTTACTACGCTTATGCAACATACTAATTTGATTAGATAGAATACTCGGAGTTAGATTAGATAAGTAAGCTAGATACTGCAGAACTACGATCAATAGATCCGAGACGTTTACCTAGTAGACCGAACTGTCAGGGGTTCAAATTTTCAACCCGGGAAGTCGTCAAGTTAACCCACATGTTTTGTTACCTGTCGTATATTCCGTGTAGTGAGGATCCAGGTCCAATGCTGCATCTTCCTACACTGCTCTGACAGACAATCTTTGGCTTTTTACACATCTATCCGAATGTATTCTGACCTTAGCAGAATATCAATTATTAATAATAAAAGTTATAAAATAACTGCATGAGTAAGAAAATTATGAATGAGTTACTGGTGATTTTATTTTGCCCGCGACGGCCCACTGTTGGTTCTTGGAAATCTTTTTCTGATGACTGCCTTCTTCTATCTTGTTATTCTTCTTCCTGCATTTCGACATATGTTTCGCCTTTCTGTGCACTTATGTATGTAGTAATAATTATACAAGTATATCATGCACTAGACATAAGATCAGAAATATATGAAAAACATCTGTACAAACCATTTCACAGTATAAACGTACCTCGATAGATAGTTTTTTTTTTCATACCATCACCGATCTTGGACATATTCACGACGTACTTTACGGAAAAAATAATACCCACCTACCGGAAGGCGTAACAATAAACTTAAAAATGATACAGTGCAAAAAATGAAAACTTTTTATTTTAAAAAATAGTGAAAATACCTTTAAGTGCCAAGAGAAATGAAACGGACTGTATCGTAAGACATGCCTTACATACAGACTATGAAAAATCGGCAAAGACAAAATTATGTAATTTTTGTGAACAAAATAAAGAGACTTTTAAAAGCCCGAAATTAATCACAGTAAACGGCGGAATTACCAATTATTGTAGTTATTTATGTGAAAGTAAAATATCATTTTGAAATAAAAAATTAACAATTAAGTGATGCTGATGCGTGGGAAGCTAAATATAGGAAAGAAAGTAACTAACTTACTATCAATTTATCGTCCACCTAATACAAATAAAAACCAATTTATAAATGAACTGGCAATAATTATACAAAAACAATTTACCAGCCGGCCAGGATATTATTGTCGCCGGAAATATAAACATCGATCTACTTAAACAAAATAACACGCAGGTTTTAAATTATACATATACAAAAGGAATAAAAATAATAACGTACATTATGTTATCATAAAGCAAAAGATCGCTGATCACTACATTGTTGGGATACCCCACCCCGGCACGGAGAACAAGTGATGGATGGTAAAAAAGTTCAAGTTTAATATTTTATTAAATAAAATAACAATAACTTTGTATGAAACCACGAAATTTATTGTACGTCGACCGGTTTCGCTTATCTCAAACTTAATAGGGACGTATTTAAAACTGATCATAAATACAAAAAGAATGCATTTATGTATACATAAAGAGGGAGATAGAATATAAAATTACATGTGAAAGAGAGAGACAGAATACATATATAGTTAAATTGAACATCAAGGGAGACAGAATATAAATTATATGCGAAAGAGAGAAACAGAATACATATACGGATAAATGGAACATTAAGGAATGGGAAAATACAGTGTTGATGGATATTAAATTAATTTTTAAGGAAACATACCTAATATGGATAAATTGATTTGATTATTAAGAATTGGCGTACCAATATTTATTACCTTTTTATTTCAAGGGCTTCTAAATTGTCCAACCGGAGGCCAGATCCATTTTTATGGAGGATATTGACCCCTGTGGTATTATCAAAATAATGGTATTTGTCAAATATATATGGTTGGCAAATTGTGAGAAACCATTACTATTTAAAAATTTAAGATGTTCTTTGCCACGAATATTGACATTACGAGCAGTTTTGCCTGTGTGGAATGAGGGACAATTATTGCAAGTTCATTTATATATACCCGAGTGGCTTCATTTGTTATCTTTATCTTTAAAGTTTAATAAAAATTGTCCTAAATTGCTGTTTGTGTAAAACGCTAGCCTGACATTAGAAGGAAGTTTATTCAAGCAAAGGCAAGAAAAATCAAACGTATTCTGTCTCTCTTTCGCATATAATTTATATTCTGTATCCCTTGATGTTATATGTAAATATATATGTATTATGTCTCTCTCTTTCACATCTAATTTTATATTCTATCTCCCTCTTTATGAATATATTATGCACTCTTCTTGTATTTATGATCAGTTTTAAATACGTCCTGATGAAGCTTGAGATAAGCGAAACCGATCGACGTACAATAAACTTCGTGGTTTCATACAAAGTTATTGTTATTTTATTTAATATAATATGTCAAACCACAAAGTGATTGCTTTCTACTAAAATATAAGTTTAATATTTTAATAAAAAAATTATTCTGCAAAAAATTAACTGGAATAAAATAGAAAATTAAATATTGAAATGTATGAAAAATTGTTAGTTTTGAAATAGTCTATACTAGTGTAAAAAAGAGTACTTCTCATCCCAAATAAGAAATTAATACAGTTATACAGAAAATGTAAAAACTCACCAAATAATGCATTATATCGAATATGTATGCAAATTTTAGACATTAAACAAATAAAGAGATTAAGAAAACGAAAAATAAATTCCATCAAAAAAAAGACCAATTTTAAAAAATGGAGACCGTTCTGACAAAATCAACTACAGACCGATAGTACTATCGTCAAGTATTAATAGAATCATTAAAAGAATTATCGTTAATAAAATAACTATTCATCCTAAACAATATGGTTTTCAAAAACAAAAAAGTACCACGACTCTTCTTGCAAAATTTTCTAAATTCTAAAATATTTGCCTCAGCACGGGCGAAGCCCAGTGAGGCGGATATTAATAAATAAACATTTAAATAATAAAAAACACGTTGTCGTATTGTTCACTGATTTAAAAAAAGCGTTTGATACTTTAGACCACGGCACGCTATCAACACCGATGGAAGAGAGTGGAGAGTGGAGTTGAATTTCTTATTTTTTGAAATGTTGTTGATTACACACTCAACTAGATTAAACACTGTTGCTATTTGGCAAATATTGAAAATTATAATATTAGAATAAAAAAATAAAAATATTATAAAACGCGGGCTGCCGTCGCCCGTTTCACAAATACACTTTACAAAAGTCTAATAGCTAAGTTTAAACAAACACAAATCGGATTGCTTCCTTCAAACCGGGATTAGTGACTTATCCTACAAAATTACAACATCAATTTATTAAACCATTTTTCACAATTTAACATTTTTCCATGTATCAAATAATAACCAGGTGCACTGCTAAATAACAGAGATAAAACATTTAGTCATGGATACGAAGAATTCTCCGCAAGTCTAAACATTCCAAGAAAAAAAAACAATTTGAATACAAAAGTGTGTAATGGAAATGAAATGAGACTCGGTACAGGTTGAACCGAAGTATGGCCGACCGCTTTGCGAATATTTCGCGGAAATGACTCCGGGTAATATTACAGAACTGAACAACATGAGGTAAATGAACAAAAATAAATGGAATTACACCATCGTAACAAAACAACCGAGAAGACTTTCCAAATCAAATTATCAAAAATGGAAATAGAATTGGGGGAGACGGCAACAATGAAATGGCACAGATTAAATCCAATCGTATGTCGTGCGGAGGCCGAGTGTCGGGGGCAGGGGCGGGGGCTGCGGCTGCGGCGGCGCGAGCGGGGGGGGGGGGGGAGCCGACAGATTAAGCGTGGAATTCTGTACCCGACCATACAGTGATACAGGTGAAAATATATCTTCGTCATTAACCGAGAATGGTGAATTTGAAGGGCTGCACATGAAACCGTTTCCTTCCCAGAATCAAACCGGTTAAGCTAATGTAATAATCAGTTTAAAAAATTACGCACTACGTCAATATTTCATCAACAGAAAACCTATTTATAGATGTGCTCATTTCCAAATAAGCACCAACTCTGTCCAACATCCCAAAATGAATATAATGTATGTACAACGTCAAATATATACTATTTTTCATTATATTGTCATTTTTGTAGTGTATCTTATATAAAATATATTTATACTCTTTAATTGATAATGTTTGTTGAATGTTTATTTTTACTTATTGCACTTTTTGACACAATGAAAACACATTAACTTACTGCTACTAGGTACAGCACGGACGAGGGTTTAGCAAAATATCATAGATAGGGAACCCCATCTTACTAGTCGAAGACCTACCTGCTACCTGCTAACTGTTACCTGTTGTTTGTTCCCCAAATTTAAAATTTTGAAAGCACATCAATCGTGTACCCGATCAAACGTAGACCAGACCCTGGCAATTTTTTTTATTTCGTATTACTCTTTAGTACACCATGAAATGATTAAAAAAATCAACTACATCTCCGATCGCTTAAGCCTAATACATGTAATAATAACCAACCTGCCGTTTGGTGTAAACTTGCTTTATTACAGGATAAATAATTTGAATGAAATTGAAACTGACATAACAAAAAGAAATTATACAAAAACAGGGTCAAACATGTACGCCCGACCAAGAGGAAAGAGATTTCTCGGTGCGGGGCGCTCATCTGCAGCTGAGTTCAATTTCCTTACTGCCTTCCAGGTCAGGTTCTCCAAGAAGGAAGACGTAAATCCGAAGATAGAATACAGTTAACAGTTGAAACTCATAGTGCACGGAGCCCTTAGCCATAACTTCAGAAAAATCGAAAATAAGAAAATGCATTATTTGTTCCATTGAGTGCAATTCTACAATAAGAAAGTTTAAAAATATAACCCGCGCTTTTTCTTAAATGCTTGCTTTAACCACAGTCAGTGCAGCTTATATATATTAGGTACTCGTATATTAAAAATATACATATATGTTACAGTGAATTATTTCTTTAATCAACTTAAAACTTTATTCTCATATTTTTTTACAATTTATTCCAATACATAATTACCCTCATTTTCTATAACCTTTCCCCATCTTTTTGTCAATTTTTCAATCCCGTTCTTGTAGAAACTTGCCGGTTTTGAATTTTTTTAAATTACAGGTGGTTTTTTACATCACTCACACTATTCATATTTCTTCCTCTTAATGTGTATTCCATGGGCCTAAATAGGAAGTAAACCGAAGAAGGAAGGATGATGGTCTGATGAATACGCAGGATGCTTTAAAACCTCTCAACCCATTTCATCGAGTTTATCACTTGTCGTTTTTGGCTTGTGAGGTTGTGCATTGTCGTGCAGAAGAATCGCTCGCTTTCGGTTGACCAAATTCGGACTTTTTAATTTCTCGTTCAATCTTGATAATTGTTGGCTATTAACTTCTGCATTAATTGTTGAGCCCGATTTTAGTCATTCATAATGCAGTATCCCTTGCAAGTCCCACCAAACCGACCTGGTTCGTCGAAATCCATTGTTTTTTTCGTGTCACATTGTCGTACACTATCCATTTCTCGTCCCCCGTTACGATTTGAAACAAAAACGAATCGGATTTTTGGCTTGACAATAGCGAAACGCGAGTGTTTTACCGATATTCTTTGTTCTCATCGGACAATACGTGCGGGACCCAAATACTCACTCTGTCTGTTAAATGTTCCTGTATTATGGACCATGGAGATGCAAGTCTCTGCGATAATTCCTCGATGGTTTGCCGAGGATCTGATTCCACCAAAGATTTTTACAGGTGATCGTCGAATTTCGAGGGTCGTCCTGATCTAGGGGCATTTAAATTTCTGTTGCCCGATTTGAATCGTCGGAACCAAGACTGACATCTGTTTACTGTCAGAACTGCCCCATAAACTTCGGTAATGAGTTCAGTGGCCGGTGGTTTCGACCCCGATCTAAATAAAGCAGTATACAATGCCTAACGTGTTATTGATATGATTTAGGCTTTTATTTTACATTTTATCCTTAACGATAAAATAAAATTTATGACACAAGAAATAAAGACAACGAACAGCACTACAGAAAAAAAACCTCACGAAGATGTTCACTTCACCGTGTCTGGGCACAAGTATGGGCCTCAAATACAACACCCAAAAATAATGGATTAATTTCCGGTACCCTTAATATTTTCACTAGTATAAATATAATTTCACTAACTCAGTCGGTTAAAATGTATCAAACAATTGATTTACAATTTCACTGCTCAATATCAATGATCGCTATTTGTTCACAAACGGACGACATGGTGAAATTTTTTTATTGAAAAAATAATAAAGATGCGTACACGGAATACATGTCACATCAATATTCTTACTATTTTCAAACTAAGCTAAACACTTGTATTATGAAAACTTGCTGGTGTCCTGGAACGAAGCACGAACCCCCGACCATTACATCACTAGGCCAGCGTCTTAACCACTACACCAACAAGCTATTAGTTATGGCATTATTACAATTTGTTAGTTTTAGAACATTCATTTGAAAGCACATCAGTAAAATTGTATTGTCCATGTATTGGTTCGAAAAAATAAAAATATTAATTTGATCTAAAATAAGCACTACATATTTTGAATAATCAAAATAACTCGGATTGAATACTTTTTTTGTATTTTAATAGATGTAAACATGTATTTTAAGCGAAAACAAAAACATTAAAATAGATGTCTTTCACAACTGTCTTGACAGTTTATGGCAGTATATAATTTCTAAACTGACTAACTAATATATATAGCAAATAATTTCACTAGCGCCTATCAGTTAAATTTAAAGTCAGACCGAAGTTTCGGCTTCGGCTACCTTCGACCAAAAAATACACCTTCGGCTTCGGCTAGAATCTGCCGAAGGTTTGGCCGAAGCCGAAGCTTTGTATTTAGCCGCCGAAAAGTACCGAAAACGCACGAACTATTACGAATGACGTCAACGCAGCGCGTCCGCGGGTCGCGCGAGTGGAATTGTTGGTTCGGCCGGCACCAAATACCGGCGAGCGGCACAAAACAAATAAAAACAGTTTGTGCATGCACGAGTCAATTTGTAAACATTACAAGTTGTTGTGATTATCGTTGTGTAAGAAAATTATTGTGAGTGTGATATTTATTAGTAATTAATAACGTAAATATATATTTCAATAACATTTGAACTATTACAAAAGTTATAATAAGTAATAATATATAAGTTATTTACTCTATAGAATAAAGGTTGCTTTACTATAAATATGTGCAGATTTATGCTTGATTGAAAAAAATGCGTATGAGATTATTAATAAATTGGTATTGTTGGTTGTTAGTTATAGTCAAAATGTCACATTTGAAGGAGATTCACAAAGCCAGGCACTCCACTCCATCTGGGTTAATCAATAACATAAAGCGTCGATTTCAACAAAAAATGTGAATAAAATTCAGTTCATCATTTCTGGAAAACCGAAATTTATTTATTCAATGGATATATTTACAATTATTATCAACACCATAACGCAGAAAACTAAGTAACGGTGTTGAATTTGCATTGTTGTGTACTTTTTAGTCGGTGGTCTAAGATTTCTAAGCACGAACAAGTATTTCTAACAATCGGCTTCGGATTCGGCCAAAAACTGACCGTCGGTCGAACACCAGTTAAATTATATTTTCGCTAGTAGAAATATATATATCTTCCGGTGAAAGTGTATTCGGATATGATTTCACTAAAACGCTAGTGAAAATATAACTTCACTGGTAATACACATTCACTGTAACATATATACGAGGGTGGTTTGATAACATAACTTGGTTCGCATACTAATAAATGGCGCTAACGTCATATGTATATGTAGTCATAATGTTTCCTTCTTATGAATAAATAATCTATGGTCTCAAGTCATTCTGACAGTAATTCGTTATTTGACAGTTGCTTAAATAGAAGTATTTCGAGTAACAGTGAAAAATTGATAAACTTGGAATTCGTGGTGTGATTCAATATTTTTTTCTGGAAGAAAAAACAGCGAAGGAGGATTCATGAGAGGATTTGACCAATATTGGGTAACTCATGCCCTCCTTATGAAACTATTCGACATTGAGTAAATACATTCAAGCGTGACAGAACAAGCATTAAAGATGCACCACGTCTTGGATATCATCGATAAAGTCCGTGATTTGGTTCTAGCCGACAGACGAGTGAAAGTGCGCTAGTTAGCACAAGCCACAGCCAACTCAACTGAGCGGGTTCACTCCATTGTGTATAATGGATTACACATGAAAAAACTTTGCGCAAGATGGTGCCGCGTTTACTAATAGCAAAAGCAAATTCGCATGCGAACATCTGCCGACAATGTGCAAGTGTTTGAGAAGAATCCAGTAGAGTTTTTGCATAGTTTTGTCACAATGGACGAAACCTGGATACACCACTATATCCTGGAAACGAAACAGCAGTCAAGATAATGGATCGCACATGGCAAACCGACTCCTAATTGACTACCTCGAAAAGAAGAAACTATTATTAGAGAATACTATGCATTACTTTTGGACAGATTAAATACGGATAAATTTGGACGGGTAGCAGAGAAACGCCCGGAATGGCCAAAAAAAGGGGTTGTTTCACCCTGACAACGCGCGGGTGCATTCGAGCTGTGTCGCGGACATTGGCCGAGCTGCAATTTGAACTGCTTCCGCACTACATCTAGCTCTATCTCCCTCGGACTACCATATATTTCTGAAACTCAAAACTTTCTTGGCAAGACGAAAATTTGAGTCAAATGAAGGTGACATACAGGAAGTTAAGTTCATTTTTGCGATGGAATCGCGAAACAAGAGAAACGTTGGGACAAGTGAGTCGAACTTCGAGGGGACTATACTATATCGAAAAATAAAGTACGTCTATATATATGTATTTATTTATAATTATTTATTTATTTATTGACATACATATTTTTGTTATAACAGGGGTGAATATATTATAATATAACATTGTAATATGTTTATTGTGTGGGATGGAGTAGACTCCACCTCTGATATATACAGCGTTGTTCTGGCTACTTTGCTAGACTGAAGTCTGTGTTAAAGTAGATAGTTTTTTTCGTGCTGTTATTTAAGATTCGACAGGAATAAAAAATATATATACAGAATAAAAGAAAATGAAGTGAAGTGTTGTAGAATATTAATATGTAGTGTATCAAGATACATGTATATGTATATATATGTATACATATATATGTATACTGTATTAAAAAAATCATATTAGAAAATACACCTTACTTATTTACTCGCATATTATTAAAAATGCTTGGTTTGTAACTAGTCACTGTGGGTTGAGCCTCCCCCGCTCCATAGCGGGCGCTCGCGGGTCTGGTGAGGGTAAAATGCTCATTTGATAATGGTACTCGCGCACATCATCCGCGCGTTTCTCCGGAAATTCTAAATTGTTAAAAAAATTACATAATATCATTGTAGTCAATAGATATACAATTAAACCCTACTAACGCCTATACTAATATGTTGGTTTAATGTTAGTTTTCAGGTGGGACTGCACCTATCGGATCTATACTAGTGACAGGATAATCCAACATGTGCGTAGTATAAATTTTAGATGTATTTATTGATTAAGCCAACGTGTGACGGCTACGATCCTACTATTTTGGTCAGGTCGGACGGCAGGCGTACTAAGATACGTCGATCGCCACGTACGGCAATTATTTAATGTGCCTACAACATAAGTGAATAAACATTAATCACGAATTTAGATATAATCTTCCGCGGTCAGGTTTGAGAGATCAGCAAAACCGCTCGGAGACGGCGAGCGGGATTCACTGCCGCGGCATTTTCCCCATTCACATCCGTTATTTACGGCCAAAAGTCGAATAAAACGTACCGCGTCGGAGGAAATATTCGCTGGGGCGGCACTTCATAAGGCTAAGTGCCGATCCGGCGGAGCGGCGGAACGGAGCGGGCGGGGGTCATCTATCCACGTCCGCGGGTCTATCCGGAGGAGCGCGCCCTCGGAGCGGAGACGGATCGCCGCCACCCGCGCGCGTTAACAATTGTTAATGACGCAATCGAGAGAGCTCGGCGAGAGACGGCCGATTAGCGCTCGCGGCCAAGCGGCGGGCCGCCACTTCGCGCAATGTCCACTCGCCCCCGGGCCGCTGCGACGGGCCGTGAGACTCGGCGCGCCCGTTCTACCCCGCGGTCGGAATTGGCAACCCTCGCGCTGGCAGCTCCGTCCGCCTGTTTAGATGTGAACGGATGGTGTTGCAACATCGGAGGGATGGATCACTCGGTCGGACGAATCGGATTGACAGACTAATGAGGCTTTCCAGAATACTGGATCAGTGATGGGTGAAGGATTTACCGTTTCTATATAACGACGATTAAACAAATCGGTCGTCTGAGAGCGAAAATACCCGTTATGTATTGATAATTGACATTGTATTAAATACGCAAGTAGACCCACCGTTTTATCAAAGAACTAAGAAAGATTCGGAAGGCGTAATATCGGGTGGCGGTAAAAGCCAGAGTTGCAATTGAAACACTTCCGAGTGTTGAAAATAAGATTTATCAGCTACGAAGCGGAGTTAAACTAAAAGTACACAAACTCGCGGTGGGAATGAAAAGCTAACAGGTCAGTGATTGATCTTACACAGAACTCCGGCGTCAGCTGAAGAGAGCGGAAACTTCTCCCGGGAGCTGTGGAAATATGGATGTTCGCGAAGTTTGCTTTTGATTATTAGAAAAACGGTTTTTTAACTCAGGTTTTAAAGTTTTAATATTAAACCAGCACCATGTAAAAAACTAGATTACACGACGGGTCGGGACGCAGTGCGCGGCTCTTACATCGATAAAGGCCGCTGCCGATCCGCTACGGGCGACTCGTCTCAATTAGCATCAAGGAATCCATTCATCAGTATCGAATTGCGTACAGATCGATCGTGTAAAGAAGCTGCCGATTAGATCAACCTTTATGCTCGTGGGCAGAAACACATAAAATGCTTTAAAGGACAGATTACTTTGTATATTGTTGTAGTTTGAGGTAGGTGAGTATAATATATATTTTTATTTATTATCTTTGTTTTATTAACCACTAAATTGAGTTTAAATACATCTACCGGTTTCGAAAAATACCATTTTCTTCTTCAGGATGTCATAACTAACTAAAACATATATTATTGTTTCTTTACCAGAATCTATTTTAAAAAAAAAATTTTTTTAGTACCTAACTCAAATCGTTACTTAATACAAATTTACTCGAATAATTTTTAGGAAAAAAATTTAGAATGGGACTCGTAGTTAAATTTAGTTGGTTGTTTAAAATTTTTTGATTAGTTTTACACGCTTTATTTATCTCCAACGATTCCAAATTATTTAATTTGTGACCAACACCGTTTATATGCAAAATTGACAATCCCAATTTTTTATCAAAACCATAACTATTTTCTATCAAATGATTAGAAAATTCTGAAAACCCACTAGTGTTCAAACATCTCAAATGCTCCCTTACTCTTATATTAAAATTTCTACCCGTATTACCAATATAAAATGCAGCACAATCTTTGCAAGATAATGAAGCCATGATAAAACATAGCCATCGAGGGCAATATTTGAAAGTTGTATGTAGTTAAGTTGTAAGTATCTACCTTATTTTAAAAATGAATTGATAATTCCGGCGTCTGCTATCAGTTTACTTAAAGGTATTTGAGATTCTGTAAAAATAAGGTATATAGCTCTTTCAAATAATGGAACAATTAAATGTATTAATATCAAAAAGGTAACATACAGGTTCGAAAATTGTCGCTAAAAATATTGTCGCTGTAGCATAGTTGGATAATGCACCTTCCCCGGTTAGAAAAGAGATCCAGCTTCGAATCCCGGTGGCGCAACAACAGTATTTTTCGATAAAATTAATTTTATATGTATATCTTTCTAATTAATATATTTAATTCATATTTAGTAAGAATATTGATGAGACGTGTATTCCGTGTACGCAATTATATTATAAAAAAATAAATTTAATCATTATTACAGAATTATATTACAGAATAGTATTACCATGTGAAGTTGCAGTTTTTTCATAACATAGTTCTGTGGTATTTTAATACAAATTAAATTAATCATTTAGAAAGACATACAGATAAAATCAATTTATCGAAAAAATATAATAGCCTCAAAATAATAATTTGTTCTTAAAAATATATAAGTTGTATCAAAGTTTATCCAAAATTAATAAAAATGAATTAATTTAATCTGGCGTCTCTATACGTTACTCAAAGGTGTTTGAGATTTGTCGCAATAAAAGAAGATAGCATTTCAAAAATGAATTATAAGATATATCAATTTGAAACAGCTGCAGCATATAGGTTGGAAAATTTGTCGGCAACTTAATCGGTTGGCGTAGTATAAAAGTAACACATTTCCCTGGATAGGAAAAAATCCTGGTTCGAATCCCGATAGCAATCAAAATATGATAAAGTGATTTATCTATCTAAAAGTCACTGACCACTACGCGACTATATTTACTGACAAATACAAGAAAAATTTTAATCCTCATGTGACGGGAAAAAATTTACAAACCAAAAATATACATGCGATAAAATTAAATGACACACTCATAAACAAATTAAATTCTGAAAAATGGACTAAATTATACCAATGCAATAACGTCATCGAATGTTGCAACATATTTGAAGACACACTATCTAAACATATAAGTGCCGCTAAATATACCTAACCTAAATGCAAATCGTCTAAATACAAACCGATAAAACCCTGGAATACTCATAGTCTAATCGTATCAATTAGACATAAAGAATTCTTAATAAAAAATAATAAAAAACTACCAAATAACGAGCAACTAAATAGATATTTAAAAGTATACAAGAAATAACTTTATTTTTTAATAAAAAATACTACAAAAAAATTCTAGAATCCGCAGAAAATGATAGTAAGAGAATTTGGAATATCATTAATGAAATCATGGAAAATAACAAGACAAAACAAGAAATATAAGTTTTATTATACACGACGAGTCAAAAATAGATTGCTCAGAAAAGCCCCAGGAAACAGCAAACATTTTTAACAATTTCTTTGCCAACGTCGGTAAAAACTTGGCTAGTAAAATCACAAAGAACTGGAATACTGACGTTGCTACTTCTAATGCAGTATATACAGGAAATAAAATAGAAATTTTTCAACCCACAACAGTTAACGAAATTGAACAAATCATAACATGTATGAAGGGAGGAACAGCGCCAGGTTATGATGGATATACTGTTAATACATTAAAATTTATAAAAAAACAAATATCTAAACCCTTAATGCATGTAATAAACCTAAGTTTAAAAACAGGGGTATTCCCAACATGCTACAAACAAGCCATCATTTCCCTCATATATAAATCAAATAATCCCGAGGAAATAACCAATTACAGACCAATCTCTCTTTTGTCAAACTTTGGAAAAATCCTAGAAAAAATTGTTAAAAAAAAGATTGTCTCAATTTATTAAAATAAACAAAGTAATTGATGAAAACCAGTTTGGGTTCATGGAAAACAAAAGTACACAATACGCAATAGGTAAACTATCTAATATCATCCAAGAATCTCTAGACAAATCTCTTAAATGTATTAGAATTTTCGTGAATTTGAGAAAAGCCTTCGACAGTATCTCTCACAACAAACTAATATTAAAATTAAAATCCGTCGGTATAGATGACAAAGCACTAAGCTTGATTCAAAGCTATCTTCACGAAAGACCGCAAAACGTAAAAATTAACGAAACTCTAAGCCAACCCCTAATCAGTGAATTTGGTATACCACGAGGGACAGTTTTGGGCCCACTTCTTTTTATAATTTATGTCAATGACATTTTCAAACTAAAATTAACCGGAAAAATTATATCATACGCCGACGACACTGCTATAATTGTTGACGGACAAGACTGGAACACAACAAACGAACATGCAAATAACTTCATGAACACACTCAAATCCTGGTTCGATAGTAATTTACTTTCTTTAAACTCTGAAAAAACCTATTATATTCTCTTTTCAATAAAAAGTCTTAAAACACCGCCCCATATAAAAATTACTATTCATAACGACAACTGTAACAAAATTACCTGTAACGACTCGTGTACAAACTTAAGCCCAAAAAAAGAAATCAAATATCTTAGTGTAATTATTGATCAAAATTTAAAATGGCACAGTCACATTAACGAATTAGTGAAAAGAATAAGAAAATGTATTTATATATTCATAAGACTAAGGAACATTCTAAGTATAAATAATTTTAAAAAGGCATATTTTGCTATTGTTCACTCACTACTCCAGTATGGAATAATTGGGTGGGGAGGAGCACACAACAATATAATGAACTCAGTAAAAATAATACAGAGAACAATTATTAAAGTGATATTAAATTTCAACACAAACACTTTTTGCAAAATTCCCAGTTCCCAAAATAGAAAACATTTACAAAAAACCTCAATTAATCAACTAATTAAAGAAAATAACACTAGAAAATTTGAAACAAGCACATCATTAAGGTTTAAAAATAACTTTAAAATCCCTAAATGTAACACCAAACACTATCAGCAAAATTCTATATATTTAGGGATAAAAAATTTCAATAGCCTCCCTACACAAATTAAAATAAAGGATATAAAAGAGTTTAAAAAGAAACTAAATAAACACTTCAAAAACACATAATTGGAAAATAAACAGTATTACAGAATACTTCAGAAGCACACAAATGGACAATGAACAGAACATGTAAGGTATTATATAAAATTATTGTAGTGTAACTCCCTCTCCAAGCACAAGAGCTGGTCTCTTTTTTGGAGAGGTAAGCGAAAGAAAAACCATGTATGTATGCAACCATATGATGTATGTAACCATATATTAAAATTGAATTTATTTTGTCAATGTATTTTCGCTAAATTAAATAAATAAAATCTTTCTTATTTATAGATTTAATTTGTATTAAAAACCTGAACAAAATTTAATTTATAAATATAATATTAAGTGTGAGACTTCAGGCGAAGGTCATCGTAAGCCTTATTAACTTATTCATAAAGCGTCTGCTTAAAACGAGCAAATCGAATGTCTCGGAGGGTCTCGGAGAAAGCGGTGATCGTCCGTTAGAGCCGAGGAAAGGGTGAAATGAAGCGGAGAACAATTAATTAAAGAATCAACCGTTAGAACAACAGATTCATCATTCCAGTTTTAATTAAAAGCCCGCCATGTTTCACCGTCCGAGGAGGAGGAGGCTGGCTTCCTGCTGGCGAGTTGCTGGCGGCGGATCGGCGAACCAGCGCTGGGACTCTACAAATTCAACGTAAAAAGAAATGTTCAGCTTTGATGCTGTTAAAATTAGAGATTAACTCAATTAATAATCGAGCATGCGGAATGTCTAGTGCCTTACCTTCTCTAATTGAACACCTCCGTGGACTACAGTAACCCACTCGCTACTGTAAGTATGTTAAAAACAACCTAATCCTACTAGACTACAGACTACTAGTCGCGTTAGTGTTTTCAAAATCCGCACTTTGATTCCCCAGCGGCATGGTGCTGCGAACACTAGACCAGAGGACTCTGCACGCATCATTGGCAGCCGAGCCACGGTTTCCAAACAGACGAGGAGGCACGGTGAACTAAAGAGGACCAAATTATTATAAAAGTTTCACTCGGTTACGGTCGAAGAATAAATAAAGTATTACCTAAATAATTCAGTAATCAAAATACATTTGGAAAGTAGAAAAACAAAAAAAGTATTATATTTATATGATAAATTATGCGAAAATATTTTAATCGTAACGAGTTATGGAATTAGATAACGGTTAACGATTACCTGTAATTTCGACCTGCTCTTCCAATACAGAAAGCAGTACAATCTTTACAGGTAAGTTTATAAACACCAAAACATAACATAACATTAACAGAGTCAAAGACCATTTATAATTATTAAGATGTTAAAATAATAATAGTTAGAATTTTCCGGTTATTTACCTACATATTAGAATATGATTATAATTTTGATTTAAAAAATTGGATCTTCTGTTTTACATATGAACAATATTGGTAATAAATGGAATAATTAAGAATAGTTAAAGTAAAATTAACCTAAATATTATAAATAACCAACTAAATTTAACTACTTCATATCTTTTTTTTTTTTCAATAATTGGGATCATTAAGTCAATATCCACATCTTTCATCATCGTACCAATTTAAGTCAGGTAACTTTATTTTTTAATTAAATTTGAAAACATTTTAACACATGATTAAGTTATAGTAAGTTAATAAACTAAACACTAAAATAAACCACAACTTGTTTGCGTTAAATATTAAAAGTATTGATTAATATATCCCATCCTTACCCTTTCCACTTTACATGTTCAGTATAAAAACACTTTTTTGTTTATCAGTTTTTTAAATATATACTATTTTTTAGTTTATTATGTTTATCTTAATGTAAAAATCTTTTTGTTTATAAGTTTGTTTAAATGTATTATTCCTTGGTTTATTGTGTACTATTTCTTAGCTTGTTTAATTCCGAAGAAACTTCACTGGTATCAATTACTTTTATACATCATGTTATTATCAGTTATTATTGTTGTACTGTTTGTTTCTCTAAAAATAAAAAATAAAATAAAAATTAAGTATTTATAAGGCGACTTAATAATAATATTCTGGGCTAATCTGCCTTGTATATCTGACTTTTCTGGCCGACGTTTCGGGTCCCATTACAGGATCCGGTATCAGGGCTGATGTGATGTATGATTTGTTTTTCCAATTTCTTAGTCTACAATACAGTGAGTATTCTACATACGGCTAGACCGACTAATCTACTACTACAAGTGCATCAGCGCTGATCGCTTTGATACTTTTATTAACTACGTTATTGTAATAAACATAATATGTATTTTATATTAATACACAAATTGGAAGGGCAAAAATTCTGATAAAAACCCACTAAATAATTGACTTGAAGTAAAATGCTTGAAATCAATTAGGCGCGACACTGGATGTAGAGGTGAGACAAACAGCGCGCGCCATTTCCAAACGGGTTGACGGGCACAAACGGGCATGCAAACTCGGCCATCCAGGAAAATCAGCATTGGCTGAACGCTGCACGTATGAAGTCATCACGCACGTCTGGTTAAATTGATTAATTGAAATATACAAACACTTACTTACTTACCATCACGCCGTTTCAGAGAGGATAGAGCGCCACACTCGTCTGTCCTGACATACAATTCTCGCCTCATCCACATTCATACATCTTCTCATACAAACTCCCTGATTGTTGAGGCTTCTAAGAGAACCATTCTTCATTGTCTGGTTTACCTGGTCGTGCCAAGTCTTCCGCGGACTTCCTCTATTTCTGGTGCCATCAACACTTGCGTCATATATCTTTCTTACCATTCTCTCCTCATTCATCCGTTCCATATGATCAAACCACCTATGTGATCCTTTCTTAATCCCTCTCACTATACTAATACCAGCTTTACATTATTTCCTTATTTCTTCATTCATTACTTTGTCATATATAGATTTGCCACAAATAAGCCAAAGTGTACTCATTTCCACTGCATTCAGTCTACTTTCGTTCCTTTTCTGCCAGCTCCAGGCCTCACATACATCAGTGTCGGTACCAGGATTCCATTGTGCACCGCTAGTCTTGCCTCGGTTGACAAATTCCCGTTAGATATAAGTTCATTCAAAGCGCCGTTCATTTTATTTCCTGCAGTCACCCTCCTTTCGATATCATTCTCAGCCTTTCCGTTTCTATCAAACATACTTCCCAAATATACAAACTCATCTACTTGTTCCAAACATTCATTACCTACAAGTATTTTGCACGGTGTCTTGCTTTCCTCCTTCTCGAATACCATCACTTTCGACTTATAAACATTCATCATGAGGTCGCTTTCCTTGCATACATCGTACATTCTACTCACCAGATTCTGTAGTTCTTGTTCATTATTCGCCATTAGTACTGCATCATCGGCGTACAATAAACAGCATACAATCAAATCACCTATTTTTGCGCCTACATTAATAAATTCCAGTTCTTTCACACATTTATCCATATACAAGTTGAACAGCCATGGAGACATTACACAACCCTGCTTGACACCCTTTGTAATGTCAAACCATGGTGTGAGTGCTCCATTGATTCTTACACACGCAGAACTTCCTTCGTATAGAGATGATAATTTCTTTACATATTGACATATTGATTAAAACATATTGAATTTTTAAATTTACATTTAACTATCTTTCCTGTGATCTAGTGAACCACACGCAAAACATTTTGAATTATTTGATTTGCTACATACTTGTTTTGAGTTCCATTGCGGATTTTTAAAACTCCCGCGCGATACCACACTATTTGATCTCGCTCTCGCCTTATACTTTGTAACATTAACCACAAAAACCTTTTTTTTCGACGACCGTAATTGTGAATTGACCTCAATATTACATGCGATTTGAACAAAATAACTCAATGTTTCATCCTCGATTCTATTATGAATACAACCTTTATTTGATTTTAATATCTCTTATTTTTATTTTTTTTAGAGAATCAAACAGTGTAACAATAATAACTGATAATTACATAATATATAAAAATAACACCAGTGAAGTTTCTTCGGAATTGAATACGTAGTACATAATAAACTAAAAAATAGTATACTCAAACAGACTGATAAACAAAAATACTTTTACATAAAAATAAACATAATAAACTAAAAACTAGTATATATTAAAAAAAAACTGAAAAAAAAACAAATGAATGAACATACAAAGAGGAAAGGGTAAGAAGGGGAGGGAAATGGGATGCAATATATACAAAAGTTGGCATAGTTTAAATTTAAAAGGAAGCAATTTATCATTGATAATGTCCATCATATTAGAAAAATTTACGACATTATATTTTGATATAGAGCGGATCACAAAACAATTTTTTATGTAATTAGTTCTACCCAAATTTGGGTAAAAAATATTATTTGATCGTATTGGGCGCGTTGGACAGTAAGTTATTTGTTCTAATAGATAGGGCGAGTCAAATAAGTTATTTAAAATTTTATAGAGGTAGGATAAATCTTGAGTGTTTTTTCTATTTAAGAGGGGGGGTATTTTACGGTAACACTCACTTTTTGAATGAGATTTAATGCCTAAGCAAGCACGTGAATTTAATATATTTAAAAAAAATTATTTATGTGACAAACAAATCCTTAATGTTGTCCTTCCAGTCTTTTACCGAAAACACATTTACTACTAAATTGTTTTAATCTCAACACAAAATCCCGAATTGATTCGTGTTCGAGCTGTTTTAATTAAAAAAAATTTCCCTTTGTACAAACACCGATGTTATTGCCACTCAGTATTTGTCGAGTACATCAAATAAAAATTCCAATTTTACGTCAATTATCTATTTAGGCACACACAAATCTTGCAACAATATGAACGTTTTTTCGGACAAAGCGGCTAGAAAAATTACTTTTTTTCTATATTCTGTTCCCTTCTTATCATCAGCAAACAGAAACCATTCGAACTTCATCTTAAAGACCGCCCAATCGTCGATCTTGTGGCAAAAACATGTCATTTTCCTTTCCATTGCCCCATAGACAGTGCCCACAGGTGAAAGACTAAACAAATACCTTACCTCACCTCCCGTCAGGATCCTCTCAGCCTGCGTCTGCTGTAACTGGTCCCCTCAGCCTCAGCTCCAGGAAGTCGTCCCCGCGCCTTCCCTGGTCCGCTGCTCTGGTCTTCCGGCTGCCTCGGTCCATAGCCTTCCGTCCAACGGTTTCGGTCCTCTTCACCCAGAAGATCTTCCAAAAAGCCTCGGCTCTTGGAAGTTTGCCGACGATCACTGCTCCAAGAAGAACGATCCCGATCTTCTTTGCTCTTCTCTCGATCTGCCGCTTGTCTCCAATTTATTTCCTCGCGAAACAATTTTAATCCAATGGTTCTTTATTTCCTTGATGCTTGTTATCAAGAAAATCTTAAACCGACTGCGCCAATGTTACGTACGTCTTCAGTGTGCACCTCATAATGTGAAGGTCCAAGAAATAGACTTTGTAACAACTATACATTTATTACAACACGATACAATTTAGTAGAAGGTATATCACTAATATAGGGCAAACGATTGAGCCAATGAACACGCAGAGAAGAGGCCGTCCTTCATAGCCTCGCACGCATACACGCCGGCGGTGCGGCACTCACACACTCACACACACACAACCATACAATCCCAAGGACATCACATTACTACAGTAGTAGTATTAATTACCATTGATTTAACACAAATTAATTTTTCATTAATTTAGAATTATGAAAGAAATGTGCACAATAAACATAATTAAGGACATATCAAACAATATTATTGTAGATTGATTGCTCCTCCATGTTTAGAAGAGAAGTATCATGTGTCACAGTTTATACAAATTATATAAATAATTACGAACGTAAATTATAATTTAAAAAGTTAAGTATCAAACAGTAAGGGCCGGTTACGCAATCAGTAGAAAATTTTGACAATAGTAAATTTTACTACAGTAACTTTTTACCGTTGCCCATGGTAAAAAATCTTTGCAGGTTGTTCGTACGTTTAATTTTCTATTGTCAACGACAATCTCGCCTCACAGTGTGGCAAGGCGAATAATCATGAAATATGCTTTATTTTATTATTTATCTATGGTTTTATTCACCCGTGCGTTCGAAATCTGTTGGCGAAATTTTTTCGGTTTATGTGTACTAATTTATATTAATCACAAGATCATAATCGGACAAACTCTCATCGCTAAAATGATTGTTTGTCGTATACTGCAACTTTCAAAGTATCACAATGACAGATGACTTTTGAAACAGTTGTGAAGAGTCCGCCATTTTAACTAACGATTTTCAGTTTTTACCATCCGATATTCGAGAGTAAAATTAGTTTACCATTATATTCTTTACTATAAAAAATGAGCACTGATCACACAACTGACCCTTAGAGAAGACCTGAAGACGCGACATGTATAGCCCCCTTGACATAATAATTGGCGGTAGATTACATAACATTTTAATATTCGCTCTTTATAATTAGTTTTATTAGAATAATATATGAAGACACACCAAAGGAAGCATCCAGTAACGCACGAATGTGAATAATAATACGAGCGCTGCGGACTTACCGAAGCGACACGTCTGTTGGCAAAACTACGGAGATATATATTAGTTAGGTCACGTGTGAACTGTGAACTGTGAACTGTGAAGGCAATAACACTGGCCGTAGCTAAATTACTGGTTTAATTATGAAATAGCGCTGTGCCGCAAACTATTCCACGATACGAGGATTACAAGTTACCGCCAAGTACGCGAACGGTTAATCTCAAACTTGATATCGCACGAATAACAAAACACACTCGGCATTAGCCGCGCTAATCTGGAACCATTCCTCACTATTAGTACTTTTCTCACTAGTAATACCCGACATTTGAATTTTAACATTTTCATTACACTCTCTCTTCTTCTTCTTCTTCTATATGATACATTTTTCACATGATTAGACTTCATTAGGTATATATATTAGGTATGCGCGCGCACACTATTTGGTATCATACCGCAAATAAAAAAATATAGCGCGCACACCATTTTTAACAAGACTTCTTCATGCCGCCTTATATTAAATTTTGGCTACCTTGTTACTACAGTAAGTTGATTTATGCTGAATAAGAACACCAACATTTTGGACATTTAATGACTTTCCGAGGTTACACAGCCGAGACAATCTCTTTCTACCGACACTTTTCTATCTTCCCCTGCACAATAACTTGTAAAATATCACATTTTTAATACACATTAAATTCACGAATTAGAAAGATATACATACAGATAAACTCAATTTATCGAGAAAAAAATTTGCTGCCACCAGAATTTGAACTAGGATTTTTTCCTATCCGGGGAAGTGCAATAAACTAATTACACTATGTCAACCTTGTAACTAGACGACAAATTTTAAAACTTATATGTTACGGTCATTTCAAATTGATACATCTCACATTTCATTTATTTAAATATACTTTTTAATTGATGCATTTAACTTGTATTACATATCGCAGAACTATTACTAAATGAATTAAAAATTACATTTTCACAAATTCTCTTCTGCGTGTTCTCTAATAAAATTGTGTGCAGCTTTGCCTTGACCAGTCATCAGTCGTCATAATGCGGTCATAATACAGTAGCCTAGTAGTGGTATGATAATAATCCAAAATTAGAGGAAGCATTGCTTGGAACCCACGCACTTCAGCACTTCAGCACTTCTGCACTTCTGCACTTCTGCACTTGTGTAAATATAATACATTATCATTAATTGTTCATTTGAAAAATAACTTATGTTTTCATTTTTTAACTATGACTATTTCCCGAATTGTCATCAAATGTTTGACCTTGTACCTTAATGTACTAGGACTAATAAATTAAGAACTCACGACAAGATTTCTACACGCAATCTTTTTTAATATCTGATTCGACGAATTGGATCTCTTTCAATATTTAATTAAACTTTGTCCAACACACATGTTGAGTTATGTTTTTATCATAACTATAGTTTCGAGTGCTGCACTTCTTCTCATCAACTCTGGATGTTGTCAACTACAACTCTCGAAACTATAATCGGAGCAGAAATATAAACCAACGTGTGTGTAGTACAGTTTTCAGTTTAAAATAAAATAATCAAATTGCACCACAGAGTAATCGCCGTCTCAAAAATGTATGTTTACTCACCTTACTTATCATATGATTCAATATTATTTCAATTGTTAAATACTTATAATACCGTTAATGGAAACTTTAAAAACTTCTCTATACACGAGTCCTACTCTCATAGAGAAGAAATAAATGTTAAATGAAATATATATATACTGATAATTTTAAAATGTATTATATTTTCTAATATTAAAATAAAATAATCATGTTGGTCTACTCATTGTAATTCTTAAAATCTCCTTCAGTTACCGTAATAAATTAATAAATCATGTATTTTGAATGCAATAATACCATGATTAAATGCGTTTACATTCATGAGCCCGCACACACACCTGTGTACGCGTACATATTACATCATTGTATAATTCCAAGATTTAACTCATTTAATCACACATTCAATTATCATTAAAATTGAATAATATAATCACCGACCGTCTGTTCTGAATAATTACAACTTCACAATAAGAATGTGTTCTCCTTAATAATAATATAATCATTTTTAATCAAATTTAAACAATTAATTGTATTATAAGTATATGAAAATTAATCATTCATGTAATTTATTTACTTGAGACGCGTTTCGCTTTATAAGGGCATTATCAATCTCTAAGCCCGCATAACGAAAAACGCGTCTCATCAAATTAATTAAACAAGTTGAGTAAAAACAAGTGTTTTATTTTAACAGGAAAACCATAATTAATTTTGTTTTTAACGACATGAGTCAACTTAGATAATATTTTATTTTAATTGTTATCCTCACTGCTTATTTATTCCATATTATCCATTTAATTAATAAAAACAATTCCAGATACAAAAATTGGCTAATTTGATGATAATTTTGATAATTCACAATCAATGAGCCAAGACAGAAAAATCCATAAGAAATTCTATTGTCGTCTAAAAGCCATGAAATAGTGTACTAGATTTTAACAAATTTTCTCCTAAATCATATACCATCGATATTCGCACTATTTTTCAAATGAAGCAGTGTTCAAAATAGATTTAATTTGCTTTCCGCGCGATAGAGGTCGGTTCGGAAGAAATTAGAATTTTCAGAATAGAGCCTACTCGTAGTTCCTCGGCAAGCGTCTTACCACCAAACCAAATTAGCTTAGATTCCCGCACGGAACTCGATTTTCCTACCTAAATAAATAGATATCAACCCGGAATGGTCCCGATAACCTGACTGAAATGGGCGAGAATCTTGAATGAGTCACGGATTCGGTTCCCGTAAAGATCATCATAAAAGTATTTCTGATTGATCATCCACAAATAATGCTCACACACGGCAGAATTCCAAACATACACATACATACATATACGCTACACGGACTCCACATACATACATAGTACACAAATTACAATGGGATACGTACCTAGGTTTACGTGGAAAATTATACGCTGTAAAACGTTTTTCATGCAAATTATTTGCGTACATCAACCCTTTGAGAATGAAATAATGGCTTTCGATATAACAATGATTTATTTTGTGAAAATCATTCGACATAAGCCCCCTACCGACGCGGGGGTTTATGTCGAACCTTTCGTGTTCCAAACTGCAGATAATTATACGGACGCAACTTTAGCTCAAAATAGTATAAGCAATATTTGAATATGTTCAAGAACGCACAATTACTGCATTCTCACCCATAAAGGCACTTTTATTGAACAAATAATATATATATCATAGAGACGAAGCTATTTTTACTATATTTAATGGAATACACGATACCAATGCAGTGATATGATATAAATCTGGATCGAAGAACTAATATATTATACTTAACTACTTGACCGAAACTGTCTAAACGCTGAAAAGTTTAGTGTTTTATGCAAACCGCCATACGTCGTGCGTTTTATAGTTTAAGTTAACAATTCCCAGCGCTCGGGTCCCACTGCCCGGGTCACTATTTGCGCAGTGAAGTGCTCGTTGTTGAGGTTTCTCCGAGGATTTAAAAGGATATTATTGTAGTATCAAGTATTGGCATCCATCGTCAATATTGCTTTCAGACATACAAGCGTGACGCGGAAGTTTAGTTACTTTTATATTATATTATAAACCAGACTAATAGGTAACGAAAATACAATCAATCTCTTAACCTAAGCTTATTTATCTGCTACAGCCTAGAAACGCCAAAATGAATTATATTATTAGTTGTGAGTATAGTCGTAACATATTACATAACTCATAACTTAATTCATTTTCATTTTCTTTCCTTTTTAATATGACTAACTGAATACTAAATCTAATATCAAGCATTAAAAAAATGCTTTATATGACTTACAATAAAATTCTATACATTCTCATAATTATTTAACCTTATAGAAGCCTATGTAGTTTTAACATAAAATAAAACATTATTTACCCGGTACATACAATTTAGTGAAAAATTTTCAAAATACGGATACTTGAAAATGTTTACTTTCCGTCAGGTGCCCGATAATATTTGCAACGGAATTATAATAGATTTTTATTTATTTACTATTTTTTGTTTAAAACATGTTGATGACAGAATTGATGGAATTGAATCAAACCACCTACAAATATTGAACCCGGGCGTGAATCATAATTTGGAAATATGTTGTATATTTTATTACGTACAAATGATTACACATGTTGATTTAATTGTTTTAAATTATATTATTTTTAATTAAATTTATTGATTATTTAAGATCACATTTGTACTTTACTTTCCGACCACCTGATACACAGTACAAACGATATCTTTGCTTTCCACGAAATTTCTGCGGTCGGGTGGTTTATTGACTGTTCCAGATATGTAGTATGAATTAGATCTCTCACTGAATCACTCCAGGTATTTCGTGGAATACATTGATCAGAGAAAGAATGTTTGATTCACAGATACCTATCTATTATATATTATTTCAGATTGACTAAACATTCAAACCAAATGTGCTTTTCCGCCTTTATTATTTAAAAATGAGCTTCACCCACCTCTAGGAGAGCAGAAGGTGGAGGAAGAAAGTACAGAGATGGTCATTACTGAGTTATTTTCTTTCAATTGCGGCGGGTAGTGCCAGTGCCGGCCATAAATCATGCAGACGGGTCCCGCTGCTCCTGCTTGCTATCCCGTCGCTGGGTTTACGTGTATTAACAAAGCAAAATGTGGATTCCTGGTACCTGGTACTCTACACTTATTTGTTTTAGCGAAACGAATGCAGAAGAAAATTGAAAAAAACACGAATGCATCCAACCCTCAATGTTCGAGCAGCGGATTCCACACTTACTTGCCCCACCATCACTCGCGCAGAATGTCTATCACATATTCGCGTGATGATAAATTGAACTCTGAAATAAATCTGTGACAAAAGGGGAAATGGAGCCACCAACACGAAAAGTAATATTTTACAAAAGCTTCGACTGTTCATTGTCTCGCTCCGGCTATAACAAATTTGAGTGGAATCCATTTGGTAAAATCTTTTATATAATGCATGTTAAATGGTAATTGTTTCAACGTGCATTCAATCTGCTCAGTCTATCAGCATTATGTTTGACTGGGGAATCGAATCGCTTCAGCGGGACCCTGTCGGGGCGGAGAGGCGCGGAGGGCGCGGAGGGTGCGGAGTGGAAATAATTGCAGTTTCCACGGGGGAGCGGGGGAGGGGGGCGGGGGCGAGGCAGGGGAGGAAACTGCATGCAAATGCTCGGATAATTACGTTTCAAATCCATTTGGAATACTTTGCGCCAGAGCATAAACAGTGGCAGCGCAGAACACCAGGAGTGGCGGAGCGCGGCGCGGCGCGGCGCGGCGCGGCGCGGAACGCTGCTCGCGCTCTCCACTCCGAGCCGAGAGCGGCGGCCGCGCGCCGTCCGCCCTCATTGTTGGCGGAGAGCGATTTAACTCGCAAGGCGCGAGCTCGTCCGCGGGCTTTGTACCGTTTAAACGAGAGTGAAATTTATATTTTTATACGAGAAAGCGCGGTTATTACATTTTTCAAACTCGAGACAAAATGAAGATGGGAACGGAAGGACTTGTAATGATGTCGACGAGCCTGACTTGTACTACGACTCGCGACAGGTTAAAAAATAAAACTGAAACGATTAAGAATGACTGCATTATATTTAATAAACGACTAAAAAGGATCCATAAACTTGACAAAAAAGGCAGAGTTAAAAAAAATTCGCGAAGATGATTTGGCCACATAGATCGTGTGAGTGTGGATCTTGCGAGTGTGCATTTCGTGAGTGTGGATCCTATGATTGTGGATCGTACGAGTGTATATATTGTGAGTGTGCATCTTATGAGTGTGGATCCTATGATTGTGGATCGTACGAGTGTATATATTGTGAGTGTGCATCTTATGAGTGTGGATCCTATGATTGTGGATAGTGTGAGTGTGCGCCTTGTGAGTGCGCATCTTGTGATTGTGTATAGTATGAGTGCGCAACTTGTGATTGCGGATAGTGCGAGTGTGGATTATTGGAAACATCAGAACACAGGACGCCAACAAAACACCTCGACAGCACAATAAATAAGATATAATAATATAGGACATCAATCGACGAGGGTGCAAAAGTATGTAAATGTATGAAAGTAAGCGAGACAAGAATGGTACGCCAGAAGAGTATGGCGTTCTATCATTCTGGTAAGTCATCGTACATGTGCAAGTTCTCTGATTGCGGCCGCCGCTGAACCGGCTAATTAGTCCCGGGGACTACTCACCACCGACCACAGAACGTCCTCCATAATGAGTGATGACGTATCACGGCCGACCGGAGCTGAACTCCGCCCGGGCGCGTGAAGATGTGACTCCGCCCGAGCCGCCGCGCTCCACCGCTGTTTCCTAACTGACTTCGTCAGCTCGAATAACCGTCAACGGAGTGACTCGCCAGCGAATCGATACACGTCAAATAACTGAATGCCGCAGTTGTAACACGTGAACAATTAATACTTCAAGAGAATTAAAACATACTTTCTAAAAGAAATTAAATGTATCCAAACACGTCTCTTAATCAGGCACGAACGAATTTATTGCCCTTACCTTCTGGAGTGAATCTCCCTATCGTGTTACTGTTACTTGAGTACCGAATATAATTTATTTATCTCGTTACACGTGTGCGAGTGTGAGTGCATTATAAATGAATGATACACATGAAGTGATCAGTGTAACTTTCAATTAAAGTGAACACACACAAGACGTTGCAAATAATTCATTTCTTGGGCATGGATATGTAAAACCTCACAATGCTCAGTTCGCAATTACAATGACTTGAGCAACAATTCGGCAAGATACATACTTAGTCCGCACTATTTCGAAAATGTTGACGTTTGGTGGTAAATTCCGTATAGTTACGATTATAATCTACTATAGATAATACGTATAATCGCTAGTTTGTAACACTAAAATATAATTTACATATAACTTAAAATCCTTATATCATATTCGTTAAGATGTTATTTAAAAGCCCTTCCTTCTCCTCTGACCCCAATTTTCGTATTCGATTACCTATATTAAAAATCAATTTAAAAACTTAACCAATCAAATTCCTTTAATGTTAAATGACATTGATAGAATGCTTATATCTGCTTAAATGTATTAAGCTTTGCACCCAATTTTAAATTGAACCATAATTTAGTATACATATAATATTTTTAATTTTTTGTTTGTTCGATCTTTATGACTATCTAACGATTGCCGGTCGCCGAATGCTCTCAATATGAATGCGACATATATAATGGTTCCTGTCCATACCTGTCCACTACCCCATCCTCCTATACCCAGAACACGACTTTTTTATGGTTGCGTTCTCTTGGGTTTTTTGGACCAGTTGGAGTTGAAACTTTGAACTGACAGTTATTGTTTACCAGTGGGACGGTAGGCTAAGACTCCCTGCCGTGTGGAAATGATAAATTGACGGAAAGTTTACTGTGCGTGTTCGGTTTTTCGCTACCGTGCGTGCCGAATCGCTATCGTACATCTTACTATTGTGCATGTTGCTTGTTGCATGACACTTCGCGCTATCACCGAAGTGTATGTGCAAGAGCACTTTGTGCAGAACAACGGAGTACGCGACCTGAAGCCAGAATCTAATGGATTCAGTGGAATAATCAGGTACTTAAAGAAGCATATCATAGGTGGGTCGTGTTTTCTGGTACTGGGTGGTCCTTCAGCAAACTCTGATCCCTAATCTTGTCCCTCCCCTATATTCCTTCCACCCTTCTTACATCCCGTACTTCCTCAACCCTCTTGTTCAGACAATGTACATATAATAAATTATGGTTCTATATAAAGTTGAGCTTTTCTGTCGCGTATATTTGTATCGTCGGTTGCGGGAGCTAATATAATATGTTATTCATCAGAAAAACTATGCATACTAATATTCTAATCAGACATGAAACCTAAAATATATATATAAATATAACGGCTTCAAAAATTACTCGCTCGCAAAGAGATTTAATAAAAAAAATCCACGACATTACAGAAAAAAATTGAATTGCCACCTTACCTGAATTTTTAGAGCGCGTTCAAATGAAATAAACGACCGCCACCAGTCGATCGGTACGTCTATAAAGCTGCCTATTAGTTTTAACACCGGCACAAATGTCACTTTTAGTATCAATCTCAGAAAATATGGCTTTTATTCAAGATCACCATCCCCGGGGAGGGAGATCCCGGGGGTCCCGTGGCGCGGAGGACAAGGTGCGGTGCGTGGACAGGTCCGCACTGCCGGGGGCGATTAATCAGCGGAGTGAACGGGGAAATAGGGTGGGAGGGTGAACGAAAGGAAATCTCACATTTATCAATCTTTAAAATATATTAGTCGAATCTTTAAAATCGAAAACAACACGTTAATACATCATCATATATTGGACGCCTGATTCAACCCATCACTTTTGTAAGCCCAGCCGCGTGGAATCAGTCGCTCCTTGATTTGTGTTTAAATACGCCGATTTCAGCTAAAACATCAATAGATATTGAACTTTTTTTTATTTATATTTCAAAATATCTGAAGTACCCGAGGTAGTCCCAACTTTACGCAGAGTGAAGAGGCTTCATTTAGTGGGGTGGGAGTAGTTTTTTTTTCGGAATCAGATGTAGGCAGTAGTTTTCCTCTTATTTTTCAAGATAGCAGCGGCTCTGAAGGCTCATTAAGAGGCGGCAGCTTCATTTTTCCACTGGAACAACACATTCCAACTAGTTCGTATTTATATTTCTTTGCATGACAATGTTTACATACAATATCCATCCATCATCCTTAATTTAAATGCCCTTAATTTTGGATCTGAATGTCGATTCACAAGTCTTGATTATTCCTTTCAACGTCGATCTTGCTATACATGCAGTACTCTTTCCTCCGAAGTTTCCTTTAACCTAGACGTAGAAGCTCTCACACGCTCTTACTGTAGACGAAACTCCCGTTGTTCAGTAATTTCCGACGCACGAATAGCTTTTTGTCTTTTAGCTGCAGGGTTTTTCTGACCAATACTCGTTTTCTTCGGCGGCATTTTGATAGGTATGATTTAATACCTATCCGTTGATCGATTATTTGTCATCTTGAAGAGTTGAGCTTTGCTTTGTTATCGGTTACGTCGTTAACACTGTTCTAGAAGGTTCTACACTGTTCTAAAGAGAAAACGAACACGACGCTTTTAGTAACAATTCATTTGTTTTACAGTTAAAACGTTTTAAAAAACAAACACACCCACAGACACTCTTTTTTATATAAATAGCTATTCCACATCCACAATTCCGCGACCGTACATGTCAATATATCAACAATATTGCAATAAATAATGTTAAACAGAAGCAGCCTTGAATCTGCCATAAACATTTTGAATGTGGAACATCGTCAGTAATATTCCCTTATTTTAAACGCCGAGTGTACAACATTTCATAAAAAAAGTATCAAATTTCTGCTTTAAAGGGTGGGAAAGGGAGATAGGAGTAGTTTTTCGAAATCTCATGTAGTGACCTTCTTGTTTCGAAGGTCAAGTGTGCACAGTTCAAAAAACTAGATTTATTTAAAAAACAAACAAACAAACCAACAGACACTCTTCTTTATATATATAGATATATCAACTAGGCGCTTCAATAAAAAAATAATTAATTTTCTATGGATTGATTCAAATCACAACACACATTTTATATCATTCCATAATATTAATATGAAAAAACGTGGATAAGACTTTAGAAACGAGTTATATTTGACACTTGTCTTGAAAGCGACAAAATCAACAATTTTATTGTCATCTCTTTCTATCATAACTTCCTCTCTAGCAAGATTTACGTAACAAATAATTTATTTTAATATTAAGATGATACTTAAAAGAAGTTTAACTATTAGTCCCGGCTTAAAGGAGTATGTAATTCGCGTATAATTTTTATAAATTTAGATTGGAAAAATGAAAGTACACCATTAATACCTAAACAAACATTGCACAATCATATTATATATTTAGTCAATACCTGGTGAAATAGTGGCTATAAAAATAATATTTCTTACCAAATTATATGTACCTTAGAATAAGAAAGTATTATGTATGTATATCATATATATCTATAATAATCATCATGTTCTATAAACGCGTAAACAAAATGGAGAATTTTTTTAATAAAACAAACCGTTCTGCGGTCGTTTAAATTAAATATACGTATAAATGTTTAGTTATTGTGACTAGATATATTTTACTCAAATTCTCCACTATTGCAATTCGAATAGTGGAGAATTCCCCCCTCACTTTTCAATCTGTCTCTTGTGAGCTTGTGCTCACCCTTTAAGGTGCTTAGAATCGCTAGTGCTATCAAATAAGTAGATCTCAGTTACGACGCCGAGTACCGTCAAATGTCGTCGCTAATATTTGAGACGCCCTTCGGCAAAATATAAAAACTACAGAGTGAAGAGTGATCGCGAGCTGGGACAGGTCTGCCGCGAACCGTAAACCGGGAACGGATGGAACTTTACGTTTCGTTTGTCGTTCGCGGAAAAAGCTAAACAATTATTTTCATCCGGCACGACTCTATAGAATTAGTATTCTGCTAATTACGAGGATATAAATTACAATTCAGTGCAGAACCAAGTTTTATATTAAATTACCATCGCATATGATAAAAGCGTAAACAAATTCGGTAAATTAGATTACCGAAGCACGTATTTTGCCAATTACGCATTTGTAAACAGAGCGGTGTGCGGCGCGGCGCGGGGCGGGCGGCGGCGGCGGCGGCGGGGCGGGGAGGACGGGTCGCCATTCTCGGACGGGGAAACGAGTGCGCGAGAAGAATGATGGGCGGGGCGGGGCGGGGCGGGGCGGGGTAAATCAGCCGATTATAATCAACCCGGCAGCTCGACTTGGAACTCTTTAAACACTACACTCCACACGGCACCGATGGCAAGGATGGACGATCGGTTATCTTTCCGTCGATTTTTAAATATTTATTTCGTCTTCGCAGCAGCCGCGGGATGTGAGCGATTTTCAGGATTCATGATAGAGAACAATTGATTTCTGTCAGATTAAATCAATCTGCCGGAGTTCTGCCGGCCGGTCCCAGTGGAACCAGGATCACCGATGAACCTATTATTTAATCGAACGGCAAAGATTATCGATATATCGATACACATAAATGTTTCCACACAAAGCGATACTTTATTGCGTGATCTTTAATTTAAGGATGTATTTATAAAATGGGCAACAAAATATCAATTCTACTATGAATTATATTCATAACCTGCATGGGTTTATAACAGATCGTTGTACTAGCCCGATCATCCAGTGGCCCAAAAATCATGAGGCAGAATGGTCGTTCTAAAACCAACTGTACTCTTGAAATCATCAAACTCTGCGGACGTGGTAGCGAATAACAATAGAAAACATTCGGGGAGGCTTTCATTAGGCGGTGGTAAAAAAAATGGCTATAAATAATGATGTGAGACATATCGCGCACAAATATAGCCATTCACGGAACTATAAATCAAATTATGCTTCGGACAAAAACGATATTTATCCAATGAACGCGTAAACAAGTTTATATATTTTTAGCTCCATTAATTCTCATTTGACTGATCAATAATGTAATCATAGTTATATTTTTAACGATAGCTAAAGTTATAAATAATGTAATGCGACCTGTTTTATTATTCATATTTTATAAAATTTAAAAAGCTAAAATAGTCACCAGTTCGCAGTTTGCAAATTTGAGACTGACATTATTCTGAAGGTTTAATTGCAGCCAACAGCAAAAGCATATTATTTGTATATATAATATAATATGTGAACGTAATAATAAATAATATAATACTTCGATAATTTTATCAAATTCACTAATCATTAAGTTCAGCGTCTAAAGCAAAAAAGTGATGACAATATCACAACATATCGCTGTGACTTTCTACGACATTCCGTAATATTTGAACCAGTCGTAAAAATAGTTTCCGATTTGACAACATATCACCGAGTAGGAACCAGGACTACCGGTAAACCTCCCGAAACAATCATTATGTAAATAATTAAATAAAAAGATTATTAGCATTTTAACTACAAAAGTGTACGAAATTTGAATTTTAATAAACTGTCAAATGTGTTCGTGCCTGGATTATTCGCAGAAATACCTTTTGTAGCTTTGATAATACCGAGAGTAAATAATTATCCGTGGAAATATGCCAATATTGATGACATAAGTAAATCAATCAATTTTTATATTTTATATAATATTATGATTTGAGTGATACAGTGAGAGTTTCGGAAGTATTTTCAGGATCAAATGAAAATTTTATTTATAGCTAAAAAATTCTGATCAAAAAGGTCATAAACTCTGCGGAGTATCAAATTTTCAAATTTAAAAAAAATGTATGTATTTTATGGTGTAGTAATACATTGAATATTTATTTACCTGGCATAGTATTTTATTACCTCTTACATAAGCTCATAAAGATATTATCCATTTTGGAACCAAATTATTTTCCTAGCCGAGCAAAATATGTTTAAGGGTTGCAGAATTTGACTGACAGCACAATAAAGCGAAATGGGATATTTTCACATTTTTTATTTTAAAAACCACGAAAACTATTTAGAAAGGGGTGAAGAATTATATTAATACTTAGTGAAATAAACTTACTATAAAATTGTGTAGGTAGTTAGGTTAGCACAAATGACAAATTAGTTTAATTTTGCTTTCTACCCACATCTTCCACCACACTACAATTAAATGTATTAATTAGAAAGATATACATATATAATCAATTTTATCGAAAAATATATTTTTATTCGAATCCCGGTAGCAACAACAATACATTTTTCGATAAAATTAATTATATATGTATATCTTTCTAATTAATACATTTAATTAGTACCACGAAAGTAGCCTTTTCAATTACGTTAGTGATTCTAAAAATATTGTTAGGTAGGTACTAACTAAATTTGATGACGCTAAAATGTAATCACGAGGAATGTGCAGAGAATTACTTCCACAAAACGTACTTTGGTATATTTAATAAAAAGATATTACATTTTTAATATAGACTACCCTTATATAAAACCATTTTTATTGGGTAGGTGGCTTTAGTCAAATTAAATTCTTGGAGGCCCCGATCAACGGCTGGGAGAGTGACAGACGTGAGAAGAGAACGTCTGAAAATGGTAAATTTTATTAAAGCCCAAATTTCTCCAGGGATTCCTCGCAGTTTTCTCGGAAATTACTCATTTATTCAATGGTTCTGCTAAAAAATAATGATCACTTTTTATTTAGTGCAAGCTTAAAACCTTCTAGATGTTTCGGGAATAATTTAATGGGAACTGTCTAATAATAAATAGTTATGATCGTTCTCAAGGGTGATTTATGAGTGAGAAGGTATTGAACTCTATCTCTGTCTACTTCTTGAGGATCTTTTATAGACCTCTTTATATTTATTTAGACACTCCAGCTGGTTGGGGGTTCGACGTCCAGAAGACCATCAATTTAGTCCTGATTAGCTTACTTTGAAAATAGCAAGAAGAATCGTGTTCCGTGTTCGCATCTCTATTTGATCCCCCATTAATATGACTTATTAAAAGTAACATGATATTGTTACTTATCTTTCTCTCTCCGGTCTCTCCAGTCTCTCCAGTCTCTCCGGTATGTCAGTTTCTCTTCTAGCCATGCCATTAAAATACTCGCTTAATAACGGTGGTACAGAAATGCTTTTATACATCAAGAGTTTGAAACACTGAAGTATTATTATTTATTATTTTCCTCCCAAATTCATTTAATGTCTAAGTTTTCAAGAATTTGATAGTAACTGAATTGTGTTTTTCGGTATAAACTAGGATAGTCTTTCAATATGGCTCATTGCACTTTTGGACATTCCGATTGAACTTTTAATTTCCCGTTATTATCCACCAGAGTTAAGTTTTATTTGAGTATTGGAGTATTCTTACGACTTTAATATTTTATAATAATTGTCGAATATCCTATTTTTCAAAACCTTTCATAGTTTCTACATTATTTAGAATTATTAATTTGAAAAGTGTAACATATAGGTTCGAAAATTGTCGTCAATCCACTATGTTGGTATAGCATAATCGGATAATGCACGTTCCCCAGATTGGAAGAGATCCAGGTTCGAATCCCGGTAGTAAACAATATTTTTCGATAAAATTGATTTTATATGTATATCTTTTTAATTAATACATTTAATTTGTATTTAAAATATTACAGACCGTCTGTTCTGAATAATTACAACATCACAATAAGAATGTGTTCTCCTTAATAAAATTTAAATAAACTACAAACACATTACTTGAGATGTGTAATGCCACTCGGCACAAAGAGTCTGACGGCTTCGGGAAGCCGCCAGGAGAGCTGCAAATCAGAGCAGTTAGTGGTGTCGTCACTAACATAGTGACTTCGACTATACTCTTTTTGTATAAATTGGTTACATTTTTCGTGTCTAGCTTGGTAGTCGAGTTCTTGTCGGCTATTTGTTTGTTCAAGATTGTCCGCTGTCCATTTTCACGATAGAATGCATCACTTCTTTACATAATTAGAATTTTTCTAAATTCTCTTAGTTCAATATTGACCAGACATGATATGGGCAAACGAAATTACGTGCGAATCCTAGGCGTTCATTTATTTTACTTAATATTTTTACAGCTAATTCTAGTCACTATACACTATTCTAAGAGTAATTCTATTCACGAATCTGACTTTAGGAAATTCGGTTTAAACATTTAAAAACCCTGAAAATAAAAAAAGTGGATCGTTGACAACAAGAAAATCCATTTTAAATGGTTAGCGTTGCTTTTATTTTTCGAATAAATGTATTTTCACTTTCCTAACATTTCTACAGTTACAGATTTTCACATTACCTTAGTGTCGAAATAATAATTTGGGTTGGATTACTCCGTATTGCTACTATTACAATCCTAAAACATTTCTAATAGAATTTCTCAATTCCCATTTAACAAAAAGAATATTATGACACTCGATACAGAATTTTTCTAAGTGTTACTAACAGATGCTGGACATCGAGGACCATATTACGCTCCACCTGGGGAGTGGATGTAGTCGACGATGAATAATGTGCCAACCCAACTGATTGTTCCATATGCAAAAGTATAAAATGAAATCAAAATAATATATAATTAAAAATATTAATCTTTGTAAATATACACACGTGAACAAAAACAAAATATTTTGTGCGCCTTCTAGATTTACTTTGCTCAATATCAACCAGAATAGTGAATATTTATTATATATCTGGATATTTTATATAATTCTGAAGAAAAGGAACAATTCTGATGTGTTTTTTGTGCATAACTATATCTAAAACCGGTTAATATTAATAGCATGGAAAAACTTGTCAACAATTTCAGTCTCTGGGGTTTCTTGTGAACTTTAGAAACATTCCTCGGAAAGGCCTAAACAGGACACGATTATTCGCGATAACTTAGGTTGAATTTTTATGAGAAAGTCCCATTTAACATGAAACAGAATTGAAAATATAATTAAATTAGAATAAATATTCAATAGACATGAACCACTTCCATCCATCTATCCATGAGTCCCATCCCATCCCAACAATACTAAATATGAAAGTAAAGTGACCTGAAAAATTGAGAGGACCATCAAAAAAAATTTGAATAAGAAAGTACCTACAACTATTTCAAACATTTTATTTTATTTAAGCATCTTCGTGGTGAACACAGATAACGAGTGTTATCCTATTAGAACAAAACAATAAAGGAAAAAATAATTAAAAGCTTTCAGACAATGAAAAAAATTTGAAAGAACAGTCTGTAAATACAGCTGAATAAAAATGTTATGTAATGAGAGTACAAATGGAGTTGTAATGTTTTATATGACCATATTTAGCTTCTATAGTGGCTTGCAGACATCTAGAGATGTTTTTTCTAATTTTTATATTTTTCTGTAAGTGCATTATGGTAAATTTATTATCTTACGTTGATCATAAATATTGTACAGATTTAATATCCGAATACTAATGAACACACTCCAGTAATCGTATATTAAGTTGAAAGACAAAAAATATCGTGAGACCATACCGATTCTTTCAAATTTTCAGATACTACATCTGTCATTCATAATTCCTTCGATATGAAGCAGATGTCTCATTCCTTTCCCAGAAATACCACACAACATCTTTTGAGAAACATTCGAAGAAATACCACACAAATTTTAACGTTTTTTTGATGAAAAAAATTTACTCTCATCACTCTAAACTAAAGCACGTTTCCAAAGCAATCATTGATTCTTTATGATTTTATATTTTTTTGCAGATTTAAATTATTTGACTTATTTATTTCACAGCTTCGCAATCCACGTTCTCGCACTCTGCGTTGTATAACTATTTCAGGAATATTATTTATTTTCAAGAAAATAGGGTATCTTTTATTAACAGCGAACTGTCACTGTATTGTGTCCCTTGAATTTTTTATATAATTTTTCGACTACTCTTTTCGGAAATTGTATATGTCTCACTTATTGTACGAAAATGTTGATGGTTTTAATGGTCTCACCAACAACCAAAACACTCACTTTTTCACTCACAGACATTTTACGATGATCCGCTTGGATCCGATATGGCTGCTTTACATGCTTGTGGAATAGTGGTTACGATACTTGCCTAGCCATCTAATGGGCGGGGGTTCGAGCCTTGTTCCAAGAGGCCATCAAGTTAGTTCTATTTTCATAGCACAAGCATTTAGCTAAGTTTCAAAATAGTAAGAATATTGATGTGACACGTATTCTGTGTCTTTATTTTTTTATCTAAGAAAATTTTATCTTAAGAAGAAAAAAAAAAGTATATATTTCTTAATATATTACAAGTGTTTAAACAAACAATCAGAGTTTATTCCCAGAGTTAGCAATAGAAATGCGTAGTGCATTAAAATTTCTGAAATTTAATTTCGTAGAAAAAATTATGATTAGTTTGCTTTTAATTTTGCCACTTGGCTCAGATAAAATTCCGGGAACTTTCAAGTGCACAAGTATAAGTTGAAATATAATTTTAATACCGAAATAAGTTTACTTGTTAGTCCAATACATAAAAAAACAAATGAAATTATCTGACAAGAAACATAGACAAAAAAACTCGAATTCATTTGAGATGTGAGAACTTTGCAGGTCACTGTACAAGTAAATATTATATTATATCTCAATATTTCGCTTTATTTTGCATAATTTTAAATGTGTGTGCAAAGTAGAAGTGGTGAAAAGAAGAGAACCAGAGTTATGAAATATAAATCATGGATGTAGTGAAATAAGGTAGGCGAAGTTGAACATAACAGGCACATCGAAGAAATGGTTCGGACATATGAAACGTACCAAAGTATGAACAGACAAATATATATATATATATATATATACATACGAGGCAAATGTGATGAATAACGACTACCCTGAGCACCTGGGACACCGTAGACCCTGGGATACCGGAGACCCTGGCATTCATTCAAGTCGGAAATAAATCAAAATATTCGACGAGCATCATATGCATCAGGATCGTGATCCATTTACTTTCAGTATTTCCTTACTTATTTACTTACTTACCATCACGCCGTTTCCCCGCAGGGGTAGGCAACAAGAATAGAGCGCCACGCTCTCCTGTCTTGACACACAATTCTCGCCTCATCCACATTCATACATCTTCTCATACAAGCTCGACGATTATTGAGGCTTCTAACAGGACCATCCTCCAGTATTTGGTTTACCTGGTCGTGCCAAGTCTTCCGCGAACGTCCTCTACTTCTGGTTTGCGTCATATATCTTTCTTACCATTCTCTCCTCATTCATCCGTTCTATATGACCAAACCACCTACCTAAGTGATCCTTTTTTAATCTTACTCACTATACTAAGATCAGCTTTACACACTTTCCTTATTTATTCATTCTTTACTCTGTCATAAATGGATCTGCCACATACGCCAAAGTGATCTCATTTCCACAGCATTCAGCATTCTACTTTTATTCCTCTTCTGCCAGCTCCAGGCCTCACTTCTATACATCAGTGTCGGTACCAGGACTCCATTGCGAACCGCTAATCTTGCCCCAGTTGACAAGATTCCATTAGCTATAATTCCATCCAAAGCGCCGTTCACTTTATTCCCTGCAGTCACCCTCCTTTCGATATTTTTCCGTTTCTATCGAACATTCTTCCCAAATACACAAACTCATCTACTCGTTCCAAACAAATAGATGAGTTTGTGTTCTTTGCTTCGTTATTTCTAATGATAACATTGTTCATGAAATGAACCCCCTCTGAATAGGATTGTTATTTCAATACCAATTAAATGTATTAATTAGGATAATTCAATAAATCCAAAAAAATATTTTTGTTGAAAAACTGTAACTTCACAACAATAATATGTTATCTTTAATAAGAATTGTTATTTACCCCGATCTTAACTGACGTATTTTCTAATGTCCAACCAATAAACGTCCTTTCACTATATTCAAGTCAATATCACGCATGTATTATTTACACGTTTCTATTATAAATCAAATATATATAATAATTAATTAAATAAATAGATAGTAAAAATCAAAACTCAAAAAAATACTTTAGGTCGTAAGAAACACTTTTTTGATATACACTTATACACGATCGTCCGTTTTTTTAATATTATGGCAACTGCAAATATGTCTTACCCATAGACACGAAGCTATAGCAATGCGAAAAGTTAAGTGCCTAATGTTTATGTGACAGTTCGCCAACTTATCCCTTCGCCGACCAGCCCCAGTCTCCCCTATATACTAAAGATTCATCTCTCGTGACGATGTGTAAACACATAAATTAATGTGATAAGTAAAAGTTATTATTTTTATTTGTTAACTTTATTTTATTAACCACTTATTTAGTTTAAATACATCTACCGGTTTCGAAAAATACCATTTTCTTCTTCAGGTTGTCAATACTAACTAAAAATTAAAAATTAATATTCCGATAAGACCAGTAGTTTCATACTGTAATGCTCCAACTTTTAAATTATGTTAATTTATTACAAAAACTATAAATATACTGTATATTTTAAACCAAAATACACAAAATTCGTTGCAATTAGTGGATATGTTAAAGGACACGGATCTTCCCAACAATGTTAAACTTGTTTCTTTTGATATTGTTACTTTGTTTACTAATGTACCTATTAATGAAAGTCACATTTTAATTTCTGATTTACTAAATTCATCTAATTTACCTAATAATTTGGTAAAAGATCTATGTCGTTTGTTAAACCCTTATATGAACCAAAATTACTTTCAATTTAATAATATAATGTATAATCAAACAGAGGGTCTTCTTATTATCTCATATCTTATAACTATATACTCTATCTTATTCTTATATCTCAGATATTTTTGTAGATAATTTGGAGAGAAATATTTTTGATTGTGATTCTCCTTTGTTAAAAAATGTTTTGTTGTGGAAAAGGTGTGTGGATGATATATTATGTATTTGGTCAGGTTCACAACGTCAACTAACTACATTTTTAAATTTCATTAATTCAATTAATAATAAAATACAATTTACATTAGAAATGGAAAATAATTCGAACATAAATTTTTTGGATCTAACATTGATTAAAAACAATAATAAAATTGAATTAATAAAATTTTTAGGATTGAATTGAATACAATTAAAAAAACAGCAGTTAATATCGGGTATAATACAGGTTTGATAGACACTAATTAAAAAGAATATAATAATCAATTTTTAAATAAATCACAGATAAAACATAATGATAATAATGATTATTGGCGTGGGATTTTATATATAAATAGCTTTTCGAATCAATAACTAAACACCTACCACGAAATATTAGACCGCTATTTTATACAAATAATAATATAGGAAATTTACTCATAAATTCTAAAAACAAAGATGATAAATTTAACAATTCTGGTGTCTATAAACTTAGTTGCAAGGATTGTGCTGCATTTTATATTAGTAAAACGGGTAGAAAATTTAATATAAGAGTAAAAGGAGCATTTGAGATGTTTGAACAATAGTGGGTTTTCAGAATTTTCTAATCATTTGATAGAAAATGTTCATGGTTTTGATAAAAAATTGGGATTGTCAATTTTGCATATAAACGGTGTTGGTCACAAATTAAATAATTTGGAATCGTTGGAGATAAATAAAGCGTGTAAAACTAATCAAAAAATTATAAACAACCAACTAAATTTAAGTACGAGTATCATTCTAAAATTTATTTTTAAAAATTATTCGAGTAAATTTGTATTAAGTAACAATTTGAGTTACATACTAAATTTATTTTTTAAATAATTGTTGTTTTTTTAAAAATAGATTCTGGTAAAGAAACAATAACATATGTTTTTAGTTAGTATTGACATCATGAAGAAGAAAATTGTATTTTTCGAAACCGGTAGATGTATTTAAACTCAATAAATGGTTAATAAAACAAAGTTAACAAAAAAAAAATAATGAATTTTAACCACAAAGTTAATTTTGCTAATTTCGAAAGTCGTAAAAGTTAAACCAAAATGTTAGTTAAAATTAAAATTGAGTCAGCATTTTTAAGTCTAATACAAAATTGTAATAAAATGTCGCTTTACAAATGAGGTTACAATATTTAACTTTGTAGCTATCCATTTGATGATTTGAGCATTGGGGCTGGCACGGATAGACGAGGCGATCTTAGATTGATTCGAGGCAGCATCGTGGTAGCGAATAATGGAAAAGACGAACCATTTGTATTACTGTCTGTACTGTATGGGAGGAAATATTTGAATTGGTTGTAGTTAATTACTTTAAATCGAAAACGCGCGTACGTGGCACATGATCAAATCCGCTTTCATTAACTTTTATCACTTGACGTTGACAAAACTGAAACATTAGGCTTAGCTGAACCTTCCGCCGCTGTACCAGAACTACTTGAAGACGCTCCTGTGATACCCTTTTTATCTTTCACGCCTTTTGTAGATGGAGATAAATACCCTCATAATCCAAGAAGAGACCATTTATTACGAGGTAAGCCGTTGGGCCTTCCATTCTGATAATCAAAATAAAGATTTGGTCTATGAAATACACAATTTATTTCAAATTATTGAATATTTGGAAACTTATAAAAAATGAAGAACAAAATTTTCTCTATTATCAAAATTGCGATCTCGAACCATCAACCCCGAGGACCGTAGTTTTGTTGACAGGTTCTTACCGTTTTTTTTACATCAATTCAATGAACAATACATTTAATTGTTTCGTTTAACATAACATTAGTTCATCCGATTATAATTTTATTGTGAATTTATTTATTATTAATACTAACTTGAATGAGCTATACCCTAGCTGAGGCAAACATTTTAGGTACATGTAGAGGCAAATTTAATTAATTTAAAACACATTCATACAAATCATTCATAAAATGAATTTAAAAATTTACATTCAAATAAATTGAAAAATATTTTAAAAAGGCAGAAATGCGTTTACCTTCACAAATGAATGAGGGTAATAAATACATACGAGTATTTATTAATATTGAATTGAAATCGATTCAATTAAATAAAACTAAAACAGATAATTTCAAACAATTCAATACTTTCTAATTAATTATGTAAAAATAGAAGTATTTTTAGATTTAACATTAGCAATTGAATATGAAATGAATAGTTATACACGCATACGCAAATATAATATATACAAATGTAATTTACTATTTATAATTTTAAAATTTAAAATCTTCGCCAAAGGGTAAATTTGTAATAAATACTTTAAATTCCGAAGATAAATATGTAGGCTTTTTGGTTTTGTTTATCAACTGATTCAAAATTGAGCATCATGACATGCTAAAGTAACTAATGTGCATAACAATATTTTAATTAAGAAAATTTTGCAGTTTTGGTTATTCATTTTATTAACTAATAAAGCTCAAAAGATAAATTTCGTTACAGCAAGGGCAGCTGTTCTTTATTCTCAAGTATTTATTTAAAAAACAATCGCTTCCATCTTTACTTTTATCAAATAATCCAAATACAATTTTTTACGTTACGTTACCTGTTACCTGCCATCTCTGTATTAATAAATTTAACTAATATTATTTTAATGTTTTCAAAATTAGCAGTCTATATTTTTCTCTTAGAAAAATCATTGGACTAAAAAAGTATTAATATGCAATATTTAAACGTTAATGGTCTTAATCTTGAAATATCCCACAGAATACCAGATTATTTAAAAAATATATAAATATTTACAATAGACGTTAAATTACTTATATAACACATACATACATACTACGAAGTTGATTAAAAAATTACGTATACATTTAATCAAAAGAAAGCTACTTCATAAAGTATTGTTATTATGATTTATAGTTACATTATAATTACGAATAGTAAGATAAAAGAATACAATTATTGTATAAAAATTTTAAGGACTATATTTTAGTATAAATTAATAATAAACATCGATCTTTTGAAGTGGATAGTAAGCAAAATGTCCTGAAAATGGTGAATAAATAAATAATTGAGTAATCGTGCTAACTACCGCCGGGATAGGCATTTCCTGTCAATTCAATCAACTCTCCACTTTTTTATTAAATACATGATGTACATTTTTCGTCATTTCAAAATAACGTTTCTCTTCGCTGTAGTCATGAACTTCAGCGCACTTTATAAAACTCAAATGCTTCGGCACTGCAAGTTGACGATAGGTCAAGAACAGCTCGAGGACGATCGTGATCGCCGATATCGAGCACGTTGGACAAGCAGACACAAGAAACACACAGAAAGCTTTTGGTAGTACCTAACGTCAAATTTTAATGGAAAGCGAGCTACTCGCTCCGCCCACTCGAAAGTAACCCACACACGCGGACGTGCGGTACGGGGCGGCCCCCTGGGGAAATCCCTCGCATGGTCAGTCATATGTGGAAACCGGAATCGAGATCGTTACAGAAGACCCCGTGTAGTCTTAGTCTCCAACTATCTCTTCGGAAGTTCGGAAGAGCCCGAACTTACTGGCTTGAGCGTTAAAATGTTCACGTTATTTCGACTTACAACAGCTTAACCCGCAAAAAAATATATCCATTTAATATACTATATAAAATGATTTATTTGAATAGTTCACTCCAAGAATGTACCATAAATAGAATGAAGCCTGACAGACTGAGACGAGACGAAATATAATTTTGCTTTTAGTCAAATTCCTGTAAAAGTTAACCGTTAACAATTACCCTTTAATACTCTAAACTTCTGTTCATTAATTGCGCTAAAATGCTTAGATTCTTACAGTACATGTAACTTAATTCACTCAGAGGCTGACTGGGTGCGCTTTTTCCCATAAAAAATTCGAAGGGTCGAGTCACTTTTCTCCCTTTCAAACGTATGAATTATATTTTTAAACGAAACCAAAACTTAAACAAATATGGATATCTCATAGGGACGAAGCTATTTTTTTTAGTAATGGAAAAATATGGAAGTACGGGTAATTACAGAGTTTACGACCTGTCTTCGGCTGGCTTAATATAATATAAGAAACCATAACTGTCCACCGTACAATCCTAAAACTGCATTACAGTTTATTATAGATTACGGATTATCTCATAAGTAACGAATAACTACAAAAAGATAATGGTGTTTTTGAAAGATGACGTTCAGAATCAATAATGGATATCGCATATACTGATAAAAAATATAATAATTAATTAGAAAATAATTATTAAATACTTAACCATATATATGTGTATCTAAGGTGGCGGAAAAATGTATTAATTAAAATACCAAAATGGATGGAATAACCAAACAATGCAAACGAAGCACATTCTTAAGTGCTTTTGTGAATATAAAAAATGTAAATACATATCTTAATATATGATTGCTCTCACTTGTAGGATTTTCCAATAAAGTCGGAGAACGAGGGATCCCTCTCGAGCACGATGCTCAGTGAAGAGGCGGTGCGAGGGTGTGGGGGGCACCCGCGCAATTAGAAGAACGCTCACTTCGTTTTGTTGGTACAATTAATTGAAACGAAAGTAATTGATAATAATACGTAAACTGGCTCGCAGAGTATTGTTGTGTGACTAACGTATTCCCGTCGCTGTTATATTTGAATAGAAACACTTCTCCAGCTCTAATAATTAAACAATTAAGTGTACGAGTTCCCTAATTACGGATGAAAGGAAAACTCTATTGTCTAAATATATAAAAATTAATAATGAAGCAATCCGGTAAACGTTAATAGAACGAAGATTGTCTTCCTTTGTGTAAGAAACCGACATGTTTAATATTATATTTTATTCATATCGAAAGAATCTTAGCAATGATATTCAATTATAAATTATAAAATAATATTTATATATATTTAATCGATGGAAAAAAAATCATAATAAAAGTGTAACAAAATGAACCAGTGATATTTTTTCTCTGAAATTACAATATACTATATACAGTGTAAGACAATAATTTGAGAAAGACTTATTTAATTGATAAATAGCTTATTAAGACTTAATAGAAAATGAATTATACACTGCATAGAAAACGATAAAAGAATTAGAACTTTTTCCTCTATTGCAGAAATACAAAAAAAGCAAATCTATCTCGAAAATCATAGACCCCATAAAATAGAATGAATTATGAAAACAAAACAATAGTAATACAACTTATTGACTTCGGAAGAAAAATATATTCATCCTAAACGTGAAGGCGTGAAGTATGCACAAACTTAGGTTATGATGTAACCGACAATGCTAACTGAGTATACAATAGGTATCAAAAAATATTCTAATTTTGAAAGCAACTCTATCAATTTAAATTTAGAATATAATATTTGTGAATTTATTACTTTAAAAAAGGCAAGCTCTTTCATTGCTCCGTACCGTACTATACTTTCAATTTCGCTTAAAATATTATCTACAATGTTTCCTTCAGACAACGGATTTAAAATGTTCATTAATTAACATTGCTCAAAATGTGTATTTAAATAATTAACTAGCTTTACAAATAACCATAGCCAAAACTTCTATTAGAAATAAATTTATTTCAACATTTCATTTAGTATTGGTAAAAATCTAACTGATGTAATAATATCACATAAAACGAAAAGTCACTCGACAGATAATGAATTATAACCTATAACTTATATCTATGCAAACATGTTGACACAATGACGTTGGACTTGGTTATAATACACCACAGACCAGTAATCTATTTGGTGGTCTGTGGAATACACCATGAAAACAAAACTTTTAGTATATTCGCAGTTTGCAAATCAAATATGGTAATATACAGAACATGTCATATCACGCAGTTTCCAGTAAGGGTTAATCCCTTTCGAAGACGACATAATTAAGCACAAAAAATCAAATATGGAAATATGTAGTCATAATAAGCTGTCATTGCACATAGTTTTCAGTAAAGATTAAGGTCTTTCGAGGACAACAGAATTAAGCACATATTATTTGAAAAATGCAGAAAATTGGCAGACGTAAAGATGCCAATATAGGATCAATAAGAAAACATTTAGTTTAGAATGATTGTCATACGAATTGAACAGACAACTTAGATGGATATCAAACGTACATACTGACAAGTTGCTTGCAAGCATCAGCATGAAGTTGTTCACAAATGATTCGCAATGTTCCTGAATAACACGCGGCAAGACAAATGTCGTGGGTTACGCTAATCCAGATAAAAACGGATACAATTTTATAAGGTCTTTTCATAAGATAAGGATTATTTAATATATCTATATTTTACAGTATTTTTAGTAATGTACGAATTTGATTATAATTCCCAGTTCCAGTGGCTACCCTCTAAAAATCACATCCGACCCCTTAATCTTAGCCTCTACTGCATACCATAGATAAATTTTGTGTTTATTTGCTGTTTCAAATGGCCGATTCGTTGAAACACGTGTCCCAATAGATATTTCTAATGAACGGAGTTTAAAAAGACGTATCATCGTGACCAATAAAAACTGGCACATTATCCATACATTCATTTATTCTTATTCTGCACAAACAAAACAGGAAACACCGTTATACATTTTGTAAAAGAATTGAAATGTCGGATGCTTTCAGAAAAAAAATTCTCGCTAAAATGAAATCAACGTAATTGGATTAGGACTAGGACGGTGAAGAGATTCCTCCTCCCGATTTCCCGCCAAATGTTTGCGGTCCCGAGGTAAAACAGCGCGCTGTTTGTTTCGTCCGATATAAATGTAATATCGGCAATAAAAATAAATAAGCAATGTTCGGACCAAAAGCGATAACCGTAAATATCCGAGTCAGAGAAGCGGCGGCGGCGACGCTCGGCTGCGAGGTGCCAGCGCCGGGGAGCGCCGGGGAGCGCCGGGGAGCGCAGGGGAGCGCCGGGGAGCGCGGGGAGCGCCGGGGAGCCCGGTGAGCTCAGGGCCGGCCGGGACGCCAGCCTGCCAGTGTCCGTGACACTTTCCGCGGCTCGACTCCGTGAGGACGGCCGCCATGTTGGACGTTTCTCCGGGGACGAGCTCGGCTCTCGACATTCAGACAGACTCTACAACGATATGTACCTCGATACTTCACAAATCCAAATAACACTTTTTACCTCTCATTTCATATCATATCACGGCGATTCTTTCTGGATATTTGTTCTTAATTATTTGTCGGTAATGGACTATATTCACTGTGTGTATCAGTTGCGTCATACAACTACATACAATCAAAATGATTCATACTCAACTCTACTGCTACAGCGTGAATATTATGTTTCAGGCCGAGGTTGTTTTTGAATAACTAGGAAATGAAGCACAATTTTAAAAAATTGGTTTTTATTTATCGATTATTTGGTATATTATAATTATGTATGGAATATGACATCAGCCATGTGGCCGCCTCTGACAGCAGCACAAATGCGTGCTCTTTTAACCATATTTTTCAGAACATTCTCGCACACTTCGCGTGTTATTTCAGCAATTTCTTTTCGAATATTGTCCTGCAGCATCGGATCTGTTGTTGACTTATTGGCGTAGATCTTTCCTTTCAAGTACCCCCACAGAAAATAGTCAGGAGCCTTCAAATCAGGTGATCGGGGAGGCCAGTCGATATCACCACTTTTTGACATTATGACAAAACTTTAAGCGTAGCTCGGGCTGTGTGTGAGGTGGCACCGTATTGTTGAAACCACGTGTTGCAGGTCTAATCGACTCAATTCGGCCATCAAGAAATTTTCAACAGCTGACTTTAGCGATCACCATTAATGATTACAGCATTGCTATTATTAATTAGATAAAATGTTATAATGACTTCAACACGTTGTCGAGACGTTATATGCTTCATAATAAATTATAATCAACTACTATCTATCTACCAAATGCGAACTGATAAATGTCTGCCAAACCAAAATGATGTCGAAACAAAATCGACCTGGAACATAATATTCACCCTATACCAAATACTATTCTTTCAATACGAATTTTCAACCTAATGAGATGATAGGACTAAGTCAGGTGCTAGGCAATACGGATGAAAACCTGGAGAACGGTTTAGGGTTTTTTCACAACTATAGCAAAAATGACTTAATATTTATTCAATTAACTATGTTATGTACAATTATTAAAAAATGTACATTCATACGGAGCACATTAAAATTTTGTACATATTTTAAAAGAAGCACCACGGTTCCAATTTTCTCCGATAGTATCCGAAAGGAATCAAAATAATGTATTTAATTTTTAAAGTCGAACTATTATCTAATTTTGACGGCAGCCAATTTCGTTACTCGAAATGAAGCAATAGAATTATTCTTCAAAAGTGTTACTTAGAAGTTTCCGTATTAATCGCATCGACGCCGAGATGGTGAAGATGAACCCGCCAGGGCGAAGAAAGGGATCGGCGCCGCGTGTCACGGCAGACAAGGGCTGTCGGCTGACATGATCAACGGCGGCCAATGCCGGGAATGTTCCCGCCATAAAGCGGCCATATCTCACAAGACCTCGCTCGTTCCGTACAAACCCGCCGCCGAGCGCGCGGCGCGGGCCACCGAGGCGAGAGGATCGCGCGCGGCTCTGCGCCCGTTCGCGTGGCGAGTCCCGGGTCGGCCAGATGCGGCGAGGTGTCTCCGAGCGAGCAGCTCCGTGAGCCGTAATTTATGGCTGCCGGTATAGACTGCGCGTTATGTTACGTCTCCGAGAGCTGAAAAAAGCGAGCGAGAAGCTTCCCGGGAGGAGAGTGTTTTACACAAAACTTTACATTTACACATGGGTAGGGCAGGGCTATCCCCCAATTTATGGTGCCGTGGGGAAAGACCATTTTCGTTATCAAAAATAGGTCTCACAATTCTAAATTTACGATATTACAAAACTAGCGTTTAATACTATGAAAAAGAGCATAAATTTCACACGTAACATCAACTGTTGTAAAGATACCGAACGTATTGCCTGAGTCTTTTTTTATTATAATATTGTATAAAGGAAAGTTAAATCGATATTTGTATTTCTTATTGACCTGGGGCACATTTCTAAAAAGATGACCCGTTTGATTCATACACCGAACACAAGAGTATTAATATTATTCCAAACCCTGTTTGACATGTACAAGAATAAGAAAACATCATAAATATAAAGTCGTTTTAATAAAACGGAAAAAAGTTATTTGATTGACACAAGACACAACTTTCTAACTTGGTGTAATCACTTCAATCATTTAATTCTAAGGATTTCACAGCTTTCAAATGATAATATCATTTATTGTGGGTTGTTCGGGTTGTTCTGCCGTAGCTATCGGTTGATTTAATATCCTCTACAAATGTTTAAACACATGTTTTAAAGAATATTTTTCACAGCCTATATTCATAAATAATACTATTAATTAATTCGTTAATTGTGTGATTTTATTACTGTCACAATTTACAGTGTAGTAAGTAGTATTTCGCTGAACATATATTTTACGATGATATTATAAAAAAGTATATACCGGATGTTTCATAGCTAGTAGCAAAAACTTCGGGGGAGTCTTCTTCATTTAATTTTAAACAGAAAATGTTATTTACACTTTGCTAAAATGTTTGCAATTTAACGAGTTATGCGACTTCAAAGATAGCATTTTTTTTCAATATTTCTTACTTATCTTTTGTAAAACGTTGGACTACCATTAAAATAATTCGTACCAAAATTTATTCGCTGATTAATGACTGGATAAAACACTCAAAACACAATACTACTGAAACTACCATCGTCCACCGAGCAAACTTAATTAAATATTGCGTATATTAAAATGAAGTTCATAAGATTTTTTAAATAAACGCAAGTACTGTAAATTACCAAAAATAATTTAAAAAATAAGAGAATCAAAATATTAAATGGAAAGCAAAACAAAAGAATGTAAATAGCTTACCTAGTAATTGAAAATATAGATCGGTATATATGTTTGTACTTCTAATCTTGTAATATTCAACAATCGAAAAAACAGAAATGTCGCACGGAATATACTGCTAATGTACATCAATGTGCATTAAAAATTATGTTTACACAAAAATCCCACGTAAATATTTTTTACACAAAGTAACCCACAATCAATGCGTGTAAATAATTATAAAACCATCATTTATTTAAATTAAACGATTAAAAATATAATTTTATATGGAATTTACATAATTTAAATAAAAATATAATTTTATATGGAATTAATAATTCATTATTTTAAATTAATTATATTAAAATGCAAATAAGATTAAAATTAAAAACTGAACTAAAACGTTAAAACAATAAATTAAAAATGGTTTATTATTCGAAAAAGAAATAATATTGAACATAAATACGATTTATTGTAAATATGAAAACATTGTATGCTGTTTATTAAAATGTATGTTAAAATACGGGGAAACATGCGCTTCCATCTTTTAGAATCATCAACTGCAATATGTGTGAACGTGAACGCGAATTGCATAGCGCTTAGTAGCGGGTGTTTTTATCGTAAGTGACATGACGGCATTCATGACGGCAATAAGCTTTCCTGGTTCCTTTTCACTTGGCGTATTAAAATTATATGACGTAATAATGGATGGACGACATCCCTAAACATAAGCATGTGTTTAGGGATGTTACAACATATGTAGGTAAGTATTGTAAACATTTTTATTCATATTTTTAAATATCTGTGAAACGAATTTAAAGAATAAAGAATATTATAATTTAAACAGGTTCATTTACTAGAATGAGATTTATATTAAGTTTAGAGAAATGCTCATATAGCGAGTAATGGGGGGTTAAAAATTATAGCAAATTTTTATTCATTACGGCATACATAAAAATCTCCTTGAGGCTTAGGTAATTCATTTTTCAGATGCTGTGTCATTGAATCGAAAGATAAAGATTTTTACTTTGAAAATGTATTTACTTCGGAAAAAAAATCTGTTTTGGCACATCCGTGTAATTCAATTTCCGTTATTAAAGCTTTTGAAACAAGTGAATATTATTTTAATTTCAACAACTACATAGGTACTTTTTTTTTCAAAAAACGTAAAGATGCACTTATAAATATAGAAAAATACCATGTTGTCGATATCAGCACGCGGTAAAAGTTTCCTATACATTTTATGGCATATAGGGTAAGCGGTTTACAACTTCTTGTACCTGAAAGATTCTTTTAGATACAAATTCATGTTAGTTTGCGCTGTGCGGTAATGCGGTACTGCCTTAATTCTCGTTTGTTTACAATAAAAAAGTGATTATTTGATCAAAGATCTTGTATTTTAAAATATATTTGTGTTTTTGTAATAAAGGTCTATTGCATAATATGCCCTATAGTATAGTAATTCGGAGTACGTAGACATGAGAATGCCGTAGAAATGCTAGCTCAGCAGCTCAAGAATACGCAAGGCGTTTTCCACTTCGATCTCAGCCAGGACAATTAGGGAGTTGTGCAGCGAGTACGAGATCGAGTGACATGGCAGGTACCGTCGGTGCATAGTGGTGTCTCGATGCACGATCCTGGATATGAGGATCAAGTTCTTGACTTCTTTGTGCGCAATCCAGAGTCTTCGGTCTCAGCCGTTCGACAATCTGGAGATTATTAAAGGGTTATGCGCAGCATCCTTACCATTTTACAAAAGTGCAACATTTATTAGACTGATTATACATTGCGTGTAAATTATTGCCAATGGCTTCTGTCAATGCAAGCCGTAAATAATCAGTTCGTAAGACAAGTTTTGTGGACTGATGAATGCACTTTTTCGCGATGTCATTCAACAGTGGAAGTGCGTCGGGCCTTAACAGCCGAGTACGGCACGAATTGGATCGGAAGATACGGTATTTTTCCTCGCCTGACCTTACACCGCTAGACTTTTTTCTTTGGGGGCACGTAACAAACCTTGTGTATAAAGCACCTTCGGCAAATGAGGAAGAGATGCGTGGTCGCACAATTGAAGCGTTCAATAAGGAAGCCAGCGAGAGCCGTAACATTACCGAGTGTTCATCGATCCAGCATTAAACGAGCCGAATTATGTCTTACAGTTTGTGGCCAAAATTTTGAACATCTGTTATAGTTTGTGTGTAATGAGAGTTTTATAAGTTTTGATGTACAATTGAAAAGTGAATAGTTTACAAAGTTGTTAATGAAATTATTAGTGTTAAATCATGTTTCAATTATGTACTTTTGTTTAACAAGGGTGACCGATAACCAACCTAAACCAGAAAAACCAGGGTGAGGATTTAGCTTCATATTGATTGACATGTTTTTATCATGATTTTATCAACAATATGTTTTTATTTATAAAAGCATATTTTAATTAGGTACTTATTTAAAATGCGCTTTGAATAATTTAAAAAATGTCTCCCGATTTGACAACACAAATTAAACAACCGTAGGCCAATAAGCAGAACACTTTCACAAATTTCAGATGATCTTTTTCACAATCAAAGCTTGACGCAGAAAAATGTACGTCTATTTTATTTCTTTTCACGTTTTTACATATTCAATTCAATGTGCGCAAGGTAATTGTTGAAAGAAAAAATAAACTATCTCTCATTAAGTGTTACAATTTTAAAAAATGTCAAACTCGTCATTTTTTATTTCATATATTTTCTACACTGCAAATTCTAGGTCAGTGAGTCAGTACGTGTTGAGGTCATCGAACTTTAAAATATGGAATGTATTATATAATACTTAACCTTTTGAATTCGAATTTTGAAAAACAAAAAAAAAAAAAAGTTGATAATTTGAAAGGCAGGGGGAAAATCGACAAATTATCAAGAATATTTTTCATTCTAAATTAAGTAATAATAAGTTTGGACAACTAGCTACGAGATACCTGTATAGTATATACAAAAAGTAGGTATATAAAGATATGTTGGTTTTGTTGTACATGTCGATTATTTTTTACTCATGGCACCGTACAGTCGGCCACTGACGAATCTGTTGCTAGTATATATTTTGTATTATTACATAATACATAATATGATAATGATACATAGACTTGTTTAAGTGTTACGCGCACTTGTCATAAGCAAAATTCGAAAATGTTTTATTCATTCTTTAATTCAAAACAAAGCATGATGTTATAGTAAAGCCAGTGTTGAACACAATCATATATTTATTATTTTAATACATATTTTAAAATGGGTGAGATACAGAAATCTCCGGTTTTATTTTGCGGTGTACACGATAACTTAAAAACGCATTAACCGAAACATACAAAAAAACTAATTATGTTAGAATATGTCAACATCTGCTGAATGATCGAAAGATATTTCCATATTTTGATTATTACCAAAATGGCAATGAACAAAATTCTCGTTTTTTTTTAATAAAATAGCAAGTTTCCATCGAAAAAAAAATTCCTTCGATCATTCAGCAGTCCTCTATGTGAAGAATTCATCAAAATTTGAAGCCGATCGGCGAAATGGTTTTCGAGATATCTTATTCATCGTATCGGCATTTTTTTATAAATGCATTTTCGAAAAAAACGCGTTTAAAATTTCAGATTAGAATGTAAAAAAAATATTTTTTTAAATTTGAGAGCTATTTTAAATATTCCAATACGCTAATACGAATAAATGTGTAACTGTATCCTAATGGTATTATATTGTATACATGAGTCAAAAACCAGGTAAACCCAGGTAAAAGGGCCAGAGGGGGGAGCGTGCAGCTACCTACCTCGCTCTGACTACTCGCGCCTGAATACTCACGTAACTTCGTGAAAAATGCTCGAATCATTCTAAAATTTTGTGGAAATATTCTCCAGATATAATACTGAAAAAAAAACATTTTTCGTCCTAGACAAGTGCACGTAATTCCTTAATTTATGGATAGGGAATGAAATAATATTAATATATATACATATATGGTGCACAACATTCTTGAAGTGCCATAACCAAAAAATCGACCCATAACCAGCGTTTCGTATCCTATTTCAGTAACAGTAATATCGTCAGATCTGACGTCACACCGGTTGTGATAATGGCCTAAATAATGGCCTAAACTACGATAAAATCCGATACACTCAATGCCATACTATTCATTTTATTGACTGTTTTAATATCTTCTAGTTATTACCCCTTTTTGTTGCACCCGAATAAATAATTGTGGTTAGAATAAAATTTCTTACTTTATTTAATATATTTATTTTAAAAATTAAAAATACCGAGAAAAAAAAAAATCACGTACTTTTACTCATCATTAAGCGGAAGCTTTGTATACTTTAAGAAATTTATCAAACATTCTCAAAGACGTATTTTGCTCTTTGTCAATCAGTTGTCTCGTACGCGATAGTCATATGTGAATGGTAAAGCTAACACCGTAATTGATTCTCGGTTAGAGCGTAAAAGCAGCGCTAGCCCTCGAAAAATATTTTAATGTGAAAACATCCTTCACTCAGCCCACTTTAAAGGATTGTATGAACGAAAAGAATCCGAACGCGACAAATATTTAAATAAATTTTTATAACAATTTACATTAAATGAATATTTTTAATTTAGAAAATAATTGTAAAACCTAATTGAACTTAATGTAAAACCAATTATTTAATCAAGCAGCTAGAACCGAAATACGAACGAAGCAATATTTTATTGTCACTCTACTCATACATACTAAGGTTAGCTAATGAGATGTTAAAAGAGAGACAGAACGGTAGCACATTAGACATTAGCCACCTCGACATCAGAGTACAGTTGGAAGTGATTAGTGTAGTGGTGTATTCCTTTAAATAACCAGCCAATTTGTTTTACTTATGCCCAAAAATTAGATAAGGTCTCGCCAAGGATATTTGGCATTACGAAGGTTGAGGTCTGCTATCAAGAAGCGGCCAATTGAACGCTCATCGTCACATTTCTCTAAAGACCCACTCAAAATCTGTATTCTTCGGGGTTAGAAATGAAAAGAAACTCAGATCACATGGCACCTAGTGGCTAGCACATCGCCAATTTTATTTTCTCGCTATCAGCTACCTTAATAATAACTCAGCTCCAGAGGCAACAAAAGATAATCATTTATAGAAACCGATTTATAAAAACATCTGGAGGTGTGTAGCATGAATTGGAATACGAGATGAATTTTTTATTGTAGTAATATGAAGTTATTTATATTTTCTACTAGGAATATTAAATTTAAATTTAATTATTTGAACATGCATAATACTAAGTTCCTGAATGTAGGGGGAGTCCAAGACAGTTGAACCACTTATTACAAAAGTGGTTGTAACTATTTTTGAAATTGATAAGGGGAAATGAAATTAGCATCTATAGAAAGTTTGGTCATTTAGCTACTATATACAATTTTTGTGATTTTCTAGTAAAAAATAATTGGAAAATGGCACAAGTCTGTCTCCCCAATATGCGGGAGATTTGAACTGAAGAACCGGCAGATTTGAACATACCCAAGAAAATTGTGAATAATTAATAAAAAGTGATGTCTCAAAAATCTTTTATAAATAACAGTACCCAATTTCAATTTTTAATTTAATTGTGATCATAGTTGAGCATTTTTTCCTATAAATTGGCTATTTTTAGACAATTTCTAATGTCTATAGATTGACATATAGTTTAATTCCATCGTTTAATGTGAAACAACATAAAATGAAAACTTTTTAAATATTTAAATCACCTTAAAATGATTATATTGATGACATCCGTCATTAATTTAATCAACAAAGAGAAAATCCAGAGAAATTCGGTGTCGAAAAATCGATCACCAATAAACCCAAGGTATTGTACTTTTTCTTTATCTCACTTCGACTGTCATCTTCCCACACTTAAAACGCCAAAAGTCTTTACTGATTTTATTAAATATTCGTGGCACAACACATTCTCTCGTTCTCTCACCCTACACACTACACTGTTCGCGATCGGTACTCTCATGATCACGTCAAAAATGTATTAAACAATTACAGTACATAGAAAACATATTTAGAATTATTAAAGACAATCGTTTTTTTGAGAATACTTATTTATACTATTAATCAGCCTTTCATTTAGTCTTCTGACATCGATCGCGAAAACTCTTCATCAATAACAATACAAGCAACAAATAGTCGGTTTTTCTTTATCACTAACTTGTACTTAATGAGACTTTTTAGACATCTCTGGGATCAAAGATAGAATCTTATTTTGTATTATTGTTCGTAATCACAGTAAGTGAATTTTTCCGTGTCCTTTTTGGTTAACACGATGCATTTATTGTGCACATATCCTATTTCATATTTTTTACACAAGAAACAATACCAGCATTTTTATCTTATTCTATTTTCTTTTTCCATGGAATGTCAAGAGTTCTCGGCGTAATAAATTTGAATCTCTTCTCGTTTGTAGTCACTATCACTGACTGAAAAACCTGTCTCCTTAGTTTTGGCTTTTGGTTTCTGTTTGTTTTCTTATCCCTCTTTATTAGTTTCCTGTAGTACTCGCAAGTCTAGTTTTACCTGTATTTTTATCAAAATGTTAGTCTTTCCAGGATGCCTGCCACGTCCTGTTGATTTCTTAGCTAAAGCTTTAGGGAAAGGCTTGATCATCTCCAGTATTACAGACAAAATTTGTTGCTTGGTGAAAGCAATTTTGATTTTGAAGATGTATAACAAAAAAAGTAAAACAGATAGATTAGACTAAATAGATTTGAAAAACAAATAAAGAAAAAATATTATACATACCTCACAATTTGAAGAAACAAAGAGCAAACAAAAAACTTATTTTTCTTCACTCTGAGCGCGTAAAAACGCGTTTCTCTCGATTGTAACCAAATAGCAGGGGCGTGCACTGCATACAAGCAAAAAAAACTGTGCACTCCTAAAGATTTTGGACAATAAAAATTAATTTTTATAAGGGTAATCCGGGGATTATCGTAACCCATGGCTTTATTTTTGTCTAGTCGTCAACAGTATAAAAAATTTCGACTCGTTTATATTCAACTTCATTGCCATTCGTCTCTGCATTTTGCTAGAACGCACGCGTCGGTCGCGTCTAACTTGTTTGTTCAATCTCTATATATTACCTATATATTTTCTTATTCGACCTATTGGGCGTCTTTAATGCTGGCAAAATTTACATTTTATTCAAACAATTTGTGCATAATACTAAAGGGATTAACTCATACTGAAAACTCTGAGTAAAAACACTTTTTTTTGCTTCGCTAACTAAACTCTTTTTCACAGTGTATTTCAACAGACAATTTGTTATCTGTCAATCTGCAAAGTGTGAGAAGAGTGTAATACATATTTAAGTTGATTTTTACTTTTAGTTAATACGTACAGACATATATTTGAATTAATAGTATCAATTCAATCTGTTTCTGTTTTTATGAATTAGATTTTAGTTAGCGCTTTTATTGACGAAACAGCCGAAAAGAAAAAGAAATGTCGCTGATTTTAAAATACATTTCAATCGCGTTTTCAGAGAAATCGTACATAATATTTTAAGCGAATTTAGAGAACGGTATGGAGCAATAAAAGACCTTTTTTGAATCCTTGAATTCCAAATTATTTTCTACATTTAAGAATTATTCATTTCCAATACAATTTTTTTCAAAATTAGAATCATTTTATTCACATTTTTTCGATTTTGATCGCCTTAAGAATGAATTAAAAATTTTATATAGTTCACTAAAACGAATTCATACTTATTTACGGAATACTCAAAATCAGACACGAATTTCGGATTTCTAATGATTGCTATTGAAAAAGAATTGCTTTTAGAATTAAAAAGATCGGGAACTTTTTATAACGATGTTATCGGTGAATTTACGAAAAAACAAAGACAGATTGAATTGGAATACAAATAATTATCTTTAGTATTTAACATTACACTCGCACGCTGCAGCTGATGATTAGCCCCGGATATTCATTCATATAGCTGGATGGCATTAATATTATTCACTTTTGAGATATCTGGGGCGGCTAAGAGAGTTCTCTTCTGCTCTAAAAACCCATGCGCATACTATATATATATATATATGCAACCGAGACAACCGCATCCGGTTTCCGTATAGTTGCGTAAACGTCGTCGGTAACAGCATAACCTAAGTTTAAGCCTACTACACGCCACTGCCAAAGATGCATGGAAAGCGTAAGAAGAAACGTCCTGCCATAACAATCACTGAAATAGCGCAATATTAGAAAGAGATAAAAGCGGTGGCTCGAGTCTGCTCCCTGGTCAAGTGTCCAGGATATTTATATACTTTTTATATTAATTCAATTAGTCAATTATAAAGATATTTTATAATATTTGGTTGTTACCGGGATTCGAACTGGAAACATTCCATTCCACTACCACAATCAATTAAGTTTACAAAATTTAAAACTTATATTCTGTATATTTTTATAATTGCATTTTTAAAAGCAATAAACTTTATATTGCGATGAATCTCTTACTTTTGAGTAATACACGCTAAAAGAAAATAGGTCCTAAATTTGTCGTAATCGTAATCGATCGCTGTAGTTGAATGGTAACATATACTATATATATATATATACCGGGTAGGAAGAGGTCCAGGTTCGATACCCGGTGGCTACCAAATATTATTTCAATGAATATATTTGTTCTTTATATCTTTATAATTTAATAATTTAATTTGTATTAAAAATATCATAGAACTATGTTCTAAAATTGCGACTTCCGAATAAAGATATGTTTTCATTAATAATGGTATACTTCTGTTGTTTATTCTAAAATGGTAATTCTGTAATGTTATTAATTATATATATTTTTTTATTAACACCTTTATTTTGAAAAAAATATTATTTCATGAAATTACCTCATAACATTGATTGGAACATAATAACATTATAATACAGGTTACTCTCTATCGGTGATCAGTAGGCAACCTAGATGATCATTCCCAGTACAGATTTACGTACTTATTCAATTATTCTCAACTTATTTCAAGCAAATTAGTTTTGCACACAATATGGACCAAACGAATAACAACAGACCCCTTGCCTTGCCTTTCGGGAATCTTTACCTAATACCTAGACCAACCCTGTTTGAATGTTATATATCATAGCGTTGCATGTATATAATAATGGATTATGAAATAATAAATAGTAGTGTAATGCAGTGGTAAAGTACTCGTAAGTAAGACACGAATACTCCAGAAAGTTATAGGCGGATGTGTTAGGAGATTGGGTGACGATATTTTGAGTGGAAATTATGGACGATCGTCTATTATTTTTCGTTTAATTAAATTTGGGAACAAAAGACGGGTTCATCATTTAATGTCGGTAATCCCGGAGGCCCGACGGCGGGCAGCATTCTGACCCCGAGGTCGGTTCGAGACCTGGAAACGAATTGCGAGCCACTCACCCCACCCCGCTGAACGCTTCCACGTTTAGGATATTTCGCATTTGTGCCGCACGGCGCGACCGGGCAGGTGTTCACGGCCCGTTAGGTAATATCAGATGAGGAAGATCAAAAGGTTGCGGTCGCCCCGAGCGCCGAGAGAGACGCTCCGGCGAAAAGGGAAAATTCAAAGCATCCGTAATCTCGACGGGAAATCAGCCTTTTATTTTACATGTTCAAAGAATAGTCTGCTCCGGAGAGCCCTCGATATTAAATAATCGCCCACCGGCCGATACTGCGCAGCCCGTAGAGATGGCTCGTGAGACAGCGGCGGGGCAACTCATAACTGGAATTTAATGAGTACATAGCTATTCTTCAAATGATATGCTCATCTCAGCTTCTCGGCCGAGAGGGCTTTCCGGAACGCGGGAAACTGATTACCTCTTCATATTACACATCAGCATTTATCTTCACATATACAAACCATTCGTAACAGCAACATACATAGTTGTTGAAACTGAAATTAGCACATTAAATCATTATAGTTACTACTATACTACATACTGAATAGTAGAAATCATGTCTAATTTTAGATATATCCTGAATGTCATAATGGTCCAGACTGTTTACTATTTCCTACTGTTCAGGACAACAAAATTAAAACATTCGACAATAATTCGTTTTATAGGAAAATCTAACTTAAATATTTACACGCTTCTAGGCTTTCTAAACCGGTTAAAACACAAACCGATTAACCGGTTTAATGGTCATTTAAAAATAAACGAAACTCGATTTTCTTAAATCGGTTAACCGGTATTATATCTTTTTTTTTTAATTAAGTAAAAAAAATTTTTTTTAAAAAAATTATTAATTATTCACAAAATCGATCAATAAATTCCTATGCAAAGCGACAGCGATAACACTGCCGTTTCTTCCGTCATCTTTTTTATGATAAGTATATAGAATAAATAGTAGTAGTCCAGGAAAATATTTACTCCAAATTTTAGCTGTGCATAAAATAAGAATCCATTTGTATTTTTCTTGTCAATACATTTGTTTTCTTCAAAATAATATGTTTTTTCCTTCAAATATTTAAAAACTTATAATTTATTTTGTACATCTACTATGCACACAAAAATAAAAATAAATATTTATGTTCTGAAATATAATGCATACTTTTGGTTATTTTATCATGAATAATATATTTATAAGCAATGAAAATAGTTTTTTATCCATAATTTAGAAGGAAAATTTATATTAATAATTAGACAAAATAGTACTATTTATTAATTATTCTACATGTTTCGATACCTATGGTATCTTCTTCAGGAAACAATGTATACTGAAATTAAAAAATACAATCATAGATAAAAACAAATCTATAAAATGGTGAATAAGTAAGAACTAATATGAAAACAAATTTAAATGTGACTATTTGCAAAGAGGATTTGGTTATTTATAATATTAAGCTTGCTATTAACATTTTTCTTATTTATAAAATTTCAAATTTATCTAACTGTAAACCCCTAGTATTTGTATGTATAATTTCTAAACCCTTGTTAATTTCAAAAGAATGGTTCGTTTCCAAAAGGTGTTTGGGAAATAGTGGTTAAAACAAAATTTTTCGTCTAATTATTAATATAAAATGAGGCCACAAAGTAATTTTTCAAATATTGAAGAAGTGAAAATGGATATATTTATTTTTTAATAAAAATTTAAATCGTACGAAGTATCTTAGTTTCCCAAGGACGGTGACAACAGGTTAACCGTTTTTTGATCAGAAATAAAACCGAAAACCAGAAAACCGAACCAAATGGTTTTTTGGATATCAGTACGACATATTTTTTGCTAATCAAAATAAATATTAAATAAACGTTGCACACTTTGTTTATAGCAGTCCATCATGTTTTTATTTCAATTTATCGAAAAATATTATACAAAACGTGTATTGGGTACGATTTTCATGTGATAAAAATACCGTATAATCAATCATACGTAACACAAAATCAAAACGGGCTTGTTTCAGCCGTCGGTACCTCTACTCAGCCATTAAGGTCTACGGGTCTCTAGGTGTGGAATCAATGTGAATGATGAACACTGTCAGAAGCAAATACAATATTTCAAATTCCTTCACTTCATCAAAAGGGCTATCTTCCGGTCCCGCGGGAGGGAAGCGGGGTGACAGTCAGCGAGGCGGGGGGGATATGAAAAATGATTTCAATAAGATAAATCTTCGGCGTGCCGAGAGTTAACGCCGGGGCCGGGGTAAGGAAGGATATTAGGCCTGTTTCATAACCTCCCACTTTTCAAGGAGGACATCAGAATCCCAAAGGTGGAGATATTTAAAAAATTTAATAAGTTTTAAGAGTTCAAAGTTATTTAGAGAAAATGTTATAGAACAGGTTAAACCATTAAATATGAATAAATATCAAAATACTGTATTTGTTGTATCTTCAAATATTCCAGGATTCGTAAGTTTTTTTAAATTTTTCATCTTTGCCACCGACATGATATTTTCATATGAACGTTAAGAATAATAAAGTCTTTCCCGTAACGATAATGCGTTACGGAAAGTATTCCCATACCCATAATTTTTTGTCATTCTTTTCTTTTATCGCACTGAAATAAAATAATACCAGAAAAATTAATTGAAAAATGTTTCGCCTAAAAAGCCGGTGATTCAACACACCTCATTCTAATTCATTTTTTGGGTTAAAATGAACATGAAAATGAATGAATCCTAACCGGTAGGTTCATAGCAAGTAGAAAGAGACTTGTTGCGTATTTGGGCTTATTAAAGGAAAGATAACCGGAAAAAGTAACGGTCTAACGGTGAAAAGGAGAAGGGCGAGAACGTTCGAAGAATAGCCGGAAACTCGTTGTACGTCAGTATAAACAATGGTCGAGGTCAGACGCCAGCTCGCAGGATCGCAAGTGTGTTAGGTTAGCATTGTATCGATTAGATAGTTCCTGCTACAGCGATACAGCGAAGGCGCTGTGCGGATCCAATTACTTCATCAATTATTAACAAAGATGTCGCGAAATATCCCAAACAAACTGCTGAACTCAGTTAGTTACAGTTTGTTAACCGAACATGGTAACCGGTGAATGAAAACACCAATACCCAATAATATAAGATACCGTATTGCCGACAGAAACATTCATATACAATATTCTCAGAGTGATAATTCTCGCAATGAGGGATCGGTCATGATTCAAAAATAAAAGCGAGACTAAACAAAAGCCGACTCAGGTCAGATGAAGGAAAAAGGAGAGGGAAGGAAGGCAGACATACCCCGCACCCCGCAACCCTTCAAAGTAAGAAAAACGATATATTTTAGTAAAGTGTGCTCTGAATATTTTAGAGCTTACTGAGATCCTCGACCCTCCCCTCCCCCCGACCCTGGGCGCAGGGGCTGAGGGAGGAATCATCCGGCGGTTTTATTTACATAATAAACCCAGTGTCCTTTACGGGCCGGACATTTGCTTATGAGGGCCTTTTTTGATTTCGCTCGTGATGATATTCTACGAAGCATTTAATGGCCGACCAAATGTAATACATTATACAGGCGATGGATTATTTTATTATAAATATCTATATATTTTTCGATGCGAAAATACTTTTGGCGCACCTACTAAATTTTTCAGTAGCCGGGGATAGCATTTGTGAAGGAGGCCAAATCTCACCCTAGGATATAGTGCCGTGGAAGAAGAAGAATAACAATTTTCAGTTCACAGTAAAACCGATTGGTAACCAAAATACGAGACGAACAAACACAACTCATCTCAGACTTTTGACGTTTTAAATACCTCACATCTTCAATACAATTTAAATTTTTAACAATTTCAATACTGAAAAAACCAAATAATAAAAATTATAAGCCATAATTAAAATTAGCAATATTAACTTTGTGGTTAAAATTAATACTTTTATTAACCACTTAATTAAAGACAAATATGATAAATTTAACAATTCTGATGTCTATAAACTTAGTTGCAAGGATTGTGCTGTATTTTATTATTGGTAAAACGGAGTAAAAGGAGCATTTGAGATGTTTGAACAATAGTGGGTTTTCAGAATTTTCTAATCATTTGATAGAAAATGGTCATGGTTTTGAATTTATTGATCTGATTGAATGATTGATTTATTGATGATTTAAAAAATTGGGATTGTCAATTTTGCATATAAACGGTGTTGGTTACAAATTAAATAATTTAAAATCGTTGGAGATAAATAAAGCGTGTAAAACTAATCAAAAAATTATAAACTACCAACTAAATTTAACTACGAGTCCCATTCTAAAATTTTTTCTAGTAAATTTGTAAATAACAATTTGAGTTAGGTACTAAAAATTTATTATTTATTTTTTAAAAATAGATTCTGGCAAAGAAACAATAATATATGTTTTAGTTAGTTATGACATCTTGAAGAAGAAAATGGTATTTTTCGAAACCGGTAGATGTATTTAAACTCAATTAAGTGGTTAATAAAACAAAGATAATAAATGAAAAAATAAAATTATTAGCGGTATTTTTTCATTCCTAAAATACTTTAATCTCTTCGAATGAACGAATGTTGTAAAAACATTTCCTGGGCACGTATATTGAGAGAAGCAGAAGCAGATGCAATCGCGCCAAATATAAGTCACCAATTGATCCACTTTTGTCAACAAATGTTATGTAGAGATTACAACTGTTCAGTGTACCGACCAGACTGACTGAAACTCATGATTTATTCAACGTTGAATTTCAAAATTCGTTTCAGATAAAATAAATATATTCTAAGAAGTTTACAAAAGGAAGCTCAATGCGAGCAATTTCTTGACAAAGTATCGAAACTTTGCAATTGACTGAGCGGTATGTAAATGTATAATTACGATAAATAGCGGAACAAGCCCGACTTGTCGGCAACAACGCAGGAGCCAATAATTCCACCAGCGCCAGCGGTGAATATGATATCCAAATGTTTCCACAATAATTGCCGCGGAGCGCGGAGGGTTTATTGGAATGCATAAATCTCCATAATCATCGTTCGGCGCTCGTTTGCTGCAGTGGGCAGGGAAGGGCGGAACATCGGGTCGGGGGCGGGGGCGGGGGCGAGGGCGCAGCCTCTTCCGCGCCTCCGTGAGACGTCTTTCGATGCTAACTCCGAAAGAAAACTTTGGCGGAAGTGCATATACCAGAGTCAAAACACGGCTTCCGGAAGTGCAAAAATTCGACCTTTTTCTAAGTCTAACTTAGGAACCCGCCGAAGCGTCCTACGCAGCTGTCCTTTACGAGGGTCTTGGGTAATAATTTTCATAAGTTAACAAAAGCAAAGAAAATTAAAACCATTCAAATACACGAAATACGTATCATAGCAACTCGCGCGGTACAAATACAGGCTAGATCGCCAAACACTATTCTCTTGCCACTGCATTCCGCTCCATTTTAACTCCTTTGAAATTTGTACCATTTGGCCAAGCCATTATACAGATCACATCGGTCATGATAAGTCTAGCGTGACATCGATGCTTTATATACATGAAAATCGCTGAACTTGTATAAAGTAGCAGAATCTTGGTACTTTAATTGTTTTTAATAAATAAGACTATAATAACACTAACGCTCCAAATTCATCCGATATTTTTTCCATCGATCACAACCAATGAACATGTTGTCCATAATTCCAAGATGACTATAATATATGAGATTCTTCGCTTAAGGTGTAAATATTAATGAACGTTTAAATTAAACAATTTTATTTTATTGAGGGATTTTGACAGTGTAAACTTATTATAACTAACATAAAAAATATTTAACATGAGATACTATTTATGAAAATCCAAAGAAATGTTTAGGTATATAAGTATGTTTAGGTGCAGGAGGTAAATAAAAACCTAAAAAGAATGAGAAAGGGTGGGGAGGTTGCAACTATTGTTGCGGTAAAGGTAGAGCAAGATGTGTTTATAGGTAGAATGATTGGCCAAAATTGTGGTGGTTCATAAAAAGAACCCTTTAAGCGTACTAAGGCTAATGTTGAAACTGTCAATTTCTCATTATGGTATTTGCATGACCGGTGAATGAATGAATTTAGTATGTAAGATGTTCTAGAATGTGGAAGAGTGCGGATTGCCGGGTCGATCTAGATGGTATGTGGAGAGAAATTAATTATAATTGTCTGGGACAATCAATATGGCCTTGCAGTAGTTTGAAGAGAAGTATTTGGTCAGCACGTGTTCTTCAATGTTCTAGGGTTTTCATATTATGGAAGTTTGGTGCATCTAAATAGGAGTTTAATTATAGATTTGATCTAACATTAAGATATCGAATAAACGTATTTTGTATTCGTTCTAATCTCGCAATATATGTAATCTGCCATGGGTTCCAGATTTGAGATGCGTACTCTAAGTGACTACGAACGAATGCGTAATACAGTATTTTGAGGCAATATGGATTTTGGAAGTGTTTTCAGGTTCGAAGTATGAATCCTAGCATTCTATAGGCCTTGGAGGTAGTTTGGTCAATGTGATTTTTGAAAAGAAGTTTGCTATCGAGGATTATTCCTAGGTCTGCAACATCGCTTTTATTTTCTAGCTAAGTGCTGTCTATTGTGTAAGTAAAATGGATATTGTTAAATTTTCTTGAGAATGTTATTTGAAAACGTTTTTTAGGATTCAGGAGGAGTTTGTTCACCTTACAGTAGGCTGCAACGTAGGTGATATCATTTTGGATTTTATGGCAGTCATCTAGGGAGCTCACTTTGACAAAGATATTCATATCATCCGCGTAAAGAAGAAAGTTGGCAAATTAAAAGCATATGTGTACATCATTAATATAGATAATAAATAGTAGTGGACCTAGCGAACTCCCTTGAGGGACTCCCAATCTGCGCGCCCAATCTGATTTAAAACCGCCGATGACTTTCTGTTAGGAGATAAGCCATCTTAGTAGGTCTCCATGAATTTCTATTTTTATCAACTTGTCAATTAATTAATATTTAATGGTCGACCTTATCTGATCTTAGGCTTTACTATAATCTATGTAAATGGCATCAGTTTGCGTCCGTTGATTTATCGCGGAGAGCACATAATGTGTAAAGGTGGACAAATTAGTAACGGTGGAATGCCCCGTGAAGAATGTATGTTGTTGCGGGTTTACACGAATGAGGTGAGGTTTAATGGCACTGAAAATGTGACTATAAACAATTTTTTCAATATTTTGCTAAATATTGATAGTTATGATTTTTCTTTAAATTTATTTTACACTTATATATATATTGTATATACATAACATAATTAATTATATATATTTAATTTTTTTACACAAAATTTCCCAACTTAATAGAGAAATCAATTCTCGTGTTTGAATTGGGGAGTATTTAAGTTTTAAAATAATATAAAGGTAGGTAAAGAAGTAAGATATGCATAAATAATACATAGAATTAAATTATTAAATACATATACATAAAACATAATCAAATTAGAACTTGTAATTGCTGTCGGAGTTTTCTAATATTTGTTTGATTTGCGATTTGAAGGCTTTATAATTTTTTGTTTTGATAGTAGTTTTAAATTTGGGAATTTCTAAGTTGCCACGCGATCTTGGTATGTAGTTAGTCACATTATTTTTTTGACCAGATTTAAGGATAGGAGTAATGTATGCATTTTTCCACTGGTCCGGAACAATACCTTCATCGAGAGATCGAGGAATAACAATACTAGAGCAGCACGCTTGTACAAATGAGGTAGGGATTCCATCAGGTCCTGCACTTTTATTAAAGTCTAGATTGTTAATATGGCTTTGCAGAAGGATTGGGTTTATCGTTATGTGTTGAATGTCAGCCGGGCCAAAGTCAGCTTCGCTATGTAGATGCACCCCCAAACTACTTTCAGTGAATACTGATTTAAAATACTGAGAGAATAAATTACAAGTCTGTTGATCATTTTCAGAGGTTTGATCAAGATATAACATTTTATATAGATGATATTGATATATATGATACATTCTTAGACCTACCATATGACCAGAAACGTTTAGAAACAGATGTAACTGCATTCTCTATTCTCTGAATATGAGTATTGAAATGCGAGTTAGATAAGGTTTTTAGTCTATTCCTCAATAGGGAGAAAGTATCGTAATCGGTTGGATTTTTATACAAATTAAATTTTTTGAAATATTTATTAAGGATTGCGTATATCATGGTAGATATTTATTTGGCCACATATATTTAACTGGTATATGAGTATCGATTAGATTTTGAAGAGTGTTATAAAATAATAAGAGTTTATGTTTTAAAGTTGCAATTTTAGAACATAGTTTTGTGATATATTTTAAAACAAATCAAATTAAAAACATGTATAAAAAAATATGTCGGTTGCTCCGGGATACAAACCTGAAACTTTTCCTATCTGGAGAAATTTTCGCCATATCAATCGATATGGCACAATGCATGTAGCAAAAACACGATTTTATTCGTGTCAAAGGAGTAGAGTAGGAACTAAAGGTTATCAGAGATAATAGAATTATAATAATACTTTTAAAATTAGCAATATTAACTTTGTGGTTAAAATTCATATTTTTATTTATTATCTTTATTATTATTTATCTTTATATTTATTTTATTTATTATGTTTGAACAATAGTGGGTTTTCAGAATTTTCTAATCATTTCAATGGTCATAGTTTTGATAAAAAATTTGGATTGTCAATTTTGCATATAAACGGTGTTGGTTACAAATTAAATAATTTGGAATCGTTGGAGATAAATAAAGCTTGTAAAACTAATCAAAAAATTATAAACAAACAAATAAATTTAACTTCGAATCCCAATCTAAAATTTTTTCCTAAAAATTATTCGAGTAAATTTGTATTAAGTAACAATTTGAGTTGGGTACTAATTTTTTTTTTTAAATAATAGTTTTTTTTTTTTAAATAGATTCTGGTAAAGAAACAATAATATATGTTTTAGTTAGTTATGACATCCTGAAGAAGAAAATGGTATTTTTCGAAACCGGTAGATGTATTTAAACCCAATTAAGTGGTTAATAAAACAAAGATAATAAATAAAAGTAAGAATTATAATACTTAAAAATAGCTAGCAGAATGATATGAGACAGAACTATAATAAAAGTAGAAAGTAGAAAAAAGGAAAAGAAGATGAAATCACTAAGAATGTAGAGCGCACATCGAGCATATCAAGTGAGCTAGCCAGAAAGGCCGCACTTAGTTGTTTTATCACTATTATCCAGTTTGACACTTTCCTCCGCACACACGTCGCCGTTATGAAAACTTTCATTTTCATTTTTCATCATAGATTGTGTTTTTGACGCTGGAGCGAAAAACAAGAAAATAATTCGGAGAAAAGCTCTTCAGTAGCAGTGTGTCAACAAACACAAAAAGTCCCCCAAAAAATGTTAAATTGTAGAAATAGAAAAGGATTAGTCGACACAAAATAACTATTAACGGAGATGGTTATTAAACGGAATAAAGATCAGGAGATCAATAAATTTAAAAAAATATATATCCTTTGTTGTAATGACACATTTAATATAATTTTATTAATACAATAATATGCTAAAGAAAAATTTAAAACGAATTAATAAAAATGTAATTTAATAACATTTTAAGTGCGAATGCTGGCCTGTCAAATGCAGTTTTCAGTTCAATTTTATAAAATTGCAACTTTACAATCTTAAAATAAATAGTTATGTTGTATCGAAGATATTCCAGATTAAATAAAATTTATTAATTTATTCCGGCGTCACCTAGAATGCATTACTGAAAGCTTTTAGAATTCATTGCGTAGTACAGTAGTACAACGTTGATAGTTATTTAAAAATGGGATAATAGATTTAGCATTTACAGAACACTACATATTATGTAAGATTTTTCAGAATATTAAATGGTTAACATAGCGAAGTTGGTAACGCAGTTCTCCGGCAAGAAAAAGTTCCGGGTCCGTATCCCAGTGGTCACCAACTATGTTTTCGATAAAATGATTTATTTTTCATATCTTTCTAATCGATTTATCTAATGGTTTTTTTCAAATATCTATCCTCGTTAAATATGTACTACTTAGTCTCGTGCCATTCTTAGACCGTCTATTAAAACTGTTCAATTAAAATAAAAGCGAAAACAACATTATTTTGATTCGGTGCTACAATGAAACGAGCCGATCGAACATCTATTTACTCGTTCTTCATATTGAGATCTTGAAGACGGGCTGTTCTTTGATGCCAATATGGAACCTTTCTCGGCGCGAGCTGCATTCGGAGCGTCTGTAAATAAGAGCCCGCAAACTGAAAAATTGCCCCGTTTCCCTTCCACGGGACGAGGGTCGGCGGGGGTGGTAGGGGGCGAGATGCCAATCGGCCAGGAATTATAATGCTACAATCGTAGAAAACATTTTTCTGACATAGGTGTATATCACGTAGCGTGTTAACTTAAATCCGACAAAAACGGAAGCACGCGCGAACCGCGCACTTCCCAAACTATGTGCCTAATCCCGCAGTTGGGTTTGGGGATAATGACAAACTGCGTTTGGGGAGTTGTGTAGATATTGTCCATTTTAAAAACCTTATAAATCTATAAGAGTCGACGATCGTCTATGCAGCATGATAAACTAGTACATTATTATTAAGGAGAACACATTCTTATTGTGAAGTTGGAATTATTCAGAACAGACGGGTCTGTGATATTTTAAATACTAATTAATACATTTAATTTTATTTAGTACATTATTGTCTAGACTAAAAATGTTTAATTGCATTTAATTAATTATTATAAAAACATTTTATCTTCAGAAAAAAATTAGAATTCGTTCAATTTTGTCTGAAAATACTTTGGAAACTCGGAATAAGGGCAACACATTTGAAATGGTTTAAGAGATACCTAAGTAAAAAATACTAAACCACTAAAGTATGTGACCTAATATCTGACCTCCTCCTTATTTCATTAGGAGTACATCAAGGGTCAGTTCTTGGACCTATCCTTTTCATTATCTATATAAACGATATTGTAAAAATGCTAAAACATTACAAAACAAGATTATTTGCAGACGATGCACTCATATACATCACGAGAGATAATAATAAATGAATTAAACTATGACTTAAACAATATAGCAAGATGGCTGAAGAAAAATTAGCTAAAACTAAATTCAAGAACATTGGAAATAAAAGAATACCAATCACACCAGCATGCATTTATCATAGATGGTGAAATTCTGAAGGCAATGACTGAAATAAAATATTTTGGAGTCATAATATATTCAAAATTGAATTTTTCGCAAAATACAAGACACATAACGAAAAAGATTGATAAAAAATTTCACTTCTGGGAAAGATCAAAAGATTCATTACAACTGAGTCTTTTAAAATAGTAGTCTGTTTATTATTCCTCACATCAACTACTGCAGCAGCATTTTATTTTTGGCTTATTAAGAAGAAATGCAACAATTATCAGTACTGCAAAATAAAGCATTGATAATAATACACAGAAAAAATAGATATATTCGGATCAGTGCAATGCTGAAAGATCTGAATATGATGACCTTTAAGCAGAATATATATTTTAATGTCACAAAGATATCGGCAGAATTTAGAAGAAAAATTTATGCAAATCAACATGAGCACGAACATCATACAAGAAGAAAAGATACACTGAGACTGCCATTCAGGAAGAACGCTAAAACTCAGAAATCGATAATGTACAGTACGATGAAAATCTTTAATGAAATGCCAAAAGATATAAGAAAGGAGGAGAAACTACATAGATTCAAAATGAAACTAAGAAAATATGTGCAAGCTAAGTTATAGTAAAAAGGAACATTTTGATCTTGTTTATATTAGAGCATACATAAATATACTTATGCATGCACTATATTAATAATAAATAAAACTTATAAGATAAAAATGTTTAATTGCATTTGATTAACAATTATTATTATAAAATACCATAATTTCACTTCAGGCATAATTTTTGTCCATTAATTGTTAATTATTTAAAAATGTGTATTTAACCTCTTCATTTTCTTCGATCAGTCGCCTTTATCGATTATACAATTTGGTCGCCAACTATTTGTTGCACTGCGTTGTTTTATTATCCACCTGATCAATTTGGAAAATGATAAAAATCACCGACTTATTGACACTATAAAACACTTAATTATAAACTGGACACCCCTTCAATACTTTCACTTGCAGACAGTGCATATTCCTGTAATAATTAGAACCCTAACGTCTAATGTCACAGGCTGTTTCAAAGAGAAATTATATTATACACGGTTAATAGTCATTCAAACAAAAACTATCGCGTCACGTCACTAGACTCCGCTGATCTTGGGTCCCGCACACTTCTGTACTTATGAGACAGTTTTTAATAACTTATTTACTCATCCCAATTGTCAATTTGTAACTTATGTTAATTTGTTAGTATTTTATTGGCAATATGTATAATAAAAAATAATTCAAAAAATGATTGTCTTACAATTAATTGGTACGCCTATTTATTATTTAGTTTATAAATCAACACCTCTGTGTGGCACTGATTAGCCCCTGTCAAATGGATATGTGAATAATTTGACATACCTCAAATGTCTAATGTGCCGGGTATGTTTATTTATGTTTCTGATTTTTCACAACATATATAATGTATATTTTCTTTAGGCAAGAACAGGTATCGCTAAAAAGAGATGAATACATCCAGAAAACCTTTTATTTAAGATGTATTAACAACTCACCATAGTTGTACAGTTTTGATTATACTCGGCGTTAACTTTTTATAGTGAAAAAAATAATATCTACTCGTATACTCGTACATATGAACATCTAGATTCAGGCCGTAAATGTGTTTACGCAAATTAGAATAAGTTGAATTGAAGTAAATTTCGATAAAAACTACTCAGAGAAAAATGAAGAGGCATTCTATAAACGTAAACTGCATCGTGTACTTATTCCCACAACTCGGGCTAAAGGTGGCTGACCGCTGTTCAGCGTTCAGCGTTCAGCATTCCAGGGTTCGGTTCCTCGGCAAACTGTAATCCCTTCCGAGTGCTGGGGGACAGCGGGAGCCACATCGCACAAAAGGAGCCACAGAACTCGGCCCAGATAAGCCAAGCGGGGAAGAGGGGATGATGAGGAGGCTGGGGAGAGGAGAGTCGACAGGACTTTCCCAAGTTTTCCTACTTCCAATAGTTCAAAATTGAAAAACGTTCAAAGCGATTGCAAATGATGCGAGTTCCAGCGGAGACACTCCGCGAATGTTGATCGGAAAATTGCTAGAGAATAAGAAACAACTGAATGTTTGAATAAAGCGATGCAGATGTTCTGGAACGCTCGTCATCATAAGTACCTGTTTAGATGCGAGGGTTGTCCTTACCAAAACTAATTTTAAACGGAAAGAAATTAAATCTTGGTTCCATACATTTTTTTGAAGTTAATATTAATCCATGATGAAAAAGCTCGACGAAGAATATTTTCAAATTCCTTCGATATTCCAAAACTTTTCCTCATTAATAAAAAACAGTTGATAAAATCATTAATTTAAAAAAAACTATTATAACAAACTTATATTAAACTATTATAATACTTTGTTTAATTTAACGTCGACCGATTTCGAAACCACTGTATTTTCTTCAGGACGGACGCACACAAATTAGTGTTTCATCACATACAAAAACTTTCATTGTGATTAGAAAAAATGTGTGGTGTACCCCCCTTAACCTCTAAACGGGTGAATTTTTGTCATTGAAAATGTGCACGGAGGAGTAAGTTTGGCTATTTTATTTTAAAACGATGTCTAATATGTAATGTCTGTTATGGCTAAATTCATATATTCGGAAATAAAAGCAACAGAATCCAACTAAACTCTTTTAACGAAATTTATTTTCCATCCACCTTTAGAGAATGAACAGGGACATGGTATGTGGAGTATTTTCAGTTCTAAATGTGATCAAATCTGATACTAAATGTGCATTAAAAAAGTTAAGTTATTTCTTCAATATTAGCAAAATTACTTTGTGACCACATATTATATAAATAATAAGATAAAACACTTTGTATAAATCACTATTTATTAATAAATCAACATATTTCAATATCTTTGGTAGCTAAATATTACAAATAAGCAAATCCTTTTTGCAAATAGTCACCTTTTAATTTTGTTTTCATAGTAGTTCCTACTTAGTTACCCATCACTATCAGTTTTATAGTTTTGTTTTTATCGATGCTTGTATTTTTAATTTTAGTATACATTGTTTCCTGAAGAAGATACCACAGGTATCAAAACAAATAGATTTATCAATAAATAGTGGTTAAACACAGTGTTTATCTTATAATACATAATTAAAGTTATTATTAGAAATTCTCCAAACTAAACTTGGTAGGGAAGATTGGGTGAATTTTCATAACAAAGGAAGAGATAATGATAAGTGAGACCCGTGTTAGATAATATTCACGTGAGCTGGCGACGTACGATAGTATTAGATTAGTATTAACATAACACCTAAACAATATTACGTGTGAAATTATATTCTTCTCAATCCAAATCTCACCGGCATCCATCTAATACGCTTTGCATAACGTAAGGTGGTCGTGCCGACAGTTTCGTTAGAATTTAAAAAAATAAACGAAAGCATGATGGTATAAAAAGCAAGTTAAGGTATAAAAGGCAAGTAATATTAGAAATATATTCACACAAACCTTAAGCCGGTTTTTAGGGACTGGTTTTCCTGTAAATTATATGCAAATGTATGTATGAAGAGCCTGTTACTCCGATATAACACGAGACCTAAGGAGAAACAAAACTCCCTCTGTTATCAGCTCGTGTATTATTATTCCGCGGCGCACTGTCTAAACAAGAGAATATTCTCATTTGAAGATGCCGCAAAATATGAAACCGCTGTGGACATAAAGTGAAATGATAACACAATAATACTCCATAAAGCTCCGTTAGTACACTACGGGCGCGGCACACTTTACGGCTCCGCGAGGGCTCTCCGCGCTCCGGCCCGGGGGCTGGAGGCTGGAGGAGGCTGGAGGAGGCTGGAGGAGGCTGGCGGAGGCTGGAGGACGCTTCAGGACGAGACCAAACTACTGTAAGAAAGTATGTCGTACTTTGTGACGAAAACCTGTGTTCTGTATGCTTAATAAATAGACCATTTATAAAAACGTGCACTTATTCTAGACAGAATGAAGAGAGCTCACGCTGCTTGTGACGCGAGCTCTTTCAGCCAGCCCTGACGCCAAACGGAAATATTTCCAAGAATGCGCAACTTTTCCCACTCAAACGTGCACTTAGTAGTGTGAGTAGTGTTCCAAATATACTTGTACAATAAAGCTGTTTTATTTCCTTAAAAATACTCCGTAATGTGTTTAAATAATATATCATACAAATAAAATTAATTAACTTGAAAGATACGCAGAAAAAATATTTAGTTGCTACTGAGATCCCGGTATTTTATTATTAAAAAATAATAACAATTAAAATCATCGTATATCTAAATATTCAAAAGTATAATGTGATCGTTGGACATTTAGTGTTTCCTGTTATTTTAGGAGAAGGTAAAAATAATTTAATGTCAGGAAAAACGCAGGAAGGTCTAAATTCAAATCTTCGTTCGTTTTGCTTATGAATTTTTTTAACTAAAATATAAAATTATTTTTCTTAATTTTTGCTTTTGTTTTTTATTAATTGCAGAATTTGGGTTACTTGAGCATTGTGTGTGGAACCGATAAAAGGAGTTGTAAACTTCTACAAGGGTTCCGGGATAGGGTGCCCCCCACCCGCCCACCTTCTGGCTCCCCTTATTAGAACTATGTTCTGAAAATGCAACTTCACAATAATTTTCTAAATTGCAAGTACTTTTGATACGTACTACCGGAACAAAGGAATTCATTAAGCGTTCGAAATCAAAAATTCGAAGAAGTATTGAACCTACGTACAATAATAATTATTTATCATTCATTATAAATAAATCAATTGTCTACCACCGGGTTACATTTATGATTTCTGGTTTAGAACGACATTAGCTTCTTAAAAGCGGTAATTTAAGTATCTTGCTATTTATAAAGAATTGGATAATGTTTGATTTCACCCTGAAGAATGAAAAAGTAAATAAAAAATAATTATACATTTTTGCGTGTCAATTGTTCAAATGATAGCGGACCAAATACTCAGATGTTTTAATTTCTCTATGGATATGTGTCGAAGAGACAGGTGGTATAAACAAGATGTTTTTTGGTAATGTCTCACCGTACATTAACATTTTTGATAATGTCTAAATAGCTTATTTATTATTTCAATATGTTTTATATACGTACCCATAAGATATAAAATAGTTAAATTTACTCCCAAAATAAATAAATCTCAGAATAGTAGACAACTGGTGGAAAAGTTAATTATACCTAGTCAATAATTCTTTTAGCAAATTGATTAGTTGAAATTTTACTACACGTTCCATAGAATTATTATAATTTTCTAAATACGAATATTATACCGACATAGTTACCCGTGGCGTGCAGTAGGTATAAATTTAGGTTATGCTGTTACCAATGAAATTATATAATACATGTAATACAATATATGTACTTTCGTTTAACCAACGTCTTTAGACAAAATAAATCCGTCGTTTATACGACCCTATCATGTATTTATTTATAATTTTAGAGTACTAATTATAGTGTTTTTAAAGTTTAAGTTTTAACATAAAATAATACCTTCTTACCCATATAAAAAATGTATGGACGTTTTTAAGAACACTTTCTATGACTGAACATAATTAATTTATTTGAAAATCCTTCAAGTAATAACTAAACGAAATAGTTCTGCCAATTGCTTTTTGTTTTTCCCAAATCAAATACCAACCCATGCACCAAATTTAAAGAACAATCTTGAAATCAACACGTTAAAAACAGTAAGATAGTAAAATTCGTGAATTAGTAAAAGAGGAAGTAGACACTTCAATGATTTGCACGCAGTTGTAAGCCTTTTAATGTTAGTCTGTTAAAAAACAGCATAGGTAATGACTCCATACAAAACGGATCAACCGAAAGGAATTTTCAATTTAGTGAACAGTCAACAACTTGAGTAATTCATTAGCTTAAAGATAGAACAGAGTAATGTGAATAGCTCGATGCGGCGAATACACAAGAGCGCCATGGGTACAGCGGTGAGTTGTGATAGTTTTTAAACTTAAGCAGCATTAAAGTCTCTACTGGTACACAGATGGCGCTAATTGTAAAACAATGTTTCCGTTTATGTTAATCCAATTATTTAATTTATATTTTTTTACCAGAATTTTTAGTAATGCACAGCTTTTTTGCTTGTATGCACTGCACGCCCCTAATAGTTACGAACGATCGCCCACCTCAGTGAGCCTGTCGTTTGAACTTGTTTAATATCTTAATACAAATTAAATGTATCAATAAGAAAGAGATACACAAAGAGAAAAACAATTTATCGAAAAAATATTTTTGTTGCCAATAATTTGTGGTGTAATAAGTCAGCGCACTTCCCCAAATAGGAAGGGTTCCTGGATCGAGTACGGGAGGCAACAAAAATATTTTTGAATAGATAAATGTATCGAAATCTTATTAAAATATCACAGAACTATATTCTGAAAAACTGCAACTTCACACTAATAATATGTTCTTCTTAATAATCTTTCACTAATCAGTTTTACCAATACTAAATAAAAAGAAGACATTCGAGTTCACAAGTCTCAAGACCCGAGTCTGACTGAGCATCCTAATTAAATTAAATGTATGCAATATTATAAAAACCTTTCTCAAATGAATTCAGACATAATTTGGCATCTCTCAACAGTCCTCGATATTTTTATGTCCCTAAACTGGCGGTCGTAAAAATACCGAGAAGCGTTGTTTAGTTGTTCATATCGCAGCCGGCCGAGGGGTCGCGCCAGCGCCACCTACTACTGCGAACTTCGCGAAATAATATCCGTTAGGAAAACGGGGTCTTGTGACGGAATTCTTTACAGCCCGAAGGTTAATTGACGAGAAATAACACAACGTCACAAAATGTCCCTAAACATTGGAAGCTTTCTGGAGTGCTCCAAAAAATATTCTTTGGAATGTTTTGATTAAAACTTTATCTGAGAGTATTTACGTGAGTCATATTATTATTATTACTGTACTCGTAATCCGTTAATGATTTTTGGGAGACAGCCTGTATGTGTAATACAATGAAAGTGCTACAGTTGTAACCTTCTATAGAAATGCACCCACACAAAGACTTCATAGGCTTAGGAACGATTTTGGTATTGTAGATATATTCCGATATTCTATGTTTAAATATAAGAATGATGTTTTTGATGCTGTTCTGATTTTGATACTCAGCCATTGTGTGAAAAAACATAAATTTTTATTATTTTTTCTGTCTTGAACCTTTATTTTTTAAAGTTTGAATTGCTCATTTTTTAATTTCGATTTTTATATATATATATTCCATGCTACTTGTGTAGCTGCTCATGTGTTTTTTATTAAGTTTTATAGCAAACCTATTAAATTTAACCTTTAATTTCTTTACAAATTTTGAGTAGCAATTGGAATGGAAATTGAATTAAAAGAATAATGTAATCAATAATCTAAAATTAAATGGAGAATGAAGAACGATTAACGCTCCGTAATATATACAAGTTTAAAAATTAAAATGTAATTCTATAAATTATTTTGACAAATATATATATAAAGTTACAAATAGATACAGACAGATAAATAGAATGCAAATGAGGAAGCACCTGAGAGGCTTTCTGGGGTAAGTATAAATGAGGAAAACGATATAAATGCAATAAGTATGAAAGAAATAAAATGTGCAATAAAACATGAAGAATGTTAAGGTTGTGGGGTATGATAACGTTGCTGCAGAGTATATCAAAAATGGTGGCACATTAATTATCTTGTGGCTTCATACGCCCTTCAATCAATGTTTGGAAGAGAGCCAAAGCTCAAATTGGAAGAGGGCTGTCATTATGCCTCTTTACAAAGGTAAAGGGTTGAAAATGGAATGTGGTATCTATAGGGATATTAGTCTACTGAGCTCTGTTGGTAAACTGTATGGAAGAATTTTAATAGAAAGAGCAAGAACGATAACGAAATAAAAAGTACAGGATGTGCAAGAGGCTTTTGTGGGTAGAAGAGGATGCATGGATCAGATCTTTTCTCTACGAGTGATGACGGTAAAGTTTTTGGCGAAAAACCAAAAACTTTTTTGTGCCTTCGTAGATCTATAGAAAACATATGACAGAGTTATAAGAGAAAGGTTATGGAATGTACTCCCTGATTACGGGGTGATTAGTAAACTTATACACGCAATCGCATCCCTATACGAAGGAAGTTCTGCGTATGTAAGAATCAATGGAACATTCACACCATGGTTTAATATTATAAAGGGTGTCAAGTAGGGTTGTGTAATGTCTTCATGACTGTTCAACTTGTATATGAATAAATGTGTGAAAGAACTAGAATTTATGAATGTAGGAGCAAAACTGGGCAATTTAATTGTATGCTGTTTATTGTACGCCGATGATGCAGTACTAATGGCGAATAATGAAGAACTACAGTCTAGTGAGTAGAAGGTACGGTGTATGCAAGGAAAGCGAACTCATGATGAATATTAACAAGTCGAATGTGATGGTAAGAAGGAAAGCAAGACACCGTGCAAAATACTTATAGGTAATGAATATTTGGAAAAAGTAGATGAGTTTGTGTATTTGGGAAGTATGTTTGATAGAAACGGAAAGGCTGAGAATGATATCGAAAGGAGGGTGACTGCAAGAAATAAAGTAAACGGCGCTTTGAATGGAATTATATCTAACGGGAATTTGTCAACCGAAGCAAGACTAGCGGTGCACAATAGAGTCCTGGTACCGACACTGATGTATGAAAGTGAGGCCTGGAGCTGGCAGAAGAGGAAAGAAAGTAGACTGAATGCGGTGGAAATGAAATTACTTAGGCGTATATGTGGCAAATCTATTTATGACAGAGTAAAGAATGAAGAAAGAAGGAAAGAATATAAATCTGATGTTAGTATAATAAGTAAGATTAAGAAAGGATCACTTAGGTGATTTGGTCATATGGAACGGATGAATGAGGAGAAAATGGTAAGAAAGATATATGACACAAGTATTGATGGCACCAGAAATAGAGGACGTCCGCGGAAGACTTGGCACGACCAGGTAAACCAGATAATGTAGGATGGTTCTGTTAGAAGCCTCAACAATCGGCGAGCTTATATGAGAAGATATATGAATGTGGATGAGGCGAGAATTGTGTGTCAGGACAGAAGAGTGTGGCGCTCTATCTTTTCTGCCTACCCCCGCGAGGAAACGGCGTAATGGTAAGTAAGATTATGTTAAATAACGATTATTTATTAAGGAGAACACATTCAACATAGGTCTGTGATATTTTTAAAAATACTACTTAAATATATTAATTAGAAAGATATAAATATGTAATCAATTTTATCTAAAAATATATTGTTGTCGCTACTGGGATACATACTCAGATGACTTAATCAAAATAATATAAATATATAAGAGCTCCGGCTATCGGTCTGCCTTTGGTTGGACTACTCTCTACACTTTGAACTCTGTGACTAATTAGCAAAAATTTTGCCAATAATACATTTTGTCAAATAAATATCATATATTGCATCCAAATAATAACAGGGTATTTCACCAATTTTGGCCAATAGCGGCGGAGCTCACCTATTTTTTTTGTATACAATTAACACCTCTTAAAAAAACATATAATAAAAAATGGCTGAAAAACTAATAGATATGATTGACATAAACTCACTCGAGTCCTTTGTAACATCGGACTCAAAATCATGCAAATTATATTTTAATGGCAACGAGAACCTTAAAATATTTAATCAAAACATAAGATCAATCATTAAATTTTTTAATAAACTACTAATAATGCTTGAAAGCTTCCAAGTAATAATTTTAACTGAGTGCTGGCTCACTGAATCATACGCACCTAAAAATTTTAACTCACTATAACACCTTTAAACACTCGTCCAAAAATGATGGAATTGTTGTTTATATTAAAAATAAACTTCATTGTTCTGTTTCGGAGTTCATTATTCGGGACGCTGACAGCTTACAAATCAATTATAGCAGTGATACTTGTATTCTGGAATTTACCGCTCCCCGTCAGTATATAATATTTTACCGTTTCTAAGGTCGCTTAATAGGTAGTCACCTATCTCGCTTATCTGATAAAAAAAAACATTGTCTTAATCGGTGACATGAATATTAACATCATGACCAATGTTCATCCGCAAATGGTTGATTATATCAATATGTTAGCATACCACGGGTTTATGAGCCCCATTAATAGTCCTACGAGAGTTATAAAAGAGTCTAAATCCTGCATCGACCACATTATGATCAAAACTAAGAACTGTATCGAATCCACTGTATATGAATCAACAATGACTGATCGCTGCTCCGCTATGCTCTCATTGCACACTGTTCATAATAACAACTTTAAGACGGAACATAAACACTCAACTATGAAAACCTAAAAATATCATCGGAAATCATGAAATGGAATGACCTTTACCTTATAACTAACTCTGAAAATGGATGAAATTACTTTATAGAACATATACAAAATTCAATTAGCAAACACAAAACTATAATTTACAAACACATCCCATCTAGTGAAAAAACCCTAAAACCATGGATTACGCAAAATATTAAATCTATAAAAAAAAGATATATATTACACAAAAAAACACGAAACAACCCTTATGACATTACTTTACATAATTTTTACAAAAGATACAGAAATATATGTGCACTAATAATCAAAAAAGCTAAAGAACTTTATTATAAACAAAAAATTATCGACAACAATGGAAACTCTAAAAAAAAATGGAATATTTTAAGAGAGGCAACTACCGCTGATAAACAAAAAGAGACGGCTCTTAATCAACTTGACATAGAAGGTAAACCAATCTACTTTAAAAATAAGCCTGTCCAAATTGTCAATCATGCCAACTGTTTACTCACTAATATTGGGTCTAATTTAGCTAAAAAAATCTCCTGTTCTTGGCTTAATAATAGATCTGAAAGTCATAATCTAAACCGAGATATTGTTTACAATTTTTCTTTCACAAACGTAGATAAAACTGTTATCAAAAATATAATTCAATCGCTAAAAATAGTAATACTGCTGGTACAGATGGTATTACGGTTAATATACTTAAAATAATGTATGTACAACTGCTAACCCCCTTACAATATATTATTACCTTAGTCTAAAACTCGGACACTTCCCCACTAAATTAAAACAAAGATTAATTATCCCAATCCACAAATCAGGAAGTAAAAGTAACATCAATAACTATAGACCAATTACGCTACTTAATTTCCTTTCTAAAATATTAGAGAAAATTATGAATATTCAACTTATAAAAAATCTTAAGAGTAATAAAATTATTTCTAAAAACCAGTTCGGTTTTAGGGAAAATATAGGTACAACTGAAGGCATTGCCTGTGTCACGGACTTCATTACTAACAATGTGGATAAAGGCCATAAATGTATTTATATCCATTTTCCTTGATATCGCCAAGGCCTTTGATACAATTTCGCATTCGAGTCTAATAGAAAAATTTAAAAAAATTGGTATCTTAGGTAAAGAACTTGATATGTTTAAAAGTTACATCACAGACAGGAATCAACGAGTTCGTATTAAATAAATTTCAAGCAATCCTCTTTCCACTTACATCGAGGTCCCACGGGGTAGCATATTACGTCCAATACTGTTCTTAATATATATTAATGACCTATGCAACATCCCTTTTAACGGAAGCGTTATTTGTTTTGCGGATAACACTGTTCTTCAATTCCAAGCTGATACATGGTCTAAATATTGTTAAAAAATGGCTTGACCTAAACACCTTAACATTTAATACCAATAAAACTGAATGCCTAACTTCGAGTATAAAAAAAAATGGACAACCCTCGTATGTTTACAAATTAAAAGTTCACAATTGTTCCAACTCAGACGACGATACGTGTCAATGCAATTTATATAGAACGTACTGACCAAATCAAATACTTAGGAATTATATTTGAACCTTATCTTAAATGGAGTCATCATACTACAATATACTATTTTAGAAATATTAGGAATATCTTTAATAATAATAGCTTCTCAAAATGGCATACTACACAATCTGTCAATCAATCATAGAGCATGGTATAATTGCTTGGGGTGGAGCGACTACGTCTGCAATTAATCCAATAATAGCAGTTCAGAAAATTATTTGAAAAGTTATCCTCAAAACCCCAATCACAACGAGCACTGACAAAATTTTTAATAAATTCGATATCTTTGATATAAAACAAATATATGCTAATACCACTCTTAAATACATATATAAATACAAACATACACATTTTAAAACAACTCAAAATATAATTTCCACACGGACAAATACAAATAACCTACAAACCCCAAGAGCATATACAACATATGGCCAAAGAAACTACAAATATTTTGGACCTAAACTATTTAATAGAATGTTAAAAGATTTTAACAAATTGTCCCAAGAACATTAAACTAAATATTAAAATTTGGATTCGTAATATGGATAGATCCAGAATTGATGCACTCACCCAAATATATTGACTCATACCTTTATTAATTATTGCTACAAATTTATCCAAAATAATTTATTTGAAAGTTCACTTTAAAATTGTATTTCATATACACCTATATATAAAGAAATAAATGTTAATTCTATCTACTACTTGTAATACTAATTCATTGTACAATTGCTTGTAAACTGAACAATGCCCGTCTCGACACAGAATTTCTCTAGTTAGACGGGCACAGTCCAAACATATTTTTTACATTATATTATATAGTTACAAATAAATAAATAATTAGTATTTAAAACGATTATTTCGATCGCACACCTCAAGAAATGTGCATGATGTAGTAAACGCGTACTTGGCCAGAACTAGCGGTACGATTATTATCGACTTGTTTGATCGTAATTTCGAATGTGATTTAAGTACTTTTGAGATCAAAATAGAAGAAGAGAAGTCATTTTTATTGTGCGGAAATAATGTATTTTTTGCAGAAGCGTGCGATCTGGCCACAACGTCGGGCCGCGAACATAATTATTCGGATTGTTGGTCAATAAGTCGTTAACATTTCAATCCCACGACGGTTCTCCGTGTTGTAGATTTAATGACGCTTTCTATGGAACAACAAAATAAACAATAAAGCTCTCCAGTAATAAAACTATGCATTAAAAACTTCTTTAAACTGGGATTTTGGAGAAAATACAGAATTAATGCAAGAACCGAAGACAAACATACATAAAATTCACAATCTATAAGATTTAATTTAGTACGTTATTTGGAGCTCAAATCTTACATTAAAATTATCAACTAGTAGCGCAGAATTAAAATTGACATCGACTAAATTAACAAAAATTGATTTACACTTGACTCTAGACGACGATATTTATGCGTGGAAATATATTTAATTATCGTAAGAACATCGAAACCAAACATTACCATTGACAAAGATTCTAACACTTGATATAATTAATTATATTATTATTTATAATATTTACAAAATCAACTATGTGGTTAAAATCCATTTTTCAAATTGTTAACTTTGTTTTATTAACCAAAGATGTATTTAATTCATTAAGTGGTTAATAAAACAATGTTAACAATCAATATATATATTATGATTAATTAATTAATTATAATTTCTAATACTACAAATAATATTCATAGGAAAGAAACGCTCGAAGACGTAAAAACATAAAGCCAATAACCAATAAAAGTATTTTAATCACATAAATTAAGATATCCGAATTGTAAACATCAAAATAAAAGAGTCATTTTTCAATAATTTATGTTTAAGAGATGTTTTTAAAGATATAATTTATTTTTCTTTGGTTATATTTGAACTGAGTATTCAAAGTGAAATAGCCCGCACCGGCAATAACGAATGATCATTAGAAAAGCCTTATTAAATAGAAAACGCGTTTCGTTCAACAGTAAAACTGCGAACGCGTCGAGAAGTAAGACGCCGAGTAAAAAAATATAACGTCGGCATAATCTATATTACATATTGAAGCTTTGTTTTTATATCTTTCCTTGCGGTGGTTCCGATTTAGGTGAGTTTCGTCACCGCTCTCCTCCGCAGAATCTTCATTAGGGTCGCACTGGGCTCTAAAAGATCCGCCCGAAATTAAGAATTTATTTTACGAGGAAAACCAAGTTGAAAAGAAAGATAGGTAATTTAATTACCAGAGATAATTCAAACGAAAGGTACGCGGTTTAATTGCGAGAGAGATACTCGCGGCAAATACAGAGGCCTTTATAGGTACATTTATAGGTTATATAAATAAATACATCGATGGCTAATTACGGGGTGAGGGGTATCGGATAGCTTCGAGGAACGATCATATTTTCGGAGCCGTAAACCATCGAACCGTGAACCATGAAAACAATTCCACGAAGCGGAAGGCGACCCGATCCCGGAGCACGTCTCTCGTTAATAGGTCTCGCAGCGGATGTAATATATGTGTGACGAATAAATAGCCGCTATCTCTCGGTGCTCTCTATCCAGATAATTAATGGGCCATGAACACATCTCAGATAGGGAAAGGACATTCGAGCTCTAAATATCTGAATAAACACCCAGTCTAGATCCTGCTATTGAGATTGTAAACATCCAAAGTAATTATTGTATCCCTTCTAGGGGAGGCCATTAGTAGAAAAATGCTAGCAGAGGGGAGCATTTCCTTCCGTTCGTGAGTTCCCACAGCGCAGAGTGACTTAAGTAATTTTATTCAATTGCCATATACCAATGTGTAAGTAATTACTAAGTGCTACGCCAGTACAAACTGACCGACATTAGCAACACGGCGTAGTCACATTTTGGCAACAGCTCAAAGTGCGCCATTCTGCGACCGACCGCTTCAGCTGCATTTACACTTACACGCGCATAGAGATATATAATTGTACGTTATTTATATTTTTGATAGTAGATAATAAGCATAATAATGAATTTAAAATGTATTTTGTGCGACTCTGTGTATAGAACACCCCGGGAACACCTTACACAGATAATGGTCCGGGGCTTATACACACGCGGGTAGGTAAAGCATAGTTTAATTACTCGGCTTATTTTTCTGTTACTGAGTACTTTTTAAATTAATTAATTAATTAATGTGTTTTCATATAGTTAAATACCTACCTTCTAAGGTTTGTGTTAACATTACGAATGTTAACAATTTTAACGATTAAACTTAAACGATTTTTAATATCAGACATATAATTTATAGCATTGTCTTAATTTTTCACCTGCGTGTGTTTCACCGCCATTACTCTATTTGATGGATATTGGATGAATCAATGTCATAGGATTTGTTAAACAGGCAGGAATTTAAAAAGAATGTGGGAAGCAATTTAAATCGTACAAAATTCAATATAATCATAAAACTAAAACATACTTCGAGACTAAAATGTTTTCCAAAACATATTTTATACTTTTAATTTACTCCTTTGGAGCCTTCTCGTCATATTTAAAATATTACATTTTAATACGTCTATTTTACTTTTTTTAAAAGAAATGTTATGTTTATTATTCTTATAAACTAAACTAACCAATTACTTAAAAAGTGCCAGATTCGCTTAATTAATTAATTACTAATAATTTAAATAAAGTTTGTATAACGAATTACTGAGCAGATCAAAAGAAGATTTGAATCGGCGGAAACTATTTGTTCTGTTGTATCAGGGTATAAAATATTAATTACCTTTTTTTGTTACCATATAAAAAAAGGCCATACGATATATTAACAATGTAAAAAAACATACTGCAATAAAGAAATAGAAATACCTTTATTCATATTTTGTCAAATAAAATTTTTGTGACGTCAGACGCTGTATGACGTGATCGCACCCGTTTATCGTGGTATTTTACTTTTAACAACATTCCTTATTAGTAAAAATACCTTACATATTAAATTAAACATTCAATGAAACATTTTTTACTCCGGTTTCGACTACCTTTTCACTTCCTCTCCATTTCCCGGTACTCGGGATTCTGCATAAATATTCCAAATACAGACACCCATGTGCAATGCCGCGACGTTAGCGGAAATACAAACACGCCATTGTGTCGGTGCAGCAGCGAGCAGATCTCTAACTGAGAGCCGTCATCGCGCCATACATTGCTCCGGTTGGCCCTGGCGAGAAGCGCATACGACACACTTTATTGTGCTGCAGTGGCTGGACTAAACACACCCACGCCGTGCGCTTCAGCCCTGAAGATGAACCTTGCACCCGATATACAAGAACAGAAAAATTCTAATCTGAATAATACCCCAGTAGTAAACAAATATACACGGTGATCCAAACTCAACCGTTATTTTAAATATCGTTCTATTTTTTATCTGTCAGCTTTTTTAATGTTCATTTACTACGTGCCACACAAACCAGGAAACAATCGACTTATTCCTCCAAAAAAATTTGGGTGCGTAATTTCTCGATTCGTAGACATCCTTTGGTCGCCCAGATCGTGTGATTAACGCCTCTGGACTTTTTTCTTTAGTGTTATGTGAAAGATACGTCTACGATAAGCTAATCCAGAAACGATCCAAGCACTTAAGGTTAATATCCGAACTGATATTGGTGAAGTAGAGCCCTAATTACGGAAAAAATAATTCAAATAACGATTGAGTCTGAATCACCCTTCATATTATGCATACACGAATGTTGCTACAAAAAATATGTTCTTTCAATTATTCGATGAATTTAGCAATATTCTTGACTCACACTATACCTATCATTTCACAGGCTCAGATTAAAAACTATATTATATTGATGCGCTGACCATGCGTGTATCCACTAAGCATGCGCATGTGACCGTTTAATATATACTTTTGTTATACAACTGTAGATATCGGTTATTCTTGGAACAAAGCTACCATGTCAATCGTTAAATTTAGTATTTCAAAGACCAAAGAGCGCCTGTTTCGTCGACAAAAAGGTATTAAGTGTCAAGTAGTGATGCCATTTTGAATACACAATTTATTGAAACTAGCAGGTAAGCACTCAGCGGAGACGATTGCTTACTGTTAGGCGCTGCGCGACCAATGGTAACCGCTGCGCGGTCAAGGTATCATCGGCTATCGTCGATTGCTTGCTGCTAGGCTCTACGGGCAGCTATTGGTGAACGCTTCGCGATCAGGGTCTCATCGGCTAATGTCCACAATGCGGCCATTGGTCCGCAGGTCCTAGCAGCAAAAAGCGATTAGTTGTCGCCGATTGCTTTTTGCTTTTTGCACCGACAGAGAAGCAATCGGCGATAACCGATATTATATAGCATTCTATATTGCAATCCCTGGAATTGTACAAAAGGTGTTCTTACGTATTAACTTTGAAATATACGTATCCACTTAAAAACATTTTTGAAAAATACGAACAAAACTGACCATAGAGTGCAACGCGATATGACCATGAGACATAGATGAGATGACAAGATGACAGATGCTAAATATATTTGCCAACCGTAATACGATTTCGCGGGTATACATTTACGTACTGCTATTTATTTATTTAACTTTATTGACTTGCATGTTTTTGTTGATATCGAATATATTATTTACATTTTATATATGAAAGAGAAAACATTTAACTTATCTTAACTTTACTTAAAAAACACAATCTTTTTTGCCCCGCTGGCGTCTCACAAATCAGGCCGTTTAATCAAGCAATTATATAGCCATAGTGAAACAACATCCAAGACTTACAAGACGTCCAGAAAGTCATACAAATATATGTAAATAGATGGGGTTACGTAATATTATTATGGATTCTCGAGTACGTTGTACTTCATACATATAATCCCAAGTTCACACATAACTTATTGTTTCTCATACGGGTGTGTAACGGATCTGTCTGTACTGTACTGTACTGTACTGCGGGTCAATCTCTTATATGCGTTAACATGTATGCTTTAATGAATTTATCCAAACATGAGTCAGCCTCCATGGGAGAAACGTCCATTTCTTATTGCCGATCTAGTTGCATCTCTCCCGTCCAGGCTAACTGCGAGCCCCCCGAGTGTGGGATATAAATCAGGGCCGCAGCATCCGCCCGGTAATGGACCCGGGTCGTGGGCCGCAATAAATCATCCGCCAGCCCTGGAGAGGTCCTGCCCAGGTCAGGCTGAGGGAAATGGAGTTTCCGCGTGAAGTATGTTTCTTTAAGTTTATGACCGCAAAAAAATGTTGTATTTATTGTTAAGCCGTTCAGTGCTAAATTACACTGCTAGAGCCGCTGGAGCTGTACTACTCTAGCAATTCTAAGAATTGCGAGTCCTTTTCAAATACCAACACCTGAGTAGTACTTTAATAAAATTTTAGCCAGACTCCAAATTTCTGTCATACAAAATGCATTACGCCTTATTTATAAAATAATACGAAAAGTACTTTGTATGACAGAAATTGTCATACAAAATACATTACCGCTGCGCATACCGTAGATGGTAAGACGTACAAATGTCTCCATTCGTCATATAAGATAGCTTCGAGAAACTTGTTACTCGAACTGACCGAATAGAAAAGGCGACAATTACTTCTCGTTAACTCTGATCTGCAGGATGTTGAGAAAAGTGAAGGAGCATAGTTAAGAAGGCGGGAGTTAACAGAGATAGAGATTCTCGGTAATGAGCGACGCGGATGAACAGATAAAAAAATATATATATTTGAAGCGATAACTTTACGGTTAAGAGTTTGAAATAAAAATATCACCGCATATTAGTAGCTTGTTGGTATAGTGGATAAAACGCTGGCCTAGTGATTTAGTGGTCAGGGGTTCACGCCTCGTTGGACACGAGCGAGTTAGTCCTATTTTCATAGTACAAGCGTTTAGCTTAGTTTGAAAATAGTAAAAATATTGATGTGACATGTATTCCGTGTACGCATCTCTATTTTTATTTTTAATAAAATAAATATATTAAGTTCACTGTCGTCGTGCTGTCTGCTCCCTGCGTGGCATCGATCTCACCAATCTGGGCTGGCTTTCCCCATTCCCTCTCTCCCAATAAACTATCAAATGTCATCTTCCTATCCCTGTAGTGGTCTTCTCTAAGTCATGTTCGGTGTCCGAGGGTGGCATTTGAGAATCCGTATTATCCGTCTGTCCGCCCAGTACAGACACGCTCGCCACGCGTCCAGAGCATTCCGCACCAACTGTGAAACGGGCAATTCTGTTCACGCTGCCACTATTTATTTATTACAAGTATATTCATTATTTTCGCTTCATTTCCAGTTAATAGTTAATGTGCACTTTTTGGTTAGCTTTCTCCTTCCGAACGCACACAATAAATATTGTTTTGTACTTTACTGTAAATTAGCATGCTTTTGACGAGTTTTCTTCTTCTTCTCTTGTCTTGAAAGTATGCACGGGGAACGCGAAACGACGAGCGAGTGAAGCAGTTAAAAGAAAGAGCGCAATAAACAATTATTATCCGGTAATAAAACGACAACTTGTGATATTACAACTATCGCGTCGGGCCCGAGCCGTCGTAACTCGGAATGAACTGCGGCTATTTGCTGACCTTTTTTCGTGAACTAAAAACGTTAGTGAATATTTATGGCTATTAGTCGGATGTGGTGTTTGTTTACCGTACACATTACACGGGTGTCCCGGACCCGCCGCGGGGAGTTGCGCGCGCCTCCTCCGTGTCATCTGCGTAATGTTTGGACAAAAACAGATAAATGACATCATTAATTTAAACAACGGTTCTGAAAACAAACCACGTATCTACATTAATTACACTTTAAAACAAACCATACGTCTACATTAATTACGCTTTTAAACAATTCGTATCTGCCACATTCGACGGACTATATTATAAGTGTTGCAGATGTGATCATCTAGTAATATCTATCGACTCAAACTCTTAACCGTATACTTTTTCTCGATATTACTAAAGTTTAAATTTTTAATTCAAACACAATATTTCAATAAGAGCAACTCAATTGTATCACATAATTTAAATGATGACAAAGAAACAAATAGAAATAATTCACTCTCTCTATAAATATGAAACAAGGCTTATAAAAAAAATTACACATATATTACATAACTTGGGAAATTAATAAAAAAAACTGTTTTTTATGAAAACGACCTGAAAAGTTATGGTTTAAGCTAACAAGGCTTACGGACGAAAAATAATCGTAATGGTGACAATAGCAGCCTGGAAATAACGGGAATGGAAAATTGCACATACCTGGCAAGCGGAAGAAGATAGAAACAGGATAGGATAGAAATTTGGTTCTGGCGTCGCATGTCGCGCATGTGACATAACGACCATAAATTTTTCAAAACAATTAAATAAATCATAATTGAACAATGTCCATCTTCTACTATAATAGTAAATTGCCGGGAAAAGCGGTTGCTGGGGAGACCTAGCGTAGCACTCCACTGGCTCTCCCTCGCGCCCCCTTGACTCGCGACCTGGACAGGGTGAATTTCTGCGACTTCGACACATAAATGTGACGTTTGGGGGTGCATGAAGTCTATGGCTGCCTTCTGAATTCAATATGATAACGAGTTTCACGTCACATTGATACATAGTGTAGAGGAATAGCTCTGGTACGATGATATCGGAGCCAACATATATCAGTTATTGACCGAATGTAGCAGCTATTAGACAAAGACAGATGGTCCGCTGCGAACTGGAGCAGTTTCAACACTCGGCAATACATATTTGATAGATTCATATGTACAAAATGTAATATGCCCGTGAACACGAAGCGCGCAGCGAACAGCAGGTATAAACCGTTATCATTATCCAATTGTAAACTGACAAACATTTGTACTCGGTAATTGGCAGGAACACCAATCACAGAGGTAAATATTTACTGTGAATGGAAATATCTGCACGGGGGCGGCGGGACGGGGAATAGGGTGAGCGTGCGACAAGACGGATCCCGGGGGAGGCAGTCGAAGCATTCATCCCCGTGAGTTACGATTATAAGCGCAACAAAAGCGTTTAAGCGATAAAAACAACATATATCCATCTTATTTAACCAGTAGTTAGTTACCCGTCGCCGAACAACGAGAAAATACTGCACTAGCAAATGGATAAATATCAAATAGATATAAAAATAAACGTACTACATGTTACAAAACCATCACGCGAACAGAAAACGATTTTATACAAATATATATGTTGTAAAAAACGCTTTGGTACTATGACTTGAACTATGGAATTATGCGTTCGGTAGTCCCACTATCAAATTGTTAACTCAAAACGTCTCATATAAAACGTTATATTACACTACAAGGGATATTCGTAAATGCGATGTAAGACAAAAAAGATTAGAAAAATATGTGCAACCAAAAGAGTAAATTAAATACAGCGTACTATAAACTAATAAACCGTACACAATGAACTACCGGCAGGCAAGCCCGGATGGGAACTTTATTACAAAAAATTCAACTAACGGAAGGGTCAACATGACCAACAATGCATTAAAACTCGTTCTTGAATAACCCTACAGTATGTCATTAATTAACATGGCGGTTACTTTGTGGTGTAACATTATTATTTTAATATTCACAACTAAATCTTGTACTACACACATAAAAAATTAATTTAAAAGGTAATTTTTTATTTTCCTCAGGGTACTAAAGTGCAATTGAGGTTAACTTGTCTATGCGAATGGCATTAAATATAATTCAAGTTATATCGTGGGAAGGGGACGGGGTGACCAGGTTTTTCGCAAGGTCCTAAAAAGTAACTAAGCAAATTTTCGTTTATCGTCAAAAATCGTCGACAGACGTGCATTAAATTTTTGTATACTTAATTTTTTTTTCGAAGGTAAACTAGCAGTACAATAAATATCTAATTACGATGATTAAATTGTAAAGAGTAGATTGTCCCGGCTACCAGAACGCAGGGTCCGCTAATTATAGATAATTGAGTCGACCAAATGAACGTACTCAAACAAAATGGAGTCCACTATGCACAGGATATAAAATAAAAGCGTTCTGTAGTCCCACCGGCTAATAATATAATTTACGGACAAATGCAATCGCTGGCTAAAATATAAAAATTCTACTATGTTTGCATTTCCGATTTGTAATCGCTACACGTTTCGGGCGAAATAAAACACGATGCCATATGCAAATTAAAGTCGCAGAACATAAAAAAGTCAATAAATTCAATTATGGGATACAATTTGTTTACGTTCATTTCGATTCTGACTAAATAAACTGCTACCCGAATACGCGGGAACAGAACACACATTATTGTCGTGTTCCATGTTCCATATTTTGATTTTATCATGGAACATTTAAATCTGTATATAATATAATACGGGATGAGTGTGATGAATGCTAACTACTTATATGCTATCTGAAATTATTATTTTTTATTAAATATTAAATATTCTAGTAAGTAGAAATTATACATCATGAAATAATGTTCTGGTATTCCATGATCAACATTATGAATTTTGTTTTTTTTTAATTATTCTTGGTCTTTTTCAAACTAATATTAGCTAACTAGTATTGACGGCTAACTCTGCGGTCTTCCTGTACAAAGATCAAACCCTCGATCAGTAGAAGAGCTGCTTTAAAACATGTTAAATGAATAAATAAATGTACATAATAACATTCCCATTACAAATAATAATCTAATGTAGCCGCTCTGAGTAAGCGGACCAAGTCTTATCGTTTTGGGCAGTTTTACTTCACAGTTCTATCTATGAAATTAAAACTAAATGTCAACTAAGCATTGAACATTAAATTTACGCAAGCGTAAATATTCAGCTGCTACCAGAAACTCAACACAAAGGGCGAGTACCCTTTGCCTAGGATCGAGATGTCAGCGAGGAAATTTATTAAGAGCCCAAATAATGTAATTATTTAGCAGTTCAGACGTCCATAAAAATAAAATAAACCAAGAAGCCGAGGGAACACAACACGTGGGAGGGGGAGGAAAAGCCACAGCCTGCCGAGGAATGAACTAATCAATGTTGTTCTTTTATTGTTCGGAAATTTTCATTGCACACATTGTCTAAAATTAAAATAAGAGAAAAGTAAACTGAAATGGAGAGCAAAAAATAGAGTGCAGTAGAGGGAAGGATGAATATCAAAAGAACGAACATCAAACGAATTTTTCCCGTAGAAATTAACTAAATATGATTGAATCCGTTCCCAGTACCGAATTTTGCCTATCTATTCTTTAACAAAAACAATTTTCATTCGGAAACCATCGCAAATACATTTTAATTGCATATTAACCAGTACCTGTTCATGCTTTATCGTCACAACAGAGATTTGCTCGTCATGATGCCGACACTATACTGTAGACTTGCATACATATAAACCATTCTGAAACATGTCGGCTTAGATTCCTTGAGGAAACCATATACAGAAAAATCTATACTATTCTATACACGGAAAACTTTAATTAAACATATACCAACAGGTATATGTAACAGACCTAGTCCACAATACTTTGTGGGTGAAAACCTGACTAAATTACGAGTCAAAAATGTTGAATGGATACGTGCCTAATTTCAACCATGTCAGAGATATAAGCATTTCAAAAAAATCGTAATCATACGATTATTTCTATTAATTGAAATATTTTATTAATTCCAAATTATATATTGAAAACAAAAAAATTAAAGGTCATTGAGTTTCGAGCGGCTAGACTATTTTTTGTTAGATGATTTATGGCCTCAAGCAAGAATATAGATTAATTATTGAACAATTTCGAAATTTTTTATTTCGAAGTATGTAGACTTCAAGCTTTGAACGATTTTGTAAAAATTTCAAACAGTAATGTTTTCCGTAACTATGCAGAATTTGCACATATTCTTTGAGTATTTTAGACTCGTCATTAAGTCAGGTATCCACCCATAAAATATTGTGAACTAGGTCTGTTACACCCTGTATCTACGATACCGGAGTAACCAATCGTTTGTTAGAATAAAATAAAACTAACAGTAATAATAATGCGTTTATTCCAGCGTGATCGGTTTTTTTTTGTAAGACCCGATTCGCCATAAAGACTTCATAATGTTGTACACTTTACTTTGTAACCCACAATTTTCTAATTTCCAATATGTTTCTCGAGATAATTATTAACATATGGAACATGCAAATAGAAATATAGCATATCGATATCACCGTCTATGGTTGCCATGTAATAGCAATGACAACACTATTGCGTGAAAGGATCTTTGTCTAAGCATTTCCATTGACGGAGGATGTACGCCGTCGATATCTCGTAGAACGCAATAAATCGCACCCATGTGAGTCAATATTTGTAGAAGGGATGTAAATCCTTTCCTAAAAATGGACCTCCACGTCGGTAGGCACCATTATCTGGATGAAGTACCGCTTAACCTGATTTTTGAATGCCTCGGATGAGAGTCATGGAGGATTGCCCATGGACGGAGTAGGATGATGATCACGATTAGGAAAAATATATACATATGGAAAAACCCTTATTTAAACATCACACCGTGAACGACATCATTTTACGAGTAACCCCAAAACTTTGCTATTCATCAGGCAGCAAAACTTATCCGGTGAAATTCAACCGGTTGGCCTGCTAAAGTGAAATTTGACCACACAAGGATTGCTCCCTGACCGCTGATCAATCTTTTCCACCTACCGGCTGTATTATCAAATGGGAAATGAGAGCTGATTATAGCAATATTTGAATATGTCCAAGAACACACAATTATTGGATTTTTACCAATAACGGCACTGTTATTAATCAAATATCTGATATCTCATAGAGACTAAACTATTTTTATTATATTTAATGAAAAATATATAGGAGTATGGGGTGATTACAGGGCTTACGACCTGTCTTCGGCTGGCTTAAGTGATCACTTTATATATATAACGTTCACCAATTCTCACCCCTTAATCTCAATATATTGCCAAAATATATAAATATTGAAAAATAATGATTTTTCAGGCGTATTCTAGTATAATATGTTAAAAACATTTACAGATATAGAATATTACTTTAAATAATTTTCAAACAAAAATCAGATTCTCATTGAGTTGACATATAATATACGCTGTTTCAAAGAAAAATGAATTATCAAATTTGGTCCATAGATGGCGATGTTGTAATGGTACTCGAAGCGAGTCTATGTAATACCATATATACAACATTCAAAAATTTGATAAATATGAAGATTGAGGAGTGAAAATTGGTGAACGTTATATATATATAAAAAGTGATTACTTAAGCCAGCCGAAGACAGGTCGTAAGCCCTGTAATCACACCATACTCCTATATATTTTTCATTAAATATAATAAAAATAGTTTCGTCTCTATGAGATATCTGATATTTATTTAATGAAAGTTGATTAATTTTGCTGTGTTTGAACATGATGAATATTTTCCATTCATGCTGCTGATGGAGGTTTGTGTATTAAAGTGTTGTTCTATGAAGTGATTTCTCCCAAATAATTGGACAACTTTTTTCTCTTTGTTTATTTGATTTAATTGTATTATTTTTGTAAATTAAAATGTTGCAAAATCTATTTCTAACTTAACTTATATTTCCTTGAGAATGACTGTCGGAAGCAGGTGGGAGATAGAATAGCCAATTCTGTTCATAGTACCCACAAATCTCACGTTCTATCTTGGGTAGAGCCGGTGAACGCGCTGACACTGCGTCGTGTACGTTACAATACATGACTCATTCCGCTCTGATGCACAGTATAACCGGGTTATAATGAGTATAAGCGTTATCAAAAAATATAATCCCGATTAAATACAAATTTTAATTAATCGTTTAAAATATTTAACCACAATGATATTAATGTTCGAAGGTGTTATATATGATATATACTTACCTATATATCTACGTAATATTATAAATGATGAGATACATAGATATAATAATAGAAAAACTTGATCAATCTAAACTTGCGATTATGTTTATACATAATTTAATCGCGTATCTCATGATATTCGGACAAACGTAATAAAGTATTAAAGCAGTATAATCACAACTCATTATTATTTCCTTGTTCAATCTTCTAAGATTAATTGTAGCTGTGATTGTAACATGGTATTGTTAAATTGAATGGTAAGGATTACTCTCAGTTGTGAGAAATTACTGACTTAAGTTAAGTGTTAAGTGTCTCCGTGCTACCGATGTACCGCGAGTACCGATGCACATCCGTACCAGTACCAGCCTCTCTCGGGGACTTTTCCCAATCACTTTAATGCGGCTTGCGTAATTAATTGGAGTTCTTAATAAAATATAATTAATAAACACGTTCACTTCAGAATTGCTACTAGATATTGTTCGGACGCCACAAATTATTGCATTAAACATGACCTAACAAATACGCAATTAACACATATTCTCTTTGAATTATTATTTTTGATAATACTGCACTTTTAATAAGCAAAACACAGTTTGGCTGCTAATGTAATGCATCTGTACTAATCTATCGTGCCGCACGGACAGAGATTGAACTGTGATGGAACAAGTAGAGAGTTTGTGTTTTTGGGAAGTATGTTTGATAGAAACGGAAAGACTGAGAATGATATCGAAGAGACTGCAGGGAATAAAGTGAACGGCGCTTTGAATTGAATTATATCTAACGAGAATTCGTCAACCGAGGCAAGACTAGCGGTGCACAATGGAGTCCTAGTATCGACACTGATATATGGAAGTGAGGCCTGGAGCTAGCAGAAGAGGAACGAAAGTAGACTGAATGCAGTAGTGGAAATGAGATCACTCAGGTGTATATGTGGTAAATCTATTTATGACAGAGTAAATAATAAAGAAGTGAGGAAATAATGTAAAGCTGATGTTAGTATAGTGAGAAGATTAAGGAACGATCACTTAAGTGGTTTGGTCATATGGAACGGATGAATGAGGAGAGAATAGTAAGAAAGACATATGACGTAAGTGTTGATGGCACCAGAAATACATGTGTCCGCGGAAGACTTTGCGTGACCAGGAAAACCAGATAATGGTGGATGGTCTTGTTAGAAGTTTCAACAATCGGCGAGTTTGTATGAGAAGATGTATGAATGTGGATGAGACGAAAATTGTGTGTCAGGACAGAGGAGTGTGGCACTCTATCCTCTCTGCTTACTCCCGCGGGGAAACGGCGTGATGCTAAGTAAGTAAGTAAGTAGTATATATATTTAATTTGAGGTTTCCGTGCCGAAACGTCGGCCTACGTTTCTCTAAGGAAACCGTACACAAAGAGCGCGGTCTAACCCAGAAGAGACGCCAGTTACAAATATGTAGCAGAAACTACACGTCACTTAATCGACAAAAACTCGCACAACTCATATTCGGGGGGGGCTTTGTTTTTTTTATTTGACTTTTATTTTTGTCGAGTAAAACATTATTTATTTCTTTTTTTAAATTTTTTGTTTCATTCACGGAAAACCTCTATGTTAAAAGCGGGAGCTTTTTAGTTATATTTAAAGATATACAATATAATAAATCAACACTCACATCACACTAAATCAAAGCACATTTGTGGAATTACCTGTGTACACAAAAACATATAATTAAGTACCTTCAAAATCATTAGTTCGCAGTTATGGTAGGTGTTGCACGGCCGACGATCAGATGTGATGTTTCCTCAGCGCAGGCCGACAGCGACTGGGAGTGAACTAACCGAATGCCCGTTCTGTGCAGCGCCCGTCCAGTTAATTTCATGGCGCCATAAATCCAGGTTATTGTCGCGCATTAACGAATTGCCGCAGCGTAAATACCGCGGAAGTCGCCCGATTAAAATTAATTGAAAATTGTCCGCTTTAGTTTACAATTTACAGCCGTGACAGCGGTCTGGTGGCAGAGAGGTCCAAAGGAATTGTACATTCTCGATAATCTATAATTAATTACTATTACTTTATCATCAAGTAAATTTATTGATATCATTTCAATGTGACTGAGACTGAGAATGACATTATTCAATAATATGTAAAACGCGTTTGTAAAAATATCGCAATAACAAAATAACGCTATAATAAATTCACTAATTCACATCCGATACTCGACTCGTATCACTATTGACTAAAACAAAAGTGCGGCACGGGTTGGACAAATTATTTACATTAATGAATAAATATGTCTCGGAATACTGCAGAACCTTCATAGAAAACTAATTGCCTTATCAGTCTTTTTACTTATTTCGTAAACAGGATATATTAATGCCAATGACAGTCTGTCAGTACAGCCAGAATCTTCCAGATGTACAGAGTATATAAATATCACCAGAAAATATCGTAGAACTGTAATGTGACTAATAAATCAAATGGAAAGATATAATCAATATTTCGAAAAAATATTCTAATTGCTACCGGGATAATAAATTCACCATCGATTTACAGATGTCACCAATAAAATATTAGATTTTGATAATTTGATACGATCGAAGGTTTTCAAACATTCATTCATAACTATATAATAACTGAATTTTCCAAATTTTTCGTAAAACCCATCGCCCTCCCCCCATCCCCCTTATCGAATCTAATAAAAATAGATATTATCTCATAAAATTAAAATCAGGAATATTATTTATTTAGAAAAAATATGTTCAAGAAAAATAATAATCATAAAAGTATGTAAATTCTTCAAACAAAACTGATTTATTTCAAGGATATTAAACTCAAATTTAATTAAAATTTACGGTTAGCGGGAAGTCGGTGGCATTAATTAATATTCATTATCAGGCGTGAAATGTTTTTCCGCACTGGTCAACAAATAACTGGAAAATATATTTGGTCCAAACTCGGCGGGAGGTATTGGCAGGTTAAACCATAATGGCGGAGGCGTAATATATGCTAATGGCGACCGCAGTCACGTAATGGACAGTAGGCCAGTGGGCAGCTGCTGCGCCGGTCCAAGACTGGCGGTCGACTCCTCGGGCTCCAGGAAGCTCGGAGGCGTCGGACGTTAACTCTTCGATCGGCAGGACACATCACAAATGTGTGGCAAAATATAATACAGTTCACATACATTCACGTGAACTAACCAAATTCCTAACAGTGAGAAGACTATTTAGTTACGCTTCTATTTTTAGCGGGTCAACTCGCATACATACTTTGGACTTACATACATTTTTGTAAAACTTGGTCACTAAAGTTTCAGAAAAGAACATAGAATGAAAAGTCGTTTCCCTTTCTATGAATGTATAAAAATAAAAAGTGGTTTCCAAAATGGAAAACTCGCGATACAAGAATAAAGTACACAAAGACTGTACGCTAACAATAGGGGCGCTTTATTTCGCAAATATTCCCCAAGAATCGCGATGCATTAAACGCGAAGAAGCAAACCAAACGTATATTTCAGTTCAGAAAGTAACCAGACTAAGCTTTATGTGTACTTTGTTTTAAATTGCGAGCACAGAATACCCTCATCTCATGTGGGTCGGGGGTTAAGCCTCGGATCCGCTCGGCCCACTCCAGCGCCGAGTATGAGGGCGCGCACGCGGCGCAAGGGCGGCGCGCCGCCTCGGCCTCCCGCGGGGGCGAGCCGGGCGCGCGGCCCTCGCTGCGCGCCGCCGCCCCTCGCGGGCACCCCGCCGGGGCCGAGCTTCGGGAAAGATATGTCGGGGCGGGATCCGCCTTGGATTAAAAGGATGCTCGCTCGGTTTTCGTTAAGTGGATACCTATACCGAAACGGTGAAATAGAAGAGGGAATCGGGATACAGGCTGTTTCTCGACACACTTCGTACTTCAACACTTTATTTTATAAAGTGACAGCCTCACTCCGAAATATATGATGCTCGTGCAACCGACGCGCACATCTGGGGCCGAAGGTATAATTATCACTATTGTCTCATATTAAACTTCAATTTAATTGTAGCATATTACTATTATATAATGCGATGTAATCTCTCCGCGAGTTTTGATGCGTAAAGTCATAATTTTCGTACTTTTTTCATTGAAATGACGTTTTATGTTTTCTGAATCGTTTAATAACAAATAATGCATTCCATTTCCATTAAAGCGATCTATTTAGAACGTATCTAGTCCGCCTCTCCTCCCTCAAATGCTAAGCAGACACAGCTTTGCTGTATCTTTCGTATCACTGAGATTGTATCGCGCGTATGATGAACTTGTGTGCAAAATAAGCGGTGGATCCCTCACCACCGTTGTAATTTTCGCATCGCCAAACGAACTGAACAATCCTGTTTATTTGCACCGGCATCGGCAGCAGCGTCCATTAAATTAAAGTTTCTACTCACCGAGGGCGCCGCAACCGCTCCTCGAGTCGAAGGCGAACTTTGCAAAGTACGGTGGGTGAGAACTCGCGATTTTCAATAAACTTTTACACGGTTCGGTCCGCATTCGTTTGTTCGAGTCGAACGAGGACGCGGCGCCCGTCGCAGATGATCCGCGCCTAACACGAGCCTCGATGCGTGGGATAATCCTAAAATAATATTACAAAGGGCCACACATGAGAAAAATTCATGTCACTTCTCGGTTCAACTCTTGTCGAGTAAATGCGCTTTCACCCGAATTACATTACAGGGAAACAACGAGAATATTACAATCGTTTCACTAAAATGACGATGATAGATCAAATCTCATCTCGGAGCCCTTAAATCAAAAAGCTTTCAACTTACAGAAGTTCCGACCGACTTTCACTCACCTGAAACAAAAGGAAACGAGTTCGTTAATAAAGAATTAATATCTAATAGTAAAATCTAGACAAATAAAAGTTAATGTTAATTCTAATACATACTGCACTAGTTTCAAAGAAACAGCTCCTTTTTTGGATCCTTATCATCAACATTACTCTTCATATCGATATACACTGTTGAACCAGCGTGGTGCACACAGTTCGTGTAAAACATCCACAAATAATATTGCCACGCGTGCGTGGGATAGCGAGAGTGAGAATAATAAGGAAGGATGGAAAGGAAAGAAGTAATACTCGGCGTTTAAATGTTTTAAAATAATTTTATTAATCTAAAAAGCCATAACATAGCAGCATAGCACAATACGGAAGTGAAATATAGATAATTAACCAAAAGTAAAGATATACGTATTATGTAGGTTTCCATATAGGAATATGTTCACCAAATCATATTTTGGCAATTTAAAAAAACGAGTTTTTGGACGCTTCAAATATTATTCGAATTTAATAATATTATGCTTACACACCAACTATGAATGCCGCAGTAAATTATTTCATTTTCAAATAATAAATTCACATGATTACATATTATATAACATGTTCCACATACTCACTCGCATTACACGTGATCAGAGTTTCAGAAGAAAAAAAAGTGAAATTAGCTTATCCCGGATGTGAGAAAACCAAACATTTTATTCTCATTTCCTTATTTTAAGAACACCTATCCCATTCTCAACATTTACATACAATAAATCATTAATATTCTTTAACTGTTCACAGTCGTGAAAGAGTTTTAAATATGACCAAATAAAACATAAAATTATAACTGAAGAAGTGAAGGACTCTTAAGTTATTTTAATTTGAATGTAAAATTATGAGATATGCGTAGTTGAAAAAAAAAAGTACCACAGAAATCGGAATTTAAGATTTAAAGTTTCCTATAGCTATCGAAAGTCATGTCTACTCTCGATCATCTAGATCCCGAAATCACTTTCCCCGCGGTAGTGGATTCTTGAAGATCGATCGGCCTCATTTTTTCAGACATTTGCATAGTAAATTCCTTCCGTCTTCCGTCTTCCGCCCGACACGTCGCGTCAAAGCGCCGGGGGCGGCGCCGCGCGGCACAAAGGAAGCAATCTCGGATCAAAGTGTACAATCTTGCACTTTTTGAGACGAAGCTATTTGCTTAACGACATGCAACGGCCGTTACCCCCTCCTCGACGCGCGCCACTGGGAACGGTAACGGCGCGGCGGGGAGTCACGCACCGCTGCCGGCAAATTTGTTTGGCGAGAAATAAGCGGGGATCCGGGAATGGCCGCTCTCGTCGGGGGCGAGGCAGAGGACACTTCGCACTCGGAAAATAAACTGGTAACGATGGAAACATCCGCAATACTATCCTGGGCCGGCGGCAATGGAATTCCGAGTATAGGTCTAACAACTAGACAGCCCCTATTATACACCCTCACACGCATGGAAGCCATTCCATTCCATTCCAGAATGACTTGTCAGAAACTTTCAAGTTACAAGGTTGCGTTCTGAGATAATCAGCACTAAATGAATAACTTCATTTTGATACATTAAAAAAAATGTACTTAAATAGATGTGATTAATGAATTGTTACATTTCAAAAGATTGTACTGAAGTAGATATGATTAATGAATTGTTACATTTCAAACGTTATTAACATAAAAAAATTAACTATAAAACAGGGTGCGGCAAAACCGACTAAGCGGTTAGTAGGAGTCAATACTCGGGCGGTGGTAGGAGGAGACAAGTGCACATGGTCTCCCTCTGTTCCGTTGCCATTTCAGTAGCCAACATGGTTTGGACCGGAGCACATCGGGGCTTTACCATGCGCGCGTATTCTGAAATCTATCGATCTGTGATCGCGATGCAAAAAGCTACCTTCAGTAGCGGACGAGGCACATTCTCACATCAGTAGGACTGAGAATAAGCAGAATTTCCGCTTCTGGGCTGAAAATAACCCCCGAATCATTCCAGAAAGATTCCGCTATATTCCCCTACACTGACAGTATAGTGTGCCGTATCACAATTCGGCGTCCAATACTTATTTAAGAAGGAAGGCGTGACAGTGACCGTGAATTCCGAACGTTATGCCTCAATGTTGCAAAATTTTCTGCAGCCTAGAATGGAAGAAATTGTTGAAGAAAGGGGATTGGGGGACTTGTGGTTCCAACAGGATAGGGCTACAACTCACACAGTCCGAATTTCACTCAATATTTTAAGAGAAATGTTTCTCGAACGTCTGGTCTCTTCGAGAGGTGATGTGGGGTGGCCTGCGCGGTCAGATTTGAGCATTTGTGATTTTTTCTTTGGAGATAGGTGTTTACACGTGGCCCTCACACCTTACCAGAGCTAATGGAGTGGATTATTGAAGAAGTTAACGCCATACCCCACGATATGTTTGAACAAGCTGTACAACACTTCTGAGATCGTCTCCAACAGTGTGCTGCTGCTAACAGCCCCCATCTTAACAAACTTCAAAACTTAATGATTATAATATAATATAATACAGATATACTATGATCAGTGCAATGCTAAAAGATCTGAATATGATGACCTTTAAGCAGAAAATATATTTTAATGTTATGGTATTTATTTATAAAATTCTCAATTAGAAAATATCGGCGGAATTTATACGAAAAATTGATGCAAATCAACATGAGCATCATACAAGAGGAAGGGATAGACGAGACTGCCATTCAGGAAGAAGGCCAAATTTCAGAAATCAATGATGTATAGTGCGATGAAGATTTTTAAAGAAATGCCAAAAAAAACATTAACAGAGGACAAACTGAATAGATTTAAAGTGAAACTGACCAAATACGTAAAAGATAAGTTTTAGTAAAATAAAAAAATAAAAGACTTTAATCTTGTTAATTTCTCCAGGATATTTCCATCTATTGTAGCAACATCCCCATTTTATGAGACGTCCTAGATAGACCACTTCTTCGCAATTATGAACAACATGAATTCTCTGCATTAGGTCAAAGTGATCTACAAGTAGTATAATCTCTTTTGCTTACATTTATTTCTAGACCCGGTACCGAGATCCCTCAATAAACCACTCGATTTAAATACACATTTCCTTTCAAATTATTCTGAATGAAGTCCTCGTCAGTAAACAAAAATAAAAATATTATAATAATAATATAATTTGAAGCTAAAATTTAAAGGCTGATTTTATTTTATTTTTTAATTTATATTTAATATTTACTCTATTTATATTTAATATTTACTTAATTTATTTTTAATATTTTATATTTACTTAATATTTAAAATCACTGCTGTATTTTTAATTAAATAAATTCTCGTTAACTGTTCAACCCGCAGCACCCGCCCGAGAAGAAAACTATACCGCAAGCGCGGGGTAGCCACAATCCGCAATAAGACTAAACTTTCACAAAATGTTAGCAAACTTTCACAAGTCACGTGACCGTCCTTTCTCAAGGACACTTCATCGGTAGTCTCGGATGTAATCAAGTATCAGCGTAGACTTATATTGAATGTTTAATTTATCAGAAACAAGTTATCGGTGCGCTCGCTACTCACAATGCTGCAGTCGGGCGATTGAGGCGTGGGCCGAGTTAGCAGCGGTCGATGTCAGCGTCACGAACACTTCGGAGTGAGTGATATTTCAATAGTCAGTTGATGTTTCGTTTGGAAAGTTCCAGACAACTCGCTGTAACATTCCGGGAAGTTTCAGGTATGAAGTTTGGAGACAATATTGATATGACTACATATTCAGAATTGGATATCTTCCAGAATCTGACTGCTGAATCGAAAGTTGTACGCTAGGACGCACCCTGCGGCGGTGTAGCGCTCCCGGGACTTTATTATCCGACTATTGCCGAGAGTAATATCATTACCCGTTTTAATTTTCTCGGCTGCAAGATTGAGCTCACAAATGTTGATATAAAATGAAAGTTAAATCCACGAAAACAGAACACGCACTTGCCTGTCTGTTAATTGGAACACGTAGAGCGGGCATTAAGTACACTGGCTGTACGAGACATTTCGCCCCCGGAGCAGGGCCGGACCGGCATACAGTCAGCGTACGGAGGTCATTTATACAGTCTCTCCCTTGAACCCTCTCAAAAACCTCTCAAGTGGGGACAAAAAGCATATCTGGATTGGTCGACATTCAATTCGCGCTTGACCATAATGATCGTCTTGACAAGTGACAACATAATGAACAAGTGCGCATGAAGTGTACCGAAAGTGTCGGTCAACAAATCCTTGGTTGGATGACAAGGCACCGAAAGTAACTAAAATGCCGAGATAAATGTTGATCAATTTCCTCAATTCTTCTGTAAATTGAAATGTGTAGTGCATTTATGGATCAATCGTTTCAATTGTTAGCTCAATACAGAGTATCCTCGTCAAAAGATTAAACATCATCTTAAGCTTGTATTTATTAAAAAATGTAAATAAAAGCTAACAAACCAGGAATAATGACCTTATATGAAGAATTAATCAATCGATCAAAATACTTAACTTTGTTCTTTAATTAATATTACGTTTTAATCTTTGATTAACGTAATTATTATATTATAACAAAAGTAATTTTCATAAATCGGTGCGATATTCCTTGTAATCGATCCGTATATTGATATTCTGCTTGTTTGATGATCATGTATTTAATAAAGTAATTGTTTTCTTCTGGTTCCGCAAAGTTTATAAAGCCGTCTTGCATCAATTCTTGACTATGTTTGTACAATATTTCAGAACAATATTTTTAAATTTTCTATTAGCATTAGTATCATTCCATTTTATAAGAGCGTCATTGTATGCATCATCGCAAGAAATTCGTCTACAGAAGTGATGTCAAATACTAAATAATATATTTTAAAAATTGTAACGTTATAAATATATTATTTAAATCAACTAAATAATTCGGGTGGAGAATTAAATTTTGAAGGTGGCAACAATCTCGCACATGCGCGATAGATTGCGAGCGGCGCAAAGAGCTTCATTCGCATAGAGACAAGACTAGCAGTGGCCGCGCTGATCGCGGGTGGGTTTTAACCGACCGCCAGGATGGCGCTAGACGGCAGCGCTGCCGATCGTAGGACGAGTTAATTTAAATTCGTATAAATTAATAAATCCGTAATGGGATACTGGGAAAGAGAAATAGTCACAATTACTAGTGCATCAACTTTCTACTAATCTTGTGATAAATCCTAATTTGCATTGTATTCATATCTTCTGCACAAATATTTTATTTCCCTCTTGGGCGCGGGATGAAGAACTCCGGATCTAATGTCGCAAACGGGTTGTGGATAGTGTCCGATCGCTGACCACGAACTATCGATAAGGATAGCGGATGACTCGGGACTATAAGTCAATAAATTCTAAATCAGTACACGACGACAATGTAAGTAACAAGTTTGAAACGTGGAGGAAGCGCGTCCCAAACCCAAGGTCATGTATTATTATTATTATTATTGTTCCATTTTTTCTGTCTGTGCTGGATTGTGAATCTACCGTGATGGCGGTTATGCATCTTCAACTTTGGACATTCTTCGCAGATTATATTTGTTTAGGATAATTCTAGTTTGCATTTGTAATGATAGCTATGTTCCTTGTAACAAACCACTGTGGTTAATAATGTAGAGTAGATCCCAGTCCATCCGAATTACACAAGTTGTTATAAATTTATCACAAGTGAAAAGAAACGTCGTCGGCATGGTGAGTTCCGAGTGCCGTATCCATATTTCGTGTTTTCTCCGTTGATCTGGCCGATGGAGGATAGACCGCCAGGTTACACCTCAATAAAATTATTCAAGATTTCTATTGATACAAGATTTAAGTTATTCAAGCGAAGATCCAACCCTGGCCGAGTCTCCAGGTTGGATGTGTTAGGCATTTATTGCGCGTAAATTAGATTATACATTTCCTTCCGCACACACTGGAGGAGCCACCCTCATCCCCCGCCACGACCCGGCAGGGGTGGACTGGAGAGGAATAAATGAAATGCGGAAATAACAGAAAGGGACGCGTTAATGCGGGGCGACGGGAATAAAGGAAATCTTTGTTTTTATTCGCTTTGTAGAATGTCAAAAGTGCGACAGGGAAGGAAGGCGCAGTGACAATACGGGTGTCTACTTCCGTCTGCAGGTCCTCGAGCGGGATCAGTTCGAGGGAAATTAGTTTCCCAACTGCTGACTTCTCGGACAGTCGGGCATGTCTATTAGACAGACGATATTTCTTAATTGCGGAAAATAAAAAGTTACGCCTCCGTCGAATGTCAAATATGAATGCGTACATCTATTAAAGGTAATCATACGAGCATAGTACACAATGCGCAGTCCCAGTTTGAAAAATTAATAAAAATAAAAGAATATTAATTATCTTTATTTAAAAAATAAAATGACTTTAGGTACGTAATTCATTACTACAAAACAGGACTCGTCACTTTTCCCTTATCTTTTCTAATCAAATATTTTTCTACTTAAGACGTAAGATTAATTTTATTTAGTAATAGTAGTATAATGTCACTTCAATATATAATTTACTTCCTCTAAACGTGCGAACATTTATCCCTTTTTAAAAGGACCTGCGAGTAAGCCTCATGCCAAGAGATGTTTTGAATAAAATAATTCTATAATTTTCCGACAAAAATTGTACTTATACATATACAGAAAATATTGTTCTCTCAAAAGTTCCATTGTTTCAAATGATAGGGATATCGCCAAGCATTTATTATTCAAGACATTCAAAAGAAAAGCACCCTTATTTATTTTAATAAAAAATTAAATAGATGCAAATGGCATCGAGTAAATTTTTTTTATATTTTGAGAAACAAACTTTTGCGGTCGGAAATTAATTTTTGATGGGACTTATAAAAAAATGAAGAGTGCGGATATATTTACGACCTTCGAAAGATCGATTAAAAATACTTTTATCAAAATATTTATTTTAGGTTGCCCAGCTTTCATAAAATTTACGTATCCAACCACAATAGGAATTTTCTTATGTTTAATTTTTTTTTTTTCCGTCGTTATAACAGGCTTTCACTTAATAATATAATATATGAAATTAATAAGAAAGGAAAATTTCCAAATGTTCTAAAGAGCTCAATTGTTAGACCCATCTTTAAATCGGGAGAAAAAAACAATGTGGGTAATTATCGGCCAATTTCTCTTTTGAGTACACTGTCTAAAATAATTGAAAAAGCGCCTATATTCCTATCTAGAACAACAAAATATGTTGTCAAAAAATTAGTTTTACTTCAGAACACGTAAAAGTACCCAAAATTCCTTAAACTCTTTAAATAAATATATATATGTGAATCTGTGGATGCTGAAAAAAGGGCATTAGCAATATTCTTAGATCTTGCTAAGGTTTTTGATACGGTATCAGATAAAATACTTCCAAGGAATATGTTTTTATTAGGTATACGCGGTATAGCTATTAAGTTCTTTAAAATTTATTTGGGTAAAAGAAAACAAACTACCAAAATTTGTGAAAATGTAGTAAACGGCAAAAAAGAGATCGAATATGGAGTTCCACAGGGAAGTACACTGGGCCCATTGCTTTTTTTTTTATATACATCAATGATCTATGTGATTTGAAAATTGAAGGAAAAATCGTAACTCTTGCTGATGATACTGTATTAATATATTCAAGGGAACAACATATAAAGTATTTGGGAATAGTTATTGATAGGCACGTGAGATGGGATGTTCATATAGATGTATTAGCTAAAAGATTGCGAAAATTAATTTATATATTTAAAATGCTTTGAAATATTCTGAAAGATGAAAACTGTGTACAATGCTCTGTGCCAATCCATCTTAAGCTATAGTATTGAAAGTTGGACAAATGCATCAGGTATACACGTATATAAAGTAAGCATTGCTCAGAAGGCTATACTCAGAGTAATACACTGCCATGACTTTTCGTATCCTTCGGAGCCACGTTTTAGTGAATTTCAGGTTTTGGATATAAGACAATTATGTGTGCTAAATAGAGCAAATAATCTTAAAATTGTTTTAAGAATGAAAACTACTTTTGATCAAAGATTATTCACTTTTCAATTTCCCAGAATATACAATCAAATTGGAAATAATATTAAAACTTTAAGTGACATTAAAGCTTTTAAAAGGGATGTTTCAAAAAGGTTGTTAAAATTAGGTAGAGCAGATACTGACAGTCAACTGTTTTATATTATGAAATAATTCTTATAACTGCATTGTTTGTATTATACTGACTGCATTATAACTTCATCATTTTATATATTTTCACGTTTACTTGCCTTGTATGTTTCATTCTCTATTTACTTAAGTGTGTTATGCCTTCAATGAATTATTTGGTTTTGCGAAATATAAATTGTTTGCCAATTTGTCTAGTTGGGCAATGCATTTTAAAATCTGTATAAAATATATGTAACAAACTATCTTTTTTCAACTGTACAATATTTATATATTGTGTCTAAATAAAAAATAAAAACATATGCTCTTTTTTGAAAAGTTTCGTAACACGACTCAGTGGATTTATAATAATCACTCCACAAAGCTTCTTTCTCGTCTCCATTGAGAATTGTCATTTTTCGATAGCATATATAATCACTACTCTAAGCATACTCTAATTGCCTATCTCAAAAAGGTTATTTTTCCATGAGCTGTTTTCTGAATGCCTGAAATAATTATTGCATCACCTAACAAAAATGAAAAATATTAAAATGGTTTTAGTTATTTTCGTATTTATTTTGATACATAGATATGTTTTCATCACATGGATAAAATTCAATGATTACCTAACTAGGTAAAATAAAGCCTGTCTCAATCTCAAATTTAGATTTTTTACAAACAAAAAGTAAATTGTGTAGTCATTCACATAAAGAATACATTTATTGGTCCTTAATACTGTGATCTTCAAAGTTAGATTAATTCTTTTATTATTTATATTTCAATGAACAAAAAATAATTTATTAAAATTTAATGTTTACATAGCTCATTTATTTTAAAAAATATTTGTATTTTTTTTTTATATATAAATATTGAGTATTTTGTACTGCCTCTGCGACCTTTTATTACAGCTTGGCATCTTCTGGGCATCGAGTGTATCACATTGTATTATTGTATCTGTTCTATTGTTATCTCGTGGTACCATATTCGGATGATGGTTTCTCTGAACTTTGTCGTATTTCTTGGGTGTTTTCGAGCTATACTATTACCAATTATTTTCCAAAAGTTTTCTATTGGGTTGAGGTCCGGACTATTATTTATGGTTTTCTAGACATTTTTAACTCAAAATAAAAATATATTGTTACATGAATGGAAATGTATAAGTTAAAACTACAATAAAAGAAAATAAATTTTTAAAAAAGACTTTTGCTCTAATGACATGGAACTGAATAATTTTATTAAATGCAATTTTCGATTTTTTTCTCACAACTTTTTTTTTAGTATGGTACTGTACTTTTGTACATTTACTGTGCGTTTAATGAATCCAATCTTCCAACCCCGTGCATTGAAATGCGTCCCCAGATCATTAGCTTTGTAGTTGTATTGAGACATTCTGGTAAAAATTATTTCCCCACTAGACGCACTCCACATACTGCTTACCATCATTTCCTCCCAAATTAAATTTGGACTCGGTGAAAAAAATAATCTTCTCCCACATTTTCTAAATCCATTCTAAACGTGCAGCCTTAATTTTTTCGTCAATAGAGGTTTTTTTCTTGGTCTTTTTGCATTTAAGCCAGCTTCAGATAATCTAACTGCTATATCGGATGATTCTTCGCATTCCCTTTTCAATTAATTTCATGTCATTCTTTGATTTTTTAAACAAATTGTACCTATAATTCTGTAATCATTCTTGGTAGTGCACCTTTTAAGCCCACTTTCTTTCACTCCCTCGATATTCTCGGTTTCTATACATTTCTTCAAGAATCTGACTGCGGTCGACTGATTAAAGTTAACTCTGCTGGCTATTTCACAACTAGATAATCCTTCTTTTGATAGTGCAATACTAACACTTTTCTTTTTAGGTGTCAATTCTACTCCTCTTCCCATATTTCAAAACTATTACAATCATATCAAACGACGAAGAACGCGACCTCCTTCGCAAAAGATCAAATATAAACCGAATGACAGTAGAGAATTACAACTTTAGTACAGTGTTGCAACAAACGTAAATGTGTTGACATTGTAAAAAAAAGTATTCTTATATTGTGACAATAATGAATACAAAAAGAGCATCTTACCTAAAAATATGATAAAATTTAGACACAAATCAATCATTAATTCCAGTAGCGTGTATATATAAAGGCAGCAAAGCCCGAGTAAAGTAAATAGTAACGCAACGACTCTGTATGCAAAAAAGACAAAGATCGAAACGAAGCTTGGCCGGCGTGACGGCTGCAGCGAGGTGCCGCTCTGCACGGACGACTCCGGTCAATATTAGATTCGGGGAACGATCAGGTATCACCCTGTCAATATGCGGGGCGCTATCGAACAGCTGCCTAGTAGCATTCAAAAATGCCAACCGGGCGGCGAATGAGTAGGTCCGAGATAGGAGCCTCGATCTTATTGCATCGGTCCGCCCTCATTGTTCTAAATAGTAACGATTTTGTTATTTTGTCCTCTCATCAATTTGCTTTATTTGTAGAATTGCAAAGAATAAAAATGGCGACCCAGCAAAGTTAATTAAACGTTTGACATCTAAAATCAAACTACAAGTAGTAATGATCGGATGATGACAGTAAATAGAATATTAAGGACATGCTTACATAATTTCATCATCATTCCGAGTAAGTAAAAAGAGAGACATTTTATATTACAACACAACAATGTTGCGTTGTGTTCATGCACAAATATAACGTTGGTCGTGCGCTCTTATAATATAGACGTGTCAACATAACATATAGTTACATCTTTATATCTTCCTGATAATGATGATGGTGGTTGATGTCGTGTCGTCAATGTTTACAGTTTAACGGTTCGGAGGCAAGAGGCCGTGCCGACCGCGGAGCGACGCATTCATCTCATTCACACATTATCAATCGTACCAACCTTGCGCGCATCTACGCATTCGTTCCATAGATACATCACAATTAATATTTACAACTAAATTTTCAATACGCGTTTCTTCGGTCTAGCGGTAAGACACTCGCTTAGCGGTCAAGCGGTTCGAGGTTCAACCCTTTGCCCGGAAGACCACCAAATAAATCATAACCAATCAAATTCGGAAAATGTATTATTTATTTATTGCCAATACATATTATGCAGAAATCTAAAATAAATAATATCGTACAATTATCAAACAAATACAAGATTCAGTAACAAATAGATAAAAATAAAAGAAAGCATCGCCTTTTGCCAAAACAAAAACAACTTCAGACGGATTTGCTCTCGTTTAAAACAAAACATATGCCTCCGTAAATGTTGATTTGTGGCGTCTGCGCGCCGCGCACTGGCAGCACGGGCCGAGGGTTTAATTGCGGACGTGCATGCGAATTTGCGTATCTGCATCCAAAATGCAATTTAGAACAGGAACAAAGAGTACCACGGAACCCCGGCTCCCGAAAGCCGGGCTACTGGCCCGGACCCACTCCTGCGGATGCCGACAGTAATCAGCTTAACTTAGGTTCATGCGTGCCTATTCCGTATTTTATAAAAAAACAAGGATAACAATATAATGTACAAAATATAAAAATAATGTTGAATACGTCCTTCATGTTAAAAATAATACTGCATTTTATATCCCCATAATTCACACTGTATAAGCAAAACAAATAATTCATTGAACCCGTTTAATAAATAAATGTGAATATACTATTAATTATTTTTATTTTAGGTTAAAAATAATATATATGGATGTGAAAAACGATACACTAGTACTAGTCTAAACAAAGAACTTTTAATATTAAACCAATATTTTACAGTTTTTTTTCTGAAAACAGACGAAATTCACTTGTCTTCCAGATTTAACGAATAAACCCTGTCGTGTCTAATTAATTATTCTCAACGCTCAAGTCCATTCATTAACTAAGATTTTATCGGCAGTAAGAAATAGACAAACATTTTTAATATTAAAAAAACGGAAAACATTTCGACAAGTCTTAATGATGAGCTATTTCTTTTAATTCCCGCGTGGCCCAGATCGCGCGGGCGGGCCGGGTGCACGGGATGGGGAGGGGGGGCAGTAACGAGGCGTAGATTTAATAAAAAGATACACAGCGAGAGGACACAATGGGCGGACTTGCCCCATTGTTCCGGGGCCGGGATTACACGCCGGCCCCGGGACCGGCCACACGGTGCCCGCCACTTATTTCACCACCGCGCTTTACTCGTTTTCTATCGAAACCCATTATGTAAGCTAATTTGATCATTTCCAAAGTAAACACTCCGATTGAAATCTTTAGCCTGACTTATGCGGTGTACGTACCGCGACTTAAAGAACGCCGAATGTATTTGGGCGGAAGGGCGCGGAGAAATAATCGTCGTGTTTTTACAATTCAACCTAAATTACAGCCAAATAAATGTTGTCGCACACAAAAGGTAACATTTGTGCTTTTGTTCGTGAGGGTCGTCCCAACAGAGAATCGCGAATGGGAGAACAGAACTGAATAATCACCGGGCTTTACCGGGGACTGGCTTCCTTCTTACTTTTACTTCAGAATTTATTTGTTATTCCTAAATATGTAATCTTATATAATATACGTGTACCCATTCTACATTCCACTGCCCAAAACATCAGCACCGCACGATTGTCCGAGCGGCTAGGCCACTCGACAGACCCAGACTGGCCGCGACGATTCTTCAACCGCAAGTACGCCATGAAGAATCGAAGCCGTCCTCGAGACCAAAGTCCAATATAATTTTATTGATTCATTTTAATGGATGGACTGTATCAACTAAACGCGGGTCTATCTGCGCAATCCGTCCGACCCCTGACTAAGTCTCCCAGGACAATACATCCGTTATATACCTATATAATAGTTAGGTACCCCGTGAGAACTTGTGTTGCCTCCAGACTCCCGCGGGGGAGGAAGTGTTATTAAACTGCGTCCGGCCCGACGGGGAAAAACACTCGGCCAATTCATAAATCACCTCCCCCCACCCCCCGGTGAGGTGCGTGCCTCCGGAACAGTCGGCTGCAGACACGTCACGGCACTGCCGGCCGTCCGACGAAATATAAACTTCCTGTACTCGAACGTATCTAGTTAACATGATGATCTTAACATATTTTCTATAAATAACACTTAATGAAATTAATAAAATAATTGCACACGAGAAATAGAGAATAAATGATTCCGAGTTTCACTATTTGAACAATCGTTAAAGCAGTGAGTGACTTGTGACTACAAATAATAAATGATATGATATGATGAACTGTAATTGGAATAAAAGAAATGAAGAGATATGGGAAATGTTTCTGAATAACAATGAAGATTAACTGGACGGATAGGACATCTTGAAAGATATAAAGAATAAACTTCAGTTGACAGTAGACAACCGATGTGAAAAGTACTACGGACATATATTCTCCGTTATAATAATTTAATGAATGAGAGGAAATTGAAACGGAACAAGAGGACTGATAAGGAGAAATTATTTAACCAATATCAGAGTAGGTTAGACGCGAAAGCTACAGGGATTTGATGACCCTAGCGGAAATGCGGAATGAATGGAGAGGGCCACTTGAACTAGAAATCATCCCTTAAGAGAAAGTATAAAATAGATATGTATGGTGATATTTGCTTGTAGGCCGACCGTAACACCTTATTAATGCAGCACTAAATCACTTCCTAATCATTATTAAATCTTGTTAATTCGCTCCTTCGACGCCTCCCTACTAAAATATAGGATTGTCCTGTCTTTAACGAAATATGTATTGGAATAAATAATTAAAGTATTGGATTGGCCTGACATTTCTTCGGACATGAACCTGATTGAAAATGTTCGTAGAATATATCTATAGTCTATAAAACGACCTTCGTCTGCATACATAAATAGAATCAAAATCCATCTATACACATAATTATATATTATATTAATTAAGACTTTAAAATAATTGAAAAAAACATTATAATGTGCCGAAATTTTAAGTAAATCTAACAATTTGGCAATTTGGATTGTGGATTGTTGCGATATGGTAACTACGAGTACATAGTCGGATAAATGCTGGCTTATAAACGTTAGCGTACAAAATTCCGCACACGATATTATCTTACGAGTGGACCACTTTTTCACGTCGACATACCAATTATATAGGAACAGAGATTAGTTCATTTATTGAAAATGATTCGTTTGAATTAGTTAGTGGATTACGATCCAATCAATACATTGGACGGATGTTAGTAGCACGCCGCGTCTGGCCCCGCGCGTATACACACTCGTGTATTCCCCCGTTCCGTTTAGCCGAGTGAAGATATTGGATATGTGTACATGCGAGATAGACTAGAATAGGGAATTACCTTAATTAATACCAAACAGGGCATATCAGAGGCAGTGTCTATTTAATAGACACGTTTCCCAGGTAACCCTCGCTCGGCTGGCAAATACACTAATGGCAAATTCCCACTAAAATATAAGGTATTGCCAAAAGACAACATTAAAGTGGAGATTCCTAATCCTACTATAATACCCTCGATGGGGGCGCAGATATCGGGCGGGAAACCATTCGAGTCAGCCTAACTAAATTTATGGTTCTCCGGGGGTAGAGAATATGCGAAAACATCTTTTTCGCGAAAAAAAAAAAAAAGATTAAAATAAAAATTACCTCACTTAATCGACAAACTCGAGCTAAATTCTGAGGGTTAACGTTTTTCTAGAGGAGGCTTCGTAAAGCCAAATTGTTACTTTGAATGAAAAATAGAACTAATTTCAAAATTTTATTTTCATAAATATGTTCGTCCTTTCTAGATACATTTAGCCTTTTTCGTCTAATTTAGTATTCATTGAGGTTCTGCTGATTAAATTTCATAAAAAGAAAACAGTTTTATTTCTCCTTCAGGTCGAGCACAACCGGCGGCCTCTGTATATTGAGTTCGTCATTCGACAATCGTGTACGGTCCAACAGTGAGTATTGTACCTACCTCCGATTTGTTTTCCGTCCTTTTTATTTAAATTCTTTTTTTACCTCGAAACGTTAAATTCCGTTCCATTAGGCATCGTTAAGGATGAAATACAACAGGGCCAAGAAACCTTAAAAAGTTTTCTAAATGAAAAATCACAGTCGTAATTGGGGGAAGCAGTTTATTATGGAAATCACTTTCAGTCGCCTAGCCGCCCTGCACCGCCGCCACCCCGCCACCCCGCCGCCCGCCCCTCGCCGCCCGCGAGGGCGGGAACTAACGCGAGGCTGGACAAATGAGCGGCCGATAAAATGATCGTTAGCGGTAACGACATGAATAAATGCATTGTGCCGGAGCAGGTAGTGCCGGCAGCCGGCGGCCGGCGGCCCGCAGCCCGCAGCCCGCTCACGCTGCCCGCAGCCCGCTCACGCAAAATGAATACCGAAGAAGTCTAGAAACAAATGTGTAGCGGAGCCGAGTCGTTTGCCGCCGTTTTGTTTTTTATTCGTTTTACGAGAATAATACCCGCTATAAAATGATACCGTCTACATGAGTAGATTGGGTAGCTTTTTATCGCTCAACACCTGACTGCCGGCTGCTTGCGTTTTATCATTTTATATTTATGATCTCGCTTTGTACATTTCATTATACTTTATTTATTTATTTTTACAACGAACTGACTACGGGTGTGAGATAATTTATATAATTTCTAACAAAAGAAAATACAATCCAAACACAACGGGAAGGACTACGCTCGAAGTGTCCTCGCGGGATAGAATCAAAAATGAAGACATTCGCTGAAGGATCAAAATAAATAAATTTTTATTCTTACGTAAAAGCCCACAAGGGCGTTGATGGAGATAAATAAATATATAATAAAAAAAGAGAAATGTGCGTTGGACTGTAAAGGCTCGTAAGAAAAATATATGAACTACGTGAACGTGAAGTACGGCTCCTTCACAATAAGTCGAGAAATTCTTATTGTTCTTCTCCTTCGTTATGCTCATGGTAGAGCAGTTATGCTATCGACGACACCACAGTCACGAGTATCCGGCGCCACCTGCTCCGTTCCTGCTGCAGTATTGTTAAGTGAACTCGACAGCTTCCTAAAGCGAGCCGCCGGTTGTAAACTTCACCAAACCCGACAATCTTTCGCGGTATTGTACCACCAGTCTCCTCATTGTATCCGTGTGTCTAATGGCATGAGTATTTCAGTATGCGCGTGAGTATAGAGTATAGTATAGACGTTATCAAATGGAGATGTTTGTTCTGTGTGCTATCCGTGGAATTCTATACCGAGAGATTATAGAGAGAAAATATAATTGAAACATTTCAATAATAAATTTATTCACCTTACGTTGGAAATGTCGAATATAAGATGGTATGGCGGCCGATAACAGGTAGGAAATGGAGTAGAATAGGCGGTAACTCTGCATGTGGAGTCGGTGACTTGCAAATACATTACCGCAAGGGGAGAGAACGATAATCGAAATTATCTGACGCCAGAACAGTCGATCTCAGAAGTCGTGCACGATAAAAGAAAAGCTAAGAGTTATAACAAAGTGTTTCTGTAGTAATGGCTGAACAGCAGACAGCGGTGATGGAGCATTGAATTATTGCAAATCTCCATCATGCGAAAACAACAAGAACGAGCATTACCACAAAACAATAAACGTGATGGAAATACGAATTCAGAATTCTCAACGTCTGGAAGGTTCTTTTGAAATATACGAAAACTTCCAGTTAGACATAAGTTAAGCACGTGACCGGAGTGAAAAATCAAGATTTACCGCATTCGATTCTGCAATTTTAATGTCCAGGTTCCTTTCGGTTTCAGGTGGGATCTCGGGGAGGCCGATGGTCAGTGAATATAATATCCAATTGTCGGAATAAACTCCATTCGAATGATGTAAATACCAATATACGGCTATGGGCGAGAGGTAGGAATTCATTACGCAACATCCGGTGTTGGACGCAAGGAGAGAGATTCATCTAAACCGGTTCAAGTCGCATATACTACTAATAATATTGTACATTAATACACTATACTTTCCGCATGCGTGTACTCGACAACATTCCGGAAGGTACTCTACATATTTTATAATCGTGTTAACTTCAGAACGAAGGCGACAAAATGATGAACGAGACGTGCACAATTCACTTCAGCAGGCACTCAACTTGTAAATCAGACGAAGCGACGTTCACATTTGTATTCAGGAATCCCGTCTGGTATAATCCGTTAATTGCAAAGAGTACCGCTTTCACCCCGAGTTAAGACAGAAGCAAATACGAGGATGTGGGCGAACGCTGATGACACGGAGGCGGCACGCGCAGGGGCGCATCCTGAGTACACGAGGCCTGGAGCCTGGATCCAATCATTTATTATACACTTTTATTGAACCACATACTTGTTACACATTTTTGTACAACCATTTTGTAATTATAATTCATTTTTTTAAATTTACACTAATTTTATTATATATTTTGAAATTGTTTTTTCATATTATTTACATGTATTTAAAAAATTTAAATACTAATATGTAATTGGATAAGTCTAGCGATCAGATATATTTAGTACAAAACCTTAAAGATTTTCCTTTATAACATTAAATATGATGTATTTATATTATACATGTATTTGCAAAAGGAATGATGTTAATAAATAGAATTAAGATAAATTTTATTTAAATATATAAGCAATTAATTATTTATTAGTGCACCAATTATATTTACTCTAAATAATTATATTAAACGCCGAGGAAGTGTGCTAGAAGACACAGTTAGATTTGTGTACAGTTTTCTGGGCTAAACTGCCGTGTATATCTGACCATTCTGAACGGTCGTAAAAACCTAAGAACTATTTTGTTTAATGCTTTGCTTGCTTCAAATTCATTATTTTCTTTGTATTCTTCTAATCCGTACGTTTCGCACGTGTATCTAAACATGTATTTATAATTCATTACGTTCCATTAAATTCGCCATCTGAGCACAACTGATGGCAGAAATTCATTCTACACGATTAGCTAATTTGTATTACGCGGCTCTAATTGAGGCCCTTAAAAGTCGAAGGGCCAATGCGCCTCTGGGTTCCTGCATGTCTGACATACTCCAAAGGTTTGAACGGAATCGGGCAAATGAGCCGGTTGCATACATTACAATAATTAAATGTTCTCCGAGGAGAGTCATGCAGGAGACGAGTGCGATCGAATCGCAGGATGAAAGGAGAAATACTAAAAAAAATGTGTGAAAATTGACTGAAATCGAGTGAGGAACGGAAAGAGGGAGCGAGTGTACAAATAATGTAACAATGTGGACCTTTTCAATAAGAGAATTTAAAAAGGTCAATTTTCTATCAAAGATTTAGATAGAAAATACAGAGTCAGAAACTTAATTTGTGATTCGATTGTGACACGAGAAAAACTTTCCGGCCCTCAGAGACTCCCAAACTGCGCGGACGTCGACCGCCCCATCTCGTACTCACTCTGATTTAAAAAAGTCTCTCCATGAAGACGTTTGTCTGGGGAGTAACTGTTTAGTTCGGTTCGTATAGGTTACTTCAATATTTTCTCAATATAAAAGAAAAGATGGTAACTCTTTAAAAAAAAAACTTTGTACGAGTATAAACCGCTTAAACAAAACGCTTCAATTCTGAAATATCCGAGTGAAAACTGCGTACTAACATTAAGAAAAAATGTTGTCAACTGGGACAAGACCTCTTGTAATAAATAAATAAATCCTCATTATATATTATGTGAAAATAAAGTTCCATGTGTAGATTGACGAAAACAAATATTCCTCGACACCAATAAGGTCTCCGATATTATCGCATTACATTCCATGGATCGCGCTGCTCGATGGACAGTGGTGATGGTGATCAAGGTACTTGAAATATGTATCAATAAATATAATTTATATTTTCGTAGAAAGCAATCACTTTGTGCTTTGACATATTATATTAAATATAATATAATTTACCCGTATGAATCAATTCATGGTTAGTAACACAATCCCGACAATATTGAAAATCACAACAAAATAATGATTGATTAATAACGAATACACTGGCAATGCTTAGTAAATTCTCGGGCAAACTGAACTGCGGTAAGTGCATAGGTACTGTTATGTTGCAATAAAATGCAGTCGGTATGTTCACATACAAGTGCGATACGTGTGAGTGGCGAAACTCCCAAAATAGTTGTGAAGTATAATTCAATACGAATTATAAAGGCAATTTATAAATAAATATCTGTCGTTCAGGTGTGACGTATTATCCAAATTGGAAAAACCTTCTGCAAGACCGCCATTTAGTCCCTACTATATATTGCTCGATGGCTTTGCTATGCCAAGTGACCGTCCGAATACTAAGTTTATATCCTATTTCGTAAGTTCTCACGCTTTGACATAAGATGGCGTCTCCTCGGTGAGATAAGATTTAAAGTACGAACGAATAAACATACCGGGAGACGTCTGAAAGTTATAAAAACTCCGGTATAAAGAAAACATTCGTCTCGAATCAGTTCACGTGACTGAGCACATCCCGGCTCCTTCTGTCCGGCGGAAGGCACGCCGCCGCCGCTGTACGAGACGATTCGGGGACAAACTAAATTACTTCCAGAACAAACCGAACCAGTTCGCAGGTGTTGAGCAAATTCCCTCTGGACATTTTATCCGAGATATAATAGATATAACAGATGATATTGATCGAGTTTCTAATCCGGTTAGGCGTTCATTGAAATTGTCTCACCTCACGCGGGTTACCCACCAAATCTTCATAATCGCATTTATAATATAATTACCAATTACATTTCCACTCAAATATTAAATAATTGAAAGGGAGCCGGAGCCGCCAGTCAATTACAGTTAGCGGTGGCCACTGTGGACCTATTCGTTCCGAGTCAATCACCATGAAATTATCGGTCAACTTGTAAAAACTATAATATTATCTTGTCACTGTGTAGTCGATAGTTTATTTTAAAGCGTAAGCTATTCATTATAAATTATACAATTATGGACTTAAACCTATTGTAATTTGTAGACGATAAAATCATATTGAAATATGCAATTCCATTCATTTAATGTTTTAATATTAATAAATTAGAATACCGAAATGATATCAAAATGCGAGAAAGAATAACGTCACATGAATGTAGACGAGATTGACGAATAGTGTTGTATTTACATTGAAAAATATAATTTCTATTTTGTTTTCAGAATGTTCTGAATGTTTAAGAGTGGCTACAAAATAAAAACACTAGCTTAGCACACGTCGGTGCCTAAAATGTTTCATCTATTCTTGGAGTAGCTGATTTCATAAAATAGCATCAGATTTTCTGTATCAGCTCTACTTTGTGAGATATTTCACAATAATCTTTGATGCTAATCTTCTTTTCATAATAAAATAATCTATATTAATATGAAAACGACAGCAAAACGACAAAATCGCTAAAAAATGTAATAATCATGAATGTCATGATGCGCAATTTAAAAAACCTAATTCTGTCGGAGTCTGAATCAGGTGAATGAACAGAAATCCCATCTTCCTTGATACATCTCTACCATGATTTTTATTACGTAAATCTTTGTCCTTGTTTTACACTTACGCCACCAATAGTTTTAGTTAATAACTTGTTGATTTAGATGTTCACACGGTAGTAAGAACTCTATTATTTTATTAAGGCAAGACTTGCCAATCAATCTTTCTATGTATCACATTCAAGTGATTCTTACTACATTCTACCTTATAATTCATATGTTTTCGTATCTGAGTGAACCATTAAATTATGTTGTTATAAAAACTTGAAACTAATTTTACTATTTTCCCCGAGAATGGTAGCTAATGTGAGTGGCAGGCGACATGGTGAATTCTATGCATCAGAACCACGCACCTCATGCTATACTCTGAGCGAGCCGGTGGACGGATAAAGGGAGCAAAGGCAAGACATAGATAGCACCGGACTCAATATTGTTCATCTTCAACTGAATCTTTCATGAGCCCTCTGGTCATCAATTTTCATTTTTCCATCCACAATCCGGAAAATTTTTGTAACAACACTCGTCTACCATCGCAAACTATCTTTGCTTAAAGCCTTCACGAATTGCTTCATCAGCCCAAGTTTAATATGTAGTGGTGACAGGATGCGTTTTTTTCTCTCGACCGAACGTTTATTCGATTTATTATACGATGACGTTCTCTTTTCCCTCCACCGAGTACCTTCTCGAGGGCCAATACTTTTTTGTATAATACTTTTGTTTAGTTCTGCTATCCTAAAGACATAAATATAAACCATGGATATTTTGTGTGGCCACTTTGTTGTTCAAGGAAAGGTTCACCATCTTTAAGTCACACACATTATACTTTTATGAAATTAATTTAAATTTTCATATAAATATATGATGATCCGGAGAAGATGACGTCAGCAATATAAGCTTCTTTTTTTTCTAATTGTATAATGATAATAAAAAAGTGCGAAACTATAATACATCATATGAGTGTGAACTATTGTTTTTTATTAAATGACCCGTGACCCAGTATATATAGTTTGTGGGTGCAGAGCTCGTGTAATGAAATTACGCTAAATATTTTTTTAATTCTTTAATTTTGTGAACGAATTGAATGATCATAAATAATCAAATTATCGAATCGCGGCCATTTTTGTATCGAGCGAGTAAAGGCGAAACATTGCTCCCGGCGGCAGGAGAATTTCAAAATAAAACATGGCCCGAAATAGGCGAAGGTTGTATATTAATTCCCGGGAACAAACACAAACTTGGCGTATTTTCGGACCAATTTGGAAAGAAAGGAGATGAAATTCCTTAAAACGCTACAACCAAAAATGCGATACCTTTATAAAAAAAGCCATTAAAATATTGTAAGCTCATTTAGGAGCGAGAAAAACTTTTTCCGCTGTGAGCTCTTGTTAATTAGCATTCAAAGGGAGGCAGGAATTATGTTCAAGTTGCCATGAGATATGGAAAAGCGATTTAAGCTCTGGAAGCTGTCCGACCCCTCCCACGGGCCGCCGATCCCCACGCAAAGGGGTAACCGAAATAATTTTTATTTAAATTATAATTATACTATTCGATTTAAATAAAGGACAGTCCGATCGCATTTTCACAATATAATGTCGAAGAAATAATCTTTTTGAGTACAATTTGGGGAGCATGTCCCAGATAAAGGATGTCCAGTGAAAAATTTTCAAATTTAAAATTTAATTTTTTTTAAATACAATGTTATTCTAATATTTTATTTATACAAAATGGAATTAAACAATGCTAATTTAACGTTTTATAAACAATATCGTCTAAATGCCGTTCATTTCTCTCAATCGGACTCTTAAATTTGCGAACACGCGAGAGAAAAGCGTTGGTTCAATGGCAGCAACTTCACGGTGGATATTTTCTTGTAGGGTCTGAATTCTTCGATTATTGTTGCTGTAAACTCTCGACTTAAGGTATTCTCACAAAAAAAGTCGCAAGGTGCAAGGTCCGGTGACCGAGGTGCCGAGGGTAAGTCTCCGTACTTGCTGATTAATTTATTGGGAAAAATTCTACTCAGCTTCTCCATTGAAACTGATGTGTGTGGAGTGGCCCCGTCTTGTTGAAATTGTGTTCTGTTGTTGAACCCGGGAAACAGCTGCAGTTGCGGTACCAAAAACTTGTCGATCATTTGGCAATACATGTCAGCAGTGACTGTCTCTCGCTGGTTAAAAAAATAAGGGCCAATTATCCCTCGGGCAGAAATTGCACACCACATTGTCGTTTTTGGACAATGGAAACATTTTTGATGGCGTTCCCTTGGGTTGTCGGGGCACCAGTATCTCATGTTTTGTTTATTAGCATAGCCATCGATATGAAAATGTGCTTCGTCAGTAAACAATATGTTTCCGAGCGTTCGTACTGTTCCAAAACGTTCTAGCATCGTTCTCGCTAAGGTTTCGCGTAAAGAATAGTATTTTTCGTTGAGAAACTGCACGATTTCTTTTTCAAAATAACGTGCACTGTTGATTTTTTTATTCCAGTACACGCTGCAATCTTCCTTATCGATTTACGTGGATTGTGCATAATTTCACGTCGAACTTGAGCCACATGTTCTGGCGTAGCTGCTGCCGTCGATGGTCCCGGAGGAGTATGGTTAACCATTGTCACTTCTTGTCTGAACTTTTGAATACAACACCAGATAAGTTTCGTACTCGGCCCATCACTTACTCGTCGAATATTAAAGTGAGTTCAAAAAAGGGGTTGCGCATGAACCAATGAATCACCGCACTTTAAATATTGCTCAACCGCGAACGCGCGGTGCGCTCCTGACCAGTGACTCATTACAACTGACAATCCCGCAAATCACGCATGTCGAACAATACCTCTCCCATTTACCTCACCCTGATGGTTTACGAGCAATTACAATTTAATTTTGAAATTTCTCCGCTGAACACCCTATACTTCCACTGATCGGAAAGCATAAACATTATTATATTGTAAGTTCAATGAAAATTGAATAGACTGGAAATATCCAAATTCTATTATAATAATAATATAATTTGGTTATCAAAAAAAAAACACATTTTCTTGATCAATGCTCTGCTATAAAATAGTATTCTTTTTATTTTATTTATTATTTTAATGTTCTTAATATACGTACATACAACATTATAAACATTCTTATAAATATACAAAAAAATCGAAAAAGCTTCATAATGTAAGAGATGTTAACTGTCTCCTTAGAAGTACCGTAGCAAACAGGCTTATGAATGACGCTTTGATGCTGAAATGTTCAGCGATAATATTATAGGACTACGGAACCCACTGGTTCCGTAAAAATATTCACTACAAATATGTTATTTATAATACTTAATTTATTTAATATGAATTGTGCATCCTACTTGCACGGATACCAAGGAAACAATTAACAATTTACGATTTTACAGTTTTACAATTCTAATACTATCAATATAATCCTCATCAGTTCCTTTGAAACAGTATTACAGTATAGACGCAAATTAATGCTCGTACATACAAATAATAAACAAAAATTGTTTTTTCGAGTAATAATATAATATATTTCATATATAATAATAGTAATAATAATATATTTCAACAAAATTAGTATCATTTTATGCGTGTTCTTTTGCTTTCAAAACATTTGATTAAAACTTATTTTCGTGACCTGAGACTGGAAAAATAATAAAATTTGTGGAAAAGTGAACGTTTCTGTGATACGCTGTTCTCCAGAGTGCATTTTTTCTAAAACCATCTTAACCATCGTAATCTCTGTGTCAAATTGTATAAAAAAAGTTCGCGACAGACCGTCCATAAAACTTTCAACATTTGAGTTTTCTTAAAAACGTGTGGTGAATTTGTTCCAAAATTGTAATCTTTAGGTGTCGATGTACATATCATTCGACGCAGGAAAGTCACCTCGTCCATCATCTAAATGAAGAAACTGAAATTTCAGCGTATCAACTAAAATATTTGTAAAATTTGTATTTCCAACAAGTTTTCCTTAACCGCAGCCTCCCAGGAGTAAGAAAAACATAAAACCTTTATATGATCGGAACCGCCGCTTTCTTCTCCACAAAAAAGTCCGTGACGACCTACAGCTATACCTTACCATTTTTATACAAATCGCGTATACACTCATTTTTCTATACAACTTAGTCGAAACTCCACAACTTACCCTCACTCATTTTGGCGATATGGATAAGAACACAAATTGTTATTCTTGTTCCCAATAAGTAAAGGCCGCAAAGTGGCTCCGATGCTCATTATGTACTCGACCCTTTCACTTCGTATGCCAACATATTACACATGCAAACTTCAAGAAGATGTCCAAGCGTGGAAGCGCAATATTTGCAAGGTCCCTTCATCTCCTTCGCCATCAACTGATAATGCGATGATTCTGGTGAAAAATATCGAGACTATGAACCTTAAACTAAATCAATATAATGAAAACCTGGAATTCTATAACCGAAAGGTCGATGACTTCTCAAATAAATTCTTAAATATTACTAAATGTCACATCATCTCATTTTCAAAGAAAAAATCTAATTTGTCGTATAATTATCAACTTAATAGTAACAAACTCAGCGTTTGCACTCAAGTGAAAGATCTTGGTGTGATCTTAGATTCTAAATTAATTTTTATCCCGCATATAGAGTCGGTAATTGCTAAGGCCTATAGACTCCTTGGATTCATCGCTAGAACGTCCAATCCATTCCAATCACCTTTTACTCTTATTATTCTATATTTCTTATTTGTACGCAGTCAACTTGAATTCGGATCGGTAGTTTGGAACACACATTATTCCACCTACAGCAACCGACTTGAAAAGATTCAACATAATTTTTTTAATATATTAAATTCACGTGAGCGTTTCCATAAAATCCCCTCTCTTTTAAATAGAGGAAACACACAAGATTTATCTTACCTCTATAAAATTTTAAATAACTTAGTTGATACGCCCTATTTATTATAACAAATAACTTTAAATTGTCCCACACACCCAACACTATCAAATATTTTTTTTATCCAAATTTTGGTAGAACTAATTACATAAAAAAATATTTTGTGATCCGCTCTACGTCAAAATATAATGCCGTAAATTCTTCTAATAACTTGGACATTTTCAACGACAAATTGCTTCCCTTTAAAATTAAACTACGCCAACTTTTCAATAACTATTAACATAAATTGTATATATTGCATCCCATTTACCTCCCCTCCTTACTTATTCCACTTTGCATGTTCAGTTTAAAAACACTCTTTGGTTTCTTTTTTCAGTTATTTTTTTTTTAAGATGTACTATTTTTAAGTTTATTGTCATGTAAAATTCTTTTTATTTATCAGTTTGTTTGAGTATACTATTTTTTAGTTTCTAATGTACTACTTATTTAACTCCGAAGAAACTTCAATAGTGTTATTTTTATATATTATGCTATTATAAGTTATTATTGTTACACTGTACGTTCCTCAAAAATAAAAATAATGTAGGAACATTATGTTAACAAACTCCTAAATCTAAAGAATGTTAATAATTTATTCAACATAACTAATCTTTTGAGATATTCTGTCGGGCGCCCAATATTGCGCAGGCTAGGAAAACTAAACGAAATATTTTTATTAGTGCAATTATTTTCCACGCTGGTCCACCGTGTTGATTCCGCGCATCGATTCCGTGAATATGAATTAGAAATGACGGCCAAACACCAGTTCGGGGCATAAACATCTGAAAATAAAAGTGCTCAAGGGAACCGAGATTGACGTTGGAACACGAATGTCGGAAGACCCTCGCGAGACTCGCGCATCCTCGTACACTTCCATGTCTGTATGTATTATGTACGTGAAGTGTTCGCGAATTAAGCATTAAATGTGTGTATTATTATTACTATGACCCTCCTGCTTGATCACAACACCAAACTGTGCTATCGAGTGGCACCAAAATCCAGACATTATTAAGGTTATTGTTTTTCACTCTGACAATTACAAGATTTTCTTAATAATATTTTTTGGTGAATATTAAGCAAAGGAAACCTGCTTATTTGAATATTTTCATTTGTATATTTATTTTGTTAAATTTTCTGAATGTAAAATATTCCTACGTCTTTCAAAATAGTCAACAATATACTTATGGAAACTTGGTAACTTGGTATAGGAATGGTTCTAGGGAGCCCTCACGATGATCTACACATAATAATTAACACCAATACTAATTTAAATTAAGTTAATAATAATCATTTAAATAAAATACTGCCATACGACGGTCTTCTAGTTATGAATCGATACAAAAGTATTATTAAAACCAAAAGGAAACAAAAATAGGAAATTTGCTTTATAAACTATATTTTTTATGATACATAATTATATAAATACAAGAAATTTATCGTTAATGTCTTCGGAAGATTACGAGGAAGGCAAAGGAGTGCCTTATTTTAAATTGAATTCAATAACTTTAAGTTAATTGTACTGAATTCAAATGTTCAGTTTCAGAAAAATGAAAACCCGGAGAAGATTGCATTGTATTTTTATAGTCATAAATATATTTACAAGAGGACACTGTTCGTCTGTTCGCACAGTCCGTTATAACACACACCTTCATTAATATATATGTACCTAGCACTGCCGCCATGAGTATTTCTTATTATTTCTCTTTTTTATATGTACCTACGTATCTTCAAAGGCTATTTTGGAGAGTACCGCCTATGTACAGAATGTAACTATTAGAGTATATCTTATTAGAAATATTATAATTGCTCATGCTTCCTGTATAGCGCGGCGAATAGGAAAATAAGTAGAGTGAAGAGAAACTGTAAAAAGTATCTGAAGCCGTGAAAACCTGCTTGAAACAAAAAGTAATTAGTGTTAATAACGCCCCGGCAGAGTGGCTGGAAGAATCACCCCCGGATCCACCCCGGAGGACTGCAGCCATCCCTGGAAAAGGGGTAAGAGAGAGTTTAAAATAATAACCCCTATTTTATTGACATTACTAAAATAATATAAGACTTCCTTGCTAATTCTTACCGGTGCGTTTTATTATTATACTTATTTCATTAAATTATACATACATTTTAATACCAGATTCAAATAAATACTAATATTTATTTAAAGTGTAATATATAACATAATGTCCAGTGCGACTATAGCTATCGTATCAAATGTATTTTAGATGCTAGAATTATAAAAACTCACTACATTCTGACCCATGCATCTACCACTCCTGCGTAGAATATGTTTTCTGGTTCACCCCGCCTAACCTCGTATACAGTTCAGAACATCCTATAAAATGAACACATTGACATATTCTCCTTTAAAATGCGTATAGATTCAAGCGTCAAAGCAATTAATAATAAATATTTTTTATAAAATAAACATTTGTACCTAATAAGAATTATTTTGATGAATTCAAACCGAATCATTCCGGTATTATTTCATTACAAAATTCAACTTTATATCGATCCACTTTAAATATGCACTTTCTATAGATGTGTTCCAAAACATAATTATATCACGAAAACGCAATTAATTAAACCCGTCATAATGAAATTTAATACTCGGACGTAGACACGTCACTAAATTTTTACTTACGTAAATTAAAAATATCTTCTGGGTTATTTAAGATATAACAAATATATAGACTTGTCTATAACCTTGTCAGGGGTCAGGTGACGCAGTAACGAGCGACTTGAAACGTTCGCAGCCCGAGCGGGGCGTGATTCAGCCCCAATCTACTAACCCGACTGTGTCTCTTAAAATAATTTCAACATCCACAGTACCTGCCTTGATGAGTAGGTTTAAAAATGATAATTCAATCATTAAATTATTCAAACACAATTAATATAACATTCTTCGTGAATGACAGGAAAAACAAAACTACGAAATGTACAGGGGTAAAAATATTTTTAGCCAGCCAAAAATCAGCCCGGACAATTTATTATAATATATGTGAAAACCTCCCTCGTTCGGACGAGATAAAAATAATGGAAAAATATAATCAAATCAAATAAAAATCATTTCAGTTTTAAAAATCGAGTAGCCAGGACCGAAGTTACGAGTTAATGTTTTATATTCACACCAGCTACTTACTATACCGAAACAATATAGTTGAGAATGATGTAAGGTAAGTAATAAGTCTTTCCGAATAAAATATAATAATATTAAGGAATAATAATAGTCTTTTTGAATAATTGAGTAGCCGCCAAAGGTCTATGTTCCTGTAGAACGTCGGTAGTCGGTAGGTCACTCCTCGGACCACCTTAACCGGAAACAAAGGGTTATACAATTATTCAAATGAGATTTTTTTTTTTTTTTTTCCAATTCCTTAGAGTCTACGATACTCTGAGTACTCTACATGCGGCTAGACCGCCTAATCTACTATTACAAGTGCATCAGCGCTAATCACTTTGACACTTTTACAAACTACCTTATTATTATAAACATCATATGTGTTTTATATTAATACATGAACTGGAAGGGTAAAAAATTACTGATAAAAAACCCTCTAAACAATTTACTGTAAGTTAAATGAGAAATGAAATCTTCACCGCTGCTTTATAAACATATTTAGTGCAATCAATTTAGAGGTAAACGGAAACGACATTTTTTAGTCAGCGGAGAGGGGTGGGGTGGGGTGGGGTGGGGGTTGGAGACCGTGCCGACCTTCTTGTGGAAGAATTCTGAATCGGTTAGTATCCACAGCTTCACTTCATTGTGTACTGCAGCTTGGAGAAGAGAATTATTTACATCATTATCTACTTCTGTTAGCTGGTACAGAATTCGGTAGCGGAGTAGATGAGTCCCGCAATTATGGATAATCTGCGTCCTCGATCGTTACCTGAGACAATGTCGTCGTAGACTTTTTTATCTGCCGATATTCAAAACCAACCTAGCACTGGTTATGCCGGGAGAGCCATTTTGTTAATGAACCCGCTTGCGTCAAAGATATATATTCCGCCCATTGTAAAGTTGCTTTAGAATTAAACTACTAAATCCTTTTCATTAGATATCTGCAAATGTTTTGTAATATATGTTATATTTTACATTCAAATATTATTTTGCTGCGTGACTAACTCCAACCTAAAATAAAGACATTTTATCATTCATCGTATAACGCCCCATCATTTCGTCGTCCATCTTTCAAAAAGGCGTGTCTCTAATATGTTCATTTTATAGCAAACGATATATTAACAAATTGTGTTGAACTTTTCACTGTTGAAAAATAATTTTAAAAAGTCATCTTACCGAAATTTACTGATATTTATTGATTTAAAGACAGTGTGAGGTATATTTATTCCATAAATGTTCCATACTGTCATTTGTAGGAATGACACATCTAAGCAAGTGCGGTTACGTCAAAATGTTTTTATGTAATATTACTTTATTGGAATAAAATTGATAAATGCCCGTTTGAAAGAAATTAGGGGCTTATGTTTGCGCAATGTAACCCCAGTCATAACACAATTTTAACAAAAAACGAGATACGACCTTTTTAAAGATGGACGACGATTTATACCTAGTAAATATATTTATATAAGATCGCACAAACCTTTTACTTTCTCTTATTTATCAAAGTTTGTAAAATAAAGGAATATATTAACATAATATCAAAATTAATATACCTATATAGGAAATCGAAAATAAATTACTATTAACAACAACACATAAAAACTAGGTTATACAAAATAAAATAAAAATTGCTATAAATAATCTAAAACAAAAATAGATAAATGAAATATAGAAATTCAAGATCTAATTCTTGAAAATTCTTTAGGTTAATCAAAGAAATAAGAAAACGTTAAACAAATAATTATTTGTATTAATATATAATATTAAATTAAAAAATAAGTAAGAGAATTAAAGCAAAACATTTTTTATAAAACACCCACATATCAAGTTACAGGTTCAACACCAAAGGTCCCACTTAACGACTTAATTACAGACAATAACCGTTACTGAGTACCGAGGGGATGGGGGATGGGGGATGGGGCTCGACGATATCCAGGCTTTTCCCTTTCAACTAATTTATTTATTTAGATAGAAGGTACTTACTCCAAATTCATATTTCATTCTTAGTGCGTAAAACCATTTTTATTCATTTGTTCCGAGATATTATTTCGACCCCTTCGTGATTAAATTATTTAGTTGATTTATTTGTGGATAGCTCTTTCGAGAGCATCGCCAATAGCCGCAAAATATATAAGTGACATGGTAGAACAACAATCGCGACCACCGATATTTGGAGACATAAATCCTTTCAACAAGTTCTTCCGGAGACATGTTATAGCCCAATTTGTAGAATTTACAAGAACCAATGTTCTCTCTGGCTGCGTGCGCGCGCGCAACGCTCTCGACGACACTGCGCACCTGAAATATTGTCCGCGCACTTCGTCATTTATATTCGATCAAAAAATATAAAATATCCAACGGAATGTGGTATTAATTTGTACATGACAGCTATATTTTAATTTAATTACTATATGTTTATATATTGTTAGTTACTCATGTTATATTTATAGCTCACATTATCTGGTTGAGGCCACTGCAGGTCAACACTGACACGAAGGAGGAAAGAAGTTCCTTGCGGTCTGATCTGTCAAATAAAACTCTCTCAAATTATTATTAGCAGTACATAATTTGTAACATTAAAAACATCTCACGTTTATGTTATCCTTCAAATATTGTTAATTTAATAATTGTATTAACTCAATTTGTTTTTTAAATCAAAATATCGTCTTATCCTCTGTAAACTTAATTCATGCAGCACTGACGTTATAATATTTAAACAGAAATATTATATTTCTCATGCTCTCAGTTAAAGATCTAACCTGGAGAAAAATAGCCAGTGTGCATATATAATGCTGAAAGAAATATTTTATTTGAAAAGAGAAACTTCAGTAATTTGGTATATGCGATTTAACAGTTCTAACAAGTCTACGTTCTAGTGTACCGGTGATTGCTCACCGAATTAATTTATAGTTACAAATCTTCGTTACAATCGAACACCAATCATAATCAAACCTTATCTCGCTAATATCCACATACGTGTGTATTACATTACATTTTATGGGATGTTGGATTGGCTTATTACAAACGACGAACAACCAGTCTGCACGGAAAACAGAATATTAAACTTAAATACAATCTTAAACTGGACAAATCAGACGAATTGTGTATGCTTATGTTAAATAATAAAGACAATTTGAGGCAACCCTGTACCGATACAGCACTGAGGTACAACTCCAGCTCGCACGACGACTCTCGTGTACTGAAATTTGAATTACTCGCAAGAAAGCGAGTACTCAGCCAACTAGTAATTAGTGTGAACACGTACGGAGCGTGTATAATGATGGTCGCCGATGTATACTGGAAAGGGCGAAGCGACGTTTCGAAGACCTACTAAAATATGTAAAGCGAACGCCCAGGCACGCAGATGAAATTTTCCGGGGATTATTTAAGACGCTTGTAAGTGTAAGTGTTCGCAGGCCCAGCCTTGTAAACTAGTCACGTTTTTTCAGGAAAACCGGGCCATTTTTCGTATTCTTTATTTTATCTTTTTTACAGGAGCCCCGACACATAGCGAATTAAGCGCGTAAATCCGTCCCCCGAGGAAGCGCTGTCTCAGATAAAGACTTGTCTTAACCAAAGTCGTAAAGCTGTCAGTGAAGAGGCTCGGCACCTCGCGGATGGCGGCTCGCGAGCGCGCGCCGCCCGCGGAAGCGGTCCGCCCTCGCGGCTCGGGGGTCGCGTTTCGCCCGCCCCTCCGCGGCTACTCGCCCCGCGCAGTTTCGCGGGGCGAGAGGCGCAAATAACAAAGGTGTACTTCAGGCGGTGAAGTGGGCGGTGAAGGGGCGGAGAAGGAGCGGAGAAGGAGCGGTGAAGAGGGCGGAGTGGTCGTTTAGGAAGAAAAATAATGCTTCATTATAATAAAAATATGTATTTACTCGAATGTTCTTAAAACACCTGCTTTTTAAATTACAGTAATTGTAGCGTCTTTTGTGAAAAGTTGAAAGAAGCGAAGGGGGGGAGTCTGAATGAAAATATTAATTTTACTCGCATTTGTCAATGCACCCGGTACCCAACACCGAAAGAAACATTTTAAAAATTAAGAAATAACGGATATATATATATATAAACACTAACGTTGATTTGTCAGTGTGTCCAATTCACGGAAAACAAAGAAAACAGTATTTTATTTTAAAGAATGAACATTTTCAAATATGGAATACAATGCTAACTACAATTAAATAAAATATTATTTATGTATTTGAAATATAATATGAATACCGCCGTCATTCACAGTATATTTCGTGAAAGACAACGTTAAATGTTTTAAACAACAATCTTCCCAAACTTGTCAGATGACACGAAATGCATTTAAATAGAATTTGTAATAGAAAGAAAAAGTTATACAGAATATCCAGTGTATGGAAGGAAACTTATTAAAATCATCTTACATACAATTATGAAATGAGGAGGTTCTGGAGTTCAAGAAAAGATACTACAGACAACTTATGTGACCGTCACCGTTCAGGATAGAGAATCGCCGACAAATAAGCACTTCTTACATATTAAAAATAATAATAATAAATAAATATGGGTTTGTATATTATAAAGGGTGTCCAGCGGAAAATATTTAAGTTTATTATTCAATTAAATAAAAACTATAATATTATTCTCATATTTTATTTATACAAAATGGAGTTTAACGATGCGGATTTTATGTTTTATAAACAATATCGACGAAATGCCGTTCATTTCTCTCAAGACACTCTGGCAATCAGACTTAAATTTACAAACACGCGAGAGCAAAGCGTTGGTTAAATGGCAGCAACTTCACGGCGGATATTTTCTTATAGGGCCTGAATTGTTTGAGGAATGTTGCTGTAAACTCTCGATTTAAGGTATCCACACAAAAAAATAATCGCACAGTGTAAGGTCCGGTGACCGAGGTGCCCAGGGTATGTCTCCGTACTTGCTGATTAATTTATTGGGAAAAATTCCCCTCAGCTCCCCCATTGAAACTCTAGATGTGGGTGGAGTGGCCTCGTCTTGCTGAAATTGTGTTCTGTTGTTTCCAGGGAAACAGCTGCAGTTGCGGTACAAAAGACTCGTCGATCATTCGGCATTACACGTCAACAGTGACAGTCTCTCGCTGGTTAAAAAAATAAGGACCAATTATCCCTCGGGCAGAAATTGCACACCACACTGTCGTTTTTGGACAATGGAAACGTTTTTGATGGCGTTCCCTTGATTTGTTGGGGCACTAGTATCTCATGTTCTGTTTATTAACATAGCCATCGATAGAAAAATGTACTTTGTCAATAAACAATATGTTTCCAAGCGTTCATGCTGTTCCAAAACGTTCCAGCATCGTTTTCGCTAAGGTTTCACGTAAATAAACGGATTGTGCATAATTTCACGTTGAACTTGAGCCACATGTTCTAGCGTAGCTGCTGACGTTGATGGTCCTGGAGTTTGGTTAACCATGGTCTCTTCTTGTCTAAACTTTTGAACCCAACACCAGACAAGTTGCGTGCTCGGCCCATCACTTACTCGTCGAATATTAAAGTGAGTACGAAAAGCGCGATGCGCACGAACCAATGAATCACCGCACTTTAAATATTGCTCAACCGCGAACGTGCGGTGCGTTCTCGACCAGTGACTCATTGCGACTGGCAAATCTGCAAATCACGCGCGTCGAACAATACTCTTCCCACTTACCTCACCCTAATGATTTACGAGCAATTACAATTTATTCTTGAAATTTTTCCGCTGGACACCCTTTATAATAGAATACTTTCTAAAGTATAACACGCTTTGCTTTTTTAATCTCATAATGATTATTAAACACGTGTGACGTTACAAATGTAGTCTCGTAGTAATCTATAGATCATTACGGTAAACACTTTTTATTTTAAATCTTAAAATAATTAAGTTTCATATAAGAAATAAGTAATCACTTGGGATTGATTTTTTGGGATGGAAGCGCTATACACCAACTTCAGACCGCACTGTCTATGGGGGGTTTTTCATTTGGAAGTGGGCCATTTGGAAATGGAATATTTCCTTCTTTGGACGGAGGAAGAATCTCCACACCTTCGGGTCGCGGAGTAGATTTTCACATCTCTCGGTAGAGGTGGAATCTTCTATTAAAGCTGAGAACGGGCAATGGCAATGGAGGTGTTCCAAATGTCAGGATAACCCCGAAACGATGTAGAAGTAAACTCGCCGATTGGCGATACAAATCCGTAGCCAGGATTGTATGTCGTCAACGTGCGATCAAAAGGAATAATGGCACCCTGGGCATGATGGGATGGAGAGATTCTTCAGATAAGGTTATACCTTCCATGTCAAGTCCTGTGGTATTTGTTGTCATCGGGGTTTCTACTGGAGAGCCACCGCACTATTATAATTACTGTTCACAATTTAGGCTGTGTCGATAATTATTCAATTTAGGTTAATTTTGTTGTAGATTTAACATAGAAAATTTAGTTTTATTTAGACTTTGGAATTCACTATTCTATGAACTCAACTCATTGAAAATGGTCGTCATAGGGTAAAAGATATTATGTTGTTATTATTGTAGTAAATTCTTCCATCGTTATACAAACATTTTTGTAATGATGCCTTATTTGCAATAGATCATTTTATAAACCAAAATCTCTTTCAATGCTGCCCATAATGTTGTTAATATAAATTTCTTCAGCAAAGAACAGAAGCGGAATGCAGTAGAAAAAAGCAGGCATGTGATCCTGGGACCAAGAACCTCCTATCTCTTGCGTTTTCTTAGCTAGTCGGTGGTGGATAGAACTGCACAGTTCGACCCTCCACACACGATTCAATTATATTAAAAAATAGTTTCAAATGTGTTTAAAAATAAGGAGTAGAAAAAATCAACGTTAAATTAATCATTCATTTAATACGATATACTCGGTCATTACTTTAAATTGTTATATGCTTATAACAATTTTGACAATAGTGTTCTCCGGGTTATTATTACAATGACGTGCTCCTCTCTATATACATCGTTCAAAGAGGGAGATCGTTTACAATGTGGAATAATAATTACAGTTCAAACATTAATAATAATCGAGAAATAAAACAATTACAATTTAAATAAAGAAAAAGCATATGCGTGTACAATAATAATTTGTGTAATATAGTTAAACAAAAATATCAATTCTTCAATATATATTAAAAATTCTAGAAGTTGCAAGTGAAAAAGTATTTTTTATCAAGAATTAAATAAAGTGAATGTTTTAGTAAGAATAAAGTGATAAATAATAAAGCTAACGCGGGCGTAAATTCAAACATCTCGCGAACGCGAGAGATGCGGAATATTCGGTCGGGCGGGCGGCATTTAATGTAACATTCCGCAGCATACCGATACAGAGACCGCCGGGAAATTTAATTACGATCCACCGGCAGCGAGCAGCGAGCAGAGAGCGGCGAGCGGAGCAGTGAGACTGGCCACGACCCTCGGCAGCGGCGAGAAGTGTCTCCGGCAGGACCTGCTGACAGTAATGGGCCCCGTCCCAGGACTCCGCGCCTAGGGAGGGAGCCGCCTCCCACTCCCGAGCCTGGAGATGCGGGGCATTAGCGAAATGAGGGGATTTCCAGTCATTTCGCTCACATTGCCAGAGTTCAAGTTTAACACGTGCTTTAAACGAGTTTAACATTTACGTTGTTCAATCTCGCATTGAAATAATCCGACCAAATATTAATTAATAAAAACCATGCTCTGTAGGCTTTCACGACCGGTAGGTTTTAATACATTTCGGTACACACGTCACTAGTTGATGCGACTAAACTAACATATCCATCTAATACAATACTAACTAATATGATACGGCTATGCGAGGAAATTCTACTTCTGCCAGGAGTAACAATCGATATAATATATAAATAAATAGTAAAATATGATTATCTCACACATCACGTCATCTTAAAATGGAACTATTCATGTAGTAAATAGTGAAAAGCGATAAATGAGTCCAGTATAAGGCATCAGTCCACCACATTGTTTGAGCCTAACGAATGGCACCCGATGCCCGATAGACGAGTAGTTGCGCGCTCAGGACCAGAGCGAACCACAAGCGAGGAGCAGTATTTTGTTTCAAAAAGGCTCCTGTGAAATTCAACACCGACAAAATATCACAAATCGTTTAAGTAAATTGCCGAGTCCTATGCGTACACACTGTGCACGCGTGTGTGTGTGGGGGGAGAGAGTACGGAGTAGCGGGGAGGCGCGCCGGTGTTGAGCTTTAGAAATAGTCAGCAATTTTCGTGCGAGTTGCGCGGCGCGTGTGCGGTGGCCTTTGAGTGAAGTACAGGGTGAGCGAGGCACAGGGTGAGCGAGGCACAGGTCTGGGAGGAACTATCGTCACACTCAAATTCCACAAATAGCAGACGATCTCGAGATGCGCGAAGGGGATCTAAACGTACTATATTTTATTTACATATTCCAGTCTTCGGTCCTACAAGACGTATTTTGTGTTCTATTCATCAGTTGATATCTGGAGAACGTTATTTTAGTGAAATTTTTTTTTTTCGAAAGCGGGTTAAGATGGAGAGTTATACACCTGACTAATAATTTATACGAAATTACATATTGTACAAATACTGTCGAAGAAATAATGCAACAACTGCAAGTAAAAACATTTGCGACACATTTGAAGAATGTTGAACCGTTCAGCAATGTCAAAGGTGGTTTAGAAGAATGTTGAACCGTTCAGCAATGTCAAAGGTGGTTTAGAAGAATGTTGAACCGTTCAGCAATGCCAAAGGTGGTTTAAACAATTTAAAAGTAGTGATTTAAATGCCAAAGGTAGTTTAAACAATTTAAAAGAAGTAATCTAAAAACAATCCTCAAAGTGAAAAAGTAGTGAAAGTGGATAATGAAGTATTGCGTACAGAAATTGAATCAGACGTATGGATACCGCACGATATAACGAATGAGACCAAAACGATACGCAAGCGCATGCATGAAGATTTAATCGAAAAAGAGACAAACACTATTTGACACAATTTAGTAAGGAGCAATTAGCAAAGCCGACCCCTCGACTGGATCTACTGTAAAAAAATAACTTTTGAGTGTATGGTGGGATGCAAAAGGCATAATTTATCACAAAGAAAGTCCTTCCTTACGGTAAAACAATTACTGTATATACTGTGCCCAACTAGATAATTTTAATGCAGCAATAAGGCTAAGAGACCTGGTTTTTTCAATCGACATTCAATTTTATTGCAACGCGACAACGCCCGACCCCATATATTGAAAAAGACTGAAAATAAAATAAAGGAGCTTAGATGGAAAACTATTCTTCACTCACCATATACTCCCGATTTGGCTCCATCAGATTATCATTTAGTTAAATCTAGGCAGCAATATATAGCTGAAAAAAATTTCGCACTCTAGCAGTGAAAAAAGGTATCGAGGAATATTTTGCATCCAAATGTACAAAAGTTTATTCAGGCGGTATAAAAAAATTGTTAAACAGATGGAATAAGGTTGTGTCTACCGAAAGAAAATACATTTTATCGATATAATACGAAAATATTTTTTCTCTTTCATTTAAAAAACGACATTTTCAGCCGTACAACCTAATATGTTTTAATTAAAACAAATTAGATCAATTACTTTTTATTATTTAATAATCAATTATTCTTCGAAAAATTAAAATTATTAACAGGACTCGAACCCGGAATATTCTATTGCTGGATGAATACGTTAGCCGATTGCCCTACAAATTAACGACAAATTCAATCTATATAAATTGTTTTTAATTAGGTGTCTCTTTAAATTTGTTTAAATTATCTAAGAACTATGTTCTAAAATCGAAACTTCACAACAAATTATGATTTTATTAATACATATAAACGCCAGGTCATCTTGGTTAACGAACCTATTTTTACTATTCTTGATCCCCTGCAATATTCCATATCCAATATCAATTCCAGAATTTCGTGCACAATACGTCCCCATTCCTGCCGGTCTTTGGCCATGTTGATCGCAGCTTTTACAAAATATTGATTACGGGTGCGGTAGTCTCGCACTATGAACCATCTACTAATGATTTCTTAGATAAAATATATAATAAAAATAAAAAATCACATTATTAGCATAAATTACAGTATGACCAAAAAGAACACAATAATATGTATCTATATCAATAAACAAATACAAATGCTTATAATTCAACACAGAATTTTTGTTTGTAAACATTGTAAGCTAATCTTTAACATCGCGTATAGATCCGCGACAATTCAAAGAGAAAATAATATTTTTTTAAAACACATTTTTCCTGTGAAGTTGCATTTTCAGAACATAGTTCTGGGCTATTTTAAATACAAATTAAAATAATTAACTAGAAAGATATATAGAAAAATCTATATATATATATATTATATTTCTAGTTAATTAATTTAATTTATATTAGAAAATAATCATCAGTCCAAACCAGAAATTAAAATAATCTAATTGTGATACCAGATTTATAATGTGACCAAATTGCAGAAGCATACTGCATACAATAGAGCAATTTGAGAGATTGACAAGAGATAAAGCTCATGGTCTTGATCTTTAAATTCTACCATTATTATTATTATTATTATATATATATACATAAGTACTATGGGCAAAAGTATTGTGAATTTCGTGGTATTCGCCGATACCGAACACTTCATAAAACAAACGTGGGTGTTCAGAAAAAATACAAAAACAAAAATATAATATTTTAAACATTTATTGCAAAGTTTACATTGTGATTTGTATTAATAACAATTTGAATTAGGTACTAGATTTACTCTTTAAATATATATATTTTTAATTAACTTTTTTGAATAGAATAGATAAATTTAAAAACATTTGAAAAATTCGACATATGGTTTTAGTTAATTTATTTAACATCCTGATGAAGGAAATGGTATTTTCCGAAACCGATTGGTGTATTAAATTTAACTCATAAAAGTGGTTATAAATAATTTATATTAAAATATATATATATATCACCACATCCTGTAGAGAAAATGTATATGCTGGTATTTCCTTCGAAGTAAAACTATTGACGTGATTTATTAGATCATATAAAAAATAATAATAAAAATTAATGTTGAAACCACTTATTCACCATGAAAAGAAATAGATCTACCAAAGTACACGATAACTCACAACTAACTAATTAACAAAAACGGAATAAAACATTACATTTTTAAATATCTGAAGTGTATTATATAGTAAATATTATATTATGTAGTATATAATAAACATTGTAACGTCCATCTTTTCTAGTCAGGATAAATGTTAATACTACAATAAGGACAATTCGGTTTGAAACTCTATTCTATGTCAAACTTCTAATGTTACTCTTACGATTGAACTGATTCATAATACAAGTGATTGGATACAGTAGATTCATTATGATAATGAATGGAGTACATAATGCCTGTATACTTTGCAAATGTATAATTTAAAATTTAAATATATTAGTACCGTGTGTTATTTTAAGTATCATATCTTTATTATTTTAATTGTTTAATTTTCTTTAAAATATATTTAATGTAATAGTAAATTCAGAATATGCCTATAGTATTATATCTTATGTAAAAAACTCGGTTGAGTCGCTAACGTATAAAGGAATAAATAGAACCAAAAGTGCCTGTTTGCGTCATTTCTAAGTCTTTTTCTTCAATGAGTTTTTTTAGGCAAATGAGGATATTTAGATATTTAAAGTATTTTATATTCCTTTAGCACACATTCCGGTCTAGTTAAGACACAATGAGCATCTAATATATATTTAAAACACGTATGTACTGAAACTATTAAAAAATTGAATTGTTAATATTTTTTGCACTCGTTATCCTTGTACATGTCTTAGATAAAAATAAAATAAAAATATTATGTACGAGTACATGATTTTATTTAAAAAATGTACGTAATGCGCTACTGTTGTAGAATGAGAGAAATATGTATAGGATGTCGCTCCCTGGCGGCTTCCACCCCGTGCATAGTTAAATGATTTATTTAAATATGCGATGTATTTTACAGTCGGCTGGCGGGTGGGTGAGTGCAGCAGTGCAGAGAGCAGAGAGCACAGAGCAGAGAGCACAGAGCACAGAGCACAGCGGCGTGCGGTCGGGCTACAGCAGTGGGCGATCATAATTGTCGCCAAATGCCCGAGCTCTTGTACAATTCATGTTTAATGGCGGCAGATTGCGGCGTCTATACGAGAGCGCGCGGGAATTACTGTATTAATAGTTTAACATTCTACTTTCAACTGATGTAGACGGCATTAAAAGACAACGTAAAATCTTTCCGTTTAACCGCACATTGTAAACTCCGGTTACGATACATTTATTAGTTTGATAAGTGTACACAGAAAGTTGAATAAACTAGGTTGATACTTCTTGCAAATGCCTTAAAAAGTAACGTACATAGCTGTTTCGAGCTGCGTTTGCTTGTGAATAGTTTTTTTTTTTCTTAAATAGGGATACATAAATGGATTACGAGTAGCATCAATATTCTTAGTATTGTCAAACAAGCTAAACGCTGCCAGGGTCAAGTGGCAGCTAACCGGTGTCATGGAATGACGCTCGAACCCACTGGATCACTAGTCGAGTGTCTTAACCACTAGACTAAATGACTAAATTTGATTTATTTATACAAATTAAATTAATCAATTATAAAGATACTTCAGTTGCTACAGGGATACGAACTCGGAACTTTTCCTATCCAGGGAAATGCGATTCTAATTGATTAATTTAAGTTGTATTAAAAAATATTACAGAACTATGTTCTGAAATTGCAATTTCACAACAAAAATGTGTTTTCACCAAAAATTTGTTTTAATTAAAGCAATTAATCAAAAAAAGTTTGCATTTAACCACAAGGGTTTTATTTTGTAGTGTTAACCGGAATTGGAACGGTCTATCATGGATCCTGCAATGGGATCCAAAATGCCGGAAAGAGGTCGGAAACATGGCAGAATAACCCAATAAACTATACTCTAAAAATATGTATTTTATAAATATAAAATAATGCACTCAGACGATAGCCCTTTGGTTATTTATTCGCGATAATAATGCCCTTTTTTTCCTTCAAAAATGAATCGTGACGATAATACGATAAGTTTTAGTGTTCAGTGATCCGAACCAAATAACCATATAATTTTAATTGTATCCCCAATCGCTAATATATTTGGGAAACTTCCCATAGTCCAAATTAAGTAACTATTTGCAATCCGAAAACAGAAATGAAGCGACAACACTATTAAAAACACATGAATGACCAAATAAAAATTCCTTCACTGAATTGTGTATACACTTTACTGAAAAACAGATATATTATTCAGGTCCTGCGTTTAACAGACAAAGTAATGAATCCATGAACTGTGGGTTGGATTACCGACCCAAATTAAAAGTGAGTAGCTGAGGCCTGCCTGGGTGATGTGAATCTCTTACATAAGTTAAAATTAAGAAAATGTGTTACACGAATTGCCTCAGAGCTCTCCTTGGAAAGTAAATACACTACATGTCAAAGCAAAGCAATAAAATTGTTTTTTTTTATATTTTCTAGTCTATCTATATAAGTAATTATGTTATATATTTCGTGAGTAATTTTTTTTTTAATAAACATTAACCACTGAAAAAAATTATTTGAATAAAAATATCATTTGATTTTAAATTACGAGTAAATACGCATCTACATCATTTTTAAGGCGCATTGTTAGATTTTGAAAAGATTAAGCTTCAGGAATTAGTAAAACATATAAATTAGACACTTGTTTCTTATTTATTAAACAAACAAACAAACAAACAAACAAAAAACAGGTGTATATAATGATTTTGACCCAGTTCTTGAGGCAATAAACAAGTAAAATTAAAAAGTACACCAAGTATACGAAACATCGAAAATAGAATCAGAATCGAACACAAAAACAAAGCATAAATCTTTAAAAGTAACAACGTGTTATATAATTATGTTAATCATATTAATTTTTAATCTGTTTCCTGTATATCGCAATATAATATAAAAATATATGCATAAAAATGAGTTCTGAGGTATGTACTTTTTACTTTTTTATTGAGATAAATACATTTTTAAACATAATCAATATATATAATATATCATTTCTTTTAACATTTTTTTCTTTTCTATGAGAGTCGAGACTCATGTATAGTAAAGAAGTATATAAGAGAGTATATAAATTATGCGTTTGCTAGTCTGTATACATATTTTTTGATTTCAGATACAAGTTTATGATAGTCTGTAATTTTTCCAATTGCAAGGGGGAGATAATTAAAAAAATTGATGACTTGATAAATATAGTGGTTTTGATTGGCGGTTATTATAGCATTAAGCAGTAAATTTAGTGTTAGAAAATTCTAATATAAGAAATATTGGTTTTTCATTAATCTAATTAATTAATTACAAATAACACATTGATTAAATACAATACAAAGTTATTAAAATTATAGACGATGATTTTAGTTTGACTACAAAAATGTTTCGACCCTCGTGCATATCCGGAGAGTTACCCTACGTTGCACATCCACGGATACATTTTACATTTAAATTGTATAAAAATATCTACCATGTTTATTTTTGTACGGTTAAATTGGGTACAATGAAAAAATAAGTGCTGTAAAAAATGTTTTTAGTCTTAAATAAAGAATTCTAAATGTAAAAAGGCAGATCAGGATGTCAGCTGTCAGGCGGAGACTTTTATTACTCTTCAAAGCAAACGGAACCGGAACAGGGCCCTGCGGGGACCGGGTGGGAGGGGAAGGGGGCAGGGTAAAGGAAAAGCCACAGAGGAATCCTTCTAGTGCTAGCGGGGTGGAAATACGATCCTCCGTGCGTGAATCCGACCTGCCAACAATCCCAGCCGCCGGATTTCTGTTATCGCCCAGCGCTACCTACATTACTCGTATTTCTATTGTTGTAACAATAACGTATAATGTTTTAAAACAGTAAGTAAACGAACTACTTCATAGAGCTAAATACTAATAAACGAAACACTAACTAAAATATAATATATTGTACGGAGGAAACAAATAAAGAATGTGTTTTTTTTCGGTAAAACAAACTAGTATACATATTAAGGACACCGCCGTGACGTCTTTAGAAGAATTTATTCCTAGAACTCTTTCTGAAAGAATCAATTGAATCCCCACGTTGAACTTGGACCTAGCAGGTGAAGAGAATTGTCGGTGATAGCTATCGTAAAAGCTCCGATGCATTCAGAAAGACGATTTAATAAAATAAAAGAGTAAATTAATTAGTAACAGCCTTTTACTAATGGTCAGGTGATTTAAATCCATCGCCAGCATCGCCGTTCCCCCCTCCGTCTACTCTTCGTATTTCCGGCTCCGCTATCTCCTGTATCTTTCCTGTTCTATTCTCCGACCAAACAAACGACTATACGCCGACCGCTCGTTTCATTCCTTCCATTCTCACCACCCCGTATATTATAATTATTGACAGAGCATAAGCAACACTAACGATTAATTTAAACTCCGCCATGAGCTTTGTGAGTCTGAATTACATTACATTACATTACAAGAATGATAGATCATAATATCAAACATTCTAAATCCATTGTTCTTTACCGAGATTGTCCTTACACAAGGATGATATACCTTGGTGTCGTTTCAAAACAAATAATTCAAAACAGAGCAATGAGAAATAATACAAGAATAGCATGTGCGTTAAAACAACTCAAATTAATGACAGTTAAGCAAAAAATTAATAATCGATTATTGCCATCATATATGAAAAAAAATACCAAATATAATTTTGAGGTCCATACTTATCCTACGAGAAGTCGGTGGGATTTCAGACTTCCATAAACAAATATGGTAAGAACACAAATTATTCAACGAACTGCCAGCAGTGAAGGAAGCAACCAGTCTTGCTACTTTTCGTAGGTTAAGTGCACAATATGTAGTATCTATGTTTAGTAACTGATCATTTTTCATGTGTTTATTTTCTTTTGCATTTTTAAACTCTTTACCTAATGCTAATTGATATACTATGTAATTTTTTTATTTTGTTTTCTAAGGTGTCACATACTAGATATAAGAATATTATTACATTATTTTTCACAATAAATAAAAATATATACGTACATACATTTCTTGCAGTAGGGTACTTTAAATGTCAACAAATAAATTTTTTATTTTCTTTTCTGACAGAATAGTGACGCCAGTATAAACAAGACTTCACAAAAGTAAATTCTTAAAATAGCGAAGATCATTCAAATTAAATTAATCATCTAGAAACATATACAAAAAAAATGTATTCAAAAAATATTTGATCCTGATAGCAAATAAATATTTTTTCGATGCATAGATTTTTTTCCGTATATCTTTCTAATTGATTAATTTAATTTATTCTCTAAAAATTCAACTTCATAACAAAAATGTGATTTCCTCAAATTCACGCTGCAGCATTGAAAACCGATTAAATTGTTTTCAATAATCCGAGTATTATACAATAAAGCAATTAATAGAGAATTTAACATATACAAGGTAATTTTTTATGGAATTCTATAGCCTTTAATTAAACTGGTTTTGTAATCTGAATACTAGGGTTTCTGACCCGGGTCGACCTGGGAATGGATTCCCGGGAATACATGGGGTTTTCGATGCATCGAGTCCCGGAAATGCTTATAAGAAGGAAGAGTGTAAATAAAATTTCCTCCAAATTTGTTGTCTTACGAACGCAGTTAAAAAGAAATGTTCGGGTCAAAACAAAAAAAGCATACTTTTCGAATGAGTTCCAGAAAACAATAACAATGGGTTCAGGAAATAATAAAACATTTAGTCGCAAAATGCAGAGTTACAAGTTCTTGGAAATTTGCTACCATTGACTACTGTCGGTGAAGTGCAATAAAATTCGAGTAATTATTTATTTTATAAATAATAAATATAAGTATAAATTTATTTTTTTACCGAATTATGCCCTGGTTTGTAACAGTTTCAAAGTCATTCGGTAATAAGAATTCTTAGCCGGCGTACTGTCGTAGCACACATTTGAGAGTTTGATCAATTGCTGGAAATTTATGTACAAAATCGAGAAGCAGGCAATCAGATGTAAATTTGAGCATTTTGGTATATTAAAAAAATGTTATTTTAAATAAAATTATTTTAATGAGTGTATTTAATTGAAATATTTTATTTTTGTTAATATAATATATGATAGATTGAATATAAATATGTACATAGAATATATTTCATTCAAATTAGATTTTTTTAAATGTTGTTTTTAATATTAAAAATGTATTAAATGTATGTAATTTTTTGTCAATACATGTTTAATTTATAATAACAATTTAATTAAAATTAAAATGACAATGTTTATAAAAAAGAATCATAAAATCTTTTATTTCAAAAAATATATATTAACATATCCCGGGAATGATCTAGAGCTGCGAATCGAGTCCCGGGAATGAAAAACGTCCGGGAATAGAGAAATCCTACTGAGTACCATCGTATTGAATGTTCAAAATAAAAGCTTGTAAACTTTCTGCTAACATTAGAACCTAACTAAGAAATTATATTAGACAATACCTGTAACTTTAATATCTATCGAATAACTTGTGATTCCGCGTTGTACGGAGAGTTGGAGAACTCTTATCCCAAAATGTGTCCATAAAACTAACACGCGGTCTAAAATCGATTCCGATCACGAAATGTGCTTTATCCGGGATATGTATGGCGGGGGTGGAGGCGGAAAGTTAGCTCCACACCCCGCTCCGTGAGCCGGGGGCGCGTGCGGGCCAGTCTATCAAACTTCCCCCCGGGCCTCACGTTCCCCGCGCAAGAACAAACAACCGAGTACGTGTTGGTAAATGCCCAAACGGATGTGTGGTTCCAATCTAATGATCAACTTGCGATTTCTTAGCACAAATACTTTTCCCACTCCTAATAATGAGGAGATGAATTCAATCCACGCCAATTTCTACTTGAAGGTTTTTACACATGCGGAACTACCTAGATGGAGAACCTCGTGTGAGCGACAAGAACGTAGGATTCCATTTACACTATGGGTGACTGTGAAGCGACTGAATCTCAAATCGGTAAACAAGATCGAATCAAACAAACAACGTGAGAAAACAAATTATGTCCGTCTACAGGTTTGCTGCCGAGCGTGTGAACAATACTACCAACATTCATATAATGCTGTGATCTATTACATCACTCTAGTGTCGGAGTGTGTGTCCAATTTGTGGACAATACAGGTATGTATACAATACTGTAACGCCTGTATCTACAGTGACCTGCTAATTTGAGAGGAGAGACATTAAAAATCTTTAAAAATTAAAACCAAATAATATGCAGGTAAAAGAGAAGTGAATTAGAAGTTTTCAGAGATGGAAAAAAATAAACATAAAAATGTTATGTGACGAGGGTACATAATTTAAATATTTTGTATGACTTCTCGTAGTTTGTTAAGAGTACTTATAAGTATTCATTTTTGTAATATTTCTTTCTCCATTTTGTTCATCTAAAAGAAAATGTTTTTTTCTATACATTGTTGGTTTTTTTATCTAAAATAAACCATACCTTTTCTATAGGATTAATATCCGCACACTGGAGAGACCACTTTAGAAATTCTACGTTGCAATCCCTTAAAAAGTGAATAATTTAGTTTGATATTTTTATATCAACCTAATTGTGTACTTCAATTATAAAAAGCTTTATTTGCGATACATAGCTTCCTAATCGAGATGCTCACAGACCGCGTGTCACACGATGATTTTTCTTCTCTTAGGGTCATTTTTTATTTTCAGTAAAATTTTACGATCAACCCTTTCAGTCGTTGATCGTTTTCGACCTCATCCCTTCAAAATAGTCACTGCGTTGTGTTCCTCGAATTTGTTACATACTTTTTCATAAGTTGTTTAAAAATCTTATATTTCTCACTTACTTTACAAAAACTTGGATATTGGTTGGACCACCAACATTCTTACTTAATTATAAATTTCACGACAGCTTTATATATTATATTACGGTTAATTTAGTAAAATAAGTGTACCCTTCAAAGGTTAGTAAGAGTAATATTTGTAATATTCAGAGAACCAAAATTCCTATGGTCAACAAATTTTGTCGCTTAAACTGGATTAAGGCATTCTCGGTCTAGTCTACTACATTGTAAAATAAATTGACAAGAAACACATAATTAATTTGAGGTGTTCTCTTAATTTCGCAGGTGACTGTACTTTCATATGTTGACATTACATGTGTGTTTTCATTTAATGCTTATGTATTACCTCATTCGAACATTGTCGAGGGTGGACAATTCACATTATGATGCTTTAAGTACAATGCAAGTACATGCAAATATTATATAAATTCTAGAATAGCAAAAATAACTGTCATATAAATTACCATTAGTGTTGAAACTGAATGGTTACTTAAAATAATTAGAAGCATTTAAAGTGTATGGAAAATCTCAGAATTCCAATGAATAATGTTGTCCCTTTTCATCCCATAGCTGTCTCCTATTATAGTAATAATGGCGACACGCGTCTCAGATAAATTAAACGAGTAGAATCAAAAAACAAGTGTTTTATTTTCAAACAAATAATAGATATCTCATAGAGACGAAGCTATTTTTCCATTAATAAAAAATAACTTCGTCTCTATGAGATATCTATTACTTGTTTAATAACAGTGCCTTTGTAGGTGAATATCCAGGAATTGTGTTCTTGGACATATTTAAATATTATTTTATTTTATGTGATTATGGAGATGTGCGAACTTGACTCGGAAACAGTCAACTAGAAAGATAATATTTCGGTTGTCACATGGATAAATTGATTATATCTTTATAATTGATTCATTTTAATTTGTATTCAAATACCAAAAAACTATGTTCTGAAAAATTGCTGCCAATTCTCTTTGGCCCCGAAACATGTTGAGTAATCAATAAACAGTGGTATAAACAAAATGGTTTCTCATTATTAATATAAAATGTTGCTAAAGATTAAATTTCCATTTATTGGAGAAAATATTCTCTTTCGGTTGCAATGAAATGATATTAATTTTTAATAAGATTAGTATGTAAAAAAATGTTAGTATTCCAACAATTTATTAACTTGCGGAGTAAACTACGTATTAAAGTATCTAAATATGAACTCATGTCCGTATCGGGTAGATTGCATACCACTCGCACAAGTCTTCAAACGACCTACACGGTAAAAAGTAAGAGTAAATCATGAATCAGCTAGAGTCGATTCGTTTTCTTTGAAATACTAGTAACATAAAATATTAGTACAAACGAAATAATACTTACTTCTAGTCTATATTCAGATATTTATACTCTTTTATGGAAAACATTATTACAACTATTTTCTTTACATTTTTTAAATGTTTTATAAATTAGAAAATTAAATTGAAAGCCTCTTTGAAATTCGTAGAATTTTCGCTCCTTTATAATTCCCCCATTAATTAGACGGCCATCTGCTAAGGCGGGAGGAGCACAACTGGCCCCGCTAGTGGACTTAATGTTCTCTACTGAAAATAAAAATAGCCGTTACGTCTAGAACAGATTGCCCCCCTCCAACTTCCAACCTACACGCTAATCAGCAAACAGTTCACAAAATACAAATTATTCTACGCTGCGTTTAACAACACCACGAACCTTTGTTTTAATTCTCTACAATGCGAAAATTCTGGAAATAGTAAAGCTGTGTCTATTCTATGAATTACGATTTACCTGTGTTTTGCCTCTGATTTCATTTATTTATAATATTTAATTTAAGAAAACCGGAAGGCGCAAAAGTGAAGATTGTTACGATGGTGATAATCTTTTGGAATCAACTATAGTCTAGATGAATTTGAAAAACGTATCATACATTTTTCAGGATACGTAAGATATGGTTTTGCAAGTAAGGCTACTTAATGTTAATATTTCTAAAGAAAATAAAGAAAAACCTAAAAACATTTTTAAATGCATAAAACAAACATATAGTTATGTACATATATTGCAAAATAATGATTAGATTACGCGCTCTCCGCACGCAAATTAAATTAATCTTTTTTTTATAGGCGCAAATATACAACTAATTAAATCGAAGTAGTGGTATATTTTTTTTATTATCTTAAAGAAATAACTTTTCATTATCATGTTAATCAACGTAGGTAATAATAAATATAATTATAAATTTAACTGCATATCTAATCACCGAAACAAATATAGTTTTAATAATGAGGATTAACCTGAAGTATTTAAAGTCTAGATGCCTCGTAGACTGATTTTTTCAATTAGATATTTTTCAACGATTCAAGGAATATAATTGGTATTTTTAATATTTGCAAATTGTACTTCGTGGTTTATTATATTCATTTTTTACAGATCATTTAACTTTGTTTATTAAAACCGCTTAATGAGTAATTTCAAACATCAACCGGATTCGGAAAACATCATTTCCTTCTTCAGGGTATCAGATTAACTAACCAACTAAATATACGTGTTGAAGTGCTCTTAACAAATAGTGTTAAATAATCTTTAAAAAATTAATATAATTGGTACTTGTTAACAACGCCATCTCTCAAACTGCCAAAGACGACCTGTTTCGAGTAAGTGAAGAGAACGAATGATGAATAAACGCAGAATGGTTGAGAAACGATTCACAAAATGTGCGGTGTGGTGTGCTCGCTGCATGCCATTCTCGGCGCGAAGGCATTACATTTTACAATTAACGACCTAACTACACATCAGGTGAGAGCTCCGCCGACCGGCTATCGCGCCTCCACCCTTATCCAGCACCGGATCCGGCACGCGAGGCGAGGGGAGGCTTCTCGCACTCTACCCTGGATACCGAGTGTATCGATCATCAATGAACGGGCGGCGATTCCCTCTTTAGCGCATACCCTCCTTTGCAGTATTATGGTGATCCCGAGGGTCAGCACGCGCAGTGAGGAAGTTCCCGTAAATTATTCAGTGAAACGAGATCCTCCCGAGACTGAGTCGGGAGACTAATCCAGAAGTTGATCCATTTATCCTCGCTTTATTCGCTAACTTGAAACTTCTTACATATATGACTTTGCGAAAAGATTCAACGTACTTTACTGTCGACGTCAAACTTGAAACACGACGAATTGTTGAAATAAACAACTTAGTGCCTCGTGTAATGTCACTGTATTTTAAGCGGAGAATCCAATTTCCATGTGAGATTCGCTCCGTGGTCGCTTTCAAGATAGTTTAGATGACCGTCAACCGACACTGTTAAATCTCACCTATCTCAGCAGAGCTAATGGCGAGGAGCCGCGGGCAAACCTTCCCAGAGATACGTCCTAACGTGTGGGGTGCCACGGAGCTAAATGCATCGCCTGTCTGAATTAACCCGCGCTTATCTAATTCGCCTTTGTTCCTCCGTTCGCTGCATCAGGACACAATTTATGGCTGTCTGTCTGCCTGATATTGGATTGCACACCAGTTCCGGATCTTGCTGTACAAGCTGCACGGCACCGGCACCGGCACCATACTAAATTAATAGAATAGGTGTACGTGTGTGTGTTAAAATTGCACAGCTAACACGATATAAATAAAATTAAAATATATTTTACGTGCATAAAATCCTCTAAACTTATTTTTGTATAAATATATGTATATATTGTTCGATAAATTAAATAAAAATGATTAAAACATCTATATACTACCATAATCACATTATTTAAATAAAATTGCAGCGTTTAGTTGACAATACAATCGAATCAATACCTCTGTTGTGGTCCTGCTCGCACCTCGCGGATATGGCCGCTTAATGAAATCACTTTATAGCCGTACAATCCGACTAGCGGTCACCAAACCAGAGAGCAATACTCCGCGCCGCAATCGGTCCGAGGAAAGCTAGAACCGACCACTCTTCTCCTGGCCAGCTCCTCCAACCAGTAAGTACAGCTTCATTGCCATAAACTACCCGCTCTAGGGAGAGGCGAGGAGATATAGAGCCCTCGATCTCACCGTACAAATCCTTGGGACAAATAATCCCTGTCGGCGACCATAACGAGTCCACACAATCATTAACCACTAAAACCCCTAAAGTTCAAACATCTAACGCACGATGGAAGTTCGACTGATTTTTCGAGCGAAAAAATTTGAATTAGAATATATACAGTGCATACATACAAATACAGAACATATATATATATATAGACTCCGAATAGACGCGAAGAGATTCCAAAGAAGACCCTGAATTGAGTGTACGAGGACGTGTCACTAACACCGAGTTCGGCCGAGAATACCGAGATCGGGCAAAGTAGAAAAGAAGGGTCCAAGCCCAAATGGTTTAAATAAAGCAAAGGAGAAAATATTTTAAATTCGTAAACTTTCTTGCATACCAATTCGAATGACAAATAACCTCCTTGAATTTACTTTTTCTACTGACGGTTGCTGCAAAACCCAAACTGCGGCAGTTTGCGGTATGGCGCAGTACCTGCCGGCTTGCCGTCCCGTGAAATGATCGCTAGTTTATAGCTAATAAAGCGGAACAACGCACAAAACGGGAAAGTAATTAAATTAGTTGCGTTAACGACGCAATACAAATGAACGGCGGAATCGGCAAAATACACGAATGCCTTGACCAATCTATTACATAACGAACACTGAACATTTACAGTGTGTAACAGACGTCCGAAATATTTAACAGGTGGATGGATACATTTTTAAAATTTGAGTACAAAATCACAAACGTTTCAAGATACATAAATTCGAATTACTATTAATGTGTTATAAAATCTAATTAGGGTTCTCGTATATTATCCTGAAAAGTTTAGTATTCTGATAAAAGAAAAAATGGTGATCTCAATGATCCCCGACATTTTCATAGACATCTTAAAGATTATTGACTCTGAAGTTTTTCATCCACCCACAAATTATCATTGACCGAGTGAGTTACGCCTGTGTATTGCTACGAAGGGTACATACCAAATTATTTTGCTCATTTCACGTTTCGCATTTGCGCGACCGATTGCGAATTGGGAATATTTAGGATACGTGCATTTTTCACAGGCGAGAAACACTTATTCACGGTATGTGCGTATTAGGCGCAAACCACACAAACATTTACAAAAGAACGACAAGAAATGACGAACTTAAGATCGATAGAATTCCATACTCTTGTGATTTGACTCTTATTTGCCAGATGATTCTCATTACCTTAGCTGACATCTTATCTTATCGTCTGTACCACAATCAGCTAACGTTCTCCGCTAATCTACTTATCCTTCAGTCTATCGTAAGTAGATTTTCCGCGCATTCGCCTGAGCGACAATGCTCGGTGTTTTTTCAATCTTCGCTTTCTAGATTCAGGCTTTCAAATATGAGTGTTGATATTAGAACTTCACTGCGTACCCTTTTTTAACCTCAGATCATAATTCATTTTTAATTAAAAACAATAATAATAAATAAACAATTTTAATACAAATTAAATGTATCAATTAGAAAGGTATACGTACACATACAGATAAAATCAATTTATCAAAAAATATTTTGGCTGCCATCGGGATAAGAACCAGGAACTTTTCCTATCCGGGGAAATTATTATTACTATGTCCTTCTAGTAAATTGATGACAAATTTTATAATTTATATATTGCAGCTCATGACTGAGCATCGTGGTACCCTATTCTGCTTCTAGAGCGCGAACTACTTGCCATCCTGGGCATTGTTTAGTGCGACGTGTAGCGAAACTCCGATCATGTCTCGGACTCGATCTGTCCGTACGTAGCACGCAATACGTTTTTCGTAACCTTTACGAGCCTTAATAATTATTCAGTCTCAGTCAGTGCAGTAAGTGCCGTACAGTACACAGTGCACAGTACACAGTACCCAGTACGGCTGTGCCTGGCGCGAGGAATTATTCCGACTTAAACAAGTTCTCCGCCCCGCACTTGAAACAACGCGGAAACAAAGAAGCGACGCACTCGCAATGTCGAGACATTAATCTACATTGAAGCACCCCGGCCGCGGAGCGCTCGCGACACTTGCGAGGGTGGACGGTAACTTTATTAGTGAGATAATATTAACGGAGCGAGGCGTAAATAATCAGTTAATTACGGACACCGACCACTTGACAGCTCCCACAATTGCATAAAGCGCAATAAAAGTTCACTCGTAATTGCACAAAACAGGGGAAATTAATTTCGGTCTTCGAAGGAGCGTTATAAACAAAAGCCATTAGAGAGCAGATATTGCTACTGCTGCAAACGACTTAACTTTTAAATAATAATGGCCCGAGTCCCGCCAGAGGACTCCCGCTCGGGCAGTGATGCCAAACTATTTACTTTATGGTCCGGCCCTGAAGAGACCCTTCGGGCCAGGGCTAGCCGAACTAAATGTAATATATTTAATTTCTTCATATTGTTACGTGTTCTGTTCTTCATCCTGTTATTGCGCACACCTTGACAAAATCCATAATACGCCCCGTTACTGTGAAAAAAGGCGCAAAATAACGACCGTTCGTGGAACCGCGGTTCACTAATTACATTCTCAGTAAATTAAATAATAATTGTAATAATTCTCAACATGTGAATTAATTTAACATTATAAGATCTTTATTTGAAATGTGTGTGAAAATCATTATTTGTATGTAATAATTTTTTTTCTATGTCAATTAATTTATAATTAATTATATATCAGGAAAATTTATATCCGCCTTGCAATAATTCTATATCCAAATAATCTTTCTTATAAATGAACCAAAACAATTAAAATTCCGTCAGATTTTTTTTTCAAACGTTTTAAATTAACTAATAATGAAATAATACAAATTGAATTAATCAACTAGAAAGATATACAGAAAAAAATCATCAATCGAAAAAATATTTAGTTGCCACCGGGATTCGAACCTGGACTTCTTCCTATCCGGGAAAGCGCGTTCTCCGATTTCGCTATAGTAATCGAATACATTTTAGACGAATTTTTAACTTATATTCTGTAATATTTCCAATTGATACATCTACTATTCCATTTTTAAAAGCAATCCATTTTAAATTACGGAGAATCTTATTTACATTTTAGTAAAACTCGATACGGAAAAAATCTATCTATCGGAAAAATATTTAGTTGCTACCGTACCGAGATACACACAGCAAAAACGTATTCTCCTTAATAATAATATAGGTAAGTTTATAATAAAGTGGAAAGACAAAGAGAACCGATCAAACCATTCTGGTATATAAACTCAACTACTGCAAAGACTGAAATTGTATGCTGGTGCATATAGTTTCAATATTACATTAAAATAATTTTTAAGATAACGAATAACGTCAATAATGATTGTTTTGGGTTAGAAATCGGCTTTCAGAGACAGGCTATGTTTTTAATAATGAATTATATACGTAAATAATAGAGGACTGAGATAAAAAATATAGACTTTAAAATCACGTGGTTGGTACAATGATACTTGTTTAAATGAAATAATAAAGTTTTTGCTCTCTACATTATAACAGTTAACGGTTAAAAATATGTTTTATTTTTTATTTATTATTGTTATTAGAATTGAATAGAATTCTAAATAACCCAAAAATATTATTAAATGTAGGCTTGCTCGCTGTTCACTTGTCACCACTGCCTTAAACACGAGAATGGTGAGAGAGATCCCTTAGTCCTAAAAACTGTATTACCAACTTCTCGCTCCGGACATAGCTAGGAACTTGAATCTGATTTATAACTGCAGCTAAAATTAGTTTCTACACAAAAGCCCGGAAAGCTTTTGTCTATAATTTAGAGGTTTTTTAAACCAATAAATTTAATACTAATTAAAACTTCTGATATTTTCAAAGTTTTTTGAGTCACATTTTTTACTGACACACAATTAATGAAATAGAATGTACAGTAGACCTACGATGGCGGTAACCCATTTCCGCAGTTGGTTGCGCAAACTTTATCATTAATTAATAAATTAAAAAAACACATGGCGATGTGGTACGTGTTAATGGAATTAAATAAAAAATATTCTGTGTCAGATATTATTAAAAAAAGTAAAGTAAGTTAAAGTAGATTGCTTTTAAATTTAAATTTAATAGATGTATCAATTTCAAAGTGAAACATATAATTTACTATGTTGACATGGTGTAATGGTCAGTGCACTTCCCCGGATAGGAAGGGTTCCTGATTCGAATCTCGGTGGCAACAAAATATTTTATCGAAAAATTTATTTTATCTGTCTATTATTATCTTATTCTAATTGATACATTTAATTTTTATTAAAAATATCACAGAACTATGTTCTAAAAACTACGACTCCACAATAATGTGTTCTCCTTTAAAAAAATGTATCACACGCTTAATTAAATTGTACTGCATATAGGTTTATTGCGGATCTAATCCGAATTTAAGCAAAAAATGAAGAAACATAAGATGACGTCACGGGAGAAGTGTATTAATCCTCGTTAAGGTGACGTACCGCCACTGTACATTCGGCAGATTGTCGATTCGCCCGTCTAGTATTTATATATAGACCAGTAAAGTAAGGGATTTATATGCGAGCCTCCCGATAGATAATATAATTACTCTCCCACGCGGTCAGATCATGGCAAAGTTAGCCGGCCCGACTGCCAATCACGACCGGTGTGAGGGCGCCGGTTGCGCGGCGAGGGGGATACCCTCGTCAATTCGGACGGGGCGAGCATTTCGGCGGAATCTGGCTCGCTGTAACGGTCTATTCAAAATCGAAGCTCGGTTTTGAAAACGAAGATTGACAGACCGACAGTCGCATCACGGGACCTCGCACTAAGCGGAGTCTTCAGGGTTAGATTTCCTCGAAAAGAAAAGGTTTCCCTAAACAATCGCCAGGTAAAATGCGAAAATAAATCACTCAGTAACATCAAATGTCCTAATTTCGCATTGTTTGCACTTGATTACAAATTGCACCCCTGGTCTGAGAGTTAAAATGTTAACATTTTCGTTTAGGGCTGTTGAATACGCTTCATACATTAATGACAAAAATCGTTAGCCCATGCAGCTCTTTTCATAGGCATTTGCGACTCTTCAACTTCCGCTCATATTTTCATCTACAATCATATTTTGATGCATTAAATAGTTCGGCTGAAACATATGACTCAATAAAACAACTAGTGCCTATGTGCCATTCTCACAAACTTTGGCGCTACCCATTTATGCGAACAAACAATCCCTTCCATGAATCAAATTAAAAATAAGTTAAGACGTAAATCAACTGACGATAATTTACAATCATGCCTTTAAAACGAGTAGTTACATACGAGATATAGCAAAGCTTTCAAAAGCGATGCAATGTCGCCGTTCCAATTGGAAAACTTTACAAAGCCCAAAAAGTTTATCAATCATTTTATGTATTGAAGACTATCAAACATTATAGCTAGATTTCATAAAAATACTACCTTAAAGAGGGTTTCATGACGCAACTTTCAATAAGTTCGTTAACCAGCCTGATCTGCTATTTTGTGTCAAAATGGCGATTATTCGAAAACGTAAAATCCTTTGTATTAGAAAAAAGTTTTAAAAAAACTCACTTACATACACTACATATCTACCTAAGTATTGCAGTTACTGCCGGAAAGGATATTTTTGCTAATATCTATATAAAATTGAATATTTCGTTACCTACAAGTCCCGATAGTAAAAAATGTGTTGAAAGATAGACTTTATATATATCCATCATTTGTTTTAATTATCAGGGAACTTCAAGTTGCAACTTCACATCAAATCCTAAATATGGTATTTTATTAACTTTCAGAATTTCTAGAGTATTCTTCACAAGAAATAAGACTTATTAATTTCTTCACCAAATATTATTCGGTCGTTGGATGAAACTAGGGCTCTTGAAAACGAAATATAATTAGCTTCGGCAGTTTATATCCCAGAAAAGCGCCTTAAATTTAACGAGACATTAAGACGCGGAGAGGTATTTTTAATATCTTTTTCTGCAGACGTTTTGTGGGAGAGGTGTATAGGATGGGGGACCACCTCCATCAGCAGCCCCCAGATAACTAGGAATTTGTTTAGAAGTTCAAGTTGGTACAGAATGAAAAATAAAATCAATACATTTGTCTGGATGCGTTCGTTGATTGAACATATTGAAACCGATCCTAGCGATCAAATCACATCAAACCGAGCATCCAGTACTTTATTAGGAAACAACAATAAATTATGTTTATCAAACAATAGCTTTTGAAATTCTCCAATCGGCTGATTCGTACTTAAATACGATAAAAATAATGTGATTTTTTTTAAAGACAATAAGAAATAATCTAAACACAAACTCTTCAATTCCGCAATTGATAATTAACAAAACTTTTATGGCGGGACGTGCATTCCATACAATTGAAACAGCTGTTCAATACTATAATATCTGCAAAATAAAAAAATGTATGTTTACGTTTAAATCCACGCGCAATTAATTGAAAATTTGTTAATGTATTAACCAGAACCTAGCGGAAGAAGTTATCGATAACAAATAAAGCTGCGCGAGTACTTCGCATAATATTTTGGTACATAAACAACATTTCGATTGAACGAACGTGTTACAAAATGTTTTCAACTATACAGCACAAAGTTATATTTGAAGCGAACTTGAATGTATGAGTTCGCTTCAATATTTTTCAAGAATAGAAAATGACTTCCACAGGTATACTTTTTGCAATAAAAAACTTCTTAAAGATTATATTATATTTCTTTCCGCGCAAAGCGCCTCAGCAAAGTTCATAAGAATACAAAATATATTGGCAATACAGCTCATCGTCCTTCGTCGTACACGCCACTGCTAATACGTCTTACCTACTTTTAACGATCCTTTTAAAATCATTACCCAGCTCGCGGTAGACTTTATTATTCTTTTCTGTTTGAAAAGGGCAAAAGACACGTCACAACACATATTTTCAATGAATGGCGTTTCAAAGTTTACGGTGATACATGGTATCACAAATTTGAACTAACAAATTTTCCATGACGTAAAAAAACCCATAAAATATCCTGCATAATATCCCAACTCCAATATTTTGGAATGTTACTGCCCCAGTTTTCGGAACAGTATAAATCTAAATAACATACTACAAGTTTGAAGGGCATAGCTAGTAGTGATGCCGCCGCAAAGTATAGAAGGATCGACGGAAGGAGTGTGACTGATGCAGTAAATGTTCCATTTCAGAGAGAACTAAGCGGAACCTACCCACAGAACAAGTATTCAATTACAATGACATGTCAGATAAAGAGTAATAGACGAAACCGACTTGCAAAATAGTTAACCAACAATGCCACTTTATTATACAATACAATATATAATAACTTAAACACCTTCACATGTTGCGATAGTTCATTTATTTATTTCATACTTCGCCCGTGCTGAGGTAAACATTTTTAATCAACAATCATATTTTACATAATTAGTTCAGCAACCATAAATTTAGAATAAGAAAGAAGAAAAAAGAAGAAAAACATAAAAAGTGTATGTAAGAAATTATGATCTTGAGAAATTAAATTAAAATAATACAGTACGATTTCATTTAACACGCACACACGCGCATGCAGTCTACTCACTCATAGGGGTTGGGTCTGAAGTTTTGACTCTGTATATGTTCATATTGAAGGAGTGACCATGCTATGAACATATATTCGGTCGTTAGTCATAATTTTATTTTATTGTTACCCCTGAATGGACAAAATATACGAAATTAACTTTTGGTACAGTAAAAAAAATTGTTATTTCTGTGTGAGCACTCAGATTTCATCTACAATGAAAAAAATCCCCTAAACCACTTTACAACTGAAAGGTTTTTCATAGTTTGATGTAAAAAAGTGAAGTAATCAACAATATATGAAATGGTAATTAATGTATGATAATTAAATAATAATTAAATTTGTCTTATACAACGGTTTACACGATTTAGTCCCGAATACAAAAATTATCTCCATTATTTACGGCCAAAAAAATTATTTTATGTATTAACGCATTAGCATAAAGAATTAATGTTTCAAAAACGGTAAAGTTCCGACCGACAGATAAAAAGTTTAAAAAAAATTAATGTGTCGTCTCTTATAAAAAAAATTAAACTTACAGCAATTTTAATCTCCAACTTCGATATAAAGTAAGGCAAATTAGAAAGGGTAGAGAGTTGCAAAACGATGGCGGATAACAAAATAAATAATGTCGATTTACCGATATTAATGCGATATGATTCCTGTAGTAGCCGCTCTACCCACGCTCTTCCACCCACCCCTCGCCTAACAGCCAGCCTGGTCGGTTATTAGTTTACTTTTCTTCTTAAGCTCCTTTATGAGGAGTCCTCGGGCGCGGGGAGCACCTGGCCAGGGGCAGGAGGGGGGCGCCGATATTAAAACATCTTCAGCTGGCTTTAGCGGCAAACATTTTTCCTACGGTTCTCCTCCGAAGAGCTCGGCAAATTTACATTATTAAAAATAACTTACGGAGAGAACCAAAAATACAATATTTACCTAAAATCTTCGTGTTTGTCCCCGGAGAATGTCACAGATATATACGAAATTGTGAAAATCCTACAAATCGCATTATTTTGTTCGGTTAAAGTTCAGTTTAATCAGTAATTCGAGAAAAGGCACAAATGAATTCAAAATACCTACCTGCCGGCCGTCAAATAAAGTTAGCTCCTTCTCACACTGTGTTCGTGCTGAGATGACAATTTATAAGACGGAGTATAAAAAATTTCTATAAGAAAATACAACAGAATTTAATTCCTCGAAATGGAAAAGAACGAGGAAAATAGTGAGCTTTGGTAAGCCACGTACATCACGTATAACGGGAGAAACTTATATCTCGATGCGAAAAGCAAAAGAACAAACTTTTTCTTATCTTCCGTAGAGAGAATTTTAAAACTGTTTCAAATAAAAGCAAGATCCGCTGCGGAGGAAAACTTCACTGAAATTCATTCGGGGAAAAATCCGGTTCTGCTGGTCGAGAAGAAATATTCATATCGGCTGAGAGGTGTGTTACTATCCAAAAGCTGTTGGAACTTTAAATTGAACCGTTCTCAAAGGAAATATCCACAGTCCACACTCCCACAGCTGGCGGGGAACCGTGGCACTATCACCAACGCGCAGCATTACATCCGTCCTGACGAAGAAACACTACTATAGGACATTAATTAATCCACGCGATTAATAAAAAGTGGGTTACATTTTAAAATTAATAATTATATTTAAACATGAAGTTAACGCTATAAACATTTACAAAAAAATATAAAATTTAGAGCAGCTTGTATGCATCTGAGGGTAGTTAAATAGGATATTTAACTATGACGGCGATCGACGTGGAATACATTATACTGTTTGAAATCGCCTCATTCGCACCGAAAACACTGCAACTATGTCAAAATTTCTAAGGAACATCCAATGGCGGCACCGCCTGACCTCACCGTCGCACGCGAGCCAGCGGAAATGTAGCAATCGTAAATATAATTGCTATAAAAAGGTTCGCTGCCCCACACCGTCGTCACGGGTGCTAATTACACCCCACTACACTGCTTACATTCATAATATCAAGTGTACTCAGTGATATACATAGGCACTGAATTTAATTTATAATAACATTAAATGCTTCGGTATTCCAATTTCTGTAGGAGGTAGTCTACAGTTTGAATATAATTGGAACAGGTGGGTGTGTGGACCGATAGATACGATGTCAGAAGAGCCGAGCACTGAGCATGATGAGGTAGAAGATGATCCCCTATAAACGTTATTAAATCGGAGAGAATCAGTCGCTACGAGTACTTCATACATATTAAACGTAAGGGAGAGCTGTATGATAAAACATTCCGAGAGATGTATTCAAATATGTCTCGTTACCTGTATCGTGTGGTAGAAATGTCGCGTCACGGAACAGAAAATAATGTGATTTTTCGTGCCACAGAACACAAAGGGAAAGTGAAAGAAAGAAAAATAGGAATAATTCAGGGCAACTCGTGCGTGGCTAATAAAAATATCGCAATATCCGATGTTACGGCAGGGGTGTGCGAGCGGGGCGGGGGCCGGGTGGGAGTGGGGGGCGGGGGCGGGAGCGGGGGCGGAGAGCGGACATTATTACTACTGTTGTATTATACACACCCTGTACTGCGCCGTACATGTCCTGCTGCGGACGTGACGCTCATATTAATCCGCTGTTTTATTAAAAATATTGCCAATACGGGAGGTTTATTGACTAGGAAAAGATTGCTTGCAGAAAATAAGCATTCATTTTCCTTTAACCCGATAAATATCGGCGACGTCAAATTGGAACCGTAAGAGAGTTATGTCGAGAGAGCTTATGAAAACGAACAAATTAAGGGAGAATCTGCGCCATTGTTCACGCACATTATCAATTAAGAATATGACTAGACTAATTAATATTAGTTGACATTAATTATAACACCAGGGCTAGGTTAATAGCCGTTCAATTAAGTTTCATCAGTCAATGATTAATTATTAAAATCTTACTAAAACCGACGTCCCTCCATAACATCTTAGCTAGCTTCTTAATACACCACCCGCAAGACTATCGGGAACACAATCTTAAAAATGCAAAACTAAACATCACGCATGTACAATGTTACGAACAAAAGTCAATAGTTTTATTTCTTGGCTCAATGTTTCTTAATATCGATTAGACGGGCAATCCGATACATGTTTAAGCATCCAATCAGCCGTTTCACCTGTTAGAATAGTTGCATGATATAGTCACTTGAGGAACTTAACAAGAGACTGACAATATCTTCGCATCCCTGTAGCGATCGTCGGTGAGAAAACCTCTGGATGAACAAGTAACCTTAATAGATGATATCTTGGTTCCTGATAAATTGGATCGACTACTTCATTATCATACTTTTAGATTCTAAGACTTCAACGATACATGTTAACATGAGCACCATCCGACGTGATGTTCAAGACATCGAGACATCGAGACATCGACTGGAGGCATTCCGGGTTACGCAGGCATTCGCAGGAAGCGCCTGCACACATAAAAATATCGAACAGGAAAGTGGAATAGCGCAATACTTAAATACGATCAGAGTCTCGTCTGTTACCGCTTACTTAGCCAAGTGGGGTATGTGGATGTCATTCAGTGGTGCAACCCTCCCTCCCCCCCGCCCGGGCACTTAGTGGCGGCACAGATTAGCATACATGCAGGGCAGGTGCCGCCTGCCGCCTGCCGCCTGCCGCCCCCGCCCCAGCCGGGGAAGCTAGAAGTGTTCCGCCCCGGGCCCGCGGAGCCTGACAATAGTGCCGTCGTTATATTACATTTTTGAAATATGTATCACCTAGTTTTGAAACACCGGGCTCGAGTCGCTTTAGGGCTGGGAAAATAAATGTCGTAATATGCAAATGATGAGAATATAGTTTGTTTAGAGTTATGATGGTAGACATTTCATTAAGGTGAACCTGATAATGCACAATTGTATTATAGCATCAGATCGTGATCCCGCGCTCTATGATACCTCCATAATATTACCCATTGCTGAGAAAACCAATCCACCTTTAAAAACTCGCATATCTACAAAAATGTCTAATGACAATGACAATGACAAAAATTATATTTTTATTTTAATGGTTTTGATTAAATATTTTTTTTATTATTTCTTCACAAAATTATTTTTTTGGGTTATTCCTTTGGGTTATCCGTACGGTGAAAGAAAAAGAAATCTAGACACAGCACAAGTTACGATATGCATCAGCCGCTCCAATCATTACCACCCGGGATAAGCGCCTAACGTAGGTAGACACAATCGTAGAAACAGAACCAGAGATAAATGTAATAATTTCCGTATAAGAGTTTAATGTAGGTTTTGGCAACAATGTTTACTTCAGAAAGAACAGGTAGCCCATAAAATGAATAAATAAATAATGTGTTAATAATGCTGCTAGCTTATCGTCATATATCGAAAAAGCCACGCTCCGAAAGCAGCGATGAACATTTGCGGTGGCCGCCCCGCGCCCTCGCAGCAGAGTAGACAGAGCTCAGAGCGTGACACACATCCCCTTCATTTCATTAGACAGCGTGACTGGGTAATAAATAACGTTTATTTTTTGTAAAAACAAAAATCTTTTTCGGCAGCACCGCACCGGGCTGCCGAGCCTCGCGCCGGAGCGGAGTGTCACCGACACCATTATCGCAAAACATATTAAAATGTAAATCAAATTTATCAATGTCATAACCAGGGTGCATGTTCAATCTCGCTCTAGTTCATAAGGCCCGTGTTACGGCACTCCCCGAACCGTGCGACCTGCATCCTCTTCAGCTCTCATCCGAGGAAAAGGGCAGAGGCCAAATAAAATAAATGCTATTCAATGTATTCAAAACGACAGCGACCTCGGACAATTTTAAGAGACAGCAATGAAAACAACAGCTAGTTTTTGAACCATGATACAGGTACGAGTAGAAACTAACAAGAAGGTATATAACCAATCGTAAGCATTCTCCAATTCACAAATTAAAAGTAGTAGCGTGAAAATAACTAGGAGAAACAACATTGTATTTCAAAAAATAATGTGAGAGCTACAAGTAAATAAGAAATATGAGGAATGTGTCCACACAGCGATGTCACGAAATGAAGGACAGTAGGTAAGGCACTAAAGACGATGTATAGATGATATCGTGAGCTAGGACTAGGTGAAATGAAATAGATGAAAAGCTCGGACAATGCAGCTACACGCTGATTCTCTTCTGCTCCCATTCTGAAAATGATTTGGCGTTTATTCGACTGTTCGCTCGTGGATCCAATTAAACGGAAGAGGATATCCGAATGGCTGAATATTTGGGTGCAGCGATGCGCGGAACAGAAGCAGCTTCACACGATCCAGCCTCCGCGTCCTCCGATATCCGCCCTCGCCATATTAAATCATATGAATAATAAAAGTGTCTCGGCTCCCCGGGGACCAGACAACATTACGGTCTCAGCAGACCGCAGCCGGGCGCCTGCGGAACACCTGCGTTGTAAATCAACGGTATTAAGTTTTACCTGCGTTAAACTCTGAATTATGCTACGATTCCCGGGAAAAATGTACGGAAAGTAACGTTATACCCGTGACTCGCTATATCTCATTCTTTCATAACGTAAACTTACCTGTGAAATGTAATATTTATCAACAGTTATTACATTTACCGATGCGCATGGTAATGACAAATAAATCAAGACATTAATAAAGTCAAAACTTAAGAAAATAAATTTTTGTGAAATTAGACAATCGTGTCGTTGACATAAAGACCCTGCTGTAGAAATTGAATCACGGGTTGTCTAATACATTTTAAGAGAAATACTCCCTTAAATAAACTTTTGACGTGCAGCGTTATATTCAATCATCTATTCGCTACATTTGATGTAAAATAGAATCAGAAAAATGACAGCACATATGAAACTATTCGATATAAAATAACAATTATTTTATTCGTTTTTTTAATGTTATTCCAAACAGCGTTTAAACGCTGTTAAATCCTCGTTTCATCTTTTTTTTTATTGTTTCCAAAATATTGTCTAGTTTCATTTAGGAGCGTTATTTAGGTACAAAAGCTAGTGTAATTTTATTTGGGTAGGTCAGTTGTCAGGTTGTCTCGTGCGACAGAATTTTGTCAAAAGGCACGATGTGATATTATATTAACTGAGAAATTCGTGCACAGCTTTAGTGAGCGTATTGCAGTGTTGGTCGTAAGTAGCTCTGATTGCTTTAATTAGGAATCGTTGCATTCCCCCGAATATTTGTTCTAACAGCGTTACCAGCCAGCTAGATAGGTATACGCTATATAAGCAAAAGGAGTTATATGGGCTTTCAAAATTCATTATTTTGATACGTTGGAAAACTGCACTTCTTTACTTGTTTTGTGTATGGCAGCCAATTTAATAGATCGAGTATTTTGTTTTCCCACTTTCTTTATTGTTACTTAGTAATGTAATTCACAAACTAAAGGCTTTATTGGTTGCTTTATCTACTACACTATTATTTTACCATATTATAGCAGACAACTACAGTAATAATATTATACGGCGCTATTTTCTCTTTTTCATAAGCTGTTTAGTCCTAAAATAGCATTTAAAATTGGCATGTGAACGTACGGATATGATTTTACGAAAATGTGATGTGCTTTTAATATATATTTTATTTTACTGATGCACTGTTACCGAAGGCAAAGACATCCACAATTTTTTGGGTCTACCACAGCAAACCTAGTCTTCCGACAAACTGACCCGAAGGTTAGCATTGTCTGAGATGTCAAACTCTTGAAAATACAGAGACGCCCTATCGCTCTGTACCTTAACCAACACAACATAAATGTTTCTCTTTCAGGGAAATGGAGCCATACATAGTTCAAGCACGAGGAATGTGAAGTGCGAGAATTTTGATGTTCCGTATATTATCGGTGAATATATGGCACGCAGAATATATGGCAATCTATCCAGCTGAAACGGTATTTTACAGTAGTCCACATGTGTTACCACAAATGCATAATTAATGTATAATTAATTTTTATTTTTATGGAGAACACATTATTATTGTAAAGTTGCAGATATTTTATTGTGATATTTTAAATGTATCAACTAGAAAGATACAAAGAAAAAATCAATTTATCGAAAAAATATTTTAGTATCCCGGTAGCAACTAAAATATTTTTTCAATAAATTGATTTTTTCTGTACATCTTTGTAGTTGATACATTTAATTTGTATTATAATTAATTTGTTTGTACGCAGAATATATTTACATTTCTTATTTATGTTAGTTTGTTAGTATTTTTAAGACATCATTAATCATTTGTTGAAATCCATTCTTACTTTTCAAAGCGATCATTTTTAAGAAAATGACTATTGACCACTGTTACCAATTTAGGTACAAAGATTTGAATTCGTTATTTACTGTGCCAACCGTAACTTAAAAAAATATCACTAAAATCAATAATCCTCTAACACATTGTTATAAAATCAGTAACAAGAGCGTTAAAAGATGCAACTAATTTTTCGGCATCATATTTAGCACTTCGTGAAAAGTCATTCAGAAGCTTGGATCCATCCATTGAATCCATATGTTACATTTTTTAAATTAATACATCTTTCGTATCAGCACGTTCCTCGTGTTGGAAGAGATCCAGGTACGAACCCCGGTAGCAACAACAATATTATTCGATAAAATTGATTTTATATGTATATCTTTCTAATTAATACATTTAATTTGTATTCCAATAATAATAATATTATTTACACGTCAATACATTTAATATTCTCAGATCAGACTAAATGCAATTTCGTTAATCACGTAAAGCTTATATTAAGGTGTTGGAAAAGTATTATATTTATTTATATATTATATTAATTCATATTAATTCATTAGACCTGCGTCTAGTGGTCGGGGGTTCGAGTCTCGTTCCAGGAGACCAGCAAGTGGGTCCTATCGTCATAGCACAAACGTTTAGCGTTGTATAAAAATAGTAAGAATATTGATGTGACATGTATTCCGTGTACACATCACTACTTTTGTAAAAAGAAAAATATATTTATCACTTATGTACTGCTACAAAATAAGTTAATATTTTTCAACATCTAATATAATTCTTATTTTATATTTAAAAAAAAGTTACATTATGACGTTAAAATACTTTTTTTTAACATATAATACTGAACTATAATTTTTTATCTTTTTTTAAAATATTAAATATTCACAATACAAATGACAATTAACATTAAGAGAACACATTCTTATTGTGAAGTTGTAAGTATTCAAAACATAGGTCTGTGATATTTTAAATATGAATTAAATATATTAATTAAAAAGATATACATATTAAATCAATTTTATTCGTATATAAAATTATTCGTTAGGTTCGAATCCCGGTGGCGCAACAATAATATTTTTCGATAAAATTGATTTTATATGTATATCTTTCTAATTAATAATTAACAGTTAGCGTACAACAAAAAATGAACTATGTATTAATTAGTATTTTACATTGAAAAATATTTGTGCGTTATTTATTATTTTTTTTAATATATTTTACAAATTAATTTGGTATATTGGCAAATGGATTGTTGAGTGCTCGGTACAATTCAGTAACTTTGATAGCAAAAGTCATAAATTCGAAATCTTGTTCAAGTTTGCTTGAAAATAGTGAGAACCATTTCTCTATTTATAGTAAAAAAATATTTCTAATAAATTTACAGTATTTTGGTTGAAGAAAAACACACTTCTTATCACTGTCCCAATGCTGGACGAATCTTTGACTAATCGTACAATGTAGCGAGAAATTCCTTAATAAACAATGTGTCCTAATGGATCGCGTGAGCCGGAGCCCGCCCTGGGCAGCGGGGCAGTGGGAGTGCGTGAGATGTGCGGTGTCGGCTGGGTACAGGATAAGCGACCGTTTATTAACCGGCCCCCGCTCGCGGCAGGGCGGGGCTCGGCCGGCCGCGGGCGGGCGCCGTTGAGAGGCTGCACGGGGCCTCCCGAAAGTGTAACAAGAGGCGCAAATTACAAATACAATGCAACATTACTTTTGGGACTGAAGTGAAGACATATATTTGATATACCTCATGGCTTGGACGAGGTAAAAAGAAGTTACAAATGAAGACAATCAAAGCGCATTGACATTTTTCAACAACAAAAACCAGATATAATATCTCTAATAGTAGTAAACGACGAAATAAATGAAATATTTAATTATCTTGCACAGCTTTAACTTTTAAAAAGGTGACAAAGCGGAAGGTAATATAAGCCACGCTAGTTGGATGAGGAAAGCACCTTGTTTCATGTTGACTAGGGCAATGCAAATTTATCGCAAAATGGTATTACCGGTAAATCGGTAAAACTCTGAATTGAATAGGTATCGGTTTACCGGTAATTTACAGTTAATTATGAAGGTTATAAAAAGTGAATATAGCCGATCACCGGTTTCAAAGTTCGTCGCTAGGGCGACCGAGTGTGCGGGTCGGACCGGCGCAAGTAGGCAGCTCACTTTGCATTCGCGTTTCAAGCTGAGAGGTGGCGGTGGCTGTCTCGCCACATTTCGGAACTTTTGCTTGGAGATGGAGCCTGAACGGAATCCAGGAGCGGATACGACGCCAAAATGGCATTTGAACATCGCGCTCAAGATGCCTATCGAAGGAAAATATTGAAATTTCCCTTCTTCTAAGCTTTCTTATTCTTCTTAGGCTTCATTATACTTCTTCTTGCGCTTCTTTATAATTCTTTCTACCTTATGATCTTCTCTCTGGCGATCTTTATTTTTCCTCAATTTTTACATTATTTTACCACGCAAAATTACGGTTTATTCCCAATACCCTTCGACATTATCTTACAATGGTCCACCTGGAAGAAGAGGACGCGTGCATGCGCCGCTGGTGGAAGGAGTACCTGACCAGAATTGGCAGGCACTCAGACAGCTCGGTAGAAGCCGCTCCCGGGACACCGCGAGAGACGGATGCGTGAAGATGCCGTATTTTGCCGTGGGAACAAGAGGAATCGACGTATTATTACTGTTAAGTAGTTCCGTACCTACATTGTTTAGAGTTTAATTTATCAAAGTAGTTCTGTTCCATTGATCATTTGAATAAATTCAACTAAAACTTGTTGACCCTTTTATTCTGGAATATCACCTCTCAAATCTTACTTGACACACTATGGTAAGTAGGTAGCATCTGATTACCGAACAACTCACAATCACGCTCTCCGTTGTGGCTAAGCGGTGGAGCGGCTGCCGTAACTTTCACCCCACAATGTTTTTTTTTTTTTTGTTAAGAATCAATACGAACTATTGACTCCGTATATATATTTTATTCAGATGATACTAAAAAGTATTTATCGTAAGACGAGGGATGAATAATAAAGTACCGTAGGCTTGACTGGTGATTTTTGCGATGGTCCCCGATGGTCTCGGATCTCCAATACATATGCGCGCATTGTATTACGACAAATAATATTCCGGGTAAACGTACCATACAACAAGACACTCAACGATCCTGCTTTCTGCAAATATTATCACATAAAAATCGTAGTTTAAAAATATTATTATATAATAAATTAACCGAAATTACCGGTACTTAGAAATGTATTTACCGGTAATTCGGTAAAGGAATTTAAGCACATTTTCCGGTAAATCGGTTTAAATGCGTGCCCTAGTGCTGACGTACTGTCATTTTTTTAAATTATTTATATATTTATTTATTACTTATTATTTTTACTGTTCTGAGCATTTATGCGCTTATTTACATCGTCATATAGCGGTTCCGACCATTTCTCTGACTTCGTCGGACTATCTAGTTGGCGATTGACCTATATTTCTTTATCTTTCCACGTTTAGAGTGACCACTAGCATTTGCAGGCTCTCTTCAATTCTTCTCACAATGTGCTTAAACTAGGCAAGATTTTTTTTCTAAGCTTTATCTTTCGTCACCGTGTGGTTTCTTAAGAATGCAGGCATTTTGTGTTTGCCTCGCTGTCCACTGAAGCTGAACCACATATTTATTTTCTTCTTATATTCAGGATATGAGGAAAACGATTTATTTAACTAAGCTTTTGTGTTTCTCAAGATGAAGAGTTCTCCCGAATGCCGATTAGCTTCAACATAGTTGACATGATCGTGCTTCACATCTTCTATTTTTTCAGACGATAGCGATTTATTTTAACAAACTAAAATATGTTAAGTGTATTTAATATAATAACTAGACATTAAAGAAAGATTACACTACCCTTACACCGCGCTCCGTAGACTTTTTCTAAGGTTTTCAAAATTTAGCGGAAATTCATAATTCATATCTCAGAGATGGTTGTACATTTATAAAAAATACAAAGTTTTATAAATTCACTTTTACAGGGGAGGCATATGGATTTAATAGATTTAATGATTGACCGATTTCGCGAAGCGGCCCTGGAGCCAGGCAGCAATTTCCCGGGATCATCTCTGAGAATTTGTGACGTCAGCGGGCGATAACGCCGGTTATTTTACGATTCCGCTCAGCAAAAAGTTCAGGTGTGCCACCGTAACAAAACTTTTATGCCCTTTCGTTATATTAAAAATTGGAACGCGAATATCCAAATTTACTGTCGAACGCATAACCGACGGAGGGGGCGCGAGCCGCCCCGCTCCGCCCCGCCCCCTCTCCCCACCCGCAAGGAGCGCGGGCATTATTTATGTACCCAGATGGATAAATAGAATATATTATTGATTATTGACTGACCGCGGATAAAATAAGGCGAAAACCAGAACCGAGAAATAATTCCGAACGATCTCTTCGCAAAGACGAAATACGGCGAACGTGAAAATAGTGCGGGTTAAATGGAATAATGCCACAATCCACAATAGGTCAGACCCTGGACATAAATCTCAGTGAGACATGATACGGCTTTATTGGAATATCCCGGCCGGCCGTGCCGTACCCGCAGCGGGGCAAAACTCAGCAAATTACGCCTAATCGGATCATTTTCATATTATAAATCTTATAGCAATGATAAACAAATAATATTAATCAAATTACATTAGTTTTGTATTAAAAGATATTTATTTTTCACAAAATATAGAGATTATGATCTTTCAGAAATTAAACAGTAATGAAGCAATACACATTTAAAATACATATGACATGACAGCTATACGTACATTTACGATAAGCGCCAAATAATGTGTTGTATTATATTAAACATAATACAATAGTAGCTAGGAAGGCAATTCTTCGAGTAAATAACTCATTATTCTCGGAACAGACGTGTGCAGTTATTCTTTTTACAAATTGCCCTGTTCTTCTCGAATACAATCAGTTAAAATGTAGCGTTGTTTGGTAAATCAAAATGTTATACTGTATTGAAAATTGAGAAAATACAAAAAAACTAAATTCGTGACTATTTTAAATGAAACAATAATAAAATATGTTTCATATTATATTTGTTTTACGTGTGTACAATCTACTTCAATATAGGTGTTAAAAATATTCAAATAGGATAGGGAACTTTGTTGTTATCGGATATTAGAAACAAAATCTCCGAGGACTAATGTGAGCACAATAACCGGCGTCTACTGTATAATAATATCTTCATTTAAAAGATAATTATATGATAGCACGTTAGTTTATAAAAATGAAACATATTAATTGTGATATTATTATATATTGAAAAAAAAGATGATAATATTAATTTAATTCCAATGAAGGACGACAATAGGAATGTTCAGCATAGTCTTAAATTAGTCGTCACATAAATAAATAGCAATGAATACATGTTATAGTAAAATAATAAATATAGGATAGGATAAAAGCAAACGCAGATGATAAAGTTAATTAATATTATAAGCAATAAATATATTATGAAAACAATAGAATGATAGCGTTAAACACAGAGGAAAATAAATAATACAGGATAAAAACAAATAAATACATGATAAAAATAATAATGCTACGCTTTTAAACTCTCATAATAATTAGATGACATAAAATTACTATATTAATTCGTAAATAAATAATTATATATATACACAATATAAATGATTATTAGATGTTATAGGTCATTGTTTGTGTAATATCGTATTTACTATAGTAGTTTTTTTTAAATTATAGGAACATTTAATCGTTCTTCATAAATAATGTTAACTTAAACAAATTTGAAATATTTAACAAAAGGGTTTAAATCACACATTTTTCGAATTTGTTCCATTGTACAGTCCGCAAAAATCTACAAAAACGTAAAAACTTTTCTGTCTCAATTTTCATGAAATAAATGGGAATAAATCAGACGGCGTCCCCAGCAAATGTATCGAAAGAATGTATGGAATCGGGGAATTCTTATTTATGGAAATGTGTCAGTTAATTAAATGGCCCCGGGGCGGGTTCAGGTAACAATAGGGGCGAAAGGGAATATTTTTCGCGGAATGGAAAAATTGATTTAGCCGCCAGTGCCGAATGCCGAATCCAATATTATTCTATCAGACTCGTCGATTTATTATAAATTGAATTCGGCACACCCACGCATGGCGTAATATTTCTACTGAGTTATAATCTAATTTATATTATCGATTGCGAACCCCGCCGTATTGGGCCGCTCGGATGAAAGAAACTCTCCGATCAGGATGCTGATGTCTCTCCAGAGATATCCCATCGATTAATCTAACTAATTAACGAACTCAATTAAAGGCCGAAACCACCAAAAGTATATATTTATCCAAAAAATACGTAGATGGGTAAAAGAGTAACATTGGACCGCTTTGAGATGTTTTTTAATGATAATTTTATAAAATGAGTTGAAACAGCTTGTTTTATTCCACTATATTTTATTATATTAAACGTTAGAACGTTTTCGGGAACATCTTTCCATTATTAATAATACAATATAACTAAAATTAGAAACTTTTCAGACAGTAAGTAAGGGTGTATCTGAAGCTAAGGAAGGTGGGTGATAATATTGTTTTCAGGAACATTCAGCTGCGACTATTTAAATTATTAAGTGATCTTACAACTTCATTTAAATAATTTTGGCCACAAAATCTACGAAAATACAGGAAAAATATGACTAAAACCCTGTTTCATGGGTGTCCCAATGTTATATTGATAGTTGGATAACAATTCTTTCTGGGTAACATTAAAATATACTCTTTTGTTATAAAAGACGCCTCTGATAAAAAATGTTTAAAATGGTACTCTTCTCCCATATTAAATCGTCTGATCTAAGCTAAGATACCTGATTCGAACAAATGAAAAACTTGTTTATTTTAACTAATTGACAAAATAATTTCCTTTTTAATTTAATCTTCTTTATCCGAGGCAACCGATGATAAAACGATACATCTATTTAAACATGCTCTTCAGTTCTTTAGAATTCGAACGTCACATACCTTCAAAATAGTATCTACGAGTACTATATGCTTATCCAGGGGCACTGCGCCTGACCATCCTGCTATTCTACACTCGTACGATCCCTGTACTCGAACCGTCTAAACATTTCTTTCAAGAATACAATAATTAATCCATTTCAAAAATTCACTACACAATAATATTAATACCCTCTTCAGTATTAATATGTTAGGTAAAAATGTCCGGAATTGAATGCTTTTGAATGGTTGTGTGGATATATATAAGTTCCGAACCTAGCCCCGATTAGTGTAGAATGAAAGTTCAGCGTGTATAATACGATTTCTAAAACTAATTAGCAGACAATATATCCAACAGACCCGGAAATATACAAAATTCCGGAAATCTCTTTCGATAACCTCCTATTGTCGATCATAAAAACACATCATCTATCAAATGCAGGGCCGTAAAATGAAGAACTCATTTTTTTAAATATTTTTTTACAATATATCAAAAATGTCAATTAGGCCATTTTTCTTTGGTTTTTACCACTTATGTCCCTACTCTTGTATGGTAGCTACTATACTCTTATACAAAATCATTAATGATAAAATTTACAATTTTCTTTAAATTATAGATAAATATTTATAGATAAAAATAAATATATATATATATTATAACGTTACGAATTCTTGGTAGAAGAAGAATGTAACGTTAGTACCTACTTTAACTAGTTAACACCATGGCTAAATAATTTCGCGTTCGGCTCGGATCGCCGAGTGGTAATTTCGATGGTGGCCGCTAGGTTTGTGACCGTTGCTTCGAGTGACGGACCAGCGCTGGCAGGTATATGGATTATTTCTACTCGCCACTTCGAGCTGAGGGGGTCGGCCGCGGGCAGCTATTCGACTGCTGCCTCCATTCTGTTGAATTCGTATTAGAAGATACACCGAGGATGGTGCCTATAAAGATCTAGGCGCAGAGCCAACGCCAGAGAGAAGCGTATGGACGTCGCACCATGGAGAAATAAGGAGGGTAAAAATCAAAATAATACTTTGATTTTACTAGCACTCATTTGTAGCATTATGAATCCTAATTGTATCGTAAAAATCTATATTGTTGCAGGAAATAATTGAATTACCCTTGATTTACTTCTTTTACCTCTTTTACTTCTTTATTTTTCTTCTTACTTTATTCTTTCTTTCTTTCCTCTTACTTCACACTATATCTTCGTGCTATTACCTCTGGTCATTTCTCATCATGGTCTACCTGGGAGACGAAGATTCGTTCGTGGACCCACGGTTAAAGTAGTGTCCTGACCAGACACTTAAAAACGGCGGTGGAGCTGCTCTCAGGACACCAAAATGGAAGATTGCAAGAATATGATAATGATTTTTTACAGCAGAAGCAAGAGAAATCGCCCAAGGTCGACGCATTTTTACGTACTATTATTATTGTCGTCACCACCTATTTTGTAGCTCTGTATTTTATATTATTTATTCAAAAAGTAATAATTTTCTGTTTTCTTTGTTCTATCAATAAAATTTGTTAATAATGTTTTTATTATGAAATACCACCTTTCACAATTTCACTGTTTAGTAAAGTTTCTTTTCCCAGAAGATGGTCAAGGTGGATCTCGATATGATGGTAAGTAGGTAGCTCTGATTCACGACCTCACACTCATGCTCTCCCCCGTTACCGGTCAGTAAAGGATAGTCTGCCAGAAAACGCCTCACAAAGGCGCTTCCAAGTCGCGGCGGGCTACACCTCACAATATATATATTACTTATCGCGTCTAGATTTTTGTGAATATTTCAGTCTTCTTTCATAGTTTATTTCTAAAAATCCTAATTAGGTTAATATTCCCTGTGAATTGTTTCAATTTTATTTTAGATATAACAATTTAATTCCTGGCATGGTCGCGTAGTTGCCCGTGTCCGTCACCCGTGACGTTATTATATCGAAACCATGTGACCATTCATATATATTTGAACTAATACGTGCGTAAATTTCAAACCGATAAAGCCTAGTCAAAGTGTTTTTACTTTGAGAGACAAAAAGTGATTACCCGATTATCACGCCTGTTCACTTGACTTGATATTCAACAGAATGTGAGACAGGTACTCAACAGTATTCCAGTAAAAGTTCCAGGTACGCTTCCAGAATTGGATTGCCTTCACTGTATACACGTACAAACATAATTTAAAGGCGAAAATAACCACCAGTTAACAGTTCCACAGTTCAGTTAACAGGTATATTTTTAAAGGTGCTTGCTTCCTGGAAATTAAATTGTCGTACCTCATATGTATAGTATTAGGTTTATAATTATTAAAAAAACAGTTTTTTAGTTTTTATAACTGACGAACAATTTTTTTTCATTAATTCAGTGGACTCGCCCTTATTAAATGTATTTAAATTAGATTAGAATTACCACATGTAATTAAAAATATTTTTCATTCATTAATACTGCACGTCACTTCTTCGTCATTTCATCTCCAAAAACTAAAAAAAATATTTAGTTGTCATTAATGGCTAGTCCACCCAACACTGTAATAGGAGAGGTAAGAAAAGATTAACGATATATTTGAGTAATATCCAAATGAGCAAGTACGAACGAGATCAGTAAACGTGAGAGAGATTAATTATTATTATGAATCTCTCTCGAATTATCTACTACAATGCCCAAATATTTAATGAAGTCGATACATTCTAAAATAATAATAACTTGTAATTACAATGTTTCATATAAAGCCTAAGGATTATATTCTAATGAATTTCTTGTTCATATTAAAAAATATATATATGTAATTAATTCAAATATATTATAAACTAAGTCTTGTTTTAATAAGTAGCGTCGCTTGGAATCTGATCGGCATTCAAAATATACTTGGTTAATAAAATAAACTAAAATATTATTTTTCTATCGTTGGGGTAGAAAAAAGTTATTTACAATATTTGAATATGTCCAAAAACACACAATTACTGGATTTTCACCTACAGAGTCACTGTTATTAAACAAATAATAGGTATTTCATAAAGACGAAGCTATTTTTTATTACATTTAATGGAAAGATATGGAAGTGTCTCCACATAGTAACATATATACAACTTCCAAAAATTTGATAGATCACTTAAGCCAACCGATCACTTAAGCCCTGTAATTACCCATACTTCCATATCTTTCCATTAAATATAATAAAAATAACTTCATCTCTATGAGATATCTATTAAAAGTTTAAAAGTTATTTCAGTTAACTGGTAATGTTTCATAATTGTAATAGACGCATTCAATTTTAAAACATTAATTTCAAGATACAGTTCAAAAAGATGCGTCAGGCAAACGAATATCAGACATAATAGAGATGTTTATTACAAAAGAGAAAAGAAAGAAAACCAAGTTCACTCTCTGATAAAAAAAAATAATGAACACGCATAAGAAAAAATACATTTAATTGAAAAAATGTCTAAATGAGAGATAATTAAGTCAGTATTATATTTCCAGCTTTGTGCGTATATTTTACAGTGCACCAACAAAAAAAAGGATATTTCAAACTATTATAATAATGCAAGAAGAACAAAACTAGGAAAATATTATTTATAAGAGACAACAATTGTTCAACGACCTATTTCAATAGCAATATTATTGAACACCGTGAGATTTAAAAAAGATGTGACAAACATAATAAGACAAACACATAAATAAAACGTTAAATATAATATGTTAGTTTGTACGTTTGCAGATACGAGCAGCTTAGCACGGTACACCGAGAATAATCTAGGCCGAAATAAAGCCGCGAATTGCGAGAGCGGGAATTAAGGTCAAAAATAGTATTTGAAGCCCAGATCGCAGATAGCTCTCTTAGGAGAATCGTTTTCATCGGAGAAGCAAAGTAAATCAGATACAGGGAGGCGTCAGAACAATCGGTGGCGCGGAGTTGTAAATAATGGCTAAACTTTCCCCGCGCTACCCGGGAAAAGTGCACATTAAGGAGGTCTGGCGTGACAACAAATCTTATGGAAAAATCTCTCGCCTTATCCGAACGGCCCGGGGGCGGGGCGGGGGGCGAGCGGCGGGGGAGACAGATGCCGAGGAAACTACGAGAAAAAGTATCCCGCTTTGGGTGGGGGTGTAGCGCGGGGGGCAGGGACGGGCCCGGAAACTTTCCGAGAGAGAGAAAGTTCCTCGTGTTGTCAGCCCGTCGAATAACCAATTTTTCAATACATTTCAATTCAGTCACCGCAATCCGTAAATGCGTACTTTTGTTTTTTGCTTCTCTTTTCTCGGCGCGGGGAAACTTCCAAACTCTAATTTAAGGGGAATATCGCTGTTAGTAAGAATTTGACATCACTTTTTAACGGTAACGGTTTATGTAATACAAACACATGAAACGGTATCTAAAATTATCTCACTCGCTTCATCTTGAAAAATTATAACTATAAACAATTTTCTTATTCTGACTGAGAAAGGAACTGACGCGCAAACAGCCTATGAAATCGCTAAATAATTAAATATTTGACAAAACATACTATTCAAAATTCGATAATTAATTTGGTTGCTTTGGTCTAAACTCTAGTACACCTTCCTCAACTCTTTCCGCCTTATAACCGTTATTCATTACTGCCATAACATAAACAGGACATGATTGAAGCTTTGGTGGGAGTGGATCGGGTGTCTATCCGGAACTCCGATCTCCTCAGCTGCAAAAGGAATCTGGAATTGTTCAGGACATTTGTGAGAGTTTGGGTTTCTAGGTGGAAATTACTTAGGGGTATCAACTAGTAATACCAAAATCAATGCTTTTTTTTTACTGTTTCTCCTCTCATTGCGGACAAATGGCCAGCGGTGGTGCTCTGATGACAAGTCAGATTGTAATTATTTTGTTTTGTCTCTTTCCCTTTTTCGGGGGGGGGGGGGGGTGTTTTTTCTTTAATTCCCTCGGCTCCCCGAGCACAGCTCCATTTACCGTGATGTCTCCCTACCCTGCTATGGTTCATGCCTGAAATTATGTAACTGAAATTTTTATTTTCCATTTATTTATTTTATTTAACTGTTCTTTGCGCGTTAGTATTTCTTATGTACTATATTTTGTGTGATGATATTAATGAGTTTGTCTACACATTATATATTATTTACTTTTCTGACCAAGAAGTAAACTAGAAAAATATCAGATCCTGCATTCTTCATCTTTTGCATCTTTCTCATATCGAATAGCGACATAAGACATTACAACGAACTTAAACTTTTTATATTATTTCAATTTTCTGTCCAACACTACGCTGTCTGGCGGAAAGCCACTCACCAGTGACCGAGTTGAGTTGTGCCTCGCTCTGGCCGTTACCCAGCCAAGCCTTTCGAGGAGATCGACTTGGAACTATTTATTACAGCAAGAGCGTGTAGCTTAGTTTGAAAAGTAATAAGAATATTGGTGTAACATCGAGTGTTAGTAGCTCGTCTCACACGTAATGTTCCTTCACTTTATCTCGCACACCATCCACTTCTTCCATTCATTAGATCCTTACCTATTTCTTTTTCCTTTTACAACCGTCATGGCAATATAGCTTTGACATTTGGAATTGTTCCATTAAAACGCGACACCAAAACGAGGAAAATTACTTTTTCAAATGGTTCGGTGGTCATAAAGTCAATATTGATTTTATCTATTAGTATTAGATAAACACGTCGATGTTTCCTTTTCTGTTTTCCTCCGCTACGACCAGTCAGCGCATCCTGAGGAGAAACTCGTTAACTTCTTCTTCTTTGTCCTCGCATTTTTCCATTCATCTATCACTCTGCTCCGACTTGTTATATCCTGAGCTGCATTTTCGGTAGAGCATAGATGGCCTAACTGGTGTTTTATAAGCTTTTCCCTCTGTCTCGATAGGAATCGTATTGCTCTCCCAACTCGCCAGCAATAATAATAGTCCAGTGGAGACGGCGCCCGGCGCGCGGCGCGGCAGCTCGCCGGAGGAACTCGCTAACTCGCATCTGGCTAATTTAAACTCCGCTCTCACAAAAGGAAACGCTTCATTTGCATTTATTTGATTTCGCGGACGGCGGGTCCTTCCGAAACAATCGGAAGAATAGAAAACGGTATAAAGCGTACTGTACGGCGCTGGTAGGGCGGAGGAATTGGAAAACTTTACACAAACATTAAACAAATTAGTTGACTCTTTTGTTTCCAGTATAAATGGTAAGACCTAAAATAAAATCATATTGTGAGAAAATTGTGTGGAAAATAAAATAAAACATTTTGTTTATAAAATATTCATTAAGTACGCGATTATTAATATAAATATTTGTATTCATGATTTTAAATAATCATGAAACCATATATTTTCATTAATAATATTAAGTAAGCTAACCCGTGAAGACAATTTTGTCTTTTGGAAGATCTCTTCATATAGGATAAAACATACACCCACAATCATTTAAAAATATTATTAATCTAAAAAAAAATTTGTCAACGTTTCCGCGGTTACAACTATTATATTTGTCATTTTGACTTTTAATTGAGTTTATTTATTAATTATTTATTGTGTATCAAATGTTTGGGCTGGAAACAAACGTTAAACAACCCAAATATCGGTATACTCTGCAGATAACGAGACACTGGATACACCTGACAGAGTGGGAGGAGTACGACTGAAGAATGTATCCAACATTACATATTTAGGCAGCATCCTAACAGCAAATTCCTCACTTTACAATGAATTAATGTTTCTCAGGAATACATTAACGGCTGTTGTCAAACCTAATGATAGTTTTTAATAGTAGAGGTATTTAAATATCAGTATATAAAGCTTCAACACGAGCACCCAATATTCTGTAGATCCACGTCAGCGTGATTCCCAAGGGCAACAATAAAGTAAGGTCAGACCAGGCGCGTACGCAACACGCTTGAGGTTTCTCTCACGCCTGCCTGCGACTGACAGTTCGGGTTTGTCCTACGAAAGTCCACTGACCATGTAATTATGTATATACAGGAATAGGTACGTGCATGTCAGGGCAAGTACGCTTTGTGTATTTTTCTCGACGTGGCCGGTGCCTTTGATACAGCGTGGTGGTGCATGATCCTCACCGAGCTCAAATTACGAGGTATCTTTTCGAGATTATCGAGAGCTACCTCGAGGACCGTTCAGTGGTTCTGAGCTATGGCGGGGTAAGCATAACCAGAGAAACAGTTCACAGAGATCGGTCCTTAGACCTATCTTCTTATCCTTTTGCTACCACTTCTGGACGGGTGCGATTCTGTCGCTTATGCTGACGATGCCACTGTATTGGTAGAAGCTAATAGTCGGCGAGAGCTTGAGTTGAAGTCTGGAAAGTTAATAGATACGATACTGAATTGGTGTGAAAGGAATAAACTGGCGCTTGCGCCACATGAGACTGTAGCGCTAATGCTGAAAGGGAAATTGAGTCGTGAAAGGAATCCGATTACTAGAATGTGCGATACTAGGGTGAAATTTGAGAGGGAAGGGAGGTATTTGGGAGTTATCTTAGATGTGTCGGGTTCCTTTCTTGAGCATGTGAAAGCGGTGTCGAAGCGCGCGGCGAACTTCTTCTGCACTCTCAGGAGGATGTCAACTTGCGAGCGGGGTGTAAAGTCACCTGCCATGCGCCTCATATACAACGTGACGTGTGTGGCGCAAGTCACGTATGCTGCGGGGGTGGGGGCGCATAGGCTTCACAGGCCCTTAATAGGAGGCAGAGGATACCCATGTTGACGCTGACTGGGGCTTACCGGACTACGTCCAGTGTCGCCCTACCTACTGCTTGCGAGGGTGTTGCATGCTGATTTACTGGTGCAGGAGGTGTCTGCCAGACGCGCTCTGGAGTGGGGTCAGGAAGTGTGTCATTTTGGACATACTTTCAAACCATCTGGAGTAGAATACAAGATTTTATGCAAGAGACTGAGGGCTATTACGTTAGTCAGGTGGCAATATAGATGGGAGGCGGCTCCTCTGGGGAGATGGATCTTTTCCTTCCTCCCCACAGTTGCCGTCCGAGACAAAGGCCGGTGGGGTCGTCCGGCGTTTGACCATTACTCGGTCCAGCTTGTTTCGGCATGGTGAGTTTAAGAGTAAACTTTATGATTTGGGACTCAAGCCTGATCCTCGGTGCGCCTATGGCCGAGTGAAACAAACGCCGGATCACATTCTCTGGCGATGCGAAATATTGACGGATGCAAGAGAGGAGATGATTGAAGGGTTGATGGGAGTGGATCGGGGTCCATCCGGAACTCCGATCTCCTCAGCTGTAAAAGGAATCTGGAATTGTTCAGGACCTTTGTGAGAGTTTGTGTGAGGGTTTCTAGGTGGGAATTACTTAGGGTGACTAGTGCTTTCTTTATCTGTTTCTTCTGCATTGGGGACGAATGGCCAGCGGTGGTGCTCTGATGATAAGTCAGATCGTAATTATTTTGTTTTGTCTTTTTCCCTTTTTCCAGGGCGTGTTTTTTCCCTTTTTTCCCTCGACTCCCCCGACTATAGCTCCATTTATCATGTTGTCTCCCTGTTATGGTTCTGAAATTTTTATTCGCATTATTTATTTTATCTTATTTAACTATTCTTTGAATTTTAGAACTTTTAATGTACATGTTTTATGTGACGATATCCTTTAATGTATCTTTTGAGTCGATTCACCATCGTGCACAGCAATGGATTTATGATTACCGACTTATTCCTTCCTAATTGAATGGTATTAATGTAGAAAAACTGGGGTTTCAACAAGACGGCGCAACATACCACAGAGCGCGCGCCACAATCAATTTATTGAAGGAAGCATTCGACGAACGCATAATTTCGCGTAATGGACCTGTGAACTGGCCTCCAAGATCGTGTGATTTAACACCTTTGGATTATTTTATGTGGGGATATGTGAAGTCGCTAGTCTATGCCGATAAACCAGAGACGATAGATGACTTGGAAGCCAACATTCGTCGCGTTATTGTCGATATACGTCCCCAGCTGCTCCAAAAAGTGGTTGAATATTGGACTTCCAGATTGTCCCTTATTCGAGCCAGACGCAGCGCCCAAATGCGCGAAACTATATTCAAATACCATGGCCTTTACCACGATTTTTATGTGTTTTATTTCATTTTAAAGTTCTATACCTTTAAAAAAAACACCCTTTATATACCTACTGGTACTATGATTTGCAATCTTCTTAATTACTATTGTTAATTTATTATCATAATTAATTTTGTAATATTTGATGATGTTATAATACGATTAGTTTCTTGCTGCTGATTTATCCGTGCTTTATGTAAGCGATTCGGCATCAACAAACATTAACCCATATTCTAGTCGTCTGCGAAGGAAGACCGGACCGACATTGAGATCCGCTCGCAACAAACTGTCTGTTATCTCATCTAGATCTAACAAAGCGGAAAAGGGCATTTTGTCTCGGAAGTCCGACGACATGAAATATTGGCTCGCATATATAATCGCAAAAATATTGTTACTTCATAAATCATAAAAATCCATGAGCTGGATGTTCACTAAGGAAAATAATGTAATATATTCTAACGTATATATATACGTATGTATACGTTTTTGGGAAAAAATAACTCAATAGGCTAGCACAGGCCCGACGAGCGCATCGGAGAGCGCGCGGGCCGTCGCCTGATGGGAAAACCTAAATCGACGCACCCCTACAAGAGGATACATCAGCTATCTACTAACTACTAACTATTCCCGAAAATTATAGATGATATATTTTAGCCTTATTCACACTGGCGATGTGTGTAGTTAACGTGAGCAGTCTAAACGTCGTGTACGAAACTAGTGCGACATCCGGGATAGGGCTACAAAGATTGAGCACAGAATACACGAGAACTAACTGTTCGTACAATACATATCATAATAGAGTATTCCGCTACTAGAATCATGATAGATCTAAGAAGGATATAATTACAGATCTCGAGTGGCAATACAATCGGACGCAGCCACTCGGCCAGATCTGCAATAACCTCGGCGGAGAGCCCGGTCCACCGCGTACGAGCACCGCCGCCACCGCCGCCACCGCCACTCTCCGTTACGCTCTCCAATATCTTGTCATAATGTTTACGTACGAAGAAATTTGGTATAAAATAATTACCGCCACAGATCTTTGCTTGCTGCCTACATTTGTTACAGCAATAAATGTTATATATGGGAAACAAACAACAAAACAGCTTTATCAAGGTTCAATTGGATATCTCAAATTCCCAATCTGTGATAAAATTGAATCAAGTTCTTATCGTTCGGAATCGTTAATTTTCTATTTAATTTCCGTTCTTCTATTGTATTAATGTAAACGTTTCCACGCGGAGTGGCAGCAGCCTCTGGTTATAATCCCGCTATTGTCTTCTTCAAATATAGTACTAAGAATTTCTCGATAACTATTTTGTTTAAATAAGTAGCTGATAATAATACGCGAAAATAATAATGGTAGAATCTGAAGAACATCAGTTACGTAGAAATATTAACTGAAGTAACGAGTGTACAGAAATGGCCGCTTGTGTTGATCAGTAGTAACTTTTTACTACGGTAAAATAATTTGCCAAAACGGATCGTTGGTTAAAAAATAATTTACTTCTCGAAAGTACATCCAGTAGTAAACTAATTTTACTCTCCGATATCCGATAGTAGAAAATGTGAATCGATGGTTAAATATGGCGAACACTTCACAGCTGTTTCAAAAGTCATCTATCACATTGATACTATGAAAGTTGCAGTATACGACAATTAATCATTAAAAATCCCGCTATTTTAGTGATGAGAGTTCGTCCTGTGATGATCTCGTTGTTTAATATACATTAGCACATAATTATAAAGAAGCCACCGAAGTGACAGGTTTCGAACGCAGGAACGAATAAAGCCACCGATAAAGCATATTTCATGATTATTCGCCTTGCCACACTGAAAGGCGAGATTGTCTTTGACACTAGTAAATGTGATGTACCAACAACTCGAAATCGATTTTTACCATGGGCGATAGTAAAAATTGACTACTGATCACACAACCGGCCCTGAGTTAATACATGAAAAGTTGACCAATCCGCAATCCCGGGACCCGACGTTGCTGCGTACCTTAATTGATGCCGAAGATTAATTTCCAGGATTCGGTATATAAATTGGAGACTGAAACGAATTGCATTGGAAAAAAATGTTGAACCAATTTGAATGCTGGAGACGAGATGTCTGAACAGCCGCAGAAGAATAAACTAGAAGCTCGGCAGCAGAATGTAAATTGGGAAAATGAATAATAACTAGTCGTGCACTGTCGCCATCACTTCATTACGCGTGCCCGAGTCGGTGCGGTACGTGAGGCGGGTGTATGAAATGTGCATAGCGGGAGGAGCCGCCCGCGCGCCCCCGCCCTCGCCATCCCAGCCTGGCCGGCCAGCGAGCGAATTGTTCCGCGCTCAGTGGAAAACAATTACACGATTCGACTCAAGTTGTCGTGTTTTTGCCACCGCTGCGAATTATTTTTCAATTAACCGGCGCTTGCGCAAACAAGCTCGCACGCCATGTGCTCGGCAAATATTTCCCAAATGAGAGACTGATCATATTTATTTGTTTATTTACAGTCCACGTACTGTGGACCGTGAATACAGATTACCACCTTATACAGGTGGACCGTAAGTTTTTGCACTTATTGAATCGCTTCTGTACGAGGACCGGACACGCAGATGACAGCGCGCGGGAGTTTGGGGGGAACAGCGCGCGTTCTGCGTAAAACAGTTTTACAAAATCAACGATTCTTACGTGATTATTCGGCGCCTGTTTTACGCTCACTGCCGATTACGCAGTGTGAATTAATGTCCGAGTGTTAATTTAATTAAATTGTGGCGCGGGAGATTTGAAGAGACCGGTTCAACGCTAAATAATAAGAAAACCGGGCGGCCACGGAGCAGGAGAAGCGAAGAGAATGTCGCGCAAGTTAACGAGTTTGTACGAGAAGATCCGGGCTTGTTAAGTCGACAGTATTCTTCTGATATGGTGATACCAAGATAAACTTTTGCATCGAATTTTGAAACTGGACTTGAAACAACACCCATATATATTCCAATCGATGCAAAAATTAAAATCTGATGATTGGATTTGATTGGTGGTGAAGGAAATATTTCCTAACAACGTTAATGATAGCCAACATCCCACGCACATTGTGTCATAGTGTTTCAAAATCTATGTGCCAAATTCGAGGAATGCCAGCAGCGGAATGGTTTTTGAGCGACATTATATTTAAGACATGATTTTCCCAATTACGCTCTTTCGGTGAAACAAACATTCATTATCATACGACCTGTAGTTTGTTTTATTGAATTTGACAACATTTTGAAACAAAAATGCATGGCCCACCCTGTACCAAAATTCACAAGCGTTAAGTTACAGCTATAGCTATAGCACGGAAAATTCGTGGCTTAGTCCCCTTTTGCTCCACCGCTTTAAATAATATAACCCAAGTGGTTATATACTTTTTATTTTAACTTATTATTTGAAATTCTTACAATACAATTAACATACAGCCACGTACAATAATTCACTAAATTACCCATGTATTATACATATTCAGAACTATTATATAAATATAATATGAAAAACAGAGAAAATAATGAGCGTGTAGAGATGTAAATGTGTCTGAGAGTAAAAGGTAATTTTATTTTAATAATTACACGAATATCACTTGATAAATCATGTTTGAATTAAAAGAGAAAGTAAAACGGTTTAGAGGACACCATTTTTTTTATTTTTAATATATCTTATTCGAATAAATTAATAATCCTCTCCAAAATGTGTTATTCTTCGATATTTTTTTAGATTTTTTAAATTGAGCAAATCAGGGTTGGCAATTATAGAGTTTATACATTTTTAAAGTTATAAAATATCCAGCACGACTTTTCTGCCAGGAAATAAAATTATTTTTGAAATGAATAACGAACGGTATACTTTTAATAAACTTTGAGTCCCCTTTAATCAAGAATATCAGAATGGGAGCTTGGCTTCAGTGACACTTCCTTAGCAACTAAGACCCGAATTACGGAAACCGCCTTCGGATATGGATTTGCCATTCCTTTGGATTTCCTTTATAAATTTACAAATAGTATAACGAAATTCACCTTCGCAGAGACCCTTCCTTCCCTTTTGGTTTACGTATTCAAAGATTCTCTTCGAAACCAAATGACATCAGCCCTTTACATTCCTTTCGCCGACAGAAGTAAACAGACGAAAAGAGATACCAATAATACATTCCAAATAAACTTACGTTAGATTTTCAAATAAACTGAACAAAATATCAAAATAACATCAATTTATAAATACGTCACAAGATATAATTAGGACGCGAGGCAGTTTTTATTAAAATTATATTTAAACGTTTCAGTGCCAAATTTTTTATTTGCCTGCAATATTTACAATATTACATATCTCCACAAAATTTCAGAATGATTAGAGCATTGTACATGACGTCACGTAAGCGTACACGTGGTAACCGCACTCATTGTACATATACAGGAGCAGCTTCCACAGCAGAAGGTCTCCTGTGTTGTCCTGGAATCAATGATTCTATGTGAGTTGAAAATTTTATTTTTACACACTTACACAGATTCGAACTTGAAGCTTTAAACACGTTTATCTCGAAAACGCATTTTTCAAAAAAGACTGGGATGCTGTACACAATATCTTAAAAACTATTTCACCGATAGGTTTCAAAATTTGAGAGCTTATTCTACACATATTAAAGAAAAATAAAAAATTTTAAAGTCAAAAATAGTGATTTTTCATCAAAACCACTGCCATTTTGGTAAAAATTAAAATTTCAAAAAATCTTTCGATCATTCGCAAATGTTGACATCTTCTGACATAATTATTTTTTCGTATGTTTCAGATAAGACGTTCTCAAATTATCGTGTATACCGCAACAAAAAAAGTTTCCGGAGATTTTCCGTAGGTATCTCTATATATAATATTATTAAAATAATTTATATATTAAGTTCAATACTGGCTTGTACTATAAAATCTTTTTTATTTTTGAATTAAAATATGCATTTAAGTTGTGAAAAAAAATTATCGAATTTTGCCTATAAGTGCGCGTAATTCCTTAATATGTCTATATGTTAATGTGAACCTCGATAAATAATATTCCGTACAAGCAGACACCCACTGAGCCACAAAACTAACATAGTCATTTGCTAAATAGGTATAATATTATATATTCAATGTTCGTAGGTCCGACTCTTCGATCAATGAGAGCGTAAGAATGTGTATTTCATTTATTTAATATTTATTAAAAATATAAATTCAGTACTAGACGTTTGAGCGGTGTAACACGGATGTGGACAGAGCTTAAGTGTCCGCCTGACAGTTTGATTGAAGATGTCCTCTCATTAGCCAACGTTTACACGATATTAAAGATTTATCTGAAACGACGTGCGACCATTGAAACTAAATATTACCTCGTTTAATAGAATGTTTTTTCTGCAATCCCGACATCATTAATCAGTCAGCTACAGAAGGATCATCTGTAACGACAGAACCTTTAAGATAAATGGGAGAGTTCTTAGATATCTCTTACTTAATTAATATCTTGCCTAGGCCCAAGATCTTATATTATCTTCATTCTCCATTATATTATATTCATTCAATTAAATAATTATTTGGCCGTAATGATTCAACCACCTTATTATTAATAAATGCGGATTGTCATCCAACCATCATCTCGCACAATGATACGATCTTTGTAATATTACAAGTGTCATCTCACATAATACAATAATCTTTGTAATAATGCTAATATCATCTTACATAGTGATATGATCTTTGTAATATTATAAATATCATCTCACATAATGATGCCATATTTGTAATATTTCAAATATCATCTCAGATGATGGTTATGATCTTTGTAATATTGCAAATTATGAATAGTCTCTTCATCGTTCCACATTATTGCGGATCGTCGAACATCCACCGTATCACAAATAATTTGATGTCAATTGTACTATTATACTATTATAGTAATTGTATCTAATTATAGAACTTACACAAAAATAATAATTATTATAAATAATATATGAAAACCCATACTATTATACAGATATTATTAATCGTGGATCATCGTCTTCCGCCCGATTTGATTGCACAACGTTCAGCGGTCATACCGCACCGCGTATGGTAATTCAACTATGACACGTGTGTTGAGGGGAAAAAAGGTTTTTACAGATGGGGTAAAAACTCGACGTAAAGCGATAAAATTGTCGTGTGTTTTAGTTTTCTTCATGAGGCTGGCTAAACTGCTCTGTAACCTGTGTAGGTAGATGCGAGCACAGGAAGTCAGGAATTGTGAGCAGAAATTTTTAACCGAATTAAAAACCTTCCGATCATTTTAGACACCAAATATGAACTTAATTCGTATATTATAATGTCCTAAATTCCAAATTGTTATGAGCTTAAAGAATTATAGTTCAATGTCGTGCCAGCTGGTCACCTGAAACTGGTGAATCGTGAATAAATCAAATAATTCTAAATGAAAGGAATAGATCTGTAATAGAACAACCCAACCAAATGTTATAGAGAACGCAATTATTTTAATACAGATTAAACGTATCAATTAGAAAGATATACGGGAAAATTCAATTTATCGATAAAATATTTTTGATGCTACCGGGATTCGAACCTGGATCCTTTCCTATCCGGGAAAATGCGTTAACCGATTACACCATATCAACATAGAAAGTTGACAATAAATTTAACCTAACCGATTTATGTGAGAGATTATTATCGTTTTTTTTATGCGAGTAAGTACCTACATATCAAAATATATTTGAATACTACTTTGACGTGGTGTTATAACCATTTAACGTCAGCGGTCAGGTTGAGCATTAAAAATCAAGCTCCAATCAAGTGTTGTGAAATAACCCCAATGAATGTATATATAGAAAATTATAGCAATACCACACTTTTATCTGAAAGTTTAATCATCAAATGAATAATTACATAAATAATAATTTACGATAGAATTGATCCAGTTTATTAGTATTCCAGTTAGAAAAGCGTTCCTCTCTCCACGCGTGAGACGCCTCCATTGTTTTCCAGTACGTTGATTTAAAAATTCGTTACATTCTCGATCGAGGTCATCGCTTAGACTTCAAAAATAATAAATCGGAAAGTTTCCGTAACCGGGTCAATACCGATAATACTGCCTCGCGGCTTCGCTGGATACGAAAAAATTTTCATTTGCCTTTTGCGCGGACGGAGGGCGGAGAGATCGCGGCGCCTGGTTGTGGCTGCTGGTGTTTTATGCTCCGGAGCAATATCCTAATGGAACCCATCCCCCACCCCCCACCGCCCGCCCGCAACTTCAGCCGCCGCCATCGCGGGTGCGGGAAGAAACAATGCTCCGTCTCTGGCAGCCTCATTACTTCCCCTCGATGACACCTAACCTAACCTAACCTAACCGCTACTCGATAGTATGCGTAATATTATTTGCTATGTTTCTAAAAAAATCTGAAATAACCCTGTAAATGTAATTATTAAGAAAGATAGTAAATCTAAATTAACAAACCGAACGAGATCTGACTATTACTTGTAATTTAGATAAGCGAAATCCTTAAAACTTTCCTGCCAGAACCATTTACGATCGAGTTCTGGTAAAATTACGTAAAGGGGTCGTTAAATGAAACGTTCATGGTACACCTATTTCAAAGAGAAATACCCTTTCAGGAAAAAATAAAACCTAATACACGCCGCTCGCTACTAATACTCGCTATCTACTTGAAAGTAATCTTCGGAACTGATGCAGGGAAACGTTCATAACCTAAAAAAACGTCATCAGAAAATTATCCTAATAAAAATCGTTTACGTGGACCATCGTATAAATCGTGAAAATGGTAGCTGTGATATTCCACAACATAACTCGTCGCAAATTGAGACAATCCCTGCAACAACACTGTATATCATCCAAGATGGCCGTCATTGCATCTACTTATAAAACCCGATGTACAGTGTTGTTGTTGTCTCAATTGTCAGAATCAAACTGTGAGTAAAACAACTGGTTGTGGCAAAACAGATCACACTAGAAAAAAATGACAATAATTTATAAACATTTAAATTTTGGAAAACATTGTGTGCACGACTTTTTTAAGGAATAAATAATTTTTGATGAATGAATAAAAATGTCTTATTATTAATTTTATAATGTTTATAGAAGAGTTAAAAAATGTATTATTAAAACTAAAAAACGAGAAAACTATTATTTTAGGAGACGTCAATTTAAATATAGCTAACGACTACTCATGTAATAATACAGATAATTATTTAAATATGCTAGCTGAACTAAACTTTGTCATCTATAAATGGATACACTAAAACGTAAAAAATCAACTACCTTCTTGCATTGACCACATGCACATGCATTGTAACATTTCAGACATAAATAATGTTATTTCTGGTATCGTTCATACAGAAATCACTAACCACTACGCGACTATATTTACTTACAAATACAAGAAAAATATTAATCCTCATGTGACGGGAAAAAAATTGCAAACCAAAAATATACATGCGATTAAATTAAATGACACTCATAAACAAATTAAATTCTGAAAAATTGACTAAATTATACCAATGCAATAATGTCAACGAATGTTGCAACATATTTGAAGACACACAATCTAAACATATAAATGCTGCTAAATATACCTTACTTAAATTCAAATCGTCTATATACAAACCGATAAAACTCTGGATTACTCATGGTCTAATCGTATTAATTAGACATAAAGATTCTCAATAAAAAAAATTAAAAACTACCAAATAACGAGCAACTAAATAAATATTTAAAAGTATACAAGAAAAAACATTCATTTTTAATAAAAAAAAATACTAAGAATATCACTACAAAAAATTCTAGAATCTGCAGAAAATGATAGTAAAAGAGTTTGGAGTATCATTAATGAAATTATGGAAAATAAACAAGGCAAAAAAGGAAAAATAAGTTTTATCATACATGACGATTCAAAAATAAATTGCTCAGAAAAGCCCCAGGAAACAGCAAACTTTTTTAATAATTTCTTTGCTGATGTCGGTAAAAACTTGGCTAGTAAAATCACAAAGAACTGGAATACTGATGTAGCTACTTCTAATACAGTATATACAGGAAACAAAATAGAAATTTTTCAACCCACAACAATTAACGAAATTGAACAAATCATAACATGTATGAAGGGGGAAGAACAGCACCAGGTTATGATGGACATAATATTAATACATTAAAATTTATAAAAAAACAAATATCCAAATCCCTAATGCATGTAATAAACTTAAGTTTAAAAACAGGGGTATTCCCAACATGCTATAAACAAGCCATCATTTCCCCCATATATAAATCAAATAACCCTGAATAAATAACCAATTACAGACCAATCTCTCTTTTGTCAAACTTTGGAAAATTCCTAGAAAAAATTGTTAAAAAAAGATTGTCTCAATTTATTAAAATAAACAAAGTAATTGATGAAAACCAGTTTGGGTTCATGGAAAACAAAAGTACATAAGACGCAATAGGTAGACTATCTAATATCATCTAAGAATCCCTAGACAAATCTCTTAAATGTATTGGAATTTTCGTGGACTTGAGAAAAGCCTTCGACAGTATCTCCCACAACAAACTTATATTAAAATTAAAATCCGTCGGTATAGACGACATACCACTAATCTGGATTCAAAGCTATCTTCACGAAAGACCGTAAAACGTAAAAATTAACGAAACTCTAAGCCAACCCCTAATCAGTGAATTTGGTATACCACAAGGGACAGCTTTGGGCCCTCTTATTTTTATAATTTATGTCAATGACATTTTCAAACTAAAATTGATCGGATAAATTATATAATACGCCAACGACACTGCTATCATTGTTGACGGACAAGACTGGAACACTACAAACGAACATGCAAATAACGTCATGAACACTCAAATCCTGGTTCGATAGTAATTTACTTTTATTGAACTCCGAAAAAACCCATTTTCAATCAAAAGTGTTAAAACACCGCCCCATACAAAAGTTACTGTCCATAACGACAACTGCAACAAAATTACCTGTAACACTCATGTACAAACTTAAGCCCAAAAAAATAAATCTAATATTTCGGTGTAATTATTGATTAACATTTAAATGTAAAATGTATATATAAGATGTATTCATAAGATTAAGGAACATTTTAAGTATAAATAATTTTAAAAAGGTATATTTTGCTATTGTTCACTCACTACTCCAGTATGGAATAATTGGGTGGAGAGGAGCATACAATAATATAGTGAATTCGGTAAAAATAATACAGAGAACAATCATCAAACTAATATTAAAAAAAGATCAAATTTTTCAACACAAACACTTTTGCAAAATTCCCAGTTCCCAAAATAGAAAACATTTACAAAAAAATCTCAATTAATCAATTAATTAAAGAAAATAACACTATAAAATTTGAAACAAGCACATCATTAAGGTTTAAAAATAACTTTAAAATCCCTAAATGTAACATTAAACACTAATAAAAAATTTCAACCCTACACAAATCAAAGAAATAAAATATATAAGAGTTAAGAAAAAAACTCAATTAACACTTCAAAAACACATAAATGGAAAATAAACAATATTACAGAACACTTCAGAAGCACACAAATAGACAATGAATAGAATATGTAAGGTATTATATAAAATTATTGTACAAGAGTTGGTCGCTTTTTTGTAGAGGTAAGCGAAAGAAAAACCATGTAATTTAAAAAATGTAAAATACTTAATTCATGTTATAAAAAATTGTAAAAATATCAAATAAATAAATAAAAAAATGTTAGAAAAAAACTCGTATAGGAAAATAAATTCTTATTTTAACAAGCTTACAAGGTAAGTCGTGACAGCAGACTGCTGATATGCGCGGAGCGACAATTAACATTATGATTTGTAAAAATAAAATATTACCTTCAGGGTACGTTCAATTATCATTGTTAGAGTCACAAAATGCATTGATTAAGGCGCATGAACACAATAAAGATATACAAATAGCTACCGAATGCGAAGGGTGTGAATCACACGCCCGGCGACCAGGTGGTATTCAAAAATTGAACGGACTCCTATATGAACATTGTTTTTCAATTTGAAACTCAAACCTAACCATCACAGAAAATGTATTCTCATTTGAGCAACGCTAAAACAGTTGTAATGGAGAAAATTTATAACGTAATACAGAACTCGCTGGCGTCAGAGAACCGATAGGAAGACCTAAGGGTGTTATCACCTATTACTTTATTCATATAAATGGAAATTTCCTTGATAACCGCTGCTCCGCTCATCCCCGGTGGAGATTTCCTCAAAGTGCAATAAAGCCCGTTCGGATGTCGTCGGGGGTAGTGGCAGTGTACTAACTTACTTACTTACTTACTAACTTCACTCGGATATTTGTTACATCACATTTAAAGCAGAGAGAACGGAATGCTTGTAATTTAATAGACCAATTTAAGTTTGTTTGTACACATATATTTATTTATTGATTTATGCAGACGGTACATAGTACCTGTGAAAACTGTAACTTGTTTGTATAAATGTGTGTGTCCGCCTTGAGAGTGTGAGTATGTGGAGGCGAACCTTTATAAGTCGCCGCGCCTTTGGGAAACGCTCTCTCATCTAAGCGACTTCCAATTGTAATTGTACGCTTAATAATAAGGATACTGGAATTCCCTCAACAATGTATTATAAACACAGAATGGCTGAGGATCCTCAAAGTCTATGATACTGGATCCGATTATCCACTGCATAGTGTAAATAATAAATAACGTTCAGATTGAATTTAATAATTATACATATAGCGAGGGTGATATCAAAAATAAGATCAAATCTCTGGATCCAAACAAATCTGTTGGACCTGATAATGTGGCCACAATTTTTCTCATACAATGTATCTCGGTATTGTCAAGCCCATTAACAAAACTTTTTAACCTCTCACTGAGAACTGGAACTTTTCCTGGTCGATGAAAACACAGTTTTTTTGTCCCCTATTTACAAAAAAGGTGACAAATCTGATCAATCAGCCATACCAAAATTATTTGAATCAATGTTACTAACTAAACTTGACACCGAAATAAAGAAAGTTATTTCACCGCTCAGCGTGGATTCATTTCGGGTCGATCAACTCTTATTAATCTTATGATATTTTTTAGGAGAACACATTCTTATTGCGAAGTTGTAATTATTCAGAACATAGGTCTGTGATATTTTAAATATGAATTAAATATATTAATTATAAAGATATACATATAAAATCAATTTTATCGAAAAATATTGTTGTTGCGCCACCGGGATTCGAACCTGGATCTCTTTCCTAACCGGGGAAGGTGCTTTATCCAACTAAGCTACAGCGACATCATTTTTAGCGACAATTTTCGACCCTATATGTTACCTTTTTGATATTGATATACAAGCTGTCATGGAATATGTCTAGTAACTTACTGTACTCTCAACTCTTAACTTTAGCATAGTTGGATAATGCACCTCCCCCGGTTTGCAAAGAGATACAGGTTCGAATCCCGGTGGCGCAACAACAATATTTTTCGATAAAATTGATTTTTTATGTATATCTTTCTAATTAATATATTTAATTCATATTTAAAATAAATAATATACTCAACATTTATAAAATATGCGTAAATAGTTGCATAGACGGACAGAGGTATACAATACATATATGTACGAGTATGTATAGCTTTCCGACTGTAGTGTACATAATATATGAACGGCGCCCAAGATGTACAATTATGTACCATGACTTCACCGGACTCTTACGAACAAGTGTTAACTGTATTTGTGGGCTTGCGTAACTGGTTTATTGTTTGCACTTGAAGCAATGTGTGTACATTTGTATACATGTATGTACTTGTAAAATAAAGGTCATTAATTTTTAGTCATGGTTGCATTGCACGCATGCTACGCTGCAGCAGTGAGTGAGCGTGTATAACCGTAAAAGTGTATTCTACTCAATTATAATGCTAATTCTATATGTTAAAGCAAACTACCCTAAATATGTATTTTTAGTTATTGTTGCATTGTACGCATGATGCGCTGCAGCAGTGAGTGAGCGTGTAATAAATCAACCATAAAAGTGTATTCTACTCAATTATAATGCTAATTCTATATGTTAAAACAAACTACCCTAAATATGTAATTTTAGTCATTGTTGCATTGTACGCATGATGCGCTGCAGCAGTGAGTGAGCGTGTAATAAATCAACCATAAAAGTGTATTCTACTCAATTATAATGCTAATTCTATATGTTAAAACAAACTACCCTAAATATGTAATTTTAGTCATGGTTGCATTGCACGCATGCTACGCTGCAGCAGTGAGTGAGCGTGTATAACCGTAAAAGTGTATTCTACTCAATTATAATGCTAATTCTATATGTTAAAGCAAACTACCCTAAATATGTATTTTTAGTTATTGTTGCATTGTACGCATGATGCGCTGCAGCAGTGAGTGAGCGTGTAATAAATCAACCATAAAAGTGTATTCTACTCAATTATAATGCTAATTCTATATGTTAAAACAAACTACCCTAAATATGTAATTTTAGTCATTGTTGCATTGTACGCATGATGCGCTGCAGCAGTGAGTAATAATAATTTAATTATATTAACTTTGAATTGTTTCTTTTCTGATAAGTTTTTCAATTTAATTTAATTAATTTAGTTATAATTAGGAATCTTTACTCGTTTCGTTTCATAGAGTGCCCGGTTTATATTTTATTATGTACATCATTGACAGTAAGAAATTATATAATAATATAGTATGTACAATAAATAATTCTTAGCATTCCGGTTTATTAATATTATTCTCTGATCATTTTGTAATGATGTTGAATCCATTAAAAAGGCATTATCGGTAAAATTTTCAATAGTTAAAAATTCTAATAAACTCGCTGCATTTATTCGCTCCGTATCAAACGGTTTATAATTCCACAGAGCTCTGCAGAGAGTAGTCTAAAATAATCGAAAGGATGGTTAAAAAAAAGATTGAAAGTGCACCATTGATAGAACAGTAATACCCGGGCGCTGAAAGCTCGCCGCTGCCGGGGGCGGGTGGTCCTTCGCGCCGGATGCTCAATCCTCGGGCCGAAGGAACCCACCCCGCGGCATGTGCACCCTGTGCACCCGTGCAGCGCGACGATGCGTTCTAAGCTACCCAATTTGTTGTTAAGAATGTTAGACGAGATAGTTTTTAGGATACAGAATAATTAAAGTATTTATTTTTTAAATAACAAACTACAAACCACTCTGTTTAATTTAATGTCGGCCAAAATAAAATATGGAACGAATTTTTTTATTTTATGAATCAGTCAGTATACGTCCGTCCTGCCGAAGATACACGAGTATAGAAATCGGGTGACATTAAATTAATCAAAGTTATTAGTGCAAAGTTTGTAACAATTATGTCATGAAAGGCCATCTCGGTGTAAAGAAAAGGGGTTTTGTTTTCGACATATCCTGAAACCTATACAATAAATGTGACTGAAGTCGACAATTACAAAAAAACTTTTAAATGAGCCTTAATCCAATATCTTAGAATTGTTGTTTATTATGATTATAAATGATCTAGTCGTGCGGCATGTATAAGTCAATTTATGTAAATTAGGATAATCTGAGATTTGATTCTATGCTTCTCTAAGTTTAAGTACAATAGAATACAATTCAACACCAGCACTCAAGTACATATTTAGGTCAATTTCTTATAACTCTAGAGCGTTACTAATTAATGATAATACGTTGTCATTTTTATTTCTCCGTCCGTAACTAAAGGTTTCACCTCAAGGGTGCTTTACACATAAAATCAAATCCTAAATCAAAAACAAATCCATCGCGCACCTCGAACGCAAAGAACAATCTTGAAAATATATAAATGGCAGTACAAATGAAAATATATAAACTTGTCCTAGTATAGCAAGTTGTAAATCAATAAAGTATTTGGGAATAGTTATTAATAGGCACATGAGATGGGATGTTCATTTAGATGGATTAGCTAAAAGAATGCGAAAATGAATCTATATATTTAGAATACTTGGAAATATTCTGAATAAAAAGAGGATGAAAACTGTGTACAATGCATTGTGCCAATCAATCTTGAGCTATGGTATTGATAGTTGGGGGAGTGCATCTGGTGTACATATATATATCGAGTAAACATTGCTCAGAAGGCTATACTCAGAGTAATACACCGCCGTGACTTTTCGTATCCTTCAGAGCCACTTTTTAGGGAATTTCAGGTTTTGGATAAAAGACAATTATATGTGCAGAATATATTAACTAGCTTTCATATGAAAATAAGCGCTCCATCTGTGAGGACTGAAAGATATTATCCCACAAGAACAAACAAGCTTCCAACAAGTTCCAAGAATGAAAACTAGTTTTGGTCAAAGATTATTTACCTTTCAAGCTCCCAGAATATATAATCAAATTGAAAATAAAATTAGAAATTTAACTGGTATAAGGACTTTTAAAAGAGATATTTCAAATTGGTTGTTGCAATTAGGAAGAGCAGATACAGAGAGTAAACTATTTTATATAATGAAATAATTTGTATAACTACTTTTGTGCGTTTTGATTTTGTATATTTCCATCCACCTTATATCTGCTTACATTATTGGTATTACTATTATTATTATTATTTATATAAATATATATATTTTTATTTTTTTCTCTCTTTTTTATTCACTTTTTTAAAAATATTATATATAAACAGGAAGTAGACACTTCAATGATTTGCACACAGCTGTAAGACAAACTGAAAACCTTTTAAGAAAGAGTATAAGGAACGATAGCTTAAAAACAGAAGATAGTAGGAAGTGTAAGACGATAACAACGATATTCTTGGTAGTTTTTAAAACTAAGCCATTAAAGATTCTACTGGTACATAGATGGCGCTAGCGTAATTATAATAAATCGTCCGTTTATAACATATGAATTATTAAATTTATATTTATTTCCCAATATTTTCAATAATGCACAGCTTTTTTGCTTGTATGCAGGGCACGCCCCTGCTAGTCTTTTAGACTAAAAGATTAGGCGAGTCCTCGAGTAACCGTAATACTTTTATACATTTATATTCTCGTAGGGCACAGGCAAGTCGCCCGCCCACTCTGTCGTGATGAAACTGAATACATCTCGCGGAGGTGGCTCCGGCCCACAGATTGAGGGAACGGCTTCCCAAACACAGAGCAGCAGTAACGACTCTATTCGGAGCGCGTTCCGCTAACGAGACCGCTCCGCAAAGCGAGCGACCTGTAATCAGCTGCGGGGGCTGGCGAGGGGTGGCGCGGCCGACGAGGAGCGGGGAGGCTTCTGCAGCGCGACCGGTCGAAGAACGACAGAAGTCAAATGTTCACTTTCCCTGGGCTGGTGACACCAAAACACATTTTTCTCGATATACCTAGCGCAAGCCCACCAGTATTTTAAAATTTATTTTATTATTACATTAAACAGTATTTTTTATTTTATATGTTTACTCTATTCTAAACTAGACCGAAGCCTGTGCTAAAGGAGACAAAATCATCTGTTTTATCTAACAATCTAAACCAGAAATATTAAATAATTTAAATAACGTAATTGAATAAACTAAACTATAAAATAACAAAAAAATATATATAACAAAAATATTCTCATCTATTCATGATTGAAACACAATATAAAGAAGGGAGAGAAAAGAAAAAAGAAAAATTATGTTTTGTTCATGTAATCTTAGCTCAGTTTATTTTTAGCCATAGTATTGAAAGCCTTTACAAAGAGGTAATCTAGAAACGAATTTATTTTAGGCTACGATGAACACCGACCCGTGACTGAATAACCTCTAATTTATATTATCAAACAACCGGCCAGATCCATAAAAAATTTCGATATAATTATCTAATGAAAATCGTAACGTGGCTTGAAACGTCACAAATTCAAATTATATACCTACAAGTACGACTAGGCTTGTCTCCTTATAAATAGAGCATAACTCGATGAGACCATACCTCCTCCTGAGTCTAATTTTAGAAAGGAATGAACGCTTCTTATTTATTTATTTATTTATTTACTCTTAATATAGTGCATACATATACATATATATGCTCAAATATAAATAGGATCAAAATGTTCCTTTTTACTAAAACTTATCTTGCACAAATTGGCTTAGTTTAATTTAGAATCTATATAGTTTCTCCTCCTTTCTTATGTCATCTGGCATTTCATTAAAGATCTTCATCGCACTGTACATCTGAGATTTAGCCTTCTTCCTGAATGGCAGTCTCAGTCTATCTTTTCCTTTGTATGATGTTCGTGCTCATATTTTCATGTGTTCATTTTTTTTAAATTTTTCCGATATTTGTTTAATAAGAATTTTTTTTAAAATAGCATAACATTGAAATATATTTTTTGCTTAAAGGACATCATAGTTAGATCTTTCAGCATTGCACTGATCCGAGAATATCTATTTTTTCTGAGTAATATTCTCAAAGCTTTATTTTGCAGTGCTGATAATTGTTGTATTTCTTCTTCATTAGACAAAAATAAAATGATGCTGCAGCTGATAAGTTGATGTGAGGAATAAAAACAACAGAATTGTATACTATTTTAGAAGACTAATGAATATTCTGATCCGTCCCAGAAATGAGATTTTTTTTGCAATCTTTTTAGTCACGTATCTTGTATTTTGCGAAAGTTCCATTTTAAATCTATTATGACTCCCAAATATTTTATTTCAGTCACTTTCTCCAAACTTTCACCATCTATGATAATTGCTGGTGTAATTGGTATTATTTTATTTCCAATGTTCATGAATTTAGTTATGTTTACATTTAGTTTATTTTTCTTCAGCCATATTGCTATATTTCTGAGATGCGTGTTGGAAGCGCGTATTATATTATAGATACAGTCAACATCCTTGTTGGTATAGTGGTTAAGACGCTGGCCTAGTGATCTAGTGGTCGGGAGTTCGCGCCTCGTTCCAGGATACTGGCAAGTTAGTCCTATTTTCATAGTACAAGCTTTTAGCTTAGCTTAGTTGACATGTATTCCGTGTACATCTCTATTTTTGAAAAATAAAATCTTGGTTTGTGAAAATACCTTAGAAGAGAGCTCGGTAGTAAATAATATCCAAAGTACATCTGTATCGTTTCCTTCGATACTTTAGACATTTTATCATCCATTGTGACGTTTCATTATTCAGATTTTTCTTTACAGTAAAAATTAAGCTTGTTGCGTTGTAACGCGCGTGGCTTACAGAGCCATTCACATCGAAATATTTGTCGCGCACCATAGAAAAAACAATGCGCAGCATTTGGAAAGGCATACTCTATCCGTGCGGTAGTATAAAGTGAGTACATATTACATGGTCAAACGCGCATCAATCAAATACAATACATTTTCGAATTTAAACAGTAGCGTAACTACAAAAATTAGTCCCTAATGCAAAATGGAAAAAGGAGCTCCCTATGTTCATATATTACATATGTATTAGCTCTCTATAAAAACGATGACCAATTATTTATGATGTGTTCAGTAGAGCGGTGATTGTTTACCGATTATCTAAAAAAATTATACTTTTTCAGCGGTTTTAATATTTTATTTAAGCGTAAATGTATTCACACATTACACGTGAAGTGTGCGCAATTATATGCACTATTACCTTCGCGGCGATGGCTTAGTTTAGTCCGTAGCCCGACATAATAGCGGGGTACTCTATACCGTATACAGCAATAACGTTTTTGTGCGTTTTTCTAAAACATGTAAAAAATTATTTACTAAACTGTATGATTACATTTCTTCCAGCAGCGGATTTTAAAAATTATTAATCTGCACAAAAAAAGTTGTGTGGGATGCAAACCATCGGCTGCATTGGCGGAGTTAGGCCGCTGCATTTAAACTAAGACAATTACATACGGAATATATCAGTTAATGGATGAAATCACGTTGCGAAACCTAAGCAGAGAAGAGAAAAAACTGAGTTCGGTTAGAGGTTGAGAGGATATAGAAATATATCGATTTTACAATACAATAATGAAATGCACAATAAAGATTGCAATTAGCGCGGAGAATATCTCGGTCAAAAGAAAAACGCAAATAGGTACTTTAATTCAAAAATTTAAAACATCAAACGGATATTTCTTGCCTCGAATCCGACGAACTAACGAAATACAATATGTACCGCAACAGCGAAGCGATGGTACTCTACGCAGCTGCATATCGGAAGGCACTCTCGGGGATGAGCAGAATTGAATATTATAACCGAGCCATATTCCGCATCCGTGACGAGCATACGAGAGCCGCGTGCGCAGTGCATCGCGACCTGCAGCCGCTGCACACGGAGCACGCCGTGCCGCCGTGCCGCCGTGCCGCCGCGCCCCCGCGCCCCCGCGCCGCCGCGCCGGGCTCATCCCGCCCCAGCGAACCATTTCTATTAACAGGGATGCAATTTGGATTAGGAAGTATATTTTTACCGACTCCCGGCTATTATGAACGTGTACTGTGTACTTACAATGTACTCATTTCATAGACTACACGGGTCAGTACTCCATCAAATAAATATAACCGACATTCGTGTACGCCAGTAAGCCTTAGAATTAATTGAACACAGTTAAAAAGCGGTCATTAAGAAGATATAAAAAGATAAAAATAAATATTTTAGGATTAGAAACATCGAGACTGAATACTATTGAAGAATTAATGAAGTCGAAATTAATAACCAACGACGTATTTCATCCATATTGCCACATTTTGTATATATCGCATTATAGGTTACACATTATACACATCTCACAAGTGTGCCCTAGGGCTGGTTGAGTGACTACATCTTACTCGTATCTCAAAAAAAATAATGCATTTTAAGACCATTATATTATAGTAAGTAATAATTAGTCTATAGAGATATAAATCAGAGTAAATATGGATTCATTTAAAAAATGAACATAAAACACGTCGAATACTACCCACCACCACCCCCTTCTACCTAGATATATATAGAAATTATCAAAAATATGAACATGGGAAATGGATGCGGATAGTGTCCAATTACTACAGCGAAGTTCAAAATTAATTTTATAAAATGGTTATTTTAAAAACAAACCACTGTGTACTGTAAACTTCACATGGAACCATAAACACCAAATGGTGATGAAATCATTATACATAAAGTGGCGATGCCGCGGTAGAGAGTGCGAGCAGTATATGTTCACATAATATGAAGATACACACAATAAAAAAATTCTTAACACATTTATTTTTAAATAGAGATGCGCACACGTTATATAGGGACCAACTTAATGACCTCCCGGAACGAGGCACTTACCCCCCTACCACTAGATCACTAGTGAGCAGTTATTTTTTAAATATTTCAAACACATGCGCCAGGGAAATGTAATGTGCACAATAAACATAATTAAGAATATATTAAACAATATTAGAATAATTGCTCCTCCGTGTTTAGAAGAGACATATCATATGTCACACTGTATAAAAATTATATAAATAATTTCAAACGTAAATTATAATTTAAAAAGTAAAGTACCAAACAGTAAGGGCCGGTTATATGACCGGTAGTAAATTTTTACTACAGTAATATTTTAGCTTCGCTCGCGGTAAAACGAGTTTGCGGGTTGTATGTACGTCAAATTTACTATACTCAAAGATAATCTCGCTTAATAGTGTGGCAAAACGAATAATCATCAAATAGCTGCGAGTTTTACCAAAATTGATTTATTTTAAATATTCACCATTGGTTTTATTCGTCCCCGCGTTCAAAATCTGTCACTTTCCTGGCGAAAAATCTTCGATAATATAATTTAAACAGCTAGATCATCATCGGAAAAACTCTCATTACTAAAATAGCGGGATATTGAATGATTTATTGTCGTATAGTGCAATTTTCAAAGTATCAATGTGACGGATGACTTTGAGACAGCTGCGAAGAGTCCGCCATTCAACTAACGACTTATCCGATATCGGATGATAAAATTAATTTGCTATTAATGTATTTTCGATGAGTAAATATTTTGTACCAGCGATCGAACAACCCGTTTACAAACGTAACTTTAGTAAAAATTTACAACCGATCACACAACCGGGTCTAAAAGAATTGAAAATATAATAACCGTTTAAAAAGTAAATACTTAATTAGCGCTGCTGTTATATTACTAAAGTTTATACTTATGTGAAATATTAGCTCTCATAAATTATGAATCGAAAAGACCAATCAGTGTGGCTGATAATACATAGGAAAACTTGCTCCTAGCGCTAACTGACTGACTGCGGATCTCACTTGTACTTAACCAATCGCAGTATTTACATACCTACACAGGCATTTGTACAGCGAGTGAGCAAAGTTATAGGAATTCAGGACTAGATCCAATAACTAATCAACTGTGATAAGAGCCTCACTTGCACACTCCTTTACAGGCCCTAACATACAATCATCTTACTCAACTATACTCACATATACCTATAAAAACATTTTATTTCATATTATTATCCATACACAATTCCTCATTTTTGTACAAAATTTTTAACATTCACTGATATCTGTGAAAAACTGTAACTTGTTAAAATATTGTTCCCTCGATCCAGGTATGCACTTCTAATTATGGCTGTATTTTTTCATAAATAAACAAATTTAAAATCCTTCAATTCAAATAAAGAAGCTAAAAATAATGTGTTCGCTTTGTGTCAAACAATTATTGGGAACTAAATCGTAAGCCGAGGCTTAGCTCTGTGTTCCAATAGAAATAAAAAAAAAAGTAATTAATCAAAAAGCGGACTGCACATTTCCTCGCACGTGGTAGAGTACAAATGAATCGATGTAACTCTCGTGTAACTACACGGCTCGGTTCTCCAAAGACCCGCTCCCATTTTCTCTCTTTTCCTCAATTTTCCTTTCCCCTATAATCCTCCGGCAGAGAGGAAGCCGTTTGAAGCGGCCTCATTAGGCGCCATTACAGGCTGGCGGGGCTTTCGCGGGAACCGGAAACTGAAAGATTTCAATCAAAATGAAACGAGTAACGTCTCGGAATAAACTTAAAGTTGCACGAGGTAATGCGCCTCGGTAACTACTGCTGCAAGCTAACCCGCTGTTCTAAAAACTGGACGTCTTCAGGCACGAACTTCGCCTAAACTATCGCTTATATTACTATATTAATATTACTATTCAGTCAGTATCGTTGCTCTCCGATATAAATACACTGACCTAAGATAATATTCAAGGTATACAATTAGGTTGCAATACTTCTCCAATAGTTAAAATGTACTTACTTTTAAAATTAGCAATATTAACTTTGTGATTAAAATTCATATTTTTATTTATTATCTTTGTTTATTACCATACAAATGGTATTTTTCGAAACAGGTATATGTATTTAAACTCAATTAAGTGGTTAATAAAACAAAGATAATAAATTAAATTAAATTTACTTAGAATGAATTTTTGATATCTTAAAAAGGAAAAATACACTTATTATTCTAAAAATATTATTATTAATCTTAATATATTTTAACCGACTAGAACTGATTTGGGTTACTAAATTAATGAAAAAAATGACTCAATAAATGATTATGATAACTTATAAGGCTTCGAGTCGTGTATAAACGTTGATTATATTATTAAATTAGGGCGCGAGGGAGCCAAGGAGGAGCTCACATTCATTTGTCAACAGAAAATTGTATCGGTGAGTACTTTCTATAAAGATAAATACAAATGATCATATTACGATCGAGTTAAAGAGTGTTTATTTGGCCTTAATATTTATTTTGTTTGTCGTCGTTCTGATGTGTACTCGACAACTCTCAACTTCAGTTTCGATTGAAGCCTATTTACAGTTCAAATTGTATTTACCATCGTTGCTCGTAATATCGACGCCTCGTGCTCAACCCGCTCATTATATTTTACTATCATAATATTAATACATACAATAATAATTATTAGGCATATCTCATCTCAATCATATCACCGCGAGAGATACTGAAATGAATTACATTTTTATACTTTTGAATTTGAGATGTTTGAACAATAGTGGGTTTTCAGAATTTGCTAATCATTTGATAGAAAATGGTCATGATTTTGATAAAAAATTGGGATTGTCAATTTTACACATAAACGGTGTTGGTCACAAATTAAATAATTTGGAATCGTTGGAGATAAATAAAGCGTGTAAAACTAATCAAAAAATTATAAACAACCAACTAAATTTAACTACGAGTCCCATTCTAAAATTTTTTCCTAAAAATTATTCGAGTAAATTTGTATTAAGTAATGATTTGAGTAAGGTACTAAAAAAAATATATATTTTTTTTAAAATAGATTGTCAAAGAAACAATATATGATTTAGTTAGTTATGACATCCTGAAGAAGAAAATGGTATTTTTCGAAACCGGTAGATGTATTTAAACTCATTTTAGTGGTTAATAAAACAATGATAATAAATAAAAATAAATAAAAAAATATATATATATAATTACATTTTTAACAACGGGCAATCTGGACGCATCAGGTTTCTGAATATTCAGACAATAATAATGTCACACTATTTATAATATCAAATTCTGACAAATATTATTTGCTATATAAATACATATGTAAATGAAATGTATTAACTTGAAAGATAAACAGAAAAAATCTATTTATCGAAAAAATATTTTAGTTGCTACCTGGATTCGAGATTGGATCTTTTCCCATCAGAGGAAATTCGTTACCAGTTACACCACGCCAACCGACTAAGTTGATAAATTTTTCGAACTTATATGCTGCAGCTCTTTCAAATTGATACATCTGTTATTCCATTGTTCTGAAAAAAATGCGTTCTCCTTAAAAAGAAATGCATATTATTATATAGGCATTATTCTCATATATCGTCATATATGTACATACAAAACTTGAATCATTTTTAGTATTTAAAAATGAATTCATACTAACTTTTAATTTTGTCTATATACAATACGTTATGTTACGTTACTGTTATTTTGTTTTATAATTATGCATACTTTAACGACCAATTACTGGGTACATTTTATAAACGAAAAAGATAACAACATCCCACTAGGCTATGAGTCAATCTTAATCTTATCAATTTATATACTCGCATATAACTAAATATTAAGTATCTACGAAACAAAAAAAAAAAAAATGTACAAAAAGTTAGAAATAAATGTGAATTAATTAGTTTATTTACTTGACAGTAATTAGCATTCGTTCCATTTATTTCCGTCCCTTAGAATGGAGCTAACTAAGTAAGGTTATTTTATCCTGTGATGTCCCACGAGGCTTTGCGGCTAATGAGTCACTGTTTTCATGTAAGGGTTAAAACGGAAAGGAAACATTTATCAGTTTCCAAACATTTCGTATAACTAATTCATTTAGCATAAATAATTATAATCATTACAATTACCAAAATATTTCGGTGTGTATATAATCGGGACAAAATGGATACAAATAATTACAGTTAAAGAAACTTCTTATAAACGACTTATAATAGATTCAATTATATCGAACGTGTATAACTTGGTAAAAAAAATTACAAATATTCAAAGTAAACTGGCATGGATATGTCTTTTAAAAGACAGATTTAATGTTTTCAATTTTAAATCTATACAAATTACAAGTAAACAATTGTTTTACCATATATACCATAAGCATCCCTGCTTATCCCTACCCCAAAATACAAGAGTGATCTTGTCGAATCGTGACAGTGTATAACCACTGGACTATATACAACAAATTGTCAGTGTGGGTAGTCATTTCTATCTTACACGTTACATGCTTTTAAGCCACTCCGCAATGCACTTTAATACTTAATTCGATGTGACGTTTAGTTTTGGTTCATATTATAGTTTGCGTCTGTGATGTATGATTTATATGCAAATCGAGGCTACGGAGCTCGCTATTCCTCGGGAAATACCCTACTAAAGTGTGCGGTGGAGCCTTTTTTATATCATAGTTGTATTTATTATTATGAATATCATTTCAAATGCATTAAGAATGAGTCACTGAGATAATTGTGGACGGAATGCACGAGCTAGGAGGCGATAGTAAAGAAAATATATGTGGTCGAATGTTGAAGAATCGAGAAATAATACATATACTAGGTGAGATCCCACCAATAGTGAGAGGAAAAAATCGTATGTTCTAATTTTCACAGAATAGTCAGTAGTCACCCGGCACCTACCTTCTGGTATCGAATTAAATTATTATTGATCACATGGGTATAAGCTGCCTAGGTTGAATATCCAAAGGTCAACTGATTCGTTGGAACGTCCAAAGAGCAATATTTATTGATACGCTGGCGGGCTATTATTAAAAGTATAACGGCGAGAATTATATTTCCTAATATATATATTTCCCAATTGTCAGCGTATTCAGTGCTAAAATAATAAGCGACGTTCTACACATCCTATCCACACACTATCCTATTAGTTAGGTGTGATATACGTAAAAAAAATATATTGCCTCCAAAAACTATAAGTTTGAGATGGTATTTTTTAAAGTACCTACCTATATAAATTTATAATGGTTTGAATCACTCATTATGTATAAAAAAAATATGTAAAAATATATAATCTCTGATATTAAGATAGTAAAAAATGAAACTATTTTCTGTTGTCACATTTGAAATATAAAGTCACAGGCAGTTTCCCCCTCCCTTATACACTCGTAACTAAATTCTGCCTTTCGTTCTACGCTGCTAAACACATTAAATTATGAATTATTAATAAAAAATGAAATTTCACTCTCTAGAACGGGTACATTCTTTAGCTCATGTTTATGTCGCCATGACGGGAACTTCCTCCGAACGTAACAAGATTTCCCAACCCTTTTTACGTCCGTATTTTAGCAGTGCATGAAAACGTTTGAGTAATTAGTGAACGCCGCATAATTTATGCGGTAGTTTGCATTCCGTATTCGGTCGGGACACCACACGCGGCCCGGGGGAGGGGTTGGGAGGGTTGGAGTTCCTTAACTCGGGCCGTGAATCATCCCCCGGCCGCCGCGTGCGCACTCGGGGGGCTCGGGGGACTCGGGGGACTCGGGGGGCCCGAGCCGGAGCAAGAAACTGAAACTAATCAGAAAGACCTCGCGCAGAAGGATATGTGAATTCGACGATCGAATGGGTGATATTCGCGGCAAGTTTAGCCGCCACGTCCGCAGCGATCGCCGCCCAATTTGCAAGAGTGCAGTGAGCTCCGGGTCGTCGGGTATCGAGATTAAGTTGCCCTCCGGGATCAAGTTAAACTCTCGGGTTCACACGAGCTTTCAGTTTAACTTTGACTCGGCGTTGTTGGACTCGAGGGTGCATAATCCAGGCTGCACCCCGCTGCACCCTGCTGCACCCCGGTGCCCGGTGTCGGTGTTGCTGCGGCTGTGTGTGCACAGCGCGGCGAGGGCCAACAAGTTATTAGTAATGTAGTCAACACGCTGGCTAAAGTAAGATTTCGGCAGACCAATCAAAGCGCCGAGCAATTTACATAACCTAAGCACTTTCCCATCTCGAGTGTTAAGCAATTTGGAATTAAGCGGATTATAAGGTAAGGATAGTTAAACAGTTTAGAAATAAATTAGTAAAGGCACTCAAAACAGATCCGAAAGAGATAACAGCTAAGGCATTGAACGAGATGATTAAATAGTATTAAATAAATTGTCAAGTTTCACAGCCATGCGAAATCCAGTGTTTAGTTTTATAAGCCATTGCGTCTTAGGCACGCGACCACCTTTTTGTTCTCAACAATGGGATCTGAAATGTCTGCAAAATAGGTCCATAAAACTCAATATAGAAGAAGTCTTATTGTGTAAGTATGAAAGAACGTCTGCACAATTTAAAGTATGTGTAAAGTAAAGTGTATTCTCATTCGAGGAATTTTTGATATTTTGACAAAAATATTTTCGTTTCCAGCGTCTACACGAGAAATTATTATGGTTATGTAAAATGAATCGAAAGAGCTATCCTAACAGTGAACCTAAAAAAAATTGTACACTATTTGTTGAATTTTATTTAAATTAAAAGAACAAAACACTGTTAAACCAAATAAAAAATTATCCGCAGTAGAGCTTCTTTTTCTTGATTTTGGTAGATTTTAACCACGAAGCAATTTCCACGTCTTAAGCGTGAAGGGAGCCGACAAACTTAAATTCGAGTATGGGCAAAGAACTGCGGCCATGACAAGAGAAAACAATATTTAATACATTTTCGAACCCATGCGTGCATTGACTAAAAAACTGCGGGTACCCGCTTCTACACGCGATCCAAGCGTGACATCTATTTTGCAATGTTTCTCAAAAACTTTTGTAGAGCATGCTAGGCCATTGTAGCTTAATCGGTAAACCTATCTACCGGCAATAAAAAGTTGCGGATTCGAGTCCCAGTGATAACAATATATTTTCGGTTAATAGATTTTTCATCGTCTAGATTTATTAATTTTAAAATGTATTTAGTTGACGCAGTATTCGCTGTCAACTGGCTTCGATCGGTAGTAACCAGGATCAATAGTCTTTATAAGAGCAGAGCAATAGTAAAATGTAAACAATGCGATGCATCGATAACGGCGTACGCTGTACATGGTGTACATGTGGTATGGTGGTGTGGTGTACGCTGCCTCGCCCGGAACATGAGTCAGGTTTAGCGCAGGGAGCTAACGGGAGCGATAATAAATCGGGCATTACGTTCACGGGCCGTGCCGTAATATGACGCGCTCACAGCCGAACAAATACGCCATGATTAGCGTCCCCGACCGGACATTATCTCCCTCGTAATTCCTGTTCTGCTATCCTGGTCTGGAAGTCTACGCCGATTGTGCTCTGCGGGCAAATAATGGGCAGCGTTTGTACTCGGCTGACAATCAGCGGAATATATCGGAAACTTTCTACAACGTTTTCACTAAAGATTCGATTATCGGGAAAAAACAAATCCCTCTAGTCGGAGCATTGCAAAATAAGTTATTAAATATTACCAATTTTTAAGGCATTTGGCATTTTACTTTAATCTAATTATGTATTGTCTATATGAAATAGCGAACACGTGATATAATGAAGAGTACCATCGTTTCAGTCTTGTCAGTCCGGATCAATTGCTGCACGACGATATGTTTTTTTCGATTTTTTCCAAACACGTTGAGTTTATTTTTTCGAACGAATATGAGACCATAGACAGCATAGCAATTGTGCTTTCCAAATTTGTATTTTCCCATGAAATATAATCACAGTTTCACTGTGAACGCTATTATTCCGGCAGCAATTGATAACTCAATAGGTCATTAATGTTTTAGATTAACTCGACAACAGTGTAGAATTTACATTAACTTCAGAGTACATATTTAGAATAATATACAGCGCACATTTGTATGACACGAATATCTAGATTCGGAACTATAGTTGACACACAATAGAAAAGAGTAAAATTGATGCTATTACCGTTAAACATGCTATTACCGTTAAACCGATAGCTTTTGTAAAACAATATCAAAGGCGTGTTATTGCGAATATGTGTCAATAATATTACGTACGCATACAGTATGACACAAGATACCAGTGTGCCCAGTGTGCCAGGGCTATATGAATCGATCGAGTCGAAAATCGAATACAATGGAGCGATTCGTTTGCTGTACGAACAATTCTAGAGAATAAATAAAACACAAACATTTTCATGACATTTGTATGGAACACCTGACTAACTGTACTAACTATTCTAACCGCACAATGGGCAACAAATGTATAATATTTCAATATTCCATGACGTGGAGAATCTAACGAATAACTATTTTTATTAAACGACAACCTCGCGGTTAGGTGCTACGCCGTGTTTGAAAGAAAAACGTGTATGGGAAGAAAGGAATATAAAGAAGATCAGGGGTGGCTGGGAGGAAGAAGTGTGCGTCTGCAGCAGACATGCGGCGTCAATGAGAAAGGCTGTGGGAATATATCTGTCGTGGGAGGATGTTTCTGCACCTCTCCGCCTCCGCCTCCGCCTCCGCCTCCGCCCCCGCCCCCGCCCCCGCCGCCGCGCTCCTAACATAATACCGAGCGCACTTCTCGCACACGAGGCGCTCGCTCGGAGGGCGGATCGCTCGTGATTTATATGTGGGTATATTTGACCACAAATAAATATCTGTATTACGCGGGTACCGAAATAGTCAATCGACAATTATCAGGAGAGAAAACGTCGAAATTTAAATATGTGAATTCATCGCTATTTACTATGTCAATGATTCACCGCAATAATTAATTAATATAATAATTACTTAACTGTTCTTTACTTATTAAACAGTTCTACAAGCATACCATTGTATAGTTCTATAGACCCACAAATACTTAGCAGATAGTTCTACAGACAAGCAATTACTCACTAGGTAGTGCACATCACAGATGCACATACTAGATATTTCTACAGACTAGCACGAAGCGGCTAAACTTGATAATATCACCAATTGCCCTGATTTTCTTGTCCTGATTACATAAATGAAGAGTCAAATTAAGGCGCTCGCAAGCATTACAAAACTTTAAAGTTTCGCATTTTCAAAATTACATTTGACATTGAAGGTCATAGAAAATAGATGTTTCAGCCGCTTCATTCATAGATAACACTAAATTACGTTTACCATAGATTAAAACTACAAGGGATACCAAGTGACCAAATTAAATTGCCGAATAAGGTACCTCATCACATTTTTATTAGGGCAAGATTCTAGGTTTAGTTATATAATTAAAATTACATGTCTATTTTTAGTTTAGGTTAGGTTAGATTCGATTATTAGACCGCCTAATCTACTACTACAAGTGCATCAGCGCTGATCGCTTTGACACTTTTACTAACTACCTTATTGTAATAAACATTATATGTGTTTTATATTAATACATGAATTAGAAAGGTAAAAAATTCTGATAAAAAACCCTCCAAACAATTTACTGGAAGTTCTCGGGGGAGCTGCAGAACCTCGCACACGTCAAAAAACAACTGATAACATCTAAATATGTGCGTTACCTATGTGGTTTGACGAGTTGAAAAAATGAACCAATTTATGACCAAATGACCAAATTCAGACTAGACTGGTAAAAATCTGGGCAATAAAAGAGTTTTGTTATACTAAAAGTATTTGGCGTTCTTTTTTTCTTTCTGTTTTGATTGAATTAAATAAATACACATGGATCTCAAAATCAAACGTCATTATAAAGTTAGAGGCAAAATATGGGGTGTACTTATTTTCCTCCTGACTGTTTATTGTATTCATCAGAGCAATTAAGATATCGTATCAAACGGTGTTTTCATTGAATCGTGGAAATACATACAGTCATGTTTGAAGAACAAACAGTGCGAACGAGATGTTCCAATGTTGCGGGATGAGAGCAGGAGGCTGTCGGGATGAGACGCCATTCGCAAGCTGGATGAAGTCGTTTCCCATTGTCTGTTTGCGGCTCAGCTTTTCCTTTGTCCGTCTTGATATCGGGTTCCTGTTTAGTGTCGGGGGATACTCGTCAAGGCATGGAGCAAAGCGCTGCCGGTGAAAGAAGTGCCGAAGGATGTCGATAGCCGATAAAGTAGAAGACGCGCGCGTAAAATAAACATGTTGACAAGCTTAGAAAACATATTTTTGGTAAAACTGTTTTTCCAATGATGTGGTATTGGCTACTTCATAATAATATTTCAATGCATTTTAATACTTAATTAACGTGTATTCAAATATTTAGTCTGCGGTAAAGGAGAATATTGCTCGACTATTTATTATGATTTCAACAGCCTCTCCTTAACACAATAACCGCCCATGCGTAACATGGAGCGTGGCATAAAAAGAGCCGAATCCATTATGTGTTAAAAATATATATTTAAAAAGCCGTGAGTCGTAATTTTAATAGTTCGTCGGGTTTCACATTTATGAAATTCAATCGCAAAGGTCTAAGATGAAAACACTTTTATGATGATTTTAGTGCTTTTGTGCTGAAATTTAAAATACCATTTAAAACGTCACATAAATAAATTTTTTTAGTCTATTTATTGTAAAGTATTAATTTAAAAAAAATCTTTATGCTGTAAAAAGCGCGTCTGAACACTCCAATCACGCAATTTACCTACTAAGCTATACTTAAACGTATGTCTTTCTTGATACCTGTCCAGTCACTCCCCTCCCTCCTCTCAATTGGCCTAATGTGCTGAGCGTTTATGATAGATGGCTTGCCATTAAAAGTGTATTTACTATTTTCCTTCATACATACCCCGCTTAAATTTGAATCCTCAGTCTGCTTAATGAACATAAAGGTTCACTTTTGAATGCACAGCTAGATTGTTTCGTGAGAATGTTTTGATGCGGTGAACGAGTAAGCAGATAGGAGAACGCTTTCACCAATATATTAAGATTACGGTGGAAAAAAGACCCCAAGGTTGGTGGAATGTCAACGTGATAGATAACTGCTGCTGGATTCTATGTGGTGAAATTCCGTAATCTCACACAAGAGAAAAACAAGAAGGTACCGGCAAAGTAAAAAGGCGGCGTAAAGTAAAGATTAAATTATTAATTAACGTCAATCTAACAGTTATTATAACAAAAATATATCCACAGCACATTTATTTTGATAACTTTTGACCATTAATAAGAATAATTGTATAAATGCTAATGCAGGTAGTAAAATATGTGCTGAGTTTTGCATTCAACACCCCAAAAACCTATTAATTCAGTTTGTATTAAAAAAAAATTATGATTCTCACTTTGCCATTTGGAATTTCTATTCTTTTGATATTATCACAAGTGATTCTGACTACCATTAAATCTAACAGTAAATCGCAGTGAATTAGGAACAAAAAAGTAACTAAAACGAAATCTGAATTATTATCAATAAAATTGTTATCATAGAGAGCGAGAGAATGCATTGTTCATTAAATACCACCACAGAAGGTACCAATTAAAGAATAAAGGAATTAGCAGGACAATATGAGGGCGCACGATACACTTCACTTTAATACCTTCACACATTAAGGTTTACGATCTCCGAGGAGTGAGGACTTTACGAGACGGTTTACAGTTCACGCGTTCCGCTGAAGTGGGGGGTGGGGGGTAGAGAATGCTCAGGTGACTAAATAATCCAAGAATATGATATATGTATGTTAATAGGATGAGAGACAGAAGGCGGTACCCATTACACTCGCAGTGACGTCGGTTCATTATAAAATTGGCTAAAATCACGTCAGGTGCTCGGATCACGGGCTGCTCCAAACATAATATATACAAGGGTCGGGTATCGTAAATGATGAGGTGATCTAAAACAGACCTTATCAGATATTCCTAATAAAATGTATACCTACATTGTACCTGCTTGTGAAATTACATGAAAATAGGTTGGTTTCGGTTAACGTGGAAAGGTGGGGGCAAAAAACTATTCAAGCATTTGAAAAATAAATATTTAGAATGAATCAGTGTCGCAATAAATATTTAGCATGCTAAAAAAATGATTAAAACTAAAATAATTTGTGATAAGTACAGTACATAAACAATATGTTTAATGATAAACTTATCCGCGCTTTTTCGGGCCGCGATTCAGTCGCTGAAATTCAGCCTGTCGTCTGACGGCGATTCATTATTATATTATATTCATTATTCCTTACTTTTAATAAAAACTTATTAAATCACTATTCAAAGTTTTTTGGTGAAACTTTGTGGAATTCCATGATTATTTTGTAAATTGAGTCAAAACTCTGAGTCAAAAGTTGATCTATAATATTGATAATGAGACAATGTTCCCGAAAACGTTATATATCATTTAACACGATGAAAAGTGTAGTGGAATAAAACAGAGTTTTTACTCAATTTACAAAATTATTAAATCAGTAATATTTTAAGCGCCATGTCTCAACTACTATGCATTAATTAAATCTGAATCATTTCATTTCCTGAAACAAAGATAAATAACGTTATCTATCAGATCGTTTTATATGCTGCAGTCATCCTCGGGAGCCATCGCATCGGTAGCTTAAATTGATTTAAGGATGCGAGTATTGTTTTTCTACCTTCTCTCTTCCTACGCGCAACCTAGACCTTCCCAAAACACACGACTTCTCATTGATGAAGGTAGACACATTTATGCATTTCCATTACTTGATTATATTCGTAAACTTGAGAGAGATACATGGCCTGGTTTACATACGATTAAACAGCTCATCTGGCAGTCGAGACAAAAGAGAGATTAAGATGTAAACAGCAGCCGAATCTTGTTTATATTATAATTGGAGCATTAACAATTATAAAACCTGATAAACCTTCTATTGTTGGACAATTCTCAGATACGATCGGCGAATTAGCGGCTTCATTAGCGATCTCATTAAAAGTTGAATGATTTCAAGTTGCACCGCCACGCCGGGTTGACAGGCGGGGCGGGGCGGGGCGGGGCTTATCTGACGGCGGCTGTGACACTCGACGTGCGCTGCAACTTCATAATCCGGACGTGTGGAAAAATTGCTTTTACTTCTCCTTACTCCTTCATATTAAACTCAATAAGCCACACCTCATTATTTTTGGGTTCCCATTCAAATAGTTTATTGACAAGTACACCGGCATGTTTAATAGTAAATGACTAAGCACTTACAATTCTTTAGGTATCGGTTGTCTCGTGATGTACCTAACTGATATTATTTTCTCTTTTTTATCATATATCTTTCTTGTACTTCCTCATTTGAAAGTCACTTAAACAAATCCTTGATAATAAATAAACAAATAATTACCAAATAATTAGACAAAATACTTTGTTTAAACCATTATTTAATGTTAGGAGAACACATTCTTATTGTGAAGATGTAATTATTTAGTACATAGGTTTGTAACATTTAATTCATATTTACATTATTTAAGGATTATTCGACATGTTTCGATATCTATTAAACCAAATAAGAGCCTAGAGAAATGTATTCCGCCAACCTCCGAATTTTATAAATTAACTAATAATAATTATGAATTTTGACATTATTCAGAAAATGACAAATACTTTATTTAAATGATAAGAAGTAAATAAATGTAAAATAATGATTGATTGTAACGAAAAATAAGAAACATATAATATATCAATATTATTCTTATTCTTTTTCGTCTAAGACATTCTTCAAATTTAACGAACCGGAACGTTAGGCTATGTATATTAGGAATAAACAGGTTCTTTTAGATTTTTTTAAATCGGTATTATTTATTGTCTTCGTTATTATATATTGAAGGGACGATATTCTAGAAATATTAAACATCTTATAATAAATCCTACACTTTTTGCCATGTTATGACTCGAATGGTAACTAAAATTAAATCTGAATAACTGTATATATGACATAATTCTTTTGGAATATTTTTATTTTTTTATTAAGGGTTTTTTGATAGAATAAACTTAATAAAACTAACATAATAAATATTTAACATGTGATACTTTTTACGATAATCAACGGAAATGTTTAGGTACATAAGTATGTTTAGGTGCAGAAGATAAATAAAAAGAAAAAAGGTGCAAATATATAAATGTATTGTTAAATCTGTAGACTTTAAAAAAAAAGATTAAATGTAAAAGTATGATATCGCGAGCCGGATCTATATTTGCGAGAAACTCATGAACCAGAGCGGCGGTCCATTCCGAGCTATAGATAAGACATGACAAAGCCCTGAACGGCTGCTCGTTCTGCCATTGTCGTGGCGAAGCCGCTAATCGGCCGGTAGCTAATGATGAAATTGTCCAATTTAGCTACGCGCTGCGTGCCGCGTGCCACGTGCCGCGTGCCTGCGGATATTTTCAATATTTTCAATAATTTGGGCGAGGAAATTTCCCACCCACCGTCGCCAGGACGGGCTGAGCAAACAAAGCATAGACGAAGGGCGTAAATCATACACACGCTGCGGGGGCGGCGGGCATAAATCTCCGGGCCGACAATGAGATGAATGGGACGCTCCCTGCTGGCGGACCAAATGAGCAGGCGGCAGAGCTGCCGGGACCAAAAATCACCAATGCGTATACCGGCGGGGTAAATTGTGATACGCATATTTAACTTTAGAAAATAAAAATTACTAAAATTGTATTTATTTAACTTTGTTTAAACTACTTTAAACAAAGTTAAATAAATACAATTTCAAATTATGTCCAATCACAAAGTCAACGCTACAAGCATCAACAAAAATAATTAACTTTAGATTTAACTACCAGTTACTATTTGTTCGCATCGAATTATAGTTCTGTGGTGTTTTAAACACAAATTAAATTAATTTATAATTGATCGATTTAATTTGTGTTAAAAATATCACCGAACTATGTTCTGAAAATGCAACTTCACAACAAAAATATGTTTTTATTAACAAGATATAAGTTGGTTTGATTTAATTCTGACGTCTCCTAGCGTGTATTACTCAAAGGTATTTGGAATTAATCGCACTATAAATTTGATCGATTTTGGAAATAGAATAGATGTATCAATTGGAATAACTAGAGAATTTATGTTCAAAATTTGACGAGAATGTGTTCGGTTGATACAGCGAAAATGGTAACGATTTCCCCGGATAGAAAAAGTTACACTTTCGAATTCTGGTAACAACCAAATATGTTAAATATATTAATTAGAAAGATATACATATAAAATCAATTTTATCGAAAAATATTGTTGTTGCGCCACCGGTATTCGAACCTGGATCTGGGGAAGGTGCATAGTTGGATAATGCACCTTCCCCGGTTAGGAAAGAGATCCAGGTTCAAATCCCGGTGGCGCAACAACAATATTCTTCGATAAAATTGATTTTATATGTGTATCTTTCTAATTAATATATTTAAAATATCACAGACCTATGTTCTGAATAATTACAACTTCACAATAAGAATGTGTTCTCTTAATAATAAAGTTGTATCAATGTGTCCAAAATTTAATAAAAATTAATTGATAATTCTGGCGTCTGCTTTCAGTTTACTCAAAGGTATTTGAGATTCGGTAAAAATAAGGTAGATGGCTCTTTCATATAATGGAACGATTAAATGTATTAATATCAAAAAGGTAACATACAGGTTCAAAAATTGTCGCTATAAATATTGTCGCTGTAGCATAGTTGGATAATGCACCTTCCCCGGTTAGGAAAGAGATCCAGGTTCGAATCCCGGTGGCGCAACAACAATATTTTTCGATAAAATTGATTTTATATGTATATCTTTCTAATTAGTATATTTAATTCATATTTAAAATATCACAGACCTATGTTCTGTATAATTACAACTTCACAATAAGAATGTGTTCACCAAATATGTATTTTTTATATTTTTTCGATAGATTTTTTTTTTTGTATATCTTTCCAACTAACTTAATTAATTTGTGTAAAAATGTAGGTTAATTTGTGAAAAGTTTATTAAATAAATAGTCATTTAAAATGTTAATTAATAATGCATTTGTCAAAGAAAACCTCTTTCTTTATAGACCATCGAGTAAATTGCTAATCCGCCTTTACATTATGTCAATCCGAATGATGGTTAATAAAAATATGGTCGAATATTATTTTTTCAAAAAAAAATCATGTATGCCGTCCTCACTGTTTTGAAAGCTGTGTTTAGTTTTCGCGTCAGTACTTTACTGTGAGTACTGTGTGTTCTACAAGGAATGGAAAATTTGAGTCGTACTACGTACGATACATTGGGAAGCAACTTGGACCAGAAACGCTACAATATGTCATATGTGAAAATAAAACACTTGTTTTTTTATTCTACTCGTTTAATTTATTTGAGACGCGTATTATCAATCTAACAATGTTATTTATAACAATAATAATATTATCTCTCGATACATTGTAGTCCGATAGATCCAGCCTTTCCTCGCAAAGCCTCTTCATTTAGCAGGTCCACGTATGCAGTGTGCGTCCAAGCTGGACCTATTCCTGAAGGTGATTCTAAGAATAAGCGTTCAGGCGAAATTCCTCGCGTCGCACTGTGATCAATGTTGGCATCGTATATAGACAATTACACTTATATTGGGTGTGGGTGTGGGTGTACGAGTAGATACAACTAGTATATTGAAATAACAGAACAATCGCTGGATTTGCTTATTTTAGAATATCACTATAATTGTTATTTTAGAAATTTAATAAAGACCAATCTTTCATTTCACTCTTTTACTTTGTTTTTCTTTCTTAATTTTGGATCCCACTGCAGGATTCATCAACAGGGCTGTATAATAGATAAGACAGACTAACGTACAATTTTTCTATTTCACGAGCACAATTTTAAATCAACCGCTAAAACCTATTCCATTATTATGATATACATACTGTTAGAAAATCACGTTTTATAATTCGCTTTACAGATTTTGTAGTGCTAGCAGAGTATTATTTGAGCAAAATTCCGCTTTTCTTCAGACGACCAGTACTCTGATTCTGCATAAAAAGCTATTTCTGATACCTTCTCAGCACTTACAAGGTTTGACTCTTCTCATTTTTGTTTTCGCAATATTCGCAGAAAATTCTTTTGGGTGTCGACCAATTCCTTCAGGTGCTGCCATAGCGGTTTCCACTGACAATTCTGTATGAAACCAAACAGAATTGTTTTTTTAGTTATGTACATGCCGCTAATAAGACTATTTAGTAACGTCAAACTTACTCGAGTATCCAAAAATGTTAGTATAAATATTAACATTAGTTTAACGTGTATGCAATGCTGCACACCTTCAACGATTATATTAATATTTAACAAGTGATGTAAGTTTCGCAGCGTACTCTAAATCGCGTCCACACTTCCCACTGTCACCTGAGGGACCGACCGAACGCAGCGACCACCTTGCGATGTCCTGTTTACACGGCAGTAAACACACAGTTGCGCATATTTTAATGTTAAAATATGATTTATTTCTATTATACTACGTATTTAAACTAGAATCGTGAGATGAAATTTAAAATTTTGTCTAGTTAACGTTAGTACTAATTGATCACAGTGCGGCGTACGCAATCCGCGGCCTGGCAACACCATTCCAGATTCCTACGGTTTCCGGATTGCCACGTTTCTTATTATTCTGATTATTCCTAGAAACCTCCCACTGCTCGAAGATATTTCGAGAATAAATAAGTTAAACAATAAAAACGTTTACGGCTACTCTCCGAGTACGCTGAAAATACCAATTTCTTTACAAATATTCACAATTTGGCTTTAACCGGAGTAAAATATTTGTCTGCGATAAAAGAGAGTGTGAAAAACAAATTTGCGGCAACGCGCTTAAAAGCCGTAAAATGTTTGAATACCGCCGACCGTTCCCTCCACCTGGCGACGGAATATTCCTTGATGTATGGATATGATTGCAGTCGCGCCGCGCGCAATGGATCGGGCGCCAGCTGCGGCGGCGCCCGATCCATTGCGCTGTCTGCACCACTCCGCTCCTAGGGATTGCAACACCAGGCTAAAACCAATACGGTTTACAATACAGGTTCATCTTAACTAGACAGAGATAACATACCTAATGCATAAATGCAATAAAAACATAATACCTTTACAGGTACAAAACTAGTAGTTATATCGCACAGGATTGAGAAGTCGCCGAAGTGATGCCAATAAAATTATGTGATAAGGACACTAGTCAGTTATTAAAAATATATTTACGGTGAGTCATCAGTATAACGTGAGATGATTTTCAACAAACAAAGATAGTCATTTTTTTGATAAAATTCGTCTTGCTGGCGCCCGTTGCTGCCTGCTGGTGGGAAATATACGAATGTATTGTTTGTATTTGAAATAAAACGAAGTACACTGCAAGCGGGAAAGCATTCTCGATTCTGTCGCCGTAGTGTCCGTAGATCGAACATTTTTTGTGTTTCATTTCTTCTGACCTCAACATCATCATCATCACCAGTCGAGAGAAGCGGAGATCGGCGAATCACCCTTGTTTTCTTGTGGCTGCACGCTGTACGCAGTAATATTTACGTGTTTTAGGAATTGAACATAACATTTTCTTAAATAACCACCACAGTTGATACATTCTCATCATCTCAGCGTGAAATGGTCCACAACCCTTGATAGTAGAGCTACATTGGTTGCCCGGATTTCGTCAGTGATGCGTAAGTTCAGTTCGTGTTAAGTTTTTGCTGTAAGAAGTAATCTGGGGTTGTGAGGTCAGGAGATCAAGGCGGCAAGTCGAAATCTCCATATCAGAATACAACGTGCCCAAGAAACTTGGCTTGCAAGCGTTTCCATTGATACTCGTAAGGCACGAGTCGTGCTGGAACCGTTCATATTACCATCGTCTCCGGAAACTCCACCGGTGCCACCGTTTGTTGAAATCGTTTATCGGACCACACTCTTTTCAAAACAGCACTGTCCAATAATCCCACATGCCATATGCCACACCACACATCAGTTCACCACGTGTGCCAAACGAGATTATAAAAATGGTGTATACATTATCAGATGCCAATAGTATATTTCAATATTTGAAATATACTATATACGCTACTGGGGCCCGGAATTGCGAGTTGCAATGCTGTAGGGACACACACAGGGGACATGTGTAGGTACCGGGTACGGCGTTTAGCGCATTCGAGGAGTTTGATTAATGACAATCTATCGTTCCACATAATAAGGATGACTCCATTAATTACCTTCATCTGCATACATCAAATGCATGTATCTATCGCGAAGATATCATTAAAAACATAAACATTTCAGATCAAACGTTATTCTGTATAGATAAATATTGTTAATAATAAATAAAAACTAACAATACCAAATAGCTTTTATACCTGTCTCCGTATTTGTTAAAAACATACTTTAGTCACTTTAGTAAAATAACATATATCTTTTAAATACTAATTAAATGTATTAATTAGAAAGATATAAATATAAAACCAATTCAATATCTTTCTAATTAATACGTTTAATTAGTATTTAAAAATATCACAGACCATCTGTTCTGAATAATTAAGACTTCACAATAAGAATGTGTTCTCCTTAATAATATACTTTTAACAAAAATAAATAATTAATGCCACTTAAAACGTTTTTACAAACAAAACTCAATTATATACATATAAAAAAGATTCGCGGAGGTAATCATCTAAAACATGTAGTAAGAAACTATTTAAATGGTTTTTTATCACAAATTTAGACACAGCATTCGATTGATTTGATAAGGTTTATAAAGTGACCATAACAACTGTTATAGCATCTAACCAGCCTCCGAATGCTAACTTTACATATTAAATATTAATAAATAAAGATGAATTTAGAAATATTCATGACTTAAAGTTTAAATACGATTTTCAACCCTCCCATTCCGCCCCGTGTGGCCCAGTATAGCATCGTGGGCATCAGTGAGCATCGATGCGAAAAAAAACTAACACGATGGTCGAAACAAGAAGAGTGCAGAGTGTTACAATTTTCACGCAAATAGCTGAACACTCCGCCAGATTTCCCTCCCCCGCCCGCGGAGACAATGGCCGGCCTCCGGGTGGGAGCAGCGAGGGAGGCGGCGTGGACCGCCGCTCTCCCGATGATTTACATCCCCCAAACCCCCCGCACCCGCACCCAGCCTGTCCAATGGCGCTTTGACATTTCATTTACAAAAGCTGCATTCAACCTATTATGTCGGACATTTCCTTTCTGGCCCCAATTGGAATCTGACTGTAAAATCGTTTGTTCTGATTTTACACAGAGCTTCGATTATTTTCCATACTAAACGGCAAGGTTTACCTCGCTTCAAGTGACTGAAACAACAGTAATTCGGAATCCAATTTCAAATAAATGTTTGAAACTAGTAACAGGTTCCTTTTATTGGTAGATTCGAAGTTTTACCATTATTTATTTATTTATTCATTCATTCACGATGTGATGCTAAAGGCGGGTGCTGCATATCCCGTTGACCTTGAAGCGCACAAATGACTATCCCTCCAGGAGTTAAGGATTACGACAACATGCAGGAGAAAGATTCTTGGATACTTTGGATATGTTGACAAAAAAACGTAAAGGAATTATGTACTCTTTAAACGCTACGATCAACATGGCTCAAGACCGTGAGGAGAGGAGTTGTATTGTGAACCAGGTTTCAGACAAACTTCGATCAGAAGACTACGACACTCAGCACCAAGCAGGCAATTAAGAAAAATTTTGCCATATATCGAGAATATGGTCCATTCTCAGATTTTTACAAAAAATTTTCTCCTATAGAATTAATAGCCTCGATTTCATAAATTAAAAATTATCCGGTCGCAAATATAATATTTAAAAAGTTATTATACTGTAACATTTCACCACAATAATTTCTGACATTTGAAACACAGATTTCTGAAAAAGGTGTGGTTACCAATAAAATAACCTAAAATGAGCATAAATCAAAAATATTTTTAAAAAAAATCACAGTTTCGTGAAAAACTATAGTATATTAATAATAATACTATAACATAAACAAAGAAAAAAATAAAAATTGTAAAAATAAAACTAACTAACTTAACCAAATCGAACTAACCAATTTAACCCAAATAATATAAAAATTCAATTCTATCCGAAAACGTACATTTTGTAAAAAAAATATCAGAATTTAATATGTAATCATAATGCTTTTGACTTGTCTATGATTTGAGTAAATTCGTCATATCCACGGATAAAGACTTTCAGATGTCAAAATATATGGCGAAAATTTTAAACTTTATAATACAATATTTTTTTATCATTTTTGATATCAGGGCACCAATTTTAAGAGAAACCATGTTTCGCAAAAATAATTCATTAATTAATTACAATTTTACAAAATACACCAAATAACACTATTAGTGTAATAACAAGTATTGTTCAGATAATGAAAATAGATTATTTACTACACTACGCGGGATGTAATTTTAGGAAGTGGATAAAGTATTGCTGGCGTATAATCCAAAATCCAAACCCATGACTAAAGTACTAAGTGTAGTCATTGTTTCAACTTTCAATGTGAATAATGCTACAAAGCGAAGTTAATTGGAATCTGCTCGATGCTACCTACCCAGTGATCAGTAGAATACACAGTTTATATAGTTTTTAGGCAGTATTGTGTAATTGTATAAAATGCCGAATGCGTATAATAATATTTAAATTAAAAAATGGTAACATACGCGCATTTAGAATTAAGGTATTTGACATTCATACATAAATAAAATGGTTGTAATAATATGAGGGTCGTTCAGAAAGTAGTAGGCGTTCGCGCCGTATGGAGCATTAATGATGAGAGTAGCCGCCGCTCAATGTGAAACGACTTCAGTTGACTCACTATGTGGGAAGTTTCGTAACGCTGTCATTGTTTTTATTATTTATGTGAGTGTTTAAAATGTTCTTTAAAAATTTAAAAATTCAAATATGTGTTTGCTTAATTATAGTTTTTTGTAAATATTTGTGTATTAAAGATTTACTAGCTCGAAGTCAAAAAATCAATATGGATAATAATAAATTATTAAAAAATAAATAAACCTTTATAAAGCAAGAGATGGGAAGAAACAGGTGATTTTTAAAAGATTAATGGAATATAGGTGATTAGTAATTTATTTGATTAGTACTTCATTTTGTTAAATAAAATGTTTTGTATTTCAATCTTATTGTATTTCATCATATCCAGTGCCCATAAGGATATTCAAATTAATTATATACGATTGTTCGGTAGGTACTTAATCTACACTAGTATTATCTGTGCGTAATTGTGTATTAACAAATACGTTACTGACTTTTGATATTTTAATCTTATTGTATTTCATCGTGTCCAGTGCCAATAAGGCTATTCAAATTAATTATATATGATTGTTCGGTAGGTACTTAATCTACACTAGCATTGTCTGTGCGTAATTGTGTATTAACAAATACGTTACTGACTTAATCTATGAAGGTTTACACACTTGTTGCCCGTTCTGAAGAAAGAGCCTCCTGCACAAACGTCTAATTAATCCAATTAAACAACTTATTATGACGATGATAAATACGCTGTTTCTGAGAATGGGCGGTAACCTGTTCTAATACAACCAAACATTTCGACAGCTTGGATCATAATCGTGAAGAACACGGAAGACGAAGTGTCTAAACGATTCTACATATTTAAAAACAACACCAAGCAAAGTAGAACTTCGCCTCCGATCGTGCTTGAGCGAAGATCGACGGGCGTCCTGACGCGTGTCGACGTCGGCGTCGGTCGTCTGTTCGCGGAGTAACTTTAATCTAACGAACGGCATCCATTCCTGGGGATTAATCCGGATCCGCGGCTGACTTACCGCGCGAGTCGAATGGTAAAATTTATTAGACGACATCAATTCCGCCAGATACAAATCTAATACAATTTGTCGAAATACGCAAAGTATCAAGACAGAGAGAATTATGAGAAAGTTCGAAGGCTGCGGGAAGCGTCTGGAGGAGTAGGGAGCAGGGAGCAGGCAGCAGGGAGGCGGCCGGGTTAACCATGAAAGAGTCGTTAGGGACGGGTCGCACCGCGCGGCCTACAATATATTGGGAAAATATCATTCGTCGTTTAACGACGAGCCTTCTCGACACAACCACGCGTTCTTCCGAACTATTCTTTTTAATTTTATTATTATTTTTGATGATTCTTAGCATTATCTATACTTTTAGAACACGTGACAATTTAAAGGTTGGATTGCTGTTAAATTACATTACAAATTTTCATATTATTGACATAATCATATTTTGCAGAAATATAGTGCAAATAAGAACAAACGGCAGATAATTTGTAATAATGGAGTAGAATTACTTAGTAGCTATGTTGACACACCTGGCACTACTTCCAAGAAGAAGTTGAGCACACATAGAAATGAATGGAATAGTAATTGTAAATAAATAAATAAACATAAATCAGCATGTTCTGTCGCGAGTGGCTGTACACAGAAAGTAATCTAATATTAAATTAGCAAACTATCTACCGACTACTTATGCTCATCATTTCTTCCTCCTTTCCTCTCATGCTGTGTTTAGTTAGCGGACTTAGCTATCTCATTTTACTGATAGCCGATCGGAAAAAGTAGTATGTCTAAAACAATTTTTTTTTTTTTTTGGGTGTTATTAAAGATAATACAAATTAAGAATTGAATTAATTAAAATAAATGTATAATGTATAAAAATAAAGACGCAAATATAATCGTTTCTTTGTATTTTGCTTCAAAGGTATCCAAATATGTAGGTTCAGTGACATTCCATTCCACAGATACAAATCTGCATTAGTTACTTCGGTTTACCTATTTCATATCACGTACAACGTTCATACAAATATTAATTTTCTTTTCAATATTACTATCATGATTTTTATACTCGAGTCTGCATAAAGACTAAACAAAAATGAAAAACGAAATAATTAATTAAATAAATTTGTCCCGTTTTTCGTCTTAATTTGATACGCCACTGGAGAAAATATTATTAAGACATTCTCCGTCGTAAAATTATTTTGTAGTTCCACAAAAAAACTTACGGTTCTCTTTAAATATTTGAAATATCTCCAATATGAAATGAGAAATCTGAAATGGAATGAAAAAAGTTTGACGTGCGTATTATCAAACTGAGGCGCGCCAGTAGCGAGGTTTATAAATCACCTGTTCGTTCCTCGGGATTATTCATAATTGTTATATTAAAAAATGTTCAAGTCGATGGAAGTGGACATATATACTTAACTAACATGGGCGTGCCAAAACATAGAACCTACATTCTTAATCATTCTCGGAATTCTTAAATAAATATTATATAATAGTATGAAAAACTTCCTCACCGCCCCGCCCCGCCCCGTTCATTGCTAAATGAATCAAAATAATGGTAGATATTTTTAGTATTTGTTGCAAATTTTACATTGTGGTTTTTATTAATTTGAATGTAAATTATTTAAAACTATGTTTCTAACCACTTTATGAGTTAAATTTAATAAACCAAATCACACCAATAAGTAAAGTGTGTAAAATTAACCAAAATATTATAAAACCCTATATTTATATCATTAAGTCAATTTCTAGATTTTTCATTGTCGTAATGTATGTTAAGTACTAGATATATTTTATTATTATTATTCTTTATTTTATTTTAAATAAAAAATTTAATAACATTAGAACAATTTTACATAGGTAGATATATGATTTTAGTTCGTTTATTTTACATCCTGATGAAGGAAATGGTATTTTCCGAAACTTGTTGGTGTATTAAATTTAACTCATAAAATGGCTAAAAACAATATTTTAAATAATCTGTATTGAAATTCAATATAATTTATCAAGGAATGTTCGAAAACTTTTTATTTAATGTATCTTTGATTTTAAAAACTGAGTAAAAATGATTATTATTATAATTGTTAAGTAACATTTTAGACGGAGAATAATCTTATATTAAGTCTTCGTTGATAAGAAACACGTCAAGAAAGTTAAATTGAAACGATTCGTAATACCGCAGCTCGCTGAAAATTAAGGGAAAATTTAAATGATTAAAGTCTTTAAAAGCAACATAGCACGAATAAAGCACTAACCTATCGTGATGCTGTCCAAAGGATAAATGTGTGTTTCCGCGCGCCATAATTAACAGCGAAATTTTACATTTGGGAAAAGTGGAACACGAATGCAATTTTCATTTATTCCACTAAAATATATAAAAACAAAAAGTGATCTTGCCGCTCGACAAGTTTGTAATTTTGTCATTTCGATATGTTGCTACAATTATTATCATATGTTCTGCGATTCTGAAATAAATAAAATGTTTCGTTACTTAGATATTGCAGTAACGGGTACGTTACTAGTATATTCTCAAATAAGAAGAAAATCCAAATAGGAAATAATTAATCGAGGCATTGGATGGACGCGGTCACGTCGAAGCAGAACATTTTCATCTTCCGCGTTGATCGCACCAGGGTAAAAGTGATTGCAATATTCATTTAATTATAACTAATAAGTTCATCAATAGAACAACATAAAATATAATTGATCATCCCAGTTAGGTTTCTCTGAGCACAATTCATCATTCACAACCACTCGATTCGTCTAGTTAGGATTCCAGATGCATAATTCTTCAACTCGTTACTTTTCCATTGATGGTTTAAGATCCATGAGAATATCATTAAGGAAATTCATTGTTTCGGAGTGCAGAATAAGCGAGAGCGGCGGGAAGAACGGTCTGCACCCGTATAATACACATAAATACATGCATAAACAGTCCGCCGGTAATAGAGTAGCTCCCGCTAGAGGGAGTTATCTCCGCGTACAGTAAAAGCCTTCGTTAAGGATCACATAAACAAGGGGGGGGCACTTGCGGAACTTTTCAAATTCGCTAAATCTACAAGTTTGCATAAGAAATTCAGAGAAGCGTACACCAATGGGTCTAATTAAATTGAATACTCCGCCGCGCCATCGTGCAGGAGGCGCTCGGCTTAACTGAAACTCAGTATTTGGAGATGTTTCTGCGCCGTCAGCGGGGAGACGGCACTGGAAGTGCGAGGAGATCTAAAGTGTAGATCGTGTGAGAATCTCCTCCCCTGCTGCCGGGTACTTCCGGATGCTGGGTACGTGCCCCGTCACCGCGCCGAGTTCATCAAAGCTTCTTCTCGAACAAAGTGAGCTCGGATTGTCATCGAAAAACAAAACGCCATTTACGTTATAAAAATATCGATATCCACCAGGCGCAAAAGTAAAGTGGTAAACATAAAAGGAGAATATTATGGTCCGCGAGGAGGGAAAATAAATGAGATATTATACATAATAAATATGTTAATACTCGGAGCCCGGGCAATAAACCGCCGAGTGTATTCCGAAACACGAAATATATAAAGGGAAATTATGAAGAAATATCGATAGAGCTGTTCTCGACTCATCCGTGACACATTCTTGACAAATTGATCGCATTCTCTTGACGCCTGCTCCTCGAGTCTGGACGTGGAAATATCTTTAATGTTCAATTTTAATCGATATTTTATATATTTAATGTGTAAATATTGAAATTAAAAATAATTTTAATATTAAAACAATTATGGGAGTACTTTTAGGATTTTACAAATTTTTCATTGGGTCATAAATATCAATATTATATCAAGCTTGATCGATATGAAACTAGTTGTATCGTCGCATTAAAACATTTCTTATCAAAACTATTCAATGTGTTAATACAAATTAAACGCATCAATTAGTTTAGATATACATACAGATAAACTCAATTTATCGAAAAAATATTTTAGCTGCCACCGGGATTTAAACCAGGATCTCTTTGTATCCGGGGAGAACTATGTTCTGATAAAATTACAAGTTCACAAATAATAATGTGTTTATATGATATGGTAGTAAGATATCATCAGCAGTTCCGCGAGGCTCCCACCTCCCACCCAGGATCGCACAGTGCAATGTGCACTTCACTCGTGTGCATAATAAGGACTGATGTTCTATACATCCAGAGGGAACAGACGTCGCTAATGATGAAATACACTCATAATATAGAATGAAGCTGTCTGCTTGCAATGAAATGCAAGTTATCTCAGTTAGCTCAGTATAATAAACCATATAATGTTAAACAATATCCATTATATATTATCTTAATGTTAAGAACAAATAATGGAATTTTTGGAAGTTTCCACAACAAACTTATTTACCACAACACACGTATGTACCAACTCCATAACAAATGTATGTACCTTAACAAAGCATATAAAAACCACTGTTGAAACATTTTACAAAATACTTTGTTTTCTTATCAAAGCTTGCAAACTTCTCTCCAATACTAAAACACTCAAAATGCCGAATATTTTCTACGTTCAATATTCTCGATTTCGAACCTAATTAGCGAGTTCTTATATCTGGCTATAAAAAAAATATGTCGCATTAAGAATTAAAAATAAAGAAAGAGTTGCATAAGCACCGTTCAGTGTGGCAATCGACCCGCTAGGTGTATTGTGTAGATTGTATTCGGGCCTGTCACCCGAACAAAATTGCCAGAGCGATGAATTAGTAAAGGCGGAGAAAAGTCCCGACGCGGAAAGTCCGCCGACGAGCCGAACGAGTTCTCCGGCCCAGGAGGCAGTCACGTCCCGACATTTCCTATATTATGTATACAGGCCGATATGGACCGCCGTGAGCGGAATGCGGCATCGAGCTCCTGCGGTTAACAAATACTAACTCCGAGGGTGCGGGGACACAAATCTGCCCGGGCGGGGGGAGGGGGGAATCTCTACTTATCGGCGACCCAATTTATTGGGAAACTTCCGAACCCTCTTTTTACTCAAATCGAAATTTTCGCGTTTGTCGGAATATACAAGTGTTATCCTCTCGCTTACTCGTACTCGAGCCGCCCCGACAAGAAAAGAAAGAGACGATTGAACGGCTTAGGTATATTCTGGCACCTTCTTAAACACACTCGCGCTTCCCTAGCTTATCCTTCTAGATACATCTTTAGATAGAATTTATTCGATTTCATCGTGTTTATGTTAGTCGTGAAGTTGGAATACTCGATGTCGTCATCTCGGTCAAACTGCAGGACCCGTTCCCGCGCCGTTGTTGTATTTCAGCCGCATGTTTGTACTGTCAATTTGCGTACTCGAGGTTCTCTTAATTTATTATATTTGTACGTCTGTAAATGTGCTTTCGGTCATTGAAGAAACAACAGTCAACAGGACTTACGATCATCCCAACCAGTATTAAACACCGCATCGGACGTGCGTGATGTATGGATAGCGACAAAGCCTCTGATAGTCGCGTATCTTAACCCCGGGGATCAGTTGTGGTTTACGGACGCTGTATGACGGTTGATTCTGAATAATTATCTCCGTACAAACAGTTAATTATGGAATTGGGCTAAAACCTGAAACTCCTAACCTGAACCTCCTCGGAAATAAAATAAGTTAATCAAGGAACATCACATCATTTTGAAAGAAAATCAGTATGTTGTATTTATCTCATTTTTTGTATGCACAATTAATATATGTGTAATTTGTAAATAAGCCATCTCGTATCTAAAAAGGTGTCCGGCAAGGTGATACGATCTCACCTAAATTATCTAATTACCTACTTGCAGCGCTCAATATGGACTCTTAACAAAAGAGAGGTCCAAAATTTTAAGAATAGCGCAAAAAGGAATGGAAAGATGTATGTTGGGCATCACGCAAAGAAACGAGTGAAATAAACGTGTGGACAAGAAAACGTAAGAGTAATTGATATAATTGATTACGTTAAAAAAATGAAAAGGCAATGGACAGATTTAGAGGACGGACAACTGTCGGACGAATGTAGACAAACAGTGGGATGAGGGGAATCGAGAGGCCGACAGGCCACCCCAAAACCCGCTGATCTGACGAAATCATCAAATTCTGCCGAAAAACGTGGCAGCAAATGACGATGGATAAAGAAAGGAGGCACTCGGGGAGACCTAATGTCTGATAATAATTTATGTATATTTGTATAATTATTGTGTCATTTTTTACGTTTTTACAAGATGCACCTGTTTACTTTAAAAATTCATTTAAAATTAAAATGCGCCATGCACAAAATGTGATCCGCAATATCACATCCCATATTCCATATCCCAGAAAACAATTAATTTTATAAAAAGTTAATTAAATAACACTGGGCAACAAAATGTTTTTTTTTTGGTGCCGGAAAAGTATGAACTTACTTTTGATATTTTTGATATGCAATTCCAAAAATACCTGGCTTTTTTTCATATCAGCTCTAGTTTTTCAGATACAGGCTAATTGATTTTAGTTCTAATAAAAGGCAAAAATAATGAAATAATGATATCTTTAGATGCCGAAATTGAAATTTCGTACCTAAATTAAAATCTAATTAATCAGTTTCAATTACTTGGTATTATCGATGACCGTAAACCCCGACATTCCTATATCTGGGTAACCCGTACCACGAACTAATTAATAACACGCTCATATTACCTCTGCCTAACCCGATTCAGTTTACTATCATTTTGTGTAAAGTTTCGGCGTTATTTAGTAATAAAACATTGAATTAATATCATAGCATCCACAAGCAGAATGAATCATGGCGAATACACTTTTGACAGAAAGTAGAAAACCTATTTCTGACTTTGTGAAAAGGGCTAATCTGGCCAATTTTGGCGTCCACATGAGAGACCAGGATAAAATTTGGGCTCCATATTCCGTAAGTAAAACATGCATTGAACATTTGCGATAGTGGACAATTGAAAAGCGGAAGTGCCTAAAGTTTGGAGTATTAATGGTTAGAAGGGAACCAAGAAACCAAGTATGAGAACATCAGTGGGTGATTTATATCGATCTAAAAATGGTAAACTTCGTTCTTGGACAGCAAAGTTGATATACAAAATAACCTCGATTTCTATGTCTTCTATTGTCTCAAACAACAGAGTTAAGGATTAACACTAGGTTAACAAAAATTGGCCTTTAAAAAATATCATAATTCAAGGAAAACAAAACTTAATCAACGAACCTTTGGTTGCGAGAGAGAAAATCATATTTCTACCCTTGCATATCAAGTTGGGGCTTATGAAGCAATCTGTGAAGGCTTTAAATCAAGGTGGACTTTATTTTGGCTGCTTGACACAAAAACTTCCTGGGATTAGCACAGAAAAACTGAAAGCCGGAAGATTTGATGGTCCTCAGATAAGGCAGTTTATTAAAGATCCACAATTTACCGCATCAATGAATGAGATTAAATCTAACGCTTGCTATTCATTTAAAATATTGTTTGAATTATAAGGCAGAAAATTACATAGAATTAGTGGAAAATATGTTTTCCAATTTTAATATTTTCGGTTGTGACATGGGCATAAAAGTTTACTACCTCCACAACCACTTTAATTGGTTTCCAGAAAACCTATGTGATTTTAGTGAAGAACAGGGGGAAAGATTCCGTCAGAACATTAAAACTATGGAAAATCAATATCAAGGAAGATGGGATATCCAGATGATGGCTGACTACTGTTGGTGTCTTTCAACGAGACCGTCCCGGTACACACCATGTTAGAAAGTTGGATAAAAGAAAAGTTTTAAGTGAAAAGTGATGAAAGTATATTTATCTACTGTGTAAAATAAATAATAATAGGAATAAAGTGAAATGTACATAAGTTAAAAAGAAGATGATTTCATTCTAAGAGAACCCAGCATAGCGTATCTTAAAAACTAGATCTGATAGACCAAATCTGATGGCTATTTTGGATTCTGTACCCCAAAATACCTAGAAACAGTTTAAAAATCGCTGCCACCAAAATGTGTGTTGCCCAGTGTAATTAATGAAATAAAAATAATGATAGCAATAGCGAAGTCGTCGAGAATTATTGGTGTATTAAAATGAAGCCACGTAATATGTTCATTTCCATTAATTTACTTGCGGCATCCACTAACGAGGCCTAATTTAATCCAAAAACGTGTTTGAACATCGACCATTCCTTCCTTATGACTCTGAGATACTTCCTTAGCAATATCGTTTGAAATCAAACCAAGAGTACTTGCACAGATCAAATAGTGGAACGCGCAGTCGTAGACTCTAATATTTAACAATCCAGAACTTAAACATTATTGAAATGACGAATCAGATATTGTCCATGAAGCCCAGATAAATTGAGAAAATCTGATACAACAATATCCGTAGAGATGCTGTACATACAATACAATCCGTCAAACACAGCACGCCGGTGTTGGGGGGCGAACTGAGAAGTTGTAAAATCACGTAGTTTGTTTATTGCGGGGACTCCTGGAGTAAGTTGGTAAGGCAGTTAATAGTTTCCTCCTCGGGGAGGACGCCGCGGCTCTGCTGCGGCCGCTACAAGCGTCGGATAATCGAGATGTACGACGTAGGTCGGCGTTATAACGTCCACGTCCAGCTCTAAATGGAGACACCATTACCTGCACTTTAAGTATCTTATAATATATATGTTTTAAATAGAGTGCTAGCATTGTCCAAGAGGTAAACACAAATTGACTAACCTTGGATTTCCGCGTAGTGCAGCATGATGGAGAGCATTGAAACCGTTGTTGTTAGAGAGGGTGACGTCGGCCTGGTGGTCCAGCAGGAGAGTCAGCATGTCATCCCTCTTCTTAGAGATGGCGTCGTGCAAGGGAGTATCTCCCTCAGAGTCCTGAAAGTAAGAGTTAAAGTAATATTCTTGAATCTAGTATCAGGATACTATAGGACTTATGACGCTAAAAAAATAATTTACTTAATTTTTAAATCAACGAACTACCATTTCACATTTGTACTTGATTCTACTGATAAATTCAGCACTGAACAGAGTTTGCACGTACGACATTAAGGAATTTTTACGTTCAAGAACGAACGGTGAAAGAAACCTAATTTTATACACGGGTGGGAGACCTGTAAAAAAGATGTACAGTCGGTAAAATTAAAATGAATAAAAGTTAAACTAAAAATAATAATTTAAATCAACAATGTCAACCTTGTCAGGCGAAGATTTAAAAGAAAATATTTTAGACGCTATTAACTAAGATTAGCTTATATTTTGAAATAACACATTTTCAGAAGAGAGATATTATTTTAATTCAATAAGGTCAGCCCGAAAGGAGGGAAAAAAGCACGGAGTAAACATAAATTTCCATTTTGTTCTCATCTACCGAGGCTCCTTAGGGACTTCGAATAAAATAAACGTTAAACGGAGAAATAATCCAACCACAAAGGATTATTCGGGAAAACAAAGCCGTGCCGAGTTATGCCCAGAACCTTCCAGGAAAACTAAAGAGTTATAAAAACGTGAGACCTCGCGCCGTGCAAGGGTACGCAGAGTACGCGTATCCAATATCCCCAAAAGATAAAACAATAGTAAACTATTCATTTTTAATTGAAAATAAACCCGTCTCTGCTTCAAGTATGTTTAGAAATGGGTGATTTTTAAATAGGTACTTTGAGAAATATATTTCTCCTCGTTCCCAAACAATGTATCTAACCGCCCCGAGCGAAGAGTAGCTCCACTGAGAGTACAGCACGCCTGTTCGACTACTCGAGAAGTGTCAGCCACCACCGCAACCGATAAACTCGCTACGAGTGTCGATTGCAGTTTACACTCGCTGTTAGTAGACCCCAAATAACCATTGTTGCCCATTCCCGAGGCTTACATCATCATTTCGCATTCGAACAACCCTCAGCTCAGCAACTTTTCGCTTTCAGAAAACGAAAAGTTAATTATAAAAAGGCATGAATTTATTTGTTGGGTAAGTACCTACTTATACGGGGCTTTAGAAAAAGAGCAAATATATACCTTTAGAGAGTCACAAATCAAGAGATGTCGATGAATATAATGAAATTTTCCAACTCCGAAAACTGGCGAAGCGAGGGCTGTTGAATTTGCGGAAAATGAGTTTAAAACTTTTGTAACTTTAAGTGATAAATTACGTTATATGAGTCTCCAAACTCCAGAGGTATTTTTGTAGGCTACATACCGCCTTACGAGATTTGAACCTTTTAAATTACGTTTTATTGCAGACCTGTATTGGAATACCTGTCTTGCGTAAGGGCGGAGCTTGCGGCGCGGGTACTACCACCTACCCACTACCCACCCTGCATAAAGCAAGGTAAAAGGTCCCAGTGCGGGTATTATTTTAATGATTCACGCGAGAGGTTCGCCGTAACGCATTTACCTCAAACGTCCCGAAGTTACTGCGGGAAACATGTTTGCAGTTCAGACTACAATTCGCTTCGAGTCTGGCCATGGAAACTTTCCGAATACATTCCGACTTGATTAACTTCCTGGCGATATTTATCTCTTTACACCGTCAATATATTCATATTAACTGCCGGGTAAGAAACAAATGCTATTTACATCATTTTACGACAAAAATATTCTTCAATACTTAAGTCACGAAAATAAACTCGTGAAAGTAATGCTATATTTGATAACTCGGTGTTTGATGAATATAACCTGTTATTAAGTGTTTGGGAACCTACTTGCGATTTTATTTAATATTAAATATACTAATTACTAATATAACATAATGTATTATCAAATATGTAAAACATTACATTAAACTAAGAGTGTAAACGGTAATCGTGACAACACTAAACATGGATAGGATGCATATAGACTTAATAAGGGAATAATCCCCACTGTACGGCGAAGTAGCGCAGCACGCACAAGTCACTGGATTGACCTCATTGAAGAAAATAACAGCACTTGTCGAAACACTTTCTGTGTTATCATAAAAAAATACTTATCCAAAAAGTGATCAAGCGTACGTGTTAAATTATTAGTTTTAAAATGTTACTCCATGTGAGACCATTTTCGAGGGAAAAAAAATCAGTGAGCAAAATAAGTCAAATAAATTTAGCAGAACTAGTACATTCGCTTTTTAACCCCTCCTGTCTTTTTGAGAATTTAGGGTGTATTTATTTATGTGCCCTAAATTCTCTGTGCTCATTATTCAGAGAGTTACGTGGCTGTCTTTTTTGGACACGACTATATCTTTTATACCCTGAATCACGTTTGAAAAAGAGACGTTTTATTAAATTATTGGATTTAAGGCGGCCTAAGGTAGTAGTGGAATCCTGCGCATCTGTAGTTGCTCAAGGAGTCTACAGAAGGAACTTCCTATCAATTTATTGTCACATTTTATAAATTTACGTCGCTTCAAGTTCTTCGTGAAAAGAAATTATAACGCAAAAAAATGATCTCGAAACTCTTCTTTACAGATAAATATTTTTATTATTTGTGTTTGCTATTTATTATATTACATTTATATATGTACTTAAAATATGTGCAAAGCGTCTCGTTTTAATACTACTTGATCCTATATGTATGTAAGCATGTATTAATATAAACTTGGTTTTATACTGCCCGGCCCAGCAGTTGTTGATTCACTCGAGTTTCGGGTGGACTGGAAGATGGTACTTTCTCCAGCCGTAAAAAGGATTTACTATCGCCAAGAGTTGTGGACCATAAATGGATCAATGTCCTCTGTTTACTATGAATGCTTGCATCGTAAAACCAATCAATTTGTCCATTTCACTTGCTAGGAGAAATAATTCAGTTTTATATTATGTTTTATATGGTATACCTAGTGTTGCACGGTTAGAAAATTTTAATTTCTTTTGAGAACCATCCCCGCTCTGAAAGTATGTACATATGTACTTCGTCAAAACTGGCCAGTCCTAACGAAGTTACGTTAGTATTGAAACCGGTTGACGTAAAAATAATTCACAGTGGTCTAAACAAAGTTAAATATAGATACAATTCTCATTACCCATCTTCAGGGGATGCTTTATCGGTAAAGTGTCGCCCTAAAATGATCGTGAAACACGTATTTTCAGGCCGGCAGTTCAGCGTCAAGTGAAATCACGGACGGGATGGAGAATATTCATTTAAATACTTCACCTGTTGATGAAAGTTACTGTTACTCTCGTAACTCGAGTAACGTAAATAAACTTAAGTAGAGTTAAAATATTGTTTTATTCATATCCATCCATTTTGATGATGGAAGTTGCTCGCCGCTCTCTCCCAATATTACACCTGCCTACAGCATGCCTGAGCAATTTTACACCAGCCTATAGCATGCCTGTCCTGGACGGTGGCGACTGAAGCACGTGACGCATTATCGTTTATCTTAAAATCCATTGAACCTATTTTTAAAAATTAAATAGGTCTGTTAAAAAAAAAAAATTAGAAACAGAAAAAAAAGTTATCTGGAGTTTTTTTTTCATATTGATATATGGAATGAAATAAAAATATGTGTTGTCATTTGAATTAATCCATCGAAAATTATATAATTTATTGAAGTACCTAATTCATATATGTATATGAATATGCTTTGCAATCAGACAAAGCACCTATATATATTTAAATGGTCGCATAAAGCAATGTTGTAAATTTAAAATATTATGTCAGATGCATTTTCTGGTTTTGTTTAATATTATCGATTTAAAAATCATGTTGCCGTTTTGCGGGTTGTTAGCTTTATCCGTGCATAGTGTTTATAAAACAACAGCTAGTGTTTAAAAGACAAGAGTGTTACATATAAACTAAATATTTAATTGCGACTTACATAAAAATAGAAAACGTTGTTTTCCCTTAAAATCAGTCAAAACATCTAATTTATGAAATGTGCTACTAATGTTGTGAATAAGTTCAATATTAATTCACAAATTAAATATGCGTGAAAATATATATCATATGTCCGGTAAATTTAATGGTTATAATTCTATTCATTTTTAACATTTTGTAAATTTGTCTCCGTAATCTTGACTTCAAGATTATAAGAAAATATATTTTGTATATGTAGGAATTTTCCATATTAAGGCAATTTTACGGCACGCGGAAAATGAATTAACTATCGCGGTTTATCTTATAATGCTTATATTGTCTTAACTTATTCAAATAACATGCAGTTTATTAGTTTTAAATTAGTGTAAAGGTCCAATCTAAGTAATAGTTTTAAAAAAAGTCAAATTTAGTGTATAACTTCATAAATAAATGGATAATAAAAACCCATATTTTTATAAAAAACGCAAAAATTTTAATTAATATATTGTCGCGCCTTGAGAAATTTTAACAGTATCAATAAACATGATACACTAACATGATATAGAGCATATGAAACTAATTATAAAAATCCACAGAAATATTCAAGCACGGTAGTAATAGTAGCATGCAGTAGGTATAAACATAAGTTATGCTGTTACTGTTGATGCAATAGGTATCAAAAAAATTGTTAGAAATTTTTTTTTAATTTTGAGAACAATTCCACCAATTTAAATTTAGAATATAATTGTAAATTTATTACTTTAAAAAAGGCAAGTTCTTTTATTGCTCGGTACCATACTCTGCTTTCGATTTCGCTTAATAAATTTTCTACGATTTCTCCTTCGGACAACGGATTTAAAATATTTTATTAACAATGCTCAAAAACGTTTATTAAAATAATTAGCTTTATTTACAAATTAGCATAGCCGAAACTCATAACAAAAATATTTTTATTTCAACATTTAATTCAATATTGGTAATAATCTAACTTAATATTATCCCGGAAAATGCAAACTCGCTCGCTTGACAGATAATAAATTATAACTCTTATCTAATATCTACGCAAACTCCGAAATACGGAATGACTGGGAATGACGTTGGATTCATAGGATGAAATACACTATAAAAACAAAACGTTTAGTCCGTCGAGCAAAACAAATATGTAGAAATATTATTGAACGCAGTTTTCAGTAAAGATTATTCTCTTTCAAAGACAACAAAAATAAACACAAAAACAGATTCAGTAAGAAAATATTTAGTTCAGTACGATTATTATGAGAATAGAAAAAAACAAGTTAGTTTCATATAACATCTACATACTAGCAATTTGCCGAAAAGCATGTAAATTAAGTTGTCACAAATGATTCCCAATTTTTCTAAATAACCCACGGCTAGACCAAAGTCGTGGGTTACGCCATGGACAAGGTTACGCTAATCCGGGTAATAACGATTAGAATATTATTCATAAGATAAACATAATTTAATTTATTTTTATTTCCCCGAATCTTTAGTAATGCACAACCTTTTTCTTATATGCAGTGTACGCCCCTGGTAGTAATGATGTACAGTCGTAATATGTCGCAGTTTACAATATAGAGTAACATAATATTAATCGAAGAAGGTGGGAGAAAGAATAGGGAGGTTGAAATGATGAGGTTGAGGTAAAGGGAGAGCAAGGAATGTGTTTGTAGGTAGAATGATTGGCTAAAATTAATAACGTAATATTCATAAAGGAAATATTTTGATGTAGGAACGCTAATACACGGTGAATATTACATTCCAGGTCTATGTTGTTTCATTCATTAAAATTTCAAGCGTAGCTCGGCCTGTGTGTGAAGTGGCACCGTGCTGTTGAAACCACATGTGTTTCAGGTCTAATCGATGCAATTCAGCCACCGAGAAGTTTTTACAGCATTGCCTGTTGCATGCTGAAAGAAATAGAGCATAATGAATTCGCTGCCCACACGGCGCACCATACAGTAACTCTACGTGGTTGTAAAGGTCGTTAGTGTATCAATTGAGGATTTTCAGTGCCCCAGTAATGGTTATTTTGTTTATTAATAAAACTCGCTAAGTCGAAATGAGTTTCATCGTTCATAATGACTGTTTTCCAAAACTCGGCTCTGTGTTTGTTTTAATGTTTTAATGACTTCAACACGTTGTTGAGGCGTTAGATACTACATAATAAATTGTAATCAACTACTCTCTAGGACTACCAAATTCGAATTGACAAATATTTTTCAAACCAAAATGGCGACCAAATAAAATCGGCGTGGAACATAATATTCAGCTTGTGTGTATTGAAAAAATCAAATTCTGTTAGATTGTCATTATGGTATTTACACGAACGTCAAATGAATATACTTACCATACTCTCGATTGTCTTTTATTCAATCAAATCACAGTTAGAAAAGAAAAATCAAGAGACACAAATAATACAACTCAAAGTGCGCCTATTTTTGAGTGATGAAAATAGTTATGAACACAGGAGTTTTAAATACAAATGTATGAGCAAACCCTTTCACTAAATTATAATACATTTTTAAAGGTTACACGAGTAAGGTTATTAAATAGGTAGAAGAGGTGTACAGATTTAGTAAAGGGATGTTACCGGATAGGTACCGAAACCTCCAAAGGTCTAAAATCTAGTACGTAATAAAAATGCGGACGAGGCGAGAATGCTGTGCCGGAACAGAAGAGTGTGGCGTTCTATCCTCTGCCTACCCTTAAAAGGAAACAGCGTGTTGGTAAGTTAGCTACATTCGTGAAATGTAAGGAAATGTTCCTCCACTGCCAGATAAATGTATTCGATAGATAAGACACCCATCAACCATTCTTCGAACGGTCACATTTATTTTGGATTATCCAAAGATGTTCAAATATATCCTCTGGGATAAGATGACTGTCTGTGAGGCGAGTAATACTAATCAGCGCAACGACCGGACGTGATGCAACACGGTCGAAGGGTCCAAGGTCAGAAATATAATAACTCCCAGTCAGAAGGTTAGAGAGGTATCCCGTCTCAAAAAATAATAATACGTAATATTAACAGGCGAAATCACAAAGTCGGCATATTATTCCAGAATTATTAAACATATTAAACCAGATATTTAATTACAAAAATAAACGAATGTTAAGGCATGACTAAAGAGTGCTGCATTATATCATCAGTAGATACTCGGAAAGACAAAAACTATTCATCTGCTTTAGTAAGTTGAGATTTAATAAACACATACAAAGTAGCTATATAGAAAGTAACCAAAAAAAATAATATTATCTTCTGCCTTTAAAATAGAATAAATTTATTTTTCGTGAATTTCAAAGAAGAATATAGTCAAGATGAAATATACTGTTTGATCTTTATTATAAATGATCTATGAATCGCCGATCGCCGTGAGCGCTCGTGTGAACGCGACATATGTGGATATAATGGTTTCTAGCCCATTACTTACCTGTTCCCCCCCAACTTTATACCTTAGAGCACGACATTTTTCTGTGGTGTGTTGTCTATGGTTTTGGACCAGTTGACAAGATATCGTTCTGCTGCATGGGGTTGATAGTTGAACTGTGGAAATTTACATTTTCCCTATTTGAGCGCGTCAAACTGTTAATGACTCGACATTTGAACATGTCACTGTTCATCTTACTATGGTGCATGGAGCGTGTCGTCCCTATATTCGCGCTATGAACGATCTGTGTCGAGTTCGAAAGTGGTTCATACGGATTAATAAAGTGCGTGTTTCTGAAGACCTGTTTCTGTTTCTGAAGCACCTCAGGTACATCATGTTCTTCCTGGTATCCGGTTGGTCCTTAGGTCCCCATTCAAAATTCCTTCCATTCCTTCCACCCATTTCACTAACCCGCGAGCGATCATCTTGGGTTGGCTGAAGGTTGCGCGTACATTGTTGGTCCTTCGGCTGGTGGGTGCACATATACATATTTTATATAGCGATATTATCGCTCACACTTAATGCCTCCAGTCCAGTAGTGACAGCCACATTCTAAAACTGAGTGCACTCAGGTGTGCACAGGAAGTATTTGAGATGGTTACATTCGTGATCGTTCGATTAGAAGATACCTGTGTTTTGCGCAGGATACTAAAGGATAATTTTGTAAAATTTGAAATGTATGGCATCCATTATAGAGTGCGGCCAGGTGAAAAGAGAGCGCAGTTATGCAAAATTTGAAACAGATAGTATTCAATATATTGAATATAATATTCAAAGTTGTATTTAAAACCTATTTTATTTTGTACAAGCTGTGCATGTTTATTTTAATTATTTGTAAAACCCTATAAAGACGTTAATATAAATACACATTAATATCGTGGGACAGCGATAGTTATAGTTATATAGTTACATCAGTTTAACATAAATATATAAAGGTTCAGTAAATAGATTGTTACACATTACAGGAATGTACCTAGTTAAAGGGTCTACGCGTGGAAATGTGTCAGCATTCAAGTAAGATATCAAAGGCTTAAAAATTTCCTCATCCAATATTAGGACAGCGCCCTTAAGTAAATTAGCTTCCTCCCCGCGGCAGGAATATTCGCGCGGAGCTCCCGTGGCTCTGCGGGGTGAAATAATAAATAGCAGGCGATAGATTCGGGCGCCTTCAGCGGGGCTCAGCGGGACTTAGCGGCCCGCATGATTCACTGCCGCCGCGGGCGCCTCTGGGTGGACAAGTGGCCCGCTGCTCCTTGTGCGCTGCGCTTCCTACCAACATTAAGTAGAGAGGGAGCGCACGATACACATTTCACGGATTTTATCCACACAGAGACAAAAAACCACATAATACTTATTCATTATTAATATCTACCGTCGACAACAGAAGAGAAAAATAGATTGGCCACGTGATGAGACGTAAAATCTAACTGAAGAATGAAGAATTATACATTGAATATTATAGAATGAAGACGATAAAAAAGATCGAATCGGAACAACAATGAAAAAGGCAAAACTGGCCAGGAACTGTCAGCTGCGACGGAAAATCTAAACAAAAATGCTACACCGGCTGAAACAGAACCAAAGAACTGTTTGTACAATATGCAGCTAAACTGAAATTCTGAATACTCACAAGTAAAACTTTGACGAGCAAATACGCAGCAAATATATTGCAATGTATACACTAACTAGTATAAGTATATTGTTCACCCCAATGAAGAGTTTCCCTTTATTGGAAATAGCAGTTTCATAAAACCGCCGACATTAATGGTAAAATAAAACCACACAAACGTCACATGAACAGTGCCGGTTTTTTTCCAGCCAATTTTTACATATTTCACATCGTCGGGCGCGCATAGGGAAAATACATGGTGTAATGTTTCGGCAACATCAGTAGAGCAATCATCAGTTGCAAGAATACAATTTTCGATGGTAATCGGGAGTGCATGCACTGACGATTATTAAAGAATAAACAATTGTAAAAGTATTAAAATTGAATAGCTCAAAAGATTTTGATTGGCAATTGAATACATTGAAAATCGGTTTTCACATCTCGTTTTTCTAAGAATCTAAGCGCAAAGGCAAACGACTTCTGTAAAGTCCATTACGGTAACGATGCGAAGGGAGACGGGCGGGAAGTTGCACAATAGCGATCGACTGATTGGTTTCTAGTGCGCTCAAAATGCCACCATTTTTAAGCCGTACAACATTACTGTGCACACGTAAAGGAAGAGACACAATTTAGGTATGTTTATTTATTAATTTTTATTAAGAATATGGATATATTTATTTATTGTTTGTTTATTGTATATATGTATATAAGTTTATTAATTGCTTATTTATTCATATCATTATTAAAAATATTAATTAATACATCACACACCTAGATCAAAACTAAGACAACTCAAAAAGTCATTTTTCAATAGACAAAAAATAAATACATTTTCCTCCATTTTTTGGTACTAAAAGTATGAAACTAAATAACATTTTAGGCCATAAATGTATCCTGAAATGACATTATTCGAGAACTGGGGCTAAGTTATGACAGAATATCCGAATACAATAATAACTCTAAATTCTTGTTTTTTCGAGTTGTCTTAGTTTTAATGTAGGTGTGCGATATTTTTATTTATTGGAGGGGGTAATTATTTCATGATCAATATGATTTTAAATATTTCTCGTTAATAAATATACCTAATAATTGTAAATTAATATAAAATAACTTAGAATATAACCAATACTAATTAAATGTTTCAATTCAAAAGATATACAAGAAAATTAAATTTATCGAAATAATATTTTTGTTGCTACCGGGATTCGAACCTGGATCCTTTCATATCCAGAGAAATGCGTTAACCAATTACACCACACCAACAGAGTAAGTTGACAAATTTTCGAGCTTTTATGCTGCAGTTCTTTCAAATTGATATTGAAATTGATCTCAAATACCTTTGAGTAATATTCGCTAGGAGACGCCAGAAATTAAATCAATTCTTTTTTTATTACATTTTGAATAAATTGATACAGCTTATATATTAAGGAGAACACATTATTATTGTGGTGTAAAGGATCCAGGTTCGAACCTCGGTAGCAACAAAAGTATATTTTCGATAAACTGAATTTTCCTGTATATCTTTCTAATTGATACATTTAATTTGTATTAAAATAGCATAAAACTATGTTCTGAAAAACTTCAACTTCACAATAATAATGTGTTCTCTTTAACCATTTAATATAACCACTTGGGATTTAGTGTTTAAAACCAGCTGATTCCATGTCAACGTCTATCCTTCGTCAGGACAGAACAAACTAATTAACTAACTTACTATCACGCCGTTTCTCCACAGGTAGGCAGAGAGGATAGAACGCCACATTATTCTGTCCTGGCACACGACTCTTGCCTCGCCCACTTTCATATATCTCTCCACGCTGCGACTAGCCTGAGCGACCGCATTTCCACCGCATTCAATAATCGTTCTTTATTTGCCAATTCCAAGTTTCACTTCCATGCGTTAGTGCTGGCACCAGCAGTCCATTATGCACCGCTGGCCTTATTTATTGCAACAAATTACTTATTCTAAAAATACCATTTTTCTTTGCTTTCGCTGATTATGTCGAGATTTCATTTTTAAAATCGGCAATATTCGAGTTCCTATTGCTACTATTATTACACGTTGGTAAAAAACACGAACTCGTCAGGTGTCAAATATTACAAAGTTAAATGAATTATTTACCCGTATTAATCACTACTTAAAGTATCAAATCCCAATATTATTGAAGTCGTCATTAATGGCTCAATACTGATCATTTTAACAAGCATATTCTGAATAGGAGCTCTGATTTGCAAATAAATGTCGTACAAAACTTGTGTACGCCGGATGGTGGAATCCCTGCGCGCGATAAAACATTACGTAACAGCATTTACTTGAAAGTTCTGGCGTCCTGTTACTTATGAGATCGCTTTCGGTGTCGTAAAACCGGGTCGAAATCATCCAACGTTTATTATGCGTCAGAGAGATTTACTTTACAAAAGTGGGCAGAGTCGCTAAAGCCACCCCGAGTGGCGCGCGACGGCAGCGGCAGCGGCGGGAGCGGAACGGGAGCGGAACGGGAGCAATCGGACTGAACAGGTCCTGAGCCACTTTATGTTCTCCTGAATAAACTCCCGGTTCCTTGCCGCCGATCCACCCCTCCGTTGAGTGTTTTCCGATAATGGCTACTTGGAATGGAAAGATCGTCATTTGACATCATAAAACGATACTTTCCATTCCGACAATGTGAAGAAATCCACGCTGGGAGGTTACCACTTTCAATAAATTGTAATAATATAACGATATAGAGTTTACTGCCGATTTGATAACGATCTGACGGACCGCAGGCGCAGTGGCGCGGCGGAACTCTCGACCCCGGCGGTCAGCGAGCCGCGACAAACGTGCTTTTCAAAACACATTCGCCGGCAACGGCGTGTCAAGGCGTGCGAATTGGGCAGAAGTCATTAGAAACAACATTTGGCATCACCATCATCATCTTACTGGCTTGCGCGATACGCGCCGTACAGACAATGAAATAATTCACTCAAATATAAAACGGTATTATGGGGCAAAAGTTTCATTTTAATGTAGTACATCTTTAATTGCTGGCACCTTGTGGGAATCAGTTACGCGCAAGCGTTACATTTGAAGCTTAATTTGTTGTATCATAAGATCACATGTAGAAACGTAGAATCAAATCCAATATTACGCGTGATATCGTGAAGACAATATTACGCATCTGCTTTGAAAAGACGTGTGAAATATGAAACAAAATAAACAGTATATATATCATTTCATTTTTCACAAACTTGAAAAAGGGCCAGAATATCAGCCATTAAATACATTTTATGCAGAGGTGATATTTCACATGTGTCCGATAACACATATTATATATTCATTTTAGACAAAATTCCACGCGACAGAAGCCACCATTATTAAAACAGTTTTGTGACAAACTCCGAAACAAATTATTTTATTTTCTGGTTCATATTGGAACTCCGCCTGAAACAAAAAAGGCTAAAAGTGACACATTAGTGCACGTCGCGCAGTCTGCGAACTACGCGTAGGTACTTCAAGATCGACTAAAATAAATTGTGAACACAAATAGATTTATAAAATATAAGTTGTACCCAGATGAAGATCCAAACACTGGATATCTAATTATGTTGAAATGACAAAAACTAGTGTTAAACCAAAATAAATTCAAATTCATTTCCACAAAAAAAAGTTAATACATTAATTTTTACCGCTTATAAAATAAAATATTGTAGAAAATAATGTATAATTAATAGATTTATTTAATATGGATCTGGACTGCCTCAAAGGGCGACTATACGGAGCGAGAGTGGGATGTCTGGATAGAAATGTAGCGTTCTTTTCTTTCAGCCTACTAAGAGATCCAGGTTCGAATCCCGATAGCAATGTATATCTTCTAGTTGATTCATTTAATTAGTATTACATTTATGTATTCAATAAAAATATCTAGTAACGCCATTCATTGTGGATAGGTCCATAATATCATTATACATATAAAACACATTTTTCTTAATTAAACACTCAATTATTTACATCAATAAAATATCATTAACAAAAATGAACTGATTTGGCTGAGTTTTAGACGCGCGCGAAAGTTTATTAAAAATTAAACAACGCGCTCTTAGCCTCGCGCATGTCCATTCAATTCTAGATTTATTATTTTTCCATTTTAATTCAGCCGCAAAAAAAAATTAATAGAGATGCAAACACGGAACACATATCACATCAATATTCTTACTATGAAAATAGGACTAACTTAATGGCCTCCTGGAACGAGGCTCGAACCACTACATCACTAGGTGAGTATCGTAACCACTAGACCGCAAACACGTCAATCGATACCACTTTCCATCCTGCCGAATTTGTGCAGAAAATGTTATAAAACACGGGATAAGGGGAATTGGTTTTACAGAATTATTACGAATTTATTTAATCAAAAAATTCATTTTTCTTCTTAGCTTAAAAATAACTCTGTCACGGAAACAAATCAAGAGATATTGATAAATGGGACGCGTTCCATATAGGTGAACATACAGGTCGGAACATACGAGGCATGCTGGGCCCGGGGGCGCGGCAGGTGCGCGGCGAGGTGGAAGTGTTTTGATAAATGAGCCACGTTTGGAAATTGTAAAGTAAGATGTATCACCTGTGATTCATTCAATTCAGCTCAGAAACGACGTACCGATTTAAACAGCCATACATAACCCGATTGTGCCTCGGCAGATAAACGGGGCCCCCGGCCCACGCCCCGCGGCCCGAGGCGGGGGGGATTATTCATCTTAATCTGCCGCTCCTGGCATTTACCGAAACTCCGTCCAATCGATAACCTTTTAACTTTTATACGAGTTACATGCGAGGAACGGAAGACCGATTTATGGCGGTCGATGCAAGTTTCAAGAATATTCTGTATCTTGAATAACACTAGCAAAAATCAATCGGCATCGCCGAAATTACATCTTTCACAAAAAAAAAAAAATGAAATAATAACTTATCGATAAAATGGATAGCGGTCTACCACAGGACGATATAACAAATTAACGCAAACAAATACCAAATCAAATATATTCTTAAAGCGATTTAAATAGTAAGCGTTTTTTACCACGAAGATGTGTCGATATAATTGTAATATAAATATACAAATGTATACCAACGTGCGACGACACGTGGTGGCGGCTACTTGGGTTTCTACAATGAAGTAATTAAATATATTTTCACCTGTGCTAGACGTATAAGAAAATTGAACTTCTTAAAGAAACAAGAAACATCTTTGTATTTCCAGCCATTCTTTTCGACGTTGGTGGACCTACTGTAAATATATATTTTGTAAACCCATAAGCATTGACGTTTAATTATTATATATTAACGAAGTTATGAAAAATGAAACAATAAAAAATACTATTATTACTATTATACTATTATTCTTCACATCAACTACTCCAGCAGCATTTTATTTTTGGCTAATGAAGAAGAAATGCGACTTAAATATAAATACAATTTAAAATGATGTCTAACCACAAAGTTAACGCTATAAACATCAACAATTGCTGCTGTGAGGAAAAATAAAGCTTTGAGAATAATACTCAGAAAAAATAGATATACTCGGATCAGTGCAATGCTGAAAGATCTTAATATGATGACCTTTATATTTCAATGTTATGGCATTTATTTTAAAATATAAGCAATATTTATAAAAAAAATTGATAAAAATCAACATGAGCACGGACATCAAACAAGAGGAAGAAATAAACTTAAGACTACTATTCAAGAAATCGGTGATGTAGTGCTATAAAGATTTTCAATGAAATGCTAGATGATATAAGAAAGGAGGAGAAACACTTGCGTCATATATCTTTCTTACCATTCTTTCCTCATTCATCCGTTCCATATTTTATGTTTTTTTTTTCTTTTTAAATTGCCTTCGCCAATTTAGCGTAACTAGCCATATTTTATATTAATACCATCAAATTACGATAAACGTCCGCAATTTTAAATTTGGAATACATATTATAATTATATGCGATACCAATGTTGCTTAGGCAAAACATTTATTACATTATTTCATCCTTATAAGTGCTAGCTAAAATTAAAATTTATTTCTAATTTTCAAATTATCTTTTTCCAAAAGGATTTCCCAGAACTATTACTTAATACATATTATAAAAAATCTGTTCATTATTGTTAACAAGTAATGATTTCAAATATATGACAGTTGAAAATTGTATCACATGACAAAAGGTGCACATATTCCTGATAAGGGTTTGGCATGGCACGCGAGGGTGGCGATTAGCTCGAAATATTAGAATAATGTCAACATTATAAACGAATTTTCAAATTTGCAAGAACATGAATACTACGAAAAATATTTAACCAAGAAAAAATTCAGAGATTTAAACTCTTCTAAGAGGTTTTCCCAGAGTCAAATAGCTACAATAGCAAATATTTCACAGGAAACAGTCAAAATAACTGGGGAAAAAATTATCTAAATGTCCCGTTAGTGCCTGGGCGTGTAGGTAAATTCGGCTCTAAACACGTCACGCCCGGGGAGCAAAAACAATTGTACCACACACGGGAACACATTTATCCAGCTATAAATCGCCTTAAGGCGACACTGAGAACAACTACCACTCTTTGTCGACGATTCGTTCACTTTTAGGGTGAAAATATACAACACACTCAGTACAGCTAGGAAGCCATTCTCTTGACAGGAAATTTAAAAATATTGTCGAAGCGTTTTAACGCTTAGGTGTAAACAGTTTAGTTTATATTCTGATACTCCCCAATCTAAACGCCCGCGACATCTCACGCAATGTTATAAATGTAATTAAAAATTTCAAATAATTTTTGGCCACTCATAATTTGCAATAAAAACATAATTGTGAATAACTATTTAAGAACCGCTGAGCGTTTTAATGAAATCAAATTCAGAACTCGATAAGCGTTGCATATATGCAGGCTGATGGTTTGCCAAAATTTTCAAGTATATGCAAGCTAATATTTTGCTGAAATGTTCCATTACATGCAGGCTAATGTTTTGCTGAAATATTCCTTTACATGCAGGCTAATGTTTTGCTGCAATATTCCATGTAAGCTAATGTTTTGCTGCAATATTCCATGTAAGCTAATATTTTGCTGCAATATTCCATGTAAGCTAATGTTTTGCTGCAATATTCCATGTAAGCTAATGTTTTGCTGCAATATTCCATGTAAGCTAATGTTTTGCTGAAATATTCCATTACGTGTAAGCTAATGTTTTGCTGCAATATTCCATGTAAGCTAATGTTTTGCTGCAATATTCCATGTAAGCTAATGTTTTGCTGCAATATTCCATGTAAGCTAATGTTTTGCTGCAATATTCCATGTAAGCTAATGTTTTGCTGCAATATTCCATGTAAGCTAATGTTTTGCTGCAATATTCCATGTAAGCTAATGTTTTGCTGCAATATTCTATTACATCTACACTAAATAAAGTTTTGCTAACATGTTCCACAATCTCCATGAACGATGCAGGTTTTTTGGAACATTTCTCAACAGTTCCTTTTGTGTACACAAAAGCTAAGAAAGAATCATTTTATATATTAAATAATCTGAATCACTTATGGAAGGCAACCGCAATCGTTTTCTGGTGAATTCGACTTCTAGGTCTTGCCTCGATGGCTGGCGGTTCTATTCGAGTCAAATAATGATTACTTCGCTAAGGTTTTTATAAGAATAGAACATTGCACATACAGATATCCTTTTAAATTATAGTAGATATTTTCGAAAGGCTTTTCCGCATACAGTTTCACTTTTTATTACGAAGTTGCAATTTCAGAACATAGTTCTGGGATATTTAAAACAATTAAATGGATAAATTAGATACATATATACAGAAAAAAAATTATAATTAATATTTTTAATATAACGTGGTTACCACGTTTGCCCGGAACTTTTCATATCCGGGGAAATAGTCAAAAGTCCATTGCAATAAAAATGGAGTAATATAGGTGTCATTTATAAAGAGAACATAACAGGTATAAATCTTAAATGTTGAACGTGGCGAAAAAGTAACGGCAGTAATTTCCCGATACGGCAGGAGTAGTTCCAAAAAATAAACCAAATATTCTTCGATTGATAGTTGTTTGTCTTCTGATTAATTTAAATCGTATATTATACGCCAGGTATATTACAATATGTCGCGGCATCACCGGAATGGTATATTACGTATTTTAATCATTTTTAACATTAAAAATAGATTCGAGCATCGTTCAAGAAGGCCATCAAGTTAGTCCTATTTTCGTACGCAAGCTTAATTTAAAAATAGTAAGAATATTGATATGACGCGTATTCTGTATATCATCAGATATATTAAAACTATGTGTCACTGTTAATTCGTACATAAAAGCGTCTTATTAGAGTAGAGAACTCTCGGTATACAAGTCTAAGAACGTGGACAAATATTAGAATGAGAGCAACTTCGAGGAAACGTTTTCCATCCTGGTCCACGGCCCCGCTCGCCGTCCAGATGTTTTCACGATTCATCGCTAGTGACGAGACAAACAAGGGTATGAAATGTTCTGCCCGAAACTACTTTGATCACTCCCTTGACAACTAACACAATGATGAATTAATTTACTGTTAACTTTACACCACCAAAATCTTGCTCCGGGTTCAAATAAACTAAAACCACACTTAATAAACTAAACAAGCTGAAATATTCCAGCAATTTCAATTATAACTATACCTCTAATTAAATATTATATTTCCCTCAGTCCTCCTAAACCAATTCTTCCCGCGTTACCTCCTCCCGTCCTCTCCTCTCCTACTTTGCTCTAATTATTTCACATTAATCTGTGTATCTCCGTGTACGATACAGCTTCATTACTGAGAGTCAAATTACTCTACGCAATTATCAAAACTGAGAATGGTTAGTTATATGGGATCTAATTCAATTAGTGCACGTGTTCATGTGACGAACTCTCACAGACCGTAATAAAAATAGAATCCATATTTATTTTACTTTTAAAAAAAATTACATTGTCATTTATATCCGATTTTTGTTCTATTTCTGGTATATTTTTTGATAATATATATGTAATCATATTATGTATTTATTTTTTTAAATTATTATTTTGATGTAAAGTAGTTAATCTGAGATGCGACATTATCTACAAAGTTATACGGATAAGTACCTAAATAGGCTTCGTAATAATAGTTTGACTTATCGGGTTGTGAAATTTTGCAATGAATGAATGATCAATGAATTCAACACTCCTCTCCAATCTTCTTCGTAGCTAGTAAAAGCGCAAGTGCGTTTATTGAATTTTTACTAATATTTTAATAAAGACTTTTTTACAGAGCTGATTCAAATGAATGGTAAATAATTATATTAATATATTTATCATTGTTTATTTTATCAGTCGTACCATTAAATAAATATAAATACTTTATTTTAATAAGTCCTTATCTCATATTCAGCTTTAAAATTGGGGAAACCATTTTTAGTGCCAAATAAAAAAACTGTAGAGTCATCCGAGGCGACGGCATTAAACGGAACTATGGCGATGGCCGCCATCAGCTCGGGCTTATCACAATTTATAAGTTGTTCGGAATATATTCTGCCCGATGGATTTTAGAACGATTCCGCAATAAAAACTTTATGGCCCACCAAAAGCCGCAAAATTTGACTAAGGCCCAACGGCCCGACCATCATTTACATTAACTACACAATATCGGATTTTCCGAAGCAAAATGTTACAAGTGTATACTTCATGCACAAAGGGTACAGTGTCGGATTTACGAAAGAAAAACACTTTTTGTCAGTTTTCATTTAAGGGTGTAAAATTAATAAATATATCTTTAGAATACACGATACCTTACGGCACTGACTTTTGGATAGCGTCTGACACTAGTTTATCCATATTCGAAATTTGACTCTTGCGTAGTTTTATTGTTGGCATTTTTACCAGATTACTTGAGTCAGCTCTTTAGTCTATGAGTCACCAAGTGCCGAAGAAGAGTTGCGCACCGTAATTTAGATAATATATAATATTTTTAAAATACGAAATCTAAAAAGGTTGATTAAGGTATAATAAAGATATAAAACTGAGAATTACTTATTCCGTGTATAACTTACAATAATTTCATTTTCTCACAAGGATATGCATGCAAATAGGACAGAATGTCATACTCGTTCACACATACCATTTTCGTCTCGTTAACTCTTGTACATTTTGTTATGCACAGTCGCCGCTTGAAGCTTCTAACCGTCGTCTAGGCTGTCCTCCTGGCATCTGGTGTGCTATTCGTGTTTCTTCCAATACTTCAATACTCGTTTCACATTTCCTATTTTCCATCCTCTCTATCAGATACTAGATACCAAAACATTTTACAATTATGCTACCTACATTCGCAACTAATGTGTTTACTGTTCATTTTTCACTCTATCGTACATATGATAGATTTTCCAAACATACCGGTAAGCGATTGTGTGTATCTACCGCATTCAGCCATTATCCTATGAACATTTGCACCTGATTATGCCCATTTTAGATATAATAATTCCCGCAGTTATCATCTCTAGTGCGCGTGCGCACACCTCTCGAATACACTAACTCGATCGCTTAACTAGTTCGCGTTCATTTATTAATATTTTATTATTACTTTATTAGTGAGTTGGAAGAAAGTATAATGTAGTGTGTGCGTAACCGGGATACCCAAGATATCCTCGTGAAGACTGAGTGTGCGTAAAAAGATGCGGATTAGTTCCATTTAATAGGAATGAATCTAGTCACATACACACATGGAGCTTCCAAGCTGTCATAACGATTGCGATGTGTCCAATCAAAACATACTACATGTTAGTCTAGTGGTCGAGACGCCGGCCTAGTGATCTAGCGGTCGGGGGTTCGCGCCTCGTTCCAGGAGAACAGCGAGTTATTTCTATTTTCATAGCGCAAGCGTTCAACTTAGATTGAAAATTTGAAGTTTCAGTTAGTTCGAAAATAATAAAAATATTGATTTGACATGTATTCCGTCTATTTTTTTAGATAAAAAATGCTTCGCATTCATTATCACCGACACCTTTATTTTTCAACACCTCAAAAACCTGCAGTAGTCTAATCCTTATAAACATTTTTATTCAAATGAAGTGTAAGAAGGTATTTATAACATTATGATAAATAAATGAAAATTTCACCACAAACAAAAACTGTTAAAACGCTTATTCGAAAAGCAAATCTTTAATAGTATTCACAGCTAGCGGAGTGGAGGCGTGACGGGCCGAACTGAGGTGCATTATACTTGAATTATTACATTTTAACAAAATATAATATTATCACGCATATAAATATTTCCTTATTTTCAATTAAACAAGACATTACTTTCATTATCAAATATTTATTCTTTAATATAATATTCACCTGTTTTTAAAATGGCAAAACACTTTTGGCTTATATGACGATCGATGTAAACCTTATATCGTAAAGTGTATTTCCATCTCAATTTAATTTATCATTCATTTATTTTTAGTGTTCGTTATTTACTCGGCAATACAATATATTATCCAGTATCAATATAGGATTAACGTAATGTGAAAATTATATCTTTATCATATATTTGTAATATTTATGTCTTTAAGATTATCTAAACTTAATAACTATATAAAAATAATTAATCAAAATTTCTCGAACTTGAAGTAAAACTGATGAGTTAAGAAAATGCGAGACGGTAACATTTACGTCACTCACAAGTAGTCTGAATTGAAACTGGCTCATCTCCAATCGCTTCGCCACGCTTTCATAGTCACCAGTTCTCAAGACCTGGTATGAATTATGAGTTACATCGGTAAGAACTTTGCTTCTAGCCTTTCGAAATTTTACATATAAATTTTATTTCATCGACTACTGCAGAATTATGAAAATACCAAATCAATTTTCTTGAATGTTGAAAAAAGTTCACAATTTTTGTAGGTTCTTCGGAAAACTCACATAACACTCCGAGTGAGTGAAATCGAAGGAATCGTGCATAAATCCAAATATAAATAATCTTCACCTGTTGCAATAATAAGCAACCTTATTGAACCCCAAATTGTTGATATTTAAAATATTAAACCTGTTTATATTATTTTCATTCCTAAACTCCTATTATGCTGTCCAAGAATATTTTCATACAAAATAAATATCTCAATACGTTCACGATAGGTCCGCATGAACAAACATTTTCCGGGATTTATAAATTTGGAGATCAACAAACTAGCTCATAAATAATACGGCCAAGTTAATATTAAAGTTAAAAGTTATCAAATAAAAAGGGCCGACGCGGGCTGTCCGTCCGGCTTCGCGATGGCCCCGAAGGTCGGCTCCCGAATCGGCTAAAATTTGAAATATTTTCTTGATTTCAAAACTTTTGCCAGCATCGGAAATTCATAAATATTAAAAGATAAAGTTGGTCTTCTGTTTGCTACATAATCGATGTGAACTTGACACATTTTCATATTCATATAGATATATCACAGAATATGAAAACACCGCTGAAGATAACTCGTTACATCAAGGCTCGGAATGGACCGAAGCAAACAGGAATGCCACTTCTGTTTGTATAATTCTAATAAATATAACTTCGGTTCGTGGGATTCTGGAAAATATAGCTCCGGTTCGTCATATCCTTTCAATTTCAAATACAGCTTCCGTTCATTATTTCGAATTCAATTAAAATATAACTGTAAAATATTGCAATATTGTAAAGTAAGCGTGTACTTTTTGATCAAAAACAAATGTAAAATTTAAGTAATAATGTAATATCATAATTGGACCCAGACTAGACTATATTTTCACCAGAACCCGAGGTAAAGCAGTTCTACGCCCAGCCTAACACGGCAAGAATGGAAATAAAACAACGACTGATGAGAACACAATATCTTTCTTTATATCAATCGTCTCAGTTAACAAATTTAAGTCGTGTGAGAATTTTATATAAAAAAATATTTCTCTCCTTTATAGGAAAACTGATCCACATCCAAGAAGTGGCGATACAATTATTTTAAAAATCGTTCATTATTCACATTGACGATTGACATAATAAAATTTGCAAAGTTTAGAGCAAACAAACGGCTTAGAATGAAGCGCGAGGGGCTGACATGCCGTGTGTCAATGGGATCATCTAACAAACGAACCGTTCCTGCGAGATCCGACGGACGTCCGGCCCAGCCTCCCCGATCTCATCAGGGCACAACAGGTACCGGCGCCCCCGCCAGAGGGCACCCGTCACCCGTCTCCCGTCTCCCGTCTCCCGCCTCCCGTCACCCGTCTCTCAGGCTGATGAATGCTCGACTTATCGCGCACCGACAGACGATAAATTAGGTTTGCCATCAGACGTCACGGCGCGAGGAACGTGAAAGAAATATCATACTCCATATGAAAACATCATAAATCGCTGAAAGGAATGTGAGAAATGAGATATTATTCCGCGTTCGGTATTATTTATTCTGCGACGCGCGCCTGTCTTTATTACGTAAGAAGCGGCGAATCATGGAAACTCTTGTCACACTTTTTGATTGATTCCAATTTTAAATCTCTCAAGTTTACACCCACAAAATGTTCATTCGGGTAGCCACTATCTACTTTAAACACCCCCGAATAAAAATACTCAAGTTAGGGAGCGGCTTTCACGAGAACCTTTTAATTTTTATAATCAATACATTATTATTAAGCCAGTCGATGACAGGTCGTAAGCCTTGTAATGCCCATAACTTCCATACTTCCCATGTAAAAATAATAGCTTCTGTATCTCTGTGATACATCTATATCTTGATGACAATCCCTCAGGAGATAAATCCCAGTAATTGGTGCCTACAAAGATTTGGACATACTCAAAATATCTATACATTATAGTGGAATTTAAACCTTGTTATTTAAACGTTTTTTAAAGATCTTTCGATAATTCAGATATCTACGTTATCACCTCATATTCTAGTCTTTACATTTTTTAAGACATCTTCCAAATCATATAAAATTATAAAAATATTATGTCCAATTTTTGATTCTATCTATGTATATAAAAAGAATAGTGTCTGTGGGTTTGTTTTTTATACAAATCTACAGTTTTATTCTGAGCTTGATGAAAATTTTTCACAATGGAGGAAGGTCACTGTCTACATGAGATTTCTAAAAATCACCCCCATCCCCATTTCCCACTCTTTAAAGCAGAATTTTGGTACTTCTTGATGAAATTTTGCACACTTGACGTTTAAAATAAGAGTAAAGTTAATGTCTATATCCGATTTCGAAAAAAAAACTATCCCCAGGCAACGCCGTGTACTTCAGCTAGTTAATTATAAAAAAGTCCTATTTACATATTAGTAGAAATAATTATCGAACTAATAGAAAACATACCAACAAACCAATATACCGATGAGTAAAAAATATCTCTCATTTGAGTGCGAGAAATAAGCATATTTTAGACGTCTATTCGTGACTGTCAGATGACAAAAGCATTCCTTCCAGAATAAAGGAGAATAACCGAATTATCATGAAATAAAAAAGTCCACTGTGTCTGCGGCGGGCGAAAAGGAATTAGCCGTAGCCAAAATATCTCAATAACGGTGAATATTCCACGAATATTCATTTTATTTAAACTTGGTGAACATTTTCAATGCAACAAAAAATATTTTAAAATAAATTAAATATTTAAATAATGCAAAATTAAATATTTACATTAAATATAAATACATTCACATTTCATGTGACATTTTTCTTTTGCTGGTTTATAAAAATCGTCACATACGAGTATTATGTCTGTATAACGCGCACGAGCTAAACGCACTGAAGCTGAATCCCACGAATTCTGAATAGATCCTTGTGCCGAATTAGTGATATAAAAAGAGAACTCTGCATTTGCTTCAAAAGCAGTGAAAAAATTTAAATGCACAGAGAAGGAAAAAACTAAAGTTCAAACTGCAGGAAGCGAGGAAGCTGACGTCACATGGCGACACGCGGCAGATGGCATTCGACATTCGACGCAATGAAAAGATTTTGCCCACAAACTGAATATAGAAGGACGCTGTATGCCTGCTGTACAAAAGTACTACAGTCAGGGAGCCAGGACAGGATGCTAGAAATATTCACAGAAAATTTTCATAAATTCACATTTTATTTGTCACGTCACGCTGCATTTTTGCACAGGAAGCACGGGAGATAAATTCCAAACTGAGTAATGATAAGAATTGTGTAATTTAATTATTATTTATAATGAGGACTAATTTCGCACCTTGAATCCACTTACAGAAATACTCATTTTCAAACGAAATTCTATGATAAGATGAACGTGATCACCAAAACATGCCTATTTTTAAAGGTAATGATGTATGAGTACGAGTATGATTATGTTCGCTCGGCGATACAAAATTAGGACCAACATAAAGAAATCACACGCGTCGGTGTCGTGCATGATGCGTATTCATACCGTGTAATAACATTTCACTGACTAAATTACATCCCCCAGCGTGTGAATACCCCGACCCCGACCCCGACCAAGACCCCAACCCGTAACAAATCCAACCGCAGCAAGCTACGACAGTACATAAAGTTTGACCCAATTGTTCAGCCACTTACGCGTCAATAAAAGGAAATTATCCCGAGTCCAACATTACGACGGAGCAGACTTGGTACTATGCATCTGATCTGTCCGGTGTCAACACTGACAAGGAAGAAAAGCATTCCCGGCTAATCAGAACGTCTAATTTGAACAGTAACAGTACGCAGATATTGCCTTGTATATATTGCCGGTACGGTCACTTAATTATTTGATGCAGTATAATCGGTGTATTACATACACACAACGATCGTTCCATGTTTCTTGATATAGTGTTTCTATTTTGTAAATTGAGACAAAACTCTGTTTTATTCCACTACACTTTTCATTGTGTTAATAATAATATTGGATAATTTGTATAGCGCCATTTTCGTAAAAACTTTCTTCAATGATTAACGTTTTCGGGAACATCTTCCCATTATCAATATTATAAATCAACTATTGATAATGGGAAGATGTTCTCGAAAACGTTATCTATCATTTAATACGATGAAAAGTGTAGTGGAATAAAACAGAGTTTTGATTCAATTTACAAAATAATCATGGAATTCCACAAAGTTTCACCAAAAACCTTTGAACAGTTATATTGTTTCTGTTGTATAATTTCATATGTAAATTGGCATTTTCTTTTTCTCTCTGTTATAAATTGTTTTCCTGCTTTCTTAATATACTGTCTCGCTTGGTGTATTTTTATACGTAATTTGTTTATATATTTTTCCTTTGGATACTAAATATTGCACATAGAGGAGTTAAAAGGTGTAATTGTAAAAAAATTCACGGTAACATCTCGTTTGTTTTTGCACCTCAAATAACTTTTATCTTTAAAACGGCCCGAGAAAGGGTGGGTTGTTAAAAAATAAAAATTATTACACGATCAAACAGAATTAAAGCAATAAATACAATGTAAAACGGTAAAATTATATTGTTATAAAAATATATTAGAGAATATTAATATCAAGGGCAAGTCATCAAGTCGGGTAAGAAACACAAGACCAGCCAAGTCCAGCTAAAAAGATTAGGACGGGCAGCTCTTGGAAAACTTAACCACTTACTCAGAAACGAGAATGTCTAAACGAGGGATTGGGGAAATACGGGATGTAGAAAAGGTGGAAGGAATATGGGATAGGGACAGGATTAGGGAACAGGGAAGGCTGAAGGACCGCCCAGACCCACAAAACAGGATCCACCTGTGAAAAGCTCCCTTAGCTGTCTGGATTTTTCACTAAATCCATAGATCTTCTGGTTCCAGGACACGTATTCCATTGTTCCGCACGAAGTACTCTTGGACATACACTTCGGTGATAGCGCGAAGTGTCATGCAACATGCACAATAGCAAGGTGTACAGGATTCGGCACACACGGTAACGAGAAAACCGAACACACACAGTACACTCTCCGTCAATTTATCATTCCCACACGGCGGGGAGATAATTCAAGCAATTTTCTCAGCCTACCGTCCCACTGGTAATCAATAACTGTCAGTTCAAAGTTTCAACTCAAATTGGTCGAAAACTGAAGCATTTTTTCGTCAGGATTATTGTTCGTAAACCGAATCGTTCATAAACAGAGTCGTTCGTAAACCAAGGTTTCACTGTACTTAAAAGCTCACGTTATGTAGAATATCTCACTGCATACTGGTCATAATTTATATTTATGGTCGTTCTACACATTCTGCGCTTTTCTACTCATTAAATTCAGTCTATTTTCATTCCTCCTCTTCCATTTCCAAGATTTATCGGTATACGTCGCCTCTGCTGGATCGGAATTGAAAAATCATCATGTATTTTTGCTGAGGTATTTTTAAAAACCTGGTAAAAAAATAAACACGAAACAAAAACAAATAATGTTCCACGGCTAACAATAAACGCCAGCGGATTTTTAGGATGTGCGCGGCTAGCGGGGGAGCGAGGAGTGAGATCTCGCAATAATTAAAAACCTTTTTATTTAGTAAAACAACAACCCGCACAAAGCGTGTATCATTCCAGAGTGGCCGGGAGCGGGCAGGAGCGGGCAGGAACCGGGAGCCGGGAGCCGGGACCCGGGAGGCGGAGACCACCGCGGCGGGCCCGGAAGAGGGGCGGAAATGTGCAGAAAGAGACCAAAAGAAAAATGTGGAGAATACTGCGCCCACGTCACCCCAAACGACTACGGTTCGGATCCCAGCTTCCTTATCACTTCTAGCAATTTAATTTAGAGAATAATTGAGCAGTTTAAATAAAATATAATCGCTTTCTGAGACTTTTATTGCGAAATTTGCCGAAATACGAAGAAACTTTTTTGCACTAAATTCCACTTTCCATTTCTTATTTTAAAGACTGTCGCGCAGAACCTCGGCGAGAAGGCGTCACGGCGATTATCGTAGGACGCAGATAAAAATACGGTATCTATAATTCGCCCATACGACTTGCTAGAGACGTTCAGAAAATTCTGCGATCGGTTTGGATCATGGCTGAATGGCACTATTCAAAAACTTAACTCATATTATTGAACTTGGAGGAAAAAGTATAAAACAACCTTAGCTACACTATACACAGATACAAAAACTAAATCTACCTATTTCTTGCAAGTATTGCCGGAATTGACAGTTCCTGGTCCGCTTTATTTGATCATTGTACTTCTGTGTCCTTACAATTTTTTCTTCTGAAATGTGCTTCTGAGTCATTCTCCTTTTCTACTTTCGTCAGTATTGATTATTTATCGACCCATTTTTTCTTTAACCTTTTCTAGAATATAAATATTGTATTAATCATACAGCTTATATTTCAGTTAAATATATCATTCTTCGGTGCTGTAGATTGAAGTATGCGAGTATTCAGGCGATTCATAAGGAATGGTTTGTGTATTTTTACTAAGCGGGAATGCCAAATACTCTACCTAAATATTATACTGAGGTTGTGGGTCTTAAATTGAATGCGGCAACTCTAGGACCTAAATATCAGAATTTATAATGGTTTGTTTTGAATTTTCTTTTCCGTAATTACCTTCGAATTGCGGGATTTGTCTTCAGTTAAGATATCCTTATTTCTGCTGGCTTATTTAATATAATTTCTTCTTGGTTTTTAGGTTAGACCATGATATGAAAAGTTAGATATTCAAATTTTTTTTTTTAATTTCCTATAAACCACGTACAATCGACATATATTTAAATGATTTTAGTTACCTTTTCCTCTATTTCCTCTATGTGTCATCTGTTATCCACTGTTTGAAAATGACCTTAACCGCCGAAACAGCTGTTACATTTAAATAATGCTTACGCAAACTAGGAGAACTCAATAATAATATTTATTATAATTAGATATTTTCAATTTAATTAAAAACAATATATTTCGTTAAATTCCACAGATAAAAAGAAGCAGATAACGTGGCCAATACGCGGGTATTGACTTTCCAAGGAGTGCTACTCCGCAATTATTGCGTCCTCGGCTTTCCTTGCGGGAGGGGAGTCGGGGGAAGGAATCTAAATCCAAAGATCGGTTTTGTAATTAAGGATTAGCAAAGGGTTTACACTTTCTTATCAAAAACCCAAACATTGTAACAATACGCTTCATTTCAAATTAAGTTACAGCGAGCATTAAACTCTGGCTTAGTTCGTAAAAGCATTCTTAGTGGAATTCCTATAAATTCTCGAATAGCATATTTTCAATAAATTGTTCATTTAAATTCTCGCTAGATTACGATATTTTGTGTTGAATTTTATTTGATGCCTATCTATTAATGAATTCAAATCAAAACTATACAAAGCTATATATTCCTAGGATCGATCAGTACAAGTACGGGTGGCAGTGAGAAAAAACTAGATTGCTTCGAGTGTCCTGGAAAACGCGATGAACTGATGATTCAATTCTGAAATAACTGAATCCTGCGATACGTCGGCCACACCACTCGGATTGAGCATTCGATAGAAAGGCTTGTCGTCAAAGGAAACGCACACACCTAGAGGAAATAGTTCTCCGATACGCTAATGGACACAGTGAAGAAAACTACCGACAGCACAATTCCGGACTGCTCCAGGAATGCCGCTAACCGTTTAAGGCTTCCCTTTCAAAAATAATTCATATTTCTGCGTTTATTACGAAAATATTGGTTTTTATTATTCATTTGCATCAGAAGTTATAAAATAAATTTGATTTTTTTTTTTTAAATTACTTAGATAACGTACACCCTGGTTATTTAAATTCACGCGCGGTTCAGAACGCCTAGTGCTTACTGATTACGATATTTGCCGCTAGGATCGCGACCATCGTTTCGGGTCGGACCAGCGCCAACAGGTACAGGGCTGACTTCCATTCGCGCTTCGAGCTGGAGAGTTTGTCCCGCGGGCGGCCATTCGGCTGTTCCCACCAATGTTACACTCGTAGTAGAAGATGGAGCTCATACAGGATCCAGGTGCAGAGCCAACGCCAGAGAGGCATTTGGACGTCGCGCCAGGAATAATAATTGAAAGGTAAAATCCATACAATTAATCAATTTCACAACGCACTTATTTATTATTACGAATTCGGGAAATCATAAAATTTCCTTTCTTTTATTTCTTCTTTCGCTTCTTTTATTTCTTTCTTTTTCTATTATACTTCTTAACTATTTAATATTACGTCTTCTTCCCGTCACCTCTTGACATTACTTATCATGGTCCACCTGGGAGAAGAAGATTCGTGCATAGGCCGCCGGTTGAAGGAGTGTCCTGACCGATTGCCAGGCACTTGGAAATAGCGGTGGATGCTGCTCCCAGGACACCAAAATGGAAGGATGAAAGAAGTCGTGATGTTTTACGGCAGAAGCAAGAGGAATCGCCCAAGGTCGACGCATTTTTTAATGTACTAATATTATTGTCGTCGCCGTCCAATATGTAGCTCCGAAGTTTAATTTTAATTTATTAAAAAAAAAAATTCTATTAGTTTTCCGTTCTTTCAAAATCTGAATAAAATTTAACGTAAAATTTGCTGACTCTTTTATTATGAAATATTACTTTTCATGTTTTACTGTTTTTTTTTAGTAAAGTTTATTTCCCACAAGATGGCAAGGTGGATCTCGATATTATGGTAAGTAGGTAGCATGGCGGGCTACACCTCACAGTTGTGTCCAACGTGTACGCCTCACAACGTACAATATAATACATTCAAGTAACGAAGTAATATTTATGTTATAAAATGATGAAGTTCACATATATATAAACAAAATATAAATAATAAATTTCAGTCACGGCTATAATTATATCTGTAGCTACTATGCAGTCGATAACATTCTCTAGTCAGAGCGCCAGCCTTCCATGAGAGCGCCGCTTACATTAGAGAGCTGGTGCTGAGTGCTGAGCTTCAGCCGCAGCTTTACGCTGGCAACTCAATATCTAAGAAGCGGAACGAATCCATGGACACAAGCTTTGGCAAACATTGTAGATGCGCTACAATAATGCGCCAACCCGAACAGTATTCTGTATGAATTATTATATTGAATTTGTAGACGGTTGTATGTCACTTGCTTGTATTTCGAGCAGAGCTCGCAGGTATTCATGCTCCTCTTCACCTCCTTACTGTATCGGTAAAAACGCCGTGACAGCATATTCGCACGAACACTTAACTGTCTCTTCTGTCGGTATTTGACCTTTTTTTGAACGCTCAATTCCAGCCACATGGGAGGAATATTACATATTACAAATATCCTCCACTCTAAAATACATATTTTATTAAAATTTTAAACATGAATTAAATATATTAATTAGAAAGATATACATATAAAACCAATTTTATAGAAAATCTATCTTTCTAATTAATATATTTAATTAATATTTAAAATATCACAGACCGTCTGTTCTGAATAATTACAACTTCACAATAAGAATGTGTTCTAACATATTTTATTACTTAAAAAACGATGTCATTTTCAGGACATAATAAGTTCTCACTGCTCACTACATCCTGCATAATTACTTTAGTAATATTTTGTTTACGTATTCCCAGAATTTAAATACATAAAAGTGAATTCATTGTAAGAATAACGTTAGTCATTCTCGTGAGATGGAGGCTTCTACCGGGTAAACATTTAGGTACCCTATTCTGGACAAGCACCCGGGAAACTAATTTCTCTGTAAATTTCCGTTCACTAAACAACTATACCGTAAAGAAGGGCTGGGAGCAGTGACGTAACGACCGCCCGGGCAGCTTGGACTTTCGCCCGGGAGCCCGGACTTCACAACGGTTCAGCTTTGACCCATACATTTCATAAAACAAAACGTCCATTTATTATATTCATGTCTTAAGAAATCCCACTAGTATATAATTCAACCATATTTCAATTATAATTAAAAAGTATATTGTATCTAGATTGTCAAACGTGCTTCCTTTTCTAGCGCAGGAGTCTGAAAGCTTCCTAGACAACAGGACACGTATTGGCAGGGATATGTTGACAATGAATCAATATAAAAATTATCTCCAGCATTATTATTGAATCGAGTAAAATAGTCTTCTTTTAATTAACTAAAGTATGCAAGTACACAAATATGCCTTAAAAACGAACATATACGGATAAAAAAATCATAGCCTTGCATTTTTTCTGTAGTTTATAATGTTATATTATTTATTTGTTATTTGTCGTCTTAATTTGCTTTTTATAAGGTTAATATTTGAAAATGATTACTCGCAGAAATATGTTGAGCCAAAGGTAATAAAATGGCTATTTCACTCGGGTAAGGTTAGATAGGTAGATAAACTACATTTTAATCACACCATACATCATATTTAATTACATCCCAATGCCGTTTGTAAGTCACTTATAGAAAATTTTAAATGAAATGTATACATTACTTTAAATTGGAGTGTCATTCTAATTGTATAAAATAAACAACTTTGTTACATTTTATTCTATATCGTCATATGTACGTAAATACGTGTCTTTCGGATTTAAACATTCATTAATAATTGAGTAAGAAGATTTGAAGCGCGACATAATTTTTATATCGCTATCTATTTGTTAATGAAGAATATTAATTATATAAAGATCTGAAGTAAGTATATTTGAATACATATACAATGAGCCACCTCACTAGGCGAGTTTCAGACTAAGCGCCGGCTACCAATACCAATACCGGCTGGTTTTCTCCTCTTTAAAGACTGCACTGACTTACCTAGTGCAAAATTATTTTTACTAATACTATTTCGGCCTATACTGTAAGTAATGTTCGACATAGAGTGAAGTAGGTATACAGATTAGAGAAGGTTTTTATTAAGGGCGAGCTTTCATTTATCGAGTTTGAAATTTGAGAAATTCTACACGAATTAGATGTGCTTTCAAGATAATAGGAGGATAATAGTTCAATTCTTATAAAAATAAGAGAAGAGAAATAACTAATGACGTTATCTGTTACGTAAATCATGCGAGAGAGGAAGGTTTGAATAGAAAGAGACGACAATAAGAGTGTTGATTTTTGTTTGAAATGTTGATACAAGTGCATCAAAAATAAGTATTTTCCATATTAATATATGAAATGAAATAAAAACGTGTTGTTATTTGAATTAATCCATCGAAAATAATAATTTATTGAGTACCTAATTCATATATATGAATATGTTTTGAAATCAGACAAAGTACCTACATGTATTTAGATGGTTGCTAAAATCAATGTTCTGAATTTAAAATTATTATGACAGCTTCAATGTATTATTTTGTTTAATATTATCAATTTACAATGTCACGTTGGCGTTTTGGTGATATGTACGTTTCATAATTACATACTATTTATGAAACAGACAACTAGTGTTTAAAATACAACAAATGAAATATTTAATTGCGACATACATAAAATGTTTACTTTGTTCAAGAAAACGTTATTTTCCCTGAAAATCAGTAAAAAAACAACTAATTTATGAAATTTGCTACTAATGTTACGAATAAATTCGATATTAATTCATACCGTGGGTGGAAACATATATTTTCGGTATTTTTTGACGAAAATTACGAGAGCGCGGACTAGACGTCTTTACGGCCACTGACGATCGGCGCAACGATCAGAAGCTAATAAAGAAAATAAAGAATACACATTATTAGGATCGATATATTTTTATATCAAACTTGATTTTAAATAGTAGCTGAAGCCTCAAAGCATGAGTAAATACTGGTCCAATCTAATACTTAAAAAAAAATCTAATCTAGTGTATTACTTCTGATATAAATTAATAATAAAAACCCTAAATTTTCGTAAAAAAACACGTAAATATGAATTATTTTTGAAAGTGAGCCCTTAATAATTTATCATAATTTGATAGTGGTACATGAAAAACTGAATATTTATTTTTATGAACTCACTGCAGCATTGATGGAATTAATACAAATCTTTCCAAACTTAACAAAAATGATCATTAAACAATATTTTGCATCCTTGGCATTAGCTTTACTTCTATACCGTGGGGTGTAATATGATATGTGTGCCATCTACTAAAAAACATACATCTGCATGTCTATCTAGACCTAACTAACAAGAGCCTGATGATGAAGTGTTCATCTTCGAATCAGCCTTTGGACCACCAAGGACGCGAACTATTTATGTAATGAAGAAACTCTCCTTATTCACTGTGATGATAATTGTTTCATCTGGCTATGGTAATGGCTAAACGCACTAGGAAACTGAATCAATGGTGATGTCAATTAACTGACTTTGCAATTAACTTGACCAGTACACCCGGATAATAGTCGCTCCCACTCCTCGGTGATGTATCGCAGCGGGGACTTTATCCGCGACGCCCGCGAGCCCTGGGAGCCTAGGAGACCTTAAAGCCAACGCATTCGCTGTCCGGAAAGTTTAATTCAATTCGCTAAACTCCCACAAACAGGAATTACTTCTGCCGCAGTGAGTTAAGCCCTAAATCAAAAGTTTCCCCACCACCCCCGCCTCCGCCGCCACCGTCGCTGAGGCGCGACCGGCATCAGGTGGAGCCCTGGTAATTATATTCATTCCCTTTTCTCACCCTCGCTTCTTTCTTTCCCTTCGCCTAAACTCTAGACGCCGGGCCGGAGGCTGGAACGGTTTTTGCTTCGCCGTCCGATCTTATCAGGCCCCGAGGTGCGCGCGGCCAGCGGCCATTGCGGGGATTATCGAGGGTTTGTAATCGAGACAAGAAAGCGTTGCGGACGCCCGACATTTGGGCTTATTCCTAAAGCAGACATTTTGCACGGTAAATGGAGGTTAAATCGACATTGATGTAAAAAATTGGAACATAGTAGAACGAGAAGTGATCGAGGTAAAACCGTGCCATTTCCCTTCCGGCGGCGGGCAGAGAAGATTGAACGCCGCACTAATCTATCTCGACGCACTATACTACACGCAGAACATCCGTGCCCTGACGAGGGGCCATCTGTAAAGATATGGTCGATCTCAGCTTTTCCGTTTCGATCAAACAAACACGTCCACTTGCACTTATCCCCGCACGATCCAGTAACGTATCGGCCCGAATATAACGCGACCCGAATTTAACGCCACCTTTTTTTTCAAGGATTAAAAAAAAGAAAATTGAAACACAGTTGAAAGATAAACCTATAAATTTAGTATCGCAAAATAATATTTTTAAGTAGAACACATTTTTGTTGTGAAGTTTTTAATTTTTAATACAAATTAAATCAAATTAAAACTAGAAAAAAATCTATTTATCAAAAAAATATTTAGTCGCTACCGGGGTTCGATCCTCCCATTTCTCCGGATCATTTCTTCCGGAGGTCCAGGTTCGAATCCCAGTAACAACGAAATATTTTTTCGAAAAATAGATTTTTTCTGTATATCATTCTAATTTTTAAATTAGATTAGAATTAATAGAATATTTGTTTCAGAAGTACTATAATTTCTTCAGCTCGATAGTGTAGCAGAACCTTGTATTTATAAAGGATGTTTTTTTTTAGAGGCATAGAACTTTAAAATGAAATAGAACAGATTGTAATGAAGTAAAAATCGTATTGTTTTGTAATACGCCACTGTATTGGCTTTATATATCGGCAATAACGCGTCGAATGTTGGTTTTTAAGTCTTCCATCGTCTCTGGTTTATCGGCGTAGACTAGCGACTTAACATATCTCAACAGAAAATAATTCAAAGGTGTTAAATCACACGATTTTGGAGGCTAATTCACAGGTCCATTAAGCGCTCATCGAATGCTTCCTTCAATAAATTGATTGTGGCGCGCGCTGTGTGACATGTTGCGCCGTCTTGTTGAAACCACAGTTCTTCCACATTAATGTCATTCAATTGTGGAACGAAAAAGTCAGTAATCATGGATCTATAGCGCTCTCCATTGACTGTAACGTAAAATGAACGTAGCGCATGGTAAGTTTCGTGGACTGAACCACGATTTTCAAAATAAATTATCACAATTTACAAGCGTTGTTCTGGCGTAAGTCTATTCATGGTGAAATGGCAAACCAAACTGAGCACGAATCAGCTGTCAGCTGTTAAATTGGCTATCGCTGGAAAAAGTGTTGCCAATTCAAAAAACAAATCTTTAAAAAAAACACCTTTACAATTAATGTAGCACAAAAGTGACACTAAGCATTTAAAATTTTATAAAAGTATATACACGAAATCAGCACAAAATAATTCTGCTATATGGAAGTCATAACGGAAAAATGTCGAATTTCGTGTAGCGTCACTTTTGTTTACAATGTGTAAAATAATAGTTTCGAAAAAAAATATTGGATTGCTTTGTTAAGTAAAACTGACACGGAAGTGCCTACTCTTTAAAACAATTTCGGGGAGTAGGTGGGACTGTTTAGTTCGTGATTATTAGTTAGTTCGCGAATTTAATAAAAAATTAAAAATATTGTTTTGTGTTCGGGCTAATATGGTAGTTTTCAGCATTTCGTTCGGAGTGCATATTTCTGGAATACCACTACGCCCTAACATCCATCACCCATTCAGCGCGATCACTCCCCTCACATGTGTGTGCCGTATATCCTACTCATCAGGATCTGTAAATCACGTTACATTACTCCTGCATCATTCGTATATAATCAGATCTTCGTTACCAGTTACCGCGTCCACATTTTTCACCTGAAAGTATTAAAGAAAAATTCAGACCGACCACAAGTATCACAGTAGTTGATTTTGTTGACAAACATCACAGAATTGGGAATATTTTATTCATTTTCTTCTATTTACACATAATTCTACATGTTTGTTGTGCATTGTATTATTACACATATTGATTCTTTTTTATAAATATTTATTATTAACAAATTATTGTATTAAATAATTTGATCAAAATATGAAATAAAAATTAAACATAATTTTAACTAGATATTTCCAAGTTATGTCCAAAAGACACATCGCTATGCAAATTTGATAATGATTTCCATATTATCACGATTTGAATGATGGATGCCGGTGTAACATTCGTGTGGTCTGGCCGACGAAGATAAATTAGTCCAGTTACCCGGCCAGCTGCGACAGGAGAAGCTTTACAGAAATCACACGTCACACCTGCTCGCAGGCTAGCCGCTAGTCGACTTTCTGCCGGCCGCTAGCCGTCTCTCTGCCGGCCGCTAGCCGTCTCTCTGCCAGCCGCCTCTCTGCCAGACCTCCGGAATAACAAGAGAACCGTCTCTCTGAATAAGAAGGGAACTGGCGTCCATCGCTCGCGAGTCTAGCAGATTATCTGAGCCCGATAAAGGCTTTGCACAAGTATTTAAATATCTCTTGAGAACATTTTATAAAATACGGAACAGTATTTAAATAGAGGCCGTAAAAGATTTGTGAAAAAAATATTCATGAAGACGTCACGATGGACTTAGAAAGACATGAATTTATGCATGAGAATAGCTTTACTGTTGGATATATTTACCAACGCTGGTATTCAGCACACATAAATAATGGAATATTAAAAGTTTAATAGAATCATTTAAGATATTATAGATACGTACGAATCTAGTGAGTAGAATGTACGATGTATGCAAGGAAAGCAACCTTATTATGAATGGTCAACAAGTCGAAAGTGATGTTATTCGAGAAAGAGGAAAGCGAGACACCGTGCTAAATACTTGTAGGTAAATGAATGATGAGTTTTTGTGTTTGGAAAGTATATTTGATTGAAACGGAAAAACTAAGAAAGATATAGAAAGGAGGGTGACTGTAGAGAATAAAGTGAACGGCGCTTTGAATGGAACTATATCTAACGGGAACCTGTCAACCGAGGCAAGACTAGAGGTACACAATGGAGTCCTGGCACCGACATTGATGTATGGAAGTGAGGCCTGGAGCTGGTAGACTGAATGCAGTGGAAATGAGATCACTTAAGCGTACATGTGGCAGATCTATTTATGACAGAGTAAAGAATGAAGTAATAAGGAAAGAATGTAAAGTTGATCTTATTATAGTGAGTGAGGTTAACAAAGGATCACTTAGGTGCTTTGGACATATGTAACGGATGAATGATGGGGAAAATGGTAAGAAAAGTATATGACGCAAGTGTTGATGGCACCAGAAGTAGAGAAAGTTTGCGGAAGACTTGGCACGACCAGGTAAACCAGATACTGGAGAATGGTCCTGTTAGAAGCCTCAATAATCGGCAAGCTTGTATGGGAAGATGTATGAATGTGGATAAGGGGAAAATTGTGTGTCAGGACAGAAGAGTGTTGCGCTCTATTCTCTATGCCTACCCCTATGCGCGGGGAAACGGCGTGATGGTAAGTCAGTTCCATGAATTCTGCACGTTGTCTCGACGCTACATTTTGTCTACTAATTCTTTTATTTAGTATATTTACAGTGATTAAAAGCAGCTTAACATTTATGTTTCGTTCCTTGATAACTATGTATATTTGTATACCACAAAAGGATATTTGATATAAAAGTAGAGTACGTATAGTTAGCTTACTGCGTTTACCGCAATAATAAATCATCATTAGTTTATAGTTATCTTCCAAAATGTCTAATTACATTTACTACAATACATTTTACAATTACACATTACTATTGTGAAGTTGCAGTTTTTCAGTAAACAGTTCTGTGCTATTTTTATTAAATTAATCAAATAGAAAGACATAAGTACATAAAAAATATATTTATCGAAATAATACTTTAGTTGGTACCGGGAAAATGCGTTATCCAATTTCACCACATCAACTAAGTATGTAGGTTTACGATAAATTTTTGAACTTATATTCAGTAGCTATGTAAAATACAACTAAAATATTTTTTTGATTCGCCAGAATTAAATATTGATCTCTAAATCTCCGTATTAGAAATTTGTCACAATATAAAGTTGATTGCTTTTAAAAATGGAATAACAGATATATCAATTTTAAAGAACGACAGAATATAAATTCAAAAAATTGTCGTAAACCTACTTAATTGGTGTGGTGAAATTAGATAACGCATTTCCTCGGACAAGAAAAAGTCCAGGTTCGTATCCCGATAGCAAATAAAATATTTTTTCAATAAATAGATCTTTTCTGTATATCTTTCTATTACATTTGATTCATTGTATTTGTATTAAGGGGCTACTTTCAATGATAAATCAAACTTTACTTTTTTTTACGAAAATATGAGTTTTTTTTATTTATTTATATCAAAAGTCATATACTAGATTTGACTTTTTTTAAATTATTACTTAGATAGGACCTTTATACTCATTTAAAACTAATAAATCGAATGTTATTTGCCATAATGAAGATATATATATATACAATATATTGTATTTACTCACATACTTTGAGGCTTCAGCTACTATTTAAAATCAAGTTTGATATCACAAACGCAATAATTTCTTATTAAATAATATTTATATCGATCCTAATAATGTGTATTTTTTATTTTCTTTATTAACTTCAGATCGCCGACCGACATACGCCATAATGACGTCTATTCCGCGCTCTCGTTAAAAATGCCGAAAATATATGTTTTCACGCATACTTTACCCACGGTATAAATTAATATTGAACTTATTCACAACATTAGTAGCAAATTTCATATATCTTGAACAAAGTAAACATTTTATGGACGTTATTTTTATGTAAGTCGGAATTAAATATGTCATTTATATATAACACTGTTGCATTTTAAACAAAGCTGTCTGATTCATAAATAGTATATAATTATGAAATAGACATATCACCAAAATGGCAACGAGGCGTTTTAAATCCATTATATTAAACAAAATAATACATTGAAGCTGTCATAATAATTTTAAATTCAGAACATTGATTTTACCAACAATCTAAATATATGTAGGTACTTCGTCTGATTTCAAAACATATTCATACATATGAATTAGGTACTTGATAAATTATTATTTTCGATGGATTAATTCAAATGACAACACACATCTTTATTTCTATCCATATAATAATATGAAAAACTTGTTTAAGTATAAGGCTCTAGACACGAGATGTTTGACACTTGTATCAAATGCAAGAAAAATCAACAATTTTATTGTCGTCACTTTCTATTCAAACCTTCCTCTCGCATGAATTCCGTAACAAATAACGTCATTAATTACACTAGGCATCACACATTTTGGTGCCAGCGATTTTTTATCTGTTTCTAGGTAATTTTGGGGTGCATAATTAAATTTGGTCTATCAGATCTAGTTTTTGAGATACACTATATTGGCTTCTTTTAGAATAAAATCATCTTATCTTTAACTTATGTACATTTCACTTTATTACTATTTGCTTCAACTGCTAGTTAAGAAAACAAAAAATACAAAGTAAGATATTTATTTCACACAATAGATAAATATACTTTCATCACATGACTGACATTTCATTCATGACTTTCTAGCATGGAATTTACGGGGAGTTTAGTTCTCGGTGAAGACTCCAACAGTAGTCGGCCATCATGTGGCTATCGTATCTTCCTTGATATCAATCTTCCATTGTTTTAATGTCCTGATGGAATCTATCCCCCTGTTCTTCAATAAAAGAGGTAGTGAACTTTTATGCTCTTGTTACAACCGAGAATATTAAAGTTGGAAAGCATATTTTCCACTAAATCTATGTAATTTTCTGTCTTATAATTTACAAGAAATATTTTTACAACTTGAAGAAATGAATGCCATGCGTTAGATTCAATCTCGTTCATTGATGCGGTAAATTTTGGATCTTGAATAAACTGCCTTATCTGAGGACCATCAAATATTCCGGTTTTCAGTTTATCTATGCCAATCCCAGGAATTTTTTGTGTAAAGTAGCCAAAACAAAGTCCATCTCGATTTAAAGCCTTCACAAATTGCTTCATAAGCCCCAACTAGATATGCAAGGGTGGAAATATGATTTTCTCTCTATTAAGTTTAAGATTAAGTTTTGTTTTCCTTGAGTTATGACATTTCTGAAAGGCCAATTTCTGCTAATCTAGTACTGATCCTTAGCTTTGCTGTCCCATAGACATAGAAATCAAGGATATTTTGTATATTCACTTTGCTGTCCTAAGAAGAAGTTTACCATTTTTAGATCGATAAAAATCACCCACTGATGTTCTTCATCCTTAGTTTCTTGATTCCCTCCAAACCATTGGTACTACAAACTTTAGGCACTTCCGCTTTTCAATTATCCACTGTCGCAAATGTTTAATGCATGTTTTACATACGAAATGTGGAGCCCAAGATTTATCCTGGTCTGCCAAGTGGGCGCCAAAATAGGCCAGATAAGCCCTTTTCACAATGTCAGAAATAGGTTTTCTACTAGTATATTCGCCACATACATAACAAAAAACGTCTCGATGGTTCACACAGCTGTCTGCTTGTGGATGCCATGGTTTTTATTAAATGTTTTATTACTAAATAACGCCGAAACTTTACGCAACATGATAGTAAATTAGTAGATAGTAATGTGAGGAAAATATTAATTAGTGGTTGAGGTTACCCAGATATAAGAATGTTGAGTTTTACGGTCATGAGTAATTGAGACTAATAATTGAAGTATTATCGTCATCTCGAAAGCACATCTAATTCGTGTATAATTTCTCTAATTTGAAAGTGGAGAAATGAAAGCTCGCCGTAATAGTATGATTGTTGGCTTCCTGAAGAATAATAATAATAGTAGTAATTACAATAGTTAGCCATCTCGGGCCGACCACGCTACCGATAAACCACGCTCACTACTTCATCTCTTCTGCAACTGAATATATTTAGAGTCTACATAATATATTATTAGAAACCTTATTTAACTTCTTAAACCTAATCGTCCCAAACCAACAAACTTTATTAACCGAGTATATAAGTGTGCGAGTCCCGGTGAAACTTCAACTGTTCATAACCTAAACAATTAAACTAAAATAAATTTATATTTAGCCACTTGGGTTTTATTGTTTACAACCGGTTTTCGAAATGGCCACTCTTCCATCGTAGCAGAATACTAATCTAATTTTCTTTGTTTCATTGCGTAATCATCTTCAATGTGTACTGTAAACCCGAGTTCGTATTACATGTTTCGAATGTTTACACCGCTTCAGCTGTAATCTCGTTGTTAGATTGATATAAACAGAGACACGGACCCGTCAGTAACGTTCTTAGAATTCAACAAACTTTAGGTTGAGTTGATTATTTATAATATTATTTTTAGTGGTTCGTTTAATTCAAAATTTTGCAGTTACGGCCTCCTTTGTTTAAAATTAGAATTGTTTACAATTTTTTTTTATCACGGCCTGTTTAATAATTTAAACAGGGCGTGTTAATAATGGCGAGAAAACATTCAAAGGACATTAAGTTATTTTAAGGATATAAAAGGAAAAGTTCAAGGACATTAAGTTATTTTATTGAGGTGTATAAAATATATAACTACAAATTAATCGCTATAAATATGATACATGTTCATAATCTTCTCGCTTTATGTCGATTACTCTTCGCGTAATGGCTATCGGGCACTCTCAAACAATACTATTAGTTGTAATATTTAGTCTTATTTTCAACTATTATATTTTATGAAACTTAGGAAACGACGCAGAAAAATATCGGTTGGCAACAATGTTATGTTTAATTTGAAAATGCACGATTACACCAGTCAGACAGACAGTCGACCAAACCCAGAAAGGTCATTCAAGATATGTACACCTACGTGTATATCTACACCTGAGGAAATATGGCTATGGATTACCCTCGACTGCCCCACCGTCACAATAACTGATATACGGAAGAATGGTCACATTTAACATTTGTCTCTGCGTTCTTGATATTTCAGCGGCAACACAGCTCATTTCCACTCCACGTAAGCGACAATGAGTTATGGTTGAACTATTGTTCTATTACTAAACATTTCGCTTTTATTCTTGTACTCAAGGACGACGTTCACATTTTTGTATATTCTTCCATCTTGCCATGTTCGTCGCCTTTCTATCATCTTTCTTCTATAATATTCTTTAAGTACTCGTTAAAATTACGTTATTACTTATATTAACTTTGTTATATTTGTATGTATCGTGTAGTATAGTAGTTCGTGTGTATTCGTGCTGTGGACGACTTTAATTGCATTTGTCATCTTCGCAATATGTTAAATAAATAAATGAAACGAAGGAGCGTTATAAGTTTCCTAGAAAGAAAGAAAAATGATAAAGCCGTTAGCCGTCCCGGGGCCTTAATTAAAAACCTACAACGCATCCGCCGGCTTAATAACCTGTCCACTTTATCCCCGAAAGACTAAACGAGGGGTGTGCGCCCGGGGGGTGTGGGGCAGGAGGGGGTGGGGTGTAGGGTTAAACGGCCGAGAAAACTTATTTTTCCTCTCAGACGGCCCGGTGCGAGTGTCGGCCACTCCGCGGCGCGAGTTGACAGTCACGGCCGCTCGCGAGATTGATACTCGACGTGACGGCGCCCCCGGAGGAGCGCCGCAAAGAAAGAAGCTGACCGTCTGGCGGAAGTCCGTGCAGGTGCAGCGGACGTAAAATGGCCCTTTATTAGTTTCCGGCGGCGGAGGGTGGCCGAGCATGTTTGACTAATGGAGGTAGTCGGCCGGGGTGAAGCGGGTCTCCGACGAGGTCCCGTTTAAGAGTGCGCGCTAAGCATCGAGCTTTACGACAGGTCGGACGTCGTCTGCGATAACGTGACGCTAAAAAGAAAAGTAAAAGTAACTTATGGTCTCGTTTGTTTCGAGATTAACTTTAATATTCCATTTTTATGACGCTTAACAAATAGACACTTTCGCCTTTACAATATGCATCGTGCGTTTTGTTTATTTGAAAACCTTACAACAAATTATTAACAATGTAATTCTATCACGAACAGCAAAAGATTAAATTATTTCATTAGTTACTTATAAGTAACAGTTACTAGTTACAAAATGTAGGTATATTCATTAGAAACGACTGTAATAATCTGAGTATGATTTTCTGAATATAAAATGGAGTTTTGTTTAACCATACATGTAAGCACATTTCTATAAAATATTTTAAGTCCGTTAACATAAATATAATGATTTTAAATGTTGAGTTACACTACAAGTGTTGAAGGGTAAAATCGTTCTTTTTTGACACAATATTTGAAGCATTATAGGACTTTGGGTATCACCACGAGTTTATCAAAGATCTTACGTCACTTTATTTTAACTCTAGAGGTTGTTGCGTTTTTAACGTCGTAGAATTTGATTTGATTTTATTTATTTTTATAGAAAAAATTGCGAATTTAATCTCATGAATATTTAAAATTCACCTTTTATTTCGTCATTACTGAAAAAATATGAAATATAATTACTAACGTTAGTTGGGAAAAAAACATTATTTTTCTACGAAGTACGATAATCTGCATTGTACCTAGTTCGATATACTTTGCTTACTTCTATGCACTTATTGTAATATATTATTATATAAAGTACACCAGTATCAGAAAATGTTTTCGAATCAAAATGACGTCCTACGTTGAAAGCCCGTGTTATAATACTTTGATTATTAATAAGACAAAATACACTATTATTGTTTCAATAACGCCGTGTTTACGAAACCGTTCTTTCTGGTGTATCATCCACATGCTCTTGGCCTAACACTCAATTTTCAGGTGTTGCGCTCTAAATGTGTATATAACTCTCGGTTATATAATATATAATAATTATTCAAATTGTAATCTGTTCGGACCCCGACAATGCAAGCACTAATGCCAGCAGTCCACTCTCGCCGAGGCACAGCGAGAGGAGCCGAGCACGAGAATGTACTGCAGCTCTCGGCTTGCATCGTCTATTCTCGTGTCGACACTGGTCGTCTCGTGCCATGTCACTTCGCCTTGCACGCCTCGCCTCGGGGAGAGTGGACTGCTGGCGTAACAATAAAATACCTCACCCTACTAGCCAAAATTTACCGTATCATACGTATGTCCGTAGTTTATGCAAATTCTAAAGCAAATAATATGCTTCCTTAGCATATTCATGCAGCAGCGGGCGACTACGAGTGCACGACGTTTGCCACGTAAGGAAGAAAGAGATCTTATTCATATTTCATTAGTATTTAAAAAAAATCTATTTGACTTAATTACGAAAACAAAATTGTAATGTTGCCCGCGGCTCACATAATATTTAGAATGCGTGGGTTACCAAAATTCAAATTCACTCACATCTGTCGCATCGTGATTACGTTTTGTGAATGCCAGAGGAACTATCACCAAAATGTATATTTTTGGCAACTCCGAAGCGAAGGCGGCCCAGGAGGATGGGTGGCTCCAAACTAAGCTAAATTAAACAGCAAAAAATATTGTACTAAGACAGATAGGGCCTTGACTGCATCTATAGGGTAACTTTAAAATAGATTTTTTTATTTGATAGATCCTTCGATGCCATCAACAATGCATTCAAATGTGCACCACGACGACGTTTGATGCAATTCTTCGGATTCAATATTCAGCCTCTCTTTCACACACATCTGGTTCATCAGCATCAACATCAATATCAACAAGTGACGACATATTTCAGCAGAAAATAGTTTAACGGAGAAATATCACACGGCTGCTGTTCTTATTTTAAATTCTATCGATGGGACGATGATGTATAACAGTCCGGCTGAGACTCACCTGCAGGCTGGGGTGGCAGCCCAGCTCCAGCAGAGTCCTGACGACTGCCAGGTGGCCCTTGTTGACGGCGATGTGCAGCGCGGTCTGCCTGCGCCGGTTGCGCGCGTTCAGGTCGGCCCCCGCCTGGCGCAGCAGGCGCAGGGCTGCGGCCTCGTCGCCGAAGGCCGCGTGGTGCACGGCACGGTCCCCGTCGCGGTCTTCGGCGTCGGCGTCAGCTCCGTGACGCACCAGCACGCGAATCACTTCCAGGTGCCCGTTCTGGGAAGCGGCCTGAGGAAAAGATACAATCTCTTATTTTCAGTACATCGAATTTATACACCAAAAGTAGACTCACAATTGCTTGACCCGGGACTTGGAGAAAGGAAATGATAAAGGAGCTGGAAGGGACAGGTCATCGTTCCCATTGTTATATGATTATATGTTACGGAATGACAGGTTGGTTTCCCGATCGGAGCTACTGACACGATCGCCCACTGGTCATCCCGGACAGTCCACCTGACTGGAACACCAGTCAGATCTCGCTGAGGTGCGAACAAAAATATTAACGTTGCCATTCTTAAACATCGTACAGTTTGAAACATATAGCTATGTTGAATTAGTAGAGATTAACGATACTATCATTTAATTTTTATTTTATTGAGGGATTTTGACAGTGTAAACATATTATAACAAACATAATAACTATTTAACATATGGTACTAATAATGAAAATCCACAAAAATATTTAGATACATAGGTGTGTTTAGATGCAGAAAATAAATGAAAAGAGAAAAAGAGGGAGAAAGGGTGGGGAGGTTGCAACTATTGTTGCGGTAAAGGGAGAGCAAGATGTGTTTATAGGTAGAATGATTGGCCAAAATTTTGATAGTGTTGGTTCATAAGAAGAACCATTTGAGCGTAGTAAGGCGAATGTTGTAAAAATCAATTTCTGTAAATTTCTCATTAAAGTATTTGCATGACCGGTGAATGAATGAATTTTGTATGTAAGTTGTTCTACTTCTGGGAATGTGGAAGAGTACGGATTGCCGGGTCGATCTAGATGGTACGTGGAGAGATATTAATTCTAATTGACTGGGACAGTCAATATGGCCTTGCAGTAGTTTGAAGAGAAGTATTTGATCAGCACGTGTTCTTCGATGTTCAAGGGTTTTCATATTGTGGAAGTTTGCTGCATCTAAATAGGAGTTGAATGATAGATTAGATCTAACATTAAGACATCGAATAAACCTATTTTGTATTCGTTCTAATCTCGCAATACATGCAATCTGCCATGGGTTCCAGATTTAAGATGCGTACTCTAAGTGACTACGAACGAATCTGTAATACAGTATTTTGAGGCAATATGGATTTTAGAAGTGTTTGCAGGTTCGAAATATGAATCCTAGCATTCTATAGGCCTTGGAGGTAATTTGGTCAATGTGATTTTTGAAAAGAAGTTTGCTATCGAGGATTATTCCTAGGTCTTTAACATCACTTTTATTTTCTAGCTGAGTGCTATCTATTGTGTAAGTAAAATTAATGTTGTTAAATTTTCTCGAGAATGCTATTTGAAAACATTTTTTAGCATTCAGGAGGAGTTTGTTCACCTCACAGTAGGCTGCAACGCGGGTTATATCATGTTGCATTTTATGACAGTCGTCGAGGGAGCTGACATTGGCAAAGATCTTCATATCATCCGCATAAAGTAGAATGTTGGCAAATTGAAAGCATGTGTGTATATCATTAATATAGATTATAAATAGTAGTGGACCTAGCGAACTCCCTTGAGGAACTCCGGAAGAAATGCGCGCCCAATCTGATTTAAAACCGCCGATAACAACCGCATGGTTTCTGTTCCTGATGTAGGAGAGAAGCAATCTTAGTAGGTCTCCATGGATTCCTATTTTTATCAACTTGTCAATTAATTAATATTTAATGGTCGACCTTATCAAAGGCTTTACTATAATCTGTGTAAATTACATCGGTTTGCGCCCGTTGATCCATTGCGAAGAGAACATAATGCGTAAAGGTGGACAAATTAGTAACGGTGGAACGTCCCGCGAAGAATTCACGTTGTTGCGGGCTTACATGAGGCTTAATGGCACTGAAAACCTGGCTATGAATATTGTTTTCAAATAGTTTGCTGAATATTGATAGTTGATGATGAATAATAACAACAAGCGTGAAGTCCGTGACCGTAGTAGGCGTGCATCCCGTCCCTTGTGATTCAGCGCGCCGCGCCGGGCACATGTCTGATGTGTCTTAACATTATCCGCCATAAAAGTTACCGCCGAAAAGTTGTATAATATCGATCAACTATTTTTACACAATATTTTGTTTAAATCGTGTTATAATAATGCAATAGCTTGAATAGAGGCGTTAATCAGAAAACCGGCCTGATTAAACTCAACGACTTGAGACCAAAATTGCCTGATTAGACTCGACAGAAAACATTGATATTAACTAATAAACTAATTATCTTTCAATGCCCACGGGTTCGGAGCAAACCGCTTCTTCTCCAGAGCGGTATAAAGTTGGCCCTAGCTCTAGCTCTGTGTACTGCGACCGCAGGGGTACTGGAAACGATTTGTGCGAGCGAAGCGAGTCGGTGGACGGTGAGTGGGAACAGGCAGGAGGCGAAGTCCCCCATAATAAATTCAATTTCGTAATATCGTAGGTTAAAATATGAAATGTACGTACCGATTCTGTACGTTTAACGTTTTATTAGATAAGGACCCGGGACCCGGGACCAGGCCACCAATTAGAAAAGGATTGATGACCGAAAAGCGGTGAAATCAATTAATCGAAATCAATTTTCCGAATTACCAATTTACCCAAATAGCAATTGATGTAACAGCAGTTTATCGAATTAGCAATTTGTCGAATGACGAGTATTTCGTTCACCGAATGTTATCGTTTTTTGTGTTGATTTATTTGGATTTAGATTCGTATGTTTGTCTATGTAATTGAAGAGCTTACTGTATGTGCTTGTATATGTATGATGTAGTGAGATTTGCTTACTTCAAGAAATGATATAATTCATTTAAAAAATCGTCCAACAATTCTGAATAAAATCCATAAATAAAGGAATTAGCTGGATATGACACATCCATAAAAAGGTCATTTATATTTAAAGAGAAAGAAAAAGTTCCCATCAGTTTATTAAAGGGATATTTTTTTCTGAATTTTTAATACAATTGTTAGGTACAAAAATGGTTTAAAAGTTCCGTTGAATGAAACTGTTATGTAAATCATTAAAGTTTTCTGTCACACAGCACCTCGGTGCAGACGCGGTCTGGTCGCGGTCTGGTCGCGGTCTGGTCGCGGTCTGGTCGCGGTTGGACGCGTGATTAAAGTAAAATCATAATCTCCATTGATCTTATTCATATTTTGTTTATGTAACTCGCTAAATCTATTGACAAGATCAAAACAGAGCATTCAAGAGAGTAAAATATTTTAATTGAACAAATATAAAATAGGTAAATAAACATGCGACAGGGCTTAACAATTATAAAATTTATCCAAGGATAGTTATTTGATAGTTTATCTTGAAGTTGCGACACAGCCTCTTCATATTTAAAGTTTTTTCAAATCCCCATATTTAAAAGGTTTTCTGGTGAAGTGTACAAAATAATCGTTTTTAATGAAAGCACATTTTTGTTGTTAAGTTGCAATTGCTAGCTCATCATACCTCGGAAACAACTAAAATATATTTATTTCGATAAATAGATTTTTTCTGTACATCTTTTTATTTGATTCATTTAATTAATATCAATTATGAACGAGTATTAAAACCTGCTCGCTAGGGTGCTCTTTATTTTTAGACTTTCGAAAAATAGCCGCGTCAACATGCCATTCCCTTCTATCGTCGAAAAAAATAAACCCATATTTTAAAAAAAAATTTTTAATGAATTTTAGATTTCGCTACCGAATGACAAATTTTGCGAAAAAAATAAATGAACGCCTACTTTCACATACATATACCGCTTAAATGGCTAATTTTGACTTAAAAAGCATGCTGTATCTTATTCCAAGTTCACACTTCCCTTTCCCGCTCCTGCGCAACTCGTGCCTGAGTAGTGCAAACTAGTAAAACGCGCACTGTTGGAGGGAGTGCATGAAGTTATTGTGTCCCGGAACTTAAGGAACCAAATAAAATGCTTATGCTTTGACACTTCTGCGGCCAACATCTAGGATTAAGAAATGGTGCCTGTGTCCTATTAGAGCAGAAGACGGAAAAAGATTTACTTCGGTTAGCCTGTCACCACCATATAATGGAAATAATGCTAGGAGCAATCGTGGGTCAGACATATTGGTTTTTAAACGTTTTAGAACTGCTTGGTCTAATATTGATCAGAACAAGTTCAGTAGTCTCATTAAATCCCAACGCTTTAAGATGCGTAGAAAGTGTAGCTAACAGCACAATTTCATTCGCTGAGAAACAGCTGAACGATTATCAACCTCGTGATGACTACAAGGAGTTGTTGAAATTCACAATTATATTTTTGGGAGGTGTGCCTAACAAAGAAATATCATTCCGGGCTCCATCTGGTCTTCATCGTGCACGATGGATAGCAAAGGTAATTAAAATTAAAATTTTCATGTTTAAAGACCAGTTTAAATTGACAAAACAGGAATTCAAAGAGATTACTGAAATTTGTGTTGTGAAATGCTCCTGCTGCATGTTCAGCACCAAGAAACGATTTGCGGCTTTTAAAAGAGCTTAAAAGCTTTGAAAATATAAACAAAGCTATGGCCAAAGTCGCCATAAAAAATATCTTAAGACATTTATAGTACCTGTTCGAAGAGCTTGTCGCACTCGCTTTTTTCAACAAAGAATTTTTTTAGGAAATCAAGCAGAAAATGGTGACCGTGCTAAATGAATAAGGTTTAGACTACAGCTACAGCCTCAAACGCCTAAGCCTAAGCTTGGATGCAAGTCAAACGCTGAAAAAAATATTGAGGACTTTGTTTCCAGCAACACTTTTAAGATTTAATGTTCTTGGAATTACGTCAGCGTTTTTGAAAAAAGAAGCTTGTCTCTGGAAAGAAGATGAAGACTACAAAGCTGCCAGGGACATAGTACGTTCTATGCGAGTTGTGAACGATATTGCAGAGCGAAAAGTGACGTTAATTGAAGAATATAACAAATTAATCACCACAAACGAAGAACAAAAAAATAATAATATTTTGAGTATGTCCAAATCTTCGTAGGAACTAATTACTGGGATCTTATCCCCAGGGAGATTGTCATCAATTCTTGTCTTGGGCATTCCATATTTCCCATCTAAAAATAATAGTCTCTGTTCGTCTCTGTAAGACATCTATATCTTGATGACAATCCCGCAGGGGATAAAATCCCGGTAATTAGTTCCTATAAATATTTAAACATACTCAAAATATTGTGAAATATATTGGTCTAAATATGAAGTTAAAAATTGAAAAACACTGCCTTTTTAGATGTATTTTAGTACATGTTAATAATTCAATTAATTTCATATATACACATAAAGGATATAGCCCCACACTTCAAAAAAAAAATAGTCTCAGCTTTAGCGACATCTATACTGTTACATGAGAATGAATATCAAATTTTCAAAAAAAATCCATAGATGGCGACAGCATAGTTGGTAAAAAATAATTGAAATGTTCCATCATGATAACATATATACACAACTTCCAAAATTTGATGGACGTAGTAGCATGCATAAATAGGTAAACGTTACATTGTGTAAGGTGATCACTTAAGCCAACGGATGACAGGTTGTAAGCCCTGTAATGCCCAAGACTTCCATACTTCCCATGTAAAAATAATAAATAATATCTTGAAAAAAAGTATACCTTCTTTTAGTCATGAAACAACACAGACAGAAGTACCTGGTTACCAAAAATTTGTTAACATAGTTATACCTTCTTTTACTCTTAATTGTTTGATGTACCCAATATTGTTAATTTTCTTATTATAATTGTTTCTTTCTAATTAAATAAAAGGATATTCAAAAATAAAAATTAATAAAAAATCATTTGCTAGTAGCAAACCCCTAAACATAAGGTTAAAAATAAGAAAAAAATAATTTAATGATTTTTTAGGTCTTAGAATTGAACAAAAGGGTGACGCGTGAAATAATAAAAATAAAAATATTTTGGGCCAAATAAGAAGCATTAATTAAACGTGACACCACAAATAAATTGGGTTGATTTCTTCGAGCAGAAGATTTCTGTGAATAGTTTTGATCATTCGCTTCGTTCCAGGAGATCAGCAAGTTAGTCCTATTTTCAGAGTACAAGCGTTATTTGAAAATAGTAAGAAAATTGATGTGACATATATTCCGTGTGCTCGTCTCTATTTATTAAAAAAAAAAACTATCTCAATTAATAAATTTATCCACTGAATGTTTGTGCATTCGTGGAAAATTGTAAATCAATGTGCACGCACAATAACGTAATCGCATTTATATTTGCATAATTCAGCATTCAAAGACACTAGTTCCTGAATTAAATATTGCTCTCTAACTGTCCATCTGGCTAGTGTACTCGTAAATAGAAAGGATGTGGTACTATGATGATATGTAATTTAAGATATTTACTATATCCGAGGTAAGTTTGTAGAACTCCATAATCACATGTTCGTTTAATTTACTTGAGAAAAACGCATTTCGCCTTATAACGGCATTATCAATCTAACAATTTAACTCACAACTTGTATTTATATCTATAGTGGAGAACAGCTATGCAATATAAAATGTAATAATTCATCACAAAGTATGAACAAAAACATATTTATAACACATAACTGCACGCATCACAGTATATAGCAAGCAGAACAAATAATTATGATATTATATTACAATCACAGTTACAATCAAACTCCAAGCACAGTTTATCTCATCACTTTTCACAGACAGGTCAAAAGGCTCCTACTCAACTTGAAACATTTAGGAATTAGCATACTGTAAGATAAGCAAAGTACAAAGAAAATTACATGTTTAATTAAATAACTAATTAAAATTACGAAAAATAGTATCATCCATTGGATAAAAGTCCTCAATAGCTATTCTTCTTTTATTTTTCAACGTACACTATTCAGTCAATCCAATTATATTCTGCGTGATGCTACAATAAAATATATATATATATTGGGTGTTCTAAAAATTACAAAACTTGAAACTATGCCATTGTATTTTTTCAACTACACAGTCTTTCACATTACAATTTTCACTTTTAGAAAATGAAAAGAGTTTTTTTTAATAAGTACAATTTGACATTCATGCTTGTAAATTACATCAAGAAAATTAATAAAATAAAATATTAAGTGATGGCTTATTTGAATATTTAATCAAAAAACAGTGGCTTAATTTGAATTTGAAGAATTTGGTAACCAGGACGTTCAGAGTAAGTAATGGAAAATGTGACAGATTAAAGAATAGTTATGTTGAAAATGATAAAATCACTTGACGAACCATACGATTTAACCAGAACTGGATGTACGTAACCAGAATTAGGAAATTGCTATCAGGTAAGATTAATTTATAATCTTATTAAAGCCATTGCGATCTGTATTATTTTCTAGCATGATGATGAAATTCAAAAGGATGAAGTTGTACAGGTGTTTAGATTAATCAAAGTATTAACTAAAAAGTATGAAAATGACAACATATTTTACAAAATTGACAATTATTTGGTTTAAATATTTTACCTAATATTTAATGTATCCAACAGAAATATTATTTAATCAGTGGTAATCCCCAGATAGTAACTAGTAATTCCTACCTGCAATGCAGTATGCCCTCCGAACACACCGTTAACATTGGCCTGGGAGGGTGCCGGGGGTGTGACGCCTCCTTGCGAGACTCCGGCCCCAGCCCCAGCACCTCCGGAGCCTCCTACAGCTAGGATCTCCTCCACTTTGGCGGCGTCGCCATTAGCTGCAGATTTCACCAACTCCTCATTCACGTCTCCCGACACGTGGGTCTCAAACAGCTTCTTTAGGAGAGCGGAAAGTCGTTCCCCTAAAAAAATATGATATTCGATAAAACAAATTGTGTGACTTCTCTGCACACATAATTGAAATCTCATTTTTTCAATACAAATATTGTGCAATCAGCAACCTGATTTGTAAATAGCTTCTTTCAACGCGCATATTTACAATTATTTTATAAATATAATAAAATCCATTAATCAAACAATTAGTAATAAATAAAGTTAGTGAATTTGTAAAAAAAATAATTTGATCTTATTTTGTAATGTATTATGTTTGATCAATGACAAGCCAACCTGAGGAATTGCCAGGCACGCTGCCATCAGAAGAAGCCACTTTAGTAACAGCATTGGGATTGTACGTCCAAGAAGTATTACACACCTCCACCTTGAGGTCATTGTCATGGTATATTTGTTGGACACGCCCTATCTTGCCCAGGGTCTGTAAATAAGAAAAATAGATTATTAATTTTTGTACTGTTTAAAATAAACAATATAAACGTGTTGAATGACAACAATCACAATGAAAGGCTTTACATATTCAATAAAATTGTTCTGTTGATGAGTGACTTACCGGTAACATGGCTTCAGCCCATTCTCCATGGCCCCGCTGCAGGGCCTTCACTGTCTCGGGATCTCCACACACCTGCACCAGATCTCCTACTACGAAGGCTGTGCTTCCTGCACCACCAACCGCACCGGCAGTGCCACCACTGACTGCATTCACCTGTAATATATTACTACTTCTAGTAGATTTACTTTTTTTAAGTATATTTCGATAAACTTTCAAATGTCACACTCTGTAATGATCATTGCGAGCTAGTAATTTAGATCTACAGTAGTAGATATTTATGTAGACAACAGAAGTATACAGCTATTCTGTAGCAAGCCTTCAATAATTATGTGGATTACTCCTATCCATCGATTCATGTCATCCAAATGCATTATTTAGTCATTACTTACCAAATTCAGATTTTTCAACTCAGATCAAACTCAATTAAAAAATTAACCCATTCAATTAAAAAACTAAACTCAACTTTTTGGCACAAAATTCAGTCTGATAAACTTTCTACTTTCTAATTCGATAAACCGACATCCATCCATTTACTGTCACCCAACTTTAAAGAATTTATAATTGAATCAGGAGTTAAGATGTTTATTCTTAACAAATATTTTAATAACAAAATATAAAGATACATTTTTGTTAAGAAATTACCTTAGTAAGCACAGCAGGGTTAAAGGTCCAGCGGTTTGCACTGGGATAAGAGACAACAATGTCATGGTCCTCATCTATCCCTACCACAGTACCGGTGGTCCCCAGACATTCAAACATTCCGTCTGTCCAGCCTCCGTGTCCGTGCTGCAAAGACTGAACTATCTCCAGCTCCAAATCCACATTCACCTGAAAATATCCAATATACCCGATAATTATTATATTATCTAAAATGAGATGTTGAAAATAAATCATGGGTTAAAAACAAAACTGTGTTTTCAATATCGTCTTAATCTGTAACAGTTAAGAAATTTGACAAGATGCTGCAATATTAGTCCCGTGAAATAATTTGTTTAGTTTCCAAAACTACCATTACGTCTATAATTATTATTACATTGGAGAGTGTATACAAATTGTTACTTATGGAGGCGGAAGTACACGTTGATAACGCAGACTAAAGGATATGATGCTTGTACGTAAGCACAATTACCCAGAGAGATACAATAAAACTAAAACTTTTGTGGCGAAATATGAGTTAGTTAATTTATTGTTAAAAATTTAATATTAATTTTGAATTCTTTTAATTTAAAATAATAAATACCTGGTCACCAATTTGTAGTCCATGAGGCCCCGCCCTACCCGGACCCTGCTCTCCCAGCAAAGGGAGGTGCTCCTTGTAGACTGTCTGTCCCTTCACGTCATTCACAACCTAAAATTATGTATGTATAAATGACCATTATTTTTATCAATAAATTAATTTAAAATATGAATTAAATTTATTAATTAGAAAGATATACATAAAAAATCAATTTTATCGAAAAATACTGTTGTTGCGCCACCGGGATTCGATCCTGGATCTCTTTCCTAACCGGGGAAGGTGCATTATCCAACTATGCTACAGCGAAAATATTTTTAGCGACAATTTTCGAACCTATATGTTACCTTTTTGATATTAATACATTTAATCGTTCCATTATTTGAAAGAGCCATCTACCTTATTTTTACAGAATCTCAAATACCTTTGAGTAATCTGATAGCAGATGCCAGAATTATCAATTCATTTTTATTAAATTTTGGACACATTGATACAACTTTATTATTTAGGAGAACACATTCTTATTGTGAAGTTGTAATTATTCAGAACATAGGTCTGTGATATTTTAAATATGAATTAAATATATTATATATCTTATAATGCTGGTGGATGATAATTACACCATTACTAGGTAAATCAAAAATATATTTTTGTGTTGATTATTGGAATTACGTGAAAGGAAAGACTTTGCTGCACTGACTAATTTATAAAATGTTACCTTTAAATCGGCCATTCCTTCAAAGCCGACTCGGTAAAGATTCTTAGCTCCGTTATCCCACACAACGTAAGCAGCGGAACGAGGACTTGCAGCCGACCAATCCTGGACTTCGTTCACTTTTCCTCTGCGCCCATTACCTCCGTCTTGGTCTTCCCATTGCCAGTCCACCTGAGAGCAACAAGGACAAAATTTATATAACTATAATCCACAAAATACACTTAATTAGTTTTCCTGGGAACTAAGGATTAAAGGATATGATTTAATGTTTATATTATGTTTAATATCATGTCCTTAGTGATGAGGAAAATGTTTCATTATGTGTTATATTATATTGAAAATTCATGTTTAGGAGTCAAAGACTATCATTCCACTAACATATTTACAAAAATATTTCAAATCTATTTCCACACAGAACACCTGTATCAATTGTATTTGAAGTAATTTTATAATCTCCATCAGACATATAATTATTATTTTTTATTTATTTTTATTTATTATCTTTGTTTTATTAACCACTTAATTGAGTTTAAATACATCTACCGGCTTTGAAAAATACCATTTTCTTCTTCTTCTGGATGTCATAACTAATTAAAACATATATTATTGTTTCTTTGCCAGAATCTATTTTTAAAAAATCTATTTTAAAAAAATTAAAAAAAATTTTTTTAGTACCTAACTCAAATCATTACTTAATACAAATTTAATTGAATTAGGAAAAAATTTTAGAATGGGACTAGAAACCCACTATTGTTCAAACATCTCAAATGCTCCCTTACTCTTATATTAAAATTTCTACCCGTTTTACCAATATAAAATGCAGCACAATCCTTGCAACTATGTTTATAGACACTAGGTTTTCAGAATTTGCTAATCATTTGATAGAAAATGGTCATGGTTTTGATAAAAAATTGGGGTTGTCAATTTTGCATATAAACGGTGTTGGTCACAAATTAAATAATTTGGAATCGTTGGAGATAAATAAATAAACTAATCAAAAAATTATAAACAACCAACTAAATTTAACTACGAGTCCCATACTAAAATTTTTTCCTAAAAATTATTCGAGTAAATTTGTATTAATGATTTGAGTTAGGTACTAAAAATTTTTTTTTTTTTAAATAGATTTTTTATAAATAGATTCTGGCAAAGAAACAATAATATATGTTTTAGTTAGTTATGACATCCTGAAGAAGAAAATGGTATTTTTTGAAACCAAAAGATGTATTTAAACTCAATTAAGTGGTTAATAAAACAAAGATAATAAATAAAAATATGAATTTTAACCACAAAGTTAATATTGCTAATTTTAAAAGTATGGACATATAATTGTTTTTTTTCTTTTTATTGTAGCAAAAAAATTTAATAAAAAAACCTGTAAAGTAAATGTGTAGTTATACCTCATTACATATACAAAATATTTTATTTGATTATTGTCAATATTGTTTATAATTGTAATTAATAAATTAAGTTGCTAGCCCCCCTAGCAATAAGATCTCTTATAGATAGTTTCTCCCGTAATTGTTAAAAATTATATAGCCAATTTGAGATGCGTACTGATACAGTATGCCATCTGAGATGACTTTTGAAAATGTTATGCTATGAGACAAAATATTAAACTAAAAAATAAACTGAAACTGAGTGTTCGATAAATAGATTTTATTTTTAAATTTAAAAGATTTAAAGTGATAATTTACCATTAAATCTTGTTAGAAACTGGATTTATTATTTTGAATACCACCCTGGTTATGACATCAGCTCTCAGGGATAACCTTCAAATATTAATGGAGGGTTGATTACACAAAAAAAAATTTTCATCTACCTTTTTTTAGATTTCATTCAATTTAATAAGATAATAAAACAAGTGAAACAACCATATTTTTACCAGAAACTGAATAAATATTGTGTTGTGAAAAGGGTGAAAAATGCTGCAAAGAAACATGTACTATGATTATTAGTCACTAACCCCCCTGACTACACGGGCCCCAGGAAAGATACCCCGCACTGCCTGCTTTTTGCTCTTGCGCCTGGGCTCCACGAGGCAACGCTGTCCACCAGGGGCGCTGATACGGTAGAAGCGATGCCTCAGCTGGTGCTTATCCCCGTGATAGCACACCGAGCAGAGGTCATAGTTGGTGCACTCCCCACACTTCCAACGGATCCCTGAAATAGATTTATTTCTGATTTGAACAAACAGAAAGCTATATTTATTACATTTATATTTACCCATTAATGTATTATTTATATGTAATGTAATGGGAATGAACACAATACTGAGTTTTTTTAAAATTATAATCAATGTAGAAAATATACTCAGAATTACATAAATAATTCCACTTTAAACAAATTCACTTAGATTTTTAGATAGGATCCTCAGTTATGGTCAGCAGCGGCAACTGAGAAAGTGAAGATTTTGTAAGATTGTGAATTTTTGCTTTAGTTTCTGTTTTCTTAAAAGTATGTTAATAGTGCCATCGTTGAGCCAAGAGTGAATTTTTGATCAAATAATACTAGCGCTAAAGAAAGTTTGTTCTGATCCGATGCTTATTATAAACATAGTAAGGAGTTATTGATAAAAGCCAAATCTGATTTTGAAGTTCAATCTAATTTTTAAAATTAACCTTTAGGTCTAAAATTACAAGTCAGTCTCTAAACAAATGTTATTAATTTACAATTTGATTCAATATTAATATTATATTAACAAAAATACCAATATTACAATGGTGGAAAATAACAGAATTTTGATATTTCGAGTAATTATTTATCATATTTACAGCATTATTTACTTACTTACCATCATGCCATTTCTCCGCAGGGGTAGGCAGAGAGGATAGAGCGCCACACTTAACTCTCGCTTCATCCATATCCATACATCTTCTCATACAAGCTCGCCGATTGTTGAGGTTTCTAACAGAACCATCCTCCATTATTTGATTTACCTGGTCATGCTTAGTCTTCCCCGGACGTCCTCTATTTCTGGTGCCATCAATACTTGCGTCATATATGTTTTTTACCATTCACTCCTCATTCATCCGTTCCATATGACCAAACCACCTAAGTGATTCTTTCCTAATCTTACTCATTATACTTACATCAGCTTTACATTCTTTCCTTATTTCTTCATTCTTTACTTTGTCATAAATAGATTTGCTACATATAAGCCTAAGTGATCTCATTTCCACTGCATTCAGTCTACTTTCGTTCCTTTTCTGCCAGCTCCAGGCCTCACTTCCATACATCAGTGTCGGTACCAGGACTCTATTGTCCACCGCTAGTTTTGCCTCGGTTGACAAATCTCCGTTAGATATAATTCCATTCAAAGCGCCATTCACTTTATTCCCTGCAGTCACCCTCCTTTCGATATCATTCTCATTCTCATCCGTTTCTATCGAACATACTTCCCAAATACACAAACTCATTTATTTGTTCCAAACATTCATTACCTACAAGTATTTTGCACGGAGTCTTGCTTTCCTCCTTCTCGAATACCATCACTTTCGACTTGTTAACATTCATTATGAGGTCGCTTTCCTTGCATACATTGTACATTCTATTCACTAGACTCTGTAGTTCTTGTTCATTATTCGCGATTAATACTGCATCATCGGCGTACAATAAACAGCATACAATCAAATCGCCCATTTTTGCTCCTACATTCATACATTCCAGTTCTTTCACACAGTTATCAATATACAAGTTGAACAGCCATGGAGACATTATACAACCCTACTTGACACCACACAAGCAGAACTTCATTCATATAGGGATGCGATTATGTGAATAAGTTTACTATTCACCTCGTAATCAGAGAGTACTTCCATAACCTTTTCTCTTATCTATATCTTATGTATATCTTTCTAATTAATACATTTAATTAGTATTTAAAATATCACAGACCTATGTTCTGAATAATTACAACTTCACAATAAGAATGTATTCTTCTTAATGAAAATATCTATTACAGGACTCAAACCCATTGAAATACATTAAAGTTTCAACATTTGTAGCATAGCATTCGAACCTGCCACCTAATATGAGGTTGTGATACATTTGTCTATATTAAATATAAATTGAAGACAAGATTGTTAATTTCGTTATGTATATATTATATATTAATTATTTTCTCATTATTCATTTTTAATTTATTTCTTTGCAATGTTTATTTGATTTCATTATTTCTTTAATTTATCTTATTATAGTAAGTACTAAATAGTTATATGTAAAAAGTAATGTACCGAAAATAAATAAATAAGTCAATATTATTTATATTGAATCACGATTTGATTGGTCAAGGAAGAATGCGTAAAATATAATTTAATACATTGGTGTTAAGGTAAACAAAAAATTATTTACCGAAGATAGGTTGTTGCCTGCATGTGTCACACATGGTCCCGTCATGCTTCACACCCGTGGGGGCACTATCCAGCACCCTGAGGTCATAAGCCCCGCAGCAGCGATAGTTGGCAGCCGTGCCATTGTCCCACACCACCACCACCTCCTCGGGAGACTCAAAGTTGCGGACCGTGCCCACATGACCCTCCCCGCCATCCTTAAATCGTCACATTATTAGTATCATAACTTAACACAGGGCAGGTTAAGAATAGTTCTATACTTAAATGGAGATACTTCCGAGTGAGACATAAAGAATTATAAATATTAAACACTCAAAAATGGCATTAATAAGTAAAAGAGATCTTAGACAAATGTGAAAATAAACATGTCCATCCTATCGGAGCTATCTCCGATCTTCTAAATTAATCCAAACAATCACTAAAAGTTAAATTTCTTTCAACGTTGAATAAATTATCGAATTGATTATGTTTATCAGGATGTATAGTAGTAATGTATAACAAAATCGAATGGTACAAGATATCTGACAATCGCTGACAAGCTTTCAGATAGTAATATAATTCTATCATTATTATTCGTGAACTTTCAAAAGACTAAAATAAGTTTTATAGTGTTACTGAAAACTTATTGTTTATTTTAAAACTTTTTTCAACCTAACCTGTTTACCCCATTTCCAATCTGGGCCCCTTATTACCCGAGCCCCAACCCCTTCCATCATGAAGCGGGTGGCTCTGCTAGCCGAGGGTGGCACGGAAGTATTAGCAGTTTCCATGAAGAACGTTCGTTAATATTAACCGTAAAATAATAGTCAAGGATTAGTATTTGACAGCCAGTTTGACAGCAAAACACCTTCAAGTTGATGTTACCATCTAATGTAAACGTCATTTACTTTTTAAGTAGTACCTACTTTAGGAACGTGAAAAACATTTGGCCTTTAATTTATTCGTTTATTATTACATTTTATAATATGTGATGATTAGCTGCGAATACAATGAAAAGACAGTCATAAACCGGAGATGGCGGGTTTAATAAGGCATGGTAGATGCAGGTCTCAACTCCTTCGTAACATCCAAAAGATCACTTGTCTGTAAACAAATCTGTACCGACAGATGTATACAATTTTCTCTTCGAATCAGCTTCTACATTAAACCTCACTCTGAACGTATCAACTTTTGCTATTTTTTGAACATCAATGTCGAAAGGGTGGCAGATTTCGGACAGGTCACTATATTCAATCCCAGGCGATGCATCCACCCTTGAAGGACGATAAATTCATTCATACCTCACCATCAGGAGAAATCAACCGGGGAATAATAGTTATGAATACACTATTTATATGCGTACACTGCCACATACCACGAATCACTCTAGATTGGAAAGAATCACCGCAACGTAGTGCTGTTAGTTGTGATTATAAATTATAGTGAAAATAAAAATGGAATATTGTGCTATTACGTTAGAACTATGAATCGACATACCTACTCTTGCAAAATTTGCTCTTAGATAATATATATAAACTTTATTGAAAACATTTTTTGTTGTAACAGAGAATAATACAAAATATTGTAATATATTTTGATAAACTTTTTACAATTACATATTTGGCGGTTAGGACGGTGGTTAAATGAAAGAAATGTGATTGGCGTGTTGAGGTGTTTATTGTGATGTAAATAACAATGCAGACAGATAGAATGAAAGGAATGAATGAAGATGTAGAAGGTGCGCGTGTATTATGAACTGAAATGAAGCGAGTTAGAGTTAGCGGTCTTGCTCGGCGCTTGTGGGCTGGGAAGACCGCCGTTGTGAAACGATGAAACGGAGAGACTACTTGGCGGTAAATGCAGGATGAATTATTGAACCAGACTTATAGTAGCAGCCGAGATGGCGGTGAATATGAATTCTGATTGCTACACATGTATTGCTATTAAGTAAACTACTCATAGTTTATTGTGTGGGATGCAATAGATATCTACTTCTGATATATACAGCATTTTTCTGGCTACTTAGCTAAACTACCGTATGTGTTTGTGGCGGCCATCTCACGCGTACAAAGCGGAAACGGTCGAGGAAGGCTGGACTGCGCCACCCGGCGGGCATGACACACGTGCACCACAGATGTGCACCAACACATGCAGCAGAGGAAGCGGTCGGCGAAACAATCGGCGACCAGTACCCAAACAGCCCGGACCGCAGATGCACATCCCGACTCTCACCTTTCACTAACCGTGCATCGTTTTTCCATAACCTTTACAAATTCTGTGGTGTTTCTTGCTCTCAGTGGCTTCTTCCCGATGAGAACAAACATGTTCGGGTAAAAAATGGTTTTCACCAGAACACCAACCAACCTTTCCACATGTTAGTAGGTAAGTAGACAGTTTTTTTGTTTTTTTTGTGGTGTCATTTAATTAAAAAGTAAATTGACAGAGTACAATAAAAAATGTAGAGAAGTTATCTCAAATCTAAAATAAATTGTTAGAGCATTGTATTATGATTAAGTTGGAATGTTGGATAACGATGCTTCTGATTGATCTTTACTCAATTGGATCATATTTTGCATTATTTTTTTGTGAGTAAACGATTTCCAATAAGTGTTAAGTGTATTGTATGAAATAATGTCGCTGTTGCTCTCAAAACTAATGTGTAGATGTTTGTTTGTTGTCTTATGTTGTGACCATGGTTTATTACTAGGTGAGAATTATTGTTTAAATGGAAATATTGTACATGTCTCAATATTTAAATTTGTCTTATATCTAACATTGTACTCTTTAAATAAAAGATCTGAGGGATATCTAATTATATTTATAATTATTACCGCTCCTCCCCAAACTAAAATCGGATTGTTAAGTTAAGTTAGGTGTAGCCGATCGCAAAGTTTACAGACCTAAAGTGTCTAGAGTCAATTATATTCGTATTTCTTTAAAAAAGTAAATAAGTTTTTTAATGCGTCTAGCTATATTCTTTTTAGTTAATATTGTAATCGATCAGTAAAACCAAACGTCGAATACCTTTGACTCTTGTCAATTTTTCAAATTGGCATGAAGAAGTGGTTTTCTCGTTTATTTTGCAGTCATGTACGATGAGTGTAAGGTTCTGGTGCGGCGATGTTCTTTCATTATTGCATAAACATACACATTTTAATTTTTTTGTGTTTCGTGATAGGAGATTCGTATCGAATCATTTTTTCACCATGTTCCTTTCTTATTCCCTTGAAAACGGGGTATCTTCCATCTTTCGATCTGCCCCTTTCTCATCGTGGGACGGGTTTCAATTCTATTGGTGCACTCGCTTCTTCAGGGGGCCACGCTCAACCCAGATCCAACCAGACTCCTTCGTCTTACCGCTAACTATAATTAATTTTATACTCTAATTATTTACACCTTAGTTACATTCCTTACACTGCTTGACAGAATTTTATATATAGTCGCAAATATTATTTCATTATTCTTATATAGCAATTGTGCATCACTTATAGCTAATTATTTACTTAGTTTTTCAAAAATTTATAAATGAAACATTGCATTTACTTTAAGTTTCACATTATCTCTATATGTTATCTAATCGCATTTTGATTTACTCTTTATATGTATTTATTTGTACATTGAACACACTTTATTTATTTTTATACCGGAAAGGCATTGTCTGCTATAATACAATAAAATACCAGTGTAGCAGGCAGGGTACCAAATATCGGTCTTACTTTGCTGCAATGTTATCTGATTATAACAGTATAATAACACATTGTACTGTACTATGAATCAAAAAGATAAAATATTATCATTATCAAAATATTATTACTATAATTATAATATTCTTATATTTATCACATAGGTATTTATGTTTTATAAATAGTCTTCCATTACATGTTATTTCTTGTAAAATTTTAAAATTCATTTAAATTGTGAATCGAGCCATGTGGTTTGTTCTACATCGTGCTAACAAACCTGTAGCGATCAGAATTCATATTCACCGCCATCTCAGTCGGCATCGACGCCTGCGACAGCGCTGCTGGCTGCTGCTACAAGTCTGGTTCAATGATTCACCCTGCATTTTCACCGCCAAGCAGTCTCTCCAGTTTCATCGTTTCACAACGGCCAACTCGCTTCATTTCAGTTCATAGTACACGCGTACCTTCTACATCTTTATTCATACCTTTCATGGTTATATCCATCACAATAAGCACCTCAACACGCCAATCACATTTATTTCATTTAACCACCGTTTTAACTCCCAAAAACCCAACAAAGGAACTGCTCTTTTTGTCTTCCTCGCGTATGGCCGTTTTTGTCCGAAAGCCAATTGCTTTGGGCCATTATTATCCACGACCTTGGATGCTAGTTGTCACGTAACGGTTGTTTTCGGAAATCATTTGTCTTTGCCGATGCAATAGGACCTGCTATAACGATCCAACTAATTTTCGATTTATCTGTCGGCAGAGTTCATCTTCTCGAAACAATATGCGCCCTTACATGTTACGATTACTTCTCGAGAAACCTTCGTCATATTCTTGTTACGTTTGTTATCCCATCTTAATGTGCATTGCACAATACTTGGGCTGGAGGTTATTACGACTGCTATCCGTTATTTAATGACCCGCCGGTTTTTTTATCAAGACGTCCGGTCCCGTGCATATAGGGCCCGTCATCGGCGATTTGTATGTACTGGCAGATGCAATTCCCCATATTTATTCTTGATTCTGCGTCTAATAAATATGATAGCTTCGCGTCATTTCACGTTGAGGTATATCAAAAGTAAACAAGATATGTCAAAATCGAAAAGTGCCCACCTCTGTGGAAAACGGCGTAATGGAAAGTTTATCAATTACTACAAGTTGTTACTTTTAAATTTTTGTCAATTTTTTCAATTATTCTTTTGTTCAATTGATGCTATCTTTATATGTTATATATTGTGGTCTTTGGTACACTCTCTTGTTTATGGATAAATATCTAATAAAAAATATTGTAGTTATAGACTATGGTTGTAGTATATCTTTTATCTATGGTGGAAAACGTGCTATAAGTGAACCGGTTTTCTATGTAATAAACCCAACAGCTGTCAAATTTTTGTTGTATTTTGCTACCGAGTTTGGTTAGATTCAAACATTTAAGGTATTTTTAATACATTCTCACAATGGGTAAACATAAAGACAAAAAAAGAAGACGTCGCTCTAGGTCGTCCTCCGCTAGTACAGCGGATAGTGAAGAAGAGTCGAGAAAAAAGGATTTGAAAGAACGAGACGAATTTTCAAGAAGATTAAAGGAAAAAGATGATTCCAAAACACGCAAAGTTATCGAATCCTCGGAGAAACGTTCATTTGAAGAAGCAGCCAAAAGACTTAAGGTTGAAGCTGAAGATCGTGATAAAATACTGCCTTCACTTCGGATCCAGTCTAGACGAAAATACTTGGAAAAACGAAAAGATGATAAAGTAGCTGAATTGGAAGCAGATATTGCGGATGATGAATACCTGTTTGTCGATGACGTGTAAGTTTTTAAATGTATTATTTAGTATCATTCGTTCAGATCTTTTGTCAACAAATTCCAGTAAATTGTGATATGCATGCTTGAACCAGTCTAAACTTATTAGCTTAGCTTAACCTTAAGTCTGTTATATCAATGAAAGTAAAATATGTTTCATATAATTGTGTAAAAGACTCACAGTTTGAGCATATGATTTGTTTATTTCTAATTGAGTGATCTCTGGGATTACATTAACTGAAATCTGGTTACCTTAACTATGCATGTTTCATTTTAAGTATTATACTCGGACATTGTATGATATCAGCATAGTTGCCATTAATTTTATTTATATACCCACTGATCGCTCTGTGTGATAAATATATTTTTTATATATTAATTTTTTTTTTAAATTTTCTTAATAGATTTAAATTAAAACTGTATTAAAGATTGATATATTAATCATAAAATCATTCCTAGGTAATTAACGTGTTGTGCTACTGTGAAGATATAATTAATTTTCCCAAACACAAACGACAATGCAAGAATCATATCTGAATTATACAACTTGTAGGTTAATGTATTAATGATGTGAAAATATTTGAAGTGTTGTATCATGGAACAAACTTATTCGCAAGGAATGAAACACCTATGCTGTATGAAATGATAAATTACAAATAGAATAACACCAAATATTTTCATGAATTTCAAAATTCTAGTATAGTTGGTATTTGATTTTGCAGCGACACTAGTAAAAGACTAAACAAAACAAAATCCATAGAATAACAACATTGAAGATATTTAAAAAAATGCTTTTGAATTGCGGTGGCAAATTTTCAAATATTTTATTTATTTCCAGTTTGACTGCTCGAGAAAAAAGAGATCGTGAGCACAAAAAAGAACTCCTCCGTATCGCCAAGGAGCATGAAAGAGCCAGGGAACTTGAAAATGTTCAACGGTACCACATGCCACGAGATCTCAAGAAAGGAGAAAAAGGTAAAAATTAGATTTTGTTTAAGTTAGGAAAAGATGGTAAAGAAAAGCTTGCTCTTGACACCATTAAAAGATATTGGGACTATATATTTTTTAATATAGTGTTCCGCAGAAAAATTTCAAGATCGCGTAATTTGCGGGATTGCCAGTCGCAATGAGTCACTAGTCGGGACCGCACCGCGCGTTCACAGTTGAGCAATATTTATTGCGTTCGCAGATGAGCATTGGTTCCTTGGTTTGTAAGCATTGCGCTTTTTGTACTCACTTTAATATTCGACGAGTAAGTGATGGGCTGAGCACGCATCTTATCTGGTTTTGGGTTCAAAAGTTCTGACAAAAAGAGACAATGATTAACCAAACTTTTCCAGGACCATCAACGTCCGTCAAATGACTATTCTTTACGTGAAACCTTAGTGTGAACAATGCTAGAACATTTTTGAACAGTGCGAACGCTTGGAAACATATTGTTTACTGACGAAGCACATTTTCATATCGATGGATGTTAATAAACAGAACATGAGATACTGGTGCCTCGACAACCCAGGGGAACGCCATCAAAAGCGTTTTAATTGTCCAAAAACAACAGTGTGGTGTGCAATTTCTGCCCAAGAGATAATTGGCCCTTATTTTATTAACCAGCGAGAGACAGTCACTGCTGACGTGTATTGCCAAATGATCGATGAGCTTTTGGTACCTCAACTGCAGCTATTTCCCGGGTTCAACAACAGAACACAATTTCAGCAAGACAGGGCCACTCCACACACAGTTAGAGTTTCAATGGAGAAACTGAGGGGAATTTTTCCCAATAAATTAATCAGCAAGTCCGGAGACATACCCTATGCACCTCGGTCACCGAACCTTACACCGTGCGACTTTTTTTTGTGGGAATACCTTCAGTCGAGAGTATACAGCATCAATCCTCGAACAATTCAGGCCCTACAAGAAAATATCCACAGTGAAGTTTCTGCCATTGAACCAACGCTTTGCTCTCGCGCGTTCGCATATTTAAGAGTCCGATTGCAAGAGTGTCTTGAGAGAAATGGACGTCATTTAGACGATATTGTTTATAAAACATTAAATTAGCATCGTTAAACTCCATTTTGTATAAATAAAATATGAGAATAACATTGTAGTTTTTTTTTATTTAATATTAAACTTGAAAATTTTCCGCTGGACACTATTTATATAGGCACTTCTCGATTTATGAACATACGCTATAACGAAGATCACAATTTAAGTAACTTTTTAGTTTACTTGAAGTTGTTGAACTGGATAATCACATGGAACTCGACTGATGTAAAAGAGTTTTTGGATTATTCTAAGAAATTGACAACTGATGAAAAATAGAAGTAAATTTAAACACAGAAGAAGTACAATAAAAGCATGAAATTTCACATCCCTGAACATTTACGATGCAGAAAATGGCTGCAACTTTTAAGTTAATTAATGTTTGAAGAACAGGACTCTAATGCGGAAAATTGTGAAACTGAAAAAAGCATTTATATCATTGATTGATTTGGCAGTTAGTTCGTGGTGTAACATTTTAATTAAAAAATATTATTTTTATTTTAACTTTGTACTACATGCACATTTTTTGAGCTAATAACACCACTAGTTTTAGGAAGAACAGTTCTTCCCATCTACAGGTAAAATAAACTCAATTAAATGCATCAATTAGAAAGATATACTACGTACAGATAAACTCGATTTATCGAAACAATATTTTAACTGCCACTGGGATTTAAACTAGGATGTCTTCCTATCCAATGATTTTGATGCATTTAATTTGTATTAAAATATCACAGAACTATGTTCTGAAAAAATTACAACTTCACAAATAATGTGTTCTCTTTAAAAGAAATTAAATAAAGTTGGCTATGGAGCGGTGAGAGTGGCTTTCTATATATTGGATACATCAATAGTAACGGTGAAGTATTTTAAAACGTGATATTCTTTATTAATGTTTTTTCCAAATTCTGATTTTTTTCTGGATTGCTATCATTTCAAGATTTTTCATTATTATTCCGCTATATGGTACCGAGTGGAGTAATTTAAGATTGTGGCTGCCAAAAGAACTGTTTCAATGAATATGGTTAGTTAATTCGGAAAAATTATTATTTCTCAGACGGCGTCGACATTTTTTAATTTGTGTATTCAAATTTCTCGCGGTTTGGTCAATGTATTTTTTGTTACAATCTCCGCAAGTTATTGGATATATCCTGCTTATTTCTAAAATACCTAATTTTGTTTTAGAATTTAGGCATTTATGTTTCAGACATGATAATGATAAAAAAAAAACTATCTTTGTAGTTTTCCATCAAGTCGTATTTTAAAAGAGTGAACGAATCAGCCGCAGCCGTTTCATCAGAAGTTCAACTATCTACCTCTAGTGTGCAAAGTGGCATGCATATGAAAATAACGAACACTGATAAAAATTTGAACGAATAAAAGTTGAATGTGCAATATATATACATATTCGTAGTGTATCATTACGATGAAATGTACACATTCGATATTTAATACAATGCTTTTCATATGTAAAAATGACCGCTAACTTATATGATTGAATTGTATATGCAAAAAATCCATATGTAGGCGTTTTGACGCTAATGAACAATAACATATGAAGAACGACCTCAAGGAACAGAACTCATTTGTAAATGGAGAGCTGCCTGTATAACATGTAATATCTATTTAGTGATGGTGGTAGTTTAGTGAATATGCATGCAATAATGAAGAAGAATTAGAATGGGGCATCTTTTTTAAATATAGCTTTATTTCAGGTGAATATGTGGAGGTGGATGAGAGAGAAAAGCTTCCCCACTCTGAACAGAGGAAATGGGAACAAGAGCAAATGGCATCGGCCGTGTACAAGTTTGGAGCCAAAGGTTCCGCAGCTGCTAAAGATGAATATGAATTATTATTGGAAGATCAGATTGAATTTATTCAAGCCTTGCGTATGGACGGGGATAAGAAGGAAGGGGATAAAAAGGATGAAAAGGTTACCATTACAGAAAAGAAGAAAATGGATATTGCAGAAACAAAAAAGTCCCTCCCCGTTTATCCTTTCAGAGATAGCCTGATTCAGGCAGTTCGGGAACACCAAGTTCTCATTGTTGAAGGAGAAACCGGCTCAGGAAAAACCACACAGATTCCCCAATACTTATACGAATCGGGCTTCACTGAAGGGGACAAATGTATCGGTTGCACTCAACCCAGACGAGTAGCCGCCATGTCAGTAGCGGCGAGGGTCGCTCAGGAGATGGGAGTCAAACTCGGAAATGAAGTAGGTTACAGCATTAGATTCGAAGATTGTACATCAGAAAGAACTGTTATCAAATACATGACGGATGGTACATTACATAGAGAATTTCTCTCCGAACCTGACCTTGCATCTTACAGTGTAATGATCATTGACGAAGCTCACGAAAGAACCCTACATACAGATATATTATTCGGCTTGGTTAAAGATATCGCTAGGTTTAGACCCGACCTAAAATTATTAATTTCGAGCGCGACTTTAGATGCTCAAAAGTTTTCAGAGTTCTTTGATGATGCTCCGATATTTAGGATTCCCGGAAGACGTTTCCCGGTTGATATTTACTATACCAAAGCTCCCGAAGCTGATTACGTAGATGCTTGTGTTGTATCGATTCTCCAAATTCACGCCACACAGCCTCTGGGTGATATCCTAGTCTTTCTCACAGGCCAAGATGAAATTGAAACATGCAATGAAATGTTACAAGATAGGACAAAACGGCTAGGATCTAAAGTGAAGGAATTGATCATCTTACCGGTGTACGCCAATCTCCCGAGTGAAATGCAAGCTAAAATTTTTGATCCTACCCCTCCAGGTGCCAGAAAAGTAGTTCTGGCCACAAACATTGCTGAAACGTCTCTAACTATCGACAACATCATTTATGTAATCGACCCGGGCTTTGCCAAACAGAACAATTTCAATTCTCGCACGGGAATGGAAAGTTTAATAGTGGTTCCTATTTCAAAAGCATCGGCTAACCAGAGGGCAGGCAGGGCTGGCCGGGTAGCGCCGGGAAAATGCTTCAGGTTGTACACGGCGTGGGCCTACAAGAACGAGCTGGAAGATAACACAATTCCTGAAATACAGAGAATTAATTTAGGTAATGCAGTTCTCACCCTCAAAGCGTTGGGTATCAACGATCTGATAAACTTTGACTTCCTGGACCCTCCACCGCACGAGACACTGGTATTGGCCTTAGAACAGCTGTATGCACTGGGAGCATTGAATCACCATGGAGAACTTACAAAAGCTGGAAGACGCATGGCTGAGTTTCCCACTAACCCTATGATGGCGAAAATGTTGCTTGCTAGTGAAAAGTATGTTTTTTAATTTAGTTCTTGCTGATAATAAACCATATTAATTTCTAATAAATTCATTTTTCTCCTAATAATGTTTTATTAATATTTTCAGATATAAGTGCTCTGAAGAAATAGTGACATTAGCAGCGATATTATCTGTAAATGGGGCCATATTCTATCGACCCAAAGATAAAATAATTCACGCAGACACTGCCAGGAAGAATTTCAATCACCCCGGAGGCGACCATCTCAGCCTAATGAATGTTTACAACCAATGGGTCGAATCAGACTTCTCCATACAGTGGTGCTATGAAAATTTCATCCAGTATCGTTCTATGAAGAGAGCGAGGGATGTGAGGGAACAGTTGGTCGGCCTCATGGAGCGGGTGGAAATAGAAATGGTGTCCAGCCTGCAAGAGGATACAAACATTCGCAAGGCCATGACGGCCGGCTACTTCTACCATATCGCTCGGCTTTCCAAAGGAGGGAATTATAAAACGGTTAAACACAATCAAGTGAGTGTTTTTATAAAAAATGTCACATTTATTTATTATTGTTTTCATATTAAACATATGTTTTTCTAAAATATATCTAGCTTGCATGGCCGCTATTGACATTAATACAGAATGAATATTATGTTCCTGGCCGATGTTTTTTCATTCATCAAAATTTCAAGCGTAGCTCGGGCTGCGTGTGAGGTAGCACCGTCCTGTTGAAAACAGAAAGCACATGTGTAGCAGGCCCAATCGACCCAATTTGGCCACCAAGAAGTTTTTACAGCATTGCCTCTTGCATCCTGAAAGAAATAGGGCCCAATAATATGGCGCACCATACAGTAACTCTGCATGGGTGTAAAAGTCATTGGTGGATCAATTGAGGATTTTCAGTGCTCAATTATTGGCTGTTTTGTTTATTAACAAAACCCGCCATGTCGAAATGAGCTTCGTCGCTCATGATGATTTTTTCCAAAAGTCAGGTTTGTGCTTGTTTCAATGTTTTAACATATTGTTGAAGCGTTATATGCTCCATAATAAATTGTAATCAACTACTCTCTACAACTACCAAATGTGAACTGACAAATGTCTGCCATACAAAATCGATATTTTTAAATTAATGGAGTTAACAGTTACAACATTTATTATTGATTTAAATCATCATTAGCAGAGTGTCTGATGATAAACTATAAACAACTTGAATTTCTGGAAAATTAATCAAGTGGCTCGACCTGAACACCTTAACACTTGGTACAAATAAAACTAAATATCTAACTTCGAGCATAAAAGAAAATGGACACAATTGTTCCAACTCATACGATATGTGTCAATGCAGTTATATAGAACGTACTGACCAAATCAAATACTTAGGAATTATATTTGATCCTTATCTCAAACGCAGTCATATGCACAACTCATTACAAATAAAATAAAATAAACAATATACTATTTTAGAAATACAGTAAAACTCCGTTAATTTGTGTACCCATATTTCGTATTTTCACGTAATTTGCACTTTTTTCAAAAATTTTAGCCCCGAAAATAACATTTCATACCAATTATTCGTAGTTCGTAAGAATTTTTTATACTCAAAGTAAATAATTTTTTCACTTAATTCGCATATTCACGTGTTTTTAAATCCAAACTCTCCCGATTACGCATTCATCATCCCTTCGTAAACATCTGTAGCTAGCTCCACCCCCTAGCCAATCCTTTGTATTTAAATAGGTTTTATGATTAATTTTTTTTCGTGTTTGTTTTCTAAAATGGCACAAATATCTCGTAACTCGTGTTATTTTAAAAACTGACAAAAATTGATGTCAAAGATAAATTCAGCGAGAAAATTTCAATCCGGAATACCTCTCCAAGTTCAAACTTTAAAAATCGCAGAAAAATAATAAATTTCAACAAAGTATGAAGATTTAATATTCCAATTTCTTGCCCAATTTTGATGGAAAAGGCGAATTCGACCACTAATCAAATTAAAATGTCCATAATTTTGTTGCATCAAGCACTGGTGAATCGTTTGAAGAAGCCTATTTATAATATTGGACTCGCCACATTCATTATTCAGGAGAAATTGATTATTTGGTAAGCATTATGAAAATCACGATGTTGACAGCGGCGCGCGCAAAAATGCGGAAGCGTAAACTGATGACGCATTTTTTAAAAATTTATTTCCAATGTTGCCTTTAAAAAAAATTGTTCTCATTATTCGTAATCCGTTTTTTTTTTAAATTTTAAATTTCCAAAGTAATTTATTTGAAAATCCACTTTCAAATTGTTTTTTCACATATACCTTATGTATTATATATTTTATTTTATTTTTATTTTGTTTTATTCTGAAAACATACAGTTTATCATTAAATACGAAAATACAATAAAAGTAAAACAATAATTAAACCAGTTACATGTTATACCAGAAGATACAAAATACTTTATACAGTGAGTACAATTTAAAATTTAAAAAGGACTACATATATATGTATAGGGTAATAAATGTTAATTCTATCCATCTACTACTTGTAATACTAATTTATTTGTATGTTTTTGCTTGTGAACTATGCCCGTCTCAATACAGAATTTCTCTAGTGAGGCGGGCACAGTCCAAACATATTTTTACATTTATATTATATAGTTACCAATAAATAAATATAATATTAGAAGCAAAATAATATGTAATTGTGTTATGAATGGTTATAACATAAAAATTTAATTTTGATTTACTTCCAAGATGTTACTTATCCACGGCTTATTTGAATATACATTCAACATTCGCAAGCAGTTCATGCAAACTGCGTACGACCGATCATGAGTGATAAATTATACCACAATTACTGCCGAATATGTAGTTAAATAATATTATTGGTCAGTTGTGAAATGACAAATTTGCAAAATTCTTTCTCATCTATCTCTCTGCTCGTAGTAAAATACTTGATTGTTGATTTTGCAAGGGTTGTTCTCAATATTTCTAGGCTAATAAAGAGATATGGATTATCTGGAAACTTTGAAAATAATCCTCAAATAAATTATGTTATGTTCTTTTAAATACATTGTGCGGAAACCTCAAAACCTATGTACACATTTATTAATACATTATTTGTTATCTTGTTGTTTTAGACTGTCCTGATTCATCCGAATAGTTCACTGTTTGAAGAGTTGCCGAGATGGGTGCTCTACCACGAGTTGGTGTTCACCACAAAGGAGTTCATGAGACAAGTGACGGAGATAGAAAGCAAGTGGCTACTGGAGGTGGCTCCGCACTACTACAAGTCCAAGGAACTGGAAGATTCAACAAACAAAAAAATGCCTAAAGTTATAGGAAGATCAAAACCAACAGAAAACTGATAATAAATTATTTTCATAATTCATGTTTTTTACTTTCTCATTTCTTTTTACATTTGATAGTGAATCTGCCTGTTCTTATGAAGCTGTGGAGAAGCAAAACCAGGAAATTTTGACTTATACAAAGATTTCAAATTTAGAACCTCATGTTTGGTTTTATTTTAAAGATACACTTATACAAATTTAACAAATCAAACAACATAATTTATGTACATATTCATTCTTCTTCTTTAGTCTTCGACATTGTACCCCTATTACATACATGTATGTACATAGTTTTCTAGAACATTTGTTACAAAAGAATTTTATTTCTAAAATCTATTCATTTCTGATGTTTATAATAAATGATATTATCTCTTGAGATAGCTATTATAATTTGATCGTAGGGTCTGCCTGCACGGGTGAAACTTTGATCTAAAAGGTGATGCAGAATTATTGTGAAGCATACTAAATCATTTATTTTCTGTTGAATTTTGTTTGCCTCTACGATTGTCAAGCTTGTATGAGAAGATGTATGAATATGGATGAGGCGAGAATTGTGTGTCAGGACAGAAGAGTGTGGCGCTCTATCCTCTCGCCTAGAAACGGCGTGATGGTAAGTTAGTTAGAATTTTCTTTGCAGAGTAATAAGAGTGTTTTGTTTGTGCAGTCGAACGACACTACCTCTGGCGATGCTGCACAGTTGCATATTTAGCATTAAAAATAATGCCAACCTGGTAATGAAGGTACATATAGGACTAATATGGAAGCTTTGCTCATAGAACGGTCCTTGATATGTGGTGGGTCTGTTCTCATTGCAGAGCAGAATGACCGAATGACGCTTACTGACTTACACCACCAGATCTCTGAGACTCAAGAATAAAGTTTATTTTGTGTATAATACAAAGAAATTAAGAATATTACTCTATATGGATGTATCCAAAATATAATTCTGAATAGCATTACTTGAAAGGTAAATTGATATTGTATTTCATGACTATTGGTCAGTGCTGTCCTGTGAATAAAATTATGATTATCTTATCCCATGGATGACAAGATGCATGTTTGAAAATATATTAACAATAGCAAAATACCTGAATAATGACAGGTATAATCAAATAAATTATAAATTTATCTGGCAAATAGTTATTAGGCAATTTATCCGAAATGTAGTGAAACAGGCTCTTTAATGTTTATTATTTAACTGTTAATTTTATTATTTTGTTTTATTGCATTCACAATGAAAAATGTATATTTTTACCTATCTACAAGCTTTGTTTTCCAGTGCAAGTCTATGGTCAAATAATATTCTCAGAAGTCTTGTCAAATGGGTTTCCATGACAATTAAGTTGTTATTGTTTTATATTTTATTTTACTTTACTTAATCAATAGTCTTCGTTCACCTTATATGTTTGATCAATATTAATAAAATTTATCAGTTTTAATTGAGGTCATTGTTATCGTCATTCTTTACCTCATAATAAAGTATTCTAACCAAAAGTACAACTGTTATAGTATTGCATAATTATTAGTTAATCACAATGCCCGAAGAGAAAAAGATTGAAGGTTACAATCCAGGAGAGATAGTCCCAATACCCACCAGGCCATGGCAGCCGCCTGACACGCCACCATGTTACCTACCACAAAGAGATAGCAAAGTTCCTGCAAAGGATATGGTGATGGGACCTATTGGTAAAATATTCACTTCAACGGATAATATGCCTAAAACGCCCCTTTTCTAACTATTAAATGAAATCTTGAATTATAATAATGTGTATTCAGTGTTATGTCGAAATTTGATTGGAAAATCAAATTTATTTTGATAAAAGACCTGAAAAGGATGGTCATTCTCAGGGATTGTTACATAAAAAAATCAACTCTTACAGAATACATCACCCCGGTATCAATACACTCATTTGGCCAGTTGCTGTATCCAGAAAAATAATAACAAATGTCAAGTGGTGTTTGATAACATTGCTTCTGAGTGTATCAAGGCTAATGACCCATTGGTTGTCTTGTGGCTTCATGCGCTCTTCAATCAGTGTTTAGAGGAGAGCCACACTCCGTTAGATTGGAGGAGGGCTGTTATTATGCCTCTTGACAAAGTTAAAGGGTAGCATATGGAATTCAGTAACTATAAGGCTATTAGTCTACTAAACTCGGTTAGCAAACTATATGAAAGAATTTTAATAGAAAGAGCAAGAACAGTGATGAAAGAAAATGTATGGGACGTCCAAGTGCCTTTGTGGTTGGAAGAGGATGCATGCATCAGATCTTTTCTCTATGAGTGATGACGGAAAAGTTTTTATTGAAAAACCCAAAACTTTTTTATTCCTTTGTAGATCTGCAAAGGGCATGTGATAAGAGTTATAATAGAAAGTTTATGGAAGGTACTCTGATTACTGGGTGAATAGCAAACTTATATACGCAATGGCATCCTTATATGAAGGAAGTTCTGCATGTATAAGGATCAATGGATAATATTTCAAAAAAAGAAAAATTTGTGATTAACGTTGTGGAAGTCCATTGTAATTAATTTTTAACAAAAAAATTTACTTTATGAAAAAATGTATGAATTATTCAAATATATATACATATATATATATATATACTTATTTCACACTACACTTTAATTAAAAGATTAAAACGTTTTCGACACTTACTGTGTCATCTTCAGTAATAAACTAAATCTTAAAACTAGAAGATAGACTATCGACTACATGTTGGGGGGGTATGAGGGTAGTGTTGGGAGAGGGGGTTTTCGGTGAAAAGTGAAAGTGGTTGTAGGCGGAGCTAATATAAACAGGAGAGATGTGATAGGGAGTGTTTGTATGTTAAGTACATTTATATTATATTAATCTCTATACTTTCTAGAATGTCCAATTTTCTCCCCTTTTTACATATATGTAGTACTTCTTTGTTGTCATGGGCGAAACAATGACCCTCTGATCTTACATGGTCTGCCATCTCTGAGTTTATGCTGAAGTTCTTTATCCCCTTAAGGTGTTCTTTTATTGTATTTTCCTTTCAGTTTGTCTAATATAACGACAGATCTTACAATTAATTTTGTATACTCGATTATTATCCAGCGGATCTATTCTAGTTTTATTATTTAATATATGTTTTCTAATGCATATGCTGTTGGTATAAAAGGCTGGTTTGAACTTTTTTCTTTACATAATTTAAGCAGGTCTGTGGTTAATTTTCCTGTATATAGGATTCTTCTCCATGGTTTATCTGTGTTAGCGTTTTCTTTTGGTTTGTGATAAAGATATTTTTGAATTAGTGCATCTCTTTATTTCATTTTGATTTAATTTTTAATTGTTTCTTCTTTGTAGTTATTTTTAGTTGCAATCTTTAAAATTATTTTTACTTCTATCTTATAGCTCGTTGGTGATAGTAGTATGGAGATTAACTTGTAAATCATTGAATTGAATGCAGCCATCTTATATGCTTCTGGTTGAGTGGAATGGATCAATGGATCATTCACACCATGGTTTGACATTACAAACGGTGTCAAGCAGGGTTGTGTAATGTCTCCATGGCTGTTCAACTTGTATATGGATAATTATGTGAAAGAACTGGAATATATTAATGTAGGAGCGAAAATGAGCGATTTGATTGTATGCTGTTCATTGTACGCCGATGATGCAGTATTAATGGCGAATAATGAACAAGAATTACAAAGTCTAGTGAGTAGAATGTATATGTATGCAAGGAAAACGACCTTATTATGAATGTCAACAAGTCGAAAGTGATGGTATTCAAGAAGGAGGAAAGCAAGACATCGTGCAAAATACTTGTAGGTAATGAGTTTGTGTATTTGGGAAGTATGTTCGATAGAAACGGATGAGAATGAGACTGATATCAAAAGGAGGGTGACTGCAGGGAATAAAGTGAATGGCGCTTTGAATGGAATTATATCTAACGGAGATTTGTCAACCGAGGCAAAACTAGCGGTGGACAATGGAGTCCTGATACCGACACTGATGTATAGAAGTAAGATCTGGAGCTGGCAGAAGAGGAACGAAAGTAGACTAAATACAGTAGAAATGAGATCACTTAGGCATATATGTGGCAGATCCATTTATGGCAGAGTAAAGAATGAAGAAATACGGAAAGAATGTAAAGCTCATCTTAGTATAGTGATTAAGATTAAGAAAGGGTCACTTAGATAGTTGGAATAAATGATTGAAGAAATCTATCGAAACAATTAGACTTATTTCTAAGTCTCGGCCTAGTCTCTTCATTAATAAAGTGATATCTTTTACAAAGTTATTATAATATAATAGCTAACATAGAAAGATAATATATTTTTTACATCAGGTCCCTGGGCAACAGGCCTGGTGGATTGGACGCCGCTATCTGGAATGACCGGTACTCGACCAGTTGTTGATAAATATTCGATAACCAAATATTCTACTGGTGAATGGCGCCAACATAATGCTGAACTTTTGTCAGGAGAAGCCTTGCGTAAAGCTAATAAGTATGTTTTCAATCAACTTTGTAACAAGTAATGAAGTAAGTAAGAAGACCAATTTCAAAATTTGACTTTCCATTTGGTGTAAACTAATAATTCCACCACACCGTAATTGGAAAATTGTTGTGTGGTGAAATTTTTAATGTGTATGCTAAACATATTGTTTTAATATTAACAATTCAAACATCAACTAGTCTTGTGCACGTTTTTGCCAAGTACTATGCAATGAATGGTGACTCTTGGAATAGAGCGACTTAGAAAAGTATATTATTTTTACACCTAATTAAATTCTTTTTATTTAGGTTGGAAATGGACGCCAAAAATGCACTAACTCAAGCATATTCAGTAACAGATGCAGATTATAATGATAACACGGGTCGTTTGAAAGAAAGAGCGCAAGAAGTGTACAGGTGGAAAGCTGATGTGGAGTTTGCTTGCAAATCCATGTCTGATGAAATAGTCATTCTCGAAGAAATACGTCAGAGACTTAAGTCAGCATCTTCTGTGCTCTTACTTCCTGAAGCTATAGGTATTATGCCTTCTATTCATAGAAAAACTATAAAAATAGTTTTGTTGTGTGATCTTTTTAATTGTGCAAACCAACTTTTTAATTGGTCCTTTATTTATAACTATACAATTTATACATTTAATAATTCTTGTAATATGCGCTTTCTCGCTAGAAAAATTTGAGTTCATATTGCATAAATAGTAAATTTAAAATTTTTATATAATGTTTAAATAATTCTCATAATTCTTTTCAGCCAGGGAGTGTTTGGATCTACGGTCTAACAGATTAGAGCCAGATCTTGTCCGTGACGCAGCAGAAGAAGAAATTATTAAAGAGATGTCTCTCATCGGAGCTATTCGTCGTTTATATACACAAACTTTGGTTGAAACCGATCAACAAATGACAAACAACAAATCAGCCAAGGCAAGAATAGAATTTGACTGGAGTGACAAAACAGTTGCTTATGACACAGATTCTTTAAATATTGGGTTAAATACTAAAACTAGCACAATCTTGTTGAAACCAGGTGCCGTACGTCTTTCTGATGGGTAAAATCATTATTTTCATAATTAAACCAATGCACAGTAGAAAATGCCACCAATTCAATTCAATCTGGATAAACTCTTTCTTCTTCATTGAGCCTATATATTTAAATATTTGTGAACCATCATTAGATTCTATTTTTTACAGACAATCTACTCTAGGATACTGGGAACACTTTTGCAAAGAAAATTTAGAACAAGTTGAAGCGATGAGGCAACAGTCCATCGACAGACGTTCATCTATAGACGCCATGCTCATTAACACAGCCCGTGACTTGCGTACTCAAGCGGATAGAGTAGATCAGAATTTGGCAGAGAAATCTTCTTGCACAGACGAGCTCCGCATAAGACTTGAAGATGAATTAAAAAAGGTTATAATTATAAATATTTTAAACAATGGCGTAATTTTAAAAAACATAGGATCCAATTCAAATTGTAAAAATGGCATCGGGTCCCAATGTGAAATGTATGAACATACTGTATATAAGATTTTTGCTTTTTTTGGTCTAGACTCTAACCCAACATATTAGCCGGGTACAACTGTATATATAAATAATTTTTTCACATGCTTTCATAACACAAGGAAGGGAGTTACTTAAATGTAACCCCCGCGATCAATGGAGGGTTACATTTTAGACACGGGCACTATAAGTGAAATTTCAAATATAAGATAATACTTTATTAATTTACTAAACAATAATAATCATAAGATTAATGTCAAATGTCAAAAAAAAAAATTATATTTATTTGAAAAAAAATTTTTCATTTTGTAGCACTAAAAAAAACCTATTGCACCTCGCTTTGCCTGTCTGCACTCATTATGTCAAATTTACTGACACTGTCAAATAATTCGACACAACATGGACACAACTCTACCTTACAGCACTTACTCGAACATAATCTTTATTGTTCTTTTCTAACAACTCCATGATTGTGAAGAGAAAGAAACTTTTCAATTTTTTTCACACTTAATTTTCGCACAGGAATAGACTGAAATGTAATTTTCTTGGGAAAAATATGGTGGGAGTATATTTTAGAGCGGGAACATACACATGGCGCGTACGATGGAGAAAAGCATGTTGCGCCTACAGAGGCGTAAAATTAAATGATTATTTTCTAAATAATTTGATGGCGATATATCGCTGTATATCGAAGCACGATGTATGGGGGTGACTTGTACACATGAGAAATTATTTTTAAAATTCTATAATTATATTTCTTGCTGAGAAAGATTTTAAAAATTATTAGTCTACATTATAGCACAGAAAGTATCAATATCAATGCACTGTGGGACATTGGGCTTATGGGCCCTGGGCCTCAGTGCACTACATTGGCAAATGAATTTCCTTCAATTAACTTCTTTGTAGAATTATAAAATTAATTAGAGAATTTCTCCAACTAGGGAAGTTAATTTTCATTAGGACAATCAATGTTAAATATATCATTATAGTCAATACAATATTACTCTATAAGACTGAATCTATATTACTCTACAAAACTGACTAGTATTATAGATATCTTGGATATTATAAATACAAATTAAATGTATTAATTGGACAGATACATATAAAATCAATTTTATCAAAAAATATTGTTGTTGCTTCTGGGATTCGAACCTGAATTGGAAGAGATCCAGGTTCGAGATTCAATAAAATTGATTTTATATGTATATCTTCTACTTAATATATACAATATCACAGATCTATGTTCTGAATAATTACAACTTCACAATAAGAATGTGTTCTCCTTAATAATATTATATTACTTTATACAACTGAGATGCGTCTCTGGAGTTAAAATCTATTACATTTACCGTACATTACATCTTCCAATTGTTTTATATCTCCGGACCACTTCATGATCGAGTTGAGTTTTGTGATTCCTCAGTTTGGGAACAGCGTACCTTTTTACTTTATTTGTTGTATTACTTTTAGCAAAGATCACAACTTATATTTAGATCTTCTCTTGGTCAATTGATAGGATAAATATAACTAGAATTATTTGATAACTACGATTTTTATAACCATGTCTTCAATATTAATGATTTTTTTAGACTCTCCAGAAGTTAGCTGACATTGAATTGTTATGTAACAATCTCAAAACAGCATTGCGACAGTTGGAGCTTTCAATGAAAGTTGCTCAAACTAGATTAGATAACAGGGGCTTCACGGGACGACCTAACGTAGAACAATGCAGGGACACTCCGCATTTGGGGTATGGTATATAATTATTTTTCTATCTGCAGTCCTTTAAGATTCTCAATGTCCACAATTGAGGTTTCATCCACCAAGACTGGAATAAATACAGTAAAACTCCGTTAATTCATGTATCTATATTTCGTATTTTCACATAATTCACGTGTTTTTAAATCCAAACTCGCACAACTACGCGGTCATCATCCCTCTGTAAACATTTGTAGCTAGCTCCATCCCCTAGCCAATCACGGCGCTGTTCCTTATCGCAATAGATCAGCGTGCTTAGAGCTCGCAACTTGCAAGAACGCAGCTGAACTGAGTGATACCATATTTATGTATATCAAATTCTGTAGTGCGTTTTATAAGATTGCGAATTATATGTTTCTACTCATCCTTGTAACCCCTAATAAAAATATTTTGATCAATTTTCATTGAATCTCATAATTTATAGGTGAATTGTGTGCAAATGTTGTGATTTGTTTAATGTAATAAAGAAACTGAAACCTTTGTATTTAAATTCACAACCTATTCTATAATTTATTTTTTTCGTGTTTCGTTTCCTAAAATGGCACGAACATCTCGTAATTTGTGTAAATCCTTGACCATTTGAAAATATGGAACTTAATTGAAAAACTGACACAAATTAATATCAAAAATAAAATCAGCGGGAATATTTTAATCCTGAATACCTCTCTAAGTTCAAACTTGAAAAATCGCAGAGAAATAAAGCTTAAAGCTTCAACGAAGTATGAACGGGCTTTTTAATATTCCAATTTCTTGCCCAATTTTGATGGAAATGGTGAGTTTGACCGCTAATCAAATTAAAATGTCCATAATTTTGTTGCGTCAAGCACTGGTGAATCGTTTGAAGAAGCCTGTTTATAATATTGGATTCGCCAAGTCGCCACACACCTTCATTATTCCAGAAAAATTAATTATTTGATAAACATTTGACTCATAAAAAGCTGAAATAATAGACAGTCGCCATGTTTTTCAGTAAGAAAACCACGATGTTGACAGCGGCAGCGCACCCAAAAATGCGGAGGCGTAAACTGACAATGCATTTTTAAAAATTTCTTATAATGTTGCCTTCAAAAAAATTGTTCTCATTATTCGTAATTCAAATTTTTTTTTAAATTTCGGTCCTGTGAGTTACGAATTAACGGAGTTTTATTGTACATGTATTTCATTATACATATGTAGCGATCAGAATTCACATTCACTGCCATCTACTCATCGACGCTAGCGACAGCGCTGCCGGCTGCTGCTACAAGTCTGGTTCAATGATTCACCCTGCATTCACCGCCAAGCAGTCTCTCCAGTTTCATCGTTTCACAACGGCGGTCTTGCCGGCCCACACGCACCGAGCAAGACCGCCAACTCGCTTCATTTCAGTTCATAATACACGCATACCTTCTACATCTTCATTCATTTCTTTAATTCTATCCGTCTTCATTGTTACATCCATCACAATAAACACCTCAACACTCCAAACGACATTTCTTTCACTTAACCACCGTCCTAACCCTCAAACATACATACTTATCTTTTATGCCTATATATGTGTTAATAGTTAACAGCATATTTATTAATGTCAAAATTTGTATTAGACAATGTTGCTCTCTTGTTTTTGAATCTGATAATGTATTAGGTAAAGCGAAAATAAATGTTTTTTTCGTGTTGTTTTGAAGTCAGTTTGCATTCGGTTGCGATCAAGTAAGTACGTCAGCATTGTTATTATTTTGTAACTCTGTTCATACTCTTACTGTTTTCACTTCATTTTTTTCATTTTCACCCATAGTAAAAATGTCGAGGCCAGAGATCAAGGAGAAGCAGTTGCGATGTATTTTGTTGTTTTTATTTAACAAGGGATTAAAACTCAAAGAAGCTACTGAGAGAATTTGTGAAACTTACGAAGGTATTCTAAAACACCAACGTTGGTTAAAACAATTCAAAAACTGTGATAGGAATCTAAAAGATAAACCGAAATCAGAAAGACCTCAAAAAATTGATGATGATGTGTTAAACTCACCAATAGAATCAGATCCGCGCAAAACTATCACGGAATTATCAGAAGAGATCGGCTGTCCCTGGTCGACAGTAAAAAATCATTTGAAAAGGCTTGGCAAAAATCATAGGCAAGGAGTTTGGGTTCCGCACAGTCTATCGCCGTCGGCCTTGGTAACAATGTGTAACAATTTGTTTTTCGCTGCTAAGCAGATGTGAAACCGATCCATTTCTGAGATGAAAAATGGATCCTTTATAGCAATTCACATAAAAAAATAATAATGGCTTTCCCCAAGTCAAACACCATTTTCAATACCTCAACCATCATTGACCTTTAAAAAGGTTTTTTTATGTGTCTGGTGGGATGTTTCGGGTGTTATTCATTATGAATTATTAAAAGCTGGTCAGGCCATCACAGCCAAATTTTATTATACTCAATTGGAGATTAAAGGTGGAATTATTAAAAAAGCGATCAGTGTTCTAGTTAATAATCAACGGCGCATCTTACAACATGACAATGTGAGACTGCACACAATCAAAATAAAGGAACTGGATCTTTTTACCACATCCGCCTTATTCTCCTAGCACCGTTGGATTATCATTTATTCCAGTTTATTGATCATTCGCTTCGAAAAGAAAATTTCAATTCAATAGATGTCAAAAAACATCTAGATTCCTTTTTTAAATCAAAACCACAAGAATTGTACAAATGAGGCATTGAAAAATAACTTAAATTGTGGTAAAATAACAATGGAAATTATCTTTCAACATAAATATTGTATATTTTTTTGTAAAAAAAATTTTTCTCACTATAATAAAAAACAACATTTCTTTTCACTTTACCTAATATCTTAGCATTATGTATAATAATATTACGTTATATATTATTCTTCAAACACCTACTGGATTAAGTGATTTGATTTTCTTTCATCAAATGAATTAAAATTCTAATGAGTAAAGAGTAATGCTCAAGTTCCCATGATTGTTGAATAAATTATTGTATCTGATCTTGCAGATTGCTGGAAGAAGTTAATACATTAGGTAAAAGCATCGCTACTCTGAAGGATAAATTGGATAATGCTAATATAGTCCGTAATAACCTTCTTCAAACCCGAGGGAAGTTAGAGCGAGAACTGATTATCAAAAAGAAGTCACTTTATATAGATCGGGACCGGTGCGGAAGTGTGAGGTCATTCTACCCATCTGCTGCAAAACTCTCAGGGCACGAATAATTAAATCAAATACATTATTCACTTTTCCAATGACAATTTTGTAATATTCATATTTAATCACCACTTTCATAAATAATTGAAAAAGTATAATTGAATTGCAAAATCAGCTACCTCCGTTATTATTTTTTTCCGACTTTTAACGAAGTTGTCTTCTCACATAGCTTTTACATATATTGTGTTAATTTATTAACAATCAAACTTTGCTCTTTTTGATGTAAATTGGTCAATCAAAATCACAATCAAAGCCAATTACTTTTGCCCACTGCCATTTATATTAGGATTCAACCCAAAAGCGTAACTACACCAATGCAGACAATGCCGTGCATTTTGGATCAACTTAGACAAGGGCCTGAAAGGTCTGCATCCTACGGTACCTTTGATATCAATACTATTCCTATGAACTAATCATTTTTAAAATCCACCTCACGAATTTATTTCACTTGCGAGTGCATAAAAATATGATATCTAATAATACTCTTGTTTTTTTCATGAAAATATGAATATTATAATAGACATTTTGTTTGTAATATTTATTGGGTAAAACTTAATATTCTCACATCTTTACTATATATATACATCTTATACAGAGGTCCCCTTTTACATTTTACATTGGAACCAAATTTTTGTGGTTTAGCTACTTATTCGACCGATAGCAGTCTTCGCTACCGTGAAATTTAAATAGCCGTCAGTATGGGAACTAGCTTGTTTTAGAAAGGTGTTGCATTTATTTTGTATTTTAAACCAGCCAACATGATTATAATTTATAATAAGTACATTAATAAATATATTGTTTTTCAAGTTCATATTAGTTTTTCTCCAAATTAAAATATTTGTAAGTTGGTAACATTGCAACTAATACTTTAAATTAATGTAAACAGGCAGCACATTGCACAAATATGGTCACAGAGGAGAATGTAGAGTATGTATGCTCATAAAAATATCTGAATATGTAGTATGTTAATAAATCTTTCCACCTATAATTAAATTTGTATTTTTTCAATTATCTGATAATTAAATAAGAAATGTTTACTTTTCTTTGGGTAAAAGAGCACGAATTTAACATTTGCTATAATTATTACAAATGTCTAACCACAAAGTGTTAACTTTATGGGTATGAAAACCAGAACATAATGAAAAGAAACAAAGAGAGACTGGAAGCCTTCGAAATATGGTGTCTGAAGAAAATAATGAAAATTAATCAGATGGAAAGGAAATAAAATGGCTAGTGTGCAAAAAATTGAAACAATAAAATATATTTATCCCAAGGAAAATGTTCGGATCATATCCTCCAGCACGACACATTCGGAACCACAGTAATAGAAGAAGAGGGTGGCAGAGGAAAACATTCATGAGCCAGTTGCTCGAATGAAGCATATGCAACTACAAAAAGTAATAAAGACCTGGTGCAGAATAAGGATCGATGCGTCAAGGTCCCTTTAAAACAAGAACATAACCATAAAATTACCACTTTGAAAATCAAAAATGATAAAAAAGAAGTCTTTCGAAATTATACTCCGGTCATAGATTTTTCATGGAAAATAAATTACAAACGCAAGATATAAATTAAACCAAAAATATTTTTAAACAATTTTTTGAACAATGTATTTTTAAAAAGTATGCATTACAATAATGTTAAATTATTTTAAGCTCTAATTTGTCCATGAAGTATTATTGAATATTGTACGCAGATGATTTAAATGAACACAAACGAATCAACCAATAATTTTCCTTTAGATAAGTGAATCTTCTTAAAGAAACACTTCGATATAAATAATAATCAAATCAATATGACCTGTCATCTTTTTTAACAATAATTTTATATTTTTATAATAAAGTTAGAAATCACAAAGATAAAAGTTCAGCAACCTCTGCTGGTGTTCTGCGAACAATAGACTCGGGGTTCTCATATTTATTAACCGGATCATGTGCTGCTGAATAAAGATTCTTATAAATTGCGAGTATAACTTCAAAAGACCTCTTTTGCACTGTAGCTTTATTTGTACTACTCATCAAGAGGCTTATTTGAGGCAATAAAAATACTTCAGGCATCGCAATAAAACTATCAAATTTATTCATAAATGACTTTAATGTCATCGGTTCCATCCCCGGAATAGCAGACAGCGGAGCGTGCTCTTGTTCCTGCAGTATTGTGTATATCGGACCTAGGTTCAGATTGGCCACTAAGGAGCTCGCTTGCTCTGATGTTAAGGTGTCCATTTGAGCATCAGATTGGGCTTGTAATCGTTCATTATAATCATTTGTAAATTGGCACAGTGACACTGTGCACTGAATTTGGTAAATACAATTCAGCAAGTACACAGCCATGTCTGTCGTAGACAGGTGACAAGCCGTTTCGTTGATGGCTCTGAGGAGAGGATCTATCACCTGCGACACTGCCTTCGACAGGTCACACCTTTCATTTTGTTCAGAAACAGACGTAATAGACAATATTTCTCTTAAAAAGCTCAGCAAATCTGTCACCACATTAGATGGAGTCAAATCGGAAGGCGGGGCTTTCACACCGTGGGATAAATCTAATTTCACCTTTTTCTCAACAGCCCCTAAAAATATGTGCTCGCTCTGCAGCTGCAACTCGCTCAAAGTCATCAACAACAAGCCGCCATGAATTTCTTCGGACAAGATGTTACTGTAGTATCTGATGAGATTAGTAACAATACAAAGTAAGACAGCTTGCTTTTCCGGCGTAAGAATCAACTCCATTCTTACTTTCAGAGGATGACAAAGACCCTCTGTAATTTCCACCAGGGCAGAATAGACCTCGTCTTTTAAATTGATCTTATCACAATGCCTAAACAGGGCAGTAAGAGACTCCTTTTCAACAGGCAGAGATTGGTGGACCCAGGCAAGGATGTCCCCGATGTAACGTTTGGGGTCATGAGCGTAGTATTCAATGGGTTTCCCCGCTCCACTTCCACCTTTTGTCAGAGCGTCGATAAATGACCGAACCAAGTTTGATTTTCTAGCGGTGCAATATTCATCAACCACATACTTAAAGAGGACCGGTCGTGTTTGTAATTTGCACATGGCTCTCGGTATCAAGGAATTGTGATCCGTCGCATCAAAGTTACGGCAGCCGTGTTGGCTCCACCGATAGAGGCGTTCTATGGCAGCTTCTTGATGAAGGCTGATTTTTTCCATTATGTCTAATGCTGCAGTTTCAAAGCCGGAATGAATAAGAGACTTGCACGCATTGTGTAAATTATCCACCTTTTCTAAAAGAGAGAAGAAATCTTGCGTAATAGGCGTATCTCTGGTAACGCCGTGTAATGTTGCATTTTCAGCTGCCGTCAACTGAAAATGAGAAATGAAGGCGTTCGCTATGTACAACTGCTTTTCAACTTTTTTCTTTTCATCTTGAAGTGAAGTTGTTTGTATTATCAAGTGATGCGTTTTATCTTTAGATTCCTGAAGTCTGGAAGCCATATTATCTATGGCAGAATTCATCTTTAGAACATCTTCGTAAATTGTATCCAAGTGGTCCCTAACATTGCCGAAAGCTTTCACGAAATTTTCGTACGTCTCCAAGTTCCTTTTTTCTATCTGATTTTGCAAATTGCGCCTTGCCAACGACGAATTGACGGTACAGAAGGTCGACAAAGCACGTAGTGCATCGATGGTTTCTTTTTCAGTGTCGTGACGGGTCTCCAATATTTTACTTATTCGCTTTTTGATACTTTCAGAGTTTTCTTCAAAATTCATTCCCATGATTTTAAATCGAGATCAAAAAAGAGCCACTTGACAACGTGACACTTAAAACATTGTAAATCAACGTAAACCATTGATAAGAAATATACTACGTAAACTGCATAGATAAAAGTAAACTGACAGGTGACTGGAACAGATATTCTTCTATGGATGACATAGAAATATACTTTTTATCTATGGATAAGAGCCATTACAGGTTCAGAACATTGATAAAGTTGAGACACCAAACGTTCAAGGTTGCTTTTTATAGCTTGATGTGATATACACTGATGTTGTCATACCATAGACGTCATACGTAAGAGTTATCTATGCTTAAGACATAGATAAGGCTTAAGAGGCGACTTTACTCCAATAAATGACTTAGAAAAATAAAAAACAATATTCTTAAGTTTAGTAGTAATTTACTTTAGTTTACCTATAAGTATTATGTTAGAATAAGGCGGCACTGTACATAAAGTGTCGCGCCTAATTAATTTGAAATACTTAACTTCCAGTAAATTGTTTAGAGGGTTTTTTATCAGAATCTTTTACCCTTCCAATTCATGTATTAATATAAAACACTTATGATGTTTATTACAATAAGGTAGTTAGTAAAAGTGTCAAAGCGATTAGCGCTGATGCACTTGTAGTAGTAGATTTGGCGGTCTAGCCGCATGTAGAGTGCTCAGAATATCGTAGACTAAGGAATTGGAAAAAAAAAAAAAAAAAAAAAGAGGCGGTTTCTTATCTATGGACGGCTTTCGGTTTATGTTGCCCACTCTTATCTATGATGTTGCCTCTCTCTGACGTGCAATCAAACCTACGGGTGGCGATGGTCACTGAGAAAGGGCAGGTTGAATGATAGAAACACGAAAAAAAATATTTATTTATGTATTATATACTACACGCGTCATGGACAGGTGTACATTCTTATGCTAACTTAATCCTAATTAATTTCTGACTTATATTAATCCGCGTTGCTTCGCTTGAGTCTTCTTCCAAGGGTCCGGTCTTTGGCCGGGCGAAGTGGCGCCGTTGACGACCACTTCCAGACTGACTTCGACTTGACGATTGCTTTCGGATGGGCTCGATGACTGGCTGGGTAACTGCTTCCAGACTGACTTGGCGACTGTTTGACGACTGCTTTGGTCAATTTGCTCCCTCGCAAGCTGACTCACTTCCATACTAACTTTTCGTAGCTGATCTCCAGACATTCGAACTAGCTTCTGGACTAACTTCATGTGACCGATTAGCTTACGGGTTTTCTGTTTCTCGTGACCACCCTCGAATTTGTTCAACTCTATTAGATTGACTTCTCGATTTCTGTGACGGACTGCGTTGTAAAATAGCGTCCGGCCCTTTTAATAGCTTGCTTCGTAGGTATGTCCTCATTTGTCGGCTGGTCCTCGCCGTGGGACTGGCAATCATTCCATTGGCCCGTCTTTGAGGCGGTGCCACACCCTTGCTAAGGCCTAATTTTGAAAACAACTTATAATTAAGCTTATCGCTACGTATTGACACTTATTGTTATATTATTTATAATGTTTATCAAAATCTTTTATTTAATCACATATTATCTAGTTATAGGGGTTTTATACGGGATAATTCATTTTTTAACTCTATATACATATTCATCTTACAACATTTACCATTAAATTGACACGTGAATTTATTTACAACAAAATTCCCTCACTTGAATTTTCTCTGCATACTTACGTTTAATACATTTTATTTATAGCTAAGTAAAACATACATAATCTAAAATATCCTTGCTATGACGCTAACCTGCCTGTTTTTTGTAATTCTGAGTTATATTAATTTACATTTACGCGGCGCCGACCGGCTGTTACCAACATTGGTGTATTGCTTTTAGCCTGGAGCTGGCAGAAAAGAAACGAACGCAAACTGAATGCAGTGGAAATAGGATTGCCTATGCCTATTTGCGGCAGATCCATTTATGATCGAGTAAAGATGAAAAATTTAAGTGAATACGTTTTCAAAAGGCTTGCCCTGGTGGTTTGGTCATTAGAACGAATGAATGAGAAGAGAATAATCAGAAGGATAGGTATATGACGCAAAATGAATAAATGGGGAAGAGGCGAAAATTATATACCAGGACTGACAAGTGTGACTCTCTATTGTTTCTGTCTACTCCCTCAGGGAAACTGTAATGATAGGTTAATCACTTTGCTAATCTGAAAGGGCGATTCTTAAAACGGGATTTTTTTCTTAGTTCCATGGTGTCACACACATGTCTCTGCCAGAATTTTACTTTTTAACAAATGAGAGATGATTTTTTGTTCCATGTTTTCCAAAGAACAGAAAGGTCACGGAAGCCATAACTTTTATTTGTTGTGGCGCCGATTATTATCTCTGTCCATTTGATGAATGTTCGGGTGGTGGGATCGTATTACACCCTCGGATGATCTACCTCATTTCACAATGCTTTTCCTGAGAAACAATTCACTCTGAAGCAATTACTCTTAGGTCACGCTATTATTTTTGTTTAATGGTTATCCTTATTTGCTGCTACCCGGGCTAGTGGGCCCGGTCGATCGCATATGTCACTTTGGAACGTGATCTATCGGCGTTATGGGTGGTTAAGATAAAATGGACCTCATGTGTTCGCGATATTACGTAATTAATAACATCGAATTTGGTATCTATAAATCTGGTGCGCTCGCGTCACAACCGTCGAGACTAAACTCAAGTCGAAGGGTTGAGGGGCTAGAGCAATAACGTAGCCACAAAAAGTGCAGAATTGAAAAAGACCCCTAAATAAATATTTTACAATATATTAGGTATACGAATATTAGTACTACGTGATTTATCCATTAAATAGTAAGAACAAAATTAATCTCTTGTCTCGTATAATATTTACACTTTGCAAGGCATTTGCACTCGCAATTAAAAAATACAAAGAACTATTAGCGTTAGAAAAGATATCTATACAAGCAAAAATAATGGTTTCAAATGGATTGTAGGGCGTGATCTTTTTGGTCCCCCATCTAACGTGGACCCCAATGCACCGCATTGGCATAGTTACGCCACTGGGCTAGAGTATCGAGCAATCATAAATATTAAAAGATTTTCAAAGTATTTCACCATCGAGTGTTTTTTGTCAAACATATGTGGATCGCCTATTTAAAATATTTTTTTAACTTGTAAAGACTATTTTCGCGTGATATTTTTTCTAGCCTCTCTTCTGTTACGAAAATCAGACATAAATAAAAACTTCTTCAGCTGTCATCATAAAATAGATAACTATATTGCTGTCATCTGGTACTTGTCAATTATTATTATCACTACATATTCTAATGACCCTAGAGTTCGAAGTTTGAAATCTATAAAATTTATATTTTTCTATTAAAAATGGGTTACTTTATAAGTATTTATCGATATACGAGCTGTCAATATCTGCCAGGTGAGAAGTACATATTTATATTTGGTTAAGTTATACCTAGATTTAATTTCTTTCTATCGGTTATTATAAATTTCTTTTAACTTATACTGTTGTGGTTCTCTTATCATTTTACTTTACAGATTGCATTAGTAAAATCGCGATTCCACCAAATAATTATTTTTAAAATCAAATTTAAAAAAAAACATTTTTCATACCAATAAAATAATTGAGAATGTTATTGAGAGTGAACATTGGCTTCCACTGCCGTCAAACAAAATTATAGATTTTTCCGGATGACTGCAGTATGTCGATTTTGATAGTAGCTGACAGAGCTGGGAATAGCCTCCCAGGCTAATTAAAAATTCCTTATGCGTATAAGGAATTTTTAATTCCCCTGGCGTCAGGGAACTATATTTCCTAGTCGAAAGATTCTTCATCATGAGTGCACTATCTATAAAATAGCGACAATATTAACAATTTTGCATAATTGATCCCTTTAACTCTCCGAACGACAGTGGCAAATGTACATGCCAATAGTTTTATATGGATTTGTTATATTTACCAACTTTCGATTTAATTTCAGCCATGACACGGTATTTATCATCAAAGACTGAAAAACCATTGAGTCCTAAAATGAAGGAGTTTAAAAAAAAGCTTAGAGAAAAGACTCCGATAGGAAAGTTAGACGATCAGCCTTTTGACCATCCGGCTCGAGAGAAGGAACCGCTGCTGCCATGGCCAAACAACATCAACCCGCATACAGGGGAAGTGAATGGTCCCAAGGGACCTGAACCAACACGCTACGGTGACTGGGAACGAAAGGGAAGAGTTTCCGATTTTTAGTTTAAGCAATCTCCCAACCAAATATGATTTGTGTATTTATATACCCGACAAAAATGAATTATTCTACGTAAACTCCAAAAAAGATTCCACAATAATTAATATTTTTAAGAACACATTATTATTGTAAAGTTTCAGTTTTTCAGAACATAGTTCTGTGATATTTTTAATACAGATTAAATGTATCATTTAGAAAGATATACAGATAAAATCAATTTATCGAAAAAATATTTTGTTGTCACCAGGATTCGAACCAGGAACCCTTCATAACCAGGGAAGTACGCTGATCATTGCACCATGTCAACATAGTAAATTGATGACAAATTTTCGAATCTATAATATGTTTCACTTTCAAATTGATACATTTTTTTAAAAGCAATTTACTTCATATTTACGGAGAATCTCAAATAGCTTTGAGTAAAACCCGATAGGAGACACCAGAATTAAATTAATTAATCAATTTTATTCAATTTTGAAAACATTTTTTATAACATATATTTTTAAGGAGAACACATTATTATTGTGAAGTTGCAGTTTTTCAGAACATAGGTCTGTGATATTTTTAGTACAAATTAAATGTATTAATTAGAAAAATATACAGATAAAATCAATTTATCGAAAAACTATTTTGTTGCCACCGGGATTCGAACCAGGAACTAAAATATTTTTGATTTTATCTGTATATCTTTCTAATTGATACATTTAATTTGTAATTAATATTGACTTGTTAGAAAGTAATAATGTTTTGCTTGTTAGTCTAGTAACATGCAACATTCAATTACTAGAAGATTGTGTACTGTGGAAAATATGAATCATTCAATAGATACAGTTATTATAAACAATGATAATATAAGAACTTTTGCATTTTATTTATAATTTTTTAATCTATTAAATAGTGTCAATGCTCTTTGTACAGTGTATACTTTAGAATAATTCTATAGATAAGTAGGTACAAACGAAAAAATAAATTTGTTAAATATTATTTTTTATTTTATTTTCAATTTTGTTCACCGTATGTTGACAATTCACCTCCACCTATTCGACATCGAATCATATTAATGCAGATATCGAAAACCTTCACAGCTAGCTCATCATCTTTAGCTGCGTTGCTCATGTCACACGGATAGCAGTTGTTAAAGTACAATCCGGTTGTTTCCTCCAGTTCCAATGCACTGGCACAGTACACTGATGTACTCGCAGCTTGTTGCTAAAATAAAATGACATAAAATGTATTAACTCACTCCTAATGGCCCATGTTCATAAATGAGATTTTTGACTCTAGACAATCTCTGAGATATAAATTTTGCTTCCATGAGATTCTTTGGAGACAACTCTCGGTTTTTGCAGTCCCCGTATACACACATCTCAATTTTTGTAGTCCCTGTATACACCATATCTCAGAGATTTGCCATCTTGCACCTCACTTCACGTTCATTGTATGTTAAGTGACATTGTCGTTATACAGTAAGGTGATTTTGAATCTTATTAATGTTTTATCAATTATGTCTAACTTTTAGAATAGATAGTTGTAGGGATCTATGGTAATTTTAAGTAATATTTGTGTGCATATGTCGAACCCCGTTATCAGATTGAACATCATGTGCACTAATTTCAGTTTTTGTCTCTGTCTACCAATCTCAAGATGATCTCAGAGTTTATTTCCAGACCAAAATCTCACCACTTGTACATGGTATTGAGACGTATCACAACTAAATCTCTGAGATTATCTCATTGTGTCTCTTTCTGTAGACACAAGCCATAAACGGGAATATCCAAAGATTATTTTTACTATTGTGCAAAATAGGACTGCCTTTGACAGATTCAGAATACTTTGACTATGGTGAAAGTGGAGAACCCGACCTTGAAACCACCATTCTAGCTCCAAGGATGTATGTTGTCTCCAAATCTCTTCAATAAATGGAATAGATGTACTGGAGGCATGATTGGTGACAAAAGGCTGTCAATCTCGGATATAAATTATGTGACCAGCAGCTGCTTCCAAAATGGAAAAGGCTGAACTTATACACTGAGTGGAATTGGAGAGCAAACAACCGAGGTTAAAAATTCTCAAAATTAACAAAAACAAAACAAAACTAATCATTGCAGAAGCTGCTGAAACTAGTATTCTAAATGATTTCGCGAGAGGACCAATTTATATTATATATTCAGGAGATCTATTTACAAATACTAGTAGATGCAAAGCTGAAATCTGAGGGAGAACTGGCATGGCAAAATCAGTAATGACTACATTAAGCAAGTATGACAGGATTGCGCAGTAACCACATCAACAAAAATATATCAAAATGTGATAAAATCTTTTGTACCTATTTTGCAAAGCACTACTTGGTGTACAGATGTGAACCCTGAGACAAAAAGAAAGATATCTATCTGCTGGAAGCATTTAAGATGTTGGACTAACAATGCATAATGCGTATCTTTTATGGCTATTAAATGGTCAAGTGAGACCTTTCATCACTGCCTTTTGTCCCATTTTATATATCATCTACGTACATAATTTGTTTCTGAAATGTTATTTTAAAAATTTAATTCTAAAATAATATTATTTTTTCTACCATAAAGACATTATTACTTATACTTTTTATTGAAAACCTGAAAGCTTTTATAGTGATGAAAGCCAACGTCCGTTGAACGGGTAGAGCACAAGAAGAAGATAGAAAACGTAAGATCAAATTTGCTTAAAAATTCTCACCCATGTATTAATCAAATTTATAAAATTGTAAAAAATATACATATTTATAGATGAGCTATATATAAAATGTAAACTTACCAAGGATTTTGTGAAAGGTCGAACAATAGAGAAAATCAATCTGTAAAGCCACCAATTACGACTGAGGTTCGAAGAGACCATGTTTCCCGGATGCAGGGCATTCACGTAAATATTTTTAGCTGTCCATTTCCCTGCGAGTACTCTTGCACATAAGACATTGCATAATTTGGAATTATTATAGGCCATCATATTTCCATATTTTTCTGGTCCAAGAGACAACGCTTCTGCAGATAAGCTGTCATTGGGCACAGAGAAGTTTGCAAACCTGCAATAAATTGTATTGAGTGAGCGAGACTTTATCGATTAATCGATAGTACTCATAATTGGGCTGATTATTTACGCAATCGAAAACAATCAAGATTGGTGCTTTTCTCATTTTTAAAATACCTCTAAGACCATCCAAGAAAGATCTCTATTTCCCTCATATCAAATAATATATATATGAATGAAAATAAAGACTAACTTAATCTTTAATCAACCTTTTAAAAAGCATCGCAACATTTTATCAAATACAGAATTACATAGAACATGCAATACAAATTAATCTCTCACATGTTCTGCACGGGAACTTCCCACAGAAATGGAGAGTGCATATGGTGTATTGAACGCATTTAACAATTCAGAATATCAAATGATGCAATATGAAGGTATGATCAGCGATTAATGTGACATGTTCTATACAAACAAAGCGGAAGCCCCAAAGTTGCAACCTAGCTAATTTATTATGAACAAAAAGAAAATATGAGGACCTAACTACAGGTATGTGGCTACTCACCCACTCAGGTTAGAGAGATACTGGACACAACTTACATCTTTCATAAAGAAAATTGTAACCTTTCACGATTGATGGACAGCCAATCCTGATACTTTAATATTCAATCTCATTCATCTATTCAACACAAAGAGTGAACATAACAAATACAAATATGTATTCAAGTTGTCTGTAATGAATACATACATTGATAATAATATTATGTATAATCATATACATACGTATATACAAACAAAACAATGTTTGTATAAACATAAATAAATCCAAACAAACAATATGCATTGAGGCTGGGATTATGAATACAATTGTCTATAACAATGTTTGACTGGTTTTAAATTGATTAAAATCTAAAGGAAGAATTTGGCTGATTCAGGTTGAACCAGCCACAAAAAGAATTATTCAACTCCATTAATTAGAAAACATTTACAGAGGAAAATGACATCATGGGTATTCATACCTTGGGTCTTGTCAGGTTTATTCTACAATCTTCGGGTAGAACATGTTACAAGTTACAAGTAGTTATAAGGTTTTAATTTTACAAGTTACAAAATATTTTACAGGATATTAAGAGAAATTGTTACTAGCACGAGTCACGAAAGGAGAATGAATTCCAGGCCGCTTCCCTAGCATCTGCAAGGCCAGGCTCTGCCGGTTGCATCGCATATCAGCGCCGCGTCTCTATCGGCGGCTACAGCAAGCGTGCTTGTAACCTATATGGAGCGAGTCAACATGCTTCCGCAGACCCTCGTCAGGTGGCACTCAAGTCCATCTCAAATGTATGAATAAATAACAAATAAATTAAATACCTGTGTGATTCTGACGAGACAAATGTGACCCTGGATCCTGCAGCCAGTACAGGCTCTAGAAGCAATGCCAGGTACAAATGAGAAAGGTGATTCACTTGGAATGTAGTTTCATAATCGTCTTCAGTCACCGAGTATGGCAAACCAAACACACCTGCATTCAGTATTAGTATGTCTAGTTTCCTGAAAATATACATGATATGCAGGTTTTCAAAAATTCTTGTAACAAATTTCAAAACCCTATCAAATATGTACTAGTGGTGGGCGACGCAGCTTAGCTGACTGATTTGGATCAATGGCTCATGAATCAGTCAAATGACAGATGTCTTTTTCATTGGACGTGGGCAGAATATTTTCTTACATATATGATAGTAAAACTGAATCAAAATGTATTCTTTTCTGGGATTTAAATTGTCTAACATTTATTTTATAATTAGGGACCTACTGTATGCAGTATTACATTGGTAGCTTGGGTAGTTACCAGGGTCCTGAATCCATCCGGCCCGTACATTTTGTGAAACAATGAACTCGTGTTTCTAAATATTGTTAAATTTGTATTATAACAGAATTTATTCCGAGTTATTCTGCCGTGAGTCAGTTTTTATGTGATGATGGCCACTGAAATGTGACCCCAAACATCAGCTATGATAAAAACCAAAAATGTTACCATATTAGAATTACCCAGAATAAATTCTGGGTAACATGGTAACAGTTAAATTTAATTGGTTATTTATGAGATTTTGGGTAATTTTACAAAAGGCCTATTTAAAAAAAAATCCAATAATTTCGAATTATAAAAAATATATTTTATACATGTAAGTAAAATAATAATTTGATGGTTTGATTTGGTTCATTATTACCCTAATGAGGAAAATGGTTGATGCTTGAAAAAGAAAAACTACTGCTATGCTGGTATCTCTACACCATGGGGTCCAAACCAAACACTACACTATACATACTAATATCAACAAATTTCTGTACCTTAACAGAATGAATACTATTATAATAAGTTAAGGTTGGACTATTCATTTTCTGTAACTGTGTAATAACTTATATCAAACGATTTTGAGAATGTTTCAAATTATATTTGACTTACTTAATTTCAGCTTTACAACATTCAGCAAACATCTGAACATCCTTCAATGAAGCTAAATCTAGTTTCATTGGAATACACAGATCTCCCGCCTTTTTCTTTTCCAAACTGATGATTTTAATCGCTTTCTTAACTTCATTTATGTTTCGACAAGCCATAATAATCTTACATCCATGTCGAGCAAGTGAGCGTGCTGTCTCATACCCTATGCCGGTATTGGATCCAGTTATTAAAGCTGTTTTTCCAGTTAAATCCCGTCCATGCAAAACCTAAAATTCAATCATTCTAAAACTCATTACAAACACAATATTAATGTGCATCCGGAAATAAAAAATAAAGGAGAGTTGGTGTTAACAATTAAGGGAAACATGACAGTCATATATATACATTTAATACATTATTGTCGTTTTGCATAACCATTGAATTTACCACATAATTATTTTATTTCAAAAAAGTTATCTAATATGACATTCATATGGCAGTGTAATGTTCATGTTATGGCAAAACTCATATATTTTAAATAATATTCATTTTAAATACCAGTCTAGGACTAAACAGTTTATGTGTAAAAAATCCTTGAAGCAAAATTTTTACAAAAATGGCATTATTATTAATTAACTAACTAATTAACTATTCAATATTATTAATTATTATTGTTATTATAAAAACTGGGGCGCTAAAAGTACCTGGGACATGTGTATTTACAATGACCTTTTCACTTTTGATTTCAAATTTATATTATTCATCTCCATCTTTGATACGAGAAATAGTTCTGGACTAGTGTTAATTTTGAATATCGTAATATGGTCTATTGCTAAAACAGCTTCTTAAGATATTTTTTAATAAATTTAATTAAGGGCGAGCTTTCATTTTTCCAGTTTGAAATTTGAGAAATTCTACGAAAAATTAGATATGCTTTCAAGATGAGACTAGATGAGTTAAATTCTTATAAATATCGGAGAAATAATTAATGACGTTATTTGTTACGTAAATTATGCGAGAGAGGAAGGTTTGAATAGAAAGAGACGACAATAAAAATGTTGATTTTCTCGCATTCGATACAAGTATCAAAAACAACTCTTATCTTACAGTATTTTCCATATTGATATATGGAATGCAATAAAAATTGGTAGTCATTTGAATTAATACATTGAATATTAAATAATTTATTGAGTACAGTGGAACCTCTTATAACGAGACTAATTCGTTCCAGAATCTTACTCGTTATGTGAAACACTCGTTAAGCGAATCAATTATTCCCATACAAAATAATGTAAATGACAATAATGCGTTACCTGCTAAAAAAAAAACAATTTTTATGTTTTTAACGTTTATTCTAATTATATTACATTCAATTGTTAAGGAGCGTACCAATCTGGAATGTTTCGAATGTTTTCGTTAATAGTGTCGCCTTACAATTGCTTTTCATTTATTCATCAAGAATAGGTAACCGTTTCATGGACATTCTTGACACTCCCTTTGAAGCATCTATCTTCTTATTTTTGTCCTTGTTCTTGAGGATAGCAAATGGTTGATGTAGACCGATTGTATGTGCGCGCTAGATCAGCCACACTCACGCCTCGTTCTCGCTTTTCAATGATTTTACGTTTCATTTCTACAGTTATTTTTATTCTCTCATGGCTTTTTCTTCGGGATATTTTTGCAAGGGTTTGCACAAAATAAAAATACAAATAATGTCTGAACACAAGTTTGGAAAAATGTGTGATCACATGCGACACTAACATGCTAGCGGAACGAGTGCTAACCATAGTCTGACACACTGACACGGAAGTCCCGGCTCACAAGTGAGTAATGTGAAGATGGAACTATCCCACTCGTTATGCGAAATGTCGCTCGTTTTTTCCACAATCTGTTTTGCTCGTTATGCGAATTACTCGTTATGAGAGGTTCCACTGTACCTGATTCACATGTATGAATATGTTTTGAAATCAGACAAAGTACCTACATATACCTGATTCCTATATATACCTACCTACCTGGTTCGATAGTTATTTACTTTCTTTAAACCTATTATATTCCATTTTCAATAAAAAGTCATAAAACACCGCCCCATATAAAAATTACTATTCATAACGACAACTGTAACAAAATTACCTGTAACGACTCTTGTACAAATTTAAGCCCAAAAAAAGAAATCAAATATCTCGGTGTAATTATTGATCAAGATTTAAAATGGCAGTCACATTAACGAATTAGTGAAAAGAATAAGAAAATGTATTTATATATTCATAACATTCTAAGTATAAATAATTTTAAAAAGGTATATTTTGCTATTGTTCACTCACTACTCCAGTATGGAGTAATTGGGTGGGGAGGAGCATACAATAATATAATGAACTCGGTAAAAATAATACAGAGAACAATTATTAAAGTGATATTTAAAAAAAGATCAACTTTTTCAACACAAACACTTTTTGCAAAATTCCCAGTTCCCAAAATAGAAAACATTTACAAAAAAATCTCAATTAATCAATTAATTAAAGAAAATAACACTATAAAATTTGAAACAAGCACATCATTAAGGTTTAAAAATAACTTTAAAATCCCTAAATGTAACACCAAACACTATCAGCAAAATTCTATATATTTAGGGATAAAAAATTTCAATAGCCTCCCTAAACAAATTAAAGAATTAAAGGATATAAAAGAGTTTAAAAAGAAACTAAATGAACACTTCAAAAACACATAATTGGACAATAAACAATATTACAGAAAACTTCAGAAGCACACAAATGGACAATGAATAGAATATGTAAGGTATTATATAAAATTATTATAGTGTAACTCCCTCTCCAAGCACAAGAGCTGGTCTCTTTTTTGGAGAGGTGAGCAAAGGAAAAACCATGTAATTTAAAAAAAATGTAAAATACTTTATTCACGCTATAAAATAATTGTAAAAAATGTCAAATAAATAAAAAAATAATAATAATAATAATAGAAAAAATAAAAAAAGAATGAAAAAAAAATATATATATATTTAGAGGGTTGCTAAAATCGATGTTCTAAATTTAAAATTATTATGACAGCTTTAATTTTTTTTTTTTTTTAATATTATCAATTTAAAACACCACGTTGGAGTTTTGGTGATATGTATGTTTCATAATTACATAATATTTATGAAACAGACAGCTAGTGTTTAAAATACAACAGTATTATATATAAACGAAATATTTAATTGCAACATACATAAAATGTTTACTTTGTTCAAGAAAACATTGTTTTCCTTTAAAATCAGTAAAAGAACATTTATGAAATTTGCTACTAATGTAGTGAATACGTTCAATATTAATTCCTACCATGGGTAAAATATACATGAAAACATATATTTTCAGCATTTTTTAACGAAAATTACAAGAGCGCAGGCTAGACGTCATTACGGCCGCAGATGATGGGTGATCTGATACTAATGAAAAAAATACACATTATTAGGATCGATATAAATATTATTTAGTAAGAAATTATTGCGTTTTTGATATGAAATTTGATTTTAAATAGTGGCTGAAGCCTCAAAGCATGTGAGTAAATAAAACACATTATTTAAAAACGTATTTTTTCACTAAAACAAAGTATTTTTAAAATGTCGAAAATTTAACATATGTACTGCAAATTGAATGGTTTATAACTATTCATTTTTAGCATTTTGCTAATTTGGTTCAATACAGATTTGTCTCTGTAATCTTGGCTTCAATATTAAAAGAAGATATATTTCGTATATGCAAGAATTTTCTATATTAAAGCAATTTTGTGGCACGTGGAAAATAAATATAATGGTTGTGCTCTTTGTTATAATGCTTGTATTTTCTTAATTATAGCAAATAACATTCAGTTTATTAGTTTTACATTAGTGTAAAGGTTCTATCTAAGTAATAGTTTTTAAAAAAGTCAAATCTATTGTATAACTTCTGATATAAATTAATAATAAAAATCCACATTTTCGTAAAAAACACGAAAATATTAATTATTTTTGAAAACGTGCCCTAAAAATAAAACATCAAAAATGTTGAAAAGTTCAAACATTGGGAGTTTTGAAGTTTTCTTTTAAATTATTTTTATGATTAATCTTAGTATTTGATGTGTTATAGGTAATAGATTATATTTAAAGGCCCCCACCACGACCAATTATACCATACTCGAAAATAGACGGAGCAAAGGCAAAGTATATAAATTTTAACATATTTATTTTATGTTAGTCTTATGTAAATACATTCTTAATTATTAATCATTCATTATATTTATACATTATTATCCCAGTTACTATAGAATTTGTTTTCCTTTTTCCATCGTAAATATCATAGTTATTATTTAATACTGCTTTTGCTAGATAAATAGTCAATTTACATTGTCAAAATTTGCATTATTTACATATTGATTCAAGTGGATATTCATATTAATTTGAGAATCCTTTTCAACAATAGGGAATATTTGTATAACTTTAATGCTTCAATTATCCTCCAATATTTTTTAAAATAAAATTATTACAAAAATATGTGATTTTGGTAATTACTTAATTTAATCCAAAACTAAATTAAAACTGTGTAAAGATACCTGGAGAGCTGTGGAAGAAGAATCAAATCGTTGTCTAAAATCATTCTTATGATTTTTCTCTTCAGTTGCGAAGGCCAGCCTGGGGTCGGTGAATGTTTGTCTTTTGTTTTCATGATCTATGAAGATTGTTTTACCTGTTTCTTCATCTAACTTCTTTTCCCAACCATACGGCAATTCTCCAGATACAAACTTTTTCCTACCAGTTCTTGGATGTGTCCACTGAGTGCCTTTCGTTGAATGGCTTTTAAGAAAGAGTACAAATAAAATAAAAGTTGTGAATGAATAATAACCATAAAACTTTATTTTTATAATCAGTTTCATATATAAATATATATATATATAGGGGATATGCAGTTTCTAAGGAAGCTAATTGGAAGAACTCTCTGTGCCTTGAGGAAATCCAAAAGTAAACAACAATTTACCGTAAGAGTTGTGTTCAAATATGTTTTAAAATGTGAGAATCAAGCCATTTACATTAAAGGCTTTTAAAACTTTTGAATTACTATAAAATGTGGTTGCACTTTCAGTTGTGGAAGACTGGAAGAAACACTCTTGGAATAAAAGTTCCAAATGGTAAACAATTGTTATGAAAGTGTTGGGAACTCGATTAATATATCAAATAGTAATTTACTTGCAAAAAAAAACGCAACCATCCTGAGTAGCCCTCTCTTCCCATCCCGGGGGCAATTCGTCATCAGTATCAGAATCCGGAATGTTTATCGGCATTATATTTGATTGTTTTTGGTTAATTTGACAGACGTCAAAAATAATGGATTCGTTCATATATACCATAGATAAGATATGTACTCAATATGTTGAGTTGAGATTACGAGAACATGAACAGTTTTATTGAATGATTTTGAACGAAACATTCAAGATATAACAAATAATATTGGAAATTAAATGAATATTAATTCGTTTTTAATCGCGTTGAGATTTAAATTAAATCTAATATATTTCTTGGCATCGGACTCACCAGCAGTGGTGTAGAAATATTCATTTTTTTCCTGTTACTAAATTCGTATTAAACATTTTATTAGTGTATGTAAAAGTATCATGACCTAAGTGCCATTAGTTTTCAAACTAACGGCACTTAGGTCATGATACTTTTTTTTACACCACAGTATTTTAAACTTATATATTTTTCTACATTGAACAATGGATTTATTTACTTTAAGTTTTACAATGTATTTATTTGCTATCTAATCGCATTTTGATTTACTCTTCAGATATATTTATTTGTACATTGAACACTATACTTTGTTTATTACTATACTGGAAAGGCACTGTATGCTATAATACAGTAAAATTTTAGTGTATCATGCAGGATACCGGAATATGTCTTAATTTGCTGCAATATTATCTGATTGTAGCAATATAATAACGCACAGTACTGTACTGTGAATCAAAAAAATAAAATATTATTATTATAATTACAAAATTCTTATATTTATTACATAGGTATTTATGTTTTTTAAATTATCTGCCCATGCCCACTTTACCGTATTACTACATTCTTAGATTTACAGGTTTGTTTCATATTCAAATTAATTGTATTAAAGATTATTTTAATTGACATGTTATTTCTTGTAATATTCTAGAAGTACTTTAAATTGTGAACCGATCCATGTGGTCCGTTCAACATCATGCTAACAGACCAAACAAAGAAACTGCTCTGTTTGTCTTTCTCACGTATAGGCGTTTTTTGTCCGAAAGTCAATTACTTCGGGCCATTGTTATTCACGACCTTGGATGCTAGCTAACTGTCAGGCACCCTTACGTAACGGTTGTTTTCCTAGATACTTCCTCGGAAATCGTTTGTCTCGCCGATACAACTGGACCTGCTTTAACGGTCCAACTAATTTTCGTAGGGTATATCATTTTGAAACAATACGCGCCTTTACATTTTACGATCACTTCTCGAGAAACCTTCACCATATTCCCGTCGCTTTTGTTATCCCGTCTTAATGTGCATTGCGCAATACTTAGGCTGGAGGTCATTACGACCGTTATTCGTTTTTGAATGACCCGCCGGATTTTTTTAAGACGTCCGGTTCCGTTCATATGGGCCCGTTGTCAGCGATTTGTATGTACTGGCAAGATGCAATTTTCTATATTTATTCTTGATTCTGTGCCTAATAAATATGATAGCTTCGCGAAATTTCACGTCGAGGTATATCAGAGGTTTATTTTCTAGTGCGGCAGTGATTGGTAGAAGAATTATGAATAATCAGTTATCAATTATCATTACAATTACAGTCATAATAATAATTTAACCATCACCAGTGGTCTGGTTATATAAAGTGATAAGAAAATCTACTACTTGAGTGAAAGTGCACCGTTGAGAGATAGCACCAGAAATAGGTAGCGTTCGTGAAAGACTTAACGTCATCACACCGTGTAACAGTATTCGGAAGTTTACCGATGAAAAATGAATGTGGGTGAGGTGGGAGCATAAACACCATAAACAATATAATCACAAATTATTTTAGTCCCATAAACACAAAGTGACAGCTGTCATTCCAATGAGTGGTTATGTTTTTATTTCACGTTTGTAATATTTAAGTATGTTTTGAATTTTAAACAGAGGCATGACCAAAGTTGCGTTTTTGAGCAAACTAAAACAGGCAGTGTATTCGAATTCTAAATTATTGGCAACTTCGTCTAGAAATATGGCTAACAGTAAATTTGAATACGTCAAAGATTTTGAGATTCATGATACTCTCCTACAGAATTGTTGGATTGTGATTAGAATAGATGGAAAGGGTTTTCACAAATTTGCCGATAAACACAATTTCACAAAACCCAATGATATAAGGGCACTAAATTTGATGAACCAATGTGCCTTAAGGGTTATGAATGAATTTTATGACATTGTGATGGCTTATGGGCAAAGCGATGAATACTCTTTTATTTTTAAAAAAGACACTCAAGTATACAGTCGTCGAGCCCACAAACTAATATCCACTGTGACTAGTATATTTTCATCTGCTTATGTTTTTAATTGGACAGAGTATTTTGGGGATGTAAAATTATTATACCCTCCGGGCTTTGATGGAAGATCTGTTCTCTATCCATCGGACCAGAATCTCATAGATTATCTCAGTTGGCGTCAGGCTGATGTCCACATTAACAATCTATACAATACAACTTTTTGGAATTTAGTCTTAAAATCTAACTTACCACCAGTGGAGGTACGTGTACTAAAAATTGTATTTTAATTTCAATAAATTATTGTTATTTCGAGCTAACAAATCAAAAGTTTTTTTTATGCAATCGTTGGTCAATAATTACAAATTTAATTGTTTTATATAGATTTCAAGAGCGCCCAGCAGGTAGGGGTAATCCAATAACTTCCATTGATAAAGATTTAAATATGAAATGGCTATATTTGTATCACAGAATTGCTCATTATTTTTGTCCAGAATTTACACACATTTTTCTGATACTTTCTTATTTTTGATGGCTCCGTTTTGTGTTTCCCGAACTTTAACCTAAAGGTTATTAAATGATCTCACTTTCACAGCCCTTGTATATGGTATCTACACATGGATTAGGCCTGCCTATGTAAAACTATTTTACATAATTATTTCTAATTTTGATACTGTTAATTCATGATGTTTTACTTTATAAAAAAGTGCACCATCATGATCAATAGAAGTTTTTCTGAGACAAGCGTTTATATTCCTTCTCAAGGATTTCTTTGATTAAGAATAATACATTGAGACTATTGACTGTTTCCAGGGCCACACATGCATTGACAGTTTTATAAGCAGTCTATTGTGAGCGCACAATTGTGCACTTGTGATCACGCACACCTTATAGGGAACATTGCTTGCGATCATTTGAAAAGTTCATAGTAAACAATGCATATTTCACCAAAAAATAACATTATCGTTTAAGACATATCTGAAAATAAAACACTTGTTTTTTTATTCTACTTGTTCAATATACTTGAGACGCATTTCACCATGAAGGGAATTATCAATCTAACTCAATAACTTGTATTTATATCTATGTGGGGGACAGCTATACAATTTCATTTGCGTGATATGAAAAGGGATAATATTATTCATTGGAATTTTGAGGATTTCCATAAACTTTTTAATGCTTCTAATTATTCTAAGTAACTATTATATTTCAACACTAATGATATTTAAGAGAATAAATCAAGATAATGATTAATAAACGAGTAAAATAAAAAAACAAGTGTTTTATTTTCACATGTGTAATTATAGTTCTAAAAACTTACCTCGGAAACAGTAAATATTATCGTTTAGCTATGTATGGAAGATTCCAATGTTTGTTGAATACTTGAATATTACAATCTTACTTGAATATTTAGACAATGATATTAAAATCGATAGGCGAAGATGAAGATGATAGGCGAAGTTGCAATTTTTCAGAATAGTCATCCCTTAAAAATATTTTACTTAGGCACTAGAAATCTGAGCTGCTCCCAGGACCTTTCTTTCATCGGTAGACTGCTCTGTTCAGCTGAGCAATGTTGCTAGTTTTACTTGTTACATTTATACTTCAGTGACATCAGTTTTTTTCCAATAGAAAGCTACCATCTTTTTTCTTTACAATATTTCTCAGATTTAACTTTGAATGAATCCTACTGGGTGGTGCCAGGAATGGATTACTATGGCTGACACAGTTCAACCGTACAGAGCTGACAATAGATATGTCCCGGGTTCTAGTCTTGATGGCAGCTCAGATGTTTTTGAAAGAAAAATTATCCTCTGCATTTTTTCAGTGATACTTTGATTGAAAAGTGCATTGACACGTGAGAAACAACTATTAACTAATGGCAGAAAAAAATATTTCTGAACTGATGTATAATTTTTCTTACAGGCTGAAAAATGTTTAAGTGGAACCTTTTCTTCGGATAAAAATGAGATTCTCTTCAGCAAGTTTGGTATAAATTATAACAATGAACCAATAATGTTCAGGAAAGGAACGACTCTTTTAAGGAAAGAAATTTTAGACCCAGCGGTGAACAAGAAGAGGAAAGTCATTGTAGACATCCATGAAGATATGATTCAAGACAAGTTTTGGAAATCCCACATTGAATTGTTGAACGGTGAAGGCAAAACTTTTGAACTGTATGAAATTGGAGACTATACTCAGTTTGTAGAAGACCAGTTAGACAAGAAGAGAAAAACTAAATAAAAGACAATATATCTCAATAAAGCACATAATATGAGACTAAAGTGTTTTATTGATTATTAATATTGTTATGTACATTTTCAAAAGCCTACATCTATTTTATAGCTCAATTGTAGTTCAGTGAAATTGTAGGGCAGTTACCCTAATTTACTACATGTTGATTTAACATTTTCAACACAGTAAAAAATAATTTGGTAGGTGTATAGAACATATTCGTGTTTTGGGATAATAAGTAACTTTAATTTAACATTATGGAATGTGGCAATATTAATATTTACAATTTTCATTGAATTTCTATGATTTTTTTAAATAATTTTATTTGTTCTATATATCCCACATCATAAAATTCTACTACTTTTTTTTATGTTTTCATTGAATGGAATTTAAATTAATGTGAGGAATGAAAAATAAAAAGAGAATATAGCGTATACATTTAAACAACATTTTTTTATAACATTTATATATATATATACATAAGAGTGATTAAAACTTAAATACTGATATTACATTGAATTTCATCAACTCGATAGCTGCACCATACAGAGAAAAACAATAGTATGAAAAATGCTCAACACTAAGTAATAAATTATTTGAGTCTGAAATACTTTAGTTCGGGATGGATTATCTCATCCTAAAGTAATACTGTTAACATATACGGTGCAACCATCAATATTATGTAGATTACAGGGTAGGGATTTAGAAGATTGGTATGTAGTTGTCAATCTTAGCCCTGTGCTTCTGTGCCACGCACTCGCTGATCCACACAATGTTACGGCACTCCTGCTCCTTGAGTTTCAAGTATGAGTAAAACACTCCGAAGTGGAATTGTTGGAGGAAGGCGTGAACATTAAGACGCACCTGAAATATAAAAATATAAAACTTTTAGCATAACCACACACCAAGCGGCATTACAGTTACGATTGTGTTATCACACATGTGAGAACACCTTCGCAGAAAGAAATTTTCGTAGCCAGTTCAGTTGCGTGCCAAATTTCTCTTTTGCATTTCTTCACATGCATGCGGACATAGAAACGTATCAAATTAACACTCAGTTGAATGGAACTCCGACCTTCATTATCAAACGTGGCCACTCAACCATAGACAATATATATTAATCACCACTCTGCAACTTCCTGGAATATTTTTCCAATGAGAATTGCACCAGCAGTGTAGAGAAGCACACTGATCTGAAAAGTATAGTGGTCCCACAAATCATAAAACAAGGGAGGAATATAAAATATGAATAAGATAATTAAAGGTTATAATGTCATTGAAAGGACTGAGGCCGGCTGTGACAGAGTCGGCGCAGGTATAAAAATACTCACAAATTTTCACATTTATAATGACTACATGTATATTTTTTTTAAATTTTGTCCTCAAATTATTTAATATTATGGATTATCAAGTTTTTCTAATTATAGGTAGAATTTTGTATGAAAATTCATCTGTGGGGGGATAAAATATGATAAAATTTTCAAATTTCGAAATAAAGTTGTTTGTATTAATGAGCTTTTACTATATATCTTTTTCACATATGTATTTCGTATAGGTACTTGAATGTTATAATATTTCAAATGTTAAGTTTGACAACTGGCATTAAATTTTTTTTTCTTACTATTGTTAATCAAATCCTAATACTATGTGTACAGTTTTCTGGGCTAATTTGCCGTGTATATCTAACCTTTCTGGCTAATGTGTTTCGGATCCCATTGTAAGGTCTATCATCAGGACTGATGTGATTAAGTGCTGGTTTGCAGTATCATGTGGAAAGCAGGGTGTGTCGTTTTTAGGTACTGGCTTGCAATACCTTGTCGAAAACAGGTGTTGTGTGAAACGCGTAGTGTTGTGTTATGTGTAAGTTCCATCTATTGTCGGATCACTATCTGTGCAGACTCTTCGACTCCTATGGCTTTGAAGCCTGCTTTCAACATGGTACTGCATGCCAGTGCTTAATCACAACACCAACAGTCACACATCACATCAGCCTTGATGATGGACCCTGCAATGGGATCCGAAACATCGGCCAGAAAGCCCAGAAAACTGTACACAGAAGATTCTGAATAGCCGTAAAAACCTAAGAACATTTTTCAAATCGTAATAATTATAACAAATATAACCTCGTGCTCAAAGAACTTGTCTTCTAAGGTTTTGTCCCCCGCATTATTTCCAGCTCCTTCAAATAGGGCAGAGTACTCTGCGTAGTATTCTGCCACTGCCTTCACTTGCTCATAGTCATCAGCCCGGGCCAAGGCAGCCAACCCATCGGGGTGCAGCTTTCCAGAGCGCGGATACAGCTTGGCACGGTCGTCCTTTGACAACTCCGTGCCGAAAGAATTTATAGTAATGATGATGGCTCGGCGGTCAGCCTCAAACTGAAATCAGGATAATGTCATTTCTCGGTATGATAAATAGGAATATGAAAATTCCAAAATAATTAATTATTTATTAAAATGAGTCATATTTCAAACAAAATATTACCAAATATAGTGATAATTAAGATGGATTATATTTTGGTAAAAAAAACAAATATGTTACGTTCATAATGTCATTATATGAATTGTAATACCAACACTTTGAAGAATAAGTTCATATAGGGATACCCTTGCACACATACATTTAAACCACCATACACATTAACTAATTTTCTCTGGAATAACTCTTTTTTTTCTTCTATGAGTATAGTTTTTCACTTTACTATGATACATATATAATTGCGTTTGGACTGTGCCTGTCTCACTAGAAAAATCTGTGTTGAGACAGGCTAAAACATTTAAGTACTGTGATTTTAATCAAATTATCCTGCCAGTAATATAATTGTTCATTTATATATCTGTATCAGGGATATCATCCTCGTACTCATTATTTTCACACAAAATTTTTATATTTATCAAATATTTTGAATCGATGCGCACCATTCATACATGCACGGGTAATGACCGAGACAACTGTCATCATCATCCATTCAATAACTAATATCTTTAGAAATGAGATATGATGGTCTTTAAAAACTGTTTGAAATAAGGTACATTATTATATAGTTCATTTTATGAGAAACCAAAATTGATTGAGAAATAAAAGAAAATAAATCAGATTGAACTTTTGAACAGTAAAATCAATGCTAATACGAAGGCGGGTGTGAGGATGAGGTTTATAAAAATATTTGATATCAATTTTTCCCCCCATCAAGTTTAGTGCCTATCGTCAATTTTGTGTAATGAATATAGTGAGAGAATGTGACTCATATAGTGCTTGACAGATTTGGAATTTAATAAATCTAATTTTACTGCAACAGCATTTTTATCATCATTTATTTGCTTTTTCGCAAATTTTTCACAGAACCAAAGACAAGAGAAAAAAATATACTTTAATTTAAATTTACCTTTGGAAAAAACATTCCTACTATAAAAGCCACAGTGTGTGTTCTGACCCGGAATATATATAATAAACAAAAAAAAGATACTGACAGCTAAAATCTCGCACATTGAATCAGCGGTGGTGCCTCCAATCTCCTTACAGAAGGTGTGGAAAGCTTCCAGATAAGCCTTGTACAAGGTATTACGAATGATCTCAATGTTCATCTCATCCAAGTCCTGCTCACTAATGCAATCCACAAAAAATGGAGCCAGCGGAGTGTCCACCAACACAGCATTGTACAGCTCAGCCGGTGTAGCTGCAACATGAATGGCCTCCATCTGCTCGAACGATCCCAGCGGATGACACTTGGGAATCAGTTCCGAAATGGGTCTCTGATGCAGAGTGCCCGTGATAAGAAGAATGATGTTGTCTATCATGTAACTGTATGTAATAAAGTCCAAAAAAGTAGACAGTGGTTCCACTGCATGGTTGCGCATATGTTGGAACTCAATGACAAGCTTTTCGCGCAGTTTATCATCAATAGTTGACACTGATAGGGGACTGGGCTCGTTAGCAAGGAATGTACCGTAGTCAGTTCCTTGCAAGTGCAGCTTCAGGTCTGCAAAAAATTTACAAATATTCACTAAGAGAAAAAGCACGAAAATCCTGGGAATGCAGATTAAATTTATTATTTTTATCAGAATTGACACCATTATATCCTTGAATCGTAGTTTCTCAGTTCAAGAGAAAATGCTATAAATTTTGTGGCAATGTATAGATTTTTTCTACTGCATATATCAGTAATTATTTGTAGAGAATTGGAGGAAACCAACAGTATTATGAAGATGTACAATTGGATCAAAAAATCTTGAAATATTTTACCTTCCAAAGTCTCACATTGCACTAGATTTAGGTAGTCTGCTTGCTTTAGTATACCGCATTTGAACCCACGGCATAGGCCTTCTAGATATCCACCATCAATATTAAACAGGCACCCCTTCATTTTAGATAAATTTTCAAAAAGTGCAGCTCAACTCTGACAGACTTTCGCCTCACCCACAAAACGATCATATGATATTCTCATAGACAAGCTTTATGAAACAGAAAAATTAATCAATATCGAAGTACTTGCACATAAAGAAGTGGCTAGTGACCTTAAATAAGAGAAAGAAATAGTAGATACTAACTCTTATCTATAATAGTATGATTGATAGTGATTGATAATAACTAATTAACTTAACATCTTGCCAGTGCAAGTAATAAAGTAAATAGAGAGTGATGTAAACGCAACGTTCTGGTCGTTGCGTAATTAATATTTGTGGTGGTCACGAGGAGATGGCGGGAGGATAAAATAAATTGATACGAGTTTCTATATACAAATTCACACATTTATTTACAATACAAGGAAATATAAAAAAATGAAAATTTTTATTGCTACTTATATCTAACCTTTGATATACCTCGCCGTGAAGTGACGCGAAGTTATCACATTAATTAGCCGTAAAAACAAAATAAAATGAAGGCAGGAAATCGCGTCTCGTAAGTACATGGAGGTCGCTGACGGCGGGCCCATATAAACGGGACCGGGCGTCTCTTAACAAAAAAAAACCTAGCGGCTCGTTCAAAAGTGAATTACGACCGTTGTGACCTCCAGCCCAAGTGTTGTGCAATGCAGATTAAGACGGGGGGGACGGAAATAACGGGAATATGAAGGTTTCTCGGGAAGCGATCACAAATCTGTAAGGGCGCGCTTTGTTTCGAGGGGACGCACCCTGCCGACAGATAAAACCGAAGGTCGTAGAACCATTGAAGCTGGACTCGTTATACCGGCGAGACAATCGATTTCCGAAGAAATATTTAGGGAATGCACCGTTACGTGCCCATTAGTTAGCATCCAGGGTCGAAACGTGATGAAAACAAAAAACGCAGTTCCTTTGTGTAATCTGCTTTTTGTAAAATGTTGAACGAACCACATGGCTCGATTCGAAACGTAAATTAATGTATCCCTAGATCCTAGAATATGCAAGAAATAACATATCCGCCGATTCAGTCTTTATTTTAGTCAGCAAGAATATAATAAATAATAAGTTTTGACGCGCGAATGTAATCTTGACAGAACGCGTTTTGAAGCGATGAGTGCGAATTTAGTAATTGCTTAACGAATATGACAATTGACTTGATAATTGAGAATTAGGATTATAATTAAACTTCCTGATGATAATAGTAACGTGAGAGCCCTTCGTTAGGAATAAGCTTCCGTGGATTTAGTTATGAACCATAAGGATAAGATTAAGAACGTAGTAATACATGGTATAGTGGAGATGGGCAGATAATTAAAAAATATAAATATGTAACGAATATGCATAAGCAATTTTGTAATTATGATAATAATATTTTGATGATAATGTTCTCTTATCTTTTTTATTCATAGTACAGTTCTAACTGTATTTTTTAGCAGACAATGCCTTTCCAGCATAGTAAAAAAACAAAGTGTAGTGTTCAATGCATAAATAAATATATATAAAGAGGAAATCAAGGTGCAAGTGGGTAGCACATCAATACAATGATCAATGCATATAAAAAGTTTTGGGGGTTAGGACGGTGGTTAAATGATATAAATGCGATTGGCTGTGTGTTGAGGTTTATTATGACAAATGATAAAAACAATGAAGACAGATAGAAATTAATACAATGAATGAAGATGTAGAAAATTATGAAATGAAATGAATTGGCAGTCTTGCTCGGCAAAGGCGAGCCGGCAAGACCGCCATTGTGAAACGCTGAAACTGGAGAGACTGTCTGGCGGTGAATTGAGCCAGACTTGTGGCAGCAGCCGGCAGCGCTGTCGCTAGCGTCGATACCGACTGAGATGGCGGTAGATTTGAATCATGGTCGCTACAAAGTAAAGAAACATTATATAAGGAAGAATAAGATGCAATTGATAGCATATGGATATTATGTAAGATTTAAAGTTTATAAAATGTGGCATTCATAAAAAATAAAAATAAACGAAGTAGAATAAGAATAATTAAATAATATGTGTGACTAGATATAAGATTCTGTCAGGTAGTGTAAGAAATGTAACTAAAGTGTGAATAATTAGAATAAAAGATTAATTATAGTTAGCGATAAGACGAAGAAGGAGTCAGGTTGGGTTTGGATTGGGCGTGGCCTCCAGAAGAAGCGGATGGACGGTCCCATGACGGGAAGAGGGCAGATCGGCAGATGGGAAACACCCCACTGTCGAGGTATAAGAATGGCCTACGTACGGCTCGGCGGACAGTTGAAAGCGAGATTTGGGAGGAAGAAGTCAGTTGAAAGCGAGATTTGAAAGGAAGAGGAGTTGTAAAACGAGATCTGGAGAAGTGAGTTGGAGACGGGGTTCGGGAGGACGAGTTGGATGAGGCCCGGAGGAGTCAGTTGAAAGCACGCAGTGAAAGACACAGAGTCGAACACAAGATTCAAAAGTCGAGGTACGAGTTGTCATCCCAGACGTGAGTTGAATACCAGACGCCAGTTGAATCCCAGACGCTAGTTGAAAACGTAGTTGAGAACGAGAACTGGAGTTGAAAGTAGAAGGAATTCTAAAGTGGGATCAAAGTGGAAGTCGACACCGGAAATCCGACTGAACGTCGCCAGAGAATCGGAGGATAAGCAGCCACGGTTTACCGCAATCCACCCAGGAGCAGCCGCCTAGACCAGTCCGCAGTCGGCAATCGGCAGGTAGCCGCCCACACCGGGTGCTAACGGCATCACTCCGCCGGCCTGAGACCACGTCTCCGGAAGAAGATCCGGACGCGTGTGACAAGTAGCATCTGGAGCCCGACCCTGGTCCAGTTCACGGATGCGGGTTTCGCAGCTTCGCTCGCTATGTAGTCTCCGTGGCCGCGTTCAGTCGTCTCGTGGTGGGTGGCCTCCGGTCCTCCGTTGTGAGCAGCAGGAATATCCGCCACTTGCCCCGTGTTCAAGGTGGAGTCCTCGGATGCCTTCCAGGAGGCACATCGCAGCTTCCCGGTGGCTTCGTCTAGAGGCAAAATGGCGGTTGGTATGAAGCTGCCCGTCGGCCGGCCGCAAAACCGGCGACGCCCCGGAGCAGATCCTGTGCATTCGACAGGCGTAGAGCGAGAGCCTAGCTTCGGCTTAGCAGAAACCCACCCCGACCAATGCGCAGGGGAGGGGGGAAGCAACCCTTCTTCCGCTGTAGATGTATGTTAGGAGCGGGGTGAGGAGAGGTTTGCATTGCCCGGCGCGCGGCCCACACAGCAATATTTGAATATAGCTAAATATTAATATAAAATTTGCACCGAAAATAATAATAGAAAGCCACAATGTTTTGTCTTGGCAAAGCACTACTCCTACCACATAGTTTGTGTACATCTTTTCATGCACGCTCGTCGATTAATGAAGCTTACGTGATTTAGTATTCATTATCATCATCATAAAAGTTGTTACATGAAACGAAACAACGCGTAAAAGAGTTGCAAATAAATTCAATTTATTATGATTTTCATTTCACGATAGTCCAGAATTTATTAAACTGGAACAATTATACCTATATTTTATTTTATTGAACCTCGGCATTTATACTTGCGTGCCAAAACAAAATTATATATACGCGGATAGAGCAGCACGTTACGTAAGTCAGCGATTTAATTGCATTGAATTGTAAACTTCTAAGAAACCTTTAATTGAATTGAATTATAATTAATAATAAATAATTATAATAATATAATTATTTATTATTTTGCACTGTTGGTTTCATTCTTGTATCACATTTCTCTCAACTAATTAATTATATATTGAAATAAAGGTATTGTTGATTCGTTAAACGGTTTATTTATTTTTTTCACAATTTTCGCGACTTTTTTGTTTATTTTGAAAGATTTTTGGTCTTGGGGTGAATCAAAAACATTCTTACTGGGCAGATGACTTGTTTTAATTATCCGTCTGATTACTAAAGATGTTAGTAATTTTTGTGATGGAACAAATGCTGTTTTATTGAAGATTACCCCAGCGCCATGGTATGGAGAATTGAATATTCAAAATATGAACGCGATCATTGAGTTTACTTTATCGTACGCAATGTATGCGTTATATTACATATCTATGATTATGCGTTCTCTTATCTATTAGTGAAGGACAATACTTCATTTCGTAATGAACGCTTCACGAAATGCACGTTCACCAACATGAAGTGTTCAAAATGAACGCTTCATTCGTAGTATGTTGGTACCACTGGTTGGCCCACTCCAGATGCAGATCGCAGTCGCTTCACATTTCATATAGTAGAAGTGTGGTTAAGTCGTTATTCAAATCGTTATTGAACTATACTGCAATGAAGTGTCTGAAATGCGAAACAAAGTGCGAAGTATGTAGTGTGATACTTGGCAAAGTATACTTCAATGAACTACATGAAGTGAGCGAAAAATTCTTTCGTCTCTATACATACACAGTTCGCAGTTAATTGTGTGCGTTGCTGAGTGAGAAAATCGTTGCAAACAACTAAGTTATTTGTTAGTATGTGTGAATATGGTGTGAAATATAGCGTCAGCACGATTTAAAACGTGCGAACTACGAAGCGTAACTATAAAGAACTAGTTCATTGAAGTATTTCGTACAGTGTGGACCCATCGCTATTATCTATCTCTATTCTGTGATCTATGACATCTAGTATATCTCTTATCTATGCATCTACCTTCCTTTCACTTCTCCAGGGGGTGCGAACATTCATACTAACAAACGTAGCACTACTTTTTTGTTTGTTATATTGGTTGGCCTGCCCAAAAGTGGTGATCATAGATAAGATTATAGAATATATATTATGACGATATTTAAGTTTGTTTCTATTATCTATGACCATAACCTTAAATAATCCATACGTATAACGACTTTTGACGTTACTTCTTACTTTCAAATTTTATCATGTTTCGAAGACAAAAGTGCTGTGTACCTTGTTATTTGAGTATAAAATCAATATGTGACACTGGTTTCTCAGATATGAATATACTTAAAGAGTGAATTTGTAAAATATCCAACCTAGAGATGCTATTCAAATTCTCAAAATTGCACGCGGCGTACATCAACAAACGTAAGTTTTCATCTATATTCATTCCAGGATCAGGAAGTCCTTCTGAAGTCGCATTACCTTCGCAGACACTTTGAAGCCTACCACTTATAACTTATATACGATAATTTATATAATTTAAATGTATTTTCTCGTATTTTTGTAGAGATGCATAATGCTATAAATAAGTTCTCAGGTATTTCACGGTAGCTATAGCCGTCTTTACATCACAAAAATTTATTTATCCGATTAATTTATCAAACTTTAAATTATATGAAATGTGGTACATTGGTAGCTTATAGCAGAATTTTTTTATCAGAATAGTTTGCATTAAAAGTCTTCACTTAATAAGCTTAGCCTAATATTAGAATAAAAAGATATATGTACTTGACATTTTGAATCCTCATTTCCCAACTTACAAATATAATTTATTTTTCAGAGATAGCACAAGGAGACATTAGCCAAGCTGAATTTTGTATTGACACTGAGTGAGTGTGGTGAGTACTAGTTCCCGTGCACTCATAGACACCCTCGGTCGACCTGTTCATTATATCACAAGATTAATTATAATGACAAGTCACACAAGACTGATGTAATTAAATTTTATAGCATTATATTTTTGCTTCCTTTTTTTTTTTTTTACTATGTTTAACAACACTTAGAAATCGTGTGTGCTTTGCGTTGTTTTTTAGAGGTGGAACCAGAATTAGTGGGCAGTGAGGGAGGCAGCGAGCGCTTGGTCCTGTTATTGTGTGCACTCCACCTGTTAGGAGCTGGGAGCCTGGCTGCCAAGCAGCACCTCCTCGCCAGGACCCTGCATTCTTCTAGTTAAGAATGGTAAGCCCATTTTGTCATGATTATTTTTCAGTCATATATGTTTGTTACTGTAATTCAAATAAATATTTGTTGCTATCCATAAGACAAGTATTTTATATGTCATTGAAAATATATTACGAACACTAAGTACGTAATTATATTTGTTTTCACTATTGTTCTTCATGAATAAGTACAGATCCAGAGCCTCTGTTCCAAAAAAGCCGTCCCCGCCACTGCTAACAAAATCCTCTACCATTGCGCTATTCGTATGGTAAACTCGATGTATTTAATTGCAGTTTATGTATTTAGCTACAACTTTCCCGGAGGCAGAAAAGAATTAACCAGTGTAAGGAACATGTCTTGAGTCAGAAGCAATGGGGAATCCAAGCGATTTACATATAAGCATATTGTTATATCCAACATCCAATTATTTTTCTCTAATACCTATTATCTAAAACAGATATTCATATTTTGCAGATTAAATCAAGAAGATGAAAGTCAGGTAGTCTTGTCGCCCAGATGTTAAACCGATCATGTTAAATGATGCAAAGGAGACTATGAGCCAATGTATTACTAAAGAAACAACTGTTTATACAACTAAAGTATGCAATGTAACTTAGACATGTACATTTTTTATAATTTCTTGTAAATCACTCATAATTTAATATCTATTATCCGCCCACTCCATTGCGATGAATTGTGAGGATGATGAGAGCGATGAATTAATTAATAGAGCATTGTTATTGAAGGAGACCGACAATATGTATTTATTGCTCTTCTTCAAGTTTCTAAAGTTGTGAAACATCCACCTTAAAGAATGCACCACCATCTGTTGTTGATGAAAGAAATAGGAAATTTTGAGGAATGTATAAAATATGTAAAAAAATTTCAAACATTTCTTTTGTTTTTGTACCTCAAATAACTTTTTTTAAATTTCCGGGAGTACAAAATTACAGTTTTATCAGATCGCCACATGCCTAATATATGTTATAAATTTAATATTGCTGCTCATCTTAATTATTAGTTTTAAATACAATAGAGATTCAGTAAATAATTTACAATAGATATTCAGTAAATAATTTGATTTTAAATTTAACATAAAAAATGAACATTTATACATGATGCAAAGACGTTAATCATATTTTAAATGTCGGTTAGGCTTAAATCCTTTTTCATACCCAGTCAAAAAATGGCACGTAAATTAGTTCTTAAAAATAATAAAAATAAAAATCGAGCAAGTTCATTCTTTCAGAGTAATAATTTATAATAAATTTAATGTATTCTAATGTAGAATATATTATTTTTATAGTGCAATTAAATTATCCAATCACTTTGGTACCACTTAACAAAATCTCACTTATTGTGCAGATATACTTGCTATGGAATTTGGCCATTTTTTATACATTTATGTAAAGTCATCAATAATATACTTCACATTTAAGTAATTGTTATGTTTTCAATAGGTTCGATGATAATAATTTATAATATAAGTGAATGTAATGTTTTCAGTATGGTCGGTGACTAAAATATATTATGAATAACACTGAATTTCAAATCTACCCACAAAGCGATAACCATTTTGTATTATATTAATAATTTAATATGATTATTATGCAAAGACAATTAACTATCATACGAAAAGCATTAACTATCATACAAAACCTATATAGTGTTGCAGGTATGGTCTCATATAATGTATTATTTTGTATAATCACTAAGTAAATCAATATTTTTCATTATCAATTTAATTTAACAATGTGTGCAGTACAAATTAATTGTCAGGATGATGAGATAAATATATTAATTAGCTCTTTAAGAACATTGTTAGCTAATAATATTGGTTATTGAAGAAAACTAACAATATGTATTTGTTGCTCTTCTTCAAGTTTCCAAATTTAATAAACATCACCTTAAATAATGCACCACCAGATATGTTGTTGATGAAAGAAATAGGAACGAACCCAGCTATATTGAAAAATGACGTATATTGAATAAAAATTCTAAATTCACTACAATCAATTTTTCATACAAAAATGAATTAATATAATTAAGTCTCCTTAATATGTATAACAAAATTATATAAATGTATCCATTGCGTTTAATATCACATTATTTTTAATTTTACCACTATTTTTTCTGATAAAAGCATTGGGTTTAGACAATTCTAAGCCAATTGCTTAATAAAAGTTTTACGGTGACTACGCTTGTTTGTTCTCCACTCTGGATATTTTTGGACCTAAAGAATATTAGCATTTAGAGCTGCAATATCGAATAATTCGAAAAGACCATCGTCTTGTAGCCACCACACAAATATTTCTTAGTCATTTTATCGCCCGTATCGTAATTTTGTTAAATAATAATTCACCACCTGCAGATTGTATGAATTGGTCAAACTTTGTTGCAACTTTTTTATCTTTGCATTACCACATTTTTATCTTGTCTTATAATTTATATTCCATTGTCAATTTTCTTTCCCTATTTTTCTGTTATTTTAGAATTTGCATATTTCGCATAATAAATATTTTAAAACAAGCTTGACATTTTTATTGTTTACCAAATTCCCATTTTCAACAATAGATGTAATTTTATATATTTTTGTTACAAAAATTTTAAAATTATTTCTATTGATTGAAAAACATTATTTTCGATAGAAAAATAGTTTTTCTATCGAAAATAAAAAAAAACGATTTTTTAATTTTTTGGAAAATTAAACATTCAAAAAAAGAGCGGCAAAATCTGTGAATTAGTACCCACATTTGCATTAGATTGCGCCACTGTACCTTGCTGTGGTACCGTTTTTTTCGTTAGAGTTGCCAATCTAAGTATATCTCTTATCTATGCACTTCTCTGCCGCACGTGTTCGTGCTAGTCTTGAGCACATAAATAAGTCTGCTGTTAAAAGGCAGACCTTCACAGACGCCGCGCGTTGAACGTCATAGGGTATCTCAGTTTAATTTTAGCTTCATTCCACAGTAACGTTTTTAGTGGTTAAACTACTATAACTTTTTAAAATTTACTCAACACAATGGTTAAACCGCCTTACAAAGTTGGTAAGTTTATTCCCTTAATTTATAATGAAAATTAATGTAGTACTTTTCGAAATGCATTCTTTCATCTCGATTTCAGTTAGTTTTACGTGTTATATCTCCATCTATCCAACTTTTCTTTCAGTATAAAAGCTGCGTGAAAAAATATTTTCCTATTTTGTTTACTCAATTATGGATAAGAATCGTGCAACATAAATGAACATAATACCAAAAATTAAGGTTTATGAAAGGCCAAACTAATTTAATTTGATGGGTTCGTTTTCAATATTCACATTGTTGCAAAAAATATATATATGCTTTCATATTTTCTTGGGTTTGCTCGGCAGCTTTATTCCGGGTTTTGCGCTAGCGAGGCAAACATCATATACTTGACACGAAAATTTGAAGCACACTTGGATCGCTCTTATTAACGATCTACCTCACTAGAGTAAATCCCAGAATCCCCAGGGGTATCCTTAAAATCCTTTCACTGGGCATTCTCAGGACATTCACCATAGTACAACAGAATATTTTAATTAATTTTAAGAGTGATAGATGTGAGGTACAAGGTATGCAAAAAATAATTTTAAATGAGTTTAGGGTTTGTAAACAAGGATCTAGCTAATTTTTGGCAGACAATAAGCACTTTTTGTTAATGTAGCAGCCATCACAGGGGGTTTCAAAAGTGTTGTGGTATAAATACAAATGTAAATATCAGATAATCTGTAAATTTTTCGCAAAACAATAAGGATAAGAAGTGTCCTCTTTATTTTGTATAAAAGTAAGCTTTGAATATTTTTAGCCGATATGTCTCTGGCGGAATGGGGCCGCAAAGAGATCATCTGTGCTGAGAATGAGATGCCGGGGCTCATGGCTTGCAGAAGGAAGTACGGTCCCTCCAAGATCCTAAAAGGAGCTCGGATCGGAGGATGCCTCCACATGACCATCCAGACAGCTGTACTTATTGAAACTCTCACAGAATTGGGAGCAGAGGTATACATTTTATATTCATCTAAAACATTTTGTAATGGTTAAGAAGATTACAAACATTAATAGTTTCTGCAATTGTTATTGAAGAAGAGAAGAATTTAGAAAGATAGTCATTTGAGTAGTCGCATTGCATTTTTATTTAATTGGAAATAGGCCACCAAATAAAATAAGATTTTTTAATTGGTATTTTTTAAAATCTGATATTTTTCTCACATTTTTATTTGAGCATGCGTATTAGGATGGATTGTGGATTGCAGTAATTGTTGTATGTGGCCCGTAATTTGTTATTGATCAGTAATTAATAAAATTCTCCTGAACAAATTATAGTTATATGCTGGGAACATCATTTATAAATATATCATGGGCTGATATAATTTAAACCTTTAAAGTTATCTTCTATGTTAATTTAAAATACCTTTGAAGGTTATCTACGTCAGTATTACATACATAGTTGAGGAAAACTGACCAAAAAAGTATTGCAGAATTTAATAAATAATAAACGAGACATGGAAATGCTGGCATTATTGCTGAATATGGTGTATTCTTGGATTTTTACAAAAAATATGTTTTCCAATAGAGTTGAGTGCCCTGATTTTAAAAATTAAAAAAATATATTGGGTCACAAATACTTCAAAAGCTATGACACTAAAGTTTTGACATTTTCACTATAATACATTCTGACATTCGACACATGTTATGTGTGGATAAAAATGTTTTGGGATTTTTGCAAAAGGCATGTTTTTCAGTAGAACATGAATGCCCTTAAGTCGCAAAAAGTTTTTGCACTTTAAATTTTCATAAAAACCATTTATTCGCCAAAGAAAAAACCAAAAACACATCATCCATTTTTCTGGGCTACTAATTAACTAATCTAACCTAAAGTTCTAAATAACTTCCACATTTGTAGCTTTTGTACTCTCCCTCTTCTTTAATCAAACCAATTTAAATGCCACATCAGAGTAATAAACCACCTTTAAAAAATGTTGAATTAAAAGTGTGATAAATTTTTAACATTTATGATACAATAATTTTTTTTTTTTTTAAATATGGACAACGGAATACGTTCCCTTTGCAAAAATCTGAAAATTTACCCTACTCTCCAATTGTACGTCATTTATCCTTAGATAAAGTTTTTGTAATATCAAATTGTATTGTTTAAATTAAACATTTTAAAGTACTTTTTAAATATTTGCTACCCAACCAATTTTTTAACCTGTTAGCTGCCCAGAAAAATCATAGGTGAAACAGCATCATGTCACCATATTGGCACCAAAATTCTTAAAATTCACAGGGTAGCTTTTTCGAACTTTATTTTTACGAAAAAACCATGAAAACGTTGGTATAACTAAAAAAAAAAAATACGTGGATACTATTTCACCATAAGCGTCCATCGACCGCGATTTCATACAGTTTGGAGATGAAAAAAAAGGAAAAAATAAAAGTTGATAGTGTTGTCAGGCCACCTATATACATTCTAAAACATTATTTATTTTATATTTGTTTTTTGGAAGGACGACATCAGGTTTTATCACAACTACGTACACATTACATATCGCACTTATATAGCACTAACAACACGCATAAAATGATGCCTAACGGTGCACTGACTCTATTTATAGTAAAACGCTTGTATATTAATTTTAATTAATAAATAAAAAATAATATATTATTCACTTGAATTACTTGGCAACAAAAACGAAAAATATTGCGAATGTATGTCAAAATCTAGCTGACAATTTACTCAAATTAGAACATTCTAGATGCTTTCCAACTTATCGCGTTCTTCTCATCATCGGACTCTACGGTAGTAACAAGCATATCGGGAATGTCTAATAAGTCAGCAGTCTCCACTAATGAAATAAGTCACCATCTGCCATTTTGTAAAGTAAAAATAAAATCAAAAAAGTTTTCGAAAATTCGATAATTGTAAAAATATCAGCACTTTGACGTCGACATGTGTGTTAAATTTTCAAATTTAATAAAATTGCGGTCTGCCAACGCAAAAGTAAGTGCCGACTGTCAATTTTGTATGGAGGAAAAATGACAATTTTTACACTCGATTTTAGATGTAATTCGGTGTTTCTTGAGTTGAAACAGATTTCTATGGGGCGCCTTACGATATCACTACTGGAAATAATAATTTGGTTAAAGATCCCATCCGCCGGTGATATCATGCGTTATTTGATGGTCATTTGACGTGAGAAATAAACGCCGCAGAATATCACGTGGTTCACTGTACTCACGTCAGCCAACTTAAATTCTGACAGTTCTCATTCCATTTCTTTCTCTGTCGGAAACTTGCGACATGGGCGGCCAAGGAGTTAAATGAGGCCACTCAACTACTGGAAAACATCCCCTTTGCAATAATCCGGGCGTACATTGTATTCACCAGTTTAACCAATCTGGTCTCACTGCCACCTTGTACAGTCCTATTTTCACAGCACAAGCTTTTAGCTTAGTTTGAAAATAGCTAGTATATTGATATAGAATGTATACATCTTTTTTTTTAAAATATATAAATCTTTGTTATATGAATACATTATTGTGTTTTATCATTTTAATTTGTGTAATACAAAATGTTTTATGTAATATTTAATTCCAAAGGTTATTTTGAAACTTTTTCTGTCATTATTTAAATCGGCTTTTTGCTGAACATGATTTTACTTTGTGCAAGAAGTAGTATAAAAAGTTTTTATTTTTATTTGATGAGGCTGCTATTACATCAGCTAAATAGATTTACATAATATGACTAATTGTGGACGTATGAATTTTTTAATTTCTTACAAGAAGAGCTTATTTTTCAAGCTCTTACTATTCATACACAAATGAATGGATCAATCGGGCACAAGAAATAAATGTTGTTTAATTTATATATTTTTAAGAAAAAATAATTGACAGGTCGCATTGTTTCAGTATATTCTAAAATAATAAGATTTATCTCCGATTGAATAAACAAGTGATACAACAAAAACAACAAAACTCATTATCAATTCAATGAGTAAACATTTTTATTATTTTACATCATGCTCCACAAAATTTATCTCTGACGTTATTGATTTAATATTCGACGTGTAATATTGAAATACTGTCGTCAAGTGATTTCTGGTGACTCGTCAACATTAACAATTCTGTTATTTTTACCCGTTATCTGGTTTTCGGAATACTTTAGAAATTTTAATAGAATGATTAGACTCAATTGTTAAAATATTACAACTTCACTTTGGTTTTCTAACAGTTGGCGCCGAAAACATGTTAAACTACATGAACAATACATATAATACAATGATAAGTATTAATAGACAGTTATTTTTAAATTGTACATTGTCCATCCCACAATTTTTGTCTCAGGATAATGTTAGGCTACCATTATTTTTTTAGACAGCTATTACGTAAAGGTCATATATTTTATCATAGTTCATCTCAAATGTTTTTGCCATTTTTATTATTGCCGCTGTACGTCACAAGTATTTATAGTTGAGGTCAAGGCTTCTTGAACTTTATGGGGAAAAAAGCAGATGTTTTTTTGCTGCATTACTGTATCAACAATATTATTCACCGCTCATTATAATATTTATATAAGACACGATATCTGATGAAGATGTTTCAGAAAATATCAATTTAACTGATGAGATAGGCAAAGGAATTCTAATATTTACACAACGATTTTTAAATACTTTTTATACTATTTTCTGTTTTTGATATAAAATGTTTTTCTAAATTTTCTAAAAAAAATTATAATACTTAAAATGAAAATTTACTTTGTGCAACTTGAATACTTAACTTTCAGTTATTTGCAGAACAAATCAAATTCTGAATTTAAAATTTTTTAATTGACTTTATATATTAACATATCTGGAATTCAGTTGTCTTCGGATCAAATCGAATATCTGATTATTTTTTTACATAAATCTATAACTATATATGATACATTGACTATCTTTATAATTTACAAAGGACCTGTTTTCAATGCCAGGTTTAGGTAATGGCTGCATCACAGCCAATATAGGTTGCTGTGCAACTATGGTCGGTGTTTTTGAAAAATTGATAAAAATAGTCTACCACAGTGCAACTTAATTTGACCAATTAATGCAAACAAATACCCAATCAGATATATTTTACTATTTCGAGGACTTGCATATACATACATGTGGCTCCTGATGACATTGTTTTCTCGCCATCCTGGTGGCCTAAAAGACCATTATTCATTTAAAATGTTTAAAAGCTCTTATAGTATCATTATGTAAACTGTAAATAATTGTGGATTTCTTAAATTGAAAGAATTTGTTGGTTCATAAGTGGTTTATGTCTTAGCTAAGTTAGATTTTTTAAAACAGTTGGCCTAGGATTTGAAACTGCGCCCATCAGATCCGATTGCTGAATCTGGCGTCTTAGACTATTTGGCTATAGTAATAATGATAATGTTGCTTCGATTATTGTTGGCACTTTAGGAAAACGTTTGAAGGGTCTTTATTAAAGGGATTTCCAATCCATAAGATCTTGATGAGATTACAATTATATCATAGTTTTTTTTGGTTCTTCGTCCTATAAAAGACACAGTTGTTGCACACACCTGAAATCCTGACCAACATAGTAGTTTTATCATAAGCAGCGGATTTTACAACTTACAAAAAATATTACTTCTTCTGTTAATGACTTATACCTATAATGATGTTATGCCGTAACTAAAATTGTTTACACAAATGAAATGTAAAGTACTTTGGCCGCTCTTTCGCCCACAATCTTTTGCCAGTCTATGTGAATGATAATTTGAAGCCGTTTCATTAAAAAAACAGTTTTTTGTCAAATCTTCACTTACAATGTTCTGCCAGGAGAAGGTTGGCTTAGTGAAATCTAGTAAAATATTTGACCTGAATTTGTTGTGTTCCTTTTGTTGATTTAATATAAGATATCTGATGGAAATGTGATCACTTCAGGTTCAATGGTCGAGTTGTAACATCTTCAGCACCCAGGACCAGGCCGCGGCAGCCATCGCAGCCACAGGGGTCCCCGTGTACGCTTGGAAGGGAGAAACAGAAGAAGAGTACTTATGGTGCATAGAGCAAACCCTCGTGTTCTCCGATGGAAAGGTATTTATCTGTCCACACTGGCCCTAGTCAATATTTTTGGATTAGTCATGGATTGTCAATAATTTAGTAATTTTTCAAGAAAAAAAATTTAACAGATAACTGACACAATTGGGTGTTATATATTTTTTATATTCAACTCAATAATTTATATTTAAAATTTCATTTTCAGACTTTCATTGGCCCTTTGTAGGTTCGTAGGCCCTAGGCACAGTGCCTACTGGATAAGATGGCCCTGCATAAAGCCCCTAATTAAATATGCACAATAAATCAATAGAATTTTACTATCAATAAAGTGAATGGCATTCACTGGTCATTACATTCACTGGTCTTAATGTAGTTAAACCAATTTTAAAGATTATATATAAAAGTAAACTGAATATTAATTAATGATATTATGTATTTTCAGCCTCTGAACATGATACTGGATGACGGCGGTGACCTGACAAATCTAATTCACACCAAGTTTCCTCAATATGTCGAGAACATCAAAGGCATCACAGAAGAAACTACCACAGGGGTCCACAATTTATATAGAATGTTTAAAAATGGTTCATTAAAAGTGCCAGCCATTAATGTTAATGATTCTGTCACTAAAAGCAAGTTTGACAATCTATATGGTTGCCGTGAATCATTAGTGGATGGAATCAAGCGTGCCACTGATGTGATGATAGCGGGAAAAGTGTGTGTTGTCGCTGGATACGGAGATGTGGGCAAAGGATGCGCACATTCTTTGAGAAATTTTGGAGGCAGAGTACTTGTCACCGAAATCGACCCCATTAATGCGTTACAAGCGGCTATGGAAGGATTTGAAGTGACAACAATGGAAGATGCCGCCAAAGAGGCCCAAATTTTTGTCACCGCCACTGGCTGCGAGGACATTATCACCAAGGACCACTTCCTCTGCATGAGGGATGACAGTGTTGTGTGTAATATTGGACATTTTGATTGTGAAATAGATGTGAGCTGGTTAGAGAAGAATGCCGTTAAGAAAGTCAACATCAAACCTCAGGTAGATCGTTTTACATTAGATAATGGTAATCACATAATACTGTTAGCTGAGGGACGCCTGGTCAACCTAGGCTGTGCCACAGGGCATTCCTCCTTTGTGATGTCCAATTCCTTCACCAACCAAGTTCTGGCCCAGATAGAACTGTGGACTAAGCCAGAGGCCTACGCAATTGGAGTACACACACTCCCCAAGAAGCTGGACGAGGAAGTGGCCGCCCTCCACTTGGAGCATTTGGGAGTGAAGCTCACTAAGCTGACTCCCAAACAAGCTGCGTATCTGCACTTGCCTATTGAGGGTCCTTACAAACCTGATATATATCGTTATTAATATATCATGTAAGAATGTTTGCGGGTTCAATTGTTTATTTTTTATCAGAAATATTTTTACATATTTTACTTTACAAAAGCAGCAATTTTTTTGAAATGTCCAATATAAAGATAATATGTAATAAATATGGCACTGTGGTCTGACTTTTCATTGCTTAAATAGTGCTAATAAATATATTGTATGCCTGCAACTCATTTTGTTCATATTCCTGTATTTACTATAAATTTCTTGCCTCCCAGATTCGAGATCTAAATGGGTGAAGTATTTTGGGTGCTCATTGGTTCGAGAGATGAATCAACTTATGAATTGCCAAAGGCGTGACTGATTCTTTTTTTGCACCAATCAGTAATTGTTAAAACATTAATGACTAAATGCACTAACAAAAAGGTTTTATCTGGAACTTTGCTTTTGAGTGAGCCTTTAAAATTCAAAACATCGGTCTAAGGTAATTTCTCTTAGCTTGCGAGTCATTTTTTCTTTTGTGCACATTTTGCGGGTTAAAAGACTCAAAATTGTTAGACGAGACTAGACGCACAACACAGATTCAGAAATGATACTAATCACTTTGATGGTTAATACTGAATACCTTCAGGTAGTGCTTGTGAATTTTGATCAAAAAACACATTAGTTGGAATCTACAAATATTTATTATAAATTAGAATGATTCATGGGCCGCTAGTTGGACAGAGCTGGTCTTGAGAAATCAAAGTGTATTTCTTTGATAGAATTATTGTAAGATTATAGGCAATTTAATAATGGTAATAGGAACCTTTTTTATATAGTACACTTTTTTAAGTTACGTATTTCAAATATTCTGAAAAGCGATCGAAACATCAAAATTTGCAACATGTTCACATCAGTGCTACAACTGTTAATTGGAAAATATGGTACAACTTTGCATGCACGGTCCGAGTGTAAATTGTCAGTAATTGTAGTATTAAATTATACTAAACTGAAATGAGACAAGCAAATTTTGGCATAAATTGCGGGAAAATACAAAATCCAAATTCCACCACATATTGAACATGCAGCGAGAGTTATTTATACATGGTAATCAAGCCTATTCTCAAAATTGCAATATTGAAATGAAGGTGATTGTTACACCAACCCTCAAAAATAGTGTTATATTTGAATGAGAGAGAGGGAGATAAACGTACCATAATCTGTCAAAACTATCTGTCTATTTTTGAGGGTTGGTGTAACAATCACCTTAATTTCAATATTGCAATTTTGAGAATAGGCCTGAATGTTTGTTACCAGCAAAATTTAGAAGATCGGCACCCTACCTAGCCTGGGAAAAATATATATTTTTTTGATGTGGGTTGTTTTTGAAAGTTTGTGAATTAAGATATGATCACCTGCATCCTCCATCTTGATTTATTATTTTCATATTGGACACTATGCTACATAATGATCACATTTAAGATTATGTAAAATATAAATTTACCGAACCTGAACTGTCTGTTCTCCACTTAATACATAATGCTTAATAAGAGTGCAAGTACACCTAGAGATTTGTTCATCCCGCAAAGTGGTTAATTAAGGGATCCAACTGCAATTTATCTCCGGCTCTTTTCTGGAACATTAACAAATGCTGATTATATATTATTACTTAAACACATCTACCAAAAAAACAACAGGTCGCAGGGTACTCCGGCAACGTACTTATGCAAATAAACCTATATGGTAGAAGTAGCTCAGCAGTCTACTGGCAACCCAATGTAGACTATTTATCTCCCCTGCCTAGATTATTTAATTACTACAGCTAGATTTCATCTATTAACGCTAACCTGAACATGTTCTTCAGCTCAGTTTAAAAGTTAATTGTATTGAACATGGTGCTTACCATATAATTAAGTTCACGCTATCTGCGTTTGAATGCCAAGGTCTGCTGTGTGTTTGATATTGTTGAATTTGGAACCTGTACGCTTTGTACTAATCTTTTTATTTTTACTAGTGAAAATGGGACGTTAAAGCCAAGATTGATATATGTAGTTTCACTGTATTACTACATATTTTAAACTGCTACTGCTGGGACCTCCGCCAAAAAAATTATAAAATGTTAAGAATTCATATAAAAATATTAAATAACACTAATTCATTCTATATCTTAACGACATAGACATATCTACTAGCTTATTTTGACAATATTTTTTAAGGATGTGATCGTTATCCAAACACTCAAAAATAGATTGAGTATTTAGAGAGCCGTTACGTCTAGTTACTATATGAATATTTTAAAATGAACCATGGATCCATCAAATTTTAGTATTTCTACACGTGACAAGATCAGTTCCAACACTATTAAATCTGACTATAACACAATTGACCAAATGTCCAATATTATATAATAGCAATCAAAAAAGATTGCTAACAGTTTGCGGTAATAACGTGTCCAGTGGAAAAATTTCAAAATTAAATTGCAATTGCTCGTAAACCATCAGGGTGAGGTAAGTGGGAGGGTTATTGTTCAATACGCGCGATTTGCCAGTCACAATGAGTCACTGGTCGGGAGCGCACTGCGCATTCGAATAATATTTAAAGTGCGGCGATTCATTGGTTCGTGCACGCTTTTTGTACTCACTTTAACATTCGACGAGTAAGTGATGGGCTGAGCACGCATCTTATCTGGTGTTGGGTTCAAAAGTTCTGACAAGTAGAGACAATGGTTAACCAAACTCCTCCGGGACCATCAACGTCAGCAGCGACGCCAGAACATGTGGCTCATGTTCGACATGAAATTATGCGTAAATCGATTCTTTACGTGAAACCTTAGCGAGAACGATGCTGGAACATTTTGGAACAGCACGAATGCTTGGAAACATATTGTTTACTGACGAAGCACATTTTCATATTGATGGCTATGTTAATAAACAGAACATGAGATACTGGTGCTCCGACAACCCAAGGGAATTCCATCCAAAACGTTTGCATTGCCCAAAAATGACAGTGTGGTGTGCAATTACTGCCCGAGGAATAATTTTCCCTTATTTTTTTAACCAGCGAGAGACAGTCACTGCTGATGTGTATTGCTGAATGATCGAGTTTTTGGTACCACAACTGCAGCTGTTTCCCAGGTTCAATGGCAGAACACAATTTCAGCAAGACGGGGCCACTCCACATACACATAGAGTTTCAATGGAGAAGCTGAGGGAGATTTTTCCCAATAAATTAATCAGCAAGAACGAAGACATACCCTGGGCACCTCGGTCACCGGACCTTACACCGTGCATCTTTTTTTTGTGAGAATACCTTAAGTCGAGAGTTTACAGAAACAATCCTCGAACAATTCAGGCCCTACAAGAAAATATCAGCCGTGAAAGTTGCTGCCATTAAACCAATGCTTTGCTCTCGCGTGTTTGCAAATTTAAGAGTCCGATTGCAAGAGTGTCTTGAGAGAAATGGACGGCATTTAGACAATATTGTTTACAAAATGTAAAATCCGCATCGTTAAACTCCATTTTGTATAAATAAAATATGAGAATAACATTGTAGTTTTTTTTTAAATTTAATATTAAACTTGAAAATTTTCCACTGGACATCTTTAGTTATGTAAAGTATGATAGTCATTTTTAGGTTTTTTTTGTGCATGTATATTGCATAAATATTGAGGTGCAGTCACTTTGAAATGGCAGAAGGATGAATGCAATGGAAATGTTATAATAAAAAATAAATACGAAAACATCAATATCTCGGACATGTGATGAGACATCTGAAGAAATACGAGATTTTAAACCTCATAATGCAGGGAAAGATTGCTGGAAGAAAGAGAACATCACGGCTGAATAACCTAAAGCAATGATTTGACCAGTCTACTGTAGAGCTGCACCGGGCGGCAGTAAACAAAGTGATGATAGCCAACGACCATTGAATGGACAGGGCGAAGTACAGGACAGGAAGAAGTACCTAATAATTAAACAAAAAAATATATATTTAAAAAAAAACTAAATATTCTATTATTTAAAAAGAGCAGGTAATTTATTTATATAATTGATTGTCGCCAATCCCTACAGGCACAATTGTATTCATATTACCAGTCTCACAGGGTTGAGCCCATTCTGAGGCAAACATTTTACACTTTTTGTACATGGATGATACTTCACAAATTAAAAAAATTCACATAACATAAATTATAGTAGTAAAACTATTAATAAATACGCACTGACAATTTTGTATTTGAGTACACATTGTGATATAATGTAATTGATTAAAATAATATTATTTGAAACAATATTAAGTTATTTTACAGCAGTAAAAAAAATTCAGAATCTTCTGTGTACAGTTTTATGCTGTGTATATCTGACATTTCAGATCCCATTGCAGGGTCCATCAGCCTTGATAACCTAAAAATATATGTATGTTTATTTGCTTAATTCAAGGTATAAATTCTAAAAATGGATGAATGGCGGATGAACTGTCGCGTGGCTCCTAAAGTGGTTAAAATTAATTGAATAAAAATCAGGGTTTTGTGACTTGCAAATATTTTATTATACATAATATTCTTAACTTAAAAATATAACATATAAAAATTCTTAGCAATTCTAGTCAACGATTTAATAAAGTTTACTCTAATGGTCTGTGTCCACGGATGAGATTTTTCTTGGAGCTTTGACTCGAGTGTGCGTAAAGAACAGTACAGAGTTTAGTGTGATGCGATCTATTAACCATCATCATATATATTTGGCTCACATCTAGTACACACATACCTTTACCGAATCATTGAGAAATTATCATGGACATGAGTCATAAAATAATCACACGAAAACAACACATTGCTAATTACATATTTGCACTTATGTTAGGTCTCAGAAATATTTATAGGTGTACCTCACTTTACAGCAATTAAAGATTGACAAATTATTATTTTTTCCACTCGCATTGCTCTTATGACGTGGTGTTATTGCACATATCAGCTGACCCCAGTGGATTCGGTATCACTATTAATACATACAACTTTTGCACATCAGTAGTAATTTATTTCAGTGTATTTTACAGTAAACCTATAGGTTTATACCTCACTTTACGGCCAAGATAAGTTTCAGGAAAATTGGCCATAAAGCGAAATGCCATATAATGAATAATTTATTTTGATACACACCCATACAAATTCCATGGGATCTAGGTTCCAATTATATATAAAAATGATATTAATAAAAAATCTATCTCAGGTCCATAATTACTGACTATGGTAGCTGTGATCCAGAAATTAAACTAATTAATTAAAAGTTCCATGTCCAGACTTGACAAAATATGGAAAGAAAATGCAGTATTTCCAAGACAATGAAGGTCAGGCTTGTACAGTCTCTAATGTATTCTATATATTTGTATGATGTGATATCATGGATCCTGAAGGCAAGAAAGAGAAGATGGATTGATTTGAGATACATGTTGCGCGCACTGTGAACAGCGAGACGCACAAATGCTCTATTTTGCAGGAACTGAACATCAAAGAAAGACATCTTGTGAGAAGGGAAGATAGCTTAGAGAAGCTTAGTCAAGAGGGCGGGAGTTCATGGATATCAATGAGGGACCAACAAGGATGAGTATATAAAACAAAAATGTTAAATGGTTCTAAACAGAGCCTAAAGAGAGACATAACAATCGCATGACATTGTACCGTCATCAGCTCCACCCGTTGTTATGGAAAAACCTTGTTGGAAAAATTGTTTCTCTTCAAAATTCTTTTTGCTTCTTTTAGCAGTCTTCGTTGCAGTAATGGCTGTATTAATGCCTCGAGAAACTTTAACGCTGCCATCTTCATCGGGATCAGTTTGAAGTAGAATGTTTATTTCTTGTTCGAAATGACAAGAGTATTTTTTTGGCCGTATATCAAAAACATTTTGGGCCGCAAATCGAAGCTGAGCGATAAATTTAAAAGGCTGTTATAACGAAAATCCGTATAAAGAGCAGCCGTACAGCGATGTATGGGTGAAAAAACTATGAAAATTTGACAATTTTTATTTGTGTTTTATTATATTACTGTAATTATTAATAACCATAGAATAATTTCTTAGTATAGTGCTAATGAAGAGACGTGCAGCTCTTTACATCAATAACTGTTATTAGACTTTTATATGGCCTGTCAAACAAAAAAAAGTTTTTATATGTGGTCTGAAACATAATAACGTATTTAAATAAATTTTATTTTAATTACAAGTTCATTAATTTATTTATTTTAATACAAGCGAGGCACTCCTGTGTATTAAAAAACGACGGCGTGTTTTGTGGTTGAATCAATTAAATGACCCTATAATGTAAACATAGAAGCATTGGTATGAAAAATAATGCACCAGAGACATTATAATCATTATAATTTACTTATTCATGTAATAAAAAATAATATCAGTCTTAAAATTGAGTTCAGTGTGTTCTTGAGAGATGAACAGCTTCTGTGGGGTGGGGTATTCATAATATTACTGTAAGAGATTAAAGTCGCAAATGTCCCAAATTGTTACGACCGTATCATAATTTGTTTAAACTAGCAGTCAAAATACAATGAATGGCGCTTTTAATAAAAGTTACATTACTACTCTTAATAATCATCCTTATATGTACTGCTATAATACTTTTTAAAAAACTTTTCTGTACTTTTACATCCTTAATACTTATATTATTATTTCTGTGTTTGACAATGAAATTTAATATAATCATTTTAACAGAAATGTGTTATTATTGATATGTTTGCAAATAAATTAGTGTTCTTTTGTTCTCATGACAGATTATTTATACGGCACACACAAATTTCTCGGTCAGTTCAAATGTAATGTGGGCCGCCATGTGGACTTTTAAACATCCCCAAAGATGCAAAAATAAATATAGTATATATTTAACTTCTAAAAGAACTATGTAATGGACATCTTTGTCATCGTAGAAATCTGAGAGCAAAATGAAAGAAAAACCAAATGTCAGAATTAAAATAAATATGTATATACATTTTGTCCCTAATAACAATTTTGCAGATAATAAGATATTACAGTAAAACCCCGTTAAAACGAACCCCGTCATACCAAAAAATGATGTATATCGAAAGTTTTCATACAAAAATGAATTTATATAACGAAACTTTGTTATTATGTATAACAAAATTATTTTTGTCTCGGACGAAAAAATACCAATCATTTACGTAAATATATATATAACGAAAAAAAAAATTTTACAACGAAAATATTTCAAAATATATTTCGGCCATTTACGATCATGTTTGTCAATTGTTTCATTGCTTTCGCGATGCGGACCGGTCGGCGCGGGCGGCCCGCTGCGCCCTTGTAAAACTTTTTGGAATCATAATAGGCCCTTATAAAGCCATTTGGCATAATCTCCACTTGTTCCAAGGTTGGATTTATTGTCCATTGTCAAAATAGGTTAGAATGGCACCTTTCTCACGCTCTGAAGCGTACACGTATTCACACATCTAAAAACGGGTCTTATCTAGACCAGCTGGAGAAAATAAAAACCCCTGAAATCGAAACCGAAGTCACACTTTAGGTCACGCGCGCATCAGCTTTGTGTATGGTATCGCCCACAATGCTCGAGATGCCTATAATTCTGCGCATTATTATCTTTGATCTTCGTTTTGTATCTTCATTATCATCACAATTCCGAATTTGTCTCTCCGATTTAAATATGAAGATCGACTGACCAATGCGAAATTCTCAATGCTTGTAGTGGCTCTATAATTAAACATAGTTAAAATTTAATGTTGTTTTATTTATAATTTCCAAAAATATTGCCGAATTTTAGGTTATCGTATATTGTTTTGTAAAATGTTTTTAATTTAATTTCTTAATTATTATCAATTTGCTTATCTGTTGAAACAAAACTAAATAGATTATTCAGAGATTTCTTTATACAGAAAATCCTCCTTGTTTGCAGAATGCCTTATTATCTTATATCCCATATTAATCTGACAATGAGTGTCTAGTTTGCGGAACTTACAAACTTTTTTAAAGCTGCGCTACATTTATTTCTACGGCGCGCGCGGAATATTCATATATTAGGGAAATTATTTTTTTCTCGCTATATGTGGGAATTCATTATTACGAAGTTTTACTGTATTACTATTTTTCATAAAAGTAATATAATACATATTAAGTAAACACAAATAGATATTTAGGAACATACACATGGGCCGGGCTAGTGGCCCATTATTGCATCACTTCATCAAACTATAAAATTATTGCATAAAAAAAAATAAGAAATACATATTATTTAAAAAAATTAAATACACTAGAGTTGAAATCTCATCACCCCATGCTATTTCCAAAAGTGTACAATACTCATATATTGTATGTATAATTTAATAGTTAATCATAATACTAGTTAACATTTCAGTCCTTCAAAAAATGAACCACATAGTCAGTGGTGTAGTCGTAAACTTCACAGAGGGTATATGTTAACATACTCTTTGTGTGATATCTACCTTGTATTTACACATATATTTACACAATAAATTAAACCTTATAACATATTATTCTTGTATACTGTACCGTGGATTATAAAGGGGAAAATGAAGAATTAGAATTATTTTAATTTTTGTCTGATGGTAGAATATTTTGATTTAACCAGATAAACGCTATTTCTGTAAAAATAGCAGAGGGTATATGGCGTATATCCCTGTAAACCCTCGACTACAGCATTGCATTGTTCATCATGTGAGTGTAAGCCAGCGTGATAAATAATTTTTGTTCAACTTTCGTATTCAGATTATTTATTTGTCACTTATGACAAAAATATTGTAAAGGTATTAAGGCCTGATATCATATATCTATCAGTACTTTACATATTTATTTTCCAAAAGCAATTTTAACTTTGCAATTTCAATATCCTTAGCATTAATTTGATCATCTTTAGCAGTGAGTTCCTGACGCAGATTGCTCAACTCTTCACGCAAACATTTAATAGTCTCATCTTTGTTTTCATTGAGCCCTTCGAGCAACTGAAGTAATTGTGATGTATCAATTCTTTTGCTGGGTTTTATTTGAACTAGTTTTCCAATAATATGAGCCAACTTGGGATAGCTTGCAGTCACGTGAGCTGGAATATGACCATTACGTAGTTCTTTGAGCGTTTCCACCTTCTCCATATCAGTTCCAAATGTCTCTATCATTTCTAAAAGAATTATTCCAATACTGTACAAATCACTCTGAAAAGAAAATAAAATATTATAATAGGTTTGTCTGCTATTGAGTTACGGGTAGATTCTGATTTTAAATACTAATTAAATGTATTAATCAGAAATATATACAAACATATAAAATCAATTTTATCGAAAAATATTATTGCGCCACCGGAATTCAAAAATATTTGTTTAGCTTGAAATATTGATTTTTAGTTACACTTCCCAAAACTGATGTTTTCATAAAATGGATTTAGCATAAATTCAAAAGGGCAAAAATTACCAATTCTACTTCAATTTCAATGATTTTTAAATAAATGGATGCATTTTTGTTTTCTATTCATAATTCATTCAAAATAATTTAATTTAAATTTACAAATAAATCTAGTTGGTGTTACATTTGGACAAAGTAGACCCTTTTCAACAATTAATTCTTCCAATTGAAGATTTTTAATAGCATAAGTAGATTATTAGGTCAATATTTTGTACATAATTCTTTTTTATTTATTTTTGCACACTCATCTTATACTCATATATTCAGATGTATTCTAAAACATACAAGTCATAAAAATACTACGGACAATATTCTCATTGTTCATCACACAAAATAAATTGCTGAAGAAATAGGGGAGTTAAACATATGAGTCCGACTGATGTGATCAGGAATATAATTTGACCTATGCGACTGGAAGAAAGTAGGCGCTTTCCTATTTACATATGTATAATTAAATATTGTTTACAGTTTCTATATATTACAATGAAACTATTACCTTCATATTACATTCCCCTTGTAATTGTTCCGGAGCAGCGTAGAGTCGCGTACCAAGTGCAACACCATTGTGAGATTTTTGTAAAGGACACGCCAAACCAAAGTCTCCAAGTCGAACACTTCTCGCCGTGCCAGAATACCCGATAAATATATTACTAGGCTTCACGTCATGGTGAATTATTCCATGGTGATGTATGTAGTGCAGTCCGTTTGTAAGCTGTGTAAAGATATCTATAACTGTGTCAATATAGGATAAACCATTTGAATTCTGGCCATCAGGCGGTTCATTTGAATGTAAATTGTTTGTTGAAAGCGTTGGACCTTCCCAATTTGCCTGATTTTCTGAAATGAAAATTGGACTGTCCAGATTGGTTGTTAAAAATATCCTTCCCTCCAACCAAGACTTCAAAGTTTTCTGACACAAAGACATCTGAATAAATAAAGTGGCCCATTTTAAATTAATCTGCGACGCCTCGGATCGACAACTCAGCACTTTCTTACTGTTGCCTAATTTGCAAAGAATTTTGCATTTCTCGGATGTTTCTGATACAGATGTATTTTGTCGCCAAGAATCATACTCTTCTATTGTTTCAATTTTTTTGCTTCCCCCCTCAAAACAAATTTGTATGTCTGAATCGTCGGTGCAACTCTTACAATTATCATCGACATGATTAGATAAATAACTGGATGATGAATTATTATTGTAATTTGTGAATGTTCCCTTTGCGAGTTCATCACTGGTGGTGATGTCTTCACAATCATTCACCTTTTGTGACTCAACGAGAGGTTCCAGCCAAGCAGACTTGTATGACACAATGTTAGGATGGTCAAGACTGGCAAATGTCTTCACCTCAGCCAAATGATGTAATACTGAACTCAAATCATGGGAACGTATAAAAATCTTTTTAACGGCGTACTCTACCCCGTCTAGTCGATGTCTCGCTTTGAATACTTTTCCGAAGCCTCCATTAGCGATAAATAAAACTTCCTCAAATTCTCTGTGATAGCGAGACCATTCTAATTCAGAAGAAGGGGGTATCGGCCACACTGAATAGTTGACAGCTGGTAACTCTGGTCCACTCGCCACCCTCACCAGCTGCTGGAGAGCCACCTGGTACTGACATCTCATAATTTCGAATTCCCCCATTGAATAGGTCTCGTCGATTAATTTCATTTGATGTAACTTTTCACAAATTGAATCGTACAATTTGGTGGCACGTTTATGGTCCTTCTCCAGCATCGTGCACAGCTGTTGAATAAGGGATTGCACCAGAAGACTTATGGGGGTGGTGATAGTTGGTATCACATGCTTCATCAACTCTCCACCGATCACTTGTGTAGAATCACACATTTCATTACTATCTTTTGGTCCTAAAAACAAAATATAATTAATATATGATTTACATAGCTGAACTAGCAGACCGGCAGATAACAACACAATTGGAGAGACGGGAACGCTTTAACCCATTGACTGCTGGCTTTTTTTGGAACATTAACAAATACCGATTATATACTATTGTTTAAACACACGGATGTGTGTTTGAATCGGATGCTACAAAAACATTAGGTCATGAGGGATGCCGGCAACATACTGATGCAGGAGGCAGGAAGATCCACTGTCACCATTAATGAAATTGTGGATAATATAATAATTATTAGCATTAGTAGTAAATCATTGACTGTCGAATGCACAAATAACCTCACGGTGCACAGTAGAGAAGTGGGACTAAAGATCAATGCTGCTAAAACAAAGTATCTATAAATGAGCAGAAGACATCATCACTATCACAATTTGTTGTAAAATATCATTGATAGCTTTTGAATAGGATGAACAGCTGTGAATAGTTTGTATCTGGAAAAGAATGTGGCAAAGATCAATCACGTTGGTCGCTCGTTTTTGCTTACGTCGTTGTTCGCGTCTGAGCAAATAGCCACCTCTCAGTTCTTTACGTTTTTAAGCTAAAATATCAAATATTTATTTACATGTTTTTTTTATCTCTGGTGTATTTATATTTGTAAGTCACGGATCGCCTTTTTTATCTAAGGGATCAAGGAAAATAAATTCAAAAAAGTTTTTTATATTATACATCAAAAAAGTTAAATAAAAATAAAAATAATTTAAAAAAATAATTATTACAACAAGAAAGTAAATAAGAAGAATAAAGTACCGAAAAATAAAAATTGCATGTCAGTTTAAACCCACTTGAAAGATGTCCTCTCTAGATCCTTGGTATAACACAACTAATATGCAAAACCAAATGTATACAAAAATAACAAACACGTGTTTGAGCCTGGAATATTGAAAAAAACATAATTCTTGGAAAGTAGACGGACCCTCAAGTTAATGCTTCACACAAAAAAAATGGCATCGAATAAACTATCCGGGTGAGCACTGCGCCGCCGCATGACCTACGGTGGGGTTAAGGTTGTTTAGCGGAATCTAAAGATTATATTGTGTATGCTGCTGATGCTACCGATTGTACTATATGGATACTGCGGACTGACCCTGGTGCGTATCGGCCTATCACGCTTCTTTTAATCTTTGGTAAAGTCTTCGAGAAGCTCATCCGCAATAGGTTGAACGCTTCACTTTCAACATGTACAGGAATGGGTCCGTACATGTAAAGAAAAATATGTCATCGGTATCTTCCTGGACATCTCCGGTGCTTTTGACAATGTATCTTGGTCTATTATATTGATGTACCTATAAAACCAGCAGTGCCCCGTGTACCTATTACCTATGTAACGGTTACCATTACATATCAAGAAGTGTCAATCACACATGAAACGAACATGGGTTGCCCCTAAGGCTCAGTATTCGGACCAACGTTATGAAACATAACTTTTAATGATTTACTCCTGCTGCGTATGCTGACAATGCCTTACTTCTCGTTTCGGCAAACAGCTATGAAATTACCAATAATAAGTGTAATGTTGCCCTTAAAATGATTTATTAATGGACCATTAGGAATAGACTTGATCTTGCCCCACATAAAACGGTTACCATGTTCTTTAAGGGCCGCCGCAAGAACTTGAACCTTATGTTAGGTGGTGTAAGGGTCAGTGATGAGCTAAACCGTTATTGTGACTGTAATTGTGAAATTTGTATTCAGTTGTAACAATGATTAGTAACTGATTATTCGTAATTCGGCGAGCAATCACTGATATACTGGAAACTTAACCTCTAACAGTTAAATATGATTTGCCAATCATCGTTATAAAAGAAATACCAAACGCACAATCACAGTCACAATAACGTTTAGCTCATCACTAGTAAGGGTGAATTTTGAAAATCAGATCAAATACCTTGGGGTCACTGGACACAGCGGGCTCATATCTCACAAATACAAAGGTAGTCTCAAATAAAGCGGCAGGACTCTTTGGGCGTTTGCGGCTCCTCTCTATGGTTAATTGGGGACTAAAAACTCCTGCCGTGAAATTAATATACAAAGTTACATACATCGCACAAATAATATACGCCGCAGGCCTACAGAATGACTGTTGGTTTTAATAGCACAAGCGTTTAGCTTAGTTTGAAAATAGTAAGAATATTAATGTGATATGCATTCCGTGTAAAGTGGAAGCGTATAGAACTGTGTCCACAATGACTCTACCTGTTATAGCAAAGCAGATGTCCTCCCGGTTGACCTGGAAATTCTGGAAATCAATGGAGACATGGGCCCATAGAAATCTAAAAATGAGTTAGGAAGTGACTTATTTAGGGAGCCTTGAAAGATCTGGTTCTAAGAATGAGACATTTAACTATTGAAAGGTGGCAAGAAAGATGGGATACGGCATCGCAGCGAAGGTGGACTTTAAAGTCCGACCGAAGCTTCGACTTCGACCACCTTCACTCAAAAATACTCCTTCGGCTTTGCCTAATATCTGCCAAAGGATTGGCCGAATCCGAAGCTTTGTATTGAGCCGCCGAAAACGCACGAACTATTATGAATTAAATAAAATTCAGTTTATCATTTCTGGAAAACTGCAATTTATTTATTTAATGAATATATTTACAATTATTATCAACACCATAACACAGAAAACTAAGTAACGGTGTAGAATTTGCATTATTATGTATACTTTCTAGTCGGTGTTCTAAGATTTCAAAGTATCATTGAACCTTCGACTTCAGCTCCGGCCGTAGGTTATGGCAAGAACCGAATAATCGGCTTCGGCTTTGACCAAAAACTGACCATTGGTTGGATACTAGTGAACTTATTCCTTTCTTCCTAACATCGCTGTTAAGTTGAAAGGCTGCCTTGAACTACTGTACCTGTTTGTTTGACTCATATATTTGTACCTCTCTGTTTTATGCTGGATCTTATGTAATGACATATATATTTACTATGTTATTTTAATTATTTTAATTTTATTATGTCATCAATCAAAATTAGCTATGTAATCTAACTATGTTTTTGTATGGATTTATGTTTATAACCTTTATATAGATAAAGACATCACTTAAGGAACGCTAGTTCTAAATTTTTTTACTTTTGCGAAATTTCTAATAATCCCATTAAATTTATTTTATTAAGGAGAACACATTCTTATTGTGAAGTTGTAATTATTCAGAACATAGGTCTGTGATGTTTTATCCCAGTAGCGCAAAAACAATATTTTCGACAAAATTGATTTTATATGTACTTATATATTTATAATTAATAAATTAAATTTAAAAATTAAATTTATTTTGTTTGTTCTTTATTTTTTCCTATACCGAACAATATATTGCATTAAAGTCGCGTAATATTATTAGTTTTTATAAGTGGAACCGACAAGGGAGCCCTAGCTTCTAAACTGGTCCCGGGTAAGGGTGGGTCCCCCCCCCCCCTTCCAGCTCTCTTTAAAAAAAAGTCTCTCACCCTGGCAAAGGATTGGACCTTCGAAAACAAAGTCTTGTACAAGATTTTACGGCCCAAAACCGGACAACCTAATCAGAGAATGTAGGAGGTTGAAGAACTTGGAATTTCTGGGACTTTCGAGTCCCATGCGATCGTAAAAGAAAGAAGAAAATCAATACCTGTATCGAATGACTCCACCGTACATAACAAATTCCAATCAATTTTATTTTCTTGAGGGGAATTCATTTTCTTGTAGATTAATATAAAGTGTCAATAATTAAAAAGTCAAACACAAGCCACATTTACAAAATAACGATTTATCTACGAAGACACTCGCACAACATTTTATGATTCTTAAATTAGCATTTTCTGTGATGATTTACAACTTAAGATGAGACACTAAGATTTGTAAAAACTTGTTACGGCAAATGACAACTGACACTAGCAGTTCCCCTCATAGAAAAGATAAATACGTTGTTCGCCTGACAGCCACCTTCGAATGTTTTCTATTGCTTCTATGTAACCATAGATAAGTTCAACTCTTAATCCATAGATAAGTAATATATGTAAGGCCTAGCATGCACTGCGGTTGAAGGTTAAAGGCGCGCGGTTTTCACCCGCAAGATATTGTATTTCATAGGTTTGTATGCGAGCCCACGCACTTATTCGTTTTATTTCCGCGACTGACTATATTATCATCCGGACGCATTTTGTTCCGCGATTTAAAAACGAGCTTGAATTTGTAATCTATAGTGGCGCCCGCACTGTGGTTAAACGCGAGCGGTTTTTTCAATCAGTACGGGTTGAACCAATGGAGAAGTTAAATGCATCAGTCGAAAATATATATTTTCACGCATATTTTTTCCACAATATGAATTAACTTGAATTAATTGAACTTATTCACAACATTAGGAGCAAATTTCATAAATTTTATGTATTTTTACTAATTTAATGTAAAACGTTTTCTTGAACAAAGTAAACATTTTGTGTACGTTATTTTTATGTATTTGGGGGTTAAGACGGTGGTTAAATGAAATACATGTGATTGGCGCGTGTTGAGGTTTATTGTGACAAATGATAAAAACAATGAAGACAGATAGAAATGAATACAGTGAATGAAGGTGTAGGAAATTATGAAATGAAATGAATTAGCAGTCTTGCTCGGCAAGCGCGAGCCGGCAAGACCGCCGTTGTGAAACGCTGAAAATGGAGAGACTGCTTGGCGGTGAATGAGCCAGACTTGTGGCAGCAGCCGGCAGCGCTGTCGCTAGCGTCGATGCCGACTGAGATGGCGGTAGATTCGAATTACGATCGCTACATATGTAATTATGAAACGGACATATCACCAAAACGCCAACGTGGCATTTTAAATCGATAATATTAAACAAAATAACAAATTGAAGCTGTCATAATAATTTTAAATTTAGAACATTGATTTAAACGATCATCTAAATATATGTAGGTACTTTGAAAAATTGTTTAATTTTAGACATATTAATTCAAATGACAGCACGCATTCCATAATATTAATCCATAGTATTAATCTATAGATATTAATATTATTTCTTATCTATGTATTATTATGGTATTGTTACATGGGGTGAAACGCCAATTTAAAAAATAAAAAAAAATCTATATATTAATATGAAAAATTTGGATAAATCATGGATGAGCCTCTAGACACGAATTATGTTTGAATGGGAGAAAATACGCCATTTTATTGTCGTCTCTTTCTATTCAAACCTTCCTCTCTCGCATTATTTACGTAACAAATAACGTCATTAATTATTTCTCTGAAACTTAACTATTAACCTCATCTTGAAAGCATATCTAATTCGTGTATAATTTCTCGAATTTCAAACTGGAGAAATGAAAGCTCGCCCTTAAGGCATTGCTCCTAAAGTTTATCTTGTCTAAGGGCGAAGTAATTACACAATGGCTACCCACACCAAGTGATATATCACGTAAAGTGACCGAGAAACCTGAAATCCGAGTCATCCGAGAAAACGAACCCAGAAATAAGGCACTTAAAGGAACAAAGGCGCAGGAATGCGTCTCTTTTGTCTGAGCGGACCGAAGTATATGTGAGTGACCACCACGAGAATTAGAAAAAAATCCTCCCAAGAACAATCTTCACGCTTGTCAGTCCCGGTACTCGATTTATGCACATGCACCTGACGTTGTGAATAAATCTTACAAATTCTCCAACCTATATCCGATGTTAATTATGTCTGCCACATATATGCCTACGTAAACCCATTTTCACAGCAGTCAGTCTATGCCCGCACCGTTTTCCAGCTCCAAACAAAACGCTGACGTAAATAACAGCCGGTCAGAGTCTAGTAAATACGAATAATTTTATCGATTTATTTAAATCGCGATGAAAATAGACGACGAGAATACAATAAATCAAAAGAAATTAGTGATATACAATAATGAATGGGCAGGTTAAAACAAAGTTTATGTAATGAATATATGGGGGGTTTATAGTAGATGAATTCACATGTACCATTTATAATAAAATGATTGTAAGTAAGATTTTTAATAAACAACGATCCCGAATAACAATAGGTGATGTATATGTAATTACAGTAGCGGTAAGGTTTTTTCATTCGTTGAATAATCAATGTAATGTGTAATTATGTAAAATAATTTACGTAATAAATAATCAACTCGCATTAAAAAATACTTTTATTTATTTTTATTTATTAATCTGTTATAATTACAATGATATTTTTTTTTTAGTTCTACAACTTCTCTAAAAAGCATGTACTTGTGCAGAGAAAGGAATTACATAATAATAATTATTGTTTACAATAACTAGCTTATAATAAAATAAAATACAATAAATTAATAGCAAGGAAATAAAAATATTATAAATTTCGGGGTACATGTTTATCTTTAAAGTATTTTTTGATAACATTTATTATTTCTTTGTTATCATTAATCTTCCTGATGTTAAAATTATTTTTTCCTATGTGCGTATAGTGATGTTGTGCAAATGTGTTAATTTTTGAACATGAAAATATAAATTTAAACCTAGTACGATTTTCAGTAATTAAATGATCTTTTTCTTTATCTTTTAATATTTGAATAATAGAATTTCTTTTAAGTGGATCACAAAATGTTGTGACATGTGTGTGACCATATGCGACTAGTGACAAAATTTCTTTCTCTTTTTAAGCGATGTAAATGATTAGCCCATAAGTAGACCAAAGTAGACTTAAGTTAGCTTCGAGGCTTTTATTATATCAAATGATTAATGTAGTGAGATGGATAAAATAAACAATAAAATTAATATATAAATGTATACAGATAAGTTTAATCATAATTTTATATAGGAAATGGTGTCTAGCATAATTAATATAACCGGACTCGGAGTTTTAAAGGGTTGTGTAATAAAGTAAGCGAACACTAATGAAACATTTATAAGGATCACAATTTAATTATAAGACGAAGGCGGAATCGAGAGTAGACATAAAAATAAGGACGGAATCTACGGCCATCAGAAAATCGTCAATAAACGTCGCCATTCTTGGAAGGAACGGACCATCTAGCAGGCAAAAAAACGCTCTCGCCGCGAGCATTTAAAATAGATCAAACGCCTTAGTTCAAGACAGTACGCTTGAGAAATTAAGAGAGATCGCTTAAGAAATTGAAACACTGCGCTTCAGAAATTTAACCAGTCAGCCGCAGATTTTGGAAGAGGCCATAAGGATGGTCCTCCGAGAAGAACCCATCAGTTATCCTCGAAACGCAGTCCGTCACTGAACTCAAGAAGATAGCTAGCCAGTAAACACAGTTCGTTTCAGACAGTCGACAGTTAATTATGTGTAAAAATGATGTGCCTTTACATGTTGCTAAAGCACGAATTCAAGCCTGAGCGCTTCGAAACATATCGAATGCGTGATCCATATTGATACTATTAGTTTTCTATTACATACTTCGCGCTTTATCTTATTTATGTCCATAACGTTTATTGTTGCATGAATAAAAGAGACCTCGGTTAAATTGTAACGATCGTCATCGTGGAATTTTTTGTCTTGTGTAAATCGTCTTCGAAAAGGGATATTTTATTAATATCTATGGAATTCTGACGTACGTTTGTGGATAGGATAGGAGTTTGCTGTGCTGTCGTAATTCATTGACATTTTTACCGATAATGGAGTTAACCAGTCAGGTTAACGGTCTTAATTCTAAAAAAAAGGATAAAGCAGAAATTAAAGAAAACTTATGGTATGTTTATGTATAAATAAGTTACAGCAAAATAGCTATTTGCCATATACGGCTTTTATGTGTCACACCTTTAGCACCGTATAACATCACCGCTCGCGTTAGCAAAAAGTGGCATGGGAATCTGTCAAACACATTTATATGTATTTCCCGATATTCTCTAACTTCATTGTTATATATCTTTCTTTTTTAGTTGAACTTGGTCCTTTGAGAAATTTTTTTGCTAGACGAAAAGTGAATGACTCATGCGTGTGTGCCACATTCGGTTTTGTTTTAATACAGTTTTCTTACTTTCAGGTCTTCTATATTAGAAGAAGTACAAAATCAAGGAAATACTAAACTTTCAACATGTAAAAACGTATTGGTGCTAGGCGATAACGAATCGGGGAAAACGACTCTCATAGCCAAGTTGCAGGGGGTAGAAGATCCCAAAAAGGGCTCTGGTTTAGAATATGCTTATATTGATGTAAGAGACGAATATCGAGATGGTAAGAATCATTGTTAAGCTCTTTTATATTTAACACAACGCCAGTCATTTTTATAATATTATGACATTACTAATACATCAGGGCGAACTAAGATGAGGTTGAATAATGAAAATTCTACAAGCGCATTTATTACATGTAAAAGTAATGAAGAAGCACATTAAGAATGGAACAGCTGTTGGTTATGATAACACTGCTGTCAAGTTTACCAAGAGTGTCTGATTTGTTTCTATCTTGGCTTCAAAAGAGTTCACTTTCAATCGGAGCTCAGAAGAGAGTCACAACTTGTTGGATCAAAGGTTTCAAATCATTCCTCTTGAAAATATGGAATTCGATGATGATAGTCAATTACTCTATTGGCAAGCTTAGCAGGAAGAATGAGTAGCGCCCTTGAGGTGAAAATTTTTACGAAAATGGCATTATACAAATTATTATTAATGAAAGGAATCTTTATTAGTGGAAAAGAGTGCATGTATTGGATTGGGAATGACAATTAAGAAGTTTTCAACAAATAATCAAAACATGCCAAGATATAAGTTGAATCTATTATAATATTGGACTAACATATTAGGCATCCTATGTTAGTGTCATTGCCAGTAAGAAAAAATACCAAAGTAGCGAGTGTGTCAAACGTATTTTTAATATCTTAAGATTACTTAAATGTTTTCTCTTTTATATATTCAATAACATTTACATTTCAGTATACAAATATATATTCAATTTGAAATGAAGTGTAAGCCATGTTTTTGTCACATTTTAAGTTAAGAACTTTGATGAGGAAGTTGTAGAAAAAAGTGGAAAGAGTGTAAAAATAAATTATAAGCGTAATTAGCGAAGATTCTTAATTTCTCAAATTAAAAATCAATCAAAATAAAAAAAAAAAAGTTTTCTGGTAGAATTGAGTGCCCTGATTTCAAAAAGAAATTGGGCTTTAAATATTAAAAAAAATATTACTCTACATTTTCAGCAGTTTGACAAGCAAGGTGTAGAGTTAACTAACACAAATCTAATCTAAAAATCTAAGAAGTTTCCGTATTCACCATACGTATTGCGACCGAAGGGTGATTTTTGCTTGTACCAACTGTTATCTTGTTATTTCGTGCTTTCTGTGCCTAATATGTATATTTTCATAAATTGTATGAGTTTGCATTAAACTCTACATAAGTCAAAATAGGATCTTTACACAAGAAAAGCACTGCCAGTGTTGGAATTAATAGTTCTTTCCCAGAATGACTTTCATTACAAAAGATGTCAAATACGGTTTTCTGTTGTCACTGTAGCTGTGGCAAATGGGTCATTTTGTATTTAAACTAGAAAATATTTGTGAATGCAGGAATACTGATCAAAGATATTTATAGGTAATTGTGTATTGCCTATTCTGAGCAAAATCCAGTGCTAGCTGCAAATAATATGACTCGAAATCCGAAATTGTAGGCTACTATAACATATGATGTATCGGGATTTCTGTAACTCATTGTGAAAAATTGATATAGAAGTTAGATTATATTCTTAAGATTTTTTCTATGCGACTTATAAACTGAACATAATATGATTAAGAAAGACAAAACAAGACAATCAAAGAAAGCAAAGTATTAAATGATAATCTTTGAAAGTCATTTTAATATAAAAATCATGAAATCATATATTTTTTTAAATATACATATTTTGAGATTCGTTTAATTCATTGTTTTCAAATTGATTGTTCCCCATTTCAGATCACACACGATTAAGCGTGTGGGTGTTGGACGGAGACCCTGGGCACACAAATCTCCTGAAGTTTGCGCTAAACGAAGGAACCTTCCCCCACACGCTAGTTATATTAACCGTCGCTATGACCACACCGTGGGGCCTTTTAGACCAATTACAAAGTTGGGCCTCCATCCTCGGGGACCACATAGATAAATTACCACTTAGTAATGGTGAGTCAATGCTTTCATGTGCTGTGAAATTTTATATTGTGAGAAATTGTACAGTTTTTCAACTTTTCTCACTGGTCCGATCTATCCAGAGGCGATATCAATTGAGAATGGGGGGTAAAATCCATTTATTCTCAATAATGAAATATTATACCAAATTCATTTTACAACCCAATTACACTCTCTTGTTCTGCTTCGCTTCCCTCTCTATAGTTGCTTCCCCAAATTCAACCCATGTTTTTCATTACAATATGCTGAAAATGCATAATTTACTACATTACAATGGTAAATAATAATCTTAAATTAAATGTGTATATATGTACTATAATATAAGATTGTGTAGAAACTCAGGTTCCTTTCATATGAGCATCAACTAGTACTGATTCTAATTGATCAATAATCGGCTCTATTATGAATGTTGCTGATTAATCGGTACACCCTTAGTTATCGGTGATTTTATTTATAATTTATATTCTTCCAATTTAATATAATTTTACTATTATACTATACTCGATTACCGGTTACATTAGTAGATACAACTATGTATATTTGCAAGTGTTATTATTTTATTTCTTTTAGAAATAAAATTGAGAAATATGTAAAGAGAAGTAATAAATGTTTGTGTACTTTTTCACCTTTGCGAGTAGGGTTGCAATAGTAATGTCCAGCACACTATAATTATTATGTTTATGAAATAACCGGGGTGACCATTTTATGAATTAAGTCCTTGATAAAAAAAAAACATTTCTGTTTTATATTGAGATGATTTATGTTTTGCTTACTCATTGGGTAAGATGTACCAGTGCTTGGGGCCAGAATCATTTGACTTCTTCGTCCGTATGTTTTTGTTATTTGAAGTAAGTTCTTATGCCTAGATCTAATTCTCTATCTAGATTGTGTTTATCTATACATATCATATATATATATATATCTAAAGCGTTTTGATGTAATTTTAGTGGATGTGAGTACGAACAATATTTTGATAATTTTTTTAACTTTTTGACAATCATTTGATTGACCCCTCTTGAAGAGTACGGGGTCTTCAATCAATGATTTATGTCAATATTTACCTAATTTTTAAAAAAATATATATTAATGCTTTGTTAAGCTTTCCTTGTTTTGCTAAAAAAAAACACTTGGACTTTTAAAAGCTTTTCTTTATAATGTGCACAGCTGTGTGACATACTATCATTACATTATCAATATAAATAATAATATAATAATATCAAATAAAAAATCTATCTAATCTATTTTTAATACAAATTAAATGTATCAACTAGAAAGATATACAGAAAAAATCAATTTATCAAAAAAATATTTTATTTGCTACCGGGATTCGAACCTGGATCTTTTCTTATCTGGGGAAATGCGTTATCAGTTACATCACACCAACCAAGTAAATTGATGACAAATTTTCTAACTTATATGCTGCAGCTCTTTTAAATTGAGATTTCTGTGTATCTTTCTAGTTGATATATTTAATTTGGATTAAAATACCACAGATGTATGTTCTGAAAAAACTACAACTTCACAATAATAATGTGTTTTCCTTTAAAAAAAATCTATTATTCATTGGATTAAATTAAAGCCACCGGTTTTCTTTGCGAGTAGAACCGACACGAGAGTTGCACAACTCAAAATGCTTCCAGGAAAGAATGGGCCCTTTCCACCATCTGGTTATTTTTTTTAAATACTTACGTAGTTTACATTTAAGCTTACTTTTATCACCAAAGCAAGTAAAAGCAATATAATTTATTTTGCAAAAGAAATTGAAATTCTTCTAATTAGAAATGTACATTTTCCCATATATGATTGTAGAACAAAGACAAGAAGCGAGGCACAAATGTGTCAAGTCTTGGCAGCAATATACTGAGCCCGGTGACGAAATGGAACAGGCGGGGTCCCCCATGAAAAGGTCCTCCCGAAACCTAGGTGAGGAATCTGATTTGGGTCTGGATGGAGAGGACGGGATGCCGCTGCCTGAGTCTGTGCTCGCCACTAATTTGGGGCTGGACATCGTCGTAGTCGTCACTAAGGTAAAATTACATGTCAAAATACACATGCAAATTTATTCCCTACTGATAAAACAATGATTCTAAAACTAGCAAGGAAAGGTAAGAGGTGGAAGGTTCCAGGCCAAAAATTATACATATTTCTATCCATAGGCATTTGACTATTTAGGTTACACTTAGGGAAACCATTGAAAATTGTGCTGTGATGATAGATTCTTAACCCATCGGCCTACCTTCCATCTGAATCATGTGTTGAGTTTTAATATATATATTTTTTTATTAATTGGCGTTTCACCCCTATGGAGTGTTCTTGCCATTACCAAGTAATTTTATTTAATGTGAAGTTTCTTTTGGATACATTTAATTTTTACAGGTTTATTTCATTGGCGTTTAGGAACCTTGTTAATATTTTAAAAATGGTTTGATTGTTAGATGATAACAAAGTTGGGATGTTGATGGGGAATGGAATTTTGTTGTTAGAAAGATCTTGGATTAAATTTGGATACTAGTCATTGATAGGGCATCCTAAAAAAACATGATTTAAATTTTCCTCTTCTAGTTGACATTCACACATAGGAGAGTCCCGAATGCGGATTTTAAACAAGTGAGAATTGATACAACAATGGCCGATCCTCATACAACAGATCGAGGAAGTTTCAAACTTATTTAATTTTGTTTTGGAAAACCAGGGCCTAGTAGGAATCTCTGGCTGAATTTCCGTAAACCATTTACCTTTTAGAAGTTTAGAAGTCTCCCACTGATCTCTCCAAATGCAGATCATTTTCTCTTTGAGAATTGGAAGTATATCAGATATTGTCACATGATTATGTAAAGGGACGCCAGAAGTAGAGGCTTCCTTTGCTAAGGCATCGGTTTTTTCGTTTTCCGGAATTCCACAATGACTGGGAATCCAAGCTAAAGCAATATCCATGTCTTTTTGTTTCATACTAAGCATTAATTCTCGTATTTGGATACACTGCTCGTCTTCAGCGTATGAAAAGGGACACGATTTTAATTTTTGTAGGACGCTAAGAGAATCTGACAGGATCAGGCTTTTATTGCAAATGGGTAGATTTTTCATAATATATTTTAATGTCTCTAGGATTGCAATGGCCTCAGCAGTAAATATTGAGGTTTCTTTTGGTAATAGATATTTCTGTGCCAGGTTTTCTGAATCACAGAATATTGCTGCCCCGGTGTGACTAGTTAAATTTATTTTGGAGCCATCTGTAAAGAAAAGTTTCCAGCCCAGCCACTTTGATTTGATAATATTGATGAAGTCTCTTTTGGCGTGGGGGTTATTCTGGATTCCAAATGATAGTAGTATTTTGGGGGTGAATATATGGGTTTGGAAATGAGTGGCATATGGGGGAAGAAGGTTTTGTCTTAAAATTTTGGCAGAATACGTCTGAAAAGTCTTGAAACTATTGGTCAACAGTGGTGGACTTTTATTTTTTCAATATGAACTAATTCTAAGTTGTTCTGTAAGAGTTTTAATTTTTGGTATTAGAGGATGATCTTTTTGACGCATACATTTGAAAAGAAATTTATCAGGCATAAACTGTCTTCTCAATTGAAGTGGAGGATCTACTGTTTCTACCTGTAGAGCTTTAATTGGGGAAGACCGCATTGCTCCAATTATTGACCTAAGACTTTGCGACTGGATACGATCTAGCCTTTGTAGATTTTTTTTGAAGTTGGTTCCATAATGAAAGATACATAATCTACGAACATATGCGTGATAAAATAATTTTTGGGTGTATGGATGGCAGCCCCACCACACGCGAGATACTGCTCTCATAGTATTGAGACTTGCTTGACATCTATTAACAATTTGGTTTATATGGGCGTTCCAGGTAAATTTGGAGTCTAAAATAACTCCCAAGAATCTAATTTGGGATTTAACGGGGAGGGTTTGATCAAGGCAAGTTATATGTACAGACTTTTAGTTTTCTGGTAAAGATGATTACACTGCTTTTTGTCACAGACAATTCCAATCCATGTCCCATAAGCCAATCAACCAGATTGTTCACGCTATCTTTGAGAATTTTTTCTAACTGATTTAAAACTGGACCCGAAACGTAGATAAAAAAGTCATCAGCGTACTGCAGGATTTGAGAAAGAGGATGAATAAGGTAAGCTATGTCGAGAGTGTATATGTTAAATAGGATAGGTTAGTTCTGAATACAGGAGATGATCCTTTCACTTCTACCACTATTAACCTTTGGAGAAAGAGATTGACGATAAAACAAGTTAATTTAGGGGGAATTCCTATACCTAGGAGATTTTGTTCCAGAATACTGATGTTGACGTTATCATATGCTCCACTGATATCGATGCACGCTCCAATGAGATATTCCCCTCTGGAATGAGTGATCTGGATATCTGTAGTCAATATTGATATGCTCTCAATTGTGTTTTTCTTCTTTCTGAACCTGAATTGTGTGTTTGGGAGGATTTTTTTGTTTTCTACATACCAGTCAAGTCTTCTTTTTATCATGTGTTCAGTAAATTTAAGTAAAGTAGATGATAAGGCAATCGGTCTGTACGAGAGTCCTGAATTGGGATCTTTTTTTGGTTTTAAAATGGGGGCGATTATTTGAGATTTCCAAGATTGAGGGATGTTGCCAGTTTCATATATAATATTTATCATCTGGAGAAAGTATGAGAGAGTTTCATTACAAAAGTTTTTTAGGAAAGAGTAGAGAATGCCGTCGATTCCTGGGGCTGAGTCTGTTACTTGATTTAAAACTGATTTTAACTCATCCATGGAGAAATGTGAATCTATCCAGCTAGTCTCACTAAATAGATATTTGTGGGATGTTTCATTAAAGTTGGGCACATATGGCGGTGTCAATTTGTTCATAAATTCGTTAATCCATTCTGACGAAGATGGTGGAATTTTTGGGGGGATGTGTGAGTTTCTAAATTTTCTTATTGTTTCCCATACTTTTGCTACAGGGACTTCTGGAGAAAGGGATGAACAAAAAAATTTCCAACCATCCCGTTTCTTTTTTTTAAGGATGCGTTTTGTTACCACCTGAGTATTTTTGAATTTAAGATAATTTTCAAGAGTCATGTTTTTAGAGTATACTTTTGTGAAGATTTTTCTTTTTTTGACAGCGACAGCACATTCTCTATCCCACCAGGGGGCAGGGGGTGGTTTTGTTTTATTTATCTTTTTCACAGGAATATATAATTTTGCTGACTCTTCAATGCAGGAAATGAATAAATCATAACAAGAATTTATATTTTCATGGGTTGGGGATGGTAAACTAGTAATTTTATCATAAATGGTTTCGGAGAATTTTTCCCATTTTGCATTAGATGTCTGACATTTTAAAGGGGTTAACGATTTTTGGTGGTTTGCGAATTTCTGATTTTGTGGTAAGGTGATTTGGGGTCTGGGAGTAAACTCGAATGTAAATGGGATAATGATCGCTGCCATGAGGGTCATCTACCGTCGTCCAGACTAAGCTGGGCGCCAACGCTGCATTACATAGTGAAAGATCTACCGCACTGGGGCGGCAGTTTGGGATGTGGAGACGAGTAGGGGATCCGTCATTCAGAATACAGAGACTGAATTCATCAAGCAAATCAACAATATCTCTGCCAGATCTATCGTTGGAGTTAGAACCCCAAATACTATGGTGGGAGTTGAAATCGCCCAAAATGAGTAACGGATTTTGGAGGCGAGAAAACATTGTTCGAAGTAATGATTAAGGGACGATTAGATGGAGAAATGTACAAGGAAAGGATTGTGATACCATCAACCCTAGCAGCAACCACTTCGAATGGGCAACCGAAGGGTTTAACGTTCACTGGTGTAAAGGGGATAGAATTTTTGATGAGAAGGGTGGAACCGCCTTTGCCATCTTGTCGGTCATCTTGGAGGCAGTGGTAACCCCGGACCCTAAAATGGGAACCCGAACTCAGCCATGTCTCCGAAATTGCCGCCACTGATATTTAATTGGAATTTAACTTTAGAAGAGCGACAATATCGTGGCTATTTGATTTGATACTACGGCTATTCCACTGAAGAATTCTCTCCACAGATGGAGCCATTAGGAAGAAGGGAGTACAATGATGAAATAAGAGTAGCAGCGTTGGACGGTAAGGAGTTATTATTTGAAATAATGGATATGTGGAGCATAACAAGGGTTTGGATGAAAGAAGAGTTGTCAGAGTAATGATTTTGAAAGATTATTTAATGGTGGGTTAGAGGAACTCGAGGGAATAGGTACATGAGTGGAGTTTAAGCAATGGCCATTGGGGGCTCCTGATGGATTATTTCCATTAGGATAGATTTGATGAGAGTTGTGAAGTTGCTGGTCATAGCCAGGTAAAATGAAGGGCTTGGATTTCGGTGTTTTATACAATGATACTGCGGGAACTAAGTTGGCCGAAACTGGAGGGGCGGTAGCCTCCGCAAAGTTTTCTTGGAGTGGGCAAACATTTTCGATGCTTGAAAATATGATGTATTATTAGCTGCCATGTATTGCTTAATGTTTTTTTGTCTTTTAATTCTGGGCACGTGAAACTAATTGCTGTATGATTGCCAGTGCAATTTAAACAGGTAGGAGGTTCGGAAGAGTTTGGGCATTGGTCGGCAGGGTGGTTGTTACCGCATTTAAAGCAACGAGGAGGGGATCTGCAAGTTGGTTTGGAGTGTCCAAACCGACAACAATTAAAACACTGCATTGTCGGGAAAGCATAAAGCTCTACCGGCAACGAATTGTAAAAGAGATACACATGTGACAGGAGGGTTTGTCCTTCGAAAGTGAGCACAACTGTTTGAGAAGGTTTCTAGGTAACGGTTCCTGTGGAAGTGTCTTTGTAATTCAAACGTTTAGCCTTTGTCACTTTACCTATATTTTGGGGAGTAGAGATAGGATGATGTCGTCTTCAGAGAGGTCAGTGAAGATACCACGAACGAGGCCCATGCGGGTAAAATTGTAGGTCGGAATGAAAGCTTTAAATTTGTTATTTTGGGTGTTTTCAGAAGATTTAACAAAATTATTAGCAAGTACTGCAGATTTAAATTCCACAGAAATTTTATATCTGCCTTCTGCTTTTATACCGCCTGGGCAGATACCAGGAGTGTTCTGCTGGGAAATATATTTTCCAAAATCAATTGGATGTATAGGTCCTTGCTCTGTTTTTTGGACACAAACAAGGAAAGGAGAGACAGCTGAATTTGGGTATAATAGTTGGGCACGGGTTATATTAACAGGAGAAGCAGAAGGTAGATCAGAGGTCATGGTTGGGATTAGAGTGGGAGAGATAGGAGAAATAGGAGGAGATGAGATGATGCTGGTTATCTTAAGATTGTTATTTGTTTTTTCCAACTTCTTTTCAATTTTCCTTTTCTTGAATGTTAAAAAAGTGGAATCATCTGAAGATTCTGCATCTTCTGAGGCGGGTATTGAGGGACGAGAAAGATGTGATGGAGGAGGAAGAGGGTCAGGAGGATCCGGAGGTCTTAATTCCTTCATTGGAGCCAAAAATTAAATTAAATTAAAATAAAAAAGATTTCTGACAAATGTCAAAATAAAAATAAAAATGTAACAATAAATAGATTCTACTTAAAAAAAAACGCAAATGCCTAAACTGTAAGAAATATATTAAAGATAAATAATTTAAATTCTAAAAACAAGTGAGCTAAGAATATTAAAGTAAAAAAGTTTGTAAATATCTGATTTTTTTTGTAAATATCCAATTCAAGGGAGCCTGCACAAACACAACTGTCACTTTCGGAGTTATTGTCGCAAAAAAAACAGTTTTAATATTTAAAAAATGTTCTTGTAGGACCGGAGAAAGATCTCAATATCTCGAATTTTGTGTACATTCACATATATTTCAGGTCAGAAGGTATATTTTTATATGGTTCTCTCAAACATACACAGACAGACTACATGACGACCCTGGAGAAGGAGCACGACTATCGAGATGAACACTTTGACTTCATGCAACAGTGGGTGCGACGGTTCTGCCTACAACACGGCGCAGCGCTGTTCTACACCAGCGCCAAGGAAGACAAGAATTGCGATCTGCTGTACAAATATCTCACGCACAAAATCTACGGGCTGCCATTCAGAACGCCAGCTCTGGTGGTTGAAAAAGATGCAGTTTTAATGTAAGTTTATAATTCAATTATTTAATGTTGTCTAGAAAACTAAATCATTTTATATGCAGTGGAAATTGTTCTACCGGAAACCACATAAATACCAATAAAAATGAATTGATAATTCTGGCGTCTGCTATCAGTTTACTCAAAGGTATTTGAGATTCTGTAAAAATAAGGTAGATGGCTCCTTCAAATTATGTAACGATTAAATGTATTAATATCAAAAAGGTAACATATAGGTTCGAAAATCGTCACTAAAAATATTATCGCTGTAGCATAGTTGGATAATGCACCTTCCCCGGTTAAGAAAGAGATCCAGATTTGAATCCCGGTGACGCAACAACAATATTTTTCGATAGAATTGATTTTATATGTATATCTTTCTAATTAATATATTTAATTCATATTTAAAATATCACAGACCTATGTTCTGAATAATTACAACTTCACAATAAGAATGTGTTCTCCTAATAAATAAGATGTATTGTAGATTATTCTTTGTGAAAAAATTTGAAATCTTTTGCAGAAAGCCCAGTGACGATACGGCGGGCATTGTATTTTATATCTTTAGAGATACAAAAGATAAATAGATGCATGTACGTACATGTTTAGCATTTTTTTTTTTGAACATATGATTTTTTCTAGTCCTGCTGGTTGGGATACACTTAAGAAGATCAGCATCCTGTACGAAAATATGCACGCATGTAAACCTGACGATTACTATCGAGATGTCATTCTTCAACCTGCAACAAGAAAGGTATACTTTTTTTTTATTAAGTTTGTTTTAAAAATGTGCAATGCCATCTTAAATTTGCATGTTAGGATTTATACACGCTTTCCAGCGTCGTGAAAATAATTCATTCATTTCATTGTGTTTAATATTTACACACTGTTTTCCAAATGTGGCTTATAAACAATTCAAGCATTCTTTTGATGAATATCTAGCGCTTTGTATAATAGTTGTTTAATTATTTAATTGTAGAAGCATTCTGAAGTCTCTTTGGGGTGGTAAAGTTTGTGTTTTCAGCAATATTGATTATTTTTGTTGCAGAGTGGGTCTAGTCGGGAGGTAGAGGTCCACGCGGAGGATGAGCAAACCTTCTTACAGAGGCAGCTGGGAGCCCTGCAGGGGGGGGCCCCCGGTGGCTTGGCACCTCCTGGAGGCCCACACCCTCCAAGAGGGGAATCACCCCTCCGATCGACGGCTCGCCAGCCTGGACAGATCAATGCGCAGAGTTCACCCAAAAAGGTAAATCAAATTACATCTGAAACTGTATTGTTTCTTTATTTTGTTGCAAAGTATTTCCAAGACATCAACTTTTCAAGTATAGTGAAGGATAATTTATATAGCATTCATCTATTAGTGCTAAGCTTTTCTAAATTATAAAATTTGTTAACGTTACCTTTATTGTGTTGTGTAGAGTGTCTCTCCTAGAGTTTCAAATCTGCACAGCTTTCTCAATTAATTCTGTTTTGTCAAAAATATTTATGTGAGAAGTCATCTTGGGATGTCCTTTGTGTCTGATGAAAATTGTCCTACACGATTCTTGTAGATTCTCATATACATAGCTGAATAGACTTTTTCTGGATTCATAGAGTGGGGCGGGACTTCTTGATCATGGAATGGCATGGAATATAATTTGACCTGCATTATTTGAGAACAGCAATAGTGCCGCATCAATTATTTTTGTAACTGTAGTTTTAATAATCTTATTAATGGAGAGTTTTCTATGCCACATATTGCTCTGCACAAATAATTCTGTATATCCTTGAAATTACCAGTTGACAGTTTGCAGTTGTTTTAGGAATTTATTTACATTATGATATAATTTATAAAATAAGATATTAAATAAAATTTATGACATTATGAAACTCGAGTTGACATTGTGTCATGTCATGCTTCTAATTCAAAATGTTATTTCTAGTTGGATGGCGGTAAGATGGTGGTTGGTTCATCGAGTACTCTGGGTGGTGAAGGGGTTTTAGCAAACTTCTTCAACTCCCTCCTTTACAAGAAGACTGGCTCCCCTGGGGGGCCCGGGGCATCCCCTCGTTCGCCAGCTGCTCCCGATAGCCCGATGCCCCCCTCCTCTCCCTCACCGCCGACTGTCTTACCGGATAAGGCCGCTGTGAGATCAGACGCGGCTGCTGAACTCGATCGTCTCACCAGAGCCAAGAAATTACCTTCCATCGATCTAAATGCTTCTGATTGTTGATCACCCTGTCTTAAACAACATTGCAATTTGAAAATTAAAACTGAAGCTTTTATAATATTTTGCATCGTTGATTGCGAGGGGACTTATCGCATTTCACTCGCAGTATATAGTGTCAGGGCAGCGAGTAAGGTGGCGGTGAAATAAATCGACGATCACGAGTAAGACGCAAACGGGGACATGGACCGGAAGGATGTGCGGGCGAATCTATTTCTATATCAAGCCTTAATTCATTCACGCAGAATGGTTTTATCTCAGTGCAAGAAGAGTGCGGGGGTTTAGTTTGTGATCTTCCGTGAAGACAAGTGAGAGTAACGTGCAATGTATCCCCGGACAAGAAAGTAGATGATGCACAATAAAGTCACTATTTGTACAAACAAGAATATGATTTAAATTTAAAATGAAAACAGCTTTCTAGTGTAAGGTAATTTGTAAATTATATTTTTATTTATACATCACTCTGTACTAAATTTTTTAAACCGATAGTCGAATATATCTTATGTTAGTTTTTGATTGATTATTATTATAGCCTGCTGCGGATTCGTATTATTTCTTTGAGATTAACCCAGAATTTCATCAATCATTAATATACACATAATTGCGATTCTCGGGCCATTCAGCATTTCAGAGGTATGGGGCTTACAGTGAAACAGCTACTGCTTACATTTTATCTTATTTCATACAACTTTCCCAGTTATAGTTTTATTGGTTTTCACTTAAATGTATGTATGCAAAGCTCTTGGCTCCCACTTCTCACTTTTCTTCTTTAAAGTTGACACTTCTCAAAAAGGAAGATATATTTATCTATTGAAATATCATAAAACTTATACATTTGTTACTAACTGTTAATATTTTAAATCTTAACAGTTAATGTAAAATGCGCGTGTGAAGACTTTCACCTTGCTTATATATATATATATGTATATATATATGTCGAGATTGTTTCACAATCATTTGTCACCCGTAATATTAATTTTATATATTGTTTTATTTTTTACGCAATGTTGTCATTTAATTATTGGGATTCTTTTATATTATTTTATGCATATATTATCATAAAAATACATTAATGTCCTGTGTCCACCTATAACCGGGATAATTGCAGAGGGTCAAGAGGTTTCACATAGGAAACATATTTTGAAGTACATGATATATTTACAAACAGTAATTGTTTGATTTGAAACCCAGCCACGATTGCATCTTAACCTGATAAAATATACAATCAGTGCTCAAAAATGGCTGGTTCACTGTGATGTGCCAATTTCTTAAATTATTGTACTTATGTGGACTCCAGTTTGTGACAATATTGTAACATAGTAAAATAACAAAAGATTATGTAATGAAATTAGTGTTTTGTGATTAACAAATGAATGTTACCCAAAGTAAAGAAAATAAACATTTAACAAGCGAATCTAAGTATTGTTACAATAAATATAATGCCCTATTGCTTATGATAATTCATTTCTCTGGAAAATCATAAATGATATATTAAAAACACCAAGTTTTTGCACTTTGATTAAACAAGCAAATTTTTGAGCACTGAATTATATTTTTATATAAATCTGTTTACTTTCAGGAGAAACATATTTCTATCATTAGATCATTAAAATACGTAATAATTATTAATCCAGAGCCATTCTTACAAATATTCAATCTCATTTTTTCATTAATTTATGAATCGTTAACCATAACCGATACATTTATTTAATTTTGAAATGAAAATATCTATTGAACTCACATCCTGGCATTTGAGCCATTGTTCTGTTTCAGCTGATAGTCCTTCGTAGAAACGTTATTGGAACAGATGCTTTGTTCCATAAGCTACGAAATATTTTTATTCAAAATATTGAGAAAAGAATTCCGGTGATTTACATTTGGTGTTCTGTCATAGATTTTTCTCTATTATCAAAATACATCTCAGTATAATAAGGGGGAGTTATCTTTAAACTGATCAAGGCGCTGTGATTAGCTGTAAAAACCATAAAAATTGACAAAACAGAATTGAAGAAAGCATTTTTGTATCCCTTCAAATCATGTTTTAGTTTACTCAGCATTTCCAAGTCAAAAATTTACTGGATAAGTAATGATGACCAACAATGCTTTGAAATTAATCAAATATTTAACTGAATTCAGAAAACAGTTTAAGGGCCGGTTGTGTGATCAGTAGTAACTTTTTACTAACGCCCGTAGTAAAAATCCTTTGCATGGTTGTTGATACATCAAATTTACTACTGTCAAAGCATAGATGAAGATATCTATAGGCGCAATAAATAATCATGAAATATGCTTTATTTTATGCATTATTATATGTTTGAAATCTGTCACTTTGATGGTACATTTTTTTCATATTTGCTAATCTATATTAAACAACGAGATCATCATTGGACAAACTATCATTACTAAAATAGCGGGATATTGAATGATTAATTGTCATATACTGCAACTTTCAAAGTATCAATGTGTCAGGTGGCTTTTGGAACAGTTGTGAAAAGTCCACTATATTTAACTATCGATTCTCATTTTTACCATTGGATATCGGAGATTAAAATGACTTAACTACGGAATGTACTTTCGAGAAATAAATATTTTTTTACTAATGATCAAACAACCCGTTTTCGCAAAAAAATTTACTTTAGTACCTTTTTTACTATAGTAACTGATCTATAGTACTGATCATACAACCGGCCCCTTAGGGAAGTAGAATTATCTACAAGGTACATATGCCATTTGGATAATATTTATACAATCATTATGAATGCAGGTACTTCCGAGTCTTTTTTATTTGTCATCTATAAAATATCTGCACCCCAGTATTGTGGTATTTTTGAGAATTATAATTTCTTCTTCTGTCGATGCAGAATAAGATTACATTATATATGCGGATCTCTGAATAATTCCTAGATAATAGTTGTTATTTAAATGAAGTTATTTAATAGTCTATCTGTGAGAGTTATGTTCCGCAAACAGTGACACAAGTATATCTATTCATTATGGCGTACATTCTTGGTTTTAGTTCTTGCACTTGCTAACCTACAATAAGCCTCGCACAACTAAATAAATATATATATATATATATACCTATTACAAGCAATTTTAGAGCAAAGTTAGCTTAAAAACTAGCTTTGCTCAGGTCAAAACAGTTTTATATTGAAATGTATATCAGAATGATGTAATTTGGAGATTGCAGAAGTATTTAAAAAGACATGCATTAATGGGCTTAAGAAGTAATTAATGTTTTATAAATAATAACATTAATATTAGAATAAATATTATTGTGTACACGTAACAGAGCAACAGCCAATGCTTATATTAATCATAAAAAATATTGAACTGCGTCTAACACAGAAAGATTTCCACTAAATTATTTTAAAAACTTTTTAGCAGAATCACACTTCTGAAATGCCATATCAAGTAATGTTCAGATAACACCTTGGAGTCTCGTATCATTGTTGTCAAGCATCAACAATGTTTTATACGTTATTAACATTATTAACATTATTAAACTGACAATGTTTGATTTGTTTATCTTCCACATCGTTTATGTACCGGCACATCTTGGAAAGTGAGAAGATGTAGATTGTTTTTGGTGGATTGGTTCTTGTTGCTATTTCTTTTGTGTCATCATTTAAAATTGTTTTCAAATTGGAGGGACACAATGTGTTCATATTTATCAGCTAATAAGTAATTAATAATGCTAAATTTTATTAAAATGTGATAAAGTAACATTGTGTATTATTATAACATTGAATTTCCCTATTTCCCACCACTATTGTACAATTGATACAAAATACTCTTATCTTACTTATTACATCCTAAAAATAATTAAAAGTAGACAGAAAATATAAATAATTATTTTCCTTCTGCTGATCATGGTATGAGGAATATGGAATAAAATTCCAAGAAATTTTCTATTATTATTATATGACACCTTTTAAGATGAACAACGCAAAACTCTTAATTTACTTTCCAACTGAAAACTGTCCAAACCTTAATTTAAGAAAGCCAAACCAATAGATTGCAATAAAGTAGTCTTAAAGAATATGTAATTTAAAAAAAACAGTTAAATGATATATATGTGAGTATGTTAAAGAAAAAATATGTCCTATATAAAATATATAGGCTATACATCGTAGGGTATATTTGCTAGATGATCTGACCAGACAGTTGATGCATTGTCGGTATTTATATTTTGTTTTTAACAAGTTATTGTTGATATACATTTTTAATAGTTGTGATTTTGTTTAATTTATTGGTTTTCAAAGTTATATTATTTTTAAAGGTTTTGGCTTTGGAATAATTAAATTTATACTAGTTTCTTATTTTTATTAGTAAACAAATCATTGCTCCCTGAGCGCTTTTACGGTTTGCAAAAATTTATTTATGAACGTGATATATAAGTAGATATAGTGAAGGAAAATTCTGCACCATTATCCACAGAGCCACGCTATTTAGACTTCTGCGTAATCGCCTAATGTATTTGGTTTTTCAAACTCGGCTAATGCCAGTACTTACGAGTCTTTTCGGCAAACTCCATTACTGTACACCCCAGTCGGCATAAGCAGAAAGAACAATAATACATCCCCACCATGACATCGAGGGTCTATAAGCTGTACTGAGACCTGCCAGCAGACTTATCTGTTTGGGATGCATTTTCGGTAGTTCCCACCTTTCTAGGAGGTTAACCTGTCTGAGAGGTACTTGGCAGATTAGACCGGACCAGTATTTAGAAAGTTGCACTGAACTTGCATAAAGTTCGAGTCGCACTGTGTTTGATTTAAGCTCGAGTCCTGCATTTGTGTTGAGACGCTATGCCATCTACTATAAAAAACATAAAACCTTGGATCACTGAAGGCCTGATTTCAAGTATAAGAAAGTGCGACAAACTACACAAAAAAGTTTAGCAGCAACCCCTAAACATAGACGTACGATTCCAATATAGCATTATAGAAGTATTTGTATTGAGGCAATAAAAACAGCGAAAATATTATGTTATAGAAATCTAGTAGTCAAAAAATCAAAAATATATTGGCAAATTATTGAGAATTTACTAATTCTAACATCTATAAAAGCAAAAGAGTTTTCCAAATGGTTTATGACGAAAATATTCCAAACACAAATGAAAATCGGACTGTCTCAATAGGTCAAAAAATTTCAAATGAACACAAGAAAATCACAATTATGTATAATGTTAACTTAAAAGCACAAACATCAAACTCATTATTTTTAAGCCTGACTACACCACATGAAATAAGCTCAGTTATACAAGAACTAAAAATTAATAGCACTCAAGGTAAAGATGGTATTACTATCAAGCTTCTAAAAGAAATCAAGGTGTATATTTCCGAACCATTTGCATTTATAACTAATTTGAGTTTACAAATTGGGAGTCTTTCCATCTGCGCTAAAAGATTTGATAGTATGCCCAATTTATAATAGCGGAAACCCTTGTGATATATCCAATTATAGACCGATCTCTCTTTTAAGTGTTTTTTTTTTAAATTCTAAAAAAGATTGTTAAACGGAGGTTCCTAGACATAAATAATATTCTCTCCCATCAACAATTTGGTTTCCGATCAAAACGCAGTATAGAAGATGCCCTCATGTCTCGTGGGATAACTCGTCTCGAACCTGGATAAGGGAAATAAATGCATTGGGATTTTGATTAATCTTACAAAAGCATTTGACACAGTAGCTCTAACTAACTATAGTAACTATTGTTAAAAAAACATGAAAAAATAGGAGTAAGGGGCACATCGTATAAGTGGTTTATCGACTACCTAACAAATAGATGTCAAATTGTCTGAAATAATGAAAAATACAGCAATCCACCATTGATAACATATGGTGTTCCACAAGGAAGCATTTTAGGCCTTGTTATTTCTAGTATATATATTAACGACTTTTGTAATGCGACTTTAAATAATGGAAAAATAATCACTTTCGTGAAATATACCGTGCATAGCTTTGAGGGTAAGTCATGGGAAGATGTCAATACTCTAGCATAGGAAGGGTTGGACAAAGAGAAAAAATGGTTCAATACGAATCTCCTATAACTTAACATAAAAAATCAAAATATGCACTCTGCTACTCCTTAATTAACTATGCGATTTTAGTTTGGGGAGGAGCGGCAAAAACAATATTATAGTCGGCTAAAAGAGCACAAAGTCCTTTTAGGTATCCAACAGATTTTACACTTTTAAAGAGTACAATGTTTCCATTCTAACAATAACTCATCCCAAGCAATAAATCATGGTCACAAGACAACAAATGAACATCTACACACTAGTTCCGAGAGCAACAACGACATTCTTTGAACGTTTCAACATGTTTTTAGCTTCGAAACTGTACAATACATAACACTAACTGGAAATCGTTCACTTCCAAAAATATTATGCAAATATCGACTCAATATATGATTCAATTGGGTAAAGATTAGTCAGAAACATCTCTGTCCAACATTTCAACATAATCACAATACAATACCTACGCTAATAATTCAAAGAGAATTCTGTTTTAGAAATACATGTACGTATTTACAAAAATGAAACAAAAACAACTTAAATATAAAGATAACTTACATGTTATAACTTAATTAACTAAATTATCCTAATTCTTAAAAGCTATCTTACAAATAACTTAAACCTAAGCTTAATCTTCCAGCCATCCTCAGGGTCTATGGCTTCTGGCGTCCTGCGGTGCTGACCCTGGTGCCGTCCCTTGACCCCTCCTGATGCTATGTGGGTACCGGACAGCCGTCACCAAACGGTATCCCTCCAAGCGTGATAAGTCCACCTGAGCGCCGCACCTGCTCCAGCAGCCCTCCTCCCTACTCCCGGCTGCTTCGTAGACCCCTGATACGCTGGATAGGCGTATCCACCAGAGCGGTCCACACTCTCGACAGCTTCTGCAAAAGCTAGTGTCCGACGGACACACAGACTGTCATTAGCCTCAGCATGGTCCTCGATGTAGGTTGGGCACCATCACCGCACAGACTATCCCTTCTTCCTATTCTGGCTGCTTCGTGAGCTCTAGGTGTAACACACCCTCCTGAGCGGCCCACACATTCAACAGCGTCTAATAGACGCACAGACTGTGCACAGCCTCAGCACCTTCCGCGACTGAAGCCTTCGAGCGCCCCGCAAAACGGATCCACGGCGCCCTCCTCCGGTCCTTCATGATGCTCTATAGGTACTGGCCACACAGTGACCTCTTGAGCACCCCACCTACTCGGGTCCTTCTGAACGTCGCCAGCCTTGACCATGATGCCGAAGCACCTCGGGCTCTCGGAGTCAGCGTTATCGGGGTTAAAGCTCTTATTTCGCCAACCCGATAGCCCTAAATTACCTCCAGTTGGAGATATCGGCCGCGGGTGACCCTCCTCCTCCGGACGCCTCCCCTATATCCGATAGAACGTCCTCGGTATTCAAACCACCGTCCGAAGAAGGATGATCCAGAGTCTACCCTCCTTCCTCTCCTCCTCCACCTCCGGTAGAACTTCCGCGGTATTCAGGCCCCCATTCGAAGAGGGATGGCCCAGAGTCTTTAGACGTTCTACCCCCTCCACCTCCGCGCCATGTAGAATGATCAGTATTACCGTCCCAGAGAAGAATAGACCAGAATTCCTAGACGCGCCTACCACGTCTGCCTCTTCTAGGCTTTTCTGGGCCTTATATACTCAATTTCTGGATTCTACCCCTTTCTCGCTCATGGGCAACCCTTAGGGAGAGATGTCCCTTTCCCACTTATTAGTTTAAATGGCCTGTTAGCTTTCTCTTCTGTCGGCCTCCAACCAATCTCGATTCCTGGTAAAAATGACAATATTAATTTACTTCGAGGGCAGCTTTCTAAAACAATAACATCCCCATAGTCTCGCTCAATGTTGAAAACTATTGTTTCCATAAAAGTAGCTAGTAATAACACTTTGCAGTCGAGGACGTCTAAGAAGTTTTACTGCCTTTTTACAATGATCCATTGAACATTCCTCTGGTCCGAGCAAGTATTCAAAAACATCCCTTAATTGCCGAGGTCGTCGGTGCATCTTCTTAACGGCTTTTAAACAATGGGCTGTTGTGTGCTGCCTCGCACACCGAGTATATATCCCAAAGATTTCTCTTTTACCAGGTATTTTGTATCGACCGACAGATCTTGCAAACTTAGTTACACTATATTATACAATTGTATGTTCACTTCTGATGTGCAAAAAATTTTAATAAAGTTAAAATATGTTAATAAAGATTTATCTTATCTATTTATGCCCCACAGAGCCATCAAACTGCCGGAACCTCTGTTTCAAAGACGTCTCTCCGCGTATCTTAATTAAGACAGAGATTTCAGTAGTGCTGGTGATATCTATGTCTATTATATTCTGTAACATTCCTTTAACTATCATATGTCTGTTACAATTTGTTAATTTCTATTATATTGCTTTAATTTGTGTATAATTGAATAAACTTTTATTTTTCTTCATTATTTCCATGCCTTGTCACTTGCACATATTAAATTGAAAGCTTTATCCTTTCAAAAGTTTAATATGAATGAATAACAACCAAACTACTAAATTAAACCAGGAACCAGGTCAACTATTATAAACCAATCTACATATATATATGTAGCGATCATAATTCAAATCCACCGCCATCTCAGTCGGCATCGACGCTAGCGTCAGCGCTGCCGACTGCTGCTACAAGCCTGGCTCGATAATTCACCGCCAGGCAGTCTCTCCAGTTTCATCGTTTCACAACGGCGGTCTTGCCGGCTCGCGCTCGCCGAGCAAGACCGCCAACTCGCTTCATTTCATCTCATAAGACACGTGCACCTTTTACATCTTCATTCATTCCTTTCATTTTTATCTGTCATTGTTTTTATCATACTGTCATAATAAACCTCAATACACGCCAATCACATTTATTTCATTTAACCACCGTCCTAACCCCCAAATATATATATATGTAGCGACCATGATTCAAATCTACCGCCATCTCAGTCGGCATCGACGCTAGCGACAGCGCTGCCGGCTGCTGCCACAAGTCTGGCTCAATTCACCGCCAGACAGTCTCTCCAGTTTCAGCGTTTCACAATGGCGGTCTAACCGGCTCGTCTTTGCCGAGCAAGACTGCTAATTCATTTCATTTCATAATTTCTTACATCTTCATTCACTGTATTCATTTCTATCTGTCTTCATTGTTTTTATTCATTTGTCACAATAAACCTCAACACGCGCCAATCACACATGTATTTCATTTAACCACCATCCTAACCCCCAAATATATATATATATGTAGCGATTATATAGGTTTATAATAGTTAACAATGTACTACCAGAAGACAAAACATACCTGATTGATTGTCTCAATTATAAAACATCTTAAAATTTATGCAATAGTCCTCACTTAACAGACAGAAGGCTTAAAATAACGAATTATAATATTATGTATTATTCGTCAGCACTAATTACTAATCAAAATTTTAGAGATGATAAGAGATTAGCTTAAAAAAATTGTATAATGTTTAAAGAAAGGTAATATTTACACGATAAACGTCCCATAAAAAAGTTTACACGCATGAGGCAGCAAAATCCTTAAGCTAACCATAATAACATTTTTCCATTAGTTGTTAACGAAGCTGTGTAAAAAGCAGCTCATGCTGCCTGGAGCGTAACCCAACCGCTGTGGCTAACGGAGTTGGGCTTGCTGGACCGATTGATAAAACCTTTGGATTTTTAACATGAAACAATTTGTGGTCAAAAGTTGATAACCCAGATAAGAACCGACTACTCATTTTTTCTCTCTTATGCATTATTTTGTATGGCAGCACTCAATTTGTCTGTCGTTTGTCAAATTTTTGTGATTAGTAACTGTTAGTAACTGTCAAATTTTCCTTGTGTTAGTGAAGAATTACTAATTGAAAAACTTCGTTTCAAATATAAATCGTTTAATAAATACCCGTTAACATATTAAAATATGTTCGGAAAAAAAAAAGATACGAAGCCTCCATCCCGAAGAGCAGGCCAAAGTCTGGCTCAGGTTATTTCAAGGCTCATTTATTTTTTGTATCCTGTTAGATTAGTCACCATAAAATATAGCTGATTGACTTTCTTTATTTTTCGGTATGAGTGGCTGTATTTATAATATTCGTGTACTAAAGATTAATTTGTTATTTAACATTTATTGTAAAAAAATAAGAAAGCGCAAACATGTTTTATTTATTGCTAAATAGTTCAAACGAACAAATGAGATTATAATCATATATTAATGAGAAAATCATAAGCTTATCTTGTCTATTGTTAAATCCTTTTCTATGAGAGTTAAGAAAGTGTTTAAGGAACAGTATTTCCATTCTTATTGCAAGGTATTCTGAAAAGTTATTTTATTGGTTTGGCAGTATGGGCTATTTGACGTCCCTGATAATTTGGATGATGTTGGTGGAGCCTCTGATGATGGAGACAGTGATTTAGAGGCCGAGTTAGCGGCCATCGCCGGGGGAGGTGGAAAGGCTAAACCTAAAGCTAAGGCTAAAGTAGTGCCTCAAGTAGACCTCGACAATATGGTGGCGGAGAGTCTCAGAGATATCCCTACCGATGAAGAAATGTCAGGTTTGCTATTCATCAAATGTAACATTAAATAATTTTAACGTTTTCACAGTTCACTTTTAATCAGAGAATTTTTTTTACTAGTACATGTCAACTGACAACTATCGAAACATATTTTATTTTTATGCGAGTAATGCTGGCAATTAACATATTATGTATACTAGGAAAACAGATTATTAATTTATTAAACTTTATAGCACATGTTAAACACAACATAGTAAGCCATATCTTACTGTTTCAGATGGTGACGATGACCCCGACTTATTGAATGAACTCTTAGAGTTGGCAGATGAAGAGCCTGTATCTGAGGCCCCGGTCCATCCTCCGAGGGCCACTCGCCCTGCCCCTTCTCCTCCCTCCGGGGCTACCCCTACGGGAGGAGATCTTGCAGTTCTGCTGAGGGAACGGATAGAAATGTACATATTGGCCGAGCAAAATGCTAAGGCTAGCGGTGAATCTAGTCGTGCTAGGAGGTGGGGGTCCTATATGTTTTAATTTAATTGTACTCTCATATTTTATACTAGAATTATATGCCTGTAAATTTAATAGCAGGGCCTAGCAGTTATCTGCTAGTATATATATATATATTAGAATCACATTACATTTAAAAAAAATTATAAATATAAAATACATTTATGTGTTAATTTTTCAGGTTATCCCGCGGCTTGAAAACACTAAAAGATCAGTTAAAACAAGCTATGGCTGGGAAACCGGTGAATGAAGAGGATATTCCACCAGCTGTCAGCACCATCAAACATGAGAATCCACCTCCGGCTGCTGATGTGTCCTTTCCAAGTGAAGAAGTGAAGGAAGAACTTCCAGAACCAATCCATCCCTCTGTTGTGACTCCTGAGAGTCCGAAACAGACTGTAGAAGAGCCAACAGCGGACAATGGTATTGAATTATCCGATGAAGCAATGACCACTTTAAATATGTTGAATGGTAATTAACTGTATATTGCATAAATTAATAAAGTTATTAACTGGTAATTTTGTCTTTTAAAAAAGCCCTTTTTTATGATATTTAGTTTGTTGAGATATGAACGATACCCTAACTTTCAGAACGCAAAAATCAATATAAGACAGCGGCTTTATTAGCAAAGAGGAATGGGGACCATGCAACCGCCCTTGCGTACATCAAGATTTTGAAGCAGTTTGACCAAGTAATGGCTGCTGTTAAATCTGAGCAGTCCGTGGATCTCAGCAACATGCCTGGACCCCCGGGGGAAGTAGGTCCCAGTCCTGCTGCTCTGCCCGCCAAACAAGAAGAGCATGTTCAAACAGCAACAGGTACATCTGCTTATTACAACTGTGTCATTAACTATAGTTGGTGTGTGATGATTTAAGTGACAAGTGTCAGTGCAAACTCACAAGTGTTGCTAGATGCAAGATGATGTAATAATGTAGTGGATATGATGTAACAGCAACACACCTACACATATTTGGCAAATACTGGCAAAATAATTCATTGAGTCTAAAATGAGATTAAAATAAATTGGTTTAACCTCACCGATTAAGATTAAACTGTCAGAAACCGTGTCCAGTAGACATATACATTTATTAACAAATTTGCATTATTTGTTTGCGTAAATTTGACTTATTTGTTAGCAGTCAGAAAAATTTGCTCATTGATAATTAAGAGAATTTTATTAAATAAAGAAATAAAATATTATCATGGATATGTAACACTTGAAATTGCTTGGGAATTTGAGGCCTATAAGTTGAATTTATATAGGCTATTTGTATTTTTATTTCTCAAAATAAATAATAGATCCTTTGCAATCTTGTTAAGTTAATCAAGGTCTTTGAAAGCTTTATTCCTTTTTCATTATATATAAACAACCAATATTTTATCCCTTGATCTCTTGGACCTTAATTATAAGTGAAATAAAAAATTAATTAAGGTGAGTCAGGGTAAGGGCATCTAAGTCTCCTAATTACGTTTTAAATTGGATTCCAGTGCCACAATCTATTAAGAAATATTATAAATCAATATTTGAAGAGACGGTATGGAGAAGGTGCAAATCCAAACATTAGTTTGCTTGTACATAAGACCATTTCAAATTATGACAGTTTTTTTATGTCAACTTGCGAGTTGTGTATGCCTTTTCAATCTTTTGTATTTCTCGATAATCTTTTGTGCCAGGACGCTGATGTTAGGTAAGAACCTTTATTTTGAGTTGTAGTTTGTGATGTATATACAGTAAAACCGCGATATAACGAAACCCGATATAGCGAAAAATGACATAGAAAAAAAAATCGAAATTTAGTCCCTAAAACCAATTTTTCATACAAAAATGCATTTATATAACAAAATCCCGTTAATATTTATAACAAAATCATTTTTGTCCCGTACGAAAAAATGCCAATACATTTACGTAAATTTATAACGAAATAAAAAAATGTTTAAAGATGAAAATATTATTTCGCACTTACAAAGCCGCGCCGCTGCTCTGCCGTATGCGAACGATTTTATGGCCTTTTCGGCGGTGCGCGGCGGTTTGCCGACAAGATAGTAAAACAATTCAAACTTCTTCTTGGGTTCATAGTATCATATTTTGAAGTGGTTGCCGCCGTTACTGGTAAGTACCTTCGTAATTTATATACGACTCATTTTATAAAAATGCCGCGATTCAACTGTAAAATTTTTATTTTTGAATTATTTTTTATGTTTCATGCCCAAAACTATGTTTGAAGCGGCTCTACATTTAAACACAATTAAAATATTATTTTGTGTTTGCAATATTCTGGAATTTACAAAAATATCTTCCAATTGGTGTTGAATAGGTTCTGTTCTTAATTTAATTCCTTTGATTATCCATTTGCTTATCTGTTTTAATAACAAAACTACTAAAAATATGTAGGTATTCAGTTCCCTATGGCCTTCTTCCTCCTTTGTTTGCAGAATTTGCGATCTTTTTTGAAGTCGCGCAACATTTTTTTGCGACGGCGCGTAACATATAGTAGGATTTTTTTTATTTATTTCGTTATATGTGGGAATTCGTTATTACGAATTTTTATTTTTTGGGCCCTTGGATTTCGTTATATCGCGGTTTTACTGTATTAGTTTTGTGATTATTTCCACAGATTACGATTTATAAGACCAGATACACTTACCCCATAAATTTTACACTGTGGGGGAAGTGCAGTGGTTGGTATGGTACCCCATTTATTTTTGTATGGAAACTTTCTCAAATAGTGATGTATGGACAGTTCCATTCTTTTTTTAAATAATTAACCCATTTCAAAAACAATCGCTATAATATGTTGCACTTCCCCCGTCTAAGCAATTTTACTAGTTTTTTTTGGAACTCGACACGTTTTTCCCATCATTAAGGACCAAAATAACTAATTAATATTGTCCTTAAGCAGACCAGTAAAGACATTTTCATTATTTTAACAATTTGTCAGAAATAATACAACTAGATGCTCTTACCTCAAATGTGGGGTAAGTGCATCGACTTGTCCAATTTTTATAAAATGCTATAAATATCAGCTATCCTAAAAGGTTACATTCCAATTTTTAAAGACTTAAATTAGGAAACGGTTAGTGATCCTTCTATCAAAGTCACAGCATCATCTTATGAAGTTTGAGAACAGTTCAAAGTTTACGTCGATGATTTATATGTCACACTTTCCCTGATTCAAACAAAGTGTGCAATAATTATCGGACCTGTATATAAAATTCTTAATGGTTTTTACTCATTTTACACATTTGATTTTGTTTAAATCAATGGCTTTATTATTTTAGATAACACCCCTGCCTGTCCTCAAGACACAACTTCTGGTGAACTCTTGATAACGGCTGGTTCTGTCGAGGAAGCTCTTCAACAAAGATTTGATATATATAAGGTTTTTATTTGTTATCTTTTCATTTCAGTAGAATTTTATTTCCTAGTAAAACTTTAATTATTTTAATCATTAGTTTTTATCACTTGAAAATAAATATATGTGACATTTGTATAATTAACAAGCACTCCTTATGGTTTCAATTCTAGATTTCATGCAAATAATAGATGAAGTATTATATATTAGCTACCGAGTTTTTCCATTAAGAAGTCCAAGGGCTTGTATTTGGGCCAAGGTTCTCATGTGGTCCTTAAATAGAAGCCCATGGGAACGGAAACTTAAACTTAACGGAAACAGGTTTATTTTGAAATAATATTTATTTGATTAATGAAAGGTTATTTTTATTTTAAATATTGCAACAATAGAACAGTATGAAATTAAAAATGATTATTTTATTATCTTAAAAAAATATAAATATATAAGAGAAATAATAATTGCAAGAAGAGAATTATTTATATTAGTAATTTTCATTCACCTGTTGTATCAGAGCAATCCGAGTTAGTAGTGGAAGAATTGTTGTTTTTGGCTTCATCTGATTCCATTAATTCTTCATTACTTCCATCACTTTGTTGCAATATCGAATTTTGACATCCCCCAGCTTTTAAACACTTCATAAACTGTAGTTTTTCCTGGATAGTATACGATTTTCGTTTAATAACATGGTCCACGTCTATTGCAATGACATCTCGGGCATGCGCAGAGCGCTGATATATGTTACGAGAAAGCGCGTTATTATTTGTCCTCAATAAAAACCCATGAGGTTCTATTTAGAAAACAAAATCTTAATATAAGCCTATATATATATATTTGGGTGGTCCTCTTAATGGAAAATTTCAATACCATTATCATCTATTCCTTTGCATTTTTTTAATATTGTGTGTCCTTTTTCATTAGATGCTGGATTTATTTTGTATTTTAATTTAGTTATTAAAAAAAACTTATAAAAATAAATGATTTGTAATATAAACTATGCTTGCAGGAACAAGAGGCAGCTGCTAAAGAAGCTGGCAACTCATCAAAAGCTCGTCGAATGGGTCGAATAGTGAAGCAATTCGAGCAAGCCATGAAACAGCACAGAGCCGGAAGACCTATAGCATATGATGAGTTGCCCACTCCTCCGGGATTTGCTCCCATTCCTGGGGCTCCTCCCCCTCCCAAGGAAGAGGCCCCTGAAGAAATGCCACCACAACCAGACAATACCAAGGTGAGAAACTAAAGTAGATTGGGTCACTTTCTTTTTGTTAGGTTATGCACTCTTATTTAATCTATGATTAGAGCTGATGATGATTAGAGCCTACTCAGACGCAAAGAAAATAAACATGATTAATGTTGTACCAATGTTACATTATGCCAATAATGATTATAGCCTATTGTAATGCACAATTGGATCTGCAAAAAACCATATAGTCCGTGAGTAGCAAAGGTACAAGGGCAGTTTGAAAAGTCATGAATGTTATACTTATCAACACTATTCCAGTGCTAAAATTGTATATATATTAAAAAACACCTTTGATTATTTCAGCCATTTTGGACGCTCGGTTGTTGTTTGACAGTATTTGTCAGTGTCATATATATAAATGCGTACATTGTGTATATTGTACATAACATGTGGTGTACGTACCGACCGATACTCGCTAAGAGTCCCACTGAACTTAAAACTGTGGTGCGCTTTAGTACATTCCTAACCTCGCGAAATAGTCATTACGTGTTACAATTTTGATACTTGATATATCTATTCCTGAAGTTTGGACAACTAGCTACGATACACTCTGTATAAAAGTAGGTAAACAAACACACGAAAATAATTGTCAAATAAACATATTAACGAAAATGTCGTACGCAATATTACCGTTCATTGGAATCGATGATAATGAAGGTACAAAGTGAAGATTGAAGATAATAATGCGCAGAATTGTAGGCTAGGCATCTCGAGCCTTGCAGGCGATACCATACACAAAGCTGACGCGTGCGTGCCCTAAAGTGTGATGTGGCAATCGCGAATTCGGAGGTTTTTATTTTCTCCAGCTGGTTTAGATAAGACCTGATTTTTGAGGCGTAAACACATGTACGCTTCGGAGCGTGGGAAGGGTGTCATTCAAACCTATTTTGACAATCGGAAATAAATCCAACCTTAAACAACGTGGAGATTATGCCAAATGGCTTTATAATGGCCTATAATGCTCCCAAGGAGAAGATTTACAAGGGGGTAGCGACTCGCCCGCGCCGACCGCCCGCTGCGCCAAGGCAATAAAACAATTGACAAACATGACCGTAAACGGCTGAAATATATTACGAAATATTCTCATTGTAAAAAAAAAAATTTCGTTATATATTTACGTAAATGTATCGGTATTTTTTCGTTCGGGACAAAAAAAAATTGTTATACATATTAACGAAATTTCATTATATAAATTAATTTTTGTACGAAAAATTAATTGTAAGGAACTAATTTTAAAAAAAAATTTGATATACGTCATTTTTCGGTACAGCCGTGTTCGTTTTAACGAGGTTTTACTGTACCTATATCCACACATTTTAAAATAAAAATTGTTGTCAAAATACAGTGTAAACAAATTATTAAAAAAAAAAACAATTATAATGAACTATCTTTCGCACCATAACAACATAATCGTCATTTCTCCGCTCACTCCGCTGTATTGAAGTTAGCAACAAATCCAGCGCTTTTAAAACTGTTTCGTGGCGGCCTTTCGCACTCGCCTGTGACGTCTTGTTCTATATCTTGTTCACACTCCGCTTCCTTACTCCTTTTCTCTCCGTGACATTTCTCGCCTTTCATCGCAAAAGTTCTATCTGTCATCATGTTTAATATTGTCAACAACGTCATTAATGAGGTCGCGTATTATTATGTTAAATTTGTTTTTTTCTCTCGTATCAATTCGATTTTCTAGCAACTAATGGCGTTTTGTACGAGTTTCGCATTGGTGCTATTTTTGAGAATATAAAATTATTAATCAAAATCATAAAAATGTTTTAATTTAAATTTAATGAAATACAGAAAAGTCTGAAGAACTCAAACCACGCATTTGCGAATTCCAAAATGTCTAATATTACATGTAAAACAATGCAATAAAATAATTAACAAGATATGAGATAATCTGAGAAATGTCTGTATTAAAATGAATACAAATTAAATAATTTATAAAACATGGAAAAGTCTGAGGAAGTTAAGCGCATACTAGCGTTTGTACAACAAAATATACAAAGGCTACGTAAACAAAAATAATTATGGTAATAATACGGAATAGAAGATTAGCAAGCACTGACATTCGTAGAACAGCAACTGGGCGAATTACGTTACCTATAAGTGCGCAAGATAATATTTATATATAATAATATCTTTTTCTAATGTAAAGAAAACGAGCAGGAGAAAAATGCATGCGAGCTATGTTAATGCGTCGCGGTAAGGAAGACAAAGATTTTAAAATCAAGGACGCATAAGATATATTTGTCATTTTTTTTAGTATACTGAAAACGAGTGAGAAAACAAACAATGCAAATTAACTTTATGCGTCGTGAATCGGTATAGGCGCGGATACTACCCATTTGGATGGACTTTGACAGGTATATCGCGTAGTGTAGATTACGGACATTTGACAAAAAAACGAATTAGGTGAAAAATACATCGACAAATCCATCTGATAGGGTCCAAAAATAGCTTCGAATAACGATATTCGATTTATAAGTACAATTTAGTATGAAAACTTTCCAGAGCCACATTCTCCTCAAAAACTTCGACTTGCTGCGAATTTCGAATAAACGGAATTTTACTGAACCTATATAGCGACAGGCAGCCACTGTAACTTTTTTTATCAAGAATGATAACCCTTGTTTCCAAAATCTATCGTTATTACTGACACATGTCTTATCATAATAATTACTTGGCACCTGTGCTGCGATCTCGCAATTCTGTGTGATACAAAACCTTGTATGTAGACAAGGATTCTTGAGAATTTCGAAGTAGGCAGAGAGGATGAAGCGCCACACTCACCTGTTCTGACACACAACTCTCGCCTCATTCACATTCATACTTCTTCTCATGCATACTCGTTGATTGTTGAGGCTTCTAACAGGACCATCTTACAGTATCTGGTTTACCTGTCATTCTAAGTTTCCGCAGACGTACTATATTTCATGTGCCATATACCTTTGTTACAACTCTTTCGTCTCTCACGGTCCTCTTTTAATTATATTTACTGTGCTAAAATCAGATTTACATTCTCACCTAATTTGTTAATTCTTTACTCTTATCATAAATGGATGTCGTATACTATATTAATAATTTATCCAATCTAATCGTATACCTAAATAATCTCATTTCCACTACATTTAGTCTACTTTCATTCCTCTTCTGCCAGATCCAGGATTCACTTTCATACATCAGTGTTAGTACCGGGACTCCATTGTACACCGGTAGTCTTGCCTCGACTGACAAGTTTCTATTAGACACTATTGCATTCAAAGCACTGTTTTACACATTCACATATTTTCCAATTTCATGAACTCATTATCTGCCAGTTTTTCGCACATAGTTTTACATTTTCGCATTTCATTTTTCATTTTTAGTCAAAGAAAGGTAAATAATAAGTAAGGATGTTAAAACTTTTTTTCGCCCTTTTCAGCCACCAGAACAAGTGAGGCCCCCTGCCGCTGGAAATGCAGACAAGCCGGGGAGCCTCAGCAACGCAGGACGTTCCAACTCTGTTCGCAAGATGGGCAATCAGCTGGGCACAGGGCTCGCTGGTCAGCAGTTGGCGACGCTGTTACAGCGACAAAAGGAGTTCAAGGAAGCGGCCCTTGAAGCTAAGAAAAAGGGTAAGGAGAGCTTTATTCTTCTTTATCATTATAGAACAATTATATCTACCTAATTATTATTTATGTTGTTGTTTATCAATAATACCATTAACTACAAGTCTATGTAGGACTCTAAAAGTTTAGTCAACCAGAATTATGTATCACAAAGCGTGTTCTCTACACACGAGGATCGTATTCATAATGTTTGATCCAACTGTATTAAAATACTTCAAATATTGGCGAACTTTAGAGATAAGATTAAGTTAAAGCTTGGTACTGGGTATTGAAATGAGAAGATAGTGTACACTTTTTTTAAATGTCAGAAGGACAATTGGTATTGCCAAACTGCTGGGTAAAGCCCTGCTTTTCTTTTTCAAATTGAAAAGAAGAAAATAAAGAAACATCGTCATTGTGCATTCCATGAACAGCGAGACAAACAAATTTCTGTATTCTTTAGGAACTACCGAAGATAGACCCTCTACAATCAGGCCTATTCTCAAAATTGCAATATTGAAATGAAGGTGATTGTTACACCAACCCTCAAAAATAGACAGATAGTTTTGACAGATTATGGTACGTTTATCTCCCTCACTCCCTCACTCTCTCTCCCTCTCTTATTCAAAAATAGACAGATAGTTTTGACAGATTATGGTACGTTTATCTCCCTCACTCTCTCTCCCTCTCTCTCATTCAAATATAACACTATTTTTGAGGGTTGGTGTAATAATCACCTTCATTTCAATATTGCAATTTTGAGAATAGGCATGAATATGTGGGAAATTTTTTTTACACATTTTTCTATTGTATATCTTTGGAAATTTTGCTAGAAAACATGGAGAAATTAGTTATCACAGGTACAAGGAAGATGTTGAGAGGATCAATCTCCAATTAGATGGACAGGGTAAGTCTGAGAAAAGACCGGAGCTTCGCTATACGTCACACTAAACGATAGTAAAAAATGGAGACAAGCAGTTTGCATTGTAGAAGTAGATCAAAGATTAGACGAAAAGAGAGAGATGTATGTGTTATTTTGGTTTCAGGTGAATTAGCAGAAGCTAAAGAATTTCTGAGGTGTGCCAAGGGTTTCGATCCCCTAATAGATGCCGCCCAAGGTGGTTTACCGGTAGACCTGTCCTCAGTTCCAATTCCTCCACGATCTAAACAGCTTTTAGAAGAGAGGTGTGGTTTTTTATTATTATTTAAATGTCCATCGTAATAATATTATTTACTGAATATTCGTTAGCTTCCTTTGATAATTTTTAAAGGCAGTCTCCAACCATTCTTTAGATTACTTATTCTCGCAATTTAAGATTTTATTTCAGTGAAAGTAATTTTTCTTAATAAATAATATTAATACTGTGACCATCGACAGCTATGATATAGTAAGTCCCGAGGACTGTGTTGCGGACGAGGATGGCCCTGTAGGGCTGATGAGCCGTCTGGAACGGCAGTTGACGGAGCAGTTGAAGATGTGTCTAGACACCGGCGAGCATCACAAGGCCATGGGAGATGTTTCGGGAGCCAACAGATTCCAGCATCTTGCGCTCGCTGTCAAGCAGGATATTGATGTGGTTAGAATGGCCAAAAGGTTAGTACATATTAATATTGATGTCAACCTGTGGATCCATATGGATTATTTCACAAATCTGGAGCCAATATTAAGTACATTTCATTTATTCTTCTTTTTGAGGATCATATTTGAAAATGTTAATTTTTTTTAAATAAATCCCGGATTCACCAAACATACTAGTTTACTATAAAATTTCCGTTCAACTGACTTGGTTTGCCGTGAAGCGACAGTAAAAAATGTAGGCTTTATTCAAAGATTCCTTTTTCCAACTCTCATTTCTCGTGACATTGTACTTGTGTATCTCTTCACCAGTTAACGAAACATCTTGTCAATATTTTGATGCAGTGTCGTGTACATGAAGTGTATTACATAATTATTTTTTTTTGCATGCCATAGAGTAATACAGGTTAGAAAGCGCCGTTTGCTACTGATATCGCAAATAATTTTCGATAATAGGTATTAAAACCTATAATTCATTTTAGTGTACAAAAAACTTTAATACTACAAACTACATTAGTTAAATTAGACTTTTTTTTACTGTTTCCGAGGTAAGTTTGTAGAACTCCATATATTCACATATGTTAAATTAGACTGTTAAGATTCCAGTCTTCTGATTTAGTAACACTTCATAATTTTGTGATCTTCGAGCCAGGCCCATCCCGGTGAGCTTGTGGAGCATATTGTTCTAAGGCTTTAAACTAACTCACAAAATATTGTGCAAAGAGTAAAGAATATACTAATGTTATCTCCGACTGTTGGTTGTCGGTATTGCAGTATCAACAAATAACATTTGGCTCGTTGACAGCTTGACAGCCTGAGTGTGAGCTCCATTATTGATCCAAAGTGCAAGGTTTGTTTTTTCAAGTATTTAGCTGCCACAAGTCAATGCTAAGTGTTTTTTTGAATTAAATTTATTATTATAGGTTATGATGGTTGAACCGCACGCTACCTTTATTTACATATTACCATTTTTCATTTTGATTTTTGTAATTTTCAGATTAGGTTCAAATTCTGTAAAATTCCATTACGAGAACAAACAGTTTTCTATCGTACAATGCTGCACGGACCTCGGTGATAATGACCTGGAGCTGACTGTGATTCGAGGAATTAGCTACACAGTCGCCAATCCTAAAGATATTGACACTTATGTGAAGTTTGAGTTTCCTTATCCACAGGTAAATTAGAAAACTTGAGTGTCCAATATTTTTCTTCCAAAATATGAACAGATTTTACATTATGTACACATTGGTTAGAAATCAAAGATTCTCAATGTTTTTGTAGATAAACTATTATTTGATTGAATGTAAAGAGACGTCTTGGGATCATAAAAAAATGTTTTTTATTTGTTATTGATTTGAGTATGTAATAGAAAAAATCCAATACACTTCTTAGGCACAAGTCGTATGTACAATAATTATTTGTAGCCTCACAGTACACACATAATGATCACACAGTAAACAAAATAAAATACATAACAAATTTTATTTTCAACTATCTACAATTAATTGTCCAGATGCGAGTGGTCCAAAAAAGGATTTAACGGCTGTCATATTTCAGGAGGAACCAGTCCAGGATAGAACAGTCCTCGTGAAAGACACCAATAGTCCGGAATATAATGCGGTATTCACAATACCCATCAATAGGACAGCTCGGCCATGTCTCAGAATTTTCAAGAGACAGGCTGTTAAATTAGAGGTTTACTCTCGAGGGTAAGATAGATCAGTTCAGAAATAGTCATGATTTATTGAACTCATAAAAAAAAATCAAGTTCTAAGAAGGTATTTCTGATCATAGTAAAGATTTAAATGTATTAATTTGTGCTGGTTTTTTGATAGTTTAGTTGAGATGAAAATCATCACTTTAATCTCAACTCAACTTATCTTTTTTTTTGCAGCAGTGCAGTGCTTTGCATAACTCGCAAGTGTTCACCGAGTCATTTTCTATTTCATAATTTATACAAATCCTTTTTTTTTACTTTCAACAAATCATTTGTTGTTATGCGTGAATCATTTGAGTTTTCTTGTGCTTGTCTGAATGGTGGTGGTCATGGCTAATTCATCTTCGTCATTAGTATCTCATTTAACCTTTTCACAATCACTCTCACACAAATTAAATTCAATGTATCTATGTTGCAGTCAACATTTCCTCTAAGCCTGTAAGTTTACACATTAATAAGTACGCTGTTAACATTTTGGGATTAGATATATGTATTGTAATTATCCTATTTTATAAGCAAAATACATGTCAAAATAGATTATTCTACATTTATGATATGCAAATATCTAGATATCTATCAAAGTTCTTTTAAACAATATTTTTGAGTTGAATTTGAATCATTGACATTTGTGTTAAAATTCTTAAAATTATTGTGTATAGAATATCATTACCGAAAATTTCAATTGCTGGTAGACTCAGAGCAAAATCTACGATTTGGACTTATTGGTTCAATTCAGTTTTTTTTCTATTTTTCTGTGCTCTAAAATTTTTTTTCCATAATAGAAATGTTCCTTACGTAACTTTAAAAGTGCGTGATTTCTACATCATTTGGTTATTGTAAAATCATATATGTAACCAACATCAAAGAAAATAGTTTTGTGTTTAAATCTCAATCTTGCATGATTGTGTAACATATCTCAGGTCAATGGATAAGATAGCATAAATCATTTTATAGGAATCACAAAAAAATAATAAAATACAATTTCAGTGAAACCCTTTAATAGGTTTTCCTGCCTAATAGGATTACAATTTTCGGTCCCGAAAAAGTCCCATACAAATTACATATTTTTTTATGCTTAATACGTTTTCCAAATAATAAGAAATAAAAATATTTATGATAGAACTCAATCCGTCCAAAAAAACCCATGTAATACGTTTCGCAAAAGTAATTTTGTTTGACATTTCTAAAAATGAATGTGGTATTCTTTCAATGGGTGCAATAAAATTAACTCTCTTTCAATGGGTTTTTCCATGTAATATAAAAGTTTATCCATTTGCAAAAACGGTAATATTTGAATAGGTCCATAAAAGATAGTGCCCAAGCAAAATAAATCCCAAAAATCAACAAAACAGAACCTCAGCCATCATAAACAATACGTTAAGCATGTACAATACCAGAGCCGCATTTCTAATTTTGTTTTATTTCCACTAATATCTACCTTTAAATATTCTTAATTGCTTAGGAGGCAGAAAAACCCTTAGAATAAACAACAATTTACTTAACTCTTACGATGACCCGCATTGAATTAGACCTCATTTTATGACAAACAGATATCATATAGATAAAATAACAAAATATGTAGTGCATTGACATTTTTATTTTAATCTCTTTGCTCGTATTACCCTAATTACACTCCTGTGCCTGAACCTTCAATTTATTTCGGGAATTCCAAGTATCGAATTGCTTTGTCAAATTTTAAATTTATAATTGTATGAATAAATTGTGTGTAATCTTATTATGTATATTGAGTGTAATATCATATTTTAGGGGTAGATACATATGTAATAAAAATACGAGTTGAAAATGTTCAAACTTCACGTGCCTAATCTGAATCGTGTCAGAGATATGTGTTTAAAAAATCATAGTTATGCGATTATTTTGATTAATTGAAATATTTTATTGATTCCAAATTATATATTGAATACAAAATATAACTAATGGGAACTTGTCAACCGAGGCAAGACTAGCCTAGGCATACAATGAAGTTCTGGTACTGACACCGATGTACGGAAGTGAGGCCTGTAGTTGGCAGAAGAAGAACGAAAGTAGACTTAATGCAGTGGAAATGAGATTACTTAGGCGTATATGTGGTAGATCCATTTATGACAGAGTAAAGAATGAAGAAAAAAGAAAGGAAAGAATTTAAAGCTGACCTTAGTATAGTGAGTAGGATTAAGAAAGGATCACTTAGGTGGTTTGGTCATATGGAACGGATGGATGAGGGGAGAATGGTTAGAAATATATATGACGCAAGTATTGATAGCACCAGAAATAGAGGACGTCCGCGGAAAACTTGGCACGATCAGGTAAACCAGATACTGGAAGATAGTTCTGTTAGAAGCTTCAATAATCGACGAGCTTGTATAAGAAGATGTATGCATGTGGATGAGACGAGATTTGTGTTTTAGGACAGAAGAATGTGGCGCTCTTTCCTCTCTGCCTATTCCCGTGGCGAAATGGCATAATGGTATATTAGTTACAAAAAAATAAAGGTTATTGAGCTTCGAGCAAATTAGAGACTATTTTTTATTAGACGATATACGGCCTGAAGCAATGGTATAGAATAATAATAATAATGGATCAATTTCTCAAATATTTATTTTGAAGTAAATCTATTTGATGGTTAACATGATTTTGTAAAAATATCACAATAATATTTTCTGTAACAATACAAAATTTGTACATACATATTGTCGCTGTAGCATAGTTGGATAATGCACCTTCCCCGGTTAGGAAAGAGATCCAGGTTTGAATCCCGGTGGCGCAACAATAATATTTTTCGATTAAATTGATTTTATATGTATATCTTTCTAATTAATATATTTAATTCATATTTAAAATATCACAGACCTATGTTCTGAATAATTACAACTTCACAATAAGAATGTGTTCTCCTAAATAATAAAGTTGTATCAATGTGTCCAAAATTTAATAAAAATGAATTGATAATTCTGGCGTCTGCTATCAGCTTACTCAAAGGTATTTGAGATTCTGTAAAAATAAGGTAGATGGCTCTGTCAAATAATGGAAAGATTAAATGTATTAATATCAGAAAGGTAACATATAGGTTCGAAAATTGTCGCTAAAAATATTGTCGCTGTAGCATAGTTGGATAATGCACCTTCCCCGGTTAGGAAAGAGATCCAGGTTCGAATCCCGGTGGCGCAACAATAATATTTTTCGATTAAATTGATTTTATATGTATATCTTTCTAATTAATATATTTAATTCATATTTAAAATATCACAGACCTATGTTCTGAATAATTACAACTTCACAATAAGAATGTGTTCTCCTAAATAATAAAGTTGTATCAATGTGTCCAAAATTTAATAAAAATGAATTGATAATTCTGGCGTCTGCTATCAGCTTACTCAAAGGTATTTGAGATTCTGTAAAAATAAGGTAGATGGCTCTGTCAAATAATGGAAAGATTAAATGTATTAATATCAGAAAGGTAACATATAGGTTCGAAAATTGTCGCTAAAAATATTGTCGCTGTAGCATAGTTGGATAATGCACCTTCCCCGGTTAGGAAAGAGATCCAGGTTCGAATCCCGGTGGCGCAACAATAATATTTTTCGATTAAATTGATTTTATATGTATATCTTTCTAATTAATATATTTAATTCATATTTAACTTATTATAAATGATAATCCCCATAATCTGGCTTAAAATACAACATATTCTTCCAAAAATAATCTAGTTTTCATACTGGCAGCCTTTTAAATTTCTGTCAATGCCGACAATAATTTCCCTAAACTGAGATTCAGTAAGGGTGAATATTCCATGTTTAAACGTAATTCTATCGCAGTTCTTGACCTTGCGGTGATGTCTCGATATGTTGAGTATACAGATAAATTATATAAAAATCATCATAAGGGATAAATTTTAAGTATCCAGTCCAACAGGCTTATTTTTTCCAACAATACTTTTTTTAAATGTGCATTCTTTAAGTTGGCTTGGAAGAGATACGATATGTCTTGTCATGCAAAAAATTTTACATTTTATAAAAAGAACGAACTTTCGTCGGACTGACGCAACCGGCACTTTCAGGTGATATCTTTTATCATATGTATTTTATCTCCTAATACCTTTGACCTACCCTTATTCTACTACATAAACGCTGAATAATTTGAATTTTAGTCTTGTTAGTGGTTCGACTTTTAATTTTTACTACGTCGATTTATTTTATTTAGGTAGTTAGATATTTAATGTCAGATTAATTTTAATTTCGTTTTATAAACTTTTTTTGTATTGGAAATAGACAATTTTATGTCACAATTATATTTTTAAAAAAAAAACAATCTAGTATGAAGGACTATTTTATAAATGAATTGCTATATTGTTCTTTTTTTAAATTTATCTACCCATGCAATTGTGAATGGCGATGAAAATTTTAATTCAGTTGTTATGGCCTAGTTTCTCTCAGGTGATTTTCAAATACATATTCATATAGGTAACTTTTTAAGAATAAAAAAAATTGTTTATTTAATATTTTAGTTATCATAATATAAGTGTAATGTTAGTTAAAATACAATATTAGATGTTATGTTCAAATAAATCATGGCAAAATTGAAATCACTGTAAATAAGTTTTCCTGCTTAAGAAATTTTTATCTGATGGTCCCTTGGAAAACGTATTAAGAGGGTTTCACTGTATATGATGGGTAGTTCATAATTATTTATCTTTTATTCATATTAGTACATATTAAATTGACTTATGTGTCTTAGTCTGGTAGTGACTTCGTGAAAGAAAGTCATATTGTAATCAAAACAAATAAATGCCATTTTAAACTTAGATGCTTATGTCCACCGAACCTAGACATTTGATACATATATACATAAAACAAATTTGACCTTTAAAGCATGTTTTTTCTTACAACTGCACATATGCTGCACATATTTTTAAGATTTACATGAAAGTATATAAAAATTAATTTTACTTCCCCAATAAAATAAAAAATTATGCCTTAAGTTACATGTTTGTGAATAAAATTTTACTCTCACCTATAGGAGTAATGAACAGCACTAGTGTATGTAGACAATACAGAATTAGTGTATTGTTTATATACACCAGTTCTATGATTAGTCAATTACTTAGCGCCGTAGTAGTAAGGAAAATTTCATTGATAGACTGTTAAAGCAATTAAAATTTCCAGCATCGATACATATCAAATATGGAAATGAAAAAATGTGGAGCTCATTAAGTACATACAACAATATTCAACAAAAACAATAATAGAAGTGTGATAGAAGCTTTGAGGTATTGTTTTGCCTAAATGACATGAGCATAAAGTGCACGGTAGAATAAGAAAAGCTGATCATTTTTCAGTGATGGCTTTTTTACATGCAAGAGATTTGAAACAGCAGAGGCGCCACTCCACACAATAAAAAAATTTGTGCATAAATATAATTTCCGGGAAATAAATCTAAATTAAATACATGTTTATGTAATACATTTTGATATACGTATTAAGTTTGTATATTTAAGTATATCTGCAAATAATTCAACATCCATATGTTCTAACCGATTAGATAGTTAGCGAAAGTTGTATATGAATTATTTTAATATTACTGCAGAACAATGGAAAAACTCCTGTAATTTTTTTTTACCAAAAATGCTTCAAAAAGATTATATTTCTTCCCAGACACGACATTTTAGTTTAGACAAATATAGTCTATAGTGGCAACAATACAGCTTATCGTACTTGTATAGCATCATATGCTATGTCCATGTCTAGCATGCCATTGCTATACAGCAACTCGATGCTTGCTGTTGCACAATATCATGCACAATCGATTCTGAGTCCTATATTATTTGAGCTATTTAGATTCAACCTGGAACCTTTGATTTAAAATGTTTATTTAAGTAAACATTGCTTTTGCACAAAAAATATGCATTTGCTTTCATTTAAATTTACTGCAATATTTTATGTTGTTTTAAACTATGTACTGTTATCGTACATGTCCTATGTCAAATTTTTATTAAACATTTCTCAATCATTTTAAAATTATTTCCTATTTTAATTTATGGCTCGATCGGTCATAAGCTATAATATTATTCCTAAAGTAATAAACGAATTTTTTTCTGAAAAATAAATTTCAAACATAAATAGTCAAATGTGTGTAAGAAAATAGGCAAATTTGCCTGTTAATATTTTTGATCTTGTTCTGTTAAAATAGTTGCATTTCAACTATCTACCGAACATTAATTATTGTTTTTTTTTAAATTATACCATTGATTAGATATTTCACCTATCTTCATTAATCGCTCACGAGGGCCACCGGGGTTTTCTAGCCAGTTGGTTGAGTGGCCGCGGAGTATGTGACGTGGTGTGTTGTGTGTGTGTTGGTAGGTGTTGCGGCCGACCATGCAGTTGCCCCTTCCCTTTTTTCAGTGGTTTCTTCTCCCGAGACGCCCTCATTGGAGCCATCAACGTAAAGCTGCAACCGCTCGAAACACAAACTGAGCTGCACGACTCATTTGATGTAAGTTATTACATTGTTAAACAATTATAGTAAGAACTGCTTGAGTTAAATGTATTGAACATTTATATTTATGTACATTTAAAAGCTTTGCAATTTTTTATTTCCCAAATTATAATTGTGTAAAAGACTAATAACCGGAAAACTATGTACCTACCGCTTCTTGCAAAATATATTTAACTTTGGAATACTATATTTCAAAATGTTTTCATATAAAGAACAAATTTCTTTTTCATAACTAAAATTCGAACAAGAGTATTAAAATTTCATGGTTAAATTATGTATTGTTTCCAAAAATACAATTAATCTCTTGTATTGTAGCGTTTAATAAATATAAAAATATTAAAAAAATGAAATAATGTTTTATCTGAGCAGTGAGGAGATATTGTTGTGATTAAATCATAAAGTTGAAAACATTGTTTTGTGATCAAATATTACTCATTATTATTATTCATAATAATAAACAGTTCCAAGTACAATGTTTATATTTTTAAATACATAACTGGAATATTAGTACAATTTATACATCATTGACTCTAGCTTAGAAAAATTATAATATTTTTCTAAACAGATTTCTAAATTATTACAAATTTATTATTTCAGCTGATGAATGGACGTAAGGCAGTTGGAGGGAAATTAGAGATCAAAATTAGGGTCAGAAATCCTATGCTGACTAAACAAATTGAACAGACCACGAGGAAGTGGCTGGTCATGGATCATTGATGCTCTTTTCCCCGCATTAAGAGTTGCCTATGAAGTTGAATATTTCAGCTAGTTTAAGATGATTCTGAATTACAAATTAAATTGTGACGGGCTAAACTATTTTCAGTAAAAGACACATTTCACTTTTTTTAAATATATTTGTTATAAAATATGAAGCTTTTATTAAATTTAAGAAATGTAGTAAAATGTTTGAAGTACAGGAAAACCTCTTTAACGCGATTAATTCACTCTGTAATTACCTCATGCTAAGCGAAACCACATAAATCCAATACAATAATAATTATAATTATGTAATCCAATATCAAAAATACAATACATACATGTAAGCTATATTAGAGGATAAAAATATCCAAGAATAAAATATAATGCATGATTTTTGAATACATAATTAAATGATAAACTACTTTTTCATTTAAGAGTATAACTCCTTCATTTAATTTTCTAATTTGCTTTATTCAAATTTCATCACTTCATTCCATATTCCCTTTGCGCAATCCATGTGATCAAATGCTCACTTGAGTTCTTTTGCAGCTAACTTCTTAACAATCTTTTTGTTCTTGCCCGAATAGCTCGGGGACAATTCCCAGTGCGAGCGAGACTCCCCGCAGAGGACAAGCAATAATCGCGTTAACTGAGTAATACCACTTTGCTTGAGTGCGTAAATCTTTAAGCGAGGTTTTCCTGTATCATATAAATGGTAATTTTTTCACTAAATGGGAAAATTATGCATTATGCTTTTGTGTATAATATATTGTATTTTTTACCTTAAAGTTTTCACCATTAAATAGAATATCAAAAGAAATATATATGTAATATCAACATTAGAATATACTTTGTTTATATTATTTATTGATTTGACAAATGTTCAGGTGTTTTTATATGGACGGTACCATGATCATACGGTTAAATATTTATGAATGTTAATTACTATATTTTACATAGGTCATGTATACTTTTGATATACAAATTATGATGTTTTTTTTACGTTATTTTATGTTATCTATCGCCACTTTTTTAATATATAATTTATCTAATTTTTCACCAATACATATGTGTAAAAAAACACTATTTATTACTTAAACTCTTTATTTCTCCTAAACATAAATATCTATAATATTATTCGGGCCTGCAAGATGGGTAAACTTCAAGGGGTAGTTGCTTTCTCCACATGAACTCTGATATGTAGGTCTCAGTGGTGTTGTGCCGTTCTTCGATGACGCTTACTTCTCCACCTTGCTGATCCCCCCAAACGTTCTATATTCTGTGTGTGAACTCCAGTGTTTTCTCAACAAAATTGTAACGATGATTAACCTTGAAATGCTGGAAGCCAGCCTCTTGAAGCTCTGTGGTTTTATGTCCTCGCAATATTCTGCAATGTTTTCTACAATGACAGCCGAGAGAGTTGAAGCAGAGCAGAGCAGAGCGGTTGGAATCTTGAACAATAAAACAATTGTTTGTTTCACAGTAAATTCCTCCAAAGACACACCTGTGGTAAAATGAGCTCAACATTATTCTTACGCCTTGTGAACAGACTCTCATCGATTTCAACTATCATCCCGTCATCACCAATCTTGGTTTGTTGTCGGTTTATTAGGCTGTAGATACAAACCTATCTCATGCAATTGTCCCAGTCAACCACCCAATTATTCCCAGTTTGCATTCGTACCATTTAAGAATGGATGTTTCCCGGTACTATGCTATATGAAATGAAGAACAGTAACTTCAATAAATCAAGACATGAGTTTGAGAACCAGTTCTCCTTACTGAGACCAATTTGCTGCTTACACTTTCTATTGTTACATTTCCAAAAGATCGTAGAACCGAAATAGAGCTTCGCACAATGGACATTTTTGCAGATTGCTTCCCTCTTCAGTTTCAAAGATTTGTAATTAGGGTAAAACAAAAAATATATATATTAAAAAAGTGGTGACAGATACCCACGATTACCATTTTTACTGCTGTAACTGTGTAATCTGGAAATGTGCATATAGAGCAGATGGTTGATTGTACTTTATCTTAAATTCACATACATAATATTATAATTCATACAAACATTGTAGATATTAGTATATATGTATGAAAAGCAGCCTTTATAATGATGTGATCTGATTTTATCTCTAATTTTGTATTTATGTAAATATTAAACAACTACAAGTGCCTGATAATTAAATAGATTGTTTTGTTTTTCATTTCCAGTCAAAATTGTGCATAAATATTCATAAATGATGTTTTATTAATAAATAATTTATTATAAAATGTCTTTTCCACTACAGCTGAAAAATGTAGATAAAAGCATAATGTACATACATATTACTAATTATTTGTAAAACTTCTGAGTCGTGCCGTACTACGCATAAATATATATTCTGATTTAAAAATGTATTTTTTATTTCTTATCAATCATATTTTTTCAATACAATACATATTAGGTTGATGCATAAGTTCTTGGCATTTTAACGGTTGTCTTTTATCGTGAAATTTTGGGTATTTTTGTCATTGTACATTCCTCACCCTCTACCTGATTAGCCAGTTTCCGTTCAACAGCTGGTCCTATAAAAATCCCAAAAAATTAGCAATGGCCCCGAATAAATTTCATTTATGACATTGCATGCTTTATGAGTTCAAAAAAGGAAGAAGTGCTACTACTGTAACTGAAATAAAATAAATAAACTAAACTTTGTACTACATACACAACTGAGTTTTATTTTTGTCACAACTACAGTTTAAGAGTGCAGTCTCAGATGTAAAAGACATGCCCCTCTCGTCAGCAGTTGCCATTTACAGCTGCTGATGAGAGAGACCAAACTATGCACCTCTCAAAACTATATTTGAGACAAAAATAAAACTCAGTTATGTATGTAGTACAATGTTTAGTTTATTAAAAAATTTTAAATAATTATTCTTTATGAAGTACCAAAAATTGAGGCCAACGCGCTTTTGAAAGCAGAATCATAACTATTTGGTAACATATTTTTTCTGTTTCCATGAATATATCAATATATTATATTATGATGAATAGTAACTTCTGTTACAATTTTGAACTCAATGATTTTACTTATTTTATAATCAAATATTTCATATTAAAATTTCTGTTGAATAATTATTTTAAAAGTAGTTTATTTAACTGGATCAAAGAAACGAAAAGTGAAGCGAGATCAATTGGAAATGCAAAGTAAACATCCCTGAATAACATTTTTTCCCGAATAAATTTTTTTCAAATGGACTTCAGACTATGATTCAGTTTCAATATTACACAATAATGAAGAAAATTATAGTATTTTCAATATTTAAAATTATAGTTCCCCAAATTAATATAGAAAGTGTGAAAAATTGTATAATATGAAATCCATAATAATATTTGGCTCATGATTTATTAATTTAATTTAAAGATGAATAACATTTTAATTATTTTTACGTAATATGTATTACAGTTTATTGCTTTAAGAATCTTAGATTTAAATATAAAATAATTTGTGGTATCATTGTTTAGTACAGGCATCGGCAACCTAGGGCCGGCCCGAGGTGGTGGCGAGCTCAGGCCTTACTTACCCGAGGGCACCGAGCAAACTGGGACGTCTAATAAGCCAAAATAAAAAAAACAAAGCGAAGAAAGAGCTACAGTTTGAACAAAATAAAAAGTTTATGAGCATTACAAAATACATAATACAAGAAAAGCAAGACAATGCCATATAGATCCAGAAGAGCCATCTTCTGCTTCTTCAAATATCATCGTAAATGTCTCCGCTGAAGTGTTGCCCTGGGGAATGGCAGCTAATTCTCTAGTATCACAATAATAACAGCTTATGGGATGCCGTTAAAAAAGACTGACCGAAATACTCACCTGGACTGTAATCTTAATAATGACTGGGAAATGAGCTAAGAAATCAATGAAGATTCGGAAATTTAAATATTTTGCCCATGTGAAACGAAACATGAGAAATATATGTAAAACAATACTCTCCACACGCTCCATCTTATCATCAGAGCATGATTGAATCATGAAAAGGAGGGTCTGGCCGAAGGAGGATGTTGTAACTGCAGAATCTGAGAGTGAAAGAATGGCTCAACACAGACCGTTTTTAAAAAAAAATCATAGATTGGGGTGCCCAGAAAAATTTAGCCCGAGAGCGCCACTCGTGAATGTGTGCTTTTCTTTGCTGCCACATCTCAGAAATGAACTTTTTTTGGAAACGATGCCCCACCCACCATATTCGCCGAACATTGCCCAATGGGATTTTCATTTACTACGCAGTCTTCAAAATCATTTGGACGTAAAAAACATGAATTCTGTCGACGAGGTTAGAACAGTACTGAAGGAGTATTTTTCATCACGGACAAGTGAATTTTGGAAGAGGGGCTTTGCAATTTTACCAGAAAGTAAGAAGAACATTGTAGAAAATGGAGGAGAGTATATTTTAGACTAAAAAATAAGTTTATTTAGCTTAATTTTGAAAAATAAAAATGTATAAAAACACCACATTATTTATGGGATAATTTAATAAATAAATATGAACATTTTCTTGCGAGTATTTTAATTTTAAAAAAGTGAAAGGTGTGTTCGTCCAGAGGTCTGGAGTGTGTTGCTACACCACTGGTCAATGTACTATGCATTCGAAATATGAGTACAGGCAGTTCTCGATTTACGAACATCACAATTTTAATATTTTATATTTACTTAACGCACGAAATGCAAATGTATAGCGAACATAATTTAAAGATTGCCGATACCCTAAACTTAATACAATACTAATCAGAAAATTCTTAATACATATGTAATATTCTATAGATCAAAAATAAATGTTTCTTGGCTAATAAAACAAATTTAGCCATTAAATAATATTACATACGTAGATACATATTTTGCATGGTGCGTATAATGAAGGAGTGACATGTGTATTCAACAAACAAATAATGCATCGACCGATCTTATTTTGCGTCTGATACACGTGGTCTGCGTCAAATAAAAAACATGGACAGTCATTTAAAGAAGCAGAAAGGTCGTTCTGCATTTTTAAAATAAGTTAAAGCTGGCATACCATCTATAAAGTAATAAAATAAACAAATATGTTTATAGAATGGGAGAATGTAGAAAACAATGCAAGACGCTGTATACATTGTATCTGACAAGCTAATTGAACCATTTTTACCCATACCGTAAAGGGTAGTTCTACATTTGAAGATAAAAATATATGTTAAATTTATCATCCCAAAGTCATATAATAACTTTAATTGTGATTGTGGTAGTAAAAGACAAAAATTCAGTTTAGAAACAAAGCTAGATCTCGTAAAGAGGGCAGAAAGATATAAGAAGCAGGCGGATATAGCTCGTCATTATGGTTTGAACAGATGGAGTATCGAAACAATAATTAAAGCCAATTAAGATACAATTATGGAGGCCGTCGTTAAGAGAACGACACCTCCTTTAATAAATAGGATACTGACAGATAGAAGTAACTGTTTCAACTTATTTTGTATTCGTAGCGAATATCATTATAATAAAATGTACACATTTGGTGTTTAATAGAATGCTTTTCATATGTACAAATGACTGCTAACTTATACAATGTTTAGATGCATAACAAATAAAAACATATAACCAGCGCCGGCGTTACGCACAGGCAGAGCAGACGGCTGACTGGCGGTGAAATCAAGAGGGCACCCTCATAGTGTTATTTTATAAAAATCTAAAAACAAAATCTCAAGTTGCAAAATGATAATAGTTTATAATAAGAATAATCCAGGAATAAACAAACCTATAAAGCAATTCTATTATAGTTATTTCCTAATAAAGCAGTCATTGGTAATCAACACTAGTGTCTAGAACTTTCCTTGTTAAAAAGCCGCCCTTTGGCAAGCTTCAAAATGCCGCCCCTAACGTATGTGGCACGCGGGCGGCTGATTTAGGGGGCGGCCAGTTCATGGGAATGATTTTAATGTTTTACAAAAATTGAAAACTAAAATCTCAGTTTGAAAAAAGATAATAGTGTGCACAAATGATTAAAATAATAATTAAGAAATAAACAATTCAATCAGACCACCGTCTGCATTTACAAAGAAAACTTCTTTTTGTGGCAGTTAGGAGATGAGTTATATTACGAGTCAACGAGAAAATGCATTGTTTTTAAGTTGCAGATTAAGAATTCTAACGGCGTGACAACTTTCTTCTAGATATAAACCATAAAATAAAAGATGTGATAACTTATTTTGTAATTTGGAAATATATCATAGTTCATTCCATTTCCGAACACAACATGGTACAATTCAAAACTTGTGTCAGTGATTTGGTGATCATCTAGAATCTAAATTCTATAATTACAACTTTAATATGAGGTTAGTAAATTATTATTTTTAATGAATTTTTGATCAAATACTTGGTGGTCGTTTAAATGAATATAAAAACACAATATTTAATTTATTCCTTGCGGATAACTGATTTCAGATTTATATCCATTATCCACCGACAAAAACATATAAACAGGTAAACAACAAATAACAAAAAATGGAAAGTTTATAATTGGCAAGTCGGGTTACGAAATTAAAGAATACACAACAAGGAAAAAACCCATAATTAGGAATTACATAGTACATAAGTAGTCATTATTATGTCAGATTATTTTAATCTTTAGATTATTTAAGACTAACTAGACTGTGATCGAGAAATTAGGTATAGTGAATTTCATTTGCAAACAAAATGTTTTCTCAATTTTGAGATTATCATTTCTCGTATATTTAGAATAAAATCAATTGATAATTATTCGCATATGCAATGCGAAACCATTTCCCACTTGAATGTAACTATCTAAAAATATTATTTTATCTATTTTCCCAGCTAGTATTGCTAGCGGAGAACGTTTTTCTCGTTTAGATTGCTGAGCTATCTATTTTGTCCATTAAAAACTATATTTCGAGATTAATTGACAAATATACAAGCAAGAAAAGAAAAATGTATACCTATGATTATGTAATTGTTATTTTAAATTTATTTATTACTAATGTGACTAACATTATTTGTATTATATTTACATATACGTTGAATACTTTTTTTATATTTATTAATTATTAAATGTGATATACATTTGATAATACTCCCATTTTGATCAAAAGTACGTCCCGCACTTGAAATTGTCCTACAAAGCTATTTTAAGATCACCTTTAGCTTTGTTAGGGTGGAAAAATACAATCCTGACTGGCGGTGTAAACAGTCTAGCGCCGGCGCTGCACACGACGAACGACCTCGAGTAACAGTACCTACCTAGTTGCAATTGCCTTTTGAGGACATATTATTAAAAAAGGATTTATTAAATTAGAAAGATGTACAGAAAAAATCTTATCCTTGTAATATTTGTTTGTAAAAAGAATAATTCTGTATATCTTTCTAATTGATTTATTTTATTTGTATTAAAAACACCACAGAAATATGTTCTAAAATTGCAATTTCACAATAAAAATGTTCTTTCATTTTAAAAAAAGACATTTCAGTACAAAATTCTGAACAATGTCGATGGAAATGCGTCTCGGAAGTTATTACGTCGTTCAAATTAGCAGCTGGCTGGATTTTGAAAAATTAAACTCCTTTTGAGAAAAAAAAGTTTCACTCACAATGAGCACCTTTTTTCATGTTTTTATATGGTAAAAATAAAATAAATAACCTATTGCCTCATTCTTTTCTTTTTAAATTGGTGGTTGCAATTCAAAATACAGGACGAAGTTTGTAGTTCAGTAAAAAGTTTGAATTATTGTGGACATTGCGCGCCATATACCGGAATAAAAAGAAGACGACATCGGATACCAGATAAAACCAGGTAGAAAAGTACAATGGAGTGACGTCTGACACGAGCTGATTGAAAAGTCACGCCGTCACCTGTCGGCGAGTCGATGTTATTACGAAACGTCAACTCGAGAAATGGCTACTCCGATAATTCGGGACCGCTCTGCGGCCGGTTATAACCGGAACGTTAGCGGGCTACCTCGCCGGTTTATGCTAAATACGGCGGTTGACTCTATAGGAAATCGCGTTAAATGGTTTTAAACTAACATTGATGCGACCAGTTATTGTATCTAACCTTTTACGTTCACAAATACACAAAGCGTGGCGTGCGAAGTCTACGATTGATTCCTACCTAGCCTTGATAGAATTTCCGTGGCGTGTTGTTTCGGTGTTTTGGACGGAAATGTTGTTTCTATGTTAGCGGAAAATCCGACTAAACTGGTTTACAGTAAGAGTGATATGATGGTCAATTTTGTGTTTCAGGATTTAAATACTCACTGCAGGCGTTTATTTATTTCGCAAGAGTGTTTATATTATATATTATATATTTATTTTTGTAATGACTATGCTTACCCACCTACATAAAATGTAGTTGTTCATGATTTTTATACGTGAAACAACTAAGATCTTGTCAAGTACATACGTAAGTTGTTAGTACCTACCCAGAGCAATTTTATTGTTCACAGAATATAAGTAGGTACCTAATTTAAAATAAATAAAAGTCTGTTTATAAACATTCCGTTTTCCAAAATTCACCTGTCGCGTATCATCACTATTTACATAAATAGTTAAGAAATAATAAAATCTAACCAAAAATAACCCCGTCCGCAGACCAGTAAATTAATAGACAAGTGTACATATAGGAGAGGGGGTTGGAACATTAGTTTCGGGACGAGGGGCATTCTACGCACATTCTTTGTGGAAACATAAATCCGATAGTGTATGACACATTTATGCAACAGTAAAAGTGTTTACTCTTCGAAAATTAAATCTTTGTGTAAACAAGACGTATTTTTTACATTAATGCATATTATATTTTCAGCGTTTAAATTTTCGTTCCAATTGTATCGGAGTAAAGTCGTATTTGATTACGTAAGTGGTACCAAAGTGATCACGTGGGTGATACCAAAATGAAAATATTGAAACAAGGAAATTGCGTTAGTTCATGTCTATATAATTAGTAGTCTATGACCCCGTGTAATGTTTTATGCAAGTTATAACGATTTCAATTCATTTTATTACAAAAAATATAGATAGGTAGGTACTATACATTACTGATCTTGAAACTTACGATCACGTTTTCCTTGGATGGTAGCGCCTCAACCAACACAGGACTATATTTCCCGCTCTATCCTCGTATTACCCTCTCCACTTTTTCAACCTGCTGTCAATTCTGTCTTCTGAACGCAGTCTGAATAATCCGCCGCAATACCGACGAGACAGACACGCCATGAACCTTCAAAATCATTATGCACAAAAATTGCGTGTACACGGATCAAACTTTGCTCTCGAAACTCGCAAAATGTCAAAAGACGATGCAGAATGAGCGCTAAGCGTGCTAAATTAATCGTTGTTTATTGTATTTTGTATGACGACCTTTAGCGCCAAATCTCAAACTCTGGAGCAAAATTTCATCCGCGATACACTTAGTGACTTGAAATCACTTTATTGTGTCCTTATAGTTTTAAGATAGAATTATTTTACATTAATGCCTACCATATATCTTACTTAGGAATTCGTATATAAAATGTATAAATAAATAAAACGTTTTCGATTACGAATGACAATGCACTTTTACAGAAATGCGCCATTTTCAACATTATGGATTATAGATATCTAATAAGGTAGACACAGACAACTAATGCGTTGCGCAGATTATCCCACCCAAACATCCACACAACCACTGCTCCGACAACCTGATCTTACCTTGAAGTTAATATTCACACTAGACATTGACTTAAAGGCTAGCCATTGAATTTTTCGTACATTGTAAAAAATGAATATTCAGTTTTGTCCACAAACAGCATATTTAGAGGAAAATAATTCGCCCTAATACCTAAAAATAATGAATAAATAAAACTTCATATTATAAATGAATTAATCAAATCGCTCCATATTTCGCTATAATCTGATTATTAATAATTTGATACAAACAGTCTACGCAATGCATTGTCATGCCGTTGTGTGTTGCATACCTGTACTGAATTTAATATTTTTAATGTAGGTTCTCGATTTTTGTTATCAGCCTAGCACTCACTTTAAAGCAGATAATGATCAAAAAATACTTCTTTGTTGGCGACTGCAGGTGACGTGAGGTGAGCCGTCCTTTGTACCGCACGCGCGGCCTGCGTGATGTGGAAGGCGGCGCTGACGACAGGGAGCCGTCTCATTTCGTCATCTTCATCATCAGAAAGCAGCGTGCACCGGAAATCTACCGGTGCTGTCGACCGCGGATTGTTCGATAGACCGCTCGGTTGACAACCAATGATCATAAGATAAAAACAAGGGCGAGATCTGTAAACGACACTGAACACGGGGGGAGCTGTCATTATTTTTCTGTTCCATTTTGTACACGGAGCAGAATCATCAACTGATGCACGTCGACCTTTACCGCCAATTCAGTATTAGAAATTGTGGCTCGGGCATACTGAACAGTTCCCAGGGACCATACTACCAAATTGATCTTTATAGAGCGGATAATTATTCGACATATCGGGCAAGTAGTGGTCTCAGTGCATCGCTTTGCCCGGGATTATCCGTTAAGACTACATTAGTCGAAAGACTGTTCATAAAAAAAACAATGGAAGACGGATGTTGCTTCATTTCAGAAATTGATCACATATTATAATAAGAGTATTACGCACTCCTCAAATCTTGTTATCCGGGGAGGTGTGTCGGTCGTGTCGGATGCCTCTTCGCCTCGCCCTCCCGCGCCCACCTGGACATGTTTACTCTGCACGTTCTTGCACACTGCAAAATACCATTTTGAGGAGTGCCAGAGATTCAAACGACACCATTGTGCGGGAACGCGAGTAAGTTGAGCATCAGTGTGAAAATAATTGTACCGGGAGGCGGCGGCCAAATGCGAGGAACCTTGACCTATTTTACGGATTCTATACACACGATTCTGTTAGCGAATATTCTTGTGCCTTACAAAATGTCTCGAAATATGATGAAAAATATACATACGCCTAGTGTGTAACCGTCCTAAGGTACACTGGTGAAGAAACCGGCCGACAACAAAATGGTTTACGCAAAAAAATCACGCTCAGGGGTCGTCTTGTGAGTGTCAGAAGAACGATTACTAAGACGTACGTTTTTGGTAACTCCAGGAGGAAGTCGCCCCAGACCGAGCTGGTATACAATGGAACGACAAAGACTTCATAATCAAAATATGGAAGCGCCTTGCTATTCCCCGACCCTCCAAGGACAGTCAGACAGCTGGAACCGAAGTTACGAGCTGTGTACCGCTTTGTGCTCACGCCCGCTACTATGGCCAACTAAGTTAGGAGGATAATTCAGTATTGATATAATGCAGCCAGGAGTGATAGAATATAAGGCAGTTCACGATTAGAAATTAATTTGAATGTTTAAAAAAATTATAGGCAGACCGGGGTATGATTTTACATCACCACTCGGGGTTTCCGTGCCACGTCAAAATTATTAATTTCGGAATTTGTTTAATATGAGGTTTTTTCCAGGTTCCCTATGGACGGACGTTCGAGAATGTTTTTGTTTCCGGATCTTTTTTATTGATGACGCATCATCCGTCGTATACCGCACGTGTCGCGTTCGTGTCGGGCACACATTGGCTTCGGCGAACGCGTACTCTATATTATAAATAGTTAGCGAACGCGCTGAAATTTCATATTTCGAATAAATTAAAAATATTCCATTGATCCGTCTGACGTAAGCTGATGAGCTGATGATGCACGGGCGTTTTGCCCGAATTACGAATATGCAACATTACTGCGATGGAACATTATTGCGGAATACTTAATCGCATATCTAAAATATATATAAAGAAAAGTGTCTGGTGGTTTGTTTGCTTTTTATACAGATCTACAGTTTTATTCTTAGCTTGAAGAAATTTTGCACACTTGACGTTCAAAATAAGAGGAAAATTACTATGTAAATTAAATTTCAAAAAAGCACCGCCATCCCCCTTTCCCACCCCTTAAAGCAGAATTTTGGTACTTGATGAATTTAGCACATTTAACGTTCAAAATACGGGGAAAATTACTGTCTAAATCTGATTTAGAAAAAAAACTACCTCCATCAATGATCCCCCAAAATGAAGCCTCTTCACTCTGCGTAAAGTTCGGGCAATGCCGGGTACTTCAGATAGTTTAAAATATAAATGAAAAAAAAAATGATGTGAAATTTTCGAATACACTTAAATCAGGCGCAGTGCATTTATCTTATTCTACCTATATTGCTAAAAGGAGGAGGGTGGGGTGTTTATATTTTCCTCAGGGACCTAGAGCTCAACTGGATAACGTGATTTTGAATGGCGTTCCTGTTGAACGTGGAATGGGAGGAGCAGGGGGAGGCAAGTGAGAGGATAGTGAGAGCGTGGTGCGGGGGGAGTAGAATGGTATTGGGGGGGAGTGGTAGTGGAGTGAGCGGAGAGTGTGAAGAGAGTGGGAGAGGAATGGTAGGGAAGTGGGAGGGGAGGGAGAGGGAATTGTGAAGGGGAGTAGGGACCACCCCCATTCCCCTTTTCCACCCCTTAAAGCAGAACTCTGGTACTTCTAGATGAAATTTTGCACGCTTGACGTACAAATTAAGAGGAAAATTACTGTCTACATCTGATTTCGAAAATAAAACTACCCCCAGTCTCCAAAATGGAGCCTCTTCATTCTGCGTAAAGCCCAGGCAACGCCGGGTGTTTCAAGCAGTAGTAGTTGTTTGTTTTTTATACAGATCTACTCTGAAAATTTTGCACACTTGGCCTTCAAAACAAGAGGAAGGTCACTGTTTACATGAAATTTTGAAAAATCATCCCCATCCCCCTTTTCTTAAAGCAGAATTTTGGTACTTGATGAAATTTTGCAAACTTGAAGTTCAAAATAAGAGGAACATTACTGTCTACATCTGATTTATAAAAAAACTACCCCCACCCCCCTAAATGCAACGCCGGGTACTTCAGCTAGATATTTATATCTCGCAAGTGTAATATTTGTATACAAGACGCGAGATGTATTCTGTAAGAATAGAATCACAAACATGAAAAATAATCTGACAATATGTTCTTAATAAAAGATCTATAATAAAATTAACCAATTACTCAATTAAAATTGTAGAAAAAAAAGTTGGCCCATGAGGGGATCGAACCCGCGACCTTCGCGTTATTAGCACGACGCTCTAACCAACTGAGCTAATGGGCCAGATGCCGGGATCTGCAATATTACATATTTTCTTTATCTTAAAAATGCTGTTTACACTTGATACTTGATATAGTCGGGTCGATCTGTCGGCGAACCTCTACAAAATTCACCTACGTGGAAATTTCATTCAAACATAAATTGAGCTGGCATAAAAAGGTCGATCAAAGACGTATTTCTATATTGAGATACTGGTTATTGGCCCAGAATGAAACTTGCCGTAGTATCCGATAGAAGAAACTTGGCTTGATCGATTTGCTTTCACAGTACCGGGTCGGTTGGACCCCTTGCTCTGCCGTAAGAAACAGACAGCGTACAAAGCCATAATTGAAAATGAAAATATGTATCGTAATTTTACTCGACAAAAATTTGAATGCGCTATCTGACCAATATTTTAAGTATTCTGTCTGCAATTGTTACCAGGTCCCTGATATATTTGTTTATTGTTTAATTAAACAAATATCAAAGCAAAGGCTGTATTCTTGATGGCCCGTTTATAACGTCATTAGGGTGACCTCATTATAATTCTATAACCTACGTACATAAATAAGCGCACAGAATAGGTTGCACGGTCCGGGGTCGCGCATTGCGCAATACACCTTGTCCTCCCCAATGTCAGTATCGATCCTTGCACCCCTGCTGCAGTGACCTTGAAGGGGTGGGGGGCAACACTGCCCTTTGATATTCCTCCAAATATACCTACCTAGTTCGGCGTTTACAGAAAACGGCTCGAGACCGGGAGTGAGTAAAACGCCAGTGTATCAGGTTAGCAGGCTGGAGAACGCTCTACCGGCAAACGGCGGAAGCTCGACGAAAATAAAATTTAATTGTAAAAATGTGAAATATATAATGTAAATTATGTTTGGACAACTTATAAAAATATTACATTTATTTATTTGATTATTAAAATACCCCATTGCCCAATTCTATAAATGATAATAAATAACATCAAAATGATTATACTTACTTATGTGACAGTATATATTTGTTTGGAAGCGATTAGTTAGTAGGTAGGTACGTGTTCTGAAAACTTATATTCCAGCATCAGTTGATTACTATTACGGTTGATTGGTAAATATAAAATCTGGGTTTTTTTTAAAGCAGTTCATCGCGCCACGTGAAAATTGAATTAATTCTAAAACCGTCGGCAAAGTTACACTGTAAATGATGAGAGTGAAACCAGATTTTGTGGATTTTTTGTGAACTTGGCACTTGGCAGATGATCGATATACTGAACTAGACGTCCAGACAAAAGGATTTATTAACTGAATTGTAGCTAGCTAGCTCGGTAGTGTACTCGTGTGGTGGCGCGTAGTGTATCACCCGCATACTTTTTCAAAATATTTGTTCATAAAGTCTCTTAAGGGCTAGACTTCAGAATACATACAAACGTTGCAATTAAATACAGTGACGTCTAATTTTGTAGTAAGATATTGTCGTCGAATAGTGTTTCGGCAATGATTTTTAATATATACGAATATATTAGATTTAGATTGAATAAATATATGGTAATAAAAGACTATAGATTCCCTAAAACAGATCCCCAATGTGTTATGACTATCTGTCTGCATAAAATGTTCAAACTGTTTGGGAAAATTCGTTACCGTTATGGAGACAATCGAGATTCGAGTTTTTTAAAGGAATGTTCATATAATATCTCGTTTAGTGTTTATCAGTGATACAATTTCACCAAAACAAAGATAAATTGTCTGACAAAAATATGGAGAGAATTGTATTTATTTCACAATAATAACAATCTGCATTTGGTGGGTTAAAAAATTTTTTTATTGTGAAGTTGCAATTTCAGAACATAGTAATATGGTAAAGCTGTTCCCCGGATATGAAAAGTTCTGAGTTCGTATTCCGGTGGAAACCAAATATTTTTTCTATATATATATAGATTTTTTCTGAATATATTTCTAGTCGATTAATTTAGTATGTTTTTATTTTATTATCATCTGACCCCGTGAAAACCTAGGAATGATCAAGTATTTTACACTCTGTACTTATATTATGTATGTATGTATCTACAATAATATTTTATAGTTATAAAATTAATATATATGACATATTTGATTATTTCAAATAAACAATATAAAAGAATGTCTGATAGATAATACTTTCCTATAAAAAATATTGCGTCACCTGTGCCGTGACCACTCCTGCAGCGCGTGATTGTTTACATCGTCCGATATGGGCGCAATGTGGGCGTTTATTATCATCACTTCTGTCTAGCGTGCTCGCTGCCGGCCCGGCGCGCGCGCTCGAGTCAGACTGCACGGGACATTAACAAAAATATATATCCCGCCGACGGGCAAAAAATCACTTTATAGCGACACTCGGCATCTTTTGGCAGGGTGCTGTCAATTTAATCGACAATTTTTCTGCAGCGACGCCGCGTGATGTCACGGCGTGTATTGATTTTCCGGGCATGCAGCGCCCTCGTGACGCGCTCGTCTGTGACGTCACTCTGATAGCGGGCGCGGCTGTCATGGCCGCCGGTGACATAGTGAAAAGTAGTTTCGCATTTGTAGCGTCGGATGTTTTCGAGGAATTGGTGAATCGACGCTGTTTAACGAGTGTTCTCCGGATCGGATGTGGGTACACGATTCGTTACGGTTTGAGAAGATTTGTGGGGCAACTGGATATCTGCGAAGGTAACGCGCGTGTTTTGCTTGTATTCATTTTTAGCAGCCATTTACGATGATAATCAATACATCGAGACGATCTTGCGAGCATTTCTAACGGATTGCCTCAATTGCAACAATATTATTTGAAATATAATATATGTTTTAAGTACTATTCACATTAAAGGACTCGCGTCATCTTATGTAAAAAGTGGAAATGCGATCTATTTTAGATTAGTGCACTATAAGATGCAGCCTGTGTGTGGTCGCTTACACGTAAATCAGAAGCGGTAATAATGTACATCTGATTGCAGCGTGGTCAATACATGTAATAAATGATCACTGAGGTGGTTTGGCCATGTGGAATGATACGAGGAGAGAATGATATCGAAAATACTTGACTCAACAGGTAACGGCAACAGAGGACCGCGGATAACCTGGGATGTAGGTTTGTCACCTAGCATAGAAAAATAACAAAGCGATACAAAAATATCCGGGAGCAGAGCGTGTGACCGATACGACTCCGTATCTAGGCCACAACTAACTTACCATGCGATCTAGACAGCTAATTCGTCGTTAATATGTATTTAGTGAAAAAATATATTTTGGAAAATAATGTCAATTTTTTGTTTTAAACAGCATTAAGATGTTTTACGGAAAAACGTTCTAATAAATAAATTGAATAATGTCATAATTCATTTGAAGTACATATAATAAAAATATATTTTACATTTCTAAAACAAGAATGCAACTATTAATTTATTTTTTGATTCGAAGACCTTCATAATTTTTGATGTACCTATCTACAATGATACGTTAATTAAAATTAGAGATATTCTTTTTCAGACAAAAATAACATCAAAATAATTCAACAATAATAACAAACGAATCAAACAAAAATAACAATAAAATGGGAAGTGTAATAAAAAAATTGATTAAAAAACTACTGATTATTATCTTGTAAAGGGAGAAATAAAAATATTGTACCGAAATGTTTATTGGATTTAAAATACGTATCCTTGAGCGATAACACGATTACCTTGTTATCTGGTCGCCGATACCAAAACTTGAACTGAGGTCATTGAAATTTAAAATCAAAACAATTCGTTAAATTAACAAAAACATTGACCTATTTCGTTGAAACAAGAAAACATATTGAATGATAGTAGAAGTAATTAATTAAAATATGCAAATGTATTATCGCCTGATAACGGCTATTCCAGTTACGGGGACCGCTCGCGGAGCTGGCAGACACGCGGAGAGCGACTGGTGACTCAGATAACGAACAAGAACACGCTCTGTACTCCAGTTGACATGTTCCCAGGGCACACCGAACAATGCCTGGGGTTTGTTTTAAAACATATTGTAATCTATGCCTACGTGCAATCGTGCATTCGTTTTCAGAACGTTTTGTTGATTACGACGACAAGGAGGCCGTTGGAATTTGGCCGTCACGGCTGGCAGTTGCTCGCTCGTTTGTCCGAGAAGACTTTATATCATTTTGTGTTAATTGCTTTTAAATCCTCATATTGTTAACGCAAATACAACGCTTTGCAAAAACCACACCACTCGTTGTTTCCAGAAATACCTCATTAAATATAGCTTCTATTTCTTTACTGGTCGAAGCTAGCTTTTAAAATAATTTCGTGAACCCGCCCTTACTTACTTACTTTTACTCGTAAATGAGACAACCATTTATCACAAAATTCACCGACGTACAGAGTGTTTGGCGTATTACCATTTGAAATTGGAGAAGAAAATATACATTAATGTAAGATGAAGTTAAAAAAATAACCGTTTAAAAGGTTTAATAATGGAGTTTATTATGCCTACAAAAAATAGTTTATATTACGACGAAACATGTATTACTTGAATGTATGTATGTACTATATAAATATATAAAACTGAATGTGAATGTCTGCCTGTCTGTTCTCTATATAATCCTGAACCCTCTGGCCGATTGGACCGATGTAATTGGATTATTTTACCAATATACACAGCGATTTTCATTTTAACGATTAATATTTTAATTACTATACAGAAAAAACATCATAACAATACGTTTCTGTTTTGTTTGTATCTTTTCACAATTATATTTATCTTCAAAACATTATTCTTATTCATACATAAAAACTCTTGTTTAGATATGTTTTTTATTTAATTGAACCGGTCCTCATTCATTTGTTTCTTACATCATTTTTAATTCTCTTTAGACAGGAGAAAAGATCGTTCTGCCGAAGTATTTGACGTAGGTACATAATATTTGAAATATTCCTAAAATAATATCTGATGCTATATGCATCAGCAACCGAATATTCTTATTTTTTTATGCATTTTTTTTTTCATTTCATAGAAAGCTTGAAGAATATTTTTAAATACTACAAAATGTCTTCTCGTGCCTTTTTACTGCGGTTTTATTCTGTTATCAGGTGACCACAAACTGTGTAGAAGGTATGGCGTACGAAATTTTCTCTTACAGAAAACGTCAATTTTTCGCTACATTGTTCTTTCTTTAAATTTACTGCTCGAATATTTTTCGATCGCTTTTCAACGATTTCGAATTATTTTATAAAATTATGAAGCGAATTCAGTAAAAATACACATGGTATTTACTCGGGGCCCGGTCCGTCCACCGTTCAATCCACCACTGCTCCCGCTTCCTCTGGCCCCCCCACCCTCTCTCCGTGATGCTGATGTATATTGAATTAAATTGTATTCAGTTACACTCTAGGTTCCAGAAAAAGAAAATATAATCACCCCCGGATATTTAGCATCTCCCTGCCTGGACCAAATTATACATAATTATTTATGGCTCGTAGGCATCCCGTTCCCGATAAGAACCGCTTTATCTAGATATATTTTTAAAAATAACTTTGCGGCTCCAAGTTATTACCTATATAGCAGGGGCGTGCAGTGCACACAAGCAAAAAAGCTGTGCATAACTAAAAAATCTGGGAAACAAATATAAATCAAAAAATTGGATTAAATAACATTATTGTGCAATTAGTACCATCTGCGTACCAGTGGAGACTTTATTTGCTTAGTTCTAGTTAAACGAAAGTACATATATTATATATGATTGTATAATATCATTGGTAACAGCATAACCTGCTGCACCTGCTGCACGCCATACCATACTAAAGATTTGTTTTTAAAGTTGTGTATAGGCCCACTTCAATATATTATAATACATCCCCACCAAATATAGAAGAGAAATCAAAAATCCGGGCTGCCGAAATGGGTTATTGGACCGAGTAAGAAATTCTGGGATAAGGAAGACCATCAGCATGGAACATCTATTTCTACATATAGAAAGATCTCAATCACAGAAACGCCTGTCAAGATATATGTAATCCGGATAGAAAATCGCCCAGGCTGGTGAGTCGCCCCAGACTAAAGCGCGATAAACAGGAACAAAGAGTGTATGAAGACAGATTGGATCTTATTAGTTGACAAGTACCGAAGCGATGCGATTAGCGATAGAGGAAGATAGAAGCGTCTTGTTGAGACTTTAGAGGTGACTCTCTTAGGAGACGAAAATAATGATGATAATGATGATGAAAAATAACATCATAATGCCTAGATCATCGAGATCATATTAACTGGATGGATTTATAAATGTTTTAATATATAAAACACGAAGTCATGGCTCGCTACGTTGGAATAGTCCCATCCATCTGAAACGTCTCTTAAAGTATTTTGATCGTTTGTTTTGCACAAGCATACATATTATATACAGGTATAATCACTTCATAGCTGCAACATTTATTTGATACACAAATAAAATGCGCCGTGAATGGACATCTTAATAATATTGGATAAATTTTATATTTTTAGCATACGGTTTTAAATATTACAGTTATAGTATATCCAATATCCAATGCAAAATTTCTTATTACCGACGTGTTTCACATTTTTGGAACAGTCGCAGCAAATGATTTCGCGCTTCTGACGCAGAATAGCTTCTGAAATGTACGCAGAATAGTTCAAAGATAGCTTCTGATATCGAATTAAATTATAATATTGTAGGGATTGTCGTTGTTGACTCGTGAGGATCTTAATTGTGTGATCATATCAAAAGGTTTTGTGCATGGCGAGACTGAAGGACCTAACCTCTTCTAGTCTCACGCTTGTTGGTGCATGTCGCAGTGTATGTGAATGTGCGTGTGTAAGTATTTATGCTGTGTCTAGAGCAAGGTATTTAAATAAAAGAGAACTTACAAAAGTTAGCATTTATTTATTTATTTTTATTTATTTTATTTACTTCCATCAACGCCCTTGTGGGCTTTTACATAAGAATACATTTTTATTTAATTTAAATATAACAGTACATTTTTAATTGACATTTAAAAATAACAGTTTAAATATAACATAGCAAAGAAAATGGCTGAAACTATACATGTAAACCACTAATGCATTTATGTATAAGGGTACATTAGGTATCAGGCTGCCGCATAATGCTTTTAATAAGTTTCAGTTGATAAAAGCGCGCACTGACATTTTTGCGCATAATATGCACGGGAAAATATGAAACAAAAAATCACGAATGAGGCTCTTGAAGTATTATTTTGGTATACAATGACATTAAGATTTTTTTATTGGAAGAAACGGAGTTAGCGTCGTGGATTTCATCATTCCCTCCGCACGCTGTCGACAGAAAATAAGTTGTGTTGTTAGTGTTGGAACATAATGTTCTCTTTTATTATTATTGGTGATATGTGTATTTATTAGTTTAGCATTGATTAGCAGACTTTATATTAAGAGACTATAAGTGTAGAAATTTTTTAACGATTTCTTTTGTAACTTGACTCTTTTGCGGTGAATTTAGTTTTGTTTTATTTAATTGATATAGCATTTAATAAAAGGGCGGTTTGATATTCCGGTGAAACATAAAAAATGAATTCGCTACAAAAGAGTTAAATGATAAAAGAAATCGTCAAAACAATTCTACACTATTTGTCAAGCTGCACTTTGGATAATTAATTTAATAATAATAATTTGTTTACTTCTTACCAAATTATTTATGTCCGCTGTAAACTTTCATTAAGATATTATAATCATCTTAAATTATAATCTTATGCTTTTGCCGATTGCTTTTCTGTTAGTGTACAAACGAATCCAAGAATGTTTCAAAATACGAACAAAACATTATTGGATTCGTGTCACATTTGACAGCGACATAGATAAAGAAGTAAACCATACACTCGACGCGATATGACCATGAGATATAGATGAGATGACAGAAGTCTCACAGACCTGGCCGTTTAAGCAAGTACCGAAGCAAATGACACCCAGAAAGTCATAGATATAGACGGGGAAGCATTATACATATCTCACACCTAGATATCAAAACTTAGAACTCAAAAAGTCATTTTTCAGTAGAAAAAAAATATAAAAACTTATTTTCCATTTTTTGTTACTAAAGTTATGAAACTAAATAACATAAATGTATTCTAAAATGACACTCTTCGAGGACTGGAGCTAAGTTAGTTGCGTATATGACAGAGTATCCGAATACAATAATAACTAAATTTTTTTTTTTTTTTAGTTATCTTACTTTTGATCTAGGTGTGCGATATGTATGTATGTATATGATGATGATTGTCAATGGATCAGCAAACAACACACGATTAACATTTCTCATCAACATACCTGCACACGTACACGCAGCTTGGCTCTATATTCATATATACCTTTTTTAACTATATTTCTAGAAGAAAATTCTTCTTTCCGATATTATTTCAACTGTTAGATATGAAATATGTAACTTGATTTGAGCACTCGTATATGAGAATTTAACCAAACCCAAAACAATATTGCCGAGGTCTATGTGTGTTCAGTGTTTCCATGAACTGAATGAACTCACCCTAATGGTCCGTTTCCATAAATGATAATTTTGAGAGATTGATGAGAATCGAAGGCGTCGGCGGCCATTACACTGCCAAAATAGGAACAATGCGTCCAGCTTTGACATTAACATTCTGTCTTCATCTCTGTATTGCCGCGTTGGAATTTCTGCGTATTTGTGTCAGATGATTTGGTTCTATTTGACGTGTACACAAAAATATAATATTGAGGATAATAATATTTTTGATAATCCGATCACACGGTGTCGAATGTCAAAAATATGTGCTCGGGCAGTGGGCAGTGGACACTCGGGTAGCTACTAGCTACGTGGGAGTAAGTGGGTGAGGGGATTACTCAGTAGAGCAATAATATGTTTGACGTCAGGTTTGCCTATTTTCATTTATTTGAAATGTCACGGACTTGTATATTGTATTGGTAAAAAGGAGCCCTAGATTGTAAAATGATTTAACAAATTGTTTTTAAAATATTAATATGTTTTTTAATTTGAATGTGCCTCGCGACGTAATTTTGTCGACGTGTTTTTTATACTCATTATTTGTAACGATTCTAATTGATTTTATTTACGACCCCCTTTAGTAGCTAATCCTGCGGTTATTTTTGTAAAATTAAGCGCTATTTGTGTTTTTAAAAATTCGTGTCCATTGCTACTTCTCCTTCTTCTATTGCCATATCTAACAACTTGCCCGATCGTCTCGTCTTAGAATGGGTAAAATGCCAGTAATAAATTAATATCTCGAGATGATTGTTGAAACAGGTAGTTTTATTATACTCTGGAACCGGATGACATTAAATAATAAAACATAGTTATTTTTGTTTAATTATTCGAGTTCGGCATTCGCGTCTGCCTTTATTTCTTACCTTCTATAATCAAAAACATATGCGTATTGTCACACTTTCGTTCGTGCTTTTATGTAGATATGTCGTCATAATCGTGATTTAATGTATGGCGTCATGTTTTCAATCGCGTTTTAATATATTTTTATACGTGCCGTCATATTTTCAGTTAGGATTTTATTGATTACTAGCAGAAAACAATCAGCTAGCTCTGCGGGCTGCCATATGGTGGCAGTCTAGTATCCGAACCATTGACTTTAGAATTGATAAAACAGTACATTATTATACACAATCCAGTGGGGGTGTAATGCTACCCTCACTAAATTGATTTAATTTGAATTAGATAAATAATATAGAATGAAACAATTGAGAGATATTTTACAACAGTTGAAAAAAAGGAATATATTATTGCATTAGGATAAGAGCGATGCCGGTTTTACAGACGTACAAACGAACGTTTTTATTAAACGACGTATCTATGATATCTGGTGATGAGTAATAATATTATTATAGCTATCTAGTACCTAATATTGTTGTTATATAATGTATATGTATGCGAGACATATCGCGCAAGGGTCTTATGATAAGCGACTTCCTAATAGTATACTCGGAAGTTTAGGTCATATCCAAATCTTTAAGTGCATATTTGGCGTCATATCCAAAAGACGGAGAAATGCATTTTTATTTATTAATCTTAATAGGTAGGTACCATCTAATTTGCTCATAATTAATAATAAATTGAAGAAATAAATAATTATTGGATTTCTTTGTGTATTAAAATGGTATTTTGAATCCATTCACGGTGTTGTTAGGGGAAAATAATAATATTAAGGATAAAAGTTTTCACGCATTCGTCCTATACAATATTTGGCAAATAATTCTGAGAATTTTTTAGGGAAAAGTAATTCATTTCTCGTTAATAAAATTTGTTTATGCATACTAGGAACTATGGAGAGGTTAAAAATAAATTTCGCGAGCAATAAAACACGTATCGGTTTATAGTTGTACTGATTAGCTAAAGCCTTATTAAAACTGTGATTATGAGATTTGTGAATTAGGCTGATCGATTAGTAATTGAATTTCATCATTCGGCGAGCAATCACACAATCGTGCACTAGACATTAAACCTCCAACGGTTAAATCTCTGTTACCGATTATCGTTTAAATCTAATACCAATCACACAATGGCAGTCACAAAAAGTAAAAGACATCAATCAGCTAATTGACTATGGTAAATCAAAAAGGTGCAAACCATCGTGAAACAAAATAAAATACACAACCGCAGTTCTTTTTAACAAAGTGTCTCTAAATTGTATGCCTGCACATAATATTAACTGTTAAATAGTATTTTGTAATATAAAAAGGTTGAATCCTTCGCTACACGTTACGATGGTATAAAAGATAGCTCACAATCTTTTTCGTGGAGGTTCCAGTTTACCACTCGCAGATTGTTAGTTCCCGTCACGCCGGGGGTGTGCGCGGCCCGGCCGGGTAGCGGGGCGGGGCGGGGGCCCGTCAGGTGGGTGTCACGTGACGGCCACGCGGCCGGCGCACCGTGCCCCCGCGGAAAGGCGCGGACGGCCGTGACGCACGTCGCAAGTCGCTACTCACTACACACACACTCGCGCGCAGGGCTGACAAAAGATAATTAAAATGTGTGCATACAATACAATACAATATAATACAACTACACTTCTTTCTATCCATGCATTTAATTGAGTTGAACGAAAATAACGCCAGACTGTCCGGTCTCGGCGCTCTGAGTACGTATGTATGTTACATCTATCCGTGTTGCGCCGTGTCGTTGGGCACAATTTCCCAAAATAGAACGATTTAACGGATTTCAAAAAATTAACAAAAGGGGTTTTCGAAAAGGGAATTCTTTTATAGGTAATCAATCACAGACCAGTAAATAAATAAACATGAAATAAAGTGTACATTTATATGAGAAGTATTTGGAACATTAGTTGCGGGACGAGTGGCACTCTACGCACATTCTTGATGGAAACATTAATCCGATAGTTTATGACACATTGATGCAACAGTAAAAGCATTTACTTTTCGAAAATTAAATCTTTGTAAATAAGGCGTATTTTTTTACATTAATGCATATTATATTGTCAGCGTTTAAATTTTCATTCCAATCAAGTCATATTTTAAAAAAAAGTCGCGGAGCTATTTGATTGTGTATGAAAATAAAGGAATTTGGGTTAGTTCATGTTTATATATTTGGTGGTCTGTGGTAATTAATAGATAAAAAAAACTCATAAAACATTACCGTAACTGATATTGTTACGTATATTTAAAAATAAAAATGCTTTTAGTTATTATTCCCAACTATGTTAAGTATGTCATATAATTATTCCGTTTTGAGAGGAATTTCAATAGAAAAGCACATGTTATAACTTTTTTCAGAAACGATGGTATCGAATACTTAAATGATTTTGTATTAAACGTAAAATTATAACATTGTTTCACAACACTGAATATGTTGTGAAACAATGTTATAAATACACACCGACAGATGGTTCGACGAGAGGTCTCCAATTTTAAATCGGTTCCCGCGAAACGGTGCGATATAACAGGGGAACCTGCAGTTCTACCTCCGGGTAGTTAAATGGTAACTGGTCTTCCAAGGGGTCAGGAGTCAAAGAATAAGCAACCCGTATTGCGTTACATACATTTAATTTACTTGAGACGCGTTTCGCCTTGTAAGGGCATTATCAATCTAACAATTTATAATTCTAGAATCGTGAAAACATTATATGAATTTCAGAATATCAAAAATGTTTCTCTTGCCGTATTGCCTTCTTATATTGTAAAATTATATAGCTGTCCTTTTCAACATATTACCTATAACATTAAAATATCATTAGTATTGAAACATGATGGTTACTTAGAATAATTAGAAGCATTCAAAAATTTATGGAAATCCTCAGAATTCCAATGAACAACGTTGTCCCTTTTCATCTCATGCAAATAAAATTATATAGCTGCCCCCCCACTATAAATATAAATACAAGTTATTGAGTTAAATTGTGAGATTGATAATGCCCTTTCAAGGCGAAACGCGTCTCAAGTAAATTAAACGAGTAGAATAAAAAAACAAGTGTTTTATTTTCGCATGTGTGATTATGGAGTTCTACAAACTTACCTCGAAAACAGTCAACTAGGTTAGTTACTTTTTCGTCGGTTCCTTATTACTAAGGATCGTGATTATCGTGACTACGGCCTTCTTCAATATACACTTTCAGTTTTCTCAGCATCCCGCAAATCTGAGAGCTGTCACCAGAAAAGTGGGGGATCTTTTCTTCCTCTCCATCCTTCAACATGACCCACCACAATAAGCTTTTTCAAGCCATCTTTCATATTCAAAAGATGTCCAAAAAATTGAAGGATTCGACATGGCCGTTGATGTACTGTTTCTGTAAAATGGAGACATTTGAGCATCTTGTTGTTTTTATATTATAATATAATATTATTTTATAAAAATATTCCTAATTAATAGTGATAAGACGTGCGAGCGGCGCCCTGCTATCCGCGTCATACTGAATCGCTCACCAGCTGCTGGTGGATTAGCATGAATCATTGCATTTCAATTATAGATTTGCCTCGCAATTTAATTGTATGCAGGTACTTAAATATCAAAAGATCGGTATATCCTCATCGTCACAACTTGTTCCGGTTTGTGATGTGTGATGTGGAGCGAGGTTTATTCTGCATGTTCTTGAATAACTTGAGAATTATCTGATTTTGAAAACAGCGTGTAAGTTACTGTCTATGCACTGCGGTTTCTCAGCATTGATATCGGTCACAATAGTTACTGTCTATGCACTGCGGTTTGTCAGTATTGATATCGGTCACAATAGTTACTGTCTATGCACTGCGGTTTGTCAGTATTGATATCGGTCACAATAGACGCGTATAATATTATTAGAGGCATCACGTCACGGTGACATCATATCGTGGAGTGTGACGTCACGGAAAGAAGTTTTCGTTTTCAATTTTATGTCGGCGATTTGAAATATTGTTATGGAAACTTTCTAGATAAATAATTTATAGGTAAACAGTTCGTATAATTTTTATAACATTTATTTTTAAAATGCAAGTTTTGAAAAGCCACGTGGAGCCTAATATTTTAAATATCATAATATACAATACCGAATATCCATACTTTTTATATTGTTTTATGCAAAAGATCACTCCAAAGTCGCATTTATCTTTGCATGAAAATCGATTTTGGCTATGCCTAAATTCACGGTTGTTAATTAACTATTTGAAGTTCTACCTCATCCCTATCCTATTACGAGTGACTTCAGTCGCGTGAACTGAATTTTAATGTGAGGATCAAATCCGTGCGTCAACTCTGTCGATACGAAATTCGATGGTCAAGAATAATAATGAGAAAACCGTGAATGAAAAAGTATATGGTTTGGAGCTCCGACATTTGGAGTGTAACTGTCGATAATCAAACTTACCGTAAGGGACAAAATATATATTGTTGTAAGGGACAAACGACGTATTGCTTTAAGGGACTAATTATCATACACACTGTCGTACCATTACTATAGGTCGGTGGTTGTGTGGCAAAAGAAGATATCGAAAAAATGTTTTTCATTATCGTTCTTCTATTAATCCTATTGCCGTGTTATTACAGTTTTTTAAATAAATGCATATTTTTGACCAAAACACGATTTTCACCATTTTCGAAAAATATATTTATTTTGTTTACCACATATAAGGCTTTATATAAACACTTTTTTATACTTCCTTTAACTCATACAGAATACATGTTTGGTCTAGACTATTCTTGAAAAATTATTTTTTTAATGACAAACGCCCACAACTATGCATTATTGCTATATATAATATGATATGAAGGTATACAACTCACCCTGTCCCGGAATCGTTTTGAGAGTTGTTTACCCTCGTTTCGATTTTTTTCAACAAAGCAATGCGTGCAATATTTTACAAAATCTTAAAAGCTTTTTATGGACTATATTTAAAAATTAGAGCAGTTAATTACTAAAACTATATGGCGCCCCTTCATATTCACATTTTTTTTTATTACATTCAGTCATTAACATTATCATTATAATACCATCATAGATTGGCTCCGGTATCATCGAACCAGAGCCATACCTGTACAATTTGACGTGAGACTCGTAAACCACATGAATGTGTTGAAGTCGCAGAACTCGGTCACAGTCCGGCAGAAATTCACCTTGCCCAGGTCGCAAGAGGTGCGAGGGAGAGCCAGTGGAATGCTTCGTTGGGTCTCCCTAGCCGCCGCTCTTCCCGGCAACCCCCGGCGGAAGACCCACACCTTAAAAAATCCCGAAAAACCTCGAGATTCCGTTAATTTCTTAATAGGTCATCATTCCTTCTAATCCCGCAATCATGACCATCTCACGGGCACCATTCATAATCACAGTCCCAGAGGATGTGCTCCAGCGCCTGCCTCACCAAAGTGCAAACACCATAGTTCACAGACATGTCATTAGTCGAAGAGTCTATATATAATATTATTTCTTACTATTTTGCTAAAAAATTTAGACAACCCCCCCATTATGTTTCTCACTCTTTCGCCAGACTCTTTTGCAAAAACCGGACAATCGCGCAATCAAACCGGCAGGTTGCTTGGCAACACTGTGTGTCGATGGTACAAGAACGAACCGCGGAAGATTTGGCCTGAAGTAGAATATCAGATCAATAGCTTAGGCTTTTTAAAGATACGATGAGAATGAACATATGTATAGATGAAAATATTAGATATTTGGTTTTATTTTCTGTACGATAAAAATATAAATTCGTAATGTGTTGTGTAAATGTACTTAAAAGATTAATAAATATGATTGCGTGTCCGAGCAGTCTGCACCGATATGAACTGGGTAAACAAATACTACGTTCGTAACTGGCCATGTTTCTTATGTGACTATGTGCGGTGTGTCGGATCGCGCAGCTACTTGTGTACATATTATGCGATTGTTTCTCTGGAAACTGACACACGTGAAGGTCACTCATACCTGTATAAATACTAATAAATAATAATACTCGATTCTGCGCAGTAAATGTAGATACGAGGAGTACTGTTACCGTGTCACGTATTCCCGCGTATATTTGAGTGCTCCGGGCTCCGGGCGATTTCAGGTGAGGTCGCTTGACGACTGTTTCCGTGGAAGATAGCCGTAGGTTTGAATTTGGAAGCGTCAGTAGTCTGCGATCGGATGAACCGAAACATTACTTTTTATCCGGGGCATGATGTGTCTAATCTGTTTTCAGCACAAACGATAGAGATTATTATTGAACTTTCTAGATGTGTACGTACACATGCTACCGGATCTTTCATTGAATCTTTCTATGATCTTATCTTACGTAACATTCTTCAAATTATCTAGCTAAACGAAATTTTCTACTTATTATTATTAAGCCGAGTATTATAACGTACAATTTAATTAAGTCTCTACCTTAGGGTTAGCTAGTGTATACGAATTGAGAGTAATGTCTTCTCGAGTGAGCTGTCATTCATTGTATATTGTATTTCATAAGCAGAGCAGAATTACCAACCTTTACCGTCAAATCTCCGAGACACGAGAGCAGTCTCATCCGGGTACAAGGATTTTAACGTTTGCAATAGTTTAACAGACTAACTTACCATCACACCGTTTCTCCGCAGGAATAGGCAGAGAGGATAGAATGCTACACTCTTCTGTCCTGGCACACCACGTTCACTTTCATACATCCTCTCATGCACGCTCTTCGCTCCTTATCTGTAAATTACTACAATGGAACCCAGATTTTACATGCTCAAAATCACGTTTTCCTTCCATTTACGTGTTATTTCTGCAGTCCCTTGTCATTTTAGAACATTTAAAATCCTGTTTTACGTTTATCGTTCCCGCAATTTACGTCTAAAATGTATTAAAATTCATCCGGTTAGTTCGCTACTCGCCATAGAGCCGAGAGTGTGTTGGTCATTTTCTTGTCGTGTGTACGCATTTTTCATTCTCATACCTACGTAATTTTTACGTTTCGTTTTTTTGTATCGTTTGAATCAGTAAGAAAATTGCATAGAAGATAGTATAGACAACACTGATGACCAGGAAAGAATTGATGAATAACCCTCTTAACGTTGACTCCGACGTAATAACATCGGACGTAGTGGAAATTGCCAAATAGTAGAGAGTCGTATAATCGAAAACTTGACAAAAGAAGAAGAAGAAGAAGAAGAAGTGTCTGCTCATCCCATAAACCCGGTTCCTACAAAGGACAGTGCCATGAGGCATATTGAAGTCCTCAAAGCATATTTTACTAGTGTCAGTAATGTACCACCAGAAACTTTTAATTTAATTTATAATAATGTAAGAACTATTTAAAACAGCAAAGCAACATTGTTTAACTTTTTCAATAAAAAATAAATTATATATTTTTTTGTAATACCCAAATTTTAATTTTCCGATTTTCATTTATAAATATACATTTTCCCTTTAATTACATTTTTATTTGTTGGTCCCTTCAAAAACATAAATCGGGGCTCCACTGTATGTTGTTTATGCAGACTCGTGATATCTGTTCATGTTGATTCGTCTGCGAGGTTCTAAAAAATATGTTTACATTTATAATGTTATAAAAACTTGAGAAACGAAAACGCCACGTAATTAGTTGACGCTCGATAATTGCTGAAGGTTCTAACAGGGCCTTTGCCTGATTTAATTAGTATTTCGTCCCTGTTGACTCAAACCCCTCGCATCATATATGTAAATAAAATAAAAAAAACGTTACCACATCATATTAGGATGTGTTTCTTATTTCTACCGACTAACCCACGAACTGATCTATATTCACTCTTAATTCAATTCAAGTTACGTATTGCAATGAAAGGGCTGCGCGACAGGTCTGGTATTGTTACTGTTTTAATTAAAAAACACAGTCCTATTGTTTCAGTTAAAGCGCTCTAGATTAGATATTCATAGTAATACAGATACATGTATATGTATGTATACAAAATAAAATAGAAATAGATTAAATCATAGTGTTCGTTAAATCACATTTTCCCTTCGGTCAGACGAGGCTGACGAAGAAAAGCCATTACCTCACTTTTGTGAAATGTTGGCCCGCGGCCACGCCGCAATAATTATTAATACTCTTTTCCCACGGCATCATTTTGGCGAATACATCTCAATTTTTCGAACCATCTAGAAATCTGCGAATGACTCGATCACTTTCATCACCGTCTGACGTCACACGAGGCGGTCACGCAAGAAAAGGAGTGAGGCGGGTACTCACTAGGAAGCGTGCATGTCGACGACTCTACTGCGTCATCAGATCGATTAGTCAAATGGCTTCTGTAGTAAGCTTAGTAAGGAAGTTCGCGGCGACGCGTCTCGTTCTAGGCTTTTACTAAACTAAAACGTTTTCTTTTCCCTTTATCATTATAAACTTTTATTAAACTTAAATCTCCGGCCCGTGTCCACGGATGAGATTCGACTCGAGTTCACATTAAGGACAGTTCAGCTTTCACCGTGATGAATTATCACCCATATGTTTTTGGGCGTGGATTAGGGTCGGTTGTGTGATCAGTGATAAATTTTTACCATGGTAACTTTTTACTATAGTAACCATTTCCGATCGTCCATGGTAATAATGGTAATAAATTTACTATTGTCAAAACGTAGATAATAAATTTCGCCTCACAGTGTGGCAAGACAAATAATCATGAAATATGGTTTATTTTATGCTTTACCTAAGGCTTTATTTACCTTTGCATTCGAAATCTGTCACTTCGCTGGCGAAATTCTTTCGGATTATGCGCTAATCTATATTAAACAACGAGATCATCATCGAATGAACTCTCATCACTAAAATAGCGGGATATTGATTGATTGACTGTCGTATACTGCAACTTTCATAGTATCAATGTGACAGATGACTTTTGAAACAGCCGTGAAGAGTCCGCCATATTTAACCGACGATTTTTGGTTTTTACCATCCGATCGATCAAACAATCCGTTATGACAAAAAAATTTGCTTTAGTAATTTTTTTTACAGTAGAAAAAAGTTACTACTAAGTTATCACACGACCGGCCCTTAGAATGACGCATTCAGTGCGCATCTACCTTTATTGACTCTCAGTGATCAAAGTCTCATCGTGGAATCGGGCCTTTATACTAGATATAATATCGTACAATGGGCTAGCCCGTCTCAAGACGTCGTGTCTATCATTTAGGATCTAATTAATTTCTAATTCTAATACAAGTATATACAGACGTTTGCCTGACCTTGGATGTTGTGATTAATAACTAACTAACGCACCATAACGCAGAGGTTGGCAGAGAGGATAGGACACCGCACTCTTCTATCCTGGTACACCACTGTAGCATTGTAAATTTTCACACATTGTCGAAGCTTTTAATAGGGCCGTCTTCCAGAACTTGGATTATCTGATCATGCCAGGTCGTCACATTACATCCTCACTCGTGCCCTTTCTATATTCTATCGACTGCGCTCTACGAACAGTGGTGAATCAAATAAAAATATAATTTATGCTTGCTTACATAACTTTGCCTTGATTTAAAGATTTACATTTCAAACATGTCATTCATTACCACACACCGTTGACGTACGTTTCCCAGAAGCTGTCATTTTTATAGGTTCCCCGTTATCCGTACGTTCATCTGGTCTGGTTTTTTTTTCAGAAAAAATGGCAGTCTTATCAGTTTGATTTTCCATATTTTGAACTTCTGCGATTGATTGCAGTGATAAAAGATAAACTTAAATTTTTGTGGCAAAATTGTACAATGTTCGGTTTAAATTTTTTTTTTAAATATTCAGTGTTTTCCGGCGTACTGTTGAGTATCTTATGTTCGATTATGCTGTAACAGTATTTATGCTGGCCTGACAATATTTCAGATGGATAGAGTACAATCCATTATAAATGCAACAGCACGGATCATATATGGAGTTTGTAAATTCTCTCACGCAACATTCCTTCTGCGTGAACTACATTGGCTCCGTTTCCTTACAAGAGTTGAATTTAAATTGTCCAGGTTGATGTACAAGGCGACACATAATATGGCGCCTCTATATATTCGACAGCTTTGCATCCCGGTCAATTTGAATAGCAGACGTCAAACTCTCAAGTCAGCCTCTACAACCGACAAGCGACTGGTCGGCAGGCGCGAAAGTGTGCAGCTCTGCCCTACGTCATAAGGAACAATGAATGCACCAGAGACTTTATTTAAGAAGAGACTAAAAAGGCGCCTTTTCAAAGAATCATTTCCATAAGTTCAAATAATAACTTTTAATTTTAAATACAAAGGTAGTGTCGGATTATATACAGTCTACGTGTAAAGCGCTTTTGAGGTGAATTTTTTTACGAAAATAGCGCTATAAAAATATTTAATGTTATTATTATTATCAGTTACATTAGAAAATATTCGTTCCTTCAGCGTAGCTTTTAATTTTGGAAACAGTCAGATATGACAGGAAGTCATATTAGTTGAATAGGTGAACGGGTAGGATGATTTAACTGAGATTTGGGTAGAAAGTCTCTCACGGTGAGCGCAGTGTGACTATTCTATATTGCGATCGCCCATTTTTACGCTAATGTGCACATTCAGATATTTGTTACCATCCCCTAATAGCTAACTAACAACTGGCTAATAGTTTAATTAATAGTATCATCATAGTTCAAACATGAATATTCACGCTGCCTTTTCGGGAATTACATTGTCAAACCTCGTATATACTCGTATGTTATTAAATCCATTTCAATCTTCTTTTGAAATATTTTAATAAATAAATTAATATTATTTTAAATACAAATTAAATCTATTAATTAGAAAGATATACATATAAAATCAATTTAATCGAAAAATATTGTTGTTGCAACCGGGATTCAAACCTGGATCTCTTTCAATCCGGGGAACGTGCATTATCCGATTATGCTACACCAACACAGTGGATTGACGACAAAATTTTCGAACACTTTTCAAATGAATACATCTGTCGTTCCATTATTTGAAAGCCATCTACTTTGTTTTTACGGAATCTCAAATACCTTTGAGTAAACCGATAGGACACGTCAGAATCAACAATTCATTTTTATAAAATTTTGGACACATTGATACAACTTATATGTGTGTTCTCTTTAATAATATTATTTTTATCAAAGATTTCTTTTAATTAGTTTAACTCAGAGACGCAGCTAGAGTATTTGGCGCCCGAAGGCGAACTATCCGACTACTAAACGGCGCTTCACTAAGCAGTCGGCAGGTTTTCAAGTTAGGTTAATAATATGATGTGATAGTATTGACGTGGTGCGCATCAAACATGATCTGCGTGTTAACTCGTGTGAATCAACCAAGCGGTTTTCTGATAAGAACTCCCACGTTTTGTTAATAAGTTTATATATATAATTACGGACAAATCCGCTTCTTTCGTCTCGCAACACGAATATTTATTACAGTCGTAATTACATACATAAATCGCTACTCAATTCAAATATTATATAATACGTAATATGTAGGGTGGAGTATGAAATTTTTTAGCGATAACACGGACTTCATTATAAAATATCTAATAATATCTAATAGTCACTAGGGTACACTTCCCAGGATTGTTCGCTTTCAAATTGTCATGTTATACATAATACATAATGAATTATTATTATATTTGATAACAGTTCTGCAAATACGATTAGATAGATTGCTGCTGGAGAATCTTATATAATATATAACATCTCAATGTTCTTCTGTATGTCATTAGAGTGAAATGTTAATTTCCTTTGAAATATACGAACGAACTTTTTATTCTGAAACAACAATTTTTAATTTCTATAGTCGTAAATTTAAAAAATTCTATTTGAAAAACGGTAATTTTTCTGATTTTAAGCTTATGAATAATTATATTATTACGAATAAAAATTATTTTGTTTTGTTTTATTTGATATTTTTTTGTAGATTATTTTTTATTTCTTTATTACAAATATGTATAATAATAATAGTAGTATGTATATTTGGTAGTAATATAGTATACATATGTCCATTAATTACGGCAACATAAGCTGGATGCGCACCATAACACCAGTATGGAGCCACGCGCCGTAGAATACCGTATTGACCCGAATATAAGACGAGGTTTATTCCCCCGAAATATCATTAAAAAACAAGAGTCGTCTTTATATCCGGACCTTTCGACTGTCGGGCATTTTGTGATTTTCGGATGCCGTGGTCAATAAAGCGAGGACAATAAAAAGGAAGGAGCCTACTGTCACTGTTCTAATGGAGGCACGGTCTAAAGTTGACGCAAGCATCATTAATGGGTTTAAAAGGTGTCGCGCGTTGTTGGACACCCTGGATGGCGCGGAGGACGTTCCAGTGGCTGGAAGAAAATACTAGTAATCTCGACTCCAGTGAAGAAAGTGAACCAGAAGATTTGATCAGTGATGAAGGGCTGATGAAGATGATGCTACCGGATTATAATAAATAAAAATCGTATGTTAATTCAAAAATATTTAACCGGTATTTTAAATTAAATTAAATCAATATGAAGTAAAATAATTTCGCTAATCTCAAACATACTGGCGAGATGCTAACTGCTACACGAGGAATCAAACGACATGGAAAAATCGCAGTTCACAAATATCTTCAGTTCTTTATTCATTTTGGCTTCTTACAAATATCAACACGAATACCTTTTTTTATAAAGTACAACAGAAATATTAATCGATACAATTCTAACACCAAAAAGCAGCATTATATGCTACTATATATATATAACAATTTGACTCAACATGCGAGTGCCTAGCTAAGGTGGTAGAGTACTGGTTTAGCTAGTGAGAGGTTCCGGGATGGATAATCGGCGCTAACAAAAACTTTTTGATTTGAAAAAGTATAATAAATAAAGAATATTTCAAAATACATTCTACGTGACCATTCAATTTTTCCTCAAAACGCGACATCTACTCCATGGGTTACGCTAAATTCTATACGACACCTCGCATCTGACTTTGGAAGGTAACATTAAAAGTGCACTTGCGTTTAGGCATTGTTCACAAACCGACCATTTCGATCTTGCGAGTATTAAATACGATTTGATGTCTGCAGACACCGGCTCCCAGCTTTTAAAAAACATATTGCATCAACATCCTTAAACCCTCTAACCGATGCGGTGTCACCATTCAAGTCAGGTCAGTAGATAAAAAGTTATGAAAGGTCATATTCAGGTTGTATTGTTAAAAATCTTGCGTTCCAGAAACACGTAATAAACAGTCTGAAGTCCGTGACTGCCGCGGCCTAGACGGTGATAAGATAAGCCAACAATGAGGGCTGGGACTGATAGCCGGGTTTCAAACCAGTTTCATATCTGAGTTCATTCTTTATTGCCATGTCAACGAAACTCGCAAGATAATAAAAATATTCAGAAATAATTATGTTAACCTCTGCATGAAAACGTACGAGACAATCAAATATGATAAAATAATATTAACTTTTGGACTGTCTTGTCACTGGATGATGACAAACACTGGCAAAATTAATGTAATTAATGCGTTCCAATCTAATTAAGTGTTACGTTAACTTTACATAGCTTACTAACTTTTGTTCCATCCACTCGTGTGTTGTTATGTAAGTCTCACTTTGTAATGTGTAAATATAGTACTGTAGCACCAGCAGATCTTAGACAGTGGTTTGTAACATAAATTGTCAAAATATTTCCAATTTTGATATTACACACCCGAATTTCCCGCACTCGCCGAGCTCAGTTATATCGCCGTTGAGTCGCACTTCAACCTCATAAAGTTCCTTATTTATGGAAGAAATCTCCAGCATCATTGTAATACTCCCAGCGCCACTCGGATTAACGAGTCGCTGCTACAGTAGCACTCTCGGGTCTCGGGTGAGCCGCCGCCAGTCGGGTAAACACGGAACAGCTCGAGGTCTTGGCACGCGGCCACCGGCCACCGGCCACCAGCCACCGGCCAGCGCAACGGTCCAGTCGGTCGTGAAATCTTCACTTTATCTCCATATCCTTGATCAATATTTAGCAGATGAAATTCACGCCCGACCTGCTCCGAAATAGAGACGTCAACAGCATCATTTTTCGGACGGCGAATGATGTATGGCATTTCAAATGAAAAGATAAAAAAACATTAACGCGCTATTTGCGCTCTTCCAACATTCACTATAAAGTTTCATCTATTGTGCATTTTAGTGCACCGCGACTTGTGGGTGGAACGTTTAATTTGTTTGTACAGTGGGCAATTTAGAGATGAGCCACCCGACTACTTTCTAATATTGCGGAACCAGCTATTATTATTAAAAAATAAGCAGTTAAGATTAAACGTTATTTCCGGTAACCGGTGATTCGGTACGTATCGTTACCGTTATAGATATCTGACAAACAGATTTTTTGTCAAAATATTTAACGAATGTGGATAATAGTATATTCAATGTTTATCAATGATGCAATTCCACCAAAACATTACTGAATTTGCCAAATAGAACGAGCAAAATATATAACAAATTAACAGCTTTCTAAATTGATGGATAAAACCAACGCTTTTTTATTGTTGAAAACAATACATATATGTATTTAGATATTTAAAAAATTGTTCATCTTTTAAATAAATTTCTTTCATGTGTGGAGGTTTATCGCCTCCACAATCAACAACACCGTCGACGGCCCCTGAACACACCTTACAAATACCTGGGTGTAAAAATAAGCTCGCAAAAACACGCTGGTACCGACTGAAAAACAGGTTCCAATACAGCCACCCAGGGAGCCACCCCTAGAGCGTCACCACGCTTCTAGTTGTAGACCTCTTACTGCATACACCTCCTAGAAAAGTGGCGGGCAACAGATAAATAAGAAAGGCGGAAGACAGATAAATGGCGATCTCGAGAGGCAGTAAGCAGATCCAGCAGTAAAGAAACACAGGCTGATGATGATGATGATGATGATGACAGATTAAGGTATATCCACCGTGCACCGTTGGAAGTGAAACAGGGATAAATATGTTGGAACCATTTGAGATACGATACTGGAAGAGCTCTAATTTTGGAAATGAAATGAGATGAGATGAAACGAATGAGAAAATACTACATGAAGGAATTGAATAATAGGACTAAAAACTAAAACAGTACATAATTAATATGTACAAAGTTCATATTTTATTACTTCTTTACGGCTCGGGTGTTGAAAATTAAAAATAATAAATAAATAAATATAGGATCAAAAGGATAATGCCTTTTGAAATGTGGTGTTACTGAAGAATGATGAAGATATCCTGGGTGGATAAAATTCGAAACGAAGAAGTACTAAAACGCATAAAAACAGAAAAAGTACAAAACTTAAGTAGGTGTGAAATGATAAGGCGAGAAAAGTATGTAAGAAGAAGGCTGGCTGGCTGCTGGCTGCTGGCTGCTGGCTAAAACACTTGCGAGAGTGGTTCAACTGTAACACAAAATTATTGTTAAGATCGGCTGCCGATAGAGTACAAATGGCGCGGCCGTGCTGTTAGCCAACTTCGCGAAGCGGAACTCTTTGTCCTCCAACATACGGAACAGTGCTTCAGATTTTTTTATTTTTAAATACTGAAAACGCACCTATTTACATGATCTTATTTTCTAGTAACAATTTGTAATTAAATACAAATTCGCCGTTGTACAGCTCATCCCTGGGGTCAGGGTTCAGGGTGCACGATATCACATTTCAAAATAGGGCGGATTTTATATCATACGAGCTTGTATCAATGTTCTTTTAAATAGACGTGGAGTATGTAATCAACGCTCAGTTGGCCAGCTGATCGGCCGGGTGGCACGTTAGATGGAATAGGCGTGCGGTCCAGAGCAGCACCGCGCACTGTTCACGTGTCGGGAGCGTCCGCAGTCCGTGTCCACAGTAAACATTGAGCGACACGGAACGGGACACGGGTGGGAGCCGATCCCAAAATACTTTCTACAACTGGTTCAGGTGCAGGGCTACCGGAATCTCATCAGAGCGTGGAAACAGATTCTGTGCCAACTTTGATATTTATGTTATATCCATGCTGTTTTCTCGATACAGCTGATGCGCGGGTTCACTGTTAGACCCGCCATACAACGGTAGGTACAGTGGCCTGGACAGACAACTTCTCCTTCTTGTTAGCCATCAGTCACCCTGCAGGCAAACTGTTTAAATTGTAACATATATTATTTGCTGCCCTTTGACTCGGTCTATTGGATCGCGGTGCCCGGACACGGAGTACAAATCGCAGACTTAACCGCAAGTTGGCAACTTTTTGATGGTCCATATTACCTTAAAAACTGACAAATACCATGCTATATAATATTTTCTGTAAGCCGAACTGTACCAGATAAAAAAACATTCAAAATAGGCTTAGTAAGTTGATATGATCGCGACAACGCGTGTGCTGCTCGAGAAATCAGACAAATATTTTATACTTTTATCGATAACACTGCACCGAGTTGTCCACTTATTTTTAACCAATTAATTCTCAATTCACCTTTACAACTGCTGGATCATGAAGCCCGCGGGCAATTTGAACAAATCACTAATAAGATAACATATGCAGATGAAATCTGACGACATTGTATAGTGTTACTATAGCTTAACCGGTAATGGAAAGTTCCGGATTCGAGTCCCGGTAGTGACTATTTTGATAGATAGATTTTTCTGTGTGCCTTTCCAATTTTATATAATTCATCTTTTTTTTTAACAAATTCCTTAAAAAATCCTTTATCCATACGTTCACCAACTTTTCAGAATTATTTGTAGAATATCTGAGCCGACCAGAAAGTGCAAAAAACCATTTTTACATTTTTTACGGACTGAAATCTTCCAGAAAACATTTTAAAGAAGTTCTCCGGTTTTCAGGATTATTTTAATTGCCCTAACAGGTAATGCTCATAGAGCCATGAAATATGGCACAATAGCCCGGAAATTTCTACGGAGCAATATTTGAATCTTCGCTGGTGGGTTGGCAACCCTGATACTTGTCTTGTACTCTTTAGTCGCAGTGTACCGACTTCTTGGTTCAATTATGTATACAGGTAATCATCGTAAATAGAATGGTAGAACATTTGAATTATAACTGATTACATATCTTTAATTGTTTTCCCTTACTTTCTAAATATATATTTATTTCTCATCTATTGAACCTGCACAACTATCAACGTCAACATGTTGATCAAAAAATAGACCTTGTGAACAAAAATACCTACGGTGAACATTTTAAAACTTACAAAGCATTATTTTTAAAGGTATTTGTGACTTATTACGTAGTTTCAAATTAATAAAGTGGTAACATTTTAAAGTCATACGCCAACACAGAGATTGAGAAATAATGAAAAGTGATACTCGTAGGCACTTGGAGATAAATACAGGCAAACGTCAATCATTTAAATAAAAATAGTTTATTATTTAGGAGAACACATTCTTATTGTGAAGTTGTAATTATTCAGAACAGACGGTCTGTGATATTTTAAATATGAATTAAAGATATACATATAAAATCAATTTTATCGAAAAATATTGTTGTTGAAGCTTTATCCAAAATTTAATAAAAATGAATTGATAATTCTGGCGTCTGCTATCTGTTTACTCAAAGGTATTTGAGATTCTGTAAAAATAAGGTAGATGGCTCTGTCAAATGATGGAACGATTAAATGTATTAATATCAAAAAGGTAACATATAGGGTCGAAAATTGTCGCTAAAAATGATGTCGCTGTAGCTTAGTTGGATAAAGCACCTTCCCCGGTTAGGAAAGAGATCCAGGTTCGAATCCCGGTGGCGCAACAACAATATTTTTCGATAAAATTGATTTTATATGTATGTCTTTATAATTAATATTTTTAATTCATATTTAAAAATAGTTTTCTTTTATATTTATTCACCTTAGCTGATATACTAGTAGGCTTTAACGGCAGTCAGATGAATAATATAATTTTTCTGTTTATTAATTATGTGTACCCTAAAATAAAACATTATTTCACTCTACGATCTAATAACCATATTTTAATTTTAAACTGATTTAAATGATGTTGTATTATTCATTTGAAAAAACTTCACGTTCCAACCACAAAGTTCCCGCTAGAAACATAATAAAAATATTATAACCTTATATTCTTCAAGGTAAATATATTTTTTTATAAAATCAGACATCTGTTGTATATATTTATATATTTTACTTTGTTGTAAAAAATCATATAATATTCTTACATCTAGTATGCAACACTAATCAGACTGTTATTTTATTCCCACTCAGCACACATCACCTTCAGCCACTATCGATCCATTGCTGGATGAAGACCTTTCCATCCAGCAATCTTTGCAATGTCATTTTCGCTGCTCCGATTATTTCGTATATCCAACAAGACTTTGGGTGTTTTTCTTATGTTGCTACAAAGTAATTTTGCAAATATTAAAGAAGGTTTTTACAGTGTTTACTTGTATAGAATTCTGAATAACTCGATAAATTTGAAGGAGTGCTAATTATAGTGTTTAATTGTGCCCTTTATATATCTGAACACGGCTCGGTGCCCTCGGTGGTCCACTCTGTTGTCAATAAGTCAGCTTATTATTCTGATTGTGGCATTGAGCTAAAAATAGCAGCAGGTCGGCGACCGGGAAACAGAAGTAAACACATCTCCGCTCAACCCAAAGGTCAGGCCCCAGGTCCCAGGAGCTGCGTTCCCCGCTCCTCTGCTCCCCTGCTACTTGACACGATCCGATCTCCGATCAGGTCTGCGTGACAGCGTGACTGCGTGTAGCCGGGCCGGACGTCGCGCATTATATATATAACCCAACCTTCGGCCGGTGGTGAGTTAGACCCGCATCGCACACCCAGTTCCAGTCCAGGTCACTGGGTTTTATCACAGAGAAAAAATTGTAAAGAACTTCGAGTTACAAATATAGCGCGAGAAACATTCTTGGCTGATTACATTTTCTATCCGCAACGAATTTCTTCATCTTTTTCAATGCTACCAGTTATTATCAAATATATTCAAATTCAAAAAATTAAAACTGAAAAGGCTCTAAAAAAGTAAAAAACTTACAATAAATATTATTATTTAATAACGTTAAATTAAATTATGACATAAATGCCTGTGTATATAGTAGTGGCGGTCGGTAACTTTTTGTAGAAGAAATGCTGGATAATAAGTTAGTACCTACTATCAAATATACAAATTTATAGACTAGCCCACGACACGCACAATTCAATTAAAGTCGTTTTTTGTATGTTGCATGTTGTTAACGAATGCGTATACAGTATTCTAAGACCTTAACAGGCGGAACTGAATGCGTATGCGCAAAAGTCGAATAATTTCAAACCTTGTGGATACGGAACGAATGATAGAATTTACTGTTACTGCTATCTGTGTATTTACGCGATACATAGATGTACGAAAGTTGAGAATGTATGTGTTTCGACTCGCTGCGTGCGCGCGCCGTGTCGTAGTATGTGTTATGACTGGTCTCTAAACGACAGTACGAACTTATTTGCAACAGCGCTGGTTTCGGCTAGAAACAAAAAGTCCAAAGCTTTTTTACTCTAGAACGCAAAGCATGTATAAAGCGACCGCGTCTGGTATACAGCTATTATAAACATATTAAATAGTGGATGTATTTTTCGTAATATATTTGGGACAATTCCACTTATGTGTTTATTCATTAGCTTTTCAAGAAACTCGCTACAGCTGTAAGGTAATTTATATAAATCTTTGTCAGACTTAATAAAGGGAAGCCATCATTCAAGTAGGGCCTGATCAATTTTTTAATTTTGATACAATCTAATTTTCGAATCCTAGAATTCGATTACAAAGATTTTGTACAACATTATATAATATTGTACATTATCACATAGAAAATACAATTGGTTTTATGGTCTAAGGTGTAAACGGTAGTGTCGAGGAAAGTTATCTAGCTGCCCGCCTGTACGGCATTCACCTGGGTTCTTCACTATCGAATACTAAAGGGGCTGAAAATAACAACCGTAACAAGATCCAAATTGGACGATCTTAAGAAGATGTGCGAAGACTGAAACGTGATCTAAAAACAGGAAGATAAACACTCTAAAAATATATTGCTGACGACACGACACGTGTTAGTCAGACCGTGGGCAGCCCGTAGGACTAATATACCAATCCTCGAGGAACTTAAGTTGACCAACGCCTGATTGACAAACAAATTGGCCTATATAGCCCGTGTTTGAATGTATTATAATACCTTGGCCGCACCACAAGGCACGGGCGGAGTGGGAGAACCATTCTTAGAGCGCACCATGAACGCAGAGCGTGCGATGGACCGTACCGAGTAAAATGGCGTCAAATAATTTCCGCCATGACTGCCCTGAAGAAGAATATTGCAAGAGTATAGAAAGAATACCTAAATGTTCAATATGGAGAAGAAGAAAATATTCTTTGACCGCCTTAATCTTCAGAGTGCCCTTCAAATTGGCAATTCGGGCATAAGCTGTTAAAAATTGTCTTTAAAGCCAAATGTTCACAATACCTTAAATTATTTACTCTTTTGTTATACTCTCTTGGAAGAAACACCGCGCGGGTGGCATGCGTGACTACTCTTCTCGGTACCATCGCATTGGTCACTTCTGGATTAATCTCTAAATTATGCAGTTCTTAAACTGCTCCGACCTCGGCAAGGTGACGGCATGCTTCTGATACGACGCTTCTGGTGAAATGTTATTTATATAGTCGAGAGTTCGCTGTCACCCGTGTGGCAAGACGGAGAACGATGTGTAGGTGTATAGTGTATAAACCAAAACACTGCTAGACATATCTTGACATGTCAAATGGCTCGGTTTATTCGGCGGTTTATTTTGACATCGTGCCAAAACCACTAAAATCTGAATTAATTAAATGCATGATAAATTATTCCACGTCGCTAGAAAATTAACAAGACATCACTACATATTTTAATCTTTTTATATAATACCTAAAATACCGGCACGCGGCACTTTAGTTTCAGATGACTGTGCTGCGTATTTGTCTAAAAACATCCTCGACAAACTGATTGGTAACGAAAATTCGAGACGTAAACGTTAACGATACTCCTAACTAATCGCCGAGTTTAATTCTGGCTTCTCTACTATCACTCCGCCTCGTTCCTCCTAACTTATTCCCCGAGGTTGGTCGATAAACGAGCATAAACTGTTTATTACCAACTCGTAGTCTCGGTTCAATAATTCAATCTAATTTATAATCTTCCAAGATGTATTTTTAAGATGGCTAAAACTCAATTACCGAATGTGTTAATGTAAAATGAAGTATCTTCTCGTATTATGATTATCGGTTATACATCCACATATCTTGGGGTTTACACATTTTGAACAGTTCGAACTTCTATGGTGATTCGTACCCGAGGTCCAATCTTGAATCCCAACAAGAAACAACACCGATTGCAGCAAGAACTCCAAGATGTAATTTTTGAATATTGCAACAATCAACCTCGATGGTGATCCGGGTAACGAAATCGACAAATATAATGACATAAATGCACTTACCTAATTAGGTTATAATTACATTATTTCAAAAAATGGTCGATGGCACTAATGGTATTTATTAAAGTGGTATTTAATGCTCTTATCGCAGAGAACAAATATTCAAATAAAGCCGGAAATTGCCTGGGTAGTGTATGTTAGTTTATTGTCAACCATATCATTAAATGTTCAGATTTAGACTAGTCAAGATGTTCACGTAGTTTTTTTACATTTTATCATTTTTACATCTTCGAGACAGCTCTTTCGCATGTATTTTATGATATTATAATTTTTGAAAAATAAAACTACACCTTTTAGACCATGACAAAAGCATGAAAGTAGATAGATATTAGTGGGGAAGGGTACTTAAGCATTGAATGGTTTACCACATATTGCAAAAAGTGCAAGCAAATATGAATATTAAATTTGCGAATATCTTTCTTCCTGGCGTGACAAAAAAACAGCTCTCAGATTTTAGCGCCAGTGTTAGACAACTCAGGTTAAAACTGCATTTTCTACTAACAGTTTTCATTCGATGATACCAGATTGCATAGAACTGGTATCTCTCACTTGAACATATTCAACTGCACACTGACTGGATACAATGGTGGAGAAGATTTTTGAACCTCCTAGTTCTTAATACCTACCTATAATGTACGTGCTTGTTGGTCTAGTGGTTAAGACATTCGCCTAGTGTTTGGTTAGCAAGTTAGTTATGTATTCATAGCACAAGCGTTTTGATTAGTTTGAAAATAGTAAGAATATTAATGTGACACGTATTTCATGTGCGAGATTCTATTTAAAAAAAACAATTTTGGAAATGTTTTATAATTTTATTTTTTATATATACCTACTGTTTTAACACGAATTGATGAATTTACTGCTTTTGACGTATTTTTCTATTATTTAATTTTTACATATATCACCCTAATCCTTAATTACCACTGTAATCATGTGTCATGAAGGGGATGTACACATGGCTGAAACATGCCTACTGCCTACGGGAAGCCTAAACCTGGCCACGCTTCTCGTACACACCAGTAGGAACCCGGCGTCCGGACGTTCTTCAACGACTATACATAGGTTATACTTGGCGGAACTATTGGACATGAACTGAGATGGGAAAATGCGAAAAAGCTAGCGGTGGTTCGCATTCAATGTAAGAATCTTGTGGCGGCCATATATGTTTCAGCAAGAGAGCAAAAAGAAGAAGAAGACTCTTACTCTTTGTGTGCAAATTGTGATATCGAATTGACTTTGGACCGAGAGCTCGGTATTTATAGAAACAGTGGAAATCAAAGCTGTGTCCGAGAAAACTGCAAGTGTATCTACGCAGAGACATCTTCTATTTATATTCCTCGAAGAGCCAAAGTCCATTGGAAATATTTTTGGCTAAATATTTAGAGGGATTCCACTGATCCACGGTCATAAAACATAGTGTGTGTGTGTGTGTGTGTGTGTGTGTGTGTGTGCCGTGACCCTCGGTGACCTGAGTTTAATCTTTTTATCTATATTATTATTTTATTTACAACTTCATTGTTAGTAAAATTACTTAACATCTGAATACATAATTCGGAAGCTGGTGAAATATAGGTATCTGCCTAGCCCGTCAGCAAACAATCAGTAGCTATATTTATAAAATGAATGAAACCTTTTAATTGCCATGAGTGAGTTAACATACCAAACTTTTTATGTTACGTCAAGCCATTACCGATCTTGCAAATACGTTTTTCGAATTCGTATACATATTTGAAATTATTCTGTCATTTGCGGACGAAAGTTCCCAGTTTTTAATAGATACTCGTATTTTAGTCGACATACTTACAGCCCTACGCAATATCCCACATGTCCAATATCATTGGTAGGCAAAAGGTTAATAAATAAATTTTAGATAATGGATTTAGATGTATTTCTGTTGTACCACTGTGAAGTGTGAAAAACGCGACAAATTGCAAAGTTATGTAAAATAATCAATAATATGACTTATTAGGAGAACACATTCTTATTGTGAAGTTGTAATTATTCAGAACATAGCTCTGTGATATTTTAAATATGAATTAAATATATTAATTAGAAAGATATAGATATAAAATCAATTTTATCGAAAAATATTGTTGTTGCGCCACCGGGATTCGAACCTGGATCTCTTTCCTAACCGGGGAAGGTGCATTATCCAACTATGCTACAGCGATAATTTTCGAACCTATATGTTACCTTTTTGATATTAATACATTTAATCGTTCCATAATTTAAAAGAGCCATCTACCTTATTTTTACAGAATCTCAAATACCTTTGAGTAAACTGATAGCAGACGCCAGAATTATAATATGACTGATCAAGGGTTGACAATTGAACAAAATCCAAATGTTGAAGACCTTTTTTTATTTCTGAATATACCCGTTTTCTCATTTATAATTAAATGAATAAATTCGTTACAAAACAGCGGCAATAAATTATATTTGTATAACTAGGCCTGTTTATTTTGATCAAAAGCTTACAGAAAGAAAATATAAATTAATTTAATTTAGCTTCTGGTGGAACCCGGAATAGGAGAGTGCCTAAGGAACCTAGCCCATAATCCTGTCTTGGGTCCTAACGTAGGTCACGTAACATAACTAAATACGAAACTTTCTGCACACGAACGTCACGTTATTAAATGAGTCAGTGTGTCAGTCAGTAGCCACGAAGGCCGAGTTCAGAGCGTCGTAAAAACCTGATAATTCATTTTAAAGGAGATTAACGAATGAGTAGAGAAATTTACAAGATTATTGTTTTATATTTAGTATTATCACAGTATCCCGAGTCGCGGGACTTCGGCCCTTGAGACGCATTCAACGCTACTTCTGACAGTTAGTTATGTGAGAATTTTCATTTATTTACCCGGATAGGAAGTGGTCCAGGTTCGAATCCCGATAGCAACTAAATATTTTTTCTACTTTTAAAATCAGCAATGTTAACTTTGTGGTTAAGATTCATATTTTTATTTATTATCTTTGTTTTATTACCACTAAAGGTTTAATACATCTACGTTTCGAAAATCCATTTCTCTCAGATGTCATAACTAATAAAAATATTGTTTCTATTATGTTTTATTAGTTATGACATCCTGAAGAAGAAAATGGTATTTTTCGAAACCGGTAGATGTATTTAAACTCATTTTAGTGGTTAATAAAACAAAGATAATAAATAAAAATATAAATATTTTTTCGATAAATAATTTTATTCTGATTAATGTAATTAGTATTAAAATAGCACAGAACTATATTTTGAAAATACTACTACAATAATGTGTTCTCCTCAAAAATATAAATCAAATTATAATCTCTTAATAATTATATCAGTCAGTGAGAAGATTTTGTACTGTGCGTTTGTTTGGTAGGTATACATTTTTGTGTATTGCACTGATATGTAGACTAAATTTCAACGGTTCAGAAAGTGGCTTCTGCCGGGAGAGTGAGTTCGGTAGACCGCGGCTCGTGAGCTGCGTGTGGCACTTTTTATAGGCATTTGCGACTCTTCACCACGAGGACATATTTTTATCTACAATCATATTTGATTCGTTGAATAGTGTGCCTGCAACTAGCGTTTGCCATTCTCACAAAATGTTGTACTACCTATTTATGCAAACAAACATTCCCTTCCACGAATTAAATAATAAATAAGTTAAGAAGCTAATTAATTGACGATAATTTACAATCCTGCCTAACATTGAAAACGAGTAGTTACATGCGAGACATAGCAAAGCTTTCAAAAGCGATGCAAGGTCACCGTTCTAACTAGTCAACTTTACAAAGCCCAAAAATTCTATTATATTTTCTATTCTTCTAAGTGGCGTACGACTGTATTTTGAATTTGAGTTTTAAATAAAAATCTTGATTGTATCCCGTTTTTTTTTCATCATTAAAGCTACAGTGAAAATTAATGTTGCAGCTCTATGAAAATGTAGAGATTCTGTTTACTTAATATTTGGCTCTTCTCGCTAGAAAGTCTGCCGACCCCTGCCTTAGGTGGACAGTTTACGAAGCTGAATTATAAATGTATATAAGATAGAAAAACAGACAGAGAATCGTCTGTCGCGTTAGGTCGGAAAAACATTAATCAATTTTTCCGTCACTTGTTTTCCACGCGAGTTGTTCGCGAAGAGCTGAAGAGAAACCAGTCTAATTCCAGTCTGCCGATCTAATCGGGGGATCAGCTCCGTCTGGTGTGGAGCAGTGAATCTGATTAGTTATCTCGAGTACCTGTCAATCCGTGTGGCCGGATCGATACCTGCCGTCATCTGTGTAATAATAATCGGAAGAGGAGTAAAGCTATTCGGGAACTACGTCCTTATCCATGACGCTTGCAAAATAACCACAATGGCTATAACTTTGTTTAAGGAAAAATTCTATTAAATGTCATATTTTTTGATAAATATTTTTTTTCTGTATATCTTCTAAGATGATTAATTCAATTTGTATTTTATTTATATTAATGAATAATTATTATTAAATCTATTATAAATTCTATCTACCGTTCATTCATTTCGTATCTAGTGAAGAATGAACAAATTAGTAGCGAATCGATAGAATTAAGAATGGGTTGTTGAGGTGGTTTAATCTCGTGGAACGTAAGAGTGAGGAAAGGTTAGTACAAAAATAAAGATATTATCTTTATGAAATAATATGTAATTGTTGAATGTTAGTCAGTTAGACCAGTTAGACCAGTTAGACCAGATAAGGAGGGCCGTGTTCGAACCTTTAACAATTGGCGGGCGTACACGAGAAGATGAATATATGAAATTGAACAAGGTAATGACCAATATGAACGTGTGATGTGCCAAGACAGAAGAATGTGTAGGAAGTTGAAAGTACTGTCTAGAAGCTGGACCGAAAAAAAGGAGACAGGCAGCACTTACAGCGAGAAGAAGAGGATTACTTGATAATGGTGAGGCATTAAGCATATCGTTTAGTTTTGTCTGAAAAAGATTCAATTTGTCGACAAAATTATTCAAATAGATTTTTCATGAACCTCCTTTTACGATACGTGTCACGAGTAGTCGAGAAGTGACTCCCGAGTAGCTGGTCCACTGACTCCACTGGTGGTCAAGTGGTGACGTGCTCACTTTCAGTACAGCTTCAGCGTCAGCGGTAATTACTGTTCCGCTAGATTCTCACCGAAGGCAGCCAGCGTCTAATTAGATGCGGCTTGTGTCATCTCTTTTTCTTATCATTCAATATCACGTGACCAATTTATGTGTCGTATTTATTGAGAGGAGGGTGAGGGGATTCATTCCGTTCAAGAAATCGTTTAGTGCGCTGCGGTAATCGCACTTTGAAGTTATATTACACAGGACGACATGGCAGGCGCTCGTTTAGTGATATATCCAGGCTTAGCTGCACACGGGTCTCATTTACATTACATTTGCAAGACGGAACAATACATGTATGCTGCAGCTCTTTCAAATAAGTTCGAAAGTTTGTCAACTTACATACTTGGTTGGCGTGGTGTAACTGGTAATGCATTTCTCCGGATAGGAAAAGATTCAGGTTCAAATCCAGGTGGAAACAAAAATATAAAAAATATTTGTTTTTTTCTGTGTATATTTCTAGTTGATACATTTCATTTATATTAAAATAGTACAAAACTAAGTTCTGAAAAAACTGCAAGTTCACAATAATAATGTGTTCTTCTTAAAATAACTATAAGTGCTACTTTCAACTGTTGAAAAGCCGTGAAGCGATAGCTCTGAGACAACGTGAGCCTTTTGTATATAAAATTATATTAGCATCCCCTCCTGTCAATTAATATTTTAACAAGTATTTTTAAGATTGAACCCATCGAAACAACATATACAGATATAATTAATTACACTGTTTGGTCTTTTTAATTATGAATAAGCACAAACCTTCCTTGTTAAGTTCGAGGTTTGTGCAAATATACGAACGGTCCGATGTTTCTAGAACGTATAGCTTCGTATTTCGAATGTTATCTCAATAACTCGTTAGCCATTCCCATATTAATATCTTACACGAGCACCTACTGGAATGTTCGATCTATGTACCGAGTACATCATTCTGAATTCAATTCTGCGTTGTGTGATCAAGTCCCACGCGAACTGATAGCGGGAAAACCAATTATTTCGAGATTGACATCAATTCGTGAGAGATAAGATTTTGCGAACTAAATAGTGCAAAAGGTAATATTTTTTTGCAATTGTGTTATTTAATTTGGTTGTTTTATACCATTATTGCCTCGGATTATGTTCCACATGAACCGGAACAAGGGAAAATCTCTACGAATGTGAAGGTAAATTGAGACATTTCTCAAAAACAAAACAAGACGACTGATTGAGGTTATGGAAAAACTATTTAAGATAATATCTGTGTTCAGAGTTTCGCAATGCAAATCTACAGCCGATATTAGAGACGATTACATTGATATTGTGAGTGTGATTGTGTTCGGTTGTAACGATCATTGGTAACTGATTATTTGTAATACCTTAAGCGATCTAGTACTAGTACACCGGAAACTAAACCTCCAACAGTTAAATCTCAGTGGAACAAAGTTAGCAAAAACATCCAGCATTGCTAATATCTATATTCTATATACCATATAGGTAGGCAGTATTAATTGTTACTGTTCTTCTGCTTAACATCCGACATCGTGCAGTGCTGGAATCAAAATTAATCTCACACGCAAGGTCATGAAGAGTACACACACTTGTAATAGAAGACCGCACTTGACATTTGAGTAAACACGACTGAAAGCGTGGGTCCTGCACGCCGCCAAACGGCAGAGATAACGCGCTGCCGCTGCTCAATTTGAAATTCTGGTAAATTTTGAATTTTATTATAAAATATTATTTAAATAACTGGACACGGACGTTCGTATCGAAATATGAGGAAAATACTTTTATTTTCACCATTAGAACATCAGCCGTGGGCGCATCCATCTTTAACTGAGACTATCTTTGTCTGCCGTGTGCATTGCACAAACACGCGGACGGCGTTCAGCGTTTCTAGAACAATGCGTCCTCGCGTCCAAATGCCTCTAGTGCCCAGCATCACTAGAGGCTTTGAGAGAGCGATAGAATGAGAAATGAAGATATTCGTCATAGGAACGATGGAAAATCGTAGCATGCCTAACGAAGAAGTGACAATCGTTGAAGTAAAAAGTTGCTAGAGTGAAGACTGCGTACTGGTAGCTGGCGCAGATCACGTATCGATGACTAAAAGTATTAGAGGAAGTTGCTGGATGTGGTGCAGAGGGTGCATTCTGAACTGTAGTCCAATCCGACTGATAAGATTTAACGAACAAGATATCAGAGCAGACATGCACTTTTCGAACGTAACCTTTATTGTGTGACTTGAAGACTATTCTTGTCCTATCTTATCGAGTACACGTTGTCGCCGGGTGAACTCTGATATTGTTCCGTTCATATCAGTAAATGTATTATTGTGTCATACATTTACCCTGTGTAGAAATGCTTCAACCTCGGCCTTACGCCGTATCTCACACCCGGAATGATCAACCATTTTGGATATATAATTAAAAAAATACATCCAACTTATAAAGTTGTTCGTCACGCACTGGTTTTAAATTGTCTAGCCACGTTATTATAATAAGTGTAATAGATTACGCAGTTTATATTGTAAATATCAAATTTTCTCCAATAGGTTTATCCAGTTACAGTTCGAGCAGCTCAGGGTGGTGATCATCGCAATGCGGTACGAAATGTTGGCAAACAAAACTAGAAAAACACGGCTCAAAAACCCACAAAACTCCACTGACGGGTGGATGCCAAGTGTGAAACAATCTCTTTGTGGTTTTAATGGCGGCAGTCAAAACGTTGTACAAATTATGTTTCTGTTTAATCAGTAGGTTTAAGAAAATGGATTAATAGCGGCGTTTTCAAGAGCTCCTTTGATTTCAGTTGTCAGAAGTAAAATGTGCCAAGATTTGATCTCAAGTTGTGCAAGACGACTGACTCTCCATATTCATCCGCGCACCGTATTATAGTTGCACTCGATACAATATTCATTTTCTATTCTTCGTGTATACGTATATTTAAAATTTGGAATCAATATCCACACTTTGCCAAATGCATGATATTTTGCACAATATACCACAAAATGAATCCTTCTAGGTTTTTCTATACATCGTGATTATCAGCATCTTTATTTATTTATTCTTAATATAGTATTTTTATATATGCTCTAATATAAACAAGATCAAAATTCACATATTTGCTTAGTTTCATTTTGAATCTGTTTAGTTTTTTAGTGATTTCATTAAAAATCTTCATCGCACTGTACATCATCGATTTCTGAGATTTAACCTTCTTCCTGAATGGCAGTCTCAGTCTATCTTTTCCTCTCGTATGATGTTCGTGCTCATGTTGAATTGCATCAATTTTTCGTATCAATTCTGTCGATGTTTTTTGTGAGGATTTTATAAATATTTTGTCGCTTAAAGATCATCATATTAAGATTTTTCAGCATTGCACTGATCCGAAAATAGCTATTTTTCCTGTGTATTATTTCAAAGCTTTATTTTGCAACACTGACAATTGTTGCATTTCTTCTTTATTAGCCAAAAAACAAAATACTGCTGCAGTAGTTGATGTGAGGAATAATAACAGTGTTATACACTATTTTACAAGACTCAGCACTAATGAATCTCCTGATCCTTCCCAGAAGTGAGACTTTTTTAGCAATATTTATAGTCACGTGTCTTGTATTTTGCGATAAATTCAATTTTGAATCTATTATGACTCCCAAATATTTTATTTCAGTCACTTCCTCCAAACTTTCACCATCTATGATAATTGCTGGTGTAATTGGTATTCTTTTATATCCAATGTTCATGAATTTAGTTTTAGTTTGATATTTAGATTAAGTTGATAGATATGAGTGCGTCGTCTGCAAACAATCTTATTTTGCAATGTTTTAGCTCTGTATCCAGTACTTCTGATATTCGGATATATGCCTCCCCCAATTCCTTAAAAACGTATCTGTTGCTGGTATCGTGACTTCGTGTATATCATCGACCCTTTTTACATTTCACATTTTAGTCCATCTGTTCTCTTGCCTCATCCACTGCCATTTTAGTTTTCCTAACCGGTGTGCTACGTCTTCAAATTCGATTTAGCTACGTGTCTACTCGCTAGTTCTTCATAAAATCCCCAACACGGATCTCCCCGTGGCTCTTTGAGCCACGTACATCAGTCATCGATCATCATGGCAAATGGAAGTATCTAAGTTTCACACCCGTTCGTCAGGACAGACAGTACGCATTGCCGAAATGTGTTCTTCATGGTATGTTTGATTTGAAGATAATCTAATAGATGATGTATCTAATCGTGGAAGGTTTTCCTGGTTTGTCAACACACTGGTTTTATCAATATTCATGCATTTATTGCCAGCGAAGTTTAGTTGATCAGCTAGAAGCACCTCAGCAATTTCCGCAACACAACGACGATGTCAGGAAATCAAAGGTATGACAGCACTTCTCCTTTAATGTTTAGATATTCTCAATTCCTTATACACAGTTGTACGAAAAAATGACAATACATCATTTAATATGTTACTCTTTAACATAAAATACTTCTCCAATTTGCAGGTATGCTGTTGTTACTGGCCTCCTCCCGTCTAGATAAGACGATGGAGATGTGGAGACGAAGGCAGCTGAGGCAGACGGTACTTCTTTGGTGGATGTAGAGTTCAAGACGAAACCCACACACCCCGCAGGACCACAAAGGGCTGCAGGCTGCTGCTCGCTCGTTGTCTTTATTTTATTTTCGCTTTCACATGATTTTGTAGAAATGATTTTTTCAAAGTTTTATAACTACTTTTCTTACTTTGGTGGATTTATAAAAAAAAAAGTCCAAATTAGCGTTGAGAAATGTATCCATACCTACAAAAAAATCGATACGATAAAAGTTTCGTAAAGTTTTTAGGCCTTTATCTAACGTGGGCCTTAATGCACCGCATTCGCTGGGTTGATGTAGGAAAGGAAAATCAAAAGATTGTAGACAAGATTCCCCAGTAAAAGTAAGCAAATATGTAAACTAAGAGATAGCAGTGAATACATAACACGTACATATATTATTTCTAATAATTTACATGATATATGTAGTAAGCAAATATGCGTGTATGGAAGTGCTGATTTATGTAAGATGATCAATTAATCTGAGATTGTATGAGATTAGAGATTAGGTTAATTATAAAAGAAGCACGTTATGGCTATTAATAAGAAAATAGTGAGATGGACCTGAAGGTTTCAAGGTTGGGCAGTAGAAGCAGAGGTTGCCAAAATGCTGACAACCTGAAGAGAAATGCTGGCCTAGCATGGATCAGAACCGAACAAGACGGGTACCAGGAGCAGAGTTTGAAGAGGGTCTATACTCAAAGATAGGTGCAAAATGGCTGATGAAGAAGATACAATATAATATATAAACAGGGTAGCGCAAACACAATATTTTTCGACAAAATTGATTTTATATGTGTATATTCATAATTAATACATTAAATTAGTATTTAAAACATCACAGACCTATGTTCTGAATAATTACAACTTCACAATAAGAATGTGTTCTCCTTAATAATATAAACAGAGATTATGTACTTTCATATTTATTTAATAAATTATCTAAATTCATTATATTATTATAATGCTTCTGTTAAAATCGAGGCTTACAATATAGTAGCAAAGTAAAACCCGCGGGTTCACCTTGGTTGACCAGGGGCGAGAAATCACGACTTCTTTGCTGTATACGACCCCTACGTATGCCTTGTGGTTCTTTGAAAGTATTGGCCTGAAAATAAATTTTAATATACATACCTACCTGTTTACTGTCTTTGGATACATACTTTAGGGACCACAATGGAAGGCCTACAGAAAGAAGACACAATGATTTATGAAACTCGCAAAATAGCCTTCTAAACAGTCGGTAGATAAAATCAATTATCTATTCTTGCTATCTTCAGCTCGAGCAATCATTTTCAAGTATGAACCTTATGTGAATATCCAAGCAGTAAAGTTATCAAATAACTAATGGTAAATTAGATTTTTACCTAGATACCTGTACTAGGCCATATTCAGTTTAACTCGGGACGTACTGTTTAACCCCTCTGCCCATCCTCCCACTTTCCTAGAGTCCTTCCTCCCTGACCCTTTCGCTTGACTAAAGCTCGTTGTTATATTAGATTTGCGGGGAGATTGATGTTAAAATTTATACCGATTTGAAGCGGTGTCCACTTCGGGAAATTTCCCGGGAATGTCGCGCCACACTTCGACTCCTATTAGGATATTATTAGTAGATTAGGTAATGAAGGCACGCCAGTCTGATGTCCTAAACCTTGGTGGGAAAAAGTAAACAGTTTCCAACGATTCGCGCGAACCGAGAACGCAGGAAGGTAGTCATTTTTTTAAATTATTTTTTACAGCTTTTACTAATGAGCCTTTCATATAAGATGTTAATAATAAATATGTATTTTTAATTTAATACAATCGTTCGCGGAAATAATTTTGATAGTCAGGTCTCGGTAACGTAGAGTATGCAATTCCAGATAATGTAAAAAGTAAAACCACTAATCTGGTTTTTCTGGCCTGCAATCTCCTGTGCGGCAATCAGATGTCAGGAATCTCCTGTTTGCGATCTGCTGATGATCTCAGACACTCTTTTGATGATAGCAAAACGCGATCTATATTTCGCGTTTTCTGTTGTTAATAGAGCTGTACCCTGTAACCGGGCGGTCCGATTAGCCCTGACGCTCGCAAGTTATGTATCATAGAATTACCCACACAAAATGGTAGGTACGTGCTCCGTCTTTTGAAAACCAAGAATTACCAACCGAAGGATTAATAAATATCCGATTAAAAATAAAAAATGTAAAAGTTCCACCAGATCTATAGTTCGACGACATATAAGGTGGGTAGCTGAGACTGGCGACATAGAAGAAGCAGTTTATGGATAAAGTTTTCTAGTTTTTCATGACTTACTGTATCAAAGACTTTCTGAAGATCTAGAAATATAGCTAAAAAAAAATTGTGATTATCTAAATTATCACTAATATTTTTGATTATTTTGTACATTGCGTCAGAAGTACTCACTTTATTTCGAAAACCAAATTGATTAGTTGATACAATAATTTAAAATACTAATTAAATGTATTACTTAGAAAGATTACGGACTACTCAAAGGTATTTGAGATTCCGTAAAAATAAAGTAGATGCTTTCAAATAATGGAACGATAGATGTATTAATTTGAAAAGTGTAACATATGGGTTCGAAAATTTGTTGTCAAAAGTACTGTCTGCTTAATGCACCTTCCTCGGATTGGAAATCGATCCAGGTTCGAATCCCGGTAGCAACTACAATATTTTTCGATAAAATTGATTTTATATGTATATCTTTGTAATTAATACATTTAATTGGTATTTAAAATATCACAGACCAGACGGTCTGAATAATTCCAACTCCACAAAAAGAATGTGTTCTCCTCGATGAGATAATGAATTAATAATGATTCTCGTACTTGTTATTAGATTGTTCACTTGGGGTGGAAAATAAAAAAAAACACTTTCGACACGACCACCGTTACACAACACTAAAAGTATCTTTAGTTTCAGGTAGTCCAATGAACGTGTCGAAATAAACAAATTCTATTACAATATATTAACGTTATTTTTACTATATAATTTGAAATCCACAACACGTTTGGAAACATGTTGTTAATAGATTGATTTCATTTATATTGAAATTTATAAATAAGGTATTTTGATGTTATTTAGCTATTAACCTTTATTAGCATGATTCTGGTGGAGCACGTAACTAGTATTTTCCACGCTAGGAATAAATCTGCTAAAGTAGACACATGTTCTAATTTAACACGAATACAGATTGTATAGGAAAGGCAACCGGTGGGTGAGGGTATATTGAAAAGCGTGTTTCCATGACAGTTGGGTCTGAGGTGAAAACGTCAAGGGAGCGTGACCTTTCGGTTTGTATTTGTTTGTTGGCTGATAAGGAGCATACCGACAAAGTCAAAGGTCGAGGGTTTGATTGCCGCAGTCGACGCCGCAAATTAATCTTATTTTTACAGCACAGTGACGCGGCGAAACTGTAAAATGATTAATTCAAATTAAATGTATTAATTTGTATTAAAAAATATCACAGACCTATGTTAATAAGATAATTATATTTTCTATTGTTATGTAGGCGGGTAGTATTATCGCATTTAGGAAGAAGATCACCCATCAGGAAGCAGGACTCACGCACAGAATCTGCCGGCAAGAAAAGTTGGAGTTTTATTATTATTTATTTAATTATTTAAAATAAATGACCTTGACATTTACATATGTTTAAATGCTGTATTGTTGTAATTTGTGATAACGGAATTCCTTTGGTAAAATATTCTGTCCATTTATTGGATACACCCGGCCACCACATTGTTTATATGAAATCATTGAGTGCATTTTAAATGAGTTGTACTTATAAATAAGTAAATGAGATAAGAAGGCCTCACGCCTAAACTTTGCACTCAACCTCGAAGTTTTCCTGTTCCACTAGTCGACACGAACGCCGCGGAAGACCGAGCTGGATGGAGAACAGGGTGAATGAATTATTCTGTTTCGATACAATGAAGACACACTGCACAGTTTGTTTTTATTGAAAATTATTGTTTTACCCACGTGTGTATGTTGTTTAGTTCTATTTTACTTTAATTACCGAAAATATACAATTATATTATAAAAAAGGAAAATTGATCGATGCTGGTATTGCAGTTCTGATAAATTGTTTTGAAATCAGAAATTGTCACGTTTTATTACGACCAATATTTGTGAATATGTATTTATGTACCTGACGGCATATACCTGGGCATATACCCACCTGCCTAGTACATTCAGCGACTATCAGTCATTCTTCAGTGTTTCATCAGTGCATTTACTGACTATTTTCATAAAAATAGTCAAATACAGGTTTCAGTTCTGGGATTAATTTATGTAACCATATATTTTAAATGTATGTTTTAATCTTGTATTTTGTAAGCATTCTTTACAGCTTATAGTACTCGGTCTTATTGTCATCTATAAATATAAATCGAATGTACTAGTATGCGGTTAATCTGTAACATCTTGCGCTAACCGTAGACATTCCGTCCCATCCCCTGATACCGTGCATTATATTGAATACCATCTGCCCCAAATTATGCTCAGTTGCGCTGTAGGACCCTGAAAAAAATATCGTCATCCCGTCGTAAAATAGAGACACTCCTCTCCTCTCCCTAACCTCACATTTTAAATAATTATAATTAATTCTAAATCCAGGGACCGCTATGTTGTATTTTGTTTGTTTTCGTAAAAAATGTTAAATTACATAATTTATAAATATGTTGTATTGCAGATAAAATCTTACACGCGAGCGATGATGTTACAATCTTACACGCGAGTAACGGCGGGTTAAAGATGATAAGATATTGTAACAAAAATAAACATCGAAATAAATAGAAAAATAACGAATCAGTGTTATTATCGAAAATTAGTTATGTACTTATTAAACAAAAAAGTGTTAAGGTCACCGCCGGGGAAGGGGAACCGAGCAAGGAGGGAGGGACGCGTGACGCGTGACGCTAGCAGTGCCGGCGGACGTACGTCATTAAAAAGCGGTCGATCGACACCCCCGTCCAGGTCACATCCACGTCCACAGTCACATCCCGCCGGGTTGTGACGTGATCGTGGATGGATGCATAGTTTGCAAGAGCTGACAAGACGCGAGGACTAACAGCGGCGGTCACAATCAGCACAGAGTCCACGCTGTTTTATTATCATTTCTCCTTTTATTATGTTTCTATTTTTGTACGAAAAATAAAATAATATTGATATTTTGAATTTTTTATACCGACCGATATCAGAGAAACATCTAATTAAGAACTTAATGAAATTAAAACAAAGTAACTTTTAAATAATAAGATAAGAAAATCATTTTGTTTAAAGTCACTATTTATTGCTTCTTCAGGAAATAATGTGTACTGAAATTAAAAATATAAGCATAGATAAAAACAAATCTATAAAAGTATAAGCGGTGGGTAACTGATTAGGAACTACCGTGAAAACAAATTTAAAAGATGACCATTTGCAAACAGGATTTGGTTATTTATAATATTTAATTTTTATTAACATTTTTTCTTATTTTTTAAATTTAAAATTTATTTAACTTCTAAACCCATAAATACTAATTAAATGTATTAATTAGAAAGATATAAAATCAATTTTATCGAAAAATATTATATTGTTGCGCCACGATAAAAAATAAAAAATAATAATGTCCCTGTAGCATAGTTAGATAATGCACCTTCTCCGGTTTGGAAAGATATCCAGATTCGAATCCCGGTGGTGCAATAACAATATTTTTCGATAAAATTGATTTTATATGTATATCTTTCTAATTAATACATTTAATTAGTATTTAAAATACCACAGACCGATGTTCTGAATAATTACAACTTCACAATAAGAATGTGTTCTCCTAATAATCTAAACCCTTGTTTAATATCAAAATAATGGTTATTGCTATATAGACATCTCAAGCGCTTCTAATCCTAAGTAACTTATGATCAGTACCACCATACTCCGCAAGGGTAGGCAGACAGGAAATAACAATATGCTCTTCTATCCAGAAACAAGTTTTACTTCAAACACGTTCATACAACTTCTCATTCATGCAGCATCTGTTTTACCTGGTCTTTCGCGGACGTTCTCTTTTACAGTACCACCTAAGTAATATTTTTTTAATTCTACTCAGTCTTATGATCAGTTTTACATTCAATCCTAACTTTACTCTTTCATTCGTGACTTTTTATTCATGTGTATACCTGAAGCTGAGCCATTTTATGGAAATAACACAGTCCGGTCTATTGTTGTTCGTCTTTTGTCAGCTTCATACATCTCTTCCATATATATGTTTCAAGACAATTTTGTTTGGCCGCTATTTTGGTTTGGCAGACATTTGTCAGTTCGCATTCGGTAGTCGTAGAGAGTAGTTGATTACGATTAATTATGGAGCATCTAACGCCCCAACAACGTGTCGAAGTCTTTAAAACATTTTATCTAAATAATAATGATAATGCTGTAATCATTATTGGTGATCGATATCGTCACATGTTGGAAAACTTCTTAGTGGCCGAATTGGGTCGATTGGGCCTGTAACACGTGCGGTATCAACAGGACGGTGCCACCTCACACACGGCCCGAGCTACGCTTGAAATTTTTCCCGGCTGTATAATGTCAAAAGGTGGTTATATCGACTGGCCTCCTCGATCACCTGATTTGACGGCTCCCGACTATTTTCTGTGGGGGTACTGTGAGACAACGGCAGTGCCACTGACGATTAGGAGAGCGTCTCACTGCCAAACCAAACAAGCACAATTGATAATCTCACCATTCTCTAGAGGGGCACCGTTTATAGTTTGACACCGTAACGTTATCAGTCAGTCGTTCAAGTGCTTAATAAAGAATATAACAAAAAATAAATCCCACAATTCTGAAAAAATATGGGCACTGTATTGTATTTAGGCTGCTGTGGATTGTTACAGCTAAATCTTGATGTACAGCGAATAATTCTATATTAATATTTTGAACTTGGGGTAATCGTCATCAACATTGTCGATCCACTGCTGGATAAAGGCCTCCCCATGTCTGCCATTCTCTTCGGCCCCCCGCCAATCTTTGTCGTGTAACATCTAATGTATTACAAACTGAAATATCGCGCAGCTTTCTTTCGAAAATTTTAAATCCTTTTAAACGAAATATTGTTTTTTTTTTTTTAATTGAGGTGCGTACACGTTCAATTTAGATAATCCAAAAATGTAAGTAATTTCAAATGCATAATATTCCTATTACAAGTTTAGAACCTAAAGGTTATGTATCAATCTAATATGTATTCCGAAAGAAATTAATTGATACTTCACTCCGATGTAATGTATCATTTTCTTTTCAAATCTGTCTACAAAAAGAATGCGTTAGACGAAAGCTGGGCGCTACATTATACGCGATAATGTATAATGTTAACTTTGTAGTTAGGCATATTATTCATTTAAACAAGTATCTTTTTAAATATTAAATTCAAATTAACCACCTCGATTATTTTGACGTCTACTGGTTTCGATAGCAGTCAGAACAAGATGAGTAAACGTTTGTCCTGACGAGAATTACAGTGGTTTTGAAACCAATCGCCAAGTAATTAACGTGGTTAACACAAAGTTATTTGTTAAAAAAAAATTGTGTACAGATTTCTGGGCTAATCTACCGTGTATATATATTTGACCTTTCTGGCAGACGTTTCGAATCTTATTGCAGGGTCCACCAGCCCTGACAATGGACTCCGAAACGTCAGATATACACGGCGGATTACCCCAGTAAACTGTACATATAAGATTCTGAACTGCCGTAAAAACGTAAGAGCATTTAAATTTGTTCAAATAATAATTATTTTATACATATATTCGCACATTGAAAGGCATAAAATCGTTCTAATTTTAAAATCTAAAAAAATATTAGAATGCTTAGCAGATGCGAACACTCCCGTTGGTTGTGTATTGTATGCGCGATCTATAATAACCGATTCCATCAAATTGAAGGCCGCTGAGCAAGCATCCAGGAGACACTGCGTGCAAAGAGACAAACATTTGCACCTACCCCTAGACGTCGCTGCGATCTGAACCGACCGTTTTTATGGAGTGCCGAGCGTCTTGATCCAATTATTATTTCGAGGCGTAGCATTGGCAAAAGTAAGCGTGTTTATTGTTTGTACTGACGAGGTGAGTTACAGAACCGCGCTCGTCGCGGAACTGACGAGTTAACTGGTGAGATTTCAGGGCGCGAGCTCGAAGCCGAGGCGCGGTCGGCTCGTTGAAGAGGATTGCACGCCGGGAGAGCGTGGTCCGGTTCCGCAACAACAGGCCGTTATCAGCGCGTTGGGCGCGAGGTTATTACTTCCCTTTATCTCTCAAGTAATTATAGCTGACATATTGCAGATGTGTATTTATGAAAAAATAGAAAAAAATGTGTCGTTACGTCGCATCTATTATTGGATATAGCTGACCCGTGTCTCGGTGATTTGCGGCCACGCTGCTGCCTCTCGATTGGAGGAATTTTTTTACGATTGATCAGTCTACACCGGCGACCTCAGAAATGTGTCCCAACGTACTACACGCATCCACTCACTCCTTGCACGCAGCTAAAGAATCCGAGACAATAAAACATTATGTTGCTCGGCGCCAATGTCACACATGTCGGCTGGTTCGGTGCCGGTGGTCAGAGTTCAGAGCCGCTCTTGTCAATTAATTTAATTAAATTAATTTTTTGATTTCTTCGACGGAGCTTGTTTCAGCGCCAATATCGTGAAATTTTTACAAACAATATCGCTATATAATTTAGAGTAACTGCAGCGGATTCCTGATTTCGAGTACGCTATATGTATAAAATATAGTATATATTAAATATATTTTATTTGTATTCAAACAGTCGTTGTTCTAGAAATATAACTTTGATTTTTAGTTTTCATTTCTTGTTCTAAAGAGAAAATTATTGACAGAATTTTAAAACAAAAAAAAAAACAGTCCAAAATGTCACATGACACCTTGTTCCAAGGTCACTATATGTACATTTTTTTATTTGTGAATTATTTGTAGGTACTTGTATTCATTCGCCCAGAAAAAAATCTATTTTCACCTGATAATCTGTATATAGATGTTTGCAGGAACATAAAACTATTTATTTTCAAATGGCTAATGGTCCAATAGTGATTATCTTTTATAAATATATTCTCCCTAAATAATCGTAATAAATCATCGCTCATCAATGTGAAGCGCTCATATTAAATCTTCGGTGGCAAAAACAAATTGTACGTATTTACTTTAATTACATAATGAATCTAGTCCTGGTGAAATATTTTACGATCACTGCAGGGTTCAAAGATCATGATAATTAATTATTTATTGTTAATATCGCTGAATTAAGTAATAATTAATGTATTAATTAATATAAGTCCGTATGTATGTAATGTAAAATTATAAAAAGTACATTTTACTAGTTTTAATTGAGAGTATTAGATAAGATGTATAATTAATTGATTTCAGTAGTGCATATAGATTGTAGATTAATGCTGACGATGCCTCCTAATGATGTATGCACTTATCGTACAGTGCGAGGGTGCATTACCAGATATACTTTAATTGTATTAATAAGAAATTATGTCAGTTCTTCATTGTCGCGAATCTGTTATATGTATTTACGTGGAGAAAAGCAGATGCAAGGACAATATGGAGAATGAAAGTGTAGAATGATGCCAAATCAAAACATTTGATGTTTGAGTAACAGAATAGGGGAAAGTAAATAAAATAATGATATCATAAATATGTTTTTTAATCTTATTCATATATCGCCGTTTCCGCGGCTATCGTAGGTAGGTGAAGTACAGTACACGCAGTAAGTTTAGCATAATAATTCCTATAACTAAGATAAGTCGTTGCGAAAATAAATATTTTCTTATAAATATTCTTACGTCGTAAGAAAGTAATCACAGATAATACGGGCCTCGGTGCCCAGTCCGCGGTATACACCAGCACTAGTCTATTAAAGCTTCAGTCCGGAGGAATGGTGAGGAGATCAGTACAGGGCCAGCAGGGCCGGAGCCGGGGCCGCGGCGGGCGGCGGCCCGGCGGGCGCCGCGGGCCGCGAGTGCCGCTTCACGTGCTTGGCCAGGTGGTCCGAGCGCATGAAGCGGCGCGCGCACACGGCGCACCCGAACTTCTTCTCGCCCGTGTGCGTGCGCTTGTGGCGGGACAGCTCGTCCGAGCGGCTGAAGCGGCGCCCGCAGCCCGCCCACGCGCACAGGAAGGGCCGCTCGCCCGTGTGCGTGCGCGCGTGCGCCTTCAGGTGCGAGGACTTGAAGTAGTTCTTGCCGCACGCCGGGTGCGCGCACTCGTACAGGCGCCGGCGCGCGGGCGGCGCGGCCAGCAGCAGCAGCGCGCCCCCCAGCAGCAGCGCGCGCGGCGCCAGTGCGGGCCTCGGCGCCAGCGCCGGCAGCGCGGGTCGCGCGGCCGGCGCGGCGGGCGCGGGCGCGGGCGCGGGCGCGGGCGCGGGAGACGCGCCTCCCTGCCGCGCGGCCGCTTCCTTCTTCATGGACAGCGGGCTCCTCGCGAGCGACGGGACAGGGGCGGCGGGGACGGCGATCCTCTCCTTCCTGTTGCCCATTTTGTACTTGAGCGTCTTGAGGATGTTCTCCCCGGGAAGGTCCGACCGCGGGCGTTTGGCGGGTGGCGCGGGGCTGCAGGTGCCGTCAGAGTGGGCGCGCATAATGACGGAGGGGCGGCAGGGCGGCTCGGGGAGCGGGGGCCGCTCCTCTTCCTCGGAGTCAGAGGGCTGCGGGGTGAGGGGGCCTGCGGGGCAGCGCGGGCCCCCGTGAAGGAAGCTTTCCACGCAATGGAAGTTTACCTGAAACAAGAGAGAAGGTCAGAGGTTGCGGGGAGGGGCGCGCTTGCGGAGCGCGTCAGCTGTTCGGCACAACAATAGTGTTTCACAGAAAAATAAATAGAGTAGAGATATTATTTAGTAGTAAGTAGATTTTAATACAATATAATGAAATTAGATATTAATATAATTAATGTATATACGTAATGAAGTTATTATCCGAAATGATATTTTTTTTTTAAAGTCAAGTTTGTTTCATTCTAGGATTATAGATCAGAGACATTATGACCTGTTGAAAATATGTATGTATGTATGTATGTACATTAAAAATAAAGTCGTGACTTACTTTTCTCTCTTTGAGAGGAGGCGTAGCCGGCGGCGACAGCGGGGCGCACATCTGGCTGTCCATCACTACTCTGCCGCACTCCATATTCCCACAAACCATCGCCGCGACACCGGATGCACATGCACTTTCGATGATCACCACAAAAATACTACTGTCTACGGGCGGGCGGGACCGTTTCACTTTCAAAACAAAAATATCCGGTGAAAGAAAATACAATAAGTTTTGGCTCTTCTCACAGGATAAGCGTCTGTTTTATAATATAAAACTTGTAACTCCGAATAAATCGTATACTACTCTTCACTCTGACCGCTTACGAAAACCGTTTGAATCTGGAACGCTGTCTGGGCGGCGCTCGCGTCTCGCCCGCGCGGGAAACGATCAGCGAATGAATGTTTTCGCCCGGCGGCCGCCGCGTGTTATGGTGCCGAGGTAGGGTGTGTGTGCGTGATAGCCGGACGGCGGCCAATCGGCGCCGGGGGCTCGGCGCGCCGGGCCAATGGGCGCGGGGCCGTCAGCCGCCCGCCGCGTGATCGCGGGCGTGCTGTTCACGTGAACAGCGGCTGTGCCGGCTGACGTCACGCGGGGTCGCGTCATCGCCGGATCACGAAGCGACCGCGTGCAACTCTACGCCTCGTTCCGGCGCGGCTGAGCTTCGAGAGAAGCGACGTGAAACTCGACAAAAATGCGCGCGCAATTCGTCACACCGAAAACAAACGATCGAATCTTTCGAAGAGTGTTCTTATTTTTAGTTGTCTCGCGCTGCTCGCTCCGTATCGTAGTAGCGTCACGTTGCGGGCCGTCGGGGTTTCGAGGAAGGGGCGGCGGGGGCGACCCACAACAAAGGATAAGCTCGGTCGGCAGCGCTACAGGCGCTAAATCGAGTGACAGCTTATTTCAACCAACGAGACGAAAATACGCGGAATTCGCGGATGTATTGATCCGATTGAGATGGAACTTTTTGATATTCTTCGCGATGCATTCGCGGCTGTGCGTGCACGCGCGTGTTGCAAACGGTTCGGGCTGTATGCTGTTTGACAGGTATGTAGAAAAACTATGCAAAAAATATAGTAAACGTCAGAAATGTACGGTTTTCTAGAAACCGGATGAAGATTCTGGATATACACATTATTAATCCTTTAATAAATTAATTTTATATAGATTATAATTATTAATAGATTAATTTTGCATATATATGTCATTTAATGTGGGGTCACAATACGTACTACAAAAATATCATTACGTTGTACACAATAATATTATGATACAGCGAATAATTGGACCAGAAATATATTCTAATAAAGATAATTAAAATGATGTGTAAAACAGTTATGTTTGTTAAGTGTTATGTATTTAACAGTGTATACGTAGATGTAAGTACATAAGTGAAAAACAAAAATGTACAATATGTAATTTTCACTTTTCAATCCACGAATATCCGTTTACTATTTGTAACGGTAACTAAAGGAGGTGTAACAATGAGGTACGCTTTGAGATGCAACAAGAATAGAAGTTAGTGTATTTTGTGTGATTCCCAATATATTGCGAGAAAATGAATTATTGCGAGGGCGGAGACGTTCTCAGCATTCGCCGCTCCGAGTTTAGCGTCAGGGATTGATCATTTACAAAATGTCAGGCCGGGTTGTTAGAGAATAAAAATATTTTAAAAACACCGCCCCATATAAAAATTACTATTCATAACGACAACTGTAACAAAATGACCTGTAATTATTGATCAAAATTTAAAATAGCACAGTCACATTAACGAATTAGTGAAAAGAATAAGAAAATGTATTTATATATTCATAAGATTAAGGAACATTCTAAGTATAAATAATTTTAAAAAGTTATATTTTGCTATTGTTCACTCATTACTCCAGTATGGAATAATTGGGTGGGGAGGAGCATACAATAATATAATGAACTCGGTAAAAATAATACAGTGAACAATTATTAAAGTGATATTAAAACTCAACTTCAACTTTTTCAACACTTTTTGCAAAATTCCCAGTTCCCAAAATAGAAAACATTTACAAAAAAACCTCAATTAATCAACTAATTAAAGAAAATAACACTAGAAAATTTGAAACAAGCACATCATTAAGGTTTAAAAATAACTTTAAAATCCCTAAATGTAACACCAAACACTATCAGCAAAATTCTATATATTTAGGGATAAACAATTTCAATAGCCTCCCTGCTCAAATTAAAGAAATAAAGGATATAAAAGAGTTTAAAAAGAAACTAAATGAACACTTCAAAAACACATATTTGGACAATAAACAGTATTACAGAATACTTAGAAGCACACATACAATGGATAATTAATAGAATATGTAGTATCCTCTCCACAGGCTGGTCTGTTTTTTGGAGAGGTAAGCGAAAAAAAATAAAAATATTGTTTGGTGCAAAGTTTAACGTTGAATTGTTGAACGCGTGATGGAAGATATCTCATTCAATTCCAAGAATAATAATATATTATTTCATTTTGTATTAGCTTCATAGTGTATTCTAGGATGAAATATATATCCTATATAGATATTTAAAAAAAAACAACGGTTAGTGCTGAAATAACAGATTTCGAGAGAAACTTATTTGAGTATTCTCATTGTATAATAATTTTTAGCCATATCCTAATTCAATTCGAAGAGGTAACGCGTTATGTGCTCCAGTCGTTACCGCCCGGAACCAGAGCCATACACTGGTGCAAGAAGGGGAGCAGAGAATGCTGATGACATAATAACACTTTCATCTCCATGAACGAACTTTAGTGAGGTGAGGATTTTATGTAAACATACTCGTAATTTTTTTACGACTGGCACATAGCTTATGTAGGTACCGATAAAGAAAATGCTCTCAAAATATCGTACGATAAGCAAAAAAAAATCACCATAGAAATGAAACGTGACATCATTGAGAAGCGAGAACAGGTAAGAGCGTGGCTGACCTAGCACGCGCATACAATCGATCTGCATCAACGGTTTGCACTATCTTCAATTATTTTTTCGGTAAGGAACGCATTATCGTATTTTACATTTATTTCTATGGAAAAAATTGTTTCGCTTAACGAGTGTTTCGCATTACGAATACGATTCGAGGACGAATTATGCTCGTTAAGCGAGGTTCCACTGTGTGTGTGCGGCAAAACAAGCGAGCTACGTACATACATTTCTTGGGAGTTTCATTTTGCTCTTCTATGTATAACACCTTATCATTTAAAAACTTTGCAGTATGTCAAATCTTGGATAATAGTTGGAAAAATATTATTTATTTATTGAATAAAAAATTGTTACGTGATATTATGTTTCAGACCCAGCTCACTAACAAGGTATATTTTATTTTCATTTAACACTAGGTAACAAGCTAAATTTTTTATTTATTAAGAAAAATTTACAGCCATATGTAAGAAAGGGAAAATATTTCTTTACATGGGTAAACAGTTCAATAATAATGTTTCACATACAAAGGAAATAGTTATGGACGTATGCAGGTACTGAATTGATGAGCTAGGGTTTGAGGTAATAAATGATAAATGATAATAAATTAAAATGATGGAGTAATAAATACAAAATACATAAAACGAAATACCTGCTGAATATTTGAGATAAATCACAAGTGCATTTCTGTACTGTTGTTTTTACGATTCTTTACTCAAATATAATATAAATATGTACGAGAACACGTGTGTATTGCACCGAAATGATTTATCAATTTCTGTTGAAATAAGAATTAAATTGATACGTAACCCTTGGGTTCACAACTTTATGAAAGGAAAGTTAATGCAAATTATTAAAATAACTAAATATAGCTCAACTTTAATTTAAGATTACTTATTATTACTGCAATTAATCGCAAAAGTTCAAAATATTAAAACACAAGCTGCCATTTTTATTCATGTGTTCATGATCTGAAATCTAGACCAGGTGATCGTCCAGATAACAGGAACAGGGAATCCACGACTAAGACAGCTTCCGCTTTCTGGGAGGCGAATGTTCATTTACGCGGAATGTGGTGTTCAATGGAGTGTTTATAACGCGGACAACGAGACGTACTCCGTTCTGCAGGAGCTCAACATCAAAGACAAACTCTTAACCATTAGCCTGAGAGGAATCCTTTAGTTTTTTTGCACCTAGCGAGAAAGGAAGATAGCTCGGAGAAGGAAGAAGAGCGGCACTCGTCGGACCGACCGAGTGGAAAAGGCAACGGGCACTTCTCCGGTGACAGCCCTAAGATCTGCAGGATGCCGATAAAAGTGGAGAAGCAAAGGGTGAGATTTCGTGGAAATCGCGAGCAAAGAGTCGTAGTGGATGATGAAATTAAACAATAATTATGAAGGGACAGCACAGCTGCGAACTCGGGTGACGGCTATAAATTATTTTTTATTTGAGAAATATATTTAATTAATCACAGCATTCTTGGCCCGGCTAGTGATACTAGTGTTGCGAGTACACGACACGACGTCTCGGGTCGGGCTAACCCTTAGGACATGGCGCGACTGTTCCTTCGATCATTGTATGTAGTAAAAAAGGTGTGGAATAATCTCTCCCAGATGATCATCTCCTCACCGAGTGTTATGTGGGTCAAGCCTGAGCTGTCAACGAAGTTAAATATTCAGCTAAATACTCATATTTCTCCTTTTTATTTCCTAGGAAGAGTATGTCGCCTTTGAAAACAGCTTTATTTTTTACTCGACTTGGAATAATAATAATACATAAGTTAGACGCAGTAAGCTTCGTCACTCGTCAACAAGCTCGGGGAAGCGATAGCGCACAGCACTGATTATATTATGTGTATTTCACAAAAGTCGGTAAACAATTCACCGCAATCAGAGCCGAGCGGGGGAGTGGCAGGTCGCCGGCCAGGAGCCGGGAGTGTCCGCGGAGCCGAGCAGAACGTATTCCTGCCTGGGCCAGCTTCGGCCGCCGTCGTTGGGCAAGTCCGCGCAGAAATAGAACCGTTCGGCGGCTCGTCGGGCTGAACTCGACCCGCCGTCACGTAGGCACGCCGTCACGCCGTCACACCGTGAGCGGCGACCGGACTCTATGATCGCTACACCCAACGCTCAAATCCAGAGGTAAACGTCAGATGTCAAATGGGACAAGGCGTGCGAATCATACAATCAGTCGGCCGGGTCCCAGCGGCCCGCGTAGTACTACTGTACGTCTAATTACGATAACAAAATGATATTAGGTTTAGAATCGCAGTACACGAGCTATTTAAATAATTTGCGAATACAAAATGTAGATCTGTTGTGAGTTTACTATTGAAGTAGGCATGCCTGTACTACAACAGAACAACGTGTAAAGGGACAATATTCTACCATATTCATCAGTATTCATATCACGAAATGAATATATGGTTAAGATTCCGAGCAATGAAAATAGCACGCTCAAATGTATAATACATTTTTAGTTTATATTGTTTAACTGGTATAGTATAGGCGCAGAAGCTGAAAGATACAAGTACATATTATGCATTCAGAGTGTTGTAATTAGGAGTCAAATTCCTAGAAATATACATTAATGTTTTGTTAACAAAGAAATGAGAAAAACAGAAAGTAGGTGAGTTAGACACAACATAAGAGTAATAAAAGGGTGTTAAAGTATTTGGTATTGGTATTTAAATACCTATTTTTTTTTAAACTTGATATTTCTTGGTAATTTATTTTTAATGATTTAAAGATCGAATGCCCTTCGAAGGATTCAGATCCGCAGGTAGGTTTATGACATGGAGACATAGGTCATCGAGAAAAGTGTTCAACGCGGACTTACGAATGTCTGATTATTTATTTTATTATCGCATGCAAGCCCGCATAACATATATTTTATTGTGCAAGTACATAAGAATTGCGTTTTAAAAAAACAATATAATTGAGCAAACATATTTACGTTTAAAAATAATGAAGTAATAAAAATGGGTAATTTTGAAGTACAAACATTGTGATAAAATAACAATAATATTTTTATGCGCTTACTAGGTGAGTAGGTACATAAAATTTCCGAGAAATATGGGAATTCATAAATAATAAATGTTTATTGATAATAAACATTTCTAACTGAATTTAAAACACTTGAAATAGTTTTTTTTATCGATTTCAAAATAAGTTAGACCACATTAAAACTAAAAAAAATGTAATCAGTGACGATTAACATGTCTTATGTTTTCAAATTAAGATGATTCCTATAAGACCTTGACCCCTTAGACATTCTTAAAGTAAGTAAACCCAGTTTAGAAATAATCTAATACGAACCGACATGAAACGTAGATTTTTATGTAAAGAACTACGTTTACAATGGGATTACTTTATACAAAAGAATATGTAAATAATGCGTAATTATGTTTCTCCTCCTTAGTTGTTAGCTGTTCACTCGAACCGGTTTCTTAATTTCAGGAACGCTTCAACGAACCGGTTGTTAAATTCAGCCTCGGTTTACCGAACCGGTTGTAGAAGTAAATAAACAAATAAAAAAAATTAACTGTATTTTTTGTCTAAAATTGCGTTTGCTAGCTATGCTTATTATGCTTTCTGTTAGTGTTCTTTTATAGGTATATTGGGGTTTCATTAATAGTTAACGTAGTCAGTTAGTAATTTAAAGTTGTTCTGGCCACTTGTCTGTGTTAATTGAGATAGTATTATCGTTTAATACAGCCGCACGTGATCCGCCAGCCATTCAGCGGGAGATGTCAAAATCTCCCCTGCCAGATGACGACTGAGACTATTTACTCGCAAGGTCTATTGCGGCATTACTTATTCACATGTAGTGTATAATGAATACGAGTTAAGCGGATTTTTCCAGTCACAAGAGTTGCGAGCACGCGGCGGGCTTGTGCTCAGCTGGTGTCGGATGCTGGACAGGAGGCGCGCCACTAATCATTATGTAATACGAATTATGTATCTATTTTTACACACTTACAAGCTGTTATTATATGTTCTGAAATAATCAATACGGGTACCTAGGTATATTACATATTATTCTTATCCTAGAAAGGTCTGGGGACCGAAGAATAACAAGGCGTTTGATTTAATTATTATTAATAGATACGAGTAATTTTTCGATTAATTGCTATTCAGCAATTTTTTTCGTATTATTATGGTTCGCGCTTTAGATAAAGTTTTGTTAGTGTGGGCGGCCACGCGTTATCCCCAGTCGCAAACGCAGACTTTAGTATACTAAAATATATTATTAAATTAAACAAATAACTAAGATAACGCCAAAAATATTACAATGATTTTTGTCTAGGTCAGATAATAGGTTATATGTATATTAATGTTCACTTAATCTAACCTTAATAACGCGATGAACAACAAACGATACTGCGACCATCAGCTGTGATATAAACAGATTCGAGACACAATTCAGAAACACACGAAGATGACACACAAATACCTGAGGAATAAAGCATCTGTTAAGTTATCCACTAATATTGTTTATTTAAATCATCATCATCATTATTACAGAAAAAATTACTATCCTTTTTGTTTTGGGAATCTTTTAAAATCGACCTGCATCTTGACAGTACGGTAATAATACAGTACGGTCTAACTTCTTGACAAATAGGAATTCGTATTAAGCTGATGATTCAGCTTCCTGTCGCAACCTTAGTGTTATAAAGTAGATACTTTGAATGCTAATTGGAAGACGTAATACGTGGATGAAATTGAATTATTTTACTTTGTGCTAATCGCACAACTGGTTTAACAGTAATGTTGTAGACACGTAGGAAATATTATTATTGCCGTTTTCTAATTCCAAACCAGCAATTGCGTCATCACGCTTCATGTGAACATATCGATGCGAACGTGAAATGTTATTCCAGGATTTAGCTATTGAATTCCTGAATTTGTTGTTGCTGCTTGCTATCGCCGTACCGCGTCTGTAGTCGTAGCAATGAGGTACCTGAATAAATGATGACTAATGTACCGTATAAGTCCTGTTTGAACACTTATTTAGTTCAAATTATGGAACGATTAAATGTATTAATATCAAAAAGGTAACATATAAGGTCGAAAAATTGTCGCTAAAAATAATGTCGCTGTAGCTTAGTTGGATAAAGCACCTCCCCCGATTAGGGAAGAGATCCAGGTTCGAATCCCGGTGGCGCAACAACAATATTTTTCGATAAAATTGATTTTATATGTATATCTTTATAATTAATATATTTAATTCATATTTAACTTATTTAGTCGCCATATTTTGTACATGCACCACAACAAATCACAAAACACACATCTCATAACATAACCTAACCTAACCTATAATTACAACTCTAAAATAATATTAAAAGAGGTAGAAATTACAAATCCAGATTTCAATGATTTTTTTGTTTTAAATGTATCATCCTCCCTTTTTTTCCTTCCTTCATTAAATTTACAAAAATAGTGTTATAATATTCTTTTAATAATAAAAAAAATTAAATCTACCACAATTAGTAAAACTAAATTCTAAAACGCTTCAAGGAATAGGACAGAGACACATTGCTCTTGTATTATGCAACCAAGTTCCTAAAAAAATTATTAGAAGCAATAAATCATATAAGAAAACATCCAAAAACGTCTGAATGGTTTACAATCAAAATAAATAAACATTAATAAAAAAAAATATAGGCTCAAATTTGATCAATTTTAATAAAATAATGTTATAATTTTTTTTTTAATATTTTGTATCATATTATGTAGAAATAAATGATTACTTATCACAATTACTTTTTCTGGTAGACAATAAATAGAATTATCTTGTCGGCGAGTACATTACCTTCTGCTACTGTTTCAGTATAATTATTTACAATTGAACGAATTTGAGTGTGCAGTTAGCGGTGAGTGTACTTAGTTCCTGTGTTTAGCGACAAAGATAATTAATATATTACACAGATCTGGATATACTCTAAATAATGGCGTCACTGACCAAAACTTCACCATTCAACTCAAATGATACATCACGATGATACCATAGCCATTGCGTAATATGGACACGTGCAACACAGAACTAGAACGGGAATAGGAAAAACACATGATTCATACATCGTCCTTAGATATAATTAACTTCCCAAAATATTAAAATTGTGTGTTAACTCTTAACAAATAACAAATATTAACTAAATATGAATTAAATATATTAATTATAAAGATATACATATAAAATCAATTTTATCGAAAAATATTGTTGTTGCGCCACCGGGATTCGAACCTGGATCTCTTTCCTAACCGGGGAAGGTGCTTTATCCAACTAAGCTACAGCGACATTATTTTTAGCGACAATTTTCGACCCTATATGTTACCTTTTTGATATTAATATATTTAATCGTTCCATCATTTGACAGAGCCATCTACCTTATTTTTACAGAATCTCAAATACCTTTGAGTAAACTGATAGCAGACGCCAGAATTATCAATTCATTTTTATTAAATTTTGGACACATTGATACAACTTTATTATTTAGGAGAACACATTCTTATTGTGAAGTTGTAATTATTCAGAACATAGATCTGTGATATTTTAAATTCACAGACCTATGTTTTGAATAATTACAACTTCACAATAAGAATGTGTTCTCCTAAATATTAACTGTATGGCTGTTTTATATTAGGTAATTTATAGTTTTTGTTTATCCTTCAAAGTGTTCCATTCCAAAGCTTAAGTTTGTTCAAATGTGATCAATTATGTTTTATAGAATCTTTTCTAAATCTTATGATGAGTATTACGGTCCAGGCCGAGGTTGTTTCACTCATCAAAATTGCTGGCTGTGTGAGGTGGCACCGCCCGATTGAAACCACATGTGTTGCAAACCCGATCGACCCAATTCAGCCACCGATAATTTTTACAGCATTGCCTCTTGCATCCTAAAGAAATAGGGCCCAATGATTCCGCTGGCTCGCACGGCGCACCATACACTCTCTCCATATAACTATGCGTGGGTGTAAAGGTCGTCGGTGGATCAATTTAAGATTTTAAATGCCTCAATAACGGCTGTTTTGTTTATCAAACAAAATCCGCCAAGTCGAAATGAGCTTCGTCGCTAATAATGATTTTTTTTTCCAAAAATCTGGTTTGTATTTATTATTTTATTAACTTCAACACGCTGTTAAGGCGTTAGATGCTTCATACTAAATTGTAATCAACTATTCACTACGACTAAATGCAAACTAAAGACTAAATATTTGCCAAAACAAAATAGCGGCCAAACAAAATCAGCCTGGAACATAATATTCACCTGTATATTATAAATGCCTAATTTCCGTCCCTTTCGCACGGCAATAGAAATTATTTTGCTATTATAATATTCGTTGATTTTTTAAATTAATAAAAGCAATTCGATATTCTTCTTATTTGAAGATTTATAAAAAATAAAGATATTTTTGTAAATGGAAATAAATATTACTATTACATTTATTTTTTGCTGAAGTGTCTCCAGCCGGCTACAATTTTTCGTATTACTACTCCGTGGAGTCGGGCTTTTCGCTGCGGCGGGCTGGCGGGCTCGACCGCGGTCGCGGGAGGGCGCACTGATGTGCGAGGGTCTGTATTCTGGCCCAGCGTGCGTCAGAAAGAAACTCAAATGCGTCATTTTATATTGAGAATCATTCGACACTTCATTTCAATATCTCGGAAGCCCAGGCTCGGGGAAACCTCGGCAGACTAAGATTAATTATGCCCGAAAGCAATTGCGGGAGACGTACGTCAGTCGTGTAGAAGATGTAGAAAGAATTAATATTCTGACGGGATTGACACTATCAATAAATTCTGCAACTTAAATAAAGTAATAATAAATGATCTGTAAGTACCGATGTGGATCATCAACGAGAAGAAAGTAATTGTTTCTACAGTTGTATTGTTCATTTTCTGTATTCATGGAAAATTACTACACCAAGATAGCGTTAACTTAATCTCAGGATTGTTTGTATTTCTCACCTTGTATTCGTCGTCAATAATGACCAATGGACAACCGGTAACAAACAATATTTTACTAATATAATTGGTAAATGTTTTTGTTTGCACACGGTCTGACAATATGTATTGTAAACGTCTCGGCTCGCGAGTCTCTTCACAATATATTTATTGCTTGTTGTTTGTCTATTATTCCCGCGTTTTTATGGTTCAAGATATACATTTTGTGCGAGACGTTGAAAAATACTGCTGAATTTACAATTTGATTAGATAAAGTTCGACTAAATATTGCTAATAAAGCCATCGGTAATGAAGAAAACTGCGCTCGATCCTCCGGACTGAGATGCACGCAGAAGCGGACAGTGTCGACTGAACTCTCCGATAAATGACTCTGTAACAATAAAACAATATTATTAAGTGTAGTTGTAATTTGTTTTAGTTACCTTACAAGTATGATGTTAGAATAAGGCGGCACTGCGCCTAGTTCATTTGAAGCACTTAACTTCCAGTCAATTGTCTAGGGGGTTTTTAACAGAATTTTTTACCCTTCCAATTCATGTATTAATATAAAACACATATATGATGTTTATTACAATAAGGTAGTTAGTAAATGTGTCAAAGCGATTAAAAAGTGTCAAAGCGACAAGTAGATTTGACTGTCTAGCCGCATGTAGAGTACTCAGAGTATCGTAGACTCTAAGGAATTGGAAAAAAATTTATAGAAAACTGATAAAATATAAGAAAAAACGACGCCATCATACGAAACAGTTCCCCATACAAGTACATGATTAAAAACATCTAAAATTCCTTCGATTTATTCACAGTTTAAAAATGGCAACAATCAGTGATTGAAGCATTCACGAGACTAAGAACGTCAAATCCTTTCTTATCGAGTAATAAATTATACATTACCACAATGTTAGCGTAGAAAAATTCATTAATACTAGTATTCTTATTAGAGTGAAATATTTCTAAAGCTTTGGTTGCGTGTCGCTTGCCGCTTGCCGCCCGTTGTTTCGGCTCACCTGAGCCTGACGGGCCTGACGGGCCTGACGGGCCTGACGACACCCCTCGCCGACCTTGCGCACCATCACAACAGAGAAGGAACAGTAGTAAACAGAAGCAGGTACCTAGGTGGTACGTGCTAAGGTTAGCGACCCGCTTTCCTTCCATTGTTAGCCGCTAGATGGCCAGAGCCGCGCCCTCGAGGCCGAGTGCCGAGACGCAGAAGCATTATGCAAACGAAATAACAAAACAATGGGTCTATTTGACATGCAAATTAAATAAATTTTCGACCCTGGGGCGAGGCGCGTGACGAGTTTGTGAGTAACTAACTGATAAGCGTTTCAAATTCAAAGATTTAGATTTAGATTTTTTTCACAAAAAAGTCAAGAAGTCTAAATGATATTTTTTAATTCAAAACATCATGAAAAAGGTGTGAACAAAATCTGAATGGCTTATTGTAAAAGGACAGTCTTACGAGACTGCCACTTTTGCGTTGTCACTACATTTTTAAAAACAACAATGTTGAACTATAGACTTTAGATGTATAGGGATATATTATATTATACGTGTTTGGTCTGTTCCGGAGAGAATGTTTAATTTTGACAAAAATATACATTTATGTTGAATGTTGATGATATATGAATTTTCGTCTACCTCTTTTTATAGATACAAAAATGCATCAATAATTTTAATTATATACGTAATGTTATAATATAAAAATAGTAATAAGAAAAAGCAGTTCGAAACTTCATCAAGTCTCAAATAGAGAGTTCTACAGCGACTAGCGACAATTGCCGAAACCTTATTGAAATCTGTTTTTAGGTGGTGAGGATCATGAATGATAAGCAAGAGAACAAATTTATTATAATTACTGACATCTATAAAATTAAATTTCAATGACTTTAACACGCTACTAACAAGTGGAGTAAATAAAATTAAAACGCTTTGCTGATAAGATATGAATGTTTATTTTTGGAACACATTCATTATTTATTTCACAGAGATCACTTTTAGGTCTAATTTATGAATTTCTTGTATATTTTACAACCTATAGAAATACTATTTTGGCGCGAATTTTTCATTAAACGACCATCAACATATTTTGAATTTTACGGCATTTTCAAAAAAAGTCTACATGCTATAAAACGATGAAATAAAAAATTAAATAACTGGGCAGTTCAGATATTACATAAAATATATTAAGTGAGAAAAAGCGCAAATTAATAATTCACTATGATCGAAAGAAATAAGTTTTGAATTTAATTTTGGAATATAATTAGGATTACAAAATTTATTTTAATTTCTCGTTATACGACAATAGAATGTAACAATTTAAAAAAAACACTTGTGCTTTTCATTATAAATAAGTAAGTATAAACATAAATAAATAGAACGGAAATAAAAATACGGATATATCAGTATATGTTGTAGACAAGTATTTAGGGTGCATGTCCGTGGCTCGCGAGACATTATCCAGGGTGCCCAAACTTCAGGGGAGTCTTTGAATTTTTTTTATTGCATTTAGTATGTAGGGAAGACTGACCCAACTGATGTGATTATATTCACTAGAGATGAAATATGCTCTTGTACACAGTAAAACGTTGAAGCCAGATCTTGGGGTATGCGGGGAACGTCATTCGGGTTATTTGACGATGATCGGCAGTTCTCGTAAATACCCGAATGTACCCGAATAATACATTAAGTAAATGTTAACCAAACAACTAATTACGTAAATGTATTTTATTTTCACCCAAATGTTTATTTATTAAGGTCGATATTTATATCGTGTTTTGTTTGTTTCAAAATGTTGCGTTGTCATTCCTTGACATGTTTTCAATCGTTTATAATCGTCAAAGATAATTTAACGTTAAAACTCGTTATATACTTTTATTTACTGAATTTATGAGTTTGTAAGAATTCGTTACTAAATTAAACAGGATTAGATTAGCTGGGTAGTGGGTAATTACGGAAACTAAAGTACGACTAGTGTTTCCGTAAAATCAATTTTCAATGTTGATGTTATAAGCGGTTTACTTCGGGACAACTTAACGCAAAACACGTGTTTTACACACGAATTTTAAGAAAACAAACTTTTTCGTCATATAGATACTAATAGCGTTACAACATTGGGTAGTACAATCACATTAGCCAACAAAAAACAGGCTGTGCGGAAAAAGTTTGTGCTTGTTGATTTTTTGTATATTTCGATATTTTGTCATTGTAAAAGATTCCGTCGAGATTCCGGTGTCAAGCCACAAATTTTTTTTTTTTGTAAATATCTCGCTTCCTATTGGTCTTCCGACAAAAATAGTTTTAATAGAATTTGAACATTATAATTTTTTTCGTACGAGCAACTGTTCTCACGTTATACGACTTACAAAGTATCAATTGGATAAACTTGTACGAAGTATCAATGCACTCATTTGTATCATGCCACTTTTGAGGTAAAAAGGATTGTAAAAAAGAGGACAAGTAAATAATGAATTAATTACAATTTTTGGACTTAACGCGTTTATGTGATGGGTGCCAGTGCTAATGCATTTGCAAAATAGTCACCGCTCAAGCTTCACATCACCGCTCTGTCTTCTACTCTATGTATATAATCTCTTTGGTTTCGCTACTCTCGGTGTGTCGACATCCAAAATAATTTTCAAGTATTTTGTGTTGGTGAATTTCTGGATGCAAAGGTGCGTGCAAATGCACGGCATACTCGTGGACACAAGCGAGAATAGCGATCAAAACACCTTAATGATTGTTTTAGTATTCTCTCTGGTAGGCTGGCGCTCTCTGGTGTCGGTGGGGGTGAAGATTAATAATTTTTTTACGTTTTGCAAATAACAGCCACATGTGGCCTTTTTATTATCAAGGAAAAAATGACATTTCTACTGTCAGAAATTCCAAAGTTATAAAATGTTAGCGGATTTTACAAATTTATATTATCATACTGGGTGGCCTATAAATTTGTTCATATGCTTAATATTCAATAACGGCATATTTTTTTCAGATTAAATTATGTATTTTCCAATAAATTTTATGCTTGCACAATGCATGAACATTATTGTTTTTACCTTGAAAGCCAAATAAGTGTTTCTGAAACCAACGAAATTATTGTTAAATTTTTAATATTATATTATACACTCCCTCTCACGGGTCTCCCTACAGAGATTGTTGGCGAAGTTTGAACAGTCAGAGGCAATCAAAGATTCCAGAAGAACAGGTGGACCAAGAACTTAATATATAGCCGAGAGTGAGCACCCAGAAACCATCTCAACCTATAAATGTGTACTTGTCAAACGTACGCCCAATATGTGGAAATAATTCAAAATTATTTCTTGCCTGAATTAAGATAACAAGTTGAGAAATCTTAGTTTCAACAAGATGGCGCCATTTATCATAGATCGAAAGTTAGAATGATCCTCTTCAGAGAGCATTTCCTAAACCGCTAAAAAATGTGTAAAAATGTGATTTGAGATGGCCCAATGCACCAGATCTGACGTTTCAAGGCTTCTTTGTCTGAAGTTAAAAATAAAGATAAAGTTTACATGGATAAATCACAAACTTTACAAACACCTTAAAGAAAATATTCGCGCTAAAATTTTGGGAACGATACCGAAACTAAGAGAATGTAGTCAAAAGCGTTCAAGTTTGTGAGCTACACGAGGTCATTGGTTACGTATATTGATTTAAATAATATAAACATTATTAACGGCCAAGCTTAGCACGTCTGACAGCGTAAGACGCTAGGAGATCGTTAATAGTAACTAAACATTTATTTTTGGTCTTCAGACATCTCCACAAATTTATTTATAAATCATTTAAAGTGTTTTACTCATCCTGAGAGCGGCATAAGTAAGATTGCGGTATAAGTATGGTCACATGGGGCGGATAAATGAGGAGAGAATGGTAAGAAAGATATATGATGCAAGTATTGATGGCACCAGAAATAGAGGATGTCCGCGGAAGACTTGGCACGACCAGGTAAATCAGATACTGGAAGCGACAATAACCGGCGTAATAATAGAAGATGTACTAATGTGGATGAGGCGAGAATTGTGTGTCGGGACAGAAAGTGTGGCGCTCTATCCTATCTCCCTACCCTCGCGGAGAAACGGCGTGATGGTAAGTACGTAAGAGCTGTGTGCTGCTTTTATCCTGATTTGTAAGCTACCAAAGTTTTTATTTATTTAGGAGAACACATTCTTATTGTGACGTTGTAATTATTCAGAACATAGGTCTGTGATATTTTAAATATGAATTAAATATATTAATTAGAAAGATATATATATATATATATATATATATATATTAGATAGATATATTATAAGATATATAATATATTTACTAATATATAGGATGTTTAGCGGAAAAATTTCAAGATTAAATTGTAATTGCTCGTAAGCCACCAGGGTGAGATAAGTGGGAGAGGTATTATTCGATGCGCGTGATTTGCCGATTTGCTCAAGTTCGACGTGAAATTATGCGCAATCCGCGTAAATCTATAAAGAAGATTGAAGCCTGTACTGCAATAAAAAAATCAACAGTGCACGTTATTTTGAAAAATAAACTACAGTTTCACCCATACAAACTGCAAATCGTGCAGTTTCTCAACGAAAATGATTATTCTTTACGTGAAACCTCAGCGAAAACGATGCTGGAACATTTTGGGACAGCGCGAAGGCTTGAAAACATATTGTTTTCTGACGAAGCACATTTTCAAATAGATGGCTGTGTTAATAAATAGAACATGAGATACTGGTGCCCTGATAACCCAAGGGAACGCCATAAAAAACGTTTGCATTGTCCAAAAACGACAGTGTGATGTGCAATTTCTGCCCAAGGGATAATTGGCACTTATTTTTTTAACCAGCGAGAAACAGTCACTGCTGACGTATATTACCGAATGATCGACGAGTTTTTGGTACCGCAACTGCAACTGTTTCCCAGATTCAACAGAACACAATTTCAACAAGACGGGGCCACTCCACACACAGCTAGAGTTTCAATGGGGCAGCTGAGGGGAATTTTTTGAAATAAATTAATCATCAAGAATGAAGACATACCCTGGGCACCTCGGTCACCGGGCTTTACACCGTGCGACTTTTTGTCGAGAGTTTTCAGCGACAATCCTTGAACAATTCAGGCCCTACAAGAAAATATCCACTGTGAAGTTGCTGCCATTGAACCGACGCTTTGCTCTCGCGTGTTAGTCCTATTGCAAGAGTGTCTTGAGAGAAATGGACGGCATTTAGATGATATTGTTCGTAAAGCGTAAAATACGCATCGTTAAACTCCATTTAGTATAAATAAAATATTAGAATAACATTATAGTTTTTTTATTATTTAAAATTAAACTCGAAAATTTTCCGCTGGACACCTTTATGTATTTATATAACATTTTTCACCTGAAACGTATTTGAAATTATTTAGGTTTTAATCTAAGACACCGTTTTTAGTAAAGGTAGCCACACACAGTTGTACTTTAATCACCTAATCTACGTCTATTTTATTTTTATTTACCGGTAAATAACTGGTAAACCGGTAATGAGAAGAATTATTTACTGTTTGCTGGTAATTGTAATTCGACGGTAGATTGCAAGCCCCAACTGGAACATTATAACCTTAACTGGTGATATGTTGCCCTACAATGAATGTTATTAAGTTGTTTTTTTATATTAGTTATTAATATTGTTTATGATATGTTAGAGTTAGTTTTAGGACTTAAAGCGTATCGGTAAAATTGTATTGTCTGTGTTAGTTTGAAACAATATAAATACAATTTTAAACGAAATTTTACCGAATTTTGACAACTAGACGACAAAATAACTCTGAATACTTTTTTCGTATAATCCACATAAACAGATATAACAAAAATACGCAAATTGACGTTTCACAACTGTCAAATTGATGGTTTAAAGCAGTATATTATTTCACTAGCGCCTGTCAGTTGAAGTGTGTCATCCGGTGAAATATGATTTCACTAAAGCGCCCGTGAAAATATAACTTCACTGGTAATACATATTCACTGTGACATATCTGCTGTTGGGCATTGCTTCCAATTTTGTCCAACAATTTGTCAGATATTATTGACCATCGCGTCTGAGAACAAGTAGAAGACTAGTTGCACAATACAATAATGATATCCAATAGTATGTGCCTAATTTTGACCCGCTCAAGCTGCCTCCTCTCCTGTATTCCAGGATTTAGTAGTTAAAATATATAACTTAACATTGCTAAAACTAAATTTAATCATTTTTTCTTTCTTCCACGCCTATTTCCTTACTTACATTGTGAATATCCTTTGCATTATGAATTTATCATCTTGCTGTCACAACGCTAAAGGATAATATATTTTTTCTAAATCGCAAGCATTAATTATTATCAATTCTATTATCCCGCATGCATCTCGTTTCTTTCTACTATCATCCTCTGTTTCATCCATAATATCCTATTATTGATAATTGTGGTCTTATCATGCCTTCAAATGCCTACAATAGTTCCTCATGTGTGGATTGTGACGTTCGATGGAAGAGTTGGTAATGGCATTGCGTTTACGAAATCGTTTGAGGTTGAAAAATAGTAAAAAATAAAAACATTTCTTATATGTTTTAGTAAAATGATATAAAAAAGTTTTTGAACTATTACAAAATGATATTTTTTGGAAATGTTATTATATTATTATTGATAAACGACGCGAAACAGAGATCAAGGTAGGAAAGTTCTCGAAGAGGCCAAGACCCTCATGGTCCAATAGATATGATTGTTATTTTTCTTCTATATTTATAACGTATTGAAATTAAATTCTATTTTACTATCCCTAAGGCCACGTTTGCCTAATTAGGGTAGAGCTGCCATTATTGCCGGTGCTTTCATTGGACCGCTTCAATATATCAAAAACAAAAGACGCTAGAAACCGTTAGTGGCGTTGAGAAGCAAACATTGCAACCCCCGAGCGACCTCTCTGTCTCAATCTTACCGTATCCACGGTGAACGAGAGACGTGTATCGATGGGTTGATTGTACTCACAGTTCACTGTGTAATAATTACATCAAACTAAAACGAATGTAAGTATAATTCTATTTATAGGAGAACACATTCTTATTGTGAAGTTGTAATTATTCAGAACAGACGGTCTGTGATATTTTAAATATTAATTAAATATATCTTTCTAATGAATATATTTAATTCATATTTATAATTCTATTTAATAGATTTTAGTGTATTTATCAATAATATTAGCATAATTTTTTTGTGAAACATCTTTTCGTAACAGAGTAGTCCATTGTTGCCATCAATGGACCACCATGTAGCCTTATCGTTGGATTGGTAAAATCACTGCAATGACTACTTAACTTTTTACTTATTTAAAAAATTCTTGTATTCATTCGAAAAAATGGCTAAAAGAGGGAATTATTTTTTATGGAATGAGAGCAGCATACCATTGGAATTATAAACCTTAAGAGAAAAAGAAGTATGCTTAAATGGAGCAAGTCGAATATTTGGAATAGTGAAACGAAGGCTTGATAGAATTAACCAAAAAGCCAATGAAGAAATTTTGATAGTTGGATCCGAAGGTGATCTCCCTAAAGAATTAGAGACAGTTTGGTGTCACTGTGTAAGGACTGACTCTACCAGGATTGCGCTTGGATTATTAAATGTGTAAAAAATATATGCAACACATACATACCTACATGTATTGTTAGACCACATATTGTGGTTATATACCTTAATTTAAATATGATTGGACCATGTGCGCAAAATGTTAGTAAGTCCAATGATGGACACCTAGTGGTCCAATCAAGGTGCCTGTGGTCCAATGAAGGTAACGACCAAAAATTTCCTTTTCTCTTAATTTTTGAAGATGGTTAATAACTGTTACTAAGACTATAATGAATAAAGTTAAAAATACAATTAAAGAGAACTATTGGTTCTATTTGATCAATCATGGGTGGTAAATAACAGTCCGGCTAGTCCGCTCGCTGGCCCGTATACCCACCAGTGCTATGTTACGAGAAGACTCAGATCCTCCACCGATAACTAAGGCCAAAGTCAATTGGATTATTAAGAATATTGGCCCTCCAAAGGCATGTGGTTCGTGCATAAAATTTTCCCGAATGAATGGAAGATTGGCCTGCTCAGTGTCATTCCCAAGGGCAACAACAAGCTTAGATCAGATCCAGGCGCTTATCGACCGATTTCGCTTCTTCCCGTTTTCGGGAAGGTGCTGGAAACGTCGATACGCAATAGGCTTGAGATTGATCTCACGTCTGCCTGCAACCGACAGTTTGAATTTGTCCGTGGGAAATCCACTAAGCAAGCCATTATATATGTGCAGGAATGAATACGTGCATGTACGGGTAAATATGCTTTATGTATTTTCCTGGATGTAGCGGGTGCTTTTGATACTGCTTGGTGGTGCATGATCCTTACCAAGCTCAAATTGCGTGGATGTCCGGGGTATCTTTTCGAGATTATTGAGAGCTATCTCGGGGGTCAGCATCTGAAGTATGTTGGGGTCAGCATCTGAAGGGATACTGACATGGGATGTCCACAGGGTTCTGTGCTTGGACCTATTCTGTAGAAAATTCTATTTGCTGACATTCTTCTACTTCCACTCCCTGATGGGTGCGACTCAGTGGCATAAGCGCTTGCACCTCATAAGACTGTTGCCTTAATGATGAAAGGAAGTCTGAATCATAATAAGAACTCGACTATAGAATGTGTGATATAAGGGTGAAATTTGAGAGGGAAGCCAGGTATTTGAGAGTTATTATGCATGTGTCGGGTTCCTTTCTTACGCATGTGAAGGCGGTGTCGGAGGGCGCGGCGAACTTTTTCAGCTCCCTTAAGTGAATGTCAACCACTGAATGAGGTATTAGGTCTCCAGCCATACGTCTTATTTACAATGTGACGCAGGTCACATACGCCGCGGAGGTATGGGCGCATCGGCTTCAAACTGTTATTGCTTAGAAATAGTGTGCCGCTGCTTGCACTAACTGGGACGTACCGGTCAACATCGGGAGTCGCCCTTCCGGTGCTTGCGGGGGTGCTGCCTGCAGATCTCTTGGTGCTGGAAACGTCTGCCCAGCGTGGAAGGGCCTGGAAGTGTGTTATTTGGGACACACCTTCAGGCCATTGGATGCAGAGTATAAGGTTATATGCTAGCGTTTAAGGGTGATAACTCTAGAAAATTGGTAAGACAGATGGAAGGCGGCACCTTTGAGGAGATGGACTTTTTCCTTCCTCTCCTCGGTTGCCGTCCAAGAGAAAAATTAGGGAGGTTCTCCGGCGTTTGATCACTACTCAGTGCAGCTGTTTCGGGATACGGGGAATTTAGAAGCAAGCTTTGTGATTTAGGACTTGCATCGGACCCGTGGCGCACCTGTAGCCGTGTGAGACAGACGCCGGATCACGTATTTTGGCATTGTGCTATACTATATTTGATTGAGGGTATGGTGGAGTGGATCAGCTTTCTATAGGAAATTCCGATCTACTCAGTTGTAAAAGGAATTTAGAATTGTACAGGACTTTTGTGTCTGTGGGTGTCCAGATGGGAACTCTTGCGGAGCCCGATGATTCCTGAGAGTCCCAATATTTGATGGGGTTTCCCAGTGTGTTTTTTATTTATAATTATGGTTTTTCATGCGTATCAATCTGTAATGTTTGTTGTAGTTTCTTGTTTTTGCACGTTGTTGGATAGTTGTCAAAGTAGCATTAAGTAAATACCAACCTGGCGACGAATGAGTAGGACCATATATTATATTTTGCTTATAAATGGTCCTGATTAAGCGGCGGGTCTGCCCTCACAGGTAAGTGGTCCAATCATAGCGACTTTACCTTATTAATTAATACATTTGTATGTATCTCGATCCTCTTTCTTGTCTTTTTACTATTGTCATCCTTCAATTTATAATTTTACAATATTATTTAGATACATCTTTTCTTTTATTATGTGACAGTTTTTCTTCTCTGCTTTTTCTGTTTCTAGATTTTTGATAGTGTTGCTCTTAATCTGTCATTTATTTTTATACTTTCTAGTGTTCCCTTGTTATTATCTCACTTCATCTAGATTTTCCGTCGCTCTCCAACACCACATCTCAAATGATTTAAGCCTATTTTTTCTTGTGATTATGATCCACTCATCACATTCTCATGATATTATGCTTAGATGGTTAGAGGCTTTTATTTTTGATGTTAGTATATTTATTCCTTAATTAAATTGTACTTGATTACATACAATTGCTACTGTTTCCAATTATTTTAACACCTATAGGTACACTTTTTGGAAATGAAATAATGTTAACATTTCCACAGATGTTTATTAGTGATGTTTCAGTCTGAAGGCACACAAATGTAGTACCGCTAAAAATATTGTATTAGAATTAACAGATAAATAAACGGTATAGTTAATCATTAAAATGAGGGTGTTAACAATACACAAAAACGAAAATTATTTCTGCAGCCAAAATGATTACAAGCTCTCGCGTAAGTGCGAGTCCTGCAGAGCTCATCCCCTCCTGCGAGCGGCGACAGGTCCATTGCCAGCAGTCAGGGCGGGCCCTTGCCGACCGTCAAGGCGGTCCATAGACAACACGTTTAGGGCGGGCCGCAGCAGCCCGCGCCGCCGGGAGGGGACGCGGCGCTCCGTCCCGGCGCCGAGCAGTTTGAAAACTTTTTACAAGCAGAGCGTTCAAAAATATTTTCTTCATAACGACGTGAAGAATGGCTCGTACGAATGTCGCGCCACTTTCCTTCGCGCGCCTCCACCTTGCCGGCGTGTCGAGCGGCGCCGGGACCGAGCGGCCGGAGAGGGGGCAGGGATCCCCACCTCTCGCCAGTTGCTCGCGGGACGCGGCGTCGGTTGGTCGTGTGACGCACATTCGGGGTCGGCAGTTTGACGTTTGAGCGCGTAAATATTTCGCGAAGGACCACGCGCTAATTATTTTATTAGTGAAGTTTCATTATTTGGCCAATTCGCTTCGTTACTTTCGACGGCTTCTTTTGTTTCATCTTTTTTATTTGTGACGATTATTATTATGATTGATTATTTGTTTTGAATTATTTTGGCGTTTGGATATGTTTTGAAGTGCGCCGTTGCGTCGGGACGAAGATCTCCGCCGGTCCCGGAGGCTGCGGCAGGGCGGGCCTGGAGGGCGCAGCGCCCGCAGGCGGCGCGGCGAGGGCGGGCTCCTCCGCCCCCCCGCCGGACATGTCTCGCCGCAAGCAGAGCAACCCCAAGCCTCTCAAACGTGAGTACACATCTCTTCCCGCGCTCCGAGGGCTCCCGGTCCACCGAGATCAGACATTCCTACAGTTGGTCACGTACGAAACAGATTCCTATAGAATATTATGTACAAATTAATAATTTAATGAGAGATATGTCACACTCTGATACATATTTCTTCGCGAGGTCGGTAGTTAAAAATTATAACTAATTTAATGTATTAATTATAAATATATACATATAAAATCAATTTTGCCGAAATTACAAATTACTACTTCACAATAAGTATGTGTTCTCCTTAATAATAAAAAATATAACCAATTTCCTACCAAAGTAATACAAAACTTATAATATTACGTACATGTATATATATATATTACGTATCGTGAAATTTATGGTCGACCTGACCTGTCAATTTGCCGCCTAGATCATGTGATTAGACTATTTTCTGTAGAGATATGTTAAGTCGCTTGTTTGTACTGATAAACTAACAGCAACTGAACAATTAAAAGTCAACAAAACTCGTGTTATTTGTGAAATTGCACCAGACTTGTGCAAGAGTGTCCGGTAATTGTATTCGAAGAATGTATCAAACGCAGTCGCGGTGCACATTGGAATGAAATCATATTCCATTGGTAATGACATCGAATGATATTTAGAATTAAATAAATATATTGAAATAATACTTGGTTTTTAAAAAATTAATTATTTGAAAGTTCTATTACGCTTATTGGATAAACTTAAATATTGTCAATTTAAATGAATATTTATTATATTAATATAAATTATGTTCAAATTTATCCTGATGATAATTTGCGTGATGTCGTCACGCATCATACTCTAGAAAATAATTGATATGTACTAGGTAAAAAATCCATAATTATATTGATTTTTGTAATTTTGAGTTACTCTGCCGTGGTCGCTCTTCAGTTATTATAATAGCCGACGTTTCATAAACCATAATATAACATACTCGTGGAACTCGGAAGAGTACACAATTGTATTGTAAATTATTTCTGACGCGTGCCTATTTTAAAAATAATTTTCGGTTGTCTGTTTTGAATATAAATAATATAACGCTGTGTGGTTTAATTTCTTACGAACGTTCGTGTATATTTATAGGAAAGGCATGATATGATGTAATAGCGATATGTGAAGATGGTTTGAAATGATGTAGGTATCTAATTGAATCTCCCGGGACCCCCCAGGTAATAACACGGTGTGTGATATGTGCTCTTTATACTATCCAAATAGAAGTTGATTTATTGCCCGACTCGGGTACACAACCTCCTGCTTATCTGCCCAATATCATCTCCCAGCCCACGTTCGGTTTATAGAAATTGCACTTTTTTTACAGGCAGTAGTTACCGTACGGACTTGTTTATTTGTTCGGTACCTACTCGTATTATTATTTTAAATGATATATTAGAGCTACGAGTGCCCATTGTTGAGCTGGAGACCAGTAATTAAATTGATATGTTACCTGTTTATGCCATTATGCAAGATTATAAAAATTATAATAAATAACCGTAGTGTGCAGGCCCGGACTGCGGTCTGCTGGCACCTCGGGCAGCGCCCGGATCTCGCTGAGGGCTCGAGTGAGACAGAATTTAATTAATGATTGACCTCCGAGCAAAGATGTTAATAAAGCAATATTGCCAACACGATTGGTTGATTTCTTATCATTCAATTTTATTATTCTTGCAAAATCTATTAATACTATTACAACTAACTGAATGACTTTTTATTTAAGTACAACTAATGTGAGAAATCATGTTAAATAAATAAAAGATAAATTTGCAATTGTTGAATCCACACCATTGATGATTAACGTAATACCTATTAAAAATACACTTATGTTTTTTGCTAATAATTTGCATTCAATCACATCTCGTCTGTATACAGTATACAAACCTATTCAAAAATTATTAGACAAACATTTTTTATAATATTGATCCATCCAATCGAATACATTTCAAAATGTATATAATTTAATACACGATTATGTAACATACTGTTCCAAAAATATTACTAGAAAATTTGCTAGGTATATTTAAACTTGACAAAATGTAGTCTCTTGATTTCTCGGGGGGCCGGATTTGATATCTTATTTAGGGCTCATTATTTTCTCAATCCATCCCTGGTAGAGTGGTACCGTGGTTATTTTATTAACGAGTTTTTATGTTATTTTTTGCAGTGAAAAGCGTGCACGTAGTTTTTTTTATAATACTCCCAAAAATTAAACTTCTTGATTTTAACTCCCTTATTTGTGAAGCTTGTGACAGAGGATTTGCTAATTTATTTAATTTAAACATCATTTTAAAAGTACAACATTTATTTATTTATTCCTAAGTATGTAGAAAAACTTAAAAAAAATGAAAAATCAAAGTACTTTTACGGTGACTTTCTATGAGAAATAACTATTTTTTACATATTATACAATTGTTTTTATCTTATATATTTTTTATGTCTTTACACATGTTTGTAGTATAGTTATGCAAAAGCGGTGAAATAATTTTTCCATTTCCTTCATCAGGATGTCAAATTAATTAACTAAAACCATATATGTCAAAGTGTTCTAATGTTTTTGAAATTCTGTTTAATAAATATAATTAAAAAATAAGTTTAATATATATAGTTAAAAAATAAATACTTAGTCATAAAGATGATTATTACGATGATGAAAAATGTGGAAGTTGACTATGATATAAAATTATTAGAATTTTTTTAAAAATAGAATTTGTAGTTAAATTTAGTTGGTTATTTATAGTATTTTGGTTAATTTTACATGTTTTATCTATTTCTAATGAATATAAATTATTAAATTTAAGACGAATATTGTTTATATGTAAAACAGATAATTCCAAATTTTTGTCAAAAGTATGATTATTTTCTAACAAATGCTTGGAAAATTCTGAATAACCATTACTATTTAAACATCAGTAGTAACTTTTTGCTAACGCTCGTAGTAAAAATCCTTTTCAGGTTGTTGATACATCAAATCTACTACTGTCAAAGCGTAGATTGAGATGTCTATAGAGACGCGACAAATAATCATGAAATATGCTTTATTTTATGCATTATCTATAGATTTTTTCGTCTGGGCGTTCTATTTTTATTTTTTAATTAATTAATTTTTATTTTATTTTTGCAATTAAACTAGACTCACAAAACATCTTTCTAAACGTTCGTCTGGAGGTACATTCATATAAATTTTATTACATTTAATATACACAAACGTTAAAACTAATCAGTGGCAAAGTTTCATAAATCTATTTATGCTTACAAGTAAGACATATCATTATTGATTAATGTCCTCGATCCATACTTATTGGTGATTTTGGGAATTCTTCAATTCAAATTAGCCACACCTCTGTCCGTATCTGTCACTTAGATGGTGATTTTTTTTCGTATTATGTGTAATGTATATTAAACAACGAGACCATCATCGGACGAACGGTAATATTTAATGATTAACTGTCGTATACTGTAACTTTTAAAGTATCAATGTGTCAGATGACTTTTGATAGCTATGAAAAGTACGTCATATTTAATTATCGATTCTTATTTTAACTATTGTATATCGGAGAGTAAAATGAGTTAACTACGGAATGGAATGTACTTTCGAGAAATAAATATATTTTTATTAACTATCAATTTATTTAGCGCACAAAACTCTCTGTATGAATTTAATTTAAAATTATTATAACTATGTTTTTTAAGGTGTTTTCCGAAACTGGTTGGTGTATTAAATATAACTCATTAACTGGTTAAAAACAATGTTTTATATAATCTATATTAAAATGAATAAAAATCACAATGTAAAATTGGCAAAAAATATGAATTAAGCATATTATAATATGATATTATATGACAAAATGAAATGAAAGATGTCCTGTGAATATGGTTTTTAGAAAGCGTCCAGTATGTCATCGTCTTATATAATTGGTATTGCAATACAATGTTCTAAGTCGAATTGCAGTCATTTGGTATTGGTGTAAAGAATTTAGTGAAATGGTTAGTGATGTCTTGCTGTAGAAGCGGGTGTCATATTTGTTTCCGGATGCATTGCCAATAGATATGTAAGTCAAGGCAAGGAAGAGTAACGAGAGAATGGAGTGGAAAGTAAATAGATGAAGCATTGTGGAAACTTCGCTTTGTGTAACGCGCACCTTGAATGAATAAACAATGACCAATCATGGTTACAATCGAACACAATTAAAGGCACGATAATAGTTTAACCATCAAACTTTCCTTTCCTCGCAGAAGTAACCAAAGGTCTGCTTTCGTTAAACATCTTTTTTGTAGGTATTAATTAGTATTTTCAAAATACACTCTTTTATCTTTATGCTATAGTTACCACACGCATTCATTTCTCTTCTTTTATTTATTATTTAATACTTTTTTATATTTTAATTCGTAACGTGTTTTAGACATTTGACTTCTTTTTCGGCAATTGATCAAGATTTGATTAAGAATTTCTCAATATATCTTACGATCTACATAATAAAATATAGCAAATATTTTTGCTTGGAAAAATTTCCATCGACTCAATGTATTTTTATTAAATCTCCGTCGGCTAATTTTAATATTACGTAAGATATTGTTCAATATTATATTTATGTACTCTAACCATTAATTGTCAATAAATATTTAAATTATCATTTTTTAAATGACTTATTTTGGTAGGTATGTATTCGAATAAAACACAAAGTGTATTTTAAGCCATTTGAATATTCTTTCTAGATCAGAATGTGTTGTTGATTAAAAGATTAGAATGTATGAAGTAATTACCGTCAACGCTGGTTAAATCTGCTTGTAGTTTTATAACCGACTAGGCCATGCAGGGAAAAAAGGTTCATCTGTGTTAAAAATATATGGTTTTTATGATAGGTACTGATTTAAAACATCCATGAAATTATTTGTTTTAATCTGCCCTGTTTCTATGCTCCACCGTAAGCGACTTAATGCGCGTTAGGCCGCATGGTCTACCACTCTGTAAGCGAGTAAACGCGCGATATTGTGGATACAGCATCGTGGACGCATATTCAAACACGAATTTATAGAATATAAATTCATACCGACTGGCGGAAAGTAAAATGGATGTATATACTTTGCTACCATTAATAAGAAGCGAAATACAAATGGTCGATTTTCGATGTGTAGTTCGGGTTATAAGAGAACATCGCTCGATCCAACAGCTACTGTGCTACGACCGGTTCTCGCAGAGGCGTCGATATTGTACAATTATATGATATTCTGCTACGTCAGTGGGGTCCTCGCATTTGAATCCTCATAAACTATTAATATGGAGAATATCAAATGTGTTACGTGAAGTATTAAGTAGTATAATATAAGAACTTAACACAAAAATTATTTTTTCGCTTTTTTGTCAGAAATCGGTGGGTCGATTAGGCAATACAGTTGGGAATCTAATTATTCAATCGGAGACTAAAGTAGAGGGAATGACGTCAAACTATGATGAAAGTCAGTCTGTGAGATGTAAATTTGCATTTGTAGCCGAGGTTACGCAGGTTGTAATCTAGCGTTGAGGTTCAGGGGGCTCCGAATTTGTTTGTTTTTTTTTGTCTGTCAGCGCCGTCATGTTCCGTCACGGGTGACGTCAGACCAGCGTCTGCAGCCCGTCCGCGGAGACATTCAGCTGTCAACGGGCCTCTCGGCCGCGGCCTACCCTTGTGTCCGCGCTGCGGCCGCGCACACAATAACCGATAAATTATACCGCCATCTTGGTCCGATAAAATAAATATATTCCGATTTACATACATTCTTGCGCGCGGTATCGGGCGAGCTCGGTGGCCGGGTCGGGCGTGCCTCGGGGCTGCCTCCCGGTGCCTCCCCTGAAGCCTCGGAACGGGGGATGGTTCAAGTTGTGCTCTAGGACCGAGCATTGTTGTTGCAATGTTTGCTTTTAAAACAATTGTTAATTTTCATGTTAGCTTTGTTTTCATAAAAACATGTTTGACAAAATTTTTGATTGACCAAATTTAAGAAACGAGGTGGAGAGGTAGCAGATCAAAGACAGAAGTTAGTAGTGATTGATTTCAGTTTCGGTACTTTTATTTTAATCAGAAAAAGTTATAGATTTATACATTTAGAAAATGGTTATTATTCTTAATTAAATATTAGTAGACTACATTTCATAGAACCGTGAGGCGGACTCGATAAAATATTTTTATTATTTATAGATTTTATCATACATTAATCGTTCTGAAAAAAAAACTTGTAACGTCTATCGTAAAAGGCCCGATTGATGCCGTTAATAAATGAATAAATAAATTTAAAATAAACTGAATACTTTTCAATAAGATAAGATAACCTACACGAAGATCCGAAGATTGAGTATAAGATAAGATAAAAAATATTATCTTGTTCTGTAGGGCTTAAAAAGACTGAGCAATCTTCTTTAAAACACGATTTTTATCATGTTTTTGAATACTGAATATTTTTATTTATTTTTTCTTATCTCGAGTTGCTAAATTCAATTTCTTTCGATTTCGCAATGTTTGCGATGTTTTAATGTTTATAGTTTTATGTGAAATTGTTGCATAATGGCGTCTCGGTATCGATACTGGTGTGACAGAGAATCATGGAAGTGGCAGAGGAACGATTGACATCGGACTTCTCGAGAAGAATTATTGAAGAAGATTATGAGCCACTGAGAAATGAAAGGTGTTAATGAGAAATCAGGGTAACATTATTTTGTTACCACCTAACTAGTGTTAACCGTGTTCCACGGTGGCCATTTACAATGTAGTTAGGTATTCGAAATAAACAAATCAAAGACTGCACATACATGTGATCGCTGATCGTTGAAAAGATCTACTTGTCTACCAACTAGAATAGTTAAAACCGTAGAAACTTTGACCGACTACAACAATATTTTTTTTAATGATAAGTTTAACGATAACAGAGTTTCAAAAAGTTCTTAGTGCAGATTACTGTTTATTAAAAAAATGGAATATAACATGAAAATGAGAACTACATGAATTAATTCATGTTTGTATATAATTCAAGAAAGGAAAAATACTACCATTAAGTGAGAAAATCCATATTCATGAAATACCTTGTTGTAGCAAGTGCAGTTTTTCAATCCTTACATACGGTAACCTGAGATCCAGGTGATGCAGTGCAGTATGGAAGAAGTATGCCGGAAATTACTAGAAGAGACAGAAAAATAATCATTTGGGGTAGAACAGCGAACGAAGTGAAGGATGTGGTTGTCTCACGATTGTATCCGCGAGACAAAAAAATCACCTAGAGGACGCCCAAAATGTCGATAGACGAAATCATTGGAGCAATTGGAGTAACGCGGCAAGATTGGAGGAGGACCGAAGAGTCATGGGGAGGTATTTGTTCAACAGCGGATCGACAATGCCTGGAGATGATGATGGAGGACCACAACGCGGAATAGGGATAAGACGCCACACATTTCCGATAATAAGCCTTGTTGCGCATGTTCGAGAAACCATTTATCCATGTTATTCAAACAAATAAATGTAATCCAACGGTAAAGAATTTCGTTCGATAAAACGTAGGTTGAAATCAATTTTCCGTTCAATTTGATTTCAGCAACAAATGTAGGTTGTCGCTATGTAATACTTTTCTCTTGGACATAAATCGTCACACGCACGTTAAAATCTGCACGTCTCCACAAATATCCACAATATGAGCTAATATATAATTACATAATTCAATATATATTAGCAATTTAAGCTTGAAGTAATTCAAGAAGTTTTAGCGATTTCAGCTAATGTTAATTCAAGAAATTTCAGCGATTCCAGCTAGAGTGCTACCATATGTTTGATTGCCATATCGAATAGATTCAATGGCGTCTATCTCGTATATTACACACTTTCGGTGATATTTGGAGATGTTTATACTTGAGAAGTACATAATCAAATAACGACTGTTATATAATGACGCGCTGATAAGATTTAATGACTACAAATAACATGTTAAATAGTGTACTCGTACATGATTTAGATGTACATATATGTAATACACATATTATACATGATGTGTATTTTATCACTAATAATTGATAATGATTCCCAGGCGATTATGAAAAGCAATAGAAAGACAATTTTATTATTACCTATGGTTTACAAACTTTATTGATTAATCTAATCTTATCGTATCTATTAGGTTGTTACGAAAATAATTGTAATATTATATCATATTGAACCATTTTTAATAGGAAATATTTGTTTTTGTTTGATTATTAGGAATCTGCTATATTTATTTATCGAGTCAAACATTTCATTTCCATCACTTTAAATCTTCAGAAATGGGATGGAAAAAGAATAATTACGTGTAATTTTTTGAATGAATTTACACTTCAGAATTATGCATCTCAAACAATATGCACTTTCAACCGAGCATAGGCCGAATAAACCACTTCTGAACGAACAATGCGGCGTTGGTTTAAAAAGTTTATGAACGGATATGCAATCCTGAAAGATAATGAGTGTCGAAGACGTCATGCAACAGAAATTGAAGCTTTGAAGAAAGGCAACAAGAAAATAATTGGCACTGATCGATCCATTTTGCTTCACGATAACTTTCATCTCTACAAGTACCACAATAAAAAAATCAATACAGCGAAGTTGCCACTAAAGAATTCTTGGATTCTAATTCGCCTTAGTTTTATTCTATAGGCATGAATGAGCTTAGCAAAAATGCTTAGAATCAAATGGTTCTTATTTTGATTAATAAAGTTTATTTTACATAAAGTTAGGTTTAATTAATTCGGCCATTACCACCGCTATATATTCAATTATTTGGCTAACAACACTTAATGCAGTGTACTCTTTCAATTTTCTGAAATTTTTATTAAATGCATTAAACCCAGCGGTCGGATAAATTCGTGTTTAAATATATTTTCATAGAATTGTTCTGTATAAACGAATGACAAAATGAGAAGGAACATGAAGAGATTCCATCGGGATCGCGGTCAGGAGTGGGAGGAGAGTGTGCAACCATTTCTGAAGCCGTCGGGGTTTGCCTGCAGAACTGGTTTGCTGGGCGCCACCCTGTTCTGACTTACCTTCCATATTCACTCTTCCGACGAGACTCCTCGTGTCGTCTGTCCGCGGATGCTGGGTGCCGAGTACCGCTGTTTCAGCCGGCGATAGTGCGTAGTAATGAAACATGATTTGGTCCGAGAGATAAATGTGGTGTGTGGACTTACTCGAGATAATGTTTATTATAAACTGGGGAAACTAACACATTCGTACGTTATTGTTCAATTACTGATAATATTATTTAATTAATTAAGATAATATTATATATTTATTTTCGCTGGTCGATGTTTTTTTAAATTTTTAGATAGTAACTGGTACGCGGCTGGTGATTGGAAGAAAATATATTCTTTTCTCCTTTATTTATTTTTATTACAATTTTTAAAATAAGAAATTTCACCTTGTTAAAAATGATGATTTATACCTATTACATGTACTAGTTGCCACACATGAGTACACATGTGTATGTGTGTGTGCGTGTCTGTGTGTGAGAGTATGTGATCTGTGTGATCACCACGGTCTATTCTCACTTATTATGAAAGCAAAGGAGATTCTGGATCCTGGATATATTACTCACGGTAGGTAGTCTCGATTAATCTATACTAACTTCAACAAAAAAAATGCATATTCATTTTTATTGAAGATAATGAAATAAAAAAATCTGGATATGCTCGTTACGGGGTCTGGTCTCTAAGGAAGAGAGAGAAAGAGAGGAAGAACATGTATGTAACGCATATATAATAAGGATATCTAAAATTTTGAATTTAAGAGAATAGCATCATTAATTGGTATGGTAGTATGTGGCACAACATTATTATAGTAATTCATATTTTTATTGAAGAAAACTTTGTACTGCACATACAACTGAGTATTATTATTTTTATCGTTACCGATTGCGAGAGGTACGATACCTTAGATCAATAGCTAGAAATAACAACTAATTTAAATAGAGTGAATAGAGTGCCACAAGAAGACATATTGAATATAGGTACCAGTTTTTTGTAGAAGGGATGCTGGATAACAAGTTTACACCTACTATCAAATGTACAAATATTACATATAATCAAAGGATATTCAATCTTCCAATAATTCAGTTTCAAGTATTCAAGTCAAACTGTCAAAAATGCGTCACACAAACAAATTTCTCAAAACAATTCGCTCGCCTCGTTATATGTCTGCTATTTTGTGTATGATACCCACAAGCATTAAAGTCGTTTTTGTACGTTGAATGCTGTTAACGAATACGTATACAGTATTCGAAGACGTTTAGTGGAGGAACTGAATAGTTAAATACTTTCAAACTTTATGGATACGGAACGAATGATAGAATCCACTATTGCCGGTATGTATATGAATTTCGTATATGCCGTAGTGTGTGACTGGTCTTTAAAGGACAAGACGAATATATTTGCAGCAGTGCTGTTTTTGGCAAGAAAAAAAAGTCTAAAGCTTTTTAACTCTAGAACACAAGGGATGCGGAGCATCCAAAGCATATACGAAGCCACCGTGCCTAATAGGCACCACTGACTAATTTTATCTCTTGATTCATCTTAATTTTCTTTTGTTATTAGTGGAATGATTGTGGTCGCAACTTTGTCTACTAAACTTTGGCAATATTGAGCCCTTAATATGATAGACTAAATTTGTTTGACTTAATACGCAATAGATTTTCAACATTTTTAAATTATAAAGAAACGTGTGTTATAACAATACACTATGGCTATCGTGCCCCTGAGATGTCCACAGACCTGCTTCATTGAATTTTACAGATTAGGATCGTTTGTTATTTAGAAGTGTAATCAGCACTATATGTAAATTGGAATTAAATGTAATCTTTGTAATAAAATAATTTCCAATATGCGTCGAATAAGTAGGGCTCGACGCTACCGCTACCCCCGGAGATGCTCCGGTGGGGGTTGTCGCGGAGGACCCTCCCGGTTCCCACGGCGGGGGTTGGGGGGCGCACGCTCACACACTCGCCAGCACGCGACGGCTTTGTTATCTAAGTTTTTACATTATGCCTTTGACTTTTGACATTTTGCAAAGCGGGAAACCGGTTTTGAAACTAATTTGAGCGGCGTTAGAATATATTTTAATTGTAGAATAGCTTGCACTAATGCATCAAAGTTGTTCATTATTAATAAAAAGAAGCCGCACCTCTCTTTAAGTATTAGTTTTAGATGTTTAAAGTATAAAGATGTCGGCAACGTGTATTTTCTTTCGATGGGAGAGTGTTTTGAACCGAGGTTTTAACTTTTTATTATACCTATAAATAATATAATGTTTTTGTTGAATTGTCACGAAATACACACTCGTGATTTACGTAGATTTCACCGGAACCGTTTAGTCTGAACATTGATTTGACAGCTTGGACGTCGCAGACGCTAGTGCCGCGGCGAGACAAGCAAAAACGAAACGTTCGAGCGGCCATATGAGTTCAATTTATGCGGATGGTTATAGCGAAAGATGTATTAAAGTGAATTATAAGTCTGACTATCTTGTTTATTGTATTTTAATTTATAGCTTAGCTTATTTTAGCTAGGGCGGGTTTTCCACAAAAATGTCATACCTGGATGGAATAATAATCAAAAGCTTTCCACAGGCACAATGATATTTCAAAATTTCGACTTAGCCTCAAATTATCATAAGTGATCATTCATTATTGGTAGGAATTTTTATTAACGATATTAAATATATTATTATTGAATAAAGTTTTGATATTATTGTAATCATTTTTGGTGATCAAATCAAATTCGCATGTACAACTACCAACGCGAATGAAAAATTGGAGATTCTACAATTCTAAGGCGAAGTCGCCGGGAGGCATTGTTCCAAGATTATTTAATATGTTGCAAATTTTACAAATTTTCACAATCTTTCCTACTGATTTACTGTCTCGTATACTTTAAGAAAGATACATAAAAATAATTATTTTGCAATATTAATATTTGTATTGCACTATAACTGATGTAAATTAAAACAGCGGGATTTTAAGAGAAAATAATGGAATTTGAAAGAAACTCACTCGTATTGAGATTGAATTGAAAATATCTCAAAAAATTGTTAAATTAAATTATCATAACTTAAAGAGTTATAGAAGAAGACACGTATTGACTCTATTTGGACGTTTATATCATAGTTTCTTGCATTTTAGGAAATGATAACATGGTGGTATGAATGAACGAATCGTATCCGTGGATCAAAACAGTCTAAAAAAATCCCCGGTTTAAATTCTCGTATTACCTTCATTTAAAGAAAGTATACATTGCATTTTACAAATTATACATTTTCTCATTATTCAATTACGCCCAAATGACGAGAGGTCGCGTATAATCGTCCATTTAGCGGCGCCCGCGATCCGCAGCGATCGGCTGACAGGTGACAGGCCGCTGATGGTATCGGCGTGTCGGCCATGACAGGACGCCATAACAGGATGATTGTTGCCATACTTCCCGCCAAGATGCTCGCGCCAGGAACTGGTGTCACCGCTCGCCAGTAGGTGGAGCGCGCGACAATTACCTGTGCTCTGCAGATAAAACTATACATCACAATATGTTCATTTATTTATTTTATTGTATTGTGTCCATGGTGATAAATTCGTCAATTTGTAAAAAATTGTTGTAATGGAATACTTTTTTGTTTTTTTATTAAGTGAATATATTTCATTTATTAACATACATATATGAATTTTATATTTAACATCATCTAGTATTTTAGTCAAAATTGATTTTGTGTATCACAATTCATAGAATAATTTTCTCTTTAAAACAATGTTAAATTTTCTAGTAGTTTAGGAGACAACAATAAAAAATGAGTTATATTTAAATAGCATTTGTAATATTTTTTAGAATAACTGTTTTTTTGTGAAAATTTCGCCTCATACTCGAGTGAAATCGAAAAATGAATATTTAAAACTTTGAAACTAAATATCACAGTTTGATATAATTGATTTTCAAAAACACGATTTGTCGAAAATAACATTTTTTAAATTTATTTGTTTTTCAAAAATAAATATTTTTTAAGCACCAATCTTATTTAATTTGAGAAATTTATAATAATACTTTGTTTATAATTTCATATAAGCTAATACTTAATTAAGTCGCATATCCGCCCTACTATGTAAATAACCGTCTCAATGCAAACTTTGTGAGCAGAAATAAATCACCAGTGCGATATTATTTAGAGTATCATGTACGTACGTAAAATTGTGTATGATTTTTTTATTGAATTATAAAAATTGAATGTGGTGTCGAGTGATGCAGATGAACAAAAATATGAATAAGGATTACTAACGCTGCTGAACTGCACCTAGTACCGAATAATAAAGTTAAAAATTACACTTTATAATGCAAACCTCAAATATCCATCAATGTATTTTATCTTGCCAGGACGCACTGTCTAGGTCTAGGATATTTCAAGAAGGATGTGCCGAAGAACAGATTTGTTACTGAATTCTTTTAAAAATCAGTAATTGGCTGTTGCAAAATACTATTACGTTACGGTGATATCGGTTTAGTCCTAGATCGACCGTAGATCGGCCGTTCACCTCGGCGCAAAATTCTGGGCTGACCTCGTTACTTTTAATAAATGAAAATCTGTCGAAGCGCGAGTGACACCTTTTGACTCGTTATTTGAATCAGAAAGGTGCATTTCTCGAATGCTAATTAATTCATTGAGCGCGTTATTACTCCTCAAAGGTCAACCGAAGGCTCGCGTGGGCCGCGGGCCGCGGGCCGCCCCGCGAGCGCTCAAAAACAACACAAATGAAATATTGCCAAATGTTTTGAAATACTGTGGTTCCTCTGAAAATTTATTGTGATCCGATTGGCCGTCGCGATAGACATCTTTTGTTTCGGAAATAAATTCCCAGAATCAGCCGTCATCGTGATATACACCTCGTCCCCGCATTCCTGCTTTCCTCAGGGGATCCTTCCTCCTCGGGCAGGTTCTACTCGTCTCGGAGATCATACGCAAGACGAGAAACCTACTCTTCCAGTGCGACACGTGCAAATACATACTATCAATCTGTACTCCACAGGGGTAAGATACCTTTCTTTCCTTACAGATATTTCACATACCTTTTTTATGCATACTTGACGGATTTTTAGTTCTCGATATTACCATCCTTAGTATTTTATTTTGCTTTGCCAAGCAAGATGGTTTCTGGCCACCCACACATTTTATTATTCACTCTCTACACTTCTTTATTTTTGTTGGCGCTATAGCCCATATCGAGTGTTGCCTCTTCGGTCCTCCGCCCCCATGATACTCGGTGTTCTGCTGCCATTTCCAATTATTCAACGGCACCAGGTTCTTAGCATCCTTATTCACACTGTCTCTTTATATTTTGTATTCTCCCCACTCTTCTGTCATTGACGAGTCCATATATTTCGAAGTTATCTAATAGCTCAACATTGTTCACCGATATCCCCAATTGCTCCAGTACACTACACTTGGTAGTTTGAAACGTAACTCTAATTTCCTACCCCCAAAATACAGCACGATATATTTATTTATTTATTATTATGCACGCCCTATTCAGGCATTAACATAATTTGTAAAATAAGATAAAATTACAGCCGAAGTGCAATACACAAAGAAAAAAATTACATAGTGTCAACATGTTTTTACATAATTAAAAATAAATATTAAATGTGAAGTAGCAATTTATTCGTCACCATTAACTGTTGTCGCACCTGCGTATTGGAGATTTTTAAAACTATAATAATAATATATATATTTTTTTAATTCATAGTACAGTGCAGTGTGTTATTATATTGTTATAATCAGATAACACTGCAGCAAAGTAAAACATATATTTCGGTACCCTGCCTGCTACACTAGTATTTTACTGTATTATAGCAGACAGTGCCTTTCCGGTATAGTAATAAACAAAGTGTAGGTTTCAATGTACAAATAAATATATATAAAGATTATATATAATACTATATACATAGATTACACTGGAGATAGCCTGTAACTAGCCCGAGGGTTCAACAATAAATGTGAAGAAAAGTCAAGTACTGTGCAACACAGCTCGTTGGGGCACTCCTCAATCCCTGGTTCTCGTGGGACAGAACATTGAGTGTCGATACTTTCAATCTGGCAGTGTACGCCACACGGAATGGTAGCAAAGCTAGCCCTGCATATAGGACAAGTGAGAACAATTTTTAATACCATGACAATTGTTTTAAGCCCGTAGTTATACTTGGTTAAAACAAAATCTCGTTATCTCAACGCCAGTACTTCTACGGCTGCGAATTCTAGAATCTCATCATGATCCAAAATTAAATTTTGAGAAGAAATTTTTACGGATAATTTTTGGACCTTGAGTATGACTTCACGAGGAAAACTAAAATAAGGAAACGATACGACACAATAGCTAATCGAGAATATAAGATTTATATAGTTTGGCGGATGCCCGTGGGAAGCCTAGATAGTCCCAGACATCCCGCAACAACTATACACATGTTGTACTCGGAGGAACTACGGGACATGGGATTGATATACTGCCATATGCTCCAGCCAGTGAGAGAAAATTGCATTTTGAGTTATCATTGGATTCGGAATTAATTTTTATATTTAAAAATGTAAGTTTAATTTTAAAAATACGCTTTGTTAGCTAGCAATGTTAAATATAATGTTTGGGTGAGCAAAACAAAAGAAGACTTTCAAAACCTGTCATGTTTTTTTTATCACACTGAAATATATATTTGGGTTCAAATGAATACAATAATTAATGTAAATACATAATAATTTTCTTATAGATGAAAGTAATTAATACATTTTCAAAAAAAGTAATAATGCCTGTCATTGAAGTGTGGCGGTTTTGCTTGATTTTCTCCATATTATGAAAACATGTTACAGCGGGTATTGAAAGTTAGCGACTCATATAAGCTTATATACAAATGTTGTATAATAATTTATATATAGATATTGTTGGCTTTCTAAACACCAAAATCATAAAATATTGATGTAATAATCTAAAATATAATCTAGACGGAATGTAAAAGAAAAACAAAGTTAGCAACCAATACTAGCAATATAAAAGAGCAACGTTTTCCTCTGCCTGACGCCTTGATCGGACACATAATGAGACTTAATGAGCCGCTTAAGAAATAATTGAAATAAGACATAAGTAAAGGTGATCTCCTATTTCCTAAGATTCGCCTACAACGTCCTGCCCGAAGAGCCTAGTAAACATAATTCTGCTAGTACAGATTATAATATGAAATCAATTCTCGAGTTAGATTTGACTAGAATCAATGGTCTGCAGGTAGATTATGATTTAGTCCCACGTATTATTTTTTTCTCGAAACTATAATTATATATCTTCCACTAAATGATTGATTGAGTAGACTTACATTGCAAGTTGACTACATCTAGCAGAAGTTCACATGTGATGTCTGGTCCAATCATGTGGCAGCTTCTATCCCGTGCTGGGTGTAGAGGAGATCTTATCTCAGATGGAAACATTTGTATAATGAGCCTCGCTGTGTTGGGTGCCCTTTACGGATTTATAATCGTGATAACTATTCAATACAATATGTGTGTACAATGCGCGCACACATACACACACACACACACACACTCGCATGCTCAGACAGTTCATGACGTCACGCTGTCGGTAATGATGATCATCAGATCATGATGAGTCGCAAATCTGGAATTATTGCAGATGGCGATTTTTAATATACAATATTACGAGTCATTTGTTGAGATTGAGCGTATCCATCTCGGGATGGCCATCCTTGTATGCAGTATGTTTAACTACATACGTATAAGGGATTGATCGAGTGCACATATTTTATGTACACTCGATCAATGAATTTTAATTGATATAAAAATCTGATTTATTTATCTTGATTACCATTAATGACTATAACATAAGATATGTTTCCATACGACCAATACAAGAAAACAGTATATTGGGTGACGGATCCGTCGAAGGTTTGGCAGACAATGAACTTGCATGTGAAATGTAAAGTGTGCCAGGCCAGAAAAACGTGACTTTCTATCTTCCTCGTTTTCGTCCACGTTAGTGGAGTATGCAGTAAAATATATATGAGGCATATATGAGATTATAAGTCCATTTCTGAGTCCGCCAAGACTTTCGACAGAATTAAGAAGGGTCGCCGAGATGGATTGATCATGTGGAACGTACGAGCAGGCGAAGATGGTAACGAAAATGTATATATATATATATATAGTGTAAGCGGTTGTTGAAGGTAACAGGAACAGAAGAACTTATATTTGAGAACGGTATTGTTAAAAGGCTTAACAATCGAACAGCGTACACCAGAAGGTGTTTGGCTGGTGGTGGTATTACTTTAAAGGTATAGTGAGGATACTCGGCTGACTCAGGTTGGACTATTAAATTAAAGAATTATTCATCTCCATTCATCAGAAAGGTGTAGGGAAGAATGACACCTAGGGTGTGTCCGATCTATTGCGATCCGCAATCAGGACACGCTATAAATTACAGGGAGTTGTATGATTTGAAAGTTTGTACTTTAAAAGAGAACTTGTTGAGAGCACTAGCTACGGAAGCAGAATGCATTGCTCGGTACTCTCGTCTCCAGGTCAGGGTCTGCCGATCGCATCGTCCACTAGCGTCGCGTCCTTCTGTCGGTGTCTACTGCAAGCTCGCTGTGAACCGGTATGCGGCTTTTCATCGTGCTTTCGCGAACCATCGCTAGGCGGTACTATGAGTCCGCCACAGATGTACGAAAAAGGATGAGGCGAAAGAGTGAGGACATAAGAGTGGGGCGATCTGACTTCTCTGCCAGTCTTTGCAGAGAAACGGAGATATGGTAAGTAAGTTAATTAAAACAGTTAACAAACATAACGATGTTTCTTTTGTGTTCTTTATTAAAAATGAAGCCTACCTTTTATTGTATTGTTTTATACGAAATGGATACAAGGTGCATCGGAATTATTTGGCAGTGAATTAAATTAAACATTTCGTAAGTAATATAATTTTTTAAATCAATGCTAACCGAAGCAACAGCGATCTCATGGACGGTACGGTACAGATCTTCATCTAAAATAATTTTTAATGTAGTTCTATAAATGATTGTAGATCACAGACCAATAAATTAATAGACATGAAATAAAGTGTACATATAGGAAAGGGGTTCGGAACATTAGTTGCGGGGCGAGGAGCATTCTACACACATTATTTGTGGAAACATAAATCCGATAGTTTACGACATATTTATGCAACAGTAAAATTATTTACTCTTCGAAAATTGAATCTTTGTGTAAGACGTATTTTTTTTACAATTATATTGTCAGCGTTTAAATTTTTGTTCCAATCGAGTCTTATATTTAAAAAAAGGCGCGGAGCTATCTGATTGCGTAAGTGGTACCAAAGTTTTCACGTGGGTGACACCAGAATGAAAATATTGACACAAGGAATTTCTGTTAGTTCAAGTCTATATATTTGGTAGTCTGTGTTGTAGATGCTATATTTTAAAAATAATATCAGAAAGCCATAAAAGTGAAATTTCACACATTCGAGTTAATCTCCAAATAAAATGTGATTTCATTAAAATTAATTGATTCGTTACGTTTATCGTTTTCTATTAATAAAATTTACTGGAAGTCCTGGAAGTAGATCCTACTAGCAGGTTTTTGAGAAACATCGTCATCATTTTCATCGCCTTATTCTAGGATGGCTGGAGGCTGATGTCTCGTCAAGGTGCTGCAATCTTTCCCTGTCTTGAAAAAAAAAATTAAAGATGGAACGATGAAAAAAATATACTATATACTCACTAATACTGTAATATATGTAGATGGAAAATGACTATATTATTTAGTGTCACTATAGTTTAATTGGTTAAAGCTATGTATCGGAATTATAATGTTCCGGGTTCCAGTCCCCGTGGTGAATTAGGTCAATTCTTTCTGTGTACTTTTCAGTGATTGAATGATTTAATTAATTTTTTTGTTATTATCAAGGAACTATATTCTTTTAAAATATATTTGAAAAGAAACAGAAAAGTCGACAGATGTGAGATGTAATTTGTCTAGCTGTAAGTATTTACGTTAGTTTCTCTATTTAGCATAAAATTACTTTTGTGACTGTCGGTGGTGGCGAAGTTTGATCTTCAAAGTGGAGGCGGGTTTCGGAAGAACACATCGCACTTGACAAAGGAGTGTTCCCGCTGTAGTGTTACAACAACAAGGCAACAAATGTTCCTCTTCTTTCAGGAGTGGTTCCACATTACCGACTGCCCCGATGACGTCTGTATGTATACGCTTCATGTTTCGTGACTTGTGCTACTGTTGGGCGAGGGTATCTGATGATCCCGCGATAAGCTGACAAAACACAACTATCTTCTCTCGTCTGCTGGGAAAATAAATTACCCACTCTCTTCAGACGCCAAAAAAACTTCAATCTTCAATCTCGGATCGGGCACGCTGCCTGGACCGGGCGGAGCTCTCCCGAGATTTAAATGGTTCTTAAAAATTCATTCAGACCACATTAACGTGTCAGGCTGGCAACATTATACTTTTTGTTACCAGATAAGGCCTCGTTAATCGGGGACGTCAAAATAGATGTTTATGGAATGCTACTAGTATACAACAACATAAAAAGAAGTAGGCACTGATACCAGAAGGGGTCGTTAATACACGTGCGATTGGAATTAAGTAGGCAGGCAGCTTGTTATATAATAAATACAATTATTGTTAATTGATGTGGTTCCCTAAATACTTTTTATTTTAATTAAAGAAATATGTAATAATATTAAGTACAAATAGCGAGGTTAACTAATTCGAAAATTAGAGAGAAAAGTAATAATTTGCTTGTTTTTAACGAAACATGAACGCGATGCAACGTAACACGTTTCAGTGATTTTAAAACATTTCTAGAAATACAATAGCACCGGAAAATTAATGAAGTTTCAAAATCATTAAAAAATGTTTTGCTGGTTGTGACGTTTTAGACGAAGTTAACTTATTTATATTCGAGGAAAAATAATAAAAAATGTTAATTAATACAGTGAAATAATGCAAAGTCGTAACAATCATTTTCCTGTTTTTGGAATACAGTTATTTCCGTCAATATTAGAAATCAGATTAAATGATTTTATATACCAAATCAACAATTATATTGATCAGTTCCATAACGAGCAAATCGGAAGCCCGACCTGTCACGAGGAAAGTGCGATGCCTACCTGGCTCGTGATTAACATGTACCATACGGGAGAGGTTGGACCAAATGCTGTCTTGTCCGTCTCGAAACCAAACTCTGAAACCTTTCGTGTCCTTCTGTTCTTTCTCTTTCTACCTAGTCCCTGCACACTCACATTCAGTTGAGTGCGGAGCTCAGGGGTGACGATACATTGTTACATTCCTTCATCCACCTACAAGACAAATGAATAACATTCATTAAAAATGTGTATTTAAGTATAAATATATACACGCTGTACCAATTCCTTTTTCGTATTTTGTGATAGCTTTGTCATTAATTTGATAAATTAGTAATGTCGTAAGTCATGTTTATTTGTGGATTTAATTACTAATCTTTACACACTACATTTTTCATTTTGAAAGTAATTTTGTGGCTACTTCTTCTTTAAGGAGTGATTCCCTTGTCGCCGTATCGCTTTTCATTTGTTCCACTTTTCTTCTAAGAACTTCCGGTTTCTGTGCCTTCCGTATACCCGCACCGCCAGCTGGTATACGAAACCCTCACATGGTCCGCCTCTGCCTCTCCGCGTGCCTTTTTTCTACGATAATTATTTTGTTTTCACGGGTAGTTTAAACTTTTAACTGCCAGCGATATTTACTGTAGGGGTTTACCACACCGGGCGGAAGTAGGCTTTAAGTATCTATAAAAAGCGGACAATTGTAAAGAATTCTTGAAATTTGTGATTAATCCCGTCTCTGCATGGTCAACCGCGTGTAATCTCATCAATAAAACCGTGTGTAATCGCGCTTATTGCTTAGCATCGCGTGCAAAGTTTGCCGCGTCATCTGCTCGAAGCATTTAAAAGATTAAAACTAATTACAGATGTATTGTACGATGCTCATCGAGCAAGCCAACAATATCAGCCTCGGTAATGGATCCGGGAAATATGACATAGGAAAGCAAATCCGCATTCTTAACTGAAAAAGATAAAATATAAAACTTAGGATGCAACAATAAATAAAATTGATGAATCTGTTTCAAACATGGTGGCATTATAAATACCGTTTCTTCACCGTGTGTTCAGAATGAAGAGCCGTTTTTGTGCGGTAGCGTATTTTGTTTTCTCTCCTCTCTCGGTCCAGACGGCAGTTTTGACTTAAGTTTGAATGTTGTTTAATTAGAATGCTCCACTCCTCCATGTCTCGCCATCCATCTTGTCTCCATCGACATCTCTCACTCCTTCAGGTGTCCCTAAACACGATGTCGAGATAAGCCTCGCGAGTATGAGGCGAGCCCCAGAGAATACAACAATGGGATATTAAGGTGCACACAGACACGGCGGTGTCTCGGTGTCGGGCGGATGTGTGAGTTGCGATGCCCTTTTCACCATTGCTTATTGATTCATGCCTGACTGAGCGGTGACAGTCGGTGACGCAGCGGAGAGACAGTCGAATGATTATATTAATAATAATAATAAGACGAGCGTCATTGGAAGTTGATACTCGGCTTGTTTACGCGGAGTACCTCGGTGGCTTTCGGAATTTATTTACCTATTTCGAGGAATGCATAAATACCCATATTAGAGCCAATAGCAAGTACATACAGTGGAATCTCAATTATTCCAATCAGCTTTGTCGGATTGTGGATTTACCCGGGTATAACTAACATTTTTAAATATTATTAAATAGGTAAAAATAATTATTCGAATACATAATATGTACCAAAAAAGTAATCTCGTAAAATTGATAACATGTAAATAAATGTGGTGAAATTGGGGACACGTCACGGGCTAATTATTGTATTATTTGGGCGCGTTTAGAGTCGTCATTACGTCAATTTGTAAGATTTATTTAATAACGATTAAAAAATATATATTTATATATAATTGTATTTTTTTCCCCCCATCTCCCCGGATAATCGAGAATGTACTGTATTTACGTAAGAAGAATGTTACAAATGGGTGAGAATTATTTTAGAAGAGTCATTTTTATATTTTTACGTGCGTTGCGTCGAGAGTTCTTGGCGCAGGACCCGGGAGATATTAGAATAAAAGTTCAGTTAACAGATTGGAAGTGAAAAATGAGGTAGTGAGAAACGTACTTTTGTAGTACGTTAAAAAATATAAGTAAAAAATCTAAATTACCATGCTTTTTGAATTTTTTCAAAATGTGCTATACTTTCGGAGATATTGGCGTTCAAAATTGGGCTTGTTGAAAATCGCTCGGATTATCATATCCACCGTGTGACGTCACATCTCTCGTATGTACCAGCCGGTACTGACGAAGGTGATCGTTCCTACGGCGAGACTCGAATGATGTGACGTCATACGATAAAACGGTATAAACTGATCGATTTTAAAACACGCAACATTGAACATCTGTAACTCTGCTATATTTCAAGATATCAAAAAAATTCTTTCAGTTTTGTAAATGAGATATTTGAAGATTTTCAAAAAATATATGACTCCACTACCTCATTGTAGCAATTTGCTTTCAGTTTGCATGAAAATTTACATTTGTATCTGATTAATTCTGCTGCATATTAAAAAAAAGTTTAATTTTTTTTTTTTTTTAATTTTCAATAATGTGCATTTGATACTTCGTTCCGAGTCAATCACAGTTAACAGATTATGCATTGAAGCCGCCACCGGTCGCTTTCCGCCTGTATTCTGCGGCGTACGATCTAGTTCTAGATGCGTTACGGACAGATGGTGAGGTGAGTTTTCCTAAAGCGCTAGGAACCTGGAACCGAGGATTAGGAACCTCGACAGCCGCATGTTACGCCGCTCGCCGTTACGCCCGTGCTCCACCGAGCCGCCAATCTGCTCGGCCATCGCGGCCCACGCCCCCACCCCCGCCCCCCGCGCCGCACCGCCGCCCCAAGATCACGATTCCTTGTTTATTTTTTTATTTATTTTAAATCGACAGGCCGATTAAGCGTTTCTTTATTGTTTAATACGTTCGGTTGGCTCTACTGTACCGCGGAGTTATTGGGTCGTGAAAGGTGGCCGGCGGAGCGGGAGGATTCATTGTATTTATTAATCGAATTATCGCCCTTGTTTTAGAAGCGCGGAGAAATTCACATTTCAGATTTACAACTTCTGTTCATTTGCGCGGACGCCAGCTTCCCTCCCACCCCCGCCCCCCGATTGCGAGGGTATTAATATTAAGATCTGCGCGCGAGGGACGCGGAACCGCTCAATCAGACCGTAGTGTGTCGTAGCTCCAGAGGCATAAAAGAATGGCAACTGCCTCGCGATACATCCTTCCGTACTTGGAATGTCACGAAACGAAGAATATATTTGCTTAAGGCTAAATATTTAGTAAACGGCGTAAATAAGTTGTTCAAATTATTACAAAAAATTCAGATTCTCATAGTGCTGTTTAAAAAAATAAGGAAAAATGTATTATCAAATTTGGTTCATAGATGGCGATGGTGTAGTAGTACTCGAAGCGAGTCCACATACTAACATATATATAATTTGATAAATGTGGAGTTTGAGGGGTGAGAATTGGTGAATGGTATATTCATTATATATATATATATATAAAGTGATCACTTATGCCAGGCGAAGACAGGTCGTAAGACCTGTAATTACTCCATATAATATTTTCCATTAAATATGATAAAAAATAGCTTTGTCTTCTGTGAGATATCTACTATTTGTTAAGTTGTCTTCATATATGTGTTCAAACTCACGTATTACTACTATCCGTTTACTTTCAACGAGAGGTGGATTAACTCTTAAAAGTGTACAAAACACGATTTCTTAATTCAGATTATTAAAACAAAATATAAAATAATAATTTTTCATATTTCAATCGTCTTTAAATCTATCAAAATGGATTGATTTTTTTCTATTATCGAAACGATTTTTTATTCAATTATTCATTTGGAATTTGGAGTTTTATTGTAGATAATAATTGAGATAATTCTGATTTCTAATAATAGCAGATGGGGCATTATTCTTATTTCCATTTATTTCCATATGTCCTGATGCAGTGTTTAATAAATAATATGTAGATATAGTCGCGTGTGAAGATTTAATTGTCAGTTGATATGTCAGAGCGGTGTTGTTGTTTTTAATGCGCTTTTTATTGGAAAATGTATTAATCTCTGAATGCGCGCACGGGGAATTAATTACTAATAATTAAAAAAGACAAATAACATTAATGAATTAATTAAAACAATGATAGCTATATCTAATTCTAAATAACGCGGGGGCAAGGATTTGAATAAACGTAATGTACGCGGAGTTATAATTTCAGGCTATTTATCAGAATCTTGGAACTGCACACAAATTGCATTTAGTAAAATAAAGTGCGATATCCGCCGTCGCGCGTCGCACGGCTCATTTGCAGTTTTTTTATCCCCGAGATAAGTGATTCATTGTTTAGTGAAATGTTTCCCGCAGACAAGATACGGCCCATATTTATGGTCACTCGGTAATGGAACTGTTAATTTATTATTTGTCTCTTGACCAGGCCCGAAGGCGGTTATTGTATGATATCCTATATATATTGCCAAATACATTTTTTGATTTGCTGACATTAAAAAACAATAAATATGAGATATCTATTGTTTACTGCTGTAGATGGGTTCTCATAAACGCTATCATATCTGGATACTAAAATTAACTATCTAACCTTTCTTCTTCTTACACTATTTACTTGACAAATATATATTTAAAAAAAAAATTCAATAAAATACGGTAATTCTTACCCGCTACAGTATGTCTAATAAAATCAAGCATCCTATAATATAATTAATTTTGTTTTCCTACCTTTCTTAATTTTCTTTTGATCTATATCTCTATTTTTATTATTTATAAAAAATAAATACGTATATTTATCTATTTTAATAGTGTCGTTACACTTTTTTTTTTTATAAACAATTTGTATATTTCGAAGAATTCATTTAATCACAAAATTTATTGCTATACATCTGAACGCAGCAAAAAAATATTCCCATAAAACTGAGAGTTCTTACAATTTATTCTCGTATAACTGAATGTAATCACAATTTACTGCCATGAAAGTGAGTTTATACAGAAAGAATTTATTCGCATACATGAACACGCCGATTCGGATGCTGGGAGATCTGATGGGCGGTCAGGATCCTCGCTCCAGCTGCTGCCGAGTGGCAGTGCGTTGCCCTTCTGGAGAGATATGGATGGCGCGATAAGGGGGTGGGGGGGACCTTGGCTAAAATAAGAGTGCATCTTCATTCGATAACTCCGGCAAAACTCTTATCAAACGAAAACAATTCACAATATTATCTCTTTCTTTTGACTCCGACTGATGACCGATAGACCGTAAATAAGCATATTAGTTATTTTTATGTAAATTTTTTATCGATATTTAGTTATAGTTTTTTTTTAAATTCCTATCATAAAACGAACGCTGTTTTACCACGAAATGTGCGGAAAATCTGCTTTGATCTAGGAGGTTCAATAATCTGTCAGCGATCTGTTGATCTCTATAATAACCTTTTCCGCGAATATGTATTTTATATTTTTTGAGCAGATGCTAGATCATTCTACCAATTTAATAAAGAAACAGTTAAATATTAAAAACAGATTTAATAATTAATTATGGTGATAAGATAATGCGTTACAGCTTCCATAATTTAAACGTAAACAAAATAATAATCAGCAACATGATTCAACTACTGGACCATCATTAGAAGAAGAAGAAGAAATTTTCAAATTTAAGCGTAATTAGAAAGAGTCAACCGACACACATTACATTCGTAGACCAATATTCTTTAAAAAAAAAAATTGATTCAGCAGAAATTATGAAACCAGCTGATTATTTACAAAGTAATTTTTATTTTCAATTGATGAGTTTTCTCTCTATTCAATCTCATTATGGCACTATTACCAGAGGGGTCTATTCATAGAATCGCGGTTTGCCGATGCTCCGTCTGCCCTCTGGTTTACGGAACGTCAGAATGTCACGGTAAAGAATCTTCCGTCACTTAGATGCTCGGTCGTCAAGATTATCAAGGTCCATCGATGTCGTCGGTTCTTGATAAACATGATCGTAGAGCACTTCTAGATTGTAGCCACAACGCCAAATATTATTTTCAAAAATCTAAATAGTTCTTAATAAAAGTATACAATAGGTTTGTATTTAACCACTCGTATGTTAAAAACAATGTCTCTATAGTTAATATCTCATCTAATTACTTAATTTTATACACTCGTTTAGTTTACTTGGGAATGAATCGTGAAAATTCTTGAAGATATCAAAAATCAAGAACACGATCTTTAAGGGGAATTTTCATCAAAGCTGTTTATTGTAAATATATTAAAAAAGTTATAATAGTTATCGAAAATAAAAAAATAAACCTATGCATTGTTGATCCCGTGTAGTTGTTTTGTGGTTAGTTAATCTATTCTTCTTAATCAGGCAATTAAAATAATTTCCTAGCTACATGCTGAATAATATTTTAGTATCACATTTATTAGATTGTGAGTCCACGATTACTCCGATACACGAAACTTGTCCAGGAACAGTATTTACATGGAACACCAATCTACGCTTCGATCTGGTAATCGTTCGTCTTTTATCGCCGAATACTAGATAAATTATTCACTTATCTCGGTTAATCTATCAAAATGTATTTGGTACATCCAATGAAAAGAAGTATATTTCAGGGCTCTTCGTGCCCCGATAGGATCTGCGGATGATGCTTTGTGCCTGCCTAGTTTATATATATTTATTTGATGACCGATAACACTCACTGTCTTTCGGATATTTTTAAAGAAATATTAACATTTTATTTATGCATATATGTGGCGTGAACTCACATAATATATGAGTGTACCGCTCGCTTGTTTTGTAGAGGGTATTCTAGATATTTTATTTTCATTTACATTTTATTATTTTTGTCTTTTAAAAATAAATAGATATATGCATACAAAATACACACCATTCAATGTTACATCAATTTTCTTACTATTTTTCAATCTAAGCTGGATGCTAGGGATAGACGAGGATCGAACCCAAACCCTTCAAATAACAAAGTGAGCATTCTTATCGTTAGACCAAAACAGCTGGTCAATTACGTATTGTTAATAAATTACAGTGTTCACAAACTTGTATTATATATCATATTTTATGGGTGGATATCTGACATGTTCAAGGAATATGTACAAGTTCTGACCGTTACAGAAAATCATATTGTATGAGATTTTTACAAAACGTTAAGCCCCTAAATCATCTAAAAAAATAATGTGGACATTTTTATTTATGATGATTACATTTTTCTTATATATTAGATATCTAAATTAATGAAATCCCATATGAAAATTAGGAACATTGATATCTTGTAGAAAAATATAGACGCAGCTCATGTGCTTTAAATATTAATCAGAATAAAAATGTTATAACAATTTAAACATAGCAACTTATTTAGTTTCTGATTTACTTTGCTATTTTTGAAGTTGAGGCATCCAGCAACGATGTATTTTAATCTACTAGGAGGATAATAATTCAGTTTTTCATAAATTATTTTCAGTTTTTCTTAAACAATATAAAGTTTTTTATATATTCTGAACCGCCGTCACTTTATTTTTCTAAATGCCAAAGTCAAAGAAGTGTCACGCATTTGCGTGCAGTCTACTATCTAGACCGATTTTATTTCATTTTATCTTGTCATGGTATTTTTTTTAAGATAATTAAATGATGTAGCTTCCCCTAACCTGATTGTATAATATTTAAAAACAAATAAAAACACTTATTCACAATTATACTTTTAAAATCAGCAATGTTATCTTTGTGGTTAAGATTCATATTTTTATTTATTATCTTTGTTTTATTAACCACTAAAATGAGTTTAAATACATCGAAACAATATATGTTTTATTTAGTTATGACATCCTGAAGAAAAAAATGGTATTTTTCGAAACCGGTAGATGTATTTAAACTCATTTTAGTGGTTAATAAAACAAAGATAATAAATAAAAACACTTATTCACAATTCATAAATAACTAGAAGATTTATTTATTTTCTACTTACATAAATTTAAATATTTAAAAATAATGTATTTTACTACAGTAAAAGTCAAGATCTAATAATAATAATGATGAATTATTGAAAATATCACGTAATATATTTCTACTTTTATAATATCATCTATGTAATGTAGTTTCATGGATCGGTTCCATATTTAATCTCTCTTCCATTCCATTCATTTCTTAGTTTTAATCAGACTATTTAATATATCATTTCTGTCATTTGCACCCTTTACCGAACTCTCGGCAATGCCGGATGACAGACCACCGCGGGATGATCCAGAAGTAGCTGGAGCAAGCAGGTAAAGATGTTCGAAAAGAGACAAAGAGCCCGGGACTGCATTAGCAGTCTTTATCTCACTGGCTACTGTTAGAACTGGCGCTGAAGAACCGAGTACAAGTCAATGAAATAATAAAGACGCCCAAAACAAAAGAGAAACCCTCCTAAAAGAATGTCAAACACCTGACGTAAATATTACAACGTAGAAATGTAATTTTGATAGGCGTGTCATTCGGTTTGACATATTCGACCAGTTAATTTGAAGAGATAATAACACATTCTATACCTTTACCTTTTGTTAAACTATCCACTTCACAGTTTACAGGACGTCAAGACGGTATCGGCCGGCAGATAGCATCGCAGGAATTACTCCGATAAATATGTCACATGGTCGGGAAGCTTGGCACACCTGCCATTTTCATTAAATATTCAATCTTGTTCTCCATCTGTAATGTTTACGTGGGCACAATACACGGTGTTTCTTTATATATCCGACGATCGTATCGGCGGTATCCGTCTTCGGTTATTCACGGGGAATTGTAAGAATTTTTTGCTTTGTCGTCGGCGTCAGGTCCGAGTTGAATACAACTCCCCCGGGTTGCCCTGTAGTTAATCAATTCGTTGTTGATTATTTTATGATGGCTTTGGTATTTCAAATTTATTGATGTAAATTTTGTTGGCATTTTAGTGGCACTCAGATGTTCCGATCGAGATTGTTGTATTAAAGGAATATCAAATTATCTAAATGTCACGAGCTAATGCTCAATGTTAGATGGAGGATATCTGGCAACACAGCGACATTGTGCCAAGTTGATCTCTCCTGCCGTAGGATCACCACGCAGTATACAAACGTTGCTTCAAATATTGAGATTTTTTATTATTTATTAATTTGTTTCAACCTTGGTAAATATAAATAGATTTTTTTGCAGCAGACAACTTCCACTCATTGTGCATGTTTCTGGTATGCTTTATAGTTTGAAAATATGTTTTACACACTCGTTAATAAGTGATCAGTGATGATGCATTTACAGGCCACGCACACTTCAGCCCAGTCAGCCCAGTTCAGGATGGCTCGGGAGCTGAGCTCTGAGGGCTATTTTTAAAGACAATCCTGTTCATTTGCAGTACACGAAGAAGATTAGTCAATACCTGTCTTCCGATAGGTCAACGGGGTTGCGTAGCTCATCATCAATAATGACGTTCACTTCAAATAATTACAAACAGGTACTTATATATCTATCGAGTCATTTTTATAATTCAAGTATACAACTGTTCAAAGGTTTTTGGTGAAACTTTGTGGAATCATTAATTTGTAAATTTAGTTGAAAAACTTTGTTGTATTCCACTATATTTTATTATATTCAACATAAATTAAAAATATTTTCAGACAGTAATTAAGGGTGTGTCTGGAGCTAAGGTAGGTGGAGGTGGGGGTGGAGATGAAATGTATGAGAGAGGGGATGTAGTGGGCGATACTGGGATGTTTAATATTAAAAATTTCTAAATTCTCTAAGATGTGTAATTCTAGTCTTTCGGCGCAACTATGTAAAAGATCTGAATTATTATTGTCAAATGATTGGCTCTCCATTCTGGCATGTTTAGCCATTTCGGAATTTAGACTGAAGTTTTTTTTATGATCTAATCTTCTAATCGATAATGGGAAACGTTTTACGTTTAATATAATAACATATAGTGAAGTGTATATCTTGTGATATAGGATATCATCATCACCCCTCGTCATCTGCGCGATCTCCCTCCGGCGTGCACCTGTTGCCCGTTGCGGAGGCCGAGAGCCAGAACCAAGGTTTGCGTTAGTCCGCGCTTGTGGTGTGTGGGGGGGGGGGGGGAGAGGGCAGCTGTATTGCGTACCAATCGATTAATTATTTTACTTCGCCATTTAACAAAATCAACTCATTTCAACAGCTTAATGTAGATTATTAATAATACCCTAAAATGTATTTCCTCGATTATTAGACGCATGTTTTCGGGGAGGCGTCTTATAATGGATCGCATCTTACAATCGCTAATTAGTAGTTGAACTGAGGCGAAAAGTGATTAAGAAAAATCGGACACTAAATCTGAAGAAATTTCAGACTCTGATGGTGACAGTGCATAATTAATTCCTATTTTCAAATGCTTTTTCTTATGATTGTACGACTTTGTCTGTTATAATAAAGTGTACACAATGTTTTTATGATATATTATCGGTATGTAAAAATAAGAGTGCGTTTTATAATCGAGGGAATACGGTCTATGTAATGTGGTTATACATTGTGTATTTTAACACACTTTCACATCAATAATTATAAAGAAAATATATAGCGACGCCAAAAATTTTTTTAAAACTAAGTGAAAACAGAATGGTAATTAAGATGGAAACGCTTATGTCACTTATCTCCTCTGTTTGATCTTGAACTGGATTATCTACCATCTCTCCGCCTAGCTACTCTATCATGGATACGGTTAAGTAAGAGACGGGCGCGAAAATGTGCCGTCGCTTTTCGGTTCATTTTTTATTGGCTCCACCGAATTATGAAAGTCCGAGTTTAAGAGTTTAAAAAAATATTTTTATTATAAGCGCTTTTGATGATAAGCGATTTGTATAAAAAAGAAAAAGAACTTTACGAGCACATCAAGTGACGTATTTTTATATGAATTAATTGAAAATGAAATATTGTTAGTATTGAAATATTTTCAATATACAGTATTGGTACTGTTACATATACGCATATTTATGCTTGTTCTTAGGTGTGGTGAATAAATTATTAATAATTTTCTGCGATTGTGTCAATATGTCACATCGTATTAACGTTGCCCCGCATGTGACGCAGAGGAGCCAATCAATATATGTATATCGGTATTATAATGTAATATTTGGAGGTACAGTTTTAGCGTGTGCATCATCTAGACAGGATACAGTCGGTCCTGAAGTTTGGTATCGGACCGCAGATCGTTCCGCGGATCGGCGAGGGGCAAATATTAAGCATTCTGTGTAGATTTCCTTTATCGATCGTTGAGACATGATTTATTGGGATTTTATCCGAGAATCTCGATGTTAGCTCATACTGACTTGTATCTTCGGAGCGTCGATAAGCCAGACTCTAAACGTCCCATACCGGGCCAGCGAGCGGCGAGCGGCGAGGCAGCCGTCGCAAACTGTGGGGCAGAAACACAACACGTCATGTTGTGGACAGACCGCTTCTTATGCCCGAGATAAGTAACGAGCCTAATATTGCGGTCACTGTGCAGCTTAGTAAAGTAGATCAGATGACAGTCTTCAAAGCTACATATCTAAATATTGCTCGCAAACTGTCGTTTCACAATACTGCATCGAAATTCTTATCACCGAGTTCATATGCCTGAGTTGCTTTCTCGTGATTGACATCGTTAGAAGAGTTTAGTTTTGTTTTCTTGTACTGACTTCATATTCGCTATGGCACTATAGATACTATTGTACGCCCACGTACATTGCATATAGGACATGTACAAAATGTGGCTGATGCCTAGAGGGGCCGAATAAAGAATGTAGAAATCCTAGAGTACCCACTTTTAAGGTGAAGATAGGAGGTAGAAACTAATTAGTATTAATGCGTATTAAGGAAGCTGCCAGAAAGTCTGTCAAATCGTTCATTCTTAAAATAACTTTCAGGAGCCAGAGAAGTTGGACGTCCACGAAGGGGCTGTGCGAGGAAAGGTTCGACCTGTAGCGCACTTACAGGTTGTTAAGGCTCCGATGATGATGAATGAAAATGCAGCGATTCTCCTTCTCAAAAGAACTGAGACATCTCAAGTCTTTCGTGAGGAGATTCCGATCCGCTGTGCTTCGGACTCACTTTTGAAAGTCTTACTACTGGGAAATCTTATTCGATCGGACCATACACGTGCGCCTGTGTTGCAATATTACAAAAAAACTATGAAGAATTTATATATTTATTTAATGCTAGAAGAAATCTGAAAGCGTATTAGAACTAAAGCATACAAATTAAACAATCACAAATATACGATAATATTATTATTTTATATCATATACCAGAGTTAGTCTACCTGCGCAACGATTATTGAGTTGAGGTTTTCTTATCCACTAATCTACAATCATTTCGAAGTGTTGACCACTTTGTATACTCCGTATATTATACATATAAGAATAAGTTTTTTGTGACACCATAAAGTATTCATTTACCAATATTATGTGGACTCGCAAAAGCCAGGAAACATAATTTTATCAGACTCGTCGGATTATACTTTCCCAGTGTTAATGTATCACAATTGAAATTGTGCGAGAACCCTCGATCACTGGAGAAATAGTCAGGGGTTCAGTTTGATCTAACTGTTGATAATATAAATATACATTTATTTTTATTTATTAAAAGAAAATAAAACACAAATGTCGTTGAACGTGTTGAAACAAATTCCAACGTGACGATAATTTTATTTTGTATTTAAGGTTCGACAGGTCACGTTGTTCTAATAAACTTGTTTACAACCAGATTGATAAACTGATTCAATATTTTACGAGTTTTGATTTTTATTATTGATTTCGAAAGAATAACGATAAATGCAACAGTGTCCAAATAATAATCAATATGTAAATAAATAAGTTTTTAAAAATATTTTGTATTATATGTGATTTAATAATACAGTCCAACTAACTATCTAATTAACTTACTATCGCGCCGTTTCACCTCGGAGGTAGACAGGTAGGTAGGTAGGCTTTCAGTATCTGGTTTACTTGGTTTCGCCAAGTCTTCCGCGGACGTCCTCTATTTCTGGTGCCATCAACACTTGCGTCATATATCTTTCTTAGCATTCTCTCCTCATCCATACGTTCCATATGACCAAACCACCTACGTGATCCTTTCTTAATCTTACTCACTCGCACACTTACTTAATTAATACCTACATTCCAGATATAATTGGAAAGATGTAGAGTTCTCTGATGAATCTGATATTTCCAAAAATCACAATTTTGTTTTTGAGTTAATCGGGTGGACGGTGATGATTGAGTGAAAATATCCTATTTAAAAAATATATTGTATTTTAACCCTTCCCAAACCATGCAGTAATACAGGTCTACCGCTCTAATTAAGCCTGTAATATTTCAGTAAATAAACGCAGCATGCAATTCATATTTTAGTTAAATTGAAGGAAAGTATGTACGCTTAGAAATGACTAGTGAAAAATCAATTATGTAAGGCGAATCTAATAAAAATAATTATCCTTCAATTCAATCCGTTATAAAATTAATACGTTGACAAAAATACCATTTGTGTCAAGACAGAAATAAATCACATTTTAATTTCGCAGTGAAAAGAAAAACAAACATACGAATATAATAACTTTCTCAATAATTAAAGAAATATTGATAAAAGTTAAGTTTGTATTATATAATGCACCCTCCTAAACAGAACTTGATGTATACTCTGAATTATAATATTATACATATTTTTTATATTTATAGTAAAATTAAGGGCATTAACCATTTTTTCACATTTCCAAAGCTAATAGAACTTTAATTTCTTACGGTAACGCGAGTTGACAGCATGGCTGCGTATGAGTATTTTATATCACGGTATGCTGAAGGTTGAGTACTGGCATGGATTGCTTAAATAAATATGTGATATTTATAGCTTTAAAACGTTAAAAAATTAGCGATATCATTTATTACATTACTTTACTTATCAATTTATTTATTATTTCAATCATATTGCAATGCATCGGCGCAAGACTTCACTTGCCCTGTCCGGCACGCGGATGACTTCGCAAGACTTCACTTGCCCTGTCCGGCACGCGGATGAGTTCGCAAGACTTCACTTGCCCTGTCCGGCACGCGGATGAGTTCGCAAGACTTCACTTGCCCTGTCCCTGTCCGGCACGCGGATGACTTGTGCGGAAATATTTATGATTATGATGACTGAAGCAAAAAATAAAATAACCTGATGGATGCGACAGCTTACACTACAACTGTCTCTAGTCGGTGAGCTCATGTTTGAGGATCGTTTTTCTATTCGCCCGCCACTGCTTTGTTCCGCTGAGCGACCTGGGCGTCGTTTCATGCACCACCATCTAACACCATGTAGCGAGGCTCCATCTTCCTAGTGATCGATCTCCACTCTTCGTCCTAAATCTCGTATCGCCTTATCGACTCCTCGGAGGCTTCCGCGGTCACCTCATCTCCCCAGGGCGGGTGTCCACAGGCTGAACACGAATTACAGCAAGAATTCAATCTTTACATACACAATAATGTTTAACGATAGAGATATCTCACTCGAGCGGTCATTAGTCATGTGTGAGTAGCTGGCGCTGGCGATCGATATTATGTTTTATTACTAAAGTTACATCGGTGGCGAGCGGCACCTTCCAACTTCCAACAAAGAAACGCAAGAAATTACTTATATAAAATATACATGTATACATGTGGTTAGGTCATATGTTTTAAAACATAAAACCTAACCAAGAACAACGTGACACCTTCTTTGTTGCGTGAAAGAGACAGGAAAAATGAATTTTTGATCAAAACAAAACGCAAGATTTCACGTGTTTTTTTAAATGATTCTTTTGTTTACCTTTGTTTCTTATCAATGTGTCCAAAATTCAATAAAAATGAATTAATAATTCTAGCGTCTGCTATCGGTTTACTCAAAGGTATTTGAGATTCCGTAAAAACAATGTAGGTGGCTTTGAAATAATGAAGCGACGGATGTATTAATTTGAAAAGTGTAACATGTAGGTTCGAAAATTAGTCGTCAAAAACACTCGCGCTGTAGCATAGTTGGTAATGCACCTTACCCGGATTGGAAATAATTAGTATTTAAAACATCACAGACTGAATAATTACAACTTCACAATAAGAATGTGCTCTCCTTAATAGTATTATAACTAACTAGAAATTCAAACAATTACAATGCATACATTTTACCGGTATTTTAATTTTATTCCGAGATTTGATATATAAAAACGACAATTGAATGTATGAAATTAATTACTTATTAAGGAGAACACATTCTTATTGTGAGGTTGTAGTTATTCAGAACATAGGTCTGTGATGTTTTAAATACTAATTTAATGTATATATTTATAATCATTACATTAAATTAGTATTTAATTATTTATTTTATATATCAGATAAAAAAAATTGTACGTATGTTTTTGTTAGTTTTGTTGTATTTAACTGAGTGAATTGCACGGTAAAATCTGATCGCTGGAATACATGCATATTAACGAACTGGGTATTACATTTGTACTCATCTATAGATGTTTATAAGCTTTAGATTTCTGAACATAATACAACAAATAAATAAAATTGGAACTTGTAACTTTGCGAATTATGCTTTATTTACAGTTTGAACGATTTTACATAACACGTTATCGAAGTATGCTTTTGCACATCAATTCTAAGATGAAATTCTTGCGTATTTTGATAAAATATCACCGATTTAAAAAGTGCCACTTATATATACAGCAGAAAGTTACCGAATAATTCAAACGCGTACATAAATTTAAAATGCATAATTCATGAAATGCCAAGAGCTGAGTAATGTTATCAGCCTATGTGCATTGGTGTAGATCCGGTTTTGATTATAATTTTTCCTACACCAGATGAATGAATAATTTCGGTGAGGTGGGCCTCTCGCCAATTAACCTTGGCAGATAAAGAGACGCGGGGGCTGCTAATCTTCGCAATCGGCAATTAACAGATAATATATTAATGTTAGTTTCGAGCCCGAGGACACAAATCACTGACCGACCTGTTAATTCCTAACTGTTCTTTCAAATGTGGAAGCGCCATAAGCATGTTTTGTGCAATATCGTATTACAGCGGTACCGCGGTATACGTCCTTAATCCGTTCCAGATCTTTGGACTTGTACCAAACAGAACGTATAACAAACAAAGGGAAAATGATTAATCCGTTTCCGTGATAAAAAATCCTATTGTTATTGGCATATTATACATTGATAGGGTTGTATAAAATATATTAAACACTGCTAGATACTAACATATATAAATACTAAAGCAATTAAATGAAAATTTAACACATTGAAGATCTAATTAAATGTATTAATTAGTATTTAAAACATCACAGAGCTATATTCTGAATAATTACAACTTCACAATATGAATGTGTTTAAGTACTAAAAGTCTCTCCAAAGAAATTTGCTTTTGCCTTCTTTTCAGGATGTTTCGGAAATGTGACATTGTCGCGAAATACACAAAATCATACGTAATTTACAAAGTTATAGCGCGCGTGATTCACCGAATGGTAGAAACAGTCGTACTGACGCTCGTGGGCAGTCGTGGCAGAGATGCCCCTTCTCCAAAAACCGAATTCAGCCGAACGAGACCGAGGACGCAAGCCATACTCTTCTTCTTCTATATTGACAAATATCGACTCATTAATTCTCCCAACATGATCATCTTCTGTTCAATACTCGTGCCATATATCTTCCATGTTCAGCGTGTCCAAAACACGTTTCTCAATCTCGTGAACTTTGCACATTCTCCAGTTCAATCTGCAGTGTCATAAATATTGTTCTACATGAATAGTTCCGCCGTCGTGTATGTATTCGATTTCCTTTTTTTTTTCGTCACCTTCAGGTTCGACATTTATATTTTAGTTTTGTTAATTGAATTTCTTTATGTAACGCTAACATTTTCACAGATACATTTCTATTAACAGTGACTATATTGGAGGGCATTTAGTCCTGGTTTTGTTATCTTTCTCAGTATATTAACAACCTAAACACTTTCACGACGAGCTTGTATGAGAATATGTATGAATGTGGATGAGGCGAGAATTATGTGTCAGGACATTATGATGGTACGTTAGTTAGTTAGATAGTCTCTTTTACTTATTTTTTCGTGTAATCGGGAGGTTCTAGTTTAGCTTAGTTTAGCTTATGGCGTAATGTGAACTTTTGAATTAAATAGTGTGGTCAATTTGGTATTTTATTCATTCTTATATCAATATAAGAATCAGTATATCCCGGAATCGTTATGAAAGTTGTGCACTCCCGCTTCGATTCCACCCAACAAAGCAGCGCTTGTAATAATTAACAGAATCTTCAAAGCTTTTGAGAATATATTATAAAGTTAAGTTAGTTAACTAATACCTTGTGGCGACCCTTCATAGGTTGGCTCCGATATCATATCATCGTACCAAAGCCAAACGTGTATAATATACATTCGTACGGTATCAATTTGACGTGAGACTCTTTTTCATATTGATTCCAGAAGGGCAGCCAGAGAGAAGCTACGGAAGTCATGCACCCCCGAAAGGGGAGGGTAAAACAGTCTGGCAGAAATACCCTGTCCAGGTCACGGGGGAGAGCCAATGAAATGCTTCGCAAGGTCTCTCTAGCTACCGCTCCTCCCGGCATCGTCCATCCCAGCAATCCCCAGTGAGAGACCCGCACCTTAATAAATTCGCGAAAAAGTCTGACAATCCTTTAATTCTTAATAGGTCCTCCCGGAACGATAAGAATAAGTAAAAGATATAAGAATGTTCTTGGACCACTGTGCGGTAACGCTATGATGAATAACTGAAATATCGTAAAAAGGCGTCGGCTGATCAGCCGGGCACCAGGGTACCAGGGTACCAGGGTATCGATGATTTGTGCTCGCGTCCCTGCGAGCTGCGAGCATTAGTTGGCCGTTATCGGCAGCCATTATTAGCGTTATCGCGCGCGACTGGACACCAGCGGATAGCGTTATCTGTCGGCCAAGAATTCAACAGTTTTTGGTCTTTTAACAATAATTAATATGGCGGCCGGTCCCGGCTATCAGTGACTAATGGTCGCCGCGATCATTTCCGATAAGTTCGGCCCTAATGCCGCGACGGCGATAAGTGACGGGGCGCGGCGCAGAAAGAGACTAATTTACGCTCGCCCGATGTTTTAACGGCCACAGAATTGTTCGTCATTTTTGATCGAGTGTTTTATTTTGTTTGTTGTTTGAATCTTGTAATAATTTAGCGTCACTCGTTCAATGAATGTGGCACATGTGCATGAAAGTATTTCACGATGTTGGTAGTACTAATTCTTATAAATGTACAAATTGAATCGATTAATTATTTGTCTACTGGGTGGTACTTATTAAATGCTGCTCTGTAAAAATCTTATTAATACTCTTAATCAATATACATAGATTATTTTCTGTTTTCTCCCACGGATGTATCGATCTTAATCTATCACTCATACGTAAGTATACTATATTTATGATAGTAATTCCGATTATTTCATATATTTCTACATTTTGTTGCTTCTCTTATGTAATATTAATATATAACTGATATCCTTCAGTTCCTACACATATGTATAAATACACCAAAATACACAGAACTAGTTAAAAGCAAAATTATACATTCTAATGTAATTTGTAATATTTTCATTGTATATGATGAAAATCGTACGTCAACTTCACAGTCGCTATTGCGATCTCGTACTTTTGCCTTTTAGAAACAATTGAAATACAAAGTAAGCTTAGTTCGACAGCTTCTGAACTGTTATGAAATGGCACTAAAGTAACAAACAAATGAAAAATATATGTATTTTCAAAAACGATAACATAGTGGTCCGCCCCGACACATCAACCGACAGCGGAATGTCAAATAAATATAAATCTTCACTCGCGACTATTCCACGCTACGCCAGTACGTAGGTGTATAAAAATAAATTAATTCAATTTCATAGATAAATTATTACAGCCCTCGCCACATTTTATTTACAAAAGTGAAAGTAATGGTATAATCTGTTATTATTCTTCTTTCCCTTTTCTTGTTACCTCACCTCGCCAGTTCCGGTCCCGGGTCGCCCTCACCCCTCACAGCTGATTCTAGGGTCTCTCGTCACATCACATTTATTACCGCTTTGGCCTCTTCTTCGGCCCGAAGTTGTGTCCGGGATAATCTCCTTTTCTAGGCTGTCACTTTGTCGCATCATGTGGCCGAAGACTTGGAGAATCTTTTTTCACGGTTTTAGATAGGGCACTCGTGTATTGTGCTTACATTATTAGAGATCAGAATTTAGTTATGATAAGAAGTTATTACAGAAATCGCAGGAAATATTTGTTAAAATGTTAAAAACATTAATAGAAGAGAACTTGTCAAGAAAGGAACTATAAGATGAAATTTACCGGAATATTTCAATATTCTAAATTGTGCGGTTTGGTAAAGAATTTGCTCTTACAATAGGCGTAACCATTGACAGGTTGGTTCTGTATACTGGACTGCATAATCTGTGCTGCCGCTACCTTAAGCAATTGCCAGATACGTAGAAATTAACACACTGCATTAGCATGAAGTTCTTCAATAACCGTATTAGACTGGCGTAAGAAGTGTGCAGTCAAGATTATATTCTTCCATTTTTTAAGTTGCTGCGTATAACCGCAACAAGACAAGATAACTAAAAATAGTTTATTGATTATTGCATCCTCCGGACACTTTCTCCGCAGTAAAAACATTCTCAGGTCTTAACAACTCATTGTAGAGGAAAAAGGTAGCATAAGGGTTTATCTTGGCTGCGTAATTTTAAAAAGTAGCTTAATAAAAGAGGTTGTAGAAAATGCCTGTAATTTTATATATTTTGCGCAAGATCAATCAGCATATATCAACTGGTCGTTAACCATAGAAGACGGCCCATGAGACAAAGAAGATGTGAAGAATATGGGTAGGGGGAGGGGTTAGAGCCCATATTCCTCGAAAGTGATATATTAAAACATTTTTGAAGTGGTGTACGGGTGTGAATTAGTTTGTTATTGTTTCTATTTTTAAATAGGTAAATAATACATTATTCATTTTTTCAAATAGTCGCCAACATGGGTGGGGAGGAGCATACAACAATATAATGAACTCAGTAAAAATAATACAGACAACAATTATTAAAGTGATATTAAAAAAAAGATCAACCTTTTCAACACAAACACTTTTTGCAAAATTCCCAGTTCCCAAAATAGAAAACATTTACAAAAAAACCTCAATTAATCAACTAATTAAAGAAAATAACACTAGAAAATTTGAAACAAGCACATCATTAAGGTTTAAAAATAACTTTAGAATCCCTAAATGTAACACCAAACACTATCAGCAAAATTCTATATATTTAGGGATAAAAAATTTCAATAGCCTCCCTACACAAATTAAAGAAATAAAGGATATAAAAGAGTTTAAAAAAAAACTAAATAAACACTTCAAAAACACATAATTGGACAATAAACAGTATTACAGAATACTTCAGAAGCACACAAATGGACAATGAATAGAATATGTAAGGTATTATATAAAATTATTGTAGTGTAACTCCCTCTCCAAGCACAAGAGCTGGTCTCTTTTTTGGAGAGGTAAGCGAAAGAAAAACCATGTATGTATGCAACCATATGATGTATGTAACCATATATTAAAATTGAATTTATTTTGCCAATGTATTTTCGCTAAATTAAATAAATAAAATAAAAAAATAAAAATTTGTTAATTATCTTAAAAATGATGACGGATCGGGTGACCCTGACTTCGCCGTAACTCGGGACAAGGTTTATAGATAATCTCATCAGCAGGAAGAAACCCGTAAAACTGCGATGGTTATCGATCATTCTTAGAATTATGGCCATATTTTTATTTATTTGTCCTTAACATTTATTTTGCCGATCGCAGAAAAAATATTTCCTATGAGATTATTTTTTTTACGAATTTACGCTTGATTTTATCGTTTGTTGTCGGTTAAGGCTATAGTGATTCGTTACGATTGTACATTAGATACAACTAAGCGACGTGCAGCCAGGATCCGGCCATCATGTTGGTCATTCCATCTTGCTGTTGATTGATCTCTTGTTTTTTATCATTCCATAATTGTACTAGTATTAGCCCTAGTGAGTTGTGTGATAAGATAAATGAATTTTGAATTTAGTCATCAAACATTACTGACATGGTGACGTACGTATAAGTAGCTCTGTTTCTACAGTTATGTATCAACGTAATTGTGGTATTACTAACATAGATTGGTCATTATATCGCCAAGCAAAGTTTTGAAGAATTCAAATGGTGGCAATATTTAGGAAGGATGCATCATGAGGCGTTCAATATTATGCATTTTAAATCATGAAGCGGATTGGCATATTACATCGTGATGCTATTATATATGATTATTTTTTGGATCCTTCTGCTTAAGTAATATAGAGATTACAAAGCTTTCCGGATCCACACTGTCATCATACTAGTATCATCCTTTCTCTCCAGGCTTATCTTCAGTCGATATTTTGTCAAAATTAAATTCAACATACCACCGAGTGAGTCTCGCAAAAGGTGGAACATATAATACATTACCCACGAGTCACAAGCGTGTGACAAAGCAATATCTTTCTCGCTTATTGAGCCTTTAAGTTACCGATAAAAATAATATTTAGGACCAGTCTTTTTTGAAGAAGGAACAGTCGCTCTGAAACTGATCAGCAGCAATAGTCTAAAATAAATCTGAGTTCTGAAGTTGTCATTATTTGGGAAAATTATCTGATATTTCAGAATGGGATTTCGGTATTCCAATCAAAGTTCTGTCTTAGATAGTTTCAAACAATCGCCCATATTCAACCAGCCGAAAGGTTGTCCGGAGCTCTGAAATCCCCGTCGGTATTCAGATTGTCTATCTGGTTCGGATTAGAGCTGATCCCCTGATGGCGATGGCGAAACCTCTCCATTGTTAACATATTAAATTATAACTTGAAATTATATTAGCCTACATTTTTCAACGGTGCAGTCAGGGCTGGCTCTGGCGCCATGCTTCATCTCTTGAAAACAGTAAGTGCAACTGGCTGAAGTAACAAATTGAATTGAAATCTTTCATAAATTGAATACAAAGTACGTTGTACTACATTTTGTATTCAATCAGTGAAAGATTTTCAAAACAAAACAGTTAAACAAAAAATGTTTGCATTTAATCATTTGGGTTTTATTTTTTCACGCCAACCATTTTCAGAGAACTGTTTTCTTAACAAGGTAGAACAAAATCAATTGAAAAAGGTAAATTTTTAAAATAACATAAAATTTAATCTATCACCTTAGCATATTAAAGCGATTGCAAATTTTGCAACATTAAATCTTGATTTACGGTTCGAAATAGGTCCAATCATCAGTAGCATCGGAAATCCATAAATATAGCAAGGGTACCCTAAGGAAAGTGAAAATGAGGTGGTTGAAGTTTGTGATATATTGGGTGACTTTATTGAGCGTACGAGACTCACAGCGCGCTACAATTACTATAAAGGTGCTCTCTCATAAGACAGCAATATCTATACAAAGAGAAAAACCGAGCGGAAGATTAATGGATGGTATCAAGAGGAGAATGAATATCCAACAGATTGAACTACAAAGGTGTCCAAAAATAGGTGGCCCTCGATAGTGACTGCGGTCGTGAACTTTTAGTTTCATATGTCGATTCGAAATAGTTGATTCAATAGCAAACTATAAATTAGTTATGTTGTATTTTTTTCAAGTAATTCACAGATTTCATGTCAGTTAGAAAACTTGTTTTATTTTATGTAAGCATTTCGAGTAACTCTCGGGTCGATTAGAAAATGTGTTTTGAATTCAGAATTGATTCTCCGGTTTTACTTAATTCATTAGTGTAATGTGTACATTTTTATATACCACATTAAAGGACAGCAAATAGGGTATTTTGAAAAGACAGAATTTGTAAAAATAAAATTAAAAGATTGTTGATTCTGCCATCCCTCGGCCGCCGACACAGGTGCGCGCCCAGGTTAATGTTTTGACTCTGCATAAGCCCGACGGAGATAGCATCTAACTCAAATAGTAAAAGCTTGATTGAAATTCAATCGGCGCGAGAGAGATGGGAGAAGAATCATAAACATTATTGAAATTGATCCGCTATTTGCTAAATATCTCGGCTGTGATCTGCTGTGTGGCTTTCAGATACATAATGAGCACACATATATACTATGTGCGCTGTCGATACATATACACATACATATTATGTTATATCTATATTCTAATTTCGCGCGATACTTTGCGTCTGTACTGTTAGCACTTGAGGTGTCTTATTAAGTTATTCAAAATTAGTTTTTTTTGCTTTAACCGTGTCAATAACAAAATTAATGATTAGATTTCCAAACGACAAATTGAAGTTTGATTAGATTTTCAAAAAACCACTCTTTGCACAAGATTTATCAGAACGTTTTTCTTTAAAAATAAGTTTGCATTAGTTTTTAAAGGTAAATTTAGTAATCCTAGTTAGGAAAAAATTAGCCGTTTCTCAGTTGGGTTATTTTCATATGAAACTCTGCAATTGCGAATTGAATCATAATTTTTACTGGGCAGTAAATTCAAAAATATATTTTTTATACATTTTTTTATTTTTGAGAACACACATTATTATTGTGAAGTTTGAGTTTTTTCAGTATTTTTGTATTAAATACCACAGAACTAATAATGTGATATTAATTTGTATCAAAAATAATTATTATCCATAGACTTAAAAGTGTTAGTGCCACCATGAAATTGATTTAAGAATAACTGCTTCACTATCACCTCTTCATATATAATATGATTTTTCATTTATTTTATTAATCATCAAATTGGTTTCTCATTCCAAATGCGACTGTTTTTTTCAAAATTATATATTTTTCTCAAAGGAAGCTCGATACTACTTCGATCTGAACAGTCTGGGTCACCACCCACATCCAAAACTTTCGATATTCTCTTCTGTTGCTGTATCATTGCAATAATGTACACCTTCTACAGTTACACTTCAAGGCGTCGATGCTGAATATTTTGATTGCTCCAATTAAGAAGAACATGAAGGGCGACACACTCTTTGAGTAGAGACAAATGACACAACATTGACAGCGGGTAATTAATTAATTTAACCATTGTATGTATTTTGTTTAAAGAGAATGCTGAACACGACCGATGTAGATTGAGGTGTTTACTACTACATTAAAGTTTCTTGTGATATGGCGGACACGTAATTTAAAGGATAAAATACTATATATAGTATTCCATTTCATACTAACAGTGCTAAAATATAATTATCAAATTATTATTTTTAAAATTTATATATATCATTTTTTCTCGTGTAAAAAACCCCGTTGTCCCATGGCAACAATTTATGTTTTCATGAATATAAACAATTACTTTGTTTAAAATTCGCAAAATATTGACATTCTGTCAACCCTGCACCGTACTTCATTAATAAAACGGTCTTATCTTTAATCTTTCAGTTGGATCAAACATATTCTTTAAATTCCATTATATCTCGATTATAATCTTATTTCGAGATAAGATAATCGTAATTTTATCAAGTCAGTACGACATATATGTTTATTTTTAAATATCTAATAACGGGGTGTGTGCTGAGTATGCGTGTTCTAAGTGAAGTTTCTGTGAGTTTTTTATTTTGTATTAATTTAGTATGGACATTTTGGAAATTATATTTATTTTTATTTAACGTATAAATTTACTTAGACTGATAGGAATAAATCCTATAAATTAATCAAAATTTTATTGAACTAATCTTTGTGCTACACACACAATCAAGTGCCTATTATTTTCACCACGACCCTAGTTTCTAGAGGTGTAATCCCTCTCGGTCTTTAAGAGGTTTAACCCTTAAAATAATAATTAGTCGTTCTTGTAGTACAAAATTTAGTTAAATAGACAAAAATGCATAAGCGATAATTAAGGCACGATTTCAAAATTTGGGATTGGAGGTTTCCATCGGTGTTTGAATCAATATTTTTTCCTGACGTATTATTTTTCAGTTCTAAGACAAACAAAATATTGAGTGAATACAATTAGTATTCTCACGGTAGTATGTAAACATCACGTGTGTGTGTGTGTGTGTGTGTGAAAGAAGGGATGAAATTGTGTTACATTAAAAAATGTATTTATTAGAAAACGATTATTTAGCATTGTACTTCGTGGAGGAAGATACTAAGTATGTATTATTTATTTAGCTGAATTCAAAAATTCTACCTACTACGACGTGAAAGAACATATTTTAATTTTCGGTCATTTGACTGGTGTGACTTTTGGAACATGTGAATTTCTAAAACATGTCTGCTTGACAGACTCGATAGCTACTTAATAAAATGTGTAGTTATCACGATAATGAGTGTTCTCTGTATCTCTCCGTAGTTTGGTTTCTCAAAAGTAATTGATTAGTGAGCATTGTTGATGAAGCACGTGTTGTGCCTGCAGCAAATTGATGATGCGCGACGCATTTCCATCCACGTGAACGGTACACATTTTATGTAGAAATATGACTATGAGATTTATTAAAAATGAACAAAAGATTCTTGCACGGATAATAATGGTTTGGCCACGGTTTTACAGTTGAATACTTTCTTATCAATCCGTGTGGACGATAATTTGCGAAACGTGATAACATTTACTTTTACAACTTATCGACAGCGATAAAAATCTAATAACGATATCGATAAGTAACAAAGCAATCAGGCGCTGCACGTACAAGCACCGGCCACACAAATTGTTCTATTCTTTATTGCTTACAATAAAAGTACTGAAAATTAAATCAGGCTGACGAAGAGTCAATGAACTGGATGTGCTGAAATACACAATCATTATTATACCTGACGGTGGTAATTTGTTAGTCAGATTCGTAACAAGGTCAGCGATGTGGCAACGTCTCTGTGTGTATTACGCGGTTATCAAATTAATAACGTACGCATGGAGGCCATTACTGGATTTTATTATGTGTTAGTAAATAATAAAACATTTTCTCTTTTACAGGTAAGTGCCATGTCAAGTATTGTAACTATATTCGTAGTGGACCTGCATCGAAGGGCGTAGGTAAGTCATTATTCCACTATATTTATGTATCTGATTTCATTATGTCTAGAATTGACGATAAAATATATTTATATACTCGGTTATTCGAGTTTCTTTTTGTGGGCTGCTACGCATACAAATACAAGACAACACACTTTGGATGGATTTGATCGCATTTTTGTTTCTGAAAAAAATACAATTCTTTGAAAAAAAGTTTTTAATGTTAACGAAACTGAACATACCTACTGCAGACGTTTACATTGTACCCCTCATTGAACCAACCAAGAATTACCTATATCGATTTTTACAGATGCTGAGGTAAATATTCATTTTAGAAATTTACCAAACGCGCGTTGGTACATAATAACGTATGTACGAGTATATGCATTGAGAATTTGAAAATCTACAATCGCGTATTTCTTTATGTCCGTCCGTCGTATAGCAACATAAAACGGACATATATGGACACCTGTCCGTCTCGTATGTAGATTCGCAAAACAAGATCCACTGTCAATTCTATTACGTGCAAGTGCGCGGTTATCGCGTCAAGGAAAGAAAATCAATTTGCGATTGTATTTCCGTTGATTTTAAAAGAAAAGATAATAAAAGCTATTAATTTCCGGTCACTATTGCCGGGTTATTTCTAACGTACGTTATTTACGTATTATTTTCTCTGGTTACATATAATGCAGTCGGTCTGGTCACATTGCCCAACCAAAATCATCGAGTGCGCAACAATGACTAACTAAAGATAGTTAACTAAACCAAAAACGATACGGTATTAATAATTGTAACTTCAACAATAAAACCTGAATTAGTTGTGCTTTAATTCTCCGGCGTCATCTTCTAGGCGGGTTTTGTTTAAAGTTTATTCAGGTAAACATTGCATTTTTAAAGATGTTTGTTTCTTATTGGAAAAAATATAAATAGAAGTAAGATAACAAACTTGAGTAGGTTAACTAGACTAGTGTTTTTAGTTGAAAGAGCGGAAAGGTCCTAGGTTCAAGACGCGGTGGCTCAGTGGATTATTTTCTTTTTCAGCGACTTTTGTTTAAACATATACATAAGCATCCCCGTCAGTCGAGATGTATTTCCCCCGGTAATTAATATCGGAATCAGATAAGGCGCTTCGGCTAAATGCATGTGCAGAGTGTAGCGGAAACTGTCGGCGCAATCTGCATCATTATACCTGCATCGAGATGGGACCTCAACTCTGCCCTCCGCAGTCGGGCGAATGCAATCTCTGCCCGGGCCGGAGGTACCTGCGATGCTGCTTCATTCAGTGGCGCGACTATTGATATTCACGAATCACCAATTTAACATCACACTCGTGTCTGCTGGCGGTCTTTACCGATCGCAGCCTCCGTCCCTGTCTACCCAACGATACCTTTTTATTTCAATAGGTTATCATTAGAAAACATCCCAGAAAGAGTTATATGAAGACCGTTGTAGTACATTGAATGCAGAAAATAAAAGCTAATATGAAAACAAAGCCACCAGCGCAGCTGAGCTAAGTTAAATAAAATGTTACAACCGTTAAAACAAAATATTTCAATATCTAAAAGTGAGAAGAAAAACAAAAAATACTTTTGTAATAATGGTGGCACCACACGGCGAGGTACTAGTATCGTTTTTAGCAAATCCATCTCATGCGTGTACTTTTTCTATTTTTATATAGCCAGGTCTATGACGCTGTCCTCGTTGAGGTCCAATCGCTTTCGATTACTTCGTTTGAAAAGTTTACACACATTTTGAGTAGATGTACGATCTGTCTGTAGTTGTGGTCGGTGACCATTATTCTTTCTTATATTACTTAGAGTTCATTTTTTTATATTGTTCTGAACGCTTTGAACGCACCGATACTATATCAGTACTGTCCACTTTGATACTTGACAAAGATTACAACTGAACAAAGATTTTAGAGTTTTTACTGAATATACGTTTGAAGTCTGTTTAACAGTTTGGCAGTCAGTTGTCAAAGGTTCCACAACAAAACTGTTCAGTCGCGTTGAACGAAGTCAGATGCCCGCCGTGTAAGTGCGAGGCTAGGTTCCCGCGGGCCACACGCGGTGGATCGCCAGCTATATTAATCTCGGCGGTTCACCGAGTACCGAGTACCGAGTGGCCGGCGAATTGAGATTTCACGGGCCGACCCTCGATACCGCCGGGGGTGGGAGGCACGGCGACGCGGGAGCGGGAGGGAGGGATGGAGCCGCTAGTGTCGGGATGACGCTAACCTGAAAACAACAATAATCGTGTTATGATTGCCATTATTTCAGTAGTTTATAATGACACAACATTCAGTAGTTTATAATGGCAATCAAATGTTTCGTAGATAAATATTTAGATAAATTTTAAACTGATCTATTTCATAGATTTGTAATCAAGTATTCAATAGCAAACAATTATATCATCTTCTCTTCAGACACACATCTTTTTCTTCGTCCATATATACTTTGGTTAATTGTGTTCCAGGTAGATGTTGTTTCATTCATTAAAATTTCAAGCGTAGCTTGGGCTGTGTGTGAGGTGGCACCGTCCTGTTGAAACCACATGTGTTGCGGGCTCAATTGACCGATTCTGCCACCAATAAGTTTTTATAGCATTGCCTCTTGCATCCTGAAAGAAATAGGGCCCAATGATTCCGCTGGCCCACATGGCGCATCATACAGTTACTTTACGTAGTTGTAAAAGTAATTGGTGTATTAATTGAAGATTTTCAGTTCCCTAATAACGGCTGTTTGGTTTATTAACAAAACCCGTCAAGTCGAAATGAGTTTCGTCGCTCATGATGATTTTTTCCCAAAAGTCGGGTTTGTTTTAATTTTTTAATGACTTCAACACACTGTTAAGACGTTTAGATTCTTCATAATAAATTGTAATTAACTACTATCTACAAATATCAAATACAAACTGACAAATATTTGCCAAACCAAAATGGCGGCCAGACAAAATTGGCCTGGAACATAATATTCACCCTGTGTTGCGAATAAGCATAGATGTCGGAAGAATTCAGATATGGAAGGAATTTGGCACTCGTCACAATCCGGATTCTGCTGACATCTCCAAAATGTGGACTGTATATTTTTTCACTCACTATTTCGTCAAGGTTCCGACACAAAGTATAGACGCGAAGTCTCGAAATTGTATAACAGTATTAACTGTTCCGTACACGTTGTAATCGTACTGGTTTCAGATTTATTTCTTTTGAAATTACCCGTCTTCATTTGTTCTATTTTATCAAGCTTTGTTCTATCTGGTCATGCTCAGGTCTTCTATGGTCGCTCTTGACATCTTTCACCTTCTCGTACATTTGTAAACTGCATCCAATGCGAAAATTAATTTCAACGGTCCATTTATAAGGATTTTGAGCATAAGATGAAAGTGTTTGAAAATCTAAATACATGACTAAATTGTATATAATCGTTTTTATCAGGTGGGATATGATCCAGTTTTGTTTCTGTAGCCCATAAGGCACGAAGAGGTGACTGGCTGTCAGCCGAGGTATCCCGGCCAGGTATTGCCAGGATCAATCGCTGTACCCTGGAGGTTATTAGTCTTCACGTTGTTCCTGCGCCTGTTCCCTTCTTGTTCTGCAGTTCCCGTTATCTGATTCTCTCACCGCAGATCCCTGAGCCGATAGCTAACGAGGAGAGCCCGGAGCGCATAACTCAGTTGAGTTTATTTTTTATTAAAAATAGTGTTTTTCTAAAGTATTAATGATTGTTACGAAGCTATCGAAATACAATTAGGTATATTCGATTAATTTAAAATCTATAATAAATATACGTATTTTATTTACTTATAAATTTATTGTTTACCACACAATGACGCAGTAATTAAATTAAATATAAATAGGAACATATTTGTGATATTATCATAAAAAAACATTTACGATATAGAATTATATTTAAAAAAAATTAGAAATCACGAATGAATGATTCATATGAGTCCAGTAGATGTGGAATTATTACAAAATGAGGTGATATCTGCTAGACACTACACTGAAGCAGCACCGGGGGTGAAGAGTAGTACGCTTTTTTATGATATGATTTATTTCTTTAAAATACTGTAGTATAAAAATTCTTTTATATTTAGTAAAAAATATGAATCGGAACATTTCAGTTACAATTATTTTACATTTATATATTTCTTCAATTTGTTGCGATATTTTTTGAATGATTTATTTGCTAATAAGATGTTCCTCCTTTCGGTCCGGCTCTCCGTCCTTCGGCAGGTCCGATGCTGCAGTGGCTATCACATCTCCATCCACGGAATGTTTCCCAGAGAGCCTGCGGCCCACCATTGTGAGAGGGGGCCTATCTGCCCCCCGCATCTCCTCTGACCCATTGTATTTTCTCCACATTGTGTAGGTATATTATTTGTTCTTCGACACGACACATTGTAACTCTGAGAATCAATTCTCGTGCCGGGCACTGGGTGTATCCGCGCTGGCATTTTGTTGACATTCGATGCATTTAGATTTTTAATCCAAACGTTACTTTTTTACGTCCGATTACAAAATGTAAGATAATATCTTCGGCTTGCGTTTTGGCGTTCTTCCTCTTATTCTGTTTCCTTTTGTTCTTGTCAAAGCGGTTGTGGTTGTGAATACTAGTCAGTGGGCGAGTTGCCAACCCTGCCGCGCACAAATTATCAATCATATTTGTTTTGATTCACATTGAAGTGCACTGTTAGTGGAAGCTTGTTTGTTAGCTAGTAAGTATAGGGTGAATATTATGTTCCAGGCCGAATTTGTTTGGTCACCATTTTGGTTTGAAAGGTATTTGTCGATTCAAATTTAATGGTCGTATAGAGTAATTAATTACAATTTATTATGGAGCATTTAACGCCTCAAAAACATGTTGAAGTTATTAAAATATTATGTCTAAATAATAATGGTAATGCTGTAACCATTAATGGTGATCGCACATGTTGGAAAACTTCTTGGTGGCCGAATTGGGTCGATTAGGCCTGCAACATATGCGGTTTCAACAAGACAGTGCCAACTCGTACACAGCTCGAGGTACGCTCGAAATTTTGCGAGAAATTCTTCTAGGCCGCATAATGTCAAAAAGTGGTGATATTGACTGGCCTCCTCGATCATATGATTTGACTGCTCAATTTTAATATGTGCAAATTTCAAACATTTCATTGATTTATTATTTCTGAATTTAAATGTTGTGGATGTCCAAGTGTTTAACGTGATTTAATGAATACAAAAAGCAGTGGCAGAGGCGGAGGCGGAGGGCGCAGGTCTTTAACCATCAAGTGGGGGTTGTTATTTCCTACTTATTATTGTTTATTAAATTCAGTTGTGATTTTTCACCTATTTTCTTTTTTCATAATTAATTTATTTCTTTGACGTTTTTATTAAGTTTTGGTGCCATTGAATCATCGATAAATTATAAAACAATTCATATTGCATCAGAGTTGGGGAAGTGAAGCCTGAAACTGGCAAAAGATGAACGAAAGTAGACTGAATTCAGTGAAAATGAGGTCACGATTGAGTAAAGTATGTGCAAATTAAGAATAAATGTAAATCAGAACTTAGCGTAGTGAACAGAATAAATAAAGGTGAGCGAATAAGTATGAAGAATGACGAGGTAAGGACGATATATGGCGCTATTTGATCGACTTGGAGTGATCGTGTAAACCAGATACTTGAATATAGTCCTGTTAAAAGCTTGAAAAATCAACGAGTGGCACTCTATCGTACCTGTCCCGCGGTGAAATGGCGTGATGGTCAGTTAGTTATTTCATTTTAGTCAAATAGTTTAATTAAAAAATAATATTCATCACAAGAAATTTTCACACACAGTGTGAACATTTTCGACTCTCAGTTTAGGCAGATATATCGAAAATTTGTTTTTGGAAAATACGTAAAATGCGATTTAATTTTTGAATATCAAAATGTAAGAATAATTTCCCCAATTTAATATTTCAAATTTATTTTAATGTAGCCAACTTTAATGTTAAATAATACATTTTAATTATTTAAAAAATTCATATTTTAATTTCTATAATCAATCATAAATTGAAATTCGATTATCTCCATAACTATGGTAATTTTTCATTTCAACTCAACATTGAGGCAGGTACTCGCGGACCGCATCTGTTACCCCCTGGTAGAAGGCGGTGTGTATCGAGTGGGTACTGGGTTACCAGTTACCGGTTACCAGGTACCGGGTTCCTACCGTGTTTAGTTTTCTGCCGATAATCACGGTGATAGAGTACCAGCACCAGTACACATTTATTTTTATAGCACGACATTTTGTGGGCCATAAAACATAATTAATTTTAGCATATTGTGTGTTTGGAGAGAAATCGCCATTACTTCTCGCCTATCGGAGATCTTGAAATGATTGAATGCAAAAGTAATTTAAACCGTACTCTTTGTGCTTTGTAAGTGGTGGCAGTTGCTACCCATTGCATACAATAATCAGATCGATGGTAGATTTCAATCTGGCGGCCTTTGAAAACAAACTACACTTTTAAGTTTTGAGTTAGAGTTATGTTGTCCTTCCTTTACTGTAAAAATTCATAATTGCATTATTTTGGATTACATATAATATTTAAATCAATTGACATGCTTGTGGTCTAGTTTTTACAATACTTGCCTAGTAATCTAGTGGTTGGGAATTTGAGCTTCGTTCCAGGAGGACATCAAGGTAGTCCCATTTTCATAGCACAAGTTTTTAGCTTAGTTTGAAAATTGTAAGAATATTTATGTGACACGTATTACGTGTGCGCGCAGCTCTATTTAAAAAAATCTATATATGTACATACGAGTATATTTGAATTTCCATTTTTAAAAATAAATCTGTATATATATACAAATTAAATGTATCAGTAAGAAAGATATTCAGATAAAATCAATTTATCAAAAAAAAAATTTTTTTAAAATTATTTTTACCACACGGACTCGAACCAGAAACCCACCCTATCCGGAGAAGTGGGCTGACCTATTACACGACAAATTTTCGAACTTATATGTTACACTTTCAAATTGATACATCTCTTATTGCATTATTTTAAAGCAATCTACTTTATATTTACGGAAAATATCAAAAACCTTCGCGTAAAATCCGATAGGAGATGAATTAATTAAATTAATATTTACATGTATATCTAAAATTCTGTTTATCTGTTTTCTATACAATTATACACCTTTTGAGAGATCTAAATCAATCCTGGGCACAACCTAACACCATCCCACCGATATAAATGTAATTTATATCTATTTAACCCCAAGTTTTGCATAGTTACGCTTTAGAACCCTTCGTAAAACATAGGTAATTGTCCCCCACCCCTTGGGCACTCCACTCCCCGCCTCGATATAAATGCGTATTGTTTTATATTCAATGCCATCCATTCCAAATTTTGCAGTTAATTTTTTAGGTGAAATTTCGAAGTAAACTGACGCATCATATTGCAGTAGAGTCAACTTTCTTTGATATCTACGAATTCGGTGGTTTTGTGGTCTATTTTTCTGAAGGCAGATTTTTATTTACCAAATAGTTGAAAATTGTAATGCTGCTGTACTGCAGGTAGGTATTTATTTAAATGATGTCGTATGTATGTCTTTCGCGTTCAACCTAAGACGGATAAACATTAGTAATAAACAAACATCTACACTGATTACTGAACCGTGGGTAAATCACGTAAACAAAACATAATGATAATTTGTCGGCTTTCTACATTTATCTTTCGCACTATGAAAACAATGTAACCATGGAAACATTGACACATTTTTTTAAATAACTGCTTATATTATAAGTTAAAATATCTGCTTATTTTGTAAGGTATAATATTGTAGATTCATATTTTATTACTTATGAAGAGACATTTAAAAATATTTGATACATGATAGGGTTAGTCAACATATTTAGGCTAATTACTGCCGCCTCTTCCATCATGATTCAATCGAAATAGAAATGTCGCCTAGAAAGTCAAATATATTAAATAATGATGAGTCACGTGTAACGATAACCTACGGGAAGCTGATAAAATGATCATTCGTGAAAGCGTACGGTTACTCTGGTTGCGCGAACTTATTTTGTATTTTTCACGCTTCCCTTATTTAAGACTGGCTCGCAACACGACACAACAGGTTCCCCTATAAAATCAATGCAACTGGTAAACGAGCGATCTGTCTTTACTTTAAATATTTAATAAAAAGTAAATATATCATTTGTGTATACCTTAAATATATATCAGATCGAGTATTATGTAGATTAAAGATGAACAATGTGATAATATTTTTATTTTTTTAATTTTTTATTATTTAGGAGAACGCATTCTTATTGTGAAGTTGTAATTATTCAGAACATAGGTCTGTGATATTTTAAATATGAATTAAATTTAATAAAAATGAATTGATAATTCTGGCGTCTGCTATCAGTTTACTCGAAGGTATTTGAGATTCTGTAAAAATAAGGTAGATGGCTCTGTCAAATGATGGAACGATTAAATGTATTAATATCAAAAAGGTAACATATAGGGTCGAAAATTGTCGCTAAAAATAATGTCGCTGTAGCTTAGTTGGATAAAGCACCTTCCCCGGTTAGGAAAGAGATCCAGGTTCGAATCCCGGTGGCGCAACAACAATATTTTTCGATAAAATTGATTTTATATGTATATCTTTATAATTAATATATTTAATTGATAATATTTGTTTATAGGATAAATAAATACATGGTTTAATTTTGACTAATTTTCTAGATATTTTTGTTCTGTTCATTTTTTCTTGTTGTGTGTACTGCATGACCATGGTACAAATGCTATCGCAGAATCCTTCTTCAGAACAGGGAGTGATTTATTAAATGAAATATTGCCTCCCAGCACAGCAAGCTTCTCTGTAGGCGAACATCTCGACTTGCAAGATGTTCCAAGTATTAGGGGATAATTCTGAGGCAACTGGTTGAGAGCGAACGTTATTCGTAGTTCCTGTTGGTTCATCTTGATATCCGCGCTAATTCCATCACACTTTATAACACTTCAATCATATTTATTTCCTACATCTTGGATATTGTGATTATATCTATGGCATAATAAACATAAAAACCAGTAACAACACAGGTTTTAGACTATACGGTCATCTAGATTGGTTCTACATAAATTCCTAGTTTGATTCTATATGGTCTCCTAGCTTGGTTCTATACAAATTCCTAGTTTGATTCTATACTATCTCCTAGTTTGCCCGACTTATTTGGTATATGCATTCACAATAATATATTTTATTTCGCAGTTTAGTGTAATGTCTCGTTTGTGGCAATACACAAAGTAATTAATATTTGACTCGACGATCATTAATAATACTGATGATTCACAGCTCAGCTTATCGTTTCGATGACTATCAACGTGTCATCATTGTAACCGCAATAATTTCTATATCATTCCATCCTTCTCCAACACCGCGCGCCGAATGTTATTGCGAAAGGGACACGGCGTATCGGAAATGGCGACGATTATACTGACATTGAGTTCATCATCCATTTATCAGCGGAATGTTGCCTGCTAACTCGATACATCTGGAATATTATAATAAGCATATTCATTACTATGGAGCGATAGTGTCTAGTCGTCTAGGTGCTGTTACTAATGTACTGCATACATATATAAAATGTCACACATCTCCCCTTTACTGCAGATATATCATCCTTAGATACTTTCTCCGTGGAACACTCAACTCCACACAATTAATAATTGATGCCCGCAGAATCTGATAATTGTGGGTTTGCGTTTTCTTATTTTGTATTTTGATTTCTATGGTTGAGTGAAAGACTTTTTGAAAAAGAATATCGCCAGATTTTTCAATAGGGCTATTTTCCTGAACAAGGATGAGATGACGTAATAGCTTCTGTCGTACGTTTTAGTGGTGCAGACAAAAACCATATATTCTCTTAATTCACATTGATATTATTACATACTTGGACATCATTCATTACTACGTATTTGGATTTCATTCTTATCTTGCAGTTGATGCTTTGTTAGCACAAAATCCACAATAGTGTATCACGAAATTGTCAACGACTTAAATTATCTATACTAGGGTCTATAATTACTGACTGCGGTAGCTGCGAACCAGAAATCGAACCCCGCATGGATACGGCGAAAAGCTCTATTTTAAGACTTGACAAGATACGGAAAGACCGCAGTACATCCAAAATACCAAGGTCAGGTCTGCGCAATCTCTGGCGCATTCAAGATTGAGTGTGTGGTGTGGAGTCGTGGATTCTGAAGGCAAGGGAGATGAGATGGATTGATGCATTTGGCGAGGGCGAGGCGCACACTGTCTCAATTCTACAGGATCATGGATAGACACCTTTGTCATAAGAGAGGTTAGAAATTTGTTGTGGTGAGGCACATCGAAGGACTCACCCGTTGGATCGACCGAGCGGAAAAAGCAACTGGCACTTCTCTCGTGTTACCCCTCAGAGCTACAGGATGCCTAGAAAAGTGGAGGATAATAGTCACGAGGGTAGTTCACGAAGATCACGATCCTTAGTCACCGAAGACCGATATAAATAGACGAATGAATATTTATTATATTATACACGTAAAGTTAATGCAAATAGTTTATTTATTTTAATTTTATATTACAGTCTACTATGGCTATCTGGCATTATTCCGGCTGGACAATGTTGTGATGACGTCTCTGGCATGATTTATGATGGGACCGAAAATGGATTGTAATTGCGCTGTCCATGTTTTCTCAGTTGAAATCAGTGGCGTAACTATGCTAATGCAGCCAATGTAGTGCATTGGGGCCCACGTTAGATAGGAGCCCAAAATGTTTGCATTGATATTTTTGCGAGTATCGATACCTCTCCCAGCTTTAATAGTAATCCAGAGTAAAAAATGGAATTATAAAATCATTTCTCACGTGTTTTATGGAAATGCGTGAAAGCATTATCGACGTGTCGAGTTAGGGACTAGACCATCGCCGGAAAGTGAAAAGTATATTTTGCAAGTGTTAAATAATGTATAAGTACACGTATATTTTTTAAATGAATATTATACGAAACAAGAAACTAATTTTGTTTTTACAGTCATTCGTATCTCTTGTACACAAGATTTTTTTTGGCGGCTCTTTTTTCCATCTGCACTCGGGTCTAATTTTTGTAGTTATGCCCACTGGTTGGAGTACTATTGTCAGGTGACGAAGCGCGACCACTGGATTGCGTCAATGTCAACTGCATCCTATTTACTGTTATTCCGAATGTTCTAGAAACACTAGTTCAATGAGTATTTAGCGTACGTGTGATGGGTGATGGTATTTTCCTTATATTATCTGTATATTAGTGCTGGAATGGCGTTCTTTCTTTCTCAAATACACGTGCACCAGGGGCAGTTAGTAGAGTGACACAATTATTTTACAAAGGGGAAAAACCCAAATGAATAAACAGTCGTATGGCGCGCGCGAAACATGACTGGGGGGGGTGAGGTTTTTCTATTAAAGGGACGACGCATTAAACTGCTCATCAGTCCTCCAATTTATGATCTGTAAAAACAATATATTTTTAAGTTTAGTAGTTATTTATTTTAGTTTAAATATTTAAGGATTATGCTAGAATAAGGCGGCACTGTACATCAAGTGTCGCGCCTAATTAAATTGAAATACTTAACTTTCAGTAAATTGTTTAGAGGGTTTTTTATCAGAATTTTTTACCCTTCCAATTCATGTATTAATATAAAACACATATGATGTTTATTATAATAAGGTAGTTAGAAAAAGTGTCAAAGCGATTAGCGCTGATGCACTTGTAGTAGTAGATTTGGCGGTCTAGCCGCATGTAGAGTACTCAGAGTATCGTAGACTCTAAGGAATTGGAAAAAAAAAAAAACTGCTCATCAGTTGTCTATAAACTGTCGTACTTTTCTAAAGATACCAGTTGATATATAAACATAAAACGCAAAGTATGGGCTGAATATACTAACTAGATTTCATAGGAAAATAAGCGCTCCATCTGCGAGGACTGAAAGATATTAATTCGTTGGTTCATTTCTTGATCTTATGTATGTATTTTCATTTTTATTCTGCCTTGACATTTTGTTTATGCGTCTTGTATTTTGTTTTATTTACTTTGCCTTATGTGTATAATACTTTAATTTTGTATTTAATTGTGTTTTGCCTCGTATTCAATGACCTATATTGGTTTGTAAAATATGATTTGTTTGCCAATTTGCTCTAAAACAGGCTTGCGTAGTTGGGCAATGCATTTTAAAAATCTATATGTAACAAACTGTATTTTTAATTATACAATTAATATATTATGTGTATCTAAGAAATAAACAAATAATCCAGTACCTGATTCACAATTGATAATCATGATAATATATTTTTAATATCATTAAATACGACTGGTCATCGATTATTGTAAACCCTTAATTTGCGAAAAATCCCTGTATTTAGATAAGTCTAACTTAACCATAGTCTTTCCTAATATTTGAGTATTCATTAAAAAAAATTCTTGAGCAGTTATACACTAATATACAATATATAATTAATATATATTTTAATAATAATACAACATTAAAGAGCGAAGTCAATATCAAGTAATGGTAATGGTGAGTAATGTCGATGCAATATTCCATTCAATTTCACTGTGTGGATATTTATGACACATTCGAAGAATCGCGACGTTCATTTCCTCATCCCACCTGGACCATAAAGTGAGAGCTATTCTTCTCCATCGTCCTATCTGCCCTCAGCGATCGATCACGCTCTTCAGCTCATGCATTATGCCCCATTTCCAGTGCATAAATCATGATCAGAGTCGGTACACCACGGCCGACCTCCATTCTCTCCCATCGCCACTTTATCTCTTCTCAGGATCGAACCTCGGCCCTCGAAGGCTGTTCTGCTGCTGCGTGCGTCTAAATCCAATCAACGGAGCCGGCAGTTCGAATCTGCAGCGCAAATTATATCTGGTATCGGCAATATATAAATATATTATTTCTCAGGAGAAATAAGATTTCTGCGGCAATTTTTATTGTTCTCAATCAGTAAACGGAAAGATTTGTACAAGGCTGTGAAATGTATTTTGATATTAATCCTGTTTGAATTGTTTCATCGTGAGCTGCATGAAGCGTGTGCTCTATACGCGATGGCACAAAATACAATTCTACAAGTTTTGGACTAATGGAATACGTGTTTTCGGATTCAACAAAAAGGAACAGAACATTGAGATCATTGCTTATTTTACAGGTCATCTAAAACCAAGTGATGTGAAGATGTCATGAATGATATTGTCAATTTCTTGCACGTTTTCACTTAAGAAAGATGTGAAAATTAAACCTTTACAATTCTCAAAAGTATGTGAATATCATATTATAAAATAAATATAATGCGTCAGTTTCTGTAAAATCATGATGAGTCTGACTATTCCTGTATTTTTGCAAATATTACTCAGAGTCGCGCGCCACCGAACTCACGCTCCGTTACTATCCCACCTTCCTTAAAAACATACGCACCATAGGAGGAATAGGTTTATTAGTCGGATGATGGTAACATATATTTATACTCGCTGTGACAAGTTTTAACACGTGGCAATGCGCAATATCTATTACAGAATAATATTATTAAACAAACTACTATGTGTTCGGGGACGTATAGCATGTAATATTGTCATTATCATCCTCCACGTCGGTCCCTCATAACTAAGGATCGCGACCTCCATGAACTCTAGCCCTCTTAGCTATGCTCCTCTACTTTTCTCGGCATCCTGATGACCTTAAGGTTGTCACCAGAGAAGTGCATGTTGCCTTTTCCACTCGGTCGGTCCGACAGGTGGGGAATCTTCCTCTTCCTTTTCGCCCTACGTGACGTGGACCACCACAACAAGCTTCCCTTCTCCCGAGTTGCCCAAAAAATTGAAGAATTCATTGATTGAGAGTTTGTTATTGATATTTAATTCCCGCAAAATGGAGACATTAGTAACATTGCATACAATAATTGTAGTGAATAGCTTTCATCAAACGAAGTATATGATTTTATTATTTTGAATGGAACAAAATGTATCATTTGTCAAAAAAATTCCAAAAAATATACAATTAAATATAATTTATCTTGTTTAGTGTAATTAGTACATAATTATATAAAAAGTAAGCTATTCGAAATCTGCAGGTTTCGTCATCAGAGCTGACGTCAGCAGCATTAAATCTAGTGGAATAGTATCCCACAGCCAAGTATTATTATATTTCCCTTACATATTATTTCATTTCACTTCATAAATAATTAACACCGAGATCACTTCACGAAAAATGAGGTACTGCAAGAACGAAATAGTCTGACGTGTCGGTCTGCAGCGTTATCTGGCAGTCATACCGCAGCGGTTAATATTTAACCAGAACTATTGCGCTGCGAGATCACCTTTCCCGCTAATCCTTTATAGAGCACGTTCAGCATATAAATTGTGCAGTGCCGGGGTTAACTAGGATAGCTCTGTTGTGCCCGCGGTCCTGCATGCAGGTCCGCGCGGGCACCGGCCGCGCAGCGCGGGGGTTTACCGAGGGGGTGGGTTATCTGCTCATGCTGAAAGGCGGTTGAAAGAGAGTCGTGCGTCGAGGGCGGGACCGCGACTGATCGACTGCGGCAGTTGATGGTCTCGATGCTTGGCGGGTATTGTATCGATACTCCACTCGCAGCCTCTCTCCTTTCTCGTCGAGTACCTTTGCCCTTCGCAATGCGATCCCTCGCATTCGAGGTATATTTTGCGATTTGAAGAAATTGATTGACAAGCTTACTGATGAAATATATTTATTTAATAAACAAAACACTTATCGTAATCATCTTTCTGAGCAGTTAGCAAAACTTTTTTAGAAAATGGCATAACTAAGTTATATGTCATTTTATTAGTTAATATTTATTATATTAAATTTGAATAATTTTTGATATTATTACATATTATTGTTAAAGTCCGACCGAAGCATCGGTTTCGGCCACCTTCGGCCTAAAAATACACCTTCGGTTGCACATTCGGTTTCGACTAAAATCTGCTAAAGGTTTGGCCGAAGCCAAAGTTTTGTATTTAGCCGCCGAAAAGTACCGAAAACGCACGAACTTTTATGAATGAAATAAAATTCAGTTTATCATTTCTGGAAAAGTGCATTTTTTTTATTTAGTGGATATATTTATAATTATTATATATAAATCCACCATAAGGCAGAAAAGTAAGTAATGGTGTAGAATTTGCATCGCTATGTCTACTTTCAAGTCGGTGTTCTAACATATAAGTACGATTGAACTTTTGGCTTTAGCTGAAGGTAAGAGTGATGGTAAGAGCCGAACAATCGGCTTTGGCTTCGGTCGGACACTAATTTTTGTTACATAGCATAGTACTACGGTATTTTGAATGCAAATTAAATGAATTGATAAGAAAGATAAACAATCTATTTATAGAAAAATAATTTTGTTGTTAACGGTATGGGTCTGTTCCTATCCATGGAACCAATTATTTTTTCCGTATATTTTTCTAATTGATTAATTTAATATCTGTTCTGTTCTGTTCTGAAATTGCAACTTCACAACAAAAATGTGTTTTCATTAAAATATATAAGTTATGTCAAAGTTTTTCCAAATTTAATAAAATGAACTGATTTAATTCTGACGTTTCCTATCGTGCATTACTCAAAGGTATTTGGGAGTCATTGTAATATTTCTTAGCCTTGATAGATTAATACAGTCGAAATAAGTTCTATCTGTTATATATCCGTTGAACTAAAAAAAAAACTTTATTTTGTAGATCTGACCAGTCTATGTATTATTCACAAGCAATTTGTCCAATAATAACAATAAATATTATTTATATAATAATAGTAGTTATTGAATAGATGATTCATCCTCATCCAAAACGTCCCATACAACGTCAGGACCCTCATAGTTTAAGTTCCGAGTTTTTGGTCTAAAATTAATCTAATCTATCTAGAAAAAGACAAACAAATTTTCTTTTAAGAAAATCGAAAATCTTTGGATTCTATTGTCATATTGATTTTTAAATTAAATTCATAAAGAGAGTTTTGGGCACTAAACATGTTTTTTAACCGAATATCTTTGACGAAATGAATTTACACTAAGGGTCGATTGTGATCAGTAGTAACTTTTTACTATAGTAAAAGAAGTTAATAAAGTAAAATTTTTTGCGATAACGGGTTGTTTAATTGTTAGTAAAAAAATATTTACTTCTCGAAAGTACATTCTATAGTAAACTCATTTTACTTTGCGATATCCGATAGTAAAAACGAGAATCGATAGTTAAAAATGGTGGACTTTTCACAGCCGTTCCAAAAGTCATCTGTCAAATTGATACTTTAATAGTATACGACAATGAATCATTTAATACAGAGGTTCCCAAACTTTTTTGTGTCGTAGACCCCTTGCCATGTTTTCGGTTTTTGGTAGACCCATTACTTACCTGATATTGATTTTTTGTAATTTTCTAATTGTAGTGAAGTTTAGTGTTAAAAACTTGAACCACAAAGCGAATGCCTACATCCTACAACTTACACAATTTTATAAACATATATAATAATTTTTTTACTTCATAGGTACTTTTATAAATAATGTATATGTCTTTATATTATAAGATTATAATGTAAGTAAATAGGTACTATCAGTGTATGTTGAGATCCACTATCGTGGACCCCCAATTTTTTTTTTCGCTGACGTAGACCCCTTGCAGGTTATCATAGACCCCTGGGGGTCGATATAGACCACTTTGGGAATCACTGATTTAATATCTCGCTATTTTAGTGATGAGAGTTCGTCGGATGATGATCTCGTTGTTTAATATATTAATGTATACATTAGCACATATTACGAAAAAATTTCGAATGCCTAGGCGAAAAAATCCATATATAATGCATAGAATAAAGCATATTTCATGATTATTTGTCACGCCTATAGACATCCTCATCTATGCTTTGAAAGTAGTAAATTTGATGTATCAACATCCCGCAAAGGATTTTTACTACGGGCGTTAGTAAAAAGTTACTACAGATCACACAACCGGCCCTAAATGTCCCGCAACCAAAAAACTTTAATATATACATATAAATATGAGTTGAATATTGCGAATTAAGTTTCGTTCCGTGAATCGGGGTCGCGAGGGAGTGAGTTATCCTCGATCTGTAATTTAGTAATAAAAGGAAAAATAAACATGTTTTATCTTGTAAATACTTTCAGACGGACATAGCGGCCATAGCTGGACCGTTCGTGATTACTCGTCCGAGATTCCGATCGGGTATTTCCGTTTATTATGACGCACATATTCCTTTTATTGGACATTGTGTTTTTTAAGGGCCGTTAAGGGCCAACATTGTCTGGGAACTAATACATCAATACGCCGGCTTCGGTCTGGATGAGACGGGGTTTGCATTCAAAATCTTATTGGCGTTCGTAAAAAGGCTGTATGTAGGTATCGTATTGTTGAGCACATCTTTTAATAATGGCCGGAAAGACAATGTCTCGGAAGAGTGGTCTATAAAATCAGAAATTTAATTCTTTTTAATATACGAATATGAGAATAAACAATGTGTATAAGTAGCCATCTAGAATGAAAAAAATACAGTATTATCTGTTTGCGTCAATATTATCTGCTGATTACTGAATCATTTTTAAAACGTTGATAATTCTAGAGAGCTTAGATTTTTTAACTAAAGTGAAAATATAAAATGAACAGCAGTTATTTTTAAATATTTTTTGGAACAATATTGTGAAATACTACTTTTACAGCCGAGTTAATTAGTGTAATTATTCGAGATTTAAAAACTGTAGAACAAAGAAATACTCTTAGGACCTAAGGATTAGGTTAGAATTAAGACTTTCAACAAAACAAAAATACAAATTTAATATTAATAACATTAAAGTTAATTTGTCAAGTCTATACGCCATACTGATAGACCGCCATAGACTCATTTCAAAGTAAATGAAATACAGGTAACCCCCGCTTGATGTGGGTTCAGTGAACACGGTTTCGTTATAACGCGGGTCCATGATGCGGTTTAAAATTACATAGGTGCCGCACTAAATTACATAATTACACGATTGGGGGCTTCCCACACTAATGACCATATCGATCTTTCACCAAGTACATTATTCTTCTATGATACGAGGCACGGTTATTTATTAGGCTATAGTCAATTTATGGTAAAATTATGTAGTCGGTACAATATTTTATTGCTATTTGGCTTTTGAATAAAATTACATAATATACTTTGTTGTCGTGTGATCACTATAACGCCAAAAATGACAAATTTGAGCAGTGAGCTTAGTTTGGAAAAAAAAATTAAACGGTTGAAGCAGGTATCAGTTTTGCGAATATAGGGCTAGACAAAAATTTGGCAGAGTCGACTGTGCAAACATGAAAAAAAAAAAAAAAAAATTTAATGATTAAATCATAGACGGCATTTTTAACGAATTACATCGTGTTCAATTTTTTGTAATCTTATACATTATTTTACAAGTATTTTATTATCTGGCTATCAATGAGCATTTAAAATGTTCTTTTAAATAAATTACAATCTTTGGAAGCCTTGTCATTAATTTCCCCCGTCTGGCGCGGACTCCCGCTTATGGTGGGGGATGCGTACTATGTACACGAGTATTTCAAATATCAAAAGTTATATACAATAGAACTAATAGATGCATGCGCCATTCAAATAATATTTATATTCCTCATTATTTAAATATACGGAACCGTGTCATATCGATCGCTGGAGATACTACCACGCATACAGGAATTAAAAAATATGTATACATGTATCTGCGTGATTGTAGTGACTTGTGTATTATAACAAGATATGAATTAACATTGGCAAATTCCAGATGACATGAGTCAATTTAAGACATTTTAACACATCAGAAATTTGGACACATTTTAGATATTTTGACACATATGCTTCCATGCATTTTTTATTAGTGATGAGAACAATCATAAACCTAACCGTGAATTGCGACAGTAATTTCGTGATTGGTGCTCGAATATAACGAAAATTGGTATCTGTAATGTAATCCGGTTATTACATGATATATAATTAAGTGTATCTGTATAATTATATGTTTTTAAGTTCGTTATCTTACATGCGAAGTTTCCTGGTGTTAAAATGTAAAATATGTATTTTATTACCTACTCACTATTTCATTTCAGTTAGTTTAAAAATGTATTTATTACTTTCCCTGCACACAGCAGCGGGCATCACAACCACCTGACAATTCACATTTCCGCCTGCCACTTACCAGGCGCTCATCACGCCGGCGGAGGTAGGTTGTGACGTCACTCGGCTCGGCCCCTTCCGCCCCCCGCCGCGGGTGGGCGGGGCCTCCCCCCTCCGCGCGAGGCGGGGGCTAGCGCGAGAAGCCTCCGCCGCTGTCGGCCGACCGGTGCATGGCCGATGACGGCGCCGACGCTATTGCGAATTTAAGAACTGTCACATTCGGCAAAAAGCTTAAAAGCTCTCTACTTTCTATATTTCATCATATTACATACTATTTTCTTTGCTATTGAAAACAATAAATTCCTTCCAAAGATTTTATTTTTACTACATTCATTGTCTTTTTGTTAACGAAGAGATCAATCTCTCGATGACTTCGGCTTCTCAAAGTTTCTTTGGCTTGATGTTTCCTGGCTAGTAAACTTTTCTGTCATCACGGCTGACTTCGTTTCTTATTCGTCGAGGATTGATTACTCATACTTAGTTTTAGTTTATGTTCTGATCCATCCGATCCTCGAGACAGTTATCTATGCATTAAAAAAGTCCGTTCAATACGTTTCATCATGAACATATCCAATAAATATATTGTACTTTCTTTCCTCATCAGTCTCTCGTGATTGAGGATCTTTTGGGTACGCTTCTCTAAATATCCTGGCATCCTAATTCTCAACGCTTATACGAGAGAAGAGCACTTTGTCTTAATTCAGTCGGTCCAACGGACGGGTACTCATTTATCCCCTTTACAACATTGTAGGTCACCAGGTCTATCAGAGCTCATTAAAGTCATCTCATCATTTCCTGAAGCATTGGAGATTACGTTGATCTAGTTTAGAAGTTCTCTGGCTGTTGACAGTAACCTCAGTATTTGTCATAAGCACTATTAATTTTCTTTCTTTCCATCATCTTCAATATTCATGTTTTAATTCCACATCAGATATCTGGGAAAGGTCAAATTTGGATTTGATTAGACATTGCGATTCTAAATATTATATGATTTTTTTTCCGAAGTGTGCCTCTAAGGCAGTTTATTAGAGATTTTTCGATATGTGGCATGAGTTTTATGTCGAGCGTCTTAAGAATTTTCATATTTTCTCTTTCAGTCCTTGAGCGTAACTATCAACCATTCTGAGGTATCTCATTTTGAGTTAAACTCTTGATTGGACTCTCTGAATCCTGTATCAGTTTAGTCTTTTGAGTAAGCTCTGCCATGTCGTATAACCAGTGGCGTTACTACAAAAAATAGGCCCCCCCTTTCCTGTAAGTATATTTCACCCTTTTTTCGTTAATTGTAAAAAAGCTTCGCTTTGCTTTTCGTTGATTTTCGCTTAGGGATTGGCTATGGTTTGCTCTCTAACATGAACGTATTAGCAGGATACTGTTGTGTACAACGATAATATTTTCACGTGTTTCAATAGTAATAAAATTAAAAATAACAATATAAAAAATTAAAAAAGTGTTGTACTTCACATCTTACTGTAGCTTTCTGGTTCATATTAGCTTAGGAAAAGCATATTTACCTACCAACTGCATTGGCTTAGTTACCCCGCTACTTACAGCAAGATGTACTATGATATCTTGGATCTCCAAAGGGATCACAAATGTCGTGAGCATCGTTAAAATCCAGTGTCAAGACCATTTTGCTACACGATGTGATAGATTATAGAGTTAGGCAAATGTAAATTTGAGTGCGGATCTTGTAGACGTTTCTAGAACGGACCCTCGCATTCTCAAGATTGCTGGTCTCGGTGGGTTAGAGTTGCCAGTTCCCAGCGCGGACTAATTGCGGCCCGTGTCCCGCCTGTTTATCGGCGCGACGACAGCGCCACACTGCGTCCGTTTGATTTATCTCTACAGCATTTTACTTACCGCGAAGGTGCTCAGCGACCACTTGCGGCGAGGGCGCTGGGATGGCTTCATCAAAATTCTTTTAATCTGCTGAATGGAAACAGTAAAGTGGTTCTTCGCAAGTTTACCATTCTCAAGCAGACCTACCGTCTTAAAAAGGTAAATAGTTGCACCAACGATGAACATCATTACTAAAAAGTTGTAAAAATATGTTTTCATTTAAAATTTAGTATAGATATTATAATGGTTTAAGTATCTATTCAAGAAACGAAGATTTTAATTTTCAGGCGCGCTATTTCGTTCATTAAAAAATACGTCTACTACAAATGCACTCAACATATAGTTTACCATTTATAATATTTATTGCAAATTTTACATTGTGTTTTTTATTAATTTTAATATGGATTACTTAAAACTTTTGTTTTAACCACTTTCAGTTATATTTATAACATTCTAAAAAAATAAAAATATTTTTGAATAATTAAGCCGATTTCTATATCTTTCATAGTACTAGGTTAGGTACTACATTTATTTTTGAAATAATAATTATTTTTTAAGAATATAATTTTAAAAACGTTAGAACAATTTGACATTCTTATATGGTTTTAGTTAATTTGATATTCTGATGAAGGAAATGGTATTTTCTGAAACCGGTTGGTATATTAAACATAGCTCATAAAGTGATTAAAAACAAAGTTTTAAATAATATTTATGAAATATTTTACGAATTTACTTGCAAAGAATAGCTTTCATATTTAACAACCCTAACCAGAGTCAAGGTCAATGGAATAATGCCATCAGAAGGGTGGCGGGGAATACATGTATGGGAAGAGGTGAAGACAGAATTGGCGATCCTCGGGGGAGGGCTTTCCGGGACTTCATTAGGGTGTGGGTGTTCAGGTGGGAAATTCTGAGGAGACCAGCTGCGGTGGGGATCTGATAGGTTTTCCAGTTGGAGTCCCCGAATGTTTTTCGTTTCGTTTTGTCTTGTCTCCCTGCTGGATTGTGCCTGCCTCGGTGCCATCGCGTACACCATTTATATTAGTCATATATGTATTAGTTCATTGATCTGTATAAATTATTGATGTTTTGTGTACTCTTTTATATTGAATGAATAATAAAGAGATCTTTTGCCGGAGGACAGTGAGGGGTATGTTTTGTCTGGTAGCCGTGTATCGCCGTCCTGCTACTCTGTTACCTGTAGCAAGCACGGCGGCGGGGCACGGTTGCCTTTCAGCATTAAAAAACTGCTTACCTGGCGGCGAATGAGAAGGACTGATACGGGAGCTATCGCTCGTAGAAAGGTAATGGGTAAGTGGTGAGTCACGTCTCACTGTAATTAAACTATTACCTAAAAATGTTCGATATCGAATGGTGGTGATTACTGAAGAATTTTTCCCTTTATTTATTATATTATATGTTACTTAACACGAACGCACCCAGTCTATCTGATGAAGGTTATTTTGTAAACTTGCAGGATAGCATGAACAACAACAAAACCAAAACCATTGTTAATTGTTAAAATAATAATAATAGCGTGTATCATGCACGACATGTGTGATAGCGCTTATCAAATCAGACGAAACAATGGCTGTTAAAATTATTTCTCAGGTCGCTTCATTCGTCTGAACTGATGATGCTACGTGTCCAATTGTTTTCCGTTTTCTGATTGATATCTTAAACTCTTGTTCAAGCTCGTACGCTCTCGTTGCATTTCCGGTCTCGTCTGAGGTATTTCAGCACGCAGTCCCAGTCCCGCACGCTGGTACACCGATGTGTGAAAAACGCTAATAAAATATTAATCATTAACGAATGTCAGTGGTGGTCGGAACGGTAGAGCATGGTCGGGAACTACAAACATTAATATTTTTTCACATTTTTATCTATGCTTGTTTTTTTAATTTTAGTATACATTGTTTCCTGAAGAAGATACCATAGGTATCGAAACATGCTGATTTATCAATAAAGTGTTTTATTTCATTATTTATAAATATTTATCGATAATTCATAAATTGTTCTCTTTCCATTCTTCTTCTTCCATGATACTGCATCCCAAGCTAGGATTTGGTCTCTTGCACAAGTCCTCTCCACCGACTCCTATCCCTGGCCATTTTCGTCCAGTTCCCAGACCCTCCCATCCTGCTCCAGTCCTCTTTCACACAATCATAGTTCTCTTTCCATATAAAGTAATTAGTTTTACGGAAGTATAACGAGATAAACCCTTTTGGAACGGATATTATAATATATTTTGATATTGTTGATATGTAATTTTTCTCGTAATATCCTTTTAATGTATACATAATACACAATACATACGTATAAAATTGAGTGACTTTTACGAAAATTGATAACAGTCTGGTAACAATTTTATGAATTGCACTTAAAACACTTCACATTGGTAATAAAGTAGTGTGAACCCACACAAGACTCGCATGCTAAAGATGAATCACATATTAATAAAGGTGAGAGAAAATTATAATGTATGATACTTACAAATAATAAATTTGAAGTTCTAAAATATGATAAAAAAACTGCTTATTTTATTCATTTGTTATTTTATTTGAAAATTATTATTTAATTAAGTTTTACAATTTCCCATATGAGTTATTAGTATGAATTTGAAATATTGTAGATTGAATTTCATAGAAAGTAGTTATTGGATTTGAAGAAACTGTGTAGCTCGTTCGGACATTCGGGTATGCATTATCGTATAATAATCATTCTTCGCCTTGTCATTGAATTTGAAGGAATCGATTATATATTTGTACGACCCTTTAGAAGTGGAATAAAATGAGAAGGAAGTGTACTGAATTCTTCCATCCCTATTCTTATACACCGCCAACTCTTTGCGGCATCTTAACAATCGTGTTTTGATTGCTATTGTAAAACTTTGAACGTTCGTCAATCGTGACATCGTCAAATAGTATTATAATAGTATAACACGAACTAATTCTGCCGTCATAATGCCAGAAATATGAATGATTCGTTTCGAAATATTCAAGTAGAAATATTACACGGACGCATAGGGCTATTTTTGAGTTTTTGAATAACAATTCACAACTTGCTATTTGACGACACAAAATATAACTCATTGTTTAATGCACCGTGACTGTTACTGATCAGCTGTTCAATATTTTATTGTAATCAAAATAGCGATTAAATTTTACGTTTGTCCTGAATCCGGCATTCATTATTTTCTCGTGGAAATCAAAAGTAAGTAAGCGAACGTAGGTCATAAATACAAACGAGTAAAAATTCTCGGCATGTTAATAAATAAAGCCGATTCCCAGTTCCCAGGTGCTCATTGGCTGAGAACATTGCTTTGCTCGGCTCGTGATTAGGAGAGCAGGCGCTGTTTGGAGTAGAGGCACTGCAGTCGCAGTTAGTTCTGCACAGGCTCATTTTAACATAGCAACGTATATAAACCCAATCAAAAGCCGTGCAAATTAATGAGGCCTCTGGTAATACGTCTAGTGATTGTTTCGCACCTTTCTTTTGAGTGGTTGTGTTTTGCGCGTGCGTCGGGTGGCGGGTTGACGGAATCGAGTTCCGCGGCTGGGTCGCGACACCCGGCCCTCCGGCAACTTTCGCCACCTCCTCGCGCACTCATGTACTCCCGGTATCTCGCTCCGGGGATCTTCCTGAAATGCGGAGTAATTTGTTTCCTCGCCTTATATTTCTGCGATCCTGGGTGTCGTACCGGATTTATTTTTCAACACCATGCAACAAACGGCTTTATCGCTTCTTTCTGCTTTATACATAACACCTCCATTCGTCTGCAGACACCCAGGGGATCGCATGCAGGTCTTTTAATAAAAATAATTTTATTTCAATCGTATGAATATCGTACACTTTAATATGTTTTTTTCACCGAATGTATTTAAATTATCCTCGTTCAATATTCCCGATAACTAACGCTGTCACAACTCATCCGATTGTATTTAATTTAATTGTTTTACACACCTATTGCTGAGAGACAGTACCTCTCGAAAATATAGTCGTGATAAAAATAATACTTATTTGCAAGTGCAGTGTAATGTCTGGTTCAATAAAAAAATTATATTTACTGTTTCCAAGGTTTATCGAACTCCGTAATCATATATGTAAAAATAAAACACATTTTTTTATTCTACTCGTTTAATTTACTAGAGACGCGTTTCGCTTTGTAGAGGCATTATCAATCCAACAATTTAACTCAATATCTTGTATTTATATCCCCCATTATAGTAATAAATACAAGTTGCTGAGTTAAATTGTTAGATTGATAATGCCATTACAAGGCAAAACGCGTCTCAAGTAAATTAAACGAGTAGAATAAAATAGAAATGTTTTATTTTCACATATGTAAAATAATTGTTAATTTAGTTGTTTTACACAGCTTATGAGAGGGACCGCTTTTCTTGAATCTGTAGTCGTGATAGAAATAATACTTAGATAGGTGTAATATAATTATGGTTCAATGTGTTTTTTAGAATTGTCATATCAAATAATGATATACATCATATTATTGGAAAAAACATATAGTGACCCAGTCGGTAAGACGTTCACGTGCTGAGCCATCCAAGCCACCTGTCTGCCAAGTAAGACGTATCTTTAAAACGCCCGGCCGAATTGCTAAGAAAGTAGGAATATTAATGACATTTATTTCGTGTTGTTTGACCGCCAACAAAAAAACGACAGTCAAAATTTCTTCAATGTATCTATGATTCATTATAAAAGTGTTTATAACGAGCTATTTTTGAGAGTCCCCCGAGTCTCGTTATATCCGAGTTTACATGCAGTCAGAAATTTCTAGGAAAATTGCACCCATTACAGAAAGTGTGCACTTTACAGCTCGAGCTCGGCAGACTTCGCGGTTGCCAACACCTGCCCGGCCCATGTGAAGCAGTTGCCCCGAGCCAGTGGAGGTGTGGGCCCCCATAATATTTGTTCTTATTTATTGCCCTGACCTCTGCCCATGCTGTCGGCCTTTCAGCACCCATAAACCGCGACACCCGCTGCTAACGTGCTGATATATTATTTGTTCCCTTTATCGCTGTAATAGATTCTGGTTCAACATTTTGCTTTTGCAGGAGCAACACAAATGTTTAATTTTATTAGTTTATTAAATTAATGATCTTATTAATTAAATGCTTACCTATTATTAATTAAAAAACTATTCAAATTAAAGTTCATTATTTCTGTAATTCGTTAGTATTGTATTGTAATAAGATTATTCATGGCAACAAAACAATTGTTTAGCCTTGCAAGGCCATTGGCAATCTTATTAATTAGGTGGAAGCTCGACAATTTTCACATTTTCACAGAGGTAGGTAGGTATCTGCCATCTGGTGTCGAATTGAATTATTATTGAACACATGTGAAGTAGGTACCTACCTAGTTTGGATTTGCAAAATTGATTTGATTAATTTATTTGAATAAAAATGGAACGTCCAGAGAGAATGCAGTCGATTGCAGAATTATTTTATTAAAATTATGTGGCTTACGGTCGCAGATCATTTTATAAAATTTACGCATACAGAGAATTATACTGATGTAGATATTAAGAAACAAAAAACAAATTGTTTTTTTTTAATAACGAGAAGTGTAATACATGTCACATCAGTATTCGTACTATTTTTCGAGTCTAAGTTAAGTTTCGTGTGTCAGAAATTCGTCGGTAAAAATACCAGTTGCGTTATTTTGTTCTGTGTACAAAATACATGCGGCATTGAATCACCGCTCGTTCGCTATCTACTCTGTACTGCGCTTTGTCCCTTGAGTCTCCGTCCGCGTACACTTACCATAAGCATTGAAAATGCTTTTTAAACGAGATTCAGTATTATTTGCACACTATTTAACATTCGTGAAATATGTGAAATAATTGGGTGGGGAGGAGCATACAATAATATAATAAATAACTCGGTAAAAATAATACAGAAAACAATCATCAAAGTAAAATTTAAAAAAAGGACTACTTTTTCAACACAAACACTTTTTGTAAAATTTCCTGTTCCCAAAATAGAAAAAATTTACAAAAAATCGCAATTAATCAATTAATTGAAGAAAATAATACAGTCAAATTTGAAACAAGCACATCATTAAGGTTTAAAAATAACTTTAAAATCTCTAAATGTTACACCAAACACTATCAGCAAAATGTTATATATTTAAGGATAAAAAATTTCAATATCCTCCCTACACAAATTTAAGATATAAAAGAGTTTAGGAATAAATTAAATGAACACTTCAGAAACACATAATTAGAAAATAAACAATATTATAGAATACTTCAGAAGCACACAAATAGAGAATAAATAAAATATATAAAATTATTATAGTGTAACTCCCTCTTTAAGCACAAGAGTTAGTCTCTTTTTTGGAGAGGTAAGCGGAAAAAAAACATGTAATTTTAATAATGTAAAATAATTAATTAATTCATGTTATAAAAGTCAGTTCGACGATCAACGTTCATACACATTATTTGCCCAAGGACAGTACTGCACCATGCGAACTTTTTACATCAGCTATTTAGTAATTTTGTTGATACGGAATATCGAGCCTCGATGCATCTACGGATGCAGCTTACAATGCGGCGCATGACGCTGGTGTGATGTTATACACACTGAGAGGAGACGAAGCGAAGCGCATCTCGTGTTTCACGTCAGTCCCTTCGCTGTGCTGAATGCAGTTCTCAAACTTGGATGGCGTTTACTCTTGCTGCTAGTTTTAATAATAATTGATGAATTATTGAATTAATTAAAATATAATTAGAAAACATATACCAAGTCTTCATTTATAAGCGTTCTTAAAACTAAAATGTTTCCATATAGATTACACTTTGGCACAAACCAAAAAAAAAAAAAATTAAAAAAAAAAACCTTCTTCTCATGTCTTATCCGTTCAACGGAGGTTGGCTATCACCACTTTATTTACTGTAGCCCGGAAAAGTTCTAACCTAGGTTGAGATCACGACTGCAGAAAGTGCGGATAAAACTTGATTTCAACAGAAGGATCCCATTTTTCAATATTTTTTCTCAATTTTTTGAACAGCCGCCATTTCGAAATATGGCTGATCAAGCTAATTAACGAACTCGATTGAGATATCTACTGGATACATTTTTCAGAAAAGTTTGATTGAGATCAGATAAGAAATACTGGAGTTATCTTGTCCACAACATCCGCATGTTCAATTTAAGGTTTCCACGAGCAGTAGTGTATGGAACTTGCGTCACTTCTAAGTCAGATTGCGTTATGCCGACGTTTTGACAAGAATTTCATTATTTTTGTGGTGTGCTATGTTCTCTCAACGCGCGTCACAATAAATAAATAAAAAATAAAACGCTATATATGAAACACTATTATTTTTATGATACCTACATATGACAGCAAAATAATCCCACAGAGAGAAAATTCTATGTGTTGTTTTCACAGACAGCATTATGCAGATACGAGTTCGAACCAGTTGCGTTCCGATACTGGGTGGGTCGTGCTGTGTATCGTAATCTGTGAATATTGGTTTCTTTTCGTTACTCGTTTATTTGTTATTTACGAAACTGTTTGTTATTGTCGCCTGTTTTACTTAATTTATTTCTTGTAAAGCGTAGCACCTATTCTAGTTACTAGTTCGTTTATTGACTTGTCGATTGTCACCTTGAATATGGCTTTAATCTGACCGAGGTAAACTATTGATCAGCTAAATAAAAGAATAGTTATGTATATTTTATAAATATGTATCTATTTTTATTAGGCTAAAAAATAAAGTTCAGTTATTCAACATTTCTTATTTTAATGAAATCATAAAATGGAAAAAAAAAAAGTCTGTTATTTATTGTTTTTTGTTTATTCTTGACGTATTATTTTTTCTTTACGAAAATGGCCTTTTATAAATTATTCAATTTTATTATTTAACGTAATTATTTCTGTCAGAGTTATTTTTTATCGCTTGAAATTTTAACAATGTACAGGATGTTCCAAATGTTATTATGCAATGAAACATTTTTTAGTATTTCCAACAGTAGATTTTGAAAGTATCTCTCCCGTGCATCAAGGTCTGAAAGTACTGAAAATTGTCTTTCATTTTTGGAAAAACCACTTCACAGTCAAAATGTCAAAGTTTGATATGAGGATTATTGGGTCCATTTTTTGGAAGACGCCATAAAAGCAGATTGTTATCACACTAATATTCTTGAACCGTACCTAGACAACGCATCTTTCAACTTTTTAGAAGAAATCTATACGAATCGCGTAATTTTCCACACGAAATAAATTTTGCGATTATTCACCGGCCTGCTTGTACACCGGACTTGACTCCTCCAGATTATTTTCTTTGAGGCGCATTGAAAGAAAAGGTCTACGAAAACAATTCGAATGCAAATGACGAGTAAAATATGCGTTTAACAGATCTTACCGGATACCCCGCAGAAAGTCTTCGACAATATGAACATGTCTCGATTAAGATTAGTATTATATAGTCTAACAAATAAGGACGTGTCCTTCTTTTTAAAATATAAATGTAATGTCCTCTTTCTGCCTTAAAACTTCCTCCTTTTGATTTAAACTGCTTTACATTTTCAATAATAACAAAAGATTTTGAACAAAAAAGACGTTGACTTAATTGTATATGGCCAATTTTTTAACCCAATTTTATTCCTCCAATCAGTATCAGCTATGAGATTATTAACGTAGTATTTAAAATGTTCTAATGTTAGAAGTGATGCATTGAAATAGCGTTAGAAAATTTAGAAAAAGCTGGACCGCGATATATTATATAAGAACGTTATTATATCTTTATAGATACTAACGTTAAAAATATTTTTTATATAGAGGTGGTAGGTATGCGTTAGAGACATGAACTGTACTTTTTTATGTTAATTTTTGCATCTGGTAATCCTAGTCTTGACGTACGTGGGAAACACTTTCAACATATGATATAGGAAATACTAAACTTCACAATTACTTTTTGAACATATTGTAGAATGAAAATATCCAGAAATACATTAAATTCAAAAGTATTTGTATTTATCGTCGATCCTCGGTGGTCCGCGCTCGCGCTTGCTGGAGAGTCGCAGGAACACGTGTGACGAAGATGTTGCGCGTCGGACGTAAATCACGATAAATACACGGCTGTAATTTATTCTCCACAAAGATATGGACCGAGTTAATAAATTATCGTAGAATTGCCACCACGATGAATGGGAAGTGAATGGTTTTTGAAATATTCCTCGGGGCCATCGCTCGCGGCTTACTTCACGATGTTCATTCGCTGGCTAACTAGTTGAAGAAGAGTGCTTTATGGACAACGCGTGTGTCTTCAAGATGACGAGTGCATACCGTTCTTATCTATTATTAAATCAAGTTACAGTCAATCAAGGGACGCATGACTGACTAGGCAGGTGCCTATATTTCCGAATTTTCCAAATGATATATTATAAAGTTAAAAGAATAATATATTGTAAAAATGTATTACAAAAAAGAATAATAACGTGTATGAAAGAACAAAAGTATACATAGGTACAAAAATATAAAAATAAAATATTTTTTAAATATAAACAAAGTAAATGTCAAGAAATATATTGTCCGTATTTAAAATTCTATATGGGTACCGATAAAAAATAATATAGTTTAAATTATATAGGTAATTGAGACAAAGATTTTGGAAGAAGACAAAGACACAAAAGCGACACATCTTCTAGACAGAAGCCATAGTACTGATAAGAACACAATTATTAATGTGAAGAAGAAAATGGTAAATGAGATGAGATGTAGATGGGCTAGCTTCTACCAATACATTTAGTATGATTTATAGAAGAACATTACAAAATTTAGTTATTATATTTAATACATTTATTATGACTTCTTACGATGTTCAGCTTCCACGCGGTACGCACATTTCTGATCCGACCGCAGGGTGCTCCACTTGGTCATATACATGCTGAAAAGTAGTAGTGTAGAGCAAACGGGAGATCCGTGCCACCGACCTCCACCCCTGGAGCCGTGACCCCTACACTGTGTCCGCACTCCCGAGAAAGAAGTGACAAGACAACATTGACTACGATCATCAATGTCAGATGACCGAAGCCATTCAATTTTTTCCAATTCCAATTCCTTAGAGTCTACGATACTCTGAGTACTCTACATGCGGCTAGACCGCCTAATCTACTACTACAAGTGCATCAGCGCTAATCACTTTGACACTTTTACTAACTACCTTAATATTATAAATATCATATGTGTTTTATATTAATACATGAATTGAAAGGGTAAAAAAATACTGATAAAAAACCCTCTAAACAATTTACTGGAAGTGAAGCCATTCAACATTCAGGCTGACTCAATTGAACCAAAACATCTTCACATGTCTCAGACACGTGTATCATACCACCCCTGCGTAAAATATGTTTTATTTTCCTCAATATATTTCATCCTCATTGGTGACTAAAAAAATATTAAATAACCGTAACAACGTCATTTTATACTACACCGTCACCCGCGAAATTTTCTAACGCTATTTTTTCAAACTTGTTTTTTTATCGTTGTCTCTTCAATTAAATAGTCAAATACGTTGGCCGAAGAATGTTTATTCTTTAGATTCACATATCCATAACTATGAAACCAGTGGAGAATAAATGCGTTGTGGATATAGCGAAACTAATAAATTAATATTTGTATCATTTGTCATTTTGTCCGTTACGGCTTATTGATCTACATCTACGCTCTTATCTGACTTCCCGCAGATTAAGATGGAAACACAGGACGGATGCGATAAGCCGTGATGGTCTCCCTCCCTCCCACGTTCGGGCAATAAAGACGTTATTTCATAATTTTATTGTTATTCGGTACGCTATATCACTCTGATATCCTCACACTCCACCCACGGGAGTGTTGTTTAATACCACGATTATTCTCGTCGCAGCGTCAAATATGGCGACTTCAGCCATATTTTTATTATAAATAAATCAGAATGTGATTTATGATTCGGTTTTGTTTTACAAGCCACAATGATTCTTTATATTATTCTAAGTCAACCCGCGAGCACCGATTGTTTCGGAAGATATCTTCATAAACGATGTTAATTTTTATTCAGCTTCTTCTGTAGTCTTAAACGTGAGCAGCTGGTTTTGCTATTTTTGTCAATTTTTGACTTGGATTCCATTGATTTTTTTCGATAACATCAAGTCTTACAAAGCACCTACGTAGATATCTGAACTGTTTAACATTTTATAAAATTTCCATGGTTATGTTGATGTACCTATGTTGATGTTGGGAATTTTTTATCACCGGGATCTTACAAACAGCGAGAACTATTTTAATGTTGATATGTGTCCTGTGATTCGATATATCAACGAGTGTTTGACTAGAGACGTACAGGTATTGTTTAAATTCAGTAATTACATTTTTCTAAGACGAACGAATTAAAATTAAAAACGTACACAATACAGAGCTTTTGTAATTACGTGCCGTTCATTAGGTGGCTATTAAAAATAACTTCATTAAGAAGAGTGCCTTTTAAGAATGTTGTTAATATTCTTAAAAAAGAATTATGATCCTTTAGATAGCACACCTCGCTACGTCTTTAACTTTTTTGAAAAAAGCTTTCGGATTCATTAAAATGAATGTAATTTTAAGCACCTGATGCTAATTAAGCTGTGTGGTATTCTAACCACTTTACTTTAAAGATGTAAGTTTTTAAAATTATTAATGCGTACGTAAAATATAAACGTGGAAGAACAGCTAGTTAGTTTTTAAATTTAGAAATATTCTACGTAATAATATTTCTGGCATTGTTTACATTTCTTTTTGTTACGCTAGACAAATGTACGTGAAAACTGAATCAGTAAAATATGACAAAAACAGATAGAAATTGAACAAAACAACTCTCGCACAATGTAAGAAGCAAAGTCGTGGACATCAATATGGGTGAATTATTTTATAAAATGTCAATCAAAAATAACAATATCGGATTAGCTCCATTACTGAACGTTTTGAATTTCCTTCGCGTAATGATCCAAGAAGTCGGCGTCAGTTTGGTGAAAAATGGTATTGAATCGGAAGCTGCGATCGGGCCATCCAGGTGTTCCATTAGTCGGGCCTCTCCGTATCGCCAGGACATCTCATCTCTGGCCGACACTCGGAGATGAGCGCCGGGGATGCTGCCATGTTTATTAAACAAAGAAGAGAGAATCCATCATCTCAGGGAGCGACATTAGCGCCTGCTGTCACCCCCAGGGCGGGGGCGCCCGGGGGCGGTCCGTCAACACACTCCCGGCGATGTTTGATAAAGTGATGCGGATACGCCGGCGGAATATAAATTAGAGATTATGTGACGCAATTTTTCATCCCCCATTGTGTGTCGGTTCTGCCAACCCCTTCAGGATACGTCTCGTCTCCGCGGGGCGGTGTTAACCCTTTGCTTCTAGTTTGCATCGGGACGAAGACAAGTTTTCCTTTGTTATAAAAATCACACATTATCTATTTAACAATGTCCGTTACGTTGAAACAAAATTAGATTTTAAGTAATCACCCTTTCTTATGAAACATGAAATCCTGACTAGCTTAATCCTTTATATTTCTACGAAAGGGGAAGGATTTTTTACGTAAGTCTAATTACAGTCTCCTGCAAGATGAACGAATGCCATATGTGAAAATAAAACACTTATTTTTTTATTTTACTCGATTAATTTACTTGAGACGCGTTTCACCTTGTAAGGGCATTATCAATCTAACAATTTAACTCAACAACTTATATATATATATATATTTTAAATAGAAATGCGTACACGGAATACATGTCACATCAATATTCTCACTATTTTCAAACTAAGCTAAATGCTTGTGCTATGAAAATAGGACTAACTTGCTGGAGTCCTGGAATGAGGCGCGAACCACCGACCACTAGGCTAGCATCTTAACCACTACACCAACAAGCTACATATTTATATCTAGTAAAGAACAGCTATACAATTTTATTTGCATGAGAAGAAAAGAGACAACATTATTCATTGGAGTTCTGAGGATTTCCATAAATTTTAGAATGCTTCTAATTATTTAAAGTAACCACTGATCACTGAAAATGTGGAAACGATTATCGAAGAAACAAACCGATCGAAGTAGAGAAATAAGCGGAAACTCCACATTGCTTTGAAAATCATCCAGGATCTATCCTTACTGGTGGTCATATGACATTAGCTTGCCGAATAGTGATGAACTAATAGACTAGTTTCATATCACGCCATGATTCACATGTAAAGATAATCATTACATTTTTATTCTTAATCCATTCACCATTTCAATCTATAATTCATTCATATGACTCATGTACATTTCCATGTTATGGTTATAGGCATATACATAATTAGAATTAGAATTAGAATTATTGTTCGTACAGAGAAAATACGAGTAAATTAACATTTTTGTACTATTTGCGTAGGTTTTCACAGCCGTCAGATGTTATTAAAGGTTCTTCTGGATAATTTTATAATTGATTAGTTTAGATCATTTTAGATAAAAAATATCAAAGTGGGACACATTAAATGAATGTCTGTACCTTGTTTGAAATGAGTAAGAAAATTAAAATTTTTATAAAATGTATCTATCTCTCAAATACGATATAATATGACTTATTTTGCGAAATGTAAAATAAATGTTATATTATTACTCGCTTCCAGTATCGGCTGGTGTCTGGTCGCTCGCAAGGGGTTGGTTATGATGACGCGCGTGTCAAAATATTATCTCATATTTATATTCTAAAGACTCCGAGGCTGTTGACGATTCTAAGCTTTTTGAGGGAGAATTATGATACGCCTTCGGTGCTAATGTTTTGACGTAGGCAGACTAACAATTGATAAATATAACACTAATTGATAGGTTTTCTTGCCTTGTTCTGCCTTTAAATTGTTTTATAGTATATCTATTTAAATTCATGACACTTCTTTGAATTTAAAAAATACTGTTTGTTACGTATGTCAATAAAAGTTAATAATGTATTTTGTGTTGACATGTGTAAATGTTGAGTAAACTATTTGTTATTTAAAATAAAAAAATTAATGTAATCATTGTTCTTTTATAAATTTACTTTATTTATTGTGATTATTTTCTACTTTCCGTCAGATTTAATTTACTTACCTTTTATCAAAGGTAGTTAGATTAAACCTTGTTGATTTGTATTTAAAAAAAATCATTAGCTGAAGTATAATGAATTGCGATTGATGTGTGTGCGACTTTTTAGTGCGCAATTTTTAGCATCTTTGCATCTTTGAACATATCCCAATTTCGTACTACAATTTTTTATTTTGAATACTAATTACACAGTATCAGAAAAGAAGATAAAATTTTAATTTTGCCACATTTAACAGGTCTTCACCCTTATTACGAATATCAAAATAAAACAGCTAAAAGTAATCCTTGGCGTACGTAATGTTAGGAAGTGCAATAAGTCTCAGACGTAATCAGAAGTTTTTAGTATCGTAGGATAGTATTAATGATTTTGGAGAAACAGTTAAGCAGCTAAACACGGCTTGGAGGGATGTACTTTAATTCGAAATAATAATTTTCCAACCTTCGTCTACTTTGATATATTTTGTGTTTTCTCATATCCTCGTTTCGGGCACCCCCCGCCCGCGATAATGCTGCATTAACTCGTGTTTACGATGGGGCGGGGGCGGTGGTGGCGGTGGGGGATGAGGGCGATTTATATTCAGAGGCCGTCCATTGTTTCATTTCCTGACCTTCCCCGTCTCCGCTACAGAACTGCTAATGTATGTGATATTACAAGGAGCCAATATCGTCCTCCGTACGGCTGCCCGCGCGTGATGGTCGCCCCGCTTCCTGCCGCCTTCTGTTTAAAGGAAATTATGGAAAAATAAAACATTCTCCTCGCTTTTCTTACTAAGCATGTAAGCATTATGACACGTATTTCCTCTGAAGAAGCGACAGTATTAGTAAATGCATTTGCGGTTTGAAGTTTGACTCGCTGAGAAGAGTGCAGCGTGTTATCGATGCAGTAGCGCGAGTGATTTCCAGTTAGGGAAAATATTTCCATATTATTGGTCTTCAGAATCTGGCCTTCACCGACTGTTATCCAAAATACCAGACTATTTAAAGCCCTCAATGTAATAGCACCATTGTATAACAAACACAGATTGCCCAGGCACTATTTCCTGCAGCGAAGTAACGCGCTCGATCCTCCGGACTGAGATGCACACACAAGCGGACAGCGTCGACTGAACTCTCCAATTTATGATCTGTAAAAACAATAAAACAATATATTTTTAAGTTTAGTAGTTATTTATTTTAGTTTAAATATATAAGGATTATGCTAGAATAAGGCGGCACTGTACATAAAGTGTCGCGCCTAATTAATTTGAAATACTTAACTTCCAGTAAATTGTTTAGAGGGTTTTTTATCAGAATTTTTTACCCTTCCAATTCATGTATTAATATAAAACACATATGATGTTTATTATAATAAGGTAGTTAGAAAAAGTGTCAAAGCGATTGGCGCTGATGCACTTGTAGTAGTAGATTTGGCGGTCTAGCCGCATGTAGAGTACTCAGAGTATCGTAGACTCTAAGGAATTGGAAAAAAGCACCATTGTATTGTATTTTATGGCCAAAAGATAGCGTACTTAAATCGCGCTCTTCGAAACTTCAAAACTTTCTCATTTACTATTATCATTACAGGTTTTTCGCATCCAGACAGGTCGAGATGATATATTCTTACATCATCGCTTTATAAACAAATTCACAAAACGAATGTTCCCATTCTTCTTCAGTGTCTTAATCTTATGTTATCATATAATCATTTTGAAAAATAAGGTACACACTCACAAAATGACAGATGTCTGTATTATAGTAATGTGTATGTGTCCACGCAATGTGATAATATGAACGTACCGCTAACTGGGGTGGAATAAATCAAATCAAATCCTTCATGTGGATAAAAGTGATATTGGCCATTTACTAAATAGTTTTGCTGTTTTTTTTTATCAACATCTGAGACGTACTCATAGAAGGCTCCAAGTAATATAGGTGATTTTTTTCTTAATTGGTTCACCAGTTGTAATATTTAGTAAAGCGCAAAAGAGTAATGTTTATAACAATTAATTGATATTGGTTTGAAAGTACGATTGTTTTATTGATCATGAATTGAAATAATATTTTGTATTATGAAATTAAATAAATAATAAATGTAAGAGAATGGTAGCTTTGCTATGTTTAATGACCGGATCTAAAGATTTACGAATAACAGCCGGACGATTTCTTTTTACAGCAAACAAATATAACATATGTTATATAAAGTTTTATATATATAAATAGCGTCGATAGACAATGTTATAATTTATTTTGTCGATGGTGAACCAATCATCAGCCCCGTGACGCTCGAGACGCGATCAATGGTAAAAAAAACAAAATGTATTTTACTTTTTATTGATGTTGGTGGGATTTTTACTGCTTTATGACAATTACATCTAACTAAATACGACATTTCAAGTATTTAAAAATATATATGTATCCATAATGATAAGCCGAGATAACCTGAGACCTTTCTATTGCATGTAGATGGCGCGAAGTTTATCTTTATAGAATACAATGTTTTTCAGATTTTTATATTGAACGGAAATTCATGGATGCTGCCAGGATTCATATTAATATTTATTTCCATAGATTTTCTGGAGTTGAAAATTCTCGGGTTCAAGTCGATTGCGGCTCAGATAAAAGAAAATATTTTTATTTAGAACGCTAACTATCCAAAATAGTCGTGTAATCTATCAAAATTTTACAACTAGCCTATTTTGTAAAACTAATTTTATACAATTGAATTTCCTTGTAATATCCTGTCATAGCCGTTACTAGCGAGTGACCTGTCCAGGGGCAGGTTTGTCGTCTACCCGCTCATGGGAATTTCTGAATGTAGTTAGGACAACGCGCCTTAATTACAACCGGTGGGAAATGTCACATTTTTAAACAGCTAAATGCTTTTCTGTGTTCCATTTTTTATGAGTTGGAAGCACTTGGTTTTAATTGAAAAAAGCCTCCACCGGAAAGACTGCAATACTTAGCTAACATTATTTTCGAACATTAAGGATCCGGTGAGCACACTTTAGATGACTGATGTTTTGTCTCTTTATTTAGTTAATTTATCGGTTTAATTTCCTATAAGAAAGACATTTAAAAAAAAACGTATAAATTGTGTAATATAGTGGATCTTTATTACGAGCTGTAGACATCTAACTAGGCCTGTGCTAATGTAAGTTATTTCATAGTAATTAAAAAACAGATTGGAAAATAATCTAATTAATAATAAACGTACGTTTATGTTAGAATATCATCTGTATTATTCGGTTATTATTTTGAAGAAAAAAACATACTTAGTGATATAATTTAAATAATTATTACCTCGTTGCGAGGATAACATCTGCCACGGTTTATTTGTTAATAGTCCTCGTGTGGCTGTGGAGCCCTTTCCTCGAATCGTGTACCTTCCACGTGTTGTGTAGGTGTTGTGTTGTGTTGTGCATCCTCAAGGATGTATTTTCCTCATTTTCCTTTCTCTTTCTTCTTTTCTAGCTAATTCCGGTAATATTATATTTCCCCAGCGCAATATATTTGTTGATGCCATTGTATTCGATCATGGGCTGCAGCTTTCCAGTGTTCAGGGTCTATGCCACTATAATAATATATAAGCGATAAGCACAAGAATAATAAAAATTTACAAGTCTGTCATAAGTTTACGGATACTCGGAAATGTACCAGATGAGTAGCACCATCATGAGTGGTATTAAAAAAAATGAAAATGAAAAAAAAAAGTTATAATACGGTATCATAAATCGGTAAATATGGATTTCTTGAGTAAAAGAAGCTCGTGGGTACTACTCAACAAATGTTAATGTTTTTATACGGGTTGGAGTAACCTAATTTATGCAGTCTTATAGGAGACAATGCATGATAGTTGTCAATGCTTTACAGTTGTTACATTGTGTCTTGCATTCTTGTAGGTGTGTGAAACTACCATCAAACTATGAAAACCTGTTTAGGTTATTTGTACATTAAGTCTAACGTGTGAAAATAGTTACTCATTCAGACTGACATCCGACATCTTTTTTAACCTATGAGATTTCTTCAAATATATAAATTGGTCCAAAATAGATTTCGTTCAATTATTTAATAATCCTAATAATTCTTATTTTCAACGATTAGATCCGCTGTGGACTTTGACCACTTACAACACGTTAAATATTAATAACACAAAATAAAATACTGATTTTCAAGAACTTTCAAGAAGATTTCATTATTGTTTAACAGTAGTTATACGCAGAATTTATTATATATATATATATCTTTTTTTTATTTAGTTGTAAAAATTATAATATTCTTACATCTAGTATGCAACATTAACATAAAACAATTAATAAATTATAAATACAAAAGAAAATAAACAATTATAAATTAAATTGTATATTATTGTAAATATCTAGCTTAAAGCTAGAGATGGGTTAATCCTAGTTAGGCCGCTTTGATTGTACTAAAACGTGAAATGGGTTGATTTATAAAAAAACTAGAATTTATTTTATATGATTGTCATCTAAAGATACGCTTCTTCATTCAGAACTCACCAGAATATATTTAATTTAATTAAATACTGCCTATTTAAACCAAGAGTATTTATATTTTTAATATTTGAAAATTGAACTTTGTGGTATATTATGTTAATTTTTTTATAGATTATTTAACTTTGTTTATAATATACAAAAAAATAAGAGTATTTATATTTAAATAAGTAAAAATAATCATTTATATAAAATATGATAATGTAATTAAAATAAATTGAATCTGTAAAATTAGTAACGACCTGGTAGTATTTTAGTTCAACCCTTAACCGTAGTTTAGATCAGGTCACATCTCGTGCGAGGTATTATTTAAGCAGTGGCACGTGAGGGTGGTTCGGGCGGGTTGGCGGTCACGCGGTCGGGGGTTGGAGCTCATTTCCTGTCGGTCACTCGGTATTCCAGCGGTGCTATACATTACCACTCAGCCACCATCACCAGTCGCATCCTCTCTCCGTCCCGCATAACTTTGTCTAAATCATAAATAGGTGTTCATTTTAAAAATGCATTGTGTATTATATAATTATATTTTTGTGGTTTTTTAAGTTAAGTGTTAAGTATGCGTAGTTGTACAGTTGGAGAGGAACCTTGGGCCAAATTAATTTCTTGTAATATGGAGCTGTCTGTGAAATTCACAACACATCGCTAGCACCGCACCTTTAGTGGGTCTCTCTTGATTTCTCAGAACCGTACAGAAAACAGAAAAAATTGTGTTTTCATTAAAAAATGTATGTTTTTATTTTATTAAAGTTGCCAAAACTCCTTCAGTTTAATAATATAATGTCTTCTGGGTTATTCTGTCGTGAGTTTATTTTTGTCGAATATCTAGAAGATGTACATCTTTTGATCGTAAAAACCTATGACAAATTTCTTTAGTTTGTCAAAGAATGCCCATTTTCTGTTTTAAAACATAAACTTTTGACACAAAACGTGTTTAGTTTATTTATGATATATTTACATTGCTTAATATTCATTATTCTCCAAAGTTTCAGTAATTTTCTATTGAAGATGGTAAAAATGTTAAGATTCAGTCTGATTAATGCTAAAGTATCCAAAGTCATTTATCATTTTATATGTACAATTTTCGGCAAATGCAAGAAATAAGCGCGGGCCGCTGAAATTTATAAAATCAGGGAGATTGACTAGAACCACGTTGAGTACGAGGGCTCACTAACTTAAGGCTTAAGTAGGTTTTCGTGGAGTGAGTATTGGTCAAACGTTATTGTTACATTTTATTTCCTCAATATGTATTTTAAATTAAATAGCTGCAAAATGAAAAGCATCTCAGCTTTTCTAAAATGACAGGGTTGAACACAGTCTTCTCTGACGATGATGAGGAGATGACCTAATTCAATATGTTGATTGCGCAGAAGTTGTTCAATGACATGATGAATGCTGACTGCATACATAAAAAAACTGGTGGAACAGATAGGATAACGATTGAATATTAATACATTGGATTACCTAAAATAATTTTTATTTTTATTGTCTTCTACGTTTACATAGCTACGTACATATCAAAATGATGAAATCTTCCGAGATTTTTCGTCATTTCCTAATGTTCAATTTTATCAACATCTCGTATCGTTATGAGTACTTACTACGTAATTGTTAATTGCACTCCATGTACCCAGAATTAGTTACCTTCGTGCGGTGTCACTAACACAAAATAGAATCATCTACTATCTAATACAACATTTGTCCGTCTGGTGCACCTAATTATAATTACATTCTAGAAAATACTATATTTTTATTGTCGCATTTCTGGTGAATTAAAACCACTGTGTTTCAGTTGCGCGCGGAGGCACAACCGATGAACGATAGCGTTAACTTAATTATTCTTTATTTTACTCAAAATACCTGTTTAAGTTTTAGCCTTATCTCGTCCGACTACCGGAAGCGTATCGATAGTACAACATTATTACACAAACAAAGCATTTATTCGTAAATGTAAAATGACACGTTACAAAAGAGTCTAATGTTACCGAAACGACCAGAATTACGCGAAGTATCTACGTGATGTATTTTTGCGAAATATCTTAATATTGTCTTCTTCATTATTTTAGTATACATTGTTTCAAGGCTCTCCTTTTGTTGCAGTAATTCGACTCTCCGGTAGAAATGTTGTGTTTGCGCTTAATTGTGAGAAGTGATCCCGCGTGATGCTTAACACATTTCTAACCCTTTGTCTTTATTGCTTGCAGTTTTTTCGCAGTGTGTTCTGTGCGGACCTACGGCTTGTGGGCGCTATCGCGAATTTATCACTCGCGCACTTTAGTTGGCTATCACATGCTGGTACCGCCATGGCTCACCTATCTGCACCCACACCGCGCGGGGGGACTATCTGCACCCACACCGCGCGGGGGGACTATCTGCACCCACACCGCGCGGGGGGACTATCTGCACTCACACCAGCGCAGCGCACTATCTCCATGTGGGGACTATCGCCCACCTATCCGCCGGTTTATCTTTCTGCCCCGAATACTTCTTGCGGAAAGAAATAATATTCGTAGCGGCGTCGTAGCGCGTAGCCACGTGTTCGTATTGCGCGTCTAATTCGAATATTTCTAAAACATCAAAAGTATCTAAATCGTATTTCGACAAATTTAAATGGGCGTAATTTTTAACAAGGGAATCAAAGCAAGCTTAATTTATTTACTTTTGAAGTGTTGGCCACCATTTTTGGAATGCGGTTTAGTTATTTATTTTTATTAATTACTTTAGGTTTTTACTAATGTATGTGTTTTATATCCATTGTAAATGGATCTTTTCAACATCGGTATTCAAGTGACAATTATGCTTACAAAGAAAAATAATTTAAAAATTTACCGTACTTTTTTAATTTGTCCTAGATACAACAGACAAAATCTATTAGTATATATTAGTTGTTGATTACTAAATATATTATACACTACGTAACCCGTACGATGTACAGTTTGTTTCGCTAGTAAGAAAAAAAACCCAGTGTGGCATTTCTTGAAATATAATACTTAGTCAATGCACAAACTTCTCGTTCCTTCTATTGGATTATTTAAAGCAGGCCTATTATATCAATCGCCATCAAAACGCTGAGACCCGGAATATAATCTGTTGCCAGACGACACGTGTTTCGTGGGAATGGTAAATTACTTTTTATTTAAACCATTTTAAAAATATGAGTAATTGGATATTATAACAAATAATGACGATGTCGCCCACTTTTAAAATGTCGTATTTATTTTAGAATAAGATATAGGATATAATAAGTTAGGATACATATGAGCCCGTTAAGAAAGATAAAATAATCTCACCGTTATCAAATTCCCACAGTATACCTACTATATTATCGCACATTTCATCAATTATAACAATTAAAATTTATAGTGCCGATATTAATATCCTCTCTATCAGGTCTGTTTAGTTGACCACGTACGAGGAGGTTTATGATTAAGTAAAAAAAATTATTTTAAAATTTCCAGATTTTTAAATAATACCATTATAATTTTTTTTTCTGAGGTAAATATTCTCGGTAAAAAAATTAACAAAGAAACTCTCATTTAGATTTGTATTACTTTGTTTTGTAAACGTTGCCTGAATACTCTCAAATTTATCTATGCATTGGGGATTCCAAATCAATTAAGCAGGTGTTCGTAATGAAAATATTGAATGAATTTGAGTGCGCGCAATTACATTTTTTAATATCCACGATTAAAAAGTAAGTACAATTGAAATTTAAGTTTATAAATCGGACACTCTAAAATGTACTGTTTAGTGTCTGATTTTATTGTACCAACTCTTATTGTCGCTTGGGCACTCTGTGACAATGTTATTAAACCCTAAAACATTACGTATGTAAAATAACTTTAGCCCCGTAAAACACAAGGTAGCGTTGGATGGCGAGTAATCTCGCTATCTTCAATATCGAACCGTATGAAATCGAAAACCTTATCTTATTTCTTTCGAATAGGTTTCCACCTTACGGCCTCGTAAAACTACTGCCCCGTTTTCTCGGGGGTACTTTCCAAATATACTTTTGTCATTTAGTTGCTCCATTAAGGATTATATCCGAAAAGCCGTGTTGGCGCTATCCGGCGCTACATCGGATGTTCCAACCTTCGCAGAATACTCGTATCTAAGTGTCATTGGTACATTGCTTACATATTTAAGTGTATAATTAATTATTTTATCGTTTTGTCATGAAATTCTATCGATTGTGACAATATAACGATACGTTACGACAATTCGTACAACACGTTGAATGAATCCATTATACGAAAATTTAAATAATTAACGGGCACAGGTAATAATATTTAGCCATCTACAACGGTGCGCGTACACTAAATTTTATCTTTACACTTGCGTAAAGGACAGTACAGAGTTGAGTGTAAAGTAAGCTATTATTCGTTGTCTTTATTTTTTGAGATTCAAATATTTTTTTGTTAAAAAGGTTCAAAAAAATTTATTCTGTTTCTTTTTTAAGAACCATTTGATGTCGACAATTTATGATTAAATTTTGAATTTGAAAACTTTTATGATAGTGAATTAGTATGTATATAAGGTATACATAAGATAAGGCATACTTTCAATTAAATTATTATTAAAATAGTAAAGTATCAATACAACAAAAGGAGGATACTTATACCACCCACTAAAATAATATTAAAAAATGTCGATTTCAGTTTTTAAATTATCTTGGTGTCGTCCAGTTTCAAAATCAAAAATAAAATATTAAATTAAAAAATATATAATAGGTATACGCAAGAAACTGAGTAGGGCAATGGATGAAGGCGGAGAATGGAAGTTGCATATACATATAAAAAACATTATTATTTATTCCTTGATCGTCGCCCGTGTGAGTTTTTACGTTGATACATTATTTAAAAAATATATATACGCACATTTATGTACTCATAACATATACACAGATATTAACTAAGTAATGGGTTTAATACCCTGCATATTATTGTTTCAATAAGGCATAAAATATATTAAACTTATTTATTTGAATAGAATCAAAGAAAAATATCGACGAATTCGTTCCCTAGCCTGTGAGCTCCTTATATATATATATATATATATATATATAATAATTAGTTATAGCTGAATATATAATAATTAGTTTTCGTAACATTCAGATGACCTAGAACTTGGAGTAGGCACGTTATCAGATTACTCAAATCGTATCATCATCATCATCATCATAATCATAATTAACCGTTTTCTTCTTCGTGAGTACTAATGTTAAGTTGTAATAATTAAACATTAAAAATTGTGACACGCAATACTTAATATCTAATCAACATAAATAATTTATCTTGTGATATACTAATGACCCGAGGCTAGAAATATCTATGAATCACCTATCAGCAGTTGTCATTCTAGCATTATATTTCATATTAACAATCCTAAACTGATTCTTTGTTCTGATGCTGTATGCAATATATGATTGAAACATCTGGTGGAACACGTCCTGCGAAGCAGTTCCCTCGCCAACTTAGTCCAGTGGCAGAGTATGTGTGAATAACATGATTAATGCAAGATTCTTGTCGGTGCATCATCGTTGGAGGCATCATGTGACAACAATACTAACCACAAGCATTTCAATTTAGGTATTAACAACAATACATTATTTATTATTGTATTTTATTATTATTATCTATATACATAGGTACATCCTTTTTTCAGATTTAATGAGGCAGTTTCTATAAGTACTACGTGTAACTGGCTTTTATATAATAAGAACATGGAAAGAGTCCAATCTAAAATCTGCAAAAATTTGACCGTTAACAAATGAACATGAAATTAAAAATTAATTTGACGATACTACAAATTAATTAAATATCCTAAATTTGAATTTACTTATTGAAAAAGTGTCTGAAGGGTGAATTTAGGCGTGGTGAATGGAAGGACCTCTGCACTATGCATTGATCTATTTGGAAAGGAATGATTTAAGGGCATGGGCGCGTTAGAGTGTTAGAAGACGACATATTGACCTTTGGGATCTGTCTGGCTGCCTCTTCAGACTTAAGGCTGTGGATGATTTATCAGCATTTATGAATGTTGTACTCATAATTATTTAGTCGTAACTTTTCTGATTAATTATGAAATTAACGTAATAATTTATTTTCAATTATGGTTTTGCCTATCATTCGAAGTCTACTATACTTATGAATGAGGGTTGGGAATGGATCAGATCAAACGCAAGCCGGAACGCTGCTGAGGTTCGTGATACCCTTTCAATTTCAACTACAGTTCCTGTTTTTGATTAAATACAAACCATACCAGTAAAAATATTATAGCATTTCGGATGTCATCGACTGTTTCGGTTCCTGAATCAATCTACCGTCCCTGAAGAAGTATTAATAGTTCTTTGACAGTTAAGAAGTTATCATGTTTAGTAACTAGAGCTGAATTTCATTTTCTATATATATTTGTTGTATTTAAATATGGTCATGTCCATACAAAACGTCTTTAGACTTATCAAAGTGTTAACAGTTCAGCGAAACGCCTCGATCGTGATTGTGTAACTCGGGCCCAGTGTATTAGAACCGAAGTATGGTGGTTAAGTATGTAAAGATAATATTCCCTTATCTGGGATGTGAAAAGTTCAGTCTGGCCATGATCAAGTTGGCTACTCCCAGATAGTTCAGGGTCTGTAGATGCGGTGGTGATAGCTCGGTGGCGGGGAAGGGGTTGAAACCAGGGTGTCGAGGAGGAGGGCAGGGGTGGTCGGGAAATTGAAAGTTTCCATCACTTACTTGACATGCAAAGCATATATTCGTACTAAAACTTATAAACAGAGGGTGATCCGAATTGTGCACTGACGTGATTTTATCCGAAATTGTGTATTTTAATATTCAGTCTCGTAATTATTTTTAATATAATATATAGTTTTAAAACAATTACACCCAGAAAACATTAATTCATTATACGTTTGTTTGGTCAACCCTCTCCCAGTTACTCGTTTACTGACCAAGTGGTCGGGAATTCAATCCTCTTTTTCATAGGTGTTTAAATTAGTTTGAGGAGGTGTTAAGTGGAAAATTGTATTCCGTATACGCATTTACTGTTTTAAAAAATGAAGCAATGTACTAAGTATGTAAATGATTAATAATTTTCTGACTTTCTTGAGTATTATTTTTATCTTTACACTAGTACCTATAATGATATCAAACTGCATATATAATATTATTAAATGCACCACTAATGCTATTTATTGGCTTCAATGTTCTAACAGTTATTTATTGTTCCGTAAGTTTGTGAGTACATTTCATATGCAGGTATTTTAAAATATACGTATATTTTATGAGCATGTCTGCGTGGCTTCTCAAATTTATTTTGAGTACTGATAGTAGAAATACATTATTTTTAAAATGTTTATTCTCTCATAAGTACTCGTATGTTATCTAAGGATTTCACCCCCAATGGAATTCACGTATGAAATATGTGAGATTTTTATGTTTATATACAATAATTAGTTAATTTTGAACATATACTTGGATAGCCTGTTAGATCAAATAGGGAAAGAGATAAAATAATGAAAAAAACCTAAATATGTTTTCTTGGAATTGAGTTTATTTAGAATTCGTTATTAAAAGGAAGGCTACTGAGATGATGGATCGCCAGTCCGGAGATAGCTGAATATTTATCTCAAGCGGTTTGCTCGCCAATGTTTGATGATGATAAATGCTCTCCAAATTTATTCAGCGATAAGTTGAGATTTTGTTACGTATTTCCGCACACATTTATTCAATACGAGTGTGAAAATCTTTACACAATCTCTGAAGATTAATCTGAAGCAATGCGCCCACAAGCAGGTGAGTTCTTCTGTTGAAGGAATTCTCGGTGAGTTGTCAAAATTTAAATATCGATTGTAATGGAACAAAGCAGACGTCACTTCAGGTCACTCAATGCCGATGTGTGGTCACAATTGGTTTTTACCAAGAATTTAATGAGTAATCGACCATCCTTTAAGTTGAGGAAAACATTGTAGGTGGTTCAGAATGTAGTATTGTTATTTATTTAAATAAAATTAGTAATATTCTGACTAAACTAGCGATCTGATTTTTAGTTCAAACTTAAAGAACAGAACAATCTGTAAAGTCTATAGGTATGAGGGAATTCTTTTTTTCTATTTAGGATATCTTCTAGAAGGTATTTAAAATTATAAATATTTATTATACACGCAGGTCAAGACTGAGGGTATACAAAAAAATATTTTTAATGACAAACACATTTATGTTTTGAAATTGCAATTTCAGAAGATAGTTCTGTTGTATTTTTATACAATTTAAATTAATCAACTAGAAAAATATACAGAAAAAAATTATCTATTCGATTGTGTTAAACTATTTCTAAATATATTTTCAGACGTAATTCTTATATTTGAAATTTTAATTATCTCAATAAAAATAATAATAATTGTTTCTGATGAACACCAGACAACAATGGTGACTAGTTTAAAAATAAAGACAAGACCGGACAAGACAAATTTCATCGACATGTGTTTCCAAGTGTGATATATTTTTTAATTTGGAGCGACCACATTTTTAATAAGAATATTGCTCAGAAACCTTCGAATAAAACTTGCTAAGTGATGACTATATTTTTGAGTACTTTTATAAGTAATTTATTGTATTTATTACGAAACATTGTTCTGAAAAAAATCGATATATCACGAATAAAACGTGATTTCATTATACTTAGTTAATATGTATATATATATTTTTAAGGAGAACATTCTTATTGCGAAGTTGAAATTTTTCAGAACATAGGTCTGTGAATCTAATTTATACATTTAATTTGTATTTGAAATATCTTCACTGCGCTCGTCTGCGCTCATCGCATGAGTGTGATGATAAAAAATGTGAAAAGTAATCAGCATAGTACTGAACGTGTTTGTTTTCCATCAGTCAGATAGGAAAGTTGTTTCCATTGTATTTATAGACAGCTCGATCAGGGGTCGAAAAAATCGATAGAGGTTATCGGCCCAATACTTGCCGCTTCATTGGCCGAGATATTCGTCTGTGATCTCGTCTCAGACTATCTGCAGAGGACACTGGGCAATGACAGCGCGAGGTGGACTGGGCGACGATTGCCATCCTATCGGCCCCGATAAGTCTTAATGTCACGCAGGGTAAACTCAACGATCTGGGAATGCATAACGACCACTGATAGAGTGCTCTGCGTCAGAGACTATTGCCAGGAACAATGGGCGCTATGATAATGCTGTTGTGTTACAGTTGATACCCGGCGCACTCGTATCGGACCGTCAGCTGCACTGACACTTGTCAGCTCTTCTTCACGTGATCTCATCACATGCCGGTTGCCTCGGCTCGGAGCCAGACAATACTACACCATTTCTCAACAGTTCAGTTCGAAGCTCACGTGTGGTTTAGGAAATATGTTTACATCGTTGCGGTTTGACGTATTTAATTATTTATTTAAACATATAACTTTGTATTAACCACGTTGACCGGTTTCGATACAACTATACCTTCGTCAGGATGTATATGTTTGTCTTGACGAAGATACAGTGGTAGGTATCTGCTTTGGAGTGGATGATTTATTTTATAATTCACCCCTGAAGGAGTTCACTACGTGTAATTAATTGTGTATACGTTGCTGACTATAAGTCCCACAAGGATCGAAACATTGGTCCTAGTCACTTACGTTACATTTTTAGAGCGTCTGTCTTTCTGCGCTCCTATTCTCTTGAATTACAGATCATGTAACAGTGTGAGGAAGGCATTTGTGACATAATACAAAATGTGAAATTTTCGTAGACGGAAATATTCCCATCGTGCGATATCGCGTCATCTGGCCATCTGGCCATCTCGCCATATCGCCATCTCGCCATCTCGCTACTTGGCTATCTGGCTCTGCGAAGCGCAATAAATTATCCTCGACTTATCGCGGGCCTTATCTCTCCGGGCCAGGGGCGGAAATGTATGCGCAGATAACAGTCGCCATGTTATCTGCCGCCCAAATACCGCCCAGGACCGATAGCGAACTCTATTCACCGCTCACATAGTAATATGAACAATACGGCCGGGTACTATTATCACAGTGGTATCAAAATTTGCTTTTATCGGATTTCAAAGAAAGGAAAATTATACGTAAGAAATTTCAGAAATAGCCCCATTATGTTTTAATCTATTTATACTACTAAGTACGTTAAAATGAAAATGTGCACAATTGAAAAATAACAGATTCATCTCTCTCTCGGTCGATAGCAAATGATAAGTTGTTTCCTGAGCACATTAGGCCAACTCGTGTGGCCAGAGAATATTTACTGACGTGACTGAATACGCACAAATACGTAGATAATATTACAATTTAAGGATTATTTTCATACTATCCCGTCGAAGAAGCAGTCGCTTCGAAATCGATCGATATTAAAAAGTTAAATACAAAGTATCCTCAAGTTTAATAATTTATAGTTTTACCTGTAGTAAATTTGTATCACCAAGGCTATATTTTATAAATACACTAATTAATTCATTATTTTTTTATAGATACCCACTCTTTAATAATGAGAAAAAATATTTCTGAATATATTGATCTACCACCGACATATAAATTCATGACATATTATTACAGACATGTCTGTACATGTCAAATAATCATGAAAGTCAAACATACTTAATAATAGATTTTTTAATTTTACTGTTTTCTTTTTAGATTATTTTTTCATTTTAATTTAATTTAATTTAATTCATTTTAATTTAATATGCTGTCTTTGATCAACGATAAATACCTACAATTGTTTAAATTAATTAATTGAAATATTGAGTTTTTCGTCAAGTTATGAATTCGTTATCATTCGTATCAAGAATATAGAAATCAAAAAAGTTTATTTTGGCAATCGCTGTCTTCGTTATACCAGGAAACCATGAAATATGAAGAGAAAGGCATCCGGACTCGCTGAAGGGCGGTATGTACTCTGAATATACGTTCAAACTCAAAGTGATTGATCGAGAGAGGTGTGTGGGGTATCCCTTACTTAATATGCGCTCCTGATACTCAGAGAGCCAAGTAAAGTGGTGTTCATGTCGCAGAAAATATTATTATTTAACGAAAGCATTTTAAATCATGTTCGTGTAATAATCAGCATAGAATGATTATAAGGGTGTAGTTAAAGGTAAATTTTATTACCGGTTGATTGTCAATGTAGTGTGACCCAAAACATAGATGACGTTTCGGTAGAAAAACAAAAGGCACAATAGCCCAAAATATACTCTAGATGATACTAACATAAATATTAAAATTTTAATACAAATTAGATTTTTTTATCTTTCTAGTTGATTCAAAATATCAGAGAACTATCTTCTGATAATGCAACTTCACAACAAAAATGTGTTCTTACAAATATCAAAACTTCTTTAGAACAACTATATTTCATGCAAAAGTAAAAAAAAATATTTTCAAGAAAATAAATGAATTAATTTTTGTGAAAACATAACAATAATAAAATATTAAAAACTTTTATTGGTAAAAATCAAAATGCATTTAAACTTTTGTTGAAACACTTGACTCACACTACGAATTTAGATTAAGAACATAATGAGACTGAATGGGCTACTCCAAGGGTGAGACCCGTTAGCCAGCGATTAAAAATTCTAAAGCGTCATCTGTGGCTTTCTTAAATTATAATTAAACATTGCTATTGGCTTTTGGCGATGCCTGTAGAAATCCAATAATCGAAAGCTTTAGGTAGGTATCGATTTATTTTTTGGAGTGTTAATTGAGTCATCAGTCTACTGTCTCCGTAGTTCACTGTTATCAGGCAGTCAGCAGAAATTCAACTATCCTTGGAACTCTTTTTTAGAAGATGACGGCATTTCCTGTACTCGGATCGAAACCACAAACCATAAGAATTCTTATCACCCATCATTTTGTCAGTTGTCACTTATCATGGTGAATAATTTATATCGCATTAATAATTCATTTTCAGATGTTGTGTCATTCAAGTTTGATATTTTTAATATATCAATTCTGTCTGAAAAAGTGTATGAGAATGAATACATCCGATCGTTCTACATAATTAATCACAATGGTTTACCTTCATTCATTGATTAATTATTCACAATCTTCTCCCAATATTTTCTTATAACTAATTTCTACCACGTCTATCCTTTCTCCTCATTTCCATGCATATACGTATATAATAATATGAATTAATAATACAATATCTGGTCCTATCTAACCTAAGTCTAGGGTGCTGGCCGTAGTTCCAGGTCATCATAGTTATTGAAATAACCTGGATACTTATACATTTCCAGTGCTTCTTTTGTACGGAATGCTTGATTCATTTGATTTTACCTAACACCAATGGTTCAAAGGAAAATGGAATTCTACGTGTTTTAGAAATGCTCAGCTAGTAAAAGTAATACAAAAGAATTTTTATTGTCATCTGATAGCCGATTACCGATTACATATTTTCTTATGTTTGATTTTTTTAATGAATATGATATATTTCTCTCGGTAGAGCATGGCGTTCCATCGTCGGCGCTTCCCTCGCTATGCGCCGCAATAGTAACCAGGTGACCACTAATGGAGTCGGGCGGGACCAGGCCGCGAGATGATATCGAGCTGATTTATGCGCCACTTATTGGCCGGTTATCGTCCATTGTGTAGCCAATCAGAGGGCTTCCCGCCAGTGACACTTTTCCCGTACAGGATAGTTGCTGAATCCTGGCACCTACTTACTGCAATGAAATAATTGACTCTGATATCTTGTACTACAACACTCTCAGGATAAGCTTAACTTTTAACTGTGACTTGCAATTTAAGTTTGGTTATCATGTATATATATCTCACTGCAAAGGATTCTGCATGTGTGATCTTGCAAAATAGATTTTTATTAAAGGTTTAGCTATATCTACGTTATATCTCAGTTAACCGTAGAATATGTAGTTTTGTAGATTATGGCCAACGAATAGCACGTGGAGATTTATAGGTTACCGTTGGGGGTAACCTATAAATCTAACTTGACTTTAACAACCATATTATTCACAAAAAAGATCCACATTTTCATACATACTGTACCGTACTGTATTCCCAAAGGGATAGTAAAAGTAGTAGAATGTCATACGTATCTTTCACCTCCTTCGGAACTACATAACATATTGTTAGACATATTCGCTATTTCGTTTTGAGGCGATGATTTTAAATTACAGACGAACAACGTTTTTTGTTGTTTTCCGATATCTATCACTTTTTTCATATAAAAAGTATATTTTCATAACCGTGTATTGTTATTATTTTAATAAAATAAAGTATTTGAAACTAATGAAAGTAGGTATATTGTATAAAAATCATAAAATTAATACTGAAATTTGTTTGCGATTTTAAATGATCGTCTTAACCAGGCAAAAACCTTTTTACCCGATATAGAATATTAAAGGTTATTTTTGATAAAATATCGGTTCGAGCCTTTTGCCGTAAGCGTTATTTCCGTGGGTTTAAAATGGCAATAAAAATTATCACGATATAAAAATACTGATTGAAACACCCTTGTCCAATAATTTTCTTTTTATTTTCCGAAATCAAAATTCAATAAAGAGCCAATCTAAGCGAGGTCGGCCGAATCAACCCAGAGGCCCCTAATGGCCCTAAAACCATGTCGCATAGCGAAAATTACATACCTTAGAAATAATTTGAACTCCCCTTTTAAATTAATATCGTGATCAAACACATTTCACTACAGCGCCACCTCTATTTTCCTCGGAAACTTTTTCCTATGGCTTTTATACTTTCCTTAATTTTTATGTGCCGGCATTTTTGAGCCAACGGAATGTACATAGGCACAAGATAAACTTCGCATTTAACTTTTCAATTTATTTAGTTAAACGGTTTTTTTAATTACACTTTAAACGTTAGGCTTCTTTTAGGTTGATTTTAAATTTCCACCGTCGATAGTTTTGCAGTAAATAATAATAATGTGTAATTTCGCTTTATTCGTTTAAATATTATGTTGACGTTGAATGTTTCTATATTTGCACCTAGATTTATTCTACCGTGACTCTTTAAAAATTTGCGATTGCTTCAATTCGCTGAAAAATGTAATATTGTAATCAACATCTTAAATGCACTAACAGTTTTAGTATGGTGTATAACAATTTTGCATCAATTATCAATCATCAGATACAAGCTAAATAATAAACACATATTTGCAGCTCTTATATGTTGTATGTTTAAAAAGTTTATAAAAAGATTATTCCCTTCGAGTTGCTGATGCATCTACCAGGATTACCTTCCAGTATCTGGTATACCTGGTGGTGCTAAGTCTATTGTCTATTGCTGATGCCATCTCTCCGTATTAATTTAAACCACCTAAGCGACCTTATTTAAATTATATCGTCGATATATGCACTTATTATTTAAATAACGATTTATGATGTTATTGGAGTAGGTTTACCGTAAAACTGCCATGCAGTTTGGCAAAAAATAAAATTACAATGAATATATATGTAATAAAGAAGAAATAAAAAAAAAGTAGTTTACAATTTGTGAGAATGGCCTTGTGAACTGAAAAATCATCTTTTGGAAACAAACCATTCCTTTGATATTAATAAGGGTTTAGAAATTATACATACAAATACTAGGGGTTTACAGTTAGATAAATTTGAAATTTTAGAAATAAGAAAAAGTGTTAATAGCAAGCTTAATATTATAAATAACCAAATCCTCTTTGCAAATAGTCACATTTTAAATTTGTTTTCATATTAGTTCTTACTTATTCACCATTTTATATTTTTGTTTTTATCTATGCTTGTATTTTTTAATTTCAGTATACAATGTTTCCTGAAGATGATACCATAGGTATCGAAACATGTAGAATAATTAATAAATAGTGGTTTAAACAAAGTATTTTATTAATATAACATAATTATTAATGACAAATGATTGATTAGTTTAAAAAAAAAATATGGAACGTATATTGACTGAAGTATATCATTGATACTTCAGTCTCTTCAGAATAGACTATCGTTACTATAGTATTAAAATACTATCCTTGATATTGCTTCGCTAAATGCGTTGTACCTAATAATTATTATTTCAGATATACATATATATACTAATAATAATTATTTCAGATATATATCGAGGTAAGTTTGTAGACCTCCATAATCATATGTGAAAATAAAATACTTGTATTTTGATTATACTCGTTTAATTTACTTGAGATGCGTTTCGCCTTGTAAGGGCATTATTGATTGATAATGCTTTTACAAGTAGAAATGTATCTTAAGTAATTTAAACGAGTAGAATAAAAAAACAAGTGTTTTATTTTCACACATGTACTTATTTCAGAGTTCTGTTCAATGCAAACAATTTCACATATAAGTACTCGTACATACCGGTGATACAAAGATTTTTTACTTGTAAAAGTGGTGTGTTGGTATTTAAACATCTTTCCAAATATATATACATGATTAACGCAAATTCCTTGTTCCAATATTTTCATTTTGGTGTCACCTACGTGATTATTTTGGTACCACTTACGCGATCAAATAGCTCCGCGACTTTTTTAAAAAATATGACTCGATTGGAACGAAAATTTAAACGCTGACAATATAATATGCATTGATATAATATCAATAATACGTCTTGTTTACACAAAGATTTAGTTTACTTTTACTGTTACATAAATGTGTCATAAGCTATCGGATTTATGTTTCCACCAAGAATGCCTACTAATGTTCCAAACCCCTCTCCTATATGTGCACTTTGTTTCATGTCTATTCATTAACTGATCTATGGCTCTAACTCAAAATAAGGGCGCTAGTGAAATTCACATCCGTGACTTTTTTGCTAAATGAGAGCTGAGGTTCCTAACCATTCGACCAGTTTAGATTTCTTAGTAATTTAGGTAATTTTAGATGCGATCTATTAGCACGATATGCGATCTATTCGCACTCTCTTAAATTAGTTTTGAATTACTTTACACAAAAAGTGTGTTTCTTGCCAATTATGACAATTCATCGTCGTGTCATTTATGAGAATGGAAGAATATTAGAATTGAATGAACCGCGCGCAAGGTAGAAAGGTCCTCATCTGGGATCAGAGGAGTGGGGCGGTGTAACAATGTGTTTTATTATCTTGTCCAGTCATGGCCCAACATTTCCTGCACAATATCCTCAAGAGATCCGTATCGGAGCTCGCGGGTTTGTTACAAATTGAATACGCCATCCTGCGCGCCAGGACCGCACGGAGACTAGAAAAGACTGGCAACTTCCTCGGTGGTGGACTTTTATAGGAGTGTTAAAATGAACAACCGATGATGTATTATACCATAAAATATATTTTATGGTTCGAAAGAAATATCGAATCCTGGTCTTCCGCCTGGCAGGCCGACGGACACGAATGAGATGTGAAAATAGACGTTTAAAAATATCGCTTTTTAATAAGTAAACTTGTTACAGAGTTCACTAAGTATAAATATTATTTTAATAAAATTCAATACGAAAATTAAAATTTGATGTCAAGAATATATACAAAAATCGGCATTATATACTTAATGACAATTTGTCACCATAGTCTAAGAGGGGAATACAAGGTGGATAGCATACGCGACGCACCAAATTTTTTTATTGATTTCATAAAGGTACACGTAAAGTAATATTACCTACTGGTATAAAAAATGTTTAGAATTTTTCTAAAGAGCTTTTTCTAACCCAGTTTTCTTGACAATTTTTTTGGGGTACTCGCTGAAAGAATATATTTTATGTTAAAATGACTTAATTCAGCTTAAATTGTTATTTTCATTAATACATTACTTGACCTTCCTTATTTTCTATGACATCAGACTTCTTGGCATTTTTTTTTGGAATTTCGTTAGAAAATATTAAAGCAATATAAAATGTTGAAATAAAAAATATTACGCATGGTATTTAAAACAAAGTCACACCTATTTTTGCTAGTTTTAATGTAAAAAGAATGTCATTAAAAATAATGAAGGTACGAAGCTTTAAAAGCTACTTCTATCTTATAACACGGCATCGCAAGTTTAGTACCTCGGTAGTACTATCTTCCTCATTCATCTCGTCATCGCATCGCCCGGCTCCGGCCCTGCCCGGCCCGTGATCTATCTCGCGTGTTCGCGAGAGATAGTCTCCCCCTCCCCCTCCGCCGCCCCCGCGGCCAGGTACGTACTGGGCCTTATCGCCCGCCGCCAGGCCCCACCGACGATCTGTAGCGACACAACATTTTACAAATAAGCCCAAATTTATTATAAACTGGACAATGGGACAATCGCGACCTAGTTTTGTCCCATATCCGGTATTGTGTATCGGCGCGCGGCAAGCTGTCCGCGGGATGTTCAAAAATTACTCGCTTACTTTTTAAAAATTCTTGCCCTCAAAATCACGCCTTAACTCGATTAAGTAATCGATTCCGTTGTTTGAGAATAAAAATCAATCGCACGTTTTTTTAAAAGAACGCAACTAAAAATGAAGAGAATTAATAATGGCAACTAATCAAAGTATTTCATAAAAGAAGAATAAATGATTTTTGTTTTAGAAAAAAAAAAGTATTATTCTCGTATATGTCTCATTAAAGTTCTTAATTTTTTTTAAATAAAAAATAAGGAGTCTCTTGAGACGAGACTCGAACATCTGACCGCTTAGTGATATCATGCTATGGCATGTGCGAGTTACTTATAGATCTCGTTTGTATGGCAGAGCTCTGAGACATTTAACCGCATTGGCTACTGAAAAACTGCCTTGTTTATCTCTTTTATGATGCGATTCCTATTGTAACAGAGACTTATGTTTTTTAAAAAGAAAAGCAAAGCGGATTTTAAAATACTCAGTTATTAAAATTCATTATTTTTATTTGTTAACTGTGTGAATTTTAACCACAAAATTAATTTTGCTAATTTCAAAAGTATTAAAATTCATAACCATTCTTCTGTGCATAGTTTTCTGGGCTAATCTGAAGTGTATATCTGCCTTTTCCCTCTTAATCAGGTAAGCTTTTTGGACATGCGGCCTATGAAAAAACATTTAAAAGATTGCTAAGGACAAATTTATCAAACATTTTCGAAGTAATTAATCCTCGGAACGGATGTTACGGGTGAGTGTGGGAAATGTCTCGTTAATTCAAAATTTAAAATATCCTGACGAACAAACTAAGGTGCAAAACGAGAAATAAAATCCAAAAACTTTTTCTGTGAAACATTTCAAACTGTTTCCACAAGAATATAATAATTTATTCTTTGGCCTTTCTTGTGCATACTTCTTGCAATACTTTTATTTCGTGTGCGTTCGTGCAGTGCGGGGGTTGCTTGGAATTCTTCTAGATGTTGGTTCCACCGCTGGAGATAAGCGCACTTGGAAGTGCATCCTTATCTTTTGCCATCTCCTTGCTGTTGTTATACGCCCTGGCAACATTCTGCGACCGTAGATACGACTCTATTATGCATCTATACGTCGGGCCGGGCGCCGCGAGACAGAGTGTCAACAAATGTGAATGCAGGTCTGCTTAGTTCAGCAGAGTCAGCTTCGTTTAGTTTTAATGATAAGCGTTAGAATAAATGCAGCCATATAAAGGCTTGTAGGATGACTATCCGCGAACCGATATGCATCCAGGGATGTATCCCGGTATATTGTGTTCTTGGTATTCTAATTATAATTCTACACGCCTTTCTTGCCACATCAATATTCTTACAATTTTCAGACTTGCTACGAAAATAGGACTAACTTGTTGGTATCCCAGAATGAGGCTCCCCCGACCACTCGATCACTAGGCGAGTGTTTTAACTACTAGACTTTCTGGTGTTTCTTTCGTTAAAATTAATGACAGATGTACTATATTTTGATTATATTATAAAAATGTTTTATTTATTTTAGGCATTGTGTACGCTGATACATGATAATGTTATTACGAGAGGATTTAGCGGATTTCTTTGACAACCGTAAAATCTACGTAACCGCTAAATTGAATTGACACAAGTGTGTAGATATCTACGTTAACGTATTTAATATGATTCAAAACGCCTTCAAATGGTCATGTCCTAAGAGATGTGTAATTAAAGAGGTTTTATCAGTTGAAACCCATATAAAAGCTCGATGAATGAAAGTATCCTCGCGGTCAGTATGGTCAGCGGGACAGCAATGTTTGACGATACTTGGAACTTACCGCCATTGTCGAACTTGTGAGATTTTGAAATATTTTTTGGTTTTCAGGACCGTTCAGAATTTGTCGGGTAGAGTTTTTTGGGGCTATTCTGCCATGTATATCCGACATTTTGGATCCTATTGCCTAATCCTGGTCCTAATACAATAATTGTAACATAATTGAACTGTGACGCTAGTGTAATACTAAAATTCAACACTGTCCAGTGATGCACGCGGCACCCGAGCATATTTTTACCGGCCATGGGGAGAGTTCCGAATGTCGGCGATGTTCAGAAGTCACTTTCACACGCAGGTGTAAATACTGTCCTTATAACTTTATTTAGGACTGGTCTGTATTATACTTGGTGTAGTATGTAATATTCAGAAGAGATATATGTATAAAAAAAACGTAATACTTAAAAAATTGAGTGCAGATTAACAGTTTTCCTTAGTTATCACACAGATTCGACTGATCGAATGCGTTGATTGGTTGCTTCATTTCGTATCTGGTAGGTGTTTAAGTGTATTGTATCATAATCTTAAGGGCGCAAATTAAGGTCGTAAAGGACTAGAAGGTATAGAATTAGTCCTGAGGGTGCTATTTGCAGATGTTTCATTCACTGTCTTGTATGATACTGTCCAATTTGCGTCACCTTAATACCGGATTCATAAAAACAGATTTTGAATAATGAACCGAAATTTCGGGCTAAATTAGAATTTTGTTGACATTCTATTATCATCTACTAATATTACAAAAATACGTATTGTTTGTGGTGAAAACTCTAGTTCTATTACAAAACTTAAATTTGAACTAATTTCTTAACTTTACGAAACAGTAATTTTCCTTATATGAAGCGCACATCGCATGCAGAGGACAGTTTCCCCAGCGACCGGCGCGGAGGAGCAGTGTGCAGTGTGCAGTGTGCAGTGCGCAGTGCGCAGAGAATTCTATCTCCGCACGGCGCGACCGCTTCCTAGCGATCAGATCTCGCGAATAGCTTTACACGGCAAACAGCTAAAACATAACTGTTGCAATTATTGTTATTATCTTATAGCGGACGTGCACCGTGGAGCTGATTCCTCTCCCGCCCGATAAGGCACATCCCTTGGGAGTAAAAATGGCGGATAGTGCGAGCGCCGCGTCGATAAGGCAGGTACCGCTCTTATCGGCCGGTCGCAGAGGTGACTTACGTGAGAATTGCCTGTTAGAGTAAATATTAACTGTATGTTCGGTCGGACGGGATGCGGAGATAGTCCGGCCGCTGCTGATTCTAGAAACTTGGGAGATGGATGCGATACGAGTGTGATGCTGTTTACTTGGGTTGTTTTTATCGCTTTATGCTGATACATGATGATTATCAACTCGGCTGTACTGTACTGTACTGTACTGTACTGTACACGGCTGTCTTCATACGTGAGGCGACTAGTAGTAATTAGAAATTTAAGAAATGGGTACGAATTCATACAAACATATTGACGATTATTAAACCGCAATACTTTTATGAACTCCCGTTCCATTTCGTTTTTAATTAAACGTATTATCAAGTTTTTATAGACCATTGTAGATAGTACTGTAAAGTTATTATGTTTATTAAATTTTTTTATTAATGCTTAATTGTAGTTTATTTAATTTTTCTTTAATACTTTTATATTTTATTCCTTTTTGTAAATGGTATTATGTATCGTAATTTTTTAAATAAACATTACAATAAATTTAAAGATTTAGATATATAATTTAATATAGAGAAAAAGTTTTTTTCCTCAGAAAACCGCTATAAATTTTAAATATCAAATTAAATGGCCCATATTCACGGATGAGATTTCTCTCGGAGTTCGCATATAGGACTGTGCTGAGTTCAGTGCGAAGAGATGTTTAAATCAGCGTGGATTAAAATGATGCATCCAGTACACACGTACCTCTCCTGACTCAAAACCATCGCGGACATGGGTCTTAAAAGTGGTTAATGGTGAGGATGTACCAAAACCAGTAGGTGCAATACGAATTCAGTGTTTGAATTATTGGATTAAATCACGTTGTAATAGTTTAGTACTCCAGGCAGAGGTGAGAAATACATATTAGTAGTACAGAGTTTTAACATGAAAGATGAAAAACAATTGATCACTTGTGTTAGTTTCATCATTGTACCTATTTGTATTACATTAGATATAGTTGTACATTTTTATAATATGACTACGGCATGATTATTTTCACACAAGACGGTCGTCTTCCACTAAAAACTTGAAAGATACCCACGGCTATTATCATCTTGGATATTTTTTAATACTTATGCGGCGATTAAAATTCACCGCCATCATCGCCGTCATCGACTGAACGACGACACCGGCGACATCTACGCCCGGGGACCAGTCTGGACCGATCGCTCGCCCCGACGACAGATCCGCTCCGCCGCCAGTCCCGGCGAGACTGCGACCGAGCAAACTCTTCACACTCCCCTATCGTCTGTATTCTTCGCTTCTATCCCTCACTTAACCTCCCTTACGACAATGTACAAAGCCACGTTTCGTTCCACGAATCCTGCCAAACACATGTGCGTCCGTATTTCGATGCACTATTTCCACACGTGAAGTTCTTTGTCCACTAAATATAATTTATAAAAAACACACCTCGTGTCCCGGTGAGTTAATTCAAATATTTACGGCCAAAGTTTGGATAAAATTCCTGGGTAATCTCCGTGCGTGCCGCCGGACAATTACTTTTTTATTGGTCTCGATGTTGTGGCGACTGGAAAATTTTTCCAATAAGCGAAACATTTACATTACATTTTTGCTTTTATGCGTTACTTTATTCAGGGGAACTATTCCCGCTCGGCTGAAAACCTCTTTATACGCCGCGGAAGTAATACAGATATCAAATGGTTTTTTTAGTGCATATTTTTTTTCATAGTATGTTTTTTTCATTGTTAGAAAATTGGTCAACGGTGACTTAAAATGTCTCTCGAAAAAATTAAATTATAATAAGGCGAGATTTGTAATTTCTCGATGATTTGATATCCAAAAGTTGCTTTTAGTCAGACTTGAATGCTATTGTGTCCAGTACAGACTCTTTAAAAACGAGGCTACGCATTTGTAAAGAAATAGTAGAATATGGATTATACTAAAATTAAGTTACTTATGTTTACGAGGATTTACATTTTGCAGCATTTGTGTTCCGAATTTGCAGCATTTGTTTACAATCCCGAAGCACCTATACTATTTTTAAAAACAATATATTTTTATTTAAGAGTCAAAAATATACTGTTATTATTATATATCCTTTAGGAGAACACATTCTTATTGTGAAGTTGTAATTATTCAGAACATAGGTCTGTGATATTTTAAATATGAATTAAATATATTAATTAGAAAGATATACATATAAAATCGATTTTATCGAAAAATATTGTTGTTGCGCCACCGGGATTCGAACCTGGATCTCTTTCCTAACCGAGGAAGGTGCATTATCCAACTACGCTACAGCGACAATATTTTTAGCGACAATTTGCTATCAGTTTACTCAAAGGTATTTGAGATTCTGTAAAAATAAGGTAGATGGCTCTTGCAAATAATGGAACGATTAAATGTATAAATATCAAAAAGGTAACATATAGGTTCGAAGACCTAGAATGATGTAGAAGCACCACATGAAAATGGTGAAGAGGATTAATTAATGAATTGTAATATATAATTAGTATAGAAATCAAAATCATGGATCAGAAAAAGGAGTAGGTATTTGTGTGTAATAGTGTTTTTCTGTAACACGTTTGTCTCTGTGTTAGCACGTCAAAACGTTAATCGATGCCGACCACCGACCGACCGAGAGAACTAACATCCGACATGTCCGGAGCACATTAAGTGAAAGTGTCACAGGTACAGTACTCAGTGCTGAGTGTTCAGGTGTGACCGGATGTTCTAGTTTCCTGGATATCTGTTATCGTAGCCCGGATCCTTAGTTTCCTAATCGAAAACTGGTGTTTCATGTCTTTTTATTACTTAAGTGCATATCGAAATGTCGAGAGGTATAATTAATTCATGGTTTTATTAAGAATTCAAATTTCGTATACTATTAACTTCAAAATGTGTTCTTAGAAATAAAGGCAGTGGGTAAGCGATCTTTCTGTCCTGAAATCATACTTATCTTTCTTCATCGTCTCTACAGTACTTGAAATTTTTTTTCCATATTTTTCACACATTTCTATCCACACGAAAAATCATTAATTTATTGAACGGAAATGGAACAAAAATAACCAATTTTATTTAGAAAGACATTAAATCATAATGCACAATAAACAAAACATATAAAATCGTCAATAAAAATAATATATTTTAGATTAAACTCGGGGTCTTTCTAGTGCCATGAAATAAACAAATATTATTGATAGAATATTAATTACAATATATATGTTAAATTAAAATAAAGAAAAAATCACGATGCAAACGTAACCAAAACTATTTTCAAAAAGGGGGGGGGGAGGCAAGAGTGTTGAAAATAAAAATGTATTATACGACAACTAACCGATGTCATCATAGTATTACTATCTATAATATTTGTATACATTCATGTTTTCCTGATAATTTATCATTTTTTATTTCCGGGAGTCCTGACACTAAATAAAGGGTTAAACCTACCACTAAAGCATAAATATGCACAACGGATGTGGCAAATGCTCCTTTTCTGCCTTTATCTTTCCTAAGCCACTATCCAGTTATATTTTTTTGATTTCCTTCAATTTGTTTCATGCACAATATAAACTCGAACATAGCGTATATTTTACATACTGCGCACACATTTGAGTGAGACACTTCCCTGTCGCAGTGAATGAACTCGGGTCCTCAACACCGAACACAAAGCGGCTACCACTCAGCACTTAACCGCTTACTAGACGTGTAACATCCTTCCTTATCTTAACGTAACAAGGGAATAAGTGCGTTCCCTCGCGCCGCCCTCCCGGGTGCCGCCGGTCCTGCCGCCAACAGGTGTTGCTGATTGATCTGCGAACGCGCGCGGCTGACGGGTCTTGCAATTATTACTATTCACTGGAGATCTTAGTGAACCGTTATCGAAATTATGAGATACGCTAGAATTTCAGTGCCCAATTAATATTTCACGCTTTATAACTCTGTGCTTATTTCATTGACATAACATGGACATTCAATTTCATATCGTCAACAACATACGTAGAAATAAAAATGAAATCATGGCAATGTACATAAAACTAATAAAAATATATCTAAAAATATTTAGCAAATAATTAAATTTATATTTATTGATTAAGCATTTAAGATACAATTATATAAGTATATAATGTAAGAGATGTTTACTATCTCCTTTTCTTGACCGAAGAGTTAATAACCAGAAATACTAAATAACTATAAAACTATAAAATAATTTAAATATTCTCGTTTACATATGTTTAAGAGTAGAAAAAAATAAGTAATGATGTTCGGTTCAGGATTCATTAATTTAAATAAATCTTTGCTCAGTTTCTTTTCTGCCAACATCCAATAATTAGTTCCTGAAATAATATTTATGTTAATCCATAGAGAAATGTTTCACTTTATTTGAAAAAATGTAAGCTTTGGGCGCCAGAAACATATCGGAGAATTGACCATTTTCTTTTTCTATTTCTTCTTCTTTTACTATTGAAATTCAAATCGAATGTGTTAATACCGTAAAGATGAGATGTTATATACTGCGGTTATTAAAGTTAATATTTGAACATTTTGCAACGAAAATGCAATAGTAAATCATTTTATCTTTTAAGAAACCATATTTTTAATATAAATTAATGTTATAAAAAACAGTGGTCTCCGGACGTTATTGATGGGTTATTTATTTATTATATAATTAAATCCTATGTCCACCCTATTGGAAAGATCTTATATTAGACAAATTTTAATCATTCCAAAATATTACATTAAAAACTTGAAATTATGAAATACGTTTACGCGAGTAAAAATTATAAAATTAATCATATTTTGGAGACGAAAAACAGAAAACAAATATAATTGAGACATGTATGTTTCTACATAGTGACCGTGATCTGATGTGTTTTTTTTGCAGATCAGTTAAAAGTTATTTTTTCTAGTCTTTTTCCATCTAATAAAGACTATGCTATTAAATATATCGACTTTCCATGGCAATTTTTAAAATTTTTAGATTTTATATTTAACTATCATTCTACGTCAGCGTTAATAAATTTTTTTACGAATTATGATGGTGAAATTGAAATTAATAATATATCACACTAGAAATTATCATAGATGGTGAAAGTCTGAAAGAAGTGACTGAAATAAAATATTTGGGAGTCATAATAGATTCAAAATTGAACATTTCGCACAATATAAGACGCATGACTAAATGAATTGCTAAAAAAATCTCACTTCTGAGAAGGATCGGAAGATTCATTACTACTGAGTCTTGTAAAATTGAATACAACTCTGTTAATATTCCTCACAATAACTACTGAAGAAGAAATGCAACAATTGTCAGTTCTGAAAAATAAATTTTTGAAAATAATACTCCGAAAAAATAGATATAGGTATTCGGATTAGTGAAATGCTGAAAGATGTGAAAATTTAAGCAGAAAATATATTTCAATGTATATATTTATTTTTTAAATCCTCATTAAGAAAATATCGGCAGAATTTATATGAAAAATTGATGCAATTCAACATGAGCACGAACATCATACAAGAGGAAAAGATAGACTGAGACTGCCATTCAGGAAGAGGTTAAATCTCAGAAATCGATGACGTACAGTGCGATGTAGATCTTAAGTGATCCAGAAGATAGATATAATGAAAGAGGAGAAACTATATAGATTCAAAATGAAACTAAGCATATGTGAAAGATAAGTTGTACTAAAAAGGAACGATTTTGATCTTGTTTATATAGAGCATATATAAAAATACTTATGCACGCACAATATTAAGAATAAATAAATATATTTTAAAACGGATTATTTTATAGTAAGCCTGTGCAAGAATCGAATTATATAGATTAGTTTAGACGTGTTTTATCTGTCAATATTTATTAATGGATCATTGACCTATTACATTATTTAAGCTAATTTTTAGAATAAATAAATTATCAATATTAGGTCCCTGTTGACTTGACCGGTGTCCGGTCTGTGTACAGTGACTTACCATATTATATTTAAAAATGTAGTATCACGATAGGTATTAATAAAAGCGACAGAGCCGTGTTTTCCTTCTCTGTTTATCAGATGGCCATCAGTTTATCGCGGTCGGAGATAAGAGGACGTTTTTTCATCGTCGTTATTAAGGTTACTGCATTTCTTTACGAGGCTTCGGTGCGCTGCGCCGTCGCATCATCACCTCTAAATATACATGAAGTCATTTATTGACATTATAAATTTCAATATTTACGTATGCATTATGGAGTAATGAAAGATATTTTTTAAACGGTGGCAACATAATAATCGGACTCGCCGGACATCCATGTGCTATATTATATTTCCTAACGTTCTTGGATGTTCACTTATTTAGTTCAGGTACCTTATACACATACATATATACATTTCTTCTTCTTTTTTAACTACCTTCAATCCTTCAACATCTATCCACCGCATCCAGCTGCTCCCCGCAATATTTGTATCGATGTCAATGTTTTTTTAATGTGTTAGGTGTCAATTTCCATTAAAATATACATTTGGTTGAAATTTGACTCTTTTATTCTAAAGGTACATTTTTAAAATAGAAAAAGAGAGGACTTAATTTCTTCTATCGCAATATTTAAAAAATAGAATTTTACAACTTAATATTATTGAGCTTTTTATCAACATTGAATTAAGATTAAGATGTATCGGTAATAGTAAAAAAATACTTTTTTGTTTCACCTTTGACATCTTTCAAAATTAATTTCATTTTATGGAAATTCATTTAATTATTTAAAGTGAAATCTTAACCTGTAGCCTTTTATACATCCAAAGATGGACGTGCTGCGATTACTTTTGATTTTTAAGCTACAAAGTTTTTGTTATTATGCATTTAAAATTATTCTAAAGTAAATTTTCACTTTATAATATTTTTCTTCTGCCGACCTGCATCCAGTGTTGAATATAGGCTACCATTTTTTTTTGATTTTAATCTTTTTTATTTTTTATCTCTTGCGCCATACTTCCAATTTTGTCCACCAACTTGTATGATGCTACCTGATCATCGCGTCTCAGGACGGATAATAGGGTAGTAATCAGTTGTATAACACTTTTTCTGTATGTTGTAGAATTTAAAACTGTATGTGTTAAATTTTGTATATATTATATTATGTATGGCAATATTCTCATAAGTTATTTTTACTTGTTTCTCACAGCCAAATGCGAAACGAGGGATGAAGAACAACGACTAGGTATCTATAATATTCATTATGTAATTTTATTGAACTATTAGTGTTGGGTAGCGACAACTTTTACCGGGTAACATATGACCGATATTTGATGTACCAAATTGAAAACTTTGATAAAGTAAGTTAAGATATTCTAAACAAAACGCTAAAACACACATATCGGTTTTTTGTAATTCCTATTTTTCTAGCAATGTAACTTGTTGCCCATCGTGCTCTCTCAGGGTAATATCGGTGAATTGATTAAGCGTTAGATTATTATATTTTTCTTTCATTTCAAACATGTTTAATTAAAAAATATATATATATTTTTATTTATTATCTTTGTTTTATTAACCACTTAATTGAGTTTAAATACATCTACCGGTTTCGAAAAATACCATTCTAAATTATAAAGACAAAGATGATAAATTTAACAATTCTGGCGTCTATAAACTTAGTTGCAAGGATTGTGCTGCATTTTATATTGGTAAAACGATTATCAATTTTAATATAAGAGTAAGGGAGCATTTGAAATGTTTTAACAATAGTTATAATAGTTGAGATGTTTTAACAAAATGGTGTTGGTCACAAATTAAATAATTTGGAATCATTGGAGATAAATAAAGCGTGTAAAACTAATCAAAAAATTATAAACAACCAACTAAATTTAACTACGAGTCACATTCAAAAATTTTTCCTAAAAATTATTCTAGTAAATTTGTATTAAGTAACTATTTGAGTTAGGTACTAAATTTATTTATTAAATAATTGTTTTTTTTAAATAGATTCTGGTAAAGAAACATTAATATATGTTTTTAGTTAGTTATGACATCCTGAAGAAGAAAATGGTATTTTTCGAAACCGGTACATGTATTTAAACTCAATTAAGTGGTTAATAAAACAAAGGTAATAAATAAAAATATGAATTTCAAACACAAAGTTAATATTGCTAATTTTAAAAGAGTTAAAAAATATATACCTATAATCATAAACACAATTAAATTATAATACGATTTTAGCCGGTGTTGCCTGGGATTTAGATTTTATTGTGATTTAAAATGTTGGTTGGGGTGATTGTATTTTCCTGTGTCCTAAAGTGCAACTGAGAAAAATGGGAAACGGATGGCATTGAGTGGAATACATAATCATTTATGTCGAATGAAGTGTAGAGAATGCGTATATTCAGCGCAGGGTATATATATAAATTATGTAAAATTTAGTTTACATCGGTAAAAGGATATAGGATTGAACAGAAAAGAAAAATAAATAAATTCAATAGTACATAATATATAGATTTATGTACTTCTTTTTACCTATACGATTATTTAAATATTTCTAATTTTATGAAGTAAATTGAAAACTGCAATTTTGAATTATATTTTTGTCCTATTGTTATAATTTTAGTGGTCTATCACAATGATTAATGAATAAATCGTATGTGTTATATTTCCTAGGAATTTTAATATGTACTTACTGCTCATTTGCCTTCTTATCCATATGGCATACCGAGTATATACCGTCTAATATATAATACTCTGTATCCCTCTCCTGTATTCCAGAAAACAGGAATGCAATAAACTGCACTGGTCGCGTTTTCCATATCGAATCAAACCCTCCCACCCTCGACCTTCTTATCCCTTGATTAGTGACTACTTATTTCCATGTCACCCTCCTGGCAAGGAGTTTCTGATAGGGAAGACGTCCTCCGCTTACTGCTTCGGGTCGATAAGGATACCAGTCTAGCGCTGGAAGGCGAATACCGTTTCTTTTTGAACACTAAATACGATTGCTTTCTTCAAATTACTATTTTATTTCTAACTTTTTCTCACCAAATATGTTACTAAATCATATTTCGGCATTAGTTAGTAATATTAGAGGAAATGCTGCGAACAAAGTTTTGAAGTAATACTTTTTCAATATATATTATATTATGATTTAATTTAGACTAATGTAAAGGTTCTTAGAATTGGTACGGAAAAATTAATGTCAACTACCATTCCAGTTGTTGGCGCTCGCCGTTAGATATCAGCTTAGATCTTTTAATGGGATTAAAGATATTTACGTAATTCGTAGAGTATTACATAGATTCTGATAGATAAATAATATGAAACTATAATAGTTAGAGAATATTATAGAATCAATAAACATTTTATTTTAAAGAGAGATACAAACACGGATTTCGTTGAATTCGAAACTAGGTTGAAAGCATGTGTTGTAAAAATAGGGCTAACTTGTTGGTCTCCCGGGACGAGGATTAACCCCCCGACTAAGCAAGTATCTTACCACAAGACGCTTCAGAAAAACGTAATACGTACTCCAGATTCTATAAAATGTGTCTGATAGGACTTGGACCACTTCATAACTGAATATAATATTATTTTTGAAAAAACACTTGTATTTATGCATTTAGTTCTTATCCTGCAGTTAGTAGTATGCATGCCTGTAGGTTCACAGCTCTTTATTCATACAGTATGATATTTATTATTTTTATGACATTTAAGAACATTATTGACGCTGTCTCTGAAGATGTAACTTAAAAGTCGGGCAAGCCAGGAAGCCAGGTGTACTCTGCACCCTGATCTAGTAAACTTTCAGCAGGATACTTTCGGAGTTAATACGACTCTTTCTGCTTTTCTTAAATGCCTTTTTTTCTCTCCTTTACGGCGCGATTCATGTTCTTGATACACCGCGAAATCTTTTGTTGAATCTCGCCATCTACCTGCCGCGGCGCCCCCACCGCCCCCGCCGCCCGGCTACAGGGTGGACACACAAAGTAGGAATGTAGCTATTCAATCAAAATTGTACGAGTTTTATGGGCCATTCCCGCGGCGTTATCACGGCCATAGATCGCGCCAAATGGCCGCCTATCGGCGTCCGCCGGAAGCTCGATACAGTTTCCCGCCAAAACGTTTCCCGCGTTTCACCTCGCAACAGTTGTAGCGCCGCCCGCGAGGGATTATGCTACCCTGGTAGCTGCGGCCGAGTTTGTTACGATTTCTTCAACTGCAACAGACTTGTTTGTTTGTATCGTGGAGAAGTTCGTCTTCTATCATCCATTCGTTGGCTTTGTTTCTACTATTTTGTTGCAGTATAGGACGCTTGCACCTGGGCCGCCAGTTACATTACCAAATCTCGATGAGAAATCAAATTCATTTTCTTTTCGACAACTGAAAAAATTATGCCAAATCAAATTCAGAAAAACTGTTAATAACATGTAGCAAGCAAGCCTTTAAACGACATTTACATACGTTGTGTTTCCAAATCAATATATCTTACTTTGGTTTATTAAAGGTAATTTCGATTAGATGGACTTTGTGCGGAAAATGTCTGTTTTATTCATTGATACCCATATGGGGTTTAACATTATGTAATTGAATATGTATAATATATATATACGCATAATGCATTAATGTATATATGTGCACAGCATATATACATTAATATAGTTAAATTATTATCAATACACTTTTGACATATTTTTTTGATTTTAATCTAATTTTACTGAATTTAATATAGTCATTAATATCCCTTAATAATATTAGCATAAGCATACACATAATATATTATTAAGGAGAACACATTCTTATCCTAAATTCATTATTTAAAACAAAGGTCTGTCATATTTTAAATACTAATTAAATGTTTTAATTAGAAAGGCATATATATAAAATCAATTTTATCGAAAAATATTGTTGTTGCTACCGGGATTCGAACCTGGATTTCTTTCAATCCGGGAAACGTGCATTAACCGATTATGCTACAGCACATAGTATATTGACGACAAATTTTCGAACCTATATGTTACGCTTTTCAAATTGATTTGTAGCAACAATAATTTTCGATACAATTGATTTTATATGTATATCTTTCTAATTAATACATTTAATTTGTATTTAAAATAATATATTTACTAATACTAACTATTGAATGAAATTAATTATTGTTATTAAACTCTCATTCATAAAAACACTTCGATCTAAATCAAAATAAGATTCGAGATGAAAATAAAATACAAATGAGTAAACGTTCCGAAGTTTTCTCAGAACGCGCGTGTTTGATACGTAAAAAGACTGTTGCGTTAGGTCAGGTTAAGGTAAAGTTATTTTATTTTCAGAAAATGACTTATTATTATTTGTTATTTTCCCGGACATTTCAACTCGGCATACCCGCCCGCTATTCTTTTTCATAAATCTACTTTGATGTGTATGCGGGTACATATATTTGAATACTAATGTAAGTTATTTTGGTCGAATAAATACGTCAAAGCTTCATCAATCAACGTTCGCTTCCGGGAAGATATTCGCAGATCCGCGATCCTGTTGATGGATCGGAACATTCATCCCTTATATCGAAATATTCAGACCGAACTCACCTAGGGCCCGGCGCCATTATGAAAAACTATTTGATCATGAAAGATTTACGGCAAAATATGTAAACATGTCCCGCTCCCCACCCGCGTGACACGTGACAGATCTGGTTCACAAAACAATATTTATTGGGTGACAGATAAGGGCGGTTCGCGCCGGGCGCACTGCGATTTAGGAGGTGTTCATTTATCTTTTATTCGCGGCCCATTACCTGCCCCTGGGGGTATCTCCCGCCGAGGGTGGGGCCGCGGGGTGCTAATGTCGCGGGGGAGGAGACATCTTACAGGATTTGGCCCTTGCGAGGATACTACATTTGTGTACTGGCTGTACAGAAATAACCATTAATGGGGATATACTCGTATTTCAGTTTTGTAAAGGCATGGTATGTAGCGTAAACGGTAAAACATAGTGAGATGTTTTTAATTGTTCACCTTTAATAGTATAATAGTAATTATAACATTTGTGGTTGTATTAAAATCGTTAAATTGGCAAATACAGTTAAGGACTCCAATTAAATGTAATATTTACCTTTTTTTTTCTAAATTTGTGTCTGCTTTATTTATAATAAATTATGTAAAAATTGCACACTTGGTTGTATTGTGGAAATTAAAGATTTGAAATAAACATAGTGTTAAGGCCATTAATTCACTTTTAAAAAAAATGTTATCGTTAAAGTTATACAAAATTAAAATCTAGGGACAGATGGTGAACTAATTTCTTACGTTTAAACTATTGTAATAAAATTAATATAAACCAGTTTGCCAAAATATCAACATAGCAGGGTTTATTTATTTATTATAAATAATTTATTAAGTTTTCGTAAAGATATGTTTTACTTCATAATGCGTGAGGCTTTCGACTTTTTTGAATGTTTGAAGACTGAGTTTCTTTGATATTGTTAAAGCACGAAAAACCTTATGATCTAATATCGAAACACCTCAAGGTCGCTTATCGTGGATTTCGAACCCCAACCCTAGTAAGGGAAATAAGAAGTCTTAACTATCCACGAGGGTGGATGAAGGGGTGCATGAAATTAGAAAAGGCTATTGTATACATCATGAAAAAAGATGTGGCGGTATTCTTTTCTCGCGGTTAAACAGCGCGACGTTACTTAGCCGTGTAGATTATTAAAGTATGCAATTTCTTTTTTATCTACATGTCTTTTACACCGTAATAAGAATGTAATAATTAAGGTATATAAGTTAAAAGTAGTACGTATTCTGATACTTTATGTAACACATCGTATCGTCATATATGGCGGTCCATGAACTCTCGAGATGCTGCCGGCACCAGGAGGTAGCGCTGTGAAGTCTGCCTTGGTAAAATCACTATAAATATTCAACCAAAATAAGTATGCAGATTACATTTTTTCATAAATATGTATATAAGTAGCAGCTACTTATTATAATTACTTTCACGCCGTATCGCCTCCGGAGTAGGCAGAGAGGATACCACACTTTCTGTCTTGGCATACTACTCTTGCCACGTTCACTTTCATATACCTTACGCACGCACTTATTGGATTTTCTTTCGGATGTTGAATCATCTAACAGGGCCGTTCTCCGATACTCGGTGCACTCCTTCTGTTTCTGTATCACGCTCTCTTCGTTCACACTTTCCACACACCCAAACCGTCTTAGTCTTAGAACCCTACCTTATTTTTATCGATTATGCTCCTGAGTCGACCATTTTTCAACCTATTATGTGATTTAGATTTATCACACATGCGCCTAGATCACCTATTATCCAACATAAAAATGTAGGTTGGACGTATACGCATTCCAACATAAATATTTACGTTATAGGTACACACATTGAAATCGTGCTAAAGGATAGAGAACATCGGTACGTCACATTTAACCCCAGATAAAGTTGGGCGAGCGGTTATCTGGCGAGCGCGGAGGGGTCGGGGGCGAGTGTGTAAGATCCGAGTGTGGCCCCCCTTGGCGGAAGTCCGGTGCCGCCGCTGCCCAGTGGGCCGGAGGCGCCGAGGGGCAGAGCCTCGGAACTTCCAAACCAGAGATAGCGACTGTAAACGTGTTAAATCGTTTGTGGCGTATCGAACTTGTTAGGCGCACGACACGTGACGTCGTCTATTGTCATCCCTTAATTCCAGGCGAACCTTTCGCATGAAACTATAATGTATTCTTATAAATACTTTTTTGTATATTTATTTATTCGTTTCATCATTTTTAACTTTATTTTATATGTACCTCAATATTAGGCAATTTACTAAGTGTAATCAAATATTCTTATTACGATTTTACAGAATATAGATTTACAGTATATCACACCTGTATAATATGGTGACTACTTACACCACATTTGTAAATACATTACTGTGCGATCGAGAGAAGTGTAAGGGCAATTACGTAAAATCATAGATATGATGAACTCGTAGAAGTAAAAAATAAATAAATGACTAAATCAATATTTAATTTGACATTTTGAACTATAAATTTGTCAACATGTTCTGAATAATTACAACTTCACAATAAGAATGTGTTCTCCTAAATAATAAAGTTGTATCAATGTGTCCAAAATTTAATAAAAATGAATTGATTATTCTGGCGTCTGCTATCAGTTTACTCAAAGGTATTTGAGATTCTGTAAAAATAAGGTAGATGGCTCTGTCAAATGATGGAACGATTAAATGTATTAATATCAAAAAGGTAACATATAGGGTCGAAAATTGTCGCTAAAAATATTGTCGCTGTAGCTTAGTTGGATAAAGCACCTTCCCCGGTTAGAAAAGAGATCCAGGTTCGAATACCGGTGGCGCAACAACAATATTTTTCGATAGAATTGATTTTATATGTATATCTTTATAATTAATATATTTAATTCATATTTAATAAATTTGTCAATATAATATAATATCTAAAGAGATTTTCATCACTTTTCTGATTATGATGTTATATAGGTTGTCACACAATATGATGAGATATACAAATGTAATGTTACTATTACAAGCGCACCGCGGATAGGTCGAGTATGTGGATGAAAAACAATTAACGGTTCATTACAGTTTCCACTGTTTTCATTTTAATATTTGTACTGGATTCAATGTTTATATTTACCATGAAATAGTCTCTTTTTATGTGCTATTTTTAAAATAAATTGTAAAAATACGCGTCAATAAGAAAGTAACTTAATAATGTCGTCATTTTTGTGACTGACTAAATAGTAATAACATTAAATAAAGACAATAGATACAAATTGATTGTATGTATTATTTTTGTATTACAAGTAGATTTAAAAAATATATATAGATGTATATATATTTATATAAAACCTGGTAAAGAACTGGTCCTTAAGCTGGTTAGGCCATGTGGAACGAATGGTAAGAAAATAATATTGAAAAAATAACAGAAATGGAGGATAACCGCGGAAGACTTGGAATGATCAGGTAAACCAGATGGTCTCATTAGAAGCATGAAAAAATATGTGATGTGGGTATGACGAGAGTTGTGAGTTGTCCTGACGACAGAATAGGAGCTCTCTATCTTCTGTCTACCGCGAAACAGCATAATGAACTGTTAGATAGATATATTATTAGAGTTCATTGTAACATATTATTTTTACTATGTTCAAAAGATTCGTAAATGCTTTTAAATAAAGTGAAATGATTAGATAAATGAAATAAGATGAGAATTTTTTTGTACAATCCACTGCTGGTTTCTCCTCCTGATGAGATTATCAGTCCGCATGCGTCCTAACATCTGTTTTTGGTTATAGGTTAGTTATCTTATTTTATTAATTGCCGATGCTTATATTTAAAAGTTGATGCATTGTATTTAACATTACTTGTATTTAGTTTAAAAATGTAGTTGAATTATAAGTTTATAGAAACGTTAAAACTTTTCATGTTCATCAGTTTGTCATCGCAATATACTCCGAACCCTGGGTCTCGACAGACGGACCTCCGAAGGCATTCCGCAAGATGTGTGCCTTTCAATAAACAAATGTGCGCCGATTAGCAGCGTCCTTGCGGCACCCCCCGGCCGCGCCGTGTTATAACGGGTGGGAATCACTTAGGGGGTGTCATAACGGCCGTTAGCCCGTTGATAACGACTCGGCTGCGCCAGAGGATAACGGATAACGGACCGTTTATGTGCGCGGGCCGCCCCGACGCCATTGTGGAAAGCTAATGGCGCCGGCAGAAAAAAGATAAGAACTCTTCCTTTTTCTCTGTACCGCGCCAGATACAAGCCAGACAAGGGGGCCCTCAGGTGGAAACCAGCCAGAAATACAACAGACGAAGAAAGGGTTACTCGTGTTCATTACACCTATTTCTACCGCAGCCACTGTAAACTGTCATTCTTACTGAGTGCCGGTTATCTCTTAACTAATTAATCTGTGCGAATTTATTTTCTAGAAATTTAGAGATTATTACAGTGCGTGATTATTCAAGTACCCCGAGTGCACCGCTGACAAGATGTACTTAGTCTCGATTATAGGTACTAGATTGTAATAGTTTTTATGCTTGTGTGATTGTAGTACAGGGTCGACTAGTGCCGGATTACTGAGAGTGCATACATTTTGGATTATTATTCAATTTAATGTTACAAGATTACTTACTGTACGTAGTTTTAAAAATATACCAATAAAATACAAACATATGAAAATGATAACAAGACACGATCAGTATGAACTACACTGTCTCATCACTGTTTATTAATCTGAGTCACTTTAAAACATTTCATGGATTTTTGTCCGATTTAATGCAGTTGAATGAAGTTTAAGTAAGTTATTTAAACTTCTTATTTTTAATCTTTTAATATTTCTTTAATTTAATCTTTCTTGTAAATAGTCACCTTTTAAATTTGTTTTCACAATAGTTCCTAATTAGTTACCCACTACTTATACTGTCATTTTTATCTATACTTGGATTTTTAATTTTAGTATATATTATTTTCTTAAGAAGATACCATAGGTATCGAAATCTGATGATTTATCAATATATAGTGGTTTAAACAAAGTGTTTTTTCTTGTTTATATATATTTTTTGTTTACGTTTACTGTAGTTTGATTCTATTGAATATGATACGTACCCCTTTACAATAGTTAAGGTGGTTAGGAGCACAATATTATGATCAGATCTATTTAAAATAAACCTAATTTTTTAAAAAACAAGAATATTATAACAGTATTTTTACTTTAGACAAATTAACTGCGAAATAATTGTGCGAAAATTGAAATGGCACTTGTTACCGCGCTCATCTCCACCCAACCCCATCCCGCTAATCTCTCGCGGGCGGGAATTTTGAATATCGAATGCCTTACCCCCTCCCGGTCGACCACTGCCCCCCGCCACCCCGCGCCTTCGGGTGCCGGGGAAATCGCGATCAAAATGTTTGGTGTTGTAGAAAGATAACGCGGCCCATGTGTCCCTCCCCTCCCGCGCCCCCCGGCCAGAACCGCCGAGGGAGGGGTTGGAGCGGGGTCAGGTGCGGAGGGGCGAGGGGATCATTAGACAAGTGGAGATGTGAATATTCTCCTGAAAGATTGCTGACAGTTTCGACAGAGGGGCGGTTCTGATATCCTGATGATGAGAAGCTGTTTCCATAATAGAACGTTCGTGTACAGCGTAATAAAAACACGCTGATAATAATCTAATTAAAATTATACATAAATAATTGACAGAAAAACGATTTGGAACGTAAAATATAAAAGTTTTTAAAATTTCTATTCTATTAACACAATTTTAATATTGCTATTTCACCATTTATAACTGTTTGTAATCTTTTCTCATTTTATTGTTTTGTTTTCGAATTATATAAACATTTCAGTATTGAACAGTTGCGTAATTTAGTTTTATTTTACTGCTTAAATTATTAAGATTTAAACCAATATTTAACTAGTCATATGATGTGATATGAACATAAAAATAATCTCACGTTAAGAGCACCCAGAATATTTTTGTAAGTATTAGATTTGTGTGTTAAATTGTTAAATTCAAGGATTACATAAGGGATATTGAGAAAAATTAACAGAAAATTAAATAAATTTTTAATAAACATTGGACTGAATTAAACCCTTTGGAAATTGGAGATCTGGTATATGAAGACTCCTAGTAGTCGGTGGACGTCGGCAACGGTTATTGGAGTAGATGGTAGAAGGGATGGGAAACATATTCAATTTGATAATCGCGGATTCCAACTTCTAATCCTTATAAAAGTATATTGTTAAATGATAAAACAAACATTCAACAACCTTCTACTTCTCGTAGAATTCTTAATGAAGCTTCAAGCTTCATTCTCCTCAGCTCTTTCAGGAGAAAAATAACACCAGACAGACATACCCACATACAATAATACAGATTCAGGTACGTATTCCAGGTTTGGTAAACATATTAAGAAACCAAAACGTTTTACCTTTCTGAAATTGATTAATTGTTATTATATTAGTATTATATAAAATGTAAACATGGATCAGTCGATAGGTTAAGTGTAAGCAGAAGATTTTTATTAACAATTTATATATGTTGTTAGATTTTATGACTTGGAACGTCTTTTGATGCTCGAGAATGTCATTTAAACATAGACCATTGGATCTGAACTAATCCCAAATCTGATTCGGTAGATCTAGAAGTTGAACATCGAATTAACTTTTGCAAGTATTAAAAATATTATCCACGTTGGAATTATTCGCACCAGGATAGCAGGCGAGAAGGGAGTGAATATTCCAGGTCAGGTAACTGGACTACAGCCCTGTACACGCCACACCCCGCATTTGACTTCCTTTAGATTTTTCATCTCGCGGTCAGCCCTCCCTGAACCCCTTCCGGGTGTAGCGCACCTATGGCATTGTAATATATTTTTAAATTAAATTATTTTCCGGGATGTAATAACAATCAGCTCCGAGAGGATTTAATCTGCTCCAGCGGCGTGCACTTTGGTGATAACAATACATCATTACAGAGAACAGATTACAATTATTATTATTGTAACTGTGGAAAAATACATTTTATTATTTTTTGATAAGATCGTCCCGTTGTTGGATGTAATAATTATTATCATTATTCCAATTTTATTATTCTAATTAAAATTTAAGATCGAGACAGTTTTTAATATTTCATCATCATCGGCTAATGTCAATCCACTGCTGAATTCCGCTGTCTTCGGTCGTTGGAAATCATTTAATTGTTGATGAAGTAGAAACACCGCAAAAGTAGTTTTTCATTTTACAATACGTTTAGAAATATTATCATTATTTATGTATCTATCTAGCTTACATGATATATTTTAATACACATATCATTCTAGAACAATGATAATCCTAAAGATTTTATTCGGCTTCATAATTTAACTAGTACTGCTATGACTTATATTATCCTGCTCGCTATCGTATACATAATACTACAACCATGTTTTCCAGAGATAGACAAGTATGTTTCTTTTTATAATATTTTCATTGGCTGTTACAATAATATCACATATTATGATAATATTTTATTACATGAGGCTGTTGTTTTCATGATTAAAAAATAGTGCAAAGAACTGCGACCTTTCATTTTTGTATTCAAATCTACGATAAGGTAAAACGTTAATTCAAATTAGCTTTCAAATATGCAATATTTAATCATATAATTTGTTGAATATGAATATTATTTTTTTTACAAATTTTATTCTAACTCCTGCATGAGCTTTAACGGTTAAGTAAACACCGTAAATAAGAATTCCCTTTAATGAAACAAAACTGAGTAAATCAATTTATACCGCTTATCTTTGTTTTGAGTTTTTTAAGTCAGATTTTTAATTTTGCATATTTTAAAATAAATGTAAAAATATTATTCTTGTCAAATGCTGAACAAACACGCCGTCGAAGCGTATATAATATAATGTATTTTGCAAAATGTATACGAGTGTGCATAAATAATAATAATAAGATATTGAAATTCACTTTTCCAATCCGCTGTTGTCTCAGCATATTTTCATTTTCTCTCCCATATCTCACGCAGATTCTCGTGTCAAAAATCTTTTATCTCTACCCTAGCAGCTCCCCCGCCGGGGATAAACAGCCTGCCGGGGGGCGGGGGGCGCGCCGGGCAGGGGTGGGCCTCCTTCCTATCGTGGCGAGAACAGATAACACTGCAGCCCGAGTCTGTGTACATCATTTATAATATACACAGAAAGGGGAATGGAGATTTCGGGACCTTTAAAAATGATATCGCCAGTTTATTCATATTGCGTGAAAATATCCTCTCGAATACCATTAAGGTCGTCACGTCCACGGAGGATATATAGAAAACATACAAAACTGTCACGCGATATTGGCACTTGAGGGCGGGGAATAGTTTGGAAATAATTTTTCACTCTATCTGATGATGGGAAAACGTCGCTCCTGCCCGCGATGCGCGGTGGGGCGGGGGGCGGGGGGCGGCACCCCCGGGGGTGAGGCAGGCGGTGCGCGGGCTGCGAAAGGGAAATGAAAAACTGTTATATACGGTCTTGGAAACGGCCTGTAAAAAAATTCATACGCAGTATGCTCCGCCAGATCGCGCGATCTCGGCCTAATCCCCGCCAGGAACCTTCCTCGCGGTGATAATATAATAATATCAAAATAACTTTGATACAATTCTTTGTCGGAACCCGATGTAATAAAAGTGTTCCAAATTCAATTAAATTTTAACGGCAAATAACAAAGCGGAGTTTTACGATTACACAAAGTCTGCACTCGGGGAATATTATGATATCAGCGGAAATCTCATAAGAAGTCGTTTTTAAAATAACTATAAATAACACTGGCCATAAAATTTATACGGCCTTTTCTTTCTCCACACCTAAAGCGGACGCCGACTGACTTTTGAGATATGGATTTAAAAATCGGCCATCCCCGATACTAAAATATCTCCATTTAGAACTGGAAACCTCGCCACAGGGCTGTGGCAGTACTGCCTTAATAATACATAGTTACCGAGTTAATAAGATAACACAAAGATGGCACAATTGTGAAGTCGATAATGCGGAAGTAATCTATTTATTTTGTGTTGCAAGACTATGACGGTTTGCGATTTAATAAAATAACACTTTTTTTTAATTTTGAACTCTTAATCACAATATGTACCTACATGAAGCGCAGATGTGGCAACTATCAGCTCCTTATTTGTAAAACTAAACAATGTGTCATCCATGCGGGTATACTGTCTCAGTGCATAATGTACGAATACTTACATAAAAATCTACCTTTAAACTGCTTGTACCATTTTTTATTCTTCGTTCTTAAACAAGTAAAGTACGTCATTGGTAATACACCCGTAATATTATTTATTTTATGTACATATTTATAAAATGTTTTTAGATCGAATAGAGTGAATAGATTAATTTGTATTTTTTAAAACAAAATAAATACGTGAATAGAAATGAAATAATGCATGTTATGGCGGAGGGTTGAAAAGGGAGTGGGAGAATAAAACAGGTGTAAAAGCCTGAGCGTTAAGTGGTATAATTATGTAAGAGTAAGTAGTAACGATTAATATATTCTAAATTATTCTTTTTGTAGAACTATTTAAATCCATAGTCTATTATTTATGTTAATCTGTTATCTTGATGGCGATATGCATGCGCAATTTCCAGCCGTGAAAAATACTACCCCTGCGATGATAATACATTAGAAAATCAGCACAATAGACGGGGTAGTAGAATAGAATCACTGTTAACTTTATTGCTTTGCAGCGAAACCCGCACAAGTTTGTACATACTCATTTGAAATATTATATAATATCTTACAAGTATGTTAAAGGAAGGAGGTTATACTGATTTATTAATGTGTGTAAATAAAAGGTTTGCCTGCAATCATTTGTCAACTCGAAAAAACTAATGACGCATTCAAATTAATTTTAGTTTTGATTATTTTTGTAGCCATAGCTAAATTTTTAATCACAGTTAAAAATAATGTGTTCGTATTAATGATGTGATTCAGAACACATTTTTACTGTTATAATATTTTCATTTTATTTAAGCTATTTCCATTAAAAATGTCCTAGGCAATTCATTTATTTACGTATTTTTAGCACCGGTGTAAACAAGAATAAATATTCAAAAATATTTTTTCATATCACACAATAACAATGCTTCTCAAACTTTCAAAATATTAATATAAAATAGAATTTTCGTTAAAATTTTATGAACACCGACATTTTTTAATTAAAAACATGATTCTATTATTAATTTTTAATTTAGTGATAACTTTTTGTATTTTATATTATTTTTCGTGATATCATTATTATTGTTTAGCTTGTAATATGTATATATATATATATATATCACCAATTTAAGTCTTACGTTCACTTTGTAATGAAACTAGGTTTCAAATTGACTCAAAGCTTTTTAAAATGATCTGAATCCATCTTTCGCTGCGCCGGACCGGTCTCCGCGGTGCAGTCAGCCCTGCGGGGTGGGAGCCACCCGCCTCCCGGGAGGGATGGCGGAGGCTTATTGAAATAAAACAAAATCAGCTGAAAGGGGGCGACTGCTGGCGGCCGATAACCGCTGATAGCATCGCCGGGCGGGCGGCGCGTCACCACGCAGAAGGGTTTCGATTTGTTCTCACGTCAGTTGCTACTTTTCCGAAGCGTATGGGTTCGAGGTGTGCAATTATATTGTTTCAACTATTTCTTCCACGGCTATAATTGGAAATTATCTTCTTAATAAGATTACATTTTTATAATTTAATTTGCGATTACCATTTTTTAAAAACATGAATAAGTAATATATATTGGAAATGGGTCACTCAGGAATATATGTATCTAATCCATTTATGACGGAATGAAGAATGAACAAAAGCTAACGCCCGACGCTAGGTGCATCTGACCATACGGAACGAATCATTGAGTACAGTATTCACGGCATCGCCTATAGAGCACCGTCGCGAAGGACTTGGCATAAATGTACTAGATATTGGAGGATTGATATAAAGGAAAGATTCCCTTTTAATGTAGTTAAAACTTTTGATAAGACGCCATTTTTAAACGAGGTGGTAGACGAACTTTGCGGAAATATTTACAAGGGAAAATTTTCTAAATATTTAATGTAAAACTGACAGAAACTACCGGGAGTTAATAATATGAATAAAATTCATTACGTGTCTTATACATAAATATAAATTTTTCATGTATTTGAGTGTGGCATACCACACTATCTAAGTACGACATTATTTCTTACGTATCTATAATTTTCTCTTCATTCTTACCCGGTAACTTCACTCGCTCATCGCATTTGAGGATTTATGATTTTTAACGGTACACTAACACCGTGTTCGCTCGCGACACAGGAAAACTGAAAGGAACTCTTTGAACCAGCAGTCCGCGGCGCCTACGTGCATACAACTCTGTGGAAAATAAAAGGCCATCATGGACTTGGTGCCTGCTGCTCTAAATCTAGCATCTTCAAATATTCGGTATGACATGGACATCCTTTTGTCAGTCTTTATAATGATTTCCTTATACCGCTTCTTCATCTTGACGATCAGAGGTTTAATATCCGTTTCCCTGACTTATAGTAGTCTGAGATACTATTACGGATCGTGGGATGTCGCCGATATTACGCGATGAAAGATTATAAAATGTGAGTATCCGAACCGCCCTGTCCCCGGTCCACCCGGTGGCTGTGTGGCGCTGCTCTATGAAAACATATATGAAATATATTCAATCTGCGAGTGAGCGATAAGCACCGCCTTCAGCCGCGCCAGCCCCCTCCTCGGCCCCCCGCCCGCCGCCCGACCCACCCCACGGGCGGATTCCACACAGGCGATTATTCAATTCCATTCTCACGTAAAAGGATTTATCTGAGAATTTTATTTTCGATCGCATGAAAATGGGAATTGGATGCAGTCTACTTGAACGACGGTTATTATTTTTTGCAACATTTTATGAAGCACTTCGGTATTTTTAGACTTTTCACTCTCGAAGGTTTTTCCATTAGAGCGGTAAAAACGAATAAAGCGCTATCACGCTGAGGGCAAACAATATCAACGTGCCATAATTAAAACGTTGCCAGCCACACGACGTAACACGGTGACGTTCTGTTTCCATTTTCAAAATTATCTCACTTATGCGAAATGTCCGGTGTGGTCAATTTCTTTATTTTGTATGTTTTAATTTAACAATAAGCCATACTTTTCGTTGTCTGCCAGCCTGGACACGTCTGTTAAAAATGTTGAACGACAGAGAAATCAGTTCCTGAATGGAGACCTGGCTCTGCTAGAATAAGAGTCGATCGTCCTAAAGCTATTCGTGCGAATACCATGAAATTTTCGAAAAAAAGATTTGAAAGTGTGTCAAGTAGACTATTCGTAAGTTTAAATTGAGCACTTGTGTTTCTTACAGATTACGGAACTCATCATATGCATCTTCCACCGAGACTCTAATAAAAGAAAATGAGTCATTTAGTTTAATCTAAATAGTTTTAGTTCAGCGTGTTTGAAGATGTAACCACACAGTGTCGTTCGATCAGGATATGGGCATCAGTAAAGCTGTTTACGTATATTGTACTTATATATAATGCAAATCCAATTTGAGATTTTATCGCCTTCATCTCGCTTGACGATTATACCACCTCTCTATTCATAAACAAAATTCCTGTTTGCTCACCACCCGCCCTCACCCTCCCCGTACAACCTCCATCCCCCGATGAACCATATCGCTAGAGCCTATTCTGCTCTAAGAATTCCGTTTCGACCAACACTGGAATACTTTTACAATAATAATATTTTCGTGTTATATAAAACTTTTCATGTTGTATTATATTATTTAATGATGGATATATTTCTTAATGTTGGATGAGTACACGTACACATATTAAGGAATAGACTTTGTATTAGGTCGCCTTGTATTGGGGTGGTCTTTCTATGATTTGATTTTACACATGTGCATATTCTTAAATATATATTAATATAAAAATTGATATATACGATTACATTATACACGTATTTATGTGTATATGTATAAATATAAGAAAATAAGAATACCCTATATCCTAAACCTACATATTATATATATACAAGATATATAGACGAAAGGAAATCTGGCGGGTTTCCAGGACGAGGATTGAACTCCTGACCTGTTGATTACTAGACAATTAACGGATTACGTTATCATATTATAAACTAAAAAATAGGACGTCATATTTCACACATAAACGGAGTTTTAACCAAAATAAATGAAATAATATAATATTTAGTTTTAAACCGATATATATAATTATGTATAAATAATGTAAAGCCGATCTTAGTATGATGAGTAAGATTAAAAAAGGATCACTAAGGTGGTTTGGTCATATGGAACGGATGAATGAGGAGATAATGGTAAGGAAGATATATGACGCAAGTGTTGATGCCACCAAAAATAGAGGACGTCCGCTGAAGACTTGGCATGACCAGGTAAACCAGATACTGGAGGATGGTCCTGTTAGAAGCCTCAATAATTGGCGATTCTGAAAACCTGCATTAACTACACGTCTGCAATTAATCTAATAATAGGAGCTCAGAAAACTATTTTAAAAGTTATCCTCAAAAACCCAATCACAACGAGCATTTATGATTATTTTAATTTTTTTTATATCTTTGATATAAACAGATATATGCTAATACTACTCTAATTACATATATAAACACAAACACACACATTTTAAAGCAACCCAAAATATAATTAACACACGAACAAATAAACATATCCTAAAAGCCCATCATACTTAATAGAATGCTGAAAAATTGAACTCATTTGAATTATCCCGGTAACATGAAAGTGAAAATAAAAACTTGGATTCGTAATATGGGTAGAGCTAGTATTGGTGCACTCACCCAAACCTATAACAAATTTCCTAAAATAATATATTGAAAGTCTACTTTGTAATTAATTTTTATACATACACCTTAAGAATGATTTTTAAGATGTATGTATAGAAGTAAATGTTAATTTCGGTGTGATACTTGTAAACTAATTTATTGCACAATTACTTGTAAACTATGCCCGTCTCAACATTGTGAGTCCAAACATATTATACATATCTTTTATATAGTTTCTAATAAATAAATTACCCGCATATCGTGAGGTAAAATAGCTTTAACGGTCATAATATAATAGTGCGCGTCTTCAATCTTTAAATCCATAGCCGATGGACGCCATTTTCCAATATGGCGTCACGTTTTTCGCGGGATCGCTTTTTCCTGTTTAACATATATCCGTAATGCTGTCCTTTTTCCGCTATCGCCTCTCACAAGTGGCAGACCGGAAGCTGATAGAGCCTGCAAAGTTGAGCCTTTATAAAGTTCGGTTATTCAGCCCGGCTTTACCGAAGGCTGTACTGCTTCTTCCATATCCGCTTCAGTCATTTCCTGCGGGGTTGGTTCTGTTTCATTACCCCCCGGTAATGCGAAATGAGCAAAAAGAGTAGTCATTATTTTGCTGGACGTGGAAAGTTTCTTTCCCTCTGGATTATCTGCACAGCAGTGCTGGTGCAGCCGGAACGGTCGTGTCACATTAGGTACCTACCTGCTTGCGCTTGTATAATGTGATACTTGCGCTGGAATTGTTACAGTAAGTAATAGAATCATATCAAATAATTTTAATGTTTTCTGTGATCTTCTTCTTTTTCGTTTTGCTCTTGTAGAATAGTCGCGGCCATCGGTCATTTTGCAAGTGAGCTCGTTAGACTGCCGTGGAAATATTCGGTTATTTGCCATTGAGGTCTGGCTCATTCTTGGAGAGAATTATTAGTGGAATATTTCACCAGATCTGTCAAGCATGTTGATGCCATGCTCATCCTTCTATTCTATCTTAAACTAATCTCTTGTTATCTTCACGCCCGCCTTTGGATGTAGTCAAAGTATTATGAGATAGATGAAGTTATTCAATGTTAAGTTCCTCGAGGATTTGCAAATTAGCCAAGTGTATTGTGTGTAGTTTGCGTAACATTCTTCGCCAGCATTCATATTGTCTACCTTTCTGCGTGTCTTCACTCTCAGGGCACCGGTACAAAGATGAAACGTTCGTTTGATACTCGCGTAAAGGACAGTACAGAGTCGAGCGCGGAGCGGAATCATTGATTGTCTATTGTATTTTGTATTTAAAGCAGAACGATCAACTGATGCATGCATCATCGATCTTTACCGCGAAATATCCGACACGTGAAAGCATAGTTTTATCAACATACGATTTTTTAAAGCCTTAAACTTGTTATATTGTCAAATTTTTATCGATTTAATGATCCTTTCTAGTTTAATGCTATTATACGGTTAGTTCTAATATTACTTAATTATAAATGTAATTAAATATTAATTGATTGAAATTTTTTGTCCGGATAAAAGTTATTTTTAAGAAGCGTTATCTCCTGTTTATAAATTTAACTGTCGAGTTGAACTAAACAATGAAATATTTGTCACGGGACCTATTTTGGCTCCGTTTTCATGAAATATTTTCATTTAAGTTGTGCTAGTCAAAAAATAGGATAACACGCGGGTCTGCGTTTTTAAAATATCTACATTCCAAACAATTCGATTGGGAAGCTTTAAACACTAAAATAACATTCTACTTCCGCTGCAGGAATAGTTGTGGAACCGACCAGACATTGTTCAAGTGTACAATCTCAGTGAACGTTTGATAAGAAAAAAATATTTAAAAATCAAACAAATATTGAAATAAATACATTTTCGCGTTTCTATGTAGAATCACCCAATTATTTTTATAGTAAATATGAATTAAATATATTAATTATAAAGATATACATATAAAATCAATTTTATCGAAAAATATTGTTGTTGCGCCACCGGGATTCGAACCTGGATCTCTTCCCTAACCGGGGGAGGTGCTTTATCCAACTAAGCTACAGCGACATTATTTTTAGCGACAATTTTTCGACCCTATATGTTACCTTTTTGATATTAATACATTTAATCGATCCATCATTTGACAGATATTATACAATATATATACAATATTTTTCGATAAAATTGATTTTATATGTATATCTTTATAATTAATATATTTAATTCATATTTAAAATATCACAGACCTATGTTCTGAATAATTACAACTTCACAATAAGAATGTGTTCTCCTAAAAAAAAAATATTTTTATAGTGTTGGTGTGTACACAAATTAAAAAAATATCTATATTGTTTTAACTGTAAATATATTTGGTATTAATCATGTATTTGCGAGCGATTTTTATGTTTTAAAATATCAGTTAAATAACTATAATTGAGAATCGACATAAATAAATTCCTGTCTTATTCAATTTACACTTATTCAAAGTGAACTTTTCCACCGAACAGGAGTAAATGAATTATCAAGGGACGCGTGTATCGAGCCGCCGGCGTGTGAAGTGTGTGTGCCTTACCGCATGCGTGACGTCGTATGCATATTAGTTGTGCTGCGAGGGTAGCAGCCGTAGCGGGAGGTGTCCCTATACCACACTGTCGCGTGTCGCTAGTTCTCAACTCGAAAATACGGCTCGGCTAAATGTGAGCATTTCCTGGAAAAATAATATCTTTTATTCTCTGTCATTCTCGATATACTTATCACGATAGTTTTTTTTTTGCTCTGTGCCGTGGTGCTATGTTTGATTTTCGATTTCGCACGAACGGAGATTTAGTTTCCGCTGCATGTCAGAAATATAAATTGATAACCGGTGATATGACCTCCTGGCACATGTGATCGTCATGTAACCAACAATTATTAGGAAAATTTACTTTTGATATTGCACAATAATTTGTGGTATAATAAATAATATGCATTATGTAATTAATAGTGGTTACGTATATAAAAACATCTATATTTTTTTGTATAGATTGTTTTGCTTTCTTAGGTTATTAAACTATGATATATGTAAATAATCAAAAATATCAAGAATCTTCTAGTTAAAAACTATACTAAATGATTTTACACGTATGCTTGATTTAAATAAGCGAAAAACAACGTAAATAATTAATTAATCTTTAAGTTTTTCAATATAAAAATAGAAAATCCTTTGTACGTGGGATATTATTCAGAACGCATATGTTTATTTATAATTATAATAATTTAGATTTATTATAAAATTTAAACTTTAAAAGAAAATCTCTTGATATTTTGAAATATATAATAATATAGTTTGTTATTTTTGTTTCAGGTAAGTAACGAGACATCTAATCATATAATAGTATTGAGCGGTTGAGCCCGATGGTAAGTTTAATTACTACTTTTTTGGTGGCTAATGAATGTTTTTTTATCCATTATAGAAATATGTTTTATCTAACAATTAATAACTTTTGTTTGGTTCATAGTCAATACTATACTAATAATTTATTATTTATTACGATACATGGGTATAATGTGTATTTATTTTTAAAAACACTTACTTATTCACTTTTTGATTTTAAATATTTATAGTCTACAAAAATAACTTATACAAACAAACATAATTATATATTTTTAGATTGTTAACTTTGTTTTAGTAACCACTTAATAAATTAAATACATATACCAGTTTCGAAAAATATCACTTTCTTCTTCAGGATGTCATTAACTAATCAAAAATATATGTTATATTGTTTCTTTAACAGAATCTATTATAAAAAACAATAATTTTTTAAGTAATAAATTTAGTACCTAACTTAAACTGTTATTAGAATAATTTTTAGGAAAATTTTTTAGAATGGGACTTATGGTGAAATTTAGTTAGTAGTTTAGTTAGTATTTTGGTTATTTTTACACGCTTTATATTTATTTATGTACCTCAAAACCTCATGTAGTAAATTCAACATTTGAATTTGTAACTATTAAAGATTCGTTCCTATCGAGCCGGGGCTACCAGGGGAGTATGGTTGTTAGGGTATTTGGAATAATTTCGGGGGTTGTGCGAATTCAAGTTGCGTTGGGTCGGCGTGTAGCGGAGGGTGGGTAGGGGAGGATTCACAGCACACCTGTTGATCGTAGATGTTCATTATAGACCCCTTCGGTGGAGTCATTTCGCGTGTGGTGTATGTCACTTTTAAACGAATTGGGTGTTATTCTTGTCCTCAATAATGGTAGGGTGTAGACCTGTTTTGTTTCTGACGGATGATTTTAATGGTCGATTTTCTAGGTCAAATGATATTGCGCGTTTGTATTTGGAATGCTTTTAAAATCGATTAGGTTACGATTAATATTAATTTAATGACTCGAAATCATTTACTGATTACGTCTGTGCAATATTTCGTAATTCATATCCACATAACACTGCTGTGTTAATCTTTATCTGGTTCGGTAAGATATCGATATTTTGCAGAAAATACATAATTGCTGCACGGTATTTCCATTAAATTGCATAGATTATGTTTTTGTTAGTATCCGCTTTACAAATCTAACGAGTAAGGTAATGTGCGAGTCTCCTAAATAACTGAAAAACAGTAAATTTATGAGAGTCAAATATTTGCTTATTTACTGAGGAGATCGAGAAGAGATATTGCGATGCAAAATAATGTTTTAATAGAACAAGAAAATTTAAAACTTTTATTGTTTTTTCCGAAATTTCTCAGAATGTTGTTTCGTTAAAAGACTTACTTATTCAATCAAAATGACTCTATGACTGAATGATGTTTAAGGTACTGATATTTTGCCCAAAGACTTAACATAACTTGATGACCCCGATAGATAGAATGTAGAACTAGACGTATTATTATAATTTAATAGCAAAATAAACCAAAAATTAAACACTTTTATGAGTTAAGGAATTTTGAAATATCTATTCTAGTAGTATTATTTAGGAGTAGTTCCCAAATCCGTAAAGGAACTTCGGCAAGAAAATAAAGTAACATTATTTTAATAAGAGTACCTAAATTACCTTATTATACAGCTCCCTTATACTATTATAACTACAATATTTTGAATTATTTCTATTTATTATTTCACATACCACTAGGCATTTTATAAAATTTCATTTTTATAGTCAAATAACATCAATAGTTTTCCTTGATTGTAAAGATTTTAAAAATTGAATATAATAAAAATTTTTAAGAGTCTAAATTTATTTTTTATATAAATAGATTGAACTAATGCAGTAAAGGTGATGTTATTGGGGTCACAAGTTGTGAATGAGTAAACTATTTAAAAATATATATATTTATTAAGTTATAGTTCTCATATAAATAGTTAATACGTATTATAATATGTATTGCGATGAGAAATTTAGAAAAAAACAATTAGACGTATATAAGGGGTGAGAGATACAGCAAGAGGAAATAAGGCAAAAAAGAAAACAGTAAAATAGGTGAAGATACCGTTAGTATAACAAAATTATAAAATTATTTTGAAATAAATTTTTGTTACTAGTTTTACTGAAACATTTTTAGGAATTGTCTTTCATTTTCTGTCTTTTATTTTAGATGGAGCGATTGTAAAGATGTATGACACTATAAAGTGTCAGTTGTATATTTTGGTGTCTGCGTATCTGGTTCCAAAGATCTCCTCTCCATCTGTGTCAGGGGTGGGGGGTTATCAGCCGCTCAGATACTTGAACTCCGCTCGGATGATTTTGGCTGATTTTAATAATTACATTAGGAAATCTTTCTCGCTGTTTTTACATCTTACCGATTATTCAATCTTTAATTCATATATATATGGGTCACGAAATATAAAACACAAATGATACGTATTATTGTGAAAATGTGAGTCTATCGGTTAAAAAATGTATCACGTCATTCTGTAGATATATTTAAAGCGTTGTGTGACTGCTGAATACTTATTACATGAATCATTATGCAACAACTACACTGTTCAGGATGGCTTAAGCTTGTAATGCTTCAATGCGTTGATGGTTTCGGGAAAATCGACGATCGAACCTTTCTAATATTTGTTTATACATGTATTTGACTGATCATTCCGATCCGATATATATCTAATATTTGTTTATACATGTATTTGACTGATCATTCCGATACGATATATATCTAATATTTGTTTATACATGTATTTGACTGATCATTCCGATACGATATAAATCTAATAAACTTTCGCTGAAGTTTTATCTCTATCGTAGCCGACTTCAGACGAAATAAATTTTCTGTTAGTGAAAATGTTTCTGAATTGGAATGTTCAAAATATTTTTGAGACATGATATAAAATTTCTGACACTAGTATAATTTTTTAAATACCCGGCAGGTTTAAGTACACTACCTTTAGAAATGCCATTTGAATAATGAATATAATTTAATTAATAATTATAGCTGAATAAATGATTAGGTTTTTTTTACACAAAATTACCCATTTATTCAAGCCTCAATTAATTATTGACCCGCGAGACATCAACATAAATGACCGCTGTCAGTCAGTCTTTGCAGTCTGTCAGAAGGCCTTGAAATCATCCAGTCGTGAGATAATCACCGAAAGGTGTATGGCAAACAACAGTCGTCGATAATGAGAATAAATAGATTATTTTTCTTTTCTCTGCGTTGCCCTGTTTTATCGACTGCCAGGACGGTCAGCTTGTTTCAAGAGGACGTGACGTTATCGGAATCGTGATGTCCGAAAACATTAAGACTTTTATCTTATTGAAACATACAAACCTATCATTAAAAATAACACTTATGTATAATTATCGCCATCTCTCTATGAGTGGTTTCTTGGGGACAACCTCTGAATGACCAAACGGGGTAGATTTTGGATCCCAAGATTTAAAAAAAAATATATTGTTAAAGTTGTTTTTTATGTGGCCTTTTTTGACATTGAACGACCGTTAGTTTGATTCTGTAAGAGAGCTTTCAATTTTGTTATATTTTCATGGCACAAATAAGCATCTTAATTAATTATTTAGATATTGATGGGATATGATGAAACTATATCACATCTTCGTTCATTTCAAAAGTAAATCGTACCATTTACTGGTTTAATTAATTTAATTAAGACAGCGTTTAAGTATTGTATTTTGGAATTAAAAACTTATCATTAAGATTACAATAAAAGGCATGGTCGTTAAAAGTTAAAAAATGAAGTGTACTTGTAGTGTTGAAGTTTTTGTTATCTTCACAATGAATGATTTTTAATATATAGTTATTTTTAAATTATTAATATTAATCTTATCTTATGAACCTTAGTAATCTTTAATACTGAAATATTAATGACGTTCAATTTCACTCGTAATGGTTGTGTTTTTTTTTTTTTGGTTATTTAAAGATTAATTAAAATTTTCAAACAGTATCGCGTTCAGTCATTCACAGGTGACGTTAGCTTGGATTCAGACGCAAGAATGATATTTCTCACACCAGCGTAGTGTCAAATCTAAAGAATATTAACACGTCTCTGTTAACACAAACACTCTTTGTTTTAAGGGAAGATTTTTGGCTAGTCTAGTTAGTTAATATAAATACCAACCCTTCTGGAACCTAAGATTTCAAAAGGGACTACATGTAAATACGTTCGTTGACCTAACTCTAAAAATATACGAAAACAATAAGAATATGTATGAAATTACAGTTGTATAAATTATATTTAATATAAATATGTAATAATCAATCAAAAACAATATAATACTTGACTGACGTCATACTGCAACAAAACACTATCGAAATAATTAATCTTGACTTAGAAACTGACTGACTTTCTGATTAATTCCTGAATCTAGAACAATCTCATCTGTATAGTCATCAGTCAAAGGTAAAGAGCTTGCGGTGGTCCCTGCGACAGAGTAGCTTGGTTCAAGCTCGCCAGGAATATTACGAGTATGAATCACATCTAAAGTTACTGTAGCTGATGTGTATATTTGGATACACCAACTATTGGTCACCCGACAATTGATCCCGTGAAAATTCTTCCCCGTCAATTGATCTCGCGGACAGTTTTTCCCTCTGCCAGTTGATCCCTTACACATTGATCCTCCAAAGTTTCTTCAGTCCGTCAATGTTATAAATACATTATATTTAAATAGAATGAGATGAAATGTATAAAAATGTTAATGTTAACGAAATTACATATAATTCCAGATAATTAAGGATGTTTTCATATTTTCAAATCGTTAAGAAAAATAAAAAATTGAAACTAATTACACATATTTTTATTCAAAAGGTACAAGAAAAAAACTATTTCTTACGAGAGCAATACTTTTATAAATTTTCTCCCACCCTATTTAAATATAATATATTTATAATATTCGCGGACGCTTTGGGAGTTTGGAGGATCAGTTGTCCGAAGGGTCAATTTCCGGGGGGATCAACTGTCCGGGGGATCAATTGACAGGAGAGAATTGTCGAGGGATCAATCATTAGGGAACCGTATATTTGGTAGATAAATAGGTACTAAAGTAGTCATCCCTGCATGAATATCCAGTTCCTCAAACAATAGAGCGCGAAGTGAATATCTGTGCAATCTACGCTTTCTCAAAAAGCATCTCTTCCACGAGACAACCCTAGAGACGATGCACTATGTGCAAAACTAGACTGTACCACTTTAACTGGCTTCCCATACGAAAAAGATGATAAGAATCTACGAGTGGTGTGCAAGTTTTTTGGTAAAATTAACGTCACGAAAACGCCTCCTCAGAAAAGACTACGCCTTCTCAGAACTGGGTCAAGATTTCGAGTACGTTTATCTTCTTCTTGTCAACACTTTTAAACTTGTGTACCTTTCTCGCTCTAGCACATCCCGGAACGTCCTACATCACTCATCACTCATAGCTACATGTCACAATGAGCTCGATCGTAGAAAGCACTCCCCTGCAAGTATGCAGCCACGCTGCAGTTAGAAAACAGATATGTCCCGATAACATAATAATGTGAACGTATCCGCGTAAATATCTCTGTTTGATTGTGTCAGAAAATAAAATATAGATAGCGCTATCGAGTGTTTGAACAATGTGAGATATTTGACCCTTTGTTTACGCCATATTTGTAATAGACAATACTGCCTCACTGTCTACCGTCTAGACGCAACGGACCAGCCGGTGGCAGAAGTCTAAAAAGGTCAACTGTTCCTTTAGCAATACATAAATAATATTGATGTCAACAAACTACATTAATCTTATCTGGGAATGTTATCAGGCACAATAACATTTTATAAAACGACATTTTAATGAAGCCATTTGTGTATTAGATGCTTCAAATGTTCATTGCCTTATATCAATACGAGTTAACGAAAAAATATCACATGATTAGAGAATCCAATTAAACTAGAGATACGTCAATAATGACGGAAAATAATTTTTATCAGCAGATCTAGTTTGTCTTATGTTGCCATGCTACGTGGACAGTTATCAGTATTAGTTTATTTTATGTTGCTATGTGACACGGATGAAGAGACAAATATAAGATAATAATTATAGTTATCGAAAAAAGCGAGCGTACAGGCATTAAATAACAATTTTATCTTTTTATTTATTTATGTGGAAATGTTGGAGCGATAGGATCAAATGTGTGGATGTTTATGCTAATACAAAGTATATGGCTAATTAAAAATATTAGTAAATTAAATATTATAATAATTATGTCGTGAAATTAGCAATAATATGTAATATTATAGCATAACAAAAAATAACGTGATGTGAAAACATATAATAAAATGTATTAGGTATATTATGTATATTTAAACACGTTTGTGTGTACGTGTGAGAGTGTGCATGCGGTGTGTTGTATAAGATCCTGAAATTACTCCTAGAAACTATGGAACACGTCCATGTCTTTGAATTTATTGTTACAACAGCTGGAGAAATGATTATATACGAGACGAATACTTTAATATACGAGTATATTGAGAGAATCGGCGCGGGATTAACTTTGTAGAGTTTCGTCATCAAAATTAATACATATAAACAAAACAGTGTTATAACTCTATTTGAATTTAAACTCAAGTAGAGTTATAACGTTGTTTTATTTATATCCATCCATTTTTACTTTACATAGTGTTTGTGACATATATTTATGCTTGAACGAAGATAATGTCCTTATATAATGCCTTCCACCTTCCCTCCCTTCTCCACTTGCCGCCGTGTCAGTCGATCGGCGACCCTGAACCGGTACGGTGACAAGTAAATTTCGCAGTATAACAAACGAGTGATACATGTGTCTAAGTGTCTGTCCTGTGCAATCTGAAGGACTCAAGACCCTGAACGGAGATAGTGTTACAAAACCTAAAGTTACAGTCCACCTTGGAGGTGCCAGAAGAACGGGATTGTGGTGAGTGGAACTTCCTTCCGAATATTCTGTTTCTTCCGGCATCTATGCTTTTACGCAACACATAGTTTTAATTAACTTCTTCTTCTTCCTCGTTGGTCCCTCGTGACCAAGGATCATATTCCACTTTTCTCGGCATTCCGCACATATAAGGGGCCATCACCAGAGAAGTGCCTGTAGTTTTTTTCTATTTGGTTGATTTAACGGGTGGAGGATCTTCACTTTCTGTATTTATTTTTTTCATATCATGTCTGTGCATTTATTTTGTAATGATAGTAATTTATCTACATTCTTCAATAATTATTTAAAAAATAGTATTTAAATAAATACATGTTTCAATGGGTGTCAATATAATATGTCACGCTATTGTTGACGGTCCTTCCTTTTTTGACATTTACACAAAATCTCGTGACATCACCAAGCGTAATTTCCCCCCAAAATTTTAAAAGCACTTATCAAGAACGTATTTCCACTAATAGGGATATACTCAAGAATAACTACTATGCCTAGACTTCAATGACGTATTGGGAATTTATATCTCAATACCTAATATTCTAGGAAAAAGGTTTGGAAACAGTTAACACAATTCTCTTAAGAATGTTCCCATCCAACATGACACTTCACCCCAGTCCCATCTCATTCCTCACTCCTAGTTCATGTCAGTCTCACGACACTTGATATAACAGCGAAAATTAATGTAGATATTTTTAACATGTAATAGGAACCCGGGTTCATAATGCAGACTTGACATCGTTTAGTGGTCAGTCTGAATCTATTCGGTATCACATAACAAAGACAAATTGGTAAAATACAAATATATTTTAGATTAATTAATTCAAAAGGCCACAAATAACTGATTCAAAATGCTGCTCTGAAAATAATATTAAAAAATGTTCACGCCATTTTTATACTGGATGTAACACTTTTAGTTTAAGCTGCATGTGCCTATTCTCAATAATGTTAGAAATTAAAGTATTTTTAAAAATACGTAATTATGCGATTATTTCGATTAGTTAAAATATTTTAGTAATTCCAAATTATACAAATACAAAAATATAAGGTTCTTGTACTTTGGACGGTCAGACTATTTATTGTTAGATGATTTAGGGTCTGAAACAAAAATGTAGAATAAAAATAGGTCAATTTCGCAAATATTTATTTCGCTGTACGCAGACTTAAAGATTGATTTTGATTTTGTAAAATCTCAAAAAAATTTTTCGTAAAAGTATAGAATTTGAACATTTTCGACGCTAGGTATAAATAAAACAAGCCTCATAAAATATTTTGGGTTAGGTTTGTTACACCTGTATAAAATATAGCATAATGTAAACATGTTGATTTCGGTAACCAAAATATATCATTGATTTCTCTAAACGTCATTTTGAAATATGACAAACATTAGTTATTATTTATTGTTGGCACTGAATCCTTGGAATCTTCAATTTAAGAAAATCTCTTTTCACTATTTAACCCGAGAGTAAATTCGTACGTAGGCATGACGAGAGACGCATGTGTGGATGTGCGGCACCGAGAAGTGACACGTGTTGCTGCGGCGCACTGTCACGTGCAACAGGTACCGGTTAGATCGGATCTCCGCCTCAGCTGTGCGGCCGTCGATGGCGGCCTCGGAAGCCATTGTCAAAATCGCCGACGGTTATCTGCGCCGTCGAGGTCCTGGCGGCTCTCGCGGAACGGCCGATAGGGATCCAGGAGAAGAGACAATGGCAGATGGAGCGATAAGGCCGGAAGACGGGTCGGTGACGGTCGGAGCCGTGAGTTCATTTTTGGCAACCGGCGACTTGAAAGGGTACGTCATCAGATGCGTCGGACCTGACTGGCATAATGAGTGCGGGCCGGAGCTGGAAATGGGAGACAGATACATATTTCCACGCTTTTGTTAGAGTAGGAGAGCCCAATTATGATAATGATGATGATACTGAGTGCTGTAGAGTCGTATGCATTTGCACGTCAAGGTTGATTTGTATAATGAAATGATATTCTTCTTCTTCTCGTGCCGTACCCGGTCACCGGACGTTGGTTATGATCAGGGGCGTGCAGTGCGTACAAGCAAAAGAGTTGTACATTACTGAAAATTCTGAGAAACAAATAAAAATTAAATAATCCGTACGTTATAATAATAATGCATTTATTCCAGCGTGATCGGATTTTTTTTTATCCGATTCGCCATAAAGATAACACATATAATATAACACATTTTACACAATAAAATTTGTAAAGAAAAACGGACGATTTATTACAATTACGCTAGTGCCATCTGTGTATTAGTAGAATCTTTAATTACTTTATTCTAAAAACTACCACGACTACCTGCCGCTGCGGACGTAGTGCTGTTGCCGTCTTATGCCACATTTAGAGCTATTAAAATTGCTATCTTCTGTTTTTAAGCTATCGTTCTGCTCAAGCCAAATAATTGACTTCCTACTGCATTGAAAATTCTTTACGGCTGATACGTTTTGTACGGAGTCCTTATTTATGCTGTTTTTTAACAGAACAACATTTCAGGTTAAAAAGGTTTTCAGCTTGGCTGCTTACAAATCATTGAAGTGTCTACTTTCTCTTTTACTAATTCGAGAATTTGACTATCTTACTGTTGTTTTCATGATGGATTTGTTATTGATTCGGGAAATACAAAAAGCAATCGGCAGAATTTTTTCCTACGTTAACCTTCAATAAAAATAATACTTTGCTTTAGTTATTACGTGAAGCATTTTTAAACAGTAAAATAATTATGTTCAATCATAAAATGTGTTCTTAAAACGTCCATAATTTTGATTTTTATATGGGTAAGAAGGTATTATTTTACGTTAAAACTTTAAAAACACTGAACAGTACTAAAAAATTACAAATAAATTAATGGTGGGGTCGTATGAACGACGGATTCATTTTGCCTAAAGAAAATGAATTCATAATCCTATGTACAATATATAGTACCTACATATATTATATATGACTGTATAATATCATCGGTAACAGCGTAACCTAAATCTATACCTACTGCACGCCACTGGTTATAATTATTTTATTGATAGCCGACCGGAATACCTTGCCGGACCGCCATCTTTCCAAACCATTGCCATAGATTATACAGCTCTGAGATTCGGCGTCTTCCAGGGTAACACTGCTTATATACTATTATAAATGTTTCGTAATATATCCGAGATATTACACGGGCTCGTTCAATGATGCAATGCGCAAATTTATGTAGAATGTAGACTACATATTCTGCAATAACTTTGTTAGAGTTTCACCAATTTGTATTTAAGAGTATTCTAGACCATGATCTATTAAAATTATTTATATTGAAGTCAAAATCGCTCTCTTACTTAAATCAAGCACTTCTTTCATATTCGGGGGCCAATACAATAATGTAGTTCAAGTTTTTCTAATCAAATGTATGTGAATTATGGAAACAACATTATTACATCGTAGATATAGATATGGTTTATGATATAAATTTACCACTAAAAATGAGATATTTATATAATTTTGCCGACTAAATTGTCTAGTATTTCGTGTATATAATTCACAGTGAAACTAACTAAAGTAAAGGTTACCTACTAAGATATTAGTATTTTGGCAGTCAGTATTTATCCTGAAATTCTTAAAAATAATTCACCACAATGACGAAAAGGGTATGGGTGACTTACAATATTTTTATATGTGAGGAGACGACTAACATCAAGCTTGAAGGAAATTTGTTTCCAGAATTTGTATAATGCCATTTGCCTGGCATCTCAATTATTACCAACAAAATGCATTGTTTTTCTAACTAATAAAAAAAATCTCATAACTAACTGATTGTTTTGACCCTTACATTATACTTATATATTTTTCTTAAAACAGCTTGAATTTTATTTCTCTCTTATGATTAATACTTCCCTTAAGTTTTATACTTCATAGTTAAATTCTGTAACTTATTCTCAACTTATCGAGGGATTCTGTTTGAGTTAATCTTTTATTGTAAGTACATTTACAAAATATTTATAAAGTGATGTTTTCACATTACTTTTTTACACAATCAATGGCACATCAACTAAATCTTCTTAAGTAAGTTATATGCGCCACTCTATATATTCTCTTTAAACATAATAATATACCTCCTTGAATTTGAATACGGGGCCATTTCCACCACCTTGTGGATCACCGATTTGTCGAATGGCTTCGCGGTACCGCCGCGGCCCGTTTGATTGGGCGCACGCGGAAGTTATAGAACACGTCTGTATTGTGTTTCGATAGGTACTCCTCTGTGGGAATTAGTCAGACTGATCGGTTCGTGAATCATTCGAAGAAGCGAAAGTCTAGACGGTTTGGATTGGTGCACCGGTGCAACTACCTCGTTGCATTAAATTGCACGGTGCATGCTCATACAAATCAAAGGTATACTTATAAACACTTTTAAGACTTCGCATAAGAGCTGGGCAAATCAGTAACGTTCAATAATGTTACAAAACAATTCAGAAGTATAAACAAAAATATTATCTAATTTGTTAAATTTTGTCAGTATAGTTAAGACAAAAACGTTATAAAATATTTTAAATATAGAGCAATACGTTTATTGTAGTTTGACACGAATTATTCAGATGTTAAAAATGGCAATCTATATAATCCGTGATATTATTATGAATAATTTTAAGATTATTAGATTATTTTATAGGGATTTTAAATTAGTTCATTTGGTACAATATTAAGAAAAAACTGATGAAAAGGGCCATACAAATAAAGTTACTTAATATAATAATTTTTACGAACCATACTATTTTTAATACAAATTAAATAAATCAACTAGAAAGATATATAGATAAAATCTATTTATCGAAAAAAATATTTAGTTACTACCGGGATACTAAATAATTTTTTTTTTTATGCATGTAGCGTTAATTTTGCGGTTAGACATAATTAAATACTATTAAGGAGAACACATTCTTATTGTGAAGTTGTAATTATTCAGAACATAGGTCTGTAATATTTTAAATACAAATTAAATGTATTAATTAGAAAGATATACATTTAATTTAACTTCGTATAAACCACTGTGAGTTATTTTTACGTCAATCGGTTTCGATACTAACGTATGTTCGCCAGGATTGGTGTACAACTGAACTATTCCATACAAATAAAATATTAAAATGAGTTTTCGTTTTCTTTTACAATTTTGTAAAAGAAAGGCGCATTTATATTTTACATATTAATAGTAAAGGTTTTAGATTAGATAATCTAAAAATTCTATAGATAAAAAAAAATACCAGGTATAACCAATCAAACTTAACTTACAACCCCATATTTCAATGTCTCTCTGTCAATCACCTCCCCATTTCAACTAAGACTCCGCCTATGCCCCGTAATTGATGCCGTTTTAGTATTTCATTTTTATGGAATAATTCAGTTGTACGCCAGTCCTGACGAAGATATGTTAGTATCGAAATCGGTTGACGTAAAAATAACTCACAGTGGTTTACACATACAAAATTAAATATAGATACAGTTTTTAATATTTATATCTCTAAATATTTTTTTGGTAGATAGTTTTTTTCTATGTATATTTTTCTAGTTGATTTATTTAATAAGAATTAAAATCCCACAGAATTACGTTCGCGTGCACACCAGAATGTCAAAATGAAAGTGGCCGAGGACTAAAACGACATAATTGTTCCTAGCACCTGGTTGTTGGCGCTACGGCTACAGGGCACCTCTGGAGTAGGTACCGATAGATATCTCCGATATCCAATAAATCATCGCTTATCTGCGGCAAAGTTGGCTGGAGATTGCGTATCTGTCGCCCGGCCGGTTTTACAGAACATGCGACGGCTTTGCTCGGCTGAGCACGCCTCGAGGTACCTAATCCGGGGCCAGCTGAGATCTGTATCGCGTCTTAATCCGCTTGCGTAATATTTGGTTGCTTACGTCCTTACGCGCGGGGGCAGTCCTCATTTTGAGGTCAAAAATTATGTTTTATGAAGCCTTTATAAATGGAACGTAAACAGTTCAATATAAAACGACACATTTCATGTAAACGGATTTTCTTATACACACAATTCTTATGTGTCCTTTACTTAGTTGTCACCACACTAGTCGACTGAGAGGAATGAAACGCCACATTTTTTATTTTTCTTTATATACTCGGAGGTAATGAATGTTTGGCACAAGCAGACGACTGGGAAGTATGTTTGATAGGAACAGAAAGGAGGGTGACTGCAGGGAATAGAGTGAACGGCGCTTTGAATGGAATTATAGCTAACGGGAACTTGTCAACTGAAACAAAACTAGCGGTACACAATGGAGTCCTGATACCGACACTGATGTATGGAAGTGAGGTCTGGAGCTGGCAGAAGAGGAATGAGAGTAGACTGAATGCAGTGGAAATGAAATCATTTGTGGCAGATCTATTTAAGACAGAGTGAAGAAATAAGGATAGAATGTAAAGCAGATCTTAGTATAGTGAGTGTTGACGATATACGTTATTATTATTCTCTCACAGCTAAATATAGGATATCCTATGAATGTCATATTATGTGCGGCATTTTTAGAGTAGACAGTGCCTGTAAATTATTTTTCACCAAAGTTCGTTAACTGACCGCATTAGCGCTCCCCGTATCCCCGCTCCCCATCTGCGGTGTGTTATGATTAATAGTGCCACATTTGTCATTAGTCTGATCTCCGAACACGCGCCCAGAACGCGCCCACGCACGCACGCACACAGACACACGCACGCGTGTCGGGGGATGATCGCACCATCAGGTGACATCAGATTCTAGCGCCCGGCGGTGCGGCATTCCGGGGCAAGGCTGCCGACAGATTTCAGATATGAAAAAAATACTATTTAATAGTCTATAACGCGGGGTGGTTCTCATGAAAATAGATACAATGTAAATAGATACATTTAATCCATTTTAAATGAGACTCGTACATGAAATACATGTCATTTCAATAGCTTATTATTTTTCAAAGTTCACTAAGCATTTATGCTTTGAATAATAATATTACTACAACGAGGATTCAATCGGCGACCTTTTGAACATGGGCTAGATTCTTTCCGTTACACTAAACTTCCAATTCCATATTTTAAAATAATATATTACAAGGATTCAACGTATGAACTCTAGCTTAATCTATCTCGTTTAATCGCACGGATAACCTCATAACGTACAGTAGAGTAGTGGGACTAGAGATCAGCCCTGCCAAAAAAAAAAACCTGAAAATAAGCAGACAGACGCTATCATCATTATCACCATTCATCGTAAGAAACCGAGCTTTTGAATTCGTTAATAAATATGACGAGGAATAATGATATCCAACAAAACATAAAGAGAAACGCTTGTTAGTTTGCTTTACAGAAATTTGTTGTCACAAAATTGAATGATTAAACTGTACACAACACTGACACAACCGAACGTTCTATGCTGGTGTATTGTTTTGTTTCTTACTTTAACTTAGGAAAACAGGTTCCAGGTCTTCGAAAATAAAGTCTCGTGTAAGATTTACAGCCCAATACATGATAACCCAACCGGACAATGGGAGAGATTAAAGAACCTGATTATCACCCCAGATATCCTGAGTAAAGTGAAAGCGAGGAGGCTGCAGTGGGCGGGACGTGTAGCGAGAGCAAATGATACGCACAAAGCTTTTGTACACAAGTCAACAGGAACGAGACCGAGGGGAATATCATGGCGTAGATGACGGATAAAGTGAAGACGACCCTGCAAGAGGTAGGCAGGTGCTTGGCGGACTGGACTGTGGAGACGATGTCCAAGGATGGATGGCGCGCCATTGTGACTGCGTTAGTCATGCACTTCCGACACGTGCGACAGAGAACGTAATACATTTTTATCGCAACATAATATTAATGATGACCTCTTGCATTCGTAACACCATTCGTGTATCCTGTCCTCAATTCCAATATTCGGCGTCTCTGTGTTCGCAGGACAATAGCAAACAATATTAGCTGCTGAAGGATATTTGGTTTAGGGTAGCAATGTACATTTGCGTGGCACCTGTATATATGTATAATATTACAACTCAAAAAAATGATCACAAAAAATAAACATGTCGTACCTCGTCCACAAGTGTGACAAATATTTATCTCGCATCAATTTAGCAAAATGAATACTCAGGAGGAGGTTTGATCTGGCTGCGGATTAGCCGGTGGTGCTAAATGTGCTTACGTGATCGCGCACAGGCGACAATTATCTTGCCCGAAAGTAGATTAAGATAACCGCGCTGGGAGATTTTTCCGCTGATAGAGTTTACGAATTAACAGTGCTTAAAAATTTGTTGCGGTAAAATAACTGTTTTAATGTATTTCATACACAAACTGCACTGATACTGTAAGAATTTTATGTATAAAATTAAGTACCGAAAATAGTTGTTTTTAAAGTAAACCATGTTTGTGAGGCTCAGATCGCAGAGGAGTCGAGAGCCAAGGTCCATCCCGGGATGCAGATCCACGATTGGATGGGATGGTCTGTGCCGAGTACTCTATTTCAAGAATGGCTCTTTAACAATATTATGAAGATGTTTTTGGGGGTTATTTTTATTTTTTTTCGGAGAGCTCTATCATTTAATTTGTTTTGTTTAATCTTGAAAGATCACATACATAACTGAATATTTATTTATTGATCTTCTAAGTAGGTTGGGGCTTTAACGCTAACTTCACTTTTTGTGCTCATAAGAACGTCCTGTTGGTCTTCTTATTGAAAATTATTTAGGCAGAAGACCTGGTGGTGTCTGATGCTGTTTATCTGTAGTGTATCAAATAAGTTAAACAAATGCTTCTGGTAGCTTCAGACTAGGCGGATACATACAGTTTTTGATTGCTCCACTATTTAGTTGTATGTCAAAAGGCTATTGAATCATATGAGAGTGCGCATATTATCGACACGAAAGTTGTTCGCAAAAAAAATTATACAACTTCATCGATCGTATTTTGAACAACTATCGGTCGACAGCTTACGTACATTGTCTTGTATTGGCGTGCGCATACAGTCGATCGAATGTTGTGAAATCTGATTGACTGTATGCGGACTTCCAACAACTGAACAGTTTAGTCGAGTAGAAATCGAGGAATTCATCGATTTCGACTCAATAGTTTAGTTGCGGTAATAATAATAATAATAATAATAATAAGTGTATGCGTCTAGCCTCGGTTCTCTTCCTTGAAACAAACACGTTCAAATTTTGCGATATCCGTTCTTAGTGTGAATAATGATTTGGATTAAAAAACTCACTTGAAAAACAAAAATGTCGCTGTTGTAACGCGTTGATAATTCAATTAACATGTTTTTTTATGTCTTTACTAATTAAAATTTGACGATGAACTGCTTGTATAATATACAGATTTATTGGAGGGGGTAAAATGCACATGGCAACAATTTTTAAAGTATACAGAGTTGGCCTAGAAAGTAGGTATCTACATTACGCTTAAATGGCATGATCGATCATTTGGAAAGCTGTGACGGGTCAGCTCAGTGATCGATGATCGCACATTAATATGTGTGAGATCTATTCGTGAGATTACTTCCTTTTCACAACTGGTACACCAGCAACATCTGTATTCCTCTCGTGACTATATCACTGATGAGATATACATACTTTTGTCATACTTAACGTATGTTGGATTATTGTGTACACATTGTAAAATGTTATATGTTGTCAAATAATAGTAATATTGTAATTTCTTGGGTATTTTACAATTTTATATTAAAAATAATTTGTAACCTATTATTACAAATGTTTAAATGTACAGATTTGTAATTATTTAGTATTGTTAGCTTGAACTAGGTAGTATATTTTTTCTATTTAAATGCGGATAGTATCATTAGTTATACTATAATTCTAAATTTGTTAGTGCTCACGAATATTTTGTTTTGATCCAATTAAACTCAACCATAAGAGGAGCGTTAACATATGAAACTGCTGTCATTTTTGTGTATTTTTTATATTTTGTACTAACACTTTTCTGGCTACTCTACTCCTCCCTCAACCACTTTTACCATTTTTTAAAGAGACAATTCTGTAATGTAATTTTTTTATCTGTATACATCGTTCTGGCAGCCATACTTGATTTTAGATCACGTGATCATAAACAAGCGTTGTGATTGGCTGATTTCATTTTAGGGGGAATAGCAACTCTGCTTTGGAGTATTTTGGAACGAACCTTGATTTTGAAAATGCAATATCAATGGATTTCAGTGGCTTTTGCGAGAAACCATGTGTTCTGCTTGTAGCTGACAAAAATATCTACAAAATTGCATATTTAACTCTAATTATCCCAAATCAGTTTTAGGGGTTTTTAGAATTAGGCGCTATAAGTCTTGAATATTTTTAGGGAAGATGCAGTCAGTTACAAGAGTTGTGAAGATGACAGACTATCTTGAAGGTACTCAGATTAATAGGTAGCAGAAATCAAAGTGACTGACGAAATATTTTTTAAGGTTCTGGATCGAAACCCGAGTCCGAGACTCGAATTACCGGTTAACTTGGCATGCTTGATTAATAAGAAGCAGGTAATAATATCTGACGGTAGGATTACCGCAATGAGCTGTTCAGTGTTAATTGTGGTTCGAGCAACGATAAATGTGATAATATCTGAAGATGGTAAATTATTGATAAACATATTAGTAATAAATTATCTTTTTTTTCTTTAAAAGCAATTATGTATTGGTTAATATAGACCACTCCGTAACTGGTAGTGCCTAGTACAGTGATTGTATTGTGGAAGAATATGTAAAATTAAATCATTTGTAGATGCGGTACTTACTTTGACACACAGATTTTAATTCTTCTTCTTCTTCTATTTCTTCTTTCAAACAGGCAATCCACCCTTCAAGAGTAATTTGTAGATTTTCATTCGTGATCAAGTATTTTAAATTGATAATGTTAACATTTTTTTCACCTTTTGAGTAGTCACATCACATCTTGCTTAGTTATAATAAATAACATTGTTAAGGAGAACACATTCTTATTGTGAAGTTGTAATTATTCAGATCACAGGTCTGTGATGTTTAAATACATTAATTAGTATTTGTTAATCTTTAATGTCATTATTTGACATGGCGTAAACTTTGTGGTGTCAGATGATTATTTTAATTTTCACAACTAAACTTTGCGACACACACGTTGGGTTTTTGTCATTACTACAGTTTCGAGAGGTGCAGTCCTTCTCATCATCAGTTATCACCTACAGTTGTCAGTTTGGCCTACCCCCGACCCTACTATTATTACATGTAAGCCTCGCGACACTCGGAATGACAACTGAAATTAATATATGCACACATATCTTAGCATGCACGCGTGCTCGATTGAATATTGGAATTGAAATTGAATGAATATAGATTGAAATATGACTCTATTGGAACAAAAATTTAAACACTGACAATATAACATGCATTCATGTAGAAAAGACAAAGATTTAATTTTCGAAGAGTAAATACTTTTCCTGTTGCGTAAATGTGTCATAAACTATTGGATTTATGTTTCCATCAAGAATGTGTGTGAATGCTCCTCGTCCCGCAACTAATGTTCCAAACCCCTCTCCTATATGTACACTGTATTTCATATCTATTAATTTACTGGTATGTTATTCTAAAGGTGACCACAAACAAGTAGTGAAACAAATACAATATGAGATATTAAACATGTTCGCCATAACATATACTAATGCTGTGTAATATTTGTTGAGAAGGATGTTTGAAGTATCTAATTAATCTTATCCCGTGGTATTCAATTATTTTTCGTCAGAAAAAGTTATCAGATGATTTCGAAGAAACGTATCGATAGAAATAATCAAATACGAGGCGAAGATACATCCTTCAAACGCAAGTGCTGAAGTATGTGATCTCGCGTGGGAGGACGGAGATGGATGGACCGGGGAGCTGTAAACCTAATTGAATGTTTTTGAATCATCTTGTAAATCCTTCTGCTGCTGTCCTAACCTCTGCAGGCCGGGCCCGCCTGGGGAGACAATAAATGGCTTACCAATTTACTGTTTCAGTGTTATGTTCATAGATTCAATATCTCCCGTGTTAGGCCACAAGCGAAAGAAATGAAGAAAGGATAATTTTTAATCTTAAAAACATCTGCAGTCTAAGTTCAGTCAAAATAAAATTATCGCATCACTTGTTTATTTAACCTAGGGTTCTATAACTACTGGGACAAGGGTAGCCCATAGAACACTGCCAAATTTGATAATTAGGCGAATTTGTTATTAGGTTTTCAGTATTGTTCAGAATAGTATTTGAGCTGGTACTATTACTGTTGGTATTATTTTATCTATACCTACATGATTACTTATAAAATTGGCATTGGACTACGTCATTCCCACTAGAATAATCTGTTTTGAGACAAGATTAGTGGGCTATATTTAGTAATCATCCATTTAGTTAGTTAGCATTTTGGAGGTTGACTTCACAGGCTCATTTTCAAAGTAATATGCCAGTTTTGTGATCTCCCATTATTTCTTGTTCTTTAGTTCATTAGTCACTTCACAGGCTTGTTGCTGACACTGCATCGGAAAATATTTGACGTAATTTCATTGGTGATTGCAATTTTGGTAGAAGTCTTCATCGTGTATGCTCACCGTATTGGTAACTACGTGAATGTTTTTTGTACCATTCAATATCTGTTTGACATTCCTTTCATCGATCACATACTCCGCATGCTTGAATCATTTGGTGAGTGAACCTTTCTTTATTCTTTCCGTTACGGTCACGTCTTTACATTTTTTCTTTAGTTTTTCATTTGATACTCACATATGTGAGTTATCGTTATGTATTTGTAATTACATTCAGAATATCGGGTTGAAAGAATTTAAATTAGACTAATGAGAAATGGTCTTTAAATTATTTTTCTCCATATCGTTGATAATCAAATGATTGAGAAAATTCTAGTGTTTTTTTAAATATATGCTGATTATGCTCGCACCAGTCACATGTGGTGTTGCTTCGTAGGGGCTTGTTAATATAAAAGCGGATCTGAAGATTAAATCTTAATTGCCAGGAATATAAAGCCACGCCTGGCATCATCTGGTGCATGGCATCACCCGGTAGTTCGTACCCTCATATTTTCATTATTTTATTTTTAAACACAATCGATCGCCGTTCTTAAGACCAAAGATGGGCTGTCTGAAGTCGGTATCTCGGTGTCAATACTTCTGTATAACACCTGTAACATAATTTGAAGCGTTTGTCTTTCTCTTTTGTAAAACAATCTATAGGCTCGATCTCAAAGCGCAAAAATTTGGTTTGTTACATATGTGACCAAATCGCAGACCATAGTAAGTAATTTTAACTTGATAGATACAACTTCGAGTATTTATTTCTCGATTTAAAAAAGATGGCTGTTATGATTAACGTGATCATATGTTGAGTTTTGAGCGGGTTCATCCCGTTTTTAGGTAGGCTATAGGCTTTAGGTAGTCGGTCAGAAGCCTGGTAGCTCGCTCGCTCCTCGGTTGCGAGTGCGTAGACAGCTCGCACATCTCTCTTGACGATTGGTTATTGTTTTTTTTATTGACGTGTGTTAATGTAGTCCGTTTATATTTCCTGTACGTGAACCCTTCATTCTGAAACGCAAGTGCTCTTTTAATGTTAATTTACAAACTAAGTAGGGGAAGGGAGTCGAATGGCGCTCACTTCCAAAAAAACAACCCTCAAGTTTGACATAATAATATTTATTAATAATTACTACAATTTTAATTTAATTAAAAACGTTTAAAGAAATTATATATGATTTTATATAATAGTCGATAGAGGGTAATGACTCTCAAAAAATAAGTTTAATAATAGTACAACATTTAAAATTGTTAAAATGCTCAAATTAAATTATTTGTTCATGTCATCCTACAACAACACTGCAACAGTCTGCGTGTATTTATCCGGAACACGATCTACACCGATATCAGATCTCATTATTTTTACCAAATTCCCCAACTTCTTGATTTCTAGCTTCCAAATTATCTAGTTCTTAATCGCGAACATTAACATCAATGACACCATCATCTGAAGAACATCTGTCAAAAATAATATTTCGTCGATGAAGACACTCTTAAAAAATGTCTCTTTATACCGCATCGTTCAAACCGAGCGCCATTTACTTATATCCTATATCAAATGACGCGGTGTTTTGTTATGGTACTTAGAAATAAAGTGGCAAAACTAAAAAAATGCTTATGGAAAATTAAGCATTAAACACACATTTAAAAGTTAAAAATAAATAAGACATGATATTTTTGGATACTGATTGAAATAATAAATTTGCAAAATTATTTTTATTATTAATAACTTTGACACAACGCAAGAGTTATTATTTTTAAGTAACTGGCCAATAATTCGTGAGATGGCAGCACACTTCATTATTTCTTACATTTAATATTTACTTCTAGAGAGCTTTGAGCGGCATTGCCCACTGAGCCTACCCGTATATAGAGCAAAGAAGTATTCCACGAACGTCAACGTGAAAAGAGTCGTACAGAATTCAGCGGAGCCCACGGAGATGTCTCGTTTTGAAGATCCTAAAAATTAGTAGATGTTCCGTTTTGAGGAAAAAAATAAACAGTCACGTTAATTATGATACGTTATTGGTCTGTATAACAATATTTAAACTAACGCAAATTAACGAAGTTATACGGTCTGTCAATACTATTGTAAATATTATAATATATACTATTATTTTATAAACCTAAAAGCTTGAGAGTTCTAATCTGCTACTTGACCATTCAGGTTTGGTGGATTTCTCCATGCGACGACGATATTGGTGTTTACTTCATTGTCTCGCTTGTTAGTCTACCGCGCAGGGTTAGGATACTTGAACGTTTATACTTTTGTTCTTATCTATGCTTGTATTTTTAATTTTAGTATACATTCTTTCCTAAAGAAGATTACGTAGATATCGAGACATGTTGATTTATCAATAAGTAGTGGTTTAAACAAAGTATTTTATTTTATTATTAATACATTATTCGTTTAATTTCAATATTTATTTCATATTCCCTACACAATGTTAATTTTTTAAGAGCCTGTTGGAAATATAATATGTCATTTACCTTCAGATGTGTGATATACGAGAAGATACAAGAGTTGAGATATACTTATAAGGAATAGATTATAAAAATGATTTTGTTTAATTTAGTTATTATTTAAATTGTAGCTTTATTTTACGTATATGTTTTGGTTCTTCTCTCCATTTCCGTCAATTGCCATCATCCCTTGCCACCATACATTAATAAAAATATTAAATATAATTTTGAGGTCCACCGTTATCTTACGAGAAGTCGGTGGGATTTTAGACTTCCACAAACAAATCTGGCAGGAAGCAACTGATCTTGCTATTTTTCGTAGGTTAAGCGCAGAATATGTAGTATCTAAGTTTAACAACGGATCATTTTATGTGTTTATTTTCTTTTGTATTTATTACTCTTTAATGAAAAGTGATATACGATGTAATTAGTTTTTTTCTTTTATTTTATAGTTAATGTTTTAAGTGTTGTATACTAGATGTAAGAATATAAAAATGTACATACATACATTATTTCCTAGTTATAATGTTGCTTTTAATTTCTTTGTATTGCACGCTTTGAATCATGTCTCAACGCAACATTGTTTAATGTAAGAGTTTTTTATTTGTTCAATAGATAAATAAATATAGGTGTATTGTGTACAACTTGAATTATTCAATTCAATTAAAATTCACGATTAATCGAACAATATCATATCATTTCATCTGTTGCCGGTACATAATCAAATCTATCAAGTCCCGGTCATCATTAAGGTAACGGGCCGCCCGTCTGTCTCGCGTCTCATACAAATCTCCGTCCATTGATTGCCTGACAAACCGCTGTACAAAAGATGGTTCACGATGCTGGAGCTGCGAGAGGAGAATAATGTGTGAACGTAGATCGAGCGTTCACATTGGTTGATGTTTTTAATGTCAGAGGCAAATTTGGACGAATACTGAAATAAAATACTATAAAAACATTTCTTTCCATCTTTATGCATTTTATATCATTAAAGGTGTCTGTTAAGAACGAAACCAAAACTGAGCGTGAAAATAGCCATATGTTAAAAATGGATTCGCAGTTCAGAAGAAGGAAAACATGGCTTTTGTGTTTTAATTTGTTGTGGTTTTACACTTGAACAGTTGGGGTTGAGGTAACGAGAATAATACTCAGAGATACCATGTAACAATTTATAATATTTATTCCTAATATACAGATTACAAATGATCTTACATCTATCTACGAAGAGTGACGCGGAGCGAAGAACGCTACAAATCGTTGTCGGCTACTTTACATTCTCGCCGGACAAACAATTCGTTGTTTCAGTATTTTGGGCTTTGTATATTTGTTTTCATTCCATCGTCTATAACATCGTTGTATACTTGACTGCTCGATTTATATTGAATATTTTGAATAAATGAATATAACATTTAAACCAATTAATATTATAAATTAAATAGACTAATATACAAATAAAATCAAAATTGATTTCATATGTATATCTTTCTAATATATATAATTTTTATTGAAAACATCACAGACCGTCTGTTCATTACAACTTCACAATAAGAATGTGTTCTCCTTAATAACAATTAATACTCCTTAATGCTAAAATAGGGGGAATATATATGTATAAATAGCTCATAGTGTACTAAATTCTTATGGAATAACAGATGTATCAATTTGAAAGAGCTGCAGCATATAAGTTCGAAAATTAATCGTCAACTTAGTCTGTTGGTGTGGTGTAACTGGTAACACATTTACTCGGATAGGAAAAGATCCAGGTTCGAATCCCGGTAGCAACTAAAATATTTTTTTTGTATATCATTTTAGTTGATACATTTAATTTGTATATACTGTATGTTATCTATACTTATATAGTAAGTAATAAAATTATTATTAGCAATAATTTTACTTTATTCGTCGGCTTATGAGTATATAGTAAGACTATTCGTTGGAAAACTTATTAAACTAATGAGTCAGAGAAAGACAGCTAATTAAATTTGTAAATTAAAATATTATTTATTACGTTTCATTGATGTCAGTAACGTCCCACCGTATGATGGTGCGCAAACGGCTTTGTATTGCCATAATCTGTCGCTAGAGGGTGTCGGCTCACTGGCTCTCACCACCTTCAGAGTCGTCAAATAGTGGCCGCGAAACCATAGCAACAATTATATACAAATTTGGAGAATTGTAATAAATAAGGAAAATTCACTAAAATACGTTACATCATTTCAGACGATTTCATTTGAGTCGATCGGCAGATTTTCTTGTCTCGTGTTCATGAAAATGTGTTAATTAAAAATTGAGTGGAAACTTTTCCTATTATTGCGTCCCTATTCCCACCCTGACCGTGTAAACACGAATGTGAAACAATGTTTCTCCGCACAATGGCGGTGCTACCGATTCCATTAGCTCACACCTCCTCCCCCGTGGACCATTTTTCATCTCACAGATCTCTCGTCAGTCATCTCGGCACGGATAGTTTTTTCATAAACATTCTTGACAGTTGCTGTGTTATTATTTATTCGGCGCTATCGCTCCTTCTGTCGAGTCGGCCGGCAGTCGGCCGGCAGTCGGCCGGCAGTCGGCCGGCAGTCGGCCGGCAGTCGGCCGGCAGCCGGGCAGACAGATGCTGGCCATGATGAACGGACGATTGTTTCAATAATTACGAGGTTTGTCATACTTAACCTGCTCCATGTTACATTGTTTCATATTCAGTGTTGCTCAATGTATGGTCCACGATGGTTTCAGGAAAAACAATCTATTTATAACGAGGTTTATAATTTTTAAATAAAATACATCGCATCGGATACGGGAAATCAACTACGGACCGAGACGTTCCTCACGAATACTGAAGCAAGACTAAGAGAAATATGCGACAGCTTGCTCTCGCAAATCTGTCGGTAAGGGTCGTTATGTATAGAGTTCAATAAATAGCAAATGAGAGCTCGCTCCGCGCTCAACTCTGCACTCGCCCTTCAGCGAGTTTCGAGACAAGTCTTATATCCGTGCATACGCACCCTAATTCTAGATACTCCGTGCAGGTGATTATACTCTCAGAAATTTTGTATGACAATGACAATCTAAGATGTATTAAAATTAATTTTTGAAAAAACGGTACACGAAAGCAAGATTGCATTAAATTTTTTTAGCAATATCTAAGCTTTTTTCTAAAATTGTACGTACTAACAATCTCAAAGCAAAGATTTTAATTCAACATTTATAAAAATAGTCAGATTTTATTTTTTAGCCAAATAATGTAATGACGAATTATTTCCTAATATTCGGTTTGTTACCACATTTTATTATTTATTTTATGTGGTCTGCGGATTCGCCGCCCACCCACCGACTGCCGAAAGTTTGAAAAACGCTGTTGTAGTTAATGTAACACACATTTTAAGCGACAGTTGATGGTATAATCTGGACACCTCAGGACATACTAGAATTATTAAATGGATCGTTCTGTAATCTTCAATCGCACGATTTAAAAACGTATTGCGTTTTTGATATGTGAGTTGACACTGTAGTACAGTTTTAAATTATTATATCTCAAATATTAAAAAGTATTAGAATTCTCAGTGAGAACATTACAAGTTGTACTTTTTATCATATTTTTACAAATGACCTACTTAGTGATTACTGTTTAGGTCAAAAATATTAGTCTATTACTTCCTTTGACGGAAGCACTGCAGCATCTGCACTGGGGGATGAAGGGTGGTCCAAGAATAACGGGGTCTGGGGTGGACGATTATATCTGATTTTGATCATAATTTATATTGATTATAATTAACTGCAGTAACATCATATAATCTATTTTAGTTAGGTACTTAATAGTTTTGATTATTTCATCTTTTGAAACGGTTCCCCCTAAAGTATGTTTTTTTTTTACTGTTTACAGATATTAGTATTTTTTAACAGCTTGCACAAATTAAAAAATATTTTGTCGTTTGTGTTTTTTGACAATTAACTGCACGGGTTACAACAACTAGTGATAACAACTGGTGATAACATTTAGTGATAAATATTTGAAGACGTATGGGTAGCTTGTTGGTCTAGTGGTTAAGACGCCGGCCTAGTGATCTAGTAGTCGGGTAAGTCCTATTTTCATAGTATATATAAAAGTTTAGCTTTAGTAAGAATATTGATCTCTATTTTTTTTTAAAACAATAAAAATAATGTCTATTGCTAAAACGTAGCGATATTGTTGAAAAGCGTTGTGAGAATCCCGCATGTAGGTGGGTAAATTGCATTGCGTATTACTACTTCCTGATCACTTCAGCGTGAAATCTTACGTACAAACCAGTTACATTTCTTTTATCTTGATGAATTCTGAATACAATGTTTATTGATGATAGAACGTTACTTTCCCGAGGTTTTTTCTTAATGACTCCTAACAGGCTGCTGGTACAATAGACTAGAATAGTTTAGAAGCAGACTCTATGCTCGATATAACGAGGCGTTCAGGCAGTGAGTGAGGGTCAATTGTAGTTTCGTTACTTGCTACAGCTGAAGCTATTTGGCGAGCAACAGAAAAACGGAGAACTGTTAAGACTCCTCGGAGTTTGGTTTCAATGAAACACTCTCCAGATCAGGTACCGGTACAGAATCCTACTCGTAGATTTATTAATTACGCGCCTTTGAGGCGAATCTTTCATAAAAATTATGCTCACCCCATTATTATAACTACCTTACTTAATTAAAACGCGTAGTGTCCTGTGTCGTGACTTGTAAAGATATTAATATTTGTATTAATATCGCAGTGAAAAGCATAATATAGCGGTATTTATAATTCATTTAATTTAGATATACAAACAAGGACATATATAATAACTTAATTTGACAGATTTGTTGTTTTTAATTATATTACTATGTTTTAATTTCTAAAATGTTTTTATATAGGTACCTTTAACTAATTTTTTTATCATTGCATTGTTATTTTGCCTTATTGCGTTGTCGTATTTATTTTGTGCGAGTCTCACGGGCCGTGAAAACTTAATAATAATAAATAAATAAAAGTAAAAAGATGACACGGAACATTGTCACCTCCATTGAGAGGTACCTACTACCTACCCCCAGCGGCCACAATAGAATATTCGAGTTAGGTATAATCCGTAAGGGATGAGCGGAGGAAGGTGCAAGGCGGGGCGGACCGGGTCGGGTGAACGGGAAATGGAATTCCAGACGTACCGTTGTACTCTGGATAGATGTGTCCATGTGTGCCTAACTTCAGATAAGAACCTGGAGATATTCAGCCCATAAATGTGGAAATATTGCCTTCGGTATCCGAGCGTGCGGTCGAACTTGGATATCAGCTCGCCGTGCCCGCAGCGCCCCCGGCTGGAACTACCCGTGACGCGTGTGATGTAGCACTTCCTCGGATGATCTGTTACGTCACACCGCTGAATTAAAATATGCAAATCTAATGCTATTATTATGGAGTGGATATTCGACTGAGGGAGATTCAGACAAGCGGTGGTGCTAACGGAGGCTGAAGCCGGAAAGGCGAGAGAAGGGGCTGAATACAGAACAGTTTGGTTCAAATTAGGCGATGATGTCACCAAAATACACCACCATCTATTTATTTTATTTCAAGTCGACCGATAATAAAGTTTACACTAATATTAATATTGAAAATAAATAATATTGTACGTGCGTATTTATTCAACAATAATAAGCACCCTTATTCGTACGCACAGTTAAAAATAAAGTTTTGCACATTAATAAAAATAAGGTAAGAATGTATATAAAGTAAAGTCAAAATTAAGAAAAAATTAAACATAAATAAGGTTGATGTTAAAAACAAAAATACGAGATAAAGAAAGGAAATAATGATTTTTAAAAGATCTGCTAAAATTAGGAGAGGATAGACGCAGCTATCTTTTATACGATAAATTGATAATAAATAAAATAAAAAATTAGGTTGTCTCCACGAAAAGACTAACTTGCAATAATTTAACGAATCAATAAACTTAATTATACTCAATTTTTATTTTTATATTTTCCACTTTTTTTTTTTTAAATATATCTAGATTAATAGTATAAATCTGATTGAAGGACGACACAACACAACAATAGAATCCTGATAAGAATACGCCAGACAGGATAGACAACAGCTTTTTAGTATTCTGGTATGGACCGATCCATCTACATTATTAAACATCTTATATTTCAAAATTCAAATTATAACTAAATGTCGATCCTGGATAGCGCCGGGCACAGACCCCTACTAGATAATATAATAATTTACCATTTATGTATTAATATATTTCACCCATAGCTATAAAATAATGATCTGATTACTGCGATATTTTCTTTAATTAAAAGAATAGCAACTTTAATAAGAAAGTTGATAATCGCCGAGTGTTATTACCGAGTCCACGATATCGAATTTAAAATCTAATCGGATGATTTGGTATCGGAGAATTAGCTATCGGGCGATTAGCTCCCATTACACGTTAATCGCCCGTTTGATTGATCATCTGATGTCTCAACAATCCGCAGATAGCGAGCCTTTATATAGATCTTGTAATCGGTCGCTTCCACCAATTCTTTTTCAAAGTTAATCAGTCCGCAGTCATTTAAAGCTCATTTTTCTTTGTTTCTACTTTGTGGTCTTTGAGCCATTTCATACTTTAATTAAGATTAATCTGATGATTAAATTAGACAATCATAAAACTATTATTGATCTTTTTTTCGATGACCTTTGCACAAAGATTGCGACTAGATTATACTAATCATTTTATATGACCGAAATAGATTAAGTATGTGTGCAATTTGGATGTTTTAGTACCGACCGGTATCAGAGATATTTATTATTGATCTTAACACAGTGTGAAGAAAATTACGCGGTTTGGTCATGGGTCGTACGAAACGGACGAATGAGGAAAGAACGGTGTATAACGCGTGTGTTGATGGCATCAGAAATAGAGGACGTCCACGGGAGACATTGGTGAGCATGCATGGATGCGGATAGGATGAGAGTTGTGAGCCATGGCGAAAATGATGCGCTCTATCGTCTGCCTACTCCCGCTGTGACAGCGAAATGGTATGTTAGTTATTGAAACAGTTTTTCTCATTGAGATATGCCACCACCACGTGACCCTTGCGCTGTTGGACCGAATTCGTAGGTCAGGGTGATTCTATACTTTGCCTCGAATGACTTCAGTTTTGGGCCAGTTCTGTCTTGCTGGTGCGTAGCTAGCCACTGTCTAATTCATCAACTTGTCAGTCACTCGAAAACTCTACTCCGAGAAACTCGAATTTGTGAATTTACCCAATTGAAAACTACCTTATAAATAAAGCTTCAATTTGTTAAATAAATTCGATAAAAAATATTCAGCCTATTTTAATTTAAATAAAAGAACACCGCTCTCACGACCAGGGCAGTCGCGACTCATTTACAGCGGATTAAAATGATATAACGTCATACTCAACGATACAAACAGTGACAAATATACGTCACATTCGTGTCCAGACGTAGGTAACGAACGAAAAAAAACGTTTTAAATATGAATTAAATATATTAATTATAAAGATATACATATAAAATCAATTTTATCGAAAAATATTGTTGTTGCGCCACCGGGATTCGAACCTGGATCTCTTTCCTAACCGGGGAAGGTGCTTTATCCAACTAAGCTACAGCGACATTATTTTTAGCGACAATTTTCGACCCTATATGTTACCTTTTAGGGTCGAAAATTGTCGCTAAAAATAATGTCGCTGTAGCTTAGTTGGATAAAGCACCTTCCCCGGTAAGGAAAGAAATCCAGGTTCGAATCCCGGTGGCGCAACAACAATATTTTTCGATAAAATTGATTTTATATCTATATCTTTATAATTAATATATTTAATTCATATTTAAAATAACACAGACCTATGTTCTGAATAATTACAACTTTACAATAAGAATGTGTTCTCCTAAATAAGAAAAAAAACGTGTTTTAAAAAAAATTGTTAAGCAATAGGATCTTATTTTTTAAGACTCTTTTATGTTTCTTATATTTATTAAAAACAATCTTCCAATATTTGACTAAACTCTTCCCGCTAATTAAAATTAGATATCATTTACAGCTGCTAATGAGAGAAACTGAAACTATCATAACTCGGCAATACAATAACTCTACGTTAGGAGAATAAGCGCTCCGTCTGTGAGGACTGAAACATATTATCCCACAAGAGCAAACAACCTTAAAATAGTTCCAAGAATGAAAACTAGTTTTGGGCAAAGATTATTTACCTTTCAAGCTCCCAGAATATATAATCAAATTGAAAATAAAATTAGAAATTTAACTGATATTAAAACATTTAGAAATGATGTTTTAAATTGTAAAGAGTAAACTATTTTATATAATGAAATAATTTGTATAACTACTTTTGTGCTATTTGGTCTCGTATATTTACATCTACCTACATTATTGGTATTATTATTATTTTAATTTTTTTCCTCTTCTCTCTTTTTTATTCACTTTTTTATATTTTATATGTATACTTTTTTTTTTCTCCTTAAATATTTTCACATTATATGCTAAGTATGTATTCGATCTTACTGTGTTTTGCCTACGATGAGTTTTGGTTTTATAAAATATATTAGTTTATCAATTTGCCCTAAAACAGTCTCGCCTAGTTGGGTAATGTATTTAAATGTGTGTAAATATGTAAATATGATACATTTTTAAAGAAAAATTCAGCTACAATACTTATTATATTATATTAATGATAACAAAGAAATAATCAATGCTATCAAAAAATACTTTAAACATTAACATGTATCCCAAAATTCATAATATTTTTATATCGTTGTTATAAATATATTGCATTTTATTTTATTATAAGCTAGTTATTCTAAACAATAATTACGAATACGTAATCCTCTTCTCTGCATTGTATTGTATCATTGTAATTATAACAGATTAATAAATAAATAAATAAAAAATAAAAACGTGTGTTGGGGTATATTGGCGAGATATAGTTTAGTTTATTTCAAAATTTGAGTAGTCTAACCATAGCTTCATAATTTTTAGTACCATCAACAAAGGTAGTCGTATACCTACCTCCCTCGTTATACTCTTATCGCTCATCCTCTACAGACATCCAAACCACAAAAATAAATGAAACTCAATTTGTTGTCATTTTAGATTCTATAAGCTGTCAAAATTTATTTCTTAAAATACTATAAAAATAATGTGAAACATTTTTGTGGGCCTATCTTATCGGCCATCGATCGGATCTCTGGCCGGATCCTGCACGGAATATGAAAGACATAATGTATAAAAAGCTGGAGACATCGCCGCTCCCCGGCCCCGGCCCCGGCTCCGGCCCCGGCTCCGAGCCCCGAACCCCGAACTACTGAAACAAGTAATCCTGGATCTATTTTGGAAGGGATGGGATATACTTATTTTTTTGTGAAACAGGGAAGATAAGGGAGTTAAAATGGATTCCCGCTGAAGATCGGCTATCAGGGCTGTTTCCAGACGGAGATAACTAACGATGCTCCCTGGCGCGGGGGACGAGGGTGGCGGGGGTGGCGTCTGACGAGAAGACAATTAAAAATACATTTAAAATATCCTAATTACGTTTTTTTGTATTTCCTTTCTGATGGGCAGACTTTGGTAATTACATTGATAGGTTTTCACTTCGCACAATCTTTTAAGTACAGTTATCTGTGTGAGAACACCCCCACCATCTACAGATAGCACAACATTTTAGGTCTCTGTTCGAGTAATAGTATTCTAATACACAATAACACTATTCATTTCTATGTTGAAATATATATTCAAGTTTTATTCTTGACGGGGTGGTTACGGTCATGGTATACGAGGATATCCGTCGGTGGCCGCTCGTATAATTTGTCTCCATCTTACGAGGTTACTAGAGTAGATGATTGTTAGTAACCGTGTCTACCGCGTGACGACCCCGAGATCTTGTGACCTCTTCTTCTACTTTTATTTTTTATACGAGGTTCTTAATTCTGCTGATATTATTTTTCTCAGTATTTACTGATTTGATCATTTCCGGTTTCTGGTGTCTGTTATTTCATACTAGAACCACCTGAATGAATGTGAATCTCTCGTGGAAACCTCGTTTTACTTCACGCTCTCGATCCAATCAGGTCATCCTTCAAAATTAACAACACCAGATCTACATACTTCATAATAAGATAACTGCTTCTTCAGTTGTATTATATAAATATTAATACCGCAATTGTGTATTGTATAATCTAAATTTTCTCGATTTATATTATTACAGTATGTCATATTTTTAATCAAAGGCTAGTTTATATTTCGTCTTAGAATTTCTTATAAATAATTATTAATTACATATGACTACACCGACCAACTACTCAGTGTAAAGGAAATTAACAGATTATCGACGATAGAAAAGGGTAAATACAAATTTGGAAAAAATATTTTATATATTGAAGAAGAAATAGTTGGCACACTGAAGTGGGAATAATTAGCTTACTTGAATAGTAAGGCTGATGAACGATACGAGTGTTTTTAGTACCTGTATGAAAACCAGGACGTCCGCAAAAGACCTGGCATAACTAGATAGTAAGTATCAATTTTGTGTTTATATTATCACTCCCGATAGATTAGCGGTAGCGCTTTTATATTTATTAAGGTACGTACGTATTATTTTTGTATTTATATTTTTATATATATGACATAATTTGTATCTACAAGGAGAACTGACTGTGCTAGATGCGTCACGCTTGTGGTGAGCATTTATTTATATTAATTTCGTGAATTTTGATTTTAACATATTTAATAATGTTTTTACTGAATATTTAATTAATAAAAAAATATTTCGGTCCGAGTGTTGGTATGCTTATTTGGGCACTGAGAGGTATAAATAACTACAAATATTTTTATTGTTTATTTTTATTAATTCTCCACACTGACCGCACCGCGAGCCTTGACTTCATACATTCCCTATCTCACTGCCAATCTATGATATCTATGTTGAGCGATCTATGCCCCCTCCACCGCACACCTCTCTCCAGCCGCGCCACTTAACTCAGTGTGTCTGTACAGATGTCTGCTGGTGTGTGTGTGTGTGTGTGTGTAGAAAGAAGTTAAAACCTATAGACCTATTATGTATAGGGTGGGCCAAATCAAAAAAACTCCCTGACATGCTATTTCACTATATATATTTATAGTGTTATTAATAATTAGTTAAAGACATGGCGTAGGTTCTTTAGTAATTTAATAAATATTCTTAGTATTTCAAAACGTTATTTAGTAGGAAGGAGAAGATAGAGAGAATGCAGTAAAATGAAGTTACTTAAGTATGCATGCGACAAATCCATTGATGATAGAATAAAGAACGAACAAGTTCGGTATGAATGTAAAGAGTCACGTAGAATGAGGAGAGAATGGTATCTAATATTAACATATATATCGTATTCACTCAAAAACACACTTCTATAATCTGTTACTGGTCTATAATCTGTCGCCAGGAGGAATAAAATTTTCATTTAATTTAGCTAAGACACAAACCATTTTATTTGAAAACAGTATTTTAAATAATCGCCGCCAGGGCGATGATACATTATTACAATTATAACCTGCTGCCAGTGTACGTGCATATCGCCGGGACGGTAAAATATGATTCATTCAATTATGTTGCATTTCCCTATTCTCGATAACACACAATTATATTTTCAATATTGCAAAATACCGACCGTGACCGCGCAGAAGCCAACATTGGCATGGAGCGGCTATTTATCGCAGAAGACTCGGTATGGCCAAGTAATCCACGCCAAGTCTTCAGAAGTTGATTGTTTACAGAGTTTGTTGTTGAAGTTCTGTCGTCCCAGCTTATATTAATTATATTATAATAGTCGAATGACTGACAGTACATTAGCTGTCTAAACAAAAAGACAATAGTATGAAGTGCATCAGTGCATCAGTGCATATCTCGTTTCTTGACTTGTATGCATAGAAGCCTCCCTCCGCGTGCACATCAGTCAGCTTATTACTATTGCGCCCCGAGAGTTTCCGAGAAAACGCGTTTTCTGAGGGAGTCTAATTATGAGTATAATATTAGATAATGATACGGAATGAACACGCGAAAGCGGCCACAATATTCGTGGCGCGCGCTATCGGAAATATATTTTTATATGAACACTGACGATACGAGATCTTATCTCCCGGGTCCGGATCAGGGGACAGATAACCTCTCGGTTCATTTTTAATTTAGGTACATTTCCAGAATCTTTTCGTAATCGCTCCAACGCGGTGTAATATCGTTATATTGTGATATTTTCATGTTTGTGCGTGATATTTTAAATATTCAGTAATTATGCTTGAGATTGTTATTCACCGTTTTGTGGTATTGTTCTCCAATTAATTATGGACCATTGCGTCATGTTTGGTGATACTCTTGCGTAATTTATATCTCTCAATGATGAACGCGCGCGTTTTCTAAGAAATATTTTGATTTCATTGTGGAATATTCCACAGCCTCTGGATACCAAAGCCTACATGACAACCGGAGCGTGTAATCGCGAGTGCGCGAGCTGTGCGTATAATTCACCGGCAAGGTAGGAAGGAATGAAATTTATTTTCATTTATTTTTGTCATTTTAAAATGTATTTTCTTAGAAAATGGTTACTTAACATAAACTTTGTGTAGGTAGGTACCTACTGAATTTATTTAGCAGTTCTTTACCTACCTACAAGGCTATATTATGTGGAACGTGTATGTTGTGTGAATTTCTAAAAAGTGTTAAAACGTAGTAAAACGGCAGTTATTTTACGTTAAGCTAGCTAGGTGAAAAAGTTCATTAAAAATTATAATTTATTATTTTTTCTTTTGTTTTATGGCCACGTCAAGTCAGCCATACCAAAAAAAAACCACATTTTCGTGTTTTTAACACAAACCTGTGTTTTAAATCGTAGTTGAACTATCAAAAACTGACATAATATTGGCAAATTGAATATTATAAATCTCTATTAATACTGTACCAAAATGATTTTTTTAAAATACGTTTAAGGGTTGCGCGATACCACCCACGTAACAAGTTGAATATCGTGAAATAATTGCATCATACGACATACGACCAATGTCAAGATATAGAGACTGAAAATACGTTGAATGTCAGAAGTCTGTATAAACCTGATGTCTAAAAAAACAGACCTTCAAGAGCTAGACTTACAACAGCGATGTCAAGCTGACGGCTCTCTGCAGTGACTTCCATGGACTTAAGAAAAATAATTCTCCTATTGCAAATACATTTTATTACAAACATTTATTTAGAATAACATAATTAAAATTGTGCACCTTATTTAAATATATATTTAAACAGAAATAAAAGATACCGCCTTGTGTTGTGTTTGTATTGTAAATCTCATCATCTTAAAATGTCCGCGTAATGTGTGGAAGCAGACGGCATACGGGGTGCGGGCTATGTGGGCTGAATTAGATGCCAGTTTTCTGAAATATGAAGATAAGGTAGCCGGCAAATGGGACAATTTCCATTATTTTTATTAAGAGAGAACAATAATTTAAATCATCCTTTGTCGAAACAGATGTAATTAAAGATATTTGAAGCTATTGCCTTCGTTCTTCGAATGGCTCTGTTGACAAATGGGCACAATAAATCCACTTGATAATCTCCAAGATGGATATTGTACCCGCAGCAATAACGCCACACAGATAATGCAGACAGACTCTGTGGAGATTGCTCTCCGAGATAGATACAGGCGCACAATACTAAATATTTATTTATATGTCAAATCCCTTTACAAAATACCACTGAGTTCTTAATCCCTTTAGTTGTCTATGAAAGCTGCCAATAAATGACTTCTTTTAAAGATTTTTTTTCAGGAGAAATCACATTTTATTTGTGAAATTGCGATTATTCTGAACATATGGTTGTTTCTTGATAATTAAATCAAATGAGAAATCCAATTTATAGGCACCACCTACCAGGTTCTACGTAAAGGTGCCTGATTCTAATTAAAAATATGGTTGCTTTCAACGGGAAAAAATAGATGTCTCACTAAAAAAGTAACACAAAGATTAAATCTGATGACGTCCATGTGGGTTTCCACGGGGAAGCATTCTAGCGGCATTAGAAGTGTCCCGGTACCATCCATACTACAGCAGTTTATTGTAAATTAAAAATCAGATTTAATAAAATACAACACAGTAGAAGTAAACATATATAGGTATATGGTACATATAAGAAGAGAAAATTGAAAAAAAGGGATTTATCTTTGAACTAAAATTATAAACATTATTATACCTGGATAACGAAGATAAATATTTTGCGAGAAAGAAATGCTAAATTTAGGTGGCAGCAAAATACCGAGGTAGATGGTTAAACCTCTCTATAGAAATAAAATCCCAACCCGTTCAGGAAGAGATGAAGGCAAATAACTGAATAAATATAAAAAATTAACAAAAAAACGAAACGGGCTATAAGTGATATATTATTTATTATTATTGCAATCAGAGTTATTATAAATACTAATTTAATGTATTAATTATAAATATATACATTAAATTGGTATTTAAAACATCACAGACCTATGTTCTGAATAATTACAACTTCACAATAAGAATGTGTTCTAAATAAAAGAGTTATTATTGTTCGAATTTAGTTATCTGATATATAACAACACGCTTTTCAAAAAATTTTCAAAAGTGTGACATTAGAAAATAAATTGAACGAAATGTTGTAAATACGCCGATCGCCTTACATTCCCCGAGGTGAATGCAAACTTTTGGAGAGACTATCTCACATTTGAGGTTATAAGTCCAGAAGATAAGGGGCTATGTGCCGAAGATAAGAGCAACGATCGGTATCGCGCTATATTTACACAATCTACCACTTATCTCGCTCTTGCCCCAGGATATCGCGACTTATATAAAACGAAAGATAACGGAAACATAAGTCACCCAAAAATGTCTTTATTTGCTACATGTTAAGATTTTGTTGTTTTGTATTTCAGGAAATGTGTTCCGTGACGCGCGGAAATATCACGAACACTTTTAACTATTTATTTTTAATGGGAAGTTTTGTGCTGTCGTCAAACAGTTTTTGATAAAAATACTACCATCCTGTCGCATGTCGCAAATTTTGGAAAATTTCAATGCGATCATGCCCAGGAGACACCAATACCTCTCTCTGTTAAAAAAATTATCTGTATGGGATATAACGGGGTTTATGGACCACGATAACACTCATTCGATTAGTGTTATCGTGCTTCAAAACGATGGCTCTTAAACATTTTTAATAACTCGTTAACACGCACAGACGAAATCTACCTGATTATTGTAATTAACTCTATCGAATATTAAATGACATTAAATAGCAGCATCGAAAATAATCATATTCATAGTGACAGCGGTGGGTTACCAATACGTTAACAAGGGGCTCGCTTAATCTGAGAGCTATTCGCGGTGTTCCGGGGAAGAGGTGGATCTTTTATCACTCTTATACAATTATACGGAATAAGTATTAAAGCAATCGAGCAATACTGATATGTAACAACACCATAATTAATATCAATAGCTGAAAAATGTGCTTACCTCGCTTAAGTTGCAAGAGGGAAAAGTTGTAAAAACTGAAGTTCTTATCAAGTAAATGATGGTGGTACAAAGTAATAAATATTAGGAACTGTCCTCAAAACTATGCACAATTACGGTAAAGGGGAAAAAATGTGCACGTGTGAAGTATGAAGGATAATCGTTCAAAGCATCGTTCACAAAAATGTTGCGTAGAACATCTAAGAACATCTGGAAGCAATATCAAACATGCCCGTTTTTAAGCATTGTTAGACTATATATACAAAAACGGCTAGATCTCTTTTATTATGCATCCGAAATAAATGTAGTTTTCGAGAAATTTCAGAAGGCAACAAAGTCTTATGGTTCATAATACATTTAAACCATTTACGAAATTGCGGCTAGGTACTGATTTGATCTGAGAATATATATATTTTTCTTAACATTTAAAGGCTTGCCGGCCTCACCAGCCCACCTCTGCATAGGGATCTTTTCTGAGTGAAACTGATGTAAGAGCAGCAGTTCTTCAAACAGTTTTGGTTGGACTAGTTGGAAAAAAGTAACATTCTTAGCACAAATTTATGGTCCATCCCCAAAGAACTTCCCTCTTTTCGAATCTTATTTACAAACACAACTCTCTGGTGAATCCATATCCCTTTCTGAATCCACTCTTTTTCCAAATCAACCAGATAATGTGATTTCTCAATTATTCTATTTTACTATTAATAGATTTAGTATAATAATAATTATAGTAGTAATAAACGAAATAAAATGTATACCTGTAGAACCATAAATAATACATATTCATCTAAACTAATTGTTGAAGCACGTAATTAACGCGATTGTACTTGTAAAAATATTTCAACAATATTCCACCCGACCTACCCCTCAACATACAGTACCCGAGTTGATAACATCTTTTTAATTAATTTTCAACATTTAGCCTGGCTAACAGAATTACACATACGTAATATGTATTTTAATGAAAATAAAACTCACTATTTTATTGTATTCATCGTCATCTGGCTTGCTATTATGATCTATTACATAAATCTCGATACAAGAAGCCGTTACGTAAAGAGGAAACAAAGAATCCTACTTGCTTACAGCAAATAAAAATAAAAATTCTAGTCAAGAAACAATGAAAGCATAAACTTAAAGGCTGGGGAATTAATCGCTAACTGTTCATTAAATTCATCGTTCAAATATGGGATTGTATCACAATTGTTGTGAAAAAAAACCAGAAAATATTGTGAACTAAATGTCTGATGGATTGTGCGAAATGTTATGGAGTAATGCGTTCAAGAATAATTGCAAATTCTAATAAGTAAACAGATGATATATTATCTATCTAGAAAACAAATCACTATGTATCGCAAGTATTCTACAGATTGCAAATACGAGACGAACTATGTAGATTCATTTCATTCATCCAGACTTACTTTGCATTTAAGATCACGTTTTAAACTTCTTCTTGATTTTTTTGCATATTTACAAACAATCTAAATGACAAACGCCAAACATGACACTTTCAAAATTAATTTTATACCAGGAGTCCATGGGTTAGCCAGTTTACTAAAAACGGGAATGTTATTATACAATAATTGAAAGCAATCAAGATTGTCAAGAGTTGTATCAGTTTTCTGAGCTGTTGTTCCGATTGCCGAGGGATGGATCGCTGGCTACGTTCACCGCGGAGATAAGGGGATTTGCTGTGCCGAGGATGTTAAAATAATGAAATCCGATGTTTAACGCACATGATTCCGAGAAAGGTTGGTCAGGATCACGAGTCGTGACCGGCGGGTCGGGCCGCCGTCACTCAGCCCGCTCATCTGATGGTCCGCGTCCCGTGGTGCTGGCCTGCTGTCCTGCTGGCCTGCTGGCCAGCTGGCCCCGTGGAAGGGCTGCGGACTGACTTTGGTTGACAATGCTCAGTCTCTTGCGACTTGTAGACAGTCATGAAACGACGAATTTAATCCGAATCAATAAAAAAATGTAAAAATCACACAACTCCAATTGGTTCGACTTCTTTTTCAGCCCGCTCATCTGCTATTAAATTCAGGCCTCTCTTTACTCTTCCTATTGCCATTTTTCTCTATTTCTTCCTATGTTTCATTTGTGTTATCGGTTCAAAGAGTTGTTGGACAGCCTACGTTTAATGCTTCTCCTTCCAGAAAAGGGTCTTCACTCTTAATACCTTTTTACCCTTGTCGCTTCATCGGTTAAGGTTCAGCCCATTGTCATTTCAGTTTTTTTATTCCACAAACTACATCATCTACTATGGTCCTACTCTCATTTTGATATGTAATTGGCAGAAAGCAATTGGCTCCCGTGTCAACTGCTTTTGCAAGATAGAGCCTGCTTTTAAATAATCCAATAATGGACCGTGCACCTCCAGATCTGATTCTGATTTCTGAACCTGGCATCTAAATCCACTGAGCCACGACCGGTTCTCGTAAATGTTTAATTATTACCGTATTATATAATTATACATTTACACATAAACTGTTTATAGTTCTACAATTATCTTTGTTTTTAAAATTAAAAATTGTTATTTTCACTTATGGAAATAACGTGTGAAATGGAATGTATTAACTGTCTCTTGGGAGTGCTTACTGATTTGGATAACAAACAAGTGTTATATCTATTGCTAGTGATGGTAAACCGTTACGTGACTGTGATTGCGTCGATGATTGTTAACTGAGATTTAACGATGATTGGTAACTAAAATTTAACTGTCGGAGGCTTACTTTCTAGTGTACCAGTCATTGCTCGAAGAATTACGTTAATCAGCTATCAATCATCATTACAATCGAATACAATCACAGTCACACTAATCACAATAACAGTCAAAATAACGGTTTAAATAACGATTTTACCATCACTATCTAATGCCAGCAGTTTACTCTCGCCGAGGCATGGCGAGAGGAACTGTGCACGAGAATGTACTGTAGTTCTCAGTTTGCATCGCATATTCTCGTATCGACACGGGTCGTATCGTGCCATCTCCGCGCTCCGTTCCGGTCGGAGCGTGGACGAGGCGAGGCGAGGTGAGGAGTCTCGGCGAGAGTGGACTGCTGGCATAAACAACTAAATTAAGATGACATCAGAATAAGTAACGGAAATATTAAAAGGGTGGATCATAACATCTGGTTGTAGACGTAAGTTCTACCCGTGCACGGCAATGGTGAATATGGCTGCAGTTAGTTTGATAGCTCCCGAGACACTTGCAAATGTATGAACGGAGAACAAGCGATCAAAAGGTTTTATTTCGCTTCAAATAATATTTGTCCACAATATTGGTCTACTGACATCGTCTACAATTGAATTTCTAATCATCGACCACTAAATATATCGACATTCAGTCAGCTGTTGAAATGTTTGAGATTAATATATTCGACCATACCATTATCCGCGCGGTTTGTTAGAAATTTGATTTTAAAATGATAATATCCACTACTATTGACAACATTTCTTGGAAAATACTTTATTTTGTTTATTAATATAACTAAAAACAATTATTCGATCAGCATTGATCAATAGCTGTTGTCCTTTTGACCACATGCCATTCTACATTATTTACTTACTTCCTCCCAACTGTACTCGTGCATCAGCTGATTCACTTCATCGTCTAGCCGCACCGTTCAGTCCAATCCGTTTATTTAGAACTCAAAGGCAATGCGACGAGTGAAAAGGGTCGACTCATTCATCGTCATCTCTGGCGCGTGTTGTGTTGTTGCGCAGCCCTTTCTGCGCTCCCCGCCGCTCCGGACCCGCGCTCGGGAGGCAGTAGGTACTGGGTACTGGGTACTGGGTACCACTCCATCGCTAATTGGATTCAGATTTTTATCTGGCGAAGCAAAAGAAGCGATAAAACAGAATAGATAACATTCTGCGCTGACTTATTAAGGCCATTCTCAGAATAATATAAGATGCGGCCGATAAGAGTGGCAACTCAGATTTTATACTCTTTTGTTATTCCTATGAGATCTCGCCTGCAGACGGGGCGAGACTCCCGATTGAGATACACAACATTACACCGCTTCCTGTCTGTTTTTAACATTGCTAATCCCACCATTTTACTCCTCTTTCTCAAGCTTTACCAATTCTATCACTTACTTAACAGTAACTCTCACTGACCACCAGCACCATTCCACTTTGTTTACCTTTTTAATAGTCACATTCCTCGCATCTTCCTCAACCTCATTAATAAATCTCGTTAATCCTACCCACGTTACATAATATGTCACGGTTATTTCTTCTCGCAAAGTCACAGTGTATTTTTATCAAGAATCTAAATCTATCTGTGCGTTAGTTCGTGTGTGTCTCTGTTAAGTGTTACAAGAAGTTTTGGAACAGTACAGTGAAGGATCCCCTTCCTTATCAACGTTGTTGGCCCATGGAAGTGCACTGTATTTTTTACGTTCAGATAATTTGCGACCAGTGTGGGTTAGAACACGGTGTGCTTGAAACGTGTTTCGCTGATAAAGGGATATATTGATTATAAAATTTGAGTGAATTTGCATTACGCGTGATTCTAGGATCCGACAATTTTGTGGTATATAATAACATGTTTATCGTGAAGTCTTTTTTTCTTAAGAAATAAGCAGAGGAATATGTTGCCATCGAAGATTCCTTGTAAGTAATATTATAAATATTATTCCTGCCATTATTTACTTATCAATATTTATTGGTTTAGATTAATAAACTCGTTGATAGTGATCTACGGTACTTCACAGTTTGTAATCTTTTATGTAGTTTACTATGTATTTTAACATTTCAAGAAGTGCGTACTTGATTTTTACATATCGATAAGAAAACATATTTAATCTCTTCTTTGAAGGTTTATATTTATTTAAATATTTTTTTATATACATATAGAACGTATCAATTCCCTATATAATCTAAATTAATATAATTAATTGATCTAAACCAAATTTTGTAGTTACGTTTTAGGAGCAAACGTAAACACACCCGCAAAGATAATTTTTTAAATCTTTGCAAAATTTCATCATAACAGACGATAAAAAAAGACCCCAAAAATTGTAGTTAAGTCTATTAGAATTAGATTTTAAAAATACATTAGAATAATAGCCCCTTCAATACTATCACAAATAGATCTAGATCTAAACACTCCCGTTCGATCGATGAGATCTCCGAGCCTTTTGCAAATTTACAATATTAATCTCGGTTATTTCCCTTCTCTGTCTAGAAGGCTTAATTATCATAAATATATCTCATTCAATAGACATTTTTCACGACTCGGTTAATATCCGTTTAGAGTTGTAATACATGCTAATCATACAGCCAAGTACACGCTACACCGTAAACGACTCGCTTTCGATGTCATTGACATGGAAGCCATGGGCTTTACATTGCACGAATTATATTAAGATATTTTGTTCTTTCTCTTCAATTGTAACACTTCATATTGTTCAAGTTTTCATTTGATTTTTAGATATTTTACCTCAACTTGTCTCTTTCGCGCCAATGGTTTTATCGCACACCTTCATAGCTATTTGTCGGTTTATCTTCATATTGTACTTTAATACGTCTTCGTAAAAGTATCTGCAAGGGCCGTTAAGCAAACCTGTTGATAATATGTTTTATTAAAAATAATACTATAATTATGCTTTCATTGAAATCTCCCAAAGATTTTAAAAATAACTTTATGAAGGTTAGTATATTTTATAAAATCAGTCAATTCATTTGGGTCTAAATAATTGGCATTACTTTTAACATACAGTGAAATGCAGAATATAGCGCCTTTGAGGAGAATTCTTTTTACCAGCCAATATTTTTATTAATTACTAATATATTGTTGCAATGAACTTAATAAATTTCAATTAATTCCTTTCACAATAAGCCGACTGACTATTTATAAGAATATTTGCGATCATTTATATGTGTATTATAAATAAAATCCTAAAGTACTCTGTAGTAGTTTGAGTTGAGAAATTTATGCATTTCATTGGAGAGAAGTGTCAAATTCCTTTTTGTTATGAACAATTTTCAAAATACAGTTTTTCAAAATAAAAACAACGAAATCTACTGTATAATATTTTGAAAAAAATGGAACATTGCAATGTTGCAGTAAGGTGATTAATATGTATTAAAAATAATTTGACTTAAATTTTATGTAGATACCTAGTTAATAATTATAATTTTTATTTCATTTTGATTCGTATTCAAAATAAAACATCATTTTTTTGACATTCTATGATACGATGAATATTAAAAAGGGTTTATGATGTTTCATTAATATGAAGACGATCCATTTCAGAAAAAGCGACACTTAGATAGACAAAAATAGCAAATAATTCCATTAAACCCTGTCCTAGAGCGGGGTTTAAACATTAATTTGTTCCCGATTTACTCTACCTATTTTAAAAAAATGTAATGGAATAGAAAACGTTGGCACAAGTGAAAATTTTTAAAGGAAGTGAATTTTTTACATATAATGTTTTAATGCTAAATACTAATTATTAATTAGAAAGACATACATATAAATTCTATTTTATCGAAAAATATTGTTGTTGCTACCGGGATTTGAACCTGGATCTCTTTCCAATCTGGGAAAGGTGCATCCGGCAACAACAGTATTTTTCGATAAAATTGAATTTATATGTATAATTAATACATTTAATTAATATTTAAAACATCATAGATTCACAATAGGAATGTGTTCTCTTTAATAATGATTTAATGGTTTAGATATCGGGGAACTTTGTAAAATGTGATGCTGTGAATGAATATTTTATTGTTTATGAAGATATAATCAAAATCAGTTAAATACGCGGACACGCGGTGTTTACAGATCAGCTTAGTATTCGGATAATAAAGATTAATAAATTTGTTATATACTGTTCCTTTTTGCGTCACGGCTACCCGAGCCCGTGAAATATTTGACACCCTCCCCTCCGCGCGCCCCCACGCCCCCCGCGCTTCCCGCGCCGCTCCCCGCGAGCCGGAGATAAGATCGCAGTTCGCTGGAGCTGGTTTAGGAGATAACGAATCGGTGATAGATTCGTGTGTGTGTGCTATTGGGATCCATCCGGCGCACGTGCCGGGTGTGCGCGAGTGTGAGTGACAGCCGGCCGCGGTGTCCGCACGGCGCACCGCGGCACTACACCACTACACCACCACACTACCACACCGCCGGTGGTGGCGGCCCGGCAGTGCGGCAGTGCTGGTACGCAACGTGCGCGTCATGTCGGATGGGTGTTTTGCTGTTATGGCAGTTCTTGGGATTTACCATTTTCGACAACTGGTATACCTATAATCAGGCCTATTCTCAAAATTGCATTGAAGGTGATTGTTACACCAACCCTCAAAAATAGACAGTATGTAAATTAACGTCCGTGTTATATTTGAATGAGATAGAGTGAGGGAGATAAACGTACCATAATCTGTCAAAACATAAAAATGGCAACAGGATTGGCCGTGATTCTTCATTACGACGCTGCGGATGAGGAAATCAATAGGTAACTTATGAACAAACCTTTTTCTGTGAACTTTGAATACTGTATTAGTACTTATTTTAACCAAAAACTAAATATTTTTAGTCGAAACTCGAGAATGGAAAGACGTCGTTTGCGTGATTTGTGCGGTATAGTTGTACCTTATCAAGGCGGTATAGTTGTAAAAATTGCCCATTTGGAATTTCCATCGGGTTGCACAAATCACGCAAACGACGTCTTTCCATTCTCGAGTTTCGACTAAAAATATAAGTTTTTGGCTAAAATAAGTACTAATACAGTATTCAAATTCACAGAAAAAGGTTTTTGAAGGTTGGTGTAACAATCACCTTCATTTCAATATTGCAATTTTGAGAATAGGCCTGAATATTGTATGAATAAACGAACCCCACCGTGATGGACAAATTGTAAATGAGTTGGCCGCTGCGCGTGTCACATCTCACCTGTTACATTACACTATTCTGATTTTTAGTCAATCGGTGAAGAGTTGTCAGTTGAGAGTAGTTAAAAGATATATACAAATGTATCAATTAGAAAGATATACAGAAAAAAACAATATTTGGGTTGCTACCATAGTGTAATGGTAACGCATTTCCCCGGATAGGAAAAGATCCAGGTTCGAATCCCGGTAGCAACCAAAATATGTTTTCGGTTAATTGATTTTTTCTGTATGTATTTTTAATTGATGCATTTAATGTGTATACCACAGAACTGCATACGTTCTGAAAAAACTGCAACTTCGCAATAATAATGTGTTCACGTTAAATAAAAATAATTTAATAATTGTTAAACGCAATAATTGTATTATTTAAAAAAGGGGAACTAGTCATAAGAGAAAAAAATAATGTTTTCAAATGTACACATAATAGTCGATACATTCTGGTGTGACCAACGTACAAAGGGCGAAAATTGTTCTAATGTTTATTAATATTAATTTAGATTTTTTAATATTGAAGAAAACTGATACAATAATTTACCGTCACGCCGTTTCCCCGCGGGGGGTAGGCAGATAAGATAGAGCGCCACACTCGTCTGTCCTGACGTTTAATTCTGGCTTCATCATGAGTTTTAAACTTTGTTGCTTGAAGGTAGTTGGTTTCCCAGACCATTTATCTATGCATTACTTTGTGCACCAATAAACACAATTGGTTTTGTACAAACCGTGGCACCAATGTCGCGATCACCATATTTCTATCTAACCGACCGCACGGACGCCGTAGTGTGTTTACCACTCGCGGTGACAAATACGAAAAAACGAGGAATATATTATAAATTTTTATTTTCATGAATGATCTTGCCACTTTCATACGTATTTCTACGTGGTAAATAATACTAGCGATGAGCTCAAAATCACGAACTGTGAATCAATCATAGTGATATCTCTAAGTCACAATCACTAACAGTGATTTCCCGAAAATATTGTCATTCTGCTCTGCAGTTTGTATTTTTATACGGTGTTTATTATACTAAACGTGAGCACGTGATCTGATCTGAATATATTTGTAATGAACTGTTGACTGTATTTGGCTTACTATTTTATTTCAGCTTACCAGTTTTGAAACTATGTAAAAGTCTCAAATGTAAATACGTCATTGTATATAAAAATTGTAATGAAATGGTCACAGTTTTCAATCACTGGTGTCAATTAATAGCAATCACAAAGAGTAGCCTATGATCTCTTCATCAGTAAATGTATATTTAATGTTTATTCAATTATTAAATACGTGAAATGGAGTTAAAGTTGAGATTTAAAAAAAAAGATACGAGACTCCTAGAAAGAACCATCGTTATTTACACACATGCCATTCTTGGTAATTTAAATTGAAAATTTCACGTCTCAGACCAGAATACCAAGCATCTTGTGAAGAACACATATCGGCAGGGCCAAATTTTAAGATTGGTCTTGAGGAGTGGAATGACACGAGACGTATGAACCAGGCGGTTGCAGACAACGCGTTGTTCTGCACTATGCTATGCACTATGCGCCTAACACATTTATCTCTGCATAGCTCCGCAATTTGAAATATGATTGATTTGCACGAAGGCATAATGATGACCTTCAGCTGAAATGTGGTACAAATGATCAGATATTTTTACTCAGGGACGTAACACTACAGCATCGGGCTTGAAATTGATGCAATGAAACTGAACTGCGATGATCTCCGGAAGAGATTCGGACGGTCCGGTACCAGACGATTCGCGGAGACAGCATCGCGGTTCTAATAAAAAGAAGCGTCGCACGCTGCGACTCTTCGGGAACGGGTGAATTGAATTTGGTGATCATTTCTGCTTGTTGTCTCGCGGAGACTTCCGTCGGGCGGCTGCTGGCGAGTGACTGCCGGCGATGCTCGGCGCTGATAAGGTGGCTGGATGCGCGCGCACCCGATCACGGCCGCGATACGGCGGCCGCGGCAACCCCGAGGCGCGCTCCGTGGGCGGGACGCGAGTTCGAATTTTAAATTTGATTCCGTATCTGTTCTTGGGAAAAATCTATGGATCTACAAAAAGGCGGGAATCGATTTGTCCGATCTGAGCGTGCGATGTTTGTTTTTAAATGCTAAGAGGATAAATCGAATTGTATAAATTAAATGTCAGAATGCAGTGTTTAGCGTCTGCGATCAGAATGGCGCGATCGCCCCATCTCGCGAAGGTTCTCAATCCTGTCATGCAAATTGTGCTCATCCATCAATTGCCCGACTTGTGTAGAAACACTGCTTTTACCCAGCTGTTTATATTTATGATAATATAATCCGTTTTAATTTTACTATAATTTCTAAAAATATACACCGATCGAAGTACTGTATCGGTCCGAATATAAGACGACATGCAATTTCTCGAAGAAAAAAAACAAAATATATTATTTTTACTAATCATTAAAGAATGCAAATAAGGATAAATATACAGAAACATGTAAAAATTGTCAATGGTAGTTCTTTTTAATCACCAAATATTTCACCGGTAGCATCATCTTAATCAGCCCTTCATCACTGATCACATCTTCAGGTTCACTTTCTTCACTGGAGTCGAGATTACTAGTATTTTCTTCCAGCCACTGAGCGTCCTCCGCGCCATCCAGGGTGTCCAACAACCCGCGACACCTCATAAACCCATTAATGATGCTTGCGTCAACTTTAGACCGTGCCTCCATCAGAACAGCGGCAGTAGGCTCCTTCATTTTTATTGTCCTCGCTTTATTGACCACGACATCCGAAAATCACAAAATGCCCGACAGTCGAAAGGTCCGGATATAAGACGACTCTTGTTTTTTAATGATATATCGGGGAAAAAAGTCTCATCTTATATTCGGGTCACTACGGTAATAATGTAACATTAACATTCTATTCAATCATATTTCTTCCACAATTTCACAAACTTAATGTTCACAAATAAACGTCTTGTAGGTAGACTTATTGATATTTCCTTGGAATTTTTTTTCCTTCCCTTCGTGTCAGGATTGACGTACGGCGGCCTCATTATGCAGGTCTGCAGGTCTGCAGTGTCGGTCCTGGGTCGCCCTCGCGACTGACTCGGTGCGACGCGGCAATTCACCGATGTGGTACTTTTCCACGTCTGGATTTGTCATATTGACGCTCGGCGCACACTGCGGCCGAAATATTGGAAAGTTTTCTCTGATGAATAATGCTAATTAATTTATTAATTTATTTTTGTCACATTCAAAGATGGTTTATTTATATAACATTTGAAATATAATACTTTGTTTTATCATGTAAAATATTTAAAAATAATTAAATCAAAATTGACTTTTATAGTTTTAGTGAGAGTTTAGTTTAATTTTAAATAAAAAAATATATATTTCGTTTTGAATTTTTTAAGGATAGGTATCTAATTTATTCGATATTTAATATATCTTTATTTTTATATAGTATTTATGTATGCATTTTTAAAATATGTAAAGTTAAGTAGTTTATTTTTAATGATATTTTATATAGTTATATGTTTATTAATATCGTTTATTGGATAAATGAAAAACAAAAACATACGTGTAAGGCTCAATGAGGGAGGCATCAAGTTAACACTTTTAGAATTGGAATAAACCGATTGGTAACGAAAATGCGAGATGGAGTTGCTTACATCGCTTCCATGTACCTTATGATATTGTATTGGTACATATGTTACCGTCCCACTTCGTTTTTTTTTCTTAGTTTTTGATTTAGATTAGAGAAAATCAGCATAAAATGACAAATCATTCATAACTTCGGTTGTAGATATTAAATATATTTTTTTGATAATTAATATTTCTCGTGTACCGTAATGGTGCCAGTCCAAGCTTTACTTTGGCTGTCCTATGGTCCTACATTTTTCTACGCCCGTTTTCTTACAAAATACGCCCGAATCAACAAAGTGAAGCGACAAATAATATTGTAATAAACAGCTGTGACAAAGGTTGGCCCCCGCTGGCGGACAGTGTAGCCGAACAGTGTAACCGAAGCACACGGTTGTGAGTTGTTCAACAATAAAATTTGTTAGCGATACCATCTCACCTTTTGTTTATTGAAGCACCCGTGTATCAAAAAAGGTTTTCATTCGAGTGTTGCCAGGCCCGCCGGAATTTCTTCCGGCCCGCTGGCACTGTGGCAACACCGACTTGTCGACAAGGAACTGCCAAATTGTGTAGGTGGTGGGAGTGTGTGGAGTGTGTGGAGTGTGTCTGCAGTGTTGGCGAGGGTGCACATGTGTTGCAGGTGGGCCTCTAGCCGTATTAGATTGTAGTCAAAGTCAATTTGTTTATGCGTTCGTTTCAGTGTGCGTGTATTCTGTGTCATCAATGACATATGAATTATATTACATAGATAGTTGGCATCAAAGAATTTGAATTTAAAATTAGAGAGGCAATATCAGTAAGAACTCATATTAATATTCGTGGATAACTGATGAAGCTTGGTTACGGATGCCAAACTATGACTATTTTCCAAATGTCCGGAAGAAAAACAATAAAATATTTTTTAGCTTTATTCGGAAGTGAGTTGTAAGCAAATCAAAAATTGAAACAAAATTCAAATGAATACAAGTGTGCCGATTATTATGAAAATGGTCTAAGTCAAGAAATTGAAAAAAAATTGTTTATTAATTATTTCGCGTCACGTTGTTTTAAATTAATATAATATGATGCAAATTGTAACAATTGTGAAAAATTTGAAGCGTTATATTCAGTGTATTGTTACGATGTTCAACGGTATTCCGCTAGGGTTTATTTTGATAATAGAGTAAGTCATTTCCTTATAAGCTAGATGGAAAATTTATATATGTCGAAATCGTTATAAGCTATATAAAAATATATTTGAATTAATTCAAACGCAAACCTTTAAATATCTGGAAACGAAAGAAACATGACTTAGACCACTTTCATAATAATAGGAACAATTATATCGTCCATCGGAATAAAAATATAATACAAGCAAATTTGAGCATGAATTTTTTCCCCTTTTTACAATGTGGTGCTGTCGGATTTTAATGTATTTTTTCCTCTCGTTCTGTTTTCAATTTATGACTTTTGAGGTATGGTAAGTCACGTTCTGAAAGATAATTGATTTCAGATTATTACTCGAATAAATCCACACTGCATCCAATATTTTTTTGTAGAAACAGTAAAACGAGGGAGCATTGTAGAAAGCGATAGACCCGCGATCCACCTGCATGAACCATCTAAGACTACCGGAATATTTTTTCTACTCTTCACCCGGTCGCTGTAAATATTTTTCGGCTTTGTCCAAACAAGTTTACATAGTGTTTTAATACGAGCGGGAATAATTTTGTATAGAATTCCGATAACTGGGAATGATATCTTTTAAAAAAATAAATAACTTCTGTCGTTATCTCGTTAAGTTTTTTGATTTATGCCAAAGGTTAGAGGTTTCGGTTACTGAGTGGGTAACCCGTGCGCGTCCAGTTACGTTATTATTTTGTTAAATTAATTAAGAAATTATCACAGTAAGTATGCATCTTAAAAATAATAATTGGAGTAATTAATTTTTTTTAAATTTCTCTGAAAAATATTATTTGTATTATATTTATTATAGTGAAGTTCTTTGAATGTTGACATGAATAACAAAAAAAAGAAGCAAAGTGTATGTATAGATCAGTGGCGGTCGGTGACTTTTTGTAGAAAGGATGCTGAATAATAAGTTTATACCTACTATCAAATATACAAATCTATAGACTAGCCCACGAACAAGATGCAACTACTGATACAAGTAGTCTATCAAATTAGTTATATAATTCATTTACGTTCCGCAACATCAATTATAGAGCAATTTTTTAAATTTAATAGACAATCAAAAGATATTCAATGTTTCAATAATTCGGCCCCAAGTATTGAAGCCAAGCTGTCAAAAATGCGCCACACAAACAAACTCCTCAAAACAATCTGTTCGCTTCGTAATATGTATGCTATTCTGTGCATTATACCAATTAGCATTAAAGTCATTTTTTGTACGTTGGATGTTGTTAACGAATGCGTATACAGTATTCGAAGACCTTGACAGGTAGAATTCGTTCAAACTTTGTGGATACGAAACGAATTATAGAATCCACTATTGCTATTCTGTGTGTTCATGCGATTCATAGATGTTCGAAAATTGAGAATGTATATGTGTTTCGACTTGCTCTGTTCGCGCTCCGTGTCGCAGTGTGTGCTAAGACTGGTCTCTAAAGGACAGTGTGAATTTATTAGCAGCAGTGCTGTATTCGGCACGAAACAAAAAGTCCAAGGCGTTTTGACTCTAGAACACAAAGCATATATGAAGCGACCGCGCTTGATATAGATATGCATATACATAATCACATCGTATTTACGTTTACGTTTGATTAACAAATATACAACAAAAGATCGCCGATTTCAAATTGCCACCATTTCTCAAGCGCTGCTTTGTGGAAGTTAATACTTGGCAGTGCATACGTAGTATTATAGCATTATAGTAATGTTACAAAACGATCAGCAACGATTGCAGCAAAGAAATGGATCACTTGGAAGGAAGATTGAGCGTAATTTTGTAATTTGGGCGATTTTGGGCAGCGGAAAATGGTGTCATCCACAAAAAATCAACCGAGTCATTGTTTGGTACGCTGTGTGAGCTGAATGAATCATTGGACCGTTTTTATTTAAAAATGAAGCAGGTATAATTATTTATCGCGTTTTGTTGGAATAGGTTTTAGAAAACCACGCATGTTTATATGTTTTTATCTTTTACTGCCAACCGACATAACTTTATTTTCACTATTATTAATATTTTGAACTGAAAATAAATGTTTCAACTTTTATAGGAAATTATTAAATCGATTTTTACATGCATTGATAATGAGATATATTTATTTTTTGCGTGATCTAAAAATAGCTGGTTACGAAAGGGTCAATAAAACTCAATGTAAACAATACGTACGCATTCATAAAGTAAGCAGAACGGTTTTTCAATACTTAATCCAAAATAATTAACATGAATCTTATTCTCATTTTAAAGCTTTGCAATCAGACTTGAATTTATTGTCTCGATTAACGATCGAGAGACCGACTGGTCCGACCGCATTACCGATTAAATTTATTTAATTCTAATAAAAAAATACTAAACATAATGAGCCACAAATTTCTAATTAAAATTTCGCTGGACCTGAAGGGGCTGGCCGCAGTTGGCCGAGCGCGATCGTATCGGCCAGATTTATTTAATTTTTAATCTTCAATCAATACACATATTTATTTTATTTGAAAGCCCGCCGGATTCCTGTTATCGCGGGGTCGGGGGGTCGCGGGTCGGAAGGGGAGGGGGGGCGATAACATTATTTCAAATGCGAAAAAATTAATCAAATAATACTTACCCACTGAAATCCGTTCGAATTCTAATTAATATTTGTAATTAATAATTATGATTGCATGTGTGTTTAATACGAGTCCCACCCCACTTTTGAGTGCCATAAGTCATTAATTTTATTATGATGTTTGAAAGAAGTGGTAGCGCGATGTCGAGAGTGAACGAAATGTTAAATAAAAAATATGGTTAAATGGTTAAACATCGCGTGTGAGTGTGTTATGTGTATAGTGCGCTGGGAAGGGAGGAAGGAATTATTAAGGAACATTTTTAAATTTTATTTGTTAGAAAACGGTTGCTTAGCATCGTACTTTTTTAGGTACCTGGGTACGCATTATTTTTTTAATTAAAATTTTTAAGTAAGTACCACGCAGGTACTAAATTTATATACAAAAGTTCTATCTACTTGAACGTTATAGGACATCTTTTATTTTTCGACCCGTGAGTCAACCAACACTCGTGTCACGACTGGCTTTTAAAACATGTGATTTTCGTTTATTGATACTGAATAAAATATAGTCACCGCGGTAACGAGTATGAGTGTGAGCTAGGGTATGTAAGATGATTAGGTTAGGAATATCACAAAAACGGCACAGTTCTCGTACATCAATTCTTGTCGTGTCTGGTCACATTTCGTCGTGTCGTTCACACATCACCCATCACACATCACCCATCACCCATCACCCATCACACATCACCCACACCAGAGATCGCAAATCCTCTCTCCAAAATCAGTCACGTGCGGGGCCGAATCAACAAGTCAATCAAGGGCATCGCTAAATGGGTACAACTGTGATCTACTCGTATACGGGGGCGGGGGCGGCCCTGGAGAATTGTTGTTCTTTTGAAGCTTATTTTATTACAAATTAGGCGATTTGGATACAAGGGTTATTCCCCCAATAACTCGACGGAACCCTGCATTTTGCGACTGCCGGTTAGCGCTATCTAGCGAATACTATTATGATTAATTTGTCTCACGGACAAAGTATTAGAAAGTTTTTCGACTAAATTACAATGCAAAATAGAGCATTCACGACTCAATAATCGAATAAACTTATCCTGCGGTAGTAAACGGTGAAAAAATTTATATTTTTAATTTTTTACACATATTTCAGAATAAAAATTATTTAAATGTTTGCAGAATTTGAATTGCGTTGTATCATAAACAGTTGATTGTTAGATCAACCGGTCCCCTAAACTAATGTCGATCCCCCCCCCACCCCCATCCTTCCCGCATACATTAAATACTTTTAAAATTATTATTCCCGATCATGTCAAGTATACCATTTATCCTGTTTGAGAGAGATTTCAGATGGTCTTAAATATTTGAAATGCTGTAAGAAAGTACAAAAACAAACAGCATTTGTATATTATGAAATGTATCAAATATATTTGATTTTATCATAATTGTACAACAAATGCGGTATACCGTGAGGTTCCAAATTTAACAACCCATTCACGCAGTTCGGTTCGAACCCACGAGGGGACATCACTGGTTAGATTGTATCACATATTATTAATCATTTGCAAAAATAGTCATTTTCTGACACTTTAAACACTCTTTTTTATTGCAATCAGTTCCTTGTACGAAATAAAGTAAGTACGTCTTGGACAGTCACTACAAATGTATGGTTAATTGGCGGTTTATCCGGAGGTCGTGGATCAACCCCACGACCAAAACATCTTATTTAAATATAAGCTAGTGCAGTGCGGAATCCCGGTCCCGGTCCCGAGAGAATCATCTCACATTTGAAGGTTTGTTTTAAAAATAGAGCACCAGTCGAATTGTCGTAGCTCACGGACTCTGTCGTCCTCCCTTATCTTATCTGCTCTCGGAGGGGGTGGGTGGAAGGTGTCTACTCTTTTATCTAAATGCAACCAACCCCTATAGGAATATTCGTTAGGGGCGCGCCGGTACACCGGCAGGGCGGACGGCGGAGGGTGGGCAGGGGGGAGTCTCAAGACTCGTCCGCAACAGCTCAACAATTTGTCTGGTTCATCTGCATCTCGATGAAAAGTTAGAATCTCTTCACGAGATCGCCAGAACGGAGTGAGGACGGTTTGTCGCTTTCGAGGCGGTGGCTGCGTTTTAATTACATTTGGTATTTTGGGGTTGTAGGGGCGCGGACCGGCCATGAAGGCGCTGCCTTATCTTCCCCCATCAATCAGCCGGGCCGCCGATAAGGACTGAATACAACTGGTCAAATAGTTCGGGCGAGGCACCCCGCAGAAAGGGGGTAGCTGGATAAATCATACACATCAAGTAAAATACATAATTTCTTCTGGATTATTTTATTGTTTGATCAGGTTTGATGTTATACGCCAACGCGTGCTCCGAAACGATGACTGCAAGGCGACGACAAGAAATAACTCGCAGCATAATTTGGAAGCAATATTTGTAATAATGTTTTTTTAATAGTGTCAAGTGAGAACGCTGGATATTAAATATATTAAATGAGCAGTGAGCAATATTCGTGAAGAATGGTCGATTATTATTTTCTAAATTGCTTCTGTTTACGGTTACGTTTTAGTCACCATATTGCTATTTAGAATTTGATATCGAGAGGTTTTGTACAACAGTTTTGTGAAGCCGAACTCCTGTTAAAATATTAATTTTATTTTACAAATGTTTTTCTTGTTATTTTAGACCTTTTGTGTGGGGCCCGAGAATTGCTAGTCTTACTTTTTTCGCCTCTCTTCTTGTGTTTTGTCTGATAAGAGTCGTCTGGCTGCAGTGTTTGTGCGGGGGAGGGGGAGGGGTAGGGGGTGGGCTTATCTCACGAAAAACGCTTTCCATCTATACCCCCTCCCCCAGATCCTGCGCGCAGATAGCCTTCTGCGGGTGGGGCGGTGGGGGGCGGGGTGGGGCACGTTTGACAGCGATGAATCGATCGGACTTGATAAATTATTTGTAACGGAGGTTGATTGAGACATGCAGTTGTAGATTCCAAGAATATTTCGTATTTTGAGGTCAGTACCGTTCAAATTCATATTCTTGTTCAGAACACGAACTATTGAACGACTATTGGACGGAGACGTCTTACCTTATCTTTTCCTCCTTTTTATCCAGTGTTCAGAGTCTATAATCCTTTTGCACAGTGGCGTATATTAAAGTGAGGCGTATGGCCTAAAAGTTATTTTATTATCCCTAGTGTATTCTCGACATTTTTTTCCTCTCGTACATTAGAATGCAGTTTATTTGAATGTTTGTACTGCATCTCTCCGATCCATTAGATAATGGCGCGAAGTACTCGTTGGTCCAGTGGTAAGACACTCGCCTAGTGATGTTTCAAGTCTCGTCCCCAGAATCCACTAACATGATCTTAATTTCATAGGAAAAGTGGTCGGCTTCGTTTGAAAATAAGAAGAACATTGTTTACCTTTCTATTCTCACTTTTTGTAGGACACAATAAAGCTTACATAATACCAGAAATAGAGAACGAATTAGGCAAATAAATAAATATATTATTATACTGGCGCTATAACACAATTGGTAGTGCACTTCCCCGGATTGGAAATAGAGATTTAGGTTCGAATCCCGGTAGCGCAAAAATAATATTTTTCGACAAAATTGATTTTATATGTATATATTTATAATTAATACATTAAATTAGTATTTCAATAAATATATATTTGTATTTATTTTCATGAATTTTCTGTTGGTTCACAACATTTTATTAAAATGTATATCTTCTCAGCACACCCCACACCACACACCCCACACCCGCTCATCCACTCTCGGATTAATAATGCGACTTCTCTAATTTCCTTACAAATCCAGCGGCTCTCTGCAATATTTTAGAGTTTTCGGTTCAGTCGGCTTGAAGATGGGTCACGCCTCTGGTTTCAATACGGAGCTTTCACTCTAGCACCGTTGGTTAAGGTCCAAGTCATCGTCATATCATCTTGGTTATCCGATGAGCTATATATTGTCTTCAGGTCCCGCTGGAAAACCATTTATGTATTTCTAATTCTACTTCCTATTGAACTTTAATGGAATTAAGATTTTCAATGATCATGTATGATGTACACGGTCTACGATATGACGATTTATCCTAATTAAGAATTTCATCTTAATTATGATTTGATATTATCTCGAAATATCGCGGATAAAAATGAATGCGGAATATATCAAAACAGTTGGATTATCTAAAAACCAAAAAATCTTTTTATTTCTGCTCCTTACGTTCTTCTAAAATCCGTTACTCGTGAAGTTCCGAGCGAACGGCGTGACGGGGAAATATTTAAAAACCAAGCAGTATTGATTAGATTTAGATTTGATTAATTAATTTACATTGATAGATTACGCTAGGAAATGACACACAGAAAAAACTACAAAAGACTCGAATCAGAAACTTTATATAAATTATAGTCTGATTTTGGTATACATATGTTATTTTATTAGTGAGATATCATCATCATCATCATTATCAGACATTTTATGATGAAGGCCCCCCCGAGTGTCTTCCACTTTTCACTGTCTATCGTTATTCGCTGCTACGTATTTCCGCAAAGTTTGATGATTCGTCAGTCCAGCGGGTTTAGGGCGGCATGTCGGCCTATCATTTCCCCTCGGATGATACTGGATGTCTGCATTCTTCTAATTGATTATCCGTCCTCCAACTTTCCATTTTATTTTTTGGCGTACTTACGTAATGAGATATAGATGTGGTTTTGTCTCCCGCAGTTCTTATCAAACATTTCAACTGCTCTATAATTGAAATAATTGCAATTCTGTAAATATAGAGAAAAAAATGTTAGGATACCTATCTACACGATACCATAAAATGGGAATTTTTGTTTCCTTTCACGCACATATGAAATCTACCTGATTCTTGCGGACAGTGCCGGAAGATATTTTTTTCATAACATACACGCTCAACTTGTCTGAAGTCTGTGTGCATACTTTATGCATAAATAGGGCTCACCCTCGCGTAAGCGCCGGGTTCCGTAAACATCTCGGCGTATCGCGGATACCTGCCCAATCTAGGCTTTCCCTAGGGGCATCTCCGAGGTCCGCGCGGTAACCCCGGAGGCGTTAAACTGAATACGACGCCTGCCTGTCTCACTTTAGCTGTACCTCTACCGCCATACAAAGCAGAAAAAGACTAATATTGATTTCGCTAGAATTCCATCATATGTAATCTACGCTATGTAATCTACGAAGTCTAATTTAGTTGTGTTATTCAAACTTATGCGCTTTGCTATCCATCCACAGCGTAGGAAGTACACTATTTTAATGCATACAAATGTTGGCAAATATCACATTCCACAAAATTGTTCCACATTTTATCTGAAGATAGGAATCTCGGCCCCGAACCGTTATCGCACAAAACATCTCTCGCTTGATTCGTTCTGCGAGTTTCATTGTGTTTTATCTATCAAGATTACTTTATATGCATCGTTAGTGGAATTTATTTTACCATTTCCGATTCGTTTATGAATAAGGAAAATATTAAAATTATATTCATGAAATTCAATCAATTCTCTGAATTACATTTCATGTCTAGAATGTAAGCAATTTCTTTCTGCATTATGTATTCATGAAGCAATAAACTACGATTTAAGAATACCTCGATTGCCGTCTTATTTCAACAATATTTTTAGTGTTTTAAATACTAAATGTTCTCGCAAGTGTTTTAGATTTTAAAATGTGTGAAAATAGTAATGGAAAGGTGAATGATCAAGTAGGAAATAAAATATACGCAAGGGAAGAATTTATATAAGACAACATTTTTATTAACGGGAACATATTCTTATTGTGAAGTTGTAATTATTCAGAACATAAGTATGTGATATTTTAAATACTAATTAAATGTATTAATTAGAAAGATAAACATATAAAATCAATTTTATCGTAAATATTGTTGCTACCGGGATTCGAACCTGGATCTCTTCCGATCCGGGTAAATAAAGTAGATGGCTTTCAAATAATAAAATGATAGATGTATAAATTTGAAAAGTGTAACATATATGTTCGAAAATTTGTCGTCAATGCACCGCGTGCTGTAGCATAATCGGTTAATGCACGTTTCCCGGATTGGAAGAGATCCATGTTCGAATCTCGGTAGCAAGTACAATATTTTTCGATAAAATTGATTTTATACGTATATCTTTCTAATTAATTCATTTAATTTGAATTTACAAAATTTTTGATTTGTGGTTTCGATGAATTCACATTTTCTACCGTGAAATAGTATTCCTCAAATCATTTTAAAAGTTCGTGATTTCTTAATCATTTGCTGTATGGTAAATGTAAAGCAACAAATGTTCAAAAATGCATCTGGTAAAAAGTATTACTTAATTTATAGATAGCCTAGGAATTTCGTAATCTACCTCAAACTGGGGGTTGGTAGTTTAATACAGTAAATTATCCGTCTTGTGATGTAGCATGTTTTGATAATATTTCTCTTACAATTCATGTGTATTTCGGAGCACATGTGAGGGCGCACGGGATACGAAATGCAAGAGCAGTTCACCCGTCCGAGCAGGCGTGCTTATTGCTGCACGTTTTGATTATTATTTGCTTACACAAAAAACACCAGCAGTATCAATGGTGTAGACTCTGTATATTTAACCAAGATATAGACTGCTTTATAGTGATCCTCTGTCGGCTCCCTCGGCACTTGGCCTTTTGGATATTAAAGGAAGCGCACGTGTGTCTTTTGATAATAAATTATATTTTTTACATTGAAAAATAAGTTTTACAATATCAGCAGCAGCAGTTTCTGCTAGTTGACTATTAGAATTTTTAAAATTACGATGCATACTTTTGGTTGTACAATTGTACTGCACGCTGAATGAGGTGTCACTGGTGTCATTGAATATCAGTTTCGAGTGCTCTGTCGCTGATATAAAGTCCATCTCCGATGTCAGAATGTTGAACGAGGGTAGCCGTGATTTTCCTCGCTCCGAAGTGTACAACAACACTGAGCGATCACCTGACGTTACAGTTTAGTTGTACGTTGCATCTGCAATCATCAAGATCTGTAATCTGGCTGTACCATCTATTCATCGCGCCATATCTACCGATCACGAGTACAGCCGCGGTATCGCGATATCGGAGCCCGCTTGAGAGGTAGGTGCAGCCGTAGTGTTTGTAGGAGATGACAGATAAGGTGAGCTAAAGGCCTGAAGGAGTGGCAGGCAGGAACAATGTGTACACGTTTTGTTAAGACCCTTGTAGTTCAAACAAAGGTCTTGAGAAATAATAGAACAAGTAACACGCGATCAGTTACAATGAGTAATCTACAGCGTCCAATTAAAATTCAAGACATTTTTGTTTCCATTGCGAATGATTTATGCCATCAGATGTTGAGAGCATAATAACGTGTTCGTTCTAAATAGCTCATTGTATATTTTTATCGTGAATTCATAAATATACAGATTAAATTATGTATATATAATACCTTATAATTATTATTGGATATTCAGCACGGTTTGGACAGATATACCCAATGTAACACGCCACGTTGCATGTGTTGAATGTGCATCGATGTATCGAGAGGTTTCAGAAAGGTACGCGTAGTAACCATTTCAAACTTCCTCCAATCAATCCAAGTGACAAAGTTATTGAGTTTTGTTAAGGCAATGTTGCGTATTGCTTGTGGCGGGTTGCCGGTGGTTTGTGACTATAGTGTGAGATCTTGTCAAGGCGATCGCTTTGTAGCAAGTGTTCTTTTTATATTCCTATTTTTACATCGGTTCTAAAATTATGACAGTGACATAGACAGACACAGTACATGTGATGGAGTTAGAACCTCACAGGAACTACACACACACACACACACACTGGTGGCACTCGAATTGTTGATAAACATAATAAATAGTTATCTTCTCTCGTGGTGATTTGTTCCGCTCTAGATGGCGCTCGTGCATCTTTCGATCTCAGTAAGATATCAAACGTTCATTTTAAATACAACTTTAGACAAGTGTGTATTTCCTTCATATTGTTCCAATCCACCAATCAATCATTTTTTTGTGAAGTCCGTGTCTCGAGTACTCGGCATTGAGGAGAAATTCTCTTTGTTATGATTTCCTGACTTTTTTAATGTTAATACTGTGTCTTTTGAGACCAAACAATTTCTTTCCATTCTCCGACCGCCCCACGGATGACATACTCTTATATGCAACTGTTACAGTAAGCGATTCAAGTAGAATTAGCTGAGGTATTTGTATACTTATCTATTTATATTCTTCAATATTTGCTGGGCGATCTGCTGGGCTGTGATCTCCGCTTCAAATCATTTTCACGGGTGTAGTAGAGTTGCTATTATATACATAAGTATATGGGTCAGTAAATTACAATAGTAAGCACTACTTACGACTGTAATCATACTAACATCGTCATAAGGTATATTTTTAGAATTTATTTTAACAAAAACATAATTGATATTATGTGTGTTATTGATTAGATATTATTTCATTAACCAGTGATCATAAACCTTGTAATCATCATCATTGGCCTCCCTGGTTTTTGGGCAAATTACTATGCCACTGCTGGATACAGGCCTCCCCCAAGGATAGCACAATTCCCTCTTACTTTAATACTTTTCATTCATCTGTTGGCCGCCATTCTTCTGATTTCGTCGCTCCACCTTAAGATCTCCTCTCACATAATTCCAGCCTGCAGATTTTCGGTAAATTGATAGACAGCCACCACATTTCCAGAATTCGTTTTGAGAGATGGTGCTCAATGCTCAATATCAGTTTTTCTCATTAACAGCCCGGTTTTAATTTTTTTTATTATGTTTATTATTGCAATATACTATTAAATACACATCATAAATTAAGATATATCTATAGGATGACTGCTCGACTGTGGGAGATTTATTTCTCTTGCGAAAAAGTTCAGCTGTACCGTAATATTATGAAGCAACGCCTTGACAATGGCACGTGTTACCGTGTCGAAACGTCGACCTAGGTTTCCCTAAAAAAACCCTCTACAAAAAACGCGATCTAACGTAGAAGAGACGCCAGTTCCATAGAATTAAAAGTATAAACACTTAAACGCAAAATGAAAAAATACATCCAGGTATGCTAAAGTTTTTGGGTAATATCTATTTACTATTGTCGTTTCCATTGCTCTTTGGACCACTTTCAATGTATGTATATTATTAACGGTGAGGGCTCACGTCTCGGCTGTGTGCGTAAGAACTGGGTACTTAAAATAACTATTCCAAATGAATAAATAATAAAAGTACTAGAATGCCCGCACGATCGCAAACGTACTCTGCAGAGACGCAGTATTATCAGTATGTCCAGATTTAAAAAAAAAATTGCTAATACACTTTGATAAAATCATATAAAGTGTTTTGTGATAGGAAAATAAGAAGAAGAGAAAGATAAAAAACCATATCGCTAACGCGTTTATCTATCAAAAATATATGACAGCGTGCGTAAGGTGGCTAGGCTACAAAGCGGTCCTGTAACCGAGCTCCCTGTCTCGAGTGAATGAAATTATTTTGTCATGAAACAAGTGCTATCTAAATAAGTTTCGGTTAGTCCGCGAAATGGTCACGAAGCGGAGTCTCACACACTCGTTCTCGGCCGAAAGTCTCAGAATCAATCGTCCCGGCGCTGCTGGTCCCCGCGTCCTGCACATTAGCGATTCAGGACTCACGCGGCCATTCAGTCTGTCTGTCATATTGAACTCGTTCCCGGAATACAAAAACACATCAGCCATTTTCCCTTTGTACGGCCGAAATGACAGGACGTTTCCGAAATACCAAATGACATTTCGCCAATACCCGGCCCGGCCCGTATCGGAGGCAGTGGAAGTTAAAAAGAATAGGGATCGTTTCATTAATAGATTATATTTAAAGTTACGACCTGGAGATGAAGAAATATACGACTCGTAATAGAAACGAACCATAGAATAATAGCCACTGAAAATATATTAGTGTAGAAGTATATCGCCTCAATTTTATCAGTCGAAAACTATCGCAGTTCAAGAGTAGATGATCAAACAATGAATATCTTTAGATGGTTATGTGTTTCTATTGATCATCTTATTTACATACATATGTATGTATATTTTAAAAATTATAAAACATTCCTACGTCTAGTATACAAAATATTAAATTACATCGTATATGAATACAAAAGTAAATAATAAATTCATTAATAATTATCAGTTACTGAAATTAAGTAATACATATTCTGAACTTAACCTACGAAAAATAGCAAGACTAGTTGCTTCCTTCACATTTTCTAGCAGTTTGTAGTATAAACTATTTTTTTTTTTTTTTAGGAGAACACATTCTTATTGTGAAGTTGTAATTATTCAGAACATAGGTCTGTGATATTTGAAATATGAATTAAATATATTAATTATAAAGATATACATATAAAATCAATTTTATCGAAAAATATTGTTGTTGCGCTACCGGGATTCGAACCTGGATCTCTTCCCTAACCGGGGGTGCTTTATCCAACTAAGCTACATTGTCGCTAAAATTAATGCCGCAACAACAATATCGATAAAATTGATTTTATATGTATATCTTTATAATTAATATATTTAATTCATATTTAAAATAAATTATTTTGTATTCCTGCCAGATTTAAAATCCCACCGACTTCTCTTATCTCAAAATTATATTTTATATTTTTATTGATTGTAATAATCGACTTTTGATTCTGTGTATCAATACTAGGACATTTTGTATAACTTTTTGCTTAACCGTATTTAATTTGAGCTATTTTAGTATATTACTAATTCTTATATATCTATTACAACTTAAAATAGTCCCCATTGCTCTGTTTTCAATAATTTGCATTTTTTTCTTCTCACTTTCATTTGCCAAAAATAGTATTATTGAACAATAATTGATATGCGGAATGACAATTGAAATATATAATGTACGAACAATATATATTTTAACTACCCTTTGAAGATATATGAATTATTTTCATTTACTTTAATTAATATTCTTTTCAAATTCTATTTCAAATAAATGTATCTATTATTAAAAAGATTAGTTATTTAATTGCATTATTAAGGTGTTGAACACTCTGTATTGTGACTCACTTGTGTGACTCAACTTTGCATGTTTTCTTCTTCATCATCTTCACTTCTCCTCTGAGAAAGTTGGAAACCATCATTAAAATTTTTGAAATAGCTGCTCTAAAAATAAAGTGCGTGCAGTACGCGATGAATTACGTTTCAGAGATTTAGTTGAGATATTTATTTCAGTATCACATACACGTGTTGAAATTTTGATCTTGAGATTAATTTAGAGATTACCGCTGGAGATTGTAGAACGAGATAAATTTTTAAACACGCGTGGACCACTCGAAACATGCGCACAAACGTTACCTATAAATATAGAAACTCGTAATAAGGGGAACGCCTTCGAAATGGCTTAAAGAATACCACCATACAACTTAAGTAGGCGACTTAATATCTGACCCTCTCCTTACTTCATAAGGAGTATCACAAGGATTGTCTTTATAAACTACATCATAAAAATACTAAAACATTGCAAAATAAGATTATTTGCAGACAATGCACTCGTATATATCGCAGGAGACAATTATGCAACTATACAGAATGAATTAAACTATGCCTTAAGCAATATAGCAACATGGCTAAAAAAATAAACTAAAACAAAACTAAATTCATAAACATTCGATATAGAAGAATACAAATCACACCAACAATTATCATAGATGGTGAAAGTCTGAAGGAAGTAATTGAAATAAAATAATTGGTATTCATAATAGATTTAAAATCGAACTTATCGCAAAATAGAAGACACGTGACTAAAAAAATTGCTCAAAGATCAAAAGATTCATTAGTGCAGAGTCTTGTAAAATAGTATACAACTCTTTCATTATTCCTCGCATAAACTACTGCGGCAGCATTTTATTTTTGGCTAATGAAGAAGAAATGCAACAATTATCAGTATTGCAAAATAAATCTTTGAGAATAATACTCATAAAAAATAGTTATACTCGGATCAGTGCAATACTGCAAGATTTTAATATGATGACCTTTAAGCAGAAAATATATTTCAATGTTGTGGTAATTTCTTAAATCCTCATTAAATATCGGCCTAATTTATAAAAATAATTGATGCATATCAACATGAGAACGAACATCATAAAAGAGGAAAAGATTCTAGATTTTATTTTTTCTTATTTAGGAGAACACATTCTTATTGTGAAGTTGTAATTATTCAGAACATAGGTCTGTGATATTTTAAATATGAATTAAATATATTAATTAGAAAGATATACATATAAAATCAATTTTATCGAAAAATATTGTTGTTGCGCCACCGGGATTCGAACCTGGATCTGTAAAGATTCTGTAAAAATGAGGTAGATGGCTCTGTCAAATAATGGAACGATTAAATGTATTAATATCAAAAAGGTAACATATAGGGTCGAAAATTGTCGCTAAAAATAATGTCGCTGTAGCTTAGTTGGATAAAGCACCTTCCCCGGTTAGGAAAGAGATCCAGGTTCGAATCCCGGTGGCGCAACAACAATATTCTTCGATAAAATTGATTTTATATGTATATCTTTATAATTAATACATTTTATTCATATTTTATTTTTTCTCATGAATGTGTGAATTATTTCACAATACTCACACAGAAGTCCTTTTCATTTTGCATTGGGGGTCATTTTTTTAAGTAACGCCACTGGCAAACATATGCCAACGGACGGACGAAGAAATAATATTTTAATAGAATTTATGAATCTATGGAAGTAAGCTTGAAAAAGATTGTTTAAGAATGATTTTATTGTAATTTAGCATTCTGTTTTGGATTGTTGTCAAGATATATATTTTTTTTCAAAATTCAGTAGTCTTGCACCGTGCAGTTGTGATATTTTGATCCAGAACGTAATCGATACATTTTATAGTCTCGGGCATCGGCAATCTTTATCGTACGATTACGTTACTCACTATTTGGTATTCCTGTCAGGGGAAATTTATTACCCGGAGCGCATAACATGTCGAGTAAAGGGGTTAGTGAGGGAATACTTAAATTATAAATTGCTACATTTTATATGAAAAGGGTTCTCGTCTTTTATCACTGCTTCTGTATTAACTCAAATTTGAAGATTACTATTTTATGACTATTATATTTTACGGCAATATTCGGGCGATAGGAGATTATCGTGTTATTTCATAAAAACCTATTACTATTAATTCATCGCAAATTGTTTTCTACAGTCAGGTCATTTAATGAATCTTTATTTACTCGACCCGAAATTATACACTTAATACATTAAAAGTGTTATATATATTAGTAATCTTTCACTTCACTAATACTTAATAGAATATGGACACAATATATACAACAGTATATAACAATATATAAAACACTGTACGACATTTCAAGATAAACATAATATATTTTTACTAGTTTCATCACATATGATAATATACAAATTAAATGTATCAATTATAAAGATATACAGGATAATATTTTGTTTTTGTTGCTACCGAGATTCGAACCTGGAACCTGGTATTCTTAGATATTCCTTCATTGAGCCTTTCGTTCAGGCGATGCGAAGATTTTTAAATATAAGTACATGGCCGGCCAGTGGCGCCTGGCCATCTAAATATTATTGCGGTATAGACCATACCATGGGATGAAATCCGCTGTCAAGGTTCAGTTATTTCATTTTTGAACAGCAGCTCCAGTGACGCCGGATCCTTTATATTAAATTCCAATCGCTACCAATTATGAATGGAATTACAATACATCGCGGTATTGCAAACAGATGTTATAAAATATAATTTTCCATTAAATGGAATTGCTGCAGCGGTTCACAATAAATGATTCTGTTTAAAATCATTTGCTTCGGCGGAATTTCTAAACTGACAACTCGAATGAATCGAATATTGTCAGAACGTTTGAAAATAGTGCTTCCGGCCACTGTGACGTCACAGCCGACGCGTGACGCTATTGGTCCGCGGCCTGTCACGCGCTGTCACCGTATCATTATCCGCCATATTTAAATATCTGCCGTTTGTGACGGCGAACGGTTGGAGGAGGAAATTGAACCGATCCAGATTGAGATTGATATCTGCGAGCCTTCAGATATTCGAGGATGTATCCTTCCTCGTCCCCCCCGCGCCCGCCCCCCGCCGCCAATCCCAGTCGCGCGCAACCCTTTCGCGCCATTTTTGCCGCGGCACGCATTTTGGAGGGAGAAACTATTTCCTGAGCCATTTGGCGGCAATGCAGCCGATATTCACTTATTGCTTTCACGATTCCTACGCCAATCTTACAAGTGTTATTATACTAATCGTATAAGGCGGGTCGCATACTGAAGCAATGTGAAACGTACAACCGGCAACAAGCAATTCACGGCAGAAGCAATCTCTGAAATTGAGTCACTTGACTAACTGTCGGTTCGGCTTGCTCGGTTCAATGGAAAGCCTCGCTTAGGGTGGGCTACCGATACGTTGACAATGGGCTCGCTTAATCTGAGAGGTGTTCCGGGGAAGGGGCGGATTTTTTTATCACTCAAACAATTATACGCAATAATTGTTAAAGCGATCGAATGTTACTTCATGTACTGATATTATGTAACAACACCGGAAACTAATTAATATCAATAGCTGAAAAATATACTTACCTACCTTAGATTACAAGAGTGAAGAGTTTCAACATTGACGCAAAAATATATCGCCTACTATGTATTCTTTTCGGTCCAATTCCAAGTTTCAAAACAGAACACTGGATTAAAACTGAATGATGGTACAAAGTAATAAATATTAGGAACTTTTCTCAAAATTGTGAAGTATGAAGGATAATCGTTCAAAGCAGCGTTCACAAAAATGTTGCGTTGAACATTTAAGAACATCTGGAAGCAATATATATTAAGCATCTGTCTCAAACAATCTCTTTTATTATGCACCCGAGAAATTTCAAAAGGCAACAAAATCTTAAGATTCATAATACATTTAAACCATCTACAATAGTTGCAGTTGGTTACTGATTTGATCTGATAATAAAGTTTTTTAAATATGAATTAAATATATTAATTATAAAGATATACATATAAAATCAATTTTATCGAAAAATATTGTTGTTGCGCCACCGGGATTCGAACCTGGATCTCTTCCCTAACCGGGGGAGGTGCTTTATCCAACTAAGCTACAGCGACATTATTTTTAGCGACAATTTTTCGACCTTATATGTTACCTTTTTGATATCAATACATTTAATCATTCCATCATTTGACAGAGCCATCTACCTTATTTTTACAGAATCTCAAATACCTTTGAGTGAATCTGATAGTAGACGCTAGAATTATTAATTCATTTTTATTAAATTTTGGACACATTGATACAACTTTATTATTTTTTAGGAGAACACATTCTTAAGAATGTGTTCTCCTAAAAAATAAAGTTTTTTCTTAATTTAACAAGAAACTCGCCGGCCTAAGTTAAATTTAACAAGGGACTCGCGCTAGTCCCTCCGAACCACCTCTAGCCCATCCCTTAGACACTACGGGGTTGTAAATTTGAGCCTTGTCCCAGAAGACTAACAGGTTAATCCTATTTTCAATGCAAGCGTTTAGCTTGATTAGTAGAAGTATTCCGAGTACGCGTCTGATTTATTTAAAGCTATAACATTGCGGTTAAACATTTTTATAATTTGAAACGTCGAAGAACAGACGTTCCAATACCATTTGGCGTTAAATAATAAAACGAAAGTGGTTATGTACAAAGTTTTTATTAATTCTAGAAATATAATATAAGCGTTCACGTCGATTTTATATTATTTTTGAAATATAATTTTCTATGACTTCATGGTACAACAATATTGCATTGATAAAAAATTGCGGAAACAGTAGAATATTATTTATTTGTTTGAATTGATAGCAGAATAGTACTGAATTAATAGAGATTTTATTTCTGTCTGGGCCGCCCTGTTATGTAGTAGTGTTTCTGCGAATTGAAAGAAACATAAAAAATGGCGAGAAGGATTGATATTACAAATGACGTCAACCTTTATAATATGCATCGTGTATTTCTCGCTAATATAATACCGGCTGAAAGATTGTCCGTGTTGATAGAAAATAAAAATAAGAAGGCGTCTGTGTGTCTGTCTACAGACGTGTTGAATGGCAATAGGTGCTTAATTATAATAAAACGGGCCGTCTTGCGCATTTGATTTTGTGAATTTATCGTGTTTCCAGTCTGGGGCGTACCGAACTGTTGACGTGACAGAAGTAACCAAAGTTACCCCGGGCTACCGCACCGACACACTACAACGGCGCCGACGCACACAGACAACGCTCACATCCCATGGTCTGGCGCGGTGATTGGTGGTACGGCGTGTCACAACTTTCGACAATGTGACAGTGTTAGCTATGCTGTCATAACATTTCGTTTCGATTTTATTAACGCCATTAATATTTATCGTGACAGTTCATATTTGTCATTATTATTGTTCAATATTAAACGATACTGGATTCGAGGCAAGTTACCCAATACATATCTAGTATTATCTGGAGATTAAAACTTTTCTTTCGATGATAGACGACATTCTTACGTAATTCTTAATTGAATATTTTATTAGCTACTGAAATCAACGAAAGAAATACATATTTATTACGAGGTGAAAAATAAATAATGCAATAAAATAAAATCTGTGTTATTTATTCACAACAAACAGTTATCAATAAAATGGGATTCTCTAACGAACCGCCTGGAAAAATATCATTGACCGACATAGCACGCGTTTGCGAATGATGTGTCGACGTGTCGGGGACCTCTCGATTTACTTAATGCGATTTTTTTAATAATTTTTATTAGAGAAGACGGTTTATATTCTTTTGTAATAGTTACACAAATAAATTCATTTTATCTTATATTCACTTTAATCTTATACAGATATATTTTTGATTTAGTATTTTTCTGTTAAAATATATGTATTAGTAACATAGTCCTAAGCTGTGGGTCTGGAATAGATTACCCTTAAATATATATATTTCAATATAATTTAGATTGAACATAATGCTATATAACTAATGAGATTCTAGAACCAATTACCTTGGATTGGTGCAGTTCAGTGTATGTATACATAATTTAGTTCAGTATACATTTGTATATTTACAAGGTCATGTACCCAGTGACTGCCTCGAAAAAAAAATTAACTGGTTCGCTAAACTGATTTTAGTAATCGCTCGTGTATTATTCCCGATCATATGAAGTGTATAGTTTAACCTCTTTTTTAGTGTCTTAAGAAGGCTTTCAAAAAGGTGTATTGTTTTCAGAAGCAAAGATCTCGAATATTCTGAAGTATTTAAATAATTTGTTACTGAACTCACCAATATAAATAGCAAATCTGAATATTATGAAACATTTCCAGTATCTCAACGATTCAGCCAGAATTTTCCAATTTTAATGATTGGTTGAACCCTGAGGCGACTTCCCCATATTGTTTATTTTAGGGGACTGGCGATGATTTGAACCATTACTATTTTAGACACCCTTACACCTCGGGGAAATGAGGATAATTCTGCTAGCCATATTGTATTGGAATTACATTTTTCGCCATTCTTTTGATTTTATTTTCAGAGTTGATTAATTTCTCGAGCACACGTGTTATGCGCGTCCGTTCGTGTATATTGTTCAGAAAAATCACAATAAAATGACAATTTACAAGTCGGCCAAACAAATTTACAGCGCGTCGGATTGCAGATAGCCATCTTATAAAACGAACAAGGGCCGGGGTATGCATACACAGTACACAGTACGTTTGCTGCAGTAAATTTATTAATTATCACATCACACAGTTAGCTTTCAGCTGGAATCTTTAACACGCGATTTACAGTAAAGATGTGTTATACTGCAGTGTGAAATAGGTTTTGTTTTGTTTTATTAAGCAGTAGTGCGATTAAACCAAATTATATATTTGTATAAATGTCTGATGGAATTATTAAATATATGCCAAATTTAGAAATATATGAACATATTTGCTCATAAGCTTGTATAGCACGTCACTTTAACATATTGAGTAAGTATACTGTAATAAATACTCTGAGAACACTATTGAAAAAATGTTATAAACAAGTGATTTGTTCGTTGCATTTTTTCAGTTACCTATTTATGTTGATTTACATAATTATGAAGGAATGATATGTTGCGAAAAGAATCGAAAATTCATCAATATTAAAGGTGAATTGATCATTTAATAGAAATAATAATGTAATTATTAGGAGAACACATTCTTATTGTGAAGTTGTAATTATTCAGAACACACGATCTGAGATATTTAAAATATGAATAAAAATAATAATAAGGTAGATGGCTCTTTCAAATAATGGAACGATTAAATGTATTATCAAAAAGGTAACAAAATTGTTGCTAAAAATATTGTCGCTATAGCATAGTTGGATAATGCACCTTCCCCGGTTAGGAAAGAGATCCAGATTCGAATCTCGGTGGCGCAACAACAATATTTTTCGATAAAATTGATTTTATATGTACAATCTTTCTAATTAATACATATTTTTAATAATGTAATTGATCACCGCTCATATTTTCAAATACCGCCCGCCGTTTGAGTTATCTTAATATGTAATAATGGTTTGATTGCTAACATACCGCAATACAGCTAGCTTTGAACGTTTCGTCAATTGCGATGTATTCAGATTTAATAGTGTTAGCAATCTTGCCATTTTAATGATATTAACGATGACATTTGACATACGAGATTTTACATATGTTTAGAAATATTGAAATATAAACTTTTGACGAATGTAATGGCGAACTGTGTCTACTTATAAATGTTTAAATAACCATATTGTTATTATTAAAATAGGCTCTAATACATTATATGTATACATTACATTGGAAGAAACTTCTTTAGTATTGTAGTGTATGTAGGTTAAATACTTGCTGATATTATTTTTTTTTCGATTTTAATGGAAAATATTTCTCAATTTAATTGTGTAATAAATCATATAAGAAAATAGTATTTAAAAAAAATCTACATTAATCTATGAGATGTAATATTTAATTTTCAATATATATTGATTAATGCAATGATAACAATATTAAAGAAATATTAAGATTCTCACAAAAATTACGGTCATTTTATGGAAAAATTAATATTATAAGAATACTCAAATCTACATTTTTGTCGATTTTGCAAATCATTCTTTAATCTGACAGCAAATTAATTTTCTGACAATGAAAATACAGCTTATGTACTGTACTACAAGGCCGCGAGAAGCTGAAAAATTATGCTAGGGGGATGACATTCCAAATAAAAAGATAAGAAAATGGATTAATGAAGTTGAGATGTAACAGTATATGGCAGTCTTTACTATCATAACTGTGGCAGTAGTAATGAAGCTAGCGAGCCTAATGAACTGCATCATGTAAGTAATGTACCATGTGCAAGACATGATTATCAATTAAATATAAATTCAACACATAAACCTTAGTGGCCTTCATTTTATTTTTATGACACAGATTTTGTTTCCTATCCCATTTTCATTTACCTTTCCCATCACCCTCATGTTCCCCTGGTAATTTTTTTTTTATTTATAACTTTTATCTCTCCTTTGTTTATATTTATCTTATTTTACTGTTATTTTTTGTATTTCTGCAATAGAGAGAAAGTTCTTATTCCCTTACGTTTTCTTTGCAGCGTAAAATTCGTTTCCTATTATAAAGTCTTAATAAGTTATTTATCTATTTAATTGTCTTCATTGTATCAAATATATTGTTATTTCAGAGAAAACATGTAATTAGTTAAATTTTATTATGATTTTTGTTTATATGGATCAACTGTTTTGTTTTCCAAATAAAATAAAATAATTCTTAACACTGAATTTATCACTTGCTGAAGATTATAAACTAATATTTTTATAACTATACTATACTAACAGCATGATATGATATATACCTACTATATTTGAGATGTGGTGCCGGAAAAACATGTTGCGCATCCGTGACGCACGAATGTCTCCATTCTGCAGGAGCTGAACATCGAGGACAGACTCTCAACAATTTACCTAAGACGAATCCTTCGATTTTTTGGGCATCTTGCGAGAAGGGAAGATACTTTGGATTACTTGTTGTGGTGGGCCACGCCGAAGGACGAAAAGGAAGAAGAAGATTCTCCCCAAAAAAGGAACGTGCATTTCTCTGGTAAGATTAGAGAAAAGTGGAAGAGCACAGTCAAGAGGGCGGGAGTTCATGAAGATCACGATCCTCAGTCATGAGGGACCGTAGTGGTTAACAACAGTATTACGAAAGTAGTAAAAACTGTCCTCAAAATTTAATTATATAAAATTAATATTATATAAATTCTATTGTTACTGGCATTAGTCTCTTGAGGTGAATTCTCAATATTTTTTCAAGATTTACAAGATCAGAGCCATGTGTTCAGATTGTTTTAATATGAGATTGTCACATAATCCAAATTAATATTTTGTACATCAATACACATTCCACATTTCTTTAGTAATTGATACCTATTTAATTTACAGTAAAAGTCTCGGGATTACTTAAATAGCAAAGATTATCGGATTTTATTTTAAATTTAAATTAAATGATTTTTTCCTGAAACTATTCGCGTTGTATCTCGGAGCTCCGGTACCAATACTGATGCACGTATAGAAGTACAGCCCGCAGTTGGCAAAATAACAATGAAATTACACTGAATGCGGAGGAAATCAGGTCGCTCAGGCGATGCATGTCAGCAAATTAATTTATCAGTTGAGTTGAGAACGAACAAACGAGAAGTGAATACAGAGCTGATTTCATAATCAGAATTTAGAAAGAGTGCCGTAGATAGTTTGGGCATGTAGAACGAATGTTGAGGTGATGATTTTGAGAGATATGTTGCCACACAACACACGTGCTGATGGTGTCGTGCTCGTTGGCTTAGTGGCGAGACACTCGGCCGAGGAATAGATCCAGAGAGCCACCAGGTTAATCCTGTTTCCATAACGCAGGTAATTAATGTCGAAAGATCTGACATGACGTGTGACCAGGTAAACGACATGCGCGAGATGGTGCGGTCGAGCCGAGGAATGTGTGACACGACAAAGGGTACGGGGTGCTTACCCTAAAGGGAATGGTGTGATAGTACGTAAGCAGGTATATTCTAATTTAAAACGGCGATTGTTTTTAATTTAAGCACGTCGGTTTTTATCGAAGTATTTACGTAAGACGAAATGGCCGATAATTAAATAGCGGATGCTGCAATCTCGCAGTGGCACTCGACACTCCAGAGACTGGAGACCGGGTGAGGAGTGACGCAGGTCCGCCGAGCAGATGAAGGCACCGTATCGGGGGCATTAAGCGCTGGCTGTGTGGATCTATTCATTTCATCTCATTTAGCTGTTGTTGCAAGTCTGAAACTAATAAAAGAAAATGATTACTCGGTGTTCGCGAGAGGGGCGTTCAAGGAACAAATACAACAACGGATGACAGGAAATGAAGCAGCGAGGAGCAGATAAATCTCTTCCTCATTGCCAGGGCTGGCGGGCGGCGGCCTCGCATCGTGGGCTGAACGAGACCCAAAATAATCATTTATAGAAAACTGAATTAACCTGCTTCAACATTATATGTAGGGATTAAAAAATTCGGTCAAATTTCGAAAATTTTAAATTAATTTTTGTCAATACTAATAATAAAAAACAGCTTATTTAAGATAATAAATTTATTTTTATGTATAGTATAAAAAATATATTATTTTTCAACTAAAAACTAAAAATAAACTGTTTTACTTGAGGATTTCGTAATTCTTAAAATTTCGTATGCAATCCCTAATTATATGTCATTTTTGAACTTTTACAAAAATATCTGATGACAATTTGAAAATTAACAATTTTAAAATTTAAATGCTGGTACCTGACGAAAGAGTATATGTAAAACGCTCTTGAGGTGATATTTTTGGCGATTTTGATTGAAAATGGCGGTACATAAATTATTCGGTCTTATATATTTTTCGTATACATATTTTTTTAATAAAAAAACTGTCAAAATAATGATAAGAGAATTTAAAGAATCATTTGTAAAATAACATCGTTATTGAATAATTGTTTTTAAGTCACCACGGAAACAGTTCATCGTTGTCGTGACGTCCAACTCCTCTTCTCGAGTCCATCACGACTTCACACTTCCGCGCGTTGTCCTGCACATTTATGATTGATGATATTAGTAACATATTGAGAATTATAAAAAAATAATATAAAAATAATTCTCGTTCGCCCATTAAAAGAATGTCATTAACACACTCTATGACTCAACTTAATATTTACGTTTTTCAAATTTATATCTTCATTACATTTATAATACAATTTTGTATTTTTGAAGACTTTATCGTCGTGAATATTCATATATTCGGAAAATAATGCTCATTAATATTTACTACCCCTGTTTTGAGTTGTTCCAGCGGATTAGTGGTGGTACGTGCCAAGCGAGAACTAATGGAAATATTATATTCTGTGTCGGCTCCCACAGGGAAGGCTGGGTTAGGCAGGGGTGGAAAGGGGTGATAAATCATTAAAAGTTGAAAGATGATTTCAATACTCTCCGCGCCATACTTCACCCCGCCGAACGGATTGCGATGATATTCCTTTTGAAATCACGCCGATAGGTTTATTTAATTAAAATAATTTATCCCGATGAAGCGATATTGTGAAGTCGTAAAGTCTGCAGAGAAAGGGTGACGGGCGAGACAAATAAAAGCATTAATGAGATTTCATCAAAATTTGCTGTAAATATATATTTATTTGTTGTAAATTAAACAACTGTGTACATAAATCACCGAGTCCTTTTCTAATACTAAAGAATGAAAAAAAAATGTTACAGCTTACATGAATATTGTAGTACTTATCGAGAGATCTTCCAAAACATTTTAAATACTGTATATTAATATTTGGTTACCACCGGAATACGAATAAATAAAACGGATTAATTTGTTTAAAGATTTTTGTAATTAATATAAAAAAAAAATTGTTAGCTATAATGGATAAATCATTTATAGAAGACTAAATAATCCTAAATGGTTAAAACAATATAGCGAAACAGTTTTCCGGCAAAGAAAAGTTCCGGGTTTGTATCCCGGCGGTAATTAAATATATCTTTATAATTCATTTTAAATACCAAAGAACTATATATTCCAACGAATGTTCTTTCTCAGATTGATTATGTTTACGGAATATGGTGAGTTGAGAGGCTGTTTTGAATATGACCTGCGCCCCCAGTGATGAAGTAAATATTGTCCACGACACGCATCGGCGGGACTGCACTCTAGGTCGCCGCGCTTAATTGATATAATACACTAACAAGTAGTTATTACTGCCGCTATACCCACTGATCACTGATCACTGATCCCTCACGAGTCCGGGGGCACGACTCGGGTGCGAGCTGCTGGAGCGGGTTCACATCTGCATCAGAGTGCCGCGAAATTCGCATCTAAACTAATTCAGAAAAAAAAGCTGCGCGAGGTTCAGAAGATCCAAGGGGAAGATAATTGCGTATCGCCCTTGTTAAGGACCACCATTCAATCTCGATCAGCTGATTTTATAAGAGATTCTAACAAATAATACGAAATTATTAGTTATATTTAGGTTCATAAGTAACATTTCTTTAAGAACATGTCTAATACGCTCGATAAACTGAATGCTTCAACACAGCCAGATTCAATTCAATTACTTAGCATTCAATATATCAGTTTTGTAATAATTTACTTTTTTGAGTCCTCCTGAGCATACCGTCTCTTTCTCTTTAGTAAAGCTGTTTGAATCCGCTTAGGAAATCTTTCCTTTGGCATCCGAAGATCGAGTCCTAGCCAGTTCATTGGATAATAATAATAATATATAATTATAGGTGTGACATTAGGTTACAATGTAGAAGTGTTTAAGACAATCGGGAATATAGTTACAAAATACACCTATTTATGGTTAATAAAATAAAAAAACTGTAAAAAATGAAAATATAACTCAAAAATAATTTATTTAAAACTAACGCCTAGAAGTACACAAGCGCGTGGGTTCCAAAGTCAACAAAATCAATCCTCGTGATATGCCTATGTCTTATCGTTTATGGTAGGCGCGTATTATACGTTATTTAAAATGATTAATTTATGTTGATTTTGATTGAATGCAAACAGAATTTCAAATACAATTTTAAAGGCACGAAATGTGTGAAATATTCTCATTTTCTGTTTTGGCCAAGGTTTGAAATGAAATGAATCCGTGCAATAATTGTAAAATTTCCAATATAAACAGACCTTTAAGATATGCCATCCAATGCGCGCACTCAATAAATATGCTTGAGATAATTTCACTCGCAGCTCCGGCGGGTCCGCGGTGTGAACCTCGTATCTGTGTGCTATGGGCAGTGGCGCTATCAATCGACATCTCTATTGAGTCACGAACTCAAAATGAAAATAAAATTATTTACACCTCTTTTGTGCACCTTTTAGCACCTCGACTCGGATGAGGCTCGGAGCCGCAGCATAACCTCGATCAATGGGGACACTGGGTGCTGGATACTAAATAACTATAAGTACCTATCTGTATATCTCAATTTTATCATTTTCCAAAGCTCTCTTTGATCGCGTCTCCTGTCCTGAGAATTATTGTTACTAAATTGTATCGACTGCTTAGAGTCAATCGGTGCAACTCCAAAAACAATAATAAATAATAAACAATCGTAAGCGATATTTTTATTTAAAAAATTAAATATTAGCAAATATAAGTACACTAAATAGTATAGAAATTCATATTACATCTAGCACGCATTCTTTGTAAGAATTGATACAACAAAAAAATGTTTTGATATGATGTAAACAATTGTTATTATCATATATTGTATGTTATTTTAGTCCTGTTCCGAGAATTATTGTGTCAAACGTACATAAAAGCTACTTCAGTGCAAGATTTCATATATTCAGATCTTCTAAAATTATATAGCAAATCGTCTTCTTAGGTCGCATTTTATAGTTCAGAATTAAAATTCTCGTACTTTAATAACAAATTACCACTCTGTATATTTTAAACGCACGATATTTATGTATGTGATTTAATCGTACACTTTAACTCGCAGAAAGATTGCCAATACATTATATTCAAAAGGTTTTTCAGGAAATAATCTAAAAATAAGAAAGTTGAATAAAAACACCCTGGAATTTTAATTCAATGTTGTGTTACAAGTACGTAGTTGAAAATCGTGTCCCTTTTGTTAACATGCAGCTTTATTAATTCCTTTAAACGTAATCTCCGCGTGTTGATCCGATCCCCTGGCGTAATTGTTCCACCAAGCGTGCCTTTTCGTCTGCTAACGATCACTTTTCTTTCATTTTCAATCAAGTTCTCAAGTTGCTCTCCCACCCTGTACCCTGTGCGCCACTCCTGATACAGCCCCTTCTGTTTCTGCTACAAGTCTATCTCTTTTTGCCTTGACTCACTCACTTCTCTCTGTGAAGATAGGTGATCGGAGAATTATTAGTGTATCTTAGGACAATCCTTTTTTTAAAACGTTTATTTGATATGAATAGAAAAATTCAGATTTTAATTTCGGTTTAAATTAGATCGCTTGCAGCATTACTATTATAAAACACGTTGCGTTAAATTTGAAGCAAAATCGATGTTGTTAGATTTTTAATATCTCTCTTAGTCAATGTGCTCGTATCTGAGCATCGTGGCCCTTTAATATGCTTCTACAGCTGATTAACGCTGATGGCAGCGACACTAGTTTTGATGATGGATTTTGTAATGGGATCCGAAACGACGGCCAGAGAGCCTTTTTTTAGCATGGAGATCTGAGGAGAAGAGTGTACGGCGCATTGAATGGAATTATATCTAACGGGAACTTGTCAACCTAGGCAAGACTAGCGGTATATAATGGAGTCCTGGAACCGACACTGATGAACGAAAGTATGTGATATCAGTTTTAATAACATATTTTCGACAAGAGTAAATAACGAAGAGCTGATCTTAGTATAGTGAGTAAGATTAAAAAATGATCACTTAGGTGGTTTGGTCATATGAAGTTAAAAATGTCGAAGAATAGATTTCCGCCCTTGTAGTTCGTAGTATAAAGTTAGTTAAAGCATAAGCAAAAATTAGCAAAGAATCATATAATTAGTATATAATAATTAATACATTTTGTGTATTTTTTTTATTTTAAATAAATTTTATTGAACAATGTTTATTTCAATTATGTGTTATTGAAAAAGCAATGGACTTATTGATTGATTTGGAATGCGTTACAATTCCTCATCAGTTTTTTTCATTCATTTTTGGTAAAATACTTAACACATTTCATTGATAGACTGTGTAAAAATGTATTTTGTTTATCGTTGTACAAATATTTTGAGGACCAGCTGCCGTGTCTCTTTTTACACAAACCCCATCAACTTACAGGCCTTATGCGGTGCAAGAGTTGGCTGGCTAGTTTAACAAATTGAAACAAAGCATCGTCGTCATCACATTTCTTTTATCTGGGAGTTGGCCTCTCACCATTGTCTGGGAGGAACGAACTCGTCCACTCCTTCTTAAACAGCCTGATCATTTTTTAATTCTTTGCATTATAAATATGAATTAAAATTCTAAGTATTTGAGAAACATTACAATAACACAAACCGATGACCTAACGTGTCATTTTGTCTTGATGGGCGACATTAATTTGCCTTAGTTATTGCGACATTAATTATTGGAAGCTATTAAGGCTATAACTATACTTTAGCTATAGCTATACATTTTAATTTTTTTTATTCCAACTTTATTTCACACATACGTTTTACGGCATATCTGTGGTAGTTTTCCATGAGTGTGGCCTTTTTTGACGTATGTGTTTTTTAGAATAAAATTAATAACGGGACTATTGAATTGTGAAGTTACAGAATATATATATTTTTTTAAATAAGAAAGTTTAAATAAAAAATAAAAATAACAAATACTTATCTTAAATAATGAAACAAATGTATTACACAGTTATTTGAAGTCACGCTCAGAAAAACATTCACTTAATTAAAACACTGGTCATTAGGGTGCATCCATACATATACATTTAGATTAATATGCGAAACTTTATATTTTGAAAAAATCTATATTTTTATATCATTTTCGCGGTGCAATTGTTTTTTTTTTAATTTTAAAACTGTTTAAAATACGATCAATTTTATATGAAAATATGATAAAAATCTTGTGGCAAATTAAATCTCCAAAACAAATACATTAAAGAAGGGTAAAAATAAGAAATATAAAAAATTCATTGCTGGACCCTACAGTAACTGGCGGCCACGGCCAATGTGTTCGTAAAACTTATTTTTTAATGTTAAAAACACAATTAAAATAAAAAAAAAGTCATCAATTATTCTTAGGAATATTGATAAACAACTTGTATAATCTTTAAACCCACCTCGACACAATATTAAAAAATATTATGAAAACGATAATAATAATAATAATTGAAAAATATTCTGAAAAAAAGGGAAGTAGTCTAAGAACCACAATCCTACCTAACCTAGCCGATCAACGCAAACAAATATCATATAATTTTACGCAATGTACAATTCCAACGGTAACACGAAACATGTATTCTACCATCCATGGCCAAAGCCTGACTGCCGGACGACGGATTATGTAAACCGTTTACATCGTACGGTGTAGATTATTGTATTATATGTACATAATTATCCAAAAAAAAAAATGGATCAATGGAAACAAAACAGTTATATAAAAACTAGTATAAAAGAAAGACGACAGAGAGGAAGCCGATAGACATATAAGTTGACTATACTGACATAGGCAATTGCAAAATATTAGCTGCGATCAAGAACAGGCACAAAAAAATGTTATTAAATAAGATATATACGTATGTAGGTAGATAAAAATATATTTTTTTTGTGTAAAGTAACAACACCCTGTAAGTTAAAAAGAAGAGATCATTCAGGCATCACTCCAAGAGGAATTCAAATGGCAAATGATTGCTGAAATTCCCCAGATCGAGTGGCAGCCACTTCTGGCTGCTAATACAATACAAAGGTTTCGCCATCCCATCTTCAGTCTTCAGGTCATGTTACAATACGCTCCTTTGTGCTGCCCTTGTCGCTTCTGCGACTTCCCTACAGAAGGTGCGATGTTTTTCGATTGATCAGTCTAATATTATGATCGATGTATATATTGTAATTGCTAATCAATAATAAATAAACAAACTGGGTAAGTGTGATGGCTGATACTGAACTGCTACAGAACCGAGGAATTATTAATTGTAGATAGATTATACTTAAGAGATGCATTTGGAATTGGTACCAAAATCAATTTGATGAAAACTAACTTGTCTATATGGTTGCTTTTAAAACAAAAAGATTGTTGTACACCTATTTCCAATATAAACTATAATAATTTGATTAATTTATGCATGGAGAATCGAGTTATTCTTTATGAGAATATTTTACATTTATTGTATTTTATTTATCTAATAACACCGGTCAACAAATATAAACTTTTTTCAAGTAACATTGATAAAAATAGATGTATATAAAATATTTTGTAGTTCTTAATTCTAAAATCATATGCTCAATACTGTAACACGTACAGTTTTTTTGTTACAGGGGTTGGTAGTCGGATAAAAAAGAGTCGACATATTTTTGCAATCTAATGTTTATTTAAAATATTTCACTTTTTTCTCTTGTGTTTAGTATAATGATCTCTTTTTAAAAACCAGCAGTAGTCACCCAACATACATGAGTTCCAGCATCCCTGGTATCGTGTTTCTATTGTTCTGATATCCTGGTGAAATTTCTCTCCTTGCTCGTCACTTACTGAACGCGGAAAAAATCTAAATGCGAGTGCAAAAAATGCATTTTTAAGGGCGTGCGATATCCTAGTAGTTCATAGGCTTTTAAGAGTTAATCTATGAGGGTTTTATAGTTCTCATCGTTTTTGTTACCCAAAAATCCCTTCACTACACTTACAAAACAGTTCCAAGCTGCCAATTCTTTGTCATTTAATTTTCTTGAAAAAAAAATCACTGATTAGTTTCCTATTTGATTTGAGGTCCAATAAAGATGCCTTCTTTTAGTTTTGCACCACTTAACTGAGAAAATATTTCTTTTAGGTACTTGAAACCAGTAACCTTCTTTGTCCATAGCTATAACATAGTTTTTCATTAGTCCAAGCTTAACATGGAGAGGCGGCAGAAGCACCTTTTTTGGGTTAACAAGGGGTTTATGTTTAAAGTAGCTGGTTCAAAAGAAGTTCTATGAGGCAAATCTTTCTTAATGAAATGTTATTTTGTTGTTCAAATGTCTCATAGACACAAAAAACAGCATAATTTTGTAAAGCTCCCTTAAAGCCCTGGAAATATACCTATCACTTTTAAATCTCCACAAATATCCCGCTGATACTATTCATATTTAACTTGATTTAGTGTGGTAGATAGTTAGTTTTTTTCATTGTCATTGAATAAAAAAATAGAATTGCATTTTTATTTAACTAGTTTTGTTGAAGTCTGGAACCAAGAAGTTCAGATTCTCGTTTTAACAAACACAGGTCACGTACCAAAGTATTTTAGTGATACCGAAGTAGCACTAATCACATGATTAGTAGATTCTCTCCACACTATAGGAACAGCAAACGGCATAGAATTTTTTTGCGATGCATCCACTGCGCTAAATTTACGTGAAAATTCATACAGCAAACATCAGAGGCCCAACTTTTATCTTGATCTCCAATTTGGCACTTAAAATATAAAATATAGGCTTCTTTGACTTCCTCGGATATAGATCTAGCCTATGACTTTAAAATATATCGTCCACATATATAACAAAACTTATCTGCTAGATTTTTGTAATATCGATGACAAGAACTTGTCATTTTATATAAAATACGACAAAAACACTTGACTGTACTGTACACGAGACAGAAACAAACTAAACTTTAGAGAAACATAAAAGTGCACTTAAAGGTTCGTAGAATATGTTGAAAATGCCTCCGTTACCTCTTGTGGTAAATCTTCCTATATTGTCTAAACCCAGGTACAAATAATTTCAATAATCCCATGATATAAAGGATAAACGGGTACTCGAAAATGGGACTTGACCATTAAAATATTCAACAAATATATGTAATCTTTTATAAATGCTACACATATAAGATTATTACTTTTATACTATAGATTTTTTAATAATAATTTTCTTAATAAGAGTTTACGTAAAATATGATAATCAGTATTGTGATATGTCGAGAAGGCGGACGACAACTGCATTAATTGCATTGCAATTGAGTATTTGTGTTTCTCACGCTTTTGAATTTGATGATCGTCATTTCTCATATTTCTCGATACAGACCATCTAGCGGGTGAGCAGTGAGCAGTGAGCATCCTCCATGTGCCGCCTGCGCCAGGGAGGCGTGGAGGGTAGGCTGCGAGGTTGGGGTAGGGGTTGAATCTCTATCGCCGTTCCGCACGGCCGCTGGTGACTGCTGGACCGTAAATTGCACTTTTTCAAGAGGCGCTCTACCGCCCGGTGCATCATATTGTCACAAAGTGACCCGGCGTACCTAGCCAGGGCCTTCTTCAATATTTCAATAGGACTCATTTTCATGATTTTCTTTTAGACCATACTTTGGACAATGTACAGTTCTAAATAGTAAAATTATCAGTGTGATCAAATATTTATTATATCTAGTTTCTCTAATTATTATGTAGTGGCGAGGCGCCACTACTGGCAACATTATACGACATCATGCGCCGTTGACCGACCGAGTGTAGTTTGATTCATTTTCCTACCTTACTGAACCGACTACGATTGAACACTGGCCCATAGTTGCGAATGCAGAAGTAATTAACATTTGTATCATACCGCTGCTATACCGTATTAGCGCGAAGGCGACCAGTTAAAAGTTATTACTAATATTTTAAAAAGAAAATAGAAAAAGTAAAATGATGTAGAAACGATTAATGAATATTTGGATATTAGTTCATTATCAGAATATGAAATATGGAGAGCCAATTCAAAATCTATCAAAAAAAGATTTTACAGCGATGAAAACATTGTAGATTGCGATCTTTTTGGCGGGACAAACCAAACGTTTAAAATTAAATTAAATATTTTCAAAATTAAGCGTGTGTAATTATGCATGCGATGCATACCCATCGGTTTTTTAAATAACAAAATTAAACTTAAATGCATTTTACAATTTGATGAAAATGTTCGACGCTATACGTCGGAACTTTTAAAGCTGGGTTGAGTTTTTCCAATTATTAGTGCCACCACACACGGGCACTTATCTGCCACTCCACAGCAAACGAGTGCCAATCCCGTCAGCGATCTGAGTGAACTCAATATTCTCCCATTTCCATAAATGTCTGGACGCCGCCCCCCGCGACCCCGGGAACCTCCGCCACCCTCGTGCAGCCCCGCTGAATAGTTAACGAAGAATGTGACGTGTTTATCAAACAAATCTGTTCTTTGTTTGTTTTCATTTATTTCTACATCAATTGTTTTTGTTCTCAGCATAAATGAAACATGACTTAATTACCTAACTAATCTATATTTTAACACCGGTCTAGTTTGATACTTGCATTAACACAGTTTATATTAATGAAATTCACAGATGAACATGACTAATTATCGCGTTATCATGGGAGATACAGATTATTCTAATATTATTGGTAAAATCAGAAAAATAAAGAATAAGTATACCTTTGTTTAGAAGAACACATTCTTATTGTGAAGTTGTAATTATTCAGAACATAGCTCTGTGATATTTTAAATATGAATTTAATATATTAATTATAAAGATATACATATAAAATCAATTCAATTTGATGGAACGATTAAATGTATTAATATCAAAAAGGTAACATATAGGGTCGAAAATTGTCGCTAAAAGTATTGTCGCTGTAGCTTAGTTGTATAAAGCACCTTCCCCGGTTAGGAAAGAGATCCAGGTTCGAATCCCGGTGGCGCAACAACAATATTTTTCGATAAAATTGATTTTATATGTATATATTTATAATTAATATATTTAATTTATATTTAAAATAAGCATACCGGTTTGTTATTAGAAAATACACCCAAGTGTAATAGTTGATGAATGTTACCATTTTGACTCCAGTGGGTCACGGTGTGACGGATCTTAATAAGGTTTATTTTTGGAAAATTATTATAATTAACACTATTATGGCCTGTGTTCACGGGTGAGATTTTTATGAGATTTTCACCTCCAGACAATTTGAGACAGGGATTATGCTCTCATAAGATTTTTTGAGATAATATCATATTTGACCGCAATGTACTTACACACTAAGTCTCAGAAATTTGAGCACTATCATTTGTCTCGCACCTCACACGCTTATTGTACGTTGAACATCAAATATAATTGAATGTTGTTGTTGTTTCGTTCGTTCTTTCGGTGACTTTGAAACTCGTTGTAGGTATTTGCAGTTTTAGATGACGTGTATACACACGTTTCTAGTCTTGCTGTCAAACCGAACGTCGCGTGCATGGGTCGATCCTACACCAAGCGGTGATCTCTGAGTTTACCTCCAGATTAAAATTTCAGTGTACATGTACATGGCTCAACTAAATCTCTCGAGACTTATCTAGTCGTGTCTCTTTTCACGGATACGGATCATTACTATATGTTGTATATTAAGTTTTAATGATAAGTATTAACATAAATATTTTTTAAGTGTTTAATTAGCAATAGAAAAATGTATAATATAAATTCTGTACACGATTTTTGACTATAACTAATTAGATAGATTTAATTTCTTAGTTTCTTGATATTTGTCAGTTTTGCATACGTCATCTGACAGAAGCGCAAGGGGTGCCAGGGCGGCATGAATGCGAGGAGGTGGACGGAAAGCTCGCAAGAGTGGGCTACTACAAGCGCCCCGGGGCGGGTTGGAGAGGGGGACGTCTGCTGACTGCTGATATGTCACTCATGCATCCCACCACCGACCGCCGGGAATCTTATGCGACCCCGATACCTAATATACATACAATCTGCAACACACTGGGACTGCTTTGCGTCGATTTCTATAAAGGAAAATTGGGAAAAAGGTGAAGAGTGTGTGTTGTAAGCGAATGTATCGTTTATCTCGTTAATCCTAGTGACTGTTTTAGCTGTTAAGAACGTTGTTTTGAATATTTATTATTTTATTTTAACTTTATTAGATACATATACATTATAATTTTTAATATTTGCCAAACTGCATAACAGTTTTACGGCCTTTACTATACTGAAAACCTTTTACATATATATATACTGTATTTGAATAGAATCGTACAATAGTCTAATGGGATCTTTGATTTATTGAAATTATTGCAAACTCGCAAGAAATTCAACCGGAGATTCTTTTCTTTACAAAATAGCCTGCCAGACCCTTAGAAAAATTGTCACATTACAATATCAATTCTAATTGATATGTCAGTCAGTCATTTGAAAATCAAATTCACACTGTTGAAATAATTTTCGACGGTTCCTATCGGCAGCAGCTCGTAAAAGTTTCCGCATAAGGTGACAGAGCAATTAAACTTCCACATTGGATTTGAGAAGTTTTTCCATTTTAAAGTTTTCGACAACATCCTTCAAAATCCATCCGATGCAACAATCTACCGACATTTAAAAAAAATATTAAACTGAAGTTAATTTTAAATGTGTATTAATTTCTGTCATATTGAACCGGAGGCTGAAGCGTCACAAGCTTCAAATGACATAATAATTCATTTGATTGTCAATTAAGATTTATGTACTCAGGTACGTTAATCATAGTTCTGTGCTTTATTTTAAGGATTTCCTTCCTTCGTCTCATATAACAATCGCGACTGCGCGAAAAGTGTCCGTTGTATGATTTCACATATGTAAATAAGGTGATTTTACATTATAGTATTATTGAAGGGTCTGATATATTCTTGACATTATAACCGAGTAAATTAGCAATCTAATTAAGATTTTATAAATTAGTTACAAATTTCTTATACCATTCATTTAATAAGGATATATATTGGTGTAACACAATAATGCAAACTGACCGCTATTGTAAAACAATACATTCATTTCTTTAGGGAAAAGAAATTTCGCAACATATGCCCACCAGGTAGGTGTGCGGATGATTCCAACAAATAAATAAAAAAATATACATTTCCAAGAATTTATGAAGGTTTAAAATAAGTAGAAATATTTTTAATTTTGATACTGTTTATTCATGGTGCAATTTCATTTTATTTATTTATTAAAACACTTTTTTGATTTATTCCATTACTTATTATTTAATGATCATTACCGATTTCAACCTATCACGGCCATCTTCAGACTGGCTTCATACATTTTTCTCTTAAGCTAGGATATTTATACAATTCAATACAGGGGTGTTTTTCAGGGGGTCTATATAATTTGATAGTTGGTGCTAATTTGACTCTAATGTTAGGATTTTCCTTTATATGTTAAGTACTATTACATGAATTTTTACAGGTTTGGTAGTTACTGAACTATTAGAGTAAATTTCCATTTATTGGTTGAGTGGTTCTATCAACTTCATGATTATACTCTTGGGAGAAACATGTGTATAGTATAGATTTTATTGTTATCATGGGAAGTCAAAAGTATTTACATATTAATAAGAATTTAGGTACTTTCATTAATTATGTGCCTTCTATATATAGCATGTTTACGTTATTATTACATTAGAATGGATATATTAACGGAGACTGAGCACTTTATTCTAATTGTTTATTCATAATGTTTTTAGGTTGAATTTTATTAGTTAAGCGGTTTATTTTTAATGACTCTAGTCTATCTAGGTGTAGGATTTTAACATCTCTATGTTAATCGTAAGTGTTGGTTATCTAGTAGGTGCATAGCAACGTTAGATAATTCTATCTTGTCATTGGCCCAGTTGGTGAAGTGTTCTTTTATTCGGGTTGTCACTGATCTTCCCATTTGTCCCACATAATATATTTTGTATTTATTATTAATAAAGATTTTGCCTAATGAATTCACATTGTGAAACGCTGTTTGACATTTATCACTACAAATCATTCTTGATATTTTAGTTGATAGTTCACCAATATATGGGATTTTAGTTCATTGTACAATGGATTAAAATCCCATATATGGTAGACTAAAGTTGCAAATATAATTATCATTATCTTATAGCTTATGAAAGAGTTCAAGGAATAGCTTATCTGCAAAGCACATACCTATCCTAAATCATTAGCTTCTAAAATATTATCTAATATAAGATTACGAAAAAAACAATAGTGATTGTGTGGAGGAGGCAGAGAAATATAGCTTCTTACGTAATTTGACCAACCCTTCACCGATTCGAAGGTGGTGGGGTGGTTGTAGAGCATAATGCCAGGATTGTGGGTAAGTAAATGTTTTAACAAAGATTCTGACGATAGGGTTGTATAGTTTTTTCACGAAACACGGTAGATTAAGATCACGTGGCGTGCGGGGGGCGACTGCGGGTTTTATTATAGTTTGGATGTCAGCGCTTATTTCCTAGTTCTGGCCTGGTGCCTGGTGTGCCTGGTGTACCTGATGTGGCTGGTGTGGCGTACGGGCGGAGGCATGCAATTCTAAAGTAAACTTTAATTTGGTTTCCGAAAACAGACGAGACGGGGGTGAGGAATTTTGATGCAGTTAATTGGATGGTTGTCTTTGATAGTTACTGAACGAAATAAAAGCAATTTTTTTACAATAATTATGCACGTCATTTTATTTGACACGCTATTTTTTCGGTCCGACAAATGTGATGGGCAGCTTACATACGAGTAGTTGAGATTATTATTTGGAGCATTCGAATAAAAATCAATATTAATATATCAATACACCTGCATCGTGTAATACACAATATTCAATAATATATTTTTATTTGTTATCTTTGTTTTATTAACCACTTAATTGAGTTTAAATGCATCTATCGGTTTCGAAAAATACAATTTTCTTCCTCAGGATATCATAACTAACTAAAAACATATATTATTATTTCTTTACTAGAATCTATTTTTAAAAAAAACAACAATTTAAAAAAAAAAAAATTTAGTACCTAACTCAAATTGTTACTTAATACAAATTTACTCAAATAATTTTTAGGAAAAAATTTTAGAATGGGACTCGTAGTTAAATTTAGTTGGTTGTTTATAATTTTTTGATTAGTTTTACACGCTTTGTTTATCTCCAACGATTCCAAATTACCCGTTTTACTAATATAAAATGCAGCAAAATCCTTGCAATTAAGTTTATAGAATTGTTAAATTTATCATCTTTGTCTTTAGAATTTATGAGTAAATTTCTTATATTATTATTTGTATAAAATGCCGGTCTAATGATTCGTGGTAAATGTTTAGATATTTGATTCGAAAAGTTATTTATGTATAAAATCCTACGCCAGTAATCAATATTATCATTATGTTTTATCTGTGATTTATATAAAAATTGATTATTATATTCTTTTAATTTATTTTTTAAAATAGTGTCTATCAAATCTGTATTATACCCGTTATTAACTGCTATTAATTGTATTCAAATCAATATTGAAATTGGATGTTGACATAGGAATATTGACTAAACGATGTATCATGGAGTGAACCCTGAATGTTTGTGTGATAATCGATGATTAGATTCATTGTGCATGATAGTATCTGTAAAAGTTGGTTTTTTAAAAGTTTTGATTTCAATTTTATTATTATTTTTAATCAATGTTAAATCCAAAAAATTTAGGGTCGAATTATTTTCCATTTCTAATGTAAATTGTATTTTTTTATTAAATGAATTAATGAAATTTAAAAATGTAGTTGACGTTGTGAATCTGATCAAATACATAATATATCATCTACATACCTTTTCCACAACAAAACATTTTTTAACACAGGAGAATCACAATCAAAAATATTCCTCTCCAAATTGTCTACAAAAATATCTGCTATTAGTGGACCACAAAGTTAATATTGCTAATTTCAAAAGTAATATTAAATAAATATTGATTTACTCAATATTATCTCTTTATCATTTCTCATATGGGTATTCGCTCTTTTTCATACTGCCATATAGATTATTAGGTAAAACAGAATTATAATCCTGTTATTTTTTTTACATATAATTTATTAAACGGGTACCCCAGTAAATTTTGAAAACTGCGTTAGAAAAAACTCTAGCTTTACCATCTTACTATTTCCCTAATAGACTGTGGTGTCAAATTCTCAAATAAGTATGCAATGGTTTTTTTTGTGTTAGAATCAAATCCGTCGATTTATATTTTGATATGGACACTTTATTATTTATACGTACTTAACATCAAATTTTATTTAATATAATATTAATACTGAATTTTAATTGAATTGAAATAAATAATTATTACTAAAATTATTTATTAGCATACCTAATAAAAGTTATTGGCACTCTTAATAAAAGTAACAGTTAACAAATATCGAGAATGATATTACACCATTCTGTTTGGGGGTGCTCGTTATTCTTCTAGTTAAAGTGACTAACGTTTACTGCCATGGTAGTGTGCAGTCGCCAGTGCCTGTTCAGCAATACGCCGATAAGTTTATTCGATCGCTCGAGCCAGATTCCGGGTAGTCGCCTCCCACAGCGATTGTTAAAATAACTCTCTGACGAAATACTCTGACGCTTCGAATCATGATCTTCTCCCACGCGATCTGATTTCAATCATCCTCTTTTCATTGGTAATCTTACTTCTGTTGAACAATGTTGATGTCCAACAACAGTAATATTGAATTACCGCGTTAACCCTGCCCAAAACGTGTAGGGTCTACTATCACAATTAAACCTGTAATATTTCGGTGAATATATGCAACATAAAATTCATATTTTTGATAATCCTAAAAAAATATTAGCGCTAAGGAATGACTAGTGTTAAACCAATTGTGAAAAGGGAATAGTACAAAAACAATTATTTTTTCCATTCAATCCGTTGTAAAATACCATTTGTGATATGACACAGTGAAAAGAACAACAATCATATAAATATAATTGTTTCTTTCTTACTAATTAAACAATGAAAGATAAAAAGGAAGGTTACATTGTACTGGACTTAATGATAGCTCTAAATTATGTTATTAATCATTTTTTCAAAATTAAATGCTTAATATTTAGAGTAAATTCGTGCCATTAAAGCCATTTAAGCTAATAAAAATATTTGTTCTAACTGTTATTTTCGGTAACACGAGTTGACAGCATGGCTGCGTTCGGGTATTTTATATCATGGTATGGTAAAGGTTAAAGATAGTAGCGTGTCTGGATTTACATATCTTCCTTGTGGTGTATGAAAGTTATCGAATGCTTTTAGTGTTTACACTAAATTATTAATTTGCAAAAATAACTGTGTGTCAGAAAAACACACTAACTGGTGACCAGCCTGCGAAAGTTTATTTAAGTTGAAGTTGTAATTATTCAGAACATAGGTAACAATAAGAATGTGTTCTCCTAATAATAAAGTTATATCAATGTGTCCAAAATGTAATAAAAACGAATTGATAATTCTGGCGTCTGCTATCAGACTACTCAAAGGTATTTGAGATCCCGTAAAAATAAGGTAGATGGCTCTATCAAATAATAGAACGATTAAATGTATTAATATCAAAAAGGTAACATATAGGTTGGAAAATTTGTCGCTAAAAATATCGCCGCTGTAGCATAGTTGGATAAACGCGCCTCAATTAAATTTAACAAGTAGAATTAAAAAAACAAGTACACATATGGAGTTTTACAAACTTATTTCGGAAAGAGTAAATATGCTTTGCTTATACTTAAATTCTTTGCATATAAACAAGAGTAGATAAGTAAAATATAAACTTTTTTATTTATTTATACGGTAAGAGTAGCATCCCATTGCCAAAAATGTTATAAAAAATAAAATATTTACAGATTACTAAAGAAGGCAACGATTATTATATCAAATTACATAAACATATTAAAAATAAATAACATTTATTTAATTTTTCACATCTAAACATTACACTACACACACGTTGGGTTATTTTGACTACTATAGTTTCAAGAGGTGCGGTCCCTCTCATCCTCAGGTGACAACTAAACTAAATACAGTAGTACAAAGTTTAAAATAATCATGTTTCACCACAAAGTAACCGCCGTGTTTATTAATGATACAAATGTCACTTTTTAAAAAACAATGATTCCTAAAACTATTTTTGATTTCTTTTTATATATATAAAAAAAAAAACAATTACTCTGATAACTATGATTTTTTGTATGTAATAAATAGAAAATAGTAAAAATATTATATTTTTGAAATAAAAAAAAAATAAAAATGTAGACAGTATACCAAATATAACCCCTTTTTTAATTACAGAAACTTTAAAGAATATTTTGATACATTGGGAAACTTTTTAAACTGAAATAAATGATTACGATTACAACACTTTACGAATGACTTATCTGAGAAAACTAAAACTAAACATTTTAATAACGTATACGTAAGGTACATAGCATATATTGTTCATTTAATAGACAATTCTAAACATGGTAAGTGTGTGTGGATTTTTTTGACCATTATTTTAGTATTTATAGTTTTTTTTTTAAAATTAAATCAACATGTCGCAAAATAGCGCAATTTTTCACTATTGCTTAAAGAGCCCGGTTTAGCTTTCATCGTCTTGCTATTGGGAGTGAGTAGACACTTGTATATTTAGAAATTTAGAGTAATTCACAAATCAATCTGACAACCGTCGATATATTTATTGAAGGGTATTAATGCGTAGATGTTCCCATTTTTGTTTTATTGGTGCTAGGCCCTTCACGCCACGAGGGTTCAGGTAGTTAGTAATATTCAGCTTTGACTGGCGACCGCTCGACCGAGCAGTATCTGGCAGATCCGATTCAATGATTACCTTTATACCTACGTTCGGTAGAAATAATCATTAATGTGAAATCAAACACGTGAGAATTGGTTTCGATCGATATTTCAATACACACATTCTTATATAACATCTTTCTATGTATCATAACTAGGGAACTTTAAAAGGAAAATTATATACTACACATATTGTTGTTCTGAAGTTACATTTTTCAAAACATGGCTATTTCTTTTCAACAAAATTGGTGGGTGGGTAATTGTTGAATTATTCATTTTTTTCACAGAATCCGTACCAAATATATACGGTTTTTGCGCCCATCTTAGGATATACACATATTTTAAACACATATGTTGATATACATTAGACTCTTCGTAAAAATAGCATAATATTATCACTCAGTAATGGAAGAGTCACGTAAATAAAGCAATTTGGTCGCCTTTTTTATATGCATTGTTCAGTTTGAAAAAAATTAAAATGCAAACGAAGATAACTATAACCGTGGAAACTTTGATACATGTCAAATCTTAAATAATGAACTATTCAAAATATTATGACCTGATGTTGTAGATATTTTATTCCATATTGGACAATTACAAATAAGGATCACTGTGCCAGGTTACTAGGTTACAAATATTATTTTTATGTTTGTTTCGGTAAGAATATAAATAAATAGATAACCACCTGGTGATGAGTGGGAGTGACAATAACTCAACATGTGTATAGTACAAAGTTTAGTTGTGAAAATTAAAATAAATAAATAAGCTGCCAAGTCGTTGCAAGTAGAAGAGAAGAAATATGAATTTCATATATTCAAAATACTTATGAATAGCTACACTTTCTGTGAAAAATTAAATATTTATCTTAACGAATATAATGATAGATTAAACCATGAATAGCATGGTAATAATTACTTACCATCACGCCGTTTCTACGCGGGGGTAGGCAGAGAGGATGGTGCGCCACACTCTTCTGTCCTGACACACAATTCTCGCCTCAACCACATTCATACATCTTCTCATACCGGCTCGATGATTATTAAGGGTTTTAACATGACCATTCTCCAGTATCTGGTTTACCTGGTCGTGCCAAGTCTTCCGCGGACGTCCTCTACTTCTGGTGCCATCAACACTTGTGACATATATCTTTCTTACCATTCTCTCCTCATTCATTTGTTCCACATTACCAAACCACCAAAGTGATCCTCTCTTAATCTTACTCACTATACTAAGAACAGCTTTACATTCTTTCCTTATTTCTTCATTCTTTAATTGGATCTGTCACATATACGCCTAAGTGATCTCATTTCCACTGCATTCAGTCTATTTTCGTTCCTCCTCTGCCAGCTCTAGGCCTATCTTCTATACATCAGTGTCGGTACCAGAACTCTATTGTGAACCGCTAGTTTTGCATCAGTTAACAAGTTTGCATTAGCTTTAATTCCATTTAAAGAGCCGTTCACTTTATTCCCTGCAGTCACTCTCTTTTTCTTCTCAGTCTTTCCGTTTCTATCAAACATACTTCCCAAATACAGAAACTCATCTACTTGTTCCAAACATTCATTACCTACAAGTATTCTGCACGGTGTCTTGCATACATATACTGGGAATATTACCATATAAATATTTATATTGCAGAGAAAATCTTTTTCATGTATGAAGTTCACGCTCTTGAATAATTATTTTGGGTCTATAACGTGTGGAAAATTCGTTAATTTTTCTATATACATTGTTCGTACGGATTTCAGAATGTGATATTTAATACGTTCTATATTGAATAAAAAAACCGAGATGAATTATTATTACTAGCACGGCTTAGCACCATTTGTCTTTTCCCAAAATTTGAAGATGAACATAAATTATACAAATCTAATTTGAAAAACTACTAAGCGTAGCCTAATATACTTATTTAATAATGGACTGATTATTTATCACCAACTTTCTTAATTTTTTATTGCTTTTTGCGCTGTAATATAATGACAATACACCTCTTTTAAATAAGAGTAATAATTTATCTTTTATCTATCATTAATACTATAATTGAGTTTTGCAATAAATCAAAATGAAAAGAAATAAATTCTTTAGAACTGAGTTGTAGAGAATCCCTACGTTTGGGTGCGTTCAAATACGCACCCAAACGTCTCGATGGCTCAATGGCTTCAAAAGATACGTTACGATTAGATTACGTTATCAACGGTTAGATAAAATATCAAGATAAAACCAACATTTCACACGCCAAAACAGCCACACCTAAAAGTCCTAGCCTGTTTACACAGAACGTAACAGCGAGGACTACGCATTACCGAGTGGCGCAGTATCGAACCGGACTTGCATTCGCCCGGTTCCATGCGCGGCGGGCCGATAAGCCGGTCCAATCAAGATAATCTTATCGGGCGACCGTAAGTAGTTTTATGTGATTTTTTTTACGACTCAGTGATTGCAACGCCGCGGCGGCCGGCGGACCCGCTAACGTCGCCCGGGACCTGTTAACCCGCCATATCGCGGTGTTTTAGTGTTCGATCCGCGCATACATATGGAATGTGAAAATAATTCGTTGAAATGTGTTACGTAATCAAGGATTTCGATGCCGTACTTGTAAAATATAAAATTAAGAAATATGGTTAGTTAACATTTTTTAAAGTTTTACAGTTCTTACGCATGTGTTTGTACATAAATTCAAAGCGCAACTTGGTTTTAATTATATTAATCCTTAAACAGTGATTTTTGATATAATTGTCCTTTAAAAAAATCCGCCCGGCGTTGGCCGCAAAAGTCATTTTTAAGACAGTGGTGATGGGGGATCAGGATGGCTAATTAATAACTTGGTAGTTATCCAACACGTAGGTACAATCTTTAGAGGTGTATGATTTCGGGGCATCCTGGTCACGACCGAAGAAAGTGCATTGAAAATTTATAAATGTTGCGACATGAGACCTTTTGTAATAGGTGGTACTATACAAAGATGTATAATTATCGTTCTGTTCATAAATTTCGTCCTTTTTTGATTTTATAAATGAAGACAGGATATATTACGTAATCTTAATAAAATATGTACATAGAAGTGGCGTGCCTTATCGTGAAGTAGATGTATTATATAATATTATTCAAAAGTCTCCAATACGAATGTTCAATTTTCCCAATTGGCAAAAAAGTCAATCTATTTTCATTATTATTCATTTGATTTAATGTATGTAAATATTTTTTTCAAAAAGCGATAGAGCATATTTAAACATCCTACACCGCACATAATTCTACAATTAAGGGGCTAACTTGACGTATCAAATTTTTTAAGGATACTTAAAATGGCATCCTTCTTCAGTTGAACCTTTTTTAAATTCGAGGGCCCTCCAGAGTTCGCCATTTTGCTACGGCGACCCCCGCGGGGGCGTCGGGGGGCCGGGGGGCGGGAGGAACGGGATATCCCCGATATATCCCGCGGGGAGAATGGTTAGAAAAGTTGAAATTTCCGGCTCAGCGGTATAAGGATCAAGATACAATATACGCGAGGGGTGGCGACAGGAAAGAGAGCAGCGAGTAAAAGCGCCTAAAATGAAGTGCTCTTCAGGAAGTCGCCGAGCGAGGTGGTTGTGGTGCACACCACCTGAAACCTTACCTGATAAATCAATTGTATTTTTTAATATGGATATTAATCGATTTAATAATTTGATGTCTTGTATGTGATAGCAGCAGAGTGAATCTAAAGAGTCTCTTCCTAATTTTGTATGAAAGCAGAATGAATAATCTAAAGAGTCTCTTCCTAATTTTGTATGAAAGCAGAATGAATCTAAAGAGTCTCTTCCTAATTTTGTATGAAAGCAGAATGAATCTAAAGAGTCTCTTCCTAATTTTGTATGAAAGCAGAATGAATCTAAAGAGTCTCTTCCTAATTTTGTATGAAAGCAGAATGAATCTAAAGAGTCTCTTCCTAATTTTGTATGAAAGCAGAATGAATCTAAAGAGTCTCTTCCTAATTTTGTATGAAAGCAGAATGAATAATCTAAAGAGTCTCTTCCTAATTTTGTATGAAAGCAGAATGAATCTAAAGAGTCTCTTCCTAATTTTGTATGAAAGCAGAACGAATCTAAAGAGTCTCTTCCTAATTTTGTATAAAAGCAGAATGAATCTAAAGAGTCTCTTCCTAATTTTGTATGAAAGCAGAATGAATCTAAAGAGTCTCTTCCTAATTTTGCAACACGTTTGATACAAACATGTTAGCTCGAGTCCCTTTCAAACAAAATGTTCATACTTACCAAACTACATATTTTATTTAGTACCCTTTATAGTTTATTTTATCTATTATTATTATTTTTTAGTGTCGTTTATATGACAAACTTACGTTTTGCGCTTTTTAGAAATTCACATGTTTGAAAAACCACAATGTTAGAAAATATAAATATGTCTATTCACGTCTCGGTAGACAGGTTAATAACTTTTCTTGTAAACTCAGCATTTTCACGGAACCTACCGAAATAATTACATTTAATAAACAATACATCCCCTGTACCTGGCTACGCAAAGTGCAAAGCCAGCAACAGATATTTAACAAATGAGATTTTTCATTGCTTTCTTTCTTCCCAGTTAACTGTACATATAACACACATGCTATGTTTATACATCAATTAATGATATAATACATACCTGAATTTATAAAACTATGTAAGATCTTCGATACTCCGTGCAAATTGGAAATGCAGGTCAAATCAAATTTTTGGACACTGTTTACTATTTGTATTAACCTAAAATATATTTTATCGTAGACTTAAAAAGAAAGTGTTAAACGTGGTACTTTTAAAATGGACCGTTAGAAAAGCGCGTTTGGAATAGTGCGTTAAAATATTTAGGAACATTTTATTGGAGGTTTTGCGGATAGACTGTAATATATGAAAATGTTTTTGAATTAAGTATTTTTCTAGACATCAACAACAGGAAAAAACAATTCTATTTCGATATAATACATACTTTCCAAATATTATTGGCAGACTAGATTGCCTAAAATTTTTATCCATTGTGTCGTAAAGGTATAAGAAGTATTACAACACATTTTCCCTCATCAGCCATCTGTTTATTTCAGCCTGCGTATGTATATATGTAAAACCATCATATCGGATTCCTTAATAGTTTATTATATTTTGGAAAAATAAATAATTACACAGAAAGTAACATCACCGTAAGAAATCTTACACTTTCAAAAACGTCCGCCAACGGGGCCAACAATGCAGCGTTATTAAACTTTAATATTCAAATAACATTGTTAATTCATCGATGACCTCCTTACCGGCTCCGTATCTCCGGACGCATCTGCGGCCCGCGACGATCGGGCTGATGCGGAGAGGAACTGACTGAAGTGGGTATCGGGTACCGGGTACCGGGTACCGGCCACCAGGGTACCAGGGTACCGGAGAGGTGAAGAGGCCGCCACGCGTCTCTGTCGGTGGTCCCTATTGTGTTGCAGCGCCGGTAACCACACACCGAATAGTACAAAGACCCTCAAATGAGATACGGCGATAAATTTAAAAAATATTATTATTCAAGACTCGTGATTGAATCTAAAACGCTCCTGCAATTGATTACATGTATCTATTTATTATATTTATCAAAGGGATGATAGAATGCCACGTTGCTATATCTTGAATTTAGGGCTTCCTCATCTTTATCTATGACTATATATTGTATTCGGACTATAGTGATAGTGTCATTGCGGCTGTAAAATGCTCGCTTAAACGGCCAGGTCTGTGAGGCGCGAGCAGGGGCAAGTTAGGTTAATTATTACTTAAATGTTTTCTCTTTTATATATTCAATAACAGTACCTACGTAAATATATATTCAATTTGAAATGGAGTGTACATTATATTTATTACGAGATAGAAAAAAACATACATTAGCGAAATTGTACGAGACGACTGGCAAGTCTACTGACATCTGTCATATTTTCTTATTTATGCTGTCTATGGTTGCAAGAGAAAAGTGTGATGTGAAGGATATCGTTAGATAGGCAAAAGCAGAAGACGACACTGGAGAGAGAGAGGTAGACAGTGAATGGCGACACTTCGCTTTCCCAGAAAAGTATCCCATATCGGTCCTACTCATTCGCAGCCATGCTGGCATTTTTACTATATAAGGAAACCATGCCATGCTGCAGTGCAGCATTGTGGCATTGCAATACGGCATGACCACCAGCAAATAGCCATTCACTGTCCTTTCAGTGCTAATTCTGCATTTATTTATTAAAATTAATGTTACATAGTATGAATATATAAAGAATAGAAGATATTAAAGAATAGACATATTCAAATTATTGGACAGACACAAGAATTCAGTAATGAACCAAGAAACACAAAATAGATTAATAAAAAATTGGCACCGTCAGACAGTAACAACATGAAACCAGTATTTTCTTCGAGGATCAGAACATTACATTCTGATACGGAAACAGCATACGGGGAAGGCAATTGGGGGGTACCCCATCATCATCCCCGCCATGAAAAAAAATACAGAAGAGAAACTTTGAAGAGAAGCTCCCAGCGCAACACCTATACCTTAATGAATTCACGGAAGAGTTCGAAGTCACGTACCCCTCGCATTACGTGATCGTTCCTCAAAGGTATATAGGATGGCGGAGGATCGGATGGATCACACGAGAAACCGGCGGGCAGACGACCAATAGGCAGTCTACAACTGGAAAAATATCTAGCCGAGTGATTTTCTAAGAAATCCAGATCTAATAAAGAAGAAGAAGAAAAATTAAAGGATTTTTCGGTGGAATAGAATTCTTTGTTCCTTTTCTTTCTTTATATGCACACATATTTTCTGTGACAAAAATGTAACTATTAAGTAACTTTAAAAGTTGACGATTTCTTTTCTTTGTAGAAAATGAAATGAGTGAAGCATCCAACATCTCAGATTTTGTAAACGGTGTAATTCAATTTTAATAATACGTAAAGAATACAGCGATTTTAAAGTGTCGCATTAATCATTCAGTTTCAACCCTGTTTAATTTAAAAAAATGTATTCTGTTAAATAAAGGGCGGTGTACCAGAAAGTCGAATGTGTTGAAAGCACTCCGCAATGAAAGTATAAAATAATCAAGTAGGACTCGAGAATATGTTGACGAGGCGAACTCTGTCCAGCATCCATTGATCAAATGCACAATGGCTGGGGGCTGGAGGCTGGGAGAGATCACAATCTTGTAAATGATTCATTGAAAAGGTCGAAATTTGATAGGGGAACCGAGTGTACTGCGGCCGGCGTGCAAGTTGTTACTTGTTAAAACACTCGTGCTTGTATCGCCCGGCGACGGTGACTGGAAAATTGGTGTTACACATTTTACAAACATTGTTAACATTAAACAATTGAATCACGCACATAAACAAAAACCAAATAATTTATATAAATATATATATAAAAAAAATTGTTCTGGTGTGGTCGAAGTATTTAAGCACAATAGAATAGTCTTTGTTCAACGTCCATCGCCAGCACCAAATTTCTACAGCATCTTGCCATCAGATAGTCCAGCATCTTAGATATATATTTACAATAAGATACTTAGATACTTTGTACAACCCGATATCGTAGATTATTATTTTTCGGTTATAAAAATTTATTCTAAAACAATTAAAATCGTTACATCCAGACTTTCTTTAAAAACTAATGACTTCTGTATATGGTCTAAATTTAAAACTGTTTTAAAATAAGCTTTGTTGTACGAAGACAGCATTACCGAGGTACGGCTAATCATCTATATATAACTTTTCTACTCAAGGCATCTTAACAGATGAAATAGTTATTAGATATTTGATATAAGATGGCTTCTCTTAAAAAAAAGTAATAGGAACTTCATCTGGCTGGTGTACGAGTATTATGTTTTTATTAAGGATCGACCCGATCAGTTTTACAGATCTAAATTTCTCACGATGTATAATATTATCAATGATTATAATTAATATTTCTGAGGGTCCATTACAAACAACATTAATGTATTCAAACATCCTCTTTATTGTTGTGGCAAGCCTGTGGAGAGGTCCGCATAAGTAACGCCATTAAAGTCCTATCTTTTGATTTGATCGACAATGGAGAATAAATAAAATTTTAAAAAAAAGTTATCGTTTTTACGGCCCACTGTGCAGTGTGGATCTGAGATCTAAGCATTCCGTTAAGCTACAAGGCACTATGTAAGTTTTTTTTAAAATTGTGTAGATGTTATAATAATACCGAATGATTGAAATTATTTTTCACTTCGTTCCTCTATTTTACTGGGAGCTTAATTTTTAAATTCCGTTTTTAAAGAGGCTTATGTGGGAGTGTTCGTGAACTTAAGATTTCTTGCGACAGAATTTTGATTTGGCGAGTAACAATACAATATAACAGCTTATCACACATAGTTTATGTATTGGTTATCGACAAATGGGTTGTGTAAGACTTTAGCAAGGAAAATACGTTTTTTAACGCAATGAGATCGATATTCAAATTTTATTTTGTAACTAGTTTTAGACTTCGTTTTGGAAACACTTCACCTCACAATCTTATTTCTAACTTCAGCCATGGTCTTGAAACATTAAGAATAATAGTTTGATGTTTTAACTTTTCTAAAAAAAATGACAATTTATTTAGGTAGGTATTAATTAAATATAATTACCTATCTACATAATATTCGCATTAAAAAGATTACAGACTGCTTTGAAATATTCAAATTTCTGATAGTAGAAATTGAAAAGTTAATTTTCAGAACAAAAAGTTCACATATTCATTGAGTTCGTATATTTCAGAAGAATCTGACTTCATTTCAGTATAATATAATATATCAGTTATCTAACAAATTTCCCTGCGCTAACATTATATATTAGTATTATACAATATATAAGGTTTGACAATGTAATTATCGTTACTTATCTTAAATTGTAATTTGACTAACATTGTACTATTTTCTTTACAGGTAAGTTCAAACATTTTCTTCTCTATCCCGTACCTATCATCTTCTATCATCTGACATTGGCTAAAGGGTAAGAAATATTTTTTTTATGTTTGTATATCTCTTACTTACTTATCATCACGCCGTTTCGCCGCGGAGGTAGGCAGAGAAGATAAAGCGCCATACTCTTCTGTCATGACACACAATTCTCGTCTCATCCACATTCATAAATTTTTTCATATAAGCTCGCCGATTGTTGAGGTTTCTAACAGGACCATTCTCCAGTATCTGGTTTATCTGGTCGTGCCAAGTCTTCCGCGGACGTCCTCTACATCTGGTGCCATCAACACTTGCGTCATATATCTTTCTTATCATTATCTTCTCGTTCATCCGTTCCATATGACCAAACCACCTAAGTGATCCTTTCTTAATCTTACTTACTATACTAAGAACAGCTTTACATTCTTTCCTTATTTCTTCATTCTTTAATTGGATCTGTCACATATATGCCTAAGTGATCTCATTTCCACTGCATTCAGTCTACTTTCGTTCCTCTTCTGCCAGCCCCGGGCCTCACTTACATACATCAGTGTCGGTACCAAGACTCCATTGTGAACCGCTGGGCTTGCCTCGGTTGACAAGTTCCCATTAGCTGTAATTCCAATCAATGCGCCGTTCACTTTATTCTCATATCTCCATATGTTTTATATGATTATTCGAATCTGCCTATTTACTAGGAATATTTGTTAAAATTCATGAATTCTTTATATACATTTCTAATACATAAACAGGAGAGTACATTAATTGTTGAGCATTTCTATGCGGTTTGATGGGTACATTTAACTGTCACAATTTATAATTTTACATGTTCTGTCATCAAAGTATTAATGTTCTTCTTCTTCCTCGTCGGTCCTTCATGACTAAGGATCGTGATTTTCATGATCTCCCGCCCTCTTGACCATACTCGTTCACTTTTTTGAAATTCCGTAGATCTGTGGGCTGTCTCCAGAAGAGTGCCTGTTGCTTTTCCTTTTTTACTCGGTCAGTCTAAACGGTGGGAGACCTTTTTCTTAAATCTGTCTTTCAACGTGGCCCTTCACAAGCTATCATCTCTTATCTTCTATCAAGATGTCAAAAAAATTGAAGGTTAAGGTTTTATCATTGATTGGAAACATTTCTACATCTCACTGCGCCTTCTTTCTTCTTTCTCTTGCCTTTAAAGTTCATATCAAACAGAAATCTTGAATGCACCACAGGTTGAACAAGCCTGACTTATTTTTAGACATACCGCATCTTTCTATATTCCATTACATGATTGGGCTTCGTCGTCGCTATTGGATTTGCTATTGGTTCTGTATGATCCGTATTTGGATATAAAAGTGTCATTGACAGTAAGAAAAAAATCCTCACATTCGCTAAAGTAGCGAATATGTCGAACGTGTTTTTAATATCTCTAGGTTAAGATTACTTAAATGTACAGTACGTAAATATATATTCAATTTGAAATGAAGTGTACATTGTCTTTATTACGTGTAAGAAAAAACATACATTAGTGAAATCGTACGAATTTTTACGACTGGCAAGTATAAGTATATATAGTGCTACGCGAGATGACAGATGGTAATGCTTTGGTTTGGTCAATAATTATTTATGTAAACATGATCTCAGTTTTTTCAAAAATGTCTTTAAGTGGATTGACGAAGTATAATTAGATATATCGACCGCTCCTACGTAAAGTATCTCAAGAAAAAATGTCATTTTTAATCATTCTAGTATTTCGCCTTTATTTGATAATTTTTTAAGCGGCCAGTTGCATTATATAATGTAGGTACTAATAAACATAATATTAAAAAAATTACAGCCATTTAAAAATGTATCAAATTCGTACAAAATACTAATAGAATGATTAAAAATGTAATTTTTTACTTACGTAGGAGGGATTGATATATAATTCAAAATTGATACATAAGAACACAGTTTATACAATTCTAATATTGCTGCTAGTCTTATTCTAATGTTATACACAGTAGCTTGTTGGTGTAGTGGTTAAGACGCTGGCCTAGTGATTTAGTAGTCGGAGGTTCGCGCCTCGTTTCAGGACACCAGCAATTCAGATCTATTTTCATAATACAAACGTGTAACTTAATTTGAAAATAGTAAGAATATTGATGTAACATGCATTCCGTGTACGCACGCATCTCTATTTTAAAAAAAAAGAAGTTTATAAATAAATGCCACTGCGATCACATTGTCCTATACGCTGAAAATCTCTGAGGTGTCGCACGCCTCCTCGCAGTCTGCAACTTGTATAGAACCAAATATAGACATATTACATTACACAAACACTTCACCGTGCCAAAACGTGACAATTCGGAGACCGTCATAACTTGGTAGGTCAGCCGTCTTTACATGCTGTTAAATGATAACCTTGACGTGAAATGGACAATCTGCAGCGAGGAATCTCTTGTCGACGAATTCCACAATATCCAGGTGCTGTATGCAAATAAATAAGTTGGTAGCGATTTCATCCCTCTCATACTCGCTCAGAGACATGAATCATTTAGCCCGCGAGTAATCTGCAGCTCGCATCCGGACATCCACTTGGGCCACCCCCACCCCCACCCGCGCCCCTCCCCGACGTGTGTGAAGTTGTAGGAAGCGACACAGCCGGGGGTGTAGCCGCCGCTTCTTTTTTTATTCATACCACTTTTTCTTCTCTGGTTCTCTGATAAAAATAATAAATCATTGTGCTTTGGCTTAGCTAGCTCTCTCTCTCTCTCTTGCCCCGATTGCGTATTAGCTCGCTCCCGGCCAGGGGTGTAACTCTGTTCGATTTCCCAATTCATTAACCGCCTTTCGCTGACTTCAGGTGCGAATAAATATGGAGACTGGTCTGTGACACTCGCACCACTACCGGGTGATCTCAAAGTCACCTGAAAAATATAAATACTATTTTTGAGATTTTTCCTAATATTATAACAGTAACACTGACCGACTGGATTCAAAATAAGGTTTTATAAATATATCATATTTTAAATACTAATTAAATGTAGTAATAAGAAAGATATACATATAAAATCAATATATTGTTGTTGCGTTTATCTTTCTAATCAATACATTTAATTAGTATTTAAAATATTGCAGACCTATATTCTGAATAATTACAACTTCACGATACGAATGTGTTCTAATAATATCATATTTTATTACCTGTTACCTGTTATAATAAAAGTTTTTTAATTGGAAAAGTATTTATTTTGATATTTATATGCTTAAAATGTATATTTAATTTAATAAACTCGTGAATATTTCACTTTAATTATTTTTTAAATCTATAATATTATCTGTACTTGCAGTATTCTAAATGGTAAACTAAAACACAGAAGTATAGATTGTATATGCCCAGACTAGGAATGTGTACGTATGTATTATTATGTGTTACTGTAATAGTGTATTGTATTAATATTAGAGTAAATTGTGTGTGTATTACATATATGTGCATGTGTGCGCTGGCAAGAAGAGTGTTGTGCATAATGCATAAATGTTTAATTACGTCTATTGATTAAAATATTTAAGGTAAAAATATAATTCACCGCGTGTCCAAGGTTATCCCATAATTATAGCATCAATCACTTATATTCTGGAATAATTGTTTTACAAGAATCAAAGATCAGTATCAGTATACGTTCACATAGTGTATTTTTAGGTATATTAAAATAATATTCTACGAATGAAAATTAAAACGTTTTAAGACGATTACTATCTACCGTTGTCTTGAACATTTCGACTGGAAATAATTGATCATATTAGACAATTGACCCGTTTAACAATTCCTGAGTGCTGCTAACAATCGGTCGGATAAATTTATTTGATGGTTAAGTTAACAAAAGCTTTGATTGGTGTTTTTTTTTATTTCCTTGATTAATATTCTAATGTTGATTGCTTCATTCAAGCGAAAAAGTAATTAGTAGGATTCGAAAGTAGTAGGGTTCGAAAGCAGTTAAGTACCAATTAAGATTTTAAAAAATGAAAACATATTTCTATTATGAAATTGCAACAAAAATGTGTTTACAATACATAAGTTGTATCAAAGTTTTGCAAATTTAATAAAATGGATTGATTTAATTCAGTTGTCTCCTAGCATTTCTTAAGTTACCTATGTGGATAAATTTGATTACTTTTTTAAAAATGGAATAATCGATATATCAATAAAAAAATCTACAGAATAAAAGTTTAAAATTTTTCGTGAACGTATCCGGTTGATGTGGCAAAACGGTAACGCGTTTCTCAACAAAATATTTTTTCGATAAACAGATTTTTCCGTATATCTATCTAATTGATTTATTTAATTTGTATGTAATTAATTAATTTAAAATCTGAAACTACCCACTAATAATAATAATAATAATACATGAAGCGTATCATCTTATTATATGAAGTACCGCGAACGGCGCATGCAAAAGAAAACAATAAATTTGATAAATATATGATTTTAAAATTTGTCCCGAGATGTCGATTTGTTCGCGGGGCGGCGCTGCGGACCGCGGAGGCGGAGGGCGGAAAGTCCAGCCCTGGTAATATAACTAATATAGCCCCAGATTAGGAGCTCCCGCATCGGGCCTTATCTGGCCGGCAGGGCTGGCACCTGTGATATTAATTGCATATAACGCCCAGCGGACACCTTTTGGGGGAAAGAAAAAAGACGGATGACGGAAGACCGGAAAAAGCCCATTGTGATTTGTGCGGGATTGTCAGATAAAGGTAATGTTCTTTGTGGAGGTAATTTCATTCTCTTATCTCAGCCCTTGCTTGATTCTCCGTAATGTCCTCTTGTACGAATTACTAAATATTTTCTATTATCTCTTCACCGATCTTTTCATAATATTTTTTTATCTCTTACTTTTTATATTTTCCAAAATAATACCTATAAAATTGTTACAATCTCGCGTCAGATCTTTTAGTTCCGAATGAATTTTTACACCCTCGGACATTGTTCACAAGGTTGTGTTTATTGATGCAATACAATCGTGCAAACTGACCGCAATTATTAAATAATGCACATCTATCTCGGAAAGGAAAACAGAGACAAGAGGATACAACATGCAAGATCAAGAAGATACACGATTGCCAAAATATATATTTATTATATTATTATTCTAGCATGATATATGATACAACACAAATTAAAGATATTAAATATGTGTTTTAATAACATATATCCAAATAGCATAGTGTTTTACATTTAACTAAGTTTCACTATTTTCAAATATGAACACTAATAATATTATATTTGCAATCACTCTTGTCAATTGATGCTGCCTAGTCTCAAGACAAGTCTCACAGCTAATCATGACTCAATTTCTAGAATCTCTAATAAGTGTGAATTAAGGACCGACCTGGTGAATCATGTTGTTCCCACAATTAAATAAATTTGCAGTGTCCTTACACGAAACCAAAATTTGAGAATGTTTAATATTAACGAGATGACATATTTGTGGAACTGATTACGGATGTAATTTTTACTTTAATGAGTTTTGTTCGACTGTTTAAAAAACAGTAACATAAAAAGAAAAATAAGAGGCTATTTCACTCTTCTTTTATTATTATCTCTAGATTTACCTCCTATCATTATTCTCGCTATCTTCTAATAATCTACTTTATATTTTTATTTTGTCTATGATATTTAAAATACCTTGTCGTTAATTACCTTAACCACGTGATAAGAAGATTATGACATAATAGTTTGATCGGTCCGACTCTAATCCGAACATAATCTGTGGTAGTGAAATAGTTCCTTACGCTCCGAAATGTTCCGTGTAACTTCTACATTGGTATTTCCATAGTGTTAGATTTCCGAGTGCAAATTGATGAGGAACAAATTTGGGATAAATATTTTTTGAATATGCTATAAATCTTCCCTCCTTCCCGATCTATCCTTCTACCCCCGGACCCGGACCCGGACCCGGACCCGGACCGCAGCTCCGAGACCGGATGCTGTTCCCTTTTTCTTGCACGGCATCGCTTCCGAAAGTTGATAAAACTTTCCATAAAGTTCCTGCGAATTCATGAGAAGCCTAATGCCTGGTTATTTAAAAGAATTTATTTGTAATGTTACACTGATTTGTTGAAAAATAAGTAAGGAGTTTTAAATATATTGAACTTATCCAAGTTTCTTTCTATGGGCTGTACCATTCTACCTCTTTTAACTACTTGAAGCTGATACTCGAGCCTTTGGGGTTGATAAAAATTAAGAATAAACTCACTTTCATTTCTCTTCAAAATGATTAACTGCTTCAAACTTTATCCCAAACTGATGCTATCTTCCGGTACCATTCAAGCGTAGATGGTTATACGTACACAGTACATAGTTGGCTTAATAAAACGAGAGTGTATATATATATATATATATATATTCGGGGTAGATTTTTTCCCGTCTGGGTAGGTTGATATATTCTTCTAGTACAGCCCGGGGCGGCAGACGAGATAAGGGATGGGAGGTATGGAAATATTACCGGAGTTTAAAAAAAGTTTAATACGAATGATTAGCTGTAATAAATATCAGAGGGCTTCACTGCGCTGCGTCATCTGTCAGGGGTTGATTTCTGTGCGGATATTAAACTTATCCACTTTGTTAAGTCGGGAAATCCTTCGCCCACTTTGCCTTTTTTAAGTATACATTTCGCCTTAGGATACATAATCTCTGAAATATTAACGTCATTAAGTTTCGACTTTTCTTTTAAACTTTATGATTTCTTAGATTTTTTAATGTTCCCTGACGCTTAATCAGCTAAATAATACTAACAATTATTTTTAAAATCCTCGCCATCTTCAATATGCGTCACGATAGATAATCTTTGGGTATTATTATTAGGTAAACATTGATGAATAATTATCAACCCAAAGTAGGTAATGACTATTATGTAAAGAAATTGATTTCTAAGTAAAAAAATTACAACGGCTTTAATTAATCAATTATTGGTATTAATATCATTAATTTTTATTGGCGTTTATATTAACGTAAGTTATAAGTTAAGTTACGGCCATGTTTAAGTACATTATTTGTTACAGCTATCATTTGTTAATTCGTTTAAATACATTTACTAAATTAAATTTAAAATATCGTAAATCAAATGTACCTATTATTCATACTGCGGTATAAATGTTATAAATGATTTGAAAAAATTGACATTCAAAAAAGAATTATGTGAATTATAATTATTTGGACAGATTGACACAAAACATAATAATATTAAATAATAAGCAGAGGTTTATTTTCGAGAAGAGATCAAAATAAAAATTAAGTCCGCTAACATGTGGTCCTGTCTCTCTTTAGAAAGACTAAACGTCCATTTTAAATGCACGGACTCTGATTAAGCTCGTACTAGGTTTCTAAAGCTTGGATTTTTGACAGATCACGACTTAAGGGTTTTAATATATTTGGAAGAAAGATCCTACTTTGAATATTTGGTCCAATTAACGGTGATAGTAACTGGCGAAGATGTTATAACGCAGATTCTCTACGCGTTGTACGCTGACGTCAGCGTGGTTCATTTAATGAAAGTCGGTCGGTCACGCCGGTTAGGTGCAACGCATGAAAGGCTAGGAAACCATTAAATAAAGTTTTGTCCAGCATTGCAGAGAGACATAGAAGAAGAAGATGACTTGACTAATAGGGGATAAATTAACTGGCGAGCAGCCACCATAGACAAGAACGAGCGGAGAAGAGATTTGCTAGCATGAATGACCCACCTCGGGTTTTCGGACTATTGATGACAGGCTATCTTTAAAATAATAATATATGTTTGTATCAAAGTAAAAAAATTATGATAAATCGGAACCTAATGAAGAAAAAAACGACATCTAAATAACAATAATAGATTATTTACTCTTATAGACGAAATAATTTTAACCGATTCAAATATGCTGTTAAATTCACATCGGATGATATCGATGGAGTCACGCCCCATCGGAGCTATCCCCAATTAATCTGCTTGTTCCGGCAGTCTGGCGTGACGCGAGTTCTTCCTCGAAATGTAATACTTAACAGCGCATCTCACATCCGCCGAGATCCTTATCGCGCTTTATTCCACCGGCCTTTTTAAATTGTTTAACGAACCTATGTTCCAAATATTTAGCAGCACATTTATATTTTAGCGTAGGTTTTTAAAAATGATTAAACCATAAAAAAAAACTGTGTTTTTTTCCGGTTTAGATTGTGTGCATATTAGTGTCACTTCATGTAATATACGAGTATATAGTGGAAATCTATTAACATGAAATCGTGGGGACTGAAATATTTTTGAAATGAAACCTTAAACACGTACAGTAACACAGATACTTTTTTACTATAGATGTTAGGTACGTAACAAACATAATTTATTTTATGCCCTCGATATGTGCATTTACTTCGATAGATATCTGATAGATGCCGGCCCAGTCAATAAGAAGTTATATTTTTAAGATTTGCAAAATAAACTTTGTATTCAAAATCAATTTTTTAGTTTGTTAACTTTGTTTTATAAACCATTTAATGAATTAAATACGTCTACCGGTTTCGAAAAATATAATTTTCTTCTGTATTGCTAAAACAGGTCGAAATTTTAACATAAGAGTCAAGGAGCATTTGAGATGTTTGAATGATAATAGTTTTTCAGAATTTTCCAATCATTTGTTATAAAATTGAATTGTCTATTTTACATATAAACGACGTTTGGTTGAATAATTTAGAATCATTAGAAACAAATAAAGCGCGTAAAACTAACCAAAATATTATAAACAACCGACTAAATTTAGCCACAAGTCCTATTCTAAAATTTTTTTCCCTAAAAATATTTTGTATCATCAAGTAACAATTCAAGTTGAGTACTAAATTTATTTTTAAATAATTAATGTATTCAAACAATTTTTTAACGTATATTTAAAAACAGTAGATTACGTTAAAAAAACAATATAACGCATATTTTTGATTAGTTGATGATATCCTGAAGAAGAAATTGATATTTTTCGAAACCGGTAGATGTGTTTAATTCATCAAGTGGTTAATAAAACAAAGTTAACAATATAAAAAGTAAGAAGTCAAGTCGTAAACAGTTAACGTGTAATCCAATTTATTTAAAATAGTATATATAAGGGTAGTGAACGGTAGTGTATACTCGCGCTGTTATCGGATGTTGGCCCAGTTAACAGAAAGTTGAGACATAAACAGTAAATCATTCGGTGATGGTTTCTCTGAGAACCGAAATCTTTTCACGTCAAGTGTTCTCCATTGTAATTCGTGTATTTCGATACTACCTCATTAATGAAGTTGTATTGGTAGTTTTTTATTGTTATAGCGGTTTGTTATTTATTAATTTTAAAAATGTAAAGAAAAAATAACACACAAAATATGGGCAAAATAACAGTAGGTTTTAACTGCATTATTATTATTTTTTTAAATCTACGGATAGATTGTTCATGATACGGTTTATTAAATTTGGACAATTAATTGTACAATGAGAGAAAACCAGTGCTGCCCGGGTGTAAACCACCCCACCCCGATCGTGTGGGAAGACTTTCAATGATCGAGTAAGAAACGAAGATTGTAAAGTTTAGGTAAATAATATAAATAATCCTAATAAATTGAGCTGCTCCTTCCCTAAAAGATGTTTTAGAATGTTTTCATTTATAATTTTGAATACGCCACGCCATTTGTTGACGTAGTGCTTAACTTATATGAAAAAGGCCTCTACATCCTATATTATGTATATTGCGCTACGAGCGCAGGTAACATGCTATCTTACGTTGTTGTACACTTTCACTATAATACAATCTGTCGCCAGGAGGCGTTGCGGTCGCGTGCCGCGTCACATGGCCGGAACGGTAAATTGGTTTTTTGATAAATAATATTGAAAAGTAGGTAAATGTTTCCGCTAGTGTTGATTTTATTTCTCAAATGCTGTCGTGTCGTCTTATTTTTGAATGTGTAAGAGCTTTAATAATTAAAAATACCAACTAGCAGATGACACGACACTATCCATTTATGGCGTGTATTTTAATAATTTAAAAAAATGTTGTAAATATTAACTTTTATACCTATTTTTAGTTGTGAAATGTATTCTCCGTCTCAGATACCTCGATGGTAGCGAGCAGTGTGCGGAGGATATCGGCGGCGAGGATCGGATTCCCACCGGAGGGCGAGCGACGCGATCCTGCCGCCGCCGCGACTTGCGCGGGAATGTTGTCGGAATCCAAATGGACCGCGTGGCTCCCGCGCAAGCGCAGACCACCCCTGCAAAACTGAATATTTCCATCTCCAGCTGTCGGGAACGTGAACTTCTCAGGAGTGTCGTTCGAGCTTGAAGGAACACAACATAAGAATTGTTCACCATTTGCACTTAACTAGATTTGTTTTATGAATAATAAGAAAAACGTTTTGTTTAAAACCACTATTTATTGATACATCAACATGTTTCAAGACCTATGGTCCCTTCTTCAGGAAACAACGTATACTTAAATTAAAAATGCAAGCATAGACAAAAACTAAACTATATTTATTTGAAATTTTTTTATAATACGAGCTATTAATTAAGCATTGTACATTATTAAAATGACATGTTTTTTATTCGCCTAGACTAGCTCTTGTGCTTGGAGAGGGAGTTACTCTCTAATCATTTTATATAGACAGTTATACGTTTGTAGTCTATAATTATTTATTGTCTATTTGTGTGCTTCTGAAGTGTTCTATTATATTATTTATTTTCTAATTATGCGCTTCTGAAGTGTTCATTTAATTTCTTTCCAAGCTCTTTTATATCTTTTATCTCTTTGATTTGTGTAGGGAGGCTATTGAATTTTTTTATCCCTAAGTATATAAAATTTTGCTGATAGTGTTTGGTGTTACATTTAGGGATTTTAATGTTATGTTTAAATCTTAATGATGTGCTTATTTCAAATTTTACAGTGTTATTTTCTTTAAGTAGTTGATTAATTGAGATTTTTTGTAAATATTTTCTATTTTGGGAACTGAGAATTTGCAGAAAGAATATGATTACGTATAGTATTTAATTTGCAATTAACACTTTTTCTTATTTCTAAAATTTTAAATTTATCTTAACTGTAAACCCCTAGTATTTGTATGTAAAATTTCTTAACCCTTGTTAATGGCAAAATAATGGTTAAAATAATAATAGTTACACTTGTTTTAGGCCATTTTTATGCGAACACTTATTTTATGTATTTATTAAGAGGTTTAAACTGCATACAGGGTTGCAATTTGCAACATCAGACTATGTCGTTAAATGTAGACTATTCGTAAAAAAACACAAATATAATATAAGTAGTTCGACAAAATAAAGAGAAAATAAAAGAAAAGAGTTCGGAGTTAAGGTAAAGAAAGGAACTTATCAAGTTTATACAACGTGATATATTATATTACATGACATGTATGCATGTATGGTATTGCACCAATATTATATACACAAATAAATTGGTTAAAACTCTGATTTGACGATAAGTATAATTATGCACGGCAGCAAGTCTTGGTAAAGGGCACGTGACACGAGTACTGGAATATTAGGCACGTCTGGGTCACGAGTCACGACATTCTATTATGAAGCAATAAGCCACATCCTGCGATTTTTTCATATTCATTTTTCATCAGACAAAAGTTTTCATTCATCCTGAAGCACTCTTTTTACATTTTCATCTTCTTCTTCTGCCTCAATTGTTTTCGCTTACCTCAGCTCCCCGTCTCTCGGGACTTGCTTCCAATTTTGTGCAACGTCTTAGAAGAAATGTCATTATATTTTTATTATTTTTTAAATTAATATTCGCATACGACAGGAATGACATAAATGATCAATATCCATCGCAAAGTAGTACTGTAGTTTTCAGACCATAAGACTCGACTTTTTACTCTATTTAAAATTGGGATACTTTTTATGGTCCGGAAGAAGCTGATCCGTAGTAATAGGTCCCTGCAGAAAACAAAAGCTAACAAAATAAATATTATAAACCATTTATTAGTATATCTATGCATGTATTTAATTTGAATACCTACGTATTTTTTTTAGTCGCTCTTTTTCCTCTTTCCATATTAATTTGACATCATTTAGCGCGCAAAATAAATATATACGTTCAACACACAAATTGGTGCTCGTTAGCTTGTTTGTGAATGAGATATATATATTTTTCTCTTTTTTAATGTAATATAATAAAATATTATTTTCAAAAAATTGTATATATGGGGTTCGGTGTAGGGTCTTATCGACCGAAAAATACAGTACCATTACCCAGTTGGACCTTTTATTCTGAATCTCAACACGTCTCGGATAAAAACGCTGTATTTATGCTATTTATGTTTCACGATTAAAATTTAAAAATCAGCATGAGCAAATTATATAATCGCTGAAAATCTTCCATCGCTAGTTCTGTTTTTCGCCATTGTTCCCGTAAACAAATGGAAATACATAACTGCCGCCTTATCTCCGTGTAATCTGCCGGACTGCTTTACACCGGGCGCGCTGTGCGCCGCACTCCCCCCGGGTAGAAAGGCTCTGACGATCAGGGTCGAGGTGTTGCGCGACGGCTTTGATCCGCAGACCCTTGTGCGCGAGGGCGGGTATTACCCGCGGACCCGCGCCGCGTGAGAGAAACATTAGTACGGCTGTGGGAGCTATCTGCATCAAGATTAGCGCGCGACCACAATACGTCAGTCGATCATATCTGCTTGTAAGGTTCGTCCCCGGGCAGACCACTGTTCTATTCAGTCAGAGGCAGTTAGTAAAAAGTGTTTTATTAACAATAATTTTTTATTATTCTCGATCCCGATGTCCTTCTGTTTGTCAAATCAGTACGAAAATTGGAAATGACATTTCAAAAGCACCCAACATATCGGTTCTACTATAGGTACATCTAATATTATGTTCCAGGCCGATGGAGATTCATTCGTCAAAATTTCAAGCGTAGGTCGGGCTGTGTGTGAGATGGCACTGTCTTATTGAAACCACTTATGTTGCAGGGCCAATCAACCCAATCCGACCATCGACAAGTTTTTACAGCATTGCTTTTTGCATCCTGAAAGAAATAAGGCCCAATGAATCCGCTAGCCCACATGACGCACCATATAGAACTCTGCGTGGGTGTAAAGGTCGTTGGTGTATCAATTGAGGATTTTCTGTGCCCTAATGACGGCTGTTTTGTTTATTAACAAATCCCGCCAAGTCGAAATTCGTCGCTCGTGATGATTTTTTCCGAAAGTCGGATTTGTGTTCGTTTTGATGTTTTTATGACTTCACATACGTTGTTGAGGCATTAAATGATTCATAAAATATTGTAATCAACTACTTTCAATGACTACCAAATGCGAACTGATAAATATCTGTCTAAATAAAATGATGGTCAAACAAAAACGGCCTGGAACATAATACTCACCCTGTACTAACAACATATTATTTTAGATAAATCCACTATCTACCAAGAAACTCTTCAGACTTAACATAGAATTTTTTTGTTTTTAATCATTACAGATAGATTTTGTAACATTCATTTTCATTTCAACGCAATCATGAATGACAAATTTCTACTAATTTCATATTTAAAAAAAAATAGAATTCAGTTTAATGTGAGCTTGTAGATAAACACCGAGAGATATGTTTTTATTTTTATTGTATTGGGGGATTTTGACAGTGTAAACAAATTATAACAAACTAATAACTATTTAACATATGATACTAATAATGAAAATTCACAAAAATATTTAGATACAGATAATAAATGAAAAGAGATAAAGAGGGAGAAAGGGTGGGGGGGAGGTTGCAACTATCATTGCGGTAAAGGGAGAGCCAGCAATTGTTTACTTACAAGCGTCATAAAATGTCCATTCTTTCCATGTCAATCCATCAAATAGTCAATGCAATGGAATAAAAAGAGTTGTATGTACATATATATATATATATATAGTATAATTATGATGAAATCAATCATATGGATTATCATAAAAGAGAAAATATAATGCATATATCATATCAGTGATGGAAAACAGAAACAATGAACACAAATGCTCGCACAAGATCTGGTACGATCAGATGAACCAAATACTGGTGGACGATCCCTGTTCAACAATAAGAACAATGAATATTGAACCTTCTATAATGAATGAAAAAATATATGAATGTGAATCAAGCTGGATATGTATGGCGGTGATACGAAACTATGATGTTTTTCTGGAAATGATTTCCATTGATCAATTGTCAATACGTTTGATCTCTGGATTACGAGTAATGCGGTCTTCTTCTTTTTAACAATTTATCTAAACGATAATTTACTCTACCACTTTCGGGCAGTCTCCGGGGTAATAGTTTAGCTTGATTTAAGTTCTATTTTGTGCAAAAGGATCGTGTACTTTTTGCTTCTGAGCCCGCAGCCGGCCTGCCGACCCCGGCCTCCTGCGCGGGCCCGGCCAGGGCGTACATTGTGCGGCCTCGCGCAATCTGCAGTTCCAATCGCCTGTTACAGAGATCTCGCTACCGATGCCATTATTGCCGCCAAATATATTTTTCAAGCCACCTACAATACAATTTGTTTTTGTTTCATTTTTTATGTTTCCAGTCACGACGGAACAGTTTCTGCGTCGCACTTTTCCCAATATGCATGATTGTTGCGCCCGGCGTGGAGGTACTTGGCTATAGTTTTTGCTCTTGTTATTTTGAAAAATTGCGAGTGTAATTCGTACTTTTCATTTTTCAGTCTTAAACCTCGCATAAATTATAGACAAAACATTAATCTCTTGCAATAATAAAATACTTCGTGTTCATAGAAACTTTGCGTGTCTCTTTTGACCTCTTTTATACCAGTCGAAGGTCCAAAAGCGTGAGGAAAATATAAAGCAATGTGACTTAAGATAATTCATGACGTAAGTGTAGGGATATTGCATAATTTATTTAGTAAACTGACAATCTTACGGTGCATCGACAATGTCATTGAGGTGTTTGGGTCATTATCCCGATAGCCAATTTTTTGAAAATTACTATAGGTATGTAAATATGTATTTTTGTATTTTTACGAAAAGTTCTTCGTTTGATTAAATCACCAAACTCATAAACTTAAATTTAAAACTGATTTCGAAGGCTCTTCCAAATGGGTTGTTTGTTACACACCATCGGGATTTTTGTTAGACATTCTGGTATATTTAGTTGCAACGTTTGCAAATATTTTATAATATTAAAGTATATTTAGATACTATAAGAAATCGTATTAGGTAATTATATATCATTTATTTTTTCGTGAAACTTATATTAAATTGTCTCGAGAAATTGGTCCGTCGGGAAGAAGATGAGGTCTACTCGTACACATACTCGAGAACAGAGATGAAGGTCGATCCCTGTCGGTTGGTGCAGAATTATTCTCTTCATACAAAATGCAAGGAGAACGTTGAAATGAATAAACTTTAAATGTGCATCTGCGTATCGTCTCGTCTACTCGGAAGTGCACCATGACAGGCTAACATTTCATGTACGAGTATGAGGTGACACATACGTACACACTACACGCACACATACATAGATAGGAAAGAAAGTACATGATGAATTAAGGACACACGTAGTTCATACGGCAACATTATTCGTAAATATGTAGTATGTGCTAATGTCAGTACATTACATAATTGCTGTTGTCAAGTTCACGTTTTATCCAATATTTCAGTGTTAACATAGAATATGTTTAATGGCTGGCATTTAATGGGGCTGTGAAGATTGTGCTTTTGCTAATATAATTACAAGGGGTGAAGTGGCCCCTATGAAATAATAAGAAACAAAGTACAAATCAATAAAATATACATGGTTTTATTTAGTCTAGTCCGAATAGGTGCATGTAGTTTCAAAATGTAATAAATCCCGTCTGATTATTTATGCACGTTTACGATTCGGATGAGAATCATCCAAGTTCAATTCCAGACATTTTCTATCCATCCCACTATTAAAATCAGATACGCGAGATGAATCCCATCAAACCAAATAATATGTGGGTTTTTGCCAATCAGCAAGACGCCGAGATTCGTGTGCGCCCTAATTCTAGAAACTCCCATCCGCCCCAGCTATAAATATGCAGCTCACATCTGTTCAGAATGCAGCGCCCTGGCTATATTTCTGTCACATTAAATAGCCGGATTCCATCACGCCTGTCCTCGTAGGTAGCCATATCCTGCCGCTATCGATAGGCATCGATCTGCGAAACTATGAATGATGAGCGCCTGCCCCGCGTGTCTCGGTACTTTTTACTATCTGGTCGTTCTATTGTCGAGAGCGGTGCTTCGGTATCTGGACGAATTTTAATGCTGGTTAATTATGTGTCTTCGGGAATTGGACAGTGCTTGACAACATTAGTAAGGATATCAAAATGACTCGTAGTATTCAAATCACGTTTATCAAACTTTGCCTATTTCATTTTTCAATTCTATCCTTTTTATCAGTTTTTATCTTATTGATTTTTATTAACTGCTTTATTTCTTCGTTTTAATAGTTTATTTTCCTGATTTTTCTTATAATAAAACTAAACCAAATAAATTTATCTCTGTTTCACTGATCTTGTCTAAAAAACGCTTCATCTTCTGTGACCCTAGTTTCCGTACATAGTACATGATAAAAATATCTAAATTACCTAATTTCAGCTATCATTTAAAGAGCGGTTAGCTCATCTTTCGACCTAAGTCCTGCTGGCTTATTCCGGGTTCATCTTTAGCTAGGCGGAGTATTATCGTTAGCAGTCCGAACGTAGCGTATCTAACATAACATTGGCTAGCACGCTCGGACCCCTGCCTTAATAATGTTGGTCTGTATCATTCTTGAAATGGCATCTGAAATTTATATAAATTTTTATAACATGTATTAGATCTCGGGTTGAGATGATTAGTGCAACAATGACTAAATTAGAAATGTTTTTTTTATTATGCCTTAATGAAGCAGTGATCCTTTTGAAATCGATCGGCATCAAAAAAATACAAATAAATAAACAAGTTTAGTTGTTTTAGCCTATCCCATCTTTTCGAGATTTATTCATCAGATTTATTTTATTAATCTTTTAAATAATTTTTGAATTATTTTTAATTTATAATTATATTTTCACTATTACTAGTATAAGTATCCGAGCAAACATTAATATTACAATAAAAATGATTTTTTGCGTATTAAATTTGGCCGTCGCTTCCCTCGGCTTCCCGGTCCAAGCTGGACGAGCACCCTGGGCCCCGGCCGGGGTGTGGGCAGCGGGCCTGCCAGCCGTCGACACCGACAGATACACCGCTGGCGATAGCGCCTCGGATTGTCTCCGCAAGCGCCATTCCAACGTCCCATTCTCCCAAACCTCGACTTTTTGCATTCTGCAGAAATGCTTCACATAGCAGACGATAGTAGGAAAAAATAGTGCGTGATCACATTGACCAATTTAATAAATCACTGTGATTTGTATAAGAATATTGTTCAAACATGGGACGTGCATGACTTCTGTCTCATTCATAATAATATAAATGATTTCTTATAAAACATCACTTTAGTATAGGAATATAATCCAATCTAATCTAATGCTAGAACGAAAGTTGTATTCTGCTCTAAGAGGAATTAAAAATCAAGGAAACGTGCTAACACTTAATAGTTTTATGATATACTTAATAAACTTTGTATAACGTTGTCCGTGCTGATGTCAAATTAATCAAAACGGTTACAAAGTCAGATAGGTACTTTATAAAAGGTAACGCTATAAACATCAACGATATATTATCTCAGAAACGGTAGTAATAGCACCCACGTGCCGCCGTACGGTGATATATAATACATTGGTATATTTTCATTCTGAAACCAACACAGATCGCTTTACTGTATTTGTAATCTGTCGTCAGGCGGCGTCGACTCTTTCGGAACTCTGCACTACTTAGCAAACGAGCGCTAACTACAGTGCTACAGCGGCCTACGTTGACGGCAAACTTTTTTCATTAATTAAGTTCGAATGGAAAATAATATTAATTAATGATTGAAAATAAAATAAAAAAGTTTTATAAGAATTATTTAGTAAATAACAGTCCCGAAATAAAATTCTAAGCTCCGAAGCCGTTCAATAAAAAGCAAAAGACACCGCCACTCCTCTAGTCACGTGCGGGCCGCCCGCCTCAGAGGATGCCTGATTTAATGCTCGTGTGATTGTTTACGATGACAGCTCCTTTTGATGTTGGCTATTTTATTTTATTACGAGATTGTGTCGGCGCAGGTCCTCGCTGGTCTGCAGAGGTCTACCCGGCTTTTTGGCGCTCACGTCTACGTACCCGAATTGTTCTCTTAAGTTATGTCAAGAAGCTCTAGAGATCGCTCATCTAGGTAGTCTGAAAATTTGGTGCATCGTGCTACATCATTGGATTGGATGGATTAAAAAGTATCGGGAATGACAATGAATATAAAATAAACTTGTTTCAAGTCTTGATTCTCTCTTGGAAGTGACATTCTTTCGAAGTTCCCAAAATAATCGTTTACAGCCTCGATCATCTCTACATTCGACACAAATCTCTTTCCTTATTAAGGAGAACACATTCTTATTGCGAAGTTGTAATTATTCAAAACATAGGTCTGTGATATTTTTAATACAAATTAAATGTATTAATTAGAAAGGTATACATATAAAATCAATTTTATCGAAAAATATTGTTATTGCTATCGGGATTCGAATATGGATCTCTTCCAATCCGGGAAACGTGCATTAACCTATTATGCTATAGCAAGATAGTGCATTGACCGCAAATTTTCGAACCTATATGTTACACTTTTCAAATGAATACATCTATCGTTCCATTATTTGAAAGCCTTCTTTTCTTTATTTTTACGGAATCTCAAATATCTTTGTCTTGCTATAGCTTAGTCGGTTAATGCATGTTCCCCGGATTGGAAGAGATCCAGGCTTGAATCCCGGGAGCAACGACAGTATTTTTCGATACAATTGATTTTATATGTATGTATATCTTTCTAATTTAATACATTTAATTTGTATTAAAAATGTCTTTCCAGCTAAGATTTTTTAATTTCAGGTGCATCATGTACATCCTATACATATATCATGTGACGCATTTAAACGGCTAAAAGAACACGTGCAGTGTAATGTTATGTACTCGCGAATTCCCACGTTATACCGTATCTAAAAACACTTGTTCTTAGGTACTCTATAACGGCCTATTTATATCAGGTCCGCCACTGGTGAATATTTTAGGATCAGTTCTCCGGAATAAATCTAACGTGTTTTTATTGACCGAGTACATCCTGAAATCTTAATACGTAACCTTCACGCATCTTTTTACAATCATTATCGGTCAATTAAAATATTTTGAAGTATTAATTATAATAGAAGTATATTCTGAAGAATAAGCCAGCACCTGAAAAAGATTACGATAACATGGAAATACAGTCTTTGTTCAGTACGTAACAGTGAACTTCCCGAACCATTGCCCTAGACTTTTCAGACAGGATATTCTTCATCTTCCAGGATCTATTCTGTTAGAAATTTTGTTTTGAATTATTAGATGATGGATCTGTTTTACGATATGGTCAATATATTTCACTATCCGGGTTTGTATTGTTTTAAGAATTAATTTTTTCTTTCGCATACAGATATTCTCGTTACCGTTTGTAACCCTGTCATATTATTTAAATTATACCTATATCTATATCTACAGTTAGCGATTTAATCATTTTAAATATTATTTCACTGTTGATGACATTTATAATTTAAAATGGACCGTAGTTGGTACGTGCTGTAAAATTGATTTCTTAATTCGTTATTGTTTTTAAAATGTGGATATATATTGATTATTAATATTTTGCCAAACCAACACATTTTTGTCCATGTTGCAATAAAAATATTCGTCCAATGATTTTCGCGTTAATGGAAATAAGGTAAACATTCCTGCAAATAGGTGTACATACTATAATAGACACGACAACACTCCTCAAAATTCATGATAGTCTTGTCTTGTCACTTCATCATCTTGCCTCAATGTTATATTTACTCCTGCCTGGGATCGCAAGTCCACATTTCTCCAGTCAGAAAAAAAATCTATTTGAGGAATAAACCTTAAAAAGCATTGCTGCGTTTCATAGCTGAGTATCAACTAAATATACTAAAATAGTTCGTACACTTACACAACATGTGTATAAATTCAGAATTATACGCATTATTAATCAATTAATTTATTTAAACTTTACGAATTAATTATTATTATACTCCCTTGATATATGTATAATATTTAAATTATGGATGCATTAAAAAAAAAAAATACTACTTGTACATAAACCTCTGCTGAACTTATAAGATATTACATATTTGAAATACCTTGACTATAATGAATATCGTTTAATATTACGTAATTGTTTTCCAATATGAAAAATAACGACATAAAGTATATAATTATCGAGGATTATTTTAGTAGTTTGGAGTTTATCTTTATTTTACTAACTGCTTTACTGGTGTCATTAAAACAATCTTATCGTATTAGCTAACTAGACATGATTTTTATATATTTTTTAAACTTAACTTTGTAAACATTCTATTTATTTTAAGTTGTGGACTTGTGGCTTTTCTTTAGTAAATCAATTTTTATTTTTTGAACTCAACATTATTCTAAAAAGATCCTACGGCGAGATCTTTAATTATATAACGACCTATCGCTACAAACAAAACAATTAAACACATCAGCTATTTAAAAAAAAACGTGACACACGTACTGAGACTTCTAAGACGTGCACACGCGTAGTTACCGCTAATAAACCACGTAATAAAATGTGTTTCGGTGTGCGTATGCGTATTTATAAGAAAACATATTATGTGCTTATATAATGTACATTAATAAAAAAGTGATGGATTAGAATAATATTTAAATATGTAATTCATTACATTCAGTTGTAGTAATTGATCTGAAGGCGATTAAGAATGATCTGAATATAAATTTATCCTCAGATTTGGCTTCCGTGCAACAGATTGAACGTCATGAAATATACATGCAGGTCGCGGTAGATCCAATCAATCAGATAATATTCCTTTCTTCTCATGCCAAGGGTTCGGAGTAGTGCCGGTGCTTGGTGATGGTCAGGACTGATTCCATTCATGCTGGCCAAGTCTGCATACGAGAAAGTGAACAGACTGATTAATTTCATACTTCGAACGCGATGCAGTCTTTAGTCAAGTGAAAAGAACGAACCGATGTCTTAGAATACGCAATTATTCACATTTATATGGAAGTAGGACTAATTTAACGGCCTAATGTACGCATTATAGTAATATTCAATTAACTTTGGTGAAATTTGTCTCATCCGTAATAATTTCATAAATAAAAGCTTAAACGTGTTAAACAATGTTTTGAAAGCGTTGTTTAACACGCTCGTTCACTGATACATTTTTATCTGACTATTTTTCTGTAGGCATTGTGCACGCTGTAGTTAGAGTGGGATATATTACTAATACAGTAAACGTTATACATAAATACAAGAGCAGTAAAGAACAAATAATAATGAGAAATTAAGATTAGAGGATTTTTTTGGATGATATGGATTTCGATCTGCGTTGTTCTTATACTTGGAGTAAACAATTTCTATATCTAATAGTAATTCATATTACAAAATTAAAAAATATCGACATGGTAATTGATTATAAATCAATTTAAAATATTTTAAATACATTTTATTTAAATCCTTGTTTTTATCATTATTCTGTACAGCTATCGAAGCACATTGTTTAATTTAAGAAAGCAGTAAAGGCGCGCTAATAATAATTTTAATTCAGTAATATTCATAGAAATGTTAACATTGTTAAATTAATCAATAATATCTGTAACAATTGTATAACAAAAAAACGAACATTTGTTGTTTGTTAATTGTTGTTTAATCACATGTAAAGTTAGTATTAAAAGTTATTAATATATCATCGTGAGCATTGAGAATGATTCACGAGTTCTCGATGGTTTACAAATGCAAAGTATGGCGTTGCTAAACTTCATATTTATTTATTCAATATATAATAATTTTAAAACAATAATAATAAAATGTTTTTTTTTTACTTTTGTACACTTTCTTTCGATTCTCCCGAATGCAGCGATATATTTCCGAGGAATTTTGTTATCACGAGCATCTGTTCCAAATTCAACATCAGTCGTCTCTCAGAATATCCGAGATAAGAGCAGAGATGGCGCGGTCTGGTGAGTGAAAATGGCAGATCTCTATCTGCTGACAGCGTGATGTTGGATGCTGGATGCTGGATCCACGGAAAGCGAGAAAGAATGGCGAATTTCGGACAATGTTAGCCAATTCTGTAAATACATATTTTTTATTATTCAAAAGTACCTTAAATTTTTTTTTTTACAAAATTGTATTAAAATAATGTTTTTTTAAATTTTACGAGCCGGCAATGCAACAACGATATTGGATTATATTTGTGAGTAAAGATGTATATACATTAAAGAATTTCCACGTATAATTGTAGATCAGTATTTTAATAAAGTTTTATTAATAAGATTATATCGTATTTCCTATAACCATCCTTCCATCCGAACTGTTGGGACTGGAGGGATCACTTTCATTTTTTTTTTAAATATTCGTTTTAAATGATATGACAATATTCTTAAATACATTGCTATATTAATGTCAAATTCTAAAATTCTAATCTAAAAGACTGACTACATATTTCAACTAATCCGTATTTCATGATATGTACGTATGTATGTGTGAAACTTAATTACGCAAGAAACGCCAGTGGCTACATTACCAGCAATGAAAAACACCAGATCACGTCTCACGGCAGTCACCTTTTGGATATGAAACACGGCAGACATATGTTGTGTTATCACCGAGACAGTACATAATATAGCGACCCGTGGGACCTAGTAACAAGCAATCGGCGACAGTCGATATTTTAATGGATTTAATTAATTTGTTAAATTATTGAAATTGCATACTTTTTAGTTTATAAAGTGTGTCTCATGTCAAATAGGGTACCGGGTCCGCTGGACCCCTTGCCCCTTCATCATGATGTTTGCCATAATGGCCTGATAAAATTTAATTATTAGAGTTCTTAGAGTTTTTATTAGAGTTCTTATTAGAGTTCTATTGTTATAGTTATAAAGTGTAAAATGTTTGCGTCAGTCAGGAAATAGCTCAGTGAGGCAGGCTTTATGAATACAATTGTGTATAATAATGTATGAAGTATATAAACATATCATAATACCCCCAGTATACTACATTATATTATAATTTAATATACTTGGGATTCCAAATTAATGACGTTACATTTTTTAAGGGTTTACAAAAAAAACGGCGAGCTTGTATGAGAAGATGTATGGATGTGGATGAGGCAATACTTGTGTATCAAGACAGAAGAGTGGATGAGGCGCTCTATCCACTCTGCCTACCCCCGCGGAGAAACGCCGTGATGGTAAGTTAGTTAGTACAAATTAAATATGTGCCAGAGTACATATTTTTTTGTACTACGCACTGTTGACGGCACATTAAGCGATAACATTATACAGAGAATTTAATATGCGGGACAGCTTCCAGTAATATTTTATTAATAACCATTAATGATAATAATAATAATACGTTTATTTCAGTGTGATCGGTTTTTTTTATGAAGACCTGATTCACCATAAAGATATTACAATAGAATACATTTAATTAAGTAACAAAATAATATTTAAGTAATGAAAAGGAAAGCAAAGAAATAGATAAAAAAGTTCACACATATATACATGGTGTAACAGACCTAGTCCATAATATTTCATGGGTGGGATACCCGACTAAATTACGAGTCTAAAATGTTAAATTTGCATTGATCATTTTATTTATTTTCAGAAAATATATTTTGAACACTAATAGTTCCTCAGCAGTATGCGTTAGTAAACTAATCGGATCATTATTAACGTTCAAATATGTCACACAGAAAATTCTAGCTATGTATGTAGTTTAACTTAAACTTACGCACAGATAATACATAATTCATCTCGCATCGGGGCAGATAATGTAACACGATCAGCTCGCAGAATTGATAATGTGGGCAATGCAGACTCTAAAATCAGAAAACGTATTTTAATATAATTAAGCATTCACATATTTGGGGGCCGTAAATATCTGCAATAATCAATAAAATATCATTTTTATCGAATAATAAATTGTTTTAGTGAAAACATCCATTTTTAAATAATATATTGTATTTACTCACATGCTTTTGGGCTTCTTCTACTATTTGAAATCAAGTTTGATATCAAAAACGCAATAATTTCTTACTAAATAATATTATCAGATCGCCGATCATCGGCGGCTGTAATCACGTCTAGTCCGCGCTCTCGTAATTATCGTTAAAAATGCCGAAAATATATGTTTCACGCATACTTTACCCACGGTATGAATTAATATTGAACTTATTCACAACATTAGTAGAAAATTTCATAAATTAGATGTTTATTTACTGATTTTAAAGGAAAACATCGTTTTCTTGAACAAAGTGTACATTTTATATACGATATTTTTATGTACGTCGCAATTAAATATTTCGTTTAAATATAACACTGTTGCATTTTAAACACAAGCTGTCGGTTTCATAAATAGTATGTAATTACGAAATAGACATATTAAATCGATAATATTAAACAAAATAATAAATGGAAGCTGTCATAATAATTTTGAATTTAGAACATTGATTTTAGCGACCATCTAAATATATGTAGGTACTTCGTCTGTTTTCAAAATATATTCACATATATGATTTAATTTTCGATGGATTAATTCAAATGACAACACGTTTTTATTTCTTTCAATACATCAATATAGAAAATACTGTAAAATACGAGTTGTTTTTGAAACTTGTATCGAATGTTAGAAAATCAACATTTTTATTGTCGTCTCTTTCTATTCAAGCCTTCCTCTCTCGCATGATTTACGTAACAAATAACGTCATAAATTATTTTTCTGGAACTTATAAGAATTTAACTTTTAACCTCATCTTGAAAGCATATCTAATTCATATGGAATTTCTCGAATTTCAAATTGGAAAAATGAAAGCTTCCCTTAACGTTAACTCGTAAATTACACAATCACACGGATATGGTAATCAACAACAATTAAAAATAGATCAATAACATTTTAAAATAATAGATAGCGCTTGAGTAATGACATAATAGTTATTACTATTGTGTGAATTTATCCGGTTGGTAGTTTTTATTAGCGGTGGAATGATTCCTTATACTTTATTGCAAGCTATTTTTATATAGGAAGGAATGAAATGGTTCTCAGCGAAAGAGTGAGCTGATTCAATACTTAACTAAAGACAATGGAGCATCCATATTGGTGACACGTGTGTGTGTGTGTGCACGTAGAGCAGTAGTGCAAGTGTGAGTGTGTCGGTAATCGCCTGTGTTGTTTACAGCCAGGCTAATGAACACAGATGAGCGATAATTAGAGTGGCCACTTCTCTCTTTTGTCCCCGGCGTGATCGGCCGATAGTGCGGCCCGTGACGTCAGCAGATCCCGAGATAAGCGCGCCCGCTGATTGGCGGTGAGTGATTGGTTTAAAATAGCTCCATGGAAGGTTGGTCGGTGCCAGCGTGAGTCACCAGTGAGCAGTCACCGTCGGACTTCGGGGTGTGTGGCGTCTCCTAGTCAACTGGGGGAATGACATTATTGCCAAGTGACGTAATTATCGCTTTTTTGTGACATTCCTGTCAAGGATTCGATGAACGAGATATGTAGAAACAGCTGTTGGGCTGGCCAAACACATAAATATAAAAGGAAATTGTTCAATATATATAGTTTATTATGTTATCAATAAAAATGGCTGTTACGTATTTGACGCTGGAGAAGTGGAAGTTGAATGTATCAACCAAATATAAGAATATATACGAACGTTTTTTGTTAGATAAATTGGCGAATGGCGACTCTTGTGTATAAACTATATGAAAATTGCCATGGCGACTGAATCTGAGCGAAAAATCAAATATGCATTTATTATTAATAAATAGTGTATTTAGTTTAAAAATTATGCAAAAATACTTAATAATAAATACAATTATAATATTGTTTCAAGCCTGATGACAATTGGACAAAGTCAAACTAAGTACTTGCTTATTATGATAGAGAGATGGCCGTGGACTCTTACCATATACATACCGAGGTAATGTCACCCAGCAATAACACAGGATGGTAATATCAATTAGAAACTTTTAAATAAAAAATATTGCATGACTGCAGGATGGAGCTGTCCATTTATTACGAGAATAGCATGTGGTGACTATCGGGTAGTGAATGGTGGGTAGTGAATAGTGGAGGATAAAGCATAGAAGCTAGTACCGAGATAGGTAAGACAGAAGCTGTAAATAAATAATAGGTTTCAAGTTTAGGTAGTGAAATTTTAATAATTAAAAAAAAACCTTTCATACTATTTATTTATTTTAATAAAATAAAGTCAAGTAAAAGTGTATATAACATATGAGATAATTTATTTTTTATAAACGATATTTAAAATATATTCAAAATAAAAAGTCGTGTCGTATTACGCATAATTAAACAATCCTAGATGATATTACACTTTCGAAGAGTTTGTAATATTTAGTCGTCAGCGTCTAGTAGTCTAGGGTATTAAAGCTGCAAAACCATGTTAGGCTTTTACACCTAATTAATATTTTTAGTGTGATAAATTTGTTCTGATTTACTTTTTATATATTATATCAAAGATATAATTCTCTTAGGTTGATAACTATTTGCTTTAAAATCATCTGTAAGGGTTGCCGCCCTTTTAGGGTCGGGGGAGATGAAAGGGGCAGATTCCCATGGACCCAAATCATCAACGAGCAATAATGTGTTATGCGTCTTATTCTAGAACATCCTCGTCTGACGATTTCGTTCTACGCCGAGTTCTTTAGATTCTAGACAGATAGATATGTTGCCCACGTGGTCAAAAACAAATAAAGCAACGTGTTAAATTTTTTAAATATCTTCAATTCAATTGAAAATGAAGAAGTCTGTTTTATCGCATAAAAGCATTACTAAAATAAATATGAATAGGAATTTATTGGAAACGTATCCCGTTAAATATATATATAATATAAATATACATAGACCACCACACCAGGGTCGGCCTTAGCTTTCTCAATATATCTCATCCATGTTTGCTTATCTTCAGCAAACTTCTCGGTTTTCGTCGCACAGCGCAGCTTAGTTTCCTCGAAATATTCTCCTTTTGAAGACTTATAAATTGTGTGGTGCAATTTAACGACAGTGTCAAGTCTAAAATTCATAAATAGTTGTTGCTTTGGCTGTTGTAGTTAGTAGTCGACCACAAATATGCGTGTGGCGTGTGGCGTGTGTCGGCCAGCAACGGAACAATCACACGACCCAAACAGCAGTATCGCGTTTGCTAGGTGAATAAATATGTAGAATAATTTCCTTCCACAGGGCTGGACGCGGGGTTGTGTAGTAGCACGTATGAAGCATGTTCTACACCGCTATTTATTAGGTCGCCCTGTCTTTTGGCTAGGGGTGGGTGGAGTAGTCTCCGGTCCAGAGGGTGGGTGGACTACCTCTAGTCGAAGGGGTGCGTGTGCCCGAGCCCGCCTCTGCCCCTGTTGATTAAGACCGTAGTCCACCACTTACTTATCTCTGTCTGAGATATATCTTGTTTGATCTATTATAACAATTTTCTCGTATCGGGTCGCTCTGGTAACATCTACAACAAATTACGTACCCATATCTGTACACCGCCGTGAAGACTTCTGACTTCAGTTATGTTTGGTAATTAAGCAAGCTGTCAAACCAATGTTTATACAGGTTCATTATTTGTAAAAATTAAATTAATCAACTAAAAAGATATACAGAAAAAATTGCTATTGCTATCGGAATTCGAAACTGGACCTCTTCCTATTCCGGGGAAGCGAACTATGTTCTGAAAATGCAACTTCATAGCAACAATTATTATCCTTAATTAATTGTTGAAATTATTGAATGTTATTATATTTTTTGATAGCATTTGTACCGAAGTTGTATTGATATATTTTCGTCTTCCGATGCTTGTCCGTTTAGCGACCACGGTAGCGAGGATTCCTTTATTTGTAGCCGCACGGAATAGTCGGACCGTGGACCGCGAACCATTGCCTTAGGAGCCGAACATTCTCCAGCCAGGTGTTTTGCTAGAAATTTTTCCTTAAGCGCGTGATGAAGTGCAGAATCTGATATTTTTTCTGATGTCACGCAATATGGCGGCCGTTATATTGTATTTTTTAATTTTTATTATTTTAGGAATTTATTTTTTCAGGTTCGAATCCCGGTGGCGCAACAACAATGTTTTTCGATAAAATTGATTTTATATGTATATCTTTATAATTAATATATTATATTCATATTTAAAATATCACAGACCTATGTTCTGAATAATTACAACTTCAGAATAAGAATGTGTTCTCCTAAATAATAAAGTTGTATCAATGTCTCCAAAATTTAATAAAAATGAATTGATAATTCTGGCGTCTGCTATCAGTTTACTCAAAGGTATTTGAGATTCTGTAAAAATAAGGTAGATGGCTCTGTCAAAATGATGGAACGATTAAATGTATTAATATCAAAAAGGTAACATATAGGGTCGAAAATTGTCACTAAAAATAATGTCGCTGTAGCTTAGTTGGATAAAGCACCTTCCCCGGTTAGGAAAGAGATCCAGGTTCGAATTTTTTTCGATAAAATTGATTTTATATGTATATCTTTATAATTAATATATTTAATTCATAGTTAATTTATTTTTTCTTTCGCAGCCTCTATCTTTCCAATTTTTAACGGTCGTCTGTAGATCCACATCTCAAATGTTTCAAGTCGCTTGAGCATTGTTTCAGTGAATGTTTATTCCATGCAAGTGTACGGAAAACTCTTCTTAAAAATATATAAGTTGTATTAATGTTTCCAAAAATTTCGTAAAAACGAATTAATTCGTTTAATTCTGGCATCTCCTATCGGATTTTACTCAAAGGTATTTGAGATTCTCCGTAAATATAAAGTAGATTGCTTTCAAATAATGGAATAACAGATATATCAATTTGAAAGTGCAACATATAAATAAGTTAGAAAATTTATTAGATTTAATTAGATTTAATTAATTAGATTTTGTGATTCGAGTACGGGTGGAAACAAAAATATTTTTTCAATAAATTGATTTTATTTGTATATCTTTTTTATCGATACATTTAATTTGTATTAGTTATTTAATTGCTGTTTTGTACTTACCTTCGTGCAGCACCGGCTAGGCGGGATGATGTCAAATATATTTAATATTAGGTCAATAATAATACTTTTATCACCTCGCGACAATACTGTTGGTGATTTAGGATCGAAGACATAATAAAATTTGCACACTTTTAATATATTAATAGCACTAGCAAATGAACACAGTTTCTAAGGACATTGAGTACCGACTGTTAAGTACACACACATAATACACTTACGGCTAGATGAAAGTCGTGGCTTACACCATTGACAAGGTTACAACGGTCAGGTTAGGTAAAATGATTTTTATTTCCAAGAATTTTTAGTTAATACATGCACAGCTTTTTGCTTACATGCAGTGCACGCCCCTGATTTACGGTATCTAATAGTTCACTTAGAATTTTTTCGTTATTTTCACTTTTCTGTCAACTCATAAGGTGATCTCTTGGTATTTTGACGTTTAGATGTTTCAGCTATCAAAATAATTATGGGTGGGTTCCATGCTGGTACAAGAATCCATCATGCACCACTAATATTGCATTTTCAATTACATAATGCATTCGAAGTACGATTCACTTTTTCTCTGCAGCCACCCTCCTTTCGTTATCTTTTCGTTTTGAAACACAAACTCTTCGACTTGTTTCAAACATTCATCCCTTACCATTAGTTATTTCTGAAGTTCGTAAATTATAATTTTATTATTTAGTCTCGCTGTTTACAATATCTAACCATACTATTATTTATGAATTGAGACAAGGAAATAATAATAAAAATATACGGTTGTATCCAATAAATGCGATAGAATTTCTAATAAGAATAGTAGCCATGTTTATTACTATTTTGACAGCTGTCATTGTTTTTTTTTTTCAGTATATCATGGAGCGTTTCACATTAGATCAAGTTATTAAAACTTATTATCAAAAACTGTTCAATTGGCCGCCAAGATCGTGATATCTCTTCGTTAGAACATTTTCTGTGGGGATATGTAAAGTCTCTTGTTTATGCTGATAAATCAACAACAATTGAACAATTAAATAAACAACATAACTCGTGTTATTTGTGAAATAGCACCAGATTTATGTGAAAGAGCGGCTGAAAATTGGATACAAATAATGAATTATATCAAACGTAGCCACGGTGCACATTTGATAAAAATTAATAAAATAAAATAAAATCTTCTTTAATTTTGATACTGTTAATTCATGGTGGATTTCCATTTAAATGAAACTATTTAACTTTTTATTTATTTAATGACCATTATCGGTTTCAGCCTGTCGCGGCTATCTTCAGACTGGTACATTTTCGTCTTATGCTAGAATATTCCAATCCCAACATTAGTCAACTTAGCACCAACTTTAAAACTATATAGACTCACTCAAAAACACCCCTGTATTGAATTGTATAAATATCCTAGCTTAAGATGAAAATGCACCAGGTCTGAAGACGGCAGTGACAGGCTGAAACCGGTAATGACCATTCAATAATAAATAGTTATAAAGTGTTTTAATAAATCATTAAAATAAAATGATTGATATGTTTTTTAAAATTTAATTGCATTTTAAAGTTATATCATGATTGCAGGATAACCCTAACGTTATATGTGATAAAAAAAAAAAGTGATAAAAATAGGCAGCATAATATTATAAATACCGTTGTTTACCGAATGAATGGCTGAATATTCGACAATAATTTCTTCCACTATTTAGTTTCCTATCCGTCAACCCGCCCTCCCCCGGGGGAGGCCCCGCACCCCGGGGAGGGGCCCGCACCCTGGCACCCTGGGGGAGGCCGCCCTTATCGCAGCCCGCCAGCCGCCGCTATCGGCCGCCCTGTGTTTTAAAAACAGACTCCGGCACACACACACACACTCACACGCGCATGTATGTACACTCACACTCGCACACGCCACTCACTCCGTGCGGAGATTAGATAGAGACGAGTTTGTCGATTTAGAAGGTAAGAAATTGCTGATAAATATTTTAAACATGGAAAGTGATAAATTATTATAAATATACGTAATACAACAATTTAATATTGAGGCCTATATCTATGTCTTTAAAATTAATAAAATGTATCTGTATGTTAAAATTAAATGCAGGTATTCTAATTTTAAATTACCTTTGCAAACAGATTAAAAAAAACAATAATTAAAACAAACTTGTTGATTTACATTCAGTGTAGATAAACACTTTAATTACATTAACAAATATTTAGCTATATCCAAGTATTTAGTTACTGTTTTCGCACGTCCTTAGATAATTATATAAATATATCTTTGATATGAAGCGTTTTAAAAATATACTTTGATGAGAAATTTTTTGGAATAGACAACATTGAAATTTTTATTAAATTTGATTCATTCATTGATTACCTTTATGTTACATTATCTATTTTTTAATTTATTTTTTAGTTGAAATTACAATATGAACATAAATTGCTTGATATATTATCCCCCATTGTACAATAAAAATGATATGTTCAAACACCCGGATTACTAGCTTCCACCTTACTACGAAAACATTTGTTATTGTATAGAAAAAATAACCAGACCGTTTAACTTAAACGTTAATACACAGAGAAAACGATAATTCTGTCGCAACAACTGGCAGTCAAGTATCTTATTTCAGAGATTGTATTTATTTTAGATTTTCTCATTTCATAACTGAAAATAATTCAAGAAAATGAGTGCGAGCCTCCATCCCGTCCAACCCTTTCGCACCCCTCACATAAATTATGTAAAAACTCACACTGGCGGAATAATTTAAAAACGACCATAACTCCATTCCGATACGTTATCTAACACATTACGACCCCATCAACATTTCCTTAGCCACTGCAGAATTGAATAAAGGTATCGTCGCACCACACATCCGGCCGGGCCGGTGAAGACGGTGGCCGGGGTGGCGGGGCGGCGGGCGGTGGGGAGGCGGGCGCCGCGACGCTTATCTCTGCCGAGCAGCCCGCGCCGCTTATCAGGGCCGCCATTAGAATATCTAAATACAAGCCGCCCCGTCCCGTAGCGCTCCCGCCCCCGCCCCGACCCCCACCCCCTCCGCCGCCCACCCGGAGAGCACCAGCTCCATCCAGCGAGGCCCACGCACGAGATGGACGATGCACGGGAATCGAATCTCCCGATGTTGCATTTCACAAGTTTTTGGAAGAAAAGCCTTTGCTTGATCCCATACAAAAATGATTTGTGTTTTTTTCTTGTTCTCTTTTAATATTAGTCCTTAATGAACTAACTAACTTACCATCATCATCAGAGGGTAGAACGCCACAGTACTGTGTCCTGGCACTCCACTCTTGCCTCTTTCACTTTCATATATCTCTTACGCAAGCTTTTCGATTAATAGAGTTGTACTCCAATAATTGGCTTATCTCATGATCTGCTTTTCGAGGACGTCCTAAAAATGATGTTATTTTTTCGGGTTAATTTTGAAACGGAAACTACTTTTATGAACTATATTCTTACGTAATCAAAAATATTTTTCGCGTTATCGTCACAGTGGCTCGCAGGAATACTCCTAAACGTTTCCTACCCTTCCTGAACCAAGGGTTCGTGTTATTGTTTTTGTGTGGAGTACTTGACTCAATATATTATGTCAACCCTTCCAATGCGCGAACTTTAAATGATTTTAAATATAGTTTTCAGTAACACTTTTTTATAAACTATAAGAAACACAAATGATTTTTTAATATATTTTACAAAAAAAATTTTTGAAATAATTTTACAAACAGCTTGTTCACATATTGTTTAAAACTTTTATATTCTGTGTTGATATTTAAAACAGTGCGTCATATGGTGTACATCGGCCAGGTTAGAGACTAGCCCGTGAAATTAATTTCTAAAGTTAAGACAGTTTAATTGCTCGATTGCAATTGCAATGTTCACATGATTTCGTTTACCATCCCTAAAATACTATAAATTATCGTTGCGTGTAATTCGCCTGAGCAGGTTGGGGTGGGGGAGGGGGGGTTATTATCACACCCATTTTTTATGTTCTTCTCTTTGAAATATGAAAGGTTATTTGTGTTTTTAAAAACTCTGGTGAAGGATAAAATTCCGCCGCATTATTTTACTTGTCTTTAGACGGATAAAATGCTAGGAATAACACTCACGTCTGTGGTAACCTTAGGGTTTAAATCCGTAATTAGTTGTAGTGCATTAGATACTAATGTCTAGTCAAGTTACTACTTCAAAGATTATATGATTTGACAAAAAATCTTACTTCTTTCTATATTTAACTCGATTACATATTTTTCCGCTTCTTATATTTATAGGTTTTTCACATTTTATTTTGAATCATATTATTTCCATTGCGTTCTCCTCCTCTCCCGTGTCTTCTTTGATTCTGCCTTTGCCCTGCTCAAGCTTCAGGACGCAATACACCACGTACGAAAGATTTATTAACTCGGCACTTAAACTGTCTTCCACGTTCGCATTTTGTGGAGTGTATAAAACTTATTGCAAACAGAATCGCTCATCAAATATTAAATTTGTATAATAAAAGGCGGGGAAGGCCGGGGCGATACAGCACGCGCCGAACTATCCTCGTCGTAAAAATTATAGTGGAAAATAAAGAGTCGGCGCAATAAAGTTGGCGACAATCCGCCATGATTTCGTTTATTCCGCGTTCCGTTGGAGGTTAGTGGCCGTTAAAACATTAATCAAGTCTCAGCAGGCTGGACGGGGTTCTTTGAATGCACCCTTAACTCGGAAGAAACTGAACTACACCCTGGAGATTTGTGGAAATGCACAATTTGTTTGCTGCATAAAACCTCTCCAGAAATTCACTTATTTATTAAACATGTTGTAAGTATTAGTGCCGCTGCGAGGCTGAAGGTGCGCATTTTCAATATGTTTTTTAAGAAGATCGGCGATGGGCAAACTGAAGAAGATGGCGAGACAGAAATGTATCACCGACACTTGTCTTCTCACTTTCTCATGGTGCATATATTGATGTGAGACATGAATACTAAGGCTAGAAGAACGACAGTTCTATATTACAACAAATAATTATTTCACAACTTTTGTCTTCCACTACACAGCTGCATGTACTTAAATATTATTCTTTTGTCACAAGGCGTTCAGGAGAGATGTACTACTCCAATATAGAGTGGAATATCGCCGATACGGTGGACACATCTATCTAGAAGTATCTCACTTCAGAAAGCTGACAGAAATGCAGCAGATTAGATATATTGTATATAAAAAATTACATTTACATCTCCAAGAACGTTATCTTAGGGGGTTAAGTATATAATCTAGTCTGGTAGCTATCTATTCTTTCTACGTCCCGTTCGAACCTTAAAAATATCGATCTTGCGAGAGGTACTTATGAAAATATGATACTTTAGATGAACTACGTTCTCTTAGAACAAGATTGAACTATCATCAACGACGGCGAGACACCTTCAAAATAATTCTCAGAAAGGGAACCTGAGACATAATTTGAGGTAATAAACAATAAGGAAAAAAATATTTAAAAATAGAACACACCGTATGTTAAATACATTCCCCCTTTAACCTAATTAAACGTTGATAGAGGTATTTAGTTACCTAAAGAAAACCAAAATTTGATAGCAAGGTCAATCGAATTTTTTTCATATCTTTTGGTATTGATCGAAATATTTGTTTATATATTATAGTTTTGAAATTAAAAATACTTGTATTACATAATTATGTAAAAATGTCAATGATTATAAAAATTACGAAATATATGTCAGATTACAGGTCTTTTAGAAAATTATTTTAAAAATTAACTATCAATGTAATAAAAGTTCAAAAAATAAAACATATAATCAATTATTATAGCACAATAATACATTAGATAAAAATAAGCAATCAGTTGAATGTAAAGTATAAATAAAAGTTTATTCTGTCCATCGGTAAAATTAACAGTTGTATTTAATTTTAAAAAAAAGTTAATTTTTTATTTGAATCTGGAATAGCATTGAATTTTGTATTGAAATATTTACTTATTCTTTTAGTCGATTTATTCATTCCAATGTTAGTATTAGACTTAGATAAATAAATAGCTTCATAAATAAGAAAAAAATATCCGAATCGTGGTATAAATGAGTGTAACAAACTGACATCATTTTCATGTACTCCAACATACTTGTAACTGATTATAATTGACAAGGGGAAAAATATCCTGAAAATGATTTCTGTTCAATTCAGAGTCCATTTCTGACACTTGTCAAATGGTCCCGAGATATGGCGGAATGGAAGGAGCTTCCCCATTCAGATATGAAGAACGCACTCGTAAAGGCTGATGATCTCCTCTCTCTTTGCGATTCAATCGCGTGTTATGGAGAGATAAGGCGACAGACAAAGCAGGAGAGGTATGGACCAGATATGATTCTGTCTCACTGTGAGTTATTCTTCTTCATTCCTTCGCCAGGGTTGCCAAATACAACATCGAAACTATTTTAAATAAAACTTGACAATTTGTAAAACCGCGTAATATAAATTGAATTCAATTTGGCTTTTTCTGGCATGGTAATAAAGGACTCTCTTACATAAGAGTAGTAATATTGCATCTTAAATTGATAAATAATCCACATCGGCATCGTTTCTTATCAGTACTTAGTATTACATAATTTGACAACACAATGGTTTAATGTACGTATCTACTCGACCGCAGACTATGACTTGAACCGTAATAAAAGCTGAATAATTTAGGGGCTGTTAATAGACAACTGATTTTATCTAGATATCATGTACCTACATCAGGTACTGTATTATCATTATGAACATTTTTTAACACTAAATGAAAGAATACAGGACATATTCTTATTTTACTTCTAAAGTGTAACCACGTTACTTGATAACATAGATATTTTCGTATCATGCATCATATTCTATGTGTCAATTTCCTTTGAAATATTTACATTAGGTGGATATGTGTCTTTTTGTTCTGAAGGTACATTTAAAAATATAAATCAAATAATTCTATTGTCAGAAAATTTGAAATTGTAACAGTTAATATTGCAGTGCAGTAGGTAGGTAATTAATTTAATTGTCTTGTGTATGTATAGAGACAATTAATTATATTATGTCCTATATACATCTTTCGTGCGTACATCTTAGGGCGGGTTTTAAAATTAATTTTCGTATGAGATTTGTTCCGCGCTATGTTGAATCTTGCCGATCTTGAAAATATTTACAGAGATTGTGACGGGTGTACACAGACCCGAGATTGATTTCAACAGTACGTCTCTAACTTAATTATGTTTCATCCGTGTACGTGCTTAGGTTATTGCATGCTGAATTAAATGACGCTTCGTTGATATTGCTATATTATTTGACTATTAAAATATTCATAAATTTAAAATTAGATTCCGCTTCAATGCACGTAATAAGTTCGTCAGAAAATCGTTTATTTTCTTTACGTGCCCATTGAGGCACTGTTGCATCTTACCCCATCTCTCCCTAGCGTCAACTCCCCCTCGTTGCATATGTAAAGGATGGTTATTTAGTGGTTGAAGACACTCGAACAGGTCTGCACAAATATATATTTCTTAACCTTTGGCAACCCTGACTAACACGATGATGAGTGGAGCTCGAAGGGAATTTATTACATTTCTGATATACTTGGAGTTAACGATTTCTCGAGTGATTGAGCATTTGTCTTCTGCGTTCTCGGCTCCCAAAGTGTTTGTGCTTCCTGGCACACTGGGCTTTGGTGTAATAAACAAGGAGTGATATGACCTATGTAAGCATCCGGCTTCGCACGATGTTGGTACTTAGGTACTCCCCGATTTAAGTAATATTTTCTTTATCTTAATTGAGTTCACAAATGAAAAATAGTGTTTCAAGTTGAGTTGTGAATTGTTTTAACTAATATATATTTTTAACGGTTATATACAAAAAAACTCAGAACCGGGTAACTTATTCCAATTGATCTAGGTAAATAATTTGTGAATTTGGATGAGAATATAAATTGTGGAGATTTATTCATTACAGCAAAAAATAATTTAATGGTATTCTATAATGTGAATATTGGAACTAAAGAATTCACTCCGACTGTACAACTCCTTTCGAAAAACTTAGCAATAAATGAATTTATCTAGTTATAAGTATCACGGGTTAATTATAATACATTAAAGAAAAGAAAAGAATGTTTGGGAACCTAAGAAAGAAAGATAAACTGTTAAGAAAATCGTTCAAAACTGTAAAACGATTGTTAAATATGAAGATACGGGGGGTGTACAATGTTACCCCTATTTGCTTCACCCCACATTTGTAAATATAACATTATTGTACGTTATTGTTTCAAATGATTATTGAATCCAATAGTTACATATTTTAACCCGACCGTGGGTACTCCCGAGCAAACAATTTCAGCTCCGTTCCGTAATCCGCCCTCCTCATTGAAGAGCCTTTTCCCCGTCGGAAGAGGGAGTGTGCCATCTAGCGACGGCTTTATAACATAATTTCCGGTTGGCGTCTTAGCTAAATTTTTCATGCGCGAAAACGATCCGAGAACAAATTTGATTACGCAAACTGTCTCGAGTGTTTGTTTAGCGAGCCAATTTGGCGGGAAAGTTATCGTTTAGAAAGATCATCTTTTGAATAGCTCCACCATTTTGTTTCGGTGTAAAATACAATGCGAAGAAAATAACGAAAGATGTACCTTGTTTAGATGTGTCGCGTGAGAAAAAATCATTACATAATCATCTTGTCATTCTGGATATACGTTTTATCTTCGGCGATGTTGGTCCACTGCTCAAAATGTCCGCCACGTTTAAATGGAGTCACTTGCGAATTAATGTCCAAACTAGCGTGCCACAGTATTCGGCGGACAGTTGTCAGTTGGTCTTTAGCCGTGTGGCGCGTTAGACGTTCATGTTGGCAGATTGCCACAATTGTGTAATAATACGCCAAGAGGAGTATTAAATATTTATTATTATCTTTTAAGAATTTGTATCATTTTCTTCAACTTTAATCGCCACGTGGAACACTTTGGCAACGTTTGAGCATTTTATGACTCGGATTAACCGATTGCTTTCAATGCTTGACCTCACCATAGAGTTGTAACGGATACTTTGTGTAAGTTTATGTAAAAATATATTTGATATATTTCCGAGTTAGTTTAGTACTATTATTACCGTAATGGTATCTCACAATAGACGCCATCTTTACATTAGAATTCCCAGTTGATTGATATTGCGGTTGTCAATGTTTAAGGAGTTCCTAACTTGGTCGATATCTGCGCTCCCGGCAGAGCTCACTACTCAAAACTTCGGACGAGTCCGATTCCTAAAACAGATATCAACTTCGGTCGGAGAGTCAAGATCCGCCAAACAATGGAGTGCTGCAGCGTATTCTGCATACGTTTTAGACATTTTGGAATCCTTCCACATTTAAAAAAAATAACAGATATTTTTGGTACAAAATAATATTATTTAATAGTCTGACAAACAATAATATTACTTTTGAAATTAGCAAAATTGACATTGTGGTTAAAATTCATTTTTTTAATTTTTTAACTTTGTTTCATTAACCACTTATTGAGTTTAAATACATCTACCTGTTTCGAAAAATACCATATTCTTCTTAAGATGTCAATACTAATTAAACACATATGTTATTAATTAATTAACTTTTATATTTTAATATAAGAGCAAACGAGCATTTAAGATGTTTGAACAATAGTGGGTTTTCAGTATTTGCTAATCATTCGATAGAAAATGGTCATGGTTTTGATAAAAAATTGGGATTGTCAATTTTGCATGTAAACGGTGTTGGTCATAAATGAAATAATTTGGAATCGTTGGAGATAAATAAAGCGTGTAAAATAATCAAACAATTATAAACAACCGAGTTGATTTAACTACGAGTCCCATTCTAAAAATTTTTCCTAAAAATTATTCGATTAAATTTGTATTAAGTAACAATTTGAGTTAGGTACTAAATTTATTTTTTATTTAATTGTTTTTTAAAAATAGATTCTGGTAAAGAAACAATTGACATCCTGAAGAAGAAAATGGTATTTTTCGAAACCGGTAGATGTATTTAAACTCAATAAGTGGTTAATGAAACAAAGTTAAAAAATAAAAAAATATTGTTAATTACACATTCTTACCATACCGGCCAAATTTCAACATGTTAGATCTTTCATCTTCATAACTTTATTCTATGGTACTTAAATATGTACGATACAAAAATAAAATATAGGAATGTTAGCAGAGAGAAATTCAAGAAATATTAACAGAGGGCAATCAGCTTCGTCCGTTATTTTAGTTAGCCGGTAGACGGACAGGTTTCTGGAATTGATAAGACAGTGTCATGTATATTATTTCGCCAATAATGTCAATAATGACAGTTAAAACATAATATTTTCAAATTTACACAGAATGGTTGTTGGTAGATATCGAATTAAAATATTATCGATCATGTCTAGGTTGGATACGGAGAGCTCAGTTGATTAGTTTAAAAAACTTGCAGGGAGCAATATCTTTTCATATCAAGTGACAAAGTGCCGGACGATAATTGAATTATTTTATTCGAAATGTGCGTGCACATGACCTACGTCATTAAAAGTGTGACCTACGTACAAACGACGAAAAGTATTATAATGTTGATATTGCATGTTTTCACGCTAAAATATGTATTTGTAATTTTTTTTAAATGTATAAAAGAGCGTATTTGGGATCGCCGACCGTGGGTTCCCCGCCCAACTTCGGCCGGAACTCCTCGGAGAATTTTTATCTCTTTACTATAGTTAAAGGTTCCTCCTTCCTCCGAGCTATCTCCATCTCCCTGCTGTTACCACTTTTCATATCTCTTTTAACTTGCTGTTTTACAGCCTATTTATGCTTATTCGGCCAAGATCAACTTTATCTGTTTTGCTCCGAGCTGAGCGCGAGGGTAGCTGATCAACTCGAGAATTTAATGCTTATAGTCAAGTGAGTTTACTTACTTTATTTAATCACTGTATTACCAGCAGAATACACGAGAGATATGTGCTATGTGATGGTAATATTGTAAAGAAATCTAATAATTTTGTCTAAACATCATGTTAGTGTTAGGTTCACCGGGGAGGAAAGAAGGAATACAATTATATTACATTTATTAGAAAACGGATGTTAGTATTGTACTGTGTGTACGTATAAGGTATGTATTGTTTTTATGTTTAAATTTTTAGGTAGGTACCGTATACGTAAATTAGTAAAAGGACATATTTTAATTTTCAGAATACGAAATATAATACTCTTACGTCTTAATTTATATTTATATATATTATTATCGTTTACAAGATTCCAAACATACGATCAAATTCTAGTTGACTTTAGAGCAACGCAGATATGAATATTTATGCATTTGCTAATTATCTATGCCACTTTACGTCGAAAAATAAAAAGGTTTAATTTTTGGTCTATCATTAACCACCAAAATGTCTATCAGCAAAACCAGTCAAAGCGGTCGATAACGCTTTTAATTTACGAATTAATTTTTTCTAAAAACAGGTGTGTACTTAAGTCGGTTTCCAGTAATAGTAATAAAAAAAAGTATTATCTTTTTTCTCCCGAAGACGATGATAAAAGTTCATCACCTTCAGTACATCATTCTTCCCAAGTTGCGCTCGGCTATCTCGGCACCGTTCAACGCAGAAGTCAATATATCACCGCGGAGTCTCATCTCCCTATCTCTCCTCTTCTACAAAAATCTCAGCAATGTTCTCCGATCAGATAAGCCTCAGTGAATAAATAAGAGGTGGCGCTTCATTGCGAATAAATTAAATTTATCAAAAGAGCCAAGATCGAGCGACCGAGAAAAACAGATGATGTTTTGTTTCGCGAAAATTAAACAAATTTATGACGTTTTCTTAATCCGTTAGATTGGACGCGTTAATGGTCATTTTCTTTTCCTTCTCTCCGATAGAGCTCCGCCTCTCTCGACACCCACACCCGCGCCCGCACTCACACCCGGACTCCGGTCGCGCCCACACGTAACCCCCCTATCCGACCCGCTGCATATATCACCGAGAGCCGTCGCAGCGCATATGACAAAGTTTTAACAAAGTTAAAATCGCGATATTGTCCGCGATACACGGGCACTTGTGTGCATGAATGTGGGAGAAGCGGGGACCCAGACCCCGGGGACGCCAGATAACTCCACTTTATTGCTGCAAGTTCTTCTTGCTGAATGAATATCAAACTTCTTACCCAGCAGTGCACTGTAACATACTGAAATACTTAAGATCCTCACTTTCCGAGGGAAATTGTCTTCAAATTATTCCAATCCCCAGATTAAATTTGAAGAGTACTGAGAATGTGTTTAGCTTCCACGGGGAAATTTTTATGTTTTGTTTGACTTCTAAGTTGTATATGGACCTTCAGTCTTTCAGCCTTCAAAAACCTCTCAGTGTGGCAAGGCGAATAATCATGAAATATGCTTTATCTGTGGCTTTATTCGCCCCTGCGTTCGAGTCCTGTCACATTTTTTCGGATTAATGCTAATGTATATTAAACAACGGACGAACTCTCATCACTAAAATAGCAGGTTATTGAATGATTAATTATCGTATACTGAAACTTTCAAAATATCAATTAGACCCATAACTTTTGAAACAGCCGTGAAGTGTCCGCCATATTTAACCATTGATTCGCATATTTACTATCGGATATCAGAGAGTAAAATTAATTTAAATATTTTTTTACCAACGATTAAACGACCCATTTTCGCAAAAATATTTACATTAGTAACTTTTTTTACCATAGTAAAAAGTTACTGCTGATCACACAACCCGCCCTAAAAATAGTGCACTGTGCACCCTTGTATTGCTAAGGCAATTCCGCATAGATATATAGATTCTACGGAAGCCTTGCCGCAGGGCCTATAGCTGATTTCTTTTCTGCTAGTGCATTCTGTATAGCCTTTCCTGGAATTGAATAAATGGATGTGACGAAGCGCAATCATGTCAATTAGATGTCAATATATTCTTAACGATATGATTCAAATGAATTTATGAAATAAAAGATTTTCACCAAACAAGAACAACTGAAGAAAAAAGGTTCACAATGAACCATTCGAAATCGAAGGAGCCAATGGAAAGGGCACATTTCTAGACTAAATGCGTGACTCTAAGATATAATTAAGGGATGGCGACAGGGAGGAAGGCCCAGAGTAAATAATGAGTAAAGTGAAAGCAGACGCTTACAGACAACTTTTGGATGTGGTCCAGAACAGAGCGACGGAGGATGGCGAGCACTGCACTCATAATAATAGAATACTTCAATAATATTAAAGAAAAGGAATAAACAAGAAGTTTAGAACTGATAAGTCATTCTTTGGTATTAGGCGAAATTATTTTAAATCAAATTAAAAAAAAAGTGTAAAAATTTGTCCATAGTATTATACTGAGTGCAATAGACCTATTTTACAATATTTTATGGGTGGATACCTGACTAAATTGCGTGTCTAAAATATTCAAGGAATATGTGCAATTCTGCACCATTGCGGAAAAAAATATTATTTAAAATTTTAACAATATCATGTTAAATTTATCCATTATTATTCTATATCTTTATTTTAGGCTCTAAATCATCTAGCAAAAAATAGTTTTGCCTCTCGAAATTCGATAATCTTTCATTTTTTGTATTTAGAATCAATAAAATATTTCAAATAATCGAATTATGACGGTTTTTTTGTAATATGCAATATTGCCTGAGTGTGTAACTAAAATACACAAAGAGATACAGTATCATTATTTTTCCGAATACGAAGCTGTCGCGTCGTATCTATTTGTGCGCTTCTCTGAAAGCTTCTGAAGCATCTCAGAAAACATTTCGATATCTGCCGAGTCCCCCGACAGATACGAATATCATTCCTTGCTCGTGTTATTTGCAAATAAAAGTGTAATTTGTAAGATTAACAGTGAAGGAATATCCCCGCAGAGAATTAATGCACAGCGGCGCATTTAAATCATTTCGCAATCGCATTATGATTACTTCCATTCGATTTGGAAACCCGTCCACGGGATCCGTAAATCGAAGCGTTTTGAAATACGCGGCGATATCGACTGAAAGCACTTCTCTCGCCGCTCGCAGCTCAGCGGTCTGATAAACTATCCGCGTACTACATACCCACCTTTATTAAACCTCAACAATTTATGCAGATCCTTGCATGACGAGAATTGATTACCTGTAAATAATTATTCAAATTACTTATGTTTAAGATTTAATCTTAATATATTTATTTTGCTTAACTTTAAAAAGCTTACCTTGAATTGATTTCAAGCAGGTGAATTTATCAAAAAAATACGCGATGCGGGCATTTATATTGAAATATTTATTCATATAAAAGCATTTATTTAATTTTTATATTATAATTTATTAGACGTGAATGACTATCTAGGTCGTAATCTTCATAAAATTACAACTAATAAATACTTAATTAAATAATGTAAAAGTCAAATAAAATAAATTATATTTATATTTATTTGTGTCGTACAATTTATTTATTTTATTTTATACATTTATTATCACATGTTTATTATTTTTTCTCTACCCACCTAACTAGACAAGAGTCTGTATCGAAGTGGACAAAGTTTTTCTCTTGTATCATTTCAATAAGTAAGTTATATTAGCTCAATCAATAAGGATATAGATGGCAGTGAATATATTAAATCAATTAAAGATTAGAGCGAATACATAGATAGTTAGTTACAATAACTCGATCATATTCTTAATTACCTGGGGTGTCTATATATATATACTACCTCTACAGAACTCTAAAATCTGTTTATTACCATTACGTATATAAATTAACAAGTAAAATATTTTAAGTATCATTTCTATTTGGTCTGTTAATTTTAAACTGCATTAATCCCAAAGAAAAAATATTTTAAAATGAAAAAAATCATTGTAGTAAGTGTCCCCTAGCCAAAAGAGCGAAAAAACTATTTAACACCTCACAAAATAAAAAGTTAAAAGCTACTCTTAGATATGTTTGTTTTTCTAAAAATCAGCTTGATATTTTATTTCCTTAAAAATGCACAATTAAAAAATGATCCATTTTGAAATCATTAATTTTTCCAATCGATGTCGAAATCTGACTTACTGTGTGGTTTATTTGACCTCAGTTTGCTATGTTTAAAGTGCGATATATTCGATTCACACTTTTGGGACAATAATAAGTTCATATTAAATTGTAGATGTAATATAAGCATACGTGGATTGTCAGAATGGCTGTTATATATTTGAGCAGGTGAAAGCTAACGAATTATCAATATTTCCGATCAGGTCCTGACATAATTTATTTCTTTAATAACTTTAAGTAATAATATGTATAGTTAGTGACAGAAAAGCGATTAATTATTTCTCTACGTTTCCTTTGAGTACATACATTATTGATATTTTTAAAATTCTGTGCGGGACCCGGGCTCTGGACGAGTGCCTAATCCGTCCTGTTCACGTTATTTTGACTATCAATGCTGATATTGTGGATGAGGTTTTCATGTATAGGTTACAATCTACAATTTATCTAGGTTCATATTAGTTCTCCGTGAATAATAAGATATTAGTGTTCAGTTGTTTTATATTGACTCACAGTGGAAAAATAGTATAATTGAAAGCGCTTACCAAACATACGGCACCGTGGCCGAGAACGAATAGATTCTTGTTATTTTGTATCTAATGCCATCGGATTGAATCCAGTTATAGATGTATTTGGCATAAGATTGCACACAAATAGTAATATAATACTCAGTGTTTCGTGGCCTGGCACAGATTGAATGTAAATGCAATCTAAAATCATAAATACCATTGACTCCGTGCAATTCATTAGCCTCACTCTGTATTTCTTGCTCTTTCAATTTAGATAATATCTCTAAACACCTGCGGAATACATTAATTCATAACTGAATGTCGCTTATTTTTCTGCAAGTAATTATAATAAACTTAATTCAAATGGTTTTGCAATATGTAGTTTTACTTAATGAACGTTCCCTATATTTTAAATTTTTATTTTCCTATATTTATGTATTTCATTAAGAACAAATATTAAATATGAATCCTGGCTCATTGTCTTTGTTATATGTGTACCAGGAAATAAAGACGTAATTTATACAATTTTATAGTAGAAAATTTAGAATTTGCGCTATTTAAATTCCGGTGTTGAAATCAATCGGTATTCCGGAATTCCGGTAATCATGCCCTATACGTACCACCAGCGGTGTAACTACGCTAATGCAGCCAAAGTGATGCATTGGGACCCATGTTAGGCCCTATATAACTTTTATAATCCACTAAAGGAAGAAATGGAATTATACCATTTAGACGTCAGGGTAGGTGAGGATATTTTGTTTAAAAAAATACCCACATTTCACGTGCAATGTGTGAACACATATACGCTTGAAAAAAAAATTAAAATTGCTGAAAAAGTATAATTATTTACGAAATCGGTAAATAACTGGTCGTCGTTTTTATAGGGTGCCTATACATATACAGGGTGTAACAGACCTAGTCCACAATATTTTATGGATGGATATCTGACTAAATTGTGAGTCGAAAACGTTCAAGGGATATGTGCATAATCTCAACTGTCAGAAATATAACTATTAAAAATAAATTCGTAATTATGCAATTATTTAGATTAATTGTAATATTTCATTGATACCAAATTATATAATGAATACAAAAACACATGTTATTATATATACGAGTATATTATTATATCCAATGGAGAAAATACAATTATTTCATTACGGGTAGATTATTAGATACATTTGTCCAAGATTTGAGTTTCGATCTTGATCCGGTAAACTTACATTATAATATATATGTTAAATATTATGAAAATTCACGGATTCAGAGTTCACATTTTATATTAATTTTACTATTTAAAAAATGCATTTAATTCAATAATACTGACAAAGGAATGTCAAAACTAAATTCTTCACTAGCGACTACAATTCATTCAACACTGCATCACGGACTCGGGTATGTAAAAATAAATAATTAGAATTTTATGATTACATTATTTCATCGTGGGATTCATTTTACTTACTTACTTACTATCACGCCGTTTCTCCGCGGGGGTAGGCAGATAGGATAGAGCGCCACCACATTATTGTGGCTTCAAACATGATCATCTTACAGTATCTGGTTTACCTGGTCGTGTCAAGTCATCCGCGGACGTCCTCTATTTCTGGTATCGTCAACACTAATTATTAAATTTAAATAATGTGACCTCGGTTATTATTAAAAATCACAGTTCAGAGCGTTCCGGGGGCATATCTGGTTGTTTATTATATTTATTATTACATTTACTAGAATGGAGAGAGAGCATTTGTGAATGTTTTATAAATTATGTAAAAATACTAAAAATTTTTTGAGGTATGTACCGGTATATGAATTATATAATTATATTTGATAATGAGTGACTTCAAAATGATATCATGTCCACGGGAAACGGGCAGCGTTCCCACAGCAGCACTTGAGGGCGAAATTTAAACTCCTGTTTCTGTTTTGTAGGTGGTCATCGTCCCACTTGATATGCGCGCCACTTGATATCTATGGAAAAAACACAACCAAGTCGTTTCATCAGCTTCACTTACTTATCGTATTTGGACGATCGCTGTAAACATTATTAAGCTTAATGCTATAAACTATTGAATGAAGTAAATTAAAAAAAAGTTACGGTGATGTTATTAAAATCTGAATCTGAAATAAAAATCTTGAATAACATATGTTTAATGAATACGCGATCTAAAACACCAGTATGTTTTCGAGGTTTATAATAATCCGTTAACTGTATGATTAGGTTACTGTTGTCACATGTTTTTCTGTATACAGTGTATCACAGACCTAGACCACAATATTGACTAAATTACGAGTCGAAAATGTTCAAAGAATAAGTAGAAATTCTGCACTGATACAGAGAATATTATTGTTTGAATTTTTTACAAAATCGTGTTAAGTCTATGTACTTCGAAAAAAAAATTTGCTGAATGTATCCATTATTAATCTATATCTTTGCTTCAGACTCTAAATCATCTAACAAAAAATAGTTTGGCCGCTCGAAATTCGATGATATTTAATTTTTTGTATCAATGAAATATTTCGATTATTCTAAATAATTGCATAATTACGAATTTATTTTTAATGCTTATATTTCTGACACGGTTGAGATTAGACACATATCGCTTCAACGTTTTCGACTCACAATTTAGTCAGATATCCACCCATAAAATATTGTGGACCTGTATATTTCTAGTTGATTCATTTCATTTTAATTAAGTGATTATTTTTTTTAATTTGTTAAATTTAGTGAGAGTAAAAAATCAGTTAGTGTATCTTGATGAAGATACAGTTGTATCGAAACCAGTCGTAGACCAACTGCAGAACACATGTTCTCAGGTACGGCATATCTTGGGAATTAGGTCGTGAGTAAATCGTGCAGGTGTTCTTTTTTAGGCGTTAAATGCGTCACATTACATTTTGTACATGGTGTAGTATGTATTAGTTTGTTTGCACATGTAACGACTCTATATTCAATCGATTTGGCACATATACGCCTGAGTGACGGATTTCCATCGCTTTTAGACTATTTTAATTCTTATATTGCCAGCAATAGGCCTCATATGTATACATAAGTGTTGGTATCAAAACTTCATTGTAACCCATCAGTGTTGCCTCAGTGTTGACAAATTCCTGTTAGCGATAACTGCGTCCTTCTGTATTGTGTGTAATATGCTTGTTATTGCAAGGATGTAAAACCATGCAGGCGACTGAATAGCACCGCTGCGTAGGAAGTCAGTCCCTTTTTACTCTTTATTACGCTACCACTGCGCGGCTACGGTCTTTACTGTCTGTTCACGGCGTAACGGCTGGCGTAACGACGCCTAACGACCGCTATCGGCGTTGGCTAGCCGTTACTGGACGCTAACGGAAATCGCCGGTCAGGTGTAAGTCGCAGGAGACTCGATTATGATGGTTCAACTATTGTGCCGAAGGTGTTATTTGCTTTTGAACTACGTTAACGGTCTCTGACTTACCGCGGCGTTAGGAGTTGGAGTACATCTTTTATTGTAGTTCAGCATTCAGCAGACGTAACTTTCATCGTTCGTTGGAAGGTTAATGTTGACGCAATAATATATAATTTAGAATGTGGACCTATTTTATTATTTTCTCTGCGCTAGTGTTATGTTGTATGCTTTGTGTATTTTATTTGCAAAGCAATCTGACATGATTACATCATTTATTGAAATAAATAAATATGTATGCAATTCTTATTTCTATAAGTATTCCTATTTTATTCTTCTCTTACAAAATTGTTTTACAATAAAATTATGGTTAGAAGCAAACAATAAAGACAGAGACAGATTGTTTGTATGATAAAATTATGGTTAGTAGCAAACAATAAAGATAGAGACAGATTGTATGTATGATAAAATTATGGTTAGTAGCAAACAATAAAGATAGAGACAGATTGTATGTATGATAAAAACATAAATAAAAATGAATAAGTATAATTGCGTGTTTTTTAGATTTTATAATTGTTTCTAAGATTATTATTCCGTATGAAAATGAACAAAAAGCAATAAACAACTGAGTTTAGCCAATACCATGTTCTCAAATCGTGTTTTTCACTTTGCAAATGTATAAAAGTGCATTTTGGCAAATCGAAATATTATCAGTGTAAGACCGTAATATACAAAACGATAAGTAAAGGTCACGGGTCCATCTCCGCTTGATCCCTCGGTGAATGGCATCATCCAGGCGTCTCCTCCTTTTATTTCCGAAATGTGAAGCTTCTTGTACCCTCGTGCGAGGCTCCACTAAACTGCACTCAGCCAATGTCGAATCCATATTACATATTATCGATAAGACAGAAATGTTTTCTGTCTAACTAGCAACATAACACCACAATGCGTACATTGTGGGCAGACATTACCCGTATCTGTTGATAGTGAGATGTGGAACGCTTAAAAACTCTCGTCTTGCCCAGGGCACGTCCACCTTTGTATATCATTTTCATAAATTCCAGTAATTACATTAGATTTCTTAATTATTTTTTTAAGTACATAATTTAATTTGTAACTATTTATATTTTTTACGAACAGTAACGCACTCCGAGTAGAAATTATTATTATTCGTAAAGTATTAATAGTTTGTGTGAATAGGACAAAAATTCTTATTTTGTCGGTTTCCTCGATACTGAGTGACCCGTTGATGTTCTTGACGGCTCTGCTTGAAATTTATCTGCAATAGAACGGTCAGAAGCATCTTTGATCTCGTTGATCCATCAAGCTGGAGTTCGCTCTCTTCGTCTTCTTTCTTGTCATCAGTCTTCCAGGTATTCATCGTCTGTGCGAATCTTTGTCAGATCACGCGCAATCTATCTTGTATCCATTATCCAATGAAAGTCTCAATTTTAAAATAATTAAGCGCAGAAATAATCCGCATTGTTAAAAAAATTTAACAGCTGATATTCCCGTAATACCTATAAATATCATTAATGTGTACGTACTATTAAGTGTGATTTTGTATTATCCGTTGTATAACACACCTCGTTATGACAGTGGAAATTAAACGTTTAGTAATAGCTGTTATAAATGAATAAGTATCTGTAACTTGTACATATCTCTTTCTGGCGTGAGAAAATACTTGGAGGTTTTTAAATTTAAACTCCCTACCCTACCAGCAAAGTTGAACACACATAGATTCTAGTCGAGCTGATATTTCAGCACTTCAGCTATCGCAAGTTTTCTCAGTGATTCAAATATGACTTAACATGAAGCCAATTGATTTGACTTGCCTGTACGTCCATTTAATGAATGTCTTAACAAACTCTTTTTGAAATATAGCACCCTGAATATCAGGAATTTTTGTGTTTCAGTATTAGGATCGGTTGTTGCACACAATACGTGGGTAGATTCATTTTTGTGTGTTTTGGTGAAAGGGGGTAAGTCGTGTTCTAAAAATATCGTGTTATAAAATATCATATTAAAAAATATTTACACGTTTAAAGGTTAGTCGAACGACCGGCCGCACCCCGCGCTTGGTACCCCCTGCTGTGATCCAATCGCCGGTCCCGTTATCTCGGGACAGAGAGATGCCAGACTCAAAAACTAAAAGCTTTTAATATCTTATTTATCTTATTCTATATACAGACCCCAAGATTTCACACTGAGCTTCTCTAAACAAGTAAAGTGAACAAGTTCGATCGATCTTCTCGGGGTTTGGAGTTATGAGATCATTTCGAAGCGTGCCCACAATATTTATTTGGCTTACTTCAACAGATTTGTAATATTTGAAGTAATTTTATATTCTTCGAAATGTGTACTTTATATTTCGATATAGTTCTACTTAAAATTTGACGGTTCTACTAGATTGTAATATAATAGGATATTGTACACATGTACATTGTCTTACCTAATTATTTAAACTAACGTTAACTAACGGGGATAGGCAGAGAGGATAGAGTGCCACACTCTTCAGTCCTGACCCACGATTCTTGCCTCATCCACATTCATACATGTTCTCATACAAGCTCGTCGATTATTAAGGCTTTCAACAGGACCATCCTTCAGTATCTGGTTTACCTGGTCGTGCCAAGTCTTCCGCGGGCGTACTCTATTTCTGGTGCCATCAATACTTGCTAATTAATCTTAACCTACTAACCTAACCAAATTTACGCTAACTAAATGTATTTAACCCGACTATCCTGACTTTAAATATATATATAACTAACTTTAAATATGAATATAGTACAATGCTTCTATCACACACGAATGTCTCGCTCTCTCTCTCTCTCTCTTTCTCTCGGTCGATATGCTCATGACAGCATCGTGGTCCTCTATTCGCTTCCACAGCGCCAACTGTTTGTCTCCATTCTTCGCAGTCTTGAACCATGCTTAGTGCGACATTTAGCGAGACTCCGAGGTTATTATTTCTCGAGCTTGGTCTGTCCCATGTTTCCATATCTACTAGTAACATGCTCACAGTATGAAATAATTATTTTCCTACAAAAGTGTCGAACATGTTCCTTCCTTTCTTTCTCAGCGTCCATGTTTCGACACTCCGTGTAGAGATATGGACCGATATTACCAATTAAAAGTTGCCAATGTATTTCTGAAATTTGTATGAATCTATGATTTATTTCGATTTAAATAAATTGCAACTAAAAAAGCACGATTAATATCCTTCAGACTGAAAGCCAAAATAATCTTCAACATTTTAAAAGCTTTTCCCCTCCGATAATATCTGTCGATATCATCGCACCGGGGCGTGGTGGAGGGGGGGGGGGGTTTAGGGTGCAGGGTTGGGCCTCACAGGGGGCCGGGGCCCGGTGACCATTCGCTTCCCCATTACGAGGTGTTAATGGCTCCGAGTGACCCGGTTCCTGACGTCGGGCGAGTCTGCCCGACCGCGCGACCGAATTGTCTTTATTGACATCAATAAACGATAACCCTGGCAATGGCCTGTTGACCACTCACAACATCTCTGAAGAATTTTCGGTATTTGTTTAATCGGTTTATGGTTTTTGGATCCCATCGCTTTGAAATTATGTTAAGTATGCAATCTCTGTCATCTTACAAAAGTGTGCGAGTGTTTTGACAAACAGACCAAAAAAAGGATATATGATTTTTGCATTCTAGAGTTATTTTTAAAAATATACTAATTTAAATTTCACTAAGTCTAGAACATTAATACTTTTAAAACATTATTATGACGAAATTATTTTTTTATTAAGCAACAGTTTTATATATGGGACATGTGTGAACCATCAAGGATCCATGAACCAGACCATAGCTTTCATACTATGATAAAAATGTAACGTTATATGAAATACTATTAATATTTTGCATATACTATGGGAGTGCGTCAAGAAATTAACAAAATTTAGACTTAAAAACGAACGTGAAGATTAATTTTCTTTTAATTACAATTTGTACATTTAAAATACATGGTCATTGGTCAGTGGTCAGTAGTCACTGGCTTGGTCAGTAGTGAGCACTAAATATTAATTACAATAATATCTTATTATTATAACACTCCCATTAGCATTATTAATTCGTATACCAACTTATTATTATCACACTCCCATTAGCATTATTAATTCATATACCAACGTATTATTATCACACTCCCATTAGCATTATTAATTCATATACCAACGTATTATTATCACACTCCCATTAGCATTATTAATTCATATACCAACTTCTTAGCGAAATGTTTGAAGAAGAGTCACTACTTTATTCTTAATATAGTGCATACATAAGTATTTTTATATATATATGTATATATATATATGTATATGCTCTAACATTAACTAGATCAAAATCGTTTCTTTTTACTAGAACTTATCTTACACACATTGGCTTAGTTTAAATTAGAATCTATGTAGTTTCTCCTCCTTTCTTATATCATTTGGTATTGCATTGAATATCTTCATCGCACTGTACATCACTGATTTATGAGATTTAGCCTTTTTCCTGAATGGCAGATTCAGTCTATCTTTTCATATTGTATGATATTCATACTCATGATGATTTGCACCAATTTTATTTATTTTTTTAGTGATGATTTTATAATTAAAATATATTTTCTGCTTAAAGGTCATCATATTAAAATCTTCCAGTTTTGCACTGATCTGAATATATCTATTTTTTCTGAGTATTATTCTCAAAGCTTTATTTTGCAGTACTGATAATTGTCGCATTTCTTCTTCATTAGTCAGAAATAAAATGTTGCTGCAGTAGTTGATGCGAAGAATAATAACAGAGTTGTATACTATTTAACAAGACTCAGTACTAATGAATCTTCTGATTTTTTAACAATATTTTTAGTCACGTGTCTTGTAACAAATATTTTATTTCAATCTTCGTCATGTACGATAATTGCTGGTGTGAGTGGTATTCTTTTATTTCCAATGTTTATGAATTTAGTTTATTTTACCATTTTACTAAGACCATTTAGGTCTTTGGACGACCGAACATTCTCTCTCTGGGCATCTGTCATGGAATGGGCTGTAGTCTTCAGAGTAGCTATATAATAATAATAGATAATTTGTATTGCGCCATTTTCGTAAAAACTTTCACCTCAAGAGCACTATATGTTAAATAATAACTAATTACTTACATACACTTCAGTTTTTTCAATTTTGTAATTTCTGACAATAGAAATATACTTGTTTGTTTTCTAATTAATTCGTAGACTTTACACTAATATAATTCATGTTTCCTTTAAAATTTCCCTACGCGTGACACATATGAGGACATTGGGATTTGGGATGTTACATATAAAAATGTCGGTATGGAAATATGTATATATTTTGAAATTTATTTCTTATCTTCTCTTATACAATATAACCCTCTATAAAATCAATCGGGTGGCCAAAAAAAAACCCGTGTTGAATGTAGCATATTGTTTGATATATGTGGGTACATTCTGTCTGGAGTGGTCGGGTCGGCCGAGTGAGATATGGTTATCTCTAAAAAATAAAATTCCTCAGCAATAAGTGGATACACATGCGTTCCTTAATGTTCCCCAGAGATAAAGTTCAGAATGTAGATATGTTTAGACGTTAAATTATTTGTTGATCTGGCAATCCACAAATAGGCGTCGAACCGACATGCAGCATGGACGCCTGGCCAGCACCATTTTTATGTAATTATAAAAAATAATTTTAATAACTTGAATTAATAGCACATGTGTAATATGTTCTCTCTCAAATAATTGTAGATAAAGTATGCGTAGTTTTATAGTAGATTTTTGTTGTATATGGGAAACTATGTATCAGGGCTCCAATGTACCGGAGAAAACCGGAACGCCGCTTCGGTTCGCGTGATTCTTGCAAATACAGTTCCGGTTCGTGTAATTCTCGCAAGTACAGCTGCGGTTCGTGGGATTCTTACAAATATATCTCCGGTTCGTGATATCTTTTTAACGTCAATTTTCTTTCATTATTTTTGATTCATTCTAAAGGCTTATCAATAAATGTATGTTTTTCAATATAAACATTACGCGGCCATACGAACTTTGTCATTTAATGTCGACCAGTTTGAAAATGTCTGATTCTTCATCAGGGCAGAATAAAGTTAAATCTAATTTTGTATTTGTTTCACTAATCATCTCGAGATTACTTTTACAAAAATAAGTATATTCTATCTTGACGAAGGCGTTCTGAAACCGGTCAGGGTTATATATCATTATGGTTGTTTACATGACTATATACTTATTTTCTTATATTCACTGAAGTGTACCATATATCTCCATATAGCCAGCATTCACCAATCTGTCTGTCCTATTGTCCTGGCACAATCCTGTCATCCAATCTTGGATCTGTCATTAGACCTCGCATTCGTGGACTGAACGTGCCCAGCCCATCTCATTCGATCGGTTGCGATAGTCTGGTCTACATCGGGTGTATTACACACGAATGAACTCTCATATATTCCCTGAAAAATCGTCAAATTAAAGACGTTCAAAGCTAGCTTCTGAAATGAATATTAAAATCAACGCCTATGATTCTTTCATTCATAATTACTTATATTTCACTTTGTGTACCTTCACAGGTGTATTTCCCAATTAGAGATACTGAGTGATCTTTTATTTATAAATCCAATAGCTAGAAAATTTAATGATTCAAAAATATAAGAATGAACATCAACGGCATTACTCACAATAATCTCCGGCGTACAGACGTCCGGATAACTCTCAGCGGGGATACGGTCCGCGGGCATCCTTTCGGCGCCCGGCACAGATTAAGGACTCATCTGGACCGCTTCTTATCAGCCTTCGACTAATGGTACTAATAACATTAAGACAGACCCAAAGGCGAAGTAAATTAAACAATTTTGTAAAAAATACCACAACTAAAACTCGCTGTTCTTTCGAAAATTATATTAAAGAATATTCCCTTTTAACGAGCGTTAATAAATTGCTCATTGTTTTGACGAGCTTTGAGCTTGTCCGGACGACGCCGAATTTAAAGTATAGTAGACGTTCACGGAATGAAAGGCGGTGTTTTATTGACGCGATATGAAATCGGACGAAGCCATTGCGGCACCCTTTCGATTTCCGAATAGATAATTGATTAGTGATTCATTATTTTGCTCGATAAAAGCACTTTGAGCCTTAATGCACTGATGAGATAATATTATATGTTACAGGAATCTGCTTTATCATTCCTCTTAGAGTCCGCTGCAAGATTGTACAGAAAAAGAGATTTCCCTCAATTTTAATTATAGTGTTACGATCCCCGCCGCACACAAAAAGGTGGAATTTGATTCAATAGTTTTGTGAGACCGGTATTCATCACAAACTTGTCTTTTTTACGTTGAATCGTACATTAACTAATATATTTTTGTATTTGACATTTTGACACGTAGAAGTAGTGGTTTAATCAACTGTAGCGGCGCCGGCGCCACGTCCAGATATTGTGTGTCGCGCGCTTTTGTTTTTACTCGGGGTTCCATTTTGGAAATGTTTTATTGCCCTTTGATCGAACCAATGATTGCCGCCATATTTTATTAATCGATTCACTTTTATTTGTTCATCGATTACATTTTTAGTGGAAAATAAACATGTACGTATTCCGACACGCTGCATATTTTACCCGGGCATTTCTGAAGCTAATTTACCCGACCGAGAATTAATTGGGTCGTAGCATGCTTTCTTTATTATTGTTTCATTTTACAAATCATTTTTAAAGTAGGAGCAACACGTTTCGATCGTATATTATTTGAACGTAAGAAAAACCCTCGCCACGGGACGGTGCCTTTATTAAGAAATCAGAACTGAACAATAATCATTCTCTTTTAATGAAATTTAATCAACTTTAATGGCACGTGCCTGCCGTTGCGTGGATTCGGGCGGGGGTGGGACTGCTCCATTTCCACAGGGTTCTAGAATACAACTGAGCAAAGTCTGGAATGGATAGGAAACAACATAATACACATTCGGTAGGGAGGGGGTAGGCCGGCCAGGAAAAATACCAAACAACAAACAGACAGACCCATATTTGATTATATATATATATATTTGTTGCGATTCTTCAGAGTGTATAATTTCTAAATCTGATGAATTATAGCCAAGCAAACATAGCTCAGTTGGGAGAGAAGTGTCCCGGTGTCAAACAACAGGTGTTAATAGATACATAGCGTAATAATCCAATGAATCCTAGCGATGTATCCCCGACGACAGAAAAGCGAGACCGATTCGTGACAATTTGTAAACTTTTTTGGTACATTCGTAAATAATGTTGATTTATAACATTAGTATGTCGGCTTCCAATTACAGTTAGTGCACCTCGCGATATAAAATGTAATAATTTGACTTCATTTTGTAGTTTAATAACTGAAATGAATGGCCCTCGTGCATTAGCACCTTCTATCACCCTCCCGCGTCCCGTGCCCCCCGTCCCGTGTAGCGCTAAACATAATTAATAAAACACACCCTTAATTCCACCCGCGCCGCTGATAGCGAACGGCTCATCACGATATCGCACGCGCAGATGACAAAACAAAAAATAATTTGTCATCTGTCACGTGATAGCCGCGGAGTATATCTTGGGTCGCCGTGTGTAAAATATAATAGGTTTTTTCTTTAGTAAGGGAAATACGAGTTACAATGTAATTCATACATCTCTGTGTTTCATTGGATGAAAGTGCCTATATATGTGTGTGTGTTTTTAATATTAAAAAACTGCATTCTCGTCGGTGCAATGACCACCGCAAGTCACGCCCATCCAGAGTTGTCTGCACTCGCTGTGCCCACTATCTGTCTGGGCTTTCTCCTCCGCAATCTTCTCTCAATTACGTGTATGGGATATGCTCGCGTCTAATGCCTATGTGTCCTGTCCTATCTATCGGATCTTCGATTTTCGATGGCGACTTTTATGGACCTTTATATTATCACTTAATTTATTAAGAAAACATATGAATATTTAAGTAGAAAGCAGTAAGAGATCCATTACTAGAATGTGATAAGATGAAAAGATTAGATTGGCAATTTTTGCCTCAATAAAAATAATAAAATTTTACTACCATTTGAATATCTAAATCAACAAATTATTGTACAAGTAATAGTGTGATGAAAATCTTCACCTAAGAAATGACATTACACAAATTTATCACCTGGCAAGTTTGTCGGGTTAAATGTAGCAAAAAAAATCGTCTAAATTGGTTCAACACGAGCAGAAAGTTATTAATTTTAAATTGAAAAATGAAAAAAAAAATAAGACTACAATACTTTCAATATTATCAATTACATCAAAAATTATTTTACAACCATACACGCGAAGTAAATGTCCATTGCACAGACATCAACAGTCTTCATCCAGATTTTCTTGTCAGAGGCACTCGTAATTACTTGTATCACTGACTGGCCAGAACGTCAGGTGGGTCATCTTTTTGCGTTTAGCTCGCCATGAACTTCTTGCGCCATTTTCGGTTGTAAAATTATTCCGTCGTGTACTGATTGACGGCAGAGATCAAATTGTACCCTTTCCTTCATTCTTCAGGAGAAATCCTTCCTGAAGTAGAAAGTATCTTCGTGGCATGACCACTTTCTCGTCATGTCAGAAGAAGTAGTTTGAAAAGAAGGTAACAAAAAAATAACTAGAAACTTATACAAAGTCACATCTTCGTTGTTTTTACACCGGACTAAAGCCCGTGCATGTCGAGATCTGTCAACCGAAAAGAAACGGTAGCGAGAATTTTTTCCCTTACGCGGCCAGTGTTGCCAATTGGTGAATGCCAATTCCCAACCTATCTCGTGCGCTGTAGGTACCAAATATAACGTAATATTATACATAAATATATTTGTACATGCGAATGCGTATAGTATATCGACATTTTATGTACTAATGCTATATTTTCTCAGTATCTACTTCATATCAAATGTGTATCTACCATATATGGTGTAAGATTCATGAACTATAACTACCACTGACTATGACATACATTTTAGTTATGACAATTTATTATCTCGTTATCCGTTATTAAATAACATCTTCCACATAAATCATACGTGTGTTGCATCGCATGCCAATACTAAACAACAAAGCTCTCTCGTCAGGTAGTGTGTAGTTCAATTAATTAATGTTATAAAAATTCTTCATTTTTCGTCATTATAGTTGTGTTTAAAAAAACGTCGCGTAAAATTTCCAAAGTAACGCACGCCTTTGAGTATTTGATCACTCCGGGGATGAACGAGTGGAACAGCGATCACCGACCGACCGAGCGTGAAATTTTAATAACACACGCCAAATGACGGTTATGCTATTTTCACTCACCTTTGATCGGTTGTGCAACATTGCCGCCGCGGCGACCAAATAATGAGCTAGCGAAATCTTTCGAAACCTTCACGATCCAGTTCGGCAAATATGACGTAACAAAATGATATAGCCCCGTTCCTCTGCCTCCGCCCCCTGGCCCTCTGACACGTCCTCATTAATGTCCGTAATAAAGTGCGGATCACATCGCTCCCTTTGTGCTCCCAGCGGCGGGAGAGAGATCCACTATCGCGACGTCACAGTCTCGTCCCGCCCAGAAATAATGCGAAATGGCCGCCCTGCCGCGACAGATAACGTGCGGCTGGATACTATTCATAAACGCGCGAAAAGTAGGCGAGCTAATGGAGAAATGCGCATTAAAGATAGTACAAGACATTAAAAACATTCATGTAATTCATAATTGTTATTGTAATGCGTGAATCGTCATTATTTGTTACTTGTTCGCTATGTCTTCGAGAAAGCCGAGATAAAATTTGACGTTTGTTCGCGGTTATTCTACGACAAGCTATGTAGCCTTCCAGAATTTAGTGCTATTGAATAAATATTTACGTGGTCTTATAATCATTACGAGGGGCATTTTTGATTTATCCTTTAAATGTTTTCAGAAATGTTGAGAATGATAAATAAAATATACCAAAATAAATAGATTATTATTTAACTTCAAAATTATAAATAATTGCTAACAACGATTCGAATCTTTTTTTTTACATATTTATAATCGGAACTGTTTAATAATTAATGTTAGTCTAACTAGTCTAGAAGACCTTCTGTAAATATAGAAAGTTTATGATTTATGAAAATTTATGGCGACATGTCAAATGACGACAAATGATAATATTGTCTCGATAAGTCTTGCAATAAAAAAAATAATATTTACGTTGTAAGAATTGAGAGTAATTTTTAGCGGATATACTTACCTGCCCTTTCAATTACAATATAATTTATATAAATATTTATTAATACAAGTTAAAAGAAGATTAATTGACTGATTTTTACTTTTTTGGACAAGTTATTTTTCAATCACATGTTAATACTGGTAAAATATGTAATAAACGAATATATTATTTTTTTATAACACTACCGGGAAGATATTTTAGTAAATAAAAATAACAAACTATCCTGCATCATTTTTCAAAAAACCCTTATGTATAATATACACGAAATTGTAATTGGATTTTTTTGTGAGTATATAAAAATAATAAATAGTACGGTCCATTAAATTAAATTTTTCATAAAGAGTGTTGCAATCATTAATACCTTCATTACATTTCCGCGGAAAACGTTATCGCCTGGAATCGTGAGATATTACCACCGATGGGGCCGTGGGGGCGGGCGCCCCGGCGGGGCAGGGCTCCCCCGGCGGGACGCGGCGCCCCCCGGGGCCGCCCGCCCACCCCGTCCCGAATACCGACATTACGGTATAATTTTATCGCAAAACACACGGACACTTACTAATGACCGGCATTATTTCGCTCTCGCCAGCGGCCACCTAAGCTCTATGATTTAGTTTTTTGTGACAATTTGTGCGGGATGCGCCAGCCCGCCTCGCGCTCCCCCGCCTGTACTAGACCAACAGAGACTGAATAAAAAAGTCGAAAGATAAGTCTGTTTACCTTTATAGGTTTATAATCGAATGAAACTTTGAAATCTACTCTAAAAATGTACTTGATCATTCGTAATCAGATTTTGACATAAAATAATATTATAACATACCTACTAACAGAACGCAAACGGCTATCGCCGATTGGTGTCGTTAGGCTCTGCGACCCTGCGGCTGCTGCATGACTAATATATTTTTTGGATATTTTAATACATTACGTTATTTATTACACACATTTGTTCATGATAATTTTGTATAAAAGTATACTAGGCAAGAGTGGTGTGCCAGGACAGCAGAGTGTGGCATTCTATTCTGTCGGCTTACCTCCGCTAGGAAATGGTAATATGGTTAGTTAGTTCATAATGTCACCCTCATTGGGCTATGCCCGTATTTAGGAAAAGATTTAGTATCAGTAAAAATATAAATAAATAAATATGATCATTTTTGGATTTCAATATATGTTGTGATAATATCTATTTGATTAAAATAAAATTGGATTAAAGTAATTTGAAACAAATACTAAATTTTCAATACACTGTTCAAATATCATGATATCGGTAAAGTACTTACAATCGAATGTTTTATTATATGTATGATGTATACTGACCGTTATGTAACATAAATTTCTACGTAATAATCTGACAAGTTAAAATCATTCAATTAACTAAGTTAGTATTTATTCAGCCACTATAGTACGTCTCCCGTTTTAGCATATCTAAAAAGCATAATTGTCATAATAATATACAAAAGATTATATTAATGAATAATAAAATGACGCATTTTTGTCACTCTAAATTACTGACATGATAAATAATAATAAATGATTGTGACCGCTCCGCTCCACATTCTGGGCGCTTACTCGGGCGTCTCTCTCTACATTATTTGTTAGATAAGTTTACCGCCGAACAGATTTTCTTCATATTTTCTATCATTATTGGATACAATGCATTAAAAAGCAGAAGTTATGAACACTAATTTAAATTAACAATATTTGAGTATGTCTAAGAACACACAATTACTGGATTTTTACTTCCAAAGGTACTGTTATTAATACAAATTATAGATATCTCATAGAGACGAAGCTCTTTATATTATATGGAAAGTATGGGTATTACTGGCTGGAGAATGGTTGTGGGTAGAATTGGTGAACGTTATATTGTGTAAAGTGATCATTTAAGTCAGCCAGCCTCTAAGCCCTGTAACACACATACTTCCATACTTCTTATATAATATAATATAAATAGCTTCGTTTCTATGATTACTAATTACTAATTTAAATGACCCCATTATTAATATTTTAAATAAGAGCCATTTTTGCATTACGGAATATTCACAGAAAAACTAAGTCAACATTATATTGGTATTTGTTTAAAGTGTGAAGAGTGAATAGTTCCCGTCAAATTAGGATAAATATTGGATACGGAGAATTTATGGACCTGTACGGGATGGGGATGTTTAGAGAACAAGACACTACGACGAGATGTATTAGTCATCAGGACCTCAGACTCTCCACCCGCTGCCACTCAGATGGGTAGGTCACGTCCAGAGGACGCGGGAAGCGCAAATCCCATAAAGAATCTACAATAGAAACCTAGGTAGTAGGAGAAAAGTGGGAAGAGGCACCGTCCTCCCTACAGGATGGCGTAAAGTAGGACGGGGTAGTGCTGCTACAGATTTTGAACAAGAAGACAGACGCCGAGTGCCGGAGCATCTGGAGGTCATGGCTTGATATGAACTGCAGGGCAATTGACGAAGAAGACGGTGGATCAAAATACATGCCGATGTAAATAGTTTATTAAAGTAAATAATAAATCACTATTTATTAAAATGCATGCATAAATAAAAACAAATTTAAAATAGTATTAAATTTGTCCCTAATTATTTACCCACCATTTATACTTTTATAGTTTTGTTTTTATCTACGCTTTTAATTAAATTTTTAATTTTATTATACATTGTTTCCTGAAGAAGTCACCATAGGTATCGAAACATGTTGATTTATCAATAAATAGTGGTTTAAACAAAGTGTTTTATCTTATTATTTATATAATACGTAGCCACAAAGTATTTTTGTTAATATTGAAGAAGATCACATTTTGTTGTTACTTTTGGTATTTTCATCAATATGCTGTTTTGTAAGAATTATATTGTCAATTTTTCCTAAAGAAAACTTGAATAATTCTATATAAGCAGATACTATCTCCATGTTCATTTCAAAGTTAGATAAACAAAACGCACTTATCTTATCTTTCGTTATCTGTATGATATTATGTACAATGTACTTACGATAGCGTAAATACATTATCAGCAATAATTATTAGATTAAGATTATTTCGAAATTTTTCGTAAATTGTGATCTTTTACATTGATCTATTCGTAGATATAAAGTTTATCTTGTTTTTATATTTGTATTCCATATATCGCTCTCTGATAACGTTACTCGCGTGTTTCAGAACTAAATCAGTCATTAAGTGATACAGCCATTTTATAAGTGTATTTATTTCTTGCAGGTAAGTTCACAACATAATATCGCTCTTTTGGACAGTGACTGAGGAATGGATTGCGAGCGACGTGAGTAGAATACTTTACTTCATACTTATTTTTATTTATTATTCAGAACTGATTTACCTACAGCTTCCCGGATTACGCAGATTACCAATTTCGGTCTCGTTCATCTCAAGCCATTGTTAATTTAATCCCTGGTGTTTGGTGTTTAATCTCTGTAGAATCTCCCAAATTAACATTTTATTAGTTAAAACTAACTATCGACAATATGTTTTACGCAATTCATCAACTCCCTTAATATTAATTAAATTTTATAATAAAGGTGTCCAACTGTTTGCTTCAAGTCTGATCGTTGTCCCTTATAATGATCTTCTGTTTCCAATCTTCAATTTCTGAAGTGCATTATTTTTGCTGATCGGACAAAATGATAATTTGGTTTGCAAAAAGTTTTATACAATTGTTGCGTCTGAGAGTTTGGCATTTATAATATAATTATTTAGAATTTATCAAATTGTAGGTTACGGTGTATTATTGTCGTTGGATGCATCCCTAATGTGAGTTAGAATTTAAATGCATCCCGATGAAGTTATCCCTTGAATAAAATAAAATCATGAAGGTGTACCAGGCGAATAGGAGTAAAAATTTAGTGTAACACGTGGGTGCCTGCCTAAATAATGGAAATATTATTACAATTTATGTTGCTAATAGTTCATTGATAAATACGTGGATAGGTTTGGCAGATAAATGAAAATGTACTGGAGGCGACCACATAAACTAATAAGTTTAAAAACGGCACAGCCACCGTTCGGGCATCTTCATTTCATTTCCTACCTATACATTATTTTATAATTATTACTGAAATATGGAAAATCTCTTACTTATAATATTACATGTAGGCACACGTCATATAGTAAATAAATAGACTAGTGATCTAGATACAGTGGCGTATCTACCGCCTGTGAAGCCTGAGCAACCGTCCGGGGGCTCAGGTCCCTAAGGGTAGGGGAACAATTACAGCATAGCCTTAAAAATCTTAATTACGAATCCTTAATTAAAATATATAATAATTATTTCGTATTGTATCATCGGGAAGAAGTATTAAATTGTGAATGTCCAACCAGTACCTACCCGTTCTAGGACAGCATCAGTAGTTACATTTATTTGTAACAAACGTCAACTACTTTAAAAGTAGTAACATTTTATTAAATAATATGAATTTATAAAAAGATATATAAAAATGAGTTTTTGGTAAATATTTTAGATTAAAAAAGTACAGCAGTGTTCTTGGGAGAGAGTTAGGGCCTGGTATTTTTTTGCTACAACACTGTCTAGATATCTCTGTGCTTGCGATTCTGTTTCATTGGCTGACGAGTTTTATTGTGTAGACATATTGGACACGATTCTTTTATGGGCTAAAATAATCACAGCTCGCATTAACATCCCGCTAACGTTCCAGGTATGTCTCGATTCATTTTGCTACAATATGATATCTTTTTACTAAGCAACTGAAAAGACATTAAAAGTTTAAAAAGGCATGCTTAATGGCGCGAACATAACTCACCGAGATATAAACAAAATTATTTACTCATTACTCTATCACGTATGATAAGTTGCCGGCGGGGCGCGCGGCGCGGGGCTCCTTCCCCGCGGGGGCGAGCACAAAGCTGGAGGGGGGAGGGCCGTGCTGTACGGAGCGAGGTTTTTTCGTTTCTTATCTCGGCAACGATTCGTTTGGCAGCCATTTTTTAGCGGCCACCGCAGTCGTTAATCGTTACGTCGATCGTTATGTATGGTTTGCGAGAGGCCGGATCGGCTCCTGCAGCCGATCTGCGCTTCGGTCGGATGCTGGTGATAAAAATATAAATTATTTATTTATCGCATTTCGATCGATCGTACATTTATTCATATTTCTTCTCTCTCCGTGTCCAGGACAAACTTGCTACTCATATATCATATATAGTCGTATGCACAAAATGCTAAATCTTATTAATGTTGAATTTCAGATACGTGTAGACAAATGTGAGTAAAATAAGTATCACAGATTTACTAAGTACATATCACAATATTATTTGTCGCCTATATGGAACCCGGTAGAGAAGTGAAGCATCGGACGGAGCGGGCGTCTTTTCTTCCACAGCGTGATGCGCGCACCGCTGGGCCGACGCCTACCGCCGCAACAGACGTCGCGGTATTAGTTTGGCTTTGTATCCGCAGGTGTCATTCTGTGTCCAGCTCACCATAAAGTCATCTCCATCTTTAGGTTGGGAATTTTTTGACAGTAAAAATGATGCTGGTTTGCTTAGTTTGGATATCGTAATATTTCCAGTCGACCTCAAGCTATAGCTCAAAAAGATATAAAAAATATTATCCCATGCTATTTATGCACAAATATGAATTAACACTAATTTTACTATATGATAGTTTATGTTAAGTTAAAGTTAGAAAACGATCGAATTAAATTAAGAATTACGAAATTTTCGGCCTGCATTGCGAGTCACATGACATTGCATATAAAGTAGAGTATTATTTTTAAGAAAGTTTTTGAATTATAAAATAATATTACGGCCCGTCTCCGATCCGTCCCACCTCTCACCGGTGAATGTACTACGTGGGTTTTCTAATTTATGTGCGGGGTGGGGTCGGTTGGCGGGGGATGGGGCCCGGTAGGGGGGTGGGGTCGAGCTAAATGTATTTTTAAATATCGCCAAATGCAATGGAACACATTGCGCTAAATAGCCCCCCCCTCCGATACCCAATATTAGCGGCGCTACTGGGGTGGTGATTTTTGAAGAAAGATTTGCATGACTTATGTGGGTACCTACCCGCGTATTAAGTTTTATTCTTACTTTTTTCGTTGTATCCTATCTATGTTCTTCGAAGATTCAAGCGTCAAATGTTACCATTTTTTCGGCTAACAAATTCAACCAGTACTCATATAACTAATACTAGAATATATTCATTTTAGAAAAGCCCATTATTATGTACAGATTGTCCATCAAATGCCTTCAGTTCAGTCTTAGATACTTTAGACGTATTGCACGTTCTTGGACATACGAAGCAGGAGAAGGTCGCGAAGACGATGGTGCCACCAAATTGTGAAGTCTGTTGAAGCTTCAATCTCCTTGGCAAAGCACGCTGCTCTGAATGGAGTCGAATCTAAAAATCCGGTGGAGCATTCGCAATTGATAAGAGTGAAATAAGATTTAAGTGTATAGAGACATTCAACGCATTCATAGATTCCAGTCAACGTGAAAACGTACAAAACAGATATTACAAATATTTAATGCACTTTATAATAACCTGATTTCATTGGTGGAATCCTGCAGTCGCTTCCAGAATCTATAATTTCTACCTTCATAGTCATTTGTCGTCACATCCAGGGTTCGGAGTGTATCGAAGTAAACCGGTACAGTTCGTAGAATTTTCACGAATATAGCTCCGTTTCGTAGTATTCTTACAAATACAGCATATTTTTTTATAAATATTGTAGTACAGTAGTACCCCGAGTTACGTAAGTAATGCATTCCGTAGACCTTTACGTAACTTAAATTTTACGTAAGTCAAATTTGTAAACTGGTTAAGTGTAACTACGTAAATAAAAACTATATATTTATTATTAAATATTTTATAAGAGAGCAAAACGAAAACAAACTGAAAGAAATTAACACCATGGAAATACTGATAGTCTTGAAATGTATCACATCGATACCCCCGAACGATCTTCGTGGTGTATCGTTAGAGTAGCCGAATCACCCCGAACGAGGTTTGACGCAGTCAACAGCATCAATGGCATTGTATACTATTTATGCATACCAAGTGTTAGAATTTACAAAACGTGCAAAAGCATGTGCGCTTGGGTAGATGTTTGAAATTTAATAATTAGGTGTAAAATTTTATGTAACTCTCTCTACTCAATTTTTTTTCTAATTTCCTTTTTACGTACCTACGAATTTACGCAAGTCGCGTGTTACGTAACTCGAGGTGTTACTGTATTGTAATTGAAGTTATACTTTTTTTTATTAAAAGAAGTGTAAAATTTCTGTTGTAACCGACCGTTCCGTATCTAATAATAACAAACATATTAAACACACTAAGCGCACTACAATATAAAGACAATCAAACTATTTTGCATAATGCACTCCTAATCATTATTATACCATGCATCTGCTGCATTCAGATTGTATCACCGCGAACTCTGTCAGAGGCATAATGTAGCCTATCGTAAATCGCGAGACAATATTTCATCTTCGATTAAAATTGAAAAATAAATTGCAGCAAACAATTTTTCTCGAATCGCGTTCAGCTTACGAAATAAAACAAAGTATCGTATCTGTCGGGGGCGATCGTGTCCGCGTATTAGCCGCGGCACCGGCGGACCGCGAGCCGCCATCTTGGTCACTTTGACATAACAATAGGCGGCATCGCCTCACGCCGGGATTGGTCGGGTCGGGTGTAGATAGGGCGCGAAACCGGTCAGCTGCACACTCTTTTACAAGAGTCGCCAATGAAGATCTTGAAGCAGATAGAGGAATTAAACTAGATGTAGATTACCAAATATACAGCAATGTTGACAGCGTGTCAATCTTGTATTACTTATATTATGTATGGTGTTTACATGCAGTGATATTGACACGTCTCACACTAATGATCGTGGCTGTGCTAAGGCGTCCGACTTTCCCTCTGGAAACGTAGCTTCCAATTCCCGGCTGACTTTTCAACTAACTAGGCTAACTTTGTATAATATGTTGCCTGGTGGCGTTGCAGTTATATATCGCGTCACCACCGGAACGGTATATTACGTATTTAGGTCATTCACGTATGTAAAAATAAATTTTGCTGTACCACTGGCCTTGGCCGCGCAGCTATAAGCGTCGACGACAGCCGATTATTTTCTGGTAGTATAATTATATTTTATTCTTCATGAGCCCTTACAGAAGTATATAAAGCTTTAAAGTTCCCATAATTCTGATTATTGAAGGCAGCTTGTTCCATGTTGGTCCTACCACACCGAGAAATCTATGAAGCTTGAGAAAAACGTCAGTAGTCTAGCATTCAAGTCGCAAGGATCTCAGCCATGCTTCCATGGAGATGGATCCCACCGGCGGTTGATGAAGTTAGTCCTGTGCTTAATTTGAAACTAATGAAAATGAGACATGTTTTCATGTACATATTACCATTTTCTTTGTGTAAAAATAAGTTCCTAAACACTTGGATACACTGAAGAAAATTTGGTAAGCAGTAATATTACTAGCGGCAATAGTAATAATACTCCAAAAGAACATCGTTAAGATTCATGTCTTCTTAATTATTCTGTATTTAAAACACGAACACTAAAGAAACACGCGTGTATTGGAAGATGGACACACTACGATGAGATGCGGAGTTCACAAAACAATCAGACATCACGAGAAATAAATGGTGCACAACTGTAAAGCAACGCCTTCTTGGATGCTTTGGTCACGAAGCACAATAGAACAAATAGTGATGCCAGGTAGAGACGAGAAAACCCATCTTCGTGGAGGATCATTGATGACGGTGGAACAGAGCTGATAAAGTCCCTAACAGAACGGCAATGACGGTGCTGGACAATTTTAGTTGTCATGGCGTCACTATCATCACGATGATCTTAAAGATATGTGGAAGCGAGAATTCAATATTCATAGAAAATTTAATAATCTGGATAGGAATGCTACTTTGATCTATTTTCTTGCTGGCAGTAGAGACTACAATGCGATGGGTTCTTGTATTTTAAAGAGAGTTATGTATTATATAAAGTTGTAATATAAGCCTTAAAATATTGATAGAAACTTTAATGTACCAGCCAGAAATACTAGAATCATTTCACCTTATTACTGTAATAATACTGAGACGGTTGCTCAGTTTAATTCTCCTTTACACAGAAATCAAAACTTGGGTAACGAGAAAGCGGGTGTTGCTGATGTATGGAACATAGCATTAACGAAATACAGAGGAATTCTTTCATGTTTGTTATAACGGGATTGATTTGAAACCAACGCAAGCTACAAAGAATGTTAATTAATATAATATTTACATTTATAAACAAAAAATTGTCTAAATTTTCTTCCGTATATTAAATTATTACGTGGATTTTTAATGGTGGTGTTTGACAAAAAAAATTTATTGTGTATTATTTTGAACATGTATTATCTTGTACTTATTGCTTTTATCCTGTATTTATCGTTTTCATTTTACTGTATGTATTACTGTAATATATTATGTCTAGTATAAAAGGCTCAACGTAGAAATACTGTTGAAAATGTGCTGACAAATATTAGGCATGCAGTTTTAGTATTTCATTACAAATTATAATTGCATAATAAATGTTAATGAATATGTAGAGAAAACATTTAAGTAGTCGTAACCTAGAGATATAAAAAACGCACTTGATGTACTTAAGTCAAAGATCGTTAATATCGTAGATGTAATTTATGAAAGTGTATATGTTGAGTTATTTTCTCATTAAATAATGAACGTCAATAAATGGATAATAAATAATACATATTTATATAAATATAATTTATCATATATTGTGTATTCGATTACAGTACATTTGGTGTTTTTCTTACTACCAATAAAGATCGTACAACATGATGGCATTCGTGGCGCATTCAAGGATATAGATTTATTGTATGTATATACTTGTAATGTATTATATTAACATTGAGTAAAGTGATTGCAGACGGTCTAGACACATTCATGTATTCTGAAGCTTCCGACGCATTCATACAGTAAACATAATTAAAATAAATTGAACAAAAGCTAGTAAAACATTTATTGCTTTTTACAAATGATGTTATACGAGTAATAAATGATTTGAGACTGTAAGATTACACAGATAAATGTGGCAGTACTACTAAGGTAAGTAAAGATTCAACAAATATACGCCGCAATGCTGCGAAGAAAAATTCGGTATTCGTTGGTATGTTGATAGGTAGACTGGTGAATGTTATTGGCGTTGTTGCTGGCGCACTCAGGTGGCCACCCACCCCAGGTGGATGGTGAACAGCGGCGGTGAACAGGCGCTCGGGCGCTCGGGCGCTCGGGCTCAGGGTCTACTGCGGACGCCATAAATCTGGGTTCACAGCAGCAGCGTGCGGTGTTGAATAAATCCTAAAGAATGAATATCCTATTTATTAGGAAAAGCCTTCCGCTAACGGGTTTCGGGAATCCAGTGTAATGTATGCCACTGCCGCGTGTATTTATTACGCCTAACGGATTTCTGTATAATTTATCATCTTTTATCGCAAATTCTAAAGATTTCCCCTAAATTATATTTTCATTATTTACGTCATTGCCAGATCCATATATAATACATATTAAAATAGTCCTTTTTAATCCGCTATTGTATAGCACAGACATTTTACAGATTCTAAAGAAGTTTTCATAGTTTGGTCTTGCATTGCATTTAGCCAATCGTTACTAAGTTAAACCTTTTCTCATTTACTAAATATTATTTTATAACGATTTTGATTTTGAGTCGAAGAAATACATTTGAATATGTAATGCTGTTAATTAAACACCTTGATTTTTCTCCTACTCAAAATGGTGATCATAATGCGTCACGTTGATACCGCCCAGGACAAACAAATGGCACAGATGGGAACAGAGCCAGAATAAGATGTGAATGAATTTATAACTTCTGTGCTGAATCACAATAAAAAAAGAAAGAGTGTATTAGCAATAAATATTAAAAAAGTAACCTTGTTACTACATGCCGAAAAACTAACACAATGAATGCGTCACAACCAAAAAAACTGACGGGGAATTAAAGGCACATTAGCGAAAGGGACAATTTAATAAATGACTGTATCTTAAACGCCTCCGCAAATTATTTCATTGAATCTGAGGGTTCGAAATATTGTGCCTACGGGCCACCCGGTTGGAAGGAAGTAAGTGAGAAATTGACTGCGGGCAATTACCGCCTCTAATTTATATCACCGCGCTCCGCCTTTAGGGTGTTAATCGCGTTCATTGGCACGCTCAATTAGGATGTTCTTGAGAGCGAAGCTTGTTAAATTTTACATTACGAAAATTAAGGCCGCCACACGATTGCCAGAGAATTATATAATTATTATATAATAATTCCATGCTTAAACAAGCGAGGTGTGCAGATATAATGAAATGAGAAAATATTGCTTCTGCATTTTTGATTTGGCGATAAACTAGTCCAAGATCTTCATCTTTTTTTACATTATTATCAGTCAGAATATATTTCTTACATTATTGCAATCTTGTCTCTCTTCCTTAGATTTATTTCTCTAAATTTCTTATCACGAAACGCATTAAATAATTATCAACAACATTCACTTTATTATATCAATCTTTTTTTAAATCTTACCGTCAACCTAAAAAATAATAACATTGGTTTAGTAGAAAAATTTAAATTTATACAAATATGTTAATGATGAGAAAAAATATAAACATTAAAACATATGAACAATCTCAAAACAAGTTGAATCCGGTCAGAACAAAAATACGGCAACACTGACTTTCGCAGCGGATTAAAATTATGCATAGAGCTTCCGAAACAAATTGAATATTGACAGATTTAAAATAAAAATGATAAACATACTCGTACGTGCACAGACGAATCTAACACACATAAATGTAAAATTTATTTATCAATTTTTAAATTACATTATGCAATGTAAATGTTGTCTTTTATCCCTCCCGGAGTTTATCTTTATATACAGAGTGGGCCGTAAGTTTTTGTACTGTTCAAATAGATTCTGCGCGGCAACCTCGAGAAGGAGGGGCACGCGGGCGACAGCGCGCGGAAGTTTGGTTCTTGGAAATTTAGTCGCAATGGATCGCTTCACGGGGGAACAACGCACGTTCTGCGTAAAAAGGTTATGAGATTGTTTACTGTTACTGTCAGTTGGAATGTATTTACTAAATAAAATATTATTCGTTTGTTATTATTTTTATTATCGCATAAGTATGTTCATAAATTCCATTATGTTTTCTGTATTTTTTAATTAAAAATGAATTTTTTCAATATTGTACGTTTATCGATAGCAGCCCTGCTTAAAAAGTATATTCCTTGTGCACAATCAAGATACGGTTCATCTTTACAACACAACAGCCTCCACATCTCCAGCAATGCAACGCTCTCCGTTCGATGGAGAGATTCTTATATCTGATCGATTTATTGCATTTTCCGCTCATAATGCACAGTAACCGTACATTTTATGAACTTAAAATACTTTACGGGTCATGAAACTAATTTTCGGAAATAACTGCCGAGTTTAACCATCTTACAAGCGTCAGTTAAAATTTTAACACACTGTAACTAATAATATTGGTACTTTAGCATTAATATAATAAATACTTCTTTACCAGTATTTTAATTTAAATTTGTTACCGCTTCACTAGTGTACCCATAATCTGTATTTTTCATGGTTCTTCATACTTATTCCCCTTTTCTATGTTTCATATAAAATAAACTATTGTTAAAATTACTTTTCAAATGTAGATTCCAAATAGAATATTGACAATTTAACTTTTAAAAAATGAAAGCTTGTACACAAATCTCACTTTAGTGTGTATAATATAATGATTGGATTACTTCAGATTTACATGTTCCATCACCCTACGTCATTATTCTGACGTGCAATAACTCCAGGAGTGCTCGTCTATTCCTTCATCCTTCTACATATCTGGGCTCCTTAGGTCCTGATGGTGATTGAAAGAGCACTGTCTTCACTGACAGACCCTCACACATAAAGCTTCCTGCCTGAAAAGGACTCGCCAGATGCCAGATTGCCGTGTGGGATTTATCTGCTTGTCGAGGAGAAGTAAGGTCCTCGGTCTTCCACCTGATCAGGATCGCAACCGAGCTGCAGAGATGCTGGGGCCCGTTGCTTAGCATACAATGCGGGTTTAATGTGCCTACGTCCATACATCGTTATTGAAATGTCCATCGGGAAATGTATAACGAGTGGTGACCGAACTTATGGACGAGACAGTGTGAGTCAGGATAAAGCGATGCTTTTGGTAATTATTGGAAATCGAAAGTCTTAAATTTACAATCACAGATGGCACCTTATGTCACAGTTCTGTTAGTATTATTTGTATTTTAGTTAGTATTGTCCTATTAATGAAAACTTTGTTGAAAAACGACGATGGCGATGAATTAATTTAATTACGTATCTCCTAACAATAGTCATAATGACTACGTATGTATGTAATCTCTTAATGGTAAAGAGCATTATTTAAGTTGTGTATCTTTACTTCAATGTCATTTGAAAAAAAAAATTAAGTCATTTTGGCACAGTTGAATATTAATTTAAACATAAAATTTTATATTTATACAGATTTACATATGTCGTGGGGATTTTCATGCGATTTATTTTAGTTTATACCAATTATCAAATAATGTTACGTTAAAAGCTAGCGCTGAGTTGCTGCTCTAACTGGTCTTGGCAACACTTAGTAATGAAATGTCAGTTATTGAAACGTTTTATAGTGCAAAAGACAAATAATATACATATATGTTAAAGCTTTTCATAATGTAAGTGATGTTTGTAAATTAAAAGAAAATAATTAACATGATATCTAAGTATACTTCGAAGCAATCCACCATGGCAGTGTTACTAAACAAACTAATTAACTTACTTATAAAATTAGCAATATTAACTTTGCGGTAAAATTCTTATTTTTATTTATTATCTTTGTTTTGTTAACCAATCCTGAAGAAGAAAATGATATTTTTAGAAACCGGTAGATGTATTTAAACTCAATTAAGTGGTTAATAAAACAAAGATAATAAATAAAAATATAATTAACTTACCGCCAAATAGTTTCCCCGCAGAGCTCAGGCAGAAATTACAGAACCCCGCACTCTTCGGTCCCGTAGCCACTACTCGTTTACTTTTATACACCTTCTCAAGCAAGTTTGTCTATTGTTAAATATTCTAAAATAGACTTGATTTAGTAAATATCTTGCTTACTTGAGCATATTGGATTTTTGCGACCGTCCTCTGTTTCTGTTCCCTTACACTCGTGTCGTATGTCTTTCTTATCATTCTTTCCTCACTCATATGTTCCATACGCCCAAACTATCTTATTTCTATATCTGTATCATGTATGTTCGTCGATTTTTAATACATTCCAATACATGCTAATTCATTCACGGGCGTCCGTTGCCCTCGACACACATATCGAATGTTCTCTTTAACATGTCTAAGCTACCTCGGTGATTCTTTTTATACTTTTCATTTGCAAATTATATTTATTATGGGGTCATCGCACCAGTGCAAGGATTTAAGAGTGTCGTTTTAATATATTTTTAAAATCTGACAAATATTGTCCACACATAGCAAAATGGTTTCTAATATACTTATGTCATAGAAAATCTCTTCTCTATAAGATCAAAAAATGAATGCAATCACGCTTATAGTTTGGCGTGACATGCAAGGCTTGGCGTGTTAACTCGCTATGTAAAAGGTTTTATTGTTGTCAACTCTGCCGCAATTTGTTCATTCTCCATTATGTCCTAAAAAGATTGCCGAATATTCCTGCGTTATTTTTATATAAAGGCATTGTAAAATTCCCTCTATCATTGATACTCTGGACGTATAATTAGTGATGACCAATCCGATTTTAGTTTGTACATTTAAATGTAGGTGGCATTCTGCTACTCCACATGGTTGATTATACTTCAGCATCACATCCAATGTTCTCTACCCGTTTGTTAAGCAGGAACCGTCGGAGAAACGATACGGATCAAAAGTGAACTTTAATATATTCCAAAGATCCTGTCGGTGGCCTGAAACTGTTTCCGATATCTCGCCAGTCGCCATTTTGTCTTGTGCTTTCGGCGGGAAAGCTCCGCGATCGCCATTTGCATGCGTCAGGCGGCACGTATAAACGAGTCCCGCTGGTCCGAGACAGCTCGACTGCCGATAGTACATACAGAACGATTTGTTCGTGCCAGCCTTTGCGCGCGCACCGCTATTTCACGTCGCCGGCTCAGTTTTCTTGGCGCGCACGGTCGCCATCTTGAGTGGAAACTGCGTGGTCAAAAAGTAAACATCTTCGATTGGGCGGAGGCTGGATGGCCGCTTTCAGAATTTTTACATCAGATTCCTTATCGGTGTAGTTTTTGGTAGGAGGCCACGTCTTCAGGGTCGGATTAACTTTTAAAGGGGGCTTGAGTTAATACATTTAGATCCCCAAAAAAACGAATTAATATTGTATATACATATATCAAAATATTCTTCTTTCAGACTCTATTTAACATTAAAGCCTTGAAGCCCCTACTGATTTTAGAGTTTCATTAGTCTCTTGTTTGGCCTTGTCTCGGAGAAAAGTGTTAATATCATTAACTTGTTTTAAATATTTTCTTCAATCTAATTCATTAGCATCTGCTATGCATCTGATGCATGTATCGCTTTTTTTATTATTTTTGATAGTACTTTTTTCTTTGACCCTCTTTCGAATTTTCTCATTCCTCCGAATTACTTTATAAAACCTTCTCCAGCATCATACCTTGAGTCCTTTCAGCCTTTCCCCTCTGTGGATGATGGCGAACGATTCGCTTCCATGATACAACGCTATTTTATGATGTATGATTGTTTTAACTGTCTTTTAGTCAATAATGATGGATTGATATCTTTTGATCCAATAATTGAAAACTTTACGAACACAAGATGTTTTGATTTGGATTTGTCTGACGGTTTTTAACCACATTTCACGTATTCAAAATGCTGAGGTTCCGACCAACAAACCCGTCATATTATTAAGAGTGTTTTTATCAGTTTTGCACGACGCGAGTTTTCAAACGAAAAACAGTAGTATTAAGGTGCGTTCACATAAATAAGACCGATCTCTGAAAATTTGTACCGCGCCAAACTCGGCGGCGTTCGACCGCAAAAAACCGCTTCATTTCCTCACAATGTGCCGTATAAATCGCTTGGCCGGTGGTATAAAAACGTCTTGTAGATACACGGGTTCCCACGTAACACATAAATACCAATTATACCCATCTCTGGACCGTCCTGGAGAATTCGACTACCCTAAACAGCAGCAGGAACTTCGCAAGAAAGGCCACAATTTTCTTCTGTCGTTTAATGTCACTCTGTATTCTTTACTGCTCGATCGCACAATTTAACTCGCGATGGAAAACACAACTATGATCCAATTACGATAGTAAAAAGTGTCGTATGGGTGTGACCATTTTGATCGAAAAAATCATAAATGATCTGTCTGTTTGTGTTAAGTGGCTTCGATTCGCTGCCCCATTGCTCTCCAAGTGGAGGATGGAACTAGGAGATCGCAGCGCAGATTGGCGCGGACTATGGTCATAAAGCCATATTAGATGCAGTTTAGCCGCCGACTGCGAAACAAAGTGTTCCTGGTATCGCCCGATCGGTCAGTTTCGACATGGCCTCGGATGTCATCTTCGGAGAACTGCGACCGCCTTGCAGAAGGGAACAGAGCGCCATTTATTGAATGCAAAATAGTTTTGATCAAAACATTACGTTCAACTTTTAAAATCTTCTAACAGTAATATTGTTTTTCAATGTTGAATTATACTAATTTGTAATGTACGTAAATGTATGTTAACCACAATAAATGAGTAAGCATAATTATTTATGTTATTCTCACAATAATACAAACTGAACTTTCATTTGTAGTAGCCAGAATACATTTTAGTGAAAATGCAGTTACACATAATCCCTTCATAAATGTGTGAAAATTGAAAAAAATAACGCAATTGTAAAGTAAATTCTCATTTAAAAAAAAATACATTAAAATATTCTCAAGTTTTCACGGCCGTTCAGAATCTTATGTGTTGAGTTTTCTGGGCTATTCTGCCTTGAGAGTCTTCGAGCTGACCATAAAACTAAGATATAAACTATTATTATTTACATTAATATTTGATTTTAAGATTAATAATAAATTTAATCGATGCATTAAATTTAACACGATTAAATAACACTATACACCTACTTATACGATAATTTAACACCACAGTATACTAGGGTAGTGACTAAGATGGCAGAGTACTGATTTAGCACGTGAGATTTAATGGGGTGTCCGGTACTAATAAATTTACTAACGTAATTTTCGTGACAAATTTTATTGGGGAATCCATGATTTTTTAATAGTTTTTTTAATATAGCGGCACTAATAATTCCAGAAATTATTGCCGTCATCACAAATTATGTGAATATTTTTTTTGTACTTGTTAAACACAATAAATACAATGCATGCTTACATGCATTAATTCAGATTTTTTGTACTCTTTCTGTAATGAGAATTACTCCAGAAGACAATACAAGACAAAATAGGTTAATGCGAATGTTCCACCTGCATAGCATTGAGTGCATCGAGTGCATCGATTGCAACGTTCTGTAGACATTGTGCACATATTAAATGATAATGATGTGATTTTTAACGCGGAGAGCGTCCGCGCGTAATCTTCATCGGTATTTAAACAGCCGAGATATCTTAAATAAAAGCAATTTTTCCAAACTCGGCATTCTCCTTTTAAACCGCAACATCAGCGAACATCTTTTTAAAAAAGCAGCGCTTTAAGCCGCGGTCACGTGCGACTCAAATTAGTTTACAATGTGGCGGAATGCGCGCCCAACTCGTAAACGCAGCCTCCGGCGATTTGTTGCACTGTATAAAATATTCAATTAATCTTCATTTACTTCAATAAAATTCCGAGCATTTTATCTTCACTCGGAAAGTGAAACCTTGGCCGGGCGCTCATAGCCGGCGAGTGCCTCGTCTCGCAATAAATTAAGGTTTAAAAAAATATGTATTATCCATCGAAAGTACAAAGTTTGTGTATTTAAACACGAATCAACCAGTGGGCTTCGTGTGCCTTTAAATTTAATTATTTTTAATAAATAATAATAAAATATTTATCAACAATAATAAAATACGTACTGTCAAAAAAGTGCTATGAACAGAAAAAATCAAGGAAACAGGTCAAATAGTTTTTTTTTTTATTTCCATGGTTCCGTGATAAGGTTAAGGTCAGTCTGTATGGATGCAATGCTTATCATAGTTTATTTAAATGGTCTACGTTTATTATTATTAATATTTGCAATATGTAGAACACTCTTTTCAACAACAACAAGCGCTTTTCTAAATAAATAAATTCCAAATAATTGACGTCATAAAATGAAAACATTTTTATAAATAACAACATATTCCTTAGTGGAAGATTTGCATGTATTACTGCTTCGAGCAAGACCACAATTTTGTAAGTACCTGGGTATATACTTTGTCCTTATAGAAAAATGAATGAGAAATGTAAAATATTTTACTTTCCAGATACACTGTGCTTATTGTTTAGCCATCTTTAAATACGGCAGTTTTAATCGTGTCACTTTTATAATATTCTTCTTACGATTTACTAATTGTTCTCGTTGTCACTAAATTATATTTTTATCGTATTGCAATAAAAAAAAAGGTATTTTGAATTTAGACGGTTGGCTTGAGCGGTCAGACGCGGGGCGTGTTGTTCCGCCACCTTTAGAGAAACGTGTCAATAAAATATATTTTCACGCATCTTTGGGCTATATTTAATAAATCTTAATCTCAAAATAGATGACAAAATTTAAGTGCACGGTTTAGTTAATAATTCAAATCAATAATTTTAAACAGCATTTAAAAGCAGAAACATGGTAAAGTAGGTACTTGCAAATCTTTTGACCGATCTCAACACAAATTATTGATGGGTGTTTTTCGATATTTAAATTGTTTAATTTTCAATTTATTACCAACCTAATTCATACATACTGTATGAATACATAATAATTAGTATTATTTGACAGTTTGTCGGGAATGTGAAAAAATCTGGCATTTTATTTTCGCTTTTATCTATAAAACCGCTCTATTTAGCAAACACACTTTAATATTTAGTTGATATTGTTAATAAATTGACTGTTAGTGTCGTCGTGACAGAGTATGAAATCTGTGTAGAATTCCTCAAATTTCAAATTTTAAAAATAAAGTAATGCTCTCAGCGCTCCAATCCAACTACACGTTAATTATAAATCATAATACCTACGATTATTTGATCGCTTGATTTTTGAAAAGTAGTGTTTACACGCCGCGCCGCCGCTGCTCACGGCCGGGGTAAGCCGGTAGCCGTCTGCCCGCCGCATAATAATGAACACAGAGCGGCGATTCCTACCTCTCGTCCCCACAAATCACCTCTGCTACCTCACCCGCGCCTAAATACTCACTCTTATCTCCACTCTCAGATTGGAAGCTACACTCTTGTTTTAAAATGCCGGAGCACGTGAAATTACTTTATAATTCGCCGATCGCGCACAATGCAACAATCGCTTAATAATGTAATAAATGTAACCATTGCAGCGTGTCTTGTTAGACAGGTGCATCGGAAAATGGCACTGCACCGGCAGTGGAGTAAATACATATGACAATTTAACTATACATAATTTGAAAATTTTGTACATTCAGAAAAAAGTGAAGATTAACGATGTAACACATTTTAGAAACAATCCCGACGTTGAATCGACGAGCTTTCCGTTATTCCTTCGCGTTTCTTGAGTTTTGATGTCTCTAATATTGAAATTTAAAATATTACACTTTGCCGGATGAGACTTTGCTATCTCGTCGTGGAGATTCAGTGTGTATCAGACGGTCGTTTTCCTCTGCTCACAACTGGGAAGGACAAACCGCACACTGCCGAAAAATTGAGCTAGACATGAATGGCAGTTTACAAATATTTTAAGCTTGATTAATACTGGCTTGTTACAAAGTTCACTAGGGGTATCGATTAAAATATATATACATATATATATTACTATTAATTTTTTTGTATAAATCAACGCATTACATTTAAAATTATTTATTATGACAGTTCTTTTAAATCTTTATGATTAAAAAATAAATAAGGAGCGCCTTGGATCGATCCCGATACCAATGCGAGTGAAAGAAACCCAAAGTAAAATTAAGAGTATATAACGATGTTACGAAATATTCTAACGCAGTTTTTGTGACAAATTTTACTGGGGGAGACATTGAAGAAACACATTATATGTTAAAAATGAGTGGAAATATGGAGATTATGACAGAAAGATACGGTGAATGTATAACAGTGAATGAGTATGCAATATTTATAATATTAATTACAAATCCCACAGAGGAACTAATCATAAACTTGACAAGAAGATTCCCCATTTCGAGAATGGCGCGAGTATTTGAAAGCATCGTGTAAGGGTGTGCAAGTCCGGCGAAAGTCCAGTCTCGGGCGAAATAACACATTTTCTTCGATTAACGCAATCTGCGCGGACAATAAATTATCATTTATCTCAGCGTGTGTCGCCGTTTTTTGTCTGTCCTCAGTTGGTTTTTATTTCTCTGATTTATATCTCGGCACCAGCAAACCTCTGTTGATCCTCGCATGCCCGGGGACAATGTACACACATGGGCTTGATTTATTTCCGACTTATCTCGCCAATTGTGAAATGTTTTCAAATTATGTGCTTCATTTATTTAATGGCATTGCAAGGCTTGCAAGTATTCGATTTCACGTCACTCGCTCGGTTCTTTCATTACATCTTGCCACGGAAACGGCGCGGGTGTGTACGTTACAACTATCTGTTATTTTGGTCGACTGGTTACAGTCCGGGCGCGCATTCCACACGTCGATCGTCAATTATGATTGTCTATAAAACTCGAGCCTCCTTACATACCTGGCCGACATACTTATTAAATATATTGCGATATTATTACTTTGACAAAATAATCTTGGACCATAATCGACGTCATTTTGATTTGATTGCTCACTTTCGACTGCTGTTCGTCACCATCATCTGCTCTAAAGCTTCTTAAAGAGTGTTGACAGTTTTGGTCGAGTCGGCAGTTTCTCTCCAATGTTCGATGTCTAATGTACCTATATATGTTTTTGAGGACATTGCTACTCCATTTTGCGACTTATGTATTCCTAAACTTCTGCGTCCTTATCTGTTGAATTTTCTGACCTTTTCTGCCGTGTAATTATCGGCGACTTCAGCCCTGATGATGAAGTCTGCAATGGTACCTCAAACGACGGTCCAAGAGGCCATACATACGGCAGAATAATCTAGAAAACTGTACACAAAAGATGCTGAACGATTTTGAAAAACCGCGTTCCGTTCATAAATAGCAATATTTGAATATGTCCAAGAACATACAATTACTGGATTTTCACCTACAAAGGCAATGTTATTAAACAAATAATAGATATTAGTGATGAGATAAAATGCTACTCTTGACTTACTGGTGTGATTGTGATTGGTATTTGATAATATCAGTGATTGAAAACTGTAAATGTGATCACAGTTTCATTACTAATACGCATGCGCCGCACAATTTCCCAATACAAGAAATAAATGAATAAATAAAAAAACATAATTTTTATTATGTATTTACTTATATTATTCAAACTTCATTTGCGTTAAAAACATATAATTAGTTTATATCTAATTTAATATCATCACAAAGATAACGAAAACCCTTATTAAAAAAGTGTGAGCAAATGCGTAAAACGCTTTGGCAGAATTTACAAGATGGCTCTGATCACGAATTATAACGTCATTCCTTCATTAATATTTTCATTTCATATGTACATGCGCCGAATTACAATTTACAACCAAATATAAATCAAATAAAAAAATGAATCACAAATCAGATTTCTAGGTATTCAATCATTGATAGTGAGTGTGACTCAAAGATATCAGTGATTGACTCACGGTTCGTGATTTTGAGCTCATCACTAATAGATATCTCATAGAGACGAAGCTATTTTTTATTAATGGAAAAATATGGGTATGTAAATATATTGTTTTTTTAAATTTATTTATTAATCTGTTATAATTACAATGAAACAATACAATAATAAGTTATTTAGTTTTTTTTAGTTCTACAACTTCTCTAAAAATCATGTGCTTGTGCAGAGAAGAGGATTATATATTATTAATAATTGTTCACAGTAACTAGCTTATAATAAATAAAATACATAATAATATAAAATAAAATACAATAAATTACTAGCAACGTTATCAAAATATTATACATTTCGGGGAACATGTTTATCTTTAAAGTATTTTTTGATAGCATTTATTATTTCTTTGTTAATTTAAATTTAAAAAGTTAAATTTTCCTATGTAGTGTTGTGCAAATGATGTGTTAATTTTTGAGTATGAAAATACAAATTTAAACCTATTACGATTTTCATTAATAAATTTATATTTTTCTTTTTCTTTTAATATTTTAATAATAGAATTTCTTTTAAGTAGATCACATAATGTAGGTACTTAGAATTCTTCGAAAAGTAATTTTGTCGGATAATCTTTTGGATTTTTTAGTGTAAGTTTTTGTACATTTTTTACTGGAATCAGCCCAACTAATGATGGCATATTGTAATATGGATTGAATAAATGCGTAGTATACTAAGTTGAAATTTTTTATAGATAAAAATGTTCTGATTCTTAAAAATCTGTATTTTAATTTTTTAATCTTTTTAACTACTTGACAAATTTGATCTTTCTATTTAAGATTTTTATCGATGATTACTCCGAAAGATTTGATTTTATTTGTTGTTTTTAAAATTGAGCAGTTAGGGAGACAACAATTTTGATTGTGAGTTGTATTTTGTGTGGAGTGTTTTTCGGAAAATCATTTGATTTTATTGCAAACGGAATAAGGAAGGTTTTTTTCACTACTTAATGATAGTAAATTAATGTCGAAAAAGTTCTTAATTATGTTTATATCTTCGGTGGCCTTTAATTTTACACTTTTCCAAATAATTTCATTTATTATTAGGACCGTGTCGTCAGCATATGATGTAATTTGACGGTGTATTAATTGAAAAAATATGTCGTTTACATATAAAATAAACTGCACTGGTCCTAATACCGAAATCTGACGTTTCTTGATCGCCACAGGTATTATTAATTTTTTCTAGTTGGGAGCGATATTTTAGATAGATTTTTTTAATAGCATTGCCTTTGTAAGTGAAAATCCAGTAATTATGATTTCTTTGACATATTCAAATATTGCTAATAACATACTGGTTAAAATAAGAAAATATATAAAAATGGAAAAATATTGATTTTTCAGACGTATTCTGGTATAATGTGCTATAAACATTTTACAAATAAAGAATATTGATTTAAATAATTTAAAAATAAATATAATACTTTTGAAATGAGTAAAATTAACTTTGTGGTTAAAATACATTGACATCCTGAAGAAGAAAATGGTATTTTTCGAAACCGGTAGATGTATTTAAACTCAATAAGTGGATAATAAAACAAAGTTAACCAGTACAAAAAATTAGGTTCTCATTGTGACATATATGCTGTTTCAGGGAAAATGTAAAGTATATTGGTATTCGAAGTGATTCCACATATTAACGTATATAAAACTTTAAAAAAATTAACTGATATGGAGGTTGATTGGGTGGAATAGTGAACGTTACATTGTGTAGAGTGATCACTTAAGCCAGCCGAAGACAGGTCGTAAGCTCTGTAATCACCCACACCCATTAATAAAAAATAGCTTCATCTCTATGAGATATCTATTATTTGTTTACTTATATAATTATTATTTTGCCAGTCACTCTTCGGATTTTGTTATTCCATCTGTTTTGGGGACGGTCAAAACGTCTTCTACCAGTGCGGGGACTCCACTCCAGGAGCTTCTTTCTCCACAGTCCATCTCCAACAGTCTCGTCTCTTTGACAAATAAATCCAGTCCATTTCCACTTGAGATTGCACATTAGGACCACATCTGTATCTTCTCTAAATGTGCATCTAAGATCAGACAAACATTATACTTATACATTATAATTTCTAATATAAGTAAAAAACTAATAGTTTCTAAGTACAAAATAGTTATATACTTGCTTTCTTTTAACGATAGCTATTAATTATATAAACGGTAGGTCTATAACGGAAAGTTAAGCCTGAAAAGGAATAATTATCTACCAACGTACGAACTGCATTAGTTAATGTTAATACCTAGATTAGAGCGGTGTAATGGTATCTAAATACCTTGTATTTCTTGAATTTGTTTAAAACAAAGATCTTGTATTAAGAAATCTATAGTATTTAATTGATGAAAATTTGTGATAAAGTAAGTACCTAGGTAGTTTAAAAATGTTTTTAATTTCTCAATTCATAATTTACTATACCGTAGTGTGTTAAGAATAAGCTTTATTTGTTTCAAAATACTTTGGCGAGCGGAACATTATCTCCCCAGGATCTGGATCGTTCTTAAAATGCGATTTAGTCCTCAGTAACTTGAATTTAATTGCAGAATTTAGGTATGGCGGAGCAAACGTGAGCGGACGCGCACATCGGGCGCGTGTGCTACGCGCTACGTCCTCGAGAAAATCTGGCGTTCGAATTCAAATGACACGTGATGTGTTGAACTAAATTCTTTTGGGCCCTTTATTAAGTTCTTGTTACATTTTTCACCTGAAGAATGTTTTAACCAATATTTACTCATATTGTTATTTGTACGGTTATTAATGGACGGATATTATTTGTGAAATTATTATTGAATTTAGGTAATGAATGAAGGGTTGATAACAATTAAGTGGTTTTGTCACGTGGAACAAGTTAGTGACGAAACGATGATACATAAGAAATTGAACGCGAGTGGCGATGTCACTAGAAATACAAGGACGTCCGCGAACGCTATCTGGTGTTGTGCTCAGGTAATTCAGATATTTGAATATGGTCAAGAAACCTCAACCGCCAATAATGAAACGTCGCGTGAATATGAATGAGGCGAGAGTTTTGTACCAAGACAGAAGAGTGTGGCGTTCTATCCTCTATGCCGACCCTCGCGGGGAAGTAAAAAGTTTTTACTAAAATAAAACCTACAAAAGTTGTTTGAAACAGACTGATGTCACGGAAATATAACATGTAATTAAAATCACAATACCCACTTTAGTTGTGATTTCTCATATTTTAAGACAATTTTAAAAATAAAATATTAAACACTCACTTTTAATGTTTAAATGTTAATTTTTTTTTTTTTTTTTAATATTTAAATACTCGTATACCCAACACCGTCAGTCGATTAGGATGATACATGTCTTATTTAAAGGATCGTACCGACATTCTGTATCAGAAATAATTGATTGATTGATACATTAACCGTGGTGATAAATTTAACCTCTTTGTCAAAGCATTCAAGAACGACATGAAGGAACGCGAGACCACAAAACAATAAATAAATAAATGAAAACATCAAGATGGCGTGTAATAAATGATGCGTTCACAGCACGGGCCCCGTCCCAAACAAACGAGGTGACTACCGGCCACCGGCCACCAGCTACCGGCTACCGTTTGCGAGGCTAGTTTCGTCCGACTCTTCCGTCTAATTAGGCGACATCGGTTATAGCGTCGGCCGAGACAAATCTCATAACTCGAGACAATTACAGCCTCCACCTGCCTCGTGAGATGACAACAGATAACGCTCCCCGCGCCGTGATTGGTCAACGGAGATATCAAATATTGAATAAATATTTTTAATGACCCTCCGTGGCCATTATCGGGTCCGTTCTCTCCATTAAGGATGCTGCATTATCTCCGTTCGGACACGTTCTGATAGACTACTCGTCTTAATGTTCCCACTGATCATGATGCTGGAGCCGGACCTCTTATCGCGCTTTTTGGGAGATTGGCCTCTTTTAGAGCATTCGCTGATAAGCGGCTTATAATTGACTTCATAATCAATTGATTCATTATTTCTGTCAGTCAGTTATTACGGAGATTGACGCATTAAAAACGACTTGTTTTCTTGGAGCGAGCAAAAAATGCCGCTCTCTAATTTAAACCCGTAACGGGCGGTATTTTGAAAACAGCAAAACGATTACGATCTACTTTGAGCCCAGCAATGTGAGTATCCATTAATATGATAAATATCTCGAGTATTTTTTATTTCATTGTACATAAAACACTGCTTGTAATAATCGTTGGTGAAAACATTATCAACCATTTCTGTATGAGAGTTACTATCATTATGTTTTTTTAATTTTAAGGCCAACAGGCAGAATCATTTAAACTATTACATCGGAGCAAAATAGAACCAGCAACTCGCAGCCGGCGATACGCGATATTATTGCTATGTGTAAAAACATAGCGTACAACACTGCAAAAGTTTCGAAGCTGATATAATGCCACATTCTCCTAGCAGACCACTATACTCTAGTCTCGTCAAGTGTTGAATCTTCACGATTCACGATTCACGATACAGATTCTCGGTCATGAACCATCACTGTGTTTTTTGGTTGTCAAAAGTGACATAGGACTGAAATGACAAAATTTTAATGTAGTTCATTGAAAAATATTCTAATGCTCAAATAAACATTTCAAAAAAAGTCAATTATTATTAAAAATGTAATAAAACTATTAAAAAATGTAGTAAAAAAATATCGATGTAATTAATTATTCATCTAAATCCACTTTGAAAATAAGATTCTGTGTGTGAGATTATGGTAGATTTTATTGCGTATTGCTTGTTTACAGGTGCTTGTTGCTGCAGTATGCAACCGGCCTAATTCGTTTTGATTACTTTTTAATATATACATATATTAAAAACGGTGTATATATGTTGATACATTTGTAAATCAATCAACATAAAATAAATTACATAAATAATAAAATAAACATATATTTTACCCCACCCACAAATTCAAAATAAATTTAAGTTTAATGATGTCTGGTATATAATATTATAATATGTCTCGATCTGCTATAGGTTTGGCCTCAAAAGTATAAAATATATTTTTTTACTCATTGTTTGTGCCCGCCGGACATACTTATATAAAAAATTATATATAAACGGTCTAAACGGGATCCAATATTTTCAAAATGTTTTATCGTACTTGTGATAACATTTTTTATTGCTACATTATATGTATTTAATCTTGGAAGAAAATCTTAATTATGAAGGATACAAATATTATCCCTCTTTTGATGTGATACTTTGATTAGTTTCTCAAGTTATTGAATAGTTAACCGGATTATGCTACACCGATACAGTAAGTTGACGACAAATTTTCGAACTTATATGTTGCACTTTTAAATTGATACATCTGCTGTTCCATTATATGAATTATTATTGCGGATAGGAAGAGATCCAGGTTCGAATTCCGGTAGCAACAACAATATTTTTTCGATGAATTGATTTTATATGTACATCTTTCTAATTAATACATTTACTTTGTATTAAAAATATCACAGACCTATGTTCTGAAAAATGACAACTTCACAATAAAAATGTGTTATCAGGTATCCGCACATGTTATGCTTGCCTTCCCCGTAACTGCAACGGATTCGCTGTATTTCGTAGCATTTATAAAAGCCTGGGGCCCCGGTGTGATTTGATTATTGAGTCCTTCCTACGACGCATATGTTCTGACCTTCATTTTACCGTTTCCACGAATAAATCCTTTCACGAAATATTCTAAAATGGTTAGACATTATGACAGACTGCCAGGACAAAAAATATATGAGGTGTAATTAATTCCCTGCTTCCGTACAGTAAATACACTTGAAACATTTCATAATAAAGTAAGAAAAAGTGCGCGGTAACAAATTAATAAAAAATAAAAAAACAATACAAAGATTCGAATCTCGGTATAGTAGCTTAATATTTTTTCTGTATATTTTTCTAATTTATTAATTTAATTTGTATTAAAATAGCGCAGAACCGTGTTGTTAAAATGCAACTTCACAACAAAAATGTGTTCTCTTTAAAACATGTATAAGTTGTATCAAAGTAATTAATCTAATTAATTAATTCTGGCGTCACCAAGCGTAATTTACTCAAAGATATATGAGAATCAACGCAATATAAAGTTGATTACTTTCAAAAATGGAATAATAAATGTATCAATTGCAAAAATATACAGATGTAAGTTCTAAATTTGTAGTAATCGTATTCGGTTGCTGTAGTGGAATGGTTTAACACGTTTCCCCGGATGCCAGGTTCGAATCCCCGGTAGGCAACTATTATAAATACTTTAATCTAATTGATTAATTTAATTTGTATTAAAAAATAACAGTTATAATTTGTAATAAAACAAAGAACTGGCGGTAGACAATTGGGGTGAAGACGATTGGAAAGTTATCTTCTATTTCTAATAATTTTTCTTGATTTTGATCTACCTTGAACGATTGTGTAATTAGCTACCATGGACGTATGAAACAACGCATGACGTGAAATGATGTTTTCACTGATTCGCCTTTCTTTCTCCCGGTTCCGTCGGGGCCCGGCGCGGCGCGGCCATCAGCGGCAGCGCCCAATCGCTACCCCATCAGCGGCTATCGGCAGTTATTATTTAGTACACGACCGGTTTCGCCGCTGACATCTTCCGCTGCGCTATCTGCGCGGCTACACATTTTAGTAACTCATTAGGGGCCGGACCGGCGGCGTGCTGATTACAGCTCGTCTAAACTTCCTCAACTTTTCCAACTCTTCATTTTTCAGAATTTAGTCGGCGGCTGTACTTGTTTAATAAATAAAGGTCGAAGCCCCTAGAAGATCACTGAGGTCTTCAACCCTATTTCACACCGACTTGTATAATACCAATTTAAACTATTTTTCTCTCTTACTACAGCGAAATCTCATCAATCAACAGTAACATGGATATATTATTCGTGGCACAGGCTCAAATCAAAATCAACGCTTTTAACGTCAACTATTGCATATCACGTGAATAAATTTCGTTGATTTTGGAATCCATGCGCTTATGTACCTGTGCGGTAGTTTCTAAATACATTGTTCATTATCCTCGACTATCAGATTGCAGATTGTTTTTAATTTTCTAATCATAAAATACATATACAATGATTAGTGAAGTAAAAAGGGCAAGGAAATGGAATTATGACAAAAAGAATACCTTGTTGGAACAGAATGGTTACGTAGAATAATTAGAAGCATTCAAAATTTTATGGAAATCCTCAGAATTTCAATGCATAATATTTCCCTTTTCATCTCATGCAGATAAAATTGTATAACTGTCCCCCACTATAGATATAAATACAAGTTGTTGAATTAAATTGTTAGATTTATAATGCCTTTACTAGGCGAAATGCGTCTCAAGTAAATTAAACGAGTACAATAAAAAAACAAGTGTTTTATTTTCACATATGTGATTTTGGAGTTCTACAAACTTAACTCGGAAACAGTAAAAATTTTTGTTGGATTTTTTTACATACGAAACCGTCCTGTGTAAGTCTTTCACGTCAGTCCTGGGGCGGGTTGTAAACGCTAGCGCATAAATAATGACGTATTCACATCAGGAATCATTTCCAAACGGATACTGAATGGATTTTTTTAACAATATTATGTGATTTAGTTTATTTTTTGTATTAAAATATGAATTAAATATATTAATTATAAAGATATACATATAAAATCAATTTTATCGAAAAATATTGTTGTTGCGCCATCGGGATTCGAACCTGGATCTCTTTCCTAACCGGGGAAGGTGCTTTATCCAACTAAGCTACAGCGACATTATTTTTAGCGACAATTTTCGACCCTACATGTTACCTTTTTGATATTAATACATTTAATCGTTCCATCATTCCTATGCCATCTACCTTATTTTTACAGAATCTCAAATACCTTTGAGTAAACTGATTAAATGTATTAATATCAAAAAGGTAACATATAGGGTCGAAAATTGTCGCTAAAAATAATGTCGCTGTAGCTTAGTTGGATAAAGCACCTTCCCCGGTTAGGAAAGAGATCCAGGTTCGAATCCTGGTGGCGCAACAACAATATTTTTCGATAAAATTGATTTTATATGTATATCTTTCTAATTAATATATTTAAAATATCACAGACCGTCTGTTCTGAATAATTACAACTTCACAATAAGAATGTGTTCTCCTAAATATTTTTTGTATATTGACACAGTTTTAGCAACCTTGATGTCCATCTTCCTTTCATTATCGCACCTACCCCCACCTACCCCCACCTTCCAGCAACATTTATCTACGGTAAAGTTTTACGAATAAAAGCGTGTAACATAATTATCCCCACCCGATAATGTACGACGACATCACAGCTACACTACGTACCTAGGTGGCGTCTCTTACAATTTGTCACTAATGTCACCATGTGGTTAACTAACATTGGTGAGTAATTCACACGCGTGACTATGATATAGAATATTTCATAAATTAGTTAAGATAATTTTACCTTACTTCAGTGATAAGCGCAGAAACCGCGTATTTAGGGGATGAATTGATTTGAATGAGATTTGATTAGGTTAAGTAAATGGTTTACTCAGAGGTTGATAATGAACCAGTAATAACAGCCTCGCTCCAGTAAGTATATACGTATTATAACCATGTCAGTACATATATGAAAAAATGGAAAAAAAATGATTCCTAGCTTCACAAAAGTCGTATACTTATCTATTTGCTCGCGAGGGTAGGCAGATTATTCAGACTTCTGTACGCGTTCAAATTCATAGATTTCTCGTCGAGTATCGAGATTCAAATACACTAATTTCCCAATAATCTGGGGACGCAGTCAATACCTGTTGAAATTTTGACATTTTGAAATAATATTAAAAATGTAATTTTAATTTAGCCAAAAAATTTAACTGGCGAAATTGCGAACACCTTATCGACCGAAAATCCCGATAGATGACTTGTTCGTAAATTATTTGGATGCTCAGATTCGGTGTTTTCTTAACACGAGCAATCGGTATATTAAATAAAAATGTAGGCTACATTTTAATTATTGGTAATAAAATTCAGTATACGGAAGAAAATATTTTCCAAATTTAACCAAAAACTGAAAACATTTTTAAAAAGTTTGGATATTTGGATCATGGCACACCAATCAGATACATATTGTAGAATATTGAAAGAACGGTGTTTTTTTTCCCCTCGAGGATCACGTTTTGATAAAGGTATTTAGGCAGATTACGTAAGATTAAAGTATATTATAGAATTAATAGCTCCACTGTATTATGAACTGTAGAGTTTTTGATAAACTTACTTTAAATTTAACGTCAGCTCAGGTGAAATATTTGACTATCCAAAATGACTCGCGGTCACCGTAAATCATGCAAATTCTGTGTGGATTAAAATCTTGGAGTATTTAAATATATTTAATTAACATAAAGTCTTATATTTACCCGCGGGAAACAATACATTATAATACCTACCTGGAAGCATACTATATTTATGCCCGTTACTGTTAGGTTTACTGCTAAACAACTTAATATAATATACATGTCATGAGAAATCTTTTAAATACAAGTCGAAAATGAGTTATACAAATTTTCTATGAATATAATTATTTCTCTTAGAATTTACGAAACTACAAATATTTTAATTTCAATCAATCCTATGCAGCGACTTTGTATCTTCCCTGTAGTACCTACACGGTGAGCTTTAAATATTTGCAACATCAATCAATTGAACGGTGATCAATTAAGATCTTCTACGAAACACTCTGTTGTACATTTTGATTTTATATTAGCCCAATAATTAAAATTCGTGAATTTCCTGCTTACACATTATAATTAAAATTAATTATAATGGTAGTATTAATTAATTATTATTGATGCAATTAATCAGTAGTCTTGGAATGTGGAGATAAGATCTGGAAAATACATACAATTATTTTTAAGAGTAAGAATCTCACGGTATATGATATATAATATACATACTCGTATATACAAGTAGGTACCTACCGTGTTACGCACTTCAGAGAAATTAATAATTTAAAGTTTAATATATATTATCTAGATATTACACAAGTATGTATTTTCGTACGAATTATACTTATTTCTAACTTCATTTTATTACATACATATGCAAAAACAATATTTTTAGAACACATTCTTATTGTGTATAATTATACCTTTGAGTAATCTGATAGCAGACGCCAGAATTATCAATTCATTTTTTGTTAAATTTTGGACACATTGATACAACTTTATTATTAGGAGAATACATTCTTATTGTGAAATTGTAATTATTCAAAACATAGGTCAGTAATATTTTAAATATGAATTATATATATGGAACGATTAAATGTATTAATATAAAAAAGGTAACATATAGGTTCGAAAATTTGTCGCTAAAAATATTGTCGCTGTAGCATAGTTGGATAATGCACCTTCCCCGGTTTGGAAAGAGATCCAGGTTCGAATCCCGGTGGCGCAACGACAATATTTTTCGATAAAATTTATTTTATATGTATACCTTTATAATTAATATGTTTAATTCATATTTAAAAAATATATTATATTGGATTTGATCAAGTGATCTCCGTGGTTCCTCCTGAAATGTGGATCCTCTAGAGACCACTGAAATGCATCCAGCAATTTCAACAAATACTGATCAAATAACTCTGAAGAATTTATTATATATACATTAATTAGGAGAGTTCATTATTATTACGAGGAGTGAGGCTCAAATCCTTGGTTCACATCAAGTTTACTCCTCTCAACCAGCAATCCAACCGTCGCATGCAGGCTTCTTTAAATCTGTCCATTTATGAAGTCAGTATAGATAGGATAGAATTGCAAGTTAACTTAAGTTTAACTTGAATTAATCAAGTACTTTACTTATCTATTAAATTGGTATTATAAAAGATTACACAAGCAGAAGAATATATTATTTATTGTTTGATTGACCTTCTTCAAATGTATTCGTGCTCACATCCTATCCTCCCACAAATGACCAGCCCGCTGGTGACTTAAATCCCATACTAACAACGTTCGTCCCATGCCAAGTCTTCTTACTAGATACCAAAAACTTTACACATTATTTCGTGATTCTGATAGCGTAAAATGAGTTTCTTGAAGTTAGAATGTCATCAGCCTTACCTCGGTCAGTCATCCATCATTGCCTTAAAGCCCTGCCCCCTATTAGTTGGCGTTGTCAGAAGTCAATCTAGAAATAATGTATTTAAATTTATTAAAAAACCGTGTGACGTACGCCGTACGCTCTGACTGGAACCGTTTCACCCACCCTCTTAAAAATCCCTTTTTTACAAAGGCTACTCGTCAACTAAACTAATATTGGTGTAAATATGAAAGGAAAAAAAAATCTCGATATGTAGGTATATTCTATTTACCTATAAATTTCTATATATTAATTTCATATTATGTCAGTTAAAATTAATAAAATCTCTGAAAAAATCGACATTTGTGATAATGAATAATAATTAATACTCACTGGACATTGGACTTATTGCAAAAGGAGATAGACAAAGTCTAGAGAAGTTAGTTGATTTACCAAGTTCGGAAAATGACTTTAGGATCGAGAGGGATGGGGTTGTATGAATGCTGTAAACGCGGAATAATAGACGAATTGAGGACCACGGTACGCAGATATATCTATAGACGTGAAAAACTGGGCTATTTTGTCAATTTTACTTTCTTAAGTCGCGTGTTGCGATGTGCGCAGAGTGCTGAGGTAAACACCAGTACACAGACAGTGCTGGTCATTCATGTCAATGTTGTCCGTTACATTTGACATAAAAATAATATTGTACCAATCGCTGTGTATCGAGCTTTAATATTACTCTCGACGTGTCTCGTGGACATGCATCCTTTGACTTGTATTACTGCTCGGATTCCACAAAGATGTACAAACCAACGAATTAGTTATTTAACAAGGATTACTACTAATGCGTAGTAGCATAAGTTTTTATTAAGGAACATAAATGTTATAAATCAATTGACATAAATATATAGATTTTTTAAATTTGTGTGCTTTACCATTCGTTCAAATAAATACGAATTCTAGAGGTTCTTGAGAATGCCAAATAAATAAAAAAACAACGTACATAACTATATTATACCTACTAACTTAACCGTCAATTTAACTCGACGAGTTTTTTTTCTAAATCGGTTACCGAAGCCCGCTGCAGACTGATCATTCACATGAAGGTGTGCAGTGGCTTGTAACGCGAATGTTTCTAACATCGTATAAATAAAATGTTGAATAACAATTTGCTAAGTGTATTATGTTATTGAATTCCGTGTGCTATTAATTATATTTAATTCTTCAATTATTGATCTTATTACAGATTTAATTAAAATTGGCTCTGCTTTCCTGGTGAATTTGTACAGAAAATACACAGTCATAATTTTGGAATATTACTGTTGTAGACTGATTATATTACATAGGTAATTAAGCGAATGTAATTTCTCGCACCTGGCTCTATTGTAATTAAATTTAATGTATAGTAAAGAAAAATGCCCTAAGAACTCCTAATAAAAAGTAGATATAAAATGTTTAGAAACAATTTTAAAGGTGCCAAAACTGTAAAAAAAAAACGCTTGAAAAAAATTAAGGCGTGTAAAGGTTTTTTTTTGAAAAATGACAAAATACAAAGGCGATATCGAAAAAAAATGTATTATCTAGTGATGAGCTCAAAATCACGAACTGTGAGTCACTTTCAATCACTGATATCTCTAATCACAATCATTAACAGTGATTGAGTATTTGAAAATGTCGTAATTCGTGATTCTTCTCTGAAAATATTTTTAGTTATTAAATGTTAAATAATATTTATTTGAAATTTTACCTAATAATAAATTCGTATAATTAAATATTTATCCACTACTTGGAAACTTATTTCTTGTTGTTATATTATCATAAAATGACAATCACAGTCACTGTTTTCAACCCGCAGTGAGTGAGTCTAGATTAGCAATTAGTTCACTAGTAAGTAAGTAAGTATTCACTAGTATTAACTCATCTCATTTCCATTTTTTACACAATATTTCGAAGATACTCTTTTAACAACAAAAAACATTCTGCATTTTAACATGAAACTAGTTTTTGAGTTGAATTTAAAAGAACTTAGTTATATAAATGTTTTTTGCCAATCCTAGATGCGATCACGCGACGTCCGCGCTAACCCAGAAACGGGTGTAATATTTATATTTATTTGTGTTATAGCGACAGAAAAATGCCGCCTTATCGGTAGCGTCGGTACAGCATTTTTGGCATTAGCATAACGACAATAATTAACATTCGCCCGATAAAGTCTCCGGGTATTACCGCCGCCGAGGCGCGGCGCTGCGTGCAGCGGCGGCGTAGCGTGGACTCAAACCCAAAACGGTTTCGTGTTTCCATCGGGAAAACAGACAGAGGAAAGTATTATAAGATCTCGCATGATACGGTGGGGCGGCCCCACCTTTTTCGTGGTGGTACAATTTCGCTGATTTGTTTAACCTAATAAAGTACCGAGAAAATTTAAAGCTGTTTTGTGACTAGCTTGTTAACCTAGTCCTATAAAGGCATATATTTCTTGTATTTAAGAACAGTGTTCTTATTGGTGTTGCATTTCATGTACATCAATATCCTTTGTCGTATCTGAAAGTAGGGTAGAGATTTCTTTCTTAGAACTTGTCAATTTATTTGTATATTGGTGTCTCTTTTTTGGTAATATTGTTTATTAGCAATAATGGGAATTAATAATTTCTTATATATTTCAATAAAAATATAAGAAAATTCCCATGAAATTTTAACTATGGAACTTACTTATCTACTACGATTGCTATTTTTACTTTTTGTGGAATTCTTAATAAAAACAAACATTCTAATTATATATGTATAACAAATTTTAACTTTTGTACATACATAATGCATAATAATAAGTAATTTATGTTTAAAAAAAATAATGTATTCAAAAAGAAACCAGACGTTATAAATGCAACCTGACTTTGCTTTTATCTGAATGATTCTTACGTTATGCTGGGTCAGCATGGATTATCTTAGTTATTATTATATACCATGGTGGTTGAAGGTTTATTTTTATTTGTTCTGAGATATATTTGGCCATTTTCTCATAATTGTGTGTATTTATACATATTAAAAAGTATGTAGACAGAATCTTAAGGGTTCGAAAATGAAAATGGTGTGTTTAAAAAGTATTGATTCTCGCAATAAGTTAGACATGGCCATCATCTAGTAAAAGCTATGTCAACTGCGGGCGAGGGCAAGTGCAAAGTCCCTGCCTACTCGTACATGACGTAATTTGAATAATGATGACAGGGCGTTCAGTCAGGTTAATTGAAAGAATTAATGAGTAATATAATGTTTACTTTAATAAAGCCCAAATTTAAAAATGTTTATTATAAATATTAATTATGCAACAATGTCTTCAATTGTAATTATGTCCATTTGCGAAAGTTGTATTACCTACACGCACTGATATCACAATCCCAAGAGAGCCATAAATCTTTCCTTTGAGATCTTGAATTCATATGAGGCATCCATTATTTTAAATTTTAATTATCTAAATTTATTCATTTACATTAAGTCAGGCCAGTAAATTATTACCGAGGTCCTGATATGAACCGTCAAGAGGCTGATTACTTCTTTAAGATGAAGTCACTCGGCAAGATGTCTACCCACGTGTGGATGCTCACAGTGTTTGAAGGATGATAGTAGAATCTTTTATTTTTTGTATTTCTCCTATTGGAAATGGGTGATTAAGATTTGAGATGGTGAAGTGCGAAATAGTTTAATGAAATTGCATATATTAGTATCATAATGTAAAAAAGTTTAGTCCCCTTAATCCTATTTTATTTTTTATTGTAGTTTGCCTTTCATTGCATGACCAAGGTGATTCAGTTCCTTTGTCTTTAAGTGAATATAATTTTCCTACCATTGATCATTCACTATAGAATTTTCTCACTTTTCGGTCCGGTCAGGGTCAGTCCGGGTAATTTTGGGCGTATGCCATAGTTCCATATTTACAAGTCTTTAATCTCCTTCTTCAACGTTTGTTTTTAACTCTTGTCACACATTTCCAGTATGACTGCAATGTTTAACCGGTTACTGCCGGACTTGGTACATATATTATTTGTATTCCATAGTATCCATATAAAAAATAATCAGTAAATATAGATATAAAGACATTAAACAGAACAGAAAAACAGAAGTAGGTATTTCATCAAATAGAGAATCCACTTTATAAAGCGTTAAAATTTATATTATATTCTAATAAATACGCTGATCTCACATCTCGCATCACCACTTGTGGCTTAGCGATTATTAATCAATTTCTCTCTGGAAGCGTAAATTTGAATCCTATCGAGTACGATTTTATTTAATTTTAGGTGTTTTTTAAAATTGGAATTATAATATTTACTTTATTTTCAGGCAATCATTTTAAAATTAAATGTAGAATAATAGAGACGATGATGACGCATCATAATTCTAGAGTTAGGTCATGTTAGTAAATATTTCACCTATCAAATTTCAAATTCCTGCACATTCACTTACCATCGTAGGCAGATACTCGTACATTCATTTATTTTGTTCACCATCTTCTTGGTCAGTTCGAAATTTTAATGCAACCTTAATTTTGCTTAGTCTACTGTAACTTGTTTCCATCGCTATTCTAGTCTTTCTTAGCTCATCATTAGCCAGGTTCATGTATGATGTAGGCGTCCATTTAGTATTCTTGATGCGCGTGATTTTAAGACTTTAGTAGGCAGCAGTCGTTCTGGCGGCAGCTTTAATACGTCTCAAGCAATCATATCTTGAATAGTGACGTATTAAGTCTTTCTTTAGTTTCTTCCTTATCCATATTTCTGTTATCCTTCGTAACGCGAAGAACCAGTTTGTGCATCTCCTATCCTTCACAAATGTTATTTCTCCATCCTCCCAGTCTTTCTTTGTCTCTGGATTCTAACTATCAGAATCCTTCAATAAAGTTAAATAATTCAAATTTTCAAAATTAAAAATCAATTTAATTTTAGAAACGAATTCTGATCTACAAGATATAGAGATCAAATTGATATACCAAAACTAAAATATACCGCAAGTCAAAATCAATATATTTATCAAGGTATCAAATTTTTTAAAAATATCCCCTTCACAATTAGAACAATTACGGACTATCATAAATTTGTAACTGAAGTAAAAAAAAAAAAAGTAATAAATACACAGACTAACTGAAACATAAATTAACTCGTATACACTCCTTATCTATACACGAGTCTTACTCTCATAGAGAAGAAACAAATGTTAAAATATATATATATATATATATTTCAAATTGTATTATATTTTTAATATTAATAAAATGTTTGATACCCGTACCCAGTTTAATGATTTCTGTTAAGTTGCCTTATTGACTTCTGAGATGACGTAGATAGTACAAGTATCAGGTATAGAGTGGTTATTCATTTCTTCTTCTTTTTAGCCCGATTTCATCCATTGTTGTATGCAGACCTATAATGACGATGGACGATGGGGGACAATCTATGTTTCAGCTTCCAGCACGGGGCTTCCTCTCTGATACCATTTTACCATAACGGCTATCGTTCCTTCACGACTGAACTGCTCAACAGGTGCAAGCCTTATTGACTGTCGTATTATCTATCAGATAGCTGTAATAATTAGATGCATTACAAATGAGAATGTTGCCTATGCATGTTGATTGCTACAAAATATGAATCTTCCGCTATTATCTCGGTGTGAGATCAGAGTCGTCGAATGGATGGAACGGTTTGACAGTGATCAAGACCTTAAAAAGGCCAATAACAGAATCCCCTGGAATAGAGCAATAACTCGGCCGTTTAACCCACTAAGTGTCCATCAGAATAAACTTTTATTGACCAATAACACGGAGTTTCTCAATAAGTCTACTTAGCTCGGGGCTATTAGTTACTGAGAAAAGTTCTCATTATCATAATGAAATGGCCGGAGCAATTTATCAGCGCGCTTGCATCTGATAAGAATGTCATTAACGGCCCGACTCCAGATTCCTTATCCGGTATTAGCAGAGTGACTTTTTCTATACACGATATTATATGAGTGTTTTCATTACGTTTTATCCCACTTATGAGCGAGCAATTAACCCCTTCAGCGCGGAGATACCCTATACTATACTTCTATTTTTTCGTTAAAACAGACATATTTCGACTAGTACAACTAACTGTTGAGGGGTAATTAATTAAATATGAATTAAATATACTGATTATAAAGATATACATATAAAATAATTTTTATCGAAAAATATTGTTGTTGCGCCACCGGAATTCGAACCTCTTTCCAAACCGGGGAAGGTGCGCACTATCCAACTATGCTACAGCGACGATATTTTTAGCGACATATTTTCGAACCTATATGTTACCTTTTTTTGATGTTAATACATTTAATCGATCCATTATTTGAAAGAGCCAACTTTCTTATTTTTACGGAATCTCAAACACCTTTGAGTAATCTGATAGCAGACGCCAGAATTATCAATTGACAGACACATTGATGCAACTTTAATAATACACATTCTTATTATTAATTTTATATGTATATCTTTATAATTAATATATTTAATTCATATTTAAAATATCACTGAGCTGTTCTGAATAATACTAATAATAATAATAATTCACAATAAGAATGTGTTCTCCTAATGATATTTAATTTCCTCTTCCCTATGAGCATTGCAACTTAAGCTCAGAATAATAATTATGAGTTGCAATAGAACCGTCGCACAAGTCTTTCGACCAGGAGATGTTCCTTCTTCCAGCACTGTGTTTCCCTTCAATATTCCCTTCAATATTCCCTTATAGTATTTGTGTTACTTCATATTGTCGCCTTTTATAAGATGCTTGATAGAAATCAAAAATTTTTATATTTGTTCTTATATTTTAAAACGTCTTCGTTTCGCATTTTATTTACCTGAGAGACTTTACATATTCTTCTATCGCTACATTCAAAAGCTTGAATGTTGAATTCATAAATCTATATGAAGTTGCTGTACTGAGTAGATCTTGAGCAATTTTAGAAAATATTATAGTAGAGATTCATTACAGTGCCTATTATATATTGCTCTAAATCGTCAATATTTATCATGAAGCCTACTTTGTCTCGCATACCCAGCATCAATTCCCGTAAACTTTTCCGAACGCGAGTAGAACAAGTTCTGCGCTCCACACTCAGGTCGGAGTCTAGGCGGAGACCGGAGACGGGAATGGAAGGCTGCAGAGAAAGAATAAAGATACTTACAAGTGTCGTAAATTAAATTATGAAATAATTAATAATTAGCTGTCCATGCCGAGTGTCTTGGATCAGGTTCAGGGTGCGAATGTTGTGAATAAGGGAGAAATATCATTAACAATTTGTCATTAGGTTTTTCTTTAGATTATATTGGTTTTTATGATTACAGTTAGCGTTGCTTTCAAGTGGTTAGTTGATTGTTTATCTATCGTATCTAGGTTGTCTAATCCGTGACCGACTATATAAAAGTGTAAGATGGTTAATTCTGTGCTGACCGGCCAATATTGAAAAAATGGACATGGCTCCTAAATTTAACTTAAAAATTAATTTACTTAAAAATTAATTTACTTAAAAATTAATTTACTTAAAAATTAATTTACTTAAAAATTAATTTACTTAAAAATTAATTTACTTAAAAATTAATTTACTTAAAAATTAATTTACTTAAAAATTAATTTACTTAAAAATTAATTTACTTAAAAATTAATTTACCTAAAAATTAAACAAAATTTAATTTAAAAATATGGTTGATATATTCGTGGTCTATTATTTTCCTCAAGTATAGTTTTTAATATTTTAAGTAATTGACATACTTTTACAAGCACAACTGAAAATAATCCTCATCAATTGACATCGTCTACCACAGTCAACGGGTTAATAAAACTCGATCTAAAGCCGCCATGAAATGGAATGTTTCACATCTTTGTCCCCATCTTACACGTTGGAAAAACAGTAAGGGAAACGTCAAAAAAATCTTTCGATACTCTCAGTGGCTCGTTTTAAGGCACATGAACATTTCTACTCGTTGTTGAAATTGCTTATCCGTTTTGAGTACTTACTTCCCCGATCGATTCTAACTGATTGAGCGCTGTGTATATTAGCGATAATCTCAATCTTAAATAAACATACCGGCGTTACACATTAAAATAATTTCTCCCACTTGACGTATAGATAAACGATCTGTTGGTGTAAAAAACATTAGAAAGTGCGCTGATATGATCTAAAAATGGTCGCAGGAATCGAACAAAAATTACGGGAAATTTAAATAAACACTGTTATCATCTGCAGGAGGTACACTCGACTTTTAATACTCAGCAATATGCGTATAAGATTAAACTTATTTCTCACTAGAACCAAAATGAAACCATTTTTCGTGATGCATTGTGCCTTATTTAATCTGTGAAAAATCAGGGATGATGACGGTCTATAATAATTTGTCACTGTATCTAATGGATCAAAATTTAGATAAAAATGATTTGTTTTTAAAAAGATCTTATTTATTCTGTAATTCTTTTTATTGAACTTTATAAAATTATTTACTTATATTTTACTACTGACTAATTTTGCATTATATAATATGTACCTACTTCGAAAGATTAATTAATTTAAAAATATTTTTATTAAACATCAAATGTATTTTATCTCCTTCTACTTACTTAATTCTCGCATAGTAAGTAACCTTGCGGTTGGAGGTTCGATGTTCGTCCTGAGAGATCACCAAAGTTTTATTTTATATAGTACAATCGCTTAGCTTTGAAAAATAGAAAGAGTTTTGATGTGATATAATCATCATCATCACCAGTCATTGACAATTCATGTCACTCCCACAATTTAGATAATTTCACACTAATAGTAAGTAGTTCGTAATCTATATTTTACCTGACTACGCTTACAATTATATAGAAAAATAATTAATTGCAAGATGTAATGTTTTTCGGAATCCTTTTTTAATATATTACTAGTTTTGGATTAATTTTCATATTATATTTTGTAAAATAAAAATAAAAATCAAAGACATCGGCCCACCGGCACTAACCGCCGCTGCCTGTATGCGTCTTTCCATACTAAACTTTAGAGTAGAAACCTACTACCTTAAATATGTATATTGTAAATAAAATGTATTACACATTGCAGATACCTCTGTTTTGAATTATTTTATCGCCGGCAACTTTTTGATATAATTTCAAACATATAGAGGAAATTGTTGTACAATTCCTTATTAATAATATCTAATAGTATAGTAGATACATTTAAAAAAAATGTTTTCAAATTCCAGCGAAGATATATAGGACATCCTTAATCAAAGATTCTATTATCGTATCGAGTTGATGAATACAGCCTGAGCGCACTCTAACGCCCCGTCCGGTGCGGGAAGCCACGGGCCGACGTTTAGAATGGGTGAAATGAAATAATATTATCGAGGGTGCATACGGGAGGGAGACAGATCAATTTCAGATAGGGCTTTTCTACATCCCGATAACACGGGGATGTATTAGCGAGGCACTTGGTAGAACCGAATATTATCTCCACGTACACGTTCAAATTGATTCTGGCACTTTTTGAATTGTGCATATATTAGTAGGATTAAAACAGGTTATTTTAAAGCCACAGGAAGTTTTAGGTAGGTGCCACTGTATTGTGTTATTCACTAGGTAATCAAGTCAATAATCTACAATCGTATGTCTAATTCTTTTTACCCACTCAAATAATAATTTAATTCATTTAAAATAGAGTCATACTTTTGAATTAACGCCTAGAGCAGTAGTACTTCATTGTATACATATAATACCGAATCTTCTTTTGATGCTTGTTATGTCATGTTGGCGATTATGATCTTCGAAACGGTTGACTTCTCTAAACACTACCGTAAGTTCTTTATCCAGGATATTCGCTTTCTTTCAGGATTTATTCTGCTAGCAATTGTACTTTGAATTATGAAATGTGGTGGAAATAATGGAAAATAGGAGGCACTTACTTTTTCGGTCTGCCTGATGCTGGATGCTGATTCGATTGTTTCTCTTATTTCCAACCACAAGACAAGCAACGCAAAATATGTATAACAAGCACTGTCAACACTCGTGTAATAAGGATTGTTCTTATATATTAGCGGAATTAAATAGATATAGATTTTAAGCGTTAGCGGCTAAGTATTATGCGACGGCAGTTAATTCGTAAGGTTCCAAATGTAGACAGTTCTAAACGCACGCTGAACTTATTTCAGTTCGAGAGTGTTGATTGCAACGACCTCTTTCCTTCTTCCTCGTGCTCAAGGACAGGTTAGGGAAAAGAAAGGGAAGGAGATACTAGGTTTAAATTGTGATAATCGCGAACATAGAATATATACTTGTGAGTGTGCATGTGAGTGAGTACGTTAAACGGCGCTAACAAAATGTATGTCGTTTTCGTGTTGTTATTATCTTTTAAATATATTTTTCCATCCGGGTCAATACAGTTTGGTTTACTTATTTTTAATTATCGTTCACTCGACTGTTTCTTCAGGATTATTGTCGTTAAAATCAACAATTCCATTCCACACAAGAACATGGAAAGGACACAGCATCACATATTATATCATTCTCAAGTTTAAATTCAGGTTACGGCCGCACAATACAGGCCACTTGCGGAGCTTGTTCATTTTCCTTTTCTTTCTTGTCGGTCCCTCATGACGGGATTGCGATCTTCATGAACTCATGCCCTCTCGATAAAACTTCTCCACTTCGGGGTCTCGCAGAGATCTGAGCTACCTTCGTCAAAGGTGTGCCTGTTGCTTATTTCATTTGGTCGTGTTCAACGGCTGTCTTTCAGGTACGTCCTTGGACGTGGTCCACTACAACAAAAGATGTGAGTATTTTAGATCACAAGCATACGGCAGGAAGAAACATTCTCAAAATAGTCATAATATAGATATAAACTGTACATTTATTAATTATTACTGAAAAATCATCCCTATTGCAGTGTCGAATTAGAGCACATTTCTCCCAGGGGAGCTAGCGGTGAAATACAAAGCTGTTTCCAAAGTGGTTGTGTTCCTGGCTAAGGACACAGAGTTGTGCAGTCCGCGTCTCGGGGGAGGAGTGGATTTATAACTTCCCGTTCGTTACACTGGCGCGCTGCTGCCAGTGCCATCTGTGTATCTATCAAGTTTGGAAAGTCTTTTAAATTTGCAGCAATCATTCAAATTGGATTGTTAAAACATATTATTTTATTAAAATGTTTTAAAACAATAATGAATCAAAATAATAATAAAATTTATTTAAAATAGAAAAGGCACCAGTGATGTCCCTCTATGGGTTCACACCAGTTCGCTCAAACTGGTTTTTAAAATTGATAACTGGCCATTCATTCAAATAGTTCATAATATTCTAGATATTAATTCTGAAAATAATATAAATTGTGCCATTCTTTTGAATAAAATATGTAATATAATTAACGTGATCGGCAACAACATCTAAATAAGTATTTAGTATATGTTGGATAGGGCGAAGTATACGAGCAGTTAATGGCTACCTAAAAAGTTATACTATGGAAGGAAGAATTGAAGAGGTGGAGATCGAAAAAGAAGTACTTAATAATAAAAAGGCTAAATGTGTCCCTAACCGGAGCCTACCTATTGCCAGCGCCCAGGTTTACTAATGCAGCAGCAGCAGATTTCGCGACTTTTTTCCATAGGTGCTTGCTTTGCTTGAACGTGCTTATCTCTCTGTTATCTGGCATCAAACTTGCCTGGTACCTGAGCGAATCTCCCTTACTCTTGTCCGGAGGAGTTTTTTAAAATGTATTATACTTAGTTTGAAAATGTTGTGTTTCTATGTTTAGTTCCGTTAGTGTGAATTGTAATCATGTTCAACCGGAGAGCGTGCATGAGGAGAAGATGTGTAAAAGAGGACGAGATAAAAATAGTATGTCAGAGTAGAAGAGTGGGGCATTCTATCCTCTCTGTCTATTCCTGCGGCGAAACAGCATGATGGAAAGATAGTTTGAATTGAGAACGGTTGTAGAAAATTAGTTAGTGTTATCAATCATGAATATACATTACAATTATCGCTGATTAAAATTAGTTATTAATCGGTGAAATTAGATAATTGCTATCATTGATAGAAACTACTTAATGTTATCATTGGTGAAAATATTAAGTAGTTTTTAAAATTAACGAGCAATGATTATTAAGTGATTAATCATCAATAATTGTGAAAAGTTGCCACTGAAATGATGAAAGTTCAGCATTCTTGTTGACGGAGTTGAATAATTTTTAGTTTTGGCAACCCTGCAGCGGGACCAGGCAGAGATTAGGGAAGTGACGGTGTGCAAATCAATTGTACCCATTCAGGCTTTCAGGGGAGTTCCTGGAGGCAGATAGCATCTCCGGAGTCTCACAATGGGGCCGGAAGGCAGACGGGAAACCGGAAGCAGGATTATATCAGTCAGTCAATATCGAAATTTGCTTCATTATCTCAGCTCACTTGTGGGATGCTGTGGAGCGGGTTATATTGGATGGATTATTATCCAAATAGAATTTGTGTGACAATGAGATCGGGCGATGAGTGATTCTTCGTACTTTATTAACTATTACATCTTTTAGGTTACATTATCAGTTAGGTAGGTAGGTAGTTAGGTGTGCAATCGTGTCAATCTATCTTGAGATGTATGCGATCATTTTAGTATTTACAAAATGTTTTCTCATTTATAAAACTGCGAATTTCGTATCATTACTCTCTTTATATTTAGAAAGTTATTTTTTTCAGAAAAGTTTCATCGACATCTGATATGAATATTATCGTGTTCATAAAAGCCGTTATATTATATATATGTATGTGTAAGATGTCTATAAGAAAGTAGTCTAAACAGAGCTCACGGTTACGGGACTTTACTATAATCTCATTGAGCGTCAAATAGCGTTATCTGAAATGAAACATATTAGAAGATTGAAATTTTATGATTTTGGAGAAATTTGTGAACTGTCTTTATAAAAATGAGCACTGTACCATAAATACTCAACATATTATGCTGAAATTTTGCATACGTGTACTGTGGTTATGTAGCTACTACATAAGCTAGCAGATTTTTGTTTACGACTAATTACAAAAAGATATTTAACTTTATTGTTAAAAATCACAAAAGTTCGACTAACTTCTAAACCGCTGAATTTCGAATAACCCTGTTTTGTCACTTAATGGGTTACTAGCAGGGACGTGCACTATATATAATCAAAAGATCTGTGCTTTACTAAAAATTCTGGGAAATAAAAAGAAATAAAATAATTCTTATTGTAAAATTCTAGCCGTGGGTTATTCAGAAAAATGATAATCATTTATGAATAACTTCATGTTGATGCTTATAGGTAATTTACCAGTACCCAAGTTCGCTATACGTTTAATTTGTCTGTTCAATCCGTATGACAATCATACTGAACTAAATATTTTCTTCAAATTAAATGTATCAATTAGAAAGGTATATAGATCCCGGTGGAAACCATAATATTTTTTCCATAAATTGATTTTATCTGTATATCTATCTCTCTGATTGATACATTCAATTTATATTAAAATATTACAGAGCTATGTTCTAAAAAAATAACAAATTCGCAATAATGATGCGTTCTCCTTAAAAATAAATATTTTTTTACTGAATCTATATTGGCATCTTTGCGTCTGCCAATTTTTTGCATTATTCAAACAATTTGTGCTTGATTTGGATTAATCCTCACTGAAAACTGCGTGAATTTGATTAGCAAACAGACTAAAAGTTTTGTTTTCATGGTGTATTCCAAATAAGTCCAACGTACTGTGCTACGCACTGTGCCAACGTGTTTGCATTAGTTATAATGTATTATCTGTCAAGCAAGGGAGTTTGCATTTTTTGGGATATTATTACATAAGTTAGATTATTTATGAAAGAAAATATTTTTGATCACTGTTAGTGAAACATTTTAAATTCGTTGTCCGAAGAAGAAATTGTAGATAACGTTTTACGCTAAATCGAAAGCAGAGTATGATACCGATCAATAAAAGAACTTACCCTTTTTAAAGTAATAAACTAACAATTAGATTCTAAATTTAAATTGATACTAATATTCTAAAAATTACTATTAGAAAGTATCGTCGGTAACAGCATAACATAAGCTACTGGTTACTAGTGATGTCCCCTAACCTCAGTTTGGACTATTTTCTCTGGGACACCTGTGTATACAGATAAATGGTTTAATGGAGGGTGGTTTCAAGATTTACAAGTGCATTAAAATTTTCCGGATGTTGTGTCACGAGACCCTCTGATGCAGGTAGTAATTCAATAGAAATATACCTAAAACAACGATTCGTCTTCCGGCGAGTTGTTAACACCAGCCGTGTTTAATTTTTGCTGAACGCTTTTGGTGTACGGCGATTCCGCTGAACGCGTTTGCATGTTGAAATGTGACGTGTGAGCCGCTAACGCTATCGACCGCTTGACGAATCTTAACCGCAAGTTATTGATATAACCGTGATAGTATCTCCGCCCACCATCTACACAGCTCTACGGGACTAGGGAATAATTTATGGCTCTATTTGATTCGACAATAAACGGAGGTTATCTCGGAAATCTACATTTGGCTTTATCGTCCGTGTTTTTGTTTCACGGACACGAGCGCTATTGTAGCGCTCTTGCGTCATGCCCTACAAACATAACGGCCGTGTAATGTACAGCCTTCACAGATATTGCAATGTTATTTTTTATTTAATTCGTCAAAAATGTGTTTTTTACATTCATTTAAATTTACTGAAGCCATACCCATCATCTAGATTATTATACTTCGCTCATAAATCAATGTTCAGCTTTGTGTCTAACGCTTTCTTTCGAGTTAAATGTCAAATTCCTTTCAAAAAGGAATTAAATTAACATGTAACATTTTAGTTTATGTGTCCATTCAAAGTTCTCTGTTTTTTCTCAGATGGAGTTTCCATATTCTGAACCATTGTGGTATTATACAAAATATTTTATACCTGGGTTGCAATATAAATGATAGACGGGATTCTTCTGTTGAAATCAAATGCCGCATTGAGCAAGCTCGTGCAAACTTTATCCGTATAAAAAAGTTGTTCTGAGGTCATGATCTCAACTTTAGATTACGAATGCGAATGGTCAGATGCTATGCGTTCTCGATATTATTTTATGGAATGGAAGCATGGACGCTTACCGAAGAAATGATAAGGCGACTTGAAGCGTTTGAGATGTGGATCTACAGAAGAATGCTCAAAATAACCTGGATGGATAGTTATAAATGAAAATGTTATGGTTCGGATGAATAAAAAATAAAAATATTTAAAACCATAAAAAACCGAAAACTCTTAATATTTCTGACATGTGATGAGACATTCGGAGAAGTAGGAGATCTAGCACCTCATAATACAGGGAAAAATTGCTGGAAGTTGGGGTCCTGGAAGAAGATCATGGCTAATGAGTGGACCCACCGTTTACCCAGGGCCGTTTTATAAGCAAAGCTCTTATATCGGTCCTACTCATTCACCGCCAGGTTGGTATTTTTTTATGCTAAACAGGTGACCGTACAACGCAACTCAGCGCATAAACGTCCAAGCAACGACGCAAGGCTGCCAACCTAATCAAATTGATGACATAATAGCCAACGTCCGTTGAACGGATAGGACACAAGAAGAAGAACCTTCGCGATCAATTACAGTAAAAAAACATTTATGAAGTGTGCTATATTATAAATTATATATATTATAATTGAACATTTGAAGCTGTCATTATTTGTAGGTAGGTACGTTAATTATGAGATTAAAATGTGTATTCAAAATCTTGCTGTCCACTAATTGTATACCCTGAGATTCCATCGTCCATTCTGTATAACTTATTTACATCTCGTATATAAACTAGACGCGTATCATCGAATATAAATTCAACGTAAAAATGTATAGTGGTTTTTTTGAGGTTATGTTTGACACTTGAGATTTATTGGCGGTGAACCTCGCCTGGCCTCCAGCCCCCTGGATATCTGAATCTCTCGGGACGTGATTTGATTGATTCATCGATAGAGTCAGTCTCGGATCCAATCAGACGCTAAGAACAGATCAACGCGACTAGGAAATGCGGCGGAAGTCCGACACGCGCCATCGCGTTCGAGATTTAAAATAATGGAGGCAGACTCTACTCTACTGATGACGGGGTTTATTTATTCACCTACTATTATTTATTGTACTATATTATAAAAGCCTTACGTCCCTTTGCGATTTCGCCCGTCCGCGTCTGCGGCTGGCAATATTTCAGTACTTAAATAGTTTTGAATAAAAGTAAACCTCCATACTGTCAACATCATTGATAAATAGACAGGAAAAAAGGTGTAATTCATAGACAGATATAAGTATATAGAATAATATAAGTGTCAATTTAAATATATTAATTATGTGTTGATTTAAAAAAATTAATTATAATACAAATGTGTTATCCTTAAAATAATAATTATGGTTATAATATCTATTAATTTTCCATCAATAATTGAACATTTACTCTAGACATTAATCTAGAACCTGTTTCTGTTAAGTTAATTGGCATGTATGCAATACCATTTATTAAAAATAATAATTTTGTATAAAGATATCGTGTGTAAGGGTGACTGCAAGGAATTAATTGAACGGCATTTTGAATTTGAATAGAATTATAGCTAATGCTAATAACTGAGGCAAGACTAGCGGTTCAAAGTGGAGTCCTGGTATCGACACTGATGTATGGAAGTGATGCCTGGAGCTGGCAGAAGAGGAACGAAAGTAGACTGAATGCAGTGGAAATGAGATCACTTAGGTGTATATGTGGCAGATCCATCTATGAGAAAGGATCGCTTAGGTGGTTTGGTCATATGGAACTGATGAAAGAGGAGATAATGGTAAGAAAGATGTATGACGCAAGCGTTGATGACAACAGAAGTAGAGGATGTCCGCGGAAGATTTGGCACGACCAGATAAATCAAATACAGGAGGATGGTCCTGTTAGAAGTCTCAATAATCGTCGAGCTTGTATGAATGTGGATGAGGCGAGAATTGTGTGTCAGGACAGAAAAGTGTGGCGCTCTATCCTCTCTGCCTACCCCCGCGGGAAAACGGCGTGATGGTAAGTAAGTAATAATAATAATAATAAATTGTAAATGCATGTACTGTAGATATATGGCACACTAGATAAAGATAGATATATTATGTTGGGGCCACCAAATTCTATTTACTCCACTAGAGTCCTTTCTGCATCCACTCATTTTAATGTTACATATATTAATTATTAGTATGATTTGATTACTTATAATAAATATTAATAATAATAATAATAACTGAAATAATAATAATAAAAACATTTTACTCTGGGTGAGTTCTGGTCCGGGATTATGGACTAGAGTACAACAGTCTAAGGATGCGTTTCAAAGAGACTTTAATGGCGCATGTCTAGGAGACTCGTATCGAAAGTGCGTAAAGAACAGTACAGACAACAGCGAGCTGTCATTTTTTATGCGTTATACTTCGTACGCAAATACACACTTCAATACATACCGTCTTTTACCGCCAAACGTCTCATTCGTTTACAAGCGCTCCACGAGATCATTGAAATATAATTTCTTCAGGATTGCATTTGGTCAAGTGTGTGCATCATCAACCATCATCACTCATCACACATCACACATTCCTATCGATTGCTAGTTTTAATACGTCACAAAATGACGTATTAATACGTGTGACCATTATATTTGTATGGTAACATGAATTGAATAGAAGCGTAGATAGAATGGGTATATGGATCGAATGGGTTTATGGATATATTGGGTATATGGATAGAAAGGGTATATGGATAGAATGGGTATATGGATAGAATGGGTATATGAATAGATTGAGTATATGGATAGAATGGGTATATGGATAGAATGGGTATATGGATAGAATGGGTATATGGATAGAATGGGTATATGGATATAATAGGTATATGGATTGAATGGAAGATTGGAATAGATGTAAACAAGGAAATATACCATCTTCTGGTCATTGACCAGCACAACCTCCACCAATTAGACAATCGTGATATAATACATCCTTCAATGTATTATTTCAAGGTGTTTTTTAATTAGAATTTGTTAAGTTTTAACCTTACGCAAAGCCAAAACAGGGAATACAAGGAATTTTTATTATTCGCTATTATTCATGTAAGCGGGAAAGCCTCCGCTATCGCAGCTCCCAGAGGCCATATTTCTCCGCCGAGCAGTGAGTTGACACAATCTCTACACTATTTCTAGACTCTTCTATTAGCTTCGAAATACGCGATTACGAAAGTGCTGCAAAGTATTTTTGATAAAAAATGTACAACAATCAATTTAGGAATCCTTGTACAATTTATTTGCGAAATACAATATGTATTCAGACCTTATGTTTTACACACAATCGTATATATAAGGACGCGATGTATTTCGTATTTTAAGCCGATGAGCCTTTTAATAAAGGTTGATTCGGTCGGTTCAGCATTATTATACATTCCTGTACCGGCGTTTGAGTTCGAGTGTCGGCGGTTGCAATATTATGCCTAATTGATTTTTCATAAATGTCCCGACATGCCAGAGTTATTGTAATCACAGTTGTTTTAATTAGCAGATCCTCATTTGTACTGACATTTGGTTACATTTACATGTACACCCGCGCACTGGCCTCGAGCCAGCATCGCGAGATTAGGAGAGCCCTTCGACAACCCTCGAGATATTTTCTGATTTATCGCTCAACCGAAATGGCTGACCGCCCGCCCGTCCCGGAACTCCATTAGTTTTATCATATTATCTCAGATGACCAGTCTGCCACTCCGGCCGTCCTTTTGTCACTCTGCAGATATCTTCCGTTCATAAATCGGATCCAGCGTGCGCAGTAACGCAGTGTACATTTCCATCTCGGGCCGAGATATCTCGTGATTTTTGATTCGTCCATTTTATTAGTCGATTCAATTTGAATAATATTTACCCGGCCTGTTAGAGGACTCGCAATGTAGTATACGAAAGTTCTAGAAGTTACATAAAATGCCAAATAGTTTTTGGCAAAGTGGGAATGAGAGATTCTCCCACAGTTTGCCTCGGCATTGTCTGCTGTGACGATTTTACGGTAATGGATAAATTATTTTATAAATATTTAAAAGTATGATATTATCTGTAATAATTTGTTTTAGTACTAATTTCTTTGTTTTGTAGTTTTGATATAACTATGTAGATTATTTTATTACTTTGTTGAAATATATTTTACTTAAGTGTGATAATAATACAACCTTGCCGGGCTCCTGTTGAAACCTAATTGAGCGCGCCATCCATTTTTACGACACGGTTTCAATTTTCATGGAGGGTTTGCTGATGGACCCGATTCTTGAAGAGGATTTCAGATATATAGACGAGTATATGTGTGATATTGTTCAAAGGAGGGAAATATTAAAAACTAACGAAATAGGTACCCGAAGTTTATATGATTTTAGATATTGACAAAATATTTTTAAATGGTTGCCATGATTTTTAATATAATTTTTTGACATAAAATATATAATATCGGTTTTTATCAGTGGCATTCTTGGCCTGCCTTCAAAAAATAATATATATATTTTTATATTTAAATACAACACGAAACGGAACCAATCTCGTGTCCATTACTTCGGTGACAATCTGGAAATAGATCCAATTGCCTCTCCCCAACAAAAGGAGTTGATAAAAATTACATAAACAATTTATACGGTTTTCCATGTCGTATGCAAACTCCGGGCCTCGCCTTATCTGCGAACGGAAAAGAAATCGTCGTCCAAAACAAAGAAGAAAACAATGTAAATTGTCGACTTTTTTATTTATTAAGTTTAGATACGCTTTCGATATGCAATATTTATTTACGATTTCCCGCGATACGGCTGTCGTGCCGCCATAAATATCGGCAAGATGGACGCCCCCACGGCCGCTCACTTCTGCGCCAGGCCCGTTCACGCAGGCGCCCCGCGTGAGAGAAGCCACCCTTTATTGTAAAGTTCGTGGATCATTGTCGTTTGTACGTACGTTCAGGAGAACCGATCGAGAAACTCGAAGAAATAAATTTCTACGGATTATCGCAATCTAAAAATTGCATATCTTATTAATTTATTTAATTAACATTTGTTAAGAGTGGTAATTATTTGATTTGTCGCATAAGAGTGTGCACCATAAATGCGACTATTGCAGAAACCCTTCTACTCTACCTTGCACTTTTAATCATCCCATGTTATCCTCGCATCTTTTATTTAAGTATATATATATAGACGATGCTAAATTTTAGCTAGGTTGCGGATTAGACCTAGCACCTAGCTGACCAAGGTGTGTGTATCACTCGTCACTACCATCAGATTCCTGCTGTTTTTCTGTATATGTTTATAAATTTCAGTGCCGTAGAGAATAATTGAAGAGATCTACTAGAAGTTTTCCTGAATGCGAAAAGTTCATCCTAGAGTGATGTTAAAAACAGAAGATAGGGTTTTCTGAACGCCCCCCCGGGACGACTTTGCTTTCCGACGATTTAGGCGACAACGGTCAAATGTAAACGTGGCCATATTTTTTGCTTTCGAGTTTCTCAGTTTGTTCAAAATCGAGTCCTTGATATGTCGGAATATGCCGAAATCAGTATATTTATGATTTTAAACATTAGGATTCTACATTATATTTCAAAGCAATCTAGATTAAATCCTGTTATAAACATAGTAATCATTATACAAAATGACCAGAACAAATCATTGATTCAAAACTCAACATTTCCAGATCCTTGTTTAAGATTGGTCTCTTCTTATGAAGACAATATACGGTCTGACATTTTTTGAAACACGACACATTTTTCTCGCAACAGAATTATATGAAGGTAGCCATAAATTATAAACCCCCCACTCTCACCGCACACATTAAATAATTATCAAATTACTATTCCCGTTATGTTAAGCTCTTATTTATCGTTTTTTAGAATAATTTCAAAATAATAACACAACTTTTTCAGAAGCAATCGGTGTTAAAGGTACCAAAATAAACAGCAATTCCCAGTACAATACACACTTGATTTTATTATAAATATTCAGGTTTGGCGAGAGATTTCCAACTGTAACCATCGGTTCACACGAACCGGCAATAGGGGGACGTCACTGGATTGCACTGACAAGACCGATATCACATAATATCAAAGTTTTGGGGATACTTACCATAGTGGTCGGATAAATCAGCATTTGTTATTGTTATACCTACGTGATGGAAGCACGTTTAATTGTTTTCTCGTGTCATACGGACGTTTGTTAATGGATATGCGTAGGTAGGCATTATTCAAATAGCATAGATGCACTATCGAGAGGTCTCATTCGAGGGATTACAATGAACTATTGGAAGGTGGCACTTCGTTTCCTGTACCTTGGTCCATTAGAATTCTGGATATTCTACATTTTCTCTATGAATGGAGTGTTCCATGTTTATTTACTCATTGTGTAGGCTTGCTAGGGAGTGGACTAGTGGAAGCTTTTATCTAATCTGTGAACTGCTGCCTACCTTATGCCACTAATAATTCCAATATATTATTGCGAATATTTATTTTAATCAGTAAAAATAGATAAAAATAGTCGAATATACAGGGTAAATGTTATATTCCAGGCCGGTGTTGTTTTTGAATAACTAGGAAATAAAACACAATTTCAAAAAATATATATATTTATCGAGTATTTGGGTTATCACAATTATGTGTAGAATATGACAATGACCAAGTAGCCGCCACTGGCCGCGGCACAAGTGCGTGCTATTATAATATAATATTGTCCTGTAGTATCGAAATTGTTGTTGTCTTATTGGCGTAGACCTTTCTTTTTAAGTACCCTCACAGAAAATAGTCGGGAGCCGTCAAATCAGGTGATCGAGGAGGCCAGTCGATATCATCACTTTTTGACATTATGCAGCCGGGAAAAAATACAAATAATAAATAAATAAAAATAGTAGCACGGGCTGTGTGTGAGGTGGTACCGTTCTGTTGAAACCGCATGTATGGCAGGCCCAATCGACTCAATTCGGCCACCAAGAAGTTTTCCTACATGTGACGATAGCGATCACCATTAATGGTTACAGTAGTGTCATGATTATTTAGATAAAATATTTTAATGACTTCAACACGTTGTTGAAGCGTTTAGATACGTTATATTAATTTGAAATTAACTATTCTCTACGACTACTAAATGTGAACTGATAAATATTAGCTAAACCAAAATGGCGACCAAACAAAATCGGCCTGGAACATAATATTCACCGTATATGTATATATATATTATCGACTATTTTTATCAGTTATAATATATATAACTACATATCTCTGCTTTGTTTAATTTCACGCTGTTGCATTGTTAACGATTTCAAAATATTAAATTATTTGATCCCTTTCCATAAAATACAAGATTAAATCAATATATTTAGAAAATGAATCTTAAAGGAAAAATACTTTTATTCCTTGTATATTTATTTTCAATTTTGAGAAACAAACATATAAACATTAAATTTTATTTTGTCGACAAATTTGGTGAATAATTTATTTAATAGTGTGAAATAGATGTAATAATTTAAATATCGAAATGATTTCTTAAATACGTTATAAATCATTCCTCCCACCACCTATTTTAGGGGTGCAATTTTCCCTTCAGTTATGACGTAAAGTATTTCAGTCATTTCAAACGGCGGCAGAGCGGCGAGGGGGAGTAAAGGGTGAGGCCTGCCATGGTATTAAAAAATGAATAACATTAACATTTAATAATACTTTCAATACTCTAGACTACCCTCGCGGCGCAAGCAAAATTAAAACCAGAAGTAAAAGGTTAAATTAATCGAAGAACACACCTGAAACATAGTGGATGATGCACGTCTCTTTTTTAAATTGCTTCAGTGAAATTATTGTGTAAAATCTAGATCATTGTATAGAGCGCGTCATGAAAATATCGCAGGGTAAAACTTTACAGTTTTTTGAAAATTATTCAGTACTATGACTTCATTATAATTAATAGCTACTGACAGCTGATCTCAGGTTCAGTAGTGATTTTCAGATATTTGTGCAAGGACGAATGCACTCCTGTAACTCAGTTATCCAAGAAGTCTTCAGTGGGTAAAGCGTCCTTTAAACAATCCGCTGGACAGTAATTATGCTATAACCATTATCTTACTTATTATAACAATTAATTTTACACACTTTTAGATTGTTTGTTGAGTGTGTTGTTTATTTTTATTAACATTTTTCTGTACCGGACAGGCAACTGGTTAAGTCGACCAATACTTATGCCTCAAGCCTTTGAATACTCTAGTCACGCGTTCTAGAATTATTGTCAATTATCTATGGTGTTTACGGAATGAACTGTCAGATACAACAGTTTATTTTTGAGACTTTCTTTTACGAATTAATTCTTTTTTTAAATTTATTTGAAATTTCTACAATTTTTTTATAATGTGAGTTATTAATTAAGTATTGTACATTATTAAAACTACATGTTTTTTATTCGCTGACCTCTCCAAAAAAGAGACTAGCTCTTGCGCTTGGAGAGGGAGTTACACTGTAATAATTTTTATAGAGAGTTATACATTTGTGGTCTATAATTGTTTATTGTCTATTTGTGTGCTTCTGAAATGTTCATTTAATTTCTTTCTAAGCTCTTTTACATCTTTAATTTGTGTGAGGAGGCTATTGAAATTTGTATATATTTAGCTGATAGTGTTTGATGTTACATTTAGGGATTTTAAAGTTATTTTTAAACCATAATGATGTGCTTGTTTCAAATGTGCGTGTTATTTTCTTTAAGTAATTGATTAATTGAGATCTTTTTGTAAATGTTTTATATTTGTACCGAACAATTCCAGAACGTTCCAGGTACGCCGGGTCCTTTTGTGACGTAGCATTTAAAGAGTGATACATTAACTCAAATGTCACACTTACGATGTATGTTTTACTGAAACATTGCGTTTTCATTATCAAACGGTGTGAACGACAGCAAAAAAGGGCACTATATGAAAAAATTACTGTTTTTACCCATCATTCTCGTGTCGAATTACAATTTTATTACCAGTTTCTGGAACTTTCCTGCGAATTGATCTCGGCCCGGTCCGGTGTTGCGGCAGGCCCGCCAGTGGGACTTCTGCGAAATGAAAAAAATAACGCGATCGCATCGTAAATTGTATTTTTGCATAGATTTCCCTGACTGATTGCTATGCAAATTCGGCTTTATTTCACCTTAATACACCTAGATTAACCACACAGAGTATTTGCCCTTGTGGACGTCGGCCTTTATGCGGATATTGTACCTGCACTGTGATCGCATTCTCTGCAAAATGGAATAATAAAACGGAAAGCGGTCTAGACCAAAACTGCTAAAACAATATAATAATCCAGCGGATATTATATTGTCTTTTTGGTCATTGATTTACGCTCGTATCGGCTAGCATAAGTTAATTAACAGTGTCGTTATTTTTTTTAGGCTTTGAAAACTGAATAGAAAATTGAACTTAGATAATCAAATCAAGATTTAAAAAGGAACCAAAAATTTAACCTGTTGTAACGACAATTTTAGGACACTCAACACCATTGACCATTAATTTTTATTTCATGTAAATTGGAGAAATATTAAATGATAATTTTTTATTTGTTTTGTTTACATTCCGCTGATTAAATCGTGGGGGTAGTGACGTCATCTGCCATGTTATAGTTGTTAAAACAATATATTTAATTAATGTTATAGGTAAATAATAAAAGATTAAAAATAACACGACTTAATTAACTTTACATATGTACTACTTATGTTTTAAATTATACGCATCTTGAGTGCAACCACAACCACCACATTGTACTTAGACATAGGTAAGTATATTATATCAATATAATTCACCCGAGTAGTGTTATACAAAGATGTTTTATATTAAGTACAAAGTTCAACTACACCATCACCATAGACACTTTTTGACCCCATATAGACTCGGGCGCCCCACTGCCATCTTCCCTCCAGAGTTTCCAAAACGTTATTCTATGAAAAAATATAAATAATATTTTACCGAAACTTTCAAATAATACATTTTTAAAATCTGAATTCAATTAATTTAAATAAATGTGTGTGAATGACGAAAGGTTTATAGATTAAATAAATATAATTGATAAAAAAATATATTATTGAGTTTAAAGATTTACAACAACTATCCAATATATGACAAATTAGATACACTGCCGAAAATTCTTTCCTAAAATATTTATGGCCACTCTCATAAATTTTTTTAGGCGTCTAGAGTGGTAGGAGAAAGGCAAAAGGCGATTATTTAAGCCATCTATGTTTTGAGATGATTCATATAACCTTCAAACAGAATGCAAGAAGTATCAGAAGTCAGTGGCAGAACAGGGTTGAAGATAAAAAAAACGAAAGTAATGAACCGCTTTATTGATGCGATAGACACGTTAACGGAACCCAACTTAAACAATGTATAATAAATAACTAGGGCAGATCATATCACAGAGAGGGCGGACAATCGTTGGACAAACGTAGTAATTCCATCGCAATCAACGCGAGCTACCATAAAAATTCGCTGGACTGATGAAATCATCAACATTGTTGAAATAAGTTGCATCTAGCAGGAGATAGAAAACGGCTGAAGATGATGATGATTTAAATAAAAGAGATAATATGATAATTAATTTATCAATACTTGTAGATTAATGATAGCGAGGTCTGCATGAAATTTAAGATATCTACTTAAAAGATAACGCGATACTAAGATCATTTGATAATTATTATGTATTAAGACAATAATCCCAGGAATACAACATTTTTGGTTACTAAAATATCTAGATAAACGTGTGAAGTACTTATACGATAAGATGTGTAATATATACAGATATTATTAGACCTGACAGAATAAGATATAACCAAAGTTATCAGAAAAACTAAATTTAGTTAATGTAAACACAGTGTATTTATTGATCATATCAATATTGTAAAAATGTTTAAAAAATATAAAACGATAACGATACTGCAGATAACAATCTTCAATAAAATAATTTCAGATTAGCTCTTTTTCATGTTTACGTAGCGACGCATTGCTTCGGATATATTTTATAATTGATTTTGTTATCTACTTTTCCTAATTCTCGGTAGTTAATCTTAAAAAATATGCCATGCAGGTGTTATCGAGATTGACAGATTTATTACTGATGTTATGAAAAAACGGCCTTGTTTTTTCCTACAAGTTCTTGTATTTCTTCTTTTGAGTTCTCGGTTGAATAAGTAACATTACAACTACACTATTGTTAGGCCTTATTTATTGGTTATTGATTTATTTATGGATGATTTGGGCAGTTGTTTGAGAGCATGTCTTCTAACCTAACTTAACATAGTTTATTATGTTTATGATTTTTGTCCAGTATAGTCAACTAGTTTGTGAACTAAGATATAGCCATCAAAGTTATTATTTATTAACATAGGTATTGCTTGTCTATTAAATTAATTATATCTGCATAAAAAAATGTAAAAGCGAAAGCTACGCGGTACGATGACAAAAATGCATATAGAAAATATGAGAAAGTTAATAAGGAAATAAATAAAGAAAAGAATGGTAAGATTCTACTAGCCTGTGATTAAATCTACGCATCTTTTTTTCTCTTTGGTGAACACAGTAAAAACATAATTAATATATCGTCACGTCTCATATTTTCAACTGTGACTGAATGGGCTAAGGTGCCTGACTTTCTCTCCGCGAGCGCAGGGTGAATCCCCGAGTGGTCAGTTTTTTTCAGCATTTATTATTTTCACTGTGTATATTGAGCCAAGATACAATTACTTTATGTATTATTATACCAAACACGAACTGATTTATTTATGGCTACTGGTGAGACCAAATATAATCTGTCGCCAGGCGGTGTCGCTGTTGTATGCGTTTTCAATATTGAAAAATAGGTTTAACGGTAACATTAGCCGTTGTACGCGAAGCGGCTACCATCTAGCCGTTTGTTTTCTGCGTGTATATGTTATAATTGGTTTAATTATTTAAAAAATTCTATAATATATTTTAGCATTGTAGCTAGATTAAACCATTTAATTATCCATGGAAAAATCTGCATATTTATCATGAAATATAGTTGTAAGGCTTTGTTTCACAATTTAAACAAAATAGTGTTTAAGTTTACCATAAATCTTTATAAAAATATGGTTTGTAAATTTGCATTTCCACACAGCAGTGACGTAAACCACCGGCGTCCTCCTTCCACTTACCGGCGCACGTCACGCTGGCAGCCCGGCATTAGGCCTGGCTTTTTACCTCCGTATGCAAATGTTTTAAATGCACCACATTTCGTTTAACAATATGACGGACCGTAATGGAATACGTCCTTCGGCTTGCAATCATTTAGGGAACACGGAAAGAAATCAAATGCAATTCAAACAAAAATGCAGCAAAACATCGTGCGATGTATTCTCTCTCCTTGTGGAAGTTATGCTAAGGAATGAGAAATTATACATTTATTCTGCAGCGCTCGTAGAAAATACATTTTAATGTATGTTTTTGTTCACCTAATGGTTTTTAGGCTAATTTTTCGGATCCGGACGGCTATTACAGCTGACGAACAAATGAGAACTTATTTTACCTGTTTTTTTTATTACGTATGCCGTACAGCAGAACTTACATAACTAAGACCAAAAGTATGTTGAGATGTTTAGATTCATCACTGGAAAGACGTTAAGGGACAGAGCAAGGAATTAGGGAAGTGTGCCAAGAGGACATTACCAAGTGGGGAAGACAACGAAGACGATATTGGTATGCACTAAATGGTTTTTAATCTCCTCGGCATTGATATACAAACAAGAGATGGTAATGAGAAATAAAACATTACGGATGTCTGCAGTACTTAAATCTACTACATGTATGTAATAAAAGAATTGTACGAGTATAATATTCCACTGACTTAAACGCATTACGCCTTAATATAGGCAATCTGAAGAGCGGTGAATGAAGCACAAAGAAATAAAATATATTAGAAATGATTAGTGGATTCTATGTAATGTAGCATGGAATTACCCATAAACCATTAGCAATGGAGGCAAATCAAATCCGGCAAATTATTATTATAATATGGTATCTAAGATGAGGTGTCAATAACAGATCGTTTTAATACTGGTATATTAATCTCACTCTAATTCCAACTACAAATCTATATTATAATAATTAATGGAGATTTCTGTAGAATAATAATCACATAAATTGATTACTCTCAATGAGTATTATTTTCATTACTAATTATGAATGTTTTATTAATATAAATTTAAAAATGCATATTTGTTCCCTTCGTTCCGAGTCGGTATAATATAATATGACATATGGTGACATTATAGCGCAGTGGCGTCGGTCACAATTTGCCAATTTGTATCAACTGTCGCGCTGCCGTGTAGGTTCTAATGGTATATGCACACACATGAAACATAGCTCTCGCGTCTCGGAGATTTGGTAAAGGAAGGTGGCGATGGTAATTCTGGAAACAAAAAAACAGTATGTAAAGAATGAAACTCGCTCCGCAAATATTCTGTGTTTTGTCCTTCGCGCAAATCTTAAGACAAAAGTTGTATCCTTATTACACGTATTCAAACCAGCGACGTAACTACAGCAATGTGATGCATTGGGGGCTATGTTAACTAGGGGCCTAAAAATTTCGCGCCCTACAATCCATTTGCATTGATATGTTTGCGAGTATATCGGGTCTTGCACACATAACCCGACCACGCTGGAATAGACATTATTATTTTTAATTTTTTTATTATCATTATTAAGAAAATACGTGAAAATATTATAGATGTATACCTCTACTATGTCGGGTTAGGGACCAGACCACCGCTGTAAAGTGAAAATAGCTTTAAAGCGAAGCAAGTATTTTTAATTTTTTAGGAGAACACATTCTTATTGTGAAGTTGTAATTATTCAGAACATAGGTCTGTGATATTTTAAATATGAATTAAATATATTAATTATAAAGATATACATATAAAAAATAATCAAAGGTATTTGAGATTCTGTAAAAATAAGGTAGATGGCTCTGTCAAATGATGGAACGATTAAATGTATTAATATCAAAAAGGTAACATATAGGGTCGAAAATTGTCGCTAAAAATAATGTCGCTGTAGCTTAGTTGGATAAAGCACCTTCCCCGGTTAGGAAAGAGATCAAGGTTCAAATCCCGGTGGCGCAACAATAAAATTTTTCTATAAAATTGATTTTATATGTATATCTTTATAATTAATATATTTAATTCATATTTAAAGTATTTTTAAATTTCCACGTGGTTATAAATGTCTAAGAATACATATGTTTTTTTGAATATTATATAAAGACAAGAGACTAATTTTCTTCTCACTATTTATTGTATAAACCACGCAGTACTAATATTTGTATATCTTGTGTATAATACTTATTTAGAGAGCTCTTTTTCCATTCTGCATTGGGGACCAATTTTTATAGTTACGCCACTGATTTCCACACCGATATGCTTGTTGTTTATTTTATTTTGTATTGTTTTATTTTATGTCTCATTTATCAAAGGATAAATATGCAGTTTTATTGATTTTATCTCATTTTACTTACGATTATTTCATTAATTATTTATTGGTTTGATTGAATGATTGAAATATTAATTATTAAGAACACATTCTTTTTGTGAAGTTGTAATTATTCAAAACATGGGTCTGTGATATTTTTTGAAATACAAATTAAATGTTTTAATTAGAAAGATATACATATAAAATATTGATATACAAAAAATAAAGAAGATGGCTTTGAAATAATGGAACGGTAGATGTATTAATTTGAAAAGTGTAACATATATGTTCGAAAATTTGTCGTCAATGCACTGTGTTGGTGTAGCATAATCGGTTAATGCATTTTTCTCGGATTGAAAGAGATCCAGGTTTGAATCCCGGTAGCAACGACAACATTTTTTGATAAAATTGATTTTATATGTATATCTTTCTAATTAATACATTTAATTTGAATTTAAAAGAAATATTAATTCACTGATAATAATATCTTACGTTACGGTTATAAAATTTTCAAAGACTGTCGAAGGGATGTGCGGTGCGGCGGTCTGCGGGGGGTTAGCTGGGGGGTTGCCGGTAAGGGGAGGCAGAAAGAGTTAACCGTGTTAGATGAATGTCGTGCGTCACGATCAGGATGCGAATTAGCATATCTCGTCAGTGAAGGTGGCGGGCGGTTTGGGGGGCGGAGGGTATAAGGGTGGGCGAACACTTTCATTCCACTGCTGCGTGGATAAGGGAGGGGAATATTAGGATTATTACAATCTTTTTGTAATCCGCTTATTTAAATGACGCTATTAATTTTTTACATGAAATGTGTGTGTTGTCATTTCGTTAGCGTCATTTTTAAATATTTAAAAAATTCAGAGGCGTCGATGATCATTAAATAATTCAGTAGTGTTTCTTTCCGCGTGCGAGGTACGATAGCTGATGTTAACGACTTGTTAAACTAATCAACTTTTTAGGCTATTATTTTTTATTCATCATATTAATTAAACGTTCACTTGTTGAACACTGATTGAAATTGACACTTGTATATTATGACAGGTCTTTCAACGATTTGTGTGTTTTTTTTAATCGTCTTCCAGCTAGAATTCGTAGAATCTTTTTTCGCGATAGAAGTACGGCGCAGTGTATGTTTGACTCCTCATTGCTCCTCATGCTCAAAGAGTTTCTTCTTCTTGGTAGATATTATATCCTTAATTATTCGTGTCAGAACGAGTTTATTCACTGCTAAAGCAAGCGTTTGTAGCATTATATTTCAAAGGTTGGTGTATTTTTGTGGTTAGTAGATATAGACTAATATAAATTAAATTAATCAACTAGATAGATATGCAGCAAAAAATTTAGCTATCGAAAAAATTACTTTCCACTGGGATATTAACTAAATAGATTTTTTTCTATATACCTATCTAGTTGATTTATTTAAGTTGTATTAAAATATCACAAAAATATGTTCTGAAAATGTAACGTCACAACAAAATGTTCTCCTTAAGATATAGACTGACTAGATAGTTTTCATTTTCGTTAATATGAAGCGTTAATATAATGAAGCCTTTTAAGTGATTATAAGAGAAAAATAAAAGGTAAAATTTATATAATAAAGAAAAATAATGCTTATTTTGGTTAAATGTATAAAAAATGACTAAAAACCTTGTATCATACCATATCCGTACTGGTTATTCCTACATTATTTCTTTCTCATTGGTGTTTACAAAGATCTAAATATTACACGAGGTTACGAAATTTTCTAACACGCTATATTTAGACACATTTTGACCCAAGAAGCCTTCAAAAATGTACATTGCATGTTAAAACTGAGATACTGAACCAATACAAGTGTTTTGTCCAATTTCATATTCATGATTCTACACATTCTATACTAAGGTTCTGCATAATATTAATAGAAATACCAAGCATCGACAGTCGTTCATATCTTGGGACTGACGTCTCTAATACTGATAAATATTTTTTTCTTAAACCTTAATATTATAATTTCGCGCGTGTGTCGACGTACTTTACTTAACACTTAATCACACAAGAAGCGAAAACTGAACTGATACAACGTGTCACTTCAGTTTTCAAATTCTAGTTCAGGCTATTCCGCGAGATATGAATCGTCTATTTGAACACCATATTAAATTGTTACACGTTCAGCGGCGAGAATCTCCCCGGCGAATCACGCATGATGAAGATAATGTCAGCCTTGGAGTTTTTGTGTTTACACTCGGCTCATTAACCGACCTGTTACCTGTTACATGTTACCTGGTCGGACGGATTCGGCAGTACCAGCCGGGAGACATGATAAATTGACCAGTTACCTTCGGTTTACACTTGTCAGCTGAAAAAATCTCTTCACTCCGAAACATTACCTCACCGACGAGATGGAGAATAACATGCGGCATACCGCAAGGTTTTATATGCTAACTCTTTAATTTTTTAAGTGGTATTTTATTAATCGATTCATCTAGATCTAGAAGGTACCCTTAAATATAAAAGCTAGTGTAAATGGGGTAGATAAAAATAATATGCGCGATACACTGCAAAACCGAGTAGGAAATTAAAGTTAAATGGAGATTATATTAAAATAGATTTTAATAGATTGATTGAAGAAATATGAATCGATGGGAATGATAAGAAGGGAAACATTACATAGTTATTTAAAGTAAGGGTGGATAGAACTGCAATCTGTGGGTAAATTATTCATCGTCGTCATCAATCTTTACATCTAGAACAGGACGTGCACCCTTTTCGAAGCTTCTCTGCCATTGATATCTTTAGTCCACTATCTGCCCGCTACTGCCCATATGTCATCGGTCTTCGGCCTGCCCACGTTTTGTTTTCACTAAGTTACCTTTCAACCCATCTGTTGTATTCTTGTCTGAGATACCCCGCCCAATACCATTTCAGCCTTACCACCCGGTCTACGTCTTGATAGCTGAAAAGCTATTTAAAATAGCCTTTTTTGAAACTTAACAAAGACTCACAACACTTAGGCTGGATCCAATCGATTTTTTCTTAAGAAATTATTATTTGAATTTGCATCTAATGGAAATAGAACTCGTGACATTAACATCAGTTAACAAACGTGTTACCCGCTATGCCTTAAAGTCTTCATAGGTTCTTGGTTATATATAATAGAATGTACGTAAAAGGATGTATACCAGGGTAGGAATTTGTGTCGTTGTAACGCCAACTTTTGAAAAATATTCTATTATTTTAATTTATTAGAATTATTCAGAGAACATACATACTTTAATGAGAAAACACTACAAAAATATTAAAAATGAAGTTTTTTACATTTTTTTTTCACAAATAATAATGCCATTCCTGTAGATAAATGTAAAAATTGAATAATACATTGTTCAATCTAATATATTGGTAGATACTGTGGCGAATATGAAATATATAATATAATATAATATTTTTGACAAAAATATTAACGCCTTTAATTCGTATTTCGTACAAATTAGGAAAACTAGAAAAATAGGTACTGATAAACTGATTAATTACTCATTGTTATATTACAAGTCCATGTTATTTTTATTTTTATGGGTATTTAGGGGTATCAGTCATTATTCATACTTTTCCCCTTATTTTTAAAACGTAATATTAAGCTTAAACATCGTGTTACTATTTGTTTAAATGCTGATATGTAATAATGATTAAATAAAGGTTTATTTGTCGCATTTTCAATTTTTAATTAAAATTATTTACATTTATAAAATAGGTATAAGTAACGTGACCATACGTCCCGTTTAGAACGGGACCATCCCGTTTTTAGGTAGCCTATCTCGTTGTTCTCAAGCACAGCTTCGGGACGCCGAAATGTCCCGTTTTCAGAAAGAAAGCAACCCGCAGTAAAAAATTTAAAAAAAGGCGCGATGAATCATAAAATCCGACAGTAGCGCCTAGTAACGCGGCGATGACGGCATGCGCAATATGTCTCACACATATGTAAGTCGATCAGAAGCCTGCTAGCTCGCTCGCACTTCGGTTGTGAGTACGCGTAGACAGGTCGCGCATCTTTCTTGACGATCGATTATTATTTTTTTATTGACGTGTGTTATTGTCGTCAATTTAAATGTATTGTAGGTGAACTCTTCATTTGAATAATGTCTAAATGCAAGTACACTTTTAATGTTAACTTTCAAATTCGGACGTCAGATGTGACTGTACTGCCGTATGGAATTTAACCCGTGGAGTAGATGTCCCGTTTCGAGGAAAATAATAAATGGCCACGTTAGGTATAAATAAGGGATACAAATTAGGAGCAGCTCCCTTATTATAGACTCAACAAATATTTGAATGATCGGTGAATGATGTCACTTTCACCCCAAAAATAATGACTACATTGTTTTGATAAGTAGACAATAGTCTACTTGTTTAACAATGTTAATATTATGATTAGGGAATAATTAGTTACTTTTAGACTGTTCACGGCAGAGTATCCGTGTTTTTTTGATTGACAGGTTTCATCCATTACTTCGTGTGCGGGGGCGTGCAGGTGTCAATCATGGCGAGGTCTGTTCCGTGGCGCTGGTGGCTCCGGTACCCCGGTACCCCGGTACCCTGGTCGGGAGATCGCTATCTGCCAGTGTTCCATCGGCCCAACTGTTTGTCCTAACCAAATACAGCCCATAACAATTCGTGTTGTGTTATGCAAAGCGTATGGTATCTCAATAAGCCAAGTTCGACCCGCGGAAGTGTCGGCCAGGCCGTGCGAACATATCGATTTTGTAGGCGATGTTGTACACGTGTGTATTTATTAGATTAAATTAGTTAATGTTCCCTTATCACATAGAGTTAAATATTATTAAATAAATTGCAATTTGTAATGGTTATAATATAAAATTAATTGATAATTTGTTAAACAAATAGTACAAGAAAAAGTTAATCAAAATTATATTGATAGTGGGAAGCAGTGGAGAAAAATCGTGGTTTTAAATAATAATACTTCAAATTCAATTATAAAAAATACATATCCCAAATTCTATATAACCAGATTTTTACACTAATAACAAATTAAAGAATTATATATTAAATAACAAGGATAAGGATGACATTAAAAAAAAATCGGGGGTCAACAAATTAATTTGCAATGATCGCTATAATTTTTACATAAGTAAAACTTGCAGAAATTTTGATATTAGAATTAAGGAGCACTTGAGATTTCTAAATAGCAACAACTATTCTAAATTCACCAATTGTCTTTTGGAAACAAATCATTATTTTAAGAAGGGTTTAGAAATTATACATACATAATTCTAGGGGTTTGCAGTTAGATTAATTTGAAATTTTAGAAATAAGAAAAATAAGCAAATGAAATATTAAATATAACCAAATCCTTTTTGCAAGTAGCCACCCTTTAAATTTGTTTTTACAGTAGTTCCTTATTAGTTACCCATCACATATATTTTATAGTTTTGTTTTTATCTATGCTTACATTTTTAATTTTAGTATTCATTGTTTTCTGAAGAAGATACCGTAGGAATCGAAACGTGTTGATGTATCAATACATAGCGGTTTTAAACAAAGCGTTTTTCTTATTATTTACATATTTATTTGTTTCATTTTATGGCCCGTGCACCAGTTTGCTAGTTGAGTAATCGGTAAGGATTTTGGAAAATGAGATAGATGCGGTAGTGTGAAGGGGCACGGTTGAATGATACGCTCGACTTACTTCATATTCTTCTTTCACCGGTCTTTACTTACCGGACTTACTTCATATTCTTCTTTCACCGGTCTTTACTTACCGGACTTACTTCATATTCTTCTTTCACCTTTCACTACAAAAACTCTCAGCCTCGGTCGATAGAAATTTTGCGGACTTGTACTATATATATGAGTTCTATCAAATGTCTAGGTTATTCAGCATTCCAGCAAATGACAATGTCAGCTATCGTCGGGTTTTTTAAATAACAAAAAAAAAAACTACAATGGAACACTTACAAAAAGCAACTGAAGTAAAACTGAGCACGGGAGGTGGGGAACTTTAATTCCAGGTAACATTATGGTATTCAGTTGAATTAATTAATATTCTGGCACTGTTGCTCAACCTTCTTCGGATTCTCTTCGGCATGTCTTCCATCTTTCATTTCTCAATGTTTGAACATAACTTTGACGAACAATGTATGTTCCGAATTCTTCTAATAATAGATCGACTGGGATAGCTGATTACCGGTGATATTCTCGGGATCCCAGTGCATCATTCTCTTCTACATGCTAGCTCTGGCGGTGCACCGTTTTTATCTTTTCTTGAGTATTTCTTAGTCTCAAGGAAACTATTGACGTATTTATACACACCGAGTTAGACTTGAGCGTGAGCTCTGTCTTCTCAACGTCTCTCGTACGTAATGTGTTCAGGAACTGTTCCTCGAGTGTGGACGCACCGCCGACACACATTCACAGCAATCTCCGCGCGAGATACCGAGGCGTATAATTATGATCGTTATCGCCTCACTACTGGAGTACTATTTTCAAAAAACATTGTCAGACTGTCAATCAAATCACATGAAAATTTACATAAAGCCAGGGCTGTTAATATCTACTCACATTAACACATTCCACTGTGATTTTTTTTAGGTCTATACATGGTGTCCGAAAACTCGACGTGGGGCTAATTTATAAGAGTCATGAAATCTTAAAATTTCAAGGGTTGATATTTATTTCAGAGGTCAGACTATTCTGGCAATATTTAAAGTTAAACCTTATCTAAATGACGCACTTACATTTTTAACTATAGAGTAGAATATGGATACCTATTCTAATAGTGTCATATTTTAGATGTCATCATCCATTTGACAACTAAAACTGCGTACCTATATATACAAATATGAAAATTGTATAGCACAATCCATTCTCTTTATGAATACAAATCAAAAAAATCGTAATTAGTTAAGAGCTTCGGATAATCCTCCACAAAATATATTTTGATTTATAGTTTAAAATTCGCATTTCTACCATATATGGTATATATATGGTGGCTATGGCACTTTTTTAAGGAGAACGCATATACAGAAGAAACTTATTTATCGAAAAAATATCCAGTTACTTACTGCCGGGATTTCCCGGATAGGAAAGGGTCTAGGTTCGAATCCCGGTAGCAAGTAAATATTTAATAAATAGATTTTTTCTGTATATCTTTCTGGATGATTAATTTAATTTTTACATTTTTGAATGTTAAATCCACATTCATAGTTGTAGGTATGGCGTAAATACTTATCGTGCATTCATCACGTTCCTGGATGTCAATGATTTTTTCCCATGTGCGAGGTACTTTTTGATTTTGGTTATTTTCCTGATAAAAAAATACGAAATAGAAAAGAGAAAAAAATGTTTTTCGCTTGTATTTAACTGTTTAAAAATATGTTTTGCGGCATTGAAAATTGAGTCGTCCCATTCGCTAATGCACCATTTATATTTACAGCACGGCGCATATAACACGCCGAACAAACCGCACTCGGCACACGTCACCGGCACGGGAGAAGCAATGCATTTTCAAACATTGTTTACTTGTCACACGGGCGACTTGCCACTTCCCGCACTTCCCGCGGCGCGCCACTTGGGTGTTGCCGGCGTATTCAGTTCAGATAACGTGTTCGCAAATGCAACCCGCAGATGTCATTTCATCGTCTCATCTTCAGTAAATCCTCAGCCGTTTGTGAACTCAAGATTGTCGCCTCCCGCGGGACAGAGGACTCTCTTGAACATTTTCTCGCTGACAGGTCGGCGTCGCTGATTCGAAATGTTTATAACATGCGAACGTAACATTTCGAGGCATTTACCGACTGCCGACGGATTATGTAAGTTTGCATGGATAAAGATTAAATGCATTTTGATACTATTGCATTACATCCTTTACAAAGATACGATCATTTACCATCACCCTTTGTTAAAGAATACCTGGTATACCCTCATACTTTGATTACTACCAATTAGTCAATTTAAATTGATGAAAAACAACCGACTACGCTTACACATTAAAAATATAAAAAATACGGATGTATGAATTACATTATTAACTAATCAATCAAAATTCCTGTAGTTAGGAAAAACTCTCAAGGCCCGTATCCACGATAATTTTTCAATGAAACTTTGATCTCTGAGAGTCGGTAAAGGTACGTGTGTACCAGATGCGACATTCTAATCTGCGAGCAAAAGAAACGGGCTGATGATTCATAAATCACCACGCTGAACTCTACACTGTCCATTACGGACACTCGAGTCGAAACACCGAAAGAAATCTGATCCATGGATACGGGCCATATAGTTGGCTCAATTTACACAGAAGTCTGTACAGTGTTTCATTAATATTTTCCATTCTATCCTCTGATTACCCTCCCTACACCATCCAAGTCCACATGAGATTTAATTGATTACATTCCAGTGGGGTCTACCACATTGTACGCACACTCGTATTTGTAAGTGTTGAGATGAAGTTACATGCATATTCAAGCATTCTTCTTTGTTTCTCATTAAAATATAATTCCTGGTAGTGGTGAAATCGTGACAGATTGTGGCATATTAAGGGAGCAGCTCCCGATTGTATCGGGCCACACCGCACCACACCACACACCGCACCACACCACACCTCACCCTGGAGAGGAACTTTTATACTCTCGGACTGTTTAATCGCGATCATCTTCGTATATTAACACTTCGCCTCTCGCGTTCTGGCCTCTTCTTCAATTAATAACATCTCTCGCTGCCCCGAAATCATTTCTTATACTGTACATACGTACAATTCTGTATTAATTCAATTCATTCTGAGTTTTAACTTTACTTTTTTTTTTAAAACATATTTTTATATGTGTATCGGTATTTGATGATTACACTGAAGACTGAAGAACTGTATGGATAATAAGGTTGTATGGACTACGCATATACATTTAATAAATATTTTTTTATTGTAAAAGCTCACATAGGTGTTAAATATTTAAAAAAAAAATGTAAGTCTAAATTCGTTCATAGTTGATATTTGAATTTATTGCAGATAAATAATTACTACAGATAAATAAAAAAAACACATTTTGTGTACAACAATGCCAACAATAAATCTATTGACGCTAACCTGGATATATTTTCCATGACGCAGGCTCAGTTGAAAAACGAAATTGTATTATACTTGGTTAATAATCATTCGAAGTCAAAATAAACATATTTTATCTCGTAACTCTGCGATTTAATAGATTTATATTGAAAATATACCGATTTTTTTTTCTACTGTTAACATCAAATGTAATTTGAAAAATCTTACAGATGTCGTATGCTTTCGAATTGCATTTATCAGCTACGTTGGCCGTTAAGCGATTAAAAAATGTAAAAACAATGAAAGAATATCATATTTTGAGTTAAATATTTTTTTTCAATAAAATAAAAAGTGTATTTATTCCGTAAAAAAATGAGCGTATACCAGGGGTACTTTGTGTACTACTTCTATGTGTATTATATTATACAACATTAACATCTTTATTCAATCGGTGATGACGATTTTGAGCAAATTTAGTGCTAGGTTCGAGGTCAATTAAAAACTAGTTTTGCATGTGTCGCGATTTGGCAACGAATTGATTACGAAAACAGACACCACGCATTTGTATTCCTTGCTGAGATAAGAGATAGCGCTGCTAATGTCCGCGGTATAAAGTTAAACTTTGTTGTCCCTATACACCGAGTATTCTTGCATAGAAGTAGTTATCTCAAAATGCAACCACGTACTTGTTAAAGATAAGTGATGCACGAACCCGCCGGTGCGGTGGATGGGCGTATTTATTATGAATGAAGGAGTTGCATTTCTCCGAGTTGCGATTCTGCGCATTTCGTTTTTTATTTCGAATTGATTTCCTCTTATTTTTCGTTTGTTACATAAATGCAATGACACGTTTTATCGTAATGTCAATCGAATTATTTGGTTTAACTCAATTCATGTGAAAGGAGGGAAATATGATGGTATCTTATGTCGGAGGATGATATGATGGTATCTTATGTCCCGTCGAGAAGATACATCAGCTTCCACTAGACCTCTGGACTTGATCAAAAAGTTGGAAAATAGTCATAACTTTATCAGAGACAAGTTGTAGGCCGGTCCGCATGTTATTCACAAGGACAGCTCCAATAACTGCGATAGAATTTCAAATAAGATAGTAGCCATGTTTATTAATATTTTGACAGATGTCTTGTTTCATGAAGCATTTTGCCATGGAGCGTTTCGCATTGGAACAACGTTTACAAGTTATCAAAACTTATCAAAACCAGTCCTCAATTCGGCAAACTCAACGTGCACTTGCACTATCAATTTGCCGTCTAGATCGTGTGGCATTTCTCCGTTAGGTTATTTTCTGCAGAGATATTAGATGCAGTCACTCGTTTGTGCCGATAAACTAACAACTCTTGAACAATTAAAACATAACATGACTCGTATTATTGGTAGAGTTGCACAAGATGTGTGTGAAAGAGAGGCTGAAAATTGAATCCGAAGAATGCACTGTATCAAACGTCGTCGTGGTGCACATTTGAATGAAATTATCTATGTTCTGAATAAGTATGTGTTTTCCTTAATAATATAAGTTGTATCAATGTGTCCAAAATTTAATAAAAATGAATTGATAATTCTGGCGTCTGCAGTCGGTTTACACAAAGGTATTTGTGATTCCGTAAAAACAATGTAGATGGCAGATGTATTCATTTGAAAAAGTGTAACATATAGGTTTGAAAATTTCTCATGAAAAATACTGGCGCTCTAACACAATTGGTAGTGTACTTCCCCGGATTGTAAATAGAGATCCTGGTTCGAATCCCGGTAGCGCAAAAACAATATTTTTCGACAAAATTGATTTTATATGTATATATTTATAATTAATACATTAAATTAGTATTTAAAACATCACAGACCTATGTTCTGAATAAATTATATTCCATTGTAAATGGCATCAAATGATCTTTCAAATAAAAAAATCATTGATATCATACTTGCTTTTTAAATTTAATTCCATCTTAAATTTCTATCACGCTTGTTGGATAACTCTATACATGACTCAGGTTAAAATAGCAGAATGGGTCGACTACGAAATATGTCAAATTTATTCCATGTGAGCAATCGGCGGGCTCACGCAAGCACCGGGGCCTGAGGGTGGAGGGGGAGGAGAGTTGGAACATTAATTTTAGGTGACGTTATTTCACTTATAAGTATACATCGTATATTATATATATTATTAATTAATTATTAATGTATACATCGTATTTTCTCCAATGTTAATGGTTATTAAATGAAGGAAGCTAATTAAAAAAACATGTAGGTATGTGTACAAGACAAAGAATGATGCATTAAAACAATCAATTCACATGACTACAATACTAGACAAGTCCAGACAAATATTTGACTAGATATTATTAGATAAATATTACCCTACCTGAAGACCCGATTTAAAAAACAACTAAAAATTGTATTAGTCTTCGCCTGACAGATCGAATATTTCATATTAGCATATTTTAATTTACCTATTTAAATTCAGAGATATTGAGCTACTAAAAAAATAGGCCAGAAAGCTTTCTTCTTTTTTTAAAACTTACATAATAAATTATAGTTTTTGGTGCGACATGCAGACGAATATTCAGTTCTAATGCACATATTTTTAATATTTGTAGCAGTCGGTTAGATATTTTAAATTTTTAGTGTTGAACTTTGGCCACTGGTGTTTTATCTTTTTATGTCGACAGGTTTTGAAGCTTCTTCGTCGGGAGACTATTTCTTAAATTCTAATACTGTATGTTTTTTGTGTATTTAATCACTTACGTCATTGGTTGTGAGCGTCGAATGTCAAATTAGGATGAAGCGAGAAATATGCAAAATGATTTTAAAATGGGTTGGTGGTTATTTTTGATGTTTTCATTTCTTTTGAGTGATCTGTGGATCTCTGTCGTCAGTAGGTTGGATAATGTGAAACGTACTTTAATTGCTGGTTAATTTAAATGTTTTATTACGATCATAGTCAGATTCTATTAGATAAGTAGCGAACTCTGAAAAATGGTTATCTAGATTAACAGTAAAAATCTTTGGTGCCTATTTTAAACATTCTTTAGTGGAATTAATTTGACAGACTCCAAAAGAAAATTTTACCGTTTTGAGATTTGTAAGATTGCAGTCGTCTTCAGAGCCATTTCTCCCGGATTGAAGAACACATATTTTGAGTTTATTCACTTCATGCAGTGTCCAATATGGCCTGCACCCGGTGCGGTGGTGCGGTGTATGCAGATTCCTGGCTGAAGATACGAATCGCTGGTGGGCGTCCGACTGCAGCTCGACCAACTGAGTTTCCAATTGTTATTTTGTCCCTTCATACTAATTTGATGGTATCGCACGTCCGTCCGCTCAACTTCTTTTTTACATCCAGAACAACAAATGTTTTCATTATGTACGCGAGATTCATTACAGCAGCCTGGTTTTCATTAATAAGATGTTTCTTGTCCAAAAGCATTTCGCGTCTTTCTTTTGATGAAAATTGCAGCTGCTTCAGAATATGAATCTAGATTCTAAATTAATAATTCCTAAAATAATGGCTTCTATGACGGTAAAATCGATTCACGTTTAATTACTCATGTAATAAGTTAAATAAAAGTGATATAATTAAAAGTTAGGTTTGTTAGACTTCGCTCATTGAAAACATCAATTCTGACACGTGGTTCAACAACTTAATATTACCATTTATGGTACAAGCAGCTAACTAACCGAAAACCATAGATTTCAGGACGCAGTTACTACAGATTTTATATGATTACTTGGTGAAATCCCGTCAATAATGAAAGCAACTTTTTTTTTAAATTTATATAAAATAGCTGGTAGGTACCTACCTACCTTTTAGTATCGAATTAAATTATTATTGAATACATGGAAAGTGTAACCTAACCTAGGTTGGATGCGCAAAGATCAGATGATTAATTTGAACAAATGTAACGTCCTAAGAAGAGAGCGATACTGTTTTATATCCAGACAAGTGATAAATTTCCACACAATTATAGAATTGCATTTTAAGACTTTCGTTATTAAAGGTGTGATCGACGTACACACATCGAGAATTATTTCGATGTTGATTAAGGAATTACTGGTGTTTAGATTTTGGGGTATTTCAAGCGATCGCGTTCATAGGCTTTCAATGCATTCACTGTTCGAAAATAGAAATAGAAATTCAAATACATGTCAGAATTTTAATCAAATGACTATATAATTTAATATTAACAAAGATTATATTAAATTATATTATAATACTACAAACTGTTGCTCCGAAATATAAAACAATGTTAAGTAAACTTTATCCTGAGTCACTTGAAAAATATATATTTCTATATCGTCTCATGAATGCGCGCGCACTCAGTATTAAAATATTGTTTGGTATACATTAATCAGATATGAATAGTCAGGTTATATTTACATTCCTATTCATTCCTACCATTCCTACCATCTCCTCCTTTTACGCAGTATTTTAAAACACGAAATAAATCTCAAACGGTAAAACTTTTAATCTATTTTTTCTTTTTTTCCGGTGCAAGACCACCATACTTCATCAAAGAACTGAACAGCCATTATAACATCTTTCATACTTTTAAATCTTTCCAGCTCCTCTTGCCTTACAATCTTTTTATTAATATTATTAAAATATCATATTTGACACGAGATGGCGTCACAAGAATTATACGTCATAGTTTCGCTTCAGAAAAATATTTTAGAGAAATCAATGTACATCTTTTCATGTTTGAAATTTTAGAATAATGTTCGCACGCGTGTTAATTAATTTATAAAGTGTTCACTAACTCAGTTGCAATGTCCAATCACACAAAAGATCTCATATGTGTGTGGCAAATTGAGAATTCAACATGGCGGAGTAGATGGGAGATTGGAGGGAAATCGGCATATCGGAAAATAAAATGGCGTAGCAGTAAATCAGATGGTCGAGCAGATTCCGGCGAACTGGCGAAGGAGAATATTGTTCCGATGGATTGATAGGCGCTGCACCAACCGGACCTCTACGGGATTTTCGTCTTTTTATCTGGCCTTATTTTATTCTTATATTCAGCCTGGTATAATTGAGTTTCTTGTTTTATTTACGATGCAGACTTTTCTGACGACATGAAATATTATTTTACTTTGTATTTCTTTTATATGTGTACATAGAAGCAATTGTTTTTATTATTGTTAATCAATATTCTAATTGTTCGCTATATCGTATAGCGCTCTATTGAAGAATTTTCAAAACTAATGATTGGAGGTACACTCCGATTGGTTCGTTTGGATTCGGCATTGCTTAAGCACCAATCAGAGATATTCTCAGGCGCCAGAACAGCGGACGAACGAAGCAGTTACAGTTGAAAGCTTGATGTATCCATTTGGCTACATTAAGTTGCTAGACTGTGTGACAAGATAACTTTACATAAAGCTTGGTTTACAACTAAACTTTATAAATTCATAATTTTCAAAAAAGAATGAAATGAAGTGTTTCTGTAACAGCGGTCGGCATTTTTCTGGATTGTTCGTGTCAATATTTCTCTACCGCAGCTTGTGCACTGCACGATCTGCGATAGGACAGGAGTTGACATGTTTTTAAATGTGTTCGTATTCCCGATAGCTCAGGTTCCGCAGCAAACATTCCGTCTATCTTATTCCTGTTTGTGTCCCGGGATATTCCATACGGGCGAATGCGGGAATTATCGTTACATTTTTTTTTATCTCTACACATCCCTTCTCGTGACGCCTCTAATAAATATTTATCACATTTCAAACTTTCAAATCGATTAGGAAAAAGGTTTTAAAAATTTTATTATCACAAATTAATGTGTTTGGTGTTGAACCCTGCTGTTCAAACGCGGGCATTTTCCAAGTCCACCGGCAACCCGAGGTTATCATCACCCGATGATGAGAGGGACTGCACATCTCGAAACTAGTGTAGCGATAGCATAACCATAGTTCATATTAGTGAAAATTAAATTAATCATGTTACACCACAAAGTAACCGCCATGTTAATTAACGTCATCAGAAACCTTAATACGTTCGTATACCTGACAAGAAAAAAATCATTAATTTTAGATCGCCAACGGGCTGCCTCCTCATCCAGATAAATTGCCAAATCTACCACATGAAATGGAAAAATTGTTTCGAAGATTGAATATCGCTTATTCGTGGGATTGTGCTAATCAGCGCTAACTGCGAAACGATTCATCACGCGATTAAGTTTTAAATAGTGTTAATTGTCAGATAAAAATAATAATTTATCAACTGCTTGTTAACGATGACCCATGAATAATATAATGATTACCTTGTTCCATGGAAAAGGTATTTAAAATTCTTTCGAAAAAAATAAATAAACAAAGCAGAGCATTTTAATACCGACTTTTTGGTTAATTGCACATTTTTGAATATACAAAATGAGTTGTAATATACATCCCTCCTCACAGGGACACCCCTCTCACGGACAGCCCGCCCGAAGCCCTGCCAACAAATTCGAACGACCTCGAAGCCCACACCCTACATGCTAAACGCTCGCGTACACATTGAGGATCTCCACCCCTCCAGATCTCACAAAGAAACGCGCGAGTACCTTATCATCAGTTAATTTCACTTCAGACACATCTACTCTCCTGAATCCAACCGGTCGACCCCCCTAGGAATCTTGTGCAATGAGCGTCTCATACCACCAAGCACACACACAGCGCTGCTCAACCTCAATACTCGCACGCGGTACACCACAACACGGCTTCCTCTCTTCAATAGCGAGCTCGCACGGCAGCCTCACAACAAATTAGAGCCATTGCAAAACAAGCTAGTTCGAGATGATACAGCGCGAAGATATAGAGTATCAGCTCAAAAATGCTCACAGCGAGAATCTGTATCTCAATAATCTTGCAAACAGAGACTAAACAGCGAGAGATCGACGCGAGCGATGACGTCTCTCGTGCGCTCATATATACAGAACCCCTCTTGCCACAAAACGTAGTAAATGGAAGACAGAGACGCGCGAAGAGCGCACCACATAAAGACTCCACTACCACACGTTCAAGAACATCTCAATAAAAGAGACTGTTTCTTTCAAAATAAATAATGCGGCTACAACATACCCTAATCTGCTCACACATTAACGAGTTTTGGGGATATTATAAACACATTATGACGACTTACTATCATTAATATGTGAGACGTCATGCCTACCAACTTATCACAAATGAGTCCTCTACTCATTGGTGATCGAGTGATACATGATCACCAATTCAAAAGATATTGAAATTACTAGAAAAATACATATAGTGCTACTATTACCTCAAACATAAGTCACTACAATATATAGTCTCCCTAACCCATTATAAATCCAGCTAAATGTGAAGGATATACACTCATTAGCTTAACTCATGCACAACGTACGATGACAGTTGCAAATCTCAGAACATAACTGCTATCTGAGAGAGAGACGCGTGAGTTCTCAGAGCGAGAATGGTCGTTACTCTCTTTTAAAATCATATACTTCAACTGAGAGGCTCTACAGTGAAATAAAATATCATAAATTACAGACCCATATAATCATACGCGCGCAAGCGATAAATCGATAAAAAGTGATCGCGACACTCTGTGACCATATAGTACAATCATAGAAAAGACTACAGCGAACAATATCTACAACTAAACAATCCTGTTACGACACACACACACACAGAGACAGAGAGAGTAGAATACACAATTGGAACCGAGTGACACCACGTATAGAGTGCACAATAGTGAGACACACACGGATACAGCCACTTAAAGGTAGAACACCAAACGAGCGCCTTGCATTCGCAGATACACAAAACCTGTCATTGTGTGCGTAGCCGTCCTCTCAGAAGAAAAAGGAGTGCGCGCGAAAAATATCTAACGACACACATTGAGACAGATACCATCTCTCTATATCTATAAATTTAAGACCGATGCGAAGTCTCACTTATGTATAAATTGGTATTGTTTTTTGAGTAATATTATGGGGATTGATTAGAAGGTTAAATAAAATATAAAAAAAGAAAAGTCGCTATTTCGCGAATCACACACACACATCTCCATTAACCTAATAATCGACTCCAACAACGCAGTCATTAACATAACTATAAAGATAATAATGAATAATCGCAACTCTAATACGAGATGAAAGAATTAATCGCATTCAAACTGATTAGTGTTTTGTGTTTTGTGGTAGTCGACAATATTCTTAGAACATCAGATCATCGTCTCCCTACTATAGACGACAACGCGCGATCAATAATACGCCATTAATAACGATAAGTGACCTCACTGCACTATAAGGCATCGAGGAGAATCTAAGATGAGATGATGATCTATCTAATATCAATATCTCACTCTTTACGATAGAAGGTCGCCGATCTTATATTGAGCAACTATTGAGGAGATGGAGAAGGACTGTTCTTCCAGGTAAATAAGAGATAGAGAGTGACTATTATACGTAGTATTACTAGCGGAGCTGAAACTGAAGCATCGAGATATCTCTCTCTATATGGGAGAGGTGAAATCTGTTAGAAAACTAGACTTATACGCAAATTTTTAGGTGAGAAGTACAAGTTGGCGAGGGGATAATAAAATATTTATAGTTTTTAGTAGGGAAGAGTAGCTATTGTCTATGCGGTGTAATAAAGTATTTACGTTGTAGGGGTTGAATGATTGGGGTTTGAGAAACTGAGAAGGGTTTTCTGTTGTTGATATGGTTTTTTTATTTGGGGGTTCTCTATAAAGATTTGAGGTTGTGAAATATAGGATTTTTTTGAGGGGGTTTGTAGGGGTTTTTTTAGAAATTGGTTTTCATGATTGGGAGTTTGTAGATTTGGAGGAGGAAGGGTTTTAATAAGGTAGCTGGGGTTCTTATGAGGTAGGAGCGCTGAACTGAGTGAGGTATCAAACGGTTTTGGTTGAGTGGTTGCGTGGTGGTGTATTTGTTTTTTGTGTTGAATTATTAAGATTGGAATGTGGATGGTGGTTAAGGTGGGTAAAGCATGAATGGGTGGTGGAATGGCGAGATTAGGGGGGGTAATAGGTGTGATTTGTTGGAAGAGTATTGTGTAAAAAGGGAGGATGGTTGGGTGGGGTATTGGTGGTTGTTGGAATGATTATGGTGGGTGGTTTTTGTGGGAGGATGTCTCTATCTATAGGTTTGTGGGACTACATTGGACACTTTTGCGTGATGGGGTGTGGGGTTGTGATATTAATTTTGGGTGAGAAAGGGGGTTTTGGTTTGTAGTAGTGATTTGTTGCTGGAGATATGTATTTTGTATTGTTAATTGTTTAAATAGTTTTTGGATGTGTTTTCTTGGAGGAGGTTTTTGGTGTTTGTGATTTGTGATGGGTGTGAGTATGAGAAGGTAGAGTTGTTAAAAATAATGAAGTGAGGGAGAAGGGTGGTTGGGTTATGTAGGTTACTTTAATAGATAGGAATCCTGTAGTGATTAGACAATGTGTAGGGTTGGGGTTAGGTTAATAAAGGGGGGGGGGGGGGGGGGGGGGGGGGGGGGGGGGGGAAATAGGTTTTGGTTTTATTTATTTGGATGGAGTTGGTAGGATATTGTTAGGGGGGGGTTGTTCAGGAAGGGATGGATTGGTTGTTAGTTTGCTGGGAGGGTTTATTGTGATTTTAAGAGGAAGAGTATAAAAGAGTTGGATTTATTGATAATTTAAGTGGAGAATTGTGGAGTGTGTGTAGTGTGAAGAGAGGAGAATTAGGGTTATAAAGTAGGTGGTTTAAAGTGGTGTACTGGACAGGTGGTTTTAGATACATTAAAAAGGGAGTGGTTGTTGTTTTTTTTTATGGGTTTGTGAGGAGTAGGAACTGGTGGTGTTGGAAAATAATGAAGGTATGTAGATTGGGGGTGATGTTTTATGGTCATGCGTTTGTTTGTTGAGAGTAATTTATTATAGGCAAGTATCTGGGGTTGGTGGTTGAGTGGTGGGTGGGGTTGTGTTTAGGTTTGGGAGTGGATAGTGGGGGAGGATAAAGGTTCTGACAGCAAAATAGTTAAGAAGATTCGTTTTTATATTGTTATTGGGGGGGGTTTGTAAATGTTATATGGTGGTATTGATTATTTGCGGATAAATTCTTTTATAGTTTTAGCATTTTAGGGTGGTTGACTACGGTGATTTATTTGATAAGTTATAGGCGATGGTCCCCGAGAATAAGAGATTCCTGGTCGTATACAGGTACAAACTTCATATATTTGTTAGTTATAAATGTTTTGATAATGTTTTTCTGGTGTAAACTTTTTACATTTTTAATTAGTATTTAAAATATCATAGACCTATTAGAATTAGAATGAATTTTGACATTGTTTGATTGCGGTCGGCGATTGAGACTCGTCCTGGGAGATCACACAGTTCTTCCTGTCTTCATACGACGATCATTTGGCTCAGTTTGGATATTGATGTGTCACATTTCGTGTCGATAGAGTTCCTCGAGGATTAATACTTTTACCAAAACCATATTTCTAGAAGGTTCGTTTGAAATCGAACAAAAAATGATAATATTCTGAACATTTTCCGCCAAAATTGTTACACCATTGAATGATAATTTATAATTCTTTTTGACAGTCATAAATTAATCGAACCAATACACGGAATAAATAAAATAACACGGGTACATCTCGCAATAAAACTGCCATAAACCGCCATTGAGAATCGGCAATAAACCGCCCACCGGCCCCCGCCTTCTGTCGCTCCATTCAATCATCTCCACTCGGGCCGCCGTAAGATATGGAAATGTCCTCCTCTCGGCCGGGAGGCTGGGTAGCAGGCCCCTGCTGCAAGAGACACATTTAGACCGAACAGATAACCGTTTTAATGTCCCCTTCCGATGGATCAGCCTCGGGACTAAATAGACGTCATTAAGACGGCAAAAACAATTGTCTGGAGTGAATTTGTTGATGTCCAATAGCAACGCTAAGATCGCTGACATCGAAAGTGAAAAAGCGAGACTGGTGTGTTGCGAAAATAGGCTCAATGTAAAGAAAAAGATTGTACTACCGCCTGAAAAAATATAATTTGCGTAATGCGTGTGTGTAACACAGTGGCGTAACTTAAAAAAAATTGGGCCCCAATACAAAATACCCCTGAATGTAAATTGTAAACAAGATATAAGAACATTAGTACCACGCAGTTTATCCAATAGTAAGAGAGTCTCTAAAAATATTCACACTTTCATGAAAAAAGTGTATTTTAGGCATTTATATCCATTGGCAACTGAAAAAATTCTTCGCTTTACGGCGATTTCCATTTTACGACAATGATCTGGTCGCTAACTAATATTAGCGTCATATTTATTTACGCAATCGCGTGTTTTCTTCAGAAATAGTATTGCTGCTCCCAAAAAAGTACGGACATCAAATGAATTGCGGGGCGCGTAACTTTTTGGTCCCCGTCTAACGTGGGCCATAGTTACACCACTGGTCAGGTTAGGTATTTGTTATTGACACCATGAACATATCTTGGGTGAAAATAGGTGAAGATTTCAATAGAAGATACTATCCATTAGAAAGGATTTCAAGACCACCCGAAAATGTCCATATACTTTATTCGATCTTGACTAGGAGACCTCATCGCTATCCTTCGTTAAAATTGTTTATATCCCGTACATTCAATTTACATATCGGATTGAGAAAAAAAATTAAGAACCCACCGACGAAATCTAGCGTCTTGCTAGTTAGTACTGGAAAGGATTTCGAAATATTAATATTTGCGTACACCGTACTCAATATATTTAACTAATAAGCAGGCAGACTGTAAGGACTGCTCATAAGCTATTCTGCAATATGTTTTCTTTGATATGCTTTAATTAAATATGTTGTAAAGACAGCAAGATATATTTTTGATAAAATATTTCTTGCTGTCTTTGTTGAGGTTGTAGACAGGGTTGACAGGGGATCATGTAGTAATTATTATATTTAAATTACATTTTTAAAGGCTTAACTTGTCAACTGATTATAGTTAAAAATAGAAAGCTAGATTGCTTTATGCTAGTGCCTTGGTGCTTCATCCTGCGGGCGGCTAGTGTTTCCATAAAACCTGTTTTTCTGTATTATAATTGAACCAATTATTTTAAACAAATACCCAATCAGACATATTATTTAAATATTTAATATACCGTTCCGGAAGTACACACTTGCGTCGCGTTTTATGGCAAAAGGCTGACTCACTGACTGTCATAGAGATTATATGGACCGTCGTACGTATGTACGGACTCGCGTAGTTTAATTAGATGGATAGTGAGTAGTGCAGTATTGTATATGTGGAAAGTGGTTTATGGTTTACTATGTTTAATGATTTCATCAAAATAATGAACGAAATCGTTAACCCGCGCGGCGCCAACTACTAGCGGCATTGCATCGCGGACGTTTCATACGTAAATATAGATTTCATCTCGCTCTGTTATGAATTATTTATCCTCATCTAAATAAAAAGCGGCACTCGACTACTTCCAACGGTGGACAGACACCGCATCAGTATTGACATCGCATTTCATATAACAACTCACGCGGCAGAGCAAACAGTCCGCTACTTTTAACTCGTTGACCACACTCGCTCGTCCTCTGTCTCGAGCCGCTCCGTCTTTAACTCGCACGATGATAGCGTTGATCCTTATCGCGCCATCTCACATTCCCGTTCTAATTAAAGATCCCTATCGGGCAACACTAAAAACTCCCATCCAGCCTTATTAATTCCTAATATACAGATGGGCTATCTCGGGGATCGGCCATTTACACCGCGTCGTATCGGAGCGCGGAGTGCGGAGCGCGGACCGCTTGTGCAGCAGGAGCGGGCGGGCGAGCGATAGGGTATCGGGCCTACTTCGGAAGGCTCGTGCTGATATGAATAATTGCTGTTTATTATTGTAGATTAGCCCAGAGCGGCCGATAGTGATGGTAATTAGAAATATCACACCGAGCTCGGTGCTCGGTACCTCAGTAGGGCCACAACGCTCGGAGTGTGTTGACTCGGAGTGCAGATCTCTATTATTGTATGTGCGCCATCGCCTAATTTGATGCGGTACTGGTATAAATTATCGGACATTTAATAATGTATTTATTATTCGATTTCAGGTGAAGACGAGGAATGGGGGAACGAGGGAGAGTCAGCGATGCCAGCCGAAGCGAGCGCGGCCAGCCCCTCCCTCCCCCGCCTCAGGCTCAATGCCAGCCTGGCCACGGATCCCGCCCTGGGGGCGTCGACCCCCGCGCCCGCGGAGCCCGCGCCGCCGCTGCCCGCCACGGCGGCGGACTACATGGCCGCCCTGCCCCACGCCCTGCAGTCTGCCCTGGCGGCCGGCCTCTTTCCTCTGCCTTTCTCGGTAGACGGCCAGCCGTCCGCCAGCCCGCGGGCTCCGCCGGACCCCCCGGAGCCCCCCGCGCGCCAGCTCACGGTGCCCCTCTACATGTGCACTCCGTGCGGCATCAGGTTCTCGTCCCTGAGCACTCTGGAAGCGCACCAGACGTACTACTGCACTCACCGAATTCCCAAGCCGTCTACCGACGAGGACGGGAAAGCGTCCGCGGCCGACGGAGGCAGCTCGCTGGGAGTGTCGAATGACGAGTCTACTTCCGACGGTCCTAACAAAGCGCAAAGAACCGGAAAGCAGTACACGTGCACTCATTGCTCCTACAGCGCGGACAAGAAAGTGAGCCTCAACAGGCACATGAGGATGCACTCGGTGTCTCCGAGTCCCCCCTCCCTGCCGAGCTCCACCGCGTCCAACGGCGATCTGAGAGAGAACCCCGAACTGTCGTCGCCGCCGATTCAGCTGGTGCAAGACCGGTATTGCGCCGATTGTGATATTAGATTCAATTCTACAAAAACTTTTAGAGCTCACAAAATGCACTACTGCAGCACCAGGCAAGTGGTGAAATCTACTCCTAATTCTGCGACGTCCGTGACACCTTCCGTGACTGTGAAGAGCGGTTCTTCGTGCACTTCCGGTTCCGCTCCCCCTTCCCCCAACGAGGCCTGCAAGTCGCCTCCGTCCCCCACCTCGGTGGGTGGAGGTCAGCAGCCTCTACTCGCTCTGCCGACTAATCCAATTCTGATCGTGCCGTATTCCTTATTCCGAGGTGCCAGTGTCCTCTCAGGATCGACCGTGCCGGGACTCCCGAACCCGGATACGCCGTGTTTCTTGATGCCGAATGGGACTATCCAACCGATGTCTCACGCCTTTTCTGCAGCGCACAGGCCGCCTCTGCCGTCTACACCTTCCGAGGTTTTGAAGGCGGTAAATAAATCGCGAGATTCTCAAATGAATAGAGATCCATCGATACCGCTGGACTTGAGCATTAGAAGATCCCCGGAGACCAGAAACAGCACCGGGGTAGAGTTAGACGAGCACGAAAAAGAAAACCGACTCCAACAATCCATCACGCCAGAGCAGATTGTTTGCGCTCCTTCGCTTCCCGGCTCCCCGCCTCTCACCCCCTCGCCGAGACAAGGAAGTTCGCCCGATTCGAGGGAGTCTCCGAAACGGAAGTATCAAGAGTCTCGCAGTAACAGTCCAAAACGGACTAATTCAACTCCGAAATCTAATTCGGACGAAAGCGTCAGACTGAGTCCTAAATGCAAGACACCCGTATCGGTATCTAATCCAATAATGCCTTTCCCGATGTCTACGTCCTTACACCCTCTGCTTCTGCGCTCGGGAGCCTCGCTGATTACACCGGAAATGGCTCTCAGGCTGGCGGCTGAACTTCCCGGCATGCAATCCTCGCCGCAGGTGTTGGTGAAACAAGGGGTGTCCAAGTGTAAAGAGTGCAACATTGTATTTTGTAAATACGAAAATTACCTCGCGCATAAAAAACATTATTGTTCAGCCAGAGGACAGCGAGAAGACGGGGACGGGGTCAAGTCGGGAGTCAGTCCCCCCATCAGCCCGAACAACATCACGGGGAAGACGAGCCCCATCACCCAGTACCAGCAGCTCATTTGCGCCGCCTGCGGGATCAAGTTCACGTCACTGGACAACCTGACGGCGCACCAGTCGTACTATTGCCTGAAGAGGTCCGAGATTCAGGTGAAAAGTGACTCCGACCCCAGGAAGTGTCCCAAGTGTAAGGGGGCGATGGAGGTCGGCCACGCGTGCGGCGGGGGCGGCGGGGGCGGCGAAGCGAGCGCGGGCTGGAGATGTCCCTGCTGCGACGTGGTGAGCGCCACGGCCAGCGCCGCGCAGCGCCACATGGAGTCCCACACGGGGGTCAAAGCCTTCCGATGCACCATTTGCCGGTACAAAGGCAACACGCTGCGCGGGATGAGGACTCACATTAGGATGCACTTCCAGAAGAGATCTGCAGATTTACAGGTAAGGGATTATACAATAAAACACTTTATTTTTACCACGATTCATTTTAATATTTAAAAATGAGCGATGCTCCCTTCTTCAGGACAATAAATGTACTAAAACTAAAGTACAGAAAGGTATTACGGTGGGAGGGGGTTGAATGGGGGCGTGGTTACTAATTAAGTAGGCACAAAATAACTATAAAGGTTTAAGAGGGATATTTACAAATTCAATTTGATTATTTATATATAGTAAAAACTTAAAGAAATTTAAGATATAATGAAAATTTAGGATGAAGCTGTGAGCTAAATAACAATTATTCCGAATTTTCGAATCCTTACATACCAATACTGGGGGCTTCACTTGGATAACCTGGTCATATTAGAGATTATCAAAAGTGTTCGCTCCCGAAGCAAGTAGAATTTTTAAAATTAAAATATTCGTGTTAAAAACAAAATGTTTTATTATTTTATTAATAAAAGTGCATTTACAAAATTAGAAGAACGAATTATATTCCAGGATTAAATCATTTTTTAATAGTGTTAATGCTAATAATTTATGTGCCTGATGAATTCTGTATCCTCGGTCGGTGTTATTTCAATAACCTCTTGCGAAGTAAATTCACTTAAGATCACTAGTAAGATCACTTTAGGTTCCAAAGTCATCCACGACCTCGCTGTTTGTTTGTCACATTACTGTCGGATATAACTAAATAGTTTTATAAAATATTACATTAAAACTTTTGTTTCTTTTTAATAGAGCAACTGTAAGTAAATAGATACATTTATTTAATCGTTTTTATATATACAATATTTTTGTGTTGTTGATATTCCCTCTAGAAATAATTATATATTACACGTGAAGTTGCAGTATTCCAGAACATAATTCTGTGGTATTTTAAAACAAATGAAATGTCTCAATTAGAAAGATATACAGGAAAATTCCATTTTTAGAAAAAATATTTTTGTTGCTACCGAGATTCGAATCAGGATCCTCTCCTATCTGAGGAAATGCGTTTATAAATTGAATTTTCCTGTATATCTTTCTAATTGATACATTTAATTTTGGTTTAATAATTATATAACTTGTGTCTTGCTTTATATCCAATTGTGAAATAGTTTAGTCTTGACCGATAGTTGTTTCAGGGCTAAGAATTTTGGACTATTTAGCCTCTCCTGTTGAGTTTGATTTAATTATAAAAAACTAATTTAAGGTTTTTTCTTGCCAGGAAGAGAACTTCATTACGTGCATCCTGGAAGATGAAAACTCCCGCGGAGCGTCGGAGACCACCAGCGCGGGCGGGGGGGGAGCGGCAGCGGGGCAGGTGCTCCCTCCCCCGCCTCCGCCGACCCCCTCGCCGCCGCGGCCTGACCGCCTTCACTACTGCGACTCCTGCAACTACAGCTCTACATACAAGGGCAACGTGGTCCGACACACCAGACTGGTCCACAGCGGCTCCGGGGCGAAGAGTCCCGGCCTGTCGCTCATAGGAGAAGGAGAAGAATCTTTAGTTCTGAACGGAACCGAACCTCACATCACCAAATCTATCATAGAGGACGAACCGCGACCCAATGTGATAATAAAACAAGAAATACACGAACCAGAGGTGGATGTGACAGAAACGGACAGTGAAATTAAAACAGAGTACATAGAAACCAAGGATATCAAAAAAGAAGTCAACAATAAAGACAGCCCCGTGCTGGAGGTCGACCCGGATATCTTGGAAGCCAATGCGAAGCTCGGACCGAAGTACTGCAAGTCGTGTGATATTTCCTTCAAGTACATGTCGACCTTCATGGCGCACAAGAAGTTCTATTGTTCCAGCCACACGGGAGAAAATGTAGGAAACAATAACCTGGCAGTCAGAGCCACGGAAGCGTCGGTCCTCTAAGTGTTTCACGGGGAGATGCAGTAGTCGGTGCGGTGTCGGCGGGCGCCGAAGCGGAGTACCTCGTGACGTGCATTGCTTACCTGCGGCACTCCCGGGGCAGTGAAATGATTACCCATAATACGTCAAATGAGTGTTATATTCGAGACTTTATGAAATGTTTTCAGTCACATTTAAGAATCTTTCATTCATTAATAGCACACATTTCATAATAGGCAAAACATATATAATTTGTGCCACCTTTTAAATAAAAAATCTACCATAGGAATAAGGCGTTTAAATTCACATATTTTTAAGGATTTTTGTCGTTGCATAAAATGTACTGTCTGTCACAGGTTAGAGGTTAAAGAAATAGAATGAATAACAAATTGGGTAAACCAAAAAGTGCAATGGTCGAGAAACTTCTCGAACGTGTGAGTGTGTTGTATGTATGTATGTACGTAAGTAGTTTGTATTATGTGCTCTTCCTTATATTCCAAGAAATCTCTATAAGAATCTGTTGAGGGCCAGTTATTGAATACACATTAAGTTTTAGCATAGATTCATAATGTGCTATGTATTTTAATTACGTGCGGTGCATTTATTACGTTTTAATAGAACTGTTATCCACTTGAATAGATTTAAGACATTGAAGCGTACTGACTAAGTAAGAGTAAAGTATGATTACGTTAGTACGCCCAACAGCTTACCGATCATTGGCAAAATGTACATTTCTCGTTTAAAGGTTTTCCAAATTAATCTATAGTTTTTTTTATCACTTTCTCGTGTAGTATTATCGCATTTGACCGAACTATTTAAAATTTCGAGTTTGAACAAAAATTCCAGTCGTTGATATTATTTAATACTTTGTTGGGTCGCTTTTGATTGCCGCGACAGTGGTATCTTATTAAACACCAGTCGTTGAAAGATTTTGATAGAAATTGGGAAATTGGTAAGACTATTAGTGTAATAAATAATTAATGAATTCCTCATTTATTTTGATTCTCCCTAAATTTTGAGAAAATCATTCCGCTCGTCTAGACGTGAATATCGATTGTGTCGTTCGAGCCTTGACGCGATGATTTGTGAGTTTACAATAAATTAATCCTTGTATATGTATATACTTAATGTAAGTACTGCAGCGGATATTCGATTGACACACGGAAAAAGATTTGGCTCAGAGCAATGAAAAAGTTTAAGTATAATTAGAGAGGGATCTTCAGCGGTATACGACCACACCCATAAACATGGCGTGATCATAACGCGCGCATGTGATCGGCATTATGAAACAATGTTTTTCGATATTTTGAACATGCCTTTAAACATTTAAAATAGTAGTAGTATCGAGAGATGCGCAGGACGCCAGGTTACATTTTCTATTAACTAGGGTACCTACTCTGGGTTACTTACGGTAATTATACTGCTTTATCGCCTCTCTAAACAAATCTGTTATATTCAACATCATTTTTGAAGTTCTCGCGCTATTGCTTTCGTACTCAACTCTTTTTGAAACGTTTATCTGTTCAGATTTGCTTTGTGCCAAAAAATACGCAATGAATTTGTCAGTGTGTCAGTCGAACATCCTGTATAAAAAAATTAAATGAAGAACCGTTTATTTAATTGTTAATAAAATGAATACCATGTTTTCCTCTAAGCCAAAGCATTGCTAGAGTTATCTGATTACGCATTTATATCCGATTAAATTAGCAAAGTGTATTGACTTTTCAAATAGTGCGCCTGTCAGAAAGACGTGTATTTTATAATATTCTCGAATTTATGGCAACATTTTAAATTACAGATAAATAAGTAAACATGTATTGTATATCTCCTTAAAATAAACGATTCAGCAAAATGGTATGATATCTATTGGACTTATTCTTAAATAAAATTTAATTGCCCGAGCCTGAAGCAATTTAATTATTGTTAAAAAAAATTCCAAACGTGATATTGCATTGATTGGACAAGTATACGTAACTTTGTAAATTACATCCGATTGTTCTGTCATCTTTATTCATACATAATGTAAAAATATTGTAAATCCAACGTAAGAAGCAGACTCTTAAAAACAATAACGACTGCCAAAATGTATCCATAGTTATAGAAAATATTCATCTGTAAACAGGGACGGATTGGTGATATGAAACCGGCCCGGATTTTCAAACCTATCGGCTCGAATTAAAAATACAAATGTATTTGTAAAGAAAAAACTCAAGAAACATAATATATAATATATGTTAGTGATTTCGATTAGATTGTTTGAGATTTAAAATTAAAACTGAATAGAAAACTGCTCATTACGAGAGTCATCAGTATCATCGTACTGATTGCAGATACTGACATCCTGACTGTTAGTCAGTCTTTGCAAACGGTCCTTGAAGAGTTACTATTTTTATTTAAGAGTTACTTTAACGTTAAGTTAATAACAGTTAATTTCATGATAATACTGTGTATTTTTTGTCAAAAATTAATTTTTAATACTAAATGTATAACAGAACAATGATATTATTTCCAATTGGTCTAAGTTATCATTCAGGTCAGATAAAATCTATTTATTTTAAAATAAATTTAAAAATAATTTATTTATTACTTCAAATCTAAATTTTGAAACATCCATAATAATAATCTGTTTCAATGTAATAGAAATAATTTTCTCATCATCTTCGAAATTTCCCCCAGTGCCCGCCGGCCCAATCCGCCCCTGTCTGTGATCTTGGTTTTATTGCCTCTTCTTTCTAGGATTATTTGGTATGCGATATCGTACTCTACGTATTATGTGAATAGAGTCAATATTCTATTGACAGTCTTCTTGATGCAATATACTGGCGACTACATGCATTGATGTATCGATACATTAAAAATATAAAATAGCTTTTTCTTAAACTATTGTTTTTATTAAAAACGTTTGTAAAATATATTTTTAAGTGTAGACATAGGGGATACCTCTTGAAGTCATTTTGTTGAAATCTTATACATATTATAAAAAATCCAAGACAATAAATTATTTATCAATCATAATCTTCGTGTTAATTATTTCATATGTTTTCTTCCCGTGCCCTTATCCTTCAGCTGTGACGTTCTTCTTCTTCCAAGACCTCAACTTCCAGAAATCTTTATCTGTATTATGATGTATCTGATACTTCTTTGGATGCCCATGTCCGAGATATCGAAGTTTTCGGTTATTATTATTTGAATATGAATTAAATATATTAATTATAAAGATATACATATAAAATCAATTTTATCGAAAAATATTGTTGTTGCGCCACCGGGATTCGAACCTGGATCTCTTTCCTAACCGGGGAAGGTGCTTTATCTAACTAAGCTACAGCGACATTATTTTTAGCGACAATTTTTCGACCCTATATGTTACCTTCTTGATATTAATACATTTAATCGTTCCATCATTTGACAGAGCCATCTACCTTATTTTTACAGAATCTCAAATACCTTTGAGTAAACTGATAGCAGACGCCAGAATTATCAATTCATTTTTATTAAATTTTGGACACATTGATACAACTTTATTATTTTAGGAGAACACATTCTTATTGTGAAGTTGTAATTATTCAGAACATAGGTCTGTGATATTTTAAATATGAATTAAATATATTAATTATAAAGATATACATATAAAATCAATTTTATCGAAAAATATTGTTGTTGCGCCACCGGGATTCGAACCTGGATCTCTTTCCTAACCGGGGAAGGTGCTTTATCCAACTAAGCTACAGCGACAATATTTTTAGCGACAATTTTCGACCCTATATGTTAACCTTTTTGATATTAATACATTTAATCGTTCCATCATTTGACAGAGCCATCTACCTTATTTTGTATATATACATATTTATTATTATTGTATACATATTTAAAATATCACAGACCGTCTGTTCTGAATAATTACAACTTCACAATAAGAATGTGTTCTCCTAAAAAATATAATATATACTATTTAAACATTATCATCGTCCTACTAGCCCCGAAGAGTGAACCTTGACCGTTTTTAATGAATTTCCTCCAAATATTGCATATCTAATACAATACAAATTAAATTAATCAATTAGAAAGGCTTATTTTCTGTAATGTTTCAAATTGGCACATCTATTATTACATTTTTAAAAGCCATCCCTTTTATATTACGGAGAATCTCAAATACTTTTGAGTAAAATCCGATAGGAGGCACCAGAATTAAATTACGTAATCCATTTCATCAAATTTAGAAATATTACTACATTTTTTCTGTGAAGTTGCATTTTCAGAACATAGTTCTGTGGAACTTTAATACAAATTAAACGAATCAATTAGAAAGATATATCTTTACATATACAGAAAAACATACGATAGATAGATTTTTTCTGTGTGTCTTTCTAATTGATTAATTTAATTTGTATTAAATACCATGGAACAGTGTTCTGAAAATGCAACTTTACAGCAAAATGTGTTCTCCACCATCTTGAGATTTTCGAAAAAACATTATTTTTATTTTTTGTCTAGATTTATCATTTATAATTTTAAGCGTTTAAAAACATATCACAAATTGAAGGTAATATAAAAAAATATTTGATTTAAAGACGTTGACGCGCTACTTTCATTCTTTTGCGTTTTTCTCGAAACTACCGTTTTCAAACTGGTAGACAAAATATCTCAAAATCTACTCAACTGATTTTGATGAAATTTATACCACATGTGCTTTATAATATTATCTAGGATATGGCATAAGATTTTTTTTTGATTGGGTGCCGCGTTCATTTTTTATTCATTTTAAAACTCAATTTATTTTATAAAATCATCATTTTTACTGACAGAGAAAAACATTCTATCATCGACAAGGATTTTTAAAAGAGGTTTCTACTAGACGACTTATATCTCAGCCATTTTTAAATTGTTTTTTAAAATTTGTTTATAAAATTATTATGTATTTATGAATAATACAAAATATTTTATGTATTTAATAGTTAATGTGGTAGAGGGATCGATCGAAATTTTAGAACTTTACACTATTGCCATAATATTACATTATTACTGTATAAATATCTCTTTTTAACATGCATAACATCAATTTTATCGTTACAACAGCGGGATTCTCTTTTGTCATGTTATGACTCAAAATAAATAAACGATCTTTTTCCGTTTGACCTCTGCTATAATTCCACTGTATGACACATTTGATCGATCTAAACCAAATTTTGCACAGTTACTCTTTAGGACCCTGAGCAAAACTCCCTCTCCCTGGTATTCCTACCCTTCACCAATACATAAATGTGTATTAAATTGAAAGCCATCCGTTACTCTTTACATACCCTTCCTCCGATATAAAAATGCATATTGAATGCCAGCCAAATTAAAATACAGTCACCCCACTCACCCTCTGAGCATCTCCCTCCCTCTGCCTGGACTAAATTTTGTATACATCTCATAGATATGCGTCGAGTTCGTTTTCTTTAAATATTATTAACGGTTCACTGTCTTAATACATTTTAAAATGTACAGTTTACATATCTGTCATTGGTTTAATAATCACACCATAATGTTACGATGTCAATCGGATCGCGGAACTAACTAGTGAGGGTATCTGTATTACAAGGGCGCGCGCTCCACACAATCAAAAAATCTAAAGGACATATTTATTAGTTTTATTTTGTATTATGAATGTAAGTACCTACGTTTAAAAAAGTGAAGTAGAAACATAGACATTTGGTTTTATGATTTTCTCTGCGAAATGAACCGCTATTTCTGTTTTGAAAAGTTCTAGTGATTGAAAATAGTGTACTGCATTTTAGTCATATTTTTCTAGCAAAACAGTTTTTATGGTTTTCTAAGTGAGTATAAGCGCTATTAATATTTAAAAAAAAATTAATGCGTTAAAGTGTACTACATCTTAATTCAACTTTATTCTTCTTTTTTTCTGGGATACTTGTTTTTATGCTTTTCTTGAGCACATATCAAGTTTTTTAAAAGTATTAATTAATTTAGTAAAATTAAATAATTAATTCGTAATTAATTCTGTGCACAAGAATAAATGAATACAACACACGAATGGTTTCTCTCCAGATTTTGAACAATTCTGGTGATTGATAACATTCATATTTTTTTCTATATTTATCGTCTTTTTCAGTTGAATTAATAATTTTTCTTTGTGACTTTTTCTTGTTTTCTTTTTACTTATTTGGGGAGCGGGCGTGCAGTTAGTTTGTTTAAATAGTTTTCTGCTTTAACGCATATATCCAGAATGGCAAAAGTTATGAATTTTTAAATGCGTCATTGTATGCACGAATAACTATATTCTTTATAGGAAAATGGTTTGTCTCGTTTGTTTTTTAACCTTTTATAAGTCAGTTTACGTGCTATTTCGGTTTCGAAATATTTAAGTGATGAATAAAAGTATTCAGAAATTCTTTTCCTGTCTCACCTGTTTTTTGTGGTTTTCTCAATGGGCATAAGCGCAATATATGTTTTGAAAAGTTCTGGTGGTGGACAAAAGTGTATTGCATCTTATTTTTTAACTCATCTCAAATTTTTCTAGCAAATCTGTTTTAATGGTTTTCTCAGTGAGTTTAAGCGACATTTCGAATTTATAAAATTCTGGTGTTGGATAAAATTCCGCCGCATCTTTTCTTCTTCTTTTTCACATACATACACTACTCGCAGGCTCTGTAGAGTACATTTGCTCCCATGGGGGAGCATCGGGCACGCTAGTAAAGCAGCAAAGTAAATCGAGAAGGCGGACAAACTATCATTATATTTCTAGAAAAGTAGGTTTCGGATTCTCTGGACTTCCAGATATAGCGAGGGTTTCAACACATGTCCATATTTTTAAAATGAATTATTCACGGTGATTAGGGTGGTAATTATTTATGGTGAAACTAAAAACAATAAGCACCTTAATAACCATAAATATTTTGGGATGACTAAACATAGCATAATATACGTACCTAATTCATTATTAAAACAAAGTATCTCATATTTTAAAAATATATACTGGAAGAATTGCAAAATTGACGAGCGTGACATATTGATTGATTAGAAAATGTCAAAATATTTAATTAAGAAAAGTAAATGCTGATTATAATAAACTCAACGTTGAGCACATTTTCGTAATAATCTGCTGTTAAGATACTCGCCTTTTGACCTAGTGGTCGGGGTTTGAGCCTCCTTCCAGGAGACTAGCAAGTTAGTCTTATTTTCATAGTATAAGCGTTTAGTTTAGTTTGAAAATACGGCCGATTCCGCTTAATCGGGCCAAATCTCGAGGAACTAACGGTAACTTATATGGCTTAATTAGGACAACATTCCACTTAAATGGGATAGTAGCTGGGTTACAGCGACATTTTATGCAGGAAGGCTATGAAGGTTGGTCTACATCAACGCTGAATACCTGTGTTGATTTTGTAGAAGTGCAAACTTACAAAACAAAAGACAAGAGTACACTTAATGCATTCGTGCAGAATTATATTGTATGTACCTACTTATTATTATTTTTCTCCAGAGTTTATATTATTTTCTTATAATTTATATTTTTGATCAAGAATTTATCAATACATAATGTATATTTAAAGAAAAATATCAATTGTTGAATTTTACCCACACTTCGGTTAATTGGGATAGCCGTATCTATTGTAGTGAATATGACACGTACTCCACGTACACACGCATCTCATTTTTCTTATAATAAAAAATAAGAAATCTTTTTACTTTTTGTGTCAACAGCAGAATATAAATAACTAAAACTCGACATGTATTATTGGAGAAAATTTACCGAAGAATGCATAACTTAATAAGTAAGAGTTCCGGTAAACCTTAAGTTATTAATATATTGTTAAATTAAGATATCATTTTTATTTATAATTAATTAAGGACATTATTGTGACTATTTACGCCCACAAGGCGGCGCCTTCAATAATAAGTCAAATTTTCGCGTTTTTTACGAAAATGTGGGTTTTTATTATTCATTTATATCAGAAGTTATACACTAGATTTGACTGTTTTTAAACTATTAGAATATTTGTACTCATTTAAAATTAATAAATTGAATGTAATTTGCCATAATTAAGACAATACAAGTATTATCAGAAAGACCGCGACCATTAGATGCCTTTTCAGCGTGCTACAAAATTATATTAATTTTGGTAAATTATTACATAAACAAAATATATTTTCTTATAATCTTGAAGCCAAGATTACGGAGACAAATTAAAAAAATGTTAAAAATTAATAATGTTATAAACCATTCAATTTGCAGGACATATGACTATTTTTAGACGTTTTTAAGACACTTTGTTTTAGTGAAAACATACATTTTTAAATAATATATTATATTTACTCGCATGCTTTGAAGCTTCAGCTACTATTTAAAACTATGTTTTATATCAAAAACATAATGATCAGTTTTTAAATAATATATTTTCAGTCTTATAAAATACGATAATTTTAATTGTCCATCGAATTTCAATAGGCCGCTCGATCCGGCCGTAGCAGTCGTCGAGTCATTATTTTCGTTTAAAAATGCCGAAAATATATGTTTTCACGCATATTTTACCCACGATATGTCGCAACTCAATATTTCGTCTATTTATATCATTGTTGCATTTAAAACAAAAGCTGTCTGTTTCATAAATAATATGTAATTATAAAACAGACATATCACCAAAACACTAACGTGTCATTTTAAATCGATAATATTAAACAAAATAATAAATTTAGAACTAAATATATGTAGGTACTTTGTCTGATTTCAAAACATATTCATGCTTATGAATTAGGTAACCAATAAATGATTTAATTTTTGATTGATTAATTCAAATGACAACATACTAGTGTAGCAGGCGAGGTACCGAAATATATGTCTTACTTTGCTGCAATGTTCTCCGATTATAACAATATAACACACATAAAGGTGTAAAATACTCCCGACGCGAATTATGTTTAAAACATGTATCGAATGCGAGAAAATCAACAATTTTACTGTCGCCTCTTTCTATTCCTTTTTCTCTCGCATGATTTACGTAACAAATAACGTCATTAATTATTTATCCGATACTTATAATAATTGAACAATTTGCGCCATCTTGAAAGAATATCTAATTGGTGTAAAATGTCTCGAATTTCAAACTGTAAAAATGAAAGCCCGCCTTTAAAGTTCCGGCCTAAAAGCGAGTTACAATTATTGATAAAAACGACGACGGGTTGGAATTTTTCACAAAGCTGCCGGCAAAACATGGCCAGGTCATAGATATAATAGTGTATGTAATTCCGCGGATCTGGCAACGATTCTCTCAAACGTATCTCATAAAATGCCCCGCTGGAGAGATAATGGTGCCCGATTTATCCGCTCGCAAATATTTTAAACGGTTTAACCATTAAAAAATAATGCACTATTTTTGTGGAATTTGTGTCGCCTACCAATACCTACACGCTGTTGTATAATACACCTCGATTTGAACACTGGCGCACTGCTCGGCTCGCTGTCGAGGGTTTATTGGTGTCACATTTTATTTTGGCTTGGTACTTTTATTTTTTCATTATCTCGTTCCTATTTGTTTCTCTCACCGGGGACACTCCCGACCGAGAGAAAATTTACAGCTCGTGAAGACTTGTTTCGGCTGTTATGAAGATTAAGATTATCCGTTGTACAATCAAAAAAATAAACATAACTCACGAAAACTATACATTTAAAAAAATTAGTAAGATTTATGTATTAAACCAATCTCCAGCCACGTTCTTGTCCAATAAACTTATATTATATCTTTCAGTCGAAGTTAAGGGTTGTGTATATTTTGTTAAGTTTGAGCAATTTTAGAAGTGCTGTAAATATAATATCTTTTATGGACTGTTTCTTTTAAGTGTATTTATGCGTTTTAGGTAGTTTTTGGTTTATACGCTACAGTGTGATAGGATAACATACATATACGGAAGGTGTTATCTTACGAATGGTAAACTTATACAGGAAATCGCACTTTTATGCGAAGGAAGTGCTGCGTGTGTAAGAATTAATAGATCATTTAGGTACACCGTGGTTTGGTATTACCAAAGATGTCAAACAGGGTTGCGTAATGTTGCCGTGACTGTTCAACTTGTACGTGGGTAATTAATTGTGTGTAAGAACTGGAGTGTATGAATTTAAGAACGAAAATGTGTAATTTGATGGTGTATTGTATATTATGTAAAGATGATGGCACGTGAAATAATTTAAGGGGATGAATCCATGGAACAAGAATTTGTGAACTTAGAAGTATGCATGATGGGAACGGAAAGGTTTAGTAGGTAAGTAGGAAGATAGGTAGATATCGTACGTGACTGCACGGAATAAAGTGAATGGTGTTTTGACAGCATGGAAAGATTTGTAGTACGTAATGAAGTTCTGGTACTAAAACCAATGTATGGAAGTAGAATTGTAATTAGTTTCAGAAGTAAGCTTCTGGCTGTCACGTTAGTGTCCTATTGAATTTTCATGATCAAGTTAATATTGTAAATCAAAGAGTTCAAAACTTTTGTCCCGCATTGCAACAATACACGCATACGTTGAACATTTTTGTATGCCACCGACTCTGCCAATGACCATCAATGGTATTGTTATATGATACGCCATACACCCGGTGTGACCGTGTCCCCGTCTCCCCGATATTTGCTCTGCACTCTGCGCCGATAAGAGCCAATGTTTTGTTGGCTGCGAATCCTTATCGTGTACAGCCAGCTTCAATATTTTAATACGAGGTAATGTCCCGCAGAAAATGGCTGACGGAGGCTGGTTTACAACTTTTCATTTTAAAACTTTTAGGCATTGTATTGATTGTATATAATTGTGAGTCATTCGGATGGAGCGACCGATGTGAAGGTTATGTATAATATATCAGATGAATTGTTTGAGGTGAGATCCGAGTGTATTTTCACGCATGTATATGAATATCGTAATGTATATTAATGTTACGGAGTGTGCGTGTGAGTACAGGTGTTGCTCAGTGGCGTAACTAGAAAAATTGGGCCCTAATGGGGCCCCTTATAAGGTATAATATTTTTAGTATGCAGTTTATTGATTACATAATAAAAACAAAATTAGTCTCTTTTTTTCTGTAATAGTCACACTTTCATATTAAAAAATAAAAGTATGTTTTTAAGCATTCATATGAATTTGTAACAGTAAAACTTCTTGCTTCGTTTTATGTGGATTTTCGCTTTGCGGCGATGGTCTGGTACTAACCCAACATTTTAGAAGGTATTACAGAAATTATTATTTTAACTTTATGTCATTTTTTAATTGTGTATTTAAATAAGAATAGTCCATATTAGCGCTAGGAAAAATAATACTCGTCATAGTATCATTTGGGTCCCGATCTAACATGGGCCCCGATGCATCGCATTGGCTGCATTGGCGTAGTTACGCCACTGGTGTTGCAGCTGGAGCAGGTTGATCATATGAAATAGGACTTACAATCGGTTGCGTTTATTGTCGAATGATGCACAAATAAATTTACACTATTTGAATGTTAAATTATAAGTTATAGTTCGTGACTAACGAAGCTCATTGGAGGCGGTGCCGAGAGATGCGTCCGAGAAGACGGCCAGGGGAAAAGCTTCTAGGACCGGTTGCGTCGCGATGTATTGTCGTCTGAATTCTGTCCAAATTCGGCGGCGTGAAATGGCTGAAAAATGTCTGCGAGACACGAAAACTGCGCACACGAAAATTGAAACTGCGAACATAGATGATTGCGCGCACGAAAATTACGCACGTCAGATTTTTTAATTAAAAATTTCACATTTTTTAAATAAAATAATTTGCCTAATGGTAGAAACGGCCCTGGTAACTTCGCAAATGTGGTACATTGGGGCCCACGTTAAAGGCCGAAAATAATATTTTTGTTTTATAATAATTTTGATTTCTATAAGTATTTTTCCCAACACTAATGTGGACCGATAATTTTTAATTAATTTCGAAAAATGGAATTAAAAAAGGAGAATGGACATCTAGTCCCAAGTGTCAATTCAATCACTTAGAGTGAAACCTCAAATGAAGTCTTACTTGATACCTACAGTATTTTGTTCCATGAGGATGAACTCATATTCGTTCATAGGAAGCGTGTTATTACAAACTTGGGATCTTCCATTCGGAAAACCCATGTACCTCCAATATTTTGAAACATCTTCAACTATATTTGTGCAATATCTATGGAGCACCTGACTAATTTTGTGTACACTGAACAGCATCGCCCCGCGAGCTAAACAAATCCACACGGAACGGAGAATGTCAAAATAAATGTGTTTTTTTATTTACTCATGGTAATGGCTTCATTGGAGAGATAATTTTATGCCATTAGTGTTTAAATATGATTTCGCGTATATTTCGCTGGCTCGAATAAAGCGCGATCAATTAGAATATGCGTGGTGCGAAAACGGTCCAAGGTTATTAGAATTACTAGCTCGGATGGACGATTATGTCGACCGTAAAATGGACGTAGCGCACGGTAAGTTTTGAGAAATGAATCACGATTTTCGAAATAAATTTGCACAATTTGCAAGCGTTGTTCTGATGTAAGTCTATTCATGGTGAAATGGGAAACCAAACTGAGCACAAATCAGCTGTCGCTAGAAAGTGTTGCCATCGAAAAACAAACCTCTAAAAAAACACTATAGAATAAGTATTTTTCGTTCGAATTGGGTGATATGGGCGGCGGCGGTGTGCGTGTTATATTCCGGCTACTTACCTGATACAAGGATTATCAAATTAAATACAATTTATACATGTTTAATTTCATACATATTACCTTATTATGTTCGTTTATTTTTATAGTAACATGTCAACCAGCGCGTTTACATTTAGTCTCCCTTGAGATCCCAAGTCCCAGCATAGAAGGGTCGGTGTTTATATTAACCAGCTAATTTAATGAACTCATAATTTTTTTTAGACTAGCGTAATAATCTTGTAAATCAAGCAATAATAAACTTATCCCGGAGACAGTTAGATTTTACAATAATACCTAGTTTGGAGTGGACGTAGTTGATCAAATGGTGCAAATCTAATAATATTTGTGTTATAAGTATGTGTGCGGAAAATGTACACTTAAAATGGAAATTATTTGTAAAAGATGTAAGAAATAAACTTATATTAATAAAAATCTATTGAATTAAAATAAAATTAACAAAATTCATTTTAATATACGCGACAAAATGACGGATTTCAGTAAAAATAGGTATACAATCAATGCCAGTAAATATATATATCAGTATATCAATAGTCAACGGATTAAACATAAAAGTACATGTGTAGGTAAGGGTAGTGCTAGACAGGGGCCAGGGTAAGATGAGTTCCTGCAACATCTCAAAAACTATGTACTAGATACACGTTTAGACTTGCTTGTCAGATCGACAACCGCCCCTCCCCAGTAACGCTCGAATCGGGATGAGGAGACGACGCATCGCAATATAAAAAAAGTTATTCTGCGACGTTTCCTTAATATTTTGCAAACTCGTAAAAACAGTAAAAATGTCGCAAGAATCACGTGGTTTGCAGCGACTCTATGTTAATCTAGAAGACTAATTGAATATAAGATGAGAATACTTTTTTTTCTTTTAGAAATGTAGTGGGACCTCGTACGGCGAACACCCCTTAAGGCGAAATTTTCATACCACGAACTTCGGGTTCACGAGCGCTCTTCGGCTACCTTGTGGTCAAATTGTGTTCAAAAAGATATATATTTTCCAAATCTTTACAAGCCATACTACATAAATGTGGTTTAAAATGAGTTTAGTGATAAAATAATTTTGTAATAGTTTTTTTGACATCAAATATCTTCAATTTACAGATAATTGTTATGTACTTGCTCGCAAACAGAATATATATTGGTTACACAATTTGTCATTTATTAAAACACAATTAATTACAAAGAATATATTTATTTCAAATAAACAATATTTCATAAAATGTACAATTAATGTAATTTATGTAATTCTACGCATGGAATTAATTTAATAATAATAATTATAAGTATTTTAATACAAAAATTAAAGAAATAACAATACACTTCTAAAAGGATTTAAAAACATATTATCTTCATATGTATTTCTGTTAATTAAATAATGTTTATTACGTTCCTTAAATGATAGTTCCTGCAGAGTGCAAAATAAGGAATATGATAAAATGATATACGGTTTAATTGCTGCAGTATTAAATTACCTCTGGTACAAAATATATACTATTCAGTATCTTTATTAATATGTTAGTATTTCAATTCCTCTCAATTAAAATTAAAAGCAGTTCATATAGCAAAACTAGGACCAACAATTGCCGATGGTGATTTAAACCAAGCTCCTGAACGCGAGGACGCTACCACAGAAATGTTCAAAATATTTTTTTAATAAACCAGAAGTTCTATCAAACATCCTACAAAGCAAGAATATTTATCAAAGAAAAATAATTTGGTAAAATTTACAATTTTAAATTTGTAACACGTAAAAGGCTGAATATAATGAAAGTAACTTAGACAATTTGCACTTTTGGAGTTAGTATGCACTAAAGAAAATAATACTTCGCTACCCAGACACACCGGTTATTCAAACACAATATCAAAACCAAATCAAATTTGTCACAAAATGTTGCCAAGATTTTACAATTTATAAACTTTAAAAAAATAATATGTAAGTGCAACTATAATAAGTATAGTATCACACAAGTGTCTATATTCTATTCAGTGTTTAGACGTTAACTAATTATGCACAATTCCAACTGTTGCAGGTCAATGGATTTACATAAATATTGATATTTTCCCCCTACAGTTATTAATTAAAGAAAATTTAAAGTACAATAAAATAATAAACCGAATCATCGTATAACACAAAAATCAGCCCTAAAATTATAAATAAGCAAAACTGGTAGCTTGCCAACAATACGACTAACTTCCTTCAACCCTGTAAGCGGAGCACTTATTCGTAGTCTGATTATACATTTCAATTAACTGAAACATTAAGAATAATTTGATACCTTAATTATTTTAATATTAATTTTCTTTGGCCAAAAGATATCCTTTATTTAACATTAATATAATATGTACATATACAGATTACTTCTTTGTACCTTCACTTTCCCTTAAAAAGCTATTTTTCCCAAGATAATGGTAGGCACCATATTATTTGTAATGCTTCAACAAAATGTATCCAACTTATACATTATATTGGATACAACTGGTTGGAAATACGTAATTTATTTTTACTATACACACTAGCTAATGTTTTAAAATTTATTATTTGCCTGAATACTTGAACCATAATTCATTTAAAAAATTATTATTTATATTTAAAAAAAAGTAATTTGTTAACATAATATGTAATGTAAATTGTTGTGGGGATATGTAAGTGGATGTTGCATAATTTATCTACTTAATTTAGAACAGGTTTTAACCTAACCCTTTAAAACTGAATTAACATTGCCTCTAATTATGTGAACATCTCTGTAAATATACTGAATACAGAGTTCATATTTTAAGTAATCCTTCGTAATATATTCAGGTAATGAATAAAATAATTACAATATGTTAGTATTTACCATACGCAGCAATAAAAAAATATTTCTCGAAGAATCCGAAGTGAATTCGTCAATACGTGCAGATTTGTTGCGGACGGCGCAGCACGCGGGGTGCCGGATGTCGATCGTCACTTAGTAGCAGAGCGTGCGCCGGCTGAGTTAGACGTGTTTTATGCTGTCGTTTGTGATGATCAATGTTTTTTCTCATTTTTAGCACTTTTACACAAAAATTTATATAATTATTTTAATGATTAATATAAGTAATAAATATAAAATATTCATATTTATCTGACTTAAAAATCGCAAAAGTCTACATGTACACTGAATTTACAGCACCGTAATGCGTATTTTTATTTTAGCACCGTGAGGGAAAGTTATAATGTCGAAAAGAAATTGTAAATTTACTAATGAACTGCAAAAAAACTACCCATTTATAAAAAATCTTTGTAGTGAAGACAGCAAAGTAAAGTTCCAGCAATGTTTTTCAGAATTTTCTATTGCACAAGGTGGGCAAGCGGACATTATAAATCGTTTAGCGGCTGTCGCAAGCTCTTTATCTATTAAAACAATTTTTAAAAACGATGATTCCATTCAAGGTGATTTAGTTATTGCGGCCAAAGAGGTCACATTTTCCTTTCACACAACAATGCATGATATGAGCTTCAAAACTTCTAACTGTACGTCCAAATTAATTTCAAAATTCTTTGAATCAAAATTTAATGCTGCGAGAAACAAATGCGAAGTGATAATTATCCAAGTTTAGATAATAATGTCCCGGTTTAAAGCTTCATAATTATGGTAAGCCTACAAATAATTGAATTCTACATTTGACATTTGAAAAATATTAATACATCTATATCTCAGAAGCAGTGGTGTAACTATTGAGGTGTAGTTGGAGCAGGTTTTTTTAGGTGCGATAAGCTTTCAGTTTACCAAAAATTAATTCACCATCGTTGATTGTGCGAGTTCACAAAATGTAATATTCATTTATAAGCAGAACACATCTTTCCATGTTCCAAGTCATCATGATTACAATCAGCAAAATTTGGAAGTTGAATCTTTAATACGTATATAGAATTTTCATTTGGCTGCATCACAGAAATACATATCTGTATTAATTGTTTACATTATAGTGCAGTCATACAATGCATAATAAACTTGATTAACATTATCAGAAGTATTTTTAAACTATTAGAAGCAATCATACCAACCACCCTGTGAAAACCATAGATTTAGTTGACGATGGATAACCGCTCCAGGCACCTAAAGTGAAGTTACGTCATTACCCGGGAGCATGAACCACAACTATTTACTAAAAGCAAAATTAATAATGTATTTTGTTATATATTTTATACTCTGAAAGTGAAAATGAATGAAAAATGTAAATTAAAAAAATGATCACAATGACACATTGTGTAGTAAGTATAGAAATGTAACCTAAGGATGATTGCAGATGGCTATAGTTAATGAATAAATCTTCTCAACACAATGTATTAGATGTAAATTAAAAATCACAGTATGTACAATGTAAAACAATTGTGTTTACTTATAGATCTAATTAATTATAAAATTGAAACTTAGCAAAGGTACATCACTATTCAATATTCATCATTTTCAGAACCTGAATCAGCGTTATAAGAATCGGCAGTATCATTATCACTGTCTTCTTCGTGTATTGTAAGATGTCTCACATTTTCTTCTCCGTAGCTGTCGATTAAGCTGGGTTCACCATCGATCTCTAGGTTTTTAGATTTGAATAACTTTGCTTTGTACATGGCATACGATAGTCCATACCTGTCCACATCATCCGGGTTGGCATTATATGCAGATTTACCCTTAGTGGCCGTACTGCCATAAACTAGTTGTTCCTCACCATCATCACTGGACAGCTGCTCTTCTAAAAAAAAAATTGTAATTTTGTAAAATTGTAATAGACTGATCGCACACTGAGCAATGTGCATCAAAGCAATCTCAATCTCATGTAAGAATTTTATGAGATCAAAGACTGTATTGTATCAATCCCTGAAGATGAATATAAAAATTACTGTTTTCTTTTATTTTAAAAATAATTACCCAAGTTGCAGTTTGTCATAGCCATTCTCATGTCTTCTTCCTGGATACTGTCATCAGTATCGGGATAGTCATTTCTCCAATTGTTTTCATCATTGGAATCATCATCTTCATCTGCTTCATCTTCTGATGCAGATTTCCGACCATTGTCTCGGTATGATCCGAATACCAAATCTCCGTGGTAAGGGTCTATCCTAAAAAAATGTTTTAAAACGAGGGATTTTAATATATCCTATTAAATATTGTAGACTCTTATATTTATTCTAATTTGCAAACTAATTATGAGAAAGGTTGGTAAGAGTTGGCTTTGTACCTCCGTAGTCCATAATTTAATGTAAATCGTCACAAAAAGTAATAAATTAATATTCAAATGTAAACAAGTATTTTAAAGTTATTTTATATGTAGAGTGAAATTCAATTGCAGCATCACTAAAGGAATGAAAATATTCTGAAAGAGGAATTTATGACTAGGTATGAAAATTACCAAGATTAACATAATATTTTTTAATACAAATTAAGTTAATCAATTAGAAATACAAAAAAAATTACTAAAATATTTTGGTAGCAACCAAAATATTTTTACATAGATTTGTATTTAAAAACATCACAAAACTATGTACTTAAATTACAACTTCATAACAAAATGCGTTTTCATTAAAAATAATAATATTTTAACTTTTCGTTTACATTATCTCTTTGGTTAGTAGAAATCGTGCATTTATTAATTCAACACAATAAATCAATGCATACCCTTATAGCTGGGGTTTTAAGAAAGGTATGCAAAATACAGCCATCAGATTTGCAGCTGCCACAAAGAAAAACATTAGAAACGCAACATTGTCAGATAATAAAAAAATGCTCAGACAATTTTGATATTTTGGATATCTTATCATTTTGTTTGTTATTATGACAAGATGTTGATGGGAAATTAATAGTTATTAAACGCTTTTTAATGACAGCAATAAAAAAATTGTATAAACATGATCTAATATTTAATTTTTTTAATGAACCATTGAATAAAACATACCTGACTATATCATCCAGCATTGTTACATCAAAATCTTTTTGTTGAGATAAATACAAATCATAAGCATATTGCTCGGTTGAAACGGAACTCTCTTGTTCAGAACTCTCTTTGGAATGATGCAGATCAAGAACACAGTATTTGTCGTCTGAAAGATCCGCCTCATCTTCAGGGCACAAGGACAGGCCCCGGCTATAGTTTAATATCTTTATTTTGTTATCATAAACGACCGATTTATGTTCTTCCTTCAATTTTCTAATTATTTCTGGAATTTTTTTTGTTGTATCCAAAAGGTGCGTTTTGTCTTGGTTCTTAAACCAAGATCTTTTTAAAGGGTGCGTATTATCCTGAAAGAAGACAAATAGAAAAATATATATTTGTGATATTAGGTTAGTTCATATGAAATGACAAATTTGGTGAAAAATTTTTTAGAATTTACATTTATTTATCATTATATGATCCATTTGCTGCAATGACTTTCTCTTAACGATTTACTGATAAAAATGTAGAATTTTGATAAATTAGATTTTAAGGTTTTTGAATGCTTTTATTAAGGTATCCTGGTTTCAGGATGTCTTATTACGTAGAAATACTTCCAAATGTCCAAAAACGTGATAGTCTGTTGGCGAGAGGTCCAATGTTTAAGGAGGATGCGGTAAGATCATAAAACTATCGGGTTCAAAATTGTCTGACAATTTTATAATAGTAGTTTGTAAAGTGCGTGGTCTAGTATTGTCTGTATGACCGTAGCATTGTCATGCAGTATAGGTCCAAGTCTTTTTACTATCAGTAGTGGTTGCTTCGTTAGTCAACCGAGTATTTTTAATTATGTAAAATATCTATTCATAAAACGAATGGGATTTATCCTCAAATGTGTTTTCAAGATCATTGTTTTTTATAAATACCACTTCATTCACGGTTCCCGAGAATATAAAAACAGATGGAGAAAGTAAATCGTCATTATCTGTTCTGGGGCGCTTGCAGTGAAGTACCAGCGCCTCCAGAGGACTCTCCTCCAACCGTCTCTTGACCCTCACAATGGTTGAAGACATTCTGAAACATTATGAATACACTTACAATATGTAACTTATAGTATTTGATTATGTAACATTACATTTTAATTTTATTACTGTAAAAATGGTAACGGGTCACAAGGTTTTCGGTGTTTTGTAGAATTTCGTCCTGGGTGCTAACCTTGCGGATTTTTTAAATTAGCCTTGGTGTGTCTTGAAAGCAACAATATATGTAAATCCCAAGTTCAATATAACATAATAAATACAAACTCATTACAGATAACTTTACGTGTTGAATGACAGGAAATTAAATTATTTAGGTTATGTTATGAAAATGCATGTTTGTTAATAATCTGTCATTGTAGCGAACTCATATATTATATGTACGTATAAAATTATTGGTTATTTCTGATAAATATCGTATTAAATATTTATATTCAAAATGCTTACATTCGAAATTGAAATAACAGTCAATACAAACAAGTCAAATACGGACGCGCCAGAGAAATTTTCTATTGCCGCATCGCATCCATAGACAAGAGATATATGTCAAGCCGTCAAATAAAAACATTTCGGCTATAAACAATATAACCTTCAAAGATTTTTGACAAACGTAAATAAGTACCTACCTTGTTGTGCACTCACTAATCTTACAATTCATGTATGTTTTCATGTATTTTCTAATTTCTGTTTGTGTTAGTCGAATGAACATTTTTATGTCAACATTTTTCATTTTTCACCAACTAAATTATTAATCCATTTCAGTAACTGTGATGTCCTTGAGATTGTGTGAATATGTGTGTTTCAGGGCGCCAGCACTGCCGGGTCCAGATGTATGTGGGTGTGTGTGTGTGGCGGGTTTAAAAAGATGATGCGTGCCGAGCGCGGCCTTTTTTCTTTACCGTTCGTCTCCGTAAATAGTTGTATACTCTGTACCATAACGGTATTATTATTGTATTAAAGATTATAATTAGCACATAAAGGATTTTTCATCGGACTATCAACAATCTTCGGTGAGGTATACAACTTGGTAGGTACTGATCACAAAAGAATGTAACGATTTGGCGCAGCCGGTAAAAATTTTCTTGATATTGGGCATCAAGAAAATAAAAGACAAGGATTACGGATAAAATTTGTTTTTGGGAGGATTACAAATTGGTAGCAAACGGCGGAATGAGCGAGGACCAAAGAAGAACGAGTTCTTCTTGAATCTTGATCTTCAGGGTGTAGAGGACCGGCGACAAGAAGGCTCAGGGCGTGTAGTCGGATGGAAGGCGCAAGGCGGACTTCTACGAACCGAGGCAGCCACGGGACCAGAGCGGCGGACCGGGAAAAACTTTGACTTTGACATATTTAAATAAAAAATCAAATAAAATCCAAACGGAAGTTCAAGGACGTTCCAATGTCAAGCGAAATTTACATCCAAAGATAGATCAGGGTCGAAGAAATAAAAACAAGACGCAAATCGTCCAAGAGAAGGAATTTCATGTAAGGGAATATGACTAAAAAAAAAGTAATTCTATCCACGTCAAAGAAAAAGAAGACTTGAATCGTGCCCACAGAATAAATTTAGAATATTACAGCAAACGTGAAATAAGTTAGAAAATAAGAAAAGGTTTGTACAAATGAATGACGAAACGAAGTAATTTCCTATTTATATTTGTCTGTATCATGTAAACATATAAAATTTTGTTTAGTAATTAGATTATAAACCTTTCTTTGTTCGCAGGTAATTCAAAACTGAAACTGAAGTCCACGATAGTCCGAAATATATCTACTTCCTTGAGTATCAAAACATTGGTACGGGCAAAAATATAAAAACAGTTTCAGAGAGACAAGAAAATGTATTTTTATTACGATTAGAACTTCACCAGCTACCAATAAATCATCAGCAAAAATAAAAGTTTTTCTGTTTTCATCCATTTTGTGCGGCTTTGATATATTCATTTTAATATATGTATTTTTTCTCTTTACGTAAAAATATGTAAAAAAATTAACTTAATGAGTTTTATACAGTAGATGGACTTTTATACTGTTTTAATATATATACAAAGTTACATAATTTATCCTAACGTAGATGTTGTGTAATACCCACAAACCCACAAAATAACGATGAAAACATCTGGTAACTGGTATCCTTTTCAATCTGGTTCATATACAGCTTTGGTTAAAACTATTGCTGTCATGACTTAATTCTGACTACAATATTTATTACTTCTATGTCAGCATTGATAACAGCTTGGATAATATCGAATGAAAAAAATGTATTTTCGATTTCGATAGTACTCTTCGCCTAAAACAAAATGTGGTCTGAGATAAGATATTGCTCTGTTCACTACTCGCCCTGTCTACAATCCACTCTTGTGTACTTCAGGTACATCATCTGTACATCTTTTCATCGATTCTGTGGCATATAAATGTAAAGTTATCGAAACCCGGTAAAAATAATTAATAGATGACGTAATATTGCCGACAAAAATCGAAATAAGAAGGGACATGCGGAATCTAGCGGAAAATCCCATTTCTTCCCACAAAAAATTATGTATCGAGGTCTAAGATTTACTTTTCCTGTCAAGAATATTTTGTACAATTAATTGATCATCAGAAAAGTCTATGATATTACTGCTATTTGACAATACATATTGTACATTTCGATACTACAATGAAAAAACATCTGATTTTTATGACAGATATCAGGTGGCTTGCGTGCAGTGCCCACACGCACCAGCAATCTTAACTTTAAAGAGCAATCACCGGTGGTTTAAACAAGTAAAGACTAACGTCAATCGAGCAAGTCGTTTTTGAAAAAAAGTTACTTTGACTTTAATCTTTACTTGAAACCTAATCAATGTAACCGGCCCTTAGTCGGAGGTCTTTTTCAGATTCGCCAGACAAAACTGCCGTCGCCCCAGTGGCGTAACTACAAAAATTGGGCTCCAATATAGAGTGGAAAAATAAGTATTGTATATAAGATATACGAATATTAGTACAGCGTGGTTTATCCAATAAATAGTCTCTTGTCTTCATAGTATTCACACTTTCATGAAAAAAACACACGTGTTCTTTGAAATTTACAAACACACTTGCTTCGCTTTAAGGCGATTTTCACTTTACGGCGATGGTCTGGTCCCTAACCCTACATAGTGGCTGAGTATTGATTCCGCATGTAATGTTTTTACGTCATCGATAATGTTTTCACGTGTTTTGTAATACACAAAAGAAACAATTTTATAATTCCATTTCTTGCTGTGGATTACCATTAAAGCTGGTAAAGGTACCGATTCTCACAAAACTATCAATGCAAATGGATTGTAGGACGCGAACATTTTGGTCTCTTATCTAACGTGGGTCCAAATCGTTCAAATGCACTGCATTAACATAATTTACGCCACTGCGATCTACTGTCAGTCCATTCTTCCCAACTTATCTATGATCTCAACTTTCCATTCCATAGATAAAAAATTTCGCATCTGACGAGCGTTTGACAGAAAGCTGTTTATTTTGTGACGTCTTCTCGCATCCTGTTTTGGTTAGCGGCTTTAGCCAGAATCATTTTTAAATCTGTAATCTAATCGCTCGGTGTGAGTTTTGACCTCGTTATTGCCGTTGAATCATAATTCATACAAACGATTAAACAACAAACAGTATGAGCGACTTAAAACCATTTAATATTGGCCCAGACGATGGATCGTGGCGGACACCCGCGTTTAGACAAAATGTTGTTGCGAAAATGTATGTGTTTGATTTTGTTCGATCAATTCCTTATTTTGAATTATTTTAATATTACATTTATTTTATAAAGACAGCATTACGTATTCCATCTAAACAATTTACCATACTTTATGGTTGCAAATACAAAAATCATGCCATACCAGGGGTTGCGTATGTACCAAATAACCAATAAACAATATTGTTACATCATTGAAATTCTGCCTCAATGTTTCAGAGATGAATCCATCCAGCGCTCGGGCATGCCGACATCTCGCAACAGTATTGAGATGGAAAATCATGTCTTTCAAAAAGCAAAAACAAAGGAAGAGTACCTGAGCATGGTTGCTAGGCTCATATTGCATGTGCGGGATATAAGTAAGTCAAATGTATAATTATTTGGAGTTGTATTACTGACTAATCATAAAATATACAGTATAGCAAAAAATATATATTATTTAAAGGTACACTTTACATATAACTATACGGCGGCCTGTGCAGTTTTTTTCATTTGCAAGTTCAGTTTTACTGACCTGCACAGGCTGCCAGAATATATTGATATTAAATTATTAAAGTTGATAATCCCTCGCTCTTAAATATTATTTTGTAATAAAAATGTAATACGTCTGTGAAATGTATGCGCAAGTGAATTAAAGCTTCATTAAACACATTTACATTTAACATAGTATTTTTTAAGTATTTACTTTTGAGGTAAGCGGGTGGGCGCATAATACTGAATAGTAAAAGCGACTTTTCTTAGTGGAGATTATTTGGGGTTTTTTCCAGGTCAATTATTTTTTCAACACCCTGGATGATCGAGTCTACCGCATATAAGAAGTGTTTCAACAAGCATTGGCACCCATTTCGACATATTATTAGGCAGATTGCATATTGATCATACGTGGCGGTGTTTGTGAGTTTTCCGATTGAATTGTGAACTAAAATTAAATTGGGAAAAGCTGTGTTCCAGCTGAGATGAGCAGCTGAGGCAGCTCATTTTTTAAACATTCTACTCACACGTTTCAAACCTTCGCTCGCAGATATTTTATAAAAAGTGTATATAAAAAAAATCATTTTTTTCTTTAACATTGCTACCCATAGTAGATAAATAATCACTCTAAATATTGACCATTCCATTTTATTGCAGCATGTTTTGCACATTCTTAGGATACACACATAAATTAAACAATTTATTAATTAGGTTAGTGATCATCTTGCCATGTCTCTTGTCACAACAAAATAAAATTGGTTAATGTACAATATTTATGTAGTATAAATTTTACCACTCGGGTATGTGTTTTTACACTAAAAAATGTTTTAGTGTAAATTTGTGTTAATGAAAGGGGAGCATTTATGCATAGATAAACTAAGTTAGTATTTATTTCCTTCATTTTGCAAATTTCTTTGAACAATTTTATTTTTTGGACATTGAATATCTAATTACAATTGATAGTGTAGTATTTCTACATTGTCGCCTTTTTAACAAAACATTGTCTAAAATTTCATAGGAGGATTTTTATTTGGTTCAGTTCTTTCGTGAATGATTTTTTGAACAGTGTAAGTACCTAATTAAATGAAAACTAATCCATGCATTTGAGTAGAGATGGCGCTTACCTTTTTTAAATCTCTTTCAGCTTATTTTGTTTGGAACTAAATTAAGATATTAATAGATTTCTCATAAATTAAGATAACGCAGCATTAAAAACATGTTAAATATTGACATAATTTCGGTATCCACACAATTATACGTTCTTTGATATTCGAGATAAATTTAACATAATTTTAGTACACACAATTATACGCTCTTCAGTATTTTCCCAACAGAAAGTTATTACAGGTAATATGTAACAACAGTTAAATCATAACAAATTTTTTAATACTTTGTACTTTCTTAATAATAGACTACCTTTATACTCGCGTATTGGGATAAATAATTTGGAGGCCTTGGATTTGACAAAAGTTTAAAACAAAAAATAAATGTAAGATTTCTCGAATCATCCATTTGCAATACTGATATTGATAAGATTTCACAATTCAGTTTGATCTTATCACTGCTAGCAGAACTGTAGGTACTTATCAGAAGTTGTATTATTATCTAAGTGTGACTTTTCACTCTGCTTGCCTGAATTTGCGTCTGCAATGTTTTGTTAATTTAAATATACAATGTAATATATTCCCACATAGTGTTAAGCAAATAAAATATTAAAAATTTTCACATAGCTGTGATTTATTACAAAATAAATTACTCAAAATGAATAAAATATGGATAAAGAATTCTTCTTCTTTTTTGTATTAAGAAACGGTTTCTTTCTCGCTGTAACACTCCTTCATCTCACTAGTTCCCTTTATCTACCCACTTCAACAAATGGTGCATGTTCCTTCCTTACCTCTTCCTCCTTACTATTCCCGTTTTGTATATTTGTGTAAAACGAATGTGTTGGAAAATGATTGCATTATTACTATTATTATTTTAAAGGTTTTAGGTTATGTAGATAACCAAATAAACTGATAAATTAACCATAGTACTAGGTAGGTTTTACTTACCAAAATGAATAGCGTTTATATTGTAATTTGCTGTTTCATATTGTCATGTTCATTTAACACACAATTTTTTGTATTGTGTCACAACTAATCGATTCCTTCTGTTTCAACAGCACATTACCATATGAATTGTCAAGTATAGATATGTGAGTCATTGGAAATTTTGTACATATTTTTATAATTTTATGCAAATATTCTTCTCAATACATTTTGATAAATAATTATTTTCCTCCATCCAAAGGTCTAATAATTTCACGGTAGGTTTAAATCATCTGTCTGTATACAATGTCATGTTCTCTTATTTTTAAAAGTATAGCACCATTTTGAAAAGGTGACAAGAGTAGGAAATATTTATACTGTCATATGTAATTTTTTGATTTGTACTAAACCAAAAATTGTCATAAAATAATAAATATATTCAATTCAAATGTACTCAACATAATTTGTTAGATATGACATTTTAACCTGTACTGTGTTTGTTGTTAAATAATTTTTATATTTTTAGTTCTGTGATTTTATGAATTTCTATTTCATTATTCTAGATACAAAGAAGGGTGGCATGGGCGGAGGTCCCGGTACTCCTCAGGGCATCGCCGGATTGACAGGTGGGCCGGGAAACAGTCAAGCCAATCTGGGACCCGGTAACCAGGTCGGGGCGGGGGGCCCCGGGGGTAATGCTGGAGGTCAGGGGATGGCCCCCGACCCGATTAACGCCCTGCAAAACCTGGCCAGTCAAGGTTCCAGGAACAATCAGATGATGGGCAACATGGGCCCGCAGGGGCAGATGCAGGTCAACCAGGCCAACATGGGACCTGGAAGCCAAATGGGAGGAATGCAGAATCAAATGGGTCCGCAGGGTCCGATGGGCCAACAAGGACCGCAACAGAATTCTCCGATAACGGCTACAAATCTTCTGCAAACTCTCAATCAAAGGCCACAACTGAATATGCAACAGCTGCAGAACAAAATGGGAATGGTGCCCAACCAGGGTCCCATGGGCCCCAACAATATGGGGCAGGGGCCCATGGTCAACCAGATGATGGGCGGGGGCATGCAGGGGCAGATGAACAATCCAAACCAGATGGGACTGGGCGGGATGAATGCGCAGATGGGGGGACAGATGAACCCCAACATGGTGGGCCCTAATCAGATGGGTAAGCTATACCATACATTCTTACATTTTCATTCATGTTTTTGAAAAAATGTTTATATTATAATATGTATATAATTCTCGTTTACAGGAAATATAACAAGCCATTATATTTCCAGCATTATTTTGTAATTCAGATTAAACATTTGATACATTTATAATTGTTGTATATAGGAAATATGACAAGCAGCCAAATGAGCATGATGCAACAGCACATGCAACAGCAAAGAAACAAAGATGGGCCCGTAGGTATGTTGGGATCTGGTGGACCAGGAATGGGTCAAGGCGGGCCGGGAATGGGCCAAGGCGGACCTGGAATGGTTCAAGGTGGCCCGGGAATGGGTCAAGGTGGCCCGGGAATGGGTCAAGGCGGGCCAGGAATGGGCCAAGGCGGTTCGGGGATGGGTCAGGGTGGGCCGGGAATGAGTCAAGGGGGTCCGGGAATGGGTCAGGTAGGGCCAGGAATGGGCCAAGGTGCACCGGGGATGGGCCAAGGTGGGCCAAGAGCCGGAGCTCCATCCCAGTTTTTGAGACAGTCACCATCTCCATCAGCTCAGCCGAGTCCCGCTCCGATGGGAGGCCCCAGTCCAGCTTCAATGGGTGAGTGGTTTTGAAAGATATTTTCAGTACAGGCAGTACTCGATTTTATGAACGAGTTCCGTTCCTTGAGGTCGTTCATGTTTTTGTTCATTGTGCGTCAAAACACCTAAATATGCACTTTTTGCGTATACAATCACATTACAAATACGCTACAAATGTTTAATAAATTGAAATTAAATTAAATTTAAAAAAAAAAAAAATTAAAAATACTAACAAAATTATGTACATTCAACTTTAGGTAGATGGTTGAACTTGCGATGAAACGGCTGCGATTGGTTCGTCCACTGCACAGTTAGTTTCTGTTTCTGGTTCCAAAATATCTTTTCCTCTTTTCATTTTTGCAATTCTTTCCATATTTGAGTTCTATTGAGTCTTCAAACATTGCCAATTCCCCAGAAATTAACTTAAAAGCTGCAGCCATTTTCTTTGTCGTAAATGTTTTAGAATGTAAAATTTCAAGTTTTTCTTGTGTTTAAATTTGCTTCTATTTCTATTAACTCATCAGTTATCCAGTTCCTTAGAATAGGAGTCCATCAACTCAGCCGGGTAAAGTTTGAGTTCCATTTGATTACTCAGTTCAACAGTTTAGTGCATTATGTAAATAACAACATTTTTAAAATTGTGGTGTTTGTTATAGCGAATGTAGGTAAATCGAGAACTGCCTGGAAAGTTATTTGAAAATGAAGAAAATTGTATTTTAGTCATTTCTTGTTTTGACATTGTATTCTCCGGTGCTAGATATTTCATCAGGTTATGAAATCACACATTAATAGTAATCCACGATGTCGGGAAATGTAATTTCCAGGTGTGATGGGTGGTCCTATGCCTTCGCCTATGTCGGTGGGGAGTGGCGGTATGGGAATGGGTGGCGGGGCAGGGGGAGTGGCCAGCCCCGCCCTCGCTCCCTCGCCTTCTCCACACCACCCCTCCCAGCAGCATTCTCAACAAAACATGCAGCAGCAACAGCGGTAAGAAAATTCAATGATTCATATAGGGTGTCCAGTAGAAAATTTTAAAGTTTAATATATTATTAAATAATAAAAAAAACTACAATGTTATTCTCATATTTTATTTATACAAAATGGAGTTTAACAATGCTAATTTAATGTTTTATAAACAATATCATCTAAATGCCGTCCATTTCTCTCAAGACACTCTTGCAATTGGACTCTTAAATTAGCGAACACGCAAGAGCAAAGTGTTGGTTCAATGGCAGCAACTTCACGGTGGATATTTTCTTCGAGGATTATTGCTGTAAACTCTCGACTTAAGGTATCCCCACAAAAAACAGTCGCAAGGTGTAAGGTTCGGTGACCGAGATGCCCAGGGTATGTCTCCGTACTTGCTGATTAATTTATTGGGAAAAATTCCCCTCCATTGAAACTCTAGCTGTGTGTGGAGTGGTCCCGTCTTTCTGAAATTGTGTTCTGTGTGTGTTAAACCCGGAAAACAGCTGCAGTTGCGGTACCAAAACCTCGTTGATCATTCAGCAATACATTATCCCGCAGGCGGAAATTGCACACCACACTGTCGTTCTTGGACAATGCAAACGTTTTTAATGGCGTTTCCTTGGGTTGTTGGGGCACTAGTATCTCATGTTCTGTTTATTAACATAGCCATCGATATGAAAATGTGCTTCATCAATAAACAATACGTTTCCAAGCATTTGTGCTGTTCCAAAACTTTCCAGCATCGTTCTCGCTAAGGTTTCACGTAAAGAATAATCATTTTCATTGAGAAACTGCATGATATGTAGTTTATATGGGTGAAACTGTAGTTTCTTTTTCAAAATAAAGTGCACTGTTGCTTTTTTTATTCCAGTACAGACTAAATCTTCTTTATCGATTTATGCGGATTGCGCATAATTTGCCACATGCTCTGGCGTCACTGCTGATGTTGATGATCCCGGAGAAGTTATGTTAACCATTGTCCCTTCTTGTCTGAACTTTTGAACCCAACACCAGATAAGTTGCGCGCTCGGCCCATCACTTACTCGTTGAATATTATAGTGAGTACAAAAAGCGCGACGCGCACGAACCAATGAATCACCGCACTTTAAATATTGCTCAATCGCGACCAGTGACTCATTGCGACTGGCAAATCCGGAAATCACGCGCGTCAGATAATACTTCTCCCACTTACCTCACCCTGATGGTTTACGAGCAATTACAATTTAATCTTGAAATTTTTCCGCCGAACACCCTATATTATTTCTGACAAATTGTGGTGAGTTACAAAAAAATCTAGTAAAATTGCTTATATGGGGGAAGTGCGACATATCATAGTGATTATTTTTGTTCTGTTTACACATCACTAATTGAGAATGTTTCCATTAAAAAATATATGGGGTACCATACCAACACTGAGTAGATGCACTTTCCCTACGGTATGGGGTATATCTGGTCTTATAAATCGTAATTCGCGGAAATAATCACAAAACTAATATATGCATCACAAACTACAACTCAAAGTAAAGGTACAAGTTGACATCAAACAAGTGTCATCATTTGAAATGGTATTACAAGCAAACTAATGTTTGGATTTGCACCATCTCTGGACCGTCTCTTCAAATATTGATTTATAACGTTTCTTAATAGATTGTGGTACTGAAATCCAATTTCAAACGTAATTACGAGACGTAAATGCACTTAGCCCGACTCACCTTAACTGTAAAAAAAAGCATTTTCAACTAATAAACATAGCGATTATCTTATTTTTCTATATAATTGGAACGGACCCTATGGAATTTGGTGGGTTTGTATCGTAAAAAATGATTCGTTATATGGCATTTCGCTTTATGGTGTATTATTAGAGGAAGGTTTAGCTTATTTTGAAAATGTAAGAATATTGCTGTAACATGTATTGCGTGTGTGTATCTCTATTTTAATTTTTTAAAAATACTAAACAAACAATTTATGTCATAGAATATGAGATTCAATAAATGTGAATTCCATCGCTACAATAAGCATCATCAAAAAATGCAAAAGAACCATAGTGATTAAATTACATATTTTGAAGTTACTGCTGGGTCAGCTCTGCCGGCAGAGTAGAACAGGTAGGCTGCCCTTCAAACGGGTATGAGGCGGTTGTTGTGCCTTTTATGCCACTTCGACCCTGTATGCTGGTAAATCGTAAATTAAATAATCTCTAAAACGTATCTTTCAATGTTGAAGTCATTATTTGTGATCACACAAAGTGAGTGGCCTAACCAAAACAATTAATATGCACAAAATACCAATAGAACATATTCCATGGAATACCAATTTTCCATGGAATACCAATATTACCATGGAATACCAATTTTCTTCATACATTATGCGTTCTGTCTTACACCCTTTTAGAAAATGGATAATATAATAATGAAATAAAGAAACATAAGTATATTTCGTTTAGCATAATGAAAGGATCTGAGATTTGATGTTTACTGACTTTAATTATCTGGAATTATGCTGAGAATATTTCAAAATATTCAATTCTTCATTGTTATTATTTTAAATGATATCACGGATGTAGGTCGCTCGGTATGGCCCCGAGCCCTTCGTCTTCCCTAAACACCCCCCTGGGTGCAGGGACCGGCGCGGCCCCATCCCCTGGCGGCGGAGGCGAGGATCACGCTTACCGGGAGAAGGTCCGTCAGCTGTCCAAGTACATAGAACCACTGAGGAGAATGATCTCCAGGATGGTCAGCGAAGGCGAGAGTAAGTACATTCATTGTCATTATTTTGTTCACAGGTCATATTCACCATTACTGACTCAGTGACTAACCTTGATGTATATGATATCTTCAACGATAGTCTTTTTTTTTTCCCTTATTCACAGAGCATTTATAATATTAAAAGTTATTGACTTATGCGTCAAACTTTAAAAATTCAGTCAATTTGTAAACTATATTTCTTCTAAATATTTTAAGATCTCTTAAAAGAGATTGGTGTTTTCAGAGCTGTTAACTTGATTTGTAATATTTTACAGATGTCGATAAGTTGACCAAAATGAAGAAATTTCTGGACATTTTGTCACATCCATTGAAAAGGATGCCTCTGGAAACTCTCCTGAAGTGTGAGGTGGTGCTTGAAAAGTTAGACTTCAAAAGAGGGGAAGGAATGTCACTGCACTCGCAGACCAACCCGCTGCATCTACAGGGTTTGAAGGTATGCGGGTTCTGGTTGTGCTTGTGATATTTCGTAAACATGTATAATATATTAGGAGAACACATTCTTATTGTGAAGTTGTAATTATTCAGAACATAGGTCTGTGATATTTTAAATATAGGTTCGAAAATTTGTCACTAAAAATATTGTCGCTGTAGCATAGTTGGATAATACACCTTTTCCGGTTTGGAAAGAGATCAGAAGAGAGAAAGATAAAATTGATTTTATATGTATATCTTTCTAATTAATATATTTAATTCATATTTATGTATAATTTAGATTCAACAATTTTGACTTGTCTGATGTTTTAGGAACATCAAATTTTCAACCCTCTGCTAGAAGTAGTGAATAACAGCTTGCAGTCACCGGTAGCTAATCACACGCTGAAGAGGACGTTTGGACCCTGCGTTGAGGCATTGTGTGGCCCAGAAATTAGGTAATCATCTTTTAAAATTTAATTTCTAGCAAAATATTTTATATGATCTGATATGATTCAGTGTGATCAAGTATGTTCATTTGTCATTGTTCTCTACAGACACATGCCACCACTGTTGAAGAAACTTAAGGTGGAAGAGCCCAATCCGGATATCCCTGACATATTACAAGGAGAAATTGCTCGCCTTGACAGCAGATTTAAGGTGATAAATTATTCAGTAATAATGTGTTCCTAGTGAACTTTTTTACATGTTTTTTTCCATTTCTGTAAAATATCCATCGATTGTTTTCTCGTATCTCGTTCAGTTTATAATCTCAAAAAATGTTTAAATCAAATCAGCTGGTAAAAGTCACAATTCTTAGAGTAATGGTGAGTTTGAAAGTGTGTGTGCATGTGTAGAACAAACCTTTTCATTTTCGCACAATGAGGAGTCGGTATTCGTAAACAAAGATGGTGATTAGAAAATCTAATAATAATTATTAGTTTATTTTTTTGCTGTTATTTCATATTGAGTTAAGTCATATTATTAATTTTCTTATTTTATTAAACATCATCTATTTATTTCCCTGTTTATATATTGTTTATACTTTTATATTTATATGTAAAATATTTACAGGTGTCTTTAGAAGGCCTACAAGTCGGAACGGGTGGAGGAGGCATCCGTCTCGTGGCGCAGCTGGAAGACGCACGTCTCCCGTGCGTACCACCTGTGTGCGTGTGCGTGCCGCGCGAGTACCCGTCCTGCTCGCCCTCCTGCCTGCCACCCGCTGCGCCGTACGCCGCCACGCCCTTCTTGCGCCGCGTGCACGCCGCACTGGTGGCTCGCCTGCGCGCCCTGCCCCGTCGTCACTCGCTCAGCCAGTTGCTCGACACTTGGGAGATGAGCGTGAGGCAGGCTTGTAACCCCAATGTGCCGCAGGAGGCGCACACGCCTACCACGCTATTGCTAGGCATCTGAATTACACGAAGATTCATTTGATTTGATCTGATTCCAGCCTCTAAAATTGTTTACTATTTCGAACATATTGATATTTTAATCATATGCTCTCTTAAATAAGATTGAAATTGATTTAACAAATGTATAATAATTATAAATAATAGCAGATTTCATCTAAGTACATAATTTATTAATGGATCTATAAAGCTATTTAAATATACTATCTTTAATAAAGACTCGCATCACATTATACAGTTTTGGTTTCAAAATATTTATATGATAAAAATAAATATTACATTTTTTTTCAATAATTGTAAAAGACATTTCAAAATATGGCATTCTTAATAGATAGTTTTACAAATTTAGTGTAAATATTTATATACATACATATTTGTGTATATAATATTATATTGTTAAATGCATACAGTTTAATATTTAGTATTATATTTTTATATACTTATATATAAAATGGAACCTAGATTTTACATTTTCCCATAATTTGTATACAAATTTACTGGTCCTGTTTCAGTTTCATATAATTTGCTATTCAAATTATCCACAATTTCCTGCTAATTGCATTTCTATAGATATATATGTATCAAACTGCTGAAAAGAAAACCGTAATTTTATTCAATTCAATTGCATTTTATGTTGGCTATGCTGAAACTAAACAAGTTTCTATAAATAGCCGTGTATATAATGTTCAAAACTCAACCACAACATTCAAAATTGTTGATGAACCATATTTACAATTTTTACACCTTGATATGAAATAAGAATGTTTGAATTAGTACAAATATACAAGAATTAATGAAAAATGATTTAATAAATATTAAAATAATTTGTGAAACAAAGAAAGCCGTGGATACTATATATTCACAGAAGGTCGAAGTGCGATGTTCTTCATTTACAAATGTACAATTTGCAAAAAGTATAGCTCTTTTTCAACAATTGGCGACAACAGCATCAAATATGCCAGGATAATAATAATAATAATTTAAATCTCGATTTAAAAAATGTTGATTACTTGATACAATTGTTTCTTGGAATTTTTGAATTATGTGAAATAACAATTTATGATGCAAGGGGCTCAGAATTATTTGTAATTACAATTTTTTTTGACTATTAAAATTGATTATAGTAGTTATGAAATATTTTAATAATTTTGAGTTATATCAATTACAATAATTCAAGAAGTTGTATTCTTAGAATGCTTTTGTCAAATAATTTTTTTTTTTTTTTTAAATTCTGTTATTCCTTTTCATTTAGTTTCAAGCAGATCTAAAACTACTTACCATCATAGTACAGTAAAATGCCATTATTACGAAATTCAAGGAACCAAAAAAAAAAATTTCATAATAACGAATTCCCACAAATAGCGAAAAAAAAAATTCCTAATATATGAAAATTCCGCGCGCGCCGTAGAAATAAATGTAGCACGGCTTTAAAAAAGTTCGTAAGTCCGGCAAACTAGACACCCATTGTCAGATTAATATGGGATATAACATAATAAGGCATTCTGCAAACAAATAGGTATATCTGTATAAAGAAAACTCTGAATATTCTATTTAGTTTTGTTTAACATTTTACTAAACGATATAAGATAAAATTAGGTGATATTTTTGGAAATTCCAAAATGTCATGCAAATATAAAACAATCTTAAATTTTAACTGTGTTTAATTATAGAGCCGCTACAAACATTGAGAGTTTCGCATGGTCAATCAATCTTCATATTTAAATCGTAGAAACGAATTCGGATTCATAATTTTTTGTCAAAGGTTAAAATTTTGCAGAAATTATCACGACCTGAAGCCATTTTAGGGTTCCACAAAATATTAAAGAATAAATTACGGAATACTAGTACATATAAATGTGGGTAAACAAACACAAAAGCAATTGTCAAATAAACATATTAACGAAAATGTCATACGCAATATTACCGTTCATTGGAATTGATGTAAATGTTCAGTTAGCATTGCGGGTGATACCATACACAAAGCTGACGATTTTGTCGGTTTTTATTTTCTCCATCTGGTCTAGATAAGACCCGTTTTTAGAGGCATGAATACGTGTACGCTTCAGAGTGTGGGAAGGGTGCCATTCTAACCTATTTTGATAATGGACAATAAATCCAACCTTGAACAAGTGGAGATTATGTCAAATGGCGTTATAAGAGCCTATTATGATCCCAAGAAGGTCCCAGAGACGTGTACGCTTCAGAGTGTGGGAAGGGTGCCATTCTAACCTATTTTGATAATGGACAATAAATCCAACCTTGAACAAGTGGAGATTATGTCAAATGGCGTTATAAGAGCCTATTATGATCCCAAGAAGGTTTACTGCGCAAAAACAATTGACAAACATGATCGTAAACAGCTGAAATATATTTTGAAATATTTTCATTGTAAAAATTTTATTTTTCGTTATATATTTACGTAAATGATCAGTATTTTTTCGTACGGTACAAAAATAATTTCGTTATGCATATTAACGAAATTTCGTTATATAAATTCATTTTTGTATGAAAACTTGATTATAGGGAATTAATTTTGAAAAAAATTTATTATTATTAGTTATTTATCGATATAACGGAGTTCGTTTTACTTACTGTATACATACCGAAAGAATGATTGCCCTTAATTAACACTTTACTTTATAACATTTTAGCTTGGTTCCTAGAAATGTGTAAAATCAGGGTTCCATTGACTATTTATTACAATCATGTGAATGTGAATGAATTTGAATGTAAATAAAACAATTTTATAAGATTTTTTATTATTTCTAATCACTACAATACAGGGTATTATACTCATTAACATTAATACCGAGGAATATTACACTATTGAGTAAATACTGTCACAACTGGTTATATCTTATCCTCTAAAGTCAATAACATACGTTAAACGTATCTACACTTCATGAGTCATACTTCACTGAGCATAATCATTTGAAATTTTACAAGTTTACCTGACCAAATAATAAATTTGAGGTAAGGCAGTCGCCTAATGGTCAGGGGATTAAATCTGTCCCGGGAGACCATCAGGTTGGTCCTATTTTTTATAATATGAGCACTTAGATTGATAAATAGTGAGAATATAAATGTATGCATTTCCACGCATGTATTTTAAAAAATATGTAATTAAATTATAATTCGAGATTCTTGGTAGTTCTGCTTAAAGATTTATATTCTATTGTATATTATACAGGTGCGGATATTCTTCTGCTTTAATAAAAAATAATATAATTTGACAGAAAATCAAGCATTGATTGGCTAATGTAGAAAATGGAAAAGAAATTGTTGGTAGGTAATGGTTAATTCAAGTGTAATGTTACTCTTAAATTTAGATTACGAAAGAAAATTGAATCTGAGTAATAAAATATGTAAATCTGTATTATGTGATATGATTTTAAAATTGTTACGCTGGAGTTGAGAAATTGAGCAGCCCAGTTTTAATATAATAAAAATGCATAAAAGAAGCAAGAAGTAGAAACAATCATCTATAATTGCGCTAACGTATGCATTCATTGTCAGTTTTGGTAAGGAAATCTGCTTGATTAGCACTAGTACAGATTAGCAAAAAATAATAATTAATATGTATAGCATGTATAATTTTGTCTTTTCTTACTGGAAATAAAAACAAATTACACTACATGGTGTATTGTTAAAGCAATATAATAAGGGATTTACGTATTGAAATATACCCTGGCCGCACGGCGGGCACCACTGATTGAGCAGCGGCCACAATAGCTGCCCGCAGGGTTTAGCATCAAGCAATAGCTGATTGCTTTTCTGTTAGTTGTAATAAATATATTATGAAATTAACTTAAATATCAACGTAATATAAGACATACATATGAGTTCTTGAGAGGTGATGTAAACATTCTACATATTCTAAATTCAATGATGATGGATGAAATTAATGTTGAGGATTATAAATAGGTACATATTTTCATTTCCAAATAAGGTCTTCTCAATAAAAAAATTTGGTCATTATATCACTTGGTTCACTTCACCTCTCGTGGGCTCATATTATAGTATCAAATTATTAACATTAATGTATTGCAAATAATATAATGCATACTCAGTCATTTTATACACATTAGCATTGCCACTATACCTTCTCATTTACAAAGTTAGAAACAAGATTTGTAGTCAAAATGATTTAAATTGCTTTGACAGTTTAAAGAAGAACCAATGCAGTTTAAATAATACTGGATTGGGCTCTTCAAGAATTAAATAAGTTGTTTAAAAAATCAAAGTGAATCCAAGGAGCACCAGTTGTAGATATATTTTTTTTTTACATTTTGTAGAACATCTGAAATGTTCTTATGATTGAAACTCCAAACCGGTCAGTCCACAGCTAGTCAGCTGCAGTCTAATACAATATCATTAGACAGCATAGCTACGGGCATTAATGATGTCAGAAAGATATATGTTATATACATGCTTAATTGAACTGAACATAGTGGTGGATCCACTTATCATAGTTTTTATTATAATGAGAACTGATAGGTTCCTGGGTTAGTGCACTCAGCGTGCTGGTCCGTGCTAGCGCAGCAGGACCAGTGGCGGGCCCCCGGGTGGCCAGGGTGCCCGTGCCCACATCCACGGTAACCCCCGCCCATATGGCCAGCCCCTTCACAGGCGCATACGGCACTGCGGCTGCCACTGGACGAGCAGAAAGAGCAGCAGTGGAACTTGCCCGAATGAGGACGCTGCTCGCGTGCCACAAGAGTAAACGGACTGTTCTGGAATCAAATAAAATATATTGACAATGTTTTTATAGCTTTTGTCTTATGATATATGATTGAGATATTTTATTTTAGCAAATTTCAGGGTAATGCCACTTTCAAAAAGAATTTTTAAAGAATCAGCTTACACAAAGTAGGTCTAAATTATATAGATATGATAACGATACATGTATGCGTTGCCAAATTTTCAGAGATCATAAAAAGTTTGAAATACTCGCAGCTTGCTAAATTGTCTTAACTTTTCAAATCTTTGTTTTTAATTAATTGATGTTTATAGCGTTAACTTTGTGATTGGACATAATTATTAATTTTTATTAACTAACAAACTTTGAAACATTGAGTAATTTTACGTCGAATTTATTTGAAATGGAAGACACCACATAAGGTAAGACTAGGCTTTAAGGATTATACTATAGGAGATAAGGATTATACTATTATATTATAGGAGAACATACTTTCCTTTCAAATTTTTCACTGACATCATCCCTTTGCAGATTCTCAATTTTGACTCTAGATGGCGCCGATTCTGTTTTTTTCATGGACCGCCATCCTTCGAATAAAAGTATTCTTGAGACAACAAGGAAATGGTCAATTTCCATCTCGGCGCCCCGAAACACTCGAGTATCAACAGTAGCAGATCGGAATCAACCACCACAAAATCAATCCTCGACCTTTTTGTCATCTAAATATAATAGCGCTGTAGCATAGTTGATAATGCACCTTCCCCAGATTGAAAAAAGAGATCCAAGTTTGAATCCTGGTAGCGCAATGACAATATTTTTGATAAAATTGATTTTATATGTATATCTTTATAATTAATACATTTAATTAGTATTTAAAACATCACAGACCGTCTGTTCTGAATAATTACAACTTCACAATAAGAATATGTTTTCCTTAATAAAATATAAGGTTTATCGATGGAAGCTCTAACAAGCCCTATAATTGCAGATATGTTTATGAATAGTCTAAAAAATAAACTTTTAATAGTAAATCACCAATGCTAAATAATGTACTACTTTTTATATATGTTTTTATTTTAATTATTTGATACTTGATTATTGTACAGTATGTATAATAAAAACTTGTACATATGCATATACTAATATCCGCACAACTAAGTGAGGATGTAATGCCACCAAGAGCGAACAGAGCAGAAATAAATTGCTAGGGTCATTTTTGTTAACCTTTAAAATTGTGGAGATATCGGTGTTTATTTAACTATTTGTAAAAATGATATAAAAGCAAAATGAATATGGTGAATGCTGGGGAATGCAAATTTTTAATAGAACCAGGAAACGGTCAATAGAAATATACAACTTTAAAAAATAAAAACAACCTTGATGGGTTTTCCATTAATAAGTACAGCCAGTTGAAATGTACCCGGAGCATCTGGTACAAAGGTCAGAAGGTAGGTGCCGTCTTTTCTGTCCAGCGTGGTGATGCAACGGGGGCGAAACCCCGATCTGCGGAGGGCTCCCCAGACCTTGGCGCCGCCTCCACACAGAGGCTGATTTGAAGAGTCTCTGGTTTCCAATATCAACTCGTGTGGACGGTGAACACGGACGCCCCGAAAGCCTTAAAAGGAGTAGTTATCCATATTATAAAGTTAAACATTATATTATACTATACATTATGGTAATTAGTTGAGATCTGATATAAATATAACAAATATGATAATTTTGTAATTTATGTTCAATAATAATTTTATTAAATACCGGAAGGTGGTTATTTACCAATTATTCTGTGTTAATTTAAAAATGAGATTATTTTCTGGCATTATTGATGTGCAATCACCTAATATATTAATATTTCATTGTTAATAAACCATGAAAATAAAATGGATTGTCAATAAATGATTGAAAAAAAAGTCAGAGGAAAATGTAATTCTTATATTAATTAAGTATGTGTATATATGTATTGTGGAAACAATAAAAACTATCATGTCATTTAAACTATACACAACATATGGATTAATGTTGATATTGACATTAATGTATTTCTCCTCTATATATATAAATTGTTAATAATTTGCTTGTGATTCAGTAGTTACGATACTCGGCTAGCGAACTAGCACTCGGGGGTTCGAGCCCCATTCCAGAAAGCCATCAAGTTAGTTCTATTTTCATAGCACAAGTGTTTAGCTTAGTATGAAAATAGTAAGAATATAGATGTGACATGTATTCTGTGTATGCATTTTTATTTTTTAAAAATACTAACCTTCAGGCTCAATAATGCTCATGCTTGGCTCCACACCCTGAGTGGATATAACTCCATACAACTGAAAATTTCCATATGGGACTGTTCTTTCTTCCTTGACCAGTTCTAGATTTTCTGCGACTCGTGATTCCAAAAGACCCTCTGTATTGGAGCACCACTCCAACCTTCTCAACAGTGGTCCGACAAAACTCAACACTTCTACATCCGTTCCCTCTGAAAGAATGTCTTCAGCAAACTTGACAGCATCATTGACATTCTCTGCCCTTTTTTCCAATTCTAACCTCTGGGTTGCCAAAACTTGTAATTTGACATCACGAGCTTTCATGACTTGTATTTGTAAAGTTTGTCTATGTTCTTCTACAGCTCTTATGTACGAATCTATAAATTGTTCTACTTCATCTTGCACTACACCACTTTTTATCTGAAATTTATAATATAATACATATTGTGATTAGCAATAGTCGTAAAAGAATAAAACAATGTCATATACTTTTGTTGCCAATACATAATTGTAAGTCCTATGATACAATTTAGTGTTTATTGTGAGTTTAATGAGTTGTAATGAATGCAGTGTGACAATAATGTGATTTGTTGTATAACACACAATGCTCTATGAATTTGGAGATGAATAAATCTAATCTCATCTGCAATAACTTTTTATTGTCATTTGTTTAATGTATCAGAAAATTTTGGCCATCATAATAACTACAATTGGCAAAAGTTAATTTGTTTATTCTAGTTTATAGAACATTATATTTGTTATATATATTAACATTGTTGTCATTAAAATCATGAATCAAGATCACACGTCAATATCAAATATTGTTTTTATTTTTTTATTAATATTAAAAATATAATACAATTTGAATAATTAGCGGATATATATATATGTTTAACATTTGTTTCTTCTCTATGAGAGTAAGACTGGTGTATAGAGAAGGAGTATATATGAGTTAATTTATGTTTCAGTTAGTCTGTGTACATATTTTTTTTACTTCAGTCACAAATTTATGATAGTCCATAATTGTTCTAATTGTGATGGGGAGATTGTTAAAAAATTTGATGCCTTGATAAATATATTGATTTTGAGTTGCGGTATATTTTAGTTTTGGGATATCAATTTGATCTCTATATCTTGTAGATCGGAATTCGCTTCTAAAATTTAATTGATTTTTAATTTTGAAAATTTGAATTATTGAATATTTTTGTATATGTCTACTATTTTTGGTACTTTAAAATCTGTGAAAAGTTGTATACTTGGATAGACTTTTTTTTTTCAGAATAATTTTTAATATCATTTTTTGAGTGATTTCTAATTGTGACACTGAAGTTTTATATGCACCTCCCCATCCAATAATACTGTATTGCAAATGTGACTGTACAAACGCGTAATATATTATTTTCAGATATGTAAGTGATAAGATGTTTCTGAGTCTAAAAAATATGTAGACAGTTTTCCTTATTTTGTTTGTGAGATTAGTAATATGTTCTTTCCATTTGAGATTACGATCTATTATGATTCCAAGGTACTTGATACAGTATTTTTCTTCAATTGATGAACATTGGTCACAAGAGTTTTCTCGAGTACAGGCTTTGGTGTGAATTTTAATATGAATTTTGGTGTTTTGCTTCTGTTGAATAGAAAATCGTAGAAAGTATGTTTTATCGGTATTAATTGATAGTAAGATTGATAATATCTGATGAAGTCTTTAATGCTTTTTATTAAACTTTATACTGGCTTATGATCTATTGATGATGATTATGTAATATGTGTATATTTGATAATTAACTTGTATTTATTTATAAAAAAAGTTATATATTGGTTAGAAGTAAAAAATTTATATTGCAAATGAACCATGTTTCACTAATGCGACAACACATTCAGAACTCACTTATTAATCTTCATCAGAATTTTTTAGAATGGACCAGGGCATGAACATGAAATCTTTACAAGAGGTTTAAAACCCACATTTTAAAACATTTCTCAGTAAATGTATAAAATTATGTCACGTTAGATTATTACATTGCTGATCGAGTTGGAAAGTTTTTTGCGACACACATATATTGTGCTGGGCCATACAGAGGGTAGTAATAAACTAACAGTATTTTTGTACCTGAATACGTTTTCCTGCGCTGTGAAGCTTTTCTAACGCAGTCGTGGTTTGTCTTACAACAGGCTTAACTCTATCAACCGCTTCTCTAATTGTCCTAATGTAGGATTCTGCGGCCCTGGAAACTGGATCAAAGGAATGTCCATTGTGTAACATTAAACAGCAATCTCTGCATATCACCTGCAAACATTTAAACAAAAGATAGAAATTTAAAAATGCATCGCGTTCCCTAAGTAGGAATGAAAATTATAAATATATATATGTGTTGTATTTATGATTACTTTTAAATACGTCCTGATGAAGCTGGAAATAGGCGAAACCGGTTGACGTATAATACATTTTGTGGTTTCATACAAAGTGATTGCTTTCTATGAAATTATGATATAAAATGGTTCAGTTTTCAAATAAAATGTTGTTTAAAAAGGTTGACTGTGTCGATGGTACCGTAAAAGATATTGAAGATATTAGAATTACACATGAGGCCATCGCTGCAACAACACTGTAAGTACATCAGTTTAGGCATCTTCTTGGACATCGAATGGTATATTAAATAACCATACAATATAAATAATAATATTATTACACATAATTTCTAATTGATCTTACCTGCAACAACACTGTGTGACATCAAAGATAGCTGACGCTCCGTCTATCTATCAACATTTGGAAAAACCGATATACATTTTTGTTGCAAGGGGGGTCTCATATTTTGCAAATTGTAGTTTTATAAAATCTATCAAAGTTCATAAATTTGTTAGTGGTAACCGCCATGGAGAGGAGGGAGTTTATGGTTTACATCTCTGTGTTTTTGGATATTTACATAATTTGAATTTATCAGCATTGATTTAGAAATCTGGCCGACCTTTTGATCTCAGATTCCACGCAAGGCCCATCATCAGGCATCAGGTTGAAAACTAAAACGAAAGCTGGTTGTAAACAATCCTGGTGATGAAAACATATCTGTGATAAACAGAATAAATTCTCTACGCAGAATTATAGAATATTTATCTGAAATATTAGCTTTTTAACAATTGTATGTACGAGTGAAAAATTTGCGTGATTTATTATTTATCGAGACGAAATAAACCCCACTGAAACGTAATCATTTGGTGGCAGCGATAGAGTTGAATAGCGGACGAGCACGAAGGACAAACCTGGCAACAGGTGGAGCAGAAGAGCTTGAGCTCGCTGTCCGGGTGACGCGCGCACAAGGGCTGGCGCCGCAGCGTGAGCGCGCCGCGCCGGGCCGCGTCCGCCAGCGGCAGCACGGCGTGCCGCGCGGGCCCGCCCTGCCGCGCGTGAGCAGCGCCGCACCCTCCGCACAGGCTGATCAGGCAGGTCGTGCAGCGGGTGAGAGCCTAAAAACGACAATACTACCTATTAATAGAAATACAGGTCGATTTTTTGGCCATAACACTTCAAGAATGTGTTGTGTACCGATACAGGTCAATAAGCAAGAAAGAGACAAAGTTATATGACCGCTTCATGCTAGACAGTAATGCACCAGCGCACTAGACGTCAGTTGATGCATGGTATCATTTGTGTACACCGCGCGCAGTGTGTTGTTATTTAATAAGTATAGAATAAAAATACCTAAATGTAACATATTGATAATAATTATTATTAAACCATTTTCCGAAATTTCTTGGTGGTCATCCATTATAATAATATAATAAAAAATGTACTGTTCACTTTTAACCAAAATTTATTTTCTTCACTTACTAGTTTCAGTTGATGAAGGGCATTGACGGAATCATTAAGATGCGATTAATTTTATTTCATTCCCCATCCATACAATTATTATACATTCAACAAATATGTATCGTAATAATAAAAATATATACTATCAACAGATTCGTCAGTGGCCGACTGTACAGTAAAAAATCGACTTGTACTAACTATCGCATGCCCTAATATTTTAATTAGATCCATGTCCGCCCTACTAAGCTAAATAAATGCAATTTAGCGAATGTCTTGTATTTATTTTTAAAAAAACACCGCTGGTTTTTTAAAGCATGCGTTACATATCATCACAACATTCAGCGATTTAAAGACTTTATTTTAGTGTCATATACACATATACATAAGGTATTAATCTACCAGTTTTTAGTGTCCATAATGGTGGATTTTCGCAATTTAAATACATCTGAAACATTGTTTCATCATTTCGCAAATCATGAAAAACCACTCAAATCGTAAGAGGCACACATTTTAAAAAAAAAATTAATTAATTTAAATGAAGCATATCATATATAAGTAATACATTATATTATATATAAATAAATCGAACATTTAAACACGCCCATTATATTCATGATGTAATAGATGTTCATTGTCTCCATAACTAGACCGAAGTCTGCTAAAGGAGACAGGTTCATCAGTTAAATCAAGCAACATAAATAATCTCAATCTAAAACAAATAATTCTAGTAACATTTTTTTAGACAAAAATATTCTCGTTTGCCCATGATTGAAACGCAAAATAAAAAAGCGAGTTTGAAATAAAACGAAAAGAATAAAATAAAATAGTACTTAACTACGTATATGTCATAGGTCAGTACATGTACCAGCTGTTTTTAGGTTTCACTGGCCTTACACTCAATTCCAGGAACGAGTCAAACACGTGAATCGAGCCATTCAACATAATGCCCTCCGTTCATTGAAATTGTGTCTATTTCGCTTTAAACTAATTTTAAATAACAGACGATTGATCTGTCTTTCCGACAGTTCTGACTCGGAAACTCGCGGTCGACTTGCGTTCGCGTTTTTGCCTCGTCAGCTCGGTGTGCGCATTTTTTTTTAAATACTCTTAATGAACCAAATTTATATTCTGTATTGTGAATTATATTTGAAAAAAAAAATTGAATTAGAACAATCGCTATTATAGTTATGAAATACATGTCGTAATATTTAGAATTTTTAATGTTATTCATATATAACTCACTCCCAAGTTGTTATTTTATAAAAAAAAATCTCAATATGCCTGCAACTATTAGGAGAGAGGTATCAATTTATCTACATTTTCGCGAATTAAAGATTATTTACGGAACAACAGGAGCCAAAATCGATTAAGTATAGTTTAAAAATATTATTAAAAAAATATCAATGTTTTAAAATTACATTTTAATCGTTTGTTTTTTGGGGTTTCCAATATGGGCCGTAATTCTGGCCTGTATGTAAATGTAAATGAAAACTTCTCAAGATTTGTATAAGGAGAAATTAACTCGCTGATAAATTATAAAATCTAACTATTCCGCAGCATGTATTATTTTTTAAAGGTGTGTACATAAATATTTCACCTTTTCTCACATGTATTGATTAAGGTTATAAAATAAAATGTATGCTTTCAAACGTAGGAATAGTAGCTACATAATGATTTATACAATATTAAAAGTGTAAAGAATCCAATGTATTATAAAATACAAATGTTAACGTTTAGTCCGTGATTTTTATTGAATATAATTGATTTCGATGCAGCGCATTAATTACTCCCGATGCAGAAATCAATCGTCTTTCACCGGTTGCTGATATTGTGGTCTCTGGTGCCGTTTAATTATAATACTAATAAATTTAAAAAATACGTCGTCTAGAAAAAACATGTTCTTAAAAATACGTGTGGGGGTAAGAAGCGCGAGAACAAGAGGAAACCGGAAATATGAATATGTCAGCTGATTCTAGATCACGGCGGCGAGTTGTTTACTTTTTAAGTCAGGAACAATTAGTAAAAGTTGTTAACGCAGTGATATATATTTTTTTCTCGCGTCTTTTTTATTAATGTTGTGCCTATGGGCGCTGGAGACGAATGTTGAAGATTAGCTGGACACGTAGGAAAAGGAAAGAAGACACGTTAAATAATGTTCTACTGAGTACATTAAACAAATGTGCGAAATATTTCAGACATATCCTACATGTATAATATAGCCTTACATTCCTACGCGATTCTTCGCTGTTGCTATTTGCTGATACCATATGATCATAGTATAGACAACTCGCGCGTAATAATTAAAAAAAACAAAAGACTTTGAATCTGTCGCAATAATTTTGAATGTGGAACATCATTAAGAGACTTTAGTAAAATTAAAATGTACACACCACACTAAGTAAGTCAGTACCTACTTAGTTTATAGTATGGTTTTTAACTATTAAAACTCATGGACGAAAAAATGTGTAATATATACATATAGAAAAATAAATAAATAATATGAGTATGTAGGTACGAGTAAATCAATTTAAATATTAAAATGATTATGGTTATGTTATAAATGTCAATTTATAAATCGTTTTAGTAAAAATACTCCAACGTAAGGTATGAAGTGTTTTAAAAGAAAGAAATCATATTAGGTGTTTTCCTTCTAAATTGGCCTTAAAATTCAAAATACTCACAATGTGTCATTACAGTACTTTAACCAAACAGTTTGCAGAAAACACATTTTGTATTAATAATGGCGTAAAACATTTTTAGGCCATTAAGCACACACTTGAATTTAAAATTTGCTTTGTTCCACTGGCGAAAGTTACAGCCGACATAATGGACTGTTTCGGCCCACTCGGGTCGGGCAGAGAAAGCTTTTTGCACGTCTCTGTTTCCAATATTAACTTTAAGTATTGCTAGGGCATAATTATTCAACTCGAGAGCGTTGCAGATTCGCAACACTTTACGGCAAACAAATTTAATGTTGCAGTCGTAACCGCCGGCATTACATTTAACACTTTGCGGCGAACGAATGGAAAAATTATGGGCAAAAGCGTCCGCCATCGAAGCTTTGAGACGCCAGTTTGTACTGAGAAGTTTCGTTTACTATGTTATATTGAATGGTTCTTTCTCCTTATCGCATGGAACCATCTAGAGTCTAGATTCTAGATGATGCGTTGGGTTAATATTTTAGTTGGAATGCCTAAAACGGTTCCTCGAATTTTAACATGCGGTGTTTAAAAATAATTGTTAGATGTTTATAGATCAAGCTAGTAGCCAATACCATTCATTCTACCGTGTCCACGATGGATGATCTCTCAATAAGACTTTAATCTTTAAGGGCCGGTTGTGCGATCAGTGGTAACTTTTTACTACGGTAAAAAAGTAACTAATGTAAAAAAAAATTGCCAAAACGGGTTGTTCGATCGTTAGTAAAAAATGCAATGGTAAAAATCTTAAAACTTTGGTTAAAAACAGCTGTTTCAAAGGTCATCTGTCACATGGATACTTTGAAAGTTGCAGTATACTACGATAAATAAAAATTCAATATCCCGCTATTTTGGTGATGAGAGTTCGTCCGATGATGATACAGTTGTTTAATATACATTAGCATACAGACCAAAAAAACGAATAATGGTTCCATATTTGTATTGATAAATATAACGCATGAACCTGTCTCTTTTAGTATAGACTTCGGTCTAGTTAAAGAGACAGTGAACATCTCCTACATAATGAATCATGAATGGAATAGGTATGTTTGATTTATTTGTATATATTTAATATTATTTATAATGTATAATAAGTTGAAATAAATAAATTACAAATATGTTTTACCACGGGCGATGGTAAAAAGTTACCATGGTCAAAATTTACTACTGCTCACACAACCCGCCCTAAGATTCGATGTACGTATGTACAGGATATATCGCCCTGATCGCGATTAACACATATATTGATTTATGCAGAATTTTGTACTGTTCTTTAGGCGCACTCAAGTTGAATCACCGAAAGAAATCTCATCTGTGTATATGGGCTATAACAAGATAAATGATCTCTCCAACATCAGAACGTTATATAAAGCAGAGCGGATAGAATATGATAAAGATGCTCCAATTGAAATGGGTGGGATAGGATATACAATGGAAATACAGAGAGAAAAGATTGATTGAAAGACTAATACACCAATGGGGAGACAATCGGAAGAAGAATGCCGGTGAGTAATTGGAAATGGGCAGCAGCCCGAGACGACCGGCTCGTTCACTTCACCCTAAAGCCGGCTCTGTTTTTTAAACTTTGTTTAAATTAATTATTTTTTAAATTAGGCGAAATTGAGGTTGTAATAATTGGTATTTTGAAGCGGCGTCGGCTGTGACATGCTTAACGACATTTAATATTTATTTTGTAAAACTGTCAAAAAGGGAGCTTTCATAATGGCTTGACGGTCCATTAACCGGTATGACAGCTCGCGAGCTGGAAGCGGAGCCCGTTAGCGATGGTGAAGGTGATAATTGATGATTCTGAATGTGTTAAACCCTGCTTATTACTTTCTTTAATTAGTTTAGAGATTTCATTTTTTGAACACATTCAGTTATGTACACGAGTACACGCCATCTCTGAATGTTATTTTAAATATTTACAAATAAGTACATATTCAGGCCTATTCTCAAAATTGCAATATTGAAATGAAGGTGATTGTTACACCAACCCTCAAATATAGACAGTATGTAAATTAACGTCAGTGTTATATTTGAATGAGAGAGAGGGAGAGAGAGTGAGGGAGATAAACGTACCATAATCTGTCAAAACATAAAAATGGCAACAGGATTGGCCGTGATTCTTCACTACGACGCTGCGGATGAGGAAATCAATAGGTAATTTATGAACAAACCTTTTTCTGTGATCTTTGAATACTGTATTAGTACAAATCACGCAAACGACGTCTTTCCATTCCAAGTTTTTGGTTAAAATAAGTACTAATACAGTATTCAAAGTTCACAGAAAAAGGTTTGTTCATAAATTATCTATTGATTTCCTCATCCGCAGCGTCATAGTGAAGAATCACGGCCAATCCTGTTGCCATGTTTATGTTTTGACAGATTATGGTACGTTTATCTCCCTCACTCCCTCACTCTCTCTCCCTCTCTCTCATTCAAATATAACACTGACGTTAATTTACATACTGTCTATTTTTGAGGGTTGGTGTAACAATCACCTTCATTTCAATATTGCAATTTTGAGAATAGGCCTGAATATATATCTGAGAAATTTAGGCAGTACAGTTTTTACCATCGAGGCTACATGACTATTTTTAGTAAATTTAGTTAACCGAGATCCAAACCACAAAATAGCAAACGTCCGCGTCAATTTTTTTTAGCAATTATTTCAGTTTAGTTCCTCATATGCTATTCAAATAAAGAACGATGTGCTCTAAGCGCGCGAGTTCTTATTGAAACTCTTTTGCATTTTGATAGTTAATAAATGCAAGTTCATAGGACAAGCTAATTATAAAACAAAATAGATACTTACCCTGTTTAACACAATTATTTATTTAATATGTATACCTACATATAAGATACAAGTTATAATAAAAATTTCAAGTTAGCTAAGTATAAAACAGTTTCTATAGATCACGGGTGCTGTAAGCTGCTGTATTGTCTGGACGTCGGGCAGAGTGGGAATAATGCACGATATGGCAGTCGAAGAATAAGGGCGGATGTGGAGGAGGAGGTTAAGGAACTTCGGCATATTATGCAGCGGGCAGTCGGCGTGGATGAGGTCCACGACGGGCACAAAACTCTCTCGCACAAGACTGAGGAGAAAACGGAGACAAATGGACAGCCGGGATCAAGACGGACTTGCGAGGAACCGCAGCGGCGAGATCAAGCGATAGAGGACGCTCTAACCATTGCCACTCTAGCGTGACTGCGGTCATGGATGGAAAAAGTAAGTCGATAATAAAAAGTTTCGTTTCACAAGCCAGTTAACAAAACACGCGCTACACCGACTCGGTTGTGAGAAAGAAAAAATAAATCGTTTAAAAAGGAAATGAACATTGAAGTAAATCCAAAATCAGCTGTTTATCAACACTTCGAACCGTGTTTTTCAAATGTATCCACATTCCCGCAAACACGGGAGCGATACATATTTTGGGAATCTTTTTACGAATCATCACCTTCCCGCAGACTTCCGACAGGAGTTGTTCATTTGGAATGAATCACTGCTTTTCTGTGAATCCTTAACATCATAATGGACCTTTTTCTCGGCTCGCCTGTCAGGGGATTTGATATCTGATGCCAGGGCCGGATTGTGGCGTCCCGGGCCTCGCTCAGGGCCGAGTAAAATAAAAATAAACCAAGAAATGTTTAGAGGTTCGCGATACCCAGTCATGAGCATATCGACCGAGAATACTACAAAAGGGTGGTTTTTTTAGTGGTTTGTTTTTCGAATTGACAGCCAATTCGACAGCTGACAGCTGATTTGTGTTAAGTTTGGTTTGCCATTTCACTATGAGTAGACCTACGCCAAAACAACACCTGCGAATTGTGAAAAATTATATTGAAAATCGTGGTTCAGTTCGCGAAACTTACCGTGCACTACGTCCATTTTACGGTTGACATAATCGTCCATCCGAGCAAGTAATTCCAATAACCATGGATCGTTTTCACGCCACGCATACTCTAATTGATAATACGCATCCGCAGAGATGTCGTACAGTGCGCACCGAAGAAGCTGTTGTTTCTTCAACAAACGTTATAGTTAATGGAGAGCGCTTTAGATCCATGATTACTGACTTTTTCTTTCCCCAATTGAATGGCATTAATTTGGAAGATTTGTAGTTTCAACATGCCACACAGCGTGCCACACAATCAATTTATTGAAGGAAACATTCGACGAGCGCATAATTTTGCGTAATGGACCGGATCGTGTAATTTAACACCTTTGGATTATTTTTTGTGGATATATGTGAAGTGGCTAGTCTACGCCGATAAACCAGAGACGATAGACGACTTGTAAGTCAACATTCCTCACTTTATTGCCAATATACGCCCCCCAGCTGCTCCAAACAGGGGTCGAAAATTGAACTTCCAGATCGCGTTTTATTCGAGCCAGCCGCATATACGCGAAATCATATTTAAACACTAATGACATAAAATTATCTTTCTAATGAAGCCAATACCATGGATATTACCATGATTTTTATGTGTTTTATTTCATTTCAAAGTTCTATTACCTCTAAAAAAATCACCCTTTACATGTGTACTGATATTAGTATAGTATAGGTGTAGTTTTCATAGTACTCGTATGTTAAACCTAGCAACATTTTTGTAAGTGTGTTTATTTTTCAAGGGGTTCAATTTTTTTAATTCGGCCCTGCCTATTACTAATAATTAAAATGCTTTGCTCCGGATAAACAACACAAAGCAGCCATTTACGCGATCCGTTGGGAGCGAGCCGCCGCTGCCGGCCGAAGCGCTGTAAATAAAAGTATGCTGAAGGGGTCTGGTGTGTGTCAGATATGTATGGTATTATTGAAATACGGGCCTTTGGTAATAATTCCTTCCCGCATCAAGTGGTATCATATTTATTATCATAGTACCAGTTACGCTTCAATTATGTTTATATTTCTAACGTTCAAATGTTCAGAAACTAATGGATTTGATGTTGACTGCTTTTGGTTTAGAGCGATACATTACATCGATGTAAACAATTTCTAATACGGTATCACCGTGTTTCTAATTACAAGATCTATCAAGATGTACACATCATAAAGGTAAATCAAAATAACTGTTATATTAAATGGAAGCAAACGAAACTTCTCTATAATTCTCATCTATTTATGTTGATTGAACATTGTGGAATCTTTAGTTGGTTTATGGACGTTTATCATTAACAAATAACGTCGTCCGAGATACCCGCATTATTCCCGCTCTGCTCAATATCTAGACACCGCGTATTTCATACAGTAGCTTACAGCGCCCGCAATATATCGTAACCGTTTTTAATTTAACTTCGCGCCAATCTGTGCGAGTAATCAACATAAACTTTTGATATTAACCGGTGACTTACTTAAATAATAAAATTGAATAGAATTTGGAAACTCCATATATTATTCGTGCTGAAGTGTTTAGAATGGATTGTAATCTATCCGGCTGAAACATTGGCAGGCCAGCGTAGATGCTGTTACAATAGTCCACGCGTGACACCACAAATGCATTTATAAGTAGACGGGCTGCCTCAAGAGGAAGATGTCACAGTTGATAAAATAATGCACTGACAGTTTTGCTGATTTGTGTATTCATTGAATTATCTGAATCAATATGCAGACTTACATTCGCTGACATCGATTCCTGTATTAAGTTTTGCCTTCTAGGTGTTGCTGTCCATAGTACTTCTGTTTTGGATGGATCCAATGTAAGTCTATTTTGTGTCCACTTGCCAATTTTCTGTTTGCATACACTTTGAATTTATTGTGTTAAACATTGCATAAATTGAGTAAGTACCTTTGAATATCAGTCGTATCTTTCTGAACTCTGAGCCTATGCGGCCATCGAGGCGTCTAATTAATACCAATGCTAATACCTTTTACTATATTATATTTGATTCAATTTTAGCGCAAATAGTTAGGTACTCGGAGCGAATTCTAAGGAGTACTAATTATACATGAGAAATATTTCATATTTTATTACATTTTCATTATGTAATGAATTCTTGGAAAATGACGTAATACTAATTGTACTTGCCGGCACGTCTTCGGCACAGAGGTCACAGAGGAGCCGGGAGGGGTCCCTGTGCAGGTCTGCCACCAGCATTCGGTGCTGCAGCAGGAAGTGCGGCGGCAGTCCCAGGATACCCGAAGGTCCCAGCGAGCACTCCGCCCCGCACAGAGGGCAGGACAGCACCGGAGGACCCCTAGATACCTACAAATTGTGAGACAATGTGATTTACATGTGGTATCTAGGGGAAAAAATCATTCAGTTTGTTGACACCACATTTCTTCTATTATTATCATTATTATTGTTATTATGAAAAACAATTTGATTTTCGTAAAATCACAATGTACACATTAAGCATTTTTTTAAAGAGAAATAAATGGAATTCATATCTTTAAACATTTTATATCATCCATTAATTAATCTAACAATCCATTAATCAATTCAGAAAAACTAACGTAACTTCTTCAGGTAAAAATATATCATTCAGAATATATGGGTCCCAATTTTGTTAGAAAATGTCGACCTAGACGTCTATAAATTTTGAGCAAGATTTTATTTAGATCATACCCTGGCGAGCTCGGTAGTAAAAAAACCCATAAAAGTTAGATGCAGTTTTATACTGCACTATAAAACAGCGTGTTCAATAATTCCATAAAAAATATTTAACGAGCGGGCTCAATAAATTTCATACACAATGTTTATGTGAGACTCGAAACTAGCATAGTAATAATTTTCAAGTGATTGTTAAATCTTTATTACTCAGAATGAATTTTTGCTTTGTTTTCTCAACAACAGGTATCCATATTTCACGTTTCAAGGTTTGGTAACCTGGTGACAATTTTGTTTAATCTGTTACAATTAGAGTAGGTATTGGGATTGAGAATCCCTTGCCAATAGGTCTTTACAAGACGGACAATAATTTAAAAATGTTTGTATCTACTCGTTTAGAAGAAAATAAATCGAAAATATGATTTGTCTATGCGGGTTTAGACATCGAGAAAATATGTTTTATTTTCGATTCGTTTTACTAACGATTTTTTTTACACATTAATTCTAAAAAGAGTATTTAGACGCAGAATTTATCGCAAGAGTGTCCAAGATATCAAGATAAAGCTGAGGCTGAGGTGAGTTGGTCATGTTCGACGGTTATGCGAATATATAGAATGTTGGTTACCTCAAAAGTCGAGTTTATGAAATCGGTGATTGCTCACCGAACCACGATATCAGCTGCTCAATCACTCTTAATGATTTGAGTATCGGTGATTGACTCATAGCTCATCACAAAAATATGTTGTTTCTAGTCAACCATTATAGAATCCACGAAATTGAACATGGTATTAAATATGATTCTTCTGCCATCTTGATTCATTATTATACCTGTAAAAATAACGGCGTACGCGTATTTACAGAAAATTACCTTTTTACTATAAGCTCCGTAGTGTCGAGGGCTCTTGAGCTTGTCCCCCGTGCACTTGGTGCTCCAGCTGCCGTCGGACGAGGTGTCCCTGGGCTCGCTCTCGTAGCCTGACCCCGCCGACCCCGAGCCAGATCCGGAGCCCCCCGCCCCCGCCCCTGTCTTCCCGTTGAGGGAAACTAGACAAGATGAAAAAAACACTGGAACAATATTCATTTGTAGGAAAACAATCGTATTTACGGTGACCTTCTTCAACACCATTCATTATGGGACATTACGTCACATTCACCTGGTTTTATTTTACGCCGCGTCTTTACAGGCACACTGTCTATTCGGGACTCAATATTGATGTTAGTAGTTCAGATCAAAGATAATAAAAAATGTGATGTCTATGGAATGAGGGTATGACAGGCGCACTCGCGCACGGGATAAATGGGTATGTGTGCGTGTGGACGGACAGCGGGAGAACAATAATAATAGAATCTGTAATATCGTAACCAAATTGTTACTAGCAATAACGAGTATGATTCATGTCACCATCTCCTCCGACATTCTTCAAGGAAGAGTACAATAACTGCACAGCGGAATATAGCTGGTGCAGTACATAACAAAAAATATCATTAAGTTTTTGTTTATAAGATGCTATATTCGTACCGAGTTCGAATCTTTGGACATCAAATATCATATACGTCATTATATTTTGTGCCTACTCCTACCTTTGAAATCAAAAAATATTATCGAGAAATATGGGCATGATATTTTTTTTCATTTTTATCGGTTTTTCTGTGTTGTTTGTTAGGATTTACATCACATCAAACATCAAGCGTCCGTTTACTGAACTTTATCTTCGTCAGAGCATGGTAATAGCTGCTTCCCGCAGCTAAACTAAAACCTAACCTGGATGTCTGAAGCCTCGCATTCAAGAGTTGGGATGCAGAAATCCATCTCTAAGATACAGTTGTGCCAAATTATTGTATCGTCTTGTATTTTGTATATCTTCGTTGGCATTGAATGGTATATTAAACAAGCATGTAAAATAAATAATATTACTATTATACACAATTTTTAATTGATCTTCCATCTGATTGTGTTATCCAAAATGGCCGTCGCTTTGTATGTCAGAAATTCAACTCTTTCAAGGAACGAGAGCCAACATAGTTAATAGGTGAAAAAGCGTGTATTAAACGCGTTTTTGCACCAATAATAGATAAATAGCCAGCTAAAGCTGAAAATCCATTTGCGATCTAAAATTGATGTTAAGCGTCGTTAAGCGCGTTAATAGAAAATCCAGATATTAAGTAAAATTACAAAATATTTTTACGGTGTGCCAGCAGGCCTGGCGATGAAAACATGATTGTTTACAATATGTTACATTTCCTATGATATGGCTGCTGAAACCATGGTCGGCGAACATTAAAATTATCCCGGCTCCTGTCGGAGGGCCGTGTAAACATTGAGCAGGAAACGGTGCTCTGGGCAGTATCACAACACCAGCTTTATAATAGAGACAAGTGAGCGTGTTGTCTTTACCAGGGCTGGCCTTGTCATCTCTAGACACTCGCCTCTTTACGGATTTAATTTTAAAATATAATATTATATATTAGCAACTTGCACATTCGGATTCTGTTTACTAACGATGTGTTCGGAAATAAAGTGTAGTTACCGAGAGAATCCCACCTTTCAACGGTTTAAAACGTTACATATTTGTAATAACTATTAAGAAACTTTATTAAAAATAATAATTACAATTAATTTCAAAAATGCTATTAAATTGTATAACCGAATATAACCATACATTATATGAACAGAGGTACCAGATATTTATGTTGTATTCACGCCTTGATAGGCTTTCACAAAATTAATTATTTTGAAAAAAGAAGTATGTAATATATATAAAACATAAATTTATAAAATTGATTAAGAAGAAAAAAGGAAAGTTTAACAAAAAAAAATTTAGGCTTAACACAGAAATGGCTAAAAACCAAAATCAATTACACCTTTGATTCAGAACAGTATCAAAAACATAAATTTACTTTGTAAAGAAAACCAAATTGTTCAATTATTTGTATATATGATAATATCATATTTTTGTATTATTCATAATATCCAGATAAACCATAGATCTTTTTAAAAATAGTTATGCCAGTGATTCTGTATTAAGTGATTTAGTTTATTATTACAAAAATAAGTCAAAACAAACTAAACAACATAGAGGAGACGAACATATCGTGACCAAATTTTTACCTTGATCAATCGGCTCCCGTTGGTCAGCTAGTGCTAAATTTACAAATGTTTTATATACTGAGAAGTAAAATTAATCAAAATTTCAAGTCATGATTGTGCCTTCTAATAAATGATGTTACATAATTCTTTTTAACAATTAAATATATAATTAATAATCAAATCATTGGCTAACTTAAATTAACTACCTATTCAAATTTATGTAAGTTTTAAAAATATTTAAAAGTGTAGCCTTCCCCTACACACATAAATATAATCAAGTTGACTAAAGCAGATCTCATGTATAATACTTGCAACAATAACTAACTACTGTTTGTAAATATAACGTAGATTACAATTGCTTCAAAATGTATGTTAACGTTTTCATCAAAAAACAATTATTTTATGACAATTGAAGAAGTCTTATTTTTAACGTTAACTTTGTGATATGGCATAATAAATCATTTTTAAAAAATATCAATGTTTGGACCTTTCCTGTTATCTGTCCGCTACTTTGTTCTATAAACTACTGACTCAGTTTACACTGTTATCTTTTGTTCTCGTTCTAAAATTAAAAATCTGTTCCGTATGGATGATTCATTGGTTATAGATTTAATAGAGATTTTATGAATATGTTTCTCAAACTGTTTCGATTACATATTAAAAATGTAATAGTGGCGCACAGATTACAGGAATGATCCCAAACTATATTATAAACCTTGATATATTTTGGTAATTTATAATTAACTTAAGTGCTTTATAGATAGATAGCACGCGTGCACTTCAATTTTAATAAATAAACTCGATGTGTATTTCATGAATATTTTATAATTAAATATTAAATTACCTACAAGTATTAATATTATAATATATTGAAAAAAAATACAAAAATCCTGATGCTAGTAACTTGTTAGGGCATCAAGATCTGGTGGTATCAAAATATATCGGAACGTCGGTCTGTGATATATTTTTTTAATACAATTTTATCAAAAATATTGTTGTTGCTACCGGGATTCGAACCTGAATCTCTTCCTAAGTTTTAAAATTTGTCGTCACTGTTATTGTGTATAACGTAATCGGTTAATGCACGTTCCACGGATAGGAAGAGATCCAGGTTTGAATAAGATCAAGGTTTCGATAAGATTGATTTTATATGTATATTTTTCTAATGAATACATTTCATTTGAATTTAAAAGCACGTGTTTCTTCTAAGTCCTCTTGACGTCCTCGAGCCAATCCTGACGGTAGTTAAATAAACACTCCAGAACAATACCCAATAGGAGCCATCTGCCATATGGCATCTTGTGATTAAAGTAAACAATTCTACTCTCTACACTGATCCAGTGTTATGATCCAGGCTCCAGTGTGCGATATTAACACTGGAGACGTTAAAATATTATTATTATTATTATTATACAGCCACAGTTGTACAAGATAGATTTGTGGTCTGTGATCTCTATGTAAAAAAAGTCAAAATTAGTGTCGTAACTTAAAATATAGGCTCCCAATCAAAATGGTAAAAAGGCATTACATCCCAATCAATGTACTGCGTATAAGATATAAGAATATTATATGCTGTTTATCCATTAAATATTTAGAACAAAATTGCTCTCTTGTCTCCTATAGCGAGACGCTATCTTCCATGAAATAAAAAACAGAAGCATGTAAAAAGATGCATTATAAATTTCTATCGAGACCAAAAATATTTTGCATCGAATTGTCCGTAATATCGCTGGATATTCTTAAAAGTATCAATACTAAATATGCTGAGCGCGGACCCGTTGGGGCCCTACCCAACGTGGACCGCGTTGGCGTTGTTATTGGACTGCAGTGGTCCTTTCGAAAACTGGAGTATTGAATGAGATGACCAATTTCTAGTACACTCAAATCTCACAATTCCGACAATGAATAGAACAACATGAGTCTCTAAAAAAATACATGAAAAGGGGATGATATGAGACAAACCTGTCTCAGACAAATGTAACATATCATCACTGCATAGAATATGTTTTCTGGTTCGAAAAAATTATTCATAAATTTAATTATGTACCTATGAAACTAAATTAAATGTACATCTCCTTCGCGGAAAACCAAATCCCAGTTTCCCGCATGACAGGCTAGGATACTAAACATTACGCTGCCGAGAAATCAATTACATGTGGAAATAGCAACTTACAGATATCTTGAGAACTTTATTAATTCACAATTTACTTTTGAAATTAGCAAAATGAACTTTGTGGTTAAAATTCTTTGTTTTTATTACATCTTACGGTTTCGAAAAATACCATTTTCTTCTTCAGGGTGTTAATACTAACTAAAAACATATGTTATTGTTTCTTTACCAGAATCTATTAAAAAAAAAAACAACAATTATTTAAAAAAAATATTTAGTACCTAACACAAATTGTTACTTAATACAAATTTACTCGAATAATTTTAAGGAAAAAAATTTAGAACGGGACTCGTAGTTAAATTTAGTTGGTTGTTAATAATTTTTTTATTAGTTATACACGCTTTATTTATCTCCAACGATTCCAAATTGTTTAATTTGTGACCAACACCGTTTACATGCAAAATTGACAATCCCAATTTTTTATCAAAACCATGACCATTTTCTATCAAATGATTAGAAAATTCTGAAAACTCACTATCGTTCAAACATCTCAAAAATCTTATATAAAAATTTCTACCCATTTTACCAATATAAAATGCAGCATAATCCTTGCAACTAAGTTTAGACACCAGAATTGTTAAATTTATCATCTTGGCTTTAGAATTTATGAGTAAATTTCCTATATTATTATTTGTATAAAATGCCGGTCTAATGTTTTGTGGTAGGTGTTTAGATATTTGATTCGAAAAGTTATTTATGTATAAAATCCTACGCCAATAATCGTTATTATCATTATGTTTTATCTGTGATTTATATAAAAACTGATTATTATATTCTTTTAATTTATTTTTTAAAATAGTGTCTATCAAACTTGAATTATACCCGTTATTAACTGCTATTTTTTTAATTGTATTCAAATCAATTCAATATTGAAATTGAATGTTGACATAGGAATATTGACTAAACGATGTATCATGGAGTGGAACCCTGAATATTTATGTGATAATGGATGATTAGATTCATTGTGTATGATAGTATCTGTAAAAGTTGGTTTTCTAAAAATTTTGAATTCAATTTTGTTATTATTTTTAATCAATGTTAGATCCAAAAACTTTTAGGGTCGAATTATTTTCCATTTCTAATGTAAATTGTATTTTATTATTAAATGAATTAATGAAATTTAAAAATGTAGTTAGTTGACGTTGTGAACCTAATCAAATACATAATATATCATCCACATACCTTTTCCACAACAAAACATTTTTTAGCAAAGGAGAATCACAATCAAAAATATTTCTCTCCAAATTGTCTACAGAAATATCTGCTATTAGTGGACTTGTGGGTGCTCCCATAGGAAGACCCTCTGTTTGATTATACATTATATTATTAAATTGAAAATAATTTTGGTTAAAGAAATATAAATTCTATTAAGATCTTAATAATTGCTTATCTGCTAGTAACACATATAATATCCCATTGTCTGTGTGTCCTCGCGTAGGGAACTTTAAAGGTAAACTAATACATTACAGTGGATTGAAGTATCAGGTTACTATAAATTACGTGATACTTTCAATTCTAAAAGGAAAATTTTCAGAAATTGAAAGAAAAAGCAAGTTTATTTCTGTCAGAAATGTGAAAATTGAAAAATTGTAATTTTTTTTTTTTTTTTTTCCCCGGTTAGGGAAGAGATCCAGGTTCGAATCCCGGTGGCGCAACAACAATATTTTTCGATAAAATTGATTTTATATGTATATCTTTATAATTAATATATTTAATTCATATTTATTTTATTGAAAAATTGTAACGCTGTTATACTATTGGTGGGAAATTATTAATGTCCTGTGTATGTAGGTAGGTAATTATTACATGCGTATATCGTGCCTATCCTAGGACGGGTTTTAAACACTAGTACAAAAATAATTTTGGTTGATACAGTTGTTAACTCATGAGTTCGTATTCTCATTATTTGTTCATCTGTTTTGGTATTCCTCCTTGTCGTCTTATTTATATTTTTCTTTCTATTATATTCTTTAATGTTTCTATTATATTAATTAACATCCGTATTCTTTAAGTATGTATAATATTCTTTAAGTAAGTAGCCGTATGTCTCGATGCGAGCCCACACCTTTTTCTATATTTTTCAATTCTTTCAAAATAAAAAAGTAGCATAATAAAGTTTTTGTACCGACTGTTGTACGGATGTGAAGCCTGAAGCTTGCCCAAATGCTGACTGAAGCGATGAACATGTGACAAATAATTTTAAGATTAAGTGAAGAATGGACAAATTAGGGGTGAATGGTGATTTCTGATTAGCTAAATATTGTGCAAAAAAATTACATTAAGAATTATAATTAATTAGTAATAATAATTAATTATATATTAAAAAGTTTCAAAACAAAGCCTGGAGTATGGCTAGACATTACAACAGGACGGAGCTACATCTCACACAGCCAGAAATACAATCAACTTACTTTGTCGTGAGAATGTTAATTTCATCGAGCCAGGCATGTGGCCACCGAATAGTCCAGATTTAAACCCACTAGATTATGCAATATGGGGGTGTTTTAATGATTACTGATTAGCTAAATATGGTGGAAAAAAAAATACATTAAGAATTATAATTAATTACATATTATGTTTTGAAATAACTCATGTGTTACGAGATGTTTTCACTTTTTTTAGGCCACCCTGTATATTATTTTTATTGTGATTGTATGACTTTGTTATGATAAAGTTTACATACGGTTTATATTTTTTATTATTGGTATATAAAAATAAGGGTGAGACTTATAATCGAGGAAATGTGGTAGTTATTACTGTGTTAGTTTTATCAGCCAGCACAGCGCTAGGGGCACAAGTTTCCGGTCATCTTGTAGCTCTACAAATATATAAATCGACTGTATCCACTGACAGTATTAAGGTCGACTAAGTATTGGAATCTTCTCAAGAGGTCATGCCATGTGTGGCTTCCGTAGTCGCCTCTGCAGTCACCGTAGTTCTGGAGAAATCTATTTTGTAATAATCCGCTTATACCGGGAGGGTTTCCTCTCTGTTCAATTATTTATGTATCATAAAAAAGCGGGTCGCGGATTAGTCATTTACACGTTGGAGAAATGCGAACGATGAGACTTCGCAATCGGTGTTCAAGGTGGCGGATAACTGAACAGCTTTATGTTTAACGTTGGTTTTGAATAATTCAGCTCGCGGTTCGGTTGTGCTAAATGATATATCGTATTATATTATGTAACTATAGATAATAATCGCTTAATATTTGACAGCCTTTTGGCGGCACGTTTGACAGCTAACCTTAAAATTGTTAAACCTAAGCGAAAATTAAATGATGCCAATCGAACACAATTGAGTGATTGGTGGGAAACGAGTTATATTTTTCTAATGGATTACATACAATGAAAAGGATCTATATTTTTTGTTATTAGTTTTTAAAGAGAAATTTGACAGTTGGGCTAGTAAGATAAATTGGTTTTTGATACGCGCGTGAAGGGTGGAGATAATTGGAAAAAAAAATACAAATTGATTGAGATAATTACAAAATTGTAATTTTAACTTATTCAACAATGTAGACAAGATGGTTGGTTAATTAATTAATCTAACCGAAAGATAAAGCGATGATTTAGCACGATGGACCCGCTGATTTTTTAATTGTATAAACTCATAGGCGTCGAGAGCGAGGTCGCCGTTAAATTAGTACAGAAATAGCGCTGAGTCATATTGCAAACATTGCCTTAGCATTTTATATGAAGAGAATATTGAACCAGCTGATATTGATCGACGTTTATCGCTCGTCTCGGAGCGTTTTGAGGGCCCGTGAAAAAGCATATTTATAAAATACATAATTAAAGTTTTTTTTTTTAAATTATTTTATTTATTTTTTAGCTAGCTAGGCTAACCTTTGAAGAGAATCAATCTATTTATAATATATTTAAAAAGCTTTGATGTCATGTACGATATACGTAATATAACATCCTTGTATTATTATACAATAGTAACTTATTTTTAAATTTGTGTGCGTGAAAAACAAAAATACCGCATTACATAAGTTTTGATTTTACTAGTGAGTATGAAATTACTCAAATAATCATGTAGGTGGCGTATTCCTATTTAATAATTCACTCAGTTTTGTACGCTTATTCTTAATATTAAAAAATAATTCTAGTTTGAAAATAGTGCGTATAACTCTGAAAATTGACCACACAGACTGTATATATGGTCCAACCAAACGGTCCAGCACGAGGAGATCTATAAAATGAGGTATATTATAAAATTTGAAAAGCAATGCATGTTTTTATTTATATTTAAAATAATGGCAAATTAACACATCGGCGAAATTAATTTGACAGTTCATAGATTTATTGCCATAGATTAAAGAATAGAATAGATATTGCTTAATATTTAATAATCCTACGTTGAATATATCATTAGGTCTAGCTCGCAAGATATTGTTATCTCATAGGTTTGTATGCGAGCGTACGCACTTGCGTTTTATTCCCGCAACTGATTTTTAAAACGCATTCGGATATATTTTGCTCCGCGATTTAAAAACGCGCTTGGATTCGTGATCTATGGAAATGTATGATTGCGTCCGCACTGCGGTTAAACGCGGGCGGTTTTTTCAATCAGTACGACAATTATATGTGAAGTCCAAAAACTACGATCAAATGTATTGTATGATCAAACGTTTAAAGACGAAACAATTATTATTGAATCTTATTATTATTACAATAATTAAATAACTTGCAAATAAAGTTGTTGTTTTCTAACCTCAAAATAACAGACAGACGTTTTTCTGGTGATATTGATTTTCGAAATGTTGTAATCCTGGAACGTAATTTATGTACCCACTTCTATAAAAAGTTTGTCCAAGCTTCGACGTTTGTCCAAGCATTGACGTTCTATAAAAATTAAAAATACCTTTCGGGATGTTCTCGCATATTATGGTATAGATTATAAATATAACCCTTTAGGTATCTTGTCAGTTAACGGATGAACCAAGTATTTATAATGGCAGCGGCGATTATTTTATCTATTTCTGATAACCAGAGATACCATACAACACAAGCTGTCATCTAAAAGTCCATTTTGATACTGAACTGAAAATACGCGGTTTAAAATCGAAGTGCGTGCTAGCACGCAAAGGGCTAGGCCTAAGTACCTTCTTATTGTGTAGTTGAATACCTTCTTATTGTGTAGTTGAATACCTTCTTATTGTGTAGTTGAATACCTTCTTATTGTGTAGTTGAATACCTTCTTATTGTGTAGTTGAATACATTCTTATTGTGTAGTTGTAATTTTTCAGTGATATTTTTAATACAAATTAAAATTAAATTACAACAGATGTATCAATTTGAAAGTGCAACATATAAGTTATAAAATTTGTCGTCAACTTACTATGTTGGTGTAGTGTAATCGGTTAACGCATTTCCTAGGAATTCATCAATCCATTTCATAGGAAAATATCCAGTTTCGAATACCGGTAGCAATAAAAATATTTTTACGATAAAATTTATTTTATATATATACTTTTCTAATTGATACATTTATTTTATTATTTATTATTATTTCACGTAGAAACTAACAGTAGGTACAATTAAAAAATCTAATTGCACCGGAGTATAATTTTAAACATGAACAATCTTGCAAGCTTCTACAGATTTATCAAATTATTATATATATGTATCTAGGGTCTACGCAAAAAAGAGGTAATCTCCTCCCCTTTTCTCGTGACCCCCTCCACGAACCCCAGGCAACGTCGGACAGTCTCCTAGTTCTATTCAAAATCAATAAAAATGTAATGGTGTGTACCATACTACGTAATTACAACGTAAGTAACCATCTAGTATCTCGTATATAGTATGATTTATTCCTTAAACGTTCTTAAATGGCTTCTGGGCCCATCGAATAAATTGGGCCTGAGCCTGTATTTCCGGGGCCTAAGTTGGACCCTGATGGTCACGTGCCAGAAATAAATTAAGCGTTCTAAGTATGTATCTGCATATGAAAGGACTTCCCCTTATTTATCCACCCTTATTTTAACGTGTTACATGACATAGCGGAAGACATCCGGAGAACAGGAGGGTAGGAAGGTAGATGATGATTTATAATTTACACGTAAGGAACATGTCCCATTTTTAAAAATACCAAAAACGGGCTGGGTGTATTTTAAAGCAAAAATTTTGCGTGTATAAATAATACGGATAACATAATTTAAGTAGACTTCTCGTTAAAGAGATTTGAAATAACGGCCCATAATATTAACTAAATCATTCTACATGTTTACTTTTAAAGTGCGTGACCTCAAGACACGCCAGAAATAAAGGGTACATTATAGTCTTCATACAAAATTTATGACTCAGACACTGTCTGTAAATCGTTAATCGCGGATACGCACCGTTATAGTGTACTAGCTAATACTGTAACGTTATATAAGCTCTCTTCTCTGTCCCGCTAAAATAATAAAACTGCACTATGCTACAAACACTTCTATCTAGTTTAAACTGAAAGAACATAAAACTAAATATTATACACTAAGTACTTATTGAACAGATTTTTAAACTAATACAATAATGACAGATTGTAAATAAAATAATATTAAATTTTACTAGTTCAAAGAGATGTAATTTATTTATTTAGTTTTAATATGGTGCATACGTAAGTATATATATAAAAATTTCCTTTTTACTATAACTTATCTAGCACATATTTGCTTAATTTCATTTTGAATTTTTGTATTGTTGTTACTCCTTTCTTAAATCACCTATGGGACCTAATAAAATAATATTGAAATCAAAATCTATTAACTATTAACACGACGCGCACGTAAGGGATAAAAAGTATTAATTATGTCAAGTATCAAAAATGAAGATCTTACCATCTGAATCATCCTCCAACCCCCCTCCGTCCTCAAGAGGGCGCAGCCTTTGCAGGCACCTCGTACAGAATGTATGGAGACACGGCAGGACCCTCGGCTCCACGTAGGGTCTCCTGCACATGGCGCACCGGAACTGACCCTCATCGTCCCCCTCCGCGGACGGCGCCGCCGCGCCTCCCGGGGTGGAAGCCTTCTTCACAGCCCCACCCGACAGTGACCGCCGCTTCACGGACCCCGAGTCCTCCGCCTGACGCCTCCGGGAGAAACTGCCGAAGATGTAACTGATTTGTTCCACTTCCATTTTCAAATAAAAATAACAAACAATTTAAAATAAATACAAATCACTGTTCAAGTTTGCCCCATTATAATAGGATTATTTAATAATCACCTCATCTACGATTTTCTATGATCGATCGATTCGAAATTTGAATCGGTGCCGCGATGACGTTAGACGGTCTCTATTTTTCCGACGACCGGCGCCGCCTGCACGCGCTTCGCAACTGTGCGGCCGTGCGCTCAGCGCTGTGGAGTGTGGAACTGAGCTTTTGACAGCTCGGGCCCACCGCGGTGAGAATACACAGCTGGAAGACCTTCAATGGCGATTTGTACGGTAAAGGAAGTAATGAAAAGAATGCTGGCGCATACGACCGCCCCGAATACGTATGTATGTGCTGCTTAACAAAGTGCTCCATTTATCAGCGAGATAATATAAACGACTCGATCTTTTTCTCGACGTTTCATGAAAAAATATGAATCGGTTTGATTTGAGATCATGAAGTTTAAAAAAATAAAATCATATAACACTCTTTATCACGTATATAATCTGCATAAAATCTAACAGTTTTGATACATACATTAATCATCTGTCACAAACTCAAAGAGCAATCATTATTTCAAATGTTTGAATGAAGCTTGATTGCAAATTATCAAATAATGCCATTAAAATCTCCAAAATACATTTTTAGAAAAATAATTAAATAAAAATTTAATTACTTTGTGTAACGATGATACCTATTATATATACATATATGTATGTAGGTACTATATACTGTATATAGGATTATGAACTTTCGTTTTTTCCGACGTATTTAATGCAAAATGAATCAGTAATTTATACGACACTAATATGTATTTATTTGTAAATATTGAGTGATGTTAATAGTATATAATAATACCTTCTTATTCATATAAAATTCAATTAAAAAAAATATATGGACTTTTATAGAATACTATTTATGATTGAATATGATTATTTTACTATTTGAAATTTCTTCACAGAATCCTTGTAATAATTAATATTTTTATTAAAGGTACATAATTCAATTTCAAATTTTCCTACGTGTGACATGTAGAAGGGCATTGCAATATCGCATACAAAATTATAAAAATAATTTTATAGATCTCAATCAAAAGCACTGACGGGCGGTTGTAGATCTATTTCGTGTAAGCCCAAAACACTAACAGCAGATGTAACTCTGTTTTTAAATTACGAATGTAAATGAATTAAACTTATTTATTTGGTCCAGCGTCATGTAATAATTATTTACGGCCGTGTTCTGTCTTCGCAGTTAATTAGAAGTCTGGATTGATGTTCGAGGGGATCAGTAAAATGTGACACGTGTAACAAATGGCGGAATTACGAAACCGAGTAGCTGAGTAAGTACTGGTACATAGATGCTAAAAATATTGTGAAAGAAAAACGCTAAAGAATTGAGCGAAGATAACATCTTTGAGAGCATTTTTTATTTAATGTATAATGTTGAATTATGCGTAAGTAATGATTATTTGATGTATTATAAGGTATAAATATAACGTAATTTGAATTCCTTATTTAAACGGTGTTCTAATAATCATATACGTACATCTTAATATCTTCAAGTGGCAATCTAATAGTTTTACAAAAAAAAAATCCTGTGAAATTTTCTTACTCTATCAGCGATGTTGACTCGGTATCGGTTAGGGGAATCGATGCTCTAGGTGTAGTATTTGACAGTAAATTATCATTGATACGATACGATAGCTAATAAAGGTCTCAAAATGTTGGGATTGTTCAGATTATATCAATCGCGATCGCTGACAATATTTCAGACACGGTGTACTTCGCGCCTAACATTTGTAACGAGTTATTTATTGATACACGGTTGTACAGGTACTCGAATAACCGAATAGATATTTTAAATGCCATGCGGCCCGTTAGGGGGTGACTACATCCTCTGGGTTTTTTGTGGTTAAAAAAAGAAAAGCTTAATCATTCTTCTAGACTCTAGACAGACTGTTATAATATTTTCCTCATTTCCGTCCGTCTGTGTCGCGTAAGTAGTTAAAACAGACATGTGCAGGAGTATATTTTATGGGTGGATAGCAGGTTAAATTTCGAGTCGAAAATGTGCAAGCAGTATGTACAAATTCAGTACCGCTACGGAAAATATTATTGTATGAGATTTTTACAAAATCATGTTATGGTTTAAGTCTATGTACTTGTATTTGCAAAATTGACCCATTATTATTCTATATCTTTGCTCAGGCCTTAAATTACCTAACAAAAAATAGTCCGGCAGCTTAAAGTTCGATGACCTTTCATTTTTTGTATTCAATATATCATTGGAAATCAATAAAATATTTCAATTTGTCGAAACTACGACATTTTTTAAAATGCTCGTATCTTTGACATAATTGAGATTAACAGAAACACTAGTAATAAATGTAGTGAAGGAATGATGTTCAATTTAAGCTCTCAGGCCAAAATAAACCATAATTTTTCAATGAATAATTACACACACAGAGATTAGTGATCAGTAGCCACACAAAATGGCTGCTCTGCATTGAGTCTAGTGTCATGGCGCGTAACGCACTCTGATAGTAGAATTTTGAAATTTTTGGGATGGGTGAGGGAATGACATAATTAAGTGGGGAAACATATCTTTTTTTAATAAAATTAGAAATTTACATATTAAAATATTTTAGTGTATATATTTTAAAGTAGACTTAACACCTTATTGTTTTGTTAGCAGTAAAATCAGGACATAGCCATTGTTTTAGTCAGTAAATGTCTTTAAATATGTTAACCCTCTACTGGGGAATGGTGAGGATATTTTCGGAGTTTTGTAATTTTTTTTAAATATAACAAAACTGTCTATAAAATTTAAACTAGTGTGTTGAGAAATAATACTATAACTCTAAATAATTTAGAAACGTGATTAAATCTCTTGGAGGGAAAGTAAATAATGCATTTTTGAGATAATGATCCACATTGCAGCTTGAACATTTTCGACTCATATTTTTAAATTGTATCTACCCCTAAAATATTGTGTATTCGGCGGGTTACACTCAATATTATCAGCTTTTCATGTCGCAATCTATTATATAATGTGAAATTTAATTATTTTTAGTGCTTTAGTTGATCTTTTAAATAAATAAATGTTATAAAATAATTCATTCTCGTCATTATTGATACAATATATTAACACTATTAAATTGACTCACTGTTTAAGTGTTGGACGTAATGAACAGGTAAACCAGATTAGAAAGGGATCGAAGTAATATTGAAAGAAAATTACAATCGAGCTTTCTTAAATTGTTTTCAAAAGTTAATACTGCATTAATTACTTCTGATTGTACTTTTTTACATAACATCTTATGACTTACCTTACATTATACTTACTCGCCTTACTTTATAATGATTGTACCTTAACAATTACAACATTTAAGAACTGAACAGGTAATTGCTATAGAACAGACCACGTCTAGTAAAGTAATTACCTTTATTTTCATTTTTTTATGCTATATTACCATAGACATCAGAATTAAAAGCTCATCTGTCAGTTTCTAATAAAATTCGGTACAAACTTCGTACGCGTAATGTAAGCAGAGTCGTCTTCATCTAGCGTCTGACATACATATAACTGCGTTAAATGTTATTTCAACGTATTAGGAGATAATTTACGAGGGAGGTCCCGAAATTTCGACTGCCTTCACAGGGTTTAATCCGGCACTGAGCGTGCACAAGAAGATCTATGAATGTGGACAAGGTATGACAGGTTTACAAGGACAGGTGAGTACACTTGGAAGAGACGTTATGTAAATAATTTGTTAGTTAAAGTAGAAAAAAAATCTTTTCATCTGGTAGTATTATATATGTCTAGGGAACTTTCGACCGTGGCGCCATCTGACTTAGCTTTCCGTGTATATCTCCGTCAACAAACATGGTAAACGAACTGGATTCAAAATTCATACCATCTTAATTTGCACGTGTAGCCAATTGCAGTCACGTGACTCACGAGGAAGTCTTCCGCTCTTGACGTCTCGGCTGTAGTCCACAATTTACCGCGGAGAGCATCCGACTTGCCACGCGAGGTGTCGGGGGAGGAATTTATGGCCCGTGTTATTTCAACGCAGAGTACCACGTGCATCGGGAAATTCTTCATCTAATTTATGTCAATGTAATAATGAATTAAACCATATAAAAACGTTTTATCCTACTGCTTTAGAATAAGTGTGATGTCTAAGGGTTTATGTGCGCGAGGCGTGCGAGCTTTCTCATTTTTCTGCTGTGACGCGATTTATATAACTCAAATATTTGATTATATTGTTGCGATGTATTCGTGTAATAATAAACTGCTGTGTATTGTCATCCGATACGAGTTGAATGATCGCCCCGCCCCACACACGGAATACAAGAGGATTTGTCCGGAGACACGTCCATAGCGATACATACAACAGCCGCTCAAAGTACATTACAATAAGCAACATTACTTTTTTATCGTATGCTCAATACTAAGCGTTGTGGTACCCTGAAATATCTGAAACTTGGTACATAATATGTCACCATTCTCGTGGTCTTGAGCCGAGTTGATCGCAGTGTTTAAAGAAGACCCCGTTAACTCCTTTATTTGGGCTATCTCGCAGGAGACCGTCCTCTGTCTCGCTACACCTCAACTGTCCCTATGATCACGAGCTTCTCGGAACTCGCATCATTTCTTCTGACAACACGTCCAACGTACGTTACGATTCTTTACCTATATGTTATCTAAAGTCTTTCTGTGATCCTTAACTTCTAGAGGATAGAGACGACAATTCCATGACATCTGCACATGACAACTGCACGTAGTGACAAGTGCCCATATACATAGCAGTTAGCTTATTATTCTGTTGATGTAATTGAACGGTAACCTATCTTCAAAAAATATAACCTATTGTGAAGTAACTATATATTACTCTATCACGTGATAACCTAAACGAGAATGGTGAAGATTAAAGAACCTGGAACCTTCGGGAACAGTATACATAACGTTTTGAACGGGACTATCCCGTTTTTAAGTAGCCTATCGCGTTGTCCACAAGAACAACTTCGGAATGCCGAAATGTTCCATTTTCAGAAAAAGAACAACCCACGGAATAATATCAAAAAAAGACACGAAAATCAAAAAATTAGCTCCTCGTTTGAGAGTACGCGCAGACAGCTCGCGCACCTTTCTTGGCGATTGATTATTGTTTTTCTATCGACGTGTGTTGTAGTCAATTTAAATTTCTCTCCATTTTCAATGCCTAAACGAAAGTACACTTTTAATGTCAACTTACAAACTGAATACCAGTTTATAAAGCTAAGCAGTACTCCATCGGACGTCAGATGTGAAAAGTGTCGCACTGAATTTAACGTAGTTCATGGAGTAATATCCCGTTTTGGGGACCCTGAAAATTAGTAGATGTCCCGTTTTGAGGAAAAAAATAAATGGTTACGTTAAGTGTATCGCTCCAAATATTCTGAGAAAGGTGAATGCAAGAAGGTTGCAGTAGACGGGACGTGTTGCGAGATGAGCCCCGAACATGCATAATGCCAAGAGGCCAAGACTTGGATGGCCGGATAATCAAGATAACCCTGCAACAGGCAGACGAGTGCCCAGTAAACTGGACCACAAAGAGGATGTGAAGGAATAGAATAGCCGCTAAAGAAAAAGAAAAATGTTGTATTATTTTGTACAGTTGTCCATGTGTACCTGACTTATGTGCAGTTGTCCTATGTGCAGTTCTCTGCTCACCATATTCACGAGGCATTAATGTTGTGGGTGTACACACTAAAAGCTCAATGGACTCTTCTAAACCGTAAATTGTATTAATCTAATAAATCCCAATATAAATTCCGGAGATCAGTGGCAAAGATCAATATTAGATTGATTCAATCTGAAATCTACATAAAATGGCATTATTTAAGCTGTGCTGTCCTTTACCGCTGCTCTCTTTTCATTGCCTCTCATTGACTCTAACTTAAGAAATCATCACTATCTTTTGCTTGTTTATGTTATATGAACGTTTTAATCGGCTCAGGAGAAAGACAAACTCCTGCTGCCCCAACTGCGTGGAATAATAAAAGGCGGAACTAATTTTAATTTAACGATCTCCCTAAGTCGGGACAGTCGGATGATTGATTTACTAACGGCTCCCAAATCGCCCCGTTAAAAACAAGTAAAAATATATTATCGTTTCACAGAAAAGCCGTTCGAAATTTTTCGTTTTCGACATTTTTAAGCAATTTCGAAATGTTGGATTCTTATTATTCTCGGAATTTTTTCAGAAAATGGAGAACTTTACTAACATTAAAATGCAATATCGTTATAACATTATAATTATCTCATTAAAAATAACTAGCATTTTATTAGTCCTATGAGGCAGATTGTTGGATATGGTAATAGAGGAATTTTATTTGTCACCAGAATTTAAAAAAAAATGGAAAAAACTCTTTATCTAAGAAAAACAAGTATGACAGAAAAGTGTTATATATTATACAGCGAAATGAGCCTCTTAAGAATTTACTCATGTACAGCGTCACACGACAGACACACATAATAATAATAATAATTTATTTATTTGATTCTTAGTACAGTGTGTTATATTATAATCGGATAAATAAATAAGACATATATTTGGGTACCCTGCCTGTTACACTAGTAGCACACTGTATTATAGTAGACAGTGTTCTTCCGGTATAGTAGTAAACAAAGTACAATTATCAATGTACAAAATTATATATATAAAGAGTTAAACAAGATGTCATTAGATCAGTTAAATACTTTATAAAAATTAACGTTCAATGTATAAGATACAATATATGGTATATGCAAAGAGTAAAGCATGATGCAATTAAATAACATATAATTAAAACGTAAAACTTAAAGTAAGTCTAATGTTCAATGTATAAAAAAAAAAAATAATAATTATATATGTATAATGAGACATATCTGAGCATTTATTATATTAATTACATTCATTTTAAATTGACTGTAGCCACAAAATAATATTTTCATATTTTTAATACTTAAGTATAAAATGCAAATGGAAGGGTATATGTAGCAGAGACTTCATTGAACGATATTAAATGATTGTCGAGTACAATTGAGTTCTCTTTCCATTACGTTAAAGGGATCATGGAATATAATGGTTGAGCTATATTCAACATTAATATAAGCAGTCGGACGGATGGATGATCACAAGTCCTCATAAATAATGCACACGTATCTAGTGTAATAGTTCAATAATGTCCATGTCCTTATGGGTATAAATTTTCCAATGCATGCACGCAGAACATTGAGATATTATACACACGATTCTAATTATCTAGTCATTCAACACGGTTAAGTAATTTTAATACTAATAGTCGCCTACACTTGGACAAACAATTGGTAAACTTCTGGAGAGAAAGTGTTGTCATCAATGCGTGAAATATATTAGTATGAATATGAATTAAATATATTAATTAGAAAAATATATATATATATATAAAATCAATTTTATCTAAAAATATTGTTGTTGCGCCACCGGGATTCGAACCTGGATCTCTTTCCTAACCGGGAAAGGTGCATTATACAACTATGTTACAGCGACAATATTTTTAGCGACAATTTTCGAACTTATATATTACCTTTTTGATATTAATACATTTAATCGTTCCATTATTTGAAAGAGCCATCTACCTTATTTTTACAGAATCTCAAATACCTTTGAGTAAACTGATAGCAGACGCCAGAATTATCAATTCATTTTAATTAAATTTTTAGACACATTGATACAACTTTATTATTAGGAGAACACATTCTTATTGTGAAGTTGTAATTATTCAGAATATAGGTCTGTGATATTTTAAATATGAATTAAATATATTAATTAGAAAGATATACATTATATATTTAGTTCTATGTGTTCTCCTAACATTAGTATGAATCTAATCCATTGTTTAAAAATACAGTTTTTCACCTGGTGTAAAAATTCCGCGTAATAAATATGAAAAGAGATCGCAATATATTATTACTCGAAGACGAAGATTCAACAATTAATATGTCCTCGGTGGGACAATGGGATGTGACAATGACAAAGAAAATAAAGTGAAGATTTATGTCCCGGTGGGAGGAATCCGCGGTGCGCTCTGGGTAAATATTATTTCTCCTTCCTTTGTGTATTTATTTTTGATCCCGCTAAACAAACCTTGAGTTCCATTCATAAATATGTTACTTCGCCACTCCCACCTACATGCGTAAGACATCGATGTATGTATGTCTATATTACATGTCAGGGGTTACGCACCACCAGATATATGTATGTATATGTACGAAATATTTAAACAAAGAAACTCTGCGTCTCCCTGTATCCTGTATCCTGTCTCCCGAAATCTGAACGCATGAAAAATGTTGTATTTTAGTAAAAACATCACAATTATATTTAGTCGTGATCAAAGGCTTTTTTGGAATGCAAAATATCCGATTATGTTAAATATTTTAAAGCTCTTTCGTAAATTAGGTTGCAATATGTCTTTAATAGGTAAATTAGTTTGCAACACCTTTAATACGCAAATTTAAAAATTATTTACAATGGGTTTGTAATAGTTAGATAGTAAAACGTAAACATGGGATCTTTGAAACTCTAAAGTTTTCGTTTTCTATATTATTGATTTCATAGATACGGGAGGCTCATTAGGTGGCTCTGAATCTTTTATTCTTAAATAAATAAATAATATTGGATAATTTGTATAGCGCCATTTTTGTAAAAACTTTCACCTCAAGGTCGCTTTACAGATAAACTGTTTATAGTTACATTATCTTTGTTTTTTTAAATTAAAAATGTTATTTTCACATATGCGAATGATTTTTTGAAAAGGTGCGTTTTTAGTTTCTTAAATAAAATCTTTGATGCACTGTTTCTTATGACCGCAAATGCCAGTTCACTATATTTAGACTTCTGGAAACGGTTAGTCGGTTCTACAACCCTTCCTGCGGCTGTAGTGGAGGCTGACTTGAGAGTTTGACGTCTACCATTCAAGATGCAAAGTTCTTGAAGATAAAGAGGCGCCATACTATGTGTCGCCTTGTACATTAACCAGCACAATTTAAATTCTTCTCTTTCAGGGAATCGGAGCCAATGTAGCTGATGTAAAAGGGATGATATATGAGAGAATTTGGAAACTCTATATATTATCCGTGCTGCCGCATTTAGAATGGATTGTAATCTGTCCAGCTGAAACATTGGCAGGCCAGCATAGATGTTGTTACAATAGTCCACACGTGACACCACAAATGCATTTGCAAATGCAAAAAAACAATAGTTAGAACGTAAATTAAAAATATATACAAACCTAATAATAATACTCCTGCTATTTTGTTCGCATATTCACTTAATATTTTATTATTAACAATTCAAAAGTAAAAACAAAGTAGATGGCTTTCAAATAATCGAACGATAGACATATTCATTTGAAAAGTGTAACATATGGGTTCGAAAATATGTCGTCAAAAGTACTATCACTGTAGCATAGTTGGATAATGCACCTTCTCCGGATTGGAAAGAGATTCAGGTTCGAATCCCGGTAGCGCAACAACAATATTTTTCTATAAAATTAATTTATTATATGCACATGTATATCTTTCTAATGAATACATTTAATTAGTACTTAATATTTCATTAAAATAATATTTCAGACTATATTGGCACAATTCAATAATCAAAAGTTTTGATAAATCCGAGACAACATTTGCAGCTCAATATTCCCGTTACAATATTTTAAATACCCCTTTTTCACTCAGCACAGAGCATGTTAGGGGATGCAACATTTGTCTTTAAGTATGCGTTTCCGAACATTACTCGGTATTAGAGAGTCGCATGTGTTTAGGGGAGGATCACCCACTTAATTAGCCCTTTACAGAAGTGAAGGGTGACGGGTGGGTAAAAAAAATCCAAAAATAGTCATAACTGAATGAACCATCCTGCTCAAGATGTCAAGAAAATTCTTCTGATCATATTTCAGAGAAGGAATTGCTCGTTTCTATCAAAGGCAAAATTCAATTAGTGATATATATGTTTTATACAAATATATACTAATCTGTTAGTAATAGCCATAAAACAATCTGTAAGGGTAGGCAGATACAAATATATAACATTTAACGTAACTGTAATAGATAATGTTGTCATTCTGTTTATAAAACGGGAAATAGGTTAATTAGCGATTGTGATAGAAAGTTCACCTTTCGCTCCGTTAGCTTAAGAAACAATGTGGAGAATACTAACTAATGCATCTATCTGACAATAAATACTACACATATATAATATATATACTACGGAGAGTACTAATTACTTAGTGTAGTTACTCTAGAGGAATTTATTTATTCGGTGATATCAGTTTTCATAACACATTTTTTGAACAAGAGTAAATAATGAAGAAATAAGGAAATAATGTAAAGCTGATCTTAGTATAGTGAGTAAGACTAAAAAAGGATCACTTAGGTGGTTTGGTTATATGGAACGGATGAATGAGGAGAGATTGATAAGAAAGATGTTGATGGCACCAGTAGTAGAGTACGTCCACGGAACACTCGTCATGGCCAGCAGATGTATGAATGTGGATGAGACGAGAATTGTGTGTCAGGACAGAAGAGTTTGGCGATATATCATCTCTCCCTACCCCCGCGGGGAAACGGCGTGATGGTAAGTTAGTTAGTTAGTTTTTTTATTTTAATCTCATTTCACTGAATTTAATATATCTAACCATTATATCCCTAGAGTTAACTTCAGCCATAAAACAAATACCAACAAAAAATAAAGCATTAAGAAAATTTTTTCGCCATTGTGTTTCCTTTAATATTTTTTTACATCGTTAGCAAATAAATAGCGAATAAAATTTATTATCCTGGGTGATGCATCTCCATCGTTTGTCACAGGCGAAAGGAGACCGACAACACACTGAACAATGCATACCATACAATATAATCATGGATGGAGTGCCACAATGACTTTACTTTTATTTATGAGAAACAAATATTTAATAACTCATGACATGATAAATAATATAAAAATAAGACCAGTGAAGTTACTTTTTAGCTGAATAAAGTGAAAATATCATACAAATTAGTAAACTAAAAATATAGTACCTACATACTAATTAAAAGATAAACAAAAACGTGTTTTTACACTGTTTAAAGATGAGAGGATGGGGAGGAAATAGAAAAGGGATGCAATCAAAATTTGCAATTTGCTTGTTGTATTAAAAATTATATATTCGCATATATACAATTTAAGTCAATAGTTATTGAAAAGTTGGCGTAGTTTAATTTTAAAAGTAAGCAATTTATTATTGAGAATTTCCAAGTTAATAGAAGAATTTACGATATTATATTTTTGACAGAGCGCGTCATAAAACGATTTTTAGTTCTGCCAAAATTTGGGTAAACTCTATTACTTGAATGTATCGGATGTGTGCGACAGTTTCAAGTTATGTGTTCTAATAAATAGGGCGAGTCAACTAAGTTATTTCAAATTTTGTAGAGGTAGGATAAATTTTATACGTTTTTTCTATAAAAAAAGAGGAGGGGGGATTTTATGTTTTTTTTTACGCTTATTTTTCCGCACCAATAAGCGACTCGTTTTTTACCGTCACAATCGACCAGCAGCAGCGCAGAGTCAGAAGGCGAGAGTAGCCGCGCCATTAGCGTCAAGGATCGCGGTGGAGGCGGACGATGTTGGTGTCGATTTGAATAATTAAGTTAAAGAAATGTGTTTAAAGTAAAGAAATGGCGTCTAAACTGGTCTGAATGCGTCTGTTAAGGGTCACGGGAGATGTGGAGGTAGTTTATTGCTCTTCGACGGTCATCATTTTATATGGAAACACGTGTATTTGTGGATTATTTAAGCAAATGCTTAAAATTTTATTTATGTATGTGTTGAAGCAAACTTTATGAACATAGCTGTAGACTGTTGGGAATTTATATATGCATATATCAGTGGCGTGCACTAGGCGTGGACTTAGGTTATGCTGCTAATATTGATACTATAAAAGCGATGGGTGTTGTCACTAGAAGTTTGTATTCATTATACATTAATTCAGAAGCACCTTTCTGTGAGTTTATTTCTGTTCTTGAAAAATATTAATATTGTTCCTATTATTCATGGGAAATTAGTGATTTAAGTGAAGGCATTAAAAAATGTATAAAATAAAATAATAGGTACCACGTCTAAAGTGTATTGGATTGCGTACATTCGAGCCCGCTTCACATTTGCTGCGTTTTGCAACACGCCTGTTCAAGAGAAGACGTGAATTCAGATCAACGCGCGGCGCGAGAGTTGCGTTTAGTTGATATATGGCTGGTATAGATTTAGCGAAAAGCACACACGCAGCATTATTTGTCATTTCTAAATTCTTTCACTAGCTAAATGAGCTAGATAATATTAAAATGAGAACTTTGAATTATTTATACGAAGACCTACGTACTTAATACATAATGTATCAAATAAATATTTAACTTAGACGTATTACACAGAAATTATAATCATGCGCAGCTTTTTTTATTGTATAGAGTGCACGCCCCTGGTATATATTGTACATAATAAGATCATTTATTGGTGTTTCCGATTTGTTCTACCGATGTCGCCCTCATTTTCAGCCAGATTGCGATGCTATTTATACAGAAAATCTGTAATTATCTAAAGGCGTGCTTGCATAGCATTATTTTGATGGGAAATTCATGATGTATTGATAAATACTAATTTAAAGGTTTACTATTGATTCGATATTTTGATTCGCAACGATTCATCGATTTATACTCCCGCACTGATTCCAACCAGTGAAGAGCAGAGAAGGCACGCGTGCAAATTAATTAGATACACCTTCCGAAATGGGAAACGAAGTATGTGTATGGAAAATCATCTCCAACCAATTATAGCAAATTAACATCTTCTACCTCAATACCTCACGTGTCTTAAACCTGAAGGTTAAAAAAGACAATACGAAATTTACACCAGTATAAAAATGGCGATAAAGCTTTTTTACCAAAGTATTCTAACTAAACTAGAGGAATAACAACCAAATCCGAGATTTTATCAGGGGTAGAAGACTTCCACCGCGCACCATACAGAAACCAGGAGTAAAGGTCAAACAAACTAGAACAACACGCGCCACTGCACCGAAGACATACCGGATATTGATATTGGCGCGATCGGATTGGCTCTCAACATCTAAAGAGCGGTAAAGGATCCGAAGAGGAAGGAATCGCAACATAACTATTGAAACCTGGAGGAAGACCCGCCCTGATAGAACATTCGACGTTCTCTAAAAATAAAGCGGACCGTACACCATCAATCAGAATGATATTTATTTAGATCAGTTTGCTCCACACTAAGTGCTAAGTAGCTGGTTAGCCAAAATCATGAAGATTAGTAAAAAGAAACAAGTGTGTTTGGCAATACTATTTGCTCTATCCACTTCAAGAAAAGTGAACCGTAAAATCAGTGAGAAAGAACGGCTTACGAAACGTAAAAAACACACATTTTTTAAACTTCTACTGAATGAATAAAACGTTTTTTGAAAAACTACTCAATATGGTAATACCATATTTAATTAGACCTAATCCTTGAATCGTTTGTACCGTATTCCAACATTGCGAGCTGACCCAAGACTGACACCTCACTACCATGATCGGCTACCAATCCTCGTGACAATCGAACACAACCACAGTCACGTTTTAACCATCACCACCCTCGACTGTCTTGTATCTCAAAAAATTGGATTCATTCTAATGTATGAATGATTTCCTACATCGAGATAAATTTCTGAATTTAAAATTTCCAATGGCTAGGTGGCTGTTGCTAGGTTTCGTCAGCATTCTGAAGTAACTAGCCCTCCGAAAACGAATTCGTATCCGAGTTCTCGGTATTGATCGAGATTTTGTTTCAGTTTCTCGAGCATTGTGAAGTGTTAGTTTATTGCGCGTGGGATATTCCAGCGCACAGCGCACGTGTCTCGCACATGGAAGTATTAGTGCCGGCCGCCGGCGGCTTGCGAAAAATATGTTAAGAATTTTGTTATTAGCGTCCGTCCAGAAAAGTATATCACGCAACTTCCGCTTTGCCAATGAAAACCTCACCAATGTTTTATGATGAGAAGGAATATTGTCATGCTTTGAGCAATCTGGCCACAATGCATCGCGTGCGGTTAACAGATGCATTAAAGCTGCGTGCGTTCAAACATCTAAATTTCAGATAAATTTTGATGTGAAAAAGTTTTTGGCGGCAATTATTCGGTTTGAATTACGCTTACATTATTATCAACTATTTACAGTTCTTGTATTGGCTTATCGATAAGGATCGAATGTTATGTCCGATATTCAGAAGAATTTTGGCGATTTACTCGAGATTCAGGTTAAGGACAACTCTGGACGAGCTGACGAGACAGACGGCATCGTCTCCACCGCCCGGCGAGCCGAACTTCCACGCTATAGTTAGATGATGCTTTGAATCGTACACCAAAATAATAGTTTCTGATTGAAATATCTATTTTAAGGTTGGCTTAACATATTTCAGAAACTTAATTATTATTATTAATTGCGGGAGTGAGCAGAACGTAAGAGTTAGACGGTTGCCGGGCGGGGCAGGGCGGAGGCGGGGGCGGGGGCATGTCGTCATACATCAGGATCACATTATAAAATGGAACACCCAAATCGTTATTTGTCAGACATCTGAGACTTAACTGCTTGTCTCAAATTATTTATGGCATCATGAAAAATACGGTTTGTTTACAACACGGGCATAGTTACGAGTTACGTATAAGATATTTTCGGAGGTAAATATACTTTTAATTAACGCTAACTTACTTAACCCCAAAACCCTTATTATAAGTTACTCAATAAATATACCGTTTTTATTTTGCGTAAAATTATTTAGGTACAAATTAATGGTATACAATTCGTTCTCTGTTTATCTCTAATTTTCGAAAATTAATACATTTATGCAGGCGTTGAACATGAACTTTTTAAATATAATACAATTACGAACGTACATGAAACAGGAATATCAGTACTAGTAGAATTTAAACAAAATATGAAACTTAGGTGATAACGGCAATAACAACAAAAGCAATAACGGTTATCAGCCCAATTTTACACAGAACTTTGAAACGGTAACCCTTCACTATGCGTTCTTCCCACCCTGTCGCCACATGAATTCTTCTAGATGACTTAGCTATAATGACTAATCTATGTTAGTACGTCCACAATTACATTGATAGGTAACCACAGAAACACACCTACACAAATACGTAGCAAACAAATAAATCCTAGTTTATGTTTGTCAAGAATGTTTTCTTATCAGGCCATTCGGACCAACACGCCAGGACCACACCGTCACATGTTGGCATGATTTGAGATGGCTTGCAAACTAATGTTGTTTTACAAGCACGGCCAGTAGATAGGGAAGCGTGGGGGAATTGGAGCCTACTAAGGAGAAGAGTGCAAAAATGTAACAAATTGTTCTAATAATTTATTATTATGACTTGAAAAGAGTCCTTTGGTCATATGTATAGCTATAATATTATTGCGATTTCAACTTAAAAACGTGACGACCTATTACTACTGGTCTCCGGTGAGAATCGGTGTGAATGTGAGCACAGATACAATGGATCAACCGATATGATTGCCGACTGGTGTAAAACTGTAAAAGAAACATGCTGACTTTTACCCCATACAAGACCCCTGCGATGATGAAGGGTAGAATCACCCAGGGACCGAGTGTGCGCGTATGTGCCGTCAGAGTCAATCTTGAATCTTGTAATTCTTGACTCGTCGGGTTCTTTCTGCCACATGTTAGAGCCATGTCTGAAAGAGTGAGTGGCATCTTTTTTCGACTAGGAAAAATGAGCGAAGCAGACTGGGAGCTCAGGCACCCAGCACTACACCGGATCTATAGAGTGATTTACCTAGCACTAATATCCTGCTCAGCTGAGGTTTGAGCACACCGTCACGTGGTCAATGCGGTTATCAGCAGTTGTTCTGGCGTAAGTCTATTCACGGTGAAATGGCAAACCAAACTAAGCACAAGTCAGCTATCAAATTGTCTGTCACTGGAAAAAGTGTTGCCAATTCGAAAAACAAACCTCTAAAAAAACATTCTTTAACTTTAACTGGATCATCTCTCTCTCTCTTGTAACTATAATTACACCTTCTTAATTGGTACTTGATATCTAATTGTAATTATAATTGATATATATATATATATATATATTTTATCTGTTACTAAAATGTCTCAATATGTTTTCAATTTTAACCAAATGTTTCGTTATTAACTTTTACTATGTACGCTTTGTTTCTTAATAAATACCACCTAAATACATACCGCTGAAAGCTAGTATAAAAGAGTAATCAAAATTTAACTTTGAGCTAAATAATTAATCTATACCGCATTTAAATTATAGTTACATTAGACCTGCGTTGCTTTGTTTTGTCAAGAGGAACTGCCAAGTGAGAAACCACACTATAATGGTTCCGGCAAAGGGTGGGTCCTTTCTACTAGTGGATTTTATTACCCGCCGGCCCCATTACTCCTCGCTACCCTAGGTACGGAAAGGGTTAATCAAGGACCAGCAGAAATGATTTATCTTCGAGGAGTGGCGAGAATCCTTAGAAATTGACAACACAAAAATTCTAAGCTTAATGTATAATATAATTCCAACGGTAGCATAATGGATGATTCACAAAATAGCATATTTAAAGATTTTCAATATGGCGGCATGACGGCTATTTATTCAACAAAAGTAAAGACTAAGCAATGCTCGTGAAAACACAATACTTTATTCATGGCTATATCCATTGCTAAGAGCGCTGTCAATTATATGTACGAGTATTTAATAATAAACAGTTATTGTTTCGGCGGGATACAACTGTATTACACAGTTTTAGGGCTTTTGTGATCTGAAAATTCCTCCTCCCACTGTAATAGTTATATTTATAACTATTTATAAATATAGTTTGTCAGGCAAACTAATTCGCTTATTAAACTAATTCTTTTATTTGATAAATGATAAATATTCAAAGATGTACGTGAATTTTCACACGTGTACACATTACATTGTTTAACGACACACTTATCAGAACCCTTTCATGTTACACGTTATGTTGTGCAAAGCTGACCTCGATACAGTCCGAAGCTTGAGTTGGTGCCGACAGATAGGTGGAAAATAAACAGATGTACCCATACCATCGCAAGCATTTTCTCAGCATGCAGTTCCCAGAAGATGAAATCCCATAACTATTGAAAATACTGCGTACGGATCACACGATATTCGTACAAGTATAAATAGAGCTCGCGGTCGAACGCAACCATTACATCACTTTCAAATAGAGCCCACAGATGTCACAACACAGATTTAAACACCACAACTTTTGACATGCGAGAGTAATCTTGATGATTTGATCAATTTAATTGACTTGTCGTATAAACAGTGATTGTAATTAACCGCGATTTGTGTTGATATCCGTTTTCGCGAGGCGCGCTTGACGGACATTGGGTTTCTCGCCACTGAATTTAGCATTACGAACGAGACGGCTATTTTCGAATCTATCTCGGAAGTATTTTGGCCTATAGTATTGTCAGAAAGACGCTCTGTCTCGTGTTTTAGCCGAAGGTGGGTGGTGGCAAAATAGAAATGGTTTAAATTTGATTCATAAATCAATTTTAGTCTTGGGAACTTTTCTGTTCGCGTGAAAGCCAGACAGGGATCTGTGGAAAGCGAGAAAGAGAGACACACGATGATGTCCCCCGAAAACGTTATCAACCGGTTTTAGTTAGGTATTATTTCTGATTATTACACACGTTAATTATCCTGTTTTTAGGGTCTTGAGAATGATTTAAAAATAAATGCACAAGTTTCAGGAGGAATAGTCTCAATTTGATTCATTTCCGGTTCGCGCGAACCGGTGCGAACCTAAAGGGTGACATCATTAGAGGACCATATTCAACAATGGACGTATATTGATAGAAGAAGACGATTAATAAGTGAAGAGGTGTTGTTTCGTTGTTTGCCTGACAACTTGTTTGATCTAATTTGACCATTGTATCAATGACTTATTTAGTCCTAACATACAAATGATGTCCTAAGGGACATTTATATTTATTTAAAGATTAAATAGCGTCCTAGGATGGGCTACATGCGTTAATATAATAAACACCCAGTCTGTCCGAAACACTCTGAGCTTCGTCCGAACTCAAAGCGTCGCCCTAATAGTGCATTATTGTCGACAATAATTTAGATAGTTCAAAATTGGAATAATAACAGACGTCACATAATATGACAGACGTCAATAATTTTTTTTTTTTTTCTTTCTATCTAGCTTCGTTCTGGTGCAGCGTCGAATAAACAATAGTAGCGAGTGAAGCTTTTATAGTTCTGACATTCCGCTATCAGTTGAAGTGTCAGAGTGGAATTTAATATATAATATGCTTAAACTTTGAACCCGTACACGGCACGGGTTAGTCTTGAATAATAAACTGGAAAATTATGGCGTGTTTGGTAAATAAGCCAGCCATGGAGAGGACGACATTGAAATTGTTTTCGCGGTAAAACAATTATTGCGTATTCGAACCAAGAAGACATTTGAACAAATCGTCGCCGACGGCCAGTCGGACTATAAACTGTAATGTGTTTTTTATTGGTACCAGGACCCAGGACCTCATCGTCGCGTCCAAGACTTGTAAGTAATTGCTAAGATGTACCTATGTTTTCTTCCATTAAAATGTAATTGAAAAAACAGACTACGAAATTAGTTATTTTTTTGTTAAACGAATTGCAACTAGTGTGAACATAGAAACAAGAATGTGAATTGCATCTAGCGTAAACTTGAAAACTATGAGTTATGCAAAAACTCTCACTGTTCTAATTGCTAAATATACGTAAGTGACTTTATAATAATATTTTACATAAAAAATCATGAAACTTTTAATGCTCATACTGTAAAACAAACTTTTTGGAGAGTGTCACTCTTTTTTTCAATGTGCGATTTGTAGATATTTACATTATCCGCCAATTGGGGTAAAATAAGTGATTGAAAAATTGGCTACTTTATGCAGGGTTGCCATATTTTGAAATATTAAAATAAAAAACTGCTATTAAATAAAAAATCTCTAAATACTAGAACACTCGAAACATTACCATTTTAGATACTAGAGAGGTCGAGCAAGGAGCAAAAGTATCATATAAGTATGGCATGACAAAATTTTTTCTCTTGAATGAACGTAGACTCTTTGGGGCTTAAGATATTTTATCAAAGTTTTATTTAATATTTCATTTTAATTGTCTTAAGTGTTTAGACATATTGTGTCATAGTCAAAATTATAAACCACGTTAACATTTTTTGATATATTTATGGTGCTCTGTAGGAATACTTATATATACAATAAATGTACAGAATATAGGAGTGATATTTTGTTACTTGCCCAATGGCGGTCTATTACATAGTGACGAGCTTGTAAGGGGGGTTACAGTAGTTGAATCTCGAACCCTGAAGACAGTGGCGTAACTAAAAAAGTCCTAATGCTAAATCGAATATAGACATTGGGCCTCAATGCAAAATGAAAGAGCCCACTGTATATGTATATAAGTACTACATCGCTCCGCTATATACTACATGGTTTTACCTATCAAATAGTAAGAACAAAACTAGTATATTGTTTCTAATAATATTCACATTTTTATAAATAAAAAATCGCAAAGGAATGAAAAAAAACCTTGTTTCTCTTTATGGCAATGGTCTTGGCCTTGGATAAACTAACTTATTAGCGGGGTATTACTCTATAGATCGATTATACACATGTTTTCGTAATATATTACGTATTCTTACGAGCATGTAAAAAAAATATATATATGATTTGTCCAGTAGTACCTAGTTACGCCACTGCCTAAAGATAAGCGGATAAGCGCTGGAACTGGCTATAGGTTACCGAGAAACGAATAGGCTACACTATTTTAATCTAAAAGAATACTGTCATCCCCAAGATACACTATTCAATAAATATTGAGTGTCAAAAAATTTCTACTCAATTGAGAATTCCTCTTGACGCAAAAACAGGATATGTCTGTGAATGATGACAAATGATAACCGCGTCTCTATCAGTGGCCCCAAGTAATCGACAGCACATGACAGAGAGCCCCGAGAAGATGAAGAAGAATACTAAATATATATATAAATTGCTAAACTTTTTATAATAGTTACCCTCAGTTATATCTGGTTATAGTTTGCATATTTTAAAGTTTCGCGGTATTCTGTTTCATTACCGACATCTGTGTACAGTTTTGAATATTTTTTTTGAAATTTCGTGCATCTCTCGCTGTCTATTTGAGCGGCCGGTTTGACGTTTGATTGTCAATATTAAAAATATGGCGGTCTGCGGGGGTGGCTGAAACATCTGTTTTGTGTTTCTGTTTCCTGAATTTTTATTCAGCTACGGATGTGTTTTTACTGTACGCTTTTGGCGATGGTTCATTTTGGAATCAATAATATTTTAGTTCATTTTCATATTGCGATATTATGAAAGAATGTTTCCTAAAATTTATCTGTTTGTTATTTTAATAAGTATTTCGATAGTTATACTCTATTATCAAATGCAACTATCGCGGGTACAAGAAGAGTTTAAAAATTTAGGTAATGCTAAAATAAAACACAATTTTTTATTACTTTTGAATGATCTATACTTCATTTTGGAGTGCTGTTTAAAAAAGTGCAAAAATAAGTGATATTTTATTGATATTTATTGGAATGGTATAACTGTATGTATATATGTATCACGTGCACTAATTGTTATGCAATTATTATTTCCATTTACCTAATCGTAATTTGTTTAAATAATCCAATGTATAATATATAGCCTTTGATGTGTTACAGATTTGTAGATTGTGTTTTAATAAATTAAAATATAATTAGAATCTATTTTTGTTACAGAATTATCAGTGGCCCGTGTTCGTTTAAGAGAATCGTCTTTATACGAATATTCAAAATCATCTAGTATCTCAAACAGCGATGATTTGGTCCTTATATATAACAGGGTCCCCAAAACAGGATCCACAAGTTTTGTCGGAGTGGCGTATGATCTCTGTAAAAGAAATGCATTTAAAGTATTGCACATTAATATCACAGCCAATATGCATGTCATGACGCTCAATAATCAGTACAACTTTGCACAAAATGTGACCAACTGGAATTCAGTGAAACCAGCCCTTTACCATGGCCATATGGCATTTTTAAATTTTGATAGGTAAGGGCTATGCCTGCTATTTTAAATTATAATATTTAGGGTAGCTGGATTTGAGTTTTCATAATACATGACAGCGAGCGGAGATTTTGAAATGTTTTTGTTTTCCCAGTAAAGAAGTGACCCTTATCCGGGAAATATCTGTGTTAACATTAAACTATTTAAAAAAACTATTCAAAAATAAAATACATGTAACATCAATATTCTTACTACTTTTAATTTGGTCTCCTGATGAAGCTCAAACCTCTGACTCACTAGGAAAATATATTACTGTTAAATCAAATAAAAAAACCACAATTTATTTTCACAATTAATTAAATTATTTTTAACAGGTTAGGTATTAATTCAAAGCCATTGTACATTAATCTGATAAGGAAACCATTGGATCGTCTTGTGTCATATTATTACTTCTTGCGATTCGGTGACAACTTCAGACCACATCTGGTCAGAAAGAAGCATGGCGATAAAATGGTCAGTTGATTTTTATTATTATTGTTTATCATACCCCCATTAAAATATTCATCCTCAATAAAAATCTATGTTTAAACAAAGAAAAATTATTCATATACTAGACAATTATTACAATTGTCATTTATTAGGCCATTTATTGATACAATATAATTTTTTTTTAATGTGTTATTTTTTATAATTATGCTACTAAATACCCTCAGTACATTTGTCTGATATTTGAAATATTACGCAACACTCATAGTAATTAACTAGGTGAAAATGTATACTTAATGAATATTAATTTGGATGAGTAATATGTCAGACTGTTAGACAATATTTATCAATGTAAGTACATAATACATGTAAAAAGTGAATCTAATAAATGTATTATTATTTAAAAAAAACATGTGGTGAAATCATTATCTAATAATGATTGGTTACTGATTAATATAATTCTTTGGGTAATGTCTGGTGCACTACAAATAGTTAAATTTTAGTTTTCAGACATCATTAAATCTCAGTTATCAATCATCATCGCAGTCACATAAGGGTTTACTATCACTAGATTCAACCACACAACCTTTCTCCAGACATACATATCATTTGCCCATTTCATTTCTGGGTAGTCCGGGGCTGTGTTCTTGTTGAATTTCCTACAAAGAACTTTCGGAGTGCCCTAGAGTCTTCGCTTCTACAAATGTGGCCTGCCCGATTATAATGTTTGTATGCTGGAATATCTCAGAGTTCAGTATTGGGATGGATGTGCATTTATTGTACGCGAATAGCCTGTTTAGGGCAATTGCTGAATTTCCATTCCTAAATTATTCAGATTCCGGTGGAGGGTGCTTCCGTGACAATCTTAGGTATTTGGTCTTCTCAACTTTGACTTTAAAATCTATTATCTCTATCATCTCTTCCCTTTTCTCTAATGGACTGAAAATGAGCTAGATAGGATTTTATTTTTTTCCAGCACCTGCAACCCCCAAAATCTAGTGTTTGCGCCATATATGCTCCGCCTGCTTTGAGGACTTCTCTCACTGCTTTCTATAAAGTAAAGTTATAAAGAATGAGTACTCCATGAGTTGCTCCAGTTCCGCTATCACTCCAAAGGATTCTCTAATGTCTTCATATACAGGGTGCGGCAGAAGCGACTAAGCGGTTAGGAACGATCAATGTTTGGGCAGTGGTGGAGGGAGGCAGATGCACTTGGTATCCTTCTGTTCTGTTGGTGACCCCATTTCAGTAGCCAATATAGTTTGGATCAGAGCACATTGAGGCTTTGCTGTGCGCGCGTATTTTAAAAACAATCTGTGATCACAACGCAAAGAGCTTTCTTCATTAGTGATGAGGCATATTTCCATCTCAAGGGGACTACAAAAGCAACATTTCCACTTCTGGGCTGAAAATAATCCCTAAATTATTCACGAAAGACCGCTACATTCCCATAAACTAACGGTGTGGTGTGCCATATCACAATTTGTCATGACAGGCCAGTACTTCTTTGAGGTGGAAGGCGTGACAGTGACTGTAAATTCGGAATGTTATGTCTCAAAATTGCAAAATTTTCTATAGCCCAGAATGGAAGAGATTGTTGAAGAAAAGAGATTGGGGAATTTGTGGTTATAACAGGATGGGGTGATGAGCTCACACAGCCCGAAATTCACTCAATATATTGAAAGAAATGTTTCCCGGACGTCAGGTCTCTCTGATGGCTGATGTGGGGTGGCCTGTGCGGTCACTAGATTTAAGCATTTGTGATTTCTTTCTTTGGGGATATCTGAAAAATGTTTAAACGTTGCCCTCACATCCTACCAGAGCTAAGGGAGTGGATTATTGAAGAAGTTAATGCCATACACCGCAATATGTTTGAACAAGCTGTACAGAACTTCAGAGATCATCTCCAACAGTGTGTTGTTGCTAACGACCGCCATCTTGAAGACATTATTTTCAAAAATTAAAGATTATAAATGGTATGTACTGCTAACATCGAAAATAAAATCATTTTTTCTCTATATACCCTCATTACTTTTTTATAACTCAAAACTGCTTAATCGGTTTTGCCGCACCCTGTACTATTAATATCACGAGTATTGGAATTCTTTTAGTAGAATTCTTCTTTGAACTGAGTTGTAAGGAGTTTTGAAATCCACAGAGACAGTGTATGTTCCAGTTATACGCCCACTTCTTTTGAAGGAAAAGGATGAACTATGACCCTTCTTAAAGCCACATGATTACCTAGTTTTTCTGTAATGTGTCTAATGTAATCTAAAAATAAATAAATAAAAGATTATTTAAATAATATAATGTTTAGTTTTAAACCACTTTATTAAGTACATGCACTAAAGTCAACTAGACAGTCTATACAATATTGTCCTGGTCGGGTCCAATTGAAACTAGTTGAATTTAGTCTATGTACATAATAAAGTGTTTTGTAACTAAAAATTATATTATTTAATTATAATGTCAAACCACAACGTGTTTGCTTTCTTTGAAAAATTAAATAAAAGAGTGTTATGTATATCTTGTTATATTGGATAATTAATTACTCTTTAAATGAGGTTGTTCAATGTTATTCTATGTGTTAACTATTCTAGACCAAGATGAAGACGATTGAAAATGATTTGTATGCAATACAGTTCATCATGTTTTCTATACATTTTCAGACTTTTGATGAATGTGTGGAACACAATCAGTCTGACTGTGACCCCAGCAACATGTGGCTCCAAATACCGTTCTTTTGTGGCCATGCTGCAGATTGCTGGTTAGTACACATTTTCAACTAATTAATATTTCTGCATACATTCCACCTTATTGTGAATACTCTTCCAGTTCCACATTTATGGATTGTTTTGTCAAGAAAGTGATTCAAACCAAAATAACTTCCATTACCTAAACTAATGTTTATTATTATATATGCATATTCGCCAGCGTTTGATGTGATGATTTTTTATTCTTGATCTCTGTGATATGTATGATGGTTACATATTGCAATAATAAGAAGAATGTATACATACGAGATTCTCCAGGACACTGTGCTGTACTGGCTGTAGCGCTATGATGATTGTAAACAAATTTGCACATGTTTCGTAAAACATTATTCTCTTACCGTTGTTAAATAGAATTGAATCTATTTTTAACATTAGTACTTAAAATAATTATTTCCTTCTCTAATATGCTTATCTTTTCTAGGAAACCGGGGAACAAGTGGGCTTTAGAGCAAGCCAAGAAAAATCTTTTAGATCACTATCTCGTTGTCGGTGTCACCGAGGAACTATTAGATTTTATATCTGTTCTGGAAATGACCCTTCCTCGCATGTTTAAGGGGGCAACAGATCATTTTTTGAGTAGCAACAAGTCACATCTGAGGCAAACCACTGCAAAAGTTTCTCCATCGGAAAAAACAATTAACAAAATACAAAAGTCACCAATTTGGAAGATGGAGAATGAGTTGTATGAATTTGCTTTGGAGCAATTTAATTTTATTAAGAAAAAAACTTTGTTGAACAAAGATGCAAACAGTGTACCCCAGATGTATATGTATGAGAAAATAAGACCTAAATGAACACAGATAGTTGGTGGAATAGTTTGTTTTGTACAATTATTGTAAAATCTTAATAATTATTGTTATGAGCTGATCTTTGTCAAGAACAATGATTACTCTTTTTTGGATATGAATTTTATTTTATGTACAATAGAACATGGATATCTCGAATCTCGAAGAGTTTTGAAGAAAACACTAGTACGTACCCATTACTAAATATTTATTCAAAATTGCACATGTATGAGATTGTTAAAACATCATAAAGTAATATGGCGTAGTGCACATTAATAAAAATATAAACAAATTAAAAATAAACAAAACAGGTTTCACTCTTTGATTAATTTTTTGAACAATATAATTTTATTAGCCAAAAGCTACACTGACTGTTGCGATACGTGCCCGCAATAAAGTGGGGAGTGGTCAAAGGATCAAGGGGGGTGTGAGGTGTGGGGACACATTGTGCGTCGTTGGTGTTTCCAAAATTACAAAATTTCCTCAAATTTTTTTGCTGATTTGCTGACGGATTGTTGTGCGTGCTTGTTGATTGATACTTGTGAATTTTGTTGATGCTAACTTTGAATTAAACAAAGTAGTTTGATATGTCCATGTTTATTTTATACTGTTTTGAAACGAAATTCACAGGACCAACAAAAAAGTTAGAATTAACAAAGTTTGAGATGTCCATGTTCTACAATATTATATTTGTTTAAAATAAGACAAGGTAGATTTACAATATTTCAATACAGGTTTCATTGGGCATCTCATTAGAAGTCATCTCATTAGAAATTATCACATGCCATTTTAGACAATATGTAATTTATTCAAAATTATGATTTATAATGTGGTATTGGAATACATATGGTGATGCTAAATTTTAGCTTGCATTGGCGCCCATTCTAACCATGAATGATTTGGCATAACCACTGAAATTATCTGGTCCATTTATTTTGGCTCGAGTGTCAGCTTAAGTTTAAAATATGTATTTCCAAATGCAGCTAGTATTTACAAATACCTTGTCAATCTCAAAATGCATTATTGACTTATATATTTATTGGTAAAGTTTTTAAACATTAATATAATACAGAAATGTTTTAAATATTTAAAAACTAACCTAAAATGTTTTTGCTAAAAAGGAATTGTCTTTATCGCTGAAATCAGACATCCTAATAATGACTTTCTAACAATGAACTTTGTTATTTATTATTCATCATTTTAATATTTGTTTTGTTATATGTATTTTTCAAATTATTTTAATTTTATAAGTTTGAGTTTTTATTATATATTTTTATTTTCAAAATAATAATTTTCAAAAAGTATAAAGTATTTCTCAAGTAGGTATTTAAAATAGTGTTTTATAACATTAGTTAAAATTGAATATAGTTTATAATATAAAACAATACCACAAGTGATACTACATGTTATCGGGTATTTTTTGATACTTAATATTATTTAGTTTAGTTTGTGTTTTTGTGTCCATTTTATTCAATCGAGTCCTGCCATTTTACAATGACTAATATTTTAATTAAATATTTTCTCTTAGACTAGACATATTGTAGATAACGAAATGATTTTTTTAGAATTATTGTTTATTATGTGTCACGTACTGGGAATGAATTATTATATTGATATTATTAATAATTTAATGACTTTGAAGTTTAGCTAATTACAGGTGTTTGTAAATAATATAACAAGTATAGATAGGAACTATAGTTTCTTTTGTAATACATAATTCATTGTGTGTACTTTGCATACCCATACAATAATATAATCTAAGTTCATTTTTAAATCTAGTACTATTTTAGACAAAGGTCTTATGTTTATCAATTTAATATTTTTTCAATCTACAATTTTTAATGAAAGTAAATTAGTAAATGCAAAATGATATGCATATTTGTAAGTGGTGAAAGGTTTTTGGTGAAACTTTGTGTAATTCCATGATTATTTTGTAAATTGAGTTAAAACACTGTTTTATTCCACTATATTTTTTATTGTGGTAAACGATAGAACGTTTTCGGGAACATCTTCCCATTATCAATATTATAATTCATAATGGGAAGATTTAATATATCGTTTTAGCACAATACAAAATATAGTGGAATAAGCAATGTTTTAACTCAATTTACGATATATTTGTATTCATTTTGCATATTTATTGTTCCATTTCTATACATTCTTCAATTGTATTATTTAAAAAAATATTTGTGACGCAGTCATAGTACATTTTATATTACGTCTCATATACAACTTTTTGTTTTATATTGAGGTATCATTAAGAAAAGTTTATATGAATTTTTAAATTAATAAAACCACATTATTTGTTGTTTATAGAAAGTTTGGATAATATGTTAGGGGTAAAAACATTGTATTTACATACAATACATCTATTACCTATTAATTAATTACATAAATTATATATAGATAGTTTTTTTACATATATAAATATCTTGAATATAAAATATTCAAAAGAAAGATAACCGAATGCCACTATTAATATAATGTTTAAAAAAAAAATTTAAGCTACATGTGGATGATTCAACGTTGTTTAATTTTTAAAAAGTTAGTTTACCAGCGTTGCCTCTTGATCTGTGTTCCCACGTTCATTTCCTTTGCTACATACTTATAACCAGTTGCCGGCCTCGTAGAAAATATTTCTCTTTCGATTTATTATTTGTCAATTGAAAAATAATAATCATTATCAAAAAATAAACGCGGATGTAGCGAGCTCTGTGAACATAATTAATAAATATAAATGAATATGTATTTATGTACGAAACAGAGATAAATGTAAATTCATTTTATTTACAACTATCAAATCGAATCTTGTCTAGAATTTATTGCCTTCTTAGCAACTAATATTTCTTATTAATTGTTTACTGATTCATTCCTATCACCATGGACAATTTCACGTGTTATAATAACCAAATTTATTATTTTATTCTTCTTTTACACAACTATATATTTAAAATAATTTTTTGTACACAAATAACTTTTATAGTCGTATTTTATGATTTTTATAAACTAACAATTTTTTATTATTTGCCATCAGAATGCCTCGATACGATATGAGTAATAATTAGGCTTGTAACGAATATTCGGCAACTATTCAGTATTCTGCCTATTCGGCCAATTTTTTTCTTATTCGACCGAATACCGAATAGTAATACACTATTCGGCCAAATGCCGAATACTTTGTTACTTTGAAAAACACAACTAGATTTTAAGGTAATGAATTTTAGATTAAAATGAAACTATTTATAGATTTGCTTTATATTTCCGAAATATAATCGCAAATATAATCATAAAAATTAGTGATTTTTTGGTCTTAATTTTACTAGTACCTGCATCCGATTCTCCTTTAGGCAATGAAGGCTGAACTCATTGAAACCTCATATTAGATTATCCACTTGTAAACTCTTAAGTTAAATATATCTGCAGTAAAATAAAACACAATGATACTGTTTGATTACTTTGAGTAAAATGATTCCAAGAAACAAAGTGAACAAGTTGAAACGTTCACACCGATGATGGGGACGACACAGTAAGCGGCTCATGGATCGCATCGCTCATTCTCACCACAATATTTGTAAATTACACGCCAAATTTGCTGTATACTATTCGGCATTGTAACTAGCCGAATATACTATTCGTTACAAGTCTAGTAATAATCAATTGTTTTAAAATTCAATGATCTTATAATAATTTTTTTAAATACTCTGTTGTGTTTGTTTTGTGTTTAGTTAAGAAGTTCTATATTAACATTATTGTTAAGGTTTAGTTTTTCTAAAACAAATTAGATGAATCATTTAGAAAGGTATAGAGAAACAAATGTATGTATCGCTATAATCTCAAATTATCAATTATTATCAACATCAGTTTTGATTTTATAATTGCATGTGCACCCGTCAGTGTTAAAATCAAAAAACACAAACCGGCGATAATTGTGGATAGATCACCGCCTATTATGTGGTGATCTGCAAAAATAAACCAATGTGCTGAGAGAAAAGTACCTATATACTTCTGTATTGCCTAGCATAAAAATACACATACTTTAATAATGAATCATCAGGTTTTCTTCCCATTCTTCAAACTACTCCATTCTGCACTCAATAGCTGAAACATTTCACGTAATGACAAGCTTATTCTTTATAGAAACAATGACAGAGGCAACATTATTGTAGTTTATTTTTATTCCATTTGTTTTATTGAAAAATGTAATATGTCCAACATTAAACATAACAGAAAATGAGTCTGTATCATATATAACTTGTTTACCACTAACATAGTTTTTTAATAAATTTGATTTTATTGAAAAATTTTCTCACAGGTTGTGGTGCATGTTCGGTCCATATGATAAGGTATGATTATCTTAATATTCTGTTATACTCTATAACAAGTTCACTCCGCAACATTCCACGAATATTCATTTATGATAGCTACAGTGCAACTGCTGTGTTTACTTAATAATGAATTGTTATATCTTTTGTATTTAGTATTGTAATGAATGGAAAAGTAGTATAGAATGTATTCAAGTGCTTCCCTAATAAATGTTATACTGATTATTTAAACATGTTTTATTCATCTCTATTGAAAATCTTTAAATATATTTCGGATGAAATGACCGTAAGACGCGTCCCAAATTTATAAAACAAATTTTAGAAATATATACGTATTTAAAAACTATTAATTTTCAATTTATAAGAGAGTTTGGTACTGGATATTGAAATAAACAGAAGTGAGATATATAGAAGCAAGATATAAATAATAGTAGTACATATGTATAGTAATACTCGGGTAGATCGCTTTGACTATATGCCGAGAACTAATGTTCTTGCTGAGTGTATATGATTTTATTATCTGGGATTTCTCATCTCAAGAAATGGAGGGTGGGAAGTCTGTTAGGTAGAAGCTGACGAAAATTTGGAAGAAGCGTTACTAGTCCTACAACACTCCCACTACATATATTTTTATTTTATTTTTACTTTTTTATACATATTTTTAATTCTCTTTTTATTCCTGTCCATGATTTAAATAACACCACAACAGCACGAAAAAAAAACTGGCTACTTTAACACAGACTTTAGTTTAGCAAAGTAGCCAGGACAACGCTGTATGTATCAGAGGTGAAGTCCATCCCACACAATAAACTATGAGTATTATGTCTTATGTTTATTATGTATAATATATTAACTTAGAACAAAAATATGTATGTCATCTAATAAATAAATAAATCTCAAGGAAAAGTCTGAGTTTTCCATAGCTCTATATGGAGTCGAACCCTGAGCTGGAAAGAAAGAAACATGCTCAACGTCTTTGAGACATGGTGTTGGCTGTGGTCATGGACTGCGAGGCGGAAGAATGTCTCTATTTTACAGGACCTCCGTACTAAAGAAAGGCACTCCACAAAATGTAGGAGAATAATAGAGACAGATGAGATGACAGAATGCTTTTCTTATCTGCGACTGGAGTCTCACAGACATGGCCGTTTAAGCAAGTACTTTTCAGCCTACTGAAGCCGCCATATCCAGAAAGTCATAGATGTAGACGGGGAAGCGTAGTATTATTATGGCTTTTAAATTGAGCGTGAAGGACCTTATATGTGAACATTATTTATTTGATTATGAGTCCCTTTTCATAAAACCTTTTTGATAATGTCACTTATGTAATCACCCTCGATCTACCAGTCAGTGGATGCTAAATGTGAATTGAAATATCAAGTAGCATGAAGTGTCACAGAATGTTCAATTTCTCAAAAAACGGAATATATTGTTGATAACACCCCATCTACGCTACACCAAGAGGTATTTTAAAGGTCTACAAGGCAACCCTAGAGGCGTAACAAAGCCTGCCTGTGCCATTTTAATATCCTTATCGCCATCTGACGAAAAAATTGCCTACTCACTTATTCAAAAAATATTTTTTCTTTTAAATTCTTCAATCCGCCCCTGTAATGATGGTCTTGACGTGTATCTAATGCGATTAATACACATATATATTTCAATACTTGACATCATATATTATGAACGTCTTAATACACTGGACATACATTAAAAATACGACAAATGCTTTCAAAACACAGAAAAAAAATATTAAGATTTACCTATACCAAAAACAGTGAAATTGGTAGGTACTCAGTAATTCTGGCAATATGATTTCGATCCGGTTATTATTTATTTTTTATTTTGGTAATAAATAAATAAGATTTTAGATGATAGATGCTGTGGCAAATAAATATCAGTTTTGTCTTTATGTACATATGGATGTCAGGGTAAACCCTGTTAGTGTCAAATGGAGTTGATATTCAAATACATTCTTAAATCGATATCAGTCTTATAAAAAAATTAATTCACATTTAATTAGATCGCAATCGTAATCGATATCTTCGTCAAGTAAAGTTTGTTGATTTAAATGTACTACGAAATGGTGATTCCGACGAAATGAGTGTTTGAAAACTTCCTGAAAGAATAGTACTATTACTTGGTAAGAAACGATATGGCTACTTCAAAGTAGATTTAATTTGCCTCAGATGTTCTTCGATAATTTTTCCCACCAGACAAATGTCTCCGCGGCGGACGGATCATCAAATATTAACGGGGGCGTCCATTTTCAACGACTGGTTGTGGAGCGCCCCCGTCCCACCCTCCCTAGCCGAGGGCGGAAGGCTGTGGGTAATGCGTCGCACTCGGCGGCCCGCAGCGGGAGCCTGTTTATTAATTTAATGACTTACCCCCACCGTTGTTTAGGCTATTCTGTACTAAATGGCATTTTTCTATTATGCGGTTATCATTTAAATATAGGTATGTCTTTAAACTACAATGGCGTACGTTCGCGAAGTTCTCATCTTAGAAACTTATCGGTAATGGTCGGTAACAATACATACTTCACGAGTAATATTATGATGATGACGATACTGATGAGGCTTTGTCTCAGAGGCTCGTTTAGAATGTAGCTGAAAGGGTAGTACAGAGTTGAGCCCGACTCATTGTCTCATATATTTTGTTGGTAACTGATACATATCGACGTTTATCGACAACGTCTAATATCAAAAAATGTTAAAAAACGTTTTTAAAGATCACACGCATATCGGTGATAGACTTTGTCTTAATTTAGCGACTATCCTATCCCCATTATGAAAAATGTAATACAAAATCCACCCCTCCTCGTATCGTTAGTAACAGTAACAAATAGGTCATTTTTAATTGTTCTAGTATTTTCCATATATTTTAAGTGGCAGTAATTATCTTTTATTAGTACAGAATTGTATTATGTTCTATTGAGTACAATATGTAAAAAAATACTACCATTTAAAAATATACCAATGCTAGAATGCAAAATAGTAGAACATCTAAAGATGACCGGTTTATTAGTTACGATAGTTTACGTAGGAGGGATCGATAATGCAAAATAAATTTAAAAAAGTTTAAAAATATATAAACAAATATAAAAAAATAACTTTCATTAAAAATACTAGATAGGTGTCTTGAAATTATTTCGGAAAAAAATATGTGTTAAGTAGCCTGGTGCGTGGTGCGTATTGCGACTGATGAAAATCAGCTCAGATATCTAATGCAGGTGACATATAAAATAAAAGTAATGGTAGATATTATACAACAAGATAACATTATTTATCCTACATAGGATTCATATAATATAAAATATATAAGCCTCGTCACATAGCGCAACATAAAACAAAGAGTCACATAGTAAAATAAATCAAGCAATGCTGTCAATTCTTTCCGATAAGTATTAAATTTTAAGAAATGTCTAAGTTCTGTATATATCATAACTATACTACTAGACTAATATCAAGATTAATATAAAATTAAGTGTTAATGAGTGCTTTTACAAATCTTACCAGAAATATGATATAAAATGTTTATGGAGTTTAGATATTTTTGTGTTTGTTTTTACAGTTCAATAATAAAATTTAAAGAAAACAAATATGTTTCTTTGAATTGCTCGAATCAAATTGCTATTTCAACAGAAAAATGTGTAATTTTCTATAGACCCTGTATTAGTATTTTGATCAGAAATCCATAACATGATGAATACAAATTAAAACATGAAACACTGATTAAAGATTTAGGATCACCGCACAGACATTATCTAGAAAATATTAAGAAATTCTTTTGTAAAATTGAATACAATACAATAAGTACAAATAGACTTATATTAATTTTAAGAATGAATGGAGCGATATAATATAAAATATAATATATTAGATAACACTAAAAATAATATTTGACGACAACTCAAGTCGCACATAAACATAATTAATTCATTGTGCACACGTCAACAGTGTGATTCGTTGTATATTATGATATACAATCTTGTAAAATATTCACAGGACCTAGCACAAGAGTGACAGGACACGTCACAGATTGCTGTTTTATCAAATCAATGGCAATTGTCGTAGCCGCGTAGCAAAAACACATACAGTGTATCGTTTTATTCTTCATACTTTTACGGGTATCCCCCTGTAAAAGAATTCATAAAACATCTCTCCGAGCGTTTTTATGCTGACATCCCCCAGCACCAAAACCCCACGATAAACGTTTTGTCAAACTACGATACAACGGTCCCCTCACGTATCAAACGTCCCAAAACCGTCCTCATTTAGAGGTTAACTCCTGGCCCAGCTAGAAGCCCCTGCATTATTGCAGTATTAAAAATATCTACAATAATAATACATACATCCTATTTTTCCTAACGCGCCCATAAGGCATACTTCATGATGGAAGAGCAAGGTACGCGTACTGTGTGTGAAAAGATCATGCTTCGTTAGTGTGCTACTCCTGATAAGATCTATCAACTCACATTACCTACCAGGTCGTCCAAATTAGACCTGGATTTAAAAAAAATATATAATATGATAATATTATTAAAGCAAATTAAATTAATCAATTCATTATCCGCGTCGGTCTTCAAAACTAAGGATTGTGATCTCTATGAACTCTTGTCTTCTTCAGTATGCTCTTCCACTTTTTCGGCACCCTGCAGATCTTAGGGTTTTTTATATTTACAAGTATACTTATATATATTAAAATAAGAAAATAACTAAAGTGGGAAAGAAGAATCAAAACTTAACGAAGTTCCAAACAGGATGCCACGTGGTACCAACTACAGGGTGAATATTATGTTTCAGGCCGATTTTGTTTAGCCACCTTTATAGTTTGGCAGATATTTGTCAATTTGTATTTGATAGTCGTAGAGAGTAATTGATTACAATTTATTATGGAGTATTTAATGCCTCAATGTGTTGAAGTCACTAAAACATTAAAACATTAAAACAAACATAAACTTGACCCAACAAAAAAAATCATAGTGAGCGACGAAGCTTATTTCTTTTTGGCGGGTTTTGTTAATAAACAAAACAGCAATTATTGGGGCATTGAAAATCCTCAATTGATATATCAATGACCTTAACACCCACGCAGTTACTGTATGGTGCGCCATGTGGGCCAGCGAAATCATTGGGCCCTATTTCTTTCAGGATGCAAGAGGCAATGCTGTAAAAACTTCTTTGTAGCTAACACATGTGGCTTTAACAGGACGGTGCCACTTCATACACAGCCCGAGCTATGCTCGAAATTTTGTTGAATGAAACTACATCGACCTGGAACATAACATTCACCTGTATATACTCCAGGGGCAAGATACTCATGCTTAAAATTCTCGGAAGTCATTCATTTATTATATGTGAAGTTCAATATTCAGGTTTAGGAATTTCCAGTTCTAAATTAATTTTGTATTAAAAACACGAGCAGACCCCGTCTTAATTCTTACTAACATGGCAGGTGGAGCGTGCAATACGGCTAGCCGTGTGTTAGTAATTTGTGCTTAATGAAGTCATTTGATGAACTACATGACGTTTAAAAGAATAATGTCTAGGTCAAACTTGTGCAACCCTCGATGAGTCGTTTGTTTAAGGGAAGTTCTACCCCTGACCGCCGACGCGATGGTGGCATGTCCGACAGCTCGACATGATACTCTCACATGCAGTTGAAGGCACTATAATGAAATGTGGTAGAATAGAAATAAAACTGAAAATAATAGGTAGGAATGTCTTGATTATATACATATGTCGCCTTTATTAAAGTAACATCGACAAGTGTATCATATATCAAAAGCTGTTCCAGAACTAAGAATTTCCGCGCAATTCAGAAAATGCACTAATTCAACCGAGGCAATACAAATCAGGAGGTACAAGTCGAGGGTACCCTTTTATTAATATCCTATTTTAGGGTGTCTTGTATGATCGTAATTGAAATGGTCAACTCGAGATCTTCAAATTCATCGAAAGTATTACAGGCACCTCGTTTAAACATTTATTTATAAAATACTCGTTTTCGTCCGCTTTGTTAACATTATTGCCCGTTTGATTTGGTGCCTTCATTTTGCTCTACTATTAGTTTCCCGCTTTTTGATAAATAGATAGCCCTTTATTGACAGCCGCTTTGAAGAGCCGGGTTCATTTGGTCATTGCCTGTCCGTCCGCTCGCGCGTCGGTGCCAATCGGCCTTAACAATAATTGCCAATTTAATGAACTTATTTTTAATCGCTACTTGCACAAGTCGTTTGAGAATTTACTTCTTTTCATTCGTCGCATTCAGTGTGTTTGTTTAAGTTAGTTGCAATGCGGATCCGGTTTCACAAAGATTCCCGGAAACATTTGTAGAGTTATACTTGGGGGTTAGGAAATACTTTGATAAAGTATCGTTGACAATATCACAAGTTGAATTTGATACAAAAGTTGATTTAAAATATTGCATGAACATTAATAAATGTTGTGAAAATTGTTGTCAGTCGAATTCTATCACGCTTTAAGACAAATTGTGAAATTTAAGGACCGTACAATGTGTTACAATAAGTACAAGATACTGAAATGTGGAGAACCGGGTGTTTTTACGTTTAAAATATAATATAAACATATTACATAAAAATAGTTAATAAAAAAATAACAATCAAAGGTTTTTGAACGATAAATGATTAGTGTTTTCTGAAATCCTATTATACATTTGATCTGGTACACGGTTCAATACAGCTATATGTGATCTTCATGGACTATGGGCATCTGTCTGGATACAGGTAACTTGGATCATGTTGTTTCAATTATTTCCACTGTAATAGGCGTAATAACGATTGCCACGAGCTTTGTTATTGTATGAGTAAGGATATCGATTTTATTGGTGGCCACCGGACTGTCCTTGTGTCCGGCGGCGGCGGCTTTAATGACGCTTCCCGCCATCAGACTCCAGACAGACGTCAGATGTTCAATTTTGACACTCGCGAAATTTTCTTTCGTACCTGGTGAACTTTTAAGGAACTTTTACACCTAAAAAATATGAAATACTTAATCTCATCTAAATTACCAAAAAAAAACTACTCAGAAAAATTCGTACACACGGAATCTTTTATATATATAAATACTTGAATGTACATTTTTTCTATTTACATGCAAGTAACACGCTAAAATGATATTAAAAAATATAATAACACTTTCATCAAATTAATTTTAATTTAAATGTTTATATTATGTAAATAATACACCATTAATCATAAGTATTATGAAATAAAAATAACGTCATTTGTATTTGTAAAAAATCTATTATTTAAAAAATAAATACTCATTTACGACGGAAAAATCGCTGTAAGTGAAAATTAACAAAAGTGAAAACTTATTTTGAATCTACATTATTTGAATCTTAGAATTGTAATGCAATATTCCTTATTCAATAATATTGTTGTACTGCTGTCTATGAAATAATCTTTGAACTTGTTTAATGGCACAAATCACTCTTGAAGGGTGGATTGCCTATTTGAAAGAAGAAGAAGAAGAAGAATCTTAGAATTATGCGTTATTAATAATATAATGTTTATTGTGATTAATTTTAAAATGTTTATAAATGTGCCACTGAGTATTAATTAAGTAATGATTTTGTTCAATCACACCATAGCAAAAAAGACTTAAAACCCATTTTAACTATTTTTTCTAACACATTTTTTTGGAATATTTATCTGACTGAACTTGATTATTAAATCATATTGCATGATACTCAGGAAAGTCAGCGTCAGGTAATATGGTATGGTACTGTTTCAAAATACCTACACGAAAATGCTTTTATTCAATCATACAATCGGACACACCATCGCCGAGTTCTCACCCTCAGCACATTATGGGTGTGTATTTAAATCGGAACTGAGTAATTTTGCAATGACGGGATACTATAACACTACAGAATTTTGTTGATCTGAATTATCAGTGCCCCAGGAACGCAAAGGGTCCTCTTTTCGGAAGGTGTGAAAAAAATAAATGTAAATGTATAGCCTGACAAAATAATTTATTTTCTCGGTGTCCTAGCGGCCAACGGTTTCAAAATTGTAAACAATTACAAAGCAATCGAATGTATTTTGATATTTTTGTTTAAGCATGATATATTTGTTGTCGGTAATTAATAAATATTGTTTTCAATACAAATTTAATTAATCAACTATACTAGAAAAATATACAGGAAAAATCTATTTAGTTGCTACCGGGATATTTCGTTACTATTTAATACTCGTAAAGGTAATGTTAGTGTATCTAAGAGGAAAGCTATTTGTAACACGTATCTTTATATAATAATAAGATACAATTATTAATATTAAAAACTCATTATTTTGGACCTGGCAATAACCCGCGTTTCTGTAATAACATTAAAAATTGTTATTGATACAACAATTTAATTTTCATTGCTCTCGGTGCAATGTTGAATGGGGTGTACATTCTAATAGACTGTGTTTACGGATGCTACTTGGATTTCCGAGAGTCGGTAAAGGTGCATATGTACTAATTTCGTCATTCTAATCCGTGCGCAAAACTCATGCAGTGATGATTCATAAATCGTATTCGATTTCACACGCGTTATAAATGTGACGCTTGTTTACTAGCAACACTGAAGCTCTTCAGGTTTACAGGATTTTTTTTATTTAGTTCTAATCTTTAACAGCTGTCATTCAGACACGGAATCTCTGTTATAATGGATCGGCAAAATAAGGAAAACATTCAGTTGGCTGGCTCATAATAAAGTAAACATTGAGTGGTCGCGTGGTGCGCGCTGTCATGGCGAGTGTATGAGAACTGTGTTGAAACTCGTGTAAAGGACAGAATAGGGTTGATTACGAAGCAAGCTGTCTATTGTCTTTTTTACCAACTAAAGTATACCGATCTGTACCGCCATATTGGATTAAGGTCTCATTACGTACATCATTAACATCGTCGGGAAGAATTGTTATTGTACGAGGGCCAAGTAAAAAATAAGGTTCCTTACGCTGTACACTCGCCACGCGAGATGCTAGGCGAAATCCGGCAACACCGCCTTGATTGTTGGTCCTTTAACTACATCCCCACTACCGGGAGCAAACGCTGCGACGCTCAGTAAAGGCCTGACAGCCATCCGCTATGGAACCCGCCATCGCCGTTACCGCCAGGTGTGAAATCCGTTCGGTGATTCGATTTTTAAACGCGAAGAAGCTTAAATCTGTTGAAATTCATCGACAGTTGGAAGAAGTTTATGGCACAGCTTGCATCAGCGTCCAACACGTCCGCAAATGGTGCAGGGAGTTCTCCGAAGGACGCACAGACGTCCACGACGAGCAAAGGAGTGGGAGGCCATTGGTGTCGGACGAAGTCGTGGCGAATTTTGAGCGCATTCTCCTCGAAGATCGGAGAGTAACGCTTCGGGAGCTTGCTGTCCAGGTTCCTGAGGTTTGTGAAAAAACCATCGACAACATTTTGACCGATAAACTTGGTTATCGCAAGGTGTGCGCGCGGTGGGTCCCACACATGCTTTCAGAAACCCACAAAGACAATCGTGTCAAGTGTGTCGAGGGGTTTCTTCGAGAATGCGCCGAGAATACCGAAGAATTCTTGGACTCCATTATTACGGGAGATGAAACGTGGTGTCACTACGTCACTCCAGAAACAAAAGAACAGTCCAAACAATGGCGCCATCCTGAATCGCCTAGGCCGAAAAAGTTTAAGCAGACGCTTTCCGCAGGGAAAGTGATTGCTACGGTGTTTTGGGACCGAAAAGGCGTCTTGCTGACCGAGTTTATGCCTAAAGGGACCACCATCAATTCGGACAGGTACTGCGAGACATTGACAAAACTCAAAAGAGCCATCCAAAATCGCCGGAGAGGAAGGCTGACCAAGGGCGTTAGGCTGCACCACGACAACGCTCGCCCGCATGTCTCTCGACAGACCACCGCCCTACTGGACAAATTCGGCTGGAAATTGCTTGACCATGCCCCCTACAGCCCTGATCTTGCTCCCAGCGACTTCCACTTGTTTCCGAAATTGAAGCAACACTTGGGTGGACAACGCTTCAATACAGATGAAGAGGTGAAAGAAGCGGTCACCAAGTTCATCGGCGGCCTAGCGGCGGAATTCTTCGAAGCGGGTTTTCAGAAGTGGATAACTCGTCAGGAAAAATGCATAGAAAAATCAGGAGACTATGTAGAAAAATAGAATAAAGTACAAGCTTTCAGATGGTTTACTTATTTATTGCAATAAAAAATACCTTATACCTGAAAAAAATGTAGGAACCTTATTTTTTACTTGCCCCTCGTATCTGTGGCAACTAAGTTGTTTTTATTTATATCATAGGAACTATTTGAATGAGTACGTTTTTTGTGGGTTCATATTTATTGCTGATAATTCACTTATTTTTATTTTAGAAATTTCCTTCTTCTCGTCGTGCCTTCATCGTGCGTCATCACCTTGTTTAGTGCGCCCCGGTGCAGCTCTACAGTAGACTGACCAAATCATTGCCTCAGGTTCTTCGGCCATGATGTTCTCTTTCAAGTCTTTTTTTCTGTGTCCGTCTTGTTTCCCATGAGGGAGTGTTTAGTGTACTCCCCTAGCCATAGTTGCCCCTCTGTGCCCCCGACTGTTGCGTCTGATAACTGTTTTCTTGTGAATGTGGTATTATTATTATTTTGTGCATTGTATATTTTACATAATAAAGATTTTAATATGGGGTCATAAATGTAATGAGGGATGTTTTGGTTGGCGGCCGTACTTCGTCGCTTGGATGCTTATGTCAAAAATGCCAATTATATTGCAACTCAGGTATACAATACTTTGTTAAAGACTTTAATTGTCAGCCGTGTTCTGTTTGCTAACGAGCATGTATTTTATTTTAGTGTTATTAAGTTCAAATCTATCAAAATCAAATAAAAAATTTATATTTATTACACAATACAGTATAATAGATAGGCGTTGTATTTGTTATGTAACTTTGGTTTGTAAGCTTAGCAATTAAGTATTTGTGAAATCTTTTATATAAGCGGTATATGGTTTTATTTGTATTATATCGATATATCTTGTGTGTTCTGCGGATCTATTGCAAAAAATAGACAATGAAACACTAAATGACGGATATCCTGTTACTGTAAAATACGGTTTGACGTGAACATAATGAATCTGCTTTTTAGGCTGAATCGATCAGGCGTTTTATGCTCTCGTCGCGTTGTCAACTAAAAATAGCGATTTCTGAGTTGATATCATCAATTGAAATGTATCTAAGAGACTTATGTATCATTTATACGGTCAATTTTCATTTTATTTATTATTATTATAGAAAAAAAAGTGCTGTTATCTCATGTGTTATTGTTCGAAAATTTAAAACAATTTTACAGCAAAAAACCGAAAATAGTTTGATTCGCCTCAAAATTCAAATTAGTTTACTTTATATACATTTTTTTTCTAAAAGAATAGAGATGCATACACGGTATACATGTCACATCAATATTCTTACTATTTTCAAACTAAGCTAAACGCTCCCGGAACGAGGTTCGAACCCGTGACCACCAGATCACCAGGCGAGTATCGTAATCACAAGACCACAAGCACGCCAAATTTATTATTTTACTGTTTATTAATATTATTATTAGTAATTGAGCTCTGTTGTCCAATAGTAAAAAAAAAAATTGAACCCGGCCTGGGTTTTGTAATTAATTTTATTTATTCTTCTGTCCTGATAACACATTGCAGTACCTTAACAACCACAAACGATGCGATTTAAAAAATATTCTGATTGAACCATCCAACTTTTTACATCCTTTAATTCCTTGTCATATTCTTGAAATGATTGGAATTATCTAGAAATCACTTCTATATATTTTTTCATGCAAAAAGCATTCATTTTCATCCATTTGTTGAAGTTCCTAACAGAACCGTCCCACAACACCTGATGTATCTGTCAGCTCCAGGTCTATTGCGGACGTACTTTTTTCGTGTTGACCCCAGCCCTGGCGTCATTTATTTAGCTGCCATCTTTACATTCACACTTTTCCACATGCCCGAACTTCTACTGACTGCTACTAAAATATTTATTTTATTTGTAGATATGGTTACCAGTTATGGACTAACATATAAAACATATACTGATAAAATAAAACAGTTACAATTCAGGCGTTATTTTCAATGATAATTAAAATTTTCGCGTTTTTACGAAAATGTGAGTTTTTATTACTCATCAAAAGTTATATACTATATTTGACGTTTTTTAAAATTATTACTTAGATAGGATTTTTATACTAATTTAAAACTAATAAACTGAACGTTATTTGCTATAATTAAGACAATACAAGCATTATAAGAAAGACCACGACCTTTAGATGCATTTTCCGCGTGCTACAAAAGTATCTTAATTTTGGTAAATTATTGCATAAACGAAATATATTTTCTTATAATCTTGAAGCCAAGATTACGGAGACAAATCTCAATTGAGACAAATTAACAAAATATTAAAAATTAATAGTGTTTTAAACCATTTAATTTGCAGGATGTATTACAACTTTTCAACTTTTTTAAAATACATTGTTTTAGTGAAAATATATTATATTTACTCACATGCTTTGAGGCTTCAGCTACTATGTAAAACTATTTTTCATATCAAAAACACAATAATCATTTTTTAAATAAAATATTTTCAATCTTACAAAATACGATCATTTTTATTGTCTAACGAACTTCAAGACGCCGACGGTCGTATAGTCTGCGTAAGTCATTATTTTCGTTTAAAAATGCCGGAAATAAATATTTTCGCGCATATTTTATCCACGGTATGAACTAATACTGAACTTATTCACAGCATTAATATCAAATTTTATAAATTAAACTTTTTTTACTGATTTTAAGGGAAAACAACGTTTTCTTGAACAAAGTAAACATTTTATGTACGTCATTTTGTAAGTTTGTCATTGTCTTTTAAACATGACAAAATACTTCGTAATTAAGAAATAAACAGATCACAAAACGGTAAAGTTTTATGTATGTCGCAATTAAATGTTTCGTTTATATATAACACTGTTGCAATTTAAACATAAGCTGTCTGTTTCATAAATAATATGTAATTATGAAACAATCAAATCACCAAAACGCCAACGTGGCGATTTTAATCGATAACATTAAACAAAATAATAAATTGAAGCTGTCATAATAATTTTAAATCATCTAAATATATGTAGGCACTGATTTTAAAATATATTCAAATATTATGAATTAGGATTAGATTAATTTAAATACCAATACGCATTCCAAAATATGAATGTGAAAAACTTGGATAAGTCATGGATACTCAATCAACAATTTTATTGTCGTCTTTTTCTATTCAAACCTTTCTCTCTCGCATGATTTATGTAACAAATAACGTTATTAATTATTTATCTGTAACTTATACGAATTTAACGATTAACCTCGTCTTGAAAGCATATCTAATTCGTGTATAATTTTTCGAATTTCAAACTGAAAAATGAATACTCGCTCTTAAGATTTTTAAAACTTGTAGAAGATAATAGAACAAAGTGTTGGTATAAAAATAATTATTACAAATTTATCACAATATGCAAAATCTTACCAGTTGACAAAAAAGTAACATACAATATATTTTTAGAAGAAATGATAAGTAATGTAAATATGAAAACCGACCTTCACCATAGCTATTCTACCAGATCCTCGAGTTGAACCATGAGAGTACCGATCGCGAACAATGTGTACGGCGAGAGAACGAGGAAATGAGTTGTGGCAAGAATTTAAAAAAAATCAGTAAAGAATTATTAATAATTAATTAAACATGATGGAAAATAAAGAGACATCAGTGAACACACTCAAATATAAAGTCAAACACATTCTTATCTAATTATTTAATTTCTCTATCGTATTACATTTAATTTGCTTTGTTAATTACTTTAATTGAAGGGGAATCCTTGTCGTAAAACTGCTCTGCACTTTGGCAAATATTACAATTATTATGTATGGAATAAAGTTGTAATAAATATATATTTTCTTGAAAGAATTATAATAATAATAATATAAAATCAATTTTATAAGTATATCTTTCTAATTAAATGTTCTACTTAATGATTATTTAAAGCTATAATGTTCTTGAAACTATGTATTTGTATGTTTTGTATATATATATATATAAACTTGAATGTATTTAGCATTTTAATTATGTGATATATACTGTAGCATCTCATTTTTATGTGTCTTTCAAAACTCAGACCGCAAAAAATAAGATGTTCTTTTAGCACTTTTATGTTGGTGTTCCCAGTAACCTTGAATAAAAAAATTCTACATTGTCATACAGCATTTAATTTTGAATACTTCTATCAAAAAGGTCAACGTTCTTAGAATTGTAATATGTATGTAACTATCGTAAGAATCTTTTTGTATAAAAGCCGTACAATAGAGCACTCATTCAAACGTAGTTTTACAAGAAAGGAAACATGGTGGAAGCCGGTACCCGACGCTTCGCAAAGTTTGATTTTCCAACATGAAAAATCACCCTATGATAATAATTGCAACATGATAGGTTTTGTTCATTTTTGCCGCCAGCACGTTAGTTCAATTCGCGCTTTCCAAGAAGTAGTGTCATAGCCACGCTATCGTTGTATTTACTAGATTTTAAAACAATCTAAAATGGACGACTGTTTCGGTGAACGACAATATGGCAAGTAACTGCATTTTATTTTCCTAATATTATTTAAATCGTTCTTCAAATACTTTTACAGTACCTACTAGTTAATAGTGCTACCATCATGTTGGCTATTCGGATTTTATTTACAGCTGTCGCAAGAGAGAGATATATATATATATCTGGCCGAACCATTGTTTAAGGTTTTTATGTCGTGAGTTTCTTCTTCTGTCAGATTTATCTTTCCTCATATGAGGTGTTTAGAAACAAAACCGCCATTATTCAATTGACTATTTGAGGATGGAGATTAACATATTTGTAACTGATTTTACAGAGCGAAGATTTTAAAATTGATATGCTTTCGATAATATGCTTTTAAAACATACAAACATGTTTTCAGAGGCAGTTATCAATTGTAAAACTGCCACTATGGCCAGACAATCATTTTCAAACACGTCAACCTTTTTTTTTTGTCAATTGAATATTGGCGATACTTCAGTCTCAGGGTGTTTCATGACATGTCCATATTATATCAGATTCCTAGTCTGGTATTGGTAATGATTTTTTTATCTCTTCATTCAAATGAGTGCGGTAAAATGTTTTACTCAACCATTCCAGCTTTCAAAATAATCTAATTTTTTAGAGTTTACTCAATCAATGTCTTCTTTACTAATTATTATTCATTTGCGGTAAATCTATTTTAAAAAGCGCTGAAAAGTATCTACTCTAACACTTTTCTATTTCCACATATTAAGATCCGTGTCCACGATGATTTCTCAATGATCTCTGAGAGTCAGTAAAGGGTACGCGTATACTGAACACGTCATTCTAATCTGCACGCCAAATATGAGCTGATGATTTATAAATCACTTCAGGCTGTCTTCTTTACTATCCCTTATCGAGTCGAATCTCAGGAAGAAAACTCATTTGTGGACACGGGCCACTAGTAAAGCGCCTGCGAAAGACAAATCACTAACGCGACTATTCTACGGATTGCGAATACGAATAATAGTAAACGCTGACTATTTATATACATAATACAATTCTAACGTGTATATTATATTCATATAGACGATTTTGAATTTAAAATCACAGAACCACGAAAACGGAATAAATGATTTTATATCTTCTTGATATTTTTTGCTCACTTTAAAAATGTTCTAAATTGTCATACGCCAAACATGACTTTCAAAATTAAATTCTTAACAATTTTTTGGCAGTTCAGATATCTGCGTAAATTGTTTTAATATTGTTGATACATTTATTATCGTTTAAGACTACATCTTTCAAAATTATTAAATTTGTGGACACTCGAGGTTAGCTTATTAATAAATATATCAAGGAGTTCATGTAGGTATGAGTGTATAAAACACAAGCATATTCTTTAGGTAGTTTAGCGTAACAGTTAAATGTATGGACAGTGTGATAGTCATGTTTACGGATGGTTTGGTAGAATACTTTATATAATTGAATATGTCAAAAAATTAAATAGCAATAGGCAGGCCGCATCACTCGGAGGACGGACAATCGTTAGCCGAATCACAAATTCTGCGAAAATAGATATATTTGAGCGAATAAGAGTGGATAATGATGGTGGTGTTGACGGGTTATTCTAAGATCTGGTCCTCGAAGATTAATCTGGTCCTTTCCCTTCCAGAGCAGCACAATGAGTCCCAGGAGCTGCGCGAGGGCGGGCGCTCGGCCTGGGCGGAGGGCCGCGCGGTGCTGCCGGAGGCGGCGGCCGCGGGAGCCGCGGGGGTGGCGGGGGCGCGCGCGGGCGGCACGCCCCCCGACGGCAAGTTCCCCATGCAGAACAACAGCCACGTCAAGTTCGAGACGCCTAAGGTTCCCGTCATATTCGTTCTCGGTAAGTGAAGAAACGATTGCCGACTGAAAAACACCCCGTCGGAAATATTAGGTACCGTATTCCAAGATACAGATCCTTGTGTCATGTGAGCGCCGTGCTTCAACAATATTAAACACTTAAATAAATTAAAAAATTCTGCTTTCGTATTAAATGCATGCACAATAGTATGTTTTATGGTATGTTGCATTTATAGTCTGTACGTCGGTGTCGCATAGCAATATAAAACAAAATATATAGAATCACACGGAAACATAAGAACTGCTGTCGATCGACTAGCGATGATCGCATCAAACAATTCAAATTATATTCCTTGATTTAAAAAAAAGTTAAAGTTATTAAAATTATCAATTCACGAATTATCCGTCATTAATGATGGATTATTTCTAGTTAGATAGGAAATATTGTCTCGATAAACATTGCTATCATTCAATCTGTCATTACCATATATTTGGTTGTAATAATAAATTAGATCGAGTAAATAGGTATTAAAGTGATAACAATTTAAATAAATATATATATATTTACAGTTTGATTTATTACTTTGGTGTAAAAAAATGCATCCAAACGCGAATAATATGTAGAATAATGACAAGGAAAACATTGATTCTTCCGCGGGTGGAAGTTTTGTCGGAGATTAAAATAATTTGCATTCTGTGTCTTATTTTTTCTTACTATAAATTAATTGTATCTTCTCTTCTCTCTCATCCTCAGCCTGTGTCAATAGACAAATGGATATCTCTCTCTCTCAGTAGTATATTGCTTATTGCTGGGCGTAGTGGTCCAGGATATTGTCTCACTCCCGTGACTGCCTCGATTGAGCTCCATTTGTTGTGGTTGATTCGAGGTTGCGTAAAGAGCACTAATTCGTGTCGTCAGCTTGCCTTTTCAGATTGTTTTATATGATATCATCTCGTTAACAAGAATCTCACGGTCTCCAGCATAGCATAGCGCTCTATTAGCACAACTGTCTTATTTGCTTTGTCATGTCGATTACACTCGAAGATAGCATTCTCGATATTTTTGACTGTGGTTCGCGTATTTCTTCGTTTTGCGAACTACCTACCGCTCGGTAATCCCTGTGTGGACTGCTTCATCGCTCATTGAACCACTCGAAGCCTGTTTGCAGACCGCATGCCGTATGCATCTATTGGATACCCGCTTCAGACCGTCGGAGATCAGAAATGTATCTTACCTATGTTGATGTAGGATGAGGCCGGGCCGCCCATCCCAGCTTCACGTAGCGAGTAACCAAGCTAGATGTATTTATTCCCTTACATTCTCTGTGACAGAGCCCCTGCTACGTCAGATCTAAAGTTGCCGTTTATGAATTTGGCCATATTCATATTAATTTTAAGCTGAATTTCTTTTGATACATCGTCTTTTATCATTGAACTTACTTCACATTTGCTGTTTTCAAGGTAAGTTAGTAGAACGCCACGATCACGCGTGTGAAAATAAAAGGCGAGGTGAGAAAAATACAAGGCGTCTTATGTAAATTAAACAGGTAGAATAAAAAAAAAAATATTTTCACATGTATGTATGTATACTCCCGGTATTAAAATCACGGCATGTTCACAAGAAAACTAAGTCAACACTGTATTAAACTATAAGCTGTATTACGAGCGTGACAGACAATCCCCGGCAAATCAGGATAAATGCTAAGAATTTGTAGAGAAATTTAAAAAATAAGATACAAAGATGAGCTATGTAAGATTTATCAAAACCCCAGACTCTCCACCCATATGAAACTGTGGCGGGCGGGTCGCATCCAGAAGATGCAGAATGCACGAACCCCAAAAATAGCCCTTAATTAACAGTCAGCTGGTAGGAGACGTGGGAAGGCCTCGACGTCGTTGGGAGTCCAGCGAAATGAAGAATTGGAAGACTGTCGTCGAGAACTGGAGTATGTAGTAATTCAGGCTTGCTATGAGCGATAGCACCATTAAAGAACAATTCGCATTGTCCATTTATTTGTTGGTCAATAGTTGTCGCTGTTTAACCTCTATTATTAAAATATTTTAATAAAACATTTTCCAGAAAGATAAACTACAGTCGTTTTCAGTTACTGTGTTAATTTTTGCTACGCATATTTATCTGTTCTATTTCAATAATAACAGCTTTAATAATTATTGCCGTTACGTATTAATCACTGATAACTAGTATATAATTACATTCGGTTCTTACGACTTCAATAAAATGACAAACTTTGATCTATTCACTTAACGCCATCTCGTGCAGAAAATTACCTTACCCACAAACGAATAAATACGTTTGAGTATTCTCAAATCGCGAGGTAAAATTATCCGTAAAGTTAAAAATATATCTTACAAACGGTTAGCTGTCCCTTTCTTGAGGGCACCATTAGAATAATCTAGGAGAATGAAATTATCTACACGCTTACTGCTCGCAAGGCAGTACAGGTTGTTAACGTTGAATAGATGTTGAAAATAGAAATAGAAAAGTGCATCAAAATAAAAGTGGTAATTAGATACTCTTTAAAGATGAAAATCAGGATTATTTTCTATTATGTATCTGCATCTATTTGCTGGGTTCTGATTTTTATTTTTATTCCATTTTCAATACATTTTGAAAATGTTTATGAAATACATGAAAAAAAAATTATACCAACCTAACCTTTCTAGACAGACAACTGAACTCGAGTGAGTGTATAAAAATGAATTATTATGTTAGAACGAGAACAAAAAAAAAACAGTATGATTTGAGTCAGCAGACAGTCGCGGGGAGATAAAATCAAAACGGCAGGTAGACAATAGGAACGGTTCTAAAATTACATTTAAAAAAATAGTTTTTACATTTAGTAAATATATCATGCTTAAATGAAATTTTCGCTTTTTCAGTCGATGTGCTCATATCTGAGCATCATCTACTTTTCGCGATCCTGGACATTGTTTAGTGCAACGTGTAGCGCGCCTATCACGACCGTCATGAAATCGACCTCTCGCCCTACGCCCTTATTTATTCTCCGTGATTTTCCAACCAATTTCTCCAAGCTAGCAACATTCCCAAATGAAATAATCTTACTTTTTATGAAAGTGATCATTGAAACAGCCAATAAACAATCTCCACGCTGAACCTAATTATTTATTACTAACTGAATTATTAAATCACAAGTATAAAATTGATTTGCGCATAAAATTGGACAAAATGCACCTTGAAACTGTTTTTGCCAATATTTTGTCAGTATTACAATATAAATATTGAAAATCAGCCTAATCAGCTAAAAGCATTATATGCTACCAATAATTAATACGTAATTTATACACTTAACCCTCTTTCTATCACATATACACGGCGACGAAAAACATAAAAAATATATGATATCTATATCGCAAAAAAACGGTCTACATGAAAATTTGACCTCTGTATGTGTTGTATATTCTATTTCCTATGAGTTTTCCGGCACCATGTATTTATTTAATATTTAAAAATATAAAAAGTATTACATGTTTTTTAAACGGGCTGTCAAGCCGACAGCTGCCGTTAGTAATCATCAGAAATGATATTTCTCGACAGCAATTAATAGTAATATTTGTAGTAGTAGTAGTAGTAGTATTCAAATCATGCCATAACTCTTTGGTTAAATTCAAGCAAAATTATATCTTACAAATATGTTTACTTTCTTTACGTTCTATTTTCTTTAGCCAACAATTAACACACACTATCTATAAATTTAAAAATTCATTAGTATTAAATAAAACAATACTAAAAGTTACCGGTATCTACGTACATACATATACCTATTGGCATTAAAATAAAAATGACATATGTCAAAAAGATGTTCTTCCATAGCAAGCATATTGGGATCCTTTGAGCTGTCTTTATTCATAAAAAATCATATAACATAAATCCATAAAAACATAGTATTACATACAGATGGAAAATTAAGGTGCAGTAGTACAAGGCAGACACTCAGGGATCCATTCATCAAAAACACTCCCAAAAGAGGGACAGTGAACGAGACACAAAATGTATTGAGTCACACTTACACGGACAGACTAACGGAGTTGCAAAACACGAGGTATAGAGAGTGAAAAGTAGGCGCATAGGTTTAGCCCCATCCGCGCAGTCCGGCCTAACTACCCACTTAAGGAGCTCCAACGAGTCACCCATGCCCGAATAAATTTCTTATTTAAAACAAGATTCGTCCCATTACTAATTAGGTCTGCATTTGGGCGGTGTCTAAGTCCAGTCAAGCCACCAATCACACGCTCACGTGCATCTCCAACTATCTCACAAGTCCACAAAATATGGTCAGGCGTCTGTTCCACTACCCCACATGTACACCACAGGGCATCCGCAAGTCTAAACTCAAACAGCTTACTCTAAAGTTGTCCATGTCCCGTAATCATCTGCCATTCCAAATGATTTAGGTCTGGATTTCATCATGCCTTTTAACTTGACGGCGACGTTAGCAAGAAAGGAATAAGTCCATCTTCCCTATTCCATTGCCGTATTCCACCTCTCTTGCTACTTTCCAAGCGTTAACTGCCCCATTCTTAGAACCAGATCTTTTAATGACATACCTGTTCATAAACTTATTAAAAAATGTTGACTAGTTAATATAATACTGTCGTTAATTCTTTGACTCATGGGTATAAGATCGGCCTCGCCTCTACATGCGTGATGACACACGGTAATTTTTTTATCTGTTTTTAACCTAGTGAGTTCCCACATACTTACGAGTACGTTATTTGTTTTAATATACAAAACTCACGAAGCCTGATTACTCACGCACGTGCGTGGGGAAAAATTGATAAGTAAATACATTTGTGCGACATTTTCTTCATATGCAACAAAAAACTATTTGGTTTATTACAAATATTTTATAAACTAGTATCTATTATGTAGCCACATCAAAAAAATACCAAGATGTATCGATCAATTTTCTATTTGTTTAGGTAACTTTCACCGATGTATTGCACGGAGAAATAATAATGAGTTCGATTTCACGTAAAGTAAATAATTTATGTCATTACATTGCCCTAATACTTAATACTTTATACCTTTTCATTGGTCTAAAGCAACTGACTGTTCCTAGAATATTACAGATCGTCATCATCATTATCATCACTATTAGCTGTACAATTCCTGGTGGATCTTGGACTTACTTAAAAAGTTTTCCTCCATCTTATCTTTATTTCGCGTCGAAACTCTCCTTAGGTAAATATGTCAATGAGTACATGTCGCTCTATTTCCATAAGCTCGCATATCCTGTTGATCTGGTGTTCAGCAGTGACATCGGTGTTTGCTGTTCGGTAATCTTCTCCACAACACCGAAGACTTCTTAGTTTTATAAAATATGAGACGCTCAGTTCATTAAACATATTATAAAGTTAATTATTGTGGCGTCTATGCCAAAATCAATTTTCTAAAACCCCAAGGATACGTCTCAATTTTTTTCTTTCAAAAACAAAGCTCGTATTTCTTAGTCAATGTCCATGTCACGTACTAGTACTTACATAATATATGTAAGTACTTGTCTGATACATCTTTGGTAAGCAGCCTACAATTTTGGTATTTCTTGAAAGCAGTCAAAATTTCATTTGATTTTAGAGATTTACGTTCATTTAAGACGATTTATTCGTCATCAAGACTGAATGTATCTTATTCTAGTGTAGATAAAACAGCAGAGTAAATAAAATATTAACAAATTATAATATAGTTATACGCACATAAAAAGAGAAATTCTACTAACAAATAATTGAATTCGATTTGTCCGATACGGTCACGACACGGTATTATAATACATGTCAAGAATGGCTGCCAATATTCTTCCATAATAAAGATAATAATACATTACCTTATTTGTAAGATGCCAGAAATGAAATTCTATTTATATTCCCGTAATGATCGCCAGAGCCGGCTTGAGGCAGGTGCAAAGGGTGCAGCCGCACCTATCCCCGCGCTCAGCGGCGAGACCCCGCTCTCATAACAGATGAATGAAGTTTTGCTATTTAATTCAGTCCCAGCTTAAGGCAAATAGGTGGTCTCTAAACCTTGTCTATGTAACTTTAAATAATGGTTTTTGGGTCTTGTTAAATGGTGCAATACTGAAAATACCGTAGTTTCGTTGCAGATTTTGCCTGGGAAACCTCCGGAAAAACGGCTTATATGCTTAACAATATCATTACATTATATATAACAATCTATCATTACATTCCAATAATAGTATAATATAAATGATTCCCTACTCTGAAATCAAACATTATCATTAATATTATTAATCAAAGTACACACATTTTTGTCGATAATGTAAGATTCAGTGATAAAAATAATGGAAATTCATTACACCCTGTTACAGACATAAAATTACCTATAACAGTATTCAGGCTTGCGTTTGTAGACTCATTTTTTTTTTGATTTATTTATTACAATAGCGAAATTATTAACGTTATTTACATATTACGTACTTATTTACGTATACGTTGTATAAATGATACGGCCCAAGATATTATTCATTCAAAATGTAATAATGCTTCTGATAATTGAAGATACAAGTTGTAAAATCAACAACCTCAATTTTTTTCTTTTTTATAACTTTTAATATAGTTTTGTTCAAAAAGCATTGATCATTAAAATGAGTGTTAACCGCAAAATAAGGCGCTTTTTTCCGCTATCATTTATATTAAGATTCGACCAATAGTAGTCTTCACTAGATTTAGTCATCTACTGTGAAATTTAAATGGCCGCCTCTATGTAAACTAGATTGTTTTTCAAAAAAGGTGTCGTATTTATTTTATGTTTTCAAACAGATTACAGCAATTGTCATTAATATACGTGCGTTAATAAGTACATTGTTTTTCAAGCTCCGTTCAGTTTTTGGTGTTTATCGCCAAATAAAAAAATATGGTGATTGCAAATAGTACCAACACAAGATAACCTTTCAACGACTACTCGATAATACTTAAAAATTAGCGCTTTATTACCTAACACCAGTAAAAGTACACAAAAAGACATTTATTGTGTAAGAACCACCGGTAACAATACACAAGAAGGCATTGGTAGATGACAATGATACCGGAAAACTACCGGAAAAAATACCACACAAGAATACAAATAGTACAAATAGACACGACCTTTGTAGCAGTCTTAAATTGTACCATTGCCTGTACCAACAGACAAGATAATTGAAGACAACAGTAACATCACAAAGACGTCACAAAACAAACTATAAAATGTGTATACATTTTTTTTTTACCCTTATCACTTATATGACAATCCCGGGGTTCTTTATATAGATTAGTATATAAACTCATTCAATCAAATTGCAATGATATTTTTAGAGAAAAATGTATAATCTTTTAAAAGTGTGCGTGGATATTATATAATCTAATTCATAATTTATCTAGTTCACATTGCAAAATTCATCTTCATATAAATAGTGTAAAATGTTTGCCTCAACACGGGCGTGACTAGCGTTATGAATACAATGATATATATAATAATATAATGTTTTATCGCTACCAAATATTCGATGTAAATATGATATTCGTGGCCACTATATGGCCGCACAGCCGCTCGTGGGTCCTGTCAACAGCAGCCGGCATTAGCCGATCGTTTTTTTTGCGATTGTGAGCCAACTTGACCAATGACTCGGACCGCGTGGTACGACGTGGCCGAGTCGAATTTTATTTGAAAAAGTTATAACCAGTAGAATTAGCATTTATTGAAGCCATTATGCTTTGATTCTGAAGAAATGGGTTAATGCTGACTTTCTGTTTGGACATAAAAAATCGATTTAAGGTTCATTCAATTGTCAGTCAAAGGTTTTCAAGTGGACAACCCTTTAAACTGTTAAAATTAGTAAACTGTCGTTACTGTTAATCAAACTATCAGATGAAAGCAAATGTTTAAATTGGGCCTGGTAACAGTTCCATCACAAGTTGAATCTTTTGGTAGTCGTGTATAATTAATTAGTTGTCACTTCGATTTAGCACCGAGTGGTCTATTCCTGCAGTTAAAATCGTTAGCACTAAGGTCATTATTGTCTGTAAGCGAACCTTGAATCAGTATTGACATATTTTAGAAAATTCTCTGGCATCGTATATTATGGAGGTTGTTTATTACATTTAGGTTTCACTTTTATTAATGAAGTACTGAAAATATATCATACATGCATAAAAAGACGTCTAAACTAAAACTACAGAAATACCAGAAAAAGTCCATTCATGTCATCAATTGCTGTTGCTATCACGCTAATGTCATTTTTGAATATGTAAACAACATGTAAAATAACCAGATTGTCTTTAAACTTAAAGTCATTTGTTACAATATATGATTTTCCCTAATGTGTTATTACAAATTTGTCACCTTTGTCCTAATGCTAATGTCAATATTTAGGAGGTCCTGGCAGTGGTAAGGTGACCCACTGTGACAACCTGATGCAGGAGAAGAGAGGGGTGGTTCACATCAACATGACTGATCTACTACAGCAGTACGCCATAGGAAATGGTGAGTGTTTTGAAGTAGATAAAATGTACTTATCTTGATAATTGTATTCACTTATACCTGTATCTGTACCTGTACATATGTAAACGAACTCTAACAAAATGATTATATACTGACTGGAAAGCTCGTCCAAGGATTTATTAAAATACAATAACTAAATATAGCTAAATATTGGTATAACTATTTTTTTTAGCGCATATGTGTATTCTGAATGCGAATGACAATAAATCTCTCATCATTAGGAGAACGCATTCTTATTGTGAGGTTGTAATTATTCAGAACATAAGTCTGTGATATTTTAAATATGAATTAAATATATTAATTAGAAAGATATACATATAAAATCAATTTTATCAAAAAATATTGATGTTGTGCTACCGGGATTCGAACCTGGATCTCTTTCCAAGCCGGGGAAGGTGCATTATCCAACTATACTACAGCGAGGATATTTTTAGCGACAATTTTTCGAACCTATATGTTACCTTTTTGATATTAATACATTTAATAATTTAATTAATTGTATAATGCACCTTCCCCGGTTTGGAAAGAGACCCAGGTTCGAATCCCGGTGGCGAAACAACAATATTTTTCGATAAAATTGATTTTATATGTATATCTTTCTAATTAATATATTTAATTCATATTTAAATCTCTTATCATTTTTTTGTACATCTATTTATTTAATAATACAAGTACCTAGTAGACGCCTACCTTGCTAGTAGTAGGATTGCTCATTTCTTACTTCGTTTCGGAATTATTATTTGGAAAATTGTGTATTAATATTAAAGAAAATTAAACATGTTCTTCGCTCGGAGGAAAGATTATTATCAAACCAAATACACAGGCAGGCTGCGTATTTGGTTTAACAGGGCTAGAACTGTGTAACGTAAATTATAAACTGTCCTTGCACTCCGCTTTTACGTATATTAATATTTGATATCTTCCAATAAGATTTAATTATATTTTCCTACGTATATTAAGTAAGATAATTTAATTTGGTTACGAATACTGTCTATATGGGACATTGAAAAAAAGTTACTCAAAGCAAATCAACTCAAACTCAATTTGAACTAAGTCCGTTTGTTATTAGTATGCAGTGTAACACCTTTTTCCTAACACCCTTATTTATTACGGTTGAAGTTCATCGCAGACTTCAATATATTTTAATTTTTAGGAGGTAACGCACTCAGAATTAAGTTTCGTTAGTCAGTAACATTCTATGAAAAATATTCAGTTTTCAGTAATACACTGAAACAGACACGTTTTCTAGTCTTTGAAATATAGATAATCCAGACATAAGTAAGGCAAAAGATAACTAAATTGCCTTTCAATTGTAGTGCTGGAGACACATTCATTCACGTGATTTAGTGGACATCTGAGGCATGTTTTACCATTATTTTGATGAACCTCCAGTAAAACAATACTGAAAGTCGGAGGTTGTAAAATCGTAAACTGAAGACCCTACCTCGCTGATAACATAAGAAAAATTGCAGGAAGCAACTGGATGCATACGACAGAGGTTAGAGAACAATGACGATCATTAAGAGAGGCCTTTATTCAACAGTGGATGAACGCGGGTTGAAGAAGAATAATATGTTCATGTTATGATTTTGTGTGCAAGCCGTTGAGGTCTGTTTGTTTTCTATCGTACATTCTTCGACCGATTTAAAGCAAATTTTGCATACTTACTCTTTAGGAATATGTTCAAAATGCAGGAACTCTTCTCTTGGCAACCTAACCCGACCCCTGCTATAAATGAATGCCATCCATTTCAAATTTCATCCAAATTTTTTTCAATTAATTATATTACAATTCAATTAATTAATAAGAATAATAAATTAACATTATTAAGATTTATAGAATAAATCTAAGATTGACATTTGCATACATGTGGTGTAACATTATTATTTTTTTAAATAATTAACTAAAAAAATTACCATACGATTGTTATTTTGTCACTACTGTGGTCCCTCTTATCATCATGTGATCACTTAGTTAATTTAGTTATCACCCGATGATGATAGGGACTGCACCCCTCGGAACTATAATAGTGACAAAATAACTAATCGTGTATGTGTCTTAATTTTTCTCGAAAAATCCATTTTTTAAAATACATAAAGTATATTTTTTGAGGATTTTGATATTGACCAGTGTAATTTAAACAATTTCTTTAGTTACAAAGTCAGTTAGTCACAAATGTATAATTAAGAATCTTACATTTCATTAGAGAAGTGTCAACTGTATTTATATGACCTCTCTGTTTAAGAAGTTACATTTATTTCGAAATAATAAACAAAAATGTCTATTTACTCATACGGAAACGCAACATGCAATGCCGTGTTTTTTCATAAATATTCTTCTCTTTTAAGCAACGCTCATTTGAAAGATAAAACGACACCATTTTACTCGACGTTTCAAAACGGTTGGTTCTCAAAAAGTAACCGTCTTATAAAGATGTCTACCAACGCAGTGCAGTTGATACGGTTGTCTAGAAAGTGGGCGAGTTTGAGCATTTGTCACAATCAATGTCAACCGACAATGTTGAGAATAATCGTTGTCGATGAATATTGCATGTCCTGTTATAGCGGTCCCCGTGGGCGGCCCTCAGTCCGCGTGAGCGCGTTCAGCACCGGTAGTGCTTCTGACAACGCGGCCAATTTCCCGTAGAAAGCGCAGCTTGACGGAAGCTTTCAAATGATCGGCTGAGTGAGTGAGTGACTAAAACAATAATGACGGGTAGTGAAATGTCAACCAGGCACATCTGATACTTTCATGGGCTGTGTTTAGGGGGATGAGACACAATGAGGTAAATTTCAGATTTAGTTGAGATACATCTCAGTACCATATAGCTGTGTTGATATTTTGATCCGGGGATAAGTTCAGAGATTAACTAAGTAGAAAGGAACAACTACTAGAACCCGTGCTATAACTGTTTGATGTGACAGCGAGAAGAACCATTAATGCTTACTACTATTTATTCTGAAAGTTAGATAAAATGAATAAATTAAAAGCATTTAATCCGTTATAAGTACTACTGGAGAAATTCAAATTCACCCAACTAATAAACGGAACATCAATGATCCACGGATTGATATTTGACGTTTGATGCACAAGAGTAAAGCGACATATGAGACATTGAATCTTTGAGACTTGGTGTGTACACGGTAGACTACGGAAGCCGAGAATTGTCTCCAAAAAAACTCATAGGAACATAATCCCTGTCTCGTGACCTTGTACCGAGTCGAAAAACTCATAAAAATCTCATTTATATTTAGTGTGTTTAAAATTAAACTACGGATGGTATGATTCGTGTGTGAGTTAAAAAAATAGAACTATAAAAACGACTTTATTTCTAGTACGTATAATATATATTTTCCATGAATTCATCTATTTTGTGCTTCAAGATATTTTGAATTTTAATGTACATGTTTCTAATCGATCAATTATTTTTTCATTGCTTCAAAACTCCGTTTGGAAAAAAGCTCAACAGTGTGCGGAGTCAAGTCAACATGTTGGGCGAGAAGTATCCCACGCTGAACGCGCTTCGCGTCGCATGACGCGCCGTGACATTCAGAAAGCACCGCGTGTGACGTCGCGTCTCATTTATCACGAACCGTATCGCAGATCACGACACGACTATCTGTCACCCCTAATAATAGTGTAGGTCAGTGCAAATTGGGCTAATATATTAAACAAAAATTATCTGAAAAGCTTATTTACGTTTATGTTAAAAAAAAAGTATAGAAAGCTAATTTTCCAATTATTTCTCAATAACATCACATTTTTTTTATAAAATATAGCTTTTCCGTTTTTCTACTAAGAATATTATGAATTTTTAAACATTTTATATGATAGATTAGAGTTTTGAAGGAATTCTAAAATTTTACGTGCATTAGGTACATGTGTTAAGAATGGAAAAGGATTTCAACTCATTAAAATCACTTAAAATTTCATACATGGCTTTAGTTAAAAGAAATTTAGAATATAATTCAGTAATTTAGTATATATCTATAAAGTCCAAAAATTAAAATTGCAGGATTTCAACCCGTATACTCCCGGATGCAGCCGTTAACAAATTAATTTCGATTTTTTAATGAGCTTTCTAATTTATCAATCGTGTCGTACTCGTATAACAACTTTGAGCAATTTAATATTTTATTCAATAAATGTGAATGACAAGCTGGATGTCCTTGATTTAACAGATTTGATTTCATACCGTTTTCCTATTCTAAATACTAGGTCATTAGAGCTGTTTAACGTGAACGCTTCAAAAAACATATATTATTATAACTCACCAATACAAAGGCTTTACAGGCTTGGCAACAGATTGAGACTTGTCGATATTTCCTTTAGCTTTAAATATATTGAAACAAAAATATAATTAGGTATGGAATCGTTATTGCGCCGTTCTGTGTTAAAAAAATATTTTTTAGATTTTCCATTAGTGTTTTTGTTTATTTAATTATTACGTGTACATGATGTTAATGTATTATTATAATAGCCTATAATAATTATAATAATAAATAAATATAAATAATTAACATTATTGGTATTGGAGTATTGAAGAATAAGGTCCTCCAGAAACCTCTGTCGGGCCCAAATATAATCTGTTTATTTATCACTTTTCATTTCCTGAAGTTTTAAGTGTTTTTTCAAAGTATTGTACGTGTGCAATACGACCAGCAGAGATAAAATGAGGGTAGTTATGAAAAAATTTCCGAAATCAATAAATTAGGAATGACACCATTTGAGATGTGTATCTACAGCTACAGAAGAATACTCAAAACTTGCTGGATGGATATTTTTAAACGAAGATGTTATCGTTCGGATGAATAAAGAAAAATAAGAACATAAAACAATAATGACGCGTGATGAAACATCCAAAGAAGTACATATCTCAATGCAGGAAAAGATTGCCTAGATTGCTAGAAGTCGGAGCCATGGAAAATGGAGAACATCGTGGCTGAGAAAAACACGAACAGCAATGGCTAGGCCAATCCACTGTAGAGCTTCTCCGGGCCTCGGTGAACAAAGTGATGAGAGCCAACGTCCGTTGAACAGATATGTCACGAGTTAAAGAAAATGACAATTTTGATTGTATTTTAATGAGTCGTAATGCAGATTTTATGCTTAGAAGGAATCGTTCTTATGAGCAGACTCTGCACTTACTAAAACTTCAGAATTAAAAACTTAATTCACCTTAGTTAGGTGCCTCTCACCCTTATCCTCGACAAACAAGCAACAAGTATTCACGGAGTGCTTTTCCTGCGTGCTCAGCCAAGCGAGTACAAATCTTCGGCTTATTCGTGACGCCACGCAATTTCTTCGTAAAATCATTTTTCTTTGTTTCCTAGTTTGTTGAATTTTAGATATTTTTTTGTCATAAATAAACTGTTTGTATTTTATGAACGAAGTCCACATTCATTTTTTGTCGCCTTCGCTAGCCGATGACTAACCTGAGCGGTAAAATATACTTATACTGAGTAAATAATGCACGTAAATATCTACGTTGATAAGTATTAAGGGTATAATTTATTTTATTGTAACATGAAATACGAGTATGATGAATAGAAAGCTACTTATTCTACTATTACCAATCCTCTTCCTGCGCACGTTGGTCTTACCACTGGATACCATTATATCCAGTGTTCAGTAAGACTATTCCATATAAGCAAAGCGTAATTAAATCAAGTGTGAGCGCACTGCCATAAAAACCATTTTTTTGCAACTATTATTTTTATACAAACCGTGAGTTTCGAAAAATGTGAATGGAAAAATATAAATTATGAATCAACTGAGAGGGAATACTTATTGTGGAACATCGGCAATTTAAAGCTTTAAATGTTTATCTTATGTTCCTTTATTTTCGTATTTAGATTTCTCGCGGTTTTAAACATAGACGAAATCTTCTCTAGTCGGTACCTCACAAAGGATTAATAATGAAAAATTTGGTAACCGTTGAAATACAAAAAAAAATTAAAATGTTGTTAGGTTTTCACGGCCGTTCAGAATCTTCTGTGTATAGTTTTCTGGACTAATTCCGACGTTTCGGATCCCATTGCAGGATCCATCATCAGGGCTGATGTGACGTATGACTATTCGTGTTGTGGTTAAGTACTGGCTTGCAGTACCGTATCGAAAGCGGGGTCTGTCGTTCATTAGGTACCTAATGGCTTGCAGTACTTAACCACAATACTAACAGTCATACATCACATCAGCCCTGATGATGGACCCTACAATGGGATCTGAAACATCGGCCAGAAAGGTTACATATACATGGCAGATTAGCCCAGAAAACTATACACAGAAAAGAATTTAAATTCAGAGAAAACACTAATTAACAATATAACATTCCCTAACACTTCGCCTTTATTGTCTATATTTCCGTTAACGATCGAAACCTTCTCCGTCTTCTCAAGCCCCGCCCCATTGCCCGAAGAGACTACAATACTGTATTTAGTTTAGTTATCACGTGATGTTGAGTGGGACTGCACTTCTCGAAACTAGTAGTGAAAATAACCCAACGTGTGTGTAGTACAAAGTATTATTGCGAATATTAAAATAATCATGTTACACCGCAAAGTAACCGCCATGTTAATTAATGTGGAAAACGTTGTTTAATTTTGAATTACCGAATGCTTTCAAATCAAAAGATTTCAAGTCCTCTTTGAAAACGAAGCCACTTGGTCGGGGTATTTGGTTGTTTGGGAATATTGGAGAGCAAGCAAATGTGGTGAAACCTGGCTATCATTTTACAAGCATTTTTATTATTTCCTGAATTTTTTCAGACATGCAAGACTTCGGAACCCTGTCCAGTAAAACTGTCACCGAAGTCCTGATGCTTGAGATGAAGATGGCTCCGGCTGCCAAGACCTACCTCGTGTCCGGGTATCCTCGCTCCATGAGGGACGTGGCAGAGTATTCTGATAAGGTACGTCGAGTAGTTTTCTATTGTACATTATTATCATCAAGTTGTGCCACTTAGTAGTCAACAATTAGAATGATATTTATTTAATTAATATTAAGATGTACATTAATTAATTACAATTATATTCGTATTAGCATTCGAGAAATTCTGCGGTATCAGTATGTTCATAAAAATGTATTCTGTAAAATTACTCTAAAAAAACCCTAAGAATTAACATGAATAATGTTGTCACTACCTTATTTACATAAAATTGTATAGCTATCCTCTTCCATATATTACCTTTCATTAAAATATCATTAGTGTTTGAACAAAAGTGTTTCTTAGAATCGTGCCAAAATATAAAAACTACAAAATTTCCATTATTACCTTAAGCACTTAAAATTATATAGCAGCCCATTTTCAAAAAATTTCATATAAATACAAGCCGTTAAATTAAAAATTGTTAGATTGATAATGCCCTCATAAGGCGAAATGCGTCTCACCCAATTTAAACGAGTAGAACTAAAAACAAGTGTTTTTATTCTCATGTGTGTGATTATGGAGTTCTACAAACTTACCTCCGAAACAATAAAATGATGTGTCCAAATATAGTTAGTCCAAGGAACAGACTTTGTTCCGAAACTGGTTGGCGTTTAAACTTAAATGGTAATGTACTCTTTTAATAATTCCGAAAGAATTATAAAGATCAAATAAAATATTGTTTCTTACATGTAATAGAGGTTCGGATATGTGCAACAAAATTAGTTCTTCGAATAAGTTGCGGATATTTGCAACTCATCCAATGAATCAATTTTGTAATATTATTTTGGAATCTATGATCATCTACTCCCATAAAAATAGCGATGAATGATAAATAGTATTTCATATAAAGCATTAATTTATACTAAGCAAAAAATGAATATTCTTTCACAGACAAAAACTACGATCTCAATAGAATTTTGGAACCTTGGCAGTAATTAAAATTTTTCATTTTTTTATTGTTATTTTAATGAGTCGTGTTTGGATAATTCTAAAACCGCTTATTATACCTTGAGAGGTTTCCCTTGAGCTTTTTAATGAATCAGTAGGAGGTATCGTAGAATTTTCGATTTATCGCAAGTTTCGCGTCAGTCCGTACCAGAACCTTTTTCATTTTCTTTGAAAACCCTTTCTGCCTTGATGACTCGACAGAAAACGCCCTCGTCGTAGATTGTTCCTTTTCAGAAGTGTCATTAATTATTTTGTATAAATAAGCAATCAACTTCCCGAAGTTTGACATCGACATTAGATATCTTCTAATTGCTAAAATGAAACAATGCCCTTCGCGATATGTATTGATCGTTGATATTGTTAGTATTTCGGATAACTCGTTAAGGTCATTATAAAACTTTAATAATGTAATTACAGAGTTTTGTATTTTCTGTACGTAAATGCTCTGTAATGATATAAAATTACGAAATTAAAACTTTCCTTCTATGGATGAGAATTAAAAATTCAAAAACTATTAAATATAATTGAAATATTAATTAAATGTATTAATTAGAAAGATATACATATTAAATCAATTTTATCGAAAAATATTGTTGTTGCGCCATCGGAATTCGAACCTGGATCTCTTTCCAAACCGGGAAAGGTGTACAGCGACATTATTTTTGACGAAAAATTTTCGAACCTATATGTTACCTTTTTCAAATTAATATTTAAAAAACAACGCAACAACAATATTTTTCGATAAAATTGATTTTTTATGTGCATCTTTCTAATTAGTACATTTAATTAATATTTAAAATATCACAGATCTATGTTCAGTATATACAACTTCATAAGTAGAATGTGTTCTACTAATAAAAAATAATTTATACTGAACTATCCTGTTAACAGATTAATCGTGGATCACTTGTTATAATTTTATATATAGGGTATGCCGAGGCGAATCGGATCAAAATAAGGGAACGACCCATATTTGAAACATCGTGACAGAAACGAACTTGTCTTTTCTTCACATTTGTTCTTGTCCGTAGTGCCCTACGCTATAAATATTAGATTGTTTCAACTCATCGTTTAGGGCAGGCGACATGCATGAATCTAAAGTACGTAACCCATAATCTCGCATTTAAAATGAAAAGGTTATTATAGAATTTCGAATGTTTCTATCAGTAGCGATGTATATGATGTCTGTGTATGGGATCAAATATTTTTTTACTATAACTTCATAAAGTATTTGTGTAACAAGAATGTTTAGAAATCCTTTGATATGGGGCGATTTGGATGACGTACTTTGGGATGAATTGGATCAGTTATTTTATGAATTTTATTACCATTTCAACACGAAATATGATAATTATTTATTCAAACATGGTTTGTTACATACAATAAAAAGAACAATCAAGGATCGTGGTATCAGACAATAGATGATAAAGGGCAGATAGTAAAGGTGACGACGTACACGTAAGCCGGCAGAAGTTTACGATTTTGCCTTACACAAGTCTTCGAATAAGTGTTTACTTGTAGCATACCGCAAAACCGAGATTTATAATAAAAATTAAGCTTATAAATGAATTACTATAATTTTTCCACTCGCAAAACCAAAAGTGTTTCAATGCGCCCTCGTCGACCCATGAAGAAAAAGTTGATTGAAAAAGCCTTCCACTCGAGAAAAAAACAAATAAGAATAACCTCTTATTCTTTTCTCTGCTTGTTATGTGTTAATACTTATTGTACGTACGTATTTTATCTTCTTGTAAAATGAAATAATAAATACTTTTTTTCTGATAATCCATCCGAAGAGAGAGAGTAGAGAGAGAGCGATAGAGTGAGAGAGAGAGAGTCACATGGTTTCTCAAAACTAAAGTTGACTAAAAATTATTATTACAATAGTGTGCAAGATTGTTTATCGGTTTATCATAATAACGGTCGCGTCTGTGTGAGAATTCTGTTCGGTCAGAATGACACATCCAGGATATACGTTATTGACTAATCGTTCAACTCTAATAAGATTACACAAATATGGACCCAACATATGATCCAATCGGGTAGAGATCGATCAGAAGCATGGCTATCCAATATTCTAACATAATCATTATACAGTGCCTACACTAATAATTCACTAATTCTATCCCACTTATATTCCATCCCACACAATAAACATTTTGTATTATAATATATTCACCTCTGTTATAACAAAAATATGTATGTCAATAAATAAATAAATGTTTATTAACTATCAGTCTCACTGTGAGACGATCGTGGACACGGCCCATAAGGCTTTTCATTTAGCTGAACAACTTATTCTGTATTCTCAATGTCGTCACAAAATGCTAGAGTTTTAAATACGGATTATTAATACAAACATGCATAATTAAATGCTTTGTGTAAGATGGATTACTCGCGATACTAATATGTGTTAGAAATTGCGCGTCAAAAAATTTCGTGTTATTTTTATATATAAATATTTATAAAGGTTTTGAAAACGCCAAGTGTCCGAGTATAATCGATCCCGGTACCCTTCATATGCTAAGCTAGTACTCTGTCATTTTAACTACTTCCCTAATAGACTGTGTTATCAAAATGTTTTTTTTTTGTGTAAAATTTGATGCATTGATTTATATTTTATCTATATATTCAAATCTTAGCGGTATCTCGCAATGCATATACGTAACATTTTTTTGTTTCACCTGTTTTTTATGTATTTCTCTATGAGATTAAGCGTTTTTCCTGTTTGTAAAAAAATAATTTAAAAATTGTGGTGGAATATAAAAATTCGCCGCATTTTATTCCTCTTCTTCTTCTTTCTCTTGGTGCTACTGCCCAAATCATTGGTTTCCTCAATCCCGAAACTCGGTCTTCTGCTACCTATATTCTATAATTCACCATTATTTGCATTATGTATTACCGGTTAATTCATCTTCGTCTTATTATTGTTATTCTTATTATTGTTATTCTTATTATTATTATTCTTCCTCTGATTGTGCGAAAGCACGCCAATGCAAATGACTTGCACATTTTCAGATAATCATTACGAAACAGAAAGTCCCCCTCCAGGCTACATTTGCTCACTTGGGAAGTATTACTAGAGCGCACTAGTACTTAATTATTTATACATTCTTAACATCAAATTTAAATACTACTGTTTAATAATATTATTTAAATAAATTATACATAAAGAAAAATAATTTTTACCCTTATTGAACTTTGTTACAAGCCAGTATTAATTAATAAAGAGCTTAGAGAATATATCGGTAAACTGCTATTTTTTATATCTCGGTTGATTCGTCGGCAGCGTAATGGTTAGTATTCCCGCCTGTCAGGCTCGGGACTGGGGTTACGTTCCGTGCCAGAGAGGTTTTTATTTTTATTTAATTTATTTAACTGAATTATTTCCTATGCATGGATACGTGTGTCTGAGGTGTATCATACTTTTTGTGTATCTAAGCAATTAATAAATGACAAAAAATTCAATTATTAAAATTTAATAACCAGTTCGTTGACCTTTTAGCTACCTTTAAGCTTCCTTTTAGCTACATGACTAAAATAGCTTCGTGATAGTCTGGACTGTTCCGACAACCTTTATTAATAACCTTATCCACTCGTTTGTCTGCCTGTATCTCAGTGAGATATTCCCGATTGCTTCATACTTCGCTATGTTGTAACCAGTTTTGATTCACTCTGCTGACAAGAGTCCATGCAGATCGATAATGTAAAATTATTAAACAACATGATTATTTCATAGAACGGCTAAAACATTTCTCTCAAACTGATCATACAACGAGGCAATGCTGAAATGCAAATATATACTGAAACATCATACACGCAAGTCACGAGAAGAAATGCATTTTTCTACCAAATAAACACTAAAATAAATTAAATGTATTAATTAGAAAGATATATAAAATCAATTTATTAAAAACAATATTTTTTCCGATTAATTTATCACAGATGTTCGGAATAAATTGCAATTTCATAATAAGAATGTGTTCTCCTTAAAAAAAAAACAAAAACGTTTGTGACGTTTTTTTGTGAATTTGTTTACAATATAACCGAAAGAAATAATTTTTAATGTATGATCTAAAATAAAAAATACTATTACCTGTTCTGAAATTTATTTATTGTGTGAAATAAATCTATTATGAAGGTTAATATTACAAACGCATCTACGAGTATGTGGTATATTTTTTGCAAGTATATACAATCTCTATAATCTCTGGTAGCTCTCAGCCTCAACAATTTTTCTCATTAATCTTCATTACACGCCATTTCCCTCCATTTATGGATTTCTAAGACAGACATGTCTTTGAAGACACTGTTCCTCCACCTCAACTCCTGCTCCCTGTAGGTTTTGTGATCAGCAATGACTTCGGTAATTAATGCACGGACATCCTCTCCAAGTGGACCTTAATCATTAAACTTAAACATTATGCTTATCTCATTAAAAAAGGATTGAGCTCATTGCATGATCTTCTTAGGCATGCATCGACGAAAAGAGACACGATGAGTTAATTCCAGAGATTTAGGTGAGGTATATCACAATACCATGTAAGGTTGTTCAGATTTTGATCCGGAGACAAACTCAGAGATCAGCTTGAGATTGGTAGACAGAGACAAAAACTCAAACCAGTATATACGACGTACGATCTGACAACAAGATTTGATACACACACAAAGGTCACCTAAAATCACCATAGATCCGTATAACTAACTGTTCTGAAAAGTTTGCATAAGTTATTAAACATTAACATTAATACATGGCGTTAAATTATAAACATTTATTCAGTTTTAACTGCTACTGGGGAGATAAAAAAACACTCAATTGACGAACGACATCTGACATACATGAAATAAGGGGCAAGACAGCAAATCTCTGAGACTACGAAAGCTGAGAGTAGTCTCCGAAGAATCTTATGAGAGCAAAATCTGTATCTCAGAGTTAAATAGAGAATCAATTTTAGAAATAAGGGATTCATCTGCGCATGACATCTGTATTAGTTAAAATGTTGTTGATTTTTAAATATAATGTAAAAGTTCCGAAATATCTCTAAACTGAATTATTTTGAACATTATACCTTCCTCCAACGAGCGCTTGAATAGTCGATAAACAGCCGGCAGCCCTGTGGCAGTCACGCAGTTCCAATATTGTCATGCGCAATGATTATGTTTGATGATACAACAAACGCGAACAGTGCAAATCACGATTAAATGCTCAATTGTTTACAATACACGGGTTTCGAGTTAGGTTAGGTTGGGGCAACATTTTTTATGTTTCATTTGAATAATAAAAAAATCTTATTTAGAATAATTATTATTTATTAACGGTTTTTTGATATAACTTAAATGCAATATCTAAATTAATTATATGTTTTTATTTGCAATTTTTCGAATTGACGTCAGTTCCAAGATATATACAATAGTGTGGCACTTTTAAATTACTTGATGATATGCAGTATTCATTTTGTAGTCAGTTTGAAGGCACAGGCGTGTGATATGCAGGGCCGTTTTAGGATCGTCGTAGGCCCTAGGCACTTTTGCATAGTATTGCATATGTAGGCCCCATTAATTTATGAATTCATTTTTAAATGACTTAATGCGGGAGATGTCATTAGAAGACGTTATACCTGATTTTGCTAATGCAAAGAGTCGCAAAGTTAATATCATCTAACTTAACTGTTTCTTTATTACAAAGGTTATTGAATATGATTTTATATTTTCAATTTTTTTTTTTGGTGTATTCAGATCAATAATTTATGTTTAAAAAAAAAATTCAGATTTTCGTATGCCTTTATAGGTTCGTAGACCCTAGGCCCAGTGCTTACTGGGCCTATTGGATGAGATGGCCCTGGTTATATGGAGCCTTTTGAATAACAGGAATAAATGTTAAAAAAACTTTCTTTGTTTGTTTTATTTTAAAGTAAGATCACCACGATTGTGGCTACACGACAAAATGTATCCTTAGTAGTAGAATTAGAAGTAGACATTCGCAAAAATAGAAAATATAGTCCACGGAATAACAATTCTGAAATAACACTGGGTTGTGAACCTCAACCAAACAAACAACAACCGTTGAAGTAAGGAAAGCTAGAGTGAAAGCCGTTCCTCTGGACGTTGAACTATTGAAAATTACAAGAAGCAGCTGAATGCAGAAGATAAAGGTGGATCCAACAGTGGATATGATTTTGGATAATGTACTTTACTTTAGCTTTCCTACAGCAATCCTGCTCACCTTTTCCGAGATATGATAGATTTTATATTTCTGACGATCGCATTGCAATCTTTATTCAGATGAATGTAATTAACAATGAAATAAAGAAATGAAAACATATCCGTACTCTAGTTAGATTCCGATTAGATTAAGTTCTGGTACTCGGATCAAATAAGTATCGCGTTTCACATTGCCCTTACCCCCCATAAAAATATTCTATTACAAAACTTTATCGAGTGACAAAAAAAATAAAGCAAACTATTGGAATAATTACAGGTGATTTAAACATGATAAATGATTATCAAGTGGAAGGGAAACATCCCCCTTTTGTAGAATATATGACCTGGTTCCGATTAATTTAACTTATCGATCTATAAACTATTATTATTGTATTACAAGTAGTCAATGACCTTTTTTCTAAATTTTCCTTTTCTGATATGTCGATGATGATACTGACGAATCATTTAATACAAATTTATGCTCACAACATTAGCACGAATGCAATATCAGCTCGTTTTACGTCAATATCCAATGTTAGTTTAATATAACTCTTAAAATATAAATTAGAATCGAATCATGAAACAATACAGACAGGACTTGTGACGCATATTCAGTCGGAACTGTTTAAATATTTATGTAGCAGGTACAGACGACATACCGCATGTGCTTTATACATTTATAGAAACAGCATTTTGATATGTATAAAATATATTTTTTAGATGAGCACGGACGGAACATAAGTCATTATCAATAATTTATATACAATGGGAAGCGATTTGTAGAAATTCGTCCAATATGCGTACAATAATGTAATGTAGATATTTTCTTTTTATTCTGAATTCAATAATTATTACGAGTCAACTAATGCATACACGAATTCGATAAAGCATATCACTTTTAAAAGTGTACAGACAGAACACCCTTTTGAATTCAATCCCGGCGCGCACTTCGGGTTTCTTCTTCAACTACCCGTACCGGTGGCGTAACTACGCCAATGCAGCCAATGTAGTGTATTGGGGCCCAAAATGCTCGCGCCCTACAATCCATTTGCATTGATATATTTGCGAGTATCGATACCTTTCCCAGCCTGAATAATAAATCAGCAGCGCTAAATGGAATTATAAAATCGTTTCTGATGTGTATTTCGAAAACACGTTGAAATATTATCAATATACTGCGTAGTAGCAGTACCCCGCTTTATGTCGGGTTAAGAACCAGACCATCACCTTAAATCGGCGCAAATGTTTATCAATGTCTAAAAACACGTATGTTTTTTTTTCACGTAAGTATGAATATTATATGAGACATCCACGTCCCTCTTGGCTGAGGATCGCAATCTCCATAAACTCTTAACTATGCTCCTCCACTACCTTGGGGTTGTCACCAGAGAAGTGCCTGTTGCTAGCACCACTCCGTCGGACCAACGGGTGGGAGATCTCTCTCTTGCTTTTCGTCCTTCGACGTGGCCCACCATAACAAGCTTCTCTTCTTCCTTTTTCGCAAGATGCCCATAAAATTGAAAGAATCGTCTCAGGCAAATGGTTGAGAGCCTGTCCTAGATGTTTGTGCATCTCATTGTCCATAGTATGCGCAACATGTGTCTCGATCACCACATCTCAAAGGCATCAATCCGCCTTCTCTTCCTCGCTTTTAGGGTCCACGATTCTACACCATATAAAAATATAGAATGCACCAGAAACTGTAGAAGCCTGACCTTCGTTGTTTTAGAAATACCGCGGTATTTCCATATTTTGTCACGTCTGGACATAGATATCTTCGCCATACCTATCCGTCGTTTAATTTCTGGCTTGCGACTACAATTGTCAGTGATTATGGATAATTGAAATCCTTGACAATTTCAACGTCTGAAAGGGCATCTGTTCGCGAAAGCTGGTTATGTATATTAATGTGAGACAAGGTACTAATTTCATTTCGATAAACTTAGTATTTAATAGTCCCTGGATAATCACTAATATTCGTATATCTTATATACCTACAATACTTATGATTACAATAATAAGGGATCATTTTTAAATTTTGCATTGGGACCCAATTTATGTTGTCACGCTATTGACCCGTACTACAATAGAGTACGCTGGAATCGAACCACTAATCGAAATAGTATTAGAAGGTAAAGATATATAGAAGGAAATAGCACTGATGAATGCCTGTACTGAGTAAAAACTTAGTGGTAATTAGAAGACAACACAAACATATAATTATTTTCAAAAAGTTCCATAGAAGTGGTGAAGTCAGATAAAGAGATAAGAAAGCGATTAAAATGTACAATTTCCCATATTTATTTAAATATTCAGTACATCCCAACGACGCCATAACCGATCGAAGAGTTTCGTGGAATGTTGTGCTTGCTCACTGTTTGATTGAACGAATTGCAAAAGTTTGCAGTGTCTACTGAACTACAGCCGTTGGCGAACTATCTTTATTTGTAAGCTGGGTGAGAGATGCGTACACCTAATATCCATCACTTTAATATTTTTAAGTCTAAGCTGAAAGCTTGTACCATGGAGTTATAGTTAGACCAAATAAGTAGGTGAATTTAAAATATAAACTGGTGGGAATAGATCCCGTGGGCTATATCGAGTTAAACTATTGTTTCGTTGACCCAACCCGAATTGGAGTAAAAAAGGAATAATTTCAGAGAGGATTTGGCCTACCTCTTGATCTCAGTCCCAGGTTGGATGGCAAATTACACCTCCCGTTGACTCGCACTGTTTTGGTGAAGAAATGGCGTCACTCGACCGACAAAAAAACGTGTTGACACATCGGCGTTCGAAAAGCAATCTGTCGCACGTCGGCTGAAATCCCTAGGTTACTGGTTAGCCAGAATGGTACAGGTATATTCAAGGATTATGGAATGATGGACAGGAAGAACAAGGTAATATTCGACTTGCGTCAACATATACATTATTTGGTTAATCCATCCACAACCCATTCGTAATAATAGTAAAATCAAATTCTTAGAAAAAATCAATGAAAAATTAGTAACGAGAAGTCAAAAATGCGATAGCCCGAGTTGTTCATCTAATGGAAGTGGGTTGTGAGAACAAATGCAATTTCTCGATCTGATTGACGTCTTCATCTTTTAGCTCAGGAAATGTGAAAAGAAGACAAATAAATGTTTTCTTTAAATCACACTAAGAATAATGATAAACGTTGAAAATATTAGATACGAAATAATTTATATAATATAAAACATTGGCCACAAAATATTACCCATATTATTTGCAAGTGAAAACGTGAGGGCACTTGTAGGATAAATCGTGGCAGATATAGTCACCCTGCAGGCGAGTTATTGACAATGTAACAAATATTATTTAAACCCCATAGCTTTTCTGGCGTGTTCTTGAAATTAGTTATTTGCTTAAGAAATCACCAAGTCTGTTCAGCCTTACGCATTGTGACGTACTCGAGCACGCGCGGTATACTGACTATTCTAGATTCGCCGTTCAGTTTTCCCGATAATCAACGCTCTCCGCCTTCCTTAATCCTTCTTCTAAGTCCATCACTCTTCCTTTCTCTGATTCAGATCTCTTTCGATAATCTGGTTTTGTTAAAGTCTTTAAGCAAAATTGCAACAATTGATTATTAAGTTTTTTATTTTTTAGGAGAACACATTCTTATTGTGAAGTTGTAATTATTCAGAACAGAACGTATTTGAGATTCTGTAAAAATAAGGTAGATGGCTCTATCAAATGATGGAACGATTAAATGTATTGATTTCAAAAAAGGTAACATATAAGGTCGAAAAATTGTCGCTAAAAATAATGCCGCTGTAGCTTAGTTGGATAAAGCACCTCCCCCGGTTAGGGAAGAGATCCAGGTTCGTATCCCGGTAGCGCAACAACAATATTTTTCGATAAAATTGATTTTATATGTGTATCTTTATAATTAATATATTTAATTCATATTTGATTATTAAGTGTTGAAAAAATCTCGCCGTTCAAAAAATATTACGTAATAATTTTTTTTAGTTATTTACGTTAGGTTAGTAGAAGAACATTCACAAATACGGCTTTTATTACTATCCGATCATTAAACATTACTTTGTGTTTGGAAAATTTTTTCGAGTGAGAGAAATGTGGACATTGTAACCAGATTTTTTCAGGCAGTCACCTCGATTAAGGCGACATATTGAGTACCTGCCTAGTATTTTATTCATTGTAAAAATTGATGGTGTAAGGTTAACCTTCGATCTTTCACCAGCACACTGTTATTTGTTGTGAAACACTGAAAAATATGATCGACGGGATATCTATGTAAAAAATACTGAATGGCCCGTATTCACGGATGAGAGTTCTCCCCGAGATCGAACTCAAATTCGCCTAATAACGGTATTGAATTCAGCACGAAGCAATCTATGAATAATCTTTCCACATGATTTGCTCGCAGATTAGAATGATGTATTATTTTATCTTCACAGACTCTCAGAGATCAATGTCTCATTGAGAGATCATCGTGGACGAGAGCCATAATCGAAATGATAGATATTTATTAGGGCAGGTTTGGAACTGAACGATTTTTATCGAAATAATGTTGTTGATGGAATCGTTTAAATCTTGAAGAATGCATTTGCAAGCACCGAAAATTTTCCAACAAATTGCGTCCACCATCGCGAGTACAATAAATAATTCCATTACATTACATTATATTCCTGACGCCTCTCTTCAGATACATAATTGTTTATAGTTTTTCTTCGTTATGACTATCCCAATTACTACCTAAACCAATAATTTGCAATAAAAAAATTATCCAAATAATACACCCTCGTTTGAGCATTAAGCCGCAAATGGCTCCGAGCAAGCGGGGTGCTGATGACATACCTTTGAAGCCGCGCTACTTTCGCTATAATGGCCGTGAATGAGATCAAGGGATTTTCAATTCGAGACAATCTCGGAGATACAGATTTTGCTCCCGTGAGATTCTTTGGAGACAACTCTCAACGTTCGCAGTCACCGTGTACAAACCGTGACTCAAAGATTCGCCGTTTTTAGGTTTCATTTCACGCTCGTCGTACGTCAAACTTTAAATTGACATTCTTCAGTTGGGTGATTTTGAATATCTCCAGCAGCAGTTAAAATTAAATATATGTTTTTATTTTAATGTCTTATATTGATTTAAATATTGAATGACTTCTGTCTAGCTTTCCAGAACATACTAATGATTTATGGTGGTTGGGTGACGTTAGTGTACACGTGTCAAATCTCACTGTCAGATCGAACATCGTGTATACTGATCTTAGTTTTGGACTCTTTCTACCAATGTCGTGTTGATTCTGAATCAAATTTTCAATACGTGGTATTGAAACGGATCATCTCAAGTAAATCTCAGATAATATATCATCGTGTATCTTTCCATGGATACGGGCCTTGACACAAATTGTCCACATTCCGTGCGTATTTGAAGTTGTATGAAATGGAGTTTAAATATAACAAAAAAGTATAATTATGAAGGTATTAAATGCTGTATATTTGTCTTATCCAGGCTGGAAGCGTACCAGCTCCATCAGATAATTCGACCAAGGTGCGTGTTCTAAAATTTTTGACTGACACCCCCTTGTATATTATATTTTGTATTTACACCAATTTCATATAATTTCATTTTAATATTTAAAGCAGCAACCTTGTGGTTAGACATTTCGACAGATAAAATACAATTCACTTTGTTTTCAAGCACCCATTATTGTTTTAGTTTTATTGTTGAAACTCGATCAAAATTAAACAAAGTGACTTTTATTAATTGTCTTATTTATTCATAATACACGGCTTTAATTACACGTTTTCGTAGAATGTTTTCTATGCATTTTTTGGTGTTTTTCACAGCTTTTGCAGAAACGATTCAGTAAAAAAAACAATAATTTGATACATCATTGAGTAGTAGTTAGATCGTTTGGGTTTGTAGTTTGTTTTTCCATCGTTTAATCATATGAAATACATATATTTTTAATAAAATTTATATTAGGATATTGAGAATGTATATACTTGTTATGTAGTGTGGTATATTACTCAAATTCCCTTGATTTTGAATAACTTGTCATCCGATTCTTGACTCAGGTAAATTGACTAATATAAGCATTGTATATCTGGCAACATTGAAAAAAAGGAAAGAAAATGTTCACTGGAATTGTACAATTCAACATTAATTAGGAATAAGGGATGAAAAATCTATTTAAAAATGAAAAGATTACAGCTTTGCATTAAGAGATCCTAAATACATTTGTTGAGACTACGACATGCCCTATGAAAGATTTGAGGGTCCCTTCTTAATTAGAAAATTTTAATAACATGTATCCATGTATGAGGTTTTGATGAAATTTTCGATTCAACACGATCTCTGAGACAGGGATTGTGTTGTCTGTTGTAGATTAAACAACATTAGTTCATTTATCATTGATGTTCCGTTCGTCAGTTGGGTGAATTTGAATTTCCCCAGCAGCAGTTAATGTTTAGTAATTTAATTCCTTCTACTTGTTAAACTTTCCAGAATAAACTGTTGTAAGTATATGTGGTTCTAGGTAACGTTTGTGCGCATGTGTCTACTCTCACTAATCGAAAGTTACGGGTCACACGGGTTAACCAATCTCAAATTGATCTTAGAGTATATCTTTGGTTCAAAATCTCAACACGTTTACACGGTATTGAGATTTATCTCATAGTGTCTCACTTCGCGGGGACGGGCGATAGCGCTAGACGAATTGTAAAATTTATAGGTTTAGAGTACGAATAAGGCGATAAAAATGATTAATAAAGATTATTAAAATTTGTGTTCATATTTTGCTAAATATACAGATTTATGCAAAGGCAAATAATGGTGGCTCCACAGTACCTGGCCACAATAATCGGTATCTGATTACGGTTACTTTCACAGTAAAGCGGCAATATTTTAATTATTTATGTAGTGATTTCCACAACTCACTTCATTATAAATCCATCAGTCTGAAGGTCTCACACAGTCATCAATAATCGGATGGAGATAAATCACACTTAGACCTCCATATGACGTTTGAAAATTATGCCCGAGAGTCTTCGATTTTGAATTTAAAAGGTTACCTACACTGCGCGGAATACCACTTTAACTTTTTACATATATGACGAGCAAAAGATATGTCGAGTAGCATCCCTATTATACAGATCACCAGACTTTAAAATTCTGGATCAAATATCTCATTATCATTAAATATATTGGTGGTCTAACGATAACGATTTTTCTTACAATGATGTCAATTCTGAACTAAAAATATCTGTAACCTCGGAATCTAATTGCTGTTGCAGGACTATTGTTATGTAACTTTTGCTAAAAGTAATCATAACAGTTCTGCACAGAACAAACTTTAATTGGTGTAACTTTGTGTGAAAAACTCAAGTTCTTCGATATCACAAATGATAATGGACTTATACTACCTTCTTTTTTTCTTAAGAATCTAGTACAAAAGTAGTACTGAAAATATGTACTTTAAATTGTGCAAAAGATTGCATAAAATCTTACATGGACGAAGTCTATTATTTTACCATTCTCTGGTATTTATTTATGTATCAAAGACAAGAGTAATTGATATAATTGAATACGTCAAGTAAATGAAATAACAATGGAAACGCTCGGAGGATGAAAAGTGAAAAATGAAAAGTCATCCAGTGAAAACCGAGGGGAATTAAGAGGCCGACAGGCTACTCTAAAACCATACTTGATTATCATCCTCTATCCGGAGTTTGATGAAATCATCAAACTCTGCAGAAAGCTTTGAGAGGCCTTCATCCAGGAATGAATATAAAACAGCTGATAATGATTGTTAGACTGTATTACAGTATTGTAATCTTTTTCAGATACCGTTTTTTTCAATCTCTATATTTTTTTTTAGGAGAACACATTCTTATTGTGAAGTTGTAATTATTCAAAACATAGGTCTGTGATATTTTAAATATGAATTAAATATATTAATTATAAAGATATACATATAAAATCAATTTTATCGAAAAATATTGTTGTTGCGCCACCGGGATTCGAACCTGAATCTCTTCCCTAACCGAGGGAGGTGCTTTATCCAACTAAGCTACAGCGACATTATTTTTAGCTACAATTTTTCGACCCTATATGTTACCTTTTTGATATTAATACATTTAATCGTTCCATCATTTGACAGAGCCATCTACCTTATTTTTACAGAATCTCAAATACCTTTGAGTAAATCTGATAGCAGATGAAGGTCGAAAAATTGTAGCTAAAAATAATGTCGCTGTAGCTTAGTTGGATAAAGCACCTCCCCCGGTTAGGGAAGAGATCCAGGTTCGAATCCCGGTGGCGCAACAACAATATTTTTCGATAAAATTGATTTTATATGTATATCTTTATAATTAATATATTTAATCTCTATATGATTTTAATTGACTGAAGGTTAGAAGATTCAGGTATTCAGATGTATTCAGTCAATAGAAACTTACTTGTTAGACTGGTCCTAAAATATTCAGTGTTTACTTATATAGGTAGATCTACCTAGACTTAAACTTAAACTTAAACGATTGGTAATAACTACTATTGGTTCTAATTTGCAACTATTGGTCAAAGCATTCTAGGTAGAGATGCACACGCCTCCATTGACTGGAAGATTCCAGGTACTAATAATTATTGAAAGACTATCGAACATCAGAATGTATTCTCGTACTTCGGACATATTGCGCGAAGAGACTGAGGAAGTCTCAGAAGATAGTGGTTACTGGGAATGTAGAAGAGCGGTGAGCAAGATGGCCATCACACCCTATAGATCAAACTAAATAATGTAGGTGGATGGAATGTCACTAAGCTAAGAAGCGGCTATTACACGCAGTTCTGTCGGACCACGACGACAAGGACCAGCGAGACCTTACACCTGACACGGTGAAACGAGATAAAGATCAATCTACCTGAGTGTGTAATTTGTATAGTGTATGTTTTCTGAAGGCTCGTAACCCTTGCTCTATGCTTTGGGAGGATATTAGTGTGTTATTTTGGGAACAATCTTCTTAAGCAGTACATACATTGATGCTTGGGATACAACTTCTTATGAAAGAAATTGGATTGAAATGTCCGTTCGAGAACGGAACGACGTACATGCGCAGTCGTAGATTGTTCGTGTAATAGATATTTTATTCAGGAATTCACATACACGAAAAGCCACAACATGTTATCCTTTCACGTCCTAATAATTTTCAAGTATTAGTTTAATGTGTCTATACGATATTAGCGACATTTGTTTGTAAGTTTGTATATATATAGACCAACAAAAATAGGTAGTCATTATTTAAATCAATTAATAAGATTTGAACAGTTATTGTATAAAGAATATACAATCTTCGGCACTTAACAAAGGTCTCCACTTTTTCAGAAAACCGTGAGAAACAAAACCTTTCGATGTTTGAAAATAACCCCGTGAATAATTGATATTACGACGTTCGATACATTTTTGTTGTAAGGCTGTTTGGTCAATTTCGTAAATTACAATACAATTGAATACGTAGTTAAAACTGTTATACCGCTGTTCAAGGTCATGTATGGCAAGACAAATAATATCCATAATTGAAGTTTCCAATAATGTATTGGTTCGAATGGTTTCTGCGGGAAAGCAATCCAATTTGCCGATATTTGGCTTACCGTCAAACATTCTACACAGTTGACAAATAACTTAAATGTGTTTTTAAAATGTAGATTTTAGGTAAATTCTTCTTCTTCTTCTTCTTCTTTCAAATAGGCAATCCACCCTTTAAGAGTGATTTGTGCCATTAAACAAGTCTAAACATTATTTTATAGAAAGCAGTACAACAATACTATAGAACAGGGAACATTGCATCACAAGTCAATACCATTGACATTCAGGAAATTTGCTATTATATAGCTTAAATGAGGCAAGTTGAGGTAAAGAAGATGACACAAGTTAACCGGAAGTTGAAAATCACCATTGACAAGATCATTATAAAAAAAACCTGTGATCCGCAATGGACAGGCAAAAAAGACATGGTCAAGGGTTTCCTCCTCGGCACCACACTCACACATTGGGTAAATTCAAGAAAAGAAAAAAGCATTTCTAAGCTAATTTCTAGATGACATGATATGGTGATTCGTAATTGGTTAAATTTGTGTTTCTAAGATTACACCCTTATGGATCGTGTCCACGGAAGAGATTTTCTAGACAATCACTGTGATGCGGATTTTGCCCCCATGAGATTCATTAGAAACAATTCTTTCTCAGTCTCTGTATACATACCATATCTAATCTTGCGTACAATCACAAGAAAACAAGGATGGTTGGTTGGATGATGATGATGAGGTCAGAATAAATGAAACACAGAAACGTATTATTTCTAGCGACACAAAATCGAGAATGTGTTCCCGCTCGCAATAGTGTACTTGGTTTTATTTCAGATACAAACAATACATTCAATTTATTCTAATATTTCCCACCATTTCAGTGAGCGGGCAGCAACAGGCGCCAGCGTGACGTCTTTCATCAAGAATGAGTCTTTATTTGCCGAAATCCATCTCACGTCTCTCTGGCGCTTCGCCGATATTTCACCGCAAATTTTTTGTGTCTTAACTCAATGGTGACGGATAAATTGCTTCACTTCACATTTTTATTTTTGATTATGCTTTACATACTGATATTATTTTTTTTTTTTCTTTATGTATTGCACTTTTGGTGAAATTTTTTATTATTTTACAAATTATGTTAATGCCTGAATAGGGCGTGTATAATAAAAAAAAAATATATTTTTATTAGGTAACTGCCTCATGTACTTACAACATCAATTAGTTGGCGTCACTTTGGTGACTTTTCAATTCTGTGCGATGCATCTAAGAAATTCACCGTCTTGCGCTACACTTCACGCTTATTGTACCGTGATCGTCAACTGTCAGTCTTGACCACTTATGTTCCGTCGGTCAGTTGAGTGAATTTAAGTCTCCCCAGCAGTAGTTAAAATGGAACAAATGTTTGTAATAGTTGTAGGTATATATGGTTATAAATGAAGTTTGGAAGCACATGAAATTTTTGACTCTTTCTACCATTCCGTATTCTGTTCTCCAGATCAAAATCTCAACACGTATGCGTGCTACTGAGATTAATCTCAACTAAATCTCTGAAAAATATCTCATCTTGTATTATTGCGTAAGGACACGGGCCACTATTATAAATTAACTTTTTAACAGATCTGAGTTGGTAAAATATCCAATGTTTGAATGTCACGCCAAGGGTCATGAGCGAAATATTTATCATGCTTTCTTTGTCATTGCAGATACCTACTTACTTACAGTCATCTTACAGAAAACATTATTTTTTTATAATATATCTTAAGTTAATAAATCTATACAAAGTACATACGTATTAAAAAAATATTTTAAATAAATTAATACATGAATAAAACATTACTCTCGAAATTCACATAAAGAACTGCACATGATGAGTGAGAAGTGATCTGTCATTTATTGTGTATTATACAATATATTGTACAGAGCAGTATAGCCGACTGCAAATCTCCAAGACTCGAGGGAAATTTTTCATAAGTGTTCATTTTATTTAAATAATTCAAGTGGGGAAATAATATGAAATAGAAAAAAAATTAAGTTTTGGCATGTATTGATTTCATATTTCTAACTTTTTTATTGTTATCATTAATTTTATTTTTTGTTTTTGTTATTTTGGCCTACAGGTATCCTGATGTCAAATTAAAAAGTTATATCATTAAAATGAACTCAATGATAAATAAATAATATTTTAATAGGTTGCTGTAGAGGTACGATGGGCAGTATTAATTCGAACCGAAGGTGCTTTGCCTAGGAAGAAATATAATCTTTCAGAAGTATTTTGTTATAAATAGCATTCCTGTGAGTAATTTTATATTCTGGAAAAAAAATTACGTTACCCTAGGGAAATTCTTAAGAGAAGGCATAAAAATAATACATAAGTATTTCAAACGGACAATAACGTATGTCCACTTCAAATACTGATTTGCGCTGTGTAGTTGAAAATACGCCTTAAATTCAAGCGAAGGTATATATTCAGAACACCGCACGGCCCGAATGAGATAAGAATTGCGTTTAGTTCGTAAACATTTGTAATAGATTTTGCATAAAATAATGCTCAGTTTTATTTGTTGTTTCTCAATTCTTGTGCTAAGGCTCTAGTTAATACATTAACAAAACGTACATGCTTAGTCCAAATTAAATAAAAATGTAATTTAGAGGTTTTTTTTTGTCATAATGTTTTACACAGATTTTTTGATTGTATGAAGTACACGCCCCTGATAAATATAATACATCATTCCCATACAAGTCACGTTTTTGATTTCCATGTTGGGCATTCATTTCGGGACTGTAAAACCGAGTGATTGGAATTTTTTCCAAGTATACTTTATGGTCTTCAGGATCATCATGGAAGAAGAAATTTAGAATCGTTTCACCCGCATCAGGGTGGTATTGCGTTTCCGATATTCCATATTCTAATAAATATCGGCGAATTAAATTTTTCTATTTAATATTATTTTTAATTGAAGTATTGTTCATTGTATTTGACTAGTCGACAGAATTTATAGTTATAAATGTAAAATATTTCTCAATGGTAGGTTGTATGATAAGTATGAATTATTATCCGCATAGGGTTATTTTAAGATTATTTTTTAATTCTTCCCTCTAGGAATCGATGCTCTAAAACTAATGCGCAATAGAAAATATAATTAAAGTTTTTAGATGCATAACAACATATAATTTGAATATTGAAATGAATATTAAAATTATACTACCGATATTATCATTGCTCGAAAATACTAGGACAATAAATGCATCTTATATATTTGTTGCAGATACAAGTAGTGAACGGAATAATCCTGGTGAGTTGGAGACAGAAGGTCCTGGAGAGGCAGATAGAGTACGGAGCCAGGCTAGGCCACGTGGTGCTCAGTCTCGCCAGGATGGAGCTGAACAACTTCTACAAGAACGTCATGCCGGTGGCAGACTACTTCGATCAGAGCAGCATGCTGATCTCGGTAAGTCAACTTGTTATTTATAATCACACTGTTTTTAATTTTTTGAATTTTCCAATTATATTATATTCATCATCCACGTTGGTTCCTCGTGACAGAATCGTGAACTCCATTATCTTCCACCTTCTTGCACCAGAGAAAAGCCTGTTGCATTTTCTACTTGATCGGTCCAAAGTGTGAGGAATCTTCCTTTTCCTCTCAGTACTTCAACATGATCCACCACAACAAGCACATCCAAGCTATCTTCCCTTCTCGCAAGATACACAAAAACTTGAAAGATTCGTCTTGGGCAAATGGTCGAGAGCCTGTTCTTGATGTTGCTCTTGCAGAATGGAGACATTCGTACGTCTCGCCTTCCATGGTACGCGCAACATGTGCCACATCTCAAAGACATCAATCTGTCTTCTCTTTTTTGCCTTCAGGGTCCACGATTCCATACCAAAATATAGAATGTATTAGAAACTGTACAAGCCTGATCTTAGCTGTCTTGGAAATACCGCAGTTTTTCCATATTTTGTCAAGTCTGGAAATAAAACTAAGCAAATATATTATCGCTAAGACAAATAGTGTGAAAATATAATTAGTATAATATAACTATCAAATTTTCTCTAAAATATTACTAGGAGAAGGATAATATATAAGAATCGAATAAATAATTTGTTAAATTGAACAATATGTTGTATTTTTATTATTCGAGGGGGCCGGATTTAAGATCTTGCCCTGAGTCCCAATTATTTTAAACCGGCCCTGCTTCAAGCAACGCTTGGTCACAGTAGCGTACGGCGAGCTGATGCCGTCAGTCAAGTTGTTGCATATTTGATGTCTCGATTGATTTTGTCAACCCTCCCCCTCCCCGCCTGATGCCGGTTGCTGGCGGAGACCAGGAAGGAAGAAGTCAAGGATGCATAATTGAAGGGATGACCGATGCTTTAATAATGTTTCTCCAGAGGCGAGGCGCAAATGACATGGCGTAATGAAAGGTTTCGCTGAGACGAAACGCACCAATGAAACATTTAAGAATCGACATATGGCTGAGAAGATTGCCGGTTTTGGGCGCTGATAACAAAAACAAAACATTATTGTCGAAAATATTATACAACTTGGTATGCTCCGCTTTAAATGCGCCACATGACCCCTGCATTGAATATGTTATTCTGGTCCGCCCAGCCGCTCATAATTGTACTTTATTTTCGTCTCTTCGAATATCCAAACTGTCTGAATGTTATTTCATGCTTAGACTTTGGTTTTGAAGAAATGTTTCTTCAACGCTAGTGTCATTACTGTCCACGAACCTCCTATAAAATGTTACTTTTTTTAACGTAGTTTTATGACGCCCTTTACCCGGAATGCATCCCTAAAAAAAGTATTATTTGTTAAAATCTAAATTAATTAATTAATTAATTAAGGAGAACACATTCTTATTGTGAAGTTGTAATTATTCAGAACTAACCTTAAATACTAATTTAATGTATTAATACATATAAAATCAATTTTGTCGAAAAATATTGTTTTTCGCTACCGGGATTCGAACCTGGATCTCTATTTCCAATGTTCTGAATAATTACAACTTCACAATAAGAATGTGTTCTCCTTAATAATATAAGTTGTATCAATGTGTCCAAAATTTACTAAAAATGAATTGATAATTCTGGCGTCTGCAGTCAGTTTACTCAAAAGCATTTGAGATTCCGTAAAAACAATGTAGATGGCTTTCAAATAATGGAACGACAGATGTATTAATTTAAAAAAAATTGTATCATTTAGGTTCGAAAATTTGTCATGAGAAATACTGGCGCTATAACACAATTGGTGGTGTACTTCCCCGGATTGGATATAGAGATCCAGGTTCGAATCCCGGTAGCGCAAAAACAACATTTTTCGACAAAATTGATTTTATATGTATATATTTATAATTAAATTAGTATTTAAATTGATTAACTTTATTTTTACATATTTGTTTCGAAAGCTGAACGAGTGCGCCCTCAAACCGTATTGGTTGGATGCAATTAATAACAATTATGAATTTCTATACGTGTATAATTGGAGAAATAATGGGGGGAATTTAATGTAATGTACTGTGTAAATTTATTGTGAACACATTATTATTGTGCAGTTGCTGTTTTTTCGGAACATAGTTCGTTAGCAACAAAAATATTTTTTCGATTAATTGAATTTTTTTCTGTATATCTTGCTAATAGATACTTTTAATTTGTATTAAAATAGCACAAAACTATGTTCTGAAAAACTGCAACTGCACAATAATAATGTGTTCTCATTAATTTATTAGTTGTATCGAAGTTTATACAAAAAGGAATTGATTTAATTTCTGACGTCTCCTGGCGAATATTACTCAAAGGTATTTGAGATTTTCGCAATAAAAGGTGATAGCTTTAAAATTTGGAATAATAGTTGTATTAATTCGAAAGAATTACAACATATAAGTTCAAAAAATTCTCGTTAATTTACTCTGTTGTTATGGTATAATCGGTTAACGCATTTTCCCGGATAGGAAATAATCCAGGTTCGAATCCCGGTACCAACAAATTTTTTTTTTTTGATAAATTGAATTTTACTGTATATCTTTCTAATTGATACATTAAATTTGTATTGGAATACATTACAATGATCTAATTATGTATGTTTGCTAATTTCACTGAGGTTTACTACTTATTGATTTCTGAAATGATTAAAGAAAATGAAAAGTTGAGATCCCACTCTGCAACAACACTGTATATCAGAACGTTGGTCATCTTGAATGATATAAAGTGTTGTTGCAGGAAATTTCACTTAGAAATTGTGTTTAATAGTATTTTAATTTATTTGATACAGTTGTTTAGTATACCATTCGATTCCCGAGAAGATATACAACGTTGTGGCATTCATAACTAAGGTCCGCCCTACAGTGTTGTTGCAGGGGTGGTTTTAGTTAATCGTTATGGCCCGTGTCCGCGAAAGTTTCTGTCAGTTCGTAAATGATTTTGCACATGTATTGCAATACATAGTGTGTTGTAATTTATTAAGCTGTATAGGTGTTTGTGATGCATAGATGTTGTGAAATCAACCCCACCATTTTTAATCAAATTAATACATATTTTGTTTAATTATTGTTCAAATAATCTCACAAATGAGCGGTCTCTTGTTATCTCAAGGACTAAACATAAATACATTGTGTCAGTAATGAGAAAACACATTTTTCCACAAAGAAACTCAAGCGTGACAATTATACTTTCAAAGACTTCATAATATTTTTTTAAATTAAACTGTCATTACGAACGAAGAGGTTGATTTATTAAAACTACCTTTAAGTAGATCAAACCGATAAAAGTTATCACGCGACCTTCTGATGCTTTGTAAAGTGGTAGTGTATTAAATAGTAGTGAATAAATAATTTGACGGGTAGATGAAGGGATGTTTTCCCTTTTCCTTTTAAGTTTCATGACGCGTGAGAAATATTCTTCCCTTGACTTAGATTTGAATTGTCTAGCCCGACCAAAGGCAGGACATTATTGTGAAATAATTCATTTCACTCCTAAATTGTATCGAATTTGAATAAGTTTACAGTAAACTAGTACTAGAGGGGTGTGTTATGAAACTAGATTTTTGATTTGGACGGTAATACTATTAGCTGCGGACGTTTTGGCTAGTGAACCAACATGGACGAAGGCTGCTAACATCAAATGCGCAGAAACGATGGAGCGACACACTGCCTTGCCCCACAATTTTCGCATCATTTAAATTTATAAATATTCCCACGCACGCTTATCGCTTGTTGAGACTTCCAATAGACCCGTCCTCCAGAACCTGGCTTTTTCGGTTGTGCCAGGTTTTTCACAAACGTCTTCTGGTACCATCAACTCTCGCGTAATTCGTACCATCCTCTTCTCATTCATTCATTCATTCATCATGACCTACACTCATAATTTGTTCATTATGTAATCTTTCATACATAGATTTATCGTTTCCAATGTTATGTTAGTCTAATAATCTCCACCAGCTCCAGGCTTCACTTCCGTATATCAGTGCTGGTACCGGGACTCCATTGTGCATCACTAATATTGTTTCTGCTGATAAGTTTCCAACACTATTACATATCATTTTGATATTATTATTAGTGAATTTAAATGACACAATGCCTAAAAGATGCGATTAATTTATCAACAGAATAATAGTCTATCTGAATATGAAGACATCTTCATGTTGCAAGGAGATAAAATAGTGTTTTGAGTTTTCTTTGAACCATGTTTTCCAGTGCTTTGTTGAGACAATATTTACATCGCTCAATTATCATTTATTTTCCTTTAGCAATACGTCAATCGTCGTTTTCAACTCTGGCTGATGACTAAAACGATTTATTTGAATCGCCATTTATTTATCGCTCATTACGGCAAAAAAATATACAAAGCGACTGCTGCTCGGTGCCGATCGATATGCCAATTGGCGATTGACAAAGAAATCTGATAAGTGAGAAAGACAAAGGTTTTTTCGCTTATCACATGTCTTTCTCTAGAATTTTTTATATCTATTGTCGATTGTTCTCGAAATCAATCCGTTGGGTCTAGTCATTTTGGTAAAATAACAAAATAAATATCTGAACTACTTGCCCTCTTTGCTGTATCCAATCCGTCATCATCAATATCCAGTCGCAGTTCTGTGATCACATTGCTCACACTGAAAGCAAAACCAAGATGAAGAAAAACTCAATTTACAGGTTCAAAAAACCGGTATAAAGAAACAGAGTGAAGAGAATTATAACATGGGTTATCTCTTTTTTTCCTTCAATGGAAATGTTCTTGACATTATCCAGAAGCTAATACGGGACTGTGCCGGTCACATAACGAGGCTTACGGCTGAGAAATGGACTCGGTAGTGTAACAAAGGTCGGTCACAAATACGATGCGCTGACGACCTAAAGATAAATGGATGAGAACTGCACAAGACAGGGATCGGTGCCAGAGTTGGAGGAAGCTCTACACTAAAATACGAGTGCAAAATGGTTAATGAAGAAGAATAAGAGTTTTTGTCTGCGTAGCTCTCTTTTTGATTCTTCGTAGCAACTAAAAAGTGTCAAACCTTTGTCATTATTGTTATTTTTGTCATCTTTCTACAATTCTTCCCCCCGTTATATGTATTAGCTATGTAATTGATCAATAACTATCTTAAATATGAATTAAATATATTAATTACAAAGATATACATATAAAATCAATTTTATCGAAAAATATTGTTGTTGCGCTACCGGGATTCGAACCTGGATCTCTTCCCTAACCGGGGGAGGTGCTTTATCCAACTAAGCTACAGCGGCATTATTTTTAGCGACAATTTTTCGACCCTATATGTTACCTTTTTGAAATCAATACATTTAATCGTTCCATCATTTGACAGAGCCATCTACCTTATTTTTACAGAATCTCAAAATACCTTTAAGTAAATCTGATAGTAGACGCCAGAATTATCAATTCATTTTTATTAAATTTTGGACACATTGATACAACTTTATTATTTTTTAGGAGAAAATAATAACTATCTGCTGTGTCTGAATGTGTGCCCGAAGTATATTCCTCTTTACGTATTATTAATATTATTATTTATTGTTTTTTTATCTTTTATCATTTCTATTATTTACCCACTTATAAATCCTTCCATCATGTTTTCTTTTTTTACACATTTTTACCATAAATGGTTGAGATGAAAGAGAATAAATACAAAATGGTGAATGTGGAGGTACTGTCGATAAAACAAACAAGTACCGCTTCCAAATTGACAACAATACTAAATAATAATAATAATAATATGTTTAGTCAACGCAGAACGCGAAGGTGTGAAAGTGTGCGACTCGGTAACAAAAACTGTAAATATGCAACAATAATATTGGTCTGCTTACGCCAATAGGAATTATTATGAGAGAAAGGCTCTAGGATTCTTTTTAAGATATTCAATGAAGTTCTATGAAATTAATTGAATATGTGTAATAATATGATTGAATATCATACACATTTTATATATAATATATAATACTTTAGCATTTAAAAATTACCTACGTGTACAGTACTTTTAGAAGTGAAAATTATTGACCGCCTAAAAATCGATATTTTGGCGCGGAACTAAATCTCAACAAGTTGGGACTCGTATTCACAACTACTTCATCTTAATACCTTTTTAATATCATTTTGAAATTTTAGGAGTTAGTAAGTAAATGAAACTTCTTTCATTGGCATTGTTTGTTTTTTTTCTCAGTGATTTATAGTTAACTTTTTTCTAGATGAATTTTTATTAATATTGAGATATTTTTAATGCATTTTAATACATTTTTATTATGAAGTTGCAATTTCGGAATACAGTTTTGTAGTATTTTTAATACAAATTAAATAAATCAATTAGAAAAATGTACAGAAAAAATATTTTGTTGTTACCGGGATTCGAATCTGGACCTCTCGAGATATACTGATACGAATGCTGTGTACTAACTATGTTATCGGAATAATTACGGAACATGTTAAATTTAAATTAAAATATCCATTTACGATTATTGTATAAAAAAATAAAAAATCGAAAGAACATTATGTTTATAAAAAATGTATGCACAGTAGTCTGGGCAAAGTTTCGATTTCGGCCGAAACTAGGGCCACAATATTCGGTTCAGTTTCGGTTTTGAAAAAAGTACTCGTAGCTTCGGTAGGATGTCTATTCGATTTTCTTTGCAAGACTCGCGAGATCTTGTGGTAATATAATTTTTTTACTCTTCCACAACACTTGAACTGCTTAAAGACGAAGACTTCAGTTAATTGAATATTGAATAATATCATTTAGCGTTAGTTCAATAATCATGTGCCATTGTGGGGGTTCCCAGAAGCAACTTTGTGAAAAAACCCACAGTCGGAGTTCAGGAGCGTTCGATATTCCTTCCATGTATTTTGTATGAGGCAAAAATATGAATAAATAAAAGCAGCTAAATTATAGGCTTTGTGGCAATACACGACGCCTTAACTCGGGCCGGAGAATGGAACCGGCATAATAGTTTGATGAGACTTCGCGGGGGAGCCGAATGGCGTCGATACCCTGTTTAATAATTGCGTCCGACTTCCGCCGATGGTCGCTTCCGGAACCGCCGCAAGGTGGTGACGTCAGGGTACAAATAAAGAGAATGCAAAAACGTAGAGAAAAGTTATGTATGATAAATCGACAATTTGATAGGTTCAAATGAAAACATGTTTGTTAATTTTAGAAGCATTTCATTAAAAGCTTATCAATTTAAAAACTTCATTTTGGTTATAAAATTGGTCAATGGTTTATCCCAATTTCAAGGTTATGGTTTTGTTCCTTCAATTCTTTTTTTTTTTTTTCTCATTACTCTTACGAGTCATGATCGTGGATCGTGTGGATGCTGTGTATTCACACGACGATGGTGGTAATCTGTATTATTAATAAAAAATACGAAATCAATACACACTTATGATCATCATTTACGTCGGTCTTCATGAATTTCCACCCTCTTGAATGTGCTCCTCCACTTTTCTCGGCGTCTTGCAGATCTGTCACCAGAGAAGTGTGACATTTGCGTGTCTCGCCGTCCACGGAATGTGATAAAATATGATTAAATACAATGACATATGATAAAATACACGCATAAGCAAAATTAGCAATTAAAGATTAATTTTATATTACTCTAAAAAGCCGTTCGCTACCAAAAGATAAAATATCAATATATATAAAATTATTTCTTTTCTAATTTTCTGCTCACTCTGTCGCGACGATAAAATACTTTCTGGGGTTATTTTATATTTTTCAGTACTTCAATTTTTTTTATCGGATCATCGATTTGTGGAGAAAACTAAGTTCCGTTTGACGGTTTGACTCATGGGAATGTATAAATATATAATGACCCCGTTTCATTAAAAATATCGTCTGTTTTACCATGAAAAGGTTGCTCGGAACAATAATTATGTATTGCTCTACACCACATTACATATGACTACATTGTACAAACAATAAAACCATTTCATGTATTATAAGTACATTAAAGTAGGCACTTGTCAAACTGACTTTTTCAGTTTGCCGTCAAATTCCATAATTAGTTCCGTGTTTTGTGCGACTGCATTTATTTCAAAATAAACCCAGCTGTGAACAAATTCAAATTAATTTATTAGTTGATCATTTGTGTCTGAATAGGCCTAGGCCTGTTCTTTTATAAAAACTGGGTCATCCTTAACTAATAGGCAAACGAGACAAAGTTTTAGGGCGGTGGCTGAAATTTAAGAAAAAAGTGAACAACCGAAAAAATATTTAACACTTTTTAATATTATTTTAAAGATTTGGAAGCAATGCGTGAAAAGTATTATTTTTAAACTGCTAATACCAATAAAATTTACCGGGTCGGCTGGGCAAAGTCAGTTTTTCAGTTTGTTACTCGCCTTTATCCTAATTTCATATTTATCTTCAAAATTTGATTAAAATTCTTTTAATTCGTGCACCTGTTCATAATATATGTGCTTCTCTTTCACAAATATCTTGTTTTAACACTTTTTAATGCTTCATTTAATACATTCGAAATATATAATCTAAATAACAACACACTTTTATTGAACATTTACATTGTTGAACAAGGTACGGTACCTGACGTAACTTAAACCATAATAAGAGTTTTCGTAAAATTTCATTCCTATGTTTATAATCAATGATAAAGATATTATCACTTTTAACAATTTTAATATAAATAATTGATCTAAACAATAGTGAAAAACAAACAAACATTTATTTTTTTTCTCTTCTCTCTTTTTTATTCACTTTATTATATTTTATGTATATACATTTTTTTTTCTCCTTAAATATTTTCACATTATATGCTATGTATGTATTCGATCTTACTGTGTTTTGCCTTCGATGAGTTTTGGTTTTATAAAATATATTAGTTTATCAATTTGCCTTAAAACAGGCTTGCCTAGTTGGGCAATAAATTTAAATGTGTGTAAATATGTAAATATGATACATTTTGAAAGAAAAATTCATACTTTGTCAAACAAACATTTTACGAGACCTTAAAATAACGGGCCAAGGTATGAACTTCTCCCCCATACTTAAGTGTTGGCTATTTTCCAGGTGAACGGCGAACGCAACCCCGGAGAGGTGTACAACGACTTCCGGTCTGCGGTGCTCCGCATCTTGGGCGCGCAGGAGGACCCCTCGGCCGCGGCCAACGGGGTGACGGGGGCGGGCCCCGGAGGCATCCCCGGCGAGATCGTGGGGGTGGACCCTGCCCCTCCCTTCGTAGCTCCGCCGCCCTTCCCGGCGCCACTTCCGGCCGCGCCACTCGCGAGGGTGGACCCTAAGGTAGTTGCAATTAATAATTAAATATCGCTGAACGGAGTTGTTGTCCTTGTGCATGTGAGTGTGAGTGTGAGTATGAGTGTGACGAGGAGCGGTGATAAAGTAACCACGCTCCGGGCAAATAAATGGATGTCGTGGAATGTTTTGAAATGTCAACAATATTGAGTGGTACGAGGACATCGAAGGAGGTTTTATTATATGTGTCGACTAATGTATCATCCGTTTTTATTATCCTACATTTTTAAAGCTTCGCTTTCACTTCTTTCACGGCCGTTCTGCGTATAGTTTTCGGGTCGATGTTTCGGATATAATTGCAAGAAACATTGGCCAAAAAGGTCAGATATACCCAGCAGATTAGCTCAGAAAACTGCACATAAGAGATTTTTGAAACTGAATCATATATATCATGGCAATATCATATTCACGGGATGTTCTCTTTTATGTTTATTTACGTATTGTTGTAATTAATTAATTACTGTAGGTTTAATGAAAATATAAGCACTATAAATTAATTTTAATCACATAAAAATAACGTTTTTTTTTGTCTGAATCCAATCAATTATCTGATACAGCCTTTGAAAAAATTACAGTTAATTAAATTCTGAAAAGACTATAAATTAATTACACCTTACCAATACCAAGACAGACTATAATATTTTTAACGTTTAACAGCAAATATAACGTGTGATATTCTGCAGATGAATTACGGTACTGTTGTGTTGGAAATATGTACTAGAAAATAATTATGTTGTACATATATACAACATAAATAGCTTTCACTGATGATTGAAGCTGTACGTGACCGAAGAAGAATTTAAACAGAGTAATTTTAAAACTTAACATTGAGTAAAATATGTGCGTAGACCATGATTGTCGAAGAAATAATGAAGCTATAAGTTAAACATGCTAAGCCAAGTTTGGTGTGTTTATTTGAATAATATTTGATAGTTTATTCTATGGACTATTGAACTATGTCTACTCAACTATTGGTCTACTGAATGTAGTTAAGAAAAGGAGTGGTATAAGAATAAGTCATTTCTGAACACATGATCAACAAGCCCAGGAGCTTAAGAAGGTCAAAGCTAGGGTGGAGTGATAATGTCTCTGAAATCCAGGACTGCAGAGAAACAGCGTATAGAGAAACGACGTATAGAGGAACGGCGTATGAACAGAAACCAGTGTAAGAATATTCTTGAGGAGCCCAAGTCCCAACAGGGCCGTGAGCCAAAGTATAAGAGCATAAAAAATAGTAGAGATTTCACAATGATTACGAAAGATCTGGTAGATGTTAAGATTTTACCTTTAATGGTTCGGCAAAGTAGTGTGATTAATACATGGACTTCTTGTACTCTCGAATTTATTATAAGAATAGCGTAACTTATTCATGCCATATTTCTGGTCGGAGGCCACCTTTTCTTTATGATTATTTAGTCAATGTACTTCCACATCTACCATCCTCTGTTTCGTCTACATTTTAAGGTTCATATTCATTAAGAATTCACTTTCCTCTATCCGTCTATCTGTTTACATTCATCAGATATCTTTACGTATATATTAATCCTAATATGTGCCTTACCAGTTTTAATAATTGTCCTCTTTAACATAGGACAATATTGAAAGGATTTCTTACCCATTTTTGTCATATTATTAACTTTTAAATAACCACTTGGGTAGATGGCCAATGAATAAAATGAATGTAATCATGGATGTAGCAACAGGTGGTGCAGGCGGACGTGATCACGGTCCGCGCCGCCGACATGGAGCCCGGGTACCAGAGCCCGGTGAAAGGATCCGCGCCCCCTGCAGCCCTGTGGGTGATCGGCGGCCCCGGGAGCAACAAGGCCGCCCTATGCCAGAGGGTGGCGAACCAGCTCAAGGGATGGGTGCACTTCAGGTAGGTTTCAATAATTGCAAACTCATTTTGAACGCAATAGGTAGTGGAGTATATCAGTAATGAGTTTTTGTAATATGTTAAAAAAATACGAAAAAAATCCAGATTACCATGCTTTTTGAATTTTTTCTAAATTTGCAATTCTTTCGGAGTTCAAATTTGGGCTTGTTATCCACTGTGTTACGTCACATCTTTCGTACATATCGGCCAGTACTAAGAATATTAGATAAAAAATACCCAAGTGTCGAGAGTATACGACATGTCGAACTCGAACAAAAACACAATAAAACCAGTATAAACCGATCGTTTATAAAATACGTAACTTTGAACGTCTGTAACTCTGCCATATTTCAAGATATCGAAAAAAAAATCAGTTTTTAAATGGTATTTTTCGAAGAATTTAAAAAAAAATTACGCCACTACCTCTCATTGCGATATTATTGTACAAGGTTGTCGTTGTTAATTGGTAATACTGTTAAAATAAATATAAATAAATCGATTTTCTGACCTTTTCCTTTTTATTGAATCTCGAATTTCTGATTAGCCCTCACAGCGCTTCCAATGTAAATTTTTCTTTTTCTTTTTTGCTGTGCAGTATAAAATATTTCTATGGCAGTAGTTTTTGTGTGTAGTAATTTGGGAGTGATTTTGATGACATACCGACAAAATTAACTATATACCTTATTAGACGCCTTACCCCTAAAATATTTTGATACGAATTTCTAAACACATGAAGTAGGTATCAATTATTATGATTCAGTTTTAAATACTCGCACTTAAAGTTCTTGGTGAAACGTCGTATTTTTCTTATGAAGTTTCATAAAACTCTCGAATAAATTCGAGAAAATGTTTTATTGTTCAAATATTTTGCGAGAATGATGCGCGGAGAAATGTGTGTAGTGTTAATTAACAACATTTTAAAAAAACTGCGCAGCTTGGAGAGAAATTATTCAATGCGTCCATTGGCTACTCTGAATTCGTAACTATACGTCATGGTATCACGAAATTATATATCCTGACAATATAATCTGACATATAAAAGTTTACTACGAATATTTCGAATAAAATAAATATGTAATCTAACTTTGTCACTTTACAGAATTTTAAAATATATCTGGCATCGAGACGTGTTTTTTTCTTCTTATTTTATATCGAGCTGGTTCCCACATGTTGATGAATATTATTTTTTTTTAAATTTTAATTAAATTTATTAATTATTAAGTGTTTATACATATAAAATTCATTTTTATCGAAAACATATTTGTTGTTGCGCCTCCGGGATTTGAACTGGACTTTCCCTAACCGGAGGGAGGTGCTTTACTCCAATAAGTACAGCGACATTATTTTTAGCGACAATTTTTCGACCCTATAGTTACCTTTTTGATATTAATACATTTTATGTTCCATCATTTGACAGGAGCCATCTTACTTATTTTTGTATAGAATCTAAAATACCTTTGGTAAATCTGATAGCAGTCGCCAGAATTAATCCATTCATTTTTTATTAAATTTTATATTATTTATTGAAGAAATTAAAAAGAATATTTTCATATTTCATATTGGAAATTTGTAATCAATCAAGACGGCATCAAGTGACATTTTTAGACATTGGTGTGTAGATACTTAAAAATATTGTTGTAGAAGATAAAAAAATTTTATGGTATTGAATTTATGACGAAATTTTATCTTTAAAAGAAATAGAAGATGGATATAATTTACAAATTTCGGAATATCAATTGATATTGAAAATTTGGATTTACGATTTTTGATGTTGCCCAGCTTTGTTATGTAAATAAAATACTTTCATAAGATGGATGGCTACCTCTCTAAAACTTATGAATAAAGATCGATAAATTTAACCAATTTTTTTATGAAAATTAAAAAAACAATTTTCCAATTTTATTCGTTTGATTCTCTTGGAGCAATTGTCGTGGAATATTTGATTTGATTGAAATTTCGTCAAAAATGTGTAATAACACGTTATTAAAAATAATTAGTTTTTCTAACAAAGTAACGACGGTGGTCGGTCTCCGCTACTTGCCAGACAGCTGGTTATAATAATAATAAAATACATAGGAAATTGTTAATTCATGGAAATCAGCAATGGGTATATTGATTTTTATTCTATGAATATTGTAGAGAAGGTACAGCGAAAATATGTTGCCAGTACCTATTTTTCTAGACTAGAATTTATAACTAGGATAGGCATGAAAAAGGTACACAGGACGATTTCGTAATTTAAAGAAAAAGTTTCAGCAAATAAATTCTTTATAAATATTTGTATTCGTGAATATAATATCTTAATGCTTTTATGGTGATGCTACGCTACGATGCGAGCACCGTATTAGAGTAGCTAAATTATTTTGTTTAGAAAACCTATCACCTCGTTTTTGATTTCAGCCATAGTTTTGAAGCATTAAGAAAAATTAACTTTGAAAAACGATTGTTATGAACAAAAATAGATGTCCAAAAAGGATCCTAAAATTGGGTACGTAATAAATAAGATTAACCACCTATATAATTCCAATTTTCCATTATTTGACAATTGAAACGTAAAATATTCGCTTATATTTAATAGTTCATCCCCCACTCGCTCTAACGTACCAGTCTCTTTTTAAATTTCCCTAACCGTGACGTATAGAAGAACATTGCGTTTATATATATATATAAGATTTTGTATATTTATATTATTAAAAGATATTGGGAATTATTCAAGAATTTTATAATTATTATCATCATCTGGAGAGTAATGCTTTCCAACATAGGGTATGTAATGAAAAAATATATGTATGTACTCATAATCATGCCTATTCTCAAAATTGCAATATTGAAATGAAGGTGATTGTTACACCAACCCTCAAAAATAGTGTTATATTTGAATGAGAGAGAGGGAGAGAGAGCGAGGGAGTGTGGGAGATAAACGTACCATAATCTGTCAAAACTGTCTGTCTATTTTTGAGGGTTGGTGTAACAATCACCTTCATTTCAATATTGCAATTTTGAGAATAGGCCTGAATATATGGCCTGAATGTGCATATATATATGTGGTGACAAAACGTTCCATATACATATCTACTGGTGCAGAGATATGTCGCGTGGAAAAGAGAAAAGATAAAATAATAAACCCGTGACTGAACTAGAAGAATAATAGCGTAGAGCGTGGAACGAGCTGTCATTAATTGTCTATTGTGACAGAGTGACCAACATCAGCTGTTCATTCTGTACCATTCGTACCAATAATATCAAAAGTTTCATCTGTGTGCGCGTAATATATATTATGTTATTCTCTTTTCATGTTTCTAGTTATGAACATGATCATGGATTTTGTTTTAAATTGACTAAGAATTGTACATAGGTAAATTTGAATGTTAAAAACTTATAATATTTCTGTATCCACTTCGTATTTAATTGCGAAAATACTAGGGCAATGATTTTAAATATATTTTCAAATAGTTCAGAGACTTCAAATGATGTTTTCATTTTATACAAATTTATGTTTGTATTTACTTTTAATTAAAAACTAATCGATAAGTTTCTAATTGTTTATCCAAAATGTTTTTACTTTCTAAATACTTTTAATTATTCATTATGGAAAATTGGAATGTTTACTATGCAGAACAAAACATGATACGATTTCTAAAAAATCGTTAAATTTTATAAATTTACCTGTGTATTCTGATAATAATTAAATTAAGGGGGGTAATTCAAAACTAATTCGTATTTTTGAGTTCTTTGCTAAAATATAGGTTTTAATTATTCATTTACATCAGAACTTATTCTCAAGAATAAACTTTTTTTTAAACTGTATTTTAGACAGGACTGCGATCATTAAAATTCATTTCCAGTGTGCCAAAAAATTGCTATCTAGAAAAATCTTGCATACACGAAATATATTTTCATATAATCTTGGAATTAAAATTTTAAAGATAAACTGTTGACAACGAATTAAGAAAATGTTAATAATTAAATGTTAGAATTTTTTAATTTGCTGAACATTTTGTCAATTTTTGACTTTTTATACAAGCTTCGTTTTGGTAAACTAAAAAACCATTTTAAATAATATACTGTGTTTACTCACGTGCTTTGAGGCATCGGCTACTATTTAAGATCAAATTGTACATATATCAAAAACATAATCATTTCTTTAATAATTACAAAGTTACTTTGTGGCACCACTTTATCTTAATAATAAGATAACATTTGGTTTATACCACTGTTTACTGATAACTCAACGTGTTTCGGAACTATTGGTATATACAAAGTGTTTTCTTATTATTAACATAATAATTAGTTTGAAATAATCCAGTGTACTTATTCACAAACAAGTTGAAAATTTCGTTAATTAGACGGTTTTAAACTGTTTTTTAAAGGAAAACAACATTTTCTTGAACATAATTCAATAATTCAGTCATCCATAGTCTAGATTCTCTTGGTAAAACAATAACAGCGTGTCTCCTGAAATGCATCTTGGAAGTTGTTTTTGTTTCTATAACAATACTATATTCGAGGCATTATCTTTTACTGCATTCTCCAGTGTCGGTCGCGGCCTTCGTCAGCTGGCCGAGAGCGGAGACCTCCGACCTGGAGGAGACGCCGCCGTGACTCGGCAGTCCATAGCCAACGGGGAAATGGTCCCGCACGGTGTGGTGATGAGGCTGGTGCAGGAGAAGATGGAATCGGCCTCCAGGGCCGAGGGCATCATCATGGACGGCTTCCCTCGCGACACGGAACAAGCCAAAGCCTTTGAACAGACGGTGAGGCCCGAATAAATTAAATTGGCACAATCTTTATGGACCACTCGATTTTTATATGCTGGATTTTTCAAAATGACGAACTCAATTTTGTAACTCTATATTTCAAATTGCGAACGAGTGACAAATATGAAGTAAACTACATTTGATAATACTCACAATAATATTTACAAATACAGTTTACAAATGTTCAATGTGACCCTCTTTGGCTGCACGGCAAACAACTAATCGGTAGCAGAACTCGTTCCACACCCGAAGAAGCATGTCTTGTGTTATTGAATTCACCGCAGCTATTTTTTTCCCCAATTCCTTAGAGTCTACGACATTCTGAGTACTCTACATGCGGCTAGAGCACCTAATGCGTTGATCGCTTTGACACGTTTACTAGCTACATTATTGTAAGAAACGTGTTTTATATTAATTCAAGAATTGGAAGGGTAAAAAAATCTGATAAGAAACCCTTTCACCGCAGCTGCGATGCGGTTCCGCAGGTTGGCCAGAGTTTTGAATGACGAACGATCTAGCGGTGGGATTGAAACTTTCAGACCTCCTCTATTAATTGCTATGTAGATCATTCACATGAAGCGTATAATTTAGGAAATATAGCAGTATGAAATTGAGTCTATCATTTTGAATAACCCTGCACATATAATGTTGAAATAATGTGCGACTTAGATATTTTTTAACTATATCAGTATCATTAGATACTAGACTGTATCATTAGTCAGTAGTCTGAAATGTGAAAATGACCGTGAAAATCTATGATCGATATGTAGTCCTTCGGAATTACTCTTCACCAAATTATGACTTGCGGATTCAAAACCTTTTTGTTTATTATAACAATTTTACAGTTATACTTTGGTCATATTCATTGGATTCTAATTTCAGGATATTTTGTTGTCTTTACAAATTATTTGTGTAATCCTCTTAGTTCCACCAGCAGCCTCAAGTGGTACTTTTAGACTGTTCGAAGCTTCAACTGGGCAGAGGGCGTTTAGACGACAGTGTGGCAGCCTTCCGTAGGAGACTTGAACTCTTCAGGGAGCTATCACTGCCGATGCTCAAGGCACTGGACGCAGACCAAAGGCTCACCATTGTAAGTATTATTAAGCGATGCAACTTGAAAATTAATTAATACAAATTAAATTAATCGACTAGAAAGATGTACAGATTTATTATTTAGTTGCTACTATGTTCTGAAAATGCAATTTCACAACAAAAATGTGTTTTCTTTAATTGAAAATAAATTTTCTTGGTTCACTAGAATAATGATTCTGACATGGATTGATTTAAATTCAGGTGGATGGAGACACCGATACGGTTCCGGTCCAGGAAGACTTCAGCCGCGTGATGCTGCAGCACATGCAGGCTGCTCCTTCTGCGGGCTCCGGCACGGCCCCCGTCCACCCACAGCCCGCCGCAGCCCTCTCTAGTGGCAGGCGGGGACAACAATTCCCAGGTATGTATAGGCAGAAGACATTCACTAAAAATTGGCAATCATAATTAAATGGGAGGACGGAATGAAATCTCGTGAAAAGTCACGGACGCAATAGATTGACCTGATTAGAACTTTGATTGATCACGGACAGAAATAGGTGGCGACAAATCTTTTACGCTCTCATCCGCATTAGACGCAATCCCATGATCAACGACCGATATCATTAACATTAAGACGAATATAAACGTCACACATTCTATTAATAATGTGAATTTATGACGCTTGTAGGTACCTAGGTACTTACTGTCCAGTGTTTTCAAGTCGAGTTTGCAAATTTACTTAAAGTGATTTTTTTCTATAATTTTAATTCGTGTATTAAATGACCTTCTGAAAAGTATTAAACGAAGTTTTTTGTGAATCATGAGAATTTTTCTGCCCTACTTAGTTGTTGAGGTTTATTTCGGTCGATAGCAGTTCTTTGTTTAGTGTATTGCTTTATAACAGATGTTTTGTCTTTAACTTATATAATATTACAGTGAGTATTATTTACATATTTAAGTAAAAATAATAAAATATTTAAGACAGAAACGGGAAACATATGATTATAGGCTATAAGATTTAAAACGCCAATTTTGTTTAATGATAAAAAAATCATTAATGATTTGGGAAAAAAACGTTTTTTTAAATCTAACACATCTTGGCTGCATTAAAATCGTATTTTTCATGGATGCAAAAAACGATTCTATAATCAGTGAATATACAGGGTGTAACAGACCTATTCCACACAATTTTATGGATGGATACCTGAATGCAAATTATGCACCGTTACGAAAAATATTATTCTTTGATATATTTACAAAATCATGTTAAGCATTTAGTCCACGTACTTCGAAATAAATATTTTCTAAATTTATCCATTATTATTAATCTATATTTTTGCATCAGGCTCTGACAAAAAATAGTCTGGCCGCTCAAAATTCGATGACATTTAATTTTTGTATTCAATATATAATTGGAATCAATAAAATTTTTCAATTAATTGAAATAATCGCATAATTACAATATTTTTTTAAATGGTTATTTCTCTGATATGTACTGGATGCGTCATTCAAATCCGGGAGTGAAACACATGCGATGATGATTCATAGAACTCTTCTCTGTGAACTCTGTATTGAATTTTACATACATTTCAGGCGAATCTCTGATCTGTGAAATCTGGTCCGTGTACATACGCCGTATTAGTTTTAGAAAATGTAATATTTATAGGTCACAAAAACCAAACGGAAGTTTGTCGGTTCTGAGTAAAATATGTATTCAACGTGATTATTTAGCAACAATATAATTTTTTTGGGAAGGCACGAGCTAAGATGTTTATACATTAATATTATATTCGATATAATGTTTCTTTAATAATATTTATTATAAAATAATTAAAATATACTAATTATTATGTTAATTATATAATAAAGATCTTTATAATTAATACATTTAATTAGTATTTTAAATATTACAGACCTATCTTGTGAATAATTACAACTTCACAATAAGAATGTGTTATTTTTAATAATAATTAAAATATGTTTAAATTATAACAAAACTAAAAAAATACACTAAGTAAATATTTCGACTCAAAACATTAATATTGCGATGTTTAGTTATAGATAGTTTATTCAGTCGACTTGCAGCTTTAAGGAACATATATAATAATGATTTATTCCCTCAGGTATCAGCACAATAAGCCAACAGGTGCAGAATGTAGCAGCGCCCGTGGGACACGCAGCTAACGGCGTTAGGAACATGGCCAAGGGAAACGTCAGGAATGGTGTCGCAGTGGCCAACGGCTATGCCAACGGGGCCGTTACCGGCGCCGCTAACGGGCTGGCCAACGGATACGGCGTCAGTAACGGATTCCCGGGATTAGCGACGAGCAAAGTGTCGCCGATGCAGAGCAATGGGGGGATCCCGAGAAGTATTTATCAGGGCATCGATCAAATGGATACTCATATATAAACACAGTAAATTATGACCATGTTGACATGTTTGATAATTTATCTTAACGAGGGTTAGGAACAAAAGGATAACTACCTTTATTTATAAAACTTTATACTTTTGTCATTCTAAAGAAATATTTATCTTGTATAATGAACAGAAAGGTAGCAAACTCTAAACCCACATAAAATAATAAATAAAGATAAAAAACATCATTTGTCGGTTCATATTTATTAATATACAGGGTCTAACAGACCTAGTCCACAATATTTTATTGGTGGATACCTGACTAAATTACTAGTTCAAAATGTTCAAGGAATATGTGCCTTAACTCAACCATGTCAGAGATATAAGAATTTAAAAAAAAATCATAATTATGCGATTATTTCGATTAATTTAAATATTTTATTGATTTTAAATTATATATTGAATGCAACAAATTAAAGGTTATCTAATTTCGAGTGGCCAGACTCTTTTTGTAAGACGATTTAGGGCCTGAAGCAAAGATACAGATAAGTAATAGATAAATTTCGCAAATATTTATTTCTAAATACGTAAACTTAAAGTTTAATATGATTTTGTAAAAATTTTAAACAATAATATTTTTCGTAACAGTGAAGAATTTGCACATATTCCTTGAACATTTCCGACTCGTAATTTAGTCAGGTATCCACCCATAAAATATTGTGGTCTAGGTCTCTTACATCCTTTATAGTTGTATTTCAATTCATAAATCTATGAGGTGCACAGTAATGTTCTAATGACAAATTGTAATGTTAAATTCTCAAACAGTAAAAAAACACAAAATTTAAAACCATCATTTTGAAATATTATATGTTTTCTTTTAATTTACGCGAGACATATTCGTACCTTTGTAATTTTCATCAAATTAAGATATTGAACTGCAAAATTTTGAATATTCCTGATTTCAGGCACGTTATATAATATAACGTTTACATTTTATTTGTATTTAAATCAACAATTTATTGTTGTTCCAAAAATACTGATATATCTTTTTGTTTTCTTGGATTTCATGATAACTGCATACATTGACAACTTCACATAGTGACAAATGCACACAAGACAGGCGCACACAAGTCAGCTTGTTACTTTGATGCCGTGACTTTGTATTAAATAACCTAACTTATCCTAGTCTGGTTACGTTAATTTTATTAAATCATCGTAACTAACCAACCAAAATACATTTATACGTACCCCTCCCCCCTCCCATTCAGGATACTTGATAATAATCTGAACATCTAAAACTCTTGAATCAATAAGATCTGTCTAAATATACATTTTACGTAAAGCGTATATTTGTATTTAAAAATATACATATAAATAAAAAAATTACGGATAAGTTGATCAGTCTCGAATCGTTCTCTCAAAAACGTATCATATCACATGAATCTTAATCAACATGAGTCATTTACATAATTAATAATAAAATTAATTATAAACACCCTGTCTATACGTGCAAACCCAAATCAAAATTATTTTATATAATAGATCTCAAGCATCGTATCTATCGCTCGAAACACACACAAATGATACGATTTTAAAACCATTTCTTTATAATATTAAAGAATTGGGCAGTTAAAATTTTATAATAAATTATTTACATGCTTTTGAAACTCCGTAAAACAAAAAATAAAACTTGAATAATATAAAGTGAACTTTTAATAAATATTGCAGAAATTCAGATAGTGGGATGCTATTTAATATTTTTTGTTCATTTTAGTATTCTCTAATATATATCATTATATACTATGTTATATATCATGTTTAAAACTGTATAATATTTATGAAAATCTAAAAAAATAAATTCATCAAAAAATAACAATTGATGTGATAGATAAAGTAGGTGAATGAAGTTTACAATTAAATTTATTTTAATTAGACTATTAGATTAAGAAAGATATTTAAATGTTTAATTATTTTTATTATCCACTTAATGTTGTTATTCTGTATGTTAAGTTTTACTGATTTTTTAAGGTTTTTAAACCGAGGAATGACGTGTGGTGTCGATGTGAACCTCTATGAATGTTTCAAACATGCATATGTTCAAGTGATTGGAAAATGTACCAAAAACGTGAATGTTATTAATAATCGTATTATTCATTAAGAACATTTTAGTAAATAGAGAAAAACTATTCAATAGATATTTTTTAATAAACTTTCTAAATTACTATTAACTTTATATTAGGGTAAATTAAAAGAAAACATGAATAATTTTGATGTTTGTAATATTTGTCGTGTTACTTAAATTGTTTTGAGCCATTTTCACTTTCTTATTTTATTAAATATTTTAAAAACTTATTTTAAATATTAAAATTCACGATGTGAAATCTGTGACTTGTAACTTTGAGATAATAGTATATAATTTCTAATCATATTATGTAATAATATAGAAAAAACAATGAAGTTTACGAAAATCGCACGTTGACAGGTTTAAGCTTAATAATAAACAGTGTTGTTGTGATAATGGGTACCATCAGCTTATTTTAGAAGAAAAGAGAAACAAAATGGAGTAGAACACAGTATATTCGGTGGACTACACTAGTTGGGAATCATTGGGTTAGGCAGATACCCGATTATGATGATATTTAATTTACCATAACCTTATTGTGTACACAAAACCACACTGTAAAAACATAACAAACAACAAATAAAGTTTTCAGCAGATTTTTTGACAAAAATGAGTCTAGTAATTGAAAATATTGTTTGCTCCATATTTACCTCTTCTTCTTCTTTTTCTTTCAAACAGGTAATCCACCCTTCAAGATATTTACCTCAACAACACTAAGAAAGCCATACGGCTAATTTTATTTACATACATCATTGAGTATAAACACACGTCAGATGATTCTAACTTTTCATAAATTTAAATCATTTAAAAATCAAATAAATCGCTACAAAGATTTTTTAATTTGTAATGTAACTCAAAACAACCGACAGTGGAGATAGTAAAATTTTATATTATAATGTAATGAACACAGTTGGTTACTTTACGTGATGTAACGTGTTATTTTTTCAAACAACTGTATTTAATTTATTGCTGTTATTTTCACAAAAATTTTCTACAATTTTTCTAATAAATTTAAGAATAGTATTAATGATTAGGGAATAAGGATGTAACATTTCTCGAACCTAGTCCTAAAAGTGCCTTCACATCTATCTAAGTTAATTATACATACCGAATTTGGCTAGCGTTCGTTAAACTTATTTAATACATCGCCAGATGTTGGTACATCTGACGATAAACATTTATAATACCATGATTCTAAATAATTAGGAAAATACTTGTTCATTGCAATATTTTTAAATATATTAGTGAGAATTTCATTATGCGTATAATTTTTAAATTTTTTATTCGTTAAATTGTGTGTTGAATAATTTGGTAGAAAATATCTTTAATTTACTGTACCTAGGGTTTATTTTTGGATTCGCTGAAACGGGTGTTGTAAAAATGATAAATTTAAAAAATAATTGTTTCAATAAAATATTTAAATTAAGTTGTTGTTATTGTACAACACTTTGATATAAAACTAAAAAATGATATTTTATCTTAATATAAATCGTGATCTTGGGTGTGTAAGTAAGATTGGATACAGCATGATAAATAAAGAAGATAAGTAATGACATAAAATACAATTAAGATTTGAAATAAACAGTAGGAAGATTGTGTACACAAACTATCTCCGCTTGGCCTACAATATGTTTGGGATTGTTTGGTTGAGGGGATGAAACCCCCCACCCCCGCCTAGGACAATGGATAGAAGATTTTAACAGTCGCAGGTCATGTGTACTTTTGTATATTGTTTTAATAATTTAACTCGATTTCCTATAGAAAGATCTATTTATTTTATTTACTATAGAAAAACATGGTGTTTATTAATTAACAATGTATTCCTGTTGAAATTACTGAAAATAACATTTTAAAATATTTACTTGTGGTGATTATGTAATGGGTCCGTGGCGTATCCCTACTTACTTACACGTCCATGATAGTAACATTTAATTACTTAATTTATTAAACATTTAACATTTATTTCGACTTAAGGTGGTATTTCTATCGATAATTTGTTTAAATGTTTTAATTGCATTTTAGATTTAGTATTTAGACCTAGTAATTAAAAATATTATAACTATGTTATAAGAAAAACATTTGATAGTTTAGACAGTTTTGATACCACACTAGTTAGATATAAAGAATATAAAAACTATAGTTGTTAGATGTCTCGAGGCCAATTTATTATCAATAATACTTATTATTTTAGTATGTGTCACATTTTTTACTCCAAAAATATGATTTACTACTTACATAATAATATGATTGTGACAACAATTGAGGTGATTTATCTTACAGCACTTTACAGAGATTTTTTAAAATACTTGTTAATGTTTTTTTTTTAAATATATAATAGAACCGATGCAATGATTTTCTACGTGCAATATTTATGTAAGTATTTAATATAATGTTTTGTGATAGCTGATTATTATTTTAATTGCATTTAACCTTGTCAAATGAATTGCTAATTTCATTATAAATCAATATTATTTATAACTATTCTCAAAAACCGTACATATTTATTGACATTGTAGTAAATATTTTTACTAACGTTAATGGTTATTAATTATTATTAAGAGTAGGTTTGGTTATATTATTATTTAAAAACAACTTCACTCGAAATGTATTTAATTGCTTGAAGATCTAATATTTTGTATTGATATACATGTATCTATTACCTATATATGTTTGCCAAATTTAAAAAATTCCTCATATACATATTGCGTATTCTTCGTTTTGAATAAATATTTTTGCATTATATGTATTGTATTTGTAAATTAACATTTATATTAAATCGTTATTGATAATGATTGCTTTATATGCATTTAGTTGAAAGAAAATAAACGCTCACTAGCACACATGAATTGGCTTTTTATTTACGTCCTTCATCATACTTCTATGGTAGTACTAGTACCAACGTAGTCATCTATTATTATGGTCGTTCTTCCATCGATAACGACCAGTCCTCTGATCACTTGTTAGCCGTTTCTTGTAATCCTTTTTATGCCAACGAGATGGAGCGTTTTCCATACATTTCGAAGAACTAAGACTGGTTTATTTTAACATCATTACATATTTTTACATCATTAAATCGTTTTCTTACAGAAATACAGACACGGAATCATATCACATCAATATTCTTACTATTTTTATACAAGGCTAAGCAATTTTCATGGAATGTTGTGGACTTAAATAAAACACCTTGTATGTGTATCAATAGCAAATACACAGTGCTCCAATTGAAGACGTCTCCCAAACAATAATGTACGACACATTTTGGGCCGTGTTGAGTTAAGTATGCGACAGTATTATTGTTGTACGCTTACGCACATTTTGGTATAAATAATTGTAATCTTCACTTACAAACTTTGCCTGTCTTAACGCATATTCATTTTATGCATAGTAAGTGCAACAATAATTACATATAAAAATGTAATTACATAAATAAATGGCTGTTTAAAATAAAAAATTATAAATACTTAACTTAGGCAGCAGTCAAAAGTGAACGTGAATTTCTGATGCTGACAGCATTAAATTTGCATATTTTGTTTTATTGATTACAAAATAATGATGAAAACTGTAAAATTGCTCCTCTCTATAGTGAGATTAACAATTACATTTATTTTGTAACCTTTCTGTGAAGTCATTCAAATAAACAGAAGTTACGTTATGTTTAATTCATTACTGAGTACCATTATATGTAATTGTGAAGAGGAAGGATGGAAAAACGAAATCTGCCCCAGACGCTCAATGTCGCTCGCATTTATTTTTGACATATCCAATAGGGGGCATTAATGACAGTATTAATTATGTGTATCCGGATACTCTGATATCGGAGCATCACTATCGGTGAAAAGGGGGGGAACCGTCATTATCAATGATCGTGTGAGGGCGCGCATCATTACTCACTCCAATTGCGGAGCCATGATAAAAGGTTGTTTCTAGATTTCTTCGGAACATATGACGTATTTTTAAAATCCATTTTAAAAAAATATAAATAAATATGAATTAAATATATTAATTTGAAAGTTAAAATATTGTTGTTGCGCCACCGGGATTCGAACCTGGATCTCTTTCCAAACCGGAGAAGGTGCATTATCCAACTATGCTACAGCGACGATATTCTTAGCGACAAATTTTCGAACCTATGTGTTACCTTTTTGATATTAATACACTTAATGAATTGATAATTCTGGCGTCTGCTATCAGATTACTCAAAGGTATTTGAGATTCCGTAAAAATAAGGTAGATGGCTCTTTCAAATAATGGAACGATTAAATATATCAAAAAGGTAACATATAGGTTCGAAAATTTTTCGCTAAAAATATCGTCGCTGTAGCATAGTTGGATAATGCACCTTCTTCGGTTAGGAAAGAGATTCAGTTTCAAATCCCAGTGGCGCAACAATAATATTTTTCGATAAAATGGATTTTATATGTATATCTTTCTAATTAATATATTTAAAAATATCACAGACCTAATGTTCCTAATAATTATAACTTCACGATAAGAATGTGTTCTCCTAATAAAAACTATATACTTTTCTATTTTTTATTATTATATCGGATTGTCTTTGCGATTTCGTTCAATGATTTATTATAAAATTTAATTAAATAAAAAATACACTTCAATCAATGATGAATTCTCCATCATTGTTCAGAACTCCATTCCATCTTGAAAGATGGAAAGATTTGATTGGTTGAAACCAATTTGTCGATGCCTTTCTTATAAAAACCGTCTGACGTAAAACCTGAGAGCGACCGAAAATGGTGATAATCTGACGGAGCGAGGTCGAGACTGTAGGGTGGATGCGGCAGATTTCCTAGTTGAGCTCCTGGATGACCATTTGAACCTTGATTAAAGGCGTAAAGGAGTAGGCATACGATTTTTAATCAATTTCTTCATCGGCGCTCAATATGACGTTTCATTCAAAACGCTAAAATTAAGACTAAACATGTTTATCGTCGCAAATCCGCTCTCCCAGGCGACTCACTGTTACTGAAGCAACATAATGACAACAGTAGTAATGAGTGTGATAGGTGTGAAAAGTAATGACGTAGTAATAATACAGAAATGACAGTAGTATTGCCATGGCGCAGGGTGCAGCTCTGGAGGGATGCGACCCGAGAACGGATCGATTTCTCGCCGAAAGTAAGCCAAGGTTAAGTTGACATGACCCTTTCAACCTCGTGGCGGGAACTGACGTCCTTACGGAACTTCGATGTACGTATATAATCAACGCAGTAAATAAATCAACTCTTTAAAATAATATGTGTTGGGTGTTTGTTTTAGTACTAAACTAACATTGAATTCAATATTTCGTATTTCTTTCTGTGTTCTCAGACATTTTCTACCATGTCTTAAATTTAAGTGATTTCTATATTTCTAAACATACAATCACCATAATGTAAGATAATTCCTATTATCTGTTGTTATGATTATTAATATTCCATCAATTATTAAGATAGGTGGAATACAAATGACAAATTTACCATTTTTTACGTTTTGCTCATGAACACGGTGATTATTATTATTTTTTATCCAAACTGGTCATTGTTTATCTGCAATACATTCATTCACATATCAACAATGTTCAGATTTTTTTTTTTTTAATTTTATAAAATTGTGTGGAATTTTAAATATAATTTTACGGTGTATTATTTATTTTGTTAAATTTCTGTGAATTTAAGTATATTTCATAATACTTACATACTATATAAAATGGTTCAAAGAATTTACCTCATAATTTAAATACCTCTTATAGTTAATAAAAAGTAACAAGTTACAAAATAATTGTGATCACTAGCAGCAAAATGCAATCGGCTATCGTCGATAGTTTTATGCTGTTTTTTAAAGTGAGTTTTGTATTGCTCTTCTTAGAATTGTACAAACGGTATTCTTACGTATCAACTTTGAAAACAAATAGGAACAAAACATGAATATGTCACATTTGACTATGGTCGCATTTGACAGTGCTACCATATATAAAGAAAGATACTGCGACCATAGAGTGCGATGCGATATGACCATGAGACACAGATGAGATGACAGAATGACAGACGCTTAATATACTATATTATACTATAAGCTTGTATGAGAAGATGTATGAATGTGGATGAGGCGAGAATTGTGTCAGGACAGAAGATTGTGACGGGAAAATGGCGCAATGGTCTCCAGTAAAGTGGTCGAATATTTTGGTAGATGATACATTTTGACACCAAACAATCTACGTCAATGTTTATTGAATTTTTTAAATGAACTAAATTTTACAAGATGGCGCTGCAGTTTTCGCGCGCATCTCCATTTTGGCGCGCTACCCAGCGGCGCTACTGTTCTGCGGCAAAACTGGGTTACCGGGGCAGTGCAAGGCGCCAAGCCTGCGTGGTGAAAACGGTCAGTAAAATAGTGTATACGTAAAAAAAGATTTTTCAGACAAGAGTATCACGTTTGCAGAGGGAGTCGATGCAAATTTGTTTTTACCCATGCGAAAAATGTACCCTTAGTTTTTTCTCGTCTTGAATTGGATATGAGGCTACGCCTGTCGATGTAATCTGCTATCGGCCTTTAATTTGCGAAAATAAGCAAAAGGGTGAAGGTTCAGTTCCGTGATTCAGTGTTGTGGCAACGCTGAAGGGAGCAAACGCTTCTCTCACTAAATCTGTCGGCATCCTGATTATTCCGAATTAGTGAATCTCTATCTTCACTTGATCTTTATACCTTTTATTCCCAGAGTGTTCTCTGTGCTGGTGCTAAGAAGAAACTGATCGCAAATCTAGACATGGTGAGTGATTCATAGTAGCTTTTTGAGCCAATAATAATTTTCGGATTATTGAAACCGATATATTAACATCTACTCAAATTTTTATATGAAAATACATATATTTTCGCACGACCATTTTCTAGTAACTGCAATCATGTTTGTAATGTAGATATTTTGCATTACAGGTATATCATATTTGAATACAAAGTCTTCCTTGAATACATAACAATTAATATTTTGTTTTACAAACTCGATATAAGAATATCAAAAGTACCTATGTCTGTACGGAACATTCTGACCGTAATAAAAATAATTATTTATTAATTTTTTAATAACATTTCTTTGAAGTATTAAAATATAATGGAATACAAAAATCACTCATGCATGTGTTTCGCTTCATTTATATAATAAAATAGAGAAAAGGTGCAAATAGATTCAAATAAAGACACGAAAACTTTTACGATATACGATATGTTTTACATGTCATATAACACAATTTCCATCTATTGTAAAGATAATTTGTTTTAAAATTGTTAATGTGGATAATAGTTATTAAGCCAAAATAAACCTTTCACATAAATGAAAAAGAAAAAACTTTAATAAAATAAAAATCCCTTTCAGAATTGACTGCAAGAATCAAGCAGATTTCGTCTGTATGTGAAAGGAAGAATATTTCACGTTTTTTTACTTTTACCTCTAGGACCAATATTAACGGAATTGATTTTTTTTTAACACTCGCTATCGAGCGAATGGAACGGATAGCGGACCAAGCTGACTAACGAATTTAGCCGAGATATTTACAAGGTCATTTACACACATAGATGTATAGTAATATTTTTTAATGGGTTGTGGTTTCGAGGTCTCTCAGTCACGATCGATGAAAGTATATTAAAATTTTCCGGTTGCGTTACGAGAGCTTTGCAATAGGTTGTATTTATATGTAAATTTACCTAAAAATCACTCTGGCAGTGTGTAATTTTTTTGAAGGCTTACAGCGTGTCATCGTGTTGAAAGCAAATAGTACCAAAGTCACTGAGACACTGTCGGTGAGTATATTTGTGATTTGTCAATCGTTAAAATATGTAAAGTGCTACGTATATATGCAAGTTACGATTTACCAGCTCTAGTTACCTGGCTTTTCAGTGGCGTGCCACAGCCGAGCTGGACTTTTTAATACATTGTGGGAAATGTACAATCTAGTTTACAGAAATAATTTTCATTCACTAAAAAGGTTTGGTGATAGATAGTTGTGTTGAAAACGGTTTTATCGTGCAGTTCGACAGAATTATTAAAAAATATATTAAGACTTTCAAAATAATTTTTGAAATCAATTTTTTTAAACATTTGATTGATTCTTAATCATCAATTAGTGTTTATTTTTTTTATTGATTTATGCTCAAATAACCTATGAAACAACTTTAAACATTAAAAATATATTTAATAGTTGTCTTTAGAACTTATATTATTATAATATTAGCGAACAAGACGCCTTCATAGCAGAAATAGTGAGTCAAGTCGCGCGGCAGACGAGAACCGAGCAAAAGTGATAAATAAAGGTTTTCACCACAGCTGTAACGTCTTTAGATAATATTGACTTTTACAAAAATAAACTTTAAACCGTCAATAAGGTCGAATAAGATCATTGCCTGCGGCGGACCGTAGACTCCGCTCATCGCCAAGAATATATAGAACACATTCAAGAACGGCGTAACTCTCAAAAAAAGCGAATGCAAAAAGACCTTTGATATAAAAATTGGCATGAGATCACTATATGTCTTTTGCTTCTGAAAACATTAATTGGCAAAGGTAGCGTGACAGAAACATTTTGGAACCGTCCGATTGAACCATTTTAACGCCACGCCAACGCACACCGCGCAAACTGCAAAAAAGTAGTTGTAAATAAGTTTCTAGCATAATAAATATGGATCGCTATACATGCGGCGCACAACCCACCGCGAGATGATGGAAAGATTGTGTACAGTAACGACGTTCGAATAAGTATTTCAATATTTTTGTCTGGAGCGAGCGCCAAGAAAAACTCGAAGCCGCCATGATGCGGGTTAGTTTAGTTTGGTCTAGTCGCTGCAGATGTCGGATTTGTGCGGCAAAAGGCTGTTTTTTCAGAAGCGCGGAAGCGAGGATCAAAATGTGTCTGTGATTTCATTTCTTCTAATCTTTATTCTCGCCTTGCTGCCCCCCGACTATCGGCAGTTTTCCGTGTCATTCAACAAGTACGCGGTACGTATTGTTTATTCAACCGATCGATGCACGTCCGATGCCGTCGCGCTGCTGAAGCGGCACTTCAAGTTTCAACAATTCGACATTAGTGTTTTAAAACAATTGAGTTACAATTTTTCTTTAGATGTCACGAACATCGTGGAATGCTCACTAACAATGTAACACGTGCTTATTATGTTATTACTAATGTACGTTAAAGAATTGAATGTAATATTTTTTCCAGAATTCTTGATACGTATCAGCGGGTAACCCGGTAAAATTTCTTACGAACACCGCTAAAGATGGCGTGTTGGAATATTTCGCAAGCGTTTTATTTTTTCTATACCGGTACCAGAAATGAAAATAAATTACGGAGTATTGATCCCGCTACCTTTCATATACTAAGCGAGCGTTCTACCATATTGCTATTCACTCATAATACTGTGGTGTCACATTATAAGAATTAATATAATACTAAATATGAATTAAATATATTAATTATAAAGATATACATATAAAATCAATTTAATCGAAAAATATTGTTGTTGCGCTACCGGGATTCGAACCTGGATCTCTTCCCTAACCGGGGGAGGTGCTTTATCCAACTAAGCTACAGCGGCATTATTTTTAGCGACAATTTTTCGACCCTATATGTTACCTTTTTGAAATCAATACATTTAATCGTTCCATCATTTGACAGAGCCATCTACCTTATTTTTACAGAATCTCAAAATACCTTTAAGTAAATCTGATAGTAAAGTAAATCACAGACCTATGTTCTGAATAATTACAACTTCACAATAAGAATGTGTTCTCCTAAAAAAAATAAAAAAATAATATAATACTGACTTTTGTGTGTTAGAATTTTGCGCTTCTATTTACATTTGATGTACTTTATTATCAAAACGACAAATTTTGATACAAAGATTTAATTATATTTGAAAAAAAGTCGTACGCCTGGCGAACTTGTAATAAGGAGCTTAAGATATTAGTAAACGTTTATTGTCACGTTCTCACCTTCGCCTGTTACGCGGAAGAACGAGGCTCGGTTCCCCGTCGAGCAGACTTATATTTATATTTTATTATTTTTTGTTTACTTCTGAAAAATAATTATAAATACGTCATTAAAACTTATCATATCTTATTCATTTAACTGAATTTATGAACATGTATTCCAACCAGGAAAACATATTCTATGTAGAGGTGGTACGATACACGTGTCTGAGACACAAAACACTGCTTTCGCAATATTTATTTATTTAATATTGGTGCAAACATAATTCAATTCGATACCAGAAGGCGGGTAGGTACCTACCAAATATTCCAAATATATTCGAGAATATTCTTTTTTCCAGTTTTTATTTATTAACGGGTTTTCATCTAATACAAATATATTGTAAATTACTTGACAAGTGTATAGTGCATGCGGTTATGCAATGCCGTAAATACTTCAATGCAACCGATGCAATTTATTTTTAAAAAAATTCTCAGCGATAACACGAACTAATCATTTTTAAAATTAACCACAGCGAAAAATAAATTATGAAGTTTAAAAAATATATCTTATATACAATACATACGTGTTCAGGAGGCTCTTCCATTTGGCATTAGGGTTACTCCACCTACTTACTCCACGTGCTTATATGAACGTTTAGGTGAAATGCTATGTAAGTGAGTTTTTGAAGTGGGCATGCAGGTATTTTATAAAGTGTCAGAATATGTTTATATCAAGCAATCTGTTAAACACATTACCTCCTTTAAATGCACATTATTTGAGTGTTATAAACTAATTTGAATCGCGAAGTGATAGGCTGTTTTGTATATATTATACTATCTGAAGTACCTGGCGTTGTCCGGGCTTTACGCAGAGTGAATAGGCTTCATTTATGGGTAGTAAAGTGTGCAAAATTTCGTCAAGAAGTACCAAAATTCTGCTTTAAGGGGTGGGAAAGGGAGATGGGGGTGGTTTTTCGAAATCGAATGTAGACAGTAACGTTGCTCTTTTTTTGAAGGTCAAGTGTGTAAAATTTCATCAAGCTCGGAATAAAATTGTAGATTTAGATAAATAAATTAGATCACCGCATTGACCAATCTTATTGGAATATTTTAAATTTTATTGTTGATAAACGCCGATGTAATCGGCTTCACGACTCATCAGCTTCCTTGTTTTTAGACAATGACCCGAATAAACAATGACCTGACGCATTTCTTTTGTCCACGATGAAAATTGAGAATTTGTTTTTCTCACATATCTATAAACGCTTTGTTTACAAAATGAAGAAAGCAGCATTTTGTACGAGATATGTTGAACAGTATTGTTTGTTGAACTGAAACATTTCGTGAAAAACATTCGCACATTATAATACTCTCGGACTATTATTAGAATTCTCGAGCGAGCAGCTTCGTTTAGAAATAAATCGATCTAAGTCAAAAATACTGGTTGTGGATCGTGCGAATACACTACAATAAACTTCCCTGCTATGTGAGGTGGTTCAAGAGGCAATTTATTTGGGCGCACTGATCACGAACACCGGTGACGGTGGGCAGGAAATTCGAAGACAAATACAACTAGCTAAAGTTGCTACTCACACTCTTATCTTTCCAACCTTCGTGTATGCAACAGAGACAGCTCGAAATAGAAGATGCCTTTGATATATATTGCTGGAGAAGGATGTGGGGCATCCCGTGGTCAGCATGACGCTCGAATACCACAATCCTACAACGAATCCAACCGTAGCAAGCCGATGAACAAAAAATTAGGCGTCAAAGTGACAGCCTAAAACAAGAAGTTGTCCTGGGCTCAGCTGTGGGCCGAAGAAGATCTAAAAGATTGCCGCAACGGTGGATAAATGCAATGCTTCTGGCTCGAGAGACCCTGGAGTCAGCCGGAGTCAGCTGCGAGAACGACCCGGGACCGGGACGTGAGGGGAGCATCACGAGCCGAGTGTCAATACTGACATGAAGAAGGAAAGAATAAGTATATTTTATTATAAAGAGTACCGACAATTGATTACAGAGACCCTCACATACTATAAACGTCGTATCAACATTTTTAAATTTTTTTAATTAAGCCGTTAAGTCTATCAGGGCGAGGATTGAATCCTAAACCTCTCGGTCCCTGCGTGAGAATATGATCATCCCGCTAGAACAAAGAAATTAATTAAACTCTAATCGATACACCATAAATGTACCGCACATCACTTCCTACCGTACTAAATATTTAAAACAAACTATTATCGATTGTGTAACTGAATAATCAACTCAATGGCTAATGCTTTCTTAGGCAAAAGTGTAAGGAAGTATTGTAAGTAAATTTGACAGGTAAATAATATATTACATCGGAATGATATGTTAATTTCCTATGAAATACGAATTAAATGGATACGCAACTTTTGGTTCTGAACATCTTAAAAAAATATGTTTAAAGACAAAATATTGTTCGATGTTGACACACTAAAAGTTTATGCTTTATCACTGTAATCGATAGCGGAGGTTCCAAATAAGAAATATAAAAGATACATTTCCATTTTGAAACGATATTGTCAAGAAATACAAACCAGGTGAAAATCCAGATAACAGGGAACTCACAAAATATACACTTTCTGGGAAATGTTCATCAATGAATGTGAAGGAATGACGCAACACTAGAATAAAAATGTCGATGGCAGCCAATTTAATAGAATAATTTATAAAGAATTAAATTAATTAATGATCTGATTCGCACGGTGTGGTCGAGCCCTCTAAATCTTAACTGTTTTCTGTTAGATCACAAAAACCTCCATCGATCACGCTAAAACTAATTATACGAAAACAATACATCAGGCCACACATATTGTGACGAAATTTTGACAGGAATCCTTGGGATGCTTCCAAAACGATGTTTTCATTATTTATGCTGGGTGATGCGGATTTATTATTCACTCTGCTCACTTAGGCCCGTATTGTAGGCCGAGCCCATTAACTACGGTGGTATATTATTCAGTTCGATTCTTCAAAAAGTATCTGAAACAAATTATACAATTATTTATTACGATGATTGTGTTTCAATTCACGTTACATCGGAAATTTAAATGCGGTGACCTACTAAAGTGTGTATTAATTACAGTGAATTCTTACTAATACTTGACTAATTGGCAGCTTTGCTCAAAGGTGGGGGAGGAGACATTTGACAATCGAAACCACAACGATATCTTTATTCGTGTGACCAGTGGAGTAACAATAAAATTTGGGTCCCAATTCAAAATTTAAAAAAAGGCCCCCCAATATATGTATTATATATAAGAACTATGAATATGAAGTACTACGCGAATTAATAATATTAGACTCTTGTCTTCTTTAATATTCAAAAGCGAAAAGAAGAAAATAGTGTTTTAGGTATTTATATACACTTGCAACTAAAAACACCATTGCTTCGCTTTATGCCTATGATAGCGCTTTGCGAAGTTCCTTGGTATTTTATATCATATTAGCTGGGTAGGTACTATTTGTATACATCGTTAACGTTTGCACGCATTTTCCTAATGCGGGTGAAAAATTATTTTTAAAATTGAATAGTTATATTTCTTGCTGCTGTGTATTATTATTATTCTATACGGCACTGTGAAAAGCGTCGATATAAAAAGTAATGTAAGGCAAGGACGGACTTTTGGGCCCCAATGCACCGTATTGTCTGCATTGGCACAACTACGCCACTGCATGTAACCTCTCAATACACGCGTCAATGATGTAATTTTTTGAATTCTGAATTTAATTTAAAAATTGGGCGGTGGCACACACACCATATAAATCATTACAATTTGTTGAATATCAAAATGACATGAAATCTCGAGAAACTGAAACTCTACGTCATTCCGTTTTAAAGGATTATTTCTATATTGCACACATGTTCATTATGTTTTTGTTTTATTATCATCTATCCTTTGCTGAGCCTCTTGAGGCTTATATCGGCAGATTGAGATAGCCTTATAAGTCATGTCCGCAGATGAGATTTCTCTCGGAGATTCAGATTGAGTGCGCGAAAACAACGGTACAAAATTCAGCGCGTCACGATCTATGAATCATCATCGCGGATTGAAACGACACATCCGGTACACACGTATGTTTACCGACTCTCAGACACTAAAACCGGCATCTTAAATCTAGATATCAGCTTATATGGTGGATTGGAGGGACTTTGCCGGTTAAAGAGTCCTGGTACCGATACTGATGTATGGATTTATTTATGACAGCAAAGATTGAAGAACTAAGGAAATAATATATATATAATAACGCTTAGGTGGTTTTGTTATGTGGATCGGATGAGTGAGGAGAGAATGGTAAGAAAGATATATGACGCTAGTGTTGATGGCACCAGAAATAGAGGACGTAAACCAGATACTAGAAGATGATCTTGTTGAAAGCCACAATAATCAACGAGCTTGTATCAATGTAGATGCGGTGAGAATTGTGTCAGGACAGAGAAGTGTGGCGCTTTATCCTTTCTGCCTACCCCCGCGGAAAAACGGCGTGATAAATTATATCAGCGACATGGGTATCAGTGATGGTAAACTGTTACGTGACTGTGATTGTGTCACTGATTGATAACTGAGATTTAACGATGATTGGTAATTAAGATTTAACTGTCGGAGACTTACTTTCTAGTGTACCGGTCATTACTTGAAGAATTAGGTTAATCAATTATCAATCATCGTTATAATCGAACACAATCACAGTCACAATCACAGTCACAATCACAATCACAGTCACAATCACAGTCACAATCACAGTCACAGTCACAATCACAGCCACAATCACAGCTCCAATCACAGCCACAATCACAGTCAAAAATCACAGTCACAATCACAGTCACAATCACAATCACAGTCACAATCACAGTCACAATCACTGTTAAAATAACGGCTTAAACAACGATTATTATACTTATTAAACGTAATCTTTTTTCATAAAAATAACATAATAAATATGTTTTTTTTAGAACTGACGAACTATAAATATAAAAATATTTATAGTATAATGTATAAAAGTACAAAGTATAACAAATATTAAAAGCTGTGAAATATCTGGCAGGTGCTTTCATAAATTACCTCATAAATTAGTCCACACGTGTTACAGCTAATATTATTGCGGAAGAGCTGATGCTGCAAGAAGTTCTTGGACAAAAATATCTCGACCTTCCAAGTAATCATATTTTCTTCATATTTGTTGTTGTTCCAAGTATAAATGATTTTAACATAACTCGGAATTATTATTGTGTTTTCTAGAATTGCAATTTACGCAATAATATGAAAACACCTACAAGATATCGATGCAGCAGGCGCGTGCAGTCCGTACATTAAATAAGCTGTACGCTGTACACTAAATATTTATATAACAGAATATTACAATGTATTCAAATTTGAATAGTATGATAATAATTGTGATATTACGAGAAATATATTTATTTTGCAGAAATTCTATGGTTTAAAAATAACAAATTTTTTCAATCATAACTAGAGGCTTCCACCAACCTAGCCACTGTTATTAAAATATATGGAGTATAATGGATTTTCGGACACGATAACTCCCGTATTTCTAATTTGAATAAAACTTTTTGATAAATTAGTCCGATAGCTATCTCGGAAAACTTCAATAACTAGCCTGATCTGCCATCTTGTTTCAGTATGGGGGCTGTTCAAAAACTATTGGTCCTAGGAAAAAGGAAAATATTCTACTCTCGAACTCTAGTCGACCCATTTTTAAAAATTTAATTACAAAACATAGAGAAAAAAACAAAAATATATTTTTTGAATTATGAACTAATAGAAATATGTTGTAAAATTGCACCATTAAAATGTATTTTAATTAGAAATATATTAGACTACCACAACAACACTGCATATCGGTGTTGGGCAGATCTGCGTTATGAACGCCACAACATATATCTTCTTGGGCATGGAATGGTATATTAAACAACCATAAAAAAATATATTAAAAACAATTTTTAAGTGTTTCCCTACAACAACACTGTATATTATCCAAGATGGCCAACGCTCCATCTATCAACATTTATAAAAACCAATATACAGTGATGTTGCAAGGAGAGTCTCATATGTTATATCAAAGATATACTAAATTAAATTAAATGGATTGTTTTATCCTCGCGGCATCTAGCGACTGTTACTCAAAGGTTTCTGGAATTCATTGAAATATAAAGTCTCAAAATTTTCAAAATCTTATATATCTTGTAGCGAAATTGGCATCGCAATAAATCACATTGGTAATTAAATATTTTTTCGATACATAGATTTTTCTGTATACCTTTCTAAATGACTTGAATATATAATTAGTTCTAAAAAACATGCTTTCACACATATACTAAATCTGATTCTTGCTGCTAGTGCCGAAAGGATTTTTCTGGTATCTCGTGCTTGGAAGGTACCCCACCCCACCCCACCCCGGATGTTTCTGACGCTTGTCATCGTTAATTTCGATTTACCATGAGTTTTAGGTATTTTCGCAACAGATTCAATGATGATTATTTCAAAACTTCACCTCGAATAACGTCTTATAAAATGTATGTACAGCATTTTTTATGGAAATTACAGCTGAGATGACGAAAAATTATAGTTCAACCAAAAAGACTTGCTAATTAATTAATCAATCCCTTTTGTAATTTTAAATTAAATGAAGATATTTGGCTACAAATGGATATCTTTACGATATACGCACAAACTAAAAAAGAACACTATATACGAATATATGTACAACAGTTTTTGTCATATGTATGAGGCGAATTCAACAATAATCATGTTCCATTGAGGGAAAACAATTTGATAACCAGAAGAAATTAGTAGTATTTGAATCCGCGAAAGACAGAAAATCGCATAGATGGTTACCGACTAGAGTAAATCTTTAAGAAACATCACTTTTTCTTTATTCCAAGGCACTTTTAAGGGCGTATCGATCCAGATGCAGGCTGGTAGTCCGACTGACGAAAGAAATACCATCATACATCAACATCCTCAGTCACGAGGGATGAAAGATGAAATGAAAAATGATCTTCCTGTGCGTTATCTGTATGTTGTACTATAAAACCATCACTATCCAAAAAGTCTGTATATCAAAAGCAACATTTCAAGTTTTATAAAATATTGTTTGTGAGAAATCATTATACGATCAGTATAAGTGAAATAAAGAAGTTCCTCAAACTCGACGGAGCGACGATATCAGAAAAGTGTCAGGTCACAGATGAATGAAAAGGGCTGAGGACAGAGAGAACTGGCCGTGCTCGGGGGAGCAAGCTGATGATGATGATGATGATGTGAGATAACATACACAATACCCTACTTGGCACCGCAACAAATTATACAGTTGCGATTTTTATTACAATAAAATTCAATGTACGCGATATATCTATTTATATTATATATATGTAATGTATATACATTAGACAGTAACATGTTAAATATGTAAATAGATTAAATAGTCGTATCTGTAGAACCGAATTATATAGCTATACATAAATGTAAACACGCATGTAAAAATAATTATTATTCAAGGTTGAATAGGTCGCATCTGCATCTTTCAAACGAGGATATACATAGAATAGGATTTAGAATATTTCGCAACATACTCTATTCATCTCTTTTCTTGGATCTACTGAGAGTCGTCTACATGTGAGTTCGAGGAGGATGACCGTCGGTCTTCTGCAGTCTCGATATATCATTTGTGATGTAAGAATGGACTCGTTCATATTATTTAGTTTGACAATACGTTGAATGACAACATTTTGTCATAATGTTCTCAGTAGTTTTCTGAATGAATTGCTGTTTCGAGACAAATGTCAAACTGCCAAATGTACTCAAAGTTGCTTTTAAGATCACTTTTTTAAAAAAAAGACTCACGATCATCGTCACAGTGATGATGTATGCATGATGCTTGAAGACGCGCAGAAACATCTCCCAAATAGGTCAGATATCCATGCAGTATACCCGAGAAAATTTTATTGAAAAAATATTTCATTTTGGTTGGTTTAAAATGTATGTAGAGGGCTCGGAATGGACCGGAGCAAAACGGAAAATTTATGGAATTCTCGCAAATATATCTCATGTTCGTAAGATTCTCTCAAATAATATATAATTCTCTCTCGTAGCTCTTTTCGATTTCATTTACAGAGCATGCGCTTTATTCAGTTTTATTTTAGTTACTATTTGCGTCATGAATCATTTCTCCCAGAACCACAAACAGGTATCAGTCGGCCGGCCGGTATATACTCGTATTTATTGCGGAATTGAAAAATAAGTAGACAAGTCTTTTTGACCATAAATATGTGTAAAATTTCTTACATTATCGACCGTCTCAGCCTGTTAAATTTTTTATTTCTATCTAGAATGTTTGACATAGAGTAGGAACTTTTGAGTTTTATAAATAGCTTGTTTAGAAATAAAATAAATCATCAATACAAGCTTTTTATGAAATTAAATACAGGGTTATCCAATAAATATGATATAAGAATAGTAGCCATGTTTATTAATGGACAGCAATCATTGTTATTTGTATTCAGTATAGTCTGCCATTTTATCATAGAGTGTTTCATATTGGAACATTGTTTACACGTTATTAAAACTTATTATCAAAAACTGTGACGTTCGATTTATTGAAAACAACATTCGACGATTCAATCATTTCCAGAAGTGGACCTGTCAATTGTCAATTAGCCGCCTAGCTTAGCGCATGTGATATCTCTCCGTTAGAACATTTTCTGTGGGGATATGTAAATCGATGCAAATGATTATTTTTATTTCTTCTTTATTACATATATATTCATTATAATTATATTGTTTGCCAAACTGCATAGCAGTTTTATGGTTTCATTAAGTCATCATATCGGTGATAGCCTGGATCAACCAAAGAGGTATTTAAGTATGGAAGTATCGAAGGAATATTTAAATAGATCATAATTAATGGGGAAGTTTTAATTAGACCAAGAATCAGAATAGGGAAAATGCAATCTTAGAGCTGTGTAAGACTGGACTGTCACAAAAAAACATTCGTACGGTTAAGTCAGTCATCTATTTCATCTGCACATATGGCATGGAGATATGGACATTGAGATCAAGTGAGAGATGGAAAATGTTAACTTTTGTGGTACGCAAAATGCGTTGAAGATCCCGTGAATAGCATTCTGGAAGACAGGCAACGAACAAATCTACCTCAGAAAGGAAAACCTGGACAGGCCAGCGGTAATCGAAGGAGAACATGACGATTCTCTACTCGCTAGACTAATCAGATTAAGGCCACTTCTCATTTATATCTGTAAGGACGAATGGGGGAGAAGATTACTAAGTGTATAAACGTGAGAATATCTCACGGAGATCACGGTCCACTACAACGAGGGAGACAAGATAAGAACGATTAATGATCGAAACTCTCTTCACATCAGTTTCTGGCTGTATTCATCGATTATTGATAGGGGAGTTCAATTCAACATTTCTGAATAAAATTGAATGATTCGTCCGAAAACTTGTCCTGTCTATGTGAACGCAATATAATCACTCGGATAGCAATCGGCATCCTAGAAAGCGCGACCCCGGTTAGCTACCGAAGCGCGCGTGTTACTCTCCCATATCGAATGAATTACATATTTGAATTCGCGCCAAAACATTCGAATAACCCTGATTTAAAAATTGTATTTCTTCACTTTCTATAGAATTATTCGCAGTGCGATAAAGACAAAAGAGAGCCCACATGGCGTATTGAAATGTCATAATTCTTTTACATCACATCTCGCGTGAGTAAATAATTTCTGGCCGCTCTAACCTTGCGTGATCTTGGAAAAAAATATTCTAAGCCAGTTTCTCGTAATTCTATTTAATCATTGTCACTTTTATCACGAAATGTATTTTTGAGCAGTTCGGTGTTCAGTCAGTGCAGATCCACCGACCCGTCAGCGCGGTAGTGCGGTGCTGTTGCGTTCCTCGATTTTGGATTTTAAATTATTATAAATGGTACGTACTATTTTGAAAATAAATACATTTTTCATTCGATCGAATTAGACTTTTTTCCAATTAAAAAACGTATAAATATATTTGGAATTGAGTAATTAATTTGAAGTATTTCATTATCAGAGTGGGGTATATCGTTTTCTATTCAGAAAACGTTTTATATTATTTATACTTCTATACAATCAATAATTGAATACAATTATAACATTATTTTAAAAGTTTCGAAAACTGGTAAAAAGAACGTCTATGTAAGAATATCTATGAAATACACGTAGAAGTATAAATATAAACATCTAGATTCAAATCTCAATATAAATATTTATCGAGTTCTAAGAATTCCTTACATAATATACAAACTGAAATCTTAATAATTCAATATATTTGCAATAAAAAAGCATCAAATTATAATTATAATGTTTTATTTATTTATTAATCGTTGTCGTTATGTGGCCGCCATACCAGAGCGCATATAATTCTTACGTATTTTAGTTTTTTTTAATTAAACGAATATTTGAAAATGTCATACAATACGTAAGACTTATATATAGATTAGCCTCATACTATATGTCTTGACAACTCAAAACAGCGATCCAGGGCTGCGAAGCGTGTGTTTACTCGCAGAACCTTGTTGGAAAATGAGTTATACAAAATTGTGGTTAGATTAGGTTAATATAGTCCACCTTCTATCCGCCATTAAACTTCGTTCGTTCGTTCGTCAAGAAATAAAGTGTGAATAGTGGTATAATTACCATTCCCTTGCACACAAATATCCTAGTTATTTTTTCGAAGTAGTGTTGACTTTAAAATAAGGAAGAACAATACTTACTCATTACACTAGGTTCAATCCAACACGTATGAATATTTTATAAACTGTTTGAAATCACTTGAAAAATAAAAAATGGTCTTATGTACCGAACATCCTAGTTTATGTTATTCAAATCCATATTATATTTTATCGTATCACGGGGGGAAAATGTATTATTTTTTTAATTATTTGTATACCTGCATAATATTACTGACATTTTAATTTTTTGTTATATATATACCTAATGTAAAAGATGTTCTCTCTCTCCTTAACTAGACCGAAGTCTTTGCTAAAGCAGACAGGTTCGTCAGATATAACCAACATTAAAAATATGAAACAATTAATCTCAATCAAATCCATAAATATTAAATAATTTTAATAACATCATTGAATAAACAAAATTATAAAATAAAACAAATTACCCAAAAAAAAAGTTCTTTCCGATTGAAACAGAATTCGAAAAAGGAAGTTTGAAATAAAATGAATAAAAAAAATATCAGAAAATCTAAATAAAATTTTTTGGCTAATGTTAGGCTTTGGGAAGACAATAAGTATAGATGCGTCACTGAACACACAACGACGATCACAGACCAGTAAACTAATAGAAGAGAGGTTTGAAACATTTGTTGCGGGACGAAGGGCATTGTACACACATTCTTTGTGGAAACATAAATCCGATAGTTTATGAAACGGTAAAAGTTTTTACTCTTTGTAAGATAAGAATATCATATTGTCAGCGCTTAATTTTTAATGTCGCGGATCTATTTGATGCGTAAGTAGTATCAAAGCGGTCACGTGAGTGACGCCAAATATTGAAACAAGAAATTTGAGTTAGTTCATGTCTATATATTTGGTAGTCTGTGATTGGGATCAAACTTGCGGAATTTTATGCGAGCGGCTTAACGGCGTCATAATATTGTTATACTTATTCATCCACCTATTAAAAAAATAATCCATGCACTATGTTTGTCTGTAACACAGCGGACAGTTGAATTGGCGGTGTGCCGTCACAAGTCCCCTTTAACTCTAGTCTAGTGCGTAGACTCATTATTTCATCTGTGCATAACATAATAGCCTGGCATAATAGCGTCACGTGGAAAATTGTTCAGCATAATTTGATGTCACCCGACTGCGCGAGTAATGATAGCTTGCGTAACAGCAGGCGGTCGCTCTTGCGCTCTTGCGGTTGCAGCTGTTGTCGATAAACTGTACTTGTCTCGTCATGATGCAACTTCAATTACATAAATCATTAAAAGTAGGGCGGTACATCCTCGCGTAAAATGTTTCTACTTATCATATCAGAAAGAAACTGTTATATTCTATATTGCGAGACATTTATAAAGCCCGCCCACGGGATTATACCATTGTCTCGAGAGAATATACGAGACGATGATTATGCTCTCACCCCCGTACTGAATAAAACAAATATCCAAACAAAATAAAAGTAAAAAATCTATAGCGCAAGTAAGCATCTGCGCAATTGCATAATATTTGCAATCAAAATCGTTACAAAAAGACAACAAACAAAAATAAAATCTGGTAAATATATCGCGTATCAGTCAGTTTTTAAAAATAGTCAATCTCATATTGGTTTTTTTTACTGGCAATGCTAGATCACTCTCATGACATTATGTGATTTTCAAATGTAGCCAAATTCGACTTCTTAATAGAATAGGATTAAATTTCAACAGATCCAGATTTTCAAACAACATCAAATCCATTTCAACCAATTACGTCATCGCAAAGGCAAACGCTGTATTGCTGAATCCCAATGCCTGAAGGTGATCGGAGACACCACATATATTCGTTTCTCTCTACCAAAAAAATAGTGAATCTGTCTTAAAATCATTAAATGTATCATTTTCTCACTTAGTGAATAGAATTATTAAAGAATCGCTATTGTTATATGAAACAGATGAATGAGGAGAGAATAGTAAGAAATATATATATATGACGCAGTGTTGATGGCACCAAATATGTAAGACATCCGTGAAATATTTGGCACGACCAGGTAAAACAGATACTAGATGATGGTCGACGAGCTTACATGAGAGGATGTATGTGCATGAGGTAAGAATTGTGTGTCAGGATTGAAAAGTGTAGCGCTCTAGCCTCTCTGCCTACTCCCGAAGAGAAACGACACGGTGGTAAGTTAGTTAGTTAATAAAATGTATTTGAAAATTACAGATACAATGGAAATATGATGCGCGATTTCTACATTTTTGTTGTAAAGTGTAACTGAACCATTCTGAACAGATACACTACATTAATAATGTAATGGTCTATCGAAGAGGCAAATTACTAACGCGAATTATTAAAAGTGTTATTGTTCCCAGATCTATTTGTAAAGTGACATCCTATAGACCCCGACCAGCTCCTGCATCCTACCAATATTCCTATACTTACCTTCTTGAAGAAAAACTATAGAAATGACAGCCGTCCCCAGTAAATGCCGAAAACCTTGTGGCAACAAGGAATCCAATGAATATGGCGGATGCTCCTCGGGCAAAGAGTCAAAAATAACGGTGCGTTTCATTATTATCCTCTTCCTTTGTACGAATGTCTGCTATCAGTTTACTCAAAGGTATTTGAGATTCTGTAAAAATAAGGTAGATGGCTCTGTCAAATGATGAAACGATTAAATGTATTAATATCAAAAAGGTAACATATAGGGTCGAAAATTGTCGCTAAAAATAATGTCGCTGTAGCTTAGTTGGATAAAGCACCTTCCCCGGTTAGGAAAGAGATCCAGGTTCGAATCCCGGTGGCGCAACAACAATATTTTTCGATAAAATTGATTTTATATGTTTATCTTTCTAATTAATATATTGAATTCATATTTAAAATATCACAGACCGTGTGTTCTGAATAATTACAACTTCACAATAAGAATGTGTTCTCCTAAATATTTTTTTGTTTATAAATGCTAACTGAATTTCCCCGTGTTGAAAATTAGAATTTTAGTTGTCTGGTAAGCCATATAAAAAAAAAACTATTAAATAATGAGATACTTTTAAAGATACGAAGTAGTGAAGCAGTATGTAATGATTAATAAGCGTAGTTTTAGACTGAAAACGTTGAATACAACAAATTAACGAAATTGATATATCTACCAAAACTCTCAAAGTATGGCGGATAGGAAAGTTTATAAAATTTTCCGCTAAATTAAGTCATAATATTGTTGAAATTATTGTACCACTCGACTAACGATGACCAATGACGAAAATCCCTACTGGATCTGTGAACTTTAGGATCATGTTCAGCCATAACTCTCGCCAGGATCGTTCTATGAGCTAATATCGGTTCTTCTCATTCGCCGACCGGTTGGCATTTTTGAAATGTTAATTGGCAGCCGTGCTACGTCGCCACACTACATGGACAACGAGACGGTGATACACGTCTTCGTGACAAAACAGAGAAACTTATTTCATAACGTACACCAAACAATCGGAGACTTTTAACCGAAAGATGGAGTGATTCAGAGTACTAAGAAGTAATTGTATAATAAATTAATTAATTAAGTTATAAGTCGTTCGGCGTTGTGGCTGAACGTAGCCCAGATCCTATTGTTATCATCTTACTGGATGCAATCATTTCATTCGCTATCGCTGTCATATATTCCAGTTTAACTTAACATTCATTAATGGTATGTTATGTTACCCAGGCGCCCGTGAACCTGTCGCCTCTGCGAGAGGCCAACCTGCCCGTGGTGTGGGTTCTGGGAGGACCCGGCTCCGGCAAGGGCACGCAATGTGACCGCATCATCGCCAAGTACGGTTTCACCCACCTGTCCACCGGAGACCTGCTCAGGGCGGAAGTCGCCAGCGGCTCCCCGAGGGGGCAGAATCTCACCGCTATTATGGAGCGAGGAGAGCTGGTCCCTAACGAAATCGTTCTAGACCTCCTCAAAGAAGCCATGCTGGCGAAGGTTGCCACGTCCAAGGGCTTCTTGATCGACGGCTACCCGCGCGAGAAGGACCAGGGAGTCGCCTTCGAACGGGAGATCTTGCCTTGCACGATTATTTTGTATTTTGACGCGACAGAGCCGACGTTGATCACCAGATTGTTGGGGAGGGCTGAGAGTTCTGGACGCGCTGATGATAATGCGGAAACCATCAAATTGAGACTGCAGACATTCCTGAAGCACAACGATCAGGTGTTGGCACTCTATCCGGACAAGCTTAAAAGGGTATAGTTAATATTATATTTTTAATATTGTTTAAATATTCAAGAGTTTGATAAATATCCAAAATTTCCCGACACGGGAACGCCCTTATCGTTAGTCTATATTTGTTTATTGATGTACCAAGCAGGGCTGTGACACATATTATCTAAAACTGATTTTATAATCTTATTTGTCGACCGCGTGTACATATTTTTGTGTAATCTTTTTCCGATATATAAAATTTGTTAATTTAACGTAATATCTCAATTTAACTACTTGAAAATGTAATCTGTCATTCTTTTGATAAGTCTATACATTTCCGTTATCGAAAGTAATGGTGATAATACCTACTGTTATACATTGCACTGGTAGTGTAAGACGTCGCGCAACTCGTAAAATAATGTATAAATGATATATTAAGGAAACAATCTTACAGATTTAGTTGAGATTCATCTCAATACCGTGTACGCGTGATTTATATTTGGTTCTGAAGATAAACTCAGACATCAAAAAGAGACAAAAACTCAAACCATTATCACAGCATACGTTTTGACAGCGAGATTTGAAATGCGCACATAAACGTCATCTAAACTACATTAGAACCCTGAAACTATATATTCTGAAAGTTAGCTATAGATCAATAAACATTAACAGAAAGCGTTTAATTACAAACATTTATTGCATTTTAACTGCTACTGTGGAGATTCAAAATCATCCAAAAGACGAACATGACGACAATGACATTTGACGTTTAACATACGAGCGTGAAGTAAGGCGCTAGACGGTGAATCTTTGAGACACGGTGTATACGAAAGCCGAGAGTTGTCTCCAAAGCATCACACGTAAGCAAAATCCATATCTCAGAGTCTCGAGTAGAAAATCTCCTAAAAATCTCTTCCGTAAACACGGGCCATTAAAAGAATCACTGTCGAATGTATTCTCCTAAAATAGATTTATAGCTCTAGAACATCCTAGCGTTTAGGCTTATAGGTAGCTTCTCAACTGATCAGTCACCTGGCATTTTAATGATTTGTATCATCAGAAACTAAAAAGGTCGACAGTTTGTGCAATGTTTTGTGCGCGATTCGTTGGATTCGATAACGTTTTGATGCGACGCCTAAGGGTTGGCTTGTGACACTGTATCGACACCAACATCGGTAACATCAACCCTGATGATGTACCCTGCAATAGGATCCAAAACGTCAACCAGAGTCCGACACACACGATAAAAAAGCCCAAAAAACTCTACACAAAGGCAGCATCTGTGCTTGAGCGCGATGCGAGTTGTGATTTATTGTTGCACGTATTTTGTACACAGAATAGAATGACGCAAATCATTTGTGTACATACATACAGACCTTTACCGATAAATTTCTGAGATGAAAGATCCACATGTCCCTTTCGGCCCATCATGAACCCTGTCGTGTTATTGCCCTTAGCAAATATTCGAAACCAGCCTTGTAAGTTGATCGAAAATTTTAGATTTTCAAATCAATCTTTTGTTTCCAGATAAATGCTGAGTTGGAGGTGGAAGAAATATTCGCCCAAGTTGTGAAAGAGTTGGACGCCATCATCAGCTAATGCCTCACTGCTCGCACTCCTGGTATCGCTGCTGCGCCGACGGTGTTCTTCGCTATACTATTATTACCTCACTAATGTAAATTTGTTTCTATTTTTATCATAATATGTATTCTATTATAAGGCTATATAAATAATGTTTGGAAATTTTCAGTCGCTGTTTATTTTCCCTGAAAATGGTCACGAATAACAATCGCTAATATTTTACTGAAGATTAATTTATTGTTAATTTCGAATCGCAGTTTGCCTCTTGGGATAAAATATTAGGTAAACATTGAAAACAAAAACTAATCAACCATATCGTATTTTTCTGGTGCAGTGTATGTACGTGTTTAGGCTTACGTCAAAGATAACGTCTTAAAAAAGTACATTTATTTATTTAAAAAAATATTAACAACATACACACTTTGATTTCATTTGAAAGTAAGTTTCTATGTAGAATATTTAGTCCGATAAACGATAATAATACGATCGTATATCGAAGCTATTATCAGTAGAGCTCTAGGTCATATATGTGGCGGAACTATGCCAATGCGGTGTATTGGGGCCCACGTTATATAGGGTCCAAAAAAATTTCGTCCGTATCATACCTTTCTCAGTGTTAATATGGACTGATATTATCTAAAATCCACCACATAAATATAAAAAATCGTTACCCACCAAAACGTGTAAAAACAGTATCAATGTGCAACCCAACCCAGCTATAGGTTAAGAACCAGACTATCACACTAAAGCGAAAATTGCCGAAACAAATATTTTTTAAATTGCAAGTGCAAATAAATGCTTCAAAATACTTGCTTTTTTCCGTGAAATTGATTTTATATGTATATCTTTATAATTTATATATTTAATTCATATTTAAATATTTTTTAATTGCATAAATAATGCGTAAAATACGCTTTCGTAAATTGAATCTTATATACAATACTTATTTACTTATATATGTATATTTAAGATATCGAGGACCGGGAACCAGCAAATGTGGTTTTGTCCGGTAACAAAGAGGAATGTAGGATGAAAGGGAGACTGAAACTGTTATAGCAGAACGATGTCGTAGCAAACTTCGCTAACACGTGGGACATCAATTGACGAGTAGTCATGTTGAGCAGGCATCGATCACACCCCGGGTTGTCAGGCTTATGACGACGCTTGGGTCACAAAGAAAACTAAACTAAATTGTGGTAAATATAACAATTGAATTAATAGTTAACGATGAGAAAATAAACTAGAACTGGACTTAATTAAGACACTCGGATTTCTTATTTTTTTGTTTGAATTATTTATTAAAAAGTCATTGATGCGGTAGCATTGTTTTTATTACTCACGATTATATAATTAATATTGTAAAATAACTTTGATCGTATAATCCTCCATCCATCTCCAGCTCCATCTGTGAGGACAAGAGCAAATAATCCTAAAATAGTTTGAAGAATGAAAAGTACTTTTGGTCAAAGATTATTCACCTTTCAAGTTCCCAGAATAAACAATCAAATTGGAAATAAAATTAGAACTTTAAGTGACATTGAGGCTTTTAAAAGGGATGTTTCTAATTGGTTGTTGAAATTAGGTAGAGCGAATACTGTTTTTTGTTTACTGCATTTTGTGTGTTTTGACCTTGCATATTTCTCTTTACCTTACATATACTTACATTATTTTACATGTTGTATTGCACATTGGTATTTTTTTTTTCTCTTTTTAATTTTTTTTTATATTTTCACTTTTACTTGCCATGTATATTACGTATTTTATTTGATTGTATTTTGCCTTCAATGAGTTATTTGGTTTTGTAAAATTTAATTTATTTGCCAATTTGGCCTAAAATAGGCTTGTAAAATATATGTACCAAACTGTCTTTTTTTTTAACTGTACAATGCTTATATGTGTTTAAATAAATAAAAATAATGATAATAATTAACTGTGTTAAACTCTGCTAACTGAATAACTATATCGCGACACGTGTATCGACAACTCAGTGTTGCCATTTTTAAACAGGGAATAAACCGAAAATCTTAAATTACGTATCACGGAATTCAACAACAAAATGCAAATGTAGAATGCTATAAAATGCCAAAATACGCCTGTTCCAAGCAGATGGGTAGGCGTTAAAAATAATGATTTCACACAATGTGTTCTGAATTTGATTTGTACTGTGTTTATTTGTTTTAAAGTCAGTTTACATTTACGAGAATAATTTTTATATTATACATTTTACAAAACGATACAAATTTATTCCCTTTGATAAAATTTGACACCCTTTCAATATAATTTCCAATGGGTTGCTTATTCATGAAGCCAAACGTAAGTTTCATATTTTAAATGAATGTTTAAATAGAAATGGATTCGAGGTGTCAAAATGATTAATTCTAACGTATTTTCATATTCAATATATGAGAAAAAACAACTTTGAATTACTTTAAATACAACAGAATTTGTACAAACAATGATGTTAAGTAAATCTGTCACATGCTTAGTAATTTAGAATATAACATACGTGCACAATGTTCAATAAATATTATCATCGATTTATCATATGTACGCATTGTATTGATTTATGAAAATATTTGTTGAAATATCTGTTGATAAACTTATTTACCATCACATAGGCAGAGAGGATAGAGCGCCACACTCACTGTACTAGCACACAATTCTCGCCTCATCCATATTCATACATATTCTAATACAAACTCGCTGATTATTGTAGCTTCTAACAGGGCATCTTCTAGTATCTGATTTACCTGGTCATGCAAAGTCTTCCGCGGACATCCTCTACTTCTAGTGTCATCGACACTTTTTATTTATTTTGAAATTTATAAATGAATTACTTGATTCTATTACAAACTAAAGTTACATATTTTTTATATAACATATTGATGTATCTCTCTAAAAAAGAGACTTACACTGTAATAATATTTAAATAAGTCAGAAGTTTTATAATTGCATTCTATAATTTTATTTATTGTCTAATTGTGTATTTTTGAAGTGTTCGTTTAATTTATTTTTTAGTTGTTTTATATCCTTTATCTTCTTGATTTCTTTTTTATACCTAAATATATGAAATTTTGTTGATTGTGTTTGATGTTACATTTAGGGATTTTAAAATTATGTTGAAATCATAAGGATGTACTTGTTTCAAGTTTTACAATCTTATTTTCTTTTATTCTATTTTAGGAACTGGGAATTTTGAAAAAAGTGTTTGTGTTGAAAAAGTTGATCTTTTTTAATAATTTTTCTCTGTATTACTTTTACTGAATTGATTATGTTATTATATGCTCCTCTCCACCTTATAATTGCATAACAATAGCAAAGTATACGTTTTTAAGGATGTTTATATTTAATATGTTTCCTAATCTTATGAATATATTGAATCCACACATTTTCTTATTCTCTTCACCAATTCGCTAATGTGGCTGTGCCATTTTAGATGTTGATCGATAATTACATCGGGATATTTGATTACTTTTTTAGGATTTAAGGTAGAACATGAGTCGTTATAGGTAATTTTATTTCAGTTGTTATGGACAGTAATTTTTATATTGGGCGGTGTTTTAAGACTTTTGATCGAAAAGGGAATGAAATAAGTTTTTTAGTTTAAAGACGTAAATTACTATCGAACCAGGATTTGAGTGTGTTCATGACGTTGTTTGCGTATTTGTTTGCTATGTTCCAGTCATGTCCGTTTACAATGATAGCAGTGTCGTGTCGTCGGCGCATGATATAATTTTTTCAGTCAGTTTTAATTTTAAAATGTTGAATTATAAAGAGAAGTGGGCCCAAAACTGCCTTTATGGTATACTAAATTCACTAATTAAAGGTTGGCTTAGAGTTTCGTTTATTTTTAAGTTTTGCGGTCTTTCGTGAAGATAGCTTTGAATCCAGCTTACTGCTTTGTCGTCTATACCAAAGGATTTTAATTTTAATATTAGTCTGTTGTGGGAGACCTACGACCAAGGCGAGCAACCCGGGGCACCGATAAAGCCGAGGTGCTAAACATGACTGGGAAACCGTGTTACCCTGGAGAATGGCAGCTAATTCTCCAATATTACAATAGTTATAGCTAATAGGATGCCGTTAAAAAAGACGGAATCTGAGAGTCTGAGTGAATAATTCAACAGATCCACTAGTTTTTTTTTAAATCAGGGATGAAAGCGCCCAAAAAAAAATTTGCCCGAGGGCGCCATAGAGGCTGGGGCCGGCCCTGGTTGAAGGCACAAAAATTCCAATACATCTAAGAGATTTGTCTAGAGATTCTCGGATGATATTAGATAGCCTACCTATTGCGTCCTGTGTGCTTTTGTTTTCCATGAACCCAAACTGGTTTTCATCAATATCCATGATTATTCCAAAGTTTGATGTTGGAGAAATTGGTGTAATCCTCAGGATTATCTGATTTATGTATGGGAGGCTTATTTGTAGCGTACTGGGAATATCCCGATTTTTATGCTTAGGTTTATTATATGCATTAGAGGTTTAGATATTTGTTTTTTAATAAACTTACAGTATGTCACAGACAGTATGTCCATCATAACCTGACACTGATCTCTCTCTCTATCGCTCTCATCTTCAGATTAGTACACTTTCTCATGCATGCAAATTAATTCATTGTCAATGTATGATATTCTTAAATAGTGTACATATATGTAGTGATTTTAATGAGGCATAAAAAAATGTATTTTTCATTTTATTGACTGAAAATTTTACGTAAATTTTACGTTACCCATTTGGCATTTACAAATTTCGCAACCAAATGCACATTATATTATATATAGGTACATACATATTTTATTAATTTTAAAACATCGTCTCCAACATATACATACAAATCGTTTATAAAAAAAACGATATGTTCACAAGAAACGATAGAATAAATGCTTATTATGACCATGGTGAAATAAAAATATATAAGTAACTCCTTAAAAAGATTTTTATGAATTTTTATTTATTGATATATAATATTTACGCAGATTCTGCACAAGCTAATGTGACAATTCAAAATTTGGTAGAAAACAATGAATAAATAAATATATTAAATTTGTGATATGATTTTAATAGAAACGAACAAGAAATATTTTTTATTAATTATCCAATTTTCTGCGCAATTGCAAGGCGTGCGAGTTTAGAAAACGTATCTGCATTATATAATACAATATATATTTTGTAGTCTCTTTTAAACCTTCAGAAGTTTCTGATTTCATTAGTCACCACCTGACCTTGAAAGCTCTTGAAACCGAAAGTTGAGGTCGTTGTCTTAAAATCAATGTCTCAGGTGAGCCGCTCCGCCTACGACATGAACCCCGTTATGAAGTCTCCCGTGATCTTCGTGTCTGGTGTACCCGGGGCGGGCTACAATACGGTCTCTCAGACCTTGGCCGCCATCACGGGCTACCACGTGATCAACCCTGGCGAGCTGGTCCGAGCGGAGGCTGCCAACATCACCACGCTCAGGGGGATGCGGTTGTCTAAGATGCTGATGGAGAATAAAGTGCCTGAGGTAAACACTGTCACCGCTCCTCTCTAACCAACTAGCATACATTTTTGTCTCGTTACTCTAATGCACCTCGTGAACGATCTAATAGTTGAATTTTCTTCGCGTCACGAGCGTCGTGTGTTCCTCTAACACTCGTATCATATATTTCTTAACTTAACCTAACCTAACTCATGCATTTCACAAGCAAAAACCATCTTACATCTTAACTATATGGATTACGCTACAAAGAGATTCCACTCGAAATTTGCTCATTCTTCACTCTATGGTGCATAGATTTTTCACAATTCAGTCTACATTTATTCTTCATTTCCCAGTTCCACGCTCATTTCCATACATAAAAGCATAATTTTTAATCATATTTTTCATTGCTTAAATATTGATATGTGATAAACTAAGTCAAAACAAGAAGCAAACTTATCAACTGGTATAGAGGGAAAAATATTGCCAATATACCACTATCTATCTGAACTGAATCCATTTGTTTGAAAATGACAAAATGACAAAGTGTGCATATTTTCCCAAACCAGAAAAAATCTAATATATTTCTTCAAGACTACATTGTACTTCCATTCAAAGATAATATATTCCGATCGCGCAAATAACGGGCTCGAAGCTTAAAGGATCGTTCTCTCGAGCATTGTGATACGGAGTAGTCTTTGATGATTTATGCGTTTGCTTTTATATCACTTTTCGAGGCTGTTTATTAATTATTATAAATATGTTCCGCGGGGCATTTGAATATTACATTACAAACTATATTAAAAGATAAAGCTGGTCAACCAAGAACGCAAAGAATCAACGGTTCTCGTTTAAAACAATGTTAATTATGATGACTTTACCGAAATAAAGCATAGCTTGCAACCGTTCCAAAAATCACATGACACGATTAACATATTTCTCAACTTTTAGGAAATCATCGTCGATTTGGTAAAAGAAAACATGCTGGAGCACGTTGATGCGAAGGGGTTTATCTTATGCGGTTTCCCGAAAAATAAGAAGATGGCTTCTATTTACAACAAGGAAGTGAAGACCCCGGAGAAGGTGATCTCACTGCAGGTCGCTGATGAAATAGCCACCATGCGACTGCAGCAGAAACTGACGGAGTTGGGACGCTCAGAGACTGAGGTTCTCAAAGCGGAGGGTAGAGTGAGGTCCGCAGTTCCTAAAATAAAGAAGGTCACGGAGAGATTCAAAAAAGATTCTGTCATAACGGTGAGCAATTAATACCTCAATTATTGATATTAGGTAGGAAAAATGCGGCTTATTGTTTGAAAATTCACAAAAATATTAATGAAAACCAATCCAATGCGAGTACTCGAGCATTTTTCATTTTTTTATGTGTGGAAAATAACAATCGAATTTACAATTATTAAAGTTTTCCCGTGAGCTGGATTTTTTTCTTACTTCTTTTCTATTTATTTGAGTTTTTATTTTCAGGTCAACAGCTCCCAGGGGGACGTTGCGACGCTGAATGAAACACTGCAAACCGCTACGGAATCTTTCAAAGAATTTATGAAGATGGAAAATACGAATATCTCCGATGAGCCAAAACGAGCAGATGATTTTGATGTTATCAATTTATTCGAAAGTGTTGGGTCTAGTCCACAAATAAGTTCGTCACTGTCGTTGAAAGAATTTGTAGAACCACTGGAAGATAAGCAATTGCAAGACAGCGATTCCACCGAAAAAATAGGAAAACATATGGACTTCGTCAATGAGAGTTCCATGCCAGAAAACCTTTTAAGGGATCAAGATTTAAACGAAATTTCCAAAGTGCCCTTTAATATTTCACAAACTTCAACCAAAGTAGAGCTAAACGATACTAATCAATATTTTTGTAATTTGGATGAAAATGCCGAGAGTAGTCACGGTGTGAGGGCTTCTCATTCTTACAATAGACTAGGCAAAACTCTAGAGTCAACCGATCTCCTCAACACAGAGAAAGACGTCGAGTTCTTCCCAGAAGCTGACGCTGACGCACAAACTCGTCTCGAAGACCGCCAACACACATCTCAAACATTCCAGGATTACATAGTACACGACGCAAAATATAATGAAAAATCGACGCACGGTTTTACAGAATATAATTCGTTAATTACCAATCATAAGGATCAATGGAAAACTGAATCAGAATCATTGAAGGAGTTGATAAACCAGAAACCGAACCGTATCGTTAATTCTGCTGAAACGGCCTACATGAAAGATAAAAATAATGTTTGCAATCTGTCAGAAGCCACCTAAACATGTCGGTAATCATACGAAATGATGACAGGCTTATAAAGCAATGTTCTGCCAATTCATTTATCTGTCGTTCATCGGATGTATTACGAGTGACTGGATTTTTCATGCACGCTTTAAATTGTTATCAGTGTTACCTATTGTTAGTCGCTCCTCTAATAAAAATCCGCTTAGAAATAATATATTTTTTTGTCTCTGGTTACATGTATATCGAAATAAATGTCCAAATTTGTACGTCTGCCCTATTTTATTTAAATGAGTTTCTTTGTTGACAGTTTCTTCCTCATTTTGTTATGCTCAACATTTTGTTACTGTCGAAGATGCTCTAGTATTTTGAAAGACGGGGAACTAGAGTATTTCATGGTGGCCATGTGCCACCGCTCTAAGCTCAATGCTATTTCTGTGGCGAACTATAAATCTTTAGAAGCATGTAAGAGACTGGCTTTGTCAAGAAAGGCGGTGGCTTTTAATTTTAGCCCTCCTGTGAGAAACTTTGAAAACACAAATGATGGTGATATTTTAAAATCGTGTATGATTTTTTCATGTCCTGAAGTCGAAAATTCAACTTCTCTTACTCCAGACACAAGATTTGATTATTACAGCGCTTATGCAGATCCAATACGTGAGTAAATCTATCATTTTTATTAATAATTAGACAAAATACTTTGTTTAAACCACTATTTATTAATTATTCTACATGTTTCGATACCTATGGTATCATCTTCAGGAAACAATGTATACTGAAATTAAAAAATACAAGCATATATAAAAACAAAAATATAAAATGGTGAATAAGTAAGAACTAATGTGAAAATAAATTTAAAAGGTGACTATTTGCATAGAAAATTTGATTATTTATAATATTAAGCTTGCTATTAACACTTTTTCTTATTTCTAAAATTTGAAATTTATCTAAGTGCAAACTTCTTGCATTTGAATATATTATTTCTAAACCCTTATTAATATCAAAGGAATGGTTTGTTTCCAAAAGGTGATTGGAAAATTCTGAATAGTTGATATTTAGGCATCTCAAATGCTCCTTAATTCTAATATCAAAATTTCACATAAAAATAATTGCAATCATTGCAAATTAATTTGTAGACCCCCGATTTTTTGTAATCCTTATCCTTATCATTGTTATTTCATATATAATTATTTAATTTGCTATTAGTGTAAAAAGCTGGTTGTATAAAATTTGGGATATTTTTTATAATTGAATTTAAAGTATGATTATTGAAAAACACAATTTTTCTCCACCGCTTCCCACTATCAATAATAGGTGGGTAAACATATGATCTGATACACTTTTTCTAGTACTTTTTGTTTAACAGATTATCTATTAATTTAATATTATAACCATTATTAATTGCATTTTGTTTAATAAAATTTAATTCTATGTTGAAGTTATTTATGGATAAATAAACATTTACTAGTCTACTAAGCATGGAATAATAATGAAGAAGTGAATATAGTTTTTAACCCACATTTTTCAATCAAATTTGCAAATTTCTGCAAATAGATGCATTTAAAATTAGATCCTTATATGTGTTTTTGTCAATTATAGCCCCGGTCAATTCTACCTGTATCGAAGGCATGGGTGTATTTGTCGTCCACCTTTTGAAGGATAACTACACGAACGCAAAGACTAAGTGTCACGAATTTGGCGCCGGACTTCCAGACATCGCAAGTGAGAGCAGAACCAATAGGCTGTCGCAAATCTTGGAGCTTTCCCTTCCGAAGAATGGTCCGCGACAAGCATACATCGGCATGACTGACTCGGAATCTGGAGGACAATTTATCAGATCCAATGGAGAACTATTAACTTGCACCACATTTCGCGCTTGGGCTCCCGGTCACCCTAAAATACGTCACCCTGGACCGTATTGTTGCACTTTGGGCCCTAGCAAAATGTGGAGAGTTCTCGATTGTAAAATGAAATTACCCTTCGTCTGCGAGATTTTTCCTGGAGGCTGGTACCAAGATTATAACATGTACGAGCCAATAGCGTGTTTGAACAGTGATAGTGAAAAAGGCTAGAAACGAGACATATCATTTTTGATCTCTTTCCATATTGATTCATCCCAGCATGTGAATACTGTATATTGACTAACTCAATAATAATAATAGCACTAACAGTTATTTCAATCAACAAATAAGCAAAGGATGACATAAATGTATATAATGATGAGTAGAAGAGATCGAGAAAAATCTCTTTTATAGATAAAATAGTCCGTATCTATTAGATTACAATGTATTCATATTTAAGTGTAATTAAATCTAGCGATCAATTGGATTTTCATTTCTACAAAGGTTAAAGGTCCATTCCTTTTGCCACGGAGACCGAAAATAAATAATTATGTGTGCATGCTTGCTGCCCGGGATTGCTTTTTTTATTGTGATACAAAAATTGGTCCACGCAGTGGTCGAGTGAGATGTCCGTCAAGGGGGTGGGGTGATTTTATTATCTTCAAGATCTTAGATCAAGATCTATTGAAATAAATTTGGAAAGAATGGCTTTCAATTTTATTCACATTTAAATGGTGGAGAGGTCGGAAGGATAGTGCCTATATTTTACGCAGGATCCTAAATAATAACAATGCGAAAGTTGGTTTAAAACGGTCAAAAGGTGTAGACAAACAGACATTCAATGTTATATACAATAAAATCCCGTTTATTCGAAGTCGAGAGGACCGAAAATCAAGAAAAAAGTTCGAATAACGAATTACGATACTTAATATATATTTTTTTTTTTTCATAGGTACTAACTTTTTTCATTACAACTCGAAGAAATTATATATACCAATATACACACATTTTAAAATAACAAACAAGTTGTCAAAATACAGCGTAAAAAAATCACAACATTATTTTAAAAAAACACGATTGCTATCTTTTCGCGCCATTTTTAAAACGTCAATTGTCTAACTTGTCAATACCGCAATTTCTCTGATGTATTGAAGTTAGCAACAGAAGTTTCCAGCCCTTTTAAAACTTTGTTTAGTGGTGGTCACGGCGACATTTCGCACTCGCCTGTGACGTCTTTTTATTTTTTCTTCAACCTCCGCTTCCTTACTCTTTATCCCTCCGTGACATTTCTAACCTTTCAACGCTTAAGTTGTATCTGTCATCATGTTTAATATTGTCGACAACGTCGTTAGTGGGGTCGTGTATTCTTCTGTTAATTTTATTTTGGATAATATTTTTTGACAATCTCGTATATTAATTTTATTTTCTAGCAACTGTTTGTGTTTTGTACGAGTTTCGCAATGGTGCTATTTTAGAGATTCTAAAATTATCAGTCAAAATTATAAAAATGTTTTAATTTGAATTTAATGAAATGCGGAAAAGTCTGAGGAACGCAAATCACGCATTCGCGAATTTCAAAATATATAACACGTAAATATTAGAGAAATACTAATAATTGTCTTTACATATAAAACAATGGTAATAAAATAATTAACAAGATGAGAAAATCTGAGAAACGCCAACCACACATTTTTGAAAATGCCTCGACACTAAACATAATATAAAGAGAAATGTCTGTATTAAAATGAGAATAAATTAAATAGTTTATAAAACACGGAAAAGTCTGAGAAACAACCGCGTACTAGCGTTTGTACAACAAAATATACAAACGCTACGTAAACAAAAATAATTATGGTATTAATACGGAACAGAAGATTGGCAGGCACTGCATCGCAGAAATTGGGAGAATTACATTACCTAGAAGGGCGCAAAGATAATAATTGCTATCTTTTTCTAATGTAAAGAAAACGAGCGGGAAAAAAAGCATACGCATTAATGTGTCGCGACAAGGATTTAAAAATCGAGGACGCACTTCTTTGTCATATTTTTTAGTATACTGAAAATGAGTGAGAAAACAAACAATGCCAAGTTATAAATGTAAAAAATAAGTTATAAATATGAATTAAAGGTCTTCACAATTATTAAACTATGTATTTGACATTTTTCCTTATTTATAATCTGATCAATTTCCCAACATTTTTATATATTGTTAATTTTTATATTGTATTATTATAGATGTATGTATATTTTTTTTATCTTTTTTCATTTGTGGTAAACAAATTCTTACATATATTTTATATTGATCTTGTATTATATAAATGTTGAAAGCCACCCCCATAATGTAAGATCTTTCTTATTTGAGGGTGCATAACTATACTATTACTACTACTAATACTATTATTTATTGTCGAACTTTATGCGTTGTGAATGCATAGGGGCGCATACTACCCATTTGACATTTGACAGATACATCGCGTAGCGTACGTGTATTTTGCAGATTACGGACATTTGACAAAAAAAAAACGAATTGGCAAAAAATAGATCGATAAACTCATCTGATAGGGTCCAAAAATAGCTTCGAATAACGATATTCGATTTATCAGTACAATTTAGTATGAAAACTTTTCAGTGGGACCACATTCTGCTCCAAAACTTGTTTCGATTTCGAAAATTTCGAATAAACGGGATTTTACAGTATTATTTATATAGATTTTCGTTGACATTTTATTTGGTTGATCGCTGAATAAGATTTTCATAACATAATTTACACATAGTACGAAAATGCTAAATTATTATTTATGGTGGCATTATCTTTGTTGTGACAGCCACAGAAAATAACATTTGCCGCGCTCATATATTTTCTTATTTCTACCACGATTACTAACATGTTAGCAAAAAAGTATTTAGTAGTTGTTTAACTCGTTTATCCGTTCAGAAATCTACAAAGGATTTTTTTACATAGAGTTCGATAAATCAGAAAAATATGAACGCAACTATTATTTTTGTGACAGCTGACAGCTAGAGCTTTGTCAAGTGTATCTATATATCTGTGTCCAAGTGACCAAACCCCTAGATATAGCCAAGCCTAGCTACAATCGAGTGTTTTGATTGTTGTCTGAAATCCGTCTGCCGTGAAATTTTGTACAATTACTCTAGTTAGCTGTTCACGATAATACTATTATTTCTACTAAGCGCACCATAATATGCGATAAGCCGAATTGAAATGCCTGTACGTACATCAGGCATTTCACATAATTAAATCTCTGTTTATAATCTCGATTAAAACATGGGTCAGGGAAAAAGTCAGTTCACCGAAGAAGAGTTGCAGGATTATCAGGTAAGCATGCACTGTTGTTCAATCTAGCCTTTTCTTTTATAAACTTGGATTCAGACTTTATGAAATAATTATCCTAAATTGAATAATGATGTAAAAAACAATTTTTCAGGATCTGACGTACTTCACGAAGAAGGAGGTATTATTGTAAGTGAACATACATACATTTATATCAAAACGTCATATTCCTATAAGAATAATAATATCGTAATAAATCTTTAATTCTTTTTATGACTGCACTTTCTTACATATTAGTTGCTGCCTACTGGTTCTTCAGATGTTCATTCAGAATTCGTTGTATTTGGTCCTGCCATATCTTATGGTGGTCTTCGATTTAATCCATCCATGATCACAATATATACTATGCTTTCTTTAATCATTAATTCTATTGACTAGGAAATCTATTATAGCATATTATACATTATATAAATCAATATTTTTTTAAATAATAAGACAATACTTTGATTATTCAATATGTTTTGATACCTATGGTATCTTCTTCAGGAAACAATGTAATTTGTAAATAGTCATCTTTTAAATTTGTTTCATATATTAGTTCCTACTTAGTTACCCACTACTTTATAGTTTTGTTTTTATCTATGCTTGTATTTTTAATTTCAGTATACATTGTTTCCTGAAGAAGATATCATACGTATCGAAACATGTTGAATAATCAATAAATAGTGGTTTAAACAAAGTATTTTGTCTTATTATTTGTATAATATAAAGCAATTTTGCTAATATTAAAGAAGTAAAAGTATGATCAGGTTGGGCGTGTGTGAAAATCTATTTTAGTGTAGAGTAAATAATGAACAAATCTGTAATAATTCAAAATGAATGTAAAGCAGACTGCATTAAACAGGATTAAGAAAAGATTGCGTAGGTGGTTTGATCACGTGGAACAAATGAATAAATGATGGTACTAGAAATAGAGGATGTTTGCGTATAAAGTCTGCTGGCACGACCAGCTATACCAGATGCTGGAAGATGGTCCTGACAGAAGCCTCAATAATCGACAAGTGTGTATGAGAATTTTCTCATATATAATATTATACTTGTCAATACATGAATGTAGATAAGGCGATAGTTGTGTGTAAGAGTGTGGTGCTCTATTTTCTTAGCCTATCCCCATATTAAATGACGTAATAGTAAGTAAGTATTGGAAAACTATTATGTATTCTTATTTTCTTGAATTTGTTCTTAAAATATTGTTTGCATAATTTCTCCCCTAATTTTTGTATCCTTATAAAATATATTCATCGAAAAATATTTGGTTGCTAAAAATACCACCGACCTAATAGTGATGGTTAAATCGTTGCTTAAGCCATTATTTATTGTGACTGTGATTGTGTTGAATTTTGAGGATGATTGGTGACTGATTATTTGTAATTCTTCAAAAAATGACTTGTACGCTAGAAAGTAAACCTCCAATATTTAAATCTTGTTTACGAATCATCGTTAAATCTCAGTTACCAATCATATTCATAATCAGTCACATAGCGGTTTACCATCACTAAAAACTAAGGTCTGAAATTGCTACTTTACAACAATAATGTGTTTAAAAATATATGTACATTTATGTTTTCATATTAATTTATTTTTCATTATTCTTATTTAAATATTAGTGTCTTTTAGTCATCTTCCAAAAGAAATTCATTACAATATAAAACACGATAAATCTGTAGCAAAATATATATATTTTAAAATTATTTTGTTTTTATTTTCAGTGCTCATCAGAAATTCAAAGCATTGGCACCTGAGAAAGTTGGACACAATAAAAATGCAAAACTGCCGATAACCAAAATTCTGCAGTATCCGGAGTTGAAGGTTAACCCCTTTGGTGACCGGATTTGCAAAATATTTAGTTCAAGTCATGACGGCGATTGTACTTTTGAAGATTTTTTGGACATGATGTCTGTATTCAGTGAAAGTGCTCCCAAATCTGTGAAAGCAGAACATGCCTTTAGGATGTTTGGTAAATTAAAATACTACTATATGTTTTTGTTCAACTATTTTTTCACTGTGCGAGTACTATTCCATATCAAACATGTAGTATTGCTCAGTTGCACTCCAGGACCCTGGAGATGATAGTCACCCCACGCCACCTTCCTAAACATCTCATCCTCATTTTGTCTCATCTTAATCCCAGGCACGGACCGTTGGTCTTATACTAACATTTTTTTAGTTTATATGTATATGTACGCATATTAGTATATTACTAATGAAGTTATATTTTCATTGGCGTTTTAGTGAAATCATATCTGAATACATTTTCACCAGAAGATATTTATATATTTCTACCAGTGAAAATATAATTTAACTGATAGATGGTAGTGAAATTATATGCTGCTCTAAACTGTCGTTGAAACTCATTTTGATAGTCCATTTGTGTGTTTTTATTTTCACTTAAAATATGAAAAATACGAATTTTATCATTTAGTTATCAAAATAATGCTTATTTTTTTTTAAATAACACATGGACAATACTATTTTATAATATGCTTTAAAATGTAAGTTCTAACACTAACATAAACAATAACAATAACATAATTAACTACCATAACATTTCAAAACAGTTGTAGAGCGACACACCACCAGTTAAGGCCAAAATGTTCCAACGTCAAGTGATATCAATGACACAAGTTGTTTGATACATTTAACTGGCTGAGTTAGTGAAATTATATTTTTACTAATTTAATTAATATAATTTCACTCGTAATGCACATTCACTGTTACATATATACATTTTAAAAATATATTAATGAAAGGATGATATAATTTCTCTAACCATATAAAATAATGTCACAATATGACACTTCAATTCATAGGACAGCTATACTGATATTATTTACTCTTGATTTAAATAATTTTACATATTCTTCATTACAGACTTTGATGGTGATGACATGTTGGGTGTGTCTGACTTGCGGCAAGTAATAGAAAGATTGTGCGGAGCGGCCCAGAGACTGAATGAATCTGAGATGCAGCATCTCATCCAAAATATACTTGAGGAAGCTGATTTGGATGACGATGGAGCATTGTCATTTGCAGAATTTGAGCACATCATTGATAAGAGCTCTGATTTTGCGCAGTGAGTTATGATTATTGATTTGAGTTATAACTGACAAAAACATTTCCAGAAAATGAAAAAATATTTAAGTTTATAATCAGGAGAATTTTTATCTCGGGTATCATTGTATTAATTTATGTAATTGTGGTAGTGATCTTAACTTACTTACAGCGTACTTGCCAACACAACCCCATTATGTTTGTCGATCGACTTAACCATTCAAAAGTGCCATGATATTAAGTATTGGAAAACAGACACAGTAAAATTAGAAAAAGCAATTACATGCAGTAGTGGGATTCAACATTTTTAGGAAACTGGTTCTCTTTGTACATACCAAATTTTTTTGTCTATTAAATTAGTCATGTAGGAATGATATCACTAGGGTCAAGATGGTAATTCGAGACAAATATCCTGTTGAAGAAGTATCTCTTACTTACTTATCATCACACCATTTCCACGGGGGTAGGCAGAGAGGATAGAGCGCCACACTTTTCTGTCCTGACACAATTCTCGCCACATTCATACTTCTTCTCATACAAAATTGTCAATTATTGAGGCTTCTAACGGGACCATCCTCTAGTATCTGGTATACCTGGTCTTGCCAAGTCTTCCGCGGACGTCCTCTACTTCTGGTGCCCTCAACCATATATCTTTTTTACTATTCTCTCCTCATTCACCCGTTCCATATGACCAAACCACTTAAGTGATCTTTTCTTAATCTTACTCACTTTACTAAAATCAGCTTAAATATCCCTGCTCCATGTAAAACTTCTTAACCGGTTTTGTGAACTTTTGTAATTTTAATAACTGGTTGAATACTAACACCGGTTACGTGTACTAATGGACCAGTGACATTTAACTACTTTCTGAATAATTCACAAAATACGTAAAACTCCGTTCATTCGTAACTCACAGGACTGAAATTTAAAAAAAAAAATCCGAATTAAGAATAAATGTAAACAATTTTTTTGAAGGCAACATTAGAAAGAAATTTTTAAAAACGCGTCAGTTTGCGCTACCGAATTTTAGCGTGCGCCGCCGCTGTCAACATCATGATTTTCATCTGAAAAACATGGTGACTGTCTATTATTTCAGCTTTTTATGTGTCAAAATGTTTATCAAATAATTAATTTCTCCTGAATAATGAAGATGTGTGGTGACATGTCCAATATTAAAAACAGGCTTCTTCAAACGATTCACCAGTGCTTGACGCAACAAAATTACAGACATTTTAATTTGATTAGCGGTCGAACTTGCCTTTTCCATCAAAATTGGGCAAGAAATTAGAATGGTTTTACCATATATATGTCCAAAATGGAGCAATTAATTTTTAATCCATTTCACATCTATACATATAAAGTACACTTATGGATTACTGAAATACAATATTTTATTTAAATCTAATAGATAAGAAAAAAATAATTTAATAAGCTACCTGATAAAACAGTATGTTTTAAAGGATTTTAGCTCTCGTAATGTCCCACCATAATTCTCATGCAAAACATGTGCAACACTTTTATTTTGTTCATCAAAGATAGCTTGCAAAGGCTGGCTTTTATAACCTTTCCTCTCCGGTGATGTAAACTGAGTTGACATTGCCTCTAATTATGTGAATATCTCTGTAAATATACTAAATACAAAGCTGTTTGTCGCATTTTCTTTTTTATAAAAAACATATAAGCTATAATCAGTCAGATAAAAAAAAACTTTTTTATATCTCCATATTTTAGCAAATGATACTAGACATCGGTCATGATGATCTAGACTATAATTGAACTGTCTATAGATTTCTTTAATTGGTTCCTGCGTCATTCTGTTTTGTTCCTTAGTGATCCACTTGTTTATAGTGGGGTAGGGTAAATAGTGTTCTTCGACCTGTTGCTCAGACACCATCAATAGATTCAATAGGATGTTGCTTCAAGGAAAATGTTCCACATGTGACAGTCAACAGTGTTCTCCATATACGTTTAGGAGGGTTTGAAAATAAGATAATCAAACTTTTCTAAGGATTAATATTTTAAAAAACATCTTACGTACATTGGGAGAGGCATGTCTTGAATGGAATTATAATTTTCAAAGATAAATTAAATCCAATTTGGTAGTATGTATTATATATCAAATCATTAGATTAATTTTTGAACATCAGTTATATATGTATTAAAATAAAACTTGCTAACAATCTTATAATGCTAAACATGTGTTCATATTGAAATGATTGCATTTCTATTTTGTTTCAGTGCATTTCGAATCCGACTGTGAATGAATATGTACAATATTAATGAAGAAGTATTGAGATGATCTTATGATGATGAATTACAAAACAGTATTATGTTCTTCACTCCATTCAGCCAAAGAAGCTTGATTTTTAAGGCACAATTCACAACAGAGTATCATACTCATTTTACTCAGTATGTAAATAAAATGTGTTTTAGAATTCCAAATGTATTTGCCGCGTGTCATGCGCCATGTGTGAGTTAATCATTTTATTTTTTATTGGTATTTATGTTTTAGTTTATTACAAGTTTTGTAAATGTTTGTCAAATTAACAGGGTATAACCAAGCTCTCGACAATGCAGATATTTATTTCTTTTTCTAATTAGTTTGGAAATTAAATAAAAATCCTTAATAGTCAATACTTTAAAACTGACCTGGAACAGAAATAAATTATGATACTTAACATGTATAATTTGTTGTGCGCCCCCAAGTGTGCATTTTACTGCGTGTTAAAACTCACATCAAAATATGTTGTGACCTTTAGTTCTTAATTTTTAATATAATAATTGTAAGCGTATTTAATGTATTTATAAAGATCTGAATAAATATTGATATTAATGAGTAAATGAAACAATACAAATGTTTTATTACCAACTCCTTTATAGATATTTCAAACATTTTTCTTTATATGTATTATGTATCGTTGATGTTCCTTTTAGTAAAACCTCAAAATGAAAAATATTAATAAATATAAAGCAAATTTTTATTTATTTACTTTCTTCAATATTGTAATGTATAACACATGATCATAAAATAGAAAATCAAGGTTCAAATATTATCACGTATGTACAAACTTGTTGATTTTCAAATATATATCAGCCCAACTAATTCTAGATTTTATAAGTTCAATTGATGAAAGTGGAAGGACTATTATGCCCTACTTTAGAGAAGTTTTCAAGTACATCACACAATTCTAAGTAGTACAAATGTTTTTCATTTTTAATGGAATGAAATGATATTTAATGCATTAAAGTTAATTTGTGACTTAAATGTGAATAAAATTATTATCAAAAGGATGAATGCCAAATATTTGTAACCATAAAAACACCCTCAAGAAAGAATATTATCGGATTCGTTGAGAATGTTTAGCACTCAAGGACTATAAAAACAAAATGAAAATTAAGACTGTAAATATCCTGGCAGCTTCATGCGCATAAAAATCCAAGTGGTGAAGAAAGAAAGGAGGATGCAGATGAACCCAACGGAAATGAGCAGTATTCTATTGAGTTTTGGTGTAGACGGATTATGAGTTCTATCCAGGATAATGAATCCGATTCCACCCATCGAGAAGAGAAAGCTGGATGCTAGCCCCTCCATGATGTACTGGCCATTCACTCGATTGGGCATGAAAGCGACGGGCCGTGAGTGACCATGCTCGTCTGTTGTAGATCCGACACTCGGAGGCTCCACAATGACGTCAAAGATAATACCTGCATGAAAAATCTAATTATAATAATTGTGGTTACACAGCTACCGAGTGTCCACTTTAGTCTACCATTAGAAAAAAAAACAATTACAATAATATACCAGCAAGTAAAATATTATCCTTTTAAAATCAGCAATATTATCTTTGTGGTTATGATTCATATTTTTATTTATTATCTTTGTTTTATTAACCACTAAAATGAGTTTAAATACATCTAGCGGTTTCGAAAAATACCATTTTCTTCTTCAGGATGTCATAACTAACAACGCATAAACTTAACTTTCATGTTAACTTGCTTAAAGTTAACTAACATGTTAGTTATGACATCCTGAAGAAGAAAATGGTATTTTTCAAAACCAGTAGATGTATTTAAACTCATTTTAGTGGTTAATAAAACAAAGATAATAAATAAAAATATAAAATATCAGCTATATAAAGCCCCAGTTTTTATGTGTTATTACAGTGTCATTGTTATTGTGATAGAATGGTGGTGTGTATGTATGTGGGTACGAGTGCCGCACCGCCGGTGTGTGTATGTGTGGCTATAAAGACGGCGTGCGAGAGTGCACATGTCACTTTGCTTGCGGTCCATCGGCTTAGTTGTTTGACATACGAATGATATACCTTATACAAAATTGTAGCTTATTGTAATAGTATATTAATTGTTACATAGTCTATTTATTGGAGCTTTACGTATGAGGTGTACACTGAAGACATACTAGAAGTCAGTACATTACAGTTATATTATTATTATTCCGTGCATTGTATATTTTACACAAAAAAGATTTTTATATGGGGTCATAGGTGTAATGAGGGATGTTTTGATTGGCGGCTGCGAATTGTTGCTTGGACGCTTATGCGCTGAGTTGCATTGCAGTCACCTGTTTCGCATAAAAAAATGCCAACCTGGCGGTGATTGAATAGGACTAGTATACAAGCTTATCGAGATGAGTCAGAGGTGGGTCCCCTCATTAGCTGTATAAAATTTTGAAATGTAAGTATATTACCAGCTGAAATAAAATGTTTGAAAGGTTTAAAATTACATTTTCAACCATTTACCCTACAGCCCCGGACCTGGCTCTTTCAGATTTTCATCGCTTTACAAAACTAAAGGACATTCTTAGAGGAGAGCAATTTCAGAGTGATGAAGAACTGAAAAAAAGAGGTGAATTCTTTTCTCAATAGACTGGCGGTAGAGAAATATGAAGCTAGGATACAAAAACTCGTCACACGTTATGACAAAAGCTTAAATTTGCATGGTGACTATGTAGAAAAGTAATTTAAGATGTTAACAAATAAAAAGTTTTATCAAAACATAATTGTTATTTATTTTTTAAATCTAAAATGCACTACTTTCTGGACAACCTCATTTAATTTCATTTATTTAATGGGCGGTAACAAGAATAATAATAACTCTGAAGTTGGTTGCATGTCCGCACATCTATGTTGGCCATCTCTTGTAATTTGTACCCTGTGCCATGATGTTTCATTATTTGGCACTTAACATGAAGCCACTAAAATTTGGAACTATTGTACTTTCCTTTTGTTTTTTGGTCTAAAATTGTTATGAAACTCTTTTAAGGTACTAATCAGTATTAAAAAAATTCACATCACAATTAAATTTCAAGCACCACAATGAGGCAATGGTTAGACCAATGGATTAAAAGAAAATAAATCGCTATACCTAGAAAAAATTATGGCAGGATGTATTTATATTAATAAAATATCTTATGCCAACAAAAATTTAATTTCTAAGAATGCAAATATATCTTCTTTATTCAGTCTGATATAATGGAAAAAATTATATATCATTTTGGAAATTATTATCAAACACATCGCTACCAAGAAATATCACCAACTGCTGTAGCCTCTGGAGGGTTCAGACAAATATCACCCATCTAGCTTTTGACTATAGCAGAGATAATGCTGGTCGTTTGGCCAGAATTTACCCTGGATAACTTGAAAACTATTATTTCAATCAAGGGTCAACCAGCGAAATCATCTCCACATTTGTAAATCCTTTAAGTCTTTATTTTGGATGGAACACGGCTTAGTAATATTTTACAATATTAAACACAGATATTATTTTAAAATTAGGAAATATTTATAGAAGTGAATCCATAATAAACAAAGTGCATAATCGTTTGCTATTATATATAAGTATTAGAAATGGCGGAAATGATACTTCATATTTGAAAACAATGATTTTTACTAGAAAAACGAGTCAGATATTATTAAAATACTTAATTATTACCGAGATAAAAATGCCGGTACACTAACCTCCTGTCACCAAGAAGTACGAAACCAGGACAAACGAGAACATAACCATAGCAGAAGGTTGCTGAAACCATGACGGTTTTTTAATTTTGATATTTGGAACTTCCAATATATTATACGGTAAGGAATAAATCGCTTCCATTATTACTGGTAAAGTTTTAATTAAAATTAAAAAATAATGCCTCAACCCTACTTCAAAACTTATTTCTGATTTCTGCCTGTTTCTATGATTATTTGACGTGTCAAAAGCCGATGCTGACATTAAAAGATACAGATGATACAGACTTTAAGAAAGAAAAGAAAGTGACACCAAAAAATTTATTTTACCAAAGATCCCACAGACGAACGTACATCGGCGTTGTCTAATTTACTATAATACTATATTTTAATATTGATTTATAATATGAGTGTATGTCGGTTTAGCACAATATTCTAAAACTTATTCTGAAATATATTTCATGTTTGCAAAATCAATAAATGAATGTTAACAATTTCATAATTGTATCGTTATATACAAATATATTTAATATTCGATAACATGCAGAAGAATCATTCCATATATATTTGGACATGTTGTCAAAAAAAGGTTGAGAGTTTCAACAAGCGCGTGATCACAAAAAAAGTTGCGGGGAAGCGAGCAAATCAATTGTATCCTGCAAGATGAATAAACGAAATAAAGAAGTATACGGATTTCTCATTAAACGATGCGATCAATGTGGCTCAATACTGGATGGTGTTACAGCCGCATCTCACGTGTTACATCCACGTATTACGTATATTATTATTATTGATTTGAAAATAAATATGAATTTAAGATTAACTATATTAATATATATATATATACCCTCTTCCTCCGCCCTTCCCTGAAATGGGGTAAAACCGTCGCACAAGACCAGAAAGCTCTTTCGTTTTTTAACCTCTCTGTACGTCGGACCCGAGCATCCGCAGTTGGCCCCGGATAGCTCCTGGCCGGTCGCCATTATTCCCAAGAATCTACTATTAAGCCCCGACAGGAAGCTGCAATGTGCCTCCTGGAAGGCATCCGAAGACCTCGTCTTGGACATGAAGCAATTAGTGGATATTCCCCGCCGTACAACTAAAGGATCGGAAGCCAACCGACGCGGGATAACCAGACGCAGCCGTGGAATCCACGTGGCGTGACCTGGACCAGGGATGGGCTCCAATCGCACGCGTTCGCAGTTGGCCACATGTGGACAACATGTGTCGCAGGGTTAGACAAAAGTAGCTATTTCCATTTTGTGTGTGTTAGAATGTGTAAATATGTATAGCGTGCTTTAATTAATTTACCTCTCTACCATCTCCCCATGACCATCGCTTAATTATGTTGATTTCGCATAGACCACTGCGTCTATGTACATCAAAGAAATAAAGACGTATTGTACACCAAGTTTCAATTTTTTCAGAAGACCACCATGTTCAGCATTGAGCACATAAATATATTATTTTGAATTATTAACGCCTGTCAAACTTTATAATAATCAAATGTCTTCGGTCTTTCCATCTTGGCGTCTTTTTGAAGAACTATAATGTCGGACACACCACTTGACCACAAAGCCACAACTGCGAACTATTGTTAGGAAGAAACTTCATAAAAGTTTTATGGTTGATCTCTTTTGTTTACTCCTACAAGGTAGATATCGAGTCCAAAAGAACTCGATAGTCCTCACTTTCACCTTTTTTTTTATTATCTAGGAGGTATTCTCGGCAGATTTAGCAGACTGAATTGAATCGGATCGGTGCTTAAAAAGTTGTACCGAACTTGCATGAATTTCGAACCGTACCAGCTTGCTCGAAGCTCGAGTCATCCAAAAACCACCATGTGCTGAAGCAGCAACAAGACGCCGTCTGCAACTGTGCCATTTACATTACCGCAGAGCTCTAGGACAGATCGCCGGAAGCTGACGAGATTTATTGTTCTCGCTGTTGAATACTCTTTGATATAGGCCAACGTAGAAATTACAAGTGCCACAATCTCACCTTAATTAAAAAGTGATAGTGAATGTCAGAGACTTAACAGCTGTACTTGTTATTAATTCTGTGTAATTATATGTCTATGTTACAATTTGTTCATTTCAATTCTATTGAATTAATTTATGTTTAATTAAATAAACTTTTTAGTACATATTATTTCCACGTCTTATCACTAGCACACTAAATTGAAAGTGTTATCGTTTCAGAAAAAAAAGATATTTCTATATAAAATATTTCTTAATTAATTAAATGTTAGGAAAATCTAATCATTGTGGTTGTCTCTTGGTAAATGTTTTCATGTTATTTAAAAATATTGTTTCCTTTAAAATAATGTCAAAATAGAGACGTGAGATATATTTCAAATGAAAAAATATCAATTATTCATAAAATAAATTAAATACAATTTGTAATAAATATAATTAAAATAATATTATTTGGTGCAAATTTAAATATAAACTTGTTTCTACAATTTCAATTTGCCTTAAATACTATAGGAGTTTATTTAAAAAATCAAATCAATAGATATTATTTTTTTCAAGAAGTTCGTGGATATTCTATAAATATTTGTCTGTGGTCCTCTTCATATTTATTCTATGTAAAATCTTAAGGGTTATTTTTGTGTGACCGTATTTGTGTGACTTTTAGCCTATCGTAACAACTGTGAAGTACACGTCAGTTTACGGGGTTTTTGAGATTTATTTGTGCTGTTTCTTTTGTTTTAAACGATAAATCCAATTATAAAAGAAAATGTTAATACATTTTCGTATAAAACATTTACCAACATGAATTCTGGAAAAAGGAAATTCTACAAATGTGTACTTTTTATGAATATTCTGTCAAGGTATTTATTTTTTTGAATAATTCAATGAACCCACACATAACCTACGAAAGAAAAGATCGTTAATATATTTTCGTTGAATTTTCAGCTGTATTTTATTTACCTTGGTGTCAACGCAAGTGATATCATCCGGTGAGAGCGACAATTCAACAAGTAATAATACACTTGAGGCTGGTTTATCGAATCAGACGTCCGACGAGCAAAACATCAATAAAGAATCGAACGCAAAAGCTGATTTTACTGAAAATAAGCTCGATTATGTCGAAGAACAATCGACCTCCCAGCCAATTGGTGTCCAGGAGTTTATATTTGCGGAAGGTCTGTCACAAAATTCGGCGGTTGTCAATGGGGGGTGAGTATTGATTGATATTACGAACCTGATCGAGAAGTTCAAATGTTTAATTGGTTCGGTTCGTAAATAAAATATTGAAATAATAATTGATGGCCTATTACGATGTATTTTTAAGCCACTTATTGAATATCCAAACTAATTACACACTTCAATTCCATGACCACTTTAGATTAGACATTTTGTTTGTAATTATTTTGAAATCTAGCTTACAATTTTATATTTAATTTATTGAAGCTGTTTGTTTAACACAATAATATATGCATATTTTATGTAAAATATTTCATTTTCTTATGTTAAGGTCATATAGTATTCATTCTTCAGCTGAAGTATTTACATTATATATCTTTGTAAGTATTTGATACTTTTACACATTTATGATTGTGGTAAAATCTAATATATTTACACTAAACAAACCAAATACGTATCTTTAATGATTTCTATAATTTAAATTCTTTAAAAAAAATAAAAAATTATCAACTTCAACCAAAGACGTTCGTGAATAATTTATACGTTTACTTTTTGTGAGTTTGTTTTGACTTATTAACACTACTCCCGATTTATCTACAACTATTATGATTATCATAATGCTACTGAGTTTCAGTATGAGATTACAATGTACAGAGGAGTAGGTACCTAATTTATTTAATCTTTGCTTTTCTTAAAATACAAAATGAATACAGGTGCAACATTTCATAATTGCGACACATATTACTATCTTAGTGTGCCAACAGTAAAATTATGATATGCACCAATTAAGCTGAAATTAAAACCGAAATTACTAATTATGTAAATAGTTGCCTTCATATGATACTTAATATACGCAATTTTCGGGCCCCTCCTGTTCATATCTTCAAACAAGCTTTTTAGCAAATAAACAGAAATTAATCAAAATGATATCTTCTATATATCTGATAACATTTGTATTGTAAATATTATAGTATTATTACAATTCTAATTTATCATAATATTTTATCACAAAATAATGTTATTTTGATTAATTTGTACGTAGTTCATATATGATATGTATTAAATATCAGGTTCAACTTTTATTAGTGGAATAATAATTCTTTCCTTCTCTAGAAATCATTATTTTTCCACTAGTTCGTAGAATCGTAAGAACGCGGTAGCGGTCCTTAGCATCTGAAATTTAAATCAAAATAATTTCTTTATTTCTCGCATTAAAAAATATTTACTTGGAATACTCACTAGGTGTGTACACAGCTGTTATTAACTTTATTTAAATTAATGTGATTATCACATTTTTTCACTATGTGTTATAATTTATTTTTATACATTTCTAAATATTTACATCTTCTGATGGTCCTGTATACATAATGTATATAAAGTGGGATACATTTATTTAAATATTAAGAATACTGGGGGGATTTGTACAAAAATTATTATTATGTATATAGTTTATTTCTCCTTGAAGCCTATCCTCTCTATTTCCTACGTCCAGCTGCTTCTTGCGATTTTCTCTCGTTTCAGATTCTTCCATTCTAACACTTTTTTGCACCAATGGTAATCATTCTTTCGGATGAAGTGCCCGGTTCAGCTTGTTATTCAGCGAACTACATTTTCTACTTTGGTCCTACTGTGAATGTCTTTATTTCTTATTCTATCTCATAAGGATTCTCCAAGCACAGTTCGTTCATGACTCGCTGGTCTACTTTGAATTTCTGGAATAAACCTGCTATAAGTGTAGTAAATTTTGGCATCGTGTGGGTTAAGACAGAGAGGACGCATTGATTGAAAGCTTTTATTTGGAATATTAGCTTTGAGTGTATGTTGATTTCTTTTGTGAGATAGTTGTGAGGCTTTAATTAAAATATATATTAACATCTAATGGTAGTTATCACAATAATATTTTTGCTATGCTATTGTGAACTGAACTTAAGTACTTGTGTTATGTACAGGATTAATCAAGTCATTCTAACCACTACATACAAGGTGTATACGAGAATAAATGTGGGATTTAGGTTAATCTATTTTTCCCTACTGTTTAGGAAATACATGTAAAGGATGGAATACTACATATTCATCTCGAGTGTAGTGTTTAGGGTATACACTGTAATTTAAAGATAAATAAATTTCATAATCATTTTATTAGCATTATACAGAAAATATTTAATGTACCAATTGCGAAGCGTACATTTTAAAACACAGAAAAAAAAGTGCAAATTGTAACATATAATTGGTATTTAAATAATTTTTTGTTTGCTTTATTAAAATACATGAGTTGGTCGGTAAATATTTATTGAATGTATTAATCAGCAAATACTATCAAGAGCACGCAATGCAATCAATGTACGACTTATCAGTCACATTCATACAGTGAGGCCATATACTAAATGTTGAATACCTTTTCATATTAAAATAAGAACTAATATTTTGAACAATTTATATATTATTTTTATTATCATTTTTACATAAATAAATAAATACAAATGTAAAAATAGATATCTAATAAATTTTTACGTGAGATTTAAACTATTATACGGAAACATAACACATATAATATTATGTAAAATAGGAAATGAACGCGAGATGTCCAATGTGTGTCGTTTCACATTCTCGAGATTGGATGTTATTTCAATAATCAATATTACAAACGAAAACAAGTTCTTTTTACAACTTTACAGTATGTACAATTACATGGTGATCGGTGGAGACAAATCCTCATCATTCACTTTGCAAATTACACCTTTTAAATAATATTTACTGTAAATACAACTGCCTATTAGGTTAATTCTATTAAAAATCTATAAGCAGTATTATTTATATACATTTGGAATCATATTTTCAAAGAATATTGTAATAAACCTCGTTATATAGTTTTGCTGCCAGATTTTTAATGGCAGCACTCGGTGGGAGATATTTTGAAAAATAAATAAATCGGTTTGTATCTTTGCTAAGTCTGCAGAGTCTTCTGTTACTAGCGTGTGGCATAATATAATGATGGTGTGCCAAAAACGCAAGTAACCATTATTACCTGTCATACATTGGTGTATATTTAGGTAAAATACGGTAATATTGACACATTTCTCCGCGAACTGGTCATTGCAGGTCGTCCAAGGCTCAGATACTGGGACCGCGGGTTCAGATAATACCGGCTGCGAGTTTAATTTTCATTTTGCATATTAACCCGAGACATGAACCACTTTATTTAGCGTTAGTTTTTTTTTTTTGATATATTGTAATTTTGGCATTGAAAAAGATGTTATGAAAAATGAAGTTAAGGTGATTGAGTCCCAGAGAGAATCTGATTTCTAGTCAGATGCCTTAACTGCTTCGCCACGGCTGTGATGCGAGATGTGTATATTGTGTATATGTTTGTTAGAATGTGTTAACATAACACGCATATATATACATTTGAAGTGAAGCGTAAACACAGTTGTTTATCGCCAGTTAATTAATATTCAGCTCAAATAATTAGATTAAAATGAAATTGAATTCGGCGTCAGAACCAGCCAGCGTGACAGTTACGGATCGGGTGCGGGTGAAGCGGGCGCGGCCGCACTTTGTGAAATTATCATTTCGGTCGGGTGCCAATTCCATTTGGGAGGATTCCACGTCGAGGAGTTGTATTTCGCGACCCCCGAGCGCCGCCGAGATAATTCAGGTATCTGGCCGTGGCCCGCGGCTGCGACCGCTTCTTGCGTCATCGGGAGTTTTATTTACTCGGATTATTTTTGAAAAGATAAAAATAATTCCGGACGCGGTAAAATGTATAAACGTGAAATTGTCGGCTGTAATACGTGTACTCCGCTTCGTGTAGCGTAATTGTGAATTGAGATTTCGATTAGTAATCTGGTTTGTGTCTTGGCTAAATTAAATTTTACATTAAACTTGCCGGCGAGGGTTTGATCCCGCGCTTCCAGAGCTGATTCTGGTTTCTGAATAGATTAGCAGACCGGTACTCGTAGATGTGTCGATATTCCGTATTATATAAATATATAACTGTACTACATTCTGCGTCGGTACGTTACTCGCGTCAGCATAGCACAATATGGTTTATAGATGTCCTGATGAAAAAGTATTTTTTTGTATCTACTGATAAGCTAAAAAAAGTGTTTCCAACATTTATTAAAAAAACGGACAGGCTAATAACGTAAGCCACATGCGCGCTTATTTCCAATAAAATAATGATGCTATCTTCTGCCACTCGCGGCACGGATCATGTATGTAGTTTCTAAATCCTCTCATATAACATCCCTTCTACATCACCTACATTGGCTCCGGTTCAACACGACACAACATGGCGCTTACTGTATCCCAGACAATTTGAATAGTAGACGTCAAACTCTCCGGTCAGCCTCTACTCCAGCCGCAAGAAGGGTTGTAGAACCGACCAGCCGTTGCTAGAAGTCTAACAAAGTTTAGTGAACGGGCACTTGCGGTAGCGGGCCCAAAAGTGTGGAACTCTGCTCTCTGCCATAAAGAACAATGAATACACCGGAGACTTTATTTAAGATGAAACTAAAAACGCACCTTTTTTATAAAAATCATTTCCATAAGTTCAAATAATATTTTTTTAATTTTAAATACGAAGACAACGTAGGACTATAAACAGTTTGTGTAAAGCGTCCTTGAGATGATTTTTTTTTTACGAAAATGGCACTATAAAAATTATCCAATATTATTATTATTTGTTACTTGACTGGATGTGAAAAGTTATTGCTTTCTGGACGTTCCATTTTCTCAAGTGTATCAATTGAGTGTCAATTGAACAAATCCCAGATTAAACCAAGCAAAAGAATCTCACCTTTTCTCGGGAGTGCTACACCTACCAGATGCATATCCCTTTTTGAATTTCACATCATCCGACCATATTTCAATTAGGAAAACTCAATAGGCCCACCACTGTTCATTGTGTGATGGCAATCATTTGTTGTCAGGCGAATTTTTATTTTATTAAGTATATCTTGACCATTTTGTCCAGATAATGCAAATTGCATTTTGTCCTTTGAATATATATGTATATTTTTTTCAATTAAATTTAGATACTGATTCTACATACTTAATAAATTCAAAATTGTCGTATTTCTTTTTACTCTTTATTAGGTACATATGGTACAGCCCCTTCTGCTCGTGCCTAGCGGAGCAATGTGTTCAGAGAGTACATTTTTTGAGATTCGAGTCGCGAAATTTAAATTGTATTTTCTCGCCTTGCAACACAGCATCGAATTGCGAATTGCAGGAAAGCAACGTAACGTAACGAAGATTTTCCTCGGTTACGGTAAACACGATTTCATGCCCCCCGATATGATACCACCCCGCCGCAGGCGCGTCGCTTGATAAAGTTTGCAATATTTAATAACCTATGAAATTGGTGTTTTGATTGCATTTGATACAGCCGACACTAGATTACTGTTATACGCCGTTATACTCTCTCGTCTCCGTTTTTTTTTTTGTAATAATTAATTATTACACGTACCTACGTACGTACTCGAGTGCCGTAATATTAAAATTGGAAAAATTATACATTGAGGTCTCGTGACAAATGTCCAAAGGTTGTATTTTTTTTCTTGGCATGTCTTTCGATCAGTAGGTCGATTGCGATGTGATGTATATACATATTATATTATGTGTCGAGTATATATATATATATTATTGTACATAAAAAATCCAAATGTAGCTAGCCCGCCTAGTATTATTTCTTGAAGTGCGTCAGTTCTATACACTTCGATTACTATGCACGACCTAACTTACCATCGCGCCGTTCCTCCGCGGATATACAGCCACGCACCACGCTCTTCTATCTAGACACAATTCATATATCTTCTCATGCATACGTCTATTGTTGAGACTTCTGACAGGACCGTCTTCCACACTCTAGTTTTCCTGGTGTGTTCCGCGTTAAGCGTGCCTGTTTGCGCAGGGTCCTAAAGAATTAGTACAAGTGTATGCAAAATTTGGCTTAGATCATTCAAATGGTATAGGATTGTATATAGAACGGACAAACTGACATTCAGTTTTATATATATATATTGTGACATTACACATTAGGGTCACGTTCGAAATTGTTCCGTAACTTGTTTTAATGCCAAGCACCTCGTAATTACAAATAATTGCCTTTACGTTGGTATCGCAATTTGTTTTGAAAGTTATAAAAACGGTCACCATCTATGGTTCTTTTTCAAATCATCGAGCAGAGCTGTCAGATTAGCGCGGTTCAATTGCCGCGACCAGCGTTTCTAATATGTGACTGTGAGCGATCCAGCATAACCAAAGGGTAAATAATTTTATATTATTCAATGACTAGTGCATAATTTACTACAATTTGTTGATCTGATCGCATGGTGAATAATATTTACATATTTTCGCCTTGGTGTCATTATTACCACGGGCTATTTTAAATCTGATCTTCTACAATTCTGCATACGGATCCTATTGCGTCGGTCAGATTGCTAAGGATCATCTACGATGATAGGCCAAGGAGATGGGATGCTCGGATGGCATGGACCGGAGTGATGCCTTCTATTGGAACATCTTGTTGTCACCGCTGACTAGCCGGTGAGAGGGTAGAACGACGGTCTCTACTCCCACAATATATATAGATGTATTATGTATTAATGTACGCTTATTTGACGTATTTATTTAGGTCTCCGTCGCAATCGATCTACAGACATTTCTTAAATATTATCTTGTATTAAAATTGATACATGTAATGTCATAGCCATTTCGTTGACACAATACATCATTTCTAATTAACACATTATCATAATCCTTACAAGCTGAGCGGCCACGGATACTTCCGTGTTCATATTTCTCTACATATCGTCACTACGCCAATCAAATGGTTTTTAATAAAATAAAATAATACGTCTGTTCCCTCATGTCATTCGCCATTTTCAGAATCAATTATGTCGCCGTGTATACACTGCGCAATTAATAATTATTTCCCGTTCCACAACCTCTCGAGTGGTCGTGGCTGGTCAGCTGGCCGGCTGGCCGGCTGGTCGGCTGCCCCTCTACACACACCCCTTGGCTGGCTAGGTATGTCTGAAATAGTTTTACTGTCGTCTGACACGAAAGTTGTGGAGAAAACTCAAACCGAATATACATACGATAGCGGTGAAAACAAAATCGTGCGATTTGCATATTTGTTGCCGAATCAAATCACACTCATTGAAATATATTGATAAGCTATTTCGGTACTCGTATTGTGCGCAGGCCGTCACAGCGCCGTGACCTGTGACCGACCCGGCGTAAACTTTATACGTTTGTGACGAGTATTACATTTCATCATTTTATTTTGGTCGCTTTAGGTATTTAACAACTACTTAGCTAAAATAACGTCGTTCGTTAGCCAATGATTTCTAGGATCAATTGAACAAATTCCCACTTTACGTGCCTGTTTTGTGTTAAAAGATTGGTGAGCCATCTCTTTCTTCGACAATTTTTTATACGTTTTACAATTGATGAATCTCCCACTATTCGTACACAATTCTGATCTCTTCAGCAGTAATGCTACGGGGGTGATATAATCAGAGCGGTTTATTGAGTTTGTGCAGCTTGTGTTACGCTAAATAATCCTGTTATGGTACCTCGGTCAGGGGTCCAGGAAACTCGACACAATTTTCTGCGTAACTCCCGTACTCCCGAGATTGTTCTTTTTCACACTTCACTTTGCTCATTCGTGTTGCCGATTGTGGGTCTGTAGATCTGCGTTGATTCAGTGTTGTTATTGGTCAGGGTGTCCAAATTTTGCTCCTACACACGCTTCGTATCGCTCCAGTTTATTTGTTATGGCCTACGTATGACTGTATCTATATATCGCCATTTCCGTACAAGTCGACTGTTGCAAGGCGGCTGGCAGGTCGTCACATTTATCAATTAAAAAAAAATTATCCTCAGCACAAATCTACAAACACATTTAATACATTGTTGGCCTTAGAAGATTGACAGGGACGGTGATTTTATAAGCTTTCATTTTTAGTTTTCTTCAATTCACGTTCATTCACTGTCGGATAAAGGCCTCTCCTTTTGACCGCCACACCTCCATCGATATTTCGCAACCATCTAACTCATGTAATCGTTTTCACGTCATCGGTCCAGCGATCTAGCGAAGGACCCTTAGGACCTCATTTCAGTACTTTATTTCCTCATCTGATAAGATGACCGGTTCGTAGCTTTTTGAATGTCTTAATACATGATAATAATAATCTGGTTTACACCACTACACCAGGAGGAAGATCACATAACGGAATATTTATGATTGTGTGTACATAATGCGTGTACGCTTATTGATGTTAATATATGAACTTCGTTCATTACATACATGGCTCACTTTCTTCTAAGTCATGAAAGGTTGAACTGTAATGATTACGAAGTTTCTCTAATGAGCATATAATCTCCATTATGGACTTAAATACTTGCGTCCACCTGGATGATGCTATGAAGGATATTAACGGAACATCTCTATAAATTCCATTTCTGCTTCTTTGCTCGCGTACGTCCTTACGCCAGAGCAGTAGGGTATCACAATCACTCAGGATTTCGAAAATGTCTCGCTAAATAGCGTCAAACCGCTTTATCGCAAAAATATGTTTTTTTTTTGCGAACATTCAGTGCTTAAAATAATAATCTGCTAAAACATTGTAAATTCTGTAAAAAAAGGTAAAAGTCGGCTGTGCGAGTATATTCTACTATCTACTAAACGTCTTATTTTAATAAGGAATCCTTTGTCGTCGTAGCATTCTCCATCACTCATCTTGCTTGTCAGCTCAGATGAACAGCATCCTGCATCCATCCTTTCTATCGGTTGATGCTTCTTCTCTTTCCTTTCATTTTTCCCTATATTACATTTGTTATATAATTATTTCAACCGCAGTCGCTGTACGCGAATGATAAAAAGTTGTCAATTCGCCACTTTGTGAATGTGGCGTCATACAAACGATAAATTACTTTGATAGTACAGACTCATTGCTCTCTTTTCGTGGCTAAAATGCCACGACTCAAGTCACTAATAAAATCAGCGAGTACCAGATCTTTTTATCACTCTTCAACCAGTGGCGTGCAGTAGGTATACACTTAGATTATGCTGTTACCGACGATGCTAACTAGGTTTATAAGAAGATTATAATTTTGGGAACAATTCTGCATACCTATTTTAAATTTAAAAATCATTGTGAATTCATTTCTTCAAAAAAGCTCTTTTATTGCTCCATATCGTTCTTGTTTTCGATTTCGATTAAAATATTATCTACGATACCTTCTTCGGACGTTAATTTAAAATGTTTCATTGAGATAATGGTCGAAAACTTATATTTAAATAACAAATTACTATAACTGAAACTCGCATAAAAGAAATGTTATAATATAATGGTTATAATCGTTCCAAAAAATTGTAAACTCGTTCACTTGATGTTGACGAACACCGAATTGATGTTCGGATACACCACGACAAGTAACAGAATTAGAGAGAATCAGAAGAGGTGCCATTGCACAGTTTTCAGGCAAGATAATCCCTTTCGAAAAAATAAAGTACAATGAGAAAAAAATTACTCGAAAACTGCAGCAAATTGGCAGACGTAAAGACCATAGCACGTCTTCAATAGGAACATATTTAGTTTATAGTAAGACTGAACAAACAATTCGTTTCGCGGCATCGGTATGATGTTACACGCAGAGGGACTATCGCGACTAAAAACTAGCCGTGGATTAGCTAATTCGTGTAATAACAGCTATAATTTTATAGGGGATTTTCAGAATATAAGGATTCGTTTATTTTTCAGAATCCCTGTCCCTAGCGATACCATAGGAGAAGAACAACGACACTAGCGCTATTTAAGTGATGCGTGGCCCGAGTGGTCCCGAGGGGTCTGAATCGCACATTGATTAGAAACCGCATCGTGACACCTCGACGTACTTGCATCGGTGATTTTTCTCTTCTCGCCGGCGTGGCGCTCTCTCGCGTCTCGATGAGCGGAGAGCGAGAGCGAGTCTCGGGGGTGGGCTGGAGGTACGTGCGGTCGGAATTTTCTCTCGCCCGGTCACGATCGGCCGGGGCACGTCTCGTCACTCCTAGACTGGAAATAATAATATCGCGCAGCATTTGAATTTATTACGCCGAGCTATCGAGATTAATGTTTAGCGAGTGTGGATCGCACGCTGCACGGGGGACTCGGATGCTGTATATTATTCTCGATATTATTTTATGGACATGGACAAGCATATAAGCAGAGAATAAGGATCTTCTTCCTTTTTGTGTATTGTCTTATTTTACTTTCCTTGTATTGTCGCGGATCGCCTCTACGACAACACTGCGATGAATATAATAATTTTATTGTTATATACGTATTGATAATTCTATTATACATATACTAATTGCGTTTAGTAACCCATTATAGTGTCTTATATAGTAACTACTTACGTGTCCGGCAGAATGTGATGATAAGCGAATGTGGAGGATGAACGAAGTTGAGGATAATCTGGAATGTAGAGGGTGTATTATAAACATAATAAGGCGTATGAATATATTTTGGATCGAGTTTAGTATGTGCGTCACGGTAGAAAGAAGTGTGTAGTACGTATTTAGTCTATGGAACGTACAGGGTGAATATTATATTCCAGGCCGATGTTGTTTCATTTATCAAAATTTCAAGCGTAGCTCGGGCTGTGTGTGGCCACCGACAGGTTTTTCTGAAAGAAATAGGGCCCAATGTTTCCGCTGGCCCACATTGCGCACCATACTATAACTCTGCGTGGGTGTATCTATTAAGGATTTTTCAGTGCCCCAAATAACGGTTGTTTTGTTTAATAATACCCGACAAGTCGAAATGAGCTTCATCGCTCATGATGAGTTTTTTTTCCAAAAGTCGGATTTGTGTTTGTTTTAATATTTTAATGACTTCAACACGTTGTTCAGGCGTTAGATGCTACATAATAAATTGTAATCAACTACTCTCTACGACTACCAAATGCAAACTGACAAATGTCTGCCAAACCGAAAAGGCGGCCAAAGAAAATCGGTCTGGAACATAATATTCACCCTGTACTATGATAGTTATATTATATTTTTTGTATAACTATTATAAACTGTTTTCTCACTCTGTTACTTTCCATTAATATGTCGATAGCTATTGCGCCGTCACTACTCGCATACTCTTACCTGTCACTATCTAACTACATATATTTATTACCGACACTTTTCACAAGACAGGTCAGGTAGGTACTTGGACAAATCTTCATAATGAGGTAGTGGAGTAATTTATTTTATCTTTTTAAAAAATTTCTAAAATTCTCTTTTACAAAACTGAAAGAATTATTTCGATATCTTGAAATATGGCAGTTACAGATTACAGATGGTACAGATGTTTAAAGTTGCGTGTTTTTTTATCGTGTGACGTCGCATCTTCCGAGTAAACAAGTTGGTATTCGACACTCTAGTACTAATATTGTTAGTATTAGTACTTACTGGTACGTGCGAGAGATGTGACATCACACTGTGGATATGATAATCCAAGCGTTTTTCAACAAACCCAACTTTAAACGCCAATATCTCCGAAAGTATTGCACATTTAGAAAAAATCAAAAATCATGGTAATCTGGATTTTTTTTTCTTGTTTTTTTTAACATACTAAAAAAGCTCATTTCTGACATGCTCCACTACCTCATTGCATAATTTAATTTACATAATTATTTATAATTTTAGTTACAAATTGTTTAATTATTTCGAGTAGTGTGAGCGCAACTTCACGAAAAACCATAACCGATGAAAACAAGAACAAAAAATATTAATAGCATATTTATTATTTATTGTACTTGACCTCAAAGATCTTTCAGGTCCATGGTCGACCCCACAATCTTGTATTTGTAGGGATGCTGCATCCTTTCGAACAATACTCGCACGTCTCATTCTCGGGCGTCCTAGAGTCAGAGTTCCCGTTGGCGTTCCCTCATAGACCTAACGGAGTGCTCTGGCGTCGTCACACTGACATTTACTGTCCATCTTAACCTTCGTGCCTTTAATATTATTGAGTTATTTGGGTTTACGCATACATTAGGTCAATAACCACTTTGTATTAATAATATGTCGATAGTTAATGTTTCGGTCAGTATTAATTTGAAATATTACTTTTTTATGCTATCTGCACGTAGCTATAAGGGCTACCCATAATTCGCACCCTTATTTAAATTCACGAAGTGCGTATGTCTGGCGCTGGGCCACCGCTCATCCCTTCGCTGAACCCTTCCAAGTGTTTCATCCCCTAGGGTCATCTTTTAAGAACGTCTGTCGTTCACGTCAGATGAATACGGGTGGTTTTCCCTTAATAAAGTTTCATTTTAATACGATACAATTTGCCGAAAATTCAGCAAATTATTCTTGCGTTTAATAATACAATTTTTTTTTCTAGACTCCCAAGTCCATTGACTTATTTTGCCACATGACTTTGGGTATAATATTGTCATACTCTAGGAAGTCAGTTTGATTTGCTAGTTTTATATAAGTTTTCCGTCAAAATAAGATAGTTTATTACACCTTTATCCACCCCCAAACCATTCATCATGTCAGGTTTGGTTACTTTCGCTTCGTCGAGCCTACCTACGTAAGTCTCATTCTTAACCCTCAAATTCCCCAATTGCGTGGAATTTTTTTTTACGATTTATTAATTGACTTCGTTCATCCAACTATTTTTTTTTTTTTTAATATTTTACACGTAAATATAAATACATGATGTAACAAACCTAGTCTGCAATAGGTGGATATTTGACTGAATTACGAGTCGGAAATGTTCAAGGAATGTGTAAAAATTCTGTACCGTTACGGTAAAATATTGTATAAAATTTTTACAAAATCATGATAAGCGTACTTGTCCATTATTATTGTATATCTTTGCTTCACGTCCTAAATCATTTATGAAACATCGATGAAAATGTTCAATGAATGGAAATGGTAATGCTCTCCATGCGTCTCTATCCTGAAGCTGTCTAGTGTCTGCATTCGTCTTCCGTCTTCCCTCAATTACATTTCTGAGGTATGCATTGTATGTGTGCAAGAATGTGTCCGATCCTAGATTAGAATAAATTGCTTTTTGTTTTATTGCATTACCAGCTTGTTTTGTCATTACTAATCTGGTTTTCATATTCATTGTGCTTCTGGCATCTGATGATAGTGTTCGACATTGGCAGTATTTATTGTGATATACTGCAACATTATTGTTTTGATTAGTTTGAATAGAAACCTGTCGGACAAGTAAAAAAAACTGAAACTTAATTCAGGTCTAAAAGGGTTAAGTGCTAAAATTGCATATATAATTTTCTATAACTTTCCCTACACGGAACTATGAAGAAGTGACCTGCTCGGGTTGTCGCGGAATTCTGAGTTCTTGTGTGGTGGCTAGTTAGTGCAGTATTATCCCGCCTGGGGGTGAGACCTGTATGGTTGTCTCTCTCGTCTGCTGTTTTCATTGTTTTTCTGTGAATTAAAATCCTGCAATTAAAAGTAATTTTTTATAAAAGATTTCCGAGTTCTTGTCGGTGTTTCAGTACAATTTGGATGAAACAATTGGACGAGATTTTTAATCAATTTCTAAAATGGTGTCAGCAATATAACCGGAAAATGACTATTTTTTATCGTCAAATTTGGTGAATTTGAAGGGAATAACCGTTAACTAAAGAGGGGTTTAGAAATGGAGTAAACCAAAGAGCCATGGTGGTCCATGTGTATGTCGGCCACCACAAGAAAAGAAACGTGTGAATAAGATAACATATGAGAGTAGTTGATATAATTGAACACGCCAAAAAAATGAATTTGCAATGGGCAGGACACATCGCTCGGAGGACGGACAGTCATTGAAAGCGTGCGATCATCAAGTGGTACTCGAATGGAATCGACAGGCCGTCCTAAAACCCGCTTGACTGACGAAATCATCAAATTGTGCGAAAATACGTGGAGTGAATAAGAATGGGCAGAGAAAAGTGGGAGACACTTGGGGACGTCTTCATCCAGCAGTGGATAATGGTGGACAGCTGATAATGATGATGAAACGTACAATCTGTTGACATTGTAAATGTCTAGAATTACTCTGTACAATAATGTTCTGATTGACGTAACGGTAAATTTTTTAAATAATATTCTCGTAAAGAAACTGGATAACAATATTAGTAATGTCACGCCCTCGTGAAGAGAACTGAACAGAAGGTCGCGTCACTTTCTGTAAATAGTCGACAATGTTGTACAAAACAAGTGGGCCAACAAATTGAGAACATTTGATGGTGACCCTGCCCAAACTTCTCGATTGTTAGTTACTAACAGAAACAACTGTCTTGTCATTTTGTATGGATATTTGTTGCGAAATGAACCAAGTACGAGTATCTACCTCCGACTCCAGCTGTCACGGTCTTCTCTGTTTCTGTGACCGGACCGCGAGGCGCACAAATGTTCACCCTTCAGCAGTGAAGGATTACAGAAAAACTTTTCACAACATGCAGGAGAAGGATTCTTACATACTTGGGACATGTTGTCAGGAGAAACGACTCTAGAGAAACTCGTCATCCCGGGGACTCTTGCAATAATGGATGCAACTCTTTAAACATCAAACGTGCCTCAGACCGGGAGGAATGGAGACGTATTGTGTGTTCTAGATATGTCGGGGGACCACGACGCTCAACTTTGAGAATACGACGAAGAAGAAGAAGCAACAGCAATCTTTCAATGACGCAGTACGTAATGCAAAAAATATTTCATACATCAATACAACTCGATAAGTTAATTAATAAAAATTACATTAATCAATTAGAAATATGTAGATACAGAAATAATCTTTTTGGTTGCTACCGGGATTCGAACCTATCCGGGGAATTGCGTTACTAATTTGCTATATCAAACGATTACGTTTTCAAAATGTGTTTCATTAAACATTGGGCGCTTTTTATTGTACGTTAGCAACCCTCAAATATGGTAGAAATTATTGGAATATGTCCGTTGTAACTTTCTGCGACGGATTTCACTTTTATTACATTACTTATCTCATTATTCTCGTTTATCTCACTTATCCAGCTTCCATATTGAGAGCACGTCAAGCCGCCGCGCCGCCACGCCCGCGGCCGGCGGGGGACCGGTGGCTGCGCCGCGGCTGCCCATGCGTATCGCTGCAGACAATTAGCTTTCAGAATTCGTACAGGTGGATTTATCGCGCACGATTACGAAACGAACAAGGTTTTGACGAAATATAAAACTGGAAGAACAAAATATTTGTTCATTAATTAATACATCATCTTTCTGTACGAGACGAAGCTACGGTTTTCTTCTGCCGCCGACATTTGCTCTCATTGCAGAGCGGCATTTTCCAGATCCGAGTATGACGTGGAAGTCCGGTATGACTGGTCTTCCTGAAGGTGATTCTGCGTACAAATGCTGCGGCAGCGCCAGACCTTCTGGCGGCATCCTTAATTCGTGTTTCATTCGGTCTATCTTAAGAATTTTATATTAAAACCAAAAGGGAGTAAATCTTTTTAATTATAATTTTTTATATTGTATTTATTTTTAACTTCTATTCATATGATGAACGGAAACGATAAAACGGCCCACTTTTTTGTCCCGGTACCTATATATATTTTAAATACGAGTATAGTGTACTTGAGGTGACATTTTTTATGAAAATGGCGCTATAAAAATGATCCAATATTATTATTATTATTATTTATACCGCTCCAGATGCACACATATTATTTGAACAGCTGATCGTGTCAGGTCTTCACTCTACCCCTGTTGCCTCTAATTTTCGGGACGTGCACATTTTTTTACCCGTCATCCCCTCTTTCATAAGTTCCATGTTCCTAAACTACCTTAGCGACTCTCTTAATCGTGTGGATTATACTACTATTTTTCTAGCAATTTATATTTCTTCAGTCTGTGGAAGGTATTTTGCCTCAAACAACAATTACATAATCGGTTTTATGTTATCTAACGCTCACATCGAGTCGTAATAGTTTTTTCGTTTATTTTTTTACAATTTTTTGGACTTAAACATACCAATGTAATTATTTTTGGATTATTCAGCCGCGAACTGACATTGGACGATACAATCGCCAGAATAACCCAGAAGAAATTCTATTATTATTTGCCGGCCGTGAAAAACTACGATTGTATAAATATGCAACATACGTAGAATATCTCCAAATCGTTTCCAATTACTTTATACGGTTTTTGTGATCGGATATCAAGTATCTTAGAACTTTCTCCTGGAAAAAAGTTATCTCGCGCAAAGTTCGGTTACCGTATCTCGAGATATAATTATTTATTAACCTGACAGGAAATGTTCTTAAAAGATTTCTAACAAATCGGACACAATACGGACAAAAATACGGACGATTCACTTCAAGGGCATTTTACGCATTAAGATTTTCCAACCAGCCCGGTTTTCACGCACGAACTGAACTGTCGGAAGTCTCACGTGTAAACCTGATAATATGTGGTGATTTATTTCATTCCGTATAATCAACCGTAATATTTCGCCCTGTTGACGCGGTAGCCGAACCGACCAATTTGCGGTGGATTCAGCGGACCTCAGATTCCATTGTATACGACGAGTACTCCTCTGAGGTCTTCACCGTGTATAGAAATCCTGGCGCCGCCACACGTGATACAGTGACGTAAATAAAATAATAGTATTAGTAAGGAGAACACATTATTATTGTGAAGTTGCAGTTTTTCAGAACATAGTTCTGTGGTATTTTAATACAAATTAAATGTATGTATTTAAGAAAGATATACAAAAATATTTTTTCGATAAATTGATTTTATCTGTATATCTTTCTTATTAATACATTTAATTTGTATTTAAATAATAGTTGTGGTTCAGAAAGATTTATTCCCACATATTTCAAACTCTTCGTGACGTCAAACCCTTCGATGTGATTTCACTGTGACCCGATACACCCGCGTGACGTCCTCTATCTATGATTTGTGACATATGACGATCAAGGAATGTAACATCAATCTTGTAATGCCAAATTAAAGACATTCCGTTTTCAAAAGTGACATTTTTGTATTACAAACGTTATTTATTATTTTAATTTCTGTAATCATCCGCTTTAGTATAATTCCTATTGTGTATAATATAGTATGTGCCTATTCGTTTCCGCATTCGAAGCTTTGCTCGCGAAACACTCCACCAGTGCAACAAATGAAGTGTTGAACATTACCGTTCTAATTCCACGTATGTACAGGTGAATATTAATTATAATTCAATGCAATGATCGTTAAATTCAATATAATAATATATTTTTTTAAATTTCTCCTCAGTGAAAATACTCTTTTTACAAGGTGACCGTATTTTACTGGTTGCACGTCGATGCACCGCGCATGCACGTACGTATACCCACGTGGGCAGCTTCGTACTTATGCGGCGAGGAGTACTTGCACTCCGCTAGATACCGCCTCGCGTTCGCGGCGCGCGGTCGCGTCAATGGACCCAGTCTGCGGTGCGCCGATCGAACGGCTAGATAAACACACTGTGACAGTTCGACTGGACCAATTATAACATGTGCGTGTGACTATATATATATATATATGTTACGTTCATAATAATTAAGTAAGAAATTTTTCTTACGATGGATTTGCGAGAATCGTTGGCGGTTGGTGCGTTTTTGTGGTTTGATTCCAAATCGGGCTGTGTGAGAACCCGGGTGTAGTAAAGTTGTTGCCCTGCGTGAGATGTTATTATTTTATCATTTTTTAGCCCTTGGCCAAACGTTATTTCGGGTTTTAAGATTGATTTGTTTATTTATCATTTTAGTATATACGATACAAACTATCCAACACTTTCGTCATTATTAGATATCTATTAAACGAAATTTTGACTAGAATTTGTGACATTTTGATTAATGTATTTCCATGATATTTTAATTAAAAAAATTGAATTTTCATTTAAAGTATTAGGCACACTTGTCGAACATTACAAGAAAGTGCATACTGCATAATTAAAGAGCGATTTAAAAAAATATATTGTACTCGGAGAAATTTTTTTCGCTAAAAGAAAATTATTTACGTTGTTCACTCGTCAATTAGATGTCAAATTGGGGTTGGAATAATTATTTATAAAAATCATTTTATATATTATGTTAATTTTTTTAAAATTGTGTTTTGTTACGACTGAGACAACAAATATTCCGGCGTTGACAATTTTTTTTTTGTAGAATGCAAATTAATCATGAAGAATACCGCATCGTTTTATTAGTATATATTTCATTATTTTTGACTCGGGCCATTTTAAATAGTCACTCTTCAATTGTATTATTCAAAACGTATTAACACATGTCACCCATTAAATACAATATATGCAGATCACGTAATACTGGTCTGGCAGATAATACATATTTATAATGTACCGAACATGTGTGCAAGACTCTGTTCCTGAAGAAAAACAGTTATGAAATCGTTTGGAAATATCGCATAAGTTGAGCTCAAAATACGCGATGCCTGAAGATTCATCTCGCAGCATACGATGAGGTCCATTGACGGGATGATTTATCTTAATAATATTTAGTATGAACTGTCGTAATGTAATTAGATTACGACGATGTGGCCGGGCTGTCGTGCTGTTGCGCGCACCCACTACCCGTAATATTATTATTCAATATACGTACTGCGAGAGATTTGGCAACCGCACGGACAGAATACCCTTTACAACCGCCGCGACGGACAAGCCTCCGTAATCGTAAATAATATTCAATGTCGTGCATTCAATAAATTGCTTGTGTGAGGTCAGTGTACGATGATTTCCTGTACAATATTGCCAGGTTCTCGATTATTATTTATGATGTTACGCGGGACAGGACGCTGAGGGTTTCTGGTAAGAACGTCGGGAACGAGGGCTAAAAACAGATAGTTTCTAATAAGATTTTCCTCAATTATGCGTCTCCGTCAAGCTCGGCATTCTGCTGTCCATTTTCAATTTTTCACCAGCAGCAGGTGCTCAGAAACCGTCATATTGTCTGCCCAGCGGAGCCTCGGTACAGTTTAGAGAGTTTTGCACACACGCTTCGGTTCTATTCAGAAAAATACCCCGTGAATTAAGTATTGATGTATTGAATTAGGTATTTAATTGGCGTTAAGAAAATTTGTAAATATACTGTTATTTGGTAAATTATAAAATCTTCGTCCATTTTGGTGCTTTTATTTTATGAATATTTGGTAGTATACGTAGTATGCAGTGTAAGTTGTGTTATAACAATGTATATGGAGTATACAAGATAATTATTAGATAGAACTAAATAATGTAGTGTTGCACAGTAGACTATACATATATGAGACCAAAATTATATTTGGTCTTCCCATCAGTCTTTCCCCCTCGGATTTCTCTAGAGTATCCTTTTTGGCATTCGTAAATCGTGCACTCGTCACAGGTGTTCTGCATGTCTCAGTCGAGCCCATTTAACGTGTATTGAGTTGTTAGAGTTTGCGCTCCTTGTGTGTGTTGTAAAGTTCGTCAGTGTGCCGGGTTCTCCATACTCCATCATTAGCGGGTCCACGATACGCCCAAATATTTTCCTTGTATTATTTTATTTCTCGTACCCTGAAGATTGTTTATTGTTTACCAATAAATGCAGCTTGTGTACATAATTTTGTGGTACAAAGATATGACTTCAGAGATAAAACAGTTTACTATTAACATAATTAAAATACATCATCGCGTACGACTTGAATACATGTTTATTAGAAATATGTAATGTTACGATAATACTTGCATGATGAAATAAAGAATAAGGTGCAGAGGATGATAATTTATCATTACTTGGGCACTTCAAATAACAAACTAAAGCTCATTATAATTTTCCCGACTTACCAAAACGGCGATTATATAGGTTATTTTTATACCTTGGTTTTTCATGCGTACTTAGCTTTGCGTAAAATATAAATATTGAGTGTATAATACAGGCATTTGTTGAAACCATTATGTAGCAAACCGCACGGTAACTGTACTCTTGTACAATGACTTCCAATCTGCAATAAATTTATCTTAATAGTGCGCAAAATACATAGACACATTGTGTTCCGACACGACGACATCTTTGTGCGATTCCCGGCTGTATTTCTAATTTCTTCATTGCTCGGCGTCATGCTTATATTCCAAGAGCGAAAATATTTAAGATCTAGTGCGCAGTATTCGGCACAAAAAAATCTTGTTCTCTCGAGTCGCATAAATCGGAGGATGTCACTGTGGACTGGTCTACTTGTGTAGCGTCTCATCCTCATCCTCATCATTAGGGACTGCACAACCAGTTTCCGACATTTTGTACTTATTCCAGTATCGAAACATGTATTTTGTATGGATAATACGGATATTTTATAATATTCCTAATTGTTTTTCTATTTTTTACCGCAGAATTTTAGGAATGTTTACCTTCAATTACGTATCAACAATGATTTTTTTTTATCTTATTTTTTATGATAGAAAACGAATGTTTTTGATTACTATCTTTGATACTTATCACCGCTCGCATTGATCTTCAATTTCGTGTTTTTTTTTGTGTCTCTGCACAAGAATGTGCTTGGCCGTGCCGAGTGCCACTAAGTGTTTTGTTGTTTTTCATAAATTAAATTAAATATTTTTCATAAATCAAATCATAATTGCGACGCCCATTTTAGATAGCCGGCGGCGACTAAAAAATATCGATATTCTGTATGTTACATAATAATAATTAGTCGTGATAGCGACCGGCGAAAATGTAAGTAATCTCTACGACCGAAAGTGATTATAATTGTTACAAATATTATATTAATTGTCGTATTATGTGCGCACATCACAAATGTGCCGGAATTTACAATATATATTCCATCTTTATAATCAAATAATGTAGATACCTACATTTGAAGTAGGTATATTAATATTTGTATTATTATTAATTTCTAGACATTCGTCGCCCACAATTCTTTTCATATAATAGTTTGATTATTTGCATTGGATTTGTTATTATTTTTTTAACATCTCTCGGTTTCGGAATGTCTGTTCCTTCGTCAAGGAAGAATAAAACTAAATCAAAATTTAGTCTTCGATTCAATCCAATCATCTCGAAATTCACTTTTTAAAATCTGCTATCGTTCGAAAAGTTCTCGAAATAAAATAAGTAATAGAAAAAGATAGATAGATGAGAAAAGAAAAAAGTATTATTTATTGAAGCCCCTTTTGTCATTTCTTTTTTATAGTGTTTGAATTTTTGTTTTTGTTAAACTTTTTGGGAAGTCCATTAATCTGTGATGCGTGACGTTGACCTCGTCCTGTTTTGGACGCCTTTTAGGTTACACGCCCGTCTTCTACTCTCGGTCTCGTAATTACGGTCATTTTTAATCGTGTCCGGCTTTTAAAAGTAGGATACCGAATACTTTTAAACAAATTATCATATTTATTTATTTGATTAATTTCGTAGAAATATGAACGATAATTCGTTAGCAACGTTTGTAGGTTGATGTCTGCATATGATCATGACGCGAGAGTCTTCGAAAAGTCACTCTTCACAAGAATTGTAAATATCTTGACTGACGCCCCCCCCCTCCCCCCTCAACGCTAAAAACCTTAGAACTAGTTAACGATAAAATGACTAAACAAATACGTCAACGTTTTCTAACTAATGTAATTTTAAAATGTCAAAAACGAATACAATGATAAGAGTACTAATTGTACATTTTGATTTTGAGCACGACACAAATAGTTGTACCTCAAAACGTGACGACGATACATCTTCACGCAGGAAGCCGTGTCGGTGTGGCTGCGCCGTGTTATAATCTCACGTGGACGCACATCCGAGTGCGCATTGTCTCGCCTCAGCCGGCGGCGGAACGTGATCACCATCCCCATAATCATATTATCTACAATCTGAAAGATGGCATACTTATTTTATTAATGTTGAAACGATACAATTCCATTCATGCCGATAATTGGACCGTATTTATCGATTAAAATGATCTAAGGATGTTTTAAAATCGCAACTTGACAAATGGTGATTTCGTTAAAAATTAATGTAAAAATGAAGTTTAGTCCGCGATATTGTTAAATTATTTTATTTTAAGAATAAGTAATCTAATGGGTCCACTGATAACACGGTATGCAAAAAAGCTGTAAATGAGATGAGAGACGAACCGTGATGGCAGAACTACGAACGAAGAGAGCCTACCGTAAGTAAATGAAAAGAGGTAAATGTGAAAAGATAATAAACCTAATGCGGTTGCAATGAACGATGACCACCTAGTTGTTCACCTATTCGATATACAATATCTGATTTTCAGCCAAGGGAAGATGGTTAGTAGTAAGTGTAAACTTTATTTACGCACAATTATCAGAATAATACACACAGAGTGTCCCTTTTAATGGCTTCTCGTGGGTAGGCTCCCAATATTAGCAGCAAATCGCTTTCATTACATCATCTGTCGTCTATGCAATCGTTTCGACGGTTGTTTTTGACAATATCTCAAAAGTTGTCAAACGCCTTAATAAAACGTAGCAGATCTTTCTAAAATGTACAATGGTACTACAAATTTTCCTTACCAATTTTCGTCCTAATATTATCTTACTGAGAGGCGTTATCTGACCAGAAACTTTTTGATCCAGTCGTTGGCTCCAAATTCTCCCTTAATTTCGAGGCGTCGGTATTGGTTTTGCGGACTTCATCGAACCTCTTGAAAAGGAAAAATATATTCACTATCATAAATATAATTCGTTTGTTGATTTCTCCAGGTTCAGTAGGGATTCTTATACCCAGGATTAAACTTTTTTTTTCATTTATATAGAAAAATATTGAATTCTTAGGTACCGTGTGTTACGGTGGAATTTGAAGGTAAATGATAGATGAAGAAGCTTATTCAGAAAAGGGGTGAAGTAGATGAATGGGTGAAAGAAAGACGGAATGTACTGAATGTAATGAAAACATACCTACCCGACCCGTACACGTGTTTCAATCAATAAAACATGACTTAGGATTTTGTCGAGACGTGACTTGACTGACGTGAAGTAGTTGAGCGATCTTGACACATTTGAGCCATTTTTCTGTGTGGAGCGCGACCGCGAAGTGCGATACATAAGACATCCATTGAAACTTCAATCACGTCTACTCTACAGTTTGGAGAGGTGTACTTCTTATCAACAGCCGTATATATCGACTAAATTAGAAACAGAGTGGTGCGGGAGGGGTTTTCTGGTCCTAATTCTCGATAAAGACCACAAAACCCCTCCCCCTTCTCTGCCTGAATAGGTCGTTATCCGTATGTATTTAATTTAGATGTTATTTAAATCTGTCGATGAGAGAAACCGCATCTCTCGAATCTATACCTAGTTGTGATAAAATTAAAATAGTGATGTTGGACCACGTGATAGCGGCTGAGTCATGCTTCAATTATTGTCCCAACAGTGATTTCTCTTAGAAATACAACCGCGACAGCTATGGAAAATAAGACTTTGTTCTAGAAAAGTTTTGAATGAATCAGTGATGATTTTATTCAGAAAAAATTGTTTCGCAGCATGTAAAAGAAAACAATCGCTATAAGTAGGCTGGTCAGGGCCGGTGACTGCGCCCGAACGCTGAATCAAATCGTTATTCAACGTCTCGTCATGCAAATTTTGGCTGAACGACTCGCTTAGACTTTTCAATGGCGCGCGTCCGCCGCACTTTATTGTACCGCGATGAAATAATTGACCTGCCAAGAGGTGTTTGACGTTTGATGGAGTGTTTATCAGCATTTCATTTCACCAGGCTCGATGGTGAGATTCGCTCGGCCCTTCGGCGAACGCTTTCGGAACGGTCTGTTGTATGCTGTGTGATCACTACAATTAGTATAGTATACAACGACCGTGCATATCTTTCTCGCTCGCGGATTGAGAACGCTGGGTGAATGTTTTGTTATTGCGTTCGATGGTATTTTTATATTACATTATACGGGCCTGTCGCATTCTGATGAGTATAGTGCAGATGGTAATGTGTAAAAGATCTATCTATTGAAAAAAATATTACTCGAACATTCTAATGTCGAAAAAGAGCAAAAATCTTGAGTTGTTCTGAAAAATTATAACTTGACAAATAAAATGTGACTTCATTAAAAAATATATAATCAGTTACATTAATTTTTTCTGTTGATAAAGTGGACTGAGACTCGTGGCGCCACCAGCAAGTTGCCGCAAGTCGCTTTGAATGGAAAAAATAGATGTCTCACTTAACAAATGTATGTAGATGAAATTTGGCGACTTCTACACATAGGGGAAATATATGGTTTTTTCAATACATATGATTTTTTTCATGTCTTTGTAGGCGATTTATTAGAGTTTTTAATAATTGTAGATAACTACATAAATAAAATGTAATTTCATTAAAAAATATTTTAGATGGAAATCACCAGAAAGTAACATACTACCAGTAATTAATATCTTGTGTTGTGGTGTTATATTTTTATCTCTATGTTTATGTTTTGCTGATTTTATCAATTTGCTGATGGTGCTAAAACATTAAAATTTTATCTTTTTGTTAGTTTCGAATGGTGTGATACAATTTTATCTCTATTTCAGTTGAAACAGCTAATTTATTTATTGGTTTATCAATTGCTGATAATGTTTTTCAAGCCTTGTTTGTTTTAATGAGATCTTTTTCCTTCTCTGATCCAGCCAATGGAGTCGCTCCTTTGATCTGGAATCCATGGAAGGTTTGGAGTATATTTCATTTGTATATGCTCTTGACATCTACCTAGATTAAATTCTTGCACGGCTAAACTTATTCACGGAGACAAAAATGCGTCGTTATTTTCATCTGGTGCTGAGTTTGTTTCCCACCTTGTACCAGTCTTCCAGGGGCTTCTCCCGGACCAAAGAGACCGGAACGCGTTTTTGCTCGGTGCTCAAGTGCTGTATCTCGAGTTTTTAGTGTAACATTATTACCACAAAACAAAAATAACAAAAAAAACACTTCAACAATAATAATAAGCTTTTTTTCACATAACGCGTGTCATATTATATAGCATATTTTTTATATTCAGATTATCAACAGGTTGTCAATTCCCTTCATATACTCGTATAGTTCTAGTATGATGTTAAGGTTCAATGTGAAAACATTTTAAGGCAATTGGGAGAATAACGTGTTACAGAATACACTTTTTATGGTTGAGAAATTGAAAACAATGCACAAATTAAAACAAAGTTATGGTACATATTGATAATTGAGGAGAAGCGTATGTACAGAAGTCAACGAAATATAATCACGTGACACAGTCCTCTGCGTTCATAGGCATGTATTACACGTTAGAATTACTATTAACCATATATAAAACAATCACCCTTTTAAACTGAGCATATCATTAATATGTCTAGGTTAGTGTTAATAGATGGTATTTCTGATTCACATTATAGTACATTCATGGAACTATGATTTTGTGCAAAAAAAAACAAGTTGAAGATAATTTGGATCTAAATTGTAAATGCTAATTTAAATACGCCCACTTCTTACCGGTTCTCTTTTCTTTTTCTCTTTATTATAAATATATCCGAATATCACTTTTTGGTTCTTCATCAGGATTGTTCAAAATTATGAAAGTTCGATATATTTTTATTTTAGTTTTTGCTGAGCGTTTAAGGGCCCCCGAGCGGTTGTCCGGGCGGTAGTCACGCCACTGTGTCGGTACCGTGTTGGCTTTTGATCTAAATATTTGTCGAGTGCGTATAAATGATTTAAAATTTCAAACAGTTTATAGATTGTCTGTAATCATTAGATGTTTAGATACATCAACGGAGAGAGAGAGCGCGCTGGATCAATCACAATCAAACTCATCCGTAATTACGGCATGCAATTATAAGCCGAGAGATACATTCTTACACGTGCTTGAGATAAAACGAAGAGATGTTATTTTTAAATCGCATTATTTGCGTTTAAATCCATTGCACACTGCTATTAATTCTCGCCTGTTGGAACACGTATTTCTATTTGGTGAAAACACATCTTGTTTTTACTGTACACGCGTTCAATGTAGATTTAAAATGTTATTTGCACTGTATGTTGTTATTCGGCGAATCGTCCAATACCTAGTATTCAAATATTTGAACATACAATGTGTTTTTCTCCAGCGGGTTCCATTGTAAAATTTGTCACGAAACCTGCCTTAGAAAATTTTTAAACATTTTTATACATTATTACTTTTACTTTGTGTTTTATTTTCACTTTACCGGGATCGATATCAGCCGCTTTATATATATATATATATTATGTCAAACGCCACCTCGCGGACACCGCGTATCCATTATTTTAATTGTACTCAAATCATCTTCATGAACAATAAAATATGTGTACAATCAGGCCTATTCTCAAAATTGCAATATTGAAATGAAGGTGATTGTTACACCAACCCTCAAAAATAGTGTTATATTTGAATGAGAGAGAGGGAGATAAACGTACCATATTCTGTCAAAACTATCTGTCTATTTTTTAGGGTTGGTGTAACAATCACCTTCATTTCAATATTGCAATTTTGAGAATAGACATGAGTGTCTGCCTTCTACATTTACTTTGCTAGTTATAACAATTATAAATGTTCACAAATGACAATAATATATTTTTTATTGTAATTTTATCAGTTGAGATATTTGCGTGAGTATATTTTATAACCTGATATTCAGGCCTATTCTCAAAATTGCAATATTGAAATGAAGGTGATTGTTACACCAACCCTCAAAAATAGACAGATAGTTTTGACAGAATATGGTACATTTATCTCCCTCACTCTCCCTCTCTCTCATTCAAATATAACACTATTTTTGAGGGTTGGTGTAACAATCACCTTCATTTCAATATTGCAATTTTGAGAATAGGCCTGAATATATATTTTTGTTGACGACCATTCCTCGATTCAGAGTCACGCGTGTGGTGAATATGGATGTTTATTATGATTGCACAGGCATATCTCAGCCAAAGCTCTGTGATGCCTGCGCATTATGATGAATTATACGATAATAATTGGAATTAGGAATATTTTCAGAGAAATGTTTTATTTTCATTTCTCAGTTTATTTTTTATCCACTCCTTTGCAGTGCACGCCCATGACACTCTGATAACTGTAAGGAAGTCAGCCGACAAAAAGAATTATTTTAGATTGATTGTTCCATATGTTTGAATAATAATTAGACCGCCCTGTCCTCCCGCCGATGCTCCGCGGCGCGTCGTGAGCAATTTGTACGGGAGCGGCGAACGTCGCGTCTGATCGGGCCGGGTCGTCGCGCGGCCTTTCCAGATGATCGTCACTGTTTATTTCAGCTGCAGCATGTTCCGTCGCGAGTCGGACTGCCGTGTCGCTCTTCATTGCGCGGACAATCAGCTTTATGGTCCCCGAGTCTAATTCCTGACGTGCTTAAAGATCGGTCAACCGTTTGGTGCCGAGCCAACTTTGTTTTAATGAAATAAAGGGTTGCCCTTGGCAAATATGTTTTTGTAATATGTAAAAAAAAAAAGGAATTTCAGACAAAGGTTTTTATTTGATGTCATTCACTCACGAAGACTGCGTTACGTAGGCTGCATATGTAATATTAGGATCTAAGTGTCAAAGGAGTGGTTTCAGTGCCTAGGACTTGCATAGTCATGGCATCATTTTTAATTCTTCCTTTATACTTAGACCCATCTTCATTGTCAGTCTCATCTTCATATCTAGTTTTTCATTTTTGTTAGTTTTTTTTCTTTCTTATCTTAGTATATTAAAATAGGAAGACTTCTGTGGTTGGGAGAGGTGATGTGGAGAGGATGGCCGGACAGCAAACACGAGATCAGGGCGCAGGGGCTTGAGAAGGCCAAAGCTAAGGTGGAGTGTCATAGTTCTCAAAGACATATCTCTCTTAGAAAGGACTGGGGAAACGGCGGATAATCGAAGAAAAATTCTCGAGGAGACCGTGACCCGCCAGGGAGTGGTGAGTGGTGAGTGGTGACCCAATAGTGATTGATTGATTACTTTCATAGTCAGGTCGTACTTTGACGTTAGTCCTATAGTATAGTAGTAGTATAAATTAATAGTTGGTCTTAATAATCATAAAATAGAGATGAAATGTACAACGGTACACAATGCTTTAATTTTCTCAAATCAAACCCCTAGGCTACAAAAAATAGGACTATCATGCTGACGATGTCCGAAATTCCGACCACTTGCACAAATCAGCAAAACTGTCAGTACATGCTTTTATCAACTGAGACAAGTATTCGGAGACATCTTCCTCTTGAGGCAGCCCGCCCAGAGCTAAGTATGTATGTATCGGTGATCATTCTCAATATACACACCTAAGGAAGTCTTCATAAAAACAACTCAATACACTTGTTTATTAATGGCTCACTACATTACTATTACTTGCTTATTATGTAATGGCGGTGTGTTACAGTAAACCCGAACCAATTGTGACACACATTTCGCAGTAGGATCACTAAACTGTATTTGTGTAAACTGTAATTTCGCCAAAACTGTACTCTTCCGTTCCACAACAATTTTTATTCATATTAATCCGACACCTACCGTGTTGCTATGGTTCTCAAAATTAATTCATTCTCTTTTTTATCACCGGGCGCGTTCATCAGAAAATCACTCTCTTAACATGTTTGGCCGCTCTGTTTTTACTATTCGACGTTTAATACCCAATTGGCAAGCTGATGGAAACTACTGGAAACCGTAAAGTTGAACGGTCGAATGGAAAAAATGTGTTCATCTTCTTCATCTCACTTTCGATGAGAGCGTGTGTGATCACCGATAATGATTGTAAGTACCGCTAATTGCCAATGACGGAATGGACGGTCACCACCTGTTCTGGTCCATGGCATTTCTTGCGTGTTGTCGTGTATTCATCTAGCGCTATCTCATTGATCTGTATTGTCATCATCGCATGAAAGATTATGAGAAAATATATTAAAACAATCGGTGTAACAGGATGCTGAAGTGTCGGAAGCATTGCATAAGTTTGTGATCGACATCCGCCGCCATTACGGGTCTCGCAGCGTCGAATGTGTTAACTGACTACTTGGAAGGCAGTAAAGCGGGGACTGATAGGTACGTTGACGCCGTAGCAAAGGGTGCCGCAGATAATGGAGCCAACATACGGATTCTATGTGAGAGGAGATGGAAAGATACAGTCTGCTTATTTTCGGTAGTTTTAAGTTGTGCGAGATAATAATTATCATTGGTTTGCTTCGATGATGCGTTCGGTAGCGAGCGTGCACACCGCGGAGGCAAATCCGCTGTCATGGATTGTAGATTGTTGAGAAGTTTGAAGCTATTTGTAATGGTTCAATAGCTGTAGTTAAGATCAATAAAGACAAATGTGCACACAGACGACAGTCTATCAATATAATTTCTTATTAAATTCTGCGCAGTTACTGTGAGTTATAATGCTGATGATGAGCGACAGAGTGGAGTGTATTAAATTGAGGGTCTCGGATAACTGGCCGCTAGACAATGATTATTATCGGTGGGACCAGAGTTAGCCATCTTATTTGATTATTATACCATATTTCACACTCGTCCATAAGCTACCTTACACGATTAAATAAATAGGTAATTATTTTAACTTGACTGATTTTATTAACCTGTTTCGTGCATAGCTGCTCCGACAATACGTTAACCTGTGACCCGGTCCGACTTGCTCACTATCTATTATCACTAGCTGACTATGTTGTGCTGTTATGAATAATAATAATTCCTAATGTCGTGCAGTGTAGCAGTTTTTTTAAAATCACTTACATGATACACTAAGCGATAGCGTTATTACGATCAAATATATACCATGACGGTACACTGGTTACGTGTTTTGTTTTATTGTATATTCAGAGCATAATCATGAAGATTATTACCTGTTTGTAATTAACTACTGCAAGAATGAGGTCCTCTTCAAAATTCACTCCCTCTGCCAGTGGTTATTTTGTCTACCCTGCGTGTTGCGTATCCACGGTCTTCTCATTCTTGTTGTTACTCACATTTTTCCGAAGTTCTTTAATCTTTTAAATATATTTTCCTTTTGTTTAATATCCCACTCTTTGTGTTTCCGATCTCTCTTCTAATGCTCTCCAGCATGCGTGCACCATACCGTGTTTTTTAGACGGTAGCTTTTTCATAACCTGATAAAACGTTCAGGTTTTGCTTTCGTATGATAATACTGGTGATAATATTTTACGTTGACGTTGGAAATGCCAAATGGCAACTTGGGCGTTTTGGTGGCTGTCCAATATGCCGTCCATATAACTGACCGCACTTCCAACACATACGAGCCTAAAGTTCGTGTAAGCCTTTAGTTCACTCGCTGTCTCCTCATTTCAGGTGTCCAGTCATTTGTTACGTGTTTCTTTGATCTCATTTAGCAACTGTCCCCCTATGTCTGATGTATTCTTCCTACTGGTCGACTACATATGGAATGTCTTCATGTTAAAATCTTCAGATCTTCCTCTTTGTCGCTTCAGGCTTCATATGAGTGGTCTTGGCATTCCTACTTGTACTTATCTCCATTTTAATTTTAATAAACCAAACATTGTACTACACACACACACAACTGATTTTTTTTTCCACGAATACTGCGAAAGGTGCAGTTCCTCTCGTCAACTGATGTAAAAAATAATTTACACTTTTTCAAATTATAGTCGTGACGAAAATAATACACCTTTATATGTGTAGTACATAGTTTGGTTAATTAAAAAAAAAATATATATATATATAATCATATTGCAGCACAAAGTAACCCGCTTTGTCAGTTAATGATATGTATCTCCATCTTCACGGTTGATAGTACTCCTGGAGTGAGTTGTCGGTACTGATCTTGATCAGGTCCAATCCGCGTATCGGATGACTCATTGATCGTGTACCTTCAACTTAACCTGAACGTAATTTAAGCGTTTGACCTTCATACTGTGACCTATGATCGGATGCTTCTTACAAACATATTGACTTTTTTTATGTTTTGACAGGTGTAGATAGCACTGTTTGCTGCATAATATCTGCCCGCAGTGCTGCTCGGGTACAGAATCAACTTTCACGTTTATTGTTTATTTTTTGTTCCCGTCTTGTTTTCCCGCGAGGGAGTGTTTTGTGTACTCCCCTAGTTGCCCCTCTGCTCCCCTAGTTGTCCCCCGGCGCCCGCGTGTCACGATGGGTTCATAGGTGTAATGGAGGATGTCTCGGTTGGCGGCCGTGCTATTACGCGCTGAGCTGAGTTGCACGGTCGCCTGTTTAGCATGAAAAAATGCCAACCGGAGTGTTGGACCGATATATATGTCGGTCCTGGGTTCCTTCATTAGTAGGTAGCGCTGTTTATCTCTACCCAAAGTACATAAAAAATATTCACGCCTTCTGTCGGCCTTTTTGCTATTTGTGCTGCTGCCGCGCCGCCTTCCGTTTCGTGCTCGCCGCTCCGGGCGACTGCGCGCGACCTGGTTCTCCGCGCCAGGTCGCCGTGCCCGGCGCGCACTCCTTGACCTGTGACCGAACTCGGAGTTGCGGCTGGAATCGAAAGTGCGCCCGCTCATGTGCGGACACGCTCGCCTGCCGTGCACTTCGCGTCGTGGATCAGCCCGTCGACGGTTCTCGGCGGTCGGACATATACTTTGGAACGAGTACACACTATATTTTCAACAGAAACAAATTCATCAGTGAAACTTTCTTTGACACCCGATGCGCACATATATTTTTTGAATGGAGTGAGTCAACTTCCTGAATGACAATTTCCCGTCAAGCCATCTTCCCGGCAGACCGACTTTCCGAAAAAATGTATTGTTGTAGGTAGATACGTCATTTACATATGTGTATGTATATATATTTGTATAAGTACATATATGCAAAAAACACATGTGCATTTTTTCCCTTTGTTGGCTTCTTGTGAAATTGGTCTTGTCAGGAAGTTGTCCGGCACCCATTTTGAACACGCTCGAGGACCTGTCTCTAAGTTTAATTCAAAGATCTGTGCATAAATTTAATTGTTTTTGAAGATGTCATTTCGAATAATATAAAAATAAATTTGTAGATATCTTAACTGTCAAAATATTAAATTAAGTCATATTTGATTTCTGACATTTAGATTTTTTTAAAGTGATCCAACATAATTTAAGAAAATGGTTTAATATTTCATTTTCGTTTCTATGGTTCCGCGATCTTAAATGCAAAATCAATCTGCATTGTATTTTATTCCGCTTGAACGGCTTTCGTCGACTGTTATTCGTGTACGCAATCTGTAGAACATTTGTGTTAGTGATTTGTCTTCCACGCGTGTAAAAAGTGTTAACTTTTAGCGTTTTGTTAAATAGATTAACCTACGTATACAATACCGAAACGAATCAATGTCTGGTATTAATTGATCGGTTCAGAAGCAAAACCGCCACTATCCAATTGATAAACTAAACTAAATTATGATAAACGTATTTGTTACTGATTTTTTAATCGTAGCGAGGATTTTAAAATTGATAACATGTTTCTAAGACATACAATCGTGTTTTCAAGAGCAGTTGTCAATTGTAAAACTGCCCGCTATTGACGGATAATCATTTACGAATACGTCACTTTTTATTTTCTTCAATTGGATGGTGGGGATTGTGCTTCTGAACCCCACAATTACACTTTGGAAATTTTTCAGTGTCTTCTGATTAGTTTTCTATGTTATTTATGTCGTTTGTATCTGTTTTGTATAGTGTCGAAATATAAACACTGAAACTACAAGACCGTCGGAGTTGTGGTGCTAGAGCGCGACGAACTAATGATGATCAAAAATTGTGATATTTCGGTCACATCTTTAGGAATGACGAGTCGATAGAGAAGCTGGTTACGATTCCGAGGGTTACGATCACGGAACCTATTCCCGCTACGAATAGCACATTCCAAACCTGCTCCAGGAATACCGCCAGTGGAGCGACACTAGTCATCAACAAAAATAATGACACTATAATACATCATGATCAATGATGAACAGACCGAGAAAATGTGTCCTTGTTACCCAAAGATTCGGGTATACGACTAAGCTAACGTCCCTGATACACTACACATCTGGCAGGCCTAATTTTTTTGATTCCATTATTAAATGGTATCATTTTTGGTTTAGGACTAACTTTCTTAAACGTTGCGAGACTTTCTCTAACGTGAAATTTAATCACAGCTAAAATAATTGAATCGAACGATTAAAGTTACAGTAACCGTTACTGTAAAAACATAAAAAGAGATAATAAAATATCCAATTACTTTTACTTCTTCTGTCTACGATTGCATCGACCTTACTATAATTTTCGTCAGTTGCGAAAGTGAAAATAATTTTGTTATTTTAATCTCAATAGGTATTGGCCGTACTTAACGTTGAAATGAACATTAAAGTATAGTGCATATTATAATCTGCGCTTTGTATTACGATCTGTACTTTCATAATTGCACGGCTGATTTCCGTACTGAACGTTCGTCCGAGTTAATCTCCAAACTGTATCGTTGTCCCGCGGATCGATAACCTTTTGAGCGCCACCCGTTGTTGGCCGCGGCGCCAAATATTTTACCCGGCTGCATTGTGTGGTTTTATTTTTTTATTTGTCTCGATTACTGATTTTGTAACTCTGCTGCGGCGGATGCATTTTTACCGATCTATTTAGAATGATCTCGAATTTCGCCCGCGGTAGACGTTGGTTTCTTCACAGATTCAAGATTTGATCTTTATTTATTAGATAACATCATTACGGAAAATTAAACATCGTTACTGCGCAGTTGATTGTTAACTATTATATTTAACGATATTAGAGAGGCAGCTTTCAATTTATCTAAACAATTATTTTGTATTTATTTCTTAAAAGTACATACGTGAAAGGCGGATTGTAACATCTGTATACAAAAATTTAATTTTCATTATACAATCCTACACCCTTAAATCGATCTAAACAAAATTTTGCATAGTTACTCTGTACAACTCTTGGCAAAACAAATGCATCCCACCTTACGATATAGATTGTAATGCCATTCGTCCGAAATTTTGCTCGGTTGCACTCGATGACCCCGAGGAAAATATTTTCACCCCAGCCCGCCGACATCTCTGCGTGGACCAAATTTTAAATTATTTTTAGGGTCTGCGCAAAACAATGGCACCCCTTCCCACCCTTTAACTCCCTATTTTAAATTATAAATAAATCTGAATCCAACGGGAAAGCGGTGTAAGCTTAACATTGCGATAAAAAAAATATAATTGTATGTGCTGCCTGTGTAGTTTTCTGGGCCGACCTTCCTTCTTTACCTTGCCGGGTCTACCATCGGGATTGATGCTGTTACTATTTTAGATTTTAATTAATAACTCACTTATAAAGAGAAATACACGAAGGTTTAATTAACGTTTGTCTATCTTCAGTCCGCGTCTAACGGTTGGATGTCAAAGATTTTGCTTCCTGCAATCCTTTTGATATTATCAGACCGACGATCTGATGATCTGCCCACGTTTCACTCTCCTCCGGCCAGTATTGAGTCTCGGAATAAGGTATACAGCTCGTTATAATTTTTTTACGTTCACACAGATACGCTTTCGACCGATGTTAAGTGCTGACAGATAATTCATAATGTTATACATATGTGTATATTTGTTAATTGAGACTTAACCGTCTTCTGTCTGTCACGTGAGGACTGCAACATTAATTATTATTATTATTGTGTATTTCGTTTTATAGTGATTTTTTTTAATTGATAGTGGTCCTCAGTTTAGTCTATGCATTCTATGATGTTCGTACTTTGTCAAGAGTATAGTTTTAACTTTGATATTCTGTTTCAGTAGTTTATTTTTTGTTTGTATACAATATTGACACAAATGAAGATTTGATAAATTGTTATTTTTCAACGCGCCGGTTGCTTTTATTTGAGTTTGGTTATTGGACAGGCTGGTTCGACAGCGTCCGGTTTGGTCCCACGGTGAATGTCTATCCCGCCAGAACATTCACTAATTACCATTATTTATATGCGGCTATTATGTCGCTGTCGAATCGAACCTATGACCGTCTAGTGGATAAAACATTCATGCATGACTTTCTTCATTTTGTTGTGATTAAATATTGATTGTATTTCTTCCGAGTCCGAAGCTTTTATTAGTCATAAGTCGTATGTAATAAATTTGTAACATAAATCAGAAGAAATCGTTAACCTACATTGCCGTATTTATGTCCGATAACATTGTAGGTATTCATTAGCTCCGCTCGGTACTCGGATTCGTGCTATTCGCTCCGCAAGTGCCACTTCTGTACACACTGTATGCCCTCGAACGAGCGTTGGCCTAGTATTAACCGTACCTTAGCAATAGTAGTATGTTTTTTTAGAATTGTTTTCAATAAGTGTAATAATTTTTTTTAAAATCAAATCAAAATATCATTACACCCGGTACTTGAACACGGATCTTTCTATTACCGGTAGACAGCTACAATGACGATGCCAGGTTGCGCCGGATGAAAAACATTGTAATTAAAAAGATGGGTCGCTTCCGACAAGAAAAATACATGTCCCAAACGAAAACGTATGTAGATGAAATTTGGCGTCATTGTAACCTGATCAAGTCCCGGTGATGACTATATTTTTTCTGTTATTATTATATTATAATTATTTTAATTATCAAAAATTTCAACTTATGAGTGCGGTTTATTAGGTAATCGGCATGTGCCATTTAAGTTGATTAAAAAACTATACATGTAATTCTAATTTTTGACACTTTTGTGTCTGTCGTTTTAACTCGATTACTTTTTTTTTTTTTTTTAGCAGTATTTATGTATGGTTGGTCCCTTTATTAAGAATGATAGCTTCCTTTTAAATCTAATTAAATTGATATATATTATACATGGACATATATATTATACCATTCGCAATAAAATATCATAATTCATGAACACTCCACACAAAATACAACTCACAATCAAAATTATTGTCCCTCTAAGTGCTCAATTTTAAAAACAACAAATAAAATCAAATATCTCGAAGTAATCATCGATAAAATTCTTAAATGGAAAAATCAAATTTGTCAAGTTGTTAAAAAGATTACAAAATTAATACATATATTTTTAAGAATCAGAACATTTTTATCGATAAAAAATGTATACTATGCATTTGTTCAATCCATATTACAGTATGCCATCATTAGTTGGGGATCAGCTTCTAATACTAGCCTGACAATGTACAAAAACTTATCATAAAAGTAATATTTAAAAAACCAAAAGATTATTCGACAAAATTACTTTTTCAAGAATTCAAAGTGCCAACATTTTATGATCTATTTAAAAGAAATTCTATTCTTCAAATATTTAAAGAAAATATAATTTTATTACTGAAAATCGTACTAGGTTTAAATTTGTATTTTCATGTACAAAAATCAACACATTATTTGCACAACACCACTATACGCACCTAGAGAAATAAATATTGAACAGCTTACCCGAAAACATTAGGAAGATTAATGAAAAAATAATCAATGCTATCAAAAAACACTTTGCTATCAATTTATTATATTTTATTTTATTATAAGCTAGTTAGTGTAAACAATCATGTAATCCTCTTCTCTGCACAAGTATATGCGTTTAAGAGAAGTGTAGAACAACAAAATAAACAAATTGTATTGTACTTATAACAGAGTAATATAAGTAAAATCAAATATATATATATATATTGACAACTGTACTTGTCAACATAAAATATCTGCTGTCAATTCTATTACGTGAATGTGTGCGGTTATTTTTTACATCAGTGCACAATAGTTACGTAGAAAAAATATTTACAAGTTTATCCTACTCGCTAGAGATACCTAATCCAGTTTTTGATACGGGCTCTTAATATTATCTTATCTTGTTCTCGAGTTATTAAATCCTCGTGTGTAGACTGTTTTTAAATGTATAAACCTTTGACAGAGCATGTTTATACAATGTGTAGGGTATCCATGTATAATAAAATTATTAGGGCGTGTATAAAACTCGGCGCCCATTTGGCTCTGCGCCCGGTTTTCTTATATAACACAAACTTTAGCTTTTAACCAATAAAAATGTCTTTTTTATTTTATTTTGGCGAATATATCAAATTTGTTTTACTTATCACTGTGTGAGTTAAAATTAAACCACCACAAAATAAAATAAATATTATCGTAAGGGATTAAACAATTTTGATATATGAAATATTTTATGAAATCGATTGCTTTATAAACATATTGTTGTATGATCAGCATATTTATATGTATTGTCACGTGGCACACTGCGTACTTCATATTACTTGTAGATTTGATTCTTATATTCGTAATATTTACACAAGTCGTAAACACAGAGTGGCGCTTATGAAATTAGACCCTTTGACCATAATCACTACACATTGTTACACGCTTTCTCGATTTGTTCAAAAGTTCACTTGTTTCAGGCGATTAGCCTTAAAATCACCAGAAAGATAGGTAGACCGGCTGCTGGGCTCTTTTATAGTCTTATATATATATATCTTTAACATTGTGATATAATATTCTCGTAGGTGAAGCATTTTCTATGATGTGTTTCTTTTCCCCTCTGCCATTTTCCTTTTGTGATATTCGACTAGTCTTTATGTCGTTTTGTGACCGATGTATTTTATTTTTCTGTTTTAGTAATAGTATTAATAATAATATATTCTTTTACATTTTCTGATAAGTATGTAAATGAAGAGGAGAGAATGTCACGATAATTACATTTTTAAAGTAATAGTTTTTGCTTTTTTGTGGTGTGGTGGTTTCTTCAAGGTGGTATATATATATATATATATATTATATGGGTATTGTTGATTAAGTTACGGCCATTGTGCGGTGAGTAGTCCTTTGCGATCCATAAAAGGAAGCCGTGTGGCTTTTTCCCAAAGACCTTCGTCTAGTGGCCCAGGACTGACTGGCGTCTCGTATCTGATTTTGGCTTGCACCGAATAATTGCTGATAGCCGCACGACGCGTCGTTTCAAGGTTCTGTGACCGTTTTTATTCATTTCCGCTAATGCTTTCACTTCCTTTTTATGAGTAAACAATATTAAATGCTAATACCTTTTTCGCATTTTTTCTGTTCGTGGTTTTATGAAAAGTTAACGTAGAATATGTACGAATATAGCCTTTGAGGTGGGTTTTTGCATTATTTTATTCCGCTAGATATTTTTTTACGCACGTAGGTTCGTCCCTACAGAGTTATAAACGGTTATATAGTACCGTGATTACATTCGGTCGATAGATTATAATTAATGGTGAAAATAAGAAAATAAGCTTTTTAATCTAATTAATCACACATCTGTTTACAAAGATCGAAGGAGAAAGAAAAATGATGTAATATTATATGAGTTAACTTGTTTTTATCTTAATGATGTTTCACCCGCTCGTGTACCGAGATAATCATTTTATAAACGTAATAATTACAATTATTGAAATGATAATTAAAATGTAGATCGTTAAAAACAGATTTAAAATATACATACGTACACAGTAGTAAGGGGTTCATGATACGCAAGTATGTCATGAATACATGTATAAATTAAAAAATATTACATTATAATTGATCATCTTTTTAAAATATATAATTACCATTATTTATTTTGAGTCTGTTTTAACAATTCGCTTTTTAATGGAGTGTATCTTAATTTTAAAATTATAAAAAGTGAACGAGCAGTACAGGCAACACACACATGTGATCGTTTTGTAGTACACTGGCAGGATAGGCGTTCAAGTAGGTACCCGTTTTGGATGATGTCGGCCTTCTTTCTGAAGGGGATTTATTGTCGAATTTTGGTGAAGTCGAAAAGTATTTGATGTTGATCAATTGACAATTCTTTGCCTCGGTTACACTTTTATATGCACATCTTACAAATAAGGTTATATATATATAGAATAAATTATGTGCGCTTGTCTTCCAAGTGAGAAATTGAAAGGATAAAGAAATTAGTTAAATAATACAACCAAATAATGGAATTGAGAATAGAAATTCTGTAATTCTACGGTATTTATTAAAGTTTGAGGCTAGGGATTTTAAAACTTGATGACTTCAAAAATGTGTCCGCTACCAAACTATCGTAGTTTATGCATTACACGATGATGTTGTATTTAGTACTTATTATAATTGTTGTTTTTCTCTCTCATCTAGCCGTCTCTCCCGCCGGCCCGCCACGTATGGAGCCTAATTAAGCGAACCCGAGTTGCTGGATTATTTGTTATATAAATATTGAAGGTATTTGATTATATTTTTTCCAATCCCCCAGTGTTTAGTGCCGTCCACTTTGACACTTTTACAAATTGCCTTTTTCCAAAACTGTGATGGGTAAAAAATTGTAACAAAAACCATGCAGTACGTTTATTCGATTGTCAAATAAGGTGCGGACACTTGACATAATCTCTGGTGCCACCTTGTTGCGTGTAGTGGTACGAGTTAATTAGTAACAGAATTCTACATTTGGCGACACTGCTACCACCCACTAATCTGCATCTGGATGCGGGGCACTGACAGTGCTGGATCTTGCAGGAAGTAATAATATCCTGACAGATGTGTTTGTTTTTGTGTTTTATTTTTTCCGACCATTTGTTGCTTGTCGTGCGTATTTCATACTATACCACTGTTTTGTGTTATGCTTGCCTTGCGCTATTGTACAACAATACTGGCATTACTGTAAATTGTCAACACTTGGTTTGTTTTTCAATATATTTTCTAGCGACGTTTTCCTTGACGACTAGTAGAATATTTCACTCGAACATTCTAGATTGATGACGATTATATCTGTATATCGGCGATGGCAAATTCAGAACGCGACGATTGCAGAAGCTGTTTGGATTAATAACATATAAATATTCTAAAATACTTGGAATGTTTGACATGTTTTCAGACTGAACGAAAGTATTAACCTCGACGTTAACAATTTTCCTGTCCATATATTTCTGTTGAGAGTATTTTATTTTGTATTGAATAAACGTAGTCGGTAATTAAAAACTAGAAATTGATCGATAGATTGTAACAGTGATATCCATCAACATAATGATGTGAAAGTATTTTTCTGTCTTAAATACTGTAAGTAGATTGACATAATGTAATCGATAAGACATCGTAAACAATAACATACGCAGAAAACAAAAGATAAAAGTTATATTATATTTTAAGGAGAACACATTTTTGTTGTGAAGTTGCATTTTCAGAACACAGTTCTGCGGTATTTTAATATAAATTTAATTAATCAACTAGAAAGATGTATAGAAACAATCTATCGAAAAAATATTTATATTTTTATCTCGATAGCAACTATATTATTTTCATGAAATAACCTGAGCCACTATTTTGGATAATTATATCTAATATGCTGATTGTTATTTTGAATTTAAATATTTTAAAGGCGTGAATTGGCCGGTTTCCCGAGTTTATAAAACAACCCTTCTGCCACTGATTTATCAGTATTACTATTTATTATTAAAGATTTTCAACGTATTTAATTTCTTTCGGATGGGGGTATAAATCGCATTCTGTCTAAACAATAATGTATCAAGTTCTCACGCAAATGTAACCAGTATTATTTGTTCTGCGAGCATTCCGGCTTCAGACAGATCGCGACTTTCGTATCGGCCAACAGGTTCGTGAAAGTCAGACGAGACGGTAAAGTGTGCACTATTCGCAATTTGTTACCGACAAAGCTACAAGTCTAGTTAGTACTGGATAATACATTAAATGCACCGTACGATTCAGATATTCAGAGAATTGGGTTCTATCGGCCCTCACCGACTGCTCTGCAAGTTATGCTAACCTTGCACGGAATCGTACCCGATTAGTTAGTCCGGTCTGTTTTCCGTTGTGGAAAATATTTATATGTATCAGGGTGATGCATAATTATCCGCCGTTTTAAAAAAATATCATACTGTAACATAACTAAAAACTCAAAACATATTATGTACAATTATCATCCGGTCAATTTCCACAATTGATGACGAACAATCTGATGGCCAGTGTCCTAGTGGTGCAACTTTCGTCCTCTTCCACAGCAGCCGGCCATCAAAATCCGAAGATCGACCCTTTTCTGACTTGTCGTCTAAGCTGGTATCACCGGCTTTGAAGCGAACAAACCACTCCCGGCATGCCCTTTCGCTAATCGTTTCAACTTTCTCCAAGTGGTGCAGCATAATGTGGCGTATATGTGTACGGTTTTCGATGCGCATTTTCATTTCCTAATCCTATTAAAGAATTATATTATGACAAATGCCAATTGAACGTCAACTTCTAAAAACAAAACGTCGCGAAAAATAATGGCGGATAAACGCTTCGCGAAAACTAGACACACTGTAGGATTAAACAATTATTAGACAATATATTGCGACTACCATAATTAATTTATTTTATTATTGTTTTTTTTTAATTATTGATATCCATTTTTTATTATTTTTTATAGCGGATTGAGTATTGCGCTCATCTCTCAATCCCGCGGATTTGGATATGCCGTGTGCGGTAGAAAGTCCTTTTCGTGGTTGATAATGCGAGGGGTTTTTCACATTAAACTGCCGGTCCGCGTTGTTACCTGCACGTCGGGGCATCGGCGTCGCGACGGCGGTGGCCGCCTTTATTATTAGTCACCTAGCGTCGCTCGCTGAAAGTGCGCCAGTTTTGTGATAGCGGGGTCAATGACGTCATATCGGTTCTGTTATTTATGTTAACATAAAGGAGGAAAAATGTGTTATAAATACCGCACTCGGTAAAAATAGATCGTACACTCGGTTCTGTGAAGAGCGACAATATGTTATTTTATTTGTAATATTTACAAAACTTGATGTATTTTAAGTATCCAGTCCCAGGTTCATATTTTTTTAAATTTTTAGTCCTGGTTGCACCCTATCCTTCGAGGTCATTGTGTAGATATTTGGTTGATAGTGGAGGTGTAAATAATATGAAGAATTCATTCAACTCGATATCAATGATTGACTCGCACAAAAAGTGTGCAGCTGATAATAGCCACCGGCCGAACTTGGATCTGCGAGGCCTGATCGTTTATCTGCCGCGGGTTCGTCGTGTCTGTCGGAGGTCAGCATTTCTTAGATTTTGTAAGAACATTAGTCTATTGACAGCCTTGGGAGTGTTACGTTGCTCGGTTCTCCTCCGTTCTCTAAATAAAACCGTGAGATCTTTTGGTTTACCTGAAAATACTTTCACTCTTGGCACTTGCGTGTGCTCGAGTCACAGGCGCTTTACAAAAAATCCTTCCTCCGTGCCTGTGGACAAGTTTAATGTTGCGTTTGACGTCTTGTGTTTTGAATAACAAATATGATATGTACAATGAATACCACTTTTTACGACTGGTTTTGAAATGTCGTCAAATGCCGAAGACTGGTCGGGCGTACCTGGTCGGTTGGGAGCTCGGAATAAATATACTCGCCCTTCGCGCATATTTTTTGTACGTGTTATTTTGTCAATTTTTCATTTCTGAGAATGTGTTTTTATTTTCTCTAATGAAATCGGTAAAGCGAGCGTTTCTTTTTTAAGAATTAAATAATTTACATTTAAAATACTGCACTTTTTGAAAATTATTGCCGACAACATGAATGACGTTTAATAAATACTTAATGTTGCCAGGAGAGTACAATATTTTTTATTGGTAATCACGTAGCGTGAATTTGAATTATTTTCACAGTTAGTAATCGGCTGGGAGCTGAATTGAACAATAATGTGTTTATTATAGATATATAAAATAATTTTGTTTTTATTGCAGATAATGATTATTTTAAAATGGGATGATAATATTGATGCGGCGTTTTTTTTCGTACATTTTAATTTCACATTTTTTAGTTATGATGATGCAATTCAATGTAAACTTTGTTAAACTCCACTATTGACAATACGTATTATAAAACGTGTTTCAACAACTGTATATAGTCATTGTCAAACATATATTTTTCTGTTGGACAATGTAAACAGCAAACAGTTGTTAAAACATAATTGATATTCATATTGATCAACACATATATCATGTGATCAACATATCGATGATATTATGTTCAATTAGTCGTGTTTAAGGGTGCACTTTCATTTTTCCAGTTTAAAATTCGAGAAACTACGTGAATTATGTTTTTTTTTTAGGTGAGGCTAAATGTTAAACTTCTTATAAATGTCACTTAAATACTAAAGGACGTTATTTGTTACGGAAATCTTGCTAGAGAGAAAAGTTATGATGGAAAGAGATAGCAATAAAATTGTTGATTTACTCGTATTCAAAACAAGTGTCGAGATAAAGAAAATACGTATCTAGAGTTATATCCACGTTTTTTCATATTAATATTGTGGAATGAAATAATATGTGTGTTATCATTTAAATTAATCCATCGAAAATTAAATAATTATATATATGAATATGTTTTGATATCAGTCGAAGCACCTACGTATATTTAGATTAATGCTTAACTTAAAGTTCTCAATTTAAAATTATTTTGTCCGATGTATTTGATGGTTTTGTTTAATGTTATCGATTTAAAACAACAATTTTGCCGTTTTGTGAGCTGTTTGTTTCATAATTACGTAGTATTTTGTTATGATTAACCTTTTCGTCACTAAACGGCCAGAACTTCCGTATGGTCCTAAGCGAGGAATATGATCTGGGGTATAACACCCCAGATCATATACGTACAAACGATAATAAAGAGTTCATGATTAGCGACGTGGTCCCAACCACCTCGCCGGACGTCTTTTGTCCGAATGCCGCGAGTCGCGATAAGTCTGTTGTCTCCCTCGTTCGCATCTGTGGTATGGAGCTACCCAGTGCATTAGTTAGAATGAAACAAATAATAAGCACAATAAGTTAAAGATAAGACACAGGGGTATGGTATCGACATGTGCAGGTGTATGTACCGCGCGAAGATCACTGGACCGAAAACAATATTTTTAAATATGATACGCTTAGAAATTTGAAAAACAAAAAGTAAAAAATTTTCGTCACTATTTCTGTGAAGATTACAAAAAAATAAGAATGAAATCATTTTCATAATTATTGAGTTATCGAGTTTAAAGCGATCTATGGGGAATGTGAATACCCCGCTTCGGGAAGGCAACGTTAAAAGACAACTGTATTTACACGTATATACGGAATAGTCGATTGCGATTTACGTACAAAATAACGTTCATAAAATGCGTACTTTGGTTCAAGAAAACGTTGTTTTGATAGTGAAAAACCATCTAATATACGAAATTTTTACCTATGTTGTGAATAAGGTCAATATTTATTCATGTTTTACGTTAAATATGCGTGAAAATATATCTTATCGGCGTATTTAAATAACAATTAAGGAAACGACTGACGAATGTCGAGGTCCGCTATTGCCGGATTGAGCGGTTGAATAAACAAAAAAACAATAAAAAATACACATTAATGGGATCGATATTTATATTATTTAGTGATAAATTATTGTGTTTTTAATATAAGACTTTGTTTTAAACAGTAGCTGAAGGCTCAGAGCATATGAGTAAATAATACAATATATTATCTAAAATCGTTTGTTTTCTTCACTAAAACAAAGTACATATTTTGAAAACGTCGAATATTAATAATCCTGCGAATTTGTTAATTTGTCTTAACTCAAATTTGTCTCCGTTATTTTGGCTTCAATATTATATTAAGTAATTCAAGAATTTTCCATATTAAGGCAATTTTGTGGTACGCGGAAAATGTATCTAATGGTCGAGGTCTTTCTTATAATATTGTCTTAATTATGGCATATGATATTCAGTTTATTAGTTTTAAATTAGTGTAAAGGTTCCACCTAAGTAATAGTTAAAAAAAGTCTAATCTAAATTCTGAAAAGATGAATTATTATTGAAAGGGCCTTAACAAAATTACTAGTAAAAACTAGCACAAAGTTACAAAACAATGTGTGCACAATATGGTTTTAATTAAAATAGTATATTTATCTCGTATTATCTGCTGCAATCATTTTATTGAAGCTTAATATTTATTGCGCAGTATGGAAACATATATCTGAACGAGTAGCATTATTTCTCAATGTATCGGTTGAGTAATATTATTTGTTTTGGCAGGTCCTTGAGTAATATTAATTATAAAACCTGTCGCATGTGAAACAACATTGGCGCCGTCCGCACCGAAAACAAGTTTTCATCTATTCGATACTCTTCTGTTTTTTCGCCTATTTTTCCAGCGGGAATCCGTACGATATTATTTACATTATGTAATACGAGGCCGGTATTATTGTTTTATATTTCTCGGTGCGAATGCATCGGCCTGATAACGTATCGGGTTACCCGCCATTTTAAAACCTATCGATCACCCGCGCTGTGTTCCAAATGTCATTTTTGTTATTGTTTTAAGTGGTGTGTATCGAATTAAGTATCTTTCGCGCAGTGTCGTGTGTTGGGAGAGAATGTCGGATCAATAGGAAAAACTTAAATGCTGCGGGCGTTTTACTTTTAGGCAGTCGACAGTTTCATCACTTGCTCGAGTTTGCGAGCGTCAGCGTCCGTAGTACTATTGATCAAGTCGGGTGTCGGGCCAGTTGCCAGTTGCCGGTTGCCGGTTGCCGGTTGCCAGTACGAGGCATCGAGCGCCCGATACGCACTATTCATTCTACGGTACACCTATTACTATGGGACGTGTATACGGGCGATATGTCTCGGCCCCGTGTCTACGTGTACCATTATTTGGAGACGATTCCCGGTTTTCGTAGTTCGTCGTGTGTACACCGAGTCTCGGAGATTCGTCGAATCGGGCCTCACTTCACGCTTGTTGTACGTCAAACGTAAATTTGCAGTTGAAACAGAGTAAATGTTTGTAATTTAATGCCTAAATTTTCAGAATAAATAGTTGTAGGTGTTCACGGCATGTCGAATCTCGCTCTCAAATCGAATCGAACGTCGTGTAATGAGTTTTAGTTTTTGTTTCTTTCTGAATATATTATCTGAATCTGTCTCCAGATCAAAAATCAAACACGTGTACACAGTACTGAGATTTATTTCATTGTGTCTCATTCCTCGGATACGGGCCACAAGGCGCGCACGGGGTTAGGCGCGGAGCGAGTAATGTCTTTTGTATTTTGTTCACATAATAGAATGACCAACTGATAAAATTTCGACCCAAAAGCGTGGAACTCTTTGCTCTCTGTCATAAGGAACAGTGCATCGGAGACTTGAACGAATGAATGAGGAGAGAATGGTAAGTAAGATATATGACGCAAGTGTTGATGGCACCAGAAATAGAGGACGTCCGCGGAAGACTTGGTGCGACCAGGTAAACCAGATAATGGAGGACGGTTCTGTTAGAAGCCTCAACAATCTGCGAGCTTGTATGAATGTGGATGAGGCGAGAATTGTGTGTCAGGACAGAAGAGTGTGGCGCTCTATCCACTCTGCTTACCCCCGCGGGGAAACGGCGTGATGGTAAGTAAGTAAGTAAGCATCGGAGACTTTGTTTAAAAAGAGACTGAAAATGCACCTTTTCACAAAATCTAATCCATAATAATTATTAATTTTAAATTCTATTGTAGGATTAGACAGTTTATGTGTAAAGCGTCCATGATGTCATTTTTTCACGAATATGATTCAATGTTATTATTATTTTTATTATTTACCGCAAAATCTCTGTGATAGTCTAATTCGTGTACACCTGCTCTTACGACTATAAAAATAATTTAAAAAAAAAATCGTTGGTGTTTTCCTCTATATCTAAAATTCTGTAATAATTTGATTACATTTTATTAATTATAATTAATAATAAAAGGATTCTACAAAAATTGAATATGAAAAGGTCATTAATATACTCTTTAGTTCGAGCATCGAGAGACTTGCGTGTTTATTATTCTTGATAGCGTGTGATGGAAAAATGATTCTCTTGACAACATTTCTGCTAACTAGTTTAAGTCTGCCGACTCTGGATATTTTGATTATATATAAGAGAAACTTAAATTGTCGGGTTAAGGAACAGATGGAATCGAACGATTTTAATTTGATCTATTGCACACGCGAACCGGTGGCCAATCGACGGCGCACCAAACATCCTACCGTTGCATCGTTTTAAATTATTAAATAACGACAGTGCAGTTTGGTGACGGTGGGTCGGTGCCCCTGCATGGCATGGCATGGCATGGTATGGTGGTGGCGGGCATTCTTTCCTTCGGCATCGTGCGATAGAGAGAGCGGTCGGCACCGTCTCCGATACCGTGCGCGCTGCCCGCGAGGCGCAGACCGACGCGGCGGCCGGTCGGACCAGTTACTGCGCGAAAACTGTCTAAAGTCCAAAGGAAATTTGTTTAGTTTACATAACGATTGTAGGTTTTGTTTGATGTCGAGATGATCGCCATTGAAATGTGGCGCAAAATGCGACCTACGGCAGAACAATCTTGATGAAATTCTATTAGGTAACAAACTTACCATCACGCTGTTTGCCGCGGGGGTAGACAGAGAGGACGAGAGAGGAGAGGAGAGGTGCCACACTCTTCCAGACAAACTACCCCCTCCTCATTCGACGTGCTCTATTTCTGGAGCCATCGACACTCGTCTCGCGTATCTTTTTTTACCATGTTCGACTTATTCATTCGTTCATCGTGACCAAAGCTTTTTTAAATCCTATTCACTATGCTAAGATCAGATTTACATTCTTTTTAATCTGTTTATTCTTCACTCTATCATACGTAATAGATTTGCCACATACACGCTGAAGCGATCTCATTTCCTCTGCATTTAGTCTACTTTCATTCCTTTTCTGTCAGCTTCAGGCTTCACTTCCAAGCGATGTGAACAAGCAACTCTAACCGGGATACCAGAGAACGAAAATGTAAAGAATCGAAGATGTTACAAAAACATAATTATTAATTTTGATGATGTTTCGAATGTCAAATAAAAAGTGTTTTGTATTAGCGTTGGATTGTTTATTGTCAACCATAATACATATCATATTATAGCCCCGCGCACTTCTTATGCATGAAGACAATTTTGAGTTTTGCTGTTTTACTCGTTCCCAATCTAATCCAAGTAGACGTTTCCTAAGTGTTGTTATTTGTGTATTTTGAAGCATCTAATGCTTTCTGGGTGTTATTCAATTGTATTGACATTTTTGCACAACGAGAGTTGTTCAATCAGAGTATTCTACGATCAATCTATTTCATGACAAAATTCAAAATTAAAATAACTTTTTAAATGTTTTTTTATATTTGAAAATATTCTGGCGACTACTCGACCCTTACGTGTAGGTATATATAAATAAAAGAATTAAGAAGGCCCGCGCCCAAAGTTTATACCCACCCTTGCAATTATCCGGATCGGCCCTGTCTACCGGCTTCTTATTCTTTAGCGGCCTCGTGGGACTCGGGAAGTTCACGACCGCAGTCACAATAGCGTCATCCAACCCTTTGCGGTACAGTTTGCAGTTTGCTGGACACTCGCCTACCTTTCGTAGGTCTGTTTCGACCCGCCCACTCCTCGGGGGCGGTATACCGTTCTAGGTTTAACGTCCTCCATTCCCCGGTTAGTTTATCACGTATTGGGTCGTAAATCTTGCGCGAGTCTTTATTTTCGAAGCCCCGCAACCCACCGCCTTCACTGTCGCGCCGGCCGCTTTCGGCCATCATAAAATAAATAGCCTATCTGTAAACGCGGCAGTTTTGAACAATCCATATGCCGGCCGACGGTAAACGTTCACACAACCGCATTAATCAATTTCCACCACTTTCACCCGGAGCTTTCCGGAGCAGTCGGTCAAAAACAAAGGCGATGCTGGGTATGCAGCTGCAGGTATCGACGAATGACCACCCGGCTGGCTCGTGAACTTTCTCGGTTGTGATGTCCGATTGAGAGTCGCGATATTCGGCGCCGGCGACCTCGACCAAGTTCACACGCGATCGTCTCGCGGGGCGCGCGCCGGGAACCGGTCGCGTCCGCAGCCAGGCTGCCGCCGGTCCGTCGTTAGATAAAAACAGATAATCATCGCGAAGTGAGTCCAGATAGCAGAAAGCTACCGGGAAGAAAGTTGATGGCGCGCTCGCAATCTCCCATTAAGAAATTGCGTTCCTAGTCGACGCTTGCAAATCGAGTTTGTATTATCTGTTTGGTATTATACGACTTACCGCTCGCTAATTACCCCGCCTGCGGTAGATTTCTTCGCCTCTGCCGGTGTAACTGAACTTTCAACGGTTCGCTGTTTGTATTGCTGTTATCGTCTGTCGCCATTTGCCCGCAGCTCGGCGGTGATGCATTCCGAATTAGCGATGTTTTGATTTATACTTAGTATTCTTGATGCTAGATGAGCGGTTGATTTGGTTGCACAATGTTAAATTTAGAGTGTATCAAAAATGTCAGGTTTTCACGGCCTTTCAGAATCATCCGCTATTCCGATCTCTCTGGTTTTGGTTCCTATCGCAGTCGCTGTCACCGTCACCGGCATAGATCCGATGCCAGAAAGGCAGAAAGGTCGAAGCCGCACGACAGGAAACTACGTAAAAGATTAGAAAACTATCGCAGACTCACAGTAAACGCGCATATTCATTATTCTTCTTCTGGCGCGTGTCATTTCAGCCAATATTTTATTAGAAGCCGCTCGAAATAGTTGGATTATAGACTTATCGAACCACTGCCTTAAATTTTTCATCAATAATGTTCTCCGTCTTCCGGGGCTACTTCCATTTGTAATTTTACCTTGAATTATGAATGCAGGATCTAATATTTTTTGGGTATCTTATGATAATGCCAAAATATTGTAATGTGTTTCATTTTTTACTGTTACTATTCACCGAAGATGGGATGTTGAATTCGGCTGTAATGTGTAGTGGATGAATATGTCTACGACAATTATATTTAAGCTATTGTGCGGGTATTAGAATCGTGAATAAATTGATCGGAAATGACAATGCTGCCGAGTGACGTTGAACGGCGCAACAGGCCGAGGATAGTACACTTCGCGCTGTCATTGGGAATTGTGAGCCCATTCGTCACCGTCACCCGCGGCTCTGGCCGCACCTCTCTGGCTCGGCTGCATAAAGACTCGTCGCTCAGCGGTTATCGGTGGTTTGATTCCGCGGAAGTGCCGAGCTGTTGATGCGAGGCGAGGCGAGCCGGGTAAATGATTGGCATTGTTTGTAATCTCATTCGATTGGAAATCGAGCTTTTTGTTTCGTAATCGTTCCATAGATGGAACTGTACTTCTTGCGATTGAGTTCAATTATAATTCCATTCAAACGTTTACCGTCGATCCGGTCTCGTTATGCGTGTATTATATTTTTTGTTTTTTTTTTGCTAAGCCTTCGTCATGATCATTTTGCAAATATTACAATTATTAGAGGTGTGTGGCATTGTTGTGTCTGTGACAGTTCGAAAAAAGTTCGCCGTCAATTAATCATACCTTAGTTCCATTTAATTCCACAATATTTCAAATAGTATCCAAATTTACATGACATATTTTCGTACTCGCATCTTTATTGATGTCTATCTCTTCTTATATATACTTATGATTGTAAATAGTTAAGTCATTTTTAAGAAGACAATTGTCTATGTAACGATTTTGGTGTCTTAAGACTGAGCAGAGATTGTTTGTTGACCTTTGATGCTGGACTCGTGACAACAGTGCCTTCCGAGACTGACTCGTTCTTCTTCTCCTTTGCTACTTTACACTTGCCATCTGTTCGTGGTGACACGTAGATGACAGAAATTGCGGCATTGTCATATTGACTATCCTGCATCAATATCGATCCACCATGTTGCATGGTGGAAACCTTGATTGTTTTTTGATAATTAGATCTTTGCATTGCCTAATACGCTTTACGTACCAACGGAGTTCGGCATCTTTATTTTACATTTATTATTTTTAAAATAGTGCATAAGTACGCTCAAATATATATAAACGATATCCTTCCATATTTAAAACTGTCTAGAATTTAGAATTTACGCAAAACATTTTTTCAAAGTTTTATTTTACTTTTTTCTCTTTTTTATTTTCTCTGGTATTTCATCGAAAATACATACATTTATACGATTTGTCCTTCTTCCTGAATGGCAGTCTCATTCTATCTCTTCCTCTTGTATCACGCTCGTGCTCATATTGATTTAAACTTGTTTATGACGACGCTACCTTGGAGTTGTCTCGTTTCTTATATGGTCCAGTCTTGTCACACCTCCGGCCCAGTCTAGCATCTTCTACTCGTTTTCCCGAGTCAGACTACTTCATCAAGTATGACGATGTACCTTTGCAGGTACATCGTCATACTTGATCTTTTTTAAACCCATCTTCTAACCGATTAAAATTGAATAGAAATACATGACAGCCTACGGGTAGAGGTACTGGCTAACCCGAATTTTGAATACCTTTAATTTTAAAAAGCCCACTTTCTATTTAATGAGTTAGAATTGAACGCTCTTCAAATTCATAGCAATTCATGTACCGGATGAAATACATAATTAAGATGTTAGATGGTAGAGAGTAGATTCGTTAATGTAGTACAGTGGATGGTACTGATGCACTTGTAAAAGTTTCTATTTAGAGTATCGACATTTCTAAATAATATAATATAACGAAGTCAGGTACGGTTAAAGTGAAAACTTTTATTTTGTAGAACTAATTTCCGACCTGTCAATAAATAATGAGACCGACGGGACCGAGACGGGCTGGTCAATGGGCCGCTAGCCACGCTGCGAGAAGCGGGAACTCCAAGATCCTCCTCTCGAAGATGTCCGTGGGAACCCCCCCGGCCGGAACTCGACCGCTCGCCCGAGAATGAGATGGGCGGATACGCTGAAGAAATGCCTGCACTCCGCGATAGGGATGCCTCGATAACGTTCACGTAGTCGGTTTTGGACGCGGATGGCCCGTAGCGCAAAATTATGATGACGACAATTATAACTTACGGTTCTCCGCAGAAGTAGGCATGGAGGATATAACGCCACATCGTGCTGCATTTTCCGGAGTCTTCCTCTGTCCCTGTTGCCCCCGACACTCGCCTTACACGGTTTCTTTCCCGTCAACTTCTCATTAATATGTTCCACGTACCAAAACTATCTGAGGGAATCTGTCGACTGCGCTATAGACAGATCTAAACGTGTGCTCATCATTTATTAATTCTTTACTCTTTCTTTTTACTTTTTTCTTTTCTTTCGGTTCTTTAACAATTTACAATTCGCGGATAATTCCCAAAAATGTACCCAAATGAAATAGTGCGTAGATTATGCCTTTCTCTTATGTACTGGGAAGTATGTGTACCGGGTTACATGCTGCCTGATTTCTATTCTATTTGTACCAGTTTGAACAATCTCGATTTGATTGCTATTGACCTTGGTCGGGAACGCCGCCACAATTTGAATTGTTAATAGCCCGGAGCTGCGTCGGTTCGTATCATATGTGGGCTGTGTGCTGTGCGCTGTGCGCTGTGTGCTGTAGCGGGACGATGGTAGCTGCTCGCTTTTGTTTATCATCCATTCAGCCGTCCCGATGCGGCGCTGTCACTCACAATCCCGCTGTAGCGTTATTGGGCCTCGACGATCATCGCGTGATATCTTAATTATTTTATGTTTTATGTTCGTCGGTGATTATTTGTTTTTAGTCATTTTTTTATGATCTCCGTGCGTCCATTCGGGCCAACTGTTGCGTAATGGCAACGCACCCGCTCAGCCGTCACACTCGTTTGATGTTTCGTTGGAATAATAAAATTTGAAAAAGCGATATTTGACTTTCGTACTCTTACGAATGTCACCGGAGTGTTAATAAAGACGTTTTATTTACTCTGATATCTTGAAAAACAAATGTGCGCGTTTTCTAACCGGTTCCTCGAGGAATGACAGAAAACGACCGGTTTTAATTCTACACACATTCCTATCGAGCTTTAACGCATTTTTACCTAATTACCGAGATTACAAATATTGTATTTTTTCTCTTTAAAGTCGCACTCTTCCTTATCCTACACTCGGAAGGTGAGGAAGAGTGCTCATGTGGCATCTTTCAGGCAAGCTATCGACTGACGCATTCTTACAGTGGTAAGGTAATGAAGCATCCACGATGTTTATTTAATTTATTTATTTATTTCAACTTATTATACATGCACATTGTACATCATAAATAATATTTGTATATATACATATAAATAAAGCGAATATTCAAACATACCTATTCATAATGCGAGACATGTTCACTGTCTCCTTAACTAGACCGAAGTCTGTACTAACGGAGACAGGTTCATCCGTTATATCTATCAATACTAATATGAAAGCATTATTCTCAATACCAAATATTTTAAAAATGAAGTAAACAGGGTTATAAAATAATTGTAATAACTAAAATATTCTAGCTTTCACAATACAAAACAGAACATTCATATAAAACTAAGAAATGATGATCATTTCCAGTTTCCTTTCTGCCAACACCCCGACACTCGATAACCAGCTCCTGAGATGGTATTTGAGTTTGCCCATCGACAATTGTTTCATACTATTCGGCTAAATGTTGTACGCTTTGGGGGCCAGAAAAATATTGAAGGATTGACTAAAGCTCGTTCTCATTTTAGGTTACATGGTGAGGTTATTCTCTTTTGCTCTCGTAGCATAATTATGCGATCGATTTTGATGAAGCTCTTTGTTGAAATGAAAATAAAGGAACAGTCTTTACATTTTACATAGAGCTGTCGAATATTAAAAAGGTGTCATTCCTCAAACTGTGAGTCAGAGGGAAACGTATATGGTTTCTGTGATTCAGAGAATTGATTTTTTTTGTGTAATTACAAGGTAATCGGTTAAGGGTAGTTTTTCCAACTCCACCCCAATATAAGATCGCGTAGCAAAGAAGGGGTTGACAGAGAGCAATGTATATCGTCTCCGTGTAGTCCTGGCGCCTTGTGCACTATATTATATGTTACATGTCTTCCAGCTATTCTGTACTCTTACAGTCCAGGAATCGACCATGTTTGAAAGCGTAAGATATTAACGATGATTTCGGATTTGTTATATTATACATATCTTGTCTGAAATCTTCCAAATAGGTGCATCGTTGCATCGTTGCATCATCTGTATCATTTAAAGATGAAACTAGTATCATTAGCGTTCAGAGAATTTCACATTCGGGATATTTGATGTCATCTTTATTATCGCCGCGGAGAGGTCACCCTCTCGGGTCCCCGACCTGCCGAGACGACGGGTGCAGTAGACTGGTTCGGAGTCGCGGTACACGGTATGGCTCTCTCGGCCCGCGGAGTTCACGCCCTGGGCGGCCCTTCCGCCCACACCCTTCTTCGCCGCGTCTCCGGTGGGCGGACACGGCTCCGTTGCGATGCGCGGTGGAGGTGCCGCGTTCTTTGAAGAATGAAAGACGTCATTTCTCATGCTTTCTCCATCGTCAAGTCAAATTAAACTGTCTGATTTTCTGTAAATCTGTTATGGAGAGAATGATTGATCCGTCAACATTGAAAATGAAACAAATCATCTGGAGGCATGCAATAATGCAATGAAAAACAATAAATTATCCAAGTGTACAGAAACTATATAGTTAGCTAATTAACGTACCTATGTACACGTTGGAAAGTTTTGACAATGGAGAGACGTCTGTATACGATTTTCCGCGTGAAAGAGATAGGTTCCGCATACATTTTTGACCGATTCCCACTTTATCGCTTGGTGTCGTACTACGTTAGTTGTGTGAATGCGTAAATTTGAAAGCATTCCGGTACATATGTTTGTTATACTTGTTTTAGAAAGATTCACGCTTAACAATTGGACGGTTAAACAGATAAAAATAATTGCCGAAGCTGGATTTAAAATAAATATTTATTCCCCATATTTAAAGATCATTCGAAAGGCATCGGAAGGACCCCAACCTTTCCCGGAACCATTCCTCTCTACAGAAGCGACAAAAGTTTAACTCCCGAGAATCTATATGCAATTATTTAAGATGTATTATATTTAAAAAAAAAGTTATTTAGTGAATATTAAAACTACGCCTTTCGACACCCCTGTGTGCTTTCTTTATTGTTAACATTATACATATATAATATTAATTACAGTTGATTTACTTAAATAGCAATTACATTGGAAAGATATACTGATACTATACAGAATTATTGAAAGTAGCTTATTGGTGTAGTGGTTAAGACACCGGCCTGGTGATCTAGTGATCGGGGATTCGCGCTTCGTTCCGGGACACCAACAAGTTAGTCCTATATTCATAATACAAGCGTTTAGCTTTGCTTGAAAATAGTAAGAATATTGATGTGACATGTACGCATCTCTATTAAAAAAAAAAAGATCATCTTATTTGGGGGTGCATACATGAATGTACCTGTACGTAACTGTGTGCGTACCTATTACGAGTAGATATGCAACGGCGAGTTGTATTATGTAATCCAGCGCATCACAATCTACCTGTATCTACTCCCACGGCACACCGGGCAACACCACATAATAATTATCATTATTATATATGATGTTCCCTATAAACAATGCGTAACTTACACTTCGTTCGGTGTCGCGAAAAGCTTCTACGGCTTTCGCGGCAATTCAGCGGTAGAGTGCGGACATAACGGGCGTAGAAAATAAATGGTTATTTGTGTATTGAAAAGTTGTAAGAATCGATTTGAAGTGGTACAAAAAAAGACTACAGGAATTACTTTTGTAACTTGTAACTTATAACATAAGTTGTTACACAAGGTTATGTTATTTTGCTGTGTATTGATGAAACTAAATCTGGCGACACACCGGTGTGCCGCAGCGCACCGTTAGAGTATACTGTAGATTGATCGCCACTCGCCACTACTCGAGCCAAGTCGATGTTTCTCTTCAATGAATACATTGCATCCAAGCTTACGGCATGTTTATATTTATCCTAAAATATTGTGCCTTCTTTATAAATGTCTTCACCGCTCTTCAATTACCGCTGTATGCGCATGCGCAGTCACTGTCTTGTTCTCGTTACTCTGTGTACATACCGACATCGAATTGGGCGCATTCAAAACAAACACCTAGTAAAAATATCTGTTCATTTATTCTTGCCCTGAGACCGCCGGTGGTTAAGCCACTGCGGTGTAGTGTTGGCTCCATCACCGCGAGAGAAACTAAGAGTTTGATCATGTTAATCAGACGATAATGATTGGTGTCTGCCTTTCTCACGAATCATCAAATCTCAACATGTCTCGGCAAAAACAAGTTTTATACATTTTTAAACCGTCTTTTAGAGACAGGCCACACTTTTAATAATGAAAACGACATTGAAATGTGATCCGCATGCAACAGAGGCCTTGGATTATATAATTTATAAATTTAAAAATCTTTTAATACTAAATCAAAAATTAAAAATTAAATCTATCAAATAACCCTTATTTAATATATTCTCCATTTCGATATCGTTATTTCTCCCCACCGTGACGCGGCCACGCCTCCGTCCAACAATTAATTTCGTTAGATTTTTTTTAATATATCATTTAGTGTATTCGTCTGTTTTGACAAAGATGCAGTAGTATCGAAACCGGTCGAGGTTAATTTAATCAAAGTGGTGTATATATTTGTACACATGTGCTCAATTATTTTTTTAAATCAATAGTTAGATACAGGTTGGGCTGCTCCGTTCTAGGTGGTCTATCCTTAGGTCGAATACTAACTACATCCGCAATATAAAATTAAATAAATTATAATTCAGTTATTTAAATATTTTCTAGCTCTTGCCTTTTTACAAAATACCTCTGAGTGGGATGTTTTCTCTGCACTAATCCAGTTATGCCTTTTATTTATGACACCCATTTCTTGTTTACCACCTACCCCTTTCTGTGCCATTTATTATTTTTCTTTCTTTACCCGTAATTATTTATATCATTACGTCCAGTGGCGTAGCTACCGCTCGGGCAGCCTGAGCAACCGTCCGGGCAAAACTAAAAAATATACTTCAATTATTTTGAACCTAATTATTCCTGATGAAATATTATGAAGTGGTGATATTCAGATGCAGTTATTAAATTCCGAAGCCATGCCAACCATTACAATTTGTTTGAGTAGTTTCCGTACGTTATTTTATTATCCCCAATACCTAAAATTGCAACTTTTAACAGAATGTATATGAATGGAATTTATGTTTTTATATAATATGAAAATAAATTATACACATTTGAAAGTTTTCAGTGGCGTACAGTAGGCTTAAACGTAGGTTATGCTGTTACCGACGACGTTTATGTAACTATACGGAAACCGGATGCATATATGTATATATATATATATATAGTATGCGCATGGGTTTTTAGAGCAGAAGAGAACTCTCTTAGCCGCCCCAGATATCTCAAAAGTGAATAATATAAATGGCATCCAGCTATATGAATGAATATCCGGGGCTAATCATCAGCTGCAGCGTGCGAGTGTAATGTTAAATACTAAAGATAATTATTTGTATTCCAATTCAATCCGTCTCTGTTTTTTCGTAAATTCACCGATAACATCATTATAAAAAGTTCCCGATTTTTATAATTCTAAAAGCAATTCTTTTTCAGTAGCAATCATTGGAAGATCCGAAATTCGTGTCTGATTTTGAGTATTCCGTAAATAAGTATGAATTCATTTTAGTGAACTATATAAAAATTAATTCATTCTTAAGGTGATCAAAATCGAAAAAATGTGAATAAAATGATTCTAGTTTTCTAATTCTAATTGTATTGGAAATTAATAATTGTTAAATGTAGAAAATAATTTAGAATTCATTAATTCAAAAAAGGTCAGTTCTTTTATTGCTCCATACCGTTCTCTAAATTCGCTTCAAATATTATCTACGATTTCTCTAAAAACGCGATTGAAATGTATTTTAACATTTCTTTTTCTTTTCGGCTGTTTCGTCAATGAAAGCGCTAACTAAAAACGAATCCATAAAAACAGAAACGTATGGAATCGATACTATTAATTAAAATATATGTCTGTACGTACTGATGTATTAACTAAAAGTAATAATCAACTTAAATATGTAACACTCTTCTCACACTTCGCAGATTGACAGATAACAAATTGTCCGTTGAAATACACTGTGGAAAAGAGTTTAGTTAGCGAAGCAAATATGTAAAAGTGTTTTTACTCAGAGTTTTCAGTATGGGTTAATCCCTTTCGAATTATGCATAAATTGTTTGAATAAAATGTAAATTTTGGCAGTCTTAAAGACACCCAATAAGTTGAGTAAGAAAATATATAGTTTAGTACGTTTCTCATGAGGATTGAACAAACAAGTTAGACACGACCGACGCGTGCGTTCTAAGAAAATGCGAAGACGAATGGCAATGAAGTTGAATACAAACGAATCGCAATTTTTCATACTGTTGACGTCCAGACAAAAATATAGCCATGGTTTACGCTAATCTGGGTATAACGGCTAGAATTTTATAGGGACTTTTCATAAGATAAAAAAATATTTTTATTTACACAGCTTTTTTTGCTTGTATGCAGTGCACGCCCCTGAAAGTTTTGCAGTACAAGTTAATATCGAAAAAATATGTTCTACTAGATAACAACGCACGTGTAGTAAGACAAATTCCCAGAGATATTTAATGCTTTAATTAAAATCATTCTAACTTCCAATAATCATGAACTGAATAAAGCTAATAAATATGGACACTATTGGGAAATTGTGTTCTTAGAGGGAAGGAAGGGGGCCGGGTACATGTTAGGCCCGGGACATTGTTTTTCTTCATTTAATCGACTTTAAAACTCTACTCCAGTTAAACTGCGTTAGAAAGTTTCGTAACTCGCCGTCCTATTTTAAAGTTGGCGGTAATCCTTGAATATGCGTGTTAGTAATGATATATGATACGTCTCTTACGGCGTGCACAAAGCATCAAAGGATTTGTAATATTATATTGTCTAGTGTCGCTAAGAATAAATGACAATAATTCAACGATGGAACGAAGTTGCGACACAATACTACCTTTGCCCTTCGGTGTTCGGGTCTGCCAACCCGAGCTGTCGGGCCGCCGGACGGCATCGGTGCACCATCATCATCTCCTTTGCCCGTGTTACAGGGATCCATTTATGACTTGCACCCGTTCTAATGAGCCGTACCCGGGTCCGTTGCTGGGTGATGTGCCGCCCTCAGGGAAGCGACAAAATCATATTTGTCAACACTAACGTAATCAGCATATGCATCATATCACCCTCGCAAAAATTTAGTTAAATAAATAAAATTAATATTATCCTGTCAAGATAAAATATTTTTATTTTAATATAGCAATTAAAAATTATTCTAAGCTCTTTACAAAATTCATCAGGGTAACTTTTTTGTTTTATTAAAATTATATATTACTATTAAAATTTGATGTTAATAATGTATTAATAATAAAAAGTATAAATCAATACATTAAACTTTTATATGACAATTTGGCACCAACGTCTAGTAGGGGTGTATGTAAGATGACAGAGCACTGGCTTACCACGGTAGAGGTGCTGAGATGCCTCCAAAATGTGTTTAAATTCAAAATGGGTTTCTAGGCGCCTAGTATCGATCCCGGTGCGAGCAAAGGTGAGACAAGTGAGAGTATGTATATATATATATATATATATATTACGATATTTTCTAATGCAGTTTTCGTAACATTTTACTAGGGACCCACTGAATTAAACATATTCTACGTTCAAATGTCACATCATTGGCAAACTCGTTTTACATATTATAATCGCGACTGTGAAACATGTCTAGGCGATATCTGCAATAATTAATGATTCCATTTTTGTGCAAAGAATAATGTAACATATTGTGCGCTTTTTTAAAGCTGGTCATAAATATTACCTTATAAAATGTTACAAACTACGCCGCAATGATTTAAAACATATTTTTATAATTAATACCAAAATCTGCAACAAATATTGCAACATCTCGAAAATCTAAAAACAGACACATAGCGTATTATTGTCGTTAATAATTTAGATAGTTTTGATTTCTAACATTATCAGATGTTGCATTATTTTCACTTAAATAAAACGAGGCGCGCGCTGTTTAATAATTTAATCGCAAAATTGATAGATTTATTATTAAATTGAAATCATTTATTTATATGTCGCGTGTTAATGTAGTGTTGAATAAATAACAAGTGAAGATTTTTTAGTTTTGACATTCCGCTGTCAATTGATGTGTTTTTTTTAATGGGAAATGATATAAAATATGATTAAACTCTGTAACCTTGCACGTCGCGGGTTAATCGACTATTGTTTTATATTTGTTTAATATTTTTTAATTACTGCTTCCGCTTCGGAGGTTCGTTTTTTAATAATAATATAAACTTACAACAATAAAAGTTTTAATTTATCTAAAATTTGCCGCCCCTCGAGAGTGTCACCCGTGGGCGTCGCCTCACTAACTCAATGCCCAGGGACGGATCGAGCCTCAGTGCCTCGATCGCGGACGTGGGCCGCGATATTAAAACGTTTCCCGACCACGTGATACTGTATATATTTCAATACACTTCTCATATATATTATTTTATCTCGGTGGGCGGACTAATTACCATGAACTGAAGGCACTCTGCTAACGTAATACCTGAGCCTGGACACGCAATTCCAGCTTCACGTCCGGCATGTGTATCCACTCGAGTAAATAACATAATAACTATATTTTGCTCGACGACAAAAGGGCCGCGGGTATCAAAACTGTCACCAAAATTCTCAACGTGACTAAATTTCCGGAAAATGGTAAATAAATGTGGTGAATTCAACCAATGGGGGGGTTCTATTAGAACGACCGGCCTAGTTGTGTTATCTAATATACGAGTGAATTGTGATTTGTTTTAAATTACGTATTTTTGTTATTATAAAGAAGTAATTAAGAATAGCGAAGATCGGTGGAACTCATACAGCCTAATGCAGCCGGGATCCGTGTGCCACTGTCAATTTAGTACTGAAAAAGAAGCACCGACAAAATATTTAGTTCTCGAATGGGAATACATTTTACGCACATACTTGAAATAACCTGATACTACCTTTTATTCAGCCCGTGTCCATTCACTGTTGAATACAGAATGATCGCTACTCCTCTATCTTTCGCATTCAGTTGCTTCTTACAATCTTTTTACATAATTGATCCTGCGAGATGAAGACCTACCTTATTATGTTTTTTTTATATTACGCTATAAACCTGAAGTGATAGTCTACCCTCGTGCAAATCGTTTTAAAGTGGTCCTCTCTCGGCTCGTTCGTCACTGGAACATCTTATATTATATTACCTTCGTATTTTTTAAATAGAGGTACGTACATGGAATATATGTCACATCAATATTCTTACTATTTTCAAACTAAGTTATGTACTATGAAAATGGGGCTAACTTGCTGGCCTCCTGGAACGAAACACGTACCCCCGACCACTAGATCACTAGGCCGGCGTCTTAACCACCAGACCGACAAGATACTCGTGTATTAATGTATCAATTGCATGTTTTAAAAATATGTCTATTTGGGTGTTTGTTTGCTTTAATTGCTTAACTTAGGTTGTACCGTAGTAGACTACTACCCTGTTTTAATTAATTATGTTTTAAACATTAAAAAGTAGCAACGAGTAATCGGCAATAGTCTGTTGATTTCTATAATATAATAATAAATATTTTTAAGGTGAACACATTCTTATTGTGAAGTTGTAATTATTCAGAACAGACGGTCTGTGATATTTTAAATACTAATTAAATGTAAATAAATTGTCTTTCGTTTCCGGGTATGTGTTTTTAAATTTCCATTATAAATAAGGGAATGTTTTTTTTAATGACGTATTTTTGTAGAACACTCGGCAGTCTTTACTTCGACCGACTGGTGAAATATCGATACACGCGCAATCTCCTCATTGTGGTCGGGGTCTCGCTGAACTGGGCCACATTCTGATTGTACAAAACTGATATGTTGCTGCAGCACTTCCACTGCCGGGTTCTGCACCCGGCACCCGGCACCCGACTCACGTGCACTTCAGGTTTTATCTCGCTCCGTAAAGCAAACTGCTTCGGCGTAGAATAAATCTTATCTTCACTTTTATAGAGTTCCACATGACTGCAAGAACAATGACGAGCTTCCGCCGGCGTTCTCCTCTCACTATCGCTTTTCTAATAGCATTTTGTTCATGTTAGCATTCAGTTGACATCTTATATAACTTGCTTTAATATCGGTTCAATATTTTGAGGGAGCCCTATTTCCAGTTGGTGATAGTGAATTGTTAAAATCGATTGTTCGACATTCATTTGTTTAATATCTAATTCCTACATTGAACTAATATAATAATACTACATAAATATACTACAGCGGAAGTGGGTTATGATGCGGGTTTGCGGGGGGCGTTCTGGCCCGAGGTAAAAACGAATTTTCCAAAATTATGATTTTTTCAATACATTTTATAAAATATAAATAAAAATCAATTCTGTTCACATAATTCATAAATAATAACAAATCTTTCAAAATGAATATTAAAATTTAATGAACATAATATATTAAACACTTAAATTAGGAATTATCACTGTTAACTATTAATACATTTAGGAACGAAAATATAACGATTCTCTAGAATTTGAACAAATAACACAATCGCTTTTTAAAAAAAATTCTTTGCGGTTTATGAAGGACCGTCTACGATAATAAATGTATATAATAAAAATCTATTTTAATTTACCTTTCCGTGCGTGCGTTTTTACGCTGTGTGCTTTAAAACAAAAATGGCACAAAAAAATACCAGCGGTATATCCGAATGCGCTTTATAACCGGCTTCTACTTTTTTATTTAATTTTTTTGTTATTTTCTTGGTGGAAATATAAAAAAAAACCTCACTAATAAAAATCATAAAAAAAAACACTTGGAATTAAGCGGGAAGTCTCCGGCGCGTCGACACGTCATTTGATAAACGGGTGTTAGGCTAATTTTTTCCACGCGATGTATTATAGCATCCTGATTTTATCGATATCAACTGTTCGTTGTGGCACGTGACCAAACGTTCCGTTTTTAGGTAGCCTATCCCGTTGTCCTCAAGCACAGCTTCGGGATGCCGAAATGTCCCGTTTTCAGAAAGAGAGTAACCAACGCTGACAATTTTTAAAAAAAAGGCGCGAAAAGTGAAAAATCCGACGGTAGCATCTAATAGCGCGGCGAAGACATGTGCAATACGTCTCACGCGTATATAAGTCGGTCAGAAGCCTGTTGCGAGTAGGGGAGAGTGGGGGATACGCGGACACTTAAAATTAAATTTAAATAAAACAACTCAATATTTATAACCACTCATTATTTATTGAATGTCAATGTTTATTTATTAGACTTTAGTAGCGAATTAACATATTGTAAAGAAAAACAGAATTATATCAAAAAAACAAAACCCCCTTCAAACACATTCGGTGTGATTTATGTGGTGGCAGAGTTAGAAATATGGATGCCATTTTTCCGGCAGACGTTATGTGCTTCCAAATGTATATGGCTTTCGTGATTATCTAAGATAAATATCACAGGAGAGTTATTCGAGTCACTTGATGCAGTCAATCTACAAAAAGCACTTCCGTGATCCAGCCTGTATCTGAATTTGAAGCTATATTAGCGCCATTCATGAGTTGTTGATTCATTATTTTTCGTTTGAAGATAAAAAAGGGTGGTACGTGGTCTCCACAAGTACTAAACGCATTAATTACTGTAGTCGTAGAACCTCGATCAGCGCTTGTGCATTTTACAACTTGCTTCTGTCCTTTTGTAGTGAGAAATTGAGAATTTTTTTGCACATTATAGATATGCCCGTTTCGTCAACATTGTAGATGGACATTGAGCCAAACTTGTTGATAAATGAGTTATTCTGCGGTATAAGTTCTTTATTTTTTCTTAATGTAATTTTGCGGCATCTAAAATAAAAAAAAATATGTACCTTCAATCCTATCGGAAAGAGGGGTAAAACCAGACGTCCGTAAATATCGCAATGAATCTGTCTGGAATTACCCCAACATAACCTAAACCAGAAAAAGATGGATGAAGCAAACATATCCTTAAAATCATCAGAATTATACACACGACATTGTTCTTAAATTCATAGTGATTACTTGAAAATAATTAGATTTCAATATCGTTATTATAATAGTAAAAACACAGAAAACCAATTAGCGAAATATAAGAAAATGATTAAAATTATATTTCGTGACTCACCTTAAAAATGCGCACGTCCTGCAGCTCCAACAGCTTATCGGCGAGTAATTGGGTCGAGTTTGTGCATGCAACGTAATAACGGAAGAGGAGAGAGGCTAAGGAATGGTTTTAGAAGTGTCCGTAATTACCCGCTATCTGCAATTACCCCACTGTTCCCTACGCGCAGACAGCTCGCGCATCTTTCTTGACGATTGATTATTATTTTTCTATCAACGTGTGTCATTGTAGTCAATTTAAATTTCTTGTACGAAGTACTCCATCGGACGTCAGATGTGAAAAGTGTCGTACAGAATTTACGTTAGATGTCCCGTTTGGAGGAAAACAATAAATGGTCACGTTAAGTATACAGCATCCCACCAGTGTTAGTCAAGATCGTATTGAACTTATTGCATCGCTTATTTGGAATGTAATATCTACATTCGAAACAATAATGAAATCGCCCTCGAGACAGGCGTAACCATCGGTAGATTGGTTCTTCTGTTGGAAGTCGTCATTGTCTTATTAACCATATTGAATTTAGCCACTCGGGTTTCATTTAACATTTTTTTTAGCGGTTGATTCTTTTTTTGGACTGTATAAAACGAATCTTTCATATTGAATTATTTGATCATATCTCTGTCTTGTTGAGCAATTACGCCGAGAAGACCCAGGTGTCGTCTCCTATCAAACTGGAGCGTGACCCCTCAGATATGGGCAGGTATCTGCTCCTATCTGCATAACTGGTTGTCTTCTGACAACCGATCCACTTGTGAGGATTGAGGATTAGCTTACCCCTGCGGTACGCTGTATAACGGTTCTGAAAATATGTATGTAGTTGGAGGCATTGCAGGCGGAATATTAATGCATAACTAATTGAAGTAGTACACGTTCAGGAACACGGGGTAGGCAGAGGGAATCGAAGAGCTTTTTACTATCAAAGATTCTATACAATTTAAATAATTCAAATGCACCGTTTTTTTCAGTAAAACTTACATCTAGAATGAGCATACTAGAAAATGGAAGACAATTTGGTTCATTTCGTAAAATTTAAAATAAGCGTTTTTAAGGGCCCGCTTTCAATGATCATTCAAATTTTCGCTTTTTTTTTTACGAAAGTGTGGGTTTTTATTAATTATATCAGAAGTTATACACTAGATTTGACTTTTTTAAAGTATTACTTAGATCGAACCTTTACACTAATATAAAACTATTAAATTGAATGTTATTTACCATAATTAAGACGATACAAGGATTATAAGAAAGACCGCGACCATTAGATGAATTTTCCGCGGGCTACAAAATTATTTTAATATGGTAAATTATTGTATGAACGACATATATGTTCTTATAATCTTGAAGCCAAGATTACGTATGTCGCAATTAAATATTTCGTTTATATATAACACTGTTGCATTTTAAATATTATGTAATTATGATACAGACATATCACCAAAACGCCAACGTGGTGTTTTAAATCGATAATAAACAAAATAATAAATTGAAGCTGTCAATAATTTTATATTTAGAACATTGATTTTAGCGACCATCTAAATTTATATAGGTACTTTGTCTGATTTCAAAACATATTAATATATATTAATTAGGTACTCACAACATCATTATTAATTAATTCAAATGGCAATACTCATTCCATAATATTAATATGAGAAACTTGGATTTGGCTCTAGATACGACTTGTTTTTGAGACTTGTATCGAATGCGAGAAAATCAACATTTTTATTGTTGTCTCTTTCTATTCAAACCTCCCTCTCTCACATGATTTACGTAAAAAATAACGTCATTAATTATTTCTCTGGAACTTACAAGAATTTAAATATTAACCTCGTCTTGAAATCATATCTAATTCGTGTAGAATTTCTCGAATTTCAAACTGGAAAAATGAAAGCTCTACCTTAAGGGCCGGTTGTGTGATCAGTAGTAACTTTTTACTATAGTAACTATTTACTACTGTCAAAGCATAGATGGAGATGTCTACAGGCGCAACAAATAATCATGAAATATGCTTTATTTTATGCATTATATATGGATTTTTTTACCTGGGCATTCGACATCTGTCACTTTGGTGATAATAATAAATCTCGTTAAATTTTCTTGAGAATGACAACAAACAATACATCATATCGTATTATATACATTTATATTTTAGGATGTCCGTATGTCTGTCTCTCATACGTATAGATGCTATGCCTAACGAGATGAAAGATTGTAAAGCAACTGTAAAGGCGAATATATATTAACTGTTGTTATTTCATTTAGGAATCGTTTCAAATGTATCTTTGTAAAAATGAAGTGCTCGTGACCTTCGCTCACCTCACCGCTGATAATCCAACGTGTTACTGTATTTGGATATTTGAATTGACTGTGCCCGTATATTCTGTTTCCTTTTAGTTCTTTCATTTTAAACACCGTTCAGACCTTTACCACAACATTATGTCATTTGACCCGGAATGCATCATCCATCCGATTCATTCGACAATAATTTGAAGATTGAACTTTCTGTATACATTCCACCATTCGTTATTCACACTCACCTTTGTTTCCCAGCGGGGGTAGGGGAGGGGGTAGGTAGAGATAGAATGCCAGTGTGACGCCTACGACACCCTAAAAAATCAAGAGATTGGTATGCTTATTGAGACAGTGCTAAAAATTGTTTTTATTTCTATTTTATATCAATTCTTTGATCTTGAATCATAAAACGTGTTATTGTTTATCTCGTGAGAATCACTCGATTTTTTGTGCAATCTATTTAAACGCGTCCTCAATTTAAAATGAATTTTTATAAATTTCTTTACAGCGCGGATATTTAGCACGGAACGCCGAGACGCCGCGGAATGTCGCTAATATTTCGCAATTACGAGTAGCTGTCTACACTTCGTAGCGCCATCAAATTACGTAGAATGATAATAATTAATTACGTGGTTAAACAGTACTGGCGTTTAGGTATGACGTGCACATGTACGGCATATATCGTTCGCACGAAAACGATTGTGATTATTCGCATGTGTGCAGATAATGAAAATGCCTGTAATTTTTTTTGATTACACCGCGCAAAGACAAGAATCAACATTTTGATTAAGTTCCGTCGTTTTACCGCTCGCTTTTCCATCGCCGAATCTCGAACGCGACGCAAACAATGTGGATATTCTATAAGAAAGTATGTATTCGGTTATTGATAAAAATGTGTTTTTTGTTCGCTTTTGTGTCGGCGTCTTTTTCGAGTGTCGTCTTTTCTCTTTCGATATAGTGGCGCTGATTTAGTTGTCGCTGCTATCTTTGATAGACGGTCGGTGTGGCGCTATCGGCGTTTACTTTGCTCATTCATTTCATTGTCATTCGCGCGCCGTCTTTTGCGGAACGAGTTCGTTATTTCGGCGGGAAATTAGGAAACAGATCGCGAAATGGAAATTTTCTTCATAACTTCATATTTTTCTCCGTAGTTTCTGTTGGGAAATCTTGTATTATAAATATTCGCGTTTACTAAATAGTTAAATGTATTAAATCACGTGAACATTTAAAGAAATATATTTTTAATGTTTATTAGATGGTATAACTTCAGCAAATGACACTGATCTCATTATCAATGGTGAATTATTGTAAAGTGTGCCATAAGTGTACAGGTGTGTTCGAGAATTTTCGAACTTTTGTGAACAGATGAAAAAAACAGTGATTTTTGAAAAATATAAATAAATACAAAATGAAAAGTTCAGACAGCGATTCAAAATTTTGAAAACTTTGTGGATTGTGAAGTTGTTGGGATTTTTTCTTCGATATTTCGCGGTACGAATTATGTAGCTATTACGTGTACGGTGTACCAAAATGTTGGGTAGACTGTACCAAGTGATCTTGTGTTTCTTGTTGGCTATGCAACCCGCGTCCAGGAGCCTGTCAACGGATCTGTACTATAGGTAAGATGGGGATGGGGGCACGAAGCACGAATATAGGGGATGAAGCCCCTGTATAATTTCATTGAGTGTAATAATAATAATAATAATATTTATATAATAAGTGTATATACGATGGTGTTGATGTTCTATTACATTGTATTGTGTGTTTCCGTAATGTAATTATTGTCTCGCGATATTTGATCTATATTTTTTTAATTAACATTATATATAAATATTGGGTGAAGCGAAAAGAAATGTTTTTTTTATTATAGTGAGAAAAATATTTATTCCGGAAGATAATTTCCATTGTTATTTATATTTTGCCACAATCTGCGTAATTTTTCGATGCCTCTTTTGTAAAATTCTTGCAGCTTTGATTTAAAAAAGGAATCTAAATGCTTTCTGACATCATCTATCGAATTGAAATTTTCTTTTCGAAGCGAATGTTCCATAGACCGGAATAAATGTTAGTCCGACGGTGCTGTGCTAGGGGCAGGGGAATAAGGCGGACGTGGAAAAAGTTTCAGATCCAGTCCTGTGTCTCCTTGTTCCTGTCGCTGCGTACGGTCTCGGTCTCGGTCTCACATTCTCGTGTTGTCAGATGCGGCGTTGGTTATTAACTAGGACACTGATCGGTTTTTTAATAACAGCTTTTAATAATTCATCATGAATAGCGCCCCAAATATAACAAAACCACAAACAAACCTTTTTTAAAGTCAATGATGGTCGAGGTGTCGGACTTGGCGAAAATGGTTTTGATTCATTTTTCGTCTCAGAAATGGATCGGTTTCATACCTGCTTAGCAGCGAATAACAAATTGTCACACGTTGATCCGAGACCGACAGCGATAGACCGTGCGGAACCCAAACTCTTTGGCCGTGATTTTATCGAGCCTTTTCAAATGATCTTTTACCGTTGTCCGGGGACGGCTCTTTTGATAGTCCCCCCGATGGTTTCGCGCGGATCTGATTCTACCAGGAAGTTTAACACGTTTAGATTCCTATCACAGTGTTGGAATTGTTTAAACCGAATGTTCAAAATACCTCCGTAAGTTTCACAAACACTCTCAGTAGCTTCTTTGGGTTTTAATCCCTCGTCAAATAAAAACAACAGAATATATTGCAACTGCAGCCGCAGCCTCAGTCGAAAGCAAACTAACTTCAAAGCCACACAAAAAAAAAACCTTTTCGCGTAACCTAATATACATATTTTTTGTTGTCGGTTAATTTATTTATTTTCTTATTGAAATTTTATTATTGTTTTTTTATATTTTATTTATTTATGAAACTGATTAAAAAAAATTTACTGCCTCTTAAAAATGTATCAAATACATTTATTTGTTATGACATTTATTTTAAAGAGGGATCGAAATATTAGAAAAATATAATACTGCTTTTTAAAACTTATTTAAAATGACGTGTGATTATTAATTTCATCAAGTTAATTTAAAAAGTATATATTTTAGATTGGCTGAGACCGGGCAGCCAGTCCTGGTAACTCTAGTGGACACGGCCGCCGCGGAACTCACCACTACCGCCGCCGAGCAACTGGAACTCGACAAGGGGTCGAACAACTACACCGACCTCGATCCGGACTATGACAGCGCCCCTGTCACCTTGGAACTACCCCAAGAATTAGAAAACTCCACGGCTGAAGTGCTAGAAGCTAAAGTTGTAATCGAATCTCAAGATAATCTCAAAACCCAGTACGTCGTGAGGACTATTTCTAGAGAAAAAGAAGATGAGAGAGAAAAATTGAAAGGTGGGACGAATGTCATAAATGATACTGGCGACAGTGTTGTGTCAGTGAAAAGTGAAAATGCTACATCGGATGGGGATTCTGCCAAGAGGCTAGATGCGGTGGCCAAGGCGAGTGAAGTGCAGGAGGAGATTCCCTCATTTGCTGAATGGGCTCAGAAGCAAATGGAGGAGGCGGAAAAGAATAAAGAAAATGGTGTAAACCATTCCTCGCAATCTTCCCTGGGAACAATTTCCTCCGGAGTGAATCTTAAAGTCAGATCTAAGAATTACGCTTCGCCGGATTGCGGCGCAAAAATCGTCGCTGCCAATCCCGAGGCTGGGTCATCGAGCTTTATTCTGACTCCCAGCAGAGACGAGTACATGCTGAACACTTGCAACAGTCGTATCTGGTTTATCGTAGAACTCTGCGAAGCTATCCAAGCTAAGAAAGTGGATATGGCAAATTTTGAACTATTCTCATCGACTCCTAAGAATTTTTCAGTTTCTGTCAGTGACAGATTTCCATCGAGGGAATGGGCCAGTGTGGGACAGTTCATCGCGAAAGATGAAAGAGACATTCAGATGTTTAATCTGCATCCGCATCTTTTTGGAAAATTTATCAAAGTAGAATTACATTCCTACTATGGATCTGAGCACTATTGTCCTATTTCTTTATTCAGAGTTTACGGAACCTCAGAGTTTGAAGTTTTCGAAACAGAAAACTCGCCAAATTCCCAAGCTAATCAGGCTGCCGATGACGATGAAGATGATATTTTGGAAGATACCGTGGATAAGGAAAATATTGAACTCTCCAGGAACCTGTTCGGTTCTGCTAGAGATGCCGTCATGTCCATAATGAAAAAAGCTGCCCAGGTATTAGTAAAGGGTAGCGATTCAAAAAATTCTTCCGACAATGTGCAAATTTCACCGCCAGATGTTAAAAAATGTAAAACTCCCAGTCACATAATTGTTTGCGATAATTGTAGCAATTCTATGTTTACTCAAGTTTACGATCTGATGAGCTGTAAGAGCGATGTTTTGAACGGACTGATCGGCACTCCCCTCATCCATGATGCCCTGTGCAATACAGATATGTGTCAGCAATACGGGCTGGATTTCAAAAGTAAGAGGACATCGTCAATTAAGACTGAGATTGCGAGCTATATTTCAGCTCTGCTCGTGCCTAGTTACGTAGCGGCTTTGTGTAATATGCTCGCAATCGTCGAGAAGAAAGTTGTACTTAACACGAGTTCTGAGACTGATCTAAATGTAACCACTAATTTGACTATAGATAAAAAGGTTCAGAAAGCGGTTGAATCCGGTACATTAAATGAAATATTACAAAATTCTTTTTCCGCTTGTGTGGATGATGCGGATCATCCATCTTGCAAAGGCAAGCCGGTCGAAGACTTCAAGCCGGATATAGTGCCATCTATTACTAGCTCGATGCCTTCAGATTTAGAGGGGGGTTCAATAACAGATATAAAACCAACAAAAACATTACAGAGAGATGTAGATCCACTGGAGCCGAGTATTGTTACCGTCGGTGCTGGTTCGGAAAATACAATAAACGCACAGCAGAATGATAAGAGTTACAACGACGGGCAGACTATTGAAGCTAGTATGATTAACAATATTGAACAAAAAGCAACTGAAACACTACTCAAAGATGAATCAGTCAAAATGCAGATTGACGAATCAGTAAAAGAAATTGCGACAGTTAATATAAAATCGGAAGACTCTCAAGATGTCGGTTCAGCTGTCATTCCGCAAGATTTAAATAATGAAGCTTACAATATTAATTTGGAAGAAGCGGTGGACGAAGGAAATGTAAAGCTGTCTACTCAGGATCAGATTTCACTAGACAACCTGTTGTCAGAATTGGAAAAGGCTAATAGTGATCACGCCACTCCGTCGCCGCCTAACAACGCTCTTCCCACACTCAACAGTCATCAGGGACAGAAGGAATCTGTCTTCTTACGACTGTCTAACAGGATAAAGGTAAATATTAATTATTAAGTAACAAGCTAACTTGTGGACCACATGTCTTCTTTTGAAAAAAATTTTCTTGAACAATAAAAATTTCATCATACAATGTCAAAGCAAAGTATGCAGATGTCTGAACTGACCTGCACCTACTATGGCGACTATATCTAGCAGGCATTGTTGCATTGATGATGTGTGTTGTTGGCACTTGACGCCCTCTCTGCGCTTGTAAAATTAGGGTAAGCGATAAGATGATCAAAGAGGAAGCAACTCCAGGCTGTTGAGTGCTTGTGTTGGTGATTCCTAAAAAATTAATATATACATAAATTTTATCACTTTATTTAATAGATTTTTCTCTGGATTAAATATATAACTTTTTTTTTTATTCCAGGCTTTGGAAAGGAATATGTCTCTATCTGGACAATACTTGGAGGAACTCAGCCGACGCTACAAAAAGCAGATGGAAGAAATGCAGAAGACTTTTGAAAAAACCCTAATTACCATGAATGAGGAAAGCAAAAAAGCAGAAGAACGGGAGAAAAAGAGTTCGGAAGAAATGCTTTTTCTTCAACAGCAAATGGCGCAGATGTCCACCGCCGTTAGTGCACTGCTTACAGACAGAGACAGCTGGCTCGGCAGCGCAACTCTCTTGAAAGTTATGTTTTTTCAGATATTTCTAACTGTTTTTGTTGTGTACGTCTTTAGAAGACTTAATTCACCGAGAGACAAAGTTACCGAAAGAAATTTAAGTGGTGTTAAAAGAAATATTGTACAAGATGAACCTAAGATCAGAAGAAGATCGACGGAAGAAATGGTCGCGAGTCGTTCGGGAGAAGACAGACAAGCTAGAAGACGACGGCCATCAGAGGAAGCTTTGAACATATCTAGAACAGTCTCCGAAATGCATGAAAGTGCATTGGTCAAAAATGATAAAAAGAAAAGGAAAAGAAAATCTCCAATCTTTCGGAGGAGTTATTCTATCGCCTCCCCCGCTGAAGCGCAGTTAGCCAATATACAAAACCATGCACCAAACCATCCACCAAACCATGTTACAAATACACCGGTGATTGAGCTTTGGTCAAGACCTGATATTAATTGTAAAATTGACACACCGATTGCTTTAGACGAGGCAGAATTTATAATACCACAAATTGAACAAGTGGACTTCAGTAGAATGGGCGAGATGAAGGTACCCAATATAAATGGCATTACTCCTAAAAAAGAGTTTCCTAAGACAAATGGTTCCATATTTGGTAAGAAAACCACCGACATTGACAAGTCTGGAAAGGTTCGCAGGTTGAGTTCCCCGGCATTCTTCAGAGCCGCTCTCGATCGACAGAGTTCCAAGAGTGTGGCGTCTGATCCTTCGGTGAGAGGAGTTTCTCCCATTGTGGAGACAGCTCCGCAGTGTGCTAACAGAGAAGTGAGATCGGAGGAAAGGGAAGTGAGAGCTGGCACAGAGTCTCCTCAACTTAGCACCTGGTCAAGTATCGGAGATGTGTCTGAAGCCAGTAGTTCTACACAGGCGGATTCCGAGACTGGCAAAAAGAAGAAATCCAAGAGACGATCGTTGAAAAACATTTTTAAGAAAGTATTTTAAGGTTTCCAGTGTCTGAGTGGTGTTAAGTCGTATTTAATGTGAATGTCTGACATTATTTTAAGAACACCATCACATTATTTTAAGAACATTTTTACTCCAGAATATTGGTTTTATGGGGGTCATCACTATCTGGACAAAGATGGGTCTGTTTTTGTTTATTATGTCAACGATACCAGTGGACATTTGGGAAGTTTTATTGACATTATTGAAAAATAACTAATAATCGAATTAATCTCAAACAAGTCACTTCCCCAGCTGTACGCGGAGCATTGGATCCATCTCTGTCATCACATATTTATTTATTATTGTATGGTTATAATTCTTATTGCCGTCAATCGCTAATTCAAACAAAAGGGAGAAATAATTATTTCGTCATATAATCAATCACACCCATAACGTGATATTTAATGTTGTGGTAACTGCAAAACATGTTTTTGGTTGTTTACGTAGTTATCAAATATATTATTTTGTTTAATTCTTACTGGGATTTTCAATCAACGTGGGATAAAATGTTTTTTACTAAAAATATGTGGAGTTGCGATAATAATGGTCATTCGTGGATGCCAAAGAATTCTAGTTTTCTTAAGCTTAATGTGCTTAAATATGAGAGATATTTGTCTGCCATTTATATTTTAGAATTATTTCCAAATATATTTAAAGGGAAATGACATTAAACTTATTGGATTGCTTTTGTAAGCGAATAGAACAGTTTGCAATACGCTTTGCTCTTCTATATTTTAGCTATTCTGTGTTACGAGCTTCGGTACATGAGAAAAAAATCGTTGAGTACTACATCACACCAGTGTAAACATTGTAATAAAACTTTAAAACATTGTAATACAACTTCAAAATATTTCAAATTTCAAATTTTACAACTGTTTTGCTTGCGCTTGGGTTTTTGTTAACATGATGTGCCTAGCCAACAATCGTTGCATTTTTTTTTTTAATGTTTTATCTTCTAGATTTAACCCAACACACGACAATGTACCAATTTTGATAGTTTAGTAATATTGGATGTGTTACCTAGTAGTGTGTTAGTTTATCACGACCACATAGAATGGAACACAAAAGCTTCTATATTTTCCTACCTTCACAGCAGACAGGATTTAGAAATATTCCTATAGAATAAAACTCCGTTAATTCGTAACTCGCAAGACCGACATTTAAAAAAAAAAGAACAAAGTTTTTTAAAGGCAACATTAGAAAGAAATTTTTATAAAAATGTGTTAGTTAACTGCGTCCGCGGTTCATTGCGCGCCGTTACTGTTGACATCGCGATTTTCATACTGAAACATGATGACTCCGTTATTTCAGCTTATGTGTCGAAATGTTTATCAAATAACATATTTCTTCTGAATAAGAAAGGCGTGTGGTGAATGGTGACGCGACAGTCTCTCAAGGCAACAAAATCACGCAATTTATTTGGTTGGCGGTCGAACTCACCTTTTCCATCCAAATTGGAATATTTAAAATGCACTTGAAAAATAATTTGAAATTTTTAAATCTTCATGTCTCGCTGGCCTTGTTGGTTGAAGCTTATTTTTTTCCCTGTGATTTTTCAAGTTCGAACCCAGAGAGGTATTCGGGATTCGCTTTTTTCTGCCAATTTTATCTTTGATATCAATTTTTTATCGGTTTTCAAAATAAGTTTCATTTATCCAAATGGTCAAGGATTTATATGAATTACAAGATGTTGGTGCCATTTTAGAGAACAAAACGTGAAAAAAAATGAATAAAATATATCAACGTATTTAAATATGAAAGATTTATATAGTTTCTTTAGTACCTAGATATGCAATTCGCAACGTTTCATAAACAGAAACTAGATCAAGTGATTTAATGAAAACATTATTTTGACAACAAATCTTGTAAAATGTACATATCATATTACGTACATGAGTTATGTCATATGGCAAAACTCAGTTCAGTACCTGTCATGTAAGCGCGCGGCGTCGTGATTGGCTGGTAGGCGGGGCTGGTTGCAGATGTTTACGAAGGGATGAAGGTCAAATGCCTAGTCACGCGAGTGTAGGGATTTAAAAAACATTTGCAAATATGCGAATTATGTCAACAAATTATTTATTTCGGGTGTCAAAAACGTACACGAATTGCGAATAATCATATTTTACTAATTATTGGTAGAAATTAGTATGAAATGTTATTTTCATAGCAAATTTTTTTGAAAAAAGTGCAAATTCTGTGAAAATACAAAATATAGGGTTACAAATTAATGGAGTTTTACTGTATATGGCTATAGTAAAAATATAACCAAGAGATACTTTTGTAGTACGTTAAACTATAAAATTAAGTTTAATTATCCTTACGACGTATGTAATTTGCCAAATCTTTAGGATTTCTTCAAAACATGTTCCTATTCCATAAGTACTACGTTGATCTATAAAATGTATAAGGTTTAATAATAATTGTGTACATACATTTTTTGTTCTTGCACATTGCGGTCAATTGCTATTATTTACTTTTTAGAATCCATTTCCAAGAAATAAATAAGTCATCACGTCTTGTTCTAACTGGACTTATGTTCTGGGTTAACAGAGTTGGTGTTGAAATACCAACATTAAAAAATTAGGTTTAAAATGAGTGATTTAATTTTTGATCTTTATTATAAAAAAAGCTATTAAAATAGTTCCCATTAAAATAGCTGGTAAAAAGAATGAACTCGTTGGCAACCTTTTGAGAGTACTTTTGATTGTTCTTAAAAGGATCACGCTTAATAAAGGTTAAATACAAAAATGCTAGATGTTTATTCCATTTTCTTGAATATTTTTCTCTATATGTTATGCACCATTTTCTATTGTGGGAAATTTAATTTGATAACCTTTTATACTCTATGAGTAGTCAATATATAATACCCACATATTATAACTGTTTTTTTTAAATCATTTTGCTTGTCTAATGCTGCGCAATACGGTATTATTTGTAAATATTATAATAACATGCCATGTATAATTTAATGACTGTTAGCTCTTCAAAAATATGTCTGATAAACTATGTATAACCAAGATTAGGAAAACCCACAACGCATTAATGTTAGTATTATTGTTATCTTTAAAGAATGTGTTTTTACATCATATCTCGTGTACGTTAAGTGTTAACGGTTGACTTTTGTAATATGAATAGTGGTAACGGGTTAGGGAAGGTAATGAGTGTTTGTCACGCGCTTGGGTGATGCTGTCTTTCAAATGACGATGAACGCATGTAATACTTTTTTAGTTGGAATAAGTATCTGTTTCATTATTTCGAACAGGTGTGACAGTATTGTCAAATAGTCATTGTATATAATCCATAATATATTTTTCATCAAAACTTTTGTTTTATTACAGTATCCCTCTGCTTTATCCAATCAAAATACTAGGCATTAATTTGCTCCAAGTATAATACATATATTATTTTTTATACATTATTGGCATCATGGAGGCCATGACTTCCTGACTGCAAAATAGTATGACAAGTGCCAATATACATATACACATATATATATATATATATATACAGTGGAACCTCTCATAATGAGCATAATTCGTTCCAGAATCTTACTCGTAATATGAAACAATCGTTAAGTGAAACAATTTTTCCCATATAAATTAATGTAAAATACGATAATACGTTCCGTGCCGAAAAAAATACTCAATTTTTTAATTTATAACGTTTATTGTCATTGAATAAATTTGTAGCGCGCATAGCCACCGCTCTATTAGGGTGATGCTTCTTAAAGTTAGAAATAACCTGATGATCCATAGGCTGGAGTAACGGAGTGGTGTTGGAAGACAGAAACTGGATCTTGATAAAATTAAATTCTATAGGAGGTCATCTTGTAGACCTGGAGGATGAGCTGGTGCGTTGTTTACCTACAGCATGCCACTGATATTTAATGATGTGAAATGAGATTGATTTCAGGAACCGAATCCTAATTTGAACATTGATCCTGTACAAGATAATGGTTCGACTTAGGACAGCTCAAGTTATGACCGTTGTCCGGAAACCAATTAGATTGTAAGAGTGATGGTCTACTATACTTGCTTGGAAAGATTAGCACATAGTATTAAGTAATTAGGGACTAATAATGTAAGTAGTCAATCGGGGAGCAGAGGAAGACCACATAGATATACCGGATAATATAATAAATTATCTTCAGGAGTGTACTTTTAAATTATTTGGTTGCTGATTATCATAGGGCCACATTTAATATAGATTAAAATACACATTATCCCATTAAATAAGCACTGAAATATCCAGAGACTGAAAAGTGTTCAGGGTGGGAAGGAACAAACCAAATATATCTGAAATTTCTGATCGCAATCCATGACTGCATGTTGGCGATTACTTTAAAATATGAAAAAATGTTGACGCAATTGATTATTCATTTTTATAAGCTACTTATGAACAAGATATTTTTGTTTTGTTATTGTAATGTGTCCCGCCCTCCATAAAGAATAATACTCACCCTCCAGCTACACTCCGTTCCAAAAAATTGATGAAATAAAAGGTAACAATAAATGTCTTATATTATAATTTAAGTAATGACCTCTTACGCTTATAGTTTATATTTAAGATATTAAATTAATCTCAAAAAAGTAATTATTAAACAATATTTTCTAATAAAATTAATTCCGAGTAACAATAATCTTCACCTGTTATGAATTTCTGGAAGCAGCGTCGAACTGTTCACTCGTTTGTTGAACCTTCTCCGAATCCCATATTAATATTTTTTCCAGGCATGGATGCATTGTGTATCAAATAAAACTCAAATGGAAATAGGATCCTTAAAACTTTTGTTGCCGTAATCTATGGGGCGGTGAAATAACTCACCGAAAAGCTTCTGACCAAGAATTCTTCTCGGTAGTTTACTGATCATCACTTTGGTGGTGATCAGTTCGATTTTGACTGAACCAAAATGCCTGTTTCATATGAAACAGTCTACATAATACAATATCATTAATTGACAGAACAGCTACCTTGTGGTGAAATGTATATATATATATGTATACATACAGTGGAACCCCGATTTTACATGCCCGGAATTCACATTTTCCTATTTGCGTATTATTTCTGCAGTCCCGTGTCATTTTAGTGTATTTGAAACCCTGTTAACTTTTATCTTTCCTGTGACTTACGTCTAAAATTTATGATATAGTGGACTTTAGTTTTGTGTAAATGAAAACTTGACAGAACTTTCTGACGAAAAAGTGTCTGCTCATCCCATCAACCCAGTTCCTACAAAGGACGATGCCATGGGGCATATTAAAGGCCTCGGTGATGTACCACCAGAAATCTTTAATTTAATTTATAGTATTGAAAGAACTATTCTAAAACAATACGGACAACAAAAAACGCACAAAAAAACATTGTTTGATTTTTTCAATAAAAAATCATTTTTATTTTTCTGTTCTTTTAATACCCACAATTTACATTATCCCTCTGATTATATTTTTGTTGATCCTTCAAAAACTTAAAATCGGATTCCACTGTTATATATTTTTTAAATAAACCAGACTTTGCACTACACACACAACTACATGATTATTTATTATTCTCTCTATTAGTTTTTAGACACAAAGGGGCTGCACCGCTTGTAATAAAAATAAAACTCGATTGTGTGTGTACTACTAAGTTTAGTTTATTAAAAAAATTAAAACAAACTAATACATATTATTATTTAGTGACATCCCGAGATCATGAGGCAATATTTTAATCCACTTGTTTGTTTACTCTTCCTGTGACACGGAAACTCGTCAGAGCAGCAGGGTCTCATTAATGGAAGAAGAAGAAAACTCTCGGAAGCTGGTAGCGACCTGGACTGGTCAAGTTTTATTCTTTTCACAGATGAATCAGTAGGTACTAGAAGCCCAGGAACTCAGCACTTGCTTATCTTAGTAGAAGAATTGAAGAAGATGGCGAAGATTGTAATAGAGGCGTATTCTTAATAAGTATCTTGATATTTTTTGAACCCTGCCCGCTGGGCTAAATGCGCCCCTATATATACTTGAAGATAACTTACAGGAGGCGCGGCCCTCCAAATGCCTCATTTTTATATTTATTTTATTAATCAAATTTGTAATCATACTATTATGATTACATTTGCGGTAAATAAAATGATCTCTTGCAAGTGCTGGTTTCCCGTGATTTTCTGGTAGCTTCAGATAAATCGTATGATTAACTATTATTACACACATAAAATATAATTATAAATTTATTTTATACTCGAGACATGGTTTTCATGGAAAAATATCTTAAATTATTACTTAGCTAGACATGACTCCATACATTATTATTTTATACCAGTAAGTCATTTCCTAGATATTTCAACTAGCCATTTTATTACAACTAACTAAGCTTATTTTTTATTACTTATTTAATGCTTTATTTGTAAAAGAACTACCTCATTGGTGTGTGAAATTATTTTTTAAACGTGGCTTCTTATTGGTCCGTTCTCAAATTTCCCTGGAGTTCGGCAGGGTGTGCATGCTCGGGTTCTTCACTTGAGAGCGGCCCATAGTCATATTATTCCGATTCAAAACTGGCAAAAGATCGTAATTGTTTCTTAAACGGCTCTAATTTCTAAACCGTGCAATATATTTTGTTCCAGTCTTCTTACATATTAATTATTTAACTATATTTACATGATTAAAAAATAAAAATGATGGGTAAAAATTTTGAGAATATTTGCTCATTTACATCAGTGTGAGCTTGCGACTGGGGTGAGCGCGCGGTGTAAACAATACAATTATTTAAAGTTCTTTGTAACTTGGTCGATATTGGCCGGATTGTCGTCCGGTTTTCATTAAAATGTGTAATTTATCTATCCGCACATGTCAGCCTTGATCTCTTCCCTAACCTCCCCCGGTTAGGGAAGAGATCCAGGTTCGAATCCCGGTAGCGCAACAACAATATTTTTCAATAATTTCACCCTGAATTAATTTATTGGCAACCACAATTAACAGAATCAGAGGTCTGCTCAACTGTCGCCTTCTAATTCTGTTATAATTCATTGTGGTTACAATCCATCATATTCCCCGAGTCATTACATAGGTGGCTCCCATACAATGGTTCGAATGTTAACAAGCTAATTTTAGGTATATTCTCTTTAGGCGGCAAAACCAGCGTAAATAATTTCTTAGAACCTGCTGAATGTTATTCAGTATTGAAACTTAAATTCCATTCAGATATTGTCGTAGTTAGCTACGAGGATATGGCAAAGACTTATGACTTGCGGCATTTGAAAGAACACATATTGAAAGGCAAGGTTTTGTTTTAGTTAAGTTTATTGTAATAATAATATTTAGTTCAGCGTACACGCAGGAGGTTTGCAATGCAATAGTCACATGAATAAAATAAAATAAATATAAACATTAGGCAATATAAAATATTCTTAGAATAACTTAATTCAAAATATTCCTTCATAATGAATGGCACACATGCCAAGATTAATGTGTTATCGGGTTTCGTGTGTCTCAGTCAGCATCAAAATCCTTCTATTGTGTGTTGCAGAAGAGACAGAATATGTATATTCAACTTTCCGTGAATATCTCTGTCACGCTGCATCATCTAGGTAGTCAGAATTATGTACGCATTGTAGCAAGCAGCTTTATATTTTCCCATTAAGACGATATAAAGGATGTATAAATAGTTCACAAATGTACAGGATAGTACAAAATTCTTTGTTAATATTTATATTTCAGTATCACTTTGACGGCAAAACCATGCTAGCACACTGGATCTTATCGCTCTCCGCCTATCAATATCTTCTCTATCACTGAGATCATCAGTAGAAGTTCTTTTCAGTTTTCTGTCATCTAGCAGCAGAGTTGGAGGTATATTTATAGGCATTTTCTTACGTCTGCTTTCTTACAATGTCAGATTTGCGTTGATTTTAAATCATCTACATATTTCTCAGATTCAGAGATAGATTAATTATTGTGTGTAGAATTAAATAATTGCAATGTTTCCAATAGAGATGAAATATCAACCACCTCTTCATATTGTAGTTTACTTTCTATGGCATTTGAGTTGACCACTTTTGAGGCAGTTTCCAGTTCTTCGGGCCACTGACTGATAGACTTCAGATTGGTGCAAAATAATACTTCGTTCACTTCTTGGGGAAGTTTATACGAGGCTAAATGACTAAAATGCAGTTTTAAATCTTCAATCACTTTCTTTCGTAAACTTTCATCGCGGCAGACCAAGTTGAGTATGAAGAATCCTGGAAAAAAAATTTACATTGATAGATTATTTTAATTAACATTCATCTCTATTATTTGATATCAGTTCTATATTTTACTAAAGAAACTTTTAAGTCATCATTATTTTCATTATCAATTTATTGATAATGAAAATAAAAGCATCTCAAATCGAGTTGTCTCAAAAGTCTTGGCAATAATACGCAGGGAGAACCTTAATAATACAACAAAGATTCCAATCATTTTACATTGTGGTATACCTTTATCACCAATGCAACATTTGACATTTTCCAGGACTTCCTTTTCCAAAAACTGTTTGGGAGGACACGACATTCCAATACTCGTGTCTTTACTATCCACATCAAACAATATGGCATCCAATTTGTCACCTGAAAATCATAAATGAAAATAGTAATAATATATTATGGTGTCTGTAGAGAATGGGAGTGAAAGATAGATATAGTCATTAGACAAGGGGAATTATGGAAAAATTGATGATCCGAAGGAGACAGACAGACCTGCTAAGGACTTCAATGCAGAACCCTCTCCCAGACTGTATACAAGTCAAATGTGACAAACTGAAACAGTGAATACGCCGTCAACCACAAGATCCATGATCATAATTATTCTCACAATTAAATAACTAACTGTAATTGTAGATAAGTAAATACGCACCCTTTTGTGCCGACTTCTTCACAAACTCTATTCCATCTTCAATTGAGACATCCAACCTTTCATCACAAATTAATCCAAAGTACTGCCTCGCAACATGGAGTATCGCGGGATCGATGTCTACAGCATTGATACTGAGATTTTTAAAGCATCTGTGAAGGAATGTGCACAGTCCACCTCCACCGAGACCTACGATGGCAATCTTAGCCAGAGTGTCTCGGTCTTCGAGGTTCTGCAGGGCCAGCTGAACACCGACGGTCATGAACACGTGGTGAGCGCAAGCTAGATGTCCCGGATCTATCATCATCTTAATCTCTCCTTTTAATGATCTGGTAACTGCAAAAAAATATTTTAAACAAAATTATAATGTTAAAATATATATTACATTAAAATATAGCAACCAAATATTTTTTTGTTGAATAGATTATTTCTGTATATCTTTCTAATTGATTAATTTAATTTGTATTAAGAATAAATACCACAGAAGTATGTTCTGAAATTGCACCTTCACAATAAAAAGGTTTTTTTAAAAAAATAGAATAACTTTTATAAATTATTAAACTTATATCTAGTTAAATAAAATATTAATAAAATATTTTTCAATTAAACAAATTAATGAAGGAATGATTTAGGTCTATGTTCAATTGAAACAATAGAAGAACAACCTTATTTTGCCTACTTATGAAATAAGGGGAATAAATGTACCAAACTAATTACCAGCTCTTAATTTTGCTTCTGACTGAATGAGGAATGGACTTTTGAGGAATATCAATCGTCGAAAGCTGTTTTCAACTCCTCCTACCACATCTTCCACCACAAAGTCGCCAGATATGTCCGAGAAACCTTTGTAAACAATGTCTCTCTTGCCGACGTCAGAACCGAGCGAAAGGTAAGGTATCTAAAAATAACAAGGCTATTAATAAAGATGCCTCCAGAAATAACGGAATGTGGGATGTTGCAGTCAAGTATAAATTTACTTCAGCCAAATTATTGAGGTAGGTGGGAGAGATCTCTATCCTATTTTTAGTATGCCAAATGGACTACAATTTATTGAAATAATTAAATAAAGAAACGTGTTAAATTCGAACCCCTTTCCTCTTAACCCGAGCATCTACGACAATGCAGCCAAAATAGTGCATCGGGGTCCAAAAGGTACATTCCTTATATTTGATATAGATACTTTTCCCAATGCTAATATGAACTAATAATTTTATAATCCACCATAGAAAGAACGGAAATATATAATTTGAATAATCATTATTTTTGTACGCAACAAAACATGCATAAACATTATTGATGTACACAACAGTACTTCGTTAATGTCGGAGTAGAGATCAGACCGTCACCGCAAAGTGAAACAAGAATTTTTCTCAGTTACGAGTGCATGTAATGCCTAAAGGACACTACTTTTTTCATAAAAGTGTGAATATTATAAGAGATCAATTTTGTTCTTATAATTTAATAAAAAAGAAATGCGTAATATTAAATAATCCTCCATAAACTCCCTCGGCCTATACGATCCCTTATCCGATCCTCAACATCTTCGTCCCATTTCACTTCTTTACCCTGTTTTTGACCCTATTGAACACTATTTATAGAAATATTAAAAAACTAAACTAACAAAAAAAAATTAAGGTGCGACTTTAATTTTTCCTGTTTGAATTTCGAGATATTTTTTGCATTTTGCGTACCCTTTCAAGATGAGACTAATAGTTACAATATCAAGTAAACATAAAAGTGCATGATTTTTTACGTAAATATTGCTAGAGCGAAAGGTATCAATAGAAAAGGACGAGTATACAATTGTTGGTTTTCTTAAATTCCTAAGTAATATGCTATCAGAAAATAGCAATTTCTTGAGCATTCATAATATGTGTTGCCATTTGAAATTATCAAGCGAAAATTAAATAATTTGTTAAAGTTCTCACCTAAGAATTGTTATGTTTATACTATGAAGAATGACAGAAAATAATCCCCAGTAGGTACATAGAAACCTGTCTTCCCATGATGTCCTTTCTCTCTCAATCAATATTACTTCTCTTCATTATATTTGCTCAGGCATACTTTTGAGAAACAAACTCTTTCACTTGTTGCAAGCATTATTGATCCTTATGCCATTGCTCTGACAAATTATCTTTATTTTTATTTCTAAATCAGTTTATCAATATCTGAAATAAAAGCCCGAATTAAAAATAAAGCCTCGCCCCGGAAGACCACCAGTTGTTCATGGCACAAGCGCTTAGCTTAATTTTAAATATACAGAGAATATCAATGTGACATGTATTCATTATTTATTTCAAAAAAAGTGTTTTAAAAATCAGATGTGACAAATGATTAAAGTAATTTTTCTATTTTTTTTCCCATTTTTAATATTTGTTCCCGTCCAAACTCCAAAAAGACACATATATTTATTACTAACGCGCAATTGTTCTTGAACTTGATAATAACAATCATGATTCGAATTAAAGTTCATTATTTTATTTTTGTCTAATTTCCAAAATGCTACTTTTCGCTTTTCTATAGCTTCATCAACAGTCATACTTGAAGCAGATGACGGGCATTTTATTTCTATAATGATATTATCAGAAGTACCATCCGGAGTCGCCCCCAAAAAAAGATGTGTACTATAAATTGTAATGTTTTCTTGAAGTTCTAATTGCCGAAGTGCAGTAAATTCATTAGTTTGCCACAACACGGCAACATGGCATAAATACGCGTTGTCGTTTTAGAATGTGACAGCTGTCATATTGTAAGATGTCAGGAAGGTGTGACGTGAAATTGAACGCATGTTTAAAATTAAAATGTCAAAATTAATCTATTTTCTTATAAAAACAGCTCAAAAATAAGCAATTGGTAGCGAGAATAAGTATTCATATATATAATTCATTCATATTGTAGTAAAAATTTATATTAAAATGTGTTTTATAGGCAAATTTAATGAAAATCTAACGGAGCGTGGATTTCACGACCGCCGTGGCCGGTCGAACGGCATATTAAAGCTTCGAGATATAATTAAAATTATCGTATTTCATAAGACTGAAAATATATTATTTAAAAACTGATTATTGTGTTTCTGATATAAAACTTAGTTTTAAATAGTAGCTGAAGCCTCAAAGCATGTGAGTAAATATAATATATTATTTAAAAACGTATGTTTTTACTAAAACAAATTATTTTAAAAACGTTGAAAATTGATCAAATGTACTGCAAATTGAATGGTTTATAACTCTTATTAATTTTTAACATTTTGCTAATTTGGTTTGGTACAGATTTGTCTCCGTTATCTTGGCTTCAAGATCTTCAAGATTATAAGAAAATATATTTCGTTTATGCAATAATTTAGAAAATTAAGATAATTTCGTAACACGAGAAAATGCATCTAATGGTCGCGGTCTTTCTTATAATGCTTGTATCGTCTTAATTATGGTCAAATAACATTCGGTTTATTAGTGTAAAGGTCCAATCTAAGTAATATTGAAAAAAAAGTCAAATTTATTAAATAACTTTTGATAAAAATGAATTATAAGAACCCACATTCTCGTAAAAAACGCGAAAATTTCAATTATTATTGAAAGTCGCGCCTTGACAAAATAGATAAAAAAAAATTTATATGAAACTATTTTTGGTACTACTTTATACAATTATACACAAAGTTAAAATAAAACAATTTCACTATGTTCCCCAAAAAAAATATGTTACGCCATTGTTGTTACCTCATATGTCGGCGACAAGAGAGCTCACCCCCTATCCCCCCCCCCATTTAACAAAATTGTTTTATTATACAGTTTAACACTGGTGAAATGATACTCGGCCAAATATTTACTCTCAGTTCAACAATTGTCAGATGAGTGGGATGACGTGTATTCTTGGAATAATTTCCCATTGTTCCTGAAATACAATTTATTATATTATATATTTAATTTGAAATGGACGGTGTCCAAAACATTATTGGTGTACGTGCCTCTAAGCTTGTATAGTCAGTCCGCAAAAACAACAGCAATTGTATGAACTTCAAGAATGAGTGGCAAATTGCAAAATAATTTTGTTTGATATGAATGACCGTTTCTTTATAATTTTAAATATTTTAATGACATACTAGGTACGTGACAACTTACGAACATTGAAATATTTTCTAATCTACATTTTTTTTTTACATATTTCAGAATAACAACCTGATAATTTAGCATTAGAATTTGTTTTCTAGATTTATAAACTAATTTTTTGTAGGGTTTCTATCGTACAAACTTCGTGGGTTTTAAACTAATCAAATATGCATATTAAATTCAAATTATTACGAAAGGTTTATAACTTTTTTCAATATATTTTAAATATTTTTATAATATAATAATTAAGGCTTCCCTTTCAATAATAATGAATATTTTCACATTTTTTACAAAAATGTTGATTTTTAATATTCATTTATATCAGAAGTTCTACACTAGATTTGACTTTTTTTAAAACGATTACTTAAATAAGAACTTTACACTAATTTAAAACTAATAAACTGAATGTTATTTGCCATAATTAAGACAATACAAGCATTGTAAGAAAGACCGCGACTATTAAATTCATTTGCCACAAAATTGCCTTGATATGGAAAATTCTTGCATATATGAAATATATTCTCTTATAGTCTTGAAGCCAAGATTATGTAGACAAATCTGAGCTTTCGAGCTCTCGTAATTTTCGTTCAAAATGCCGAAAATATGTTTCCACGCATCTTTTAGCTATAATATGAAGTAATATTGTATTTATTCACAAAATAAGTTGCAAATTCCGTAAAATAGACGGGTTTACACTGATTTTAAGGGAGAACAACGTTTTCTTGAACAAAGTAAACATTATATGTACGTTATTTTGTATGTAAGGTAACAATTGAATATTCTGTTTATATATAATATTGTTAACTTTTAACCACCAGCTCGCAAAAGGGCAATATGGTGTTTTAAATCGATAATATTAAACAAAACCACAAAATGCATCTGACATAATAATTTTAAATTTAGAATACTGATTTAAGCGATCATCTAAATATATGTAGGTACTTTGACTGATTTAAAAATATTTTCATATACATATATGAATTAGGTACTTCAATAAATTATTTAATTTTCGATGAATTGATTCAAATGATAACACACATTTTATTTCACTCCATAATATTAATAAATGTGTAAAATACTAGATACGCGTTATTTTTGACACTTGTCTCAAATGCGAGAAAATCAACAATTTTATTGTCGTCTCTTTCTATTTAAACCTTCCTCTCTCGCATGATTTACGTAACAAATAACGTTATTTAGTATTTAGGTAACATTTATTAGAAGTTTAACTATTAGCCCCATCTTTAAATGAATTCGCAAAGAATTGATCGAATTTCAAACTGGAAAAATAAAAGTACACCCTCAAGTGAAACTATCGGGCTCTCAGTGCGTAGCATCCGATATATGTACAACATAGTCTTACCGGTCCGGTTAATCCTTTAGGCGACAGTGACTTGACACTCGGAGAAAGTTCATCCTTCACCGAGTCCAAGCTGTCGTAGATCTGTTCTCTGTGCATGCTGACGACAGCCAAACGGTTAAATCCGGCCGACTGAAGCAACTTCTTTCTTCCTTCCGGCGTGGAAAACAGCCAATCGGCTTCTCTGGACAAAAACAACATGGCAAATACCAGATAGAAAGCGTGGCTTTCATCTTTTAAAGCTCCAGAAAAATATATACAAGCATACACACCACAGACGGAACAATTTCACGCATAAAAATAATTAATACACTTTCGGTGTGCGTTACTTTCTACATATAAAATGTGTTTGATGACAATTTTGTCATGATACATGTACAGAAAAAAATCAGATTAATTAACAAATTGTTTAATTGTTAAAATATGCTACATAAAAAGATTTCAAAGATAGAGGAAATTGATAATTAATATTTCTCTCATTTGAAATAGTCATGCGACTTCAAATACTTTCATTGAAAAAATAATGGATAGTTAATATAGAAATATTTACCATGATAAGGTTTTTTTTAAACATAATAATAGAGAAAATAATGTGGTTTAATTACTTTTTATATTAATTCAATTTGAAAGTGGTTGAGAAATACACGCGGCTTAGAGACTTGACTTATTACTTTAGCACCAAAATCTTTGATGTTGATAATAACACTTTGTTCCAATTTGTATGGATTGTGGCTGGTTTTGAAAATATTTCAATAAAAAAAAAAACAAGCGAGGCAACAATCCAAATCAACAAATAATGATAAAAATGAACAATCACTATCACTTAACAAGTGTAGCGCGGAGGCGTAGTGACTCTCAAAAAGGTGAGGAGGGACTGAAAGTATTAAGTGGCAGGTAGCACTGTACTCCTGGTCCACTCGGCAGAAACGAATTTCTTTAATAACAGGGTGAACGTGCAAAACTCACATCATCGTGTCAGCAATCAAAAACCTTTCTTAAAGGGCAGGGCATACTTTCAATATTCATTCATCTTTTCGGGTTTTTTTTATGAAAGCGTTATATCGGAAGATATATATGTACTAAGTAATTATATATTCATTAAATTTGGATATTTCAATAAATTATTAATTAGAATGGTAACACACATGATTAGGATCTACGTTATATTATTTTGATAACGATGGATAAAGCCAATTAATAAGTTGACTGCCGATCATGCCTGTTGTCTCGCTGACCCCAGGGCTGACTATTTCCATACATATTTAATCTCATCAGTATGTCACCGGTATCCCTATCCCCTGTAACCTGTTTTTTGTGGCGAATGTGTGCTCGAGCAATAATATATAATCTGTATTTGTTAATATTCCAGAATAATAGATTAGTATTTTCTGACAGAATGTGAAAAAACCAATAATTTTATCCTGTCTCTTTTTTTTGTAATCCTTCTCTCTGCCAACATGTACATAAAACATTAAAAATTAGATTTGACAAAAGCATCTCTTTCACTCTTAACAGACCAAACATATCATAAAGTAAAACAGTAAAACTATGTTAATTTATAACCCTATATTTTGTATTTTTACGGAATTCGCAATTTAAAAAAAAAAAATTAGCCCGAAAATAACATTTCATACTAATTTCTACCGATAATTCGTAAAATCTGATTATTCGCAGTTCGTATGCGTTTTTGATACTCGAAGTAAATAATTTGTTCACGTAATTCGAATATTTACAAATATTTTTAAATTCCTAAACTCGCGCGACTACGCATTTGACGTTCATCCCTTCGTAAACATCTGCAGCTAGCCCAGCCTACCAGCCAATCACGATGCCGTTCCTTATCGCATAACGGCGCGCCGGTATGACAGGACGTGCTGAAGTGAGTTTAGCCTGGTTTAGCCATATGTGTATCAAATTCCATAGTGCATTTTATAAGATGTGTTGTTATTTAAAATAATGTTTTCATTGAATCACTTCTATGTTTATGAAACATTTCAATTTGCATATTGTAGGTACTAAAGAAACTAAATCTTTAAAATTTAAATACGTTGACATATTATTTTTTCACGTTTCGTTCTCTAAAATGGCACCAACACCATGTAATTCGTGTAAATCTTTGACCATTTGGAATAATGGAGCTTATTTTGAAAACCGACCAAAAAATTATAGATATCAAAGATAAAATTGGCGGAAAAAAAATCGAATCCCGAATACCTCTCTGGGTTCGAAAATAATAAACTCCATCCATCAATCCCAGCGAGACACGGGGATTTAAATGTTATTAATTCTTTTTCACGCACATTTAAAATATTCCAATTCTGATGGAAAAGACGAGTCCGATCGCCAATCAAGTTAATGTGCGTGATTTTGTTGCGTCAAGTGACTGGTCAAGTGGTGAATCGGCGTGTCACCTAGGGTTGTCAACTTTTTCTGGGACAATTCCGGGACAAATAGCTCAAAACTCAATTTTTTTTTATTTATCCTAACTATTATAGATACTTAATACGGGACAGCGATTCCAACTCCGGGACAATCCCAGCCAATCCGGGACGGTTGGCAACCCTAGTGTCACCACACACACACCTTTCTTATTCAGGGGAAATACGTTATTTGATAAACATTGAAATAATGGAGATTCTTCATGTTTCAGTATGTAAATCGCGATGTCAACAGCGGCGGCGCGCACTAAATTTATTTCTAATGTTGCCTTTAAAAAACATTGTTCTCATTATTCATAATTAGGATTTTTTTTTTAAATTTCGGTCCCGTGAGTTACGATTTAACGGAGTTTTACTGTATTGCGAAAGATCCATTCCCACTAGCAGCTGCAAACAGTTTTTCATATTGAACCTTTTTACAAATGATTCATCGGCGGTTATTGTATACACATATGATATTACAGAAATCTTTAAAGTACAATATTATTCATACTGTACTATGCCTGTCTCGCCAGATCATCCACCATAGAGAGCCATAGTACAATACAAATAATATTTTATTCTTATGTAGATATAAAATTACAAATAAGGAAGTCATACATAACGCTACATGTGCTGAAAGAAATGCGGGTTCGATGCCAAGTCTACCTGCATCGATTTCTGGGTCAACATTCCAAATGTTTTATACCTCTGGCAGTGAAAATTTGTTGATAATGTGTTTGGCACCGGGCCAAGACTAACATATATAACTAAACTTTCAAAAGCAACTGTTTGGAACATGAATCTAATTGTGGGAAACGTGGGTTAAATATAAACAGGTCAGCTGCTGCAATCAGCAGTCATCTATGCAAACACTTTCAGTGAGTCATTTTGAGAAACAACTTTTTATGCATTTATTTTTGTTAAGGAGAACACATTCTTTCGTGAAGATATACATATAAAATCAATTTTATATGTAATAAGAATATTTTTCGATAACATTGATTTTATAAAGGTGTCCAGAGGAAAAATTTCAAGATTAAATTGTAATTGCTCGTAAACCATCAGAATAAGGTAAGTGGGAGGGGTATTGTTCGACGCGCGCGATTTGCGGATTTACCAGTCGCAATGAGTCACTGGTCGGGAGCGTTCGCGGTTGAGCAATATTTAAAGTGCGGTGATTCATTGGTTCGTGCGCGTCGCGCTTTTTGTACTCACTTTAATATTCGACGAGTAAGTGATGGGCCGAGCACGCAACTTATCTGGTGTTGGATTCAAAAGTTCAGACAGGAAGGGACAATGGTTAACCAAACTCAGCAGTGACGCCAGAACATGTTGCTCAAGTTCGACGTGAAATTATGCGCAATCCGCGTAAATCGATAAGGAAGATTGCAGCCTGTACTGGAATAAAAAAATCAACAGTGCACGTTATTTTGAAAAAGAAAATACAGTTTCACCCATACAAACTGAAAATCGTGCAGTTTCTCAACGAAAATGATTATTCTTTACGTGAAACCTTAGCGAGAACGATGCTGGAACGTTTTGGAACACGATCGCTTGGAAAAATTGTTTACTGACGAAGCACATTTTCATATCGATGGCTATGTTAATAAATAGAACATGAGATACTGCTGCCCCGACAACCCAAGGGAACGCCATCAAAAACGTGTGCATTGTCCAAAAACGACAGTGTGGTGTGCAATTTCTGCACTTATTTTTTTAACCAGCGAGAGACTGCCACTGCTGACGTGTATTGCCGAATGATCGACGAGTTTTTGGTACCGCAACTGCAGCTGTTTCCCGGGTTCAACAACATAACACATTTTCAGCAAGACGGGGCCACTCTACACACAGCTAGAGTTTTAGTGGAGAAGCTGAGGGGAATTTTTCCCAATAATTAATCAGCAAGTACGAAGACATACCTTGGGCACCTCGGTCACCGGACCTTACACCGTGCGAAATTTTTTGTGGGGATACTTTAAGTCGAGAGTTTACTGCAACAATCCTGGAACAATTCAGCCCCTACAAGAAAATATTAGCCGTGAAGTTGCTGCCATTGAACCGACGCATTGCTCTCGCGCGTTGAGAGAAACAGACGGCATTTAGACAATATTGTTTATAAAACCTAAAATCCGCATCGTTAAACTCCATTTTATATAAATAAAATATGAGAATAACATTGTAGTTTTTATTTTATTTAATATTAAACTTGATAATTTTCCGCTGGACACTCTTACTTGTAATACAATCTTGACAAATTCATCTTGTCATAAAATTCACATGGTTTTCAATGATGATACAAAAAATATACGCGGAACACTGGGGTTCGATTCTCCGTCAAAGGGATTTTTTATTTTCTTTCAATCGAATTTAGGAGTATTTTTTTGAAACAGAAAAATATATTTTATGCAGGGGTGGTATCATACGTGTGTCTGAGAGACTTAAGGTTGATGTTTTTTTAATACTTTGTTGCTCTGTATTGATAATACAATTTCAAAAACAGAGGTACACTCTATTATCAAAGCATTAATTAATTTATGAAAAACGCTAACAGCAAAAATGATGTAAAACAATCTGCCCTGCACTGAAAGGGTAGTCCAGGTTCGTCAGCTGAGACCTTTCGAGTTAAGTAATAGGAGTGAAAGGTATTCGACTGAATCATTTTTTGGCACCAATCGCAGGTATAATTTAAGACTGGAAAGATATCCACTTAATAAAAGAAATCTAAACTTTTTTAAATGAAATTGTATAGTAAAAGTTAAAATGATTTTATCATAAAATAGCATGTTTATTTAAAAGTATTACATTTCACTAAAACTATGATAATTTTATTATTTTTAAGGGTGTTAAATAATTTGTTTTATATCGAAAAACAAATTTCATTAACAAGATTATCCAACTACAAATGTCTCTTTTCACAATTTACGCCACAATGCTTTGTATGATGATACTAGGTACATTCAATTTTATAAATGATGTAGATTTCAGATTATAAATATTTTCTACATTGGAAAGATTTAAAATGGAAAAAAATTACTTGAACTGCAAAGAGCATAATCGTGAGTAAAACCACCTTTTCTAAGAAAAATATACACAAGGTGATGTGGAATATTAGAGACAGCAGTACTGCCAACCAGATCGACCATCTCTTCATTGACTGAAGACACAAAACAATGATCGTGTTTAGATACTAACGTGCAATCGATAACTCTGCCTCGGCAAGAATTAAAAAGACCCGTATAAAAACCAAAGTACTGAACAAAGTGGAGGGTCAGAAAATCTTATCAAGTTAATATCTGAAATAGATTTCAGAAATGCTAGAGAACTTCAAAGTATCGATGAACGATGAAAGAAAATATTGAGAAGGCGATACAAGTCAGTTTGTTTTAATCTCAAAATGACAAAGACTTCACGGTGTAACCGGAACTAGATGGTAGCACATATCCCAAGATGATAATGAAATAATGGTTAGGAATAAAGGTATTAGAGTTGCGTATGTTTTTAAGAAGGTACAAAAGGATTATAGTTGTGTGCAAATTAGTTAAGTACCTTCCGAGAGGAACAATGAAAGCGGCAAACTTCCCGCTGCGCCTGGTGCCTTTCTGATCCAACACATGGACGGTGTAGCGTGGTGTATTCTCACCTGGCTTCATAAGATCTAAGTAAACCTGCAAAAATGGAAATATTCAAATCTTTAATATAATCTAGCGAAATTATTTAATAGTGCCTGAGAATTTATCGAGGCCCTACTCAAAGACATAGTTAAACTGGAGTTATAATCTTCTTTTAGATTTTTTAGATCTGTTTTGACAAGGCAAACTATAGATAAATTGACTAAAGGCCGGTTGTTTTAACTTGTATTAAAGTAAAGTTAAAGTAACTTTTTCCAAAAATGGGTTGTTTCAATTTGGTTTGATGAAAATCTTTAATTTAATCTTAAACCGCCAGCGAATGTTAACCAAAGCCAGTTAACCTGCGCCCAAGCCACCTGATATCTGTCATCATAACCGTGGTTTCCACATTACTTTATAGTAAAGATCGCTTAGGTATATCTGTGGCAGATACATTTATGACAGAGTAAAGAATGAAGAAATTAGGAGAGAATGTAAAGCGGATCATAGCGTAGTAAATAAGCTTAGGTGGTTTGGTCATATGGAACGGATGAATGAGGAGAGGATAGTAAGAAAGATATATTATGTAAGTGTTGATGGCACCAGAAATAGTCCGTTCGCATTTGATAGTCGTAGAGAGTAGTTAATTATAATTTATTATGGAGCATCTAACACCTCAACAATGTGTCAAAGTCATTAAAACATTATCTAAATAATCATTCAATTGTGAATACACAAAGAAAGTTGCTTGATTTTTTTGGTGTTCATCACGTGCCAGGCAAGTCAACCATTTAATGTGCAGTGAATAATTGTGAAACTCTATACATACTGGCAGATAAATAGAAGACGGGACGACAACGTTGCGTATGTACGGCAGAAAATATTGATGCAGCGTGGAGTGTTTATGAAAGTGCTGGCACTTTTTCTCGACGCCGTGCATAAGAATTGGGAATGTCTCAAGGAACTTTGTTAAAAATACTCAAGAAAAACTTGCATCGCTACCGGTGTACAATTCAATTGACACAAGCCATACCAAATGACCAAATTATGCCGACGAAATTGGAGCGCACATGTTTTGCAACTCAGTATTGATGACACCCCGACTTTAGGAAAATAATCATTATGAGCGACAAAGCTCATTTCGACTCGGCGGGTTTTGTTAATAAATAAAACAACCATTATTGGGGCATTGAAAATCCTCATTTGATACCTCAACGACCTTTAAACCCACGCAGAATTACTGAATGGTGTGGGTTGGTGGAATCATTGGGCTGTATTTCTTTCAGGATGCAAGAGGTAATGCTGTAACCGCTATCGTTATATATTGGAAACTTTTTTGGTGGCCGAATTAGGTCGATTGGGACTGCAACACGTGTGGTTTCGACAGGACAGTGCCATTTGAAATATGGTAAATTTTGAGTTATTTTTCCCGGCCGCATAATGTCAAAAGTGGTGATAATAGCTGGCTTCTTCATTCACCTGATTTGACAGCTCCTGACTATTTTACAATACGACTTTAATATACTTAAGGATAAAGGAAAGGTCTACGCCAATAAGCCAACAACAATTCCGATGCTACAGGACAATATTCCAAATAAAATTGCTAAACTAACACAGCGGCCGCTTGGCCGATGTCATATTCCATACATAATTGTAATGAACCAAATGATTGATAAATAAACCAAATTAAAAAATTGTGTTTCATTTCCTAATTATTCAAAAACAACATTGGCCTGGAACACAACATTCACCTGTATTTTGTTAGAAAAATATACTAACCTCATTGAGACCAACCAAACTATTGTTAGTTAAGCCATTGGTAACAAGAGCGGCATCCTGGGCAGAGCGAACCATATCTATTATTTCATTGGTTGATGCTAATCTTTGCATTTTTTCTCCTCCCATACATATTTCAAGAATCTAAAGAGAAAATATAAAAAAATATTTATTCATTCATAGAAATGCACACAAATATACATAATACTAATGCTTATCATTAATAGCGGGGCACACGTTTAATGGTTATCAATTTTATTCCAAACTCGCAGAAGATGTCCAGCTTGCAATTATAAAACTGCCTGTTTGTATCATGTATTTTTTCTTAGACAGCAGTTACTGTAATAAGAGGAAAATAATCAAACAATTCCCTACTCTGAATTTTAATTTGACATGACAGTAAAGCTTGCAGTTCAAAATTTACGGTGCAGAACTTGTGTGCAACCTCACCTGAGATGAGACCTTGAAACCACAATACAAATATACTTTCATTTTAAAATAAGTTTAACACGGAGTCTATTCTAGAGGACCAATTGATACTAAACAAAGGGTAAGGAGATTTTATAACAGACAAATAAATATATTGCTCACTAGTTGGGGAAGTGCTTTAAACTTTGTAATAATGACAGCAAATACTGGCATCACTGTACTTTCTCCGCTGTCTGCAGTCTTCTGTTCAGCTTCATGGCACCGTACTATTCTGAACATCCAATTTTTGTTGGCAAAACCCTCTAGCAATTTTCTTAAAATGTGGTCTTGCAAAAGTGATATACAAATATATCTCCCACCTAATCTCAAAACTCTGCCTATCTCGCTGAAGAATTTATCAATTCTTTGGGACACTTCTTCCGAATTATCAGGCATCAGTGCATCGAGCGTTCCTTTGTCCAACACGACACTGAAGCGGCCATCTTCAAATGACATGTTTAAAGCGTCCATGTGAATAAATTCCATATCCGGACGTTGTTCTTTGTTTGAATTTTTCATTTGTTTAATGGCAACTTGAGATATGTCGATGTTTGTAATTTGTTTATATCCCACATCGTACAGATCTGAACTAAGGGTACTGTTTCCGCAGCCAACCATTAATACCTCATCTTTGGGTTTCACGTATTTGTGTATTTGCCCACATAGTTCAGGATATTCACCATACCTATAAATAATTTAAAAAAATGCATTATACAATTCGAGAGCAACTAAATAAAGATAGTCGCATTTCATTTCATGAGAATTCTAATGTTATTAGATAATTTAAAGGCACCAACTATAGTAGTGGCCACTAAATTTGAAAACTAACAGAAAAACTAATGAATCAATTAAATTAAATATTAAGAAAGAGGGTTATTTAGGTTATCTTACCATTCGAAAGCTTTTTTACCCCTCTTTTTAAAAAATGTATTCCAATACTCCTTTTGACTAAAATCTTGATGACTTTTCGGAAGCAAATTCATTGTAATATGTAATTATTATAATAATAATTTATAATAAATAACTCCTCGTGTTTCAATGTTTTGACAGATGCTAGTTTTGAGATTTTTGCTGTCGGCATATAGAATTTCTACTTTACCAAATTTATTTCGCATTTACACAATTGAGCTTTATTTAAATTTCAACAGAGAACAGTAAAAAATATGAAAATTAAAATTTAATTGATTATGTATTTTGATTTTAAGCATTATTTAAATCAAAGTATTATTACATAAGAATTTCTGCTTTTATAATTACATTTCACATTTACTGTTTTGAGAGAATACTCAAAGCTTTACACGAATTTTAACAGATGGCAGTAAAAAATGTGAAAAACAATATTTTGTCATTGATATATTATTGATTAGGAATTACTGTGATTTTTTACCATGATGAATAACCACAGATTTTAACAAACTATAAGACACAAAGTAATTTTGGGTTTATTCAGTGGCGTAACTAAAAAAAATGCGTCCCAATGCAAAATTGTAAAAAAGGGTTCTTGTACATGTGTAGTGTATTGTATTGTAAGATATAATACTGCGGTTTTATCAATGAAATATTAATAATAAAATTGGTCTATATATATATTCACACTAAATGAATAAACTTATTTTTAACACAACTAAAAAAATCTTTGCAGGAACGGTCTAGTCCCTAACCCGAAGCATTGGTAGTGCAATACTAAAAATGTTTTTTTTAGAGATTTGTTTTTCAAATAGATAACACTTTTTCCAGCGACAGCTAATTTTTGCACAGTTTGGTTTACCATTTCACCATGAATAGACTTACGCCAGAACAATGTTTGCAAATTGTGCAAATTTATTTCGAAAATCGTGGTTCAGTTCGCGAAACTTACCGTGCATTTTACGGTCGACATAATCGTCCATCAGAGCAAGTAATTCGAATAACCAAGGATCGTTTTCGCACCACGCATACTCTAATTGATAATACGCATCCGTAGAGATGTCTTACAGTGCGCACTGAAGAAGCTGTTGCTGCAGTGGAGCGTAGTATTGAGGAGGACCCGAATAAGTTTCGCCGTCGTGCACAGCAATAGATCCATTATTACTGACTTTTTCGTTCCCCAATTGAATGGCATTAATGTGGAAGAGCTGTGGTTTCAACAAAAAGGGTCCAACATGCCACACCGCGCGCGCCACAATCAATTTATTGATGGGAATATTCAATAAGCGCATAATTTCGCGTAATGGACCTGTAAATTGGCCTCCAACATCGTCTGATTTAACACCTTTGGATTATTTTCTGTGGGGATATGTGAAGTCGCTTGAAGTGATAAACCAGAGATGAGAGACGACTTAGAAGTCAACATTCATCGCGTTATTGCCGATATACGGCACCAGCTATTCCAAAAAGTGGTCAAAAACACTTACTTACAGATTGCGCTTTTTCGAGCCAGACGCGGCGCCCATATACGCGAAATCATATTTAAACACTAGTGGCAAAAAATTATATTTCCAATAAAGCCAATACCATGGCCATTACCACGATTTTTATGTGTTGTATTTCATTTTATAGTTTTATATCTCTAAAAAAACACAATTTATATATTATATATCGATAATGTGTTTATTTGTATGAGCCCGTCTCGACACAGAATTTCTCTTGTCAGACGGGCACAGTCCAAACAGATTTTTACATAATATTATATAGTTACTAATAAAAAAAAAAAATAATTTGGTAGATTTTAAAATTTATCAGTAACTGAAATTTCGGTATTAGAAAAAGTATTGTAGGCCGTGGACCTCTTGGGCTCCTATCTTACGTGGGGCGTAATGTACCGCATTGGCTGCATACGCCACTGGGTTTACTGTCATATTTTCTGATAGTGGCTGGAATTTGAGATTGGGTATCAGAATTTAGAAGCGACGCTTGACATAATGGTTCGCAGTCTCTTTAGTTTGTCAAAGAAGGGAAAACTCGGTGACTATTTTATTAAATTTTTCCCCACATACACTAATTTAGTTCAGTTTAAAAATTACAGATTATTGTTGCAACTTTTGTATCCTTTTGTGGGTTATATTTCGCATCGCACTTATTGTTCAAGGATTATGCGGGATCGCGGATTTTTTTGCTTTAAAAAAAAGCTGACATTCTTCTCGGTTTTTGAAAATCACGATAAATAGGATTTCATTTTACTTATTTCTTATCAAAAGTATAGATTAATATCACATTACTATACTATACCTATTTATTATTTTTTTAAATCTGTAACGATTATATTAGCTGCGCCACCCCTGAAACAATCGTAATAGAGTACCTACCCTCAGAAAAACTTGTTGCGAGAAAGTGACCAAACAAGTACGTCATACTCGTTACCACGGTGAGTTCTGTTTTATTCAGTACCCATAATGGTTAAACTAATACACCTCTGACACTTTTTAACATTTATGTGTATAAAAACTTACAAAAATTAATGTTAAATACAAAAAAATTCAGTTGCGAGAGCCTAAAATACTTTTGTACACAAATTTTTGAATAGAGGGCAAAATATCATTTTTTTTCTTAGTATTTAATGTAAAAAACCGTGTAATACCTACTCAATATCCCATTACGCCCTTTCATTTTGCATTAGGGCCCAATTCTTTATATTGCAATAGAGGTTCTTAATTTTAACATTTGAGTGGTATTTTTTTGGAATATAATATTACATAATGTAACAATATTTCTACATAAACATAAAACGATAAATATTTTAATTAACAATGAATCATTAGGTTAATTAATTAGCGTGGTAGTTTAGGCATTGAATCATCTGTGTATAATATTAGGCATTTTCTTTTTGTTTTTCCTGGAGATTTACATGCATCATAGTTGCTATTTGCGTTGTGCACTATATAATCTTACGTAATCAGGAAGTCACCCCTTTCGGTTCACCGTGCGAGGTCATAGGGGTGGGTCAGTACACGGTGCACAGTGTACGGCGCAGGGTGCAGGCTAATACCCACCCACCCAGTGTCGGCGACTTGCGGGCTTTCTGTTACCCCAACACTGGCTTTAGTCGGGGCTGTGAGGAAATCGCATTAGTGATTTTCCTACTTAGCTGCAATGGCGTATGCTCTATATTTGAAAAAAAAAGTATGCCTGTTGTATGTACTAAATATAGTAATACATTGTAGGAGTAAAGAGGAGTAAAAGCGAAATTGTACAAACTAAACTATGTCTTGTATTATAAACTCCCTCATACATTTGTTTTCGTTTAACGCTAACCAGATAACTGTAACTTTTCCTCGCGATACTTCGATGTCTTCAAAACTGAATGTCACTACATTCAGCTAATTAGGTCTAGTTTGGTTTTTATGCACATCGCACAAAATTCTTTTAACCCTTCCCAAACCATGCAGTTACACAGGTCCGCCGCTCTAATGAAATCTGTAATATTTCGGTAAATATACGCAGCATACACTTCATATTTCAGTTAGTTTGAAGGAAAATATTTACGCTTTGAAATGACTAGTGATAAATCAATTATGTAAGGCGAATCCTACAAAAATAATTATTTTTAATTCATTCCGTTGTAAAATAATACGTTGACAAAAATACAATTTGTGGCGAGACAGAAAGAAATCACACATTAATTTCACAATGAAAACAATAATAAACATACGAATATAATGGTGTCTCTTTTTCACTAATTAAATGAAGATAGATAAAAAGGAAGGTTGTATTAAACAATGCAATTTCCTATACAGAACTTGATGAATACTCCGAATATAATATTACATATTTTTTTAATATTTAATGCTCAATACTTAAAGTAAATATGTGGCATTAACTATTTTTTCAAAACCATGTTTTCGCATTTTCAAGACTAATATAACTCTAATTTCTTACGGAAACATGAGTTGACAGCATGGCTGCGTACGAGTATTTTATATCACGGCATGGTAAAGGTTAATAAGGAATTCCTTTAACATGAATTCGTACTGTTAATGTACATACATAGTTATATAATGTATGCATTAAGGGAACGTTATTACAATGCTGCCAACTTTCGCTTAGGAAAATAAACACTACGATTTATATATTAGACCTTATTAAAAAAAATATAAGGTAAGGTTTACTTTCTGGTATTAAATTAGTATTGAACACTTGGGAAATAGGTACTGACCTAGGTTGGATACGCAAAGCAAGCTCAGTTAACAAATTTGAAAAAATTGTACGTCCATATTTATTCATATTCAGTCAAGTGACAGAGTGCCGGACGATTATATATTATTAAGGAGAACACATTCTTATTGTGAAGTTGTAATTATTCAGAACATAGGTTTGTGATATTTTAAATACTAATTTAATGTATTAATTAGAAAGATATACATATAAAATCAATTTTATCGAAAAATATTGTTGTCGCTACGGGGATAGAGTAGATGGCTTTCAAATAATGGAACGATAGATGTATCAATTTGAAAAGTGTAATATATAGGTTCGAAAATTTGTCGTCAATGAACTGCGTGCTGTAGCATAATCGGTTAATGCACGTTCCCCGGATTGGAAGAGATCCATCCCGGTAGCAACAACAGTTAGATTATATATTATTTTATTTGAAATATGCGTTAGACTTACGTTATCAAAAGTGCGGCCGTCGTGAGAAATATTTTAATGTTGATTCAGCTGTTCTGTATTTCGTGAATTATTTTGACTCCGCGAAACATCTAAAACATAAAAAGTGAAGACAGCTCGTTGTTAACTACCCCTCGAGGACGCCAATGCAGTGGCTGTGTCGTAAGTCAGCCCTTTGATGTGTCGAGGGTGAAGCTTGTACGGGCTCCGCTTTCCTCAGCCAATAAGCGCTTTAGGAAATCTTGCACCCGACATGGATTTGTAGGGTTAACGGTGAGGCTAACGTTGTGTTGTGTTATGAAGTAGCCAGGGTGATGGAAAAGGCTTCTCTGTGCGACTGCAGCCTGCAGCCCTCAGCGGGCACCGGCTTCCTTGCTTATCCAATAAGGAGGACTTATTAGTGTAGGAATAATGCTGCATGGAATGTGTACCTACCTAATATTGAGTATCTACTCTTCTTTGATTATACCATTGTACAAACGACTCTTTTATTATATAGGTACAAATGTAAGCTACACCACTTTACGGGATAGTAAACCAAATCTATCGATCGTATCTTCCAGGTGTATGATCCGATAAATATTAATAATAAAGGTCACTAAAAATAGAAAATAAATTATAAATAGTTTTATTGCACTGGGACACTATAGAAGTACCTGAATAGTGGATTGGTTAATACGAGAAACTGGTCACTAATGCTTCTTCTAAGCTGCGCGAGCGCGCGCGCATTACTCTCGACGATAGTGTGGATTGTCAGCGCACTACGTCTATCATTTATATAAGTAAAATTATGTTATATGTATATGTCATAATCTATCAAAAAAAATTATTTATAATTAATACATAATTCATAATATCAAAAAATGGTGTCGAAAAAAACCACACATGAAGGTTTTTACTTTGCTAAAGGGCACTGATGGGAACTTACTATCATCATCACATACACAATGCGACGACTAATTGACAACATCTATAGTATTATTTTATTTTATTATTTTCCCGGATTGGAAATAGAGATCCGGGTTCGAATCCCGGTAGCAGAAAAACAATATTTTTCGACAAAATTGATTTTATATGTATGTATTTATAATTAATACATTAAATTAGTATTTAACGTAGTACTTAATATAAAAAAAAATTATTGGCCATCAACTTTGTATACTGACGAAGAGGAATCGGTCGAGAATCCAGGATGCAGAGATGAGATACCTAAGAGGAGTAGCAGGAGTGACGTTAAGATATTAATTTAGGAACGTAATCATGCGAGAAGATCTTGGGATGAATCTGCTGCTGGTCGGCTCGGACATATCCTCCACACGGGTAACGAGACTGCCTGAACAGATTTTCTCATCAGTGCCTGAGGGAAGAAGTCCTGTAGGATGAGTCAGGAGAACATGGAAAAGGCAAATGGAAAGACTGCGAAGAAATATGGAAATGTCAGTGGCCCCGAGTAATCGACACAACGTAGAACAGAGAACGGTGATAGAGTGATAAAGGGGATAATGATGAAGAAGAAGAAGTGTATTAATGAAGATGATAGTTGCTTTGTGGTGCAACATTTAAATGTTTATATGATGTCACATTACAAATCACGTCCCTGTGGATGCCGCATTAGAATTTAAATGCGCGCGGTAGCCATGTGGTTGTAGATAGCATTGCAAAATTTCCTCGCCAATCGGACGCAAGGAGCGGTCCCCTGGCGACAAATGGGAGAAGCTGGTGTGGCACACACTCGCGACACGGGACGGCAGCGGGAGGCGTGCGCCTCTCGGCGGCTCGCCGCCCAGCCTGGCACAAAAGTTCATCTTTGATGGCATCTTGACGGCGGTGAATCAGGAAATTGATAAAGGCCGTGATTCACCAGAAAACTGGAAATATTGCCCGGCTGAAATGGAGATAGAAGATTCCCGGCTTGCAGCAAGGTGGACCAGCGATATAAGGATTCAATATGGCGTGTCCGTCTGTGTATTGGGAGCTATGAGGTGAAATTCCTGCTCTAAGGCAACCGTCACCACCATCTCCCATGAAGAGAATCTTGATGTATGAGTGTGAATTCGATTGTATCAAGTGACTCCAAGTCAATTGACATATAACTCTTTTCGTTTATTATATTTTGTCGGGTCAAGCGAATTAATTTTGTGAAAATTAAAGAAGTTTCATTAATTATAATTAGATATGTGAAATCGGTCGTGTCTGCAATTACTGATCCATTCCCTCCCGTCTGACAAAATATGCGGTAATATGGTCGGTAGCAATGCTTTCTGGCGTTCGATCCGCCAGAGCTAGAAAGCCCTGTAACAATGTGCAATAAAGCTTGGTATAGTTCATAATTAAAAATCTATACGAGTGCTTTTATCGTGACCCATATTATCGTATATAGGTAAAGTAGATTAAATGTATTCACGGCAATCAGAAATGATGGCAATAATGTTTGTAGTGTGCGTCAGCTCGGTTCAATAATTTCCAATCCTAGGATGGCGATCAGCAGATAGAATCAGGTCTGACCAATAGCTGCCTAATGTTCCCCGCGGGACTCGACTAATCCATCGCTACCCGCACATTACTTATTCAGTGGACAGTTATCAGATGATCTGGTTCTGATTGCTGTTCGATAATGTACTGAAGTGTATGCAATGGTTAACTATATCGCTTCAACCCGCTAGAAACTGTCACGACACATTAGTTACAGAATTTAGTACGGTCTCACACTAGAGCAATGTACAACCAGTATGTCGCAACAAGCGTTACGAGATATTATTAATATCGCTTCATTTTGATATCAGATATTTCTAGCGAATTACATAATAGCTTTACATTTTGGACACAACAATGTAAGAATACTTCCTAAAAGCTAGGGGTTTTTTTATGGCACTGTTTTTCAGAACACGTGCAATCTTCGTCGTTTGACTCCATTTCGGTCAGTATTAATATAATTTGTTTGTGGTTGACAGTATGCGACCGGCCTTAGAAGTGTATAGCAAAGACATCTTTACAAAAAAACACTTTCAGTTCAACTCCATTTTGTTGTTATTTAATTTCCCAGTTACCTAAAAAGTAACAATAACCTTTGGCAAGCGGTAGTGATTGAAATATTTCAAGGGGCCCAAAATAAATTATAATTTTTTATTCACTATATACCATTAATATAGGCAGGAGCGGGCAGTGCATACAAGCAAAAAAGCTGTGAATTACTAAAATTTTTTGGAAACAAATATAAATGAAATATAATTACGTGAACGGATTTATTACAATTAGCGCTATCTGTGTATCAGTATAAACTTTAATTGCTTAGTTCTAAAAACTACCACTACAACCCACCACTGTGGCCGTAGCGTTGTTGTCGATGTAGCTACAATGCGTCGATTGTAGCTATTCACTTTACACTCTTCCATTTTTAAGCTAGTGTATTTCTCAAGTCATACAATTGGCTATTGAAAATTGCTTTCAGTTGATCCGTTTTAGAGTCGTTACTTACGCTGTTTTTTAATAGAATAACATTTGAAAGGCTTAGATTTACGTGCAAATTACTGAAGTATCTACATCCTCTTTTACTAATTCGCGTATATTACTATCTTACTATTTTTAACGTGATAATTTCATGATCGTTTTTTGTGTTCGACATGCATTTGGCTAACCTTTAATATAAATAATTATTTCGTTTAGTTATCAGGTGAAGGATTTTCAAACAATAAAAGAATCATGTTCAGTCATAAAAAGTGTTTTTAAAAACGTCCGTACATTTTTTATATTGATTTTTATATGGGTAAGAAGGTATTATTTTACGTTAAAACAAATATGAAAAACTCTATTAATGGTACTCTAAAATTACAAATAAATACATGGTAGGATCGTATAAACGACGGATTCATTTTGTCTAAAGACGTTGGTTAAACGAAAGTCCTTAATCCTATGTACGACATATATTGTAGTACATATATTATATATGATTGTATAATATCATTGGTAACAGCATAACCTAAAATCTATACTTACTGCATGTCATGGTTTGCTGCTAAAATTCATCGTATTGATTGTAGCCACTTGTGTTTAATATCGCTCTAAATTTATACAAGGTTGTGACCATTTTTTTAAATGAAAATCTCCATCGGCAGTGTTGAAACGCTTGATAGGTACTTCCTTGTTTTTAATTAATTAATAAATTAACTTTGTTAATAATCTATGTGATTTTACGGGTTTTGGATTGGACGACCTGACCGACCGACACCTGCGAATCCTGAATCCAACAAGATATTTTTTTTAAAGTCAAGTATAAAACGTAACCAACTGATTTAAAAATATGAATGTCGTTGATATTAGGGACTTCATGGTTTACTTTACAAATAATTCAGAAATGGGAGTGAACAAAAAAGTATTATATGTAAATTTAATGCACGAATTGAATGTAGGGAATTTTGTCAAGCGAGCATGAGATGAAGAAAGGATATTTGAACACACAGTGTGACGTTGGTTCGGAAGATGGAAGACAACACGCGACAACTAGCCAAAGATGATAACCTTACTTTTCTTTTCAAGAACCTCGATAACTATTTACCTACGGCAAAACAATTAATAACAGAGAAGCAGCAGAAAATGCCTTGGATGGTAATCCGTTTGATTTTTATTTTACAGATATAAAAATAAGCTTGTAATATAATTCGTTGGCAATAATTATTAGTATTTTTCTGTTAAGTTACGATTAGTTGAATTTTAGGATTTAAATCAGCTATTATTTTCCGAACAACCTAATGGTTAATTATAACCCGTCTTATAATTCATATTTACAAATATTTAATGTATATAAAGAACAGCTGTAAGCATTTTTTAATGGCCAGTTATCATAACCGAGCGACAGAGTAAACGATTAATACAATCGCTCACACTATTTGATACAAGGTCGTAGGTTTTTATGACGCGGACAAAAATAATTAATTAACGAAATATAACGAACACAATCAGTTGCCGAATTGTTTAATGGTTTTATGTTTTAAAAGAGAGTTTTTGTCTTTTTTCAAAAGTGGTTTTTCAGCGGTCCTCAGTTGGTTCATTAACTTAGCCCGACAATATTATTCGCCAGTTGTCATTTTGATTGCTGCCGTAATTGGCGTATTTGGCGAAACGCGCCAGCTCCTAACACCAGCTGTCAACTGAAGGCGTAAAGTGAAAGCTCGTGGGCAGGGGTCAAGCACATTTTAAATATTATTAATATTTCATATTGAAATGTACGTATTGTCATGCATGCAGGGACACACATGTGTGTACTTAATTAACTTTATCAAATTAGATACAGCGTGTACAAAAGTGATTTTTATTACATTTTTTAAAAATAAGATTCAACAGCTAATATTTAATACATTTGAGGCGGACAGGTAGCGACATCTACCCGCAGCGCACCGGAGCTCGGTGTAACGTGACCTGGCGTACATGCATTCAATATTATTTATCAATCTCTATACAAACTACACATGTAAGTTTGATAGTTAGAAATTATGCAAGTATCTACAACTGTGGTGGCGATCAAAATTATTGCGACAGATTTGAAGTGTTCTTTTATTTAAAATAATTTTATGAAAAATTATCAAAAGTTGTCACAACCTTATTTGGCACATGTATAAAATAAATAAAAATATTTGCTTATATTATTCTTCTTTCAAACTAATATTAAAGAACTTTTGGTCTGTGCAATGGTCGCCGTGCTAAATGAATTAATTTTTTTCAGCGTCTTTCTTTCCGACTCTTTGTCTCAATTACATTTATGAAATATGCATTAGTATGCCCCCATCAATTTTCGATGGTGTCAGAGCCTCCTCACTCGTTATTCTATCTATCTTTCTCCAGCACCACATCTCGAATGCTTCCGTCCTATTTCTCTCTCTCTCTAGTTAATCATCCAGGTTTTACTCCCACATAGTGCTATGTTTCAGATGTAGGTTTTGATAAAAAAAGTCCGATATTATTATTAAATTTATAAAATAAATAAATCTGAGAAATGGTAAATTGATTTTGTAAATAATAAAATAAAATAAAATTACATGCGTTTATTTATATCATATTTTAATATATTTTTACTAAAAAATAAAAAATAAATATTCCTATTCTTACATTTTTCACTCAAACTCCTCAACATATGCTGTGATATTATGCAAAATGTAAAAAAAATGTTACGGATATTTAAAAAAAATATTTTAAACATAATTTAATACATATTTAATGTATGGTTAAATTATGAAAATTAAATTATTTTTCTTATTAATTTTGCTCGACGCAGTGTGCAGCGATGCCGGGTCCCCGTGGTCCTGGACCGTGGGTGTCTGCCTAGGCTGGCCGGGCGGTATCTACGCCATTGTACTCGTTATAACTTATCAGCATTTTATAAAAATTGATGGACCTCTGCAGCGCCGCCTCTGTTCAGTTTGTCCCCATTATTGAACGGCTATTTCCTGAAATGAATTCCACAAGAAGATACATAAAGTGGTCGGTCTCCACATTAAGCCGCGACGCGCGCGCTGTGTTCGAGGGGCATAAACGTTAATAAAATAAGTACTTACTTTATATGTGCAATCTTAATTAGGAGCTTAAAACAATTGGAGTGATCTTTAACAAATGCCATTAATGAAGGTGCCATAACTACGGAGCTAATAGTTCTTTAAGTAATACGCCACCAACCTATAGATGAATAAAACTGGAATTATGAAATATGGATATTTCAGTTGCAAAATGAAAACTGACATTGAAAGATATCGAAAGGTGGATGATTGCAGGGAATAATGTGAAAAGCGCTTAGGGTGCAGTTATTTATAATTTAAACTTGTCAACCGAGACAAGATTAGCAATGGAGTTCACTAGAACTACCATATGTCAGTGTTGCTACCGACTAAATCTGGAACTAAAGCAGACTGAATGTAGTAGAACGGAGATCACTTAGGGGCATAGATAGAGTGAATTTTTTAAACATTTTTATTGTGAAGTTACCAGAATCCCAGTAGCAACTAAATATTTTTTCGATAAATAGATTTTTTTCTGTACGTCTATCTTTCTAGTTGATTCATTTAATTTGTATTAAGAATTAATTAGTAGTTAATCTTAGCATGGATGTTCGTCAGTGCTTTGGTCATGTGTTATATAAATGACGCGCGTGTTGATGGCATCAGAAATAGAACGTCCGCGGGGAAAACTTGGCACAGCCAGATAAACCAGATACTGGAAGATGGTCCTGTCAGAATCGACGAGCATGAATTGGAAGATATTTGGATGTGGATGTGGCGCTCTGTCCTCTCCGCCTTGCCTCTCAGGGAAACGGCAATGAGTTAAGTTAGTTGGTTAATTAGTAGATCTAATATCCAATAGAAATTGAAATTTTCTTGATGTGGTTTTGATCTCCTGGACGTGTTTGCGTTTAGCCGTCCGCGGGATTCGCACAATGCAGTGCCAAAACCATACATCAAACGCATTCATCACATTTCTTCATTTTCGTCTCAGGATTCACGTCTCTAAACCGTATAGTGCTATGGAAGAAACAAGGGAATTTACCAGAAGCATTTGTGTTGATCTTAAGCGATCTTGGCTGATTTATGGGATTTATGAGTTAGTGAGATAACCTTTATTGTGACTGTGATTTTGTGGTTGGTATTCGATTGTAAGAATGATTGATAACTGCCATTTAACTGTGGGTGTTTTTGTTTCTAGTGTACCACCGATTGTTAGCTAAATTTAGAATAATCAGTTACCAATCTAACATCGTTACAAATCTCATAATCAGGGTTAATATAACGGTTTAGTTCATCAATAGTCATTATATTTTTACATTATCATTAATTTTCAACAGTCTCCATTGAACTAGATTCATAAAACTGAATAAGTTTGCATCACAGTATGAAGATAGCACATTCCCATTGTTCAATTTCCTTCGCATACAAAAATATACGGTATAGAATTAGTGCGGAGCGAGCTGTCATTCGTTGTGTATTGTATTTTGTACGCAGAGCAGAATGACCAACCGATGCAAACCGTTCCTCACCACCAGAACCCGTTAGTTATGTTTCTTTCGAGTAGGAACCGTTTCTGCGAACATTCTCTAGCCAGCAACAAATTGTTTCCTAATTTGAAAATGTCTTAGACGTAGTAATATTTTTTTCATTTAGAACACATCTTTCGATTGCGCATTTCACAAATCAATGTTGATAATAGATTCGCAACAGTGAATCTAAATTATTGACGACGTTGGTATAATTTTCAACTAGAATTAGGCGCAGTCAACCTGTCATTAGGCATTTCGGTGGGAAGGTTTTGCCCGAGAGAATATCTAATGTAAGGTTAGCGCGCCTCGCCAATGCTGATTTTGTAAGATTTCGCTATGGGCCATAGACACCCGTGATGTTTAAAAAATAAATAAACACACACCTTTTCAATAGCCACAACCTTCTCGAGTCATCTTTAGATAATATTCAAAGTTACGTTTAATTTGTAATTATTTTTAAAACTACTTTTTTCTAGATACATTCCTGATCGCCATTATCGTCACCGTAAGTTTGATAAACTAGGGTGGGTCATGGCTGACGGCAAAATTCTTCTCCATCGGTTCGTCTGTTTATCCATGTTTGTCCTGTCAGCATAAATTCAGTCTCCCTTTTCTACGAGTTGCTAAACAAAACATTATTTATCGGCTGTATTCAGATAGGCTACCGTCTATCGATTGTGACGCGCGGCTGGTTACCGACAGAGCGCAGTCACATGGAGCCAGCCAACCCATGATGACGAAGATATGACGCGAACGGTCGCACTGATCAGATCGTTTCCGCTTGCCGACGCTGCGGCAGCCATTGTGCTTGTATTAATTTCGAGTGTGCATCTTAATCCTACCCGACTAGAGCGATTTATCCACAACTAAATTGTATTTGTTTAACATTTACCCACATTTTATTTATTTAATCGACCATTACGCCACATTGCAGAAACGAGAAGTAAACCAGCATCACAACTGTAAGTTACCAGCTTCATTTGAACAATTGAAGCTGTCCGGACGGAGTTAAATACGCGTGAATAGTATTGTAATTAGTGATATGTAATAAGTTCACAACGTGGTCTTCCATGTGCTGTAAGCAACCTGACCTAAACTAATCAGGGTAGTCAAGGGATATCGATTTATTGGACCGCGATGACGTCGTACAGTACAAATCACTCTTAAAGGGTGGATTGCCTATTTGAAAGAAGAAAGACGTCGTACAGCGCGAAGAGCTCTGCGTAATAACGTTATTCATTGCCGATCATCAGCTGTAAGGTACTGTTTTTGAATTTTATCTCAGAAATAGGGGGATTCGCAGGGCGAAATGTTAACTTATAATTGAAATAAAGTTTTTTTTTACTGGTCTTGGCGATAAACGAAGCGAACATGTCGTTTTTTGGCATAATAAAGCACTTCTTTGGTTTTCAGCAATTCAATCAGTTGGTAAGTCTGCCCTGTGTACAAAATACAATAGACAACGAATAACGTTAACGCATTCCGCATTGAGTGTGTAGGTCAGTGATGGCGAATCCATGACACGCGTGTCAAAGGTGACACGCCGTAGCGTTTTGGGCGACAAGCCAGCGTTCACTAATATCAGAGTTATCGAAGAACACCTGTCCCGCCACCAGATAACAACGTTCGAATTGATCACTACGTACATATTACATATGTATCTCTTTTGAGTCTTTCTTTGTGAAAAAAACAATTATTTGTGTATAGTGTCATGGGCCTTTAAGGCCTCTATTATACTACTCTATCTTCTGTTCTTTCCGCATCTAGCAAGGAAGCATTCACTACACTGCATTCCTGCAATTCTTTTAATGTTATTAAATTGATCTAGCGAGTTCGCTACGCTTCTGTTTCCTCTACTCGGTCTCTGATGTTTCACTTTTTTATTCCTACAATTGTCGTTTCTTTTTAAATTCAATGTTATTTTTAATTATACAATTGCTGTTCAGCCCAGCTGGTTCAGCTTACAGTTTGGTCAAAATACACGTAGCTTTCCATAACATCAAATGTGCTGTGAGGAATGTGTATTATCTGTATTGCTATTAGTGCTGGAATTGTTCTAATGACTGCAAAAATGACTATCGGAATAAATAATCTGTTCCGCACAAGTTATGACACTTATTTTAGAGATTGTTTTTGTAGTATTTTATTGTAGTACCTACGTATTACACAAAATCATTTTACGTTTTCGTCTGTAACTTTGAATATTATTTTACTTTTATTTTGCATCGAGGTTAATGGATGAGCGCGGCTCATTCGCGTGAATTTCGTGTTGCGTTTTATCGATTTTAAATTATTAATATACGGTCATAGATCAACGGCATTATCTGAAAATGGGCAGATAATGCGTGCGCATGTTAGAATAGTAGACAGTGTGATTAGCTGCGTGCACGGTGTCTAGTTAAACAATTAAAAATGTTGAATATTTGATAACATTGATCGATGTATTTATCTGTTGTTGTTAGCATCGGTTGCCGCTTTATAATGTGATAATTGCACTTCACCGAGGGTTGCCCGGCCGGCGTCTCGGGATGCATGCTGATGTGGCCATTAACACGGAAGGCGCGAGTGCCTAATGAATGGCTGCGCTGTCCGCGACTACCCTCGAAGGGCTGATCGCACCACGCATCGTACACGGAGCCAATTTGCAGTTTGCGGCCTTCAATCATCCAGGTAAGTAGGTGCTAATGCGTGAAGAGAGGTCCCGCCCGCAATTAGGATGCCGAGCACCTTGTTGCTCCGGGCATCCGCCCTACCGACAGTGAAGTCGAAGGTTTTTATTACGTTTTGTATTATCTCACTTAGGACACCCAGCCCTTTAATCTTGGATTAAATTTCGCGGTAAGTGTGTAATTTAATGGTTAACTAAGCATTCGCGAAAGGTGATAAACGCACGTTTCGGACAACGTGCTCATCAAAAATTCGACTGTACACCTTTTATTTTCTTTCAAGAAACATTCCATTTAGTATTATCGATAAAATGTGCCAAATTTAATGATTCAGTTATTCAAATTAGCACAAAAATTCAACAGATTATAATACAAATTAGATCAAATTACACCACCTGTAATTTATTTAATTAATCTTCATCACTTTTTCTTCGTTGCTGGCTTTTGGCGCCGGCACGACTGTTGGACCACCATCTTTTCAAAAAATACTCGATAGTTTCTAGCTTAGTCAGTTTTTAATTGTTAAATCATGATACTCTTTATCCGTCCCATCGGCTGTCTTATTATACAACCAATTTGACAGCTTGATACCGAGATATTAACGACGTTAGATCTGAATGATGTAAACGGACGAAGACAGGCTGCAACATCGGTGAACAGGGATACATAGAGGCGATTATTGCAGCTGATGAGAATAAGTGAAAAATAATTACAAATCTAACAAGCGCCCACGTGATGTCACCAGAGCTTTCCTGAATAAAAGCAACCTCTGTAACATCTATAACATAATTGTTGGATGTTTGTTACTCACAGTGAGGTTATATACACTAGAGATGAACTAAGCTCTATATTTTTATCGTGTTTTGGCTATTCTTTGATATGTTCTTAATCGTTTTAAAAACGTCAAAGATAATTTAATGTTAAAACTCGTTAAATATTTTTATTTACAGAATTAATGAGTTTAATGAATTCGACCAAGTTTGTAGGGATTCGTTACTCGATTTTGTAAGCGTAAGAATAAGCGCTTTAAAAGTTATCCTTATTATAATATTTTTTTGTAAATTTCTCGCTATTGGTCGACCAACAAAAATAATTGTTATAAAATTTGTAGATTATAATTTTTTTAACAAAATAGGTCTCATACTTAAATTTTTTATCTATTTTATCTTATCTCTCTCTAATTCGTTAGTAAGATAGGTTTGTCAACGAATATAATTTAAACACTGATTAATACATTTAATTAGTATTTAAAATATCACAGACCGTCTGTTCTGAATAATTACAACTTCACAATAAGAATGTGTTCTCCTAATAATGGAATATAATTTAGATCGTACGGTGTAAGATGGTTTAAAGTAAAGTACCTCTTGCGGCCGCATAAACGTTCCAAATTGAAACCTTATTTTGTAAGTGGTCAAAGAACAAAGCAGCGTGTGGTTACTGGTTAGTGGTTAGTGGTTAGTTAGCAACCGACGGCCCCTCATCAGGGTGTGGTGACCGCTTACCTTAAGCACGTCGAGTACTGATTCATTCAATGAAAATGAATTGTGTCCATCTGTAACATTAAATGTTATATGTATACAGGGTGTAACATACCTAGTCCACTATATTTTGTGGGTTTCCTTGAATATTTTCGACTCGTAATTTAGTCATAAAATATTGTAGACTAAGTCGGTCACACCCTATATATCCCATTATTCTACGTTATTTATTGTCTTCAAATAATATATTTTTTAATGAATTGTCCGCAAAAATGACATCAAAGTCACATTATCAGAACATAAATTAAGTCAATAAATCGATGACATAATTTGTGATGAACCCGATGACAGAGCAGGTTTCAATCTCACCAAGAAGCCATATAACTGACAAAACAATGGTGCACCTAGTGGATACCTGCCTCATTTGCGCTTGGCCGGGATGCATCTCAGAGGCGTCAAACTGGATACGAACTCTGCCTGTGCAATATAACTATTTTATGATGTCGAAGAAGAAGAAGATGATAGAAGACTCAGTTAGACGAGTAATCAACCGGTAATATAAATATCGTGGGTTCAAGTCGCGATGAAAGTTCATTATTTTTTTGGAAAAAAGATTTATCCTTTCAAGTAAGTCCAATCAGAAAATCAGACCTAACAGTCTAGTGATGATTTTGGTTATACAGGTTGAATATTATGTTCCAGGCTGATGTTGTTATTTAATAACTAAGAAGTGAAACACAACTTTTAAATTAGGTTTTTGTTTATCGATTATTTGGTTATTACAATTATATGACATAGGTCAAGTAGCCGCTTCTGGCAGCATGCTCTTTTAACCATATTTTTCATAACATTATCGCACACTTGGCGTGTTATTTCAGCCATTTCATTTCGAATATTGTCCTGTGGCATCAGAATTGTTGGCTTATTGGCGTAGATATTTCCTTTCAAGTACCACCTCAGAAAATAGTCGGGAGCCGTCAAATCAAGTGATCGAGGAGGCCAGTCGATATCACCACTTTTTGACCATTATACGGTCGAGAAAAATTTCTCGCAAAATTTAAAGCGTAGCTTGAGGTGTGTGTGAGGTGGCATCGTTCTTTTGTAACCGCGTGTTGCATTCCCAATCGACCCAATTCGGCCACCAAGAAGTTTTCCAACATGTGACGATTAATGGTTACAGCATTGCCATTATTATTTAAATAAAATGTTTTAACGACTTCAACACTTTGTTGAGGCGTTAGATGCTCCACAATAAATTGAAATCGACTACCCTCTACGACTACCTAATGAAAACTGACAAATATCTGCCAAACCAAAATTGGCCTGGAACACAATATTCACCTGTATATCTGTGTAGTCAAGCTGTGGCGCTCCTCATTCTAATCGTTTACCGCCCGAAAGTTCTAGCAACAAGCAATTTATTAAAATCATTGCCACTCGTTTAAGACATTTAAAACGTTTGTCAAAAAAGTTGTGTATTAGGTATTTACATGGAAATAATTATAAAACAGATGGTGCCATCAAGTATCGGTTCCTGGAAAATACGTAATTATATTGAGCAATTACATAAATAATAATTTAAACAATTAATTACGAAACGCAGCGCCTGTGATGAGAGATCGGAACAACACAGATTGTTGTTCTGCACCACCTGCTTCATAACTATTCATTTATGTTCATCATAAACGTCAACATTTAACTGCCAATAAATAATACTGAGCAAACATAAAGGCTCTAGGTCACTGTTCCGCTGAAACAGCTGCTTAGGCGTTACGGTGGTTTTTGAAGATTTTGAAGAATTCTTTTGGGCACAGTTGACGAATTCATGTACATTGGATCTTCAAGTGTTTCTGACTTCCATACAGAATGTTGAAGGAGATTAAACACAAGTTAAATTGATTTTAAAACATGTTTTTCTTCTCCACTATTTTCTGTGTTAGTATCGGCGCAAAGTTTCCTGGGTCGACCTCGCGGATGACATCAGGATCTCTCCAACCAAATTTCCAGGCCTTTGTTTCTAGGCTCGCCATATTGACGCATAATGTGTCAGAAAAATTAAAAAAAATTTGTGTACTGCTGATTGGACTTGTTCTAGGATTGATGCATTCGTGCAGCGTGCCATCCATTATCCATGGAATACGCAATATCTTTCCAACAGTACATATCGAAGATGTTTATTTACATTCAATTATCAGACTGATTTAATCTCTATTATTAATTTTAAGACTAGAGTAACTTAATTACACAGCACTTGTTAATTCGATTAGCACCACTGGGTTTCCTGGTTTATAATAATGTACATGTGTGTGTGAGAGAGTATTGCCGCCCTTTTTTCGGAAAGCTAAGAAGACGGTAACCGACAGGCGTTATTCAATTACATCCCGTGCTCTTGATGTTGCCATGAGGTTCCGAACCCTGACTGTCCGGGGGCCGTAATGCCTGCCCACTCACTGCCCGCGAATCTTAGCGAGGTATCAAGAGAGCAGGCGGCACGGCGGGTCGCACCTTGCACTCTAGCACGCCGCGGATACAGAAAATACCGACACAATTGTATTGGCACTATATAAGAAGGTATTTTCCTGAAATATTATAAAAATTGTAGATAGAGTTTCATCCCTAATGTTTTAAATTCTTTGGAATAATAGTGGTTCATTAAGCATGTCAATTGACAATATATTTTATATGTAATATTCCAATATCTCTTTGGGGGTCATGCCTAGGGAAATTAGAAAAAAAATATTTCATCGAAAAATAGTACGAAATACATTTGAAATATACAAATTAGGTAGATACGTGACGTTTTTGTTCTAAAGACATATTTTTCAAATAGAAAACAAAAAGTTTAATGTAAAAAATATGAAAATTAAATCATGTTGTCATTATGACAAAAATACGTCGTTCGCACCCGTACTAAAAGGGATTTTAAAAATGAATACGGTAAACAAAATTCTGAAAAACTTGTTACAAAATATCAGTACTGACGATGAACCTTACAGTGGTATCCGAAACGTCGGTCAGAGAGATCGGAGATGCAGCACAATAGCCCAAAAAACTAGACACACACGTGTATGAAATGTCGACCAATATTAGTAGGTCTTCAAATTCGATCTTATCCCAGAAGAGAAAAGATTGACGATGCATTAAAAAAAAAAAATTACATATTACTTATTTAGTTACATTTTTATGTCACAAGTGCCACAACAATGGAATGATAAAATAAATAATAGAATAATAAAATTGTTGAATGTTGATTGCGTTTCAGAATTAACAAGAACATTTGTTATAATTAAATATCGCTGTGACAACTGTAATGCTGTAAAAAAATACACCAGACCAAAATCATTGCCAAAAATAATTTAATGTAAAAAAATACTGAACATTGTTGAGTTTTATTGTAAATGTTACTGAAATTCCTCTGTAACAGTGTAAATAAATCCACCAAACTAAACCTTTCCAATCAACTTTTGAGTTATATTGGAATAACTCGAAGTGTGTGACACACTTCAACTTCTAATTAATAAATTCAGCAAAAGTCTTACTTAAAAATTAATTACTAAACGTGGCGACAGATGTAATTATCTACATATTTCATTATTTATTTCGCATATTTTAAATTACCTTTATCAGTGGTGTCCTCCAGTAAAATTATCAACCGGTTCCCAAAAATAATTTTTAACCTCCCATATTCACAAATCGTGACGTATAATGTAATAACGTAGTATTATATATTTTTCAATACCCATTAATTTGAAAAGTACAGGGATATCCAAAATTTCAATCCGTTGTGCATTGAATTAATTAATATACGAAATGTATCTGTCGTAAATTTAATATGTACGTATTTTTAACTCATAGTTCAGAGTGACAGATCAAGTCAGACTGAAAATATAATATATTTTTTTTCTAAATATGGATAAAGCTTTTACAATTGATTGTTAATATTTAATAAATTAGGCATTTTAAGTAGTTATGGTTCACGACCATGTTAAATAGATCGGTTATTGTAGTGAGTCGCCGATAGTCGATAGCGCCGAGTTCACCACCAACTTTGCTCATTTCCCTCTTTCATATTCGCAGATTCCGGCACCAACATCACGTTTCACTTCAATCTATCGAGATCTGTTATGACATTTAAAAAAATGTATTATTTTTCTACTCCTTGATTTATGAGGCCGAGATTCTAACTTCATTTAAGGTGACCCCATATTGCGTCTCCAGTGATCCCCATTTTGATTGTACCGGTCAGAAATTCTTCTCGAATACAATTAATTTTGACTTAAAAGTATTAAGAATACCACAAACCTTTTTACACGAAGCTGTAGCCACGTGCTGCGCGTGCGCAAGCAGGTAACTCCTTTTTGCTCATCAACATCCTCTTCCTGCATTCCGGATACTTATTGTCTTATTATTGTTGCCTCAATCTTACAAATAATTATTGAATAAATACACTCCAGAAAAACATGAAACACGTGAGTTTCGGAGTTGAATTTTTCGGTACCTGCTATCAACAATTGAATCGACGATTTCAGAAATGAAATGTCTTTAATTCTTCTTTGATGTATAAATTACGCTAAATAATGTATTGGTGTATAAATAATTACTCTTATTACATGATGCCAATAAGAAGGTGTATTTAAAGCAAAAACAAATTACATTACCTTTGTAAATATAATTTTTTGCAAATTTTTAAATACTTTGATAATTGAATTCATATAAAATGAACAGAAAAACGTAATCGAATTTCACAAATTTGAAAATACAAAATATGAATATATATACTCTAATTATGTTTTTTAAATAAAGTTTTGATATCAAAGTACAAATTTTAAATACGTCACATGGTTATTTTTACCAGTGGTGTCTCCCAGTAAATTTACTAACCACTCATATACCCCTTCCCTCTAAAAATTCGCTATGCATTTTTAGATATTATTCCCGACCATATTAAGGACATCATTTCATCTTTTTTGAGAGGGATTCAAAAAGATTGAAAGAAAAGTCAACTTTTTAGAAGCAATGTAATAAAATATTTGAAAACGTGGTACTGAATGTATCAAAATAAACTGATTCTCGATATAATATCATAAGTATCAGCGAGAGGTCTCCAATTGTATCGGTTCACGGGAACCGGTGCGAACTCCGAACCGTCGCTGTATTTTACTATATTCATACTAAACTAATCGCACATGCTACGACGATAGCACTATCTTGGGGCGATCGAACCCCAGAGCATTCGGTCACTAGGTTACTGTTAGACGGTCAGTGCTTTTTAAATAAAATATTCCCTTATAATGAATAATCTGTTAAAATATTTTTACAATTCGTTTTCCCAGAATTTACAAGTAGAGAATTGTAAAATATTTAAGATGTGAAAATATAATTAGCAATATTTTATCAATTAAAATGAATATATTGCTCATTGATAACACAACACGACAATTTTTTTTATTTAATTTGTTTCCTGAACAGAAATAGTCAAACATTACTAACTTCGGCGAGGAAAACACGAGTCTGATAATAGATTTTTTTTAATAGCTCTAGTTTTGAAGATACATAACTTGTTATTTTATATATAATAGTGAAAAGATAAATTTTAATTCTACCGTATTATCATACTACTACAATGTAAATTAAATTAATTTTCATTCAATCAATGGCAAATAACACAACATAAAACAAACAAAATAACAAAAACATACAGGAATTGAATTTACTACAAGAAATACTGGAATAGTGGCGCAGTAGTCTGCAAGAGCAGAGTTCCACCGAACCTGATATCTTCGTTCTCACCGTGCTCATCTCTCACTGCACCGCACTTCACTGGCAAGACATCTGGATGAGAGTGGTGAAAGTTAATTTGATACACGTTGAGGCCTAATCGTTGATACTTGTCTAGAAGGTTGTTTACAAACTCAACATAATTTTCAGCTCTTCGGTTACTCAATAAGCCACGCGCAACGCTTTTAAAGGTTCGACATTTTTAAGGTCTCGAATTAAATCACTTAGTTCACCTTGGGTAAGTCTTTGTGGCTCAGCTAGTGACTCTGGTGCGATATCAGGATCCTGTGATATTGAAACCTCAAGGTATGGATCTGATGTCACCTCCGTACTGTCTTTATCCTCATCCGTACTCCCCTGGAGTGGAGGTAAAGGCAGATCGTCCCTACGTGGCAGTGGTCGGATAGTTAACGGGATGTTGGGGTATTTTATGCTCAACTTTTTCTTTCTTAATATACCATGCTTAATAGGTGGTACCGTGTAGAAATAACAGTTATCTACGTGATTTGTCGGCTCTCTTAAAATCATAGGAATGCCAAAAGACGTTGAACGTCCGTTTTTATGGATCCATCCACGTAGAGTCACAGAACATGCATTGCAGCAGATATGAGGTGGCCACGTTTTGTCTTGATTCCCTAATCTCATACCAAAATAATGGTGGTAGGCTGCCTTCACGAGTGGAGTAATAGACGTTTCTGGGCGGCACATGTCACACATAACAGAAATTGTCAGATTTGTTAATGCATTTACGTGACTTCCTGGCTTTTCAAGTTAAGTATGACCACAAAACAAAACTCAGAACAATGAAAGAAATAACACTCTAACCTTCACTCCAAGTAGCTGTAAACATACAATGAACAAAATAAGGTCTGCAGTGAGTCCTAATTCCCGCTGTCAGGTTAGCCAACCCTTATGTTTCCTTTACGCACTACCTTACTTCGCCGCTCGTAATGCCACACGCTTCATTTTATATACATCATTCATGTGCCCTTTCTCGGAAATGAGAGCATTTTAAATGTCATATTCGGTTTTAATATACTAAAATCAATAAGATACACGCATTATCAAGTCAGAAACATTTTCATTGTTGACCAGTGTAATTAAACTAAAATAAATGTGTCACTGTAAAAATACAAAGGACAAATCTTTTTGTCAAAAAAACGGATGTCACTGGGCCAGCTCTGATTTTACCGAAATAATGTTTAGTCCTTGCATTTTTTTCTGTGGTGTATTTATTTTTATCCACCAAAGCTCGAAAATGATATATTTTTATTTCTACTTGGAAAAAATTGATCTGAAATTTTGATGATGTTAATTTAAAGAAATTTCGTGGGATTGACGAAATTGCAACTATGTTGCTAAGTCCGCAGGAAATCGTGCACCAAGTAGTCATATAATCGCCACTTACGATTAATCCGAGAACTACCGATAATGATGCCGGTAAATTCGATAGATCTTCATCGTATTAATTTAATGATGACTATACAGTAATAAACGTTATTTTATTAATATGGCAAGATTAAAAATTCTTACTGTTTATTAATTAACAGTAGTACAGGGGTTGACAGTAAAATTGGAAAGAAATTGATGCAGAAGTAAAATCGAATACACGAGTTACAGATACATTAGACTGACAACGCAACAACATGTCGATGTGCCAGAAAAGTATCCCATTAATACAAATTAATCAATCTAGGATCCGTCCTAACGGAAGACTGCAAGGTAGAATCGGATATCTAAGTAAAGTCAGCATAGCTTAGATGAAGTGGAGATCTCTCTCAGGAGAATTGTGAGACAAAATAATGCATATGAAAACTAAAGATAAATTGCACAAGATTGGTGTAGGAATTTCTTTGTTCTTTGGTTCGAAAGCTGAGCTTTTAAAAGTCAAGATAAACAAAAGCTGCTCGAATTGGGCTGAAGGTGTTACCATCGAAGATAAAATAAGAATCTAATAATTCCGAGGCAGCTTCAAGGCATGAAAGAACTAACTAAAATGGTAAGAAGGCAAGATGACCATCTGCTTAAAACACCATTAAACGTCGGTGTTTGTCGAAGTAGCTGTGGAAGACCGTTAACTATGCGGATACAACAATCCTAAAAGATCTAAAAACCTAAAATCTAACAGACTTGATATGACATGATCGCAAGACATGCCGTATGCGGACTAGGAGAGCTGATCTTTAATAGTGGAAAAAGAAAAGGCGTTGACAGTAAAATTTAAAACTTACGCCTCTGTTGTTACTGAAATCATCGAATCAATTGAACAGCATATATCATATAATATTACAGTAGCATATATATATTGCTGCTTGCGAGTGCTGCAACGGGCAGTTAAACAAGTCAATTATTTAATCGAAGAAGAATGACAATTAATCGTGGACTCGTACATGTTTTCGAAGAGTGGTTTGAGATTGAAAAATGAACCTGTCTTCAAAGGTACTGTTTATGTCCAATAAATTATTCTTTGAGATTGTGTTCGAGGTAACCCAGATCAAAGTATTAAATGATTTTAAAAGCCAACAATTAGTTGACATTGAGAAGTGTACACAAGTATGACAAGCAACGGATGTTTGGTTATACCGAAATAATCGTTTATCGGTTAACTATGTGCTTTTTAGTGCGTTTGTTACGATTTTTTTTAAGTCCGGTAGTGTAGAATTATTTTCTCTTTTGTTTCTTCTTCTTTCTTCTTTCATGTCATATATTTGTGCATTGAGACACGGCTCGTGAGGCACCTCCATAAGTTTCAGTCTTAGATCGCCATTACAGCTGATTCCAGGGTCTTTCCAGCTAGACGCAATGCATCCATCCACCGTTGTGGGACTCTTCCATGTTTTCTTCGCCCTAAAGTTGTGCCCTTTATAATTTTCTTCTTTCTATTGATGCAAATGTGGCCGAACAATTGGAAGAACCTTTTGGTTACTACCGTGGATAGAGCTTGCCGTGGTCGGATTCGTTAGACGTTCTCGCGTCGTGCTGCCCATTGGACATATAACATTATTTTCATCAAGAAAACATCATATAACATACACATTTACATAAAAATGATGTCTAATACAAAAAGTACCAAAATAATAGTCACAATTTATGTGTTCAAAAACAGGTCAAAAATTGCTTATCACTAACAAGTAGAATTAAATTTTTTATGGAAAAATAAAGCAAAAATTAGAGTCTTTCACAGCAATGCAGAAATGCGCAGTTATTTTTCGTTTTTTATTCAAATGCACCCTAATTTTTAACCACAACCAGTTGATTTTGATTCTCGAGTCGGCTGGAATGTTCTCCGTCGGGTCTCGGTAGTTTTTTTGTCTCCCCGTGCACCTGTCGCGCCCCCTCGCGCCCCCTCGCGCCCCCCCACCCCCCGCGCGTGCCAGCCGCCGTGATTGTGCAATAACGGCGCATCAGGGCGGTGGATTGTTTGACGTTTGAATCGTGCGAGAGTTATAACCGCTCGGGTATTTTGGCGGTGGTTAAATTTGACCGAAAATGCTGTGAAACGTGAAACGGAAGAAGCGGTAAAAATTCATGACCTACATACTTATGAACATTTGTATTCGCATGCACGGGAGCTACTTTAATTATTGTCCAACATGCGGTGTTCGGCAGGGATGAGAAATTGATCCGGACACATCTTAAACATATTAAAATAGTTGTCATTTATTTGTAGCAGTTTAGAGACAAGAATTAATCAGCAGGGACTTTCTGAATTACCTCGTGATTTTTTTTCCTTTTTGGGTGCAAAAAATTGTTTTACCTAGTTTAAATATTTTTTTATTCTCAGGTTGTAGAATAGACGGGGAATGCAGCAACAGTTATTACAAAAGGTTGTGTCATTTTTTGAGAGGCAGGGTGTCAAGAAAATGGGTGGATTAAAAACTAATACTTGAGGGTGAAAAATACAATACTGTCCGCGTGACAAGTCGTACAGTCAGTATTCTATTACAATCGTGTAGATCAAAAGACATTAAAAAGGCTAGCATCAACATATCACAACCTGGAGGTCACGGAAGATTAGTCTTCACCATTCTTCTTCAGCTCTTCATCTCAATCGGAAGTAGTATTCCGATCTCTCTTTACATTTTTTTGTTGAATCGTGTCGTGTTCCTAATGTACTCGTATAACAAGATTACGAAAGGCTCGGCAGCAGGGGTAAGCAAAGCTGAAGAAGCAGCGAACGGTCGATAAAATATCGCGAGCAATAAAAATTCCGATAAATTACCGGACAGGCTATACCCATTAAATAATTCGTCACATTGTTCCGTAGCGGACGACCAAATGTCCGCACGAGGTTCAAAATAATTAACATGTGAACATATAATATCGTTGAAAAGGTAGAAAGGTTCATGCGGTGTATTGTATAGTTTTTGTATCCGGATTTAACTTATTTTATTTTTTGCACTGTGCACGACAGACATTTAAAAAGAGTCAGGCCCATCTAGAGATGTGCTGCGCATGTAAAGTAATCGCCTATGGGTGGCAGTTTTATAGGGGGACGAATTGACATCATATTTTTATTAACATGAAGCTTAACTTACTTCTATTGGCTTTGATGACTATTCAGGTCCATGGCCTACGACACAACCTCTGTTCAGAGATCTCTGTCTTAGGCTGCTGTCTTCCGTCGGGGTTTTGCGCGGTGGTGTCTTTGGTATCCATTTTACATTATTCCGACATATTTGGTTGAATGGATGGATAGTCTTCATTTCAACTAAATCGATAAAAAATATTCAAAATCAACATTAAATTGCTATTTGGAGAGTCTGATGTTAGTTCACATTGGTTCGAGTGTGCCGAAACGCCAAATAAACTAGTGTGTATATTATGGCACGTGTTGTGTTGTGAAGAACGTAGGATCAGCTCAAAACTTTTCTATGCCAGGGCAAAAAGCTTCTGACATTCTCGCAGTGAGTTAAAGGATTCGGTGGGAGCTGGCGCAACGTCTCGAAGAGGCTATCGGGTAAGTCGAGCGTTCCTCACATCCGACCCCTTTTGACATCCTCCATACAGCATCCATCTTCAAAAACTCCTCCCAGTTCTTTCTAATATCTTTCAGTCGTTGTAATAAAAAAATATTTATTTGTTTATAATCATTATTACTTATTTCATTTATTAGGAAAACATACAGTTTATCTATAAAAACAAAAATCATAATGAAAGTGAAACAATAATTTAACCAGTTACATGTTTTCTCTGAAATTACACCATACTTTAAATAGTGAGGATAATTTTAAAAGAACTTATTAAATATATAGATAGATTGTTAGAGCTATAATGTACTTTCTCCTCTAATGCAGAAAAAAGTGAGAGGAAAAGTTGAAAATAAAGTTGAAGAAAAAAATATTCCACTGGAACGGGAGGGTGAGGGGAAAGGTAAAGGAAAATGGGATAGAGAATAAAATTTGTGTGGTAAAAATAAAATGAAGGCCATTAAGGTTTATGTATTGAATTTAGATTTAATTGAGGTAACTGGAGTATGGAAAATGTCTAGTTCATTTATGTGTGAGTTGAAATAAAAGAGGGCTAGGTAAAAAAATGAGTTTTGTTTAGCATTGGTGTTGCAATCTGGAAGGTTAAATGTAAGATTAGTTCTGGTTGACTTGGCTGGCACCCGAATGGATATACGTCTGAGTAAATCAGAATAGTCTACTTTGGAGTTGGCTATTTTGTGTAGGAAGATGTTACATGTGCATTTCATCAGACTTTTACCCACCTCACTAGATCAGAGTCCGTTATTAACTCAATATGTAAATATGTAGATGGTATTAGCCGCAAGTTTTCGAAATAAATTTACAAAGTTTAAATTAAGTCAGTTTTAAATTTTCTTTGTTTTTCAATTCATTTATTTATTATTCATCGTTATAGTTGCTATACATAAGATCTATATCGAGGGAGCCAGTATTTTTTCACGTTTAATTTGCAATTAATTAATTATGATTCAAAAATGTATAATACAGATTAACTAAAAAAATGTAAACAACATAAATGGAAAAATAAATCAAATTAATTTAATTAAACCTACCAACCCAAAAAATACATAATGTACGACATGTGTCACTTAAATATTATTATTATTTTCCAACTAAGCTAAAGGGTTGTGCTATGAAAATAGGGCTGATTTGCTGCTCCCCTGGAACGAGGCTGGAACTCCCTCGACCACTGGATTATGGAATATATAGTCACGAGATCAACATCTCAGGCATGTCATTAAAAAGATAACATTATTCTTTTCTAAAATCAATTAAGGTGGGTTTGGTGAACTGAACGATTAAAATAATATTACATTACTGATCTAGGAAAGTCAGGCTTTCGCTTGCCGGGGGGCAGCATATACCCTGATGGCGGCCCTGGGCAGGAGGCTCGTGACGCAATTGGTCCCGAAAGTCTAAAAAAGCTAAAGGCTCTTGTGTTTGCTGTGGCCGCGAGTAAATCAGTACAGCAGCCGGCCGGCAGGTGTAGCGGGCGCCCCACAGGGTGACCGTCGCGGCCCTGTCGGTTGCCACATTTACCTCCGCGGCGACAAACCTGTCCTCAGTGGGTTACGGAGAAGAGACGATATTTCACAATTATTGTTGAGCCAATTAATCGACGGTTGTTTCGGCGTGTGGTGTTGTGTGGTGTGGTGTGGTGTGGTGTGGTGTGGTGTGGTGTGGTGTGTTGCGGCTGCTGAGCAACTTCACTTGACGGACGATCGCCTGAGATTTTTTATTCAATGCTTAATTGTTGATAGTCAAAGATGATGTCTGGCGTATGGCGTATGGCGTATCGCTCACTACATAAAAACTAATAATTAAAGTAAAGTGTACTAAATTATTGTTTGTTGTTGATATTATTAGATTACAATTATATATATGCTAGGAGGTAGAAATAAACATTTTTATTTTTAAATATTATCTCATTGAATCTGAACGCATCTTTTAAAGCCGACATTCCAAGGTCCTCAAAATACAGCACGGCAGGGGATATGACAGCGTCGTTCGAATCAAGTTACGGAATAGGTGGAAATTTGACGGTGTCATATCAAGTAAATAAGGCGAATACCTCATAAATTGGAAGCCAGTGATGTGCAGTGTGGCCATTGCAACTGTCGCTAAATGAATTAGTATTATCTATAGTATTTACCTGGTGAGAGATGACGCCTTTTGTCAGTTTCTTCTTTAAATGAGTTCGGGTTATAAGGCAAACGTAGTACTTTATAATAATGCCCTCAAAGTAGTCTATCATGGTGATGCTCTTACAATTCCAGAAAACTGATGCCATCACCTAACCAACTTGGCAAAAAAAACTCGAAACTCGTGAATTTATATTGTTACGATTGTTGTTTGGACTCTGAGCAGTGGTGAATTCAGAAATTATCCATAGTCACAAATGCAGCCAAGAAATTGTTGGAATTATCGACAAACATACTCCCGTAATGTTTCAATTGAACACGTTTTTGTTCCTGCGTCAGAAGCGTCGGCATGTTGGCCTCTGAAATGCGACGAGGGGCGTATACTGCGGAGGTTATTAGCCATCACCAGATATGTAAATGAGACTAACATCAGTGTTGAGACTGGAGAGAAGTGAAGGAGTGTCCCCAAATGGTTGGAATAAAAGCGAGGTGAAAAAAGCAGAAGAAGAAAATATGTTAATAATTAAACATATGATATTTTATTAAGGAAAAATATTCTTATTGTTATTTTTGTAATTATTCAGAACATAGGTCTGTGATATTTAAAAAAATACTAATTGAATGTATTAATTAGGAAGATATACATGTATAATCAATTGTATCGACAAATATATTGTTGTTGACAACGGTACTGTCTGCTGTAGCATAGTTCATATATATATATTCATTTTTCCTTTTGCATAGTCTTTCAATCATGGGTATTTTTGTTTTGGATAAAAATAAAATAAAAAATAATTTCTTATTTGTATGACTAACAACGGACTTTAGTACAGACTTTGGTCTAGTTAAGGAGACAGTGAACATCACTTACATTATGTAGATTGTTCACCTTTTTTATATACTTTAAGAATTGTTTATAATGTATAATATGTAAGAATGTAAATGTAAATAAATAAAAATGTTGGATAATGCACCTTCCCCGGATTGGAAAGAGATCCAGATTCGTATCCAGGTAGAAACAACAATACATTTTTCGATAAAATTGATTATATATGTATATTTTTCTAATTAAAACATTTAATTAGTATTTAAAAATACATATGATATTTTATTATTTTTTGGTTTGTTAACGTTAAATTGTGGTAAGTAGAAGGACCCCTATGGTCGCACTGTAGACTGTAGAGCATTCCTCACGAAAGTCCCAGTGGAATCGCCGTTATAACTTTTAATGTTACCGCTGCAAGAGATGCCCGATCGGCTGTCCCTTTCGCTGGAGATGAGATTGTTTTTCGGTTCCCTTTTGTTGTGTTTGTTAAAATATATGTATTCAAGGTGTTTTTCATCAATTATATCCACCTGTTTGGGCGCGTTTTTCGACGCAATGCCGCGATATCTCGGAAGAGTAAAGACAGCGCGTAGCTAGATATAAATACAGAGCTCTTATGCCAGGAGTTTCGTTTCCATAACTTGTACCTTTTTTTTTGAAACAATAATATTTTTTTTATTTTAGACGAACGCCGCGATCTTGTTTAATACAGTATATATTTCATATTCAATACAAATAGGTCCAAATTGAAAGGCCATGGAAAGGTGCGGGTCCACGGATGAAATTTGACTTCAAAACACGCGAAGATTCGCAAGCAAGGTCGATATTAAGCTTCGGTTGGTTCAGTCCGAACTTTATATATATTGTCATAGATGGCATGAATGACTCGGCACTGACTCTATATATTCTCCGCGTATTTCGAGGACAACATTTCAACCTTGGAAACTCATTAACCTATAGTAACTCTTCAGCTACACAATACAAACTGATTGAAGAATAGTTCAATCAATATTTTATGTATTAATTTTGAATTAAAAAACAATTTGTTTATTTATAAGAAAATATAATACCTACATAAATAAATAAAATAACTTAACATAATGTATATTTAATATATATAAGACTAGACGGCCGCTTCGTAGGCATTGGTGGCCGCTGCGCGGTACGGCCGGTTTTTCCGATTTTTATTACATTTATTTATTTATTTATTATTATTATTCACGCCTTATTCAGGCATTAACATAATTTGAAAAATAACAGAAAATTTCATCAGAAGTGTAATACACAAAGAAATTTTTTTTTATATAATGTCAGCATGTTCTTTCATAGTAAAATAAATATAAAATGTGAAATAAAGTAATTTATCCGTATATTATTTTAATTAAGAAAAGAGAAATGTTCTTAATTTAACAATTTAATATAATTTAACCAATTAATGCAAAAAAAATCGAGACATTTACTTAATATACCGTTCCGGTGTTAAATGTCTTAAACGTGCACCACCATTCATGGCTAAAGCCACCTGACTACCCCAGCAATTATTATATTATACACGTGGACCATCGAGTGTCGTTAATACCACTATCTGTGTTTTTTTTTTTTATTTATACACATATAACATATAATCACAGTACAGCTACAAAAAAGACAGTCTGTTACATATATTTTACACAGATTTTAAAATGCATTGCCCAACTAGTCAAGCCTGTTTTAGGGCAAATTGGCAAATAAATTACATTTCACAAAACCAAACAACTCAAAAGGTTTGTAATATAATAATGGATTATTTGGCGACCGAGCGTACTCAAATATGAGTACGTGTTTGTAAATACATATATATATGTGTATGTGTGAGGTAGACTTGTCGAAATGATAAATATATGTAACTAATCTGTGCATGTCTCGAAGCTAACAGGATAGTGAACAGAACAATCCTGGCCTATTGATATTATTGTGTAGTATATTGTAAAGAAAAATGCGTTACATATTTCAGACATCCCTGAGATGTTTACATGTTTTTCTCGTTAGAAAAACTATTCATAAATTCAATTAAGTGAATAAAATCAATAACCTCCCTAACGGGGAATCCAACCCCGATCTCCTGTACGACAGGTGGAAGGTACTAACCACTACACTTTCGAGGAATTAACCAATAAGTGAAAATAGTAGTTTTTAACAATTTCAGGATATATATTAGTACTGGCTACTTAATCCTATACTAGCAGTACCGTACTAGTAGTTCTATATTATAATAATTTTTGGTATAAATTCAAATGATTTAAAAAAAATTCAAAAGATATTAAGATATTTAACATATATAATAGTACTTATACACGAACGGAATTTGTCTCAAAACTCGCGTTGAGTAAGATGTTATTTATTGTCTATTGTATTTTGTACACTGATCAGAATGGTAATGTCCAAAACGCGAGATGGAAGTTTCATCCTTGAATACGATGATTAATTATGGTACATGTCCAGTTCAGTTACCTATCAAACCGACGACAGGTGGGTCAATAGATTGGGATGCTGGAGACCACAAGTTTCAAGTCTACCAGCAGCAAGACCTCAGAAGTGGTTGGTCGATGGAGTCGACAGAGACAATCTGACAGGTGACTGCACAAGACCTGGAGAAATGGAGAGATATGAAGGAGACCTATATCCAGGGCTGAGAAAGAAAAAGAAGACACGTGATGCAAAATACTAGACGTTTTACTATCTTACTAAAAATCTTATAATTACCGGTTTTGGCGAATATATTATACCACAATTTCATAAAGTCCTACAGAAGCAGACAGTTTATTGTAAATTGTCAGTCAGGACTTCGGACGAGGTGAGCTGGTCCCAATTACGTTAAGATAAAATACTATGTAAAAATGACGTTCAAATATCCTCAACATTATTTTGAATTAGTGCATATTATTATAACCCGTGACATCAGATATTTTCGACTCAAATAAACCGATGAGATACGGATTTTGCACCCATGAGATTTTATAGAAATGACTCTCGTCGTTCGTAGTCCCCGTGTGCACATCGTGTCAGACTCGTCGTCTCGTGCCTCACATCACGATTGTTGTATGTCAAATGTCAGTCTATTGACTATTGACGTCTTTTTCTACTAATTTCAAGTTGATCTTGGAGTTTATCTCCAGATCAATTTATCAACACGTGAACATTGTAATGAGATTTATCTCATCGTGTGTCGTACCGTGAACAAGGGTCATTATACGATACAAATGCAGTTGAAAGAATTAATATTATTAGCTCCACATTATTTAGTTCGCTCGCATTGTCGCTGTTGCGTCTTGGCGAGCACGGGGGCCGCGCGGACGTCATAACGAAGTACGGCTCCCTTTTGGTTGCACCGACAAACATTTACACCGGCTGTAACTTTCATATTCAAATCTGCCGCATGAATCGCCATCGCCTGACATAACAATCGGCCACCGCTACGACGCAATAAACAATCCGCGTTCCGCCCTAGCGAATCGTCTTTGAAGTCAAATTTGCCAAGTCCTTCGCCGTATGCAAAAGGGCGGGAAAGTCTTTGAGGCCGCGCTCCGGATTGCCGGATAAATGGCGCAGCAGGAGTTGAGATAGTCTAGAGACGGCGCCAGATATTGTGAATTTAATAAGAACCAATATTTACCGCGTTCTCGAACGGGATGCTGATAATAGTAATTTGTGAAAATGAAAATCAGTTGTTCTATTGTTATCGATGTAAAAAAATTTATCACATGCATTATTTTTATTGGCTTAATTCAATATTGAGGGATATATAAAATCTATTTAGGAGAACACATTCTGTGATATTTTCACAGACCTATGTTCTGAATAATTACAACTTCACAATAAGAATGTGTTCTCCTAAATAATAAAGTTGTATCAATGTGTCCAAAATTTAATAAAAATGAATTGATAATTCTGGCGTCTGCTATCAGTTTACTCAAAGGTATTTGAGATTCTGTAAAAATAAGGTAGATGGCTCTGTCAAATGATGGAACGATTAAATGTATTAATATCAAAAAGGTAACATATAGGGTCGAAAATTGTCGCTAAAAATAATGTCGCTGTAGCTTAGTTGGATAAAGCACCTTCCCCGGTTAAGAAAGAGATCCAGGTTCGTATCCCGGTGGCGCAACGACAATATTTTTCGATAAAATTGATTTTATATGTATATCTTTATAATTAATATATTTAATTCATATTTTAATATATAAAATCATTATTTATACAATTTCAATAATCAGCATTTGTTTCTTCTCTATGAGCGTAAGACTCGTGTATAGAGAAGGAGTATATTCGAGTTAATTTATGTTTCAGTTATCAATATGTAGCTAATATGTCTGGTTAGAATATTTCTCTCTCTCTCGAGAGAGAGAGAGGTAGAAAGTGGTAAAGTCAAATATCAGATTTTAGAGTACTGGCGTTCTGATTCCATTAACAATCAAATAATGTTCATTTGAAATCATTTTAAAAGGTCCAATTATTTTGTAACTATCATATAGTATAATTTTTTTTTAACATTTTGGATACGGAACATTATTGATCGACAACACTCTGAATATGTACAATAGGTAGGCACGTTCGCAAGCTTTGACTTCTTGCTTCAAATGATATACGACACAGTGTAACCTCTGTCGCTTTTGAAGTGACCTATTGAAATAAACTATGAATGCGAGAATATAGAAAAAAGGTTACATTTTTCATACTTAAATGTTTAATACGAATTCTAAAAAAGATACATAATATATTTCACATGTTTAATGAATCTGTTTAAATAAAAATAAAATTAGAAAGCTGCACAGAAGTAGAAACAAAAAAAATAATTGAACCGTGTATTGTATAATGTCAAGCGGCAGTCAGTAGCAGTGCTCTCTCTCTCGAATATTCCGCTCATTGTTTGCGTAATTGAAACGATTAATGCGGTAAAATGATAAACGATCCATGCGATCTATTTTTGGGTGTTTTGTATAAAATCGATCGAAATTTCACTGTAAGACATATTTCTTTAAATAATGAATATATGCAATTAAATTTTTTAATAAACTGTTATTTGTAGTATTATTATAAAATTTACATATTAATTGCTAAATTGTGGGAATAGTTTAAAATAGTGAAATGTATTCACGAGGTATCCCTATTCACTGATAGGAGTCATTAAAAAAAAATGAATTTGCAATTTTTTAACAATCGGGATAAGACAATGTTTTATGTGCCAAGAAACTAAATTCTCTGGTCCAAGCTCGCTTATATTTTGTATCACACGTGTTCATTCGCAATGCCATATTACGTATTACCGCTCCTGTGTGGCGCGAGTGTCCTTAATGGAAATACCAGGTATTAGTACGTCACAGCCGCCAAGCAACGCTATAATTTAATACCGAGTCCCGGGGAAGCGGACATTAGTGCGTACCCTTATAGGCCCCACCCGCCGCGCCACTGAGGTCATTAAATCTAGATAATTACATAGATTGGCGGCGATATCTGTTCTTAGACAATATTAAATAATTGTTATAACAACAGTGTGGCCACTTGCGCGGGTATCTCGGGGCACGCGACCATATCTTTGTGTCGGTCCCACGCGACATTCTGTGCGACAAATAATAAATGAAATTATTCAAGTCGTTTACCATTGTACGCGGAAGTAAAGGAAATTAGAATCCAATGAGAATTTAATAATAATCCAGTCGTTACGTGAACAAACAAGATTGTGAAAATGTAATTAATACTAGATATAATGCTAGAGCGGTGTTTACACTACACGAAGTAGTCGAGTTAATATTTTTATTGTCCAATATTCATTTTAATTTTTGTCTGAATTTTATACATCTTACATTGATTTAAATTATTCTAGATAGACAAGTCCTACTTGAGTTGATTAGTGTTGCACGGGGCATTTTATATAATAATCTCATTACCTTTCTCATCTTGCTCGTCAGCTGTTACGTACAGTGCGAGAGAACCCAATTTATCCGGAAATTGGATAATATATGTGAAAGCATTAATATTATCTGGATTTTTGATTATATCGGTCCACGCCGTTTTATTAATAATTAGTCGGAGAATGTACTACACTAATATATTTACTACTATATGTAGTTCTACTTGCTCCCAAATCAACAGCAAACTGTACATTATTCATCATTCTACAGTATTAGATATGACAGATCCTTCAAAGGGAAGGTAAATACAATTACTCTTGGACCCGGAACAACAATCATTGCTTAGTTTGTATGTATGGCAGTACTAGACAATCACAACACGTGTTTTATATATGAATGGATTATTATCATGCCGTTACAGTAAACACAGCACTGCGGACAGAATGTCATGTACCCGGGCCGGTACACTAAATATTAATCTCAAATAGTGGTTATTAAATCAATTTATTAGGAATTAAATGTCACATGCCCGGGCAGAGCCTGGGCCGGTACTAATTCAACTGCTAAAATGTTAGTAAAGAGTTATTTTAGCACTTATAAACCAGTTAAGACACGCTGCATACAGCGTAGACAAGTTTTAAATAAATAAATAGTGAGTTCAATCTAGAAAATTTAACAAAAACGACGCGACTGATTTTGAGTCCGACTTGAATCTGCTGGACACTCTTATTCCATATTATGTCATATATCATGTCATTTTACCCTGCCTTTACTCCGAACTTTTAGGAAACGGATTTGATTTGCACCTTGGACCCTGCGCATCGCCGCACGGACATCGTCAGCCCGAGCCACAGGAGTAAACCGGCGATCCACCCTAAAAACAATTCTCGTTTTCCTGTACGGAACAATGCCTTAACCAGTCTGGCGTTCCAATGAACAAATATAAATGCTGACTTTAAAAGTATTCTAGAATATTCTAGGTTTATACAACGCTAATAAAACACACACACGATGTTTACACAAAACCATAACAGTATTTTTTACGCAAGCCTTCGGTGTTTAAACATTCAAATGGCTAATGGCTAAAGATGAATATTAGTAATATAATCTGGAGATAAATTTTGAAACAGCTTGAGATTGGTGGAAAGAGACGAAAACTCAAACGTCACTTAGTTGCAGACACCCACAACAATTTATTCTATAAAGTTAAATAAGCGAAAGGTATTAAATTACAAACACATATTCCATTTTAACCGCTGCTGCGGAGATTCAAATTCACCCAATTGACGAATGGAACGTCAATGAAGTGACATTTGACGTTTGACATACAACGGCTCAACGAGTCTCTAAGACTTGCTGTGTACACACCAGACTACAAAAGCCTAGAGTTGTCTCTAAATAATCTCCTCTTTTTCTTTTTTTAAATAGGCAATCCACCCTTCAAGAGTGACTTGTGCCATTAATCAAGTTAAAAACTTTATTTTATAAAAAAAAGTACAATAATATTATAGAATAGGAAATACTATATTACAAGTCAATACGAAGGTCGTTAGAAAAACTTGCTATTATATAGATTAAATGTGGCGAGTTAAGGGAAAGAAAATGACATAAGTTAACCGGGAGCTGAAATTACCATTGACGAGATCACTGTAAAAAAAAACCTGTGATCCGCAATGGACAGGCAAAAAATTCCTCCTCGGTACCACACTCACATATTGGGGAATCTATTAAGTTCAATCCTGGCCACCTGGCCTAAATAATCTCATAGTAGCGCATATCTGACCTAATGTAACCTGACCTGACATGAAGGTTGCAGAGGTTGAGTCGAAAATACCATCCGTGGCGATTTAAGTTATTTTTTCAATATTTGACACTTGAAATTGACTTATTATTATAATGAGTAAAAATTAAAAGACATGGAAAAATTATTTGTATTTGTGTATTGTGGCGCCTTATGATTTGAGCGGCAGGCCGGCAAAGGGCCTCAACTTTAAATGGAAAACAATACGAGTGTGGGAGAGGCCGCCGCGTGAAAACTTACATCGATCGGGCCGTATGAAAAATTTATTCGATTAATTTGAAAAATTGCCGTGAAAGCTGCAAACTGCAAACTTCTGTAATCCAAGGTTTGTGTGGAAATTATTAGTTGCGAAGTAGAAAACAAACGGTGCATTTGACGTATTCTTTTCCCGAGTAAATCAAATACAAACGAAGCGTCTTATTTTACTATTATATATAACTAGTATTTTTCTACATTTCTCTTTTATTAAAAATAAAATTATACATTATAGTCTTACATTTTTAAACAAGTACATTCGCCACAGACATCGTTGCGACACGTGAGCAATTCTAGATTATATTTCAAATTTAAAATGGAGTATAATGTTAAAGTTTTTAAAAATTATTTTAAGCCATTATTGTACCATTAATTGACTTAGCATCACACATCGCCATCGTTTTGCTGCAGGCAGTGGCGTAGCTACAAATATTATGCTCCAGTGCAGAATGGATAAGATATACGAATATTAGTACCGCGTGATTTATCCAAGAAACACTAAGAACAAAATGAGTCTATTGTCTAACACAATATTATAACTTTTATGAAAAGAAAAGGATCTTAGATATTTCAATTTCACTTTCACTTGACGGCGATGGTCTGGTCTAGGGACCCGACATGATAGCGAGGTGCTGCGCTGCTACTGTATACATCGGAAATATTTTTGTGATGCACGTGAGAAACGACTTAAAAAAATGTATAACTCCATTTCTTGAGGAGGATTACATAAAAGCTGGTAAAGAAATCGATATTTGCAAACATCAATGCAAATGGATTGAGGGACGCGACCTCTTTGGTCCCCTATCTGACGTAGGCCCTGATGCACTGTATTGGCTGCAGGGTAGGCAGAGAGGATATCAATATATATTCTGGCACAACTCTCTTCTAATGTGACCATCTTCCAGTAACTATTTTACTCGGGGTCACGCCAGTTCTTTTGCGAACGTCTATTTTTCGTGACATCAACACTCGCTACAGTAAACTACCTAACTCTTATATTATTGACAGAATCGGCGTTAACTTTGTAGAGGTTCATCATCAAAATGGATGAATATAAATAAAATAATGTTATAACTCTTCTTGAGTTTATTTGCACTACTCAAGTTTCGAGAGAAACGGTAACTCTCATCCATTGACCGACATACTGACCCCTTCCCCTTCTTCTGACAATACCTAATTACTTGTATATCTACCACCTAAACCTCGTCTCCTATAATTGTGTATATTTAGTTTAATACTTCACCTGTCGATAGGAGTAACCAATTATCTCGAAACTCGAGTAGTGCTAATAAACTCAAGTAAAGTTATAACATTGTTTTATTTATATCCATCCATTTTACCTAACTCTTCCCCACACATAAACATTGTATTGTGCTGTCGCCAATTGCTTTTGCAAGTGTAATGACAGTTTCACGGTAAATATTGACCACTGCGCAGCCACGGCCGATTTCTCATAAAACTTATTTTTCAATTTAGAAAATTTCATTTATTACTATAAAAACTAATATGGTATAACACAGTACAAACCAACTTAGATAATGAACGCAAATAAATATCTAGTCCTACATATTCTTAAAATGATTGAAATAATAGCGTAACTTACAATTCTCGCGATACACGTGCCACCTAGCAATAGATTTTCTCGATAAAAATTTTACTACGCTAACTATAATAATAATAATTATTAATGTATGTGAAAGGTTTGTGTCTTCGATATACATTTAGTAGTTATTTTCTGTAGGTACAGTACCTATCATCTGTTTAAATACTTGCCAGTAAGAAGAATTGAAAATATAATTGATGATGAAGCTATAGATGAAGAGTTATTTAATGTCCCTCATTGAAATGGCCATCGGACGAATGTGATTAATAAATAAGTAATATTTTTTATTAGAATAATGTACATACATCATACTTACAGCTCTATTAAGGCGCGTGTCCATGGATGAGATTTCTCTCGAAGATTCGTCTCGAAAGCAGGTAAAGGTCAGTACAGAGTACAGCGCTGGGTGTTCTGTGAATAATCGCGCTTGTTTCGCTCCCAGGAATTATTGTACCTAGTTTAAGTTAAAGTCATTTTTGTAAAATGATTGCTCCAAGTTTTACGATAATTTTGTAAAATTATCGAAGAACCCCTCGTTCACGAAGGGAAAGTGATACCTCGTTTCCAATTAATATATAATTAACAGTTTACCTTTAAACATGTGAAAAATCCAGTTTATTGAATTTGGAGATCGTTAATGATACCGTAACCGGTCCACCACAGATTTCCTAACTGTCCCTATCGGCCAGCCTCCCTCGGCCGCGCCGCCCGGAGGCTCGAGATGAAAAACGCAAATTAAAGACTGCAGTTATTGGATTAAATTTATGGACGAAAAGTAAAAGTTGACTTTTGCTGCGCGACACGTCGCCAGTCGCCACACCACACCACACCACACCACACCGCACCACACCACACCGCACCACACCACACCGCTCGTCCGACCAGCTGACGACAACATTCTGCGCAGAGTGACAACTGACGATCAGGCCGACCGACTTTTTGAAATCTCAATTTGGTGATGATATTTTGAACGAGTTTTGACAAAAAATGTATTAATGTAAACAAACTTTTTTATATTTATTAAAGTTGTTCAGTATTTTAATTCATATTTATTAAAAATATTTAAACATTTGACTATTCACGATGACTCGGGTCCATGACCCTGGACATTGTGAAAAGAAGAAAGTGGATTGAAATTTTCCGCATCATGTGACCTTCTGAAATAGGCAAATTTATTATAATTATTATTATTATAGTATTTCTAATAAAGATATACCTAAAAATCTAATGTGTAAATACAAATATTCTGCTCGATCTTCACGGCGGGTTTATTGATTGCGGTTGCCGCGCGCGTACCTGAACGCACCCATGTAGATATCATGATTCCTGTCTTATAAAAAAACTACCTTTTCTATGGCGTATGTCATCTATGACTGCTACCATTGTGCGGTGTGTTGACCTGTTCACTTCATTCGTACCAGCGTAGTGTGTGATATAGCGAAATACCGGCGAGAAGATTTGGGATCAAATAAGAGAAGACAAATCTAGACAAGAGTAGGTAGGTCGTGTTCTTGTTTCTGGTTGGTCCTGTTTTTGTTCCAAGTTTTTTATCTGTCGCAATTCCTTTGCGTATAGTTTAATAGTTACGTCTTTAACCAAAAAATTAGTACATGCCACATAAGTAAATCATATTTGTTGATGGTTTCCTTCATGTATAAACGCATATTTTTAAAATATATTAATTAGAAAGATATACATATAAAATCAATTTAATCGAAAAATATTGTTTTTGCGCCACCGAGATTCGAACCTGGATCTCTTTCCTAACCGGGGAAGGTGCATTATCCAACTATGCTACAGCGACAATAATTTTAGCGACAATTTTCGAACCTATATGTTACCTTTTTTTTTATATTAATACATTTAATCGTTCCATTATTTGGTATATTTTTTAAATGCTTTAAAAAGACGAAGGCGGCTTTGGCCGGCAGGCCAGGAGTGCGGTTATGCAGTAGCAGGTAGCAGCCACCAGGCTTGCAACTGATCATATCGCCGATATGCCGCCAATACAAGGATAGATGCGTATAACCGCGGTCTTCTGGTTATTAAAAATATCCCAATCGATAACTGCCGGCCCGTCTTAATCGTAGTCCGATTAATATCGTAAAAATTGTCGTCACGTCATAATTATGCGCCCGCGCCATGAAAAATTGGCCGAAACGCCGTGAATTAATGATTTATGGCTTCTGAAGATAATTGTTAATAAGATTTTGCCCTCTCGAGTATTGCGAATGAAGAAAAATATGAAAGGGATTGTCACAGCAGCGCCCGGTTGATATTGAAAAGTCGATCAGCCCGCGGTGTTCCAAGTTGTTGTTAAAACTTCGTCCATTCACCGATCTTCTAGAAGACACGAGGAACAAAGAGATTAAACAAACTAAAGATGAATCAGTTCTCGTACGTAGTTATACGTTGAAGCCGGTTGAGGAGCTCGGCGAGTTAGAGTTTGATAAACAATGTTGAACATCACAAGTCTCCATTTTACATCATTTGACTGCTTAAAAGCGTGCTTAGTGCTTAGCGTCACCAACAAACAGTCACTGATGACTATGACTGATATTCGTTTGTCACCGATCGGGGGTCAAATGATTTGACTCAAATCACCGTTCAGAGTTCCACTCTGTTTTCTTAACCTCTTTCATCACTTGGCTTTACGACATATTATTAAAAGAAAATTGTTAATTGTATAGTGTTCTACTACGTAGACATATGTAGGCTACAGTATTATCAGAACGTCTATGATAAGCTAGACACAGCACAGCATCTGTAGAAGTTAACCTTTACCATACCATGATATAAAATACCCGACTGCAGCCATGCTGTCAACTCGTGTTACCGTAAATAATAGTTATAAAAACTGTTTTTATTAGCTTTAATGGCATGAATTTACTCTAAATATTGAGCAATCAATTTTGAAAATATGATTAATAACATAATTTAAAGCATTCATTAAGTCCTATACAATGTGTCCTTCCTTCTTATCTCTCTTCATTTAATTAGTGAGAAAGAGACAATTATATTTGTATGTTTGTTGTTCTTTTCACTGTGAAAATAGTATGTGACCTCTGTCTTTCATATCATAAATATATGGTATTTTTTTACTAACGTATTAATTTTTCAACAGTTTGAATGGAAAAAATAATTGTTTTTGTACGATTCCCTTTTCATAATTGGTTTTTCACTAAGCGCTAACATTTTCTTTAAGATTTTTTAAAATATGAATTTTATTTTGCATGTTTTTACCGAAATATTACAGGTTTAATTATGATGGTAGACCTGTGTTACTGCACGGTTTGGGAAGGGTTAAAACAAACTAGCAATAGGACTAGAGCGCGCAATATATTTACATAACGCAACATAACGCTATATAGCGCAACTGGCGCTACGTAACTTTACGCCTGGGCGTCCCGATACGCGCATTATCGGACTCCAGTTTTCGTTTTCATAATAATTCAGAGTTTGAAGACAGGTTGTTTCAATGGTTCTCGCAACAAACAGACAATACATGGTGAAATATAATGAAAAAATATTTATTTTCCGTTTAAAAAAATCACCTCAGCTGTAAAAGCAATTTATGAAAGCCATTGCAGATATTTAGTTGATCCAGAAAGTGGCTGATATTCGTTTGCTTTCTTTAATTTTGCCAAACTCATCAAAACTGACATTCAGTCTACTTGAAGTGTTAGGCGTGAATATAGTAGTATTAGAATGACGTGTAGTTGTATCAGATAGAAGTGTAGGTAGTTGAGTCATTCTGTTGGTGTTTCGGCACGGAGACATCTATCTTCTTTGTTCCCAGCTTTGACGTCCAACTTTCAACTTCTACTAATATATAAACATAAAGGGAAGAAATAACAAAATAAAACCAACATTATTTTCAAATATTTTATTTTATTTTCATGTTTGATATTGAAAAATACACTTGAAGAAATGCAAGAAAAAAAAACGATACGCAGCATAAAAAAAAACAATATTAACAAAAATATTTAAAACGACTACATTAAATTTAGTTTTCTGAAAATTCAATTTTCAGCAATTGTTTGAAAGACTGGTCCCAAATCTTAGAAACTAAAATAATATTTTACAGTGGACTAAGATAATCTTTGGTGTACTAGCCGTGTGTGATTTCGACTGCAATTTGTACTTGCGAAAAATAATATTTTTCATCAAAGCTCAAGTCAGAATGTTTTAACTAATTTCAATACAAACAGCGCCGCAAAAAAATAACACATCTGTACATGATGCAATATGATTTCCGAATGTGAAGTATTTTATAATATCTACTAGTTGAAAACCCGTCAGTAATGACAGGAAAAATAATTTTCAAATTTACACAGAATAGTTGGTAGATATCGTAACCTTCTGGTATCGAATTAAATTATTATTCAACACATGGGAATTAGGTTAAATACGCAAAGCTCAGTTGTTAATTTATTTTTAAAAAAATGGCACGTCCAGAGAGCTATATGTTTTCATAACCAGTCAAGTAACGTATTACCAGATGATTATGGAATTATTTTAATAGCGTGTATATGGCTTACTACGCTCATAGGCCGTTGTTAAAAGTGGGATGTACAAACAGCGAGAATTATATTTATGTAGATGCCTTGTCGTATACATACACATGACACGTGTCATCCAATTAAACGTCGTCGTAACACTTTGAATGTAGAGAATATTCAACCAATCGTATTGTATATTTTTTAATTCTTCACAAATTGTTTTGCCGAAATATTAGATCAACAATAACAGCATCCAAGTTCAACAGATCGACACAAAGTTCGCGTGAATTGTAACTCTATTTAAAAATATTTTCTGTGTTTTTATTTAATGCGACGCTGTACTTTAGTGTTTTTACAAGAAAAGTGCTAAATTTATTATAATATTATACATTATTAATCTGTTCAATATAATACAGCAATACAATCAAATTCAAAAATACTTTTCTATATCACACAATTAATGTACGCCACTGCTGCTACAGTTTAGCAAGGTGGGTGCAAGGAATGCAATTAGGAAATATTTCGAAGAATGACATTTTTTGTGTCAGAAAGATGTACAAGGGGTCAATAACGTAAATACAAATAGAAAAATACCTCAAATTCGTATGTTTGTCCAAATATCAAGTTATTTTTTTTGTATTGTTAATTTTTTAAGACAGGAAAATAAATTTATAAATATAGATATCAATTTTTTAAATATAAGTAATACATGTATAAGACTGGCATGTTTTTTAAAAATTACAAATAATAATTTGATTGTTATTTTCTACAATATGTACATGGCTGAAACTTATAGTTTATTTAAGTTATAAATACTTAGATTTTAACGGAAACACTGAAACTTGCTAAATAGGAATAAACTCCTCAGGCATACTGATCTCTTTATTTTGATATTATAAAAGGTGCCATTAATTAGTGCCGTTGGACAACATTCATTTTCATTTTCAAACTGCATAACAAAAGAACTTACAGGGTAATTTCTAATTTTTTTGTTAAAGATTTAAAACATTTATTGTTTAGTTCGTTTAAAAATAAATGCACCAATAAACGTCAGAGGCAATGTGTAAACCAGGGTAGAAACCTACCAGAAAGACAAACCCGAAGAGGATTAAACCTGAAAAAATCCTATTGGGTGGCATTGTTTATATTATGAATCCTGTTAAATTAACCCTTATTGCCAATAATTGAAGAGATTCATTAAATTTTTCACCATCATTAATTGACATGGCGGTTGTTTTGTGATGTAACATGATTATTTTAATTTACACAACAAAACTTTGTATTACACACACGTTGGGTTATTGTAACTAGTAGTATCGAGAGGTGCGGTTACTCTCATCATCAGATGATAACTAAATCAAATAGAGTATTGTAGTATATTCGGACAATGGGGCGGAGCTTGAGAAGAGGGGGGAGGTTTTAGTCGTTAACGGGAATATGGACAGTAAAGGCGAAGTGTTATGTCGTTAATTAGTGTTTTCTTCGAATTTAAATTCTTTTGTATTTCAACGGTTTCTAAATTATTAATTATTTATCCTTTCTAAGTTACCGAGTGGAGAATGATAGATAGCTCACACTGCGAGAAATCTAAATACGGGAATAGAAGAACACGGCCGTTGCATAAAAATAATAACTTCTTGGAATTTCTAATCACATAATTGAAAACAAACCACTCTTTCTTTAGTCATAGACTAAAACTTCTCTACTCGGTACCTTATAAAAGATTAATAATGAACACTTTAGAAACTATTAATATACAAAAGAATTGTTTTATTTTATTTATTTAAACACTACTATCATAATAGCGTATTATTAACAAAGTAGGGGCTACAACTGTATTAGGTTTAGCTAGTTTATATTATTAGGTAATATTTTTGTTCACTATTTCCGATTAGTCGTTTAAAATACGGCACGTATTAATGGCACTGCCGGTATTAGATCAAATAAGCTTACTTCATACGTTTTTATGTTATTAGCGACACGTAAATTGAATAAGAACCTGTATTAAAAACGTACGATAGTTATATATAATGTAACCCTTTAAATGGCACACAATTTTTTCAAATAATAAATTTAAAGAAAATATTTAAAATTAATCAATCAAATTCAAAACAAATTCAAAGTGGAATGACAGAATTTTTATTTTTATTATTAATGTATTAATGGACTGAAGGCGTGCTGTAAATACTATAAATTAACATCTATAGATGGCAACACGCTTTCAAATACATGGTAGATGAATATAGAGTGCTTTATTACATTACTGCAATGTTGAAAATTTGGTACATTATGAAGATTCTACACGCTTATGGAATTTAAAAGTTAAGTGAAGGTTAACACAATTCACACAGAACATCCAAATCTGACTATTAAAAGTTATAAGTTAACGCATCAATTCTATTGAATATTTTCTTTAAAAATGTACTTAGAGACCGAAAGTTTGTAATTTTCAAAACAACATCATTATAAAGTACTTGTATAAGGATTAATATTGGATATTCGGTAACAATTATAAGGATAATGTGACGACTAGAGTAAATTATCGTTGAGTGCAAGCTATTATGCACCGTAATTACTTATCATTTAATGAGATATTTAAATCAATGTAGCACACAAAGCCGAAGAAAAATTAAATTAGCTATCGCCACTAGCCTAATACAAAATATCAAGAAAAGTTAAAAATTATCAATTTGGTATTTAAAGAGTACAATTTGAATTCCAAAATAAGCGTTTCACACTTAAATAACTTAAAATATTACATAAAACTTTGGTTTACTTAGTACCTATGTATAAATAATAATTTAAACATACTTATGATTTAAATTATCTACATATTTTTCATTGTTTATTTTTACATATTAGGTATTTTTTAAATTTTTAATTATAATATTCAAAAGTCTAAGTGTATATACACTGGTCTTTATTTTTATACCGATCTATGGGAAAATTATTTATGAATGTTCAAAAATGTTTTACTCAAAGAAAAAGTGCACGGTCTTAGTTGAGATCAGTAAGATTGAGACATATCATAGACAAATGTGACATATAATCCATAATGCAGAAATATGTACATACTTTGGTCGTGTTGTGCGATGGAAAGACTGGTGCTGCACGATAGAGCCGAGAAATCCCGCTCCTGTCACCCGACGACACGACAGATCTGATAAAGTCCATAAACAATGCTCGGCTTCAAGAGAATGGCACCGGATAATTTTAGTTGTGATGAAGTCACTATCACTGACTACTCCATCAAGGGTATAACATCATAGGAGAATAAGAAATTCTTGAAGTAGGATTTAAACCATCATGATTGAAATTTAATCTGACCTCGAATCCTGCCTTGAAGAAGGAATAGTACCTGTTTACAAACCGATCGTAATGAAAAATAAAACCAAGTATTCGAAAACGACTACGTTAAATACACAAAAAAAATAATCGTTTAGTTAATTGGACGGATAGATAAATATAATTTTGTCTTTGACTGAATTATATTTAAGGTTAAGTACTATAAAGTAACATGTTATTGAATACTTAGGTAACAAAGATTTTTCGTAGATGTAATGGCACTCAGAAAGGCAATCGTTGTAAAATGGCAACAAAAAATTACAAACAATTTTAAATATTTCCTTTTTACACGCACATGCTAACGAATATCGTACCATTAAAAAAAATGTATTTTTACAATACATTAATTATCAATACGATTATTTATCGCATTGTTGTAATATTGTAATCCAAAGGTAATTATTATTCCATGCGTTGGCAATTTTTTGATACAATTTCTATTATATTTACATACGAATGATTAAAATTTCAATATACGAGACTAATTAAATACACTTTAGTGAAAATAATTTATCTAAGTAGGTACTGCTAAAATTTACAGACAAAAAAATAAAAACTAGTCTTTAATTTGGTACGTAATAGCGCTACAAAGGGGAAAACAATTTTCCCTTTTTTATATACAAAAATGACAATATTGTGTAAAACATCCCTGATGGCACTTACTACACGTTTTGATGGTTAAAAGGATTTGCGTTGAATACCGAAAACGGTTGAATCACTCCTAGTCCTTTGATTATCTGCTATTACTCCATCTAAATTATCTATCTCAATTACTAACGTTAATAGCAATGTGATGTGTTGCACTGAGGTTGAGCATGAAATAATACATCGCTCGTCTCTTTAGTTCTAACTGTTTGTGTAAAATAATAATATTTGGAAAGTGATGTAAAATATAATTTATAATGTAAAATTTTGATTTCTAGAAACCTTTTAACCTCAATAATGTTTTTACATGATCTAAAATATGTGGCGTGCATACACTGTTATAGTACCATTTAATATTAAAAATCAATAAAATATTCTAAACTTCATTTCAAAAGTGGAAACGATTAACTTTCTGTAGCTGGATTATTGTTTATTACATTTTTTACCTTCTTAGGTTTACATTTCTATATACTTTTACAGATCTTTTCCTCCGCACTTATATATGTATTTAGTTTAAAACATTCGTTTGTTTATTATACTTTGGTATTATTTGATTTTATTTAACTTGGTAAATACAAAACCCAATGACTCTAACCTTTAAGGTGGACATACAAACGAACGTAATATGTACAAAGATTTTAAATAATTTATTCAGAGCTACAAATATGTGCAGTCGGAGTTCTAAAATATATTTTACACACGCGAGTTCTTAAGACATCATATGAAATAATATAAAGAATATGGGATCTGCCTCTTGTTCAACAACTGCTGGTAACATGAGCCAGCTCACCCGCCATCCTGGGCATCCCCTTGATAAGGGGAGTGACCGTCACGCTGTCGCCCCCGTAGAAGTGGTGGTACTGCCTGGAGGCGTGGATTATGGAGGAAGGCGCTGCATCAGGATGTTGGGACTCTCGATGCCTACGGAGATCCACCTTGCGCTGGAAGGCCTTCTCGCATAGACCGCAGGTGAAGGGTTTGTAACCGGTGTGCTTCCTCATGTGGGTGATCAGGTTGGAGCTCTGGCTGAAGGCTTTGGAACACACTACACACTTGTGAGGTTTCTCGCCTGGGGAAGAAACAAAAATATGACATTAGCCTCAATGTACGCGATACATTACACCCTACATATTTTGATACTTCGTGTGTGTTAATAAATCTGTGGAGACAAGTGAGCACATTTTTGTTGCTTAGCTATACACTGAAAAAAAATTGTAAAAACACGTAATTAATTTTAGATTTTTTAAATAATTGTTTCTCACGGTGTTCAACAGGGATCTGGTACGGGTCACATTATTATAAATATTAGTACAGAACTTAATTAGAATACATTTTACGTAAAAATACCTAAATAGTCATTCTGTATAATCATAGAACAGTATTTGCTTTTATCTCTATAAATTTCTCATAAATGTGTATATTACCAAAGTTTATATATGTAAATAGCATTAAAAAAATTATACTAAAGTAATGTGATGCACTTCGAAACCTTTTTACTTAATTTCAAATTGTATAATTTTTAATTGATAGTATACATGAAATATATATATATATATATATAATATGTATTTCCTTTGTATGAGGGATACTGCTGTTTTTGTTTTTAATGTCGGTTTTATTTTGAGTTTAACTGGATACTGCCACGTTTGTTAGGGACATTGCATTATATTAAGTAAATTATATGTTTTCTGCTCTGTCCAGCGTTATTTTTAACTTATTTTCGACTTTTAATTATTTTATAGATTTTGTTGCCTCACGTATATGCATATTATATTTCAAATTCTCTTTATATAAATTGGTTTTGTTTTCAAACATCACCGTTTATTTATGAATTTACATTAATACTTTAGTTAAGTTGTTATTTCTCCTTTGTAACATTCCCCGAAACGATTGTAAAGTTAACAAAATCGATAATTGTACAAAAATATTCACGGCACAGTTGACAACAAGTTCCTCAGATTGTCCTTATAACACGGTTCATATTGTTAACTCTTTAAATATTTTAGGCGACATGAAGTTGCCAAGTCCAATTAATGTCAGGACGAATCTTGTCCACGAGGACTTCTGAATGATTGATGAAGTCGGCGGAATTAAATATTGAACCATATCACTACCTGGTCAGCGTCTTTCAATCATTCATTTTCAAATATTGCTATGGGTAACATTTTTTCGGAATCATTTCGCGGCAAACTTTGTAGATTATAACAATACAATACAATTTTGGCGGTAGATTGCGGAGCTATAGTAATCAAACTCTATGTTTAGGCTAGTTTAACCGGTACCAACTAAAAAGGGGTACTCACTATGTACGATATATACATAGTGAGTAGCCTTACAGTCCGGCGCTGACTGATCACGCATGTGACTTCTCTCGAAATCAGAAATTGATGATGGAGTGACGTCACAGACTTGATATTATATTATAATTATATATGCAATGTATATAATCGCGGTCCCTTTTGAAAATATACAGTATAGCAGTGCAGCTGGTACCATGGTGATTCGGCCGACCACCCATCACATTTCTGTCCCGAGCTTGTTAACAGCGTTTCATTCCGACCTCTGTATTAGCATTTCGCCGCATAAATTTTACCCGCGTAATCATTATTAAAGATAAATCTTGTATGTATTGTGTGTTTCAATCTGCTCACGTTACTGTATAACACTATCATCTTCCCACCGAATAAAACAAGATGAATACCGATATATACGAGCACGAATGACGAACACAACACGGAAGCCGATTTGAGGGCGGATAATCATTCACCTATTAATCCTTCTTAATTTAAGTATGTTACCACAAGATTAATAAATGGTTCGTACAAATAAGTCAGTCCTTTAATATTTTTTAATTATTTAAAAAAAAAAATTTTTTTTTAGGTTTCTGATTTTTGACCCGAATAACAATTTATTGAGAGCGCGGTTTGGGAAACACTGTTCTGGTGAATCAAATACCAAGTTCTTAAGTCTGGAAAATCGTTACGTGGGTGAGAAAGTTTTCTGGTTCATGTCCATATTTTCAATGAATAATATATGGACAACTTTATTGGAGAACTCTTTTATTCCGTCTGATTAGTCAAAAACGCCCCCAACACGGTGTGCCGCAAAGGGGTTGTGTTTTTTACAAGAAAATAATAGGGTGTGAAGAGAAAAACTTTCCAATCAATATACATTTTAAAAAGAGTGTAAAACATACAAAATATACAAATATATATCGATATAATCCATTGCTTCAGCTGTGTTATCATTATTTAATATGTTTTCAACTATTATAATATATTGTATAAAGCCCATCCTAGGACAGGAGCGAATGTAGAACATGCGAGTTTTACTTAGAACATAGACAACATTTCTAAATCTTACAATATAAATTGACTTATTTGTTTTCTATTGGAAAAGGTCACATATTTACCCAATTTGTGTACGTATATGTATATCACAGTAAGTTGACACATCGTTCCAATATATCAGTTTCCAGTCATATATATATATCAGTTTCCATTCATATTTCCTTACATGTCACACACATAATTTCATAATTGAGATTTCATTTATACACATAGTATATTCGCAATTGTGATATCTACATTCAACCTGATTGACAGATCGACTACTGCGGGTACTTATTTGGAAGTCATATAAAATATGTTCAAGAACAATTATTACTATGATCAATCTTGAAAGGAAAAAGTCAAGTGAGGCTTACTAAATTTGAATAAACCACTTTCATGTCGACCGGTTTCGATAACACTATATCGCTTATATTTAGCGTACGTTTGTCCTCAAAAAGATACTTCCGGATAGTGGGACAGTGAATTAAAAAATACCTCCACCCCCTCCTCTCCCCCGCTCTACCCGGATTTATATGTATTTTATTTTAATATTGGAAAACATAATACATTTTTAGAACAATCAGTAGGATATATATTTATATTTCTTTTAACATTTATTTCTTCTCTATGAGAGTAAGACTTGTGTATAGAGAATAAGTATATACGAGAATTTATGTTTTAGTTGGTCTGTGTATATATTTTTTTTACTTCCGATACAAATTGATAGTAGTCTGTAACTTTTCTAATTGTGATGGGGAGATTGTTAAAAAATTTGATGCCTTGATAAATATAGTGATTTTGGGTTGCGGTATATTTTAGTTTTGGAATATCAATTTGGTCTCTAAATCTTGTAGTTCGGAATTAGCTTCTAAAATTTAATTGAATTTTAATTTTGAAAATTTGAATAATTTAATTTTTTTTTGTACATGTCTATTATTTTAGGTACTTTGAAATCTGTGAAGAATTGTGTACTTGGTTAGTCTATTTTTTTAGAATAATTTTTATTATAATTTTTTGAATGATTTTTAATTGTGATATTGAAGTTTTATATGCTTCTCCCCATCCAATAATACCGTATTACAAATGTGACTACAAACGCGTAATATATTATTTTCAGATTTGTATGTGATAAGATGTTTCTGAGTCTTAAAAATATGTCGGCAGTTTTCCTTATTTTGTTTGTGAGATTAGTAATATGTTCTTTCCATTTGAATTTGTTATCTATTATGATTTATAGGTACTTGATACAGTCTTTTTCTTCAATTGATGAACATTGGTCACAAGAGTCTTCTTGAGTACAGGCTTTGGTGTGAATTTTAATATTAATTTCAGTGTTATCTTTCTGTTGAATAACAAATCGTAGAAAGTCAGTATTAATTGATTCAATATTGATTAATAATAAATTATATTGACAGCTTACCCCTGAGTTTGCTAGTAACTGGTCATCATAATTATTGACCTCCCTGGTAAGAATAAGATTCAGAATGAAATAAGAATGGACCGGAGAAAAATATCCTTTCGATTTCAAATACCCTCATTCCTGTTCGGTTTTTTGGAATGATTAACAAATATTAAAAAGTTCAAAGGTTTATCAATAAAGTGATGTTTTGCAGAAGAATGAAGGTTTCCATTTTGAGCCCTGAACATTTTATGGACACAGAGTGTATCGATATGGCATCAGTCCTTCATCGTCATTGCTGCCTACCCTTCAAACCGTTCCCATGTTACAAGAGCTCAATTGTTAATAAATTAACAAATTTATCACCCGTTAAATATCAAATAAGCATCGGAAGTAGAGGACTGATCACTTTTATGAGGCCACGTGATCGCCACGTGACCTGAAAGCGCGTCAAACCCCGGAGGAAGCGTCCGATTCTAATTACGAAATGTAAAACGAATTAATATTTGACGTAGGAATAAACAGTTTCCGGTTGGGTGTGCATGCTGTAAGGGTGAAATTATTAAAACAGTTGGATTAAAATAATACATGTGTAGTTCTTAGGGGCGTCGTGCCAGCTAGTTGGAAAATTTTGCTTTTTCTTCTTCTTATTTCTCTTGTAGCCCATTGCTTGAACAAGATGTATGTCCGTGTATTGGGTCTCTCAGTGATCAGCAGTTAAAATAAATAATTATAAACAAATACATTTACCTAATCGAGCTTGTCATTTTTTCCAACACTCTTTTGACTTGATAAACCATATTATAATATATGTATACGTGTCTCTTTAAAAAAATTATGAAACATGTTATTCAGGTTTCGTTACGGTATCATGTGAATACATGTCATGTATATTATATAAATGTGAACTATATATTGGTACATTGCGACGAAATTTTAATTATTTTCATTGGGTGCCCTTAGCGCATTCCAAAATGTGAGCTGTATTAGGGGTGAAATTTTTTATTTACGTAATGATTCCCTTTTACAACAATATTATTATATAAATGTGTACATATACACAGTAAGGTATATAGCGCCTTATGTTGGAACCGCCACCTTCATTTAACAACACTAGTATTTATTTAACTGCTCTGATGTTCATATATAAACAATGCATAGCACCAATAAATCAAAAAAATAAATATAAGCCCAGACGGGATAAAATCTTTCTAATTAAATTAATTTAAATTGATTCTAAATTTTTATCTTTTTCATCTGCCTATTTGCATCCGGTGTTGCAAATTTGGATATTTGATCATCACGTATTAGAATGGAAAAAAGGCTAGTGTATATATACAGCATTAGTTATTAAATAACAAAGTTATAATTATATCATTTCGTCGCATAATGGTCGAAATTTAAATTTAATCGTATTTGATTAGTGACAAAAAAATATTACATTTAATGTAATATATTTTTCACACGAATTCATTTCTATTTGAAAACGACTGATTAATTTGGGCTCATTTTGGTGACACAATAATATAAATTCCTTACTTTTCTGTATCGTGCACATTACTTCCGTGCTTTTAACCGATGGCGTCATATCAAACCATCTCAATTAATTCCTACACGACAACTAACCAAAAAGGTGTGTTTAATTCCGGGTTTAAGTAAACAGATAACGCAATATAAGGTTCTGTCAACAAAAAATTGTGGAAACAACGAAACGAAAAGTCAGAAATGGAAGGAGGAAATACGCGGTATAAATTGATCGCAAAAATATATTTCTCTTCATTCAGAATGGCCGAGTTGATCGGATGTAGTGCGACCACTTATGTTGTGCATCGATCAATAAATAAGCAGTATTCTGTCTGAACACAACACTGCTGGGTGTAGATGTCCGACAGACACATACTCGTCTGTCAATACTACAACGAAACGAAAAGTAGGAAATGAAATTGGGGATACGCGTCATAATAACTCAATAAATTGATCGCAAAAATATATTTATCTTCATTTTGAGTGACCGAATTAATCGAACGTATATAGTTGTAAATAGAACATCATGTAAATATATGTAAAATGGTACTTTTCAAAATTTTAAAACGTTTTTTTAAATTAATTGATATTAGACGAGTTTACACATGTTTGTAGATAACGAAAATTGAAAATATATATCATTAAGGAGAACACATTCTAATTGTGAAGTTATAATTATTCAGAACAGATGGTCTGTGACATTTTAAATACTAATTAAATATATTAATTAGAAAGATATACATATGAAATCAATGTTATCAAAAAATATTATTATTGCTACCGGGATTCGAACCTGGAACCCGGAATACTTTTGATGACAAATTTTCGAACCTATATGTTACACTTTTCAAATGAATACATCTAGTACTGTGTGCTGTAGCATAGTCGGTTAATGCAACTTCCCCGGATTAAAAAGAGATCCAGATTCGAATCCCGATAGCAACAACAATATTTTTCGATTAAATTGATTTTAAAGGTATATCTTTCTAAATAATACATTTAATTAGTATTTGGAAATAAATATCTTATTACTGTAAAAAGTTTATAATTTAGGTAAGTATACAAAATTATCATAAAAGTTCATCAGATAATATCTTTTATTAAATGCTCGTCAGATCGATTTACTTCGTACCCTACAAATCCTACTAACGTTTCCAAAGAAATACAATAAGAAAAGTAAATAAAAAAGAGCATGGGTTTGTTTTCAAAAATGATTTTTTTAACGTTTCGCCCCTATTCAGAGGAATTAGGCTCTATTAAGTTATCCTTGTAGCAGACACCAGAGGCGCAGCGGGGGATCCATTACCCACAATTTCACTAATGTGTTTGTTTTATTTTACTGCGTCATTTTTGTAGTGATTAGCAAATGAATGAATAGCGAAAATCGTGTAATATGGTGACAAAGCTAGAAAAAATCAGGTGTGTACATATACGACTGTTTTATTAGTAAGTGACATTATCCGCATAATTCATCATTTTGAGGAATTCAAGGACAGTTAAAACTATAAATTTAAAAATAAACCAAACTGTAAACAATATAGTGAACTTTTGAAAATTTGTGCTTTAATTTTTTTCATTTGACTTGTTTAATTTTGACATTTGACATGGTTTAATTGTATGAAAGAACTGGAATGTATGAATGTAGGAGCAAAAATGGGCGATTTGATTGTATGCTGTTTATTGTACGCCGATGATGCAGTACTAATGGCGAATAATGAACAAGAACTACAGAATCTGGTGAGTAAAATGTACGATGTATGCAAGGAAAGCGACCTCATGATGAATGTTAACAAGTCGAAAGTGTATTCGAGAAGGAGGAAAACAAGACACCGTGCAAAATACTTGTACGTAATAAATGTTTGAAACAAGTAGATGAGTTTGTATATTTCGGAAGTATGTTTGATAGAAACGGAAAGGCTGAGAATGATATCGAAAGGAGGGTGACTGCAGAAAATAAAGTGAACGACGCTTTAAATGGAATTATATCTAACAGAAATTTGTCAACCGAGGCAAGACTAGCGGTGCACAATGGACACTTAGGCGTATTTGTGGCAAATCTATTTATGACAGAGTAAAGAATGAAGAAATAAGGAAAGAATGTAAAGCTGATGTTAGTATAGTGAGTAAGATTAAGAAAGGATCACTTAGGTGGTTTGGTCATATGGAACGGATGAATGAGGAGAGAATGGTAAGAAAGATATATAACGCAAGTGTTGATGGCACCAGAAATAGAGGACGTCCGCGGAAGACTTGGCACGACCAGGTAAACCAGATAAATGGAGGATGGTTCTGTTAGAAGCCTCAACAATCGGCAAGCTTGTATGAGAAGATGTATGAATGTGGATGAGGCGAGAATTGTGTGTCAGGACAGAAGAGTGTGGCGCTCTATCCTCTCTGCCTACCCCCGCGGAGAAACGGCGTGATGGTAAGTAAGTTAATTGTCAAAGGACGATATATGTAAAATTTATCATCATTAAAATCATCAATTTCTAAAGCAAAAGGGGCTACATTGCTCTGGTAGTTAAATAGATTGAAACATTCACCGTGACATCAGAAATAACTTGAAGAAGACAATATTTTAGTTACAATGGATTGAGAGATCAACAGAAACATGAAAAATCTTGTATATAAGTAAGAATCCACCTATACTTTAGTTTTCTATGAACATTTTGCGATTTTGATACATTGCCTTTATCTATAAATTTGTTCACAAACTTCAACTGATAGACACACCTCTATCTAAAATTATTACTAATACTGCAACAAAGTTATTAAAAAAGTAATTGCAGGTTATCAATACATAACATAGTGTTTAGCTGTTGGTATAACAACAAGAAAAGATGGACAAGTTTCAAGAAGTTCATTTTAAATTAGGTGATAATAATATTAACAATGTATGTGTAACAGAAAATCAAATATTCTCGCAGTGTGGGACGTTTAGACAGTGATGGCTATACTCACCCCACTGAACCACTAACCTTAAGTTACTTATACATTAAACATGAGATTAATGTTAAGAGCTTACTGTAAACCGCTTATGATAGCAAAATCATTACAAAACGTAGCCCCAAAGTAAGAATCCGAGTAAAAAACTCGTCTTTCCCTAATACAAATAAGAAATTAAGTGACTCGGTTGTTTATTCGAGCCGTAGGATTTGTGGCCAAATAGTTAGGGATTTGATTACCAAATTAGTCCTATTTTATAGCTTACTTGCTTTGCTTAGTTTTTAAACTATTATAAAATATACTTTATTTAAAAAAAAACTCACGTTTGTTTTCTGAACTTTCTTTTACAAAGTATTTCTTATGTTTCAATACTTATAACAGGTCACCAAAAGAGGGTAGTGGGTAATTATTATTGGAATTATGTATAATATCTACACCACATTTAGTTATTAGCTGATGATCATTGGAAAAACTATTGTAATAAAATCAATGTGAAATTAAAAAGGTGTGCTGTTTGGTCTTGCGGTAAAAGATCATTAAGATAGTTATATTCACAAGGGCGCAATTAAGTATGAAAATAGCATGAATATTAATTAGATCTGTTCGTATTAATTCATATTTCTCCATATACTAGAAAAAAAATGTAATACTAGCAATTTTTAATTTAAAAACAAACTCTTTATATGTTCCAGACACGTACATAGAATATATTTTTTTCTAGATATTTATTTTTCACTAGAGTCTCACCTACGAACCTTCCAATTAGAAAATTTAGCATTTTTAAACTATTTATTTCTATCGTTTTATTTTTAACGCAGTTTTATGGTATATTTTACACGGGGAGTCTCCAAGAAATTATAATTTGTGATAAAATTCAAGCCATCATCTTCTATATAATATATCATCATTGGAATTATTAAAGAGAACACACTCTTATTGTGAAGTTGTAATTATTCAGAACAAAGGTCTGTGATATTTCAAATACAAATTAAATGTATTAATTAGAAAGGTATACATATAAAATCAATTTTATCGAAAAATATTGTTGTTGCTACCGGAATTCGAACCTGGATCTCTTCCAATTCGGGAACGTGCATTATCCGATTATGCTATACCAACACATTAGATTGACGACAAATTTTCAAACCTATATGTTACACTTTTCAAATTAATACATCTATCGTTCCATTTTAGGAGACGCCAGAATTAATTAATAATTTTTATTAAATTTTGGACATATTGATACAACTTATATATTATTAAGAAGAATTATTGAACATTCTTATTGTGAAGTTTTAATTATTCAGAACATAGGTCTGTAATATAATGGAATGACAGATGTATTAATATGAAAAGTGTAACATACAAGTTTGAAAATTTGTCGTCAATTCACTGTGTTGGTATAGCATAATCGGATAATGCACGTTCTCCGGATTGGAAAAGATCCAGGTTCGAATCTCGGTAACAACAACAATATTTTTCGATAAAATTGATTTTATATGTATACCTATCTAATTAATATATTTAATTAGTATTTATTATCATTAGAGTTGACTTACCAGTATGGATGTAGGTGTGCTTCTTCATATCGGACTTCTGGTGGAACCTCTTCCCGCAGTACTGGCACGGGTAGGGTCTGGTGTCCGAGTGGATGAGCAGGTGCGTGGACAGGGTGCTGGACCTCTTGAAGGCCTTGCCGCACTGTTTGCACTGTTCAAGAAATAACCAATCGTTTTGAGAGAAACACAATAATGACATTATTTAAAAACAAATATATTTTTAAATTAATATATACAAAAAGTTACAAAGAACTAATATGTACGAAAAGAAAGAAAGAGATATATTAACGGAGTACTAACGTATACATTGATAATTATTTTTTAGCAAAGGCATCGAAAGAAAATGCATTGGTGGATTTTTGCGGAATTTTTGGTCATGGTCAAATTTTGGAATGCGCCACATTGTTTGCTTGGAGAAGATACGCCACTGCTACCGAGACTTAAATTATATTGTAAGTAGAATGCTTTTTTGATTAAACCATGATAATCTGAGTAGAACTCGTCTAATTTGATCTGTATATTAAATTTGTTACTTTATAACCTATACAGGTATAAAGTAACAATTATACCAGTATAGGTTACAATTTTTGGGGAAAAAATGTAAAACTGATAGGAGTTTATTACACAACATTTATTATGAATGGCAATCGCTATAATTAGGTTACAACATATTTAAATTTGCAAGTAACACCGCTTTTGAATTATCAATTAATATTTAAAAGAGTTAAATTTGATTGTTAATAAATTAACATAATGCTTAAAAGCTGTGCAGGAAGAAAACTGCAGTTAAAAAATAAATAAAAACATAGTATTTGATATCCTGATGACGGAAAAGATATTTTACGAAACTGGTTGGTGTATTAAATTTAACCCATAAAAGTGGTTAAAAACAAAGATATAAATAATTTATATCAAAAATAGATGTAATTGACTTTGCAATTACTACCTTAATTTAATTAATATAACTGAATCTATATCAATCTATAATATTAATATAATAAAAAGGTTAAAAATAAATCTTTCGCTTCGAATTTGTCACGCAATCTGAATACCGAGTGTCGCTCGAGTCAGACATGGGTGCTCAGTTTTACGCGCTTGGGATGTTATCGGTGATATAAAACCCAATAGAGTTATGGTTAGATAAAGTGATTGAATAACAGTAGCTCAATGTACCCTTCACACCGTCGTAATGGGGTGTAATGGAAGGTTTGCATGGCTGGGAAAGGGGTGGGTGGATCATAAAAAATACATATCTAATAGCCGGGAAGGATTTTCCTCGGAATTGTTTAAAACTTTTTAAATTCTTTCAGTAGGGGAGCGAAGGAACACGTCAGCCATGATGCTACTACAGGCACTCATTAAATCGACTAATTATAAAGCAATCCAATAATTGTGCCTTTCTATAAAACCGATACCGCAATCAGGGCTGGATTAAGACAATTAAGGGCTATAGGCAAGACTTTAAATCCAGGAAAAACACCTCTGTTTAATTTATATTACGTTCTTATTTTCGGATCAAATTAATTGTATTAAAATTAAAATGTGGCTGAGTCGGTAGGCAACACAAGGTTTTTTAGCATAAGATACATTGCTGCATGTAATTCTGATGTATAAAAGTGAAGCCTGGAAAAGTAGACTGAACGCATTGGAAATGAGGTCACTTAGGCATATAAGCGGCAAACCTATTTATTAGAGTTATAATTACAACTTCACAATAAGAATGTGTTCTCCTAATAATAGAGTTGTATCAATGTGTTCAAAATTTAATAAAAATGAATTGATAATTCTGGCGTCTGCTATCAGATTGCTCAAAGGTATTTGAGATTCCCTAAAAATAAGGTAGATGGCTCTTTCAAATAATGGAACGATTAAATGTATTGATATCAAAAAGGTAATGTTACGAAAATTTGTCGCTAAAAATATCGTCGCTGTTGCATAGTTGGATAATGCACCTTCCCCGATTTGGAAAGAGATCCAGGTTCGAATCCCGGTGGCGCAACAACAATATTTTTCGACAAAATTGATTTTATATGTGTATCTTTCTAATTAATATATTTAAACCTATTTATGATAGAGTAAGAAATTAACAAATTAGAAAGAATGTAAAACTGATCTTAGCATAGTGAATATGTAGTTTAGTCATGTACAACGATCGATTGGCAAAGATTTGTGGAGGTGCTGTGTCTTTCCCTTATTTGAATGGTCTCATTTATTTTTCCGTACAACTCGTATAAATATCGGCGCGCTACTAAATTCGCACGAAGCATGCAATACTGGTTTACATCTGCACTGTTTTGTTTAGTGGACGATTTTCATATCAAATTGTGATATTTCACTATATTGACTTATTATTTAAAATATGACTACGTTTTTAAATAGTTTTGGCCAATAGGTCACGTAAGAACTGCGAGAAGTCAGAGGTAAGAGTTAATTTTATTATTTTTTTGTAAACATTCAATTCACTGTTTAATTCTATCTCACCCAGGCCAGAGTCGAAAACCGAGCCTAGATACAATCCTACCCTAACTGATATTGATTGAAGCGCTGTGGCGATGGGTTTAAATGAGCATAGATTTAATTTTTTTGCAGAATAAGCTTTAATTAAAAGTCTGTGAAAGATTGAACATTTGACTTGTAATTTTCTAGATTTGTTATTCTTTCTATTGCTTCGCTAATCCATGAAGCGTTAAACTATAGATTTGTATTAAGTAACTAGTCTTTTATCTGTCCCAAGACGCGATGGTTAGATATCTCCAGGCAAGTTGGAAAGAAAAATTGGAAATAAATAAAATTCAGGAGATAGGGGAGCTGAGTTAAGTCAAAAAAGGAATGCTTATGTTCGATAATGGACGCAGGTCGGCAGAAAAAGACGAAAAAATGAAAAGGTACTGTGAAATGATTTTTAATGCGCAATAATAAAACTTTTATAGTTTAAAAATCATTATTAATTCAACCCGGTAAAGGGCCAAAGCCTTTAAACTATAAAATGGAAATGATTGCCGAAGGCCCGAAGATTATTTATAAAAAATATTCTGTTGTTATTTACGATTCTAAAGCTTTACACATTGTCAGATGTACTAAACTTGATCGTTATAATGTTAATGTTATAATCGTATCGGCACTGTAAAGTATGGTGACAATTCATTTTGAAATTACTGACGGAAGAAATGAAGTCGTTTCTTTTTTTAAATGTGACCGGAATAAAAATATCACATTTCATTTATTTATTTCAAACAAAACGTTTCATCTTACTTACGTTTTAGTGGTTCGATTTTTTAAATTTTGAAAAAATTGATTTTATATGGTGGTAACTAACTTACCATCACACCGTCTCTCCGCAGAGGTATACAGAGAGGATAGAGCGCCACACTATTCTATCCTGACACACAATTTTCGCCTCATCCACATTCATGCATCTTATCATATGAGCTCGCCAATTACTAAGGCTTCTAACAGGAGACCATCTTCCAGTATCTGGTTTATCTGGTCGTGCCAAGTCTTCCTCGGTGCCATCAATACTTGCGTCATACATCTTTCTTACCATTCTCTTCTGATTCATCCGTTCCATATGACCCAACCACCTATGTGATTATTTCTTAATCTTACTCACTACACTAAGATCAGCTTTACATTATTTCCTTATTTCTTCATTCTTTACTCTGTCATAAATATATCTGCCACTTATACGTCTAAGTGATCTCATTTCCACTGCAATCAGTTTACTTTCGTTCCTCTTCTGCCAGCTCCAGGCCTCACTTCCATACATCAGTGTCGGTACCGGGACTCCATTGTGTACCGCTAGTCTTGCCTCGGTTGACAAATTCTCTTTAGATATATTCCATTCAAAGCGCCGTTCACTTTATTCTCTGTAGTCACCCTCTTTTCGATATCTTTCTCAGCCTTTCCATTTCTATCAAACGGTCTACGGTAATGGAAACACAAATATATTAAATTTATTTCAACCTTTTATCGTGGCCAAGCCAACAATGTTTACAATATCTATTTTTTTTTTTTTCAATTTATAAAATTAATAACCTAAATTAAAATGTTATAAATATGCATTACTCATTGCTGATATGGCTCAAGTCGTATTGAGCTATGATTGAAAACCGGAGGCCAGGTCTGCTCGAAGTAGTAAACACATGACTAGTTAACTATGTGTGAACAGCTTTGTTTGATTCCATATTCTCACCCAAATAGATGATTTTGCCTGTTTCATATCAATATCAGACATTTTTCTATCGGAGACACCTGTTTATTCAGCTGAAAATTACGCAATGCAATGTAACCACATTGAGAAACCATTTGTATTAAAAAAAAAACCGAATAATAGTTGATTTGTGTTCGGAAAATGTGTTCAACTTGGAATTAGCTGACGCGTTCTCAATACTATTAATTCTTAATAGAATAATTTAATTATCTCCAGAAGTTTTTCTTTTCTATATTTATTGATACTACAAGCGATCGGTGCAAGCTAAATTCTTCAATTTAGTGGCACATGACATTTACGAGAATTGCTTACGTTTAATACTGGATGTTGCCAGAAGAGAAGACAGTGCAGAAATGTTTAATTTACAAAAATTACAAAGTTAGGATAAAAAATTACATTAAATTAAATACTTTTTATATCCCCTCCTGCATCAGCCCGCGTCTCTAATGGTGGACGTTGAATTCCCTCGTGGATAGCCAATACAATACAATGTCGTGCACGTACCGGTGCTTGAAATCAAACTCCCAGTAGCCGTAAAGTCTCACAGTACCGACGCAAACGTCGGGAAGGCTGTCTCTCGAACCTCACTCTTTTCGCTACCGCCTTTCCAGTAGCAATATTAGCCTCTATAACTCTATTATATGGTCAAATATCTTTATATTTGTAATCTGTGCCTAACCAAAATCTAGTGATAAATGTTAGTAGTGTTTTCTTTCACATAACCTGCAGCCTGAGACACTCCATATACACTATACGTGAATAAACGGATACGTGAGTGGTGGATGAATATTGTGGCATCCACTACTCATACATTAATCAGTCAAAATCTCCTGCATAACCATTATGATTTGCATCACAACACATACCAACATGCACACTACTAAATCACCCATTCATTACTCCATAGTGTTAACTGATAATCTTACATTATACATGTTCATACATGTCTATACATTCACAATCGCTTAACCTCACAATAGCGCAAACATTTTTCTACATATCTATCGATATTTCAATCTCCATAACCCTTTCTATTTCGGAAATTTTTAATTTTTGTGTGACATTAACAGCGTGGGTTCACGTTATGGCTCCGTATATACACAAGTTCTAGACTAGAAGCACTGATTGTGTATTGTAAGCTTTAGTTTTTAAAGATTATAATACTTTAGTTAACTCACCTGGATATATCTCTTTATTCTACCCCTCTAAAATACGCCATGGCGTATTGTATCGACGTTAGTTAACTTTCCTTGACAGATTTAATGATTGCGATGAAACGGTTAACTAAATCATTTGCAATCAGAATAATTAATGTCACAAATTAAGACAAATTTCTTCAAATAATTACAGCATTTAAGGTTTTTGATGAGACCAGCTAATGTTGTGTAGCGTGTCAGTTGTTGGCTCACCAATTATCCCATTATCCCTTCTGACATTCCACGACACGAAATGTTTAATTGCCGAGACAGGCAGATTTTCTTCCATCACGGAATGAAGATCTTTACTTTGGAATGATCCTGTTTAAATATTAATTAATGTCCTAAAATAACAGTGTCGTGACGATTTACCTACCAAAGTTTTCAATCAAATTTTATTTTTTGTCGAGCTGTCCGGGATTATTTTACATTCATACACATTTCCCCCTCTAATTTAATAAAAAATCATTAGCGCAATTTAAAGGACCAATGCCATTATTAGTGCGCTGGAAGAGATAATTACAAAAACCAAGATAGTATACGCAGGACCTTTGTTGACCACATTAGTTATGAAGACGCATAAATAAGACTTACTTCTATTTCCCATCTTATAACAGGACCATCCTCCAGTAACACTTGCATCATATATCTTTCTAAATATGAATTAAATATATTAATTATAAAGATATACATATAAAATCAGTTTTATCGAAAAATATTGTTGTTGCGCCACCGGGATTTGAACCTGGATCTCTTCCCTAACCGGGGGAGGTGCTTTATCCAACTAAGCTACAGCGACATTATTTTTAGCGACAATTTTTCGACCCTATATGTTACCTTTTTGATATTAATACATTTAATCGATCCATCATTTGACAGAGCCATCTACCTTATTTTTACAGAATCTCAAAATACCTTTGAGTAAATCTGATAGCAGACGCCAGAATTATCAATTCATTTTTATTAAATTTTTTGGACACATTGATACAACTTTATTATATTATATATATAAAATATATTATATATATTTTTCGATAAAACTGATTTTATATGTATATCTTTATAATTAATATATTTAATTCATATTTAAAATATCACAGACCTATGTTCTGAATAATTACAACTTCACAATAAGAATGTGTTCTCCTAAAAAATATATCTTTCTTACCATTCTCTTTTCATTCATCCGTTCCACATGATCAAACCAACTAAGTAATCCCTTCTTAATCTTACTCACTATACTAACTAACTAATCTGCCACATATACGCCTAAGTGATCTTATTTCCACTGCATTCGGTCTACGTTCGTTCCTCTTCTGCCAGCTCCAGGCCTCACTTCCATACATCAATGAGACAAGATACCTAATAATAACTGTCAAGGAAAGCTACGCATTGAAAAATATGATATTTTTCTACGTATGTAGTAGAAGACAGAAGGCAACGGGAAGTAGGTACAAACAGATTATCTTGGCTGTGTAACCTCGGAAATTGGTTAATTGTTACAAATGCTGGTGATCTTATGTAAGTTAAATTTACTTCCTGCAACATGGTGGTTAACCTTCATATAAAGAAGAAGTCTTGTTAAAAAAAAATTTTATCTATCAAATCGAATATTATATTTTTATTTTATATGTATGTACATTTAAATATTTTTCGTCATTTTTTAAGGTTCATTAATTTTAAATTACTTGTGACGATTGAATGGCCTACATTAGAGCTTTACCGGACCTCAGTAAACAGTGTGACACGAGAAGAATGTACAAATTGTTTGTTACACGTCACTTTTTTGGTTACGTCATTCATCAGATATTATACATAGATCCATTTCCCACTGTTGAAATCCCTCCGTAAATCTAAATTATCTAAAGGAGTAAAAATATTATTATGAATAGTAATAAATATACTACATATAAGTCAAATGCTGATAGTGGATTCAAATAATGGTCTCTCACCTACTGTCAACAAAAAAATTATTTATTTATTTTAAAAACACATTTTTTTGTTGTGAAGTTGCATTTTCAAAACAGTTTTGTACACAGACCACCAAGACATGACCTAACGACCATATAGACATGAACTAACGCAAATTCCTTGTTTCAATATTTGCATTTCGGTGTCTTTGCTGACAATATAATATGCATTGTAATGCCTTGTTTACACAAAGATTTAATTTTCGGAAAGTAAATACTTTTACTGTTGCGTAAATGTGTCATAAACCATCGGATTTATGTTTCCACAAATAATGTTTGTAGAATGCCCCTTGTCCCGCAACTAATGTTCCAAACCCCCCTCCTATATGTACACTTTATTTCATGTCTATTCATTTACTGTTCTGTGGTATTTTAATACAAATTTAATGAATCAACTTTTTCTGGATATACAGAAAAAATCTATTTATCGAAAAAATATTTAGTTGCTACCGGGATTTGAACCTGGACCTCTTCCTATCCGAGGAAACGTGTTAATTATTCCACTATAGAAACCAATTATGATTACAACAAATTTAGAACTTTTATCTGTTAAATATACCGATATTAATAGCGTAGTAATCTTGTAATGGTTAAGACGCTGGCCAGCTGATCTAGTGGTCGAGGGTTCGCGCCTCGTTCAAAAAAACCAGTAAGTTAATCTTATTTTCATAGCTTAGTTTCAAAATAGTAAAAATATTGATGTGATACGTATTCCGTGCGCCTACGCATCTCTATTTAAAAATATATATATACCAGAAATAGAGGACGTCCGCGGAAGACTTTGCTCGACTAGGTAAAGTAGATACTGGAGGATGGTCCTGTAAGAAGCCTTAATAATCAGCGAGCTTGTATGAGAAGATGTATTTATTTATTTATTTATTTGTAGCATAAATAGTACATATGAAAAAATAAAGGTAATTTCTCTACTAGACGTGGTCTATTCTAAAGCAATTACATGTACAATTTTTAAAAGTTGTAAATGCTTAGTGGTAAGATAGTAAGTATAATGTTAAGCAAGTTATAAAAAGTTATATGAAAATAGTACAATCTGAAGTTATAAAATATTATTGAAAACAAGTTATAAAAATATTATTGTCTGTAATATACAATAGTTGGAGACAAAAATGTGTAGGTGGTTAGGTTAACACACATGACAAATTAGATTAATTTTGCTTTCAACCCGCATCAAGCAACCACTTTGTTATTTTTGTATGAATGTGGATGAGGCGAGAATTGTGTGTCAGGACAGAAGAGTGTGGCGCTCTATCCTCGCCGCCTAACCTCGCGAGGCAACGGCGTAATAGTAAGTTAGTTAATTTAAATTAGAATTTTGTTGTTTTAAATTTCGATCGCCCATTTTTATGTCAAATTGCATACATAGAGATATTTGTTAACTTTCCAATAGATAACTAACAATTTGTACTATCAGCTCGAAATTTATGCATGTATTAGTTCAAATATGTTCAAACACGTATAGACACATGGTTTTGTCAATTATGACACGGGCATTTAATTATGCGGACATTCCGAGAATGAAATAGTTACACCTAGTGGGTATATATATATATATCTCGCATGTACGTCATGAATTCAATTGAATACATATTCAGGCGTACCTAGTAACAAATAAGGCAAGATAAAAACAATCGGATCTAATCGATATATTTAGCGATGCCTAATTTCCTACACATCTTAAATGGCTGTGCTAATTTTTGGAAAATACAGTTTAATTAATGTAATTTAAGTGCATAGCACACATTTAAAATGGCGTTCCAAGGTTAGGTGAATCAGCAATTGTCGGCGGTGTTTATTTAGGCGTTTGGCACACATTTCGCCGGAAAGTGCATACTATTTTGTTGGTTTATGAAAATCTTACACAAATGCATCCATTTTTATTGCCATATATTAACAATAAATCCATCTACCGAGCACCGTATTCTGTTGACTCGGCTTCTTGTAACACCGTCACCGCCGGACGGAGGCTGATTCAATATCACTAATTATAATGAACCGTGAACAAACTAATTGGAATGCAATTGATTTCACAAAAATTAATTAACCTTATAAAATTATACGAGGCGCATTATCTGTGTGTATTTTGTAAAATACATAAAACTGAAGAAGATCGTTACAAATAAATAAAGGGATAATATACTAATTATGTTTTTACCTTAATCGCTGAGCAATGGATGCAGACATAACGAAATAGTTAAAAGACAGAGAATTTGCGGTCTTTTGGGGTGACCTATAGAGAGATACAGACGGTCGATTATCATAAAGTTGAATAATTGGTTGTGGACACACAAGGTGGTTCTATAAAGATCTTAAATATTTTTCAATAATTCCTAAGTAGGGCAGCGGTAGTAGAAGTCATGAAAAAAAGAAAATTGGAAATGAAATATCTCTACTAGAGTATTCCTTGAATGAGAACTACAATACTTATACTACATTAATTGTAGATTACGTTTTTATACGTTTGCGGGATGTACAATATATAGTTAAATACTCAGTTTAAATTTTAGTATCTATGGCCAGAATTATGTCAAATTATCAGAGAATCAAAAAAGGCGTCATTGAATTAGTACAAAAGTATAATAATTTGGGTCAAATTATATAACTGAGCAGACTTTGGAAAACTGGTATACATTCTCAAAGCCAGAATTACACAATATATGAAGACTAAAGCCTAGTGCATACTTCCAGTAATTAGCTATGGTGCTAAGATATGAATCGTCAATACACGTTAATTTATTCAGAGAGCAATGAAAAGAGGCTTGTTGAAGATCGATCGCTAAGTACAAATCCATCGCAGAGACAACGTATAGATATAGTGGCCTGAAAATATGCGTGGACAAGTAGCAATAGGCTGGACACGCCTGCCGAAGATATTATGGCCGATAAGAAAATAAGATCTTGGAATAAAGGCCTCGCATTGATAGTAGAAGTGTTGGCCATCCCTTAACTACATGGAGCAATATCAGAAGAGTGGCGGATAACAGATCAGTGAGAAGGACTTTAGATAGAGAATTGACTATATTTAGAGGAAGCATGACGATGTTTATGATGATGGCGATATAAATTATTTTAATACACATAAATTCATTGCGATATTTCATATGGTCCATGAAGATTATCATCAGATGATGATTAACGCTTTCCGAAAGACGGCAACTACTGTACTAGCTACTAAATTTATTTGAACATATATACACAGAATAAATAACTTTCCAGACTGAAAATCTTTCATGCTAATCAAATAAGACTTTTTCTTATTGCACCACGTTTATATCGACAGAAGAACAGTTAAACACATGTTTTTGAATAGAGATGCGAACTTGTCAAAGCACTGATTTGGGTCGGACTAATAAACAAATCCAAAAGAGAAACTAAACATTACTAATGAAGAATAAGAAGTTATGTAGACATCTCCTTAGAATAATTTAACAAACGAACGTCTAGACCTGTTTCATTATGAAAAATATAAATGTTGGCAAAACTTAGGAAGGATGTTCACCATGAAGGCAGTAATATGTCATGTAAAACATATTCGGTCTATGATGAACAGATCATTTTATCTAATGGCTCTCACTCACTCACTCACGCTGATCGTGACCTCGGTCCTCGTCTCCAAGCCAGCAAGTTAGTTCTTTTTTCTAAGGGTTAGACGTTAGTTCCCATTAGAGAATAACCCCTGGTCTTACAAAGAATCATGGTGCAAGATACGACTAAAGCTTGGTAATTATAAATTACTAATGTCAGAAAAATGCACGTAAAACATATTTAGCTTAACGCAGATGCTGGTTTGAAATTCTTCGCCTTTTCTTCCCTTCTTTCTTTTTTTCCCTTCCTTTTTTATTTTATCTAATTTAAAATATCTTACCTGAAAGCTTCTTTCTCCTGGTGCTGTTCCACTTCTTCCACCACCGCCGGTCTTGCCAGCGAACACATCGCCTTTTCCGTTTGATATCGTCGTGGAAATACTTCCATTCTCCGGCTCTGTATCCCAACTCCCCGAGGAAGAGCATCGCCTTCCAAAACTGTTGGAGAGCTCCGGACCTGAAGGTCCGAGGTCCAAGCCAGTCCCGGTGGAGTCTGGTCTACTGAACACTTCGGGACTCAAGGTGTGCCTGCTGTGATATTTATAATCTGAATATTTGGTTTCTTCCTGCTCGCACAAGCTTCCAGGTGACCAGATGCCGCTCGGGCGTGCGGAGCTTCCGCGGTTCTTGGTGCTCAGATTGAGAGGGAGGTCTTCATCTGGGGACAAGAGAAATCACAGATTTGTTTTACAATGAGACAATCATTTAGATAAAATAGTTTTTTGACAATGTTTGAATTAAAAATTACATATTTGACAAATTATTACCTCGCTACCTAACTTCTGGAACTTATTTGGGGTTATGTTATATATTAGTATACATATACAGTGGTCAGTTATTCTTTTTAGAATTGGGCAGTTTTGGTCATTAGCTGTATGGGCTGTGCATGTTGTGTTATTTTTCACGTTGCGTTTTGTACAGTTGGAACAATTTGGTTTTAAATTTATATTCGGGCATTTTGTGTGGGTATGTTCCCCTGAACGGTATGGACATTTAGGTGCATCATTTATTACGTCATGGTTTCCGCATTGTATGTGTTTACGGATGTCTAAAATATAGGTATATAAATAATTCTGATTCATCGTTCATTCTGTTGCGTTCATTGGATTGGACATATTTCGGTATTAAAGTAATTTTAGTATAATTATTATTTTTCATGTGAAACATGTTTTATATTCTGTTTTACCGATACCGGAATCAACACCAGGCGCGAGCATTCCCCATTTTAATATAAAGTATCAAATTGTCATGTAAGTATGCAACGATTTATATTTTATAATTATTATATTTTTATTAAAAAATAGTTTATCCTTGTGATATTCTTAGCACGCTAGTATTCGTAAATACCGTAAGATATTTTTACATAACCATAGTAACAGTGTAACAGTAGCCTGCCACATGGGCCCGGGAGATTTTAATTTTACTTATTTAACTGAATTTGTGAATATTTTTTTAAACTAGAAAAACACATTTTACGCGGAGGTAGTACGAAACGCGCTTTTTAAATAAATTCACAAATAATTAAAAGACAGTAATTATGCGTGACGATTGATTTATACAGATGCAAATACTGTTCTAGTTTCTAGGTGCAACAATGCTTTTCTTCCTATCACTAATTGACACGGTTGAGTGTGCTAAAACTGAAACATCCTGAGAATATAAACTGCATTCCTTAAGTAGGTCTTATCACATTTGACTCGCATACCGTTTAGGTGGCGGCGGCGGTTTTCACTTTAGAATCGTAAAAGAGGTATTTTATTCATTCTTCAAAATGTTTCACATATATTTTTACAATTAGTAATATATATAAATTTTATAAATCAACATTCATTGATTAATCAGATTCATTCATTGTATGAGCTGACAACAATTCACACGTACATAATTTCAGTATTTTTATATTATATACAAACTTAACTCATTCTTACTGAAATAAATTATAAACTTTTGACTTCTGCGCCAGACACATATTTTTCTTTTAAAATTGAAGGTAATATTAAAATTAATTAGAAAAATATTTACAGGCTACATAGATGTCAACCACATTTGGAATTAAATCAAATTCGTAATTTTGTTAAAAAAAATTACACTAAATAATAATTATTTTCAACCACTAATCATATAAAATAAATAATTTTGAATTTTTTGTAGTGTTTAGAAGCATATTGATATTTATATCAACGTAAATATGTTAGGTAGTCTAATGGAAATTTAAATGGCCTTAGTTCAAATCCTTGGGGTACGTCGATGGTTATGTATTCGGTAGTTTATTTAAGAAAAAGTTAAATCTTTACATTTCACAATAAGCAGTATGGATAAGAAAATAATAAAATGGCAACATTAATATTTTTTAATCAATAAAATTCCATACGTGATATATTTAATAGTAACGTTTTCATTTTCTTAATCGTGCATATTTATGTATCTTACTTAATGGTAATGAAAAGCGATGATATGTCAACAATGGGCGTAAGGTTTTGTTATCAAATGACATTTCTTATCAGGTAGTATATTGTAAAGCTTGACTTGTTAAGGTTTTTCAGAGGAAGTCGTAATCGTGGATGATAAAAATGGAATATTTAAGAGGTAAACGACACCAAATGAAGCGATTTCGTTAATGATACTTTTCTGTTAGTTAGTTTTTATCGGGTGAAAAATAATTAACTTACGGTTATACTACTACGCCTATTGTGTGACTTAACTATACTTTAATAACCATTTTACATATATACAATTAAAAGGGTTTGTATCCTTGATAATATAATAATAAATAAGCTATAATATAAAACAATAAATGATCCATAGTTATTTTTATAATTTTTGCAACTTTTGATAAGGATAAGCATGAAGTAATATAGTCTTTCTTTTGACAATAAATAAAATCAATATGTTCTCCCAAAAACACTGCGTATGTCACGTATACAGCGTATATGAAGAGGTAATATCGACAAGTCTCATATTACCAGTCATTCCTGCCCCCGAGCTGCACAGATTTTTTAAATGTTTATGTTTACTCTGTATGTAGGTATTTTTAAAACATATACTGCTTTATTTGTAGCATCATCATCGGAATGGTATAGGTATTATATAGGTGTATATAGGTTTTTTTTCAGAAACACTGGCTGTGGCTGAGCAGCGGTTACTACCTATTGACCATGAAGCGACCACTACTTATAATTACTATTTCGATTTTTTTCTGTTAGTCTGAAATGAGTAGATAATAGTGTAAAAGGGTATGGTCATAAAATTTGTATATTATTATATATTATACTATTACAGGCTATCCGGAATTTAATTTAATTTCTCAAAATAAAATTTGAAATAATTTTGCAACTTTTTAACTTCACTCGAACCTGGGAGCCCGAATAATTATTATATCTCATTGTTTATTTACTGAAAATATTTAAATAAATTGATATCCTTTATGTACTGATTTAAAAGTATTACCTTTTAAATTTACAGTTAAAAATATAAAATAATAACTTCTTTTTTTTCAGGCTTCAAAATAATTTGATTCAAATATAAATAAATATATTTTTTGTGGTTTTTCAGGTTTCAAGTCAAAAGTAAAATCGCAGGAACCTCTTATCAATGACAGACTGGATTGGATTGACAAAAGTTCATCGCCACCTTAAAACACTTCCAGCGTCGCTATCATCCTGACATCCGCCACCGGGAGATAGGTACCTAATGGTACAGTCTGACTACTAGTTCCACCTTTACATGCTTTATGTGTTGATTTAATTATATCCAACCATTAACCCAACTTGTAGATACATATATAGGCTCAAAATAATTGTGGGACATTATTAACTTTGTCGAATACAGCAAGTTTAGTTATGTCGGGGTCAAATATTACGAGATACTTTGATTGGTAATTAGATTTACTATTTTAGCTAAAGTAACATTAAATATTCGTTAGTTATAATTTTTAATTGGACTTGGACTAAATTTATTGAATTTTAATTTATATTATGATTAATTTATATCTTGATTCACTGGCGTGACTGTGATTAGTATTGGATTGTATCAGTGACTAAAAACTGTGACTGACCACTCTTTTATGATAATATACGATAATAGTATATAATAATGGTATATAGACAAATAAAAATAATACTAAAATAATAAAAATCTTCCTTAACGTTAAAAGCTTAACTTAATTCACAGCTTACATAATTCTAGCACAATTAAGTAAATAAAAACGAAACGAAATTTTTTTTTAATTCTAAACATAATAAATATTTATTTCTGTTGAAAATATTTTCACAAATCTCGATATTTTGAGATTTCCAATCACTGTTAGTGATTGTGACTAGACAGATATGTGATTGACTGATTTTGACTGGATTGGAGTTGATGGATTGCGTGTAATGTTACAAGGGGCTAATGGTGATGTTAGCAATATAAATAATTGAAAACTGTGACAATGTTAGCTTCTTCCTACCTTCGTAAGGATATCTCTCAGGGGTCCGCGGCGGTGATGCCGGGGGCGGAGGTGGAGGGGCTCTGACGAGAAGAGGGGGCCATACGCAGGGGGCGTAGCCTAGAGGGGCGCAATACATCAGAGCGCCCAGTTCGGCTGTGAAAGCGTGGAAAATCATTTCTTTTTAAATAGTTATTATATAGCATACATTAAACGTGTTATTAAATATATATATATATATTTTTTGATACTAGAATGATAAAATAAAATAAACTTCTCACGCTTTTCACGGTATCTAATTATTGTACGAGTATAAGATATTGATAAATTGTTCTGTTTTTATACTGATCAGGGTAATTTATCTGAACATTTAATATATTGAACATAAATTATATGTGAGTTTAGATTCTACGGTATAAATCATACAAAAAAAAAGTTTGATCCGATATGATTTAAGTAGAAATAAGATAACATATTTAGTGTGTTTGAACACAAAATCGGATAAATATGTTTATAAAATCAAACTCGGTAAAAAGAGACTAATTTTTTTGATATCGTCAGCTAGAGGATTTCAGAGTGAGTGCAGTAGTACAACTAGTCCCAACCTCTCGCTCGTGCATATTCCTTTAGTCCTTCCACTCCGAAGGTGAAGTCCCTCGCGGTGGGCACGAAGGAGAATGCGCTCAGTCTCTCCCGCTCCCTCTCGCAGAAGGCTCCTAGAGTGAGTCCGTCCCTTTCCCACGGGGCGTCCCGGCCGTGCGGGGAGGTGGGGGTGGGAGGCGTCAGCGGACACTGCTGACGCGGCATGCTCCCCTGGTAGCGAATAACACAAAAATATATTTAATTCCGGAAAGAGGCTTTTGGCTAAACATATCAAATAGCATAATAGGTCAAATTATAAACTATTAAACAGTCTAATGTCTAATAAATGATATAATCAAAATTGATTATATTTTTATTTATTATCTTTGTTTTATTAACCACTAAAATGAGTTTAAACCGGTTTCGAAAAATACCATTTTCTTCTTCAGGATGTCATAACTAACTAAAACATATATTGTTTCTTTGACAGAATCTATTTTTAAAAAACACACAGATAACATTGCTGATTTTAAAAGTAAAATTGATTATGATAGATGATAGCAGAAGATTGGTATAAAACTGATCGAAATGTGAAAATCAACGCTGTGCAATTGGTCCACGACTCCGGATCGATATTAGTGAACAGTTATCTTAATCACGACTGTGATTGCGATTTGTATTCGGTTATTCGTAATCACTGGCTTACTAGAAACTAGACCTCCAACTGTTAAATCTAATTTATGAGTCATCGTTATAATCGAATATCAATCACACAACCTTATTCACAATAACGGTTAAGCTCATTCATCACATACTCGATATATCAAATGTTTTTTCTCTTATGAACAGATCAAGACAGAGACCAAACCAAAGCGAATCTTGTGTAACAGCTTAGTTATACTATTAATACTTCTCCCTAAGCATTTTGTGAATCAGAAGCATCGAATGAATATTCTTCCGTTATGCACCGTTACATTGGTTAAATCATTTTCTTTTCATTTTCCGCTCCCCACTCGTACATTACCGGTAATAAAACACATGCGGCATCTGTGATTAGCTAAATACTAGCTCTGTTTGCGATACTTAGTGAAATGACCACCCCGTTGCAATATTACGTCAATAATAAAGATACAATGATTTACGCAAACGACCAATAATTCTGATTCTGAGGGTTGGTAGACAAAGCACCCTTGTGATGAATATCCGGATTGGAAATCGAGATCCAGGTCCGAATACCGGTAGCGCAAAAATAATATTTTTCGACAAAATTGATTTTATATGTATATATTTATAATTAATACTTCTTCTTCTTCTTTAAAACGGGCAAGTTACAATAAGTTAAAACATTATTTCATAGAATATTATAGAATAGGGAATATTGCGTTACAAGTTAATACCATTGACGTTCAAGAAATTTGCTATTATATAGCTTAAATGTGGCGAGTTAAGGGAAAGAAGATGACACAAGTTAACCGGGAGTTGAAAATTATAATTAATACATAAAATTAGTATTTAAAACATCACAGACCGTCTGTTCTGAACAAGAATGTGTTCTCCTTAATGAATATTCTCGACTGGAAACACTGTTCGAATTCAATATAATGAAATGATCATATCTCAGGTGTTGTACATAAATCTAGATCAATCTATGTATCCAAAATACATACTTTAAACGTAGATACCTAAATTCTTACTGATAGTAAAAACGTTACAAAATTAGGCTGCTTTGAGCCATCATCTTCTTCTCTGAACTGGTTTAAATGATTTCGTTTAATATAAAATGTCTCGCTAACTTTTTTTAAAAGACCTGTGATTTATTAATTTAAATTAATACATTTATATGCTAGGTTTGATTATAATAATATTTAATTAATTAACTTGTAGAAACAGTACCGGATTCACATAGTCGCGCATGTCGCAATTGCCAGAGGCCCCGTTTTCAATGGGCTCCTGAATCAGTTAGAAAAGGGTAAAAAGTAAAACCAAGAGCAACAGAGAAAGCAAAAATAAAAAAGGAAATAATTCAAAATTGAATACATAGAAACACTGTTTTATCTCAACAAATACTGGCAGATCCGACTGTGCCCGGTTGCCGTCGAATATTCAATACTTCATATGTAGTTACGATACGGTCTTTGCCGAAATGGCTCCAGGTATGTTATAATGATGAAACCTCCAGACCTAAATCATTTTGAATAGCAGATGATTTCGAGGCATAGACAATCCGGACTAAACTGTTGGAGTTCAGACTTGTGGATGCCTCGTGGTGTACATTTGGAAGAGTGGAACAAACGCCTGAGCATATTTTGTGGAAATGTAAGATACTTAGAGATGAATGTGAACGTGTGATTGGTGGTTTGACTGGATTTAGACACCGCCTGCCCAGGAATGCAGACCTAATTAGTAATGAGACGAATCTTGTTTTATATAAGGAATTTATTCGGGTATGGGTGACTCGTTGGAGCTCCTTAGGGGGGTAGTTAGGCCGGCCTGCGTGGATGGGACTCCACCTACGCGCCTACCTCTCTCTCTCCATACCTCGTGTTTTGAAACTCCGCTAGTCTGTCCGTGTAAGTGTGACTCAATCCATTTTGTGTCTCGTCCACTGTCCCTCTATTGGTAGTATTTTGTGATGAATGAAATGATGTCTGTCTTGAACTACTGCACCAAAATTTTCCATCTGTATGTAAAACTATGTTCTATGGATTTAAGTTTATGATTTTTATGAATAAATGCAGCACTTAAGGGACCACATTGAATTTCTTTTGCATATACTTAAATATGTTATTGAATTAAGGTCGCGTATTTTTATTAGCTTTGATGAGTGGGACCGACAAGGACCGGTGCCGGGAAAGGGTGGGTCCTCCCCCCTCCTCCAGTCCTTTTTAAGGCCTTAGTACCATAAATCCACCCCTGTGTATGAATAGTAATTGAGATTACGAAGGATCGCTGTGATCAGTTTTTGCAGCGTTGCACAATAATTAAAACAATCGTACAAGGCAGGTGCAGTAATTTTATCTTTGAGATCGTACCGAGTCATGCTTCTTATCATTTGCATACATCTCATCACTCGCATACTGATGAAATGTAACCGTTTTTAATTGCATTCGAATTTCATATCACGTAGTCGTAATTTTTCATGGTATATCATTGTGAGTCAAGGAGGAAAAAGGATGTGGATTGTGGGCCAGAAATAGGTTAATTTTTCGTACTCCTGTCGCAGGAATATCCATTACTCCCAAGATATAGGACAATCACTCACTTGAGAATGGAAATTATTCACTTATTGACATTGCACATTTTGAATTTGAATGAATTTGACATAAAGTTAATAAGATTCAAATAAAAATAATTTAATTTAGTAAAGTAATTTGAATCTATAGGTAGATATCTGACAGATTTTCTGGTAAAATATCATAGCAATTTAACCGAGGACGATGTCAGTATCACAGGCGTACCGACGAACATTTTATTTATATTTTTTATGAATTGATGCGCCATCAATTATGTTACAGACAAAAATATAACATTAATATCATAAATAATTGTGTGTTTACAACATTTTAAATCTTCATCTTCTTTTTCTTTATTTTAGTAAAAATGTTACATTAACGGATCACGCTCATTGAAATGTTTTGTTCGATACCTACAGTCTGTAATGAATTCAAATTATCTTCATTAACTTCATAATAGCGCTGTATTTACGCAGCAGTATATAGAATTGTAGTGGCATTATTATATGTATATGAATGTAATATATACAAATATTATTATTTTTTATTTATTATCTTTGTTTTATTAACCACTAAATTGAGTTTAAATACATCTACCGGTTTCAAAAAATACCATTTTCTTCTTCAGGATGTCATAACTAACATGTTAACATTTAATTACAGTAAAAGCAAGTAAGCAATACAGCAATTAGAAGTTTTAGAGCAGAACATGGTCCCTCTGGAAAATTGTTATATTAAATTGTACTTATAAATCGAAATGAATCAAAGCTATTTTTGGACCCTATCAGATGAATTTGTTGATCTATTTTTCGCCTAATTGTTTAGCAGCTGACTGACAAAAGTACAAAGTGGGTTACGCAATGTGCCTGTTAAAATCCAAATGGGTAGTACCTGCCCCTATACCAATTCACAACGCATAAAGTTAACTTGCTTAAAGTTAACTAACATGTTAGTTATGATATCCTGAAGAAGAAAATGTTATTTTTCGAAACCGGTAGATGTATTTAAACTCAATTTAGTGGTTAATAAAACAAAGATAATAAATAAAAATATGAATTTTAACCACAAAGTTAATATTGCTAATTTTAAAAGTAGAATATTTTTCTTTCCTATATTCACACATTTAACTTTCTTTATATTTTACTGCAGTAATTTGAGATAATTTTGATGCATTCTGCATATACTTGTAACTAAACAGTATCAGTATATAACTTGGTTTAATTGTATCCTAATACGATTTTAACAATGCGTAAATTTATCAAAAATTCAAAATATACTTATATTTTTTATATTAAATTATTAATTATCACGTCTTAATTTCATCTATTGCTTGCCCATTTCACGATACCAAAGCGCTTATCGATGTTGGCAGTGTTTTTCTCTTGTATCATTTGCAATAAGTTAATTATAATAACTCATGATATAGACATATATAGTAGATATGTACACGGTAGTAAATATGCTAGGTATATTAAACGAATTTACAAGTAATCATCTAAAATGAAGAAGTAATAAGATGTAGTAAGTATATAAATATGGCCTTTGAATTTCGTAATTATTTTAATATATAATGCATTTCGAACAGCCCTAAATTCGGATTATGTATTAATAATAACTTCCAGCAAACGTTACATGATCGTAACACATGACGTCGGGTTTAGCTTGTAATCATTTATTTCCCTTACGGGTTAGGGGGTGAGATTGTGGGGTTGGGAGAAAATTCCGTTTGAAATAAAGATTTGTATAAAATGAAAGGGTAGAAACAATAATTTAAAGGAATACGTACTTTAGTCATGTAATTGATAAATCGATATTTAAAGTATTTTTATAGGATTGTAATATTACCAAGATTTAATAATAGTTTTATTAAATAAAATATAAACTTTCAATGGTATTGCAATAGGTACCTACTCTTCACGATCAACGATATTATCGCGTAATATAATTTATAATTGTATCATTTTAATTATGAATCTAATATTAAATACCTATTCTTATATTTTTAAAATAAATCAAATTTTGTACTACACACACAGCTGAGTATTATTTTTATCACAACTATAGTTTCAAGAGGTACAGTCCCTCGCATCAGCAGGTGTATACCAACCCGCAATAAAAATCTTTTTCGGTTATGTGCAGTACAAAGTTTGGTTTATTTGAAAATTAAAGTACCTACCTAATCATGTTGAACCACAATGTAACTAATGTTAATTAATAATTATAGAAGGTATTTTCAGAAATTGCATTATATGGCTGGAATCTAGAAGTTAATGTTTTGTCGTGTATTTATGTTTTTATTTTTTTGGTATTTTAGTAGGCACGCAAATATATATTTGTTATATAATTTTAAATCATACTAAATTACAATTGAACAATTTAATTATTCATTATCCTTCTCCAACCTACTAGGGTCATATTTAAAGGAATTATTCGCAACGAATTAAAAATGTAATTTAATATTTCCAAGTAAATTATACAATAGGAACGATAAATTTAAAGCCCTTTTAACTTTTTTAAAACAAACTTTATACTGTCGTTTGGCGTGCAATATCGTAAATGTATTAAACCAAATATTGAAGAAATGTCACATTTTGATAAAATGAAATCCGAAATACTACAATTCAGCATTTAATTTCACAATCGAGTCAGTCTATTAATTAGTTCAAAATAGCGAGAGAACCGCGCCCCGCCAATTTGAAGAATTCAACGATTTTACGGTACGTATTCATTTTTTATGTTACTCATTAAAATTGTATAATATCTGAGATATTGAGTATTGCACAACCATACACATATTTTTTTATCATTCTGTGCGTTTCTATTGATTTTTTAAAATTAATATTCATCGTATCTATTTATACAATATTTAGATCATGTAAATATCCCGAAAATTTTCTCAAAACACAAGTGCCTACATTATTTTGTCCTTAATCAACTTTGGATTGTACTTTAGATGTGATGTATAATACCCTGCTGTGTTATACTCTAATATGGCCATGTTTTTTCAATTCTTTCCTTGTTCTCACTTTTTCGTTATGAGAAATTAATAATTTTCTATGAAATGCATCGAATGACATTCAGTTAACAGATCTGGTAATGTTTATTTAAATACAAATGTATATTCCTAAATACACAGTAGACGTGAGTTAATCACGTATTTAGTAACCTATTTATGGTATAACGAGGCCGTCCGAGGACCCGGGCCCCAGGCGTACCTAAAATCAAACACAAGTTCAAAAATCGTAACAATTATAGTAAACTTTGTTACGAATAATTAACTGGGTATACCTTCAATTTCAATACAAAATAATTATGTGATACCATCGAAAATTAGTATTAACAGCTGTTTATAATACATTAACCATTTTAAAGGTACGTAGGTATAATAAGAAAATATTTGCAATTTAAAAAAATGTTGCAATTTGTTGCTACGCCAATGTAATAAAGCCTTAAATATCCCACAAAAATGTGTAAAATAAATGTTTTGATTAATAATTTACTAGTGCGAGCATAATTTTCAATATTCATATTTCGTAAGTTTAAAATTTTTTTTTTTTTTAATGTAGTCAGTCGATATGGTAACGCGTTTCCTCTGATAGGAAAAGTTCCGGGTTTGTATGCTAGCAGCGACCAAAATATTTTTACGATAAATATTTTTTTTCTGTATAGCTTTCTTGTTGATTCGCATAATTTGTATTTAAAAATTATCTACCTGTATGTAATGTAAAAAATAATAAATATAAAAAATGTGTTTACGTTTTAAAAAAATTTTTTTTTTTAAATATGTGCGAGTCTTTTTAAAGATTTTTTTTACATGTATAGCATCTATGTCTATGTATGGGAAAATAAAATTAATTAAGTGGACCTCAGAGATCATGAACGAACCCTAAACTGCTCAGTCTCTAAGCAAACGTCTTACTGATAGAACAGACATTGAATTTTATATATTTAAAAAAAAACTAGATATTTTTAACGCTTAATAAAAACGCTACGTAGGTGTATACAAAATAATAATGTATAAGTAATAACTGCTCGTGTTCGAATCCGCAACGCGTATTTTTTAAACTCAAATAAAAATATGTTTGCACAAATTAGGAAATTTCTCGATGCCGGAGCCATGAGATCACACAACACTTAATATTGACGATCAAATAATCTGTGAATTAATTAATTCACTCAACAAACAATTGTCGTTTACCCAAATCGAACCCGGGGCTGTTTGCTTAGCAAAGCACAGCTGCGCATTTCGAAGTCTTAAGTAAACTTTGGAAGACTAGTTTTTTTGTTATAAGGCTCTATTTACGTGTCAGAATGTCACCAGGCGTAATTGATGCGACCGCTTAAATAATCACACATGTATAACGTAATATTCAAGTGTGGACTCAAATTTGGATATGATCTGATGTTATTCAAATCAACGTTAATTATTCTTTTTCAACGTAAATTTTAATTACAATATAAAACAGATTATCCGATGTAATTACTGCGTATTTTGATCTTCAGGCTTTAAATTCATCGTTTTGTAATTAAACATACATAAATCCACATTCTAACCTAACCTAACTGACACTCATTAAAACAAAATTTGATCTAGAACACGAAAACAATTGTAAATAAACAGCCACTTTGATTGACTTTCGATGGAAATGTCATCATATAAATTTAAACGAGAGAATCTAACCAGCTTCTTGATTTACAACTCAATCTAAAAAATATCAAACATTTTTAGAATATAATTTGTCAGCGACTTCCTGGGTAATATGAGTTACGATACAGTGTTAAAAAAGCGCGTTAAGAAAGTGCGTAACATTTTGTAGTAGGATCTTATCTGTGCACGGGGTGAGGCGGGACGAACAAAAAACATATTAGATACAGGTATGGTATGATACATGTAACGGTTTTTTTTTAAATTACAAATATAACAGTGCAGACTTTGTAATGAGTAATAAATATTGTAGACATTCTTTATTATTGAAGAAGATATTTTCCAAAACGATTATATCGAGTATAATTTAATAATTATATTAATGATGTAATAAACATATATATTTGATAAGTACCTATTTATATATATTGGCATCATTTTGCGCTACGGGCCAGGTCCAATGTCAACTGCAAAACCATCTCGATTTTTTATTTATGTCTCGATTTTTTTATTTGCAAAAATGCTTAATAAATGATGTTATTGTATTAATGATAGAGCTTACCTAATATGACTACTGCTGGGTGGAACTTCAGGTTAAGCAGCTTCAGGTCTCAGCTTTCATCTTCGTGGTCCAACACCACTGTGAGTCCAAAGTGTCAATTTTTAACAGAACCGCACCTGTTTACTCGGTGTATCATTTAATTTTGATAGTAATATTTATAAAGCACACAATAATTTATAGTACATATCTGTCTGTATTCATGTCACTAAATTCACCGGCTATTGTCCAGTTGACGTTGAAATGTAACCGTTTTGTTTTTTCAAGATCTATTGATAACATCGATGTCCGACTAATGGGATTGCCTTCGCTTTGAGTGATTGTCGAAGGCTTTCATAAGCTTTCAGGTAAATGATTTTATTTTGATTGTGAACGCGTACTAATCTCGAGTCATTATCGTTAATTTGTGAAAGCTATTGAAAAAATATTATTACAAATAATATTGATGAACGTATCAAACAAATACTCAATTCTAATGTTTATTTTTAATTATCACTAAACATTATTAATTAATTAATCTATAACGAAATTGTCTTATAGATTTAACTCGTGAATACCAGGAGAACATACGAGACTCGGGCGATGATGTTATCTCGATGATTTTCAGCGAGCTTTTAAGTTATCAAATCTGTCAGTTTTTATAATCCCGCGGTGAATATTTCGCGATCAGGAGCGCACGAGGCGAGGGAGGCGACCGCGCGTAGCCGGCACGAGCGATCACACCTGACTGACCAAGCGGTGTGATCACCTGAGCTTGTGAGAAGATACGGGACACGTGACTCGCCGCGGTGGAGGGGGGGAGATGAAACCAAAAGTGGTGGGGACCCTTAGGGGCGCTGGATTTTTAATGTGTACTTTTTTGTAACATCTTTGTTTTTTTTTGTGGAATTAATGTAGGCGCTTGAATGCGTTGTGTTTTGAATCATTCTTGAGAAATGCACCGTTGGTTCGAAATAAGTATTTATTATAATACAAATTTGGTCAAAATTTTAATAGAAATATACATATATTATTTTACTAAATTAAAAAATTATTCATCACTTGTTTTTTTATATGGTAAGTGCATGATTACTTCTACGAAAATCCTGATTTATGTATAATATTAATTTCAGCAAAATATGTGTTAAAATGTTTGCTTAACCATTATAGCGACACCTAAGAATTTTATATGTATAATAACGAGCGCAGAGCATGTGTAGAAATATATTTGTATTTTAAAATGTTAAGTCTTATTAGATACATATACACAACGGAAGTCTTCATAGAAAATCTTTACTATATCTGTACAAAAATATTACGTCTATCTGTCACGTTAAAACTCGAGAACGGCTGAATCAACTTTGATTTTCTATAGCACACCTATTGTGCATTGATGTGGGAAGGTTTTAAGTTACGTATTATTACGGTACAATATTTGGAGGCTAGTTAGCGAAGAAGTATAACGTGATGAAAAAATCCTCCGTGCGGTGCATTAAATTCAATATTGGGCGGCAAAACTGTAAACATAATAATATACATAGGGCTTAGTGCCTTTTGCAGAGACTTTTTTGCAGAGGTATTATAAGTATCTCCGAAAAAAGTCCACGATTGATAGATAGCTGACAAATTAATATACTTAAATCAAATTCACAAACTTATCGTTACCTCCTCAATGAAATCTCCATCTTTACCCAAACCATTCAATTTCTTCACATTTATTTAAGCCTATACCTTTCAACACTCGTTCTCTTTTAAAATGTTCATATTAATCATTCTGGGTAACAAAAATGCAATCACCTTTTTATGAACGATTCTAATACACGTTGCATGCGAGTCATTCATAAAATTCCTTCGGTAGGTGCATAATAGTAACACCTAAATGAGAATGAAATGACATCTATCTTATTCATGAACATTTGTACACACTTAATGAGAATTTGATAAAATTATAATGTCTATTAACAACGGGCTATAAAGCGACGTTTATAATAACTTAATTACGTATATCTAGGAATATGATGAAAATGATTCAATTAGTTATTCGTTTATCTCCAAACACAGTAACCTTTCTTTTTGTTACTTACCTGCTGTATTTTCCTGAAACATCAGGGGTAGACAGAAATGATAGAACGCCACACTCTTCTGTACTGACATACCTATCTTGCCTCGTTTACTTTCATACATCTTCTTATACACACTCGTCAATTTTTGAAGCTTTTTATTATTCCATTTTATTATTAGCTTCCAATATCTGGTTTAACTGATGATGCCAGATCTTTCGCGGCTTTCTCTGTACCTGTTGCCTTTGACTTTCCCCTCGAATGTTGTCGTTACTATGTATTTTTTAAATATACTTCAAAGCAGCATTGATGGTTAGTTATTCAAAACTTCTTCAGTTATTTAATTGTATTAATATTTTTTTCATATATATATATATAGGCATGTGATTAGAGTTATCGGACTTTAAATAAACCTTCTTATATGGGATAGGTACATATTTTTTGTATATAAATGAATTTTTCAAAATTATTTTAAAGATAAATAAATTTAATCACAATTAATTACCTTTTAAAATTACCCAACTATTTTTAAAGTAGGTTACACGATATTTAGAGCTAAATCTTTAAATCTAACTAAATCATGTTTACAATCAATTTTTTAAGTTGAGAAAATCTTTCGAGCTTCAATCTAATCCGCGCTCGCTCTAGCCCCTCCCTCCCCTCCCCCAGACACCCCTTCCTCGTCAATCTGATCAGTGATTGGTCAGTTTCCCAGGGGGGGGGCGGGGCGAGGCTTAGATTACCTTCGCTATCTAAACAGTCGCAAGTCGACGTAATACCTGATGCATATGTCTTCTCGCACAAACACACTCTTGCACACACGCTCACCGCCACAGCGTGTCCCGCACGTGTATATGAAATCACTTGAAATGCTTTAAATATCTGAATAAATCGTAGATATACAATATAATAATAATTATAAAACGATTATGGAAGTTATCTAAATGACACCACCAACATCATAAGAAACTAGAAACCAGAGTAGGGATGACCAAAACTTTATTAAAAAAATATGTACCAACTATATAATCTCAATAAAACTAAAAGTGCATTCAATTTTAGATGCGACGGAATTCTTTGCACTGCGAACAAATATTTTCGGATTGGGGATGAAAATTAAAAACGTCCCTCTTAAACACTGAATTGTTGACGAATGCCTCAATCCTGCAACAATTCCAGCAGTACCCATACAAAATTTATTATAATTTTTTAGGCCACATTAAGCGTCAATGTGACAAAACAAAATACTTTGTATTTTTTTTTTCATTTGGCAAAATTAACTTTGTAGTTAAAATTCATTATTTTTATTTTTAATTTTGTTTTATTAACCACTTATTGAGTAAAAATACATCTACCGGTTTCTAAAAATATAATTTTCTTCTTCAGGATGTCAATAACTAATAAAAAACACATGTTATCGTTTATTCAGTAGAACAATATATTTTTTTTAATTTAAAAAAAATTATTTACTAAATTTAAAAATTAATATACTTAATTTATTTTTCAAATAATTATTGTTTTTTTAAAAATAGATTCTGTTAAAGAAACAATAACACATGTTTTTGATTACTTATTGACATCCTGAACAAGAAATTATATTTTTAGAAACCGGTAGATGTATTTTTACTCAATAAGTGGTTAATAAAACAAAGTTAAAAATAAAGATATCTAAATACTTTGTTTAAATCACTATTTATTGATTATTCAACATGTTTCGATACCTGTGGTATCTTCTTCAGGAAACAATGTATACTGAAATTAAAAATACAAGCATAGATAAAAACAAATGAGTAGGAACTAATATGAAAACAAATAAATTTGTTTTTATGTTGAATAATCAATAAATAGTGGTTTAAACAAAGTATTTTGTTTTATTATTTATATAAAATGAGGCCACAAAGTAATATTGCTAATATTGAAGAAGTCAAAATGACGGCCTAGGGCTCTTACCTCGGGCACAACGTTAGGAGGAATAAGATCCGGAAGAGTGTGATGAAAATGAAATATACTGAAATAGACAGAAATTCCAAGGTGGGAATATTATCGATAGTCAGTTAGTGATAGTGATAGTAGTTATTGACCCAATACCCAATACCTACTCGTAATTTAATCTTTGGTTCATTATGTTTATTTTTTAACTATATAATGCTCATTATTTTGATAGTAAAGGTATCCCAACAAGAAATTTTAAATTCAAATTTGGCGCCATTTTCGCTGTCGTGCTTTGACAGTCAAACTATTATGACAGTTCAATGGTGGGCAGTCCGCCATCATTAGAAATGGATCGCTATTCAACACAACAACGCATTCCTATTGTTAAACCTTATTTCAAAAATGGTGCCACGATTCGAAAATTGCGTCCTATTCTTGGTAATCAAAATATTCCAAGAATAATCAAAAAATTGGAGGAGGCTGGGTCGACTGCTGATATCAGACCGTCGACACGTGTTCGTCCAGGTCGTTCATCGCGGCTGTTCGCCAGAATGTTGCTGAGAATTCGGGAATATCCATTCGGCATCGTGCTCAAGAATTGAACATTTCAAGAAACATTTCATGGATGATCTCGAAGACGCGCTGTTCCAACAAGACGGTGCCACATGCCACATGCCTCACATCACGTTAAACAATGGCATCATTACACGAGACATTCCCCGCTCGTGTAATCTCCCGTTTGGGCGACCAGAATTGGCCGCCTAGATCGTGCGATCTAACGCCTTTTGACTTCTTTCTTTGGGATTTTTTGAAGTCTAAAGTTTATGTCAACAAGACCACGACCGCCCGAGCCTTGAAGGAGGAGATTAGACGCTGCATCGCTGAAATCCAGCCACAGCTATGCCAAACCGTGATTGAAAATTACGTCAAAATAACGCAAATGTGCCAGCAAAGCTGACGAGGGCATTTATCAGATGTATTGTCCCATACATAATTCCCACATATTTACTTTATGTTTAAATCAAAATTTTGGTGTTTCCTCAAAAAGATTGCGTTTTATTTAAAATTAAAATTTTGTTGGGACACCTATAGAAGTAAAATATAAATGCGGGCGAGAAAACAGTCACTGATTACAATATATTGTAAAACCAATGAATAAATAAAAATACATAAAAAAGGGTTTTATTTATATTTCATATTGAATTTTGCATTGATGATTAAAATGTAAGGTAAACTTCTTTTCAGTATTTTTATTAGGTGGCAAGCGTGAAAGTCCAATTTCTCTCTTACTTATGTTCTTTTGGAATTAAACGGTATGTGGGAAAATCACTGCAATGATTGGTCGTGATTTGAATGATATATATATATTATATACCTATCGTGATTCAAACGCACAGGTAAGAAACGTCACAAATCGTAAGGTCATAACAAGTATACTACTCGATAAAATATGTTTGCATTACATACTTTTTAGCTGTAGGTTCAAAATGTGTTTTCACTCTACAACGCTATTTGACCAAGTAGGTAAAAAATAATATTAACTAATTAAATTAATAATAATAAAAATATCAAAAAATAATGCTAAAAAAAAAAAGATTCTTATTTTTTTTTTAAATGGTGGTTGCAACCATAGTCTCCAGTTTATATGGAGTAACGAGTTTAATCATTTGGCCGACAGCCAGGATTACCTACTATTGTAAATTAAGTTTTAGTTTGTAGCTATCGAAAAATGTAAGATGAATAAATATTTATAGATAGTGTTAACTAATAAAACAATCCTAAAATATTAATATAAAGTTTCAAATGATAATAGCTCCAAGTCTTAGCTAGTTTTGTTTATAGTGTGGATAGCTATTTAGGACATTTTTGAATATTTTTACTCTTATCGTTTCCATAATGGTGAACGTTAAAAACTTAAATAGCTGAAGTCAACCAATGTGTCCTGCCAATAATGAAGTACGGATCCGAGACAAGGACTCGGTTCTATCATTATCGTAGATACGCCACTGAGCAGAGGCCAGTTTGCCCTCCTGCATAATAATATTTCATGAATTCCTATCTAACAAATACACCTTTCATAGTTGTACATTGTACATACCATCGATTGATCAATAAATATAGTTGTAGGTATGGGCAAAACATTTTATCACAATTGATCAAACTCATTTCGAAGTGTAACTGGTAAGAAATAATTGGTATTGTTCCAGTAAACAGCTATGCGGTGTGGTAACTAAAAAATGGGCCCAAATACAGAATGAAAAAAATACGTTTTGTTCCAATGCTAAATGGAAAGGCACCCGGAATATCACGTCGTATATAATATAATAATACAGATTATTAGGTACCTACTATGCAAGCGGTTTATTAAAAAATATAAATATTTATGCATTTCTACGCACTCGAAACGGACATAACCTTCGCTCAACGGCTACTATAAATTAGAAATGATTTAATAAAATATATAATTCATTCCTTGCTTTGGTGTATTTTAAAAATGATGAGTTGATTATCGATACTAGCAATAGTGTTCATAACGAATGTATTGTAGAGTGCTGACCTTTTAGGCCTTTATTTAACATGGGCCCGCGTGGGCCGCATTGGCGTAGTTACGCCACTGTGCTTAAGTAATATAAAAACCTGTTAATAGCCCTTACAATATAATAGTTGTCTTCCTTATAAATTACTCTGTAGTTAACCAGTTTTCCTGTAAATTTCTCATTAAACACAATAAATGAATAATTGATTGACAGAATGGTCCAGAGGTATGCCGTCCTTCATATTAGCGAGATGAATAAGGTAAACGGTGTAAACGTGAACAATAATTTGTGTTTAAAGTATTTATATTAATTTATCTTTACCATAAAGGTCGCGGGTTTAAATTCCACTATCCGCAGCTTTTCAAGACATCATTATTCAAATAATTATTACAGTTAGTACCTATCTACGTCGGTCACACTTTTAATAACGTATACAAATAATACACTTATCAAATAATCCCATAATCGACTGGCACTTTGTCAGTACTTGACTGGATATGAAAAAGTGTTGCGTTTTTCACGTTACAATTTTCAATTGAATGAATCAACAGAGTATTGCGCTTCTAACCTAGATGGGGACGTATTTCTTATACATATGTACATTAATAATTTAATTCGACACCAGAAGGTAGTCATTTAAATATGATTTTTGAAAATTACTAATAAACCACAATTTTTACTTTACTGTATCAACCAACCATATACTGTAGGTACTTCTGTCTTGGTATAGCACTCTTGTCCCGTTCACTTTCTCATCCACGCTAGTCGATCATCAAAGCCTCTAAGAAGGCTGTCTATCAAAATCAGGCCGGTAACCCAGATATTGGAAGTTTGATCGTGTACGATCAGGTACGATGCGAACATGCCTAAATCATCTTATCGATCACCTTTGTTAATCCTGACACTTACGCCATGAATAGTAGCTCATAATACACAGTATAGGAATATAAATTTTCCAAATAATCACCTGTGTGACCGTATTTTCACTATTTCAATTGCATTCAAAAGTCTGTAAACTTATAATATACCAGTCAGATGGTTCGATGAGTTATTACAATTTTCACTAATCTAAACTTTGTACTTACACACACGTTGGGTTATGTTGTCACTACAATAGTTCCGAGAAGTCAGTCCCTCTCATCATCAGGTGAATAACTTGTTATAGAGCAAACATGTTCTAATAGGCATGACGTTACTGTCAATTTTAAGTGTTGCAAGAATGAGAAACACTATATTTAAATAATCTAGAAATTTTTTGATGTTGGTTACGTATTTTCTGACTTGACTCACTTGAATTAAATTTTTACAGCAAATAATGAAGAAATGATCCATGGTTGCGATAGATTGTTAAAAATGGTGCCATATAGTCCGAGCTTAACAACTACTCTAATAAGAGAAAAACAAAAAAATACAGTATCCGTTGCCACTTCTAAACAGTTCTACACTGCTTCCCAACTAGTGACAAAAGCAATACATCAAGTATGACATAATATTTGTACAGTTTTTAATTTTCCCTGTTTTACGACACAGTTATGAAACAGGGTGTAGATGAAAATGAAAATCCTAACAAATCCCCCGCCAGCCAAGCCAGGAGGCCAGAAGGCCAGCTGCCAGGTCACGGTCGGGTGACCTCCGCCCCTAGCGGCGCTTCTTCCTCCCCTGCCCGTCCGACTCCGACTCTGCCGCGCACATCCTCAGTTCGACGGCTACTAATTACACACGTCATGTCATACCGTCGACATTTTACAATTTTTGGATGTACAGTATCGATTGTGGCAGAAATGGTCGGGGGAACAGCTACGTGACCGTCAAATCACTACTATCTTTGTAAGTACATATTAATTCATTTCCCGGGGGTTATTTTTTAATCAAATCAGTATTTTGTTCATATTTAAAGATAATATAGCGTGCGTATTGTAATGTATACTGATAGAGTAGCGTTGCCTAAGATGTACACAAATATTAAAATATGAAGAACTCATAGAACCGTATGTCGTTAATTGGCATTGCACGATGGCGGTTACTTTGTGGTGTGACATAATTATTTTAATTTTTAAAAAACAAGATTTTTCACGGAAATCAATAGCAAGTAAGAAGAAATTTTAATTTTTTTTTTTTTTTTCGAAATTTTTGCTATTTAGTTAACGTAATCGCAGTAATCACGGACAAAAATATCTACCAGACTTCGCGGATTGCACATGCCATGCAGTAATTGTGTTGGTCAGTTGAGCATTCTGGATGATCAGAAGATTTTTCATAAATAAATAAAGTTTTAAAAATAGTAGCGATTTTTTGGAAATTTTGTTTTTTTGTAACTTAAATTGAACAGCCTAGATTTGTGTCTATGGTAGAAAAGATCAACCCTAAGATAAAAAAAACAAATCAACTTTCAAAGCTCTATTTTCCGTTGGATTTAAATGCACACCCAACCTCCGCAGCCGTGAGTGTGTGCATGTGTGTGTGTGTATGAAGGTGCACGTGTAGCCGTATGAAGACGTGCTCTATAATGACAATGAAGACCCTATCGTCCGGGGTCAACCCCCGTGACGACGCGCGCCCGACAGGTGGCGGCGGATTTTGAAAAAAAACAACCTTTAAAAACAGTTGGGGCGATTCTCTCCACTGAAGGGTGCAGACCTCGCCTCCGAACCAGGAGGAGACCGCGAGCACTTGGGTGCTTTTTACGTCTTTCTCGTCGGAGATATGAAAGTTCTCGAATGTCTTAGAGTTATGAATTGCCCACTTCAGATTAATTTAGATAGTGGGTTGCACATTGCCTTTTTTAACCGAAAGCTTGCAAGGTATAACCTATGTATTTTTAAGAGACTCCTAACATATTTTTTAGAATGCTAAATCACTCACGTCAGCTGACGATTTTGAGAAAGGGCGAGCTTTAATTTTTTCAGTTTTAAATTCGAGAAATTATACACGAATCACATACGCTTTCAAGACGAGGTTATTACTTAAATTCGTATAAGTTCCAGAGAACTAATTAATGATGTTATTTGTTACGTAAATCATGCGAGAAAGGAAGGTTTGAATATAAAGAGACGACAATAAAATTGTTGATTTTCTCGCATTCAAACATAACTTGCGTCTAGAGGCTTATCCATGACTTATCCAAGTTTTTCATATTAATATTATGGAGTGAGTGTTGTCATTTGAATTAATCTATCGAAAATTAAACAATTTTTCGAAGTACCTAATTCATATATGTATATGAATATGTTTTGAAATCTTACAAAGTACCTACGTATATTTAGATGATTTATTATTTTGCTTAATATTATCGATTTGGTAATGTGTCTGTTAAAAAATAATATGTAATTATAAAACAGGCAGCTTGTGTGTAATATACATAGCGTACCTAAAATGTTTACTTGGTTCAAGAAAACGTTGTTTTTCCTTAAAATCAGTAAAAAAAACATATTGCTACTAATGTTGTTAAATAAGTTCAATATTAATTCATACCGTGAGTAAAATATGCGTGAAAATAATATATTTTCGATATTTTTAAACAAAAATATTGACAGGGCAGATTCAACGATCATCATGGCAGAATGAAGTTCGTTGGACAATTAAATTTATCGTATTTTATAAGCCTTAAAATATATTATTTAAGAACAGATTATTGTGTTTTGATATAAATCTTAGTTTTAAATAGTAGCTGAACCCTCAAAGTATTTGAGTAAATATAATATATTATTGTAAAACGTATGTTTTCACTAAAACAAGAACGTCGAAAATTGGTAATTGGTATGTCCTGCAAATTTAATGGTTTATAACACTATTCATTTTTAACATTTTGTTAATATATATCAATTGAAGTTTGTCTCCGTAATCTTGACTTCAAGATTGTCAGAAAATATATTTCGTTTATGCAATAATTTACCAAAATTAAGATAATTTTGTAGCACGCGGAAAATGCATCTAATGGTCGCGGTTTTTCTTATAATGCTTGTATTGTCTTAATTATGACAAATGATATTCAGTTTATTAGTTTTAAATGAGTATATAGGTCTTATACAAGTAATAATTTAGAAAAATGTCAAATCTAGAGAATACTGTAGTAGTATGAATAATAAAAACCCACATTTTTGTAAAAAACGCGAAAATTTGAATTATCATTGAATGTAGCGCTTTAATGGATGCGGTATTTTAATTATTACCAATATTGTCTTAATTTTTATTAATAATGTTTCTTGTTTTGAATTAATACAAAGGTTTTATCCAAGTTTGTTTAAAAAAAATCTAATCTAGTGTATAACTTCTATTATAAATTATTAATAAAAACCAACAAAATCGTAAAAAAACGTGAAATAATTGGTATTAAATGTCACTCCAACACCCTTAAAATTAAAATTGTTTTAAATGTTTTTCATGCTTCAATTTTAATTAATATTACCTTATAAGTGTATCTTTTTAAATAAAAAAAATACAACGAATTGACATTTTACCGCAAGCAATACAATCAAACCTATTTTTCACACTCGTTTAATCTAGTAATGCGTAATAAATGAATTAAATCCCCCCTGTGGAGACTAGTCATGGACAGCCAGGTCGCGTGCCTGTCGGTCACGTGAGAGCCGGGAGGATACAAATCTGAAACGAGGACATTAATCGCTCGTTATTCCCCCCCTCTTCTGGTTTTCAGTGCAGAAGGGTAGGTCCTTAATAATTATGAAATCTTTACGAATATTTTTAGAATTGTTTGGTGACTAATTTGAATAATGAAATATGTTTAGTTTCTTCGAGAAGAATAGTAACTTTAGTCGTTTACTTTCAGTACAGTAGCGGCCAGTATTCGGCGTTGCCCGTTCTCAGATTTAGTTATAATTTAAAATGGGGATTAAGGGAGAAGGGGGTGTCTTTGTAGGCGCTAAATATCTTATAATACGTGACGTATGCAAAATTTGGAATGGATGATATTCAATATTTTTAGATCGTTATATGAGGGGGGAATGGGGTGAACGGGGGGACGTCTATGTTTTTCGCAGAGTGTCTATGCAAAATTTGACTTAATTTAGATCGGTTTAATAATAATAATAATGGATAATTTGTATAGCGCCATTTTCGTAAAAACTTTCACCTCAAGGGCGCTTTACACACAAAATGTTTTTTAAAATTAAAAAATCGTTATTTAAATAAAGTCTCTGATGCACTGTTTCTAATAACGGAGGGCAAAGAGTTCCACGCTTTTGGGCCCGCCACTGCGAATGCCCGTTCACTAAATTTAGACTTCTGGCAACGGCTGATCGGTTCTACAACCCTTCCTGCAGCTGACGTAGAGGCTGACCTGAGAGTTTGACGTCTACCATTCAAATTGTCTGGGATGCAAAGTTCTCGAAGATATAGAGGCGCCATGTTGTGTGTCGCCTTGTACATCAACCAGCACAATTTAAATTCAACTCTTTCAGGGAATCGGAGCCAATTTAGCTAATGTAAAAGGGATGTTATATGAGAGAATTTGGAAACTCCATATATTATCTGTGCAGCCACATTTAGAATAGATTGTAATCTATCCAGCTGAGCAGTTTAAATGTGTAGAATTGTACAGAGAACATACAGTTTTATATACATAGACTTAAAGGTGCATATTAGAAACAAACCAATAATTTAAAATAACCTCCTTTCGACATATAAACCAATCAAAACGCACAGTTCGTTTTTATGATGGCAGCCGTGATGTTAATCAGATTTTTATTAATTGATAGTAAGTGCTAAAATGAATATATTTGAATACTAGATTATCTGTACTGTACATAATTGTTTGTTCTGACAATATTGCAGAGTCTCGATAGTATTAATGTATTTTGATCGAAAATACGCTAAAAATATATTTTTATATTATTTATCGAGGTGTCATTCGCACATGCGCGGACACTGGCAACGACAACCGCCATCAATGCTCTCAGTTCATGATGACATGTTTAAAAATGTATCGTTATGTAAATGCGAGCGTGTACTCGAGTAGGTGCGTAATATTCCAATACTTGTGATGATTCACAAAAAAAATATACAGGCCAATTTAAACATACGATTTGGTCATGCATGAGAATCACGATTAATGGCGCGAATTTTGATTGCACCAGAAATAGAGAACTAAGCATGATCTCTTGTTAGAAGCCTCAACAGCTTGCACGAAAATATGTATGAATGTGGAGTATAATAGAGTTTTGTTAGAATAGTGTGGTGCTCAACCCTCTCTGCTTACCCCCGCATAAACGCGTAAGTTAATTCTTAACTGTCCCTACTGCCTCCACTCTTTACGATCTCGGGCCTTGTTCAGTGCGACGTGTAGCGAGGCTCCGGCCACGAGGGAAGAGGACAGTGGGTTGCCCTAGACTGAGTTGGGATGAACAGTAACACAAACTTAATGAAGTCAGACGCGGAGGCGTCATACTCAAGGTAAGGCGAGCAGTCCTTTCAAATCCCGGTTCCCCGAGATCGCTGGTCTATCGACTAACTTTCCTTCCCCTCACAGACCTCTTCCTGTATTCTGTCACCTTATTCCTCCCCCACCTTGCTGCGATTCTGATTTACAACCGTAATTGTCGTAATCCATTCCGCGAGAAGTGCGACTCGGAGATTGTACTATATTAGATATTGACGTAATTATATTGCACTGTATATGATTGCTGTAATTAGGTGCGGCCTATGTTTCAAAATTATTCGCATCTAAATAGATTAAATATATTTTGACGTATTCAATTATATCAACTACTTCTTGGGACGCCCAACATACATCTTTCAATGTTAAGGAAAATAAATGGCAATGGGCAGTCCACATCACTCGAATGGCGGACAATTGTTGGATGAATGCAATTATTCAGTGGTACAAGAGGCTGAAATTATTAAAATTATCAAATGGCAGTGAAAACAATGGATAGAGAAGAGTATAGAGAGGTTTTCATCCAGCTATGGATAGAAAATAGCTTATAAAGATGATAAGGCACAATAATATCGTATTTGCTATAAACCAGTGTTAATCGAAAGATTAATATATGAAGTACAATACACATTGAGCTCTCTGATGGCGAAAATAATAATAATAGAGGAATTATTGCAATTCTGCTAGTAATTGATAAATAGTATAATAGTTTTCCGGTAACCCTGTACAATTAGAAAACGTTGTGACCCTCCGAAAATGACACAGAGGGTAAAATGGCCATCGAGCGAGTTCGGCTCCCATCCACTTTGTTATTAAACAAAAATCATTTTTAGGGAATCTTTGTTACACCGAAATCACTCGACCACCCTTATTTACGACATTTAATTATTGAAATAATGAAACGTACACAGGGGTGTGCGTGTGTCATCAGCGATAATATTCGGGTTCATTAGAATTACCTACGGGTTTATTGAAGCACCTTGGTTATAGTTTTTATGGTACCAACAGGGACGCATTTCGTATAATAAATTTAGATAGTCTTTTTTTTTTTCTTTATTCTCGCTTTCTCCTGTTCAACTGGGGTTAGCTACTATAAGCATTTTGCTCCACATTGTCTTCCCAAAAGGAGCACGATTGTAGTATTTAGAATTTTGTCCAATCTTGTGACTCCGTCTTAGCTACATGCATCTTGTCCTCTATTTCTTTATGCTCCACACTCCAACACACTGACTCGTAGAGCAATGTCGGCCTAACCGCTGTTATATAAACTTTGATGTTGTCTTTCTTCTTCTTCCTTTCTTTAAGTCATTATTAACAAGTGGTGACCTCAATGAGATGAGATTCGGCTCGTAACGCACCTCCACAAGTCAAGACCGGTGGCCATCACAGCTGACTTCAGAATTCCAATGAATAATGTTGTATTTTTTTATTTCGTGTAAATAAAATTATATAGCGGTCCTTCACAATAAATTGTCATTAAAATAAATACAAGTTACAACTGAACACAGTTAAATTGTTACATTATTAATGCCTTACAAGGCGAAACGCATCTCAAGTAAATTAAACGAGTAGATTAAAAAAATGTGTTTTATTTTGACATATGTCAGATGCAACATATCTATGAACCGTTGTAGCACTCTTCCAGGTCTTCTTTGGCCCGAGGATGTTTCCAGAATAATCTCCCTTTCTAGGCTCGATTTGACGCGTAATGTGGCCAAAGAATCGGAATAATCTTTTGTTCACTACTGTAGATAGAACTTGCTGTGTTTGGATTTGTTGCGGGATTGGGGCATTCTCACATCATGCTGTCCACGGGATGCGTAACATCCTTCTTCAGCAATATCTCATATCGGAATCTTACTATCACACAAGAAAAAAATCCCGATCATTAGCTCTATAAAGCGAATCGGGAAATCCAGTATTCCAACGTTTCGTTCTCACGGAGAATGTTGGATAAGAAGATGTAATTTTTGAAGTACATATTTCCAATAAAATACGCAACCCGTGTTATCGCCAGATCGATCCGTGGTAATATCTTTACATAATTATTTACAATTAGAAGTATTTTAAGTGCACCTGTGTATAGCAGTGGCGCGCTCCGAGCACGTACGGTGAGCTGTTTTACCACTAAAGATTGTACTCATCAGAACTGATGACGCTTTGCCTGAGAAGCAGTTGGTACAATCTGTCAGAAGTAAAAATGTTTACAACTTTTTTTGTTTCATTATTACAATTATCAAGTCAACAAAGCAAACTATTAATATATAAAACAATAATAAGACCAACCTAAATCGAAAAAAAAAAAACAGTTTTTAACGCAAAATGTGTCATTTGCTTAAAAATTTAATTGATCAAGGAACAATCATAAGGTTCTGTAGGTACGGCGGACCACGTTGAAAGAATGCCAGATGACAGGATATTAAAAATCATAACTAGAGGAAGAGGTAAGTCGACTGTGGAAGAGGACTGGAGTAAGATGGAGAAGAATGGCCAGAATAGGAGTCGGCGGAGAGGCCACCCTGGAATGTAGTGCCGCGGAAGAATTATTTAAATGATTTTAATGAAATTAGTAATGGTGTGAAGCACACGCCTATGCTGTATATTATTATGCAACGTATAATGGAATACAGAAAACTTGTCTGAATAAAGTCATTTTAATACGTTTTAAATATAGTCGTCAAAGTGTTGCAAAAATACGAAAAGAAACACATCGAAGCAATTTTATTGTCACGTCAAAATGTGATCGCGTGAAGAAGTGGACTCTTTTTCAATGAATTATTGCTGCCCGCGATGGCGACGATTAAGATATAATATCGACTTTTGACAGTGAGTAATACGATATGATTTTAACTTTTCGATCGGCCGCTGATCCTCCGTGACCTGGATTCTACCGCTGGTCACCAGCCCTCGTCTCGGCCAGATTCGCGAGGAGATACCAACTCGGTCGGTAAAAACATCTGTTACTTATCGTTTTTCATTAGAATTGTTTCAATTGGGTTTGTGACCCTATTGTTCTGAAAGTACAAAAAACAAGTTTTTGATAACAAATTACAAATTAATTAGAAGAGTAATATTTTGGATACGAATATAACGTAGGTAGGTGATCAATAATGTATGTAATTTAAAATTCTTTTTTCATAATGACCCGTGTTCACGGGTGAGATTTCTCTCAGAGATTCGACTCTAGTGAGCGTAAATAACAGTATCGAGTTCAATGCGAAGCGATCTATCTATGTACAATAGATTACAATTGCAATTCTTTTCTAACCTTGCTTATTTCTATTCTAATTCTGCTTTTTAGCTTGTTTTTAGTTTGTTCTTTTTACCATATTTTTACTATGCTCTTTTTACTTGTTTCTAATGTCTATTTATTTTAACCAGCTCTTACACTATTATTATTTATTACTCCGTTTCTTTAATATGCTCTTACTTTAATGTTCTTTGTACTCTGTTCCTTACTTCTTACATATCTTTAGTCTGTATCTAAATATTTACTTTGTTCCTTTTACTTACTAACTACTTGTCTCCTTTTTGTTTAAATTAGTCCTACTTTACTTCCTACTTATGCACTTATCAGTTTTCAGGAATATTAAAAACAATTATAAATAATTAATAGAACCTAATGCCTATCTACCTCAGAACAAATATTTTATGTGTATCTAGTGAGGTAGGAAGCGGCTAACAGGCTTTCATATAAATAATAAGTAATATTGAATAGTTATTGTATTTGGTAGTGTATTAATTAGGCAAAAGAAAGTTATTTTGCTAATAAACGTTAATAAATGCCATAAACGATTTATCGGCACTAAAATCATATTGACTGTGAATCATCATATTGACTGTGAATCATCATCATTGACTGTGAATCGATGTCTCATTGAGAGATCATCGTGGACACGGGCCATATCGTAATCATTTTTCAAAGTTCAAATGATTCTGGTGTTTAATATACCACGAAACCTTTATCTATCGTTTTTGAAGAAACCTACTAAAATCAACTATAATTGTGAGGTCCAGAATCAAAAGCAGACATATCCACTTTACTTGTTTCGAGTAAAATGCATAGGAATATTGTACCATAGGTCACATGATCAATTGAATTAATTGTCTCATGGATATATCTGCGATTGAAATAACAAGTAAATTTTAAATGCGTTTTTATACGAAATATTTGTCTAATTTCGATAGGCTACCCTTGTAGACATTAATTTTCTTTATATTTGTATATACTTAATTCAAAAACCAAAAAAACTGGACATGACTGATTTTGATTTTATACCTCACAATTGCGGGAATATAGAAAAAAGTTACGTTCATACACCATATTCCAAAAATGATACATATTTCACATATACATGAATGTGTTTAATTAAATACAAATAAAATTAGATAGCTTCGGAGAAACAAAAAAAAAAATTAAACGTTGTATCATACGTAATATTTCATCATCATTTGTTTTTTGGCTGTTGCGTTATTGTCGTAAGTAAACAGTATTTTTTCGGTCTTGCAAATAACTTTTTTTTCGGCATCAGTTATTGAATGTGCTTAAAAAAAAGTATTCAATTTTTCGAAGGCCGTGCATGCTTCTGAAAACAAAGGTGCAGGCGAAGGATTCTCTTCATCAACATCTTCAACCTCTTCTGCAGTCACTTTTAATTCCTTCAATTCAAGAATCACCAGGGCGAGCTGCACAGTTGTCTACAAACAATAAAAACTATTTCTGTGTCAAGGTCCCTTAAAAACAAATTAAAAATGTTTGTAGTTATACATGTTTTTTTTACGTAATATTATACGGGTAAAGTTTTTGTACTTTTAAAACACCTACGCTTCAGTGATTTGACATTGACGATTAGCTCGCATATGTCAGTTCCATCACTGTTGACGCAAAACAGAGATCCTATCTTTCGACCCTTTCCCGCCGTGGCAGAACTCGCTGTTTAACGTCGATGTGCCGTTAGGCAGGTAATAATAGAACAAGCCAGTGTAACTAAAGATGCTGCGTAATTTAAACGATTAATGCGGTAAAATGATGCGTAAAGGAACGATCTAATTTTTCGTGTTTTGTATGAAATTAATTCCAGAGTGGAAGAAATAAACAGTACATGCGGGTAAAAAATTATTCGATTAACGATCGATCGAGATTACGCTGTATGTAGAAGAAGATTCTATTAACAAAAAGCGATTATTAACAATTAAACGACATTATGAATATTGTTGTTGTTACATGGAACACTAAAATAGCACTAACTTGGTGGTCTCCTGGGACTCGAACCGCCTTGATATACGACTACGATTGACTAGGCGACTATTTTATCACACAAAAAATATAGCGCGCCCACAGATCTAAATAAGACTGAAACACTACAATATTTAGGACAGATTAAAAAATGAAGATATAAGGAAATAATGTAAAGCTAATCTTAGTACAGTAAGTAAGATAAGAAAGGAGATAACTGTAAAAAATATATATGGCGCAAGTGTTGATGGCACCAGAAGTAAAAGACGTCCGCGGAAGACTCGGTACGACCAAGTAAAACAGATACTGGAGGTGGTCCTCTATTAGAAGCCTCAATAATAGGCGAGAAGATGTATGAATAAGGACGAGGCGAGAATTGTGTCAGGACAGAAGAGTGTGGCGTTCTATCCTTTTTGACTACCCTCTCGGGAAAGTGGCGTGATGGTAAGTAAGTTAGTCAGTTATCTTAAAATAAGACGGCGAAAAGTGAGTACAACATTAAAATTTCTTTATGCTTTCTTGGATTGTGTATTCTGAATTGGATAAATCTATCTACATCTTTATTAATACTTTGTATTTTAAAAATACAAAACTTAGATAATTTCTCTACCAGCAAAAAAATATAGCATTTGACAATATAGCTGATCTGACAGTTTGAATTTCTACTATTCAAGTTGTCCGAGTTGTAGAGTCAGAGATGATGATAGTAATCCACAAACCTCGAATGTAAAAAATTCCCTCTGGGAAGTTCAAAGCAGTCTCTTTTTTCATACTTTAATTATTTTCTTTATATTAATTTAAAAGTTGATTTTAAAGTTTAATTTACATAATCATATATTACATCACGCTGCGCAAGTCCACCGGTATATACTCTTTATATTTAGCCAAGACACAAACCGCTTCTTTTTTTTTTTTTACAAAAGTCCATCTAGTGAAAAATATGTTTTATGAAAACACCGGCCGTGGCCGCATGGCAATTGATTTTACTAGAAAATAGTATTCGAATATTACCATATAATAATTTAATGTTTTACACGACTTTCATAATACTTTCCTCTAGTCCTATCGAATTACGCAACTGTATGATTACATTGATTAAAACCTGTTACTTGTAACACTGTGTAACTGTATGAATAAAAGAAAACCAATAAATAATCTCTCTGCTCAATTTCAAGTTTTTTCTTTGAATGGATAAAAAAATATAATAAGCATAACATTAATATTTATTATTAATCACGTTTACACTGGGCCTTTTTGTGTGAACAAAGATTAATCGCGAGATGGCGAGCGATCAATAAAGCATCCGGAAATGGCTACGCTGTCACCGGAACGACTGCCGGGCCCAGGCAGATGAAGCAATTGGTTTTTTGATGGTCCAAAGCAGTCCCGGCGGTAGACATGTGGGGTAATAAAACCAGGAATCCTGATTGTTTTGGGACATCCCTAAAATGTTGCATTCATTAAGACGATACATTAACAAAATTAGTTACTGTTAGATTCTTGTACGAAACATCATATTTTTTATTTGCCAATATAGTTTGAGCATTTTAACAATCGTTCAAAGGTACATAAAATTAAGTAATATATTAAAGTCTAGGTTAGGTTGGATTAGGATACATAAAGATAGATTACATTAGGTTTTACTACATGGTGTAGCGGACTGTGAGTTTGTTTAAATAGTATTCAACTTCAGCACGGGAATTACAAATGTGTCCAGAATGACACAACATATTTATTTTTAAATGCGTCTTTGAATTTACAAATAACTTTATTATTTACAAGAAAATGGTGTGTCTCTTATCACATTTGTTTTTGTAGCTTTTCTCAGTCGTTAAAAGTTCAATATTAAAATTTAAAAGCTCTGGTGACAGATAAACGTGTAACGCATATAAATTTGTATTATCTTCTTCTTCTTATTTTCCTATCAAAACACTTTTTATATGTTTTATCAAAGTGTATTAGCGATATTTTTTTTTTAATCTGGAGAAGATTGACAACAGAGTACTACGTCTCTGCAGGGTACGTTTGCTACCGCGCGGTAGCTGGTGCGGGCAGGCTAGTATTAATTAAAGAAGCGTAAGGTTTTATTAAAAATTAAGATAAATTATCTTAGTTATGCAACACAACACGGTGAAGCACGCACTTATATTTGCTAGAATAGTGCTATCAAATCTTCATCGACGTCAAATATCTCAGTTTTAGTAGAATGTGTCTCCAACACATTGTTGCAGACATTCATACAAATGGTATAACAAACTAAACTAATTAACTTACTATCGCACCGTTTTCTCACAGATGTTGGAAGAGAGAAACTTCCCGTTCTTCTGTCGTGGAATACCATTCTTGCCTCGTTTACCTTCACACACTTCTCGATTGTTGAAGCTTTTAACAGAGATGTTCTCTTATACCTGGTTTATTAAGTAAAGTCAAATCTTTGGCGGAAGCCCTCAATTCCTGTTGTCTTCAACGCTTGCCTCATATATTTTCTTTAGCATCACGCGATTAAAACATCTCGGCAATTTTATTTCTTTATTATTTATTTCTCCATTTTCTGCACACTGATCTATGGTATTTACATTCGTTTCTAAATAGTTAATTCTTCACTCCATCGCGCAGCGCTTAAACCATTTGTACAAAAACTAACCAGTGAAATCTTTTCTGCAGCCCTGTAAATAATGTGTCGTAATGCCTCGAGAATTAATTTAAATATAATACTGTTATACTTGTTTTAAACCATTTTTTAATAAAAAAAAGTTCATTTTTAGTGAGCGGGAAACAAGGCCAAAGCGCGATGAGAGCGAGTGAGCAAGATGTCCGCTCTCTCTTTACATACAAACTCGTTATTGCACAATCTGAAAGAACAAAAATGTAGTAATTAATATATAATTCAGTATTTAATAGTTCCCCCCTGTCGTCGGGCCAGGTCCAAAGTGACCCAACTTGATTGTTGGGAGACATTTTGGAATCGCTTAAAAACATTTTCGTTTCGATAGACCTGTGACAGACACAGATGATATTAATATTACGTTATATTTTGCCGGCTATATTGTGTTTTATCAATTCCAAAAACAGTGGTGTGCATCGTGTATATACATATAAAATCAATTCTGTCGAAAAATATTGTTGTTGCTACCGGGATTCGAATCTGGATCTCTTCCTATTCGGAGAACGTGCATTATACGATTATGCTATACCAACACAGTGAATTAACGACAAATTTTCGAACCTATATGTTACACTTTTCAAATTAATACATCTATCGTTCCATTATTTGAAAGCCGTCTACTTTGTTTTTACGGAATCTCAAATACTTTTGAGTAAACCAATAAGAGACGCCAGAATGAACAATTTAGGTATTTGAAATTTAATTTGAAAAGTGTAACATATAGGTTCGAAAGTTTGTCGTCAATTCACTGTGTTGGTATACCATAATCAGATAATGCACGTTCCCCGGATTGGAAGAGATCCAGGTTCGAATCCCAGTAGCAACAACAATATGTTTCGACAAAATTGATTTCATACGTATATCTTCCTTTTAAAATTAGCAATATTAACTTTGTGGTTAAAATTCATATTTTAATTTTAACAATTTGAGTTACTAAATTTATTTTTTTAAATAATTGTTTTTTTTTTTTAAATAGATTTTTTTAAAATAGATTCTGGTAAAGAAACAATAATATATGTTTTAGTTAGTTATGCCATCCTGAAGAAGAAAATGGTATTTTTCGAAAGCGGTAGATGTATTTAAACTCAATTTAGTGGTTAATAAAACAAAGTAATAATTTAAAATATGTATATCTTTCTAATTAATACATTTCATTTATATTTAAAATTAAAATCTCCCTGCAGAAAATCTAACCCCGGTATCCCGCGTGACAGGCGGGAACACTCACCAAAATGTTGCCGAGAAATCGAGCAAGACGTGAAAATAGCAGCACACAAAGGCGCCTGGTGTTGATCTCAGTGCCTACCGGTAAATGTGAAAATACAACACCAGGTGTGAGAAGGTATATTGAAATGTTACGATATTTTCTAACGCAGTTTTAGTGACAAAATTTACTGGGGGACCTGCTGAATTTACAATTTCTATATTAAAATACACTAAGTAGTAGAATGGCAACGGGAGAATTTATACAATGGATATTATTTAGTAGTTTGGAAACGGTGTAATGTGTAGACCGTCTGCTTCCTGGCGCTAGGAAATTGATGATCAACTGTCGGCAGGCTTGCAAGTTATAAGAAAGCATATAGGACACGACCGACAATAACAAAACCATATTTTTATAACATAAACGATTACGTACTTGCACGTACTCGTACATAACAATTACGCGTGCAAATTGCAATCGTTTTGATATATGATATGCAGTAGCACAACGGAGAGCTGGTTTAACACGAGCCAAACACCTGCTTCTGTGTCTGACTGCACCTGAAGCCCAGCATCTGTTCCTTCCAAGATCGCCGAGTCCACGTAGCCATCATTACTGGAGTCATAAATAACAATAGGTCGTATAATTGACAAAAATAAACGCGCTCGTAAGATGCGAGGTTGCCACCTACCGACAGGAGCGGATTTATGGCGGAAGGATTTGTCTCACGGAATACTTCCCCCAAAATGATGACGTAACAACATAACGTGAACACGAACAGCAACACAGATTTATAGATGATATCATAGGTCATACTATCATTAATAATGGACTTGGAGCCCAGAGCTCCCGAACTGACCCGACACAGTCCAAGCGTATACGAAGTTATGATCTGAAGATCTGCTTAAACAATGTTTCTAAGCCTTATTTTTGTAATTCTTTCTTTTCGCTTTCTCTGTGACTTCTAATTTTACGTCCCTATACTAAGTGATTTCGCTATCTTTTTTACTGCTCTATTCTAAGGAAAACCCTGTAGAATATCTCTATTCAATTACTAAATATAAATGCTGGATTGATGTGGTCGTAAGACGCTCTCTAAGTGTTCAAGAGCTCAAGGTAATCCACTCCGAGATATATCAAAACTCATTTTAATCCGAGTTTACCAAAATAGTCTTGTTTTCATATCCCAAACGTTTAACTACGTTATTTATTCTCTTATCTCCCTAATCACCAGGGGGACCAGATCTCTCGGAAGGTTCGATCTGGTTATAACTTCCTTGCGTGGCAGAGCAGAAACTGTACGAGACATGCCATGGACCGGAATATTCGGCCACAAATCATCCACACCGTCACACGCAATACCCAGCCGCAGGTCCATGATGGCGATCCTCTCACTGAGAATATGACGAGCCTGAAAAAGAGATACATGCTGATACAAAAAATATTGTTTCATTACGCGCCGAATTTCAGAACTGTACCTCTCTGATACAAGTCCACGTTCGCTCAATGAGACAAAAATCTCTAAGAGTCGGCAAAGGTACGTGTGTACCTACTGTATGTGTTATTCTAATTCATGAACAAAACACAAGCAGTGATGATTCATAATGAAAATTCAGTGATGTTTGAACTTTTTTTTAAAGAAATTATTTTTCACTTATTTTATTATACATATATTGTATATATGCAACTTAATCAATTATACATTTTATTTTTACACAAAACTATGTTCTGCTCTTTACGCACTCTAGAGTCAAATAGAATAATATTAATTAAATATTTTCATAGTTATCTCGGTCTTGATACAGCTTATCGTCTAGGTTTTGTGGAACATAATATTCAGGATTCTTCAATGATGCTTTTCTATCCATTTCGATGTTTTGCTGCTACCGGTACATATTAGCCTGGGCTTATTGGTCATTCACCTTGGACCCAAGTCTCGGGCAGGGACCCAACGATTTATTTATTTATCCCCTCCATCCACTTTATGACTACTTTAAGGCTTTCCAGCGTTTCCATAAATCTTTCGTTTTTGCTCTCCTCTCAGCGCGACTGTCACTCAGCAGTCGCTTCTGCTGCAGATCCAGCAGACAGTGATTCTAAGATTAAAGACCTTGTAATTATTATTTTTTTAAATAAAAAGTTTTAAATTTACAGCGAATTTAAAATTACACAATATAATTTAAACATAATAAACGTTAATACTCAAGATTTTATTGGGAGATTTAGTAGTTTTCGCTTGTTTTCTGCAACATAGTATCATAGCTATTTTCGCTGTTACAAAAAACTAGTCCGAAGTCATTTTTTCTGCTAGCTACTACCCTCTAGCAGTGGATCTGTCATGGTTTGATTAGCTCATTTGCGACCTGTCTAGCTTGGAGAGCTCTTCTGCTGCCAGTATTGGTCTCAGAATGCCTGGAATGCGCAAGCCTCCTCACCACGGCATGATAAAGATTCTGTCGACTTCTCTGGTGATTGCCCTAAGATCTAGAGGAGTGGAGGAGCACAGTCAAGAGGGCGGGAGTTCATGAAGTTCACGACTTCAGTCATAAGGGATATAGATACATACGGTTATACAAAACATATAAAGATAAGCATTGTAACATATAAAATCTATTAAAAACCTTAAAAATATGTAAATTATTTAAACGTTTATTTCGATACAAGTTTGCCACCTAATAGTTTTATTTAAAGTGTAAAGTCATGTAATACGCACGTGTTTCTGCATCATAGTGCGTCAGACACGTAAACTACTACATGTTGAAATATAGAGGTACACTATAACCAAAGAAAAGAGGCATGTTGTGATAATAAACTGCAAGAAAATAATACGATGTAGACTTCAGCACTTAAAAGGTTTGATCAATTAACCCCTCGGAAGGGAAAGATATTCATTCTCATTCTTAGTAAACTATAATGGTATTTAAAAAAACTTTCAAAATTCATTTTCTTAATAATTGTCTAACGAAACAGTAAAAATTATTCTTTCTTTCTAAAACTCTTTAACTCATAATTTTGAAGAAATTCTTATTTTTGGAACATGAAAAGGAATATATATTTATTATGTTTATTTAATGAAAGCTGAAATAAAATTTATGTAATTATGACGTCAAATTGACTAAGATTTATTATAATAAATGTTTTATTTTATCGCACATATTACAAGAAAAATTATAGAGTTTAGGCCATATTGCCATTAATTTTTTTTCACAGATTGTAAAGCATTAAATCGTAAAAATAACTGCATCAATATTATAATATTTTTACACTTTGGTCATATAAAAACTCATTTTTCATGTACGTAAACGAGTAAATAAAGTAAAGTTAATAAATACAATATAAAAAGCAGAATTAATAATAATGTGATAAAATAAAGTATCGTGTTTAAATAATTATAATCTCCTATAATTTATTGTAATTTCTTCAACCGCTTCAATTAGAGACCTAGAAGCCTTTTAGGAGGATTCTCCACGCACTATTGTAGATCACAAATACAAAGTCTTACAGCATTTTTTCTTCATATCTTTTATTCTTGAGAATCAAATCGGAAATTTGATATGAATCTTATACGAGATCCAAATATAAATCGAGAGAGAAACTTACAGTTATACATACTCCAAAGAGTTAAAAGGAATATTCTTGAAACCTAATACAAATGAAGTTTCAAGAAAATTCCTATATGTAATATAAATTCAAAATCGTTTTGGTTAAATAACTGCATAAAATGCCTGATGACTGAAGAAAGAAGAAGTCAAGAAGGGTGCTTTGGATTTAGGTAAGGCATATGGCGCAAATATAAAAGTATTGAAAAAATACGATAAAAAGTGGAGGGGATTCTGACGCGTGTCTGACGACGCGCTGAGGAGCACATATGGTGTACGGCAGGGATCAGAAATATTTCCCATTTTCAGTGTAAAATATATATTTACCGTACATTTAAAGATCCAAAAATTTATATGCAAAACGCTTTGATTAAAATGTAGGATTTTTTTTTTACTTATTATTAAAACTAATTTTAAATGACGGAGAATTAATTTAAGGAACTGAAAGGATTGAAATATTATAAATAGAATGAAGACACTTATTTATATCTTGGATGATTCAGATAAGCGGGTGTATGTTAATTGAAGAATAATATATATTATGAGAGGACTTGGTACAAGTCTATAAAAACAATTTTTCAAAAGACCAAAAACAATGTTTAAAAAATTATCACGATTTCATAAATACGCAGTATTGATTTTACGGGTGTTTATGGAGTAGTAGAAACGTATTTTTATGATTAGCATATATTACACGCTTGAACTGGTATCAATCAAGTACAATTAATTATTTCGCTTTTAAATTAAGCCTGTACCGAGGTGTCCATCCAAATTTACGCTAATGGATTTGTTAGATTTGTTATTATTTTTTTATTTGGTTGATTAAAGTAATCATGCACTTTATGTCTATTGAAACTATGACACGATTATACTTTTCTGCGGATACTGTATTTTAAAATCTAGATACAAAATCAAAAAGTACAAAAAACAGATCATTCGAAACATGGTAAATGAATACAAATGTGACAGTTAATTCAGCTACACTACCAACTGTCTCTGCAGTTTCCAATTGTCGGTGATACCTGCTGCAGAATATTGAACTTAAAAAATAGTCTCTGGGTCACTATAAAAGGTAGCGCATAAACGCCACCTGGGGTCACCATCCTTCGCGGCTTTGTGGTTTCGTTGCCAGAATATTGTGAAAACGTTTTAAACCCGAAAATAAACATGATCACCAAGAAATCACAAAACATTCACGAATCAAACACACGTTGACTGTGAGCGGATTATATATTGTACTGGTAAATAATACGAAATTTATTTTTACACACTTTTTAATAAAAGGAGGGTCATTACAATGTTAAAGTGTATGCAGATGCGTCCGATTAAAAAAAAAGACGAGTTGGTGATAAAAAGGTAACATTTAGTAGATTTTTAAATATTCTATTAGCTTTTTTTTTTTTTTAGGAGAACACATTCTTATTGTGAAGTTGTAATTATTCAGAACATAGGTCTGTGATATTTTAAATAATCTTCACAATAAGAATGTGTTCTCCTAAAAATAATAAAGTTGTATCAATGTGTCCAAAATTTAATAAAAATGAATTGATAATTCTAGCGTCTGCTATCAGTTTACTCAAAGGTATTTGAGATTCTGTAAAAATAAGGTAGATGGCTCTGTCAAATGATGGAACGATTAAATGTATTAATTTCAAAAAGGTAACATATAGGGTCGAAAATTGTCGCTAAAAATAATGTCGCTGTAGCTTAGTTGGATAAAGCACCTTCCCCGGTTAAGAAAGAGATCCAGGTTCGAATCCCGGTGGCCCAACAACAATATTTTTCGATAAAATTGATTTTATATGTATATCTTTATAATTAATATATTTAATTCATATTTATTCTATTAGCATTTAAAAAAGCGTTACAAAATTTCGAATAATCTTAGAACTTCGCCGGTGGACTGAATTACATCTATAAGAAATATTGTAATTGGTGGGTATATTTCGTATTTTTGTAGACACCAATTAGGAAGGAAAGGGATGTGTAGGAAAAATATATCTGCGGTATGATATCACCCACCCAAAAACGAACAACTGAACAAAACAACAAATAGTCTACGACCGCAGTCACAATAGAGCACAATCCATCATCCATCCCTTTGCATCGTCCTTGTGATCCAGTCTTCGCTTTCACTTTCCTCAGGATATCTGTAACGGTATATCATTCCCGAAATTCTAGGTTTTTAATCTCTTCCATTCTCGTATAATATTATTAGACATTGGACTATAAACCTCGCGCAAGACTTTATTTTCGAAGACCTATAATCTATTTTATCATATTATATTATAAGGTTTATTACCCCGGTTACGCTTCATATTTCTCAATTTTTAAAGAAAATTATAAATAAATTAACTACCTCATTGAAACTATTTGAATGGGTTCAGTTATGAGGAAGAAAATTAATATCGTGAATTGCTTATTATGCCTTCACTTTCAGTGATCAACTTTCTTTTGCTTACAATATATACAAAATACTGCAAGCAATGTATTTCAATGACTGCCAATTATCAGAACTAAAAGTTTGAAACAAATAATAATTTGTAAGCATTCGGGAAAATGTATAATTTTGTCATTCTTTAATCGAAAGAACAGATTTTAAAAATAAACACAGTCTTAGATAACATCGAAAGACTTAACCGAAAAAATAAACTCGTGGGAGTATTTTTTTATGGTTTCCTTTAGTTCTGTTTGATGCTTTCCCCTCGGCGCCAGGGTCTGCCCGCGGTCCTCGGCTGGAGGAAGCTGCGATCGGGTTACGGGCGACACTTTTGCAACATTTTACCACGCAGAAAAGAGTGAAATCCCCTTCGAGCGCACTATTAACCTAATTAGGGAGTTTAGCCCGCAACGAAAGCGAGCACTTTTATCTCACCGCTCTTTATACTGAGCGGGACGCGGTGCCGGTACTGGATACTGGATACCCAATGCGCCACTGTATCGTGAGTACCTGCGTTGATTTCTATACTTATATTTAATCACGTATAATAATTATTCAATGAAACGAAACAGATACAACGGCATTTGATTTTTATAAATATATTTACTTGAACTAAATAAAGCACCGAAGACATTAACAATTTTATATGCTTGATGATTTAACAGAAAAACAAAAGTATAAAAGCAAAGCATTTAACTAACTTACCATCACGCCGTTTCTCCGCGGGGTAGACAGATAGGATAGAGCGCTACACTCTTCTAATCTGACACACAAATTTCTCCTCATCGACATTCATGTATCTTCTTATTCAAGCTCGTCGATTATTGATGCTTCTAAAAGAACCATCCTCCAATATCTGGTTTACCTGGTCGTGCCAAGTTTTCCAACTTTTGGGTCCATCAACTCTTGCGTAATATATGTACCTTACTATTCTCTTTTCATTCATCCGTTCCATGTGATCAAACCACTATAATAAATATGAATAAAAAAATTTTTAATCAAAATGCACTGCCCGATTTTGGAGTATTACCCTCCACAAGTATTATTGTGCGCACATTGAAAATCATAATAAGCGATGCTTTAAAATTCATTCCCAATGCACCGAATATGGACCAACTGTTGAGGCTGCAACGCTGAATGCATTCCGCGCGGACCGGCTGTGCAGATCAAAGTGATGCAAAGATAAATTTTTTCAAGCAAACTCAATTAAAGTTCTGCGGAACTCGGTTTGACAAGATGCCATTCATAATCCTTAATTTAGGTATTGGGACCGGCGATTTCTTGTTTTTTGACGTCGGAGAAATCAAACGATTTGTCATTAAATATATCATTATTACATTATGTGCTCTAGAAAGTGTTCCTTTAGAAAAGGTAAAAATTAATTTAATCATTTATTATTTTCCATTGGGATTGATAATTGCTTAAAAACTACACTAACACTTACTTTTATTATTTTTCATTATGTGCATGGGAAGTTAGATCAATTCAATCCAAAACAAAAACAATGTATTAATACATACATCAAAATATATTTGCTTTGTCATAAAAAAACAATCTCGTAGGGTTATTTTGGCAATCGTAAAATAGTTTATAGTAAATAGTACTAAATCTCTAAAATTGTCCACAGACATCATATTTTTAGCTGGCAAACTGATTACTAGGTAATTAAAACAAATTAAATAAATCTCTTGGAAAGATGGACAGAATAAAATATGCAATAAAAATATATTTTATTAAGGAGAACATATTCTTATTGTGAAGTTGTAATTATTCAGAAAATAGGTCTGTGATATTTTAAATACTAATTAAATGTATTAATTAGAAAGATATACGTATAAAATTAATTTTATCGAAAAATATTATTCTTGCGCTACCGGAATTCGAACCTGGATCACTTTCCAAACCGGGGAAGGTGCATTATTCAACTATGCTACAGCGACAGTACTTTTGACGACAAATTTTCGAACCTATATGTTACACTTTTCAAATTAATACATTTATGGTTCCATTATTTGAAAGTCATCTAATGTAAACCAGTTACATGTTTTACAGTATGTATATTTAAACTTTGTATAAACCACTGTGAGTTATTTTTACGTCAACCGGTTTCGATACTAACGAAGATATGTTACATGATATGTCACAACTACAAAGTTTATATATAGATACAATTTATTTTTCTGTTTTATTATCAATATTTAAAAATCTGATATATGCAGTGGGTAAATGATTGTTTTTTATTTTTGTTTTTTAACATAGTACCATGTTTTTTTCGTGTAATTTTATTGTCCATGTTAGAATGTAAGTTATTTGACACCTTATGTTGTCTATGTTCAATGCCGTTATAATAATCAATAATGTAATTTCCAATAAATAAACTTTAAATACTTTATAAATATTTCCCAAAATTACAAATAAACCAATGGCAACTGCTAACGTATGTGGAGAAGCTAGAATCGTGCTTTAAATAAGGCTCGATGGCTATGAGGGTCGATCGGGATCTGGGCAACAGTAATATTGTCATCCTCTCGCCGTGTGCAAGAACGTCCTGCTAGAACTGGCAGTGGAACTTCCTCGCGGACATAGCGTGACTGAATAAAAAATTAATAGTATTATTATACTGGCCAGAACATGGTGTGATGTGTTATTTATTCTTATTAAACGGAGTGCGCAGTGAGCAGGTGCGCAGCCGCCAGGTAACTTCCGCCATTACTGGATCGGATCTCAGCGAGTAGCCTTTATTATCTCAGATATTTAAATCGTCAAGTTATTATTATTACATCCATTTAAATTGAAGGACTATCCCTGTACACATTTCGTATATTCTAGAGACTAGTTATACGTACCTAATGGTAAACATATACATTTCTAATAATGATGAGCTCAAAATCACGAACCGTGAGTCAATCACTGAATATATAGAAATGTGATTTGTGATTAATTTTTTTATTTGATTTATATTTGGTTGTGTTTTTTTTTCTTTTCTTATCTGTTCAACGAACGTTGGCTATTCACATTCACTGTACACATCCTTATTGTGAAGTTGTAATTATTCAGAACGTAGGTCTGTGATATTTTAAAATACTATTTAAATGTATTAATACTTAATTAATGTATTAATTTCAAATAATGGGACGATAGATGTATTCATTTAAAAAATGTAACATATAGGTTCGAAAATTTGTCGTCAATCCACTGTGTTGGTATAGCATAATCGGATCCTGCACGTTCTCTGGATTGGAAGAGATCCAGGTTCGAATTCCGGTAGCAACAACAATATTTTTCGATAAAATTTATTTTATATGTATATCTTTCTAATTAATATATTTACTTTATTTACTGTACAAAAAAAGCTGTACAATAGACCGGCCAATATATTATGTTCTTCTTCCAGGGCCCCGATTTCCAGCAATCTTTCCCTGCATTATGAGGTGCGAGATCTCATATTTTTCTGGATGTCTCATCACATGTCCGAAATATGGAAGTTTTCGGGTGTTAATTGTTTTAAATAGCTATTTCAATTAGTAAGATAAACAGAAAAATAACTATCTATCGAAAAAATATTTAGTAGATACCGGGATTCGAACCTGGACCTCTTCCTATCGGGGGAAGCGCGTGCTCTATTTTTTCTATAGCAATCGAATACATTTTAATTGATACTTTTTTTCTTTATTCATCTAAACTATTCATTCGTAACTATATCGATTCAGCTTATTTTGAGCGTTCTTCTGTAGATCCACATCTCAAATGCTTCAAAAGCGCCGGCTAAAGTTATTATAATATAAGGCACTTTACCTGTAAAGAAAGACATTAAAAAACATATGATTGAAAAAAGTGGGAGTTGTTTTCTGTCATTACTAATAAAATAAAAATATTACAACATAAAATAATTGCATGTACATAATTTAATGAAACATTTAATTCCGCTCAAATACAGATTTTACAAACATTTTACAAGCCGTTAGTTCAATCGAAGATGTGTATTTAGAACACCGCACGGTGCGAGCGAAATGAGTACATATTGTATTTAGTTTGGGTCAATTTGGGCAGTGGCGTAACTGCACCAATGCGGTGCATCGGGGCCCACGCCCTATAATAATTTTGATATTGGTTACTTTTCTCAGCGCTAATATAGACTAATAATTTTTAAAATTCACTAACAAGAAATTCAGTTATACAATAATACAAATCATTTCTCACTTGTATTATTATATTATCGTATACAGTAGTAACTCGCTAACAAGAGTAAGGAATTTTTTTCACTAGCGTTTTTCCTTTATAAATAAATGGTTACAATTGTTTACCATCTTTATTTTTTTTATGATGTGAAGTGACCTATTTTGTTCTAAATCTAAACAGCCTAATAAAAATATTTTTATATCTTATATAATACAATACATATTCAAGGGCCCTTCCATTTTGCTTTGGAGTCCATCGCCTTTTTGCATTGGAGCCCAATTTTTGTGGTTACAACGCTTATTTTGGGATAGGTTTTGCGAAAAGCTATGCGATACATGTGCGCAGATTTATTTGTAAATTTTCAAATTCTTCAGCTTTATTTGATAATTTTTAAATACTTAAAACAGACTCGTAATATGTCAGTAAATACGTCAATTAAATTGGTCAAATTTGTCATAAATTATTATATACTGTTGTATTCCGCTTTTTATGTGTTTGTGGTAATTCATTAAAAACAATTCACTTTGTTTAAACATCACTTTATATTTGCTATTATCGACTGGTTTCGGAACCACCGTTTCTTCTTCAGGGTGTACAAGATACTAACTTAGCGTAATAGAATATGGGCAGTCATACATTAGTGTCAGGTGTTAAAGTGGGGGTGGGTGACTGGGATGGGAAGGAAAATATAGATAACTCGAAAGATTTGGTACTTCTCAGTTACGCTAAATAATCAGCAAAATAATCGTTTCTAAACTATTTAAATATACCAAATTATCTATGGATCTTTCTAATATTCTTACACGTTTAATTAACTTACATTATAATTTGTATTAAAAATAGCACAGAACTATGTTCTGAAATTGTAACTTCACTGAGTGGTTTGAATGTGGTTTCATCAAATATAATAGTACTAATTGTATTTCTGAATAACGAACACAGAAGGTAAAAGAAGGAACGCTTTGAAGATTGAGTTGATTGAGATCAAAATAAAATACAATAAATGTGTATGTATTGTATTAGTCACAGACCAGTAAATGAATAGACATGAAATAAAGTGTACGTATAGGAGAGGGGTTAGAAACATTAGACACATTTATGCAATAGTAAAAGTATTTACTCTACGAAAATTAAATCTTTGTGTAAATACGTATTTTTTACATTAATGCATATTATATTATCAGCGTTTAAATTTTCGTTCCAATCGTGTCATATTTTAAAAAAAGTCGCGGAGCCATTTGATTGCGTAAGTGGTACCAACGTGATCACGTGGGTGACACTAGAATGAAAATATTGGGAAAAGAAATTTACGTTAGTTCATTCACACAGCATTATTTGTGTATTATTTATTTGAAGACCCTCTAATAATGGCAAAAACAAAAAAAAATTAACATGGAATAATTGATAGTAGGTCAATGATTCGTTTGAAAAAATAGAATTTTCAAAGAATAATGTTGTAATGTAATGTTGTTTTTGATATCAAATTAAGTTATTATTGAACACATATAAATTGGGTACCTACCTAGGTTGAATAGGAGAGCAAAAATTTTTGTCCTTTTGGTTATCATCTGGAATCGAATTGAATTATTGTTAAAAACGTAGAAAGTAGGTACCTACCTATACAGGTTGAATACGTAAAGATCAATTAATTCATTGAAAATGCAGCGAATAATATTTTTGCATATTCAGTCAATTAGCGCAATAAAATCAAATTATATCATATAATATATATCACGCACATTTTAAACCCTTATTTTTCCCGTTCCCTATAGAATGATTTCACTTTCTTTTATCTCATTTATTTATTTTAAATTTTTTAAATATATTTAGTTGCATTTTTACTATTTTTTTGACTTATTGCTGAAGAGCTGCATATTTTCCGCATAAAAGAATAATTTTATTCAAAATATGCGTGCACACGGCTTACGCTCGTAGGCCATTAATAAAAGTATGACAAATAAAATAACGAGAATTGTATTTATGTAGATTATTTTAAAGAAATATTTCACTGTATTGGCTGAGTTCATAAAAAAGTCTACATAATTTAATACATTAAGGATATCATTGTTTGCTTTTGATATTGGACGATATTAATAGATCGCAACAACATGGATGACAAAGAATAATTTTTGAAAATTGTTACCCCTAAATAAATAAGGTTACCTCAATAACAGTACAAACACGAATCAGTCAGCTTAGTGAAACGTAATAAAAAGAATAATTCTGTAACACTTCGGTGACATCAAAAGCGTACTTAATAAATTGCCCACTTCTACGATGTTCAACTATTTTCCCTACTCAATGTATATAAGTTAGTAGATCTGATCGAGGTTACAGCGCCATATGGATTGCGGGTCGAGGCTCCCTCCTTCTATTGTCAGTTTTTTTTTCAGAAAACTTACCACCCTACTCCTATTATTTTATGGAATCCTTGTAGAAAATTAATATGGCAGCAAAAAATCTAATAATAATCGAGTATTATTATCCGGACACGGGCACTGCGGCAATGTAATTTTTCAATTGAAAACACACCGATGAAGCCAGATATTTTAATTTTTACTGCCGGTGACACATGACGAAAACACGAAAATAAACGTGGTAAAGCCAAAATAATTTAAACACAATACTTTCTTACATTTTTTGTACATTTTGTGTGCGATTAGTCACACGAACAAAGAAACATCATTTTTAACGGTTTTTGTTGAAGATGTTTGTAATAAATATATATGGAACTAGCGTTTCTTCTACGTTAAATCGCGTTTATTGTATAGTTTAGTATCCTTGAGGAAACCATCTATTCAAAATACGATCTAACCTAGAAGAGACGCTATATACTAATGTTCGTGGAAACCTTAAATAAAACGTTTATAAATTTATATACATATATAATTAAATATGTCTGTCTGTTCTCTATAAAACAGATTTATACATAATTTTACGTAGTTATTCTTTAGGACCTTGAGCAAGACAGATGCATCCCCTCTTCCTAGGCCATTTTCTCAATATCCCGAGATGTGTATTTCAAATTTAGCTCCCTTCCGTTTATCTCACCATTCCCATATCTGTAACAAACTTCACTTAAAGCCTTTCTCTTTAGGACCGCCGTAAAACACCCCAACAACCTAAATTTGAATTTGACAGGTTCGGAAGCAAAGTAATATATTCGTTGCCCTGTATGCTATACTAGTTTCTAACAGTAACTTTGCTTTTCTGCGATAACAGCGAGAAAAGATTAATGAAGAAAAGAAAATGTTATTGAAAGAGAGGACACTGAGTTATTTAAGGTAGAAGTAGACATTGGTCTTCTGTTTCTTTTACGACTCAGTTGGCTCTAAAGTTCATAACCGCAATCGCTACAGAACGCCGTCCACCTTCCACCCCTAGTGATCCAGTCTTCTGAACTTAAAATGGAATAAGGTCTATCTTCTATTGTGTCATCGCAAATTAGGATGACATGGAAAGAATGAAGTATGGAGGGGCTAGTGGTAGAAAGATTAGCGATGTCTGCTAGTTACTAATAAATCTACAAGACGGCTCTAAGAAGAGCAAGGCGAGTAAGATTGCGACATTAAGACTACAAAGTAAGAATAAAACTATTTGTTTTGTTTATAGTTAACCAAATATTCGATTTATTAGTAGGTGTACTTATCTTTAATAGATTTAAAATAGAACAAATTGAGATATTTCTTTAAAAAATAAATTTAACTATTAAAGCTGCAGTCACTCTCAGGTAAAAGTCTCATTGAGAGGCACATGGGGCATTTAAGACCATATTAAAAAAAGAAAAGAATTTGTTATAAATAGTTTATTTAAAAAATTGTGGTAACATCTTATCTTTATATTTTCATCCTGAATTTATATACTAGAGGAAAATAATTAAATATTATTATTTAAAATTTATAGGAAAATTGTTCATTTATATATTTGATTAAATGCAGTTTATATTATGCATAATTTAATATATACACTATATAACAACATAAAACATAAACGATTCTTTTAGTAGAAGAACCTTACAACTTTTTTTTAATGAAATCACATTTGTGTTGTGATATTACATTTTCAGAATATAGTTCTGTGGTATTTTAATTTCAAATTACTAAAACATTTATTTATGTAGTATAATTTGGTTTAAAATAATTCTGAAATATTAAATCTGTCAACCTTGTTTTGCGCAAACCCTGACAGTATCCCACCACACGGATGCAGCACATTGCACATTGAAGTGCAGTGCAGTTGAAGGGTCGGGCACTCAGCACGAGACAGGATGCGCGCGCCGCGCCGCTGGCATCTGACACGCGACTCGCCGCGTGCCAATATATAACGCAAAGCAGGGCTGCCAGCTACAATACTATTATTTTTTTTATTACATATACAAAAAGATCGTCTTAAAATCAGTGTTCACAAAATTCAATGTAAATTATATTTTTTATGTGAAAATGCGATGTATTTCATCTTCGGTCTAAGAATTTTTTTTTTTTTTCTAAATCATTTAATTTATTTTTCTTTTCTTAATTTCTACATGAAGTCTAGTGCAAGCAAGCACTATTGGGTTAAAAATGATTACAAGAAAAATTACATGAAAAATATATTTGCTCGCCATGGAAACATTACGATGGATTATCAATCATCCAAATCAATTATTAATATTAAGTAATACTGACGCACTTGGATGAGTAGATTAGGAAGTCCAGTCGCATGTAGAGAAAATTAGTCAAAATCTATAATCAGTGCATTCTTCCCATCAGGAGGTAATTTTCAAAAGTGGTCAACTCCAATTTTATTTTACTGGCATTACTAGATCACTCTCTTGACATTAAATGATTTTTTAAATAGAGCCATATTCAACGACAAATCGTTTAAAAAAATTCTAAATTTAGGACTATTTTTCGATAGCGGATAAATCTTGAAGTTGCTGCATTGCTGAAGTCATTCATTTTCGCTACCAAAAAAATAGTGAATTTATCATTAATCATTATTTGTCCCATTTTATTACATTGTCCAAAAGAGGATTTGACACAATTTGAAAATTATTTCTTGAAATAGCGTAGTGAATTTTAAATGCAATCTATAATAATAATATTTGTAATTATTTTTGCATACTTGTTGCTCGTAACAACTGGAAAATCAAAATTAGAATATAATAGAATGATGTCATCAGGATTTATGAATAAAAAATGTTTTTTTTTAATATTGTCTGTAACCACCTTACCGAGGGTGGCTCGGGTTAATTATCAAAAATCGCATTTATTCGAGTCGCCTCTCACCGGAATCTGACCACATTAATCAAGACGGATGCAACAAAGATTCGTCATCTGTGGTTAATTAAAATACATTTATCTCTAGTGGTTAATTAAAATAATTTCAAATATATAAAAATAAATTCATCTACATTTTGACGATGAATATGTTTTCTTTTAGTATTTTTAAAATCTCACTCGAATACGGACAAACATTGGATAAACGCAGTCATCCGGTGGTTCCAAGTGAAATCTAGAGACCGACAGACTGCTCTAAAACACGCTGGATTAATGAAAACATCAAACTATGCAGAAATGCGTGGCAGCGAATAACAATGGACAGAGAAAAATTACAGTTGCTTGGGGAGGCCTTCATCCAAGATTATATTGAAAACGGCTGACGGCTGATCAACACTAATAAATATAGTTTGGTCTACATATGTTCAGGTGAATTGATATTCTAGTTTTATTGTTTTTTTTTGCATATTTTTCTGCAGACTCATGTAGATACAAAATCTTTGCCTTAAGACATATTTACCTATTATGGCATACCTACATATAACTTATTTGGGAAAATGATTGTATCAAATTATATTACCAATACACATTTTGGTGCCTAAAGAGTTGAACTTCCTTCTGGGCATGGGCATACTGGGGTGTTGCTGATTTCAAAATAAAGATTTCACCAACATATAAAAATCATGAAAGGAAGGTGACATGAGGGATGGAGGGATGTCTACATGACAGTGGATTACTGTTGGAGCTTTCAGCGACTGTCCTGTAAAACCTGAATCCAGAATGAGTTAAAAAAGATTTAATATTGTGCATTATGATGAACTATTATATTTGTGATTATGTAAGTCAATTGTTAGAAATAAACCGATTTAGTCGTTTTCATATAAAAGAAGATTTTTTTGTTCTATATGAACAGAAGAATTAGAATAAAATTTGAATGTGACAATACGGCAATCCGCACTCTTCCACATTCCCAGAAGTAGAACATCTTCCATACAAAATTCATCCATTCACCGGTCATGCAAATACCATAATGAGAAATTTACAGAAATTGACTTTTTCAACATTAGCCTTACTGCGCTCAAAGGGTTATTTTTATGAACACATCTTGCTCTCCCTTTACCGCAACAATAGTTGCAACCTCCCCACCCTTTATCCCTCTTTTTTCTTTTTATTTATCTTCTGCACCTAAACATATCTTTGGATTTTCATAAATAATATCATGTGTTAAATATTTATTATGTAAGTTATAATTAGTTTACACAGTCAAAATCCCTCAATAAAATTAAATTTTAAAAAAAAATCTCAAAAACTAGAGCTGATATGAAAAATCTGTTATCATTTTTGAAATCAACGTTCAAACGTACGAGAACATGACACCAAAACAAATAAAAAAATGTTGGGCTGTGTAATATATAGGTACTAAGAGAGTCATCTTATCCATTAGGCCCAGTGGGCACTGTGTTTAGGGACTACGAGCCTACATAGGGCCTACAAAATTCTGAAAATGAAATTTTAAATATAAATTATTAACCTGAATATAACAATATCAAGTTAGATGATATTAACTTTGCGATTTTTTGCATTAGAAAAATGATGTATAACGTCTTCAAATGTCATCTCTCGCATTAACCCTTCCAAGACCATGCAGTAACATAGGTCTATAGCCCCAATTAAAACTGTAATATTTCGGTTAGTATACGCAACATAAAATTCATATTTTAGTTAATTCTATGAAAAATGTTTATGCTTAGAACTGACCAGTGAAAAACCAGTTGTATAAAGCGAATCTTACAAAAATAATTATTTTTCAATTCAGTCAGTTGTAAAATTAATATGCCGGGAGAAATACCATTTGTGGTAAGACAAATGGAGATGGTACATTAATTTCACAATAAAAATAATAACAAACATCTCTGTTTCTCACTGATTTAATGAAGAGAGATTAGAAATAAGGTAGTATTGTAATAGGACTTGACGAATGCTCCGAATTATTTTAAGATTTTGATACCATTTTCGTAATTAATACTCAATATTTAGAGTAAGTTTATAGGATTAATAATTTTAAAGCCATTTGAACTAATAAAAGCTTTCTTCACATTTAAAATGTAAAATATTTCTTACGGTAACACGAGTTGACAGCATGGCTTCATATGGCTATTTTATATCACGGTATGGTTAAGTCATTTTCAATTGATAGTAGCGCTAGGTTATGTTTTAGTTACTTTTCATGAACAAATTCAAAATCAAACTATGATCATTAAATAACACACATCCCTATGCAGCAGCAGTCTAAACCGCAGAACCAAAATAATACATTGAATCAGAGTTGCCACTAAACAAATTGTAATCAAAGTGTTTGCGAAGTTTGTTTCATAAATTGATGGGGACTACGAATGCAATATTATGCAAAACGACCCTGGGTGTTAACAGTGTATAAATGAAGTGAAAATAGAATGAAATGTGGTACAATAATGTACCGTTATTTTGTCGGGTGGTGTTGCTGCGCAGTTGCATGAACATAAAATGATTGTCCAGTTGATTTGTTATTTTGTCCGGATGCACAGTTTGGAAAGCTCTTCTGCGGATCAGTCGCTATACGCAGGTACACTTTGTCAGCATTGCGATCTTTCGCAAGGTGCAACAGCCTTTCTTCCCCCTCTAGGCTCCGCTGGAAGGGCGCAGGGCGCGGGGCGCGGGGCCGATAAGGGGGCTGTCGCGTGCCATCTGGCTGGCGGCCGTCCTGCTCTGCACAATTTACGACTGAAGATTTTATTAGTCCTTATTCTGTTCAAGGTGGACGAAGCCTCCGGAGAGTGAACCTCTCGCGTGGTACGCAAATCACTAAAAGGCGCGGTGGTTTCATCAGACTTATGAATTAAAAGAAGAAAAAAAAAATTATTTACCGGAATTTTTTCCATTAGATAAATTATATCAGTTTTAAAAGGAGGGTAATGAGATAAAAGAGTCATTTTTTTAATTTAAAAAACATATCTAAAAATTTATATATAGATGTCTCACAGAGACGAAACTATTAAATTTTTGGAAGTTGTATATATGTTATGATGTTGGAACATTTCAATTATAGTTTTTCATTTCAGTAGCTTCGTTTCTGTGAGACATCTATACCTTGAAGACAATCCCTCAGGGGATGAATCCCAGTAATTGGTTCCTACAAAAATTTGGATATACATAAAATATTTAAAAAATCTAATTCACAAAACTGAAAGAATTTTTTCGATTTTCATTTCAAATTTCAATGTCGCGTGTTTTATAAACGATCGGTTTAGATGTGACGTCACATCTTTCGAGTTGACAAGTAGGTACTCGACACTTTAGTACATACAAGAGATGTGACGTCACACGATGGATATTAATAATCCGAACGTTTTTCAACAATATATATTTTTTTTCTAATATCTCCGAAAGTATTGTACATTTTGAAAAAATTCAAAAGCATGGTAATCTGGATTTTTTTCTTAATTTTTTTAACATACTCCGAAAGCTCATTTCTGATATACTTCACTACCTTCTTATCGGAGCTGGGGAGTCAGAGTAGGAATTGTTGATTAATTAACCGATAATGTGTGTGAATCATCAGGTAATAATGGATGCATTTGCATACCGGATACATTCTAGTCGTAGTCATTCTTCTGGCATTCGTAAGACGTGTTCAAGACACCATGAATTAGATCTATGGAGGACTATCGCTTCCACTCTCATCATCACCCCTCGGCGAGGCTGAACTTACCCAGCAAGTACTTTCATCAGCCGGACAACACCAACGCGGCCAACAGCACTCGGGAAGACCGTCCTATCGACGCCTTTCAGACCGCAGCTCCAAAAACCGCCTCCGATAATAATTCACGCAGTAACCTTTTGTATGGTTAAACTTATACATTTGTAAACTGTATCTATAATAAAATCAGTGTGAAATTTTAGTTCTCATAACCTGTCACACATATGCACAATACACTTCGTGACATTCAAACGAACACGAGAGTTGTGAATGAAATATTGGGGCATCCCCCACTCTTACACTAATCACATCGATTCGTGTCAGCATACATTTATATCAACATCCGTCAACTCATACACATATAACCATATTTAAGGATATTCGTTAAACCTAATAATTGCATAACTGGAGATACATACGTATCCAAAAATCTTTCAATATGTGAAAGTAGTGACTCCTGTTACTCCCCTAAGATAACTTATTTCGGCAGCCGCCTACATACAGCTTTAAAAACAGACTTTTTTTTAACATATATATTTATTTAAACATATATATTTAAATTTCAATTTCATTAAAAGTACGGCATCTTGTTAAAAATTTCCTATGAAAATGGACGTATTCCTGAATAGAGTCGAGTGGCGTTCTATATTTTCTGGCTGTGCCTGCGAGGAAATGGCACGATGATAAGTTAGTTCATTTAGAATTTTTTATATAATTATGATTCAAAAGTATTTAAAAATTGACACTTCTATTTTAATATGACTTTAATGTATATATATATCCTCCAGGAGCACTCTGTAACAGTAGTGTCAGGATCAGCGGTACCCCATATGGTCAGAATTAGGCCACGACTGCCGCAGCTGATCGGCGGGAATGTATCGGAAAATTGATCTTTCGCAAAAAATATCGAACCCCGCACCGAGTAGCCGTTAGTCAATACAACAGCAGTTAATTTGCGAAACGTGTCGGGCCCGGCAGTTACGGCCGCTTTAGTTTATCGTTATGGCTGCTCGGGAGATTTCATTCATCAAAAGTAACGCCTGTTAGCGAGCCAGCATTTAACCTTTCCAAAACCATGCTGTATACAACACAGGTCTACCGCCCCAATCAAAACGGTTAATACACGCAACATAAAATTCATATTTTAGTTAATTCTAAGAAAAATGTTTATGCTTAGAACTGACTAGTGAAAAACCAGTTGTGTAGAGAGAATCTTACAAAAATAATTATTTTTCAATTCAGTTAGTTGTAAAATTAATATCACGGGAAAAATACCATTTGTGGTAAAACAAATAGAGATGGTATATTAATTTCACAATAAAAATAATAATAAACATACGAATATATGATCTCTCTTTGTCACTAATTTAATGAAGAGAGATACGAAAAACTGTAGTATCGTATTAGGACTTATGAATATTAGAATATTAATCTCATTTTCGTAATTAATCCTCAATATTTAGAGTAAGTTTATAGTTTTAAGGCCATTTAAACTAATAAGAGCCTCTTCACATTTAAAATGTTAAAATTTTCTTACGGTAACACGAGTTGACAGCATGGCTGCATACGATTATTTCATATCGCGGTATGGTATAGGTTAAGGTTGCGGTGTTGGTGAGTACGATTCAGTGGCGACTGGATGTTTCAAATATGTGGATAATGAATGTTTGCCGAAGAGTGAATTTATGCTCGGAAGATTACTGTAACTAGTAACCATAACATAATAATAAAAATAATTGTATTAAATGCAGCGCAGGTGATACATTTATATTATTAACATGCAACATACATAAGAGTCCATTTTTGACAAATTAAACAAAACTCAAATCAATCGAGGATAATAAAAAGTCGATTAAATATAGAACCCCCGCATCGGCAAAGATAACCGTAATCAAATTATTATATTTATATTTATAATATTAAATACGGCGCAAATTATATACTTATATTATTAACATGCAATATGAACACATTCTTATTGTGAAGTTCAGAACATAGTTCTGTGATATTTTAAATATGAATTAAATATATTAATTAGAAAGATATACATATAAAATCAATTTTATCAAAAAATATTGTTGTTGCGCCACCGGGATTCGAATCTGGATCTCTTTCACAACCAGGGAAGGTGCATTATCCAACTATGCTACAGCGACAATATTTTTAGCGACAAATTTTCGAACCTATATGTTACCTTTTTGATATTAATACATTTAATCGTTCCATTCCGGTGGCGCAACAAGAATATTTTTCGATAGAATTGATTTTATATGTATATCTTTCTAATTAATATATTTAATTCATGTTTACGAAAGTAATTATTAGGAGAACACATTCTTATTGTAAACTTGAACATAGGTCTGTGATATGATACAAAAGTAATTTTTTGTTAATTTAAACTGATCATTTTTTTGCGCCGTTCCATAGTCAAAAGTCTATTCCGAACGATGATAATATAAAATTTTGTAAATTTGGACAATACGCTGCAGTCGATAATTAAACTGCTTGTGGGGTAGGAAGTTGGATCGTGGGAAGGATAGTAAGTTTTTTTTTCAGTCTATATGGTGTGAGGAGATTAATACAATAATTTAATCAATAATAAACCCTCAAGGGGGATAATTTCAAATGTGTAAAAAATCTAAGAGTACATAAGTTGTAGAGTTGTGGAAGAAGAATATGTGGATTTGTTTGTATGTATCTTTAAATCCTGTTTTATTGTGCCAAAATTGCTGCGTCCGCATATGGTATACACTCTACAGTAATATCCACATATCTCGTATCACTAAGCGGGTTAAGATGTTTAACTTTTCCTCTGGAAGCACAGCTTCGAATCCGCAATTGCCAGCTTCTTTTCACTCTGTGAATTCAACCAAGACACGAACCACTCCATTTACAAGTTCTCCAATAAAGTCCTGGAAGCGCACTTTATTTATCATCTCATTTAGTCAAGAAGCACCCTGAACTAGCTCAAATGGCAGTTGATATATTTTTATCTGTTTTATCAACACCGGAAACACTGGCCACCACCTAGCCATAGGGCATTGAGTGGGTTAAGTCTGCAAAGTAGTTAAGACCATTAAAGTATGGTTGATTTAAAATTGTGCGTTATGTCACGTACGCGTTTTAATTAGCGTGTTTTATTGAGAGTGAAAATTGGTTGGTAGCATTCTTTTAATAACTGAATGTTGACTTAATGGCGTTCAGCACAAATTTTTGGGTACCTATTTAAATTACTGGATGCAACTCTTTATGGGTTTACCAGATCAACCGTTTCCCAGACTCATTGGTGCATCTCTTTCTCACTCGTTTCAATTCATAGTTATATATTTACTTATTTTGTACTTTGATTTTAATGTGTAAACATCTCTCGCGCTCTTAAAAATTTCGTACAAGAGTAATCTCAGAAAAACATCTGACCAAACAAATACGTTATACTCGATACCATGGGGTGGCTACGCATATTATTCGGTATCCATAAATGTCAAACTTACGTTTTAACACTTTTTAGAAATTCACATGTTCGAGAAGCCATGTGGTTATTTAAAGTAGATGGTTCTAGAAGGAGTTTTTAAAAGCTTCGTGAAATTTTTAGATGTTTGTTTCGTATGACCCGTATCCACGAATAAGATTTTTATGATATTTTTATCTCTAGACAGGGTTCCTCCCTTGAGATTCTGAGACAACTTACGACTTTCATAGTTTACCGTGTACACACCAAGTTATAGAGATGCGAATAGCGCCAGTATATCTCGCTGTCATATATCGATCTTACCTATCTCAAGCTTACCGTTCCTTTTATTTAAGTTTATTCTCAGATCAAAAACTCTACACGTGTTCACGGTACTGAGATGTATCTCAAAATCTCTGACATGGGTCATTTCTTAAAAAAATAATCTGGTATATCATCTAGTACCTTGTAAATATTATATAATGAATACTTAAATTAATCTCGCTGTAAATTTGCATAGAAAGTAAGATATTTTCTATTATACTGACATAAAAAATAAGTAGGGATTCAACCGAAAGGAGAAGTTACTGAACACATGGCATATGGTGTCCACGATAAATAAATTTGTGACATTGTACACGTGGGTGTCAAACCAAGCTCGCTTGGATCGAGTCCGCGATAAGACAGCTACCCCTAACGTGTGCTAATTTTGTATGATTACATACACAACAATAACAAGGAGTGACTGTAGCAACAGCGCATGCGCTAGAAACCGAGGAGCAGTCAAACGGTCGCGCCATTTCGGCTGACGGTTGGCTCGTGGCGCCGCTTTCTCGGTTCAGCTCCCAGGACTCCAGGAACGATGGTGCCGGCGCACCTGGGCCGGAGGGAAGTCATGCGAAGAGTTGGAGTGTGATTCAAACGGAAATTAATAAAGTGGGGCGAATAGTTTAGTGGATTCGTTAATAGTCATAATTATATTAGGTAAATCGAGTCTTATAAATGTCTTGATTTTCTGAATTTAATTATAAAATACATTAGAATTTCCAAAAAATATATTAAATAGCATCGACCGCTCTAAAACCAAGTAACTGACATTTTTACATTTTAAAATTTTACTTAATGTATGTATAATGCTCATTAGTTAACATAACGCAGCTGACAATGAAAGTCTTAAAATTAATTAGAAAATAGACAAAGTATTATATACCTGGTTTGCAATATAAATAAAATATGGGATACTTCTGTTGAAATTAAATGCTCCATTGCACAACCTTTATCCGCATGAAAAAAATGTTCTGCAGTCATGATCTCAACCTTAGATGACGAATGAGAATGGTCAGATACTATGTGTTCTCGATTTTATTTTACAGAATGGAAGCATAGACACTTACCGAAGAAATTATAAGGCGTCTTGAAGCATTTAAGATGTGAATCTCCAGAAGAATGCTTAAAATAATCTGGATGGATAGTTACGAATGAAGATGTTATGGTTCGGATGAATAAAGAAAAAAAAGTATTTTAAATAATTAAAATCCGAAAACTTCAATATCTCAGACATGTAATGAGACATCTAAAGAAGTAAGAGATCTTTCACATCATAATGCAGGAAAAAAATGCTGTAAGAAGGAGAACATCATGGCTGAAGAACCTGAGGCGATGGTTTGGTCAGTCTACAGTAGAGCTGTACCGGGCCGCACCGTCTATTGAACGGATAGGGCACAAGATGAAGAAAAATTTATAATGCATATTTATATATTAGATACATAAAAACTAAAAAGGCAATTTTTAAGAAATATCAGTTGGGTACTTGGATTTGTTTTGGGGCACCCAGTATGTTTCTTGATACACATATCGATTATTGTATGAAAAGGGGTCTATCGAAAAAAAAGGTTTTTTTTGTTCTATCTATTGATTATATTTCAATTTTTTAAATACTTCTTTTTGACATGTTAAGATCAGCTTTATCTCTGTAATAGCGGAATATTCTTTGGATAATTTGAATGAATCATATTAGATACAATATTTTTAACCCAAAAACATATGTGCTTACAGTTAACTAAGTTCGCATTAATCGCTTTTAACGCCAACAACTTAACCTTGAAACCGACGCACTTCTGTACTTATGTGCATTAGTTTTAAATATAGGTATTGTTCATTATCAATTTATATGTCAACATAAATAAAATTTTCATTTTTTCTGTAAAAAATATTGTTTTTAATTCTTGAACATAAAAAAGTGTATTCTGTAACATTACCGAGACGCACACATCACAGGAAGAGGACGGTATCCTGTAAATAAAGGAGTTAGCAAGGTTCTCTTTATCGCTGCCGACAGCGTGGCTCAAGATTGGGAGAAGAAAGCATTTAAATGTTTTTACATTGTACCTTAACGTCATCTGGGTCATTAACAACGTGTTGATAAAATATACCCAGTCCCTTAAATAATCAGTTTTAATCATCACAGGTTTATTCCGTTGATGTGAATATATCGTTGTAACAGGTAGGTAGAAGATCTCGGAAGATCGGAAGCTCGGTTCAGCACTGCACGACAGTCGAAATGGGAAAGCGCAAAGAGCATCAGGTGAGTCTCCAACGGCCCGGTCCGCCGGCCCGCCGGCCCGTGCAGCGCTGGCCTGTTATTTCACGTCAATTGGCCACTCGTAACGGTTTTAACACATTGCTGGTCTGACGGCTCTCGGTATTGTACATTTCGTAAAAGCACTATTGTTAAATTAAACATTGTAACAATGTGGTCATTGTAGCGCCCCGGATCAATGGAAATCCGGCATCGTTTAAGAGGGGAAATTAACCCAAGAGAACGAATGCTCACGAATCGATCATGTGGATGTTTTAACATTACTCGAAATTGTATAGCACTTTATAAATATATGATAAATAAAATAAATTTTAACAGGATTCCAATAAACGATTATAATAAAGGGAAAAACTTATAAAACCGCGGATAGGCTGACTAACTATACTTTTCATTAGAGCCCTAGCAGGACCATCTTCCAGTATATTTATTGGTAACTATATAATACAAATGTAAAAATGTGCAATTGTACAAATAAATTAGTTTTAAATATGAATTAAATATATTAATTATAAAGATATACATATAAAATCAATTTCATCGAAAAATATTGTTGTTGCGCCACCGGGATTCGAACCTGGATCTCTTTCCTAACCGGGGAAGGTGCTTTATCCAACTAAGCTACAGCGACATTATTTTTAGCGACAATTTTTCGACCCTATATGTTACCTTTTTGATATTAATACATTTAATCGTTCCATCATTTGACAGAGCCATCTACCTTATTTTTACAGAATCTCAAATACCTTTGAGTAAATTTGATAGCAGACGCCAGAATTATCAATTCATTTTTATTAAATTTTAGACACATTGATAATAAGGTAGATGCCTCTGTCAAATGATGGAACGATTAAATGTATTAATATCAAAAAGGTAACATGCATCGGGTCGAAAAATTGTCGCTAAAAATAATGTCGCTGTAGCTTAGTTGGATAAAGCACCTTCCCCGGTTAGGAAAGAGATCCAGGTTCGAATCCCGGTGGCGCAACAACAATATTTTTCGATAAAATTGATTTTATATGTATATCTTTATAATTAATATATTTAATTCATATTTAAAATATCACAGACCTATGTTCTGAATAATTACAACTTCACAATAAGAATGCGTTCTCCTAAAAATAATAAATTAGTAATACAGGTAGTAGACTGAATTAAAAGTGGACTTTCAAATAAATTATTTTAAAGAAATTTGTTCTTATCATAGTCTCAGGTAAGAGGTTTTAGTATAGAGAACATGATTTATCTTGTATGCTATGATAAGACCTCTTCCCTTATAATTATATCAATATGTTTTAAAAAATCTACGACATTCTCACATTAAACTAATTTCTTTTACTTTCCATGGTAACCCTGTTTTGTCCTGTAGACATTTTTTTAAATGACACTTATGTCATACAGAAATAATAATAAAACTTGATTCAGTGGTCGGAAGTCGAGTATTGGAGGATTGACCCGGAGGATAACCAGTAGTATCGATTGCAGGGTTCATAATAGTAACATAATTTTCTGAGCTTTTTGTAATTCTTGGGTTAAATTCCCCTCGTTTGGTATGGTTCTTCAAGGAGTTATGAAAGAATGAAGCTTCGTCAAGCTTAAATGTGGATGAGTTTCATCCCTTCTCTCTATGTAAAAAGTTAAGTAGATAGTTAAATAACAGAGAATTCTATTGTCCTCATGTTTTCAACGCCTTCTGTGTAGAGTTTTCGGGGCTGTTTTCTCATGTTTTCCGACGTTACGGATCCCATTGCAGTCCATCATCAGTACTGAGATTCGAGAGGCTCAGACAACTGTACATAATCATAGAATACTGTTATATTACAATAACTGTTACATTTTCTGTTGCATCTAAATGTTACAATTATTTGTAAAATGTATTTCTGTCTCAGACTTCCGCTTTATTATTTAAGATAGCTGTTATATTTTGTTGTGTGACGATACATTTTCCTTTTCTGTTTTCCTCTCTTTAGTATTTCCTCGTTGCAACTTCTCATTTTTCCGATAAATTAATCCAACTCATTTTGCCATTTTCTGGAGAAGGTTATTTTTGGCTATTCCGTATATATATATATTCCGTAAAATATTTTGATTTTCTTCTGGATAAATACTAATTCATTGAATGTCGTGGTGGGGAGGGAGAGTAATTAGACCTGACCGGGAGAATAAATAGACAGAGACAAGAATTTTTCAATTATGGTGTTGATTTTTGATTTAAGCTTTTATTATTCAATTCCACGGTTGCAAAGTAGGTATCACATTACGCTGCTCAGCCGATCTAAAATGAATTAATTACCGTCTCCAAAAATCAACAGCATCGCGTGCCTCGTCATCCTTTTGCCTTGAGACAAATGCAAGTTATAAATAATTGAACATCCCCCACCCCAGCGACCCTCGCGACAAGCGCACACCGCGCACCCCATCTGCCGCACCGTCCGCGCCAGTAAACTGTGACGCGTGGCGGACCTCAAGATTTCCTGATAACGATCGTTATTTTTAAACCTCCACTCGTAAATTCGAATCGAATAACGGAATTCGTTCCATGGTTTGAATTTGGAGTAGATAGTCGTGAGTTGGAAATTCTGCACCTGGATTTCACTGATATATACTGAAAACATATAACTATGACTATGACTACCAAGAAGATCTTAGATGCGAAAAAATCGAACCTTGTAAGCGGTAAGATCGAACGTTGTAAGCGGTAAGATAACGTATCGAAGAGTTAAACGGCTATTTGATCTATGATTGTGAAACATTTAGTGGTAATTAATTATTCGTTATTCGGCGAGCAATCGTATGCTAACTTTGGATAATATTTATAATCTTTATGCTTTTTTATTATGTTTCTTTCCTGCATTTCCTATTTTTTCGCAGTTTTCTGCAAGAATTAACACAATTACGTGATGCACAAAATTACAACGTTTTATGGGCATTTAAAGTTCAATTTTTATTATTATAAATTTTCTGTGTACTTTGAATATTTTATAATATTTATTATACTTCGTACTTTTATGTTTTATTACAATATTTATTTTTTGCATTTATTGATTTCTCGGTATGTTGTAACCTTTTTGTAAGTTAAATATATATTTTTTTATAAAATACTTCTTTCCCCTGTTTCAATAAGAATTTAACCAAAATGCAGCTACATAATCATAAGTGTGCAATTATTACACAATTGTAAATGATGTCCTTATCTGAGCGCGAGATATATCTCATGTAGAGAGGTTGCACATCTTGTGACAATAATAAAAATCACCGGTACAATAGAAACTAAATCTCCAACAGATAAATCTCAGTTACCAATCAATTGTTGTGTCACCATTACCAATCACACAATCATTCAAATGAGGTACTATATTTTTAATTTTATAATTCCATATCTTGCTGTGGTTGATATTAAAAAATTATTGTAGAGTATTTTAAAAGTATCGCTGAACGTAAGTTCTCTTCGCCTTTTGAAATTCCTCGTTAAATACTAAATTGATTGTACGTGCATATAATAAAAAAGCCCCAACCGATTGTCTTATAGCAATACTTCAAAGGACCAATGTTTAATATTGTTATTGGGAAAATGATAAAAAAATTAACCCCTTCCATAACGTCACAAATCAAAGACGAAATGTATTAGCACTTCACCCCTCGAGGTTAACCTCTCTGTTGTGAATACAACAACAATTAATAGGCACGTGTTGGACGTTACCAGCTTGCCTAAATAACTGTAAAAAAATTCTAAAAATATACCATATTTAGCAAAGCTAATCGGCACCGTTATTTATTGTTGATTTTTTTGCTAAACGATGCGAGATGAACTGTGTTGAAATGGCATCCATCAGAGCAACAGTACCCATGTCATCAGTTGCAATAATTTGCCCTGTCACGTCACTAGCAACAATGGAGAAGCCTTGACCGACAATTTCAATTTGGTTTGTAACTAATGAAACGCATAGACCGCCCCTCGATCAGCGCCATATGGCCTCGGGGTACTCCGGTGAAGGCAAAAAATTAATATACTCTTTCAAAGTTATCGGTATATTATCCATCGCGTGTATTTATCGTACGCAAACAAACAAACTCATTGCAAGACTATCTATCTATCTTGCATTTTTACTATTTTTTCTTAACATTTAATAATCTTGCAATATTGCAATTCTCAAAATTGCAATATTGAAATGAAGGTGATTGTTACACCAACCCTCAAAAATAGTCAGTATGTAAATTAACGTCCGTGTTATATTTGAATGAAAGAGGAAAACCCGATGGAAATTCCAAATGGGCAATTTTTACAACTATACCGCTTTGATAAGGTACAACTATACCGCACAAATCACGCAAACGACGTCTTTCCATTCTCGAGTTTCGACTAAAAATATAAGTTTTTGGTTAAAATAAGTACTAATACAATATTCAAAGTTCACAGAAAAAGGTTTGTTCATAAATTACCTATTGATTTCCTCATCCGCAGCGTCGTAGTGAAGAATCACGGCCAATCCTGTTGCCATTTTTATGTTTTGACAGATTATGGTACGTTTATCTCCCTCACTCCCTCACTCTCTCTCCCTCTCTCTCATTCAAATATAACACGGACGTTAATTTACATACTGTCTATTTTTGAGGATTGGTGTAACAATCATCTTCATTTCAATATTGCAATTTTGAGAATAGGCCTGAATGTCTCCCATCTGTCGAGAGCGAGTTGCAAGTTGTAATACACATTTTTAGTTGTCATCATATCTCCATGTTTTATTTATTTTAATAGTTCGTTGCATGTAAGATTGATATTACTATCCATTGTTAAATTTTTTCGTTCGAATACAGATGTATTTCATATCTTGTTACTGTGGTCATAAGTATCTGGAGTGTGTTTCAGTATGTAGCCCAAGAAACAATTATTTTTATTTCTAACTTACCGTCACGTCGTTTCTCTACATGGGCAGCTACTGTTCCGCATTTTTTCGATATTCAAACCTTGCCTATTTTACATTCTTACTTTTTCTCGATCGCGATAGTCGATCGATTGATCAAACAAAACAAAAATTAACTGCGATTTGTACAAGTTCGTCGCTATCAGCCTTTTATCAAAAGTACTAAATAAAACAGTTTGCGTCTTGGCTTTATATAAAAATTGTAAAAAGAAGATGAAAAAAGTTCGCCTGTCGGGGAAAGTCGGACATTGTAATGCATTCAGCCACGGCTGGTAATAATAATAATAATAATATTGGATAATTTGTATAGCGCCATTTTCGTAAAAACTTACAATGAAAGTGTATTCCATGCGCGGACGTGGTGCTTAATAATATATATAGTATATATAATATATATATATATAATATATATAATATAAATAGCAAACTATATTGATAATTAAGGATTATTTTTCTGCCAATTCAAAGATTTCACTGACGTATATAATACGATAGTGATGGGTAAACCATTATTTAGAATACTTTTAAAATTAGCAATATTATCTTTGTGGTTAAAATTCACATTTTTATTTATTATCTTTGTTTTATTAACCACTAAATTGAGTTTAAATACATCTACGAGTTCCATTCTAAAATTTTTATTAAGTTATGATTTGAGTTAGGTACTAAAATTTTCTTTTTTTTAAAATAGATTCTGGCAAAGAAACAATAATATATGTTTTAGTTAGTTATGACATCCTGAAGAAGAAAATGTTATTTTTCGAAACCGGTAGATGTATTTAAGCTCAATTTGGTGGTTAATAAAACAAAGATAATAAATAAAAATACGTTATTTAGAACATTACTGTAACTGTGATTGTGTTTGATTGTAACGGTGATTGATAAATGAGCAATCACTAGTAGACTAGAAACTAAAACTTTAAATCTTAGTTACCAATCATAGCCACAATCAGTCACCATTACTAACATACGGATTGTTGGACGTCTTTGCAAGATATTGTATTTAAATATCATAGCAATTCTTTGCGATGCACCTAATTGATCTAACTAAGATGTGTACGGTGCAATCGGTCGCTTCAGAAGCCAATCTATATGTTTCCAGTATCACCTCACTGTTTAAAAATGAACACTGTACAATAACGAGTAGTGATTATTCAGAGGGTGTTCACGCTGAACGTCATGATTGAATGTTCGCACTTATCTGTTATCGGAATGGGTTTATTGGTGCTGGTGGCGGAGGCAGTGACCCGGGGCTCCCGCTCTTGACCCTGGGGCCCCCATCGGCGCCGCGACCGCACTGCGTCAACAACAAACACTTCAAATGTGCTACTCCTCTTAATATTGCCTCACCGCCAATTTCGTGGCGAGAGTTTATGGCGGAAAATGACACTGCGCGGGCTCGTGACCAAAGTTTCATCTCATTTTTGGATCGTTGTATGCGCGTGTTGCTCTTCAATTCGATCACGAATGTGCACATTGTATAATGGCGTTAATACCGTAAACACTTTTACATTACACTTTATCGTGAAGCTGTTTATAATTATTTATATGTACCTGTATATTACAATGTTTTATATATTATATTTTCATGTATTTTGCATCTTAATTTGTTCTGATATACAGGGTATAACAGACCTAGTCCACAATATTTTATGGATGGAACCTGACTGAATTACAAGTCGAAAATATTCAAGGAATATGTGCCTAATCTCAACTATGTCGAGATATTAGCATTAAAAAAAATCGTAATTATACGATTAATTTAAATATTTTTTTGATTCCAAATTATATTTTCGAGCTGACAGTCTATTTTTTGTCAAATGATTTAGGGCTTGAAGCAAAGATATAAATTAATAATGGATAAATTTCGTAAAAATACACGATTTTGTAAAAATTTCAAATAATATTTTACGTAACGGTGAAGAATTTGGAGATATTCCTTGAACATTTTCGACTCTATCTAATTTTTATATACGATTTATTCATTGTTTAATGAGCATATTTTTAATGAAGCTCATTTTTTCTAACCTATGTTGTATCATTATAATGTTAATTCTCTGTATAATATAATATAAAATAAATAAACCAAATCCTTCTTGCAAATAATCACCTTTTAAATTTGTTTTCACAGTAGTCACCTACCACTTATACTTGTATGGTTTTGTTTTTATCTATGTTTGTATTTTTATATTTTTTTAACATTGTTTCCTAAATAAGATACCATAGGTATCGAAACGTGTTAATGTATCAATAAATAGTGGTTTTAAACAAGGTTTCTTATTATTTACTTAATATTTTGCCACAAAGTAATTTGGAAAATATTGAAGAAGCGATTTTAAAACTTCTATAAATTTACAGTCTCGTTATTATTTTTCGAGAATGCATTAAACGGGAGTCACGTGTTACTCGGTTCTCATTTAAAACAAATCTATAGATTCACCAGATGCCGGCTGCATTATTTTTGCAATTGTTTCGATCGCCAATTTAAAGCGAATTGTTGATTATTTTCTCAATAGTGTTATAGCGAAATTCCGTTAAAAGGGGGTCCGTATAGCGAGGTACGATTGTAATTATTATTATGAAACTAAAGAAAAGCAAAATGAACGATTTTCCGTATTTAGTGTAGTGTGCAACTCATGTCCTGGGAGCTCCGTAGACTTTTGAAAGCTTTTTAAAAGGCGTATAATTTGAACGCGCGAATCGTCGACACTCGCCGATACTGGCGTCACCGCGGTGCTGTCTCCGCAAGCTGCTCCTGCTCCCGGGCTGGTTGTGCTTCCGCCCGCATACCTGTGTATGGTAATGCCCGCTTTTTTATTGTTTAGATTGTGAATAGAATCAGTTGTGGGCCGCGGTTTGCCGAGGTGTTGTGCCGGCTCCACCGCAAAGCGCCAGTCGTAAATGGCCTGGACCCTCGGGTACCTCTGCCGAGTCATCGCTCGGCTTAGCAGTTCATGCGACTGAAAGAGTTCAGCGAACTATGCAGATTATATATATATATTAAGTGTTCAAGCCCCGTCCTAGAATGAACGCCAAAAACATACAAAGCGTGGTAAAAAACATCAACTGTAAGATTACTTTGCGTTTGTTCCCATCCCATCTCATCTCTATCTAAGCGTCACATTTTCTGAACTGGATCGCCTTGCATATTAATCACCATCTAAATCAACCATCTGAACCAGAAACGTTTTGTGATACCAACTTCAAGTAATATAAATAATTATAATTATTACCTAAGTAATCCACATAAAATTTTAATTACCTTATTATTTTAAATCCATATTAATTATAATCATGTTACAGCAACATTGCAAAGTTACCATTTTAAACTATCAAAATTTGTATAAACATTGAGAACAAAAATGTATTTTATATACTTTCTTCAATGAAGTGTACGAATTTCCCAATCAATTTTACTTTGCGATGAACAGACATTAAATTACTTTAGGATCTTATCTATAAGATTCTGTTTGCAGATGGAAGATATAATTCAACTAGTCTGATTTAACCTGCCCAGTTAGATGTTGACTTACAAGCTCTACTGTAGTCTAAGCAGTGGCATAACATGGAAAATTGTGCACCAAATGCAAAATGAAAATATATATAAGAATATACTCGGTTTTATTATTTAAATTATAAGAATGTCTCATATTATTCACACTTTCATAAAAAAGATACAAAGAAAATTAACAGAAATGTGAGACAGGTTAGTTTTAGCGTGCTGATGATCTATCATTGCGTTAGCAATACTGCTCGGTACGAGAGCAACGGGAGTATTGGACATTTGGTTGGTGGTGCGATGTTAGCATCCGTCAGGAGGGCTGAACGCCTCTGAAGCCATATTCCACCTAAGCAAATCGATCTGTAATTGTGATGCGAGTTCCGCGGGTCGAAAGGCTCTCTGCACACGATATGAAATCTATCTATCAGTCAGACGAAGCGAAACGAAGCTAAAATTCAACGTAGTCTAGTTCATTTTAGCGCTGGGAAAAATATCGATATTACCACTATACTAAAATTATTCGGCGCGAACTATATTTAACGTCGGCCCCAATAATGCATTACGCGCATTGGTGCAGTTACGCCACAGAGTCTAAGCCAAACCAACCTGGCTATCTATCTCCACGAAGAGCAGGCCAAACCTAAAACGACAAATTTTCGGGTATCTATAAGTGTCAAGCAAAGGAAAATTTTGAAAAAATCTGATTCCTAATTGTCAATTTCCATTGAATTATGTGGATAGTTATGTTTGAGAGTTGAAACAAACAAGTTCGTTTCCGTTGTCGGAAATTTGAGAATTTAAAAACTGTTTCTGGTAGGTAATTATTTCAATTACGTCCTATGTAGGTAAGGTTTTTACGCCTGCCCCAGGACCGGCGGCGCACTGGGCATTGTACATAAAATATAATAATATTAAGTTCTACGCGGTTTAATCCACTACAAGTACTATTCACACATAAATAGGGTGTTTTTAGGCATTTACAAGTTCAGTGAAACCTCTATCTATCGTTTTTGAAGGGACGTACTAAAATTAATTGTAATTACGGGAAAACAATGAATGCGGGAATATAGAAAAAAGTTACATTCATACACCATATTCCAAAAATAATACATATTTCACATATAAATGAAAGTGTTTAATTAAATACAAATAAAATTAAATAGCTTCACAGAAAAAAAAAAAAACGTTGTATCATACATAATATTTCATAATCATTTGTTTTTTTTTGCTGTAACGTTATTGTCTTAAGTAAACAGTATTTTTTCGGTCTTGCAAATAACATTTTTTTCGGCATCAGTTATTGAATGTGCTTAAAAAAAGTTTTCAATTTTTCAAAGACCGTGCATGCTTCTGAAAACGAAGGTACAGGCGAGGGATTCTCTTCATCATCATCTTCAACCTCTTCTGCAGTCTCTTCAATTCAAGAATCACCAGGGCGAGCTGCTCAGTTGTCTACAAACAATAAAATATTTCGATGTTTTACGCCCATTTCTGTGTCAAGGTCCCTTAAAAACAAATTTAAAATATTCGTAGTTACGAGTATACAAGTTTTTTTTGTTTACGTAATATTACACGGGGAAAATTTTTGTACTTTTAAAACATCTACGCTTTAGTGATTTAACAATGACAATTAGCTCGCATATGTCAGATCCTCTCTTTCGACCCTTTACCACCGTGGCAGAACTCGCTATTTAACGTCGATGTGCCGTTAGGCAGGTAATTATAAAACAAGCCAGTGTTAACTAAATACGCTGCGTAATTTAAACGATTAATGCGGTAAAATGATGCGTAGAAGAACGATCGATGTAATCTATTTTTGCGTGTTTTGTATGAAATTAATTCGGGACTGGAATAAATAAACGACACATACGGGTAAACGATTATTCAAGGAACGATCGATCGAGATTTCACTGTATAAATTATTTCATCGCTTTTACGACTCGGCGATGGTCTGGACCCTAACACAGCGTATTACTAGGGAAACTAATATATTTATTGATAATGATTTCACGTGTCTTCGTTATGGATACATGTAAAAAAAAATTATTACTCCATTTCTTGGTTTGGTAGATTTAAAAAATTATTATTTCATATTCAGCGCTACGAAAAATGTCGATACCAATTTAAATTTAATGTATTGTAGGGCAAGAACCTTTTGAGCCCCTATCTAAGGTAGGCCTTAATACATCGCACTTACCATGTGTTCAATAATAATTTAATTCGATATATCAGAAGGTGCGTACCTACCAAATACCTATTCTGTGTGAATTTGAAAATAAGATATCGTTAGGCTTTCATTAGATCATAGTTTCACAAAACAGTGTGGAGTTGAGCGCTGAGAGAGCTGTCATTGTATTTTGTACGTAGAGTAGATGAATAATTAATACGACATACCGAAAAATCTCTGAGACGAGATAAAAGTCTCATCTGTGTACCACATAACATTTTCTATTTAACTCTCAACATCATTGCAACAACGACAAATAATGTCTTAATTTTGTACCACACGCTTCAATAAGAGTTTGGATAGGTAGGAAGGGACATAATTGGTTAATTTTAATTTCAGCGAAAGGATTGCGAATCAATTTCATTTTCTGCATCTGCGCAGTGACTGACGTAACATAATCCACCGCCATATTAGTCCGCCATTACGTGTGAAGACAATGGCTGACATCTGGCGGTAAAAACGGCGTTCTGTTTCAACTGTTCGCTCTGTACATTGCGCACATAGGGGTGCACCTTGCTGATTTGCGAATGTCTATTAAATATTATAAAAGAGTTCGTGACGCTTACGTCATTTATGCCGGCACTTATGCCTTGAGCATAATTGTCATTGTTTGCTCGACTATTGCAGTGAATTTCATAATTAAATTGAATTATGCACAATAGGCATTTGTTGTGAATACAAAGTATTGGAAGGAATCAATACACACGTACAGGGATGTCCCCGTATGGGTTGGCACCGGTTAGCGCAAACCGGTTGATGAGAATTTTCCATTGAATTTCATACCGAACAGTTTGTTGCCGAGTAATGAGTGTCAAATGACATATTACGACAATAGATTTATTTAATTATATTGAGAATTGCTGTACACTTATGTTGAAAATTTGTAACTATATTATGACTCTCGGGTACACTATATACTCGCACCTATATATTTTTTATATAACGTAACGTGACCACAAATATGATTTGAAGTGATTTTCCACTCGAGACAATTTATAAAATACGAATTTTGTCCCCATGAGATTCTTTGAAGACAAATCTTTCGTAGTTCCCGTGTACAGACCATGTCTCGCTTCATGATCGTAGTACGTCAAACGTCAAATGTCATTGTTGTTCGTCAATTGATTTAAAATCTCTCCAGCAGCGGTTAAAATTGAATATATATTTGTAATTTTACGACTTATGTTAATGATTTACGTCTAATTATTTAAAATATATTGTTTTGAGGATCTGTGGTGATTTTACGTGACGTTTGTGTGCACATGTCGAATTTCGAATGTTTTGATCGAACACTTGATTGTTTGAGTTTTTGGTTCTTTCTATCAATCTAGATCAAATTAAACCATTCACACGTGTACACGGTTGTGAGATGTGTCTCAACTAAATCTCTGAGATTACTACATCGTGTCTCCTTCCGTGGACACGGGCCTTAATGCATTTCGTTTTAATTCATAATGATTACCGGGCTTTTAGGCCGCGTAGAATGCGAATCCGCGTAAAAAGCTCACAATTACGCGGGCACGAGGACTTAACTGTTAACATTCATTACGTGGCACCTGCCCCTGCGCGTTCATGAGCCCGCTAAAGCTGCAGGTAGTTTTATGGGAGCGAAGCATCAAGGCCATCCGATTATTGATCATTTCGAGAATACCTATTCTTCTGCTTTTATTCGCGCAATTATTAGCATTAATGAATTGGCCGCGACCTTTGATAAATATTTATAAAAAAATTTGTCACAACCGGAGCACAAAATTGCGTCTACCCAATCGGATTCTGTACCGAGTGGTTCTAAATCATAGTATCAATTTTAAAATGTCATTTTTATCAAATAAGCATTAAACCTACAGGGTGAATATTATGTTCCAGATCGATGTTATTTTTGAATAACTAGAAAATGAAACACATTTTTTTTTAAATCAGTTTTTTCCTCATCCTCATCATCTTCGTTCCATTTAACTTCTTTACCCTATTCTTGACCCTATAGAATAAAAATATTATTATTAAAAATTTGTAAAATATTCAACAAAATCAATTAAAAAAGAATGAACAAAATGTAAAAATTAAAACCATTTTTGCTAGTGCTTTATACAATCATATACAAAGTTAAAATTACCTGATATTAAAAAAAAAAAAAAACAATTTCATCATGTTCCCCGAATAGGGTCCCCTAAAAAATGTTACGCCATTGTTGATACCTCGTATGCCGGAGACAAGAGGGCTCAGCCCTTATCCATCCCCTCTTTAACATTCGAATCAGACTAGACTTTTCATTTATTCTCCGCGGCGCTGTAATGTGGACTGTAAGAATATAGTAACAAAGAAAAATAGACACTTTTCTCCTCTTCCTCAGTCGGCTCTTGTTGTCGATCACCCCCTTTCACCCTTTCTCTACAACTTGCAGTTCGGAGGGTGTAGCCAGAATCGGCGCGTCTGCGGTGATGTTCCCAATAAATTGGAGCACGGATAGATTTTCAGCTGGAACTTCAAAATGAGTCACATTTATGTGGTGTTCTATTGTGTTTAAATACCAAACACGCTCGGCATGATAGCAGCAGTAGGGTGAAATGATCACAAGGCGGTCACCCCACACACCGTAAAACACAGTAAAGATGGCGAAGTCTTCCAGTCTGACGACACCGGCTGCAGAATCTACAGAGTGCTTAATGGCCCCGACTGCCGTGACAAGAGTGAAACGACGAAGGAAAAAAAAAATTAGATGAACCTTAGGCGTGAAGAATTGTGATTTAGTACATAAAAAAATATGAAAACGCGAAATGAAATGGAAAATATTTCGTGATAATACGTGTGGACAAACGTTTACGCGCGCGTGTAGTAATAATGACTTGGCGAATTTTAGTTTCACAGCCCGCATGGCGGCCTGCTGCAGAACCCGCTCTCGGTCACTTCAGCCCGAATAATAAACTCGTTTGCTTCTCGTGAGTAATAACTCAACGTAATAAAATAAATTAGTTAAATCACAACGGTAAAATATATTATATAAATTATGATTTTTAATGTACTTATTTATATATATCTATATTTAGATGTGTATGTAATGTAACCTACTTTTTTAGTAAAATATTTTTTGTTTTCGTTTTTTTTGGTTAGGCATTTAATTTACAAATTAAAATAATTCTGGGTTAAATATTGAAAAAATTTTGGCTTAATTTTCTTTGGAATTTATAAATCTTTTTTTTTGTCTTCTTCTGTATATGTACTTTAACTGTATTGCTAATAGCCTGTGGCGTGCAGCAGATATAGATTTAGGTTATGCTGTTACCAATGATATTATGCAATAATATATAATATGTGTAATACAATATATATACTTTCGTTTAACTAACGTCTTTAAACAAAATAAATCCGATGTTTATACGACCCTACCATGTATTTATTTCTAATTTTTGAGTACTATTAATAGTATTTTAAAAGTTTAAGTTTTAACGTAAAATAATTTTTCTTACCCTTATAAAAATTGCTTATTGTTTTTCTCAAATCAAAAACAAATTCATGCACCAAATGCACCTCAAACGCAAAGGACGGCCATGAAATTAACACGTTAAAAACAGTAAGATTGTAAATGTTATTTTGTTAAAAACAGCATAGGTAACGACTCCATACAAAACGGATCAAACTTTTTTCAATTCAGTAAATAGCCAATTATATGACTTGAGTAATTCACTAGCTTAAAGACAGAACAGTATAATGTGAATAGCTCGATGCGGCGAATACACAAGAGCGCCATAGATATAGCGGTGAGTTGTAATGGTAGTTTTTAGAACTAAGCAATTAAAATCTATACTGGTACACAGATGGCGCTAATTGTAAAATAATGTTTTCGTTTATGTTAATTTAATTATTTAATTTATATTTGTTTCCTAGAGTTTTTAGTAATGCACAGCTATTTTGCTTGTATGCACTGCACGCCCCGGCTAATAACGTCAAGACAACCAAGAAAGGGGCAGACTGGACTACAAAGACGATGTCAAGGGATGTATAGCGATGAAGATCTTTTCATTTAACGCTTTACTTACTGTTTGGTTTTTGCAAATGATATTTTTACTAATAATACGTAAATATATTTTGTATTCATGACCACTACCAAGAATGTTACCTCATAAATATATAAACAATCCTCCAAATTGTTCACTCTCATTTTCTCGAATATGTAATTTTCCAATCTGCGTAAATTCCAGGCAGTCACAATATAAATTACACGGGAAACTGACCGCACTCAACAGGCGGGTGGGGGTAGCGGGAGGGGTCGCGTGTCCCGTTGTGGGACCGAGTAGTCTGCTTCGGGACAGCACGTCCCCGAACCCCGCGTCCCTTTATGCAAATCATCACACGTCAATACATGACCATGCATGTTTAAAACAATAATCTTTTTTTTTAATTTTTAGAATGCGCCCTTTTGCAGCCTTTTTTTTCAAGATCAATCAGAATATTTTCTGTGAAATATTATAAAATAGCGATTAGGCCAACTATTTTCTATGGGTCAGAGTGTTGGGAGAGTATAAACTAACAATAACAAAAAATAATATATAGGTACATAAGAATAATGTGTCCATTGCTACTGTAACAACTTTGGGCTCTAAAATTGATAAATAAATAATGATAAATAATATAAAACTATAAACTGTGAAGGAAAGTCACGTGGTATAATTTAACCAACTGACGGAACATGGCTAATCGAGGACTGCTTTTATAATAAACACCTATCAAGCTTTTGATTAATTCATGCACGCGTTGTTTTAGTGAATGGAATCGATGCGGGAGTGCACAGATCCCATAACGGTTCCGCGATAGGGCGGGACCCTTCGGAGTTTCCTTTATATTATCATGTGTCACTGCCATCTATTGCGAAAATCGAAAACTTGTTACAAGAGATAAGCGGTGCGGTATTTTAGGATTGCTTCCGACTATAAAACTACTTTTTGAAATTTTGTGAGGTATCACGAATATGTATATACATAAACAATATATTTGTGTATAGATTGGCAACCTAGTATTGCAGTTTAAGTGTGAAGTCCTAGATGTCAATTCCTACACTTTTCATATTCTCGACAGCCAATTCAGGAAATGACACTAATTCGCTAATTTGAAATCGCGTTAGATTGATATTTGTATGTTTTCTCAAACAAATACCGATCGTTGAGTGCAGAATAGACTTTCATTTTAAATATAATATTATGTTTAGTAAAAAATTGATTGGACCGGGAATACATAACATCCCATATTTTACGGCATCGCGTGTAGAACTAACAAAATGTTAAATAAATAAAATATGAAAGAAGGTGTGTGAAGAAATTTATTCAGTTATGCAATCTTTTCTTCTTCACCATTGTGTATATTTTGAACCACCTGCTACCTATCTAGCTAGGTGTGTTAGCCCCATTATTTTCACCTAATTGTTAATTCGCTTACATCAGAAATGCTTCAGCACTAATAATTAACTGTAAGTCTTTAATAGTGTTACATAGTCAGCGTTTTCCTATAAACTATTTTTCAATGCTGAAATTATAATTGATCAAAAAAACGGTTAAGTTGTACCACAGTATAACTGACAGATTACGGGGTGTCGCTATATAAAGCGGTTTGTGTCTTGGCTAAATAGACACAATGTAATAAAGTAGATAGATGAAGTTTAGTAAAGGTGCGGGATAGCACACATGAATCATTAATTATCGTAATTTTATATTTAGTTATTTCAGAAAATACAACTACATATATTTATAAACCTTCCCCATCCATCTTAAGCCGGGTTTCTACCAAACAGACTGCTAAAAAAAACAGTTTTATTTTTCAAAAAACAAAACAAACTTGTTTTGTTGTCTTCAAAACAGATCTGGGAGACTGTTCCAAAAACTGGTCTCTTTTTCACATTTTGTTTAGTCCCGCAATGATGTCCTTCACCGACGATAATTTTTTTATAATTATTAGCTGTGGTTGTTTTTTAATCAATGGTCGAACAAAAAATACTTTATAATACGAGGTTGGGTTGAATGGAGATTTGAGATCTGCCCTAAAATCGCAAAGAAAAATATAAATTACCTGGACAAACTCTTGATAAAGATCTCATATTCAGATAAAGAGTTGAGTATAAATGCCGCAGCTAACAAAACTACCTACATTTGGGTGTTTCAACCAAACAGCAGGAACAATCTTGTTTTCCTTTGATGTACCGACTCGAGATGGGAAAAAATCTGTTTACTAAAAACAGTATCCTCGGATAGACTTGTTTTCAGAACTGTTAATTTTTTACAAAACATGGCTCTTTTTGTTGAGAAAAATAGTTTTTGTTTCTTTGGTGAAAACCCGGCTTTAGAGTTCAGCTGCCGCTGGTACTTTCACTGTTCGCACTTCAAATCCAGTATTTTATCGTAAAGCCTCTTCATTTATGGAGTCCTATGTGGAAATGTAGCTAAACATATTTCTGATGGATGGACCAATTAAAGGAATTAACAGGGTACTCTTTAAACTCCACCATCAACATGGTCCAAGATTAATATTTGATTTAGCATCATAGCGCATACAAAAAAATATATCACGTACACAATTTTTAACAGTACTTTTTTTTCATGTGCCGCCATCTATCAAAGATTGGCATGTTGCAGTGAGTTGATTGATCTTGTATAAGATTACCAACATTTTGGACATTGAACCTCTTTTTAATGTTACACAGCACATTTGTACCCACGCCTCTGTTAATGATTTGTGAAATATCATAATTTTTATAGCGGAGAAGTGTCAGAGGTGTGCAGTTTTCTTTGATACCTGTTAATTGTTCTCTTAACTTATTTATGCGACTATAGTAATGGTCAACCCAGACTCTCCCAGTAGCCTTATACTGATATGAAAATGTTTTTCTTCGATTCTTCCCTAGCACACTAATTGATCCGTAAAATAGCAACACAAAGGGAACATTGCCCAAGACCGAGTAGTATGGAGGCGTACTATGGATCGCGACACTCAGCAGTGAGCATACGATGAAGAAGAGGAGATAGTTTCCCACATTTTTTTTTACTCAAATTAAATAGGTACTTATTTTTCCCCAACTTTCATTCACAAGTTCACCCCTCGGTCCCCGAGAATAACGGCCGACGTTTGAAAACAAAAATATAAGCCTTCCCGCTCGCCGCTTCTTTCCCCGCAGGGTTATTGCACCCTCGAGTGGCAGGAAGGCTTCCTGGGTGGTTTTTTGCTCCCGGGCGGGGCGGGTGGAGCGGGGAGCGGCTGTTTCGGGAGATTGCCGCGATGAATCTTGAACCGGAGGTACGGATTGGATAAAAAAAGTTCCGAACGACAGCAGGTGGAGCAGTGGCGGCACGCGGACGAATGAGATGTGTGCTGTGATTTGCTATTATATACAATTTAGTTGTGAAGAGGTTGTAACAAAGATAAAAACGGTTCCTAACAGACACAAAGTACGGTATCCACGCGCCAAAAGCCTATCGATAACATAATTCTTGTCATAATTTTTTTGCACAAACCTAATTATTATTATTTTTATTACCATCCATGGGCTTGTGGGCTTTTACATATACAATAATAGTATTTTTATTTAGATATAACAGTAAATAGATAATTTTAAATCTAAGTTTATTCCAAGTACAAATATTTCTTCAATTCAGGTACGCTCCTGTAACGAAATTCAACATGTTACCAAGACGATGCACCCGTGTTTTTGGCGAGTTTACGGCATAGCTATATATAGCCTTTTGTGATTATTATAACATTTTATGAAATAAAATTATGATTTTTACATTTTTTAATATTATTATCGACAAAGTTATTCGGACGCTATATTAATAAATCAAAAGCCTCAGACATCGACGAATTTATCTATTAATAGAATTTCAATTTTAAATGAAACGCGAGCCACGAGACGCCTCTGCGGCGCGCGCCGCGCACGCGCCCTGTTCCTTCCTGATTGCGGCGGCAGATGCGCGCGCATCCCCTCTAACCGGCAACTGCTACTCGGGGTGACCTGTTGCGCACATGGCATATTGAGACAAGTACATACATACGTACTCGTATTATACATACGTTTACCTCACGGACGCTTGCTTGTGTGCGCGCGTCTGGCATGCACGCACACACACGTGATACGTGCCGGTATAATACGTACGTTCATTTCAGTAGTTTACTTCCAGCGAAGTATATAAGTATGGAAATGTGATTAAATTATTCAGCTCGTGATTGAGAATCGCAATGTTCATCGATCCCCGAACTTTTCACGACATCCTGAAAATCTGAAGACTGGCATCAGAGAAGTGTCTGCTGAATTTTCATCTTGGTCCCAGTCCCAGATTTAATACTGTCCACGTCGTACGGCAACATAAAACAAACAAGATTTGCTGTCTAGATTTTTTATCAAGTGAAAGTGTGCGGTTATCGGGTCTAACAAAGTAAAATATTTAAAATAAAATAAAGTTGTAAAAATTAAAAATGTTATTATTTTTAATAATTATTATTATTATTGATTATCACTTCAACCACTGACCACATGCACTTGGAGATGAATGAAATGTATGAATTCAACTTAAATAACAGTTATCCCTAGATTTACATGTAACAGGTCGATAATTTTTTATTGACATATGCACGGTTTTAGTGTTTAAAAAAGTTAATTTATTACTGGCTAAATTGTTTCATTTAATGTCAAACATATTCAATATCAAATTTTCCGTGGATATTCATCGAAGAAAGAAAAATAAGAGAAAGGGATAAAATCAAATACCACCCTGGTATTTCTTTATTTAGCACTACCTGCTCCTTTTACTCCACTAAGTTAATTCAGATTTTATTTAGCAGCTTCGGTTATTTGTTTTTTTTTTTTTAATTGATCATTAGTTTTTTAAATCCTGCTACGTACATTAAGGATTATGCCCACGGACGGATTCACGATGAGATAATCTTGGAGATTTAGTTGAGATACGTCTCAATACTGTATACACGTGTTGAAATTTTAATCTGGAGATAACTCGGAGATTAGCTTGAGATTGGTAGAAAGCGAGATTCGACAAGCGCACATAAACGGCACTTAAAACCACCCTAGATCACTACAAAAATCTTCTCTGAATGTTAGACATAAATCATTAAACATTAACATAAATATAAGACATTCGATTACCAACATTTATTCAATTTTAACTGCAGCTGGGAAGATTCAAAATCACTCAGCTGACGTATGTAACGGGCGTGAAGTAAGGCGCAAGATAGCGAATCTCTGACACATCGTGCGTACACGGGAACCGCGAATACCGTGAGTTGTCTCCAAAGAATCTCATGGAAGCAAAATACGTATCTCAGAGATTGTTTCGAGCCGAAAATATCTTAAAAATCTCATTCGCGTACAAGAAAAAATACACAGTAATACGAATCATTAGTGATGACTTCTACATGCAATCTTTATTTGCAAGTAGAAATAATGTTCAACTCCTACTTAACTGTTATCAAATAATCGAGCATTAATACGCGCCTCGAAGTCTCCAAAGCGACCGGGCGCAACCCGCTAACCGAATTTCTTTTGGCGGCCACAACTGGTAGAGCAGCCGCCGCGTTCTGTATTGTCGGACAGAGCCGGACTAGGCACTCGCTAAGGCTCGAATATAAAGTACTTTTAAAATGTTTCAAAAAATAAATATTTAAAGGAGCAATCATGACAAAATGATTTTTTGACGTTTCTGTGATTTTTTAAGCAATTTATTATTTTAAACATAGCCACAGTTAATTAATGATCCTAACAACAAAGAAAACGAGTACAAATTTGAGGAAATTATAATCATAATATAGTATAATTATTATTGTTTAGACATAATGAACATAGTACTTCGTTGCATTCGTCACGGTATAAATAAATATATAGTATAATGTTCTCGCCAATACCGTGCACTCGCTTATATGACGCACATAAATTACTTATAGTGTGTATATTCACACCAGAATATATATATGCTCTAACATAATATGTATGCACAATTTAAAAGTTTCATGTAATTATCTTGAAAATACCTCCATAAATATTACTAATTTAATTAAGTCACAAAGAACAATGAGTCTTGAAAATCATTTCTGTTCTTAAATAAGCGTAATGGTGCTGATTACATGTATTTATTTTTATTCCGGCTTAATTTATTTTTATTATTTCCATTTACTTTCTTGTTCGTTGATTTTATATTTTAAAAAAAATATTTTTTTGTATGTGCATCAAATTTTTACAAATACTTATAATTTATCTATTGATTTCTATGAACTTTACCCTAATACACAAGAAATTTGGATCCTTCTGATTGTGACACTCCCCTCAGTCTTATCCCGAGAGTCTACCATATTAGTCCTATTTTCATAGCACAGGTTTCTCTATTTTTAAATGTATTTTTTGTACATAAATGTGTATATTTATATGATTTCTAGTTGTTATTCGTAGTTGCAAGACTACAGACAATATCTAACGTCTGTCCAAACTGCCGATCTTTGACAACTTGAAACAGCTCCTCGACTCTGTGGCCGGTGGACTTCCAAATGTTGTTACTAGAATAGTTTATTTATTGTTATCCAAAAACTATTTGCCATCACTATCTTTCGGTCGATGTCCTCGTGACTGAGTATCGCAGTTCTTTATTCTACTTCCACAGCGCGAACTGTTTTCCTCCACTCTTTGCGATCTTGGCCTTCGCTTAGTGCGATGTGTAACGAGGCTCCGGTCATGTCTCGGGCTTGGTCAGTCATCTTATTAAAGATCGACCTCTCACCCTCCGTCCTCGTATGTTGTATGTAATCACCAGACTCTTCTAGCAAAATGACAAATATATAAAATAATTATTTTTTGCTTGCATATTGTAGAGAGACTTTCTTTGTGCGGAGTGCGATGCCAACATCGCATTTTGAAGGCGTTAAACTTGTTCTTTTCTTTCCTTCTCAGAATCTCTTTCCTCTTTAAATAATTGCTCGATATTTGTGCAAACGAATTATACTAATCGTATACATGAGAACTATTCTCTTTTAAAAAAGGCAGGCCTTAATGTAACATGTAATCAATAGAATTTATATTATTTATATTATGATCGAATTAAGTTAAAATATTCTGTATACAATTGTAGGCGATCTGCACGTGCCCTACAGTACCTGGCTTTTAATCCAGACACTTTACAGCCATATCAGTCCGCCTGGTACCCACAGAAATGCCAATACATCGAGACGGCCACCTCCTAGAAGCTAGCGAAAGCTAGCCACTTCCCTGTAACTCGCCCTTTCACAAACACCTTAAACGAACAACTCCAGTTACTAACTCTGTTTGTGAAAATTAAGTTTATACTCGTGTATTTTTAATTGTGAATCGACCCGCAATGAACGCCAACTTTTGTAAATCCTGTTTTAATTAAATACCTTGCTCTAGTCACAGCATATATACCCATTTGCACGTTCCACATTCATGCGCACTGCGACATACATAGACACGCACGAGAATTGACGAGAGATAGGCCCTTCCGTCTTACTATGTACAAAACCTTCTGATCCGAATTACATAACCTTTAATCGTCAACCATTCCATCCGAGTTACTCGACAGCTTAAAGTCTGTCTGTACTGTCTTATAAAGTCTATAACATCTTTCGAGTCTATACTGATAAAGCTAACCCCTATAACTGGTGACCCCGACGTGATACTCCGTAATTTCTAATATTTAAAGTTACAAACTAAGTACATGTAACCTTATATTCGTGTACAAGCAGGAGACTTCAATTAACTTCAAGGCAAGAGATCCAAGGTATAATTATTTATATTATCACATCCCTGATGTTAACTTCACCGTAAATTCATTGGAGTTAAATAATTATTTCTGACTCTGATCCACCTGAACCAGCCGAGTTTTCCGTTTAAATAATAATTACCCAAAGACCAGCCATATAATGTTAAAAATAAATAAATCAATTATTATATGTATTTTTTACTGGTATAGATTTTTATAACTGTATTATTAGTATTGAAATTTAACCATACACGAATACTGAAATTAGCAAAATGAAGCACTTTTATTTTTCAAATGGCCGTATTTGATTCATGTCTAGGGGCCTCGATTTTCTCAATTCGGCCCTGCCCTGCCTGAAATGAAACGGAACGCGAAAGATTGATGAAGTGATTTTTTTATTGATAACGTCAGTAAAGTGCGAAGGTGTGAGCGAGCGAGCCAGCGTGTGGATTCCGAATACGATATTCTCATCACGCACGTTGCATTTCTTTCTGCGCGAGAGTATTTCTCCACTTGTTACAGGTACATATCAGAATTTTCAATTTCTTATCATAAATATTATATATTATATCAACTGAGACAGATTAAAAGTATTCTGAGATATCTTCCCTTTGAGGCGGCCTGTCTACTCATTGTGGTGTCACGCGTGGACTATTATAACGGCACACGTGCTGGCCGGTTAATGTTTCTGCTAGAGAGATTACAATCAATTCTATATAAATGCTGCAGCACGGATAATATATGGAGTTTCCAAATTCTCTCATATTATATATATATCCCTTTTACATGAGATACATTGGCTCCGGTTCCCTAAACAGATGAATTTAAATTATGCTGGTGATGTACAAGACGATTCGTAACATGGCGCCTCTGTATCTTCAAGAGCTTTGTATCCCAGACAATTTGAATGGTAGACGTCAAACTTTCAGGTTACCCTCCACTTCAGCCGCAGGAAGGGTTGTAGAACCGACTAACCGTTGTAAGAAGTCTAAATATAGTGAACGGGCATTTGCGGTGGCAGGCCCAAAAGCGTGGAAACAGTGCATCAGAGACTTTATTTAAGAAGAAACTAAAAACATCTGTATTTTTTCTTTGGTTTTTTGGTTACTTTTGGAACTCCATACATTCGACATAATAATCATTGGATATATATTTTAACATTTGTTTCTTCTCTATGAGAGTAAGACTCGTGTATAGAGAAGGAGTATATTCGAGTTAAATGTAAAATGTTAATAACAAATTAAATATTATATTATACATAACCAGATGTATTTTGCAAATAATCATTTATTAATTTATTTTTATAGTAGTAATTTGTTACCCACCACTTATACTTTTATAGTTTTGTTCTTATCTATGCTTGCATTTTAAATTTTAGTATATATTGTTTCCTGGAGAAAAGATCATAGGTATCGAAACATGTTGATTTATCAATAAATAGTGGTTTAAAAAAATATATTTTTATTATTTGTAAAATATATTATGTACCGCAAAGTAATTTTGCTAATAATGAAGAAATAATTACTTTTTTAGCCATTTTTTGGAATGAAAACAAAAACATTTTGAAATAAGATAAAATTTAATACGATGATTGGACCGGTCCAATGGTAAAGCTAAATGGTGGTCCATTGATAATAACTACGGACTCTGTTACGAAAACGTGTTTCGCAAATAAACCAAATTATTTTCCTAAGAACTATTATCACAGATGCAAACAATGATATATTTCCTTATATTATTGATAAGTACACACTAAAATCTACTTAATAGAATCATACTTACATTCGTTTTACTTTGATGTAATGTTATACTGTAACTGTGAGTACAATCAACACACCGATGCATGTCTCGTCCACCGCGGATACGGCAAGGCTGAGACAAAGAGGGGTTGCTTGTTTCCTAACGTCACTAACGGTTTCTAACGTCTTTTCTTTCTGATATATTGAAGCGATCCAATGAAAGCACAAGTCCAATGATAGCAGCACTACCCAATATTTTTTATTTAATTCATTTATTTCCCAAATATTTGATATTGTCCTAGGACAAGCTGCTATAATAAAACTACAAACTACAAATGGACTAACTCTTAGATAACAAGTAAACAATAGCAACGGTATTTATTTTAAATGTCTTAAGTTAGTTAATAATAATAGTCCGTAGATAACAAATCAAATAAATTTGCATAAACATAAATAATAAAAACAGTATTTCAGTTTAATTACTATTAATAATATATGTTTATGTTTATAAAAGCATTCATAAAAAATAATAAGTTATCCGCCGTGTGCGGCGATGACAGGTGCTGGAGTATTATAGGAGATGCTGTTCTGCTGCAGCTTGCAGCTCCCACTCCTCGTCTACTTTCACGGTCCTGCTGCTGGAGACACCTGACTACGAAGTATAGAAGCCGACTTACAAGATTGCCAGTGACGGCTTGTGGTGCAAAAGTCTATACAGCTAGTCTTATTGTATCATGTTAATCTGATTTTATAAAATAAGTATTCAGTAAAAACCTAGTGGGTAGTCCTTTTCTTCTGGTGTTGTGCCTGAGTTCAGTCGTTAACGTCTGTAGCCGTAAATACTTCGATATCTAGTCTTGGGTTTTCTATAGGCAATGATGAATACAGTAATTCAATATATGCAAATTCAAAATACACAAACCTTTGTGAACCTGGGCTGGTAGACGTCGATGTCGCTCTCCTTGAAGTCTGGCGGTCCTTAATCCTGCTGGCCAGCCTCCGAAAACTTTCTCACAACTGATAATCCGAAAATATTTAATACAAAATGTTTTTATATCGCCGCCGTAAATAAGTCCGTCCGAACCGAAAAACTGTATATTCCAGGAGCAGCTTTGCTTTTGTTTTCTGTTTTTAAATCCACACAAAAAGAACACACATATTCAAAATTTTATATCAGGCTTAGATATCGAAGTATAAAAGCGTGTACACAGAGTCTATATAGTAGCAGGACTATTTGTCCAAATTGATGTCCTCGGCAACTCGACTCCGAGACCTGTCCACATTTGGATGTTTCGCTACCAGAATTGTTTATCGATTACTTCCGTAATATTTTACCTTGCAATTATTAGTAGGAAGCGATATTTAGATCGCTGACGCTTAACGATTTTCGATATATAGTATACATATTGTACCATATTATTTCTCATCCTTTGTGGAGGTTTGCCATAAGTATGCTGTTGCTATTCTGTCTACGGAATATTAAGCATTCTTCTGTAATACCACATCTTAAAAGGCTCCAAAACGTTTCACAGCCGTACAGGAGAACGGACTGAACCAGTATCAGTAGGGAGAGCTTTTGGCAGCTTAAAGTATTCCTCACTTTTGTGAAAGCACTTCTGGCCATTCCACTCCTCACTCCCACTTCTTCACAATCAGATCCCATTTTTGACAAGGATCGAAGGAGGTTTAACAGTGTTTGAAAGTCTTCAGATCTTTGTGTGAGCAAACCTGTGCCATCTGCGTAATTAATATTATTGACTTTTTCCCCAATATACATTCCTATGTATTTGACATTCATTACTGTTTTTAGGTTGGTTGGACGATTAGTGGGATCTGAAAAAAAGCACATTTACTGTTTCCGAGGTAAATTATAGACAATTCGAGGATTTGATTCAGCCGAAATTGTTTCCTATTATAGATCTACCTTGGGTGTGGAACAAGATCGTAATGTGTTTAACATAATTAGTAGCTAGAATCATGCAAAAATTATATAAATTCCAAAAATGCCTATCTTGCCTTATTGTCTCCTTTTGTTATATAATTATACATTTAAATGATATAATATGTTATTTTCTGCAATTACCTATGACATTAAAATATTATTAATGTTAAAACAGAATGGTTACTTAGAATAATTAAAAGCATTCAAAAATTTATGGAAATCCTCAGACCGTAAAAGTTCACTACCCCCACAACCACTTAGATCGGTTTCCATAAAACCTAGGTGATTTAGTGAATAACAAGGGGAAAGATTCCATCAGAACATAAAAACTATAAAAGGTTGATATTAAGTAAGATGGGATAGCCAGTTAGCCACATGATGGCCGACTACTGTTGGAGTCTTCAACGAGACTGTCCCGGTAAACTCCATGCCAGAATGTCATATAAAAGAAAAAATTTAAGTGAAAAGTGATGAAAGTATATTTATCTACTATGTGAAATAAATACCTTCGTTAGAATTTTTTATTTTTTAACTAGCAGTTATAGCATATAGTAATAGTAATAAAGTGAAATGTATATAAGTTAAAAATAAGAAGATTTTATTCTAAAAGAGGCCAATACAGCATATCTCAAAAACTAGATCTAATAGACCAAATCTGATGGCTATTTTGGATTCTGCATCTAAAAATTACCTAGAAACAGTTAAAAAATTGCTGGGACCAAAATGTGTATTGCCCTGTGTGATCAATTACTTAATTAGATGGGTTACAGAAACATTTAATAAACTTAACCTAACTAAAAAAATTAACGACTGAATCCGACGTCCTTTTTTCAATGGTCAAAATAATAATAAAATATGATATTCTTTTATATGCAACATTTTCAGGTACATCTCTCTCTGACTCATTAGATACGTTTGTCGAAGAATAGTCTTTATTTAGATAACAAAAAAGTGTCGCACCCCACCACTTGGAGATTGCATACGAAATTTATAAATTTTTAGAATTCCAAAATACCTTCTCATAAATATAATTCGGAAACTTTCATAACGAATTCCGAATTATAAACATATAAAAATAAAATATTGTTACGATCGCAGACTGACGGCTACACAATGAGTAATTGTAGAACAATAGGGGTGTTTCGAAGGGATCGTTTCTAGAAAGTGATGTAGAGAAGGAACCGATGCATCCCTTAGCATCAAAGAGGTGTCCGAAAACTGGCGGATCAGTATTGAGATTTGTTTTGTCGAGTACGGAAGTGCGGTGTACAGAGTGTATTTAGTTATTCTGCATTGGTTTTCTGTTAAATTATCGACGTTTTTTAACCAAGTAAATTGGAGCAAATCGTTTTAATTTATTACCGTCATTTGATATGTACAGTAAAACCTCGATTATTTATATTAAATTAGATTTATAAGGATATGGGTGGTCCAGATAATATTAGGTATAAACACGAGACTTCTTAAACTCATATCATTAGCAAATGATAACAGTACTCGTAGGTCCAATAAAATTAATCCTCAAGAAAAAGCAGTTTATTTTTAGTTGAAAAAAAAATTTTTTTTACACAATAAATAATAATGAATTTATTATCTTTAATAAACTGGTATTTATTATTAGTATTGACCAAAAAATGTTACATTCAAATTCCGATTTTTTTTATTTCGTCAAAATTTGCAATTCCTACCGCCACTGGATTATATACTACATGGTGCGCTTTGTCGTTATACCAATATCAATTCAACAATACGGCAGCGCAGAACCAGATACGTACGTAACAAGGTCCATTGCGCAGGACCAAGGCGCAAGGCACCGTCTGCAGCCTCTTCACGCAAAGCGACCGCGTGATAATACCCCGAAGTTTACAGCTACATAACATGAGATTGCATCTTTCGTAGAAATGACAATTTGCGATGCGATTTCGCCGGAACTAGCAATTTAATTACCCTCCGCCATAATTGACGGCATTCATCCTATCCGGGGTAGTAATCCTGGTTCAATTGCCGGTGGCAGCAAAAATATTATTTCGATAAATTGAGTTTATCTGTATGTATATCTTTCTAATTTATGCACTTAACACATTAAATAACACAACTATGTTCTGAAAAAATTACAACTTCACAAATAATAATATGCTCTCTTTAAAATATATACAAGTTGTATTAAAGTATTTCCAAAAATGTAATAAAATGATTTTTAGGAGAACACATTCTTATTGTGAAGTTGTAATTATTCAGAACATAGTTCTGTGATATTTTAAATATGAATTAAAATTGTCGATAAAAATAGTGCCGCTGTAGCTTAGTTGGATAAAGCACCTCCCCCGGTTAGGGAAGAGATCCAGGTTCGAATCCCGGTAGCGCAACAACAATGTTTTTATTTTTCGATGAAATTGATTTTATATGTATATCTTTATAATTAATATATTTAATTCATATTTGTAATAAAATGAATTTAAAAAATCAATGGCATCTCCTTGATGAAAGCTTTTAAATAATAGAATGTAAGATGTATCGATTTAAAATAGCTGCAACACATAAGTTCGAAAATTTATCGTCTATTTACGAAGCTGACGTGTCATAATATATGTTAAACGCACTTCCCCGTGTTGAAAGAGATGCTGGTTTAAATCCCAGTGGCAGCTAAAAATTTTTTTCAATTAATTGAGTTTATCTCTTGTAGATCTTATATTCTAATTGATGCATTTAATTTGTATTAAATATCACAGAACTATAAATTATAACTTCACAAATAATAATGTGTTGTCTATAAAATATTAAACTAAATAAAGTATATATTAAATAATAATAATGTTTAATTTCATATATTAAATAAGTATAATTTATTTAATTTTATATATTAAATGACAAGGGACTTAAAAATGTGAACATTATTTTGCAACTATACGACGAGAAGTATATTTTTGTTAACAATCAAATAAGCGAGCCGGTTGAAGAAGTCTTTGACTTTTGGACAACTGACCCACTACTTGGAATTCCGCAAGGCTCTCGTTCATGTCCGAATTTACTCATTAGTTTATCTTAATTTTTAATGATCAATATCAATATCAAGCGGACAATTAAATATCTACAACTGTTGCGGTGGGGCAAACGAGCCGTGTATAAAATATTAATAAAATGCAGCATTTAAACGTATAATGTGCCAAAAAACTTGACGCACCCAGACAGACCAAATTTTCAGAGCCGTTATGGCGTTGTTCATAACACCAGATGAGCGACTGGGACATGTTAAATAATACTTTTTATCTCTGCTTATCACTGACTTGATCGAATATATCGAGTGGTATAGATGATATTGAAATTTATTTCTGATATTTTAATAACAATTAAAATCCAATTAAAATAGTATTCTCATTAGCCTGTGTCTTTCTACTGCTGAATATTGGTATTGCCCATAAAGAACTATCTTCTGCCATTCTAATTCATGGAGCAATACCCAAGAAATGACTATTCTTGATGTATATTCTTAGAAATTCAGAGAGGAAGGCTTCAGACTGAGTTGGCATAAATAGCAACAAAACATATATGGAGAAAGATCTCGGTTTTGGTGGGTTAAGCACTAAAACAACGCAATACAAAGGAAGTTGGAAAAGCTGACTGTTCTACAATAAGGGGATGAAGACTTTGTATATAATGTTTGATGGGTTCATGTTTTATTTGAAAATGTACAAATTCTTGACCATTACGGAAAATATTATTGTGATGTCCTTGTGATTGTATAGTGGTGTGTGTGTGAATGCCGCACCGCTGGTGCGTGTATGCGAGATTATAAAGGGCGGCGCGCGGCAGGACGCGCTCTCTCTCTCTCTGCGTGTCCATGGCTTTATCGTTGACTTATACTAGTGATATACCTTTTACTAAATTGTATCAAATTAAAATAAACGTGAAATTGTTATAAAGTCTATTTCTTGGACCTTCACATTACAAGACGTACAAAGAAGACAAGTACGTAACATTGGCGCAGTCGGTTTAAGATTTCCTTGATGCTCGTTATCAAGGAAATAAGGACCATTGGATAAAAATTGTTAGAATTGAGTTATTTTGTTTAAATCGCATGTAATATTGAGGCAAATTCACAAATAAAAAAGAAGTTTTTGCAGTTAATGTTACAGAGTCTAAAGCGAGAGCGAGATCAAACAGTGTGGTATCTCGCGGGAGTTTTAAGAATTCTCAATGGAACTCAAAACAAGTAGCAAATCAAATAATTTGAAATGTTTTGCGTGTGGTTTTTATCAGATCACAGGAAAGATTGTTGTAAATTTAAAAATTCAATGTGTTTTAATTGTAAAAAAATAGGTCACTTACGCAAAATGTGTAAAAAAGAATCGTTGAATATGTTAAAAATACAGAATGAGTAGGTAGAAAATAATTGACCTATTATAATTCCACATCTCTGCTTCGGGCCCTAAATTATCTACCATAAAAAAATCTGACTTTTTATTTTTTGTATTCAATACATCATTTTAAATTATTAAAATATTTCAATTAATCGAAACAATCGCGTAAATAGGGCTTATTCAAAATGTATCTCTAACATGGTTGAGATTATTTTCTGCGCAGTATTCTGGGATAATCTGTCGTGTATTCAGACCTTTCTGGTTTGGTTGAGATTAGGCACATGCAGCTTGAAAATTATCGACTCAAATTTTTAATACGTATTGTCCCCTAAATATAATAAGTGTTACACCCTGTATATTTATGTATTAATGATATCGCACTGTGATTTCATTGTATTTTCATTTTAATATATTTATGGGCGATTCATCTGATTAATTATACATTTTTATAAAGTCACATTATTATTGTAAAGTTGCAGTTTATCAGAACACAGTTCTATAGTATTTTTGATACAAATTAAATTAATCAAATAGGAAGATATACAGAAAAAAAAATATTTATCGAAAGAATATTTAGTTTTTCCGCCGTTGCTTAATATTTTTTTTGATAAATATAAATATATTCTAAATATGAATTAAATATATTAATTAGAAAGATATACATATAAAATCAATTTAATCGAAAAATATTATTGTTGCGCCACCGGGATTCGAACCTGGATCTCATTCCTAACCGGGGAAGGTGCTTTATCCAACTAAGCTACAGCGACAATATTTTTAGCGACAATTTTCGACCCTATATGTTACCTTTTTGATATTAATACATTTAATCGTTCCATCATTTGACAGAGCTATCTACCTTATTTTTGCAGAATCTCAAATACCTTTGAGTAAACTGATAGAAACGGATAAAACACCTTCCCCGGTTAGGAAAGAGATCCAGGTTCGAATCCCGGTGGCGCAACAATAATATTTTTTGATTAAATTGATTTTATATGGTATATCTTTCTAATTAATATATCTAATTCATATTTAAAATATCACAGACCTATGTTCTGAATAATTACAACTTCACAATAAGAATGTGTTCTCCTAAAAATAAAAATAAAATAAAAAAATATATATTCATTCTGTTATATTTCTAGTTGATTAATTTAATTTGTATTAAATATATTTTTAACTACCCTATTCATAAGCACCCCGTTAATGTCATCGATCGATGGATATAAATATTCGGACATCATGTTCGATGAAGCATTCAATTAATCATTATCCAATGAGCCTCCGAATGGCGGTGGATCTTTTAAAAAGCGGTCAATTATATCGGTATTCGGGTTACTTGTCGTAAATCTAATTTGGGTATGAAACCCAACCTTCGCGTCGCGACACGTCCGAGGCTGCACACGAAACTGACTTTAGATAATCGTCTCCTTGTATTGGGTATCTGTTTACTGTTACAATGCGGCAACACGCGCTAACTGCGCCCAGACTATCAGCAGATGATCTCGGTATGATTGCACTTTCTGCATTATTTCATCGTTAAAATAATAGTAGTAAAGTAGCCCCGGTGAAGTATGTTACGTATGCCGTGAACAGCGTGATGCATAAATACCTCTCACATTACGCTTTAACACCTCAAATATCCTGGGCACGGCATCTGAGTCTTTCAAATTCAAATTAGTCGAAACTGCATTCAAAGCACTATTCACTTTATTCTCAGCGGTCACCCTCTCAACCTTATTGTCCATCAGTGATGGTAAACCAATATTGTAATCATGAATGACTGATTATTTGTAATTCTTTGAGCAATCACCGGTACACTAAACCTCCAACAGTCCTCAGTTGTCAATCATGGTTACAATAAAGGTTTAAATAATGGTTACTGTCCATAGAAAATATTAATTTCATTTTGTTTTGAAGAGTTTATTTAATTTACATTTGTTACTTATTTAATATACTATAATAACTTAAAACATACAAGTACTGTAATTGAATATATTTAGGCGTGGGTAGTGTGGGAGATTTTAATGGGGGTAAGAGAAGTCAAAATAAGGGAACATCGTTTGAAAAGGTGATTTACAGGGTGCTATTATTTTGTTGAGAACATAAATTTTCTATTTTAATTTTTTGTTAATTTCTAATGTATCTAAAGCGAACAATTTAAAGAATTTGTTAACATTATATGTATAACCAATCATTATAAATTAATTTTTTCGATAACATCAATTTATTATCTATTTAACACATAAGAGGAAAATATCTAATGAACTTGACAAAACTAATGCTAAATAGATCATTTCATCCAATAATTATTATTATTAGTATTTAAATGTATTTTAAAAAAATATTTAAAACGTAATTTAAGCAATCGTTAATTAATTCTAAACAATATGTTACTACTTATGGAAATACTTGTTTTATTGTATATAAATAAAAACCCAGCTTTGTATCTATTAAAATTTGAAACTGGAAAAAATGAAGTAATTTATTTTAAATGTAAAATATAGGTGGGTAGGGTATATTCTTCAAATATAATAATTCTGCAATATTGTTGCATTTTATAATTTATTTTAAAAAAAAGTAGAGTATCGATATTTTAATAATATAAACGATCAAATTCAGTGTATCTGAAATTTAGTGTGTAACGGTTAAAGATAGTTATTATTAAATTATGTTGGTAAAAACTTTCAGGCATCTTCTATTCCGAATTTTTTAGTTTTAAGAAAATCATTTCACTATTTAAATTAGAAGCTCAAGATGTAGCTTTTTATTATTATTAGTCCTATTATTGGAAAACGGCATTAATTATGATTACTTTCATATGATTTTTAAGAGATTATCCAATATCTGAGATACGGATATCGCTCCCGTGAGATTCTTTGGAGATAAATCTCAGCTATCGAAGTCCCCGCGTAGACATCAGATTTGCCGTCTCATCTCGCATCTCACTTCATGCTCGTCGTACGTTAAAAATCAAAAGTTATTGTTGTACAACAGCTGATTTCGAATCTTCCCAGCAGCAGTTGAATTGAAATAAATGTTGTAAGGCTTAATAAATGATGTTAAACTTTACAGAATATATAGTTGTAGGGATCTATGATGGTTTTACAAGTTATTTTTTTACTCATGGCACTGCACAGTCAACCACTGGCGAATCAGTTGCCAGTATATATTTTTGTATTATTATAATATAATAATACATATATTTGTTTAATGTTTAATTATTTTATAGATACAGAATGAAATAATATAAAACACATTTTAATAATAATAATGACTCTGTCGATGGCCTTCGTCAGCTGATACTAGTAGAAGAAGAAAATATATTTTGGTCAAAAGTAAACAGTGTGTTTTATTATAATAATATAACAGACAACCATCAAAAATGTTGTTTAATAGTAATTATTATCAATGTGTTAAATTTACTTTTATACTGCATATATTAGGCATAACACACACAACCGATATTATGTGTTAATAATTTTAAAATCCCTAAATGTGACAGCAAACACTATCAGAAAATTTTTATATACTTAGGGATAAAAAAACTTTAATAGCCTCCCTCCACAAATTAAAGAGATAAAGGATATAAAAGAACTAAAAACGAAATTAAATGAACTCTTCAGAAGAACACAATTAGATAATAAATAATATTATAGCTTGTCTCTTTTTTAACTCATGTTATAAAAATTGGAAAAAATTTTCAAAATAATTCAAAAAACTGACGTCAAGTGCATTGTTGCATTACTGTCTAGCGTGAAGCTGTCATATAACTTTCTCTCTTTCTCGCATAGATAGCGCTCACGCACATATTAAAGTGTATCGGTACAATGCCATGATAAAAAAATCGAACTGTAGGTGACGTTTGTGTGCACATATCGAACCTCGCTACCAGGTTGAACATCGTGTGTATACAGGTTTGAGTTTTACTTTCTATTAATCTCAAGCTGATCTCTGAGTTTACCTCCAGATCAAAATCTCAAAACGTATACATGGTATTGAGATGTATCTCAGCTGTGGACACCGGCCTTAAGCTGTACAAGTTTTGTTGTGCATTTAAAATCATTATAAAGTACCATTTCACTTTTTAATCTTCTTCTGCGGATCTGCGTGCTGAGCGTTGAATGTAGGCCACGACTCTGTCTTTTGCGCTTTGCTTCCAATTTTCAAGCAACTTATCCGATGTTATCTGATCATCGCGATGGAGCGAAACATGCGCGACGGTGGATGGTCCTAAAACGGCTGTTTTTATTATAATACAGGTAGGTATAGATATGTAACGGAAAATGAAGGCACACGCCAACGGCTATCATGTGGAGGCTTTTCTGCACTGGAGACATCCTTCACCGGGAAAATGAACACCGCCTTGCCGCTCCTCATTAGCACCGAGCGTTTCAACAAAACGATAAAAACACAGACTTTCCGTTAAAACTCACCATTTATTTTGTAAAAGGTTTAAGTTCAAACGTTTGAGAATTAACCCAAATATGACCGACGGCTGGAAAATAATTTATTTTTACTCATTTATAGTTTATTACTATATACAGGCGCGTGCAGTCAGTACATTGAAATAAGCTGTACGTAAGTATATATTTTGGGAAATAATGTAAAAATGCATATTTAACTGACAGAATATCATAATATATTAAAGTCTGCATAATATGAAAGTATTAGGAGAACACATTCTTATTGTGAAGTTGTAATTATTCAGAACATAGGATAATTTCAAATAATGGAACGATTAAATGCATTAATATCAAAAAGGTAACATATAGTTTCGAAAATTGTCGCTAAAAATATTGTCGCTGTAGCATAGTTGTATGATGCACCTTCCCCGGTTAGGAAAGAGATCCAGGTTCGAATCCCGGTGGCGCAACAATAATATTTTTCGATTAAATTGATTTTATATGTATATCATTCTAATTAATATATTTAATTCATATTTAATATGAAAGTAATTGTTGTAGAAATATTATGAAATGTATATTATCTAGTTCATTATATTTTATTTCAAAGTACTGACTGCACGCCGCTGACTATATATAAATATATAAAGAGTTATAATTAATATAAATACTTTAAAAAAATAACGTGCTAAATTTATCACCGCTGCAAAAACATCGTTTTTGTTGTTAGACATTAATTTTACTTTTGATTCTGACCAATTTTATTTATTGACGCTACTGGTTGGTTTGGTTAGTGCCGGGCCTCACATTCAAGAATCACTCAGTTGTGTTTCTGCGTCTCAGTTTTCTCAGCTCTTCGGTGGAAGAATAGTTCAATTCGAGGGGGACACTCCCTCCCGCAGACGTCACATACGAAACGGTCCTTTTGCGCCGGTCGGTTCCATTGTCGCAAGGCCGCGGCTCGCTGATAGTCTCTAGCGCGACACACGCCATTAGCCGAACTAAATATACAAAATACAATAGTTTTATACTACTCTGATTTAAAATCCAACACTAAATATCTTTGTTATTTAGAACATAGGTCTGTGATATTTTAAATATGAATTAAATATATTAATTAGAAAGATATACATATAAAATCAATTTAATCGAAAAATATTATTGTTGCGCCACCGGGATTCGAACCTGGATCTCTTTCCTAACCGGGGAAGGTGCTTTATCTAACTAAGCTACAGCGACAATATTTTTAGCGACAATTTTCGACCCTATATGTTACCTTTTTTGATATTAATACATTTAATCGTTCCATCATTTGACAGAGCCATCTACCTTATTTTTGCAGAATCTCAAATACCTTTGAGTAAACTGATAGCAGACGCTAGAATTATCAATTCATTTTTATTAAATTTTGGACACATTGATACAAATTCATTATTTAAATGTCTAATGATAGAACGATTAAATGTATTAATATCAAAAAAGGTAACATATAGGGTCGAAAATTGTCGCTAAAAATATTGTCGCTGTAGCTTAGTTGGATAAAGCACCTTCCCCGGTTAGGAAAGAGATCCAGGTTCGAATCCCGGTGGCGCAACAATAATATTTTTCGATTAAATTGATTTTATATGTATATCTTTCTAATTAATATATTTAATTCATATTTAAAATATCTTTGTTATTAAATTCAATTTTATTGTCTTTTGAGTTGATCGATATTACAAATTAGACCCCACGAGAGTGTGAGGGTTTTGGCTTGCGCCCGCGCACGAGCGACAGGTGAGGGGTGCACCTGCCTCGCCACCCTCCGCTGCCTCCACCCTCACCCCGGGGTCCGGTCTCCGGTCTCCGCGCATTCTTCGGAGGCATCCGACATTCGCGCTCCTCCTACCATTGTCTTCACAATTGACAATGCCTCGGCGAGAGTTCAAAATAAAATATATTTTCAACCGAGATTCAGATTTATGAAAGAAATAAAATATTAAAAACGTAAAAAATATTTCTTAACTAATTTATATTTCAACAAAAAAAATAATCTTTAATAATACTCGGATGTTCTGTCGCCAACCATCCTGTAGATCTGGAAATCAGTCTATTGACTGACTGATCGGGGTTTGAGTCTCGCCTCAAGAGAAGGATGTTGATGTGACGTAAATTATCCTATCTCCCACCAAATTTCGTACTAGAGTAATCTCAGAAAAGTACATGAGGAAAAAGTGATCAAACAAATACGCCTTACTCGTTATCATAGTGACTACATGTTTTATCAAATACCATTCAGTAAATTGTAATTTTTAAAAACTACATATTTTATTAACCCACTTACACAAAGTAAAAAAAATAAGCAATTGTTTTCTAACAAGTGATATTTTAAAATATTAAAAATAAATGTAGTAAAATTTAATTCCATCTCAATATACATAACACACATATGTACATAGTGACGTATGACATTGGTGGCACTATACAGAATTCCTACAGGTAACTTTTTGTAATATTTTAAAGAAACATAATTATTTGTGAAGTTGTAATTTTTTCAGAACATAGTTCTGTGATATTTTGATGCAAATTAAGTGCATCAATTAGAAAGATACAGAAAGATACAGAAAGATACAGAAAAACTAAATTTATCGAAATAGCATTTTAGTCACTGACGTCTCCTAGCGAACATTTCTCAAAGGTATTCGTAATAAAAAAGTGATAGCTTTTAAAGAAACGGAATGTACGATGTATCAATTTGAAATAGCTGCAACATGCAAGTTCGAAAATTTGTCGTCTATTTACGAGGCTGACGTGGTGTAATTGGTTATCGCACTTCTCCGAATAGGAATCCCGGCGACAGCTGAAATATTTTTTCTATAAATTGAGTTTATCTGAATGTATATCGTTCAAATTGACAGATTTAATTTGTATTAACTTTTTGTTAATTTACTAATTAGCGCGCCGGGCGCACGTATCGCATTTGAATGCTCCAACTATTGTAAATTTCAGACTAATATTAGAACTAGAACTATAAAAAATATCACTCCCTGCAGCCAGTAGACGCAATGTGGTAAAATGACAGTTTTCAGTTTAATAAATTCACTTGGTTCATGAAAAGGTGTAAAATGAATCACATTTTAATTAACTGTAATAGCCACCACCGTAATACTATGGTTACTTTAACTGTGATTATATGATTGTATCCGTGATTGGTAACTGATTATTCGTAATCCAGCAAGCAATCACTGGTACGCTAGAAACTAAGTCTCCAACAGTTGAATTTCAGTAACCGATCATCGTTCCACGGTCAAAATAACGGTTAAGCTAATCACTGCTACACCATAATCACCATATCAAAAAAATGTGAGTGAAAAATAACAAACAATGATAAAAATTAAATTTCAAAACTAATAAAACTGAATAAAATAACAACAAATTAAAAAATGTGAAAGAAAACCCGAGAACATCTCTATAAATAAAGACTTATTTGCTAATATTAATGAATATGTAAATTCTTCTGTTGTCATATTTTTCTCACACGTCTTTACGTAAATTTGTAGAACTCCACAATCACATACTTGAATATGAAAATAAAACACTTGTTTTTTAATTCTACTCGTTTAATTTACTTGAGACGCCTTTCACCTTGTAAGGGCATTAGCATTCTAACAATTTAATTCAATAACTTATATTGTAATAACATAATAAATTATTAATTAATATTTTAAATAAAATAAATATCTCATTATTATAAATTATAGGATGATTTTGCGGAACTATGTTTTCTGTTTTAGATCTACCAAGGATGTGGAATAAAATCACCAATTTGACATTGCTGCATTAATTTTTTAAATATGATTTGTGTTGAACATATTTATTTTCTAGAATCATGCTAACATTATATAAATTCCAGAATACCAAATATGTCTCTCTAGCCGTATTGTCTCATGTTGTAAAATTATATAGCAGTCCTTTTCTACATATTACCCATAACATTAAAATATCATTAGAATGAAGCAGAATGGTTACTTAGAATAATTAGAACCATTCAAAAATTTATGGAAATCCTCAGAATTCCAAAGAATAATGTTGTTCCTTTTCATTTCATGCAAATAAAATTGTATAGCTGTCCCCCACCATAGATATAAATACATGTCGTTGAGTTAAATTGTTAGATTGATAATGCTCTTACAAGGCGAAACGCGTCTCAAGTAAATTAAACGAATAGAATTAAAAACCAAGTATTTTATTTTCACATATGACATTCAGACGTAATCACAACCATCATCAACATCATCATCCATTCTTCTCCACAATCTTTCCACTCCAGGTCCAAGAATCATAAATTCTCACTGTTTTCAGCTCTTTTCAACCACAAGTCGCCGCCACTCTTCTATTGTCGTCGATCCATTGATCTTGCTTCTATATCCGATATTGCTTAAACCACTGCGAGACCTCTATCCAAGACCTTCCTTCCCCAACGTCCATCATTTCTTCGACATCTCGGTTGTATTACGTTAGGTACTGGATCTTTCAGGATTATTCCAAGCATAGCTCTTCCCATTTCTCTACAGGCAATTTTAATTTGTGTATGACATTGAAGGTGGGTGTCCACGTCTGATAAGCTTCGGTCTATAGAGATTAGATGAGTATATTACATATATTCTAATTTCATTGATTGTACTTATTTGTACATATATAACGATAGCATCATTCCATCGTTGTGGGTAGACCTAATTCTGTGGATATTTTCAAATATTGTGAAAATATATATTTTGAATGAATAATTTTATACCATAAAAGAGCTCTAGCGGACAGTAAACTCAGTAGAGCTAAATAAAGTGATACAATGCACACGTGCTCCTAGAAGCAAACCGCCCGCAGCGACGGACTAGCGCGGTTTTTAATAGCCTTTCGCTGTAAGATAGCGACTAATGATACCCCCCTCTCCGCTGCGCCTATCGGGGCTGGGGCAGCTACCCCTTATTATGCACATCCGCCGTAACATTTCCATTAAAGCGCGGGAACCTATGCTCGACTTTGCCTATCCATTGTAAAATTGATTGCTCCAATAAATAATTGTCGACGGATCTTTGTGGCAACCTAATCATGGATTAATAAAATATTTTAAAATATATTTGGGCCTAAACGGAAAATACAATCTGCTCAGTTTAATTGCTTGAAGCTGACACCTTCAGACATTTCTTAGCGTATTTAGTAAAGTCCAAGGGTCTGTTATTGTGTTGTCGTGGAGTAATTTTTGGTATAATTATCGTTTTATAATTTTTTTTATAAACATATCTTTGCCGATATTTAGCACCGAACATTACGTCCAAGATAACATGCTAACCCGTAGATTTCAACAAATGTAACTATAAAGGAAAGCACCAACTGTTCCTAGTATAAAAATACATTTTTACCCCGCCTTTAAGTGCACGTGTAGGGACGATGTTTACTGAGACACATCGCTGGCTATTGGTCGAGAATTTAAGTGATAACCTACTAGAACGCCGACATCCTCATTTCCTTTGTCACCTTCCTCCTTGTATATCTTTACTAAACCTGAATATAACAGAACCTGTTGAATTATATGTTAAGAAGAATTTAAAATCACTTTATATTGAATTCTTATTTTTGCTATACGACCGCTCTTCATACGTCGTTTGCTATAACGGCCTTTTGAAATGATGGCTCAATTTCAATAAACAGCCCAAAATGTTTCGATGTGTGGCCTTTTAAAATGGGTAAACAAAATATGGGATCATCCCCATTACATACCATGGAGCAATGATTTAAACCAGCAACCGATGGCGAGTACATGAGGACTTCAGACTCCGGTTAGAACCATTTAAAAATAAAGTTTACACTTCAACAAGCCACGAGACCCAATTAAGCTAGAAGGCTTGAGAAAATTACATTGATGTATTAAATCGAACGCAGAGTATAAGTTACAGTGTTAATTTTTTTTTTCTATGTTCGTTATCATCCTATGTTATCCTTCTTCCTTCTTCCTTTATGTCAGTCACATGAGACACTTCTCCACAAGTCTCATACAGTGGCGTAACGATTGAACAAAATTTTGGCCCCAATGCAAAAAGTAAAAAAAAGACCCCCTAAATATGTGTTGTATATAAGATATAAGAATATTAGTAATGCGTAGTTTATCCATTAATTTGTAAAAAAAAAATATATCTGTTGTTTCATTTGAGACAATTTTATATAATACTCACGCTTTCATCAAAAAAACATAAGTACCTATTATTAGACGTTTACATGCAATTTAATAAATACTTGCTTCGCTTTAGGGCGGTTTTAACTTAACAATATGTCAAGTTAGCCCGAAATATTAGCAAGATCGATATTATTTTCAAATTTTTTCGTAATACACGCGAGAGTCGATTTTTTAAATTTAATAATTCCATTTCTTGCTGTGAATTTTTATTAATACTAGAAAATGTATGAATACTCGCAAAAATATCAATGTCAAGTGGACTGTAGGTCACGAACTTTCTGGGCCCCTATCTAACATGGGCCCCAATGCACTGCACAAGCTGCATTGGCATAGTTACGACACTGTCCTCCCAGCTGACTCCAGCTCCAGGATCTATCCTCTGTCCGGCCAGATGCAGTGCATCTATCCACCGTTGTGGCACTCATCCAGGTCATCATTGTTCTAAAGTTGTGCTCAGGATAATGACGCGTAATGAAATACGAAATATGTAATGAAAATGTTATTTTCTAATTAAACTTATAAATACAAATTAAATGCACACATAAAATCAATTTTATCTAAAAATATTGTTGTTGCTACCGGGATTTGAATCTGGATCTCTTCCTATCCGTGGAAAATGACGACAAATTTTCGAATTAATATATTACACTTTTTTTAAATTGATACATCTCTCTTTGCATTATTTGAAAGCCATGTTCTTTATTTTTACCGAATCTCAAATAATAATAAAAAATATCATAGACCTATGTTCTGAATAATTATAACTTCACAATAAGAATGTGTTCTCCTTAATAAAATGTTTAATATTTAAAAAATATTTCTAAGTAATTGAAACGGATCCTGTAGAATTAATGATTCGTTATACGACATTTCGCTTTATGACCAGTTACTTCGTATTCAATTTCGATGTTTTCCATACGTGGGGATGATCAATTAGGATTTTTTCTTTAAATTATCAATATTTCAGATAGCTCCTAATAATTCAGTCCTTTGACAGTTAAAAATGTCCGTTGATTTCCCACGGATAGGGGATGAATATTAAGTAGTCGTGGTGGAACCCACAAAGAGAAGACGTTTGACCAACAGGTCGCCATTTCTGAAACGGAAACGACCCCTATTCAGGTGTTACGAAACAGCAGTTGATTGCCTTCCAGACATTGCTTCCAATATCTTGGTGGAGGCAATTAATAATTTATATGGGTCTAATAAAATGCATAAAACGTGGGAAATTTAGTTTTGTTGAATATTACTCCTTAAAGTACAGAGAAGAAGAATATGACGTATTTATATTACCATGCTTCTTTTTGACATGTATTAAGATTGGCTTTATTGTCACATTAGCATCACACTCTTCTACCATGATTAAAAATAATGTTTTGAACAAAAACACGATTTTCAAAATAGTACATGCCCTTGCGATACAATCACAGATATATATATGTGTATGTATTACACAATAAATATTGTGGGATTACGTGGAAATTTCAATTATGTAGACTTAAATCACCTTTGGTAGCAAATAATTTATACGTATATAATGTCATACCTGTCCTAACCAAACTCTGGGTCATAATTCTTCTAATGGGATCAGAAGGTCACAAGGCAAGATCAGATTCGTAAGTTTCTACGACAACTTTAGAAACTTTACAGCCTTACAAATCTATGTGATGTACAGTTCTTCTGGTTCTAGATAAAAATACATTCTTTCACCATCAAAATAGCAGAACTGAAATATCAAAAATTAAATCAAAATATTTTCGGTCTGTGCGGACGGCCACAAAGGCATGTCCTTGATGTCTTCCACAAACTGTTTTGAACATTTTGTATGAAAAAAACCATACCGTGGTGATCAATGGCGTGCAGTAAGTATAGATTTAGGTTATGCTGTTACCAATGATATTGTATAATCATATATAATATCTGTACTACAATATATGATATACATAGGATTATGAACTTTCGTTTAACCAACTTCTTTAGATAAAATGAATCCATCGTTTATACGACTCTACCATGTATTTATTTGTAATTTTTAGAGTACTATTAATAGTGTTTTTAAAGTATAAGTTTTAACGTAAAACAATACCTTCTTACCCATATAAAAATCAATATAAAAATGTATAGACGTTTTTAAGAACACTTTTTTATGACTGAACATGATTCTTTTATTGTTTGAAAATCCTTCACGTAATAACTAAACAAAATAATTATTTCTATTAAAGGATAACGTAGGAAATAGTTCTGCCAATTGTTTTTTGTTTTTCCCAATAAAAAAAAAATTCATGCACCAAATGCACCTCGAACGCAAAGAACGGTTATGAAATCAACACGTTAAAAACAGTAAGATTCTAAAATTCGCGAATTAGTAAAAGAGGAAGTAGACACTTCGATGATTTGCACACAGCCTTTCTAATGTTATTTATGTTAAAAAACAGCATACAAAACGCATGAACCGAAAGGAATTTTCAATTCAGTAAATACTTACTTAAATAGACTTGAGTAATTCACTAGCTTAAAGATGGAACAAAGTAATGTGAATAGCTCGATGCGGCGGATGCACAAGAGCGCCATGACTACAGCGGTGAGTTGTCGCGGTGGTTTTTAGAACTAAGCAATGAAAGTCTCTACTGGTACACAGATGGCGCTAATTGTAAAATAATGTTTTCATTTATGTTAGTCCAATTATTTAATTTATATTTGTTTCCTCGAATTTTTAGTAACGCACAGCTTTTTTGCTTGTAGGCACAGCACGTCCCTGGTGCTGATGTTGGCTTAGGCTCAATCCTATAATATATTGATCTATGAAGTATTTCGATTTGTTTCATACAAAAAAAACGTTACAATATATAGACGTCAGTGTTAATACGCAATAAACGATAGAAATTTACAAAAAACAGCAATAATTTTAATAATTGAGACGACAGTATCAGACTTCCAAATACTTTAATAAATTAGAAAGCAGTCAAATTATCCGACACACTGTTATACAATACTGAAAATCAAAAAATTTCTCAGGGCATTGTTATTCAATAAATTATAGATATCTCATAGAGACAAAGCTATTTATAATATATTAAATGCGAAAATATGCAAGTATGGGTAATTACAGGGCTTACGACCTGTCTTCGGCTGGCTTAAGTGATCACTTTACACAATGTAACGTTGACTATTCCACCCATAATCAACCTCCATATCTATCGAATTTTTGGAATTTGTTACCATGTAGAAACACTTCGAGTATTTAACAACGACTTCGCTATCGCCATCTATGGTCTGCAATTTGATATTCATTCCCTGAAACAGCATAGATGTCACTAATGAGAAAATATTCCCATTTAATATGAGATATTTATAATTTGTTTAATAATATTTCACCTCACAGAATTACCAGAAGCCAAATAATAAGCCGCAAACACCCTAATTATATAAAGTAAAGATTAGTGATTTCGCTTAGCTGTCGGCTTGAATAGACATGTTTCACAATCACATATTAACGATTTTTTATTTTATTTTTCTGAAGACTTTTTTTAGAATTGGGCATGTACCCACTTGTGAAGAAAGCCATCGCCGGCATAGTGATTGATTTTATTAGTACTTTCGTAATACTCCATTTTCCCCTCACAATGTATGTGTATATCAATTATAGTTTATTATTTGTTTATTGGTGCACGAGATATTTAATGAAATCTTCCTCGTTAGCGATTCAGCTGCCTGGTATTTGAACATATGTTTTATAGGCCGGGTTCAGAAAGATCACGCCACTTGTTTTGTGCACCGGTTACATACATTGTACATGGATTATCAGAAAATCTGGGCTAAAGAGATAATGTTCGTCTCGCTGTAAACATAGACGTATTTGTTGATGCTGTAATTAGGACACTTGCCTAGTGATCCTGTGGTCGAGAGTTAGCCGCTTCATTTCGGGAGACAGGCAAGTTAGATCTATTTTTTTAGTACAAGCATTTATCTTCTTTTGATAATAATAAGAATATTGGTGTGACACGTATTCCGTGTAAATATCGCTATTTAAAAATAATTATTTAAGGAATTATATTTAAATTAAATAGAAATACATTTAAAATCTAGTAAGAAAAAGTAGATCCATTACTAGTTAACAAGAAGTATCTTGTCAGAGTTCATTGTTAAGTTAACGTCTAACCATATTTTTATTAATTGCAACCCCTTGTTAGCTTTGCATCGGGTAGTTTCATTGATTACAATAAGTGTATAAATAAATGGGAATTCCAACATTTCATTAAAATATGGGTGACGAAGTAGTAAGGTCCTGATACTATTCCATGGAGAATTCCGAAATCGTTAGGTGTTACTTAGTATATATTTTTTTACAAACTATCGCTGCTGTAGATAGCTTGATTATGATTTTGTTTAGATAAAATAATATTGTAGAGAATTTGAAAGTTGCTTCTCATTAAAATTTTTAGCAATGTTTAAAACAAGTGAAATTTAAATAAATACTTTTTTTTTGTACTGTAGTTCTGTAATGAAAACGCGAGAAGTAATTCTTATTTTATCCTGCCAGTGGTGTAACTACACTAATTGCAGTCAATGCTGTGCATTGGGGCTTACGTTAGATAAGAGCCCAAATGGTTAAAATTTAAATAATTATTTCACAGTGTTTCATGTTTCAAGATATGTACAGCCGTACCTCGGTAGGTATACGGGGTTAGTGAGCAGACCGATCAACATGCTAAACTGTATCTCTGTCTGGGAAATATGCCGCTCCGATTTTCAATTAGTTTTAATGATTTTATTCGAGCCGACCGGATATATAGATGTCACTCACGTGATCAGAATCAATTCTGGTATATTGCTCGAAGTAGATTCACCTCCTTACAGGCGGGTCCGCGTATGTCCGTCTGCCGAAGCTGACACGGACATATTATTGAGTTTTTGTGTCCGCAAGCTTGCCCTCTGATGCGGTATAAAGATATACGGTGACATTTATGACGTCAGGTGGTCGGCCTTACGCGGATGGCGGGCAGCGCAGATATGACATAAACACTGTCATTAAAATGTTTTCCGTTTTTTTTCCATCAATCTGCTGCGAAATTTGAATATCGAACCGTCCGACCGAAAGGTCAACTCGCCCGCCGGGCATTAATACGACTCGAACAATTTTAATTAGTTCAACGAAAATATTATAGCGATTCAATCATTATTTTGAAGTATTATATACATCATTTATATTTACGCACGCGTTGCCTAGCAAAATAAAATGTTCACGTTTAAGGGCTTAGTAGGGATGTCTTTTCACGGTGCATAACACAGGCCTGTCGGATCAGAAAAGCCCTTCTATTGAAATCAAATGTTGCATTATGTTCTCGATTTTATTTTATAAAATGGAAGCGTAAACACTTTACCGAAGAAATGATAAGGCGACTTGAAGGATCTGTGCACGATAATCAAAGTAATATGGATGGCTAGAGTTACGAAAGAATATGATATGATTCGGATGAATAAAGAAAAATAATAATATAAAGGAGTTCAAATCCGAAAACATCCAGACAAGTATCGGATCTTGCGTTTCATAAACGCTCTTGACCACGATGATATCACAAAGAACCTTTGATCTCTGAGCAGTGGCGTAACTACGCCAATGCAGTGCATTTGGGCCCAGGTTATAATATAGGGGACCAAAAATGTATCCATTTGATATTGATATTTTTGGTAGTATCCATACCCATTACAGAAATAATGTTAATAAGTAATCCATAGCAAAAAATAGAAATATAAAATTTTAAAAATCATTTCTCGCGTTTATTTCGAAAACATTATCGATATATACAATAGGACCCCGCCACTATGTCAGGTTGGGAACCAGACCATTACTGTAAAGAGAAAATTACTTTTACTGTGTTGTATTTAAAACCTATCTTATTTTCTATAAGCTTTGTTTATTTAAACTATTTGTAAAAGTCCAGCTGGGCGATAATGTGAATATAAATGTATGTATAATGTGTATATAAATGCCCAAGAATACTTGTGTTTTTTTCATGAATGCGTGAATAATAGAGACTAATTGTATTCATACAATTTAAAGGATAAACCACGCAGTACTAATATTCCTATATTTTATATACCTACAATACCTAATTGGGGCCCATTTTTGTAGTTATGCCGAATCTCTAAAGGTACGTGTGTATGCATAACAATATTTTAACAGATATACATTTCTTCTTCAATATTAGCAAAATTACTTTGTGGCCACATATTATATAAATAATAAGAAAAAATACTTTGTTTAAACCACTATTTATTGATTATTAAACATGTTTCGACACCTGTGGTATCTTCTTCAGGAAACAGTGTATACTAAAATTAAAAAATACAAGCATAGATAAAAACAAAACTCTGAAGCGGTGGGTAGGAACTAATATGAAAACAAATTTAAAAGGTGAAAAATAAACTTATAAATTTGTTTTTATATTAGTTTCTACATTGTTACCCACTACTTTATAGTTTTGTTTTTATCTATGCTTGTATCTTTAATTTTAGTATATACGTACATTGTTTCCTGAAGAAGATACCACAGATATGGTTTAAATAAAATATTTTGTCTTATTATTTAGATATAGATATATATTATTTGTTCTTGATTCTCAATTATGGTAAATCTTCTTCGCACGGTGGTAAGGGAGTTACAATATGTATTCCAATGAAAGGTGGCCAATTTTTAATTTCTCTAGCGATGCTTTTTGGAAATTGATACTTGAAAGCTATCATGTAGACAGATTTACTTGGATCTTTCATTGGATTATTAGCTTTCATAGTCCCCGTGTACTCACCACATCTCAGAGATTCGCCGTCTCGCGCCTCACTTCACGCACGTCACATCGTACGTGAAACGTTAAATGTCATTGTCGTTTATCAGTTTTTAATTTTCCAAGCAACAGTTAAAAGGGAATAAATATATATAATATAATCAATGTTCTCTGTAACGTGTGCGGATGTGCGCGTGCACACGGTTCGTCATCATAGCGCACACAGAAAAATATAGCTCGCACATAATTTATATCAAGACATCTCCTTCATATCCCGCCTTCTATCGAAGATTGGCAACCATGTTGCAGTACGTTGATTTATCCTGTATAAGATCACCAACATTTAAGATATTGAGCCACTTTCTCGTTCTACCAATACCGCTGCTGCCTTCTATCTTCCCCTACATGAGTTCTAACATATATTTTTCATTGCGGAGAATGCGACCAAAAAATGCAGCTTTATTTGATAGTTGTTATTAGCTCTCTTGACTTATTCATGCGTCTTAATATCTTCATTAATAATGGTGGTAGATTCTACTACATTTGATGTAGAAATATGGCAGAATTTGCTGGTCTGCAGGAATTTAATATATGAACGGCCTTCAGTTAATGTTCTAACTTCAGAGCAATTATTTAGAGATTTACAATGTTTTCATTGATCACCAAGCACGTAAAGATAACAATTAATTTGATTATAATTATTACTTTTCAAGCTCACCCGGATAACAGGAAGCGTTTCTAGTTTCTGCCCGGACACACCGCGCAAGTCGGGCGGCCTTCGCTGATGATGGAACAGATCGTCGAGTGGCCGCGTGGCAGGTGCCCTGGACCCTGGCCCCGGGTGGACAGGTGACACCTCTGACCTTATAACTTTTCTAGGGACAGTTTGGCTCCGAGTGACGGTTACGACGGACACTGACACAGCGGTCAGACACGTAGGCACCACACTGGGCTACCGATATCTGAAACCAACACGAAAAAATAATAACATAATTCCATGTCCACGTGTTGAGATATTGATTTGAAGATAAACTCTGAGATTGGTAGAGAGAGACAAAAACTCAAACCAGTTATGCGAAGTTCGATCTGACATCGAAATTTAACATGACATGTCACTGAAACCACCAGAATTTCATTCGTATTCTGTTCCAAAAAAAAAAGGTATCTTGAATAAAAACGTTAACGTTAACGTGGATAAGGTGTTAAATTACAAACATTTATTCAGTTTTAAGCTTATATTTGAGAACTCTAAGAACTTGCCTCCTACCACGTGGTCACTATTCAAGATTTTTCATAACAACTTTCCTCTAAAATACAGATCAGGAAATTTCTTGAGCCACTTGCGGTTGTGCAGAGATTTGGCATTCGATGCGGTTCGACGAATGACGTTAATAAATGTTCATCCCATTCAAACCGGCGTTCCGTGGGTATATTTAAAATAGAAATAAAGTACCAAAAATAGTAGACATATACAAAAAAAAATCAATGATTCAAATTTTCAAAATTAAAAATCAATTAAATTTTAGAAGCGAATTCCGATCTACAAGATATAGAGATCAAATTGATATCCCAAAACTAAAATTAATATATTTATCAAGGTATCAAATTTTTTAATAATCTCCCCATCACAATTAGAATAATTACGGACTATCATAAATTTGTAACTGAAGTTAAAAAATATGTACACAGACTAACTGAAACATAAATTAACTCGAATATACTCCTTCTCTATACACGAGTCTTACTCTCATAGAGATGAAACAAATGTTAAAATGATTATTGAAATTGTATTATATTTTTAATATTAATAAAAAAAATAAAAAAAAAATTACATTAAAACATTTAATTAGGTATAACACCTTGATATCACCAGTGGCGTGGTTCGGGCACCAATGCAGAATGGTAAGAAGGCATTGGAGCCTAACGCGAATTGCAAAACTCTCCTGATGTATGTATTGTGTATAAAATATAGGTATATTATTACTACGCGATTTATCTATTAAATGGGATGACCGAAATTGATATTTTGTCTTCTATGATTTTTGAACTTTAATGGAAAAAAAAACTAAATAATGCTTTTAGATATTTATGCACTTACAATTGAAAAAAATTCTTTACTTTATAGCAATTTTCGCTTTGCTGCGATAGTCTGGTACCTAACCTGATATATTAGCGAGGTGTTTTAAGAATACACATATTAAATACTAATTTAATGTATTAATTATAAATATATACATATAAAACCAATTTTGTCAAAAAATATTGTTTTTTTTGCGCTACCGGCATTCGAACCTGGATCTCTATTTCCAATCCGGGGAAGTACACTACCAATTGTGTTATATGTTACACTTTTTCAAATTAATACATCTGTCGTTCCATTGTTTGAAAACCATCTACTTTATATTTACGGAATCTCAAATACCTTTGAGTAAGCCGACTGCAGACGCCAGAATTATCAATTCATTTTTATTAAATTTTGGACACATTGATACAACTTTTATCCAGGTTCGAATCCCGGTAGCGCAAAAAAAAACAATATTTTTCGACAAAATTGATTTTATATGTATATATTTATAATTAATACATTAAATTACTATTTAAAACATCACATATCTCTGTTCTGAATAATTACAACTTCACAATAAGAATGTGTTCTCCTTAATAATACACGTATTATTTTTAATTGCTGTGAAAGATTTTAATAGTTATTAGTCCGTGCTGGCGCTGAAGAAATAGTTTTATCGATACAGTGCAAATGTAAAGTGTCAAATTTCTGGGCCCCGCTACCACATTGGCTACATTAGCGTAGTATAAAACACTTTAACTATATTCCTTTCTTTTTTCATATCGTTTTTATAATGTTAGTATTATTTATAAGCGTATGTACTAAAGGATGTCCAGCGGAAAATTTTCAAGTTTAATATTAAATAAAAATAAAAAACTACAATGTTATTTCGTGCAATCAAAAATCGCTCAGAAACTGTTTTCATGTTCACAGTGCAATTATTCGTGTAATCAAAAGTGTAGTTTAAAAAAATATGCTCTGGCACATAATACTGAGAAACCGTTTTTATGTCCACAGTACGTGCAACCAACGTTTTATGTCCATTCGTGCAACCAAATATCATACTTAACCCTTCCCAAACCATGCAGTAACACAGATCTACCATCATAAGTAAACTTGTAATATTTCGGTAAATATATGCAACATAAAATTAATATTTTAGATAATCCTGAAGAAAATATTATCGCTTAGGAATGACTAGGGAAAAACCAATTATGAAAGGGGAATCGTACAAAAAAAATATTTTTTCTATTCAATCCGTTTTAAAATTGGTAAAAATACAATTTGTGATATGAAAGACAGAGATCACACACTATTTTCACAGTGGAAAGAACAACAAACATGCAAATATAATTGTCTCTTTCTCACTAATTAAACGAAGAGAGATAAGAAGGAAGAACACATTGTATACGACTTAACGAATGCTCTAAATTATGTTATTAATCATTTATTCGAAATTGAATGCTCAATATTTAGAATAAATTCGTGCCATTAAAGCCATTTAACCTAATAAAAACATTTTTTCTAACAGTTATTTACGGTTACACGAGTTGACAGCATGGCTGCGTTTGGGTATTTTATATCATGGTATGGTAAAGGTTAATAAAACATGTCCTGGTAAGAAACTGTTTTCGTGTTCACAGTGCAATTATTAATGTAATCAAAAATGTAATTTAAAAAGCATGTCCTTGCACATTCTAACGAAAAACTGTCTTAACGTTCGCGGTGAAATTGTTCGTGCAATATAAAATCAAAATAAATGAGATATGTGCTTAACCATTCTAGTGAAAAACAGTGAAATTAGTCGTGCAATCGAAAATCACAATTAACAATCCATTTGCTTTCATACACTAGTGAGAAACTGTTTTCGTGTCGTTTGATCGTGGAGGAAAATTCGACCAAATGTAGAAAGTGATTTTTTGGATTCTATCGAGCCTGAAACAAGTGAAATATCTAAAGTTTTCATTTTTCAACCTCATTATTTTCTCTTCCGGTTGAATGAGATTGGAAATAATATTCGCGTCACTCATAACCTGGATCACATGGATCGTATTCCATCCACTCCTCAAATCAAGTAGAAGAGAAAAAAATGAGGCTGAAAATGAAGAAGAAGAAGAAGAAATTATCTATCGCATTGGTCACAACACGGCACTGACTCCTGTTGACACTTTATTGGAGTACAGCGATCAATGGTAAATTCAAACTGATATTAGAAAATCATTAAAGGATTCCTGCAAACAAACCAAAATCACAGATTCACTTAATAAATAATGAGTATTAAACATGTTAAAATAATTGTCTGCTTTAGAAATGTATATTAGTATGTATTTTGAAAAGAATAAACCATAGTTCGAATTATCCGATTCTTCATCTGACACGTCACTGAATATGAAAAAATATTCTGATGAAACGAAGCAATTCAGCCTTACGTATCCAACCTACTATTAGCTACTTCCCAAGAATTCACTAATAATTTAAAAATGTAAATTTAAAGTTATACCTGTATTATTTTTATTACATACTATTATGGTTTTTTAATTTTGATATAGTTTTCGCCCTCCCCTTGATTTGTTCGCCACGGGCAAGCGCCTGCTCCGCCTGTGCGTAACGTAACAGCGCTGTTTACTGTTTGTAAAAAATTACAATTCGATTATATTCTTAAAGACACGACAAGTGGCATACAAACTATGGAAGTGAATTTTGTTATATTATAAAAGATACTTTAAAAACAGATAATGTTTTATGAACATATGCAAACATTTCGAGTCACGTGACCCGCAGGTGTAACTCGATTCATTCGAAAGTGTTGATTCTCCGCTGCCAAATTAAGTGTGATTTGTTAATGGAAACACAACTTAAATAATCTTATAAAAATGATAATACGGCGAGAGAGAAACTAGTTTAATTAAATCGAGCAGATATCCCGGTGCCGATCCTGACGGGGTATTACGCAGGACCAGACCGCGGCACCTGTCGGGATAATCGCGCGCACGCGCACATCCGATTGACACACATATTTCGCATGCAAATTGCACGTTTTCAGTTTCAGACGCAGTCTGCGTCAGTCCGGGATGCCGTCTGGTTTTGGCGTGCCGAAGATGGCTTCGGGGCCTAGTGGCGCACATACATGGATGAGATTTGTTTATAAATGACAGTGCAGAGATGAGCGCGTTCAAATTTAGACTTTGACGTTCTCACCGATGTCTTCAAATGAAGGTACACCACCGTAGAAAAATATTTGACAGAATTTAGATAAACTTATTAAGCTCGCGAACATTAACTAAAAAGTTTTCTTAATTTATTTGCCACACTCACAAAAAATAATCGCAGTACACTATTTAGCATTTAATGATCAAATAATTATCCAGATCCGTTTTGTAAAAAGTACCTAGGTGCATGCCAAGATGTTGAGGTATAAAATAAATGAAAATCATGCTTTTTGGCAATATGTAATTATATATTAGGAATCAACTTCAATGACAGGTAGTAATAATCAAGAAATTTGTAAAATGCTGGACCCAATTCGCTAGATATATTAGAATGTCTAGTCCGAATATATACACACAACTGTTCTATGACAGTCATCGAACAATATATTTACAGTGCTGTATAGTACTGCCATCTATGTTTGTTTAACGAAACAGATGCGAAGTTTGCTCCATTGGTTATAATATTATCTTAGTGTACAAGTCATTCAATAGATGACACATTAGCAATATTTTATTTTAGTTACTTTTCTCTTATGCCCTAAATAAACCACAACTTAGAAATTAGTCTGTAAATAATATTCAAAAAGGTGTTTGATTTTTTAGCAGTTTTAGTACGGCAGCACGCACCAGTAGTAACTTTACACCCGAGACAATTGTTTTTAGATTAAATACTTATTAGTTTGCAGCTTATATTTGATGGCATAAATTATAACTTCTATAGGTGAGGCGATTCGAAATGAGGCAACAATTTAGATTCAGAAAATACCAGTTTATCTTCCTTTCCTTCTTGTATTAGATCTTTCAATAATTCATCTACAGCAAAAAATTGTCCATGGTTAAATGTATCCTTCATTATATCAATGCTTCAATACAATGTGACCATACTCACAGCATTTTGCAAATGTTTCCGATATTATGTTATATTATTATATAATTCATAACTGGCTTCACGATAATTCAAACAACTGACAGCCATAATATATGCTGTGTCTCACCGATGATGTTCGGTGAATTCCCAGCTATGCTGAATGCTAGTTTAATAAATTCTAGCATGCAGTGAGCAATGAAAAATGACAGATATAAAACGATTGTGTTCTATCAAATGTTTGTACATAATGCACAAAAACCTACATTTTAGAATTTGTTACTTTAGAACAGGTGTATATTTTTTTTCTTAATTTAATATGTTTGAATATGTTAACATATCTTTTTTGTCCATCTTTGATATTGCTATGATCTGGTCACAGTAAGGCCAAAATGTTATTTTCTTTACTAATTGTAACCGGTAACTATTACTAATTGTAATTGTAATTGGATAGGTCCACATACGAATATGGAGTTGAAACATGGACCCTGAAGAAAAATAATCTTTCTTTGAGATTTAGTAAAATTATTAATATGACGCACATAATTTGGTGTTTTTATCAATTATTTGGCAATTATAACAGTTTGTCTTTTTCTTGTAATATTAAATTATTAATTATGTCAATAATTTCAATTGATCATCACAAACATGTAATTTTCAGTAACTCTAAAAGTCATCATAAAACCAACCAAATAGGAACATATGTACTGTGTAAGGATTTTAAATAAAACAGTAAGAATTTTTAAAAATATATTTACCTTAAAACGTACATAAAAATTATATTACATGGCAGTGTTTATAATTATTATTTTATTTTAAGATGAAATCATAAATTTAAATACATTCATTCTAGAGTGAGTGAAAGGAATGCTGTGAATTAGATCACGAAAAAGATAATTTTGAGTATTGATTAGGGGATGGAATCAATATGGGCTCAGATATTGACTAGATCAGCAACAGAGTTAAGGGACAACACAAGGCAGGGTTGCATATTTCTCAGCTAGGGTGGTAGAGAGGTATTGTACCGATAATAGCACCAATTGATGAAATAAGCTTGATTTTATGATTTCAAGGGGTGTAATAATTATGTCTTAAATATAGATGAAAGGTATTTAATACCAAAAATGTGTTAGCTTATGTAATAATTTCTGAAAATTGTACGGCATAGTTTAGACATTCTTATAGGAACCTAGAAATTAAGAATCTTAAATTATCGTTTGTGTAATTTCATTATAAATCTATTGTTTAAGAGAATCTCTTTGATTGTATCAATTATATTACATTTTTAAAAACAATATGGCACACGTATACTTAAAACATATAAAGTTATGACAAGCAAGTTCTTATCGGTGTCAAAGATTAAAACTATAATTAAAATGCATAAACTCTATAATAATAAATGCAACAATCTTTTGGAAAAAATAAAATGCAACGAGAAGCACATCTCACACTGATTTTATTTAAAATTAAATTTATATTTAATGCATTCAAACCGGTATTAGTTACGGCAAAAATATTATTACTCGTTGCAAAATGAATTTTTAGTGAATGGCGAATTTTAAAAAAAGTCAGATAGGAAGAAAAATTTCAATAATTTGTAATAATTGGTAACTGATTCGTGAACAAACCTTAAAACGACCGTATTTCTAGATTTACTACCAATGATGGAAAAATATGTGATATTTTAAAATAATTCAGTACAGTTATAGTTAACTGTTACGATAGTATAAAAATTTGATCATCAGATGGAGGAGGCAAAATTATTGAAATGTCAAGCAGAACTAAAATATTAATAATAAGGGTATTTAAATATTCATAATTAGTACGGAAAATACTTAATTTAAAAAGTATCAAAAGCATTACAACTGTACTTTATTTTATTTATATTGTTAAATAATAAAGTTCATTGCCTTCACTGAACTGCGTGCATCATTGTAGTAATATACAGACATGCATAGTAAAATAATCTTTTCACGCTTACGGCGGTAATATTTCAATTCACACGACTGTTAGTTATTGAATCAAAATATTCTTGCAATGTAAGTGAACTTCAACAACTTCTTTGATCAATGATACGTTTGTGAAATGTATTCTCAAATGTCTGCGTCAAAAGCCCCAGTAATAATTAATACTTTACACGGAACGTTTTGACATTTTGTTCTTATGTACACAGCTGATTTGTTTGTGAAAATATATTTTTTTTTTTGACCAGGCAGTGGAGAGGGAATAAACAATGTTAGATCCCTTTCAACGCACAAATCCTCCTTTGTCTTCTAAGTCTTTAAATATAATTTAAAAGTCTGCCCAGTTGCATCAGATGTTGTAGAAACTGTTAATCTTTGTACATTCGAGCGCCAAAAAGTTTTTAATAACTGTTTATTGTATGACATTTAATTGTAAGCTTATCAAAGTATATTATGACATGGCGACATAGTTTATCAATGTACAAATAGACAGATTCTGAGAATAACTATATTGCTCAATTATTTTAAGTAATTTGAAAATTTCCTAGCTATTGCTACGAATTCTACGTGTTTTTAATGCACACGTGGCACCTTGATACTCTAGTTCTGAGTGTGCCTGCTTTGAGTGTCTGCTTTTGAGGCGCGCTGAATTGCTCTCTGTCTTCGATAGTAGCGAGCCAGAAGCTAAGCTTATTGGCAAAATAATGACACGACCCTCGAGCCCCGTTGCACTCGATGAAGGGCGTTGCCCTGAAGTCTTCCAAGCAAGATCCCGGGCTGGCCAAAGCCTGACCACCTCCGTTACCACCCGCTCCAGTATGCTAGAAAATGCCACAAAAGTAAATGAATACCTACATTTTAAATATAATTCATAATTATTTTCTTCAATATTTGCAAAATTACTTTGTGACCTCATTTTATATGAGGTCACAAAGAATTAGACAAAATACTTTGTTTAAACCACTATTTTTTTATTATTCTACATGTTTGACACCTATGGTATCTTTTTCAGGAAACAGTGTATACTAAAATTTAAAAATACAAGCATAGATAAAAACAAAACTATAAAGATATATGTAGAATAATCAATAAATAGTTGTTGAAACAAAGTATTTTGTTTAATTATCAACATAATTATTTTACCTAGAGTTTCAAATAAAATAGTTAATTAAGTTATAGCTTATAATTAAGCCATCCCAGGACGGTTGTTTAAGCTTTAAATAAATATATATGTTCTAAGATGTGAAGTCAGAGTACAGTTGTGTGAAAATAATGAAAAGTATAAATAACAATGCAAATTACTAGGCAAACAACTTCGCACTTCATTCTTTTCTCTTTATAATGTTCTTACATTGCCGATCTGCTGCTAGTGTTCCATACCATATAGGCCTGCATTTTGTACAAGTTGTTGGGCAATATTGGAAGCAAAGTGCAAGAAACAGGGAGCCGTTGAAAACTGACAAAATAGTACTCACTATCGTCCCTTAAGATATTACTAAGGTTTAAAGTGCTTCCTTTACTCACCATAACAAAACTGTATCCAATCCATAAACTGTTCCATCCACTAGGACAATCGGGGACCTCTTGCGATTGACTATGCAGCGCAATGACATTAGCGGGTACCTCACATACCACGCATCTTGAGATGTATTGTCTGATGCCTTCTTCTTCCACAGGCATCATCGGTATAGCCGCACTTGTGGACAGCCAATACGATCTGTCATTTCTACTTGCATAGTTGCAAACATTATTTAAATCACAGAACAAAAATGGCATTGTACTGAATTTTCTGACACACGATCCAGCAAATCCAAGGTCTTGATTGTGGGCTTTCTCGTCACCTTCAATATAAAGAAGTGAGTAACCGTCCCACAGTTTGATGTGCCCGGCTTGACACTGTGGAACCTCTTGTGTTTGACTATGTTTAACAAGTAAAATTCCAGTTAGATAATCCGGTGTGGTCACGCAAGGTGCTCCGGGATAACCTCTTTCTCCTATTTCTCCCGCTAATCCTTCCAACCCTTGCAATCCAGGTGGACCAATGAAGCCTCGTTCTCCTGTTGAACCGACAGGACCTGGGAGGCCGTCCAAGCCAGCATTACCCTTCTCACCAGGATATCCATCTTTTCCAGGCATACCACGAGGACCTTCAGGTCCAGGGCTTCCTGGCATTCCTGCGATACCTGGCAAGCCCCTTTCTCCTTTAGGACCAGGAGGAGGCTGGAAAGCTGCCATTCCCTTATCTCCCTTCTCTCCTTGCACTCCTTGTAAACCTCTCAGTCCTACTAAACCTTGGTTACCTTTTTCACCTTGTAACCCACGCATACCAACGAGGCCTGGCTGCCCTGTAAGTCCAAATTCGCCTTTTTCGCCATCTAATCCTGGGCGACCGTCAAATCCACGCTGTCCCATGTCACCTTTTTGTCCTTGAATTCCAAATAAACCAGGTGGACCCTGATCTCCTTTAGCGCCTGGTATGCCCCTCGCTCCGGGTTCACCCGGTCTCCCTGCTTGCCCATCAAATCCTGGAGGTCCAGCAAGACCTTCCCTGCCCTCGTCACCTTTCTGTCCGACTAAACCTTGAGAGCCTGGAGCTCCGGGGTTGCCTTGCAATCCGGGCAGTCCAACGAGACCCTCGTCTCCCTTAGAACCCGGTGCTCCTGGTAAACCATCGCGTCCATTCTTTCCTAATATTCCAGGTAATCCTTTTTCTCCCTTGATGGTGAGTCCCTCCCTTCCTTCAGGACCAACAGGACCGGTGTCACCTAAAATTAAATGTTATTCATTACATAATTTAAGAATTTTAGAATTTTTTAAATATTTTATAAAAAGAAATAACGTTTTTGAAAACAATCGTACAACCCAATAAAAATGTTTGAACAGTAGAACGCAAAATGCAGCTGTGAAAATGATTTTAACTAAACAGTCTATTTTAATAATTATACAAAATACTTTGTTTAAACCACTATTTATTCATTATTCTACATGTTTCGATACCTATGGTATCATCTTCAGGAAACAATGTATACAAGCATAGATAAAAACAAAACTATAAAATGGTGAATAAATAAGAACTAATATGAAAACAAATTTAATAGGTGACTATTTGCAAAGAGGATTTGGTTATTTATAATATTAAGCTTGCTAATAAATAGTGGTTTAAACAAAGTATTTTGTATAATTATTAATATAAAAAGCCCACAAAGTAATTTGGCAAATATTGAAGAAATAGTCTATTTTAACCAGTAGCATGTCATTAATAATGTGTTTTATACGGCAAGATCAGGAACGCCCAAAGTGCGTGTTAACCACATATTTCCCAGACCCAATTGCCGTGGCTAGAATTTTCATCATAATTCCCTCCTAATATTTTATACAGCCCATTCAGCTGACAATTTTTATAGAAAGATAATTATATGTTTAAATTTTATACAAATTCTTGTATTTAACATATGATTAATTAATCTTTACCTTTTTGTCCTTGTAATCCGGTAAATCCTTGTAATCCTGTGACACCTACAAAACCTCTCTCTCCTTTTTCTCCTTCCAAACCACGCAGTCCGGCAAATCCTGGAAGACCCTTATCTCCTTTAACTCCATCATAACCAGGAGCACCCATATTTCCCTTTTCTCCTTTAACGTTTACAGTGGGCCCAGATGGACCACGATCTCCTGTAAGTCCTCTGGGACCGATTGGACCCTGTGGTCCTGATAAACCTTCTTGCCCTCTTTCTCCTTTCAATCCATCATAGCCATTTTGACCTGACAAACCCTTATCACCTTTATCACCCCTTACACCAGGAGCTCCAGGTAAACCAATGTCGCCGTCTCTTCCTGGTAAACCATCCATACCAGGTAACCCAGGCATGCCAACTTCACCAGTGAATCCAGTGTCACCTTTACTTCCAGCAGCACCTGGGAAGCCTCTGTCACCTTTATCTCCAGAGAAACCGTCTAATCCGTTCAATCCATCTCGCCCCCTTTCTCCCTTCAGACCTCGAGCGCCTTGAACACCAATCCCTGGTAATCCTGCGTCTCCCTTAAAACCTTGTTGGCCAGACAGACCTGGAAGACCATCCACTCCTCTTAATCCAGAGAGTCCTGCTTCACCCTTTTGACCCTTCTCAGAGACTGGGCCGGGTTCACCTTTTCTACCAGGACTACCAGGTAAACCTACATCTCCCCTAGGACCTGCTAGACCAAAAGGTCCAGGAGGACCTCCAATGCCTGCAGGTCCACGATCACCCTTCAATCCCTCGAGTCCTTGTTCACCAATCATGCCTTCGAGTCCCGGCAATCCATATGGGCCTGGCAAACCATCTGCTCCTTTATCACCTCTATCACCAGGAGTTCCATTTAAACCACCTGTTCCTGGTGTTCCGGGCCTACCGCGTGATCCTGGGAAACCTTTGGCTCCGTCAGCTCCAACATTTCCCTGTTCGCCTTTGAACCCAGGAAGTCCAACTAATCCTTGCCGTCCAGGCTCTCCAGGATATCCTTGAACACCCTTCATACCATCTATTCCGGCTCTGCCCATCACTCCTGGGATTCCGGGAGGACCAATGGGTCCAGCATCTCCTTTCGGTCCAACTGATCCCATCAAACCGACTAACCCAGCTACTCCTTGCTCTCCCTTTTCACCTTGGAATCCTTTCGATCCTGGCAGACCATCTGACCCTGTCTTTCCTGGAAGGCCTCTTAGACCCTTTTCACCTTTAACCCCTTCAGGTCCCTCAGGGCCTTGAGGTCCAACGGCGGGTAATCCGGGTTCTCCCTTTACACCTTTCGGCGAAGATATTCCCGGTAATCCTCTCGGACCATCCCTACCTGCCTCACCAACGAAACCCATCGGGCCGAGGTTTCCTTTCTCTCCTCGAGGACCTGGCAAACCACGTGGACCAACTGGTCCTGGATTTCCCGGAAGACCCGTTAATCCTGTGTCTCCGCGTAGTCCTTGCAAACCCTTTTCTCCAGGGTAGCCTGTAGGTCCCTCCACGCCGGTGTTTCCTTTCTCGCCCTGGTGGCCCTTTTCACCTTTCATGCCTTCGGTGATATTCTGCGGCGCACACTGTCCCGGTTCACCCTTCAGTCCATTGTAACCCGACTTTCCCTTTTCGCCTTTAGCTCCCGGTTCTCCTGCATAACCTCTTTCTCCTTTAATGCTCAGGCCATTTTCTCCAGGAGTGCCGGGAATTCCATCGGTCCCTGGAATTCCATCTGCACCTGGATAACCCCTCGGTCCAGAATCGCCTTTTACTCCGGGCATTCCAACCGGACCGGCATCTCCCTTCGATCCATTATAACCTCTGGCTCCGACGGACCCGACTCTTCCCATCAAGCCGGTTGCTCCTTTTTGACCCTTTTCCATTTTGATAAGATTTTCGGGTATTCGTGCGGGTTGGCCTGCGGGACCTTCTGCACCCGGCGGACCCATCTCACCTCGTTCACCCTACAACATATAAATAATATAATCCGACAGAATCAACACGCACGACGACAGCCACCGATGTAGCCAATGCGGTGCATCAAGGCCCACGTAGAGAGTGGGCCAAAAGGTCCGCGCCCCATATTACACTTTGAATATTATTTATATTATATATATATAATATTTTAATATTGAATTAAGAATCGATTCTTTCCCCAACACTAATTTAGACCAATAATTTTAAAAATCGTCGTGTACCTAAAATAACAGCTCACGTATTTTTCTAAAATACGTAAAAAAATGTGAACATTGCCACAAACCATTTTTTCGGTTGTGAACGCACCTAAATACCGAAACTGGAACTTTTATAGGAGACAGGTACCAGACAAGTTTACACAAAAGTCTAATAAATTGTAAATTTGGCAACATTGAAAAAGTGGAGCAATATAAATATTTAGTTTTAATAATTTATAAAAAATATTACTGGAAACCGCATATTGATTATACATGTTAGAAACTAAGATTCATGTTAAGTGCACTTTATATATTTAGGTTATGCACCTCTCGGGCTACCCTGTACTCACTGTACTTTGCGATGGTCGACTCGGTTATCGGTTATGGAGTGAGTAGCTATCGACTGATATATAAAATAATATAATATATAATATTCGAAGAGTTGACAAATAATGTAAATACAAATATTGGTCCTATTTTTAAGATTAACATACTAATCATCACCACAGCTATTCAACCAGATCGTCGGGTCGAACCACGAGAGTACCGATCGCGAACAATGTATTCGGTGAGATAACAAGAGAATGTGTTGTGCCAAGAATAATTAACAAAATCGATAAAGACCTATTAAACATTTCAAAAAATGATGCGACCCCAGTGACCACCTTAAAATGCAAAGTAAAAGAATCTATTTTTATCTAATTTTTTATTTTCTTGTTATACTATGTTATATTCAGGTATCCACCCATAAAATACTGTGTGCTAGGTCTGTTACATACACTCTGTAAAAATTGGATATTGTTTCGAAAGATTGATTTTTTGTAATCATCTGACATCTTATCTATTTTTTTCCCCTTGTTATATTTAATTAGATATAAAAAAAAAGTTGTTTTACTATGTAAAAAGCAATCCTTGCCGTAAAATTGCCATGCAGTTTGGCAAAAAATAAAATATATATGTAATAAAGAAGAAATAAAAAAAAGTTTTGTTCTTATTATTAAATGGATAAACCGCGTAGTAATAATCTTTTTAAATCGTGTACACAATACAAGATATAAGAATGTTATTGCCCTTTAAAAAAATTGGGCCCCAATGGAATATTAGTTACGCCACTGGATGAACATTCCACAATTCTCGTTTTGGAGTGACTCGAATTAAGGAATAACTATTCACAATAATTTAGAATATATGAGCGGGCAACAAAAAATATTTTAATAATTTATATAATACTACATAGGTAAAATGAAATGTTAAGTGAAAATTAATTGGGAATCGCAAGTCCCTTGTATATACAAGATCGCAAAAATGAAAACGATTTTTAAAATATTCAAAACGGAAATAGAAGAAAAATCTTTTTCTTTACCGGAGGTCCTTGCGGTCCAATAAGTCCGTCTCGTCCATCGAGGCCTCTCTCACCCGCGGGGCCCTGTTCTCCCGGCGGTCCCCTGGGTCCGTCGCTCCCCGGTAACCCGTCAATGCCGTGATCTCCCTTGCTTCCAGCTCTGCCCGGATGGCAGTCAGCGCAGCGACCGCCGATGTCTCCCTTGGGGCCGGGGTTTCCGGGGATGCCCGGTATGCCCGGCCGACCGGACTGTCCCTTTTCTCCTTGCGGGCCTTGCAGCCCGGGCGAGCCGGGTATCCCGAGGGACGAGTCTCCCGGGAGACCTCTCACTCCCAAGTAGCCCCGTTCACCTTTCTGACCCTTGTCACCGTCTCTGCCTATGGAGCCGTCCATTCCTCTGTTACCCTAAAAATCAAATCAGAACCGTGACTTATATAAAAAATGTCGAATTGCACGACTTACAATTCAACGGCGTGAAATATCATAAACAATATAGAGTAGAGGTCTGGACGATAAGAGATACCACCATTAAAAGGCTGGAGCTGTATCAACATATGCTAAATACCTCCTGGGTTGACCAGATTACCAATGAAGAGGTACTAAGAAACTGTAAAACTAAAAACAAGTATCAAACAAAGAGAGAATGCATTTCTGCGATGAGAAATATGATATTTTATATAGGAGAAGGTGGGAGACAGCAGAAGCATTGCTGTAAAAGTATGTAAAAGTGTTGCGAATTACTATTCTATGAACTTAACTGTAAGATTTCGTCTGACGTAGCACCTGTACATGTATAATTGTATTATTATTTACATGTAGGTAGATTAACTTAAAAAGTACACAAACAATGTTTGGTCAAACACTAAAAAATCGTTCTACTAACTAAAGAACATCAACAAGTAGTAAATATATAAACAAATAAAGCAGCACCATACCGGAATGGATAATCCCTTCTCGCCCGGAGCTCCTCTAGGCCCTGGTGAGCCTGCTGGGCCTGTGTATCCCCTCGGTCCGCCGATACCCGGGAAGCCAGGGGATCCTGACTCGCCCTTGCTGCCCTTTTCTCCCGGGGAGCCTTCCGGCCCCGGAGTCCCGGGCACGCCCTGCCCGCCGATGGGCCCCACCGGACCGCGAGGACCCGTAGCGCCTGAACACGTAAATTATAAATTTAAAAATTGCAAATTAATTTGTTAAGCGTTCCTGTAGGAATTGGCAAAGTTGCTGGCAAGATTTAGTTATTTCTGCTTTGTTTTTTTTTGTTATTCTAAATGTTAAAAAAAGAATTCAATGTTTGGAATATTTTAATGCGCACACAAAGTTTCAGTAATAACGTTTCAAAATAAATATATTTTAAATCGCTGTGGAAACGGTTTATTCTTTCCGTGATGTAAAAATAAAATTGCATCAATTATGTATTACTTTTCCTTCGGTAATTGGATTTGAAGTGCATCTGTCATTTATTCAATGTTGAAGATTCTTCATCGTCCTATTCCGTGCGCAGTGGCGTAACTGCGCCAATGCAGGCAAGGCGTGTATTAAATAAATTTTACCTGGATATCCGTCTTCTCCCTTAGGACCAGCCGGACCGGGGTAGCCGCGAGGGCCGACAGATCCCGGAGGTCCTGCGAAACCCTTCCCGCCACCCGGAAGACCGGCCGGACCTCTCAATCCCGTGTTGCCCGAGGGGCCATCCCGGCCCGGCTCCCCCTTGGAGCCTGGTCTTCCCGGTAGCCCGGAGAGTCCATCCATTCCGCGGTCTCCTTTCTGACCCATCGGACCCGGTGCCCCCGCGTAACCATCTCTTCCCTGAAAACACACCAAATAATTACACTCATTACATAGTAATGGATAAAACTCCTGTATGATCTTAAAGGAAAATTGACATATTACATAGAAGTATGAAATTTCTTTAAATTGTTGATATATGACCTCTTCGTTCCGAAGATACATTTTCAAAAATATTAAACAGAGAAGTCTGTTGTCAGAAATTTGAAAAGTGCATTGCTGCTGTACTCTTAGTTATTTAAAGTAATTAATAACAGTAATATCGTATGGGGGTCGGAAATAATTATTTCGTTGATATTTGTAGCGTTAACTTTGTGGTTAGACATAATTTAAAATTATATTTATATTTAACTTTGTTTAAAACATGTGTGTTGTTTTCACGTCAACCAGTTTCGATACTAACGTATCTTCGTTAATACTGGCGTACAACTGAACTATTCCATAAAATTTAAACGACATCTTGTCTTGGTAAGGGCGGGGAGGTGATTGACACTTGTTGATTGATGACTTTCTAAATTATCCAATTTAAAGTCTTTATTATTAATGTTTAAAATTTCATGCCGTTTTCTTTTACGAAATTGTCGCCTTTCTCTAAAAGATGGTTGGAAAATTCTGAGAAGTTATTATTCTGGAATTAAAAATAGTAATGTAAAACAGCACGGAGGCATAGCGGTTTAAATAAACTTAAATATAAATACAATTTGTAATAATTATTTCGTAATGAATGGTTTTCAAAATTATTTTTTTACTAATTTTGATAACGTTTCATTTAACAGATGAAACGTTGGATATGAAACATTGTTTTTTGGTGCTTCGTTGATATGGAAGACGATCCAGTTCAGAAAATGTGACGCTAGACAACGAAGCGACATTTGAAATAGACAGTAAAAAAGATGTAAACAAACGCGAAACATAGAAACACGATTTTGGTTATAAAAAATGTGTGTGTGGTTTTTAACTAATATGAAAAAGATTTGGTTCTGAAAAAGCTATGCTCGAATGATGTCCCAGGATGGATTTTAAATAATAGCAAACGAACACTTGTAAATCAAATCAACTTGAAATGAAACCTTTCGTTTTTCTATTAGAAAAATATATATTTAGAATAAAAAATGTTCTTTTAACTCGTTCTTCTTCCGCAAAGCTGCTGGACTTTCAGTATTGTACGATGTTGAATAGTTTCTGGCTCCGTTCATCACTAACAGGTAATAATTTAAATTATTTTATTACATATTTTCTAAAAAGCTTACCCTGTTGCCAGCAATTCCGGGCAGGCCTTTCTCTCCTGTCATTCCCTTGGCCCCCGCGACCCCACCATCTCCCTGCACCCCGCGGTCTCCCTTCTCCCCGTATAATCCTTGCTCACCTCGGTCGCCCTTCTCGCCCCTGTCTCCCGGCACACCCTTTACTATCCCTTTAGCGTCGGGCCCATCAAAGTTCAGAGTGGTCGGGGGGCCCCGGGGGCCCCTGTCGCCCTTGTCGCCCCGGTCTCCCTTGGGGCCTATGTACGTTTGCCCCGCAGAACCCTTCAAACCTTTGTCTCCTTTTAGCCCAAGTGGACCCTGAAATAAAAGAGGTGATAAAAATCCATGATTAGAAATATGAAATTTACTAATAATGATAATCAGTTTTTAAGAACCATTATTTACTTTACAGAAATAAGTCAAAAATGAGAGGAAATCATATTTTTAAATTTACACTTCTGATATCGAAATAAACTAAGTAGGTACCTACCTAGATTGGATACGCAAAGCTCGCTTGATAAATTTATTTTTAAAAATGGTCCTTCAGAGAACAACATTTTTTCATATCTAATTAAGTGACAAAATGCTAAACGATTAATATGTGACAAAATGAATTCTTTTGATGCAGGAAAAGTAAAAACTGATTTAGGATATTTTTGATGTGCTGATTCCAAAATATATCTGACTTTTTTCATATCAGCTCTAGTTTTTGATGCGGGCTAAATAATTTTAGTTCTAATAAAAGGCAAAAAGAAAGAAATATTGAATCTATTGAAAATCTAATTAGTCAGTTTCAATTACTTGGTACCCATGTCCGAAAATCCAACATTCCTATAGCTGAGTAACCCCCGCCACCGACTCGCTCATATTACATCTACATTGTTTTGGCTACTTGACACAAAAACTTCCTGGGATTAGCACAGAAAAACTGAAAGCCGGAATATTTGATGGTCTTCAGATAAGGCAGCTTATTAAAGATCCACAATTTACCGCATCAATGAACAAAATTGAATCTAACAATTGGAGGTCATTTGTCAAATAGTAAAAAAAATCTTTTAAATTATAAGGTAGCAAATTACATAGAATTAGTGGAAAATATGCTTTCCAACTTTAATATTCTCGTCTGTAACATGAGCATAAAAGTTCACTAACTCCACAACCACTTAGATCGGTTTCCATAATAAACCTTGGTGATTTAGTGAATAACAGGCGAAAGATTCCATCAAGACATTAAAACTGTGGAAGATCGATATCAAGGAAAATGGGATAGCCACATGATGGCCGACTACTGTTGGAGTCTTCAGAGAAACTGTCCAAGCTAAAAGTCGTATAAAATAAAAAATTTATGTGAAAATAGATTAAAGTATATTTATCTACTGTATGAAATAAATACCTTACTTTCTATTTTTTATTTTTATAACTAGTAGTTGGAGAAAATAATAAATAATAATAATAAGTATTAATGTGAAATGTACACAAGTTAAAAATAAGATGATTTTATTCTAAAAGAGACCAGTATAGCGTATTTCAAAATCTAGGTCTGATAGACTGAAGAGATAGGTCTGATGGCTATTTCGGATTCTGCATCCAAAAATTACCTAGAAATAGTTAAGAAATCGCTGGCACCAAAATGTGTGTTGCCCGGAACATTATTTGTAACGGCTTGCATCGTCGGCCGTAAGCAAGCAATTACTTTTGTGATGCATTATACAAACGGCGAAAATTATATTTATATATAATACAGTCTGATACATAAAATACATACGGGATATCTGTCAGATAGATTGAAAGTGTAATTTGCGCTTAAACGGCATATAACATATTTTATAATACACAAAAATTGGCGATTGAGTAAATATTATAGTGTGTTAATAGTTAATACTCACCACTGGCCCGATGTTACCCTTGGGTCCTCGCTGGCCGGGCAGTCCCTCCACGCCCGGGGGGCCGGGGGGTCCCTGGGAGCCGTCCGCCCCCGGCTCTCCCTTCTGCCCCTTGGGATGCACCCCCGTGTACGCGGGTTCGCCCTTCTCTCCTTTGTCGCCGATCACGCCGGGCCAGCCGCGCGGCCCCTGCAGACCGGACGCTCCGTCCATGCCTTCTGCACCCTGGTATAACAAATAGTTCAGATTGCCGATAAACTATGAATATCGAATTTTTTTAATTAAATACGTATTAGATGTTTCACGAGAGTATAAATATGATACAAAAGAAATCTTTATCATTGGCAAGTTCCATAGACGAGGTCACAAGCTTAGATCAGCGGAATTGTGACAGTCTGCGATAGGGGTGTAGGGTGATAGTATGACACCTTGTGTCATAGGGTTGGGAGGAGGGTTAACATTTTATGAAAAATCTGTGACATCATTTACGGGAGCTGCTTTTTGAGAACAAATGACTTATTAAGGAAAAAAGAAATATGAAATGTATGTAATGGTTTTTTTTTTTTGATATCGACATGTCGCACCATGTTACCATGACACGCACATTGGTTTCGATATTGACATTCCATTGAAAAGTGTGATAAGTCCATTTTAAAAATTTACGATTTATTTCTGAGCAACGCAGTAAACATGTATTAAAGTTAGTTCACTTCTCTGCGAAATACTTCTGGCGTCTCTTTTCAACGGGATCACTCGTTCAACATTCCTCGCAGAAAACAGTAAAATTTGCGATTCCTGCTTAGTAACAAGTATCGAATTCGTGTAAAAAAAAACAATTAAGGTTCCACGACAAATAACACTTCCATTTTTAAACATTAAAAAAGTTATTTCTTTTTCTCTCTCTCCTTTCTTTGACTTTTGACACTTTTCTATGAGACGTGCGATATTCCAAGCGAGTGAGTGTCAGCTCTAGAAAAAACTAGTAAATATTTAAAACTGTCGTTCTCGAGGTACAAGAAATATTAAATCGTGATGTCCGAGGTGTGAGTGCGTGTCGGTCCGCGGAGCGCGGGCGAAGTAGGAGATGTGTGTGTGTGTATGTGTGTGTGTGTGTGTATGTGTCGTGTGCGAGGCGTTGTAAGCGAGCCCGCCGGGAGTGCGAGCTCTCTTCTTTTTCTGCTCTAACGCGATTTAAATAACTCGTATTATATAATATTGTTGTAAATAGCAATGTATTTGTGAACTACTGTATATTGTCACCCGATACGAATTTAATTAAGAGTTTTATTGAAAAGTACGTATACTTACATCAGTTCCATTACAGCCGTCTCTTCCAGGAATACCAGGTGCTCCGGAAGGTCCCTGGGTCCCGGGGACCCCGTTGATGCCGGGGAATCCCGGAACACCCATCTTGCCCCTCTCTCCCTTGGGCCCTAGCGGTCCTTGCCTGCCAGGATCTCCCTTGATTCCTTTCGGGCCCATCAGACCCTCCACGCCAGGATAGCCCTGCTGGCCTTTTGGACCCATCACGCCAGGCGATCCAGGAAATCCCTACAGTTCAAATGATTGATATTTTAATAAGGCTATCATTGAAACGGTCTGCATCATGCTGGTCAGCTCTAGAATGTTTTCTGCCGGCAAATATGGTCAGTTGAGCCCCCCCTTGAGGTCAATCAGTTCAATAAGATTAATCAGCAAATAATATCGCATTAGGCATTAGGCAGCTCTTAAGTTATTTTAACCTAACCTAACCTAACCACGAATTGAGCCTGATATTTTTTCACTGCCGACAAAAACATTGTATGACGACCAAATGATTTAAAAGCTGCTCTTTTCTTGCTAACCAAATATTTTAATGGCGAACCATTTAATTCTTCTCTTTTAATAATACTTGAGTACGGCAGATACAAGAAATACTGATCGAATGCTCTGTTTTAAATTTCGATAGCGAATATTCAACATTTTCTTGTTTGAAACTAATGAATTTTAATTCTCATTACATTTTCTTAAATACAGAGTTGTCCATAATCACACAACCCAATAATACATGGTTATCCATAATAATATGATCTAACTATAAATGTGCAACACACATGTCCATTTGATAGGTACTACTTGCGATCATATTACTAATAGTTAATAAATAGAATAATAATTCAATAATAAAAAGTACTTTTGCGAAAATATAGAATCGCTTCTAGAATTGAGACATAAGACTTAGCACTCATGCTACATCATGCATTAAGTCACGAAGAAGCCAACCAACGTCGATTCAAATCAACGCAATTTAAATATCTCTTGCCAACATTACTAATAAAGAAGTACTAAGACGCATGTATAAGTCAAGAGAACCAATAACAACTATGAAACGAAGAAAAGCTGCATACTTAGAACACATTCTCGGCAACGAGAAATATGATCTAGTACAACTCATTTTGTAGAGGAAGGTAAAAGGAACTAATAAGAAAACTTGTAATGAATATTATTAATTATTTTCTAAATGATTCATGGTTTTGATATATAAAACAGATTTTAAAGTATTTTCTGTAAGAGACCTTTTGCATCAGCTAGTTACAGTATTATCTAGCTTTAAGATAGTTGCTGTATTATTTAGGTCGTATGACCGAATTCAAGTGTCTAGATTTATATTCGTTAAGTATTTTTAAAAATAAAAGATTATGAGTTAACCCACGCACACTCGAAGAGCTGCGGGAAAGATCTACTCAAGCAATTAATGTAAATGATCTTTGTCGAATTGCAGGAAACCACAGAGCATCGTACAATATTGCCATTAATCTTTTCTACCCATCCCATCCATGTGCCCACAAATATCGCGAACGAGTCAGGTGGTCGATCATTCTAACACATATTAAAGTATACATGTAGTTGTGTACAGATCATTTGCAAATGAACTTTACCATTGCATTTCAAATACCATGTTTATTTAAGTTAATTTTTAATTGTGAAAGAAACAATTTAAATGAAGTAAACGACTCGTGTCTTAAAAAAGTGAAGAACCCCTAAATAATGTGTCAGAAGCACGATATCTCCTAACTTAGAGTCCCAACGTATGAAAGATGGGATCTTTCTGATGAAGTTAAATGGCGCACCGAGAAAACTCGAATAAAGAAAAATAAGTATTTAAAATAGTATTTAATATAATACTCGTATATCAATATATATTCGACTCAAAGATACTATTACTAGCACAAGGCCATCAGCGACAGCTTGTTGCTTGGCGAACAGTGGTGGCCGCTACGTTGCCACGGCTAGTGTTTCCGTAAAATATTGTTTTAAATAATGTAAACATATTTTTTTGCCAAAAAATATAAAGTGGTTTACCACTGTACAGAAAAAAATACACAGTCATACAGTATTCTAAAAATGATTTAAATATGTAATGTTTTGGTGGTGACACCATATTTCAAATTGGCAATACCGTGATACACAAAAACAAACGAATTTTGTGACATTTGTACTCGTATTTGGATTGAATATTATTTTGTACAATATTCATTAAAATAAGTCTTACTCTCGCTCCCTTCTCTGCAAAACATTTCGGAATACAGCATCCGGGTCCAGAGCAGTTCCTGGGGGGGGCGCTGATGCCTCCCTGCGACGCTGTGTTCAGAATATCGTAGCTTGAAATTGATTCCGGAATATCTGGCCTTCCGTACAGGCCGACCCTGGTCTCGTTCCCTGCGCCCGCTGACGCCGTCCACGTCGACCAATATTGCTGAAAAGTGGACAAATACATTCATTAAAGGTTATTAATACAACAAATACAAGTGTACAATTAGAATAAGATTCTTCTTCTTCATCAGTCTTCCGTTATCGTTATCGGCCCATAGACAATTTTCCCTCTGTGTTGTGCGCGTAAAACATATTTTGTGCATATAAGGGCGAGTACTATTATTTGTGCTCTGGGGAGAAAATAAGAAAAATATTACCATACTAGTATAAGGCTGGGTTGACCATATTACTAATGAAAATGTATTCTTCTTCTTCTTCTTTCAAACAGGCAATCCACCCTTCAAGAGTGATTTGTGCCATTAAACAAGTTTAAACATTATTTCATAGAAAGCAGTACAACAATATTATAGAATAGGGAATATTGCGTTACAAGTTAATACCATTGACGTTCAAGAAATTTGCTATTATATAGCTTAAATGTGGCGAGTTAAGGGAAAGAAGATGACACAAGTTAACCGGGAGTTGAAAATTACCATTGACAAGATTACTGTAAAAAAAAAACCTGTGATCCGCAATGGACAGGCAAAAAAGACATGGTCAAGGGTTTCCTCCTCGGCACCACATTCACACATTGGGGAGTCTATTATGTTCGTTCTGAACAAATGTGAGGCCACCTGGCAATGGCCAATTCTCATTCTAGAGATATTTGCTACTGTTCTTTTAGAGACTTTCCTGTTGGAGAACCAAGGGGTGCGGGGAATAGATCTTTGGATTATTTTAAGCCGATTACCCTTGTGATTGTTTGGATCCATCCATTGTGCAGACCAGATAGAATTCGTATGTTTTTTTACCATATTAAGCCTGTCATACATCGGGATATGGAATTGATGGGGAAGATGTATTAAGACGCGTAAAAAAGTCAAGAGAACTAATAACAACTATCAAAGAAAGCTACATACTTCGAACACATTCTACGCAATGATAAGTATGATATTTTATAACTCATTATGTAGTGGAAGATAGAAGGCAGCAGAAGCGTGGGGGGAAGAAATTATCTTGGCTGTGGCTTGGTGTCACCTCAGAAAGTGGTCGTTGATGATCTTATAAAAAATAAAGCAACATGGTCGCCAACCTTCGATATAAGGCGGCACATGAAGAAGAACTCTTGTTAACAATTGCGTGCGCGCTGCGACGCCAAATCGTGTGCGCGCAAACACCCGCACACCTTAGTAGGAACATTGCCTACAATGTCTCAACTCGGTCGACCCAGGGAATAGGACTTCCTTCGCTCTATCTCTTCTCATCTTTTAAATAAATAAATATGCCACAAAAGATTGCAACACACTTCAAAACAGTTTTAAATTCATCTTGCGAGATCAGATAAATCCGTATAAATGGTGTCACGTATTGACTTGGTGTATTCACCGAGTACCATTGGTGATTGGTTGGCGTATTCGCGTGGTGACACGCTTCGAATCTTCTGGAATGTTGAATGAAAATCAGAAAAAGAACTGCACTGTGTGGAATGTGAACATGGACAATGAGAAAGAAAGGACAAAACATGACAGATGACTTTGAGATACGATGCTGGAGGCGAATGCCACGTGGACGTGGACCGCAAGAGGCACTTATACCTCTATCGACCAAGAATTAATGACAATATGCAGATAATAGAGCTAAAAAGATTAACGAAAATCTCAATAAAATCATAATCATAGGGACCAAGAGGACTTTCAAATGGATAGACCAAGAGAGGAGTAAAGATCTTAAGACCGAAAGAAATGGAGATGAAATGTCAAATGATATAAGAGAAAGGAGAAGAAACTACATAAATTCGAAATGAAACTAGGCTAATATGTGCCAAATAAGTTATAGTAAAATGAAAAATTTTGATCTTGTTTATAGTAGAGCATACCTATATACATATACACTTATGCAGGCATATTAATTAATTAATCAATATTCTCGATGTCAAGTAATTAATTAATTAATCGATATTCTCGATATCAAGTAATTAACAAATAACTAACCTAACTCAGATCTCACTCTTTTATTGGTCAAAGTGCTGATGTTGCATTGTCACAGTTTGTGAATTTGACACTTAGCTGAGAACTGGTGACCTGGACAATATTCAATCTTCGAAATTCTGGACGACTTTACTATTTTAAATATGAATTAAATATATTAATTGGAAAGATATACATATAAAATCAATTTTATCGAAAAATATTTTTGTTGCGCAACCGGGATTCGAACCTGGATCTCTTTCCTAACCGGGGAAGGTGCATTATCCAACTATGCTACAGCGACAATATTTTTAGCGACAATTTTCGAATCAATGTGTTACTTTTTTGATATTAATACATTTAATCGTTCCATTATTTGAAAGAGCCATCTACCTTATATTATTATATTATTGCTACCGAGTCTGCATCTATAGAGTAAACTACTCGATTTTTCAACCATTCATATTCCTTAATTTCTGCGACCGCTTCTCATCGATAAGTACGTTTTACTGTAGATTAGCCATTTAACGTTATAATGTAATAGAATCATTTGTTATTGAAATAATACAGTCTTCGTTGCACGAGATATTCAGACTGATATCCTGCGGTTTGATTAACTAGTTCAGCGGTCTCTGGTCAAGAGATGGCTGACGTAACACGAGACCCCAATCAGGTTAATACCTCGGAGTAGGTGTGGACTCAACAGTACCGGATTTTAAACAAAAAAAATTCCAAAACAATCTATAGCTTTTCATAGTATTTCTCTACTGAAGGCTTCAGATAAAATAAATATCTGCAGTACAAATAATTTTTTTTCATTTTCTTTTCGTTTATCCGTTCATATCTCGAGATATGAACGGATAAACGAATAGACAAGGATCAATCCTTGTCTATTCTGATTTAATGATCACTTAGCGATAAGCTATAGTGAGCGTGAACCCAATATATATCCAAAAAAGCTGTAATTCAGTAGGTGTGCCTTATAATAAAGGGAAAAAATGACGCAATACTCTGTAATTTTATTAAAAAATAAAAAAATATGACTATTGGTGTTCTAGTTTATGCCTGCCCGTGAGATTCCATCAATATGGATAAGTATGAAGCGTGGGTTGTGCTAAACAGATGTGATAAGTCCAATTTAGGAGCCAAAAATATCCATGCACCAACTAGATCTTACATTTTTTTATTCACGTTAGTTACATTAGTAACGTTATTTTTAATTTTATTACAAAATTAATTAAATTTATTCTAGATAAATTATACATCCGTGTGGTTACACTCAAATGCAAAGAGTTTGATGAGAAGGAAGACCTGGACCAACAAAATTTAAGAGTTAAATATTGAGCAAATTAAGTTAAATTCTTCTCTCTATGCATATTTGATAACCTCACGTCTTGACTGCAGAAATCGAAGTTATTAAATATTCTGAAATTTAAGAGCAACTATTAAATGAAACAGGATTCTTTGTATTTTTATTTATTATCTTTGTTTTATTAACCACTAAAATGAGTTTAAATACATCTACCGGTTTCGAAAAATACCATTTTCTTCTTCAGGATGTCATAACTAACTAAAACATATATTGTTTCTTTAAAAATAGATTCTGTCAACACAGATTGTTTCTTTGACAGAATCTATTTTTAAAGAAACAATATATGTTTTAGTTAGTTATGACATCCTGAAGAAGAAAATGGTATTTTTCGAAACCGGTAGATGTATTTAAACTCATTTTAGTGGTTAATAAAACAAAGATAATAAATAAAAATATGAATCTTAACCACAAAGATAACATTGCTGATTTTAAAAGTAGGATTTTTTGTGATAGATCCTTGTCTCTTGTGTGAACTCTTCAAATCAGAATTAAAATGATGATGTGTTATGTTAATACATTAACACAATTATAATAATGTGTTTAATGGGTATTTCAGTGCCATCAAGTATGAGGCAAACTATCTTGTACAAAATTTCCAAATTCAATAGTCGCGTCATTTTCTTTGTGGTGAGGAATTTGGTAGATAACCAGGGTATCTTTGATCGAGGCATTAAAATAATATTAAAATTATTCGGAAAGAAAGATGGATGAAAAAATATATATATTCAAGTTATAGTTCAATATTTGGTATTATAAAGCATTGAATATTTATGTTGAAGATATGATTATTTGCGTTTATTTTTACGCAAAACGTACGAACGGTGTATGTACAATGTTGCATCGTCGGTTGTCCACAACACAGTAAAGCTAATGTCGGCAGACTCTCTTTATGACGTCACATGTACAACGCGCAAATGTCACGTAAATATTCACAAGTGTAAACTTTTCAAATGGCATTTCGCACGTATTTTATGCACCGAATGTAAAAATATGCAAACACCGTATATTGTCGGTTATTATCTTGGTTTTCTTGAAATCGAGATATGTTATTTTAGGTTAAAGAAACATATAATCAACAGATTGCTTAATGCCCCTCATTTATAGATAGTACTATAAGGATAATGTCGAAAAATAAGCTTACATTGATTGATCAATTACATTGATATAAAAGCAATTTGGAGTCAAACAAATACAAAAGAGAATATGTAACACTTTCTGCGCCTGTTGAAGACAAAACACTAACACGAGTGTTCTACAGATTGCGTTTATGAATAAAAGTAGGCGCAGAACATTTACACGTCATTACATTTAAGGTCACGGAAACATAGAAACGAAAATAAAAGGTTTTATACGTCTTCTTGATTTATTTGGTGACTTCTACATTATAGATATCAAACGCCGAACGTGATAATTTCAAAATTAAATTCATTGAGGAAATTTTTCGACATAGCAAACATAATAATAATACAAATTAAATGTATCAATTAGAAAGATATATAACTATACTTTCTTTAATATAATAATAATTATATTGGATTATAGCGACATTTTCGTAAAATGTTTCACCTCAAGGGCGCTGTCTTAAGACATAACTTCTAGATGGAAGAGGATAGGTGTATTCTGGTCAAATAGAACATATTTTAAACAAGGATAACACCAGAAGCCAGGTGTTTCAATGACTGCAAGAAAGAATAATGTGATAAAAGGAAATAATGTATTCTTGGGTAATTTTTAATAATAAATAATTAATTAAATTAAATAAAATAATTAATTAAATGTCGGTGCTATGAAAATAGAAGTAACTTTGTGGATTCCCGGAACCGGGCTCAAAACTTTGATCAAGTGGTAAGAGTATTGCCGCTAGACTAATCAAGCATGTCAAGCTCTCGGTCGGGCATCGTGGTTCTCTATTCTACTTCTACAGCGGGAATTGCTCACCTCCACTCTTCGATCTTGTGCCTCGTATAGTACGACGTGTAGCGAGATTCCAGTCATGTATCATACTCGGTTTGGCCACCTTATACGAGATCGACCTCTCGCTCTTGTACATCACACGTGATCACTAATATCTCCATCAAAAGAATTATTTTCTTGAGTTGTGAAGAGCCTTTCTTTAGTAGGGAATTCCTGAAGAATAGAAACATTCGTTTGTCTCGCAGTTATACAAAACGACACCGACACCACATTTCTAAAGCGATCAATTCGTTGAAGTAGCTACATATGAATGTGTAACGCATACATTCGTAATAATGATTTAGAGATGACGCAAGTGTCACGTTATCGCGGCAGAGTTCAGTCTACCGAACACTTCCGCCGCGGACGCGAGGCACCGAAGCACACTTCACAAGTAGGTACTCGTGTAATTATAATACCCAGAGGAGATCTCTTCACCCCGGAAGATAACGGCCACCGTGCAGCGTCCCGGGACTTCCGGTCGCGCGATCGCGGAAGTGTGAAAACGATTGTGGGTCGGATTGCGAAAACTCCTCAACGAGGGGCGGAAAGCTCGGACCACTCTCGCGGCCAGCGCCGTGTCAGCGTTACACTGAGGTTACGCTGAAAGTGCGCACCCTCCTGTCACCCTCCTGTCTCCCACCTGTACCACTTGTCCAATTTAAGTAATTTACACAACGTGAAAAGATGCGTATTAAAAATGAGGTTTTTTCAATGGGTGGGATTATAGATGTCTTGTTTGCGAAAACTCCCATACTTACATTTAAAAATTGCTCCCGATATTTGTCATCTGATCCCGAGACACTTTCTGACTGAAGATACGGCTCTCTCACTAAAACTTGGTTACTAAGAATACTCATTTTCGTGACAAAAATGTATAATTGTGTTTTATATAGTAATAAGCGGTCAGCAACAGATTACGCTTCCGATGTAAAGTATCGTAGCTAAAAAAATTCCTAATTTTTAGTTGTTCTAATATTTCGCACGTACTTAATACATTTTTAAGAGGCGGTATTCTTATGACAACTAAAAATTACGTATTTTTTAGTAACGGTACTTTACGTACGAGGCATCGATGTTAAGATAAATCAGTGCTCAAATACAAAGTAATTATTAAATTTTGTAAAATATTTGATATATAATAATTTTCATATCGCCGCACTTCCACAGGTTGAGCGCCACCCGCTCCTGTCTTGATACACATCTTTGACGTGGAATCTAATATTATAGTAATTAATTTGTATATATGTATAATGAATAATAAGACTTACCGCTTGGCTCCCAACTGCTAACAGCGTTAGGGCGGTAAATACACTGCAAAGAAAAAATACGTTTTATTAATCTAACGCATTATATTTAATTACCGTCGACGTTTATTATAATGCATATTGTATCATTTCTTTATAAAGAGATAAAAATGAATTTATTCACGTGAATATAATTTTTTTAACACGTTTCATTTTTAAAATGATAAGAATTTTTTTTTAATCTTTGCCGTAACGGGTCATCGTCATACATCGGTGTATTTATTTTATAATATTTATATCTATATATAAAAAATTATAACTCTCTTGCAGAAATTTATTACATAACAATCGCAAAATTATTTAATAAAAAATTTTCTACATTTCCTTATATCGATTATTACTATTTAATTTAAATTAATCATAATAAATTATAGTTTATAATATAAATCAATTTAAATATTACGTTTTAGATTCCTACGTGAAATAAGATTGTATTGTTTTAGCGCTGTTTGAAGTAATTAAATACATTTTATTACATCTTAACAGTGGAACACAAATCTTTGAAAATATTTTTTCCCTTAACGTATAGAGAATTTTTATATTTTTTTTAAATGTCAAATGTTTTCATAAAATATTGATGTAGAGTTAATTTAATTACTTTATGTATAATGTATTTTACGGAAATCAAAACATAAATGTAAGTAAGAAATAGAAATGTATTAATGGGTAGAATTCGAGGTATCAGACACGAACGCTGACTGAGAGAGAAAGCTCTCGACAATAACAAAAAGCTCGACATAACAGTGTCTCTCCGAATGGACGAAACAATCCAATTCCGTAAAGTGTCGGTGTTTGTACATACCTCGTGACCGTATCCGCCATGGCGGCGGCTTCTGGACCAGCTTCTGTGGAGCCGCCCGCCCAAACTCCTCGCGTTGCACTGACGTCGGTGAGGAAGACTCTGTCTCCGACGGACACGCGCACACTCGCAGGGACGCGTGCTGCGCGCTACTGACGCCGGCCCGCGCACCGGCCCGCCGCGAGCCGAGGCCCCCTCCCTCCGCTGAAAATCAAAATTCGAATGAAAATAGTCCTGGGAAAACGCGCGGAGAATCCGCCGAATCGCGGGGTGCTGAAAATCGACGATAATGGCGGGCGGAATCGACTTTAATTAGTGTGTTTTAAGGTTTTTCGTTTTTTTAATGAGATTTTTGAAAGGTTTGCGAGTGGAGGGGGGCGGCGGGGGGCGGTGGGCGGGGCGGCCGCCGGCGACGCGGCTCCGGAGCGCGGACGCCTTCAGTACGGGCTTTGCCATGGCGCGGCCACAATGGCGCGGATGGGCCATAACGCCCGCTTTCAATATATTCACCGTGTTGTTTGTAATCTGTTTTTCGGCGCACGTGCGGATCGCAGAAGCGGTAAGTACTGACATTTCTCTCACTGTCATATCGCAACATTCGAGATATCTGGCATTATCGAAGCTATATGTGAAAATATTTCAATAAAGATCGCCAAAACAATAAATGAATGACATTTGACAAACATTAATCTAACTATTAAAATCACGTTAATTTACATGAGTATCTTGTAATGTTACTATGTGTGTATTTTTTACAAAATTTTTGTGTAATCATTAAAATATATCACTGTCAAAAAAATATATTATACAAGATAAAATAATTTCTGATTACAATTAGCGGTGTAGAAATTTTTTTTTTTCAAAATGCAATATTAGTCGTACTGCACATTTTTTAAATTTAATTTTCACACTGTCAGAGTCCAAAATATCATCTATGTTATTCTTCAATTCTGTCAAAAATGTTGCGAAAAGGGTTCGCTAATAAATTCAAGGTTGTCCGCATGACCTACCGTTGAAATATAAAATCGGCCGAGAGCTTCTAAAGCTCCCCGGCGAGATTTGCACGCGCGGACACGACAGGTGGGTTAGTATCGCATTTTTACCAATTAGATTGTGCTATTCGACAACCCTTGATTGATTTTCACGTTTATATGAGAATTTTGATTGCACTCAAAGCATATAAACAGTGATATTTTTAAAATTAAAATATTTAATTGAGAAAATTATTTGTAAATATTTACTTGTGTTTTGATTTTGATAGTTGGTTCATTGAAAAGAGATTGTTGAATTATCTAATGATCGATCTATTGACGAGTTGAACCCAGCTGTAAAATATAAACGAAATGCGGCACTCTTAAATAAGATTTATTTTGTTGTGGTCCAGTTACAGCGTTTATTGTCACGCGCAATATATATTGTCAAAGAAAAGAAATAATTTACTTTTTTCTAATCACTTGAGTTTTTATTATTTGTCACTGATCGATTTCAGAGTGTCCACTTATTTGTCAGGGTTAAATAAAATTAAATGTTTTCTTATTTAGCTAAAAATTCTCACACATTTTTATAATCTGTGAACCCAATTTCCTGTTACGCGTTAATAAAAATAAAAAAACCAATTTTCATTAGTGATAAAAACAGAATAGTTAGATACTAAGATTTTACGTTTAATTATTTTAAATATCTACTCAAAAAGTTATTTCTTTAAATTTTACAAAAGATATTAACTTTTTTGCTTTAACCACAGATATTTACGACTTTAATTTAAATGATTAAAATAATTATATTCGCTGTTCCCGGCCAAAATATTAATTTCGATAATAATCGAGACATATTTTCGCTCGTACTTCACAAATTTTACAATCAAGAACTCAATGATTTCCCGATAACTTGTCAACCCAACCTTTGACATTAGATAACGAATATTATTTCGGTTAATTTTTAAGTAAATATAATGGACAACTCTGGTCTAATTAAAAACATGACGTTACGGAGAAGAAAAAAAAAACACATAATCAAACCGACAGAGACGAATTTTAAACTGATTGTGAGTGTGTGAAAAATGATATATAAACGTTCCAGAAAAATTCAAATAGATAGATAACAAATCCAATCAATCGCTTTATTTGTTATATATAGATTTATTGCCAGTGAAGTGCTGTCGAAAAAAAGCTTTAAAAAACTAAAATTATTTATTTATCTTTAAATTACTTCATTGACATTATGCGACGATCGTTTTCAATTAGCGAACTGACAGCAAAAACACCCTGTTGCCTAGTTGAATGTGACGGTCTTCTCTGCCGCTAAAAAAATGATTAATGCATACGTACGAAGCGATCCCCTCGTAAACTGAGGTACTCGCCTGGTGGCTCGCTGGTCGGGGGTTCTCGCCTCGTTCCAGGAGGCCATCCCATTTTCATAGCACAAGCGTTTAGCTTAGTTTAATGCTATACTAAAATACGAGTAAAATACTTACGAGCATGGTTAAATTTAATATTTAATTTGATATATTATTACTATGCACCAATACCATTCTGTTTTTTTAGAACACATTCTTATTGTGAAGTTGTAATTATTCAGAACATAGGTCTGTGATATTTTAAATGTGAATTAAATATATTAATTATAAAGATATACATATTAAATCAATTTTATCGAAAAATATTGTTGTTGCGCTACCGGGATTCGAACCTGGATCTCTTCCCTAACCGGGGGAGGTGCTTTATCCAACTAAGCTACAGCGGCATTATTTTTAGCGACAATTTTTCGACTTTATATGTTACCTTTTTGAATTCAATACATTTAATCGTTCCATCATTTGACAGAGCCATCTACCTTATTTTTACAGAATCTCAAAATACCTTTAAGTAAATCTGATAGTAGACGCCAGAATTATCAAATCATTTTTATTAAATTTTGGACACATTGATACAACTTTATTATTTTTTTAGGAGAACACATTTATTTAAATTATCACTATCAGATTTACTTCAAGGTATTTTGAGATTCTGTAAAAATAAGGTAGATGGCTCTGTCAAATGATGGAACGATTAAATGTATTGAATTCAAAAAGGTAACATATAAAGTCGAAAAATTGACGCTAAAAATAATGCCGCTGTAGCTTAGTTGGATAAAGCACCTCCCCCGGTTAGGGAAGAGATCCAGGTTCGAATCCGGTAGCGCAACAACAATATTTTTCGATAAAATTGATTTTATATGTATATCTTTATAATTAATATATTTAATTCATATTTAAAATACCATTCTGCACTACCGCGAATAATATACATTCAGATGTCAACAAATTTACATTCACCAAAATAGGCATCAACGAATTAAACCGACATTCCTATAATTTTTTGAACACCCCTCACAATGTATTGTAAAAGTTCCGAAACGCGAGACTTGATCTTGGTAATTTTTTCGCCGGAAACTGTTTCAAAGATAAGACGGATATTATTTGCAACGCTATATATTTTTAATATTCACCGAACAAAGTCCGCTACTGTTCGGCGATAAAGTGAAGTGCCAGCAATGTGAACGTTCAATAATAATTATTATATATGTTGTCCGGATGCCCGTTATCTTATGGAGTATTCACGATTTTTTATAGAAATTAAATCTCAATATTTGCGCGGTATTCTTCCAAGATGTTTTATTACACACACGAGGGAAGTTGACCACCACGTTAGCCACTGGTAACGAATGGGAATTTTTATAATGCGTTAACTTCAACCTTATCCATGTATTGGGAACACAATATAGTTTTAATATTCAATCATAGGACTATTATTAATTGAAGACTGAAATAAAACATTTATAATGTAGACTTCCTAAGTAAAATGTACCACGAAACTGCATTAAAACGTATAACAAATTAATATGTAGGACAAAAACAGGGGTGGTATGGTGCACGTGTCTGAGAAATATACCGGTTGTCTTAAAATAATTTTTATTATTTTTCTTTTAAATCACTATTTCACAATTATGGAAAATATATCATTTACTAGAAAGTTCAACAAATTATACAACATACACATTGCTTAGTCAAATTAGAAATATATATTTTTTCTTTATCGTGCGTTTAACAGCAAATCTATAACTATTTACCATTATTAAAAAATCTAATATACAGATCGTTAAATAAAATTAGGTACATAAAAAAATATTTTATTACACAATTGACTAACTCTATAATTATTAATAATATGAAAATAAAATTGTAATATTTTTTTTTCAAGAAGAAATTCGAATATAATATATTAAAAATATTTAAATTTCGGAGGTTAATTAGTAAAAGTTCATAATCACACATGCGAAAACAAAAACACTGTTTTTTTAGTTCTACTCTTTTGATAATGCCCTCATAAGGCGAAACGCGTCTCACGGAAATTAAACAAGTGATTAAATATGTTCTCAGGTTTTCGCCGTCGCTCTTCTGTGTATAATTATGCCGGATCCCATTGCAAGCCAATATCATTATTAATCATATCGGTGACAATCACTCTGATGATGGACCCTGCAAAGGACTCCAAAACGCCACAGCAGATATCGAAATATAATAGATTTCTTCATTATTGAAACATATAAGTTTTTAGTAATATTTAATAGTTAAAACATTAGCAATAAAAGGCCTCCAAATTTCCTTAGCCCCGGACCCCCATAACTTTCGGGGCAGCCCTAGAAAGTATAATGATTAAAATAATACTTACGAAGCAAATAAAAAATTGAAACATAATTTAAAACGACAGTCTTCAACCGAATGAAATTAGTTGACCCAAAAAAATATTAACGGACCGTAGTAAATGTTATGTTCGTTATTCATTTAATCAGTTCTATGGTGATATTGCAGAAGACTATGATGCTGCGAATATACCAGAAACAAATCTTAATTATAAAATCTGCAGAAGTTACACTGGAATTATCCAGAATATATAACGAGAACAAATTAATTCGTTCGACGTTGAAGTTTCGGATTATTTGAAAAAGCAAAATTATTTGAAAGAGCAAAATTAATGAGATGAGATGTTAGCCATTAATTCTTTTGAAGAATGCCTCCTCAAAACTTACTAAACGTTCCGTTAAAGCGGACGTCTCACAATTTTATTTCTATCTGGAATTCCAGTTATGATCCATTGACTTTATGTTTGCATTTCATAAGCTTTCCGTGCACATTCACAGTTTCCATAACGAATGATCCTTACAACCATCCCAGCATCTGTAGTTTCCTGATGGGGAGATCAACTCGCGGATCTAAATTACAATATATCGAAAATCTCTTACAGTTATTTGAGTAGAGCTTTTATTAGCATTTTTATCACTGCTTGATGTTATTTGGTATTCTTTGTTTAATATTGGTATTTGGCACGTTTAATAATATATATTAAGTCATTAGAACCTACATAGATAAACTAAGTTCTATCTACTTCTGAAAACGATAATATTCCAATAAAATTACATCACGCTGTACCACCTTATGGTTTGTATGTAATAAAATATATGTATATATATGTAAACTGTATATAAACACAGTTAGCAAAATAAATAATAAATTTTAATAATCGATTGAAGATAGAGATTAAGTAGATAAACATAAAACTAATATATAGACCAAAAATAATAGGTATATTTCATCTAGTTCATTATTCACTAAATTAATTTTATGTAAATTATTATTTATACATTAATTTTTAATGGAATCATATTTTTATTGTGAAGTTGTGATTTTAGAACATCAGTTCAAAACGTCGGCCATAAAGGTCAAATACACACGGCCACACACCAGAAAACTGAACATAAAAAATTAGATTAATTTCATAGAAAAATACGTCAAAAATGAATCCATCCAATGGGAAATGAAGTATGTCTCACTAATAAAGTAATTAATGTAGATTAAAATCAGCCAGTAACTATAGGTTACATACAATAATTGTTAACGCAGTCAACCAGTAAAATTATGTTCCGGTTCGAATGCTGGTGGTAACTATAATATATTTTCTCCATTTTCTATGTATATAATTTGTTTTAATTATATTTTAATCTGCGAAATATTAACAATTATTATTATATAATCCTCAACGGTATAATTGCTTTTTATTATTTTTATATCGACGTAGACAGTAATTTATGATTTTTCCTTAAAAAATCTTACAGGACATAGTTAGTATTTCAAAATCTGAAGGTATATGCGCATAGACCTATGTGTCGCGTACTACCCTATTTAAAAAGCCCTATGTTACGTCAGCAAGATTAAAAGGAACCTCATTTGAAGATATCAGATTACCTTATTCAATGTCCACGATATGGTAACATGTCGGTAATTTAGCGACGATTGTACAAACGGATATTTTAAATGCCAATCTTCAGGGATCACAGAGACCGAAAGCTAAGATCGAGGCTACGAGGAAGGTTGATTGATAATGTTTTTATATTTAATATTAATTTTGGGAAATGATAAAACCTCTGTATAGAAGTGGACATTGGTGATTACCAGGGGTTATCAACGGCTAAACTTTGGCCTGGTCTTTAAATATCTACAGAAAAATTATTATTAATTAAAAGTTAAATAATTAACTGAATTAATTTGATCATTTTGCCATAGAAAAAAATAGCAACATTGAAGTTACCACTAACTACTACACTACTCAACTTATTGACCAACACACCATTACATGAAAAATGACTTTAGCCCCTTTTAGAAATATAAATTTCAAACCTTGATATGCAAATATATTTTAAAAGCAATTGGGTAATAACTAAAATATGATATTTTTCGATAAATATATTTCTTCTGTATATCTTTCTAGTTTATTTAATTTGAATTGATAATTTATAAATATTTTAAAGATAACACTTTATTATTATGAAGTTGTACTTTTTCAGAACGTAATTCTGTGATATTTTAATACAAATTAAATGCACCAATTAGAAAGATATATTAAATTGTTTTTATCTGTATGTATATCTTTCTAATTAATGCATTCAATTTTTATTAGATAATTATAAGTTTATTAGGATTTCATTGAAATGTAAAGCTGGTTAGTCAGCTTAATAACCGTTAGCGATCATTATTTTATTAGCAGTAGCCTGAAATAATTCAAATAAACTGGTAATTTTATCAATTAATATACAGATATGATTTATCTAAATGTTTTTTTTTAATTATTAAGGAAATAAGTTCTTAAAGCGCAACTCTACAATAAAATGTAATATATTTTTAATTATTTGTATAAAAAAAAAGCGTGTTTGGTATACATAATGTTGATTTGTTTGAACACTAAATAATGAAAACAAAAATTCGTCCAAGTTATGTAAATACAAAACTTGGATAATTTAATCATATCAGGAAGTAAACAACGCTTCCGCATCCTTCAATCTTCCGTTCGTGTGATCAGCTTCATTCATGTTGTGCATTTGTGGAAAAAATATACACATTTGAATCTAATAAATCTATGAATAAATTCTATTAACAACAAAAAAAAAAAACTAATATTAAACTGGAATTTTTCATAAATTATTCACATATTCACTGTATCTCTCATTTGTGTATTGTTGAAATGTATAACTGAAATTTATTTTTTTATGCCTTAAGGGCTCTGATTATTTTTATTAATTATATTTTTAATAGTCACATTTTGTATTGTTGTGCGTGTTACGGGACTCGATACATGTCCCGCCCACCGCAATCTGCTCCCTTTCTCTTTTTTAGACAAGCAAGACTTTATTTTCGAAGACCTGAAATTATATCCGGTCCGCTTATTTTTTTCATTCTTCTTCAGCACCACATCTCAAATACTTTCAGCTTATTTTTTCTGGCGGGTTTACAATCCACGCTTCAATTTCGTGTAGACTTATTTAATGAAATATTTTGTGTATTTTATGTCATTTTTTGTGTTGCCATTCTTATTCTTGCTTCTGCAGTGCTCTCGCATCGCCAATTGTCGCGGTCTCTGTAATATTTTTTTAACATGACTCGTACACACATCTTTCTTTAATTAAAAAAAATTATATAACCGAAGAATCACAAGAGAGATCAGCGAAAAGGCGACTGAACCGTGTTCGACAAAAAAGTCCGAAGTATGTGTGGCAGATTTTTGGTTTATGTTACAGCGAGGTCAGAAAGGTCGCCGAGGAACCCGTCTGGCCGGCGGGACAGGGAAGGAAGACGAGGAGAGAGGGAGAAACTAAAAAATCCAAGGGCTTTCGCTCACATTTCGAGACTTTAAGTTCCCAACGGTTAAGCTGAAGGGGCACTGCTTCGCAACCATTTTTCAGCGAAATGGCAAATAGTGTGGGAAACGTTTAATGAAGAAAATCGGTTAACATGAATAAATATTCCGGTTTCTACAAAATGCTCAGTGATTTATATTCTTATAACATGAAACAAAATTGGCTAAACATGAAAAGATCACGTATCGAAGAACAAAATATACCGACCGCCGCCAAATCATCACAAAAATGTTTACTGTTTATGACTTAAATTTCTATTGACTAGGTCGACATCTGTCATTTACTTTAACAAGAAAATATATTTCGATTTTTGTGGTTTCATATTAACCGATTTTTACCGTACATAAAATCTTCAAATCTCATAGTAATAGGCAGAGACGTGAATCTTATTAAAACATGCTTAACACATCCTCTGCGGTGGTGGGTCAGAATTGACCAGGGTGTTTGTATAAATATGAATTATGCTACAAATATTCGTTTAATGCTGTTTTCGTTCTAGCTAGCAATTATCAATCTTATTATAAATATTTAGCAACAATCTGTTCCGCGTGAGGTTTCCTGTTTTAACAACCGGTTCGCGCGAACCGGTGCGAACCCGTCGGGAGATACCGTTAATATTAATAAAAAAATTAAAACGTCTATTTTTTGGTAGTGGAATGGTTAGCATCCTCGCCTGTCACGCGGTAGACAATGGCTCGGTTCTCCACCAGAGAGATTATTATTATTTTATTTATTTAGCTGAATTTATGAATATTTATACTGTTGTATCACTTTGTGGTAATTCATTATAAATATATTTATTATGAAAAAAACATTCTGTGCATGGGTGAGACACACATGCTTCGCGTTTTTATGTCATAGAAGCTACAAACGGCGGCCACCGAGTCGTGGCTCTAAATAATGTCGTTAACTTAAATATCTTTTGTTGCCTTTAGGCAATAAGTGCAATCTCTTCTTGCGACGGTTGCGCAATAAATCATACCGCAAGCTGCATGACTCATAAAACGGTATGTGATAGTAAATCTCCAGATGGTCTTAAAACTCTCGCATACTAACCGGCACAAAGAACTTCCGTTGTGGTGGTCGCCATCAAAGGGTAAAAAAAAATTTATCTTGATGCATAATGATGTAATAATTAACAATTTCGTCTCTTTCATGACCACAGATTGAGATTCATTAAAATGACGATTAGGTCTGACTTTCTTAGAATAATTTTCAATTGACAATCTTTATTCATTCATTCATGAAGTATTATTTCATTGTAATGAATTTATGGATAAAATTAATGCTCTTAAACCCTAAATCAGCGACGGTCGGTTAAACAAATCCTCTGCTATTACTGTAAGTAAATAAGGCAACAATGTAAAATTATTTATATTTTAAAGATAGCACATTATTATTGTGAAGTTGTATTTTTTTCAGAAAATAGTTCTTTTGTATTTTAAAAAAAATTAAATGTATCAACTAGAATCAAGATTCATAAAAAATCAATTTATCGAAAAAATATTTTAGTTGCTACCGGAATGTAATAAATTGATCGCATCCCTATAGGAGAGAAGTTCTGCGAGTGTAAGAATCAGTGGATCATTCACTCCGTGGTTTGATATTACAAAGGGTATCACTGGAATGCACGAATATAGGTGCGAAAATGGTCGATTTGATCGTGTGCAGTTTATTGCACGCCGCTGTTGCAGTACTTATAGCGAATAATGAATAAGAATTACAGAGTCTAGTGAGTATAATATACAATGTATGTTAGGAAAGGGACCTCATTATGAATGTCAACAAGTCGGAAGTGATGGTATTCGGGAAGTAAGAAAACAAGACACCGTGAAAAATACTTGTAAGTAATGAATGTTTGGAACAAGTAGATGAGTTTGTGGATTTGGGATGTATGTTTGATAGAAACGGAAAGGCTGAGAAAGATATCGAAAGGAGGGTGACAGCAGGGAATAAAGTAAACGGGTCTTTGAATAGAATTATATCTTACGGGAACTTTTCAACTGAGGCAAGACTAACGATACACAATGGAGTCCTGGTAGTGGCAGAAGATGAACGAAAGTAGACTGAATGCAGTGGAAATAAGATCGCTTAAGCGTATATGTGACAGATCCATTTATGACAGAGTTAAGAATGAAGAAATAAAGGAAGAATGTAAAGCTGATCTTAGTATAGTAAGTAAGATGAAGAAAGAATCAATCGATCGATGGTTTGGTTATATGGAGCGGATGAATGGGGAGAAAATGCTCAGAAAAATATACGACGTAAATGTTAATATTACCAGAAATAGAGGACGTTCTCGGAAGACTTAGCACGACCAGGTAAACCAAATACTGGAGGATGGTTATATATATACAAGTCTCAATAACCAGATATATGAATGTAGATGAGGCGAGAATTGTGTGTCAAGACAGAGGAATGTCAGGCTCTATCCTAGAAAGGATAGAGCCTGACACTCCTCCTACGGAGAAACGGCGTGATGGTAATTTAATTAGTTAGTTAGTTAGTACACATTGATTTTTCTGTATATCTTTCTAGTTAATATATTTAATTTGTATTTTATCTACCGTCATTGCCGCTTTTTAATTGTTTATTCTCTTCTTCCGCGTAATTCATGACTAAGGATCATAATCTTCATGAACTTTCGCCTTCTTGACTGTATATTTCTCGGCATCCCACAGATCTGAAGACTGTCACCATAAAAGTGTCCATTTATTTTTCCACTCGTTTTAGAAACATGAATAAGAATCTATCGAGTAGCTTTGTGCGGGCTGCCGTCCATATCTCAATGGTTTCAGTGCGTCTTCTTTACCGCGTCTTCAGACTCCACGATTCTACACCAAACTGCACAAGTATTCACTTATAAATTTATATAGTTGTTAAATAACGTTTGAGTTAGACTTTTTTTAGATATAGCGCGGCCGATCTTTATTGCAGCTTGTGCAGACAGGAAGAGTTCCCATACACGTTCACGGGCTAAAGCAGCACAAAATAAATATGCATACTTAAGTGAAGTACCTATCAAAAATTAATGTGGTAAAATACATTAGACGAATTACAAACGACGTCATAGGAAGACAACATTATTCCACTGGACTGCAAATAAGATGTGCTACGATTACAGCAATAATGTAATTTGCTAGTCCAGGATTATCCACACCGCAACTGAGCGTAATGTATTACTGTTTATTTGTGTTTTAATCTTCAATAATAATTTATATAATAACAAATAAAATAAGGTAGATGGCTCTGTCAAATGATGGAACGATTAAATGTATTAATATCAAAAAGGTAACATATAGGGTCGAAAATTGTCGCTAAAAATAATGTCGCTGTAGCTTAGTTGGATAAAGCACCTTCCCCGGTTAGGAAAGAGATCCAGGTTCGAATCCCGGTGGCGCAACAACAATATTTTTTGATAAAATTGATTTTATATGTATATCTTTATAATTAATATATTTAATTCATATTTAATTAAGATGTAAAATTAATTAAAGTTATTATTATTAAAATTAATTAAAATTATTATTGAAGATTAAAACACAAATAAACAGTAATACATTACGCTCAGTTGCGGTGTGGATAATCCTGGACTAGCAAATTACATTATTGCTGTAATCGTAGCACATCTTATTTGCAGTCCAGTGGAATAATGTTGTCTTCCTAGGACGTCGTTTGTAATTCGTCTAATGTGTTTTACCACATTAATTTTTGGTAGGTACGTCACTTTCATTACTTCACTTAATTAAGATGTAAAACTATTGAAGTGATTGTGACGATGATTGTAACTAAGATTTAACTGTGTGAGGTTTACTATCTAGTGTGCCGATCATTGCTCGGTGATTTACAAATAATCAGTAACTTTAATATATCTAAACAGTCACAATAATGGTTCAGTCATTACTAGTTACAGCGTGTTTTAATCTTTATTAAGATATAAAATGAAATAAAAAAAATTATAAATGTGTGCATTATGTATATTGATGATGTTTGGGTAAAACCTTGTAACTGAAATTTTGGTGATTTCAAGATATTGTATGTTTTATCATTTAGTCGAAACCCGATAAATGTAATGTATTTGATAAATCCAGAAAATTGTAAATATTAGAATTAATGTTGAATTCTATTTCGGATGCTCTCGTTCAAAAATACTTTATAATTATTAATATAAAATAAAATAACAATCACTTTGTGTGAAACCACGATATTTATTGATGTCGGCCGGTTTCGCTTAACTCAAGCTACATCAGGACTAATCTTAGATACAGGAAGAGTGCACTTATATATACATGAAGAGGGAGATAGAATATAAAAATACATGTGAAAGAGAGAGACAGAATACATATATAATTAAATAGAACATCAAGGGAGACAAAATATAAAATTATATGTGAAAGAGAGAGAAGAATACATTTAGAGATAAAAGAGAGATAGGAGTGAGAATGTATAGTGTTGATTAAGTTGATTTGAATGGAAACATACCTAATATGGGGCTAATTAATAAATTGATTTGATTGTTAAGAATTAGCGTACCAATATTAACTGCCTTTTTTATTGTTCTATTTAATTATATATGTATTCTGTCTATCTCTTTCACATGTATTTTTATATTCTATCTATGAAGAGGACTTCATGTATATATAAGTGCACACTTCCTGTATCTATGATTAGTACTGATGTAGCTTGAGTTAAGCGAAACCGGTCGACATCAATAAATTTCGTGGTTTCACACAAAGTGACTGTTATTTTACATAATATAATGATATGTCAAACCACAACGTGATTGCTTTCTACGAAAAAAAAAATACACTTTATAATTATCAAGTTTGTCCCAAACACCGTCGACATATATACATACATGTGCTTGTTAGTCTAGTGGTTAAGACACAGCAAGTTAGTCTTAGGTATATTCATAGCACAAACGTATAAGTATTTCAAATTCAAACCTTTATAGTAAATAATATTACATTTCTAGCTATATTTCGGCGATATCTCAGTTTATAAAATAAATAATCGAATTGTACTCGTGATAAAAGTAACCCAAGTGTGATGACATGAATCCGAGCATCGCTTAGGTCTAGCTAGACCAGTCTGATCCAGCACCCCGCTAGAGGGCCCGAACAGCCGGATTGCATCCAATGAGCCGACATTTCGCAGACACTTCGCACAATCCGGCTATCTTGGCGGAAATGGTGTTAAACAATACAGCAATTATTATTTTGAAACAATCCCAAGATAAGTTGTGGTGAGTCAATAGCGAGTCATGTTTGAAAATAGCAATTGCAGCTATTTTCAAACATGACCGAATGTCAATTTTATCGACGTATTCCGACAACTAGAGAAAAAAATATCAGTTGTATTTGTTGGACCGATTTGGCAAAACGTGATTAAAATTTGAGAAATTTCGACGAATTCCGACGGTTTGAGCCATCAGGGTCAGAGCATTTTATCCATTAACACAATTACCCACGTTTTGTGTGACATAAGTGAAGACAACGTCCTGATTCCTACGGCAATGCTAACAAGACTCGAGATATTCACAAGACGTGCAATTCTATCCATCCAAATGTATTCTCCTATCGCAGGCAATGTTCATTTTAATTTTTGGATCACTGTGTGTGCAAATAAAATCTTTTACGCAATTTTGAAGTCGAAATCCGTTTTGCTTCGAGGGTTAATTATGTTTAACATCACCTTACCAGTATAAAGCTACATAATATATTATTATTATTATTATATATAAGTATATGCCCTCCCTTAATAAGAAAACAGGTAATTGATCTCGTATACAGGTTATTAAATTAAACTGACACATCTGATGAGCTTCAAATGTTAAATATTATTCAAATAAAGATTAAATAGTATAAACTTTAAACCAATCTTTCAAGCTGATCCTATTCGGAATGTCCCAAAATATTGCGGGTAAACACAGAACAAATAAAGGCATCTGCTAAAATGAATTAAAGAAGGTTTAAGATATGTAGTAGTACAATTAAAAGGTTTAACGTAACAGCATTTCGTAGGTATATTAACTTAACTTAATTAATCGTGAAAACATTTTGACACTTGTGAAATTTAGATTCAATGGGGTAAATGATTAGACACATTCTTATTGTGAAGTTGTAATTATTCAGAACAGACGGTCTGTGATATTTTAAATATGAATTAAATATATTAATTAGGGTCCAAAATTTAATAAAAATGAATTGATAATTCTGGCGTCTGCTATCAGTTTACTCAAAGATATTTGAGATTCTGTAAAAATAAGGTAGATGGCTCTTTCAAATAATAGAATAATGCACCTTCCCCGGTTAGGAAAGAGATCCAGGTTCGAATCCTGGTGGCGTAACAACAATATTTTTCGATAAAATTGATTTTATATGTATATCTTTCTAATTATTGGTAAATGATTATTTATTATTAGCGTCTTGTTAAAATTTGTGTCCGTGCTATATTTTTTTGTATGCACTGTGTTGGCGAATCTTACACAGAGCTTAGAAATAATATAAATCACAAGTCAAATTTTTATTTAGCTACATATTTTTATGGAACATAACTCTTTATTTTGGGTTCGTATTTTTTTACATGACTAAACCCCCTTTTAATAGGGATATTCTGCAGATACAAAAATTAAACCACTACTTCAAGTACATTCCAAATGTGCCCTTGCACGTGAATAGAGACGCTCTTGTGTGAATCTGGTCTGTCTTATACTTTTTGAGTTGGTTTAATACATCAGTCACATTTTTTTGTCTATGAACTGTTTGCGCTGTTTTTTGTTCAGCTATCAGTAACATAACCATTCAAAATATCAATGATCTAATGTGCTGTATTAATAAAATGCATAACCACAAAATTGCAGATGTTTTATAGAAACGGGATAAGTGTCTTTGTGTTACTTAAAATTTTGCGGTTTCTAACCGCACTGTTGAAATAACGTTTTATTTATTACCGCAGTACTGATTGACTTCTGATTTTTTTTTACTCGTATAACTAATTTAATATTTAATAAATACAATAGTGCTATGAAGAAAAAAATAACTATAATTTTTTTTTCCCCATTTTTTTGGCTATGTAATAATATATTTTTTTGTTAGATCTTAACTAGTGTAGCTGGGTATAATTTTGAGAATCTTGTTAAGGAGTAGGTCACCACTAATCATAATCTTTTTGGAACTAAACGAGTATACCATTATGTTGTTAAGACAATTGACAGATCATTTCGCCGTACGTTTACTTTTGTTGCAATAATTCACGGAAGGTGGTGATCTCTTGGAACACCTTAAAAATCAAAACTCTGGCAAGGTATCAAAGCGGCTTTTTTCAATTGTTCGGTCCACCGCCCTGGGGATCTCATACTTTTTTCCATAGTAACTAAGTTACCACTCCGCGGGGGTAGGCTGAGAGAATAGAGCGCCACACTCTTCTGTCCTGACACAATTCTCACCTCATCCACATTCATCCCAGCTCACCGATTATTAAGATTTCTAACCAGACCATCCTCCAGTATCTGGTTTACATGGTCGTGCCAAGTCTTTCGCGGACGTCCTCTACTTCTGGTGCCATCAACACTTGCGTCATATATCTTTCTTACAATTCTCTCCTCATTTATCCATTCCGTATGACCAAACCACCTACTCTTCTTAATCTTATTCGCTATACTATAGTGATCTCATTTCCACTGCATTCAGTCTACTGTCGTTCCTCTTCTGGAGCTTCCCGCTACATTTAGTTTCTTTAAACTTTCATGCCACCATCTTGTAGACTGTTAAATCAATTAAATATATTCTAGGATATATATTTTTTATTGCTTTTAATGTAAAACCTTTGATTCTGTACACAATCTTCTTCTTCTTCTTCCTCTTCTTCTTCTTCTTCATCCCTTCATGTCAGTATTGACCTAGTGGCTTCAATCACGTGTGATACGACTCGCGATGCTCGCCCTAACAGCTGACTCCAGCCAGACATAGCGCATACGCATAGTGTAGTACTCTTCATCGCCAGAAAGACGGAATAGTATACAATTATAATAGATACTAATAATTATTAGTTCAATCATTTATTAGTTTCTAGCATTTTTTGCAAAATTAGGTAACATAATGAATTTCAGTAGCGCTGTTGCTGAGGGTTTTGGCAGAAAAGTTAACACATTTCCTATAATAGATTTTATTATAAAATTAAGATTAATTTTTTTTAATTCAAATAAAAATGACACAAAATGTGCAAAATAAAATATTAAATATTATTGGCTTCCTCTGTTTGCTTGTAAGCGGTTGTGCTGAAGGTAAGGGCTGAAGACAATTGACGTTGACCTGTAGTGGGAGAAGGGGGAAGGCTTCTTGTTAAATATGATTTAGGGCAGCGAGCCCCTTGTTAAAATAAAAAGTAAAAAAATTTGATCACGAAAGATTTCGTCTTTTACAAATTCCACGATAAATACTTGCTTCATTCGGCAATGTTTAAGAGGGTCGATGTTTGATATATACAAAGCGAGCCCTTTGCTACGTATATTGGCGATTCATCTGTACCCATCCAATTGTTATGATGATGATGATCATATCTCGAGGATGCAGCCCCAAGGCCAGATAACAATTTAGAATACCAAATCATTACTGAAACAATAATGAAAACAAAATGATTTATGAGTAACAATTAATAACCGATGACAATTAAAATGAGGACATGAGGCAGCCGCCCTATCTGCCGCCACCCACGACTATTGCGAGAGTGCAATGTAAATCAGGCCACTGCACTGGTGTATGGTATAGCACCACAGTGCACACCAGCACAGCACAGCACAGCGCGGTACACGTCTCTGAGTGCGTGTCCTCATCGCAGTAGTTACAAATTGCCTCGACTCATATAAATACGCGATGCATTGTTTACATGAATCGTGTTTAAAAAGCACGCGCCGTCGAAATCTTAAAATAATGATTACTGCATAATGAGGAACTTACGTCATCGATTCTCTCTCCGCTCCGGCTTAAGGGCAATGCATTCTCAGCATCCGCACACAGTTGACATCGGTCAACTGCAATCGCACGGACTGCATCGCTCCTCTGAATCATGTGCGCGACCAGAAGTCGGTAATGAGAATGTAACAATGCCGTCTATTAGATTAGCACAGACAGATTAGTGATGTACTTTGAAATGATTTTTTATAGTTGGCGGCCCTCGCAGTCTAGTCTAGTAGACATAATACTGGCTTCTCATACCGGGGTTTCCGAGTTCGATTCTCGGTGAGGACATAACACATCTGTGTGATTTTATCGAACCTGGGTGTTTTAAAAATAAAATACAAAAACAAATTCGGAGCTGAAAAGTGAATCTTGTAATAATATAAATTAGATAAAAACCGGTATTATTCCACTATGTGTTCGCACCGGTTCACACGAACCGGTTAAAAAAAAATGGCAAAAAAGGCTGAGTCGATCGATAATCATATGTATCTATCTATACGGAATGCATCTAGAATTAATATAGACAGTCGTAGCGAATAATTTATGAAAGTTTGAAAATATTGTCAAGACTCCATAGCCAGTGAAATATTACAGTTCAGTGAAGAAGATCTACGATCGTTGCAGTATCCCATTAAGTAATGAAATGATGAGACAATAGCCGAGTAGCGAGCACTTCTTGGACGACAGAAAAGGGACCTTTCTCGGAATTCTGTGGGTCAGGTCAAGCTGCTCGACTTCCGCTATTATCACTAATGATAAAATATATTTTATGCAATAACTGTCCAACTTGAAACCATCGATACGACAACAATTACATCAAGCTTTAACACGGTAGCGATCTTTGCGCTTATTCGGACCATTTTTTTTTTTTGATGAACAATTGACTTAACAAATAAATCGTTCTCGCTACCGCGGTGATCACACATTTTATTAAGTGCCCATAAAAGTCAAACTTGTATTTTGACACATTAAAAATTAACACTGACATATGAAATTTTAAAAAATACGGTACCTACATACAAATTTGATACGCTAAGCAACCGATTTTGAATGTATGATATTTGAAAATGTCAAAAATTAACGTAAATAAATTTCATTCCGTTCTTACTTCCCGGTGAACTAGACACATAATTATAAAGATACGCGATGTTTACACATAATCGTGAGAGTACTGATTATACTCACTCGATTTTTTTTTGCATTCCTCTAATGTAAGCCGTCAATATAAAATGTTTAGCTGCTCTTTGAAGCGTACGAGTATTTATGTATGCTTAAAAAAAATCGCTGAATATTTTCATTGCTTTTTCGCTCTTTTTTCAGTGAATAACTTTTCATTCCCCGGTTAGGAAAGAGATCCAGGTTCGAATCCCGGTGGCGCAACAACAATATTTTTCGATAAAATTGATTTTATATGTATATCTTTATAATTAATATATTTAATTCATATTTAAAATATCACAGACCTATGTTCTGAATAATTACAACTTCACAATAAGAATGTGTTCTCCTAAAAATAATAAAGTTGTATCAATGTGTCCAAAAATTTAATAAAAATGAATTGATAATTCTGGCGTCTACTATCAGATTCACTCAAAGGTATTTGAGATTTTGTAAAAATAAGGTAGATGGCTCTGTCAAATGATGGAACGATTAAATGTATTAATATCAAAAAGGTAACATACAGGGTCGAAAAATTGTCGCTAAAAATAATGTCGCTGTAGCTTAGTTGGATAAAGCACCTCCCCCGGTTAGGGAAGAGATCCAGGTTCGAATCCCGGTGGCGCAACAACAATATTTTTCGATAAAATTGATTTTATATGTATATCTTTATAATTAATATATTTAATTCATATTTAAAATAACTTTTCATTCCACGTCACTGGAGTGTCAATAACCCCCTCGTTTGATGTATTATATTTACCGTACTGTCAGTTCTGTTGTTACTTCTAAGGAAAGTCCTATATTTACCCGCAGCGCCGCTCAGCAAGGCAATGAAACATTATAAACTCTTTAGGAATTTCGAATCTCCAACACAAATAGATTAAGAAGCTTCCACAACGTGAAGTGTTTAATAAATGCAGCTTCACTCTATTACGAAAAGGTTTATATTATTTTTTAAGTGTTATTCTGCGTTATTAGTGGTATCCCGGTAAAATAGGGTGTTAGAAAATTATGTAAAATTTTTATAGTCATTTTTACTCTACCATTTTACTATTTCCCCCATTCAATTACGGTGTTACATTAAAATGCATATTTAAAATGTATTAATTATAAAGATATACATAACAAATCAATTTTGTCGAAAAGTATTGTTGTTGCTACCGGGATTCGAACCTGGATCTTTTCCAATCCGAAGAACGTGCATTATCGAACCTATATGTTACGCGTTTCAAATTAATACATCTATCGTTCCATTATTTGAAAGCCATCTACATCATTTTTACGGAATCTCAAATACCTTTGAGTAAACCGGTAGGAGACGCCCGAATTAACAATTCATTTTTATACAACTTATATATTATTAAGGAGAACACATTCTTATTGTGAAGTTGTAATTATTCAGAACATAAGTCTGTGATATTTTAAATACAAATTAAATGTATTAATTATAAAGATATACATATAAAATCAATTTTATCGAAAAATATTGTAGTTGCTGCCGGGATTCGAACCCGGATCTCTTCCAATCAACAACAATAATATAATAAGTAGCAACAACAATATATTGTTGTTTATCTTTCTAATATATATAATTATTATTTAAAATATCACAGACCTATGTTCTGAATAATTACAACTTCATAATAAGAATGTGTTCTCGTTAAAAAATGCATATATTTTACATACTTTATTAAATATACATTATTTATAATTTATACATTTTTATAATCATATTTTAATACCAATATTTAAATTAAATTAAAAAATAGTTTTACACCCCTTGTGAACTTAATAATAAGCTAATTTTAATAAACAAATTAAGATATTTATAAACGACTAATTTCTCATCTTATTTGTATGTCGTCCGTCTTAGTCTAATGGGGGGTATTCTATTTATTTTATTTATTTAACTAAATTTATGATTTTTTTTTAAATCAGAAAAACATATTTTATTCAGGAGTGGTATGATTCATGTCCGTGAGACTTGTGACGTATTTTTATGTGATATTGAGAGTGCGTAAATAGAAACGTTGAAATTTAATGATTATTTAATTATTTTGAATTGCTAAAAGTGAAATGCAGTAAGGAAATGTTTCAGTAGAAATTTATAGGGATTTGTTAGTTTTTCACATTTCTTATATGTATTAATTTGGTTACAGAAAACACTTATTTTTAAATGATTTTACTGTAGTTATATATGCATGTATATACATACAGATTTATTTTTTAAATTGATACTGTAAAATACGATTTAAATGTTATATTTATCGCTCAATTATAAACATTATGATAATAATATAACAGAACATTGATGTTATGAAAACATTATCCTATTTAAATATTCAGAATTTGTTATGACAACTAAACGTTAGTATGACCTCGTTTTTATTTTTATTAATTGATTCAAAAAATTTATCACACATACACATCAGAGATATATAAAAAAAAATTAAAACGCGTTACATACATGAGATACATGTATCATACCACACCTGCTTAAAATGTGATTTTTCCTTTGTAATATTTCTTACAAAGATACTAAATACTCATAACGACGTTCTTGTATATCACATATAAATCGTTTTATTTTAAATTTTCTTTAACTCTATTTTATATGGGTGTCATCACCACCATTATATTCTTATACGACAATGTAGTACGGCAGCCAATTAGGGAAATAGCTAAGACGGCAAGGTGCTCGCTTAGCATGTGAGAGGTACCTACCAGGATCTATATACTGCGCCTCCAAAAAATTATTTAAAAAAATAGAAAAAAGGAGATTTAAAATGTTACGAAACTTTCTAACGCAGTTTCCGTGACAAATTCTCCTGAGGGAGTCTCTGGGAATACAATAATTATCAGTCCTTTAATAATTTTCACTGCTGCTGTCCTTATTTAGGTTGACCATAAAAAGTCAACCCATGGTACTATAATTATGTTGAACATACCTGGAATAGATTAAATTATTCAATAAAATAATTATATGTAATTTATTATTATATGTAAAACAGTGGCGGTTCTTTTCGCAGTGCGCCGAACCATTAATAATATATTTTAAAATGTTATTATATTTTTGATAATTCAATGAAACCACACGTGTCGTGTACATGTGATCAATAAGAAATATCTATACACGATAGTGGAAAGAATGAACAAATAACAATGGGTATGCTTTGTTTGTAGTTAGTTGAAAAAATTAAGAAATAGTTGCTAAGATGGTTTGGCATGTGAGACGTACGCGATGGAAGAGAAGATAGTAAAGTAATTAATGTTAGAGCAGAGAAGAAAGTTGTAATTCAATCGGGGAATTGGAAAGGTGGGTTATTGTTAGAAACGAATAAAATAAATACTAAAGGACAAGCGTACATTATATGTTTTATGTGATTTTCTTGGAGACTACTTTCGGGTCCCCGTGTACCTACACACCTTTTCCACCTCGCGCCTTACTTCACGCTTTTTGTACGTCAAATATCAGTTCATTAAAAGGTTGATGTTCCGTTTTACAGTTAAATCTACCCAGCAGCAGATAAAACGAAATAAATGTTAATTATTTAATACCTTCTGTTCCTATAACTTTTAAGAATAAAAAGTTGGAGGTGTATATGGTTTTGTGTGATGTTTGTGCACAAATATCAAGTTTCCCTGTCATATCTAAAGTCGTGCACAAGGGTTTGAGTTTTTGTCAATGTCTGCTAATCTCAAAGTGAGATTTATCTCATCGTGTATTATTCCATGAAGTGAACGAGGCAAGAGTGATATACCAGGACGAATATGACTTTTCATCCTCTCTGATAAACCATGTATAGATATTATAATGTTATGCATGACTTCATGTTGATGGAGAAAAAAACTCGGGAATCACTCTTGCAGTTTGAGTGAGTGATTAGAGAGCGGCAAACCAGTGGACGGTCCCTGTCTAGAAACCGCAGACACCGTCCAAGACGCAGGCACTGGACCCGAACAGATGTTTTCTCAGAATCCTTCGTCCCAGATTCCAGAGCAGGCCTCGGGGCGATTCCTCCTCCGACCGCGCATTGTTTCGCCCCGCAATCTTCCTCTAATGGGCGGTCTTAGTTTTTGCTCTTCGCCGATCTGGACCGGGAGGCTGTGTCCTGTATTTTACCTTACTCATATTTTATTAAGATACCGTTAATATTTTCAAGGTCCTTCAGTTGTACAAGCATTCGAAAATTGTGGCTGGCACTTTATATATACATATAATATATATGTAATATACTTGGAGAGAAAGTGTAAAGAATTTTTAGCATACATGTATTATCTCAATAGGTCTTAGATATTAAGAAACTTTTTTAAATAATTCACTTTGTATAGTTAAGAAATTAGAAACATCGTTAAAAATTAAAATTTGGTTATTTGTTCTGGAAAGATAATTCAAATTCAATCAAAAATTCAAAACCCAACTGACGAATGACAATGACAACAACTTGATGTGAGGCGTGAGAGGGTGAACCTCTGAGACACTACTGAGAGTTGTCTCCAAATCAACTAATATTTACTCTTAAGAATTAAAAAATCGGAGGCATTATATAATTCAAATTCAAACAACTAACATCAACGGTCAATGGACTGACATTTAACGTTTGACGTTTAATAAGTGTGAAGTGGAGCGCGAGATGGCGAATCTCTGAGCCATGGTGTGTATACGGGGACTACGAAAGATGAGTGTTGTTTCCAAAGAATCTCACGGAAGTGAGTTAAAAATCTCGTGTGTAGACAAGGACCATTATTAGATCGAAGTACTTCTGGAGCGGATCTTAAAGACGAATTATCCAGAAAGCTGTGCACGTGCACGGGTAAACCGTGGCACATCACTTTGCTAATCCTTTACGCCTTAGGAAGCAAACCGCGGAAGAAGAGGCTGTACTGAGTGTTAATCTCTCACAATGCACACTTTCCGTTGCATTGATCCACTTGCTCAAGTACCTCTCGCCAGTTTATTGGGCGATAAAACCCGACGCGTCCGGGCCGGACACGCCCGCTGCCCGCTGGAGAGGCGGAAGTGAATTCCACATCTTCAAGCCGTGTCAAGATGTGTCAAATAATAAAATATAGCCCCGTAGTGCTGCAATATAAATATAATTACCGCCGTACAAGTCTCCGCAAAAATAAATATGCGTAATAAATTTAAATAATGCACGATGTTTCGCTGTTATAATCAGGCCTATTCTCAAAATTGCAATATTGAAATGAAGGTGATTGTTACACCAACCCTCAAAAATAGTGTTATATTTGAATGAGAGAGAGGGAGTGAGGGAGATAAACGTACCATAATCTGTCAAAACTATCTGTCTATTTTTGAGGGTTGGTGTAACAATCACCTTCATTTCAATATTGCAATTTTGAGAATAGGCCTGAATCTATACCTTAGGTTCTGCTGGGGTGTTTGAGAACTATACGTTTGACACACGCGTCCTGATAGTTAGGGAAGAGACACGAGAACAACATTTTTAGCCTTTCTCTGAAAGTTAGTCCCACTTAAAAATATATGATTTTAAAAGAAATTAGTAAACGCTCGGAATTTTTTTAGATGATTTTTAGGGTCCCTGAAGTTATACATCGCTGGGTTATATAAGTATACAATTGTATACCCGGTTGCAATATAAAATAATGTTGGGATTCTTCTGTTAAGATCAAATACTGCATTGAACAAGCTTGCGCAACCTTTATCCGCATGAAAAATATGTTTTGTTCAGGTTACGAATGCGAATAATCAGATATCATGTGTTTTCGGTATTATTTTATAGAATTTAAGTTGATGAAACATGGACCGAAGAAATTTTATTTGAACCATTTGATAAGTGGATAAGAGAAGAATGCTCAAAATCAATTAGATGGACAGAGTAACTGTTACGAATGAAGGTGTTATGGTTTGGGTGAATGAAGTTAAAATAGTAAAAATTCTAAAAATTGAATATCCCGGACATGTAATGAGACATTTATCAGATTCAGCATCTCAAAATGTAAGGAAACATTGCTGGATATCAGAGTCCTGGAAGAAGAAGAACATCGTGGCTGAAGAACCTGAGACAATAGTCGACTATGTTAAATAAAATTATGTTAGCCAACATCTGTGGATCAAATGGACAAGGCATGAGAAGAAAAAGAAGAAAAACATTATTTTAAAACACCTAAATCAAATGCTTCCTTGGTGTCATTTTTATAACTATTTTCCACAATACAAATAATTTATCAGCTTAACTTTTGAATGTATAACATATTTGTTATCCGGAAGATTACTTTGTAAACTTTTTCTTGCTAAAACCACGAATCCATTCAAATTAATAGCAAAACACGTCCTGAAGAAATAATGTTTACAAATGAATCAGTACTCTAGTTCACTAATACGATTTAAAATTAGGTTTTAAGTATGTGTAACAATTTTCTTATTAATACAACCAATAGCAAAGTAAGTTTTACAACCCGAAACTCGGCTGCTTCTCAAATCAACCGGATCAAATAATACTGCATTCTAATGCACACGTGCAAATGCGATATAACCCCGATATGTTTCTTAAAATAAACTCGCACGACGGCGGCGCATGAACATTTCTGCTATCCGGGTTATTAAATATCGAATGGGAACGGTACTCTAACAATGATGTCTCAAATCCAGATCGGAATCTTCTTTCACCGTCTTCTTCTGACCTAACCGTGCCCTAACATGGCACCTTCAGCAAGCTTATCCGGATTCTGCGTTGATGAGGAAGATCGTTAATTGTGTAATCGTCCAAAATTTGACTCACGCACGCGCACTGCCAAGAATGAACCTGTGTCCCTGGCTTCCGCTGTTTCTGTGACCGCAGCCTATTGTAGGCTATCAAGCCTCACTTCACACACATTTTCTATCTGTTTTCCCAGCTTTACTGGCATTCTGAATATCTACATGTCCAAGCTATCTCATCTGAGATTTATACTTAAAATGATTTTGGGTTTCTCTTCTCACACGATTCCAGTGGTGTAGTGCTAAATATAAAAATACCAGGGTGGTATTTGATTTTAACCCTCCTTTCTTTTCCGTTATTAAGAAAATATATTAGCCAACAATAAATTAACTTTTGTAAACGCTAAAAGCATGCATATCGATGTATAACATATATATTTAGGGATAACTGTTTATTCATGTTGAGTTCACATATATTTCATCTGTTTCCAAGCGCATATGGTCAATGGTTGATAGAATGGGATACAGCTGATCACGTTTTATAAAATACGAAGGTTCTATATATTTTTTTTACATTCTTGTACTATCCGTCCGCTGAACAAAATACTGTATAAAATTCAATGCGGAAGATTTTGTTTCAAAATATTTTTTAATGTACTAGAAATGTAAGTTCTATGTCAAAAGAAGTGCCGCCGCTCTGGCTCCGCTACACTACTGCTCAATTCCACCACTTCCCTTAGGATTCTTGAAAGAATTATGCAGCATGAACAGTTAAACACACTTAATAAAGTGTAATGATGCATTTTCACATTTTATTAGTCGACTTACGATTTTTCAGAACAGTCAACTAGAAACACATGTAATTTAATTAGACGACTTACTGTATTTCTTTATAGCTTAATTAGCAATGTTGTCTTTCAACTATACAAAGTTCTTGGTTCGAGTCAGTGATGATAATATTTTATCTACTGATAGATTTATTAATGTATATGTTTCGATGTGTATATCTCTATTCATTTCAACTACACACAGGTATAATATATCTCTTTAACTAATTATTTTAATAAGTTTGCCAATCTAAAACCTTTCTTCCGATTCACATAGTCAGTTTGAATTAGTAGAAAATATATTAGATAATGCATTGCATTGGGAGTAAAGTAAGGGGTGTCATTATAATGATTTTCTTATGCAGGGAGACGAGCAATGTTCCTGATCGCTTGCATGTGTTGTGATGCATTTGATTCACCGAGTTGCATTCTATTTCTGTCTGTGACGGTCCAGGTCCCGGCCCTCGTGAGCGTAAACAGAAGATGGTAATATCGAGGAAACAGGGTTGTCAAACTCCAATTATTAACACGTGCTCTTTTTTTTCCTTCTAAATTAAGCTTCTCAATCGACTGAGCATTTATCCGCGATGCACTCGTATACAATTATTTGAATTAATTATGCAACAAATAAACGCAAATAAGACAAATGTATACTGCTCCTATGTGGTTACGATTCATTGAGAATCTTTCTGGGCTATTCTGCCGTGTGTATTCGACCTCTCTGGTTTACGTTTCGGGTTCCATTGCAGGATCCATCATCTTTCCCTTTTCAAGAAAAAATATTCGGCACTACTGTTTATCTTCACGGATAGTCCTTCAGAAGTAAACTCCGAGTTTTCTTATGTCTTTCTTAATATTGTCGCCTCATCATTTGCGAGGTTTTCCTCGTGGACGCAACGTGTTGCTATTACAGTACCTAATTCAATGTATATCTTGAATGAAGTATTATCTGAACATGTCCAGCGCAGCGTGATTCAGCGATCTTTAGTGCAGCCACTCCCCTTTTTCCCGTATAGCTTCAAAAAAAATTCGGATTACCTTTCTCTACCAGATATTACGCAAACATCAACATATATTAAACATGATATTCAATTTACTCCTACTATATGGCAGCACCGCTTTAGATAGTATCATGTAAAACATACTCGCGTGAGTCGCATCGTTTATGTGGGTTCGTCGGAAATTCTACGAGCTATTTTTTTACCTACTGTGCTACCTATATCATGACTGAAAAAATAAATAAAATAATTAGTTTTTGGGTTAGAAATTAAATTTAAAGAAATGTTTTTTGGGTTAAAAATTAGATAAAATAATTAGTATTTTTATCAAGATAAATAGATCGTTTAATTAACAACTAGCTAACAAATTGTTCGAAAAGTTATATTTAATTTTAGAAAAAGACCAACCCTGTTTCGGTTCAGTAAACACAAATGATGGAAAATATTAGAATTTAGAAAACGCAACGGCGCTATTACGTCACCGCCCCGCGCCCGCGACTTCCGACCAATCAACGTACACAGCAGGTCAAAGGTTCCCATTTTACAATTTGCACTGCCAACAAATTGGGTCGTGTTATCAAAAAGCACACAGCAGTGATCTGTAACCTTTTCGTCCTTCACCTCGCATCACACGCTTGCATTTGTTTTAATGTGACTTTCGCGAATTATTTTGCCAAAATTTTTAATATTTATAAAGCTACGTGGACATCATTATTATTAAGCTATTTATCGTAAGACATCAATATCAATCAAATTTAAATCGGTTGAACAATTTAAATATGTATCTGAAAACGAATGTGACAAGGATATGTGATATGAGGATACTAGTTGCAATCTCAACAATCTCCATATTTTGCACAAAAGTTAGAAAAACTGATAGGAGCTTGAAGAACAATATATGTATATGAATACACCCTATAATGTGGTTATTTAAATAGTATAAGCTAGTTTCCATATATGTACCTGCTGGTAGCTATTTAATTTCAGAGTAGCGAAGACTGCTATTGGTTGAATTCTAATATAAATGACAGTGCGACTGATTTTGCTCACAGATACTCAAACATACCCTCATTCAAACGATACATACACTATTTGTCTTCTAAATTAATTTTCATCCCAAATCCCTCCACAAACTCCCTCGGCCTATATGATCCCTCATCCGATCCCCATTATCTTCATCCCATTTCACCTTTTTACCCTGTTCGTGACCCTATTGAACATAATTTACAAAAAGATTAAAAAACTTCACTAACATTAAAAATTGTAAAAAATACAAAATCAAACAAAAAAAGAATTAATAAAATATGACAAAAATAAAAATATATTTTATAAAAAACTTTAACCCTTTTTTTACTACACATATAGAGTACTCAGAGTATCGTAGACTCTAAGGAATTGGACTGAATTTGTAACTAATATCGATTTTGAATGAGTTATGTTTGATGGTTCAAAAACTAATACAATGTGTAAAAACTACATGAGAAGACAACTGCATTAAAAGCTAGAAAAAAAATGTAAGTTTCTGAATTTGCAATTAGTACCCTCAACTCAGAAATCGGTTATTAATTTTCTCAACGGTAATCGCTGTAGACGTGGTCACTGAGATGAAACTGTGTGGACTACTGATGCATCTGATTGGATATTAAAAAGTATGATCCGTCACAGACATCAGAAATTATTGTAGATGTTCGAAAATTAAGTGTTGCTTACTGTTGCGTAATGGCATAGATGCCGGAAGAAACAGGATTCGGAAGGAAGTTCCACTCACCACAATCCCGTTCTCCTAGCACCTCAAATGTGGACTGTAACTTTAGGTGTTGACACTATCTCCGTTCAGGGTCTCGATTGATTCAGATTGCGCAAGATGGTCACGTAGACACACTTCTCACTCTTTGTTATACTGCGAAATCTTTTTGTAACCGTACCGGTTCAGGGTCGCCGATCCACTGACCCGGTGGATGGTGAGGAAGGGGGGGGGAGGTGGAAGGCACAGTACATCATCCTCGCTCAAGAACAAATGTATGTCCCAAACACTTGCGATATATGATCCAAATCGTGAAAACCTAAACGGAAATTGGAGTTTATAGAACTAGGAACATTCAGGAACGGTATGACGCCCGAAGTTGACTGAGGTAAACTAGGCGCGAGATCCCGGTGTACCAGTAAGGGTGAAAATTAAACACAAGCTAAAAGAAAGAGTGACAAACTTAACTGGGATAAATGCTGAACAACTCTACTGTTAAAATCGGACAATCACCGATGAGACATGCAACAGTGAATTGAATAGAACGCGCTTTTATTGCTATTGGTTAGATTGAGAAATGCCTGAAACTCGGTTCAAATCATTTACCGGATCAATAATATTAAATTAGTATTTGTCCGTCCGCCTCGCGCCTCGCAAGCGCGGCGATCGGCACTGAAATGATAATTGACATCTACTTTAATCAGATGATGAATTATTTGCCTTTAGAGTGACAATTACTTTGATAGGCGGTGCAATATCGTATCACTGTCAATTATTTTAATTTATCGACCATGAAGATGAATGATTCATTCATTTATGATGATTATTATTAATTCAAAATTGAAAATAAACAACAACTGAAAATGTCTTGCTTTATTTGTAGCTTTCATTAAAATGAATATTAAATGATATTATTAATTGTAAATCAGATACTGAAAGATAAATGTTGATGAGGAATGAGTTGTGGAGATAGCCATGACAAAAGAGTGACGCTATATCATCTCTGCCTACTCCCGCGGCGTAGCAAGTTAATTAAAAACTTTTTTGAATACAAATTAAATCTATTAATTAGAAAGATATACATATAAAATCATTTTTATCGAAAAATATTGTATATAAAACAAATAATAGATATCTCATAGACACGAAGCTATTTTTTATTATGTTTAATATATATATATATATATATGTGATAGTATGGGTAATTACAGGGCTTACGAGCTGTCTTCGACCGGCTTAAGTGATAACTTTATATAAATATAACGTTCACCATTCTCACCCATTAATCAATCGCCATATCCAACAAATTTTTTGAAAGTTGTATACATGTTAATGGATGGCGATAGCGTGGTGGAACTCGAAGTGTTTCCACATATTAACATATATACAACTTAATAATGTAATATTTGAGTAATATGAGTTGTTGTTAAAAATTTAATTAACACAAATATCACAGAGCTATGTTCTGAATAATGACAACTTCACAATAAGAATGTGTTCTCCTTAATAATTAAAACTTGTTCATGAAAATACGTTACAGAAATTGTTACATGTTCGCACCTCTGTATAAGAGATTTTCGTACACGTATCTCAAGTTATATACATTTGATTAAATATTGGCAGATTAACTAAATCGCTAGTTAACTTAATAATATACTTTTAAAATCAGCACTGTTACTTTGTGGTTAAGATACATATTTTTATTTATTATCTTTGTTTTATTAACCACTAAAATGAGTTTAAATACATCTACCGGTTTCGAAAAATACCGTTTTCTTCTTCAGGATGTCATAACTAACTAAAACATATATTGTTTCTTTGACAGAATCTATTTTTAAAAAATCTATTTTAAAAAAAATATATTTTTTTTTTAGTACCTAACTCAAATCATTACTTAATACAAATTTACTCGAATAATTTTTAGGAAAAAATTTTAGAATGGGACTCGTAGTTAAATTTAGTTGGTTGTTTATAATTTTTTGATTAATTTTACACGCTTTATTTATCTCCAACGATTCCAAATTATTTAATTTGTGACCAACACCGTTTATATGCAAAATTGACAATCCCAATTTTTTTTTGACAAAATTGACAATCCTAACGTATTTTTCGAAACCGGTAGATGTATTTTAACTCATTTTAGTGGTTAATAAAACAAATATAATAAATAAAAATATAAATAACTTAATAATAATTAGTAAGCGCTAATGTGCAAAGACAACAGTTTGTAGAACTCTGCAGTAAGATGGTAAAACACGGTATGTCCGTCTTTTTCAACATTCACAGGAGAGCATCCCTAACTGCACTGTCAAAAGTTTATCTCATCCCTAGTTGCCGCGTATTTCATGCAGTCTTGCGTACACCTGCAAAAACAATCGGTTCTTTTTTCTTCCTCCTGTTGCAACACCGCCGATAAACATCGAAAGTTGATGAAACACGGCCGCTTGAAAGCTTTTAGAAGACACCACTGCTGTAGCATCGTTCCGAAAAATAATAATTCTTTTGGTTTCTGTGGTGATTAAGTGATCGTGAAGTATAAATTTTAATCTGCAATAATTGAAAATTCATATATACATACGATTTAAAATGAATAAATTCATAACGTGTAAGCTTGCGAGTGTGTGAAATGTTAGAAAAACACGAATGACATAAAAATTGTGCCTATTAGAATATTATTGTTTTTAAAAGATAAAAAATCACCCTATCCAAACACAAGAACTAGTCGCTTTTTGGAGAGGTACAGTGATATATAAAAAATATGTAACTTTAGTTTGTGATATAATCAAGAATTGTATATATAAAAAGTAAACAATTTCATAAAAAGGATATATATCACAATATTTAGAGCAAATTTTCAATGTTTTATAAAGATTCTGTGATCTGTTATTATTCTGTTAAATGTAAAAATGGCGCCTTACCTCTCCAACTGAAGAAACCGCGACTATGCTATATATTATTTCTCGTATCTAGATTAAGAAAGAATGACTTAAGTGGTTTGGTCATATGGAACGGATGAATAAGGAGACAATGGTAAGAAAGATGCCAGAAGACTTGACGCGACCAGGAAATCCAGATACTGGAGAGAATGGTCCTGTTAGAAGCCTCAATAATCAGCGAGCTTGTATGAATGTGGATGAGGCGAAAATTGTGTGTCAGGACAGGACAGAGTGTGGCGCCCTATCCTCTCTGAAAACGGTGTGATGGTAAGTTAGCTATTTAGTTGGTTCTGACTTATTTGTATGTTATATATACTTCAATATCCCCCGCAACACAATTCAACAGATAGAATTCTTGTAAAGTTGACGTAAGCTGCGGGAGTAATTAAATTTGTTAAATTGATTAAAAAATCAAATACATGGAGTATTTAATTAAATTATTATCTTGCGCATAAACACTCGCTGATTATAAATGTGATCCCACGTTTTCTTAGAACCCAGATAATGCAACAATGCACAACTGGTGTACCTACACCATTCGCCATTATCATATTATTGGCTGCCGCGCAGCAAGCCTGGCCGGAGTGGGCGCCGGCCTGTCGTCCTGAATCAAGCGGTGTCCGAGCATCAGCTCGTCCATTCATAACATTGCGAATATCCACCATGTCCTGAATGACACAATCAGGCAGGGCCCACGACCTATGACCTATCTCTCATTCATCGCTGGAAATAAATGATAACACGACCTCCGCGGTTTTCTCGGTCTCGAAACATTTTCAACTTTTACATTTGCGCCCACGAAACGAGACACGTCTCGGAGATTAATCTCAGTACCGTGTGCACTTGTTGAGATTTCAACCGCTTAAGATTAAGAGACACGTGAGCATAAACGTCCCCAAGAACGATACGTACTTTTATAAAAGATTAATAAACAATGCAATTAAATTGCAAACGGTCGATGGACTGACGTTTGACGTCCAACAAACGCGAAATGAGGCACGAAACAAGTGGCGGAGCTCGAATTTTTTTTTCAGGTCCCATCATTAAGTCAGAAGGACATGAACATCGACTAGAGAGGTTGAAGATATTCGACAGAAATTCCCCTAAATCTCGACACATCCGAATATATTAGACACCCTATGTGGAAGCCGGGCGAGTGAGCGGACGCTCACTTGTTAAAATTCTTTCGCACGCAAGATTCAAACTCACAGAAGTATTGTAAAAAGTAGATAACAAAAACAATTCTACTGATTCCTATAGCACATAACCTAATTATATTTCATTACTTTTAGATGATTTCTACAAGTTTCTACTGAAGCAATTATTCTTTTAAATGCAGTTTTAGATTGCACTACAGGTTAGGATAGATTAGGTAAAATCCTATCAAATCTCTGTGACCTGTGACCAAACCCCCGCGACCTGTGACTAAATTAACCGCAATCACTACATTACACATACAGAGCACGCGGCATGCAGTAAAGGTGGACTCGTAAATCTCCCAGCAAATGGTTCAGAACTTTTTAAACAGCAATTAATGTCTTTGAAAGCTTTTTCCACATAGCTAGCTGCTTTCATCGGCACATCTTCACATTCAGTGATGACATAAATACATTTAATGTTGCCAGTTTTCTTTTGTTTTTTTTTTTCATATCTCACATAATAATTTGTTCAAATTCATTATAATATTCATTAAAATATACCACAGTTTCGACACCATGACAGTTGACAAGAGCACAGGCATTTAAAATTTTATTTTGAAACTCGCGAAAAGGACTGTACAGAGTTCAGCGAGGAACGAGCTATCATTTGTTGTCTATTGCATTTGTGCTTAGAGCAGAATAACCAACTGATACATGCCGTCCTTAGCGTTAAATCCGCCGAACTTTAACGATAAATCTCCGAGACGCAAGTGCAAAGTCTCATACGTATGTATGCGAAATAAAGTATGAAATAAAAAGCTACACTACAGAAAAAATTATATTACAAATATATTAAATAAAATACAAAAATTTATTACGGTTCACAATCCATGTACATAAATTGCTGATTAAAGATTGTAGAAAAACTGCTGAGTCTTTTGATCTTAAAAAAGTTCACTTAGGTAGATTTAGGTTAGGTAAATTTTGCTAGATATTAAACTAATACTATCATTTTGTAGATGTTGCATGTAAATTGTTAAAACACTATATAAAAGTACACGATTATCGAAGTATCCATGTGGTTGACAAAGTACTTAAATATTTATTGATATTAGATGTAACTATAAAAAAAATACAATCAGTGCTCTAACGGTTATGTGCATTGTGTGCACATCGCGCGCGCTTGTGTGTGTTATATGCGTAGAGTATGGCCACTCTGAGAACGTGGTTGAGATTTCTGAGTTGAATATATGAAAAAGCAATCTGATACAACAAAATAGACTCGATTGCAAGCCAAGCAGTGAATTATTTAAATATATGTTGATCGGTGTCATATTAGACAAGACGACACCCCTTCTTCAAATGCATTTATGATTATTTCACCCGTATTCTTACACTGGCCATAGTTTACAGTTTATCCCGAGAGAAGAAAGGAAATCTTAACATTTATTTTTGATATAAATTTTTTAATTTGTAAGTAAATGATTGCTTAGCTACTTTGTTAGGCAGTTACTAAGTGTACCTACATTATTTTTTTATTTCATATTTATAGATAGGAACAGAATTTAAAAAAAAGTCTTTTACGTACCAACCGTTAGGTGAATGTTGTGACTTTTTAACCTTTCCCATACCGTAATATAAAATACTCGTACGTGGCCACGCTGTCTACTCGTGTTACCGTAAGAAATTAGAGTTCTATTAGCTTTTGAAATGTGAAAAATTAAATAATAAGTGAGAAAGAGACACCATTATATTCGTATTTTTGTTATTCTTTTCACTGTGAAATTAATGTGTGATTTCTTTCTTGTATTTTTGTCAACGTATTAATTTTATAACGGATTGAATTGAAAGATAATTATTTTTGTAGGATTCGCCTTTCATACTTGATTTTGTCATTTCTAAGCGTAAATATTTAACTAAAATATGAATTGAATGTTGCGTGTATTTGCCGAAATATTACAGGTTTAATTAGAGCGGTAGACCTGTGTTACTACATGGTATGGGAAGGGTTAAACATGTGAATTTTTAAAAAGTGTCAATCTTAAGTTTGACGTTTATCGATACTGAATAAATAGTTACAAATTATACGTACGTATGTTTGGTCTCTTTTTAACTCCGCATTTTCCTGAGATTACTGTAATACGAAAGTCTAAAGGTGGAGGAAAGGGTTCATAAACCAGTCCAATGATAAAATGGAGAATTCACAGTATATAGCGGTCTGATTCTATTTTGGGATTAGCGTATGTTTAGGTCATTACTTGTATTGTTTCAAAACACCTTCTGTTCCAGTGCTGCTGTTGTTCAGATCCACAATAACCTGCCGTTCGAGTGGAGCATTGACCAGCCGAAATTACATCGAAGTCGTAACTTCGGCTGTGAAATGTGGTGCGGTCCACAAACGCGGAAACTGATGCTTTATTGCCCTCCTCAGCCGGGAGGTTTAAATGGCCGCATTGTTCCGGCACTCGGGGACCAGGGATCGGTAACCGCATCAGATCACTAACCGCACCATCGAGCCATCAGACTTTGATTAGAAGGAGGAAACCGGTTTCGTTTACCGCATCTTCGTCCCGGGGAGATGAACCAGCTCAACTCGAGGACCCTGGGAACAATGTTTCATTCAATTCCCTGTAATTGATTTCGTAAATACCCAATTCCCTATAACTGTAGCTCAGTGATTAATACAGTGCACCACTGGCTTCAGAAATAAATTAAGTCCGCGGAAGATTTGACTCGTTCTTTGTTGAAATATGATACTTAACTGTTGGAGCCGTTTCAAGTAAACGTTAAAAAAAAATTAACTAACTCACATAGATAGATTGAACGAATTGATATTTTTTTCTTGATAATGCAATCGAGACAATGATAATTAATACAAATTATATGATATGTATAAATTACAAAGATATATATATATAAAAAAATTCAATTTAGCGAAAAAAATTATTTGTTGCTGCCGGGATTCGAACCTGGATTTTTTCCTATCCGGGAAATACGTTTACCAATTATACCAAGACAACAGAGTAAGTTGACGACAAATTTTCGAACTTATATTCTGCAGATCTTTCAAATTGATACATTTGTTATTCAATTTTTAAAAACTATCACCCTTTTTTTGCTACAAATCTCTTATACATTTGAGTAGGTAATATACGCCAGAAATTAAATCAATTAATTTTTATTAAATTTCGATACACTTAATATATGAAGGAGAACACATTAATATTGTGAAGTTGCAATTTTTTCAGAATATATACGGAAAAATTCAATGTATCGAAAAAATATTTTGTTGCTACCGGGATTCGATCTGGATCTATTCCTATCCAACTGCAACTTCACAATAATAATATGTTCTCCTTAACAATGATAATTGATTAAGTTATTTTACCTGTTCTGTGTTTAACTAAACAAAAAAAACTTTGTTCTATTTTTATTTTCAATATATATTTTTTTAGACTGTATTTATGCGTTACGCCTACGTATATAGATTTTTATAGAAAAATTTAAAATCCCATAAAGAATAACTAAATTAATAAATAGCCACGTAAACTGAAAGATTGTCCTGATACAAGCCTCCTCGACGAGCATGTATGAGAAGATATGTTGGAAAAAATAATGTGGTGCTTTATCCTCGTATTTTTGTTAGTTAAATTAAAATTAAATAGAATATTTGTGTGTGTAGCGAAATTGCGTTAAAAAAATACTAGAAAGTGCCAAATTATTTTAGGAGGTTCTGATATATGTTCTAGGTGAGGCGAGACGAACCAGATAAACGTATTCTGTGCAGGAGAGGTTATAATACATGCGTCTAAGATAGGTTTTTTTTTTAAATATGTCCTAAATTCACGCCATAAATATCTGAAATCTTAATATATACGAACATAGTGACATAGTTTTTTAAAACTTTTACCAGCACACGAAATATTAGATTTCATTTCAAATCTTTAATTTAATATTAGGTATAAATAAAACTTGAATTTCTTCTGTCTCCTTAATCCCACCCCAGAGAACTAGATTCAGAACCTAGCTAGGAATACACTTTCCACCCCAAGTACGCAAATTAGTTCCACATAACCACTGTAATTATTATATTTCCTCTGGCCACAAACAACGATTTGAGGGCATTAAAAGCCAATTACGACTGAAGCTCCTTTGACGTGCCGCTCTTCCGGAAGCTGGCGTGAACAAAGCACGCGAGATCGCTTCATCGCAGCTCTTAAAATAGGACGACATCAGACCGGAACCATTATATGTGTCAAAGTTGATAAAAACATCACCGAGCATTTCATCACCGAGTATCGGGACTAAAAAGCATCTAGACTCCATCAGCAACGAGCTGATAACCTCCTTAATGTAAACCGGGGCAAACATGCTCATATTTCTCAATAATAACATAAAAAGGGGCTTCCCAGAAACCAGGTTATTGCGTATTACAGATTTCTATTGAAAACCGCATTTTTAATCTACAATTTTTAACAGAATCCAAGAATCACTTTCAATTTAATGCATCTTTTTTTTTTGATAACGTATAAAAACATTTTTTTATTTACATATCATCAGAACAACATCATTTTGCTCAATATGATTATTTTAATTATTAAAATAAATTAAATACATCCCATAGAAACACACTGGAACTCAAACCCAGATCTTTCAGTATTGCCAGCAGATATCTCAATCGCCGTAATGACTCTACAACGTGTGGTCAAATTTCTTCACATTTTTAGTAAGACATGTATTTTATAATTTGTTAAATTAAGTTAAATTATGCTAAATCGTAATTTTACAAATAAAATGTTTAAAATATGAATTAAATATATTAATTAGAAAGCTATACATATAAAATCATAAAAAATATTGTTATTGCGCCACCGGGATTCGAACCTGGATCTATTTCCTAACCGGGGAAGGTGCATTATCCAACTATGCTACAGCGACAATTTTCGAACCTATATGTTACCTTTTTGATATTAATACATTTAATCGTTCCATTATTTGAAAGAGTCATCTATCTTATTTTTACAGAATCTCAAATATCATTGAGTAAACTGATAGCAGATGCCAGAATTATCAATTCATTTTTATTAAATTTTGGACATATTGATACAACTTTATGTATATCTTTCTAATTAATATATTTAATTCATATTTCAAATATCGCAGATCTATGTTCTGAATAATTACAACTTCACAATAAGAATGTGTTCTCCTAATCATTTACCACATTGAATCTAAATTTGAAAGAGCCATCTGCCTTATTTTTAAAGAATTATTACTTAAAAGTTATTGTTAATAATAAATGACACTCTATACTAGGTACACGTGCAACTGTCATTTTTATCACTACTATTGTTTTTGATTATTTAAAAAATCAAAATAAACATAAAAACATTATTTTATACAAGTTATAATCGGGGAATTAGTTAGTTAGTTAATTAGGAACTATATTTCAATAAAAAGCAAAGCCTATATTACAATAAAAAAATAATGAATACTGTCTACAAAACCTGCAAATTAAGAGTTAATTTGTTTCGGACCAATGTGCTGAAGATGCACGCGAGATTGAACACCTGCATCCCAAGATCCAAATCTCAATCATTCGTTCCATTTTCAGATTTTGTAATGCGACTGGTGTTATTTATACACGATACACAATAAAACAAAAGAAAATATATCAAATATGGAGCGGAAAAAAAAAGAAATACTAAAATTTTGATATATTCAATTCAAAGCGTCACATACATATGTAGATTACACATACAATATAGTATTAGAAGAAAAATGTAAACATTGTAAAAAAAATTGCGTATTCATTGTGTCAGGTTCCACTAGATCTTCTAGAAATTTAATCCTCGTTACACATAAACATCAAACGGTCCATTAAAATATACCTTTTCACATCGCGATAGGTACGTAAAGAACTTATTTATGAATTCAGTACGTACGGTTAGATTTTAAAAAATTAAATTGTTATAAAATTGTAACAATAATTCGTCAGCTGAAGTATGGATATTATCACATAAAAGTCAACCATATTCTTGAAAATCTAAAAACACATCGCTGTTATTTCCCTCCAAAATTTAATAAAACCACAGTTCAGAAACATCAACATTTTAGTGTTACTAATACATGGGTACTGAATAAGAAGAAAGAGTATTCACTGGACGTTTTTGAAAGGAAAATGAAAATGTATTTTGGTGTAGATGCTACAACAATAAGTTTTATAATACTAATTTATAAAGATATACATATAAAATCAATTGTATCGAAAAATATTGTTTTTGCGTTACCGGGATTCGAACCTGAATCTCTATTTTCAATCCGGGTAAGGTGCATTACCAAATATGCTACAGCGCCAGTATCTTTCGTGTCAAATTTTCGTGCCTATATGTTACACTTTTTCAAATTAATACAAATTAGTATTTAAAACATTACGACTTCACATTAAGAATGTGTTCTCATTAATAATGAGTTTTATATTTTATATAATGAGATAAGCCTCGAGGTTTACTAAAATAGGAAGACTTCGGTGGTTGGATCATGTGGAGATGATGACTGAACAACAATCTTCGAAGTCATTGACAACACCAACAGGGTACAGGATATTGGAAAAGGCAAAGTTACGGTCGATTGACAATATCTTCAAAGATACATCTATCTTAGAAACTGGAGAGAATCGGCAACTATTAAAGATCAACGGAGGAAAATTGTTGAGAAAATCCGTCAAGAGTTATAAAACCAGTAGTGATGATGATGATGTTTTTGAAAACATATGTTGATGTAAGGTTTCCACGAGCACTAGTGTACGAAAATGGAATCTCTTCTAGGTTACATCGCGTTTTTTGTTGATGGCACGGAACATGTGCCATTGTGAAGGCGTTGACTCATAAAATTACAGTACAACCATACTTTTTTGCAGTAGATATAAATACAGTCAGGAGCATTCAGTGCATACAAGCAAAGAAAAAGTGGATTACTAAAAATTCTGGGAAACAAATATAAATTAAATAATTAGATTAACATAAACGGAAACATTTTATTTTTGCAATTAGTGGCATCTGTGTACCACTGAGACTTTAATTGCTTACTTCTAAAAACTACCACAACTCACCGCTGTAGCTATGGCGCTCCTGTACATTCGCCGCATTGAGCTATTCACATTACTCTGTTCCATCTTTAAGCTAGTGAATTACTCAAGTCATATATTTGGCTATTTACTGAATTGAAAATTCCTTTTGTACGGAGTCGTTACCTATGCTGTTTTACTTAACAGAATAACATTAGAAAGGCATACAACTGCGTGCAAATCATTGAAGTGTCTACTTTTACTAATTCGCGAACTATAATATCTTACTGATTTTAACGTGTTGATTTCATGGCCATTCTTTGCGTTCGAGGTACATTTGGTGCATGAATTTGTTTTTGATTTGGGAAAACAAAAAGAAACTGGCAGAATTATTTCCTACGTGATACCTTTAATAAAAATAATTACTTCGTTTAGTTATTACGTGAGGGATTTTCAAACAATTAAAGAATCATGTTCAGTCATAAAAAGTGTTCTTAAAACTGTTCACACATTTTTTATATTAATTTTTATATGGGTAAGAAAGTATTATTTTACGTTAAAAACACTATTAATAGAAGTCTAAAATTACTAATAAATACATGGTAAGGTCGTATAAACGACGGATTCATTTTGTCTAAAGACGTTGGTTAATTGAAAGTTAGATTGTAGTACATATATTATATATGATTGTATAATATCATTGGTAACACCGTAACCTAAATCTATACCTACTGCACGCCACTGCCTACGGTCGATACTAACGTGGGCCTATGAAACCAGGGAAACCATCTACAAAAAACCACAAAACCATTTCATATATATGTGTATATATTAATTACCAGACTAGCGCGAAGACATCAAATATACCTCGGGCGGGATTAAGATAGGATTTGAAAACCGCTGTCCGGCAAGTTGATGGAATTACTTAATATGCAACATATATAAATGCACGTAGTGTAGTCGTGTAGGCAGCTCCACGCCGGCTCTCCATGTATGTCACAGCAAAACATGACGCCTGAAAACATGCCGTAAAGTGATCTGGAACTTTTTTCACATTTCCCGCGACCCGGATACATTAATGGCGGGAATCTGGGACGTCAGTTCTAAAACAGCAAGATGGCGTCACCCGCTGTAACAAGCGCATTCCCATGAGTTATTCGGGATAAGTGTCGGCGTTACCGCGGCTCGGATGGCATTTAAAACTTACAGCAACAGCGACGGATCATTAGAATAACAATCTCACAAGCAGGGCTATATGTCGGCAATATAATATATTAACAAGGAGCTCGCGTCCTCTCGGGGCAATTGAGACGGGCAAGCAGTACAAATTCACATAATTTACTCATTTCATTTCACAAACAATGTAGTTTTGTTATTGTAAGGGCTACAAAGAGATCCTTGAAAAAACTTAGTGCACGTGTGGGATTCTAAATTAAGATATATCGTGTTTACAATAAATAATTATTATTAACTAACTAAATTATGACAGACGATAGACCATTGAATATCGAACGTGGACTAGAAATGACCACGCTGCAGCTGTTTCATGTTGGTCATTTAAAGGCCGGTGAAAAAATGCATGCTTGGAGAATTCTTCTAATATGCTGATGCAGAATACGAAATATGAGATTTTAACTGATCGAACTGCAAAGACCGATAAATATAACGATTGAGATATGGGATATAGTGATCAGAAAATTAAATAAAAATTCAGTCAGACTGTTTTATTGTTGGATAAGGGAGGCTAATTTTTATCACATTCCCATGTCAAACATCAACCTTTGTGAGCATTGCTATATGCAAAAAGTTATGCAGAAATCAGCCAGCTCATAATTTATAAAAAAAGAGATATTGTTTTCAAGGTCCATATTATATTCTGCCATAAATGGAATATTCTGGAAATTTTGTTGATCACAAAAACTTCATTTTATAATCTAATAAGCTTCTAAATATGTAAAAATACCAAAATATATTTTTAAATCGTCTTAAAAGTCATACTAAATTTGGCACCTATTTATTTTTTATTATTATTCTTGGGTAAATTTGATTATTCGCTAAAGTGATTTTATCCCAGTTTGAGTTTTCTGTGGCTGGGATCAATGTTCATATATCCTTTTAAAAATTGGTTGTGGCTCTATTATTACATGCGCCCGCAATAAATGATAATTAACAAGGAATTGAAACACCAAGAGATGAAGATTTACTTCCGATTAACTCCCCTTCGGCCCACCCTTGGTCGCGAAGAATGAAGCGAGTCATTGATGAAAATTAAAATCAATTTTATTGAAAAATATTATTGTTGCTACCGGGATTCGAACCTGGATCTCTTTCCAATCCGGGGAAGATGCATTAATCAACTACGCTACAGCACATAGTACTTTTGACAACAAACTTTCGAACCCATATGTTACACTTTTAAAATTAATACATCTATCGTTCCATTATTTGAAATCCATCTACTTTATTTTTACGGAATCTAAAATACCTTTGAGTAAACAGATAGCAGACGCCACAATTAACAATTCATTTTTATTACATTTTTGACACATTGATGGTATTGTGATTTTTTAAATACTAATTATTCGATAAAATTGATTTTATATGTGTATCTTTTTAATTATTAAATTTAATTAGTATTTAAAATATCACAGACCGTCTGTTCTGAATAATTACAACTTCACAATACGAATGTGTTGTCCTTAATGAAAATTATTTTGGTAGTAAGGCAACCATTTTACTGAAAAATTCGCCTTACTTTTTTTCTGAATATACAGTCTTGCGACAGCCTGTTGCTTCCTCAACATAAATAATTCGTGCTGGCCTCACGTTACACAATTTAATGTATGAATAAGGATACATTTTTATTTACAACGTATTTTCAAGCCGAACTCGCGTACGAAGCGCTTCCAAGAGTAAAAGTCAGTGTCTGACCTAAAAACCGCCATTGTTAAGTACTGACGATCTTAGCCATTTAACATTTAGTTCAGTAAGGGGGGTACCTACCTAACGTGAGTACACTGCCTGCAGTCTGCATGCAGGCCGCATTATACCCACATCGACAGCTTCTTGGAACTTTGGATAAATAATTAAGGTTTTTTATTTCAAAACTGAAATCCGGTCGCAGTAGCCAACACTTAATTTCTTTACCAGTTTAATTATTCATCTTCTGGGTTGGAAACAAGCGAAACTTCTTCATCCCCAGAGCAACCTGGGGCAGGTGGCAGGTGCCAGGTAACATGTACAATGTGTATAAACTGCAACAAATGTTGCAGAAGTTGATGGTACGTAATATATACAAATTATTGTTTATCTACTGCATAATGTACTTAATACACATGTGAAATTAAAACACTTGTGTTTTCGATTATACTCTTTTTTTTATTTGATATTTACTTGAGACGCGTTTCGACTTGTAAGGACATTATCAATCTAACAATTTAACTCAACAGCTTGCATTTGTATCTATAGTGAAAGACAGCTATACAATTTTATTTGCATGAGATGAAAAGGGACAACATTATTCATTGAAATTCTGAGGATTTACATAATTTTTTTAATGCCTCTAATTATTTAAAATAGCCCACTTTTTCAACACAAATGATATTTTAATATCATAGTTAATATGTTGAAAAGAGAGCTATATAATTTTACAACATATGAAGACAAATGGCAAGATAGACATTTTTGGTATTCTGGAATTATATGATTTTAGTTAATAATTATGTTCAACAAGAATATTTTTTAATTAACGCAGCAATTTCGAATTGGTAATTTGTTGGACAATCAACAAACAAGTTAGTGTTTTATTTTCACATATGCGATTATGGGTTCTACAATTTACCCCGGAAACAGTAAATATATTGTACTTAATACATATTTACGTGTTTAATAAATAAAAAATCTTGAAGTCCCTAAAAGTACGCAAAAGGTGGTAATATGTAGAGTTCAATATACCAAATATTTAACTTAATAAATCAATGTAAATTTTGACTGCAATTAAATTCACGTGAGGCTTTACCGAGAGGAACTGATGCAAGAGTGAACAACTCCCATAACAGTTCCAGATTAGGGTGGGTCTATTTCGGTCCCAGCTTAATTCAAATAGGCTGCCTCTAAATTTAATATTTTTATATTTTGAAATAATATTTTTTGTGTGTTATTAAATTATGATGTTTTATACACTTCGTAAGTAACCAGCTCGCTAATGACGTACATTACATACATCCATTCATAACAATATTTTTTAATAGGCCTTTTCTGTTTAAAACTATTCTGGTAATACTTTATATGATTCTCACCCTTACGTGTAGCTATAAAAAAGAATACCCCGCTCCAAAGCTCAAAACCTTTCAGGCAGCTCAACCTCCTTAATAGATATTTTAAGTTCTAAGTTCAACAGATACCTATCTTATAAAGAGTAGAAGTGGTTGATTTTTAAGAACCACCACATTATTACATTCTGTGAACAGTTTCCTTCTCATCCTCATCAAATCTAACCTGATGGAAGCTAACGAGCTTCAATTTCGAGGCACACATTAGATAATGTATTCAAACTATGTTCTGTGTTATATATTTTTGGATCGCATCACAACAATCTCTTACTGACGCGATATTCAAAAGAAATTATATAATATGTTTCTACCGTTAAATTATGTAAATCAGCGGCGTTACTAGACCGTCGCAGTTGGGGCAGACCTCTGGAGCCCGAGTCCTCATGGAGAGCCGCAACGTATATATAGTTCATTAAAAAAATTAACAAACTCAGTTTTGAAGTATTATAGGATTGCAACTTAATAATGTTTCACACCAAATGACTAATGTTTTTTTTTTTTTAATATACATAATCTGGCCCGGGCACTAAAATGTTCAATGGAATACTAAGAATTATGTTATTTAAAAAAAAAATGCTTAAAGACGAGATAAAATTTTCAAGGCAATATTGATATGGTAATGAGAAGATAATAGAAAAGAGAACCTATTCAAACTAGTGGTACTGAGCTAAAACACTGGTTCATTTATTTCAGCTGTGCCTTAAACTGCATCCTAGTAAGACATATTATTCGGAGGAGTAACAACTTTAAGCTTTTGCAACTTTTGAAGGACAGAAATATATTAATATGTGACTCTTTAATCAAAAGATAGCAATTGATATTAAAATTATTAAAATATTTAAAAAATCATAGATTTCAAAGTATCAAAAATAGTAGACATACAAAAAATTCAATAATACAAATTTTCAAAATTGAAAATCAATTAAATATTACAAGCGAATTCCGATCTACAAGATTTAGAGACCATATTGATATTCCAAAACTAAAATATACCGCAACCCAAAATCACTATATTTATCAAGGCATTAAATTTTTTAACAATCTCCCCATCACAATTAAAAAATTTATATATTACTATAAATTTGTATCTGAAGTAAAAACATATGTACACAGACTAACTGAAACATAAATTCTCGTATATACTCCTTCTCTATACACGAACTACTCACTATTTATATTTATGCATAAGCATAACGCGCATTATAAAAATATAATTTTTAACCATACCACAAAAATTTTGCGATCAAAAAATATTTTTAAGGGTCCTACATTTTTTTCAATTGCCCCGTGGTGCGAATGTAATTTGTCACGCCGCTGGTATGCAGACAGTGTTTTGCACAAAATATGAATGAATTAAATAAATTTGGTCTTGTTTCCATGTGTTACTTAATACGTGCTGCGACCATTATCTGGATTTGCATGTCAAGGATCCTAGGAAGTTTATCATAACAGTCCACGGAGGTTTTCAGCGCAGATAGCGGACTATCAAACTAATTAGTCTTGGCCGGCCAATCGGAACACTTCAATGGCGGCACCGAAATGAGATTGGACCTCTAATGGTGTTTGTCGTTTTGCTAAAAGATATGTTTTATTATTCAAGCTATTTTTTATTCGACACACATTAATTTAGTAGGTTTATCGTTTTTTTTTAATAAGATATTTTTTTCAAGATAGTTTACGTGATCTAACATAAGATTTATTAATTGTATGACACTCATTTGTATATAAAGGCTCTTATTTTTTGAACACTGTAAATATTTTTTGCCAAGGGGTATACAAAATTCTCGATAATTCAAATATAGATTACTTACCACGTGGACAGTTGTCGGACAGTCGGATTCGTAAAATATTTTTTTAATTATCTGTGATTGCCAACAATTTTCTGACTAACCAACTTTCCTAGATTTATACATTACCAATATCTTTTGTGATTCGTAATCAATTGACGGATTACTCCTAGAGTAATATAAATATCTAATAAGCAATTATTATTTTGCAAAGATGCACGAATGACGTACGCCAGCTGGTTAAGAAAACCAGCCGAATATTTCAAAGGTTATGATATATATAATCTTAATATAGCTACATAATAATTAAAGTGGTCATATCACGATTCAGTAATGACATCATTAATGTACATACTACATGATGAGCTTTCCATGTGTGATGTCAATGTCACCGCCAGGAGTTGCAGCGTAACATCGGCAACATTGACATTTGCACACGCGACGAGACTCAAATCAGATCTACCCTAATATAACCAACGAACTCAGCTGCGACAGGAATGAAACAGAATCGGAATCAACTCTTTTTCGAACTGGTATTTTTTCCGTTAATATTCTTTACTTCAAGTTGTCAATACTTGGATTATTATAATAATTCAATTAACGTTTAAGCACTCGCTTCGAATGTACGAAAAACTTCACGTATTGGTGAAAGTAGAGTGAAAGAGCCAGTTTTAGAATAGAGTAAAAAACATTAAAAAACAATATGCGCCCACCTAGATCAAACTTTATCGCTCTTCATTGGAACTACTCTTATTAACCCTTCCGTAGCCAAGCAGTAACACAGGTCTACCGCTCGGTAAGATCGATACATGCCACCATTAGATTGCATACGATGAATGCTCCGTTATATTTTCATATTTATCGATATTTATAGTAAAAGTATGATAATAAGTATTTTACCGCCATTGAAACTAGTGAAGGCATTTTTTCCCCACTTAAAATGCTTAAAAAATACACATTCCTCACGGTAACACAAGTTGACATTATGACTGCGTACGGGTATTTTATATCATGGTATGGCTGAGGGTTAATAGCTTCTTCTATTGTAGAAGCCGATGGTCTTTGCGCTTCTTTGGACAGCGTTTTTCCGTTTCTGACGTTTTATTACTAAAACAGAAGAGAGCGACTTAAACCCAAAATAGAGTAATTTTTAGTATACCTTTGAAAGAGCTGTCCGGCTCTTTTCCTCATATATTCTCTTAGAAATTATTACCTTAAATGACACAATAAATAAAAGCATTGACCGCAAAATATGTACTTAATTAGAAAGCAAAATTCTTATCCAAATCCATGGTACAATCATTTTGGCGTTACTTCATTACACGACATTGTTAAAAAACAAGGAAATAAAACCCAAAAACTTACTTTTCAGTTACGAAATCTACAATAAATTAAGATGACTCTTTCACGCCACTCTTCCCCTACAAACTCATTACTCACCGCAACCCGTATATCCGATTCATTTTTAATTTACGGCAATTGATTAAGGGGTAATCTTCACTTAACCAGTTATTCGAGCAATTCGTGAACATTTTATATATATATATATATATATCTAAAATTATGTGTATGTCTTATCAGCTCTCTAAACAATGCTACACACTTTGATTGATACCAATAAATAAATTAATACATTGATCAATAGTGTGAAAACTATCCGGTTATATTCACCATCCAATAATAAAAATAAAAAGATTGATCTTGAAAAGATGTTGCAACAACTACTCATGCATGTCTCGAAGTCCGGTGGATACGCAGTTGGATCAGGCTATGTGTGCATTGTAGTATATGTAGTTGAGAATTACGAACGATGATTATGTAATTAATGTGTTTAATATAAAAAATCGCACATTTTGAAAAGATGGCATGTCTGTGAAAGCTTTTAGTTTAGCGCTTTGGCCGACAACGATGAACGAAAAATATGAAACCGGATATGCGAATATGATATTGAATGGTGAATACAGCCAAATGGCGGGCGTATATACAAATTTAAATAAATTATGTATTGTGGTTTGACGATGTGTTAGCTAATATCCCATTGTTGTTCAAGTACGAACTTCGACTGCAAAATTAAAGGCTTTAAAATTCTAAGAATTATTTTGAGCGTGATCAAATTAAGCTTTCTAATTTTATTTAAATTCCTAATGTTTCATTAAATATGACCAAATATTATACTGTCCGCCTATGCAGTAATATAGATAGTAAAGCCATTTTGGCTTTTAAAAAATTAAGAAAACTTTTTATAATAATATTTTTTAAACGTGGTACCGACGTTAATTCTTTTTTCGTATACTTTTTTCTGTGTGCCATAACCTTCTACATTTAAGCATTTATCATGTCTGTTCACGATCTATACAACAATTATACAACCAATTGTTGTCTGCAAGCTGCAATTCGTCATCACCTGTAAAACGTTTCCCATCTTGGAACTTTTTAAGTTAAATATCGCTCGAAGTAAGGTTAGAACTGAACGGCGGGCGATTGAAAACCACCCAAGGCTTTGCTGGGTAGTTTTGGGCATAATTGGTCGAATGAACTGGCGGTGAACGGGTATTTAAAGCTCGTGAATAGATATGATAAATGGTGAAATGTAAGAAATGATTGTGTGAAGAAATAGATTAAGGTACTGTGTATTTAAAAAAAATATTAAATTATATAAAGCTAAAATGCCTTCACATTCCGGATTACTTGTCGTAAATGTCAACCTTTCGCGACAAGACTCCCAATATCTAATATACAAACAATGTATTTTTACAAAATGTTAATGAATTATAAATATTCACTTGCTCACTGCAACGAATTGCTATTTACGCTGAAGTATTACATTTAATAGTAATAAAGTCGTACCCTGTGGTAGCTGTCTAAAATGCGTGGCAATTTATTTTACTGCTTTGCAGCCTGTCGGTCACGGAGCCAAGCTGCGGCATATTTCACGCTGTGGCAAATTCAATTTCAACAGAATTTGTCACACAGCACTGTCGGTATTTTCCCATTCAGCCGCCATCCTTGTAAAAGTCCGTCGTCAGTTGGTAAAGTTCTGAATAGTTTTTTAACCGAATGACACTTTACAATTTTAAATGTCGAATCAATTAATTTATTTATTTTATTTGTAACTATATAATACAATGTAAAAATCTGTTTGGATTGTGCCCGTCTCATTAGAGAAATTCTGTGTCGAGACGGGCAATTACAGTGGAACCTCGGTTTACGAACTTAATTCGTTACGTAAAACTGTTCGAAAACCGATTTATTCGTATACCGAAACAATTATTCCCGTAATAATCATTGTAAACATTGTGACTTTAAGAAAATGGCCCTTTATTATCTTTATTTTATACTTTTTGCTTGAAATCCTATAAAAACAATAAAAAATCATGATTTATCTTAAAAGAAATTGGAAGTAATAAAACGAAAAGAATAAACGTAAAAAGGAACTTTATTTTAACATATCTTACAAAACATGTAGTAAAGTGTTATTGTTTAGAAGGAGACACCCTTCCATGAAAACATTGGGTGCTCGAAGTTCATCAGGTTTCTGTCTCACCAAAAACCTATCCAACGATATTTGTTTCTTCTTGCTTTTTACAATGTTGCGGAAATAAGATATGACATTATCATTAAACAGATTTATAACACGACTTGATAAAGTTTTAACAGGGTGATATTTTTCCTCAAAACTTTGCACCTCACTCCACTTCGCGAACATTTCGTGGATCGAGGACCTAGGAATATCTTCCATTCATTCATCAGCCTTTGAAAATAATATTTCCTCTGTTACCATCGTTTGCTGCGTCGCCTGCCTGTTCGTAAACCGAAATTCTATTCGCAAACTGAAGTATTTTTTCGTCATGATTTTTGTTCGTAAATAGAGTCGTTCGTAAACCGAGGTTCCACTGTATATCCTTGTTATATACATCAGTATAGATAAAACCCTCTATTAATCGGTTAATGCCTGTCCTTACTTCTTCCTCATAATCTAAAAACTCGTGTCTACGGAAGGAAACACAATAAGATAATCTCAGAGATTTAATCTGAAGATATACTCAGAGATCAGTTCGAGATTGATAGAAAGAAACAAAAATTCAAACAAGTGTACCCCCGACGTTCAATCTGACAGTTAGATTCTACACGTGCACACAAATTTTACCTGAAACCACCATAGATCCCTAAAACTATCTATTCTGGAAGTTAGACGTTACTCATTAAATATGTTAAAATAATATTATTATAAAGTATTCAATTATATTTATTCCGTTTTGAATGCTGCTGGAGAGATTCAAAATCACCCAACTGACGAACGATGATAATATTTGACGTTTGAGACGCGAGATGGCGAATTTTTGAGACACGGTGTGTACATGGCTCGTTCTTGGATACGGTACATAAAAGCTTTTACTATTTTAAGTGACAGGTTATATAACAGGTGCTAGGCTTGGGAGGCATGCATAGTCTGTGTCCGTGGTGTGGAGTTTTATGACATTATTTTATTTAAAAAATAACGAAAGTAGACTGAATGCGGTTGCTTAAAATATATGAGGCGAGTGTTGAAGGCAACAGAAACAGAGGGCGTCCGTGAAAGACCTGGCGTGATCAGATAACGGTATGTATTGTCAAAAGCTTCAACAATCAAAGAACGTGCAAGAGAAGATATATTAAAGTGGACTAGGCAAGGGTGCCAGGATAGAAGCGTTCCTCTGCCTATCCGTGCGGTAAAACGGCGTGATGATAAGTTAGTCAGTTGGATCAAAGTTACAGTCGTAAAGCTGCATCTTTCGAGTGTTCATAAATCACACGCGCGAGATGGCTCCTGCGAGCTGCGAACTGCGAAATCCAGAACAAAAATGTCAACAGCGTTATTATTATTATTATTACGTTCAGCGAAAGGGCAACACGTGTTGAACATTCCTTATTTCGGCAAATGCATTCAAAGAGTTGTCTGGTTCAGATACGTGCTGGATGCGAAGCTCGTCTGCGCGCAGTCTCCGCTCATCGGGGATGTAGCCATTATGTCCGCGATGTCTGATGTCATCCGGCAACACTCATTCTCTTCATCACCCGAGCCAAATGCGTTATTAATTTCAGTATTGTTCGACGACTTGTCTGCGGAATTAATTACTATTAACACTATAATGTATGCGTTTTGATCACACGCTATCGTAATGGTAAAATGTCATACGGCAAAACAATCAACTAAATTAAAAGCTTATATTAGTTGATACGTACACTCCAATAACCGATTTAAATAACCCAGTTTCTTATCATCGAAATTGTTATCATTAAATTCGAACCATAAATAGATTGTTATTATCGAATTCAAACCAAAAAAGGTAGTTTGTTATTGCATACTATCATGCCGATCTACTGTCGGTACTGCCTTCATAGCATACACATAACATTCGCTCTAAAAACAAGATGATATAATATAAAAACAACGTAATAAGTTCCGTCCAAGATAATTATTGTATTTTCGACTATGAAACAATAACAAGACTACGATTGCCTTTATTGTAGGTATATTGTTGATTATTAAGGAGAACACATTCTTATTGTGAAGTTGTAATTATTCAGAACAGACGGTCTGTGATGTTTTAAATACTAATTTAATGTATTAATTATAAATATAAAATCAATTTTGTCGAAAAATATTGTTTTTGCACTACCGGGATTCGAACCTGGATCTCTATTTCCAATCCGGGGAAGTACACTACCAATTGTGTTATAGTGTTATGTGGCGTCTGCAGTCGGTTTACTCAAACGTATTTGTGATTCCGTAAAAACAATGTAGATGGCTTTCAAATAATGGAACGACAGATGTATTAATTTGAAAATTATAGGTTCGAAAATTTGTCATAAAAAATACTGGCGCTATAACACAATTGGTAGTGTACTTCCTCGAATTGGAAATAGAGATCCAGGTTCGAATCCCGGTAGCGTAAAAACAATATTTTTCGACAAAATTGATTATATATGTTATTTTATTTATAATTAATACATTAAATTAGTATTTATATTATTGATTCATTTATTTTAATTCTTAATGTTCAGATTACCGAGTTCATTGAATGAGTGCTTACATGCATTAGATATTAGTTAGATTCTAAATAATTTGAATTTAATTAGTATGGGAGAAGAAAAAGTTATACAAACCGTCTACCGTCACACCGTTTTAGACATTAGAAAGTCAGGGGGTTTAAAACACTAACTTGTCTGATTAGAATAGTATTTAGTTTACTTACCTTACCACGTGCGGCCTTTTATAAAAGTTGTTTACTTCTATTACTTTCTAAATTTATAATATCTTCATGTGTTTCTCGATCTATCTATAATAGAATACTTTCAAAAAGATATTAACTTAAAATATTATCAAAATGAATTAAAAATAGTTTTCTTAAAAAATTTTTACTTTGATTAGTACCTAACCCTGTGTAGGTAGTGTTTTTAAATACGTCTACGTGACATTTGTAGGAGAAAAAATTCCTTCGAATGCTAACCTTAACTCAGATCATGTTTATATAAAAAAAAAAATGTATAACTAACATCACGTCAAGATTAGGAAGATAGGATGCCACACTATTCGCCATACTTGCCCCGTCTATTTTCAAACATCTTCTCATGCACGCTCTTCGGTTATTAAAGCTTTCATAGTACCGTACTCCAATATTTAATTGATCTGATCACGCCAGGTCTTTCGCGGATGCCCATCTCAGATATATATAGTACAAATAGCTCTCCATTCGCTGCTAATTTGTTAATTCTTTATTCCATAGTACATAGTTTTTCATAGTTTAGTTAGTTCTTACACATTCAAAAATGTGTCGAAAAATGAAGACACAAAACACTTATAGAATAGGGTTATTTAAAAAAATATTTTTATTACATTACAAACACGATTTTAATTCTATTAGAATCATTGCGCGTTCAATTCTTTAGCGCTATTCAAAAATACCAACTGACTGCGTATAACTGCCAATGTTTGAACACAAAAATACCAACTGACTGCGTATAACTGCCAATGTTTGAACACAAAAATACCAACTGACTGCGTATAACTGCCAATGTTTGAACACAAAAATACCAACTGACTGCGTATAACTGCCAATGTTTGAACACAAAAAAGGGAAACAAACTGACTATCAGGTCTCTAATAATAACAAATGTCGTTTCGATACAGTTGTGTCGCACCTGGATGATATCTACGAGACGTACCTTCCACTCAGGATGACGACACGAGCAGCGGGCTGCGCGACTGAGGATAGCTTTCGTTTTTATCTTGTATACTAGATTTTAATAATTTAATTTATTTTTTTATGCAAAAATACTGCTTTCGAAATTACAGCTCACATAACATCTTTATGTGATTTGTCCGGAGACTCGTAGTTTTAACTGAAAAGGGTTTAACTCACACATACTGGTGTAACAGACAACAGACATGGTCCACAATATTTTAAGGGTGGACTATTCTTTAAAATTTTACATCGAATATTAATTTTTTGCATTGAAGAATTTTAATTGATTCTAAACTAATACATTCATTGCAATTATTGTGTCAAATGTGGGTTATTCATCAATGCGGATTAATGTTAAATGTATTGGAAATTTTTGTATTATAATGGATATTAATGTGTTATAATAGATTTTTTCATGCAGATTTATTTGAATCGTAGGTCTACCTCGATAACGGTACTGAATTTGTACATGCTTCTTGTGCATTTAATAATCACATTTTAGTACAAAAATATAAAATCATATATTAATGAATACTTCCACACCCATTAGATATTACCTAATTAATTAATAAAATAGTATTTATTTCACTAACATGTTTGAAACATTTTTCATAGAATTAAAAAAAAAAAAATTCGTTGAGGAACATACAATTAAATTGAGTGATGTCATCAAGTCACATATAAAACGGGATAATAAATGTCACGTACCGCGTATTATGCCGACATAAGGCCATCTCGCTTTACTTAGAGATGACTCACTTCCTCAGTGAGACCGTAAATTAATCAATCTTTTTACCATAAAATATTTGATACAATTATTTATATGAAACTTCATCATCTTTTCTGAAGGAATTTTTGATTCCGGGACAATTGCGCACAAATAAAACTACAAACATAGACAACTGCACACAGTCAGCTTATCGGTCTGCTGTCGTGACTTTTGTATTAAATAACCTAACCTGACTAAAATAACTTAAGTTTATATATGTTATCGCTAGGTAACTTATTTTATCTTATTAAAGAGATCACATTTTTATTGTGAAGTTGCATGTTCAGAACATAGTTTTGTGGTATTTTAATACAAATTACATGAATTAACTAGAAAAATATATATCTATCAAAAAAAAAAATAGTTAATCCCGGTAGTAACTAAATAATTTTCGATAGATAATTTTCTGGCTAATTAATTTAATTTGACATTAAAACCGTGTACTCGATGCTCGATTTGACAGTGACACAAATGTCACCTAGAATCATAGATACCAACAAATATTTATTTAAACAACATTTTGTATGTATGTGTACATATATGGAAAAAATAATTCGATATACGGAATTTTGATTAACGGAAAAATTTTCAGGAACGTATTTTACCCATTATTAATCTAGCTAATATGTTGTTACTTTACGTGCAGTTGTCTTTGACTGCACCCTCTCCCCCTCCATCTGTCAGTACCAAATTACTTGTATGTCTACCATCTAAGCCTTGTCCCCTATATTTGTGTGTAGTTAGTTTAATACTTCACCTGTCGACGAGAGTTCCTGTTTCTCTCGAAACTCGAGTAGTGCTAATAAACTCGTGTAGAGATATAACATTGTTCCATTATGATAAAACTCTACAAAATTAACGCCGATTCTATCAATAATATAAATATGAATTAAATATATTAATTATAAAGATATACATATAAAATCAATTTTATCGAAAAATATTGTTGTTGCGCTACCGGGATTCGAACCTGGATCTCTTCCCTAACAGGGGGAGGTGCTTTATCCAACTATTATTCGAATCCCGGTAGCGCAACAACAATATTTTTCGATAAAATTGATTTTATATGTATATCTTTATAATTAATATATTTAATTCATATTTAAAATATCACAGACCTATGTTCTGAATAATTACAACTTCATAATAAGAATGTGTTCTCCTAAAAACTATCAATAATATAATGTAATCGATTTTGGCCAACGGTGTTACATAAATTAACCCACCCCTGCTTTTATTAGTTGGCTTGGAGCCAAATCTATGTAGTATCATAAACCCAGTGGCGTAACTATAAAAATTGGGTGCCAATCCGAAATAAAAGAACCCCCAGTATATAAGATATAGAATAATATAATATTAAATACTACGCGATTTTATTTATTAATAGTTAGAAATGTATCTATTAATAAATAAAATAGTTATCTCCTACAATGTGACTGTAGAAGATAACTATATTGTTATATATATTCTGGTAACTGAAAAAAATCCTAACTTCACTTTACGGTGATTTTAGAATAGCAGCTATGGTCTGGTCCATAGCCAGACGTATTAGCGGGAAGGTATTACTATATCTACATCGATAATGTGATATTCATCCACATTATCGCTGTGTAAAGTGTCGATACTCGCAAAAGTATCGATACCAGAATGCATTGTAGGCCTCATTTTGGGCCCCATTGGCTGCATTAGTGTAGTTACTCCACTGCATATCTTTCGACGTGTTTACGTCAAAAACGACAAACAAGTGAGCAACTGCAAATCAAACAATGTTTGTCGAACGTGAGGATATTCAGTGTTGCAGTTCGACCGTTCAATTTATTTATCCGAGTCACGGCTGATGCTACACTTATGAAATTGTGTTTATAAACATCGACCAGACATCAAACAGACTTCTCGGAATCATTTGTGAATGAGCACGACGCAACACCCTGTATGTGCGCACGTTTGTATAGAAGTAGGCGGCGAGCTTCTCCGGCAGGAAGCTCGCAAAGGGAGAAACAAAAATATGACACACTTTTTACAACCATCGCGCGATCATTCAGTTAAACACAGGGCACTATGTTCTAAAGTGGTCCAATTCCAGATAGCGCGTTTTTTTTTACCAGGGGCGTGTACTCCATACGGCTGTCAAAAAAACTATGCTATAATTTCTGCGAAATTAATTTAAATTATTACATATTTACTTGATATATTACGTGTTATGTAGAACAAGACACAAAAGAGTTCTGGTACTAATGAAGCCTAGAGCTGACAAATAAGGAATTAAACTAGACTGAATGCAGTGAAAATTACACAATCAAAGTGTATTTATGGCAAATCGAATAGATTTAAAAAAAGGGTTGCCAGGAAGGTTTGGTTCAACAAATAAACGAGGAAATAATGCTAAGAGAGATACACCCCCGTAGAATGGAAGTTAGTTAGACAGTTATGTACATAAGACCTTGCGTAAATAATTACAATTTTGCATGTTAATGTGTTTACTTGTACTATCCAGCGGAAGAATTAATAAATAAAAAATAAGCTATATTTTTATTCGAGTAAATTTGTATCGAGTAACAATTTGAGTTAGGTACTAAATTTTTAAGTATATTAGGTTTTTTTTTAAAAATAGATTCTGGTAAAGAAACATTAATATATGTTTTAGTTAGTTATGACATCCTGAAGAAGAAAACGGTATTTTTCGAAACCGGTAGATGTATTACTGTATTTAAAACAAAGATAATAAATAAAAATATGAATTTTAACCACAAAGTTAATATTGCTAATTTTAAAAAAATAAGCTGTTCATGTTTTTTTTTTCCGCAAGATCTATCCCAAACGTTCACGAACTGAGCGCAACGCTTATCACGCTCGCGCCACATGAGCCAAAATGAGTAGAGCAAAGTAAAAAAAAATAATTTTATAAATTGTGTATTAATAAGAATTATAAGTACATTTAGTTGATACATTGTGAGAGACAAATGAAACGTATTTTTTCTAATAATATACATTTATCGATTTGTCTATCTTTTTCTAGTTGATAAAACAATAGTGTCAAAAACCATAAAAAATAGCCAGCAATATTATCTTAACAAATTTTTATTTTAATTAAAAAATTTAATAAATATTTTACAATGCCAAAAACAACATTGGATATATTTTTATTTATTGATCCGTTTATAAATAGTGTAACAGACGTAATAAAAACAAAATACACCCAGCTTGGAATGAATCGGAAATATTATTTTTCTTTACACACAACCTCTAGTGACAACGTAGCCTATTACAGCCTAGACAGCACTGTTATTAGCAACATGTGTTCATACCTAGTGCACGCCACTGGTTTTACCATGTCAGACTTATTTCTGACGTTTTTGAATAATCTAGTTACTTTCCCCATCACTGAAGTAGCTGTAAGATTCACCACACGGAACGTTACATTGAGTCTCTTTTACTGAATAAATCAACTTACTGCAAAATTTCTTTATATACCTGTACATGCACTATGTATATGATTTTTAAAACAAATGTTTTATTACCTTTTTAAAATATCATTTATACTCTCATTATTGTATTTTCTTAGATCTAATCCTGTCCCTTCTTCCGTGTCTTTCATCTCTATCACTCTTTATATGTTTTTAATTTTCTGCAAATTTTTGTATGTTATTTTTTTAAATATTTTTAATGTGTAAGAAAGTATCATAGCCTGCGCCTCTGTTCCCTAAATTTCGTACTATAATTTCAGAAAAATGAGTGACGAAAAAGTTACCAAAGAAGTTGTTAAAGACTTCTGCAGAGCGTGCATAAGAAGATATATATATGAGAATAGACTACACAAGAATGGTATGCCGTGACAATGTAGTGTTCTATCTTTACTGCCTACACCTGCTGCGAAACAGCGTGAATACATGTCAGTTAGTTAAATAGCCCACAAAAACATAAAAATACAATATAAAAACATATTAAGACACTATTAACATACAAATTCACCATCTTCAATTTTTGGTAATCATGAATAAACGTTTAAAATTCGACCTACTGTGTAATTCGCTAAAAAAAACTATATTTATGAAATAAGAAAAATTTGAGATTCATATTTTGAACCGGTTTTATATTAAAATGACTCAATTTCTTAAAAAAAAAACTTAAATTTAACGGATACTTCCATTTTTGTTTCCCTTATTGGGACACAGCCATATTTGTTTCATTGACATTTGGACAATGCCGGTTTTGATGTACTGTATTTATACACTCGCGTGTGTGAAATATAATACGACCGCCATTTTGAAATTCTGAATTTGTCCTGATTGGTTCTTTCAAAAACTGCCTTTTCTGTTTTGTCACAAAATAAAAACTTTTATGCGCGAAATGTACGGGCTTAAGATGGTTGTATCGGTTTTATGGAACTCTTATGAGAGTACTGTTTAGTGATTTGTACATACTAATATAATAATTTAATTCAAAACCTTTTATATTTCTATTTTCGTAGAAAACAATCATTTTGTGGTTTTTATTTTATTACACGCCAACTGATTTCGCTCAGCTCAAACTTCGTCAGGGCGTATTTAAAACTAACAATAAATACAAAAATAGTGCACTTATATATACATAAAGAAAGAAAATTACTTTTATATTTCTTATGAGAATTCTTTTAATTTAAGGTTTTTTAATGGAATAATAGACAAAAGACTACAATGTATGTATTCGTCATAAACATAATTGATTAATTTGTTAATTGGTTCGTCTAATTTGTTCAAAAACCTTTTCATTGATCCAGGTAGTAGCTTAGCTAAATTATTAAAAATATACTAGATATTCGTGTGGAGTAAAGTTGCACGTGTGCTTTTGATAAACTGTTGAACTGGAAAATGTAAATAAACAAGCATGACATGTATATCGAGAGACAAAATCGATTACAAAGTAAACACCTCTCGCTGGCCATCGAACTACATGAACCGCAAATGAATCGATAACTTTCATCGAGCGATTAAAGACCTTTTGATGCAGGGACGGATTAGAACTAAAATAATCACTAGCGAATGTTAATATTTCAACTAATTAAATATTAATTCCACTTGCGCTAGCGCTAGGTCACGACCAAAATTATTGTTTTTGAAATTAATCACCAAATATGGATTCTTACGGAGTGAAGGATTAAGGTTGCCGAAATGAGTTATAATTAGGGGAGTACTAGAAGAATTTTAAGGTAGATCTCCGACATGGAACCCTTACTTTTACATACAAAAAAATGTTAGTCAAGGTTGGCTTGGGGGTTGGGGCGCACAAAGCTAAGCTGGCAACGTAGCAACAAGAATGTATGGAGTGAAATTGAGTCTTGAACCGAAGCAGCGCAAAAGAGGAGAAGATGGAGGTGCCATTTCAAGACTTTGGGCATTCCTAGAATAAGAGAATGATGATGAAATACTGCAGTCATTATATAGTCTTTAGATATAGTTAAATTTAAAACAGGTTTAATGATTTTATTTAGCACAGGCCCTAAATATAATAATGATGTAAAGTCACAAAATTTGGTCGGTCTAGACAGAGGGGGCGAGGGGAGGATCCTAAAGTGTAACTGTGCAAAATTTGGATTAAACCAATGAAAAGATGTAGGATTGTATAGAAAAAAGACAGACTATATATATTCTGCTGTGTGGTGCCAGGAATTTTAGTTAATTTTATTAGTTAATGGAATTATATCTAACGGAAACTTGTCAACCAAGATAATACTAGCGGTACACAGTGGAGTCTTGGTACCGACTCTGATGTATGGAAGTGAGACCCGGAGCTGTCAGAAAAGGAACGAAAGTAGACTGAGTGCAGTGGAAATGAGATCACTTTGGCGAGATTGTGACTTAGTTAGTCATTAATAAAAAACACACATATATGACAACAATTTTTTAGTGAATTTAGTTTTCCCTTGCGGAAATAATAATATCCAAGAATGAATATAAATATCAGTGCACCCTCTCTCGGACCGTCTGCCCTCCGCCGATCCTGGAGCCAGCCCCGGCAGACCATGCGGTTAGCTTCCCGGGCATAGGAAGGAAGAACAGCACCTAACAAAACAAACCAAAAGATGAAGTTTTTACAGCTAAAAATATACCCGTGCCAGAGATCACGCTTCGGTGCACGAGACAGCATCGGGAGATGACTGGTCCACGCATTAGGCAAGGATAGTGAAGTCCCATTTTAAATCCGACTAAATACAAGCATCTCCTCTTCGCGACTTTATTATAATCTAACTTTGGTTCGCAAGAATTCATTTAATTTAATTAACAACGGACAATAAATGAATCAGCATGTTTCAAAAATCGTAGTTCATAGGAGGTAGTATCTAGGTTACTCAAAAATGAGGGTGTCAGTGTAATTTAGAAAGGCATGTTTCCCCGTCTATTTCTATGACTTTCTGGACGTCTTGAATGTATTGTCATTATGGCTGTATAGTACTTGATTAAACGATCAGGTCTGTAAAAACAAACGTGTTTTTAATATCTCTTATATATTCAATTTGAAATGAAGTGTACATTGTCTTTATTATGAGTAAGAAAAAAAACATATTTTAGCGAAATCGTATATTGACATATATCATCTTTTCTTCTGTCTATGGTAAGGGAGAAATCTTACTTACCATAAAAATTATCTATCAACGAATGTGATTTATGTTCGTTTTAACAGCTAACTTACAAAGATGGAATAATTTTAATAACATCGACATTTTATTTACATGTGGTTTGTTTTGGGGAAAGCTCTATCATTAAAATATAAATTATATTGAGACCGTGACTGCGCAGCTAATAAAACCGCCTGCAGGGATTAACGGCAAGTAATAGGCGCAGCGGCCACTATGACCGCCCGCAGGGCCTAGCAGTAAGCAATTGGCGAAGCCGATTGATTATCTACTAGTGAAAGTAGATTGATCTACCAATGTAAGAATTTACTTAATAAATACTATGAAAAAATATGCATTTTCATAGCAGTCACTTTGTAGTGCAACATATATTTACTACACGCACACACTGTTGAGTTTTATTATTATCGCGACTGTAGTTTAGAGAAGTGGAGTCCTTCCCATGTTATTTATACCTGTTGACCTGTTACAAAAATAAAACAACGTTTAGTTTACTTAAAAATGAAAATAAAGATGTATTTGATAGTTTGGGTACGTAATTGCGAATGACAAAAAGATGGACAGTTATGTGTACAAAGGCGGTAATATTCACTAATAACATGCAGAGGAAATACAAAAGTAAACAAGTGTGTGTGTGTGTAAAGGGTGTACCGTTTTTAAAAATATTGACACAAGACTCATCAATTGAACTTTACGAAAGTCAAAATATGTTGTTATATTGGATAATCCTGCAATGTTAGTATTATATTTCTTGCTTACGAAATAACAACTACATATTTTGGTAGTCGAATAATAATTGGTCCAGCGTTTCAATTGAATCAATTCCCGATGTGAGAAGATGTCATTAATCATAAAGCATCAGCTCCAAGTCACGACGCGTCGCTTCACTCCGCTCTCTGTAGATCTGGTGGCTAAAAGAAGACAAGGGAAAACAATGCGACAGGCAAAAGGCGACATACTTGAACTGACTCCGTCTCTCTCCCTTTTTCCTTGTTACGGAGGGGACACGCGCCTCACACCGCACTCGCTCCGCGCATCCGTGCTGTTTACGGACGCTTGCATCTGATGCACCGACATGTGGCAGATATTGACAACAATATTAATTAGTGACGATTATTCATTTTAAAAAGATTCGGCCGCCGCACGCGAGAGGGCCATAACGTTAAAATAGCTCCCGCTCATTAGTGATAACCTCATTTTGTTATAATTCTTCGAGTCGACGAAACGCAGGCGAATGCACGCCACAAAATAGACTCGCACAGAATCCGGCAATCGTGTTGACGGGAGAGTTGAAAGACGTTTCTGTGATCGTTCAAGCCGCAGTTAAATTGTTGGGTGAGCCCTTTGATTCAGACTTGCCCTGAATACTCCAATAAAACTGTTGTCCAGTGGTTTTGCCTACTGAGACTGAGAATGTGTTCGCAAACACCTTCACCGAGGATGCTACACTATTTACAAACGCGTTTATGATATCATACCTTCTTTTAGTGCTTGCCTGCTTAACCATTGCCACTCTCCGTCCAGGATATTCTTTCCTTGAATGATGAAATGCAGGATCTGCTATTTTTCTGGATATCTCAATATGTTTGGGTTTTAATTATTTGAAATATATATTTTTCGTTAAAAAGTATGCATGTACCTACTTACCTAGTGTGGTGACGACCAACGACACTCCACAATCGATGTCTCCTTTTATTTAAAATGTTTTTTTTAAATATTGTTGTATAATTTCGTTGCTACGCGACACGTAGAATTGCGTGTCGAGGCCGTTGTAAAGTATTCCAATGTATTTATTTAAATTATACGATGAAATAATGAGCCTAAATAATCGAGTATCACGAGCTCCCAAAACTATCTACCTTAAGGTATGTAAAATAAAATAAATAACATACTTTGACTACTTCCTTTCTACAAACATTCTCATTTATTAAAAAGTGAATAAATGAGACTGAAAGAAATATTTTTTTAAATTAAAATTATATATCTATTTCTTCAATATTTGTAAAATAACTTTTTGGCAACATATTATATAAATAATTAGAAAAAACATTTTGTTTAAAGCACTATTTATTAACAAGACCGATGGTCTCTTCATCAGGATGCAAGGTATACTTACTAAAATTGAAAACACAAGCATAGACAATAAACAAAAATATTAATACAAGTGATGGGTAACTAATTAGGAACTACTCTGAAAACAAATAGTTTTGGCAAATAGTTACCTTTTAAATTTGTTTTCACAGTATATCCTGATTTATAACCCATCACTTATATTAATATATTTGTTTTTTGTCTATGCTTGTATTTAAAATTTCAGTATACATTGTATCCTGATGAAGGGACCATTGCTCCTGAAACATATTGATAAATCAATAAATAGTGTTTTTTCTTATTATTTATAAAACTACATCATTTACAAAGATTTAAGGACACAGTTTGATCCCTTGAATACTCCATATCGTTCATAATTGTAAGTATGACAATTATTTTAACGTGAGAATAAATGATATATTCTTCGTGAGACTTGAACTTGTGCTGAGCACGAAGTACTCAATTCGAGCTCCAGTTTCAGCTTACGCAAGTGCTGATAAAGGCAACGGTAGTGTAGGAGCAGTAATTTGATCTCGATAGTTTACGATCTCCCCTTTCAGCTGTCCCATCAAAAATATTCCATTATCACTGCAGTTTGGAAATATTATTTTGTCATAAAGTCTAGTAACCAAAACATATGATATTTAGTTGTCCTCTCGATACGACATGAACATATGTTGTTCTATTGCGTAAATCAAAGCGTCTGCTTTATTAAACTGTTGATATGATGAACTAGACATCTATCACATTTTGATGCGTTCAGAGGCTTGTGATGGGGACGACAAATTAATAGCTTCGAGAGTAGATACTGTCAGACGAAGTGACGGCAGAACTGCAGCAGTGATTAATAGATCTCGGTTCCATTGCCCTCAATATTAAAGGCGAAAATAGGCATTGTTCTACTAAGAGCGACCGACTGGAAATAATATAAAGAAACATTTCGTTGTGTTTTTGTTGTTTCAGGTTAAGAACTATATTACACATCCCTACAAATATTCTAGAATAAAGATTACCATACTAAATCGATGTAGAAGGAGAACTGCAATTATTAACAGAATTTAATGATAAATTATCGATTTTAAACGCCATAAACTAGAAACTATAAATATAAAACAGTATTTAAAAGATGTCAGAGGTAATAGTTTGCCACCACTGATGTGGGTGTTAGGTGTCGGCGTATGTGTTTATAATCAGCTGGTCTCTGCATCTAGGTTGACCTAATATAGACTTTCTTAACTTCTGTTGAGTTCTTCTAAGTGAATAATATTTTTATTTAAAATTATTTATTAATATTTCCATCGCGGGTTACCATTTAAAATATTCAAAGGATTTTTATTCTAAATTAGGTATTTTGTAAAAAGAAACCGACAAGTTAAAACCTTAGTTCTCTCTACGGCTACTCTCTAGCTCCATACGTAGAGAGGAATAGTTGGAACATGGATCCTGAGAATGTAAGAAAGAGAAAAAAATTCCCAACGTCTTCGAGATTTAGTGGAAATGTGGTGATGATGTGTGTACCATAGCGAGACGAATCTTTTCGTCTTAGGAAAGTCCGAACTGAAGAAGGGCTCTTCATAATATCTAGGAAATGAATATTCGTTGATCTCCAATAAAGTGGGTTGACCGAATCCGAGAAATTACCGTAGCCCGCTACACAAGATGATAAAATGATATTTATGAATAGAACTCACAGATTTTTTATATTATTTTACCAAATAAGACTCCTATGGTTTATAAAAACTATTGACATATATGAAACAAATCTGTACGTACGATAATTTATGTCCACCATGAAAATTCAATCGGTCGTTTTCGAAAGCCTCTCCAACAACAATTCCTTATAATAAATTCTAATAAATATAATAAATAAATTCCTTACTTTTTGTTCCTCGTTTTTCTCCTCTCGCTTTCTGTCTATACTGCCTCGCCAAAATGATGTAATGTTTTTGTATGTAGGTTTCTTCATATTATGTGTAATTTATTAAATTCTGCAAATTCTTTAGTTTAAATACAACTTTTCTGATTGTGTTGATAATCGATATCACACCACTTTTTTATTATTTTATTATTTATTAAATCTAATAAAAATGAATTGATAATTCTGGCGTCTGCTATCAGTTTACTCAAAGGTATTTAAGATTCTGTAAAAATAAGGTAGATGGCTCTGTCAAATGATGGAACGATTAAATGTATTAATATCAAAAAGGTAACATATAGGGTCGAAAATTGTCGCTAAAAATAATGTCGCTGTAGCTTAGTTGGATAAAGCACCTTCCCCGGTTAGGAAAGAGATCCAGGTTCGAATCTCGGTGGCGCAACAACAATATTTTTCGATAAAATTGATTTTATATATATATCTTTATAATTAATATATTTAATTCATATTTAAAACTTTTTTATTATTACTTGTTAATGAAAGGATTTCTACAACACAACATAACCTATATGACATGAAAATTTCACGCCGCTTTTCAATATCTAAGATCGACCGAATAAATTGTTGCCAGCTTGCATTATGTAACATGAATGATTGAAGCGAATCTCCGCGTGCCAGGCAGACGCATACATAAATATGCAGAGTAGGATTAGACATTAGGCTCATTTATTAATAGAATTAAAGACTCTCACAAAACATTATTTTTTTTTAATTTGAATGAAATCATATTTTATTTGTGAAGTTGCGATTTAACAAAACAAGAAAATATAGTCACCACCGTGATTCGAACCTGGAATTCTCTATTTTCGGTAGATGTATTTAACCAATTAAACTATAATGATACTATACAATGACGTTAAATTCCATATTTTTATATACATACATTTTTTTATATACCCATACCCATAATATTAATGATTCTGTCTACACATTATGTATTCCTTAAATGTATTTTATTTACTTTCCTGAATCAATTAAAAGGTCGGGGACAATGAGGGTGTTTTGAGATGGCACCTGTGCGGCTCCGTTTTGTCACTTAAGTGATAGACAGAATTGCACAGCCGCCTATTAACATTTTTAAAAAAATGCCAATCGTCAAAAGTCCCACCCTATCCCGGAATCGTTTTGAGAGTTGTTTACTCTTGCTTCGATTCCATTCGACATTTTACAAAATCTTCAAAGCTTTTTGGAGAGTTTTTTAAAGTTAGAACAGTCAGCTACTAAAACCTTGTGGCGCCCCTTCACACTTCACTTTTTTATTTTCCTTTATTATATGACACAATTAATACATTTAATCGTTATTACATTCAGTCATTAACTGATGTAGGTTGGTCCGATTCATATTGAATTCAGAAGGCAGCCGGAGAGAATCTATAGAAGTCATGCACTCCCAAAAGGAAACCGTAAACATCACATTTACGCGTTGATGTCGCAGAACTCGGTCACAGTCCGGCAAAAATTCACCCTGTCCAAATCGCAATATGGTGCGAGGGAGAGCCAATGGAATGCTCCGTTAGGTCTCCCTAGCCACCGCTCTTCCCGGTATCATCCATCCCAGCAATCCCCAGCGGGAGACCCATACCCTAATAAAGTCCCAGAAAAATCCGAGATTCCTTTCATATCTTAATAGATCATGGTTCCGGGGGATCTGTTGACCTATTCCTTTTAATTCCGTAATCGTGATCTTACGTACCTACCTACAGTTGAATATATTTTTATTAACTAAACTATGGCAGCTTATCTCTTTAGTACATGTATGTATAAGATTTTTGATCATTATAAAGGGCCCAGTGCGGTTCTGCCTATTTGTGCGGACACTCTGTTTATGCGATGATCCTCTTGTGGCATTAGGTGTTGAGTGTAATGAGATATAAAGGAACCGCTGTAATTGTGGTGACATCAGATGCAATGCTGTTAACCTCCACGCCCGACTACCCACATTCCTGCGCGCACACGCGAACCGCGAGCTCCAACCAAGAAATTAAATGTATACTCCAAAATATGGTAAAATGTGAAATTAACTGATTAATGAAGTGACGTGACGTGCTTCTTTGGTCTAGTGGAAACGTACTCGCTCGGTGGTCCAGCGGACGGGGGTTTGAGCCTCGTCCGAGAGGGCATATTTTGTATTTATTGTAAATGATTTATCGTATACCCCACTAGAGCTACCATGCGTTGTAATATAGTCAAGTTTCACATAATAAACCTCACTGTACTTACCATCGTTACTCTTGCTTTCAGTCAATTTTTGTTCATCTTCTCTCGTCAATTGTTGAAACTCGTTGGGCCGTTTTTCAATATCTGGTCTACCTGATCGTGCCAAGTCTTCTGCGAGAATCCTCGGCGCAATACTTATCGAAACGTCGACAAAACTGATACTTAACGAAGATACGCATTTAAATGATTTATCTCATGAAAGAAAGCGATGAAAAGGGAAAATATTTAACATGCCAGTCAAAAGTTTTGAGTACGTTATTGACCGATTCCAATACAGAAATGCAATCCAAACTGTTTAATGTGTTTAACATGTTTAATGATTTCAGAAATTATTTAAAATTACAGTAGTATCGCCTAATAATTATAATAAAATGTTTTCATTACAATCTGGCACCACGTGCACATGCCCAGTAGTCTAAGTCTTCGTCCAGCGCTTACCTTAAGAGAATTAAAAAATACACACATATACATATATCAAATACCTAACATTTTTTTGCATTATTGATTAAAATAATATCCTGACTGTTATCCAGAAGCACCAATGTTTTATAATGTACAAAACTGTAATCAGAGCAGAGCTTACATATGCGCCGGAGACATGGTACTGACTAAGAATAATTTTTATAAGTGTTTTCGAAAATTAGAAAACAAAATTGTGAGGCGTATCTTTTGACCGGAATTAGAACGTGAATTTTGACGCAGATGCTGCAATGACGAGTTCCATACTTTGTATAATAAGAAAAGTGTCTCAAGGTTTATTAATGTAAGGAACGTTAGTCGGAGTACGTGTGTGTGTGTGTGGATATATATGGGCGGGTATCGCGCGCCGCGGTGCCAGTGCGTACGGAGCTTGAGCGGAGGGATGCCTGGAAAGGATTTAAACCGTAGAGGTCGCTGGGAGCGGCCTCTCACAGATTGCCCAGGCACTATTTCCTGCGGCGAAGTAACGCGCTCGATCCTCCGGACTGAGATGCACACAGAAGCGGACAGCGTCGACTGAACTCTCTTTGCTGAAAATCACAGACCTATCAGCCTCCTCTCCAACATCGGAAAAATATTTGAAAAAATCTTCCTCAATAGACTCCAAGACCAACCTGGACTCAAAAATGCAATTCCCGATGAACAACATGGCTTCCGAGCCCTTCACTCCACATATCACCAGCTTCTGAGAGTCGTCGAGTTCATCACCGACGGCTTTCGCAAACATCGTTCTACCGGCGCCATCTTTCTCGACGTGGCCAAAGCATTTGACAAAGTATGGCATAATGGCCTGCTATACAAAACCCTTGAAATCTACAACCTCCACCCCCAACTCTACGGTCTCCTCAAATCCTTTCTTCACAACCGTCCTTTCCGAGTCAAACTAAACAAATCCACCCTTTCCTCCACCAGATTCATGAAAGCCGGCGTACCACAAGGCTCCATCCTCTCTCCATTTCTCTACAACATCTTCACGAGCGATATGCCCAAAGTGACTGATAGATACTCAATCTCCGCACTTTACGCCGACGACACCGCCATACTAACAAACTCCACCAACCCCCTAACCATCACCGACCGGCTCCAAATCCACCTGGACGCCCTCTTAACCTGGTTCGAAACCTGGCGCATCGCCATCAATCCATCGAAAAGCGTCGCCATTCTCTTCACACGCACCCGCAAACGCGGCATTCATCCCAAAGGTCATATCATCATAAACAACATTGACATTAAATGGCACAAGACTATCAAATATCTCGGACTTACTTTTGACAGAAAACTAAACTGGAACACTCATATCACCAATTCCCTCCGAATAGCAAGCCAAGCAAAAGGATCTATCTCCTGCCTTATTAACAAATTTAGCCCTATCAATCCGAACATTAAAACTCTCCTTTTCAAATCCCTCCTCCGTCCCCTTCTCACTTATGCATGCCCCATCTGGGCCACTGCCAAATACACCAAAAAACTATACACTTTCCAAAACAAAACCTTAAGAACAATCCTTCAAGCCCCGTGGTTTGTTCGTAACTCCATCATCCAACGCGATACAAACACCCCCCCCCTAAAAACTCACATTCAAGATCTAGCCCAAAGATTTTTCTCCAAACTCAAAAACTTCCCAAACATCTCCATCGCCTCTCTTGGGCTCAACGATCCAGATGCCGACCCCGACAAACTCCTTCCCATTTCCCTCCTTTACAACCCCGATCCAGTCCCCTGAAGAATGGTTGAAAAGAGGCTCAGACCCAACAAAAAACAAAACTAAGTCACAAAAAACCTCAACAAAACTTATAAAAACAGCAAAAAAAAAAAAAAAACAAAAAACAAAATGATAAAAAAACAATTATCATAAGTTCAAAAACAAAAGAATTACAAAAAAAAAAAAAAAAAAAACCTTAGTTCATAATGCCTAAAAAAAGGCACCCCATTCTTCGGGGACACAAACCTCTAAACCGCCACACCATAGATTACGGAGACAAGGGGGCTCCGCCCCTATCACTCTAAAACCAGTCGACTGAACTCTCTAATCTGTAAAAACAATAAAACAAAATATTCTTAAGTTTAGTAGTATTTATTTTAGTTTAAATATATAAAAGGATGATGCTAGAATAAGGCGGCACTGTACATCAAGTGTCGCGCCTAATTAATTTGAAATACTTAACTTTCAGTAAATTGTTTAGAGGGTTTTTTATCAGAATTTTTTACCCTTCCAATTCATGTATTAATATAAAACACATATGATGTTTATTATAATAAGGTAGTTAGAAAAAGTGTCAAAGTGATTAGCGCTGATGCACTTGTAGTAGTAGATTTGGCGGTCTAGCCGCATGTAGAGTACTCAGAGTATCGTAGACTCTAAGGAATTGGAAAAAAAAAAAAATTGGGAGCGGCCTCTTTCCAACGGGATTTCTTCGAGTATATAATTTGCATTTAGTATACCATTCGTATTAGACTGTGTAATTATATTCATGAATAATCCGAGAATTGTTACCGAGAAGATCGAGATTTCTACCTATTACACACGAGATAACAATACACTATGGAGGATTGTTGAATCACACTACTAGCATAGAATCATCACAGTGGCGCAGCCGTTAATAGCTGGCGCCTCGCAGATTCATCGCAATTAAAATAGGAACACTTCAGCGGTTGGGTCATGTGAAGAGGACGACTAAACACCGACTGCCGAAGTCATTGCTAAACACCAGACCAACAGGGTGCAGGAGTTTGGAGTTATGGAGCTACAATGTCTACAAAGACATACCTGTCTTAGATATTTAGGAAAGTCGATAGATAATGATGATGATAATAATAATAAAAAGGATAATTTTTATAACTCCATTTTCATAAATAAATTCACCTCAAGGGCGCTTTACACACGTTGCATATCTTTAATGATTCAATTTAGTTTTGCTGATGGAAACCCGATATGTTTTGACATGTCACGTTGGACGTTCATTCATTGAAGAATATTCATAATGACCGATATGGCAAATTATATAATTTTTCCGCTGAATTGCAATTTGTATTGACATAAAGGATATATGATGTTCTCCGAGGTTATCGTCAAGCTTGACTTTTGCATATACGATGGTGATAATGTGTTGAATTACGAACTGTTCAGTTTGGAAGATATAATTTACTAATCAATACCGCTTACAACGCGTGTGGCATTTTATTAAAAGCAATTAATATATTACAAGAAAATCAATCGCGGCTTTATGGTGATTATTGTGTAACGTGTAATTACAAAAGTATTGACGAACTACTTGAACCCAGCTTGAACAAGTTGACTATTATGTTCACCTAGGACAACAAACTTCCATATCTGTAGGCATATCCGAAGGGATCGTTCGCAGAACAAAACTAGACTGAAGTGAATATGGACTCGCAACAAAAGAGAGGTAATGCAAAGAAGCGTGAAAGATGTCTGTTGGGCATCTTTTGAACACGAAGAGACTGGAAAATAAACGTATGGATAAGGAAACAGACAAGGGTAGTTGGTATAATTGAATTTGCCGACAAAATTAAATGCCAATTGGCAAGTCACATCGATCGGAGAACGGACAATCGTAGAACGGCTGCAGTCATCATCGCCGGTCAAAACCAGCTAGACTGACGAAATCCTCAAATTGTGCGGCAATACGTGGCAGCGACAGAGAAGAGGGAGACACTTGGGGAGACACTTCATCCAGCTGTGAATAGAAAACGGCTGATAATAATAATAAAGTAGAGGAAAACCACACTCGAGTTTTATCTCCATTACCGTGGCAGTCAGTCACGAGACTTTGATTTCTCGTCTCGGAAATTTGTCGGAAAGGTCGGTGTGTATCAGATACATAATTCCATGTACCGCCTCGTCTGTGCACACGCGCCAGAAGGATAATACTCAATCGTACCACGCGTACTAAATACACTACAGCACATCTCATTGTATGGGAGCACACCGAACTAACTGACGGATCTTCGAGTAGAATCATCTTAATATCCTCGCCATCACGTCGTCAGATTATAATTTTTGTAAACCTTCTGTTGATGAGTACCGGTACCTTTCAGGTGTTAAGCGAAGGCTGTACCATCTTAGCTGCGCCCTCGGTTATGACTGCCGTGCCAAATTGTAGTATTCAAATATAATTCAGATTTATTTTACACCTATGAATTGTTACATGAATTAATTATTTAAAAAGGCAAGATACTTAAAATATGTTTTCTTTTTGACATAAGACATCGAAGATAGAAATAGTGATTGATTTAGAAAATTTTACTATAATATATAGGAATTTACATCTTTGTAGACACCAACTCGGAAGAAATATATTCAATGACACGCGCGTCTGAGAAATGTAACATTTGCAAAATAATAATTAAATATATTAACATCGTAATAATATAGTTGTATATTTTTGTTTCAGGCATGCAATGCGACAGTGTGCGACTGCAAGGGGCTGAAGGGCCAGCCGGGAGCCTCCGGGATCCCGGGGATGCCCGGCCCGCAGGGGCCCTACGGTGACACGGGGTACGACGGGCCCGAGGGGCCCGAAGGCGAGATGGGAGGTGGCGGAGAGGAAGGCGGCTGGGGAGAGAAGGGATACCGGGTAAGACCTTACCTACACATTGTTATACCAGTTGATGAATCTATGATTTACCGTGGTGTTCCTTCCACAATATAACAGTTATATAATAAATTAAGCGAACATGTGTGTATATATATATATATATTGCTTTTTTATACAAAATATGTAACGATAAATTTATTTGTAAAATATTCAAACTATGTTATAAACGAAATTTGTTCAGTCTTTAAAAATCCATTAAAAAAAATAATAAAACATATAATTCAAAAAAATCCCTTCTAGAATTGGCTGCAAGATGTATGTATGCGTATGTTAATGAAAATGATGTTTTACCTTTTATGATACCCCGTAGATTCTGTTTAATTTTTTAGTTAGTTTTATTTACGATGTGTGAGATGAATGAATAAGCTCACAGACGTGTCCACAAAATTATAATTACACGGATATATTTTCAGATAACTTTTATAACGAAGGGTAGTTTCAGGGTCTTCTGATCATAGCTGAAGAGAGTGTATCGAAATTTACTTTCCGCATTGAGAATTGTTTCTATCGAAATCTAAAGAGAACTAAAATGTTATTTTCATAATATGACATTACAATAAAAATAAATAAAATAATTGTTTTAATTGATTATTAATTCATTTGTTTTGTTTCAGGGTGACATTGGACTTCCGGGCTTCCAGGGAGTAGCCGGAGTGCCTGTAAGTACCACAAAAACCATTTTAACTGTTTCAGGAGCTGGTGTGCTCGTGTATCGATCACACTCAGTAAAGATTCCCAATATTTTCTTTTGCTGTTACTCTCAACTAATATTTAATATTTTTTTAAACCAGTGACCACATACAATTTTTTTTTTCTGTTATGAATTGCATCTAGCTTAAACCTAGAATTATTTTTTTTGCAAATTCACTCTGTTCGATCTGCACAATATATACTATTTTAACACTGATTTTCAAAAAATTTGAATTACTCATGCTGACAGACTTTCGCACGGCGTGCGTTCAAAGGGGTTTCAAGTTACAACCTTTATTATATTATATAAATAAATACAAGGTTCTGATTTACCGCCAAAAACGTGTTTTTTAATCCAATTATATTTCAATTTTTTTTTTTAGAAAAACAAACTCGGACTAATACGATATAACTTTTTTTTAATACGTAAAACACGTTAAAATTGCATATTTTTTGCCTTTTATAATGTAAGTAGCCTTAAACACATGAACGATCTTTGGCAATAGTTTTTCATTCTTTCAGATTCCATTTTGTTTGCCAATTGGATACGTGGAATACACTTGGAGGCTAAACATTTTTCCAATATATTAGATTATTGAAGACGTTTCAAATATATCCATTGTGATAGAAAAGTGTGAAATCTTGTGTTATCCGGTATTAAATAACTATAAAATAAACTAAAGGAGTTCTCATGGCAATACATTTAAAACTAGTGTTTGTTTTCTACGACATCCTGAAATGTTACTTTTTCACATCTCCACAAGGTTAAAAAATGATAATTATCTAGAAATGCAAAATAATATTATGGTATTTAAAATCGTCGAGTATTAGAGCATCGTTATAGGTTATTAATTAGTTCAAATTAGTCCTATTTTCATAGCACAAGCAAAAGTTTGAAAATAGTAAGAATATTGATGTGACACGTATCCCGTGTACGCTATTAAAAAAAAATTTTTTTTTTAATATTAGAAGATATAATACATTTTAAAAATAACCAATTGGACATGTAGTATATACAAGAGAGTTCAATGTATCAGTTATACTGTGTACATATTTTTTAATTTCAGATACAAATTGATAGTAGTCTGTAATTTGTCTAATTGTGACGGGGAGATTGTTAAAAAATTTGATGCCTTGATAAATATAATGGTTTTGGGTTGCGGTATATTTTAAACGAGCATTGGTAAAAGAATGTGAGAAAATAAAAATAGGTCCTCATAGATAGAATCTCTTAAATATATAATACGCTGTTCTATTTCAGGGTATGCCGGGATCAGAGGGCACCAGGGGTATCCTGGGCCTGGACGGCTGTAACGGCACAGACGGGAAAGCGGGATCCGTCGGCTTGCCCGGATTTCCCGGGGAGAGAGGTCCCCCGGGTAACTCGGGTCCCCAGGGCTCCCGAGGGCTTGCCGGAGAAGGTGGAATCAACAGCGCGGGAGCCAAGGGAGACACGGGCTCGGCCGCGAGGGACGGAGCCCCAGGTGGACCCGGACAACGAGGGTACATGGGATCTTACGGACCTCAGGGATTCATCGGTGATCAGGTAAGCTAGTCACGGCTTGACACGACGGTATATGACTCCAGCATAGATACCTAATACAATCGATTCAGTCAAACAACGTCATTAAAGTGATAAGAAATTATATATGTATCATAACAATACTCTAGATCTAGATCATGTATCAAAGATTACAATTACATCGAGTTTCTTTCACCAAAAAAATATGGAGAGTTTTCATCGGAATGTCGAGACAAAACTATGTTAAACCGCATCAAGTAGACCAATATTTGATTAAAAATAATATGATGTAACATTGTATGTTTAGATAACTCAGAATGTAGAATAACTTATATTTGTTTTATTTTAATAACTTTTCAGAGTTTTAAAATAACTGTCATTGAACATTTTATTTAAAAAATCTATTTTAAATAACCTTTTTTCCATTCTAGGGTTCAGCGGGTAGCGTGGGAGAGTTGGGGGCGCGGGGCGCTCCCGGAGACGATACCACAGGACCTCAAGGGTTGAAGGGGGAGCCGGGAGATCTGGGAGATTTAGGCATCCCTGGGGAAGTAATATATGTCAATAATACGAGCACGGAGCTCATCATCGGCCTGGCTAAAGGCATCAAAGGAGATAAAGGATACTCGGGTATCATGGGCACCAAGGGAGTCAAAGGAGAAACAGGTTCCAGAGGCTATATTGTGAGTAGAATTTTAATATATAAATTTCAGTGGTTTCGTTTTTATCTCTTTTATGAAAGAAAACTCCTATAAATATGTTAATTTGTAATATATACAACATATTTTTAGTAAATTACGACACATTAATGTTTTTGTTTTAAGGGCCGACCCGGAGAATTTGGTGGTCAGGGTGACAAAGGGTTGCAAGGAGATCAAGGTCACGAAGGCAAAGTGGGTAAAGTGGGACCTCTGGGACCCAGCGGTGATAAAGGGATGAAAGGGGCGCCAGGTTTTGCCGGCATCCCGGGATACGACGGAGATTCCGGCGCCCCGGGAGAAGACGGTCGCCAAGGCCCTCCCGGCAGGCAGGGGACGCAAGGCCCTCCAGGAAAGTACGACGCGAATCTTGATGAGGAAGCTCCCCCGGGTAACGTAGGTTTCCAAGGACCTATTGGATATCCGGGAAATAGAGGTGCTGCTGCGCTTAACGGATCTCGGGGCCCGGTGGGTATGCTGGGTTCTCCTGGACCTCCCGGCCCGCCTGGAGTCCCGGGATACCCGGGTATCAAAGGATCATCCGTTAAGGGAGAGCGAGGGACCGACGGGTTCCAGGGGCCGGCGGGGGCGCAGGGCGCGGAAGGATCGCCCGGAGTCGATGGCGAAATAGGAGTAAAGGGTTTCGCGGGGCTGAACGTGATCGGACCAGACGGAGAGGACGGTATTCCAGGAAGGGATGGAATTACGGGTCAACCGGGAGAACGAGGAGATTCCGGATTCAGAGGACCGAAAGGACTTCCTGGAAAAGGATTTAATATCATGGGACCACCGGGGGATGACGGACCGACGGGATTACCAGGCAGAGGCGGAGATGACGGCTTTCCGGGAATACCGGGTCTACATGGACTCAAAGGCCTAAAAGGAGATGACTGCCCCGTCTGTCTTTCAGGTGATTAAGAAAATACTTAATTCATTTTATAAATTATTTACTAGACCTGTCTGGCTTCGATATTATGAGACTTAAATCGGGTTTTAGTTGGTCACTTTAAAAAACCGATGAGCCCAGAATGTGAGCTTAGTTAACAATAGGAGTATCTTTACTCATCATTACGTAACATTCACTATTTAATTTTGTGTGTTTTTCTAAAAGTGTTCATTATACTATGCATATTTATAGAAAATCATATGGTGGTTTATTTTAAAATTGCTGTGCTTAGATGAACGTTGCGGTCTTCCGATAATCCTTGATGTCAATGCTTGTCGTTCACAATCCATGCGTTGAACGTGGGTTCACCAAAATTTGTGTGTTCTGCGTTCTGCACATTCGCGTAGCAGCGTATACGTTAACCATTTTCGTCATCGGCTTCTAATATACTTTTTTCACCTAGCATTCAGATATGTCCGTGAGAACCGAACTCAAGGGTCTTTGTGTCTGGAAGCAGCGACGTCCCTAAGTAAAGAGCCGCCCTTAGACGAATTTCAAAGTGCCGCCCCTACTATTATTATCCGTCCTCCATCATTTCATTATGATTATAAAAAATTTCAAAATAAGTTCTTACCATGTATTTTTTAAATGCATGTCCTTTGACATTGAATTGTTTTATGACCCGGGCAATTTGCCGGTTTATGGCATTTGGTCCACTGATATTTTCTAAACATATGTGACTTATGTTAGATGTACTTATCGAATTATTTTCGCACAATTCTGATAAATGGACTCTCAAAGTGTGCTTTAAATTTCTGTTAGAGTTTTTTTTGTAGCAGACAGTAATATGAATATTTATATTAAATACAATATTTACTTGAAATTTGGCGACCCTTTCAGGAAGATAGGCTTTCGGTCAGCATGCGAGTCTTAGATTCTTTCAGATGGCAAAGTTACGACCCGTATCCACAAATGAATTTTGAAATGAAGGATATTTATCAGGGGAGGTTTTGGAACTGAACGATTTTTAACGAAATGACGTAGTTGATTGAATCGTTTGTGATTTTAAAGAGATCTTCAACTCGAAACAATCCTTGAAATACGGATTTTACGCCCATAAGATTCAGCTCTCAATTTTCAAAGTCCCCATGTACACATATGTCTCAGAGGCTCGCCATTTCGCGCCTCACTTCACGCTCATCATACGTCAAACACAATGGCGTCAAACACCTCCTATAAATTGGTAAATGTGTTTTGACATGTGCTCATTTTGGTCAGGTTCCTAATCAAACGTATTAGTGGGTTGGGGAAGGAGTAGGGGGGGTACTAATGTATACATCGGTATAATATTTTCATGTGAGAAATGATTTACTAAATTTTATTAAAGTGAGTCGGGGTAAGTGCATCTAAGTCTCCTGATTGCGTTTGAAATTGTATTCGAGTGCCGCAATCTATTAAGAAATATTATAAATCAATATTTGAAGAGACAGTCCAGAGATGGCGCAAATTCAAACGTTAGTTTGTTTGGAATATCATTTCAAATGATGACAGTTGTTCGATGTCAACTTGCGAGTTGGGTGTGCCTTTTCAATCTTTCCTATATCTCGATAGTCTTTTGTCCCAGGACACTGATATTAGGTAAACACTTTTATTTTGAGTTTTAGTTTGTGATGTATATGTTAGTTTTGTGATAATTTCCGCGGATTACGATCTATAAGACCAGACACACTTACCCCATAAATGTTACATCGCGAGGGATGTGCATCTACTCAGTGGTCGGTCCGGTATCCCAAACATTTATCTATGGAAACTTTCTCAATTAGTGATGTGTGGACAGTTCCATTATTTTTTTTTTTTATAGATAATCAACCAATTTCAAAAACAATCACTATGACGTGTCGCACTTTCCCCGTCTAAGCAATTCTACTAGAACTCAGCACGTGTTGCCCGTCATTAAGGACCAAAATAACTAATTCATATTATCATTAAGCAGATCAGTAAAGACATTTTCATTATTTTAACAATTTGTCGGAAATAATACAACTAGATGCTTTCACCCCAAATCCGGGGTAAGTCGTCCAATTTTCATAAAATGCTTTCATTATCAAAAGGTTACATTCCGATTTTTAAAGACTTAAATTAGGAAATGGTTAATGATCTTTCTATCAAAGTTGCAATGTCATTGCATCATCTTATGAAGTTTGAGAACAGTTCAAAGTTCATGTCGATGATTTATATGTCGCACTTACCGCGGTTCACCTTATTCTATTTATTGCTGTGGAGGATTTTAAAAATTATTAGTCCATATAGAAAAGTTTTGTAAAACGCGGACCTTTTGGGCCTCTATCTAATGTGGGCCCCAATGCACCACATTGGCTGTATTGGCGTATTTACACCGCTGGTAAAACATCAAAAATTATTGTCGTTCGCCAATTAGGTAAGTTAAATCTTCCCAGCAGCAGTTAAAACGGAATAAATGTTTGTGATTTAATGCCTTCTATAACGCGTATTAATATTTAATGACTTCTGCTATTTATTGATAGTTTATGATGGCTTAAGTGACGTTTATGTCTAATGTCTAATCTCGTTGTCAGATTGAGTTTTTGTCTCTTTCTAGCAATCTCAAACTGATCAAAATCATCATATCCCAACACGTGTACATGGTAATGAAACGTATATCAACTAATCTCTGAGATTGTCTCGTTCTGATAATTGATGTGCCTTTGTCGTTATTGGCAGTGCCAATTGAGCCTAGATATGTGATGTTAGTTGTTGTTTCAAAGGGGCTAGCCCCAGTATTAATAACACCGGCAGTGGGCTGCCAATACGTTAACAAGGGTCTCGCTTAATCACAGAGCTGTTCGCCGTGTTCCAGGGGAGAACGGATCTTTTATAAGTAAATGGTGGTACAAATTAATAAATATTAGGAACTGTCCTTCTCAAAACTGTGCACACGTGAAGCATGAAGGATAATCGTTCACAAAAATGTCGCGTTGAACATCTGAGAATCATGGAAGCAATATATAATATATCAAACAGCAGAGTGTTTTAAGCATTGTTAGACTGTGGACAAAAAACCGGTTTCTTTTATTACGCACCCGAAATAAATGATTTTACGATAAATTAAAAAAGGCAACAAAGTAAATTAATAAATTAAACCATCTACAAAAATTGCAGTTAGATTAATTTGATCTGAGAACATTGTTTTTTTCTTAATTTAACAAGGTCTTAATTTAAGCGGTCTTTAATATTAACATTTTTCCTTGATTTTTCATCTTTCATTTCTGGTAAATCGCCAAAAACTATTCTGAATATGAAGTGTTAAAAATATGGAAAATTTCCATACAACCAAAATTAACTTATAAGTGTGGAATCGGTCTCTTATAATTGTTACAAAAGCAATAGCTAAAATATTAATTGGATGTGAGCATCTTTACAAGGACCCGACACGGGTAGACAGTGCACAAGCAACCCTAAAGGTTGACGCATACTACGCTCGGTGTGAACGATAGAATGGCCCTGAAGCCTTCCATCTCCGGTTCCCAGTCCTCGATAAAGTTCTCTCAGCAGATTAATCAGCTCGCCCTGACCGGACATCCTGTGCGGCGCGTGTGGGCCGCGGCTGGCCACGGCTGATAGTCTTGTGCCGCGCGCCGACCTGATAGTGCGCCGACCGGTTCTTCGTTTCTCCCGATTCATTTAATTTGCAATCATGGCTGATGATTCACAGTGATGACGACACCGCGTTGGCGCGTTTCCATCAATCTTTTATTTAATATTTTAAAAATATTTGGCCAGTGTTAGAATACGGCTGAAATTATCTGCGCAGAAACGCGTTTGGAAAAGGAGCGTCGCCTAGTCTAATATGGCGCCAATCGCCATTCGTTTAAATTTGATGCACGTGAGATTAGAAGAAATAGGCCATCGGATCCTCCGGGACGATGACCTATTAAGAAATTAAAGAAATCTCGGACTATTCTGAGAATTTATTAGGGTATGGGTCTCCCGCTGGGGGGTTCTTGGCATTGACGATGCCTGGAAGAGCGGTGACTAGGAAGACCTAGCGGAGCATTCCACTGGCTCTCCCTCGCACCTCTTGCGACTTGAACGCGAATGTGACGTTTACCCTCCCTTTTTGGGGGTGCATGACTTCCATTCTCTGACTCGGTACCGGTATGATACCGGAGCCAACCTATGTCTGTTAATGACCGAATGTAATAAAGATGTAATAAGATGTAACAATGTTAAAGAAAAAAGTTAACTTTGAATGAAAGCCACAAAGTATTAGTAACTTTAAAATATATTCTAATAAGTTTTAAAGAATTTGTAATTTATTTCACGCATTGTTTTGTTGAGTGGAATCGAAGCGAGAGTAAACAACTCTCAAAACGATTCCGGGATAAGGTATCATTTAAATGAGACCAACTATTTTCTTGTATCAGATCGCTTTTTAATATATTCTACCTAATCAGCCGGATGCGTTTGGCAGAAATCCCACCCGCATTCTTACAGTGTCCGTACTCTGCATACCATCATTGTTGTAAATCAGTAAAATAAATTAATTAGCAGATTGCTTTGCTGGGTATATTACAGACCGCCTCAAATCCTCGCTCATTGTTTCCGTAAATTGCAATGCTGAAAATATAATTAATTGATAAGTGGTTGAACCACGGAATAACTTAACCCTTTCCGATCCAAATTAATTTCCGTGGAATAAGAAATATTTCTTGGTTATGTGTTCTGGTATTTTTAGAAAATGATCTGTTTACAAAAATTTAGGAGCTATCACTAATCATTACCAAACCTGAATTTCGGGCGATGCCGGATACCGATCGTTACTTATGATATAATTAATTTTGTGTATTAATCATTAAATAACAAAAACCTTCAGTAATAATGAATTCTAAGTGGTACCCTCAACGCCCATTGGCTGTTTGAAAGGGCGGTCAATTGACATAAAAAATATATAATACAGAAATGTTTTTAACATTTTTTTAATATACATTTGACAGTTTATACATTTTTCGAGTTATATATCGTAATAAGTAGTAATAAAAAATAAACACATACTTGGTAGACCAGCATGAGTGCACACAGCGTGTAATAGAGATGCCGATGGAACGAAAATCATTAAGTTACCAAAAGCCAACTAGACGCAACCGAACCTTAGAAAATAATTAAACAATGAATTAAAAAGAGTTTGAACTTAACCAATTATCGCGAGCAAATACAAAGTATTCTTACAATCATTTAAATTAAAACGTTATTCACCATTACGACTACGCCGCCTGGCGATACATTACAATATATTCGGTGTTTCGTATTAATATATAATTAAATACCTACTACGCGGAATAAAATATTTCTGCGCGGAAAATTTTTATTATGTTTTGTTCTAAAACGAACTGAATATTTTTGGAGTAACTTCAGCTTACGAAAAAAATAACGCAGCATTGCATGGAACACTTCGGTAAATATTTTTTTTCTGCAGGACTGGACGGCCGCAAGGGGGAGATGGGCGACAGCGGCCGCCACGGCGCGTCCGGCCTCCCGGGCTACTCCGGGCTGCCAGGAAGGCGCGGGGTGAAAGGCTCCGCCGGATACGACGGCATCCCGGGGCCGGTCGGCCACAAGGGTATCAAGGGGCAGCTGGGCGAGGCGGGCGAGCAGGGCGCCCAGGGCACCAAAGGAATACTGATTTATCCGCCACCAAACCTACTGCTGGCGGAAAAAGGATCTCAAGGAGATACAGGTGAGCTGGTTTGCTAAATAAGTACTATCCTTTTCTGTTTAAAACAACCTATATAAGATACATCTTCTATCCAGCCATCCAATATCCTATCCAGTAATATAATACTTTGCTTTGATAAGATGTACTTTATTTATATATTTTGTAAATTGAGTTGAAACACTTTGTTTTATTCTTCTATATTTCATTTCAGAACGTTTTCGGGAACATCTTCCCATTATCGATAATACAATCCAACTAAAGTTTAAAACATTGTCAGACAGTAATTAAGGGTAAGGAAGGTGGGGGTGGGGGTGGAGTTAAAATGGATAGGAGAGGGAATGTAATGGGTGGTATTTAGATGTTTATTATTCTTATTATTAAAAATTTCTAAATTCTCTTAGATGTCTAACTTTCATCCTTTGGCCAATTATGTAAAAGTTCTAAACTGCTCAATTTTTAATCCAGTTTTTACCTGACATAAATAAATAAAATCTTATTGATTGATATAATATGATATTTTACAGACATGTCGTTAATATGTAGTCCGCAAAGTGTTAAATTATGTAGATTTAGATACAAGCATCTAGTATGATACCTGGAGTCAATCATACACTGGTCATAGCTTAGTATACAGTGCAGCAATTGCTGCTAGATAAAATTATAAAAATCGCAGAATTTCATTCTCCCTAGTTTTACCAACGAATCAGCATATTTCATAATTGTTGGTCATAAAACTACCTTCGACTTATAGATGAATATGTACGGTAGTTCATTATGTTAGTTTTGAACTGTTGTTCTATGGAAGATTTCAATAAAGCGTATCTATGTATACCTGATTGATAATATTGTATGTGCCTGCAGGATTCTCCGGTGCCGAGGGTGAACAAGGTGAGAATGGATATTTGGGGACAGCAGGTTCGCCTGGACCCCCAGGCCCCAAGGGGGTACAAGGCGAACAAGGATACACCGGTTTGGGGGGCAGAAATGGCACGGACGGCCGGTCAGGTTGGCCAGGTCGAAGAGGCGCTAAGGCCAATGTCCCTAAGGAGTTTTTGCGAGGAGACCGCGGATACGATGGGTTCAGGTGAGCGATCGACCGGTTAATCGGAATTTTAAGTGAACACCTTTAATCTTGTCGGAAGAAGAACTGTGAATAATTCAACATTTTACCTGATACATATATTTTTACGATCATTGCGGAAGCGCATGTGACCATGGAACTAAATGAGATATATGGAAACAAAATTGCCACTACCCAACAAATAAAGGGTGACATGTTTAAAAATGGCAATAGTGACAATTTTACATTTACACTGCTGTTGAAAACATATTTGTATGTTCCAGAAGCATTTTTTTAAAAGCATATCAATTTTAAAATCTCCATTCTAGCTATAAAATCAGTAACAAATACGTTTATCTCAAATACAATTCAAATATTATTATTTTTTTTACATTCATAATTTTGAAACAATATCACATTTTAATTTTGTTACAATTTTCTTGCAGGGGAGATGTGGGAGAGCCGGGAGATGACGGAGTCCAAGGAGAATCTGGTGAGCCCTACACCGAGCCGCAGATAGATCTGCGAGGACAAAAGGGACTTAAAGGAATACCGGGAAACCAAGGTAAGAAGACTTAAACATTTTTAAAGTGGAATGACAAACTTGTTTAACCTAACGTGCTTAACACTGATGTTCTTTAAGTTTGTCGTACATGTTCTACCTACTGTCAGTCAGCATGATTTTATTTAAAGATGATTTATATAAATTACCAAACAAAACGCTTATATACATTATTTAAAAATACATTGTCTTTGGACTGTTAGACGCGGTATTTATATTAATGTATACACTAGGATACATATGCTTACATTAGTTAACAGGAATCCTTTAGTAATCTTTTCATTTGAGTAAAATGTTTTACAAATCTTGGTTTGACTAGATGATAATAAAAATGCTATAGCAGTTATATATACAGAATAAAAATAAAGCAAGACACCGTGCAAAATACTTGTAGGTAATGAATCTTTGGAACAAGTAGATATAGTAGTTTGTGTATTTGTGGAAAGTATGTTTGATAGAAATGAAACGGCTAAGAAAGATATCGAAAAGAGGGTGACTGCAGGAAATAAAGTGAACGGCGCATTGAATGGAATCATGTCACTTATGTAGGGAAGTGAGGCTTAGAGCTGGCAGAAGAAGAACAAAAGAAGACTAAATGCAGTGGAAATGAGATCACTTAGGCGTACATGTGACAGATCTATTTATGACAGAGTAAAGAATGTAAAGCTGATCTTATGATCGGATGAATGAGGAGAGAATGGTAAAAAAAATGTATGACGCAAGTGTTGATGGTACCAGAAGGTGAAGACGTCCAAGGAAGACTACTGATACTGTAAACCAAATACTGGAGGATGGTCATGTTAGAAACCTCAATAATCGGCGAGCTTGTATGAGAAGATGTATGGATGTGTATGAAGCGAGAATTCTATGTCAGGACAGAAGAGTGTGGCGCTCTATCCTCTCTGCCCTATCCCTGCGGAGAAACAGCGTGATAGTAAGTTAATAAATAAAAATAATGAATAAATTCAATTTCTTTAAATCAATCAACATATTGTTTGAAATTTTAGTCTCAATATATAATATAAACATTTAGAGACAAAATATCACCGCTATCTATTCATTAATAATTTAGGACCACGCGGCAGGCAGGGCACGAGCGGCGTAGTGGGAGACCAGGGTATAGAAGGCTTGAGAGGAGCACAGGGCGTGCGGGGGCTGAGCATCCCGGGAGCCAGTGGGCTGAAGGGCTTCGGTGGAATCTCGGGAGACTCTGGACCAAGAGGTGCGTCCGGCAAGGATGGATTGCACGGAGCACAGGGTTTACCAGCTCCCCCGGCTTCTAAGGGTGGTCGCGGTGATATGGGCTTGCCGGTGCTCCAAGGAGAATCCGGACTCAGGGGTCCACCGGGACCTTGGGGAGGTGACGGTGACCAGGGACCGGAAGGGATACCGGGGAGACCAGGATATATGGGCGAGAAAGGATCAACAGGAGAGAAGGGCGCCCCAGGATTTGAAGGATTAACTGGATTAAGGGTTAGTTAAAATATTCTAATTGATATTTTTAATCAACTACTACGTAGCCTAATATGAGTTAAATTCCATTAAAAAAATTAACAAAATTTGAAGAATTATTTTCACGGTCCCAAACGAAATATTGTGTAAATAAATATCAGATATCTCATAGAGACGAAGCTATGTATGAAGTATGGGGTAATTACAGGGCTTACAACCTGTTTTAAAGATTCCCATTTAGTTGACATATATGCTGTTTCAAGGAAAAAATGAATTATCAAATTTGGTCCATAGATGGCGATGGTGTAGTGGTACTCGAAGCGAGTCCACATATTAACATATATACAACTTTCAAAAATTTGATAGATGTGGAGATTGATGGGTGAGAATGGTGAACGTTGTATTTATATAAAGTGATCACTTAATCCAGCTAATAATAATAATAATAAAAACAGCTTTGTCTTTATGAAATATCTGATATTTATTTAATAACGGTGCCTTTGTATATAACAATCCAGTAATTGTGTGTTCTTGGACATATTCAAATATTGCTGAGATATTATGTTTTACTCCCATACCCATTATAACGAAATTTCAGTACAGTAATATGATATTTATTACACAATATTATATATAATGTTAAAAGTGTGGACACATTATCAAAATTTGTATTAAAAATATCACAGACCTATGTTCTGAAAAATTGCAACTTCACAATAAGAATCTGTTCTCCTTAAAAATGAAAATATTCAAACTGAGGACCGTGACCCTCCTCATTCAAACAGTACATTTAGTAAAAACTCACCCACTTTAGGGATATTAACATTTTATCAAAGTCAGGGGTTTTGAATATGTTATAGATATACAAAAAATGTTGCCACACAGTCGGAAACAGAGTCTTTAACCACCTGGTGCAGATTGTTATTGATTTGATATAAATTCAAATAGGGTTTTCCAGCAACTATTGCGTAGAATTGTATCACTAATATTTCCTAAACAATTTTTTTTTATTTTTTTTAATTTTGTCCCCATTGCGATACGAAATCTGTAATATCAATATCAATCAGACTAAGGTACCTTACATTCTGAAATAATAAAGCTCAGGCTTACAGAACCCTGAGGCTGAGGGGATAGTGACGGATTTTTAGAGTTGCGCATGTCGCAAATGCAAAGGGTCCCGTTTTCCAGAGGGATCCCAAATCATTGAGAAACGGGAAATAAAACCAGTAAGTAACATCGAAGAAAGCTTAAAGAAAAAAGAAACAAATTAAAAAACCTATAAATACTGTTTTAGCTCCAAAAATACTGCCAGATTCGATTGCACTCGGCTGCCGTCGGGTATTCATGACTTCCTATATGTTCATCTAGTCTGATATCGATCTATATTGATGTTGCTATTGACAGTTCATGTTGTGTTGTAATACTATCATTTTGAAAATATTGTTATAAAAATAACACAACGCTATTTTTGATCACTAAACTCTCGTGCAGATGTGTGTAGTAGTAAAATATTTTTGGTGATAAATAAATTGTAGCTTATAATCTCAAAGCTTATTGACTGTAGCACAAATTTGTGGAAAAAAACTCTGCATATGTCATGGAGTCATTAAGTTTTGTATTTGAACATCGTGTATTCATTGGGACTTTGGCTATTACCGTACCCAACAAACAAATAGTACAAGAATATCTAATTAAATTTGTCAAAATATTATCTGAACTGAATTATTTTAGCAATAACCGTCTTATTAGAGTGTGATATAGAAAATGTTCTATATCACATGTCTTAGGTTGTGATATAGAAAAATATATGTACATATATTGTTAACTTTTGTTATAATGGACACCCAAATTTTATTAAAATTATTTTGTAGGGAAGAAAAGGAACCCAAGGTGATATCATTTCCGGAAAACCAGGATTACCAGGGGCATTTGGGAAACCAGGAAACACAGGCTTTATTGGAGACCAGGGCCTACGAGGGCCCGATGGACCCCAAGGAAATCAAGGATTGAAAGGTTTAAAGGGAGAAATTGGATTCCCTGGAAGGCGAGGGATTACTGGAGACATAGGACTCGAAGGCTATAGAGGATTAAATGGAAGAATGGGTATCCCTGGAATACCAGGAGAACCGGGAGATACTGGGGAAGTAGGAGAAGTGGGTCAACCCGGTCAACCTGGTATAAAAGGTCGTCCAGGACCATTCGGGATCAAGGGGATAATTGGAGATATAGGGCCGCAAGGGAGAGAAGGTTTTCAGGGGAGACCAGGAATAAAAGGATATAGAGGATTGCCGGGACTTAATGGACAGCAAGGACCGAGTGGAGAAATTTCATTCAGTGGTCTAAAAGGAGACGTTGGAGAAGAAGGTATTATGGGCCCGCCAGGATTTGATGGGATGGAGGGGCGTCAAGGACTCAAAGGAGAGCATGGTGACGCAGGATTAATTATCGGTGGCATTATGGGACATAAAGGTGAACAAGGAGACGACGGATATGACGGATTAGCTGGTCTCAACGGAGAAAAGGGGGAAATTGGAGATTACGGCTTAATAGGATTCAACGGATCGCGTGGAGATACAGGAGCAAAGGGCTTATCCGGCGTTCCGGGAAGGTCTGGGAGAAACGGTCAGAAGGGAAATAGGGGGCTCATTGGAGCATACGGCCGAATAGGAGAAAAAGGTTTCATGGGGATGGAAGGTGAACCTGGACGCATAGGAATCCCAGGAATGCCTGGTGAACGAGGGCTTAACGGAATTATCGGTTTGGAAGGACGAAGAGGAGAAAAGGGCTTTATTGGATTACCTGGAATAACGTTAAATGAAATTGGCACTATAGGGGACTATGGAGATCAAGGAATGAATGGTTTAAAGGGCAAATCAGGTGATGTTGGTGATGCTGGAGTTGTAGGACTTCGAGGTATTAAAGGCCAATCAGGAGATCAAGGATTCCAAGGAATGCAGGGAGATGAAGGCTTTACTGGAGTAGTGGGAATTATAGGAGAGGTGGGACCACCAGGTCTACCAGGAATGCCGGGGATTGGAGCTGAAAGAGGAGAGCAAGGAAGATCTGGCTATGATGGATTAAATGGAAGGCCCGGAAGGATCGGTCAAAAGGGAGCTCCTGGTGATTCAGGCAGAAACGGTCCAAAAGGTATTCAAGGACACCCTGGTCTTATATTTACAGGGTCCAAAGGTGAAAAGGGAAATGATGGTAGACCAGGTCAAAGAGGAAGATCAGGAGCTTATGGAATACCCGGCCTCGATGGCCAACCGGGTTCAGAGGGTTTCAAAGGAGAGGAAGGTAATATGGGTATCACCGGTGGAAGTATAAATGGAATGGTTGGCGATCGAGGTCCTGAAGGATATCCAGGAATTAATGGACGCACAGGAATACGTGGCGATGTAGGTTATCAAGGACAAACTGGAGCCACAGGAGAAGTTGGATTAATGGGAATTCAAGGGGCTGAAGGTATGAGTGGAGAATTCGGCTTTGCAGGAATTAAGGGTTTCAGAGGAGATATCGGAGAACCAGTACATCCAAATGATATCTTACCCGGAATGCCTGGAGATATTGGCTGGCCAGGCATCCCTGGTTTCGTTGGAGCGGTTGGTGCACCAGGACCAGTCGGATTTGACGGCATCGACGGACTGCGGGGAGAAGATGGTATGCCTGGACTTAGAGGTTTACCAGGATTGGCTGGAAGACGGGGAGAAATTGGTTACCAAGGAGTTCGAGGCCTTCAGGGTAGGCAAGGAAGGAAAGGATATCAAGGCGCAACAGGATATCCTGCTCCTAGCGTAGGGGCACCAAACAGCAGAGGATTTTTCTTTACGCGTCATTCTCAAAGAGAAGTGGTACCTGACTGTCCTAAAAACACAATTAAATTGTGGGATGGATTTTCATTCCTTCACATTATAGGAAACTCCAATTCGCACGGACAAGATCTAGGTATATATACCTACATTATGTAGCTAATGGTGTTATGGCTAATAAAGTACAATTATGAGAATAATTCAATTTTTAAATATTTGCTAAAACAAATGTAACATTTTAGGTTCCGCGGGAAGTTGCCTACGAAAGTTTTCAACTATGCCTTATATGTTCTGCAACCTAAATGAAGTTTGCGACTTTGCACAAAGAAGCGACTACAGTTTTTGGCTATCAACTATGGAACCTATGCCTATGACGATGACTCCGATAGTTGCAAGAGAAGTCGGGAGATACATTTCGAGGTAAGTACTGATAAAATCATAATTATTCAATTAATTCTGAAATTATGGAGGTGCTAACACTAACATTTATTAAGCCTTATTATTAACCTTTGTTTCCATTTTCATCTCTTCTGAGATGATATTTTCACTTTCTACTGACCATGAACTCGTGTTAATTCATTACATTCTGCAGGGTTTCGAAAGAGAGAAAGGAGTTATTGAAAAATATTTTACAAAAGTCTGTTTAATTCAGTCGGATATTTATGTTTATAAATTACTAGCAAGAGACATTCATCATTCATGTACCGAGACCATTACTTTCTATAATATTATCTTCCAAGAATATGAGACATCAACTTCATCAATTTCCAGATGTTCAGTGTGCGAGGCTCCGACCCGGGTGATCGCTGTGCACAGTCAGAGCATGTCAATCCCGCAATGCCCCGGTGGATGGGAAGAACTTTGGGTTGGCTACAGCTTCCTGATGGTAAATATATTTAAATTATAAAATGAATTAGTATATACAATTGGAAATCAATTAGCTTGATAATCTACATATGTACAACTTTTAGAACCACCACACAACACTAAATCCTTCTTTAATATATCATTTTAATTCAAAATAAAAATATATTGATATCAGCTTCAGATATTACCTCTTACTCTTTAAGTTGTCATTTTTTTTAAGTATACAATGCCACAAACAGAATTTATTTTAAACCATTCATAAAGATTTTTAGTACAAAATAATATATATTTTTTACATTGTTTATGGATGTATGCTGGCCTAGTGTATAGAAGATTAAGCCATTAAATCATAGTTCTGTGACGATGCAGCCGATCAGTAATCCCATTTGTTTAAAATGGTTACAGTGTTGTGAGGCAAGCGGCATCCTTGTATCTATTGTTTTATTATCAAGAGTTGACCTAGTCAATAGAAATTAAAATAATAATGTTATAAACTGTAAAAAATTTGGTGTCGACACACTGATCTTATTGTTCTTCCGAGGTGTGAAATTTTTCAGATTAAACATTTTTTGTTTATGTTAAAAGAAAACAAATGTAAGAAATACACATAGCCATAGTGTTTTGTCAAGACCAAAATATTTTGTCTTAACCAATTTTTAATATTAAACATTTTACACTGTATGTATAAGGTTTAAGATCATGCTTAAGCAAATGTGAAATGTTAACATAATAAAACATTAAAGTTGAAACATGAATGCTCATTGAATAAGCAACCTAACTCATAAATTAACTAACTTAACCTACAAACACTATACCTAACCTGGATTATGTTTTAGCATACTGACGCAGGTGCACAAGGTGCCGGCCAGTCCCTGGTCTCTCCTGGTTCTTGTCTTGAGGAATTCCGGACGAGACCATTCATCGAATGTAATGGCATGGGACGCTGTAACTACTTTATGAACATCCTTTCCTATTGGTTGGCTACAATCGAAGACAACCAAATGTTTAGGAAACCTGCCCAGCAAACTCTGAAGGCAGACTTAACATCGAGAGTTAGCAGGTTAGCAAAAATTATTTATTTTGTTAAACTTTTGTTAAACATATACAATGTGGTCACCCTTTATCATGGAATGTTCAAGTAGTGAGTGGGAGTGATCTTCCAAAAGTATAATTAAACTTTTAGCCATTTAAAAACTCAGTCAATAATAAGATCATACTATTTTTATTGGGAAATGCATAATGATTAGTTAAGTTTTCCACAGGGTCCCAATTGTCCCTCTGCATATCCATTTGAACTTGTCGATATTACATCCTTGGAAATATTTTTTAAATCAATCGATAAATGCTCTTTAAAAACAGATTTTAAGTTGGGAGAGAAATCAACTTCACAAACTGCCGAAACTAGCTGAAACAATTTTTGCAACGGCCTTCATTCATTTTTCTTTTCCACAGTTGTAATTTATTCCTGAAGTATTCCCCTGTAACTTAGGCATACACTTGAGGAACCGCTGCCTTAAGATATCCCATACCTGTAAATTCAATATCCAAATATCCTGTTACATTGTTCACTTGTAAAAATATTAACAATTTTATTACCCAATATTTACAAAACAAACTATGTTTGAATACGGCAAAATTCTACTGAATCAAACCATGATTACAAAATTTTTGTCTTCTAAAATGCAATGCATTAATTTTCTGCTAGATGTTCGGTGTGTATCCGTCAGAGACCTGCTGAGCGGCTACCGCCTCCCTCGTCGCCAAGGTTGTACTTACCGGAAGCGGACGAGCTCAGGAGGGTGCCTCCTGTGTCTCCTCCTACGATCAATCCCCTCCGAAACCGAGCTGGAAGAAGACGGCTGAGGCCAAACCGAGTCCGTCCCACAAGACCTTCACAGGGTTAAACAAGTGTCATACTAAAACCAAAATATTTAAAATACTTGTCAAATAGTTCCACGTAAACTATGCCAGTAGTAATTTGCAACGAGCTTAGGTGTGCAATAATTGAGGGATGGTGAAGTTACTGAAAGATATTTCCGAGTACATCTTGGTAAAAACATGACATTACAATATTATTATCATCAAAATGTGAGCGGTACGCTTGCTTGTTTATTATACCACAAGTATAGCTTGCTTTTAAAGAAATCTGAATACGTTTCGCTTAATAAAGTTGGCTTGAGTCGTAAAATATAAAATATCTTCAAAAAGGTTAGGCTCTTCCACCTGGCTTGCCAGCATTCTGATCTTGAATGCATACATTAACTATCTAAAATAAGGTTTCATAAAATATATAATTGTTGACACTATATAAACAATGAACAAATTCAAAACCTCTTACAGATCAAGATCTCAGCAGTAGATTTATAAAAGTTGTTCATTTCTACAATAAAAAAATGACAAAAATCTGCTGACTTCTTTCAAATCTCCTAGACAATTGTTTCTAAACCTTTAATGAATATAGATTTACAAATGTTTTTTGTGAAAATAGAAGTACAATTAGTAATTATCAAACAAAATACGTTTTTATCAACTGATTTTTAAGGTTTCTCTGATCAGCTTCTCGACAATCATTGATATTGATGTTGTGTTCGTACAATTTAATTTAAAAAATCTAATTAACAACTTGATTATTTAAATATAAATTTAGTTTAATTTCATTACGTATATTTTATAACTAATTTAAATTCAATTTCACATCCACCATGAAAAAATGAGAAAAATATTAAAAAAAACTATTATTATAGAAAACGTTTTAATTATTTTATTACATTACATATCGAGTCACTAGATGATATTTCCTCGTGCAGGAATTAAATGTTACTTGTACATAAATAGCACTATATATTAGTTACCGTTCACTGTGCAAATATATTGTATCCAAGTGATTAATTATCATTTGACATTCAACTGCGGCAATTTACTTTTAAATTTTTCCAGTCATTAGTTTCACATCATTGGTGCTTTTCTGCATTACGAATAAGATAAAAGATATAAAATCTAGTAAATATTTATACTATGAACCCATTGAGTTATATATATACTTGTAATGCAAAGGCATACATTTTTTACCAAAAACGTCACAGTGAATTCAACCCTGACATTTCATACGTCACTACATTTAAGTTTAGAACACTGCCATAATGTAAATGATTATTTTTAATTTTTTAATAAAACATACTATGAGCGTACAGATTCATGTATGTAATCAATCATATATTTACTGTGCCAGAATGTATTTATGGATAAATAAATTTTATAAAAAACCTTTCAAAAAATGATTATTTTTCAATATGCAATATTATATACTATCCTGGGCGACCTTTCCATAATCCTCTATGAAATAATATACAGTGGAACCTTGATTCTCGCAAGTCTCTCTTCTCCTACATATTATTTGAGAAAAAATGTATATTTTCAAACATATCCTCGGTTCTTAAACAACCAACCACTACTTGTAAAAATCTGTACAACACGAAAAGCCCCGCTGTCAGAAATGTATGAGAAACGGGAGTTACAAATATTTGTAGAAAAATTTCACCCTGACAAAGCTGTAGCAAAATGCATCATAAACATTAACAATGCCATGTTTCACTTTAAATATTTTTTAGAAAGCAGGCATTTTTAATGAGATGTAAAAGAAAAAGAACCCTAGAAAGAAAGTCATCTGACAATAACATCTTTCTCAACTCTCCTCAGTACAGGTAAAGTGCAGCTAAATTTTAATAACAGATCAATCTGTTTATTGTGTTGCTATGTATTTTTGGGAATCAGAATTAATCCAATCTACATTACTTCTAATGGGGGAAAATGATTCAGTTTTCAAACAGACTTCTGGAACAAAATAAGTTTGAAAACCGAGGTTTCATTATACGGGTATAACAAACCTAGTTCACAATATTTTATGGGTGGATACCTTTAATTGTGAGTCGAATATGTGCAAATTTTCCACCATTGCAGAAAATATTATTTTTAATTTTTACAAAATAATGTTAAGCGTAGTTTTCGTACTTCAAAATAAATATATGCGAAATGTATCCATTATTATTCAATATCTTTGTTTCAGGCCCTAAATCATTTAACAAAAAATAGTATCGCCGCTAGATATTCGATAACCTTTAAATTTTTGTATTCAATATATAATTTGGAATCAATAAAATATATATATTTTTTTTTAAATTGGCGTTTCACCCCTATGGAGTGTTCATTACCGAGTAATTTTATTTAATGTGAAGTTTCTTTTGGATACATTTAATTTTTACAGGTTTATTTCATTAGCGTTTAGGAACCTTGTTATTATTTTTAAAATGGTTTGATTGTTAGATGATAACAAAGTTGGGATGTTGATGGGGAATGGAGTTTTGTTGTTAGAAAGATCTTGGATTAAATTTGGATACTGGTCATTGATAGGATATCCTAAAAAAACATGATTTAATTTTTCCTATTCTAGTTGACATTCACACATAGGAGAGTCCCGAATGCGGATTTTAAACAAATGAGAATTGATACAACAATGGCCGATTCTCATACGGCAGATCGAGGAAGTTTCAAACTTATTTAATTTTGTTTTGGAAAACCAGGGCCTTGTAGGAATCTCTGACTGAATTTCCGCAAACCATTTACCTTTTAGAAGTTTCCCATTGATCTCTCCAAATGCAGATCATTTTCTCTTTGAGAATAGGAAGTATATCAGATATTGTCACATGATTATGTAAAGGGACGCCAGAAGTAGAGGCTTCCTTTGCTAAGGCAACGGCTTTTTCGTTTTCCGGAATTCCACAATAACTGGGAATCCAAGCTAAAGCAATATCCATGTCTTTTTGTTTCATACTAAGCATTAATTCTCGTATTTGGATACACTGCTCGTCTTCGGCGTATGAAAAGAGACACGATTTTAATTTTTGTGGGACGCTAAGAGAATCTGACAGGATCAGGTTTTTATTGCAAATGGGTAAATTTTTCATAATATATTTTAATGTCTCGAGGATTGCAATGGCCTCAGCAGTAAATATTGAGGTTTTTTTTTGTAATCGATATTTCTGTGCCAGGTTTTCTGAATCACAGAATGTTGCTGCCCCGGTGTGACTAGTTAAATCTATTTTGGAGCCATCCCTAAAGAAAAGTTTCCAGCCCAGCCACTTTGATCTGATAATATTGATGAAGTCACTTTTGGCATGGGGGTTATTCTGGATTCCAAATGATAGTAGTATTTTGGGGGTGAATATATGGGTTTGGAAATGAGTGGCATATAGGGGAAGAAGGTTTTGTCTTAAAATTTTGTCAGAATACATCTGAAAAGTCTTGAAACTATTGGTCAACAGTGGGGGACTTTAATTTTTCCAATATTAACTAATTCTAAGTTGTTCTGTAAGAGTTTTAATATTTGGTATTAGAGGATGATCTTTTTGACGCACACATTTGAAAATAAATTTATCAGACATAAACTGTCTTCTCAATTGAAGTGGAGGATCTACTGTTTCTACCTGTAGAGCATTAATTGGGGAAGACCGCATTGCTCCAATTATTAACCTAAAACTTTGCGACTGGATACGATCCAGCCTTTGTAGATTTTTTTTTAAAGTTGGTTCCATAATGAAAGGTGCATAATCTAGATGACTACGAACATATGCGTGATAAAATAATTTTTGGGTGTATGGATTGCAGCTCCACCACTGCGAGATACTGCTCTCATAGTATTGAGACTTGCTTGATATCTATTAACAATTTGGTTTAAATAGGCGTTCCAAGTAAGTTTGGAGTCTAAAATAACTCCCAAGAATCTAATTTGGGACTTAACGGGGAGGGTTTGATCAAGGCAAGTTATATGTACAGCGGGGACTTTTAGTTTTCTGGTAAAGATGATTACACTGCTTTTTGTCACAGACAATTCCAATCTATGTCTCATAAGCCAATCAACCAGATTGTTTACGCTATCCTTGAGAATTTTTTCTAACTGATTTAAAACTGGACCCGAAGCGTAGATAAAAAAAGTCATCAGCGTACTGCAGGATTTGAGAAAGAGGATGAATAAGGTAAGCTATGTCGAGAGTGTATATGTTAAATAGGATAGGAGATAACACAGACCCTTGTGGTAGGCCTCAGGTGACAGTTCTGAATACAGGAGATGATCCTTTCACTTCTACCACTATTAACCTTTGGAGAAAGAGATTGACGATAAAACAAGTTAATTTAGGGGAAATTCCTATACCTAGGAGTTTTTGTTCCAGGATACTGATGTTGACGTTATCATATGCTCCACTAATATCGATGCACGCTCCAATGAGATATTCCCCTCTGGAATGAGCGATCTGAATATCTGTAGTCAATATTGATATGCTCTCAACTGTGTTTTTCTTCCTTCTGAACCCGAATTACGTGTTTGGGAGGATTTTTTTGTTTTTTACTTTTCCAGTCAGTCTTCTTTTTATCATGTGTTCAGTAATTTTAAATAAAGTAGATGATAAGGCAATCGGTCTGTACGAGAGTCCTGAATTGGGATCTTTTTTTATTTATTTAATTAATTGAAATAATTACATAATTACAATTTTTTTCAAATGCTTATATCTCTGACATGGTTGAAATTGAGCACATATAACTTTTAAGTGCAAGCGGTGCTCTCATGAAGGGCTGGCTCCCTGATCATAGAACAGCATCGACTGCAGAGTAGCCACACATATAATAACAGCCTTAACCGAAATTTATTACTTATATTGTGAGGTGTAGAGCCGGGGCCCCACATCTCCACCGGCCTGCACAGGCATGACAGATGCGAGTTCTAATAAGATAAAACCCAGAATCAGACTTTCTTATCTACCAACGTTCCACCAAATCTTCAATCGTCAATTGAAGAAAAATAATAATTAAAAGTATCAAAATATGAAGGTAGGATATTTATCATAATTATTTACAAAACAAATTACTTGTCATCACTCCATTTTGCACATCGTGGAGGTAGATTTTCCTTCCCAAAGACTGGTGGTCGCCTATCATCAAATGTCGTGCCGAGATACAGAACTCAGCGCCACTCTCTGTGATCCATAGTAGTTAACATCAGTGGTATGGCATCAGCCCAGCGCATCCAACTTCAAATTTATGGCCTGGCAGGACAATACCCTCTGCCAGACAGAAAATATCCAATATTGCGGTCCCATCCAAATGTGCAAAACATACCGCAGGTATTCCCCTATCTGCCAGGATCCGATGATCCAACGTGACACCAACAAATAATCTCTCTCAAGATTGATGTGGCAACAATTACATGTCCTGGTATTGGACAAATATATTTCGAAATGACCCCCACCCGGCGTCCGCCCGCGCCTCACAGGCATAGACTAAAATATACTATTTATTGATTCCATTATGTCGAGAAAATTATCCCATATAATATTTACCTAAGGTATCTACTTAAAACTTAACAATATATTAGATTGAGTCATAAATAACTTCAGTTTTTTTTTCATAAATTTATTTTTCAACAATAAAAAATATAAAATAAATTAATCTACAATGTATTCTCCATTATTTGATATGACTTGTTCCCATCTAGTTTTCAATTTATCGATTCCTTCCTCATAAAATTTGGCTGGCTTGGACTGGAAGAAATCTCAGACAGCCTCATTTACTGCCTGGTCAGAATTGAAATTTTTGCCATTTAAAAAATTCTGTAAGGAGCAGAAAAGGTGGAATTCTGTTGGAGCAAGGTCCGGTGAGTATGATGGATAAGGTAAAACAGACCAGCCAAATTCGAGAATTTTTTTTGAGTCACCTTGCTGTATGTGGTTTTGCATTGCAATGACATTTTTGCAGTTGACGAGTGCAGGGCGCTTCTCCAATAGTTTTTCTTGAACTCTTTGTAGCTGCTAAACATACATATCGCCAGTAATCGTTTCATTCCGATTTAAGAATTCATACCTCGGCGATCCCACCATACGCACAACAAAATCTTCTTCCCGTGAATGTTCGCTTTAGGATCTGGTAGAGGAGGTTGATCCTTATCAAGCCACTGTCTTTTACGGACGATGTTTTCGTATGTGATCCATTTTTCATCACCGGTTATAATCTTGTCCAAAAAAGTTCATTTTTTTCGCATGAGAGATTACATGTGGCAATTGACAGTCAATCAATTTTGTTGCATTCACTAAGATTATGGGGTACCCATACTCCCAATTTACTGACTTTCCACAATTTCTCGAGGTGGCGGCAAACAGTTGATTGAGACGTATTGAGCTTCTCTGTTAACTCTCTTGTTGTTTGACACATCAAATACACATATTTTGTTCCAATATTATCTTCAAAATGTCGTCATCGAAGTCTGGGTTCATCTTTCAAGGTTACGTCTCCAGAACGAAATTTGACAAACCAATTTCTAACTGCCCGATCGGTTATCACTCCTTCACTGTACACACTGCATATTTTTTGAGGCTTGGCTGCAACACTATAGCCTTGTTTAAATTCCCAAAGCATCACATGGCGAAAGTGTATTTTTTGATTCTCCATTTTTAATGTAACGTGCACTACACTAGACTGCTGTTTAAAGACTAACCAAACTTTCAACTGTGTAACGAAAACAAAAATCTCTTTTCTGGGTAACCCATTGTGTGCGTAAACAACAATAGCAGGTACTATCTACTTGAGCGGAAGTTATTTATGACTCAACCTAATATGTGTGTGTAGTGTATTTCATCATCTTTTTTTAAACATAAATATTATTTTGCAACCTGTGTATGCATTATTTATATGGCAAATCAGGTATTGCACATACAATCCGACCACGCTGGAATAAACATATTATTATTAAGTTTGGACAACTACCACCTGGTACTCGTGAGTTGGAAGATAAATTACAAAATTGTTGTATTCTAATTTAATAAAGTACAAAAAATAAATGTCGTAATATCTTTCTTTTTTCAGCAATAATTTACAGTATGTGGAACTAAAGAGTTAAACATTTTATCTGTGTATGTACTTGGTTCACAGAATAATACAAGTATTTCAAATGCAAAAATATGTATTTTTTTTAATATCCAGTGCACATAATATAGAATTTTTGAAAACAAAATGAATCAATATAAATAATAGTAGTATGCTTAACCGTATGTTGGTTTCTCACTGAACTTCTTTGTTTACAGCGTTAAATGCTTCGGTTTTGTGATCAGACACATTGGGCTTCGTCTCGTACGTACATATAGTCACACCGTGCCTGTGAGCCGCTGTGAACTCACCCCTTAATCCGATGTAGTAAATCTTTGTTGTCTCTGACCCAAAGTTTGTAGGGAAATGTAAGGTGAGATGGGTCACAGAAGAAAAGGCTACAATTCTGTAAAACAAGGACGAGCCTTAGAATATATACAAAAGAATAAGTCGCAAGTGTTTGACACATCGACTGATTATCCAAGAAACAAAACACATACTTTGTAGAATATTCCAAAGTCCCCGCCGTGTCCCTTTGCATTTCGAACTGCTGATCGGGACACGATCCCACCTCATCAAAAGTCATATGCGGCCTATTTTTAAATCTGAAAACAAATATTAATAACATTATTTACAAAGTAATATTTTCAAACTAGGAAGTGTCATGTGCAATTAAAAAAATTGAGTGAGTACAATAAATTCCTACTCTGTGGTTATGTGTAAACATATCTTGTGTGTGTGTGTATAGTTCACTGGGAAAGAAGGAAGGAAGGAAGGAATGAAATTTTATTATATTTATTTGTTAGGCAGCAATTGTTTAGCATTATATGTACTTTGTGTAGGTAGGTACTATGTATTATTTTTTTAATCCAAATTTTTAGGTAGATACCATGCAGGTACTGAATTCGATACTGATTAAAATATGCAGTCACCATAGTAACGAGTATTATTTGTCATATTTCAAAATTCAATCACAATAGATATGTCACACTCACATTCTGAGTCGAGAAGGATGACATTCCGAATCTTCGCCAATGACAATGATCCCTTTAAGTTTAATATTTGCTGTGAATGGTATGTTAAACAACAATTCTGCATCTGCATCACTTTCTACAACCTATAATAGATATGAAATATATTTTAATTTTAATGTTTATACATTATCAATTTAAACAAATAACTAAATTCATATTAACAATCCTGATGAAGACACAACTGTATCGTAGTTCATATGAAAATAAAGGTAATTACTTTACTAAACGTAGTCTGTTCTAAAGCCTTGAAATTACTTGCACAGTTTTTAAAAGTTGTAATTGTTAAGGTACAATTGTTATAAAGTAAGGTAAGTAAGTATAATGTAAAGTAAGTTATGTAAAATAAGTACAATCAGAAGTTAAGGTGCGACTTGCAATAATAATTCAAATTTTCACATTTTTTACGATATATCATTATATATCAGAAGTTATACAATAGATTTGACTTTTTTTCAACTATTACTTAGATTGGACCTTTACATTAATACAAAACTAATAAACTGAATGTTATTTGCCATAATTAAGACAATACAAACCACGACCATTAGATGCATTTTAGGCATGGTACGAAATTGAGTCAATATGCTAAATTAATGCATAAACAAAATATATTTTCTTATAATCTTGAAGCCAAGATTACAGAGACAAATCTGTAGGAAACCAAATTAGCAAAATGTTAAAAATGAATAGAGTTATAAATCATTCAATTTGTAGTACATTTGATGAACTTTTGACATTTTTAAAATACTTTGTTTTAGTAAAAACATACGTTTTTAAATATTATACTATATTTACTCAGATGCATTTTAAGGCTTCAACTACTATTTAAAACTATGTTTAATATCAGAAACACAATAATCATTTTTTAAATAATATATTTCTAGTTTTATGAAATACGATATTATTAATTATACCTCACACTGTTAGTATGCTGTTCAAAACTTTTGCTATCTACCCACACCCATTTTGTTATTTTTAGTTTAAAATCGTTAATCACTTTAGACCCTTTAAGGTCTCATGGCAATTTGTTACAAATACGCAGTGCACAAAACAAGAAAGTTCGTTATCCGAATTTGGTATTCATTTTTGGCATTGAAAAGTATTCTAAGGTTTTGCTCCTAGTTTCCTTTGGATCAAATCGTGGAAGTAAAGTTTTTTTTTTTTTAAATAGTTTTAAGATGGTAAACAGTCTTATATCCAAAACGTGAAAAGATTTAAAGAGTTTTTCAGAGTTATGTCTAAATAATGTGGTTAATACAGTTGGCTGTCAACAAAATAATTATGGCCAAAGTCCGGCAACCGGATACAGCAAGAAAAGAAGAAAGAAATTAAATGATGACAGTATTGACCTTGAAAATGTGGCCCAGATTAAAAGCGTATAAATATATAGGTACCCTTAAAAAAAAATTTAATTAAATAATTTGAAGTGTGTGATTAGCGTCAATCTGAACAAAGGTGTTTGTGATATCCATTACTCTGTTAATATGTGTGTGCGTGCGCAGCGCGCCAGAGTTAGACAGATGATGGATGCGTGTGTGAATGCCGGCTGAATGCTGGCATTGACACACGTATACATCATCTGTCACACAGTGTGAGGTGAGTGGGGGGAGCCTGAAAATGTTAAAAACCGTGCAGATGGGAGAAGCCGTCTCTTTTCCATCGGGTCTTCATCTAGTTAATATTAGCTTTAAGTGTACTTTTTGTATTCATCTATGTACCTTTATTTCTTGTATTTAACGGTGAATTGCTGTACAGCTGTCCGAGTTTCATTGCTACACATTCCGAGACAAAGTAATAAATCTAATCACCAGATTTAACACAGTATTATTAAAAGATAAAATACCTTGTCAAAATTAAGTCTTTCTTCCCATGGCTTGAAAACCTGTTTCCCAGCATCCTCGACGGACTCATTTAAGCACTCTACATTGTCAATATCTATCTTTTCGTAGAGACTATATTGTATGCCCATCTCAGGGGTTTCATCATGGTCATGGTCGCCGTCACAGCTGTGTCCATGATTATGAGACATTTTTAATTTATACTGGTGTTTACGCTAAAATATAAAAAATAATTAGTTATCAAATGTACAATTAATGATATATTATGTGACGCCATCTTTATAAATCTCAGATCACCGATAGGTTTTCCTAAATAAAAATAAAATCATTTTCAATACAATTTCCTGCCTTTTAATAACGTTTTCAATATATGGAATGATTCAGAAAATCATTATGTCTCGTCCCCGACATATAACATAAATTAGAAACAGTTTAGATGTTTATTTTCGCCTAATTTTACATTTCAACCACTGTTTTCAAAACAATTTTAATCATATTTTTTATTGTGATAATAACACAATAACTAACATCAGATGAAATTCAAAATGTCAAGTGAGTTTATAATATTGGAGTGGCGTAATAAATCAAAAAAATATTTAAATAAGAATATTATTTTCTTACAGAAAGAAAGTCAGATGAAAAAACTAATAATTTAAATCCGAAACAAGGATTCAGCGAATTTGACAGATCTGACAGTTAAGACAAAATGTTGCTAGTTACTAACATAAGAATGAGAATGAGAAAATAATATTATTCGAAAATTATGGACAAAGTACCTAAAAGAAAGCAAAAACAGATTTAATTATCTAGGGACCGTCGACATAAAATTGCGCAATAACCATTAAAAAAACTGGCCATCGTCTTTTGTCATATAGGATTCATTGTTTTAGAGGGTGTAGTGGATGTAATAATTTACATTCGAGCGGCAGGAATAACGATCAAAAGAGAGAAGTTCATTTTACAATTACAATAAATCTCTACGTTTCTCTTGTCTAAGAAATAACAATTAAGCTAGAACCACTCACCAACCCTGATGATAAATCAAATAAGAAAGGACAAGATAACGGCCGATGGAGATCTCTGACAAGGACATACAATATTAGGCAATTATTTCATGGACTATTATTTTTTTTAGAAATAAAGGGCGCAGACATACAATGGTGACTGTATTGCCTTTTATTGGGTTGAACACATGTTCTGACTTTGATATGGAGAAAACGGTTTTAGAGAACCTCGCCTTCATGGGTACATACAATACGTGTAGAAATAAAATAATCAAAAATGAAATCGTCTTCTTTGGAACGCGGACAAACACTATGAGGCAAGCGCGTGGAATAGTATTCAACGTATACAAGTTCATGTCTAATGAAGCTACCAATGGAGTTAGTGGGCCCAGCCAGGTTAATAGATAATATTGGATAAGCGCGACCCCAGATTCTCTGAAAATTTATTCACAATGGAATCACACATACTCAAAAATCATAGCCGCTGCATCGTTAGCATACCCATATCAATTAGTGTCCGGAAGAACAAAGCCTACATTAATCTTAAACATTCATTTTTATTTCGATTTCATTTGTTGTAATTCCCCACATACGTATTTGTACCTATTAAAGCACAACTTTTTAGAATCGTCTCCTACATAATGTCCCGGGCACAGGACTTCTTTCGTTCGCCTAACAAAAGGATTTCGGATTTTGAGTAATATTTTAGGCTCATTGTCTCTCTCAAGGGACAGAAGAACCCAGGAATCAATTATTTATCTGTAATCTATGTCAATACGAGTGATTCCTATTGGTCATTATACTTGTCACTTTGAACGTGATATATCGAGTAACTTTTGGGTGGTCAGATAACTAACCGTGGTTCATATTCCACCTCTTAGTTTAAATAAATTATCTTAAACAACGGATTAAGTGGGACAAAAGAAGACAACCTGTCTCCTTTGAAATGCCGATTTCTCTTTCATTATTAAAATTGTAACCACATCGGCGGATTGCGGTATTGTAATAATATTTACATTACTTTAATGCAATATAATTAATATGATATAAGTGCCGCGTCATCCTGCGCCGGTGTACAACAGTATAATATTATTATTCAGATCAAAGAGATCGGTGCGGCGATGCGGCGATGCCGACGATGGCTCCTGTTGTCTGGGCGGCTTCGTCGTGGCTGACGAGATGGCGAGCACGGCGGCTGGCTGACGACTGACTGCTCGGGGCTGCTTCGGTCGCTGGCTGAGTTCTTAGCCGGGAGGCTGTTCTGACAACTGGCTTGGCTCCTGAATAGGTGACTGCTTTCGAATTGACTTGGCGTTCTGGATGGGCGGCTGCTTCCGAACTGGCTTGGCGTTTTGATTATTTTTCCTTCTGAGGTTTGGGCTTCAATTCTTTTCTTTTCCGGCTACGGGGATCGATCTTCAATTGCTTCTTTCTTCCTCCGACTTCTCCAATGTTTAACTGCCTTCGATATCTATTTATCATGGATATATTTCACATCAATAAAGGTAATTGTGAAAATTCACTACAGTTTGAAATAGTATCTGTAAATTTGTTTTTGAACACTGTGAAGTTCTAATAAACGTCATTATTGTGAACAATTATTCTCATATGACATTGGTACATCGCTTATAGCTAGTTACAAAATTTTAATATTTATTACATACTCAAGTTTAAAAAAGAATCTGCCCATATCCACTATACCACATTACTACATTCTTAAATTTACCGTTATGGTCCATATTCAAATTGATCGGAAGCCTATTCTTAACAATGAACTCTCACACGTTGTTATTATAATCAGCACATTAATTATAATCATAATCTTTAGTTATCAGGTATATCGTAATTCATTATTTTTCTTTCTGTTACATTGGTTAAGCATTTATACCTAAAGAAATTCGTACTTTTATATATATATATATATTACGGACGATATATTATTTTTGGTATACGAAAGGTTCTAGGAGTTCATTAATTTAAATTGTGATCTCAGCTATGTGGTCCGTTCAACACTGCGCTAAATCATACCAAACAAAGGAACTGCGCTTTGTTTTCCTAACGTATGGACGATTTTGTCCGAAAGTTAATTGCTTCGGGCCATTGTTCTTCGCGATCCTGAAGGCTAACTAATTGTCAGGCATCCTTACGTAACAGTTATTTTCCTAGATAATTCCTCGGAAGTCGCTTGTCTTGGCCGATAATTGTTTAACTAACCTTCGGTTTGTATGTTTTTCTTGGAGACCCTTACTGGCTATACTTGTCGCTATTCCTTTGATGATTTTTTAAAATTATCGTTTCCCGAAAGCTTTTCTATTTGAATATAAAGCTGTCCGGTTCACGCCGGAGCTTACATTTTATAAATGTTTCTCGAGAAACCCTCGCCATATTTCCGTCGACATTGTTCTTCCGTCTTAATGCATATATTGCGTAACACTTGGGCTGGAAGTCATTACAGCCGTTATCCATTTTGAACACGGCTTACTCCGGACTTTTGTTAAGATTTTTGCTTTCTTCATATGGTTCTGCCGTCGACGGTTTGTATGTGACGGGTGAAAAAATGAAATTTCCTTATTGGTTTTTTTTTTTACGACTAATTAATGTGATAGCTTCGCATCATTTCACGTCGTGGTGTTCAGGTACCCATTTCAAAAATTAAATACCGGGATTCTAAAGTGTTCTAGCCGTCATTTTCAATTTACTCTAAATTAAATCGGTATAATTCTTTCTCTATGTAACTGTCACCTGTGGTTATGTTGAAATGATGTCGAAGTTCAACAGTCCTCTGGTTTTCGTCAGTGTTTTCCTTTTATTTATAATATGTTCTCTCAATGTTGCTGGGGATAATTATGCTGAAAATGAAATTCCTCTTAGGGTGGGTCATCCCGCAAGTATGGGGGGGATAACCATGAATATATTGTACTGGTAAGTGGCACCTTGTGCGTTGAGCATGCCTTGTAGTTGTATGTGATATTTTATCGGGCTTGGTGGTACTATAGATCTATTATTGATAAACACTATTTGCTTATCATTTAAATGTATTTTTCACGAATATTGACTTTTATCTTTATTCTCTTGCAATTTAGATATCTATTTGGGACCATTTTCCAATTCGTAAAGGATTGTTTTTAAAATGCGTAGATTCAATAATTGTTTGGGTCATCATGAAGATTGGTAATATGTGTAGTGATAATTCCATTATATTTTTTAGTTTGTTAAAACTATGTTTCAATTTCAGTTACTCTTGCGGTTACAAGAAAGTATTTGATGACTACTCAGGTATTATACAACAGAAATACCCAGATATTATAGTTTACGGGTCCAATTATGACCCTCCTGGTGTCAACATGTACTTATCCAGATTCATAGTAAGTATAAACAAAAATGGTTGCTTGCACACCTGTCCACTATAATAATGAGTCCGACCCTTTCAATTCAACTAAACCTAACATAAATTAACAATATTAACCCTGAAAAAAGAGGCTAAACCTTTTTTTAAATTGAATAAATTCATAACTTTTAATCTATTAGTAGGAATTTTACATCTTTTTGGACATTCGTAAAATAATTAATATGCTTGAGAGCAGAAACAAAATGTTACAAGGAACAAATTTGTCATTCATCTTGAGACCTCATTAATAAAATGGCACGTGTCCATAGATAGGATTTTTCTCAAGACAATGCGCTCCCAGGATATTGTTGGGAGACTACTCTCGGTTTTCGTAGTCCACCGTGTGTACATCACAAGTCTTATAAATATAAGCACCGCCATTTACTGCCAAGATAGGCGTCACCAGTCAAATGTTCACAATTTATTACCTTCTTTTCAGAAACTGGTTCTAGCTGAAGTTTATGCGTGGGTTTTGTTTTATCGCATCCTATTAATCTCAAGTATTTCCAAATAAAGATCTCAATACATGTGTATTGGGACTTGATCTCTGAAACTTGTCTCATTCCATGTTATTGACATTTTTACGAGGATAGAAGAAACCTCAGTCTCAGTTTTCCACCTCTATGTTACTCGGTCTACTGCTGTCCGTTTTGATAAGATCCTGCTGTACCAACAGCAGGATCTTAACAGCCTTTTTCACATTGTCTTTTCTCCCCTAAATTCTCATTAAGTGTCTTTTTGGGTAAATCTTTCATCCTCCAGAAGGTATCCTGCCCATCTCAGTTGAAATATTTCAGTACTATAAAGTTTATTATTGTACCATATTCTCAGCACTCTTATATTCACGTGACAAGGATAAGGTCAGAGAAGCAGTGAAAATATTGGGTTCGTTTACTGACTGACCAGGTTGTGAGAACTGACTAGTGTGAGACAGCGCATAATAACTAATACCAATAATACCATCACAAAGTACCTCAGCTGCTAGATACATGCTTACTAAATATTTTGTTTTTTCAGGGAATCGCCAAAATGCTGCTAATCGTTTGCGTAATGAGCGGGCTAAATATATTTGCAATGTTAAACAGACCACAACCGTCTTGGTGGCATTGGTGCATCGACAACAAGCTCTACTCCTGCATGATGCTGTTCTTCCTATGTAACACTATCGAAGGCCAGCTAGTGTCCTCGGGGGCTTTCGAGATTTACCTTAACGACATGCCAGTGTGGTCCAAACTGGAGACTGGACGTATCCCTCAACCGCCGGAACTGTTTCAAATTATTGAAAACACACAACGGCTCTTTAGTGTCGAGGATTCAGTCAAATCCGGATTTGTTAAATAATCGTATGTGTCAGTCTATTCAACCGTGCTGAGGATGTGCAAATATAATTTTAATCGAATTTCATTAAATTTAAATAATAAAATTCTTCAAGTACACACATTTATATTATCTGAATTTCTTAACAAATTGTCCTCTCGAGTATAACTTTTTTAATGAAATATCACGTATAGCAAAATGTCCAATTTTGCTTACTAGTAATTGATATATCGCATTTATTCTTGATTTTGGTGTTACAAAACAAGAAACATCAGGGAGATATACACCACTCTCAGCAGATATACACCATACCTACTATTAATATGTAAAACTACACTATTCTATGACAGAACTTAAATTTCAGCAAAAAGATGAGAATAAATTGTCTTTTACATAGGAGAGAAATAAAATTAAGAAATTTTATGACTGATGCAATATAATTTCAATATTCAAACTGGTATTTATAGGTAGGTAGTTAAATGTATTATGTTTTAACTAACCTCAAATGAATATTTGAAACATTATTTTCAAGTCAAAAGTGATTATTTAATAATATGGAAAAATGTAATTACATTTCCGAGATTCTGCCACAAACTTTTTTCTTACTTTACCTGTTTTCAATTTAAATGCTCCAATTGATGACCAAAAGTGTAAGGAACGGAAATCCCTTTTAGCAAATCTGTCTATCTTATTTGATTAACCAAAGAAATGCATTTACACTGATAGTATTCTGTTCTGATTCGAGATATTGAGAATTCTGAAGAGTGGAGTTTAAATCAATAATTCACACTGAGCTATAAGAAATTAAGGCAGAGATTTAAGCAATGGAAATAATTATTATAATCGTTACATAGGTGTCAGACATTGAATATGCGTTCATTTCAATGCAATCTCGGAATCTTCCTAACTATTCTGATACATAAACCAGTGCGATAAGTGAAATATTTCTAGAAATGTAAGCAGTTCAATGAAAGTTTTATTTAAAAAAAAAACTTCTTTATTACCTAAACATAAATAAAATGTTTAAACTGTATTGTGTATACGTTGAACTGGGAATGTGGAAATATTTTTTTGAGCCAATTTCCAAGTCAGTATCTTTGTCTTTTTATTCCCATAATTTATAATATCATTTAAAAATTCTATCCCAGACAATATAAAACTCAATAAAATAGAGCTATCTAATCATTTGTCAAATTTAAATACGCAAGATTATTTTTCAAATAAAACATGTTGAAATTTATTGTTAGGCTGCTTCTGAAAATAGCTTGTCAGAGTAAATAAGATAATATTCTGTGACATTGCTAATTCTGTTTGTACATTGTTAACTTTTATTTTACTAAAAATTGTATCTATATTTAACTTTGTTTAGACCACTGTGAATTATTTATGCATCAATCAGTTTCGATACTAATGTATCTTCTTCAGGACTATGTAGAAGATACGTTAGTATCGAAACCGGTTGATATATAAATAATTCAATGGTCTAAACATAAGTTAAATATAGATACAATTTTTAATTATGTCTAACCACAAAGCTACAAACATCAACAATATTTTATTTTACTATTTACAATTGTAAAAAATTTGCACCGAACAAATATTTTATTATAATTTTTTTAAATTGAGATTAATCAAATAAAATGAGAATAACTAATATGGTTTTCAACTTTATTTGAAAGAACTGATGTGTGCCTAATTTCAATATATATTTTTATATTTTTACTTCATTCCCAACTCTGCACCTTGCTTCAACTATTCCTGACTGTGAAACAACTTGTGGAACTTTAAAAACAGTAAAATATGAAATTTTAAATAACATTTGTAATAATTAGAAAAGTGGACAAATTATAAGAAAAATGCTATTGTCTTATTAAATTAGAGATTTTTTAACACATCAGAAATGTATTGATATTTTTCTTATGTATTATGTACACTACATACTTAATTATTTTGCACAGATTTGAACATATCTCATTATAAATACTGATAAGAGTGCTTTCAGACCCCATCGCAAGATTATGAACTACTCTGAAAATGTTGTCAAATTTGTGAAACTCTTCTTCTAGAGTATTGGTTCTCAACCTGTGTGATGAAGTGTGCACCGTCCAGTAAAATTCTAGCCATTTATCCAAGTCTAAAGACCCAAGAAAGAGTGACAGGTATGCAAGTATTCTCTAAGAGTGCTGCAGAAATTTTATAATTGCGAGATGTGACACAAAAAAGATTGGGAACCACTGGTCTAGAGGTTTGGCATAAAAAATGTATGCTTTTATGAATAATAAATATGCAGCTCTGCACTTTTGACCTTGATATGTTAATATTGATTTGTATTTATAGCGCCAAGGTTGGTGCGATCTTTAATAATCGATTTGTTCATTTTAGAGATCTTTTATATATCCTACTTACCTTAATGTTTTGCTCAAACCAGCCACTTAAAAGATTGCCACACACTGATGTCTCAAATTTGTGATGCTCTATTACATTTTGTAATATGATTTGATAAATCTTTCTAATATTAATATTTGTTATAAACCAGCCCGTTTATAAGAAATATATTCACTTTTGATGTATCGTTTACTGAGATTTCACAAACAAATAATATTATTGAGACATCTTAGTTGCACCACTTTACCCGGGCCTCAGAAATCTCACTTATTATTTATCTTCTCAAATTGCATCACAACAAAACTGTTATTATAACAATATGAAGTAGAGATAGCGGCTATGGGTGGTCTCCATAGTTGTAAAGCTTTTTTTGTTGTAAAGTAGAGATTGATAAAATAGTGTAATAGATGCTTGTACAGTATACAGACTTCATTATTTTCCTATGTGTTTAAATGAGTTATCAATATTCTATATTGTACATGTATTACGAGATTTACATTCAATTGTAATGGCGCAAGTAAATGGACGAGACTTCTTGAAAGCGCGTAAATTATTCATTACCGCTTATAGAATGACATAACTGAAAAGAACTGACAAATCTCTGAGACGAGAGATCAGTCTCATCTGTGTGCACGCACTGTAAAGTTGATTCTCAGTAAAAACCCGTGTGTGTTATAGACATGTCAAAAAAATTAAAGAATGGTCTATTTTGTTTTTTAATTATTGTATAAAATTATGAACTATGTATATATAAAAAAATACAGAGTAATTTAAAATAACTCAAGAAGTAACGTTTTAAGATTTTTCAATACTTTCATCACTTTTAAAACATTTATGGTTTGTGCCCACAGCATTTGTAATTTTGAATGTATAAAAATTGTGATAAATTACTGCAAATAAATAAGTTTATTTTAAATATCCGTCACAACGCTGTTTTATTTTGTTTTTTCCTGAACTACATTATTTTGTCTCGATTCTGTCATGTCTTGTTTCATTTTCATAATCTTTTTCAAATGTGTACAGTGCAGATAACTATTAAATAACAGTTAAAATATAGATGGTTCAGATCCTCTTGTTGACATTTGCAAATTGGGGATTCGAGGACGTGCGAGGTGAGAGTGGATAGAACAATGACAACAATATTGTAGGAAATAGTTCTGCCAATTGCTTTTTGTTTTTACAAATCAAAAATAAATTCACACACCAAATGCACCTCAAACGTAAAGAGCGACCATGAAATCAACACGTTAAAAACAGTAAGATAGTAAATTTTTTGAATTAGTTAAAAAGGAAGTAGACACTTCAATGATTTACACGCAGTTGTAAGCCTTTCTAATGTTATTCTGTTAAAAACAGCATAAGTAATGACTCCATACAAAACGGATCAACCGAAAGGAATTTTCAATTCACTAGTTTAAAAATAAAAGAGAGTAATGTGAATAGCTACAATCGACGCATTGCAGCATGTCATAATTATCTACCATTATTGACGGTTACGTCTAGATTTAATAATAATAAAATTGTCACCCCTTCAACTGTAAACAAACAAAGCATTTTTTATCAAATATATTTATTTTTATCACAGGTGTATAAACACTACAGCTTCTATGAATATTCAGTGAAAATATTTGATAAATATAATCTCAAATTCATTCAAATAAATTATACAGTAAAAAAAATTGAGAATAAATAACATCATTCCATTTCCTCGATGCATGAAAGTAATTTTGTAAAATAATTCATATAAAAAAAAATGTTCACATCATATACTATAAATTAAAACTTTTGTTACTGAGATTTTGAATTGAGGTGGGCTATTCACACATGCGCAAATAATTAATAAATTAAATGCACAAATAATTAATATTTTTACTGCTACAATTTATGTCTTTAATTTATAAAGTAGTGCATATCATACAATAAGTGTAAAATGTTTGCTTCAGCACAAGCATAACCAAGTGAGGCTAGCATTATGAATACAATTGTGTATATTCCAAAGGCAATAGTGGCCATCATAAAGCCATGCAGCAACCACAACATAGCCACCTACATGTATTATGGCGGTAGTTTTACAAATTTTAAAACTCTAGAATTTACTGAAACCATAGTCTAGCAGGATCTGGTATTATTGATTATATACATCGACTTCTCCTACGTAAAGAATTATAGGTAATTTTTCATTTTCTAGTGTTTTTGCATATACAGCGGAACCCCGATTTTACATGCCCGGAATTCACATTTTCCCTCTATTTGCATGTTATTTCTGCAGTCCTGTGTCATTTTAGTACATTATAAATTTTATTTTACGTTTGTCTTTCCCGCGATTTACGTCTAAAATTTATTGAAATTTATTTGACCAGTTCGCTATCCGCCATAGAGCCAAGAGTGTGTTGGTTGTTCGCTTGTCATATATACACATTTTTCATTCCCATACCTACGTAATTTGTACATTTCGTTGTTTTTTACAAGCTGGAATCAGCAAGAAAATTACGTAAAAGATAGTATAGACAACATATATATATTGAAGGCCTCAAAGCATATTTTACTAGTATTAGCAATGTACCACCAGACACTTTTCATTTAATTTATAATATTGAAAGAACTATTTAAAAACAACAAAAAAAACATGCAGCAATTTGTTTTTTGTTTGATTTTTTCAATAAATCATAAATAATCTGTTTTTTTTAAAATATATAATTAATAATTACATTTTTTTTGTTGGTCCCTTCAAAACCTTAAAATCAGGGTTCCACTGTATTTCATACACTTTTTATGCGACAGTTATTATATATCTATTGAACACATTAAAAAAATGTACTGCCACTTAAAAATGAATTACTACTACCGATTTGTTAGTTCAGATACTTTACACATTGGGGTCAATACGTATAAATAATGCAATTGATAAATTCAGTTTAGAAAATATTGAGGGCTAACCATTAAAGGTGGGTGTATAGAGATTCAAATACTTTTAGCTTTACTATAGATAAGTCTCTTTTTTCTTCTTTCCTCACTAGAGCATATTTAAAATTAAGTCTAACAACCTATTACAGCTATGAATATAGTTAATGGCTGTCAGGTAGTGGGGATTGAACCCTCGACCTTTGGATCTATAGGTAAGTTTGCACCCAATCAGCCAAATATATCTATATGTATAAAATAACTACTTTACTGTTGAACCTACTGCATTGGGCAAGATAAACTTAAATTTATAAAATTGGACATAAAAAAATATTTTTAAATCTACAATAACATAGTAACCAAAAAAATTTATCTCACTATTAGACAATCAAACAAATTATCCATGAATAGTTTTTTTTCTTACTGAAATTGAACTCCATTTTCTTGGCATACAACTATGTATTTTCTTGGAAATTTTACAAACGTATATCTAAAATAATATGCTATTTAACATAAGTCAAAATACCTCTCATTATTGGTCACTCGAGACTTGACCATCTGAGTCAGAAATAAATAGTTTAACATATGAAACCAACTATGTATATCTAAATCAAGAAACTGGTGCCTGCTCGTGTTGCCCTTATAAGACAAATTAAAAAAATCTGAAAGCCTTACATGATAATGTTGGTTTTGGCGGTTTAGAACCTTTGTATATTTGTATAATGGCAACATGAGTTAATTTACTCTCATTAAAAATCAATGGCGGACTCTATAATATGGGATAAATCTCATTTATATAATACTTGTGTGCAATGTTCCCTCTAAGCAGTGCGCGCGCACACAAATTTTAAAAGAAAATAATAATTGACTGGTAATAAAGTCTATAAAAAATTTTGGTTTAATATGTAACATATACAAATTTCAGTTACTTATTTTCAAATTATACAAACTCGGATAAATAATTTTGAACTAGTAATGGGTAACTGTTTATCATAATCTCTCCTGTAGCACACATTAAATTAGTATTGAACCTTAAAATTGCACAAAATAATATTTTCATGTTCACTGTGATTCAAAATCAGAGAGAACATTGCTTCTGTGTATTACATGCTTATAAATAACTTCATATAACACAGCTTCACCAACAACATACCGCGCACCGTATCTGAGGATTTCAGTTTCCTTAGTGGTGCCTGCATACAATCACCTAAATGGTCCTTAACAATTGAGAAAGTTTTGAAAGAAAGCTCTCTGAACCGGGTGAATGTAGATAGTAAGATTTCATCATTTTACATGTAAATAGTACAGTAGTGATATATACTGCATGCTTTAAATAGTGTATAAATATATGTCTAATGGACGGATCATTGATAGATCACATAATTTATCAGTATAAGTTTGAATTAATTATTACATATTATATAATATAATGCTTTGTATATTGTAGATATTGAATAATTTAAAATATTAAAAAAAAAAGCACTTTACAGAATGCAATGGCAAGCGGTTCAGACCATGCAAATTACAGTTGAATGCCTAAGCCATGCCTTTGGCAAATAAATATTTATTTAATACCTAGATTTAATAATTTGCTTCTTCTACTTGATGTCACATTTTTACAAAAGAATCACCAAAACAAATGAGATAGGCCGTAAATTACTGATATGAATATGCAAAAGTACTGTAAAAAGTTTCATGTATGCATCACAACCATTGACGTCCCTAGGTAGAGTGCCGTCCTCAGGCAAATTTTAGAATACCGACCCTACTATTTTTTAAATGTGACATTGACCCTCTAAATTTTTTTTATGATATAAATTCAATTAAAAATATTAATAAAATTGAAGTTAAATCAGAAAAAAGAATAAAGTCACCCACGACCATCAGAATTTTGCTTTTCATTATCCAACACTTATTTATCGCCATAAAAATGTTTAATATGTACATATTTCACAATTATTCTTGGGATATTTTAATAAAAGTTTTTTTAGCTTAAAGATGCACACAAAATACTACTGTGTATATAAATTTAAAAAATTCTTGCTTTTATTGCGGCAAAATCAATAACAATTTCTTTCAAATCGACATCATACGCCTTTATTTAGCTTGAATAGGTAATATTGAAAGATTAGGAGAACACATTCTTATTGTGAAGTTGTAATTATTCAGAACATAGGTCTGTGATATTTTAAATATGAATTAAATATTGAAAGACCATTTAATTTCAACACGGATCTGAAATTTGTAATTTATCCTCTAAATCATAATCATCATCTGAATTATTTTTGCTGATATCTAACATGTTGATTGAAGATATTACTGATGTGGATAGTTCCGATTCCTTATTATCTTGTAGTGACTTTTAGTGTTTCGGCTCAGTCTAATGATATAATTATCAATTGTACCTGTATGTGATATAGCTTTGGCTTATTTAGTTTCTCCCATTTTTTTATAAACTGCTCCTCACAATCACTGCACTCATTTTAATGGGTAAAATATTAACTTGGGTTCACTTTGAAGTTAGTATGTAATAATTTATTTATTATTTATTTTATTAGCTTGCGCTTGAAAACAAAAAATTATTACAATCAACAACCTTAAAATGAGCAGAAGTTATTGATTTTTATACACTTTTCTTTCACTGTTTATAAACTTTCTTTTTTAAAATCACTTCACAATACTTATATATAAAAGTATTTACTTTAAAATTATATTTTTAAATAAAAGTTTGGCTGTAGTCAGAACACTGACAGCTTTGTATTACAACTCAAGTTAATGAAAATTTCCAAAAGAAATGTATGTACAGGATGGACCAAAAAAAGTGAGAACATCTCGCAACACATGAGTTATTTCAAAACATAATATAATTGATTATAATTCTTAATGTAATTTTTTTTGCACAATATTTAGCTAATCAGAAATCATCAAAACACCCCATATTGCAATAATAATTTGGGCTGTTTGGTGGCCACATGCCTGGCTTGATGAAATTAACATTCTCATAACAAAGAAAGTTAATTGTATTTCTGGCTGTGTGAGATGGAGCTCCGTCCTGCTGTAATGTCCAGTTATGCTGTAATGTCTAACTATACTCCACGCTTTGTTTTGAAACTCTTTGATCATTTTCCTAGCACCCCAATGTTTTTCAATTTACAAATTTTTGATTAGAATACGGTCTTCTGCAGTGATTTTTGTCATTCCGAGCAACAATTTGAAAAAACCAAATATAAACTATAGGAAAATTAATAATCAAAGATGGCGACTGGAAATTGTCAAAATAAAACGTAATATAGGTAAATAGGTAAGTAAATTAGTAAACTATTTAAGCTATTGTTGATATAGTTAAACTAATTATGATGTAATTATATCACATTTTACAAAATGTTCTCACTTTTTTGGGCCAACCTGTATATTGTTTATTATGTTTGTATGTTGTCCTTTGAAATTTGCATTGTTTTATGACCTGCAATTTTCCATCAGGGTAAAATATACAACAATGCTGCCCCATTTGGTGATTTTTTATAACATCTGTTCCACTGATATTTTTCCAAGCGTATGTGAATACACATGGTGAATGGTAGAGATTTTACTACATCGCTCTCCTAAGTCTAAAATACCTATCTCAATATGTATTTGATAGTTAAAAGGCACGTTTCGTAAAAAGTTGCTGTAATTCATTTTATCTTTTGATTGTACTTTATAAATAACATTTAAAATTGAGATTGGTCTATTTAGGTATAAGGAATGTCTCTATATTCTAATTCATCAATTTTATTTCTACCTGAAAATATTAAATTAATTATATATTAACACTGTAAATTGACCTCTAGCCATAGAAAATAAAAAACTATACATCCAACAAGTAGTTGAGGTGATAGTTACCACCGGTAGGGGATTTTAACAGTGCATTCTTACTTTGAACGACTAATATTATTTAAAAATTTTAAATAATTTAATTACATAAATATTATTCATTATCACAAAACGTATAACATTAATTATAAAAATCATGTATAAAATATGTAATAGAGTGCATATTACGGATTTAAAAATGCAGCCACTCGGAAGTAACTCTTGAATATCGCGCTCAGTGCGCTATCAAAAGCATCATTGAAACACGTGACAGACAATGATATCATTTGCTATAGAGAAATACACAAGAAGACAGATTACGTCCATGCATTATTCCAGAGTTCATCCCAAACAATGATAATATACTGTTTTGTGAGTTACGGTGCATGTGCACAGATGAAACTCTGATATCCCATCTCCATGATTTGTTAGTATCGAAATATCGGAATAGAATAAAATACCTTTACTCGACTTTTGATGGAAGTCTCGTCCGTTTACATGTGCATAGGACTACCTCATCAGCAGCAGGGACATCTTATATCATGACATCTTTTAATAATTTTTTGCCAACTAGCATATATCTACCTATTAGGAATATCAAATATGTAGTATGCAGAATCTTGAGTGAAATGAAGTTGTACAACAATATAACATATCTTTAGAATAGTAGTTAATTAGAAAATTGTGTGGTTGAATTGTGTTTAAATCAATATTTGTTGTTCCCACGCCTTAACATTGGTGCACTGCCACATTTTTTAACCATCAGCCACAATGATTACCGCAAGTGCTATAAATAGCGTAAAGATTATTAGACACGTAATAATGTAACAAAATCATGGACTCCTTTATTTCACAGCTGTGTGGCAAACAGGACACGTCTGTCTCAGGACTACCTCTTGCTGTGCCACAGAGAAACTGCAAGTCTTGCAGCTCCATGCTGAGTGGGCATCCCTGATGGAAAGGCCACTCAGGGAACAGCCAGGAAAGTCAACACCGCAGTTCAGGCAGGAGGTTGACCTAAAAGAACAAGTCGGTTAGAATCAAAATAAAGAAGCATTTATATCTGGCGACCCTCGCAGTCCAGTGGGCATGACTCTGGCTTCTGGGAGCTCCGCGTTCGATTCCCGGTGAGAACACAATACATGTGATTTTCTAACGCCTGGTGTTTTTGTGATGTGTTTCACTATAGTAAAAAAAAAAACAGCTATGTATACACATGTCGATGATTGGTAACTGAGATTTAACGATGATTGGTAACTAAGATTTAACTGTCGGAGACTTCTTTATAATGTACCAGTCATTGTTTGAAGAATTATATTAATCATTTATCAATCATCATTACAATTGAAAAAAATCAGTCACAATAACAGTTAAAATAACGATTTACCATCACTAATACACATACATATTGTAATAAATGATAATGTTATCGGCTCAAGAGACTTTTTCTAATATTGTTCAGTCAGCACAAATTTATTATAACTGTGTAATAAAGCATGGATTTAGGTAATGGTGTCATCGATGTGATGAATCAATGGAGATGTGTCCGTTTGGCTTGATAAGAATCCAATACGCATACATCTAGAAGTATTTTGTGGCAAAATAATCATTTGTGTTTATTTGTATTGATATCTCCCTCGTTATCGATCAGATTGCAATGAAGATGTATATTGATTATTTTTTGTATTTGATTTTCTATACAAACAACATTCTGTACTTATCAAAGCTTTTAATTCACGGTATTACATATGCGCCGCAATCAATCATTAACAAGCTAGAGAATAAATAAAGTTATTACTAACATAACTTACTGAAGATAAAGACATTCCAAAGAGTGAAAATCAAACCGAAACAAGACTTTTCCTTACAACTCTACAAAGTACCAGAAATGCCGTATATGATTAATAAATAAAATCAATGAAACAGGAGACATGTTTTCACGACTTTGATATATACATAAAAATGTCATAGTTACCACTCGGACATCATAGTGTGACACGCCGCACACTCTGCTCTGTTCACTTTGGGATCTATAGGGGAGTGTTTGTTGAATATTTCCACAGCCAGGTCTTCGTAGGTGTCACTTTCCTGGAAAGGGAGATTACTCTTTTTGTTAAGAAATTGTCTAAAGATCAGAACGCAGCTGTACAAATATAATGTGAAAATAATTCAGTACACAAAAAACATTCAATAAGCTTGATCAAAGATGGAAGTCTTGGCTTGAAAATAAATAAATAAGACTCTTCTCTCAGTTGCAACTTCTATTCGTATTTGTAGACAAAAAAATATTTATCAACTAGTCTTTAAACCCTGTCCTAGGACACGCGTTAAGTGGGCAGGCAATGGCGCTTCCTGTTCACGATTACCGGTATGGTAAAAAACATAAGCTTCACGTCTGTTTTCCTATATCTGTTGTGCACAATTATTTATCATTCTATTAACATTTTTCCTACGCAGTCTGTTTAAAATGTTACTTTGTTTTGACATGTTTCTATCTCCCAGTGTCGCTTTTTCTGAACACCACAAACTTAACATTAGGAACACTTTGTAATAACTTACGTTTTATGAAACATAAAGAAAAAAGTTTCACACTTTAATTTTGATAACCAATCTTTATAGTACTTACTGGCAGTGCTTCCAATTGCACAAATGCTTCGGAGCATGTCGCAAATGCTCTGGCATTGGCGGCATTTAGTGCAAGAGCTGTAAGGGCAGGGGCCGGTTTAGGAGGAGGTGGGCGACGAGACCGCAGTCTCAATGCTGCCGGCAGGGATCCCGATTGCGCGAGTGAGAGCCAATGCCAGGAGCCTGCCTTCTGGAAGGCATTTGCGGCAGAGGTGACATCTGGTAGAAAAATTATTAAATTATTCATTAAAAAAACATATAACGTGCTGATGTAGCAAATTATTTAAAAAATCGGGCAATTATTATACTTAAAAGTACATTTATTTACATTTTTGTAAGGGACTTAAAGATTAAATAACCTTATTAAACTACAAAAAAACTTGAACTATTAAGCTACAAGAATTTTGAATCTAGCCAGTTTTAGTCTGTTCCAAAACCAGTCAGAATAAAAAGAAATACAGTAAAACCGTTAATTTGTATTTCTATATTTCATATTTTTACAGAAGCACATTTTTCAAAAAAATTTGCTCCAAAAATAACATTTCATATTAATTTCTACTGATAATTCGTAAAATCTGATTATTCGCAGTTCGTAATCGTTTTTGACATCCAAAGTAAATAATTTGTTCACGTAATTCGCATATTTACAAATGTTTTTAAAACCCTAAACTTGCGCGACTACGCATTTGACCTTCATCCCTCCGTAAACATCTGCAATTAGCCCCGCCTACCAGCCAATCACGACGCCATTCCTTATTGTAAAAATGACGCACTGGCATGACAGGTGCCGAACTAAGTTTTACCATTGATATATGGCAAAACTCATGTACATAATATGATATGTACATCAAATTCCATAGTGCATTTTATAAGATTTGTTGTTAAAATAATGTTTTCATTGAATCACTTGATCAAGTTTCTATGTATATGAAACGTTGCGATTTGCATATGTAGGTACTAAAGAAACTAAATCATTCATATTTAAATACGTTGACATATTTTAATCATATATTTTTTTCATGTTTCGTTCTTTAAAACGGCACCAAAATCTTGTAATTTGTATAAATTCTTGACCAATTGGATAAATGGAGCTTAGTTTGAAAACTGACAAAAAATTGATATCAAAGATAAAATTGGCAGAAAAAATCGAATCCCGAATACCTTTCCGGGTTCAAACTTGAAAAATCGCAAGAAAATAATAAGCTTCAACAAACAAGGCCAGCGAGACATGAAGATTACATTTTTTTTCACGCACTTTTTAAATATTCCAATTCGGATGGAAAAAGTGAGTTTGACCGCCAATCAAATTAATATGCGTGATTTTGTTACCTTGAGAGACTGCCGCGTCACCACTCACCACACATCTTTCTTATTCAGGAGAAATATGTTATTTGATAAACATTTCGACACACAAGAAGCTGAAATAATGGAGTCATCATGTATCAGTATGAAAATCGCGATGTCAACAGCGATGGCGCGCACTAAATCGTGGACACAGTAAACTAACACATTTTTATAAAAAATTATTTCTAATGTTGCCTTTAAAAAACTTTGTTCTCTTTATTCGTAATTTGGATTTTTTTTTTAAATTTCGGTCCCGTGAGTTACAAATTAACGGAGTTTTACTGTATCTCTATAGATATTTATATTTCTATGTAATTTTAAAATGAAAAGATGTAAAAAAAATATATAGCAAAAGTTGTAATACACAGTGAGTAACATAACTACCTCCAGACTGTTGATACAGCAGCCCTGCCAAAACATAAAGTTTCTTCATTTTTATTGGTGATGTTCTATCGGCATCTTCTGATTCTGCCAACTGAAATAATACACATTTAATTGATTGTAAATGCCTTCAATATACAGAATATAAAAAATGTTTCAATTAATAAATTATTTTACAATATAATTTTAAACACTAATAATTACCCTAAAGATGACAGAAGCCGCCTGAGGTAACTTCCCCGTATCCTTCAGCTGAAGAGCTGTGGCAAGCGATGGAGGTTCGCTGCTCAGTGTTTCGCTTTCTACTTGTTGCTTTGATTCCTAAATCAAATATATACATAGTTAATTCAAATACAAGTTCATAAATTAGAATAACTGGTCTTGGAATATTTATCAATAACTCTAAGATGTAACTCGCATTTAAAAAAAAAAACCCTTACCTTTGGTGTGATAACAGCTTTCTTAGGACTGGAAATAGTTAGGTTTGCTAGAGCTTCATGATCCTCTAATGCAATGTGACATTTAATAACACCATCTTGATGAGTAGCTAATGTATAATATTCACGAGCGCTAGTCCTATTAAACATTAACAAAAATTAATTTGAAATTAAATATGTAAATTATATAAAAAAATGTTAAGGTCGGAAAGGTGAGCAACAAGTACTCACATTTTTATATGGAAAGTTGCCAAATTAAAAAAAATATCTTATCAAAAATTTACGGGAGGGAGGGGTGAATACACGGGTACGATGAGGGGAAGGGGAGTGGGGAATAGTGCATGTGGGGGGGTTACTACTAATGCAACGCAAGGTAGTAATGCAGGTAAATAATAAGTAAACAATTCTAGCTGATTTATTTACGATTTTCAGTGTCAAAATATCAAAAGCCAAAGATAAAATAATATGTTCCGGAAGCAGATGGATGGATGAATTAAGATGGATCTGGGAACATTGGATTCAATTATGTCAAAGCATGATGATCTCAATTTGTAATTGTGCAGCTTGCCATAGTCTTGCTTCATGTGAAATTTTCTATTGGCAATTAAGTTTAAAGCATCATTAACTTTATTTACATACTTGTCAGTACATATTTACTATGTATAAATGACATCTACAGTAATTAATGAAGAAACATATCTGTACCAGTTTTGTCTATCCCAATAATAATCGCCAATATTTTTGTATGCCTCCTTGAGTTGTTCTTCAGTTGTGTTGGTAGACATTTTCAATAATTCTACAACACGAAACCAGTGCCCCAACCTTTGCCGCAACAAAATGGCCAAATCTCTGAAAAAACCAATAACATTATTATAGATGTTAAATAATGTAACAATATGTATATATTTTAATAAAACTTCAAATCACATTCATTGTAGCAATCAATTCACCTTCTGTCCTCCTGCAAGTAAATTTTCTCCGCCTCATCGAACTGCTTGAAGCAGGCCAGCACCTCAGCCGAACGCAGAGCCGTGCCCCTCAGCGCTGATAGTCTCTTTACCAATTGTATGCCAGGGTAGTCCCCACAGTGGACATAGGCAGTCTCCGCTGTCAGCAGATCTAACTTGCGGAGAGCGGCTTCAGCCAGAAGACGCCTTGATAGAACAAAAATAAATTCAATATTTCAACAATGAAAGTTTTAAAAAGCACTACGATTAGATCGCAATCAATCTAACTTCTTATATAAATGAATAATAAAAACCCACATTTTCGTGAAAAAATTAATTATGTAGTATTGAAAATATGCCCTTAACTATAATTGTCTCTTGACAAACTATAAATGGGAGCATACCGCAATAAACCAACAATTTAAATATCTTGTAGAATTTAAAATTGACTTTTATTAATTACAAATATAAAGTAAAATACCATAATTTGGGGTGCGGGTTGTCTTTTATGAAGGCTTCAGCTTCCCTCAGCCCGACCTTCTCCAGCAGCTGCCTCGTGTCTCGCAGCGACTTCACCTCCATCTTGGTCAGGTGCTCTGTTTCCCCTCGCTCTCCCAGCTCGGAGAGATTGGCACATACTATCTCGAGGTCCTAACATATGAAATCACATTACTCATTTACGCGATTAGAGTAAAAAAATATAGGTGGCAATGACAAATGGATGAAAATTTTTTTTTCAATATATTAGAAATAAATTTCCTGTCAAATAACAGGTGCTATTATGTGATATCCAATTTAATATAATATGCCCCGAATACTGCATTCCGTAGCCAAAATCTAATGACCCTTGCTCTATTTACCAAAAATATCTGCATTTAAAGTATGTTATAAACCAATTTTACCCGAATCACTTAATATTTACACAAAATATAGTCATCACTGAGACTCGTACCTAGAACTTTTATTGCCTAAACTAATCAAATCTAAATTTTCATGAATAGGTACTATCTCTTTCTTATTTTCAAAATAAAAAAGAAACGATTTTTGTACCTGGAAGTGGCAAATGTACCCGTGCATGGGTAGTGGTTCCTGAGGCTCACGGCCTCTGAAGGTGTAAAGACGCGCGCGCTCGGCAGCGGCCAGCAGACGAGGGTTATCGGCAGCCCACACGGCGCCCCACACGTCCCGCCGTATTTCGCTACTCGCACCCTCGACTCCTACACCGACTCCCAGTAGGTGAAGACAACCGGCACTGTCTATTACACTAAATTCTCTGGAACGAGCAAGAGCATCAGATCATGAATAACATATAACCTTATTATAAAGAGTTCTCAGGTCAGTTCCAAAATAATAAGCAGATTAAGATAAAAATGTGAAAAATTTATTCACTATCGACTTGTTAATTAAATTATGCTTCAAATTAGGTGATCCACGTGAAATAAGAAAATGAAAGAATGAAATAAATAACTCACGTTGAATTACAATTGATTGCCAGTTTCAGCGGTCTGTTGGCCATCTTATAAGTTCTCTCACTGCTCAGGTCAGGCAAGGAGTAGGAGAGAATGTCACCAGACTCTCTGCCGATAAGCAGAAGACTATCGGAGCAAGCAATGCAGCAGATAGGATCCTGCGAGGTCTGGAACTCGCCCAGACATGGAGTGCCGTCTGAATAGAAGATCTGTTCTTTGGAAGCTGTAAGTGTTGTGTAAAAAATTAATATATATTCAGGCAACAAATGAATGACCTCGCGTTCCTTCTGAATTAAAAATAAGCTATTTTAATTCAATTCCAAATACATATTAGAAATATAGAATAATACAGTTAATGAATTTTTATTACCTGGCTTAGTTGGAGTGACAAATCTCCATAACATGAAGCAATCTTTCGATGCAGCAATTACAGAGTTTTTGCTGTTCATGCATACATAACATATCTCCATTGGTGTGATTTTAGCTGGAATAAAAATAACATTGTCAAGTAAGTCCTTATATTTACGAAATTTGCATAACTTTTTTAACAATGAAAAAAATACTTGCAGCAATATTTGTTTGCTTTCCTTGTACACAGACGTACGCATATAATAATTAATATTAAATATAAGAAAAAACTGACTAAATGTGATGCGCTGAGACAAAATACTGACAAGCTTTTTGTGGAGTATATCGACATACATATATACAAACAGAACATGCGTGGCATTTCGTGCCCACAATGTGGATGCTTATATGGACACTGAACATATGAACTTTTAGATTCTATGCAGTAGAACCTTAATTATCGGAGCCTCGATTATACAAGCCGAATGTATATTTCAAATTGCGGAACAACAATGAAACAATAAATATAAATGACTACAGTAAAACCCTGTTAAAACGAACCCCGTTATATCGAAAAATGACATGTATCGACTTTTTTTTCAAAATTAATTTCCTACAATCAATTTTTAACGAAATTATTTTTGACCCGTACGTAAAAATACTGATCATTTACGTAAAAATATAACGAAAAAAAATTTTTTATAACGAAAATATATTTTGGCCGATCATGTTTGTCAATTGATTTATTGCTTTGGCGCAGCGGGCCGATCGGCGCGGGCGGCTTCTTTTTGGGATCATAATAGGCCCTTATAAAGCCATTTGGCATAATCTCCACTTATCCAAGGTTGGATTTATTGCTCATTGTCAAAATAGGTTAGAATGGCACCCTTCCCAAAATATATAACAATGCTTTATTGAAAAATATTAATGAATTGAATATATTATTTGTAACAAAATAAAAGGAAGTATTCTGCAAGCGGGAATTCATTCTCGATTATCTCGCCGCAGTGTCCCTAGAAAGAACATATTTCTGTGTTTCATTTCTTCTGACCTCATCATCATCATCATCATCATCATCAGCAATTGAGAGAAGCGGAGATCGACGAATCACTCTTGTTTTATTGTGACTGTACATTTATTACCAAAAGTGTAAACAACATTTTTTTGTGTAGAGTTACACTACGCAACAATATACAGAAAAGTACTTGCACTACATAAAAAATACAATCTAAAAATAGTAAGAATTTCTTTAATTACATATTAAAATGAAAAAATATAAAATACTTCAATTTTTTGCCTAGCTGTTTATTTTTTCCTTCTAAATAATTTAAAATTATTTTGTTGAAGAATGTATTGAGTGATTCTTGTACAGAAAAAAATTACTACGCTCTGAGAATTTAGTGAGATGTGATGTTACATTACACAAACAATCTGACTTACCATCGCACTGTATTCCCTGCTGATTGCAAACTACAAGAGAGTGTGGTGTTGCCACTACGCAGTACTCATCCACACCGCACATATCCACTACGTTTGGGATGTTATTGAGCCATGACTGTAATAAATGACAATCAAGCTACATCAAACTTTTTTTATTTCAAATAGATTTAAAAAAAAATTAATTTGCAATTTCTAAAATATAACAATTTAGAAACAAAAGAGTTTATGTTTACTCCTTCGAGCTGACACTCCAAAATATTCTTAGAAATATGAGTTTTTAATGAATACCCTGATTCTAGTAAATGATGACCTGCATCTAAAAAGCATGTATTTTTAATGTTTGATTCCATCCATTGAAAACTGAGCATATTATATGGTTGATTCTAATAACCACTGAGCACAATAACCGACACCTAATGTAAACAATTTATTAAATGAAGGCCCTATAATCCATCAAAGTACCCTACTTCGTTCACCGTTCGCAAAAAAATACAGAGCACCATCTTTAATTATTACGGAATTTTAACAAAAATAAATGTATTTCTATTATTCTCGCGCAGTTAAGTAATCCGAAAAAAATAGAAATATGTAATCTATAACTCCAGACCTTCCAATAGCGAAATACAATGTGCGTGACCCATTTTTGGATATGTGCATATTTTACAAGTTTTACAACTTGCTTAATACATTCAATGAAACCTAGTTAAAACTGTCATCAATTAAATTGTTGAAGATTACTGTAAAACAATTGTATGATATATATATACTAATATGTTTATTTAAACTGCTTCTATGGTATGTAGTGAAATAAATGGTGAAATAAATGGTAAAACACATAACACAATTAATTAAAAAATTGGATATTTAAAAAAATAACAAACTTCTTTGTTTATAACCGAAACCCTCAGCAACATTCATGTCATTAAACATGAAGAGATGGTTTTAATTTTCTGAATTTCAGCAATAATAAATTAGAGTAAGATAATTTTAAAAGAACTAACCTGATTTGTTACAGTGTCCCAAAAGGTAACAGTGTGAGGATTAGAGTTATACGCAAGAGTGTTGCCAAAGTATGCCTTTTTATAGTCTGGTTTTACATTGGCAAAATATATGTAAGAATCCACAGCGATAGCAACACGTAGAGACCTTCCTTCCCAGACGCAAGCTCGCATGTTACCACCTGGGACACGTAATGTGCGCAAATGCTGGAAATATAACAAGATAACGTTATAAAAAATATATGGACTCATTTCTGGATGTTCACTTTAATTGTCTTTCTAATTAAATCATTTTTATCTTGTTGCTAATATTCTTTATGTGCATAGTTTTGTTTAAATCATCCACTTACTCATGAAAATAACATAAAAAGTACAAAAATAATCATCTTATTTATACCTCTCCAAATGGTGTAAAAAACTGAACGGCATTGGATTCATCTGCAGTTTTGCCTGCCACGGCAATAACAGAACCATTGTGGTTCCAATGGCAGCTTACAGCCGTTAGACCACTGTCTATGATGACCACACCTGCAATCATTTATTAATTGAGAGCGGGTAACATTAAATTCATCTAGGAGTAAGCTAAAAAAATACACGTATAGGTTGAAACATCATTCATTAGCTAGTATTTTCCACTGCCGACTTGAAATCCCCAGCTTCTAAGGCTGGCGAGCAAGAAAAATTCAACCAAGGAAAAAATATTTTTGAAACTAGTAATATCTCCTTCTTGAATAAAATTTTGTTAACCTATTGAACACTACTGTATCAACAGTTATTACGGTGACTTTGGTCCGTGATCACATAGTGCGCCTATTTCATACAATATTTTAACATACACTAAAATATTCCTAATACTTTTACAGTGCTGACATCTTCAGATATTTGTGGAAAGTACTTTGTTAAAAACATTGATAATCTGTCACGTGTTTTGAGTAGCGGCCGCATTGCTGTACCGTTATCTATGCTTTGTATGGAGTCTATGTTTATTCATTTATAAACATCTTAACGTTTTTTACAATCATGTTTTGGTTTCATATTGAACAAGATAACCTTTTATCTCTATCTGAGGCGATAAATCATGCGTAATTCGTCTATTTTAATTCATATTTGGGTATTAAAAAAAAATGTGCTGTGTGCGAGTATTGGAATGTCAGGGCTAGGAGTAGCATACAAAAGGTTAAAGTAGTCAAATAGTGTGTTCGCATTTGAAAGTACCCCTGCAACAACACTGTACATATATCGTTTTTGGGCAGATCTGAGTGATGAATGCATATGTATTGTATATCTTCCTAGGCATCAAATGGTATATTAAACCATATAAAGTAAATTAAAAATACTATGTTGCACACAGGATTCCACCTCACGACTGGCTCAGAAAGCAGCTTCTTGTGAGGAATCGCCGCGCGCGGAGCGCCGGCGACTAAACTCGAGAAGGCCCACTTGGAAACGATATTTTAAATTCTACTGGACAAATTCCCCGATCATATGGGTTTTACAATTCAGCGGCCCTGAAAAGGGCCTTTTCATACTCAGTCCAGTGGCACCAAGCGGGCCGATGGGCGCTGAGCGCCAGTGGCGGGCTCCGTAAGGAGCCAGCTACCACGTACCAACTCGCGGTGGCGAAGCTATTTTGTATGGGGCGACCGTCCACCAAATGTAACTGTTTTGTGTATTAAGATTTCGGACAGTCGTCCACATTTATAACTATTTTATTGTGGATATCGCGAGCTGGTTTTGGTAATTAATGTTTAATGCTCGCGATATCCACACTTGTATTGTCTTTGTATGGGGGTGATCACTCACTAAGGATGATTGTGTGAATTGTGGGCGATCGCCTCCCACCCCCTGTTTATTCCATGTTTTATACTTATTGTTTGATTAAATAAATGCCTTGATTGTGAATTTGTGGATATCGCGAGCTAGGTCTTATTTGTATTTGTTTATTACTCGCGATATTCCACAACTATTTTATATTTATTAATTTTGTGTCTGGAGCACGACTTTGGCACGGTATTAAGACCATTCGTTGTCGGGCTCCGGAAATTATGGTTCGACGGATCGCCGCATGGCAGCGGTCGTGTCGCAAACGGTCAAGTGGTGGGGGTTGTGAGCTTCCCCTACCACTGCTGGCCATGTAACGGTTTTGAAATATGTAATAAATAGAGGGGGTACAGCGGTCGAGGATCAGTTCTCGTCTGCGGCCTACCAGAGTAACATCTCTCTGTGTTTTACTTCTCTCCTGCACACATCACCTCCTGCACGCCTCGCTTCTATACGAAATATAGCAAAGCGGAGTATTACCACCGGCGATTTTGGAACACTCGGACTAGCCGCGTACTTTTCAGTGCGTTCGGCGACATCTGTCTGTTCACTAGCTATAGCGTAACTGGATGACCATTGTGTTATCGTTGGAGCGTACTTGTGCCTAACGGTACTTGTGCGTAACATACTATTACACACAATTTAAAAGTAATCTTACCTGCAACAACAAGGTATATCATCCAAGATGGCTGACGCTCCATCTATCTAACATTTGTAAAAAAACGATACACAGTGTTGTTGCAAGTGGGGTCTCATTTTTCTAATATATCTAAGCAAAGGATAATTAGTATTATATTTCATCAATAAATATAAGTCCATTACGTCAAGAACATACATATAGTAGACAATATCATATATCAATATCAATATCTACATATTTTTCAGCCTGAAGACAGGATGGTGCATACTTTTTTCACTTCTTTCAAAGCCCATCATACTCAAACTTATCGGTTCTCTTTTATCTCCAGAATCTATTCTAGTTTATCTCCTTATGCTCAGAGCGCAAATTAATAGAAAAAAATCATTCTTATGGATCCCTCTGCGTAAAGAAAAATGGTCAGACTGATCATTGCTGTAGAAAGGCAAATTGCATTACAATAAAATTCTTATTGTTACATTAAAATTAATCTAAAAATACCTGCTTATAAAACATAATTTATAATTTAATATTTACTATCATCATTGTGTCGTTTCATGAGTTGTATGCGTCCATTTTGGTAGCAAATAGCTAGTGTAGGCGTTTCAGAGGGAACAAGACCGGAATACCAATCCATACCGACCACACGCATCGGCAGTGGGGCGCATTGCACCGAGACAGACATCTGGAAACAAAAAGTTCCTTAATAAATACAGTTAGCACCATTTTGACAAAAAATATAGTACCATAGACTATATTTATATTTTTCAATAGTTTTTTATTTCCTTATAAATTAATCATCTAATTTGTTTAAATTATTAAAGAACTATGCTCCAACATTACAAACTTGCAATAATAATGTGTTTTCATAAAAAAAATTACACTTAACAGTATTAAGTCTGTAAGTTTAAAAAAATATTATATTATAAAAAATTAATACAACGTAATTTCAATACAATTTTTTTTAATCATTTCTCTTTCAAAACTCTAGAACATTTATAAAAGGTAGAAGCAAAATAATTTTAATATGCCCATTATGTAGAATAACTAACTCAAAACTGTTTTGAAGAGTTAAACTTACAGCGAAATTCCCTTGGTTATCATACAACTGTAGTTCTCCAGTAGCGAGAGCAAACAGAAGCAGGGAATTATCAGGCGACCACTGCACGGCACTTAGTCCGGGACCCTTGATATCCTTACCCCACACGCGGGATCCATCCACGGATCCTACTATAACAGCACCTAAAATTGTTATAAGATTTGCGAAATGAATCTTAATTATTTCTTCAAAATAATTTATTGCTGACGGAACAAAAACTGCAATTCCTTTTTCAAGACCGATTCTGTCAATTTTCATTGAAGTGTATTGTGGGATGATTTGGTAGATTAAAACAGTAGAAAGATGCATGCAGGTCAAGAAATTTCAGGATAGGTGAGGTCAATGGTCAAGATAGGCATGGACCCTTTATCTTAAAAGAATGGCTCAGCTAACTCGCTGGACAGGCTTTGATTGACAAATTGCATTATGTTAAATACATTTTTTTCTATGAAATTACACACGCTATTTATTGTGTATGTGTATATATGAATAGTAGAATCAAATAACGCACTATGTACCATGACTGACTATCTGAGGAAAACAAGAAAAGGTGAATAATAACGTCATATTTAAATTTTTATCAGACATTTGATATTTTATCAGAGAAAAATCTGTACTATAGATCCTACCTCTGTTTTCTACATAAAAACTAAAAGCAATAGTTTTCTGCGCTTCCTGTAATTAAATTGCGAAAGATAAATTTACTAATTAATTCCTAAGCACCAAGCACTCACACTAAGTCCACCGTCTCTGTAGTTTAACATTAGCTAAGTACCCGGAACATCTTCAAACGGCAAACTGGCCTAGTGATGTGCCACTGAGGTACTAGTTCCTTTCCATGTTCATTATTTTTATTGTTTACTATTAAATTTTGTCTTACTGAGATATAAAAATAACTAATTAAATAAAATTAAAATGTTATAAAACATGTTATTGTGTTTAGTTTTTATGGCATATTTTTCAATTTCATTTTTGATAAATTTTGTTCATTTTATAGCATAAGGTAAATGCTACTGACGTCATCTACATACAATGTATGAGCTGTATTAAAAAATAGTAAGAAAAGTAATAATTATTGGCATTAATAAAGTTACAAGTTTTTATTAAAACACGCATAATAACGCCTTGCATTCAGATTTACACTTTATATGAAGATGACGTGAGTTAAGTAACATCCACCTAAATCTAAGCTTTATTGGCAGAGTTACCTGTAGAACTCTTGGTATTACATTTGTTTTAGGTAAGGCACCATTTAAAGTAAATCCTTTTTCTTTGTGCTTGAGATCTTGGAAGAGCAATGACGTTGAGGAACTGCAAGCCTTCTTAAATCAGCTGGAGTTTTATTTCGTTTCAATACAGTTATTACTATCCATGGCTCCACGTTGTGGAGAGTAGTTTTGATGAGAACTTGATGGATGTCGTCACTGCATATTTTTATCCACCGGGCTCTCGAGATACCAATCTTGTCAGTATTGATTATACTATCTGCTGCTTCTTACAAGTCCAATAAATCGGTATGTTTCATGTCAATAGCATGAAAAGGCATTTGCCTAGCTTCTTCAATAGTTTTTATCAAATCTTCAGGCACCATAGAACTGCACACCCATTTTCCTTTTTTTATAAGACCAAAATCTCTAATAAACATTTTTTTGCAGAATGGGAGTATATTTCCTGAACCATTTGGCAAACAGTAACTTACTGTACACTATCGTTTACTTTCTTAAGGGTCGATTTATGTACCATTTCGCCTTCGTTTAATCCGTACTATATTTATAAAGCTCATCAGATATGAAGCTTGTTTTTTATTATTCTGAAGCTTACAGAATTCATGAAATAATGTCTGTTTTTGGTCATCCCCTATTTCTTTGCACTTTTTGTAGCATTTGAACAAATTAAAACCCTGATCAACCAAAAGAAGTTTAAAACTCCTTGGTACTTTCTATCTACTTACCATCACACCGTTTCTCCGCAGGGGTAGGCAGAGAGGATAGAGTGCCACTCTTCTGTCCTGACACACAATTCTCGCCTCATCCACATTCATACAAGTTCGACGATTATTGAGGCTTCTAACAGGACCATCCCCTAGTATCTGGTTTATCTGGTCATGCCAAGTTTTCCGCAGACGTCTTCCCCTTCTGGTGCCATCAATACTTGTGTCATATATCTTCGTTCCTCTTCTGCCAGCTCCAGGCCTCACTTCCATCAGTGTCGATACCAGGACTCCATTGTGAACCACTAGTCTTGCCTCAGTTGACAAGTTGCCATTAGCTATAATTCCATTCAAAGTGCCGTTCACTTTATTTCCTGCAGTCACCCTCCTTTCGATATCTTTCTGTCTTTCCGTTTCTATCGAACATACTTCCCAAATATACAAACTCATCTACTTGTTCCAAACATTCATTACCTACAAGTATTTTGCACATTGTCTTGCTTTCCTCCTTGAATACCATCACTTTCGACTTGTTGACATTCTTAATAAGGTCGCTTTCCTTGCATACATCGTACATTCTACTCACTAGCCTCTGTAATTCTTGATGTACGAACACAACATAATTAGTTTGTTAGTTATAATTAGTCTGTTAGTCCTTTAAAAAAATTATTCAATATTAATAATAACACAAAATGTTGTAAAACTAACCGTCTTCATAAGCGATGCAAATTTTCTGTCCATCTGAGCTCCACGCCATGCCACTGACAGTAGATTTATTTCTATTGTTTATCATCTCCTCATACCAGGATCCCTGTAGTAAAGCATATGATATTATTAAAAAGATTCAAATGTATGCAGTTTTCAAATCTAAAATTAATTCAAAATATATTTTTATGAAGTCAGCTTCGAAAACATGTTAAGGAAAATGAAGAAGTTTACTTTTTAACGATTAATACCTTATAAAGCATCCAGACGATAATAACTCCATGCTGATCACTGGTAGTGAGCTTCTGATGAACCTCATTCCATGTGGCCACCTGCAACTGTCCAGAGTGACCTTCCAAGCTGAGGTTCATCGAGAGATTCCCACCACCACCTACAAACAAAAATTAATCATCTATAGTAGATATAACAATGAGTTGAACATCATCAATTGTACATAATTTGCATGTAAACTACCAGAAGGTGATTATTTAAAATTCAAGATTTTATTTTCTATCTGTTTTAAACAAATAATTTAATTACTTGAAATGAATTTGACTAACATGTTTAATTTAGATACGAGTTGTAAAATAGCCAAAACATAAAAAAAAACAATATTTATATGTTGAACTGGAATGTGCCAGCAAGAGCATGAGGCATTTTTGAGGGCTGCACACTGGTTCCGAGACATTTAAACTATTTACAGCTGTCTCACAATGAATAGTATCTATCTTGTGTAACATACTCAGGTACTTTATTTTTGCAGCGCTGATCTCTTGTTCTGGTTCTCTATTAGCGTTATGAAGTAATCCATGCAAATTTCAACAATCAGTAGTTTATGAAGGATGTATCATCTGCTTATGTCAAAGATATATCTACACTGTCAAGTTACATTATATGTTTTGATTTATTTAAAGGTATTCACAATATAAAAGTTTCATTTTACTATTAAAAATGGAAAAAATAATATTATTTTGCGTTGATACAATTAGATTCTAATGCAGAAATAAAATATCTTACCAGATTCTAGTTTCAGCACTTTTAACATTCCATCATCACCCCCCACAGCAATGTAACCTGATTGCTGATTCCATGCCAAACAACTAACTCCAGCATGCTTTGGTATAGCGATCTAAAATAACAAAGGAAATAATTCATATAATATCACTGAGTCCAAAAAATAAATAAATATCACTTATACCGATTGAATGCCGCGATTGTAGACATATATTATAATTATTAAAAAATATTGAATAAGTTTATCAGAAACTCGACTCAAGATATCAATGTTTTAATTAATATAATAAGGAAAGTTCAAGTGAATAAAGAAAAAATATATATAAAAAAAGATACTTAAAAAAACACCTGGTTACGACTTTGGTTTATTGGATTTTATAAACTACTTTTAATCTTAAAAACATATAGGAAAACATAACTGTAAAAATCTCGCGCGTTGTTGTCATAGTAACGGTTAATTGAACATAAATGAAAACATTTAGATATAACACGAAAAGGTAATCAAAATTATGAAAAATAACCCAATAAACGTATTTACAATGTCAACAGTAACTTTATATACCTTTTTACTCATATAAATAAACATTTTAGAAGGATTAAATCTCCCGTCACAAAACACAAACTTTCTGCGGCCATTAGTAAATATAAATCGTTGCCAGCGTACGAAACACAAATGCCTTAAATAAAACAAAAGTAGATACTGAAATTTGTATACTTATTCCTCCCTCAAAAATGTACTCATTTCGATATAACTTATTATAATAATAAAATATATTTTTATTGATTTTTTTATTATTTAGATGTAAGCTGATTTATCGTAAATTTTCTTAGATCAAAAATACCATATTCCTTTTGTTGGTTATAGATTCTAGGTACATTGGCAACATTATATTTTAATTGTCATTTTGACAATTCTGTGTGAGTAATAAATCTAATAATGAGTAATCGAAGATCGTGATTGAATTAACTTGAGTTCTACGTCTGGCTTGCATTGGTTTATATTATATCGAAACTGTATACTCCTTGGTTATTTGTTTAAACATGGATCAGTTTGACATTACTTCAGAGCAGTACACCAAAGCAATACAGATTTGGCTAAAAAATTCTCACGTCGTTAATCGTCGTCTGAGTGGAGTTCTGCAGATATTAAACTGTAAACTGCGTTATTCCGTGGACTGTTTCCAAGCTTTGTTGAGAGAATGCAAGTCCTCCGAAATTGAAATACTGAAATCTTGTTCTAAAGAGCTGATACAGGATCATATATTTTCAAATTCAAGAGAATTAGTCAATGTTTTAAGTGATGACGATTTTGAAAATGAATTATGCATCTCCGACAATCATAACGAGGACGATAAACAGATTTTTATATGCATACAAAAACTTCTCCCAAGGAGTCCCAAGTTCAAAGAAACATACAGGATATGCTTATTAAATAACTGTGATAAAAGGGCAATTTTTATAAATAAATCTCAAAACTGTGACCTTATAGATCTAGCACCTGTAATTCCATACTGCATAGCTTTAAAAGAAGGGAATATAATCATTGAGGGCCTATCAGGTACTAAGCTTAACTACTAATTATTACATGTGTTGATGAAAAATTTAATATATTTTGGGAGAGCGTGGTTAATCTGATTAATAAACCGATTTTGTCTGAATTTTAAGTAGGAAATAATGCTAAAGTAATAAATCTATAGATTATTCAATTATTCAAAGAAATATATTATAACACCAGAGCAAAAGGGACCAAAAATGTGAGATGTTTTCTATTAAGATTCCAGTAACAAATACAGCATATCTGGGCCATGTTTAGTGTGACATGTAGTCCCTCTGTTATTTTTCAGACTTGGTATGTCCATGTTGTTGGATATCGACCTTTCACTCATCCTTGTACACAACAGCGTATCTACTCTCAATTTATACCTGAGGATGACATATTATCTATCAAAAATAGTTGGTTAGCAAAACAAATTACTCTTTGCAAATATTCTGTTGAGGTTTGTGCAGACTTCACAGTTAAGTATTATTGAAATATATAGTACATCTAATTGGATTGATAGTATTAGTAATAATAATTATTAATATTTTTACTAAGTATGATACGGTAGACTTTCGATTAACTGGGGCAGTAAAAAAAATCAGAGATTTTTTAATAATGTTAAATATTAAAATAAGTTTTCATTCTACTTCATAAAATGTATGACAAAATTAAACTAGTGAAATATGTAAAATGTAACAGAAAATATAACTTTCAAAATATTGAATATGTCATCGAGCGGGATATCCGGTTATTATTTTTTTCAGTTTCCCTCGAGCTGTGAGCAATAACTCATGTTTATTTTTTTCTCTAGCTGATGATGAAGAATCCAAATTTCAGTGGCTTAAAGAAAAGTTACTCCCACGTATAATAAAGTGGGCTCTTTCAGACGCAGGAAACACTAATGGAATTACTGGAGGCTCTTTAAACCTGATACCCCTGGATAAATATAATACCAAGTATCAGGAGCTCAAGGGCAAGTATGGGCAGGAAATGGTTAAGGTAGGGATTTTTAAACATTATCTGTACAATATTACGGTTAAATTATATATGTAAATACATGTCTTATTGGCCAAGTCACGATTCTTTGGAACATGTTCTATGCATTTTTTCAGTACCATATTTGTACAAGTTACTAGCAGTCCAGTTATAATTTAAAATAGTGATTAGGGGATGGAGGAAGAGAGATGCCATTGTTTTACGCAGACCATTAGGAGTAACTATGCAAATTTTTATTTAGATTGGTCAAAGGGTAGGATTATATGAAAAACAGGCAGACGTATATTTAATTTCGTATACATGATTAATTGAAGGGTTCTACCGAATAACGGTCCATGTTGCATTTTTTGCGAAATCGGGTTTTTAACTGAATATTGTTCTATATAGCTTCCATTACACATTCCTTAAGTAAGTTCCTACAGAAACCAACATATGTTGTTGCTATGCCACTTTACACAGCTGGCATAGCCCTAACTTCCCTAATCCCTAAGTTAGCAATGACTATTGTTTTGTCTCCTTTATAGTTTAAAAAAACCACATAGACCGTTGTTCAGCCTAACCCTTCAATTAATATTTTGTACTTAGTTATTTCTAAATTATTATAATATTAACAATAAAATTTTAGTACTAGGTATGGTATTCAAAAATATCTTTATTAGAGATATTAATTCTTTTAAATGTCATAAACAGTTATTATAAGTGTTAATCTAAGATCAAAATCAAGAGAAATGACTCTTGAAATAAATTACCGCTAATAGTACAGTATTATTTTTAATGTACTTTCATTAATTAATAATGGTAATTTTATTGACTGAATAAAACATTGGTGATTTGAGTATAAACAAATAGCTAAAAATGAAATTAACAATAAATAGCAATATAAAATATTACAATAGTGTGGATGTTCCACTTTCTAAGAATAAATAACATCAGTACATATAATTTATTTAACAATTGAATAAATTTTTTAATGTTTCAGATTTGGCCAGAAAATACAGATCCTGCCAAATTTGTATTTGAAGATGTGGCAATTGCTACATATCTACTTTTGCTTTGGGAGGAAGAGAGGAAAGTGTTGGGGAGTCAGAAATTGCAATCATTTATTGACTTGGGCTGCGGTAACGGCCTCCTCGTCTACATTCTATCTTCTGAAGGACATCCGGGCAAAGGTGTCGATGTTAGGAAACGGGGTATATGGGATCTGTATCCTGATTTTGTTAAACTTCAGGTACGTAGCACCTTATCATTACATATTACAAATTGAAAATTTTATGTTTATTTCTTTCATCATGAAGTTGTGATTCTTCGAAATATAGTGTTCCTTGGTAAATAATTAATGTAAAGTAAATATCTGAAAAAATGCAAAGAAATCTTTATTTTAAAAAAATATACCAGTATTTAAAGCTGGGGCTTTCCTGTCACCGGTAGTGTGCTGTCCCAGCTAAGGCATTTCAACCTTGTTAATCTCATCAGCTTTGTTCTTTGTGTTTTACTTAAGTGACATATTTACTTTGGTTTATATGTATCCTGTAAATTGTCATTACAAAATATAATATATGCACTGTCACAACTTATTTTACAGGTAGAGCCTGTCACCCCATCTGCAAATTTTTTGTACAAGGACACCGATTGGTTAATTGGAAACCATTCAGATGAGCTAACGCCTTGGATTCCTGTCCTTGCTGCAAGAAGTTCATATAACTGTAGATTCTTTCTTCTTCCATGTTGTGCCTACGAGTTTGATGGTAAAAAATATCAAAGAATAGACTCCTCAAAAAGTCAATATAATGAATATTTGGAATATATCAAACTCATATGTGATAAATGCGGAATAAAAACAGAAATCGATAGGCTTAAAATTCCAAGCACAAAGAGAATATGTCTGGTCGGAACCAAAAGACTGTATTCAAATGACAATCAGGTTAATCAAGTTAAGGAAATTCAAAACTTTATCAACGAAAGGTGTGTAGGCAATAATAATAAAACTGAGTTACCTCAGGAAAAAGATTCAAGTTGTCAGCAAGCTGAGCAGTGGGTTACAAACTTTACACCCAGAGAAGGAATAGAAAAGGTACGCAACTGTACTAAAATAGAGAGATCTATTATTAATGAAATAATTGCCTCAATAACTGCGGACCTGCTAAAGGAAAAAAATTACTCAAACAAGAAATGGAATTCTGGCGGATGCATACCGATGAGCACCATTGTAAAGTGCGTCCCTGCGGATAAATTAAAAATGTTAAAAAAGGAATGCGGCGGACTCCAAACCTTACTCCGAAATAATCACCACATATTCGAAGTGGTATCAGGAAACGTAAAGTTGAGACATCCGAGATCAAAAACAGAAGTGCTAAAACAAATATCTAAAACCAACAAGGAGAAGAAGAAGCAACAACATACTGTAGTTTTAAATCAGAAGCCATGTTGGTTTTATAATAACCACCCGGATGGCTGCCCATTGCCTTCAGGAGTTTGTAGTTTTGTTCATTCTACATGATTTTTTGACACTATTATATAACTTATATTAAACAATTCAGTGTGTTCTTATTTACTACATGTATTTTTTCAATAAGATGAATGATTTTAAAAGTTACAACTGTTTCAAAGAGAAATATGCTTCTAAAAAATTTATTTCACTATTTTCATTGATAATACCAAGCACAAATCATTATGATGTTTAAGATGTTTTCAAAAGTGGTAAATTAAAAATCTCAAGCCGGAGATTAAAGTTAATACCCTTAGTAGGGGGGTTTCAATATATTTATAATGTTTGTTTCTGATTAATTATGTTCTAAAAATGTGCTTTAACCATATTTTTTCTAAAATATTTCGAACTTTGTATTATTCAAGTATTATATTGTACGCATTAGTACTAAATTGCAATGTAAAAAAGTATATTTTCAGAAAAAAACATGGTTTTCCAAAATAAATAACCTCTTTTGAAAATTTTTTGATATGGCTAAAACACACCGAAAGGATTTATTAAACTGTACATATTATTAAATTTCTTAGGTCACCATATTAAGTGAAAACATGAAAAAAATACTGATTTGTTTGGGATTTTTGAGACTGAAGAATAGGATCTTAGGAGGGAGAACATTTTGATCTGGAACATATTAAGCAGATTTCACTGTATTTAAAATTTTCTATACAGTTTTTTTATAATACCCAACAAATTAAAACAAAAAATAATTGTTTCATAACTATAACATAATAACTCAAAATGAATATGGAAGAATGCGAAAACGATTCTCACTTTAAAAATGGCCCTCGTATATACCTTTTCTACGCTGAGAAATTCTAAAGTCTTCATTTCTATGCCCCAAAATTTTAAAGATAAATTAACAAAATATAAATTTTCATCAGTCTTGTATTTATACCATTTTTTAATATCGAATTTTTCATTTTAACCCATCGGTCTATTATAGACACCTAAGTTTCTATTATGATGTCCTCTGAAAATTTCGAACAATTTAAAAAAAGTGTCATTTTTTATGGTTGAACAACTAATTCTAGAAGAAAATAGTACAGACTTCAATATCGTATTGTAACATAGTACTGGTTAAATATCGCAGTATATTATTTGATATTGAGATTAATTCCCCGGCATGTTTATATAAAGTTTTTTAAACTCGCGAAAGCTTATTATGAACTTATCAATAGACGGAGACTATTTATTAAATTATCTTGCAGTTCAATGAGCGTTTTTATCAATCACGGGACGCGTTCACACAGACTTTGCATCTTTTCATATATTTATTTTTCAACAACAAAAAAAATAATATAAATTAATCTAAAATATATTCTCCATTATTTGATATGACTTGTTCTCAATTTATCGATTCCCCATAAAATTTGGCTGGTTTGGACTGGAAGAAGTCTCGGACAGCCTCATTTACTGCCTGGCCAGAATTGAAATGTTTGCCATTTAAAAAATTCTCTAAGGAGCAGAAAAGGTGGAAATTTGTTGGAGCAAGGTTCGGTGATTATGGTGGTTGAGGTAAAACGGACCAGCCAAATTTGAGAATTTTTTTTGAATCACCCTTGCTGTATGCGTATATTGTTGCGTTCACCGAGATTATGGGATACACATACTCCCAATTTATCGAGGTGGCGGCAAACAGTTGATTGCGACGTATCGAGCTTCTCTGTTAACTCTCTCGTTTGATGTGGATTTCGTTCCAATATTGTCTTCAAAATGTCGTCATTGAAGTCTGAAGGCCGACCCGCCTTCGGTTCGTCTTTCAAAGTCACGTCTCCAGAACAAAATTTGACAAACCAATTTCTAACTGCCCAATCGGTTATCGCTCCTTCACCGTACACATTGCATATTTTTTAAGCCATGGCTGCATTTTTGTTTGTTTTTTCATCATTTGCTTAAATTCCCAAAGCATCACATGGCGAAAGTGTTTTTTGATTTTCCATTTTTAACATAATTTTTTTTTAAATGTAATGTGCATAACACTAGACTGCTGTGTAAAAATTATCCAAACTTTTAACTGTGTAACGAAAACTCCCTTATCTGGGTAACCCATTGTGTGCGTAAACAACAATAGTAGATACTATCTACATAATAATATCGTTAGGATTATGGCCCCACTGTTATGTAGATGATATGCAAATTTATTTTTTCTGCAAGCCGGGTGAAACAGAGGTATTAAAAAGAAAAATTGCAAGATGCGTAGATAAAATAGGCGAGTGGATGGCACAGAATAGACTTACATTGAATCTATCCAAAACAGAATTACTATGGACAGCAACACCTAGAAGGCAAAACTTAATACAGGAATCAATGTCTGCGAATGCTAAATCTGCAGTTAAGTCGTTGGGCGTGCGCATTGATTCAGATCTTTCAATGAATACCCAAATCAGTAAAACTGTCAGTGCATGCTTTTATCAACTGAGACAGATTAAAAGTATTCGGAGACATCTTCCTCTTGAGGCAGCACGTCCACTTATAAATGCATTTGTGGTATCACGTATGGACTCTGTTATAAGAAACAGCGCATCAGAGACTTTATTTAAGAAGAAACTAAAAACGCACCTTTTCAAAAAATCATTTTCATAAGTGAAAATAACGATTTTTAATTTTAAAAAACAAAGATAATTGTAAATAAAAATAAACAGTTTATGTATAAAGCGCACATGTGGTGAAAGTTTTTACGAAAATGGCGCTATACAAATTATCCATTACTATTATTATTATTATTATCTATTTGGGCGGAAGTTATTTATGACTCAACTTAATATAATGTTATTGAACAAACAAGGCTGTGTCGGATGATGTGATGTAGCGCTCAAAATAAATAACTCTTGAACAAGGCAATTTTATTAGTGTTTGGAGTCACGGAGTCATGCGGAGGGACCCGTGAACGGACCAATGTAATACAGAAATTAAGTACTAATCTTAGTGTTACATTAATTATTTTTTTTATACGCCAACACTGCACCCATAGACTAATATTTATGACTAAACCACCATAGATAACGACGATTAGACAAAGCCGTCGCGTGTGGGTTTTTGGTTAGTTGTCAAAATTTTCCTTTTTATACCAAAATGGCCAACCGGGGAGCCGCTGCCAGGCGTGTTACCGAAAATGATTCGGCTGTGGCGTACGTTCAAGCCGATGGACTGGTGTGTATATTCTAGATAACTGATTGATTATTTTTTATATTTCAATATTTGTCTCATAACTGTGTCATTCGTGGTTGACTAAAACTTTGAAGTTGCTAATTCGTCATAATGTCCGTCCTTGTTTTTCGTTTTAGGCCGTTATGAAAATAGTGAAACATTGCCATGAAGAGTCATGTAGTAATATGGAAGTGGCTCAGGGAGCCCTGTTGGGATTGGTGGTAGAAAATCGTCTGGAGATTACCAACTGCTTCCCATTCCCCAAGCACAGTGATGACAACATGGATGAGGAGGAATACCAGCTGGACATGATGAGACGGCTCCGACGTGTTAACGTTGATCATTTTCATGTCGGATGGTGAGTAGTGATGTATATTTCACATTGCTTCAACATTTTCCAACTATTTGTTTCGTTATAATCTTATTTAAACATGACAATACCCTTTGAGCCAAAAATGGTAATGTAAGTCTTGTAAAGCGTTAGATTATAAACAAGTGAAATTAATATGTTTAACATCCTTAAATTTGTTAAAGCATTGTGAAGTGGATTATTGATTAGTGGAGATGAAATTGTTTAATCCCAATTATAGAAATTTTTCAAATATACATATATTTATTTCAATATTTTGATATGGAATTTCCATACCTGGATTCATTATTTGCTCATTAAGCTTGTACTATATTTTATTAACTTTAACTTGCTTATTACTTCATCAAATATATCTTACATTTTCCTCATGTTATATCTTAAATATGCTCATGAGTTAAGATTTGTATTTATTTTTATTGAACGTGACCAGGTATCAGAGTGCAGATGTTGGCAACTTCTTGAACATCCAGCTTTTAGAGTCGCAGTACCATTACCAAACCTCAATCGATGAAAGTGTGGTGGTTATATACGACACAAAGAAGTCTGCCAGAGGATTCCTCACTTTGAAGGCTTACCGACTCACTCCTCAGGTAACTGCGTTTTTTTAAACTGTGTTTAATCTAATTAAAGTTGCTTTGTAAGCAGCTTTTGAAATGTGTGTAATTAATTCAACCAGAAATTGATGCATTTAATAGAAATAATCCAAGATTCTTTTCTAATTAGAGTGAAATCCAGTTAATTCGAAATTTGCCGCAACTTGAAGTTTTGGAGCAAAATGTGATCCCTCTGGAAAGTTTTTACACTAAATTGTATTTATAAATCACATATCATTATTCAATGTTATTTTTGGACCCTATCAGATGAATTTGTCAATTTATTTTTTGCCTAATTCATTTTTTTTTTACAAATGTCCGTAATCTGGAAAATACGCATTACAAATTAACTAGAAAATGTTAACAGCTGACTGATGAAAGTACACGTGCGCTACACAATGTACTTGTCAAATGTCAAAGTCCATCCAAATGATTCACAACGCATAAAGTTAATTCTCATTGTTTATTTTTTCACCCATTTTCAATATTTTTGATTATTTTAATATACTAAAAAAAAATGCAAAATATATCTTGTGCATCGTTGATTTTTAGATCTTTATCTTCGTTACTGCGACAATTCACTGCATTTTTATTTTGGTCGTTTTCTTTACGTTAGAAAAAGATAGCAAATATTATTTTACCCTTATAGGTAACGTAATTCTCCCAGTTGCTGGTCTGCGAATGTTTGCCAATCTTCTGTTCCATATTATTACCATTATCTTTTATCATAATTTTTTATTTTTATAAATTTGTTTACGCTGTATTCTGACAACTTGTTTGTTATTTTAAAATGTGTGGATAATAAGTATAATATTACTTCCAAGTTGTGATGAAAAAAGTTAGTATGTAAAAATAAAATGAATTTTTTATTTTCATTATCATAAGTCGTTATTGATTCTTGATTTTCGGTCCCCTCGACTTCGAATAAATGGCATTTTACTGTATATACCTTTCTTCCTACGCCTTGATATAATGTTAGGCTTTCGTCATTGCCCAATAATCATATTATCATTATGTCGTTGGTCACTGAGAAGGAGGCGGGGATGGAAATCAATAGGCGATCATTATATACATATTTACAATTTATTATACATTTATTATTATTAAATTAACGAGAAAAAAAAAAACCTTAGGTCAAGTTCATAATCTGACTTATGGTCTACTTAATTGAAATCTTAAATCTACCTTAATTACCCGGATACTGCCGGGGGCGACGTCCGGACTGCAATGTCACAGAAGTGGACGGTTGGGGTTCGATTGCTGTTGCGGTGGTCGTCTGCGCCGCTGGCAACCGATAGCTTAGGTGCCAGCTGGATCAGGCGCCTCTAGCCTCGTTCTGCTCTCCTTCGTCCTGGTACTGGCCGGTCTCGGCCGCTGGCCGCCAACCGTCCGAAGGTGGCTCCTCACTTCGAATTTCCATCCCACTCAACTTCTGATTTCTGCTGGGATTTTTACTATCACGGGCGGTTTTCAACTGTTTCCTTGAGATTTTTCTGTTACTCTCTATCCTCCGTGTTCCACCTCCTTCTTTAACTCGGATGTTCGTTCTGATGCTGGCCGATCTCGACCGCTGGTCGCCAGCCGCCTGATGGCTGACGGTGGAGTAGAATATTCAACTCTCCCCATGAGAGTTTTTAACTTTTTAAGTTTTTTAACTGTCATGCAAGATTTTTTTTACTAACCAACTTTTTCTGACTTACTAACTGATTTTAACTCCAGCTGATTTTTAACTGATCTCTTCATCGCCGCGTCCGGCCTTTTAAGCACCTCAGGGCGTGTCCTCAACACGTCCCTCGGTCCATCCCTTAGACGGTGATTGGGTGCTCTCTTCTTCTCAAATTCTCTAAGCACGGAGAAGCATTTTACGGCTTTGTACCTGAATTAGCTGGGAAATTCCTTTTGTTAATAATTATTTTGGGATCTCTCATACGAGATCCGAGACTCTTTTTTCAGCTGGCTAATTGCAGCTGTCTTAAATGCATCTTTTCCCAGCCATACATTATTATCCAAAAGGTACGTCGCCGACAGTATGCAGTTAAGATTAGATGCATTTCTCGGGGGTGAATCGTTATAAGATGTTCCCTAGACCCCTCAAGAAAGCAGCATGTTCACTTAATTTTATTGTTTTCACGGCCCTATTATCCATGCAAATCCCTTAAAGCAATGCACCGCGTTCGGACTAGCAGTTAAATGCTCTATTGTTTATTAATCCTATGGGTAATTCGCGACACTAGGCCGGGCACATCAGCCTCTAAAGTAACCTGATACAGTACCAATGTAGCACTCAAAAAATCTGCTATCAAAAGATGCATTAGTAAACTCTGAACGTCCACATTTGGACAAACCTCTATGTTCGTTTGTACTTCTCAAAGGTTAGAGATAGGCGAATTTATAATCTTTCAGAATATGTTGAAGTAAATAATTTATTAAACAATGTTCGTAAGTTTGACTGATATCAACTATATTTTATGATTCTCAAAATAAGTAACATTATATTTATCGTGTTTGTAAATGGAGGGTATGCATGGATGGGGCTTTGCTGTTTCGTTTCGGAGATTTGTAGGTAAACATCGGCATGCATCAATCGGTCATTCTGCTCTGCGTACAAAATGACAAGTCGTTCTATTCTTAATTCCGTATTGTCCATTATACGAGTCTCGAGATAAGTTTCGAGACATGTCTCATCCGTGTATGCATCCCATAAAACTTTGACACGTGCGAGAGTTCAAGGTTAATTTCTATCAGTTGTCAGTATTCACTTCATGTGAAGACAATGTTTAAATGATTGTGTAAGCAGATCTTTACTCGAGCATGAGTGTAGTTCTCGGTGGATTTCGCCCATCATAGACCGTTAGTTACACACATTACATTTGTAGCATTTATAACCTGTGATCTTTATGTTCAGGCTATCACAATGTACAAAGACGGAGAGTTTACACCGGAAGCTTTGCGCAATCTGAAGATTGGATACGAGAGTCTGTTTGTCGAGGTCCCCATTGTGATTCGCAATTCTCCCCTGACTAACATCATGATGTCGGAGCTGGCCGAGATGGTCCCAGAAGAAGAAGGATGCAGATTCCTCGATCTGGGAACGGCTTCTGTGCTGGAAGGTGAGATTCCGGTTGCGTGTAACACTTATCATCTTGCAGTGTGTTGATTTGTTTCCCTGTTTTTGTGTAAATTATTCAATTTATGAATATGGAACTGCCACATCTATACAATATATGATGCTTGAGATACATGTTATACAATACTTAGATTGAAACAATATTTTTTATGGTTTACTAAAGCCGACAATTAAGTTTGTAGAATACTTTTCATGTGTATTAGTGTCAACACTGCAGCATCAACAATGGGCTGGCTGCGGTAACACAGGAATTTGTTTCCGAAAGACAAATTGTTAATGCGGCATTCCATCTGATAGTAATGAAACAGAGTGAGAGTGAGGTGTGTCACATCACACAATGCTCCTGCAATACAGCCATTGTTTTGAAGGACTTTTTATGGACCCAAACAAAGATAAAGAGTTTAAAAATATAAGAGTAACATAATTACGCATTTCTACATAGTTAAAAAAAAAAAACATATTTTTCCAGGTCAGTTACGTAGTCTTATGGATCGTGTGGATGAGCTCAATCAGGAGGCTATCAAATTTAATCGTTACCAGCAGACAGTGGTCCGCCAGCAGCAGGACAAGCACCGAGCCCTACAGAAGAGGACTCAGGAGAATGCCGCCAGGGCCGCCAAGGATGAACCGCCGCTGCCTGAAGAGGACTTGAACAAGATCTTCCGACCGCCGCCCGTACCTCTCAGGCTCAACCCTATGATTGTCGCCGGCCAGATCAATACTTACAGCCAGCATATATCTCAGTTCTGCTCCCAGAGCCTGGCTAAACTGTACATCACGCAAGCGCTGCAGTCTGCGAAGGAAGCGAAAACTAATCCTTAATGTAATTTATGTCTAACCAGATTTTTACATTCGTCAATGGTTCTTTTGGATGATTTGTTCATTCTGATGATGATTTAATTAATTTTATGTTTCAATATCTGTTTTGTAAATATACAGGAGACATAATATCGCCATTTTGGTAATTACAGCACTTTTATTTTAACCCCTCTACGGCCCAACCTGTCACAAAAAACTTTCCGTCGCAGCCAGCCCTGGATACATCCATCATGATATAATTTATTCACTGACATTTGCTTTGAATAGCGACGCCTACTGGAGTTCTTGATTCAGTCTCTAAATATAAATATGTACTTTTATTTTTTTCCTGGTGAGAACGGGTTTAACCCTTGTCCCACTGCTTTTCTATTGGACGAATACTATCAGTTAGAAAGGGAACCAACTTCTTTTAGGAAGCATTAGAGGTATCGCTGTCGAAAGCTTTGAAGCTATAAATAATATGATACATATTTCATTGTCACTGCTTGCCATATTTTCCTGCATTTAACACTACATAATAAATATTATAACATTATTCTTATTTATGCATAAATATTTAGGTAGTTTAAGTTTTTTAAAGGAAAATTGACACAACTTAGTGCAAAAGAATTGTAACAATGTTGCTTTGGAGGAATCAAATTAAACTTTTAACATTGAAAAATATGTTGTAATGAAGTTGTGATTACATAGTATGTTATCTAATAATTAAGTTATACTGATGTACATTCTAGATGAGAACTAGAAATATATATAGTGGATCCGACATTTTACGTTTTTATGCAATTTATATATTTATACAGTACAAAGTACCATTAACAAACATCCTTGTGACAGACATGGATGACGAGCATAGCAAAGATTCCAAATTTCTTTACAATGTCAAAAAACATTCACTACCTTTTGTTCATGATGTATTTTTTTTAATTTTCACATCAAATTAAATTGTAACACCATTATGACAAATAAACTGAAATTGGGCAATGAATAAAAAATATCAAAATATAATTACAAAAAAGTATCTATAACTTACTTAATTTATTTATCAAAAAAGTGAGGATTAGCCGTTGCTGCAAAAAAGACTCCAACTGGTATGAGTAGAACAACGCCATACTGCACATTTTATTAATTGAACTCTGTCAAACATCATTCTGAAAGTAATCATTATATTGTTCTTACATTTTTTGTTTTATAAAAATCTACCAAGCGAGTGACATGTATTCTTCGTTATTTTAAAATAAACACAAGTTTCATATTATGTATATAATTTGTTTTTATTTTCAACTTAGAGGACAACGCTGTCAAGCACATGCCGTACAGCATTGTTCTACTGAAAGTTTTGTTTGCGCCTCAATCCTCTTATCTTCATCTTAGATTACAATTTGATAAAAAATATTTTATTACCATTTATAAAGTATTAAAAACACATCAAATATTATTTTTTCCCATTAGATTAAATTAACAGTTTTTCTTAATTCCTGTAAAATCACTGAAATGTGCCGTACATCGTTGTTCGGGTGATGTCTTCAATTGCATTGTTAATGAAACCGGTCCATGCTATGTTCGGCATTCTTACGTAACACCACACCTACTTGTTCATAACAGCCATAGGACGAGTTCATGTTTCACAGCCGTACAGAAGCCGCTGTGGCAGAAAGAGTTTTCGACACCTGAAAATATTTCTCATTTTTTTTAAGACAATTTCAACCCTCACTGTCATCTCTTGTTTATATCTTTATTAATACAGGCACCCTACTACTGGGCCATGGTCAATATGGCTCAGATAACCGAGCCGGTTCAAATTGAACCGTGGGTAAATTTGAGCCGGTTTAAATTGAACATGAATCATTGATTCGATTGAACTGTTGGATATTTTGAAAGCATGGCACACGGCTCAGTTGGTTGACGACTGTGTTGCTCCTTTTATGAATAATATTACTATTGCTCCCTGTCAGATATCAGTATTTGAATAAAGTCAACTGTATATTAAAGGTTGCTTCACTATGTCCAGTGTAATGAAATCCTAATTATGAAATCCTAATTATTCATAGAATTGAAATAAAAAATATTTTGTTTAATGATATTTTATCAAAATTCTTCAATTAAATAGACGAGCTATGTTTAAACAAAAATACATGATTAATTAAGATACATGAAATAACTATTTATTCATTTAAAATGTTAAATAATACATCCTAACTAGTACATATAATATTATATGTACTTCCTATCTCTAGTAAATGGCCGAGATGAAACATATATACGTATTGAAATTTTCAAAATGGTACGATTTAAATGTTTTTCTTTGTCATTAGCTGAATTTGTTTACATTCCTTCGATTGTATAGTATAATACATTTTTAATTATGTTATGCATTTAAATTGAGTTATTGACTTAAGATATTTTACGCTGTAAAGTTTTCATGACATAAGATCTTTTACCCGCCTGCATAGTGAAACATGATTAATGTTAATAAATAAAAAAGAGCAGCTGTTCTTACATTTCTTATTTTCATCAAATTATGACATAATAAGTTTTACCCGCCAAGCTAACCACAGAAATATCACTTGAAGCTGCATCCTATGTTGTAAATAGCACAGAGTGGTTCAAAACTTCTTTAATATATAATATAAAAATTAATTACTTCAAATGTTATGTTTAACTTGAAAAAATAAAAATATATAAAATATTATCTAAAACAATACATATTAATGTATTCTAATAGAAATCAATCTTCATGATAGTAGATAAATTAGAAAATACAAATATATGTACATAAAAAAGAAAGCGAATCATTTCTGCTACGACCAAACAATATTTAAAAAAAAACATCAAAGAAAATCAGTATGAATCAAAAATTAACATTGAACGAGTGAAACGTTGAACCGGCTTAATGCAAAGATCCGGCTCAGTGAGCCAGTTCGTTTGCGAATGACGCACCGCTACTACTTATGCTCAACCTATGCTGTCTTCTTACTGTAAGGAATAGTGCATAGTGCAATAGTGTGAAAAATGCCAACCTGGCGGTGAATGTGAAGGCCGAATATGGGCTTTTGCTTATAAAATGGTCCTGGATAAGCAGTAGGTCACCATTCACTGTACCTGTAACTGTAATCTAGCATCAATGAACATTGATATATTGTAAGTAGTCTATTATTGATTATCCTGCTCTGGCCACACATTCACACACGCTATAATTCAAACAAACATGTAATTGGATAGATGAAATATAATGAGGCATTCACCTATTCACACTAAAGCGCATCCTTCTGATCCATGAACATTTGGACTATACAAAACCATCACATTAAACATTACATCTATTTCCCCATAAAAGTAAAAAAGTTATCTATATTTTGAAAATTGTAAATTATCCATTATTTTAAAAGCCTCTCTTGTAAAAATTGACGTGACCCTTAGGATGGGTTTACACAGTTGAAATTTTACCTTTGAAACTGAGTAAAAATACAAAGTACCAAACGAGGGAAGGCAAAAACAGGCTTTTCTAGGTTTTAAAATTTTGTAGAAAATGAAAAAACTTTTACATACACTTCTACAAAAATATGCTTCCATATTTCTGCTTTATGTATAACTTTAATAGATACTAAACATTTCTGAAAAAGTAATACATTTTATGTTTTATATTATAACACGAAAAAAATATATAGTTTTTTATTTGCGCCCATTATCTAGCAGAAAAGAAATCGGATGCCTCCGATTACTTGCTGCTTAGCCCTGCGAACGGTTATAGTAGCCGCTTCGCAGCCAATAGTGGTCGCTACGCGGCCAATGGTGGCTGCAGCGCGACTAGGATTTTCATAGAATCTATATTTCAATGAGAGAATTCCTTATTGTTATAGCTTTAACAATGCACCATATAGCGTAAAAAAAATATTAGTAAAATAATATTTGCTATATAGGTACTTACATATGTACACTTAGAGCTATTTTAAAATGATATGAATGTTATTTAAAGCATAAATATTAAGGATATAGTGAACTTAAAAAAATGAAATAATATGGACAGTTAAAAAAAATCTTAAGCGAATACGATATCTTGATCAGTGACATCTATTGCACAATGATATCTGATGATTTGAAATTTCTCGCAAAATGCATTTATTTCGGGTGCGTAATAAAAGACACCGAGCCGTTTTTTTGTCTATAGTCTAATAATGCTTAAAAATGTCGATGTTTGATATATATTGGATCACATAAACTTTAAAGAATTCGCCAGAAAAGTGACAGATTTCGAGCGCGGAGGCGAATAAAGTAGTGGTGCGTCGTTCGCGAACGAACCTGCTCACTGAGCCGGATCTTGCACCAAGCCGGTTCAACGTTTCACCCGTTCAACTGTTCAATCCGCTCAAGTCGCTCATAGAACAATTTGAGCGAGCTGAGCGGCAAGCAGCTGAAAAATAAAAAAAAAGCGGAGACACACATCATGCTAGAGTGCTGACGTCATTTGCCGAATGATTTTAATATAAGTTGTGAATCTACATATTTCATAACTCTTAAGCTCAATAAACGAAGAATACAAAACCACAGCCTTTTGGACACCAAACCGATCTACAGAGCGAGATATGATTAGTGTTAACGCGACGTTATTAGTTAGACGCATCCAATGAATGACATCTGTCTAAAAGCAAAGATATGAAGTTTTCGTTTTGATGTTATTTTAAAATTATCTTAAATGAAAACATCATTATTATCATCTCTACGCTGTTATACCTACTATGAAAGAATGTAAAAAACGTGTATTCTTTAGCACAATTTAATATTGTTAAAAGGGTCCCTCTATTATAATGTATAATCGATTGGCTATAATAATACCGTTACACAATTTCTCTCTCTTTTGAGTTCATACTGTAGCAATCTTTTCAGACAAACGCACGCAACGTCCACCGTGAAAATCAAACAATGACGCGTCAGGGTTGCCAGATTAAGTAATCATTAAAAAAATATACCCAGGTACCTACCGTAGAAAAGAGGAAGTCTGTTTAGATTAGTGCCGTAAAATTCCCGAGAATTCTCTGAATCCTGATTATTTTCGGTTCATACAGATATGCTGCTCGCTTCCAAAGGACCATTTTCCGAGAATTAGATCGAATTATACATTTCTACCCCTTCGATGGTAAAAAATCGCTTGAAATCGGCCCGACGCTGCCCTTTCAACGTTTTTTATTCGCCAGCAACCGTGAAATTACGTCAGCCACACAATTCATTGTGATTTCAATATGGCCGCGTCGGTTGGTTTAATTACCTGAATACTTCGATTGATTGGTCCCTGATGTCGCCGTCGAGATTGGAGGGTTACGGTCGATATAAGTAAGTCTTTTACGTTAAAATATCTTAGGACTAATATCATTCTGTTGATGGAAAAGTGACACGAACAGATTGAAGCTTTTTCAAATATGAAATTTATTGATAACAAACTTATCATTGAGCCGTTACTTTTTAATTATAATAAATAAATAGGGTAAACAGACTTTGTTCACACAATTTAGTGACTAAATTACGAGATCGAAAATGTCCAAATTGTGTACCGTCATGGAAAATATTATTGTATGAGAAATTTACAAAATCGTGTTATTATTTTAGGGCCTAAATCATCTATCAAAGATTAGTCTAGCCTCTCAAAGTTCTTATTATCGACTTATCTCCAAAACGGTTACTCTTACGAATAAAAGCTAAAACGTGTTTTATAGGAAATTTTCTAAGCTACAACGTTAATTATTCATATTTTTTCTGTAAAAGTGACCATTAACGAGATATTCATGAAAAGCCGTTTTGGTGACCTTTGACCTCACGTGAATTAACAGCACTCGTATCGATGGGGACTTTTGACATTTTGTTTAGAACCACAATATCAAGGTCCATACAAAAATCCAACTTTCCGGGAATTTGTCGGAATTTTGGCCTTTATTTTGTCCAAATTTACTGGACTTGAAATGCATTAATCGATTACACTACAACCAACAGAGTAATTTATATGCTGTAGTTATTTCAAATTGATACATCTATTATCCCAAATTTAAAAGCAATCATCTTTTATCCAGGTTCGAATCCCAGTAGCAACAAAAATATTTATTCGATAAATTGAATTTTCCTGTATATCTTTCTTATTGATCCATTTAATTTGTATTAAAATACCACAGAACTATGTTCTGAAAAACTGCAACATCACAATAATAATGTGTTCTTTTTAATTAATTAGTGATATATAATTCAATTAATTTTTTTATTAAAATGTTGTGATATTCCAGAAGGTATTGTTCCTTGATAATACCATATTAAACAAATGTATAACTGATAAAATGTATACGATTTTTATGTATATTAAAATGTATACGGTAAATGGAAGAACCATCTACAAATGATAATTTACTATCGTTTAAATAAATGTACGTACTACCTTTAATTAAAATGATTATAGCTACTGATTTACACAAAAATAATGCTATTTGGATACATAACCATAGTGAAGAAATTTGAGATTTCTTGAGATAGAAGGTTTCTTACAAATATGAATATCACTCATCGTAGCGAACATGGCGATCCTAACCACCTGACCTAATGATCTAATGCGAAGTGCACGTAACTTCGAACTCTTCCAGGACTTCATTAAAGGGTGGGTGTCGCGGGTTTTTTTTTCATGGCGGGGATGATGGTAGAGGCAATCCGTTTGCCACCCCTGTATCCTGTTTCTGTGTTCTGGTGTCTGGACTAAACTGTTATATGTCCTGATTTCTCGAGGGGAGTGCTAGTTTCATGCTATCGCTGTCTGATGGTGCCAAACTTATTAATCATTTTTATGTCTTCGTTGTTTGTATATTCCTACTCTGTATATTAATTTTCATAAATAAATATAGAATTTGCACTGAAAGGACAGTGAATGACTTTTTCCGGTAGTCATGCCGTGCCGCATTGCCGCAATGCTGCACTGCAGCACGGCATGGTTGCTTTGCAGAGTAAAAAATGCCAACCTGGCGATGGATAAGTAGGACCGATATGGGGACTTTTGCTCATAGAACGGTTCTTGGTAAGCGGAGAGTCGCCATTCACTGCAGTTGTCAAGAGTATTAGTTTCTATTTTTAATTGTTGTTAATTTGTATTAACGTTTATGTCTTAATAGGTAGACGTTAGTATTCGATTGGATTAATCGCAGAAGACATTCGACATATTACCACGGTTGGAGTTTTTGTGGCATTTTACGGGAGTATAAATCAATCCATCTAAATAGTTTGAAATTCAGACCGATAAGTGGTAAAAAGATACCAGACAGACCCACAAGTCGCCCAGCGTGACACATTCTTGGGAGACATTCCGTTTTTCCCTCAAGCTGTGATAATTCAATTCTTTCCGTAATAATGCACAAACGACCGTCTTACGTATTGATTTTGTCGAGAGCATTAGATGTGGCCATAAAATACCGGCGACCATGAGGACCGGCCTCCTGGTCCACGCTCTACATCCTTGTATGAGTAAACTTATAAAAACAAAAACTTTTAAGTAGGTCCTGGGCAGTGATGTTAAACCTGCAACAGTAGTGGCACGGGTTTGTAGGAAATTTTAAATAATATTTCCCGTTTAGAAATCGACGCACAATCTTAGGGCCTTAAAAGGTTCCTTATATTTTACGAGAAAGACAACTATTTATTTTTAGGAGAACACATTCTTATTGTGAAGTTGTAATTATTCAGAAATAGGTCTGTGATATTTTAAATATGAATTAAATATATTAATTAGAAAGATATACATATAAAATCAATTTTATCGAAAAATATTGTTGTTGTGCCACCGGGATTCGAACCCTGGCGTCTGCTATCAGATTACTCAAAGGTATTTCAGATTCCGTAAGAATAAGGTAGATGGCTCTTTCAAATAATGGAACGATTAAATGTATTAATATCAAAAAGGTAACATATAGGTTTGAAAATTTGTCGCTATAGCATAGTTGGATAATGCACCTTCCCCGGTTTGGAAAGAGATCCAGGTTCGAAACCCAGTGCGCAACAACTATATTTTTCGATCAAATTGATTTTATATGTATATCTTTCTAATTAATATATTTAATTCATATTTAAAACTATACATTTATTTCAATTTGGCTATACGTATTTTTTAATACATTTTTTTTTGTGTTGGATGTAGTACCTCTGACGGTTTTTCAGTCTCGTCCTGACTACCGTGCAAGACTGTATTAAAGTAGCCAGTTTTTTACATTGTTTAGATAATATCATACACCTAACCTTCCCGTCTTTTGCTGATGCCAAGAATGGTTGGCCTTTATTTATATTGTCCTGCCACCTCATTTTGGGTCTACTTATTTTTCGTCTTCCTTTAAATTAATTACTAAGCAGCTATTTCGGAGATTGTGCATCATTTGTATGTTCTGTGTGGCTTAGCCATCGAAGCCTCCCTAATTTTGTGACTTTCGGCTCGGGTCGTAAATGGTTATATCGCCTGCGCTACACTCAATTATCTTTGACAGTCTCACAATTTCTCCTGATGGTACTTCTTTCAAATGGTGATGTTTCATCTTTAATTATCAGAGTTCCAGAATTGCAGATTTCCGACATGAAGGTAATTACTGGCCTTATCAGAGTTTTCTACATTATTATTACCTTTGATCTTCTGAACATCAAATGTATAATAAATGTGTTTAATATCTAAAAATATGTTTAAGTTGTTGTGTTGGATATCTTGAATCATCCATCTATTTCTGGTTTGTGAAGGGTTTTTTGGGTGATTGGTGCAGCGCAGTTATGGATGGTTGAATGAATGTGTGTGGGTTAACGGATGAAGGTGTTTCGATGTATATTTATTATGTTCTCGAATCTGAAAGATTTTGAAGGTTATGTTGTAAATGTGATGTGATAAGTGTGAAAGTGGTGCAGTGGAAACAACTTTCTGTTTGCACTGCGTTTATTGAATACAAACTTTACAAATGCAGAAGTTAACCCGCACAAAGAAGTACACTGCACAAATTGTTATCGGAGGCGAAACAAATTGTCTAGAAGGTGGCGATAAAAAGAATGAAGCTCGTGAGCTTCCCATGGGCTACGTCCCATGGGCGTAGGCAAGTAAGGCGGTGCCTAATGGCGGCAAATCCTATGAGGCAGCAAAATGACGGCAGAATTTGTTGTCCCACATGTAAACAAGCAGCAAAATAATGTAAAATAGAACTTTAAGCATCCATTTATATATATATATCAAAGGACCCATAAAACTTTGCCGTAAAAATTTGGCAGCATTACATTTTTATCCAGGAAGGTGATGGACCTGGTCATAAAACAATACAATTTCAGAGAGCAGCATGAACTTAAAAAACACACGATTAAAGGAACATGTTAGGGGTAGATTAAAACGAGTAGGGGCGGCATCCAAAAATTTGCTTAAGGGCAGCACTTTCTCTAGGGACGTCACTATCACTGCTCGTGTCCGTTCTATGAGTAAAAGCTCCCATATCGGTCCTACTCATGCACTGACAGGTTGGCATTTCTTAATGCTAAATAGGCGACCGTGCGTCGCAGCTCAGCGCAAAAGCAACTAAACCACGACGCACGGTCGCCAACGAAAAAACATCCTGTATTATCTGAAGATCCCCAAATAAAATACCCATATTTATTGAATAAAATTTTACAAGAAGTACAGTACAATTTTAATTAATTAATTTATTGGGAAATATATAATAAAATGTAAAAATATGTTTGGACTGCGTCCGCCTCACTAGAGAAATTTTGTGTTGAGACGGGCAGTTAAAAATAATAAATAAAAATACAATCATACAAAACAACAAAACTAAAGATACGCTATGTCGGGGAACAAAGGCATTGGTGTTGTTGCATGTCGTCGTGAAGGCTGATAGGTGTAGCGTTTCACGCACCGGTATCTGCTGGGTAGCTTCAACATCGCCAAACGGTGATGATGGCAGTCCAAATTTTTTAAACCCATAGAAAATCTTTGTAATGAGATGAAGGACTATTCCGTCCTTTATTTAGCTCGATAAATGAATACCTACTATTATAGATATCGTGCCACCGGACAGGAACCAATTTCTTTGAGTTTCACGTGACGCATGTCGGGGAGACTGTCTCGACCACACTCCGGTCCTGCACGAAATGAAATGAGAATCCATATTAATTAGTGGCAATGTTAAAGCCCCGCCGATTGAATACGAATGCGGCCGGGCCCCCCCTCCCGCTGTTAACATGATCGGAGAGGGAACAATGAGAGGACCCAAGAGCGATTGATCACAATGCCTCAGAGCGCATGCGTGTATAAATACAAACGATTTAGTTAATGATATGTTTATATTAGAAGGAATCATCTACTCCCATTTGTTATTATCCCGCAGACGCTTATGAAGGGGTATTATCGAATAAAGATTCACTCATTTTAATACACCCTGTCGCTGTTTATATTGATATCCTCATATATTTGGATTTAATACAAAAACGTTCAGTAAGGCTAATTAAAACAATAAAACTTGACTCACGGCAGCGGCTGGTTGTGACATTTGTAGGCAAAAATATTAGCGGGATTTAATAATAATATAATTCAACATTAAGTACTAGAATGTTACTTAACGTTTATAAAAATAGATAATAAAAATTACATTGTTATACATTCCTAACCTTACTAATAATTAACCGCCTCCATCAACTTTAGATACTGACGGAGAGGAATCGGTCGACAATTCAGGCTGCAAAGATGAGACGTAAGAGGAGTAGTGGGAGTGACGTTATGAGATCAAATCAGGAACGATTTTATCCGAGTGAAATTTGGGATGTTATTAACTTCGTTCCCTTATCCTAGAAGATTAAATAAGGCACTTCCATCTTCCCCTATCTTGCGCCGCTTTGTACTAGTTACTAGTAGTAATGACTCACAAAAAGTAGTCATCCTCTGGCATTCGCAAGATGTGTACAAGCCACCTTAATTGCGATCCATCTATTTGTATGAACGAGGGGGTTGGGAAATACGGGATGTAAGAAGAGTGGAAGTGGTATATGTAAAATTATTATTGATATTGAAGTTCTCAGCCAGTGTCCTGGTGGTGCAACTTTCGTCCTCTTTCACAGTCGCCAGAAGAGTTTGGTCACCAAAATCCGAAGATCGACCCTTTCCTGACTTATCTTAGCTATACCAGCTTTGAAGCGAACAAACCTCTCTCGGCATGTCCTTTCGCTAATCGTTCCTTCACGAAATGACGCAGCAGCTGTCCACCCTTTCTCCAAGTGGTACAGCATCATGTGGCGTATATGTGGATGGTTTTTGGTGCGCATTTTAATTTACTGACCCTATTAAAGAATTATGTTATGACACATGTCAATTAAACGTCATATTCAAAAAAAAAAAATGTCGCAATAAAAACGGCGGTTAAATTATACATTAACCTAATACTTATTCTTTCCTCTTTCGTGTCAATATTAACCTACTGTGGCCTCAATCAGATGAGACTCGGCCCGTCGCGGTCCTGGGTCGCTCTCACAGCTGACTGCAGGGTCTCTCCAGCCAATGCAATGATCTATTCACCGTCGTGGCACTCTTCTAGATCTCGTTGTTCCCGGGACGATCTTCTTTCTAAGCAGCTACTCGAATAATGTAGGATTGAATTTTTGAATATTTTGTCCTGAAGCTTGCTGCGGTTGGATATGTTGCAGGATTAGTAATTATACACATTACAATTAATAGTGGTGTAATTCAACCGGTTAGAACCGGATTAGAATTTACAGAATCAGCTCTTGGTTTGTTGTAAAATTAAAGTTCTCCTAATTTAAGATATTTTTTATTGTGATTCTTTTATAGAGCATATGTCCTGAATTACCAAATTAATTAACATATTTGTAAATATTCTAATCAATTTAGAATAAGAAATCTATTTTTTTTTAACAATTACTGTTGAGTTCGGTCCTTCCACCTAGGGAGGCTGGACGATCTCCACCGGCTAGTCAGGGGAGAACATGAAATGATGTGGTTACGTTGCCGGATTCAGATCACCTACTTATCTCGTACGACATCTGATGGTCGTCATCGGAGGAAATATGTGTTCGTGTAGGTATGCATGTGTCGGTGTGAGGTGTAGTTAAAAGTAAAATCAAATGTAATAATGAAACATGGCAGGAATGACACCCCCTTGCATGCAAATACTAAACCAAAATTAAAATTTACCCCTAAATCTTTCCCAGTAAAAATAATGGTGTCATGTCGCGTGAATAAATCGATGGAGCATTGTAGCACTTATCTGGTACTTCCATGTAGCGGTTCTCCGTCCAACGTCCGCGTTAATCCGAGATGAGAACTCAGGATCCCTCACCGATTCTTTCCTGTTTGCAGAGCGTCCGTTATCTCGGAATCACATCTCAAAATGTCCATCCGGGTAGTCGGCAAATGATCAACTTAGGCCTGGCAGGGCCCAACAACTCCGCCAGACATCCGATACGGCACCATCCAATACACCCGTACTCCGCAGGCATTTCTCATCTCCCAGGATCCGATACACTTAAAGGTACGCAGTGGATCACTCTGGGGCGGCCTCGCTTAATTTCTTGGATTTCCGACCGCGGATCGGTTATTAATTAGAAAGATACATGTACGCATAAAATCAATTTTATATGTACATCTATCTAATTAATACATTTAAAAGAATATTAAATGAAGACATTGATTTCCTGAATATTCTTAATATCGTTAGTCATTAGCAATTTTAAATCTTAAATTACAATTGCAGTAGAAATATGGCAACTGTCCGATAACTGGTATTCCTGTAGCAGGCAGTGCAAAGTTAAGCTTTATATGTTTTATACAACGTGCTGTTTGCAATTAAAAGACCTTACAAGCTCATAGAGAGGAGTAACTCCATTTGTCTAGTTTTTCTCGCTGCAACACGCACTACATCTCTTAATTAAGAGCTATCATCTCGACCGTATACAATACCCAGTAAAATTAAAACGTTGTGTGAAAAACGTCAAAATGCACCGCCATCATTACCGAAGCTTACGGCATTGTCCGCTAGAGTGATATTGCTTTCCCGCCAACTTTTTATCGCTTTTCATACTAATACCAATCCGAGAGACAAATAACTCAATCGTGTCTCCCCCGCCCGGCAGGCCGCGGCGCGTCGCCAACATTCCCGGTGCGTACGTATATATCATTAATTCATCTTTCAGGAATTCGCAGGACGATGCAATTAGCGATCGAGACTGGTCTAAGCGAGATGGTGTATTATTGGGACGAGATCATTTCCACGACTTTTTTACGGCGATCGGGCAGCAATTGCTAAACGATAACTAGAGAGATGTCACTGTGTGGATGGAAGCATAGAAGCACCCGCTTTGTTAGTGATTTTGACAACGGTGTGTTAAATTGAGATATTTGACATTTAAGGTATCAAAAATTTATTGTTGTTTTAGATGTACTGATTTTGAATCGTGAAATGATTTTATGGGGGGGGTTTTGATTTTTATTTATGTTGTACAAAATTTTAAAAGTTTCAGAAATATTGTCAAAGAACATGCTACTATTAAAAAATCAATAGCATCAGCAAATTGTTGGCAATTTGTTTTGCAAAAATTGGTTTTAACAACCAGTTGCTAAAATTATTCGGTGGAAGTAATCGCCATTACTAGATGAAAGTACCTACAACAATATCAACAACAACCCTAAGTTAAGATAGAGGGAGGTACATCGTCTCAAGAGTGGCGCAGTTCAGGAACTACGACAGCTCGCCCATGAGCCAATCGACTCAAGAGAGAGATGGAATGCCAGTTAGTAAGCTTTTTTAGAGGTTTGTTTTTCGAATTGGCAATACTTTTTCCAGCGACAGCCAGTTTGATAGCTGATAGCTGATTTATGGTCAGTTCGGTTAGCCATTTCTCCATGAATAGACTTACGCCAGAACACTGCTTGAAAATTGTGCAAATTTACTTCGAAAATCGTCGTTCAGTTCCTGAAACATACCGTGCGCTACGTCCATTTTACGGTAGATATAGACGTCGTACAGTGCGCACCGAAGAAGCTGTTGTTTCTTCAAAAATGATGCCGGCCAGAACGTTACAGTCAATGGAGAGCGCTGTAGACCCATGATTACTGACTTTTTCGTTCCCCAATTAAATGACATTGATGTGGAAGAGCTGTGGTTTCAATCAAACGATGCAACATGCCGCACAGCGCGCGCCACAATCAATTTATTGTAGGAAACATTCGATGAGCGCATAATTTCGCGTAATGAACCTGTGAATTGGCCTCCAAGATCGTGAAATTTAACACCTTTGGATTATTTTCTGTGAGAATATGTGAAGTGGCTAGTCTACGCCGATAAACCAGAGACGATAGATGACTTGGAATCCAACATTCGTCGCGTTATTGCCGATATATGTCCCTAGCTGCTCCAAAAAGTGGTCGAAAATTGGATTTCTAAATTGCGCTTTATTCGAGCCAGCCGCGGCGCCCATATGCGTGAAATCATATTTAAGCACTAATGGCATAAAATTATCTTTCCAATAAAGCCAATACCATGGCCATTATTACCCAGATTTTGATGTGTTTTATTTCATTTCAAAGTTTTTCTATACCCCTAAAGAAAAAACATTTTTATATTACTTATTTCATATATACTTTTTATTAAATACAATATTTTCTAATATCGCTTCAACTGACATTCTACTAATGTGCTGTAAATAAGTCTACATTAAATGTCACAATTTTCGCAGAGATAAATTTATAGAGACATTGATCTGATTAACCTGTTCGGAAGAGTTGATGACTATAAAAGCATCCAGTCTCAAGAGAGGTTTACAAAACTTAAGCTATAATTATCTCGTAATGAGTAGAAGTTGATCACGAATATCATTAAGAAATGGCATATTTTACAGGTACTGATTATTCTCACTGACAATAGAAAAATGTTTTTAATCTCTATTTACAGAAATTTGGGTGAATTCAATAATTAAATGTTTGCCCGCCCTAAGACGTCTTTTTTAGAATCCAATTAATTTGAAATTACATTATACTTGTGTATATAAATAGGGATTAGTTTATTCTAGGACGTGATTAATAAAATATTTGACAATAATCATATAAAAAGAGGTACAATTTATACATGGTGCCTTATATAATTCTTGATTAATTAAGATTTATATTTCAAATACCTCATTGAACACCACATTCCGTATAAATTGACGTGTGTCTCCAAGAAGGTATCTTTTTAAAGGTCCTGGGTCCTCTGTTACCTGAACTTTCACTCGGTCTAAATCTCTGGATGGGGCGTTACTTCAATAAAAATAGTAATATTGTATTAGTTTGCTTTCAATATTTTAAACCTTTTTAGTTAATTTAATTATAAACAGAGGGCAACATCAATTCAATTCGTATTTAAAGAAAATTAACACTTCATTGTGGTGTTAACGTATCAGTTTCCTTTCAAATTTGCGTAAGTGCAAAAAAAAGCTTATTTTAAGTCATACTGAAAAGCAATGTAGGTATTAACCTACTTCTAGTAGGTACTGCTAATGGGGACAGAGCGCTTGTTGACATCCGTGTCAGGAATCCGGTAGGAACCTTCCAGTCTAATTTACATGAAAGTGTTGCCAGCGCTAATAGACTCGTCACCGCCATTGTGTCGCGGGGAATCGCGCAGTCATCTTGTGGCAACTTCCGAGAAGCAGGAGTCGATCCACTTCCAGCGGGGAACAGTAGCAGGGTTGGGTAAAAGTAACTAACAAAAATATTAAACTTTTTGTAGACTGAATAATAAATCATTTATTTTATATTCTAAATACAAAAATAATGACAATACATTAACGCATTGTATTTTAAACAAATAATAGATATCTCATAGAGATGAAGCTATTTATATTATATTTAATAGAAAGATATGGAAGTATGAGTAATTACAGGGCTTACGATCTGTCTTCGGCTGGCTTAAGTGATCACTTTATATAAATACAACGTTCACCGTTCTCACCCATTAATCAATCTCCATATCTTACAAATTTTCGGAAGTTGTATATATGTTATTATGTGGAAACACTTCGAGTACAACTATACTACCGCCGTAACTACTGTCAAAGCATCGATGAAAAATCTCGCCTCGCAGTGTGGCTAGCGATCATGGAATTTGCTTTATTTTATGCTAGCGAATTTTTTTCGGTTTATGTTCTAATGTATATTAAACAACGAGATCATCATCGAACGAACTCTCATCACTAAAATAGCGGGATATTGAATGATTAGTTGTCGTTTACTGCAACTTTCAAAGTATCAATGTCACAGATGATTTTCGAAACAGCTGTGACGAGTTCTGCATATTAAACCAACGATTTTCGCTATTTACCATCCGATATTCGAGAGAAAAATTAGTTAACTGTTCGATCCGTTTTCACAAACTTTTTTACTTTAGTAACTTTTTTTACCATAGTAAAAAGTTACCACTGATCATACAACCGGCCCTAAGTCAGTGTATAGATGAACAAGGGTTTGAAGTGTATTACTGCACGTTTTTTTTTCAAGATGCATCCCGGAAATTGTATATTAATTTATCCTTGTACATATTTGTATTTTAAATGAAAGTTGTCTCTATATTATTAATTGTAGGTGATACAATTTTCGTCAACCCTGCGCACCATTGTACTCCATGAAGAATAAATAGATAAGTCGCGGAACAATTCAAGGGGGATGAAAAACACCGACCCTACACAATTTGGGCAACAAAGACCCAACTTCTGGAGAATATCATTCTAAGGCTTGATGGAATTAAGATGTCACACTGGATGCTGTAATGACTTCGAGGGAAAACTGTATCACGTTTTGTGGACATCTTTTTTTCTATTTTTATTCTTAATTATTTAGTCACGCGTGGACGTTTTTGTTAAAGATTGTTGATTGAAGCATTACACATTCTGATTTCTGATGTTTTTTTCAGTATAGTTTCTGGAATATTTTGTTGGTAAGCGATACGTAATTCAAGAAAACCTTAACGAAACGTTCAACATATGAGGCATGTAGAAACAAAATGTAAAATTGATATACGATCAATGCACACAGAGTAATAGAATATCAGATTAATAATAGTTTCTTCACAATAGCTTACATTTTCTTTAAAATAGGTTATATTAAATTACATTAAGTTAAATCAGGTCAGGTTGGGTTATGGTTATTTAACACTGAGACACGGCAGCAGAGTAATAAGCTGACTATCTACTTTTGTATATGTGTGCACTTGTATTGTGTGCAGTTGTAATGGAATCAGTTAGGTTCGTTAGTTGAATTATGGGTGTGTATGTCAGCAAGAGTGCAGCGTGAGATTGACAGATGTGCGTGTGTGTGTTATAAGATGCCGCGCCCTTGCGAGCGGTCTCTTTCCCCACGGTACTTCTTCGTGTATAATATTAGCTTTGAGTGCAACTTATTGTATTAGACTGTGTACCTATCTTATTGTAATAAATCCTAGTAATTGTTACAAGAAGACCGAGTTTAATTTCTACGCATCCCGAGTACACACGAGATAAAATACAATCAGGACAATTATAGAATCGACACTTTAAGCAAATAAATATCACAGAATCGTTGCACGTATTTATATATGAAGTTTCCAAATTCCCTCATATAACATCCCTTTTACATCAGCTACATTGGCTCCGATTCCCTGAAAGAGTTGAATTTAAATGGTGCTGGTCGATTTACAAGGCGACACCCAGACAATTTGAATGATAGACGTCAAACTTTCAGGTCAGCCTCTATTACAGCCACAGGAAGAGTTGCCAGAAGTTTAAATTTAGCGGTGCCAGGCCCAAAAGCGTGGAACTCTTTGCCCTCCGTCATAAGAAATAGTGCACCAGAGACTTTATTTAAGAAGAAACTAATAACGCACCTTTTCAAAAAATCATTTCCATAAGTGAAAATAACAATTTTTCATTTTTAAAACAAAGATATCTATAAATAGTTTACGTGTGAAGCGCCCTTGGGCTGAAAGTTTTTACGAAAATGGCGGTATACAAATTATCTACACCACGCCCGGAAAAAGCGAATTGCATAATATGGATTGATCCTGGTATCACGTATCATGATATTATGGATTGATCAGAAGATAAAACGCTGTATGTTATTTTTTGAGATATGTGAAAATTAATTATTCAATAATCAAGATAATAAAATTTTACTTTTACGGCTTAAGAGATAAGGTTCATTAAAGATTACAGCGTGAGCTTTAAGTAAATATAAAGTATGATAAATATTAGCCTTTTAAATGCCATGAGCGCATTTACACGCCACACTTTGTGTGTCACGCCATGCTATAAGCGTGCTAACATGCACTTTTAGACCTTGCAAACTTGCAGGGATTAAGGTCATATTATTAAATCATTTTGCCATCTGTGGACAAGTCCTAGCTTTTGATAGATAAGCCAAGTACCTTATAGCCTTACCCTATGTGGTGTCTTCTAGAGTTCTTTTATCTAGAGAATCTAGAGTTCTTTTATATACATTCATCTTCTAATACCAGTTCCTGGTTAAATCCCATTTCCCATTTTTAAGCAGGCATTACCTTATTTACCTATGTCCTAGAGATTTAGTTAAGATAAATCTCAGTACCAATGTACACGTATTGAGTTTTAGATCTGGAGACAAACTCAGAGATCAGCTTGACATCGGTAGAAAGAGACCAAATTTCAAGCCAGATTACACGATGCGACTTTATTTTACAGGGGTTTTACGTTTAAAGCCCGTGAAACTATATATATTAGATAAGCAATATTGATTAAATTACAAATATTTATTCGGTTTTGACTGCTGCTGGGAGTCAAATTCACATAACTGATGAACGAAAATGTCAATGGAATTTGATGTACAACAAGCGTGAAGTGAGACGCAATACGGCAATTTCTTTGTCTGCAAAAAATCTCACGAGAAAAAAATCCGTATCTCAGAGATTATTTCGAGTCTCGAGTAAAAATACTGGAATTCTAATAAGTAGGTTAATAGATAATCTGCCTTCTGTAAGAAGATAGTTCCATTCATTATTATGTTGGTACTGTGTGTTTGTATACAAATTACAATAACTTTGTTAATACTGAATATTATATGTACTTACTGGGAGCGTGAATTAATATTTTTCTGTTCAACTTTACAGGTTGCCAATTGATTGTTTTTAACAGATTTCAATGTAAATATCCGATTAAAGACAGCGGAAAACAAATTCCAACACTGAAAGGCTGTCAGTCGAGATGGCCGTTGGCCGCTTCGCAGCCATCTGTAGGCAGGCTGTATTCTGAGCGCGCCCCGTGGCGGAGATCGTTATCTCATTTTTCACAATTATACCGGCCAGTTAGGTTCAGTTAACATTGATTAAACGGCCTCCCGGAGTCCATTATATCGCCTGCCGATAATTAATGCCTCGCTCACCTGATGAATCTCTCGCGATTTCGCCACGAACCGCCGGAAATTGCTACTGCGCAGAATTATAATCCAGGGAGCCACCGCGCGCACTTCTCTCCTTAACAAGACCCTCAGATCGCAGACCTAGGACGCGCATGTTAACAACATGCAAAACAAGAACAAAAAGTTTTGCCAACGCCTAACGCCACGAAAAACTATAGAAAAGTCTCGAACGAGCGACATCAGCGCCACGACGATTTTTTTATGAATGTCAAATTTCAACATGGCGGCATTCGATTTTGACAGTCGTCCGACGGATAGTTTATATTAATGTGCACGAATGCTTTAACTATTAAAACCATTTTAGATAGTATGCATTTATTAGGTGCATCACGAAGGTGGATAATATCAAATTCACTCTTCCATTTTGAACATTTACGTGACATTTTGTTATTGAATAAGATAATAAAAACTAACCTACCGCAAACAGTACATAAACGTCAGAACCAAATTAATGGCTGTCAAAAAAGTATTAGTTTTAAAACAGCTCACTCAGGCAAATGTGGTTTAAAATATACCATTGTTAAAGTTTTGTACAAAACTAATATTGTACATATGTTGATGCATTCACTTCACTAATGATATCTGTAAAGAAGTTCTAAAAACAGTAATTTACTTCATATGTATATACTGCAGTCATTATAAATGCACTCGCACATGGTTTAAATTATTCATGACTAGCAGAAAGCGATTGTCTTCGTGAAATTAATTATATTATAATTTATCAAGGTTAATACAATAAGAATTATAAACTAATATAGAGCTTACTCTACCGTGACTGATTTTGGGTAGGTAATGTGTAGATATTACCGTAATATCTATATATATGTTTGTTTGTTTGTCCCGTTTGCGTTCCTATACCGTTCATCCGATTGAGATTAAACTTTGGTAAGTTGTTGTGCACACGCCTGCGAAGGTTTCTAAATTAGTACAACCATTTTACAATAGGTAGCGCGAGTCGTTTCAACAAATGTGTGTATTTCATACAGTCTATTGCCATGAAACTTTGGTGAGTTGCTGTGCGCACGTCCGCGAAGGTTTCTGAATTGGTACGACCATTTTACAATGAGAAAATAAAGAATAATATCATCGAAGCTGCAATTTTAAATGGAAAATTTAAAGGAGAAGATGTACTGTTGCCAGTGATTCCGATAGATGTGCCATTCGAATTTAAACGTCTGCAGTTTCAGGAGCGACTCACATTTGCAATGGCTGTCAACAAAGCACAGGGACAATCGCTACAAGTGTGTGGACTAAATTTGGAAAATCCACCCTTCTCACATGGACAGCTGTATGTGGCCTGCTCACGCCTTGGATAAACCTTTTGATTTATTCGTGTACGCACCAGACGGAAAAACAAAAAATATTGTGTATCCAAAAGCACTTCAATAATCATAATTAATTAATTAATTATACACCATCGTACGACAGTTGTTGGTAATGATTACTTACGTTTTTGGCATAACGTAAGACGTAAACATGAAGAATTAAAAATAATTGAAAAATACATTTATTAACGCAAAACTTTGGGTAACTTATTTGTGTAAATTTTCAAAAATCATTTTTGATTAGTTATTTAATTTAATTTGTTTTAGTGTTCTGGCTTACAAACAAACCACATGGAAAATTGAAAACGTTCACACAAAAAAAAATCCTTTCCGGCATTGTCGAGAATGCGGAAGATATCGAATGTGTGTAAAAATTCGTTTTTACGTTTTTCTTCTTCTTGAAGAATCTCAACAAATCTAAAATTATAGTGTTCGAGAGTGGTGAAAGTGTAATTAAATATGAATAGAATAAATGTGAAAGAAAGAGAACCTTGGGATATACAGTGTATGGAAGTGACGGTTGAAATAAGTCAAATAAAAATGGCGAATGCTGTCGAAATGTGGAGGTTAATGTATAATGGATAATGATCAAATTGTAAGTGAATATAGATACCTGTTTTTAACGTAGTCGATATAGAGTTAATTATTGTTGGAATTAGCTGAGGTATTCTGGGTATAACAGAACAGTTCACATTATTTTACTGTAAATATTTATAGGGTGGATACCTGACTAAATTATGAATCAAAAACGTTCAAGGAGTATGTATAAATTCAGTACCGTTACGGAGAATCTTATTGTATAAGATTTTTATTAAGCTTTGCGAACATTGAAATATTTTTTTGCGAAATTGACCGCTTTTCATTTTATATCATTGTTTCAGGTCTAAATCATCTAAAAACAAATTATTTTTCTTCCACGGTATTACAACCTCTTTCTTCTTTCATTCTTTTCCAGTTCCCGGACCCTCTCGTCCTGCTCATGGAATGATGATTGATGGAGTGATGAGATTATTCTACCTCTTGTCTCCGATGTCTCAAGTGCCATAACCTGTGGTGAATTTTGGGATCCCGAGAGCGGGTAGCTGTAGTTGCGACAGCTTGTAAATTGGTATGTTGGTGTATATCATCATCCTCATCCTGCTCCAGTCCTCTTCCACATAGTCAGCCCACCTCTTCCTTGGTCTGCTTCTAGGTCGCTCCCACTGGGGTATTCACTCGGTCGTGATCTTTGGTGTCCTGTCATCTGGAATTCTTTCAACATGGCTGACCCATCGCAGTCTTTGGGATCGACAGAATCTTACGATTGTTTCTTGTTCAATTAATATTTCATTTTTGTTCTATAATAACACCTAAAAATATAGTCGCGTGTTTTATTTTTTGTATTCAATACATAATTTGAAATTCTACGACTTTTTTAAAATGCTTACATCTCTGACACGTTTGAAATTAGGTACATGCAACTTGAGCACTTTTGAACGTATTGTGGTCTAGGTGTGTTACACCCACAGTATACAGCAGACATCAAACAGAGCTTAAATTTTAGGAGAACACATTCTTATTGTGAAGTTTTAATTATTCAGAACATAGGTCTGTGATATTTTAAATATGAATTAAATATATTAATTAGAAAAATATACATATAAAATCAATTTTATCGAAAAATATTGTTGTTGCGCCACCGGGATTCGAACCTGGATCTCTTTCCTAAACGGGGAAGGTGCTTTATCCAACTAAGCTACAGCGACATCATTTTTAGCGACAATTTTCGACCCTATATGTTACCATTTTGATATTAATACATTTAATCGTTCCATCATTTGACAGAGCCATCTACCTTATTTTTACAGAATCTCAAATACCTTTGAGTAAACTGATAGCAGACGCCAGAATTATCAATTCATTTTTATTAAATTTTGGACACATTGATACAACTTTATTATTTTAGGAGAATACATTCTTATTGTGAAGTTGTGTGAAATGATGGAACGATTAAATGTATTAATATCAAAAAGGTAACATATAGGGTCGAAAATTGTCGCTAAAAATGATGTCGCTGTAGCTTAGTTGGATAAAGCACCTTCCCCGGTTAGGAAAGAGATCCAGGTTCGAATACCGGTGGCGCAACAACAATATTTTACGATAAAATTGATTTTATATGTATATCTTTATAATTAATATATTTAATTCATATTTAAGAGTTTAAATTGACTGGTTTTGAGGTATTGAAATTTCAGAATTAATTAGGTCAATTTCTCGTATGTCTATGGATTCCTCCAGCATCAATGAATGCGACGAGGTGAGGCTATAGCAAGTTCGGCCGTTCCCGCGTGTACGCGTTTAATTAAATTTGAAAGATATCGGATGTACCATCATCGCTGCGGCCCTTGACAGCCGCACGTACCTGGGCAGGTCCCATCCCTCTTCCCGCCATTAATGTTTTGATCGATTATGTCTGGCAACACCTTAATGCAGCATTTGCATAATAAAATTACCTCGGATCGCGTATCTTCGCAATCAAAAGAGAGCGGGCGCTTAGCAAAAGACGAGCGCGCATCGGGCGATTCAACCGTTCAACTGACTGCTGACAACTGACAACTAAATGCGTAGTTGTCCTTCACTTAACAATTTCAAATTATTATTTACATTGCCTCTTCTAAATCCTCGTTTTTATTTCGTTATTCAGATTTCGTAAGGCCCTTGTCCACGGCTCCTTAGATACAAAAGATACAAAAGGTCAAAAATCAATGTGAACTATGTTCGATCTGACAGCCAGATTAGACACTCACCTACAACTGCTTATAACTAATACACGTCATTAAACATTAACATAAATATATGGCATTAGATTATAAACATTTATTCCGTTTTAACAATTGCTGGTGAGTTTCAAAATCGCTCAACAGACGAACGACAATGACGTTTGACGCACGATGAGCGTGATGTGAAACGAGACGAGCAAGACGACGGAATCTCTGAGACACAGTGTATACACGAGAAATACGAAAATCGACAGATGTCTCCAAAGAAAATTCTTATTTCAGAGAAAATCTCCGAAAAATATGTCTTTAAAAAAAATGGAGCGGGTTATTATAGTTATTGATATAGATGTATATTATCAATACAATAAGAGTAAAAAAAAATTGGTAGTGACTCGCCTGGTTGTCAAAGAAGTGCTTTTCAACAATAATTCTATTAATGCATAAGTTTACAACGTTTTAAAATTTTTTTTTTTAAACAAAATACATAAACTAATCAATAATTTATTCTCCTTCTTTATTTACAGTTTGAGAAATTTTTCGGTTCCAAGCCTGAAGAAATCCGGTGATTTGAAAGGAAAAATTCGTCAATAAATTTTGACGAACAGCGTTGTTATCAGGGAGATTCCTCGGAGAGTGTTGGATAGAGAGCGGAAGAAATGAAAATCTGATGGAACAAGATCGGGAGAATAAGAGGGATGTAAAATAACCTCCCAACCGACCCCTTGAATAGCCTTAAATGCGTGGTTAAACTCGAATGTTAGATTTTTTAAACTTGACACTTTATTTATTTATTTTTTTAAATCACCCCACCCCATTTCCCGAACCAGTCATCATTCGCCTGCCAGCAAAAAACAAAGGCACTCCCTCTTACCCCAATCGTCATTATATCAAACTAAATCAGAATCGAACCGCTAGTATTAAACAAAATATAAATACTTATTTATTTCAAACTGAGCTCATACAATTAAATTCTCCTTTCGATCTAACACTTTATTTTATTATTTAGTGGCTGGGTGAGAACGCCCGGCCGTGGACGGTAGCCTTATTAAATGTGAAATTGTCCCGCCATAAACGGCCCGGGTCGGAGTGCCCTGCCTGCCCTGGCGGCTACCGATCAGCGGATATGAAAATCTCATTCAGGCGCCAATTTCGTAAAATTTCACAAGTTTGCAATTATTTAAATTGCACCGTTGCCCTATTAATCTGCGTATTTATGTGCTTTTGTAAATTTTTGATTGCCCGTGCAGCCCCAATGACAGAGACTCTTGTCATAATAACTTATTTGTGAATATTAATCTAAATAAACATTAGGCTTTTGTTTTCCTGGTGACTCCGGGCGGCGGGGTGAGGTGACTATGTTTTCCTTAGGGTCCTAGAGTTCAACTGAACAAAATTTGAAACGGATGGCATTCAATATTTCATTTATACCGAGGGAGAAGAAGTCTACTTATCTTTTGCGCAGGGTTCGAAAGATAAATTTTGCAAATTTGGCTTAGATTCGTCAAAGACCTGCAACGGCCATAGCGGAATAAATGAAAACATTTAAAATATACAATACTCTTTTAATACAGTTACATTTTTACCATTTGATTTTCGTCCACAAAAGTTAGTAAGGACAACTTTTATAATGTTTTTTTTGATATTGTTTTTGCAATTAACTGATCAATTCTTATTGTGTAGGTAAAATTTTACTGGTAAAGCTAATTTTTTTTCGGAATAAATAAACCAGTTTAATAATGTTAAAAGTAACAGAGATACCAGCAGAATTTGACATAGACGTACTTAATTTTCATGCAAATTAAATGTATCAACTAGAAAAATATACAGTTTTTAGTTGATTATCTTATCTTTACTATCTATCTTTTCCTATCCGGGAAAATACGTTATCCAGTTACACCACGCCAGCCAAGTAAGTTGACAAATTTTAGAACTTATACCTATGCTGCAGCTCTTCCAAATTAATACATCTGTTATTTCATTTTTTTAAATTGTCTCCTTTATATTGGGAAAAATTTGAAATATCGTTGAGTAATATACGCTAGGTGATGCCATAAATTATATTAATACATATTTATTAAATTTGGATAAACTTTGATACAACTTATATATTTTGGAGGAGAACACATTATAATTGTAAAGTTACAGTTTTTTTCAGAACATAATTCTGTGGCATTTTAATACAAATTAAATATATCAATTAGAAAAATACACAGAAAAAATCTATTTATCGAAAACATATTTTTGTTGCTACCGAGATTCGAACCTGGATCTTTTCCAATCCGGGGAAATGCATTACCAACGGCAACTTCACAATAATAACTCAAAACTGGAGAGCAGTCTACAGGCATTGGGAAACCGGGAAATTAAAGATTTGTTACAGACATGGGTTAAATTTTTTAAACCATACATTAAAGATTGTCGAAATTACACTATTAATTAAGCCATATTGTACAGATAGCGTTGTAATTATTCCCTATAGCGTACAAATAGCGGTACGATTTAAAATATTGGGCTATTCAAACATGGTCCAAAAGTGCACGTATGTGAATTATATGGCGTGACATGCTAATTAAGATTTAATCATCTTAATTTGCATGTCATTAAGATGATCTAAATAGCTCTTGAAATTTAAAAGATTAATAATAACTAATTTAATTATTTTACCACATCAAAAGTAATAATTGTATCCGGATTGTGTGTAATATTTATGATTATGCATGCAAGTCTAGTTTTGCAGGCAATTTTGAAAGGGTACATAACATCGGAGTGAAGAGTCAAGTTAAAGATTTTTGATTTATAACATATTGAGTATATTGTATATTGAAAAGTAATATAATTAATCAAGAATTATCAAGGCAATGTATAATGTATGTACAATGCATACACAATGTATAAATTATGTTTTTATTTGATTTTGTTAGCGACAAAAAAAAATGTAGGTACCTACTATATTTCTATAATCTTCATTGTAGTGCGCTGTGCGATGATTTGATAAAGAAAAATAGATAAGATCATATAAGATCAATGGTTGAATTAAACTTATTTTCATATTAGGTATCGTACGACAACTCTCGGGTTTCTCAGTTCCCGTGTACCCACCATGCGTCAGAGATTCGCCGTCTCGCCCCTCATTTTACACATGTTGTACGTCAAATATCAGTTCATTAACTATTGACGTGTTGTCCATCGGTTGAGTGAATTTGACTTGTAAAGCAATTAAAACGCAATAAATGTTTGTAGTTTAATACCGTCTATTGTCTAACTTTTCAGTTTAATGTGTAGTTTTAGGTATCCATGGTGATGTTGATCGTTTTTATTGAACGTTGATTTTTTGAATAGAATCACAAATCAATTAGTTTTTAAAATATAGTTATAACGCCTTAGGACAAACCAACTATTAATAATATTATAGTTTAGATTATGCAGATGGGGTCCTGCATTTAAAATAACCTTATGTAAATATTTTTCATGCAACATATTGGTATTTGAATAGATTAGCAATATTTTTAAATAATTATTAAATAAATATCAGATATCTCATAGAGACTAGAGTAATTACAGGGCTCACCTCCCATATTTCTATTTATCATTCCTTTAAAATATAATAAAATAGCTCTCTATGAGAGATATCCGATATTTATTTAATAGATTTCTTCTGAAAGAGTATTCCGAAGATACACAAGTAAAGGCGCAAGGCGATGGGCCATTAGCCAGGTTTGCACATGCTAAAATGGTCCACAACAATCTCGGCCAATAACCATTAACCAGAACCGAGCCTGTCAACTTTCAATTACGACCAGTTTAGCATAATGATAAAAAGGCAATTTTCCCAAAACTGTCGCTCCGAGATATGAGGAGGACGGCTTTCAGGACGCAATTCATTTAAATTTTTTATACCACGTTTCAACCAATAATTATCTTTGTAATTTTCATCTCGTAAATGAAAAAAATGATAACAGGGCAGGAATAAAAGGCACAGCGTAAAATGTAACACAGATTGTTATTATAATTTTTTAGTTATGTTATTTACGTTTCTTATACGAGTATTGAGGCTTTATCTTCTACAGTGGCGGAACTATGTCAATGCGGTGCACAGGGGCCGACGTTCAAAAGAACCTAAAAATAAGTGGTATATCGTTAATCGCTATCATTCGATTCTGATGTAGAAAATAATGTGAGGACTTTTAGTGATGATGGTGATGAATCGCACGGTAGTCAGGAATAGTAAAGAAATAGTAATATATGAGGAGAAAATCGTCGGTGAGCGACAGGGCCAGACTGGCCGGGCTTTACTCAAGAACCTGGATACAGGTATCGCTCGCGGCTTTAGTCAGCTAAGCATATGCACTGAGAGTAAACATTTGATGAATGTTGATAAATTGAAAATGAGGGTGTTCGTAAAAGATGAAAGTGTGAATCTGAATATCTAAATGTGATGGCTAAGACACTCGCCTAGTGGCCGGCAAGTTAGCCCCATTTCCATAGCACGAGTGTTTAGCTTAGTTTGAGAATAGTGCTCAACTCAATTAAAAAACGGTAAATAGTAAATGATTGAAACGTGTAAGAAATGCGGTGGCTTAGCTGCATGCGTAGACGATCAATGTACGAAGTCTGAGAATTGAAGATCGCGACGCTCAGTCACGAGCACGTCGACCGAGAGAGAAAGATTCAAATTCACCCATATATGGCCAATGGGCTGATATTTAACGTTTGACGTGCAACAAGCGCGAAGTGAGGTGCAAGACGCAGAATCGCGCGAGACGGTATATACACATTGTCTTCAAATAATGTCATGGTAGCAAAATCCATATCTCGAGTCGAAAATCTCCTAAATATATCATCCGTGAACACGGGTCACAAAGATGACCAGCTCAAATATTGTAGAATAGTAAAGAAGAGTTAGTCAAATACTTCTAGGTTATCTTTGCAACAGCATATAATAAAGGGTGTCCAGCGAAAACATTTCAAGATTAAGTGAAGTAAGTGGGAGGGATATTGTTCGACGCTCGTGATTTGCTGATTTGCCAGTCGCAATGAGTCACCGGTCGAAAGCACAGCGCGCGTTCGCACTCACTTTAATATTCGACGAGTAAGTGATGGGCCGAGCGCACAACTTATCTGGTGATGGGTTCAAAAGTTCAGACAAGAAGGGACAATGGTTAACCAAACTCCTCCGGGACAATTAACGTCAGCAGCGACGCCAGAACATGTGGCTCAAGTTCGACGTGAAATTATGCCCAATCCGCGTAAATCGATAAGGAAGATTGCAGCCTGTACTGGAATAAAAAAATCAACAGTGCACGTTATTTTGAAAAAGAAAACTCATACAAACAATACTGATAATAAACAAAATATGAGATACTGGTGCCCCGATAATCCAAGGAAACGCCATAAAAACGTTTGCATTGTCCAAAAACGACAGTGTGGTGTGCAATTTCTGTCCGAAGGATAATTGGCCTTTAACCAGCGAGAGACAGTCACTGCTAACGTGTATTGCCAAATGATCGACGAATTTTTGGTACCGCAACTGCAGCTGTTTCCCGGGTTCAACAACAGAACAAAATTTCAACAAGACGGGGCCACTCTTGACACAACTAGTTTCAATGGAGAAGCTGAAGGGAATATTTTTGTGGGGATACCTTAAGTCGAGAGTTTACAACGACAATCTTTGAACAATTCAGGCCCTACAAGAAAATATCCGCCGTGAAGTTGCTGCCACTGAACCAACGCTTTGCTATGTATTCGCAAATTTAAGAGTCCGATTGCAAGAGTGCCTTGAGAGAAATGGACGGCATTTAGACGATATTGATTATATAAAGTAAAATCAGCATATATTTGTTTAAATAAAATATGAGGGACATCTTTATTAACTAGTTAGATTTTTCACTGTACGCGCTATTCGCATGGCGCAGTTGTCAATTTAGAAATAATAATTATATCTCCAATGGACGCGAACTCTTCCACCGATTATCCATTACACAACATCTTGTTAAAGAACTATAAAAACGACGCTCGTTACAAACATGTGTGTGTGTGTGTGTACATAAATTATGCGATATCACTCAAAATAATACGCTATTGATAGCAATTAAGTCCTTAATAAAATGATACCGATAATTTGGCCTGTGCGTGGCGCAACAAATAATTACAGTTTGTTGAAATGAAATATCATTTGAGAGTAATTTATTAGAAGCCACACTCGGGGCGCTCTAGTTTTTTCTGCGTTGGCTTCTTTCTTCTCGGAACCGCCGGACCATTTCGGTCCATTGGTGATTAGTGATTCTGTACTTCTTTTTTCATCGGCTGCCTCCCGTGTTGATGAGAGCCGCGCGCGAACCAGAAACAGCTTCCATTCTTAGAACAGATGAATATCATCATTCATTTCGGTCACGTGATCTAATTTATTTTTCACTCTAAGATGTAAATATTGCAACGAAAGCATTTCATTTGTGTTGACTGAAATGCTTTAAATATTATATATAGGGAACTACTTGTGTTGGAACCGTTATTTCGCAAATACCAGATTCTTTTGTGGAACACTTATAATGATTTAGGATTCACGGCGAAAAGATGAGGGATTATGAATCACAACTTTCAGTTATTCTTATAATTTATTTCTAAATTGTAAGCTCGGGTGGAGTGTTCTAAATAACGAGAAGCCAGTACGGTAATGGAGAGACTTAAGGGCGAGCTTTCATTTTACCAGTTTGAAATTCGTAAATATTACACGAATTAGATATGCTTTCAAGATGACGCTAATAGTTAAATTATTATCAAGTATTAGATAAATAATTAATGATGTTATTAGAGGAAGGTTTGTATATAGAAAGAGACGACAATAAAATTGTTGATTTTCCACCTTTTTTCATATTGATATAATGGAATCATGTGGAATGAAATAAAAATGTGTGTTATTATTTGAATTAATTAATCGAAAATTAAATAATTTAATGGATAGGTTTTGAAATCAGACAAAGTACATACATGTATTTAGATGATCGCTTAAATCAATGTTTGAGTAACTTGTTGGTGTAGTGGTTAAGACGCTGGCCTAGTGATCTAGTGGTCGGGGATTCGCGTCTCGTTCTAAGACACTAGCAAGTTAGTTCTATTTTCATAGTACAAGCGTTTAGCTTAGTTTGAAAATAGTATGAATATTGATGTGATGTGTATTCCGTGTACGCATCTCTATTTACAAAAAAAATATTCTAAATTTAAAATTACTATAATAGCTTCAATTTATTATTTTGTTTAATATTATTAATTTAAAAGGCCACGTTACCATTTTGGTTGTCTATTTCATTATTATATACTATTTATGAAACAGACAGCTATGTTTAAAATGTAATAATTTTATATATAAACGAAAAATTTAATTCCGACTTACATAAAAATAACGTACATAAAATGTTTACTTTGTTCAAGAAAACGTTGTTTTCCCATAAAACCAGTAAAAATACATCTAATTTATGAAATTTGCTACTAATGTTGTGAATAAATTTAATATTAATTCATACCGAGAGTAAAATTTGCGTGAAAACATGTATTTTCGGTATTTTAATATTATTTTATTATTATAATATTATTATGGTATATATATAATATAATTATGGTAATATTATTTACTAAAAAAATATTGCGATTGATTTTAAATAGTAGCTGAAGCCTCGAAGCATGTGAGTAAATACAATATATTATTTTAAAACGTATATTTTAATTAAAACAAAGTATTTTAAAAACGTCAAAAATTGATTTTGCTAATTTGTCTTAATTGAGGTTTTTTCCGTAATCCTGGCTTCAAGATTATAAGAAAATATATTTCGTTTATGCATATTGACATAATTTCGTAGCACGCGAAAAATGTATCTAATGGTCGCGGTCTTTCTTATAATGCTTGTAGTGTCTTAATTATGACAAATGACGTTCAGTGTTTTAGTTTTAAATGAGTATAAAGGTGCTATCTATAAGTCAAATCTAGTCTATAACTTCTGATATAAATGAATAATAAAAATTTGAATTATCATTCAAAGTAGCCCCTTAAACCCCTTCTGTATTCCATTGGGGAGATTTTGAAATAACGATCCGTTATTTGTGAAGGATTTATTTATTTATTAACATACTTTTAGCAATATTTGAAAATGTTCAAGAACACAAAATTACTTGATTTTCACCTAGAAAGGCATTGTTATTAAACAAATAATAGATATCTCATAGAGACGAAGCTATTTTTTATTCTATTTAATGGAAATATGTGGAAGTATGGGTAATTACGGGGCTTACTACCTGTCTTCGGCTGGCTTAATATATAAATATAACACTTTGTATAAATATAACGTTCACCATTCTCACCAATCAATCTCCATATCTATAATTATTTTGAAAGTTGTATATATGTTAATAAAGTAAATACAATAAAAATTATCTTCGTCTCTATGAGATATCTATTATTCGTTCAACATACTTTTAGTTGCTCACTTAATGTCTGTCTTTTCATTCTCTTGTAAGTCGGTTCATAGCAACTTTAGATAATTGTATGCGTTTTTTAATTTCCTGCCCACTTTCACCTGCGTTCTTAAATATATATTGGGAAGTTTGTTGTGATGCATTAGCACTATCCACAACCAATCGAATTAAAAAATCCTTATCTTCTGAAAATATTATATAAAATTCTAGCCGTTATTACTTGGATTAATGTAACCCACGGCTAGGATTTTTAATTCCGACTATCCTACCGCATCGTTGTGACACAATTGGCTGGTTTGCGCGTATTCAATTTGTTCAATCCGAATTACAATCTTACTAAACTAAATATTTTCCTACTGAAGCTGTGTTATGTTAACGTCTGCTAATTTGCTGCAGCAAATTTTTCTTACTGTACTCGGTTTTTCTAAATGAATTATCTTGACTAAAACAGCGTGAAATGGCACTTTTTACTAATTCTACAGACTAAACGTTTTTCTTCATTGTCATTTCGTAGTTCGTATAGTGTATCACATCAGACACGTGTATCACACCACTCCTACATAGAATATATTTTGTCCTGCGTATTTTATTCTCGTTGGTAGAAAATACCGGTAAGGTAATAATGTTCTGAAATTTTCAAATGTCATTAAAAATTCGCTATTTTTAACTTTCTGGAAGAGCCTACAATAAAGACTTATTATTAGTATTTTATCTTACATCTTATTATTATTATTATTATTATTAGTATCTATATGATACAATGTAAAAATCTGTTTGGACTGTGCCCGTCTCACTAGAGAAATTCCGTGTTGAGACGGACATAGTTTACAAGCAATTGTTCAATTAATTAGAATTACAAGTAGATAGAATTACATTTATTTCTATATAAAAGGTGTATATGAAGAACAATTTTAAAATGGACTTAATTTTTGGATCACTTTGTAGCAATAATTAATATAGGTATGAGTCAATATGTTTGGGTGAGTGCACCAATACTGGCTCTACCCATATTACGAATCCAAGTTTTAATATATAGTTTCATGTTCTTGGGACAATTCAATTGATTCAAGTCTTTTAGCATTCTATTAAAATAGTTTAGGTCCAAAATATTTGTAGTTTCTTTGACCAAATGTAGTATGTGCTCTTGGGGTTTGTAGGTTATTTGTATTTGTCCGTGTGGAAATTATGTTTTGAGTTGTTTTAAAATGTGTCTGTATTTATATATGTATTTGAGAGTAGTATTAGCGTATATTTGTCTAATATCAAAGACATCGAATTTATTAAAAATTTCGTCAGTGCTCGTTGTGATTGGGGATTTGAGGATAACTTTTAATATAATTTTTTGAGCTGCTATTATTGGATTAATTGCAGACATAGTCGCTCCACCCCAAGCAATTATACCATGCTCTATGATTGATTGACAATATATATTGTTTTTTTTATTTTATTTGTAATGAGTTGTGTATGATGATTCCATTTGAGATAAGGATCAAATATAATTCCCAAGTATTTAATTTGGTCAGTACGTTCTATATATATTAATTGCATTGACACGTATCGTCGTCTGGGTTGGAACAATTGTGAACTTTTATTTTGTAAGCATACGAGGGTTGCTCATTTGCTTTTATCTCGTTTAATACTTTGAATCTTTTAGCCATAGTTACATAATATTTATTAGATTTAACATTTCTTCTAAAGGAACGGCTTTGAATTACCTGATTGAGTATTAATAATGAGTATGGTAATGTAATATTATGTGTTTTGTATGCTTTTGATTACATGTCTATACTTATACCTAAGTTTAAATTGATCATTATATTTATTACCCTTGTACACATTCTCTATATATGCAAGACTTTACTAAATTTATTTATGAAAATGTTTTTTTATGATTTAAATAATATTAAAATACTAAATAAATGTTGCGCTACCGGAATTCGAACCTGTATCTCTTTCCAAATCAGACATCACAGACCTATGTTCTGAATAATTACAACTTCACAATAAGAATGTGTTCTCCATAATAATATATAAGTTGTATCGATGTGTCCAAAATTGAATAAAAATGAATTGTTAATTCTAGCGTCTGCTATCGGTTTACTCAAAGGTATTTGAGATTCCGTAAAAACAAAGTAGATGGCTTTCAAATAATTGAACGATAGATGTATTAATTTTAAAACGCGTAACATATAGGTTCGAAAATTTGTCGTCAAAAGTACTGTCGCTGTAGCGTAGTTGAATAATGTACCTTTGCCGGTTTGGAAAGAGAAGAAATCCCGGTAGCGCAACAACAATATTTTTCGATAAAATAGATTTTATATGTATATCTTTCTAATTAATACATTTAATTAGTATTTAAAATATCACAGACCTATGTTCTGAATAATTACAACTACACAATAAGAATGTGTTCTCCTTAATAATAAATAATATTACATTATCTATCGTTGTATGATTATAATCATTATGTAAACGGTCTCCCTCTCTAAAGGCCAGTGTCGAAATGTTTTAAACATCGATAATAATCCTGTAACATATATTGGACACCCCTTAACCGAACCAATCACAGCGTGATTTAGTATACCCGAAACCAGGCTGAACCAACGCGTGCCAATGGGAGAAATGTTACGATCGCGCAAACTATGGGCTGATTGCATTGATTGGAATTAATGTTCTCCTATACACATCATGTGTATAGGAGAACAGACGATCTGAGCATCCAATCTGCCTGTGATTGAATCTGTTAGATTTTTAATATACTTGCGATAAAAATTTGTTAATCATTATTATTTAATTATTATTACATAAGAGCAATGTTGTGGTTATACATTAAAATTACCCGCGTAACTTACGATATTTTTAAAAGTGAGAAATTTAATAAAAACGGTGTATTCTTCGCGAAGGTTTGAAATTAAAGATATTTAAAAAATAAACACTAAAACCCCGCATTTGTCACTTATTAGCAGGGGCGTGCACTGTATACAAGCACAAAAATTCCGGGAAATGAAAATAAATGAAATAATATTTATATTATGAAAAGACAATATAAAATTCTAGCCGTTATTACTCGGATTTTGTAAATTTTGTAAATTTGTCTATGACGTAACCCACGACTAGCCGTGGGTTATTTGCAAAAAAATTATAACAACTTCAAGTGCATTGGTCTACAATTTGCTAGCACTTAGGTCTTGAATAAACCTGACTTGTTTTTCAATCCTTATAATAATTGTACTGAACTAAATATATTTTTAAATAATCAGTTTCGAATTCGTAAACATACTTTTGAATCTGTCGCGACCATTATTGTTGACATATTCCGCATCAAAATTCCTATCCATACATTTCCTCGTGCTTGTCTTTTCAGTGTGAAATGTGACCTTGACGCCAGCAAACGAATTTAGTAGGTCTTGAAAAAGTCTTAAGCTAATGGCTCGTATCCACGAAGATTCTTCTCGGAGATCAATCTTATATGTCGTACGCATGATACCTAGTATCAAAGGATCAGATATTCATCTGGATACAATTTCTAACATAGAGATTATGTTCACATGAGATTCACTGAAGACAAGTCTTGCCGTAAGATAGGGTTTGACATTTGTTTTGTTTCACGTATCACTTCACGCTTATTGTGCGTCAAATGACAGTCTATTGAACGTTGATGTTATGCTCTTCCGTTGGGTGAATTTGAATATCCCCTGCAAGTATTTTTAATGCCCCCTGTTTGATAAAGATTTCAGGATAAATAGTAGTAAAATATCTATGGTTCTGGGTGACGACTCGCTGTCTAATTGAGCGCCATATACACAAGGTCTATGTAGTCCTATTAACATCAAACAGTAGTAGATTTATCGTGCAAGTTGTAAATGGGAGAGGCTCCGCCCCGAAAGGGAATAAAACGGAAAGAAATAAAAAAATAAGCGAAGTTAGAAACGTATATCATTAATTGACATGGCGGAACCTAATCCAATGTGTGTGTAATACAAAGTTTTGTTGTGAAAATTAAAATAAGCTAGAAACGATAAAATTCAATTGTGCTTGACTGTCGTTGGATATTAATGACTTTCTGTTCGCGGTCTGTTATTATTGATAGTTTAAACTGAAACATCGTCCTCTATATCTGTATTGTAGCTGTTTATATTTTACATTGTGTAGTGGTGTTGTAATTTAGGGGTCCCCTTGTCTCATGAAAAGGTCCCCCAAAATGTTTATTCAGAGAGGTAACATCACCCTGATCTCAAGCGGTGATCTCCAGGCTAAAATCCCAACCAATCTGAGATTAACTCAACAAAATTTCTGAGACTTATCTCATCGTGTCTCATTTTGTGGACACGGGGTATAAGAGAACTAATAAATGCTTGTCATAGTCGGAAATCAGTCCGGCGTCCCCCCTGGGCAATAAGTATGCAAAACCTACCACCAAAAGTGGAGGCACTCTTATAGTAATTTAATTTATTCATTGGTTGGATGATTTACAGCGTTTAATAGATGCGAGGCCACCTATTTGGAATTATCTGGTGTTAGCAAGATTTATGGTGAGTATGACGATGAAAAAACCTTAATTAACTGGTGCAATTATTTATCTTGTACACTTAAAGAGGTTTTCTAAAGCGGCTTCTGGTCCGGCGGAGTGGATTCGGAAATCTTCTCGTTGAAATATTATTAATGATTCGGTATGCCGATGACATTATTTAATTTGCATTGCCTGATTGCTTTTCCAATTATGATATATTGTATATTTATTTTGTAGATTTACACCCGTCACGCCCTTATCGGATGAGCGAGCCAGAATAGTGTTGTATCTTTAAATACGTATGATAAATTTAATACCGGACAGTGCGTATAAGTAACTGCGTAGTACTTTGTTTTGGGACCCTTGAACGTTAAATTTAAAAAAATACTGTTCATGCAAATCACGAAATAAATCTACCAGTTACGCCTAATAAAATTATACGAGTACTGCCGTATAACCTTCAAATTCAATTAAACATAACATAAGAGCAAATCATCATCATCATCATCAACAATGGCGCAACAGCCTGATGTAGGCCTGGCCTCCTCGAGTGCCTAAGTTTCACCACTCAGATTTGTTCTCCGTCGTCTTTTTCCATTTCGCGATAATCAGGCCTATTCTCAAAATTGCAATATTGAAATGAAGGTGATTGTTACACCAACCCTCAAAAATAGACAGAATGTAAATTAATGTCCGTGTTATATTTGAATGAGAGAGAGGGAGAGAGAGTGAGGGAGATAAACGTACCATAATCTGTCAAAACATAAAAATGGCAACAGGATTGGCCGTGATTCTTCACTACGACGCTGCGGATGAGGAAATCAATAGGTAATTTATGAACAAACCTTTTTCTGTGAACTTTGAATACTGTATTAGTACTTATTTTAACCGAAAACTTATATTTTTAGTCGAAACTCGAGAATGGAAAGACGTCGTTTGCGTGATTTGTACTAATACAGTATTCAAAGATAGGTCTATGTTCTAAATAATTACAACTTCACAATAAGAATGTGTTCTCCTAAAAATATAAAATTTACCAACGTCACGGTGTCGTTCAAAAGTGGTTCCTTCATCCCGTACATAATTAACATAGCACGCTGTTTAACATGCACAAACTCTGTTTAAATTCATGCAAAAGATTACAAGCAATTCTTATTTTTCAATTCCATTTGTGAAAGATTTAATTAAAAGCCAGACTCAATAAATAAACATAGAAGATTTATAACTGTCCAACCAGACAAACGAACAAATATTTCCTGTTCAAAATGATGTAATATTGAAATGAGTCATTATTTCCGAATGAAGCTAATAGTATGACAAAACACACGTATTATTTAGTACCCATTTAAAAATCTTGTCATGATGATTGAGTTTGCAATAATTGTTAAATTATGCATTAAAATTAAATTTGTATTAATTGCCAAATCTATATCTAAAAGGAGCACGCTTTACATACGGAACTCTGAATTTAGAATTCATTTAGATGGTTTAATTATAGAGTATAAGATTTATCGCTATGTATGTAATTACATTTTAATTATTGAATTTCACGCAAGTCGTATGAAAAAATGTTAATGATAGTGCATGCACTCAAACAGATTTAAAATCTTATTTAGCGCGCTGTTACGCACTCGCGTTATTTTTTTTGTGGTGTTTAATTATGTCGATACGCAAAAAAAACATTAAAAAATATATAAAGTTACGATTTTTTACTTAATTATTTTTACTTTACAACTTATACATGTAATTTTTGTTGAACTGTGCCTACCTGGCTAGAATGAAATCAATGTTGATGTATTTAGACAAGTTTGATTTGCGCATGAATTTGATCTAATAATCTTTATCGAATTCTGGTTAAATTTTAACTAATTTCCGAATCCAAAGAAGAGAGATAATAAAAAACAATTAAACAAATTTGAAGTAGTTTTGTCTTTCTAAAATATCGATCATCGCCATGCAAATGAGCTGATGATAAAATCATGATCATAATATACAAAATTCAAGGCCTAATAATCCTTCTAGACCTTGAATTTGTAAAGGAGTTTAATTATTCGGGTCTATGAATCTGGTATTAAACGACGCATGGTATGACGAAGAGTTCTATGTTCTGACTTCATAGGAAGACCACGCTGTATCTAAAACAATTAATGTCAAATTTGTGCAGACTCTGGTAAATTCAAAATTACTCTGTGATGTGGAACTTTAGAAGAAAAGGAAAAGAAGCCGGATATCAATCTGGATTAATTAAAGTTTTTGCTTTTGATGAGAATAAGAAATATGAAGTCGAAATATTGATGTATTTTATAACTAGACAATATAATATCAATATATAAACAATATAATATCAAAGACCATCATCATTAATGGTGGTACAGCCTCCTCTTAAAGTAGTTTCACCATTCTGATCTGTCCGCCGCTGCCTTTTTTCAGCTCGCTATACCGACTGCATGAGCGTCCTGGGTAACGCCATCCAACCGCAGCCTCTTCCAACACTCTTGAGGCCAATCGGTTTTGCATAAAACACTTTTAAACCGTTTATATAAAATATTACATAGTATATAATGTTACAAATGATGTCAGAATAACAATCAATTTTGTTAATCGTTTAATTCCATATAATAAGTATGTATATGTGTGTTGAAAATTTGCCAAAGCTTTAAATAAAATTTTGCATATAAGTTACTTATGAGTCCGTCCATACCTCAGTCATCTAATTCTGATCTGCCGAGTATAACGTACTGCAAAGCAACATGTTACTCTCCTTCTATTATAATGAATTTTGATGAATTCTGTTCAAGTAACTAACTATCAAACTATACTTTTAAAATCAGCAATGTTATCTTTGTGGTTAAGATTCATATTTTTATTTTTTATCTTTGTTTTATTAACCACTAAAATGAGTTTAAATACATCTACCGGTTTCGAAAAATACCATTTTCTTCTTCAGGATGTCATAACTATGTTATGACATCATAACTATGTTATGTCATTTTAGTGGTTAATAAAACAAAGATAAAAAATTAAAAAATAACTATCAAACTATTACTTAGAAATCATATCTTTTGCGGATAAAAGTTATTTGATTTTCGTAATGATTTAATGGCCAAATGTTCACCAATAAGAATTTCAAGATAATTGATACGGTACTTGATGTACCACAAAACAAATTAGATTTATGAAACTAAGAAAAATGGTCGCAGGTTATCACAGCCATTCAGAATATCCAGATACATTAAGACAAATTGAGGAGATTAATTGTTTGTTTTTTTCAATACAAAAATTGCCGTTTGCACATTTTCTATGACATATTAAGTTTGGTTTATATAAGTGATTCCCAAAGTGGTCTATATCGACCCCCAGGGATCTATGATAACCTGCAAGGGGTCTACGTCAGCGAAAAAAAAATTTGGGGGTCCATGAAATGAAAATGGGGGTCCACGATAGTGGATCTCAACATACACTGATAGTACCTATTTACTTACATTATAATCTTATAATATAAAGACATATACATTATTTATAAAAGTACCTATGAAGTAAAAAATTTATTATATATGTTTATAAAATTGTGTAAGTTGTAGGATGTAGGCATTCGCATTGTGGTTTAAGTTTTTAACACTAAACTTCACTACAATTAGAAATTTACAAAAAATCAATATCAGGTAAGTAGTGGGTCTTCCAAAAACCGAAAAACATGACAAGGGGTCTACGACACAAAAAAGTTTGAGAACCTCTGGCTTTATATTATCAAGATTCGCGACACAACTAATTAATTTATCATTTAATTAAATAATTATTTAATTGATCTTTCTGATATTGTATAATTCTTATTCAGAAAATTATTTAAATCCGAGTGTCTTGTTGAAATATCAAATGTATGTAATAATGCAATTACGCATGGAAGAGTACTCGCATACAACCTCAGCCTTAGGGTTTACCAGTTAGCCAACCCCCGGTCCGGTCGAAAATCTCGCTCGTCTTGCCCTAAGGCCAGACACGAATTTGAAGATAAAAATTTCCCCAAATTTTCAACAACTTTCTTGGTTATTAACTATCACACTATTTGCATTTTTTTCATGGGGATGTGTCAGTTGAATAATGCCATATTAAGTCAAGACTAACTCTAATGTTTCATATTTTAATATAATTTATAAATAATTAATTTTAACAACTTTCTGACAATTATGTTGCACATACTATGGACGGCGAACGTCTCTATTCTGCAAAAGTTGTACATTAACGACGACTCTTAGCCATTTACTTAAGACGAATTATTCAATTTTTTTGACGTCTTGCGAGAAGGGAAGATGTTTCTGCGGTGGGCCACGTCGAAAGATGAAGTGGAAAATGTACTCATTGGACTGACCAAGTGGAAAAGGCAACAGCCCTAAGATCTGCAGGATGCCAATAAAAGTGGACGAACATAGTTAAGAAGGTGGGAGATCATGAAGGTTATGATCCTTAGTCGTGAGGGACCAACGTCGATGAACGATAATTATTCCGAATTCGTAAACACACTTTTGACGCATCTTTTCGAATCGGACAGGACCAATATTATTGACACATTCCGCGTCCAAATTCCCATCCATACATTTCCTCATGCTTGGCCACCAGTGTGAAATGTGACCTTGACGCAAACGTCAACTTGAACTTGAGCATTCACTGTATGGACCTTTCAGCTCCAGCGCACCAGCACTGTATTGTTTGTGATCCTGTGATTTGTGTGCGCAGTGATATTATTTGTTTGTGCCGTGGATGAACCGCCCGCCATATTCAATCGGGAGCGAAGATCGACTCATCTGCGTGCCAAACAGACTGTGATCTCGGGATTACGGAGGGATCATATACAAGATAAGGCGAGCAGTTCTTCCGAATCCCGGTTCCCGAGATTACTGGCCCTTCGTCTAGAAACCCCTATCCCCTCACTGACCTCATTCTGTACCACGTTTCCCTACTTCCCTCTCCTACCCTGCGGTGATTCCGATTTACGACCGAAATTATCGTAATCCATTCCACGGGATGTGTGAACCGGAAATCTTATGCTGCGATCGGTACTTCCACTGAAGATAAAGTAATTCTTCATGAAGCATATTAATTTTTTGGTTTATTTCTGAAAATTATTTACAGAATATGCGCTAAGAAATAAATTCTGATGGTGTGTTCTCAATACATGTTCCAACCAGTTAAACTGATATTTTTCTTAGAAAATCTTCTAATGACACTCAGATTGTTATTTTCCTTATTCGGTCACTTCTTACAATACCCGCTTTACCTCTGTCTCAAAGACATCTAATCTTATAGAGATTAGATATACGTCAGTCTAGATGAGTAAGTTTTTTGGCCACACCCAGAAAACTCAGAACTCGATGTATTTTCCGAATTACTGAACTACCGGTGATCACAATAATACACAGTGTTGTGTTGTGAAATATTAAAATCTTATTGCAATACTGTTGATATATGTTAAGGACTCAAGATGTTGATGATCTGTCCGAGACGCATCGCCCGTGGAGAGGATAATTAGAAGCTAGTAATGGTGGAAAGGTCAGCGGCTGTAAGGGAAGACGGAGATCTCCAAGTTTCCATTCGATGAACCGACCAGATCTAATAAGCTATTGGCTATCCTATTGCGGGCTACACCAACAGGTCAGAAATGAGGGAATCAACTGGAGGAAAAAAGCATTTATTATCAATTTTTTACATTTTCTTATCTATATACAAATCTGAATATATATGCCTACATATATAGTATCTTTCCTAAGTAAATTCATTTTTATTATTTTGTCTAGAATATTTTTTGCCTGTAACGAGTTTAATACCGAAAATATGATCACCTACTTCGGTTGCCTTCAGTTTTCGAAAAATTTTAGACATTCATCTTTTTATTTTTACGATTAGTAAATAAAATCCATTATTTTAAATTGTTATTTTTTTTTAAAGTGATTAATAAAACAAATCATTAATCTTTTTAATTAACAATAAGACAACACTTTATTTTATGGCATGCATATTAACCGGTAAACCGGTTTACCGGTAAATATGGTTAAATCCCATCACTGGATTATTGATAAATAAATTTCTAAGTACCGGTAATTTTGGTAAATTATTTTTCATTTTCAAATGCATTATATAATAATATTTTTAATCTACGATATTTGCAGAAAGCAGGATCGTTGAGTGTTTTGTTGAACTTAGTGGAATTTTCTCCGGCGTAAAACGATCCGAGACTAACCATCGCAGAAATCACTAGGCAAGCTTATGGTACTGGTACGGTACGGCTATTCTGTCTTCCGACAGATACTTTTTAGTGTCCTCTGAAGTTCCGTGAAGTCCAGTTGCAGTAATCTATGTGTAAAATAAATATCAATATGTGACAATTCATTTTTACAGAAAATGTTTTTTTTTTAAATTTGCTGTTTTATATCATAATATAATGTTCACTATTTGACAGCTTCATAATTCTCGGTAAACCGGTATCAAATTCAGAGTTTTAACGATTTACCGGTGATACCATTTTCCAGTAAATTTGCATGCCCTACTATAAACAAAGTGATTTCTTATTATTAATATAAAATGTTGCCACATTTTTTTCTTCAAAAATCACCTTTCCATCCGTTTGTTTATATACCCGTATATTGAATATTTTAAAAAATGTTTCGTGATTTTAACATTTTAAATAAACCATATTTTCTAACTATAAGTACAAACTGATCATAAATCTGAATAACATGTGACGTTCCATGATTGAAATAAGAAATAACATCGCTATCTATGTAGAAGGAATAATTTTTCCCATAAAACCTACGGTAATAGTAATAAACCAAACTGACATTGAATAATTACACAGTATCTACAAACGATTTTGATGTTTTTCATAATGGATATGTACATATTCATATTCAAAGCCCCTGTAACTTCGACGATACACCAGTTAGTGGTCTCTGTTGTACAGAAGGAATTCGAGGAGAAGCATTCATAAATTGTTGCGGTGTCCATATATCTTTCTACAGATAATTCTATGCCCACATTTGACTATGCTTCTGGACCAAAAGCAGAAAACTTGAATCAGCTCGAATGTCCGTTAATGATATTATTACAGCCAAATTTATATTTATGGTAGCCATTTCGATAATTGGATTAGTTCACCGCAAAGGTGTCGATAATGCGAGACGGCTTTTTGTACGAGATTTGTAAAGCAGACGTGGTCATAATCACCATAATTTGATGTTGAATAATGGCGTTGTGGAGTACCTGTTCAATAAAGTGTCCGTTAAAATGTCTAGGTCGCTTTTCGCAGAAATCGCAGTAGCTCGCGTGGTCCAGTGGTTAGATGCCCGCCTTCGACATAATGAACGGAGGTTCGATCCCGCTATCCGCAATCTAACATTTTAAAATTTTAAAGCTTTTATTTAAGTTAAAAGGTATTGATATCACTAAAAATACGTAAAAAAAATAAAGAATTTAAATTTAAAATAAACATTTAATATAATAAACTTTTATACGAAATTTTAAATTAATGCAGTGTAATAAATGCGTTTGTTCACTTCAAGAGGTGATGGTCTCTAGAAATATATCTACGGAGAAAATTGGAAGGAGGATACTCGTGTAAAAATAATGGTTATATAATATTTCAGAAGGAGAGGTTATTATAGAAAGGAATATTATATTATTGTGTATATATATAATATATAACATCATTTTAACTCGTTAAATATCGGATTTAAGAATTTAGTCTAGTGATTTTTTATGGATATAAACAAATAACGTAAGTACCCTACGATGACACGTATTTTAAGACGAGTCTAATTATGTGTGGTTCAGAAGGCATAATTCAAATAAAAAAATATTTTTACTGATTATAAAAAAATTATAATCTACACAATAAAATATACAACGCAGGGAGATGTTCATGTGAAGACAGCACAATAAATAAGCAACGAATGAAAGTAATATGAGATTATACTTTTAAAATCAGCAATGTTATCTTTGTGGTTAAGATTCATATTTTTATTTATTATCTTTGTTTTATTAACCACTAAAATGAGTTTAAATACATCTACCGGTTTCGAAAAATACCACTTTCTTCTTCAGGATGTCATAACTAACTAAAACATATACTGTTTCTTTGACAAACTAATGTTTTAGTTAGTTATGACATCCTGAAGAAGAAAATGGTATTTTTCGAAACCGGTAGATGTATTTAAACTCATTTTAGTGGTTAATAAAACAAAGATAATAAATAAAAATATAAATAATATGAGATTGTTTCATTATAGAGTTGCTTCAGTGTTTCATTTTAAAAACTCATCAAATGGGTTATATGAGGTATGAATTTTGATGGAATTTTTTTTAAATTAGCTGAAAGTTGAGTGCTTCTGGCGCGCATGCGTGGGCCCCGAAAGTAATACTAGGTTCCGTAATTAGGTTGTAGAACCAATTTACTGATATTATTCTAAACGAATTAAGAATCCTGCCACAGCCATCTGGCCTCCAGTCCAGAGGGCGTGGCTAAAGTGACCGTGCTTCTCGCGCACCTGGGAAAACTAATGATAAAGAATATTATTCAAAATTATATTTTTAAAAATGTAATATATGCGTGTTAATTTTTTCAAACAATATTTTATTAAATTAATCAACTAGAAAGATATACGTAAAAAATTAATTTATGTACAGAACTATGTTTCTGAAAATATAACTTCACAATAATAATGTGTCAAAGAACGTCACACAGATCTTGTTCAAAAATAGGCTCAACTTTGATTGCTAGCGCTAGGGCCAATGCAGCCAGAGCGATACATCGGACACCGTGTTAGATAAAAGCTCAAGAGTCCATCCGAGCCCTACAATACATTTTGTATTAATTAATGGACGCAAGAGTTCAATTGAATTCTAATATTATTATAACGTAGTACTTGATACCTTAAAACAATACTTTTTTTTTCCATTATGCATTGGGGCCCAATTTTCATAGTTATGCCACTGACTAGTGCTATTATGCTAGTGCAATGTTGGTAGAATTATAACTACAGACGTATGTTATCTAATGACTCGTGCCCACAAACGAGATTTCTCTCGGTGACTCGACCCGATGGAGTGATGACGTCAAAAGAGTGGCGGGAAAGAGATACATGAGAAGGGCAGAAAGCAAAGAGAATTGGCTATCCCTAGGGGAGGGTCAGTCAACAAAGAGACACGGGCTGCCGATGATGATGATGACGAATAGCTGAACACACTGTATATAATTCATATGTAAGTAAGTAGATACAGAATATACTCGTACATAAGCACAAGTAGTGCTGACCATAAATGTGTGTACTTTATTATTGTTATATAGGATGTAACAGATCTAGTCCACAATATTTTATGACTAAATTACGAGCCAAAAATGTTCAAGGGATATGTGCAAGTTCTGCACTGTTACGGAAAATATTATTGTATGAAATTTTTACTAGTCTACATACTTTGAAATAAATTGTTCCATTATTAATGTATATCTTTGCTTCAGACCCTTAATTATCAAACCAAAAACAGTTTGGCCAATTTTTTTGTATTCAATATATAATTTGGAATCAATAAAATGTTTCAGTTAACCCAAATAATTACATAATTACGATTATTTTAAATGCTTATATCTCTGACATGGTTGAGATTAGACACATAACCCTTAAGCATTTTCGACTCGTAATTTAGTCAGGTATCCGTCCATAAAGTATTGTGTACTAGGTCTGTTACACCTGTACAGTAGACATTAACGCATAACAGGGTTTAATATATAAGTTGTTTCAATTCATTTATGTATCAATAAAACGGTTCGTTGAGGTAAAGATTAGAAAATAATGAGAATCAAAGGCAAAGAAGTGAAAAATAATATGTTAAATTAACAAAATGTACATAGATATAATAATTCAAAAATTAGAGAGACTCGACTCGAAACAAGGATACTTGCAAGATCTCTCTATTTTTTTAACTTGCTGCACGAAATATTTTTTTTCACGCGCTGTATGTCTCACTTTCTTAGGTACCGAACCCCTAAAGTCCATTGAAAATATGTTTCATACATACGAATGCCATATGAATCACCATATGTATGAATCCTTCACGATACCATGAAGATATCCTTACAAATCTGGCCTGTCCGTGTAACCAAACATTTTACAGTCATTACCGACAGAATTCAGACAACAATACATTACGACGCAACCCGTCCAAAACGCCAGCTGAAGCGATTCTTTTTCCCCTGGCCATCTTCCCGGACGTATCTCTCGGCACCGCCTCCTGTGAGCTTCGCTAGTCACGAACTTTAACTTACAATTTAACATTTAAACAGTGTAAATTTATTTGTGCATCATTTCAGATATACATGACCTTAAACATCAGTGACTATCGCAATCAAACATAATCCTGACGGACGCGTGGAGAAATGAAGTGCGCGGCAATGAGCTGTGTGGATACGCTAGCAGGCAGTTTAGAGGCAACACTGTACCAGGGACTCGGAACGGATGGTTCACCTCGTGGGAGGGGGAATATAATATATTAAAATTACAAATTCGTCATAAATTTGTTTCGTTAATCGTGTTTTGGTGAGTCGAGGTGGGAAACGGTAGCCGGTGTTTCCAAGCGATTGTCAGATTGAATTAATTAAAGAAACGTATCGGCGAGGCGATAAATCGTCGCCTGGACGGCGGACAGCGGACAGCGGACAGCGGACAGCGAGCGCGCAGACTCCTGACGTTTTAATAATAGCCTAGACAAAGCACACCGAGTCCAGCGAGAGAAATTTGTCAAATCTGATCTGTGAAATCTTCTTAAGGTTTATCTTACCTTACGGGCACACTCAGGGCCGGACTACGACCTAAATATCTGTTATATAAAGCGCTTAATGTATCTTGAACTTTTCTTATCCTTTATCCATTTGAATGGACTCTAAATTATTTTGTTATTATTTTTTGTAAATTATTTTCTAAGCGAGCAATTAAAATATTTTATTATGTTTTTTGAACAAAACTATGCCTAATATTACTGTATTTTTTTCGTTCTGACTTTATTTTTGGTTTGCTTCGTAGCAGCTCTTGATTCTTCTCTATTGCGCGCTTACCATTTTGTGTTTGTCGACAAGGTATGTGATTATTATTACTTATGATTTATATCTAGAGTTATCTACAAACTGTCAGATGATATAAATCAATTCTATATTGTATTTTTTGTCAATCGACCTTTCTGATAGACAAACCAATGGACAATTGGAATATCACAAAGAATTTATTATGAGTAGACAAAAAACCTAATGCAAATATGAATTGGCAATTGGGTGAAGCATCTGGTGAGATAAGCCAGCGAATTATATCAAAAATTAATTTAACTATATCAACAATAGCTTAAATAGTTTACTAATTTATTTACCTATATTACGTTTTATTTAAACAATTTCCAGTAACCATATTTGATTATTAATTTTTCCATTGTTTATATTTGGTTTCTTCAAATGAAAAATGAAAAACGTTGGGGGGCTAGGAAAATGATCAAAGAGTTTCAAAACAAAGCCTGGAGTATATGACTAGACATTACAGTAGGACGGAGCTCCATCTCACACAGCCAAAAACACAATCAACTTTCTTCGTCGTGAGAATGTTAATGTCGTGCCAGGTATGTGGCCACCGAACAGACCAGATTTAAAACCAGTAGATAATGCAATATGATGATTTTTGATTAGCTAAATATTGTGCAAAAAAAATTACACTAAGAGTTATAATTAATTATATTATGTTTTGAAATAACTCATGTGTTACTGAGATGTTCTCACTTTTTATGGGCCTCCCAGTACATGAATATTTTTACTTGGGCCGAGTTATACATAGCTTCCGTTTAATTATCAGACATTTATTTAGATTTTTTTTACCATTTAGTAGCTTGTCGATTCCTTCCTCATACAATTAGGTGAATTTTTTAGTCAACATAATTATAAATCTGAGGAAGCTATTCGTCCAACCGTGAAGCCGATATTGCCGCTGTAAATGATGATCCAAAATTATCAATTTCTCGACGTTCCTAGCATTTAGGCATATCATGTGACACGACATGGGGTATTTTGCGTAAAGATCAGGCCCTACACCCCAACAAGATACAGCTAGTGGAAGATCAAAAAAAATTGAATTATTAAAAATTGAAATTGCACTAGATTTATGTAAAAGGGTGGCGGAAAATTGGATCCGAAGAATGCGTTGCATCAAATGTAGGCATGGTGCACATTTGAATTAAATTATATTCCTATACTTTAGAAATTAGCAAATTTATCTTTGTGGTTAAAATTCATATTTTTATTTTTAGGAGAACACATTCTTATTGTGAAGTTGTAATTATTCAGAACATAGCTCTGTGATATTTTAAATATGAATTAAATAATTAATTCACACACCTATGTTCTGAATAATTACAACTTCACAATAAGAATGTGTTCTGCTAATAATAAAGTTGTATCAATGTGTCCAAAATTTAATAAAAATGAATTGATAATTCTGGCGTCTGCTATCAGTTTACTCAAAGGTATTTTTGAGATTCTGTAAAAATAAGGTAGATGGCTCTTTCAAATAATGGAACGATTAAAATGTATTAATATCAAAAAGGTAACATATAGGTTCGAAAATTGTCGCTAAAAATATTGTCGCTATAGCATAGTTGGATAATGCACTTTCCAAGTTCGAATTCCGGCGGCGCAACAACAATATTTGTCGATAAAATTGATTTTATATGTATATCTTTCTAATTAATATATTTAATTCATAGTTAATATATGTTCTATTCATTTTGGATTATATCAATAATAGCATCTAAAATAATGTAAAATATCTGCATTTGTTCTCTGCTGGGTATCCTGGACAAAACAAAAATCATACCATGGTTTGATTTTTATTGGCTTTGGCATCAATGGGAAAAATTATTACAATCAAGCATTATTTTCTAATTTTTACAATTCTACAAAAATTTTGTAGTAGTTAACAGAAAACTGAAAATAGTATTAGTAAACATAGGTTTGAAAATTGTCGCTAAAAAATATTATCGTTGTAGCATAGTTGGATAATGCACCTTCCCCGGTTAGGAAAAGAGATCCAGGTTCGCATCCCGGTGGCGCAACAACAATATTTTTCGATAAAATTGATTTTATATGAATATTTTTCTAATCAATATATTTAATTCATATTTAAAATATTTTTATTTGTTAACGTTGTTTTGTTAGTTAGTAACTTAGTAATGATATCCTGAAGAAGAAAATGGTATTTTTCGAAACCGGTAGATGTATTTAAACTCAATTAAGTGGTTAATAAAACAACGTTAACAAATAAAAATATAAATTATATTAAATGGCATCGAATGATCTTTCAAATAAATAAAAAATCATTAATATAATGTTTGCTTTTCTAAATTTAATTCTATTTTAAAGTTCTATCACGCTTGTTGGATAACCAGTTTAATTATTGATAATGTTTTCACGTGTTTTAGTATTACTCTAATTCTTGCTGTGGTGAATTGCCGTGTTTGCTCCGTGAAAAGTATCGATACCGAATGTTTTGTAGAACCTACTCGAATGGTTCGGGCCTTATCTAACGTGCTCCCAATGCGACTAATTTCCTGCATTGGCATAGTTACACCGCTGGTGTAATATATATTTATTTAATAAATAAAGTGGCAATGTACGCCATGAAAAACGCTTCAAGGGAAGATTTCTCCCTTGTGTAATTTGGCAAATTTTTATTTTATAACCACAGGTATTTAAATTTAACTGTAATCGGCCGCGGCTTGTCCTTGAACTGTCATTACCTGTGGAATTTCGATACCTTGACTGAAGCCGATATGAAATTAATAGCTACATTGGCTGAGAGCCAGGCGCGAGTCTCCGCGCTGTCCACGCTAAACGGAATATTACAAAAAACAATCCATTCACCCGTTCTACGACGGTCGTATTTTTAAATATAGGTTTGTGCTGTACATTACACAAAAGCAAACAAGTTTTGCTGTCAATTCTATCGCATCAAACAAATTACATTATTTTGCTGTATCTATTTTTGGTGATTTTTTAAATAAATTTATTATTTACAAGTTATACGTTAGACTATTAATAATAATGCAGTAATATATATTTAAAAAAAAATTATGTAAAATATGCATCAATAGAAAGCGTGCATCTAGTGAAAAGACAAAAATGTTTGTATATAGCGTACGATTAAGATAATTTTTACGTTTTGACAGATTTACTCAAACAATGTTGGACTATAGAAACACTCATCTGCTCAGAAAAAAATCATTGCCTATGTTTATTTAATTTCTCATTAATCACTCATTTTCTGTGACCTATTTATTTTTAGATGTCATGTCAAATATTGTTTTAATGTCATGATTTCTCAGTAAATTATATTTATTTATTTAAATGATTATTCTATAATTGTCAATTACAATACGTTGGTACATACACACATTACATATTCAAAATATGTAATTTCTCATCTCCTGTTATGTAACGCGCATCAATTTTCTGATCAAGGTAAATAAATACTTAGGTTATGTATACGAAGCTCACGATATTGACAAAAAAAAAACCTTAATCGCAAATCTTGTAAGTTGTGAGCATCCAATTTGAATTACGTTAAATTGAGATGAGATAAATCAGTTATTGATTAAATAGCTTAAATTAATCTTAAAAGAAGTTAAAATTTATTTGGAATTACGATAATCATTTGATGTGAACGTGTGAAGTGATCGTCGAGTGTGAACACACTTCATCCAGGGGGCGTTTAAAGTGAGGCATGTAATTTTTAAATCTGATTGAGGGCTCATTATTAGGGAGCATCGGCAGCGCCGGGCTACCTTCCGAGGTACGCGCTGCCTCACTTATAATATGAAATATTTATCAGATTAAACTTTCCGACACTGAACATAATGATAATATACAGGGAAATTGAGGTTAATACAAACATTTGATGACAACTGTGTCAAGTATGCTGATCGAGATTAGTGCTTGTTATGAATATTGTGAGATAATTCTTAAACATCTTGGATACGTGCCAGTAGTGGCCGACATAAGGTCAATTTTTAGACCAAGCCGTAGCCGAAGGTTCAATCGTACTTAGAAATCTTAGAACATCAACTAGAAAGTATACATTACGGTGTTGATAATGATTGTAAATATATCCATTCAATAGATAAATTGCAGTTTTGCAGAAATGATAAACTGAATTATATTTCATTCGTAATAAATAGCTCGTGCGTTTACGAAGGCTCGAAGGCTAAATACAAAGCTTCGGCTACGGCCAAACCTTCGGCAGGTTTTAGCCGAAGCCGAATGTGCAGCCGAAGGTGTATTTTTTGGCCGAAGCCGCGGTCGGACTTTAGTTGCTAGAATAAACGAAGAGATTCTCGTTGATAGAGGAAAGCGGGCAAAAGAACAGTCTCTTGTAAAATGGATAGACCAAATAATGGAGTAAACAGAGTCCTCTTTAAACGGTGCGATTAACATGGCTCCAGACCGGGAGGAACAGAGACGTAAGTATTACAAAAATGAAAACAAATAAGAATATAGTAAACATAGTCAACATTGCGATTCGTTGTATGTCCGTCCCATAGAATTCGAGAGATATGAAGTATGATAAATGTAATATTTTCCTAATATATAGTCAGTGCAATGTAGACATATAAATTCAATAATATATAAAGGAGATATTACATAAATTTAAAAATTACTTACTTATGCACTAGATTAATAAATAAATATTTTGCCAATTTAATGGCTGCAAAATTTCAGATTATTTTAGAAATAAGTACTTAATACATATTTTACATTTACATGCAGCAAACGATGAAAAACTTCAAACGTCAGTTCACTTCAAGCTGATGTCATATTTTTTACACGACATAAAATATCTGAGAGCAGAGAACAACAGAGAAATATGTTGAACATAATATATGAGGGGTTCAGAAATAAAACCGCTACTATCATCATCGTATTTGTAACCGATTTTAAAACCAGAGCGGAGATTTTAAAATTGATATGCTTTTGATAAAATGAACATGTTTTTAAGAGCAGTTATCAAATGTAAAACTGCCACTATTTCCAGTTAAGCATTTTCGAATACGTCATCCTATAATCATATATATCAAATGATATTGGGGGGTTTATTTCTGAACCCCTCACATGGTATATTCTGTTCCAACTGCGAGCCCATAATTACTAGCGACGGTAGCTGAGAGCCAGAAATATAATTATGCGTAGGTAGATACGAAAAAAAGGTTGTATGATCAGATTTGACAAAATATGGAAAGACGGCGGTAAATCTAAAATAACCAAAATCAGGATTGTGCAGTCTCTGGTGCACTCAATAATTCTATATGTTGCGGAATCATGGACTCAAGGTAAGGGGAATAAGACGAATTAATGCCTTTGAGATGTGGTGCTGGAGACACATAATATAATAATAGACTCAATTATTTGCCTGAGATGAATCCTATAATTTTTTGGGCATCTTGTGAGCAGATAAGATAGCTTAAAACAGTTTATTGCGGCGGGCCATGTCGAAGGACGGACGAAGAGGAAGAGAAAGATTCCCCATACGTTGGACCGACCAAGTGGAAAAGGTAACAGGCGCTTTTCGTGACAGCATTCAGATGTGCAGAATGCCGGGAAAAGTGGATGAGCATAGTCGAGAGAGCAATCATGGAAAGCACGATCCTCAGTCATGATGGTCCCAACTAATAACGCTGCACGCCGAAGAAAAGGTCACTATAAAAACAGTATCCGAGTCATTAATTTAAACAGTCTTTAAATAATAAGACAAAATACTTTGTCTAAACCACTATTTATTGAGGTTTCGATACCTACGGTGTCTTCTTCAGAAAACAATGTATACTGAAATTAAAAAATACAAGCATAGATAAAAACAACATTATGAATTACAAAATATGTAAGAACAAATTCGTGAAAAGGTGACTATTTGCAAAGAGGATTTTGTAATTTAAATTAAATTTATTTTCATATTAGTTCTTACTTATTCACCACTTTATATGCATTAATATGCTTGTATTTTTTAATTTCAGTATACATTGTTTCTTGAAGAAGATACCGTAGATATCGAAACATGTAGAATAATCAAAAAATAATAGTTTAAACAAAGTATTTTGTCCAATTATTTATATAAAATGAGGCCACTAAGTAATTTTGCAAATATTGAAGAAGTTAACATAGTCTATTCTTTGTATATGGTGAGAATTTTGAAACAGCCGATATTATATTTTACACGCTTTCTAATAGTTGTTTATATTATATTTGGTTTCTCAAATCGTGAATTTGAATAATCTAGCATTTATATATATTCATATTAAAATTACGGACAACAATTCGAATTACAGCGCTATTAATATTATTATTACTCTTTTTTTTGTTTGCCATCTTGTTATCGATATTAAGCAAGTATTTGTAACACCGCTTAAAATTTTAATCTCAGTCTCAGATAATTGTCGCTGTAGACCGTTTGGGGCATAGAATCCGCTCTCGCCCCTCCTTTCTCTAATAATTATTATCATTTTATAAATATTGTTCAGCTCCGCGAGAACCCCTCTATCGATACGGTGTTACGGTGTGATTGAAACCAATTTAAACCAGTCAAATCTCACCCAGTTATTACGTCCACGTCTCGGTGTAGAATTACTCCCTTATATGGAGGTGGCAGATCACAATTCGTTAACAAGTGTCCGGGCCGTGTTGCAAAGCCTTCTTCAGTTCGACATGTGACTGAGCACCGAGAGCTCGTAAATGCACTCAATTAATGTATTATAATATAGAACATAATTTTTTTGAATAATTTTCCCGAATAAACTGATTAATGAAATATACGTAAGATAATAATATACCATACTAATTAAGGTCAATTTTTTCTTCTTCTCGTGTCGTTTCTGGTTACCGGACATTGGCCATAATTATCTTGTTGATAGCCGATCGGAAAACTGCGCCATCGTCTGTTTAAACCATTGTCGTAGATTCATCAGCCACGTGGTTCAACATTTTTCTGAACCACACTATCCAAACAATCTTTCCTTGAATTAGATTTTCTTACTTTTGTTTTCGTCTCAAAATGTGTCAGAGTTATTGTAGTTTTTGGATTTTTTTGTTTTGGTAACTTCTTTGGTGATTCTTTGGTTTTGGTAATTCATCCGATTTTAAAAATCTTTGTTTCTTATTCTGTTCATCCAGCTAATATTGTTTTGCAGATTCACATTTCAAGTCGCTTTAACAATACTTCGGTAAGTGCGCACGTTTCGATTCCATAGAACATGCAACATCATTCGAATCTTTAGACGAAACGAGTACCTTTTTCATGCACAGATATACTGCAAGGGCTCGAAAATTCAACCCTTCCCGTACGATCGCAATAAATATCTTATTTTTTTGTAAGCTATTATTAAACTTGTAATATTTGTATGTAATATTTGATTTTGTCCAGAAACCACAGTTACTGGATTTTCACCTACAAAGATATTGTTATTTAACAAATAATAGATATCTCATAGAGACAAAGCTAATTTTATTATATTTAATGCAAAGATATAAGTATGAATTTGGTGAACGTTATATTTATATAAAGTGATCACTTAAGCCAGCCGAAGACAGCCCTGCCCATACGTCCATATCTTTCCATTAAATATAATAAAAATAGATTCGTCTCTTTGAGATATCTATTATTTGTTTGACAATATATGTTTTAGATTTCTTTGAAAGTTCTCTATTAACGATAACATATTTTAAGACTGGACTCTAGACTGACAGATTCAGATAGAGGTAGTTAATTAAATCCTAACAAGAGATCATGAACCGCACCAATGAAGACAGCAACGAGTGAAAGATGCTGTAGACATTGGTAGACTTATAACCCTGCATTCACTCATTCAGCGATGCTCTGGCTACTTTGCTAGACTCTCAGAATTTTTTTTGTAAATTTTTTAGGTGATGGTCAAAATTTGCATGACAAATCTACCAAAATAAAATGTCATTAATATTGTTACTATAATTTATTGTACATAAATTGCCTTACACAGTTGCATTAATGCAAGCCTCACTGGGCTATGCTCGTGCTGAACCAAATATTTCACCCATTTTTATGTGCTAGTTTTTAAAATAATACTAAAATTATATTAATATTAAAAATATTTAAATTTGTTGGATTGGAACTAAGAAGTGGAAAGTATTATATTCTTAATATACTTAAAAATTTAAGACAAATTTATTATATTGGCTCAGGATCACACACAGGCTGTGGTTCTTCAGTACCTGCATTGGTACACACCTACTTTGATTCTGATCATGTATTATGGAGGGGTGTCTATTTATAGTTTTTTATCAAATATTTTCTTGCAATTTTGAATATTTTTTACACAATTTGGAAGCGGATTAAAATTAATTAATGTTAACGCAACATTTTTTCGTTAGTCCCTGGATCACTGCACCAGGCGCTTCTGTTGGCGAGGTTGTGTAAGTAGGGCCGCGGGCTTGTTGTGATCACAGCTCTTTACAAAATTGATCCGGTGTTCCTATGCGGTCGGCAGCCTGCCAGCCTGCCAGCCTGCCAGCCTGCCGGCCCGGTGTCCGCGGCCCGCGATGCGTCCCCCAGCGGTAATTTGATTCTAATAAACGTAATTGAAAAATACTTATTCAAATTGATGTGCCGGGAATAGACTGCTGACACCTGACAACCGGTAGTTTGCTCGACTCTCCGGCCAGAGGAGTAGTCTGACCGCAAAATGCTGTTTTAAAAATTAACACGTTTTTGTGTTCGCCGAAATTAAAAGCGAAGTTGCTGGACCGGTGCACGAGAGCAAAGGGTACTTTATAAATGTTGATTGTATAACATGCTGTGTGAAGATTTGTACATTGAATATTCGTCGAAAATAATTATGATTATGGTTAGCTGCACTTGCGTTATAGTTGTTTGCATTTTTGCTGTGCCTGTGATGGGACTATCTTCGCTAAACCACTATTTCTGTTTAAAATCATAATTTAATATAATAATAAATGATCACATTAAATTACAAAATAAATATACAATCATCTGACACTGTGTCACTTAATAGGATATGAAACAATATTGCTCTTTAAACGTTCTACTTTTTAAATGAATCAACCGAGCTTTGCTTATCTAACCTAGGTTAGTACGTATTTCTAATGCGTTATTGAATAATTTAACGTTAGCGTTCTACAACTTTCTGTTTCGAATGTTTCGAATCTCATAAATATTACGCAGAATAAATGCATCCATATTTTTTCTAGTGTTTGTGCCGTACCAATGTTCAGACATAGGCTTATGCTAGGTGTGTTCTTGGCAACTCGAAGTTTTTTACTATTAAGTTGTTGCTAATGACATCTGTCAATAATATATTAATCTTAAATATGAATTAAATATATTAATTATAAAGATATACATATAAAATCAATTCTATCGAAAAATATTGTTGTTGCGCCACCGGGATTCGAACCTGGATCTCTTTCCTAACCGGGGAAGGTGCTTTATCCAACTAAGCAAACAGGGACAACATTTTTAGCGACAATTTTCGACCCTATATGTTACCTTTTTGATATTAATACATCTAATCGTTCCATCATTTGACAGAGCCGTCTACCTTATTTTTACAGAATCTCAAATACCTTTGAGTAAACTGATAGCAGACGCCAGATTAATATTTAATTCATATTTAAAATATCACAGACCTATGTTCTGAATAATTACAACTTCACAATAAGAATGTGTTCTCCTAAATAATATATTAATTATTCTTCTGTACGACTAGACCTTTTCATAATTATCACAGAGTTTCTTTATCATCTCACAAAATACCGTAGAGTATGTACTCGCACGTGGAGCGATGTCGAGAGTTTTCACCAGCCGGGAATTGAGAATGCGACCCTATCTTTGACAAGCATAGATAAAGAGAGAGTTTAACATGACTGGGGTTTATAAAAATCCTATCGGTGATATTCTGTTGTAATGTAATTAAATAATTTTGTGTTACCAATAAATATATCCAATGAATATATTTTGGCCATACTACAAGCAGAAGGAATGAAAAGTACGAACAAGCTTTCCTGTGTGGTGGATAGATGGAGTAAAAGAAGTCACAGGATGTACAAGTACATGGAGCAACTACCTCGTTGAAGACTGTGAAACCTACAGGGTCTCCGTTTATGATCCTTAGGAGATCATCACCCTCCACTCAGAAGAACACAATTAATATAATCTACTTATAAATGCATTTGTGATGTCACGTGTGGACTATTGTAACAGTATTTATGCTGATCTGCCAATGTCTCAACTGGATAGACTACAATCCATTCTAAACGCGGCAGCACGGATAATATACGGAATTTTTAAATTCTCTCATATAACATACCTTTTGCACGAGCTACATTGATTACGGTTCTCTGAAAGAGTTGAATTTAAATTGTGCTGATTTTTGTACAAAGCGATACATAACATGGCGCCTCTGTATCTGCAAGAGTTTTGTATCCCAGACAATTTGAATAGTGGACGTAAAACTTTCATTTCAGACCAGCCGTTGCCAGAAATCTAAGATTAGTGAACGGGCACTTGCGGTGGCAGCCCCAAAAGCGTGGAACTCTTTACACTCAGTTATAAGAAACAGTGCATCAAAGATTTTATTTAAGAGAGACTAAAAACGCACTTTTTCGAAAAATCATTTCCATAAGTTCAAATAACAATTTTAAATACAAAGATATTGTAGGACTGTAAACAGTTTATGTGTGACTAACTTTATTGGTTGACTGGGGTGACCAAGGTTTGATCTCTGTTGTCTTATGATAGTTTAATTTTTAATTCATTTTTTAAAACTCCTTTTTTATATGTTGTTACCTTGGTTCCATGGTTATACCATTGTAGAATATTTTGGGGCAATAACCAATGACTTGTCTAAACTTAACGATAAGTTAACATAATTTTATTTGTTGTATTTTTTTAATAATTGAGTTAAGGACTCTAGTAAACAAACAAAAATATGACTACTTAAAAAGAAAATATGTGTTTGATGTATTAATGGTTTACTTGTATTATATTATTATTACATTTGTGTAGATCGTAGATTTTGGATAATAGAAATACCGTATATTATAATCAACATTTATCATGACACTTCTGATCACAATAACCGGTGCCTCATGTTTTTGAATGTGGCCAATGCAAGATTATAATGCACGTCCCTAATTGTACCAATATTTAATAAATGAATGATTGACTCCTTACCGAGTCATGTATTTTAATGTTACCTTGTTAAATTGATGACGCAATCTGTGTGACGTGTACGTGATAGGCATGGTCTACTCTTATTTTTGTCCTGTCACAGCTTCCACATTAATTCTCCGTAATATCTTCATTTGACTTTCAAAAACACTGTCCGGCGTGTAGGACGACGCTCCACAACGCGTAATTACAATTTCTCCTCAATCATACAAATTTGAATAAATGTCTTAAGTAATGTGGGAATTATCGTCGCCGAGGGCGTCGGCTAAACTGAGAACGAATCTGTAATATCCCCCGGCGGGCGATGGGTGCAGCGCGATGTGACATTGTATTTAACAGCCTCCGCGGACGCGCTACCGCCGTGGACCAATTACGTCTGGGCACACATTACACGCGGATAATGACAGAGTATCGGAATAATTGAACGAGTTAGACAATTTGTAATTTGTATGTAAATATGTTCTGGTATGTTTCACATTTGCGTATGTACAGCTTTGTAAAAATAACAATATGCCTGGTCGGGATTAAAATTAGCCACATGTATTACAACAAACTTCCTAAAAAGCAAAATGCGAGCTAGCATGCTAGCTAGCATGTGAGCTAGCATGTTAGCTAGCATGTTATTTGGGCGCGTTGATTATGATGACAGCGTGACAGTGGACAGGAAATTTGAAGAATTTTACAACTAGCTGCAGTTGCTTTGAATCAACTATAACACAGTGAGGGTGGACCCGCCGCTTACCCGGGACCGTTTATAAGCAAAAGCTCTTTATGGTCTTACTCATTCGCCGCCTGGTTGGCATTTTTTAAATGCTAATAGGCAGCTGTGGAACTTCGTCTCGCACAATGTGACGAGACGAAGCCGAGCAGCTGCCATCTCAAAAACCCTCACAGTCCCCGACCTTTATTTATTGAGAATTACAATTACATTCATGAAAGAAAATAAATAAACAAGAAACATAATAGTATAAGATTGCGCAGGATTATATAATGTCAATAGAGTGTCAGTATTTCACTTTGGTCAGGGAGCCGAGGGAGAGAAGGAACACGCCTCCGAGAAAGTGAAAAGGACAAAACAAAAAGAAAAACGATCTGACTAGTCTTCGGAGCACCACTGCTGGCAGTTATCATCCCAATGACAAGAGAAAGCAAAGAGGCAACAAAATAAGATAAAATAAAATATACAAGTAGTAAGAAAATATTTAAATTAAAGAGCAAAGTTCTAAATAATAAGTCAATGAAACTACTATATAAAAGATTATAAAAATAAACATTAAAAAACACCTAAACTCTAGGGGTTCCAGTTAGAGCCCCATAACAGTTCCCATCTAGACATCCAGACTCTGATAAAGGTCCTGAGTAGATCGGGGTTTTGGATGGAAGTCCGATCTACTCCCACCAATCCACCCATCAATTATATCTTCTCCAGCATCCGTCAATATCTCACAGTACCAGAGGATGTGGTGACATCGAGCAAGTAACTAAAATTATATTGGAATATGTCCAAGAACACACAATTACTGGATTTTCACCTACATAGGCACTGTTATTAAACAAAAAATAGATATCTCATAGAAACGAAGCTATTTTTTATTATATTTAATGGAAAATATATATAAGTATATATATATAGTCGAACTCGGATATATCGAGCACGGTTATAGTGAGTTCGCGGTTATAATGAGTAAATACTTATTACTATTTTGATTCCGCCCTGTTTTCATACAACTCTTCACTGTTGTAGTGAGCTCGCTTCATTGATTAAACGTACAAAAATATTCTTAACAAGTGAATAAAATACACTACACGGTCTAAAAATCTTAATTCATAAAATCGAAAGCGGCGTCTTCCGACGAAGTTCTTTATTGTTGTTCGTATAGATTTTTGAATTTTCATATATTTTATAATTGTATTGGATATTAATATTTTTTGTAATAACGAGTAACGGTTATAATGAGCAAATTTAGCTGGTCCCTTCGTACTCGTTATAACCGAGTTCGACTGTAATTAGCCGTACTTCCATATATTTTCCATTAAATATAATGAAAAATAGCTTTGCCTCTATGAGATATCTATTATTTATTAAATATATTAATTAGAAAGTAATACATATAAAATCAATTTTATCGAAAAATATTGTTGTTGCGCCATCGGGATTCGAACCTGGATCTCTTTCCTAACCGGGGAAGGTGCATTATCTAACTATGATTATGATTAATATCAAAAAGGTAACATATAGGTTCGAAAATTTTCGCTAAAAATATTGTCGCTGTAGCATAGTTGGATAATGCACCTTCCCCGGTTAGGAAAGAGATCCAGGTTTAAATCCCGGTGGCGCAACAACAATATTTTTTAATAAAATTGATTTTATATGTATATCTTTATAATTAATATATTTAATTCACATTTAAAATATCACAGACCGTCTGTTCTGAATAATTACAACATCACAATAAGAATGTGTTCTCTTAATATTATTTATTAAAAATTATGTTGGTTCATATTCTTGTCTTTTAATTTTCCCATATGCAGCAAACTTGCATAAAATAGACGCCATCGAAATGTATTACTGGAAAAGGATGTTACTTATCTCGTGGACAGAACGACGCAGGAATGCCTTAATCCAGTACAAATCCAACCAAAATATTGTTCCAACTCTTCGGCCACATTATGCGTCAAAGTAACAGCCTCCATGAGATTATTCCGGGCACAACTTTAAACCGAAGAAGCCCTGGAAGAGCGCCGAAACGATGAACAGATATGGTACTGAGTCTCATCTGATTGAGGGCCACTATATGTCAATAATGACACGAAGGAGGAAATGAGAATCAATATTGTAGGTTCTCTTCACACGAATTATTCATTCAAATTTTTTGGTAGATACTGAATTACCTACTTACCGAGACGTGAAGGGATATTTTTAAATTTTTGAAAACGTAAATTTTTTATCGGTACTGAATAAAATATATAGTCACTGTTTGTCCATTTTTCGCCACATAGTTTTTCTAGATCACTCTTCTGCGAATTTTCTTAGGGGGGACTAAGATGTTTACATATTTTGTTTTATACAATATTTTTGATATTATTTTATACCTTTTCTTAATTAATAGATAGAGATAAGTTTATTTTTAACTTATGGTGAACAAGGTTGACGGTATAATTTGATGTGTGTAAGCTTTAGAAAATGTACGACAGTCGATGATCGAATAATAAATCTAAAATATTCTAACGTATACTTTAAACCGATTGTTATTTTGTTTATTTTAAACCCAATCTGAATTATCTCATCAGGACATGTTTTATTAAGACGATAAATAGGATCCAGGGGATCTGATAGTCTATCTGTCTAGCAGGAATCCGCCAGATCTGAGACAGCATCCATTAAACAATTTGGAATGTTTAACTACCGGAGTTGGGTTGTTGGGTAATCGCGGGAGATGATGATGATTGTTATTAGGACGAGATGAGGCGAGAGGTCCTGTCGAGGATCAGACGGTCAGATGAGGCCAGCTACCAGCTACCGCATCCGGTGCCAGGGCTGGGCGACAGTTTCAAGAAATGTTTTTAAATTAGAGGTAAATTAAATACTGACAAAATTATGAAATCTTGTCGTATAATTTTGATATCACAACTAATTTGTGGACACAATTGTTTATACATTTAAATATTCTAATTGATCTTTTATATATTATATAAATTAGGTGTAACACATCTAGAGCATAATATTTGCAAAAATATGAGTTGAAAATGTTCAAGTCGCGTGTGCCTAATATCAACCACGTCAGAGATATAGGTATTTTAAAAAAATCGTAATTTTGCTATTATTCTATTAATTTAAATATTTTATAAATTCCAAGTAAATACAAAAAATTAAAAGTCATCGAAATTCGAGCGGCCTGACTTTTTTGTTAGATGATTTATGGACTGAAGCAAAAATATACTCGTTAAATAATAAAAACGACTTCGACGAAAGCTTTGTAAAAATGTTATATAATATTATTTTCGATTCGTAATTTAGTTAGTTATACACCCATAAAAGATTGTGGACTACGTCAGTTACACCCTGTATATATTAAGATCGTTCATTTGTTTGTTTGTAATATCGATATCTTCCTCATCTTAGTCAGGTTGCAGAAAAAATTGTAGTAATCTGAAGACGTGTGTACGGGTTTTATTATCTCATTTTAGATGTTTCTGCTTCGCCAGTTCTTGACTGCTGCCTCATCATCTTCATGCAGGTTTATCTCCTTAATTGTCCGTTATAAAAAGTATGCCAAATAAATAAAATTCATACTGATTCAATTATTTTTAATACAATCACAATAGTAATTCAATTTTTAATAACTTTTTAAGGTCGCGGTCTCATTTGAACGAGAAAATATAACATTTTGAAACATATTTTTATATATTTGGTAATTTCACTTAATGTTAGTTTTTTATTTCGAAGAATGGTCTCAGCCCTTAAACAGCCGTTCTCAGATTCCGCTGAATAAAGTGAAGAGCCCTCGAGGCCAATTAGTACCGATCACTTGAAGCGTTGCTTGTAATCAATAACAATTTCTACAGAGACGTTACCGACCATCTTCTTACCTCCCTTCGTGGCTACTTGAAGGCTGATCCTACACCAGAAGCGCCAAGTGATCGGCTTACTCCGAAGTACAGTGCTTGCGAGTTGAGATTTTATCACTGATACCGTTTTCCATATCGAGATGGGCTGATTGTAAAATGTTCTCGAATCTCTAGGTGACACCCGTTTTTAAATACAGCAAAAAATATTTTTTGCTTTTATTGATAGTCTATTATTTAAATTATACTCGTAAGTACACTGAATCTTGAAATGTATCTATAAATTTATTCATAGATATATTTCTCCAATAACTTTGAGTAAATCGTTAGGTATTTGAGATTCCGTAACAACAAAGTAGATGGCTTTCAAATAATAGAACGATAGATGTATTAATTTGAAATATGGGTTCGAAAATTTATCGTCAAAAGTACTGTCGCTGTAGCATAGCACCATTCCCGGTAGCGCAACAACAATATTTTTCGAAAACGTTGATTTTATATGTATATCTTTCTAATTAATACATTTAATTAGTATTTAAAATGTAAAATATTTACAGTAAAGTATTGTGGATCATTTAGTTATTCCATTTTCTTTATTAATACTTTCTAACGATGCTGATAGGTACATAGGATAATCTATTTTTATTTTACTTTGGAAATGTACATATATGAGGCGTGCAGCTCAAATTAACCGATCTTATTGGAAAATGATGTAGTTCTCTCTTGATCTTCTTGAACCATCGAACCAGCTAGGATCCTGAATGGAGGTAATCACGTGGCGCTCTCCTCTCATCACTGGCCATTGTGATGGCCCGGTGTTCTGCGTGTAATGGAGGGCTCCGGTAATATTACATTATTTTTTAATGCGAAGAAGATTGCCCCATCTTTCCGTTTTGATTAGCAAATGGCTGCCGACTTAATCTTCCGTGTGCCGCGTAATTTGCAAAGCATTTAGAAGTGAATTAACTACCGCACCGAGCAGCAATGTTGTCGTTCTCGGCGAGCGACTTACCGTCCACCCGATGCAAAGGCACGAACCTGTCCATCGGCGGGTTTTCAGCACACTTTTGAGAAGATTCGCCTTCTTGATGCGGGCCGGGTCATTTGCATCGCTTTTATGCGTACGGCCATATGTTATTAGCCCTGGTGTATTATCGGCTTCCAGGAGATTACACGTGGTGCATCCATGTTAAATAGTAATCATATGCATATCGTAATCGAAAGTTACTTTAATCGGAAACATGTCAAAACTAAAGCATCGTATCTTAATAAATAAGTATCTAATTGGTCTCCCTTATCCTATACGCTGTGCAAGAACTAACTCATTGTTTTACATACCTCTTTATGGAAAGATTAACTAAATGGGTAGATCCACTAGGATTGGTTGAATAATTCGCAGCCTCGAAAAGAAAACACTAAACACTACTTTAATTAATTTTTTTACTTAAATTTACATCATTAATATTATTTCTCGGATGATTTCCCGTCATTATTAATGAGATATTTCTAGTGCATATCAATTATTATATAAGTCTTCAAATGTCGTGTCGTGCCACAACGGTGGTGTTGCACACTTATTATAAACACGATAAAATAGGGGATATCCGCCAGTTCTGCATCAACAAGATAGAGCAGTTATGCTCGGAAACATTATTATTTTTCAATAAAGTCTCCTTGAAGCTGAACGTACCGTTTTGAAGCATCGTTAAAAAACAAACACAGTGTTCCGATTTTGTGGAAATATTCGTTAAGGTCTTCAAAGTAGTGCTCCATTCGAGGCAAATTTCTCCCCATCGAGATTTTTTTGAGATTAGAGAAGGGGTGGAAGTCTAACAGTGAATAAGGGAATAATGGCATTGGCATGCAGCGAGGCCATTACAGCTGCTACTGTTTGAACCGGTGCATTATCCTGCTAAAGATGATGTCTTTGTCAGCATTAATTTCTTCTCTCGACTAGCGCAGTGAAGTTCTTTTTTTTTTCGTTCTTATCCAATTTTTTTATTGTAATTTCCTTGAAATCCTACCATACCATCAACGTCAACTCACTTGGTCACCTTTGGAGGCGGTGAACAGCTACGCCGATTGTTGTTTGGATTCTGATTGGTAGTGGTGGATCTAGGTTTCATCCATAGTCACAAATCATGTCAATAAATACTCGCGATTAGCGTCGAAAATAGCCAAACATTTCCGTGAAGTTCGAACACTGCTTTTGTTCCGGTGTCAGAAGACTTTGGCATTCACTGAGCAGAATGTTTCTGCAAGAGTAATTTCAAAGTTACGATAAATTTCACTAATTCATGTAAAATCTTTAAGACCTCTGCTATCTATTTAAAAGTAATTAATCGATCTACACAAATTACTACGTGGCGTTTTCAACATCTTGTCATCCGCGTTTAAGTACGCTCAGATGTGCATTTTTTAATCATTACATAAGATAAAGCAGACTCGTACAATGTTTCTGACATTTCTCTAAAGTTTTTTTTTGGTTAAATACGTATATTCACGGGGCGTAACTGAAATCATTTTTCACAATAATATTAAACAAACTAAATTCAAACAGTTGTCAAAAGTGAACGATAATTCCAAGCAATGTCAGATATTGCCAGTATAAATAAATAGGTTCATAATGGTGTCCTGCGGAAAATTTTAAAGTTTAATATTAAATAAAAAAAAACTGCAATGTTATTCTCTTATTTTATTTATACAAAATTAAGTTTAACGATGCGGATTTTACGTTTTTTAAACAATATCGTCTAAATGCCGTCCATTTCTCTCAAGACACTCTTGCAATTGGACTCTTAAATTTGCGAACACGCGAGAGCAAAGTGTTGGTTCAATGGCAGCCACTTCACGGCGGATATTTTCTTGCATGGCCTGAATTGTTCAAGAATTGTTGCTGTAAACTCTCGACTTTAGGTATCCTCACAAAAAAAAGTCACACGGTGTAAGGCTCGATGACTGAAGAGCCCAGGGTATGTCTCCGTACTTGTTGATTAATTTATTGGGAAAAATTCCCCTCAGCTTCTCCATTGAAACTCTAGCTGTGTGTGGAGTGGCCCCGCCTTACTTAAATTGTATTCTGTTGTTTTAAACCTGGGAAACAGCTGCAGTTGTGATACCAAAAATTCCTCGATCATTTGGAAATACACGTCAGCAGTAACTATCTTTCGTTGGTTTAAAAAAATAAAGGCCGATTATTTCTCAGGCAGAAATTGCACACCATACTGTCGTTTTTGGACAATGCAAACGTTTTTGATGGTGTTCCCTTGGGTTATCGGGGCACCAGTATCTCATGTTCTATTTATTAACATAACCATCGATATGAAAATGTGCTTCGTCAGTAAACAATATGTTTTCAAACGTTCGTACTGTTCCAAAACGTTCTAGCATCGTTCTCGCTAAAATTTTACGTAAATAATAGTCATTTTCGTTGAGAAACTGCACGATTTGCAGTTTGTATGGGTGAAACTGTAGTTTCTTTTTCAAAATAACGTGCACTGTTGATTTTTTATTCCAGTACAGGCTGCAATCTTCCTTATCGATTTACGCGGATTGCGCATAATTTCACGTTGAACTTGAGCCACATATTCTGGCGTCGCTACTGACGTTGATGGTCCCGGAGGAGTTTGGTTAACCATTGTCCCTTCTTTTCTGAACTTTTGAACACAACACCAGATAAGTTGCGTGCTCGGCCCATATCGTCGAATATTAAAGTGAGTACAAAAAGCGCGACGCGCACGAACCAATGAATCACCGCACTTTGCTCAACCGCGAACGAGCGGTGCGCTCCCGACCAGTTACTCATTGCAACTAGCAAATCAGAAAATCACGTGCATCGAATAATACCCCTCCCACTTACCTCACCCAGATGGTTTATGAGCAATTATTTCTTGTTTTGGTTTTATCAGTGCAATCGTTTCCCTAGTAACGAGCTGCCGACACTACAGTGGAAATTATTTGTCACCATAGTATTTCTGATGCATTCTTGGAGAAAACTATCGTTGGAGACATGCATTAGACCTGCCATTATATATCATGATTTATTTATTCAAAATGTTATCTTCGGACAATGCGTCTGGCGACGAGATCTAAATAGATAGGCTCGTTGTATCCTTTGTAGTTATAAACATGATTGTATTTTAATATCGATTGTAGGTACTTTAATACAAATAAATAAATAGCACAGAAAAGAAAAAAAAAATGATTCGTAATTTAATGGATTTAAAAGGCGACTACGTGCCACCCATGGACTTATTCAAATGAAACTAATTTAAATGTGTGACGAAATTGACTTCAAAGAATCGTTAGTGTATCATATTTGTTTAGTACGTGTATCCATTGTCCGGGTTCCAAGTTGCCAAGGGCTACGAATACATACATATACTATTAAGTTATTGGATGAAGTGTGAAATTCGGTATTTCCTAAAATATCTAGTTGTATAAAGAGTGATACTATTTCTAATTATTCAGTCGAATACTTAACTGTTAACCTATTTAATCACAATATAATAAAAATATTTCCGTCTTCCAATGTAGCATAGCAACGTAAAACAAACATACATCTATAGCATCAAATAATTTTTTATTTTTTTTTCCAATTCCTTAGAGTCTACGATACTCTGAGTACTCTACATGCGGCTAGACCGCCAAATCTACTACTACAAGTGCCTCAGCGCTAATCGCTTTGACACTTTTACTAACTAACTTATTGTAATAAACATCATATGTGTTTTATATTAATACATGAATTGGAAGGGTAAAAAATTCTGATAAAAAAAACCTCTAAACAATTTACTGGAAGTTAAGTATTTCAAATTAATTAGGCGCGACACTTTATGTACAGTGCCGCCTTATTCTAACATAATACTTATAGTTAAACTAAAATAAATCACTACTAAACTTAAAAATATTGTTTTATTGTTTTACAAAGTCATTTATTGGAATTATTATGCTATTGTATTTTTAAAATAAATAAATATTATAAAAATGATTCATTGTCAAATGATTTCCTATCATTGTTGATGGGTTATTTATAATATTATTATATTGCTCTACAAACGTCGGGTCGTACTACTACAGTGAAGGTGCACATTTATTAAAAATACAATAGTTTTCCATCGGTACATTCCCTTCTGGGAGCGTAGGCTTGAATTTTTAATTTTTACTCTGCATTTTCGAAAATGCAACATTTAGCTAGGATACAAATCGAATTATTTATGTTATTAGGTGTGGTAATGCACTTGTATTATATTTGATTAATTTTCAATATTTAAAAATATCCGATTTCTTTCTGCTAGTACGTATACAATATTCTTATCCTTTCCCTCATAGTTCGAGGTAATTAATATCTTGTAACATATGATGTAACTATACTGATTGATAATGGAGCAGATTTATCTTTTACCATGGCTCTAAATACATAGTAAATATTTAAGTTAATACCATAAACATAGAAAATATTAAGTGAATTCGTTCAAAAATGCTTGAAAGGAGAATGGCCATTTAAATATTTTAATATGCGACCAGTCTCAAGTTTGTAACGTTACAGAACGTTACCATGACATTAATAAATTGTGGCTTTAAAATAATAAAATAAGTACTATTCACCATATTGTGTACATTGTAACTCAAGTGAATTATATTTTTTAACAGTAACATATAATACTTAGCCAGGGGCGTGCACTGTAAGCAAAAATGTTGTGAATTAATAATTCTAATTAAATCATTTTATTTTGATAAGATCCTATATACAATTCTAGTCGTTATTACACGGATTAGTTAGTAGTAATAACCCACGGCTAGAGTTTTTTTATTTCGACAGTCTTTTCGCATGCAATGTTATGATGATACTGCTTCACATTTGCTTGTTTGCGCGCGTTCAATCCGCATAACAATCTTACTGATCTAAATATTATATATTTCTTTACTGATGCTGTTTTACGTTAGTGGTTATAGTAATGTCTGCCAATTTTATGTAGTTTTAACCGTTACCATACCGTGATACAAAATATTCGTTCGCAGCCATGCTGTCAACTTGCGTTACCGTAAGAAATTAGACGCTTTTGAAATTTAAATTTAAATTAAATGCTTTTGAAAAAATGGTTAAGGCCATAAATTTACTATAAATATTGAGCATTAAATATAAAAAAATATATATTATATTATGATTCGGAGCATTCATCAAGTCTTCTATAAAAGGTTGCATTGCAAAACTATCTTTCATTAATTAGTGAGAAAAAGACACCATTATATTAGTATGTTTGTTATTATTTTCACTGTGAAATTAATGTGTGATTTCTTTCTGTCTTGCCATAAATGGTATTTTTGTTAACGTATTAATTTTACAACGGATTGAATTGAAAGATAATTATTTTTGTAGGATTCGCCTTACATACTTGATTTATCACTAGTCATTTCTAAGTGTAAATATTTTCCTTCAAATTAACTAAAATATGAATTGCATGTTGCGTGTATTTACCGAAATATTACAGATTTAGTTAGAGCGGTAGACCTGTGTTACTGCATGGTTTACTGTACTCTGTTTTATCGAAAGGGATTACTCATTTAAAGTCGAGCGATCTTGACTGAAAACTGCGTGAAAATTCTACAGATTAAACTTTTTTTTTCGTGGTGGATTCCAACGCCATTTCATAGTTCGTATAGTGATATCTTATCTATGGTATGATATTAGTCAATATAGCTAGTTTGCATTTTTGGGTCCTTAATTATGATGTTATATGCGTTTCGGTTGTTGGAAAAACTAGATATTTAAATTTCAGTTTCTGACTGTTGTCTTAAAGAAACATTTTAAATATTCGTTGTCCAAAGAAGAAATCATAGATAATATTTTATGTAAAATCGATAGTAGAGAACTGTCAAGAGCAATAAAAGAACTTTATTAATTAGAATAATTTTTCTTCCACTTTTTGATACCTAGTATACCTAGTTAGCCTACTTAGTTAAAATGAAAATACTGGTTGTGGATCGTGCTAATGCTTCACAACAAACTTCAAGTTGCTTTAATTCAAGAGGCAACTTATTTGGGCGAACACGAACACTAGTGTCAGCGGGCAGGAAATTCGAAGCCGAACACAACTGGCTAAAGTTACTATGAATTAAAATGCGAAAATATGGTAAGACACAATAAAGCGAGCAACTAAAATTATGTTGGTTCACAGGTCTGGTCTTTATGCTGCGGAGACTTGGAGTGTTTGCAATTGCGACAAGCGTAAAATAGACAGATGTTACTATCAATGCCTCAATCTTGCAACAAATCCAATCACAGCATGTTTAGCAGTAAACAAAAGACTCTTTCGATTCTTCGGCCGTATTACATGTTAAAGAGACATTATAAAAATTGATTATCCTGAGCAAATCTTTGGGCTGAATAAGACCTGGAGGAGTGGATAGATGGAGATTCTCTGAAATGAGCTGTGCGGCTAATCCAGGACCAGGACTACTAGAGCCGAGTCTCATTTGTTTAAGGCCATTATATGTCAATATCAGTGGCGTGCAGTAGGCACACACTTAGGTTATGCTGTTACCGACGATGCTAACTACGTATACAATAGGTATACTAGGTATCAAAATAAATGTTACAATTTTTTTTCTAATTTTGAGAACAATTTTATCAATTTAAATTTATAATGTAATTGTAAAATTGTACTGCACTATGCTTTGTCTGCTAAGTATAAGAAATACGTAGAAATGTAATTCCACGCAGTTTTCAGTAAGCATTAATCCCTTTCGAAGACAAAAAAGTTAAGCACAAATTGTTTGAAAAATGCAGAAAATCCGCAAACGTAAAAATGCCAATATAAATTCAATATAAAAATATTTATTTCAGTACAATTATTATAAAGATTTTGAATAAGTAAGGTAAAAAAGTAAGTAAGTAAACTAGCGAATTGAGGACGAGCATAAATATGAAGTTGTTACAAATGATTCGCAATTTTTCTAAATAACCCACGGCTATACAAAAGTCGTGGGTTACGCTAATCCGGGACAATAACGGCTCAAATTTTATATGGCCCTTTCGTAATATTTATTTAGTTTTGCTTCCCAGAATTTTTAGTAATGCATAGCTTTTTTACTTGTATGAAGTGCACGCCCCTGGTCAATACTGATATAAAAGAGGAAAGAAGTAAAATAAAAATACCTAATTAGCATTATTAGTAACAGCATAACCTTAGTTTACGTCTATTGCACGCCACTGATACATACGTACACACATAGAGGTATGATTTACAAAACCACCTCCTGAAATTAGATTGTAACGCATCGCTTTTTTTCATAGCGGGCCATAATACATAATCATCTCCTGAATGGCCGGCATGGAGTTTTTTGGTCCGCGAAGCACACCGCCGAACTAATATCTCTCGCTACAGCCAATAATGATTCAGCGTTAATCGTCGCTTTATAATAAACAATAATTTCTGTTCTCTTGCTCAATGACTTTGTGTATTTTGAAAGATAATAAGATGACGTTTCATAATAAAACCATACCCGCCGCCGTGGTAGCGTGGTCCGACATTTTTTGTTCGCCGTCTGCATTTGGAGCCGGGGGGAGCTCAGCCTCGGGAAACGAGGATCGCTGATGTTGATCGAGCAAGTTTGCAACGTGGCGGGTTTAATTGTTTTTAGCAACTCTTCATTTTCTTCTTCTTTTCAATCAATCGTTATTGAGGATCTTAATTCTGTTTCTTATCTCGAGATGTAGAGGCTAAAATCAAATTCAACAAACTGAAAATATGCGTATTTTTATTTATTATCTTTGTTTTATTAACCACTAAATTGAGTTTAAATATATCTACCGGTTTCGAAAAATACCATTTTCTTCATAACTAACTAAAAAATATATTATTGTTTCTTAGTCAGAATCTATTTTTAAAAAATCTATTATAAAAAAAAAATTACTTAATACAAATTAACTCGAATAATTTTTAAGAAAAAATTTTAGAATAGGACTCGTAGTTAAATTTAGTCGGTTGTTTATAATTTTTTGATTAGTTTTACACGCTTCATTTATCTCCAACGATTCCAAATTATTTAATTTGTGAAAAACACCGTTTATATGCAAAATTGACAATTCCAATTTTTTATCAAAACCATGACCATTTTCTATCAAATGATTATTAAATTCTGAAAACCCACTATTGTTCTAACATCTCAAATGCAAAACTTTAACCACAAAAATAATATTGCTAATTTTAAAAGTATGAAAATATACGATTTTTTATAATTATAATGCTTGTGCTCCAACACAAGAGGAAAAAACAACTATATTGACTGTGTCCGAGGTAAATTTGTAAAACTCCATAATCACAGATGTACTTATTAGGAGAACACATTCTTATTGTGAAGTTGTAATTATTCAGAACAGACGGTCTGTGATATTTGAAATACGAATTAAACATATTAATAACAAAGATATACATAGTTGGATAATGCACCTTCCCCGGTTAGGAAAGAGATCCAGGTTCGAATCCCGGTGGCGCAACAACAATATTTTTCGATAAAATTGATTTTATATGTATATTCTAATTAATATATTTAATTCATATTTAACAGATGTACTTGTTTTTTGATTCCGCTCGTTTAATTTACTTGAAATGTGGTTTGCCTCGTAATGTCCTTACAATAATTGATAATACCCTTACAAGGCGAAACGTGTCTCAAGTAAATTAAACGAGTAGAATAAAAAAACAAGTGTTTTATTTTCACATATGTGAAAAAACAATCAATCGAAAAAGACACCATTAAATTAAGATTTATTATGGTTACATATTATTTATTATTATTATTTATTCGAATGGTTATTTACCATTCTTAACGAGAACACATTATTATTGTGAAGTTGAATAGAAATTAAATGTATTAATTAGAAAGATATACATATAAAATCAATTTTATAGAAATATATTGTTGTTGCTAACGGGATTCGAACCTGGATCCCTTCCAATCCGGGAATCGTGGATTAACCAATTATGTATACCACAGTGCATTGACGACAAATTTTCGAACCTAATTAATACATTCAATTTGTATTTTTTACCTATATATAATACAAAATTTAATGTATCTGTCTGTTTCTATCTTTTGACTGATCTAAATCAATTTTCGCGACCCTGGACCCAATAACCAATGCGCAGTAGATAGGCATAAAACTCCCTCCCCCTGGTGACCAAACCCACCCCCATGTTATAAATGTGTACTACATTAATAACGATAATTTAGGGCCAAATTAATCTGACGCCAGGGCAACGCTGTGGGCGGACCGCTAGTAGTATATACCTTGTTGCATAAGTTAGAAATTATTTTTGTTGTTTGAAAGCATTAGATAGCTTCAACGCTTATGCACCAATATAAAATCGGTGTGAGATACCTCTAAAACCCTAACTGACTCCAACGCCACATATCAAAAGCTTTGCAGCTATAAGGGTCTATGATTCTTTCCCTCGTAAAATAATAGAAACTCGATTCGATTGAATGAGCCATGTTTTAGATCTTCATAGTCTGCCCTTGCAATTGTAGTCTCTCAACTCTCAACTCAATTCGTCTTTGTCCATAGTCATCCAGCTTTTAATTTCTATTGAATAGCCCACTTTATCTATTGATATCACATCAATAAACTCACTAACTAGTTTATGTTCGCTAAGAACATTTATACTTTTACTTTCTTTCCTTTAGTCCTATCCACGACCATAAATTAGCTCTCGCTAATGTTGATCGTACTTGCGACTTTATTTTTGAATTAAAAATTAAAATATACCGAAATGTATATATAAAATATAAAATAATCCCGAGTCAAATTGCAATCAGGGATCCCGGATTCAGTCTCGAAATTAGAAAATACTTCTTTGTTCATTAATGTTGCATTAGCAAGGCAGAGAGAACATATACAATTTATGTAACATATCTCTATTTTAGTAAGAATGGAATATTTTAAATGAAAACAACGTAAAATAATAAATCAGGATTAACAAATAACAATTTTATTATTACCTACTATGAATAACACGCCCAATAAAATTTCACAGATATAGATCTGAATTCTGGGTACTCAGTAAGTATGAAAATAAGTAAAATAAGATAATACACTACTGGTCTTCAGAATTCAGAAGGATATTTGGTGCCTAAATTTTTTTTATTTATCTTATTTCTTCTTTATTACACATATATTAATCTTTATTTTATTTTTTCCAAACTGCGTGGCAGTTTACGGCAAGGATTGCCTTTGACATAAGGAAATGTTAGATGAATTACTTAGAAAGATATAAAGAATAAAATATGTATAAATATATATAAAATATATATAAATATAATAAATATATATAAAGAAAAAAATCAGTCTTTCGAAAAGGTAAACAATTTGTACAGGGTGTATCAGACCTAGTCCACAGAATATTATGAATATAACAAGGAAATAAAAAATTAGGCAAGAATATGCTCCTTTACTTTGCATTTTAAGGTGGTCACTGGTCACTGGGGTCGCATCATTTTTTGAAATGTTTAATAGGTCTTTACCGATTTTGTTAATTATTCTTGGCACAACACATTCTCTTGTTATCTCACCGAATACATTGTTCGCGATCGGTACTCTCGTGGTTCGACCCGACGATCTGGTTGAATAGCTGTGGTGAGGATCAGTATTTATATTTCTCTTATTTATCAACTCTTCTAATATTATAGCATATGTTACTTTTTTGTCAACTGGTCAGATTTTACATATTGTAAATAATTTACTGTAATCATCTTTATACAAACACTTCGTTCTGTTATCTGCTATAAGTTTTAAAAATCTTAATTGTAACTGTTTAATTATATTAATATATGTTTTATATGTCAGTCCATAGCTACTCACTCCATAACTGATAACCGAGTCGACCATCGCAAAGTACAGTGAGTACAGTGTAGCCCGAGAGGAGCATAACCTTAACATATAAAATGCACTTAATATGGATCTTAATTTCTTACATTTATAATCATTATGCGGTTTCCAGCAAAAATTTTCATCAATTATTAAACCTAAATATTTATATTGCACCACTTTTTAATTTTTGTCACATTTACATGAAAATGGGGTGTGACGTATACTCTACAAGCACCAATTAAACGCATAATTTGGTGAACCCAACATTGCCCAAGTTATCAAGATACCACGGCTGAGGTAAATAAAATATTCGATGCAAAACTTATTAGCCTCAGGGGTGCTGGAAGAGCCAAACTGCGTTGGTTGGATGACGTTACCCAGGACGCTCATGCAAACAATGGCGAAATTTACTCGAGAAGGCCAAGGTCCACACCGGACTGATGCCCTATTAATGACGAATATGCCTAAAGTTATAGCAAAGATCATATTTTAGTCTTGATCTAATTTTGGTATCCTGAAATTAATCCAAAATATTTTGAAAGTTTCAGTTTTATAATATACTAATCCGGGGATTCATAAATACCGATTCCCAAATCAAGTCTATTGAGATATCTATTTATCGTTTTTTACTTTGTCAAAAAGATAAATAAATTATTAGGGAAGTTAATTAATAAGATAATGGATACAGCTTCATATTGCAGTAGTTGTTCCAGAAATTTCCTTGAAGCTTCATATAAACCAATTTATTTTTAAGTGTGTGTTAAATTATTTTTTTTGAACTTCGCTCCATCGATGAAACCAAGAATGTACACGGTGTTGCCAGACCACTTTGCGATGAGAAATGTGTGATGATGCGTGTATGTTAGCAGTAATAAAACGAATCAGTTCAATACGCAGTACGTGCCACGCCCCCTGGCAACATTCATTACTCCGCTAAAGATCTGTCTCGGAGTAGCAAGCAAAAACTTGATATTTTTATGATTCTAGATAAAAAGTAACAATACACTTGCACCGTGTCATTTTTATGATAATACTTTTTATTTTACCTTTTTATAAATGAACGTTTAGTGTATTTCATCATTGTTCCGAATGATTTGAGCTTTGCGTTGTACCTCCTGGACTTGTTGCTCGTGAATAATTTCGGTGTGAATTAGTCAAAATGGTAATGGTTGAACGAGCTGAATTTAGATAACGTTTATTAATGTTGAATTTCTTTTTACACGGTTACTGAATATTCATTGAATAAATTTGATTAAAGTCAGTTAAAACGTGATCAGAATACGGTAGTCACGTGCCATGATTCCAATTTCCAATGAAATGCAAATTTGAACGATGGGTGTATTACGTACTAAAATGTAACTACTTCAAGGAGTATAGTGGTAAAGTAACGAAGGTAATATTCACTTTAATCTGACGATAGGTGGAGAGTACCCCTAATCAAATATCAGATACCCTTCGAATAGGGGGAGCAAGGGATGATGATAGTTATGTGGAACCACAGTATATTCAAGTCCACATTCTCGCTAGTATTAATATTATTAATTCTTATTTAAACAATCAAATAATGAGTAACAATTAAATATATTTAAAAATTCTAAAAAATATCAGAATTACCTGTCATCCGTGCGTCTGTATGTATGCGTAAGTAAATTTTTTTATTTAATTATCTAATGTAACCAATTTTTGAAGTGTCGTTTTGTTCATGTCATTTATCAAAGTTAAGTTTTTTATTTAACGTTTCAAGACAATGACTAGAGTTTAGAGACAATACGTTTTAGAAACAAAAAAAAAATTGTTGCTCATGTCAATGAAATGGAATCATGAAAGTATTGAAATATATTACATTGCTTGAATGTTTTCGTAAATTTTTACAGGTTCAAAGCTTAGACAAGGACCTTTGGAAAAGCTCCTGGCGTTACAGAGCTTACAGGGCCGTCCGATTCCAATTCTTTGGCTTGAGCCAAATCTCTCAGCTCAGAAACTTGCAATCTATCTGTCTCATTTTTGTCCAGTTAAGGTAGCAGTCAATTAAAATATTGAATGAACACATTTATCTATTATTGTATTCAGAAAAAAATCAATTTGTCTTGTGTCTCTTAAATAAAAAATAGATTTAGATAATTATTAATGAATTTTATAGACTTGTGACACATATGTTATGTGAAAATTCTAAGTTTGATTAGTTCTTAGTTTATCGATACAAAATATGTTTATGTAGGTATGTGAATTAGAATAAACCTATATATATATATATGGAATTTTTACATCAATAATTATTTAAATCTATTTTTATATATATTACATGCTTACATTCTGACATTAATATCTACATCACTTATAAATATTTCAAATCAATTTACATATTTTTGTTAATAACTTATTAATATCGAATTTTGCATTTTATTATCTAAACTCATTTGCATTGAACTAAATTTTTATTCTGGATCTGAATAGTTTTTTTTAAATATTATATTGTGGAAGATATTACAATAATTATACTACTTCTGAATTTTAATCTTTCTGAAAGAATTATAAATATCGTTTGAAAGATATGCGTTTAAAAACGAATAATTAACGTGCTCGTTGGTCTTGGTGGTTGACACTCGTTTAGTGATCCAGTGTAGGTCGGGAGTTGAGCCTCATCCAGGAGACTATCAAACGTTTATTGGTTTGAAAATAGTAAAAGTATTGATGTGACACGTATTTCGTGTATGCGTGTCTATTTTTTAATAAAAAAACAAATAATTTTCATGAACATAATTCTCGCCATTTGTACGTCACACTTTTAATAATGGCTTGCAAGCGTAAGCCATATATATACACACGTATTTAGAAAAAAAAATCGATTGCCACTTAATTACGTGACTTTTTATGTGATAATTAATCAGGCCTACTTCTAGATTAAAAAATATTTAATGTATGCTTTGACATGTCTTTAAAGCGATTTATTCATATATATTACCTACCGTAAAATTGAGGTCTATACTTTCTCGCATGTTCGCAAATGTCAAATTATCAAGTGAATACAAATAATTTTCACTCTACGTGCACTGATTCTGCACTCCGTTTGAAATACTTCAACGAATATAAAAATACCAAATATATAGGCATGAACTAACGCGAATTCTTTGTTTCAATATTTTTAATTTAGTGTCACCCACGTGATCATTTTGGTACCACTTGCGCAATCAAATAGCTCCGCGACTTTAAAAAAATAGATTGAAACGAAAATTTAAACTTTTAAAATCAGCAATGTTATCTTTGTGGTTAAGATTCATATAAACAAAGATAAAAAATAAAAATATGAAAATTTAAACGCTGACAATATAATATGCATTAAAGAGTAGCTTGTTGGTCTAACGCTGGTGTAATGATTTAGTGGTCGGGGGTTCGCGCCTCGTTCCAGGAGACCAGAAAGTTAGTCTTATTTTCATAGCACATTTAGCTTAGTTTGAAAACAGTAATAATAAATATTGATGTAAAAAGGTAAAAAATACGTTTTATCGTATATATCGTATCAATTGTTCAAATCGACGTAATTTTGACGAATTCTTTCGGTACGTCATTAGGTTCACTTTTTTTGTTTTGACTGGTCTCCCAACCCTTCCCTGAGGTCCTTCCAGCCTGCCTTCAGGATCCGACGTGCTGTGCCGCGCCTATCGGCATTTCCAATCTGCGACCGCTATTCGGCACAGCCAAAATGGCGCCAGTCGACGGCCGAAATTACTTTTCGATATGATGATGATGACTACGTCGGAACTGGTAGTGGTCGATTGGTTAAAAAAAAATGGAAATCTAATTAAGCTACCGGGATTGGCTGGATGACTGGCGGGAATCGGTCCGTCCGATGGTATCTGGTAGTTGGCATTGTTCTAATCTAGCTACAGCGGAGCCGGACCTACTGCCATTGGCCAGCGAGGAGATTTAATTTAGGAAGACATGCTCTGAATTCAAATTGTAATTCCTGTTCTACATGTGAATAAATTAACCGCTGTCAATACGCTCGGCATTGGTGAGGTATTAGTATATAATACAACCAGTGTTTTCGTAAAACGTATTTTTCAAAAATCGTTCTACCACAGTTCAATCCTACTAATAACATAAACTAATACCTGAGTATTAGTTGGCGTCTGAATGCGAACTATTAATATTCTTAAAATTCCGGCAGTATGCCATGTTCCACAGCCAAAATGCGACTGCCGTGCGACGTCGCCTGACGATTCTATTAGATTTTGTTTCTACTTTGTTGTTTTATCTTTTTGGCAGTACAAAGTGTACACCACCAATACTGGTTTTAATACCGTAATATAGTGCTAGATACTTATACGAGCGATAGTAAACTGAACGCAGTAGAAATTTGATTTTTATAAAATACGTGTGCGAAGAGAGATGAATTCAGTAAGAAGGTAATGATGTACTTAGAGCAGAGGTAAACGAATTAATATATGTGAGGTATAGAATCCAAATCAGACGTGTCCAGTTTTTGAGTTAAGTATGTACAAATTAATATCTCCAAGACTAGCCTATCGAAATTAAACAAATATTGTTGAATTTCGTATAAATACGCATTTAAAATTTATTTATTTTACCATCACTATGTGTTATAAATATAGTGAGCTGTTGATTTGAAGAACGAGACAGAGACCAGCACCTCCGTTTGAGGGAGGTGCAAAATATCTGATGATAAGATATTTTTCAAAAATGACGCAGTTATTTAATACAAAAATAATCTTAAATATGAATTAAATATATTAATTAGAAAGATATACATATAAAATCAATTTTATCGAAAAACATTGTTCTTGCGCCACCGGGATTCGAACCTGGATCTCTTTCTTAACCGGGGAAGGTGCATTATCTAACTATTCTACAGCGACAATATTTTTAGCGACAATTTTTGAACCTATATGTTACCTTTTTGATATTAATACATTTAATCGTTCCATTATTTGACAGAGCCATCTACCTTATTTTTACAGAATCTCAAATACCTTTGAGTAAACTGATAGCAGACGCCATTGAATAATGTGTTCTCCTAATAATAAAGTTGTATCAATGTGTCCAAAATTTAATAAAAATGAATTGATAATTCATTAATTTACTCAAAGGTATTTGAAATTCTGTAAAAATAAGGTAGATGGCTCTGTCAAATAATGGAACGATTAAATGTATTAATATCAAAAAGGTAACATATAGGTTCGAAAATTGTCGCTGTAGCATAGTTGGATAATGCACCTTCCCCGGTTAGGAAAGAGATCTAGGTTCGAATTCCGGTGGCGAAACAACAATGCTTTTCGATAAAATTGATTTTATATGTATATCTATCTAATTAATATATTTGATTAATATTTAAAATATAAATAATACTTATTATATAAGGTTGTAGTACCTATACAAATACTTTCTATGTACCGAGGACGCACGTTCTAAGTGAACCTTTTTTACGCTTTCGTGTTTTGTATTTTGACTGAATGAAACTTCGAAGACACGTAATTCATATATGATTTTTATCAATGAAGTTCATTACGGTACTGCAGACGAAAACCCGTCACCCGTCGTGGAGAACAAACAGTATTGAAATTGCACGACTCAAATACAGACAGACATAGATAAGAGGTCCGTGAATACTCGGAACCGTGTTGATGACCGGTGGCTTCTCATCATCACTGCCAACCCTTTCGGTCAGCTCCTGCATTACATGACGATAGAAGTCGGCGACTCCACGGTGCCCGGAGTTCGATCTTCGGTTCTCAGAAGCGGTCACCTCTATCGGCGGGCTGGGTTATCTGAAAGAAATATCTGGCAACGTCTACAATAGATACAACTCGCATTATAAATATGATAATGTACAATGCAGTACCTACCTACCACCGAGCTCTGATAGATATATCGGTCAATAGTTCGCTTTGTGCAGATGTTCGTCTATTATCGTGCCTGTTTTTTAATGTCTGAAGATAATTTCTATTAAATATTGATTACACGTTGCTACAAAAATATTCGCTATTCGCAATCACTATAGAGCGCCAACTAACCCTTGACACAACGGATGTTATCTAGTCTGCTGCACAGGGTTACTTCAACCAGTTTCGATCTTGTTAGCTTGTGTAAGTGGGCTTGGGCATGTTATTAGAATTCAGCTGCACGTCTCGACAATGGCTTATTTGACACAAATACATTTTATCCACCCTTATTTGGCGGTTCTTTCTTCTTCTATTTCCTTCCTTATTGTCAAGGTTGACACATTTTTCCTCAATTAGATTAAATACGACCAATAATGCACTTTCCTGGATCGCTCTCTCAGTTTTTCTCCAGTCTGATAAAATGCGTAGTTCTATGTTGTGTACATCCACAAGAAAACAAGGGTGGTTCGCTGATTTCCGCATCTCTCAACTGGCGATGATGATGATGAGAACAATATAAATTAAACACAGAAAATTATTCTTTCTAGGGACAGGGCAGCGTACTTGGTTTTATTTCAGTTAATAAACAATACATTCATATTTTTTCCATCATTTCAGCGAGCTTGACAGCAACGGGTGCCAGCAAGATGTATTTTAATCAAAAAATTATCTTTGTTTATTGAAAACTATCTCACGTTTTTCTGGCGCCCCGTTGATAGTTCACCGTAAATATATTTTTCTGCCTCGTGTCCTCATCGCATCAATTTATTGTCGTCACTTCGGCGACCTTTCAATCCCGAGCGATATGGATCTAGTTGCATCACGTTGTATTTGTTGCAGGATGAAAGTATTCTTGCATCATATTATCGACTGAATGCGTAACATATTTCTCCAGCAGAACATTTCTGGCATGGCATCTGTTTTCCGCTTATGGCTATATTGGATTGTCCAAGTTTCTGCTGCATGCGTGAAAAAAAATTGTGAACCAGCATTTTTTTGGTGGCTTGTTTGATATCTCTGTCTTTCCAAATTAACGTTTGTTGGTTCATAGCAACTGTAACTAGTTGGATCCCTCGAGTATCTTGCTAAGTCTCCAGTGTGCACCTAAGTATTCGTTCATGCTTCAAGAACTACCAATAATCCTACTATTTAACAAGTTTGTGGATACAATAGCATTATCTAAAACCAGTTGGATAAAAGTTGGAACTGTAACACTGTACATTTTATAAGATGAGACAAGTATTATTGCCATCTACTGGTCATCACGCAAGACAACATTGAAGGCTAAAGGGGTGAGGGGAATTAGAAGAAGAAGAATGGCATTGATGTAAAACCTCTGACAGTAGTTCAAAAAGAGTACAATGTCATAATTTATAGCTGTTATTTATAAGATTGCCGATATTTGATAGGAGGTCGCAGTATTGGTAGTACGCGTAACGAATTTTTTTAGTGTGTGAATATCCTAACTTACAACCCCTCCTCCCCCCAACAATCTTCGCACTAATATCAAAAAAAAAAAGTGATAATAAAGTGACCAAACCAGTACGTTACCATGGAGATTACATAGTTTATTCAGTACCCATTAACTTACGCGAACTTAAACTTAAAAAACGCATGTGTTTGAATTAAATTACTTCCTTTCATCTAGCGATAGATACGTATTGAACTTCGAAAATAAATTAAAAGCAATTCTAGTACCTACCTACAAAGTACATTGCTAAGCAATCGTTTACTAACAAGTAAAATTATAAAATGTAATCAAATTTAATTTATATTTTTCTTCCCGATACACATAACGCATACACACGTTATGTTTATTGTTTACACGTGGGAGTATTACTTTTTTTAAGGTTTGGAATGAAATTTTCGATATTTTGTGACAAGGCGCAGGGCCAAGATAACGACCACCATCCCCCGTGCAACGCCGGGTAATTTAATACATTGAAATGAAATAGAAACGGGCCCCCTCGGCTGGGCGCGGCCCCGCGATCCGATCGCCGTCACGCCCGGCGTCTCGGCATTTCAGTGGCCGCGGAGAACGAATTATTCCAAAATATTAATTGAATTAAAATTATAATTAAGATTAAAAAATAACGTAATTTAACGTGTTATCGGCTAATCGTGGCAACCCGTAATTTGTTAACGATTGCCACGACCTAGTCCGGTACTCCCGCGCCAGACCCGCATTAGGCGTGTACAAATTATTGTTTATTTTTTAAAATAATTTACGAGATCGTTAATCAGGCGTTATTTATTTTATTCAATGTTGATAGACTGTTGAGCACAGTGGGCATGGACTTGGATAGCGTATTATGATGACCAAACTAATGAAGTGTTCATTTAGAAAATATGTTAATCCCAAATCAAAAAATGTACAGAAAGTCTAAGCCAGCTGGCATTTACATACATCAAGGTATTATTATTTGCCTCTTTCATCTCTTTATAGGTGGTGTAGAATCTAGATGTAGAATAAAGTGAAACGTGTGTATATCACCTATCTGGGTAAATACGGGATGTAGGAAGGGTGGAAGGAATTTGTTAGAGGGACAGAAATAAGGAATAAGGAAATATGATGGAAAAATAAAAAATTATTGCTGAAAAATTTGTCAATATATTCAATGGACTCAATAGAGAGCATTAAAATATCCTGCAACCAAAAATTATTAAATCGAAATGCTCACTCCAGTGATGAATCTCAAACAATGTATTATATATGTACTTGCAACGTACATCGATAAAAATAATTGACTTTAATACTGTTATAATGTACTAATATATAAGAATTGATTAAGAAATGTGCCGACAAGTCATAACGGCTTGACACGATCTATAATGATGTAAATTTGTATAAAAAGAGATAAAATAAAAATAAAAAAATTGTGTAAGAGTATGAGTAAAATTTTTTTTTACAAATATGTTAATTTACAGTTCAATATCTAATCTTCGATATAATTAACCTCGACTCGTGACCAGACTACTTAAGCGACAGACCAGCTTTACACGACTTTACTCTTGCTTTATTCTTAATTTAGTCATCGTTTTCTGTATATCACTAATAGATTTACTACATATACCCTCATTTCTACTGTATTCAGTATAAAATAATAATAAAGTCTAAGGGACGGTTGTGTGATCACAAGTAACTTTTTACTAACGCCCGTAGTAAAAATCCTTTACGGGTTGTTCATACATCAAATTTACTACTGTCAAAGCATAGATGGAGATGTCTATAGGCGTTACAAATATGTTTTATTTAATGCATTATCTATGAATTTTTTCGCTTAATATTCGAAATTTCTTCGTATTGTGTATTAAACATCGAACAAACTCTCATCACTAAAATAGCGGGATATTGAATGATTAACTATTGTATACTGCAATTTTCAAAATATCAATGTGTCAGATGACTTTTGGAACAGCTGTGAAAAGTCCGCCATATTTAACTAACGATTCTCGTTTTTACTATTAGATATCGCAGAGTAAAATGAGTTTACTAGGGGATGTAGAGAAGTAATGATAAGTGTTTCCTTAGTAGCCAAATAACTGCACACAAGTTCATTCACTGCACGTATTGTATAGACATTGTATATACAATTGCCCACAGTCACAAGTACACACATAGGCAACTGCATATAGTGACAATTGAACACATGGACAACTGCAAACAAATTACTAGAATTTTAGGTAGATTAAAATAAGCAACTTCACGAGTGTTTTCATTATTTTAAGATAGGTTACTTTAAGTTACATCAAGTTAGGTTAGATAGACATAAGCTGACTGTGTGCAGTTGTCTATGTATGTACAGTGTCTTGATAAGAATGACGAAAATGGAAAATTGCATAATTTTGTTGAAAAATAACGTCAGAATAATGAGTACATTTTGTGAAATTCAAAAACCCCTGGAGCCGCCCCTGTCTGCCTGAAATTGAGATTCTAATGTCCAGTTAACAGGCAATTTCAACACCGTTTAATTAACCGCGAGTACTTCGCGTCCCGTAGCGGCCATAAATAATTCAGATTAACGATTATATCGGCCCACATATTTTGATACCAGATTTATTCTCTTCGTTATAATGGACCAGCGCGGCGCGCATGCGTAATACGTAATACACACGCCCTAGGTGCGCGAGCACAGCTTCGAGTTCTGACTTCCCCTAAGCTAAGTAGCTGAGTACACTCATTGTACATACATGATAATAATAAGATTAGATAATTTGTATAGCGCCATAAAAAAATTAATTAAAAATACCTTTCGGCACTTTCCGCAAGAACCTAGCAGTTTTCTCTCTAGAACCAATATTAACGGAGGTTCGACGACTGGAGCAGGATGGGGTAGTCCGGGAACTGGAGAAGAATGGCCAGGGGTAGGAGCCGGTGGAGGGCACTTGTGGAGTCGGATAAAGATAGTTAAGCCGAGACCAAATACAATTTTTAAAAATGTTTGATCGATATTAGATAAGAGTTATGTGAAAATACACACTGATACAATTATGAGTACATACGTATGGTATCAATGAGTAGTATTTATTTCGATATTTTAGGAAGCCTTTGATGGTTAGGCTACTAGGTTTTGAACTACTTTATTCCAACTGGCAATTGATAATGCTTTATTTTTATAAGTATTACGTATTCGCTTAAGAAGTACGATTCGTAGAAGATTCTCGGTGGTTCAGAAGAAACTCTTATGTAACAATTATAATTTTTATTACACGAATAATTCAGTTAAGGTACAAGGTATATAACTAGTCTCGGAGCCAAACGGTAATGCAAAAGACACCGCGCCTCGCGCGCGTCTCCCTTTTATACCCGCTCACACACACACATATATATCTCGCACCGGCGGTGCGGGCGCTCTGATACACACACACACACACATATATTCGATCTCAAGAACATCACAATAAGAAAGCAGGACACCTGATGCTGAAAGTGAACAAAGAAATCCATGGGGAGAAAACAAATGTCTCTCTTAGCACTTCTAGACTTCTGTGTAAAATGTACGAAAATTTCGGGTTCGAATTCCAGTGAAGGATTTTTTCTGTGCATCTTTGTACTTATATAAATTTAGATAAATCACTTGAATTGTCTAAATTTGTTTTAAAATATAACATATTAAAATTGCTTGTAAATCAGGTTTTTGAACGTAACACAGTATGATTTAGTATTTTTTTTTAAATAGGTTACTTTGTTGTACTGTACAGTATTATAAACATGATTAATGATAATGTGTGATTAACATTGATTCCAGACATTAAATAGTGTCGATAATTTAAAAATAAACCTTCCAATGTAGGTGACCGAATCTTTTCCTTCGCTCTCCTAGAGCACCTAGCCCTGGCGAGCCGAAGGGCGCCAAGGTTTGATGTGAATGCAGCAAAAAGTAATCACATTAGGTATCACAACAAACGTAACTTTAAGTTTTTAGGGTGACCGTGATGAAATCAAGAATAAAAGGAAAACTTATTTACAAAGAAACGGAGTTAAAAGTTTTATTGATGATGTTAATACTATACAAAAGTGGACGGAAGATTACCTACTATCAATTAATACTGATAAAACTATTCAAGAGAAAGATAACACTGAAATTAATATTAAAATTCACACTAAAGCCTGTACTCAAGAAGACTCTTGTGACCAATGTTCATCAATTGAAGAAAAATACTGTATCAAGTACCTAGGAATCATAATATATATCAAACTAAAATAGAAAGAACATATTACTAATCTTATAAATAAAATAAGAAAAACTTCTTACATATTTTGAAGACTCGGAAACATCTTATCACTTACAAATCTTAAAATAATATATTACGCGCTTGTACAGTCACATTTGCAATACGGTATTATTGGATAGGGAGGAGCATACAAAACTTCAATGTCACAATTAGAAATCACTCAAAAAATTCTAAAAAAAAAGACTATCCAAGTATACAACTTTTCACAGATTTCAAAGTACCAAAAATAATAGATATATACAAAAAAAATTCAATAATCCAAATTTTAAAAATTAAAAATCAATTAAACTTTAGAAGTTAATTCCGATCTACAAGATTTAGAGACCAAATTGACATTCCAAAACTAAAAAAATATATACACAGACTAACTGAAACAGAAATTATTTCTTATATACTCCTTCTCTATACACGAGTCCAACTCTCATAGAGAAGAAATAAATGTTAAATGAAATATATATATATCCTACAGATAATTCTAAATTGTATTATATTTTCTAATATTAAATTTTTTTTTTTTCGTTGAATTCACTTGTTTTTCTTCTCTTTTTCTTTTTTGTTCTCAAATTTGAATAATCGTTATTGCTTCCTGGAGTTGTATATTTTTTATTATTATAGTATTTACTCGTATTTATAGTATATCACTATACGGTAACTTTTAAAAACCTTATTTTCATTTAACAAATTAGGTAAGTTAAAAAATATAGATCTAAATAAACACTCACAAAAAAATATTCTATGTATTCGCCACTGGGTTGGCATTTTTATTTTACAAGGCAACCATGCCATGCTGCAGCGTAGCTGGTAGGATAAGATCCCGTGGAAAAATTAATGGTTAGTTGACGCAATCTGATTGGAACAATAAAGGAATATTGCCAGATAAATCTGGCCTACCTTGATCTCGGTCCTGGGTTAGACGTCAAGTTTCACCTCCAGTTGACTCGCACTTTTGTAGTTAAGAACGGATATATCACTGCACTCCTGATGCTGAAGAACACCGCAGTTACGCACGGCGTTATTCTCGACCATTAAAATAAACATATGTATTGACAACTCGGCGTCGGAATGCAATCTGATTCCACGCCGGCAAAATCAATTGTGATTAGTTGGCCAGAGCGGGAAAGGAATATTATTGTTTATTGGAGAGACGGAATGCACAGGGAGTATTCAACTTGCGTCAACAGAAGCATTACGGCTATGCAACATGGCATGGCTACCATCAAAAAGCTATTTAATGGCCTTTAAGTGCAGATTATGACTTTATTTATTCAAATTAATATATAGAGTAAGAATATATAAACAATAGAAGACATAAAATAAATACAATATAATTATTAGACAGACTCAAGATATACTGATGAACCAAAAAACATAAACCAGCACTCCCCAAAAAAGATCAGGACATTACAAATAACAGTTTAGTTCAGACTCGTATCAATCAGACAATGTATCCACTCTGGTACAGGAACAGCATACGGCGGTGGTAATGGGCTTACCGCAGCATCATCCACGCCATTCTTAATTAATTAATACGGCAAAAATGCTGATCTTGTAAGAGAAGGAGAAATATGGCAGGGACCGGTGACAGAGTTCGAGGGAGGCCTGTAGACAAAGATGGGTGCAAAATAGCAAAGAAGAATGCAAAAGATTTTTCTACCCCGGGGCAAAACTGTATTTTGTGATGTATTTCTGTCCGTTGTCCTGTTTCGCGTCGTGGTCACCGCCAAAGGCAGCGGCTGTCCGCGGGGCTCCTGTAATTACATTATGGAGATTTATTTAAATGAAATAGTAACCGTAGCATTTGGGTTAAGCTTTCTGTGGGGAATCTGATGCCCGTAGCTTTCATGTAGAAATTAATGTCGATCTGCCGGGTTTATTTGCCTTTTCTATGAATCTGAATCATTTTACGGTGGATTTTAATCAAAAAGTACTCGTGTCTATGGAATTCAATGGCGTAATGGTGATGTTCAAACGTGCGAGATAGTTTATACCTTAATAATATAGATTAGGTAAGACATATGATGACATTTGGTTTTTTATTTTATTTTATTTATTTTTTATTAATATTAAAAATATAATACAATTTCAATAATCAGTGTATATATATATTTTAACATTTGTGTCTTCTCTATGAGAGTAAGACTCGTGTATAGAGACGGAGTATATTCGAGTTAATTTATGTTTCAGTTAGTCTGTGTACATATTTTTTAACTTCAGTTACAAATTTATGATAGTCTGTAATTTTTCTAATTGTGATGGGGAGATTGTTACAAAATTTGATACCTTGATAAATATATTGATTTTGAGTTGCGGTATATTTTAGTTTTGGGACATCAATTTGATCTCTATATCTTGCAGATCGGAATTCGCTTCTAAAATTTAATTGATTTTTAATTTTGAAAATTTGAATTATTGAATTTTTTTTATGTCTACTATTTTTGGTACTTTAAAATCTGTGAAAAGTTGTATACTTGGATAGTCTTTTTTTTTTTAGAATAATTTTTATTATCATTTTTTGAGTAATTTCTAATTGTGACATTGAATCAATAATAAAATAAATAATAATCTAATTGAAATCATATAATACTTTATTTATTTATGCATTATTTTTGTGCTCGAATTTTACTTCGAATCAATATTTATTCCCATATTTTTAATTATCTTCATAAACATAAAACTTTCATCTATAATTTTACAAAACATGCAGATTTCTGTTAAAATTTTATAAAACTTTGATGTTCTTGCGGTCTAGTGGTCGGGGATTCGAACGTCGTTCCAGGAGTTGATCCTATTTTCATAGCACAAGCGTTTAGCTTAGTTTGAAAGTATTATGAATGTTGATGTGACGTGTACGTATCTCTGTTTAAAAAAAAAATACAAATTTTTACATGTGTCAAAGTTTTCATCGTTCATTACAGGCCGATGTTCCTTCTAACAACACAGTGCTGTTCTCTTACGATAGCGCGTGCCTGGATATTGTCACCACACTACTTCTAACACTTATATAATCTAATCAACAAATAAAAAATAACCAATGGATATCTTATAATTTATACCTGCATATTTACCAATTAATAATTTTTACATACATAAATCAATACATGTATGATAAACCGTAAACTGTTTTATCATGATATATCAAATAAAATTATATATTATTATTATTAACACGTATATAATTCATAAAATAATAAAATTGGTGTCGAAAAAACTAGTCGTGAGGATTTAGCGCGCATTAGTCCTCTCATCTTGAGGATATGTTGCTACGGACAGGGTGTTCAAAGAATGGAAAGATTTGACTTAAGAAAGTTAAGTGCTTCTAAAATTGATATATCTGTATACCTGATTGTTCGCGGTAACCTTGGCATGCCGCATATTAAAAGGATCACTTTTCTTGTTTTCTGATTCATATTTATTACTTTAGCGAGCAATCATAATTTTACGGGGTACCATGTCAATACTTTCACAAATATACGTCTGATCTTCAACGGCATTTGACACCATTCAAGGCTATTTCTCTGCCCTGTCTAAAACGATTAATAACTACGAGACCCCATCCATGGACGCTAAACTGGATGAATTCTTCATTATTAACTCAGCTTATTAATAACATTTTATTTCAAACATGGTTATAGTTGTTCGAACGTGTTGATTCACTCACACTATTCGCTTTCAAACAACGAGAACTGTCACGCGTCACGTGTTCCGGCATCGTTGACCTTGGAACTCATGCGCTTTTGTAGTTTGCGGTTATTCTGGTTCATTCTCCTCAATAGTCAAATTGTCAATATCTAACAAATCATTTTTTAAATTTTTCAACCACGACATTATAATATACTATTTTTTTATCCTAATCTTAACATGTTTTTAATATATTTATAGAAATATATTTCAAAGTCATTAATGATCTATTAATAATCTGTCTATTATTTTTTTTATATATATACAAGGTGTAACAGACCTAGTTCACAATATTTTATGGGTGGATACCTGACTAAATTATTAATCGAAAATGTTCAAGAAATATGTGTAAATTCTGTACCGTTACGGAAAATATTATTGTTAGAATTTTTTACAAAATTGTGTTAAATTCGAAATAAATATTTTCAAATTCTACCCATTGATCTATATTATGCTTCAGGCCCTAAATCATCTAACAAAATAAAATCTGGGCGCTTGAAATTCGATGACCTTTAATTTCTCGTATTCAATGTTTAATTTGGAATTAATAAAATATTTCAATTAATAGAAATGCTTATATCTCTGACATGGTTGAGATTAGGCACATTTGAATATTTTTGACTCTTAATTTAGTTCGGTATCCACCCATAACATATTGCGGACTAGGTCTGTTACATCCTGTAGAGATTATTTAAAATTGTTACTTTAACCACTTGCACACTTAATACACCGACCGGTTTCGGAAAATACCGTTTCTTTCGCCAGGATTGAATTTGAAAACATTATAACATTTTGACACACTATTTTAGTTTGTTTTATCACCCTAAAGTGTATTTATCCGAAACCGATAGTGGTTTATAAAACAAAGTTAATATTTTAAATATGAATTAAATATATTAATTATAAAGATACACATATAAAATCAATTTTATCGAAAAATATTGTTGTTGCGCTACCGGGATTCGAACCTGGATCTCTTCCCTAACCGGGGGAGGTGCTTTATCCAACTAAGCTAAAAAAAAAAGAAAAGTTAATATTATTTGTCTAGCTATTCTTTTGTCAGATATTTGCTATTTCAACAATAAATTCAACTAAAAAAAAAGTGTACGCTAGATTCTCAAAATGAATTATAAATACAACTCGTGCGTTAACTAATATTTAAGCTTCAGTATGAGACTGTAATATTAGCATTCGACATGTTGAATAGTTCCATCAAAAATGTATTGTAAAAGTTTCGTAAATAATCATAATGCGATAATGGGATATTCAATTTCATTTCACCAACGGAGTATTGAAATTTAAAAAAAAAAATGGTGTAGAAGATGATTTCAATTTGTCGATGAATGCCGACTGGAGCGCATTAATTTGAACGCATGTTCTGGGAATCCTCGCGGAGACCGGACGAGTGAGATGTCATCCTGGGCTGGTGCGTCCAATACTCGAAGAATGGTGACCGCGCGGCAGGAAGCTGTACAGCGGGTGAATGTTATTTTTTCACACTGCCTTTTCTCTGCTATGACCGTGCTGTACATTCAACACTTTGCGGGAGTGGTTTGAAGTATTAATTTGTTTTTTAATCAATTATTTGTGATATAGAATGAGGTAGTGGAGTTATTTTTTTACAAAACTGAAAGAATTTTTTCGATATGTTGAAATGTAACAGAGTTACAGATGTTCAATGTTGCGCGTTTTAAAAACGATCGGTTGATACCGTTTTATCGTGTGACGTCACATCTTCCGAATCGACAAGTCCGTACTTACGTACGAGAGATGTGACGTCACACGGTGGATACGATAATCCGAGCGTTTTGGGCCAGATTAGCCCAGAAAACTTTACACAGAATATTTTGAAAGGCCGTGAAAACTTAAGAATATTTTGATGTGTTACATGGTACAATAATAAGAACAATTTATGGACATATACTAGAAAATATAACTTACAGAATAAAAATGAACCATGAGCTCGAATATGTAACTATGCAAGAAAGGATCGTGTCAGATGAAAGGACACTATAGATCACGTGGCTAACCCAGCAGAAACGACCTAAAGGCAGACCGAGGAAGAAGTGGACTGATCATGTGGAAGAGGAGTAGAGCAGAATGGTACGAATGGCCAGGTATCTAGGAATGGATAGATAATCAAGAGGCAGACAGGTGTCGGTGGAGTGTCAAAATCATCAAATTCTGCGGAAAAACGTGATAGCGACAGGGTGAGACAAAAGTGGGAAGCGCTTCATTCAGCAGTGGAAGAAAACAGGTGATATGATGACGCGATATAAACATATTATGCAACATTGAGGGCAAAAAAGCGACCTCCTTCAAGATGGACAAATCAAATAAAATAAATGACAGGTTCATCATTCTACACAGCCTTGTAGCAGAAGACCGGAAAAATAGAATATTGTCAAGACGGTTCCGGAAGTGGTTCGTCTAGGATATCCATACCCAGCAATGAGCGATTGGGAAAAACACCCACTTTAGTGTGATCATTTATTTATGTATGCCATTATTTTTTTAATAAATATATACGACGTCAGTTAAAATCATAGGTAGGTAAATTAAAAATTAACTATTGCCAATTATAAATTGCACATTTATATTTGTAATGTTGTAAAACTGTAAAAGTTGATGAGCTACACCTAATCGTGTAAGTGGGTCATCAAAATTGTTATTCTTTACAAATAGCACATAGGCAAAATATAATTAAATATATTAATTAGAAAGATATACATATAAAATCAAATTTATCGAAAAATATTGTTGTTGGGCCATCGGGATTCGAACCTTACCTCTCAAACCGGGAAGGTGCATATCCAACTATCTAACAGCGACAATATTATAGTCGACAATTTTCGAACCTATATGTTAACCTTTTTGATATTAATACATTTAATCGTTCCATTATTTGAAAGAGCCATCTACCTTATTTTTACAGAATCTCAAATACCTTTGAGTAAACTGACAGCAGACGCCAGAATTATCAATTCATTTTTATAATTAAATTTTTGGACACATTGATACCACACATTTTATTAGAGAAACATCTTATTGTAACGATGTAATTATTCAGACATAGTCGTGATATTTAAATATTATTTAAAATATTATTTAAAATAATACATATAAAAACAAAATTTATCAAAAATATAGTTGTTGCGCCCACCGAGAATCAACTTTTGGATCTCTTTCCTATCCGGGGAAGGTGCATTATCCAACTATGCTACAACCTGGTGACGCAACAACAATATTTTTCGATAAAATTAATTTTATATGTATATCTTTCTAATTAATATATTTAATTCATATTTAAAATATCACAGACCGTCTGTTCTGAATAATTACAACTTCACAATAAGAATGTGTTCTAAAAATATAATTATTAGTGTTGTATTGCTATATGTATAATAAATGCATAAAATAGATTGGGTATGGAAGCAAATAAAAATGAAAGTAAACTGAATGCATTTTAAATGCGTCACTTTGTACATGATATGATAAAAAAATTAACATGTTTGAAGCGAATGTCAATCTAATTGTAGCATAATAGAAAAATTAACATGTTTGAAGCGAATGTCAATCTAATTGTAGCATAATAGAAAAATGTTATTATGGATCATTAAGATGGTTTTGTCACGAGGAACCAATGAAAGAAGTGTCGCAGGTAACCGAGACGGATAACATTCCCAAAAATCCAGGCTTAATCAAACAAATAAAATATTAGAAAGGGTTCCATTAGAAGCTTCAATAATTAATGAGGTTACGAGATGCATTATTAGAAAATGCTCGTAAGTGGTGAATATTATGTTCCAGGCCGATTTTGTTTGACTGCCATTTTGGTTTGGCAGACATTTGTCAGTTTTCATTTGGTAGTCGTAGAAAATAGTTGATTACAATTTATTATCAAACCCCAACAACGCGTTAAAAGCATTTAAACATTTTATATAAATAATAATGAAAATGCTGTAACTATTAACTGTGATCACTATGGTCACATGTTGGAAAACTTCTTAGTGGCCGAATCGGGTTGATTGTGTCTGAAACTTTGCGAGAAATTTTTTCCGGCAGCATAATGTCATGACGATATCGACTGGTCTCCAGAACACCTGATTTGAGGGCTCTAGACTATTTTATGTGGGGGTACTTGAAGGAAAGTTCCAGGTCAACTTGCCAACAACAATTCGGATACTACAAGATAATATTCGAAATGAAATTGTTGAAATAACACGCCAAGTGTGCGAGAATGTTACGAAAAATATGGCTAAATGGCATTTGTGCCGCTGCCAGAGGCAGCCACTTGGCTGATGTCGTATTTCATGTATAATTGTAATAACCAAGTAATTAATAAATAAAAACTAAATTATAAAATGATATTATATAATATTCACGACGTATTTTCTTTACTTAGTACCAAATAGCTCATCAAAAATGTTATCCTTTACAAAACAGCTTATAAAAATGTTAATCTTGATAAATAGCTCGTCAAAAATTTCACCTTTACAAAAAGTTCATCAAAAATGTTGTATTTTACAATTAACTCATCCCAAATGATGTCCATCAAAACGGATAATTGCATTATTATCCTCAGTCGCGTAATAAAATATGTTATCCGGTCCTCGAGGGGTGATAAAGCCATCACCGTATCCCGTCCCAGCCAGCGTGATACTCCACTCCATCAGCTGCGCCCGGCCACATGTTGCGAACAATGGGGCGATGGCGGACGGCGACTCCTGGCCGGGCTGGTAGCCGAGATGGAATCATTATTCAGAGATTATACTGCGTAATAAGATCTATGCTGGATTAAATCAAATATAAATACAACTTTTCATGTGCAGGGCACTCACGGTCGCGCTGCACCGTTTTGCAATTTGCGCTCCAAAAATAATAATAGAATATAAATAAAATATCATGAGATAAGAATGCTTAGATGGAGTGTCAAGTTATACAATCATGTACCATAAGAGTTATGTGAAAAAAAACGCATTAAACGTATACAAGTATAGAATACGTTTTTCTGCATCGCCCCGCCATGGTGGTGTATATTTCTACGTTCATTATAAATACGATAATATCGACACGTCTGATATTACCGGCTGCCGTTCGAATAGAATATTATGTAACCATTATTTTTTATGTATGCTTAGCCAAGATACAAAAAAATATATTTATAGCTACAGGCGAGACCTCGAAAATATTATTTTTAACGCAGTTTCATGCCACATTTTTTTACTGGGAAAGCTTCCGAAAAACATATTATAATGTTAAAATAATTTTCCGTATTGGGATTTGATCGTACGCCGCTCCATACTGAGTATACAGAATGTTCTGTAAATATTGGTCTAAACGAAAACCATCGATAGCTGAGACCGTGAGAATAACTCATCACAGATCCAATGAATGTAACACGGTTTTAGAGATGTTATGAATTTTTGAATGATTGGTTTTACTACCCTACCGTACCCTTAGTTACTTTTTTAATGTCATTTCCAAAACTTACAAAATATCACTTTCTGTTTATTGATTATTATTTGTGATAAATTTTCCTATGAAATGTGTGTCATTGTTTTTTGAAAGAAAAATATCTAAAAATGTGAATTCCGACCGTTTAACATTTTTCAACAAAGCTTAAAGCACTGTAGTGTAAAAAAAAAGTATCATTAGTACCAATTAGCTTGTAAACTTTTACGTTTAATGTCAATTTAGGAACAGGAAAAAAAAAAGTTATTGCTATTTTAATCAAAAATTCATAAAAGTTCAAATATCTCGCAAACCGTGTGACATTCATTAGACCTATGATGAGTCATTTTGATAGGGCGTGATCTCAGCAATCGATGGTTTTCGTTTGGACCACTACTTACAGGACATCCTGTACATAGAGGATAACTGGTGATCATTACAACCGGCGCCGTGGCGTACTCAGAGAAGCGCCGGGCTGATGGTGGGTGGTGGGAAATTGAAATACAGATGAAATTAAAACATAAGTTAAAAGTGAATAAAAATTTTCCAACGCATTTTTCGTGTCAAATTTTACTCGAAAAGCCTCTGAAAAACATTTTATATGTTAACGTATAAAATACATCTATGTGTTGATGTATATGTAATAAAATAATGTCAAATTCACAAGGAGGTCTTCATCTAGCAGTGAATCGACAACGACTGAAGATGATGTTGATATATTATGTTTAAGAGATTTAATTTGGCTAAATTGTTCATCAAATTTCGATTAGTGTTACTTGACGAATTAATTACAACATTAAAAATGCTATGATTATTGTCCAAACGAAATCAAGAAACACAGCAGAATGTTCAAATGATGACAGCTGACTTAACCATCGAGTACAATTATTGGTCAATAACTATTTTATAGTTTATCCAAATCTGATGAATAGCTCCATCTCTCTAATGCTAAATTTCAATTGGTGGTGGATGGATTTGTTGAACTTGGTCCATTCATCTTATTAATGATCTTCTATTACTCTTTACCTTTCCACTAACTATTCCAGCCTCTTTGCAATACATACTAACTATTCGAGATTTATTTTTAGTACGATAGAGAAAAAATTAGGAGCGAATATAAATATTTTTTAACACTGTAGATATAATTAAAAAGGATTGCTGAGACGGTTCGGGCATTGAACGAATAATCGAAGAGACAATAGCATTGAAGGCAACAGAGATAGAAGACCTCCGCAAAAGAAATAACTTTTAGTAGCAAATATTTCAGTTATAGTCAAGTGAAAAAATTCTACATTATGTGTTATTTTTCGTTTATCTTATTTTCACGTTTATTACTTAACATTGAATATAAATTAATTAATCATATGGTTTAGCCAAACACTTACAAAACAATGTATTTTGTAAGAAACTTCCAAAATACATAACATACCCCTCTTGCTTCGTTCTCTTTCGTGCATATTTTTATACACTCTCTTCAATAATGAACTCTCTCAGTAATGATCTGATGGTGCTTACAATATACTCCATTGGATCATTGGATACAATCCGGTGCAAACTGTAGAGATAAGCTGACAAAATAGAACGCCACACCTATCTGTTCTGAAATACCACTCTTTCACTTTCACACATGTCACGCAGGTTCGTCGATTGTTGAAAAAATATTTTTATTTTATTTATCTGAGTGTCGAGTCTTTAGCGAGCCTCATCTGCTCCAGTTACCTCAACACCGCTGTCTTTTCATTTATTTGGTTGGATACAATTTGAAAAAATTGATCAACACAGCTTCAAGAATCAATGCTTTGATAATGCACATTTCGCTACACAGATTCTTCTCTAAAGTGCACCTATTCCAGAGAACAAAAATATTTATAATTAGTGCTATGTCAATAATTAAATAGATAGAAAAAAATCGCGTGTGTACCATAAGTCAGCTTTGTTGGTTTTATCGCTAAATGGTCATAATTTAAATCGACTTGGTCCGTCATTGTTCTGCGCCTTCTGCAGCCCGCAGCATCCCTTCCTGCTGTCAGAGAGATCATTTGACGGAGCTGTGATTAATTTTTGAGAAGAGGAATACTTACTTAACCACTCCGCTGTCGAAAGCGCGTGTGATGAATTGACCATCGTTAATAAGACACAAGGAATGCTAATTGCCAAAGTATAATTGAATATTGTAATGATTTCTAATTTACATACTGTGTCTTCTAATATATTAGAATGCTGAGAATTAATTTTACGGCCACTCTTGAGTGGAAGCTTTATAAATGATGTGTTACGCATTCATGAACAATTATTGATTTTTCTTTGTAGAAAAATCAACATTATTATCATTTTAAGATTATCTATCTTGTTATTATTATCTATGTTAGACGAATATTTAATATTGACCTGTTTGTTGGTTTAGTGGTCAAGACACTCGCCTAGTGATCTAGTGGTCCCGGGGTTCGAGAAGATTAAACAAGTTAGCCATATTTTCATAGCACAAGTGTTTATAGCTTAGTTTGAATATAGTAAGAATATCCAGTGTATGCGTTTCTATTTAAAAAAAGAGATTTAGTTTCCCAGAAAGTTTAGTCACGCATATTTTTTTAATGAGCTTAGTGCACGCCCCTGAATTTTGTTTAGGTTCCAACCATGGAATCCAATTAATATATTTCAAATGCACTAAAGAGATGTTTTGCTTGTCAACTAACTAACTAGCTCTGGGATTCTGGATTGTCAATATTTTGACTATCGAGATTTTAAACTAAACCCCAGAAAAATACCATATCGAGATTATCATTCAGTCCGGATCGCGACAAAAAAGCTACCGTTATTTGGAAAAATGGTAAACTTAAAAACAAGGTTAGACTTCAAAAAGTTTCAGATTTCAGTGCGCTTCAAGGTTTTTGAAGCGTGTAGCTAACTTCTCCAACCCACTTCAATCCACGTTTCACATCTTCTACTGGCTGTCACTGCACTCAATCTTCCACACCCAACTATTGATATAATTCTTCTTACGTCATCAGTCCAGCGAGCTAAGGCGTCACTTATGCTCCGGATTCCTGTGCGTGTTCTAGAGAACAAAGCAAACTACAGAAGAAAAAGAGCGCTAGATTCTAATCTAGCGCTCTTTTATTTCTGCAGTTGTCACTCGTTCGGTTAACCTTTAACTGCCGTATTTGACGCGAGGGTCGCGTCTTAGGGTAGGAACAGGCTTTAAGTGTGTTGACTTATAATATATATATACATATATTAAAATAAAATTGTCATCCACAAAAAACTGAATGATTTAAAATATCATCATCTTCATCTTTAGCTATTATAAATCCACTACCGGATGAAGACCTCTCTATGACTATGAATCTTTTCAATCCTTCTCCAATCATTGCTATGTCGCTCTAATTTCGTCTATTAATCGTTTTATTTTCTTGGATACCATTTGAGAGTATTCTTTATCCACCGGTTATCTGCGTCTAAAAATATGCACGCCCATTACCCCCTCGATTTCCGCATTTTCAACTCTTCAACAATGAAAATCGTGTTAATTTTCATACGTATGCAATCACGCTCACGGCGTGGTGCGACATGCAAAGTTTGACGCGTTTACTCGCTCATAGCATTAAAAACAATTAAAGGTGATCGGCCATCTATTTTTAGACGGTTATTTAATTTCATCATCAAAATGTCTCAACATATTTGTTCTCCCCTGCGAAACACCTTCGAGAACAGTCCAATCACACCCCAAACACTTCGATGGCCTTAAAATGATTACGATGTGCTATAAAATGTTCAAAACGATGACGCTGGTATGGTGTCATGACAACAAATCCATCTTGAAGAGTTGCATGTTACGATGTATTATACAATTTCATTTTTTGCATTATCTCTAATTTTCTTAACTACCGTTCTACATTTCATTACGAAACTAATTACATTTAATACCAAATACATCAATTACCGCAAAGTCTAATTACCACGATCTCTCGTAATCATGGCCCGCGATGCTGCGCCTACCTGGACCATTAGTATTGATTAACAACCGAGGTTTGAGTGCTCTGAAGGCTGCAGACTATTATTAATTAATCCCACCGTAAGTAAGTAAGTAAGGACATATTGTAACGGACTACCTGACGGATTGCCATAATTATTCAGGCTTCATAAATACACTTTAAATTCATTACGCCGGATAGCCCGGAGGATGTTGAAACTCGTGTTCGACCCATTGCGTAATCAAATTTAACAAGCCGATACTTGAGGCTAGAGTCTAGAGCCTTCTTGTTCTTCCACTCGAATCCTGGCACAAAAATGAGGCTAGGGAATGACGTATGAATTTTTTAATATTTTTATATTACAACACATTAACCGCCTAATGATATAAGCTACACTAAAAATATGGTCATCACCTTAAACCTTTTAAAAATATAGATATGAGGTAGTAGAGCATGTCAGAAATGAACTTATGTGGTATATAATAAAATATATATATAGTAGTAGGAAGTTCGACTCGGATGATGTGACGTCACACGATAAAATGGTATAAACCGATCGTTAATGAAACACGCAATTTTGAACATCTGTAACTCTGCAATATTTCAAGATATCGAAAAAATGACTCCACTACCTCATATGAAACTGACATGTTACAGTATATATCTGAACAAAATACATGAAAGCATAATACAATACATAAGTATATAGTAACACACAGGAATAAACATATATTTAGTACCAACATATACAAATATAGTTCATAGCTTAGTAATACAAGTCATTTACTATGTTAGTGTCATTATACAATCTATACATTTGTGAAATCAGATTAATATTGCTGTGGTACATATCAAGTCTGAATACTTGATTGAAGCTTTCTTTAAGAAGTTTAGTTATTAGTGCATGGTAGTGCACGGCAAGGTACGGCAAGGCTACAGCAAGAAACAAAGAAGAAGACTTGGAAGAGTGCCATAGCGGTGAATAGAAGCATGTAGCTGTAAAGACCCTGGAGTCAGCTGTGAGGGTAATCCAAGACCGGAGCTTATGGAGGTGTATTCACATGAACGAGAAAATAAGAAGAAGATTAGCGCTGAAAGTGTCGATGCGTATGAAGGGTGGGGGAACTTTTAAACCCTTGCCTACCGTGAACCTCGAGGCATCGCATCAGCGTAGCACGCCACTAGCGCAACAACATATCTACAAAGGATGAATGAATTTTGTTCTTAGTTCGAACTACAAAAATATGACCCCAATGCAAAATGAAAGTGCCTCCTATATGTGTATTGTATGTCCCATTGTAAAACAGTAAGAATAAAATTAGTCTCACACTTTCATGAAAAAAAATTTAAAAATCTTGTGATTTTTGATCGCTATGCAGTGCTGGTTTGATCCTTAACCCGTTAATTAGCTATTAGAGGTACTACTGCATCGCCGATTGCTTTTCTTCTAGTGCTAGAATTATACAAACGGTGTTCTTAAATATCAACTTTGAAATATATATATCCACAATAAAGACGTTCTTGAAAAAACTGCGATCATGTTTAGATAGATGATTATTGAACAAACGTAAACATTACAAACGTTCGTTTGTCATTTACGTCGCGTCGCATCTGACAGTGCGACCATAGATAAGACAGATGCTCAATATATTTGCCAGTCGTAAAAATTGGTACGATTTTGCTAATGTATGTTTTTTCTTACTCAATGACACTTACATGTACGGATGCAATAATCATAGATAAACGATGAGAAAGCACAAAATTATTATGGATGATTCCACGTTTTGTTGTTGTGGATATAATGTTCATATTAGCGCTGGGCAAAGTATCGACGTCAAATATGTATTATAGGGCGAGGACCTTTTGTGCCCCAATCTACAACATGTATGCAAAACAGTATTTCATCACAATGTGACAATTTTCAGCCGACTCTCCATCATTTTATGTCATGACGTCACGTCGCGTCTCGGCGAGCGGGAAAGGCGGGAAGGCGGCCATTATGAAAAATGGCGTCTCTCGGAAATGGAATTAATTTACCGAGATGCCCCTCGCCCGGCGCTTTGTTTCTCTTCTGGTCCACGAGTGGGAGGTCCGGCCGCAGATCACAATGTTAATTGGATCTGCCAATCATTTTAATGAACAACAAATGGACGAGCCTGATTGGTCGTGCTCCGCGGTAAAGTGGCAGTTTTTTAAATAGGGAAAGAGATCGTTACCCGGAGAAAATTTCGTAACGGCTCTTGAAATATACACAGATGGAAAATGTTTACTTTCACACAGTTACAAGCCCTTGAATAAATAAATATGCCATGCAATTTACTTTTAATATAATTAAATTATTTTCTGACTATTGTAAGGTTGTTAATTACTATTGTAAACATATTTATGCTGTGTTGATCATGTTTGTAGCGTTAACTTTGTAGTTAAACATATTTTAAAATTGTATTTATATTTAATTTATAAACTCCAAAGACCCGTTAGATCAATCCGCTATATACAAACTAAACTGTAATGACTGTCCAGCATTTCATATAGGTAAAACGGCACGGAGTTTTAATACTAGAATAAAATAACACTTAAGGTGCCTTAACAATAATTTAGAACCATCTTTTAGAGACAAGCCACAATTTCGTAATAGAAAACGGCATTCAAATTTTACACATTAGTATAAAGGCCTTAAATTGGATAATTTAGAAAGTCTTATTTAAATAATAACCAATTAAATCTTACAAACAATCCGCTATTTAATATAACCCCTATTTCAATATCTTCCTGTCAATCACCTCATCACTCTAAACAAGACTCCGCCTATACCCCGTAATGGATATAGTTTAAATTTTATATAATAGTTCAGTTGTACGCCAGTCCTGACGAAAATACGTTAGTATCGAAACAGATTGACGTAAAAATAACACAATGGTTTGAACAAAGTTAAATACAAATACAATTTTATACTGACTCATGACATCGTATTAAAACGTGAAAAATAATTTATATATTTTTTTTTTCGCATGTTTTTTTTTGTCGCATGCATTTTCTTGTCGTTAGTTCTAAAGCCAACCCTTGCCTTCTTCTTTATTATAAGATAACAGTGGTGTAGTATATTGGGTTGATGTAGCATAGCATTTTTAGTATATTTTTAATTAACAAAACACATAAACTAATCAATACTACAAATGTATTCATCAGGATTGTTTATGATTGCCTTCCAATGTTCTGACAGTTTTTTAATTCCACGCTTGAAGAAATCCATCGGTTTGGAAGTGTCAAATCAAGCCACTTTTGAAGAGCAACGTCGCTATCAAAGCAAATTCCCCAGATAGTTGTTGGATAGAGAACGGAAAATATTAATATTTAATGGAGCAAGATCAAAAAAATATGGCGAATGTGGGGAATAATCTCCCGCTTTTGTAATGTTAGCAGTATGCGGACGGGCATTATCATTCTTAAAAATCGTCTTTCTGGTCATGTTTCTCGAATTGTGGCCTCACGTAGTTTTTGGTGTAGATCTTAGAACTAATATTTACATTCGTCGGAAACAATTCATTATAATATTAGTATTCAACTCGTGCCTTAATTCCTTGATTAAACTCAAAAAAAATGTCGGTAATGTTCGTTTTTTTGTTTTATTTATTCCATTCCATTTTCTTTAAAAACAATTAACACTAACACTAAATAAATATCAAGATGTATTTATACTTTTAAAATAGGTAAAATTAACTTTGTGGTTAAAATGGGTCGAAATTTTAATATAAGAGTAAAGGAGTATTTGAGATGTCTGAACAATAGTGGAATTTTAGAATTTTTCTAATCATTTGATAGAAAATGGTCATGGTTTTGATAAAAAATTGAGATTGTCAATTTTGCATGTAAACGGTGTTGGTCACAAATTAAATAATTTTGAATCGTTGGAGATAAATAAAGCGTGTAAAACTAATCAAAAAATTATAAACAACAAAATAAATTTAACTAAAAGTCCCATTCTATAATTTTTTCCTAAAAATTATTCGAGTAATTTTGTATCAAGTAACAATTTGATTATTAAGGAGAACACATTCTTATTGTGAAGTTGTAATTATTCAGAACAGACGGTCCGTGATGTTTTAAATACTAATTTAATGTATTAATTATAAATACACACATATAAAATCAATTTTGTCGAAAAATATTGGTTTTTCGCTACCAGAATTCGAACCTGGATCTCTATTTCCAATCCGGGGAAGTACACAACCAATTGTGTTATAGCGCCAGTATTTTTCATGACAAATTTTCGAACCTATATGTTACACTTTTTCAAATTAATACATCTGTCGTTCCATTATTTGAAAGCCATCTACATTGTTTTTACGGAATCTCAAATACCTTTGAGTAAACCGACTGCAGACGCCAGAATTATCAATTCATTTTTTATTAAATATTGGACACATTAGTAACTATTTGAGTTAGGTACTAAAGTTTGTTTAAAAAATAATCATTGTTTTATAAAATAGATTCTGTTAAAGACACAATATTATGTTTTTGATTAGTATTGACATCCTGAAGAAGAAAATGATATTTTTCGAAACCGGTAGATGTATTTAAGCTCAATAATTGGTTAATACAATAAAACTAACAAATAAAAATAAATATGTATTTAATTAAATGGAGTAGCATTAACTTAACATAATTAAAAATTATCCAACTCGTCAGATGAAAATTGTCTATTATTAACTATTAAGAATTGTGACTATCTTCAAGCTTTCAAACGACTGCAAATATTTTTCCTAATTTGTACAATAAATAAATAGATATTGCTTTACAGAAATTGTTGGTCGAAGTTGTCGTTACATAATTTAAAGATTAATCTATATACAATACTCATAAGGTATAACCAATTGTTTTATACGGATGTGGAGTTTGGTCTCTTACGTAAGCGCAAGAAAATAGGTTGCCTAATGCGCGATTACTAAACCGGATAATGGAGGAGATTAAAGAATATGGTACTTTGATATCCTGAGGAAGAAGGCTGCAGTGGGCAGGATGTGCAGCAAGAGCAGACGAGTCCCGTAATATGCACAAAATCAACAGGATGGGAGGATAATATCAAGATGCATAGCGCTCTAATGTGAACGTAATGGAGTCCCATAAAGTCACTGAAGAAGATGAAGAAGATTCTAGAAAATATTACATAATTATATAGAAAACACCGACATACTTTATATACCAGTATTATATTTCAAAATGATCTCAATTAAGCATAATATATTACATTTTTTACACCTCAATTTCAGGTCAATATATTATGTTTATATGTGATAGTTAATAATTGTACTAATCTACATATTTATACGTATAAAGGTACTTAACAAATAAATTGAGCAATGCATCTCTCATTACTGTGAGAGCGGTGAGACAGATGTGAGATTTATTACGCAAAGCGATTTATTATACCAATTTATTGACAGCGCTTAGGAGGCTCTGTTGATTTACGACAGCAGACTTTATTTGTAACGAGAAAATGTAATCTGAAAATCAAACATGGTAGATTTGTAACAGAAAACTATGATTTAAGCAGTTCACCGGGACACTCTGGTTAGACGTTTTAAATACCTAATTAATTAACAACAAAAAAAAACTAAAATAAATAAATAATCCATTCGTAATTTTATTTGTTTAACCTAAAAGGGCTGGCATATATAGATTCAAAAATCAAAAAGAAGTTCATATTCTGAAATCATTAGAAATGGATAATTATAAATAAAGAAAAATTTACGAAAAAGATGTAATCTTTAAGGCTTGTTTAAAATTGTTATTTTTACGTCAACCATAGTGTTGACTGATTTTTTGATTTTTAGACTTTCTAAATTATCCACTCTAATGGCTTTATTATTAATGTTCAATTTTATTCAATTATGTCTAACCACAAAGTTAATGCTACAAACATAAACAATATTTAAGGCTAACTGCTTACCAAATTTAATGAAAATATGAATACAAAAAAATACTTTCGTTTCCCAAAAATAATAAATTTTAGACCATATTTCATCTTAAAGTGTTAACTAGATATTTACTTTTTGCTATTCAATTATATTATTTGGCAGCAAAGAAACTTTTTGTCTTTGTATTTTAACCTAACCAAACTCAACTAATTGTTTACAAATGTAATCTCAAAGATACTTTGGGTAATTACACGTCCCATTCAGTCAATCGTTATTGTTCTACGGTAATTCTACTTCCCACTCGCTAAAATATTATTTCTTGAACTCATCGAACGTTTCCCAGTGAGTCTTACATTCCAGGGCGTGACCACGCGGAATTCAACATTTAGGTACTAAATTTGGTTCATATTTTAATTTGCCATATAATTTGCATAATTTAATATGAAAAAAACGTTAAAATAATCTTGTTACATAGTTACCTACTACCTATTTTAGCAGACTTTTCAAAAATGTTTAGATCAACCGAGTGAAAGCTTCCGCAGATAACTCACTCCAAGAATGCAAGAACGCCAGAAATGCAACGGTTCCAGTAAACTTCAAACGTATTGAAATAATATGGTGCAGCATCAGTCAAACAGAGTGACTAAAATGGCCTTGTACGCAATGATTATCAGAATAAGAACAAAATGAAATGATGTAAAATTGCATTTTTCAAAACAAATCTATATTCTTTCACTTTACAAGTGGTAATGTGGTAATTTTTTTTATCGATATTATAATCTTTTTATATTTACCATGATGTGTATCGTTATTTCGTTAATAAATGGTTTACGATTTTGCGGTTATATTAATATTCATTAAAAATTAACACGACTGCGCAGAATTTTGAACGACATGCTCGATATGCGGCGCTGACGTGACCACGTCTTTTTCTGAAATTGTTGTCTATTGACAGCAAACATAAACAATTTAACTTGTGTGTTTTGCACAGCATTTACTGTGTTATCGATTCACGCCTTGGATTACCGATATACATTTTAAAATGACCACAATAATTTTGGTACATTATAGACAAATTGTGAGTTTATCACGACACAAAAAACATGTTGAAATTATAGAAAATTTGGAATAGAACCTACTAGCGAGAGATAATCAAACCACGTGAATTATTCAATCAATTAACTAACTTTTTTTAAAAGAGAACACATTTTTGTTATAAGATTGCATTTTCAGAACATAGTTCTGTGGTATTTATGAACGCGCTTACCCTCAGGAAGAGGTCCAGGTTCGAATCCCGGAAACAACAATTCAACAACAATTGATTCATTCAATTTGTTTCTATTTCAATATATTTTCTTTATTATAATAAAAAAAACCCTTTTCGTAACCCGTTGCAAGAATCAGGTAGATTTTGTTTGTGTGAGAAAATCTACAACTAATATTAATGGAGTTTAATTATTTTTTTAAATTTCTGAATAGCCGCGGTTGATAACGAGGTATTTTCAAGCGTGTCGCGACATAAGGTCCGCGGACTTTTAACCCAACGATAAAACGCCCACTACAAAAAGTCAGGCCGAAAAATGATCCAACGACATAACGTCACACAAAAAAAAAACTTTTTTTAAGAATGGGTTTTTAAAAAATCGATGTATCGAAAAGTGACTGAAATATGTATATAACTTTTTGCAGATTACTAAAAATAAGTAACCAATTAAAACAAATCCGATACGAAATACAAAGTTTACAGTGAGAAAGTGGAATTATTTCAATTAAAAACGAACGTCATAATTATACAAAAAAAATATACGTTCTTGTACAATGATATATAAACGTATATACTGAGAGCAGGTATATGTAAGCTCTTTTTTAAAAAAATATTTTAATTTTTTTATTTGTGGACGTTATGTCGTTGGATCTAATACTGCGTGGATCATTTGTCGACTAGAGCTTTTGTTGACCGGACCTTTTGTCGGTCGGATCTTTTGTAGGCCGGACCTTTTGTCGTGGACGGCCAAAAGTCCGCGGGCTTTTTGTCGTGAAACCAGTTTCAAGGTCATCTTTTAAGACGTTCGGATAATCGATCGAATGTGATAACATTTTTGGATACAAGGGACAAAAACGACGCATAGGACGAACAAAGATGGCAAACGTAGGACTGAAGAAATGTGTGTCATTGTGCAGCAGGCCGCGTAGTGGTCTGGTGTTCAATTTATCCTATATTTTCTTAATTCTGTTCACTCACAAATTACGCCCCAATTCCAATAATGACTGTCCCGATTTTAATTAACATTTCTCACGAACAAAGTATTCTTCCCCCGCAGCAAATGGCCGACGTGTTTGACTTTGCACATTGGGGATGCCGAGGAGCGAGGCTCAGGCCGCCTACGGGTTAAGTCAGTTAATGAGCGTAAGTGGTTAAGTGCGGACGGTCCACCCCCTCTCCGCCTACTTTTGATGCCCCGGGAGTGGCGGTCAAGGGTTACTAACCAAAACGATCCATCATTTCTTACCTCACTGTGGTGGCAAAATTCATTATTCTTATATTCGATTGTATTTTGTTTTTGTTTCGGTAGGTAGGTATACGTTATTAAGTTATCTGTAAAGATATATTGTCGTTGGACTAATGGACCAAAATACTGCATACATTTAATATGTCGTAAGTACGAAGGGACCAGCTAAATTTGATCATTATAACCGTTACTCGTTATATACTGGTTATTATTAAAAATATTTAATATCCAATAAAATTAAAAGCAAGTATGAAATATATAAAAAAATATTTCTTGACAAAATTCAAAATCCTGCTCTGTTTTAGAGTTTAAAACTTACTACTACTTACTACGCACACAAAATAAACACCCATTGTTTTTTTTGTAAGAATTCACAAACCTGAAAGGAATCGTAAACGACAAGCAGACGTCGCTTTCGATTTTATGACTTCTCAAGAATCAATATTTTTAGACCGTGTAGTGTATTTCATTCACTCGTTAAGAATATTTTTGTACGTTTTATGAATGAAGCGAGCTCACTATAACAGTGAAGAGTTGTATGAAAACAGGACGGAATCAAAATAATAATAAGTATTTCCTCATTATAACTGTGAACTCAATATAACCGAGTTATAGCTATATCGACTAATAATGTCCTTATTTTCGTCCATCGATTAACAATGAAAAGCAATAGCGGATATAAGTTCAAATTCAATCCATGGAATCGTTGCATTTGACCCAATCCGGTGTAACTAGGCATGTAGAGAGCATAGAACGCAATTCTTTTCGCTACTGACATTCGCGGACATCCTCTGTTTCTATTGCCTTTAACGCTCATCTCATATATTTTCTTTACCGTCCTCTTCTCACTCGTATGTTCCACTTGCCCAAACCTTTGATCATTTCTTACTTATATCGAATATGCTCTTAACACATCTACAATATTCGTTTATTTTATCAATAGATTTTCCGCCTAAACGACCGCATTTTCATCGCAATCGAACAACTTTAATTATTTTTCAATCTTTTTAAGAAAGAAGAAGATAATTATGAATGAGTAAATTACTTAAGAATAAATCATTTTCAATACTGGAGTACGCAGTAATAGAGAATGATACTGAATCATAATTTTCTAAAACAATTTTAAAGATGATCGGAAATACCCAACAACAGCATTATTTTAACCTTGCCTCTCCGATGTTGTAAACTGAGTTGGCATTACTCTAATTATATTAATATCTCTGTAAATATACTAAATACAGAGCTCATATTTTAGGTATTCCTCCGTAATATATTTATGTATTGGATAAAATAATTACAATATATAGGTATTTACCCACACGCAATATTACAAAATGTTTTAACGAAGAACCTGACGTGAATTTGTCAATACGTGTATATGTACGAGGCGTGGGGTATCGGATGTCACTTCAGTAGCATAGCTTGCGCTGACCGAGTTAGACGTGCTTATGCTGTCGTTTGTGATGATCAATGTTTTTTCTCATTTTTAGCATTTTTACACAAAATTGATATATATATATTATTGCAATGATTATATATAAGTAATAAATGTAAAATATTCATATTTATCAGACTTTAAAATCGAAAAAGTCAACAAGTATACTGAGTTTACAGCACCGGAACGCGCGTTTTTATTTTAGCACCGAAAGGGAAAGGTTATTAGATCATCATCATTGCATGCTCACTGCTGAGTGCCCCGATCTCCTGAAATATTTGGAACTTACTGCACAATACATCTTCATTCCTCCCGGTTTTGAGCCATTTTGATCGTAGTGTTTAAAGGGTTTAACTCTTGTTATTTGGTCTATCCATCTTGCAGGAGACCGTCCTCTTGCTCACTTTTTCTCAACTGTCTCTGCGATCACGAGGTTCTCGGAACTCGCGTCGTTTCTTCTGACGTATGTTCCATACTGTCGAGACTTTCTGTAACCTTAACTCCTGGAGGATATAGACATTTTAAACGCCTTGCTGTCCAATGAATATCCATATTATTTTATATATCTTTATTAGATATCTGATCAACATTTAAAAATCTATTGCAGATATAAATATTGTGAATTCTGAAATCAATATTTTTTCGTAATGATTTTCATTAGGTGATATTTTTTAAATAAAGATATCACAATAATGTAATATAGAATAAGTTACTTTCACATGGAAGGGATGAAATATAATTTGAAGGATACTGGAATTTATTGAATAATAAAATGCCGGTTTCCTTAAGCACTATTGTGCAGTAAATCTAAACTTTGAAATATACAAGAAGCTTATATTTAATGACATGACTTATGTACTCGTAAATATTACAAATAATTAAGACTTTTTGTTCGTTTACAATGTAATATTGTACGTTTTTAATATTATTTAAATTTTTTCATTATTATGCATGTCAATTAAAATAATATATTAAACACAGATGTTTTCGTTTTTATGCATTTAAATATTATATGTTCGGAATATTTTCATTAATTCAATGTACCTATGTATGTTAATTGAAATTACGAACCTGTAGACAAGCATCTAATTACGTAAAAAAACATGGTTATATATAAATAAAAGTCATAAAGTTTATTTCTAAAATTAATTGATCTCAGATAACAAAAAAAAAAACAATGTAACTAACGTATTTCATTACAAATAAATGAAAAAATGAGTTTATTTCAAATGAAAAAATCTTAATTTATTCTTTTTTTTTATCTCTATTATTCGCTTGAGAAAGTCACGTTACTAAAGAGAATTAATGAATCTTGATCTCAAAATTTCTGGTAGTGATCCACAAATACACGCTTACTGTGTAACTAGAAGCTGTCATTAATATTGAAATACCAATCGCAGTACTCTAAGCATAGCCGTCAAATATTAATTCAACTTTGATTGATGGAGGAGATATTATATTAATAATTATTGCAATCCTAGCGTATCATAAAATATTCTTAAGTCGATTTCGATATTAAGTGGATTTAGTAAGTATGTAAAAAAAATTAATAATATTTATTGTGCAATTTTTTTATACTTCCAAATTTAAAGAAAGTTTCCGCAGGTATTAAACATGTATAAAAATTACACGGTATTGCTGAAGAATTTGTCAAAAAAAAAAAAATTATCTCTTTTAGTTGTTCAATTTTCTACATAGTATAGCTGTAATATGATGTGGTTAGGTATTATCTCAATACCATATGGGCCAGTGTTGGAAAATCCTCGTGATTTCACTACAAGATTCGGGATTAGATAGGCAAGTAAAGTAAATAGGCACTTAGGTACAATAATTTTTCATCAGATGTTTATTCACAAAAATGTAAAACAAATTAGTTAAAATTCTGAACAAAGGGCGAGCTGCGGCTGCTAGCCGCTAGATACGTCTGATTGGTCCGGAAGCGAGCACCGGCTAAAATACGTACATTTTTAGATTTTTTAATAATAATAATGCAATTTTTATTGAATTAAAAATAACAAACAGTTAACATATCAAAATAAGAAGAGCGTAATTTAAATTAAATCACGAAACAAAATAATATTATAGAAGTGATAGAAACGTAGAAATATTTATAACCTCTTTAATATTAGCAAAATTACTTTGTGGCCACATATTATATAAATAATAAGATAGCAACATTACTTTGTTTAAACCACCATTTGTTGATAAATCAACAGTTTCGATACCTATGGTATCTTCTCAAGGAAACAATATATACTAAAATTAAAAATACTAGCATAGATAAAAACAAAAACTTTAAAAGTAAAGTGGTAGGTAACTAATTAGTAACTACTGTGAAAACAAATTTAAAAGGAGACTATTTGCAAAAAGGATTTGATTATTTATAAAATTTAATTTTCTATTTTCTATTCCAAAATTTCTAATTTATCTAAGTATTAGAGTGTATAATTTCTAAACCCTTGTTAATTTAAAAATAATGTTTTTTTTCCAAAAATGTTTGCCGAATTCAAAACAGTTGATGCTACTTAGGCATCCAAGTGCTCCTTAATTCTAATATCAACATTTCTACATGTTTTACCTATATAAAAATACATAGGTAAAATACAATATATAGGTATCGAAACATATTGATTTATTAATAAATATTGGTTTAAACAAAGTGTATCTTATTATTTTTATATTTGTAAGATTACCACTTGCCAGGTGGCCTCACATTTGTTCAGAATGAACATAATAGACTCCCCAATGTGTGAATGTGGTGCCGAGGAGGAAACCCTTGACCATGTCTTTTTTGCCTGTCCATTGCGGATCACAGATTTTTTTTACAATAATCTTGTCAATGGTAATTTTCAACTCCCGGTTAACTTGTGTCATCTTCTTTCCCTTTCCCTCAACTCGCCACATTTAAGCTATATAATAGCAAATTTCTTGAATATCAATGGTATTAACTTGTAATGCAATATTCCCTATTCAATAATATTGCTGTACTGCTTTCTATGAAATAATGTTTGAACTTATTTAATGGCACAAATCACTCTTGAAGGGTGGATTGCCTATTCGAAAGAAGAAGAAGATTACCACAAACCGGAGCGGAGCGACATTCCGGCTCGTTCCGGTCCATTACAAGCCCTGTTCTAACTTTTATTAATTTTGAATTAAGTGAATATACAACTGAAGACAATTGTAAGTACCATTTGTTTCATTTGCCCACTTTATTCCCTGTATTGAATCGACTGGCACTAATAATAATATTGGCCCATTTCGGCCTATAGTTGCGAGTGCACACAGTATGATGTGATACGCGACTGCATCGCATAGCGGCTATGCACTTTTACATGCATGGATACGCGATAATAATATATTTTATTTTAATTTTTGTCGCTATTCACTTTTTATCGCAGATTACTTCAAACCGACAGAACCCATGAATAATACAAGTGAACGCGTATAACTGAATAATTCGAATGAAAAAATTAAATAATGGAAACGAAAAGTATGTAAATATCCTTAATGATTACATTCATTGGAATACTCAGTGTTTGGACAAGACATTAGTCATGAAAATGAACAGACAATGTGTTCAACACCAGCTACATTAATACCACAGATTTAATCATTTTTCATCTCGTTGATGATACGAATGATGGATATGATCATCCGAAGTTAGTTCTACCAATTATTGTAAACCACAATATCCGAATTGGATTTTATAAATAATATTAGGGAACTATCTGTGGTTTGCGGACCGCACTGGAATGTGCTCATCTGATGGGAGAATTGTTTTTTTTTAATTAGTAGAGTAAATTTAAATTGTTCAGTATTGAGAAGCATTTTAAAGGGAAAAAACGTGTTATATTTCTCAGACGGGTGTATTATACCACTACTGCATATAATATATTTTCTGGTCCGCCCCGCCCACATACACATACAGATCATTGTATTTTGTTTTCAACATTATAATACGATGTTAGAAGTTGTGAGAACTTGAAATGAAACTCTTATTAGGAATGAAATGATGTACTGTTTAATGTATAGTGATGTAAATGGAAGATGAGTTATGAGATATATAAGATATATGAGAGCGTCCGAGTGTCCCCCTAAATAAATTTACACCGGGCGCTTACCTGTCCATTTGAACAATACACGCAGGCATGCAGGATGAACACTGAAAGACGACTTACAATAGATCGATGTTTATTGAAGCGTAAAACACAGTTACGAATACAAGTAAATGTTTTACAACTTGAAGCGTTAGTTAGTGAAGTCACCTGGAAGGCGGCCGCGAGAGAAGTGACATACTAGAGCCGGCTCCCTGGGCGGCTGCTGGTGCGTTGTATTCCTGTCGGTTTTTCGGTCGGTACTGGCGTGATTTAAAAGTTGATGAGAGCCCCGTTTTGCACCTAGATATTTGCAAGGTGCGTTCAGGTTGTGGAGGCGATAGACCTCCACACTCTGAAATATTGTTCTTTCGTTTTGTGAAATATTTTTTCCTCCTTACATTTTATAAAATGTTACACACTTTTAACATAGAATACGTTTATTCAGCTGGTAGGTAATCTTTGTTAGAAAAATTTGTAACATTTTTATACGCTCTCATATTTTTCTTGTGCTCGCTGCTTGAGGTGCTGAGTATCGATCCCGGTACCTCTCACGAACCAAGCAAGTGCGATATCATTGAGTTATTCCCCTAATTGTTATATAAGTATATAATGGTGATTGTTTTTGTGTTAGTATAAATATAACATCAAATCTACTCATATTTAAATTTATTTAAAAAAAAGTTAATATTAATAACAAAAACGTAAGATATTTGTTAAGTTATTTATACATCTCTTTGGTTTCTCGGCGGCGTAATGGTTAGTATTATCGCCTGTCACGCGAGAGACTGGAGTTCGGTTCTTCGCCAGGGAGATATTTAAATTTATGAATATTATTTTCGAACCAGAAAAACTTATACTATTCAGGGATGATAATACCAGAGACATATAACGTGTATTTTTATCTCTGTCCCGTGACACATTTTACCCGAGAAACATCCATAAAAACATTTTCTATATTAAAAAATTGTTTACATAGGAATAGGATCATTCAAAATAAATAAAAAAATTACCGCGTATATTTTAACAACTTTGGCCCAAGAAGACCTGGAAAAGTGCCACAACGGTGAATAGATACATTGCATCTGGCTGGAAAGACCCTGAAGTCAGCTGGGAGGGTGATCCGAGACCGAGACTTGTGGAAGAGTCTCATCTGTGAGGTCCAGAATCAAAAGCAGATATGCCCACTTGGTCTGTTTTCGAGTAAACTGCAAAAAAACATTATACCACAACTATCAGTTTTGGAGTCATATTGAAAATGACCAGTAAACACAGGTCACATGACCAAGTACTGTCGTCTTATTGGCTGAAAACATATTTGTCTAATTATACATTTAGACATGTTTGCGATTGAAGAAACGAACAAATTTTGAATGCGTTTTTATACTAATTCGGTGATATTTATCTCATTTTGAAAGGCTGGTCTTATAAACAATAATTTTCTTTATACTTGTACTTACATACCTAACTCAAAAACCATAAAAATCTGACATGTCTGATTTTGATTCTATACCTCACATCAATGCCAATATCGGTATGCAGGAGAAAAGCAAAAGATATCCTATGCACTCATAAAAGCGTTATGTTTTATACAATAGTACCAACCTACATACGTGATTTTTGGCATGGTCCAGTATTTTTAATCCCTGGCCAAACCAATTATCGAAAGATCTTCGATGTGGAGATCGACAGACCATCAGCTTAGCAGGCCCGGCCCGCTCCATTCATCATCTTCCACAATTTCCTCCGGTCGTAATAATAATTTTTCTGTTGATTTTGGACTTATTTCATTAGCGGATCGCCGCGGGACGCGTGCTCCACTGCTTCGCCGGACTCTCGCCAGGAGTCCGAGACGCCGGTTCCAGGGCTGATGATGGAGCTTTCGATGTCTTATTTGAATATTGATATTCCATTTCAGAAAACCCTACACCGAATACTCTAATTATGTCATCAAACGTGGGATACCAGTTTAATGAACTGGTATATAAAATATTTTATTTTATTTACTACAAACATATTAAATTAGTGTTTGTTAATGTTTAATAATATACTTCTTCAATATAGGGCAAAATTTACTTTGTGGAAACAACAAATAATAAGGAAAAACTAAATAAATTAAATATGTTGCCTAAATAGCAATAACTATTCTGAAATCATTAATCATCTATTAGAAAAAAAAACATTATTTTGACATCAACAAGGGCTTAGAAATTTTACATACGAATACCAGGGGTTTACAGTTAGATAAATTTTAAATTTTAAAATAAGAAAAAGTGTTAAAGGCAAATTATATATTATAAATAAATAATTCTATTTGCCTCACCATTTAAATTTGTTTTCACAGTAGTTCCTTATTAGTTATCCACCACTTTTATTTTTATAGTTTTGGCTTTGTCTATGCTCGCATTTTAAATAAATGGTGGCTTTAAATAAAGTGTTTTTTCTTATTTTTTAATTAAAAATATAAGTCCAAATATATAAATATTAGGGAATTAAATGATAAGTATGTCGATGTTATTATCTTTTGAAATAATAATATCCGATCCGACTGGTAACAGAACCTGATTACCAAAATGTCCGATGTTTGTATTTTTTTATGCTTATTTTTATAATATTTTTTTACCAATTATTAAAAATAATTTGATCGTGTGCGGGGTGGGCTATTGTTTGAAGGTTATTCGAGTGTTTATTATTATTTCTAAGAATAATTTATGACTTTTTTAATATGATTGATTTTTCACATGGAAAGTGAACTTCTGATTTAGTGCTGGTGTTCAAAAAAGATGAAAGCGCGATGTTATCTTCATCATTAAAATCATCTACTGCTGGATAAAGGCACTCCCAAGTGTCTCCCGTTTTATTCGCAGCCACGTATTTCCATTTTATTCCTTGCAGAATTTGTTGATTTCGTCAGTCCGGCGAGTTGTTAGATGACCTGTCGGCTTTTTATTTCCTTCGGATATCACTGGATGACTGCATTTGTCCAAATACTGTCTATTCTCCGTGCGATATGGCCTGTACATTTTCAATTAATTATCTTGGCGTATTCGATTATATCATCTACTATTGTCTGATAAATATGAAAACAACAACTGTAATGTGAATTAAATATATTAATTAGAAAGATATACATATAAATTCAATTTTATCGAAAAATATTGTTGTTGCGCCAACGAGATTCGAATCTGGATCTCTTTCCTAACCGGGGAAGGTGCAATCCGTTGGCGCAACAACAATATTTTTCGATAAAATTGATTTCATATGTATATCTTTCTAATTAATATATTTAATTCATATTTAAAATATCACAGACCGTCTGTTCTGAATAATTACAACTTCATAATAAAAATGTGTTCTCCTAACAACAAGTGTGTATTTGTAAGAAATTTCAACAATCAATGAACGTGCGTGAGAAGACGTATGAAAGTGAACAGACAAGAGTGGTACGCCGGTAATAACTAAATAACATTGTAATAAAGAACGCGGTTAGATATATTTATAATTTTACAGTTGGCGACCCCTATTCCCGCGGTTCCACAGTACTAATTTAACAAAAAGGTGTTTTGATTCTACCTAGACAAAAGCGCCGGCCAACAAAGTTATTGTTTTTGGTTTTTGAAAAAAAAATACAATTTATACGACCCTAAATTTAACCGTGGCAGATGTGAGAACAGTATGCCCGGAATATATATTATCTCGAAGGAAAGCTCACCAATTTGTAGATATCTCGTGGTGTTTTTTTTTTTGTTTGATTTTCATTAACCATCTCATTAAATACCAAATTGATTTAATAACGAGGCTCCGTGAGTAATTAATTTTTATTTATTGTTCATTTTGACTCCATAATCTATTGATTACGTTATTCTTCCTTAACAAGGGTATTGTAATATATTGATTAAATGTGTAGATTTTTACGAGCAGATGCACGGCGGATGAATTTATTTTTTAAATGAAATATTAATATCACGATGTTAACAGAGTAATTTGCAAATTAAAGAGAAACAATTAATGAGATTGTATTGAACAAGTAAGTGGTTAGTAAAAGTGTATTATAGAAAATAATTAGAGAAAGCTTTTGAATGTCATTCATCTTTTCTGCTCCTTGGCCAGGAAGCTCTGTTCTGGATAGTCTCCTGACTTATCACTCAGCATATCCTAAAGCTGTCTTGTAAACTTGACATTTATTTTTTATCGAAAACGAACATTTGTGTAAGCGTTGTTTGTGCCATTCTGTTTACATTTTATCAGAGTGACATCACTCTAAATTACCGACTTGCAAGGTGCAACATTTAATTGACTATCAATTTATAATTGTTTATGTAAATGCCTTCGATAGCTGGTTCGCAGGTTTTCAATTAACAATAAGCACGCATATGATATATGAACTGCACTAACCTTTTTAATTTTCCTGTCTTTCTGGTCCGCTGTTGTTATTCTTTTAGCTGGGTTTGTCTTATTTAGAAGCGCGCACTGGTGGTTTATTTAAACCGCTGGACTGGTCGAATCACGAAATGTAATTAAAATGACGCCTGTCGGTTAGCATCTTCTTAGCTTTCCAAAAAAGGGCGGCAATACTCACACACACACACGTGTGTATTATTATAAATCAGGAAACCCAGTGGTGCTAATCGAAGTAACAAGGCGTAAGTAAACAATCAATTATTACTTTTATTTATATATCGTATCTGTGGTAAGCGGGACATCTAACGTAGCTGGTATGCATAAAGCCCTTTCACACAATTCAACAAAATCGAGAGGAGTACCGTAAATGAGCAGATTCTGTCAAGATGGATCTCCGAGAGGTAGGCCAGTGATCAGTAGATTACTCAAATATGGCGATGTGGAGTGATTGAAATCATGGGCTTTCAATTCGCAAAAGACAGCAGATTATGTTTAGAAACTATTGTAGAGTCCTCGTTTCAACTTCACGTCTTTTTTTATGCTCGTCTTGTTTCCCGCGAGGAAGAGTTTAGTGCACTCCCCTAGTTGCCCTTCTGTCCCCCGGCACCTGTGTGCTATTACTGTATCTTTGCATTTTTATTTTTATATTCTGTGAATTGTATATTTTACACAATAAAGATTTTTAGTGATGTTTTGGTTGGCGGTAGTGCGTAGTTGCTTAGACACTGCGCTGAGCCGCATTTCACGGTCGCCTGTTTTGAATATAAAAATGCTAACCTGCCGGTTAATGAGTAGGACCGATATGGGAGCTTTTGCACATAAAACAGTCTTGCGTTAGCGATGGGTTATTCTTAGTCTGGGATCTTATTCGTACATTGATGATAATAATGGTGGCTTGTTGGTGTAGTAGTTAAGAAGGAAGCTGGCCTAGTGATCTAGTGGTCGGGGGTTCCAGAACGCCAGCAAGTTAATCCCATTTTCATAGTACAAGCGATTAGCTTAGTAAGAACATTGATAATGTAAGTACAATCAAGAACTATTATATTAAACTATATCAACATGGTGTAGTAGACTATCGGACTAGTCTATAAGATGTTAATGTTCATTTTGAGCTATAACGACCATACATGGAAAACAGTGAATTGTTAAAAAAAAAAAAAAAATTAAATACTAATTTTAATGTATTTATTATAAATATATACATATAAAATCAATTTTGTCGAAAAATATTGTTTTTGCGCTACCGGGATTCGAACCTGGATCTCTATTTCCAATCCGGGGAAGTACACTACCAATTGTGTTATAGCGCCAGTATTTTTCATGACAAATTTTCGAACCTATATGTTACACTTTTTCAAATTAATACATCTGTCGTTCCATTATTTGAAAGCCATCTACATTGACTCATACTACTCATACTACATACATACTCATACTACATCTACTCTCTCTATCTCTCTCTACGATATTTAAAGATACTTCGAAGCTTTAAAGGTGGGATAGTTAGGTACTTTATAATAAAAGTATAAATGACTCTAAATATGCAGATAATGTCAAGGAAAGGGTTGTCAAGCCCTTGGATAAATATTATCACTTAATAATAGTAACCAATATCAACCATCGGAGTTTGATTATGAATGTTAATTATTTATTTAGATTATATGTTCAATGTTTGGGTATCTGAAGTTTTTATCACCTTGAGAACATATCCTACATTTAGCCTAAATGCATCATTAGCGATAATATGGTATCAATTTTGGGTGGGGCATTTAGGTGTAGGCGTGTGTGGATTTGTGTACGCGCCCGTTAAAACATAATGATAAATAATATTAGAATACAAATTAAATTAATCAACTTGAAATATATACAGAAAAAATCTATCTATCGAAAAAATATTTTGTTGCTACCGAGATTCGAACTCAGACCTCATCCTATCCGAGGAAGCGCGTTCTCCATTTTAATACATTTTCGACAAAACTTATATTCCATTTTTAAAAGCAATCAACTTTATATATTTCTAATAGATTCATTTAATTTGTATTACAGAATTATTTTATAAAAATGTAGCTTCACAATAAAAATGTGTTCTCCGTTAACGTATTGGGATAGGCGGAAAATCGTCTAATTTGTACGAATATTAATTCAATGTATGGTGTAATAAATTTTTTTATTAAAGTATCTAGATAAGGAATAAAATATGTAATGTAAATACCGAATACTTAAGAAAGTTGTAAAGTAAATATGTAATAATGTAATAACTGACATTAAGGCTTTAAAAATGGATGTTTCTAATTGGCTGTTGAAATTAGGAAGAGCAGATACTCAGAGTAAACTGTATAATGAAATAATTCGTATAACTGCATTTTTTATGTTATGATCTTGCTTATTTCCCTTGTTGTATTACACATTGGTATTTTTTTCTCTCTTTTTTACATTTTCACGTTTACTTGCCTTATATGTTACATATTCTATTTGATTGTGTTTTGCCTTCAATGAGTTAATTTGTTTTGTGAAATGTAATTTGTTTGCCAATTTGCCCTAAAACAGGCTTCCCTAGTTGGGCTAAAATATACCTAACTTGATTTTTTGTTGTTGTTTGTAACACTGTTTTAGAGACAGAGATGACACCTTGTTATTCCAAGGTTTAATTTTTTCATGATTTTGTTGTCATCGTAATTTTAATGATGTTAAAGTTAATAAGTTAAGATATGATGATGTTAAATATTATCGTGATAATAAAATCATTAAAACTTTAACAAGTTTAGATATTTACAATAATTGTTGTCGCTGTCATCATAATCTTGACAATGATATTAACAAGTTGAAATATGGCTGTGTTAAAGTTGATAAAAAGCTATAGTGAATTACTATTAATAAAATAATTAATATATTTCAGAAATAAATTGAGTAGTAAATATTTATGTAATTTAATTTTAATTGGCCGTTATTGATTTATCTCTCGCCGTAACATACACGCGAGACAATAACCCGATCGTTATTCAATAAAGTTTGAGTGATCGCTGGCATCACGGCGCGTCCTGTCCCTCGATACTCTTTTTCGAAATAATGAAATATGAGGTCAAAAAGTCGGCTTTCCGGACCCCCGTCGATTCAATTAGCCGGTCAAGACTCGCGATACACACACGTATGCGAGGGGAGTATAGAAACACGCGTGTGTGCGCGGGAACATAAAAACTCCAATATTAATGCTTTTCTATTCATATGTGAATCAATGGCTGGAGTCTTTAATGCGAGGAATTTCATTAAACCATTTCATGATCTATTACCCGGTGGACTCTTCGTTCGATGATTAATTGGAAGAAATTTCTTTAATTGATTTATTTGTGTATGATCGATTGATAGTTCGGGATACTAATTTACTCTGCAGCCGAAGCTTTGAACTAGGAAGCAGAGATGGCAATATACATCAATCTATTGCCAGAAAATTAATATGATTTTTTAAATCAATTTTATCTCGGTTATAAATTGTATTAAGAGATAAATAGATGTAAAAAAAATGAGATCATAGTCTACTCGGTAGTACCTTCACCGAGGCTGTAAAGATCGCTTCTTCAATATTTTATTTTTAATACTCTTAAGGCCCATGTCCACGGAAAGAGATTTTATTGAGATTCATCTCAAACAATGTACCTACACGTGTTGAGATCAGCTTGAGATTGGTAGAAAGAGACAAAACGTCAAACCAGTGTTCACGATGTTTTATCTGACTGCGAGATTTGACACATACAAACGTCACTTAAAACAACTATAGATCCCTTATACTATTTTGAAAGATAGAAAAATAAGTCATTAAACATTAACGTTAATATATATGGTATTACATTAAATCATCCATGATGACCTTAAAGTAAGAAGCGAGACGGCGAATCTCTGAAACATGGTGTGTAGACTGAGCACGAAAGCTGAGACTTCTCTCCGTTAAAACTCATAGGGGCAAAATTCGCATCTTTGTCTAGAGTCGCAAATCTCTAAAAAATCTCATTCGTAGACACGGTCCATCATGAAGATATTCAGAATTTGTTGTACCGTCAAATCGCCCCAAACCGGTTAGTAAAATTACACACATTCGAAGAAACATTTTCTGGATTGCTGTAATATTTAAGATTTTCCTTATCTAACGAATTTTTTCCATAGAAAAAGAGTAGCAAGTATGGACAGAAAAGACTTGATATAAAAGTAATATTTTCAGATCAAATCTAAATATTACAAAAAAAAAATCGGCGTAAATTTTCTTGATCAAGGTCTTTTAAATTGAAAATTACAATTTTCCACAGGGAAGTTTTTGTTCCCATAAATAAATGCAGCTGCATTCATTATATATTTTTCTTATTATTATTATATTAAATAACACACACATAGCAACATATATTTTATGTTTTTAGTCATTTTTTCTAATATTAGGTTTGATTCATGACAACTGTATTTCGATACTTTGTTTCGATACTTCGTTTTGGTTCCAGAGTAGACATAGCAAGAATATAGTTTCGCACGAGTTCGTGCGTTTAATGAGTAAGTAGTTTTCTTGTAATACCATTTCAAATTATGACAGTTGTTCGATATCAACTTGCGAATTGTGTGTATGACTTTTCAGTCTCTCGTATATCTCGATAATTTTTTGTGCCAGGACGCTGATATTAGGTGAGCACCTTTACTTTGAGTTGTAGTTTGTGATGTATATATTAGTTTTGTGATTATTTCCGCGGATTACGATTTATAAGACCAGATACACTTACTCCATACATTTTATACCGTGGGGGGAGTGTATCTACTCAGTGGTTGGTATGGTACCCTATATATATTTTTAAATTGATACTTTATTAATTAGTGATGTGTAGACCGACCAATTTCAAAAAACAATCACTATGATATGTCGCACTTCCCCCGTATAAGCAATTTTACTAGATTTTTTTTGGAACTTAGCACATTTTACCCGTCAATAAGAATCAACATAACTGATTCATATTGTCATTAAGCAGATCAGTAAATACATTTTCATTATGTTAACAATTTGTCAGAAATAATACAGCCAGATGCTCTTACCCCAAATTTGTGGTAAGTGCATCTACTCGTCCAATTTTCATAATGTTACATTCTGATTTTTAAAGACTTAAATTAGAAAATGATTACTGATCCTTCTATCAAAGTTTCAAAGTCGTAGCATAATCTTATGAAGTTTGAGAACAGTTCAAAGTTTGTGTCCCGATATTTACCTTAAATTTAAACTTAATTTTATCTCGCGGAACCCTAGGACTCCGAGAAATACCTTTTGAGAAACACTAGTCTAGATAATAATATAGCTACGCTTAAATGAGCTGAAGATTGATGTTGTATATACTTCTAGTCACTTTTTTTCATTGGGAAAGTGTACAAAATTAACCTCTCCCCCTAAAGATCATGAACCAATATTAATTACTATAAATATATTGGCAGCACATCCTTTAATACGTGTATCTCTTTAACAGAGTGTTGTTTGTACTTAATTATCCGGTTATTCTAATGATAGTAAAATTATAAATTTTCCCATCAATTTTGAATCAAAAATCTTAATCTGACTAATTCCATAGACACACAAACAAGGGATGTACATAAAAAGGGATCGGTTTCAAAAATACTAGAATCCCACTACTGCTCATCTAGAATATCTTAACGATATTGATATCATATTGAGAGCAAATTTTATCGATTTTTACATCGTAGTTCCAAGATAAGGATTCTGTTTGCGTCATGCTAATTAAATATATATTTCTTCTGCCATGAATACGTAATATTATTTGAAATGACGTTTAATTTTATTTGACAGGAAATTACCTGTGTTGTAAATCTGTCAAACACAAATGTATAATTTAATTAAATATTATCGGCTTGCGAAGAACTTACAGTGTAATAAACATGAATATTTTAAAATAAAACCAAATTAAATTTGAATTTTGGCGCTGTGTGCAATACTACCAATAATATAATGCCGAGTTTGTTTGTCTATATGTGTGATATCGCCATCATTCTCAATCAGATTGTATGATCATCACTGTTAGTTCTATAACCACTAGCTTACCAGGGGTTGCAGGGGGTCTCTTTGACCTCCTTAAGAATTTTCCTCCGGTTTTTTCTGATTCGCCTCGTTTTTCTCTTGACTTGTATTTTTAAAGCAAGAGCAAATCCCTGCATCCTGTTGCTCTAAGAACGCAATGATATTTTTACAGAAAAATCTTAAAGCATCTGAAGACCAACTACCACAATATTACTTTGAATTGAAATGATAAATACAACAAATAAACAATTTAAATTCATTTGTTTTATTAACCACTTAATTGTGTTTAAATACATCTACCGGTTTCGAAAAATACCATTTTCTTCTTCAGGATGTCATAAATAACTAAAACATATATTATTGTTTCTTTACGAGAATCTATTTTTAAAAATCAATTTAAAAAAAAATAAACGACACCGCAGTACTATCATCATCAGAGGAATGGTGTAAAAAGTAGCGAGTCGAAATAAATCCCACCAAGAGTGACGCCACTCTCTACTCACGAAAGCGTCCTCATCTCAAACGCCATAAATCCAACATAAAAATGTTCGGAGAAAACTGCCCCTGGACCAGCCACATCCAATACCTCGGTGTTAAGCTGGAAACATATCCAAAACAAATTAAGCGCTGCATCATGTTCACTCTATGTAATATGTTCACTACTAGGTAGGGACAGGAAACTTGCCACCAACACCAAGCACCAAAACCCCCCGATAAATGTCTTATCGAACTACGACATAACCTTACCATCGCATATAAAACGCCCCAAAACCGTGCTCCTTTAGAGGTTAATAATAACACTGTCCCAGCTAGCAGTCCCTCTCCCCATTTGCATAAATTTAGCTAACAAACTATACAATACCATTAATTTTACAGGACCTTAAGGCATACTTCATAATGGAAGGGCAAGTGATCTAACCGATCCGGTACTCTGATAAACCATAGATCAAAGTTCAATATATCTAGGTCCTCTCATTTCAAAACGTGGAGGATATGAAGCTAAAATCCGAAGACAAATTAAAATGGCAAAATCAGCGATGACCAGTCTGATAAAGATATGGAGAAATCGGTCCATATTAAAAACCACCAAATTCTCTGGTATTCTCCATAGCATTGTATGGAATGGAAACTTGGACACCGAGAAAGAAAGATAGATGTAGGATGCCTTCGAAATGTGGCGCTAGATGGTCTCCATCCAGAAATTAAGGATTACAGAAATATTTTCTTCAACATTTAGAAATAGAATTCTTAAATAGGTACTTTGGAATGTTGCCAGAAGAATCGATAATAGTCTCGAGAAGTTCACGGGGACAGGTGTTAGTGAGTGTATATAAGTATGCGTTTTCGCATGGGAGTGCATGCATTATGACATCCGTATCAGTAAGAGATGTTGTGTAATAAGAAAGATGGAGAAAAATGTGTTGTATTAGCATGAAAACAGTTCGCAGCTCATTAAACTTACACGTTCAACCTACACGGGTACACGTATTACGCACACGCACGCATGCTCGGATACACGAGTGTAAAATCAGTCCAATGTTTTCACCATAGTAACCCGAGTAGGTGCATATTTTTACCACTTTCTCGTGCGTACATACTGAGAACCACACATGGGATATTTATATATGAATAAATATTATTTTTAAGTAATTATATATACCTACATTTTTAATTATATGTGTAGCATACAGCCACAAGAAAACGAGGGTGGTTCGCCGATCTCCGCTTCTCTCAACTCGCGATGATGATGATGATGATAAGGTAAAAATAAATGAAACACGGAAATATTTTCTTTCTAGGGACACCGCGGTGACAGAGTCGAGAATGCGTTCCCGCTCGCAGTGTAGATACTTTTTTTTTATTTCGACACAAAACAATACGTTCAATTCATTTATATTTTTCTCATCATTTCAGCAAACGCCGGCAATAAGTATTTTATCAAAAAATTGCGATTAATATATATATATCATCACAATCTCAATTTTGGCCATTCATTCTACCTATAAAACACACGTTGCTCTCCCTTTACCGCAACAATAGTTGCAACCTCCCCACCCTTCTCCCTCTTTTTTTTTCTATTCATTAATTTTCTGCATCTAAACATACTTATGTATCTAAATATTTTTGTGGATTTTCATTATTAGTATCACATGTTAAATAGTTATTATGTTTGTTACAATATGTTTACACTGTCAAAATTACTCAATAAAATAAAATAAATAAACTCGCCGTCCTTTGACGTGACCCACCAAAACAAGCTTCTCCAAGCTATCTCCCATTCCCGCAAGATGCACGAAAATTTATTTGAATTGAAATACAGATTTAAACAAAATTTAATAGTAAGCGTGGAGTCGCCATTTAACTTTGGTACTTCAATAATAATTAGTTTCAAAATTATGAAAGTTTTTACATTTTTATTTTTATTTTTGCTTAGTGATCTTATTCGGCGGCCTCCGGGCGGTTACCCAGGCTACCCAGGTTGTAGCCACGCCATCGAACCACAAACAACACTAGTACCTACAACTTTTGTTTTATTAATGATTCAATTTTAACAAGAGCGGTCCAGTGGTCAGTGTGTGAACCAGCCTCGAAGAGTAATTAACACAGAGGAATCTGTCCGTATAGAGTTTATTAAAAATAATAGCATAACAGGGTTTACTTGTTTATTGCGTGCTACTGTACGCCGGTGTGGCTCTGAACCAGTTGGACGCGTATTTTTCTCGAAACAATTAACATATAATTAGTTTAACTAAAGAAAATAAATAATGTTGTTCTTACTTTCATTTATCGTCAAACTTGAACATAAAATAAATCACCACGAAAACTTTTGTATTCTAAAATATATATTTAGTTTTTGGGCAGGTGTTCAGGGAATAAATGATTATATTGAGATACGATATTGCGGTCTCTGTCCGTAGAATGAGGGGTAAATAGAGATTAACCTCTGCGTTTGTCTTATAACCAACGTTTTAGATTGGTAGTACTGACACGTGTAGGCATACGGCATACAATATTTTTTGATTTAACAGCGAGACTCAAAGCGTATTCATTAAAGTTACCCAGAATCATAGACATCTAATAATAATAAGACTAGTCTGAGAGATCTAGAATTATGGTAGCCTAAGAAGACAGATGTAATTAATTTTGCATTTAGATCCGTAATTGCGTATATTTGATGACGTCACAAGGCGCATATATGCAATAGAAAAATTGATTATTAAAGGTTGGGTCCCGGGACCCTCTCTCGTAGAAGGTCACCAACAGGTGAATCTTCAAGAAGCAGCTCGCTTCAAATACCTGAACTACCCTATATGGAAACAGATGGCGCGGGATAATTGATTCTAAATACAATATCGTTCCTATATTTTAATTTACCTACAATAATGATTTTCTGAAGTTTTCAAATAACAGGATAAGCAAATTTAACGAAACCCAGCATCATTATTTCTGGACCAATAATTAATGATATGGTAGCATAAATTGTTTCTAGCAAAAAAAGAAACGATCCTCCGGACTGAGCTGCACACAGAAGCGGACAGCGTCGAGAGAACTCTCCAATTTATGATATGTAAAAATAATAAAACAATATATTCTTAAGTTTAGTAGTATTTATTTTAGTTTAAATATTTAAGGATTATGCTAGAATAAGGCGGCTCTGTACATAAAGTGTCGCGCCTAATTAATTTGAAATACTTAACTTCCAGTAAATTGTTTAGAGGGTTTTTTATCAGTAATTTTTTACCCTTCCAATTCATGTATTAATGTAAAACACTTATGATGTTTATAATAATAAGGTAGTTTGTAAAAGTGTCAAAGCGATTAGCGCTGATGCACTTGTAGTTGTAGATTAGGCGGTCTAGCCGCATGTAGAGTACTCAGAGTATCGTAGACTCTAAGGAATTGGAAAAAATTCTAGCAAAAAACAGATTAGTCAGAATCGTACCTATTAAAAAAAGGTTTTCATTAATGTGTAAATATTTTGCCGGGAGCCGCCGGGAGGGGCACGTTCGTATATTAATTATTGTTATTTATTAATAATCAATTGGTATGTAAAAAAAAGAAGAGTACATAATGGTACTTACATTTCGACAACAGATTTGGCTCGTGGCTCGCGTGCGTCATTAAACAGTGGTCATTAAACAGTGGTCATTAAAACATTCGCCATTCGATTTTTAAAAATTAAAAAAAAAAATCTCTCGACTTGCAAGTGTTGTAATAAATATTCAAACATATTAAAACAGTTCACATTCTTTCCTAAATTCCGTTAATATTGCACAAATGTCATGTTTGTATTTTTGTAAAATAACGATTTAATTTAATGATTTTTATTTTCTGAAGACAAACCATCATTTCATACTGTTGTTAAAAAAACAATTTTTTAAATATTTTAACTGCAATGATGACTTACTGATTTATGTAATATTAATAGTATTACTGCAATTATTATAATTTATAAAGTAGCATTAACATCAAATATAATAACGTTACATTCTAAACATCAATTTATGATACATACATTCAAAATAGTTACACATGGTGAACTTTGTAACATGCTTTAATTATTAAAGAGCTTAAGATATTTGTAAACGTCTCATTCGTATCAATCGGCAATGCAGTGGTTAGTGTTCCCGCATGTGGAAGTTTTTTAAAATATATTTTATTTATTTAACCTAATTAATGAATATTTTTCTAATAAGAAAATTTGTATATGCAAGGGTGGTATGATACACGTATCTGAGAAATATAACCTAAAGTGCCTCGAATAATGAAATTGAGTAATGAATCGACGTTATAGTATGTACATAGTTTGTGCTTTATATTTAATTAGAGTAGTTAAGTAGATAATAATTCCGCATCTAGAGTAACTAATAACAGTAATAATCAATATCCAGATCTGATAAGAGAGTCAGCCGGATGCTGCGGACTATAAAGATCATATTGTTAATGTGTTTAAAATCAATTTAATTTACAATCTCGTCTGAGAACTATATTTAAACCCTTCTCCGATTATTTGTTTACCTATTTTTTTTTGCCGTGGCAATCATGTTTATAATTATAACCCACGCTTTAAGTTAATTAAATGTATAACCCACCTGACGGGCCGGGCTCGGGGGCACGCAGACACGTGTGTTTTACAGCGTAAAGGTTAATAATAAGAGCTGCCCCCCGTTTCAAATTTTCTTGCTCCGCCCCTGTACCACCCGTGCGACGTCAATGTCATAAATTTTAATTAAATTATGCTCCGGTACATTTTAATCGATTTAAATATTAATAATATTGTAAAGAAATATCACGAATTTTTGATATCCCATTTTTTGTTTACAGGTGTGTTTTAGAAATTGCAACAATCGGCGATCTATTGATTAATTAATAGATTATTTAGTTCTTATTAAACGGCAGCGAGTCTAGCCAATTGCTGCCAGTTTAATTTACCCTAGCTTAATTGAAGTTGTTAATTTTACCAGACCTCGTTTTTTGTTTCGATTATGATGTTCACCCATAATGTGTAAGAATATTTGTGTAATTTCACACAAAGATCGAATTTTTAAAAACTTTTTTGAATTTTTTTTTTTCAAATAATTTTTTACAAAATGGCGAAGTGGGACTTTTTCGCTAATGCAGAAATTGCGGACTTCCTAGAAATTTCCGATACGCTTGTTACTACCGCAGATTCCGATGATGAGTTGGATGAGAGGTTACATCTATGATGACCTTGACAATACTGTCGATGAAAACCAGCCATCAACAAGTGCGGGGGTTAGGCCAGTATCTGAATGGGAGACAGATAATTGTTTCGTTCCAAATATACATAAAACCTGAAGTCGTCCTTCCAAATAATAAATACAAAATAAATAATAATTTCCTATCCTGAACGTTAAGGCCTGGCTTTTATTTATTCATTTTTTTTCATCTCAAAATCGTACGAAATCGCGGTCGATGGACGCTTATAATAAAATAGAATCTCCATGTTTGTTGTGATTTTAGTTATACCGACTATATATTTCACGTTTATTTTTCGTAAAAATAAAATTCTGAAAAAGCTAGCGTATGAATTTTGAATTTTGCCGCCAATTGTATCATGCTGTTTCATCTAGGGTTTTTTCTGGGCAGCTAACAGGTTAAAATGTTAAACTGATAGTCTCATCCCGTTGCAATTTAAAGTCGGTGGCACCGTTTGAACTTATCATCGCTGTACTGCGTAATATTTATGATTTTATGGCACAACTTTGAATTGAGTCAGCCGGATATCTGATAATTATCATGATATCAATATTATCCGAATTACCCATCGACCACGTCAACACTGAATTGCTTAGGACATTGCGGTATTATTGATCAGGTTAACTCGCTGCGCACTGCCTCAACTAATTTAAACAGATGACTTCATTGGTGAAACATTTGAAAACTTTATATATTTACAATTGTGAGTTTTCGTTTAACACGTGTTCCATTGTAATTAAGAAATTCAATAATAATGAAATTGCTTTTACAGTAAACCACGAGAAGTTTAGTTCTATCTCATAGAGAAATATTAGATATTTGTTTTACTTTTACCGCCTAGCAGTTATATCTTTCATATCATATCATCACAAAGTTGTATAAAACCTTTAAAATACCTCGCAACCTTGTATTCGAAGCGCGCAGCTGCTCGTCGCCGTCCGCGTTGCGTGCACTTTTTACAATGATAAGAGCCTTGTGGATATTTGTTAATTCAATTTTAATACGTTTCTTGTGGCGAACAGTTCAAATTAGAGGCTTTTGACTGACATTTCGTGACTGGTAGTATAATCTGACGATTACATCCGTAATTTGAGCAAATAATCATTTAATTATCTTGATTCGAAGTTTGAAGCTACGTTGAGGCAGGTCGGCGGTGAACTGAACGCTTTTGGGCAAGCGAGCAGAGTAGGGTACCTAGATGGGTGAACTAGAAAGGGAGGGCATCAACCCCATTTTCAAAATTAATTGACGTGATATAGCCTTGTAAGCATGATCTCAAGTTATTTAATATAGAATCTTATGCGTAATTACTTTATTAAGCTGATATCGATAGAAATACTACCTTAAAAAAGATCTCATGATAAGTCGTAATATTCTTACAGAAAAATTCAATGCATTTTCTTTGATTATGACATGGAATTCCCGAACCTACCCTCCGTTAAGAGAGAAAGTTCATTAAACTTTATTTGAATATGTATGTCTATACAATTTTATTAATATCTATATCTATTAACAGTCTTTATTTAATCATTTTCTTTAATATTTATTATCAAAACTAATTAACAGTTTTCACACTGGTAGAGATATATTATTACATTTGATTTACTTTTTATTAGTATTTATAAATTTACATGAAACTTTCCAACTGGTTAACAGAATAATACAAAAAGTCAATGAAAATTTTTTAAATGTTGAATTTTAAAAAAAAACGATTTTTCCTCTTCTTCTTCTTTTTCTTTTAAATAGGCAATCCACCCTTCAAGAGCGATTTGTTCCATTAATCAAGTTATAACTTTATTTTATAGAAAAAAGTACAACAATATTACGGAATAGGAAATATTATATTACAAGTCAATACCATTGTCGTTCAAAAAATTTGCTATTGTATGGATTAAATGTGGCGAGTTAAGGGAAAGAAGATGACACAAGTTAACAGGGAGTTGAAAATTACTATTGACGAGATTACAGTAAAAAAAAACCTGTGATCTTCAATGGACAGGCAAAAAAGATATGGTCAAGTGTTTCCTCCTCGGCACCACACTCACATATTGAAGAATCTATTAAGTTCAATCTGAATAAATGTGAGGCTACCTGGCAATGTCCAATTCTCATTCTAGAGATATTTGATATTGTTCTTTTGGAGACTTTCCTTTTGGAGAACCAGGGGGTGCGGGGAATAGATCTTTGAATTATTTTAAGGCTATGATTATTTGGATCCATCCATTGTGCAGCCCATATACGTTTTTTTACCATATTATACGGGATATGGAATTGATGAGGGAAAACTCCGGAAAGAGTGGCCCCTTGGCCAGTTTATCAGAACATTCATTTCCATGGATTCCCTTACGTGTATCCAAACGAATGAAACATGTTTATTATTGCCTTATAAATTAAATAGACGTCTTCTGATGGAACAGATTATCTCATTGTCTAGCCAAACTTTCATATTAGCACAGAGGGATTCAAGAGCTGCTTGCGAGTCAGAGAATATAACAGCCTTATCGACGTTCCGGAATACGCAGATGTAAATGATTATTTCTCAAAAATATATGATTTTTACGTGAGTCTAATAATTGATAGGGACATGTATATGTGATATAACGGCTTTATTTTTTAGACACGATAATTCTCGTAGATGCAATATAATTTTGATAATTTTTTGAAAAAAAATGACTGTCAAAAATAAATTCGTTAGCCAATCTGATCCACTATCTTAGCAAATATTTGTAACTCTTTTAATATTGATTATAAAAAAAGAATTTACAAAACGGTAGAGTACTTGAAATGGATAAAAATAAAAATGGTTTTAAGTAAAATAATTCACACAACTAGGCTTAGGATTAGTTAAATCGAAAAATCCATAGGTAATGTAAGGTTGCCCGTACTGCGCACTCATTAAAATTTTAAAAAAAATTCGCTTTTGTTGTTTTCTTTTTTTATTCTTACATATTACACAAACCTTGATTAAGTTGAATGTATAAATGACACCATAAAAATGTAATTGTAAACTATTATAGATAATTAATATTTAGGAATGCGATCGTGCAGTGGCCTTATACATTTATAAATCGGCGCAAAAAGCGAGCTGCATTGAATGATGTTGAGAATTGTATCCAACTGTTATACCGAAACAATTTGGGGTATCTACCCGAATTTTGCAGTGTTTTGAAAATAAAAATTAAACATCTGGCATACTATAATTACATAATTTAATGCGTTAGGAATTAATTATAACAAAAAACTACTCTTGACTCACTGGTGTGATTGTGATTGATATTTGATTATATCAGTGATTGAAAACTGTGACTGTGATCAAAGATTCATTACGAATACGCGGGCGCCGTACGATATCACAATACACGAAATAAATAAATAAAAATACATAATTTTGAGCGTGTTTACTTATATTCATTTGCATAAAAAACATATTCTATTATATATATATATATAATTTAATATCATCATGAAAACCCATAAAAAATGAGAGTTTATTTTTCGGGTGAAATTCTCAGCATTTCGGGGCAAATGCGTAAAACGTTTTGGCAGAATCTACTAATTTGAGCTTATCACGAATTATATAACGTCATTCCTTCATGCATATTTTCGTTTCATATTCACATGCGCCGAATCACGGTTTACAATCAAATATAAAAAAAATAAAAAAATGAATCACCGATCACGATATTCTCAGATATTCCATTACTAATAGTGAGTATGACTCGAAGATATCAGTGATTGACTCACGGTTCGTGATTTTGAGCTCATCACTATTAGAAATAGCATTTATTTATTAATTTTTTATATATCTTTTATGTACAGATTATTGCTATATCGTTAATGACTGATAGATAGTCCTAGTATGACTTAAGGTACAATAACACAAAGATGATTATCGAAATAATATGTTACCGATAAAACTATATATTGTTAAAAAATGAAAAACACTGTAAAACATTAAATTATATTTTAATATTTTTCTATTATTTAACGATTACGTTTTTGTCTGGAGTAGTTATTTCTGTCGTCACAGCTGTCAGGGACTGGTACCAGTTTGTGTCAGTCCGCGGTGACCAGGTTTGCTCAGACATTATTTTTCAGTCTCAGCCATCCATTACGTTTGTTATATTCTTTAGATATTTGACATAAATCGTAATATTACACATGTTTAATTTATTTTGTATATTTGTTTATACGATTTACTCAATAATTAAAAAAATATATTAGATATTGTCTGGTTTCATTAGTAATTTATTATAGCTAATTTAAATGTGGTCCTGCAAGAGATAAGAGAGACACTCTGCAGTGATTTCTGTCAGTTTTGCCTCTGAGCTGAGATGTGTGACCGCGCTGCACATGGAATGTTACCGTGCACTATATAAAATTCTCTACGCGTCATTCTAAAAATATTAATGAACTATATACACTTACATATCATCATGTGTTATCTATATGTTTGGTTGGGACTTTATTACAAATTATTTTAAAGGTTATGCTGAAAACCATGCTCAAAAGTATCAATTCATTTTAGATTAGGAATGAAAGCGGTTACTGTATTCTATTCCGCACAGCATGTAAAAAATATTAGAGGGAACGTTGACCACGGTCATGGATTCTTCAGCTCTAAGGGCCGGTTCTTAAGCTCTAAGGGTGGTAAATTTTTACTATGATAAAAAAGTTACTAAAGTAAAAAAAGCGGGTTGTTCGTTCGTTGGTAAAAAATGCAATATCGAATGGCTCTCGAATATCGGATGGTAAAAACCAAAAATCGTTAGTTAAAAATGGAGGAATTTTCACAGCTGTTTTTAAAAATTATAATCACATCGATACTTTGAAAGTTTCAGTATACGACAATTAATCACTAAATATCCCGCTATTTTAGTGATGAGAGTTCGTCCGGTGATGATCTTGTTGTTAAATACACATTAGCATATAGAACGAAAAAATTCGCCAGCAAAATGACAGATTTTGAACGCTAAATTAAGCCTTGCCACACTGTGAGGCGAGATTGTCTTTGGGAGTAGTAAATTTGACATTCGAATAACCCGCAAACGTTTTTCACCACGGCCGGCTACTGATCACACAACCGGGCCTGAAAGGCCATAAATTAAGAAGTTGTAAGTCGCAATCAATAGCTTCGTAAATAATTACCCATTTTTTTTAGACATTTTGCAATGTTCTTTATGATTAAAAAAGCGATCTCAATAACTCATTATTAGGAAATAAATGATCGCTGGAATTGAATACGGAAATTTTAATTATTCGTACATTAAGTAATAGTAAAATTACCTTATTAAAATTAGCACATGACCGACGGTTAAATCACCGCGCGAGATGCAAAACTCGTAATTACCTCATTACATCTAATGTGGAAACGCTCGCCAATATGCTCTTTAAATATTCATGAATTCGGTCGCAAGTCGTAACCGGTGTTAAATGTTTAAAGATCATTATTCAAAGCTGTCACATTTAGGCGAGAAAACTTCGGCGTCCATTCCCGCGCTTAATTCTAAATATGGAAGGCGTTGGCTCGGGATACAGCTCTTCCACAAGCGAAATATATTCTATCCGCACGCCTTCGCACACTTAGCAGCGAATCTTGCATTTCAACTTTGTCTATGCATTGTTTTTAGTGTACATTGAACAACAGCATTCAACATGACTAAAGACAAAGAGGAATGGCGACGTATTGTGCACCAAATATACATATCAGGGAACCATGACGTTCGTCATTGAGCATACAATGAAGAATAAGGTATACCAACACACTAATGTCCCTAAGAGCCGGTTGTGTGATAGGTAGTAACTTTTTACTTTAAATAAAAAAGTCACTTAAGCAAAAAATATATATTTACTTCTCGAAAATACATCCCGTAGTAAACTCATTTGACTCCTCGATAGTAAAAACGAAAATCGATAGTTAAATATGGCGGACTTTTCACAGCTGTTCCATTTCTCACATTGACACTTTGAAAGTTGCGGTAGACGACAATTAACCATTCAATATTCCGCTATTTTAGTGATAACCAATGATGATCTTTTATCCGATTCTTTTTCTTCAGCACACCCTGAGTTGATACGATATTGTACCTCTTCATCAATGCGTGTTTGGTGAACTACCAAAATATAGATGAGATTTTTATGAAATTTTCGAATCGCAGCAATCTCTGGATGCACCGTGAGATTCTTTAGGGACTACTCTCGGCTGTCGTTGTCCACCGTGTATAAATCAGGTCGCAGAGATTCGTCGTCTCGCGTCTCAGCTTGTCGTATGTCAAACGTCAAATGTCAGTCCGTTGACCATCGGTGTGCCTTTCGTCTGTCGAGTGAATTTGAATCTCTCCAGCAGCAGTTACAACTTAATAAATGTTTATTATTTTATAGTTCTTTGAGACGTTTGTGCACACATGTCGAATACACAAATGTGTAAAGTGCTCGATCAGGTAATGCATTGTGTTCAATTCTTATAACCGCATATTCTTCATTTCCATTGAATTGACGTAGTACCCTGGATCTACAATGTAAGCGTGTGGTCCAGGCGTAGCATTGGGAGGCAATAATTCGTCGACCGCTGCGCGTCGGCCCATGCCTGTAGTCCCCCATATCTGCGCGCCCACGTCATGCAGTGCTACGAGCCGCCAATATTTAATTTCCCACTATATTTTAGGTGTAAATTTCTATTCCAACCCAAAAATTTCCATAAATTAGTAATAACAATGAATTTTAAATCATATTATTTGCAATCGTGGACAAACACTGATATTAAAAATGATCACTAGATGGCAGTATATTAAACAGTTTTTGCATTTATTATTGTATATTGTATTTAAAACACCGCAGTAGTAGTTACTTCACTTTTGATCTCACTGACACAATTTCTATTTTTATTTGAAATTTCTTGGACAGTTTCTTTGCTAACAGTTATTTTAATATCACACGTAGATAAAATTACAATTTTTTTTACTAAGGATTGTTGGAGGAATTAAAATGAATAAACTATATTTTAATACTGATTTATTTATTTTAAAAATATATAATCTAAGCGATATGCTCGATTATACATAATAATAAACATTTATTTTACAATTTCACCTAATTTTTCTTTCACAATAAAAATATTATTGTTGCAATAGTAAATATACTAACAATGAGTTTGTACATTTTCTTATAATAATATAAATATAAATAATATATTGTTAATAATACGCGCTACCTAAATATCAAGATTTCTTATAAATATTAATTACATCTAGAGATCTTAATTATATTTTAGTGCATCTATTCTGGTTTCATGAATTCATCGTTAATAGACACATTAACATAGGACGGAGATTCAATTATTAAATATTATATACACAAATCACAAATATATAATAGATTTCAGTTAACAGTAAAACTGGTGTATATGTCACATTTTTGCAACTTCTATAATATAGGTCACATAATCAGGCAGAATTATTTAAAAATAAAATATATAATTATAACATAATTTAGTGTCGAGTAAAACTGTGTAATTTTATTGTATAGAAACTTATTTATCTAATTGGAAGAATTTAATATAAATAGAACACTGCTGATAAAATGTCCAATATAAATTAAGAAACGTAAAATTATTTCTTTTTCTCTTCATATATTTTAAATGTTTTTAAAATATCAATTCAAAACAAAGTTTTAGAGTTAAACTAACTTTCATATTGTGATAATTTTAACCATGTCGTTTTATGTGTACTATTTTTTTTTAACTTTATAGTAAGTGGACAGTTAACTAAAACGTGTTCGCAGTTCTCATTAAAACACGATACAGGAAGCAAAGATGATAAACACCTCACACCGTGTACCACAAATTCATGTATTTAAAATAACTATTTCATCTCGATAAATTTAACAGAGTACGCCGCCAAGCTATAAACATATTAATTATTTTAAAATGTACGTAAGCGCGATTAATTTAAAAAAATCCTTTTGCTTCTTTTAGAAGAGTGTACCGTAGACTTGCTACTAAATCTGACTGCAGCGCAAGTTGTCGATAGGGACAAAAAAGACAGAATGTTTTTGTTTGTTTGTCGGGAGACACCCTTCGCTGACACGATACATAAGGAAAAATAATAAATTAAATTATCTCTTAAAAAATATAACCCCAATACATTATTTCCACTGGATAGATTAATCTAGACATGTTTATTTTTTCTGAAACATGCAATCGATTAAATAAAGTACGTATACAGAATATGATACAATATATCAGAGTACCTTTACATCGTACAATAATATTTTTAAATACATATTATATAATATAAATCTTTGGGGCAACACTTTAACAATATTGAAAGATGATTCTAGATGTATTTATGTATTTACCTACATACCGTACGATTATAAGTTTAATAACAGAAAAATAAACAACAACTAAATTTAAAACAACTTTCCATACAATATTCCTAACTTAATGTTACAATCTTAATTTATTTCGTAAAAATGGACGGATAGAAATTGAATACTTTTAAGTTCATCACAATCGATTTAATACTTATAATATAACATTATTCAACGTCTAAATGTTACACTGGACGGAATCAATCTGTATCATTCATTTTTACCTCATTTTGTGATAGGGCAGATGGATACGTTAGTCATAATGACGTCAATGTCAAGGTAGTTCAAATTAACTGAGAACAAACTAATGTTGCTACAAATCAACTTTAGATAATCTGGAATGACTCACGCTCTCGTCTTTTCAATTTTCATGTACGTACGCATCTAAGAATCGGATAGTCCGCAGTAGTGACAAACGGAAATAAACTTTAAAATACACTGCTGGAAAATGATACGCTATGGACAAATCCAACCATGGCGTGCTCTATCTACATGAAAAATTTGGGTAAATATGACAGCCAAGAAAAGGAAATTATTCGAAGCGCAGCTTCAGGACCTAGACGACTCAGAAAATGAGACCCTGGAGTCAGTTGTGAGAGCCACATAGGATATGTGAAGATGCATTAATAGTCCACTATAAAAGTGAGGGCAAAATGGTTTTTATGGCGGACATTGCTATTCTTATCTTGCACAATTTAATAATAGCGTGTTCGTTCCTGATCTGCCGGGAGAACTCGTCAGCATTGTAGGTACTTAACGTTATTGTCATGTGACGGATAAAAAAAATACGATTGTCTGAGAGAAATACGGCACATTTGTTTTTAACTGCAAGATGGACTATAGGTAGTTTCGGTTTTTTCCTATGATTGAATCGTGTACATTGATTACTGACTTTACAAGATAATACTCATACAACACAGTTTAGCATATATATCTCATTTCCCCATACATGAAGTACCTGCCTATATTTATACAAAAAAACTATTATTACTCACTACTGAGCGAATTCATACATTGAGCAGATTGTTTTAATTTGTCCTCATCATCAATCAATCACACAAAATATCAATAGAAGGTTATCAACTCGGTAGTCAGTATTGCAAAAATTCTAAGAAATTCGAGTCATAAGTTCAGCTGATCAGATCTCCGTGACCGTTCTGCCTCAGCATCTCCAGCTTCAGCTCGTGCTCCCTCGCCTTCAGCCTCAGGGCGGCTATGCTCGAGCTCCTCCTGTCCACCTCGGGGGCGCCGGGGGACGAGCCCCCTCCGGGCGACAGGGGCGGGGACCGGGTCGAGTACTCGGGGGCCGAGCTCTGCACGAGCTTGGGCCTCTGCGCGGCCGAGATGTTGGCCAGGAGCGTCTGGAACGAGCTGGCCGCGGCCGGGCTGTACAGGTGGCTCATCCCCTGCGGGAAGAGCGGCGGCGCGGCGCGGTGGAAGGGGTGGCCCGCGCCCAGGTAGCCGGCGGGGATGACGGGGCCGGCGTGCAGCGGGGGGTAGCGGAAGGACGCGAGGTTCGCGCCGTCGAAGGGTTTCCTGAAGTTGAAGCCTAGGTGCGTGAAGGGGTTGGGTAAGGCCGTCTGCACGGGAGGCGCGGGAGAGCCTCCGGGAAGGTAGGGGTTGTAGGGGTGACCTTGCGGGCCGACCTTCTCCTGTTTTCTCCACTTGGCGCGCCTGTTCTGGAACCACACCTGAAACAATGGAGAAAATAATAAATATACATATTATTCAGTTATTATATGTACAAAGAGTGTCTCAACAAGAGATTAATATTTCAATAAAACGCGTTATATCTTCTAAAGGTGCCAATATTTATAACGTTTTCGAATAATTGTGACCCTATTTCGACAATAATATCGTTCTAAATTTGTAAAATTGTTTATATATGACAATATCAAAGGCTTTTTTCTAAACGAAACTTCAGAGAAAGAAGTCAAGCGGTGTGATATCACACAAACAATTTATGCTGTATGTACATATAATAAAATGCATTGCTAGAACTTGCGCACAAGTCGAAATTATTAGGTTTTGTCCAAATTATTAAGGTTTATGGATTGCTGACCTGAATATTATTACATCATAATAAAGCAGTTAAGATGTATGCCTATTGTAAACAAAACAAAACTCTAATGTTTATCTGTTAAAGATAACATCAGTTTCAAAACTTCTGTTCCATCCTCAGAGCAGACTACATTTGTGTACTCTGTTAATCAACTGAGATAAAATAATTAATACAATTAAGTAAATCTCCACCATATAATAATTTATAAATGAACCTGATAGTCTGCGTTGATTTCCTGATTAGTTAATATAATAAGATAATTATACGTAAACAGCAATAATATTAATACATTACGGTAATTTCCAAGTTATTTATTTATTACATTTTATGTAATTGGCGTAATTAAGTAATTAGCCATGTAATATTATGTCACCGATCATCATTATTTGCATTTTCTTTATTCCAGCAATAATTATTGCACCAAAGGTATTCTATCAATTTATTTAGAATTGCATCGCATTAACTGTTACGTTCAGATGAAATATACATTTACTAAACCATTAAGGTGGATGTACAGGACTCTGAAATTTGGCGGTAAAAGATGGAACGCATCAGGTGGTCCTAATTATTATTAATTCCGTATTTATTTTATGTGTACTGACTAAAAAACGATAAAAATATGTTAAATTTTAAATATGAATTAAATATATTAATTAGAAAGATATACATATAAAATCAATTTTATCGAAAAATATTGTTGTCGCGCCACCGGGATCCCGTTAATTTTTCTTTAACGTTGACGTTTTCTAATTAATATATTTAATTCATATTTAAAATATCACAGACCTATGTTCTGAATAATTACAACATCACAATAATAATGTGTTCTCCTAAAAAAAATAATATGTGTTTATACTTGCAAAATGAGCAGATAATCAAGTAGGCCTAGTGGTTAAGACGCTGGCCGAATGATCTATTGGTTAGGGGTTCGTTCTTCGTTCCACGAGACCAGCAAGTTAGTTCTATTTTCATAGCACAAGCGTTTAGCTTAGTTTGAAAATAGTAATAATATTGATGTGACACGTATTTTTTATAAAAAAAATAACTAAGCAGAAATCATTATTGTCATCATCATCAGTTGTTATGTGCACTGCTGAATATTGATCTTTCCTCTCTCAGTATCTCTTACTTTTCTTTGTCAATTTTTATTCGATATGATGATTTCGTCTGTCCAGCGAGTTTTAGAGCCTTTTGGCTTATGATACTATATAATTTGTAAAATTATCATTCGTCCTCCGAGCAATGCGGTCTGCCTATTGCCGTTTAATTTTCTTGGCGTACTCTTGCCTGTTCTCTTTTCCTGTTTCGTGTGATACCTAACATACGTACATCATCATTTTATTGAAACAATTTAAAATTTAACAATTATTAAATAATCTTTTTAATTACTGAAAAACAGATAAGATAGAGTTTTGGATCCTATTCCATAACAAAAACGACTTAGTTGAAGTAGTTCAGAATTATTATTAGTTCATTGGCCAAGAACAGGGAGCTGGTTGAGCCGTATCCGGTTCTGTGGCACTGTCGAGTGCAATGGAACATAGGCTAATCACTAATCATTTTGCGTGTCAAATGCAATTAATAGACTGCAGTGTACTACCACCAACACCACCGCAAGTTAATGCGTGTGTTTCATGCGCATACACATACACGAGTAGAGTGCGCGACAAACGATGTGGCAAATAAATATTATATAATTTTTCTAATACATATAATAACAGTCAAATATAAAAAAACCATTCGTATGATTTTAAAATTAGGGATTTTATTTTGTTATGTTTAAAATAGACACATAAAAAGCCATCTAACATATGTATGTCTCGATGCGATCTATCATATCTATTAAGTTGCCTTGTGAGAGATGTGTGAAGGGGTATATTATTTGGTTACAGGTTATATATAAGTGAACCCATCTGGTCATTATCTATTTTCACGTGATGCATGCGCGAGTACTTATGAAGACCGCTGCTGAGTGAAATGCGCTTTGCTTTGCATCTAGACGTGTTTTAACAGCGGCTTATAGCGCCTACGATTCATCAAAACCATTTTTATGTTCACTTAGCGTCAACTTATGTTAACAACGAACTTGAATTTTTAATATGAAGTTGTAATTTCTATTGCACACACCTTGAATTAATTGTATTAAATACATTAAGTACTCGTTTTGAATCCTGTGTTATTAATACTGAACCTGTGTGGTGTTTGGCGGTGTTTAGAAAAATTTAAACAGCTGCAAAGACAAAAGGCCTGTCGGCGAAGTATTGCGCACAGAAGAATGGAATAGATTATACAAATTAACAAATTTTATAGTGAAAATCTACAACATATTATAGATTTATGAATTATATCATTTGGTTTACTCATACATTGTAAATTATATACACGATATTATCTAGATGATCAACGATGAGAGATGGATGCTGAGGTTGACAGGACGACCTAAAAATAAATTCTGGCCTTCCATGGACGAGATCTGCACAGAATAAGGACTAGTAGTTTGAGAATACTCAAAAAAATGCAAAAACGCTTATGAAGAAAAAATAGGAGTAATACACGATCGTACACCATTACAATAGCAGCTGAAACAGCTGTGAAATTATCTCTCCTTATTAAGAGACTTACATAATAATGAGAAAACAATTCTCTAAAAAGAAAAAGTGTTTGCAACAATTAATTCGTATTTGGTCGACCAGTCTATACCGCCTTCTAAATGATGTCAACTCCTAATGATACTTCACTTCAATGACTCTAATCCGATGTAATAAACAAATGCTTGAATATGGACCTAAAACTTTCTAATTGAGTGTATTTAAAGTGCTTTTAATATTAAATATTAATGAACAATTTTTTTTATCTTCGTTTCATATGGTAATCAATTATATCCATTGCAAAATTAATCACACCATTATAAAAAAATATTAATAGTTTGATTTTCTATTATTTATCATTTTATTTAAGTTTACAGGCATTTCTTGTGAGTTGGTATATTTTATGTTTAAAAAGTGGCGATTTATTTGACGTGAACTCTGCAGCAGTGATGTGTAACCTTTATGTTGGATTCGTTGCCAATATCATTTTAGGAATGAATTGTTCGTCACTTTATCGTGAACAGTTTATGGTTTTATTTCACATTTTAAATATTAAAGAAATCGATCATACTTGACACCACATCGACCGAAAAAACAGACTAGTTTCTGTGTGCGTGAGTGTAGGATGACTCCAGCGATCGGCCGAGAATCGAGAGCGTCGTTAGTAAGAAGAGATGTTGGCAGAATTTTTAAAAAAGTGGCTAAGGCAAGTGAAGGAAGAAGAAGTTATTAGAACGAATAGAGAATGATCTCACGCTAGCTTTTACAGTTTATTCCCAACATTTATTTAGTATTGTATATTCTAGGGGGTGACTGAACTGTAACTAGATAATTGTACTCAAGTAAATAAGACACTAGACTGATTAATATATTATTAAAGAGAACACATTATTATTGTGAGGTTATAATTATTCAGAACAGACGGTCTGTGATGTTTTAAATATAGATCCAGGTTCGAATCCCGGTAGCGCAAAAACAATATTTTTCGACAAAATTGATTTTATATGTATATATTTATAATTAATACATTAAATTAGTATTTAAAACATCACAGACCTATGTTCTGAATAGTTACAACTTCATAATAAGAATGTGTTCTTCTTAATAATATTTAAAATACTAATTAAATGTATTAATTTTAAATAGATATACATATAAAATCAATTTTGCTGAAAAATATTGTTTCTGCGCTACCGGGATTCGAACCTGGATCTCTATTTCCAATCCGGGGAAGGTGCATTAAGTAGCATATTTGGTAATGCACCCTCCCCGGATTGGAAATACATCTGGATCTCCAGGTTCGATTCCCGGTATCGCAAAAACAATATTTTTCGATAAAATTGATTTTGTATGTAAATCTTTATAATCAATATATTAAATTAGGATTAATATATTAGCTATAGTTATCTTTAAGTTACATTCAGTTAGGTTATGTCAGGTAAAATAAAATAAAATAAATCTGACTGTACAATTGTCTATATATGCACTGTCGTTTTGTGCATTATATGCGTGTACACCTGTCTAACGTGTTGTGATCAAACAGGTCTTCATTCACGAAAAACTCCACGCATGCGGGCGCACCTCGTCTCGACTCACGGGAATAGTTCATCCATACCCTAGATGACAGAGAATAATGGTCCTTAGCACTCTACATGCCATTTAATGTCAAGTGTCAATAAATTGCGAGGCAGCTCGCGAAGCTAAACGAGAGTCTGTAAAATATGTACGAAAAATGACATTCAAATAAAATATCCTTTATTATTGATTAATTACAAAAAATAAAGCTCACCTATTTCAAATTTCAAAGGTCTTCATAAGAAATATACGACTAGTACTAGTAGAATTACATTTAATATTTATAATTGATATTTTGATGGTTCTGTAGAAAATATTTTTATTACCGCAAAGTCCACACGTCAAATTGTTGTGATACAACGTATATATATTAAAAGTAGCACGACAGAGCGACATTAGCACTGTTTAATTCATATAGTTTGGACATCTTTAAAATAATTAGGGGTTTATTAGTGTATGTCATATAAAAGCCATATATAAAATAGCTAGTTCCATATTACTACCTTCTCCTCTATTGCAATCTCAAATATTTTGCTTTTTATTCTGAACACACACTTGAGATAAGAGTCTTCGCTTTATTTCACTTCCACGGATTCCGGTCCTGATAACTGACTCCCAGATCTCTCAGGACTCTTACTCGTACTCTTTCAGGACTTCTTTGGCTCAAAGTTGTGGCCAGGATAGTCACTATGATACATAATGTGGCCAAAGAATTGAAAAAATATTTTATTACTTTGGTTGGATTTGTTGTGTTTTATACTTATCGCTATTGTGGACTATCCAAACCTCCACTGCCCACATGAATATTTAACAGATAAGAGTGAGAACCGATCCAATTTTAGTTGCTTGTCTTTGCATTACCCAAATAGATTTTGATTTTGACCATCATTTCGTTATCTTAGATGCCTTGGTTTACGTGTACAGGGTGAATATTATGTAGCAGGCCGTTTTTATTTGGTCGCCATTTTGGTTTAGTAAATATTTGTCAGTTTGCTTTTGGTAATCTTAAAGAATAGTTGATTACAATTTATTATGAAGATTTTAACGCCTCAACAACGTGTGTTGAAGTTTTTAAAAAATTTCATACAAATAATAATGACAAAGCTTTAACCATTAATAGTGATTAATTGGATCGATTGGGTTTGCGACACATGTGGTTTTAATAGGACGATGTCACCTCACACAAAGCCTGAGGTACGCTTGAAATTTTGCGAGACATTTTTCAAAAAGTGGTGATATCAACTGACCTCCTCGACTATTTTCTATGGGAGTACTTGAAAAGATCACCAATATAAAGGGCTACGGCAATAAGCCAACAATAATTTCGATGCTATGGAACAATATTCGAAATAAAATTGCTGAAATAACACGGAAACTGTGCGAGAATATTATGAAAAATATGGTTAAGAGAGGCGGGTACTTGGCTGATGTCGGTGTCATATTCCATACATAATTATAATAAACTAACTAAATTAAAAAATTATGTTTCATTTTTTAATTATTCAAAAACAACATCGGCGTGGAATATAAAATTCACCCTGTATTTATTGTACAGGATGTCCAGCGGAAAAATTTCAAGATTAAATTGTAATTGCTCGTAAACCATCAGAGTGAGGTAAGTGGGAGGAGTATTGTTCGACGCGCGTGATTTGCTGATTTTCCAGTCGCAATGAGTCACGCGTTATGAGTCCGCGTAAATCGATAAGGAAGATTTCAGCCTGTACTGGAATAAAACAATCAACAGTGCACGTTATCTTGAAAAAGTAACTACAGTTTCACCTATAAAAACTGCAAATCATCTGGTTTCTCAACAAAAATGACTATTCTTTACGTGAAACCTTAGCGAGAACGATGCTGGAACGTTTTGGAATAGTACGAACGCTTGAAAACATACTGTTTACTGACGAAGCACATTTTCATATCGATGTCTATGTTAATAAACAGAACATGAGATACTGATGCCCCGATGCTTTTGCATTGTCCAAAAACGACAGAGTGGTGTGCAATTTCTGCCCGAAGGACAATTAGCCCTAATTTTTTTAACCAACGAGAGAGTCACTGCTGACGTAGATTGCCGAATGATCGACGTATTTTTGGTACCGCAACTACAGCTGTTTCCTGGGTTCAACAACAGAATACAATTTCAGCAAGACGGGGGCACTCCACACACAGCTAGAGTTTCCATGGAGAAGCTGAGGGGATTTTTCCAATAAATTAATCAGCGAGTACGGAGACATACCCTGGGCACCTCGGTCGCCGGACCTTACACCGTGCGACTTTTTTTTGTGGGGATACCTTGAGTCGAGAGTTTACAGCAACAATCCTCGAAAAATTCAGGGCCTACAAGAAAATATCAGCGGTGAAATTGCTGCTATTGAACCAACGCTTTGCTCTCGCGTGTACGCAAATTTAAGAGTCCGATTGCAAGAGTGTCTTGAGAGTAATGTACGGCATTTAGACGATATTATTTGTTAAACGTAAAATCCGCATTGTCAAACTCCATTTAGTATAAATAAAATAAGAGAACAGCATTGTGGTTTTTTTTTAAATTTAATATTAAACTTGAAAATTTTTCGCTGGACACACTTTATCATCTGTTTGCGACCCATGGACCATTAAGTTAATGCACACATCGTGCAATTAGGTGCACTTTTATACTCTCGGTTATATATATTTCACATCTGCGGCGGATATCATAATATCATTATATAGTAATATAACTATAGCTATTAAGCAATTATATTATAAACATGGTCTATGCGACTGATCAGCTTCAATAATAATTCAAATAATCTTATTATGAATAGAGTATTGAAATAGACACACAATATATTTCCAAATGTAGCTATTATTTATCTGTGACAAACGGCAATCATCGTAATAATATTATACAATTTTTTTAACTTGTCAAAATATTTTTTTAACGTTAAACAAATTTCACGCTAAAAAAATGACATGCCGGCCTAGTCAAAAAAGCTAAATCATAAGTCAGTATTTGGGTAAGCAATTCAATGACGACGCAGTCGATAGGTTATCCGGGTAATTTTTAAAAAGGTAAGGGTTGTATGCGACAAGCATTTTTTATCTGATGTCGTCCTAGTCAATAAGTTGAGTCATAAGGTCATAAACAGTAAATACTTTGATGATGAAATCTTTTATTTTTTCACGTATACATAACATTTTGTCGGAACCAGAATATTTTTCTAAATTATCCAATTTTTAATCTGTTTCGTGACTCTTGTATTAAGCTCATACGTGTGTTTTAGATTAATTATTTTTCACATCCACATTATTTTTCAATGTTTAAAATATGTTTTTTTTTATGTTATATTTGCCGCCTCTTGAAAGCGCCGCCCTAAGGCTTTGCATTACTTGCCTATTAGTTAAAGACGGTATTGATATAGAGATATTGAGATGGAACAGTGGATGGATTAGAAAGATACCTGCATGATGGACGGACCTATAGAAAATGAATACCTTATTATGACGTTGGCTATAAAATACAACATCAGATATTTTTCTCGATGTCTCATTACGTAATAATCTCGCTATATTTCATTGAAACGTTGGACAGTTACTGTTTTCTGTATCTTAGCAGTAAAAATCTTTTCAATCCAAAGATTAATTAACAATTAAATACCCGAGTGATAACATTACAATTCAATTAAGCAGAATGGGTACTTAGCATGGAACACAACCACCTGCCATATTCCCAGCCAATTAAATTAAGAATGGTAAAATTGTTAATGCAAGAACATTTACAGTGAAACGAATTTGAAGAATTACATTACAATTGAAGAATGACTTATAAAAAGGTCCCAAGTCGTGAAAATGCATTGCGTAAAATATTATTTTTGTAGCATTAAAATTACTTTGTTTTTTCTGATATTGAAATATGACGTAGATTTATAATAAAATTGAAAATAAATAGGTATGTAGATATTTAAAAATAATGTATATTGTGCTCAAATAATTACATAATGAAAATGTAATAGTTTTTTGAGAACTTTTTAGCTCGTTCCCCATTTAAAATTTTTATGTAATGTGTGTGTTTAATCTCATAAACTACATATTTTATTTTTTTCATAGACATAAACAACCAAATTAAATTTGGACACTTTTTACAACACGCAAAACACTTTGTTAGAAAATTAAAATACATACTTTCATGTCTTGGATTTTTAAAATTTGTGTTTCATAAATTATGTAACCTACACAATGTACAATGCCAAGTAACCGTTTTCTAACAAATACATATTTTAGATAATAAAAATAAATGTAATAAAATTTCACTCCTTCCTTCCCCTTCCTTCCCAATGAACCGTACACATAACACACATGTTTATACGATTGTCGTATAAAAATATCTGCTTAAAATTATGCACTACGGCCAATCGTACGTATAATAAAAACCATCACTTGCATGTTTGTAAAATTGCCTTCATCTTAAGGCAGATTGCAATGAGAAAAATCAATTATCTTTTGAAGATGAGCCTTCGTATTTAACAAGTATAAAATAATTACTTCTTAATATTTTTATCATTGTAATTTAAGTGATTTTTTTTTTTGACTCAGGTCATATGGACACGTCACTCTTCAATGGTAAATGTGGACTGTATTGCATAAGAATGTTTTATTTTACAATTAGATAATATGATTTTAATTGCAGATATTAATCAATTGAGATGACTAGGCATTATATAACCGTTATAAATAAATTTTCTTTATTAGGCAAAAATCGGGATTTTTCACTCGCAACTGAACGTATCCACACCACCAAGTGGTAAACTGCTAATAACTAAGTTATTTCAGTGTAAGTATGTTTTAGATGAAATTAAGGGCAATTAACATGATAAAAATATTATCTCCGAGAAGCATTTGTACATTAAACTGGCAGATCCTTGATCAGCACCAAATCTCGAACGCTTCCAACCTATACTTTTTTCTTCGCTGTGTGTACATATATTTTTTTGATTCCAGCAGCCTGCATCATACACTGGCAGACTTTTGAATTTATGCTTACAGAGAGTAAATTATTGAGTTTGTGTACACACTTGCACGTGTGGTGATGGTGTATTAGAATAAATGAAGATGAATATTTATATATATATATATATATATTTATGTATATTACATATGTGAAGTTAATTAATATAAGCCCAGATGAACGTCACAGCATGCGTGTATTTCAATTACCCACTCTCATACATGTGCACGTCTGTATGTGAAAATAATTTTTATCAAATCAATTACGAAAGCAATTTTCCAGGCCGCTTAGGACAGTGGATAATTTAAATTTACATTTTTTTCAATTTAATCCGATGATAGAATGATAACTCGCCATTGATCGAGCAAAGGGGGCCATATTATTTATTCTGTTCATTAATGGGCAATTACATCGATTCCGATTTAGATTTCAGGTTTTTGAGCCGTGAAATTTCAGTGTACATACATTACTTAATTATTCAAATTTGGCCCGGGTGCAATTATTACCTATCGTCGGCGAATACGCTCGGCCTAATTGAATTTGATCATTTTTTCAGATAAAGTGAATTACAATTTGAATAAAAACTTGGATAGAATGCGACCGGGGGACAGCAATTCCAGATATTCAGAAGTCAGCGAGAATACCTCGTTGATTACCAGAAAAATAATCGGAGAACTGAAGGGGTTGAATCACAGTTGGTTTTGTTAAAATTAAATAATATATTCAATTTTATCAGTTCGATCTTTATGATGTATGGATCGTCGATTGCCGTCTCGAGCGCACGTGAATGCGTATATATAATTCCTGTCTATTACCTATCCACTACCCCCTCCCCCTAAACCCGGAGCATGACCTTTTTCTGTGATGTTTATGGTTTTGGACCAGTTGGAGTTGAAACTTTGAACTGACAGTAATCGTTTATCAGTGGAACCGTAGGCTTTGAAAATTGTATTAATTATCGCCCAGCTGCGTGGGGCTGATATTGTCTATGTGTGTTTCGATTTTTAGCTGTGCGTACCGAAATCTATATCTGCGCTTATTGCATGACACTTCGCGCTATCACCGAAGTGTGTGTCCAAGAATACTTTGTGCGGTACAACGGAGTACGTGTCCATTGGAAAATCCAGAAAGAAGCGTTTCAATAATAATAAATAATAACGGCTATTTTAAATCCTAGTCCTGGTACACATTACTATTATCATTACAAACAAATTTCAAATGCCAAATACAAAATAATATTCTTTACTTTAAATAAAATAGCAAGAATATAGAAATACTTATAGTGGTAGGAAATGTACCAAGGTAGAGGAAGAAGGAAAGAAGATCATCCATTATCTACGCAGAGCAATACAAGCGAACACAACCTTATTAAGGAATTAACTGAAATTTTTTTTACATGTTTTGCATTTTGAAACAATTAGCAAAACGAAGACAATACTACATATATAGATTAGTTTTATTCTACCTTAAAAATAACAGTCCAAAAATTTTTTGATTGTTAAATATGTTTATAAATAATTGCATTTTTTTTGTCATTTGATTGTTATAAACATCTTGCAGCACGCACGCCACTGCTTCAAGTGTTTATTTCAAAAGTCTGATTTAATTACGGCAATCGTAGCCTCGTAACTGAACGGGGCTCGGGGTATTATAACACATATTAAGATTCTTGAACTTTTTTCGACTAATAAAAGAGAAGGCTTTCGCGAGAAATGATTCAATTCCAAGACAGCTCATTTTTAAATCGAAAGCTTATATTTATTTCGACCATTAAAAACCTGTGGGATCGTACAAATGAACGATTTAAAAAAAATGGTTTGCGTCTTAAATATGAAAAAAGTATTTTAAAATTCGTATAATACGGCAATGCTAAAAAATTATGGTTAACACACATACGTAGGGCCGTGCAGGGCACATTACAATAATCTGCGGAAAGGTATAATTTAAAATGAAATAATTATTTATTAAAATAGATGATAAATTAGAATCAGCATAATAATCAAGATTAAAATAATTCTCACTTTTAATGATATAAGGTATGTGCATGCATATTTCCAAAAAAAATATTCTATACTAGTTTGGCATTTAAGTTTTCAACAAATATGGGACTTTGTAGTCTTATTAAATATTTAATTTAATCTTAAAAGAAATCGCGTCAGATGAAATGGTAATACATTTCCCCGGATAGGAAAAGGTTTGTATCCCGATGATAACATTTTTTTGATAGGTGTAATTTTTTCTATATACCTTTCTAATTGATTTGTTTTAATATGCTTTTGATAAAATGCTTCAAAAACATTCAAACACGTGTTCAAGAGTAGTCATCAATAATGTGAGGTATAGAATCAAAAGCAGACATGTCCACTTTGCCTGTTTTCAAGTAAAATGCAGATAATCATTTTGCAATTTGAAATCATATTAAAAATGACCAGTAACCACGGGTCACATTACCACACACTGTCGTCTTATTGGCCGAAAACATATTTGTCTGGGTTTGAATCAATTATATATTGGACATGTCCGCGATTGAAGTAATAAGCCAATTTTAATTGCGTTTTTATACGAAATTCAATGATTTTTGTCTAATTTCGAGAGAGTAGTATTTTAGGTAATAATTTGTTTTATATTTGTACATACATAATTAAAAAACCATAAAAATTGGACATGTCTGTTTTTAATTCTAAACTTCACATTTGTAAAGCTGCCACTACTGTCAGAAAATCACTTTCAAACACGTCACGCTCATTTTGTTCCTAAACACCTCATTTAAATTATTATAAAATATAGTAATATCCGGGGATACATCACACCCCGCTCGAGATGGCAAAGGTTAATAAGATGAATTATTTTGCAAGTTTCGTGCATGTTCAGGCAATTGTAACGTGCAAGTTGCTAATTGTTGAGAATTAATAGGTTTTTTTTTTACATGTAATACTTATTTAAGTAATCAACAATTAAATTATGTTAATATGCGGTTGAAATGCAGCTGACCATGGCAAACCAGTCCCATAAATACATAATGCATCTGTAATTGTTGCCGGGTCCAACGCAGCAGACGTCACCAGGTTAATGAAGACACATAAAAATAAATTCAATTACGACTTTGTATCATTTACCTGGAATGGAAAACGGACGTGATATGTCAGACGAGGTATTAACTCGATTCAATTATATCAGAGCCGAGTCCAGTCTTCATAAATATCAATTCACATATCGATATTGAAATAATAGTATTGCTTACTGCAAATCTTTCGTTTTATAATGTGTGGATCGATTTTTATCTTAATCTTTTCATTATTATATACTTATTAATTTTTTCTATTTTGGCATTTATTATTTTGTTTAATATGTATTTTTCTTTATTTTTTGCAAAATTACTTTGCGGTAACATATTATATAAAATATTAAAAAAAAAAAAAACACTTTGTATAAACCACTATTTATTGATTAATCAACATGTTTTATGACCAATGGTCCCTTCTTCAGAAAAATCACTAAAATAAAAATTGCAAACTTAGACAAAAAACAAAACAAATTTAAAATAATTTGGTTATTTAAGGCACCATTTGTCTTAAAACATGTTGATATATCAATAAATAATGGTTTAAACTATTTTTGTTCTTCGATTTTGTAAATATTATTGTTTTGACTGATTTTGCTGTTGGATATAACGGATGAACTTGTCTCCTTTAACACGGACTTTGGCCTAGTTAACCTTTCCCATACGATGCTAAAATAATATCGCGCGCTACGGTGCTGTAAACTCAGTGTACATGGAGATTTTTAAGTCGGATAAATATTAATATTTTATATTTATATTAATCATTAAAATAATAGTTGACATATATATATAAATATCAATTATTATGAAAAAGTGCTAAGAATGAGAAAAAACATTGGTTATACGGAACGACAATACAAAGACGCATAAGACACGCTTAACCCAGCTGGAGTACGCTCTCGCTCTGTCACTAATGTCAGCAGCCCACTCTCCCCGAGGCTCCTCATCTCGCCCCGCCTTGTTCGAGCTCCGACCGGAACGAAGCGTAGACGGGGCGAGACGACCCGTGTTGACACGAGAGTAGGCGATGCAAGCCGAGAGCTGCAGTACATTCTCGTGCTCAGCTCTTCTCGCCGTGCCTCGGCGAGAGTGGACTGCTGACATAACTGAAGTGATGATCGGCATCCGGCACCCCGCGCCCCGCGCACTACGCCATCCGCACCTCTTTAACGTACACATACAAATCACTGTTGCGTATGGTAAATACGTATATATTGTAATTATTTTATCCTATACATAAATATATTACGGAGGAATACCTAATATGTGAACTCTGTATTTAGTATATTTAGAGAGATATTCACATAATTAGAGGCAATGTCAACTCTGTTTACATCACCGGAGAGGAAAGGTTAAGGTGACTACTTGCCTTAAATAAATAAAGAATTAAATTGCACATAAGTTTAATCAAGTAGCCAGGCGATTAATTTTTATTTATTTGATGGTAGAGGGCGCTTTATATGAATTTTGATATCCATAGCGAAAAGGGTTGTTTTTTTAATGTGACGGAAGATTATCAATTTTACAAATTTTCCGTCAACCGATATTTTAAAGTTCATGTCATCCCATAAATTCCCACATTCAACAGATAAATAATGCGTGTCAATAAATCCACCCGATGCCGTATCTACCTACACACCACTCAGGTAGCCACTACAATAAATCCAAACGGTTAGCATTATTTAATTATCCGGCGGCCCTCCTGGATGCCCAATGTCCTCAATTACCCCGCTCCCCCCGCGGGGGACGATGTCCTGAGACGTCATTACTACGCTCAATTAGCCCCGACCTACCCACTGGTATTGACGCTCTAATCACACAACCGATCGCAACCGCGGTTCGCCGTCCGACGCTGCACGGTGCCAGTACTCGGCCGAGTACTCTTGACAATTCCCGTAAATGCTCGCACGCACGATGCATTCAATACACATATAGTTAAAACTTATAAATGAAGATATTATTATATGTATGCAACTTATACTAATAAATTATACTTTATTTTAACATGGCACATGTGTTTTGTAAAACTGTGTTGCGTGATGGCATAGATGCCGGAAGAAACAGGATTCGGAAGGAAGTTCCACTCACCACAATCCGTTCTTCTGGCACCTCCAATGTGGACTGTAACTTAGGGTTTTGACACTATCTCCGTTCAGGATCTTTTATGATTCAGACTGCAATAGATGGTCACGTAGACACACTTCTCACTCTATTTTACACTGCGAAATCCTTTGTAACCGTACCGGTTCGGGGTCGCCGATCGACTGGCCCCATGGCAGGTACATCATTCTCGTTCAAGCACAAATATGTCCCAAACAAACTGTGTTATAAAAAGTTCGTGACATTTTATAGAATAACATAAAATGAACTAATAAAATAAATGTCTAAAATATACATAGTTTTTATTTTCCCCAAAACAATAGAACAACGTCTGAACTTCTAATAAAATTCAGTCAGTATTTGAACAGTCAATATTAAACAAAATACAATGATCTGTTTATGAGGTGGGGCGGGGTGAATCAGAATACTTGAGGTATGTAGGGGTGGTATGATACATATATCTGCGATATACAATACGGTTTTTTTTAAACTACCACAAGAATAATAGTATTGAATAGACGCAGTTAAAATCGTATAAAAAATAAAAATATCGTATTATTGTGCAAACGCCATGCACTCATCATCGAGCATCGTCCTAGACTCGAATTTAAGATAGATATTTTTTTAAATTAAATTACAGTAATATAAATTTTTAATTTCTCGTCAATATTGACGAGTGCCAGAGACAGTTGAAAATATTGAAGGTTGAAAAACAAAACAATTTTTTTTAAATAAGATAAATCGCGTGAGAACCTCTATTACTTAAGCATAACGTACTCATACGATTTTACATCATCATTTTATTATAATATGTACCGAATATTTGTAATGTATTATAAACTATATATCAAGTATGTTTGTCAGTGTGTAGCGCTAAAAGGTCATTAATTGTAACAAAACATTTTTTAAATAATTTTATAATATCGAGTCTTCCCGATTTTATTCAGGTTTATGAAAATCATTTTTATCATTTAAGATAGAAAGTCAAGATGTAAACTTTTACTCGTCCTTGGATGGGCGCATAGCGTTAATTTTGATTCGTAAGTTACAAAAGTTTTCTTTTTGTTCATTTAAAATATTAATAAACAAATATCAGATATCTCATAGAGACAAAGCTATTTTTAATTATATTTTAATGGAAAATATATGCCCCTCAAGCTGACGGTAAATTGGTGAAGTTATATATAAATATATAAAGTAATCACTTAAGCCAGCCGAAGACAGGTCGTAAGCCCTGTAATTACCCCATACTTCCATATGTTTTCCATTGAAATATAATAAAAAATAGCTTTGTCTCTATGAGATATCTGATATTTGTTTAATAACAGTGCCTTTGTAGGTAAAAATCCAGTAATTGTGTGTTCTTGGACATAATCAAATATTGCTAATAAAATATTAGTACCTGCTATTTCACTTTACAGTCTTATTTGGTCGATTTGTGTTCAATAATAAAAAGAGGCTTCAATTTTTTCAACACATCCTTAATTTTTCATTTTTCAAGACATTTTTCTTCCTGAATCTCTAGCGCTTTTGTTTTTATTTTGTCCAACAACCTGCCTAATATTGTCTGTCTATCGCGACTTGTGACTGATAATAAGACGTGACAACGATAAAGTCAGGAAAGGTAGGCTTGTGTAATTCTAGCGCGAGAGACATGTTTCTTTCAGACGTCAAGATGTCAGCAGAAACGTTACACTTGACTAAAACAATGCCACACCAAAAAAGGGATAAACTATTCATTCCGTAATTCAAATTATGCGATGAAGGTAGATGATTTTTTGATGCACAGTGGTGACTCTATTTATTCATACATTCTGTCTAGACAATACGCGACGTTCTCTTGATGTATGGCATTTTTTGCCACAAAGGTTCTGATCTGACGATATTAATGTCGTTTATGTTTTGTTTCGGACGTTATTCACGGAAGCAAGCAGGATATACGGTAGGCTGGCTTCTTTTGATCGCGAGAAAAATGACACAAATTTTATTTGGAAAACGGCTGGATCTCTAATGCTAGCAGCAAAAGACCGAGATGAATGGAAAAGGTAAATTAAAAAGTTGAAATAATACAAATTAAATGTATTAATTAGAAAGATAAACATACAATCAATTTTAACGAAAAGTATTGTTGTTGCTACCGGTATTCGAACCTGCATTAACCGATTATGCTATACCAACACAGCGCTTTGACGACAAATTTTTCGAACCTATATGTTACACTTTTCAAATTAATACATCCTATAGTTCCATTATTTGAAAGCCATCTTCTTTATTTTTATTAAAAATAAAGTTGATCTAAATCGGTTGGTTCAATCGTCTCTCGATATAAAGTCAATATTAATGGTTGAAAGATATAATCGTGTGAAATGCATATTGCTTTTAAATACCATTTATCGATCAATTATTTCAATGAAAAATTAAGAACGCTGTTTTATCGACATGTATGCATGTAATAATTATATACCTATATGCAGTTTCTGTTATTTCATTTGATACAATAAAACACATATTACTGTCGCTTTACAGCCTCTATCTAGCAAACTAATTTTTTCCATAAAACTTATTTTTAAATGTTAAAAATATAATTTATTATAAAAAATGGGATGTGATCTACCACAGTACTTACGTGTAACCTAATAGAATCAATTAACGCAAACAAATATCCAATCCGACGTATTCTTACTACCCGGCAACAGATTATTTCGGATCTCACCGCCCTAGCGGCAATAATTACAAACATCAAGATATCTGAAAGGTTTGTGCCTTCGATAACATCATGGAATCTCGCATTCACAGCGTAGATTTTGCTATTCGCAAGTCGTAAAGACTGTTAAGCGTGATTTGATTCACAATGCAGGAGTAGTGCTGTAGCAGCGTCTATTAAGACTGATGATTGGATTTGAAGATAATCAATTACAAGTATAATTACGACTTCTCCCTTCTATCATCATGTTCATCACCACCGACCTTTCCTGCCTCTCGTCTGACCACCTTCGCTGACCCGCGCTGACCTACTTACGCCAGCTAATTTAGAAGACTTCTTTGTTGCAAGGACTGATTCGTGATTTTATAATTTGCTGGATTGCATTACAACAAAATACGTGTATATTACACCTATATTTTAAATGCTGTGGAAAAAAATGTGAAAAATACTAGATAATAACAATCATTTTTAAGATTTTCACATTAGTTTTGTACTTCAATTATCATTTGTTAATTTTCAGCTATCATTCTTTCTGATTAATACCCAATGACATGAGTGATTGAAAACTGTCTCTGAAATTACGTTATTATTATTAAATACGTAGTTCTCTATTATAAACAATTTCATCATTGTATTAAATTATTTATTCGCATAAAAATATATTTTATTAACAGCTTCCAATCAAAAATAAGTCAATAAAAATATAGCGAACTATGAACAAAACATAAATTCCATAAAAAAAGAGTATTTTAGTTAACAATATTTTGCGATGGAATCACAACAGTATTTTGAGTTACCCGGTGACTGTTATCGAGAGATGTCAATAATTTCGTGATTTTGAGTTCATCTAACATAATCCAAGATGCTAAATGGTTTTCGGTACCCAGAACAGAAAAATAAATAGATTTCATTTTACAGTTAAATTTACTAAACTGTCAGATAGGCGAAAAAACATAAATTAATAAGCGCTGTACTACCTACCCACTTTATAAATCATCTCAATCAATTTTGTTTCCGAAGATTGATTTCTCCCTTTCTCCATTACAAATTACTTTCTGGCGATATCATTTATCATTTCTTAAATGAAGAGTTTTACATAATTCAGACGGGGCTATTTTTTTTTACCGCTAGATGATATATCTGATTTTTTTTTTGTTATATCATCTTGATATACTTCGTTACTTTTGTAAGTTTCAATGTTTATACAGATCAATCTAATGAATAATAAATGTTTCAGTGATGTTTGAGTTGTTTGATTTGTATTCAGACACACCCATGCGACATTTGACAAAGTAAAGATGAATACAAGAACTTTTATTCGAAAGTATTGAACCTTTTCGAAATATTGAGGATTTCGGTTAAAACGAAATTCTAGGGACCGGAATACGATTAACTGTTACGCGAATTTGGTATTTATTTATTAGTATAAACGTAAGCCACGCGGGTGGCTAAATAATTTCCAGTTCACTAATAATCGAAATGTTTCATGTGTTAAAAAGTTGCCACTCGATAATTTCGTTTCGTCTAAGGACTTATTTTTAATTTCTCCCGATTGTGACAATTTGTGATTATTGGGTTGCGTCGAGACATGTCTTTCTTCAGTCGGAGGTTCAGCATCTTATTCGGTCTACCCCGGTACTTATCGAGAAGTTTCCATCATCGAAAGTGACCTTTAATTAGAAATTCTCCTCTTTTCGAAAGACTTTGTCCGCACCTTTGATTGTTCCTCGAATAGTCTCATTTCTGATTCTATCTAACCTGGTGACGTCATGACCACCGAAGCATACGAAATTGCTTGTCAAACTGGCTAACTTGCAATCATATATAATGAACTTCATACTTCATACTGGTGAGAATAATGAGGATTGAAAATAAATCGGACTAAACATAGAATGTCATATAAAACGATTTGAATGCATTAAAAATGTCACATTTGATGGAAATGGAGGATGTATCGTGAATGAAAAAAGGATAGGAGAGTGAAATAGTACATATTATATTCCCACAGCAACAACGGATAGACAACTAGTAATAATAATTTAATAATAATTATCAATAAAATAATTAGTAGAAAAAAGCATAACCAGCGGATATTCCACAGCAGATCTCTGAGACTGGAAGTTTTTGATTTCAATAATTACTGTAGAAAAGCTTGTTTCAGTAATTATATAATGACTCATTACAAGTAATTACTGTGCGTGTTCCATCCAGTTCTGGGTCCAATCGTTGAATATCTACCCGGCACAGGTGAGTCGAGAATCAATACAGGTTATCAGATATCTCAGTTATAGAAATAAACGAGTTTAGAAAATAGAGATATCGCGTATTCTTTCCGAGTCGTAATGTCCATTTCTTCGTTGGAACTAACTACTATCGATTTGAAAACGACACAAGTTACGAGTCAAATATTAACCGTCACTATTGCAATGTACGATGTAAAGCCGGCCATACACGCTACGGTATACTCGACAGGTATACCTGTTCAAGTAAACATGACAAGTTAACCGATGCTCAACTCTGGCCATACACGTAGCGGCCAATATGTGACAATCTACAGTACAGTCTGTATCGGTACAGCCCAACTACGACGATGCGGTAGCTCTGGTAGGTCTTCTCGTCATCCTACTAAAGAAAGAAAGATTACCGCGACAAAAGTTTTGTAAAGAATGGTTGTTAAAAATAAACCAATACAGAATTAAATGTAGAGTGTAATTATTGAAAAATGGATGGCTCAGATTTATACAATTCAATAAAATCTTCCACAATTGCGCTGCGCCATTTTTCGAACTACCCAACGCGACTTTTCCCTTCGCGTGGATGGAACAACTGAGACCTACGCCCTGGAGTAACACGCACACACAGGTAGAAAATATTAATTTTCAATTGTTATCAGGTCGCCTATACAGATACGGATACCTGCCAGTTTTGTCACATACACGCTCTGGTTTGCCTATACAGGCGACCTGAACAGGTATACCTGTCAGGTATAACATTGCATGTATGGCCGGCTTAACACTTTAATGGACGTGTCCACGCTGTATGTCATAAGGTCGGCTGACTTCACATAATTTATAGATGATTTTATTGGAGCCGTAGTATGGAGACGTAATCCACCATCTCGTACTATTAACATTTAATGTATAATTTACTTAATACATTTAAATTATAGAATGGACTGATGCTGTTCGCGCGGCTAGTACCAACAATACAACAATAAAATTGAACACAAATCTTAGGCTTTGACGTTACTTAATGGCAGTTGTGGATGGTTATTGCCATCTAATTTAGATATGAATGTTAATAAATTCAAATTTAGTCAAATTGATACACTAAGTATTTGTAATGTGGATAAATTAATAATATATTAAGTTTAAAATGTTGTCATATTGTATATTTGTTTTTATTTGTTTGTGTTTTATTTTTAATGTACAGATTAACAACATACCATTAATGTCCTATCCGACAATGTAAAATAATTGTACAAGACAATTAGTTGAGTAATATGATGCAGAATACATTTATTTAGGATTATTATCTAATAATAATTTAATTTTTTGCACAACAGTTTTTTAATAATATTTACCTGTATTCTCGCTTCGGTGAGACCAATTTTCATAGCTAGTTCCTCTCTGAAAAAGAAAAAATATATTAAAATATGAATTAAATATATTAATTATAAAGATATACATATAAAATTAATTTTATCGAAAAATATTGTTGTTGCACCATCGGGATTCGAACCTGGATCTCTTTCCTAACCGGGGAAGGTGCTTTATCCAACTAAGCTACAGCGACATTATTTTTAGCGACAATTTTCGACCCTATATGTTACCTTTTTGATATTAATACATTTAATCGTTCCATTAATAATTACAACTTCACAATAAGAATGTGTTCTCCTAAAAAATATATATTAATTATTAACATTTTTTTTATATACTATTAAATATCAAATATTCTTTTTTTAGTAATTACTGCAATTTTTCCCTATGACGCAATATGATCCAATTACTCATCGCTATGGTATTAATTAAAAATTGAATGCATAAATTCAAATAGTTCTAAAAAACTCTTGGACAAAAATCACTTCATTATTTTCTGAAATAGTGTAGTCGGCTTAGACACTCGCGAAGTATTTTTAATACTACAATAAATTAATCATTAATCGTCCAAAGTAACACAAAATTATGTAATATTAGTTTAAGAAGCTGAATACGTTCTTGCCAATTAAGATGAATATGTTCTCCAGTATATTACCTCGTTTAATTAATTAGCCAATTCACTTATTTGTGCAACAGTACCCAGAGAAGCACTTATTCATATCAAATATTTAAAGACAAATATCTTGTTTTGAGTTGAGTGTGAATTAACATTCAACTTTCAGCTGCGATAAATAATATGGATCATTAAACACTATCATAATATAAATTATGTTCTTAGATGTAAGAGAGAATAGAAACATTTTAATACAAACTGTATACGAACTCGTACCATAAATATGACCAAATTATACGGTTTATAATAGTAAAGTTAAAGACTAGAATGGTAATACAAATTAAATTTATCAATCAGAAAGATATACAGATAAAATCTATAATATATTTCTAGTGATATAATGATTAATTTAATTTGTATTAAGATACTGCAGAACTTTATTCTAAAAATGCAACTTCACAACAACGAAAAAAGGGTTCTCCTTAAAGTAAACTAGAATAGTATTTAGCACATTTTCTTCAGAAACAATTTTATAATAAAAAAAATATTTTATGTTCCAAAACAATTAAAATACGGCCGCATCGACGCACGCTAAAGGTTTCTTGGATTGGAAAGCAAGCTGCATACTTTTGATACATTCTCCGTAATGAGAAATATGATATCATTATGCAGGGGAAGACAAGACAGCAGAGGCGTAGGTAGAAAGTGATTATCTTGGCTGCCTTCAAAAGTGGATAAATCAACATACTGGAACTTGGTCGCCAACCTTCGATATACGACAGCACGTGAAGAAGGAGACAATATGTGCGATGCTGCTTAATTAATTGCACGCACCAATGTTTGGAGTTCTGAACACATTTCATTTTCGTCATTGACATGAGAATCACTGGAGTGACTGGACAATAATATTATTGCGCAATGCCTGGAAATTCTGAAAGCAAATCAGTAATAACTACTTGTTCAATGTACCTATAAAAAGTCCTGCATAACTCTATGTACAATATATTAGACCATATTCTTCAGGAATTCAAGAAGCTGTGTGGTATTAAATATTACACCCAGATCGGATGAAATCGATTATTTTTTTACGATAATTTTTTTTTTATAAAATGTACCCATCTGAAATAGAGGTTGCGACCCTTGAATCAGATGCCAGTGCTTTATTTTTAGACTTAAATTAAATTAAATTATATTAAAATTAGTACTAAATATCTTTAAATAGTTTTAAAAATTGTCTTTGTCTCTCCTGACTTTTTAGTTTAAGACTAGTGTTTAGTGTTTACGTCTTACAACGTAAAATATATCAAATACATAGCCTCTTATAAATACATATTAACTAACAAATAATATTTAACATAAAAAAAAATTACAGAGGGCGTGATATGCAGTAAGAGTCCGTTAACATTCCCGAGGTATTCTTACTCAAGCCAATAACTCTTAAAAACGAGACGAAGATGTGGACCACAACGAAGTCCACAATGAATCAACATCACTTAGTACTCTCTCCGTTCATGAGTGACACAGACATAAAAATATTTAAGCATATTATATCTCAACAATACCACTGAAATAACACAAGACCTCTAGAAAATTATAATCTTGCAAATGATACAATTTCATATAACAAATGCTAGAGGGACTTGGCGCTCGGTAGGGTTTCTACCGAAGGGTTCCTACTCGACGAAAGCAATTGAAGCGAATAATGATAGGTGAGAAACCAAGTGAAGATGGGTTTGGAACCGCGATTAAAAAGCGTTAATTAATTTTAAATTTTGTATAAGAATTTATTGTATCACCAGGAATCATATATTTTATTTAAATAAAATAATAAAATTCTTATTTCGAATAAGATTTGTGAAATATTATATAAACATCTGGTTGTGGTACTCAGTACCTGCTCAGAATTGCTGGCGATAATTCCATCAATTCCCTTCGTCAGTGAACTGCCAATCGATTACGAAAATTGTGTGATTCAGAGATGCATTGATAGTAGGGTGGTCGCTAAGTTCATTTAATAATGCTTATTAATAAAATAGAATAAAATATTTTAGTATTACTGTACTGCTGTTTAATAACTATTATAAATGTGAGATTAATAATAAAGTAATGTTATGAAACAAAGGAATTTAATTGTAACCAATTTCACAATATTTTTTACCTATGAAACAATTTTTGTTATTATGAATCGATGTCTTGAAATTTGTTAGAGCACTATATATTATTATATCGTTTATCATATGTAGAAAGAAGGTGTACATTCCTTAGTTTTTTTAATTTGATTTATAAATTTTAAGTTCTAAGAAATTTTTATAGAATTATTTTAAGGTTACATGAAAGTATTAATAATACAGCGTTAGATTTTTCAAAATTATTTACCGGCACTGGAAATGATAATGCATCACGTGTGGATCAGCACACCGATATAAGCACTACACTTAGAATACTTATTTTGATAGAATTTTTTTTTTTTATAGGCATTATATTCTCGACCAAAAACTTGTCAATGGAGATGAAAAATACATCATCCACCTCTATCCCTATTTCAACAATCTGGACTTGAGTTTATCTTTCGTCGAATTAAACAAAAAAAAAACGTGAGAAAAAATCAAAATACACAAAGTTCGCATTTTATGCAACTATTTAAAAAAAATGTTAATAACAACCGAATTAAGGGAAACCTCAGTCTTATTCTTGCATTTCATTATGCGGGGAAAGGTAAAAAGCAACAGAGGAGGACCCTCAGCATACAGTATACTTCTATGTACATAAATACATCAATTAAGGTAGCTTGGGCACGTCTTGCGAATTCCAAAGAAACGACTAGCAAGGGATATCTTCTTGGGAATTCCGGAAGAAAGGCGGCCGGTTCCAAGAGGATGAAAATGATAATGATGATTAGCTTCAAAAAGGGACTTAAAATCCAAAAACTTCTCACAGGGTAAACCAGCATACAGTATATTATCACACACACTAGATAGATGAGAAGAAGATTTACATATTCATTTCCGACATCGATTCTGCGAACACCCGGTACGGGACGAAGCCATGTGAAAATCAGATGTAATAGAGATTCAGTAATGCCTCGCAGCAGCGGCGTAATGAGGTCTAATAGACTATACACACAGCCCTGGCCGCGGAACGTGATCTATGTGGCCGGCTAATTATCGGCAGCTCCAAGACGATATGGAAGAACCGCTCATGACGCTGAGAATTCCCTCTGCAGCGGCAATTATATAACCTGGTATATTGAATTGCTCAAACACCGGTCACCGGAGTCATTGTGTCGACTGCGGTATTTGTAATTGGACAAGTAGGTACCAGCATCGGAGTGGTGAATGAATGCACCTTGGTTCAATTTCCCATCATGAGTCATAGTACTTGATAATATTATCTTTCTTATTTTGATATCATATATTATATTATACATACTAATTGTTTTATTTCTATCATATGACACAAGGTTGACAGATTTAGGAACAATATTTTTTTAATTATTAAGGAGAACATAATTCTGTGGTATTTTAATACAAATTAAATGATCAATTAGAAAGATATACAGAAAAATTTAATCTATCGAAAAAATGTGTTCTCCTTAATATGTCAGTTGTATGAAAGTTTCTAAAATTTTATAAAATGGATTAATTAATTTGATTCTGGCATCTCCTACCGGGTTTACTCAAAGGTATTTAAGATTCTCCGTAATTCATAGTGGATTGCTTTCCAAAATGGAATAGTAGATGTATCTAGATAGATATATATATAATATTTTTTCTGTATATCTCTCTAATTGATAAATTTAATTTGTATTCCTAAATTTTTTGTTCACATAGTATTCGAATTGACTGAAATGTACCCGATTTTTCGGGTACCTAACGTATCCGATGTTTACAAAGGTACCGAAAACATTTTGATAGAATATCAGAGAGGTTTGAAGAAAAACAAATCAAAATATGTGTGTATTGGAATTATTTTTAATGTATAATAATGTCAATTTTATATTTTAACTCACCTCGTAAATACATCAGGATAGTGGGTTCTCGCGAAGGCCTTTTCCAACTCTTCGAGCTGAAAGCTGGTGAACGTCGTCCTGTACCGCCTCTGCTTCCTCTTAGGAGCGAACTCATCCATTTCTCCATCGCTGTTATTATCCGAGGGGTTGCTGTGGGTGCTGCCCGGGGGTCCGGATCTCTCCCCGGGCGAGTGCATTCCGTGGTGAGCGTCCGGCGGCGTGTGCAGCGTTCGGTGGTTGTCGAGCGGCGAGTTGAGCGGGCGATGATTGTCGTGCGGCGAATGGATCGTGCGGTAACCTTCGCTGTGCGGCGAATTCATCGATCTGTGATTGTCGAGCGGCGAGTTGAGCGATCTGTGATTGTCAAGCGGCGAGTTGAGTGACCGGTGATTATCGTGCGGCGAGTGGATCGTGCGGCGGCCCTCGTGCGGCGAGTGCAGCATGCGATGCTCGCTCTCCGGGGGGGAGTGGAGGGAGCGGTGGATGTCCGGAGGGGAGTCGGATGTCGGAGGCGGACGGGGGGATGCTTCTTCCGGTTTGGCCTCCTCGGATATGCCCATGGCGGGGGTGGAAGGTATCGTGGGCGGCGGAGGAAGGCGAGTCTGATCTTGCACCAGGAACTCTGTAAAGAATGATAAAAAACCAATAAGTGTTTTTTCGTCAAGGTCAAGTGTATATTACATATTATAGTATTTTAATGGAATTATTACATATAAATATAAAATGGCATTGTTTAGTTATCTCATGAATATATTTTATTGTTTAATAACTCCTTGAAAACGGTTATTTTTATTATTTATTAACGCTCATCAAAAATTCTGATGACAAATATTATCGTCAAAAATGTTGTTGCAAAATGTTGACCCAGTTGTTGACGAATGAGGCGCTTGCTTTCATTTTGACAGTTAATTTAATGTTGAGTTCAGTCAGTGCAGTTCTTTAAGGGATTATAAATTATAATTATAAATATATTTACATTGGAAAATTTTCAATAATTTGTTGCAGTCGTCGCGCAGAATTGTCTAGGGATCGTTTCATACGTCTAATACAAAGTCATTATTATTTAATAAGCCCGAAATATATTAAAAGACTACACACATATTTTCAAAGTAATCAGTTTTCCTCCACCCACAATCACATTTTTTGCACTCATTACTAGTCGGTTATAATGTTGTTATAAAACCATTTATATTTTAGTAACAATTTAATGGCGCAGTGTTTTTACAAACAAATAGAAATTGCGCCAATTATTCAACCCCTTTAGCGACACGCAATGTTAACTGACGTAAATACTGCGGCACTTTACGATGTAAACGGCGCAAAAACGTCACTGCCGTCAACTCGAGTGAGTCAAACAGTCACTCTCAATCCGTTGACGGCCTCGCCTGTCGGCAGACCGTTGTGTTCGTTAAACATACACGTGTCTCGGTCACACGCACTACTTCGAACAGGGCCCTTTTTGGAAACATTCAAAAAGTTGCTGAAGGCGGATGTACAAATATTTCATACTCCAAGTATTAATTCAATTAATTAAATACTCTACAGAGTGGTGTATGTTTCTAGAAAATCGTCATCTCAAGAAGAGCAAGAGAACGGTCTCCTACATAATGGATAGACAATAGTTGATAGGTTAACTGGGTCCTCCTTAAACGCTGAAATCAACGTGGCTCAAGACCAAGAAGAATGGAGACGTGTTGTATCACACATCTAGTTCCAGATAGATCAGGAGACAACAATGCTCAAAATTAAGCAAGAAAATAAAATAAATATTAGCATCCTGGAGAAGTTAATCGCAGAATCATCCTCGCTTGGGTCGCGTTTCCTAAATACGGAACAACCGTTACCACCAAATCGCAATTTCTCGCAAAAGAAAATTCTTCGATCAGTGTGTCCTACCAGTTTTCACACACGAAGTTGATATAATGACACGAACCAAGCACTCTGCACCAGTGCCGGCCCTAGCCTCTGTGGCGCCCTCGGACGAAATTTTTCTGGGCGCCCCCATCCCTGATTTAAAAAAAAACGATGGATATGTTGAACCATTCTCTTAGATTTTGCAACTACAATGTCCTCCTGCGACCAGACTCTATTTTTCGTGATTCGTTCTTGCACTGATGAAAAGGTAGAGAGTGTTGTATTACATATCTCCCAAGTTTTAATTCACATGGGGAAAAATTCAAATTCCCGAATCTTCATTGATTTCTTTGCTCATTTCCTAGTTATATATTATTAAAATTACGGTGAACTTTACGGTCAGTCTTTTTTGACGGCACCCAATAAGCTGTAATTATTGTGATACTGGAGAATTAGCTGCCATTCTCCAGGGCAACACTCCAGCGGAGACGTTTGTGATGATATTTGAAGAAGCTGATGGGTCTTCTGGATCTGGAGGACGCCCTCCGACTTGCTCGGTGCCCCGGCTTGCCCGGCGCCGGGGCGTTATCATATTGCGTAGTAATAACGTATTAAAAGACTACCACAGATGTGGAAAAATGCTTTATTTTATTTGGAAAATAAGCAGTTAATCGATATAAAAAAAAATCATAATAAAGTGTAACAAAAATTGAACCAATTACATGTTTTTTCTGAAATAATAATATACTTGATGCAGTGTAAGACAGTAATTTGAAAAATACTTATTTAATAGATTAATAACTTATTAAGACTTTAATTGGAAAGGAATAAGAACTTTCTTCTCTATTACAGAAATACAAAAATATCAGTAGAAACGAGAGCAAAAGTATAAAATAAAAATATAAACAGAGGAAAAATAAAAGTTATAAAGAATAAAATTTTCCAGAGTAACGGGAGGGTGAGCGGAAATGAAAATGGGATAAAGAATAAAAATAAAATGAAGGCTATTAACGTTTATATTTTGAATTTTGATAAGTTAATTGTGGTGATTGTGCCTAGTTCATTTAAGTAAGAGTTGAAATAAAGGTAGGCTCGATATGCGTTTTGTTTGGCATTGGTGTTACAATGTGGAAAGTTGAATATAAGATTAGTTCTGGTTGACCTAGATGGCACTCAAATGGATATGCTTCTGAGTAAATCAAGATGTAAATCATTTTGTGTAAAAAGATGACATCTACAATAGACACGCATGCTGACAAAGATGGTGCGACATCCTAGAGAGTATTATAATACCTATACATGTTCATCCAGTATCCCTACTTTAATTTTTCCTTGATTATAATAGAAGCTGTTATTTCAGAAATTTGACAAAGTTTAAACCAAAATAAAAATCTATTTATTAATGTTGAAATCCTACCAAAAAAAGAACACAGCATTTAACTTAGATTAAAATAAAGATAATAATAATAATAAATAAAAATGTAGGGCGTTCTAAATTTTACTGCTAGTACAACACATTGGAATTATAATACACCGTACTGTCGAAGACTCGCTCTAGATTGAAGATTTATAAATATCATAGATGCTGATGTTGTCCAGTGTAAAAAAATGTACCTTCATACATACACAGTTGTACATCATTTTAGGTCATAAAACATTAAGTTTGAATTATATTTTTTAAATGTTTAAATTGCGACCGAAAAGGTTGAGAACCGCCTCATCTAGAGCGGCCGGTGTCGCGTTATTAACCCCGCAGTAATTGCTGTACAAGTAAATTAGTAACGGAATACTAGGACAGGTGTTGGGTACATTCAGCGCTGGGCCTCTTCGAGCTGCAGGCCTAGATACCGACATTGTTTTATTTCATATTATAAAAATAAATAAAAACAGTAAACCTCGGGCGTAGTGTTATTGTGGAGATATTCTTAACGATACAACCTTATGAAACCTTCGTGTAAGAGGGCGATCTCCCGTAAGATAGACAGATCAAATAAAATAAATGACAGGGCTCTCTATGCAGCTTTGCATGCAGAAGAAGGCCGGGAAGAATGGAAAAGGGTTTCCAAGGGAGCCACAGACTACAGAGAGATAAATTATATTAGTAACTTTGTTTATAAATTATCCGCATACATGTATATAAATAAAATTGAATGTATGTCTCTTTTTTATATAATCTTACACCCATTGATCGACCTAAGCCCAACATTTTAAAGTTTCTCTTTATGACCCTGTGTAAAACACACCCCCAACCCATTAATATTATGTGTATTAATTGATTGCCATTCTTTCCAAATTTTGCTCAAAAATCGTTTTATATTATAACTAAAACTGAAACCCGGATTGTATAAATTTGATTATAGATTCAAAATTATAAACATTATATAGATACGTAATGTTTTAATAATAATAACCTAAGAGGGTCAAAACGAAAAGCTCTGTCGTACTTATACAAATAATATTATTTTAGGAGAACACATTCTTATTGTGAAGTTGTAATTATTCAGAACATAGGTCTGTGATATTTTATATGTATATCTTTATAATTAATATATTTAATTCATATTTTAAATATCACAGACCTATGTTCTGAATAATTACAACTTCACAATAAGAATGTGTTCTCCTAAATAATGTTTTAATAATAATGAAATGGTAGGATTTTTTATTGGAGATTAGTTTATTTTTACGCTTAATTAAAAATATATATATATATAAGAGGGACAAAACGAAAAGCCCTGTCATATACAAATAATATTAGGTGAAATAGTCAGTATTTATAACGAAAATACATAAAACCTGTGACGAAAATGAGTGATATTTTAACATTTTCATTGGAGCACAATGACGTAATTTTTTTACATCAATCAAAATATATTGCTGGTCTTTTAATGACATGCACAACCCTATCGTCCAAGAGCCAAGACCTCTATTTGCACACGGGCTGTTGCAAAATTGTCTGCGTTTCTTGGTGGATTATATACTCACTCGTGTGCTCTCGCTCTCACTATGCAGTACCGTGCGGTGTTGTAGATTACTAACTTAATTATTACTGAACACAACCTTTGTCATTCGGTAAAATTGAGCTCAGCTATTTCCTTTATGGCTGCAATAAAGAACGAGTTTCGCAATTAACAATAGAATTTCAAGTATTCCGCCAATGTTCGATAATTACGATCGTAACAGGTTTCGATAAATTCGCAACGCGTTGAATTTTTTGCATTAATTTTCAAGCCCCGGTGTTGCAATGTACCGAGACGAGCCAGAACGCTGATATTTATATATCATGTATGTCTATCAAACGAACACAGACACGTGTACAAAGATACAATCATTTTTGTATATATATATATTTGTTTAGGACATATATTTACTATATTAATTAGAAAAATATACACATAAAATAAATTTTATCGAAAAATATTATTGTTGCGCCACCAGGATTCGAACCTGAATCTCTTTCCCAATCGGGGAAGGTGCATTATCCAACTATGCTACAGCGACAATATTTTTAGCGACAATTTTCGAACCTATATGTTATCTTTCTGATATTAATACATTTAATCGTTCCATTATATGAAAGAGCCATCTACCTTATTTTTACAGAATCTCAAATACCTTTGAGTAAACTGTTAGCAGACACCAGAATTATCAATTCATTTTTATTAAATTTTGGACACATTGATTTAGATAAATTGATTTTATATGTATATCTTTCTAATTAATATATTTAATTCATATTTAAAATATCACAGACCTATGTTCTGAATAATTTCAACTTCACAATAAGAATGTGTTCTCCTAATATATTTACTTTTGTAAGTATATATTTATTCTTGAACGAAAATAATGTATTTTGCCTTCTTCCCCATTCCTTTTCCCTCCCGGCACGCCACTGATTAGTCGATTGACGACCTTGAACTGGTACTGTTATGCCTGTTATGCGTGATTCAAAAGAATTACAATATTATACAATTGAGAATTCGCGACTATACAGTGTCATCTAAAGGAACTTAATACGAAATTAGTGATTAAAAATACAGTCCACATTTGGAGTTGCCAGCAGAACTGGATTGTGGTGACTGCCAAACTCTTTCCGTATATCCTGAATTCTTCCGGCATGTATGTTTATACGAAAAAATATTGAATCAAAATAAAGAATCTCCCAATAAATTATTTTACTAATTTAGTAGTATTCGCTCACCAAAACAGACAAAATAAATCAACATTCAAAAATAAAGAAATAAAAAAAAGTGACTGACATACCAAGGCGTGCATTTTATTTTTGAGTAAATTTCAATAAAAAATACCGCAGCAGAGTCTCATGACGCAGCTTCCGAAAAATTTCGATACACTTTTTTCGATTACGATCAGAAGACCTCGAAACAAACCGCCGTTAAATTTTTTATCTAAATTTAATACATACACACGTATATAGGATATAATGAATGTTGTGAGAATGATAACTCCCGTAGTTTTTAACAGATTTCTATCAAACTGTTCTAAAAACTTGACCTGATACATATCTCGGTTATTTTCGTTAACCGGCCTGATCCGTTATCTATTTTTCAAATGGCAGCTGTTAAAAAATTTGAACAACATTTGGGTAAAAAATACACACATACGGAATTGACCTAATTTGTCATTATCAGGATCCACTCACGTATTGGAAGTGTCCAATTAAACCACAGATTTGATTGTCTCTCAGCCTCAACTTAGCAGTTAGCCGCGTGCAATCTTCCTCGTCACCGAGTGTCGGTCCACAGATAGTCGAGATGTGAAGCGTACCACGGCGTACCTATTGAAAAATGATGTTTCCGTGTTTCCTTTTGCATTGTTTCCAGGAACGCTGGTCATGTGACCGACGACTTAAATGGCCGGAAGTCAGACACAATGAACAAAGTGTTGATTTAATTATTGCACTCATTTTAACATTGTTTTGCAAACGTTTATATAAATAATTGCACTTGAATCGTAATCTAATTGTATTGGAATGCATTCATTAATTATTGTTTTTGCTGAATATATCTATGTAAGGTAACAATTTATATAATAATTAAAAAATGATCACGACATGTTAGGCAAGGGTTTAAAGTCTGCTTTTTAAATCATTTTTTTATTGTTTTAAATATCCGCAGTATTATTATATATGAACATGTACACTAGAATTAATATTTTTTACACCCTTAATTTATTCATGTATGTTCTTAACTGTGCCAATAAACTCAAGTAGAGTTATAACATTGTTTCATTTATATCTATCCGTTATGATGAAACTCTACAAAGTTAACGCTAATTCACTAATATATTCCTCCACTTTTCTGGCCAGCCGCAGATGTGAGTGCTGTTACTAGAGCTTTTCCACTTGGCCAATACTACAATACCTGAGGATCTTTTTCTTCATTTACTTTCCTTGAAGTAACCCTTTAATAACTATCATTATCGACTAAATACAATTGCATTATGTTTGACGCGATAACCTCACACTTTCAGAATATGATATGGACAGCTATATAATATAGAACTGGTAGTACCCAAAATATTGGTTTAAATTCAATTAAACGTAACTTTAAAGTAAATAAACTTTAGTAATCAAATTAAGAACTCTTTGATTCTAATACAAGCATTCGTTTTTTAAACTAACACATTTTGTTTTAACCTCTTTGTTTGATTTAACGTCGACCGCTTCGTCAGAACGGACGCGCACTAGTTGATCCATAATATGCAAAACTAATCATTTGTTGGGCGGGGGTGTGGCCTGTCGTGGTGTGAGAGTGGGGGAAGGAGGTAACGACATAAATATTTGTTAAATTTAATTGATTATTAATTATATTAGATTTGGAATTAATACATTTTCAATTCCGTTTTTTTTTAAACTGTTGACTGTTTTCAAAAGATGGTAAGTAAACTCAGAAAAATATTATCGTTGAGACATTTTGAGTGTCCTTTTATTTAAATTTTAAAACTATTCTGGATTTTATGGAGTTATTTTAGCTGAAACTTCTCTAATTAAAAATTCATCTATCTTTACACCTGTTTCAATAGCTAACTGTTGTCATTGAACCTCAAATCTACCGATCAGATAACATACTCATTGAAGGGGTGGTATGTGGCTTAATAGGGAGCATTACAACAAATAGTGGGTATATTTTGGGCATCTTTTTATCACTAATTAAAATCATGATTAATTAAAACTGACAAAATTCTGGGAAAAGCGCTTTTAAGCACTGGTGTTGGCATTCAATGTATTTGCAGTATGTACTAAATTATTTTTTAAAAATTCCTCAAAGAGTGGTAGATTATGCATTGAATGAACTGCGTTATATTCTTTAATATGTTTGCTGCATTCTAATCTTGTGTACAAATATCAACCATTCCTGGACAAATATTCTTCCAGACCTTTAAATTGCTAAGGAGTTTAATAATCTCGGATCTATGATTTAAAATAAATCCCTCGAAGAGTGCCGCCATTATATATTTACGCAGATATCCCAGAATTAAACGCAGCATAACAATGTTCGGAGAAAACATCCCCTGGACCAGCGACATCAAATACTTAGGTGTTACGCTGGATTCAAAACTCACGTGGTACAAACATATTCAAAATAAATGAAGCGCTGCACCACGTGCTCTCTACGTAATGCACCCACTAATAGGCAGGAATATCAAACTTACCACCACAACAACAACCTCCTCTTATACAAGGCCGTCATACGAGGGGTCCAAATGGACCCGGTATTCTAAATGAAATGATTCAAAAGTTAAAAAAGGATCTATGATTACTGATAATGACAGCTGTGAACTACAAATTAAGCGACGCATGATTAAGAGTTATATTATATGTCAGTAAAAAAGACCAGTACGTACCTATTTACATATATCTAAAACAACTAAGGTTAGGCTTCTGCAGTCTTTGATATATTCATGGTGTGGATAAAAGAGCAAAAGAACAAAGGTCTTTTTTCTGCAGAAACGAACGAATCAGTATTTTAGCGAGAATTGAAGATTGCTTGGAGAAGCTTTTTGCGGTGGGTTACTTCAAGGAAAGTAAATGACGAAAAAGATCTCCAAGTACTGTATTGACCAAGTGGAAAAACTCTCGTAACAGCACTCACATCTGCGGCTGGCCAGAAAAGTGGAGGAATATATTATTGATAGTATCGGCGTTAACTTTGTAGAGTTTCATCATAACGGATAGATATAAATGAAACAATGTTATAACTCTACTTGAGTTTATTAGCACTACTCGAGTTTCGAGAGAAACAGTAACTCTCATCGCGAGATGAAGTATTAAACTAACTACACACAAATAAAGGAGACAAGGCTTAGGTGGTAGACATACAAGTAATTAGGCACTGACAAAAGGTGAGGGAGGGGGCAGAGTTACTGGTGGAAGGTGGAGGGGTGGTTGTAATGGAAATATTGAGAGGAGAGGAGATGAGTTAAAAAATGTAATATTGTTTAACAAATTATTTTTTATTTCTAAACTTTAAAAATTATTCATTTTATTACCTTTACACGTGACGGTATAGAGAAGTTTAATGGTACACGAATGAAAGGAATGATTATTATCCATGATGTGGTTCGCGAATTCGGGAAAGTTGTTACTAGTTAGACAACGACGATGCTCTTTTAATCGAATGTTGAGATTTCTAGAGGTTTGTCCGATATATTTACTGTTGCAATCTCTGCATGAACGGATAAGTAATTCGTAATGGAATATAGTTAAGACTGCGGGCGTTCATAAATATCGTGACCCTCAGTCAAGAGGGTCCGACGAGGTAGAAGGATCTTGTTTTATAACGTTATTATAACTTGATACTAAACTAAATGCACACTCGTAAGTACGTAATAAAAAATCGCGTGTTATGTTACAAACACATCTAAACAAAACAGCCGAGATGATAATCTCTCGAGTCGGAAAAATCCACAGTAACGATTTGCATAAAATGTTGCAGTAAATAATACCTCCCTTGTTCGTGGCGGCTGTAACATGATCAGAATGTATGCAGTTACGCTTTTTACGATGCACTCTGAATTACCGTTAATTATAATCAGAACAAGCGGTTTATTATAATCCACAAGAGATTATAGTTTGATTGGCCATTTGTATTTTTGGCACATACGAGTAACTACCCGAATGAATGAGGGTGTTACCCATGACGCGCATTCCAATTGAAACTATTCTGAATTGTGATTTTGGGGAGACGTCATGCACTTCGCGTTTAATGACTCTGACGGAGCAAATGTGCATGAATGCCAGCTGCCTTTGTGTTCAGTGTATCGCGAGATGTATTGCTTATTTGAAATATTTATATGTAGATATAACTGGCTGCGATATTATATAATAGATGGAAAATACTTGTATTAGAAATATGAATTAAATATATTAATTAGAAAGATATACATATAAAATCAATTTTGTCGAAAAGTATTGTTGTTGCGCCACCGGGATTCGAACCTGGAAGGTGCATTATCCAACTATGCTACAGCGACAATATTTTTAGCGACAATTTTCGAACCGTTACCTTTTTGATATTAATACATTTAATCGTTCCATTATTTGAAAGAGCCATCTACCTTATTTTTACAGAAAATGAAATACCTTTGAGTAAACTGATAGCAGACGCCAGAATTATCAATTCATTTTATTAAATTTTGGACACATTGATACAACTTTATTATTAGGAGAACACATTCTTATTGTGAAGTTGTAATTAGGTCTGTGATATTTTAAATATGAATTAAATATATTATATCTTCCCCGGTTAGGAAAGAGATCCAGGTCCGAATCCCGGTGGCGCAACAACAATATTTTTCGATAAAATTAATTTTATATGTATATCTTTCTAATTAATATATTTAATTCATATTTAAAATATCACAGACCTATGCTCTGAATAATTACAACTTCACAATAAGAATGTGTTCTCCTACTTATTATTGGCACTGAATTTATTGAAGAAGACTTTTTACAGCGGTTTAAAGATAAGCGAGCGAACTATGCACTGAGAATCAGAGGCGTCATCGAAAGCTTCCGCTGCGGTGGCCGTCGGTAAGTGACGTGACGTAGCTTGACTGACCAAATGCACGCAGACAGTACGTCAGTGTTTTTGGCTGGTTAAAGGGTACTGCATTGATAACCGCGTTCAAGTGCGTTTCAATAAGAGTGAAGGAGATAGCCTTCCACGTGATTTTTACGCTATTAATATATATTACGTAAACGTATGCTCTTTAATGAACAACGATTAATGTGTTCAATTCTCCGTGTCGTGTAACACTGCACATATTCTAGTTTGAGTTGAATGTGGCTAAATACATTGCTGCAGAATTTCATCTATAATTAATTGGATTACACTAGTATGGATACGGAAAATGTCTACGGAATGTCATAGTTCCATAAATAATGGTTAACGTGACCAGTGAACGGCCGTTAAGAGTTACAAGAAGTCTGCGGGATTTAGAAATTCTAGATTTTATTTTTGACTTATTACCAAGTTAGCGGGACCGACGCACACCAATACGTAATTAGTGAATATATAACGGAAAGTTACTACCCTTTTTATCTACTTGTTATTAGTAAGGTTGTAGTATTTTTGAACAGGTTAAGTTGTCAATGTCAATGTTATTTTACTTAATTAATTAGTTGCTCGTTGGCTTAGTGGTTAAACACTCGCCTAGTGAGCTAGATCTAGTGTCACTCGCCTAGTGCGTTAAGCTTAGTTTGAAAATAGTAAGAATTTTGATGGGACATATGAGCGTTTCTTGTTTGTACTATGTTGTCGTTCAGTAAAATTTACTAAAACATAGTCAAATTCTTATCTACGACTATGTATAATTTTATTATAATTGTGTTTTTTAATTACTAAGGAGAACACACTCTTATTGTAAAGACGGTCTGTGATATTTTAAATACTAATTAATACATTTAATTAGTATTTATTTTTTAATTTTTCAAATTCTAGAAGATTGTCAGATGCAAGACTTATTTTAAATATTCCTGTACATTTCTAAATTTCTCACAACTAATAGCTATGTTAATATGTACATCATTTCATTTGACACTTTCTCGACTAGGTTTTCAACAAAGAAAATGTATTTCAACGAACGTCTTTCGCTTGTTGCATTTTTTCACTGAATTAATTAATGCACCGCAGTCGCGCTAATGCAAATCGTGTTAAATAAATTACAGGATTAATGTAAAAATGAGCCTTATTTGAAGGGCAATAAGAAACAAATTGGCGTTCGATTAAAAATGTCTTCGCTTAAATGAGACGTGTCCCCCGGCGAACGTGCCAGCGTGAATAATATACATTATGCATTCAAAATACTCATAGATGTGGCAATTTTAGCAAAATAATGGGTGCATACGAATTATACTGATTGTGTAATGCATTATGAAGCAAGCGATGAAGCCGATAGGCTGTTTAATTTGCCGAGCAATAATCACCGATACGCCGTGACGATAAGCGGAACTGGACGCTCTCATCTGATAAAATATCCATTTCTATTGATTGCTGGACTGCAAAGTATCCACGGAGGAATTAATATCATCATATCATAGAGAAATGTAGAATTTGTCAAAAAAAAATCGGAACTTTTTTACATGCTCTCGCTTTTGTTTTCATCTTTACCTGTACCAGGATCGAAAAGCTCCGAAACCTCGCCACCAAAACCTTTTTGGAATCAAAAAGACGTGTCTCGTTTTCCAAGCTAGAGCTCTGACAACTTAACAAATTACATAATGAACTGTGCCATCAAATTGTTGTATAAGTTTATAATGCAGATTTTTTGTGTACATATTACCTAAATACATTGATTCATATTTTTGTTATATTTTATAATTTGTACATTCTAATCATTAAATTTTAATACTGACATTTAATATTATTAACCCCTAGTGAATTTTATAACAAGATTGTATTGACAAAAAGATCTATAGACGTTTTATTTCACTATCGTCTATTCGTCAGCAGTATAATGGTTAGCACCCTAGGCCTGTCGCGCGGGAGACCGGGGCAGAGAGATTTTAATTTTATTTCTCTCTCTCTATCTAGGTCGATGTGCTCATGTCTGAGCGTCGTAGTTCTCTTATTCTTCTCTTTCTATCTTCATCTCTTCTAGCTACACGCCCATAAACGATAGAATTATTTCCCTGCATGTTCCTGAGTTCCTGAAAAATGGAGATATTAGTTGCGACACCAACAACATATCTCAAAAGCGTTCCACATATCTCAAACATGTTTCTTTGTTTATTTAACTGATTCTATGTATATTACAGGACGTTCACGAAGTTGCTTAAAATATCTAGTTTTATTATATATTATTTTAATATATAGTTAACAGCATCTTGCACAATTTTTGAAGCGTAGTACTATTCCGTGTTCATGTTATTTCTCGATTGGAATGAGGTTACATATTATAATCCTTTATCTCGTAAATTAATTAGACTGCATATTAAGAGCAATTATTATGCCGCGCATGCACTTACAATTAGATTTATTATAGAGGCATTTATTTCTGTACTAACTATAATGAATTATGGCACGCACACCGTGTCAGCTGATGACGCAAGTGCCTCGACTCACACACACTCACAAAGCCTCCCACCTCCTACTCCGATAGCAACTTTTTACAGAAACTCGAATGCGTTCTAGTGTGCTGTCATTGCGTGCAAGCATGTTGGCTTCCTATATACGACTACAGGCAGTTCTTCATGTTCTGGTGAAATACAATTATTTCAAATATATCCAGAATTTCGCGCATCACGTGGTTCGATATCGTTGACCCTAGACAATACGCGCTTTGTATCTGTACGGCAGATTTAAAATATCTTACAATATTTTGAGTATGTCCAAATCTTTGTAGGAACTAATTACTGGGTTTTATCCCCCGGGGGATTGTCGTCAAGATTAAGATGTGAAATGTTCCATCTTGATTTAATATATACAACTTACAAAATTTGATAGATTTGATAGCGTGGGTAAATAGGTGAACGTTACATTGTGTAAAGTGACAGGTAGTAAGCCCTATAATGCCTAAGACTTCCATACTTCTCATATAAAAATTATCTTATTCATTTTCATCATATTGTACTTCAATGCCTCTGTAGGGCTATCTTTTAAGGTCATTAATCACGTAACAAAATGCGACTCACGAACTTTTACAATTCTATACGATTGACAAAGTTATCGCATCACTCAGCGAAGACGCGCACAACTTCGGCGAATTGTGCAGTTCGCGATAATTCGTACGTGCTAAAATATGAAGAAGAAAAAATATTAATCGTTTATTAGATCGGCCAGTTTGTTAGTAGTTCGATAATTTTCACTATATTCAGCTATATTTCGGAAAAAAATTTACAGTGCACCGAAAAATAAATATGCCTTTGTGACTAGTTTCTAACGGACTTCATATATTAATGCAATAATGTTTTCGCATGTAATGAAATATCCCAGCCTACACGCCATTTTCTAACATTTACATTTAATTATCTCATATTACGCGTGATAAAAAAGCTGAAAAGAAATAAATTCATAAACGATAATGTTATCTCATACTTTTGATTCGTACCCGAGTATAATATTATTAAGATATCACATTAATTCATTCGTACCGCGAATAACTAATTAATTGTATAGTTTATTACTATATTCACGTACGCCAAAGTATGTCACAGTCCAAATGCTTCATGTCTCAATCTAAATTGAATCAACTGGATTGCGTTATTATTTTTAGCGTAATATTGCACTTTACTTTAGGATACAAGTTCATTACGCATTACTATTAAACGTGTTCTTAAATAAATGTATCACGTTTAACTGCGCAGTTACAACTATATTTTCTTTACTTTGATAGGAATATAGCGATATATAATGTATAATAAGATCGTTAGTTTATCTTGTCTGTTCATGTCTGTAATATCGATATCGCTCTCATCATCGCCATAGTGCAATGCTATTTGTACAGAAATCTGTAATTATTTGAAGGCGCGCACAGATAATGAGAAATTCACGATGTATTTGAATTAAAACGTTATATCTTATCGAACAGTTTGATTAGCGCCACGCGCAATGCACAGCCAATCATTAACAAGTTAAATATGTTACATTCTCATACGCGCGGCGGCAGCACAACACGTTTAGAGCTTTGAGATAATAAAAATACAGATTTTATCAAAAATATTTTTTGAATGCACATCATTATACAATATTTTCGGCCGCGATAAGGTGAGCGGATATTAGAATGCATGTGCGTAATGATATAATAATTCTGACTTCTGACACTATTTTATTCCACAATATTTTATTAAATTAAACGTTAGAACGTTTTCGGGAAAATCTTCCCATTATCAATAATACAATTCAACTAAAGTTAAAAACATTTTCAGGCAGTAATTAAGGGTGTGTCTGGAGTAGGTAGAGGTGGAGGTGGAGATAAAATAGATAAGAAAGGGGATATAATAGGCGGTATTTAGATGTTTATTATTTTCTTATTGTTATTCTAAAAGTAAAAGTTTTATCAATTTTCAATACGCCAGTCAAGGTTGAACAGTTGTCCACCGACTGGCCGCGCAGGGGCCACAACATGTTCGCCCGCATGGTCTAGTAACAGCTATCAACAATAATGTATAATATCACGTTTAATGATACAATTATTTTTTTTAATACATGTTTAAAGATGTCATTTTCAGTACTAAAAAGCGTGAATGACGTACGAAATTATCGGAGCAGTGAGAGCTACCTGGCAGGATTGAAGCAGTAGGAGCAACCTGACAGGATTGGTGTAGGACTGAATAGGTAGGGTCACAGGGAGGCTTTCATCCAGAAGTAGATTAACAATGGCCAATTATAATGATGATATAAAAAATAACATGATAATTAATATTTATATTTGGACCATGTTTTAGTCAATTGACGTTATCATCCTCAATTTTGACGAAAATGATTTAATAATCGGATATCTGATATCACGGAATAGACCTCGGCCTTTGTCATTCAAAATCATATTGGAACCGATGATCTAATAATTATTGCGACATATATAACAACGTATTTTCATTGCATCATTTTAATAGAGAAGAGGCTGATTTTCCTCTATTTCACATCATAAACAACACTCCGCTGTTCAGAGACGGAAATATGCATACACAATTTATTACATATATTACAAAATGTTATCTTTTCCTAGTTTTTAATAAAATGCATAAAGTTTTCAGTCTTGCATTCAGATTGAGCATCGCGCAAAGATCTTATAACTGCATTCACAACAAACATCATTATTATGGTTAGTAAAAATCTTCATAGCTTCGTATACTAACAGAATTGCTTCAGATAATTGTTAATTAGTTATTTCTTCTTCTGTATGCTCTTGGATAAAAATGCGTATAATTTTACGTTTTAACACAGTCATAGGTAAGATAAATAATATAAAATACGTAGAATTAGACGAGAAGCTTGAATCATTATCTATGGCATGAAAAACAATGCCATCGTAGTTTATTTGTGAATTATTATATCAAGTGGGGGGGGGGGGGTTATGCACTATTTCTCGTAAATATTGTAATATTGGTTTTACAATAATAAAAAAGTGATAAGTTTATTAAAAATAACATTAATTTAATTATATGCAACAATTCTATAAAACAAATCACACAGAAAACTGATAACAGAATATTTATAAAACATTATAAAATCCGCACTAAAAAATTGTTACGCACAAACAATAATATTCTGTTATTTGGATTATTATTAATTTCACATTCTCGCAAATTTATATGTTAGTGGTATTAATAATTTTAAAGGTGCTATCTCTCTTTTTCATTATAATATTTTATCAATATTGCAGAGCAAAATTTATAAAATAATACAGAATCATCACTACTTCCACTCCACGTCCACTTCATCACCATGGAAACCGAAATATTTATTATTATTTCTCGAAACAGTGTTGCAGCAGCGGAATCTTCTAAAAGCTTTCAACGCAGTCTAGCAATGTTGTCAATCACAAAAAAGTTATTGTCTTTGAATGGAATTTGATAGAATACCCGGTAGAACACTTAAGTTTTTGATGGAACGCAAATCGACACAACGCGTGTCGAGTCTGTAAGTGTACTCCATTTTTTAAAGTATATATTTTTACGGGTTTATGGACATGTTTAATTTAAATTATTCACCAGTTTGTAAATTATATTATATTACAATACAATATATGAAGTTCGCATTGTATTTTATGCTCTGATTGTTTACTAATTTATGTCTCTGCCACTAATGGAGACGTCATCCCTGTAAGACAAGATTTCTCTCATTCCTCCGGGCTGCACCCAGCCCCCGGCAGCCGGAGCGCATTCCTCCCTTTGTCCGCGCGGCCTGCAAATAACATCATCAGCTCCTGGACAACTTCATTAAAATCGTCACCACAGCATTCCGCGGCAGTTATGGTTAATTAATGCGATTGCCGCTGCTTGGTTTTATTATATTTTGGTGCTATTGTGAAGGGATAGAAGGATAGGAAGGAAGGACAGCGGGCTGGGCAGGGCTGGCCGCAGCATGCCTGCATAACACATCATTGTATTGTAATTAAACGTCCATCCGTAATGAGGTAGACAGTGTATAAATATTTATTTAATATATTATACGATCGCAATATTTTTTTTTTCTTTTTTTACATTTACAACGCCGATACTAATTTAAATTTAATTATTTATGCATTTGTTTATCGAAAGTGTACGCATGACTAATAACCTTATGCTGTTTAATTATAAAAATCCATAATATTTTTACATTAACATAACTATATCGTTTCATAAATACACATATTGCTGTAATACAGACCAGTAGGATTAAAATCATATTACGACCGAAGTATCGAACTCATCTAGATATGACAGAGTAAAGCTATGATATAGGTATTGAAGAATAAACAAATTATGATAGATTAGAAGAACACATTCTAATTGTGAAGTTGTAATTATTCAGAACATAGCTCTGTGATATTTTAAATATAGCGTCTGCTATCAGTTTACTCAAAGGTATTTGAGGTTCTGTAAAAATAAGGTAGACGGCTCTTTCAAATAATGGAACGATTAAATGTATTAATATGAAAAAGGTAACATATAGGTTCGAAAATTGTCGCTAAAAATATTGTCGCTGTAGCATAGTTGGATAATGCACCTTCCCCGGTTTGGAAAGAGATCCAGGTTCGAATTCCGGTGGCGCAACAACAATATTTTTCGATAAAATTGATTTTATATGTATATCTTTCTAATTAATATATTTAATTCATATTTAAAATATTGTTATGTTGTGTTATAAATTGCTCAGAGATTTAAATTGAAAGCAATTGGTTATTGGATACCATTGAATCACATTTTGAGCAGTTTTTTCTTCAAGTTTTATTTTATATTAAATAAATATGTATACATTTTTATTACACTCTTATACATAGAGCCGTGCACCTTGTTCAATCAAAAAAGCTGTGCATAACTATAATTTCTGCGAAAAAAATCTAAATTAAATATCTATTTTATATTGTACGTAAGTCTATGTGCAAATAATTCAAAGTTCTCGTGTTAATATGTTAACTAAAACCATCTAGCTAGCGGAAGAATTTTAAATTGACAAATAAAGCTGCGCATGTGTTTTTTCGTAAAAATTGCCCCAAATGTAAACGAACTAAATGCAACTCTAGCTCCGCGCGGTGTTCTAAATACACGTCTTCGTTTGAATGGACGTGTTGCAAATTGCAGCAAGTGTGTATTTGAAGCTAACTTGAATGTATACGTTTCAATACACTTTAAAGGTGATATTTTTTATACTCTTAAATATGTTTATTTTTTGATATTAACAAGTTGAAGAATTTAAATAATAGTAATAATAGGTATTAACATATTTCTAGAACGGAAATAAACTCACACAGGTATACTTTAATAAAATCATACTTCTGAAAGAGTGTATAATGAATATAACCTCTAGTGATAATGCCCATTGCTTTTACAGCATCTATATCAGCAGCATAACCTAATTCCATGCCACTGATTATTAAGCTGGTGTACGAGTGGAGTCCGCATAACATACAAGCTACCTGGACATATATTCAAAATTAACATCGCTGACAAAATGTTGATAAAACATTTCGAGATTCTTTGTATTTTATGTTGGGATCGTAAATCATTCTCCTGATAATTAATAATATTCTTCAGATGCAGTTAATATTAATTCATTTAATTTCTCACACTCAATAATTATGAATTCTTGTATTTTTAATTAGAGTCAATCAACGGAATATGCAACCATAAATTATAAGACTCCATTGTTATCTGTTAAAAAGGATCGTTGATATTCATAGCTGATTGACGATTCGCATTTCTGGTTCAGGATCTCCAAGGGAAAAAGGTTCTTAATTGAGACAGAGCAGACCAAATAGTTTTTTCATCTCTCCTTTAATATTCAATTGTCACTTGAGACCATTGCCAGGGCCGAACTCTGGAATTCTGCATTGTATCTGTAGACCGGGCTAAATACATTTAATGCATTTTGTTGCACACTGCGGTGAAATGGATGGATCAAAGATTAATAATAAAGTTGATATTAATTTATAAAAATCTTTTTTTTTTCTTCGCACAACGAATGCAGTCAATAAAATACAATTAAATAACGCATTAAAAATTCACCTATTTAGTGATTTTAAAACATCGAAGATCGATCAATTTCACGTTTCTTAATTAAACTATCTGAGGAAGAGAAAAAATATAATATAGTAAATATGTTACATCATGTAAATATATAAACACCATTTTATATTTATAAAGATTTACGGTATTGAATTTGGTAATATTTAACAAGTGTACCTATAAACAAAATCAGTGCCGTCAAGTTTTAATTTTTTGATTAGAAATTTTTTGAAACCGAGTACACTACTGGTAATTGAAGTTCAACACGTCCAAGAACAATATCACTGGACGCTCCTACGTTGAGTGCCAGAAATTCTTCTCTAAATAAGATACCAGAAGTATCTCTCTTGACAATTATGAGGACTCTGAACGATGCAAAAAATTTCACAATCGAATTATGATAAATCAGGCGTTTTTTGCGCCAAATAACAATGTCTCAGTCTTCAATATGACGATTAAATAAAATAAATATGTGTTCTAGTAATTCATTCAAAAATATCAATATTTAATACAATACAGATTACTTATCTTCATACTCATAGGGACTTGTGTACTCAAAATCGTTAAAATATTTGTATTTGTGTAGGTACGTGTGAGACAGACAACGAATTACCACGATATATACCACTGCACATATAATTTGATTACATGATATGACTCAAAGTCCGTCTTCTAATGTGTAATAGAGAATTACGAAATATCGAGGGGTGGCCCTCGACATGCAGATCCGGTGTTGGATGGGACCATTCACGTCACAAAGTAGTCGGAAATCTGTAAAGTAACGAATTACCACGATATATACCACTGCACATATAATTTGATTATATGATATGACTCAAAGTCCGTCTTCTAATGTGTAATAGAGAATGACGAAATATCGAGGGGTGGCCCTCGACATGCAGATCCGGTGTTGGATGGGACCATTCATGTCACAAAATAGTCGGAGATCTGTACAGTAACGAATTACCACGATATATACCACTGCACATATAATTTGATTATTTGATATGACTCAAAGTCCGTCTTCTAATGTACAATAGAGAATGACAAAATATCGAGTGGTGGCCCTCGACATGCAGATCCGGTGTTGGATGGAACCATTCATGTCACAAAGTAGTCGGAGATCTGTAGAGTGACTAATACCCACAACAATAGATGGAGATGATAATTAACTTCGGAAAGTAATGTGCAAAATACGGAAAAATGTTTTCTTTTGTCCGAAAATTATATTATGTTATAGAACTTCATTAAATGTATAAATCATTTGATTTAGCGAACCCCATTATGTCTACCGGCTATGTAGACATAGTTTGGGAAGTTACTTGCCAACGTTAAGGCGATTGGTAGGAAATACAAGCGAAATTCAACTACGATGGACTTTTTCTCGCAACTTCTCTTGCATTTTATAACAATTTTTTTTCTATGGAAAATTATCAATACATAATTTAATCAATAAGTTACATATATTTTTAAAACTACACAAACATAATTATTTATTCAAAAAATATATTACCCAACCAACATTGTTTTAAGATAATTTGTCCATTTTGTAGGATTCATTTAGTTTTATGAACATGTGGAATGATTATTTTTTTCATTAATATTATAAAGTAAATTAATTTCTTTAATATGTATAAAAATAATTTAAATCTGTTAAGTGGTTTTTTTACAATTAATATTCTAAAAGAGACTGTTTAAAAAAATATATATCCTTTTTTGCAAGTAATTTTCAACATTTTTTACGATGTTAACAACATTTTAACATCAACAAATTAAAAGAATGAACACTACTATTTAAAAATTAATATTAAAAAAAATTAAAAATTATTCCAATAGCTTGATTTCAGCTATCACTCAACACAGTAAAAATATCCGTCAGACACTTCCAGTAAATTGTTTAGAGGATTTTTTATCAGAATTTTTTACCCTTCCAATTCGTGTATTAATATAAAACACTTATGATGTTTATTACAATAAGGTAGTTAGTAAAAGTGTCAAAGCGATTAGCGCTGATGCACTTGTAGCAGTAGATTTGGCGGTCTAGCCGCATGTAGAGTACTCAGAGTATCGTAGACTAAGAAATTGGAAAAAAAATATATCTGTCAGAAAGCTCCGAATAGCTGAGCAGTGAGGTCGTGTGTTCGCGCCCGTCTCGTGCATTTTTAATTTCATACATTTATTTTGCTTATCCAGTGCAGTGCACTCTACAAAGTAATACATAAATTATTATTACTAACTTATGCTATCTTATTGAACAAGTGTTAAAAATTGTTGTACTGATTCTTTAAACCGTAAACATAATAGTCCGTGTCCACGGAAAAGATATTCAAGAGATTTTCGACAAGAAACAATCTCTGGGATACAGATTTTGCTCCCATGTGATGTTTTGAAGATAACTCTCGGCTTTCGTATTCACCGAGTACACAACGTGTCTCAGAGATTAGCCTTATATCACACTTGTACATTAATGCCATTTAACGTTTAAATATGGGAGTTGAAATGCAATAAATTTTTGTAACCTAATGCCTTATGTTAATGTTTAATGACTTATAGATTTAACATTCAGAATAGATACTTGTAGGGATCTAGTGACGTATATTTTATGTATTTTTATATGGTATGGAATTATGGACCCTGAAGATAAGGGAAAGAAGACAGAATCTTGATGATTGATTTGAAATATGGTGCTGGAGACACAAGTTACGCAAACCACGGACGATGAAATGAACAAATGTCTCCACACTGCAGGAATTAAACATCTAGTGCAGACTCTCAACCATTTACCTGAGACGAATCCTTCCATTCTTTGGGCATATTGCGAAAAGGGAAGATAGCTTGGAGAAGCTTGTCGTGGTGGACCACCTCAAAAAACGAAGAGGAAGAGGAAAATCTCCACCATTTGGACTGACCAAGTAGTAAAAGTAACATACACTTCTCTGGTGATATTTCTAAGATTTGCAGGGTGCCGAGAAAAATGAAAAAAGGGCGAGAGTTCATGGAAATCGCGATCCTCAGTTACGAGGGACCGACGTGGCTGATCAAATTTCGCTGTCAGAACGTACACCAGCTCAATGGTTTAAGTTTTTATCTCTTTCCAACAATTGCAAGCTGATTTCCGAGTTTATCTTCAGAATTAAATCTCATCACGTGTACACGGTACTGAGATATATCTCAACAAGATCTCTGAGTGTCCTTCCGCGGACGCGTACCTTAAAGTGACGGCACGCATGTGTGACTCTTGTAAAAGCAACAGAAGGAACACCAGAGCAAGAGGTACCATTATAAATGCATTATTATAATGAAAACATTTACATTTCTCGCAATTAACGCCGAGTCGAGGCCCCCGGTGCATTCAGGAGGTAGGTATGCAACTTGCGGTGCATTGTTCTATGCAGTGTTGCGCCCATACAATTATCTCACCTTTTATGCAAAGCCGAGAGATTAATTAGCTCATCAAACTGTCAGGAGAGCTTGGAGCAACATCGCCAGGAAACGCATCACCGTTTTGAGTGTCGCTCGGGACGTTGCCCGCAGATGCAAGTCACTAAACTGTAGAACAAATATCCGGTATTTTATTTCAATTTAGAGTTTAAAATAAATAATCGTTCTGTATTCAAATTATCGTTCTTCCACTCCCTTGTTGAATTCGGGTTATGGGTAGGTATCAGCGATACAAGATACTACCGCGTGTTGCAGCTTCTCATCAACATCCTCACCGTCTTTGCGTCCAGTAAGACAAAATATATCTCTTACAATTCCATCAAACCTTCTATGTTCCTGATGTACCAAAATATCATCTGACATTTTCATCAAACTGAGATATTGAGCAAATATTTTATAATTCATTTTTCGATTTATTCGGCGGAGGTCCATTCATTGATTCACGTCGCTATTTTAATATCGTTAACTGATTCTTAATTTCTGGTAGGTTGTATATACACAGTATATTTGTATTTCAAATCAATAAATATTTCTAAAAAGTGCTTCTAAATTATAACTATGTTTAAAAGAGAAAATTATTGTCATTAATTTAGTCTAGCGGGTCTTCGACCAACTCACATTAGCAGGTCTTTACTAGGTCTCTTTTTAGCATACTTATACGTTATACTCTCAACTCACCAGATGCCGCCCCGTCCACTGGAATTTCAGCTTTGCCACTCGATATCCCGCGGCTTCGAATTCGGTTTAGCTATGTATCAATTTTATCGGAATATAATTATAACTTTTTTTTTTGCTGTCCTATTTTGCGAGTCGATTGCTTGAGGACCTCCATGATTTTCCACTGTGTTCAAGCCAGGTTATTTCATTTTCTTTGTGTAGCAACATAGGTTCTATTCCGAATATTCAAGCTCCTTACGATCTATGATGCGGTTCCTGCTCTTCATCAGATATGTTTAATTTGGGCTGCTTGGACTCTTGATCCAACTCTGCCAATCAGCATTCGGTCTGGTGTCCGGTGTCGTCAAATCCGGGTGGGTTTATTCGCTGATTATTAATTAAACCAGCGAACCGTTAATTGCTTCATACAATGTAATATGATTGACATTTTAATGTCAAGAAATCCCCGATCGGAGATAAGAATTATTAACAAATAAATTACACCATCTTACACTCAGTCAGTATTTCTGACCTTCACCCGATAATTATGAAAAATTATTTATTTCACTTACATAACTATCGATAGCGTGATATATCTATTAATTATCTAAGTTTTTTAAAAACATCCATTAAACAATTAACAAGAATATTTAAATACAATGTAACACAACTTCTAGAAATCTGATTAATAAAATAAAAACCAAATTAAAAAATTATGTTTAATTTATTAATTCCTAGTTATTCGGCCTGGAACATAATATTCGCGCTATATAAATGATACAATGATCTTAAAGGTTTTGAAGAATGGCGTTGAATGCACCAATTATTAACATTAAACACATATCTTGTCTCATAGGTCCATTTCTTTACACTATATTTTCAGTAATAAACAGTTTTCTCTAATTTTAACAAAGGGGAGCGTCACTGCATACTGAGATTATTTAAATAAAATAATTCTCTTCCATTAGAATAGATTCTGACTAGAGCCAGGACTTGCTTACTGACAATACCATATTTTCCTCTCAATTACACATCTTCATGCGGATGCTCGTCCATTGTTGATGTTTCACCTTAGTCATCCAGTCTGTCATTCAATATCTGTATACCTATATTATTGATAGAATGTATGTCTACCACCTAAGCTATGTCTCCTAAGTTTGTGTGTAGTTAGTTTAATATTCACCTGTCGATGAGAGTTACTCGAGAAGTGCTAATAAACTCAAGTAGAGTTTTAACATTGTTTCATTTATATCCATTCATCTGTATACCTCATCAGCCAGGTCGCCGTTAGCACGTGTACAAATAATTTAATGAGTCTTTGTCCAATAATGGGCACTGTACTCCAAATTTATTAAATCTTCAGAGTAGAAATTAACGCTGCAACTCGAGATATTTATTAACAGGACTAAATACAAACAAACAAGTCAAAATACATATATTCGAAATAAAGAATTAGTCTTATTAGGAGAACACATTCTTATTGTGAAGTTGTAACTATTCAGAACAGATGGTCTGTGACATATATATACATATAAAATCAATTTTATCGAAAAATATTGTTGTTGCGCCACCGGGATTCGAACCTGGATCTCTTTCCAAACCGGGAAAGGTGCATTATCCAACTATGCTACAGCGACAATTTTCGAACCTATATGTTACCTTTTTGATATTAACACATTTAATCGTTCCATTATTTGAAAGAGCCATCTACCTTATTTTTACAGAATCTCAAATACCTTTGAGTAAACTGATAGCAGATGCCAGAATTATCAATTCATTTTTATTAAATTTTGGACACATTGATACAACTTTATTATTAGGAGAACACATTCTTATTGTGAAGTTGTAATTATTCAGAAGATGGGTCTGTGAAAATTCGAAAATTGTCGCTAAAAATATTGTCGCTGTAGCATAGTTGGATAATGCTCCTTTCCCGGTTCGGAAAGAGACCTATGTTCGAATCCCGGTGGCGCAACAATAATATTTTTCGATAAAATTGATTTTATATGTATATCTTTCTAATTAATATATTTAATTCATATTTAAAAGAATTAGTTACCATTGAATGTTTTGCAGGAAGCAACTGGATGCGAAGAACATATAGCACACAGAGTTCCTATCATTAGGAGCAATTGTCCAACAGATGATGGAAATACGAGGCTAGACATGATGATGGTGATACTAACGCTCAGTAATCATTAATATTATTAACATGCCTCAATGCTAAATAAAACAATCGTACTCCTACTTTCAGAGACCTCCAGTTAAAATAAAAACTATTAAAGAAGGTGTTTATAAATTGATTACAACATTTTTTACTTGTTCCGAGTACAAGCAAAAAAACAATATGTTCTCAGTACGAAATTGATTGCTTTGATGTCCGGCAATATTTATTTTTGTTGTAAGTTAAATAAATAGCAAAAATTGGTAAAAATTTTAGTAGTAACAAACTTCCGAACAGAAAGTTCACGCCTTATTGTTGAGCTGTTTTTCTACACGGCACTAAAAGACACACACTTTTAGCAAAAGCGCCAACTTTCGCCTCGAATTTTACTCCAACGGTATCCCATTCTTTGCGTCGAATTTGTTTTTGCGCGGTCGGTCGTGCATGGTCACAAGATCATCCTCGCTGCATCGAATTGGTGAGATTGCATGTAAGCAAAGATAGAGCGCCGAGGCGAAAAGTAATAATTATTCCCTAAGCACAAATTTGAGAGAGATATTTTGAATATATTCTTGCAGCTGAGGTCACCGATGACCTCGCGATGGCTCTATGTTGAGAGTTTTTTTAAGAATTGTTGAATCAGAACATTCGTCACAATCGGAAAAGCTTAACTATTGAAAAAGTTGTAAAGATCTGTGACTAAATAAATCTGTAAGTAATTCGTACAATTTAGGTATTCGAAATTGTTTGTTGAAAAAGATTTATGATACCGTAGGCCTTCCGTTTTATAAATTTCAGAAATGAGAATTTAAAATAATAAAGGTATCCAGCTTCCATAGTTGATACAATAGCGACAAGCAGAAAATAGACACCTTAGAAACTGCTGGAAAATGAAGTCGTATTCCGTGAACAACGAATGCTAATACGAAAAATTATTCAAATTTTTCGCCCATAATTATAACAGGCCTAGAAATGGTTTCTAGCCTGGGCACAACTTTTGAACGAATACAATTTGGAACAGTGCTACAATGGTGGATGGATGTATTACTTCTGGTACTTCTAAATGGAGAGACCCTGAACTAGGTATATAAATAAATAAATCGTAATTCAAAATTCGAATATAACATTTTTCTGAATTCGGTCGAATATCGAAATTTTTATGTTTTTAGGTCATTACTAATAACAATAAACAGGTTATTTAAGATAATAAATTCGTTATTGTATATTGTATAAATTTATTATATATTTTTTCAACTAAAAATAAACTGAATTAATTTTAATGGAAGACATACTATTTGTCAATATATCCATTTTACCCTATTACACTTTCATATGCATTATGGTCATTTGCTAATGATGTGAGTTTAAGAAGTCCCGTGTTTGGTCCATGGTCCCAATTAGTCCGGATAATCGAGATTTTACTGTATATATTAAATAACGATAATAAGTTAAAATAAAACTGTTCCAATTTACATTGTTAAGAAATATCTCGACAAAACAAATCTCAATACTGATCCGCCAATTTTCGGACATCTCATTGATGCAGTCGCTTTTATCTTTTGTCTATAGGGCCAGGATCTTTTGTCTGTTTAAGTGCCAACCGAGTGCATCGGTTTCTTTCATTTTCGTTATTTCTCTACATCGCTTTGTAGGAACGACCCCTTCGGAACTCCATATTTTTAAAAATATATTTATAATTCAGAATTCACTATGAAATTTTCGTAAATCTAAATTATATTTAGGAGATCGAATTTCGGAGTTCTCAATATTTCGAAATTTCGTATGTAATCCCTACCCTGAAGTCAGCCGTGAGGGCGATGCCGATGCATTGTCGCCCATCTTCCTAGAAATCATGTCTCTTGGGGTTATAGATGCTGTGCTGCATGCGGTTACCTTAGAAAAAGCATTCTTCGAACATGTCCGGCCAGCTTAAATGATCAACATTAAATAATTATTCTAATTTTCTCAACTAAACTTTGTACTACACACACGTTGGGTTATTGTTACTACTATAGTTTCAAGAGGTGTAGTCCCTCTCATCATCGTTATCACCTCTTGATGAAGTACACAGTTTAGATGTGAAAATGAAAATAATCGTTAGTAAAGCCATCCATATATTATTAAGGAGAACACATTCTTATTGTATAGTTGTAATTATTCAGAACATAGCTCTGTGATATTTTAAATACTAATTAAATGTATTAATCGCAACAACAATATTTTCCAATAAAATTGGTTTTATATGTATATTTTTATAATTAATACATTTAATTACCATCCATATATCTTCTGGTTCGCCTTATAAACGTTGCAGTATATTAAGGTTTCAATGTAAAAACTTGGTCGGAAACTAAGTTGGCGCCTTTCATTACTACTAAACAGATTTACAAATATATATATATATATATATATATAGTGTAGTGATATGTACTAAAAAATTAGTTAAACAAGTATTTTAGCACGTCCTTGGACGAGCTTTTCAGGTACACAATATACAAATATTATGAGACATGTAGAAACACCTATTTTCATATCCAGTTTAGCTACCAGAAGTATATACAGCTACAGAAAGAAAGAGAGTAAAATGTTTGACTTACGGAAGTGTAGTCTTGTGATCTGGAATATTTTCTTTGAGAAGTCTGAACACAAGTCTCCGTTATTTATACTAGCCGTTATGCTTCAGTGCTGCTATTTTTAAACAAGAACTTGACAAAATATCCTGATAAAAAAATTACCTGATTACACTCGTAGAGAAAAAGGTCAAATTACAATAATTTCTGTTGATCTACTGTGTGCACCTGGCTTTCTTCATTGTGTATTTGATCAAATTGAATGGTACTTTTTTCGTACTTGAAGTGGTTCTGTATTTACGACGACTTTCTTCGTGGATAATTGTTTAGCGCTGGTCGTTATGCAGGTGTAATTATTGTTCCACGCCTGGACACAAAAAGCACAAATAACAATTAGCTGTTAACCAAACAAACTGATAAAAAAACTGTAATTCAGATCTGTGTTGTACTTACAAAATAAAACATAGCAGTTAATTGAAATGTTCTTCTTATTGATGAACAATGTTATCATTTATTAAGGAGAACACATTCTTATTGTGAACTTGTAATTATTCAGAACAGACGGTCTGTGATATTTTAAATACTAATTGAATGTATTAACTAGAAAGATATACATATAAAATCAATTTTATTGAAAAATATTGTTGTTGCGCTACCGGGATTCGAACCTGGATCTCTCTGGATTCCAATCCAAGGAAGGTGCATTATCAACTATGCTGTTCCTTTCAAATTTATCTTTAGGCTAGTTTTGGAAAATGGACCTTGACGTTTTCAAAGTTTATAAAAAAAAAAGACTTCGGTGTTTGAATCATGTGGGGAGGATGACGGCACAGCAAACACTGCTGAACACCAGAATAGTAGCTTGCAGGAGTTTGAGATAATGTCCTCAAATGCATATCTGCATTAGAGATCTCATACTGGAGGGAAACGGCGCAAAAAATAAATTAATGAAGATATATTTTGAAGAGGCCCTAACCAACCAGGGGCAGTGGGAGCCAATAGTGATAATGAAGAACGGAAGACCAATCATGATTGTCCTATGTACCTAACCTAACCTAACCTAACCTAACCAACCAGGGGCAGTGGGAGCCAATAGTGATGATGAAGAACGGAAGACCAATCATGATTGTCATAATATATTGACCAAGTTCTGAAACACGATGCTATGAATAATACCCAGGAACTAATGAATGAAGACCAGGACATCTACATATAACCTCAAAGAAATATTATATTTTTCTTTTTTTTTATTACATATTTCTTTATATTATATTTTTTCCGTAAATGATAAATAACTGCATAATCGCTGCAAACGTACGGATTTTAAGCTTGTACTATTTATATCGGGACCAAAAAAAATTGTGGTGGGCATAGACACGCGTCTCCATCTAGCGACGTACTTGTCGGGCAAATTGCGCCCTACTCTGGGTGCGAATCTGAGCGAACCATCACACACGCTGAACGGGCTCATGATTGCACATTTAAAAAAATAATAATAATAACATTGAATAATTTTTATAGCGCTATTTTCGAACTGCTTTTTTACGTATTTAAAATAATAAATTCTTATTTGAATTTATTAAAATAACTTTTTGGAAAGTCTCTCACGCACTGTTTCTTACGGAGGGCAAAGAGTTTCACGCTTTTGGGCCAGTCACAGAAAATGTCCATTAATTAAATTTAGATTTTTGGTAATGGCTGATCGGTTCTACAGTCCTTTTTGCAGCTGAAATAGGCTCTTCGTTTGTTTTCTTCACAGCATCAAATATATCGATCAAAGTTCGGAAGCGTTTCGATAAATATTTAATATCGCATCCGATTTCGAATATTCTGAAATAACTTTACATATTTATCCCACGCGAAATCAACTTTTTATACGGGCTCGGCAGAACGGTGGTCCACTGTTTGATCCGCAGTTTGTTGCGTATTGTACAGATGTCATTAATTATGTATTTCGTCGACGTGAGATATACGCCGTCATTATAATTTTTGTCACATGTCAAAATGATACGCGGTCCAGATGATATTTTTATAGAGCGTATAACAAAACGCAGAGAATTTTTTACGACACCGGATTAAGTCCATCGGATTATGTTTGGAAATTGAGACGGTCTACCGACAAAGTTACCATTTTACATATTAATACAAAAATGTATTTACCAAAAGTTTATGATATCTCATTGCATTAATTGCATATCCTCTCTACAGAAGAACACCATGAATCTTAACAGTAAATACATATTTAAAATATGAGTCGAAAATGTTGAAACTGCATGTGTCTAATCTCAACTATGTCAGAGATATAAGCATTTAAAAAAAAATCATAGTAACGCAATTAATTTAAATACTTAAATAATTCCAAATTATATATTGAAAACAAAAAATTTAAGTTGGATAACTTTAGAGCCTGAAGCAAAGATATAGAATAATAAATATTATTTTCCAAGTACGATAAGATTTTCCGTAACGGTATATAATTTATACACACTCCTTGAACATAAAATATTGTAGATTTGGTTTCTAACACCCTGTATAATATAATATTATTCTTATGTTTGTGAGTTGTATCAATTATACCATGGAATTGAATGCGGTCAAAGAAATTAATTGAATAAATAATTGCTATTCCAAATGAATATTCAGTTGTACATTCAATATTTTGATATTGTTAATGGGTAGGCGATATAAGTTCCTATCTCAGAACAGACAATGATATAAAAGATGTCATAAAATAATTTTTTAAATAAATTAAATTGAAATAAGTACATCCAAAAAAAATGAATACGTAATATGACAAAATGTAGAATATGAAAAGTATATAAATTTATGTAAGTAATATAGTTATATACAAAGATTTAGTATATATCTATAAAGTGGAAATTAAAAATACAAAAATATGTACACCAAAAATAAGAAAGTCTACGATGTTTGGTCTGCCCAGAATAGATATTAAAATATCTATCCATATATTGTTTACGGTTATATAATGTATAAATAACAAACATATATAATTATACAACTGTAAAGGACCGTGTACACGGAAGGAGACACGATGAGAAGATCTCAGAGATACAGTCGAGATACATTTCAATACATTATACACGTATTGAGATTTTCATCTGAAACTCTAACCAGTGTACTCGACGTTCGATCTGACAGCGAGATTTGACACGCGCACATAAACGTCACCTAAAACCACCACAGATCAGTACAACTACTTATATATTTTGAAAAGTTTGACGTAGGTACTGATGTACGTGAGACGGCGAATCTCTGAGGCACGGTATGTACACGGCGACTACGAAACCTGAGAGTTATCTCAAAAGAATCTCGCGGAAGCAAAATCTGAATCTCAGGAAGGGCCATTAAACTGTCGCTGCACACGCAGGTAGTAGGCCGGCAAATCCCTCAGATTCTTTGTTTACTGCCACATCGTATACTACACAAAAAATCTTCAGATAGCTAAATAAATGCAATGTGATAAGATCCGTTCAATGTTGTGTATCTAACCGTGACGTCAGGATTATGCTGATCCGAGTGGGACTCGCAGACGTCGTTACCATTTATTATCTAATCCGTCACCTACAAGCATTTCACATTAGCTCGGCTACGGCGAGCGATGGTATCTGCCCGCTCTCCGCTGCCATCGCAAGTATGGCAGTATTGTCAAAACAATTTAAAAAATCGATGATACAATACATAACATTACATTTTATAGAGTCCCAGCCGTGGGCTAAGACTACCGTAGCTGTCGTGTTTGTGGGCATTTTTGAACACAGTATCGTACAATGAAATATGTTTGATTCTGTTTTATTATTTGTAAAATTCAAATAAATTAATTAGAAAGTTATACATATAAAATCAATTTTATAGAAAAATATTGTTGTTGCGCCGGGATTCGAACCTGGATTTCTTTCCTAACCGAGGAAGGTGCATCATTATTATTATTATTAAGAATGTGTTCTCCTAATAATAAAGTTATATCAATGTGTCCAAAATTTAATAAAAATGAATTGATGATTCTGGCGTCTGCTCTCAGATTACTCAAAGGTATTTGAGATTCTGTAAAAATAAGGTAGATGGGCCCTCTCCAAATAATGGAACGATTAAATGTATTAATATCAAAATGGTTAGAAAATTTGTCGCTAAAAATATTGTCTCTGTAGCATAGATGGATAATGCACCTTCCCAGGAAAGAGATCAAGGTTCGAATCCCGGTGGCGCAACAACAATATTTTTCGATAAAATTGATTTTATACGTATATATTTCTAATTAATATATTTAATTCATATTTAAAATATCACAGACCGTCTGTTCTGAATAATTACAACTTCACAATAAGAATGTGTTCTCCTAAAATAAATTATAATAATGTTAACATTAGCTTGTGACCCCACTGCCGGTTGTAGACCACCTTCATGGGCTCATTCAAATGCCGCTCCGGTTTTTGGGATCCTCGCAAATATGCAAATTCAATTGCAGCGTTAATTCCTTATTTTTAGGTCTAATGGTTTAATTAAAATTTGGCGGCCCTCGTAGTCGTAGTGGGCATGACTCATCCCGGGGGATCTCATACTGGGGGATTCAGGTTCGATTCCCGATATATCTGTGATTTTCTCAAGCCTGAATGTTTTTTTGATTTACTTCAGTAATTGGACCTGTTGTGGTTTTAAAATAATAATATTAATCTAAAGGCTTAATAAATTTTTATATTTAGTATATTTTAGGACAGCAACAGTATGTCAGTCGGCTGCCAACGCAATACATATGTATACGAGCATGAAGTATGTATTGTAATGTAAAAGTATACTTTTCGATTATACGATTTCGAATATCGTATCGGTTCGTTAAATTTACTACGATGCGCTAAATATATACTAATAATAAGAAAATACTTTGTTTATACCACTGTTTATTGTTAAATTAAGATATTTCAAGACCAATGGTTAGATAAATAAACAAAATTTGGTTACTATAAATAACCAAATAGTCACCTTATAAATTTGTTTTCACATTAGTTACTAATTAGTTACCCACCACTTATATTTATGGTTTTGTTTTTGTCTATGCTTCCTTATTTAATATTAGTATATATGATATCCCGAAGAAGAGACCATTGGTCTTGAAACACGTTGATTTATCAATAAACAGTGCTATAAACAAAGTTTTTTCTTATTATTAATAAAATATGTTTCCACAGAGTAATTGATCAATTATTGAAGAAGTAAATATGCACTATTAATCAGTGGTGTGAATTAGGCATGTACTTAGGTTATGCTGCTAATAATGATAGGTTGTACTGCCACTAGAAATTGCTTTCAGGAAAGTGACGGCTTAACATTATTTAAATAATACCCACACTATTAAGTGAAGGGTTACAAATAGGTATTGTAATATAAAAAAAAATACTCTTAAATGCAAAAGGGTCCGAGGCGTTATATAATAATTGTAAAAAGATCACTTAAAGATAGTCATAAGCAATACAATAAGGGTTGGTACAATAAATCATGAAGCCTTGCTCTTCCACAGTGTCAGTCAATAACAATAAAAGATAAGACACGTATTGACGAGACAAATAATGATTGCACGAGATTGTTTGTTTTTAAGGCACAATAATATATTATTCAAAATGGCCACTGTATTGACAAAGATGGTTCGTGTTGATCCTCTTAATGGATGCTCTTCTCATTAATTTGTAGCAATCTTGGCTGCGCTGTACAACTGCGCAAGGACTGGTTCCATTATAATTAAGAATTGCACGGAGTCATTTGTCGCATAAATCTGCACTGAATACATCACCGCAGCTCCTGTTGGGCGGACGGTAAATAACGTAACGTGATCTGATCCTTGTTCTAGTAAAAACAATCATTATTTTAAATACTAATTAAATGTATTAATTATAAAGATATACATATAAAAATATTGTTGTTGCGCTACCGGGATTCGAACCTAGATCTCTTTTCCAATCCGGGGAGGTGCATTACCAACTATGCATTATTAATTTATTAGTATTTAAAATATCACAGTTCTATGTTCTGAATAATTACAATTTCACAATAAGAATGTGTTCTCCTTAATAATCATTATTTTAATACATATCAAATGTATTAATTATAAAGATATATATATATATATATATATATATAATTTAATTATAATACAAGGATCGTTTTTAAATTTAGAATAATAGATGTATCAATTTGAAAGAATACAGCATATAAGTTCGAAAAATTGTCGACATATGACTATGTTGGTGTAGTGTAATTGGATAGGAAAGGATCCAGGTTCAAATCCCGGTAGCAACAAAAATATTTTTTCGATAAATTAAATTTACCTACATATCTTTCTAATTGATACATTTATATTAAAATACCACAGAACTATGTATGTACAATAATAATATGTTATATTTTAGCAATAATTATAACAGCTCGTGTCGCGTATTGCACAGAATTTTCCGACCAATATTCTGACAAAATATATAAAAATTAATACATCCCTTATAAGTAGGGTTATCACGATCATGGGCCGTAATAATTGTGTGTCATCCATGTACTTGAAACTTCAATTCAAAATATTTTAAAGATTCCGTATCTAATAAAATATATTGTTAATTTTATCGCAAAACTGAATAACACCGCTAAACACAAAATCTGCTACATCCCATAAATATAATATATTCAACTTTTTAAATGGAAGGTAATCATGATTGAAGAAACCGCAATAGAATTTTCCGAATGTTATGCCATAAGACCTTCTGCAATAGGTAGTATGTCTATCGAAATCTATCTAAAAGTTAGGGATGATCAGACTATGGTGCAATGTGTGCTGCTTAGCTTTGCGTATATATTACACATATGTGCAATAATCTAGATTAGATCATAAATGTGCAAAGATAATTACGTGTCCTTTTAAAATTAACTACAATTTAAACACCTTTAAGGCGCGCGATATTTGATGACAACTCATAACTTATAAATAAAAATTTGGTCCAGTTTTATGAGATACCTAATACACATTGCTACACGATGCATTAGTAGTGTATCATAATTACATATATTAAACCTATACTAATGATTATTTAAATTATCTACCTACGTTTCTTTGTAATGTACTTACAATGTGTATACATATAATAATATAAATTGAATTAGATGTTTGATTGTACGATAGATGAACAAATCAATTATTTGACATTAAATAATAACAGAATAGATTTCAACGGCAGAGGTCATAATATACATATTTTATTCACAGATCAGCTTCGGTTTGTAGTATATATATAAAAGTTGCGCTCGGCTATGTTAATCTATTGTATTTTGAAGGACATCATAAATAGATTAACGTAAATTGGTATATTAAATATAATAAATTGACCGTAATTTATCATACGCCTAATAATAAAATTATAGTATTATATTGATATGAATTTATGTAAAAGATATCACCTGTAACATATCGCTTTAAATTTAAATAAATTTTAAATTATTATTATATTTTACCACTTAGGTTTTATTTTATAATACCTACCACACCTTGGTCAGAGTAAACAATAACTAAATCTACACTACAACGTAAATCTCATCATGATCATTTGCCTTCTTCATCAAAGGAACATGCTCGATACCTTCGAGATGTGGTGTTGGCGACGCACGCAGCGTACACGATGTGTTTATTATGTAGGAACTGAACATCAAAGACTATTTTGTTTAAAATGAATCCACCAATTTTTCGGGCATCTTGCGAGAAGGGTAGATAGCTTGGAGAAGCTCGTTGTGGTGAGCCACGTCGATGGTTGGAGAGGAAGATCCCCCACCCATTGGACCGACCGAGTTGAAAAAGCAACAGGAATTTCAATAGAGCGTAGGTGCATAGTCAATAGGGTAAGAGTTCATATAGATCACGATCCTGTCATGAAAGACCGACGTGATGATTTTTAATATCGCACACCTAGATCAAAACTAAGACAACTCAAAAAAACAAGATTTTTGAGTTATGATCGTATTCGGATACTCTGTCGTATATGCAACTAACTTAGCCCCAGTTCTCAAATAGTGCCATCTTAGGATACATTTATAACCTAATATGTTATTTAGTTTCATAACTTTAGTAACAAAAAATGGCGAAAAATGTTTTTATTTTTTTGTCTACTGAAAAATGACTTTTTAAGTTGTCTTAGTTTTGATGTAGGTGTGTGATATGTATCGATATATATTTTTGTATTGTAAGTAGAAATAACACTTTTGTATTATAGATATACCTGACCTAATCGCGGTAATAAAATAGTTGTAGAGAGACAGGTCGGCGTAATAGCCAATATAATCATTAATTGTATTAGTGATATATATAATCATTAATTATATTAGTGATATAGCGGCGCGAGGCGAGAACGTAAAAAGTGATGAAGGTTTCCTTTTATCCGGCTGCCAGGGTGAATAGGATGTGGTTTGTCCCTACCTGAACCGTCGGCTCTGTCCGGTACTTTACGGCCTGTTTTATTGCTGTTTATTATACCATTATTGGTGTTATTATTCCCATTGATGCACACGGCGCACACCACCATAGCCACGGGTCCATTGTCCATTGTCGGGCTGACGTCTCGCGCACTCATCCACACAGGACTGGTCCCAAATAGTATTTTACGTTCAATTTATAAAAGAACCTGAACAAATTAAGTAAAACTAAAATTAAAGTAAAATATGCTCTGGCGGCTTTTGTTGGAAAAGATGACAGAAAAAGTGTATTTAATTTTTTTTTAATCAATATACAGTTTCGAAATAGTTATTGCTGTGATAAAAATATTTTATTGAAACTTCCAACATGACATACGTACATACGTCAAAGAAAACCTTTTTGTGATAATTTGTCATGTCGTTTTTTTAAGTTCAACTTTTGTACACACGTAGTTGTAATAGAGCTGCTATAGTTTGGGCATGTGAAACGTACGTGTGAGGATATGATGGTAAAGTTAATACACGAGACGAATGATCGCGTTCGAGACAACAGAAACAGAGGTGTTCGAAGAAGACCTGACACTATTAAAAGTTCCAGATATTCATGAAAGTACAATCATTTCTGTTAAATTGTGCTATGAAATAATAAGATATCGCGCTCTAATCTTCATTATAAAAGCCAGAATCCTGACCACTAGACTACATAATTCAGACCAATTTTTCAGTATTATTTCAACGATCTGACGTCTCATCACATTTTTTAATCAATTTTTTTTATTGCCCGCACGACTCTCTTCTCTTCTCCAAAGGCATCAGTGCGTTGAATTGATGAAATGTCTGCCTCGCTCGGGAAACACACCTCTCCAACCCAGCCTGGCCAAGAATCGGCAGTCACGGACGATGGCCAGCACCGACACCTGCCTGGTCTTCCACCTCCCGCGTTAATTGGTGCGAACTCGCTTTATCCGACGATTGTACGGATATTCTCCACAATTTGGTCGATTCGTAACGACGCGAGATTGCTTTGTGCTGCACAATGGTCCATTTCGATTAATTAATTAGTTTGAAAATTAGACATTAGTCAAGAAGTTTACTCGAGTAGGACTCTGATAATTATCCAAATGTTTTGAACCAGCTGACTTCTTTAACCGAGTTGTATGGCATAATGGAAAAAATAAATCAGCTATTGTACACAAATAGAAAATGCTTAAGAAAATTATTCACCTATAAATAATTAGATTTTTGGAGGTCATTGATCTTACATCACACTACAGGACGAATTTTCCAGGCCGATGTTGTTTTTGAATAATTAGAAAACGAAACATATTTTTAAAATTTTGTTTATATTTATTTATCATTTGGTTTATTACAATTTTGTGCGGAATATGACATCGGCCAAGTTGCCGTTTCTGGCAGCGCGACAAATGCGTACTCTTTTAACAGTATTTTTCATGACATTCTGTGTGTTATTTCAGCAATTTCATTTTGAATATTGTCCCGTAGCATCGGAAATGTTATTGGCTTATTTACATGTATCTTTCCTTTCGAGTACCTCCACAACAAATAGTCGTGAGCCGTTAAACTAAGTGATCGAGGAAGCCAGTCAATATCTTCCACTATTTGACATTACGCGGCTGGAAGAACTTTCTCGAAAAATGTATTAATTATTATTTTATTATAATTAGCTTAGTGAGGTGGCACCGTTTTGTTGAAACCGCACGTGTTGCAGGCCCAATTGATCCAATTCGGCCATCAATAAGTTTTCTAATATGGGACGATAGCCATGATCACCATTAATGGTTACAGCATTGCCATGGACAACATTGTCAGCACATTGTCGAGGCGTTAGATGTTCCATAATAAATTATTAACAACTACGACAAATGTCTGTTAAACCAAAATGACGGCCAAACAAAATCAGCCTGGAACATAATATTCACCCTGTATAAGTAGTTTAACTAATGGTAGTTATTGAGGTTTTCATCCCAATGTATGATACAGACCCAAATTCTGGATTTTTATTAAAAACAATTTTTAATTATGTAATTAAATGAATAGGTTAAAAAATTGATTATTCAAAAGTCAGCCACAAAAATAATAGAAACACAATTATTGAGAAAAAGTTGATAGATCCGTGCGGTAACTTAGTGATAAAGATAAACTTATGGAAGGTTTTAAATTGAAAGTTATTAAACTTATTGCAGTTTTGCAATACTATAGATGCGAGAGGAAGCTGGATGAATTGAAAATATAATAGACGGTCTCGGGAGACCTTGGACACGTCGGGCAGTACCTCTCGAGTATTTGATTCATTCGTGCGTCACGATCGCCATCTCGGCATACTTCAGCCGCGAGGAAACATTCATTCGGGATTATTCATTGTTTTTAATAATAATTCTGTTCGGTACCTACCGACTGACATTCTGTCACTAATAATCACACTCTATACCGAGAAATAATTAACGTTACCACACAAATGTATACCTTTCGGTAGAGTTATATTGAGAAATACTATCCATTAGTGTCATTATAATCGGTGAGTGATGGCATTAATAGATAATTGTGGTTTTTAATTAAAATCTACGAAAAGGTTATATGTCAAAATAATATATAATATGTTTAATGATAATATATTAGGCTAAGTGACTTAAAGTTTATAAAAATATAAAGACTTCGGTGGTTGGACTATGTAGAGAGCTCAACCACTGCTCTACAGTAGATCAACAGGATGCAGGATCGACCGACAATGTCCTGAACTACACATCTGCCTTAGATGAAGAGAAACGGCGCTGAACAGAGATCATTTGTTTCACGACGTTTTGTTTTTTGAATTTGACGTGTAATTGACATTTGTCATAATATAATCCATAAATAGGGTTAGGAAATTAAAATGCACATCGAAAAGCATACACGCCACGTGATGCTGCACCACTTGGAGAAAGGGTGGAAAGGTGATGAATCATTTCGCGATCTTGGCGATCTTCTCGGCGAAGGAACGATTAGCAAAAGAGCATGCCGAGAATAGTTTGTTCGCTTCAATGCTGGTAATACAAGTCAGGTAAGGGTCGATATTCGGATTTTGGTGACCAGGCCCTTCTGGCGGCTGTGGAAGAGGATGAAAGTTGCACCACTAGGACACTGGCTGAGAACTTCAATATCAATCGGTTCAAGATTACGGCATCTATGCCCCCGGATGATAATTGTACATAATATATTTTGAGTTTGTTTTCGTTTTTGATTGTTACAATATAATTTACAATATAATTTATTTATTTTTACAACGGGCGGATAATTATGCATCAAACTGAATATTTACAGACGTTATAGAAATATGATATTAGTGGTTAAAAATATTATATAAATAAAGCATATAGGCATTGGATATGATAGTTTGACCTGGGTTAGAAGCCTTATGAACAAACAATATAATAATTCACTTTTTTAAAACAAATAACTCGAGACTGCGTGAGATAAATACAGATCGTGAATCCGGACCGCAGATTTACGACAGGTAATGGAGGTAGATTGATTTAATTTTTGATGGAAATATTCTTGTTCGAATGTTTTCTTGGAACTGAAACCCGTCTGTCCACCCATTACGGTCGGTCAACAGTAAATATTGAATTCAAGTCACGCGGTGCTTCTAATAAGTACAGTAATTACTTAATTTGTTTATAACCCTAAAATATCTCATAAAAACTTTGATTTGTACCTACCAATAATTGTTGTATACAGGGCTGAGCCACGATTTAGGATTGTCTGCAATATTATTTCAAGTAAAAATTCTAAATGAAAGAAATTGCTTTAGGAAACACTGCAAATCATTTGTTTTTTTGGCAAGCGAAAAGGCTCACTTTGAATAATTGAATTACGCATTAATAACAAATATTTTTAGGTGATTTTGTAATTGAATTCAAATGAGTGAAAAATTTCCGTGGATTTTTTTAATGTATTGTTATTAAAAACATAATTTATTACCAAAAAAAGGTAGGTACCAATTAACGCGAACAAATATACAATCAGACTTATTCTAAAAAAATATTTAAATTCGTTATGTACCGTTAACACACATCGACCACGTTTGATAGCCAAAGGTTGAGAGGTGATTGCTATGCTCGTCATCATTATACTTTTTGGAATATTATCTACAGGGTGTTGCGTTCATTTAAAAAATTCGCTGTCAAGATAGTATAATAATGGCAGCTTGGATTATTATTTGTCTTCACCTTGGCAGTTTTCCTGGAGTATTGGTAGCTGTCTTCATTGGGTCCACGTGATCGTGTGCACTCGACATTCCCTTCGATGACAAATTACATCAAGTGGATTATCACAGGACTCGTAACTTTTCAGTAGTTTAAAATCATTCAAGAAAACCTTCACGCTGTTCAAAACTGACGTTAATAATGCAAGAGAATTATTCTAAAATGACTTAAAACAGTTATATTTATACGTCGCAGTGCCACCCAATATTTTGTATTATAAGTAATGAAGCGAAACGCGATGTGTTGATAGCTCACATCTCATAACTCAATTACAAAGGGGAGGTTCTCCGTCAATAACTCAGCACCATCCATCAACCCCTAACCGTCGAGCAGCCTGACAAAGTACACCCTGTTCAGTTACAAATTCGGGTGGGCGTGTTCGGCCGAGTAAATTGTGTTTATTTCGCACAGCCTCCCCTGCGTTCACGGTCTGCCCTTCAGACATAATGCAATTAGCCAGGAAGTGCACCTACCTAGTTTCGTTCAACATATGGATCCATTGGTTGGGAACTGACAACATTAAACGCCAATTTCCGGCCGCTTGATTGGACGGAGGAAAACGCACGTGGCCCTTGTGAAATAAATTTGAAATATTTTGAAGCGGATAATTTCGACGGTGTAATCATATCGTTTAATATATTATTATTAGATCCAGTAATATCTGTTTGTGATATTACGATTTGTCACGTTACTGAATCGATTAAAAATGTGACATTTTTAGAAAGCCTGCGTAGACATTAAAAATAGTCAGCTGTCTAAGATTACGCAATAAGTGATTACTCATACTTAGTGGCGTTGTGTCATTGGCTAGCGGTCGAGAACGCAATATAGTGACAACCCAGGGAATGCAATATCGAGTCAAAATTGCAATCTCGATATTTCGGGATTCAATTTTTTATTACCCCAGGGTTCTAAATTCAGTCCCGGAATTAAAAATTCTCATTTGTTCTTTATTTTACGTTTTTTCAACAACAAAAAAAACATAAAGAACACAATTAATGTAATATATTTAATTAAGTTGATAACTAAAAGTAATATAGCAATACATATATAATAGCAAATCATTTTAGAGTCTTGATCTAATTTTGGTATCCAGAAATGAATGCAAAATATTATTTATATGTATTATAAATTCAATGTATTGAACAAATTAATACTAGGATCTCGGAATTGAATTTCCTAGAGACAACCCCTAGATAATGACGGCGTCCTCATCGGTCCATAGACTGATATTTAAAAGTCGGCTATGTGGATACGATGAACAATAAAATACGTATCATCTATAATACATTTAATCATACAATATATAATAATAAACATATAATCTCAGATAAAATTTGTCACAAATCTGTATTTAAAAAGCGTGTTAAGAAAATGCGTAACATTTAATAGGTGGTTCGCGTGTGGTAGTGTAATATATAAGAACTTTGTTACAAACAAAAACAAGAAACAAAAAAACATCATCTGAACTTGAAATTTAATTCAGACAATGTTTAAAGATATGAAAACAAAATACAATGATCTATATATACGAGGTGATGCGAAACGCGCCAGACAAACAAAATCTACATGTGTCTGGGATATGTAAAAACGCGTTGTTTATAACCAGTGTAAGTCTGTTGTTAAAGTTATTTATTTTACTTTAAATGTCGTAATATGTAGAATCAAATTTAACATATGCATGATATCGTAAAGATTGTATTTACTAGTGTATAAGGGTTGAAAAGAATGTCATGTATGAAATGTGAAATAAAGTAGGTACATATCAATAGAACTTATATCATACTTTTGAAATTAGCAATTTTAACTTTGTGGTTAAAATTCATATTTTTATTATTAACTTTGTTTTATTATCTACCGGTTTCGAAAAATACAATTTTCTTCTTCAGGATGTCAATACTAACTAAACATATAGGAAATTTACTCATAAATTCTAAAGAAAAAGATGATAAATTTAACAATTCTGGTGTCTATAAACTTAGTTGCAAGGATTGTGCTGCATTTTATATTGATAAAACGAGTAGACATTTTAATATAAGAGTAAAGGAGCATTTGAGATGTCTGAACAAAAGTGGGTTTTCAGAATTTTCTAATCATTTGATAGAAAATGGTCATGGTTTTGATAAAAAATTGGGATTGTCAATTTTGCATATAAACGGTGTTAGTCACAAATTAAATAATTTGGAATCGTTGGAGATAAATAAAGCGTGTAAAACTAATCAAAAAATTATAAACAACCAACTAAATTTAACTACGAGTCCCATTCTAAAATTTTTTCCTAAAAATTATTCGAGTAAATTTGTATTCAGTAATAATTTGAGTTAGGTACTAAATTATTTTTTTAAAAATAGATTCTGGTAAAAAATACAATATTATGTGTTTTTAGTTAGTATTGACATCCTGAAGAAGAAAATGGTATTTTTCGAAACCGGTAGATGTATTTAAACACAATTAAGTGGTTAATATAACAAAGTTAAACTTATATCGTTTTATTTTTTTTTAAATTTAGCCAGAGAGCCAACCATTAAACATATTCTGTACAGAGATGATATTTATATTTTATTCCTTGGTATAATATTTATTTACTACATGTAGTTATTATTGTAATATATATACCTTTAAAATACATTTATGGTTAAATGGCAATTTTAGAAGATAGTCTATGATGTTTAAAACAAAACAATTTATCTATCGATATTTGGTTATCTTCGGGACATGAACCCGGAACTTTCTCTTTCCGGCTTTCTCTATGTTAACTCCTTTAGATTCCAAAAAATTTAATACTTATGTGTAATATAGATTTCTGTGAATGATATAGTATCTATTATTTTCGTATCCCAGTGCTAAACAATTTTTTTAAATTTTATTTTTTTATGTCTTTGTAAACATCTATTTATTTTTGTAGTTCACACGAAATTTCACACATTAAGTAGTCTTGTTATGTGAATTAAATAAAAATATCTGGAATGCGGATTCATTATATAGTGAGTAACACATCACACGCAAAAATACGAATGCATCCACAGCAAGTTGTCAAAATATACACTCCAAAAAAAAACCGAACAACACGAGAAAGGGAAAGGCGCCGTTAAATCATCCGTGATGGCATTTCGCATTTTAATGCAAGTTTTAAAATGGAACAATAAAAAGGTCATAAAACAATTTTAGTGCCTCTTAGCTGTCCGGAGGTTCTTGCCTTGTGTCAACACCGTTTGATTTGTTGCCTTTTATTGCACAGGATCGGACTGAAACAACTTATAGCTCGATCATGTTACTTCGGGCGTTAAGATTCGTAGAGCGTCTTAATGAACTAAAAACGAAATCTATGCCACATAGATGTTTTTTTCACTATGTCTTATATCGCAGGTAAAATCGTCATCAGTCTTGCGTCTAAGGATGCTATCGATTATTGCTTGTATTGCGTACATAAGTATAACACACGAAGTTTTTAAAAAATCATAACTTTTCTATTCTACATTTTAAATACATAACATGGACTCGAGAAACTTTGTTTTGAATATAATATCAATAAAATGTTCATTACACTGCCATCTAGTGATCATTTTTAAATTCAGGGTTAGTTCACTATTGCGAATAAATATTATCATCGTCATTTAATGTCATTAATTATGCGTGAAAAATGTATGAGTTAGTCCAAATTTAAAAATATATTATACATTTGTATACGAAATGCGTGTCATATCAATATTTTTACTATTTTCAATCTAAACTAAGCGCTTGTGCTATGAAAATAGGTCTAACTTGATGGCCTCCTGAAACGAGTCTCGAATCCCCGAACGCAAGATCACTAGGCAAGCACCGTAACCACAAGCACGACATATTTTGCTCTCACTGTCTCAATTGTGACCAGTGATAACAGAGAAAAGAGGTGCTTTAGTTAGAAAATATTGCGTTATACCGTTTCTATTACTCAACCAGAGATAAATTTACGTTTACTTATCAATTTAAATACAAGCTTGTGCCTCGTTTTGTATTAGTAATAATTTATCGCGACAAGAAATTTGGTAAAAATATTAGTTGTATATTATCACCTAAACAGCAATACTACATATCTCATTTTTTTGTCAAATTAAGATATTTATATCATTATATTTGATGTTTCGCGGGGAATCGTTCTATATCACTAGTATCACAATAGCGTCCGCTAGAGATGTGCAAATCAAAGAAAGTAATCACCACATACGTGTAACCTCCCTATCAATTTCGCAGAAGTCAAGGAAATCGTATCTAAGTTTAGAACGAATCTGCTCTTCTTTTCAACTCTATAAAGGTAAGTAATACTTGAGTATTTCTACAAAAGTTATTTAAAATTAGTTCTGTCTCTCACCGGTAAAGTACACAATTCTTAAATGTATGGTGTTGCTCTTAGGTGACGATATATTGTTTTTTTAATTAAGTAATTGTCAAGTCCGGCCCTGCGGCCCGCGTTATTTAGTGCCATACTCTCCGGAGATAGCACCACTCTGCAGCACGAGCCACTAAATTAGCGTCACCATTTAGAAACATTCTTTATGAGATGATCGTATATTACGCATTAGGTACAAATCTGTGGATTTAATAACATCATCAAAAATCTAAATATTTTTTCTGAACTCTGGTAACATCTGAGATGGGTATGAATTTTGATAATGTTATTGTTTTCAATAATCGTATGATAAAAAAAATGTGTACGATTTATGAAAATTATCGATCTGATATTCTACCCTTGTCCCAGTGAGGTCACCAAAAAAATTTACTAACCGGTTTCCTAAAATAATTTGATGTACAAATTTGTCTCATTTTTAGATGGATTTTAAAATAGTAGCACAAGTTACAACATTTTCAGAAGCAATGGAACTAAACAGCGAATTTAATATTACGAAACATATCTGATATTTCAATACTTGCTCTTATTAATACCACGCAACGAACGGTTTCCGATTCGCGCGAACCATTAGTGGGGCAGCACTGCCTTGTCCTGAGATGGTACCTACGAGTGTCCCTGTCCATCGCTATCTCAGTGACTTCAGCCAATGTGCTGGACCATAACGGTGGACAAAATGTCATCTGGAATCTCTGTATGAAAATATTATAGTTAGCGTGGTTTTTAATGTCACCCCCACTTCTTCCCCCAGGGACGTCAGATCGAGCACTTGGACCTTCAAACAAACCCCCCAACAAGAAGAAAGAATTACTCTATAATGTACTAACATTGATTTTAATCAGATCACATTTCAATTTTACTGAAATCACAGCTTATTCGTGACGTCACCGTTTTTAGAATATGGTTCCTTGATAAGTAAAAAAAAACTAGCTAAGATGAGTCAGGGCGAGTGCATCTAAGTCTTCTAATTAAGTTAGAAATTGGATTCCAGTACCGCAATCTATTAAAAAATATTATAAATCAATATTTGAAGAGACAGTCCAGAGATGGTGCAAATCCAAACAAAATGTTTTTCATAAACTTAATAATTCAAAATATGGGTGCTTTCAACGTGAAGAAATAAATGTGTCCGTCTGTTTTTTATTAATTTAGAAATATATGTAGATGAAATTCGACTAGTTTCTGTATAGTGATCATATCTAATTATTAAAGCAGTCTACCGGCAATATAAAGTTGTGCGTTCGATGTGATGACTATATTTTTTTGATATATTTTTCCAGAGAATCTTTTTAAGTTATAGATACTCTGGTCAGACCACATAGCACGGAGGACAGACAATTGTTAATCATCCAGTGGTACTCAAGCAATGGGAATCAAGAAAACCTACAGGCTGCCCTAAATTCCGTCGAATTGAAGAAATCGCCAAACTCTGCGAAAATATGAGAGAAAAAAGTATCAACAATTTGTAAAATCCTTCATCTAACACCTGATGATGATGATAACAGTGCTCTTTCTAGCTGATTTATCTAATTTTGTTTTATATTACATTTTATCGAATCCACGAAAATCGCTGTAAATTTCTTTTTTAAAATTAATTAATTTCAGTCACAAAAGTAAGTAACTGTAAATGATTAATTTCACTTATATATATATTATTCGAATTAAATTATTCATAAATATCTATAAAACGACCTCTATAACAAGACGTGTAATTATCTAATTTTAATTCCAAATATTTATGTTGTACAGTTCATTAATCAATCAAATTATTGTAAAATTCCGTTTAAATATTATGCAGAATGTAGGCGAACCTACCTTCACCAAATGTCATTAATACGATATGTAAATAATTAATATTTTTTTATTTCCTACATAGTGGACTTGTGTACTAATTAATCAACTTTTAAAGTCATTCTAATATGTGTCAAATCAATTAATCACGTATATCTGATTGCGCAATAGCTACTGAGTTTCAGATTAGACAAAAAATTATGAAAAAATAATATATTAATAGATTGAAATTTTTAATCGAGTACAGGTTTCGGTCTTGCCCCACAGTCGGAGTTTTTATTGGACAACAAAGTTTTATGCTTTTGATAATGTTGTTTTAAATAAATTAGTGCTATTATAATACATTATATGAACACTGATAATTTGTACCAAGTCACTGAAATCTTCCTGATAAAAAGCAAAAAAAATAAAATATTCGAATCTTAAGCACATTCCTATCTAATAAATCTTACATAGTGATTTGAATTTTACGTAATACAATCCATAGATAAAGTAATTCTAGGAGGAAGTGTTATCCTACTGCGTGGTGTTCAGCATATTCATAAATCTAGTATAATTTATTGTAAATTGTTCTTAATATGACAGATGACGTCACAAATATTATTTTTAAAACAAAAATAATTCATCGTACATGATATTTAATGTTATCGAATGGCGAGGCGTTTTTTTTTTGTACTGATATAATTTTAATATTCAAACTATTGATATAGATACCTAATTTTAATATTAATTTAGAACATTTTTGTACATCATAAAATGGCATAATTAGATATACAAAAATGTCTTAATGATATTTATCAATATATGCACGCTCTGGGAGAATATTGTGCCAGATAATGTACATATTTATATATGGTCGATATTATTTCTACAATTAATCGTGACATTTCTACGCTTCTGTCAGAAGAATTTTAAAATCGAAGTGCATAGATTGTCTCCATTACGAAGATACGCAATCTGTATTTCAAAAATGTAAATTCATAGATTCGCGACCCGGCAGCGGGCAGCGGGCAGCGGGCGGGCATAGACAATGGCGGTGCGTCAGACAAGTGGCGGAGATAGAGCCCTCCCGCCGGAAGATAAGGCCTCCATTAAACCTCGTCGCCCGCTAATGGAGGGAGGCGATAAACCAGAGACATCTGTGGAGGGCCGTTCATGTCACCTAATTCCATATTTAAATAATAATTCAATTTTTAAAACCTTCAAAAGTGCACACATAGCATTTTATAATAAAGTATCAGATTTCGTCACAATCATCTACATGCATGCACTCTTGAAGTTAGTTAATGGCATATCAGCACAAACGTCTGTTCATTAAGTATTATTATATCCTCGATTATACCCAGTGGTGTAGTGCTAAATAAAAAAGTACTAGAGCGGTATTTGATTTTAACCCTAACCTTTTGAGGTCGAAATCAGCAATAAATTAGCTTTTATAAAAGCTAAAACAATGCGTATGTCAAAAAAACTATTGAGCTATAACATGTATATTTAGGGATGACTATTTATTTAAGTTGAGTTCACATATTTCATCAGTCACCAAGTGCATGTGGTCAATGGTTGAAAGAATGGAATACCGCCGCGCCCCAAGATGATCCAATCTTAACACAAAAAATCACGTTTAGAAAATGTTCCCGTCCTATATATTTTTTATATAATATGTTTGGTGTACGGAATATTTTGTATAAAAATATTTTTTAAATATACTAGAAAAATAAGTTGCGTGTCAAAAAAATGTAACAGGGTAGCGCGTTGGCTCGAAATGAAGTGCCAGGGCATCCCTCTGACCCCACTATACCACGGATTATACCTATTTAAACAATTTAATCATATACATAAGTTCGTTACATGTTTTATTACAACGAAACAGTACTATATATACAGTCTATCATTCCCGTCTTTGGGCGGATTTTAAACACTAGTATTTCAACAATGTGATATTTATTTTTAATTAAAAAAGTACCGATAGAATGCGAACACCCTCACCTGTTTGTATGTTGTCCCGACTAAATGCTCGCGTTGTGTCTCGCCGTGTTTTGTTGTCGTCGGCCGGGCCGGGCGCGCCAGCGCGAGCCGGGTAAAGCGGCGACACCTCCCGCAAAGAAACAAAGCGTTCACTCGGCACTGTTGCAACGAGTAAACAAACGGAAAAAGCTTTTCATTACATTGTTTTGCTCGACTTTACAAATGTTTTTTTTTTTAATGGCATTCGGCCGCGCGTTGTTTCTAGTGGGTAGGTAGGTACTTGGCGTGACGCTGTGATTTTAAATTTGGAACATTTAATGGTCATATTAACATTTTACTTAGTTTTATGGTCGCGTAGAGCGCTGTCGGCATTTTTATTAGCTAAAAACGTTTTTTTTTTATATAATTTTTTTCTTTGAAATACTATTTGGAAAATCTGTTAAAGGGACATGTGTGACACTCTATCGGTAATATTTTCGGTTTACGGCCATAAATAATATTTTTATTCGGACAAACATAACGCCCCGTGAATGTTGGGGGGGACAACATGTTTATTGCGACTGTTATTAGTACCTTTGTCCGTGGACGATTCGTGAGGCTTTTATCGGAAAATTATGCGGCTGATAAAATTTAATAAGGCCTCTTGTAATTCATTGGCCGATAAAAATCATATCTAGCCAGCGGGTAGGTACCCTGCTTCGATTCATCTGTGGCACGTTCGCTTTTGTGCTCTCGACAACTTCTATTATCATTGGCAGACAATGTTTCTTCTGATGTTTTACTTGCTGCGCGGAATCAAATATTTCTGCGTGGTAGAGTTTTAACCGCTTTTTAAGCGCCTTGCAAGTTTAAAATGAACTAACTGAAAGATTACTAATAAAATAAACAATAGACTTTATTCGGTACCGAACCTCTACATTATTGTAAATTGAATTCCCAAATACATGAATGCTATACAGTGATGAAGACATCAGAGAATGAAGGTGTTATGTTACAGAAACATAGTTTGTAGTAAATGACAATTTAAAGTTCTTGCATTTTTTATAATATACAACACTTATCCACTAAAGAGCTGATTCATGTCTCTCACTTGTCACATACACCTTTTATCCACATTTTATTTTCTTATTCTGAGACAATATAAGGAAATTGAAGTTGTTATAAAGGAATGTCACATAACAACTTCATCCACCAAATCCTGCAATTATGATGGTCCATGGTTAAGGAGTAATAGATCATCTATGAAATTACGCATATTTATGCATAAAATATCAAGTAAAGTGACATTTTCAAAAAGCGTGTTAATAAAAAAGACAAAAACGAAAATTACATTCATAAATACAGGGTGAATATTATGTTTCAGGTCGATATGATTTTCGAATAACTAGAAATTAAAAAATTAGATTTATATTTATCAATTATTTGGCTATTTACAATTATGTGTAAAATATTAGATTGGCCAAGTGGCCGCCTTTGGCAGCGGCACAAGTGCGTTCTCTTTTAACCGTATTTTTCATAACGTTCTCGGACACTTCGCATGTTATTTCAGCAATTTCATTTCGAATATTGTTCTGCAGCATCGGAATTATTGGCGTAGACATTTTCTTTCAAGTACTTTTACAGAAAATAGTCGGGAGCCGTCAAATCAGGTGATCGAGGAGGCCACGAGATATCACTAAGTTCGCATTAACTGCAAATCAGAATACACTTGCATAATTTTTTTACTAATTCTAATTGACCGGGAGGACTGTCGCGTATAACGTAATTAAATATCATTAAACTTTTAAAATCAGCAATGTTATCTTTGTGGTTAAGTCATTACTTAATACAAATACCATTTGTATTAAGTAATGATTTGAGTTAGGTACTAAAAAAAAGATTTTTTAAAAATAGATTCTGTCAAATAAACAATATATGTTTTAGTTAGTTATGACATCCTGAAGAAGAAAATGGTATTTTTCGAAACCGGTAGATGTATTTAAACTCATTTTAGTGGTTAATAAAACAAAGATAAAAAATAAAAATATAAATAGCATTAACCTTGGACCCGTGCACTTCTATACTTATGCTAATATTTTATTCCTTATTTTCGAATACCAATGTGTAACGTTGAATTTATTTTTATTTTTTAGTGTTTCTAATTTTTCACCCTTAAAGGGTATTCAATAAAATGTTTTTCATTTTACTTTAATTTCATTCTAGGACTAGCTGTGAGGGTCATTAATGACTTATTGATCTGTATTTAAAAAAAATCATTACAAACGTTGCAGTTCCCATACAAATTGATTCACCAAACACATGTTTTTTAAATTTATCTATCTATTATTGTTCGTACATTTTTGAACATGGAATATGTTTAATGGCTGGAATCCTATAATGTTTTTTTTAAATAGAAAGAAGGCCATGAGCCAGCCATTAAACATATTCTATGCAAGTGTGATATAATACATGTAACGATATTTGTAACAAATAGGAATCGAATCAGCCAATTGTTTACAGTTTACACTATAATTATCAAGTTGACGAAGCAGCCTGCATCGATGTCTCAATTCAGATCACACGACATTAATAAAGATTAATAAATATTAAGGGTAAGTAGGCACCCATCCCCTGTACGTGCTGTAAATTGGGCTCCAAGTCAATTAGGTGCCCTCCTACCACCCGGGCGGGAGACTAGCGCCGCCGGCGGCTGTCCACGGAACTACTAAACGGAATTGTTTTATCGCGTGTCACCCTCACCCCTCGCTCCCGCGCCCCACTCGCCCTAACCCCTTCCCCGCGGGACGATTAGGGGGACACGTAAAAGGAAGAGTGGATTGTCAGCGGCGCAACGGTGTTCGGTGATGTTTGGCAAATGGGTCACGAAAATCGGCAAAAGTAAATTTACATATTTTTATCATCACGCTTTTTTACCGGAGAAAAATTATAGAATATAAAACATGATTATTTTTCACAATATAAGTATGTGTCAAAGACTTGTAAAAAATTACATTTTTATATCTAAAGTTTTGCAATAATTTTTTTCATAAAACTGTATTATAAAAATTAAAATAGATTTATTAAGACTTATAGAATATTTTTTAGAACAAGAACTGCCGTTGATTTGAATACAAATAAAATGTATGCGTTATATTATATACGAGTATATACAATATTAGATCATACCTTGTTGTTCCAAGGACACGTTTAAAAACGTCAAGAAATGTCTAAAAACTAAAATTTTATGGGATCACTATGGCGTAATTGGTAAAGCAGTCTATCGCCAATAAAAAATTCCAGATTTGAGTCCTGACGGTGACTACATTTTATCGATAAATAGATTTTTTCAGTGTATCTTTCTAAATGATTTATCTAAATGATAAATATATCATTTTTAAACAAATTATAAATCAAACAAATAATAGATATCCCATAGAGACGAAGCTATTTTTTATTATATTTTAATAGTAATATATGGAAGTATGTATAATTACAGGGTTTACGACCTGCCTTAAGCCACTTAAGCCAACCAAAGACAGATCGTAAGCTCTGTAATTACCCATACTTCCATATATTCACATTAAAATATAATAAAAAATAGCTTCATCTCTATGAGATATCTATTATTTGTTTAATAACAGTGCCTTTGTTGGTGAAAATCCAGTAATTGTGTGTTCTTGGACATATTCTAATATTGCTAAATGAAAAATCATTGATAAAAAGTTCACGAAATCAGTTTTGAACTTTTAAATAAGTTAAATGCTAATAATGTTGATAAAATTATGATAATTATATTAACCTCATGACGTTGATCTGTTACGCTCCTGGAATATTGATCCGATAGACATTAGTCGCTATCCGAAGGAAAATAATAAGCAGAAAAAGACCTAAAATGAAAAATAAAGGTCCGACAAATGCTCCCCGGCGACAGTCGGCGCTCGTGTGTCAATTGATTAGAGGCTGCTGTGCATCAGGAATATTTAGACGCATTCTTGGAATTTCGGCATCCCGTACAGCCAATATACGAAATAAATTGGCCCGCTCCGTTTGTTTCCATTTACGGTCCGGACCACAGCGAAATGCCGGATTGAATATTTAGCATTCAAGGTCGAATTTCCGGATGCGATGTGATCAGCAAATTCTGACTTATTCTTCTTATTTTCTTGCTCCATCCGTCCAACAGACGTTGGCTATCATCATTTTGTTCACTACGGCTTGGAAAAGCTCTGAGCTGAAAAAGCTAACTCTGCAGTCCGAAACGTTGAATACACACTTTTGAAAAATGATTAGTAATTATGATTCTTATAGTATATAGGATAATTACCTATATACGAGTAAATCTTGCTAAGTTTAATGATATTCCTACAATACTATCACTTTACTGTCATAAAGTACGTAATAAATTTATGCTCATTGATTTATAGCTATTTATAATAATTAAATAATGAAAGTGCTATATGGCGTAATTGAAAAATATAAATTAAAGTATTGCGAGGATATACATATACATCTATTATTATGTGAAACACAGATTAAGATTTTTCATTACTAATTTATGATTTTTTAAGGTATTACACTACATAAAGTATTTAGTTACAGAGTGTGTAAGTATTTTATTTTTAATATTTGATGCATGTAATATTATATATATAATTACCTCATGAGTTTAATATTAATTATTACTATCTTATTAGGAGAACACATTCTTACTGTGAAGTTGTAATTCTTCAAATCATAGATCATATGTCCCGGTGGCGCAACAGCAATATTTAACAATCAACAAAATTAATCAAACAATAAAATAAAAATTAAATGATAAACTCGCGTTTCAATCCATTCGTTTAAATTTGTCATATATTTATTTATTTCACTTCATTGGTAACTATATAATACAATGTAATAATCTGTTTGGACTGTGCCCGTCTCACTAGAGAAATTCTGTATTTAAACACATGTAGCACTTTAATCAGTTCGCATGATTTTTTTATATTTATAAAAATATTAATTTGTGTGACGTCACACACTGCAATACTTATAATATATTTATTGTCATCGCAAATAATTCTACGTACATTTCTGTCTCACGCGTGATTTCTTACATGATTACTTTCGCATTACAAGTTGCCTCCCCATCTATTATACCACACAGTGGAATGAAAGCGCGATATCAACACATCGTCGGCCGAAGGTCCCCCGCGAGCGGAGACGCGACGTCTCGCCGAGGATTAAAAGGACCATAGATTACGGAGATAAACCACGAGGATGATAAACATTTAATACGACTGGAAACTTAGCATTACTTCGTGTAATATTAATTAAAGTGGGGCTTTATAGCGAAAACTCCATTAAGATAAAACAATTTGATGTGTAGCTGAGTAATTAGCCGGCGGTCCGGCGACCTCTCGGCGGACACACTCGGCGGGGGAATCTCCGCCGCTCGATAACGGACACCTCCGCGGTCCGGGGCGCATTCCTCGAGTCGGCCGCGTCGGTGTCGCCCGCGTCGTGAGTCACCGCGGGCTGTTCTCGCGGACGAAAGGGCACACCGGTGAGGTGGTGAGCGACTGCGGTACGGTTTCAGATGTGAAAGTATCCTTGACAAATTTAGATCAACCTTTAACGAAAATTTCTGGACGCTTACAAGACGTTATAGGCAGGGCTCGCAATGAACCGCAACAAACCGTAGGATTCTCGCAAATATAGCTCCGCCTCATGAATTTTTATCCTATCAATTTGAAAAATAATTCATTTTAATCTATCTAATTTTATGTTCCAGCCAGGCCATTTTAGCTTGGTAGAGATTTGTCAGTACGCATTTGACAGTCGTAGAGAGTAGTTGATTAAAATTTATTATGGAGTATTTAACTCGTTTTTAAATCATTAAAACAAACACACCCTCACTTTTGGAAAAAAATCATGAGCGATAAAACTCATTTCGACTTGGCGGGTTGTTGATAAACAAAACAGCCATTATTAGGGCACTAAAAATTTTCAATTGACACACCAACGACCTTTACACTCACGCAGAGTTACTGTATGGTGCGCCATGTGGGCCAACGGAATCATTGGGCTCTATTTCTTTCAGGATGCTGTATAAAAACTTTTTACTGGTCAAATTGGGTCGATTTGACCTGCAACACATGTGGTTTTAACAGGATGGTGCCACCTCGCACAGCCCGAGCTACATTTTAAATTTTGATGAATGAAACGACATCGGTCTGGAATATAATATTCACCCTGTAGAATAGCTAAAAGGTAAAGCATACATACAATTATCATATTATAGTATTGTAATATAAATGTATACTTTTTTTATTAAAAATATGCGTAGAATATTGAATATTATCGACTTTTCTGGTTCATTTAATTTTCCTTTTAAACCCCTAGTCGTATGGAGAAATAAATATATAAGAACCGACAGCAAGGTTCGAACATACAAAACATGTATCAGGCCCACCGTGACGTAAGGATTTAAAGTCGAGCAGACACCACCAGAACCAAATTTGCATTTAATAAATCTGAAATGATAATTTTTCAAAGTTAGATTATGTTCACAACCGCTATAGGAGAAATGTGCAGCGTAGAAAATATCGAGAGATGAGACAGAAATTAACAACGACACTCTCGAGACTACACAGACGAATAGGCAGACCACCCAAAAGACGGAAAGGTAGCTAGCAGTCGACTATAATCTAATACAAAAAGATGAATTAAATAACGAAATTGTGTTACAGATACACACTGCAAACTTCTTTCTGCTCTCGAACTAACTAATGCTACGCCTCTACTTGTGTCATCAGTAATTTTTATTCGGTAGAGTAAGTAGCGGATGTGAGCATAAAATGACATTTTGTAAGCAACACAATGATAACTAATTAATTAACGCATAAAACTACGCAGTATAACATAGGAAAATTAAAATTTAAAGGTGTTAAATAAATTGAAATCAATGTAAAGAATATACTGAAAATACCAAAAATATGATAGTTAAGTGAAAACTATATTTTTTAAATATTAAAACATTATAATATTATAACAGGAGTTATCAAAATATTTAAAAAATCTAAATAAATATTGCAAATTCAGTAAAAATAATATAAAATCAGATCTTTTAGGATACTTAAAAATCAGATTTTAAATTAAATATATTTTTTAATAAATTATACCTACATATTTTTAGCCATTCTTTAGTGGTTCAGACAAGGTTTACGCATTATGGTATCTTTATATACCTACGTATAAATTGTAGATAAAGATTTGTTTTTATTTTATATATGTTAATTAAAATATTATTGATAAATTTACATAGGCTTATAAAGCGTAACGTGCTCCAGTCACTAGCTTGGAACATCATATAAATCTTTAAAAAATATATATTATATTCTTATCTCTATTATGTTAAAAAAATTTGAACTCTTTTTAAAAATAAATGTAGTACCTAATATCAAGATCATTGCATTGCGCTCACATCTTAAACATAAATCATAATAATTTAAATATTTTAATTATTACCCATAAAAGGGTAGGCATATTATCCCCGGAATATAAAGACACCAACGCGTGTATTTTGGTTGAAACGAGAAATTAACACTATAACCAAAAACAACACTATAAATAATCTACAGTATCTATTAACTTCAACAGAAAACATTTTCAAAAATTTACATATTATTAATTAACTCCTGTTATATATTCAAATTGGACGCATATTTTAGGACGGTCCTGTTCTGGTCAGAATTCGGAGTCCTGTATAGCAAAAAACGATTGGTCGGAATCCTTTTAATGACTCGGCTTCGTTCTAATCTAGCGATGGTCTCAAATCTGTTTCTTCAGGGCTGAACCGAGGACTTGTTGGTCGCAAATAATAATTATTGATTATTGATAATTACAAATTGTCATATTTTTGTGAAAAAAACTGTATTTTAAATAATGGTTAGTGCTTCATTTTAAAAATAAAAGCTTTGTATAAGCCACTTTAATTAATTGAACGTAAACCGGTTTCGATACTGCTGTATTTCCGTAAGGATGGACGTACACTGATTAAAGCACGACGCTCTAAAGCATGTGACTAATACAATACAGTATTAATAAAATAAAATAACATAATGTTTTGAAAATTTAATAGTATAATATTCTAGTTACCGCAGAAATATTGATATGAATGTAAATCAAACGTAATTTCTGTATAATAGGTTTAAGGGTTGTTACCTCATTCACGTAAAAAGAACAGAAATATCCGGTTAGACGATGGCAAAGGCGTTGAAATGTCATAAGTATATATACCGGATGTATTCAACTGTCAATAAAAACGGACTTGCAAAGACTACGGCGATGTCAAGGTGTTGATGGCGCTCTGTAATTACTCTGGTAATAAACATCTGCATCTTATGAGGCTGTTAAAATAATTAGATAGTCTTATTTTTACTGAAAGTATTTAGATGTACATAATATAATATTATGCAAATCAGTGGCATCGTTTCTGACAGCAACGCTTATTCATTACTTGTCAGCTATTCTATTATTATAACAAATAGTGCTTTTCTGTTAATGTAAATCAATGTAAAAAAAAAAATACCAAAAATATGACAGATATTTTTTTTTAAATATTTAAAATAGAATATACAAATTTATTTATTTTCTTTTTTTATACAAATAATATTATAACAAGTGAATAATAACACTATAAAAGTGTGAAAAAAAAATCTAAATAAATATTGTGAATTCAGTGAAAATCATATAAAATTAGATCAATTACGTACTACTTTTGATTAGATTTATAATCATGTTTTACGATACTTAAAAATCTTTTTTATGATAAATCCTACATATTTTCAGTGGTTCAGACAAGGATTACGCATTGTATGATCTTTATAAATAAGTGTGGATACAGATTATTTTAATATTTATTAATAGTATGAAAAAATGTTAATTAAATTATTTGTTAATATTAAAAATTTGTATATTAATGTGGACTTCTTTATATTAAAAAAATATTAAAGTGCACACAAAAGCGTTAAATAAAACAATAAAGAAGAATTGACGTTAATATGTCAATATTTATTTCAAAGAGTTGGCTAAACTTGGTAGTTATATACGTATATGTACGAGTATGTATACATTTAATATATTATCATTGTTAATTTGCTTAATTAAATTTTCATTCTTGATTTCAAATATGGATACAGATTAGTTGCCAGGTATAAAACTATTAAAACTGCATTCTTAATCTGAATTGAGATATAAGTGAATTTATAATTATACTTCCATTAAAGAAATAGTGTTTGATCAATATCCCATGTTAAAGGAAGTAAAGTGTTCATTTTTTTGTTGCAATGTGAAGTAATTAAGTAGTTTGCATACCTTTGTATATATTTAATTAAAACTTGCGATACAAAAAAACTACGTGTACAAAACAAATTTGCAAAAAAATACTTTCATAAAGCTGTAGAATGGATATCATTTAAATGTTTTACACAAATTAGTTCTATATATTTAAATAAATATGATATAATAATGTAATATTTTTGTTCCTAAATCATGGGTCAAAGGTAAGACATCCTTTTCCAAGGATTGACAAAATTTTACGCCATAAACGTAGCCGACGGCACTGGGGACATTTAAGGTCACGTTGCCCGTAAATGATTCAACTCTTGGGAGTAGTACCTCAATTTTATCGATTATTTAAAAAAAATGTTTTTTATCATTTTTTAAGTAGGTACTGCCGTCTTTCGGTATTTTTGAAAGAATTACTTTTTTATTATTGGCATTCATTTATATTATTGTATTATGAGTACTAAAGTTAAGTCAGTTATACAATTACAGTAACGATACCGGAAAATCTATTTGTTGTCAGAACCGAAATTATGATTTAGGCTTTGTATTATCGTTAGGTATATTTAAAAATAGTCCCGTGTCAGATTAACATTTCGCAATTTCTTAACATTTGAATGTCAAAATATCATCTACTTTTATATAGCGTGTCTTAAACGTAACCGTTAATTTTATAAGTTTAATGTGTGAAATTTTGTTCCTTAATGTAATTTTAATATTTTTGAATTTTACAATAAACCACTAAGGTTACACAAAAAAATATGTAAATATATATATTTTTTACTGTAATACCTACGTCAAATAAACTAAGTAGAATGAATGTTATAAACTTGTATAGCCTTTCCTATTAAAATGACTTTTGCCCATTGCATACTTTTACCGGCATGTCATCATATTATAACATGATTTTTTAAAAAAGAACCACAATCATACAAATTACTATAACTACTATATTATAACCTCGTGAGTGAGCATCATCTAGAAAAGCAATTTGGTCCAGTAAATTTCTCAATTACTGATTAATTCCACCCAATCTGGGACCCTTGTCAGATTTTGACAGTTGTGCGCTCCCTTAAAATTGTCGCCCTGGGCGCTGTCCCCCGACGCCGTAACGCGAGTGCCGGCCCCTCCTCATTCGTGTTTTTATTAATAAACTACAATTGTTTTAAATACCAACGATAACAAAAAAAAGTTTTTTATATCTATATTGCCTATCTATTGACTCCCGATCGCCTTAACCAATATTTTAAAAATATTAATAAAGAAAAAATTTGTAACTTTATGTAGTTCCTTATAATAATTTATTGTAGGCAAATGGCGAGGCTGGCAAATGTAATATTTTACAAATATATTTTATTTTAGATTACATAAAATATAGAGAATTTTACAAAGAAATTAGATTTTTGTGGTATAAAATTAGTTTTAAAAATAGATTTCTATAGAAGCTTAACCTATTTTATACAAACCTGTAAATAAAGAACAACCCACTCACGAATCGCCGCTATGATCTCTATCTTACTTTTTTCTTCGTCGTATAAGAGATCATATGGAAACGTTATTTAGCAAGTTCAATATGATATATTTTTTTTTATATGATTGTGACATATTAGACACTTACATTTCAAAATAAATCCATTTTGGTATTAGTACATGATCTGATATTATTACTATTGCTGTGGTGCATCCCTGAAGATTTGTTTATCCATTAGAAGTAAATAACATCTGCATCATTTTAAATACATACTAGAAGATTTTGTGAACATAATATGCAAAAAAAACAATTGATAATTTGAAAAATAAACTAAAAATAGTTTTTTTTTTACTGATTGAAAAACAGGAACATCTACAACTGTCTATATAATCGGTACCATGGTTACTAGGAAGATTTTTATCCTAATTCAGATAGTCCACCTTCACTTCTGTGGATTGAGAGACCAACCTGTGGATAATCCATAAGTATCTGCAGGTTAATCATGGTCATAGAAACTCACTAATATGCCTGACAAGCATAGTGTTTAAACCCCCCCCCTCACCTTCCTTCATCCCTTAAACATAAAACATAAAGGGAAGCCTACACGGACTATTATCATGTCTACTATTTGGTAATTGAATGTGTATACCAAATAGCATTAACAAACATTATATTCTACATTCTAAAAATCTCTTGTATTTAATAGAGTACCTATCCCATGTTTTGAATTTTGTCCCACTATAATAAAAATACTGTGTACTAAAGTTTACAAAAAACACACAATAAAAGGTTGTATTATATAATAAAAATGAATATTATTTGGTTTAAATCCTCCAAATTATGAAAGTGCTAATAAATTCATCAATTATTTGAGTGCAGCGAAAAGAGATGCATTTATGTAAATAATGCTCGGTTGTAAGAATGCAGTCACTTAATCCGTTTTGAGATTGGAACGTTTCTGCTGTATTATAGATAGGTAATTATTTAATTTTTTTTTTTGGAGAACACATTCTTATTGTGAAGTTGTAATTATTCAGAACATAGGTCTGTGATATTTTAACTATAATATTTAAAATATCACAGACCTATGTTCTGAATAATTACAACTTCACAATAAGAATGTGTCCTCCTAAATAATAAAGTTGTATCAATGTGTCCAAAATTTAATAAAAATGAATTGATAATTCTGGCGTCTGCTACCAGTTTACTCAAAGGTATTTGAGATTCTGTAAAAATAAGGTAGATGGCTCTGTCAAATGATCCAGGTTCGAATCCCGGTGGCGCAACAACAATATTTTTCGATAAAATTGATTTTATATGTATACCTTTATAATTAATATATTTAATTCATATTTAAAAAATTATTTAATTTGTTAATTTATTCACAGTCGCGTTCATAATCCTGTGGCTGGATATTGCGGATGACGGCTCGGAAGATCACCTATTCTGATCCATGGCATTTCTTGTGCGGTCAAGTTAGTCCATTGTTTTTACGACATTCTGTGAGATCTGATTCTTTTTAACAATTTATTTAGGCATAATGTGATAGTTTTTCTGCTTATTCTTGTACCCTATCTGTTCAACGGGCGTTGGCTATCATCACTTTGTTCACTGCGGCCCCATGCAGCTTTACAGTAGACTGGTCAAACCATTGCCTCAGGTTCATCAGCTTCTTCTAGGGACCCGACTTCGGACTCCGGATGTCTCATTGCATGTCCGAGATATTATAAGATTTCAGATTTTAATTGTTTTAAATACTCTATCCATCCAGCTTATATTGAGCATTCTTCTGTAGATCACATCTCAAATGCTTCAAGTCGCCTTATCATTGTTGCTACCATTCCATCATTTTATTCACGATTCATTCTTCTTACGTACATCTTAGGACGGCTTTTAAGCATTGGTTATGTAAATAAAAATGTACAAAATATCTAAACACACACCTAGCTATTGCAATTTTTAAAAATGAGCCTTATGGCGTGACTCGGAATCCAGGATATATCCCGATCTATTTTACAAATTATTTTTTGCTTCTAAAACAGCAGGTTGTGCTCACTACCTTCAATATAGCCGGGAGCGCAGGTCGGAGCTGGTAGGTAAGTAGGTACCTACCCCGAACCTTCCTCCGAATAACACTTCATTGTTTTTAATTAACTCCACAAACGGTTTGATTGATGGGGTTTTTTGCCCACCGGCAAAACAGGTCACTACTTCGTTAAGGTTAACCCGAGGGATCGACCGTGTTTTTATTTGTTTAACGATTTTTTTAAACCTAGATATTATTTTGTGGGCTGACGTTTGATAAATTATAAAATTAATCCGAAATGTATCATTTCTATTTAAACGTTTTCATCTTAGGGTTAAGTCAGTTCATTTTCATAATTAATTAAGTAGATTAGTATTAATATAGGTATTTATTGAGATCATAAGGTATCATCCATTCATCCAGACTTTTTTTACAACGCCAATGAATATTAAAAACTTAAAATTCAATTTCAGAAACAAATTTAAATACTATCTAACTGTACCTATATATACACCTACCTAACTAATTGTTCGGCTATATTATAAGACAATGTGGCAGTTTAAGAAAGGGAATTTTCGTGGACCCAACATTAGGACAAAGAAGACATGGTTGAAGGCGTTGCATCTTACTGAATCAGCTGTGAGGACGACCCGGGACTTGTAAACTTATGAAATTACAGTATGAGTCTAGTCTCGTCTGATCGAGGCCACTATATCCCAATACTGACATGAAGGGAGGATAAATAATAGATGTAAACAAATTGTTTGTTATTTTAGTCTGTGTATGTAAATACCTACTGTATATGTACCTATCTACATTTATTATTATTATTTTATGTTAATAATAATTTACAAAAGATATATTATAACATAGTACATACGTACAAAAAAAAAATAAAACCATTAACTAATTTTCTACTTCCTAAACGCATCTTTCCGACGGGGAAATAAAAAAATAAAGCATGCCTTACGTCCTACGTAATCTGTAAATATCTTATTTAATATTTTTAGCTACGATCAAAATGATGTGGTTACCTACCTGTGTATTTATTAATAATATGTTGTGAATTCCCAGACATGCATGTAGATAATTTTAAGAAATTTATATATAACTTTATTACCTGTTAAAAAACATATGCTAATTTAAAACAAAAACTTTCTTGGATTTGTTTTTTGCATACTTACATACTACTGTTGCGCATTAAAATTAATTTAAATGAAAAATAAAGAATATGTACTAATTTATATGAGAAATCAAGAAAAAAAATTTTTTTTTATTATAAATATTAAATATATCGTTAGTAAAAAAAAGTTATGTCCGACTCACCCTGACAACGCACGTAAATCACCATCAATATTTCACTTCAACAAGTCTCAATGTTGATTTGTATACAATACTGGTCACTTCCAAACTCTGAAGAGTTCTCATAAACTAACAATAATATTTATTACAGGAAACGGATACGTCTTCAAAAAGCGTCAGCATTCTTTATTCGTAAACATCCGCATCCGCAAAAAACACTTTCGAAAATCAAATAAAGAATGGAACAAAACCGCGCAGGAAATCGTTCAGTCGAATCGCGTCCGCGCACCACGCTCTTCAAAGGCACAACCAGTTCTGAAGTCTGAAATGTTTCTCCTTGACATCACTCATCTGCGGACAAGTACCGCGGCCCGCGTCGGGCCAATCGCAGCGCGGCTGATGGGCGGGGCCGGAGTGGGCCGGCTCGGGTCGCCCGTGACTCCGCCCGCGGGTTTCTGGTACAATAGAGCTTTTAAATTAATATATTACCCGTGTCTGGATGAAGGGGTATTCGTAAGTAAGCGTTACTCTCAATTTAAAATGTACTGTGTATTTGTTTAATTATATATTTGTTTTTTTGCGTAGCGCGGCTAATTGCGCTGCAACGATTACAATTTTATGGAAGGTTGTGATTAAGACGCCTGCGGAGATTTTTAATCATACAAATTATGGATGTTTGTTGCCATAGATACTCGTGGAAGGATTTCCATTTAATGATCCGTTAAATACTACTCCATTCCATTAATAATAATTCCTTCTCTTAGCCATTTTTTGGAACGAATATTAGAAAATGTTGAAATAAGAAATCGTTGCCATGATTGGAACGGTCCAATGATAAGGCTTGTACATACATGGTGGTCAATCAATGAAAACATGTTTCACAAATGCAAACAATGATATATTTCTTTATATTATTGATAAGTTAGAGCAGTCTACCAGTAGTAGAGAGGTCCCGAATTCAAGTCTCGGTAGCAGCTTTGTTTTTTTTTCGAAAAAAGATTTGTTCTTGATATTTTGTAGGTATTCACTTTGGTTTATAATACTTTCAATTATTCCATTTACGTTTGTTAACAGCCAACATAATGTATTAAATATGAATCGTGTGTGTGCAGGAAATCAAAGTTTTGTTTTCTTTTTTTAATATGTTGCGAAAACTTGCATTATGGTCTTAAAATAGGAAGGTATATGATTGTTTTGTTGTTAGGATATCTATTTAGTCACTCAACCACCCCTGTGTATATTACTAAGTGTCTGAATATGTACGTGCTTTTATAAACTTAATATAAGTTAGGAGAACACATTCTTATTGTGAAGTTGTAATTATTCAGAACAGACGGCCTGTGATATTTTAAATATTAATTAAATATATTAATTAAAAAGATATACACATATAATCAATTTCATCAAAAAATATTGTTGTTGGGCCACCGGGATTCGAACCTGGATCTCTTTGCTTATTTTTACAGAATCTCAAATAAGGTAGATGGCTCTATCAAATAATGGAACGATTAAATGTATTAATATCAAAAAGGTAACATGTAGGTTCGAAAGTTTGTCGCTAAAAATATTGTCGCTGTAGCATAGTTGGATAATGCACCAAGAGATCCAGGTTCAAATCCCGTTGGCGCAACAACAATACTTTTCGATAAAATTGATTTTATATGTATATCTTTCTAATTAATATATTTGAATATAAGTCAATTTTATAAGAAATTGAAACGCTGCATTGTAAAATGTAACAGGTATAATATAATAAAATATCGCTTTACTATGGGTATTTGTATAATAATACATATACCTAATACATGCAGTAGGTATGATGTAATACACAAATTTCAGATCGATAAATAAATTTATTCAGCGTGCCGCAGAACTATGTCTTGAAATTGCAACTTCACTACAAAAATATGTTTTGATTAAAATTTATATATTATCTTGCATGTACCTACATAATATGAATTTTATATGCTGTACCTACATGCGCAATATTTTTACAACTAATTATTAAGTTAAACCCCAAGAGTTTACATTTAGATGCTCGTCTATAGGTTACTAAATGACCTTACACATAACATTTTCTTAAAGTAACCAACTGAACAAACCACTCTACTTTGTGGAATGTAGATTTTATTGTTTCTACAGAGATCAGTGTATTTTGGCTGAATCTACTAAAAATTGTTATTGTTTTGGAGTTATGTGTAGGGTTTGAATAACGTGAGAATAATAAAATACAGCATCGCAGCTTAAAGATTAGCTCCATTTTATAATATTGCATAATTGCCATGATGCAACTATTACTGCTTTATAAATAAAAGTAATACTTGTAGCTGCCTAATACAAATATGTAATATTTTGCATTACAGATAATATAAACTTTAATTTATTATATACAATAATTACAGGTTAATGCCGTGGAGCGATCTCCACCTCGATCAAGGACACCACTTGTTATCCTATTGCGACAACTCTCAGAACCGTGGACTGCAGAGAAAGGTGAAGGAGAATCGCCAAGGACGTAGACAGGTCACAACCCGGGGGTCACGATCCAAAGTAATGAGAGAACTGATTGCAGATGAAATCATGGCATAGATAGCTTACTAATACAATTATTTAACCTCGGACTGTCTTTAAAATGGACACCAATTGCTGCACTTATCTAATTAGTTAGGTACCATTACGCTGTATCCCGGAGAAGGCAGAAACGATAGATCGAAACACCGTCCTGTCCTCACACACAACTCTCATCTTATCCGCATACATGCTCGTCGATAAGGTTTCTAATAGTACCATGTATCATCTTCCAGTTTTTTTTATATCTTTAGTCTTTAGTGGGCGACCTCTGTTTCTAGTGTCATCAACACTCGCGTTTATTTCTCCTCATGTATCCGTTCTTATAGGTAGGTGCCCATATATGTGGCATAACAAGTTAATTATTCTTAATTTAAAAAATCTATGTGAATCTGTGATAATCATGGAAACTTTACAAGTAAACAAAAACAAAAAATTGAATTTAATCAAAAAATATTATATTTATGTATCAAACGCCAATTGGGATAGTTAACTAATCGTACAGAGTATAGGCATTAATATTTTGAGCCGAAATCTCAAAAAACAGAAAGTTTTTTGAAGCCTCTTTGGCCAGACCGTATATGCAGAGCGTATAAATAATTATATGAAGGAAGATAAAGAATAGGTAAACGTGAAATGAAGTAATGATAATGTAAATTAATCTCTTTCCTTTCCTGGAGCCAATAATTGGTAGAAAGCAACCCAGATCAGAGACCGATGGAGGTGCTTTCTCGAGGACGCTAGCACAGAGGCTCTTCATTCCACACGAGTTGTAGAGCCGGGGATGACATTGATGACTCGAATATAAACTTTGACTGGAAAGTTCTCATTTTAAGTTTTGTCGGAGATTCCATTGTACTTCTTTGAAGACAGTGAACATATTCTATGTACCTACACAAAACATACTAGGTATTGTAAATTACTGAAAGCATTTAAAAATTTTAATTATAAAAGTAGATTTATATATATATATACCTACATTTTTTGCACTCATTGTAAATGCCTTATAAATAAATAAAAATATTATCTATTAAGGATAGTTGTATAATGGTGTTCAGCGGAAAAATTTCAAGATTAAATTGTAATTGCTCCTAAACTATCAGAGTGAGGTAAGTGGGAAGGGTATTGTTATACGCGCGTGATTTGCGGATTTGCCAGTCGCAATGAGTCACTGGTCGGGAGCGCACCGAGCGTTCGCGGTTGAACAATATTTAAAGTGCGGTGATTCATTGGTTCGTGCGCGTCGCGCTTTTTGTACTCACTTTAATATTCGACGAGTAAGTGATGGGCCGAGCTCGCAACTTATCTGGTGTCAGATTCAAAAGTTCAGACAGGAAGGGACAATGGTTAAGCAAACTCCTCGGGAACTATCAACGTCATCAGCGACGCCAGAACATGTGGGTCAAATTCGACGTGAAATTATGCGCAATCGGCGTAAATCGATAAGGAAGAAAGTATCGAAGAAGTACTGGAATAAAAAAATCAACAGTGCACGTTATTTTGAAAAAGAAACTACAGTTTCACTCATACGAACTGCAAATCGTGCAGTTTCTCAATGAAAATGATTATTCTTTACGTGGAACCTTAGCGAGAACGTTTGGAACTTAGCATTTTGTAACAGCACGAACACTTGGAAACATATTGTTTACTGACGAAGCACATTTTCTCGCGTGTTCGCAAATTTAAGAGTCCGATTGAAAGAGTGTCTTGAGAGAAATGGACGGCATTTAGACGATATTGTTTATAAAACGTAAATTCGCATATTGTATCGCTCCATTTTGTATAAAAAAATTATGAGAATAACATTGTAGTTTTTTTTATTAATTTAATATTAAACTTGAAAGTTTTCCGCTGGACACCCTATTTACTTAAGCCTTTTCAAGCTGAAGGAAATATTTAAAAATAATAAATGGTTATAATTGATTTATTGTAAGCTAGCAGGCGCCAGGCACAGGCGGCGCAATAACAAAGAGACTCGTCGCGTCATCGGGTCAATATTCGGGGGAAGATTAAATTTGTTTTCGGGGGAGGGTTTTTGGAAAAACAACAAAGGGCCGATGGCCTAGCTACGCAGACCCACCGAACCGAGGCAGCGCTCGCTCCGGTTCCTAGTTTATGCGAACCACCTCTGCACAAAAAATTGCATCCGCTGTCCCTTCGCGCTTGAAATTGATTTGTAATGTTACGTCCGCTTTGTACTTTTATGCTCAAAATTGATTTACAAAGTGGATATGAAATCTGAATGATAATAGGTACTACCACAATTCAAGGGTATAAAGGCAGTACCTATTTAATTAATAAGGGGCTCGTGTCGTGTCTACTATCTTTTGGCATCAAATATCTGGATTATCAAATCTTATCAACCGATTTAAGCATTGCTATATTATCCTCTAGAACTCTAGATAATAAATAGGTGGAGATTTTATATTATTATATACGCATCCGTAACAAATTAAGTATTTATCAAAAATTTTAAGAATTATGTTCTATGGCGGTTTTAAAATATGAAACAAAATGAAATGGTACTGGTTTGAGAATCTGAGAATATTAAAATTATATTTTAACAGGAGGCTCGCATGAGTCACTCTTCAGCCCACCCCTGTTTATATAGTAGGTAATAACTATTTGTTAGTTAATCCAGCTCTTTTCGATCGGTTCCCTCATTGAAAGGGTGCCATATGATAACGTCTTTGATCTGATCGGTCCATCGAGTTGGAGATCACCCTCTTCCCTCTGGCTTTCCACCTTCTCAATGAAGCTTCTTGAGGTTATCATACTCTCTGCGGGCGATGTGTTCGAAAAATTAGAGTATGCGTGTTAGACAGATCTTGTTAATAAGTATTTAATATATTATAATGAAATAGCTGTAAATAATGTTATTGAGGGTTTTAGCAGCAATGTTAATACTTAACTTGTTGCCCCGTTTAATTATATTGTACAGGAGTATATAATATACTTGTGTACATTCACATATAAAGAAAGACCTACAATACTTACTTATCATCTGATATTTACATCAAACTGAGATGTTGAGTTTCAAAGTTAATCTTAATGTGTCAATTTCTTCGTGCACGTTATGTACTCATACACTTTATTTATATTCCTATCAATAGTTGTTCTAAAATATATTATTACAAGTGCTACACAAATATATCGTTGTTTTCATGTCATCTCTAAAACTACCTACTAGGACTTTGACCTGTTCGTAATACAATTTTTATAAAGACTAAATATAGACTAAAATCTTGTTGTTCAAAGATATGTTAATAAATTTATATGCATAGAAATGTAGGGCTTTCCGTGTTATATTTCAACAAATCTTAAAGTTGACATGCGATATACGAGTAGGTGCTTACACCTATTGATTTCAAAAAATTTTAAGCTAATGATAAGATAGAATAAGATAGGTAAATGTCGATATGTAGGTGCTTACACAGGTTAATATACATTGTTACGCGCGTAATTATCATTGTTTTCATCTTCCACTAGAATGTAATTTGTCACCCTACAATCAATCATAGAAATCCAAACGCACCCGTCACTTTCTTGCGACAGTCATTACCTTAACATGTGAACTAACCACTGATTACATGTGAACAGTGAACAGTGAACAGTGAGCAGTGAGCAGTGAACAGTGGGTACCTAAGCTGCCACCGCTAACTGTAACCGCGACATTAATCGCCCCCAGTTTCTAACTCAATACAGAATCAACGTTTTTACTAAACTTATCAAAATTCAAGACAGGACAAAAAGGCCATCAATTACAGCACCACTGTAGAGCAGCGACTCCGACTCCTCGGAGCGATGGTAAATCTAATTTTAATTGTCGCTCAGTTAACTTCCGTAACGACATTAATGAGCGACAAACGCGGAGGAAAATGGTCCCAAGCTGTGACATTAGACTTAATAACCAGAGATGGAGCACAACGCTCTGTCACGAATAACAGTTTTGCCATTGTTGCAAATGGTCTAATTCACGGTGCTATTATTCTTCGTAAATATAATCTATGGCAGATGTGAAATTTTCATGCGGATGCAGCAATCAGATGATCATAATCTTAAGATTTTCACTAATACCTCTCCTTTATGTTGGGCTTGAATGATGTTTGTGTAATATCTTAGTCATTTTGAATGATAATTTCAACACTTTCAGTGCACAGATTTTCGCTGGCATGTAAGAATCACCATAGATGTGTTCAAAATAAACCGTCCTAAGTGCATTAAAAGATCGCCATATACAGAGATGATATATGGGAACGCAGATTGCAAAAAAAATTCGTCAAGCGTATCACAAGGATATCATCTGGGACCATTATTGTATATATTTTATTGAATCAAGTTTTTCTTATATGTAAATCTCAAATGCTTTCAGACGCTTATAAAAACATAATATTCTAATGAAAATGAACCACGAGCTCTCAATTTTATTTGAGCAAGAAACAATCGTAAGAATCTGTAGGTCTAACTACTACTGCGATGGAATGTGCATGTTAAAAGAATGCCAAATGACAGGACACCAAAGATACCCCAGGGGTAGTGACCTATAGACAGATCAAGAAAGAGGTGGGCTGGTTGTGTGGCAGAATAGAAGAGCCCGAGAAATGGAGAAGAACAGTGATAGTTCAATGTGATAGTTTCAAGGTGTTCTGTTCTTATTTTGTATTTCAAACATTTTGTGTATCGGCTCTGTAGTTCTAAATAAAATATGACAGGAATGTTACTGAATTTTAATTTGCAACTCCCAATTCCTACCTTCCTATAGTTAAATACAAATAAATTTAAAACACATCATAAACGGAAAACTTCTAAAAGATATTTTATTATTTAAGCTTTTGGTTTATTGCAATTATAAATCGTATATATAAGTTAGTTAGTTAAACCATGTATGTATACTTTTCATTTTATTTCATTAGGCAAACATACAGTTTAATAATAATAAAAAATACTACAAATTAATTAATTTCACTAGATTACAACAGTGACACAGTATAGCTATGTTTAAAAGCACAGCTCTGAAAGCTCTAAACAAGATAATTAGAAACTAATAAAAGTTAAATAGCTTTATTGATATTATATTAGTGAAGACTGTTTTAGTTATGTATTGTAAATTAGTAAAATTTGTTTTATTTCCGGTATCGTGGAGCCGGTTTACTCTTATACGCCTTACACGTCAAATTGAGATCATTATCTTCAAACTCAAACACCCAGCCTGATCTCGTAACAACAAAATTAAGTATGTATTGCAAAATTACATTGACACAGGATGACAAAATCATATAATAAACACAGCAACATTATCCTACTGTATACATTCGAGTGGGCATTAAACAAATTAAAAACGTCGATTGTGTAAGTAAACAAAAAATATGCGGCGATCGTATCTCGAGAGCAGATCCGGTCCTCCTTATCTAGCCCAGTTATCTGTGCCTTTATATAATTAGAATAATGCAACAATAGAAGTTATTTCGAGATATTAATTCTACGAATGTTTAATATCTTTTTAATTATTCCTGGCTAATTAGGTTTTTGTGGGACACCGCTCTCTGTCACACGACGCGGAGTTACTCAAATGGCTATTGCCCCCCCGAGCCCCCAGCTCGGAGCCGTCTTGTGAAAGATCATTTTTGGCTACCTGAATTGTAATTGTTACCGTGTTAGATACACGAGTAAAAGTACATTAAGAGAAATCATTAGAAAATAAAGAGTTGAACTAATTATTATCATTATTTCTCATTTGTATCTCAGCTAATGGGCATCGCATTCATTCTCTGCGGGACTGGCAAAAAAAAAGCTTTTTTTTAAATTTATAATACCTCTATATTTTTGTGGCTGCTCTGAGACTGAAATCAACATCATAGTACAATATATTTACCATTTTAGATTATTATCAATCTACAGAAAAATGTAATCTTTATAGGTTATGAACAACTGATTGAAAATATATAATTTAATAACTATCAAAAATAGCTGTATCTAAAAAATCTGTGCGTTATGGTCTCCCGAAATATTTGAATCTTAGGGCGTGATCAGTAGTAAATTTTGACCATAGTATTATAAATTAGTAACTTTTTACCATCGTCCGTGGTATAAAACGTTTGCGGATTGTTCGAACGTCAAATTTACTACTGTCAAAGTCAATCCAACCGAATAATCATCAAATACCAGCGAATATTATTATTATTTTTTTTTTTTAATATTTAACATTGGCAATAGATACAATTTTATGGCTTTATTCACCCCAGCGTTAGAAATCTGTCACATTACTGGAGAAAAATCTTTGGTGATATAACTTAAATAGCGTAATCATCATCAGACTCAACTCTCGTCACTAAAATAGCTCGATATTGAATGATTCATTGTCGTATACTGCAACCTTCAGAGTATCAATTTGGCAGATGCCCAATAGTCAGCCTTTTTTAACTAACAATTGACGGTTTTACTATCGGATGCCGGAGAGTAAAATCAATTTACTACCGAATGTACTTTCAATGAGTAAATATTTTTTACCAACGATCGAACCCGATTTCGCAAAATAAAAAATAAACAATTTAAAGTTACCACTGATCACACAACCCGCCCTTAGTGTAGAATACTTCTCTATACCTCCCGATCTTGAGAGCACGTTGATGGCAGCCTTTAAAGAGGACCCTGTGAACTCCTTATGTGATCTACCCATCTCGCTGGAGACCGTTCTCTTGCTCGCTTTCCCTTAACTGTCCCTGGGATCACGAGCTTCTCGATACTCTCATCGTTTCTATTAACATGTCAACAAATATGTTAGAATTTTTCTCTTGCATGTTGTAGTAAAGTATTTCTCAAACCTTTGAGGAATTTGTGCGCCTTGCGCATATCCGCAGTATCCGCTTCTAGCTCTACATCTTGAAGGCATCCAACATATTTGTTTCCTATTTCCATGTTTCTATTCCATCACAGTATTATAAAAATACTAGAGATTTTACCAGACGGATTTTGGTTCTTTTTAAAATGGACCGATTTCTCCCTATTTTCGTCAAACTAATTGTCGCCGATTTTGCCATTCTGATCGTGGGCCTAAGTCTTTACAAGTCTGACCTCCATCTTCCCCTGTTTTGTGCTGCTTGATATAATCTGTCTTGATAAAGGCTTTGTAGCTGTTTATCTCAACTTATACTGGTAAATTCTTACAATTCTGACTATAACTTGTCTTAAAAATTGTGTTACAAATATGTCTAATTTACAAATAGGAGATTAAATCTCTAATCATTTAATATTATCATTAAATTCTCACTAAATCTGAGTACACACAAAAATGACTGAAAATTAACTGTTCTGAGCCTGAATTTGTTTTTCGACCATGTTCTTTGATGTGTTTTGCTACCATAAACCGAAGCCGAAAGACATCAAAGATTTTTTTACTTTACAATAACCATTATTTTACAAACTTTCTTTGATAATAGTCAAAATGTTAAAGTGATTTGACCATCAATTCAAGTCAAAAATGGTCTTCCCAATCAAACAAACAAGCTAGATAGCAGCTTATCTTAGAATATTGAAATTAAAACATACCCTTATCCTACAAAGGGCCAATAAAATCATCAACATGAGTCAACAGACCTATCCGTTTTTGAAACACAACAGAATCGCATTATTCACGCTTTCGGTTTATCGCAGCTTAAAACCATTTACACATGTAACCATTGCTTTCTAATTACGAAAAATGTTTTCAGTTGTCTAGTGCATACTTCTTTGGAGAATTTTCATGTGATGGTTTTTGATTATATATTTACAAGAAAAAGTTTTAACCGTTGATTAAAAACATTATCCTCCCTATTCGTTTTTTATATATGAAAACTTGTAGGCATTTCTGAATATGCGTTCTCCATTCATTCTATAATATGTATTTCAAATGCTTTATTTAGTGAATGATATTAAATATCTAAATTTACAACGAACAGTCATCTATATATTTTAATAATTTTTATTATTTATTATAAAAGATTTTGTGGTTATAGAATATATAACATAATATGAGAAAAAAAACTCAATAAATAGCTGTTACTGAATACATCCATTAAGCCATTATCAAAATCCAAATACATAAATTGTCATTATAAGAATTAGGTGAAAATAAAAGGACGAAAGGTCCCGACACGCTTAGGAAAGTTCTGGAATGTGTTATAAAATTTATTCGGCACGGGAGTCGTCGGAATGCTGTTATTAAAGGCGCAACACAACGCAATATTTTGCGACTCTCAAAGCGAACATTCCAGCAATGCGGTTCCTGCTCGAATTATGGAAATATTACTTACATAAGTATATTTTCTTTAATTACAAACAGTAGGTACTTAAATGAAAGCAGAAATTTCTCGTATATTGTCAATAAATGCTACTGATTTTCGTCCTTAATAAGCACCCTTGTATGGTTGCCATTTGGAACTATAAAACAAATTAAATTAGAATCAATTTTGAAGAGCTCTGTCTGAAAGCAATGGATGCGATATCAAAACAGATACCTTTCAAGCTAGTGACACTCTTTTTAATTTACACCAGCTTTGGTAAATTTTTCGTTAATTTTTTTTCATCAATTCTACGACTTTGCATAATAAAAACTACATTCTCACTGACTTTTTGGATATAACTCATAATCAAAATTATCTCTTTCGCTGGTAAAATAAATAGTCGTATCTAATATAATACTAGTATTGTCTAATACAATTCATAACTATTGAGCTTATATAGAATGAATATTATGTTCCAGGTCGATGTTATTTCATTCGTCAAAATTTTAAGCGTAGGTTGGGCTGTGTGTGAGGTGGTACCGTTCTGTTGAAACTACGCATATTGCAGGCCCAATTATTTACAGCATTGCCTTTTGCATCCTGAAAGAATAATGCCCAATTATTCCGCTGGCCTACATGGCACACGATACAATAACTCCGTATTTTCAGTGCTCCAATAACGGCTGTTTTGGTTATTAACAAAACCCGCCAAGTCGAAATGATGATTTCTTCCAAAAGTCGGGTTTTTGTTTGTTTTAAAGTTTTAATGACTTCAACACATTGATGAGGAGATAGATCAAAATACATTAATAATTTCTAATTCCGATATCCACACTTGTAATATCAAATGGTATTATGAACGAATTAAAATTATTTTTGATGTGCGTAAGTATCTACGGCCAATATCTAGTGCGTTTTATTTAAGTATAATATACCTAAATACATATACGATTTCCAAAATATCACTACAATTCTATAACGTCGCCAATTTTAATAAATAATATGTACATTTTCTAGATTTTCGATCTTTACAAATATACACATTTTTTTTTTTTTTTTAGGAGAACACATTCTTATTGTGAAGTTGTAATTATTCAGAACATAGTTCTGTGATATTTTAAATATGAATTAAATATATTAATTATAAAGATATACATATAAAATCAATTTCATCGAAAAATAAAAACATTGTTGTTGCGCTACCGGGATTAAATGTATTGATATCAAAAAGGTAACATATAAGGCCGAAAAATTGTCGATAAAAATAGTGCCGCTGTAGCTTAGTTGGATAAAGCACCTCCCCCGGTTAGGGAAGAGATCCAGGTTCGACTCCCGGTAGCGCAACAACAATGTTTTTATTTTTCGATGAAATTGATTTTATATGTATATCTTTATAATTAATATATTTAATTCATATTTAATATAAATTTTTCTTATTCTCATGACAGACACGAAAAAATATGAATTGGTTGAGGAACAAAGTGTTCCACTTCCAGAAATCGTAATTCTCAATAGATCATTATTTAAATAAATAAAAGAATAATAGAGGTTTGGCATATCTAGGCCATAGTTCAATTTATTCGAAATCAGTCTTAATACGAGATACGAAATACATAAAATAAATAAGAATGTAATGTGATAGTCGAATAATTTATTGTCAAATACAACAGTGCTCCGCAACCGGTGTGCCGTGGCACACTGGTGTGCCGTGAGCCGGATACAGGCGTGCCGCGGTCAAATTCAATGTATTTGACATTTTACAATTTTTCATTATGTTTTTAATACACAATGACAAATTATTTTTTATAATATTGTCTATTTTTAGTATAGAATGTAGTATAGTATAATTATTATAACTAAATAATTTTTCAATGGTCCCCCAGCGCCCGGTGCCAACTGTTGAAAACTGCGTAGTGTGCTTTGTACAATTTAATACCTATATATTTTAGCTTTTGGTGTGCCGCGGAATTCTAGGAAGAATTTTGCTGTGTCGTAGGTGAGAAAAGGTTGCGGAGCACCGAAATACAATACGGAATAACACGATAGGGAGGAGTATCTTTCTAACTGAAACCACGAATCTAAATTCAATAGACAATTATTTAATGAAAAACAGAGATTAATCAACTAGGTCATAATTAATTTTATCTTAAAGCATCTTACACACCTCGTAGCGCGATAAATTGATTAATATCAACAAAACGATGAGAGTAAAATAAGCAAGAAAGTAGCGTAAATAAGTCATTTTTACAGCTTTTTGAATTGTCGATTTAAAAAAATACAGTTTCTGATTTCTTAGCAACATTAAATGCTCATCAAGTGGCAACACCTGATGGATTATTCTAACGAGAATAGGTGTTAACCGCCGCCATTTCTCACCACCAATTGGAAAGTATGACACAGCTTAACGCCCGTGATAATTACCTTTGTGCGAAAGGTAAAAACAGCCGTCAGATGATCTTCCAGAAAGCGCCCAGTGGTAAGTGTGTGTGTGGTGTAACACTTGGACGCTCATTTTTGACAACACTCGCCAACTGTCGTAATTAACTTTTGACAGTTGCAGATTGCCGATGAAATTTTTTCATGGGAGATTTCTCATCGGGGAAAACTTCATTATTTTATTTCATAGTAATGCAGCACGTACATAGGTGTATCGGCGCGTAAGCGGGCGGGCAAATGATAAAGACATTAAACATAAGGAAGACATTAAATGCATTTTTATCGTGAAATTTCTCTTTAATGTCATTTATAAGTGGCCAATTGCAGGTCTTCAATTGGAATTATTCTTGTGAGTCTACCGCTGGGTGCAGTTAATAATAATTTCTTCATACATTTGGGTGTAAATGTTTTGTTTGAATTTCTTTTTTGCTCGTGATATGAAGAAGATAATAGTTATTGTGAGAACTGTCACATTGCACTTGTTTTAGAAAAAAGTATTTTGATGATTAAAAATTTCCATATTTGAATCCCGTGCAAATAAGCTCGGATGGTTTAAAATACGAATTTGTCAAAATCGTTTTGCAGGGTGCCTAAACCGATCGCCGCGGCTTTCATATATATCAATGAGGAATCCGAATCCCGGACGTCCCGTAACAATTATACACAGATTATTCTCAACGGGATATGGGAGGACCGCAATCAACGGAGGAATTTGTCGCAGCCGTGTGCTCCAAATAAGAAAAGGAAATGGCAGAAAAAGAAAAAGTTTATATACCAACGTGGATAGAGCTCTGAATTCTTTTGTTCTGATACAAAACTCTGACATCATTCATATTAATATATTAAATACTAATTAAATGTATTAATTAGAAAGATATATATAATAAAAATGAATTGTTAATTCTGGTGTCTGCTATCGGTTTACTCAAAGGTATATGAGATTCCGTAAAAACCAAGTAGATGGCTTTCAAATAATGGAACGATAGATGTATTAATTTGAAAAGTGTAACATATTGAGTTAGAAAATTTGTCGTCAAAAGTACTGTTGATGTAGCATAGTTGGTAATGTACCTTCCCTTGATTGGAAAGAGATGCAGGTTCGAATCCCTTTGGCAACAACAATATTTTTCGAGAAAATTAATTTTATATCTTTCTAATTAATACATTTAATTAGTATTTAAAATATTTTTTTTATTAAATACACTAATATAAAGATGAAATCACTATTGATATTTACATACATTCTTGTTACATGTTGCCACAAAGATTCGAACCTGGATCTCTTTCCAATCAAGGAAAGGTACATTACCAACTATGCTACATCAACAGTACTTTTGACGACAAATTTTCTAACTCATATGTTAAACTTTTCAAATTAATTCATCTATCGTTCCATTATTTGAAAGCCATCTACATCCCGGTAGTGCAAGAATATTTTTCGATAAAATTTATTTCATATGTATATCATTCTAATTAATACTTTTAATTAGTATTTAAAATATCACTGACCTATGTTCTGAATAATTACAACTTCACAATAAAAATGTGTTCTTAACATTAATATATCTTCTCATGCATGCTCGTCTCTTGTTGAGACTTGTAATATAATGATCGTACAGTATCTGGTGGTAAACCCAAGTGTTTTAGATCCTCCATTTCTGGCCATCAACACTCGCGTCGTACATCTTCCTCATTCAACCGATCCACATAACCAAACCACCCATGTGACCATTTTGTCATTTTTGTACATCTATTTATGAATGGATTTATTAAATGTATATACATTTTTTGAGACCCATCTTACCATCGCATATTCAGTTCAAATATGTAATACGTGACACGTTTGTATTATATTATGTGCATGTAATTGATCACGAAAAGAGAGACTGAGGAGGTCTTCATTCAATACATAATGGCAGAAGACGATAATAATGATATATATCTACATTTTTTTATTTATTTATAATATACTCACCTATATATTCCATTTTTAAACTGAATGATTTGTTAATGGTGTGCACTAATGATATTTTACTAAGAAAACTTTTAAATTATATGAGGTGCATATCGTAGGTACTACCACCATAAACATTTTATTATGATATGTAAATGAAATTGTAATTTAATATACTTTAAATACCCAAAGGAAAGGCACGATTTTCAATTATTTAATAATAATTTATTTCATATGCTTAGATGTGAGAGGACCGAGATAACTTAATCAGTAGAGCAGTTGAGGTGACATGCTGGCTATTTTATTATCATTATTAAGAAGTATAAAAAATATCACAAAAAAATTAAAGCTCCATTTGAGGTTGAGTTTAATAATGCCATCCCTTAATTAACAAGGAAAAATAAAACACAATGCAATCTCCATAATATATATGATACACGATGTTCAACTATCTGCATGCTATATCGTTTAATGCCAACATTTTTGAGCAACATTATTCGAACATTTAATATTTCGTATTTGAAAATAAAACCTGCAATAACACTGTATATCGTTTTTGGTCAAATTGCGTCATGAATGCCACAACGTTGTATGTGTCTTTTTGGGCATTGAATTGTATGTTAAACAACCATATAAAATAAATAAAAATACTATTACACACAATCTCTAGGTGATATTTCCTGCAACAATACTGTATATGAATCAAAATGGTCAATGCACCGTCTATTTTATCAAACTTTGTAAAAACCTATGCACAGTGTTGTTGCAGGTGAGGTCTTATTTGAAGCCATGTGTTGGTGATTAGACATTGTAATCATTATTATAAAATAACTTTATATATAGTCGTAACATGTTTGTAATTAAAGGTGATTTTAAATTAAATTATTTAGAATCGTTAGCAATAAGCAAAGCATTCGTATATGTAACCATAAAATAATAACTACCAGCCCTCTATGTTGCGCTTGACGGTAAAGTGCACCTGAAGTAAAAAAATTCACCCCAAGAGCGCTTTACTTTATATTAGCTGTTTACAGTCCTACATTATCTTTGTATTTACAATTAAAAATTGTTATTTGAACTTATGGTAATGCTTTTTTGAAATGGTGACTTTTTAGTCTCTGACGAATAAATGACAGTCTTTATTACCTGATCAATAAATAAGAAATATCCAATTAATGTTTTTATGACAAATAATACCTGTGAGTGGCAAATCGTATGTTTTTTTAACGGGACAAATTTGTCAAGATAATATTGCAGGCACTGATGTATGTACTGTCTTTAAGATAAATCGATCAATATAAAAATAAATAATTGTTGCCAGACTATTAAGGCAATTAAGGCTATTCGGACTATTGTGGCCCGCTTCTCACAACCCTCGTGACACGTGACACAAATGTATATTTTTAATCGATGGGTACTAGAAACTCAAACATTGCAGATTTTTAAATATCAATCTGTAAATAATCAACATTATCAAAGACAAAATTGTATTTATATTTGGTTATATACCTTCTTCCTTGCTGAAAGAACAGATGTTGCGGATGGCGTTAAATAATAAAACTAACTAACGTACCATCACGCCGTTTCTCCGCAGGGGTAGGCACACAGGATAGAGCGCCACACTCTTCCGTGTTGACACACAGTTCTGGCCTCACCCACATTAATACACCTTCTCATATTATTGAGGTATACAGTTATTTTATATTAATTAAATACATTTATATATTTTGCTTAATAATTAATTTCATTTCATTTTATTGTATTATATTGTGTGTACCGCACTCACATATTTTATTTTAAGAGTTTTTTTTTATAAGTATAAATAAACTGTATCCATAAATGGAGGAGCTGTATCCTACTCAATACAGGATGTTTCTAGTGAGTCAGGACAATGATATCATTGTATATTTTTACATGTTTACATCAACATTTTTCAAATTTATAGGTATATTTTAAAAATACATAATAAAATTAATAATTTATAATCTTTTTAGTATCACTAATTGGAGTTTAAAAGAAAATATATGAAATTAAAATGTAATAGGTATTGCCAAGGGTTTTCGCAACAAATTAATTGCTCTAATTAACTGTTTGTTACATTAGCTATCTTTTGTATTATAGCAAAGTCTTTTTTCCCATTTTGTGTGTGAACGTTAAAAAACATATAATATATCATATAAATACGATACTATCAAAGTTATTCTTATTTACCTATATACTTGAATATGTATATTTTTTAAATTATCACTATTTTTTTTAAATATGAATTAAATATATTAATTATAAAGATATACATATAAAATCAATTTTATCGAAAAATATTGTTGTTGCGCCACCGGGATTTGAACCTGGATCTCTTTCCTAACAGGGGAAGGTGCTTTATCCAACTAAGCTACAGCGACAATATTTTTAGCGACAATTTTCGACCCTATATGTTACATTTTTTTTTTTTGATATTAATACATTTAATCGTTCCATCATTTGACAGAGCCATCTGCCTTATTTTTACAGAATCTCAAATACATTTGAGTAAACTGATAGCAGACGCCAGAATTATCAATTCATTTTTATTAAATTTTGGACACATTGATACAACTTTATTATTTTAGGAGAACACATTCTTATTGTGAAGTTGTAATTATTCAGAACAGACGGTCTGTGATATTTTAAATATGAATTAAACATATTAATTTTAAAGATATACAAACTATTTTTTTTAACCAACAGATAATGTATTTAAAAATTAAGAACAACAGTTACTGAATCGAAATGATAATTTGTCCATTAAGTTACAGATCAATAAAAGAAACCTACTCACGAGAAAATGTCACCTAACAACTGTGATTTGAAGGAAAAAAGAACGGTTTCCGGTGTCGTGACGATATTGCGGGATAAGGTCGCAAATTAGGTGTTGTCAGAAATTGGCAAAAAACAGGACCCCCAGGAAGCGATGGCGGACCTGGGCTGTAATTACAGGGCCGGCTCCCCATCCTAATGACTAGGCCAGGGCCCGCGGCCTTCACACAAGGACTCCACCACCACTGTTTAAACAGGTAATAAAAATATATATCAAAACAATGCAGTCTAAAATATATTTTGCAGAGGAAGTAAATTGACTTTGAATTAAGGTAGAAAATAATCAGGTGCTTACGATATATTCTAATTAACCTATGAATATATTTTTTATCTTCGTGTAACAACTGTATTTATTAATTTTTATGATTTTTTTTTTCTAATACTATTTTTAAGAATAAAGATACGTATACGGAATACGTGACACATCAATATTTTTACTATTTTCAAACTAAGCTAAAATAGTACTAACTTGCTGATCTCTTGTGGTGCTTGAATCCCTAAGCATTGAGTCACTATGCGAATATCTTAACCACTAAACCAACAAACATGTTCATAATTAGGATCTTATTAGATCTTCTATAGAAACAGTAACAATAAATAAGATAAGATATAAGAATTTGCAATATTTTTATATGGGAAAAACTTGTATAAATTTTGATATTAGAATGATTGAGATGTCTAAATAGTAACAACTATTCTGAATTCACCAATTATATTTTGGAAACAAACCATTCTTTTGACATTAATAAGGGTTTAGAAATTTTACATACAAATACAAGGAGTTTACAATTAGATAAATTAGAAATTTTAGAAATAAAAAAACGTGTTAATATCAAATTAGACATTATAAATAACCAAATCCTTTTTGCTAATATTCACCTTTTAAATTTGATTTCACATTAGTTACTTACTACGGTTTTGTCTTTGTATATGCTTGTATTTTAAATTTAGTATACATTGTATCCTGAAGAAGGGTCTTGAAACGTGTTGAAACGAAAAGCGTTTTCTTATAATGATTAAACTGACAATAAATATTGGTATTATCTAAGATGAAGCAGCTTTCGAGTGCTAATAACGTGGGAGATCACACCTTCTAAACTGACTTTTCATTTGTAATACAAGCGCTGTGTCGACCACCATTTTAATTGAAGTTTTTAGTGCCCCGCGCTATCCTGGGCTATGTGAAACAACAGTCGATAACAAAAATTCACGATCTAAAGTTCTTCACCAACCAAACCACTTCTTCCTCTCAATTTTACATATCATTACCATTCACTTCAGCCTCACTTCCATACATTAGTATCGGTACACCAGGACTCTATTGTGAACCGCTAGCCTTGTCTCGGTTGACAAGTTCCCATTAGCTATAATTCAGGCCGTCACCCTCACTTCGATATCGTTCTTAGTCTTTCCGTTTCTATCATACATACTTCTTAAATGCACAAATTTATCTACTTGTTCCAAACATTCATTACCTACAACTATTTATTCTGAAAATATAAACAAGCAGACGATATTTAGTTTTAACTGCTGCTGTGAAGATTCAATTTCAATCATCTGACGAGCGGAACATCAAAGGTCAATGGACAGACATTTGACGTTGATGTACAATAAGCGTATGGAGGTCATGTTGGGGTCACACTTTACTGATGAGAGCCTAGTTTTACACCCAGGTATTGCAGGGTGCATTCAGGGTTGTGGAGGCGATTTATATCCACAAGCGTGAATTAAGGCGCTACACGGCGAATTTCTAATACACGGTGTATACGATAGCGGATTGTTGGCTTCAAAGAATCGCATGGGACCAAGATATGTAACTAAAAGATGGACCCGAGTAGGCAAGACACGGGTCATCTGGGATATCTCAAATGTCCTTAATGGCACAGATACGACTAACATTAGAAGCGTTGAACTGGATACGAAGTCTGTTTGTGCTTCTTGAACAGCCTCACTGCCAAGCAAAGATATAATAATAATAATTGTAGTAATACAATATATTAATATAATTATATTAATCGAGAGTATTAACGTCTTCATTACTAGGCTCCATACACTACTGAAACAGATATTATAGCATATAAAACTTGAACAATCATATCTCATTATTGTAGACCTAAATACTTGTACTTATTCCCTGTAATGGTGACCACATTCTTACCGACCAAACTGCATGAATCCATCTCTTCGGGCAGTCAAGAGCGTATCACATTATAATAGTGATGAAATTTCATTTGAACTAATCGGTGGTGGGTTCCTAGACGAGGGTTTATTGACATTAGTGGTCGGTGTACTATTTGTCTTGCTGTCCACAATAAAAAACGTGACTGAAAATAAATGTCGAAATACTCCGGGCAGCGCAGGCCATCAAATTACCATCGAAATTGATCAAAGATAATGTACAAATTGATGTCATCGCAACGATTAGATTCAAATTTCATTTTATTTGCTCGGGTACCGAGGCTATTTTGTTTGTTGTTTGATCTCAGATATCAATACTAGAACATGGCAAATTAACATTTTTGTACTTGCAAAGCTTTCTCCCGAGCCGGTGACAGCAGATGTGATCACGTGATTGGCACACGAGTCGCGCAAGGCATCAGCATCATTTGGACGGGTATAATTCGATTTTTTGGTTATTATTTTATTCCCTATCCATAAAGTAATTATAGAAATAATAAACCTATGTACCGTTATATTGTAATAATAAAAATAAGTTTACTAGCGACAGATTCGTCAGTAGCCGACCGTATAGTGCCATGAGTAAAAAATTGAGCTGTAGCCTATTTAATTGATCAAATACTGCGATAAGAGAACTATAGAACGAATAAAATAATGACTAACTTGGTGTTCACGCGAGACGGGGTTCGAATCCCCGACCATGACAATAAATTATTTTTCAATATGTTTCGATTTAAAGCAATATGCATACTTAGGCAACATTTATTATTCTTCTTCCACGGCACTATATCCCTGGCCTTCTCAACAAGTGCTCTCTACTGACTCCTATCCCTGGACATTCTTCTCCAGTTCCCGGACTACCCCATCCTGCTCCAGTACTCTTCCACACAGTCAGCCCACGTGGTTTTGCTGTCGAAAAACATACTCGAATTTGCTCATGACAAATAATTTTCACTAAAGTTAACCTTTTTTAGCCAATCGTTGTCCTTTAGAGAGCTTTGCTTCCCTCCAATCTTTACTATGCAACGAGGTTCCGGTCATTTCACGGACTCTGTGCATCTTATAAGAGATCAGAGACAGAAGCTGAGATGGCTTGATGTTGTGGTAGTTGACTGTCGTACTCTGGAGAAGATAACAAATGGAAAATAGACGCATTATACATTCTCAAAGATCACTAATTACTGTAAGCCGTCTTCAATTCTTCTAGCAACATATCCAAAGTACGCAAGAAGAAGATATGCTTGTTTGGTCTAGCGGTAATGCACTCACCTAATGATCGAAGTGTTCGAAACTCATCCCGGAAGATCACAAAAATATCACAGTTCATACTACAAGAGTTTACCATAATTATAAAATATTAAGATATTGATGTGACATATATTCCGTGTACGCAAAAATATATATTTTTATTTATTATCTTTGTTTTATTAACCACTAAAATGAGTTTAAATATATCTACCGGTTTCGAAAAATACCATTTTCTTCTTCAGGATGTCATAACTAACTAAAACATATATTGTTTCTTTGACAGAATCTATTTTTAAAAAATCTATTTATCTTTAGTACCTAACTCAAATCATTACTTAATACAAATTTACTCGAATAATTTTTAGGAAAAAATTTTAGAATGGGACTCGTAGTTAAATTTAGTTGGTTGTTTATAATTTTTTGATTAGTTTTACACGCTTTATTTATCTCCAACGATTCCAAATTATTTAATTTGTGACCAACACCGTTTATATGCAAAATTGACAATCCCAATTTTTTATCAAAATCATGACCATTTTCTATCAAATGATTAGCAAATTCTGAAAACCCACTATTGTTCAAACATCTCAAATGCTCCCTTACTCTTATATTAAAATTTCTACCCGTTTTACCAATATAAAATGCAGCACAATCCTAGATATGACATCCTGAAGAAGAAAATTGTATTTTTCGAAACCGGTAGATGTATTTAAACTCATTTTGTTATAAACAAGTAATAAATAAAAATATGAATCTTAACCACAAAGATAACATTGCTGATTTTAAAAGTACAAAATTATATATTGTTGTATTGCTGTGAAGAGTATTTTTTCAGTATAGAGTTACTGATGAATAAAAACACTCGTTCATCTCACAGTATACAACGCCATCACCAGTTAATAAATCACCGAAAAAAGGCAAAGGATTTTAAAATAGGTTTAACTTTGAACTTAACATTGAACGAAACTTATTAGGTGGCGCCAAGATTTCCAGTTCATTTATATAACCTGAATATTAAAACACAACATTCAATTATCGAGGAATGATATGTTTTATTGTTGAAGAATTACCATTAAATAAAACCAATAAAAAGCGATCTTAATATCATTAATAAATTATTTTCATTTCCCTAATGTCTTAATATTTTATTATTCATTTTTTAACACGAGCGAAAAAAATTAACGAGGTACCACGAATTCCGAAATATATCACTGTAAGAAATTAATATGTTTTTCAGTTCCTCTGTTATAAAAAAAACGTCGGTTTAATGTGTTGCGGTTACAGTTATCTCGGGAGGAAGTGGAAGGTAAGTAGTGTTATTATTGGTTATTCACTCGTACCTGGGAATACTTAGAATGGAAGATGGAGTCTGTGGAGGAATGGAAAAACCATTCACAGATAGGTAATAGATTGCCCCAAAAGAGTATTACTCATATATTATATGAATATCGATAGCTAATCAACGGACCTCTTCCCAAATAGCTTTTATGAATACTTACCAATAGTTCGCAGTTAGGTTTATCGCACGACTGACAGCTTTTTAATTAATTAATAGTTTTTCATTATTTATGCCCGTATTTTAAATTTATTGCGCTCATTATTTAAAAATCACGTCTGGTTTTTTAATGAAAAAAAAAACGAAAATTGGGTGCTAAATCAATATAAATTTTGCAAAGATATTTTGTCATGGAAATTTCTAGAATAGACGCGTTTTTTCGAAAGTGAATATACTTCAATTTTCTGCTTGTATAAAAGTATATTACGAAACACGTTTTTTAAGTAAGTACCGTTGCCAGATATTTCCGGTGTAGCGCTGAGGTTGCGATGTTGCGCATTCGAAATGGTTTTTTTCATCTATTGACTCACCACATGCAACATTAAAAACATTAACATAGAGTGGTTGAAATGTTCGAGACAATAGATCCGCCCGCCGACTGTGATTCGTCTCTTAAATGCACGAAACATGAAACCAGCTGACATTCATCGCCAAGTATGTTCTGTTTTGTCCTGATTTGGCGCCAAGTTATTTCCATATTTTCCTTCATCTGAAGCGGTTCCTCGGAGGCGAGCATTTTTATGACGATGATGAACTCAAAGACAGAATACGGTATAGGGATTGCAAATTTTGACGACATAAAAAAAATTAAATTTAAATATAAATAATTTAAAATCGATTAAATAAGAAAATTTTTATATTAAGAATAAATAAAAAATTATCAATTAAAAATGAAGAATAAACTGTTTTTCTTGAGGATAAATTTGAATGGAAGACCTACTATACGTCAATATAACCAATTTACCCTATAGCACTTTCGTATGCATTGTTGTCATTTGCTAGTGATATGAGTTTAAAAAGTCCCATGTTGATACGTTATATTATCCAGACTACCCATTGTCTCAATTAGTCCAAATAATCGAGCTTTTACTGTATATATCCAATAACGGCAATAGATTACGACTGCTTCAATTTACCTTGTTAAAAAATATCGATAATTTTGCAGAAAACCAAGGCAGAATAACTAAATACACACTATGCGCCGCAATAACGCACTCGACAAAACAAATTTCATTACTGATCCACCAGTTTTCGGACATCTCTTTAATGCAACCGCTATATTTTGTCTTTTGTCTGTTTAAGTGCCGACCGAGTGCATCGGTTCCTTTCATAAAGGCATTATCTCTGTACATCGCTTTCTAGGAATGATCCCTTTAGAACATCCCTATTGTTCTACAATTACTCATTTTGTAGCCATTAGACTGTAATCGTAACTATATTTTATTTTTATATATTTATACTTCGGAATTCGTTATGAAATTTTCGGAGTCCTAATGTATTTTTATAACGAATTTCAGAATTCTCAAAATTACGAAATTTCGTATCCAATCTCTAAGTACAAACATGGTTTTCATCCCAGGCGGCGTCATTCTATGATGAAGGTCTACAAAAATTGGTGCCCCGTTATCTATGTTGAGAAGTAGTTTAAGGTGTGTAGCGTCCGAAGAAATGTTGTAAAAATTATATTTTGTTTCTATAAAAATAAAATCTGATACTTAAAAAACGCGCCTCGTACCTAACATATCTTCTTTCCCCCTTCAAGTCAGAATAGACATATAGTGGCCTAATTTATATGAGGTAACAAGTCTCAAGTCCTGGGGTCGCTCTCACAGCTGACTCCAAGGTATCTCCAGCCAGATGCAATGCATCTATCCACCGTTATGGCACTCTTCCAGGTCTTCTTCGGCCTAAAGTTGTGCCCAGGATCACTTGAATGCAAAATGTGGCCGAAGAATTGAAAGCATATTCTGGTAAATAGATTGGTGTGATTGAGTTTGTTGCAGGATTGATCATTCTTCTGCAGCAATACATTTCCAATACATATTTTTCCCACTTGTCGTAATTGCTATTGGAAAGACAGGGGTGTGAACCAACATAATTTTAGTATTTAGGAGAACACATTCTTATTGTGAAGTTGTTTAATAAAATTTAATAAAAATGAATTGATAATTCTGGCGTCTACTATCAGATTTACTTAAAGGTATTTGAGATTCTGTAAAAATAAGGTAGATGGCTCTGTCAAATGATGGAACGATTAAATGTATTAATATCAAAAAGGTAACATATATGGTCGAAAATTGTCGCTAAAAATAATGTCGCTGTAGCTTAGTTGGATAAAGCACCTTCCCCGGTTAGGAAAGAGATCCAGGTTCGAATCCCGGTGGCGCAACAACAATATTTTTCGATAAAATTGATTTTATATGTATATCTTTATAATTAATATATTTAATTCATATTTAAAATTTATTTATAATTTTAGTAGCTTGCTTGATGTCACTTCCATATTCTCTTCACTTGTATAACTTAAATCCATATTAATATTGCTCTTCCCCATCTGTGTATTGTATTCGGACTATAGTGATAGTGTCATCGTGGCTGTAAAGTACTCGGTCAAACGGCCAGAACTGTGAGGCGCGAGCAGGAGCAAGTTAGGTTAAGATTACATAAATGTTTTCTTTTTTAATATATTCAATAACAGTACGTAATTATATATTCAATTTGAAATGAAGTATATATTGTCTTTATTACGAGTAAGAAAAAACATACATTAACGAAATCGAACCAAACGACTGGCAAGTATTTTGACATCTGTCGTAGTTTCTTATCTATGTTGTTTATGGTAAGAGAGATCTTTTACCATAGACACTTAATAAAGCACTTTTTAGTCGCGATGTTAAATCGACGCCAGATGTTAATGTTTGCCACCTAATATTTGACAAAATTTACTGAGAAAACCACTCATCCGATTCCGTCTTTACTTAAATGCACATTATGCTAATAAAATAGCATTTTTGTGTTTATTATTGCCTATCCGCTATTCTTATATCACCATCTAGATGTCATTTTTGTTCGTTGTGACGATTAAAGGTGCTACATACAAAAGTGAAAATTTACGAGTGGTTTGTTTCGGGGAAACCTTTAACATTGAAATATAGATTTAATTGAGAATAGCTGCATCTAGTATTTAATTATTACCATAGAAGCGCAAGTAAGTCGTTTTCTTTCTGCTCGCTTATAACCCAACCATTTGGTGTCAGCGATTCGGACACTACTTCTCCATCTCCCCCGGCTGTGAGAGTCGGTGGTTGTTATGCTGAATGGTCCATGTCTTCGGTTTACCCCGACACCTATTGGGGATTTGCCTCGTTCAACGTGTCTTCTCTCAAAAAGTCTTCTCCTTTTGTTAGTCCTTAAACCACCAATGTTTCGAATCATTCGCTTCTCCATGGTATGAAAAAGTTGCTTCTTCTTGCATAAAAGGCCAACGTTCAATACCAGGATTTTCTCAACTATTCAGATGGAAGGCGATCACTGACAGATAGAGAAACTGAAGAGTGTAAAGAGAGGCTTGGCTTACAATGAGCTGTATGTAACGAAACAACAAAGAAGATGGACACAGGAATGGTTTTAGGTACCTCGATAGCCCCGACCCTTCTAGTACAAGGGGTGGAAGACGAAGATGACATATTTACCAACTTAGATATCATAAGATAACTCTTAAATACGCTCTATCATATTTACTTACATATATTCTGCTAAAATGTATGTATTTACTGTTCCTCTTCATTGTACCTCCTATACATTGTCATATATTAAATAATAGAAAAATAAAGCAAAATGTTAAATTAATATTATAACTTGCTTTATAAAACTCTTTCTAATACGGTCCTGAAACTCCAACCCCCGGACGCAGGCCAGGATTCAGACCGACTAATTGCCCGTTTGATCGGTGTCACTTAAATGACCTTATAATGTCTCTGTTAGGTTAGCCGGCGTTTTTGTAAAATGACCGGAAATGTCATTAAGAGACTTTTTTTTTCAATTATACAAGATTGAAGTTTGCTTCTTCCTGTTACGGAATTGAACGTAATATGTATTTACTTTCTTAAATGAATATGGAAAATAAAGCGTTTTTACAGCTTTGCTAGGGTTAATCCATACGTAAAGCAAACGTAAATGTAAACCGTGTTGAATAAATTAAACAGTGCTGTCAACTACACGGCGAGTAGCCAAATATATTCATATAAGCTTTACTTAACTAAAAATTCTAGTAAAAATGATATAATATTTTCATTACTGTTTTATTCACATTATAATGTGTCATAATATTATTAAAAATAATCAATTAATTTTGATTTATTTTATAGATTTTTTAATCATGTATAGTTTATTTTAATGCATAAACCGCACGCTTCTAATCAATTACTGCACAAGAATACAATAAACAATTTAATTTTCAGCCCCGACTAGGCTGAATCTGATAATAGGGCAATGCTCAAATGTATACCCAATATGAATAATTTATTATTATTATATAGATAAATAAAACCTAATTTGCGGTACCTCAAAAATCTATCTAACCTTGCCATTTCAAATCAGCCCACTACAACGAGAGTCGTCACACAATAAGATGATTCCCGATAATCACTCCACATTAAAATAGTACCAGACAGATACTTACACACCTATGACGTGTCACGTCCGTTATAGCATGTCTAAATGAAGTGGGCGTGAAGATGTTTTGCCTCGCATGAAAAAACTAACGAAGTATTGATTGATAAGTATTTTTTTAATCAAAATTACCACTTCAACTAATACCTGATAACGTTATTTCATTTCATTGGCGATAAATTATAATTTACCGAACGGCACGATTCGGTCGTGATCCATAGAGAGAACAAATAGACCGATCACTTCTCGTAACGTTAACGATTCTACGGGCGATTATCTGTGGTTACTTTCTAATAAGGTAGGTATCTGCGTGTATTCCTCTCGCGGAACGGCGCCAGCGAGCGGCGCAGCGGTCCGGATGGTAATTGATCAAATTTTTTACTAATTCAAATTGTTCAATTATTATAATTATCAAACTTTTATTACAATCGACCATAAAAAGAGGAGAGTGTTACGATCGCAGTCAGAGACAGGCCTGAATTTTGGTTGGAAGGGTGCCTTTAAAACAAATCTGATATTTTAAATATGAATTAAATATATTAATTATAAAGATATACATATAAAATCAATTCTATCGAAAAATATTGTTGTTGCGCCACCAGGATTCAAACCTGGATCTCTTTCCTAACCGGGGAAGGTGCTTTATCCAACTAAGCTACAGCGACAATATTTTTAGCGACAATTTTCGACCCTATATGTTACCTTTTTGATATTAATACATTTAATGTCAAATTTTAAATGGCTCTGTCAAATGATGGAATGATTAAATGTATTAATATCAAAAAGGTAACATATAGGGTCGAAAATTGTCGCTAAAAATATTGTCGCTGTAGCTTAGTTGGATAAAGCACCTTCCCCGGTTAGGAAAGGGATCCAGGTTCAAATCCCGGTGGCGCAACTACAATATTTTTCGATAGAATTGATTTTCTATGTATATCTTTATAATTAATATATTTAATTCATATTTAAAATATTACAGACCTATGTTCTGAATAATTACAACTTCACAATAAGAATGTGTTCTCCTAAATAAATCTGATATTGATCAGTGGCGTAACTTTACTTTTGATTCAGATTTACGAAATCTACTCCATGTGCTCTTATTAACATTATGCGTACGAGTATGCCGGTGGTGTTATGGCAAAGGGATCTGCCAAAAAAAAAATCTTTTTTCTTTGCCACACACCCACTTCCGTTTTCTCTCTACCATATTATTATATTATTTCAAAAACTTACTATCATTCTACAGCAGGATACTCTTTTTTCGTGTAATTAGTTGTGATTAAATAATACATGGTTTTCAACAAAAAAAGATTTTTTTGATAGCTTTTCGCCATAACACTGATGTATAACATTTATTATATGTTTTTGACCACTTTAAGACAATTTCTTATAGTCACTCTTCTTGAGAAATTGATCAGATTAGAACATAGATAGATGTCGAATACATAATTATTTAATCATTTTAAAGATCTTTCAGCCATTTTAGAATCTCTTTTTTGTACACATTTATATTCGCTGCTAATTTAATTGATTTAAACTTTGCACATAATAGTGGTTTTCTTTAATTAATTACATTCCATCTATCTACATATTATAAATTATAACTGTAATGTGTGACGCGCGCAAGTTGGCAAGAATTGCAGCATGAAGGGATAAAAGAGCGTCGCCCTTGAGCGCGCGTTCTCTCTCTCTCTCTCCAGAATCGTAGATCAAAACTTATATTATATTTATAATTGTGAGATTAGTAATAAACTGTGTTGTTGTACATGAAGTTCTTGACTACCTAAATTCCTAATAATAATAATATAATTTAATAAAATGTATAACACAATATATGTATGTGGTAATACTTCAACCTACCACGGTTCATAGAATAAAAGGGGTGAGTATCACATCAAGAGTCAGGAAACTAAACGCGATGGAGAACAAACAAGAGTAGTTGATATAATTAAATACGCCAAAAAAATGAAATGGCAATGGCAGTCCACTCGGAGGACGTACAATCGTTAGATAAATGAAGTCATCAGTGGTACTTGAGGAGAATCAAAAGGCCCACAAGGTACTCTAAAGCCAACTGGACTGACGAAATCATATAATCAGCGAGAACAATGGGAGATATCCAGTAGTGGATAGATAATACCTGATAATTCTGATGATGATGATGAAATGGAGAACATTTCAATATACCAAAATTATAAATATGTATGTAAATATCAATAGTGATTTCATCTTTGTATTAGTGTATTTAATAAAAAAATATATTTTAAATATTAATTAAATGTATTAATTAGAAAGATATACATATAATATTAATTTTATCGAAAAATATTGTTGTTGCCACAGGGATTTGAACCTGGATCTCTTTCCAATCAAGGTAAGGTACATTACCAACTATGCTACATCAACAGTACTTTTGACGATAAATTATATGTTACATATAATTCCATTATTTGAAAGCCATCTACTTGATTTTTATGGAATCTCATATTCCTTTGAGTAAACCGATAGCAGATGCCAGAATTAACAATTCATTTTTATTAAATTTTGGAAAGAGATCCAGGTTCGAAACCCGGTAGCAACAACAATATTTTTCGATAAAATTGATTTTATATGTATATCTTTCTAATTAATACATTTAATTAATATTTAAAATATCACAGACCGTCTGTTCTGAATAATTACAACTTCACAATAAGAATGTCTTCTTCTTAATAAAAAATATATCTTCTATGTTTGTACATTAGTTTGAATCTAAATACCTACTTACCGATGAAAAAAAATGCAGACTTTATTATTATATATTTTTTTACTAATACTTTTGGACGAAATAATTACACTAACACTGTTGTAATTCACGCAATAATTACATCATGTCATTATGTAATAGTAATATTATTTATTATTAATGCAATTAATCATTTTTAATTACTAAATTAAATTCGAAATACATTATTCTGCCAAACCGTTTTTGCCAAATTTAATCCCACGGACGATTTTTTTCGTGAGTAATACTGTCAACAAAATAACATTTGCCCAGTTTCATATTGCCCTACTGTCAAAAGTCGCCCGGTTGTCCGTGTATAAAATAAATGTACAATGTTCTTATACACACACTAAAAAAATACTACTAACACGCTTACAACAGCAGTAATCTTGCAGTACAACGGTTCTCCATCTTTTTCTACAAATCACTTTAAAACTAATGAAATTCAAAACTCGTATTAAATAATAATTACCGTGATTTCAACATAGACTTTTTCCTATCCGGGATTACGTTTTCAACAAATTTGGGACATATATTTTGTAATTGATACCTACATCTAATCTTCCATTTTTAATCCCAAAATACCTTTGAGTAATAAACGCTAGGAGACGTCATAATTAAATCAATTAATTTTATATATACAATTTATATATTTTAATAAAAACGTATTTTTATTGTGAAGTTACAATTTCAGACACATGGTGTTGTTGTATTTTTAATACAAATTAAAATAGCACAGAACTGTATTCTTTAATTGCAACTTCACAACAAAAATGTGTTCCACATTCAAAAAAAGTAATACCCGTAATTATTTGTTTGTTTATATATGAGCAATATTGTCCTCATACTCAGTGATATTTTATATAAAAATCATAAATTCGATGTATGTATGTATAAAAATATATTAAATAATTTGATACTGATTGAAAAAAAAATAGTCGAGGCGCGCCATTACAAAAATTATCAACGGGCATCAGATAGAAAATGAAAAAATACATTTATGTTTATGTCGTCTTGTACAACTGTAAAACGAAGAATAACACGTTTTATCATATAAACATTCTTGTACTAGTGTCTGGCGGTAAGACGCTCGTCTAATATCATGCGGTTAGGGGTTCACGCCTCGATCCGGAAGACCACTAAGTTAGTCAAAACAGTAAACCACGGTAACAACAGTAACTAAAACCGTTATCATTACACTCAGCCAATAATTAACAAGTTTATACATGTAACATTGTAAACGCTAAATATATTTTTTACACTTTTATAACCTTACTGAAACATATATTTGCACAATTGCAGTATATTTTCATAAATGTGTAATAAAATGGTTTTTTTTTTAAATCACCTTACGACTTACTCGGTCCCGAACCACCAGTTGAAAACCACTATTACAGCTTATGATGTATGTATATTATGTACCGTATCTGATAGAACACACTAATGTGTTCGATACTTACTCCCTGCAAAATACAAGATTACCATCTTCTAATAAGGCCGTCGGTCAGCTATTTGATTATGACGTCGATCTATTTCCTCACTATAAAAAAATGTACAGTCGATCAGAGACCAATGATTAAAAACAAACATGTTTTTTTTAAATAATAATAGTTAGATACTCGCCAATAAGTGCGGGGCTAATGGGTGTACAGAACCCGGGGTTACAAGTGCAATAGTTTAATATTTCAAAATTATACATGCGGTGTGTGTACATGGATGAAGTTCGTCGCTTTGAACATTTTTAGCCGCTGAATTAAACTCATCGTATCTAATTAGCACAACCCTTACTTACTTACTTCAAAAACTTACTAAAACAGATATTCTGTATTTGCTCCTGATTTGTTAATTATTAATAAACGCTAATTGAAGCACTTTCTTCATCGTATACTCAATGCTTCGAAACGTCCTGAAATACCTATAACTTCTACATTCCTCCCGGTTTTGAGCCATGTTGATGGCAGCAGCGGCGGGCTGCCAATACGTTAACAAGGGGCTCGCTTAATCTCAGAGCTATTCGTGGTATTCAGGGGAAGGGGCGGATAATAAGCGCCACACTCCTCTTATGTGACACACAATTCTCGCCTCATCCACATTCATACATCTTCTCATACAAGCTCGCCGAATGTTGAGGCTTCTAACAGAACCATCTTCCATTATCTGGTTTACCTGGTCGTGCCAAGTCTTCCGCGGACGTCCTCTATTTCTGGTGCCATCAACACTTGCGTCATATATCTTTCTTACCATTCTCTCCTCATTCGTTTGTTCCATATGACAAAACCACTTAAGTGATCCTTTCCTTAACACACTATGCTAACATCAACTTTACATTGTTTTCTTATTTCTTCATTCTTTACCAGATTAGACAGATCATAAATAGATTTGCCACATACACGTCTGAGTAGTCTCATTTCCACTGCATTCTGTCTACTTTCGTTCCTCTTCCGCCAGCTCCAGGCCTCACTTCCATACATCAGTGTCGGTACTAGGACTCCATTGTGCACCGCTAGTCTTGCCTCGGTTGATAAATTCCCGTTAGATATAATTCCATTCATCATAAATCGTTTTTCAAGTATATTACGAAAACATTGTAGATGTATTCAGTAGCGGTACCTCGCTACTGTGTCGGGTTAAGAACCAGACTATCGCCGTAAAGTGAAAATCGTCAAGGAATTATTTATGTTTCGTACATGAAAGTGTGAATATTACATGAGACAAGATACTTGTTTTGTTTATTTATTGGCTAAACTGCGCAGTTCTAATAATGGTATAAATTCTGAACAATACTTATTTAGGGGCTCTTTTTTCCATTCTGCATTGGGGCCTAATTTTATAGTTACGCCACTGCTAAAGGTATGTTATCTATCTACGCTCAATTTAATAAAAAAAATCACCATCATTTCAGCACATATATCAGTGGCTGTCAACAGAGATAATGTGACATAAATACGGCAGAAAAACCCTAAAGAAGCTCTATTTAAATGTGAAAACCTGTGATTATATTGGTTGGATTCGTGTATGTATTAGCGGTGACGTATTTGCACACCACACCGCGCGTAACCAATCAGAGGTCGAGTGCAAAACATTGTGCAAAAAGCGGTGTGGCTTAATCGATTTCTGTACCAGGTCATCCCTAAAATGATTGATTTTTTTATCTCATCAGAAACAGGACGATGTCCACTGGACGCATCGCGCCCCATTCAATTGAAATAATTAACCCCCTGTATAAAGTATATCAACACACATTGTAATGTATCTAAAAAATAATCAGCAAGATACAGCAACATACCGCCCATTTCTGTACTTTTGAATATGAATATACAAATTTATTGAACATTTAATTTAATGGCGTATAAGAATATTATGTATTAATTAAGGAGAGCACATTCTTATTGTGAAGTTGTAATTATTCAGAACAGACGGTCTGTGATATTAATTAGAGATATATATATATATATATATATAAAATCAATTTTATCGAAAAATATTATTGTTGCTACCGGGATTCGAATCTGGATCTCTTCCTATCCGAAGAAAATGCATTACACGACATTATTAATTACTGTCATAAAATGTTTTTAACTTTAGTTGAATTGTATTATTGATAATGAGAAGATGTTCCCGAAAATATTTTAACGTTTAATACAATAAAACAAAGTGGAATAAGACAGTGTTTTAATCGTGGAATTCCACAAGTTTCACCGAAAACCTTTGAACAGTTAAAATAAATAAATTATACGTGTATAATATTAGTATAAAATAAATAACATTACAGTGTATTTTTATGTTTTTTTTTTTCATTCACAAATTGATCACAGTATGGTGGTGTAAGCTTATTTTCTTTTATTTTATCTCGATCGATGAGCGGTGATTTGGTATCGAAGTATTGTTCGACGTGTTTGTTTTCCTCCATAATTTAGTCACCATTAAAGGTAATTGAACGCAATATTGGCACAACATTACGGCAACTATCCGCCATCGTGAACACATTCACAGTTACAACAATACAAATCGTGTTCACCCTGTTATTACTATAAATCCCAACGCTAATATGACACGACACCGCCAAGTATCCCGAAAAAGAGACAGGTAAATTGAACAGATTTATAAAAAATACATAATCATTCATTCGCTCGTAAGGCACGATGCATTGTTTTCAAATTCTCCTTTTTATAACACTCTTATAAAGCTCGCCCGCGTTATGTGGATCGGGCGTAAGTGAGAAAATCGATTTCCACTATTTGTTTCCCATACTTGTTTGGTGAAGGATGAAAAAACGCTACAAAAATTTAAGGCTTGAGGAACTTGATCAAAAAGGATTTATTAGCATACTGAATTTTTTTTTGATCCAGTTGAAAAATGTTCTCTTTTTACTACGCAACGCTATATTGCTGTATACATTTGTGTTCTTGCAGACACATTATAAGGATTGACCATAAGTGTTTCGTGGTTATTTCTTTATTGAAAGTTAACTGGCAATTTAACTGTAGTTTAAGTTCAGTGTGGTGATTCTATGCCGATGGTAATATCTCATGGGGTTAACTAGGTAACACTATGCCGACCAACATTGCGAATCTCCATTAAAAAAAACTGCAATATTGATTTAAATTTCGAATATTTTACATTTATCGACTTCATTTCAGTGCGTTTATTTTTACAACAACATTCCTTTTATAAATATGAATTAAATATATTAATTATAAAGATACACATATAAAATCAATTTTATCGAAAAATATTGTTGTTGCGCTACCGGGATTCGAACCTGGATCTCTTCCCTAACCGGGGGAGGTGCTTTATCCAACTAAGCTACAGCGGCATTATTTTTAGCTACAATTTTTCGACCCTATATGTTACCTTTTTTGAAATTAATACATTTAATCGTTCCATCATACAACTTCACAATAAGAATGTGTTCTCCTAAAAAATTCCTTTTATAGATTGTATCAATTTAAAAATCCTTAGTATTGTATTATTAATTGCTTTATTCAATTACATGCAAGCCTGTTGGCCGCTTCCAACCTCGCTAGGTACACATTAAGTGCCTTTTATGAGGTAGATAATTTGTTTTGTGATAATACTGTCCCAGCTGTACGATTTGGTCAAGATATATATGATTTTCCAGAACGTGTTGTTTTTAATCGATGTATTTCGACTTACGGAACATATTTCAATACTCCAGCATTGGTTTACCTGGTAATACCAAGTCTTTTTTTTCATTCTGTTTCATTCATTCTCTACTTATGGGTTAGGCACTCATCTAAACCGTTCTTGAAACGATTGTCTACTATTTGCAGCTGTACTATGTATACAAATAAAAAATATATAAAAAATACTCAATTTCAGTTTGTATGCTTCAGTACAAACATGCTGAAATGAATCCAACTGAAAGCCGAGTGTTAATCAAAACTCGATAAATAATTTTGTTCGATGGCGTCCAGTAATAAAATAAGAACGCGATATTAGATTGTGGCAAAAAGATTGTAAGACAAAATGACGTGTATCTACGACAGGTGTACAAATGTTTACGATCATACTGGAACGGAAAGTATATCGCACTCCCTTAATGGAAAAGCACAAGTCCAGTGTATACTACCTGTTTTGACATATGCAGCACAAATATGGACCCTTACACAACAAAATGCCAAGAAAACCGACATTGTACGAACTGTCGGGAAACTAATATGGCACTGTGCCAGGCACGTGGCAAAACTGACCGATGAACGTTGGTATGGTGCAATCCTGCAGCTGCATCCATGATTACGCAGAGGAAGTAGGTCTCTACCGACCACACATGCGCTGGACTAATGAAGACCAGCGGTTTTTGTTGAAAAGAGCTGCAAAAAACGGGGGATCGTAAAGGTAAAGGGAGAATGATTAGCAATCAATACAGATACAAAAATATAGCGCGCACACAATTAATAACAAGACTTATTCTTCTTCATGCGCCGCCTTCTATCAAAGATTGGCTACTATGTTGATTTGTCTTGTATAAGATCACCAACATTTTGGACATTAAACCACTTTCTCAAGTCAAAAGAATCTCTTTCTATGTAAGCCTATGCTGCCTTCCATCTTCCCCTGCATAATGAAATGTAAAAGATCATATTTTTCATATCAGAGAATGTGTCCGGAGTATGCAGCTTTTCTTAACAATTTGTTGTTATTAGTATTTTGACTTATTTATGAATCTTATTACATCTTCAGTAGTAATGTGGTCAACGCAGGCCCTACCAGTAGCCTTATACTGGTATTTTCTTTCCCAGTTTACAAATAAATAGCATTGGTTCTTAAAATTGCACTACATATTTTTTATTCACACAACGTGATCCAAACATAAAGGGAACATCGCTGAAGAGTCGTGATCTGTAATGTATAGTAGAATGCATAACATTAGAACAATTTGGCATATATCGTTTAAGTTAGTTAATTTGACATCCTAAAGAAGGAAATTGTATTTTTCTAAAGCGGTTGGTGTATAAAATATAACTCTCAAAGTGGTTAAAAACAAAGTTTTAGATAATCTATATTAAAGTGAATAAAACCCACAATTTAACATTTGCAACAAATTTTAAATCTGTACTAGAGAATCCCTTCGATAGCTTATTGTACATATCTGAAGGATGAAACCTAACATTTTGGTTGCTCTGGAGGTAATATGGGTAATGCGCATGTCGAATATAATCCCAAGATCTTAAGTTTCTGATTTCTTGATCAACAGTTGATTATTAAGAGAGTAAAGGAAGTTAAACGGATTCTAGTTCCTGGTAAACTGTATCATGGAGCCCTTGCTAGTATTGATTTGTAGGTTATGTTGTCGAGACGGTTTAAATCGCTTTGAAGTTTATGGCAATCGTCGATATAATATAATTGTTATTAGAACTAATGGAAATGATATTTTGAAAAGGTGTGTTTTTAAATAAAATCTCTGATGAGCAGTTCCTTATGACGAATGGCAAAGATTCTGCCACCGCAAATACCCAATCACTGAGCTTGTCTAATATCTTTGAAATGTATTGATTGTATATTGTGGAAGTCACTCGAATGGAGCGACTGATGTTTGTGGGTTATTAATATCAGAAGGTTTGATTAAGACAAATCTGAGAGCCCTAGTCCTCCTCAAATTCTTACGCGAGTTAGGGAGCGTGCGTATGAGTATAGGTGTTGGTGTTGTGGCTAAAGCGGGTTGATGAAATGAAACAGGACTTTCAATCGGTTGGCGTTAATTATCGAATGACACACAAATAAATGTATACTGTTTGAATGTTAAATTACAAGTTAAAGTTCGTGACTAGCGAAGCTCACTGGAGGTGAAAGTGGAAGGCTGCCGGTGGATAATAGATACCACTAATCTGATATTAAAGATGTTTGTTTCCTTGCTCGTCATGGGTTATATTCTTCTTCCTTGTGCTTCGATCTGGTCCGGATGCGCCAACTGCTGACTCCACGTATTGTTTCGACCAGCCGAAACAATTAACTCCCGTGGCATGATTGTATGTCATCCGACGGAAAGACGACTACGATCGATGCTCGCAGAAACAGCGGCAACTTCACACTCGTGCGGATAATCATAGGTACCAACATACAAAAGATATAGGTGCCAACTGAAGGATAATAATGTGCGTAAGCAAAATGTACTGCATATATTTATTTATATTTATATATATATTTTTTTAAAATTGTGATCCACGTTGCTGAAACACCCTGTATACACCTGTACAAGTCGTTAGAAATCACAGTGAATTATTGAATCCAGAATTCCGTTAAATCTGTTGCCCCTATGCTGGAAGGAGACGGGAATCCTTATCATCCATAGAGCGTCGTCTCGCTTTCTTCTTCCTCGAATATAATATCAGTGCTGCCAACCATATAATTTAATCACATTACATACACGTTTTCACGGCAGTAATTTAATATAAATGCTTTGTTTTCGATATCATCGTATTATAAAGCTGTGGTCACATTGACGTATTTATTGATATAGCGATGATCTGCATTTTGGGTTAATTCATTATTTATGACAAATGAAAGTACCTATTGATTCACGTCAAAATTGCTCGCTTTAAATATATATATCTACTAATTGTGAATATTTGTTTTCTCAGTCAACAATTTTAGTGGGTGGTGAAAGAATATGACCAACTTTTAATAATTTTTGATTTCTCTCGACCTGAATTTTATTATTATACCTATAATACTTTGGGAAACAATTAATACATCATCTTTTTTAATTGTATGATAATTATTGCGATCAGTTTTTCTACATGATCCATTGACCAATAAATAAATAGACATGAAATTAAGCATACGTATGGGAGAGGGTTTTGCTACATTAGTTGCGGGATGACGGGCATTCTAGTCGACAACGATAGTTTATGAGACACATTTGTGCAACAATTAAAGTATCTACTCTTCGAAAATTAAATCTCTGTGTAAACAAGACGTATTTTTTACATTAATGCATAATGCAAAGTTGCGGAGCTATTTGATTGCGTGAATTTGTTGCACCAAAGTGATCGATCACGTGAGGGACACCAAAATCGAATAATTGAAGCAATGAATTTGCGTTAGTTCATGTCTCTATATTTGGTAGTCCGTGACATGGTCAGATTAATTTTTGAATTGAGAATCAAATACATTTTATAAAAGAGCTCAAACGGATAGTAAATTTAAAGCATAATATTTACAAGTATATAATAAATAGTCGTACTAAATATTAAACATGACATTTATTGCATCCTGTGTTGCACGTTCTTAGTAAACAGAAATGATATAAACGATTTCTTAATTAATACAAGTTATTGATCTGCATTGCAACATTTTATAATATTTAATTATTATTTATGTTTTTTGTGAACAGTTTTCTGAACTAATATGCCATGTATATCCGACCTTCTGGCCTAAAGGTGATATAAACACGGCAGACTAGCCCAGAAAACTGTTTACAGAAGATTCTGAACGGCCGTGAAAACTTGAGAACATTTTTACATATTATATTTTTATAGTATCAATTATAATTATGATTATATATGCACGAATCTGGAACTAAATCTTTATGGGAGAATGTGCTACCATTACACCACGTTAACCATTTGAATTTAAGATAAATTTAGATAATAATACGCCTAGAACAAAATCATTTGAGTTTATTAATATAATTTTTGTTTTAGGAGTGTAATGTTAAAAAAAAACAGGTTAATTTTATTGCCAATGATCTTGTGACGTGTGAACCAACCTTTACAGCAATCACACCATAGCGTATAATGTACATTTATTGGTTGTAGGATTCACGACGGTTCGTATTTAATCAGATCGAGGGTTCGATGCCGGGATAATTTGCCTAATGCCCGCCCGTTTACTTTTTTGTTGATGTCCTATTAGCCAAATGACAGGCTCGGGTTCGTGTCCCGGCTCGCCGTAATCCACTCTCTTAGCACCGCATTAAGACGAGATCGGGCCGAGAGGACGGCGCGAGGCTGCGGTCCAGCGCACCCCGCGGCTGCTTGAGCGCCGATCATATTAGTTATTGTATTATTTTGGGTGCTCTCGGAATAATTGTATTTTTATTGTACCGCATCGGACATGCAACGCGTATCCAAATTTTAAATTACAAGTTGTCTGCCATATCTGATCAGCACCTTTTCAGTACCGTTAGTACACAAATTAGCTCGAGTAAGACCATCTTCGGAACAACTTGTGAAAGGAAGCAATCTGCTACATTTCGACTATTCCACGAAGAATACACCAACTCGTTCTATTGTGGTTTTAGATAGTTTTTTTAGCATCAGACACATTTGTTTTCGCACATTTTTAATCTGTCGTAACTTTCCGGAGTTTTCCCTCATCAATTCCATATCCCGATGTATGACAGACTTAATATGGTAAAAAAACGTACGAGTTCTATCTGAACTGCACAATGGATGGATCCAAATAATCATAAGGGTAATCGGCTTAAAATAATTCAAAGATCTATTCCCCGCACCCCCTGGTTCGCAAAAGAACGAAATCAAATATCTCTAGAATGAGAATTGGGCATTGCCAGGTAGCCTCACATTTATTCAGATTGAACTGAATAGATTCCCAATGTGTGAGTGTGGTGCCGAGGAGGAAACCCTTGACCATATCTTTTTTGCCTGTCCATTGCGGATCACATGTTTTTTTACAGTAATTTCGTCAATGGTAATTTTCAATTCCCGGTTAACTTGTGTCATTTTCTTTCCCTTAACTCGCCACATTTAATCTAATATAATATCGAATTTTTTGAACGACAGTAATTAATATTATTGTACTTTTTTCTATAAAATAAAGTCTTAACTTGATTAATGACACAAATCACTCTTGAAGAGCGGATTGCCTATCTAAAAGAAGAATCTATCATAATATTCAGTCCATATTGTAATCTGTCATATTATCCAGATAATTGTCACGGAGCAGCGTCGGTCATGAAGTTTGACGTCTCAAGAATATTATTAAATACATTATTGTTGTCATAGATAGCCTTCGCGACAATGCAGGCAGATATTTGAGATAAATCTCATTTAATGTCAACCCTGTATCAATAATTGTATCCCGCGTCCATTCAATGTTACTTATGAGATATATAAAATTTGCCACAATATCTAATAATTGATGACAGCAATATCACTTGATAATTTCTTATGTGAATCAAATGCTGTAAAATGTAATTCTCATTACACACATTGCGTATGTCCGAACCATTTTCTTAGTCTATTTTATAGCGTATTATTTATTGTCTTTTACCTTCGCTTGTATTATATAAATATCGTTTGTTTGGATAATATTTTTTAATTTAAAATATATTTATGTATATGTTACTGTGTATGTGTATTACCATTGAGAATATATTTTCACTAACGTTTCAGTGAAATCGTATCCGAATGTGTTTCCACCAGTGGAAATATAACTTCACTAGCAGGTTTTAGCAAATGTATATTCTACCCTAACCTATAATTGAACCTAACCTAACCTAACCTATGTGTTGAAAAGAAAATAAAAATGGCTGAGATTATAAACACGGTATTGCAGTAAATAATTTTATATAATATAAATGAAAATACTATAAGCGAATAAATGCGAATGAGCGAACAAACTCACTAAATGTAACCAGTGAATTTGCATATTCATTGTTAAATATACATCCACTGACCGGCTTAGCGAAAATATACTTTCACAGTAATACAGATTCACTGTAACATATATAATACAATCATTAGCGTTTTAAACACTAATATTAAGTTAAATCTTCGTTTGAATAGAAAATGCACGGATTACCGGACTCAGTTAGATAAACATCTATAGTAGAGTACTTAATATTTATTTATTATTGTCATGAAATTATTGATAGAGCAACTAAACTCACATTATCCTATGGATCAGAGAACATGCTCACTAAAGTTCAGTATATTCGATACCTGAAAATGGCAATACGGGAATTAATATTTTTTTAAATATAAATATTTAGGAGAACACATTCTTATTGTGAAGTTGTAATTATTCAGAACATAGGTCTGTGATATTTTAAATATATTAATTAAATTGATTTTATATGTATATCTTTCTAATTAATATATTTAATTCATATTTAAAATAAAAATATAACTTTTTAATCTAAAATATAACCCAATGTGGAGGCCTTCGGAACTTTATCAAGAAGGTACCTAATATATTGTTGTACATTAATGTACATACGATTTTATGAGCCACAATTGTGACATTTTTCAGCTCTATGTAAACCAGTTTTGAAAAGAGAAGTAAAATGATAATGTTTAGAAAAATAGGGCTTGTGGTACAGACTTGTAATAATTTATTTAACTGAACAATCGCCGGTGGAAGCCGAGGATTGTGTGCTGCGATATTACCACCTGATGCCCTAATAGGCCCGTGCGGTTTCATGCAAATTGTATTGACAAACCAAATCAATGGGGTAAACCATTCCGGTACTGCTTCAGTGATTGGTGATTGCCCTCGTTGCTGGATGTGGTGAGGGCTAGAACACCTGCCTGATAACCTACCTGGACAGTGGCGCGCCATCGAGATAAATTGACGAGATCAAAATCGTTTCCACGTCGGGATATATAACGAAGCTATATAATACTGAGAAGCGAGTACTGAGCATTGATCACAGATGAAGAATAAACATAATGGTTTAGATTTTCTGTTCATATACCAGATTTTAGCCAAATTTTTCAAAAATATCTCAAATCGCAGAAAAAGCGAGAGATCAGACTAGAAGTTCAATCTCTAAAATTGAAGGATTATCGCGATATAATTTCAAAAAATCTCATCAGGTAGATTTCTATGCGTGTGTTTTTTCTTTTGTTTCATATATTAAGTATTGATGAAGTTATGAGTTTTGTAGAAATTAGTTGATGATGAGAGGGACTTTACATCTGGAAACTCTGTAGTAGTGACAGTATTACCCAACTAATTTAGAATTGTGTGCATTGATTCCAGAATTCCTTCTGTAATATATAGTATGTATGTATGTCTTTATAAATCTGATAAATAATTAAACAGAGCGATCATTTCTTAAGCGGCTCGACATTAAATATACGCGTATATATTATAATAAATTGGTAAAAAAATATATAATGTACGTTAGACATCTTCCAGATATATAGTATTGATTGCTGCACATACATCGGACTGCGAAATGAGTCAGCATTTCAAATAGATTATTAGAATTTTGTCGTGGAACAGATGTAACCTGAAAAAGAATCACGAAGCGATGAGATCTCGCCCCATGTTGACGATGAATACACAGAATTGAGAGATGTGAAGATAAACAAATCACATGGTATAAGGACCACATATATGAAACGTATGCCAGGTTCTTCATAATGTGTGGAATCAAAAGTCGAGCACCAGAACTAAATCTGTATTAAGAAGGTCGGAAATAAGAAACCCTCAGAGATATTATATGCAACATCGCTATAATATAAAGTATATATTATTTCTCTTTTTCTTTTTCACTATGATAATTTGTATTGTACTCGTATATACAATGTGTTCCAAAAAAAGTGTGCACCTGGATATACTAGAAACTACAGGTCATTTCATCGAAATATCCATGTATATACGCTTATATGCAATTAATTATATGCCATATCTATTCACTGCAGTATACGTTCATTGTAACGAAGTGTCAGTGGTATCGAAAGCGATCGACGTCAACTAGTTTTTTCATGTCAGTATTGACATACAGTAGCCACTGGCAGATGAGACTCTGATACACCGCCACCCTCACGTCTGAATCCAGGGTCCCTCCAGCTAGACGCAGTGCATCTAGGCACTCTTCCAGTCTCCATCGGCCCAAAGTTAGCCTAGGAAAAAAATATTTTTTTAAGCTGTCACATTGATTCATGTATAATGTGGCCGTTGCTTATGATTCCTGATGTTTCTACCCTTCAATTGGACAATTACGAACGAGTGACGCGCGCCCCTGGAGTCGGACCGTTTCCGTCTCCATTACAGTGGCGGTGCAGGCGGTGGTGGCGGTGGATTCGACAGAGGCAGCGGAGGCAGCGAGGGCACCGCGGTTGAACAATGTTTCCCTCCTTTTTACCATATCCTAAATGATATCGATTTCTTGGATCACAGACATAGCTCCGTGGTGCGTGTTTACATTTCTCATTTGACTGGCTCAGGATAAAACGGGGTCTGGTTGATCTTCCTGAGATGAATGTTAATTTTCTTTTGGAAAAATTAGAAACGTGCCTGATTAAAATCGTATATTTTTATTTAAATAAAAATATTATTAATTTTAATGAAAACATTTCTATAGTGAAGTTGCAATTTCAGAACATCGTTCTGTGGTATTTTAATAGAAATTTAATTAATTAATTAAAAAATCTATCTAAAAATTCATATCCCGGTAGAAACGACATTATTTTGATAACATATAAATAAGAGGTCTTAGATTAAATAATTTATAAATGTTAGAAATTAAAATATCTAATGTAATTAATAAGCAATTAAAACCGGTTATTTAATACATTCCCCATCTTTTACTTCCTCTCCCACCGCGTCTGAGCCTGCGCCCAACAAATATATATTTTTTCATATTTTATTTTATGAATCAGTTAGTATGCGTCCATCCTGACGAAGATACAATAGTATCGAAACCGGTGGTTTATGAAAAGTTTGCTGGTTTTTTAAATTAATAATTATTAAAATTGACTTGTTTGATACTTTATAAAAATAGTCAAAATACTTGCACTACTATAATTCTGAATCTGAACTTCAAACCGGAGTAAATCACCTTCTTCAAATCGCTTAAGTCGAAGAATTCTTTGCACGGAATTATGTGCCGTATATAATAATACTTTAGAACGAATCTGACACGTCGTAATTTACCTACATATTCAGTATTGAAACTCAATTGTTATTTTTGTGTTTAAAACATTGAATAACGATATTTATAGAAAATATAAAATATAATAATATTGAAGACCTTTGTATTTTATACGCCTTGACCGATAATTCTCGTATTGTAATATAATAATATAGGCTGTCTATGTTTATGGTTATTCCCTCGTTAACGTTTAAACCTTCACACATTTAATACTAAAGTATTTTACATGAGTTGAAGATATTCTTGGATTTGTATATTGAAATATGAATCAGCATCATGGTACTGGAGTCTGGGGTAGGTCTTAGCTGTTAAGGAGATCTTGCGACTCTCCTGTTCTGCGCTTGGTTCACCGAGGTCTAGTAAATCTGTCCGAGTTCCGTCTAGAAAACGGAGTCTACCGATACTCCGTTTCCCTACTAACTTATAAATGTCATGTGAAGACTCTTCCATTCGAGTCAGACGCTTGGCTCATAGAAGTCGTTGAAGACTGTAACGATAATACGAGTCAAACAAACGATCAAACGTAAATCGAATTAAAAGACTTCTTCAGGATATTGCGCCCAAAACCGGGCTAACAGAATTCAGAGTTCAGATTTTTGCTCTATATATCATGGTCTGATAAGGGTTGTATAAATGACTTTGGCATTACGTGATGTACGTGTGGATTACAGGTACTTTTCTATAGAGCGTCAGTTGACTGATAGAAATCATCTTGAAATAATAATAATGAAATATGGAGAGTTTTCTGGTAGTAGAATTCCCGGATATTGAACTGAAAATCTCCACGGAGCAATGTCATTATAAAAAGCGACGCCTACTGTTATTATATTAATTACACTGCCCAACAAAAAAAAAATTGGTGCCGAATAAATTAGACTTGACATGCATTTGGATCGCTGGTTTGACATATTATGGCATGTTTACTTTTCATGTAGTACGCTCGATTGACAATCAGATTCAGATATTCTAGATATTTTCTCCTTGGACAACAAAGTGGTCTCACAAAATATCTTAACAGATACAACCTTAGTAAAACAAAATATAAGTGATAATCTTCGGTTGTAAAATAAAAAAGTATCCTACCACTACCAATAAATAACTTTTTCGAGAAATACAAAACTGAAAATTATGCACACTTACAATTTATACGAAGATACCAAAGGAGGTGGTATGACCACATGATGGCAGATTACTGTTCAAGAGCCTTCAACGGGACTGTCTTGCAAAACCTCACTCCAGAAAATGTTATAAAAAAAGATTTATAAATTTGTGAATGATATTTTCGTCCGATTTATTGTATCTATCTCTTTTCTCTAAATAGAAATTTATTACATATAACACTTATACTCGGGTATTTAAATATGAAATCGGAATTTTTGTATAGAAAATACACATTTATTGTATGAAAATGAAACAAAATATTCTATTCGAAGTATTGCCCATCGCTGTCTATACATTTTTCCCATTTCTTTGACAATTTCTGGATCCCACGCTAAAAAAATTGTTGCTCTTTTGGCTCTCTTTTTCGTACATTTTCGTAAGAAGTGAAGCGCTGCTATTAAAAACTATGCTGTTGTACGAAACTCGTATTGTTATGAGTTGAAAATCTTTGTCAGATGTCAAAACAATAAAATGGCGTCAATGACGCGGTTTGGCGGCAACTACATTGACAGCTAGGATCATCTATGGTCAAATTCCGGTTTCATATTAACATACCTGGTATAATAATATTGAATATATTTACAGTATATTTTGTGTTTTTGGGTAAATAATTGTATGTATGTAATACTTTTTTCTGGATGTTTGTATGTTATTACTAATAAATATTAGATTTTAATCATATAGAGATTGTTTTTATTTGTAAAATAAAAAATAAAGTAAAAAAATATGTAGTAGATGGCTCTGTCAAATGATGGAACGATTAAATGTATTAATATCAAAAAGGTAACATACAGGGTCGAAAATTGTCGCTAAAAATAATGTCGCTGTAGCTTAGTTGGATAAAGCACCTTCCCCGGTTAGGAAAGAGATCCAGGTTCGAATCCCGGTGGCGCAACAACAATATTTTTCGATAAAATTGATTTTATATGTATATATGTCACAGACCGTCTGTTCTGAATAGTTACAACTTCACAATAAGAATGTGTTCTCCTAATAAGACTAATTCTTTATTTCGAATATATGTATTTTAACTTGTTTGTTTGTATTTAGTCCTGTTAATAAATATCTCGAGTTGCAGCGTTAATTTCTACTCTGAAGATTCAATAAATTTGGAGTAGTGCCCATTATTGGACAAAGACTCATTAAATTATTTGTACACGTGCTAACGGCGACCTGGCTGATGAGGTATACAGATGAATGGATATAAATGAAACAATGTTAAAACTCTACTTGAGTTTATTAGCACTTCTCGAGTAACTCTCATCGATAGGTGAATATTAAACTAACTACACATAAACTTAGTATATCTTTCTAATTAATATATTTAATTCATATTTAAAATATCACAGACCGTATGTTCTGAATAATTACAACTTCACAATAAGAATGTGTTCTCCTAAATATATTTTATCTTATAGAATTTAGTCAGATAAGTTGAATACGATTTATTTGATCTAAATCCAAGTTGTTGGCGATGAAACTTTTTGCGGCGCCAATCGGCGCCAGCGATGAACACAGCGAAGGTGCAATCGGTGAGAGGTATAACATCACTTCAGTGACAAGGTTTCATTTCATCGGTCAGTTTTCGAAAATGTACTTTATGTCGTCCTAAAATGTTTTACAACAATAATATTTTAAGAGAACACATTCTTATTGTGAAGTTATAATTATTCAGAACAGACGGTCGGTGATATTTTAAATATATTAATCAAAATTTAATTAAAATGAATTGATAATTCTGGCGTCTGCTAAGTTTACTCAAAGGTATTTGAGATTCTGTTTAAAATAAGGTAGATGGCTAAAAATTGTCGCTAAAAATATTGTCGCTGTAGTATAGTTGGATAATACACTTTCCCCGGTTAGGAAAGAGATCCAGGTTCTAATCCCGGTGGCGCAACAACAATATTTTTCGATAAAAATTGATTTTATATGTATATCTTTCTAATTAATATATTTAATTCTTATTTACAATAATGTTTATTGAATCATCATCTGCTTGAATTAACATCAAGATCTTCTTCACAAATCCTGTACGACATCTCCGTGTTACGTGCCTACTATCCCGCTCAGAACCATCCAAGCCATTATCCGATAAAAATATACGAATACACGTAAATCAGAGTTTAATATCGCGTACATAAATCATGCATTTTTGCTCATTTATTTTTCTCTGATCTCGCGCCAGGTAAGTCTCGGGTTATTATTCCGCGTAATAATTTGGTACGAAGATGTACATATTCCTGTCTGATCTTGGGCGGTGTTATTGGTTGAGCGTTGCGTCTAGAAGTATCATCATTTATTTTTTTAAATCCAATTGTTTCAGATCAAATTCCCTTTCCGTGAAAACTGAAGTCTCCGGCCGTCGCAGCGCGTCTCGCCGCGCGACTTTATGGCCGGCAATGGAATATTTCCTCCGCCGAGATATTAATTTACCGAGTCGTAAACGGAATAAATCGTTTTATGGCTCGCAATTTGAATGCTGCGGCAACAATGTCAGAAGAATTTACTCAATTAAACGTTTCGATAATCTTTTTACAATCCGGGGAGCCGGGAGGCGCAATTTTGTAACTCAATTATTTTTTATTGTGACTATCGCGCAGGTAATCTAAATTATTAAAAAAAAAAAAAGATCAATTTTTTAATAATGTGACCTAGTTGTTTGTTTTATTTGATACTACTGATTCTGTATCTACGGACTCTGAAGCAATTTGAATATAAGTATGGGCAGAATAGTTTATATTTCTTACCAATTATCTTTGTGGAGTTCTGAACTCGCCGCATAATTTTTGACCGTTTATTCAAGCGCTCTACAGCCATTTACCGATCCAACGCAGATGTAGAGACATACATCGACACGCTTGAGAATTGAAGAGAGATAGGTCCTTCAGTCTCACCGCGAACAAAATCTTTTGATCCGAATTTCGTAACCTTTAAACGTCAGCCATTTCATCCGAATGATACGACAATTCGACTCATATCACGAGATAACCATCGCCCCTGCACCTTCCTTTCGTACTCCAAGTTCTAAATCTTGGATCCTTTTTATGGCCCGTGTACACGGAAAGAGACACGTTGAGATACATCTAAGAGATATAGTTGAATATGTGCTTGAGTTGAAATTTTGATTTAGAAATAAATTCAGAGATCAGTAAGAAGACACAAAAACTCAAATTCGTATAGAAGACATTCCTTTTGATATCGAGTTTCGCTCAACGTGTGCGCCCAAATATTTATTTAAAACAGTTAGTTAAACAGAAGGCATACAATACAAACATTTATTCCATTTTGACTGCTGCTGGGTTGACGATACACTAACATAAGCGGTCAATAGACTGATGTTTGATGCTCTACAAGCAGAAATTTTTTAGACATAGTACATACACGGGGACTACGAAAGCCGAGAGTCATCACCAAAGAATCTTACGGGAGCAAAATCACAATTGTAAAGATTATACAATCACATGACGCGAAATAGTGCTCGACGTGGAACAATGCGAAGCATTACAAAATAATTTATATTTTATACATGATGTTATTATTAGACGGATGTTAAAATCTTAGCATCTAAATAAAATAATCAATTTTTAAGAGATTTGGACCAGTGAATAGATATCACGTTTATATTTTAAATTCTTTAAAATATTGATAGTACTTTATGAGGAGCAACATTACACAAAATTATCCGCGCATCATTCTGACAAAATAAATAACACATTTTACCTGGTGACATTATTCATATGTTTGGGTAATATAATTCGTTTCAAAATATTTTAAGGGTTCGGAACCTAATAATGTATATTGTTTATAGTATTTGTAAGCTGAAAACCATCTCCAAAACGAGCGGCTAAAAAATTGGTGCGAAGAAAAATTTAGTCCCGCGCAGCAATTAAAAAAATATAAAGGAATCAGCGAGGAGCAGGTAGCGAGCCTTGACTATCCCTGTGAAAAATCAGAAATTTTATCAAGACAAAAAATTTATGGCCTCTGAACAAATTGATTGTCTCGAATCCGCAATGGATCGTGGTGCATTAAAATCGGTTACTGCAAAAAAATGTCGTAGCCGTTTTAATAAATATCTCTTTTATGGCTGGCCAACGTGCTGAACTGATAACCTGGCTGCTTTTTCTGCGTTGTTGATGGCCGGTGCCGAGCGGCCGGCGCGTGGTGGCTCCGGCCCATCGTTCGCCAGACCACGGGAGATAAACTGAAACCGAATTCTTTGCTAAAACATCCATGTTTTCAGAAAATATGAAAATATGCCTTTGATTACAAATGAGAAGAGAATATAAACCAATATATATGACGCTAGTTTTGATGGCATCAGAAATAGAGGACGTCTACAAAATATATGGAAAGAACATATAAACCAGATACTGGAAGATAGTTATTTAACAATCGACGAACTTGCATGAAAGGATGTATAAATTTGGATAAGGCGAGAGTTGTGTGTCAGGACAGAAGAGTGTGGCGCTCTATCCACGGTTAGTTAGTTAAACCAACTTCTTCTGTCGTAATCTTCATGAACTCCCACTTTTTGACAGTACTCACACACTTTTCTCTAATCTGAATCCTTTTTCCACTTCATCTTAAGAAAATGATCGAGAGTCTATCGTTAATGTGTAATAATTAGACATCTCCTCTCCACCACTACTCGAAGGCATCAAACCGCCATCTTTTGTCAAATATTGAATGCACTAGAATACGAACATAAAACAAACATTGACATTACAAATGCCGCAGTGTAAAAATCTTCTCCACCGGAGACTTCCTCGTCAGCTACGGCATCGTCTTGCCAGAACAGTTTCGGTCTTCCGTTATATTACTGGTAGAATTTTCCCACATATCCAACTTCCCACATCCTTGCATTTCCATCCAATAGTTGCACACATTAAATACTTTCATAGGTACATTTTTTATTTCATTATAACGCAATTTGAATTAGTAATTATTTTTAATTCGTGACGCGCGTATATATTAAAACAAAGTATTGATAAAAATTCTTGATTTATTTGCATATAATGAGGGGGTTACCGAGAAATGCAGTAAATTATCATAATCTTGATGAGAAAACGCATAAACAATGTCGTCCAGAAGTATTAAAATGCACTCGCATAATTTTAAAATAAATAAATAATAACGTCTTTTATTGGTCTAATAATTATACAATATGGCTAATTATGTTAATTAATTCACAGCTATGATTTGCAGTGTAGATAATATAATATTATACTTAACTGAAAAGGTTTCATTCGCGGATATTTATATTGGATGATATTTTTTTTAAAAGTCAACACATCTAAAATCATTATTTTTGGTGTGTAACCATCTAGCAATGAGGCTTTAGTGGGCGGGACATGTATAAATAAGAGAAAAGTCCCGTAATATTCACAAATACCACGGTGAATACATATATTATTCAGTACACATAACGTCGAGATCAAACTTAAGTTTTGATACTTTTTAGAAATTCACATGATCGAAAAGTCACAATACTCGTATAATAATTACTTACCTGAATAATCACGTATGCGTGTATGTGTGTGTGTACCATCTGTACAATTGACTGGGAAGGAAGAAAATAATGAAATTTTATTACATTCCGTTTTGATATTTTAAAATTTTATTTTTTAAAAATCTGTTGCTTGACGTTGGTAAGTAAGTACTAGATATTTATTTTTTCAAAATTTTAGATAGGTAGAGTGCAAGTACTAAATTGGGGTTAACGTTTTCAAAAGTGTGAATTTTTAAAAAAAACGTCAAAACGGGTACTGAATAAAATATGTAACCATCATGGTAACGAGTAATAATATATTTGTTTGATCTCTTTTTCGTCGCGCATTTTTCTGTAAGTTTTAGGGAGCAGAGTGGGGGCGAGACCCAAGATGTTTATAATACATAGCAATAAATAAATTGAAATTCAAAATGAAGTCATTATCTACCCGGTAGGTCTCTGAAATTGTAGTTTAAATAATGGTTTTATAAAAACAATAACGTTTGAATATTAATAATCATTTTCTGTTACATTCATGATTGAGTACAAACAAATATAAGAACTCCACGGTCCGCTGCGAAACCGATCAAAATAAATATTAACTAGAGTCGTTCAACGTTAAATCTGGCTTTTTATGGAATCATTAGAGACCAAACGGAGACCAAACATAGAAGACCACATCATTATACCCACGTCAGTGGCTCTTGGAGGAATGACACAAAAAGAACAAAACGCCTTTCGCAATCATCCGTTCATGACATGAATCTGCTTTAATAGACTTAAAGATGTTTGACATAATTTAAAAATAACATTAAAACTTACATTATTAATAATTACTGCGGTTAAAACAACTACATCTCCTCATTATTCATCTCCTTTTGGTTCGGAACAGTGGCGCAACTTAAACAATTGGACCCTAATGCAAAATAAAGAAAGGGGCTTGAACTCTATAAAAAAAGAAGGATCCCAATCCCCTAAACTAGTGATGGTAAATCGTTATATGATTTGTGTGTCATTGCTTGAAAAATTATAAAATATCAGTTAACAATCACCGTTACAATCACAGTTCCGATAACGGTTTAAATATCAACTTAACTATCACTGCCCTGAACAGGTATAAAATACATCATATATGTGAGAGTTCAAAACTAATACCGTCACTTTGCAATTGACCAAAATAGAGTGACACGTTTGAAAATAGAAAACTGTTTATGAAGATATGTCTGTATGATTTATAACAATTTTATCAAAAGCATATCAATTTTAAAATCTCCGATATGGCTAAAAAATGATTTACAAATACGTTTATCTCAATTTCGTAAATGCAATGTAACAGACAAAGAACACATATCGAAATTAGGTCTATTTTTTTGGCAGTACAAAATATAAAAATTAAGTTAAATAAATCCTTTCTAATAACGTTTCTAGGAGCACTGGTGGCACTGGTCCGGACATATATAAAAATATAGTTTCCTTCTAAGTATAGATTATTTATTATTTATGTTTTACGACTAGTCCCTAACTCGACATATTAGCGGAATGCTACTGTAGTATTGTAAAAGTATCGCTAACAATAACAAACGATCTGTAGGGTGCGTACCTTGCGAGCCCCGAACCTCTCTTAGGTTGCATTAGCGACGTTACGCCACTGGTTCAGAATATTCATCACCTCCGCGCCTCATCGGCAGATGCAAGTAACACAGGCAGTGAATGGAACAGAGCATAATGAGTAAAAATATGACGTTTTTATATAAATAAGATTTACCAGTTAGGAATGCAATTATGAATATGGTTTAGAATGTTCTATAAACAAAATAATTGAACACAACCTCGGTTGATCTGAAAACTTCTCGAGGCCTGTAACCGATGCCGATTAGGTATTCAAGTACATGATCCTACGGTAACTGCGGTTTATGTTGTTTGTTTAAGATTCCCATAGAAAAATATATCAACGCTAAATTTGATTTCTCAAAGATAATTCAAATGGAGGCTAAATTGAAATTTTAGAAATTATAATGAGTTTTTTTCTACTTATAATGATATCCATTCACAAAAATCTATGTATAATAATTATGGTAAAAGCCCACTTCACATAATAGACGTAACAGTGTCATTTTAATACATTTGTTTATATATATTTTTGTTTGTTATTAACATCAAACAATTTTTTGACTAGTTTCTGTATTTACTAATATTAAGATATATAAAAAGTTGAACAGCCTTTATTCAGATGAGTGCACAAAGTGTAAAGAACATTATTATGAGATAAAAATAAGAAAAATGATAATTCAGTACGACAGGAATTAAGAAAGGTGAAATCGAATGACAGAAAAATGTACCTAATAAAAAATTTGACTGTTTGTAAATTGTAAAACTAAAGATATTCAAATATTTATATACTAATGCGTCCATGTGGAGAATACAGATGTGGTCCATGAGATATTTTAAAATATATTATTTTACAAAGAGCCCTGCTGTTAGGGTGGTGTATATATTACCCCGAGATGAGTGTTGTATCGGTGGATGTATTAAATATTATTATTACATTATTTATAAGAGATATTGGATTAACTTAGTTATGGGCACTTTAATACACCAAATAACACCAGCATAATACAAGTCGTGAACTCTCAACATATTCAGCTAGTTCATTTGTACCCGCAACAATTCTGTTACCGTCAGAGCACTAAACACTGGCAACTAATGAAATGAAAAGTAAAAGACTACTACGAACGGAAGATAAATTGAGAAAAATACATTATTTACCACATTTTTCTTGTTTTCTACACCACATTATATATTATTTAATCAGAAATTAACGTCTTTTAATAGGAGGTTAATTTATTTTTTATAATATTATTGATCGAGGCTTTTATGAATAAAATAGTCTGATTGCATATGTCACAAATCAATGAAATGTTAATCAAATGGCTATAAAATGCAAAATGCCTAAAAGTTTAGACAAAATAACCTATACAAATAAAAAGTATAAACTTGATAGAATATAAAATATAAGCAAGAGATTATACATCATATCCAATAATTACAATTTAATATAATAACCCATGTCGACGGATGAAGTTTCTCTCAGATAATGAGTGCGCGATAAAGGACAGTACAGAGCTCAAGCAATCTATGAATCATCACCCCATATATTTTAAGTGCGAATTAGAATAACGCATCCGGTATATACGTACCTACCTTTAACGACTCTCAGAGATCATCACGGGCAGTGGTGGGTTAAAAATATGATCTAGCTGGCAATGTTTTCAAAGTCGAATTATTTAAAATGTTAATTGTATATTATTTAAAACAAAAATACGAAGGTAAGAAAAATAATTTTAAATACTAAGATAATGTAGGACCATTAACAGTTTATGTATAAAGCAAAATCACCCTCGAGGTAAAAGTTTTTACGAAAATGGCGGTATACAAATTATCCAATATTATTTATTATAAAAATATTTAAATTGCTACTTTTTTTGTACAAAACTTAAAGCTTTTGGCGCACTGTAATAAACACCCATAGTATGTATTGCTAAAATATTTTATTTTTAGTTTCAATATTCTGATTTAAAATCTTTTGAAAATGTTTGTTGCATTTTCGCGCCTTACTGGAAATTTACGCAGACAACAATTAAAAAAAGTGAAATTGCATGAATTTCGCTCATTTTTCAATTAGTGCATCTCACGTCGCAGATGTATTTTTATAATATATATTATTAATTAACAATTTTAATCTAACCTAATATAACTTCTACTCCAGACAAGAACGGAGAGTGAGATCTAAAACCTAAAAATATAGGATAATATTGCAGTCCGCAATGCATTGGGAGATATCCCAGAAAATACCACAATATTTAGCATAATAGTGTAGTGAGTTGTTCAACAAAATTCTTGACCGAGTACATTATTTACTGATCACCATAAACATCTACGACTGGTTTTCCTACTATTCCAAAAATGTTTTCTACATTTTCTTATATAATCAGTTTTCGTTACTTTGACAGTAACATTGATACTTTCAAAAATGCTTAACAATCCGCCGGTAACCGATGTGAGAACGCATCCAGCTTAGAAGGTAATTGAATTTACCGCCAGGAAATGGTGCTAAACTATCGATAAATTTTCAATTTCAACGTGGGAATTCTTACGATTGTTACGATACGACTTGCCCACAATAAGTTCAATAATCAGCAGAGGTATCAAGGAGTCAGTACCCGTTGATTTGGGGTTTGAATGAAAACTGTTTTGGGAACATAAATTACTAAGTCAAGAAATGAGAATCCAAAAATCTATTTTTGAAATAATTACAAAATCTCCAGCAAACAAGACTGCGTCATTTTTAATATAATAAATAATATAATAAATAAATAAATCTTTACTAGCACTGCTAGTTAAGCCTCAAATAGTAATAGTAGCCGTAAAATGTATATATTAATTAGTTTATTTTGATTAGTTAATTTGACAGTGTTGTAGGTGCACAATTACTTGTTGAATTTGATATTGAAAATATTTCTTTTAGGAGAACACATTCTTATTGTGAAGTTGTAATTATTCAGAACAGACGGTCTGTGATATTTTAAATATGAATTAAATATATTAATTAGAAAGATATACATATAAAATCAATTTAATCGAAAAATATTATTGTTGCGCCACCGGGATTAGAACCTGTATCTCTTTCCTAACCGGGGAAGGTGCTTTATCCAACTAAGCTACAGCGACAATATTTTTAGCGACAAATTATGGAACTATTAAATGTATTAATATCAAAAAGGTAACATATAGGGTCGAAAAATTGTCGCTAAAAATAATGCCGCTGTAGCTTAGTTGGATAAAGCACCTCCCCCGGTTAGGGAAGAGATCCAGGTTCGAATCCCGGTGGCGCAACAATAATATTTTTCGATAAAATTGATTTTATATGTATATCTTTATAATTAATATATTTAATTCATATTTAAAATATCACAGACCTATGTTTTGAATAATTACAACTTCACAATAAGAATGTGTTCTCCTAAAAAATACTTTTAATTACTATAAATTCTCTTCATTGTATATTGTACATGCTCGGTTTATGAAATTATTTTTATTGTACATGCATGTGTATCTATCTGTGAATTTACTGTGTCGTGCAACCGGTTGATGAATTGAATGATTGAATAAATACTTAAAATAAAAAAAAATGAAATACTCAATTGAATTTCAACAGGTGCATTACATTTGTAAATTAAACAAGTTTAAAATAATTCGCGGAGTAATTTCTTAATCGGCTGCGCACAACCAAATAAATCAATCATCTGCGCATCGTCGTTTGCTTCATTATTTTAATAAATGTAATTTGGCGGGTAAAACGACCGCCGCTCTTCGGCTCTGGGACTGATTATTCAATTAGTATAGCCTCAATTAAATTGTAGATTCGGATTCATAGTAATTGCAACGAATGACGTATTGTTTATCATCGTACACAGCCTTATTTGAAATGAAATTGTTCGAATATATGAATTGTGTTTTGTAACAATATGTTAAGACACATTCAACTCAATCTGAGATATTTGACGTTAGAGATTTGATACGAGTACGTGAGAATTGTTTATTTAACCTTTACCATACCATGATAGAAAATACCCGAACGCAGCCATGCCGTCAACTGGTGTGCCGTAAATGGCTTTAATGGCACGAGTTTACTGTAAATATTGAGCATACAATTTTGAAAAAATGATTAATAACATAATTTAGAGCATTCATTAAGTCATTTACAATGTGTCCTTCCCTCTTACCTCTCTTCATTTAATTAGTGAGAAAGAGACAATTATATTTGTATGTTTGTTGTCCGTTTCACTGTGAAAATAGTGTGTGATCTCTGTCTTTCATATCATAAATTGTATTTTTACCAACGTATTATTATTTACAACAGACTGAATGGAAAAAATAATTGTTTTTGTACGATTCCCTTTTCATAATTGGTTTTTCACTAGTCATTCCTGAGCGCTAATATTTTCTTTAGGATTATCTAAAGTGTAAATTTTATGTTGCATGTATTTACCGAAATATTACAGATTTAATTATGATGGTAGAACTGTGTTACTGCATGGTTTGGGAAGGGTTAATGAAACAAGGTGATATACTGGAAAACACTTTTTTATCAAATTAATTAATAAATTAAAATTGCAATAACATCTTTACCATTTTAATCTAATATTTATTATATAACTATGTATATTGCCGGTTAACATTATTGTGGTACTAACAATACTATTTTTGCAAATAAAGAATATGATTCAGACTGCAACTCATTTTCTTCATTGTTGAAAAACACCATTAAACACATGTAAACTAGTAATATAAATTGTATCCTTTTGATTCCGTAACTGTAAAGATATTTAAAAAATAGGATTTGCTTCAGAATTTCATAATCTCATACTAGTATTTATTTTTAAAGATTTAGATATTACTTTAATTATTTCTCATCTAAAATTTTTTGCAAAATATAGCGCACTAGATCTCTTGTCATTTTATCATCACATTCACAGCACGTTCAAAATAGACAACATTAAAGTATAAATCTAAATTAGTCTAGAATTATTAGCAAAATTATGAAATTTGTTATAAATGATATATTTATTTAATTATGTAACCTATTGTGTTAAATCACAATGTCCTTAGACGGGACTCCTATATACATATATAAAAGAATTACAAATCAATTTGATTCTAAAAAAGATAGACACGTCTTAGAATGATCCAACCCTTAGTTTATAAAAAAAATACGCTTTCTATATTTATAGGCAAAATAGAACTCTAATACATAACATCAGAGTTGAGTCAATTTCCTTTGAAATACGAATTATATTGGTACGTAATCCTTTGGTTTTGAGCTTTGATAAAAAAATTACGCATATTCTCAATTTAAATATCGTTTTTCTCAATTTCATTTTTCACACATTGAATCTCCGCAATTGATTGCAGAAGCAAAACATAAATTTAAAATTTGACCTTTCAGAATTAAGCATTTTTAAATAGGTTGGTATCCGAAATTTCGTTTTACAGTAAGTAAAAAGTTCTGTAAAAATAATTTGAAATTGTGTAATATTTTATATTTGTCATATCACATTTTAAAGTTTGGCGGAGGATCGAAGATAGTACCAAAGTCATGGGGAGGCCTTCGTTTAGCAGTGAATCGACAGTGGCTGACGATGATGACAAAATTATACAGCTTGTAAAACATTATAATAATAAATAAGACATCGTAGGGCTAATCCCTAGTTTTAAAAGTGATCAGTTACAAACCTACGCATAAATAAATATAAAAATGTATAAAATTATCTCAATTCATCAAAATCAAGTCTTCCTCGTGGCTTACCAGTTAATCGTTTACAAAAACAACAAGCCGAATGGACCGACAATTCCAACCAAGTGTCCATATCCTGCTCTGCTTTGTCTAACAAACTGAAATCTATTGTGATTAAAAGCGGGTGGTTGCACAAAAGCCGTGAAAATTTCGGTGGATCGCCGGTAACTAATTTTGGTGACAATGGTCCAATTCAAATATTTTGATATCACCACCGTACCGAAATACTGTGATTGCTTTAAATTTTCTGTTTTTTAATCTCCCCTCTTGGCTGAAGTGACCACACCTTTTCATTTTGGGAACATTATGATTATCATCTGACTTGCGTTCGCGAACGTTGTTCTTACCAGTAGAGCATTTATCATTTGTTTTATTTCTTTTTCACAGTTGATACTCGTACCTCCTCGTGAGAGTATAATCCTGTCTCAGCCTTTCTCTCTGTCATCTGCCGTCTATTTGGATACATCTACAAAATATCGCACAGGATTGAGAGGTCGCCGAGGTGATTCCAATTAATTGATATGATAACATAACACGAGGAAGTTATTAAAAATATATTTACGGTGAATCGTCAGCAAGGGGCCAGAAAAACGTGAGAAATAAAGACTGTCATTTTTTGATAAAATACATCTCGCTGGCTCCCGTTGCCATCTGTTCGCTGAAATGGTGGGAAAAATATATATTGTTATGTGACGAAATAAAACGATGTACGCCGCGAGCGGGAACACATTCTCGATTCTGTCGCCACAGTGTCCCTAGAACGAACACATTTCTGTGTTTCATCACTTCTTACCTTATCATCATCATCGCTAGTTGAGAGAACCACTCTCGTTTTCTTGTTGCTGTACGCAAAAACATACATGTCACATTATGTGTCCGATCCATTTCTCTCTTCTATTTTTTATTATATTCATTTAAATAATTTTTATTTTAATAACTAAATTATTAAACGTTGTATGCAAGAAGTGGAGATGTGCAGGGCTGAAACACGTTTTGCCGTTGCCTGCGGAAAATCAAAACCATCTCGGATATCCCGCGATGACTATACATAGATTGTACTCGGCGAAACTACGGGGCGTGGACGGAATGGCGGCCAACCACAGTCAGTGGGAAAATTTCGCAGAGGCCATACCTATGCTTAAAAATAAGAAAGAAGAAGAACTAACTAATGTACCATCACGCAGTTTCCTCGTAGGACTAGGTAGATATAAACCCACATTCTTTTCCCTACAAACCATTCTTGGTTTCTATAGGGCTTTTTCTATAGGGATCTAAAGTAAAGGAATGTTAAGATACATTAAACATCATTCATGCTCTCGCATTACTCCGTAAACACCCGGTGCAAAAGCGACGCATTGTCGCGCGTAACTCGTTTCGATATTGTTAACCTTGAAAGCTATGTGCTATATGTTGTACGAATTATATCTAAGATATTTTGTTAATTTTCTCAACTTTAATGTTTTTTTCGATGTTTTATTTCTCTCTGGCTCCTTCATGCCAATGGCTTTACCTTCGTGTTAGCTCTATATTTATATCATCATATTAAACTTTAAAATGTATTTATATAACTATTTGTATGGCTTATTAAACGACTTGTTTATACTCTGTTTCACCAAAATAAATAAATATAATATAAGTAGGTCTAGCTATTTTCAGAATTCCCTTAGAACATACCATCCAACAACACGAATAATTGTATTTCAGAAATAATTTAATTTCTTATTAACTAAACAAAACATCAATGACAATAAAAAGTCAGAAAGTTTGGTCACACGCCCAGTGTCTTCTTCAGGGCCACAATGCCACGCGGTTCGTCAGGCTCGGACAGACGCGGATCGTCACGACTGTCGCCGAGATGGCGTCATTGTCCGCCCCGAATCAGGACAACTGTCACCAGTCACCGTGGTGACGAGGAGTTGCTCGGCGATGGAAACCCAGCTGATGGGTAAAGGATCTGGCGAATATTAAGATGTCTCTTCATACAAGTTATTTGGTGTCACCTGACCTATTGATGTAAACATTGATCCCAGAATATCATCACATTACCTCATTTTTTAGCTTTTTTGCGGTAATTACTATTTAATAAGACATTCCTATTTCTTTACGCGATTTTGTACTTCGATAGGTAGGCCTGGTATAAATTTTGAATACGTACATTCTATTTGTATGGATGTAAAACAGCAAACAAAAGCGAAACTGCTTCTGTTGAGATACGAGTTTCGGTTCGGACGGACATATTTTATGGCGGTGATATAAAAACATCTGTTATTTTACAGTTTTTGGTTATAATAAAGATAATGCGAGTTAGAAGCTACAAAACTACAAGAAGAGCGACCATCGGCGTCTACCAGCCCAGTTTCACAAAAGTTGGTGTATTTATATTTGCGTAGTATTCTACATTACCGATAGAAAACCCAGGACTAGCTATCCAAGTGTAATTACGGCAACACTAATGTTTAATAACAACGATGCAACATTTGGTTCAGGCAGAGATGAGGTTACTGTATATATTCGTCAGAGTTCTGAAGAATAACAAAACAGTGTGCAAAATTTGGAATGGATAATACGATTCAACGCATTTAATATAACATTATTCATTAAACGAAGTATAATAGAGGGGTGTGATAGGTTGGTCAGAAGAAATGGGTATCTATATTGTCAGCAAGGTCTTAAAGAGTAACCATGCAAAATTGGGTAAAGGTCGGTCAAAGAGCTTAAGAATAATACAGAAAGATGCAGTGCAATACTGAAAGATTTTACCTTTAAAAAGAAAATGTATTATATTAAATAAAATGACAATAACTTTGTATGAAACCACGAAGTTTATTATACATCAACCGGTTTCGCTTATCTCAAGCTTCATCAGGACGTATTTAAAACTGATCATAAATACAAAAAAAGTGCAATTATATATACATAAAGATGGAGATATAATATACATGTGAAAGAGAGATAATAAATTTAACAATTCTGGTGTCTATAAACTTAGTTGCAAGGATTGTGCTGCATTTTATATTGGTAAAACGGGTACAAATTTTAATATAAGAGTAAGGGAGCATTTATGATGTTTGAACAAAGTGGGTTTTCAGAATTTTCTAATCATTTGATAGAAAATGGTGATGGTTTTGATAAAAAATTGGGATTGTCAATTTTGCATATAAACGGTGTTGGTCAGAAATTAAATAAATTAGAATCATTGGAGATAAATAAAGCATGTAAAACTAATCAAAAAGTTATAAACAACCAACTAAATTTAACTACGAGTCCCATTCTAAAATTTTTTCCTAAAAATTATTTGAGTAAATTGTATTAAGTAATGATTTGAGTTAGGTACTAAAAAAAAATAGATTTTTTAAAAATAGATTCTGGCAAAGAAACAATATTATATGTTTTAGTTAGTTATGACATCCTGAAGAAGAAAATGGGTTTTTTCGAAACCGGTAGATGTATTTAAACTCAATTTAGTGGTTAATAAAACAAAGATAATAAATAAAAAAAATATGAATTTTAACCACAAAGATAATATTGCTAATTTTAAAAGTATATATAGATTCTAAATGAAACTTAGCCAAAAGGTATGTTCTAGTAAAAAGGAATATTTTGATTCTATTTATATAATATATTTTTATATGTATGCACCATATTAAGAATAAGTAAATAAATAAAGAGTGTGGGATTATATATAGAACAGATAGATTTCATTTTGTAACATAAGCTGTATATAAATCTTGGTATATAAATCCAAATATTTATTTGATATTATAATAAATATTTATATATCTGATTGATCTTATTCAGGTCTTAATATTCTGTCAGATAAATATTTAATTTCGCTTTATTTCTCAAAATATACAAGTCGCATACACCTCATTTCAATGAACTGACTGCATAAGCCTGCTAAATATGCAATTGCCTGTGTCTTGTATTATATATTTAAATGTTAAGTTTGATGATAAAAATAAATTATAAGTGAATAAAAATGCTTGTATTTTTATTTTTGGTGTACATTGTTTCCTGAAGAAGATACCATAGGTATCGAAACATGTTGATTTATCAATAAATAGTGGCTTTAAACAAAGTGTTTTTCTTATTATTTAATTAATTTAGATGTCTTTAACATGGATAGTTTTTCAAATTTTCAAATTATTAAAAAATAATAAAAACCGGTTTTTCCAAACCGACAAATGCAAATACCTACCAACCCATTTATTAGTTTAAATAATAAAAACTAAACATGAAACATTATTTTTCTTAGGTCTGGACACCGCCCGTAATAAAAAGTACATACAAATGTTTACCGGCAGGAAGTAGGTATATATCGTTAACAATAAAAAAACTTATTAGTTCTTGTATAGTTGACCACGTTTAAAGAAATCCCATAATTGGACACACAAAGAAATCCTCCATTACCAATTTATTGTATTTTAACGTGAATACGAAATTCGATCACTCATCAGTGTTTTTTGGTCAAGATCGCTGACATCTCCCTTTTTGTGACGCAAAAAACTTGACTGCATTGGACTCTGAATTAGTCCCACTTGGTTCCACACGATTCCACCGGCTCCGGCAGCAGCGGGGAGCTGATGGAAAATATTGCGGAATGTCTTGTCACGCGCACCTCCCGAAATATCGGGCTGCCGAATTTTTGACAAGTGTTTGTCATTATTGTATAATTTATGTTTGCATGTTTTGTGGTCTTCTTGAATAACAAAAGAGTGCTTAATCTATACCTAGATACTTACCGACGATGCAGCATCCGACTAGCCAGATGTTCATTCTCTTAGATCGACCTAAAACGACCGCGGGTAGGAGTTATTGGTCTGAAAGAGTTGATTTATTTTATTACAAAACAATCCCAAATTGTAAGGACATTAGTTGCGACAGTTGTATAAATATTTGACGAAAACTCCTTTAGATATTGTGGAGACCCTTTACGCATCTCATAACACTCTCAACAGTCGTATAATCTCTCCTTGTACCGACCGCAAAACGACAACAATACATCGCAGCGTAGCCAATCCGAGGCCAGCCTGAAGCGACCACTTCTCTCTCTCTGTCGTCTTCTCGATGCACATCCACTGAACACTTCTCGTTGTAAACATTATTTGTATTTTAACCTCAAGTTATGTGTTGCAAATTGTGCATTAATCTTCAATAAACGCCATCAATTGTAAGTTAATAAGACACATTCACACTCACACACTCTGCCATATCATATACAGGAGCACAGTGAGTCTGTAGAGATTGAGGTTCCCTGCCTCACCCCTAAACAAATCCTTCTGGTATATCTAATTAACCTATAAAACTCAACCTACAAACGGGTGGCACGCATAACCTACAAACCTTATAACACCAAACTGTTAACCCACGATATAAATTTACAAATTTCGCAACATTTAAGCATTATTTTACTGGTTAAAATATATGTAAAATTAACAGATATGATAAAATAAAAAATATAGTGAAGAGGATAACTGTGACAATTTAGACATTTTATATTTTTGATTGTAACAGTGGATGATAAGAAAATCCAACGTTGCCGACGAAGAGTGCCGTACAGAACTGAGGATCTTGTAAAGCAACGAAGAAGGCTCGTGTTCAGCACGGACGCAAACAGACAAAAGAAGAAGAAGAAATTAGCATCTACGAGTACACACAAAATGTTTTCTTGTTGCAAACCCGAGTGAGGTTACATTATGAAAACGGGTGTTTATTATAATGTAATGTTTGAATAAATATATAATGTAATCGCCGAAGTGGCATTGCGCCTCTCGATGTTTTCCCGGGCCGCGAACGTGAGACGGCACAACGATGAATCAATTAGCGTCGGGCGACTCACGTAACGTCTTCAATCATTCGCCATTGTGTGTAAATAAATAGATCCAACCAATCATCCGGCCGTGGGGCTCTAAGTAAATACGTCCAACCAATCATAGTGTGGCAAATCAATTCCATAACGGCTGACCGCCGGATCGGTATGCAAAACTTAATATCTCGTCGCCATTCATTTCATCTCTACCTTATTTAAAAAAATAACAAGTGAGTATAATTATGTAGTACTCTCATGGAGCGCGCGTGTTATATGCACATTTCACTGGGAAAGAAGAAAATATGGAAATTTTATTGCATTTATTTTTGTCACTTAAATTAGAATAGGAAATTACTGGTCGATTTTTTGGTCATGGCACTTTAATTATGTGTTCAAAAGTCATTATTATTATTAAGATTGTTTTATTAATTTACAAAATACTAATAAATAGATTTGTTCAATATTAATTTATTTTATGAATAGGAAGTAAAATAATACCAATCACATTTTAATAATAATAATGACTCTTGAACACATTATTGAAGTGTCATGACCAAAAAATCGATCTATACAAGGTTCACTGATGCCTCTTCACGGAAGATTATACCAAATAAGCTCGAATTTAAGGCGATGTAAGCATCATAAACCTGTTGTTTTTTTTTGTTGCAATATTCAAAGTTCGGTGGACTGACGATGGACGATTACATTTTAAAGCTTGAGAAAAGATATTATAAATATTTAAATGTAAGAAGTGATTATGTAAAGAAATATATTAAGTTTTTGTGTATTTAAAAAATGTAAAATCACAAATTAAATTAATCAAATGGAAAGATGTATAGAAAAAATCTATCTATAGAAAAAAAAATTGTTGATACGTGGATTCGAGCTTGGACCATTTTCTATTAGAGAAAACACTTATATTCTGATTAAGATGTCTCACAGAGACGAAACTATTATTTTTATATGAGAAAGTATGGAAGTCTTGGGCATTACAGGGCTTACGACCTGTCATCGGCTGGCTTAAGACTTGCTTACACAATGTAACGTTCACCTATTTACCCACGCTACCAAATCTATCAAATTTTGGAAGTTGTATATATTAAATCAAGATGGAACATTTCACATCTTAATCTTGATGACAATCCCCCAGGGGATAAAACCCAGTAATTAGTTCCTACAATAATAATACAATTATAGTAATTAGTAAGATTTGGATATACTCAAAATATTGTAACTTATATTCTTTAGTCTTTCCAATTGATACATCTATTATTTCATTTTTAAAAGTAATCTTTAAAAAGTTATTTTATATTGCAATGAATCTCAAATGCCTTTAAGAAATACGCGCTATATTGGTAACGTCCAGGTTCGAATCCCGGTAGCAACGATGTAGAAAGATTTTTACTATATGTCTTGTTAACTGATTAATTTAATTTGTTTTAAAAATGCTACACAACTATGTTCTGAAATTGCAACTTCACAACAAACATGTGTTTTCAATAGTGATGAGAAAAAATGCTACTTTTGACTCACCGGTGTGTGACAGTGATCACAGTTTCATTATTAACAGCGTATTTAATTGTATTAGTCAAACTTAATTTAGGTAAAAAACAGATTCTAGCATGTATAATTAATATATATCTTATTTAATATCGTCACAAAGAGAATGAAAACCTTTAAAAAATGTGAGTTTATTTTTCGGGTCCAATTCTCAACATTTCAGCTCAAATGCGTATAACGTTTTAACAGAATCTACTAGATGGCGCTTATCACGAACTATAACGTAATTTCTTTATATTTTTATTTATTATCTTTGTTTTATTAACCACTAAATTGAGTTTAAATACATCTACCGGTTTCGAAAAATACCATTTTCTTCTTCAGGGTGTCATAACTAACTAAAACATATATATTTCCTTTGCCAGAATCTATTTTTAAAAATCTAAACACCTACCACGAAACATTAGACCGGCATTTTATACAAATAATAGTATAGGAAATTTACTCATAAATTCTAAAGATAAAGATGATAAATTTAACAATTCTGGTGTCTATAAACTTAGTTGCAAGGATTGTGCTGCATTTTATATTGGTAAAACGGTTAGAAATTGTAATATAAGTGTATGGGAGCATTTGAGATGTTTGAACAATAGTGGGTTTTCAGAATTTTCTAATCATTTGATTGAAAATGGTCATGGTTTTGATATAAAATTGGGATTGTCAATTTTGCATATAAACGGTGTTGGTCACAAATTAAATAATTTGGAATCGTTGGAGATAAATAAAGCGTGTAAAACTAATCAAAAAATTATAAACAACCAACTAAATTTAACTACGAGTCCCATTCTAAAATTATTCGAGTAAATTTGTATTAAGTAATGATTTGAGTTAGGTACTAAAAAATTTTTATTTTTTTTTAAAATAGATTTTTTTAAATAGATTCTGTCAAAGAAATAATATATGTTTTAGTTAGTTATGACATCCTGAAGAAGAAAATGGTATTTTTCGAAACCTGTAGATGTATTTAAACTCAATTTAGTGGTTAATAAATAAAAATATGAATTTTAACCACAAAGATAATATTGCTAATTTTAAAAGTATAATTTCTATAAAGAATCATAAATCAATAAATAAAATTAAAAAATTAATCACAAATCGCGATATTCCCAGATATTCAATCGCTGATAGTGAGTGTGACTCAACGATATCAGTGATTGAATAAAAATATGAAATCGTATAATAAAATATTTTCTTAAATTTTTAAATCTAAAAAGGTTTATAATTCCTGGATTACCTCGTATAATCTTATTTCGCATAATGGTTTACTTAATAAAATAATTATACAATTCGCCATTTATAAATATATATATATGTTTTCCGTGTTTCGGGGATATTAGTGAAACAATCAGGCTTAGGAGCCGTAGGTACTGTAAACGTGATTAGCGAATGGCCTCCTTTATTATAAACCGAAATTCAATCACGAGTCTGTAAACTTAATACATTTAAGTTATATTAAGTTCAATTTGCAAAGGCGATTACATTTCGTGCAGAGTTACAATAATATTTCTGGACTATTGATGACTTCATTTAGCAGTAATAATTTGTTTTCCTGAGTTTCATTTATCAAGATTGGCTTTTTTTTATTCAGATTTGATTGTTAAAATTCTTTTTGTAAGAAAAATTATCTTATTTAAATTATGTCTGATTTCACGGAGAGCTTGCCGCGATTTTTTTGTGAATATTGTGTGATATTTTTTTTTACGTTCTTATATTTCTTCAGGGGCGTACACGCCTGGCTCATACCAGGATAATTTTTCTTTTTTTTTTTACATGATTATATTAACATTTATCTTTAAACTTATCGGCTATGAAATATGTACAAACATTTGTGGTATCCTGCAATTAATAAATTATTTTTCTAAAATATTGTAGAAACTGAAAAAAACTGCTATGTTGTACCGAATAAAAGTAGATTAGTGACAGTAGTCTAGAGACAAACAAAAAATCGTGCGTAACTCCTTTGGCCTGTACCTGTACCGTGTGTGGTGTTGGGTTGGGTGACTCATGCATCGTTGTGTTTCGTCCAAGTCTCTTCGTGTAAGAGTATACTTGATAGTTAGCCCTTTAATGGCTGTCTTGTACCCACTGGTCTCTTTACCTCCGTACATAACACTTGATTATCTATTTATTTGTAATGTTGTTATATACATGTATTTTAAAATAAATGAAAATAGCACTTAAAAGGGCGCAGGAAGGTTTAAATTAAAATCTCTGTTCGTTTTCGCGATCTCTTACATTAGCTCTTGTTTTTAATCTCCTTTCTTTTATGTTTATTAATTGTACATTTCGGGTTTCTGTAGTACTGTGTGTGGAACCGATAAAATAAGTTGAAACGGTTCCGGGAAAGGGTGGGTACCCCTCTTCTAGCGCCCCTTTAATAGTAGTCCAGAAACTTACGTAATGTCACTGAGATTGCATTTTGAATGAGATTGATAATGACATCAAATAATGAAAAAAATTCCGTAATTAAAAATAAATATTCGTGACAAATTTTTTAAAACCGTTGTATAAAAGTACACATATATACATATTTTAATATAAAATGCGTTTTTCGAATTTTCCATTGTAATTTTTCAGCATGGTATAAACTATACCAATTAAAAAATATTCTAACTATGTGAACAATTTTTAAATTAGTTTAAAGTAGTTTACCCATCCATCCCTGTATTTTACACCCAGTATACATTTGCCTTATTCTTTTAAACCATTACTTAGTCGTGTCGACTATATATCATACTAGATAGGCTCTACCTTTTATAGTAGATAGGCTCTACATTTTTAAAAATCGTAACGTGCCAAATATAAATTAAGATATTTACAGTAGGCCAGTGTTGAAGATGTAGTTCACCGAATAACAAAGCTGAAATGGGCTGAGCATCTCAACTGAAAGAATGACAACTGTTTTAATAGATATTCCATACTGGAAGATGCAACATGACATGAGAAAAGGAGATGGCGGTCATTAAGAGAGGCTTTAATCAAACAATGGATGAATTATAGGTCAGTCCAGAAATATAAACTTTTTCTTGTACCTTACTTAATTCTATTAGCAATACATTAAACACTTGTATAGTTCGTTACAACTTTATAAGTAGTAATCGTCTCACTCAATGTTGCATGCTCGAGTACTACAGGCATTGCCCTCTTTCGATAGTTAAAAAAAATGCCAAAAAAGCAAATAAATTGAAACCACTCAGCAAACAGGTTCAGAGGCCCTAAATCAAATTTAGATTAAAACATTGTTGTTGAAACAGCCTTTTGATTTGGTTGTTGTGTAATACACAAAAATATCAAAGCTGTAATGATTGGGGTATAAATGTGATTAAAAAAAGGAAAAGAAAGGGGAAATCAATACAAAGGTTCTATGTGACAAGGCGTAGGTCCACAACTCTCGTATTTTACTCGTGCAGGTAATAGGGTTGAACGTTTTTGCTTCGTGTCGAGTGACTCGGCAGCGTATTCGGCGGGACCGGTGTAGGAGTTAATGCTGAAGCCAGAGGAAGTCGTGGCTGGCATGACAAACTGCCGTCAAGCAGAACCAATTACGGCGCCGCGTAAACCGGAGGTAAGTACACACTAAACAAATAACTGGAATCCATGGCGGCGGGAAAGACAACCATCGGCAGGAGGCAGACTTTTATTCTTATACGCAATTGAATCAAAATCGTATACGTGAGAATTCGTGTTTGAACTAATACGTGCATAAATTTCATGTTGATAAAGCCAGTTGATAGGCAACAAATAACAATGTGCACTTTTTCGTAAAAATGGACAATCAAAGTTTTGAGCAGTCACCGTGCGCCCACTGCGAGAGACTTACTGATCAAAGAAGTTATTATTAAGGAGAACGCATTCTTATTATAAAATTGTAATTATTCAGAACATGAGTCTGTGATATTTTAAATACTAATTAGTTGTATTAATTAGAAAGACATGCATATAAAATCAATTTTATCGAAAAATTTTGTTGCTGCTACCGGGATTCGAACCTGGATCTCATTTTATCCGGGGAAATTGCATTAACCGGCAACACATTGACGACATATTTTCTAACTTATATTTTTACACTTTTCAAATTGATGCATCTATGTTCCATTATTTGAAAGCCGTCTTCTTTATTTTTACGGAATCTCAAATGCCTCTGAGTAATCCGATAGGAGACGTCAGAATTAATAAATCATTTTTATTAAATTTTGGACATATTAATACAAGTTTTTCAAAGAAAAAAAATTGCTGCTCAAATACGGTGCTCATATCAATGAAACAAAAAATATGGAAGCATTAATATGATGAATTCTTATACATATTTATTTTTAGTATTGTAAATATTAATTATAAAGATATACATATAAAATCAATTTTATCGAAAAATATTGTTGTTGCGCCACCGGGATTCGAACCTGGATCTCTTTCATAACCGGGGAAGGTGCTTTATCCAACTAAGCTACAGCGACATTATTTTTAGCGACAATTTTTCGACCCTATATGTTACCTTCTTGATATTAATACATTTAATCGTTCCATCATTTGACAGAGCCATCTACCTTATTTTTACAGAATCTCAAATACCTTTGAGTAAAACTGATAGCAGACGCCAGAATTATCAATTCATTTTTATTAAATTTTGGACACATTGATACAACTTTATTTTTATTTTTTTTTTAGAACACATTCTTATTGTGAAGTTGTAATATTTTAAATATGAATTAAATATATTAATTATAAAGATATACATATAAAATCAATTTTATCGAAAAATATTGTTGTTGCGCCACCGAGATTCGAACCTGGATCTCTTTCGTAACCGGGGAAGGTGCTTTATTCAACTAAGCTACAGCGACATTATTGTTGTATCTCGCATTTTCGTATAAATATCCAAATAAGAATTGTAGCCGTGTTTATTAATATTTTTACAGCTGCCATTGTTATTTTTAATCTGTTATTTTATCATGGACCATTTCACACTGGAGCAACATTAACATGTTGTTAAAACTCATTATCAAAATTAATATTTTATGGTCGACCTGTCAATTTGTCTGCCTAGATCGTGTGATATCTCTCCATTAGATTATGTTTTGCGAGGATACATGTCAAGTCACTTGTTTATGCCGATAAACCAACAACAATTGAACAATTAAAAAACAACATAACTCTTGTTATTGGAGAAATTGCACTAGATTTATATGAAAGAGTAGCTGAAAATTGCATCCGAAGAATGCATTGTGTCAAACATAGTCATGGTGCATATTTGAATTAAATTATATTCTATTGTTAATGGCATCGGGTGATCTTTCAAATTTAAAAAAATCATACTTGTTTTTGCGTCTACTATCAGATTTACTTAAAGGTATTTTGAGATTCTGTAAAAATAAGGTAGATGGCTCTGTCAAATGATGGAACGATTAAATGTATTGATTTCAAAAAGGTAACATATAGGGTCGAAAAATTGTCGCTAAAAATAATGCCGCTGTAGCTTAGTTGGATAAAGCACCTCCCCCGGTTAGGGAAGAGATCCAGGTTCGAATCCCGGTAGCGCAACAACAATATTTTTCGATAAAATTGATTTTATATGTATATCTTTATAATTAATATATTTAATTCATATTTAACATACTTGTTTTTTTTTAAATTTAATTTCATTTTAAAGTTGTCGGATAACCCTACATTATATTTTGGTTTATAAGAGTGAATAAAATTGAATAAGACTCTATAAATGTTTACGATCGCTTCTGTAACTTCGTCCGCTTTAAACAAATCATATCAGACCTATCGAAGTACCTAAGACACGAGTTTAACCAACACAGTGACATCTGTCGCCTGGGCACAAAAACTATCGTGCTTCTTGTGGCAACACAGAAAGGTATAACTGGTCGACGTAAATTCAATAGATTAACTTTTCTTGCAGGCATTATTAAAGACAGGGAAATTCGCTTTTTTTGGGCCATCTATCACGGAACCAATAAGCTAGCTACGTCACTGGAGAAGTCGACTAGATTGTTTGAAAAATCCCACATCGTGTGATTTTTATTTTGTTGAAATATTTAATATACAGAGGAATTGACGCAATTTTATGCGGTTCAGCAATTTTTGAAAATAAAATAATATTTAGAAACCGACATATCTGAAAAAATCTACATTTTTTATAACTTAGTGAAGAGTAAAGAACATACTTCGCCCTGCAGAACTTTTTCAGCTACAAGAGGTGGCTATCCAAGTATTTGAAAATAAAATTCTATATTCATACAGATGTTTTGGAATAGCCTGAAATGAATTTGCAGTGAAAACCCTTCGGTGGGCTTGAGCAATCATATTTATATTATACCCCAATGTAGTTGATTTGAAACATAGTTCGGTTTATAAAGATTGTATTGTATTCAGATCTATATATAAACTCAGAAAACAGAATAGCAACTATTATAATTGGTAGTGATTGGGTTATACACACTGGAATAAATTATCGAACCAAGTAATTTCCTAACACTCATTTACAGCGCAGGGGAAAGCACTTTCAACAAGGCCATATCTGACCAATTCTTCAGCCAAAGTTGCCACCAACTATTACATATCAACTACTAAATTTGGTTTACCATCCTCTTCTCAATCGTTCGTTACACATAACTTAACTAACTTGGTGGTCACTTCACGATGTCGACTATGCAGGAAACAGATCAGAAAACTCATATTTAATTCAAAAATGAATGTAGATATTCTACTAGGCAATGCAAAAAATCTATTTATCACATTAACTAACAACAATGTCTCGTTTCGCTCTTAACGGTGTCTTGTTTCGAACCTAACAATGTTTTTTGTTTCGCAATAAAAATGTTTTACTTTTCGCTCATAATAATGTTTTCTGTTTCGTACTTAACAATGTCTTCTATTTTTACGAAATGTATTATTATTTTATCTTCTTTATTTGTAAAATTACTTTGTGGCGACACATTATATAAATAATAAGAAAAAAAGCTTTGTTTAAACCACTATTTATTGATTTATCAACATGTTTCAAGTGCAATGATCTCTTCAAGATATAATGTAGATATACCTACTGAATTAAAAACACAAGCATAGACCAAAAACAAATATATAAATATAAGTGATCTATATTTATGGTTTTATTAATTTTTTGTGTTTATTTCTTTACAAAATCTTATCCAAAAAATGACTTAAAACCAGAATTAAACGCAATATGCAATAATGTTTGTCATCCAACCAAAAAATATATTAATAATATTCAGAAACTATTTAATTGCGTTAGAATTATGTTTATATATATATATACACAGATTACAGAGACTAGCTATAGCCATCAATAGCCATGAAGAATAATATATTGACCAATGAATAATGAATTATTGTTAACGGACCATCCAGACCCAAGGCCGACTACACGTACATTTTCCAGGGCATCTCTTGTCGGCAACCTGCAGTCTATCTGCAGCGCCCGCCCATCTCATTCAGGTGGCACCAACACGCGAATCATGCGCGCCGGTACGAGCTGCGGACAAAACTTCATTTCGTAATTAATGCTTCACGAAATGCACGTTCACCAACTTGAAGCGTTCAAAATGAAGTAATGTTGGTACCACTGTTTGGCCCACTCCCGACGCAGGTCGAAATCGCTTCACACTTCATATAGTTATATTAAGTGTGGTTAAGTCGTTATGTGAAGTGTCGAAGTATGAGCATAAAGAACTAGTTCATCGATGTACTTCATACAGTGTGGACTCATCGCTACTTATTACCACACCAGTCGCGTCTTTTACAGTAGCTCGCAATCCTGCGATCTAATAATTAATTTCGTGCTTTTTCATAACAAATTAAATAAATTGTATTGAGCCGAGTAAGTACCCGCTATCATTGGCTGCCATCTTTTGAAGACCCAAACTCAACCTGTAAAGTCTGATCACCACCTTTATGGTATGCGGTTTCGTCCCGATGAATCTACCAAAGTCCTTCGATCTTTTTCGCAACTCCATCGGTCGTTCTGAGCGTCCGCGGCTGAGTTCCCTCGAAGACCTTTAGAGATCCTCTAAGATGCAACGTGGCCAATCTATATCTCTTCAATCTCATAACTTTTAAGAGATTTTTAAAGAACTATCCACATCTAGAACATACTTTAAGCAAAAGTAAACGTATTTGATATTAAAAAAAACAGCATCTTATCAACAGTTAAGAAGTCTTCAAGCCACTTGAGTTACCGGGACTCAATTGACTTGAGTAACTCAAGTCCCGGTGGCGGAGTTTTTGAGGAAAAAAAATGTGTTGTATATTTATTATCTAATAAGGTATAATTATCTACGATATGTTTTTAAATTCACAAATAAAACATGAATTGAATATCAACTAAAAAATATTATTATTTATTTGGTCAAATCTTTAATACTTTAATGTAGAATTTATCTGAATTAATTAAATTACAGTAATAAATTTACAAAATTATACATAACATTTCTGGTCTTGGAGTGATTGGTGGAAATCTTTACTGGATACTTCCAGATTATACATGATCGATCATTCACCAATCTTGAGAAGATACCTACCTGGGAGCACCGATAATGCTTCTTCTCGGTTTAGCCAAAGCGCATATATAGAAAATAAACGTTATTTAGTTCATATTAATTTAATTGTAATATTTCAATGTTTATTTCAATGTTCGCTGGCACAGAACGAGAAATATAAACACATATAATATAATTCCGTGATGAAGGAAGGTTCCGTGTCCGCGGGCAGTATACATTGGATTTAATTAAGTTCACAACTTTACCACAAATTGGGATTTTTTTCGTGGGGAATAAAAACCATTTTCCATTTTGTGGTTCTGCTTAGAATTATTAACGAATAAAAAGTTTTTCACTTCCTCGTGAAAATAAAATAGCATTTAACTTCAACGACAAAAATCCCTTCGTGTCAACATCTAATTGTACAAAATGGTAAATTTCGTTACACGAGAACGGGGTCTATAAAAGTTCTTTATTGTGTTCAGCTCGGGGCGCTTTTTTATTTATTTGTAGAATTTGAGGTGGAGTAGTCATACGGACTGTTCAGACCGGCTTAATAACTTTATTTAAACTATCTGAAAGTTTTAGATCTCGTGTTTGTATAGTGCTTAGGCACCGCACGAAAGCAAAATTGTAGACACCTACATATTTGCTCGTGGACAAGCAATAAAGATCTGCGGCATAACTAGGAATATAATCATAGATTCTAGAAATGCGGTGCTTGCCACATGCTCCGCATGCCGTTGACAGCCTTGAACGAATGACTCAATTATGGAACACACATCGCCACATCAAAATCCCACACTCATCGTACATGATTACAAAATAAACGGGAACACGACTTCCTCGCGCCAATGTGAAAAATTAACACGAGTCAAAATTATTCGGCATTTGGGAGTACTGATCGATGATCATCTTAACTGGACAGAACATATATTGAATCTAGCTAAACGAATAAAAAAACTAATTAACTTTTTAAAGAAATTCGATGTATAATTGACTCTAAACTTGCGCACTGCTCCTCCTTAATTAACTATGTGATTTTAGTTTGGGGAGGAGCAGCAAAAACAGTATTAGAGTCGGCTAAAAGAGCACAAAAGACAATTCTTAAATGGTCGTCCTTTTAGATATTCATCAGATCTTCTATTTAAAGAGTACAATGTTCTAGAGGTAAGACAAATTTATATGTTGAGACAAACAATAATTTAATTTATTCAACTCCATTCAAACAATAACTCACCCCAAGCTATAAATCATGGTCACGATACTAGACAACGAATAAACGTCTACACATCAGTTCCGAGAGCAACGACGACATTCTATAATACACTTAACAACATAATATAATACACTTAACACTAACTGGAAATCGTTCACTTACAAAATAAATTACGCAAATATGGACTCAATATATGATTCGATTGGATAGAGATCAGTCAGAAGCATCGCTGTGCAACAATCTAACTCAATCGCAACGCAATATACTGTTAATTCATTTTAGATTTGCAACACATTCACTACCTTATTTTATTGTCTCTTTTTTTTATGTCTCTGTCGACTTACCTTTTAATTAAATAACACCACAACAGCACAAAAAACTAACTATCTAGCAAAGCAGCCAAGACAATGCTGTATATATCAGAGGTGGATAGCTAATAAACTACGAGTATTATAATGAATAGCAATATAATTGAAATAAATTTATCTTAAGTTGATTATGTTATATTATAATATTTTATATTCACCTCTGTTACAACAAAACATGTATGCCAATAAAGTCTTATAAATAGATAGATGATTTAACATCGCATGAAGACAGAAAAAAGAAATGAGTAGCCAATGTAATAAACATGGAAAAGAAACATCACATACATGCTTTTACTGGTTTGAAATATGTGTTATTAGATGTTTTTCGGGCTGGATATATAGGATTTTTCAGTACCACATTTCTTCAAAGGCGCGTATTCTCCTTCTCTCGTGTTTCCATGCCAACGAGGAAAACTAAGGAATTGATTAATAAATTTTCGTTACCGTAAATAATGTATATTGAGGGTTAATTTATCAATACAATATTTTGATTCTATTCGCACTCAAATAAATATAAATTATAAACATCTTTTTTTTAAATATTTACTATTATAAATCAATATTACAGGCATGTATTGTATGTACAATAAATATATACACGTTTTGTTCTTTCAAATTCAAGTAATTTGTTAAGATCGTTAATAATTGTTTTTTACAATTTTTTTCTAACTTTTTCTAGTTAGTAATTAATATTAACAAATAAATTGAAAACGTAATATATACATGAATTATTTTTATAATTGTGTTAGTGGCAGTGATACTATTAATAATATCCTAAATAATTATAATCCAATTTTTTTAAATAATTCATTGCATCTTATCGTGTACTACGATTGTGTATAACATTTAGTGTATAATGTTATACGCAAAAGAGAACGAGACATGTCAAGTTTTGTATGTAAAATACACGGGAAGACGGAACGCCGCACTGCGATTCTTTTGAGATGCAAATTCCCACTATTTGGTAAAAGGTTTACAGATATAGTAATATGGCGTTTTGTTTTTAAATATTCAATGATGTATTACACAGGACTGTTTCATCTTGTCACAATTCAAATAAAAAACATGCAAGTCACGTATTTGAATTCTGGTGTTCTGCCTAGCTGATACGGGCTCTTTGTTGACGATTTGTTTACAAATTGGATAAAGTTTTTTTATTTGGATCAGTAAAACAATTCCAGGAATCCTTCGCCGCCAGCGACGGTATCTGTGAGCCCTTCGACGGAGATAGTGTTAAAGGGAAGAGCATTTTATTTAGAGCCCTTACTAATATCCCTTCAGATACAGCAGTCCATTAGTTGTATCGGGCAGAGGGCTTACATTCGATATGGTACAACAATAATTCACCATATTTCACCTTAAATCGAACAACTTAACTAACGATGTCTTTTATAAGGATTATTTGAAATAGGTTAAAGTATTAATATACACATATTATTCCATAAAAATATTTGATGAAGTATTGTCATAGAAAAATAATTATTTGTAAATATATCTTAAATATATGTATGCATAACTCTACTGTTGTTTTTTTTATTTTCGAATGTATAAATGAACTCTAAAAAAATAATTTATTTAAGCTATAACAATACATAAAGCGTCCAGTGCGACATCTACCTGATTAGGCTCCAAGCACACCAACGCCAACAGAGTGTTGCAGACTTCGGGGTGGACACCAATACCGTTGAACTCAAGGAATTAATATTGTAGATTTGTAACAAAGAATAGTTCAATACTTATTTAATGGTCAATTACTTAATTGAATATAAAGGTATCCAGCGGAAAAATGTCAAGGTTATATTGTAAATGCTCGTAAACCATCAGGGTGAGATAAGTAGTAAGGGTATTGTTCGACGCGCGTGATTTGCGGATTTACCAGTCGCAGTGAATCACTGGTCGAAAGCGCACCGCGCGTTCGCAGTTGAGCAATATTTAAAGTGCGGTGATTCATTGGTTCGTGCGCGTCGCGCTTTTTGTACTCACTTTAATATTCGACGAGTAAGTGATGGGCCGAGCACGCAACATATCTGGTGTTGTGTTCAAAAGTTCAGACAAGAAGGGACAATGGTTAACCAAACTCCTCCGGAACCATCAACGTCAGCAGCGACGCCAGAACATGTGGCTCAAGGTCGACGTGAAATTATCCACAATCCGCGTAAATCGATAAGGAAGATTGCAGTCTGAATTGGAATAAAAAAATTAACAGTGCACGTTATTTTGAAAAAGAAACTACAACCCATACTAACTGCAAATCGTGCAGTTTCTCAACGAAAATTACTATTCTTTACGTGAAACCTTAACGAGAACGATGTTGAAACGTTTTGAAACAGCACGAATACTTGGAAACATATTGTTTACTGACGAAGCACATTTTCATATCGATGGCTATGTTAATAAACAAAACATGAGATACTGATGCCCCGACAACCCAAGGAAACGCCATCAAAAACGTTTGCATTGTTCAAAAACGACAGTGTGGTGTGCAATTTTTGCCCGAGGGATAATTGGCCCTTATTTTTTTAACCAGTGAGAGACAGTCACTGCTGACGTGTATTATCGAATGATCGAAGTATTTTTGGTACCGCAACTGCAGCTGTTTCCCGGGTTCAAAAACAGAACATAATTTCACCACTCCACACACAGCTAGAGTTTCAATAAAGAAGCTGAGTAGACAGTAACCTTTTTCTTGTTTTGAAGGCCTAGTGTGCAAAATTTAATCAATCTCGGAATAAAACTGTAGATTTATATAAAAAAACAATCCCACCGACACTCTCCTTTATATATATAGACAAAGGTTTTATTTGAGATATTGTTTTAAAAAAATAAAATCTAGTGTACCTATAACTTCTGACATACATGAATAATAAATACTCTAATTTTCGCTAAAAACACGAAAATATGAATTAGTTTCCAAAGAGGCCCCTTAAGTATGATTTAAATTATAACATTTCAGCGTAAAAAAAACTTAAAAAACAATTTACAACTCACATTTGATGTGTTTCCATCACAAATGATTTATGAAAAAAATTTCAAAGTGTCGATATTTGATGTCTGACATAAATTAGTGTCACTACATTAAAGCTTAAATATTGTGCACAGCTCATTCGGGGACGTCCAATCGCAGGAGACAAAAAGTGCCATACTGCATAAGACTCTTCAAATATCACAAAACGTATAAAAGGATTATTTCTACAAAGTGTGTTCGTATTAGTTAGATATTTTTCATACTCAGGATTCCAGTTATCGAACAAGAACGTTTGAGGTTTGGCCGATTCGAAATCGGCGGCCGGGGAATGTGTTTGAGTAAAAAGAGCACGCGTTGCTTATATAAAATGCACTAATTAATGTATCTTTTTTGGGCGTGCGTCGATTTGAGTCATATTCTTTGTTTAAAGCTGGTGACTCGTGGACTGGCTAAAATCCCAGTCGGTGGTCTTCGTATAACAACAGTCAGTATGATAAAAGGGACGTCTCAGAAATTGGTGGATTATCTGTGGAATTTTTCAAATTTTTATGATAAGACACGGCGCTGTCACGATGAACCATTCACGCGAGGTGGTGCATACGAAAAGTACATATTTGACACTCTACTTATCTGTAAAAATTGTATTACATCATTCATTTTAGTCCAAACAGTTTAATTAAAATACCGCATTGAAGCCAATGCAAGATGATCCTAAATTTTAAAATAAAATATTGAAAAAAAAAATCCAAATATAATTCTATGTATAGATTATTGAAATGGTATTGTAAAAAAATTTAAAATTAATAAAAAACCATTTAGATTTAATATTTTTAAAATAATCCATAAACTTAAATAAAACATACACACACGTTGGGTTATTATCATTATTATTGTGAGAACTGTCACTTTTGTACGTGTGTGTGTCAGATGAGCGGTGGGGGTCATGGATAAAAGATGCCGTCACTGGGGGAACGGGGCTCTTTTCCATCGTTTCTCGCAATAGTAGTAATCTGAGTTATATAATTGTACACTCTGTAAATAAGTTATTGTAATTAACGATTATTGTTACACATATCTAGTGAGTTTCACTGCAAGGACTCAACCAAACAACTCGAGAGTACACAATAAAAGGATAGAACCCCAAAGGGAATCTGGTGGTAATTCCAAAGACACCTCACTGGTGCAGTCAAATTGGAAAATCACCACAATTACAGTCCCTCTCATTATCATTATCACTTGATCATTACTCCTACTGCATATCAGTGGTGGTCGGTAACTTTTTATAAAAGGGATGCTGGAAAACCAGTTTATACCTACTTTAAAATATAACATATAATCGAAAGATATTAAACGTTTTAATAATTCGGCTTCAAGTATTCAAGACAAACTGCCAAAAATGCGTCACACAAACAAATTTCTCAAAACGATCCTCTCGCTTTACTATTTTATGCATTATGCTGTTAACGAATACGTATACTCTGATTGAATTGAATACGCATGCGCGAAAGTGAATACTTTCAAATTTTGTGGATACGGAACGAATGATAGAGTTCATTATTGCTGGTATGTATATGTATGCTGTTGAGAATGTATATGTATTTTGACTCGCTCCGTGCGCTGTGTCGTAGTGTGTATTATGACTGGTCTCTAAAGGACAGGACGAATTCATTTGCAGCAGTGCAGTTTTCGGCTGGAAACAAAAAGTCTTTTTGACTCAAGGATGCGGAACATCCAAAGCATGTATGAAGTTTCAACACAGAGAGACCACATCGATTGATAACTTATATTTTGAGGCAAATGCAGTGGTTAAGTTAAGTTAGTTGAAAAGTTAAATGTAGTGTTAGCACAATGCGGCTAGTCGCATGTCTTCGGCACGGTATTGCCGAAAGTGACGGACCGACCCCAAAAATAACATTTATCAAAACAACCCTCATCGTGATATCAATCAACTAATACTACGATCGAGAACGATGCATACATTTCATTCGCTTTTGTGCTTGATGGGATTCACCCGCGTGGCCTCGGAGTGTGTGGACTTGGTGGCGAGACTTCCACTCGAAGTGGCCTCGATTATATTCAGGTACGTCCCAGTTTGATTTCACTTTTGATCTCATCATTCTCCACTTCTATAATAATCCACTTCTCGATCAATTGTACTAATCGATTGTTTTTATTCTTACAGGAAGTTGGACGACCGCTCACTGTTCAACGCTTCCAAGGTGGACGACGTGTGGATGGGGGTCATCAAGAGTGACAGAGTCCTGAGGACCAGGCTACGCAGGTACGTGCGCGCCTTCAGGGACTGCGATCCTCTCAATCTCGGGCGGTTCGCCAGCACGGGAGAGCGCAATCGTTCCGGCAGTGCCAAATCGAACGCCGGCAAGAGTACAGAATTCACGGCAGCCACTACATTCGGTATCACCGGTCTAGGTTACCTTTCTAGACCATTGAAGCGGAGGAGACCAGACGACGACGCGACCAGCGGCATGAATAAAAAAATTAAAATTATTAGATATTAATAATATGTTTGCCTACTTTAATAATTACAAGTTAAATTTTGTCGAGCCCGCTGCAAGTTCTTAGAATTTTACAGTGTACGCTTAATTTGAAATGGATGGCATTCAATATATGAATGTTTACCTGTCTTTTCTCTATATAATTCTACACCCTATGGCCGATTCAAATTTATTCACACGTGGTTCGTACAATCAACAATAAGAATAATCAAGAATCATAGTAGTATTAACAATAGATGATAAACGTATAATGTGAAGAAATGATTATACGTCGGGCTGCAAAAGTTTACAATTTGCCTTACACAAGTCTTCAAAGAAGAGTTACTTATCTTCAAACGGCTTGATGTCATTGCCATTATCATCAAGCCATTTAAATCCTTCTATAACCAGCGGGCGACAGCCTGGCAATGTTCACACCCAGGTAAAGATATTTGGAAGTACATTCAGCTACAATGGAAAAGCTACAAAAGGTTTTGAAAAGACAGGAATATATCGATACCAATGCTTATCGGATTACAAGTTTATCAGAGATGATAAACAAATAATGGTGATCATTAGTGCCTCAATCTCAGTTTTCAATGAAAATTCATAATACATAACCTTCTACTAGTGCATAACCATCTTCTACAACAAACTTCTTCGCTCCACAAATCGGGACGAATCGGATATTTTTCACTATTATGTTTTTTGTTCCAACAAATATTCAGAATTTTCCAATCACCTTTTGCAAATAAACCATTATTTTGATATTAACAAGGGTTTAGAAATAATGCACACAAATACTAGGGGGTTACAGTTAGATAAATAAGAAATTTTAGAAATAAAAAAAAGTGTTAATAGCAAGCTAAATATTATAAATAACTAAATCCTCTTTACAAATGTCACCTTTAAAATTTGTTTTCATATTAGTTCTTACTTATTCACCACATTATAGTTTTGTTTTTATCTATTTATTGCTTGTATTTTTAATTTCAGTATACATTGTTTCCTGAAGAAGATGCAATAGGTATCGAAACATGTTCAATAATCAATAAGTAGAGGTTTAAACAAAGTATTTTGTCTAATTATTTAAATAATATTTTAGTTTGTTTTCATTTTGAATGGTTATTATTATGGATAAATGTATGCTGATTACGAATTTATTATAAAACGTAAGCTTATAAATGAATTATTTATTGAACTTTGCCTCAAAACATTAGTTAAAATATGAATTATTATTGAAAGGGAAACCAGTTTATTTTTATATAATAGTTATAATGTCCGACCACAAAGTTACTACTCCAAACGGTAATGAAACGTTAAGAATTAGAATTATAAGGATGCATCGCTGAATGAAAATGATCTGCGTAAGTTTTGCATACACCCTCTCCGCTTGCTCAGTACGAAATGAAAACAATCCTTGAACGACCTTAGATAAGTAAGTTATCACGAAGCGGAATTTATGGCCCCGGCGCGGCGCGGTCTAGACTCAGGTCTCACCCGCGAGCGTGATTTACAGACAAACGTCATGACAAGCCTCCAAAGTTGGGGCAAAACTTAAAATATCAGCCGTGATTTGTCGACCGTTGGAATTGAATTATTCCTTTTTTGCGATAACCTAACCGCGGTGTCCCGAAAACTTTACGTATATTGTTCAGTCGCTCCGAAATATGCTTTGTATTCAAACCTTGTGTAACGCGAAATATGTTGAATTCACGCGACGTCTAATGACGTTGATCTTCTTTTTCTTCTCGTGTATTATCCAAGGCTATGGTGTTGGCTATCATTACTGTGTCCCGGAAAAGCTCTACCATAGACTGGCCAAACTAATTGGCCTAAATCTAAGTGTTTTATTTTCGCATATGTTTTACGTTCCTTCCTCGGGATGTCTTAAAATCACGACTCGGTACTTGTAAATAATTCGTTTATTGAAATATAGGTGCACAAATGTATAAGGTAGCGTGTCTACGGAGATGTATTAAAACGAATAGACTTTCAGTTCTTTCTCGTTTGGATGTTAGATACGATCTGAACTCTGATGGGCTGTGTTATAGTTTATAAAGATATTTCTGGAGATATTTCTCCCATTAAATAATATAGAAGATAATTAAATCCGGGTAAACAAAGTCATTAATTAGATGATATGAAATAATCATTTCAACACACATCCACTTACAGAAAGCATAAATAATAAGATAAGACAAAACTATTAAAATAATGGTTCTAACCCATATCTCTCCTCAAATCAAGTAAGGTTAAGGTTGACAAACTAAAAGATAAGGATGTGGCTTCGGAGGGTAGATACATACATAACATATGTGATTATGAAGTTCTACAAACTTACCTCGGAAACAGTAAAAAAGACTTATGTTTATTTGTTTCTACTATTGTTATTCTTTATTTTAGTGTTACTTTAATTTGTTATTTATGCTTTTGCTTCATTGTTTTTATATATATTGTATTGAAATTTATTTAATATGTTTTTGTTTATACCTCAATAAAGTGGAAGTTGTCGGGGTTTATGAGGGAAATTTTGTGTTGACAGTTGTCATGGTAGCATTAAATAAATGCCAACCTGGCGACGTATATGTAAGATCATATAGAAGCAGTGAATCTGCCCTCATAGTCATGATGTTTTCTTTTTTCTAGGGCTCTGGCTTTCAGCAACCTTTCTCTGCATTATGATATGCAAGATCTCATACTTCTCTGGATGCCTCATCACATGTCGGTTTTCAGAATTTTATTATTGTAAATACATATTTTTATTTATTCATCCAAACCACAACATCTCGATTCGTAAATCTATCCATTCAGCTTATTTTGATAATCTTTTGATCCAATGGCGTAATACAACATTGAAGAATTTTTTATTTACATGAAAAATTCTTTCTCTCTGTCAGTCGATGTACTCGTGACCGATGTTCGCTCTAAGGTGTGCGGATGTGCGCGCGCACACGGTTTGGCATCATAGCGCGCACACAATTTAGACTTCTTCATGTGACACCTTCTATCAAAGATTGGCGACCATGTTACAGAATTTAGACATTGAACCACTTTCTGAGATTGCACAGCCAAAATTACCTTTTTTTACCTTCGCTTCTGCTGTCGCTATCTTTCCCTGCATAATGGGTTGTAAAATATCATCCGTGTGACCGAAGTATGCAGCTTTCTTAGATAGTTATTAGTTATCTTGACTTATTCATGCGTCTAATTATAAATGATAGCAATTATAAATAAATACTCATGACTGAGCATGACGGTCCTCTATTCTGCTTCCATAACGCGAACTGTTTGTCTCCACTCTTCGCGATCTTAGACCTTGTCTAGGGTAGAATGTGTAGCGAGGCTTCAGTCATTTCTCGGATTTGTCCATCTTATTGGAGATCAACCTCTCGCCCTCCGTCCTTTAGCGCCAATGAAATAGCTAATGTAAAATGTAGTTTGATACGGTTCAAATATAATAAAATAAACTGTCTTGTTGGACACGATAGGTTGGAGGTCCCTGCTTTTTTTAGACGAATGCGCAGCATATTGAAATCGGCAATGAACGGCAAAATATCAGAAATACACTCAGAGATCCGAAATCTTTATTCTGCGAACGGAAGTATTACATTACTAACATTTTTGCCGCTTTACTACTGCTTGGGAGATTTAAATACACCCAACTGACTAACGGAGCATCAGTAGTCTGACTCGACGATAGTATTTCATAAACAATCTCTGAAACAGAATCCCCGTGGACACGGGCCATAACAATATATTTGTATGTTTTCTATTATATTTATATATTATATTTATCAAGACTTGTCAATGTCCTTCATACGCAAGACAATCAATGTGTATATAAATATTATTTTATAGTCCATATAAATATAAAATACAATCTATTATACATTGTATTATGATCTCCTCACTAGAATGTTAATAGATATTGTATACGTTTTTTATTGGATGAATATAGAAAAACTTTGTTTATCAAATTTCATTTAAGATAATTTTAGTAATGGTTTATAACTGTTAATTAGGAATTGTATTTTATTAAATTATTTATCTTAATTACCTATTTTAGAGATCTGGATGTACTGTAGGGTTAAACGAGCTATGTGTATATTTGGTGCCTCCAATATGTGCCTCTAATATACATAGACCTCAAAATTGAAAGAACAAAGATGATGTGACGTTAACTCGTGCAATTTATCCGGGACTGCTGCGTGTGGCGGTGTATCTGAATGAAGTCATTTAAATTAGGCCGGGTCTAAATTTCTTTAAGGAGTCGGCATGGAAATTCCTCGAAGGAAGTTGTGGGATCAGATCGCATTAAAATTCTTCCATAATTACCTAAACCTGTGGAAGCCACATTCCTCGTCCATAATTACAAGCTGTCATTAAATAACGGCAATGGGCGTCAACGTTTCAGTTTGTGGATGATTTATAACATCGTACGAAAACAAAACCAACTTTTTAAAATTTATTTGATTTCATAATTAAGAATGTGTCGTATATTTTATCATCGACAATATTTTAGTCCTATTATCCTAGGCGCTTCCATCTTCCTCTATCTTGCGCTGCTTCGGTAACAGTTGACAAATTTATTTTCATACTGTGTTTGTTACTATTCATTCCGTCTTAGACTGGGGCGACCCGCCGGCCCCGTTCCCTCCAGCAGTCGGTCTTCTGACATTCGCAAGACGTGTCAAAGCCATCTTAATTTAGATTTTTCTATATGTAGAAGTAGAAGCTCCATGCCGAGAATCTCCATTATCTCGGTAGTTCTCACTCGGTTCAATAATGTTACTCCTGCTGCTCCTCTAAGAAAATTAATGTCGGCAGCCTGGATTCTCAATTTCACTCTCTCCGTACAGCTCCACATTTCACTTGAATTTGTTTATCATCGCACTAGGTATAAACAATAACTATTCAAAGGATTTTTGTGAAATTTTGTAGAATTCCATGATTATTTTGTAAATTGAGTTGAAACACAGCCAATGGCCCTCCATTCTCGCATGTTCAGCCATTTGTTTTTAATTTTAGTTAAATTGTATTATTGATAATGAGAAGATGTTCCTGAAAACGTTCTAACGTTAAATATAACAGAATAAAGCAAAGTGCTGCATTCAATTTACAATTTTTTTAATTCTCTTTTTATAATATAACAATTATTGGTAATACATTTATTTTCTATTATGTAGAGCTCGCTGTTAGTTTATTTTTTATCATCACAGTGTATCTAACTAACTTAGCATCACGCCATTTCTCCGCTGGGCTAGGCAGAGAGAACAAAGCGCCACACTCTTCTGTCCTTACACAATTCTCGCATCGTCCACATTCATACATCTTCTCATACAAACTCGCCGATTATTGAGGCTTCTAACAAGACCATTTTCCAGTATCTAGTTCACCTGGTCACGCCAAGTCTTCCGCGAACGTCATCTATTTCTGGTGTCATATATCTTTCTACCTATTCCCTCACTTTTCATACGTTTCATATGACCAAACCACCAACACGATTATTTTTTAATCTCATTCGCTATGTTAAGATCAGCTTTACATTCCCTCGTAATTTCTTCATTCTTTACTCTGTCATAAATCGATCTGCATCATTTTCATCTCGATGTCAAATTCTTTAGTTTAATTAGTTTCTTAAATATTTCTCCATTTGTTGTACCTTTTAGTTTCATTGGCATGTATAATTTTATTCTAAGGGGTTCTCTGGTTTCATTTAATAAAATAACTATATATTATATATATATGTGTATTATATAAACTTTATTTAATATATCATCTCTCGTTTTTAGCCAATCCAACGCATTGAATATCGCTCCCTCACTCATGTAAATGTTACTCTAACAGATGACAAAAATATAACCTATCGTAGTACGCAAAGGACGTGAAAGGGACTCCTAATGGATCGTTTTGTCCATACATTCCTTCAGGCCCATTGGAATTCCAACGATAGTGTAATTGAGATAATTACATTTTATTACTGAAAGATTATGTCCGTAAATAGTAGGGGGAGAGGGGGGGTAATTTGATTACGGTTTATCTTCAGTTTATGTCGAATGTAACGTTAACTGGTTTTAGTTTGTATCTAGTAACGGATAAGATAACCATGTTTTCATTACATTAATATAAATAAAAGGTCAACATTGCAACTAACGTGGATTGCTTTCTTTGTAAGCAAATTTAAAAAAATTTTATGGATTAATTGCATTATATATTGAATTGATTAAATTGTAAATTTTTATTATTAAGTAGAAATTTTTAAACAATTACATTTCTACTGTTAAAAATTTAAAATTTAGAATTTTATTTTGAATATTGCAACTTCACATTATTATTATCTTTGTATCTACCGTGAACTGAATTATTTTAAAATCAATTGATCATATAAAGTGGAAGCCAAGCTGCAGCGTTTCACACGTTATTACATTAAGTATGATTTAAAATCCGTACAAGAATTGTTTTCATTCCTCAGCCCTCTGTCTCTTTAGTCTAAATTAATATTTTGTCACCTTAATAATTTTATATAAAAAATCTAATTTAGATAACAGAACATCAAAATAATTTACATTTTTTAACGCAACAACTGACAGTGATAGAAAACTGTAAATAATTGACAGAAGATCTTTTGTTTTGAGCAGTTTGATTTGTGTTGCTATGTGACACGGCCGGTTTGGTGGACGGACATTAGGAAATGAAAAGAAAATAGCAAAAAATATTGTTGGATCGTCACGCGACTAAATATTCTCAAAACAATGTACGTAAAAAAAAATATATAAGTTAATTAAAAAATTATACTAATTGACTATACGATTATTATTGTATTTTAAAACGCATCGAAACAAACGAAAAACTCGGGAGGTCATTTTCAAATTTGGTCAAATCCATTCTTTGAGAAAGTGAAAAAATGGGACATATAATGATTTTAACAATGTACGCCATTTAGCAAGGTGGCTTCTGCCTTAACGTTGACGTGATTTGCTAAAATGGATTTGACCCTGTTTGAAAATTTGGGCTCTGTTAGACTTGAATTAGACCTATATTGACAGAAAATTAGATTTATATTTAGATGGTTTTTTTTTTGTCAAGCGATTATACGTTGTATTTGAAAATCACATAATGTCAAGCAATCTCAATAGAGTATTCTAGAATTGCTAGTAAAAAAAAAAATTTCCAAAGCTGCCCACATGAGCTGTGATTAATTTTTTGAATAGTGTTAATTTTATTTTTTAATATTTATGCTCATGTTGACGGGCATTCGTAACAATCAAATACGTCAGTACACAGAGACATACCAAAAGTTAGCATCTAAAATAAAAACTTATTCACGCTGATACAATTATTTAGTTTTGTTTCTGAAATTATAAACATCGCTTTATACGCATACTTAACGTTTTAAAATGTATAATTATCCATTATTTATGGTACCGGGGTCCTGTTTACGTATGATAATGAGATTCCGCCCATGTATTTTGGGGTAAGGCCATGTTGATTTAGTTCGCGGCTCACACATCAGGACCTGTGTTTAAACGTAATGTGTTTCCCCTCACTGGGGTACTCTGAAATTTATGTCTTTTTTAGACTCCCGGAAGGGTAAGAAATAATTATGAAACTGCAACTAATGTTGCTGACGTCAGACCCGCAACCCTTAGGCTATTTATTAGTTTGTTTTGGCATCCACGAGACATGGAATAACTTTGAATTATATTTTTACCCACCTTACTTTATCAGTCTAATAAATTCCTAAAGAGGTAGAAAGATTATTTTCGATACTTATACGCACGTTTTAAGTCATCAACATTATCAGCCAGTTTCTATAGCCTCATGATGAGACTACATCACCAACGCAGATGTCCTAAAACGCACCCAGATCAGTGAGAGATTTGAATGCTGAACTTTGTTACTGAATTTCACAATCCGGTTTAACACTTTTTTAACAAATTTGATTTATATATAAGCATAAGCGCCCTTGAGGTGAAAGTTTTATCTGAAAAGTTTTTTATTGGATTCGGAATTAATTTTTTTATTTAAAAATGTATGTTTCATTTTCTCAGTACTCTTAGTTAGCTAACACACTTATTAAGTTTTTCTAATATTAGGGTGAGTAAAACCCGGTAAAACGTGATGTAACTCTCATAATGAAATACATACTTAGGTTCAAATTATTACAATAATTAACGTATATACATTATAACTTTATTTTAGATTAAAGCAGTTTATAATTTTTTTTTTAAAAGTAATTAATTAATAAAAGTAATAATTTAAAAGTAACCTGTCATTAAAGTGTTGCTATTTTGCTTGATTTTCTCAAAATTATGAAAACGTGTTATAGGTTATAAGCGGGTATTGAAAATCAGCGACTCGACTATCCGTTATGCAAACTCGAGTAGAATCTCAGAGAGAAATCTCACGCATGGATACTAGACTCGGTATACCTATTATTTTTTTAATTAAATTTTTTAATTAGGTACTGATACCTACCGGTACGTGAAAGGACTTATTTTAATTTTCGAAAACGTGAGTGTTGTGGCTTTTGTAACGAGTGTATTTTTAAAATAATTGACGCATATGGCGACTGAATAAAATATATTGTAACCATGGTAACGAGTGTGATGTATTTTATTGGTAGCTTTGAGAAGGAGGGCGCTACCTAAGATGTTTACACATCATAAAAAATAGTTTGCTTCAAAACCGAGTGATAATTACAGTACACACTGTGTCGAAACAACATCCCTCATTAAACATGCAGTCATTATGAAATCTTCTATTTAATTATTGTTTTAAAAGCAATAAAACAAAGAATACCAACAGGCAGCGAGTCGAACAGTCAGGGGTGTAGTCTCACGAAAAGTATTAATTATCATAGGTACTCTATTTCAATATTTATGTTCAGTGCGTTAAATTTTATCGCCTGCCATTAAATTTGGTGTTCCTACTAAGGTATTAGACGTAATGAGTATTTTTTTTAACGGAGTTACAATTTAATATTCCTCAGCCGCGAGCTCTGGACACCGATTCATGTTTTACATATATATAATATATTATTATAACATCGACACTGGACAAATAAGTTACTAGAAGGGTCAATATATACAATTTGTACAGTTTGTACAGTCACATTTGCAATACGGTATTATTGGATGGGGAAGAGCATATAAAACTTCTGTATCACAAATAGAAATCACTCAAAAAATGATAATAAAAATTATTCCAAAAAAAAAGACTATCCAAGTGTATACAACTCTTCACAGATTTCAAAGTACCAAAAATAATACACATACAAAAAAAATTCAATAATCCAAATTTTCAAAATTAAAAATCAATTAGATATTAGGAGCAAATTCCGATCTACAAGATTAAGAGACCATATTGATATTCAAAACTAAAATACACCGCAACCCAAAATCACTATATTTATCAAGGCATCAAATTTTTTAACAATGTCCCCATCACAATTAGAAAAATTACAGACTACTATAAATTTGTATTTGAAGTAAAAAAAAATATGTATACAGACTAACTGAAACACAAATTCTCGTATATACTCCTTCTCTATACACGAGACTTACTCTCATAGAGAAGAAATATATATATATATAATTTGGATTATTGAATTTTTTTTGTATGTGTCTATTATTTTTGGTACTTTGAAATCTACGAAGAGTTGCATACTTGGATAGTCTTTTTTTTGGAATAATTTTTATTATCATTTTTTGATTGATTTCTAATTGTGATACAGAAGTTTTATATGCTACTCCCCATCCAATAATACCGTATTGCAAATGTGACTGTACAAACTGTACAAATGGTATATATTGATCCTCGTAGCAACTTATTTGTCCAGTGTCGATGTTATAATAACATATATATATATATCCTACTGATTATTTAAAAAATGTATTATATTTTAATTAACTAAAAAATGAAATTAATATTTTCCTATGCTACCATTGAATACAGTACTTATATTTTTGTCTGTAATTTTGTGTAATAAGATTTTTTTACTATGAAAGAAAATGTCTCTAATATTTAATAATTTATTTATTATTTGCTGAGAAAATTTGTCATCACTGTTCGTGGTTCTACAACACCCACACAAGGGCGGATTTATGATGCAGAATCCTGTCGCAAGGACCCTTTGACTCGAGATAAGAAGCGACGACGTGAACTATGAACAGCTACACCGATATAATAACAGACCTAGAGTACCCAAGCCGACCCAACATAGATCGAGAGTACACGATGTCGTGAATACCCTACGGCAGCCGAGCACAATCGGATCTGCCAGTATCTTTGGAGATTTATATCGTTTTAAGGTTTAATTTATTCATTCTATCGACTGTTTGGTGCTGTCGTAGGTAGGTAATTAATTAAATCAACAATAATATTTCTGATATGAATATTATAGAGGTAGCTAACTAGGATTTCGTAACAATCAATGCTACATCACTCAATCAATCAAAATTAAAACGTAACACTTCAATGTTGGTCATTTAAAAGTGTGGCGTTTACTTTGTGGTTTTTAAATCATGTGAAAGACGATCCAGTTCAGAAAAAGTGACGTACAGTTAGAAGACGTCAAAAATGACAAGAAATTTTAGAAAATGTGTAGGGAAAATGTTGATAGATTGGAAAATGGTCGCGCGTAATAAAATTGGAAACAAAAGCAAACCTAGCATGTTTTGTTTTGTAACTTTTTTCCTACAATAAAAAACGCTACTCAAATACGGTACTAATATCATCGAAAATAAAAATATTAATTTAGAAAATAATTAATGGCGTATATAACAACATTTTTCATTTTCAAACCATACGTCCAGGCTTTAAACACTAGTTTCTAGTTATATGTATAACGAGTACAGTAAATATAATATGATAATTAACGGTATAATACAAAATCACATTTCATTTGTGATTTCAGTATTATATGGTGACACTTTAAATATTTATTTTCGTAGCATTAAAAAGGCAGGATTCGTATTTAAACACTTGTGACATTTATGACCGATATATTTATTAAATATTTTGTTCCCCGCAGGAAATATTCGGCTGCCTTCGGAATTTTTTTTTAACTACGCCACTGGTGACAGATATTTAATTGTGATTATACGAGGGGTATGACAAAGTAGCTGACGAGTAACTTGACAGGAATATATCGTCTGGAGTCGGCTATCTTCACGGTGCATTAACTTTGGGACAATATCATAAAAAAATTCTTCTGTATGTTGACCATGTATCAAATGGGCTTGCCGCGTGTAACTACACTATTATTTTTATTCTTATTTACTAGATATTCTCATGCGAATAATTTGCACGGAAACGGAGAAGAAAACTAGTGTAATATACTATATGTAAATAATTTATTTCTTTCTTCGGGATGTCAAATTAACTACGGCTAATACGAACTATACATATTTTTCGAAACCTATTGGTGTATTAGGGTGGTGTATTTAGTGGCTAAAAACAAAATTAAATAATCTATGTTAAAATTAATAAAAACCACAAAGTTCACTTTGCAATAAATATTGAAAATATTATTATTTTAATTTTTAATTATACTAAACGTTGTATCATAGTTTCGAGAAGTGTAGTTCCTCTCATATTCCTATTATACGGGTAAAAGAGCGAGACATGAAAAGAAGAGGAGTTTTTTCGATGGTTAATGTGAATATGGATAGTAAAGTTGAAGTATTAGGGAACGTGATGTCATCAATTAGTTTAACCATAAAGTACTAAAGTAAACCAAGTTTCCTAACATCTTTCTCAACATTGTCGCCCCATCTTCTTCGAGGTCTTCCTCGTGGTCGCGTCCCTTGGAGTTGTTGATAAAGTGCCATATGTGGGTGGGTACCTTGAATGAGATATTATTTATACATGTCTGGCCCACAAACGATCTCGATATCTGGTTTGTCGTACAAAACTTGCACCTGATTTTTTAATGCTCTTTGCCAGATATTTAACGTATTTAAACGATCTTTTTCAGTGGCGTAACTACGCCAATGCAGCCAACGTGATGCATTGTGCCCTACAGAAATTTTGGTACAATGTTCCCAGCGCTAATATGGACTAATCATTTTTTTAAATCTACTTCAGCAAAAATAGAAATATAATATATTTAAATGTATTACGGAAACATATACAAACATTATTGATATATACAATTGAAGAAAGGTTTTTCATTTGCATACCTTAAAAACATTATTATTATGGAAGACAAAATACAAATTATGTTCTGAATATTTAATGGATTAAATCGCATATCACTTAATATTCTTACATCTTATATACAATACCCCTCTTTTCCATTTTGTATTTGAGCCCAATTTTTATAGTTACGCCACTGTTTTTATTGTATTATATTTTTTGTTTAAACTAAGCATTTGTGGTATAAATAGGACTGAATTGATGTTTTACCATGGCCACTCGGTCACTATTTTTGTTGTACCAATTAAGTGATAATATTGATTACCATCGCCAATATCAAACTCCAAGAAACATATTCAGCGGGAATCGAACCCGCGACTCCAGAAACAAAAATACGCACAGAGTACCCGGTGTGACAGCGTTTCCGCCCAGTGCTGTAACGTGACGTGTAGATGGTTATTTTGTAATTAGAATTTGGCAGATTACGTCTGTGACATATCATCACCCCGGCGCTGCTGGGCCGAGATAGGATCTCACTTCCTAAGGTGATTCATTACGGCGGCGTTACATTAGCCGTGACGCCCTCTGACGTCATGAGCGGGTAAGTCTCAGCGGCGGCAGGCGAACAACAAGTGCACCGAGCTTCATCAAACTTCGCATAATCGTAAAGGATAAAATGTATAACATTCAGCACATCAATACAAAACGTGCTGTGAGCCGTATTCATTGGGGGATCCCTTACGGTGACCCCTCGGCAGACCCAGACAGAGGTGAAACGAAGTGAGGAGAGTTCTGGAGGTGCTCCACTTTGCAGTCTTTGAGTGATGTATTAATCCTGGACAGGTTGTACTTCAAGAGTAATCTCGCAATAGATCACGAAGCCAAGGCACACGGTTGACAGTCTGTCATTTAATTGAACATTGATTCTGTATTCATACCTGTCTCCAATTAAAACTATAAATATTCCCATTTAAAGACAAATTCTTTTGATATCAAACAGTAACACACTCGGACCAAATGTTATTAACATAGAAGAACGTTGTTACGGATATTGAATATGTTTTTAGACACCAACGAGGAAGACATATTACAAACAAAATCATGTGAATTCAGATGAAGCCAAAACAAGAGATTTATTTTAGAAACTTGTAATACAGTAATAAATTTCCTCACATCTTATATATGCAGTTCGCGATTGTAATAAAAAAAACACTTTTTATAGCTATTCTCCTGTCTTCTTTAGTATAGACTTCATGTACCTACTTATATTATTGTACCAGAAAGGCTAAATAAAAAATATAAAATTTCAATATCTCTGTAGACACCGATGAAAGGATGTCACTAATAAAGACATATTCCTGGCAGTATGTACGAGTATCTCAGCAAATCATACAGGATATCGTGGTTTTGATTTTTTTTATTTGTTTTCACTTATAAAATTAAATTGCTCTGCATACAAAATTATTTGAAATATTTAGCTGAGTTTAAGTATATTTTATGCAGGGATGGTATGAAACATGTGATGCGTTTTTATTCTTAACTTGGGGTTTGTGCAGCCGCCACCGGCCGCCATATTAAATACCCATTCAGTGTTGTCATTAACAACTTTGATTCGATTGTTTTTTTACCACTTCGATGTAGCGAATTATTTATGATGCTGTGTTTAAATCGTGTCTCAAGGCTAATCCCCTCCCCGCTGACGCAGTGTTGCGCAGAAAATACGTCTCGAAGACTTTGTCCTATTTAATTATTTAAGAGATTAACAAGCATTAACATGTCATTAGTAGGCAAAAACGCTATCAATCAAAAGTGCATTATATATTATACGAGAAGGTATATAAGTACATGTAATAAAAATATATAAAAACCAGGTGGGAAGGTTGGAAATAGGATTGAGGAATTAGAGAGAGCAAGAAGATGTGTGTGAAGTTAAAATGATTGGCTGAAGTCGACTTCAGCTAATCATTTTAATATATATAATGGTTCATCAAAAAAAATTGGTTTATACCTATTTCCATACACCTAGCAAGGTAATATGGAAAAAATCAATTTGAATTAAATTATACAAGAATGTAGACAAGGGTGGGGGTGGTTCGCCGATCTCAGCTTCTCTCAACCGGCGATCATGATGCTGATTATGACGTGGAAAGAAATGATACACAAAAGATGTTCAATATAAGCACACTAGGGTGGCAAAATCGAGAATGGCTGCTGCATGCTCTGTTACTATGTTTTTATTCAAAATTCATAACAATACATATTGTCATATTTACATGTACCTATATGGTGACAGGCCGCCGATGCACGTTTTGTATATGTAATATTTATATTTTGTGTGTATATGTGTGAACTTTTTATTAACTTTATTAAATTTTTTTTATTTATTAATATTTTCCTTGGTTTTCTTTTTCATAACATTATATTTATTTCATAACCTTAATGTATAACATAATATGTATTATCTCTATGGCGAACGGGTTAAAAAAAAAAAAAACTTGATCACGCTGGAAAAAATACATTATTATTATTATTACGCTCATGCCGTTTAAGTTTTATTTCTTTCATTTGAAGCGTCCAATTCTAATACTTGAAATTCCTAAATATTATAATAATATTAATTAATTAAAGTGTAATTTAGTAGCACAGAATTAACACACCTCATATTATGCAAATTTGCGTGAGTTGAGTTATATGCTACGTGTCTTTACTTGTAAATGTAGATATACAGGTGGACCAGTGGCGTGCAGTAAGTATAGATTTAGGTTATGCTGTTACCAATGATATTATACAATCATATATAATATATGTAATACAATATATGTACTATCGTTTAACCAACGTATTTAGACAAAATAAATCCGTCGTTTATACGACCCTACCATGTATTTATTTATTACTTATTAATAATATTTTTTAAATTTAATTTTTAGCGTAAATAATACCTTCTTATCCATATAAAAAAGTATGGACGTTTTTAAGAACACATTCTTTTCATTTATTGTTTGAAAATCCTTTACGTAATAACTAAAGGAAATATTTATTTTTATTAAATATTAACGTAGGAAATAGTTCTGCCAATTACTTTTTGATTTTCTCTAATCAAAAACCAATCCATGAACCAAATTTAAAGAACAAACATGAAATCAACACGTCAAAATAGTAAGATAGTAAAATTCGCAAATTACTAAAAGAGGAAGTAGACACTTCAATGATTTGCACGCAGTTGTAACTCTTTCTAATGTTATTCTGTTAAAAAAACAGCATAGGTAGCAACTTTATACAAAATGGATCAACCGAAAGGAATTTTCAATTCTGTAAATAGCCATTTATTTTACTTGAGTAATTCACTAGCTTAAAGACAGAACAGAGTAATTTGAATATCTCTATGCGGCGAATACAAAAGAGCGCCATGGGTACAGCGGTGAGTTATCGTGATAGTTTTTAGAACTATGCAATTAAAGTCTCTACTGGTACACATATGGCGCTAATTGTAAAATAATGTTTTCGTTTATGCTAATCCAATTATTTAATTTATATTTGTTTCCCAGAAATTTAGCACAGCTTTTTTGCTTGTATGCACTGCACGCCCCTGAGGTGTACCTACATAAAAACACTATTTATAATGAAAACCGGCATTAGCATCAACATTAGTTTCAAGACTCATCATACCCACATATTTATTATAAAATACTGAATTTTACTTCCTGTCATTTTATAATATTAAATACACTATTGTTTACCTTATTATATTTTTCATTGTTTAAAATTATAATTATAGCATTATCATTTAAATTATGTATTTATATGAGTTAGAAGCTGCTGGAATACAGACATAGTGTCTAGTCCGACAGCAACTACACTCGGGCCCAAACTACAGGGCGACTGGTATCATAAATCATGGCCCGATGAGGCTCTCGCGCTTATGCACATTATGGGTCAGTAAGTACTTGTTATGAACATAATAATTTTTATGTTAATATATACTTTTTTTATTCAATAAAAAAAATATATCACTAATTTAGATTTAAATTACTTATGTATAAAAAAAAACGTTCTACTGGCTAGTGAAAAGCACCTACTTGTGCATACATCTCAATAAATATAGGGTTACCGGCGGAAAAATTTCAAGATTAAATTGCAATTGCTCGTAAACCATCAAGGTGAGGTAAGTGGGAGGGGTATTGTTCGACCCGCGTGATTTGCGGATTTGCCAGTCTCAATGAGTCACTAGTCGGGAGCGCACCGCGCGTTCGCGATTGAGTAATATTTAAAGTGCGGTGATTCATTGGTTCGTGCGCGTCGCGCTTTTTGTACTCACTTTAATATTCGACGAGTAAGTGATGGGCCGAGCATGCAACTTATCTGATGTTGGGGTCAAAAGTTCAGACAAGAAGGGACAATGGTTAACCAAACTTCTCTGGGACCATCAACCAGCGTCGGCAAAACATATGGGTCAAGTTCGATGTGAAATTATGCACAATCCGCGAAAATCGATAAAGAAGAATGCAGCCTGTACTGGAATAAAAAAGTCAACAGTGCACGTTATTTTGAAAAAGGTACTACAATTTCACTCATACAAACTGCAAATCGTGCAGTTTCTCAACGAAAATGACTATTCTTTACGTGAAACCTTAGCGATAACGATACTGGAATGTTTTGGAACAGCACAAACTGTTTTACTTTTTAACAAAAGTTTACTGACGAAGCACATTTTTATATCGATGATTATGTTAATAAATAGAACATGAGATACTGGTGCCCCGACAACCCAAGAAAATGCCATCAAAAACGATTTGCATTGTCCTAAAACGATAGTATGGTGTGCAATTTCTGCCCGAGGGATAATTGTCTCTTATTTTTTTAACCAGCGAGAGACAGTCACTACTGACGTGTATTGCCGAATGATTGACAAGTTTTTGGTACCGCAACTGCAACTATTTCCCGGGTTTAATAACGTAATACAATTACAGCAAGATGAGGCCACTCCACACACAGCTAGTTTCAATGAAGAAGCTGAGGGGATTTTTCCCAAGAAATTAATCAGCAAGTACGGAGACATACCCTGGGCACCTAGGTCACCGGACCTTATATCATGCGACTTTTTTTTGTGGGGATACCTTAAGTCGAGAATTTACAGCAACAATCCGTGAACAATTCAGGCACTACAAGAAAATATCCACTGTGAAGTTGCTGCCGTTGAACCAACGCTTTGCTCTCGTGTGTTCGCAAATTTAAGAGTCCGATTGCAAGTGTCTTGAGAGAAATGGACGGCATTTAGACAATATTGATTATATAAAGTAAAATCAGCATCGTTTAACTCCATTTTGTATAATTAAAATATGAGAATAACATAGTAATTTTTTTTATTTATTTAATATTACACTTGAAAATTTTCCGCTGGACACCCTTTATATGTAATTCAGTATCAAATATTTTAATAACTTAAACAAGGCCATATTATACATGATTGTTGATTAAAAATGTAAAACGTTTGCCTCAGTACGAGCGAAGCCCAGTGAGGCAGATATTAAAATACGAAATGAAAACATTTGATATGTAATAAAAAAAATAATTCAGAAGCAAATTTATCTAAATATTTTAATTTGAACTCTAAAATTATTTCAAAAACATAAAATTTTCTCTGTACTGGATTTGCAAATAAAATTCGTAATTAAGCCCTTTAAAACATTATAAGGTCTTCCATAAAAATATTTCGCAAAATAATAGTATAAACCGTGTATTTTATTTCAGGCAGTAAAAGTGTGTATGTGTTCCCGATACATTGTATCCAAAAATGCATTTCAGAAAAGAAATGATGAAATCATTTACAACTCTGGCGATTTATCGCAAAACCCTTTATTGGAACCGTGGTGGGTGTAATATACTGGGGGTGTAACCATTTTTATGGCAGTAAACTACCGTAATTCTGAGTTCAGAGCGTAGTCAATGGTGTACAGGTTGTTCGTCAACGTTCCGCAATATCATGAAATTCAATTTATGATATTAATATTCATTAAGTGCTAGATATTTGCAGCTTATTTAAAAGTATAATATATGACAAGTGCTACTAAAATATGTATTGTTATTTCCTTAACTACTAGGAAGTTTGACATGATTGTAGGCACCAATGTAAAGAAAAAATATTATTTCTTATTAGGAGAATAAAAATTAATATAAAGTTGTATCAATGTGTCAAAAATTTAATAAAAATTAATTGATAATTCTGGCGTCTGCTATCAGTTTACTCAAAGGTATTTGAGATTCTGTAAAAATAAGGTAGATGGCTCTTTCAAATAATGGATCGATTAAATGTATTAATATCAAAAAGGTAACATATAGGTTCGAAAATTGTCGCTGTAGCATAGTTGGATAATGCACCTTCCCCGGTTAGGAAAGAGATGCAGGTTCCGATGGCGCAACAACAATATTTTTCGATAAAATTGATTTTATATGTATATCTTTCTAATTAATATATTTAATTCATATTTAAAATACTGCATTGCATAAATACACTAAGAATTTTTTAATCAATCACATGTTGCATGTTGTGAACATAATATTAGATAAGCGAAACCCGTCGACGTATAATAAATTTCGTGGTCTCATACAAAGTTATTGTTATTTTATTTAATAGAAAAAATATTGTAAGAACTTTCATTGAAAAAAAACAATTTTAGATAATATTTGGTGTTCCTAGATCGGGCGGTATTTTAAGGGGTGGCAAATTAAAAATAATAGTAAACATACAATAAAATGTGAAATATTTTATTTTATTTAAAGATTGAGAACGCTTGAATTTAAAAGCAATGAGCAAAAAAATAACGAATGTTCAATGAGCATATGTTGTATCTTGGAACTCAAAACGTAACGTTGAGAATCATGCAACGGATATGCATATAATAAAGCTCTCTAATAAAATGTAATATATCTTGACGCCTTTTTCAATAATAGCTAAAAAAATTAATTACTAGTTGGTATTTTACATAAGTACATTTTTTTCAAGAAAATATTAATCAATGTTTTAATTGTGTTGTGCTTGATTAAATAATTTGTTACTGTGATAGATCACTTCCCATTTTTTGGATAGACTGTAATTTAAATTTTGTAAAATTGGTTTTACGGAAACAATGGCCGTGGCCAACTGCGGCCACCATCTGCAATTTTACGTAATAACGTATTCAATTTGACGAATATATTAATAATGTGTTATGTTCAAGTAAAAATAATTGAATTATATTACAGATATAAATAAACCAGGCAGTTTGTAAGATGGCTGGCGGCAGTGGCATCATTTGCTATATTTACTGCATCGCCGTGTCATCGTCTAGATTCAGCCACTTCTAGACCAGATATTATCCGGAACACTTCCCTTTTCGAGTTAATGAATCGAGAAACTTGGATAATATCAGTAATCAAATTAGAAAATCAATTAACTTCGAGCGTTAAATGTGCTTCTACTATGTAGTCGATGATTAAACTTTCAGTGATTTGCGAAACAGCTGGTAAATGTAAAGATTTTTATCTTAATTCTATTAAGGAAGTCACGCTAACAACATACAAACACACATTCTGCGCTGGATGCAGGTATCTACCTACCTTGATACCAGTGGCGTGCTGTAGACATGAACGAAGGCTATGATGCTAATAACAACAATGTAAAATTGCGATAAGGCTTTATTCAACTGAAATAAAAACGCTTTACCTGGGAAGATCTACGATCTTTCAGGAACATTTTGTTGGGAGTTATTGTCTGTTATTGAAATATATTATTACGTGAAAAGCAAAAAAAAGGAGCCTATATTCAATAATAAATTCTGTGGAAGGAAAAGATTGAAAAGAGAAAACAGATGTAAGGTGTTGACTTACTTTATTTAATCTGACCATCGCGTCTTAGGATGTACACGCTAGTTATAATGAAACATATACATTCAAGAACGCTTCGAATATATATTTGCGCTCTGTAGTTGAAAACATTTGCAACATCTCAGTTCAATCTAAGACTTGTATTCTAAATAGTACGTATGCAAAAAAACATGAACAGTTTTACTTGTTATTTAACATTTAACACATTAACAGTGATATTTGCGTGTGGATTTAACAGTATAAAGGTACTTAATATATATAATAAATACTTACATAACTTTAGTTACGCACGACTTTTTAATTGTATTAAAGACACGCCCCTGCTAGGTACATACATTGATGATCATGAGTACGTCCTTATTGGGCATGTAAGAGCTGAATATCAAGTTTAATATATTCAGTATACATTATGATAATAAAATAACGCATCTATGAGAAAATTACATTTATTTTGGTTGGCTCGACAGACTGGTTTTGCAGTGACTTTCCAGTAATTTCCAGTAATATATTAATATTAATCCCTAGTAATATGTAGGTAATATTAATATATTCTATCAAACGAGATAATTGCACAACCATTGAAGAATCACTTTTGTAAAATGCAAGGTGAATATTATATTCCAGGCCGATTTTGATTGCCCACCATTTTAGTTTAGCAGATATTTGTCAATTCGTATTTGGTAGTCAAACAGATTAGTTAATTACAATTTATTGTGTTGTATTTAACGCCTCAACAATCTGTTGAAGTCATTAAAAAATTTTATCTAAATAATAATGGCGATGCTGTAATCGCTGTCACCACATGTTGAAAAACTTCTTAGTGGCTGAATTAGGTCGGTTGGACCTGCAACATATGCGGTTTAAACATAACGGTACCATCTCACACACAGCACACAGCCCGAGCTACGCTTGAAATTTTGGGAGAAGTTTTTGTGATGATCACCTGATTTGACGGCTCCTGACTATTTTCTGTGGGAGTTCTTAATAGGAAAGGTCTACGCCAATACGCCAACAATTCCGATGGTACAGAACAATATTCGAATTGAAATTGCTGAAATAACACGTGAGTGTAAGAGAATGTTTTGAAAAATATGGTTAAAAGAGCACGCATTTGTACCGCTGCCAAAGGCGGCAACTTGACCGATATCATATTCCATACATAATTATAACAAATCAAATAATCAATAAATAAAAACTTTAAATATGAATTAAATATATTAATTATAAAGATATACATATAAAATCAATTTTATCGGAAAATATTGTTGTTGCGCTACCGGGATTCGAACCTGGATCTCTTCCCTAACCGGGGGAGGTGCTTTATCCAACTAAGCTACAGCGGCATTATTTTTAACGACAATTTTTCGACCCTATATGTTACCGTAATCGTTCCATTATTTGACAGAGCCATCTACCTTATTTTTACAGAATCTCAAAATACCTTTAAGTAAATCTGATAGTAGACGCCAGAATTATCAATTCATTTTTATTAAATTTTGGACACATTGATACAACTTTATTATAAATAAATAAATTTATTATAAAAAATTGTGTTCCATTTCCTAGTTATTCAAAAACAACATCGGCGTGGATAATATTCACCCTGTACCCGATACTATATACCCGGCGTTGTCGGGATTGAAGGGGTGGGAGCATAGTGCTTTGTTTTTGCGTAGACCATAACTAATATCGATGTAAACAAAATCTTAAGATATCTGTGGGAGTGGAGGGGGAAAACTTTATTTTCTTCAGGATCTTAGAGTGCAACTGAACAAAATTTGGACAAGGGGGTAGGGTGGTCAGAAGATGTTGTAGGTGTCTATTTTATGCAGAATCCTAAAAAGTAACTATATAAAATTTGAAAAAGATGGCTTTCAATACACCTATATAATTTTTTTTAAATAGAGATGCGTGCATAGAATACATGTCATATCAATATTCTTACTATTTTGAAACTAACTAAACGCTTGTGCTATGAAAATAGGACTAACTTGATGAACTTCTGGAACGAGGTTCGAACCGCCCACCAGTAGATCACTAGACGAGTATCGTAACGACTAGACCGCAATCACGTTTAATATTATATTTATGTTGGAGGAAGGGGGTGGGGTGGCCGGAAGGAGGGAGGAGAGTATATATGTAGTGCGCAGGATCCTAAAGATTAACTTTAGAGGGTTTTTTATCAGAATTTTTTACCCTTCCAATTCATGTATTAATATAAAACACATATGATGTTTATTATAATAAGGTAGTTAGAAAAAGTGTCAAAGTGATTAGCGCTGATGCACTTGTAGTAGTAGATTTGGCGGTCTAGCCGCATGTAGAGTACTCAGAGTATCGTAGACTCTAAGGAATTGGAAAAAAAAAAAACTAAAGATTAACTTTACAAAACTTATATTAGATTAATAAAAGTACAGGATTGTGCAGAGAGCAGACGGATAAATAAATATTTAGCACCGGATCTGCGAGAGATTTCCAATTTTAACAACGGGCTCGCACGAACCGGTGTGCACACCATACGAGGACAGCACTGCCTCAAAGCATCGAATCAAAGTCTCGCAGCAAGCGGCGACCCAGGGTCATCGCATCCTCCCCGTTCGGCCATTGCTGAGCGGCGTATAAAAAGATCTCCGAGCAGAAAAGCCCCTCAGCGACAATGTTGCCTGACTTTGTTCGCCGCTCCGCCATTGTGCGCGCGCATCTTTATGGATCTGTATGCAGTGCGGACGGCGATCTTTCCGAGAAAACCTCCAATTAAATTAATGCACCGCCGTGTTATAAATACCTCGGATGATTGAGTGTTTGCAAATGTTTATTGTGGAAATATAAAAACGACTTTTCAATGTATTAAAATGTTCGTTTTCGTAATTAGAGTGTTGGAATGATTGAATGATTTCATGTGGCCCCGACATAACAAAGACGGCAATAGCGTACAATCGTAAATACTCATATTAATTCCGTTAAAGTAAGGGAAAGAAGTAACATAACATTGTACACTTCGTCAATTTTGAAGTCTTTTACGTTTGAGAGACTTGGAACCTATGGATCAATTTCAACGATCGGTTATACACGTCTGTCTATGATTGTTATGATATGGTATTTATTATAGTTCAAATTTCAATTAAATTGTCAAAATGTCTTCATTACGTAATGTTAAAATATAAATATAAGAAACAGCAACCTTAAAGCGTCTTTCTGTATCTTTGCTAGATGGTAGATGTTTATCTGCTTTTTGTTTATCCGCAATCCTTCGGTACATTCCGAATACGTTCAATATGAATCTATTTATATTCTTGATAATACTTTGTATGTATACAAAACTAAAATAAATCTTTGGATCTTGAAATTTCACAAAAGATTTTTTGAGCATAAAGTGATTCAAAGATTAGATCTGTACAGAAAAGCTGACCTTGCATGGATCAGCACTCCATGAAACGGGAACATGTGTTCAGAATGAGTCTTGAGGAAGCCAAGTATTATTGCTAAACACTACCAGTGCACTGTGATTCTTGACATGATGCGTTAGTACATTTATTTGAACAAAGGGGTAGTGAAAATGAGATGAAAGATGGGTGGAAGGAATTTAAGAGAGACACAGGAATAGGGAACAAGAACCAGCAAGAAACACGTCCCATCTGAGTTGCTTTTCTAGGTATCTAAATTTATTCTTCCACTAGAGCCACTGATCTTCTGGCTTCAGAACACGTACTCCGTTGTTCCGCACGAAGTATTCTCGAACTTATACTTCGTTGAGCGAAATGTGACACAGCAAGCATGATGTGCAGATTTCGAACACGCAAGCGGTACACTATCAGCCCCACACATTAGGACGAATATTCACCAGCCAACAATTCGATCCCACATGGCAGGAAGAACTCGGTGGCAATCAACGCCATTGATCAAACGTGAACTCTCAATTTATCATTCCCACGCGACAGAAAGATAACTCACACAATTTTCACAGCCTAACGTACGTAAAATGGTAAACGATAACTGTTCAACTTCAACTCCAACTGATCCAAAACCGTAGAAACATCACAGAAAATGTCGTGCTCTGGTATATGGGAGGGGATAATAGGAAGCAATAAATAGGAACCATTCTCTATATTGCGTTCACATGCATGCGAGACGGCGATCGGCGATTCATAAACCATAAAGATTGAACAACATCATCTGTGTAAATATTATTGGCAAGATCGGGTAAACCACATATTGAAAGACGGCTCTATTACAATCAACGAACATGTGTGAGAAAAGATATGAAAGTGAATAACACGTCTGTGAGGTGTCGGAGCAGAACTATGCGTCGTTCTTTCCCGCCAATCTCGGCTCGGTGGTAAGATGCTAATATATTAATCTTTTTAATTGGGTACTTTGTAAATGACGTAGGTACCCATAAACAACAAGGTGTTTCTATTAAACGGCGTCAAATTTAACTGCATCCTCAAGCTGTCTGTCCCTTGTAAATTTATTGTAAATATCTGACAGCCGAAGGTTCGATTACACCCCGAAAACGTTGCCATTAATCCGGTCCACCATAAAAGATAATTTGTAACAACTAATTGGCTACCACCACCATAAACCAAACACTGCCAGGCCTAGGAAGGGCGCAGGGACAAAGGAATACTCCAACCCTCATTAGCTTTATATGGAGTCAGCAGATAACGAGCCTGTTACAAAGACAACTGTTGTGGAACAATGGGGTGCGAATTGAACCCGCTGGCTCTCTAAGGGTTAAATATTTTGAGGGGGATCGTGCTTGTTATATATTTTTTTGTTTCGTATGTACATATATACCCATGACATAACCAATTGGTGATGTAAAGAGATTACATAAAACGCATTACATGTCTCAAACGGACGTACCGACCACACCGCCTAAAAATATTCATAAATTTAATAACTTAAAAATATTAATCTCTCTAGCTGAGAACCGAACCCCGGTCTTTGCGAAGATACTTACCACAATATTGACGAGGAATGCAATAAAATCTGAACCTCTTGTATATTAATATTAAAATTGTATAAAAAATATAATATAAGTAAGAACCGAATTCGTTTAACATTTGAACTACAAAAAAATTAGTACCATTTGATAGCGCATTTCTGGACGAATATAGGCGAATTCTTATCAACGTTGGTTTTAAATTTTTCTTTATATTGAGAAACGTAATAAAATAGAGTACGCAAAAAAAAATTAATACAAACGACGTCTTCTACAATTCAAATTCAATTATGACCTTTTGTATCACTATTTCAGGGCACAGTTGAATTTCTTACAACTCTTCTCCAAAGTTCTACTCCACTGTGGAGATTGGAAATCACATGGCAACTGGCCCGAACAACTGTGAGCCGCAACGGAACCACCCAACCAGGAGATGCGTCTTCTTGTTGCACCGCGTTTCTCCTGTATTCCCGCTTATGACATATTTTTTTGATCTTCATAAACTCCCGCCCTTTTTACTATACGCCTCCACATTTCACTGCTCTTTCCCCCGCAGATATGAGGACTAGAAAAATGCCTGTCGCTGTTCCACTCGGTCGGTCGGTTGTATTACTTCAATACGAATTAAATTAATCAACTTGAAAGATGTGCACAGAAAAAATCTATTCGATTCGAACCTAGACTCTTTCCTATCCGGGTAATTGCGTTAACCAATTATTCCGCTATATCAATCAAGTACATTTCCAATAAATTTCTAACTATACTCGCCTCTCATAACATGCCCAAAATTCTCAAATTATTGCTCCTTGAAAGAGATCAGGACCTTTAATCTTTTTTATACTTTTCAAGATATTTTCGTTTTTCACCCAGCAGATTTTAAACATCCTCTTGTAACACCACATTTCGAAACACTCTTCTTTTTGTGGCAGCTCAGTGTTTAGAGCAAGTAAAGAAATACATACTGAGAAGATGTAACACCGTAAAACGCTCATTGGTCTTTAATACAAAGTAGATATGTATAGCGTTTTGAGAAATACTTTAGCCCCATCTCTTGTTGAGTAATCTCATTAATCATCTTGATTTTTATGGATATTGGTGGAATCTACAATATTAATTTTCTGTATCTAGAATGTACCAATAAAAACTCTAAATCGTTTGTTTTTACCATCACGTCGTTTCCCCACGGGGGTAGGCAGAGAGGATAGAGCGCCACACTCTTCTGTTCTGACACACAATTCTCGCCCCATCCACATTCATACATCTTCTCACACAAGCTCGACGATTATTGAGGCTTCTAACAGGACCATCCTCCAGTATCTGGTTTAACTGGTAGTGCCAAGTCTTGCGCGGACGTCCTCTACTTCTGGTGCCATCAACACTTGCGTCATATATCTTTCTTACCATTCTCTCCTCATTCATCCGTTCCTAATCTGTGATCCTTTCTTAATCTTACTCACAATACTAAGATCAGATTTACATTCTTTCTTTATTTCTTCATTATTTACTCTACATATATGTCTAAGTGAACTCATTTCCACTGCATTCAGTCTACTTTCGTTCCTCTTTGGCCAGCTCCATTGTAAGCCGCTAGTCTTGCCTCAATTGACAAGTTTCCATTAGCTATAATTCTATTCAAAGCGCCGTTCACTTTATTCCCTGCAGTCACCCTCCTTTCGATGTCTTTCTCTAAAATAAAACACAAAATATACTGAAAATAATGTGTGTTTAATTAGCATAATTTAAACGTAAAATTTTAAAAAATCACCACACTAATGTAGATACCGGTTCAATAGATAAAATTATTTTTTATATTTTATTAATTTACTAACGGTGCGTAATAAAAATATAAATTTAAACTTTTACGCTGGTACTTATCTCAAAATTCAAACACGTAATGTTTTAAAAAATATAATTTGTAATTTTAATATTCGGCATCTTTTAAAGTTTAACCAAAATACTAAAAATGATTGCGGCGATGATACGAGAACGGAACAATTTAATTTAATATGCAAATGACGCAGCGCGATTTTGACGTATTCAATTAATTTTCGTACCATTTTGGAAAAATATACGAAATACTTTTAAAAAATATGTAAATTCCAAGTCGCTCCGTGGCATGTTTATTAAATTATTCTCCGCAGTTGATTTCTATTGGTGTTTAAGAATTTCGTAAATAAACAATAGTTTTATTTAAATTTATTGAGAAAAGATAATTACATTTAAAGTCTGTTTTTCTAATCTTAATTGTTAGGTTATATGACGTATCAGAAATAACCAGTCAATGATGACGTGAAATAATAAACAAAATACAATATCAATCAATAATTTAAATAATTAAACTTATGTACTTATTCATATTATTTTTTGTCAATTTCTTTATAAATTACTGTGAATTTTGATAGTTAAAAAGTGTCCAGTGCGTACCTATTACCTAGTATGATGCCGATCAAAAAAATGTTGTGACAAAATTATTGTGTCAGAAACTGCAGAAGTAAAAAGTCCCGTTGTTGTATAATTTCGTTGCTTTGCGACATGCACAGTGGCGAAGGATCGCGGACGTGGACTATCTATACTTATTGATACCTATATTTAATTTATATTATATGGATATGAAACGTGAACACTAAGCAGGCCCGTGCCCAGTTAATATACCGCCCTTAGGCAAACATTGTTACTTGTTAACATTTTGTTATCCAACATAGATAATGTCAAATTATTTTTGTAATCAACATAGAATTCTAATCCGATTTACTAACATTCTAATGAATAAACCATCTAAATATATAATAAATACATATATAAATGTTTTAATAAGAAATCCAACGTTGTTAAGCTGTTCTCACGGTTCAAGCCCAATCTTTGTTTATTTTTTAAATATAATTAAAGACAACTCTTTTATAAACTAATTGTAACTAAACGATCAGAACGAACCTTATTTTATATTCTTTATAAATTAATGATTTTTGGTGTTTGTCTATATAGGGAGTGGACCAAAATAATAATTTATTTATTTACCTACCAGGCGCGGTCGCTTCATCCTCCGCATCCCTTGTGTTCTAGAATCAAAACTTTTTGTTTCTAGCCGAGCACTGCTGAAAATAAATTCGTACTGTCCTTTAGAGACCACACAACACCATAACACATACTATGACACGGCGCGCGCACGGAGCGAGTCTAAATACATACTACATATACATTCTCAACTTTCGAACATCTATGAATCGCGTAAACACACCGTTACCAGCAACAGTGGATTCTATTATTCGTTCCGTATTCACAAAGTTTGTAAGTATTCGACTTTCGCGCATGCGCATTCTGTTATTCGAATATTGTATACGCATTCGTTAACAGCATCCAGCGTACAAAAAACGACTTAAATACTTATGGGTATAGTGCAAGAATAGCGCACGTATTACGAAGCTGGCGGATTGTTTTGAGAAATTTGTTTGTGTGACGCATTTTTGACAGTTTGACTTGAATACTTGAAGCCGAATCACTGAAACATTGAATATCCTTCAATTATCTATTTAGTTCATCATTTAAATAAAAAATTAATACAGAAAATATCATGGATACTTCACCAATGTATTTTAACGCTGTAAACGAAAATGATGAATTGTGTGAGTCATTAATTTGTAAAAAAATTTATCTCACGACCATTTGCGGAAAAAAAGCTAATCCCTTCTACAAAACGTCACCGACCGCCACTGATATCTACATATCTACATACTAGGCAAATTGCTAAATATTATGTATTTGACTATATACTTCTATTTTACCACGTATTCCAAAAAATCTGTAACCAAAGCAATATGTAGGATACCTATTCAAGTTTAAAGGTATATTCCTGAGCGGTATTGACAAGATAAAAAAGCGAGTGAGTACAATTATGTGGACTGTTCACTGGTAAGAAAGGAAGGAATGCAATTTATCTATATATATTTATTGACATTTTAATATTTTGTTCGTTAGAAACCATTGTATGTGTAAGTAGGGTTGGGTGTTTCATTGCAAATATCTCATAAACGTTACATGTGAACGACCATGTGAACACCGCGTGATGTGGTGATATCCCCTCTGCCTCACTTCGCTCTTCGTCAGTCGAGTAAATGCGCTAGTCGGAGGTGCACGCGTCTATACTTAGTTTTTATGGCTGGCGAGTTTAATTTCAAAATTACACAATTTTTTGATTTGTGACTGCATTTTCTTCTACAAGTAAGTTATCCTATTCACGTATATAGTTATTTATAAATTGTCTTTGTTTTATTATTTGATATTTGTTTCGATAATTCGGTATGGGGTTGAAAGTGCCGCAGTGGCACTCCAGTTAATATTTGTGTAAAATGTGTATACTCACATTTGTTTCTTCTTGTTTGCAGAATGAGGGCGTACAGGAGAAAAACTGAGCGTTATAGAACAAGCTGCTGTTTTGGTGATGAGGGAAAATAAATCTTTGCGTGCTGTTTTTAAATAATTCGATATTTGTATTGTTTTTAAACAATTCATAAATCGGTTATCATAAAATCCTGGGGCGGGTATAGACGAGCACGCCGGGTTTTCCAGAACAACAAATGAAAGATGTCGGTACTGGTGGTACTTGTTAGCCCTAACCCCGTACCTGGAACTTTTACCCCCACGAGTGGGGTTAAAAGTTCCATCTCACAAATCTGATTGATTTTTAAATAAAAAGAAAATTCAATGTCATTAATTTGTTTTTGGTATATTAAATGAGTCTCAGATGTATCTTCTTCGACACACATTAAGTACTGTACAACAGGAATCACGTTATCCAGTTATTTGTAAAAAATGCACTTTTATTCCCACTCTACCCTACTTAGGTAGTCGAGTAGATAGAAACTAGATATGTTTTATTTTTTAATACAAATTTTTAGGTAGGTAGGTAATTCAGGTGCTGAATTCACAAAGATGTTCTTACCTACGAATAAGGACACATTATAATTATTTTACATATGAATGTCCTTTATTTTCAAACATGAATTTTTGAAAAGTGTCTAAATGTAAGTTTAACGTTTATGAGTGCTGAATAAAATATGTAGTCACCATGGTAACGAGTATAGCATATTTGATTGATAATTTCTTCACCACACATTTTTTAAGATTAAGTAGGTGCTTATCTACTCTAGTACGATATTTTTTTGGAGAAGAAGGGGGGCGCGTCGTCGCATGTCGATAGTCTAAATTATTAGAGCAGAGGTAGTGACATGGTAAAGAATGGTTATTATGTGGAGGCCATAATCCGACAATGGATGGTTATTAATCTAATCAGCTGTTATTGCGTCCTTGAATCAAATGATTAAATTAAAACGTAAGGACACTGGTCATTTATTAATCAATATTTTCCCATATTGCTTAATTGTCAGTCATACCTACTGCAGAGACAAATCCAGATTTTGAAAAGGAGATTAAAAATTGACTTAGGTATAAGTGCTTAAATATCTTGGCTTTTTATTTTATTTGAAAAAATATTCGATTTGTGTATAAGTAAAGTACACTGAGCTAATAAATCATGTCTTTATTCTTAAAATACTGTAATTGAAATCACAATATTGAGTCGATGAAGCAAACTATAATAAGAGCAGCGGTCAATACAACTAAGAAATTAAATTATCAGTTTTGAACCGAAAATGTAATTAAAAATTTATACATTAGAAAGTCTAACATACAAAATAAAAATAAACCACGAACTCAAAAATATAATTAAGCAATCGTAAGATTCAATACGCTATGAGCTGGCCATGTTGAAAGACATGCCAGACGACAGGACACCAAAGATCGTGGGTATCTGTCCCAGGTAAATCGACCTAGAGCCAGATCATGGGTCGAGTGTATAGAAGAGAACTGGACCAGGATGAAAATGTCCGGAAACTGGAGAAGAATGGCTAGGGAAAGAAGTCGGCGGTGAGCAGTTGTAGAGGAGGCCAAATCCCACTCTGAAGAAGAAGTTGAAAATTATTATAATGTTATATAACCGCATTTATGATTCTGCAATCTAGAAATAAACTTTTTGGGTTTAGTTTTTTAAGATCAGGTTAAAGAGAAAAAATAAATAAAAGATTCGAATATTTACATAGATACTCGTTTGGATAGGCAATCTGCAATTTGATTAAATCATTAAAATAATTAACACGACAGCTGATTTGATTGTTTAGTTGCACGTGCGTACAACGATATTGAAAAAAATATCGGTAGGAACGTGACACACGACCGTACGATAATAATACTGTATTACTGTGGTGCATGAGCATCGTTCAGTTTCGGTTCCATGTCTGAATAGATGGGTTAGCTCCTACGTGTACTATCTCCACTTTTCATTATAGGTACATAAAAATTAAATACATACCTATCTTATAGATGTTTACTATCACCTGCAAAATATCCATTACAATGCATATTAAATTTGCTTTGCATTCTATACATATAGCTCCGTGTTGCTATCTTACTTATATAAACCGAGTGCACAATTATGTATGTATGACAGACAACATATATATAACATTATGGAGTCGGATATAATATCCATATTCCAGGGGCGTGCAATCTAAAGATAAGTCAAATTAACCGGAAATTCTGGGTAAACAGTAAACACCCAACACAGACAAAATATCCGATAGTATTTATAAATCATTTATATATACGTAAATTTAAAAAAATATTTTAGAATTTATATTTGTGCACGGTTTAATTCAATGTATGGACTGCACGCATCTGGTACGTACCTATATATTTATGACGTATTTTGCAATAAATCTATATTTTGATATTGAACATTGTTTGATAAAAAAATCTTTCAATGAAGATATATTCCCGTCGGTCAAAATGTGAAGATCTATATCGTTTAAACGATAATTGTTAATGATTTAAATCATTTTAAATGGTCAGTAAGTATTCATATGAAACGGAGGACTCACCGTCTAGGCCGCAGCAGGGCTGGCTGGGCGGACCGGGCGCGGCCCCCACCAGGCTGGAGATGGACAGCACCGCCCGAGCCGCCCTGGGCTTACCGCCCGGCCGCGTGCTGAGGTCCATCGACAGCACTCCTCCCGAGGCCGCTATCTTGGTGGCGGTGGTCGCGGCCTGGTGAACTGACAACGGAGAACGGCCTCCCCCTACCGAGCTCGACAGCAGCACAATTCTGTTTATCTATTGCTGGCTAGAGCTAATATTTGTACAAAATGTCTTTGAGATTGATGACAGCTTTAATATAATTTTTGTATAATTTTTTCAGTACTTTAAAACGTAATACATAGATGTAGGTACTCAATGGAATAATTGTATCTATTTTGTAAATCACAGTTTTAAACAGTCAAGTGAAGAAATGTGAGTATTTTTAAATAAAAGAAAAATCTTTCAATTTACACTTGAAAGAACAGGGATATGGATCATTAAACTTTTCATTACAAAATAATATTACGTACACATCCGATTACTGCACCAAATCATATTCAAGTTCGAGTTTGGCAACGCGGTTGTCGTAATAAACCAATTCACAAAAATATTTATTTAAAAAAACAACAAGAAACACGCCACGGTGAGCTGACAAATAACAGAAAACAGTTTGACATCTAAACGTCAGATGACCTGTCAAAGTGACAGATGGGTAATTGAAAATGTCAACACGATTTGAAAATCGAACATCGCCAGCGACCGTCACGCACAAACTTCACAGCGTTGAAAATTTTCATTCCATTTCCGAACGTCGGCGGCGCGCGCGCGAAACGGAAGCGGCACAAACGTCAACGAGCGGCCCGCGCGTTCTCGGCCGCGAAGGCTTCGGAGGAAACTAAAAGGCTGTCAAGGATTCCGGCCAGCTTCCTGTAGTCAGAGTTTTCCAAGCTGGGGCCGCGTGCCGCCTGGCTGTCGCTGCAGAGAGTCCGCGCCGCGAGAGCCGGTCTCCCCTCCTCGGAGGCGGCGGGCGGAGTGAGGCCGGCGCGGGCGGGGCCACGCTGCCCGCCCGGCCAATAGGCGGCCGGCCCCCGCGTCAGTTGGCCAATAGGAGCCGTCGCGTCGGTAGCGTGGATGTGGAATATGCGTTATACTTGATAGTTCAGACGACATGTTGCATTTTTGTTGCTTTCGCTCCGGGCATTTGACGCGGTACAACGAAGCTATCTAAATACCAATCTGTCAATTTCTACGTTGATATACCTACTCACTCGTAAATACATACTAATTTCACACCGTAAGTAGGTAGGGCAAGGTCGCTATGATTGGACCACTTAACTATGTGATAGTGTTATTTACCAACCATGATTTCAAAATAAAGTTCATTCAATCACCGGTCAAATTTACAGAAATTGACTTTTTCAACATTAGCCTTACTACCCTCAAAGGGTTATTTTTATGAACCACCACAATCTCAATTTTGTCCAATAACTCTACCTATAAACACATGTTGCTCTCCCATTACCACAACAACAGTTGCAACCTCCCCACCCTTTCTCCTTCTTTTACTCTTTTCATTTATTTTCTGCATCTGAACACACCTATGTATCTAAATATTTTTGTGGATTTTCATTATTAGTATCATTTATGTTAAATAGTTATTATGTTTGTTATAATATGTATACACTGTCAAAATCCCTCAATAAAACAAAACCAATAGTTAATAATAATAATAATGGATAATTTGTATAGCGCCATTTATGTAAAAACTTTCACCTCAAGGGCGCTTTACACATAATATGTTTTTTTAAATAAAAAAATCGTTATTTTCACTTATGGAAATGATTTTTTTCTCTGTTCTCTTTAATGCATTTATAACTTTTTTGATTATTTATAACTGACTTTGTTCTCTTTAATGTATTTATAACTTTTTTATCTATAGACTTAGTAACAGTTCAATAATATTAACCATCTTCGAAAATTAAGAGAAAAATGTATTTTTTTATCGTTACCTTCGTTATTGGACCACTAAGTAAATCACCAACATTTTGTACACATGGTCCAACCAAGAATATTTATAATAATTGTATTTAGATAAATGTAGAAAACCATATAGATAGTTAAAAAATACCTACATATAGGTATTTATGTATTGCATACAGGACATGTACGTATATTTTTTTACACATTTAACAACGCAAACGCAGAGCGTTGAAAGCGCAGTCCTGATGGACCTAAACAGACACAAAACAAATAACTTTCCAGCTTAATAATGTTTTTTGCAAAGATCACCTATATAGATAGGTATATATGCAACTATTAAAATTTCTTCTTTGGCTTTTTGATTGATTCCATCTAGCCTTCATTTCACTGTTACTTTTGGAACTCAAAACATTCGACTCGCCTCATTAAGCCTACCTACGTTGGCTTCATTACAAGAATAACAATTCCCTCTTTTAGCCGTTTTATGGAATGAAAACAAGAAAATTTTGAAATAAGAAAAAAGTTTAATAATCGTTTCCATGATTGGACCGGTCCAATGATAAAGCTGCATGGTGGTCCATTGATGGCAACTGTAGACTCTGTAATGAAAAAATGTTTCATTAAAAACTACAAATATTGATTTTTCAGGCGTATTCTAGAATAATGTGTTAAATACATTTTATTTTTTAAATTATTTCAAAAAATAATTAGATTCTCATTGTGGCATATATACTGTTTTAGGGAAAATGAATATAAAATTTAGTCTGTAGATGGCGATAGTGTAGTGGAATTCAAAATGATTCCACATATTAACATATATACAACTTTTAAAATTTGATAGAAATGGAGGTTGATTGGGCGGAATGGTGAACTTTACATTGTGTAAAGTGATCACTTGAGCCAGCCAAAGACAGATCTTAAGCCATATATTTCCATTAATCAAAAATAGCTTCGTCTCTAGGTGAAAATCCAGTAATTGTGTGTTGTTAATATAATATACTGGTCAAAAAATAATAAAATATATAAAAATTGAAAAATATTGATTTTTCAAGCGTATTTTAGTATAATGTGTTAAAAACATTTTACAGATAAAGAATATTGCTTTATATATTTTTAAAAAATAATTAGTTCCTCATTGTAGCATATATGCTGTTTCAGGGAAAATGAATACCAAAACTAAATTATTTGCCTAAGAACTATTATCACAGATGCAAATAATAATATATTTCCTTATACTATTGATAAGTAGATACACTAAAATATAGTAAATAGAATCATACACACATTTGTTTTAGTTTGGTGTAATTATTACACAGTGAACTGTGAGTAAAATCAACATATCGATGCATGTCTCTCGTACACCGTGGATACGTACAAAGAGGGGTCGCTCGGAGATTGCAATGCTTTCTAACGTTTATGATATCTTTTGCTTCCGATATATGGAAGAGGTCCAACAAAACCAATGGTCCAATGATCGCAGATCTACCCTGCTAATCAAATTATAAAAGCAGCCCAAAAATATTTGTTGATTTAATTATAATGCACTCGCTAACATGGGCGCGCAGTCCATACATTCAAAAAAAATTGTGCTTAACTAGAATTTCTCGGAAAACAATATCTGTGAGGTATACAATCAAAATCAGACATGCCCAGTTTTTATGCTTTTTGAATTAAGTATGTACAAATATAAAGAAAATTAATGTCTTCAAAACTAGTCTATCGAAATTAAACAAATATTGCTGAATTTTGTATAAAAACCCACTTAAAATTTTCTTGTTACTTCAATCGCAGACATGTCCAATAGACAATTAATTCAAACCCAGGCAAATATGTTTTCAGCCAATAAGACGACAGTATTTGGTCATGTGACCTGTGATTACTGATCACGTTCAATATGATCCCAAATGTAACAGTTGTGGTGCAATGGTTTTTGCATTTTACTCGAAAACAAGTGAAGTGGACATGTCTGCTTTTGAGTCTGGACCTCACATTTCATGTTTATAAGATGGAATATAATATTTATAAAAATGAGAACAACACTTACTTAATAATAATTGTTCTAGTGATGTTTTATTAATTTTATGTAGGTGCAGGACACAGCTCATAATACTTAACTATGATATTAAAATAAAAACTACCTACACATTTAAAAAAATATATTATTCATTGGGTGTGTAAGTTTGCGTGTTAATTTGTTAACTAGAAAAATTATTTTGAATTATCAAATAAAGGTGTGCACATATTTCGTATAATTTTTTTAATCCGTCATTTTGACATGTGGAAGAATTTATTTAATAGCAATAAAATACATAGATATCTCCCACGCGTATACTTTTACACCTAAATGCTTTTGAATTATTGCATTTTTCCCAAGCAAAACAGATGAATAACATTTAGTGGCAATACAGCCCATTGTAGCCATCCGGTATCCGTGGCTAGTGTACGCCACTGATATATTGGTGCAAACTATAAATTTATTATTCCATTTACAATTCATGTTTTCCAACTATTCTACTCATTTCTATTAATCATTTAATTTTGTATACATATTCACCTTTAACCATAATATTTATAGGTAGGTAGGTAGTAGCAGCGGCGTGCAGTCAATACATTGAAATAACCTGTACTTGTGAGTATCTATAGGTATATTATAATAAACATTTCAGTACAAAAAAAATTAATAAATATAATAATAAAACTAATATCAATCATCTCGAACGTGTCAACATTTTTGTAATGGTTGTCAACAAAGGGCAACTTTTAAATTATCTCAAAAAATAATAATAATAATATCATGGTTCCAAAACTATCTATATAACAACAATTTGTAAAAATAAAAAATGGTACAAGTGACGCTTCACCATCAAAATTCGAAATTCCTTAAGGAATAGCATCAGGACTTTATTTATTTATCATGAATGTAAATGATTTATAGATTAAATAAAACACAATCGTTTTGTATGAAATCACGAATTTTATTACACGTCAACCGGTTTCACTTAGCCCAAGCTTCGTCAGAGCGTATTTAAAACTAATAATAAATACAAAAAGAGTGCACTTATATATACCTACACAAAGAGGGAGATAAAATATAAAATTATATGTCAAAGAGAGGCAGAATACATATACAGTTTTATACAGAACATCAAGTGACACAGAATATAAAATTATAATAATGTGTAATAAAATTCGTGGTTTCATTTGTGTTTTATTTAATATAGTATGTCAAACTACAAAGTAGTTGCTTTCTACGAAAATATAAATGATTTATGTTAAATTTAAGATAAAAATTTATTCCTACCCAGTGGCTAAACTAGGTAAGTATGCTGTTAACGACGATACTAAAATTAGGCTTATATTTGTACACGAGGTTTATATTTATCCACAAAAATATGCAAAAATTATTTTAATTTTGAAATCAATCCTATCAATTTAAATATAAAAAATAATTGTGAATTCACTACTTCAAAAAAAGCAAGTTCTTTTATTGCTGTGTAACGTTCTCAGCTTTCGATTTCGCATAAAATGGTATCTATTAGTGATTTCGCTTTCGGACAACGGATATTTAAAATGTTTCATTAAATAGTAGTAAAAAACTTATACATAAATAATTGGTTTTACAAATTACCATAACCGTAACTCATATAAAAGAAAGAAGTATATTTCAACATTTAATATTTCAATAGATATTATTGCTAACTAATATTCAACCGAAAATGCAAATTTGCTCAAATTACTTATTAACAATTACCATACGAACTGCGAAATGACGTTGAATTTAAAACACAATTATAAAAATGTTTAGTCTATAGCACGCCGTTTTCAGTCAAAATAAGCAAACCTTTCGAAAAAACAGAGTTTGTTTTGCAAACTACAAAAATTTGACAGGGAAATAATTAATAAATTCACTAAGTTTGTTACTCGGATTGAATTTGTTCAAATTCAAAATGAATTAATTGTTAAACGATTATCTCGCAGAATTGGTATGACGTTGCTCGCCGAAGGACTGTCAGAATTAAAAACTCTAGAAGTGGATTACAACTAATCCACGACGAACATTTTAAAGGATCTTGTCAGAAGACAATGATTGTTTCAATTTATATTTATTTTTCTGAATCTTTAGTAATGCACATATTTTTTGTTTGTATTCAGTGCACGCCCCTGGTTTTAAATGATTTACTGCATACCCTGAAATGACACGCGGACAATAAATTTAATTGATGATAAAAAATCAAACACAGTATTTATTTTCAAAATAGAATTGTATTTTCACATTTACCCAAATTTTATAAAAACGATTCATAAATCATTTTTTAACGTGAATATTCTGCGAACACGATTTTTAATATGGACGAATATACATTTTACATCAAAATTCTATACCCAATCGATATACATCATCATAAAATATTTAATAGCTTCATTATCTCGAAAATATCCAGACGGACAAACAAATATTAATATTGAATATTTAACAAAATTAATGGTTACAAATAATATTCAAGAAAATATTCGATGTATATTTTCAGTTAACGTTTCGGCAACCTTTGTGGTAATTAAAATGATAATAATATATACAGGTGGGTACACTACTCAACTAACTAACAAAAACTTAAAAAAATTGCATCATAAAACATAGGTAATTTAATTTCTGATATTATTAATTATCGTAAACACTTCTCTACACGTAGTTAGATGGACTGTAATGATGTTTAGTAATTGTGATTATTTGTACTTCGGCGAACAATCGCCGATTTACTGCAAACTCAGTTGCAAATCACAATTACCAATCATCGTTGAAATCAAACACCAATCATGCAATCGCAATTAATCTCTGCACAGCTTTCAATAACAGAACTATAAAAATAATGTTTACAATTAAGTAATCAATTAAATTATTAACTAATTATCATGACACAAGCACTTAACTTAAGTTTGATAAATAGTAAAAATTAGTTAATAATGAAAAATAAAATTAATTCAATAAACTCTGTGTTTTCATATAAGTAAAGTATTTCAGTTGCTTCTTCACCGTCATAAATGCCTACCTCAAAACCAAGGTGGATATCACTATATATATGAACACGAATAGTAAGCCGAGTTTTGTGAGGTGGCTTCACGTTTTCATATCATTCAACATACATGAATCATCAACATTTTATATTTTTATTAGCATTCTCTCCTCACTCTTTCGTTCTCAACGATCCTAAGCGACTCTTTCGCAATCTTATTCAGTAAACTATAATCAGCTTTGATTTCATTCTTTACTCTATCATCATCATTATCATCATCAGGAGTCATGACTGCCAATAAATTAAAAAAATATGTAAGTTCATGTTTCCTTCACTCTAACATACACATAAAATATATCTTAGTTCATTAATGTGAAAATATCTGTAAATGATAAACAATTAATATATTTTTTATTGACATTTCGATGAAAATTAGTTTTTTATGTGTAGGTACAGTATGCGTGCCTCCCTGTCCAATTATAAAATTGATTGCATTTTTCCGCCCAAAACGATAGGCCCAGCCCAATTTGACTAACGAATCCAAACTGCCCCAGAACAGAACTGGTATCCTAATTAGCATTAATATGATATAAATTAAGCTCAATTAAAGCTGTTGTCTCGGTCGGGGGAGGGGCGGCCATGATTGATATCACACTCCAGGTTGTTGAAAGTTCAGGACCAGACCGAGAGACGTGAACCGGTGACCACCCCCGAGCTGGAAAAACTAAATGTAAATTCAACAGTAGGTATCTGCTGCGATATCAATAATGAAGTCATTTTCTCAATTACTAAAGTGAAATAATTTTTTCATTCTTGAAATATGGCAGAGTTACAAATGTTCAAAGTTGCGTGTTTTAAAAATGATCGGTTTATACAGTTTTATTGTGTGACGTCACATCTTCAGGAGTCAGTATTACACATTTTGAAAAAATTCAAAACGATGGTTATCTGGATTTAACAAACTACAAAAACTCATTTCTGACATGCTCCACTACATCATTGTGTTATTTAATTATATTTTATATGATAAGTATAACAGTTCCCTTTTTCTGAAGGGAACAATTAACAAAATATTATGCTAATTAAAATAACTTTCAAAAAAGTACTCTTTTGACAATTTTCTTCAGAGGCGGATTAGGTTGTAACAAAAAACATTTTAAACCTCCCTACCCAAATTCAGCACATTTATTCATCACGTATACAGTTGGATACCTTCGAGATGTGGTGCAGGAGACGGATGCTTCGAATGCCGTGAACCGTGAGTCGCTCAAATGAGGAGGTAAAGATTACAGAAATTTATGTTAAATTAAATTCGGTGAAACTACTAATTAACAACCTAACACTACTTTTACTGTCCATATTCCAGTTAACGACCGAATGCTTTCCGAATAGACTACAATTTTTACAGACTTCGGACGTGTTGTCAGATGAGAGTTTGGAGAAGCTCATGATCACAGGGACAAGTAAGGGAAGCGATCGAGAAGACGGTTTCCTGTAAGATGGATAGACCAAATAAAGAAGTTATAATTAATAATAACATTGGATAATTTTTATAGCGTCATTTACGTAAAAAAAAAATCAACTCCAGGGCGCTTTACATATAAACTGTTTAACACTACACTAATTTTGTATTTGCAATTAAAATTTTATGACAAGCGTTTTAGTCTCTTTTTAAATAACGTCTCTGATGTACGAGGGCAAGGAGTTCTACGCTTTTGAGCCTACCACCGCAAATGGCCAATCTCTACACATACATGGCTGGTCGGTTCTACAACCCTTCTGACGTTTGACGTCATTGTCATTGTTTTCATGGCTTACAGGGTACCGGGTCCGACGAACCCCTTGCCCTACCATCGGTAGTATGCCTTTGAGGCCTGATAAATTTTATTATTAGAATTATAACAAAAGTAAAATAACAAGCTGCATCAATAATCAGGTTGCAGGACACTGCTATCTGGCGCAGTGAATCATGCCTCTAGGAGGACGGATTTTGGGCGTTTATATCGCGACGATGCGTTCAAGTGACGTCTGACGTCTACCATTCAAGTTGTCTGGGATGCAGAGCTCTTAAAGATACAGTGGCGCCATGTTATGTGTCGTTTAGTATAATAGTTAGCAGGGTTCTTTTTAAACGCCGCGAACAATTAAATCAAAAAAGAAAAATCACTGAGCACACGTATTTTACGTTTTAGTTTTATAATCGATATAGACAAAGTGTAACTCAATTAAATTCAATTGCTTTGAGTAATATGTATGCTACAAAATAAAATAGCTTTAACATTGTATACATATTTTCACCAAAACAGCACATCGCTAATAAAAGTATTATTATTTTTAGGAATAATAAAGTTGTATCAATGTGTCCAAAATTTAATAAAAATTAATTGATAATTCTGGCGTCTGCTATCAGCTTACTCAAAGGTATTTGAGATTCTGTAAAAATAAGGTAGATGGCTCTGTCAAATGATGGAACGATTAAATGTATTAATATCAACAAAAAAAAAGGTAACATATAGGTCGAAAATTGTCGCTAAAAATAATGTCGCTGTAGCTTAGTTGGATAAAGCACCTTCCCCGGTTAGGAAAGAGATCCAGGTTCGAATCCCGGTGGCGCAACAACAATATTTTTCGATAAAATTGATTTCATATGTATATCTTTATAATTAATATATTTAATTCATATTTAAAAGTATTATTCAATGGCGACACGCCGCTGTGAAATAACTCAATTTCTCTAATTGTCTCGCTGATTCTGCTCAGCAGTGCGCCCGGCGAGCGGTGAGCGCGGGCATCCAGCACGAGCGCGAGCAGTGAGCAGAGCCGGCGCTATCGCCACGTCTGGCGGCGTCACTCACTGCCTCTCAGCACGCGATCGCGCAGTCTCCTGCGCAATAGAGTCATTCCGCTTGTCAAGCCGGATAGATGAGCTGTCTGAAGCACCGGCATTCGCTTGTCATCGGTGGTGAACATTTCTCAGTAAAAATGTGTTTTTAGCCGCAATTGCGACTAGACTAGAACCTAACCTAACCTTACCTAAACTGATAGGGGCTGCGTAACCTTTGGCGCTCTTGAGGGTTAATTCATTCAAATGTGTTTAATATCTTAAGTTCACATCATAAAAACATTTAAATTTGATGACGATTTAGCTTACACTAGTGAGGTAAATTTTTCTTATAAACACCCACAATCTGTGTAAAAATCATATATTTTTAAACGCAACGGCCAACATGGTAATTTTTACATAGCATTCCGATTAGTATAATATATCAAACAGAATATGATGAACTAGACACATTACTGGACTCACCTGGCGGAACAGCATCGTACTAGCACAACGTGACGTCAACTACACGCCGCAACGCGCGATCCACAGCATTTCGTTTCTACCTTTGTATTAGCATTCCATCGCAAACATTTTGTGTAGTACCTATTATCTTACTTAGTTCAATAAAGAAAGTATTTTCCGTGAAGTGAAGCTGTTTCTGACGCCACTTTCTGAATACCTTCCCTTTCCCATTAAGTAAATCAATATGAAATATAATACGAAAATGAATAATAAACCGACTTGGAAACAGTTTATCACTCCCCAAACATAATCTTTATTTTTAAGAAGATAATATTATTAAAATATTAAATAAATATATTAATTAGAAAGATATACATTTAAAATCAACTTTATCGAAAAATATTGCTGTTGCGCAACCGGGATTCGAACCTGGATCTCTTTCCAAACCGGGGAAGGTACATTATCCAACTATGCTACAGCGACAATATTTTTAGCGACAAATTTTTGATATTAATACATTTAATCGTTCCATTATTTGAAAGAGCCATCTACCTTATTTTTACATTTATTTACATTATTATTGTTAAGTTATAGATTATTTTTAGAACATTTTCTGTGGTGTTTTAATACAAAATTAATTTGTATTATAATCTTTCTGATCTGATCCACTCAACCTCCCAAGAGACAAATTTTAGTTTGTACCAACCTATAGGAAGATTACACATATAACATTAATAAATTCAGCAAACAATACAATAATGTTAATAATTTTCAAAAACAAACAAAGCGTCTGCAGTTGAATACAACATTTTAATGGCAATACAGCATTACATCGCAGTAAAAATTGTAATATTGTTTATCTCTCCCTTTACCTTTAGCGCGAATGGAGTTACGTTCTTGTAATTTAATTAGAACTCTTCCAATGTTGAAGACCTCTGTGAGCGAGAATGCTAGAAATTACTGTTTAAGTTTGTAAAGCAGGCGATTAAATCAACGTTAATAATTCTAACAAACGGAAATCCTGCGCCATTTGTTTTTTCTAGATTTATTGTTAAACGTTTAGTTAAACATTGTTTGCATAATTTTATTTAAAGTTTCAATTTCTGACTCGCTCTTCTCACTTATTACATTTTAATTATTAGCAAATCTCGCAATTTTTAAACATTTTTTTTTTCGATAGATTATTAAATGTGAAATATTATAATCGATTTTATGATCGTGCTGTGTTCGAGATCGAGAGAAAAAACTTTTGGAAAATTGTATTGTAATTTATAGGTTTGTTTACAACATGTGGGTATTAGAAAATTTTTGTTTCATTTTGTTAGATACTCGAGAATCATTAGAGGAAAAAATAATAACTTGTGTTTCAGGAGAAGTTTCAAGAAAAACATAGAGCTCGTAGAAAATTGCTTCATAGTTAAAGAAATCAAAAGACCAATTGTATTTGGTCTTCAAACTCTTCGAGCATCAAAAAAGAGAAGAGGAATGAAAGCATTTGTACGAAATAGTTTTCTTTGAAAAATATAATAAATAATCATAATTAAACAAACAAATTAACATCTAATGTCAATTATATACAAATATTGGTGCGTGCACCCAGCGGTGTAGTGCTAAGAGGGGTACAGGACGGTATTTTATTTTAACCCCCCCCCCCCCTTTTTTGTTATTAAAAAAATATTTTAACCAGCGATAAATTTATGCATATGTAAAAAAAAACTATCGAGATATAACATGTTAATTTAAGGATGACTACTTATTTAAAATGAGTTCACATATTTCATTTGTCTCCAAGTGCATTTGGTCAATGGTTGAAAGAATGGGAAACCGCCGTGCGCCCAGATGATCCAATTCTTAAAAAAATTATACATTTCCTCGTAATGACTTTCAAATGCTTCGGTCCTATATATTTGTTTTACATTCTCATATATCCGTCCACTGAACGATATTTGACGTTCAAAATTCTATGTTGAATATTTTGTATCAAAATATTTTTAAACATGCAATGCAATGAAGTAAGTTACATGTCAAAAGAAGTGCCCTGGCCCCACTACACCACTGTATATATGTACCGATAATGTAAGAGTGTACGATCTAACTGACTAACTTAGGATTTCTCTGAGGGGTAAGCAGAGAGGATAGAGCACCACACATCTACATTTATCAAGTATGCGTGAGAAGACTCACGAATACTCGTCGATTGTTGAGGCTTCTAACAGGATTATCTTCCAGTATCTGGTTTATCTGGTCGTGCCAAATTTCTCCTCCTTCTCCTGGGTCCTCTATTTCTGATGCCATCCAAATCTCGCGCCATATATCTTTCTCTCTTCGTTTATTTGTTCTACATGACCAAATCACCAAAGTAAATTATTACACAAACTCTATTATTTTATTTGGCCATAAATATTATTAATTCTCGAACATTCTTCCCGTCATTATTGACGGGGTTTTTTCTTTTTTCTAGTGCCGTTATAATTGCGCTTAATGATTCGTAACTCATATTATAATACAATATACCTACTATATTAGCTATAGCGAGCGCACGAACCAAAAACACATTGTTTTCGTATCCGACTCATTGACAGGGGCGTATCTATCCATCGAGGAGCAATTGGAGCAGGTTGCTCTACAAAACATACTCAACAAAAATATACATTTATGCATACATTATGATTGATTCTTACTGCATTAGTTCCGCATTTCTAAAGCGCATATTTTTTAATATTCATTCCAAACATGTTTTATTACGCGCTTGCTACGCGGGTTAAAATTAATTATATAAATCATAGGTTTTAACCGTTTCATTTTGCTACCTGCAAGTATAAAACTAATTCAATATTTTGGAGTTGGTTTTCAGCTTAGCAATAAAATAAACAATGTATCTTGTTAGGTACCTACCGAACCCCCAAAATATTTTGTAAATAATTCCCAAACACACGGATGCCACCTGGTGACGTAAATACTAATTATTATGGTCCACGGTCACGATCTCTTTTACTTAAAAAAATTGTTGGTTAAGTGAGTAGGTTAGGCTGGGTTAGGTTATTCTTAAGCGTGAACAATCCCCGTCAAATTAACAGAATTGTTGGATAGTTTTGAGTGGAAAGTGCTGCGGAGAATTGATGGACCTGTGCGGGATGGGGATGTTCTGATCATAAGACACAATGACGAGTTGTATTGTATTCATCAGTACACTACTCCATCCACATGAAACTAGAGCAACTCGGGTGAAGGGTCACTTCATGTCTGAAGAATCTTTAATGGAAACCCAGGCGGAGCGAGAAAAATGGGAAGACCCCGACTTCGCTGGTAGGATGACGTGAAGAAGGACGCGGAAGATCTTCAAGTGACCCGTCCTACTTACAGTCTTGCAGGTTGGCTGCCATACCGTGTTACATACTGTATGGTCGCCAATCAAGAACCATTTACTGTCCCCCGTGAACTTTATTTAAAGACTTAGGTACACAATCAGACTAAATTTGTTGAGAAATAATCCTAAACAAAAAAAATGTATTTAAAAAGAGACAGATGTACGGATAACGATGTCACTAATAAAATAAAATATTAAAATCGTGCAGAGAGACCGACAATAACCGAACAAAAGTACTGGATTATTCAAAATGATAGACTCAATTTTGTAACTCTATATTTCCCACAAAAAAAGCCACAGGGCATGAGATCAGAAGATCCCGGGGGCCAGATCTGAAGAGCCGGGTCCTTATTCCTATGACCTATCCATCGTTGAGGTCATGAGGTGTAGCTCCGTTGAAAGATGAAGTCTTCTGAATCTTAATTTAATTGCGGAAGAAGCCGGTATTCCAGCATTCCGAGATTCGTTACCCTAATAACCGTGTTTTCCGCAAATAATAATGGTCCATAAACCTTTCTTTGCGATACGGAACAAAACACATTAACCTTCGGTGAGTCTCTCTCATGGGGATTTTGTAAACCCCATGTGCAAACGTTGTGTCTGTTATTTACCGCTAAAGTGGAACTTAGCTTCATCACTAAAAATTAAACGCGGGATAAAATTGACATCTTCCATGTTTTCAAACATTTGTCATTACCATGAAAAGAGCCTGCACGAGTATTTTTGGACCTCCTCTATCAATTGCTATATAGATCATTCATAAGCAAATATAGCAGTATGAAATTGAGTCCATCATTTTCAATAACCTTGTTTACTCCAAGTTTTATTCAATTCAGGTGTTCTTCTGCAACGAAATTCATCATGTTACTAAGCCGATGCATTCGTGTTATTGGCAAGATTACGGCAATTATTTCTATGGATACCTACTAGTGATGAGCTCAAAATCACGAACCGCGAGTCAATCACTGATATCTTTGTGTCACTCACTATTAGTGATTGAATATCTGGGAATATTGTGATTCATTTTTAATTTTATTTATATTTGATTGTGAACCGTGATTCGGTGCCAAAAATGTTCATGAAGGAATGACGTTATAATTCGTGATCAGCGCCATCTAGTAGATTCTGCCGAAACGCTGAGAATTTGACCCGAAAAATGAATATTTTTCAGTCACAATAACAGTAATGAGTCAACAGTAGCATTTTACCTACAAAGAACTGAAAATGTTTAAAGATTTTCATCCAGATAAGTACAGAGTACCGAAGACAGTCGCCGAGAACTGAAACATGTGGAAATAAAAGATTCAGGAAGCCAGGAGGCTGCATTAAATTGTGCCACATGACAAACATTTATAGTATACAATTTACAAATTTCTATTAACGAACCGCTCGGGACATCACCGACTATAAAGATCAAATAAGACACGTACGATTGCATTGGAACGTCAACATAGTCAGCGATGATTTAAAAGCTCCGTCGTACAAATTTCAGCGATATCTACCCACATTGTTCAGCGCCCACATTAATCATCCGAAATCAAACAAATGAGACTGCGATAAAAAATGTTGTTAGAACAGCTTCGTCTCGCGCGGGGGATAAATTGATGAATACGGTTTGCAGTTGGTACCCGTGTATCCCCCACGGGACGCGGGCCCGGCGCGGCGCTCCCGCGCCGCCGGACCGGCGGACCACGCCAACGCAAAAAGAGAACAATCCTCCGACACCTCCGCGGGATTTATGCCCTGTCGGCGCTCATTTTAACTTTCGCAATTGAATAAAGCGGATTCAATCGTTATTAATACTATTTCGATTACTCCGTACTACGAAAAGCTGACTAAAGTAAACACAATTTGTGATTTAGCGCGAGAAATTAAATCATTCTACACAGTACAGCCAACCGCAAATTATTCCAGAATAGATAAATTTATATACAGGTTACAAGTTTATTTTATATAATTATTTGTCTAATTTTAACATTAATTTTAATTATACATTTTTTTTTACACGACAACGCATATTTTTAGTGTTACTTACATACGATAATTGATTTTATTAATTTTAAATAGCAATAAATTACCTTTTGTTAACGCTCAAACCAAGCATATGTGAAAAAAAATTTCGAACTGTAACATGTAAATTTATTTTTGAGTTCACATATTTCATTTATCTTCAAGTGCATCTGGTCAATGGTTGAAAGAATGGGATACCGCCGCAGCCCAGATGACCCAATTCTTATAAAAAAAAAAACGTATACATTTACTCGTAATGACATTCACGCATGCTCCGGTCCTGTATACTTTTTTGAATTCTCATAATATCCGTCAATATTTGATGTACATAATTTTAAGCCGGAATTTATTTCCAAAATATTTTTTTAATGTACTTGAAAAGTAAGCTCCGCGTCAAAAAAGTAACAGAGCGGCGCCCTAGCTCGAAAAGGAGTGCCAACAATGCATATATGTATATTTGCATTTTTTTTTAATCAATGAATTCTAGCGTAAACTATCTTACATGAGTCATACAATATTTAGTGTCAATTTTTATCCGTAGAATGATATAATGTCATAAGTTGGCACTCATATTCATTCGAACGACATGCACTTTTTACAAGAAGTGTAAAAAATTTATAATCTTCAATGAAACTACATACAGTAATAAATACTACAGTCAAATTTGGATTAAATGGGTATACATTTGGATTTACAGTGAACAATTTTAAAATTATTCTCTTCGATAATTGACATTTTCAAGTTAGAACATTTTATTAGGAGAACACATTATTATTGTGAAGTTGTAATTATTCAGAACAGACGGTCTGTGATATTTTAAATATGAATTAAATATATTAATTAGAAAGATATACATATAAAATCAATTCTATCGAAAAATATTGTTGTTGCGCTACCGGGATTCGAACCTGGATCTCTTTCCTAACCGGGGAAGGTGCATTATCCAACTATGCTACAGCGTATATTTTGAAAGCAAATGTACAAAATGTTTGCTTTTACATCGGCATTTTTAAAGTGACAATTTTGTAATGAATTTTTTTTTCTGCATATATCGTTCTGGCAGCCATACTGGATTTAACATCAATATTAATCAATAGTCATTAAAATTTATGAGGAATTTTTTGTAATTTTATCAAAACATAGTTTAGTGGAGCACGTTTAATATGAAATAATGGGGACAGAAATATTATTTCATGTTAAAGGAATTTCATGTTCACCAAAAATTCACCAATGTCTTTAATGTCGTAATAAAAATTTAAAAATGATTGATCAATGAATTCATCTATTTAAAATGGTTAAGGCTTAATCAATAAAAATATATTCATAAACAAAAACAATTTAGTATTGACGCTGTCGACGTAATTGCATAAAATGTAAAATAATTATAATCAGAGTAATGCCAATTGGAATGCAAAGTTGAGATATAAAATCATAAACTTTTCATAGTTCGGTGATGACAAGTTCAGACAGTGCGGCCAGCTGTTTAAAATACTAAAGAATAAGCCCATTTGTTTTTTTTTTTCCAATTCCTTAGAGTCTACGATACTCTGAGTACTCTACATGCGGCTAGACCGCCTAATCTACTACTACAAGTGCATCAGCGCTAATCACTTTGACACTTTTACAAACTACCTTATTATTATAAACATCATATGTGTTTTATATTAATACATGAATTGGAAGGGTAAAAAATTACTGATAAAAAACCCTCTAAACAATTTACTGGAAGTTAAGTATTTCAAATTAATCTAAGCCCATTTGTTCAAAATTGTAAGGTTGTTATGGGGGCAAGTACCTATTGACTGTTCAGATGTCACTGTTGTCAAGATAAAGTTGAGTCATAAATTTGGTGATGACACGTGAAATCTTTTCATGTTAAACGTTTTGTGTTTCATGTTAAAAGAAAATAAATGCAGAAATCACATCGACTTTTCATGTTAAACGTGCCACACTGTATATGAAAATATGAGTTTCAATTCTACTCTACTCAAATAAGCACTACAAAAATAGATATCCCATTAATATTAAAAACTGTATTTAATTAAGATCTGTCCGTTTTTTCGATGACCACTAAAAATACAAAATTATCGCATCCCAGTAGAGCATCAAACCAGAAAATCCCATTATATTGTAACTGGCACTTATTTAAATAGGCTGTTGGTACATTTAAGGCTCTCGATGTTTACAGACACCCCACAAAGCCTTTCATACAAATGCTGGCCGCCAGTTTTATTTAGTATAGTTATGGTTATGGCCCGAGTAAATTTCTTTTGATCGCAACGAAATGCGGTCCGCGGGTCAGCCTAGTTCGTCCCGACGAGCCTACATTGTTTCATTTACAGGCGCCTCACCCCAAATGTAAACCTAACCGATATAATTCTTAACGTTAACGACCCTATTCAAATAACAGGTAAATTAATAATTCTGTGATCTTCTAATATTTTCTCAGACACGGTATGTAAATACAAGAATATAATAAACGTAACCCAATAAAAAATGATTTGAATATTCATATTACGAGATTGTACAAACTGGGAATGATGACGGGAAATTAATAATTTTCATAACCTTAATTTAATCAATGGAAAAATTTTAAATATGAATTAATATATTTAATTCATATTTAAAATATCACAGACCTATGTTCTGAATAATTACAACTTAACAATAAGAATGTGTTCTCCTAAATAATAAAGTTGTATCAATGTGTCCAAAATTTAATAAAAATGAATTGATAATTCTGGCGTCTGCTATCAGTTTACTCAAAGGTATTTGAGATTCTGTAAAAATAATGTAGATGGCTCTGTCAAATGATGGAACGATTAAATGTATTAATATCAAAAAGGTAACATATAGGGTCGAAAATTGTCGCTAAAAATATTGTCGCTGTAGCTTAGTTGGATAAAGCACCTTCCCCGGTTAGGAAAGAGATCCAGGCTCGTATCCCGGTGGCGCAACAATAATATTTTTCGATTAAATTGATTTTATATGTATATCTTTCTAATTAATATATTTAATTCATATTTAAAATATCACAGACCGTCTGTTCTGAATAATTACAACTTTACAATAAGAATGTGTTCTCCTAAATAATGGAAAAATTATTTACTGTGATAATGCACTCTTGCACGTTACACAGGTTGGGTCAGTAGAAAATATTAGAGAAATTATGTTCCTAATACTGTGTTATCCTGTTTCTTTCATACAGTCCACTGTGATAATCCCTAACAGAAAGGACCCACCCTTACCCGGAACTATTAAAGAAATATTGTTGATGTTTGTAGCGTTGACTTTGTGGTTACACATAATTTAAAATTGAATTTATATTTCACTTTATTTAAACTACTGTGTTGTTTTTACGTCAACCGTTCCTAACGAAGATACGTTAGTATCAAAAGCGGTTGACATAAAACAACACAGTAAATACCTTTTTTAATGTTATAGGAATAGTTACTCTCGTGTCAGTTCCTCTCGACAAAGCCAAGCAACGCGGGTCTTATGTAACCATAATTTGGCTAATGTTCATTACTCCTTTATACTAGCTTTCAGCGGTATTTATTAAGAAACAAATAGTATACACTAAAAGTTAATAACAAAATATTTGATTAAAGTTGAAAACACATTGAGTCTTTGATTAGTAATGTGATTATAGTTACAAGAGAGAGATAAAGTTTGTAGTGTCATAGAAACGCTCCTTGAAGGGAGATTTAGACAGAACATGGACATAAAGATTTTGAGTCTCGCTCAGCACAATCACGACAGGGTGGGCACTTTTTAAATCGCCCCTGTGCGGTAATCGCGTGAAGGAGGGGCGCCCGGGTGACGTAAGCGCGTGGGAGTTTGGTTTTTGAAAATTTAGTCGTAATAGATCGGTTCTGCGTAAAACAGCATTTAAAAAACATTTGGCCCATCCTATATAATTAACAACCGTTCTTGTTATTATGATGATATTTTTAAGTGATTTTGTACTCGATACAATCTCTGAGATTAGATTCTCAATTCTCAATCTCCCATTAGATTCTTTGGAGATTACTCTCGGCTTTCGTATTGGTCGTGTATACTATTTCTCAGAGATTCGCCGGTTTGCGCCTCACTTCACGCTTCTTGTACATCAAATATCAAATGTCGGTCCATTGACCATTTATGTTCCGTTCGTCAGTTCTCCTCATCTCATCTCCCCCATTTCGTTTCGTGAATTTGAAACTCCCCAGCAGCAGAACGGAATAAATGACAGTAATTTAATACATCTGCTTGTCTAACTTTCAGAATAAATAGTTGTAGGTGTTAATGGTTCCAGGTTTTGGACATAGTCTCTATGTCAAATGTATTGTACTGTACAATGATTTGACATTATAGCGCACACAAAAATAAAGAACCATGTTGCAGTATGCTGATTTATCCTATGTAAGATCACGCACTTTGGACATTAAACTACTTTCTGAGGTTACAAAACCAAGGTAACCCTTTTTCTCATTTTCTCATTGCGTTGAATGTGTCCAAAGTACGCAGCTCTCCTTCGTTCAATAGTTATTAGTTCTCTTTGTTTATTCATGCGTCCTCATTGTTAATGCGGTCAACCCAGGAGTTCTTTAGCATACGTCGATATATCCACAAAATACTAACTTTACTTATATATATACTTTTTACACAAACCACATATTTATTTTTTAATTTCTCCCTCATCACACAGCATTGAATCAAAATTACACATAGGATTTTTTATTCATATATACATAATAATCTAAAAATTAATAAAATCTCCGGGGAGAAACAACAGGCTACAGCAGTACATGTAAGATTTCATTAATATTTTAAATATTAATTGAATAAGCCTGGATCGGTTCCCAAGGAGGATAAATAAATGCTGCATCGCCCATCGTTTAACCCAAGGTGAAGTTTATCTAAACTTCTGACCCCGGCCTAGAGGTCAATCCTCGTATTCGACTTGACGGATAATATTTTTTATCGCCCGAAAGGTTCGAGGCTCGGATAAGGCCGAAAGAGGGTTCGGATAATGACATAATTAAATAATGTAAATTCAGAAACAATAATATCCTGCTGAGAAAAGTCATATTTCACCACCCGGTATAAATATTCGAAATGACCTAGCTACAGGGTGCTCCTTAGGAAACGAATTTATTTACATCACTGATTCGTTTATTACAAGTTTATTTTATAAGAAAAACATACAGTTAATCGATATAAACAAAAATCATAATGAAAATGTAACAAAACTTGAACCAATTACATGTTTTCTCTGAAATAACAATATAATCTTATACATTGAAGACAGCAATTTGAAAAGGACTTATTAAGTAGATAAATAGCTTGATAAGACTTTAACAGGAAACTAATTTTATGCTACAAAAAAAAAGAAAAAGGAATGAACTTTCTCCTCTATTGCAGAAATACAAAATACGATTGTTTGATGTCATTTTGATAAACTTTTGTAACACTACTGAATTTATCTAAAATATATTTTGATAATAAATAAATAACGAATTTTTCTAAATCGTGTAGAAATTATTAGAAAGTTTAAAATCATTTTTACGTTTTGCATGGATTTCCTTTCGTCGCTAACATAGTTTTTTTATAATGATATAAAAAACTATGTTAGTTACATCCCCAAACAATGTATATACACACACATTTTACACAGGTGAATTACATATGCACATTTTGTAAACACATTTAAGCATCCTGTAGCTACGGTAATAAAACCGAGTCGGGGAACAAACCGGGTGAGAAAAACTGCGTCCCGGCGACCAAAGACGAAGCGGAAAATTAAAAACAAAAAGCTTGTTTGTAAATTGACAGGCGGATGTAATTGATTGCCAGCGAAGGCGCCATGGACCCTCTCATATGCATAATGATCCCTTCCCGTCGTTTCTGTTATTCAATATTCTAATTCCCGCGTGGCACCGGGGACGCGGACTCGACAAATCCAAATGGATGCTCCAGAAAAAAGGTATTTTTTTATTCAATATTTTTAATCGCAAATTATCCCGAGATGGCAAAGAAAGAACTGGTAATTAGTAAAAACCAGTGGATTTCTGTTGACTGGGTCAGTGAAATATTTAACTAATATTTAGTTTTATTTAAAACAAATAATTTCCTCTCTCGAACATTGTAAGAAGCGAGTATTAGGACGGCAAGGTCGGTAATGATATCGAAAGGAGGATGATTGCGGGAAGTAAAGTGAATGGTAGTCTGACTATAATTATCGTCAATAGATATTTGTCAAACGAAGCAAAATTGGCGATGCATAATGGAGTTAAGATGCCAACACTAATGTATGAAAGTGAAGCCTGAAATGGGCAAAAAAGGACCTGACACGACCAAATACTGGAGAACGACCCTCTTAGAAGATTCAATAACCGAAGACCGTGCATGAGATGACGCGACAAGGATGGCGTGCCAAGACAGAAGAGTGTAGCGGTCCTTCCTGTCTGCTTAACCCTGTAGAGAAACGGCGTGATGATAAGTTAGTTAGTTAGTCAGTGTTAAAAAACAGTCTGAGATAAGCAATTATTTTCTCGTGTTGTTTGATTCTTTTGTAATATAGTTGGTAGTAGAAAGTAAAGTTACATACATACATAGCTAAATTTGAAAAGCAGAATCAAATCAACAATGTTCCATAAAAAAAATTTAACCGTATTTTTATCGTGAGTATTTTAGGGGTGTTTTTCAGGTTGACAATTCAGTCTACTTTGATTCCTCTTCTGCCAGCTCCAGACCTCACTTCCGTGTCGTGAAATATAATATCTTACTGAAATTTAAAAGATGACTATTTGCAAAGAGGATTTAGTTATTTATAATATTCAGCTTGCTATTAACACTTTTTCTTATTTATAAAATTTCAAATTTATCTAACTGTAAACCCCTAGTATTTGTATATATAATTTTTAAACCCTTGTTAATATCAAAAGAATGGATTGTTTCCAAAAGATGATTGGATAATTCGGAATAGTTGCAAATAGTCATCATTTAAATTTGTTTTCATATAAATTCTTACTTATTCACCACTTTATAGTTTTGTTTTTATCTATGCTTGTATTTTTTAATTTCAGTACACATTGTTTCCATAGGTGTCGAAGCATGTAATCGAAACAATTAATAAAATACATAATCAGTGATACCAGGATTCCATTGTGTACCGCTAGTTTTGCCTCGGTTGACAAGTTCCAAAATATAATTCAATTCAATGCTCCGTTCACTTTATTCCCTGCAATCACCCTCCTTTCCGTTTCTATCAAACATACTTCCTAAATACACAAACTCATCTACTTGTTCCAAACATTCATTACCTACAAGTGTTTTGCACGGTGTCTTACTTTCCTTCTTCTCGAATACCATCACCTTCGACTTGCTAACATCTATAATAAGGTCGCTTTCCTTGCATCCATCGTACATTCTACTCACTAGACTGTAATTCTTGTTCATTATTCGCCATTAGTACTGCATCAACGGCATAAAATAAACAACATATAATCAAATCGCCTATTTTTACTCCTTCATTCTTACATTCCAGTTCTTTCACACAATTATCCAAAATTTTTTTTTTTTTATTAATATTAAAAATATAATACAATTTCAATAATCAGTGGATATATATATTTTAACATTTGTTTCTTCTCTGTGAGAGCAAGACTCGTGTATAGAGAAGGAGTATATTCGAGTTAATTTATGTTTCAGTTAGTCTGTGTACATATTTTTTTAACTTCAGTTACAAATTTATGATAGTCCGTAATTTTTCTAATTGTGATGGGAAGATTGTTAAAAAATTTGATACCTTGATAAATATATTGATTTTGAGTTGCGGTATATTTTAGTTTTGGGATATCAATTTGATCTCTATATCTTGCAGATCGGAATTCGCTTCTAAAATTTAATTGATTTTTAATTTTGAAAATTTGAATTATTGAATTTTTTTTGTATTTGTCTACTATTTTTGGTACTTTAAAATCTGTGAAAAGTTGTATACTTGGATAGTCTTTTTTTTTAGAAAAAATTTTATTATCATTTTTTGAGTGATTTCTAATATAATATACAAGTTGAACAGCCTTGGAAACATTACACAACCCTGCTAGACACCCTTTGTAATGTCAAACCATGGTGTGAATAATTCATTGACATCTCCGAATTGAAGTACATATAATTATAAACATTATTACATATTGCTGAGAAAAAAATGAATATTCGTAACTAAACTGTATGTAATCTAAATTTACGAGTTGCATTTAAAATAATTATTCTTAGTTAAAAACGATAAAATTATATCACGAACCCTCGAGGCATTTGAAAAGGCTCTAGTGCACAATGTAATACGGCTTTACAAAATTTGACGTAACAATAAAAAATCATTTAACAAAGACTCAGATATTGGCGAGATGTCAGTCATATTATTATCGATAATGTTAACAGCCGCCACATGTCGGGTTCCTCGTAATTTATGACTTCTTGAAACTGGCCGTGCGGGGCAAACTGGGGGCGGGTCGATCACTATTTGTTGGTGGATTTATTCCTTCCTTTCTTCAGTCCTCTGTATTTATATTTTTTTTCCCATCCATCTGTCCTCACTCACCACCAGTTTCTCCTTGATCACGGAGAAATTAACAACAAATTAGTATATTACATTATTATACAAATTAATATCGACCAAACTGAATCCGTGAATGCATGTCGAACCCTTTCATCCAGTTTATATCGATGCACCGACTGTTGATCCCCCGACAGCAATCATGTTTTCATAATTATTAGTTTTTTAATTTATCAACTGAAATTATATATATGTTGATTGCTACCAATAAAGAAAGCACATAGGGGCGTCAAATGTGTAGTTTTTAAATTCACTAACTGTGATGTCCTCGGAATGGTGGGATGGTGTGTGTATGTGTGTATGTGTGCCGCACCGCCGGTGCGGGTATGTGAGGCTATAAAGAGTGCGCGCAGGAGTGCGCGCGTCTCTTTTGTCTGCGGTTCATCGACTTAATAGTTTGACCTATACCTTGTAGCTAATTGAAATAAAAGATTAATTGTTAGAAAGTCTATTTCTTGGACCTTCATATTACGAGGTGTAAACTAAATATGTACTAAGAAGTCAAGTGCGTAACACTAACTAACATCTCATCTTTTTTCTGTAATATGCATCTTGATTGATTTCATGTTAATTCTTGTGAGTTACACTTGTCTTGCTTCTGTTAAGAGAAACTGATACACGAGTGAAAACTCTTCGATACTTTTCGGTATAAACTGGTCTCACAAAGTCTGATAAATATGTTACAATAATATAAAGTAAATAAATACAATATTTTTCCAAATAGAGAGATCATAATTAAGGCTTCTGTGCTGAATGGCGGCTCTCGAGACCGCTGTGTTGAATGGCGGCTCTCAAGGCTGCCGTGCCGAATGGCGGTTCCCACTTTTCGGCCTCTTGCGCTATGTTGGCTGATATGATATTATTAAACAATTTAAAAAAATTGTTTTTCCGAAAGTGAAGTCTACTATTACTTCTTCTTTTAGGATGCGCCATGAGAGACTGTGATTAATAAGACATGCATAGAAAAATCAACAAACGTTGAGGTCCTGGGTCCCGGTAAAAGGAAAACGTCGTCGCTAGTTCGGCCAGATATCTGAAACGGATGTGCGGGTGTGCGCGTGCATTCAAATTGGCATCATACCGCACACAAAAAAATATAGCGCGCACACGATTTTTAACAAGATTTCTTCTTCATGTGTCAAGGTTGGCAACCATGTTGCAATATGTAGAATTATCCTGTATAACATCACCAATATTTTAAAAAATTGGACCACTTTCTGAAGTTACACAGCCAAGATCAACACCTCTGCTACCACTCCAAAATCTATTGATCAACTGTTTCGAGCTGTTGCAAACGAAATAATGATATTTTAATACAAATTAAATGCATCAATTAGAAAGATATACACGCCACTGGTGGCAGCTAAAATATATTTTTTTAAGTTGGCTTTTAAATAAAAGAACGACATATTTGAAAGTGCAACATATAAGTTCGAAAATTTGTCATCAACTCACTGTGTTGGTGTAGCATAATCGGTTAATGCATTTCCCCGGATAGGAAGAGATCTAGACTCGTATCTCGGTGGCAACAACAATATTTTTTCGATAAATTGATTTTATATGTACATCTTTTTTTTGATGCATTTAATCTGAATTAAAATATCACGCAACTATATTCTGAAAAAAACTACAACTTCACAATAATAATGTGATTTTTTTTTTTAAATAATGACCGCTAATAATTGATAACTGGACAAGTACTACAAGAAGAAGAAGTTTAGAACTTGTACCATTGTAATGATTCGACTCGAGATCGCATAGAAGACAGTTCAGCTACAAACTGCAAAATCATTAGATGGAGCCTAAAACGGCCATATATTAGTCAGCATTTAATGAAAACAGATCGATACCAATGTATAAATATATTATAATACAAAATTTTAAATTTGCCCCAATGTTAAATGGCTACAATATAATATTTATAACACTCCGTCCCGCGGATGATATACGGACCTCGTAAATTACCGGGGGAAGGTTCGACCCATTCAATTAGGACTTTACATATTTATATGTTTAAATAATGCAATTTATTTTAATAGTTAAAACAAACATAATTTAAGTTAGTTATGCGCATGCGCTGGGCAAACATTTTTTATTTATTTACCTGTCTGAGTGCGATAAATTTAGTTTGAAACGTCCCGAAGCGAAGGGATCGGGCTCGTTATGCGCCGGAGCCCCGTCCTTTCAGGCTTCCGAGGGCCAGGATTGAGGAAGTCTCTACACACACACACACTCACACGCACACATACTTACACCTCCCTTCCACCTCTATAATGAGACGACTGCAGCTTGTTGCCAACGTTGATCTTAGTTGCACTGGGAATCGGAATTGATATTATTTATTTGATGCACCAGAATACGATGAAAAAAAATGTTATCTATCCAGTAAATAGTTACTGATAGAATAGAAAAACATATAGAAATAGACATCAAAAGCAAGATAATTATGGCTTTCATGGTTACAAAAAATCTCTTTCAGAACTGAACAGTTACAGGAATCAGTAAGATTTTTCTAGTGACTTAAAGAAGAAGAAAGGTCCTCCAATATTAAGCGAATTTCGAATCAATTTTCTTTGAGCAAATAAAGCACGATAAATCTACCTGAAATTTCTTCCAGCACTCCATCTGCATATGAAAGGAAAGGATATTTCACATTAGGTAGAGGCTACAGTACCTACTTTGTAATTTTTTACACTTTTCTCTAGGATCAATATTAACGGATTCACGATTTTTTTTTAATTTTGTACAGGCGCCATTTTGAAACAAGGTCAATTTACCGAAATCTGAGAAGAATTACGGGGAGTATCGTGTCCACAAAAACTGTAATGCCCTTTTAAGATATGATGATATCGGCACATATCTTGACAGCATGACTTCGAAGAAAATGTATTGAAATTTATCGAAAGTTCATAAGCGTTCACCGTCATGAGACTTTCTTCAATAACATAATATGGAAAGACAGAACAAAAACTATAACAATTGAGTTTATTTGAACCCTCAAGGTTCCAGTATTCCTCTATGGAATATGTCTCAAAGCGTCAGAATGGAAGTAAATCAAAGTTTCTCTTAAAAACAAAGGTTACTATTTACTTTTTATAGTACAGTCAAAATTAACTACTGATCACACAACCGGCACTTGACGATGATGCAAATAGTGGAGTTAGTTGGCGTTTTATCCTCTTTAGCCAGGGTCGAGTGGAACGGCTGGCGGAGATGTTCCACGAATACCACATTATTGAATCGTATTCCAAATCGTGTAAGATTTCACGATTAGATGATAGAAGCTTCAATTATCTCGGGTCCATAATTACTGACGATATTAGCTGCGAAAAATCAAACGAAAAATCCCATGTCCAGACTTGATAAAATATAGAAAGTCTGCGGTATACACCAAATAACCAAGGTCCGGCTTGCACAATCTCCAGTGCATTACATATTTCTGCATGGTTTTAAATCGTGGACTCTGAAGGCAAGAGAGAGAAGACGGATTGATGTCTATGAGATGTGCTGCTAAAGATGCATGTTGCGCTTACCGTGGACGGTAAGGCGCACGAATGTGTCCATTCTACAGGAGCTGAAAATCAAGAGCATACTCTGAACAATTCACCTAAGATGAGAAGAGAAAGGTCTCCCAACTAGTGGAAAAGGCAACAGGCACTTTGCAGGATGCTGAGAAATGTGAAGGAGTATTGTCAAGTTCGTGAGTTCATTCACAATCCTTAATCATGAGAGACCGATGTGGATTATAATGATGGGTGTTATTTGTGTAAAGTAATTAGGTTCAATGATGGCATTACAAATTTCATTATAAGGCATTCCAAATCTTAACAATAGATACTCTCGCGACTAGCTAATTAGGCAAACATCGCGGGTTTATTTTCGTTAAACAAGGCACGAAACAAGATGGCGACAGGCGTCTAACAATGTGGTATAATGAATGAGGCCTCCCTTATATGGCCGATCGTGCATTATGTACCTGAATTAAAGTTGTTTTCATTAACAGATATCCTAAAATGGCGGATTCAATGGCCACAAAATTAGGTAATTAAATAACTATAAAGCGTGTGAACGGCTCTTGGAGTGTGTGGGTTGTAACGATATCCAGAGGACTGTCAAATATATTTTAGGTTATAACTATAATCGCTTTTCTAAAATAGTCTCGAGTAATTAAGTTTACATAATTGCATGTTCACAATAGATGTGAGCATAAAATCACGGACTGTGAGCCAATCACCGATATCTTTAAGTTACGATCATTGACAGTGATCGAATCACTAATTCATAATTATGTATTTTTTAATTAAGTTAATTAATTAACAACATGTAATGGGTACAAATATTTCTTAATATAATGTATATGGCCTAAACAGAATTACTAATTAAGCAATAAAAACATTATGCATTGAAATTAGTGGTAGACATAGGATGCATGTAAAGTCGCCGATTTAAAGACTATTAACTAAATAAAATTATTATTGAAATAAATGACTTTGAAGCTTTTGATGGTGCACTTATAAATTCTAAAAAAGTCCGTTCTGTACTTAGGATCTTTTTATTTTCTTTTGTTAATATATACAGATAAAAAATATTTTAATACAAAGCAAATGTATCAATTAGAAAGGTACACAGAAAAATTTAATTTATCAAAAAAAAAAAAATTTTTTTGCTATCGGGATCTTTTCTTTTCCTGGGAATTTAACTTGAAATACAAATTAAAACTATAAATTAAAAAGATATGCATATAAAATCAATTTATTGAAAAAATATTTTTGTTGCTACCGAGATCTCTTCCTATTCGGGAAAATACATTAACCGATTATGCTACACCAACGATTTCAAATTGATACATCAGTCGTTCCATTATTTGAAAGCCATCTTATATTTACGGAATCTTTACGGAATATTTTTCGATAAATTGATTTTATATGTATATAATTCTAATTAATACATTTTATTTGTATTAAAAATATTACAGACCTATATTCTGAAAAATTGCAACTTCACAATAAGAATGTGTTCTTAAAAATATTTTAATTAAAATATACGATTGTATCTTCTCTCACCAATATTTTATATTTAACCTTTAATATTATTTTTTTACTTACGAGATGTTAGAGCGCCACACTCTTCTGTCCTGATATACAATTCTCGTCGCATCCACAATCGGACATCTTCTCATACAAGCTCGCCGATTATTAAGGCTTCTAACAGAACCATCCTTCAGTACCTAGTTTACCTGATTGTGCCAATTTGATTAATTTTTTCCATAATTCATTATACACTCGATCGTCCCTTTATACGGTAGTTTGTTCACAGGATATCGCATAATAAAAGACTTGGTTTACGTTGGAAAATTACGAATGCATTCCAGCGTTTTACAAAACTGCATAACTTTAACCCAGAAACGCATAAAAATGGTTTATCAGGAAAATAATAAAAATAAAAAGAATAAATCTTAAAAATACAATTTTATTTAAATATTTTTTAATCAGAATTATCGTCGCTATATGATATGGCTTGGCACGATTTGTTATTTGGTTTGAAATCACTTTTAACGCGAACATGCGTATTGAGCATATTGTACCAGACATCCAAATTACTCTAATATTTATTAAGAGAACACATTCTTATTGTGAAGTTGTAATTATTCAGAACAGACGGTCTGTGATATTTTTAGGTCGGTTAATGCACTTTCCTCGGATTGGAAAGAGATCCAGGTTCGAATTCCAACAGCAACAGCAATATTTTATATGTATATCTTTCTAATTAATAATTAATATTTGTTTATATCCGTAAAAGCGCAACTGCTGAAATGACAATAAAAGAGATATGTGTGCATTAGTGTGTCCGTGTATCTGTTTGTCTTCTTTCTATACTTGTCTGTTCGTCTTCTTTCTTGGTCAGGTCCTTCGTTGAGATAACAAGCTAAATGTTTATGTAGAAGTTTGAAAATATAAAGAAAAGAAAAAGAAAAAGGTACGCTAACACGACACACAAACCAGCCACTGCGCGTGCCCAAGATGTCCCGAAACTCGTGGATCCAGGATTGGACTGTTCAGTCACCTGAGGAAGCACAATCGTGAAGAACACAAGAAACAGCCGATAATGATGACGAAAATAAATTACCTCGATACCAAAAGTTTTTGATTGTGTTAAAAATATGTGTATTATATCTGTCGATTAGCGATTGAACATTTTTATTAGCAATATTTGAATATGTCCAAGAACACACAATTACTGGATTTTTACCTACACAGGCACTGTTATTAAACAAACATTAGATATTTCATGGAGACAAATCTATTTTTATTATATTTAATGGAAAATATATAGAATTATGGGGTAATTACAGGCCTTAACGACCTGTCTTCTGCTGTCTTAAGTGATCACTTTATATAACGTTCACCAATTCTCACCCCTCAATCTACACATTTATCAAATTTTTATAAGTTGTATATATGTCAGTATGTGAACTCGCTTCGATTACCACTACACCATCGCCATCTATGAACCAAATTAGATCATTAATTTTTCCCTTTTTTTTATACAGCATATGTATTATACTATGATAATCTGATTTTTATTGTTAAATAAATATTATATTATCCACAGAGCCTTGTAAATAGACAGTCACATTAAAAAATATTAGCCTGAATTTAACATTTTTAATAATATATCATATTTATTTAATTCATAAACTTTTAACAAAAAATAATGCGAATTTATTGATAAGACTGATAAACGAATTCCATTTATTTCTCTTAAATAATTGAATCGAGATATTACGGTTTTATGGGACGATGGTGTCAGTGGCGTTACTACGCTAATGCAGCCAATTCGGTACACCGGGGGGCACGTTAGATAGGGTCTTTTCATTTGATATTATGTAATACTTTTCCCAGCACTAATGTGGACTAATATTTTTTTTAATTCATTACAGTAAGAATTATAATTATAAAATTTAAACAGTAATTTCTCACGTATATAACCAAAACATATACAGTGAAATCCCGATTTTAAGTTTTTGAAGGGACCAACAAAAAAAATGTAAATTGGGGGGGGGGTATTAAACTGGTTATTTATTTTTTATTAAAAAAATCTAACAACGTTTTTGCTGTATCTTTTTTTGTTGTTTTTAAATAGTTATTTCAATGTTATGAATTAAATTAAAGGATTCTGGTGGTACATTGCTAATACTAGTCAAATATGCCTCACGGCATCGTCCTTTGTTGGAACTGGGTTTATAGGATGGGCAGACTTTTCTTTATTTTTATTTTATTTTATTCGGAAAACATACAGTTTATCAGTAAATACGAAAATCATAATAAAAGCTAAACAGAAACGAAAAAGGTCTTTATAGGAGGTTCTTCTTCTGTCAAGTTTTCGTTTATGCGACGTTTATTATTTCATCAATTTCTACTACGTCCTATGTCATTACGTTAGAGTCAATGTCTAAGTAAATCTGCAAGGGTTATTCATACATTCTTTCTCAGCCATCGATGTTGTCTAGACTATCTTTTATGCAGTTTTCTTGCTGAATCCAGCGTATAAAAAATAATCAAACAATGAAACGTATAAATTACGTAGGTATAAGAATGAAAAATGCGTATATACGACAAGCAAACGACCAACACACTCTTGGCTCTATGGCGAAGAGCAAACAAATTTCAATAAATTTTAGGTGTTAATTGCGGGAAAGACAAACGTAAAATAGGGTTTGTAATATACTAAAACGACACATGACTGCAGAAATAACAAATGGAGGGAAAACGTGAATTCCGGGCATGTAAAATCGGGGTTCCACTGTATATATTATATTGATGTATCTAATATGTTAGGTCAGCGACCAGACCTTCGTCACAAAGCAAAATGCATATAAACATCTAAAAACACATATAATATTGTTATTATATTGAATGTTTATTAGAAATAAAATACACTAATTTTGTTCTTATTATTTAATGGGAAAAAATGAGTAGTACTTAATATTCCTAAGTATTAGGTTGACACAATTATCCGCCGTTTTTTTAAAATTATATTGTATTATTATATTGTAAATTATATTGTAACATAACTGCTCCGCACAAGAAACAAGAAATGAAACAAGGGTGGTTTGTCGATCTTCGCTTCTCTGGACATTTTATTTCAGTTATAACAATACATTCATTCATTCATTCAAGCAGCAACAGGTGCCGCCGTGACGCGTTTTTATCAAAAATGATAGCCTTTGTTTACCGAAATCTCTCTCACGTATTCTTAGCGCCTCGCTGATAATTCACTGTTTTTTTAATTGTAAACAATAATTAATTGGTGTTCAAAACAATAATAATAAAACAAACTCAAAATCTAATATTATTATGTACAATTATCATTCGGTTGCGTGGTCACCGTAATTGTAGACTGATCGATGTTGAAGTTATTAGCCAGTGCCTTAGTAGTTCAACTTTCGTCCTCTTCCACAGCCGCCAGAAGGGCTTGGTAATCAAAACTCGAAGATCGATCCTTTCCTAACTTGTCGTCTAAACTGGTATCACCAGCTTTGAAGCGAACAAACTACTCTCGGTATGCCCTTCCGCTAATCGTTTCTTCGCCGAAAAGATCGTTGAGATCGCGAAATGACTCAACAGCTTTCCATCTTTTCTCCAAGTGGTGCAGCATAATGTGACGTATATGTGTACGGTTTTCGATGCGCATTTTAATTTCCTAAATCTATTTTTTTTATACACTAAACATCTAAGTGCATCTTGTTTTACTATTTATATATATATATATATATTTATTTATTTATACATTGAACGTTGAATTTACTGTAAATTTTACGTTGTATTTATATGCTATCTACTTGCATCTTGTTTTACTATTTATATATATTTTTGTGCATAGAACAATACACATTGTTTACTACTATACCGGAAAATCACTGTCTGCTATAATACTGTAAAATACTAGTGTGGCAGACAGGTTACCCAAATTATATATCTTATTTTGCAGCAATGTTTTATACTATTATAACACACTGTACCATGACTTAATAAATAACTAAATAAAACATTAAAGAATTATATTTTGACAAATGTTAATTAAACATCAAATACAAAAAACAAAATGTCGCGAAAAAATGGCGGATAATTATGCATCAACCTAATACAATACATCTTGCCCTTCCATTCTTCATTGGCATCTAATATATTTCTTTCATTTTTCATTAGGTTCCAATGTTGTTTAGTTACGCCACTGTACGGTGTGACGCTGTGGGGTCCACCCCGGGGGGCGCAGGCCCCCTCCTACTCACACCCGTTACTTACCGTACATCGATGCGTGAAAATACGCCAATAAAAATAAGTCACGCTAAAATTTAAAAACCGCCGTAAATATAATATAATATTATTTCGCCCACAATTCCATTGCGAAAATACATAAAGAACGGCACGATAATATATACTGCTAGGCCCTGCGGGCGGCTATTGTGGACGCTTCGTGGCCGACAAGCAAACAGTAGTAAAAAAAAATAATTATTATTAATGTTACATAATCATATTTTCTGCGTTAAAAAATAGTTTATACAAAAACCCTAATCGCACAGCAACCACCACTAACCGCGTAGCTACCACAATAACTGTCCGCAGACCTAATAGCTATAGCCGATTGCTTTTCTTAACGTATATCGTGTACATTTTTGCAGTAAAAAAAACACCATAGTTGCGAGATCGCGTGTCTTATATGAGTATGTCAAACGTATTTTTGCTCCACTTGCGCCTCACAGACCTATCCGTTTAACCAAGCACTATACAGACACAAATGACACTACATCTGAATCCAATACACCCAGAAAGTCAATAGATGAAAGACAGCAATATGATTATGGATTACTAGAAATAATCAATTATATAAACATGAAATTATCACATTATACCTGTTTACGCGTCTTTGTTCCTTCGATTGGCGCTCCTGGGATTTCTTGTTGTTAATTTGGTCATATTTATGTGTGTGAATATTGCCGCCTTTTTCGGAGATCGAAGAGCGCGATAAACGACCAGCGGTCAATCGCAATCCAGTACTTCCAGTAAGGAACTCTCAATAATCAGTGCGCATTTCGGTCGGTCGAAAGTCTACCCGGAAAGAAGAACAACAACATCGAACCAGCTACGACGCCAGAGAACCGGCACTGCCAATCAAAGGTTCAGTGATAGTGTTCGTATTACATATGTGACCGGATTATCTCAATAGGTAACCCGGGAACCACAGTTGTCGAAGCCATTCACAGAAACAGTACCTATTCAAACAATGACGGGAAAATATTTTTTTTTTTTATAGATTTCATATTGTTTTATAATATTTTTTCTCACATTCATAGAAGTAACCCTTGAAAAATGACGAGAAATTAATTATATTTTTAAAAATTAAAACATTTAATTTTAAAAATAAAAATAAATTAAAGAACATCAATTTCTTTTCTTTTTTCTCTTATAGTAATGCAGTAACATTAAATCAGTCAATAATGTTGTTATATATATATTATTTTTTATCAATTTCTCTGTAAATTACACGTTTTGTCTTCCTTCTTTTCATTTCGACAGTTCAAAAGAATGCAAGCACCTGTTACTACTTACCTAGTGTAATGTCGATCAACAATGTATTCCCCATTAAAAATGATTGTGACAAATTTAAATTATTGTTATTTTTGTGTCTTTGTGTATATATACGCGTGACACGAACCTGCCTTATGGCTGGTTGAGTAGCTACATACATACCTCAAAAATAACGTTTATTTCAAACTATAATGTAGGTACCTACGTATTCATTATGTATTAGGTATGTTAAATAAATAATAATTTATTAGAGCTATATAAACAAATATAAAATTGTGAATTAATAAAATGTTTTTAATAATTTAAATTGTAGTATTTTTTTAGAAATAAAATAATCAACTCTATTCGCGAAATTGAGTGATAATATTATTAATTTAGTTTGGCGCAAACTTTTTTCAAAAATTGTATTTCGCATAAAAATAATTGAACGCGTCGGGCGAACATTGGTCCATTGTCACTTTGACTCGATCCAGTGCGGCGTTATGTCCTGTCACTTGGCAGGTGGGTTTGACAAAGCGATCCTCTCGCAAATGACGTTTATTCAAATTTGGAACGCGCCCACGTGTTCACGCCGGGGGCGACGCAGATTGGTCGGTCTTATTTTATTGTTTATTGACATTATTCCTCTTGTATGGGTGACAGAGGTTATGGCCAAACGGCTCGCCGGTACTTTGCAAGCTCACAATTTATGTTTATTTATGTACCTGAGTACAGGGTGGGATTCAAAGAACTGGGGCCCCTCGAAAATGACATTTTGAATCCATTTTACAATAATCATACAAATGAAAATACGTTCGAGATCTAGTTATATTTCTAATAATACTTTCTTAACGTTAAGGCCCTGATATTCTTAGTAAACTATGTATGGAGATTAAATATGCACCCAGAGAAAGAATTGAGTAATTTTTAAAAACTTTTTGCATATAAGACTTATTGCAATAATATTTCACCTCAGACTGACTATTCACTGCGAGATACTCGTACATATATTTATTTAGTGATGAGCTACCTCGACAAGCTAACATTCGTTTGAAATTATAACAAATTCGAAATTGTAACATTAGTATTTTGAAATGTTAATAATTTGTAACGCTCACCAGTAAATAATTCGTTTGAAGTATGAAATGATCAAGTCTAGTCAAATGAACAATTATAATAAACAAATTATTATTTTCAACTAATAATAATTAAATAAATAGAAATTTTTTAAACTGTATTAATCCAAGGAAGTCGTTTAATTAATCCGGCTCAAAGGACCAAAATGAATTCGAAACGTAAACCCGGATCGATAGGATCTAAATGAACGAATTGAGCAAATCTCAGGGTCGCGTCCCGCGGAATGGAATACGACAATTCCGATCGTAAATCGGAATCATACCACATTCGAATTCGAATCGAATTCACATACAATAAGTGAAATAGAACAAATGGAGATCAAGCCTGCATGGATCAAAACTAGTGAAGCATATGCTGCATATACCATGGACTGCGAGAATTCTCGCGTACTTTGGGTAAGTTATGTGCTAGAATGAACAAGGATATCTCCATAAATGTCGTAGTTATCTGTTTGTCTCCAGACATCGCTGTCATTAATGAGGCACTCCATTTTTCTTACAATGGTGTCATTGGCCAGTACATACGAGTATGTACGCGATGTGATGCAACAAATTATTAGGTACGTGAATTAATTAATATTTACTCGCTCGTGTAGCAAAACCTTTTTATACCCTTTTAAAAACGGATCCAACTCTGCTGACTAACCTAGTACTGGAATTTTAATATTGTTAGTGTTTTCCTCTAGAGATACATTTTAAAATTCAATTCAGTCTTGTGGGACCCTAAGCGGCACTTAGTTTAGATAATATTTTTAAGAATGTGATTATATATATTTCAAAGCAAATTATCATCTGTCAAATGTCTAATTGTATATTACTGTGGCGGAAATATTGGTTCCAATCCTATTAAAACGGAATATCTACGTCACAGCTGATAAATAAAAGTATAAAATGTATATGATTTAATTTAACATAAAACAAAAGAACACCATTAAACAAAAAAAAAACGTATTCTATGCAGGGGTGGTATGATACATCTGTGTGAGACATGTGACGCATTTTTTGTTTGTTTAGATTCAGCATATATATGTGAGGCTCTTGAGCGAGTATAAAATAATTACAATTTATTGTTGTAAAAAATGAAATTTATTTATTTATGTATTTATTATACACGCCCTATTTAGGCATTAAATAATTTGTAAAATAACATTTCATCGGAAGTTCAATAATCAAAATTAAAAATAAATATAAAATGCAAAGTAAAGCAACTAACTTATCCATCACCATTGAGTTGAGACACAAAAAATTGTAATAATGCAGTCCTATAAAAAGCTAAATTTACCGCAAAAATGTCGACTACCTCCGCATATTCATTCCTCAATGAATGCATGAGTTCTGATATTACCACTGTAATAGAACCATAAATTATGTCTCGATGACCTCAATGGTACGTGAAAAAGTATAGTATAGTAATTTAGGTAAGCATAAAAAAATATCTTAAAGTAATAACATATCATCGACTCTTAATAATTATATCCATTCTACTGATTTTGCGACATAATATTTAGTAAAAAATATAAAGGTATTTTGGATAGATTATTATTTTACAACTAACAATTATTGATCACCTAAAAGTCTAAAGAACGAAAGCTGAAGGTGGAGAATATTTTTAATTTTGTAAACACTTCAATAACTTTCGAAAGGTTCTCCCGGAGTATTTCGATTTAAATTTGGAGATGTTAAAAATATGCAGACTGCAATAAAATGTTGAATTATGGACATCCTTAATTTGCAATAAATGCCGCGGGAAAGAATGGCCACTAAAATATTAGAATAATAACAGGACCGTAACTGTTCGGGGCCCAGAACAAAAAGGGACGTCACCGGCTTGCCATCTATTTACTCGTGCGTTTTGTAAAGTAGGTATACACGTTTGTTTTACGATAGGAATGTGATTTTGTTTGTTTTATGAACATTTAAATGGCTAACTCTTAGAGTCCGTGTCCACGGAAGGAGACACGATGAAATAATCTCAAGAGATTTTTAGTTGAGATAATCTTATTATCATATAATTGCGATTTTAATGCGGTGATAAACTCAGAGAACAGCTTGAGAATGGTAAGAAGGGACAAAAACCACCGTAGATCTATTCTGAAAAGCCAGACATAAGTCATTAATATTCATAATGATATTCATAATCACCCAACTGACGAACGACATTTGACGTTTAATGTACAACGATCGTGAAGTAAGGCGCCAAACGACAAATCTCTGAGGCATGGTATGTACATGGGAACTACGAAAGTTGAGAGTTGTAGCTAAAGAATTTCATGGAAGCAAAGTCGAAATCTCATTCATGGACACGAGCCATTACAAAGGACTCATCCATGGCTTAGTGCTCTCCATAATCATGAACCTTTGGAGCTACAAACCGCAAAATATTTAGATTCGAGACGTGGTGCTGGCGCAGAATACTTCGGATTTCACGGGCTGGCCGAAGAACAAACCAATCTATTATCTCAACTCTAACATGGAGCCAAAATGTGTTAGAGATCGCGCGTCCAGTTTCACAGATGTCCAGTTGTATTATTTGTTTTCATCATCAGATTCGGGGCTCGCGATAAATTCCCGGACACCCCAGCAAGAGTGTCAATGTAAACACCCTCGATCTGGTCGGTGGCCCCGCGGGGGGCGGAACCCCGGCGGGAGGGGGAGTGGGGCCGCTGAGAACACAAACACCTCGGGACGCTCTTCCCGCGAGTGACAAAAATGTTCGAACCACACACATTAATTATTTTTGGTGATTTAGGATAATGAAAATGCATGATGTCCTGTCTTGTTAGTTTGCTTTTACATAACTTTATTGTAATTTTTTACAGTATATTACATTTTTTAACCATTAAATTTGTATTATTTTAATTTTCACTATTAAACTTTGTACTATACTCACGTTGCGAGAAACAATATAACATTTCCTAACACTTCGCCTTTACTGTCCATATTCCCGTTAATGACCGAAACCTCCCATATCTTCTCAAGCCCCGCCCCATTCCCCGAATAGACTACAACACTGTATTTAGTATATGTAATGTATCATGTTGTAGCAATTGTATGACGCGCGCAAGTTGGCAAGAATGGAAGCGTGGGAGGGATAAAAGAGCGTCGCGCTTGGGCACGCTCTCTCTCTCTCTCCAGAATCGTAGATCAGAACACATCTCTTATATTATATTCATAATTGTGAGATCCGTAATAAACTGTATTATTGGTACATCAAGTGTATATCCAAAATGATAATTGTGTGTAATAAAAATAATCCATGTACCTATTAACATTATAGTTATTTCCCAAGCAGTAATTTGTAGTCGACACTAGTGTCCAGAACGTCTTTTGGTAAAAAGCCTCAAAAGTTTCAAAATGCCGGCCTAACAAAATACCGCCCCTAACGTATGCGGTATGCGGGCGGCCAATTTATGGGGATGGTTTTTATAAAAATTGAAAATATCATCTTCATTTAAGTTACTAGGGCGGAAAAAAGTTATCTTACCTGTGGCGTCAAAAAGTCAAGAACCGGCGCTGCTCTCAGAAATCTGAAATCTGGATCTCTTTGTATGGACTAAAAATTTCCTAATTCTCCACAATCCTTGATTTATTTTCTTGGTTTTCCTCCCCAAGTCATCCAACAGCTCAGTATTCACCATTAATATACACCAATATTTAAAATATATTTGTTACCATAAAATTGCGTTATCAATTATAAATATATGTACTTCTTCTCCCATATAAATTAATTTTAGGTTATTTATGCCGGCCGGCCAATATTTCATCTGAATACAATGCAATCTGTTCTAAATGTGGCAGCGAGATCACGCACATCGCTTTACTATATCTATTTCTTTTGACTTCATATCCAGACATTTAAAACTGATGTCTTTAATTAGTCTGAATGCTGTTTATGTACATACCACATCTCCTCTGAATAGTCAAGACTCCTACTTCCCAGACAACTTAGTTGGCATCAAATTGGAGACCTTGACTTAGCCTACATTAGTCATCAAACGAAAATTTTAATTAATATCAAAAACACAATAACGAATTAATCCGGCGTAACTCCTGATCAATAACCATCAACCAGGTAAACCACACCACCAGGCCGCTCTGAGCTTAGTAAGACACCTCTAGACGACAACCTGCGCGGATTCTAGATTCATTAGATTCTCCGAATTCAGTACAACAACTCATACAGAATACTATTCGGATTGGCGCGTTATTGTAGCGCATCTACAATGTTTGGATTCGTTCCGCTTCTAAGACATCGAGCTGCAGGCGTAAAGCTGCGGCTGGAGCTCTGCACCAATTCTCCGGTGCAAGCAGCGCTCTCATGGAAAGCTGGTTCCCTGACCATAAAATAGAACTAAACTACAGAATAACTACATATACAATAATGGCCGTAACTGAAATGTAGTATTCATATTTTGTTTATATTTATATGTATGTGTAAACTTTTTATTTTTTTTATTTATATTCTTTTGCTTTTCTTATCATAAAATTAATATTATTTTGTTACTTAAACGATCACTCTGGAATAAACGAATTATTATTATTATTATTATTATTATTATTAATAATATTATTATTATTATTATTATTATTAGTGTCATCAGAGAACTGCGCTCAAGACAGATGTGTACAGTGTTCTAGCATCTCTACAAATTCCTGGGATAATGTTAATTCTTAACTAACAAAAGAACTTACTATCACGCCATTTTCCCGCATTGATAAGTAGAGAGAATAGAACGTCACACTCTGCCGTCCGGACACACCACTCCTACCTTCTTCACTTTCACACACCTTCTCTGGCGCGCCTGTCGATTGTTGACACTTCTAACAAGGCCGTCTTGCAATGTCTTTTGCGAACGTCCTCTATTCCAAGTCTTAATAATAAAAATCATGTACATTATTTTGTTTATATTTTTAAATTAAAAAGTACATTTTAAACATAATACAATTCAAATTAAAAATTCTTACTATTTTCAGACTAAGCTGACTGAAATTGTTTAGCTCTAGACCGGCAAGCACACGTCAATACTATTATCTCACTTACTCCTATAAATATGTCGGTAAACATTTACTTTCATAATTACATAAAAATGAAAAGGATATCCATGTTTACGATTCGACCTGACAACAATTTAAATTGATTTATTTGTCAATCAAAAAAACCGTTTAATTTTATAACTCTTTTCAAATCTCACGCTCTTTTATAAAGTTGAAATGAAAATTAATGTAACTCAAATTAATTTATGTAAATTCGTATCAATACAAACTGTTAACCATATATACACATAAAACTTATAAGACTATCAAATTATGGCACCCACACCCAAATAAATAATATCGTCGAAAAATTACGATTTTCAAACTTCGAACCGAGAACGTTAATACAGGGAGTCCCGAAGTCTTGTTCGACCGCAATTTTGAAAGAGCATTTTGGGACGTACATATAGTAACAATGAAATACAGAAAGTCATAAGTATCCATTAATACTCAAATATTTAAAACTGTTAGTACTTTTAAAATATTTTTTCGGATTTATCCGTCATAGTACAAATATTCCATAGTTCTGCATGGGATCGATGCATGTACCTTGAGAAGAAAAGAATGGCAGACGCTCAACGTCTTTGAGATGTAGTGTTGGCGACGCATGTGGTATAGATCTACGAAACTAACGAATAACATCTACTGAATCATGTAGTAATGACGTATGAGACTTTAGGACTTTAAGGTTTTAACTAAAACAAAATATATGCTCATTAGCAAATAGAACACAATGACAATTGATAATGAAAGCTTTCAAATTGCTGAAATTTAAATTAAAGCAGATACCTTTGTATACCCAGGTTAATATGTAAATGAAAGAAAAATATGTTTTACAGTAATATAATTTTAGATTACGAATTCGAATGGTCAGATGCTGTGTGTTCTAGATATTATCTGGTATTATTATGGACTCTTACCGAATAAGTGAGAAGGCGACTTGAATCATTTGAGATGTAGATGTACAAAAGAATGCGCAAAAGAAACTGGATGAATAGTTACGAATAGCTTTTCTGGGCCGCAGTAAAGAAAATTATGATAGCTAATGTCCATTGAACCGATAAGGTACCAAAATAAAATCCTTTGGATGCGTTTTCGTATAATATTACTTTCTGTATTGTCTGAATGGTAAATGACTTTTTGCTGGTAGTCTTTTGCGGACGCCATGAAGAGTTAAAAATCCCAACCTGGCGAAATAAATACAATCGATATGGAAGCTTTTGCTCATTAAACGATTCTGAGTAAGCAGAAGATTTCCATACCAGTGACAGGTGAGCCGTTCCTCGCGCAGCAAGATTTCATTACATCTGTCGGTTGTTTAGCTACCCGGTGCGTTCTAGAACGTTTCACGTGAAAAGCGCCCGGACCTGCGAGTCGGGAGTGCGTTCGGGACACCCCGTGCGCGAGCCCATTCCACATTTGAATTAATTTAAAGGCGAGCCGATATCTCGTGATTTGAGACCGTTAATTTTTTTGTTCGCTTTATTAGTTGAATTATATTTTGTGGTAATTAAATGAAAGGAAAGACAAATTTATAAATCCCGCCGACCAAAGCGCCGCGCGCCCCGGGGGACTAACCGATTACAAACGGTGCTGCTTTTTTATTCCCCTGAACCCATTCCATTTTTTCAGAGTTGATCTACAAGATGGAACAGACTCTACTCATCTGATTAAGTCAACTCATTCGGGACCGTTTCCTATATTTTATTATTTTGTACTTTTATTAAATAACAAATATATTATAAAATCATAAACGATTACTAACTTAGTATTGTACAGCCGTGGGTGTTTTATTTTAAGTTTTGATATATTTATTTATATAAAATTGATCCAATAAAGTATACACATAAATAAATTGCTTAGGTACATGATATTGTAAAAATACAAACCAATAAAATTCACCTCATAATATCATAGAAATATATCACAACAAAAGTAAGTGCCTACTGTAAACTACTTGGTGAATAAATGTATATTAAATTAACACACATTTTTGAACATTCACTAACATTCTATATAGGCTTTGAAGGTAATTGGTAATGTGATTTTCGAAAAGAAGTTTGCTATCGAAGATTATTTCTAGGTCTTTAACATCGCTTTTATTTTCTAACTGAGTGCTGAGTTCTATCGTAAAATAAATGTTGTTCAATTTTTTTGAGACTGTTATTTGAAAACATTTTTTAGCATTCAGGAGGAGTTTGTTCATTTAGAATGACGCATCCAGTACACGTGTACCTTTACTGACTCTCAAATATCAAAGTCTCATTGAGAGATTATCGTCAACACGGGCCATTAAGATTTATTGCTGAGACAATTCAAGGATGTTAATGCTTACATATGTGAAATAAAACGCAATTTACTTGAGACGCGTTTCACCTTATAATGGCATTATCAATCTGACAATTTAACTCAACAACTTGTATTTATATCTATAGTGAAGGAAAGCTAAATAATTTTAATTGCATAATATGTCTCTCTTATCGTATTGTCTTCTTATGTTGTACACTAAAATATTATTAGTGTTAAAACAGAATAACAATTTTAAAGATGGTTTAATTTTTTTTTTGATAATATTTTTAATACTGTAAAAATATACCAAAAGGACACCATTAAACGTCATCGATATTTTAAAATGTATATTTTCTGATGCGGTCACTAAACGTAACAAAACAACGTTTCAACACTGAATGGTGGTACATCATATGAAAGTTTCACACATTCGTGTACACGCATACTAACACGTCTAGTTCAAAGCATCTCCTGCACTAATCCACGAAGATATGTTCTGTAAAGAAAGTGTTAGATAGAACGTTTTGTTTGTTGTGCACGCGGCCTAACAAACATGCCCAACTATTAATGATAACAAGTATTAATGAGAATGAAGGATACGGCGCAGCACAAGACCGTCACCTCGGTCACGCTAGCTGCCATACTTTGGTTCTCCTAGCGAGAGGCTCAGTGCAATACTGGATTAAGTTCTTTTTCATTTGATAACAATCTGTGATCACTAGACATTAGATGATGCGAAATTGATGAACAAACAGATATATTTGAACGCGTGCAATGTTTCTGAAATGTGTATTATATACTACATCGAAAGATGGACACATTATGATATGTTATTGACATATATTGTATAAAATCAATTTGATCGAAAAATATTGTTGTTGCTACCGGGATTCGAACCTGTATCTCTCTCCAATCCGGATCAGGTGCATTAATCAACTATGCTACAACAGACAGTACTTTTGACGACAAATTTTCGAACCTATATGTTTCGCTTTTCAAATTAATACATCTATCGTTCCATTATTTGAAATCCATCTACAGACCTGCGTTCTGAATAATTACAACTTCACAATAAGAATGTGTTCTCCAATAATAGACCTTATTAACATTAATCCTGAGATCTTCAAGGAGATTCCTATATTATTTTATTTTTCGCAGTCTTCAGGCATGGAAATTTACTAGAAAATGACATTACCGGTAAATCGATAAAACTCTGAAATGAATACCGGTTCACCGGTAATTATGGAGGTGTTTAAAAAAGTTAATATTATGGCATATGTAATGCCATAATGTATATGATATAAAACAACCAATTGAAAAATATTACCCCACAGATTAGGGTATTGCTATTTTAATAATTGAAAAAAACAATGTATAGTGCAACAGGACTTCAGAGGATACTAAAAAGTATTTATTTGAAAACAGAATAACCGCCAAGAGATGAATAAGAATGAATACAGTAATATTTTTGCTATGGTTACCAATGCACGTGCGCACATTATATTCCACGAAATTCTAGGTAAACGAACCATACAACAAAACACTCAACGATCCTGCTTTCTGTAAATATCGTCACAGAATATCGTAGTTAAAAATAGTTTTATATAATTGGTAGAATTACTTAGAAATTTATTTACTGGTAATTCGGTAATGGAATTTAGCCATATACTTTTTTACCGATAATGCATGCCCTAGTATGTATTAGTTGAGTGATTTAAATTTTCTGCAGTTAAAACTGAATAAATGCTTGTAATTGAATAGCTTATTTATCTTTCAGAATAAATTGTTGTAGGGCTGGGCTGTATGATGTTTAGTTTGAGTTGTTGAATCTTTCTGACAATTACAAACTTTCTGATCTCTAAATTAAAATCTCAACACGTTTACACGGTATTGAGATGTATCTCAAGTAAATCTCTGAGATTATCTTACCGTGTCTCCTTCCGCGGACACGGGTCTTTATGTTATGTGTGCACATGCCAAAGACAAACACCTCCATGTAACTTGTAATGTAATATAATGCGTGTAATAATGTAATATGATATATCTCCTTCTTCCCTTATTTACCAGAGCTATGTATTAAGTAAATATGTAAACAGGCAGAACCGCTGTGTGACCATGTTAACACTGGCACTGTCGATACGACATTGATACTGACAGCTTTGTAATTAACGTAGCGATAGACCAACTGATCAGTTTATTTTTGTTTGTTATATAATTTTCAATTCTTTCATTTCTATTATTATTATTTAAGAACTAGATGAAAATCCATCAACAATGACAACAAATTAATCATATATTAAAATTTACATAGAATTGTTGAGAGATACTAAACTACTGGTGTAAAATTACACTTGGAAAGTATATGCCTACTTAGATTGAATACGTAGAACTCAGTAATTAATTTATTTAAAAAATTGAAACGTCCAGAGAGAAGAGAGAGAATTAAATCAACATATAAATTCACATGATAATTTTACACCACATCTTATTGGGGAAGTAGTAACATGGCAGAGCATTCGCTTAACACGAGAGGTAGAGGTGAAACTAAACCACAAGAGTTAAATTGTCTAACGCGCTACTTCTAACCCAGCTTTCGTGACAGTTGAATCTATGCAAAAAAAAATAACAATCACTGCATAATTGACACGCGCTTTTATGCCAACAAAATAATACACCTGTGAAAAAAATATTTTCCTTAATTTCAAGATGTAAATAAATATGAGATTGAGCAATTTGATTATATTTAAAACAGTTTTTCACGTCTCAATATTTTTCAAAAATTCTATTCAATGGGTAAGCACTTACATTATTTTTGATTATTCCATTCATTCCCGAGCAGTGCAACCTTTGTGTGGGTCCTCGCTAAAGATGGACCCGAACACACGATCCGGTTCCAATAAGGTGTAAATTGAATAAACGTCACCCCGAACGTCCCGGGCGCGAGTGTCGCAGACGCCATCCAGCGGCGACAATGGGAACTTCGGAGAAATATGGCGGGGCTGGCTTTAAGTGAGGTCGTAACGTTTTATGCGAAGGGCCATGCAGGAGACACGACCGCAGAGAGGTGCGTAAATCCTGACCGCCGTGCCTCGAGCAAGGTTGGAAGTAATAATTCGAGATGATCGCGTGATTGGAGGTGATTCAGAGAAACATTTCACTGTCATAACCTGTCCACATCCTGTATCGCCTCGTCCACGAGCCGTCATCGATTTGAATTTCATTTCTGACGTTTGTGGTTTTCGGTTCGGATGTCCAGAAAATATGGTGTATTCTTGAATTCATGTAAAAACATCCCTGACGGCATCCACAAAACTTTACCAACTAAAATGTGTAAGACAGATTGGTAACGATATTATTAGTCGGACGGCCAACGTATTTCTGAGATTGGAATCTACTACTGTCTACTACCGCTTTGCCTCGCTTCTCTTATTTCAGTCAGTATCGTTAATTCAGTAGAGTGAGTAATGGACACGAGCATAAAATGTTATGTTGCTCATTCTAGCGGTTTTTTAATTTTCTTTAAATCAAGCGATTTACACATCTTAAATTGTGTCAAAAAATCTTGTTTTTGACTTCCTTTAATCGTTAACTAATTTAATATTCTTAAAAAATTACAATCTATGTACCTACTGACAAAAGTATTTTGATAATGTTTTTAAATAAAATGAAATTTTATGTAATAGCCTTAACTGGAAATGCCATGTTTTTCGTAACTACTCCAATAGCACATAATAATAATTGCATTAGAGTTTAAAATGAAAAAAAAATCGTACCTAGAGATTCAAAAATTAGAGGGATCATTGTCTGCAACTAGATGCACATTAAAGTAAAATATAATCAAATACCGACCATGTTTTTAAAAATAATTTGTACACCTAATATAGATTAGAAGCATTTGAGATGTGGTGCTGGAGAAAGATGGAAAGAATAAGCTGGACAGAGAGAATTACAAGTAAAGAGATACTGGGGAGTACGCAAGAAAAGAGGTTCATATTAAACATAATCGAAAATCGAAGGGGCCAATGGATAGGACACATTCTTAGATACAACGCATTCCTCAGAAACATAATTGAAAGAAAAATTAATCAACGATGACAAAGAAGAAGGTCTAGGTAAAAAAACATTCCCCAAATAATGAACAAAACGATTGTAGACAGCTTCTAAGCGGCAAAAGGACGAAAAAAATATATATTAGTGGAAGAAACTTGTAACATGGCACAGTATATTATTTCAAATCAATTTGATCAGCAAACTGCTACAATAGAAGCACTTTACTCTTGAAAAAACAGTAAATGTGCTTAAAAATACAAAGGAATATTATATATGAAACATGTGTAGTGGCATGGAATTTGAGAGAGTTTTGGTCGGTGCTCGAAAGCTGGCTGAAAAAATCAAAATTAAGCAAAATTTTCAGCCAGAGATAAAAAGAAAAACAAAATTGTTCAATGAACCCATCGCTGACGCATGAGAAGTTCACAGTAAATTACTGTTTTGCAATATTGGACACGGCAGTTAGTTCTGTAAAATAACAATTCACATAGTTAAATGAAATTGCAAGATTATTTGCTTTTCTATACGATATAAGTAACCTCGAGATGAAAAATTCCAAAGAACTCATGAATTGTGCATCAAATTGTAAAAATCCCTAACCTGGCGTAACCCTGTAAAAATGCCTTATTTTTTAAAAGACATTGAGGCTTCAGCTCCCAGCTATTTCAGGAATAAGTCATCGAATGCAAATAAATGCGAAACCCGAATATGTACTGAACTATATGTGCCAAAACAAGTTAGAAAATGATTTTTCTCATCTTTTGGGAGCTCTTCGTAGCCTTTATCAAAACTGAAATTAATAAAAACCTATCTGCGCAGTTCCACAGTACCACAGACAGTAAGAGAGACTCGTGGGACTAGCCAGAATTTCAGTAGAAAATACTTGATTTACCAGTTTGGCATTAGAGATCTTATTAAAGACTTTTCTCAAATAAAGGTAAGTAAGTTACCATTGGAATAAGTGGAAGAACCCAAAACACTATTAAAGTTAGAAGAGAGAAATTTCAAAACAAAATTAAATGCTTTTTTTGTTATTTTATGTTTCATGTGTTTTATTGTTTCATTTAGAATGCAAGTTATTTTATATCTGATAATTAATTAATTATTTTAACCTAGAATACAAGGGGAGAGAGGGATGGTAGTAAAAGAAGGGGAGGGGCATTGTCGGCAAAACACCTCAGACATGCATAGCGAGCATTGCACTGTTCTTCAACAGGTAGAAGAAGAATATTTAGTATATGCGGGCACAGTCAGAATATAGCTTGAATATAATTTATTTTTAGAAGAACACATTCTTATTGTGAAGTTGTAATTACTCAGAACAGACGGTCTGTGATATTTTAAATATAAATTAAATATATTAATTAGAAAGATATACATATAAAATCAATTTTATCGAAAAATATTGTTGTTGCGCCACCGGGATTCGAACCTGGATCTCTTTCCTAACCGGGGAAGGATTTAATTCATATTTATAATTTGATTTAATAATAAATTTCATTTATTACTAAAATCACATTTCTACTTAAATTAAATTTCGTACTAACACTTTGACAATCTTTATAACGTTGCCCTCGTGACACACTCGTACTTTTAAAATAATACGAGTTTACATCGTTCATGTCGGAAATAGCCTCGGACGAGAAATTTTTGTAAAATATAATATGTTTCATAAATTATCATTTACCCACTGGTGGCGACCACCAGCGGCAGATGGCGGTAATGTCACAGTTTATATTCCAACATTGCGCATTTCCACTTTATAATAAATTAAATCCAAATGCTATGCGCCTACGAGGAAAAAGGGAGTTTTGGAGAAAAATCGTAAAAAAATTATTTAAAAAAAAAAGTTTATTTTAAGTTAAGTAAAATTTTAAAAGTTAAGTATAATGACGTATGTACACAAATGAGACTTGTCACATTAGGTATGCAGAAACATAGCGCGTTATTTTCACTTAAAAAAGTTTTGTATGGAAAACACAATTAAAACTTTTTCGCTTCACTAAAATTATTACCATCACATAATGAACAATAAGGGCCTACTGAGTTATTTTTTCGATCTTTTAACTGCCGTATTTGAAATGGAAGACACCACACAGGGAAATGGTAAAAGGGTCAACTGTCATCCACAAATGGAAAAATTATTAAAAATAGCGTCTATAAAGTCAAAAAGTGCGTGTTATCACGCTAATGGCTCGGCGTAACATACAAAGTTTGGCGTGTTAACCCACTCACGGCATTTAAAAGGTTAATTGAAATATCCTCGTGATGACGTTAAATTCACATTCAAATACACATCTGCATAGGTATAACATTCCCATGAAAAGACTGGATTGTTTTGCCCGGTTTAAACAGCGTTTAATCAGGGTTTTGTTAAACTGCCCGACGCCGCTTAAGAAAGAAGAACTTTATGTATACATATATAATTGATTAACAACTGGTTTGTATATAAAGTACCTACCCAACATAGTGCTATATCTAGAGTCGGTCTATAGTCCTTATTACTCGGCGTATAGAGAACATAATTAGAAAATTAATTCAGCAATATTTGAATATGTCCAAGAACACACAATTACTGGATTTTTACTTATAAAGGCATTGTTATTAAGTAAATATCAGATATCTCATAGAAACGAAACTATTTATACTATATTTATATATATCTTCCATTAAATATAGTATAAATAGCTTCGTATCTATGAGATACTTGATATTTATTTAATAACAATGCCTTTATAGGTAAAAATGCAGTAATTGTGTGTAATTGGACATATTCAAATATTGCTAAAATAATATACTGGTCAAAATAAGAAAAATGTATAAAAATATTAAAATTTTATCGGCGTATTCTAAGGCTGTTAAAAAACATTTTACTGATAAAGAATATTGCTTTAAATAATTTTCAACAAAATCAGATTCTCATTGAGTCATGCTGTTTCAAGAACCAATGAATTATCAAATTTGGTCCATCGATGGTGATGGTGTAGTGGTACTCGGAGCGAGTCAATGTAATACCATATATACAACTTTCAAAAATTTGATAAATATGGAGATTGGGGGGTGACAATTGGTGAACGTGATCACTTAAGCCAGCCGAAGACAGGTCGTAAGCTCTGTAATTACCCCCTCATATTTCCATATATCTTCCATTAAATATAGTATAAATAGCTTCGTCTCTATGAGATACCTGATATTTATTTAAGATAATTAATTTCATCATAATATAAAGAATATTATTCTTCATTATAATTTATTATTTTAACCTCGCACCCTCTTGGGACCTGGACAAGGTGAATTTCTGCCAGACTGTGGCCGAGTTCTGCGACTAACACCTAAATGTGACGTTTACCTCCCCTTTTGGGGTGCATGACTTCTATAGATTCTTTCTGGGTGCCTTCTGAATTCAATGTGATAACGTCAGGTATGGCTCTGGTACAATGTAACCGGAGCCAATGTATATCATTAATGACCAAATGTGACAAAGATTGTTTGCTAATTGTGACATACAAAAAAGAGAAGAAAAAAAAGTAAACTATGAAGAGGCGCTATAAAGTATTTAGTTAACTAACTGCCGGAACATGACTAATTGAACTTAACTCCATAATATATTCTAAAAAGCTTTAGATTCTGTAAATTATGATATAATTTTGTTGAGTGGAATCGAAGCGAGAGTACACAACAATCAATTCAACAAACAATTCCGAGATAGGGTGGGACCCGTAGGGGTTTCCTTTATTTTAAATCAGTTGTTTAACTGGTTGGGAGAGGAGTGTACTTATGCACTTATGCCAAATTTGGTCCAGGAAGGGGGAGGCTAACATGCCTGGGAGAATGAGGTGAGGTAAATATATTTTCCTCAGGATTATAAAACGCAACTGAAACGCATTTGGATCGCATTAAATATACATAATAAACAATGTATATGTTGCTGAATGGGTACGCTGGCCGGATGAAGGGAAGGGTATCTATGTTATATACAGGGTCCTGAAGAATAACTATGCAAAATTTTAAATGGATGGCATTCAACATAAAACACACTTATATGGAGGAGGAGAGGTGTGACCAGATGAACTAAGGATAGTGCCGATGTTTTACGCAGGATAAATGACACACCTTTAATATACACGTATATTTGTATATCTTTCTAATTAATACATTTAATTAGAATGTAAAATATCACAGACCAATGTTCTGAATAGTTACAACTTCACAATAAGAATGTGTTCTCCTCAATAACTACATATACTTAAATAAGAATTAAATATATTAATTATAAAGATATACATATAAAATAATTTTTTATCGAAAAATATTGTTGTTGCGCCACCGGAATTCGAACCTGGATCTCTTTCCTAACCGGGGAAGGTGCTTTATCTAACTAAGCTACAGCGACATTATTTTTAGCGACAATTTTCGACCCTATATGTTACCTTTTTGATATTAATACATTTAATCGTTCCATCATTTGACAGAGCCATCTACCTTATTAAAAATAATGTCGCTGTAGCTTAGTTGGATAAAGCACCTTCCCCGGTTAGGAAAGAGATCCAGGTTCGAATCCCGGTGGCGCAACAACAATATTTTTCGATAAAATTGATTTTATATGTATATCTTTCTAATTAATAAATTTAATTAGAATGTAAAATATCACAGACCAATGTTCTGAATAGTTACAACTTCACAATAAGAATGTGTTCTCCTCAATAACTACATATACTTAATTGATTCAACAGACTCACATCATTACTGAACCTAATTCGTCCGCCAAATCGAAGACTTGCCGTACTCTCAAAAAATATTTCTCAAAATCATATTTTGAAATACAAAGAAGTTTCATTAAAGACGCGCGCGCTCGACCCGTAGCCCATATTTTATGACCTGCAATACAATAGCCGCCGTATCCACATCCACAGCTTGCAGAATAAAAAACTTTATGACACGTTTGTTTTGTGGATGGACAGAAAACAGCGCACTTAACAGAAAATCAAACATGATTTAAATTTCGAACGAGATCTGAAGTACTTTTCCGACATTACATTTTATTTTGTTGATGCGTTAACATTTTAGTACGCGCCGTACAAAAATTTCGTACTTGAGTAAAATCAAAAAAAAAATTAATGACGAAAAAGTGAGTAAACGAGTGCGTCGTACTTGTTACCGTGGTGACTATATATTTTATTAAGTACTTATATTTTCATAATCGAAAAGTCACAACACTCGCTTTTTCGAAAATCAGAATAGTATGTCCTATCGCATCCCAGTAGTATAACTTATTTTATCAATTCAGTACCCATGCGGTACCTACCAACTTAAAAAAATAATTTAAAAAAGAATAAATGCCCCTCGTTAAATCTGACTTAACAATATTCTCAGATCAAATCATTACCTAATTACAATTTTTGATATACATTGCTTCCAGGTGTTCTTAGATGTTCAACGCAACATTTTTGTGAACGATTATCATTCATGCTTCACACGTGCATATTTTTTCCCTTCACACAGTTTTGAAAATAACAGTTTCTAATACGTATTACTTTGTACCATCATTCACCAAGGAGAACTTTAGTTCCAATCCAGTGTTCTATTTTGAAACGTGGAATTAGAGCGAAAATAATGGTAGGTACCGAATTGTGTACAATATAAGTAAATATATGAAGTGACATTCGAATGCTTTAATAAAATTATTGTATAAGAGTGATAAAAAAATCCGCCCCTTTCCCGGAACACTGCGAATGGCTCTGAGATTATGAGAGCCCCGTGTTAACGTATTGGCAGCCCACCACTACCTACTGGGGCATGAAAGGATCTACCTATACGAAGTACAATGCTAAACAAGCTTTTTCAAATAAATAAAATTGTAAGTATAAAAAAAATAATAATCTAATTTAATTCCTTCCTTCTTAGTGAACATAAACACACTCGCGATGCTCACATAAATGAGAGTAGATTTGTTCTTATGGCAGGATTTTCTTCATATCTAATGGAGTCATCAGAACCGAAGCTTCTTATGTAAAGTATAATTATTTTACGAGCCGCGCACGAAGGTATGAGAGCAGACCGAGCTCGGTGCTCGAGAATCAAATCGTGATAATTGATTCTTAAGGTCCAGCAGGATGTTGATGGTGTCTTGGCATCGAGCGATCAGCTCGAGGCATTGACGTCTTCATTAGCGATAGGGTCCTCTTTTAAACTGGGCAGAACCTACACACATTTTACGGATTTGAAATCTCTTCTTGTCGGATGTTTTACCGTAACATATTACTCTTGCATCCTTCAGCAACTATACCAGTACTAAATTATACATTTTCAGTGGAACCTCGGTCTACGAACTTAATTCGTTCCGTAGAACTGTTAACCGAAACAAATATACCAATAAAAATCAATATTAAATGTATTCATCTGTTGAGGACTCCAAGAAAATAGCCCATTATTATATAATTTTTCATAATTTTATAAAATTCATGGTTTTAACTTGGAAGTAATAAAACGAGAAGAATTAACCTAAAAACAAGCTTTATTTTATCTTATCTTACAAAATATGTAGTAAAGAATTATTGTTTGGAAGGGGACTCTCCTTTTATGAAAACATCGGGTACTTTAAGATCATTAGGTTTCTGTCTCAGGAAAAATCTATCCAAAGATTTTTTTTTTCTTGCTTTTTATGTTGCGGAAATGAGACATGACATTATCATTAAACAGATTTATAACACGATTTGAAAAAGTTTTATCAGGATATTTTTCCACAAAACTTTGCACCTCACTGCCCTTCGCGCACATTTCCTTAGGGACATCTCACATTCGTTCATCTGTCTCTGATAATAATATTTCTTCTTTCACCGTCGTTTACTGCGTCGCCTGCCTGTTCGTAAACCGAAATTCTATTCGCAAACTGAAGCATTTATTCGACAGGATTTTCAGGCTCGTTAACCGAATTATTTGTAAAAAGAGTCGTTCGTAAACCGAAATTCCACTGTATTATAATACAATGAAATTAAATGGCAACAACATCTGTCGGAGTAAAACAGTGCTAGAATGAAGTCACCTTACTGTAAGCCGAAACGTCGGTCGAAACCCAGCTAGTTGGGCCGATGACATAATAAATATCGCAGGAAGCAGCTGGATGTGGAGGCTAGAGTATAAACGTTCCTCTTTATGTAATATTTCATTTAACTTTAATCTTATTTGTATAGTATCTATCCATAAAGAACTAAAGGATAACTAAAAAGAATTACAACCCATTATTAAATAGTCTAATTGTTACCGTGGTGTTAAATCGTTTTAATATATTTTGTTAGCCTGCCGCCTATCGTGAAAGTACAGTATGTATGAAATTACAATAATTCAATATTAATTAAATTTATTGGAGTTATTTTTTCGAAATGAAATAACTTTCTCGTGTATCTTCGTAGTGATTAGGAAATTATCGCATTTATTAGTCGAGTTGGTAATGTTTTCTGGAAACGATATTACGAGTGTACACGGTTAAGAGAGGTCTTCATCCAACAGGGGATGAACAAGGGATGAAGAAGAAAAAAGTACACAATTTTTTCCGTAAATGATTATGGACCTAGTCATCATCTTCATCTTCTTTGCATCCAGTACAGGACGTATACCTTCTCCGACTCCTTGAAGCTTCTCTGCTGCTGGCATATGTGGTTCTGTGGTCTGCCATAGGATGTTATAAGTCCAGTAGGCTCTCGACCTGCCCTACAATATGTAATTTAACAACTATTCAATATTATATACAGAAAAAAAAAGAAAAATTAATGACATAAGATCATTAAAATAAAAATGATGTGCAATACGTTATTTATTTTTATTGAAAACCTTTCGGCCATTTTGGCACATCTATTTATATAAATTTGAGTAGCTTGTTAGCCTAGTGGATGAAACTCTGGCCTAGCGATCTAGCCTCGTTTCAGAAGACCAGCTAGTTAGTCCAATTTTCATAGCACAAGCGTTTGAAAATAGGAATAATGTTTATATGACCTGTTCCAGGGACTCATCTCTATATTTTTTTCTATTTTTTTTTTTTTTGACAGTAAGTTGTGTAGTCTAGGAGCAATGCTTAATGCATGCCTTAAAAATATATAATTACATACTGAATAGTTTTACTCCTAGTCTGATTAATTATAATTTTATCCTCAAAAATAAAATATTATATCCCAATCACAGACTGCCAAATATATAGACAATGAACTAACGCAAATTCCTTATTTCAATATTTGTATTTTGGTGTCACGCATGTGATCATTTTGGTACCACATAATATGCATTAATTACGTCTTGTTTACACAAAGATTTAATTTTCGAATAGTAAATACTTTTACTGTTGCATAAATATATCATAAGCTATTGGATTAATGTTTCCACAAATAATGTTTGTAGAATGCCCCTCGTCCCACAACTAATGTTCCAAATCCCTTTCCTGTATGTACACTTTATTTCATGTCTAGTCATTTACTGGTTTGTTGTGACACCAATGTATAACGGACAGATGTGTACCTACCAACCCTTATCGCCAGTCTCGACAGGTCACGCGTACCGTGGACATTCACCTTTTAGTGACAATCCAGTTCACAAAACTACTATAATGTGACATTTTTGGAATAGATCTTATAGTTCAAATGGTCACTATGTAAAAATTGTACTGGTATTTTTGGAACTTATCTATATTTTTATATTTTTGTTATATTTTTATGTCGTTTAAAATGTATCCTTGATTTTGTCTAATGCTTCGAAATTTATTGAATAATATTTACAGCAGCTAAATTATGTGATACACGGCATTGTATATGGCCCATGCCTTCGAGCTATTAGAGTAGCGATATCCAGATGAAGTCATAAATACGTTATCAGAAGTAATAGCGCGTATTTATTGTGCCAACAACTCAACTTGTGCACTTTTCCAACAGGAGTTTATTGAGCTAATTAATTGCACAAACAAATTTCTTCAAGGACATAGAATACATTGTTACCACTAATGTATACTGTACACCTTAATCAATCAATCGACAGAAGGACAAATTAAAGAAAAACAACCGAAAGAAATGCTTAGACAAAGTATATACATAGACCGAGTAGTGAGAAGTGCAAAAGTGGCATTTTAGCAGGAACTGTCAAAAGGAACAACTTACATTTTTTTTCCACAGGTGTGTCAAAATATAGACCCAATTCTTAGAGATAGTCATCACTTGTGACGTGATAAATTATTTTAATTTCAAATTTTGTTAAATACACAAAATATTACATTATTTTTAATTTAATCGTCAGTAATATTTAATATGTAAGACATGTGGGCCAAAGGTCACGTTATTATTAAAAAATTTAAATAACTACTTGATGTAATCTTTATTTATCTTTTACATGATATTGTACATTACATGATTTTTTTTACGTGTACACACAGCTCGCATTTGTGAATATAAAAATGGGCATCATTTACAAGATCGAAACAAGACAACAGACAAATTTTGTCGGAAACAAATTTTTCCATATCTCACAGACGTATCACAATTTCGCAATCGCTGACGTACACCAATAAGACTCTCGAAAATAAATTTTCGTTGCTGACTTTCAATTATATAAGGCGGGACAACCCTATAATGATTTCATACGTCATTCATTTGTGATTTCGTGCCATTTTAAACTGTAGAAAATAACCTTTTTTTTATATCACAACATGGCTATGGATACATCTCGATTTCCATATCCCGCAAATTCCGCGCTTCGTTCGTTTTCCGTGCGGCGCAGCGCACAGAGAAGTGCCGCGCGCCAGATCGAAATTCAATTAATTCCCGGCCAATCGTAAAGAATTTTATTGGTCCATATTTCACATCGGGAACTCCGAGTCGACTCAAACATGGCGGACTTTTAATTCGGGGCATATTGTATTAATTGCACGCTTTTTGCGGCCAATTTTTTACTGCGGCGGACATTAACAATCCCGTTTGGTACATTGATTGCCGCGCGACTCGGCGGGCCGCGACCGTGATGGATGCCTTATGTTTTCGGTCACGCAGATTATCTGTAAATTTGCTTATTATATTAACGATAACACAACCGAATTAAGAAATACCTGTTTGATTTATGCCCTTGCGCAATGTTTTGTGTTTAATAATATATACAGCCATTGAAATTAAATTAGGTACTTACCTATTTAATACATACCTACATAAAATCTACATCTAAAATACTTATGCAGCAATCTCAGATGCATTCAATGTTTCTTTATACTGTGAAATCGTGGACTCAATGGCCTGTGTCCACACATTACAACCTCTGAGTGAACACACCGAGTCTCAGAAATGCGCCTCACTTCAAGCTTGGTCAGCTTGTCAGTCCGTTGACCATTGATGATCCGTTTGTCATTTGGATGAATATGAATCTTCGCAACAGTACTTAACATGTCGAGTCTCGCTATCGAATGTCAAATATGCTAGTTTGAGTTCTTGTCTCTTTCTACCGATCTCAAGCTGATTTCTATGTTTACCCTCAGATCAAAATCTCAACAAATGGTACTGCGATTCAATTCAACCAAATCTATGAGATTTATCATATAAAGGCAATGGAAAAAAGAATGATTTATGTCTTTAAGGTGTAGTGTTGGAGGCACCTGCTGCCATTACCGTAGACAGAGAGACACACAAGTGTGTCCAGTTTGCAGGAACTACGCGTCCACTTGCTTGAAGTGAATGCAAACACGTGAATGACTAAACAGTTTATGTATAAAGCGCGCTTGAGGTGAATTTTTTACAAAGACGATGCTATAATAATCTAATATTATTATTATTAACGAGGAAATCATTTAACCATTAATAATCATAGTTTGATATATCCATAAAAATATTACGCTTCCCCGTCTATTGATGTGGCGTCAGTGGTGACTTCGTCAGTGTCATTTACTTCGGTAGGCTGTAAAGTACTTCCTCAAACGGCCAGGTCTGTGAGACTCCTGTCATCTCATCTACGTCTCATGGTCATATCACGTCGCACTCTACGTTTTTTCCCCTCATCTATATCGCTGTCAAATGTGACACAAATGTTTTGTTTGTATTTTTCACGTTTGTACAACTACAGGGAGAGCAATACAAAATGCACTAACAGAAAAGCAATCGACGAAAGCCGATTGCTTTTTGCTGCTAGGACCTGCGGGCGGCTATTGTGGCCGCTAAATCTAAAGCATCTAAATCAATATAATGCACAATGAACTATTGTTAAAGCAATATAATAAGGGATTTCTGATTTGCTTATCTGCTAATAATATTTAATTACCTGTCTAGGGCGGTGTGGATTAGTATGAATGGCATTCGAAGTTTCCACAGCTAAAGTGCATATTTGATGGGTGGGAATGAAGGGATGAAATGAAATAGCTTAATCGGTAGAGCAGTCTACCAGCTACTAATAAATAGTTTTTTCTGTGTGATTTATCTAAATTTGTTTTAAATAACGACAACTCCCTTGTTTAATTTAATAAATATTACTGTACATTGGCACATGAAAAAACATATTAAATCGAAATCAGTGCAGAGTACAGATTACAAAGTTACTTTTACAGATGTCTTGGATTTAATCTCTCATGAGAAATTAACTTAATCCCTCGCAAGTTCCCCGCGAACTTATTTAATGTTTATTTATAAATTGCACGAGTCCGTGAATTAATCGGTTCATTCGCATAATTTCGCTTTTAATATGAGAATATTATATAACACGATAATTCCGCGAGTTCTCAGTTCGAGATTATTCGATCACGTACTGGTTTTCATGGGATGAAGACATTTGGAGGCCATTATTGGTAGCAAAGGACACCGACGTTTAACAGATATCATCTGATTGAAAAACATTACTTTATAAATCTTTTAGTACCTACTTACACACATATATCGTAATATTATGGTCAGCTAGGTATGTAATATTTTAAACAGGATTTTTAATCCAAAATAACTAATAGATCAAAAAAATATATATATTATATTATTGGCCAGAAATAATCTACCATAATAATGACGGAAAATTAATAAATTGTAGTATCTAACTTCATTACTGACGTTCGCAATTTTCATGAACTCCCGCCCTTTTGACTATGCTCCTCCACTTCTCTCGGCATCCTGTAAATCTTAGGCCTGTCACCAGAAAAGTGCCTCTTGACTTTCCTCCTTGGTCGGTCAAACGGGTGGAAGATCTTCTTCTTCCTATCCAACCTTCGACGTGGCCCACCACAACAAGCTTCTCCGAGCTATCTTCCCTAAATGGAAGGATTCGTCTCTGGCAAATGGCTAGGAGTCTGTCCTTGATCTTCAGTTCCTGAAGAACGGATACAATCGTGCGTCTCCCCACCCATGTGTCTTCTCTCCCATACCTTCAGGGTCCATGATTCAATACCATAGACTGTAGAAGCCTGACCTTCGTTGTTTTGAAAATAATGCGGTCTTTCCATATTTTGTCAAATCTGGACATATAACACTTCGACATACCTATGCGTCGTTTAATTTTTGACTCGTCAGTATTTATGGACTCGAAATAATAGAAATCCTTGTCAATTTCAAGATCCTTAAAAAACTACCTTAATTTATTTTTAAAATTAACAGAAATATTCTTCTTCCGTCAATCTTATTTTTATGCGTTTCTCTATGAAATTAAAGGCTTTTTGTAGTAGATTTTATATATTTTATAGTATTTTGATAATAGATAAAATTCCTTATTCTCTATCTGTCACACTTATTTCTGTATGTATGGAATATGTAATGTATGGAAATCCTCAGAATTCCAATGAATAATATTGTCCATTTATATCTCATGTACACAACATAAAAAAACAAGATTATTTATAAATCCAAAATGAAATTTGAATTTGTCATCTAACATTAATACTCTTATTATAAGAGATCCCCCTCCACCTCTCTTCCGCTCTGTCGGGGAAGGGGTGTCATTACGCCATAAATAAATTATTGTAATTTCATTTGTCCCTAATGGTCCCTTTAGCGGTGTTCTCCCTTACCCGCTCACTTCTGCGCCCCTGGGACCCCGGATCATATTACAGGTAAGATTGTCACACTCAGATACAGGGTGATTTAATAGATATAATAATAAAATTTAAAAAATTCCGCCATCGTGATCATTGTCTTTATCATTTTCAACATAAATGAGTAATACAATTTTTTTACCTACTTGGGTGACTGCTAGTGAGATTTGAAGTTACTCATTTTCATTGTCAAAAACGGTTGTTACCTAAATATAATACATAAAAATAACTAGATTTATTCTAAGTTCATTATATGTTTAAAATATATAATATAAATAATAGTTAAATGCTTTTTCTCGTTTACCAATTTTTATTTTCGTTTTCCGAGTTGTTTGAGAACGTCAGTAAACACTGTAATAGGGTTTAAAAAGTAACTCATAATGAAATCAGATGTTGAAGATAATATCTTCAATCTTATTCACATTTACAGAACATCAATATACTGATGACAGAACAAACAGAATTCATTATATAAAATATGATAAAACCATAATGGTCTACCGTGCGTGTCTGGGTGTGTGCACAGATGAAACTTTTGTCTTGAAACCCGTGTAAAAGATAGTACGGTTAGAGCGAAACGAGTTGTCATTCGTTGTGTATTGTATTTTGAACGTAGATCAAAACATCTACTAAATCATTTAGCACGGGAACATGGTTTCATCCGTGAATAAGCACCTTCTAGTTACTGATTAGTAGTAACGGTTATATCGTTATTTAAACCATTATTTTGACTGTGATTATTTTCTATTGAAAAGATGATTGGTAACTGATTATACGCAATTCTTTGAGCAGTGACTAGTATGCTAGAAAGTACACATCCAAGAGGTAAATCTTAGTTATGATGAAATTTTGAAGAAACATAATTGATCAATGAAACAAAATAAAACGGAAAACTTTGGACACTGATGTATGATACCTTATTATATTACACTGGTCGGGATCCAGTGACGTTCTTGCCTGGTTGAGAACTACTACACAATACATGGACCGATAGTCAAGTTTGAGAGAGTCATATATTATTAAAACGGGTGCAAAACGACAGGTGGTGAAAAAAATTTAAAAAATATTTTATACCAACAGCTACATAGGTATACAATAAAAAATGCAATATAATAGTTTTAGTATTAGAGTAAAGAGAATATTTATACTACTTATTTATGCTGTATTAATACAAATACATATTATTATGATGGATATCAAATCTAAACAGTTAACGATTTCCCTGTAGAAGGCTTTCAATAAACCTAATTAATCTCGTAAAATTTGTTTTATATATTTTACATTTTTTAGTTAGGCATCTATTATTTTCAAAAAATCCACATATAAGTGAGATATTAAATTTTTTTGCGGTTTTAATAAAATTTAAATAAACATGTTCTGAAGCATCCTGTATATTCAGCTTATTACCGTTTAGTTTGTGATTATTTCTGGCTTTGTTTTGCGTTTATTGTGGCAGGCGGGCAGGTAGGTACCCAACAGCCAACCAATCACACAAATGAATAAAGGAAGAATAAATGGCTGACCCTTTCGTTATTAACATCATTATCCGATGAACCATTACAGGATCCTTCAGGACTCAGGACATTACAACTCTAATCCGTCGGGTGACCAAACCTACTATCTACGAGAATCGCTGGATGCAACAAAAAATTGGCATTTCACATTTGCATAAATTATATTTTTATTAACTAACACGTCCTGTCACGTGATGATCAGGTACGTTATGAAAAATATCAACAGACTTTAAAAACAGAAAAAGTACTTCATCTCACGGAGAAAAGCAAGAAAAACTAGCAGATAACAATAAATAAAATGTCACGTATATCGTGGAATACCCCTCAAGATTTCCCTAGGTATAACGTCACATTACAGACACACATACCAGCGCTTTTATTATATTCATGTTATTATTAATTACTGATGATCACAATATATTTGATGTGATGAAAATTTTTAACATGAAAAAATAAGTTTTCATTATATCGAACAATTTTATTTTTAATTCATCGTCTTTTCTGGGTACAGCATAACATAACAGCAATTGGGCTATTATTATATACATGATGTCCGGCAACTAATCCAGCTCGTAGCTTCGAGTAGAATAAGGTACCAATGCAAGCGAACGTCGCGAACCACGCGGCCAACATTAGAACTACTACAATAATACATACCGATTTTTATTTTATAGATTATGTACTTACGTCACGTTCTTTTGCCACCTATAATTCGTAACGTGACAATATATGTAAAATATAATATATTTTCAAAACTTACATTTATTTTAATATATGAAAATTATCATTTCCACATGTATATCTAACTCTGATAAAATAATAAATTGAACCCGGTTTCTAAGCGAACGTCTTAAAAGTAAACCAAAGAAGCATGTTTTTTCGAGGTTTTCTGAGCCTATTATGTATATTATTTGCGTGGTTCCAGATTTTTTGTTTATTTTCCAAAGCCTCGGCATGTATATCTAACCTTTCTGGCCGATGTTTCGGATCGCATTTCAAGGTCCATCATCAGGGCTGATGTGTTGTATGACTATTAGTGTTGTGGTTAAGTACTGGCTTGCAATATCGTGTCGAAGCCAGGGTTTGTCGTTTATTTGGTACTGGCTTGCACTACCGTGTCGTAAACAGGTGTTGTGTGAAGTGAGTAGTGTTGTGTTATGTTATGTTCCATCTTCTGTCAGATCACGATCTATGAGGGCTCTTCGACTTCTATGGTTTTGAAGCGCCGGATACCACGAGGCTTTTAATTTTAGATCGTCATCCCTATTAATGTACACTGGATGTTTACACATTTCAATTGCTTCTTTGACCAGACGTGCGTGATGACTCCTGGGCTATCCTAGAATTTTCGGCTCAAATGCAAAATGGTGGCCCGTGTCCAGAAAGTGTTCAGCCAATGCCGATTTTCCTGGATGACCGAGTTTGCATGCCCGTTTATGTTCGTTAATCCTGTTTGTCCCAGTCTTGACAGCCGAGTCTATAAACACCGTTTCGATCCTTCGTTGATCTTAGCAGATCTTTCATTTTGGTGTTTGTCCCGAAAACCGTCTTTATATCTCATTTTTTGAGGACTCTTACTATTCTGTCCGTGACATTCTAAACACGAAACGTCGGCCAGAAAGGTTAAATATACACGGCAGATTAGCCCAGTAAACTATACACAGAAGATTCTGAACGGCCGTGAAAACCTAAGAACATTGATAATCAGCAGATACTGTAACTGCACTAGTTATATCTCTAGGTACAGCATCAGGTCGTCATCCCTGCTGATGAATCCCTGCTATTTACAAAGTTCATCGTTAAGGGTGGTCGCCCCACGGTTTCGAATGAAAAAGGAAACAGTAAATTTAAAATTAATCGCGGTTTTCTTTGTTTCAATGGCGCCGGCTTCAGGTACGCGCATTAAGGCTGTACAATTATTTAGGTAACTCTGCGGTCCGGCATCCGTTTGAAGGACGGCCCTTCGGTCGAAGGAAATGTTTAATGTGTTTTCTATGGGAATAGTGCGCACCCGCCGCCGCTAGATGGCGCCTCTGCACAATCTAATTGTCACCATCTTTATTATTATATATACCTTAACTCTTCGTGAAATAAATTCGTAGTATGCAGTATGTTAACCACAAAATTAATTATTTGCTGTGTAATATATTTAGTTTAGCGTTTAATGTAAAAAAAATGTAGGTAATGGAAACATGGACACTTGAAAACCGAAAACTTGAAGCATTTGAAATGTGATCTACAGTTGAATGCTCAGTCAGCTGGATACAGCTCAGTCCCCTTTTGTATAGTGTTACAAAATATGATCTTATGGCTACAATTTCTTATTGTATCTTATCGTTTAACGTTACTATTTGGATGTTATGACACTGGAAAAGTTTTATAGTAGACTGGCCAAACCACTGTTTCATACTCTTTAGCCATAATGTTCTCCTTTTTCCAGGACACTGATTTTCAGCAATCTTTCCATGCATTATGAGATGCTGGATTTGATATTTCTCTACATGTCTCATTGCATATCTGAGATATTGAAGTTTTTAATAGTGTTTACGCGCCTTGTTACTCCGATTGGCATCACTGGCGTTCTTGGTTTATAATAAGGCACATGTGTGTGTGTGTGTGAGTATTGCCGCCCGTTTTTCGGAAAGCTAAGAAGACGGTAACCGACAGGCGTCATTATTTTTACATCCCGTGCTTCGACCAGTCCAGCGGTCCAAATAAACCACCAGTGCGCGCTTCGGTCGGTCGAAATCTAAAGAAGACAATCCAGCTAAAAGAACAACAACATCGGACCAGAAAAGCAGCAAAATTAAAAAGGTATGTGCAGTTCATATATCATATGCGTATTGTTAATCGGAAACCTGGGAACCAGCTATTGAAGGCATTTACATAAACAAATACATATTTTTCTTCATTTATCTGATCCATGAGATTTGGAGCATTCTTCCATAAATCCACTTCTCGAATGCTTCAAGCTGCAATAAAATTGCTTCCTAATAATCCAATAAAAATCCTTACATTCCATAAAATATAATCCAGAATACATAGCACCTACTGTGAATTTTGTACAACTCGGATCTTAGACGTAGATTTTTATCCGCGTACAATAAATTCAAGGTCAACGTTGGGGATTAGTATGACCTCAGTATATGACGCGCGTACACAATTTTAACAAGACACTAATAATAATTAATGATTGGTGGCTAAAGAAGCTAATCAAAAATATCTGTTTAATTTATAGCTGTATAAAAATCAGTTACCTATCTTGACTACCTATATTAATACTTTGTATACGTACACGATGGCATTTTTTTAAAATATCACCCAGGGGAAAAAATAGAGCGTTGGACCTTAAATTGCATAAAATAAATAAAAACAAATTTTTGTTCACACAATTATCTAAAAATTAGAGCAAATATTGTATTTAAGAATTATTTACATTTCAATTAAATTTAAATAATATGATTTGAAATGATAAAATTTTTAAAATAATGAATGTAAATAATTGACAAATAAATCATTTTTTTTTTAGTAAATGTTTAGGGTTAAAATTATCGCACGTGTTCGGCGTGAGAAACAAACCCTTACAGGATGTTGGAGTATTGTTTTTCACAAAAAAACTTTCCACTTTTATTTAATGGCAACATCGGAATTATCTAATACCGATAATTGTATCTCCTACCCCACAATCAATCTAGACGGGGACAGGTACTCATTAATACGATTGTTTTTTTTTTAAAATAAATAATATATTCCATTGCGAAAATATTTAACATGTAACTGCATCAACACCAAAAAAGACAATTTATGTATGTATACTGCAAATTTGCAAACTTGTCTCAGGTGGCTGCATTCAAATTATTGTTATCGTATAACAACAAAAGTTCAGAAATGTGTGTCATGTGACGCTGTACGTGGAATCAAATCAAATTGTTTACAAAATATAACAATTTAACGGATTTCAAAAATTTTAAGTGTTTAAAAAATTATTATTATATATGTAATATTAAATTATTATTATATGTAATAATATTTCGATGAAAACACGTTTAATTGTGATGTTGCAGTTTCAGAACAGTGCTGTGATATTAAAACTAATTAAACGAATCAATTAGAGAGATATTCTTAAAAAAATTATCTATCGAAAAGTTATTTGGTTTCCACCGGAATACAAAATCTACTCAAAGGTTTTTGGAATTCATTCTAATATAAAGTTGATTGTTTTTAAAAATTGTATCATTTATAAAGACTACATAATATAAGTCCCATTTTTTTCTAAAATATAAGTTGTTAACGTGACAAAATGGTAACGCCTTTTCCCAAATTAAAGTTCCGGGTTCTTTTTTTTTTATATCGCATGATACCTTCTTTATATCGATTTTTTTTTAAATCATTACAACCCTACATTACGAATGAATCCTATTTTTACCAGCACATTTTGTCTGTGATCTTATCGTCCAAATTTTCCGTATCCTTTCAAAGAGCTTCAACCATTATTGCTATCCGAGCGAAAATGTAAAAGTCAAAAACCTGGTATATAAGATTTATATCTAAAAGGTTATGCGTTATCCGTGGCGTCAGTTTACCAACGGCCCTGAAATGTAATTTTCAATTAACCTCTAAATTGCTTTGGTAAATTCTGTGTCGACACCGCTAGCGAAGGATGTCATGGAGACAAATTATCAAAGCACTTACTCGGCGAGCTGTTTCGTCACTAACTAATTATTATTACGAGTGATTACAATTTGATTAATTCACTTCTCAATGTCACGTGACTTTCTTTTTCCTCAATTCTGTGCGTCGTGGTCTCATGATACGTCTGAAACTCGATGCACAATACGTGACCGTTCCTCCCGGTCTTGAGAACCTTGTTAACTTCTTTATTTTCATTCTATCCATCTTACAGATGACCGTCATCTCTTGCTCGCTTTTCTTCAAGACTATATGACTTTATTTTTGGTGAAATTTATATCGATCTAAGCTGACTGTGATTGACTGCTGAAGTTCGTTGACACTTTATTTATCTCATTTTTAGCTTTCACTTGAGAACTGTACTACCCCCATTACATCATATTCTCTTAAAAAAAAATTGGGATATTAATGAAAATTCCCATCAACATTCCTTGAGTTGTCCAGTCTAAGCAGAGATATGCGTCTTCCAGTGCTAGAATCTGGGAATGTTGTATCACCTTTATGTACTCCTTTGAAGTACCACACTTCGAATAGAGTTAAATCTTTAGAATCCTTTGGTAAGCAATACTTACTAATACCTCAAATTTGACCACGGTCTGTCTAAGATGCATCCTCCAATTGTTCGGGCATATCAACCGCAGAAAATAAGGTCAGAAAGGAATAGGGTAACCGACTAGATCAAAAACGCTGCGAATTATTATATTACAACAAACTGTCATCAACAAGTCACAACCCGGAGGTCATGATCCTTAGTAGTAAGGAAACCGACTGGAGAAGAAGAAGCCGCACTCCTCTTGCACGCCTGTAACAACATACTATTGTTATCTGTATTCTATGGCGATGTCGAGGGATGTACGACGCCCCGTCGTGACTGCGGTCATGTGATTCCGAGTCCCGTGAAATCGTTGAAGAAGAATAAGAAGTTGTTGTACTTACGTATAGCTGCGTAATGGCGCCTCTGTATCTTCAAAAACTTTGTATCCCAGACAATTTAAATGGTAGACGTCAAACTCTCAGGTCAGCCTTTACTTCAGCTGCAGGAAGGTTTGTAGAACCGACCAACCGTTGCCAGAAGTCTAAATTTAGTGAACGGGCATTTGCGGCGGCAGGCCCAAAAGCGTGGAACTCTTTGCCTTCCATTATAAGAAACTGTGCATCAGAGACTTTATTTAAGAAGAAACTGAAAACGCACCATTTCAAAAATCATTTCCATAAGTGAAAATAACGATTTTTAATTTTAAAAAACAAAGATAATTGTAGAACTATAAACAGTTTATGTGTAAAGCGCCCTTGAGGTGAAAGTTTTTACGAAAATGGCGCCATACTAATTATCCATTATTATTTATTATTTTATTAACAAGTGAGATATGCAGAAGTAGCGAACAATGGAGAATAGAATATTGGGAATATCCTTTAGGAAGTGAAAACAATAAACACAACGACAAAACTGAAAAACAAACAAAACAGAAGTCCCTTAAGGAGTGTAAGACAAACAAAGACGTAAACAAAAGTGACGGATGTGGTAGAGAAAGCAGCTCAGCTTAAGTGGAACTGGGCTAGTTATGTGATGAGATATGAGGATGGCCACTGGACATAGCGACTATTGGAGTGGAGACACCACGTGTAAAATAGGGATATGTGGAAAAGAAAATAAAGGAATATTGAAAGCTGATGATGATGACTTTTGATTGTTGCTTACTGGGGGCACTTGATAGTCTGACGGTGCTCGCAGCTGTAGATGGTAAAAACCCATCTTTAAATAACTGTCAAATTTTTATCAAAATCATTTCTTATCTTAGTGATTTTCATACATTTTAACGATAATTATGTTCAGATAACAGTGCTGGTCCGTTAGAGGATAGACACGTGTTCATAAACCTTCTCGAGCTTTCTCACATTGGAACTTTATAAAGATGCATTAATGAACAGCCGAACGAATTGATAACATTTTTGAACACTTAACTTATCCATTTAAAAGCAATACCTATTGTTCCATGTACTTATCTAATAAAGATCAGTAGATATAAATAAGGTAACCAGCCATTCATTTAATGGTTGTTTTTGCATTTTATATGACTAAAAGATTGACCCAACTTGTATAATGTCTAACAATATGGGGTATTGTTTCTACAGATGAATGCTTGTAAAGTCTGCCTTGAGACAAACGTTCACCTACTAGGGCGGACGTGGTCGATATTTTGTTGCATAAATTATATTATATATCTATATGTATATTATGTATACTTAATATACAATCCATGTAAACAATGGATATCGTATGTAATCTGTGTAGACACGTCTAAAAATAAAAATTAGTCTCATTAATTACAATAATTAATAGATGGAGTTGTTTCGTGATCTGTTTGTCAAATTAACGAATCTTCACGCATGGAGTCCGTCGAATAATAAGGTTTTCCAGCTAATGTTAATTCAAATTAACACTGAAGTTAACGTAGTGAGCAAGTCTTATAAAATTAGCGTTAATTAAAACCATTGTTAGCGAAACCATTTCCCGTATCAGGGAACAATGTCAGATCTGTTACTTTGCTTAACGATATTAGTTATGTGGGCAAGTACCGCGATCGCGTTATTTATTGGTGGATTGTTAGACTAATTTATTTAAAAATCGAATATAAATAGAAATCTAGCTTTGTATCTAACGTACCTTTATTTGAAAGGAAATTTTATGAGCAAATTTTGAAAGGAAACTGAAACAATGCATCGAAATAAGGTGTAAATTTCCAATTTTAAATTATGGTTTATATGTAACCATTTAGTTCAAGAGGCAGCTTTATATCTAGTAGCAAAATATATTTTAAAATTAAGAGAGATCTTTTAAAGCTATATAAAATGTGCTTTATACCTAGTAGCAAAATACACTTATGTATACAAAAATTAAGAAAAATCTTCTAAATATGTGTGTGTATATAGACTATTGCACTTACAGACGAGAATGGTGGAATCTTACGAAAAGAAACAAAGGGAATGTGTAAGTATTCAAAATGTGGTGCTGGAGTTTAATATTGGTAATTAGTCAGGCGGAAAGGAAATGAAATGATAATTTTGATGAAATAATTGAATATAGACTTGCCCAGAAGACGACAGTGAACTGCTACGAAAAACATTTGGGTATGTTTGGGTACTGCCACAACTCACTTGTAACCACAGAATAAGAAACTGGGGATGGCCAAGGAGGTTCATAAGACAATTACTAGATGCATAAATTATCGGGAAGGAATGAAAGTCCTGGTGCAGAATAGTAATCTATGGAGAGAGGAAGTACGAGAAAAAAATATGTGTATTTTAAGGTGATACACTTTTAGCCATTTTTAAAATAGCCTCGATGAAAATGCTTGAAATTGGATATTTTCACAATTTGATAGAAGCCGATGAAAGAAAATCAAAACTGTTTATATTATTAAAATCCAATAGCTAGAACCAAAGCTACGAGTGATTTAATTTTTCACGCTTATGACCGATACCTACTTACTGCCCTGAAGCAACGCTAGAGTATGAGGCAGGAGAAGACATTCCACGACATTAAAGTTTTCATCTTGAATTTTTGATTGAAATCGGTTTTAATTGTCTGAAGTTTTTATTGTGAAAATAGCCGCTAAAAGACTAAAACCAAACTCCCTGAAATAACGCTTCTTTCGTGTGACCAAAGTGACACGTCAAACTGCTTGAACAATTCATAAATACACGAACTCTCAAACACTGTCAAAGGACTCCGATTCAAAAGAGTTCGAGTGACCTCTGTGCGCAGATAAAAAATCTGAATTAGCCGCGATCCAATCACGAGGGGTGGATACGTACCTGGCCGCACAATGCTGCTCTCGATACAAGGCCGGCCGCGCTATCAGGGGCACATATCAAATTATCTCAACAGTAGGAGAACGATGCTAAGATGGCTGCCGTGGCGCGGCGCAATGACGGAGCATATTTGACATTCGTGCGTGCATGTATTGTTTATCTATCTATACCCGTGTGGTATTTCGATACATACCTCGATACTGCAAACTTCTTCAGTATGTATATACTCATGCTTATGTATTTATTAAATGTTGGATAATTATTTATATATTTTTTTAATGCATACTGTAATTAAATGTCATTTTTTCTGACTGAAACTTGTTTATATTGAAGTACTTTTATGAGTAGGTATTATATCATAATACAAGTTCGTCAAACATAATATTGATCGAGTATATTCCTTTAAATATTTTATTGAATTAAGTTCTTCGTTAATAGACACCACATAAATCATGTTTGCTATCCACGGAGTGTGTAGAGAAAAATTGGTAACAAGTCGATCTCTTTCTTATAACAGGATTATTTAACCTGTTAGCTGCCCAAAAAAATCCTAGGTGAAACAACATCATACCCACCATATTGGATTATAAAATTTTATTTTTACGAAAAAACCATAAAAACGTTGGTATATCTAAAAAAAACGCAGGTACTATTTCATTATAAGCGTCCGTCAACCTCTATTTCGTACCGTTTTGAGATGAAAAAATAAAAGTTTATAGTGTTGTCAGGCCATTATTATTGGAAGGACGACATCAGATTTTATTAATATTATTGTATTTAATGTGATGCTTAAAACGAAAAAATATTAGCATTTTACATCACAACTACATACACATTTAAACATTGCATTTATACAGAACTAACACACGTATAAAACGATGCCGCCGGCCGCGCCAATGACCAATGCTGCCCAACGCAAGCTTTTGTATTTATAGTAAAACGCCCGTATTTTAATTTTAATTAATAACTAAAAATAATAATATCTTATATTCACTTGAATTACTTGACAACAAAATCTAACTGGCAATTTACTCAAATTGTAACTCCAGATACTTTCAACTTATTGCGTCCTTCTCAGCATCCGACTCATCATCGGACTCAGCGGTGGTAACGAGCACATCGGGAATGTCTAAAAAGTCGCCAATATCTCCACCACCGAAAATGTCACCCTCCGCCAAATAAAATCAAAAAAGTTTTCGATATCTGCACTTTGACGTCGATATGAGAGTTTGTGTGTTATATTTTCAATGCAATTGAAATTTCAGTCATTTTCGTATAAATCACTTTTATCTATGGAATAAAATAAATCTGGCAACACAAAACTATGCATCAACTGTCAATTTTGTGTGGAGGAAAAATAATGATTTTTACACTCGATTTCAGATGTAATTCGTGGTGTTCTTGGGTTGAATAATATTTCTAAGGGTCACCGTATGATATCACTACTGAAAAGAATAACTTGATTAAAAATATATCAGTTGTTATTTAGTGACGCCGCGCGCTGTCACGTGAGTGTCGGCCATAGAACAAAGATAGCCGACGTGATATTCTAACATTTATCGCTCTGTCTCTTTTCCTGTCGCAAGTTTCCGACGCGAGCGGCCTTGGGGTTAAAATGTTAAGAGGATAACATTATAGTAGCGAGTAACGAGACTTTCTTGAACATCTAAAACTCTCAATAACAATAATAATAGGAGTGGATCATTTACACAGCGCCTTTTTCGTAAAAATTTCATCTCATGGGCGTTTTACATACAAACTCTTTTGTCGTATGTTATCTCCCTTTTTGGCGTACGTACTTTATTATTTATACGGTCCTAAAATAAAATTTTAATAATGATAAAAGCGCTTAAAATATTTGTAAACGTCTATTTGTACGTCTCATTAATATCCGTCGGCAGTGTAGTGGTAAGTGACCTTGCCTATTACGAGGTTCCGTTCTCCGCCGAGGAGATTTTTTAGAAGAAACTAGGGATCAGCGGACTTGAGAGCCAAATATTACCGTAAGAAAGAAGAAAAATTATGCTTTTTTATAAGGGTTAGAAAGAACACAGTACAAAGTTACATAAGGATGACAGTATCTTACTTTAGATTTATCTCCAGGTCCAGAATATATGCTCATTAGCAAACAGAACATAGTTGGCAATGAAAATATTTATATTGATGAAAAATATAATAAGTTATGTGAGGTCTTTGGAATGATGACGGAATTACAGGCGCACGCGCGTTATATGCGTATGAAGAAATATGCCAAGCGATAATGCATAAGTATGGCGGACCGCGAGAGAGCGGTCTCTTCGCTTCACGTCTTCCAATCTGTACTAGTGTGATCGGAATAAATAGTCAATTGTGACCAGCTCTACCGACTATTATTCACGTCACCACTTCAACCTGTATTCTTCGTGGTATTGTATACCTGGATTGTAATGTAAATAAAGATAGGATCCTTCTATTGAAATAGTATACAAGGTCGCATTGAGCAAGTTGTGTAGGCAAGATGTTCTGTAGTCGTGATCCCGCCGTTAGATTACGAATGCGAATGGTCAGATGCTATGTATTCTCGATATTATTTTATGGAATGGAAATATAATTACAAGGTGACTTGACCAGAGAAGTAACAATGTGATAATACCCATCGTCCATTAAACAGATAATGCATGAGAAAAATAAATTATATCAGCATGGATGCCTTGTGTCTGTAAAAAAGAGAAAAAGTGCACTTCTGAAAAAATAATAAAACAAATATGCGAGACGTCTCTAAAAGTAAACCAATATTAAAAAATTAATCATGATAGAAAATTCATGTAAAAAGAGTGAATTTGACTCCTAGTGGTAACACTCACAGAAACTTGATTTAATTATTTCATATTTTTTTATAGTTCATTTGACGTACCTACCAAACAATAATTATTACTTTCATGTATAAGTATATCTGCGTATTTGTTTCAAACATAGGTATTGAATGTATTTTTGCAAATAAACATAAAAATTATGCGGTTTTATGCATATTTCAGTCACCCCTCGATTTCTTGAAAGACTTTGTCGTTGGATCTAAAGTCGCACGGATCAATGGTCGGCTGGAGCTTTAGTCGACCGGGTCTTTTATCGTGGACGTATTATCGTCGGGCAAAAAGTCCGCGGAGCTTTTGTCGTGACACGGTCCAATACATATACGTGTATATGTAAATAGGGGGCCCCTATTTTTCCACCTTGCATTGAGGCCTAATTTTTGTGGTTACGCCACTGATTAGGAGGCAAGTTTCAGAGTATCGCTGGCCATATTAATATACACATTTAAAATCCGTAAGTACTGTGTACCCAAATTGAACCAAATGCAAAGAAAGAAAATACCGAGCAAAATATCATTTAATACAATTTAAATATTAATTTAAAGCCCGCTCTACACGCTGTATTGTAACAACAATCTGGCGACCTGTATATTGATACACATTAAAATCTAAATTATCTTACATTTAAATAATAGGTAAGTTGCAATAAAAATTAATACTCGTACGTATTAGCGAGCATATGACTGAAAGTCCTTCACCATATAAACAACATTTAAAGCAAATCGGAAACATAATTATGCATTCAACTGTACATAATAACGGAATACAAAATTGTCATTGAACCATTGTGATATCCGCATATAATTTTTACTCATTGTTATTTGGGGGCCGAGGGTGATTTTTACCGCATTAGTGTTTACTTTTGAAAGAAAATTATATGGACCATTTTTTCCTGTCCTGTTAGCTATGCTAAAATAAGCTTTACATTCAATCACAATTAGTTAACTCTTCACTCTATAAATAATTTTTAAAGTTTAAAGACAACATTTGAAAGTGTTTCATACAATTAACCCCGCCTTACCCGAGTATCTTTGTGTGTACTCGTATACCTACGCTGAGCTTGTTTCCGATCCCAAGAGAAACACCAATAAATTGGTTTCCAGAATTTATATTTGCTCGTTATTTTCCAGATGATTTAGTTTAATAAACAATGGGCATTGTCCTCCGCCGCAGCCGGCAGGGTAATATTAAGCGGACAATAGCGTGGATAATTTTCAATTACATGTTGTGTATGTTTTTAAGTAATTTATTTAACGTGCACTATTTACTTTACAATGGGAAGATTTCACGGCAGCTTTGAAATGTTATTTTGATGAATCCACCGTATTGGTCCACCGCATTAGGACGGCGTGAAAAATCTTCGGTACCGAATATCGAGAGGACAAATATATTAAATAATAGATCAATAAGAAAAACGTTTAATAGCAACGGGTTCGTAAAAATAATTTTTGCAACACCAATAGTTCAACATAAAACTATGGACACTGGAATATTTATATATTTATTTCGTTTTTGACGTTGTAATGATCGATCTTAAATCTTTTTTGCACACTACATATTATTTTTGCAGCTTTGTATAACGTTTATTTATTATCGACAGCACTGGCGTGATCATTAAACAATTTCATTTTTCGTTTTTCTAAAATGTGAAATCTTTTCGTGTTGAGCGCTTTTTTTCACGTTAAAAGTAAATAAATTAAATTTTTTCACAGCATTTTGTCGGTACCAGAATATTATTCCGTGTACTTAACAGTTTTTTTGTGCTAAACGTTTTCAATTGTACGACATATTAATACATATTTTAGTACCCATAAACTAAAAAAAACTGAAATATATTTATCGTCACTTTATATATTTTTTTGCATATCTTAGGATGACTTCGAATGGAATCGAACCGACTAAAGATATACGAGTATTATTATAGTATTTAATACTATTAAATTAAGTTACTATTAATATATTATTTTATTAATAGTTATTACAAATATATTAGTTACTGTTCCCGAACATCTCTCTTGAGGTCCATGAGAGTGATTTCAAAACGCCTAAAAGATGTTGAAGAGTATTCGTAATTTCGAATCAATCTTTATATCACTGTCAGTCATCTCAAAGGTTGATTTTATTTTTTGATTTTTCAACAAACAGGATTTAATAACCAGTGAACTAATAGGGGTGAACAACACTTGCACGAGGGTGAACCTTTAAACCCCATTTATGCATCAAATATGAAAGAGCATATATGAACATGCATCAAATATGGCAGTAAGTAGCCCTTCTGTTAAAATTCACTTATAATTTTTTTCATTCACTGAATCCAAAAAAGTACCGTATAATCAAAATACGTTTTGATTGTAAAAACATACGAAGATTTAAAAAAAAAAATTACAAAGGGGTATTATGCAGTATTCTCGTATTTATGAAAATAGTAGTAGACGACAATTAAAAACCGTTATCTAAAAATCGAACTACTAGAACCAAAGATACGAACGATTAAATATTTTTTGAACGGAGCGGCAATAGACAAGCCAACTCACGATCAGAGACTATCTGGGAACGTTTCCGTCTCGTATTTTCGTTACCAGTTGTAAAATTGAAGATACCGAAAAAAGGGTAATAATCGTAATTTAAAAATTCGCTACCCAATTTGTAAGTTGATGATTTTTTTATTGTAAATTTCTGATGTGATTAGTGCACGCTTGGTAAAGGGGGGTTAGGGGGGGGCAGGCAGGGCAGAGTGGAGTGGGCGTGGTCGCAACCGTGACGTCACACTATTGTTTCAGTCGCCTTGGAGACGCGGCGCGAAGAAAGCGTGAAAGGAAAGCACACAGTCACCTTGTAGTCATTATGCCCCCCCCTCCCCCGACCAGACACGGCGACCGAGCTCGGACCGATGATGCCTGTGTCAAGACGCATGATACCAACAAATTAACACATATAAGTAAATGTATTATAGGACATAATTGAAAAAATTACTTAAATTCAAATTTCTGACAATTGGACAATGGACATTTGTTTTCTATTCGACCTCAGAGGAAATTGATACTTTTTTTTCGTCAATAATTTTGCATCACCCATCTTTGAGTGATCTCCCCCAAACTCCGTCACCGATCCCTTTCCTTTGTTTTCATACAAACCATTTTTTTAAATCCAAAAATATATATTCAACAGCCCGATGTGACTGGTCTCCTCAAATAACCGCCCCCGATTATCCTCTGCTATCCTTCTCATGATGCCGACTGCACACGGATCCTGGGTAACGCCGTTCAACCACCGTAACTTGGATCTTCCAACATTCCTCCAGCGAATGGGTTTTGCTTCGAGCTTTTACGTCGGTCGGTTCAAATGCGCGCGTTGAGCATGACCAGCCCACCTACCCACCTCATCCGTACATCTTAATAACCTAAACAACGTCGGCTTCACCAAATTCCATGTCTAATCTGTGATTGTAGTATACGCGCCACACCTCAATTTTATTCTCACATTTGTTCAAGTAGGATACAATCAAAATTCATAAAAATATGAACCTAAAATTCATCGAAATTAGGAGTAAAAGCGGTTAGTCTGCAGCTAACTCAAAAAGAGTCTAACTCAGAAAAAAGACAAAGATGTGAATCACACACAGCCTCTAAATTATATAGTCAACTTATTTTTCTTCTAGTGCCGTATCTGTGTTCAGGAAACTCCTCGACTCATCCACTGTTATGAATGGTGAATGGTAGGAAGAAATATTTGGGTCCAGGAATTATATGCCCAAAATATTACACTTTTACAGCACTTAACGATATATATTATTTATCGTTCTTATGAAGGTTTTCAGTACAGTGTAGAGGCTATTAGAATGTTAAGCATTTTCTGTGACAACGTATCTTAGAAGGACTCCAATATATTCATAACCGTCACAGATAAAATACTGTAAATTCATCATCTTAAATATATTATATGGAATTAAAAATATTTTTTAAATTATAGATAATAATGATGTTATTATTATTACTGGAATCATTTATACTTCCGCGCCATTAGTAACAATTCACCTCGTAGCCTCTCAAACTGGCTGATTGTGTAGAGTCATTCTACACTGACTAGTCTTGACTGGTGTGTACCTGGTGAGAGACAGTTTATTCCACTCCCAGCAGCCGCTGGACAGCTCGATCATAATATTTCACCCCACCGGCGTGGGTTAATCGGACCGAGTGATTTGCAGCCAATTGCGCTGCCCTCAGATTTCGTTATTATATACTTACCTACTTTACCAAGTTTTACCGAGCTCGGAGCTCCATGATATATGTATCTCGGTACCGCCACGTGGTACCTTCAACCTCAACAGCCAGAACGCTGACGACATCGACTCTTTGAACATTAGAATAATTGTTAATAATCATTTATATTTTATTTGTAAAGATATCATTTATGATTTTGAATATTAAAACGATATCAAATATCGAGAGACTGAAACGATATATTATTCGATAACGTGTTTGGCCAATGGTGGCCTTTATTTCTATTTTACTTCCAAAATTTGGTTGTGTCGTCATTCTTCGACATATTTTTGAACGTTTGAAAGTTTTAACATAATATTTAACACTTATTATGTCCTACATTTCTTCTTCGTTTTTAGCGGCCTCACGGGACTCGGAAGTCCATGAGTGCTGTCACTACAGATCGCCACCATAATAATTATTTACCTACAAACGCCATATACATACAATAAACTTGAGAAACAAAAAGTCACTTCATTCGTCGAGACGCTTGACGAATATCATAAAAAATAACGTAGCATTTTTGTTACTTAGCCAAATATTTTTTAATTTCTATGAGTTTTAATAGTATAGCTAATTTAATATTATCACTCGAAATATTCTATCTTAAATCATGTTATTGTTATAAATACGATTTTGCAGATGACGTCAGCACCCTGTGAAAACGCTTGTTTTAAATCACATCATGGATTAAACGTACATTATTTAAAGACAAAATGTTCATTACTCATAATGAAATTGTTCTGCCTATATTTTTTCTGATATTGAAACAATCACATATATTGTGTTTTGGAAAAGTCTCATTTTCAAGATTTTTGAGGAGTTCAAAAAACATTTTTGATGTAATTTTATTGTTAATTAATTAAGTGCGAAAGGGGGGCTCTATTTTTATTTAATAAATCTTCTAATGGGATTTATACGTAATATAAATTACTTAAATATACCATGAAGGTACCGTTTTCTCTGTTGTTATATTAATTAGGACTCCAAAAGGTTATTAAGAATTGATCCTGTATGTATTAAATAATTGATTACGTGAATATCACCAGGCTACAGTGCTATTGGACACACATTCATCAGTGCAGTCCGTGACCAGTGTGGCAATCTTAAAACAAATACAATGTGTCTTCGTGAAGTGATATTTTTCTGCACGAGTGGGTACTTCTTCCTTTTATTAATAACTGCCTTCCAGCTGACCGGCTTATCCCATAAATACTGACTTCTTCTTCGTATCGGGGTCAGTTGATCACGGTGCAGACATCATATCCAGTGTGTCCACTGCGGTTGCAATATTACATTTATACGTGATGGGGCGATTTCTCGCTTTCTTTTGGCACATTAATTGAAGATATGGAGACAGCCTAGAGAAATTTATCATGAGTTATGTGCAGGGACGAAGAGTGGCGAGTCATTTTCCAGCATGCTACACAGATCAAGTCCAGAAATGACTGGAGCCTCTCTGCACGTCGCACTAAACTTTACCCAAAGTGAATCGCAAGCAGTCCGCGCAGTAAAAGAGGACCACGATGTTCAGGTATGACCACATCCAGTAAGAGAGAAAGAGGGAGTGTGAATAATAAACAAATTAGAAGCGATTAAGATCTGTTTGTAGTTGATACAATTAAGAATAAGATCCAAACATGCATACCTATAAAAAAAAAACTTTTTTAATATGACCGTTTTCTCAAAACACAGGCGATATTATTATGTGGTTAAAATAATGTTTGATGTTTGTGTGGGCGTTTGGTAGATGAATCAGAAGGATGTTGCAGTGTGAGTTATTAGTTCCGCAATAATCACACATGCACTCACGTGTTCTTTTGAAGATGATTGCGGAGTGAATTGAATATGTGCGTAGCCAGAGCAAGCTGGATAAGATAAACTACTTACGATTGACACAAGTTTACTGTTGAGCTCGTTTACAGAGTTAAGATTTACGAATACCGTACAATGAAAAATCTACACAGAGGAGCGTTTCCTGGAGATGTTATCTTGAAGGCAGCAGGAAATGACGTCAGTACCGGGCGTCTTTCTGCGACTGCGAGGAGCTCCGGTTTTATGCACCGGTAAATGTGAAGTGCATCCTGGGAGTGTAATGATGGCTGTGGAGGCGATAGTCCTCCACATATCTTCTTTTCACCATGCAAGTCTATTCTGAACACCATTCAGAAGTTATCTGTAGGTGTCTGCATTCGCCTTGCTCATTATTTGATATTGTAGATATATCTTTGTCTAGGCTTTCATCTCGATCTCTCTTTCAATTACATTTCTGCAGTTGTGTCTTAGAATGTGCACACTTCAATAGAAGAAAATCATGTCTGCGTTTTAAAATAATGAATGCAGAAAGATACACAATTAGCGACTAATGATATGGTACATTTGTTATATGAGTTTCAAAGAGCGCGGGCACCCCCGGCGACGGTCTCCGACTCTAGCGCCCCCGACCGCCGATGGCGCCACCTCCGCAACCATCCCCACTAACAGGTTATTTATTGCCGGGCTTGATTTAATAAATCATCCTTTCATTGTGAATAATCTAGTGTAATACACATTTCCGAAGCGAGCCGGGCTGTTGGTACAAGGGCGCGATTCGTCCAGTCATCTCGGGACAATCAGCGCCAGCCGAAACTCCATTAGCCAAAAGTTCGCCGCCATTTTAAACTAATTTTGAGCCGACTCGGAATTGGGTAATATCGGCAATTTGCCACATTTCCCACACGTCGATAAATCAAACCTAAAGCGGCTGCCATCTTACCATCTTATTTGGCGAGAATCAAAAAACAAACATCATTTACAAATGCCGGGATAATGAGCCGGGATGACTCGCGCAACTTTTCCAATTAGTATTTCGAAATCAGGCGTTGACCGAGGATTAGACATTTCAAAAAATTAATTTCTTAATACAACATAATAAAGAGCAACGTTCGAAAAAAACTATTGATTTATTTATTTGACAAATCCCTTTGAAAGTATATACGATCATATGTGTCTGAAAATACATGTTATCATAAGAGTAAACAAAGAAATCCATTGTCAGATATTTAAAAAAATGGACCATTGCAATGCTGCTGCAAAATGATTCAAAGTCATATGGATTTTAAATTAAAAAGAAAATTGTATTTAATATGGAAGACGACCCAGTTCAGAAAAGGCGACACTTAGACTGAAGAAGACATCAGATATGACGAGCTCGATAAAGTAACGTTATTAAACACACTGCACAGGGATATAAGCAGTTGATGGAATTAATGTAAATCGTCACGCGCAAGAAAGATGGAAAAAACCTAAACTAGATGTGCAGCTAATGACTTAGAGAATCGAAGGTCACACTTTTCGGTTTTTTCAAACATCCGTATGATTTATTTATTGCGTGTGGAGTGGCCCCGTCTTGTTGAAATTGAGTTCTGTCGTTTAACCGGGAAACAGCTGCAGTTGCGGTACCGAAAACTCGTCGACCATTCGGCAATACACGTCAACAGTGACTGTCACTAGCTGGTTAAAAAAACAAGGGCCAATTATCCCTCGGGCAGAAATTGCACATCATACTGTCGTTTTTGGACAATGTAAACGTTTTTTCGGGGCACTAGCATCTCATGTTCTGTTTATTAACATAGCCATCGATATGAAAATGTGCTTCGTCAGTAAACAATATGTTTTTAAGCGTTTGTGCTGTTCCAAAACGTTCCAGCATCGTTTTCGCTAAGGTTCCACGTAAATAATAGTCATTTTCGTTGAAAAACTGCACGATTTGGAGCTTGTATGAGTGAAACTGTAGTTTCTTTTTCAAAATGACGTGCACTGTTAATTTTTTTATTCCAGTACAGGCTGCAATCTTCCTTATCGATTTACGCGGATTACGCATAATTTCACTTCGAACTTGAGCCACATGTTCTGGCGTCCCTGCTGACGTTGATGGTCCCGGAGGAGTTTGGTTAACCATTGTCCCTTCTTGTCTGAACTTTTGAACCCAACACCAGATAAGTTGCGTGCTCGGCCCATCACTTACTCGTCGAATATTAAAGTGAGTACAAAAAGTGCGACGCGCACGAACCAATGAATCACCACACTTTAAATATTGCTCAACTGCGAACGCGCGGTGCGCTCCCGACCAGTGACTCATTGCGACTGGCAAATCCGCAAATCACGTGCGTCGAACAATACCCCTCCCACTTACCTCGCCCTGATGGTTTACGAGCAATTACAATTTAATCTTGAAATTTTTTAAACACCCTATACTATTTCAATAGTTCATACTACTTTCATGCAACTCGTCCTCTTTTTCTTGCTCCTCTTAGCCATATATATATATGTTCGGAGTTATTCTGTTCTCACTCATCTCTCTCCACATCTTCATTATTTCTTTATTGCTATATTTCTAACTTTATCCGTAAATCTTTTCTCACACGCTATTCTCAATAATCGCTTCATTTTATTAAACTCTTATTTCACTTATTATTTCCTTATTTTCCAGTGCGTAAAATTCCAATGACAATTTTCTATTTTGGGTATCTATTATAGAAAAAAAAATTTTTTAGTAATTCACGTAATCTACCGAATTTTACTTTAACAACACAATGTATTGCGAAATTAGAACTGTTTTAAAACCGCTCACTTCTTGCTTCATATCCGGCTTCATGGTTTTAGGCGGATTAGTATGCAAAGACTATCACATCAGCAATTACATTGTGTTCTATTAAAAATATTTGAATTTTCTAATTAGGTACTTTAATTTATCCCAACTTAGTCTGCGGCGACCGCCACCCGCCTGTTCTGCAAAGTTGCCAAGAAGGTACGCCTTGATAATCGTTCTGCTGGCACTCTAAAGACATGTCCAAGCCACCATAATTGAAATATATATTTGGTTTAACTTGAACTATTTTTACACATGTATATGCGAATGATTTTCGTACAAAAACCTACCCTAAAAGGAATATATTTATGTCAATCTTGTAGATTTTTTAAACTGAATTTTTTTATTTACATGAGAAAGCAAAATGTTATCTACTATGTTAGTTATAAAATAAAATAGTATAATAAATGTTTCTAAATGAAAAAATATTCTGTCTGATAGTTATGTATATGTGTACAATTACATTTTTTCTGCTTTAAAATTTGTATAATAATTATACACAGACTTCCAATTTTACAACACCGTTTGAGTAGAAGATCTTTCTATTCACTTATACCTGATTTTATCATCTAGAACTATATCTGTAGAATTCTCGAATACGAAAGATTTTCCAAAGCAGAAGAACAAATGAGAAATTAACTTTACAACTTTGGAATATAGAAAGCCTATCCGAATTATTTTCTAAGTGCGCCACTGTCTATTCATCAATTTGCCGGATGAAAACAGTGTTTCACAAATTCGAAATACTTGTAAAAATTTTACATTCATTAAAAATACTAGATCATTAACCAAATTAATGACTTTTAACTGGCGTAATATATTTCGTTTACACGTTCGTAAATAATTGAAAGCATAACTTATTCACGAGTCACGAACCGAACCGAATCCCGACAGCCATCGAGCGTCGGTGCCTAGTGGCCAGTGCCCAGTATCTAGTGCCCGGTATCTAGTGGCCAGTATCTAGTACCTGTGTACGTGTTCGCTCTGAACGATCCATTTATTATTTATATACTTTTTTACTTTACTTAATCGAGTGAATTGGTGCCCATAATTCAGCGCATAAATTGTATTAATTGAATCACAGAGCGGCCCACAAAGAGGCCGCCATATTTCGTCGGTGGAAATTTATTCGTTTAAATTTCCGAGCGATTAATCAATACAGCCAATTAGAAGCCGGCCTGCACGGCGCGGTGTTGTCATGGGCACCGCTGGGAAATGGCGGCGGAATAAACAATCCGGCTCCGTTGGAAACTGAAACGAGAGCGAAGTGCATTAAAGGCGCTTTTTGCAGGTATGAAATAAGTGTTGTGGAAATCGCCGACACTCTATAATTATTTACAGATGTTTTACAGTTTGAGCGATGTGTGGGCCTGGGATATAATCTCGACCTGCTGTGCTAGACCCGTCTCTGTAGATATTCTTAATCAGAAATTGAAGTACATTGTTCGCGCCGTATCACTTTTATCACCTAAGACGTTGTTTCTGAATGTTTACCAACAACAGCGCTCCAACTCAGCTCAGCTTGAAAATCGACTTGTGTAATCAGTAGTAACTTTTAAATTAAATATTATTTTTTTGCGTAAACGTTTGATCGCTAAATAAACAATTACTTCTCGAAAGTACATCCAGTGGTAAACTAATTTTACTCACCGATGTGCGATAGTAAACACGTGAATCGATGGTAAAATATGGCGAACTTTTCACAGCTATTTCAAAAGTCATCTGTCACGTTGATACTTTGAAAGCTGCCGTATACGATAATTTTCCGCTATTTTAGTGATGAGTGTTCGTCCGATGGTGATCTCTTTGTTTAATATACATTAGCACATAATCCGAAAGAATTTCGCTACCGAAGTGACAGGCGAATAAAGCCACAGATGAATCATATTTCACGATTATTCGCCATGCCACACTGTGAAGCGAAATGGTCTTTGACAGTAGTAAATTTGACGTACCAACAACTCGAAATTGATTTTTACCACGGTCGATGTTAAAAAGTTACTACAGTAAAAACTTACCATGGTAAAAATCGACTACTGATTACACCACCGGCCATTGAACTGGGATTGTGACAAAATTATATAATTCTCCTACTTTTTCATGTCTACTCAAACGGAGTAGAGTCACGGACAATATGCTATTGAAAGCAAGTACATACTTGGTAGCAGTGTGTACCAATTAAGAATTGTCCGTTCAATCTGAGACACATCAGACACAGACGGAAAAATGGTAGACACTTGAATGGTGTAAGGCCATAGAGAAAGAGGGCGATTTTCAACTCGATGGACTGGTCAGATAAAAAACGTTATTGGCTGCTCCATCGCAAAAGATCGCCGAACTGCGAGAAAACTAGAAGAATCGTCAGGATCATCAAGGTCATAATGATCAGTAATGAAGGAACCGACTGGAGAATCATTGCTAAACTAAATCTATACATATCATCGTAGGATCTCTAATTAGAAATGTGGGAGACCGTGAGCCAGATATCAAAAGAAGGAATGCCACGACAGGATCTATTATGGACAAAGTTAAAAAGATTTTGTAAAACTGAGGTATGACAAGGATTACAAAAATGAGATTGGTCTTCCTTATCTTCTTAATATTTTTTATAGAGGCTAAAGTGCTGAAACGTGAACGCGTGCATCGCAACTTAAATAGCCCATAAAACGAATACCTCAATTGTAAAGGAATTAAACGTTGAGCTGAGCTTATCCTCAAGTTTGAGGCTCCGAATCCTTAATATTTCGCCATGACACTAGACGCGAAGCCATGGTGAATAGCCATGGAAAAATTGGCGCTCCAGGAGAGGGTAGAAGGAATCGGACCTCGTGAAAAGTTGCCGACACGATGAGCCAACCATTAAAATGGTAAGGATTCAAGTCCCGCTGCACAAGAAATGCAACAAACCGAATTGATGGCGACGTCATCCACATCGTTATTTACAGTTTTCAGCCGCCGGATCCACAATTGCGGCTATTCTAATCAAAAGTAAAACAATGAAACCGTGGGATAATATATTCGTCAATTTAGTCGTGAAACGCATTTTTAATTGCATCTGTTGATTAACGTTAATCCTCTTTGCACTAATCATTAAGCAGTTGATGGAAATTAAATCTCTGAATTTTAAGATTAGGTACATTATAATAATAATACTGAAACAATTCCTTAACAGAACAAATACGCCCGGTAAAATAAGGCAGTCGCTATAATATTGACATAATTCTATGGAAAACAGGACGTCTCTAAACTGCGCTTATTTACTATCGGAATATTAGCTGCAATCAGTCCAACTCGTGACAGATAAATCAACAAAAATTAAATTTGCAAGTTTATTTGGTCCCGGCTCAATTCAAATAGGCTTTCACTTATTTTAGTTATTTGTATTTTTCAGAGAGACGATCTGCTACTTCCTGCACTCGTGTAGGTACCTATTTTAATACGTGCGATCTTTAATACGTTTAACAGATTGTAGGCTTTAATACAGGCCGCGCTCAAACTTTCCACTCGGCTCGCATTTCCCCGAGTGCGAGGGGTAGGTAGTAAGTAGCTACACACTTGAATCGGTTGAACAATTTGAATATCTGGAACCGAATGTGACGAGGAACAAATAAATAAAAGCAGGATAAAATCAGGGAACGTCTGTTACTTTACGCTACGGAAATTTCTGTCGTCGAAGTTGTTACCACAGAGAGAATCTAATGATTCAACTGTGTATAACCGATTGTTCTGCTCTATACGGGTGTGCAGCTTGATATTTGGAATCTCACCTTGGCGCAGATGAGGAGGTGGCCGATATTCGAAAATCAAGCATGGCCAGAGAATGAGGGAAACGAAAAACTTGAAACATGAAAGATCATCAAGAAATAGGCGAGTGCCCAATGTTTAGCATACTAAACCTCATCGATTACGTCAAGAAATGGATGGCGTTCGGCACTACTACTACTATTATTACTATTTTGAATCTACCTCTATCCTATCCCTATAAACGTGTATTGTTTAGATCCACGATACTTCTCGAAATTGTATTGTTTTATGAGCGGGTTCATTAGCTTTCTGGTTAAAAAATGTAATACTGCCGCTTTTTGTCCAATTTTTACAGTACAGTTTTATAAGCCTTGCCCTTTGAAATTTTGCCAAGATATTTTTATCGGATTATTTTTTCACTTCCGAGTAATGGACTCTTAAAGTGCTCCTAATATTTATATTCCGCCGCCAATTTGCCGCCCTTAATTGCTTCATTTTCGTCGCGATGTCGGTTACTCAGATATCGGCGCGACCGAGTAAGCCAGATGCTAGAAGATAGTTCTGCTATAAGCCTCAATAATTGACGAACATTCGCGAAGAATATGAGTGTTTGTATTGTCGTTTTCAGCTATGGGAAATTTTCCACTGGTAATAGGTACATTTATTGAAATGAAAGATAAATAAATGCTCTATAAAAATGCTAAATAAATACAGTGTGTTATAATTCGGTTACGCAGGTGGGTAGGTACCCCTTACGCCAACATTAAATAGAACAACCGTAGACGTAACGACGAGCCCCGTTTTACATAAATGTTCGATATTTCAATAGAACTGTTTCATTAAGAAAACGACGATTCAATTAGTCCAGAAAACATTCCGAAATTAAAATTCTCCCCGCGTCGAGGAATGCAAATGAGCTGGCGGCCGCCCCCGCCCGCCCCGGACCAATATGGCGGACTTCCCCTGATTAGGATTTATGGCGTCGTTACCTCGACTCGGTGGACCCGCCACCCATCCCCGCGGACGGCCCTCTCGCTCTGGCGGCGGAGTCACTCCCTAACGAGTATTTATTCCGCTTGTGAATCTCGCGCGGGAGTTTGCTATAAATATTATCGGAGCTTCTCCACTGCCGGATCGGTAATAAGTTCCAAGCGATCTCGCGATGGGTTGCGTTGCTCACTACGGGCTGCGTTTCTCTGCGCTTTTACCTCATCGTCAGCAATGTCGACTTAACAATCTAATTTGATAGATTCATTTTATCAAGAGTCAATAAATATAAATCAAAACATTGATCTATCGGTCGGCACTACCATTGTTTATTATTATTATTATTTAATGTACCTTTATGATGCGTATCAGGATCTAGCTGACATACCTGGCGGTTCAAGGGTAGAAAGTTTCAAGTTGGAGAAACTGTCTAGCCCTACAATATATTTGTATTTAGAATTACAAATTATTATTTGAACTCTTGGATATGATTTTGTGAAAAGGTGCGTTTTTCGGTTCACTGTTCCTTATGACTGGAAGGCAAAGAGTCCTACGTTTTTGGGCCTGCCACCGGAAATACCCGTTCACTAAACATTGACTTCTGGCAACGGCTGGTCGGTTCTACAACCCTTTCCTGCGACTGAGTAGTAGCAGAGGCTGACCTGAAAGTTTGACGTCTACCAATTAAGTTGAAGATACAGAGGCACCGCGTTAAGTGTCGCCTTGAACATATTAAAAATTTCCCTTCTAGAACCATCTGTTTTCAATAAGACCCCCCCTACTTGCGTGAGCACCACACTCCGCAGAACCATTCTGCTGTAATATATTTTTTACGTGGGACTAACGATCAGACGAAGGTTATGAAAAACTACCAATATGCATGGTCAGAACCGGTTTATCATCCGAACGGAAATTTTAGGTTTTTCGTCTTTGTCTAGTAGTCGCTCATCGTGAGACATATAGGAAGTAACTAAATCTTGTCGTATATATTCTCTAATTATCAGAACCTGTGTGCAATCCCCTGTATTTCAAATTTCAACCCCATATTTCACAGACCCTAGCAAAGATTTCTCTGATCTGATCTTACCCGTCGTAATAAAAATATCCCCAGTAAACATTTACTACACCCTTATAACCTTTCACCTCGCCAGGCATCTCATGCTTATATACAAATATAGAATAAATATTGTGATATAATAAAGTCACACCCCTATGGACGGCGCATTAGGAAATTGAAATACGCGCGGTGACCATGTATTATAGATTGTCCATTATTTATTTTTATATATTTATTTGTAACTATATCATAATGTAAAAAATATGTTTGTACTGTGTCCGTCTCACTAGAGAAATTCTGTGTCAAGACGGACATAGTTTACAAGCAATTGTACAATGAATTAGTATTAAAAGTAGTAGATAAAATTAACATTTATTACTTTATATATAGGTGTATATGAAAAACAATTTTAAAGTGAACTTTCAATTAAATTATTTTGGATAAATTTGTAGCAATAATTAATAAAGGTATGAGTCAATATGTTTGGGTGAGTGCACCAATACTGACTCTACCCATATTACGAATCCAAGTTTTAATATTTAGTTTCATGTTCTTGAGACAATTCAATTGGTTAAAATCTTTCAGCATTCTATTAAATAGTTTAGGTCCAAAATATTTGTAGTTCTTTTAGCCATATGTTGTATGTGCTCTTGGGGTTTGTAGGTTATTTGTATTTGTCCGTGTGGAAATTATATTTTGAGTTGTTTTAAAATGTGTCTGTTTGTATTTATATATGTATTAAGGGTAGTATTAGCGTATATTTGCCTTGTATCAAAGACATCGAATTTATTAAAAATTTCGTCAGTGCTCGTTGTATTGTGGTTTTGAGGACAACTTTAAAAATAATTTTCTGAGCTGCTATTATTGGATTAATTGCAGACATAGTCGCTCCACCCCAAGCAGTTATACCATGCCCTATGACAGATAGCGTAGTACGCCATTTTGAGAAGTTTTATATTAAGGAAATTCCTAATATTTCTAAAATAGTATACTGTTTTTTTATTTTATTTGTAATGAGTTGTGTATGATGACTCCATTTGAGATAAGGATCAAATATAATTCCTGAGTATTTAATTTGGTCAGTACGTTCTGTATAATTGCATTGACACGTATCGTCGTCTTAGTTGGAACAATTGTGAATTTTGTAAACATTCGAGGGTTGCCCATTTTCTTTTATGTTCGAAGTTTAGTTATTTAGTTTTTATAGTATTAATATTTTTTGGAGTGTTAAGGTGTTCAGTCGAGCCATTTTTTTAACAACACTTATACCTTTCTCGGCTTTTTTCAATACTGCCGACCATGTATCAGCTTGGAATTGAACAACAAGTGTCATCCGCAAAACAATTACGCTTCCGTAAAAAGGAAGTTGCCATAGGTCATTTTAAAGAGTGGGACCCCAGAAGTAAGTAGAAAAGAGGATAGCTTGAAATTTCTTTAATACGAACTCGTGGACTCCTGTCCCGGGTGTAACTTTTAACATATGATTCTTTACCTAATATACCAATTTTTTTAGTTTTTCGATAGACTCGAATGCGAAATTGTATCAAAGGGCCTTGCGAGAATCAGGAAAAATGGATATACATTCATGGCCTTTAACCACATTGTTAGTATGAATCTGTGATACAGCAACAGCTTCACTTGATCCATATTTACCCTAAAGCCGAACTGGATTTTAGAAATAATTTTATTTCTCTCGAGGTATTTTACAAGTTTGAATTTTTAACTTTTTCTCCACTAATTTAGAAGGGAATTTAGTAGCGTAATGGTCCTATAGTTATTGATGTCACTTTACTTCCTGCTTGTGGAGTGGATTATTAATCTTGTTTTTAATTAGTGGAAGTGTCCAGTTTTAGACTAAGGTTAATAAGATAATGTAAGGGTAAGCAGTTGTACATACATTCTTTTTAAAGAATATAACCGTACCAGCAGCAATCTATTTTTTAGCGATCGGATATATAATTTTGATAACAGTTTTTATCTACGATTTGAAAGAAAATTTGTAAACAATATACCAGTTTTAGATAGGACTTCAGATCTATTATAAAACAAGAAGAGGGAAATTTTATAAAGCCAAAATTAGACCCAATATTAGAGAAGGAACAGTTGGCATGCTTGACAATTTGGACAGGGTTATTTTTAGAGTAGATTGGTTTACCTTCTGTGTCAAGTTGAGCTTTTTGTTTATCAGTGTTAGATGCCTCTCTTAAAATATTCGATATTTTTCCATATTTCATTGGTGTCGATAATTTTTTGTTTATAATAAAGTTCTTTAGGTTTTTTTTATTATTAGTGTACATATGTTTCTGTATCGTTTGTAAAAATTATGCACAGTAATGTAGTAAGGGTTGTTACGTGTCTGTTATTAACTCTCCGCGCCAATAGAACGCGAGCGAGCGGTGTCCTGGCGGCAAGTGTAGGAAGTTTGACGCGATCGGCCTCGGTCCTGGCCGGCAAAATGGAGATCTCGGTATGAAGAAAACGAGTGGAGGCAGTGATGCTCTGTGATGCTCTCGGGCGAAATTTTTCTGGGCCTGATCAGGGATCTGTTGAACCATTCATTCAGACTCAAATTCCGCAGCTAAAACGTCCTCCTGGGACCTTTCTTCGTGATTCAATCTTGCACTGATGATTAAGTGGAGAGTGTTGTCTCTCAAGTTTCGTCTCACATAGGCAAAATATTCTAGTTTCCGAATCTTCACTGATTTCTTAGCCCAGGCGAGTTTTTCGGTCAGTCTTTTTTAACGGCACCGCGGTTGCCCCGTCTCGCTTGGCACCCCGGCTTGCTCGGCGCCCTCGGACGGGGCCCCGAGCTCGCCCCCCTCCGACCCTGAGTGGAGGGTAGCCGAGGGGATGGCCGCAACAACGTACCGGGCAGAAGTCAAGAGTAAAATCGTCCGAAGGAACTAGGCGCACCTGGACTTCACCTGGGTCCGACATTTGAGAGGCATCCGGAGGCGCCGAGGAATTTTGGAGCCACAACTGGGGGCGCCATGTTCCGACACGACATTTGGGGTAAAGAGTGACACCGGGTCTTTTTCGATAAGAAAACGGTAACACTCAAATTTGTTATGTTGTTATCTAAGTTAAGTTAAAAGATGAATGAAGGGAATTTAGTAAAATATAATTTGTGTTAAAGATCTCGACTTTGAACTATACAAGCTCGCCCCATCCTGTCCGACAGAATATCCGGAGCCGCGCTAAGACTGAGCTGATCGGTGGCAATGCGTTCTGGCGTTCGATCCGCCAGAACAAGCACTAAATATGTATATTAAAATAAGATAACTCTATTCATAATCAATGTTGTCGTTTTAAGCCCTTGTTAAATTGATTTTATCGGACCCACAGTATTAAAGTAATTAATATGCACTTAAAGAAAATTATGGAAAACTCTCCAAGGTTCATTTGTAATAATACATTAGCAGTTATTTTAATTGCTGCAACACCATACAAAATCAATGTATTTTAGATTTATATTATATATTAGATATTTTAAATATGAATTAAATATATTAATTATAAAGATATACATATAAAATCAATTTTATCGAAAAATATTGTTGTTGCGCCACCGGGATTCGAACCTGGATCTCTTTCCTAACCGGGGAAGGTGCTTTATCCAACTAAGCTACAGTGACAATATTTTTAGCGACAATTTTCGACCATATATGTTACCTTTTTGATATTAATACATTTAATCGTTCCATCATTTGACAGAGCCATCTACCTTATTTTTACAGAATCTCAAATTCTCTCAAATAATCTCAAATTTTATATGTATATCTTTACAATTAATATATTTAATTCATATTTAAAATATCACAGACCTATGTTCTGAATAATTACAACTTCACAATAAGAATGTGTTCTAAAAAAAATATATATATTAGATATTTGTTCACAAGCTACTTTTGAATGACAAAGGCTAATTTTCCACTTAAATTTGAGTGCACAGAAAGAAAGAAAAAATGTGCACGCACACGAAGGCAACACACCTATTGCTTATTCTAACTATCGCTTTGATTTGGCAATGGGTAGGTATTGTTGTCTCAAGTCGATCTCGCATTTTTGACCGAAAACTATATTTCCAGTGGGTAATTTTATAATGTATCATCGCGTACAAAATATAAGGGACAATGAATGACAGCTCGAGTCTGCACTGTCCTTGCGCGGCTTTTGAGAAGAATTTCATCCGTGCAGACGGTGCAGAGGCGCACTTAGGTAAAAATTTAATGAAATGAAAAATTAAATTAAATGTTACCTTTTTTTGTAATTATAGACATGTATATAATTATTCATTTATTTATTAATATATTATTAAGATAATAAGGAAAAAAAATCGTAATAGAGAATCCAAAAATTATAGTTTTAGATACTAAAATCAGGTAAAAACGGAAAGGTCCCGACTCAATGTACTAAAATTAGAACTTGAAGCAGACTACTGGTGTATATTTGTAATTATTATATAAAACATAAATAGTCGCCGCGATATTTAATTTAAAATTATGTATACCTATTGGCAAATACGGGGAGAGGGAGGATTTAACCCCACCCCCCCAAGAGTACTCCTCTCCATAATAACATGATCCTCTCTAGTTTTTACTTCGGGTTATAGTGAATTGATTTTAAAGAACAAATGCCATTATTTCTGTAAAAAATCAATACCTAGTACTAAATGTATTTTCAATAGTTGCTGACTCTGTATTTCAACTTTCACTTCATAAATAGATTAAAAATACAAATATATGATTAAATTTTATTAGGATAAATTTTTTCATACTTTGCACCATACTGACACGTACCCGCATTCAAAATCCCAAAATACAATTATATCTGTAGCTATTGATAAAAAATTGTTGAGAATGCACAATGTTTTTGTATATTTAATTTTCACCATTACAGTTTTTCCGAACAAAGGCACTTTTCTTTTGCAACCCATTACAGATACATTACTAAAATCAACCGAAGGCAACACCGCCAATACATACGCACCTCATCCAACAGTTGCTACTAATTATTTCCGCATTGTAACACGGAACAACTCATTTTCTTACCGAGTCTCCGTTTATTTCAACTCACACTTCAATGAATTAGATATTTTCAATATCACAATTAAATCAAAATTCAATATATAAACCTAATGGCCTTCATTTTATTTTTATTACACAGATTTTATTCCCTATCCCATTTTCCTTTCTCCTGGAAAATTTCCATATCTTTTATCTCTCTTTTTATATATATATTTTTATTTTCTACTTTTTCTCACATTTCTCTTATGTTTACTGAATTTTTTAATTTGCATACTGGCAATAATTTCTTATCACTTTTATTATTTTCTTCTTCACTTTATGGTCAATATTGACATTAAATAAAGTCTTACGATGCGTATACACAGATGAGACTGGGATGATCTCTGTTCAGAGGCTTGTCGGTAAAAGTCAGTACGCAGCAGTTACGTCATTCTACTCTGCAAAAAAAATATAATAAATCATAGCTTATTTAGTGCTCGAGTCAGGTCTCCGAGATAAAAATTTAATCCTTCCACCATCATGTGCGAGTATATACCGCCATAAGGTTTTCGAGACTGTCCGTTATTATAATGTTAGTGTCTTACATCTTTAGCTGATGTGAAGGTATCGCAGGTTCCATCATCAAGGTATCTAATATTGATATAATGTAAAAATTGAAACACAGAACTTTTTTTTTTCTAAATTTATTTCACAAAATAATATAGGCATTTACATATATAGACACCTTAAAAAATGTTTATTTTAAATACATACACAGTTATAGTACACCAAACTGTGAAAATAATCCATTATTGGGGAATATTTAAGACTAGTATTTTTCGTTCTTAATACTAAAATAATTATATTCCATTAAATGTCGAAGTTTCTACAAATATTAATCTGTGCAATCAAAAAAGGTGGGTGGATATACAAAATAATGTAAACAAGGTCATGTCGGTGCAGAGGTGGGAGAATGCTGAACACATTGTTATTTTATAAAAATACATAAATATAACAAAATACATAACTCATTTACTTTTAACTTTGACAGTTGGTTATTTATTACTAATTAATATTGCACTGTGAAATTTTAACTGTCGGTTATAACAAATATTCCACCGCTTTCCGTATTATGTTTGTTATAATTCAAAATTATATTTCCTATGCTAAATATTACATATGTTTGGTTGATTAAATTCATTTGAAAGCCTAAACTATCAAAAGGCTAATACAATGTCTTTTGGTACTTTAAAAACTTCAATTTCAATATATCCCAAAACTAAAAAACATTTGATTGAAAATAAATAACCTTTACCGAGTATATAAGACAATTATTATAAAGAACCCCAAAATAAAATCAATATATTTGTAAAAGAAACATATATTATGTTAAATTCTATAATATGTATAATATCTGAATGAACAAAAATTCTAAAATAAAATGTTTGATCCGAAAATCAATCATTTTTTTTATTTTGCTAACATACCATTCTTCAATAATAATTAAAGCAATGATTATAAGTTGCATAATTTATGAAAATACAAATTAAACAAGTAACCTTCCTTTAACTGTAAGATAAACAGAATTAACAGATATTTAAAAATATTAATGTTATTTAGTAAATAATGATTCAAAAACAATAAATTTTAAAATATATTAATTTTGATATAGGAAAATAAAATTGTATTAAAATCCATTAAAAATACCCAGCTATTGTTGGTTTTAGACATAATTTTAACAATGTATCTGATTTTCAAAACAATCATTTTTGACCAATTTGATTTTTGCGGTAATTCAACCTGTTGAAAATGCATATTTTTGCTTAAACAAATATATTTATGCACCAATAAACAAAATAAAGTTTCTCAAAATTAGAAATATAATCTGATGGAAGTAGTTTGTAAAAGAATATCTTTCTTGGGTGCGAGTTATATAAAATTAAGTACTTATATGTATATATATATATCGATGAAGCATTTACATCTTATATACATTATAAAAAAGACTTAAGTATTTGGAATAAGCTTCTCTTACTCTATAGATTCGTACATAATAGTTATACAACAATGCACTTGTGAATTTTCCCTTATGTATAGAGAATAATTTATTATAATTTCCTACACAAGGGAGACAGATATATTTACAGATTCATTTTGGAAACAAATTTTTGAACACAATGAAAGACAATAATAATTTTAAGGTTCCGACGAACAAAAAAATACATTTTGAAAATGTAAAATCATTTCTATTTTGAGTACCTACTTAAATGCCTTATTTTACATGTGACTAGATATATTTAACTAAATTATAATTCACAAATCATTTGCCCTATGATATACATACAGCAAACTCTCGTTCAAATTGTCTAAAATCATACAATACTATACTACAACTTAATTCATTAATTCAGTACGCATCTGTATCAACTCATCCGACAATAGCCAAGTCATGAGGTTAACATTCACTTTATAAAATCGGCCTTATGTCAAAGGGCATATTTATAAAAGTATCTGCCAAAATATGTATTTTATCAAACATTAAAGTACTATTATTGAGTATTGCAATACGTATTCAATTGATATCATAGATTTTCCTGCAACTAACGAGAGTTTGCACTTTGATTAGAATATAAATATCTCGAGCGAGGGGACATTTGTAATAAAGAAATATGATTATAATTAAATCTTAATAATATGTGATTATAGTTAACTAGATGATATATTATAATGTGTATTGGTACCATAAATACACATTTGCTTTAAGCGTTGCACACAGCTAAACTAAACTAACAAACATCCAAATATTTTATTTTATGTTCAGTAAAGTTTTAGTCTGTTAGTTAGTCTAGTTTACCTGTATATAAAGTATGTACAATGCTTAAGGCAACTGATGTATGGTACTATTATAGTTCATTATTAACTACTAATCAAGATTTATTCATTTTATTACACCACACTAATGAATCTATCGAGACCCATCTTAATATCATCAAACTTCAAAAAAATCATCTGAAAATAATATGTCAGTAAGCAAATCAATTTTTTGGAGTCGTATTTAACAAATTTAAAGATTATGGCAAGCTGTTTAGAAACAGCATGAATACGAACATAAATAAAATAAGAAATAATAAGAAAACATTTTTTACACCTGTAAAAATAGTGAGATATAATTTTAATGTCCAATCAAAAAGGAATATATTCCTGAAAGAATTTAATTACAAAAAAAAATTACATATTTTGAATACAGCGGAATTTAAAAAAAAAAACTGTTTCCACTATTTAATTGCACAAATTGTAAAAAAATATTTTTAAACTTGTCAATTTCTTCTAGTATTTTGGCACAATCAAATTAAATAAGTACAATTATGTTTTATTTCAATTTATTTATGTTGACTTTGAGATCAAACAAATTACAATGATGTGATATTTGAAAATTGTGCCTATCATCATCATCATTTCTCAAAAATTATGCATACTTAATTTATGCTATTTTGCACTTAACAACTTTATTTTTTTAGTTGTACAATTTTTATATTTGTTGAATGACTGAATGTCGAATCTGTCTCATCGAGAAATCTAAATAAATTTAATATTTTTAATTTTTCAATTAACTTCAAAAGAGAGCCTCTGCATCATAGATTTTAAATAAAAATACATACACCGCGGTATATATATAATAATAATAATATATATGTAGGTAGGTATATGGCACATTTTTTTTGATAAATTTCATAATTTGGTTTGCCTATACAATTATTTGTTAATATCGTTAACACATTACATTTTTTAAGAGCTAAATCTGGTATTATTTAATATCTTTTATACGCAAAACAACTGGGTAATATGTTTTACCAGTGTACAGTGACATTCAACTAAGCGCCTATAAATATTTTCATATATAAACTAGAATCAAGTCTTTTGTTAAGTTCACTTACTGAAAATTATCCCTGCGATAAGATTCCATTGCTTTGATCAATAATTGATTGGACCATTTCTGAAATGGTCATGGTGACAAGTCAATTTGATAACTCTAATATTATGAAAATACATATTAGAAGTAGTTCCTCGAGATATGTGTGCGATAACTAGAACTACAAGTACTTGGCCACCCGTCCTAATCTCTTGTCATAATAATAATAATAATATGATTCCATCGAGTTATGAAAAATTCAGTAATGAAAACAATGTGGCACATTAATCCTTTCCTGTACTTTGTTGGAAGAGTTACGACACGCCAATGCGACGTTTACAACACACACAATTAATATAATAAATGTCAGCGTTATTCTATCAAATATTCATAAATGTTTGCGTACTTCAAAATAAATATTGGTAAAATTGACCCATATTATTCAATTTCTTTTTGCTTCAGGCCCTAAATCATCAAATACAAAATAATATGGCTGCTCAAAGTTCAATGACCTTTAATTTATTTTATTCAATATGTAAATTGCAATCGATAATTTTTTTAAATTAATCAAATTAATCGCATAACTAAGACATTCTTAAAATGCTTATATCATTTTTAATATATATTTACCCCAAAATATTGCGCACTAGGGGTGTGTAATACCACCCAGAATAATAGAATTTCTTCTGGGTTATTATACTGTGGGTTGGTTATTGTCGTAGTCGCAATTTTGGATCAATTTCGGTGGCCACATCCTCTCTGATGACGGCCAGCAAGATTATTCATCAAAATTAATTACATACATAGTTAGGAAAGGTTTAAAGTTAAAAAGAAAATGTAGCACTCACTGAGAAGATCTTAGAAACAATGTTGTAAGTGGACTTTGGTTCTTTCCACCAATGGCACGATTTTAACAAACTACACAATAGATTATATTACATTAAATTAAATCTTTCGCACACTATCACATTTTTAATATACTTTGGCCATGTATGGGATTGATTACATAGTATGTAGCGTAAATATAAAGACTTTTCATCATATTATCGTCACTACACATATTGAAATCTGCGTCACACCGAAAATACAAAAACAATATCTTGTGACAAATCTGAGGAAGATAATTTTTAATATTGTCTCGGCAGGATAATTATTTCATTGAAAGTAAGTAAAAGGGACTGGGGCTTACCGAACCCTCGCGACTTCCAAAAGATTACTAAATACTAAATTTAAAGGCAATACTATACGAATCGCAATGTTATGCAAAACATTGAAAATCTGCAGTCCTGTTTCAAAATCAAAATGTCTTAATACTGGCTATAAGTATGTATATCGCTTGGTAGTATCGGTTATATGATTAAAACTACAACAAATAATGGTATTATAACATTAGAAAAACATGTAACTCGATTGTATATATGTACATATAGGCATGTAAAGAAAGTATCAATATCTATGCTAACTATTTTATATATTGTGTAAAGCATATATATTTCATAAGCGACGGCGCACTCATACATTTTGTGACCATTTTCTCTTTTTGATTCCGTATCTGGTAATTACTATTTTGGTATTTAAATGCATAAGAACAGTTTTCGAAAATTACAAAAAATCCTCACACAGACAACAGATCACAATACGGACTTTAACACAACCAGATTTATTTTAAGCATTTCTTGAACATCACATTGATTTAATAACTAACTCAGTTCTATCTAGTTGTAAAATCTTACCAACCAACATTTTTAATAAACGATGGTTGAAAACCACGCTTCATGAAATTTCTTTTAAATTTTGCACATTTACATAAAATGGCAAATAATTAAAATTTTAATACTGTTACCTTTTGATCCTTTATTTTCATTCACCTTTCATCATTATTATCAAAAAATTAGGAATAACTTAAAAAAAATAAAAATCTATGTTTTATATTGTAATATATTAATAAAAATTATTCTCGATAATTTGCCAATCGTATCATTTTCTTCAAACCAATCTGACCATTCCCCGTATAGATTAGATCATCACACGGCCATATTGCAGTCACCTCTGACGGCCAGCTTGTTGGGCTATGGCAGCCCTGGCGGCTGCGCCCTCCTCGCTGCCGCGCTCCCCGCGCCGCCGACCATCCCTGCCACCTGCCGCCTGTGCAGTTCCGTAACAGTGATGGCCACCTGAACAACACCCTTGCCTTCCAAAACGTCCGCCGCGCAGCACATCAGATTCTGAAAAGAAAGCGAGTTTAATAGAGGTATATATACAATCAAAATTCTAATACATAGTACGTATCGATTTAAATAATTGAAGGGTTGGCCAAATAATGGTATATGTGGTTTTTTTTTAACTTTAGAGGAAACAATAAAAGTCATTGTTAAATTAGAGAAACACCTTTTTTACCCGGAAGTAACATACACCGTTATTCCATCAAACTCTTATGGCAGTGACATCACTTATGTCATTGTTTTCAGAGAATATTATTCTTCATTATGGCTAAATTATCCAGTTTCACTTAATGTGATGGAAATTCAATAGGTTTATTAAAACAAGAAAAATGAATACCATAGTTTAGAATGCAGCAGTTTCATAAACAAAGCTGTAACGAGCCAATGTGCAAATGTAACAATAAATAAAACGATCAACGCAACTGCGACATAGACCGTTGTTCCAAATATGGAACTCACGATTCCAGCTGTGTAAAGTGTCATAACAATGATATCTGTTGGTTTATATAGGAACTTACTTAAGAAACGTATATCGGAAACTACATAGAATGTTATTCAGTCAAAAACCCGATTTCGCAAAAAATGTAACATAGACCATTATTCGGCTGAACTTTTCAATTATCGTCTTCAAACTCAACGCAGAAAATATATTTGGTATTCAGTTCGGAATTCCCAGTAAGATATCTGACATATCATATGGTCCAAGCCAGAACAGGTGTATAAAAATATGTCTAACCAGTTACTATAAACATTACATCCAATTGGTATTAACTGAACAGCACCGACCGTCTTCTTTTTTTATAAGGCAGACAGTTTATAAAATTGAAGCAGTCATGATTGTATAGTTTAACACCACACCTGGCATTGCCTTTTAAACTGTCGAACACGGTGTCCAGGGTATGTATCTACAATATGCTTGAGAAACTCAGCATAGAGGGTTGAATATTTTGAGTCACATCACTTCTCTCCCAGGATGGTTAAAACCGGGCTGCCCTGTTTTCAAGTCCTCCATAAGTTTTTTTATTTTTCACAAGCACGGGATTCATTCATTGTTCTCCCTGCATCCAGAAAGGCTTACGGGATTTGGGGCAAGTTAGAGGGTGCGCTAATAAAGTTCAAATATTTGAAGGAATAAATTTTCACAATGTAAATGAAAGAAGGATTTAGTATATTCATAAATAGTCCTTTATTTGATATGAATATAAAAGTTAGCAGCAAATACACAACATCTGTATAGTGGGAGCAAGCAATACAAAATTGCAAAACAACAATAATAAATCCTAAATCACTAACATTAAAAATTTCAATTGAATAAAGGATTGCTTTATCATATTTTGGCAACAAAAGTTCATAAGGCAGGTTATGAATAACAGTTTATATTATAGTACGCTCTTTGGCCTGCAAAATGGGAATATTATGACATGGTTTGTTTATGGTACAGAGAGGATTGCCACCTTTTTTTAGATCACTTTTTTTATAATAAAAAAACACACTACTGTATAATCAATCACCGTGTCCAGTTTCGCCATTTCTAACTGAGTCATAAAAACACACAAATAGCTTCAAACATATTGTAAAACATTATAATTTGATAATATTTTAAAGTGAAACTATCATCTTTAATTTGATGTTTTATTAGAAAAAAATGTATTCATTGTACATATCTTCCAAATTAATTATATGAAAGTAAATTATAGAGCGATTCAGATCAGGTTGTAGGAAATACCATGGAAGTGGTAATGCGGGCCCTCATCTCATAAATAGGCATTGCTGTGTGTTAATAAAGAATACCAGGTGTTCCTATGATGTATGGTGTTTTTTGGTCAAAAAGAAAATGTGTAGTATTTTACGAGAGTTGTCAGAAAGATGTAATATTTGAATAATTGTTAAAGGTTGTGAATGTTTGGAAATTGTAGTAAATTTTTTTTTTTAAATTTGTTGAACAGATAGACGTAGCTATCCAGAGAATAACTATTGAAAATAACATGAGCCACGGATCTGTAATATTTTCTTGAGATTTCCTAAATTCTTGATGATTTGGTTACAAACTATTTTGAAAATATTGTCATATAGTTTTCTTAGTAATATTATGAAAAAGTATTGCTAAGCACTTGACTGAACGCATCCTTGTGCGCCAATGATGTACGCCACTAAATTATGCAAACTAGAAGCAAACAAACACACAAATAAACTAATAAAAGCCAATAGATATGATGCAAAGCGCTAAATCTTGTGAAATGATAGATAATAGATGCATAATGTGAGTGTAGACGACATAAAGTGAAGGTGACCACACAATATTTAGTTTGGCCAAATAAAACATATTCTAAAAGAGGGCGCTGTCTGGAACCTTAAAACCCGACAGGCATATAATATAATAAGGTGATATGAATGTGTGACACTGAATTCTTTGCCTGTCGCTATAAAAATATGGCGCTGTATTCCTTTTGTATAATATTATGTTTTAAATTTAATATTTAAAATACACATCGTACTGGATGTTATAATTCATGGCACGCAAGAATAGAAGCGCAGACAATAATGTAGGTTAATTTTTATTTTATTTATTTATTCATTAATCTTCCAAAAATACTGCTGGGGTAATTATATAATTACTAAACAAAATAACCTTATATTTTAATAACCCAGGCACCTAAATCTTTAAAAATATTACAATTTATAATAAACCTTGCACATTTATATGTATTTCAAACTTACGTATTATAATATGACTTATAAGATGTCCATATTGGTAAGTTTTATACATATTTTTTAGCACAATTTACCATATTTTCTGGTTGATGAGTGTATTAAAGTATACAAATATTGTTTATAGTTTTTTCTGATATGGTGTATGTATTATGTTCTGACATATCCAATGACAATCTTTGTGAAAACTTGTATTCAATGCGTAACCAGAAAATATGGTAAAATAATGAGTTCGGACTGTAGATAAAAGATAATTATCAGATCTTTTTGTTACTATTATATTTTGGGATGGGAATGATATTATGTCAACAAGCTGAAAAAACAATTCACAAACTAATTCAAAATATATTTGAAAAGACTCGCACAATAATCTCAACTTACAGAAAGATATTATTTGTACTCTAAACCCACATCATTTGTCACAATAAACATGTGAGATGGTCCTTAGTGAAAAAGTAAAAAACATACAATAAATTATTTTTAAAATAAAAATGTTATCCTATTGCACAATTTGTACATTCATATCATTAATATAGGCCACAATGTTAATCATATTAGAAAATTTGTGCATTTTTGATCATTTACACACGCATACACATTTGTATTATTGTTGAAAAAATCTTAACAATTATTACATATGAGAAATTATAACGCTCAATAAGCCTAAACGAAATTAAAACATAAGAAATGTATTTTAACCATTTAAAATTGCCAAAGACCTTGTCACCCATTTGAAAAATATTATATTTTTGATATTTAATGCATACAATACATAATGCAGATGGCGTGGGCGTATCTTGCATTTATGTTGATAAAAATAATGTTTTTTCCGACTACAGAATTCATCAGAGTATCAAAATCTGCTTAAAATGAATTTTAAAAAATGTGATTTGAAATATTTAAACACTAAATGTTAATGAGCCAACCGAGTGATTCGTCCTGAGAAAGGAAAGAGTCGGGCTGCTAAATAAGGGTCCATTTTCACTTAGGTTAAAACTCACGGCACTAAACAGTTCAAATACAATTTCATTTCAATATAAAAAAGAGTAATTGAGAAACAATAAGATAATTTGAAAATGTTATCTGCCCACTTTATGGTGCAGATTTGTAAATAAATATGAGTAAGATAGAATATAAAAATGAGAAAGCAATACTCTCGAGTGACTAGAAAAAATAACAGAATTAATTAGAAACAAATCAAACAAAGAGGCATGTTGTATACTATATTTGCAACAGAAACTGCCACTAGCTTAGGTCACTAAAAATCATCTTTTTGGCGATAATGTTACAACACGTAACAAAAACACGAGTTACATAACTTCTTATCATCCACAGAATCTCCCAAATGTTACTCAAACCCCTTTGAAGTTAATAGAAGATTTTCAATACTTAAAAATTTCTAAGAATTATTTTTAATAGATACTTTGTAAGCTGCTGAAATAAAGAATATCACATTTTTGAAGCTGCGTACAGTAGACCCTCGATAATTAACCAAGATGGCAAATATGAAAATGAATAATTTCAGAACTGTGTCTGCAATTTCAACAAAATTTAATAATAAGAAAAATTGCAAACAGTCACGAGTCAGCCAAAATAATAATAAATAAAGAATCATGAAAATCATGTATGTGACATTCATATGGACGCTTATTTAGTGAGTTTGTTTTACTAGCAAAACATTTGTTTTACCTGCTATCACTCACCTTTTGTCTCGTAATGTTTATTTTTTAATATTTTAAATTAGCCACATATTTATTTTAACCGACAAAATTTTAATTGCGTCTACTGTATTTAAAATATTGTGTAAGTACAAAAAATTAACGAGATTCATAAAATTATTTGAAAGTGTTCTGAGAAAAATAATAAAAATAAAATAAAAATGCTAATTTCCAAATTATTCCCCTCAAAGAAATGTCATATTACATTAATGCGCTAACACACATGTGGCCAGTGTTTATACATTATGCAAGAAGAATATCCATTTTGCAAGAAGACTCTAAACATCAACACATTGTGTAAACTATGCTAACCAGAAAACTATCAACAAATGACTAGTAAGGGTTTACTGTTACTGCTTAAATATTACATTAATTTAATCTACATATATAAAAAGTTATCAAAATTCTACTATCTTTTTGGTTCAATAGTATAAAAATGTTGAATCATTATCACATTTTCCAGTAATACGTGGGATTTATTGATACTACAATGATAAACAAATTATTTTATCTAATATTTTTGAAATAGCCATATGTTTTTTTAAACTTCAATAAGTTGAAAAAAATAGTGTAAGATATTAAACGATACCTAGGTTCCCGGTTCCATATCTGGTGGTATTACATTCAAATCTAAGACAAACGTGTTGAAAAGAAGAAAAAAAAATTAATTGATACTCAAAGAGTTTAGTAAATATATATGTATATGGAAAATAAAAAGATTTAGCCACTAAACAATTCATTAGTCTTTGCTTGTAAGTGTGGGTTATATATTAATCAGGGAATGTCTTAGGTTTCTTAAATAATATCACACTACTACATAAATATGTTGGAACCAAAAAGAAAGAATAATTTAGAAATTATAGCGGATTACAATTAATTGCCATCTCATCGCAAAAAGCAGCCAAAAGTGACAATTTTTAAGCCTACACTACGAGCTAAACCTATTCCTTACGTTCAATAATATTCCAATACATAAATATATATTTTTATCAGTATACAATTTATAAAAAATCCATAGGCACATGTCACTTATGACACTACTGAAACTATTTAAGTCTAATTAAATAAATATAATGCATGTTTAGCCTATAAATGCGTTAGGAATAAAAATATTATTAAAATACCACTAAGATCAACTTACAAACCAAAAAATATACATATTATGTAATTTTTTTTTAATTTTCTCTCTTTTAGATTGATTTTTTTTTTACATAACATATAAACATAAACTCAAATAAATTAAAATAATGTTTTCGTTGGGAAAAATTTTATCGATTCTAGATAATTATTATGTAACTAAAATGTAGAACTCTGCACTTAAAATGCTCACAAGTTAATTGAAAAATCTTATAAAACCTTCAGGTTTACTAATAAAAAAAGCGGTATAATATATTATAATAGGTACAGTTTAAGCGAATGCAGTCTGTAGATTTATAGCTCTGAGAAATGAAATTCTCGACTTAATACTTTTCAATAGTACAATTTGGAATAGTATAAATAGTTGGATGAATTTGAAGAAAAAAAACAATTCATCAAAGTGAGGAATGTAAAAATTCCTACAATAATAAAATATTAATTTCAGACTATTCAAAGAGCTTCTTTCACTCGACATTGTAATTTAGTTTAATGAAAATGAAAAAATTCTCAAAAAATTTATCATCGGCAATTTTGTTCACAGCTCATTACAATTATAAGTATTGCGAATCAATTCCATTCTTTCTAGATCCATTTTTTAAATATTTAGAAGGCAAAATTATTCATAATAAGTGGGAAATAGATTAAAGATCATACTCATCGCAATTGTATAAATTGTTATAAAAAATGTGATAAAAAACATCTCAAATTAAGCACAAATACATTTTACTGTCTCCTATCCCACCTAAACATTACACTTAGCCTACAAAGGCAACAACGGAACCCCACTACCGACCTCACCTCTTCGAAATTTTCTCGGAAGCTCAACAAATATTACGCAACACCAGTCATTGGCTCTCACAAAGATCACAACGGAATGAATTCATAACATTTTTAGTATCGATTGGAAGAATTAAAACAAGTTCCTAGGACTGCACAACCAATTCCTGAAGAAAATCGTATCTAATCAGCTCTAACTTGGAATCATTTTGGTCAAACTAAATCAATTACTAATACATTAGTTAGGGAGAAAATAATAAGAAGGTTCAATATTTAAGTACTGATTTTAAGCATTCTTTGAGGATACGAATGAGACATAGAGTTATTCTAATATATTTAAAAAAATAATAAATAAAGCCTTAAATCAATTAATTAAGAATTAAAAACAAATAATAAAATGCCTCATGTGTCTTATTGTGCCTTAAAAGTGCTTTTTGGTAAATGTTTACCAGTCATTTAATTTTGTAATACCTTGTTAAATAAAAACATATTACAAATTTATATGAATATTATAAATATGTCATACAATTAAAAATGTTGTCCACACAATTACCAAAATACACTAATAAAACACAAACCATTACACTACATATTATAAGAAAGAAAAACATATATATTTTGGATTAATTTAAGATATTTAGTAGAAAATCCTTACAATACACTGGTTAGTATAATGCACTGTTTCAATTATATATTCTCAAGATATAAAATGACAGCATTCTAAAGCAGTAGAAATGCGATTACGTTTCATAGATTCCTCATTTAGGGAAATTTAATTCTTTGGATTAAATACAAGTCGTAGATAGTGCTAGCCGTATGAGTAGAATATTAATTAATGATATGCAAATATGAAAATAACAATGTATTTTTCATAAAAATATAGAAATTTCAATCCTCTTGAGATTTTCTCATAAATTCTTAGGAATAATAGATGTTTATAATGATTGAAAATCATATGGATAATTGGTTTTGACTTTGGCAGGTCATAAGATAACAATACATAAAAATACTGTGAATAAACCAAACATGTATGAATTACAATGGAACCCCGATTCTGCACTTTTCTAGGGAATGTGATGAAATATTGTAAAATAGGGGAATGTAATTTGAGGGCAATCATACTTTTGGTGTAATATAATCCTAAGAAATTTCAATAAATATAGTTATTATGTTTTATTACTGCATCTATTTAAAACTAAATGAAAACATTAACAATTTTTTTTAAAATACAACAATCGAAAAAATATTATAAGGTCATTGAGGTAGAAAATTTACTTGACAAATTGAACTCATTGCAGATCTTCATTAATTTGTTTCATTTACATTTTTACATCACAAAATTTTAAAATTCTGAGATATGATAGAAATATGTAATCAAAAATAAAAGTAAAGTTACAATGTGTAATTTATTCCTGGGTATTTGACGCTACGATTATCGCCAACTGTTGGACAATAGTCTTTTGCAAATTCGCGATCATTGTGATAATTTTAGTACTGGATTGTACGTATGAAATGCAAATTATAATATTAATAATAATTTGAAAATGCAAAATCCGAGTTCCGCTTTTTCACTATTTTGAACAAAGTAAACTAATTAATACATAAAATAGAGACAATGTGGTGAATGGTTTTATTTTATTTTAGAATAAATTGTACTTTTTTATAACTTTTCAATAACATTACATATTTTGATTTGAAACCAAATTAATGTTTTAAAATATTAAATTGTGTAATATGTGGAGGTCTGAATGACGTTTTTCCTTTTTTGGGAAGTTTCAATTCATAATAGAATGCAACTCAACTTTAGTGATATGTCTCATAAAACATAGTTAGTTTATTCACAATAATATAATGAAATGTCACATTTATGAATTCTAATTTGGTAATGGAAAGATGTATAGAAATAAGAGAGTAAATATGAAAATACCCAAACAGATCCAAGACACCACTTTATCCCTCTCAGTCACCGCCATGCTCTCAGTTTGAATCGTATTCAAATTGTTTTTGATGTCCAAGTTCAAACTCAGTCTCTTATCGGTAAAGAATTTAACTCTCTTAGTGATCAGTGACTGGTTAGAATCGTCACCGACGGGCTTCATCAAACCGTCATCGGGCGAGATGTTCATTCTCTTGGGTGAAGACGGTTTGCTACTCCCGTTCACTAGAGGTACGACAAAATTTATTTTATTCTTCTCAATGTTATTATAAGAATAGATGCTGCTTTGAGGGAATGGTGTCCTCTTAGGAACTGGATTGATATCTGCATTATTTAAAAATGTGATTTTATTATTGTCCACTGTGGATTCGGCATTATTATTTTGGAAATGGATATTATCCACTCTATTGACAACAAAATTATTACATTCATTCTGAGAAAATGTGTTTGCATCCGATTCGTCAGCGATTGCATTGAAGTTACTAATACATCTGTCTTCCGCATAACGGTTACGGTACAGGGGTTTACTCTGAAAAAAGTTAAGATTGTTGCGAAACTTTTCCGAAACGTTGTCAAAAGGTTTCTTGTTTTCATCCCCATCACCCGTTGCATCTCCGGATTGTTGATTTTCATTAACGTTCGAATCGCCGGAATTTTGAGGTTCAATGGCAAAGTCAGACTCATCCGGTTGATCTCCCCTAGTCGTGCCACTGTCGTACGGGTCTTCTTGCGGTTGGGAAGTGGCATGATTGTCAGTGGCGTGTGCTGTAGTGCCTCGATGGGCCAGCAGCTCTGTGACGGTTGTCAAGATGGCCGCCCACCTGTCAAGTGAGGTTCGTCGGTCGTCCGTCTCCTGTGGCAAGATGTCTTGTGGCTGACACACTGCCCCCTGCAACCACAACACACGCCACTGTCAATCACCGACTCCATTTTTTATATCTACATACTCCCAAAATAATAGCCAAAACCTCTGAAAAAATGTACAAGCCAAACTGGAACACGTTCTACTCTCTACAATATTAATATTCAAAGAATCAACAAATGTAGTTAATTAAATAGAAGATTACACTTTATGTATTATTTATTGCGCTACCATTCAATACACCACTTGTTCACTTGGATATTATTATTGATGTATTCATTTATTTCTGAAGCCCATTTTCAATACTTCATAATATAAATGTATTCAACAGAGAAGCCAATTTCTATACACAAGTATTTATCTCAAATCGACCAATTTTGAGTACTTTTTGATTAAAATATTATAAAATTAATATACCACTCAATACACTTGAACAAGCATAACTTGCTCATATAGATTTGCACTATCCCGAGTGACACTTGTGAGTTTCAACTAAGTGCAAATGGGACTATAAAAGTATAATAGAAGCTCTCCAAGTGCATTTTCTTGTTAATTTGGCACTCAGAAGTAACTCCATATATTTCGTCTTTTGCTAAAAAATATATAAAGACTTATGTAATGTATTATAGTTCTGGTGAATTTTTTTTCCTTCTGTGAAATCTTTAATTTTAATGTAAGTTTGTAACTTTTTTCAAGCTTTTTAAAATTTCGTTTAGTTTTTTTAACTATGTACTATTTATTCATTGTATTATAATTTTGATAATATTCAAGGTCTTTTCAAATTAGAAACAGACAGTGAATGTGAGGATATATATATAGAAAAATTAGAAAGATAATATATTTTTTTAAGCCTAAGATTAATTAGATAATTTTTATATTTGAAAATCCAATTAGAAAATTCTTAATTGCAAAATTTTTTGTGTATTATAAGTTGTATTATTATGTTGGTTTATTTACATATACACAAAAAACTAATTAAACCAAATACATATAATGAACATTATGTTACATTGAAAAGAATTGTATTTTTTATTATTTACAGCACGTAAATTAAAGAAGAGACAAATATTTAATCAAAACATAAATCTTTCCAAATATAATACATGTAAGGAAGTTTGTTCACTAATAACAGGACATTCCCACATCAGACATACTGCCATATCTGACATATTAACTTTGGCTGGGATAATCCTTCAATAAGGAAAATAAAATATAGCTTGCGGGCTTGATCGAATTAAGTTTAGATTTGGATACTCGGTCATTCGGCATTCACTCCTAAATACAATACAATAAATTATCATTATCATGACCAGTTGTAATGGAACCAGTTACCATAACTAGTTTATAACATAATCAATACACTTTAGTTTTTCTTTAAAATGACAACTGAGTTCAAAATTCCAAAATTCTACTTTTCACCACCAAGAAAAGTTAAACTTTCTCTGGAAATGATTGTCAAAATATAATTTTTCATAGTTGATATATTACATTGATGCATAATTATGCCGTTTTTTTGTGACGTTTTGTTTTTAGAATCTGACAGTTAATTAACATTCGTCATAATATAATTCGTAAATAAGGTTACGTAATTAAAATGCACATCGAAAACCATACACATATTACACCACATTATGCTGTAGCACTTTGAGAAAGGGTGGAAAGCTGCCGAGTCATTTTGTGATCTCAGCGATCTTTTCGGGATTTGCTACCCCATCCGCCCTACTCTCCCACCGATTACCCACAGACTACCACATCAACCGCTCTCTGAAAAATTGGCAGGTTAGCAAAGTCTTATGATGATTTGGATGTCAAATCGTGGATTGCCTCAAAAATCAGTGCTTCTTCACCCGCGGAATCAACCGTCTTCCATATTGACATTGATGATGACTACGCCCCCGAATGATAATTGTACATAATATGTTTTCGTTTTTGGTTGTTACAATACAATATAATTTAGGTTACAATATAATTTTTTTTAAATGGCAGATAATTATGCATCAACTTAATAGAAAAACAAAAAATATATAACATATTCTACTTTTTTAAATTACAGCTAAGATGGAAAATATTTTCTATACACTTTTTATTTAATTACAATGATGTTAAAAATATTTGTAACATTCGTGAGTCATCTCCATCTTTATCAGTGTATATAGACAACATTATTTAAGCTAATAAGGCAGCTTTGTGTAGTTGAAAATCAAGCAAATGACAAAAAAATAATTTTCTTCTAAACTTAATCATGTGATACCTACTCATAAATAAAAATAAACATGTTTTAAATTATTGTATTATTTATAAAAATGTGTAGATATTTAACATTTTACATACAGTCACCATCTTTTGTACTAGCTACTACCTTTCCCATATTTTGTGCAGAGCCACAGAGCGTATAGATATAGAAAATAACGTTTTGTAAGAAGAAAAATTGACTAAATATTATAAAATCACCTAAAAATACTTGCATTAAAACCTGGTATATAAGTACATAACAAGAATGACACTTAAGTAAAGTGAATTAATTACCTCCTCGACTCCAATTTTCCGGCAGGCTTCCAGGAAGTTGTCCACGTTTCTCCGGCATCGGGCCATTGTGAGTTTAGGCTAAAAATTCATAAAAATCATGTAAAATACAAACAAAGGAAAATATATTATATAAAATAAACATATCAGGGGATATGGGTTTGTCAGTGCAATGTTTTAAGATATGAGTTTGCAAAATTTAAAAAAAAATCTTAATTATCTACTGAAACCTAAAAGATAATGGATCTTAAACAAACAATTAAAATATTGTTTATTTATTTTATTATTACTCGCCTAAGAATATAATATAAATTTTAAAAATAAATAAAATTATTCTGAATATATAAACCCCTCATTTTTCCTGTGATTAAAATTTAAAAAAAACATAATAGAAAAATCGTAAAATCACATTAGAGATAAGCAAAACAGCCTTACATCCCAATGAGATATTGCGCACTCGTATAGCAATGAAATTATACAACAATAATAATTCAATAAATAATTTTAAACAAAAGCAGTCATTGAATCTGTCACAATAATTTTGAATGTAGAACATTGTTGATCGACACAATAAAAAAGTATGAACTCGCATACTTTTAAATATTTTCACTATTAATGGGCTATATATCTAGTAATACGAGGGCCAAGTAAAAAATAAGGTTCCTTACGCTGTACACTCGCCACGCGAGATGCTAGGCGAAATCCGGCAACACCGCCTTGATTGTTGGTCCCTTAACTACATCCCCACTACCGGGAGCAAACGCTGCGACGCTCAGTAAAGGCCTGACAGCCATCCGCTATGGAACCCGCCATCGCCGTTACCGCCAGGTGTGAAATCCGTTCGGTGATTCGATTTTTAAACGCGAAGAAGCTTAAACCTGTTGAAATTCATCGACAGTTGGAAGAAGTTTATGGCACAGCTTGCATCAGCGTCCAACACGTCCGCAAATGGTGCAGGGAGTTCTCCGAAGGACGCACAGGCGTCCACGACGAGCAAAGGAGTGGGAGGCCATCGGTGTCGGACGAAGTCGTGGTGAAGATTGAGCGCATTCTCCTCGAAGATCGGAGAGTAACGCTTCGGGAGCTTGCTGTCCAGGTTCCTGAGGTTTGTGACAAAACCATCGACAACATTTTGACCGATAAACTTGGTTATCGCAAGGTGTGCGCGCGGTGGGTCCCACACATGCTTTCAGAAACTCACAAAGACAATCGTGTCAAGTGTGCCGAGGGGTTTCTTCGAGAATGCGCCGAGAATACCGAAGAATTCTTGGTCTCCATTATTACGGGAGATGAAACGTGGTGTCACTACGTCACTCCAGAAACAAAAGAACAGTCCAAACAATGGCGCCATCCTGAATCGCCTAGGCCGAAAAAGTTTAAGCAGACGCTTTCCGCAGGGAAAGTGATGGCTACGGTGTTTTGGGACCGAAAAGGCGTCTTGCTGACCGAGTTTATGCCTAAAGGGACCACCATCAATTCGGACAGGTACTGCGAGACATTGACAAAACTCAAAAGAGCCATCCAAAATCGCCGGAGAGGAAGGCTGACCAAGGGCGTTAGGCTGCACCACGACAACGCTCGCCCGCATGTCTCTCGACAGACCACCGCCCTACTGGACAAATTCGGCTGGAAATTGCTTGACCATGCCCCCTACAGCCCTGATCTTGCTCCCAGCGACTTCCACTTGTTTCCGAAATTGAAGCAACACTTGGGTGGACAACGCTTCAATACAGATGAAGAGGTGAAAGAAGCGGTCACCAAGTTCATCGGCGGCCTAGCGGCGGAATTCTTCGAAGCTGGTTTTCAGAAGTGGATAACTCGTCAGGAAAAATGCATAGAAAAATCAGGAGACTATGTAGAAAAATAGAATAAAGTACAAGCTTTCAGGTGGTTTACTTATTTATTGCAATAAAAAATACCTTATACCTGAAAAAAATGTAGGAACCTTATTTTTTACTTGCCCCTCGTACATACAACAATTACGATATATAAACATCACGACTTACCATCACGCCGTTTCCGCAGGGGTAGGCAAAGAAGATAAAACGTCACACTCTTCTGTCTTGACATACAACTTTCACCTCATCCACATTCATACATCTTCTCATACAAGCTCGCCGATTATTGCGGCTTCTACTTCGTCATTCTACTACGGACGTCGTCTACTTCTGGCGCCATCAACACTTGCATCATATATCTTTCTTACCATTCTCTCATTTACTTGTTCCATATGACCAAACCACCTAAATGATCCTTTTATGATAATCTTACTCACTATATTAAGATCAGCTTTATATATATAGTCAAATGCATTTATCGTGTATATTTAGGTTCCAAAATATAATAACACTTCCTTTTTATTTAATTCATTGTCGAACGCTAAATGTAATAATATATTTTAAAATACAGAGATTCTTATTCTTACTATTTTCAAACTAAGGTAAACAATTGCTATGAAAGTAAGACTGACAAAAGTGGTGTCCTGGGACGAGGCTCGAATTCCCTTCTACTAGATCACTAAGCAAGTGTCATACCACTAGACCAACAAGTTAGATTTCACATTTTCTAACCATTTATGTCAAAATTTGTTAGTCCCTTTTCAGTCTCATACAATCCTGCATAAAGATTACCCACAATATAGAACAAATGAAAAAGAATATTCAAGTCAAGATCAACCGAGTCATGTTCACAAGGCAGGATAAATGAGTCAGTCGAGATATTCACCTGAGCGGGGGAAGGAACGTGAACAGAAGCCACTGCCCGCGGCCTCACATGATTGGCGAGATGACACAGGACCACCCCATCAGAAAGCACCGGAGCTAGGTCTCGGGGTAATGACATCTTCAGACGATTCTCGATAATCTGGAATATAGATCTTTAGCAGTTAGAAATATTATCTTTAACTTTATTACACTATGAAGACATAATATAACTTCAAATTATTTTAAATAAATTTCTATAAATCATTTAAAATAGCAAGTAGTTTTACTTACACTTCTCAACTGTTGTATAAGCTCAGATTCCTCCTTGGCTCTATCAAACTCCCTCTTCATCGTGAAACTTAGTTTATCCGGTGGCAAGTCCTTACTCCAGTTGATTCTCAGCGGATTCCCCGCTGCCGGCAAAGTGTTGCCCACATATCCCACGGACGTTGTCAGCAGCTTGGTACTAGAATTACCATGCCCTGGAGAATCTAAATTTGTCCGCCCTAAAGAATTGGACCTATTCATCGGCACGTTATTATGTGACATATAACTGCTCACGCCTTTGATTGGCGAAACCGGCTTAACATAGCTCCCTTCCTGGGGCGATCTGTCTTGGTTTAAACGAGAAGTTGCATTATAATCTGCATTTCCATTTAAGATAGGAGATATCGAATTGTTGCTGTTGCTGACTGGGATTCCAGTGGGTGAATATGTTTTACTAGTACTTCTCGATGGAACAACTTTTTGAACCGGTCGTTTATTTGAAAGATCTTCGGGTGTTCCTGAACCCGTTACCCTCACGGCAAGATTTGTCGCCTGCACGACTGCCTCAGTGTGACTCGGCAGGCCATTTGTCTGCAGGAGTGTACTACTGGGCATAGACGCCTGGAATCTTCTTTGAGTGGAGTGAATGGGCGAGGAGGGGTTGTTGTTGGATGAGGTGGAAACGACGGGCGAGGCGAGTGAGGGGCTGGAGGAGCCGATGGGCCTGTGATGGTAACCATTGGCAACGGGAGAATGGGGAGTGGAGTGTGATTGGGAAGAAGGGGAAGGGGTGGCGGACGGAGGAGAGATCTGCTCTCCGCGTGGCCTGTAAACATCCTGCTGTCGTTGCTGACGAAGTGCCTCCTTGTATTGTCTGAAAAGTAGAAATATTAATAAATTTCATAAATTGTCAATAAAAAATATATGATTTTGTGTAAATGAAATTGAAATGAAAATGAAATCATTAAAGACAACTACATATAGTTAGTAGTTGTTTTCAACATTTTTAACCTTTCAGGAGCTTTTCATCAGACTAGTAATTCATGAAAGAAATAATCTTTAATGAAATTCCTGAAGTAGTAAGATAAAACTCAAAGCAAAATTTAATTGATCCACCGCAGTATTGGTAATAGAAACTCTGAAGACGTACGGTTATATAATAGATTAAAGTAAAGAGGAGACTTATAAACTTAAAACCTAAACCGCACATTATTTTTAATTCACAAAAAAAAAATTAGCACACCAACCCGCGTCTCTTCTCTCTAATACAAAATATGAAGTTATGTTTATACCTGTAAGTTTGTTGATGATTGATAAGTTTAGATTTGTCATCTCCATTTATCAAATTACTGCTATCTGGTGACACGCGGGAACTACAAGGGAAGCAAACAGTACCATTAGAAGTCATCACATGTTGAACAGTTAGTACAGTTTATTAGAGAAAATAAATCAGTTAACTTCTTGAAAATCTTCTGAATAAAATATTGCAGCTCACCCGAGGGTAGGTGTAGCGGGCGGTGTCTCGGTAGTCAGGCTAGGACCTCGGGAGGTGTGAATGGCTGGCGGCGCTGGTGATGGAGAGAGGGTGGAGGGTGTGGAAGGAGTAGAACGACCACTAACACCGCCTCCTTCATCCACACCAACTGTAAACATAAACAAAATATTAAAGAAACATTAAGAATGATATTGCGTACAGTAGACACTCCATTATCCAAAAAAAATAATGTTCACTAAAAATTAATACCCAAGATTTTGGTAAAATTTAACTAATAAAATCACAAAAAAAACTCATTCCAACAATGATGAAAAAAAATAAGATAGAAGATAAAAATTACACAGAAACGCTTGTGTCCAGTTGTGGAGTGGCAGGCAAGCTTGTGTGTTTTCATAGAATTGAATTTTGTAAAGCCCTACCGCGCTTCACTTTTATACTCATCAATTTTACTTTTTAGGCTTAGGCGAATGTACACGGATGTAACATGTCTCGAAAGTCACGGAAAGTACAGTGCAAAGTTGAGCACGAAGTGAGCAATGATTTATCGGAAATGTATTTAGTGCACAGAATAGAAAGATGTAATACATACCGATCTTTACCGACAAATCTCTGAGACGAGAGATCAAGTTTCATTTGTGTACTCACTCACCAGTGAATTTAATATTATGGAATTCGTCAATTAGCTCCAAGGCAATAAGTCACTCACCGAGTCCATCAGATGACCACCGCTTCTCGCCACCGTCGCTGGTGCTGTAACCGCTGTCCACGTTGTATCGAGCCTTGTGCCTGAGCCCCTCCACAGCCGGTGGCTGGGGTGGAGCTCCTCCGGGCGGCGGGGGGCGCAACGCACGCCGCGAGGGCTCCTCGGGCCCGCAGCAGCGCCGGTCCCTCGTGTCCTTCATGGCCTGATTCTCCAAGTACTTGAAGATGTGGATGCGACCCCGCACACACGTCTAAGAATCAAATAAGTAAAATTGAATGAGTTATTATATTGGAGAGAAAGACCTTTCAATTTATAAATAAATCACTATACATTTTCAAGGATCATATTCTGAAAGTAATTGTAGCACCTCCAGAGTGATTTTCATCAAATGTTACAGCGAGACCATAAAAAAATAAACATTTTTATAAAACACATTTCTGCTAATACTACACAAATGAATAATTAAAAAACAATTTGTTTTTAAACTTATCACCTACATGTTATTATTATTAATTTTAAAATTGGTCTGTAATTACAATACTTTTAAAATGTATGTTTAATTTTTCAGTTTAAACATGTTTTAAACGAAAATTACTCGACATAAAAGTACATAATTCTGAGGAATGATTCTATACAGATTTTTAAATCCTAAAATCAAACTGTGATTTATAAAACACTTACATATCGCGCTACTTTTAGATGTGGATAAATAATTTGTCAAACACCATCAAGAACCTCAATAGACAAACTGGGCATACTTTGATTTGGCACTGAAATATGGACTACATATGTATAGCGGAATGGAGAAAGATAAATACTCCAGATAGACATCAATCCTCAAGGAAATGAAAGATCGGTGATTCCATCAATAGTTAAGAATATATGAGAATTGAGATGGACCGAGAAAAATGGCTATAAATAATTTCCACTGCAGTGAGAGCGACTCGCAAGAAAATAAATAATAATTTGTCTCATTATCTCTATCAAATGATTAGACAAAGTTCAACAGTACGGGTCAGAGAATATATTGTATATAGAAGAGAACAACTCACCGTTGCAGGAGGCGACACTAAAGGGTTGTGTTCCAGATTCAGCGTCACCAAGCTGCTCATGTGTCTCAGTTCGAGGGGCAGGGAAGATATACAGTTGCAACTTACATCAAGCATCTCAAGCTGTAGATACGTTATTTCTGGAAAGACAAAATTAATATTTTGAGTAAAAATTTATTGACAAAAAATGTTATTACGAATCCGATACCGAGGGTGATATTTGATACAAAAGGCAATATGGATGTAATTGCCAAACCTTCATACCTAAATAAAGAAAGGTATCAGAATAATCAATATTGCATGTGACATACATTTCCCCCTCAGTTGGGGCTGAGAAAATTGCGGGAAATGACCAAACATCTGTGGCTTATTTTGCTTTATCAACTCATCGAATGTTCAGAATTTAGCCACACAGTAATAAATGTTTAAAACTCGCCCATATTGATTTTGGTAGAAATTGATATCATAATGTACCGTAATATAATAATACCCTGAAGTTCAACGTAGGTTCCACAGTTGGCGACATAAATCAAAACGATTTAGTATGTAAATTAAGTCGAAATAGAAAATTTATATAATTCCATACAAAAGTAACATAATTGGTTCTTCATAAATAAAGGCAATATAAACTATAAAAATACAACAATTGTCGGAGCATTATGTTTTTTATTATAAAAATACACATTAAGTCAAATATAATGAACTATGAAAGTTTTAGTTAGAGAAGTTCATCAATGGTCTTTTTTATTGTAACTTCCTAAAACACAAACTTTTAGAATTTTTTACCTGTTTTGTGCACATTTGCGATCTGACAAATAAATTACTTTGATGCCAACTGCTGTTTAGACTCACCTCAAAAGGTTTTGTGTAGTTTTAAAAATATACAAACTATTTAAAAAAAATATATTATTCGCATTATTCGCATTAAACCGGTGCGTATTATAATGGAACTCAACTTAAGGCCTGGTTTGGTGGTCTTAAGAAATGTTCAAGAATTATAGATTGTCAAAAGGCTCGCAAATACTCACGCAACGGCAACAGCCCTAGCTGGTTGGCCCTCAGGTTAAGTGCCCTGAGGTTGCGGAGATCACCGATGCTGATAGGCAGCTGCGAGATGAGGTTCCCAGCCGCATCCAGCTCAGCCAGGGAGCTCATACGCCCAATCTCCTTGGGCAGGCCAGTCAGCCGGTTGTGGGACACCAACAGCACCTGCAGAGGCAGCAGGCATATCTCGCGCGGGACCTCCGACAGCTGGTTGCGACTGGAAAAATAAACAAATACAAATATTAAATCATGGGGTGGCAAAATTTATTTGTTTATTTGAAGATTCCTATTTATTAACTGATCTTATGGTCCATGTACACGTATGAGATATTTTCAACTCAAGATAGGGATTTTGCTCCTGTGAGTTTCTTAGCTTTAGTAGTTTAAAATATGTATCTTAGAGATTCGCTTTCTCACGCCTCATTTTACGCTTGTACGTCAAGCATCAAATGTCGATCCATCGACCATTTATGTTCCGTTTGTCAGGTGGGTGAATTTGAATCTCTCCAGGAACAGCTAAAATGAAACTAATCTTTGTAACTCTTCCAAATAAATAGTTGTAGGTATCTTTGGTTCTACGTGACATTTAAAGTCTGTCGACACATCTAAAGATGTATGGTAAAAGATCAGCCGCGAGCAATAATTAGCTCATTAAGTCAATTGGTCAACCTAACCCAACTATTAATAAACAAATTAGAAAAATATTCTTAAAATTAAATAAAAAAGTTAAAAACATTTATAGCCATACCATTGCCGAAAATAAAACTAGTTTTAATGCATTTTCTACGAGCGGCTAGAATACAGTGTGGTGATGTATTTAGGCAGAGACCGACACCGCCACACGTAGAAAATGAATAATATTGATTATATAGGCCTCTTTCAATATAATTTTTTAAATCTATCTTCTTCGCATTTATTATTTTTACATAAAATTAATATTTTTTAAATTTAGGAATTTCCAAGGAGAAACTAAATAGAAAACCATAGATAGAGCGCATAATAAAGAAATATTTTTATCCATGTAAGGCGTGTGACGTTTCCTCCTCCATTTTAAATGCAAATAATGTGTACACGATCTATTAAACCGGGGGCACCAAACGAAAATAAGCAAGAAAATGCCCGTCTGCCACAACGAGTCGTCGCGACGCAAATCAAAGTTTTTTTTTAAAACAAATTAAATTAATCAATTAGAAAGATACACAGAACAAATCTATACACTGAAAAAATATTTGGTAGCCACCGGAATACGAACCCGGAACTTTTTCAATATATTTGTTTGTTTTAAAATATCACAGAACTATATGCCGAAATTGCAACATCACAATAAAAATGTGTTTTCATTAAAAAATAATAATCTTTCCTTATTTGTTGTTTCTTGGCCGCGAGTTTTTAAAAGTGTAATGTGACCCTCGCGTGAAAAAGTTTGGAAACCCCTGTATTAACAGTACCCTACACATTTGTTAATTAAACAACGTCATTTTTCGAAATAGAAGCGCTCCATTAACACAAAATATAAATAAATATTATTAATTATATAGAATTATATAATAATCGCAAAATGTGGAAATATTTTTCAGGCGATTGATTTCACACAAATGGCCGTTTTTGAATTCGAATCGCCATAGTGATAGAAAATATGCCGAGAATCTATTCAGTATTGACAGACGCGGAAAATCACTATTCTCTACAAATCCAATTTCACAATTTTAAGCTATCTACAACCTGGCTTATTCTTCAAATGACCTCGCCCCTACCCTAGAACTTCTCGATCTACACCTTTACCTACAGATTCATCCACCGAAGATTAATGGACCCACCTGCGAATATTACGACTGCGTAACAATTTCTACGCAATGAGACATTCTAAAACTTGGATATGAAAACATTCCAAGAATTCATGGAATAAAAAAAACATATTTTATCAAAATGGGATATTTTCATTATTAACTTTTTGGGAAAAGATCACTCCACCAAATGGACCGCATTTTAAATTGAAAAAAAAAACTAATAAAGACATAATAATTAGCAAAAACGCAGACTTATAAATCAAAGCTTTAAAAGATTAATTAACCAGGGTATATTGTAATTCAAACATAAATCAATAATGAAATAATGGTCTCGTGACTAATCGTAATGTTAGCAGCGAATATACGATATAAGAGCACAAGTCCGGCTTCTCTTGGAAAGTTTTATGGTTTCCTCGCCAAATGAGAAGCTTCAACTAGGATTCTGTTTACATCCAGCTCAACACTATCTAAATCGCGCAAAGTATAAAGAAACAAAAATATTTAATGGATTAAATTAATTTGTTCTAAATATCACAGATAATATTCTGAAATTGCAACTTCACAATAAAACATGTCGTCATTTAAAATATATAGGTACGTTGTATCAAAGTTTACCCAAATTTAATTCTGGCGTCTCCTATTGTATATTACTTAAGAGATCATATGGCGAAATGGTAACCCCCCCCTCCCCCCCTCCTCCGCGCATCGGAAAAGTTCCGGGTAGTAACCAAATATTTGTTTCCGTATTCATTATCCGTATTATTGGTTCATTTAATATGTTTTAATAAATAAATTGAAAACAACATTTTGATTTGTCTCCGCACACAGAACAGTTTAGAACACTGTAGGCGGAATCAGCAGCCATCAAGATGAAGTCAATAGCGTTGATATCCTGAACGGTCGATGAGTCACAAAATAAACTGCCCCATGGCCCCGCCTCTACTCGGGAATCAGATGTAATTTGCAAAGTGTTATTATATCGCCAGGACTCGCGACACCCTGTCCAAAAACCTTCGAGAAGAAACCGAAGGGCTGTTATCCTCGACCTTGGAGCGCGCGTCCCCCCCCTCACCCCGGGGGTCACATTAAACCTGCGAAACAGAACAGCCGACCGATCGACTACTCGAGTCGAAGATTGAACTTGAAGAAAGGTTTGGGGGACTGCCCCACTACCCAATTATTTAACCAATATGGCGTGATCCAAAATTACTGCACCCGGCCGATTTAGGGGACGGCGGAGTAATAATATATTATATCACGAGGGGGGTGGATTCGTGTTACGGTTGGAAATCGATTTACAAACATCGCTTTTCGGTTGACAATGGGAAATGCAAGCTGAAATAGCAGTTTCACACTGCAACATCCATCTAGCGCATATCAATATATCGAAGTGAAGTCTGGACCGTAAACCGACAGGAAAAAAGATATTGAAAGCATTTGAGATGTGATGTTGGATATGGATATAAAAGAAAAGGTAGACGGAAAAGTTAAATAGGAAAAATATAGTAAATGTAAGGGTAAAATAGGTGGCCGGTAATGATACGTGCCTGCATCAAACTCGGCTGAAATACGTGGCAACGAATAACACGACAAAAGTGAGAGACGCTTTGGGAGGCCTTTAGTCAGCAGTGGACAAAATAATAATTATTAAAACATAACTACTACGGAAAGAAGGCGACAGAAAGTAAAAAGGGGGCTATAGACGAAAAACATTGACCAAATTACGAGATGTACAAATGTGGCATTTTACCAGAGGTACACCTATTGTCAGCTGCAGCTGTCAGAAGAGCAGAAGAGGAAGGAAAGTGGACTAATTAATTAACTTAGACGTATGTGTGGCAAATAAGACATCAGGCGAGAATATAAATCTGATCTTAGCATAGTGAATAGGATTAATATTACAAACATCGCTTTGGTGGTTTTGTCACTTGGAACGAATGAATGACAAGAAAGGTATATGACGCAGGTGTTGATGGCACCAGAAATAGATGATGTCCGCGGAAGACTTGGCGCGACCAGATAAACCAGATACTGGAAAATGGTCCTGCTAGAAGCCTCAATAATCAACAAGCTTGTATGAGAAAATGCACGAATATGGATGAGGCGAGAATTGTGTCGGGACAAAGAGTGTCGCGCTCTATCCTCTCTGTCCACCCCCGCGGGGATACGGCGTGATGGTAAGTCAGTTAGTGAGTTGGTTCTGTCAGAACAGGGGCAAATGGAAAATGCTACACCGACAATAACACTGCTTTTGAATGTGTGTGTGAGAGAGAGAGAAACATTTAAAAATATCTTCTACATTTGAAATTGGGGAAACGGAATACACCGGCCGGTGATAATGTCAAAGCTGAGTGGATCGTCGTCGCAGACATCTGTGACCTTTCTGCAGTGGAAGAGCGAAGTGTGGCCAGGTAAAATATTACAATTTTGAAGCACCGCCAAAGGTCACGATGTAACATCATTCGGGCGAAAGTCGTGCGTTTTTATTAGCGCGTGATAATTAGTTTTTAATTTTTAACACTAAAGCAGGCCACGGGGCCCAGTGCCCAGTTACCGAAGTGAAAACGTCATAAAAACACAGTGACTTGAGAAAATAACAATCGAACCAGGAGCCCCCCGGTACGTCTACTAGACAACGAGGGCAGCCAAAATTTATTTTTAATAATGAAACATCACAACAATTAGTAAGAGTAAATATTTATTAATAGATATATCATCGCCGTGTTCCAAATATTATGTATATTACGATACGGACTAAACACATATAGACATTGTGTGGGCGCCCAGTGCCCCAAAAGTTGTTTTTCAATATACGGCAAGAGAGGTGCAAATCGTCTATAATCGAATATAATAAATAAAATAAATCTAAATTTATCATGAGTTATCTGATAATATTACCCAATTATCGTGATAACTATCACACACATATTTCATTTAAATTACAAAATGCAGATATGAAAAGTTTATTTGAATGTGCGGATTGCACACGCTCGTTCTCCGAAACGTCGATAAAGCTGTTATATTCTCCGACTCTCAAGCAGCTCTTGAATCTCTCTCTGCTAATATGAAAATTTGGCTAGACAATGAGATAATCTGTTCCATCAGAAAATGCCTATTTGATTTGTACAGCAACAATAAACGGGTGTCATTCGTTTGGATCCCTGCACATAAGGGAATTCAGGGAAATGAATGTGCTGATAAACTGGCCATGAAGGCTACTCTTTCCAGAGTTCTTCCCCATCAATTCCATATCCCGATGTATGACAGACTTAATATTGTAAAAAAAACATACGAATTCTATCTGGTCTGCGCAATGGATGGATCCAAACAATCACAAGGGTAATCGGCTTAAAATAATCCAAAGATCTATTCCCCGCATCCCTTGGTTCTCTAACAGGAAAGTCTCTAAAAGAACAGTAGCAAATATCTCTAGAATGAGAATTGGGCATTGCCAGGTGGCCTCACATTTGTTCAGAATGAACATAATAGACTCCCCAATGTGTGAATGTGGTGCCGAGGAGGAAACCCTTGACCATGTCTTTTTTGCCTGTCCATTGCGGATCACAGGTTTTTTTTACAATAATCTTGTCAATGGTAATTTTCAACTCCCGGTTAACTTGTGTCATCTTCTTTCCCTCAACTCGCCACATTTAAGCTATATAATAGCAAATTTCTTGAATGTCAATGGTATTAACTTGTAACGCAATATTCCCTATTCTATAATATTGTTGTACTGCTTTCTATGAAATAATGTTTAAACTTGTTTAATGGCACAAATCACTCTTGAAGGGTGGATTGACTGTTTGAAAGAAGAAGAAGAAGAAGATTGCACACGCTTTAGATACGATATTATTAAGATTTTAATAATTAAAACAATATATAATTATTAAATATTGTAAAAAATTGTCGTATTATATTCAAGCAAATATAAAAAAAACCTAAATTTATCAAAGTAGAATTTCGAAATAATTATTGATTTGTATTTAGCTCTTATTATAACAATAATATGTTCACGTTAAAAAAAAATTTGTAAATAAATAAATATCAGATATCTCATAGAGACGAAGCTATTTTTATTATATTTAATGGAAAATATATAGAAATATGGGGTAATTACAGGGCTTACAACCTGTCATCGGCCGGCTTAAGTGATCTTTTTGTATAAATATAACGTTCACCATTATTTTTTATATTAAAAATAGATGCCACATTTAAAACACTACATTTTACAGGAAATAGCTGTGTAAACTTTTATTACTATCTCAAATACTTCGAATTCAAATATTTTTTTGTTAATACGTGGCCGTAAAACATTAACCTCAAGCCCCACCGTGTATCCTTATTAGGATACCATCGGGTTTTCCGGGTTCATGTGTGACATTTTATATCCAACGCGAGGTTTTGAACATTATATTAAAAATAATTCAATATTTTTGTGCTCGCCTCGTTTACTTCCTACCCTTCCACCCAAAAATAAAACTATTTCTGTATAAGAGTAATGAGTGCGCCTTCTCCACATTCTCTATACCTATGATACTTCGTAATTAAAGCAATTAAAAAATATACTTAAATGTTATACAGGTGTAACAGACCTAGTCCACAATATTTTATGGGTGGATACCTGACTAAATTACGAGTCGAAAATGTTCAAGGAATATGTGCAAATTCTACAATGTTACGGTAAATATTATGGTTTGAAATTTTTAGAAAATCGTGTCAAGCTTGAAGTCTACTTCGAAATGAGTATTTGCAAAAGTGTTCAAATATGAATAAATCATCGAACGAAATAGTCTAACCGAGCATAAATTTTTGCATTCAATATATAATGTGGAATCAATAAAATATTTCAATTAATCGAAATAATCGCATAATTACGATTTTTTTCTTGAAATGCTTATATCTCTGGCACATATTCCTTGAACATTTTCGACTCGTAATTTAGTCAAGTATCCACCCATAAAGTATTGTGGACTATGCCTGTTACACACTATAATATAAGGAAATGTTTTGCTTCTCATATTTTAACCGATTAATCTTATAACAAAATAAAAATCTATTCTATAAAGCGTAAAATTTAATTTGCAATTACATGAACTTTAACCATTTTCTCCCCAATGTCCAGTAATTTAGAATGATATACTAAACATCTTTCTCTTCTATGTTTAATGATTTTTGTAGATGACGATGAAATAATAATAAGGTATAGAGTGTACAATATTATTTGAAAATATGATTCCAAATATATTGTACTAGCATAAATCTTCTCAAACATTATTTAGCGGAAAATGGGTGGCAGCTGGCAGCCTTGACGGACATTTTGGAAAAAACAAATAATGGTATCGATTTCTCATTCGAAACTGGTGGACATTTCTCTTTTGGGCCAGGGACGGATAACGCAGGACGTCAGCCCGCTCCCAGGCTGTTACGAAAGCGCTACGCACGACAGAGCGCCAGCTGACACCGGCTGCAGAAACTCGCGAGCGGCCGCCATGGGGCGGATAGGCGCCTAACACCAGTCAAAATATTTATTTTACAAAGTGTTAAAAAATTGATATACATATATATGTAATTTAATACTTTCCTACTTCCACGTATCATATCGAAATTAGCAAATCGCCCGTGCTGTGGGCGCAATCACTAACGCAAATGTTCTACAGATTGCAAATATAAATAACACTAGGTGTAGGCTATTTATATGTGATAAACCATAAAAAAGGTATATATTATCAAATACTAATTAAATGTATTAATTAGAAAGATATACATATAAAATCAATTGTATCGAAAAATATTGTTGTTGCGCTACCGTGATTCGAACCTGGAAATCTTTCCAATTCGGGAAAGATGCATTATCCAACTACGCTACAGCGACAGTACTTTTAACGACAAATTTTCTAATTAATACATTTAATTAGTATTCTATTCCTATGTTCTGAATAATTACAACTTCACAATAAGAATGTGTTCTCCTTAATAGTATAGATTATTCATGCATACACACTTTGCATTTAAAATCACGAAACCGTGGAAATTAAAATATTATTTTTTTTCTAACTTCTAAAAAATGTCAAACATCAAGCGCGACACATTTTCAAAATTTAATTCTTAATAACAATTTTTTTGACAGTTTAATTTTTGCATACTTTAGTTTTCATATTGTTGCAAAAATTTTTATTGTTTATGAAGCAGTCCTAGGATCCAGTTACAGTGAATTTATTTTGAAAAATTGAACATTATTTTCTCTGGTCGAAATCAATAAGAACTAAGCTAGCGCAGGTAAAACATAATACAACAAAAATTCTAAAACGCACTTGTGTGATGTGTACGTGTGTGTATGTGTGTGTGTGTGTGTAGTTCACTGAAAAGTAAGGAACGAATGTTTTATAACATTTTAAAATTTAATTTGTTAGAAAACGGTTGCCAAACATTGTAGTAAAAGTTCATTATCGGGACGTGATAATGTGAGTATTTTGGCAATACGAACATGTGAATTTCTAAAAAGTTCCAAAACGTAAGTTTTATGTTTATATGGGTACTGAAAAAAATATGTAGTAACCAATATATGTATTCACTTTTTTGTAACATATTTCCAGAGATTACTATAATATGAAATTTGGGAGGAGGGAGATGTTTACAAAAATGCGCGCATTTTTGCTATTTCTCTTTCGAGTGATTCACAGTTTGTTAATACTAAAACAAACATTTATATTTCGGCCCGCCCGGTACAAAAGTATATAATATAGAGCGGTTCGTAAACAAAAACGTATTATTTGCGGTGCACATTTCAATCTGTTGAGTTACGTCAGTCAAAATTACAACTTCTTCGTATAATAGATACTTATTATGCGCAGCGAGTGGGGGGGGGGGGGAGGAAGATTGGCCGTTCTGAAACGGATAAGCTCTACCGCAATGTAATTATAGCTCGCGAGATAAAATATATAATAATATATTAATTCATTATCGCGATTTTTTTAGTTGTGAAAAATATTATGAAAAGTCAGACGAAGGCGCGAATCATAAATAATCATCTTCAGTGGCGTCCAACGCTTAAAACGAAACTACATATTATTTGTTAATTTAATCTCATTTTTATTGTAAAGTTGTGATTTTAGAACATGCATAGTTCCATAGTTATCTAATAAATGTGATAGAAATTCAAATAAAAACAGTAGCCACGTTTATTAAAATTTTAGACAGCTGTCATTGATATTCAGTGTAGTCTGCCATTTTACCATGGAGCGTTTGATATTGGAACAAGTTATTAAAACTTATCATCAAAAGCAGTCTTCGACACGGCAAACTGGCGTGCACTTCGTGAATTTTATGGTCGACACAGTCATCAATCTGAGCGAGCTATCTGTCGAATTGCGAAAAGGTTTAAAACAATTATTCTTTACATGATGCGAGGACAGCGATAAGATAAAGAAATTACCGGAGTGAAGCCAATATTGCCGCTGCAAATGAAAGTGTAAGCGATGATCCAAAGATTCCTCGACGTTCACAACGTGGCGTATTTTGAACAAGGATCAGGGCTTGCGCCCACACAAGATCCAGCTGGTGCAAGACCAACAAATATCGAACAATTAAAAAGCAACATTACTCGTGTTATCGGTGAAATTGCACCAGATTTATGTGAAAAAGTGGCTGAAAATTGTATAAAAAAAAAAAAACATTGTATCAAACGTATTCGTGGTGCACATTTGAATGAAATTATATTCCATTGTAAATGGCATCGAATGATCTTTCAAATAAATAATAAATCATTGATATATACTTGGTTTTCTAAATTTAATTCCATTTTATAATTCTTTCACGATTGTTGGATAACCTGTACAAAGATAAATTTAAAAAATCAGATTTCTCAAACCGATAGGCTGCTTACGCCACAGTAATTTATAATTTATACATATGGCTCACTAATAAAAGTAACTTTAATAACCTGATAAATCTCTAAATGAAATAAATCCCAAACAGCGTACATGAAGTGGCGAAACATAATTAGACGTAATTAATGTATACGAAGCGTAAAATAAACATCTGCTACTGGCGGTGCGGAGGTCCTGACTATGTACTAACGATCACTGAACGGAACAGTAACGGTCCTCATGCACCTATAAAAATTGGCACACGTGTCTATCGCACGCTTCGGCGGTAGAGTTCAATTTTTCACAGTATGTCCGCACAAATGTCGGGGCGCTTCTGAAAGCGCGCGGGGTAATATAATTATTGCTGCCGAAATTGGCGAGCGAAATAATCGACGGTCAAAAATAATTGTCGAATGATATCCACGACTCGAAAAAAAACCGACCTAGAGTGCCCAAAGTGTCGCTGGATAGAAAAAAATAATTGTAGCAGTGGGAGCGACATGGATACTAAAGGTAGTGGCAGATTTTTATCCATCAATGGATTGATATTTTTTATTTTAATATTAGAAATTTTAATATTTGTTCTCTATGAGAACACTCGTGCACAGCGATAGAGTACATATGAGAATTTATATTTCAGTTAGTCAGTGTACATATTTTTTTACTTCAGATACAAATTGATAGTAGTTTGTAATTGTTCTAATTGTGATGGGGAGATTGTTAAAAAATTTGATGCCTTGATAAATATAGTGATTTTGAGTTGCGTGTAATTACGTGACTGTAATTACGTTTTGAAATAATGTTGGTTTTTCAACGCACGAGAGCCACTGACATTGAATTGTCGCACCGACTGCGCACCGCACAATCGGGAAACGTTACCGCGAATAGATAAACCCACGCGGTACAAAAACACCATGGTGATAATCAGGGCCTACGGAGAACACCGTCCTATCAACTGGATCAGTATCGATCGGACGGAATGGGTGCATTAGATTAGGAGTAGGCCCTTCGTGCGAAAAATGCTTCGAAGCTCTCGACCTATGTATAATATATGCACAGTATGACTGTAAGTAAGAACAGAAAAAAAAACCGCCATCAGGTAGCACCATATGTTCAATTAGAATACAGTTCGTTTAACTTCGTGAGACCGACCGATAGGGGTGAAGGATTGATTAAATTTTAATTTAAATTGACGCCAAAATCCCCCACCGAGGCAGTGTGAAAAAATCGTATCGTACAAAAACATGAGAGTATAATATAATAATTAGTTTAAGTATGCCCTTTGACACAATTTAAAAGTGCGCATGTATACAAATTTTCGTTTCTTTTTCTATTATTTTCATTTTTTATTTGCTTATGTAAAATGTTAGCCTCCGCACGGGCGAAGCCCAGTGAGGTAAACATTAAAATATTTCAAATAAATAATAAGCCTAAAATTAGAGATGTATTTCCAAAAAAAAACTATATACATTTTTTTATTTGTTTTTTATTTCATGCATGTCATTTCACCCCTTCCATACTAGTGAAAGCGCACAATCTTCACGATATGGATTTGATTCTACACGTGACCTAATGTAACAAAAAATTTAACAGCAAATGTAACGAGCGCGCATAACAAATGTCAGCCATTTCTATGATAAAAGGCGGGTGTGTATATTATCACAAGAACATCGTAAAAAGTTTGTCAATGTTTGCCTACGTTCGTGTTCGCAAGTTAGTTACGGACCGCCCTTCCCGCTCCGCGTCCGCCATCGCGAGGGCAACTATTTCGGTTTCTCTCTGTAGCTAAAACTTTATTTATCTGCGGAGTTTAAAATTTTTTCCATCTCCATAAAGGTAGTTCGATACGTGTCTACGACAACTTTTCTACTTGAAAATGACCCCTCAAAACTTACAACATCCGTGTAAAAATGTTAAGAAGAACGCAAACACCAGAAATCAACAATCACTCTTAATACAATGTGCATCATCACGCGTGTCGGCGTAATGAAACAAATGATCCGATCAGAAATTTCCCGATGACGAGAGGAAATGAATTGACAACGTTCATCGAAAGGATGACGAGCGAGAGACATGCGAATGTTTACATCAGAAGATGTCTCGAACCCCATGATTTGTCGTTGTATCATCTAATGATAGAAGAATTATTAAATTATGACGAATCATTCGCGAGTTCTAATAATTGTACGAATGGAATAATCTCATGCTCGAATTGTTCTTGCGGGATCAGAAGAAAAATAAGTAAAAAAAATTCAAAAACTTTAATAATATATCTCGGACATGTAATGAGACACCTAGAGAAGTATTACATCCTATATTTCCCGGAAGGAGACAATACTGTGGCCAGTATACTGTAGAGCTTTTGCGGGCCGCAGTAAACGAGGTGATGATAGTCAACGTGAAAGGATAAGAAGGAAATATTATTATCAGAGACCGAATGGAAGATGAAAATGGTGAAAAATATCACCCTGATAAAAAAAAATCAAATCGTGTTTAATGATAATGTCATGTCTCATTTCTGCAACATTATAAAAAGCAAGAATAAACTAATATTGTTGGATAGGTTTTTCGTGAGACAGAAACCTGATGAACTTCGAGCACCCGATGTTTTCACGGAATGAGAGTCCCCCTTCCAAACAAAAAACACTTTACTACATATTTTGTAAGATAAGTTAAAATAAAGTTTGTTTTTACGTTTATTCTATTCGTTTTATAACATATAATTCCTTTAAATTTAAAACCATGATTTTTATTGCTTTTATACGAATTCAAGCCAGAAGCAGAAAATAAAGATGATAGAGGGCCATTTATTGGGGTCTTAAACAAATTAATACATTTTACATTGATTCTCACGGGAATAATAACTCGATTTTCGAACAGTTTTACGGAACGGATTAAGTTCGTAAACCAAAGTTCCACTGTATACAAAAGATTTTATTAAAGACTTTTTCCTCTTCTTTATCGAATGCTCAATACTGAACGTCGTAGTCCCTTGAAGTATTTGGAATTTGGTACACAATTTGTCTCGGTCTAGAGCCATCGTTTAAATAGGACCCCGTCCTCTTGCTCACTTTCCCTCGAGCGTAATCACGAGCTTCTCGAGACTCATCATTTCTTCTGGCAACATGTCCAAAGTGTGTAAGAACTATTCTCCCGCATGCGCTCTGTAACCCTTAAATTCTGGAGCATGTAAACATTCGTGCTCCTTGCGATCCACGGAAAACTCAGCATCCATCTCCAACACTTCATCTCATTCCTTTCCTTCTTTTGCACCGTCCATACATCCATTCCATACAGTGTTATGAAGAACACCAGCGATTTCACCAGACATATTTTAAAAAAGACACGGTGACACAAACATTAATAACAACCTAAGATTGATGCTAGTATCAATAAGAAGGTACATACAACAACACTGCGATAATCAAATTCTCAGAATTTCTCACTCATGATATTTAGCGTGGGTTTTCTGTTCGGTGGCCTGGTATTCACACCAGCCGGAGAGCTTCCTCAATGTTCCCGCTAGATGTACATGTGCGTACGTGAGGCACTTCTTAAACGCGCCGGAAGGTGACCAGTGACCATAGCGGAGCACCTTTTGTGTCTAACAACAATCGTCACTCAATTTCAGTATCAAACTCGCTGAATGATCAGAACAGAGTGAATTTGATTTGTACTCCATTAATATACCTACTTTTTTAAGACTGCGCCGACTCCCCGATCACTGGAGCGAGTATACTAGGGCTACTACAGAATTTTATATTATATTTTAAAAGGAAAGAAAAGAATATATACATATAATATTAGAAGTGTAATAATATTATACGTATTAAAAATACGAGTCGAAAATATTGTAATTGCGTGTGTCTAATCTCAACTGTGTCAGAGACATAAGCATTTAAAAAAAGTCAAAGTTACGCGATAATTTCGAATAATTGAAATATTCCAAATTATATATTGAATACAAAAAACAAAAGGTCATTGAACTTCGAGTGGCCAGATGAGAATAATAATGGATCAACTTCGCAAATATTTATTTCGAAGTACAGTGGTACTTCGGTATACGTCCTTAATCCGTACCAGATCCCTGGACTTATACCAAACAGGACATATACCAAAGGAATTTTTGCCATAAGAAATAAAAGGAAAATGATTAATCCGTCTTCATGAAAAAAAAAATACTATTGTTATTGGCATAATATTACACATTGATGGGGTTGTATAAAATAATTTAAGCACTGCTTAATACTAAAACGTAAAAGCAATTATATTAAATAAATGAAAATTTAACAAACTTTAATTTTCTTTTTCCTGTCTCTTTTTCCTACTTGGACCTAGTTGAGGATCATCAGGGCTGACGTATATGTACAAAAATCAGTCCAAAGTACTTTGCTTCTGCCTTCATCTCAGGATGTTTGGGAAATGTGACATTGTCTAGTAATAATAATAATATAATAATGGATAATTTGTATAGCGCCATTTTCGTAAAAACTTTCACCTCAAGGGCGCTTTACACATAAACTGTATATAGTTCTACAATTATCTTTGTTTTTAAAATTAAAAATTATTATTTTCACTTATGGAAATGAGTTTTTGAAAAGGTGCGTTTTTAGTTTTTTCTTAAATAAAGTCTCTGGTGTAGTTTCTTATGACGGAGGGCAAAGAGTTCCACGCTTTTGGGCCTGCCATTAGGGACATTCCAGACAATGCTACTACGGCTTGCTCTTGAGCTTTTTCGGGGTGGTACTCTGTAAAGTTTTTGACATCCATCCATTTGAATGATGCGAGTCGTATTTCAAACAAGGGTCTTATACCAAACAAAAATATTCGCGTCCAAACAGGACGTATATCAAGTTGGACTTATTCCAAAGCGGACGTATACCGGGGTACCACTGTACGTGCGTTTAAAGCCTAACATGATTTTGTAAAAATCTCATACAATTAGATTTTCCTTAACGGTACAGAATTTATACAAATACTCCTCGAGCACTAAATATACAGCATATTATGGACCAGATCTGTTACATCGTGTATATTATATATGAGTGAAAATTTTATAATAATTCAAATAGTTCCACCAAAACGATTTTTGGGCGAAAGTTTTGCCTACTAATGTCGCCGTCAGTAAATTAGCAGACGCTTTAAGAATATATGGCAAATAATATCGAAGAAGAGGAAATTTTATGAAAATTAATAATAAAAAAAATCATGTAACTTTGTAATAAGTTTGGCACCTTGAACATATCAATTTATCAGTCGACCCAAAAATGAATTACGTATTTAACTTTAGAATAACAATACGTAAATAAGACTGCTTACATAATTAGTCGAATTATTAATTCACGAGGAATTTACATTTACAAGCGTTATTCTTTATTCATTTTTGACATTCCAAGTTCTATTTCTAATTTTATATTTTGGCACATCGTCATTACCTGCGATGTTTAAAAGCAATTTAAACGATAACATTTTCCAAAACATCTGACCCACACACTTGTACACTTATACGGGGAATATCGGTAAACAACTGTCTCACGTATAATATATATGTTACAATGGTCAAAATGTGTCTAAAATCTTTATCACAAACGCCTTTTTTTTATTATCAAAGCATCGTCCATTAACGAATTTGTTATTGTTACTGGTTCGATTGTAGCGATAATTGGCAATTCCTAATTTTTCGAACAACGACTGGTGTACACTAGAAAATAAACCACTAACAATTAAATCTTTACCAGTCACATAACGGTTTACCATCACCACTAACAACCAAGAAGCTGCTCTCTGCACTTACTTATTATTCCCCGGATAGGAAAAGATCCAGGTTCGAATCCCGGTAGCAACAAAAAAATTTTTTCGATATCACAGACCTATGTTCTGAAAAATTGCAACTTCACAATAAGAATGTGTTCTACTTAAAAACATAAATAATATCATTTTTAAAGGATTTAGAAAATCTTGAATAATAATCTCCGTTCAATTCTGAACATTTTCGACATCAACGATATTTTATTCCCCAGTTCCGACTTGTTACGTGAGGTCATAATACGTGCGTCACTGAACTTCCTGTAACCAAATATTCCAAGATGACGTTGCAATGAAAAATTCTTAACCGGTGGCTAAAAACCGTACCTATAGAATTATTCAGAATGAATCATTTTGAACAATGTTGCTCCCCTCCTGCATACACAAGCACAGAAAAGCATATACACGGAACGAGATACGTTTCAGAGATTTAATTGAGATAAATCTCAATACCCTGTACATGTGTTGTCACTGTGTGATTTTGATCTGAAGATAATCAAGAGATTATCGAACGAGACAAAACTCAAACCTCAGATGACAATTAAGTATCTAATCACATCACCCAGGAAGAATGTAATCGATTTTTTAAAGTTTCCCCTAATTAGATCAGTCAGTCAATGATTTAACACTAGGCTACGGGATCTGTCGGTGTTAATGAAAATTATTCCCTTCAAAACCCATTTCGGTGTCCAAAGTGCACCCCAATCCCGCGAAGCATTACAAAACAAAACATTCATGAATTATGACGAGAGGGAACAGCCCTCTTCCGGGGGGGGGTGGGAAGTTCAACGCGCCAAATGTAATTAACAAATAGGGTGGGGCTAATGAAAGTATCAAACATTCACCATCGCAATACCTGCCTGCTGCCGGCCCGGGAGCGACACCTGACCTATCGGATATTAATTAGCCCCCCCCCTCTCCGCGCGGCGGGTCATCGGGAAAAGTGTGATTCACGGTTGAATAAAAGTGGAACAAAACGGTTGACGAAGTGCTGTTGGTAATAAAAGCAATGAAACACAACAATCGAGCAATTGGCGAACGCAGAAGTTAATTTATCAATTGAGGGACAATCCCGCGTCACGCGCCTCGCCGGGTGGAAGCTGGGCGAGATCAGCAAAGCCGGAGTACACTGTCAACATTTATATTTATGTATCTTATTGATGATTTCACACTGAAATGAAGATCTGATTACCGTGAGAAGTAATCAAGTGTAGGCGAGATGTCCATCTCCGCCTCGCCGTATATTTGCTATTTGCACCAGTTAAACGGCTTCGCCAGCAGATGCCACAAACAAACTGAACTTGAAGAAAAATAATTCGCGGAAAACATTTAATAAATCTCAGTACCGTGTGTACATATTGAGATTATGATCTGGAGATACGCATGAGATCGTCAGAAAGAGACAAAACTCGAACCTGTCCTATCTATGTACATGACGTTCCGTCCGGCTGCAGGTACCGTTGCACACCGTACCTACAAATTTATGTTACAATCTTTTAACAATTTTTTTTTTTAAATAGTATAAAGTGGAAAAGTTTGATTAATAATTGTTGTGCAACATAAAAATGAATTAGCTTGTGTAGAAAGACTTAAATAGCTGTTTTCTTTTTTTCCAACTTTTATAATCTGCGATGTGCACATCATACATGCTGTTCATGTATGCATGTTCCCTGCAACGTTCTCATGGTCGCATCATCTTCAGACACTATCGATCGACTCGTTTCCCTAAGATTCTGCCACTCTCTTCGGTTCTGCGCTAATCTATTTGCCATGTCTCTCCCACCGCTCCGATTATTTCGTCTATTAATCGAAGCTTTGAGAGTCCTCGTGGATACCGTTTGAGAATATTTTTTGTCCATCGATTATTTGTGCGTGCGATTATTATAGCTCGTCATTTAGCAGCGGTAATGGCGTCTTTCATCTTGGACTACGCTCCACCTTGTGTTTCTTTTTCTGTCTCTTCTAGTGATTCTCAATATTCTTATTTTTATACCTTCTGTTTAGCTTAGTATTCAGAGGTAGATTTCACTACCCTAAGAAAGATTAAAATGAATTGAAATATGTATATATGAAAATAAAACACTTGTTTTTTTATTCTACTAATTTAATTTACTTGAGACGCGTTTCGCCTTGTAAAGGCATTACAAGGCGAAACGTGTCTCAAGTAAATTAAACGAGATGAATCAAAAAACAAGTGTTTTATTTTCACGTGTGCAATTATGGAGTTTTACAAACTTACTTCGGAAACAGTAAATATGAAATATCCACAAACCAGTAAATGAATAGACATGAAATAAAGAGTACATATAGGAGAGGGGTTTGGAACATTAGTTGCGGGACGAAGGGCATTCTACACATATATATCGAACGAAACATAAATCCGATGGATTATGTCACATTCATGCAACAGTAAAAGTATTTACTCTTCGTAAATTAAATCTTTGCGTAAACAAGACGTATTTTTTACATTAATGCATATTATATTGGCAGCATTTAAATTTTCGTTCCAATCGAGTTATATATTTTAAAAAAGTAGCGAAGCTATTTCATCGCGTAAGAAGTACCAAAGTAATTACGTGAGTGACGGCAAAATGCAAATATTGAAACGAGGATTTTGCGTTAGTTCATGTCTATATATTATATTTGGTAGTCTGGAAATATCTATGTATTTCATTTATGCAATAATAATGATTGGATTGTTTGATCTAGATTTGACTAAGAGCTCAGATTTTAGTGCTCGGATAAGGATTGGAAGAATGTACTGATTAAAAACATAGTGGTTAATTGCTTTTGGTTAGCGTGCAGCTACTCAAATAGTATAAATATTGTTCACCAGAGTTTAATGTTTTTTTCTGTATCCAGAATTCATAAACGAGGATCGATTGAAACACAAACGATTAGTACAAAACGGCGCTTTAGACAGCGGGTCTGAAGAAAGCTCCACAGGACCGAAATAGTCCGCTCCCCTCGCGCGAGCCGCGAGCAGGGGTGCGTGGAGGCGTGCAGGCGTGGAGGAGCGGCCGAACTTTCCTGCCCAACTTTGAAAAGGGCCGCGCCCGTCTCGCGCACCGGGGCGAACGGCGAGACGAGGGTCGGTCCATTTTTGCGGGGTCGCTCGGCGAGCGCGAGGGGGCAGCTCGCGCCGCCGGGACCGCACTGCAGGAAGAAATATAAAAATAACGACGGGGTTTCACAAACCGTTGCCGGATCCAAAGTAACGAGGAAACACGAATTATACCGCACTATACTGATACAATGGTAATCGGACAACGGATGTGGAAGGTGGAACAGTTGTGAAGGTATTCATTATTTTCGAAAGATCGATCGATTAACGTCTTTGATTTAACCGCACCCCAACACGTTCAAATAATCTATTTTATCCAATTTTGGCGGAACAAATTGCTTAAAAAAATGTTTTATGACCCACACCATGTCGAAATATAATATTGTAAATTCTTCTAACACATATTCAATGATTTAAAATTAAACTATGCAAACTTTTTAATAACTATCGACATAAATTGTATAAACACGCGTGTATGCATGTATATATGTATATGAGTATAGGAATATGTATAAGTATATACTTTTTAATGCAACAAGCGTATTATATATTTTGATTGCATCCTTTTTCCACTTCCCCCATCCTCTCTTCTTTAAACAGTGTAAAAACACATTTTGTTTATGTATGAACTATTTTTTAGTTTACTAATTGATATATTTTCATTTTATCCAGCTAAGAAGAAATTTCACTGGTCTTACTTATACAAATAAATAAAATGAAATAAACTTCTCTGCATGTCATTCTATGATATATCATCGTTCATACATACATATATTCAGAAGTTTTTATCTAAAAACAATGACAGATTGAATAAGTGTCTCACTTGCCGACGCTGCTCCAGACATAAATCGCGCAACAATTTTTAATCTCTTGTGAAATGAGATTAAAAATACATCTACTATAATTATCTACACAACGAAATGAATGATTGGATCGCTGTTGAGATAATGGACAGTTGCGCCCAGACCAGCTGCCTACGCGAAATATGTACAGTTATAACACTTTGTTATTTTATTTCCTTTAATGTATTTTTTTTTTAAATTTGTTCGTCAACTAGATCAGATCTTGCGTGTGGCTAGTGATTCGTGTTAATTATTAACTATAAGTTTTATTAACAAAACTGCCTAAAAATTACAAATTCCTAAAGAATGTCAGATCAGATATTACGTATCTAAATCAAACCACAAATCCATATTATTTTAGTTTCAAAATTGCTAAAACAACAATCAACCGCTAGAGTTACAGTGTTTAGTCGCAATGACATATTGAAGGTTGTCAGTTGTCATTGTGTTTTTGATCTGTTCAAAATATCCCAAATCCGACAGTTTAGGATCAATGTATCCTAAATCCATCTTGTTTTATTTTCTATTTTCGCCGAAAATATACAGTATAAAACTTTATTTATTTAAAAAAAATAAACATACACTATTAGCAGCGATATAAATATTATGAAAATATCCTTAATTACCGAAAATACAATAAACTGGATACCAAACTTCAGTGGCGTACGATTACACTGAGTTTGAAAAATAAATTTAACACCAATATATCGTTTTGATGTTTTAAACAAAACTTTTATCATTTAATAAGCCGACCGATGGCAGAGCTGTCACCGACTTGTCACAACTCAAAAATTTCCACAAAAAAAAAAAAACAATAAATGTTAACAAAGAAAACTTTTTGAATCAGCCGTTTGCTGAACCCGCTAATCCTGTCACATTTCGCGTGTAAGCGAACAGATTGACAGATAGTGGCCCCAGGGTTTAGATAATTGACTAATTCACAACAATTTACGGGTGGATTGACACCTGTCCAAATGTATCCAATCCAAGCTGTATCTTAAAATTTCCTATAGCAATCATTAAATATCCCATTTCACGTTCGTTATTTTCGTATATTTGTCTGATACAACTAACAAATGAATGAAATTCGTCCACAGACAGGGTTGAGAAAAAGCAGGCATGTGCGTCAGTCGACAAAATGTTCCTAATACATACATACATTTTTTGAACTAATAGCTCACCGGCACCATGTTTCTTTATATTTTGTACATACAATTATATTTTAAATCAAATAAATAAAGCGGTCTGTCTTCGCTAAATATACAGAGAATACACCACTGTTACTGGGGTATAGCGTATTATAATCTATAATAATATTACATCTATGACTTTCTGGATGTGGCGAGCGTGGCGACTTTGTTAGTCATTTGCTTCGGCAGGCTGTGTAATGTACTTGTAACAGATGATTGTTCAAATTATTTTTTTAAATGATTTCGTGAAAATAAATAAATACTTCAATTTTTAAAGTAACCACCAATGTTAGAAACAAACTCGCAGCCGATAGGCTCTATGTCAGACGCCTTCACCGCTGTGCCACGACTGGTGATGCGAGTTGTGTGGATATAATCGTATTTATTGGAAAGTGTTAACAATACACATAAATAAATTCAACTGCTTAATAAAAATCTATTTTTAAGAATATTAGATTATCTTTATAATTTTGTACCTCATTATAGAATAGAAAAAATATTATTATTACTAACAATAATAATTAATATCTATTATTATACGTACTAAACAAATAAGCCACAACGTAAAAAAAAAAGTGAATTTGATAGTTATAGTAATGTTTATCTTGGAGCGACGAATATACTATATATATATATATATATATATAACACACTACACATAAACTCACAATGGAATTGAGAACTAAATCATATGGATTCAAAGGGTCAGAAGGGGACGTATCTGACTGCCCAGCCCCCGCCGACTACACTATAACCTATGACCGATGCGCCTGCCCGCGCCCCGGGCACGGACTGCCTGTACAACATCAATTGGTTTTGTTAGGGTACAAAAACACGCAATTGGTTTTATTACGTTCATCTGGCGTACACCAATCAGGGGCGGGGTGGATTTTGAAAAACAGCAAGGGTGGATTAATACAAAGTACGGTGGGTATTTTTAAAAAGTCAACGAGGGAATGATTATAGCAGACGACATTATTTTATTTGATAAATAAAAAAATGATGAGCAACACCGACAGTTAACATTTGTACTAGAATTACCAACGTAATAGGTAATATTTATATACCTCGTACGTTATTAAGCATAAATGTGGTGTACATGTAAGGGTGTTTTTTAGAGATTTGTTTTTAGAATTGGGAACACTTTTTCCAGCGACAGGCAATTTGACAGCTGACAGCTGATTTGTGCTCAGTTTGGTTTACCATTTCACCATGAATAGACAAACTGTGCAATTTTTTTTCGAAAATCGTGGTTCAGTTCACGAACTTACCGTGCGTTACGTCCATTTAACGGTCAACATAATCGTCCATCCGAAGCTGTTGTTTCTTCAAAAATGATGCCGGCCAGAACGTTACAGTCAATGGAGAGGGCTATAGATCTATGATTGCTGACTTTTTCGTTCCCCAATTGAATGGTATTAATGTGGAACAGCTGTGGTTTCAACAAGACGGCGCGACATGCCTCACAGCGCGCGCCACAATTAATTTATTGAAGGAAACATTTGATGAGCGCATAATTTCGTGTAATAGACCTGCGAATTGACCTCCAAGATCGTGTAATTTAATACCTTTGGAATATTTTCTATGGGAATATGTGAAGTAGCTAGTCTACACCGATAAACCAGATACGATAGATGACTTGACAGCCAACATTCGTCGCGTTATTGCCGATATACGTCCCCCAGCTACTCTAACAAGTGGTAAAAAATTGGACTTCCAGATTGCGCTTTATTCGAGTCAAGCCCATGTGAGCGAAATCATATTTAAACACTAATAGCATAAAATTATCTTTCCAATAATGCCAATACCATGGCCATTACCACGATTTGTATGTGTTTGATTTCATTTTAAAGTTCTATACCTCTAAAAAAATCCATACTTTACAAAGGGTTGCCACAAATGTTGAGCAAAGATTCGGGACAATGATGAATTGAGAATTGATGGGATTTTACAAAACATTCATTGAATTCATTTAAACTATTACAAAATTTGGTCTGTTCTTCTGAATTAATTGGTCAAATCTTGTAATTTTATTGAGGCGAGTCGGGGGGTAAAATGGGACGAAAATAAATTCGGAACAGTGTGAAATACGACAACAGTCCCGTAAATACATAACTTATGGCAATCCTACAAATTACATAATATAGAAACAAAACCGCCAGTATCCAATTGATGAAATCGAGATAAACGTATATGGTACTGATGTTACAACCAGAACGGAGATTTTAAAATTTATATACTTTTGATAAAATGCTTTTAAAACAAACAAACGTGTTTTCGAAAGCGGTTATTAATTATAAAACTGTAACTAATGCCAGATAATCATTTTCAAACACGTCACCTTTTATTTTCGTCAGTTAAGACAGTGGCAGTTTTGTTTTTAAACCCCCCTCCTATATATCTATTGATCGTTTATATAACACATTCTTATATTTACTAAGAATCTCCTGCCTCGCGTGTATTTAAAAATAGACTTTTTTTCATTTACGTATTCAACTTTATATATTACTAACCGTCAGCAGCGAGCAAACTATGATCCAAGTAGGAAGAGGGTGCAAAGTCCGGGGGGATGGGGAGAAATGACTATTTTCTTCAGAGTCTTAAGGAACAACTGTGTAAAAAATGTAACGTATTCATTATAATACACATTCATACCGGTTGGCGGGGTGACCGAGGAGAGGGTGCCTATGTTTTGCGCAAGGCTCTAAAAAAATAATTCAAGTGGGTCAAAAGGTGTATAACAAACAGGTAGACAGACACATGTCAAATTATATATAAATGTAAAACATGTAACCTCGAAATAAAATATAAAGATGAGATGAGAGTTCATTTAAAATGACGCAGCCTCGACATTTTTCCCATGAGATTAAAGAAGAATACATATAAGTGATTTAAAATGGAATGAGACACTTAAATCGCTATTGCACGTCACATTCGGCAATGACCAAGATTGACGCACACTTTTTGACCTCGCAGAAACAGTGATCAAACACGATGGTTCAACAGTCGTATATTTGAAATCACGTTCCCGTTTGTTGAAAATAACACCCCACCCAGGTGTAATCATATTTTATTTAAAAACGTGTCTCAATAGAAATAAAAATTATTAAAACCATCTTTGCGTATTCAGTTAAAAACAAATTACCATTTAACAAAATAATTTTGAAAAACTTTAATAAAAGCGAGAAAAGTACATTTCTAAATGCGTTTGGAAGAAATCGCTTTTCGCAAATAGTAGGTCGCTAAAGTTCAGCGATGCAGAAAGCCGATACAGCCGGACGACACAGAGCTGGTGTTTGTTGCTCCAGCGGGACACACGGCTTGCGGTTTAGAGCCGATCTTACCAGATTACAAGATCACGTACCGTCTACCCTCCGACAGACCGCATCTTTGACACGGTCGGACCGACTCCCACGAACATCACTAATCGCTCCGATGCATAAAATCTATAACTCTTTACTTTTCAATATATTTACTAAATAGACACACTTGGCCACGGTACACCAAGTATGGACATAATTAGACATGATATATGACATCCTATAAATATAGAGCGATTTACTAACTTTTGTCAATCCTGTGCGATCGACAAAGTGTCCATTTCGTTCAGTGACGCGCGAAGCTTCGGCTTGCGAAGCAGTTCACGGCAATTCGGCGGTAGAGCACAAGCAGCAGAGCATATTGGTAATTATATGGACCAGTCTATTAACCATTACATATAATATAATATTGGATTGTATGTCTGAAATATCGATGTCGCCTTCAGTCTCGGTCAGATTGAAATGATATTTTCACAGAAAAATATGTAATCTTTTGAAAATGAGCTTCCATTTTTATACTGCTATTATATAAATACATATTATTCCAAATTGTGTTTTTTTCGAATTCATTTTAGTGTAATAAAACTAATTCTGAAAATAACAAATCCAATTTCTTGAACTGAAACGAGTTTACAAACACGAGTAATGTAATTGCTTCCAATTATCAATTTTTTACACACCAAACCAACTATGAGAATAGAAACCAGGCGATATTTTGAAATGAGCCACTTTACCTAGGCTAGATTAAGCTAGGCAAACAGTCTGAGCGCGCCATGTTGTGTTTAGTTACGCGACATTCGGACTGCTCGCGATAATTATCCGAACCGGGGAACAAGCCGGCAAAATACGACTGATAATTAAAACCATATTTTGCAGCCGAGCTCGTCGCGGGCGCATTCCTCGGGATTCAGAGTTCTGCGGGCGCCGTGCAGAACGCGGCGACAATTCAAAACACAAAATGCCAACAATTTATTTTAGGTGAGGTGAAAATAAATCGGCACTATTTAGCGGCTGTGATGAGATACGGTGGAACTGTTCACGACTTGTGAACGTGCTAAACTGTATATATATGGGATATTTATCTACATTCCGACACGTAAACACAGTAGCGTGTTATTATATTACATCTTTACATACACTAGTGTGCGAATTATTGTGATCAAATAAAAATAAATGTATTATGAACTGAAGTGACATTTAATATTCTAATTTATACAATTTCGGCATAAACGAGAAAAAAATAATTTGTACACGAAATATTTTTATTTATGTAATAATAATGATTAGCTTGTATGATCTAGAGGTGACCGATAGGTCGGTGTTCGATCCTTGTCGAGGATGTATTAAAATACGGGATCAATTTAAATGTTTACCCAATTAATGTTCACATTTTGTAAATGTTCACCAAAATAGCGGTGTTACAAAATTCCAGGTGATGACGCATTGGAATGTGAAACATCCGACAATCCCTGGGACGCGTCGATCAGTAGGTACAAAGAGCAAAATATTAGCGAGTGGGAAGTAGAATTACCATAAGACAGGACTGATTGGCTGAATGGCACGTGCAATTGCTCACAGCATCTTAGTGATTATGTAGTCGGGTTAGGTTAGGTTAGGTTAGATAAACATTTTTAGTGGCAAATAATATATAATAATAGATAGGGTAGCAAGAAGTAAATACCTAGTGAACACTTTATGATTCAATATGGTCTAAGATTCGGTGAACATTTGCTATTTTTGGGAAACGAAAGTATTTTTTTGTATGCGTATTTTCATTAAATCTAAAATACTAAGAATATGATGTGATATTAACATTACATTACATTTTTGTTTAAGATCATTCCGTACAATTTTCAACAATATTCATGTTCGAAAGCGAAAGTATGTGATGGTCCCCATAAGTTTTCTGTTTACAATTTTTCTTACATATTAATTTGATTACTAATTACTAAGCTGATCGAAACAAATAATGAAAGATCACTTTAATTAATAATAATGCATGAATATAAATTATAAACACAACATACAGTTTACTATAGAACTACGCGTACCCTTGTATTTCGATAGCTGGCAAAATGTATAGTGGCAATCGTACGCACGGTAAACATATTTCATGAAATAAAGCTATTGCTATGTTATGATATGGACTTAATTTTTAAAATCCTCACTAAAAAAATATCGGAAGCATTAATAAAAAAAATTGATGCAAATTACATGTAGATTTATTTGTCAGCTACATACAAGAACACATTATTGATATTGCATGTTCAAAATCAGGGTCAGTTCCAAAATATCCTAAAGCAGACAGAGTACGAGTTGCTATTCCCCTTAAAATGAAATCAGTCAATCACAACGCTACTTGATGATCACGTGAATTAAAATCCGTTATGGCTGCCAGAACGATATATGTGATTACACTGTCATTAAGGATGAAAGCTATATCTCAGAAATAGATGATGTACAACGTGATGAAGATCTTCAATTAAATGCCAGATGATATAAGAAAGGGGTAGAAACTAAGCAAATATGTGCAAGATCAGTTTTGGTAAAAATGAGCATTTTGATCTAATTTACATATGTATGCACTATATTAAGAATAAATAGTTATGATTAAATATAAGGTACGGTGATGTGTGCATAACCTAAATAAAATAGAAATTTTTAATATAATAATTTTTTCTATTTTTTGTTCTCATAACAAATAATAGCGGTGAGTATTTTTTTTCTATTTATTTCCCGCGTTCACATTGATTTGCACGCCGATGTAAGTACATGTGTTAAGTTTATTTGAGGAAATTTCCAAATCCAATTCATCCAACGGATTTCCCTTTGAAGTTAATGGGGCAATCAATTCTGGATTTACTTCAAATCAAATTCGCAACGCAATTTGTGTCGCGGGGTTACAGAACTGAAACCAAACCAAAAGAAAGCGAGTGTGACGAAAGCAATGCGAAAGAAATAAAATTAAACCGCGTTCAGCAAACGACCATATGCGGTAATGCGCCATCCAGGGCCGGATAAGAGCCCTACGCATGACAGGCATTTGCCTAAGATAGCGGGAAAAACAAAAAAAATAAAAATAAAATTTCAAAGTTTCTTTTACTTTCGACCTCAAAAGAAAAAATAATAGGGCGTTAATATCAAAATAATTGAAATGCTTAAATGCCCAAAAAGTAGATTATTCAGCAAACCAAAAAACTTCTTAAATTTTTGATAATTAAACAAAATTGTGAAATACACTTTGTTGTTTTTTTATATTTACAATCTTATGTACATATATAATTTCCTTATCTCCGTTCGTCATAGTAATATAACATAGCTGTCGCGTGTTGCATAAAAATAAAAAATAAATATCGAGTAATCACGCCAAACAAAGTAAATTACTTTACCAATGTATTTTCGTTGATTATTTTAAATAAATAAATTTCACAAAGAATACTAATTTTCCGCCATTAGTAACGGGTTATTTCTAGGTTTTATAATAATAACAACAAAATTTGGACACATTGATACAACATTATTATTGTGAAGTTGCAGTTTTTCAGAACATAGTTCCGTGATATTTTAATACAAATTAAATAAAATCACTTCCCCGGATAGGTAGGGTTCCTGGTTCGAGTCTGGATGGCAACAAAAATAATTTTTCGTTAAATTGATTTTATCTGCATACCTTTCTAATTGATATATTTAAATTGTATTAAAAAAATAATAGTTAACTTTTGACAGGGTTATGGAAATAGATCTAAAGCAATATAATATTATTGATTATATTACACAGCTTGAGTCATTCAAAAATATTCCCATACAATTCTTAATCTATTTAAACATGGAATCACATTACAACGACCGCCGACACAAGATTTATAAAAAAATATTTTCGTTCAAAATAGAGACTTCAAAATCAGATTATCTGCATTGTAATAAAAGTACTTAATAGAGGAATACTTTTAATAAGCTAGTTTTTAAAAAATGTGTGACTTTATTCTACTTCTTAATGTTAGATCCCCCCATCACCCTGGCATAGACTTTTCTGTCCTGTGCTAGAAGAAATAACCCATCCAGCCTTCTGATTCCGATCTACTCACAGTTTCTCAGCCAAGACGTTACCAGCCACCCGACATCGTTTGATATTTCCCTTTATTATAAGATGTAGAAGTCAGGACCTCAGGAAGTTAGTCATCAAATATGTCCTCAGTATTCGAAGAACTCTTCTTTGCTGCCATATTTCAAATGCTTCTGGGCGTTCACGATGTTAACCTTTATGGCACGTGTACACAGATGAAACTTTTCTTGGAAACTTTCGTCTAGAAAGTGACTTAAGGCTAGTAGTATTGAGAACGGTGCATGTTATTATTCATCGATTTTTCTATTTTATACGCAGAGTAGAATAATACGATTGATACATGCTAACCATTGAAAAATCTCATCCGATATATTCTGTCGATACCGAGTATCTTTACGGTTGATGAGAGTTTCGCTTTGTGCACCGGTAATTGCTGGGTGAATTCAGCGTCGCCGGGCGGTGATGATAAGAGTAGAGGCGATAGACCTCCAAAAATTGATGTTTTTTAATATATTTGATTAATTGTGTAAACTTATTAATTATGTGTGATAACTTTTATTAAGCTATGTATAATATGATAAAGCTGAACAATGGTATTGTAATTCTGGTCCGAAATTGAGCCCTTGTTTCGGGTCCCGATCTAACTGGTCCGGCTCTGGCGCCGCCAACGCGCGAGACCGAATGCACAATCGCTGAAAACGATGTCACAATCGTATTCCCTTTTCGATACCCCGGACAAACAAAAAGCAAAAGTGCGTGTCGCGTGTCGCGCGGCCGTCGGAAATATTCTCATTACGTTTTGTAATAATTAATCCGCGTCACAGAGCGCTTAACGGGAACACAAACGGAGGAAGTCGCAAGACCATAAGCCCGGCCGCATGTCACGTCAGCCGTCATCGCGGAGCTAAATGACAGCTGACTAATAAGGAATGTTGCCATATTTCAAACAGGAACTCGCGAGTATAAATAACACAGAGGAATACATTCATTGATCGAGTTTCTGTCTTGTTTGCGCGCAACAATACCTTGATTTATTTTAACCCCGGGTAGCGAAGATTATTTTTCTAACATTATTACCAAAGGTAAGCCCCGCCCCGCCTTACCGGTTGTAATCAAATTTAAACACGACACGAAATTATTACAAGTCAGAAAGTTGCCCTTTGAAGACATCATAATAAATAAAAAAAAAATTGATTAATTAAACGTATAATTACCTTTTTATCAACCACATTGATTGATTTCATATTATTAACACTCTATCTTTGCCAGGACGGGCGTACAATTAACCAACCCATAAAATAAATTAGCTATCGAACGGGAGAGTGGCTTTCTTTTTCTAAAATTTCTAAATTTAAAAATATTTATAAAAATTCTCAACAAATCACATACTTAAAAATTACATTTTTTCCAATTGAACCTAAATGAAGTAAGAACTAACACCAATTAGACATTAAAAATATTGATTTATTGTACATTTGGGAGTAAAAATTAAAAACTTTGGAGGTATTTTAATAAATCATCATTACATGATTGACTTAATATAATGGTCCAATAAATATAAATTAAAAATGGAGTCAAAGCTGCACTAAGAAAAATACATTTTAATATTCTGCACCTTGGTGTTTCTGCCTTTGCCCTTGTCCGTTGCAACCCTGAATTGACGGTTTCGTCGTCGTGAGATAGACTGTTATTTCGAGTATTCCATTATAATACATCCATATGTAATTTTTAATACCTATTTTTTTAAATACAAAGAATCTAAATTTAAATAAAGTCGGGTTAAGGTAAGTCCTAAAAATAATTAAAGTAAACCAATATAACTACAATATCATGATTATAGACATAAAGCATTTTTGTAGTTCTACAACACAGCACCTTTCTTAGCATTCCAGGGTTAATAATTTACAGTTTCTGAAGCACATCTGTTACGAATACAAAGTAGTGACAAATTTATAGCAAGTCACCCCCGTATAAGGCGAACAAAGTGTATCGTCGAAAAGGGCTCACCTGAGATCGAGATGGCTGAGACTCTGCAGCATACCGATGGTGTCGGGAACACTTCTGATGGCATTGTGGAACAGCAATAGTCTCTCCAGGAACAGAAATGCGGTCACCTCGTCGGGAACTTCGCCGAAACGGTTCTTCGAAAGATCTGCGGGAGAAAGAGGAGACAATCGTTGAAATGACATAAAAAATACAAGAATTACAAATAAGATTGGATAAGTGTGGACGGTGTGAGGGATGAAAAAAATTAAATGAGAAGAAAATGTTATGATTGTGATTATACTGCTGGGAGACACGAAAGTCATGAAAATATAGGAAAATAAGAGAAGGAATTACAATATATATTTTTTAAATATACTTGTAATCTGAAAACTTTACGTTGAAATTCCATAATGATTTGGTATGTATACCTTTTTAATCCCGCGCAAAAACGTTCAATTAAATCATTTCATTGCGAAATCAGACCTCGATTGATTTTAATCACGTGTGTGGATCTACAGGAGAATTCTCAAAATTAACTGGACGGGTAGAGTTGCTAATGAAGATGTAAAGTAAAGTAGATAAGTATTAAAAACAACTAAAATCCAAAAACTCGAATATCTCGGACAAGTGATGAGACATCCAGAGAAGTGAGATCTTGCACCTTCTATCGAGGTTGTGAGGTTGTTGCCTAATTGCTGAAAGTCGGAGCCCCGGAAGAAAGAGAACATCGCGGCTGAAGAACATAGTCAGTCAACTGTAGAGCTGCACCGGGCCGCAGTAAACAAAAATGATGAGATAGCCAACGTCCGTTAGACGGATAAGAAGATGCATTGTGCATGACGTTTGATGTCACACAGACCACCTGATCATATGTATCTAATTCAGTTCGAGACATAACGTGTTTTCAATGATAACTTTTCATCTTAAATTTTTAATTTTCAAAACTACATCGAAGATCGATGACACAGCAGCATACTGGGAACGAATAATGTCATTTTGTCAAGCGCGCTAACAAATAACGTAGCGTTTCACCTTCTCGGAATTTAACGCCGTTTAATAAAAACGATACTAATTTGATGTCAACATAATGAGCTTAACAAATTACGTATATTTTTAATGACGCACGGTAAGTGCAACTATCCTATTAAGGTCACAAAAAGTACAAGAGTTAAATAATAAATAATTGGCACGCCATGAATGACCGCTACTCACAATAGAATGCGTATTTATAATCATCCGAGCACGCAATTGGTCATCGATTGGAGTCATCGGGACTGATCACACTCATGGGAGTGCCTTCACATTTCCATTATTACGAAACGGAAGAGACCTCAACTCCAGAAACGATGACCTTGGTATATTTTTTGTGATTTCAAATGACCGTGATCGAATCTATTAACTCAAATATTATTAATCGTATTCGAAGATTTGATAAACAAGGAATACTAATTACAGTGTGTTAGTTATTAATCGAATCCAAAAGTTATATGTGATATAACGCAGAGGTGTAACTTCACTCGTGGTGCCGTCGCTCATCAACGGTTTTTACTGTACTTTAAGTAAAAAAAAAAATATATATATATATATATATATGTGACTTCGTAACACTGTAGGAATAAGACAAACAAGAGCGAATGCACTATGTACATATGTATTATATATTAAACAGAATCTACGTATTTTAAATGACCTGTAAGAGAACTGAAAAAGTGTAAATTAAAATACATATTCAACATTTTCATTGTAACATTATATTTTTAAATCTGCAATAAATAACATCGACATACAATTTTTAATTTCACGCATATTTAACGATTTGATATGACGTCTATATTTTTTACATTGTAACATTGTATACATTCTATATCCTTTGACACCAATTAATCTGCATAATAAATAAATATATGTGTACATTCAATTAAATGGTAAGCCGTAGTTCCAGATGCAATAACATGCAAATATGGAAACATTTCAGCAGCGAGCAAAAAATATCATAATTCCTAAATGTTAAAAAAAAAATAGCAACACATGAGTTTCCTATAACTTTGCTCCCGACCGCCCCTCGGTAGTTACGCCACTGATAGAACGTAACAAAAATACATTCATAACAGTCAGTGTTCGTGGTAATTTGGAAGGTTACAGTTTCCTCTAGTGGCCGCGAAATATATAGATACCCATCATGGCCCCGAAAAGTACCATGCAAAATTGGTAGTATTATGTACCGTCCGTGCGGTACGTGCTGGGAATGATGATAATTAATTAAGTTAATTGGCTGGCACTACGCAGCCAGGTGGTCTGCAGAAGCCTTCGAATCACGGGAAAACTGGAATACAACAAACGCATCAACAGGTTTCTATCATATGTCAGCATGTTTTTTTTTCCCGCTAGTAATTTGTATACAACGTATCCAAATTTCATTCAAAGTTATTCGCGTGTCGAGGACTGACAATTTAGTTCGTAGAATACGTTTCGTGAGCATCGTGCGGCAGCACTGCCATATATCGGCAACATTCTAGCCGCAAAACAATACCGAATTTTTTTTCCAGAATAACACACCATTAAGAAGCGTTCTATCTGGAAGTAATGAAATGGTTACGAACGCAAAGGAGACACTTCCGACCTGAATTGTTTAAGAATGAAAGCTGGATAAATCCCAATATCAAAATCATCATTGGGGGCGTGTGCGGAGGTGTAACGGATTACGACGCGTGCTCAAAACAGCCTCACGGATGACTTTGAATATTCTGCAATGGAAAAAAACGTTGGACAAAATGCATTGCTTTAGAAGGGGACCGTGTACCAGATAACGAATAAATATGTTCTGTAATTGTAATATTTTTTTCTACGACTTTAATTGTCAATTCTCGTATGTGGCTATCTAATCTGCTAAATTTAAACACTCAAGATCTGAATAGTACTGAGAACGCTATCATTTTTAATAATGTGTTATGCGTAGATTATTCTAGCAAACTGAGTTAAGATAGATAATACGATGTGATCTTGCTAAGAACGGTGGCAAGGGAAATAGTAATAGAATAGAAAGAATAAGCAAATTCGGTGTAATTATGGACGATGAATATTAATGATTAGATTGAGTAGTGTTTATGTATTTAACATTTGACGAAACGGATAGGCCGAGAATAATATCAAAACAGAGAGTGACCGCAGAAATACAAAGAATGGTGATTTAAAGGCAGCTAATAAAAAAAACCGAGGCAACGTTAGCTATGCACAAAAGAGTGCAGTACCAGCATTGATGAATGGAAGTGATGCGGTGCAGTGAAATAAGGTCGCTCAAGCGTGCACATGGCAAATCCATTAACGATAGCGTGAATGATTAACATATTAGGTATGAATGGAAAGCAGATTGTAGCTTAGTAACAGGATTAATAAAAAATATTTATTTGGTGATAACGCCAGTATTAATGTCACCAAAATATGGTGTCGTTAAAAGCCTCACCGATCTATGTACGTGAGAATATATGTATATAAGTGTTAAGAGAGATTAGTGTGGAAACAGCATAAGAATAAGCACGTAATTTTTTATATATTTTTGTAAATTATTTTTTTCTAGCCTTATTTGAATAAAAACGTTTAAAAATAACCATGGCTCAGGTGGAGGACTTTGTCTGGAGTCTTGTGTGATAATGGGATTCCAATAAAGACACAGGGCAAAGTTTGTAAAACAGCGATTAGGCCAACTGTGCTCTACGGGTCAGTGCGTTGGGCGAGCATAAACAAACAGACGAACGACATACAATGGGCTGGTAGTTACAAAGGAAAAATACCTTAAATTCATGCGATAAATATGTTTATTTTTTAACTGCTCGTGTTAAAAGCATTCAGTATTCAAATATTTTAAAGTGAATTTAATTCTTCAATAAATGCACTTTGCTACGCTTATTTGGCGTAATATTGTATTTATAAATTGACTCTTTTTGACGGATATCTTCCATGTTCTACCATTCGATGCATTTTAGGGAGTAATTATCCAATACGTCAGACAAAAACCCTAACGGCCCGCGTCGGTCGGTATCCGACTGAGGACTAAACACGAAATTCAGTCAGCTTTAACAGGCTCCTTTCTAGTAATCATTTAAATTATATGCGCAGTAAATTATAAGGTATAATTTATTTAAATTTTTTATACTAAATACTAAAGTTTGTGCATAATTTAAATAAGATGGCATGGACAAGTATGCCAAGTATGCCAAATATCGAGACCGACAGGATAAGACCAGGAAGACCAGAAACACTTTGGATAGGTTCCAGTGACGATTTTAAAGATTTGAACGTAACCAAGAATGAAGTCCAGAACATAAAACTTGGGAACAAAACGATTAAACTAGCCGACCCCAGGTTAACGGGATAAGGCAAACACAAAGAAGAATAATGTTAAATGCTACTAAATACAAACATTACTAGTTATTGTACTAGCATAATAGTGACGCTTTCCTATACCTATGTATTGTATAGATGATAGATGGTTCGCTTCGATTTTAAAAACAAAATATATCCGGAAAAGAATTTCAAAACAGAAGTAACAGAAATAATAAAATAATGTTTAATTAATAAAATCCATCCTTTCTAGATAAACCAAACGAGCGCACAGCACAGCACATCCGCTGATTAGTGGATACTAATATCCGGTTCTGTTTTGCAATACACAAACGCCAGATGAATCCCGCCTCTGCCACTCGCCTCACTTTGAAGTCCATCGCTGCGATGCCAATTTTAGCAGCGGTGGGAGAACAGCTCCAGCTCCTTAGCAGTGTCTCATTCTCAATATTTTTAAAATGGAAGATATTAATAAAATCTCATCATTGACTTACTATACAAATATTAGAAAATACAGTAAATAATAATCATATATTGTATATCTAAAGTAATAATAAACTTTAATGAATTGGACCCCACGCAAATAAATATATTTATTTAAAATACTAGTAGATGACGTTTGTAGGAGAAAAAAATTCCTAAAATCATATTTATCAGCCATTTATCTGTGGTAAAGAATTTTAATAATTATATGTTGAAAAATGACATCACAACTAGTCTCTGACCGAAGGTTCAATCGCACTTGAAAATCTTAGAACACCGACTAGAAAGAATACATAATAATGCAAATTCTACACTTTTACTTAGTTTTCTGCGTTATGGTGTTAATAATAATTGTAAATATATCCATTCAATGAATAAATTGTAATTTTACAGAAATGATAAACTGAATTTTATTTCACAAATAATAGATATCTCATAGAGACGAAGCCATTTTTTTAATATTATATTGAATTTTATTTCATTTGTAGTAGTTCGTGTGTTTTCAAAACTTTTCAGCAGCTTATAAACCTTCGGCTTCGGCCAAACCTTCGGCAGATTTTAACCGAAGCCGAATGTACAGCCGAAGGTGTATTTTTTAGCCAAACATAAAGTAGAAAATATGTAAATATACGCGAGACGTCATTCGAATGAGTTAACGAATAACAGCGAGTTACAGCTTCTCGTGATTTGACCACATTTTAACAGTCAAAATTATAAATGAAAACATTTTAAAACAATTTTTTAGTATGATATAAGCATGTATATGAGTATGACATTTGTATTTGTGTTTTATTTTTAAATATATTTTGTTTTCAACAGGTTTTGGCCATGGGGCGACACTTCAAATTGAATTATGTATTCAAGACAATAAGCCCATCAAACATCAAGGTGCTATTTTGAATTTCCTTTGTGTACAAATACAATACACGACAGAAAATCTGTCAACAATCAAAATATAAAAAGCGATTATTAAAACAAGATTGTAATATCAATTAATGTTGATTTTTACTGTCAGTTGTATCCTGTCACTTGTTACCCGCCATCTTCAGTTTAGTAGAAACTATTTAAATATTCCAGTCCCATAAAGGTGAGATAATCAGATTCCCTTGATAAGCGTAGTGGTTTTGTTACTGGCTGCGCCACTGTCTTTGCACGAAAAAACGTTACTTAGTAATTAATCACTTATTTGCAATGAGATTTAAAGAACTGGACAATAGCGCAAAATATGGAAAACACTTCCTAGTCAATTATGTGTTTTATTTTAAATCAAAAAAATATATAATAATTCATTTCATTTTATATCCTTTATTGATATACTCAAACGGTCGCCTCCCAGAGAATTAACAGACACTTAATATAATTTTTGAAATGAATTACTTAATTGGTAAAGCAGTTTACCGGCAATAAAAAATTGCGGGTTGAGTCCCATTGGTTACTATATTATTTCTATAAATATTTATTTTCTGTATCTTCCAAAGAAGTGATTTGTTTTATTTACTATAAAATAAAAACATCTCAACTTTTCTTTTAAAAATTGTATACACTGCACGTCACTGTAAACATATTTTTTAATTTCATACATCAATAATACGAACATCATTTCTCTTCATTATAATTTTTCCATTTTTTCATCGGTTATAATGGAAAAATTATCATAATCACCATTGGCTTGATTGATTGGTCTGATGAACATTATGTACACTAAATTAACTAGAATTTTATTAAATTAAAAAAAAAAACTGTTATATATACGGTAGCATGTACTTATTAATTATGTCATTATAAGTGACAGGGGGGTATTTATTTTGAATGTCACTTTTTTTATCTTTTTTGTATCTTTACATAAATATACAAACAAAAAGAACAACAAAATTGCCGCCGTTACTAGTAAAAGCGGACAATAGGCAGTCAGCCTCCAGCTTCGCGGAACACGGAAGGCGATCGTGACCACAGCCAAGATAATTAATCTCAATAACGGGCAATCATCATCCGCCGACACCGAGAGAAAAGTGCGCGCAATTGGATTCAAAGCGGAGCCAAGAGATCGGTGGATTCAATTACTGTATAATCCAATAGGCGAAGACAACAGGCTAATTATCCGGCCCGAATGGCGTTAGATCAGGTTGACGGCTGACTGTTGATAAAACAACCATTGGAATATTGGAATAATATATGGAATATATGGAATAATCCACTGTATCCACGCATAGTGTCAAGTGTACTATTACACATTCCTAGCCTTTAACTGTCTTAAGATGCGTTCAGATAACGTCAGGCAAGTTGTTGGCCAAAATTGAGCTATAGAAAGAGAATACTGTAAGAAAGCTACAAAAATGAAGGTCAATTTAACACTGGACGCAGATCGGCAGAAGAAAAATATTAAAAAGAGAAAAATTATGTTAGAATGATTTAAAAAAAAAATAGGATTATCACAGCATGCCCATCATATGACGGGTAGAAGCGTACAACTTGAGCTTCCACTTTAAATAATGAAATGATTTTTATGCAGTTAAATGCCGGAAAATTATTATCAAAACAATGTTTCGTTACAATCACAAAATGTCATATAAACTAATCTTAGTTGATTATAATGTTTGTGTGATTAAAGTACTCGGCACTGTACTTGCAACAAATACATTAGCAAATTTGATGTCACAGTACTCGCCTCACACAAAGATCTAATAATAATATGAAGTTGTAAAACACAAAAACAAATTCTAATTTAAAATTAATTTAAAGCCATTCGTACTTACATTTAAAAGTTGAAGATAGTCGCTTTGTGGTGTAACAGAATTAATATAATTCATAAATTATTTTTTTGCACTGCGTACGCAACTATTTCTCAAATAGTATGGCGATTGTGTTTTCGTAACGAATTGACTTACTAAAAATGTTATTTATTTATATAGATTTTGGAAATAAAGACTTTTTAAATAATATGTTAATATTTATAGTGAGCTAGTTATATAATATAATTATTTATCATATATTCCACGGGATTTTTTGACATTGACAATAAATACAATTTTATTTAAAATATATTTAAAAAGGAAAAAATGTATTTAGAAAGAGAAATCTAAATGGAATAAAGCTGTACCTCGGAGTAAAGAATAGCCTAGCTGAAGTGAAACAAAATATAACACTTTGCAGTACTAAGCGACAGCTGATGAATATTGATTACCAGACTAAAGATGAAGACATTTAATCCCTATTATCGACACACATTATGTTATCAAACCGTGTCTCCATTACGATACGCGAAGACGATAAACTCCACGCATATCTTTCAGGACACATAATTCCTCATCGTATTTTTAAGGTTTTTTGAAATTTCCCTCTATTAAAATTTGATCTATCAGCCTTACCAGGTTTTACGTTTATTCACACATATCGTTTACTATAGTATCATCAGTCACCTTAGCAAATATATTATAATATAATAATTTAATCTATTACCGTTGGCTATTACCCTCTTCCTTCCTCTACTCTCGACTCTTCTTCTTGTCATTATTTTATTCTTATCTTACCAAATCATCTACATATTCGTGTTATGCATTCGTTGTCGAGCAGCAATAATGAAAAGCATACTTCTCCTGTCCATATCATCGTTCAAAATGTAATACAAATTATCAGTAAAAATAATAATATTAAGATGAACCCCATGCTTGGAAGTATTTGACCATCTGCTTGATCAAGATCACGGGTTTGACCCCCGGTCAGCGAAGAAACATTTGAAACCCAGTCTGGAAGATGAAAATATAAGCGCGATATAATACGCTGGATAAGTGATCCGACGGGGTGGTGGGTGGAAGTGGTTAGAGGGGATTGGAACGGATTGACGTTTAATATCACGGAGTCAGCTGATCCAAATGAGGTCACCCAGGCCGCTATCCAAGTGAGTAGAGATCTTTCCGTGGAAGTTGTAATTTTTGAAAATATTCATACTTTGTTTATAAAAAAGAATTGTTGTGAAAACTACAATGGTATGATATACTCGAAGTAAAAAACACACAATGAACACAGGAAAGTCGCGGCCCATGACAGAGTGCAGTGGCGTCAACAACTGCATGACGCCGGGGAAACTAACGAAAGGAAGAGGGCTGCCGTATTAACCGAAAAAGGAGGAAAAAAAAAGAAAAAAGAAAAGATTTGATTCTTAGCCCAGCGGATGTGCCTGCAAAACATGTGGAAGGGAATGCGGTTTGAGGATACGGCTGCGCAGCCACATTAAAGGACACATAATAAATAACATGGCAAACGAAGGACTGTCGAAGACTAGTAGATTTTAACGTCCATCAGACGAAATTAGAATTCATTCACGTCATACTACCCGATGATGGCCAGTAAAATGTGGCAAGAAACGTCGGCCTCGACAAAATAAAAAATATATATTTTCGTATAAGGTTCGATTGGTTAGATTATATCACGTGAGCGATGCCAAATTACGCTAACAACGATTATTAATTTCCAAACTTCACTTTTTGTTCATGTTTTTTGAGAAGTCGAATGGAACTTTTCCATTTCATCCCACACAAAATTGCTTTGATTACCTCTAAAACACTAAAAAAAAAAAAATTTGTGAAAATTTCTTTGGCAACATTAATTTACCGAATTTTCGGACTGAAGTTAAACACGCAATTTAAAAAAAAAAAAAAAAAACGTTATTTTTAATTTTACAATTTCAATTTCATGCTCAAATTGGCATCCATTGGTGACAATATCTCTACCTAGATAGTTTTTTCACTCAACTAAATATATGGAACACATTATGGTAAGTACTTAATTATTTCCAGCCAACCGGATCGCCCGCCGGCCGCTGGAGCGCGGGGGGCAGGCGGAAGGACCCTCGTGGAGGATATTTATACTTTGACGGGTAGGTGTAGGCGCATAGCACGCCGAACAAATTAAAAGCATACAACTATAAAACATATTCGTCATTAAATTGGGTTAAAATAAACATACCTAATTTTATGAGATAAGCCCGGTGGAGCTGCTAGATGAGCGCGCGGGCGATTATACTACACAATATATTCTGCATGGCACCGACCCCAATTTAAAAGTTGAAGTTGTATTTTACCTAATCGATACGCGCTACTGTCACGTGTTACAATAACATTGACCTTGGAAGGTATGCGCTTTATATTACAATAATTATATTTAAGTCACTTTATGGTTTACTTTACTAATGTTTTACTAAACTGCTTATTTTATGCCATTGGCTTAATTTTAATTTTTACATTAATGTATTTGTGGGATTAAGTTGTGGGAAAGTTTTGTAATGTCTTGTCGATATCTGTTTCATTAAAATATACATTTTTTTAACAACAGGAGTAGCGTAACATAGTATACTGATTTTTTTTAAATGAAACCATACAACTAGGCTAAACTCGTTATTGAGCGGTTTATTGATAGATAATACGTTAATAAATATTACAAATTGAATTTGCAGCACATCCGAATATATTAATACACAAATGCGTACGTATTATTTATAAAATGATGTTATAACTCTCACGCATTAAAATTACCATAATACAAGTACTTGCTGTAAAAATAATATTACAAATATAATATTACTTTTAAATAAAATTATTAAAATCTAAAAGTACATTTTTCGATACATATTTTACAGCATGCCCGTCATATTAAATTTAATTTACCGCTCGCGCAACAGCGTATCGCAATGATATATATGTAGATTACAAAACTTTCCACAGAAATGTTACTAACACTCGGAAGAAAACAGAATCAAAATATTAGGAGGACCGAAAAGTAATCAAAATTTCTCGACGAGCTCTTTCACAGTCAGTTTGTGTCAGATCCTCGTCAAACAATCGAGGAATAATAGTTGAAGATCGGTTATCCATGGTCTACAGTTCAGGATCATCTTCGTCGCATAGAAAAATTGCAATTTGAGTTCCCCGTGAATTAACGCAGACGGCGCTCGATCAACGGTACCATCTGTGCATCTCTTCTGTCTCGGTATGAAGCCGATCCTTTTTTGCGGCGAATTGTAACCGAAGACGAGAAGTGGGTGCTGTACAATTATCCTGTACGAAAAACCAAGTACCTGTTCCAACCCCTCGACCATCACTAACAATAAAGAAGGTCCTTCTTTGTGTGTGGTGGGATATTTCTAGAATTATTCACAATGAATTGCTTGAACGCGGTCAGCCTATTACAGCGATAGTGTATTGTGAGCAACTCGAGCGAATGAAACAAGAGCTTGTAAAAGAACGATCTGTTTTGGTAAATAACCAAAAAAAAAAAAAAAAGATTCTGCATCACGATAACGCGAGGCCTCATGCTGCAAAAATAACACAGGAAAAAATAAGGGAGCTCGGATTAGAACTTTTAACTCGTCCACCCTATTCGCGGGATCTCGCGCCGTCGGATTACCACCTTTTTAGATCGTTAGAGCATACTATGAGACGTAAAACACTTGGTAATGTTGGAGAAGTGAAAACGCACTTAAAAAAGTTTTTCGCTGCAAAATCAAAGGATTTTGTCAAAAAGGGCATTGAACAATTACCTTTATGTTGGCAAAAACTGATGGAAATTATTTTGTTGATTAGTATTTAAGATTTTTTTTAAATAAATATTTTTTACCAGCAAAAAAAAAAAATTTCGGTCCCCTAATATATTTGGCCATTTTCGAGTTTAATAGACGTCTCATTATATTGTATATGGAGTTGTTTACACATTAATTATAATAATTATCATCGTATAGCTAATCTGTAGAATATTTCGGATTATCAACTCGTGTATAGATTACAAAGTTTACCGACGTCTCGGCTCGCATTACTCCATCCATCATCTTCACGAACAAAAGAAAACCCTACTCAAATTTCATCTGGAAACCCTCGACATAAAATAACAAAACGGATATGTCTATCGCATCTATAACGAGCGCACGCGTAACTAGTCCACAGCTACAGCGAAGAGACAAATGACTACTCATGAAAAATACATTTTATTCCGCAAAAGTTTCTAACGAGCTTAGAATATTAATGTAACTATCATGGAAGAAAGTAAAATTAATAAATACAATGTACAGATCCTAGAACAAAGTAGTTTTAAAAAATCATTTATAATTGGGTTTCAAACATTTATATTGTACAAAGATATGCTTTCTTTACACATTCTATTCTGTTTCGTCCTAATACAGAAAATAACTTTTGATTTTTTTTACTAGTGAAATGAATGTATTTACGTTATTGTTTACGTTACGAATTGCGTAAAGGCAATGACGCGGCTGTGGCAACCGAAAACATTTGTGACATGTACACAATTAAAGTCCGATTAACCCAATAGTGGTTTCCGATGTTCCTATTTGGACAACAATGGAACCACGACCCGTGATGAAGGCTGGTGAGAGGATCGAGTGCCATAATTAATGATTACGCTTGTCAGAACATCAAGGACGAGACGTTTGAAAAAACATGACAAATTATCAATAAAACTCTGACATCCTAGATTTACGGAATTAACATACGATTTTGATAAATATGATCCTACTTTGTGGGGATTATTATTTTATTTTTTTATACAGTATTATGTAGTAGTCTCCTTAACTAGACCGAAGTATGTGCTAAAGGAACCAGGTTGTGAAATGAATTAAATGAATCAACTAGAAAGATATACTGATAAAGTCTATCTATAGAAAAAATTCGAAAAAAGACTCCTAATTAACCTCGACAGCGGACCTCTTCCTATCCGGGGAAGCGCGTTCTCCGATTTCGATAGAAACAGGTCCAGGTTCGAATCCCGGTAGCAATTAAATATTTTTTCGATAGATAGATATTTTCTGTATAGCTTTCTGGTTGATTCATTTAATTTGTATTAAAATACCACAGAACTATGTTCTGAAAATACGAATTCACAGCAAAACTGTGTTCTCCTTAATTAATCCTGATATATCTACATGTTTTAAATCAACCGATAAGCAAAATTTAAATCATTATTAAAAGCTAATTATATATAAAAGATATACTTTTTTAATAGGATAACTTTGATTTTACAAATCTAAGGTCGCGTATTTAACTATTTTCTTACTTACATTATGTATTATTCAGACGATTGTGTACTCCCGAAGTAGGCGCTGCAAATGTGCGGATGAGAAATTACATTATTGAAACGTCACGAGCACATCCGGCCGAGAATAAAGGCTCGACGGGGAAAGCCTGCGGCTGTAACGGCCGTCTCGGCGCTGAGCGTCGCCTCCGTCTAATCAGTAACAGGCGCCAACTGCTCGCTGGGGACTCCACCAGCCAGCTCGGTGTATCTCCATTTTAATAATTTCCGTCCGCCCGTGTCGCATAGCAGTGTAAAACAAGCATGTATTGGCAGCCGTATAGCGTAGCAAAACAAGATCTGCCGTCAATTCAACCGTGTGAAAGTGTGCAGTTACGACGTCAAACGAAGTAAAGTTTATATTATTTTATAATTTACATAGCGTTAACAATTTAATGACAGTATATAGGTAGAGAATAAATGAGTTACAATAAAAATATGGTTCTTACAAATGCTCATCATACACGGTTACTACAATATGACTACCCACTGAAATATGAAATACATATATAATATAAATTTGTGAAATATATACATAAAAATGAAATGTTACAGTATATGTCTGAACATATGAAAAATTGATGCAAATCAACATGAGTACGAGCATCGTACGAGGAAGGGATAGACTGAGACTGCCATTCGGGAAGAAGGCCAAATCTCAGAAATCAATGATGTATAGTGCGCGATGAAGATTTTTAATGAAATGCCAGAAAACATACGAAAGGAGGAGAAATTGAATAGATTTACAGTGAAACTGACCAGATATATTTTGTTTTGTTAAGAAACATGGACATAATTTTTTTACACACTATAGATTATAATATAAACATTCTTATACAAATATATAAAACTACATTTATACTTATTAATGTACAAAAAGGATACAAAAAAAAGGCGAACAAGCTTGTTGATGTAAGAGATGTTCACTGTCTCCTTAACTAGATCGAAATCTGTATTAAAGCAGACAGGTCCATCCGTTGTCTGTCATACAAATATGAAAACCATTATAATTATTAATATATGTGATATATATTTTTGAATGAAGTAAACAGGGTTTTAAAAGAATCATAATAACATAATAAATAAGTAAAATCCTATCGCTAACCCATGATTGAAACACTATGCAAAACAGAAAAATGAATATAAAGAAATGATGTTCTGTTCATGTGATCATTTCCATAAATCTTTGCTCGGTTTTCTTTCTCCCAACACCCAATAACCAACTTCTGAGATATGTAAAAGATAAGTTTTAGTAAAATAAAATACTTTAATCTTGTTGCATATAGGAGTGCTTATGTATGCACCATGATAAGAATTAAATAAATATTGCAATACAAAATAAAATGATACATGAACACAGTAAAAAAAAAAGGAATATAGAAATAATTATAGACAAATATTTAGCACCAACATATCAGTAACGGTCGGTGACTTTTTGTAGAAATGCTGGATAATAAATATAAAATATACAAATAAGTGTGTTCTATGTAAAACTTATCTACGTTTTCTCATGTCGTATATTCATTTTCATCTTAAATTGTACATTGATTTTTATGAGACTACTTTTGTGAGTACACATTTTCTTGATTTTTGCAAAACAATTAGATAATTACGGCTTCAGATTTATCTAAACTGATTAACTAGATCTCGAGAAATAGTATTGGAGACGATATGTCACGCTCTCCAATCGCTATCGTCCGAGACTAGACCGATAAAGTGTGAAACAAAGCTAGCGACAGATGAAATAAAAACGTATAAACGAAAGTTATTCGTGTTATTTTCATTCTACCATTTGGAATGAAGAATTCAGAGTTTTATATATGTGTAACAATGAATTTCAGTTTAATACTATATAGAGACAAAAAACATAACACAGAAGCGTATACTGTCGGATTGTACGCGGTGGTATGCAGCAACATTGTCCCAAGAGACAACTCGCGAAGCGTCCGTCGCGCTCGCTGCGCCGCCGCCAACGGGAAGAAAAGAGACGACTGTCCGGCGTCGCGGCGGCCGACCAGACGACAAAAGACGTTCCGACGCCATTCAGACGGGAGAGCGCGCACATGTACATCAGGGGTCGCAAATCGACGGCAGAATTTCCACAATAATTGGACGTAAAATAAAATACTATTTTTGCGACAACTGCCAATTTTGGTACACTGCTGCAATATACTACAGTTTCACCCATACAAACTGCAAATCGTGCAGTTTATCAACGAAAATGACTATTTTTTACGTGAAACCTTAGCGAGAACGATGCTGGAACGTTTTGAAACAGCACGAACGCGTGGAAACATTGTATACTGACGAACCACATTTTCATATCGGTGGCTATGTTAATAAGAACATGAGGTACTGGTGCCCCGACAACCCAGGAGAACTCCATCAAAAACGTTTTCATTGTCCAAAAACGAGTGCGGTATGCAATTTCTGCCCGAGGGATAATTGGCCCTTATTTTTTTAACCAGCGAGAGACAGTCACTGCTGACGTGTATTGCCGAATGATCGACGAGTCTTTGGTACCGCAACTGCAGCTGTTTCCCGGGTTCGACAACAAAACACAATTTCAGCAAGACGGAGCCACTCCACACACAGCTAGAGTTTCAATGGAGAAGCTGAGGAGAATTATTCCCAATAAATTAATCAGAAAGTACCGAGACATACCCTCGGCACCTCGGTCACCGGACCTTACACCGTGCGACTTTTTTTGTGGGGATACCTTAAGCCAAGAGTTTACAACAACAATCCTCGAACAATTCAGGCCCTACAAGAAAATATCCGCCGTGAAGTTACTGCCATTGAACCAACACTTTGCTCTCGCGTGTTCGCAAATTTAAGAGTCCGCGATTGCAAGTGTTTTGAGTGAAATGGACGGCATTTAGACGATATTGTTTATAAAACGTAAAATCCAGAATCGTTAAACTCTATTTTTTATAAATTAAATATGAGAATAATATTGTAGTTTTTTATTAAATTTAATATTTAACTTGAAAACTTTCCGCTGGACACCTTTTACTATTTTTGAAACGGTTGAAATTAAGCTTGTAAATATTTTTTTTAAATATGTAGTGTCCACTACAAAATAATGTGAAAGATGTCTGTTACATCCTGTAGATCCCGTGCATAGAAAACGATATATACGGAGATATGCTAAAAATTGTTTAAGCTGATTTTATCCTGGATGTGTCAATTGAGATAACAAATATAATAATATCACAATAAAAACTCAGTGAAAAATTAATAATAATGTTTAAAAAAAATCTAATCTAAAATCTCTAACTTGTTAATGATTGATTGCGCGTCGCGCATATGAAATCGCTAATCAAAAGAGCAAAACAAAATGTTCGATAATAATATAATGTTTTAATTTGTATTCATCGATACCATCAATCTCATCAAAATAATGTCATTCATGGATGCCATTAAATAATAAATTACAACCAATTTTTCTGCACAATTATCTTTCTAATCTATGACGTCATTAGAGATATAAAAAATAAAAGTGTTATCATATAAATGAATAAATACATTTAATTAAATTCTTACGTTTTTGATCGATTTACGACCCCGGTGTGGAGCAGGTGCTACTCGAGAGTTGCCATGACAATGTGACTGAGATTTCCACAAGAGCACTGCCAACCCTCATGTCTGAGTGTACCTTCTTGTCGACGATAGTAGCCTTCAAGGCGGACCCCCGTGTTGTATGTACCTGTAGAGTTGATATCCAAGCCTCGGTGCGGCTTGTCAACCGCAAACTCGCAGACAATATTAATTATATCTAGTGTCAAGTATATCCGCATTATCGGAACTCCTGTTCCAACACTATTAAGATTCTGGTTTGGAACTATACTTGGGCTATTACACTTTGGCTCTCAAACTGGAGAGAATCCTACAAAAGTATTTTAAGCGTGGATTTCTTGGCTCTACCAGTGCTTGCATACGTTGCTGGGTACGCTTGGCTACCAAAGCTTAGAAAACATTTTTTGAGGGAACATTTTTCAAAATACGTTGTAAACAAACAAGTAATGGTGTTGTACTGTGTAAGGTGAGTTAATATTACATAGGTATAAGTTATTATTATTTCACAACTATTATTTCGTAAACATAAAACTTCAAAGTATTTTTCTTGGCGTTTTAAGAGGATGGTTATTAAAAAGTGTTTGGGTTAGTGATCTTATCATGTTTAGTTGATATGTAGAAAGATCCACTTAAAAAAAGCCCTAAACGACGTACCAGTGTGCGTTTTAACGCTAGTATTCTAATGATTTATTCTAGTAAACGAGTTTGTGTATTTGTGAAGTACGTTTACGTGCGGGAAATAAAGTGAATGGTGTTGTCACACGAAGCAAGACTGGCCTATAATGGAGTTCTGATGCCAACACTAATGCCTGTAATTAGCAAAAAGGAACGAAAGTAGATTGAATACCATGGAAATGCGGTCAATGTGGAAAATCTATGTACGATAGAGTGAGGAATTAACAAATTGTAGCATACACGATAGAATAAAGAAATGTTTGGTCATGTGGAACGTATGAACTAGGAGACGATGATAAAGAAGATGTATGCAATACAGACATAGATTGCCCAGGCACTATTTCCTGCGGCGAAGTAACGCGCTCGATCCTCCGGACTGAGATGCACACAGAAGCGGATAGCGTCGAGAGAACTCTCCAATTTATGATATGTAAAAATAATAAAACAATATATTCTTAAGTTTAGTAGTATTTATTTTAGTCTAAATATTTAAGGATTATGCTAGAATAAGGCGGCACTGTACATAAAGTGTCGCGCCTAATTAATTTAAAATACTTAACTTCCAGTAAATTGTTTAGAGGGTTTTTTATGAGTAATTTTTAACCCTTCCAATTCATGTATTAATATAAAACACATATGATGTTTATAATAATAAGGTAGTTTGTAAAAGTGTCAAAGTGATTAGCGCTGATGCACTTGTAGTAGTAGATTAGGCGGTCTAGCCGCATGTAGAGTACTCAGAGTATCGTAGACTCTAAGGAATTGGAAAAAAAAAAGATGTATGCAACGGGTGTTGAGTGGCATCAGGTATAGCCCGCGATAGACCTGGCGTGACTAGATAAACCGAGTACTTGAGGAAGGCCTTGTTGGAAGCTTCAACAACCAAATAGTGGACGAGACAAGAGCGGTGTCAGAACAGAAGAGTAAGACGTTCTAGTCTTGCGGGGAAACGCCAACTTTTGTAAGTTCTGTTTTATTTAAATACCTCGCTCTAGACACAGCACAAATACTATTCATACACACTGCGACGTGCACCATCACGCGTGAGACTAGTAGAGAGTTAGGGCCTTCAGTATTACCATGCGATAAACGTTCTGATACAAATCGCATAACCTACAAACGTCGTCACGTGTATTTGTACTCGTAATGTGTAAATTTAATTAGTAATACTATTACCAACCAATTATTTCAGGCCACTGTCCGAGAACCTTCGTCAGATTAACCATATTTCTTGGCATTTCCGTCTCGCACAGTTTTACTTCGATGCGAATAATTTACATTACCAAATCATAAATCAATAATGCATACTTTACTTGAACAATATCGACAGTGGCGTGCCACAATGGGATGACAATATTTCACATTTTGAATGTAACATAACACCGCAAACTCCACGTCCCCTAGGGGTTAACGGTAATCACCTGCTGATCGACAATCGGTAGCGACCTCAAAGTGCCCTAGCCTGGTATCAGATTACAAACATCCTTGACAACTTGAAAGTTACGAAGCGGTGTATATTTCTCGGTATCCAGTTGCGGTATCTAATAACTATTTTAATTCACCATTCATTAATCAAAACTGTCATTTAATTCTAATCAAACTCACACGCTTCCACAATAAATTTAAACTATACATACTCTTAAAATTCGTTAAATTCTTGAATTTATATATTTTTGTTACCTTTCCCACCCCTGTGTGGAATCGACGTGACAAAATATACTAAATAATTTTATAGTATTTCACTAAATAAATGTTCCTCCTACCCCCCCCCCCCTTTTCTACATACTATTCATTCCATTACTCTTTTCTACAACTATTATAAATACCATTCATACCTACAAGTAAAGGTGGTTGATATTTGATCCAGGTTAATTTTTAACCAATTACTTTCAAGTCACCTGTCACTATCAGTTACTCTATATCGTAATAACCGGTTCTACAGAATCCATCTAGTATCACAGGATACAATAAATATCGGTGTCACCGGTCAAAGTTAAAAAGCAAAACAGTTTTCTAAAACTGTACCTAATTAATCAAATTCAATCGTGCATTTAGAAATTTGGAACCGGTTCCAAAGGTAACCGATATTCATTTGGAACTGAAACTACTGTTTCAGCAAATCGACGACCTCCCGAATGACAGAAAGATATATGTATAATAAAACCGAAAAAATCATAGAATACGATGGTAAAAGCACAATAATAATTTTTCGTCAGATATCATTGGCCACCAAAGTAAAATGACTTTTACACATTCTACACTTGTCCTTACGATTGCTATATTCCCGTTTTAAATTCGACTGCATGGAGAAAACGTACCTACAACCAGATTTATTGACATTCTGCCCTCTTTTCTGATTCTCAGTCCGGCGTATATTTCGAAATCTGTATATCTAATAAAAGAAACAGTCATAATTTAAAGTATTGTCAAGTAATGAATGACTTGACAATAATCGTATATTAATATACATATAAAATCAATTTTGTCGAAAAATATTGTTTTTGCGCTACCTGGATTCGAACCTGGATCTCTATTTTCAATCCGTCCAAAATGAATTGATAATTCTGGCGTCTGCAGTCGGTTTACTCAAAGAAATTTGTGATTCCGTAAAAATAAAAAATAACGGAACAACAGATGTATTAATTTGAAAAAGTGTAACATATAAGGTTCGAAAATTTGTCATGAAAAATACTGGCGCTATAACACAATTGGTAGTGTACTTCCCCGGATTGGAAATAGAGATCCAGGTTCGAATCCCGGTAGCGCAAAAACAATATTTTTCGACAAAATTGATTTTATATGTATATATTTATAATTAATACATTAAAATTAGTATTTAAAACATCACAGACCCTATGTTCTGAATAATTACAACATCACAATAAGAATGTGTTCTCCTTAATATATTAAATGCGATTTATCGAGAAAAGTAACTCGCAACAAATAAAATAAAAACATACAAACAATATTGACGTACCTACGAGATTAATTTGGCTCTGATGGATGGTATATTTTTGCGCATGTGACGCGGGTACTCTGCGTATAACTACGACACAATGCGTACATAATATTTGGAGCTAGATTACGAAATGCGGTCGTGAATGTGACTTAGGCCCACAGGGTGTTTTTTTATATTGAACGAAGGGTATCTTATCTTGTACACGACAGCGCCGCTCGAGATTTTATGTAATTTTGTTTATTTTTATATTTGGAATGTCATCCGCTCCGGAGAGAGCGTACCTGAGGCATTTAATATTATAATTCATAAATGTCAATGGTAGACATTCACTTGGCGTCCATTTTATGACACAATTAAACGGCAAGTCGTCATTTATGACTCTCCTACTATTATTATTACCCCACGTCGGTATCTCGCACCCAGGAGACTCGATACAAACGAGTGACGGCATAGAGTATCTTGGAAGTAATGTGAGCATCAATTAATACTCCAGCATACCCCAAAACATTTAGAACTGTGCATTGAATGAGTCAACAACAAATATAATAATAATAATCTCACTAGTCAATACCTTGCTTATGTGTATTATCTATGTTATAATTGCGCTAACGTGTGCATCCATCCATCGTCATCGTATTCCATAGTCAGTGTCATTGTCAGTTTTGCTAAGGAAATCCACTAGATGGCAGTACAGATGAGCAAAAAATAATAATGAACATTAATATCCATTTATAATTTTTCCGCATTGTGCAATTGATGTTCCGGTTTTCCGGTTGATGTTGCTATTTAAAACAGATAAATAAATTACATCGCGGCGGATTAATACGTTACTGGCCACGACGGAAAGTTTCTTTGCGACGGATATATTCAGCGTTGGGCCGTAGAGGGGTTGGTTTATTTTTTTATATATATTCAATGCATTTATTATATATATATATGATATAATAAATGCATTGAATAAATCACAGTCACTGTGTGATTATGAATGATGCACGTGAGATCATGATTGCGGGATTAGAAGGAATGGAATGAAAGGAATCTCGGACATTTATTAGGGTGTGGGTCTCTCGCTGGGGGTTTCTAGGATGGACGATGCCGGGATGAGCAGAGGCTAGAGAGACCTGACGGAGCATTCTACTGGCTCTCCCTCGCACCTCTTGCAACCTGGACAGGGTGAATTTCTACCGGAGTGACCGAGTTCTGCGACAGCAACACATAAATGTGACCGTCTACCCTCCCCCTTTGGGGGCGTATGACTTATATAGCTTCTTACTGGCTGCCTTCTAAATTTAATGTGATAACATGTCTCACGTCAAATTGTACAGGCATGGCTCTGGTACGATGATACCGGAGCCAACGTATTATGGTATTATGACTGAATGTAATAAAAATTTTAAAAAATGTAATTATGACGATTCGAAACGAGAGTAAACAACTCTCAAAGCGATTCGGGATAAGGTGTAAATAAATAAATATATATATATGATAACAATTAAACCAAAATAAAGATGTCACTGAATAAAAACCGGGATCCGAACTCCGAATCATTTTAATACCGGTAGACCTATAGTATTTATGTATTTCTAATTCGTCACAACATATATTATACACTTGAAGAGTATTACAAAAAAATTTAGCACTACGTATCCAGATTGTGCGAGAAACGCGACGCTTTTACATCATAATTAAGCTTTCCGATTCGAGCGAAGTTCTCATAGTCTGGCATCGCGGGAGTCAATATTGATGGCCGTCTGAGTGGCCGCTCCATCCACTCGGGCCGAAAGCGTTTGGAGAGGCCGAGTGATTGATATCCACCACGAGGCGCGGTCGTCAACACTCGCGACGGAGAGCGAGGCACGCAGCGGGTGAGGGGGGGGGGGGAGTCACCAAACATCGGGTCCTTATGGATCAGTGATCAGTGCGCACGTGCGGATCATTCTCGCGGTCCCAATCCAATTAATTAATTATAATTCCTATTATATTATATTTCGGAACTTCGCTCGATTACGTTCCGTAAGAATGAACTTTGAAGTAATCTTAACCTTCGTATTTGCCCTACTCATAGACCTGGCCGTTTAATCTAGCACAATACAGCCATGCGGATCCATTGCATCCATCATAAACGTACAGAAAGTCATAGAAATAGACGGGGGAATATAATATTATTATAGATACTTTTTTACAAATGATAAAGTATATGCATACCCAAACCAAAGTGAGTTAAAGAAAGTCCAAAGATTTCATTGTATTTCATGCAAGTACATATTATTTATTAAGGATAAATAGGTAATAAAAATACTTCCGACACTGGCCGCAAGAATCAGGTAAGTTCCCCCTAACTTGTAAATGTATTTTTTTTACTTCTTTCTCTAGGTCCAATATTAACGAAGTTACTAATTTTTTGAACAGCCGTCGAGATAATTTTCAGAAAAGTTTAATAATTTTTTTTTTTTATTTCTTGAAGTTGCGTCTTGAAACCCTCTGCAACTTATCGCAGAACTATTTATATAGATATCTACCTAAAAGCTTATATGGGGCCGTACACATCTAAAAATTCATACGAAACTGCAAAACTTTACCAAACCTTCCACACAGTACCTACATATTATTTAGTATATAAAATTTTAATACAAATTTAATTAATTAATTAGAAAGATATACAGAAAAATTCGTCATCGAAAAATATTTAGTTTCATCCGGGATTGATTAATTAAATCACTTATGTATTAAAAATACCATCAATTTATGTTTTGAAATTGCAATTTCACGATAAAAATTATGTTTTCATTAAAAATATTTATTTTTGTTTTTAATACGTTTCATTAAAAATTTAATGCTACATATTTAAAAAAAATAATAATTTTAATGACAAGTAGTATCGACATGACGCAAGTCATCATGTTTTTGGGTTAAAACATTCAATGAAAAAATAACTTTCACATAATTTTTATTCAATTCAAAAATGATTATGCATCACCATCGCCGATTGGTTGTCAAGATGGTCGACAGTATAAATTTGAGAGGAAAAAATATTAAATACGTTAAAAATATCTATTGATGATGATGATATTCTATTATGCTATTCGTTGAAGAACTTCAGGCACTATTTGATTTCTACCACATTTCAGAAAGTAACAAACTATTTATTTATATATATAGTATTTAATTCGACCATGAAATACTTGCCATACATTGGACCTCCGAAGACCGTTACAATCAGAATATATTTTGATAGATTAATTATTTTGAATGAAGATTGAGACGAAACTGTTTCATTTTTATCCGTGTCTTTAAATTGAAATGTGTTCATGCAGCTGACTGAGTGTCTCGCATACGAAATGAACTGGAGATCTAATCAATTCTCTGCGAACTCAATTACTTTGTGCTCGACTACGTAAACGCTACATTTCACAATTAATTAAAAGACATTACTAATATTGTACAGTAATTTTGCCAATTTACTCCACAAATAACATTTTATAATACAAATTAAATTAACCAATTAGAAAAATATACAGAAAAAATCTAGCTATCGAAAAGATATTTGGTTGCCACCGGGATACGAACCCGGAACTCTTCCCATCCTGGAATATATATAACCAAATATCTTTTTGATGGACAGATTTTAATGTGTATTGAAAAATATCACGGAACAATGATCTGAAATGCAACTTCACAATAAAAATGTGTTTTCATTAAAAATAGACATATTTTATCTCAAATATTCTATAATATCATATTCAGGAATTAAATTTATAATTGCAAAAATGCCTCTATATAACAGTTGAACAACAGTTTAGTTGAAGATGAAGACAAAAGGCCTGATCAAATTTTTAATTATTTAGTCATTGAGATGTAGTGCAACAGAAGAATGCTCAACATATTCAATTAGCAACAACGCAGTTCTAGAAAGCCTCCACAATTAAGCGCGGTGTAATTTAATACTTAGGGAATATAATTCGTGGACCAAAAAGGTTCTTTCAATGGAAAAACAGGAGGTGGTTCTGCAGAATGAAACTGTCCTGGTTGGATCTGGACCGGTCTCAGAGTTGAGGACCAGTTCCAAGCTGCCAAGGACAAAGTGTGGATAGTGGCTGTGGTCCCCCGCTACTAGATACAAACCTACGCCTGAACACGGACACGACACCAGATAAAGAAGATGATAAGTTAGTCTGAGAAATTATTATTTATAATACATAACAACTGCTCTCTAATGTAAATTTACTAACGATGAGATAAACTGCGATTGTGTATTTAGCGATCCGTTATAACGATTAACGAACCGAGCCAAAATTTTAATTATGAAATGCATTTAATAAAAAAAATCCAAACATAACAAATACAAGATATAATAATAATAAAATAATAACACAAAATTGACAAATAACATTTATGTGAATGTGAAACGATTTTATTATTAACCAATCAAGATTACGATAGCACACCAATCACACAATTATTACGAAATATCTTCTTCCACAATAATTACCACAGATGAATCCGTCTAGCCAATTTTATTCCGTAGTAGGTTTTTCAATAAAAATTTTTTTATCAAAGTTGGTGTGGAATATGTGTGTAAAATTCTGATTCGACGACGTTAAATGAAATACTTGTTTAGTCCAGTGGTATGACACTCGCCTAATTCGAACCCTATCTCGGGAGAACATCGAGCTTAGATTGGCTTGAAAAAAAAACTTGGCAAACTACGTGCATTGGCAATTTTATATTGCATTGATATTTTAAACTTCTGTCAGACCATCAAATTAAATTATCCGCATTAGATATTTACATCTGGCCAATCAGATTTCACCGCACCAATGCATTACCGAGAATGACCGTCGATGTCAACGACTTGACACAACTCTTCGTAATTTTTTTTTGTCAATGAATGAAAGAGAAACGCATCACGATTCTTTGTTTTTGTATTTGAGTGGTACTTTTAAGAGAGCAAAAAGAGATCAAGATTTATTTATAAACCAAACAGTTAACATACATACGAGACATATAATATCAAAATAGGCGTAATATTTACATTACGAAATATTTGGCATTTCAAACTGGGTGACATTGAAGTTCGTTTAATTAAACATTTGCATGGAATAATCAAAACATGTTTTAACCTCGGTGGGCGATGTTTCCGCTAAACTATGTAATCGGGTTGAATCTGAACAGCTACCTAATAAAATATATTACATATATATTTATTTTTATTTAAAATTATTTATTGCTAAAAACATAACACGGTCGCGTATAGAACCCGTATTTATTTTAAATATTGAAGAAGATGAGAAAATATCAATTTCCGAAGCATTCTTTCATTCCATCATTCTCACTAGGCGATCCTGTTCTGAATACGAGTACAAATTCAAATATTGTAAGAAAAATTTTTTGCTCGGTAACTAGTGATGGCAAACCATTATGTGACTGTGATTTTGATGATGACTGGTAACTGAGATTTAACGATGATTAGTAACTAAGATTTAAATATTGTAGGTTTATTTTCTAGTGTGCCAATCATTGCTCGAAGAATGACTAGAATTAATCAGAAAATAATCAGTTACCAATGATCGTTACAGCTGAACACAATAACAGTCACAATAATGGTTTAAATAACGATTTAACCATCACTAATCATCGTAACCAATCAACCACACACAAGTTGAAAATAGCGTTCACCATTCATTATATTACAATTGTTATAAAATCTAACACAGTGGAAAAAAATATAAATATTTATTTTATTCAATCTGTTTGACGTGTTAACAATTTGTAGAGGAAAATGCATTTAAATATCCGCCCCGAGTAATCTCCGGTAAATCCCCGCTAAAAATGAATACGAGACGAATGTTGAAAGCAACAAAAATAGACTGGAAATACTTGACGTGATCAGGTAAACTAGGTGCAATCGAACCTTGAACATACTCATTTGTAATTCTTTCCATCCTTCTGCAGCATCACATATCAAATACTTCCAACGTATTTCTCTCTCTCTCTCTCTCTCTCTGGTCAATTGTCCAGAATTCACTTCCGTATAATAATAGTTTATGTCTACATATTTGGTGGTATGTTGTTTTAACATAAAAGGAATTGGAAGTAAAAAAAGGTAAAAACTTACTTTATTTTAACTTATCTTTCAAAATATATAGTAAAGTGTTATATTTTGGAAGGGAACTCTCCTTCCATGAAAACATTGAGTGCTTGAAGTTCATCAGGTTTCTGTCTCACGAAAAACCTATTCAACGATATTTGTTTCTTGCTTTTTATAATGTTGCGAAAATGAGATATGACATTCATTATTTACAGATTTGATTAAGTTTTATCAGTGATATTTTGCACCTCACCACACTTCTCGCACATTTCGTGGATCGAGGACCTAGGAACATCTTCCATTCGTTCATCAGGCTCTGAAAATAATATTTCCTCTGCCATCTTTCTGTTTATATTTGATTTAAAAATTTGTATTTTTGCATCAATGAATTTAATTCTTTTTCTTTCCAACAATGCAATTTTAGCTTCGATTAGCTAAAATTGACCGTCTCGTTTATAACACACTGTTTCCATGTTGGCGATTAATTAACCGAGACGGAAAAAGTTTGGTGAATAATTATCCAAGATTAAAATGCTGCATCCAATCATCTAATCCCCTCAAACATTCACTAGCTGTAGGAAAATGCTGCAGTGCCGTTTCACATATACGGGGTGGTACAGAAATAACACTATAAGGAAAATGGAATAATTCCAGTATTGGGTTAGTTTGTCCTTACGTCTGACTATGGAACAATAACGCAGTACCCTCATATATGAATGAATATACATTGTTATAAATTTATTATTAATTTCAATGTCTCTTATTGAGATATTGCATAAAAAATATGGAAGAGAAATCATAAGTAACAATTAATGTAACTTTAATGTTGTATCTGGTGCCATAAAAATTATTCTTGACACTAATATTTGTAGTGTTTCATAAGAAATATTATATTTTGACTGTCTGACGTCAAGCGAAGCAAACTTTCGAATAGGTCAAATATATATATTTTTTATAAAAGAGCATTAAAATGTTTTATTTAACCATAACACGTGACAATTTGCCGCTCTCATGCGAGCAGCCCATACATACGTATCGACCGATATAATAGTAATAACAAATTTATTTAAAAAAAAACAGCCTGTACTTTTTCGCCCCTACTGTGCGGGCATTTGTGTGTGTAAAGTCCACCAACACCTGCAGTCGGAATCTGCAGAGGCTCAGCAAAGGAGAAACATGAATACGGCCCCAGTGGGAGGCAATTTTTACAGACAATATTTTTTACCATTACACATCTATTCGATTTAACCCACCGGCATAAGAACTCATTTTGCATATTTCAATTTTAATTCATTATTACAATATCCAACCACAACGTTATTGCTTCAAATATTAAAATTAGATTTGTTTAAATAATAATAATATGGAATAATTTCTATAGCACCATTTTCGTAAAAACTTTCACCGGGCGCTTTACACATAAACTGTTTTTAAAATTAAAAATTGTTATTTTCATTTATGGAAATGATTTTTTGAAAAGGTGCACTGATGCACTGTCTCTTATGACGGAGGGCAAAGAGTTCCACGCTTTTGGGCCTGCCACCGCAATGCCCGTTCATTAAATTTAGACTTCTGGCAACAGTTGGTCGGTTCTACAACTCTTCCTGCGGCTGTAGGAGAGGCTCTCCTGAGAATTTGACGTTTACCATTCAAATTATCTGGGATACAAAGCTCTTGATGAGGCGCCATGTTATGTGTCGCCTTGTACATCAACCAGCACAATTTAAATTCAATTCTTTCAGGGAATCGGAGCCAATGTGGCTAATATAAAAATGATGATATATGAGAGAATTTGTAATTTGTGGCATTTAGAATGGATTATAATCTATCCGGCTGAAACATTGGCAGGCCAGCAGAGATGCTGTTACAATAGTCAACCGTGACACCACAATGAGTAGACGGGCTGCCTGAAGAGGAAGATGTCTCCGAATACTTTAAAACTGTCTCAGTTGATGGCAGCATGCACTGACAGTTTTGGTGATTGGTCTATTCATTGACTGTTTATCTCATTTGAATTTGAACCAACGTGTAATACGTAATATTATTCTTATTCCAAATGATTATTTTCGTATCTCAAGTACAACTCCGACTGACATCAGCCGCGTGTGCACTCTGTACGCATCATGAAGAGTACCTCCCGTCTCGCTTGCGCGGCCAACAACTGTCAAAACACATCAGACTATCTCCGAGGCATACATAAATAATGTTCACGTGATGTGATATCTTCCTAGCTAAGAAAAATCTGCTATTCGGAGAGACTTAACGAGAGTTTGTCTAGCGGAGCCATAACATGCATTATTTAGCCGCCAGTTGGCACCTACCCACTCACAATGGCCCCTCCAGAAAGTTTAGACGAGAAAGATTTAGAGGGGAACATATATATCTTTTTTCTAGAGATTTATTTTTTATTTCGTATGGCCTTCACAATCGGAGCCTCTGATTCAGTCCACAGCCCCGGTGGTATCAGTAGAAATACTGTGGGTAACAATGTTTTTTTTTTAAATAGAGATGCGTACACGGAATACATGTCACATCAATATTCTTACTATTTTCAAACTAAGCTTAACGCTTGTACTATTAAAATAGGACTAACTTGCTGATGTCCTGGAACGAGGTGCGAACCCCCGACCACCAGCTTGTAAGATATCATACTTAGTGGTGTAGTGCTAAATAAAAATGTACCAGGGCGGTATTTCATATTAACCCCCCACACCTCATATTTTTCCTAACAACCTATCGAGCTATAACGTGTAATTTTAGGGATGACTGTTTATTTAAGTTGAGTTCACATATTTCATCTTTCTCCAAGTTCATGTGGTCAATGGTTGAAAGAATGGGATACCGCAGTGCCCCTAGATGATCCAATTCTCAACCAAAAAACCTATAAATTTCCTCGACATGACTTTCACGTTTTGAAAATGCTCCGGTCCTATTTTTTTTTTGCACTCTCGGAATATCCGTCCACTGCACGATATTTGATGTACAAAATTCTATGTGGAATATTTTTAAATGTAGGTACTTGAAAAGTAAGTTCCGTGTCAAAAAAGTAGTAGGGCGGCACCCTGGCTCGAAAAGATGTGCATGAACACATCGACAATGAGAGAGAGAGAGATCGATTGTATCATCTTGACAAATGATAATTGATAGTAGCGGAAACACCGCTGCCATGAGATGGATCTACAATTTAATTGCTTTCACCATTTGTCGAAAGATGCTAAACTTTTGTTCCATTCCTAAATCCATTAGATGGAACGAAAAGACAATCGAAACACGTAAACGGGCGATCATTCAGACCCGCAACGCGAAAAGGACCGATTACAAGAATGGACGCTATGGGTTGGCCGTGGGAACACTCCAAACATAATACCAGTGCCGCTCGGTGCACTCGATGCACTGTACGATACGCTCGCCGATCGCGCGGCGGCGTGTGGGCGATATTTCTGGATCTCGCAATGGGATTGCGAAGAAACTCGACACACCCACGAGACGGACGCACTTCACTCGCAGGTGAGCAGTGTTGGCCAACGATGTAACCTGAATCAGAGTGGTAGGAGACCGGAGCCGGATAAATGTCGCGCAACGATAAACGTTCAACCGTTCGATGACCCGAACGGGCGACATCTGCGTTTTTTATATGACGCATTGTCAAACGCACAAGCGCCGTTGTCAGTGTGGCGACTGGTGGCGCGCGCGATACAAAACAGTGTTTATTATCGACAGTACGCCACTGGCATTGTTTTAAAGCCAACTTTGCCCAGGTAACAATAGTCGCATATTGTTTATTGGAGAAAGTAAACGAAGAATTTTAAAAGATAACAATGAACTTTGCACACGTGTTCAGGTGGCGCCGATACCGTGCTATATATATGTCATAAATGTGTACGTAAATTAATTTAAAAAAAATGCGTTTAATGTCTCGTGAACACTTGTAAATGATGTTTCCTTTAGGTCACCCTGTCCCACCTATATCACACCTATACCTATATCACACACCCGCCAACATCCTTTAAAATGTTACTCTCATTTCTAGCGCACAGTTTCGTCAGGTATTTTACCCGGAAAGCCTCCGAAAAAACACATGTTAAAAAAATCTCTGCCGTCGAATGTGTCGATTACAACAACTTAACATCACCCCTCGACATTCACCTGCTGTTGTAGTATGTAGCTGAGGATTGTTGGGGTTGCACACGAATTAAATATATTCTATACCATTATTTCTAGCGAACAGAACGTTATACCTAATACCTATATATTTTCATTTACACAGCGCGAGGAAGCCAAGAAACGAACCTATTTTTTTATATCGAGGGGAGATTTTATCCGAAGGCCGCGCCCTCGCCACGCTTCGCCTGCCGCTTCAGGAAAGGAATATTATTTGAGGAGTCCCGCGTGTAGATATTGTACGGGCTTGTTTGCTGGTGCGCTTTTGTGCTGCCGACCAAGTATCGCGCTCGTTTCCAAAGGCCGATGTGTTTCGAGGGTGGGTGGGTTTCTGTTTTAACTTTTTGTAAATTTCTTCATAAAAATAAAATTACAATATTAAATTCATACAAATTACAAAATACAATTTTTGACAACTTGTAATTAAAACCCACCTTCCGATAAAATATTGTACTTATTTATTACAATTCACGCATACCAGATTGCTTAAAATTGTAGGTAGTATCACCATAATGGGAAATTTGAACTAAAAACGGTCGTGTCAGAAAAGGCTTTCTTTTAATAAAATCCTTTTAAATCGCGCCAGTCTTTGTTTTCAGTCTTGAATTAATTAACCAACGTTTAACAAATCAAATTCAGTGTCAATTGTAAATCTTTGTAATTACATTGGCATTGTTCAACATTTCATTTCACGTAAAAGTATATACGCTTAAATTGTTTTGCCTTGGAGGAATACTATTATTAGGATTATTAACCGTTTTAAAACAATATTATTCTTTTATTTTTTATTGTCAGATTTTGAGTCAATATTTTAACAGAAACAACTTAACTATAAACCATTATAAGAAAAAAAACATTATGTTCTGTCGCTCCCGTTTCGGTAAAGGCAATTTAACTTTTAGCCCTCGACATTCTCGGCCATTATATTTGGATCACATTTATTTTATTGATTAGTTGCGAACCTCTAGTTCAGTCAAAACTAAATGGTCTCCCGCGAGGCCAAACATAAGTTTTTTATCTGCTCAGTAAGCTTGACAGATTATATTAACGTAATATTGTATTTACTAACAGAAAGCAACCGGCTAGAGACGATTGCTTGTCGCTAGGTCGACATCTTTGCAGCAGGCCGGCAACTTCGCGGCCATGGCCGGTGTTTCCGTAAAACCAATTTATCAATAATTATCAAAAAAGGTAAATGACCCATCACAGTACAACCTAACTTAGCCAATTAACGCAAACAAATACCCAATCAGACAATTAAAGAAGCGTTCCAGTGCAAACACGACATACGTACAACCCCGTAACTGCCAAACGCCCGATAGCCCCTGTCGAGTAGAGCTGAGTGCCGAACGCCAAATTTCTGATGCCGCCTGGCGACAGATTAAGGGAATTAAGTAAAATGGTTCATCCTCGTGGCAGAATGAAAATGTTTTCTTTTTAATTCAAGAAATCCATATATTCATATTTAGATTGGTTTACAGCATACCATATAATAAAATATATTTTCAACTTGTATTATTAATGTTGAATTTTGCCACTCAACTATCTCTCGGGCACGCTCCCGGGTGGTCGTGATGTACACAATCGTACGACGACAAGTAGTGTTGCGTTTCTAGCGTAATATAGTGCAATATTTTCTGCACCGAAGAAACTTCACTAACTTCAAAAATGTAAGTTCTTATATACTACGCACTATTCGAATTTTGTATAAATCGTGTAAGGCAAAGAACTCTGTTTTATCAACGTCGATGGCTTCGCCTCTGTGAATCGATCCGCATCAGTAAAGTGAGTAAGTGCACGGAACAATAAAAGGTATTGGTTGTTTTACGAGCGGCTTTCAGCGTTATTATTTATCGGTCAGAAATAATGCGATCGACCGATGAAAGAATGCGGGCAACTGCCGAGGGATGACGCACAGCGATTCGCGTGAGAATCCGCCGCGCACGACACGTGCGAAATTTGACAGTTCTAAAATAGAAATTGACCCTCGCTGGTTAATTTGCGCGAAGCTTCGCGCGGCAGTAGATCGTATTCCGGCAGTTAATGGCGACAGCGACGAATCGTATAGTCGGAATATGTCAGCGTTGATTTTAACATTAATGTACTGTTTTGAATCATCTGTTTTAAGTATCAATAACAAGTTCTATAACAATTAAATTCCCGAAATGCACCATTAAAAATATATATGTGTGTACTTATATAATAGTGGCTACTGCCGCCTTCAAAGTACTTCCCTTGTGCATCTATGCACTGTGCACTGACTTAGGGGGCGTTCCCATTTCTGGAGCTCATTTTCCGGAATACTGTCGAGTAGCTTCTCACATTCTATTACATATCAGGTGTATTAGAAAATATTCGTCCCTTAGAGCAGTTTTAAAATTTGTAAATAGCCAGAAATCACAGGAAGTCGAGTCATGTGAATAGGCAGAATGATCTAATTTTGACGCCAAAAACTAATAACTGGCTCTATCAGCATAAAATTTACGCACGTATTAGTTCAAACCAATACGAATATTAACATGATTTCGATGCAATTACATCATTCTGGGAATTAAATTATCACACTTGTACATACTTTAGAATGTCCGTGTATCTACATAAAGTATCGTAACCAACAAATAGATCATTTTTAGTCGTTCTTGCAATTGGCATGTATTTAATACATTTATGTATCGTAACAAAATACAATATTCATATATTTCATTTTGGTGGCACTCACGCAATCAAAGAGCTCCGCGACTTTTTTTTTAAATATGACTCAATTGGAACGAAAATTTAAACGATGACAACCTAATATATGTATTAATGTAAAAAATACGTCTTGTTTACACAAAGATTTATTTTTCGAAGATTAAATACTTTTAATACATAATCTATCGGATTTATGTTTCGTTAGATATATAATAATAATAATATTGGATAATTTGTATAGCGCCATTTCTGTAAAAACTTTCACCTCAGGGGCTCTTTACACATAAACTGTTTATTATTTGTTATTTTCACTTATGCGAATGATTTTTTTGAGAAGGTGCGTTTTTAGTTTCTTCTTAAATAAAATCTCTGATGCACTATTTCTTATGACGGAGGGCAGAGTTCCATACTTTTGGGCCTGCCACCGTAAATGCCCGTTCACTAAATGTAGACTTCTGGAAACGGTTAGTCGGTTCTACAACCCTTCTTGCGGCCGTAGTGGAGACTGACCTGAGAGTTTGACGTTTACCATTCAAGATACAAAGTTTTTGAAGATACAGAGGCGCCATATTATGTGTCGCCTTGTACATCAACCAGCACAATTTAAATTCAACTCTTTCAGAGAATCGGAGACGATGTAACTGATGTAAAAGGGATGTTATGTGAGAGAATTTGGAAACTCCATATATTATCCGTGCTGCCGCATTTAGAATGGATTGTAATCTATCCAGGCAGGCCAGCATAGATGCTGTTACAATAGTCCACACGTGACACCACAAATGCATTTATAAGTAGACGGGCTGCTTCAAAAGGAAGATGTCTCCGAATACTTTTAACATGTCTCAGTTGATGGAAGCGTGCACTGACAGTTTTTCTGATTTATGTGTTCATTGAAAGATCTGAATCAATGTGCACGCCCGACAACTAACTGCAGATTTAGCATTCGCAGATATTGATTCCTGTATTAATATATTATATATGAATGTAGAATGCCCCTCCAAACCACTCTTCTATATATACACGTCATATCTGTGCTTGAAATTAGTATTTTTAAATCCTGCAATGTTCGAGTTCCTAGAATTCGTCGATAATAAAATACAGGAATGTCATCCATCGATAATACTATACATCAGTGTCAAATGTCACGAGGGAGATGGGCCTTAATGGTGTAATGTTTACTGGAAATATTCCGAGAATAAGGCAGGTGGTAAAATTCATTTAATTTTTTATGATGTATATTTATTTTTCACGCGGATTGCTCATTTCTAGATATTTATTTGTACATTTCTGCAACCATGCACGAGCAAATGAAATGAAAAAAGTTATCTTCCACGCCAGGATGGGTGGCTATTTATAGGTGACGTGACATGCAACACAGTTGGCGGACACCACCGCGGACTGACGCTTCAGCAGCGGGAGAGTTCGCGGGGGGTGTATCAGCGCGATGCTCATTCACCAACACGAAAGTATTACAGCCACTATCAAAAACAATATTTTTTTAATTCGCAAAAATTCACTGGATTTTGTGGTATACTGGTAAATACAAAGATATCATTTTCAAGCGATTATTTTAATTAATTGAAATATTTTATTGATTCCAAAAAATAAAAGGTCATCGTACTTCTAGCGGATAGACTGCTTTTTGTCAGATGATCTATGGCCTGAAGCAAAGATATAGAATATTAATGGGAAATAGTATAATTATATTTTCCGTAAAGATACAGAATTAGTACATACACTTTGAACATTTTCGACTAGTAATTTAATCAGGCATCGACTTCAAATTATTTTCTACGACTGTTAGCTGCTACATAGAATATAAGACAGTAAGATAAGATAGACTCATTAAAGTCACTTATACACTCAATAATACAAGTTAAGTGACATGCGTTGTGAAATTTTAAAAATATTTTTAACATTGTGCTGCACTCACAACCGAGCTGTATTTTTGTCACGACTATAGTTTCGGGAGATGCGATTAATCAATGTTCACACATCTCGAATCTTAATGTCGTTAGAAAAATAAAACACATTTGTGTGTGCAGTATAAAATTTTGTTTATTCAAAAGTTGCGGTCGAAAATTGTTAGAACTTTTATCGTTTATCATAAATCGTACAATATAAAAATGTTTATTATAGTTATGGCTACAGACTCGCTATTTGAACTCACCGCCCCCGACGTGTGTAATGCGGCCCCAGAGATGACAACTTTACGGCAGACCCTCAGAGCGAGACGCGGGAACAGACTTACTAACTACCGGAGGATTTCAAGTGGGGGCTACGAAACCACACCACACCGCACACGGTCATTCACGTTCACCGCCGCTAAGCCCTGAGCCCTTGAAGTTTTCACGAGCGACACGTCATTTCGTTAACTGCTCCGAGGCGTGGCCCAGAGGCGGTGAAGAAACGAAATAAGGGACAACCTTTTACGATTCGGTACAGAAATAGGTTCTGCCGCTTCCTCGCACCGGCGAGGTGATGAATTAGAAGAAAAAATAGACAAAATAATCCCTGCAATATGATTTACTTTTCTGCTCTGTTTGAAAGACAATAATCTACTATTAAATTCATCAACACTTTGATGACGATAATCATCATTATTAGGCGATAGCCAGTAAATAATGTCAAGAAAAACATTTTCAAATTTACACAGAATAGTTGGTAGGTATGATTAGGGGCGTGTAGTGCATTTAAGAAAAAAAAGGTGTGCATTACTGTAAATTCTGGGAAACAAATATAAATTAAATAATCCATATGTTACGGACGATTTATTACAATTACGCTAGCGCCATCTGTGTACCAGATGAATCTTTAATTGCTTAGTTATAAAAACTACCACGACTACCCGCTGCTGCAGAAGTAGCGCTGTCGTCGTCCTATGCAGCATTTTGAGCTATTAAAATGGCTATCTTCTGTTTTTAAGCTGTCGTTCTACTCGAGCCATACAATTGGCTACCCACTGAATTGAAAATTACTTTGGGCTGAGCCGTTTTGTACGGAGTCCTTATGCTGTTTTTAAACATAATAACATTTGAAAGGTTTTCAGCTTGGCATTCATCATTCTCTTTTTGGTGAATTTTACTAACTTACTGTTAACGTGTTGTTTCCATGATCGTTCTTTGCGTTCTAGGTGCACGATGGATTTGTTTTTGATTTAGGAAAAACAAAAAGCAATCGGCACAACTATTTTCTATGTTAACCTTTAATAAAATTAATAATTTGCTTTAGTTATTACGTGAAGGATTTTCAAACAGTAAAAGAGTAATGTTCAATCATAAAAAGTGTTCAAAAAACGTCCATACATTTAGATTTTTATATGGGTAAGAAGGTATTATTTTACGTAAAAACTTAAACTTTATAAACACTATGAATAGTACTCAAAAATTACAAATAAATAAATGGTAGGGTCGTATGAACGACGGGTTCATTTTGCATAAAGTTGGTTAAACGAAAGTTCATAATGATTGTATAATATCATTGGTAACAGCATAACCTAAATCTATACCTGCTGCACGACACTGGATATGATAATTGTAGTATGCGTCTTCTGGCATCGAATTGAAATATTATTGAACTCATGGATGGTAGGTGCCTAGGTTGGATTCAAAAAGCTCATTTGATTCATCTGAAAAAATAGAACGTCCAGAGAGCAATTTTTTATGACAATAAACGACCTAGAGAATGCCCAAAGTATTGTGGGAGAATCATGGGGAGGCCTCCATTAAAAACGGATGATAACAATGTTGCTTCTTACTCAAACATTCCACATTTTAACTATGCTTGCACATGAACTTACTCTTAATTCATATTTTATCTACTATCTAATCTATTTTCTTCTTCATTACATGAAAGGCTCTAAGGGCACAGTAAAGGACTTTCTAGTGGTAAATTTTACAATGGATATTATAGACCTGTGGGGTGGGGAGGTATTGAAAATAAATAGATCCAAAAGGAGTTTCTAAATAGGAGCTTCATTAAATTCTTTGATGTATCTCGAAGCTTCTTGATGTGAAGCTACGACTTCCTTCGGATTCATCAGTTTTCTCAGCACATCTGCGTACTCCGGAACGTCGATAAGGCTGTTATATTCACCGGCTCGCAAGTAGCTCTTGAATCCTTTTCTGCTAATATGAAAGTTTGGCTAGACAATGAGATAATCTGTTTTGGACAGCAACAATAAACAGGTGTCATTCGTTTGAATTCCTGCACATGAGGGAATTCATGGAAATGAATGTGCTGATAAACTGGCCAAGGAGGCCACTCTTTCTGTAGTTTTCAGCCATCAATTCCATATCCAGATGTATGACAGACTAAATATGGTAAAAAAACGTACGAATTCTATCCAAATAATTAATCCAATTAAGGCTTAAAATAATTCAAAGATCTATTCTCCGCACCCCCTGGTTCTCCAAAAGAAGAATATCAAATATCTCTAGAATGAGAATTGGGCATTGCCAGGTGGCCTCACATTTGTTCAGATTGAACTCGATAGATTTCCCAATGTGTGAGTATGGTGCCGAGGAGGAAACCCTTGACCATGTCTTTTTTGTCTGTTCATTGCGGATCACAGGTTTTTTTTACAGTAATCTCGTCCATGGTAATTTCTAACTCCCGGTTAAGTCGTGTCATCTTCTTTCCCTTAACTCGCCACATTTAATCTATATAATAGCAAATTTTTCGAACTACAATGGTATTGACTTGTAAGGTAATATTTCCTATAATATTATAGTTTTAATTTGATAAATGGCACAAATCACTATTGAAGGGTGGATTGCCTATTTAAAAGAAGAAGCTTCTTGAATTTAAAATGTTCTGCAATTCTGCATTTTTGAAGCAATTTTGTTACCTTCTTCCGCACCACGCGTGGAAGCACAATTAATAAATTATTTAATTGAATTTTTCCCCAATCCCAAATGCCATTCTCATAGTTCGGGACATGTACGTACGTATCACTTTCACAACCCGACGTATTGTTCCAATTTTATGAACTTTTCCCTTTTGTATTATTTCATTGGCCTTTTCACTCGTGTAACGATAACAAGCGAGTGTGGGCCGTGACGTCATGGGCTCCGCAGCGGGACCCATTTGATATGCCGACCGCGACTTCCTCCGTTATCGCCGGGGACGTTCCGACTGAAAAACGAATTAATCAATCCATAATTGTTGTAAGGCCGAATTGAACCCTTCATCTGATGAATTAGTATATCTAGTATGTTCAATTTTAGTAACACTGACACTTTCTCACGCTCGCTGTCAACGTTTCCGGCAGCCGCATTGTTGGTCCACTCTTCGTAGCGATTAGTTTCATCCGTGATACTTGAACTACCTCCATCAGCGGGCCACTTCCCGGGAAAGATAGCCGCGGTGAATCATCGCAGTCAATTTATGGTATAATTACGAGACAGCATTATGAAGTAAAAAAAATCAACTTGTACACACGAAAGATGTGAAAACATTATTAGTTTGTTAGCCAAATTGACGTATCATCACGAGGATAGAGTGCCAAACACTTTTTCACTCGTGTCTCGTTCACTTTTGTAAATCTTCTCATACACGCTCATCCTCCAATATCTCACGTATTACGTGGACGCCCTATGTTCACGTTGACGTGAACACACGTGCCTCGTATTTTCTTTACCATCCTTTCATACGTTCCACAAGCCCAAACCATCGGTGACTCTATCATTGGTAGTTAAAAGTTTTAGGAATTTTTTCATGATCTATATTTTGAAACTCGTTCGTTTGTAGGCGCTACTTTGGTGGCTTACCAAGCAACGTTCCCTCCATTTTTATTTACTCGCTGCGCGAAATAAAATATTTATGGGCGGTAAACTTACTTTCATAATACAAGCGTTTAGTTCAGTTTAAAAACAGTAAAAATATTGATGCGACATGTATTCCGTGTACGCTCTCTATTTAAAAAAATAATAATTGCTCACTGCAGTCTAAAATGAACTGAATATATTGGGAGCGATATTCAGATTACCAACAAAATAAACAATATACCTTGTTAGGTACGGGACTCTTAATTTTTTCAATCCAACTTATGTGATAGTCCATATTAGTTAAGGAACATTTGGAGACGTTCGACGACGAGTGATATTGCACGATAACGCAAAATTTTTATAAACTAGAGTTTCTAACTGCAGTATGCATGTTTATTTCTGTGCATAAATCAATCTGTATTCATCCTGAACATTTGCGTCATTGCCGTGTCTTCAATCAGGTGTGATGCTGCCTCAAAAGTTATAAATCTTTTACAATATATGTACCTATCCCATGTTCTTCACGTATCCCCGCGAGATGAATAATTGCTAATTCAAGATGATCAAATATATATATTTTTTGTCTCAGAATGTTAGGACCGTCTGGCTGCTTCCATCCGATCTCCTGCGATGTTATGTCGCTTTACTTTCAAAGACAGTGATTTGTCTATATTCTGGTCAAATTATCGGATATGAAGCTTCTTAACTAGTTGTAATAAATAATAAAGCTTACAATAATCCATACACTCAAAAGTTATGATGACGTTATGAATTCAGTTCACTGGGAGGACTCGGGAAGGAATTAAATTTTATCAAATTTACATTAAACTTTTTAAAATTTCATTTGTTAGAAAACGGTTGCTCATTAGCATTTTACTCTATGTAAGTAAGTACCTACTAGCAATCTACTTACATTTTAAAAATATTTTTTTACCGTGACGCGAGAGAATATATTGTAATTTTCAAACACGCGAGAGTTGTAGCTTTTGGATCGTGCAAATGTCTAAAAAGTGTCAAAAAAAGAAATTTGACATTTATGCAAACTGAATAAAATATGTAGTCACCGCGGTAACGAGTATACAGTACTCGTTTGTCACGCATTTTTTTCATAGATTACTCTAGTACGAAAGATGTCGTACTAAGAACAGAACGACTTAAACAACTTTACATAAAACAAAGCTTTGAATGATGTCGTAATACAGTATTAATATTTTTATTACACGCAAAATATTCAAGAATTTGATTTCAGTCACACCGGTCCGGCCCTGGTGGAATCGGGTGCGCGGACATTGGACGATTTGTTGTGATGCCCCTCGATAATACACTCCGTAAGTCTTATAAATAGCCCGAACAATCAGTCTCTCTGTTTCAAACGAGTACCGCTTCTGTTACACTGCCATCCGCGATACCATTTATTCACATGTTTGTTTAAAATTTAATTGAATACACGTCGATACGTGTTTACTGAATAAAAATCATTCCCGCTATGGGCATATGGATGCTGTTAGCGAGTAACACGATGGACGGATTGTGTCCGAGAAATGATTGGCGTCTCACTGCGTACCGCTCCAAACACCCCCAATGGCACGACTGAGACACGACAACTAGAAAGACAGGAATGTGCAACTTATCCTATCTTCCCGTAAAGAATACGGCTTCAATATGAAGTTGCGGTGTGAATATAGCGAAATGAAAGGGAAAGTCCCGACTCAAGACACACAGGGACTGGAGACGTGCCGGTGGGCTGCTCGGGAGCATCAAGGATAGTTGTATAATATTGTATGTAATATTGTAATTGTATATAAAATCAACTTTATCGAAAAATATTGTTGTTGCGCTACGAGATTCGAACCTGGATCTCTTTCCAATCCGGAGCAGGTGCATTAACCGACAATGCTACAGCAGACAGTACTTTTGACGACAAATTTTTGAACCCATATGTTACACTTTTCAAATGAACACATCTATCGTTCTATTATTTGAAAGCCATCTACTTTGTTTTATCGGACTACTCAAAGGTATTTGAGATTCACAGACCTATATTTTGAATAATTACAACTTCACAATAAGAATGTGTTCTCCTTAATAATATATTTATCTTTTTTGAGTGGGTAAGTCAACAATGTCATAAACTCATAAAAGATTTCAAGTGTTCGCGGCAAACTCCAAAATATTGTACATACATCTGTGCCCGCAATATTATATCTCGACGAATTTGTTTTATTTAACACGTTTTACAACATTGTCGTACGACTTGCCATCCACATGTATTATTTGTGATGAAGACACTCATTGAATACTTTTTATTTCTTGATCAGTTTGTAAATGACAATCAGGCAATGCTTCAGGTGGGCTCTACCGTTAAGAGCACAGCGCAGCTTAGGGAGGGGACACACACACACACACACATTGTGAACACGGCACACTAAGAAAAAGAATGGCTAGACGCATTTTTTAACTTCGTTCATTATATTTCGACAATAAGTCAAAATCGCAAACCTTGAACGTCGTGTCTGTATTGCAAAGATAATTCGTAGTAAAGTTACTCTTGCGCGACTAACTCATTGACGCAAGCAAGAATAATAAGAACGAAGCTCCGAGTAATGAATTAATGCGAAAACAGACAGAATTATTATTTCCACTTGCTTGGTTTGGTTTGGTACGACTACAAGCCACCACAAGCGGGAAGCTAGTAAAATTTAATATATACTAGTGACGAGCTCAAAATCACGAACTGTGAATCAATCACTGATATCTTTGAGTCACACTCACTATCAGTGAATGAATATCTGGGAATATAGTGATTCGTGAATCATTTTTTTGTTTTATTTATATTTGGTTGTGAACCGTGATTAGGCGCATGTGCGTATGAAACGAAAATATTCATGAAAGAATGAGATTATAATTCGTAATAAGCGCCATCTAGTAGATTCTGTCAAAATGTTTTACGCATTTGACCCGAAATGCTGAAAATTTGACCCAAAAAATAAACATTTTTAAGGGTTTTCATTTTCTTTGTGATGATTTAAATTACATATGCTAGAATATGTTTTTTACGCAAATGAAGTATGAATAACATAAGTAAATACGCTCAAAATTGATTTTTTTAAACTATTTCGTGTATTGTGATACCGTGCGGCGCACGCGTATTAGTAATGAAATTGTGATATCAATCACAATCACACCAGTGAGTCAAGAGTAGCATTTTTCTCATCACTAATATACACGTGTACAATTCGTATTTAGTACGGACCATCTCTCTAACTTTGAGGATAACGCGACAAAACTGTTTCTGTACGCAAATTGACTCACTCTTAACAAGACAAGATAACCAGATGACAGATGACAGAACTGGTTTGGGCATCGCAGACTGGCGCTGCTTGTAGTCATCCTGAAACGACGCGACGGAAGAAACCGCTTCCCAGTAGCACCGCAACACACACACACCAATTATTAGTACCGGTGGGAGAAGATCGGATCACTATCAACACACACACACACACACACATCCATTGATATCAAAACCGTTGTAAGCTATGTATGTAATATTAATATTATACTGCCACAAATACCTTCACCATCATCTGTAAGACTGGGAAGATCTAAATTGAAGCCGATTTACTGATGACAGGAGCTGGTTCCGTCAATATTCATCGAAGTGTAATATGCAATGATTTGGTAGAGAAAAAATATTAATAAAACAGTATAGATGCGAGCAGGTTAAGAAGTTTCAGGATAGGTGGTAGTGAGGTCAACGGTTGAAATAAAACTAAAGTTTTTAATAGATATGGTGCGGACGGCTTATTAGAGAATAATGGATCAGCTAACTAACTAGCCGGATGAATGATCTAGCATTTTTGCACATTTGACAGTCTACCATCCACCTTTGTGGATATGCTCCATCTGGAACAGCTCGTTGCTTTCGGCCGAGAAAGGTTATTGAGATTTTTTAAACGTTTGCATACATATAATCTTTATCGTTCTCACTTATTTGTTCCTCATGTACAAACTAGCCAGGCGATCATTTAGGCGATCAATTGCAGAAACTGTGAGATCGCATTTTCTTTGTATCTTCATCCTTACTTTGTCGGGTCCTGGCATCCATACAAAACTCCATGTGCATTGTTAATCTTGTCTTGGGTGATAAAATCCTATTAACAAATTTCAGACTAGCGGTACACAATGGAGCGTACAATTGTGTGTCAGGACAGAAGAGTCTCTGACAGAAGAGCTCTATCATTTCTGCCTACCCTCCGGGGAAACGGCGTGATGGTAAGTTAGTTAGTCAAAGCATCGTTCATTTTCATTCAGTCACCTTACCGTTATAATGATTCTCATTGAATGACAAATGAATTGACAGCAAAATGTATTTCACAAATTCACAAACATTTTAATTTATTTTAAGCATTACTTTCGATTTGTTAATATCATACCTCATCACTAGTTCACCCTCAGTGCAAACCGGGAGCTTTCAAATTATATCGACTCCCACTCCGACTTTACTTTATAGTCCAGTCCGACTCAGATTCCAAGTAAATTAATAAAAAAAATTCTTCACACAGTTCTCATACGAGAACGAGAGCGAGAACGCAATATAATTCCGCTAAAGAATGATCGCCCGCATAAATGTATGTATCAGGTATTGATGATTCGCTCTCGCCCCAGACTTCTGAAGCACACACATCATTATTGATGAATTAAAATAGATGCCTTCACAGCCCTAACTAGATTCCTTACATCACGCGAACACAGCATCCCGCTTAATGAAATCGCACGTTCAGCCTATTCATAACACGGTTTAAATAATGACGTCTTGTAGAATTTGCTCGTAGTCTTAGCAGACACACAACGTGCTCAAATAGCCGCGACAGGTACCAACATTGCAGGTATAAATTTGCATAGCAACAAAATCCCGGCGATCGTCCTCTCGCGCGACTACTTCCGGCCATTGTTGCGCCGGGAGCCCGCTCGTGCGTGAATTTCTAATTGAATCGATGGCACACTGATGCCGAGGGAACAGGTTCCAGAGGAAGCCGAGGGGACAGGTTCCAGGGGAAGCCGGCGGCGGCGGTCAGCAATCGATTTAATACAAATAGTCGCGTTTCCGCGGAAACGCCCGACGCACCTCGGAGGTGATCGAGTCTCGACCCGAAGTCCGCGATCGTCGCCATTTTATGACGCGAGCGTCCAATCTAACTAAGCTAAGACATAACGCAGTTTGATATGTATCATCATTCAATTATTATACACACATTCGTATCCATAATGCCATCTATCTTGTGTGGCCATGTGGTGGACATTGTCTTTCAACTGTTACAACACTACATTATGATACACAATTGTATTCACGAAGCCAGAAGATAAACATATTACACTATTTTATAAAACACAATATATAAATTATTAAGCAGTGCAAATACATATTAATGCATATTTGACAAATACTTGTGAATTTGATTAACATAAAATGTTCTGTGTAGAATTCCGACATTTCGTACCCTATTGCAGGGCTGAATTCTAATTTAATTTCATCAGGGCTGATGACAGATCGTGCAATTAGATCCTAAACGGTGGTCAGAGATCTCGGTGACACACGGCAGAATAGCCCAGAAAACACTTCGCAGTATATTCTGAACTGCCGTAAAAAAACAGAACATTTAAAAATTACAATGAAATGTGAGCGCATTTTCAGAAGAATTACTAAATTAGGGCGACATCGGTATTGCAGCCATGTAAAGGACTGGCCTTTACGTTTCTGATAATTACCTAAGACAACGGCATCGCAAGTTATTTCATCTTTAAATATACGAAACCAATCTTCCTACTGTAAGAGAAATTTCATTATTGAGCCGTGCAGCTCGGATATTATTGACGCACTCCAAGGAAGCGAAAATCAGTTAAAGGTCAAACTTATGGTTCAACCCTCTGAGGCACGTTTATACTTCATACATTACAATAACTTTATATTTATCGGTAAATTGATCGCACCCGGGTTTGAAATCGACAGAAAAAAACAAAGTTGGGGCTGTACAGGTGATCTTAATGTTACTGTGGCGGAAGATTTTACACCCGGCACTGGAGTGCATTCATCTCGGCAGGTGGCGACAGGTGGACGCGGCAGATGGAAGGATGAGGTAGTATCGCCAAGGCTATAGAATCGCGGAGATTAAGGGCAAAACTACAACTATGGTTAGTTAACTTGAAATTCAAGAATATAGAGAAATTGAAGATTACATCTGGTCCTGGTCCACGACAGTGCATAAGTCTGATGTATACGAGTTTATGTCCCGAAATGCCCGCGAAGTCGCCCGTGACGCAATTGTAATCGAAATAACGTGAATATTCGTGTTTGAACTAATACGTGCGTAAATGTCAAGCTGATAGAGCCAGTTGACAGTTGCGAAGTTAACAGATATCTGCATATGTACATTGGCGTAAAAATGGACGATCGAAATTCGGAACAGTCGCAGTGAGTTTTCTGACCAAAAAAGCAATTACCCAATTGTCTCATCGGTCTATTCACCTGTCTTAACTTCCTGCGGTTTGTGACTATTTCTAAAACAGAAGAAGATTTTCTAATACAACTGATATCTAGCAGAATGTGAGGACAGGTACTCAACAGTATTCCGGAAAATGAGTTCAAAATTTTTCTAAAGCTTTCCCACCCGCATATTTTTAAAGATGCATTCCGGGAATTAAATTGTCACACCAAGTATTTGTTTTAGAATGTCCGTATATCATGGTCCTATTGAATAATATATATATATATATATAAATACTGTCACATATGTGCGTTAGATACGAAATTAGTAGGAAAATTACTTATTCTGTCGATAAAGGGTGTCGATGCATGTACGAGTACACACGCACGTAATGCCTGACGAGATAATAGGCTCTATGGGCACAATGGTATCTATTCAGGGTACGCGGCAAACATAAGCCAGGCAGGGTGTGGAGTGCGGGGGGGGGATATGGTTCTAGGAGTTTCTAGAAGCTGAGCGTAACATTTCTTGACAATTCTCAAGTTGAAGTTAAAACTTTATACTCGTGCAATGGCGGGTGTATCGAATGGTAAGCGATAACGTTCACGGTGGTTACACACTTCCGCTCGGGTTATTCTGCGGAAGTGGAATGATGGCACTTCGAATCATGTTTCTATTAAAAACAAAAAAAAAAGACAAAGAAAAAAAGATTTAACTGAAAATCGTAAATACCGTAAGGGCAAAGTATACGATACATATTGGTACCGCTGACTTCGGATTGTTGTCCTACTTATCGTATACTCGAATTAGATCCACCGTTCCCTCAAGACATCTAATAATATCAAAAATTGGAGATTTCTCCGTTAGTTTGGTAGAAAAATGTAAAACACCGAAATAGTCGATATCTAAACTAAACTGACAGATTTTGTACGTGGTATGGTATCTCAATCTTGCGTCAATTAAGAAATGTGAGACAATATTTTTTTACAAGTTTCTGCCCCAGATCACGCTCATTATGTGAATACCACGAGTATGTATTTAAAAATCTGTAGACGAAACCGTGGACACGCAAAATTACATAATGTTGTGTATACAGTTACATAAAGCAGTAAATATACGAAAATATACATTACGTAAAAATTACACAAATTGCAGTATTCAAAAGTAATTAATTTTAACATAAAATGTATTTTTTCAGAGGTTTCCCCAGTAAAATTTGTCACGAAAACTGCGTTAGAAAATTTTAACCTTGCATTTTATCTTCACTTTAAAAAGATTTTGGAAGTGCCGAGTATCAATCCCGGTACCTCTCACATGCTAAGAGAGCAAACCATTTTGGCTGTGCCCCCAGTTGACTGCCGTGCCAAATTGTCAAATAAATTCATTATTAATAAAAAAGCAAGCTAATAAAAATGTATCTAATTAAAACATGGTTTTATCGAAGGCTCTTCCGGAACGTTAAAAATAGAACGATGGAAATAGTGAGTGTGAAAGAAAATTAGAAATTTTTGGAACATTGTATAGAGGTTTTACGGATAGACTAATATATAAGAATATTGTTATGGATATTTAGTATCTTTGAAGACACCAATGAGAAATAAATAGGAAAATGCAGGGATGGTATGAAATATGGATGGGGTTTTGAAATAATGTAATAACATTCAAAATCGAAAAAAAATTAGTTGCATTCAGATTATATGCAAAAATAGTTTAAACGGCTTAGACATTTGTAAAATACTGTTAATACGGCAATAAGTTGACTGATAATAAAATTCTGTAATATTAGTTTAAGATGCTTATGGCGTTATTGCAAATTAATATAAACGTGTTCTCCTTGTTTCATTATTGAAACAATTCTCTCAATCGTGCATATTGCACTGCGAAGAACGCACTAATATTTCAGTGGCTTAACACATTAACGCATTTTTTTAAGACTTATTTTCCTGTCTTAATTGAAATTGAACAGTACACCGCGCTACACTACATCAGGCTCAATAACAACGTTTCCACCGCAAGCACATCCGCAGTAATTTTCAAGTAAGAAATTTAAGATAGGTATGTGTGCCTAGAGAGACTGCATTTCGTGTTCTGTCGCAGGTGTAATGAACCGCTAAAATTTGGTTCAGACATCGTCAAAGAACGTGAGCAGCAATAGCGAGGCGCCCAAAAAGTATCATAGTATCGAAAGCAGAGTTAAAAATAACAGAATAGTCGCCGTACACATTTTGGAAAGGTGTATAGATTTTAATATCCCTTCAATCCGCAGCTGCACACGATCACCGGGCACCGGGCCGGCACGAAGGTCAGCGACCGGAGAACTCTGGTCACAGCGTGAAATATCACAACTGCACATAGAAATATTAGACAAGGGCCAACTTTACAAGGAACAGTTATGTGTTTAAAACGCCACCGCTTGCTGGCAAGTAAAATATGACGTACCCGAAGTAACTTATTATCTGTGTAATTTTATCTCGTGACGAAAGCCCTCCATTACATTGTTTATCCAACAGCGTGTTCAGTTAAAAGTGTTTCCAGATTGGGAAAAAACAATCGAGGTGCTTCGGAGTAATCCGGTCTGATGTGCCGTGTGTATAATGAAGAATTAAAAAAAAAATCGTTACATGTCTCAGACACACGGATCATACCTAACATGACCATCCCGCTTTTAAGTAGCCTATCCCGATTTGTCCCCGAGCACAACTTCGGGACGCCAAAATGTCCCGTTTTCATAAAGAGAGCAACCCACGGTAACAATTTTAAAAAAAGCGCGAAAAATCAAAAAATCACCGCGGTGTTGACGGCATGCGCAATACGTCTCACACTCGCACATATGTAAGTCGATCAGAAGCCTGCTAGCTCGCTCCTCGGCTGTGAGTACATGTAGACTGCTCGCGCATCTTTCTTGACGATTGATTATTGGTTTTTTGTATCGACCTAGTCAATTTAAATTTCTCGCACGTGAACCCTTCATTTGAACAATGCTTAAACGCAAGTGCACTTTTAATGTTAACTTACAAACTAAGTACCCGCTTATAAAGCAAAGAAGTACTCCATCGGACGTCAGATGTGAAAAGTGTCGTACAGAATTCAGCGTAGCCCGTGGAGTAGATGTCCGAGTAGATAGTAAAACAAAAAATGGTCACGTTAATCATACCACCCCTGGGTAGAAAGTATTTTTCTATTTAGCCCCGTCCCGCATACGATGACGTATATTTATTATATGTACGATAATGTCAGCACACCTGATATTACTGGTAGCGGTAAAACCGACTAAAGAGTCTGACTTCCCCCGTTTGAATATCCATCCAGTTGCCAGAGTTTTTAAAATTTTATATGTGGCTTCGGCGATATCCTGGAAATTTACCTCTTTTTTCTAACGCGCTATTTTTAACACGGTTTCGTGACGCATTTTATTCCGGAAACCCCCGAAATGTTATAATAAATGGAGTGGAAGCATGAACACTAAGAAAGAAGGAAAATAATATGTTGAGTGCTTTTAAGATGTGGTGATGGAGGCGAATGTTGCGTTTCCCGTGGACCGCAAGGTGCACAAATATCTCTATCCTCCAGGAGTTAAGGATTACAGAGAGACTCTCGACAACACGAACATACTTTGGACAAATCGTCAGAAGAAACGACGCGAGTTTCGAAAAGTTCGCGATCACAGACAGTTGAGGTGCAGCGAGCAAGATGACGGGCTCTTGCAAGATGGATGGACCAAATAACAGGAGTGAAACCCTTGTAAACCGTATTGTACACCAGGTTCCAGATATTTCAAGGGACCACGACGCTCTCAGCATTAAATAGACATTAAAATAAATTTCGTGCTCCACATAATTCAAGAATAACTGGCGGCCATCAGAATTAGCGCCATGGTATACACGATAAAAGCGCAGACGAAGTAAAATAGATATATTTTTAAAATCAAGGTGAAAATAAAACACAAGGTGAGCAAAAATGTTACGAAATTGTGATAAATTTACACGGGAAATGTTAAAAAGCATATTGATATTTTATTGTATAAAATCGTCGCCATATTGAGAGCTATAACAATATCATAACAAACGTCGGGTCGGCATAGACTAACATCAAACTCCATGTGCCAATCCTGATTAGATTATGCGGTTAACCATAAAGTAAATAATACACGCAGGGATATCGGACACGATATGACCGGTGGCGCGTTAGCAAACGTCTTCAACAAACAAATGTATCTTATCGTTTCCAAACTAGCTAATCACATTTCCGTTACACTTCATTGATGACATCAAGACTGATGAAAAATGAACGGATGGACGGGCCGCAACTTGGCTATCTATACCTACTGTACCCATACACGTGACAACCGACAATACCGTGCATTACATTTGTTTCAGCTTTAGTTTAGTCATCCTCTGCTCATATTGATACATTTTCAAATCTTCTCTTATAAATCGTGCGCGGTCATTTTTGGACTAACCTAGAACCACTGGTTCAAAGGAAAATGTGTGACCAGTGTCTATGAAAAGCTCAGTCAGTGCAGATTTCTCGCACGCGCTTTGTTCCATGTGATATTTGTTGCATCTATAGTAAGCCGGACACAGTGCTGAAAACACAGCTGTATAGGGACTTCGTCAAAACGTGGACTACGAGATAGGATATATTAGGCAGATGACAAGATCATGTCAAATTCTTAAAACAAACAAAATCGTGTTTAACTCCGTTGGCCTGTACCTGTGCCATGTGTTGTGGGGTGACTCATGCATCATTGTGTTTCGTCCGAGTTCCTTCATGGGAGAGTGAGTGTACTTGATAGTTAGCCCTTTAATGGCTGTCTAGTACCCGCTGGTCTCTTTACTTCCGTACACGACACACGATTATCTGTTTGTTTGTAATGTTGTTATACATATACCTGTATTTCAAAATAAATAAAGGGAGCACAAAGGGCGCGGGAAGGTTTAAATTAAAATCTCTGTTCGTTTTCGCAATCTCTTACATTAGCTTTTGTTTTTTTATCTCCTTTCTTTTGTGTTTATTAATTGTATATTTCGCGTTTCTGTAGTATTGTGAGTGGAACCGATAAAAAAAATATTAAACTTCTAAAGCGGTTCCGGGAAAGGATGTCTCCCCCCCCCCCCTTCCAGTGCCCCTTAAAGCGTCCAGCCGAGCGCCCGTCATTCTTCTGTCGCTCCCGAACTTGTCAAGAGCGTTTCGTTTCGACCTCTGTATTAACTTTCCAACGCATAAATATTACCCACGTGACTGTTGAAAACGTACTACAATAAACTCGGTGCTTTCTCTCGTCCTGATCGTAATGAAAACATCGGGTTCGGAGACTGAATCCTCGACCATTGCGCTCTCTCCGCCACCGAAACCGCAGGATGACGGAGCAGTCCTCGCGGTGGTTACGTGATTAGGTTGCGCCAGACGCGCCCACCTTCGGAATCGGTGATTCCTTATTGGTTATCGAAGTTAACTTCGGTTTCTTCGCCGACTTCCGGTTGTCAGCTCTGTACAGCTCTGCGGTCCATGAAACGTTTGATAACCGTTATTGAAAGTGAATGTAAGAATGTGGATGGTTTCCGCGATACTGAATAGCTTAGTAGTGCACGGGTGCGTGTAAATCAACATAAGCTTTATTTGAGAACCAGTATTTTTTTTAATAAATCATATTTAAATCGGGTTTCCCACAACCTCAATATTTGTCGTCAATTGCACACTATACGTAAAGATGACGTAAACCGAAAAATACGTTTTGGTGACGAATTACATCTATAATAATGTTACATTTCATAAAATCAAAGAAATAAAATAAAGTGCATAGGTAACATAGGGAATTGGGAGTTGTCGACTATCTATGATGTTTTTAAATAACGATTTTTCAAATCGCCGCTGAAACGGTCCCTTCATCCCGTGACGGCAAACTTTTCGTTGTGATCTCACCGTGATCGGGCGTAGATTATGTATTGTACATTTGAGTAGGTGCGGTGTGAGTGAACGAGAGTAACATGTCTCAAGACACGTGTGCCATACCGTTAATTGATGTCTATAAAGATACTAAATACCCCGTAACGACGTTCAGAAATGTTGTTTAACGCAGTTTCGTAACGAGTGTGACGAGCCTCTGACAAAACCTACTCTATGCTAAAATAATTATATAGTGCCACATGGGAAAACGAGAATTCACTTAACTCGGCCTCTCATCTCTTTGTTGTTTCCTACGATTACTTGAAATTACTTATTGACGTGTTTCGCGTGACGTCAGAGGCGCGTCTCCATTTTCTTAAAATGATTCGATAAGTTATTCAATTCTGTCTCGTTCAGGTGCTCGACGAGATCCGACGTCGGTCCCTCGGTCGACCGCCTCCGCACTGCGCTCTCGGAAAAATGTTACCGGGTACGGTTGCCGAATACGTCACCGGTTTGATAACCCACCCCCGACCGCCCGGTCGGAGACTGTTCCGCGGGTAAACTGGCCGATTGCGTCACAACCTCGGGGCGCGGAGGAGTGAACTTTGCACGCCATTTCTTGCAAATTATACCCTACAACTGCCGCACCATCGGAGCGCAATAATATGAACTTTTCATTCTTGAAAAAAAACTAAGCTTTTTCGCTGTTCTTTAAAAACTTCAGCAATATTTGAGAGAAAAACACACGTACACACGTGTCATACCACCCCTGCGTAGAATTTTTTTTTCCTACTCTTTTCTTCTTCGTTAATGTCTACAAATATTATTTTCTTATATACAGGACGTAATGGACTTACACATTTTCGACTTAGTCAGGTATTCACCCATAAAATATTGTGGACTAGGTATGTTACACCCTATTACTATTTATACAGCTCTATTTTCAAATTTCTGTGGGGAGCCTCCGATAAAACATGTTATGATAAAACAGAAACACATTTTATTAACTTGTTTCTTTTATGACAAGACTAATAAAAATAAGATCAGCCCTATATCTCCTCGCAACAGCGGCAGTCCCCGCGAAACCATAAAAAATATTTTATCCATAGAAGAAACAATTGAAGAACTCCCGACGCGGAATTCCGCCATCGGCACGAAAATAGCCATGTTAGTATATATTATAGCAGTTCGTCCAGACAGACATACAAAAAAAAAAACGCATCGAAAGAGACAAATTAAAAAGCTAGAATAATCAATATATAATTTGCTATAAGAGCATTTAAATTATTATGAAACAAATTTTGTAGATCTGCAAAAGGCGTACGATAGAGTTATAAGAGAGAGGTTACGGAAGGTACTCTCTAAGTACAGGGTGAATAGTAAACATTAAACTTATACACGCAATCGCATCCCTATACGAAGAATCAATGGATCATGAATTATGACATTATAAAAGGTGTCAAGCCGGGTTGTATAAAGAAATATAAATTAAATAATCCATAATACGGATCGTGAACGTATATTTACGGATTTATTACAATTAGCGTCACCTGTGTACCAGTAGAAACTTTAATGGCTTATTTCTAAAAAAAACTACCACGACAACCCACCGCTGTAGCCGTAACGCTAGTAGCTATTCCCATTAATATCTTCCATTTTTAAGCTAGTGTATTTCTCAAGTCATACAATTGGCTATTTACTAAATTGAAAATTGCTTTCGGTTGATCCGTTTTGTATTGAGTCGTTACTTACGTTGTTTTTTTAACAGAATAACATTTGAAAGGCTTACAACTGCGTGCAAATCATTGAAGTGTCTACTTCCTCTTTTACTAATTCACGAATTTTACTATCTTACTGTTTTTAACGTGTTGATTTCATAATTGTTCTTTACATTTGGTGCTTGGATTTGTTTTTAATTTGGGAAAAACGACAAGCAATTGGCAGAACTATTTCTTACCTTTAATAAAAATAATTATTTCCTTTAGTTATTACGTGAAGGATTTTAAAACAATAAAAGAATTATGTTCAGCCACAGAAAGTGTTTTTAAAAACGTCCATACATTTTTTATGTTGATTTTTTTTTATATAGGTAAGAAGTTATTATTTTACGTTCAAACTTAAACATTAAAAACACTATTAATAGTACTCTAAAATTACAAATAAATACATGGTAGGGTCGTATAAACGACGGATTCATTATATCTAAAGACGTTGGTTAAACGAAAGTACATATATTGTATTACATATATTATATATGATTGTATAATATCATTGGTAACAGCATAACCTAAATCTATACCTACTGCAAGCCACTCCCGATGATGCAGTACTAATGGCGAATAATGAACAAGAATTATAATCCAGCGAATAGAATGTACGATGTATGAAAAGAAAGCGACCTTATTATAAATGTCAACAATTACAAAATTATCGTTTGCTCAAGAATGTTACATATATAAAAAAGGCCAAATTTATGAAAGACATTTATATTTAAGATAAGCAAGAAATATTTGAATAAAAAAAAAAGACAAAAAAAAATTAGAATGTGAAACAATTTTATTATTATGAGTATGATATGCCCGAAGCAATTAGCAAAGTATCAAGTGCATCATTTAGTCTTGATCTAATTTGGTACCTAAACAATTTACTGCAAGTCTCCACAATCATTATACAACAAATAAAAATAATATAAGAAAGTGCCATCGCCGACGTCCCTCGGGGGCCAGATAGGCTATAGATTTCTGAATATTACATAACTTTAAATTTATCTATTTTATCATTTTTTTATTACAAATATTTATTTTTTTTCCGTCGAGAAATATGACTAAACTATTAAAGAATTCGAACTGTAATTAATTGCGCCAACGTGACAAACTTTTTCGAAAATAAGTACTTACTATATTAATCCGCATCTTATTTCCATTTTTTCACCGTTGCAAACATTGTTTTTATTATTATATATATTGTATCAATGCCGGAGTATTAATTCATTCAAATTTTAATAATAATAAATAGGCCACAGGTGTAAAGCGACTTGTTTTGTTCAAAATAACACTAACACAAAATTGAAATCATATCATGTTTATATGGAGAATGGAGAATCGTTGGAGGTTCAGCACTAAAGGACATTCGGTACCGAAAACCGTTGATTGGTCGTGCTCCTGACTCCCGAGGATCATCTTCCTTTCGCTGGCGGCAACGAGGCGACACAAAACCTTGACAATGGGCGGAAGACGGCCTGCAACAGGGAGAGGCACGTACTCCGTTCCGCCGGATGACAAAAAAAAAACTTACTTCGTGGAACACCAACGCCAGAATTAAAACGGGGTAGAAAAAAGAATGAAAGGGTAAGATAATAACTGAATACAAACAACTTATTAAATGTACCGGAGAATATGTACTTTTTAAGATTATGCGATATCCAAACAGCCTCTTTCCGGACCTATACAATTGTTCGCACCGTTGATCAGAGACAATGTACCTACTCTTAAATCGGTGGTTTTGGATTTGATTCGAATTCATGGTCTAATCAATAAACAATGGTAGAATTTATTTATGAAATTTATACAGCACCAAACAGCGTAAAAAACAGTTTCCATGACATCCCTAAGGGTCAGTAAAAGAAAATACAACACGAAATACTAGAATCAACACATAAAATACGTCGTTTCAACGTGAAGATCAGAAGAGGAAAAACAAGATGCAAAATATTTTCTACGTCATTTAAACCACATCGCAATGGTTACAATGATTAATCAACAATATCAATTATACAGCATGATTATTAATGCAACTGATGAATACAACAAATGTACATTTTTCATTACTGTAGCTTAATGCTACCCGACTACCCGAATAATAATAACAGTATAACTTCAAACTCGAACTAACAACATTTCCTCGTTATAACGACGTTACTCGCTATATCCGTGAATCCAATACCAAAACAGACATCGTCATTCTTCCACAATATCACATTGTTGAAAAGGTCAAAGAAAATTTTCTACACACTTCAACATTTTTCACACCACGTTCTAACTAACGAAGAAGTTCGAAATTTTCCAAATTGAAAGGCATTTTCTTTTTTAGAATTGTTAGCAGATATGTTTTCGACATAAGGGTTTATTTCTAAATGATAATAATTTTGCTTTAAAATTACTTTAGTAAGTTGAATAAATGAAGTTATGAATACAGTTATCGTTTCAAGAATGCCGAGAAATTCCTTAATAAATTTAAGGTTTGGCGAATACAAAGGCAATCAATTAAGCGGCCACCAATACAATTTTAATGAGCTTTCCACTGAATGATTCGGCATTCTACCACCGGTACACTAGAAACTAAACCTCTAATCATTCAATCACAGTTAACAATCAGCGTTCAAATCGATCATTAATCACACAATCATAGTTTATATGTGATTGACGATTGAATTTGGTCAACGATCTCTCTTATTTTGTGCACCGCGAATATTTAACAAATTGCCACTAGATCTCAAAGGGTCAAAAGTGACTAATATATTTAAACCAAATAAATTAAAGCAATTTGTCATTTGTGTTAATCTAGCTACCCACATATTTTTGTCTCCAACTATAATATAGTCTTTTTTATAACTTTTTATTTTACTTTAACAATATATATGCAACTTGTAAAAAATGTACAGGTAATTGCTTTGGAACAGACTACGTCTAGTAAAGCAATTACCTTTATTTTAAATGTATTCTTTATATGCTAAAAAATAAAAATAAAAAAATCTCATCACTAATTAAAAATTAAGAAAATCTGAGAGAAAATACCGAAGTTTCTAGAAACTAATCATAGCAAGAGATGTCTGAAACTATCAGATACTAGATTGTACAGGTACGAGGCAGTAACAGATAAAATATTAAAGAAATGAAATGTTACGAAAGGAATCTTTTTTTATATAATCTAAAGCGTGTGCAGGTCAGATGACAATGGAAGAATCACAATAAGTATTAAGTTGTATCAGATTCCTCGAAAGCTGCACGGTCGGCCGGGACGCCTACCCTTGTACTGGATGCTATGGGCGGAAGGTCGGAGACCCGAAGGATGTCCAGTCTAGACTGTAGACGGTGAACGTCCTGCCACCCCTGACTGCGTTCAACTCCCTCCGACGCCGAGTTCAAATACAATAGGATAAATAATATATTCATGATAATCATGTCAATGAATATATTGTTTTTATAAGCTTTTGGCGCCACGCTATTAAAAAAAAGTGTTGTAATGTCATTGTATTTAAAGCTATTGCTTCTTACATAATATTGTAAAAATATATTAAAAATCGACCGTAAATAAAAATATTCAATGCTGATAAAACTCTTTATTTTCTCGGATGGATAACTTTCTTACGGTGCGTGCACATGGATGAGTTTGTCACGAAATTCGCGAAAAGCGCAGGACATGCAGCTCGGAAAAGTTATCACTCTACAGCTTGTTCAGTACGCAGATTAGAATGATCAACTGACACCGCTAAATCAAATCAAACGAAGGAGAATACAATTTGCTGGATGCAGAAGACAAGAAGTTGCTACCAAATTCAGCATACGCCTGATGTTCCAAATCTGATATATTTATGACAACTACTCCAATTTTATATGCAAAAGTAAAAAATATTTTTAAACACACTATACTTGGCTTTTAGTTATTAAAAAATTACGTCGACTTATGTTTAAAGATCCTAGATCCTAAATTTGGTCGATCTTTCTCATAACATCGGTAACCTAAGTACCTACTTATTTATTGTGTTGATCAAAGATGTTCCACATTCAAAATGTCTGCTTTTGTTTAAAATTATGTATTGTTTTTTAAAGTATCGTTCCTATGCGACATGCGTGGACGCGGACGCCGAGGAACGCAAGGCTAATTATTATACGGACTTGGTCCACAGTATTTTATGAGTGCATACTTCATTAAAATCTAAATGTATGAGTTTTTTTTACAAAATCATGTTAAGCTTCAAGTCAACGTGCCTTGAAATAAATATTTGCAAAATTGACGCATTATTTTTCGATATATAAATCATCGAACACAAAATAGTCTGACCGCTCAAAGATTGATGACCTTTTATTTTTTATATATAATTTAGAATTAATAAAATATTTCAATTAATCAAAATATCGCGTAACTACGACTTTTTTAAATGCTTATATCTCTGACATGGTTGAGATTAGGCACATGCAGTTTCAACATTTTTGATAAATATTTCTAATATGTACCTAAAATATTTTGAACTACGTGTAATTATTAAATAACGAATACAAAATAAATAAATATGTAGCGGTTGTTCGTGTCTGCATCTGGATCCCTTTCCGGAATCCTGGATTTAGTATGTTATAATTTAACTGCCTATGAATACATAATTTAATTCAATAATAAACATTTCTGTTCTATTTGTCAGCATACTGACTGTTCAATGTCCGTGTCGGATCTATCAGTCACCGAACGCAGTTTTCACCGTTTATCAATTGAAAGTTTGACACGAATCTTGTCTAAATATCGATCATAGACTCGAATATCGATCATCTAAATATTGACTCATGAGAATGCAGATGGTTGTCATTACGTTGGATTCTTAGTCTGTGTCGAATATATTCAAGCAGTATGCGCACAATCTCAATAGTTTCACCGAATATATATTGAATTCGACATATTGCTCAAAGTAGTGGGAAAGAGATCGTCAGCTATCAAATACAGATTGTTATTATCATGTTAATGTATTAAATTCTAACACAAAATATATGACAATTTGGCACCAGTCTACTGACGGAGTTGCTAAGATGGCAGAGCACTGGGTTAGCATTAAGAGGTGTCGGGATCAATACTTAGCATCTTCAATTTTTTTTTGTTTTTAACAAGATCTTGGAGGCGCCTGTTATCAGATAAAAATGTTACCAAATTTCCTAACGTAGTGACAAATTTTACCAGGGGACCCGCTGAATAAAGATATTCTATGTTAAAAATATAAAATTGTAACGGTAAAGAATTTTCAGTTTTTACATTTTCGGAGCAGAATTTAGGTAAACATACAATATTGTTAACTAGTCTGTTACACCTGTACATTTACAGAAAATGTAGACTGGAGGTTCGTGATACTATCGGGTCGTATTCCGTAAAAGTAGGCGTAGAAAATGAAGCACTGCACATTCCTATCGTAACATATTTTGCTCACGACTCCGTGCATTATAAGAAAAATATTCATATAGCATATAAAATGCGCATTTGCACAAAAAATATTGGAATTAATGATATCCCTTCCGCTCTACGTATATGTCTATAAATTGTCATTGTCGTATTTCAAAGTCATTATTTTTGAGCGGTAATGTTATGTGATGAATTGCACCGTTATTATTTATGGTAAGATTAAAAGAAACCTAAAATTTGCAGATAGATCTGAATTAGAATTGAGCATTGTATGAATCCTATCCATAACATTGGCTTTAAAATACATTTTGAACTGTGAGACTTGCTATTTTAAAAAATATTTACGCATTTGCTATTGCTACCGGTGAGCCCTTAATACATACATACCTGTCATATTATTTGAAAAGTGAATGTTGTTGGTGAATCATATTTGAACGAGTTTCGCGTTTATGAAAACAAATTGGAATAATTGTTTAGTTGAAATTCTATAATGAAATAAAGCGACGTTCGTTACAATGTAAAGTAAATAGTAAGTGTTTATAAATAACAAACGAATCTATGAATGAACTTACCAGCTATAACGGTATCACTAAGATTGTATTTTCCTGTTTTAGGAAAATCTTTCAGCTTTCTGCCACTTAATTTTAATTCACCACTTAAATTTGCATCCTCTAATATTCTCTCTAAAGATCTAGTCAATTGATTTTGTATATGTCCACTCATATTGACACTCACACCCGGCGCAACCGCGGCCATATTTCATTTCTTACTGAAGTTTTGGAATGTAACCAGTTAAACCAACACTATGGATCCTATTTTAAGGTGCACCAACATTACAAACGAATTCCATAGATGTTGCTCTTAAGGCACATAGAATAAAGGCAAATTCAGAATGAAAAACTGTGGACCAACACCATAGACATCACAATGAAACAGAATATTTAAATGTTTTGAAATTCAATATTAAAGTTTAAAAAAAATACGTCACTGTCACATGTAATATACCACCCCTCCATGGAATATGCTTTTCTGGTTTGAAAAGAATATATATTCATAAATTCAGTTAAATAACGAATTATAAAAATAAATGTGAAAATATGTCTTCCTAATGAGAAACCGAACCCCGGCCTCCCGCGTGACAACAAAGATACTACTTACCACCATACTGCGGAGGAATACATCACCCATATCACGCCACATTAGAAATGAGCGATCCAGTTACTTTTTAATTTCCCAGAATTTACTACGTATATTAAAAGTAGCAGTTGAGCCTTATATGTTATATTGATAACAGTGATTTCACGCGCATGATGGTTCTTCATTCATCGCAATAATTTAAAAACACAATTAGTTAAAAATCAATTTTATTTAATCAATAGTTAGATTATTTTTTATAAATCAAATTTATAAAATGTACAGAACTGTATTAATCAATCAATATAATATTAAACATAATAATTAATTTATAAAATGTTATACATATTAAATGAGGCGAATTATTAAGGGCATAAAAACACAGAATTTCAAAAACTTTAAAATAAAACGTCTAATTCTATAAAAAGCATGATATATTTTAAAATAGATATGTGAACACGGAACACGTGTCACATCGATAATATTCTTACTATTTTCAAACTAAGATAAAATAGAACAGTTTTTTTTTAAATGTATAATAGATTCTCAATAAAATCACAAATAATTTAATATAAAAAAAACTCTCCAAAGATATATTTTTTCAACAATAAATGTTTAAAACTATATAATTTTTATTTCTTCTTTAAATAATATTGTGCAATTTAAAGATAATAAATTTAAAAACACAATATATATATATATATAGTACAGCCAGTGTTAATTATGAACAAATGGAACGTTTACAACAGGCAATCTCACTTAAATGACCGAGACTCAAAACAACAGACAGAACATCATATTATACAGCAATTATAATCGCAGCAAGGACTGCTGTAACAAAATGTGATGTGGGAAGGGCGATTTTGATGCTTATTTTATAAACATTTCACTTTCCAACTACCACTTATTTCAGTCTCTTCAATGCTTTTGGTTAGACAAAAAATATTCCCAAAAAGAAGACATTTAAGTTTAAATATCATAATTTTTATAAAAGTTACATCGAAAAATGAATGTTAGAAATATAGTAAAATAATATGTACAAATGTAAAAAAAATATGTTTATATTTGACATTTTTACAATTTTTTTTATAACATGTATTTTACATGATTAAAATTACATGGTTTTTTTCGCTTACCTAGAGACTAGCTCCTGTGCTTGGAGAGGGAGTTACACTATAATAATTTTATATATTGTTTATTTGTGTGTTTCTGAAGTGTTCTGTAATATTGTTTATTTTCTAATTATGTGTTTCTGAAGTGTTCATTTAATTTCTTTCTAAACACTTTTATTTCCTTAATTTGTGTAGAGAGGCTACTGAATTTTTTTATCCCTAAATATATTTAGGGATTTTAAAGTTATTTTTAAACCTTAATGATGTGCTTGTTTCAAATTTTACAGTGTTATTTTCTTTAATTAATTGATTAATTGAGATTTTTTGTAAATGTTTTCTATTTTGGGAACTGGGAATTATGTAAAAAGTGTTTGTGTTGAAAGCATTGATATATTTTTAAATATTACTTTGATGATTGTTCTCTGTATTATTTTTACCGAGTTCATTATATTATTGTATGCTCCTCCCCACCCAATTATTCCATACTGGAGTAGTGAGTGAATAATAGCAAAATATACCTTTTTAAAATTATTTATACTTAAAATGTTTCTTAATCTTATGAATATATAAATACATTTTCTTATTCTTTTCACTAATTCGCTAATGTGACTGTGCCATTTTAAATGTTGATCAATAATTATACTGAGATATTTGATTTATTTTGTTGGGCTTAAGTTTGTACACGAGTTATACAGGTAATTTTGTTACAATTGTCGTTATGGACTGTAATTTTTATATGGAGCGGTGTTTTAAGACTTTTGATTGAAAAGGGAATGTAATTTTCGGAGTTTAAAGAAAGTAAATTACTATCGAACCAGGATTTGTAGTGTTCCAGTCTTGTCCGTCAACAATGATAACAGTGCTGTCGGCGTATGATATAATTTTTCCGGTCAATTTTAGTTTGAAAATGTCATTGACATAAATTATGAAAAGAAGTGGGCCCAAAACTGTCCCTTGTGGTACACCAAATTCACTGATTAGGGGTTGGCTTAGAGTTCCGTTAATTTTTACATTTTACGGTCTTTCGTGAAGATATCTTCCAGCTTAGTGCTTTGTCATCTATACCGACGGATTAGTTTGTTGTGGGAGATACTGTCGAAGGCTTTTCTCAAGTGCACGAAAATTCCAATACATTTAAGAGATTTGTCTAGAAATTCTTGGATGGTATTAGATAGTCTACCTATTGCGTCTTGTGTACTTTTGTTTTCCATGAACCCAAACTGGTTTTCATCAATTACTTTGTTTATTTTAATAAATTGAGACAATCTTTTTTTAACAATTTTTTCTAGGATTTTTCCAAAATTTGACAAAAGGGAGATTGGTCTGTAATTGGTTATTTGCTCAGGGTTATTTGATTTATATATGGGGGAAATGATGGCTTGTTTGTAGCATGTTGGGAATACCCCTGTTTTTAAACTTAGGTTTATTACATGCATATAAACATACATAATAAACATTAGTCAAAGAAAGCAACAATATTATTTAGATAAGAAAATATTTTTTTAAAAACGCTATATACTTATATAAAAACATTAATATATAAAATTTGTAACATTTTATTTAGTGCTCATTGCAAGGCATAGTAAAAAAAAAATATTTTTGATCTAATCCAATCCAAAAAATTATATCACCATGAAAAGGTGTTTCTGTGGTTTTACAGAATCTTAAAATAATATTAAATATTTTAGTACAAAAAATCCTACTAAAAATATTATTTATTTCTGCAGATTATTAAAGCAAGTCATACTGTAACCATCGTAAGAATTCCCACATTGAAAGAGAAAGATTCAGATGAGCAAGACTTGGCAGAATCAAAGCAATATATATCTTGTCAAGTTGCAATGAAAATGCAGAATCTAAAGATTGAATGTGTAATGTGTACTTATTTTTATTGATATTATATTTTTGTGTTAATTGTGCCTGAAATTCCACTCCCGTGTTCAATACTCGAAACCATTACGCCGGCCAGAGTGTAATTTAATTTCTTCAGTTTTTCCAACTTGGCACTTTTTCAAAGAATTATATTGTTGGTCAGTAGCAATGGTAAGTACCTGAGACTAAATTCCTGCGCCTATTGTTTATTGCTATTGCCCCTTGTTAATATTCTCTTATTGTGATTTGTGTTTCAACAGATAAACTTTATGTTTCCATTACTTCCACGCCTTGCTCATAAAAAATTGAAATAAAATTTGTATCAAATGTATTATATAAAAAATATCCAAAATTCTTGAACTCGCATATTTTTAACAAGATAACAAAAAAATACTAATAAAAGAATAATTAAGATATATTACATTGTGAGAAGTACCCCCACTTGCAGGCCTTACATTCTGGACACTCGCTCTTCGCCATTGCATCATTACATTCTGTAATACAATATGGATGACCCTTCGGGCACATATACCAATGACCTTGTCGCATGCCCACGGTACTGACAATCATACTTCTCTCGATTTCTTTAAGTGGCGTTACAAGTAGTTGTTTACTTAAAGTATCAATTTCTTTTTTGATAGTATTATTTATATTCTCGTTAAAGGGTTCTAGTGACAAAATAATGTGTGTTTTCAAATTATTAATGACACTTTTATACTGATTCTTAGTGGCTTTAAAGATTGCCCATGATTGTTCCTGATCTTGATCAAGGAATGTTATTTGAATGATCCTTTGCAGTCTTGAGATTTCATTGTTCAAATCGTAGGACTGTTGTTTAGAAATGTTACTTCCCCATTGTGTAATCGCTCTCAGTATTGTTTTCATCTGATGATCAATAATCTTAGACTTAGTTTTTTGTGGTGTTTCGTAAATATTTTTTAAAGTTTTTAATATCTCACACATAAATGTAAACTTGTTCAAATCGAGATAAGAAATTCTTTGTCCATATTCACTAATGATGACGCTATTGGTAACCTCTACCTTCAGCTTCAGGAACTGCTGGAACCATTCATTTACTGGAAATAATATAACATCATGCATATTAATAAACCACATGTATAAACATTTCATTCCCGAGCGAAATGTCAAGCAGCACTAAAAATACTTTCCTGCGTATCTTTTAAAATAATTCAAATGGAACTTAATTCCAAACATAATTTTATACAGTACCAGTTGAAAAACATATATTAAAATTAACAAGATTGTTCATTTTCAATGCTGATGTTCAAGATAATCTGTTATGATTTAGTTGTTGCCATAACTTTTGTTACCTACCAATTAGTAACATTACCTACAAATTATAGGGAGAAAAAAGTTTTTAAGTTCATTTTAAATAGAACAAGAAAAAAAATCTACAAATTCTGAGGAAATTTTTTGAGCTGAAATAGTACATCCAACTAGCAATACTGCACTTGACAGTTGAGTCAGCTTAGAGTGAAAAATCCTCAACGCTATTCCTTGCCATGTACATATTGTTGACTAGTGATATGCAATAACACCCCGTTTACTGGGTGACACACCATTAATTTATATTTAAAAAAAAAAAACAGAAGAATATGAAACACAAACCTTTAAAAATATCTGTTAATTTTATATTCAGAAGAGCTATATCTTTAGCCAGAGTGTCAAGTTTCTTATTATTTTCATTTACATCCCCAAAAAATTTTTTCTTTGTGGCTTCTATATTCATTTGTGTCCGCTTCAATCGATTTGAGTAGCGGGGCGTGTTGACAATGGGTGTCTTGCAGTGCGGACATGATGGAATGGAAACTTTGCCATCGGAATCCTGTTCCATCCACTTGTCCAGGATGGTCACCTCCACCACATGAGGGCAGTCCACCAGTTTGATAAATCTAAAAGTAAAATTTATTAACAGACTAAACTTGTTAATTTGAGTACGTATGTGATTAGTGAATCAAAATCATAAACTGTGACTCAATCACTGATATATTTATGTCACAATAACTAACAGTATGGGAGTACCTAAAAATATTGTGATTCGAGATTCTTGTTAGAAAATAATTTAAATTTAATATTTTGTGACATTATCGTAAAACATTGAATATCAGACTCATCCAAGTGAGATCAATGTTAGAAATCGCAGGAATCATATAATTTTTTAATGAGGACATTTACTTAAACATTCTACTTAATGAAGACTTTCAATATTTTTGTTAGTAATTAAATTATAATTTGTATCGACAAGAGAATGTTAAATAAACTAACTTTATACTATGCACACAACAACTGATTTTTATTTTTATCACAACTATAGTTTTGGGAGTTGCGGCCCCTCTCATCAACAAGTGTAAATAACAACTTATAAACGTGGACCAGTGAGTGTAGAATGTTTAACTTACTTTGCATCATCATCATCTACATTCCCAAAAAAGATTTCAGGAAAGTCGCCGGGTTTACAATATTTACAGATCTGCGGGCAAACCTCTCCACACAGACCTCGGCACGCATGTCCACATTTAAAAAGTTTATCGCATGCTTCAGAGCACTGGACGATATTGCACTCTTCACCGCAGAACTTGGTACACTTTCCGTGGGTGCACTGTCGCTGACAGGGATGCTATAAAATAAGGTAATTTTATACATTTTTGTTAAATATTGTACAAATGTAACTCTTAATATGGATGTATAATTAGAATTCAATTTTGGCAGCCAAATAAAAATATCAATGGCTTGCCATTTTCTAGGATATTGTGCAATAATTATTGAACTCGTATATATAGTCACTTTCAGTGACAACAAGAATTGAAGGGCTCGGTGGAATAACGGTCTATACAATAAAAGTCATTGCTAAATTATGGAAATATCTTTTATGCCCGGAAGTAACATAACAAGTTATTCCGTCAAACTCTTATAACAGTAACAATACCTATATTATCGTGATCAATTTTTGATTTATTAAGTCAATCAATGTTACTGCTCAAAAATTTAAGAGGCAACTTTCATTTTTCCAGTTTGAATTTCGAGATATTTTTGCATTTTGCATACCCTTTCAAGATGAGACTAATAGTTAATTCTTTTACAATATCAAGTAAACATAAAAGTACGTTATTTTTTACGTAAATATTGCTACAGTGAAAGGTATCAATAGAAAAAGACAAATATACAATTGTTGGTTTTCTTAAATTCCTAGGTAATAAAACTATCAGAAAATAGGCATTTCTTCAACATTCATAATACATATGTGTTGCCATTTGAAATTATTAAACGAAAATTAAATAATTTGTTAAAGTTCTCACCTAAGAATTGTTATGTTTATGATAAAAACCATTGTTTGTGTCGATAAACATATGATTAAAAAATATTACAATTTTGCCCCGATTTATTATACTGCTGATAGTATAATAGATTAAATATTTGAAATATCATTCAAAAGAGGAATGTAAATTTTGCTAATCAACTAGAAAATAATTCTAATGAAATATAATAATTTGAAAAAGATACCTTGCATAAAGAACACGGAACACCACAATCGAGATAACACTTGGAATGCACACAACGCACTTCACATCTTTTCTTACATGGTGGGCAGACTTCACAACACAGTTCATTGCAACTGAAAAAATATGTTATTATGATAATATTATACAAATATTAAAAAAATTCTCGGTACGTGTATGAAAAAGAGCGAGTACATAATTTAAACTTGTAGTTCAGATGGTGTTCATTGTTTTGTGGATATATTTCTTCAACATTGGGGACTATAAAGATACTAAATGCCCATAATAACATTCTTATGCACTATTTTAATGTAGTTGATGAGTGAGCATGTGACGCATACTATCTGAGAAGCTTCCGGAAATACATTCTACGTTAAAAAATAAAAATACGTGCATGAAGATAGGTGTGGATGATTGCTTGACAAGATAAGAGAACACGTATATGGGAAGTAGATGGGCGCATGGAGTTTTAACTGTGAAACACACGGTATCTGCATAATTATTCATTCGATTTTACGACTGCGATGAATTTTGGCAAATATTTTTAGTTTATATGATCAAATTCTGCAGGTACATTGAATGTGACCAAAAATTGAAATTAAAAAAATATTTTTTTCAGAATGCATCCATAGACGACGATCACTAAAAAAAAAAACATTAAATTTTTGGTGACACTTTTATAATGTTCACATGGCACTTAATGCATTGAGATAATAAAAAACCGATAGTATTTATTATCCACTTTTTTAACAATTTTTCAAAAATGAATACACTAGAATCCCGTTAAATAAAATTCCTTTAATCTGAGATTTAACTAAATATATAGATTCTGATAAATTAGTTAGTAGGCTACATCTGTCGATCAAATCATTACCTCCATCTCTTAACACATTGATTGTCGATAACACTCATCGGCGTTATTGCCTTGTTTTGCTTACAACAGGAGCAGCCAACGTTCAATGGCGAACCATTTCCATACATGTTTATTAGCGTCAGTATGTCACCGGCATCCCCTGCGACATATTGTTTTTGTGGCGGTTATGTGCTTGAGCAATAATATATAATGAACATTTGTTAATGTTCCAGAAAAGAGCCAACAGTCAATAGGTTAACCATACTAGTCGACGTGACAAGTTAATTTTATAACATATATATACCTGTGTCCGCAGACAAGAATCACTCCACAAGGCTCTCCGCAGTACACGTGAAGCCGACCTCCCGCACACTGGCCACACGTGCCCTTACACATGTGCTCACAACCCAGGAGTTGAGTCCCGCAAGGCTGCTGGCAATACTCCATGGTCATGACTGGACCGAGATTCACATCTAAACAAATGAAAAATATGTCTACAAATTTTTGAATTGAACATGACTGTCATTATTTATGAATTACAAGTCATGTTCAATTGTAATATATATTGAATCATCCCATAAATAATGTTGTTTTTTCAATTACACGAACTGAAAGTCGGAAAGGGAATAAACTACCTGCATCAAGTAAAATTATTACCCGCTATAAAAGCAGGTATAGTAACTTATTCTTAGTACAAGTTTGGAAGAGTGCAGCTCGATTTTAACAGTTATTTTTTCAAAGCTATAATGGAAGTGACAAGGAGCATTTTCGACATATTTTGTTTTGAGTTCAATAAAGGCAACAACGCAACGGAAAGTGTGAGGAATATTAATGCAGTATACGGGGATCGGACAATAAGTGTAAGCTAATCAAAAGTGGCAAGCCTTGTCCTAGAAAATCTGCAAGGCTCAACAAGGACGTCTAGCAAACCCTGACGGAACAATGTCCCATTGTAACTAGCAGAGAACTTTGGATTTGGTCATTCAACACATTTATCGACACCTGCATGCAATCAGAAAAGTCGGCAAATTGGGTCAAAGGGTTCCTCATAAACTTTCAGAGTTTAATCGCGTGTAGGGAGTGAATGTGTGCTCTTCTTTGGTGTCATGTCTCAGGAATGGACCTTCTTTGGAAACGACACCCCACCCATATTCGCCCAACATTGCACTATCTAAATATCATTTATTCCGAAGTCATTAAAATCATTTGATGACGTCAAAATAGTTCTGGAGTATTTTTCATTTTGGACAAGTGAATTTTGGAAGAGGGGCCTTGCAAGTCTGCCGAAAAGATGGTAGAGCATTGTAGAAAATGAAGGAGAGTATATTTTAGATTAAAAAAGAACTTTGTTTATGTTAGTTTTGAAAAATAAAAGAAGATAAAATACCACATTATTTATGGGATGACCTAATATATAGGAAATATAATATAATGTTTTCTAAACTGAGATCAAAATTTTTGAAGCCTTCTCATTCAAAATATTTGTGCTACTTGTGCTAAATGTGTCTGTTGACATGCATTAAAGATTAAAAAAAAAAAATTTACCATACTAACATTACGGTAGAGTTACAATCTGAGTTGTCTGGAAAGCGAAATGCCATGTAATAAATCATTAATTTTGATACAAACCCATACAAATGACAAAGGATCCATACAAATTACATAGGATTCATTCATTCATTAAACAAAATTTTTCATTATATCATTTTAACGAAATGGTTTAAAAAATCAATATTTGCTTCAAACCAGTTATTGTCGGACTTGTGAATCACTGTCCTAACATCTGTTGTGGCCGAAATTAACTGCATTCAGATAAAAATAGGGTAGAGAGGATAGTTTGTTTTGCAATGGTGTCTAATCGTTACCATGTGGTTACTCTCGTCTTTGGAGGGTTAAAAATGCATTTTTTCTTTTATATACAGTAAAATCCCATTTATTCGAAATTCGCCGCAAGTCGAAGTTCTAGAGCAGAATGTAGTCCATCTGGAAAGTTTTCATACTAAATTGTACTTATAAATCGAATATCGTTATTCAAAGCTATTTTTGGACCCTATCAGATGAATTTGTTGATCTATTTTTCGTCTAATTCAATTTTTTTTGTCAGATGTCAGCAATCTGGAAATACACATCAACTACGCGAAGTGCCTGTCCAAAATCCAAGACCATCAAAATGGGTAGTTCCGCCCCTATACCGATTCACGATGTATAAAGTTAATTCGCATTGTCTGTTTTCTCACTCACTCTCAGTATACTAGAAAAGATGATAAATATATCTTGTGCGTCCTCGATTTGACATATTAGTTTTCCTTACCTTGACTCATTAACTTAAAATCGCATGCTTTTTTCTCTCGCTCGTTTTCTTTACATTAGAAAAAGATAGCAAATATTATCTTTGCGCCCTTATAGGTAACGCAGTTCTCTAGTCCTCCCAGCTGGTAGCTGCGAATGTCAGTGCTTACCAATCTTCTGTTCCGTATTATTATTTTTGTTTACATAGCATTTGTATATTTTGTTGTACAAACGCTAGTACACAGTTGAGGTCCTCAGACTTTTCCGTGTTTTATAAATTATTTAATTTGTATTCATTTTAAAAACAGACATTTCTCTTTCTATTAAAGTTTAGTGTCAAGGCATTTTAAAGAATGTGTAGTTAGCGTTTCTCAGATTTTCTCATATCTTGTTAATTATTTTATTGCCATTGTTTTATGTGTAAAGAAAATTATTTGTTTTTCTCTAATATTTACGTGTTAGACATTTTGAAATTCGTAAATGCGTGGTTTGCGTTTCTTAGATTTTTCTGTATACATATCACTAAATTTAAATTAAAACATATTTATGATTTTGACTGATAATTTTATATTCTCGATAATAGCATTAATGGGAAACTCGTACAAAATACTGACAGTTGCTAAAAAATCGAATTAATACAAGAGATTGACAAAAAATATTATCACGATGACAGAAAGACTTGAGCGTTGAAAGGCGAGTGTCAAATGTCGCCGCGACCACCACAAAACAAAAATTTTAAAAGCGCTGGAAACTTTTGTTGCTAACTTCAGCGGAGAAATGGCGGGTTAACAAGTTCGATTATTATGTCCTTATTAAAAATGGTGCAAAAAGATAGTCCTATTATAATCGTGTTTTTAAAAAAAATTATATTGTGATTTGTTTACACTGTATTTTGACAACTTGTTTGTTATTTTTAAATGTGTGGATATAAGTGTATATAATTACTTCGAGTTGCTATGAAAAAAGTTAGTATGTAAAAAAGAATTTAATTTTTGAAATTTTTATATTCATTATCCTAAATCGTTATTAGAACTTTTTCTTGATTTTCGGTCCCCTCAACTTCAAACAAATGGGATTTTACTGTAATTTAAAAATAGGATTTTCATTACATATCAATAACAACAAATGCTACAGAAGAGATAAAAAGAAAACGCATATAAGCGCAAATCATTATTCCCATCTCCAAAATTGAATGAAACCCCGACTTGTCAAGAAATTTTTGAGTTTAATATGCTTATGAGACCACTGCTTACGAATACTCTGGACATGGGTACTGTACTGACTAAGAATAATAAGTGTGCACCAAACATTTCTGAAAGGAAAATTCTGAGGTGTATCTTTGGGCCAGTTTTAGAAAATGAATTTTGGCAGACAGTTCAAATTGGAGTCTGAAGAGTTAGTTGCATAACATCATGCATCCGCATGATGATTCAAAACAATGTTTGTCGTTTTGAATTGCTTTTTGCTTCTTTCTGTACTTAGTTTTTTTGTTGAGATTAGTTTGAAAATGATGCTTATATCTTATTATTATTATTAGTATTAATAAGCAATAAAAACAAACAGTTGTATGCTCATTATGAACTTACCGTACAATGTTGCAGAGCATGGTATTTTGAACACGTGTTTGCACAAAGATTCGAAAGGATTATTCACAAGAATTTGACATGTTGTCTGTGAGCAAGTTTTGTAGCACAAATCGTCGCAAGGATGACCGCACGGTAAATTTTGCAAACATTTTTCCACACAATACACAGTTTCAGGGTTTACTGAGCAATCCACTCTTACTTTATGGCCACATAACCGGTTCTTTTCCACCTGTTGTTAAAACATAATAACTCATAAGAAAATGTCATCCTTAGGAATGTTTTGAATATCTAACAATGTTAATAGATATTATGTATTTATAAATAGTAAATAGAGTATTATTGTATTCCACAGTATATTATACAATATGAGAAGTAACTTACTTTCACTTTGCAGGTTTTTTCATCGCAAATTTCTTTGCATGTTTTGGTGCAGTGATGACCGCAACGTAACAAACGTTTGCATTTTTCGTTACAAGGTATTGTGTTTGCATCTTGACAGCATTTTGCCTTTACTTCATGGGTGCAGTTTCTTACTTTTGTTACCTTGAATAATTTAAAGCATCAATGAAATCAATTTTAATAAAAAGTTTTTAATAAATAGTAAAATGCAATTCAAATTCATTCCAACTTGTTTGCTCACTTTGTCGTAAAGTAACCTGAATACAGTGGAACCTATATATTCGTCTGATTCGATATTCGTCACGTTTTGTTTCTACATTTGTCACTTCCACTACATGGCACTGGATAGCCACGCAATCAATTAGCCAACTTGCATCCAAATGTTGCCATAGTCAACCAAAACATTAATGCATTTAATGACAATGTGATTGACTACTTCTGGAAGGTTTTAAAAAACAGATAGGAACAGGCAACATTGAACAAATTCTTTTTTAAATCATCTAAAACGAGTTACCTGATGTTTTAATTCATGATGACTCTCCTTTTATATTCGTCAGACACTCAGGAACAGATTAATGATGAATATAGAGGTTCCACTGTACATATTTTGAAGCTTACTAATAAAATAATCAATAGATTTTATTAGGTACCAAACTTCTAAAATATTTTGAAGCAATGTCCCAGACACTTGGATTATTATGGTTCAGGATCAAGATACTCACACTTGAAATTCTTGGTAATGATTAGAAATTTTTTGGGAAGTGTTAAAAATCTTTTGGAGAAATTTGAAAAGATTTGCTGAGAATCCTGTGTAGGGTGCGGCAGCACTTCACGAGTATGAATATGATTTTGATGGTTGATTAATCCTGTTAATTCGAAAACCTAGTAATTTGTAGTTGGAGATAATTTTTCGACCCTTGTGCCATAAATCAATAGCTTTTTACGTTACATAACTCTATTTTTTAAAAGTTATTAAAAATTGACAATGAATGTGACTTTTTGCCCGTGAGAAGAACCTATGTCCTAATACCTGTCTACACTCCACCCCCCTGAACCCGTTTGTGTGGAATTTCCTATATATGTTGATCCCCGTCACCGCCGCACGCCGGCAACTGTCAAATAGATCGATATTAGCTCAAAACTAGCCGCACGCTGATAATTATCAAACAGATTAATATTAACAACCGCCGCACAATGGTAATTTTCAAATAGATCGACACTAGCTAGCGCCGTATGCTGTTAATTGTCAAACACATGGATATTGAATATATGAATTGTTTTTTTTTTGGTCCCTTGGATTTCGCAATAACGAGGTTTTACTGTATATGATATTCAAGTGATTTGACACACCGGATATGGATCGAGAGAACGTCTGAACATCATATGTAGTCAAAAAGTCATTAAGGTCAAACGAGGTTTTTAAAATAGATTTTTTCTAAACTAATGTGGTGTGCAACCATTTTTATCAGGGTATTCGGATTTAAATTAAAGTATTGTCAATTTTCAAAAATTTCATAAAGCATTTTCCAAAAGGGATACATATATTGAAAGGAACGTATCAATTGAAGAAATACATATAAGTTTTTCATTTTTTTATGGAACGTTTGTGAACCAAGTTATTAAGTATAATAATCTAGACAATTAATTAAAAATGAAATGACTACTAAATAATAAACTTGAAGAAATACGAAGAATAGGTATACCAAAATTGACGTGGCAGGACAATATATATTAACACTTCTTGTGCGGGTCGGGTAGTTCTACCTGCGCGCCTGACTGGTGCTCAACGGCGGGACGGGTAGTTCTACCTTTTCAGCTGACTCTACTTTAAAGGCAGGAAAGGTAGAACTACACGATTTGTTTATATGAGTGTTTTTAAATTTTTCATTCATTTCAAAACATTAAATCCAACCAATAGACTAAACATACAAACAGTTTTTGCGCGCCGTTGGAAAATTTTGGATAGCCGACCATGCTTGTGGAACCGACATAGATCTGGAGGAACCGGGACCATCATCTCAATTACCGAGAAATGTAGTCAAAAGCGATCCTCCAGGGAGGTTATCACTCGACATGAAAAAACATTGAGCGACTAAAATTGTTACCGGCGGTAAAAAAAAAAAACCACAAAGACAGTGTCGTGTGTGTTCTGTACACAAAAAGAAAAGTTTTACTAGTTATATGTGTACATTTTGTGACGTACCTCTTCACAGGGGTGAATGTTTTTATAAATACCATACTTTATCTAGATATTAGAACAATAGTTTTTATGTGAACTATTATATCATAGTGAACATGCTGTAAATATGTGATTGCCTCAATGTACTTACAAAAATAAAAGTGATTTGTTACCAAAAAGTATACAATATTGAGGACCATACTATGGTAAGTGAGTATTCCAAATTTCATTAGAAAATTACTAACGGTTTGGAAGATAGAGCGTTTTTTATAAAGTTAGATTTTTTATCACATTCCGATGGTTTTCGCCCGCTACACGTACTTGTGACCCGAGAGCGGCACCCCGCACAAAAAGTGTTAATAAAGACCTACTCTCTGGTTTTAGCCTCTTTTACTCTTCAGTTTGAGACTCTTTGTTTTAGCAATTGGCGGAGAGCAACCCAGTACACAGTACAGTGAGTGATTGAGGTGTATTATTGAGGTTGACAGTTGAGTCAGGGATGATATTTTATTTAAATTAATAAAATATTGAAAAACATACCGGAACCGCGCAAGGGGCGCACTTCATGTAACACTCTTTGTTGCACAGATGGTTTCTTGTACAGCCTTTGTTCAAACGAGCACAATCCTCACGGCACAGATACTGAAATAAACATTTAATGTCATTTAATATTATGCACACCGTGAAGTATAATAAATATATTAAATGTATTATTATTATAAATCTGTATGTATAATGAATTTATAACAAACAGTAAGCATGTGTATCGACAATAAATGTACAAATGAACGAATAATGTTATGAAGGAGTTTAATTTCATCCATTCGCGCCTGAAGTTTAGTTGTAAGTTTTTTTATACATTTCGTAAATCACATTATGTATAAATCTCACAAGATATCAATGTAATTAATCTTTATAAATTCTTATCAAACATATTATTTATTATAGTATAAGACATAATATGCTTTTTCACTAATATTTCGATCAACAGGAAGTTGGTTGAAACAGATTGAATTCAAAATTATAGAGTTTTAACCTGTTAGCTGCCCAAAAAATTTTTAGGTGAAACAGCATTGTGCCACCATATTGGCGCCAAAATTCTTAAAATTCAAAATTCACAGGCTAGCTTTTTAGAATTTTATTTTTACGAAAAAACCATGGAAACATTGGTATAATTTTTAAAAAAATACGTGGGTACTATTTCACTATAAGCGTCCATCGTCCGCAATTTCGTACGGTTTTGAGATGAAAAAAGTTGAAAAAAGGGGAAAAAAAAAAAAAAAAGTTGATAGTGTTGTCAGACCATAATACTTAGAACATTATTATTTATTTTATATTTGTTTTTTGGGAGGACAACATCAGATTTCATTAATATTATTGTGTTTAATGCGATGCTTAAAACAACAAAGTATTAGCACTTCATAACTACGTACATATTACATATCGCACTTATATAGCACTAACAACACGCATTGCCGCGGCAATGGCCAATGTTGCCTAACGGCGCACTCACTGTATTTATAGTAAAACGCTTGTATGTTAATTTTAATTAATAACTAAAAAATAATATCTTATTCATTTGTAATACTTGGTAACAAAATCGAGAAATATCGCGAACGAAATATCTAGCTGATAATTTACTCAAATTGGAAAGTTCCAGATACTTTCTAACTTATTATGTCGTTCTCATCATTGAACTCTGTGGTAGTAACGAGCATATTGGGAATGTCTAAAAAGTTGGCAGTCTCCACTAACGAAATAAGGTCACCCTTTGCCATTTGTAGAGTAAAAATAAAATCAAAAAAGTTTTCAAAAATTCGATAACTGTAAAAATATCAGCACTTTGACATCGACATGTGTGTTAAATTTCCAAATTTAATAAAATTGCAATCTGGCAACGTAAGAGTAAGCATCAACTGTCAATTTGGTATGGAGGAAAAATGACGATTTTCACACTCGATTTCAGATGTAATTCATTGTGTTCTTGAGTTGAAACAGATTTCTATGGAGCGCCGTACGATATCACTACTGGAAATAGTAATTTGGTTAAAGATCCGATCCGTGGCGCCGGTGATATCATCATTTTCCGTAGTAAAATAGACGCCACGGAATGTCACGTGATTGTCCGCTGTACTTACGATAGCCAACTTAAATTCTGACAGTTCTCATTACATCCCTTTCTCTGTCGGAAACTTGCGACGTGGGCAGCCAAGCAGTTAATAAAATCATATTCAGTATTTCTCCATGGTATGCAATATTTGTTCTTTATTATTTGTGGCACTAAACTCAGTCATAACAGTGACAAATTACAAGACATAAGCAAGGATTGTTAGCTTTAATTGTAAACAAGTTTACATGTGAAGTGAAACAAACGTTGTTAGACTCACGTCACGGTGGTTAGGATCTTCTTTCTTGTGGCACCTGAGATTGCAAACATGACCGCACGCCAACCTACTGATGCATGGTTTACCACATTTCACATCCTTCAAATTTTGATAGCACATTATTTTTTCCTGCAAAAATAAAAGCAACTGATAAAAAATTACATTTTAAAATTAAAAAATCAGCATCTTGCCACTGCTTCACACTTGGCTACAACTTCAGATAAAAACCGCATTTGTTCGAGAATATTTCTTCATAAGATATATTGTTTAAGTACTGTTTGTTTCTAATCGACCATCAACTCAGAGCGCATTGTGAACCCGTGTGATGAGTTTTGTCATAGTCAATGTTTCAATCATCATGAGCTCTGATCATGGCCCGGTATATCCAGAAGATCAGAAAGAAAAAGGAAAGGCAACGATAAGAATTGACTGATAGAAACTATGAATAGCCCAGAATAAAGAATACTCACAGGGTGCTGACAGAGAGGTAGCTCCACATCTAATAACACTTTACATTTGTACTGCTGATAATCAAAATGACACTCCAAAATAATTTCATAACCACATTTTAATTTACGATTCACAAGCTTAGTACAAGGTTTACATTCTTGGTTACACATCAGTGGACATTCATGGTTCAAATCACAGATCTTTCTGAAAATAAATAACATAAACATTAGACATATTAGTCAACATGTAATGCCATGTCGCTGTCAACTATAAAGGAGTACTTGGTCCACAATATTCTATCCATGTGCATACTTGCCTAAATTCTGAGCTAAAAGGGTAACGAGTCACGTGTAGTAAGACTCATGTCAAAAAGTCACGAACTCAGCCCCAGATTATGAATGCGAATGGTCAGATGCTATATGTTCTCCATATTTGTGCCGCACAGATAAAGGTCCCATAGAGTCGCGACGATCGCGGCCCTGAAAAAGGCTTTTTGCGGGCGCACGATCTTTCCCTTGCGCAGGAACACCACTCTGCGCCACTGGAAAGCCGCCGCCTCTGCGCTCTGCGGCCGCCGAGTGAAAGGGGTCCCGGGCCGACGCGAAGCCCCGCCCGCTCGAGCCGCGAAACAGCTCGCGATTAGAAATTTAGTTTTATTAAATAACCTGTATATGTACGATAAAACTAAGATATGTAATAAAGAAAGCATGAAGGGGTGATCACCCGGAGATAATATTATGCACCTCAATATTTATTTTCAGTTAAAAATTGATGTTTTAAAGTTTGAGGTGTAATTAAGAATCCCCGGTCAATCGCTCCAGTGTAAAAATTATACAGCATCAAAATAAAATACTTGCGATGCCTCTAGATTAAATTATTGAATTATCAGGAAATAAAAACTGAAAGCGAACGCAAACCTGGCAGCCCGGGTGCGGCGACGCAAAAATGAGCAAGTTGCGGGCCCCTGTCGCCAGGCGTACGGACCGTATCAGGGTGGCGCAGGGTCTGTCTGCCCACTCCGATTGGCCCAGTACGAAACGGGGTCTCGCACGCTTAGCCCGGGTCCATGTTAAATAAATACTAGGCCAGCGGCCTCAGAGAGCATTCTTGCCTGTGCGCTCTTTAAGCTGACTACTGTGTTTTATTTATCTCTACCTCACCTTGACTCTGCTATTTCTACTGAACCTTCTGGGGTTCGAATTGTGCTACAACTTAGGACCAAACCTGGAATTTACTCGACTTTTTGACTGTTACCCTGGACCGAGATTTGGACTTCCCTGAAACCCTGCACGCCGCTGCAGCTTTCTCAGCCCGAGCTACCACAGTGAATCGGCGACCCACGCCTTTTCTACAGTTCTTGTTTCCTGTATGGAAAAATATTATTTTATGGAATGGAAACATGGACACGTACTGGAGAAATGACAAGGCGACTTGAAGCATTTGAGATGTGCTCAAAATAAGCTGGATAAGTTGGAAGTTATGAATGAAGATGTTACAGTTTGGATGAATAACGAAAAATAAGTATTTAAAACATGGTACATCTAGAGAAATATAAGATCTTGCATCTCATAATGCAGGGAGAGATTGCTGGAAGAGAACATCATGGCTGAAGAACTGAGGCAATGGTTTGACTAGTCTACTGTAGCTTGTCCGGGCCGTAGTGAACAAAGTAATGATAGCCAACATAATATCACGCTGATAAAACTTTATCAAATTGTGTTATAAATCTGTTGAATGATAATGTCATGTCTCATTTCCCCCTCTCTAAACAATAACACTTTACTACACATTTTGTAAGTAAGTTAAAATAAAGTTTGTTTTTATATTTATTCTTTTAGTTTTATTACTTCCTACTTTTAAGTTAAAACTAGATGATAAAAGGCCATTTTCTTAGGGTCTTAAACAGATTAATATATTTTACATTGATTCTTATGGGAATAATTGTTTCGGTATACGAACAACTTGGTTTTCAAACAGTTTTACGGAACAAATTAAGTTTGTAAACTGAGGTATTACTGAATGCAAATAGAGTATCAAGAAGTAGCTCTAACTAAAAACAACAGACTATGATAACTACTGCAGATGGTATGAAGAAATACAAACAATGTAATTTATTTACCTTTGGCATTTATCTGTACATTTGATTGTTTTGTGTAACCGATCAGAGATGTGACACATTCTCTTGCAGTAATGCCCACATGCCATCAGACTTCCACAGAGCTTCTTACAGCCTCCTTCTGGAACCTCAGAAAAATCTTGTGCAGTTTTAACCTAAACAAATGTAAAGACTATTTACAGAAATTATTACAATAGAAGCAATTTTGCTTTTATACACGGGTGAACTTTACAATACTAATTTTCATTATTTAAAATTGTATTATTTATTATCAATTTTAAACATTATTATTATTACAGTAGAGCTAGTAATATCCGTCATCAACTCTTTTGAAAGTGGAAAATTTCTCACATTAATAATTTATTCTTTGAGAAATCTGCCAACGATGCACTGGTCATGACAAAGAGTGAATCCAAAAAACTTCAAAGAGTGAGATAACATTGAACATTGTTTTTAACTTTATAATATTTTTTTTTAACAATACTTACCGGGGTCAGGGTTTTATGAATCTCACAACGAAGTATCAAATTTGGTCCAATCGATTCCAGATTTGTCAATGTAGTATTTACAGAATCCCATAGGGGACTCTTCTTCTTCAATATACTCATATTTCCAATTATGTAAAAACCTTAAAAATATACATACATATATAAATATATTAGTGTTACAGTATGTTATAGGGTATTAACATGTGGGAAGGTTGGTTGTGTTCTGGTGAAAACCATTTTTATCCGAACATGTTTATTCTCATCGGGGAGAAGCCACCGAGAGCAAGAAACACACAGAATACGTAAAGGTTATGGAAAAACGGTGCACGGTTAGTGAAAGGTGAGAGTCGGGATGTGCATCTGCGGTCCGATCGGTTCGGGTACTGGGCGCAGATTTTTTCGCAGACCGCCTCTTCTGCTGCATGCGTTGGTGCACATCTGTGATGCATGTGCGTCATGCCCGTCGGGCGGCGCAGTCCGGCCTTCTTCGAACACTTCCGCTTTGTCCGCGTAGGATGGCGCAATACCGAAAAATGACAGAACGAGGAACATCTGGACAATGCGCGCGAGCTGCCACAAACAAATTATAATAAGAATTTTACAATGAACTTAATATTATGTAGCGTGAAATCAAAGTGGGAATCAAAGAAATGTTACATACACAAGCATATATGTCGAAAGAATCTCAGGACAGAGAAGGAATTTGAAACTCTGCCACACTCCGGATTCTGCTGACATCTCTAACAATATGGACTGTTTAACCCACAGTATACCGTGCTAGAAAAATCCCTCACGCAGCCGTGATGTCAACTCATGTTACCCAAATGGATTTTGCAATTTTTAAGCATTTTAAATGAGAAAAAAGTGCTTTTACTAGTTTTAATGGCTGTAAGATAGTTGGTATCATATTTTTATTCCAAATATTGAGTATTTTAAGTGAAATATTAATAAATATCATAATAAAACGAAGGATTCATTATGCGTAATCAAATGACGCGGACATTAGGACCGGCGACATGTGCCGAAATGAACCGTGCTTGTCGTGGGGCGGGGCGAGGGAATCCGATTTGTTTATACAGCCATCTCGTAAATAATGTCTCGATACAAAAATCCACACAAAAAACTTAGGTTGCATTGAATAAACAATACAGGCTAATGGCATAAACAATATAGTTTATTAATACAATACAAACATTGGGACAGTAATAATATGATCCTCTTGTGTCTCCAAGCGCTCTCAGACAAATATTTGTTTATATTAAAACCATATATTTTTGTCATATTTTTATTGTTATCATTTTCTAACAATTCTGGCTCTGATTCAAATACACCAACATCATTAAAATAAACAACGAAACACAAAAATAAAATTGATATTTGTTGACTTACCGAGTGTGTCATCAACGTGTATTTAGTGAGCACAATTCATCACCTATCCAGGGTTATAACGCGATAACACAAACATAAAACTAACAAAAAAACTATTAGAAAAAAGAATAGAAATCTTAATAAATCACATGGTACTATTTTTACAGTTTAGGCATATAACACTTTTTTTTTTCACTTCTGTGTAGTAAGCAGACGGGTGTTTTGCACATCTCACAAAAGATTTGAGTTCTTCGGTACAGAATCGTGCAACTTAGTACAAAATCGGCAACATCCCGTTTTATGAATGTAATTAGAGGTAGTTGCTACATCTCCCAGCGATATTAAAGTTTCAGTTGGCGTGGTAAGCGGCATTGTGTTGCTGAGAGGCGAGGACAAGTAAAGCGCAATAGCGTCCTGTTGCTGCCTGTGGAATCTAAATCCGCTATTTTTCCTATTTTCCACGTTAGACCTTGCCAACTCAGTACTTAAGATTCTGATAAAATCTTTTCTTCGACTTCTATTGTTCATTTTCCAATCTGGATATTTCTCGAGCCATAAAAAATATGAGTTCATGGCTGCAATATCTAATATTTCCATAAATATATGAAAGGGCCATCTCCTGGTTGATCTCACACAAGAATACTCTGCTGTCTCATTTTGTCGCCCGTATAAATTATTTGGGGTTTTTTTTCATCAGAATTGTGTATACAGCATCATTAAATTGAGTAGAGAGTAAAATAACTGCGTTATTTATTTTAGGGATATATGATCTAAAGTTATTCTATTAGTAAAGCCAAAAATGCTACTGTACCTATCTTTCAATTTATTTGCTAGGAATTCAGTTGGGATTTCTCTTTTGTTTTTGCGAAGTGTACCCGTGAGAGTTAATTTTTTTGAAAACAAATGTTCTGCCAGCGACACTGACGTAAAAAAATTATCTGTGGTCACTCCTCGGTTCGTTCCATAATACTGTTGAACCAAGTCTGTCACTACCCGATGTCCCTGGTTTTTCTCCCTCTGGTTATTGGTCATTCCTGTATATATTTGCATATTTAATATGTAGGCGTTGGCTGAATCAGCAACGGTCCAAATCTTAATCCCATATTCTCCAGGCTTACTTTTCATGTAAACTCGGAATGGACAATTTCCTCTAAAGGTGGCTAAACGCTCATCCACTGTTATATTTAAGCCGGGAGAATAAAGTCTTTTACAGGAGTTTGTGAATTTTTCAAACACTGACTTTATGGGCTCTAATTTATTTCCAGAGTCCAGTATTCTCGCTTGCCTAGTTGACCGATTGTCAAAATGTATCGTACTAAATATGCGTATAAACCTATTTCGAGACATTGTGGCTGTGAAGAAAGGCTGTCTAAATAGGAATTCACTGGTACACAACTCGTTCAGTTGTAATTTTCTTCCTCGATTTCTACCCGATGCCAGCAATATTGCGATGAACGTATACATCTCTTCGACAGTAATAGGATGAGTGGTTTTATTTGGATCGTCTCTTTGCAAACCATCACAGTGACGATTTGTCTCTAAACAAATCTCCTCAACCATTTCCTTGCTTATAAATAGATAAAACATATTGCTAATAACTGTCACATTATCACTTTCATTTCGTAATCCAGGATTTTCACTTAAAATATTATGAGCTCGACGTTTAGACAGTGGAGGTGGTTGCGAGCTTCATTCAAAGCCTGATTTTGATTTAAAAATAAAGGTTTCACTATTATTTTCAATGCGTTAAATTTCGTCATTAATATCAATTACACAGGTGTTTTCTTGAAAATTAATAGAAGCTTCCGTGTCAAATTCACTTATTTCTTCATAATCACTTTCGATAACACTTGTATCTTCCTGAAATTCTATAAAGTCTTCGGTATCCGTAATATTATCACAATTTTCAAATTCCACATCAGAATCATAATCACTTTGTTCGGCAAGGATTTCAATTTCTTCCTCCATTAAATTTTGTCGTGCCATGATGGATAGAAAACGCGTCAAACTATCGACCTATGCTGTATTACTGGTAAATCGTCTTCACGCCCGGCTAGCCGAGAACAGACAATTGCTATTACACGCTCTCATTTCAATTATAAGTTGGAGAGAGACGCATTTATAATTATTTGCATGTTCTTTTTGTCATCTGGGGTATTATTGTGACTCTCTCTGTTCCATTAAAAAATGTATTTTTTATCGCGTTCGACATCTACATTTTACGTTTTTCTTCGTATTGAAACGAAAAATGTTTTTTTTTAGTAAGATTACGTATACATAATTAATTTTTGACTACTTATTTTTATGTGAAAATGATTTTTTTAATTAATTTTAAACAATTAATTAATAATTTTTAATTACGAAAATATAACCGGTTTGATGAGCTTAATTCACTATTTCCTTCAAGGGTTCCCACAAAGTATTATTTTTGACTTTTAAACGCACTATGGCAGCATTGCCAAAAATCAACTTAACAACTTTCAAAATATGAATTGTGGCTCCTACTGTGTGATATGCAGCACCGCCATCTTCTACTGAGAAATGTGTCTATGTTTTGCACAGACTCCTAAATAGTAACTACTATCATAACTATCATAGTAGAGTATCCGCCCATATTAAATGACTTTTTAAAATTACTATTATATATAATATTTGCAGCAATAACTTTTAAATAATTAAACTAAAATAATTTTGCTAATAATTAAATGATTTATAATTTTTTTATAAATATACTATTTAACTATTTCATTTTGGTTTCTTTTTTCCTGTTCCCAGAAGAGTGTAATTTCACCGATCCGATCTTTGTGTAAAATCAGTTGTTAAAACTTTTTAATTATGCATGTCACTAGGGGTTGATTAATTTGTGAGAAACATTACCCATTATTGCCCACAAAAAATGTGCACATTAATTAAATGTGCATATTAAAAGGTAATTACATATTTTTTAATGCATTGTTGTTGGATTCCACAATAAACATTTTTTTAATTTCAAATTCCTTCAAGTAATATTAGATAAATTAAAATGTCAGTACCTTCACATGCCCTAGACAATGCCACACATACTCTGTTATCAGTGGCGAGGAATCCAATATTTCCTTCCAAATTACTTCTGACGAGGGACAGGAGTATAATTTTATTCTCTTCCCCTTGAAAATTATCCAGAACGCTGATCCGCACATCTTTCAACAGTGGCATTGTTTGCCTCAACTGAAACATACATTGTTTCATTTTGCATGATCCATTTGTTAATTTATAATTGGGATGAAATCTATTTCCATAGCACCTTTTCTAGTTCAGACAGTGTAATGTTGTTGTACATTGGATTTCTGCCCAGCGTGCTAGATGCAGGTGTTACCACACGTATCCGGCACAAATAGTTAGCTAGGTAGGATAGGTAGATGGCAATTTATCCATAAGTGGTAAGCAGCCCCGAACCAATTTAGTGAATTTATCGCAAGGTGCGTGCATGCAAACAAATCAAATTTTACCCTCGAGTCATGGCAATAATGGTCAGTATATATCAGTTCGTTAGTCCGCTCTCCACAGAAAATACACATAAAACATAGATAATAAATAATTTAGCATCAGTACTAATTAGTTTCAAGACAAAAATTTCACACACAGATGAAACATAACTCTCGTATCTTGGAGACTTAGTAGTAAAGGTTGGTCATTCTAATCTGTGTACAAAATACAATAAACAATGAATGACAGCTAGCTCTGTGCTCAACTCTATACAGTAAAAACTTGTTAAAACGAACACCGCTACATCGAAAAATGACACACATTGTGATTTATTAATTGGAGTACATTTTTAAATATTTTGTGGAAATGGCTTCGGGTCGCAATTCCTGCAAAATTTTAACACTCAAAAAAAATTATATTATTAAAGGACATCGACAATAAAGTTGACAGTAAAGGCGGGTAAGCCATACAGTATTCTGAATTGGTTTGTCTACAATTTAAAAAATAGGAAGATCGAAGATGCCTTTGGCCGATGCAAAACTTTCAATGCTTGTAGTGGCTCTACAATTAAAATTGAATATTGTTTTATATTTGCATGACATTCTGGAAATTCCAAAACTATCACCGAGTTATAGGTTGTCTGATATTGTTTCGTAAAATGTCTTTAATTTAACTTGTTAAGGGTGAACTTTCATTTTTCCAGTTTGAAATTCGAGAAATTATACAAGAATTAGATATGCTTTCAAGATTAGGTTAATAGTTAAATTATTATAAGTACCAAAGAAATAATCAATGACGTTATTTGTTACGTAAAACATGCGAGAGAGGAAGGTTTGAATAGAAAGAGATGACAATAAAAATGTTGATTTTCTCATATTCAATGCAAGTGTCAAAAATAATTCGTGTCTAGAGCCTTTTCTGGCATTATCCTTGTTTTTCATATTAATATTATGGAATGAGTGTTGTCATTTGAATTAATCCATCGAATATTAAATTATTTCAAGTGTACCTAATTCATATATAGTAAAACTACATCAATTCGTAACTCACGGGACCGAAATTTAAAAAAAAAATCCGAATATCGAATAATGAGAACAAAGTTTTTAAAGGTAACGGAAGGTAAGGCAAGGAAAGAAATTTTTATAAAAATGCGTTAGTTTACTGCGTCCGCGATTTAGTGCGCGTTGCCGCTGTTGACATCGCGATTTTCATACTGAAATATGATGACTCCATTATTTCAGCTTCTTATAGGTCGAAATGTTTATCAAAATACGTATTTCTCCTGAATAAGAAAGGTGTGTGGTGGTGAGTGGTAATGGGGCAGACTCTCAAGGCAACAAAATCACGCACATTAATTTGATTGGAGGTCGAACTCACCTTTTCCATCCGAATTGGAATATTTAATAATGAAAAATAATTAAAAAAAACTTTTAAATTTTCATGTTTCGTTGGCCTTGCTGGTTGAACTTTATTATTTTCCGGTGATTTTTCAAGTTCAAAAAAAATATTATTAAAATATGTCAACATATTTAAATATGAAAGATTTCATAAACATAGAAAGTAGATCAAGTGATTCAATGAAAACATTATTTTAACAACAAATCTTATAAAATACACTATGGAATGTGATGTACATATCAAATTAAGTACATGAGTTTTGCCATATTGTTAGAATGCAAAATTACCCAAGATAATATTTTGTTCAAGGATACAAAAACACTTAGTCGAAGTAAGGGACGGAGGGTAATAAAACCAAGTATTGTTAGACGCAGGTGTACCGACACAGCGTGGGAACAGCAATAATGATTACGGCGTACGTGACCAGTCACGTCGGCAAATGCACCATAAGGAATGCATCACCTTATGGGCCAGTCTTGACAGAATCTCGGCCGGGAGAAATCGCTCCACAAAGACAGGATCTAATTTTCAATTAGAAAATAGAATCAATGCCGTGTCTGAAATATCAAGCAAGCGCTTTATAGATTGTGATTCCGGGGAAAATGTAAACTGTGCACCTCGAGTTAAGCTTAGACTGTGATGTTCTCTGCGTTTAATCGTTGATGTGAAAGTATCAAAAAGGGTTCCGGTGGATCTATAAAAAGTTGATCAATATAATTTGGTGTAGCGAGAACAGACTGTCACTATTGCATAAGAACATCGCGTCCAGAGTCCCGGTTTGCCTGGATAATTGGGCATCGTCTTGTAGTCAATCAACTACAAGCCTGAACTCCGTCACCCTACGCTGGCACCACCCGCAGTTGGCCACACTTCACGTCCAGGATCCAGGATCATCCTAAGAGGTAATCCCTTACGTGAGGGACCTGCATAATCTACATCAGACAAGCGTCAACATAGACAATTTGGTAGAGAACTTAATGCTGCCATGATGAACACACATGTTTAATGTTAATTTTGAATAGCTCATTATGTTAGGATATCTTTATTATTAATAAGTGATCAACTAAAATGCTCATTTTCCACATTTAACACATGCAAGTATCATAAAATATAGATAATAAACTTTCTTATAAAAAAATATTCTTTCATTTCATAACCATTTAACTTGTCAATATTTAAAAAAAAAAGAACTAGTTAGGCTAGATGCCTCCCCCCTGAATATGAAGAAAGAAGAAATAACCTAACATATGTCATAACTCAGTTCGGCACCTGTTATGTCAGTGCGTGGCGTCGTGATTGGCTGGTAAGCGGGGCTAGTTGCAGATGTTCACGAAGGGACGAAGGTCAAATGACTAGACGAGCGAGTTTAGTGATTTAAAAACAATGGCAAATATGTGAATTACGTGAACAAATTATTTATTTCGGGTGTCAAAAACGCAAATGAACTGCGAATAATCTGATTTCACGAATTATCAGTAGAAATTAGAATGAAATGTTATTTTCGGGGCAATTTTTTAAAAAAAAGTACAAATTCCATAAAAATACGAAATATAGAGTTACGAATTAATGGAGTTTTACTGTATATGAATATGTTTTAAAATCAGACAAAGTTCATACATATTTAGATGGTCGTTAAAATCAATGTTTTAAATTTAAAATTATTATGACAGCTTCAATTTATTATTTTATTTAACATTATCAATTCAAAATGCCATATTGCCGTTTTGGTGATGTCTGTTTCATAGCTAGTGTTTAAAGGACAAAAGTGTATTAAAGTTCAATGGGCAATTAAAATTATCATATTTTATAAGACCGAGAATATATTGGATTTGGATCTCGCAATGAGGTTTTACTGTACTGTCCTTTACGCGAGTTTTGAGAAAATAATAATTCTGACAGTATTAGCCTTGTTTGAGATATTTGATTTAAAAAAATGCAATTGTTTTACCTTTTTGAATTGTAACATTTGGGCGGAGTAAGTAGCCAGAATTGTTATCTCATCCATTCTGTACCCTTGATAGATAAAATATTTGGCCAAACTGAGTAGGAATTTTGCTTCGTGATCATTCATACGGCTCAATTTTTCTTTTACCTATGTTAAAATAAATAAATTCAAAATGTTTAAGTTTAGAAAAAAAAAATTTTATTTATTAAAGATGAATTTAGTGATAGTCAACAACCGGAAATCCTAATCGATGGCTTTCACTAAATTTGACAGTTTTATTTTCTGGTACAGATTTTGTAGTCCATTGAAAAATTATCTGTACCTACATTTTAAATAATATTTCAAAATGTTTTAATTTTAAAATGTCTACTACTCCTAGTAAATGTATTACTTGACTAGACAATGCATATATTTGTTAAAATACATTAGTAAAAGCATAATTTAATTGCAATAATTTTTTATGTACATTAGGATCTTGATTTACGTTGACTCAATATGTATAGTATCAAAAACATAAGACTGAAAATCTGGCCTGCATTAGTATGATTCGATATGCGTTCTTACTAGTCAAGGGAAAAACTTCATTTTCGAATGAACGCTTCACAAAGTTGCATATATACGATATGTAATATTGTTTATACAAAATAAGACAATAATAGTCCACAGCAAAAAATTATAAATATAACAAACTATTGTAGCATTACAGAACTGCTTTTACTATTTCTGAATAATATTTGTTAAAAACAAAAAAAATAATAATGTATTATTTACCAATGTTTCTGGTACAGTGTGATCGATGAAATACAAATTTTTTAATACACCCTTAACATCGGGATATAGCTGTACACTTGCACCGTTTTTCAGGTTTTCATATATAGCCGGCGTGATAAGTTTAGCTATTTCTGGTCTCATGCGATGTTGAACTTCCAATTGGTAGCAATGAGTGCCGTTTCTGACCATTCGCTCAAATAGAGAAATATCCAAATTAAACTTTTTAGCCATTTGGTACGTAGCGGTTATAGGTCTAAGTTGCTGATGATCTCCTGTAATGTGAAATCATTGATCAATTTCCAGAAGCACCGACACTGTGAATATATAAACCTATTATACATGTATTGCTTAATTTTGACTTAAGATAAAATTGTGGTGCACCGATAGTTTTATTAAAGTTATGACTCATAAGTCTGTCAGACTTGGTTCACAATATTTTGTGATATCTACTTTAATTCTTATTTTAAGTTGTGTGTAAAAATTATGAAGACATTCATGAACAAATTATTGATTTTTATAATATAATATAATATGGATAATATCCAATTTAGTATCAGCGATACATAATTCCACCAAAACATACATTTTCTCATTAATTTCACACTATATACGCTTTAAAAACAATTAGCATTTGATGGCTAAAAACCCAGTGATGATATTTGTATGTAGTTAAAATTGGAAACCTCTCGCCGAACAGTTTGTAGTTGAATTATATCATATACATTGAAACCCTTTTAATAAGTTTTCCGAGGGAGCGGCAAATTAAAACTTATTAAGCGTGAAAGCAGGAATTTCATTTGATATCTAATTTTGTGTTTTAACTAAAGTTACATTTATATTACAATCATTTAAGAATGTTTTATTATTTAAAAATGCTTTTAAAAATGTTTGTAAAGAACACATACACAAATAGTTTACCTGAGAGAAAATAGGATAGAGCAACCAAAACAATTTAATTAATATTTCACCACTGTTAAAAAAATATTTTATTTACAACCTAAATACTATTAAAACTTAGGTATAATAAATTAATTTATGTAACTAGCTAAGCTATTATACACTAATAAATTACTATCTGTAAAAAGAAGAGCTATCTATACTGCAAAAAGAATGCTAGAAAGTATCAAATAAATATTAAAAGTAGAATAAATCGGAAGTAGAATCACGGACAAGACAAAAATTCGAAATTGATTTTAGAATTCAAATCGGCACTTTTTCCATCATAAAGTCACATGTAACAGGAGATCAAATATGACAAAAGATGTTACAAGTAAGTCAGATGTTATTTTACTTGTCTTAAAAAAATGTACTATGTTTCCTGTTGACTAACTTGAAGAATGCATATTTTTTTTAAAGTATTATTTATGACTTTGACTTCGTACCTAAAACTGATTCCTTTTGGTGATTTTTACATGTATTTTCAAAGTCATTCTATCATAGTGACATCTTACTTACACCCAATGTCAATAAAGGCTATCGAATTCCATTTAAACATGTAATATTCAACCTTACCGAATCTCATCTACAGCGCATTTTTAGACAAATTATTGAAGGCATCGAGGTCATCGAATATTGGCAGACCCAAACTTTATGCAAAAATACATTATTTTATCCGTAATTAAATTTTTAAATTACAAATACGATTATTGTTGGTTAATAGAAAGGCGGCATGTAATAAAAAGGTTCAAATTGTGCAACAACGCAATACAGAAGTATATTTGTGAAAATGAAATATAATTTTGTTTCAATAAATTAACTATAGTAAAATCCCGTTTATTCGAAGTTGAGGGGACCGAAAATCAAGAAAAAAAGTTTGAATAACGATTTAGGATAATGAATGTAAAAATTTCAAAGATTCGATTCTTTTTTACATACTAACTTAAACATTCATAAATAACAAATAAGTTGTCAAAAAACAGTGTAAACAAATCACAATATTATTTTTAAAAACCACGATTATAATAGACTAAATACACATTCTTTAAAATGTCTTGACACTAAACTTAAATAGAAAGAGAAATGTCTGTATTAAAATTAATACAAATTAAATAATTGATAAAACACGGAAAAGTCTGAGGAACTTAACCGCGTACTAACATTTGTACAACAAAATATACAAAGGATACGTAAACAAAAATAATGATGGTAATAATGCGGAACAGAAGATTGGCAATCACTGATATTTGCAGCTGCAGTTGGGAGAACTAGAGAACTGCGTTACCTATAAGGGCGCAAAGATAATATTTGCTATCTTTTTCTAATGCACAGAAAACGAGCGAGAGAAAAAAGCATCGCGGCAAAAAATAAGTATTTCAAATCGAGGACGCACAAGATATATGTATTTGTCATCTTTTCTAATATACTGAGAGTGAGTGAGAGAACAAACAATGAGAATTAACTTTATGCGTCGTGAATCGGTATAGGGGCGGAACTACTCATTTTGATGGTCTTGGACTTTGGACAAGCACATCGCGTAGCGCATGTGTATTTTCCAGATTGCTGACATTTGAAAAAAATCTAATTAGGCGAAAAAGAGATTGACAAATTCATCTGATAGGGTCCAAAAATAGTTTTGAATAACGATATTCGATTTATAAGTACAATTTAGTATTAAAACTTTCCATAGGGACCACATTCTGCACCGAAACTTAGACTTGCAGCGAATTTCGAATAAACGGGGTTTTACTGTATTATAAATTGAGTTTTGTTTGTTGAAATTTAAATAAAAAATTAGATTATTAATTAGAACACATTCTTATTGTGAAGTTGTAATTATTCAGAATGTGTGATATGATATTTTAAATACTAATTAAATGTATTAATTAGAAAGATGAACATTCAAATAAAATATAAAGTAAATATGAATTAAATATATTAATTAGAAAGATATACATATAAAATCAATTTTATCGAAAAATATTGTTGTTGCGCCACCGGGATTCGAACCTGGATCTCTTTCCTAACCGGGGAAGGTGCTTTATCCAACTAAGCTACAGCAACATTATTTTTAACGACAATTTTCGACCCTATATGTTACCTTTTTGATATTAATACATTTAATCGTTCCATCATTTGACAGAGCCATCTACCTTATTTTTACAGAATCTCAAATACCTTTGAGTAAACTGATAGCAGACGCCAGAATTATCAATTCATTTTTATTAAATTTTGGACACATTGATACAACTTTATTATTTATCCCGGTGGCGCAACAACAATATTTTTCGATAAAATTGATTTTATATGTATATCTTTATAATTGATATATTTAATTCATATTTAAAATATCACAGACCGTCTGTTCTGAATAATTACAACTTCACAATAAGAATGTGTTCTCCTAAATAAGAAAGTTATACATATAAAATCAATTTTATCGAAAAATATATTTCTAATTAACACATTTATTAATTAGTATTTACAAAATTAGATTTTACTGTTTTTTTTACCTATTATTTTTATGTTTAGTGACATCCATAAATAAATATGAAAATAAATTATAGTATATTTAGTGAATACCTATCATAATGAGATGTTGACAATCCTTTGTAAGAGATACGACTACGTGTGACTCCATCACTTCGGCTGCTTCCTCCACGATCACTTGAAACATAAATGGATTTTAATGTTGCAATTTCATATGAAATCAAACCCAGAAAATTATTAATATTAAAATGAATATGAAACCTTCATTTCTGTGGAGCATGGAAAAATGAAGGATAACTTCGTACTCTTTCCTGGATTGAAATGTAAAATGAAATGAAGCAAGTAAACCAAAGAGAGTACCGAAGTGAGCACAGCAGCTGAATGAATGTGTGAGAACAATATATTTGCAATACTGCCTTCTCCTCACCAAAGCCCCAGCGCCCCTGGCTAATTCTGCAGTCTAATGTCAAACAGATGATCAAACACAACTTAAGTAATATATATGTATAGTAGAATCCCGTTTATTCTAAAATCACCACATCTTGAATTTTTGGGGCAAAATGTGGTCCCTCCGGAAAGTTTTCACACCAAATTGTATCTATTAATCAAATATTGTTATTCAAAGCTATTTTTGAACCCTATCAAATGAATTTGTCAATCTATTTTTCATCTAATTTGTATTTATTTGCCAAATAAAAAATGACCACACTCCGAAATGGACAAAATACGCATTACAAATTAACAAGATTAGCAGGTAGCTGACTAAAGTACATGCACTACGGCATGTCTGTTCATCGTATATTTGCATTGTTTTCTCTCATTTTCAGCATATTAAAAAAAGATAACATATGTATCTTGCGCGCCTTCGATTTTGAAATCTTTCTCTTTCTTATCACATATTAACGAAGCTCGTGTTTTTTTCTCACTCGTTTCTTTACATTAAAAATGATGATTGCAAATTGCAGATTTGAGAATATCAGTGGTTGACTATCTTCTTTTCCGTATTACCATAATTTTTTTTTCCATTTTGAAAATACATATATTATTTATTAGTATTATTAAACATAAACGCAAGAAAAATCTGTCATATGTAATTGATTCATCTGTTCCATTGTCAGTTATGAATTAGTAGTGAATCAGTTGTAAATTATCCTTATATGTTTTCAAGTAAATTCTTTTCTTTGGTAAAACAATTCCCAGAGTATTGTCATGACACAGAATTTAGGAAACCACCTATCAATCCTCAGATTTAAGACAAAAGTTCTATGAGTGAGCTAAAACCAAATGTAAGTATGTATTTTTGAAATTGTGAGAAACCTAACCTCCAAATGTAATTTTGAATCCTATCCTAGAAATTGAAGTGACGAGGTAACATTATTCGCAGTTATTTTTACAAATAGTATCTATATCCTTACAATACATTGTGCAAATCGGTATTATCATTAACTGGGCACATAATGTGATGATGATGATGATAATGATAATAATAATAATGTATTTATTCCAGCGTGATCGGGGTTTTATTTTATGAAGGCCCAATTAGCCATATTAGAAAAGTTATTACATGAAGTATGATTGTAAATAAAATGGCTTAACAAAGTGATTTCAAGAGACTGTTTGAAAATAACATGATGTTACGACAGGGACACACAGTAATGTGAATTACCAATAGGGGAGCGAAGAGCCCTCAGTTGGGACTGCAGGCGAGCGGCTCCAGAAGTAGTCACACCAACGATATGTGCATTCCTCAATGTATCCAAATCCAGTGCTTGAGTCAACTCATCAATTTTCACTTTTTCTTTTTTATACGCTACCTGAAAATTAATTAAAAGTGATAAAGAAACGTCAATATAATTAAAAAGACTTCAAACTAAAAATTTACAAAAATTTCCCATATAGTAGACTCCCAATTATCCAGCGTCATAACATTAATTAATTAACAATTCATTTTTATTAAATTTTGGACACATTGATACAACTTTATTATTAAATTAAAAATTAAATTAAATATTACTTTCAAATAATGGAACGATTAAATGTATTAATATCAAAAAGGTAAAATATAGGTTTGAAAATTGTTGCTGTAGCATAGTTGGATAATGCACCTTCCCCGGTTAGGAAAGAGATCCAGGTTCGAATGCCGGTGGCGCACAACAATATTTTTCGATAAAATTGATTTTATATGTATATCTTTCTAATTAATATATTTAATTCATATTTAAAATATCACAGACCGTCTGTTCTGAATAATTACAACTTCACAATAAGAATGTGCTCTCCTAACATATATTTTTAATAATTACTAGAAAAGAGCCTGTAAAACCTGATTGAATTTCGACTTCAGTCGTCCGTCAGACGCTGACTACTGTGTACTCTGTATAGATTGCTAGTATTGGATAAATACTGCACAAAAAGCCTCGTAATCACTTTTTAAATGGTAAAATATGGGAGGTATCTGTGAAAATGAATCATAAATATAACGCCAAATAAGCATAGAAGAATTAAATTCACTTTAATTCATTATTGAAGAATTAAATTCACTTTAAAATATTTGAATCATGAATGCCGACACGTTTTTAATACGAGTCATCAAAAAATGAACACATTTATCGCATGAATTAGAGGTTTTTCCTTTGTTCTTTGATTTTTTTTATAAACAATAATAAATATCTATGGGATCTTTTAGTATGTTATTTAAAATGACAAAAAAAACAAATTATTAAAAAAAAATCAACCAACTCGGACTTTCCGCAGTCTGTATTTTTGGTTGGTCTATGTAATTGGATTTACAATGTTATATCACTATTAATATATGTTGAAAAAGTTTTCTGTTTTCCTAAAATTTGTATGTAAAACACATGCATCCCGTTAAGTTGTTTTGTAGTAAACCGCTTATAATATTGCAATTGAAAATTTATTTTACAGAAACATTGGCCGTACTTTTGTTTCCGTAAGTACCCACTACCCAGCAAATATAATCCTGTTTAATTTGATAACAAATTCCTACAAACTAGGTAGTATTCATTAAGCTCATAAAATATAACGAGTTTTAACGTTAAATTATCTTAAATGATTTAAAAAAGATTAAAAACATGTCATAATGCTACATTTTGGAACAAACAAAACACGCTATAAATATCGACCTTTATTAAATTTCATCGATGTCTTTCTTAATATAATAATTAATCTGTAGTTTAATGTAGGTGTAGATTTATGGGAGAAGCACTGCTCAAAAAGTCACCTACTAAATTCTTTTTTCTTCAGCACTTGAAAATTTTGAAATATGGAAAAGAAGTACAGGTTGGCCAACAGCTATGAGACAACTGAAACCGAGACACACTCACACTGAGGTATTTATACTAGTGAAAAATGACGCACTATTTACATGAGCGCCCGGTACCGTTTACGTTAAAAAAATAAACTACCGAACAGAAATAGTTCAAAATAAGATGACAGAGGTGTAGGTAGTGTTCGAGGAAAAAGGTGTGAATACGCGCCTAAAAGCAGAGGCCGTGCTAATGACTCGCGCGCGCTTCCGTGGAGGGGGTAACGCCACCGAGGATATAAGAAGCGTTCTTCACTTGCTGGAGAAATTTCTGAAGATTCAACCTTGCCTTGGCATTGCCGTCCGCCATCTTTGTTTACGGGAGAAAATACTTACTCGGCCCGCGCACGGCGTACCGCTTGATAAATAATTGTGTTAACTATTCTTCGAACATTAAATAATAATTTCCTGTGAAATAAAATTAAGTAATCGTTACTCATTCTAAATAAAGTGTTCAGTTGAGACGTAAACTTCTACATTAACATATGTGCTGTCATTACGGTCAAAACGTGCTATCTTAAGTAATAATAATAAATAATTAGCAACTGAGTTTAATATTTTGTGAAATCAAAACAAACCAGACATTGTCTTGATTCACTGACAGTGACGTGCCCTCGACGCAAGGGTAGCTGTTAGATTTGTTTACATTTGTGTTCAGCAATATGGAAGACAACGCAAGTGTCATCAATTGTAATAAATTTTAGTTTTGTTTAATAATTGTAGCTTCATCCTTCAACTACTATCAAGAAATAATAATAATCGAATGACTTTATCCTTCATCTCTTACTAAAGAGCAATAATAATTTGTGGTTGGAGGAACATTCTGCATCTAGTTTACATCTATATTCTTCATCGTCATTAATTTTCATGGAAAGCTTAGCGATCTCTTAAATTTCATTCGAGAACAGCGACGTTTATTGATGTTCTAATAATTCATAATTTTCTGTTTGAAATCCCGCATAGCAACTACAGATAATCATCATCAATCAGGATCTCCCTTCTCGAAGCTGTATGAAGCAGCTTCTTGCAGCGACAGGAAGAATATCTTCGCATCATCTGAACTCACTCTAATATTTGTGTGTTTGCATGTTACAGATTCAGCGGGTGGTGTGCGTTTACTGCGGATACTGACTTAGGTCCTTGGCGCGGGTGGCTGGGTTGGTCGTCCGTGGCAGCTGATCTCGCACCGTCCCGCTGTATTGCTGCCAGCGAGTGACAACAAACTCTCCGCTCATCTACTGAAGCAGCGGGTGCATCCAAAGCCTGCGTAGAACCGGACAACGCAAGCTTTCGATACCGTACCGAGCCACCTACTGAAGTCTGGCCATTTTGGAACCAGGCCGTTTCTGATATTTTGTGAGCCTCTCCATATTGATAGCTCCTTCAGTTCTTTTCTCTCAATCAAACCGATGGGGTGACGTCAAGTTTTAATTAAATTTATAAACCATAACTCAAAATATTTAAATAAAACCCCTTTCTGTAAAATGTGTCGATTTATTGTGAGTACTAATGAAACAGTCAACCCTTAAAGATGTCTGTTTCGTTGATGGTCACGCATATTGTACTATGCAATAGGAAAGTCTGGCGTTATAGATTGCACATTTCTATTTTGTTTAGATTACTTAATTACGTGAGAACAACAGAAGTACATTTCATATTTTATTTCCTCCATATTTTTTGCAGATGGTGGACGAACTAAGTGTACTTTGACGTGTATGAAATGAATTGGAAAGGTAAAAGAATACTAATGTCAAACCCTCTAAGTATTTTAAAGTTTATCATTTCATTTGTACTATCATTAAATCCTGTGCACATGCTTCTGAGTCAAGAGTGAAAACTATCAGTGGAAAATTAAGAAAAGATCAAAATCAAAGTTTGTCACAAAACTTCAACTAGTGACTAAAATCCTTTCATAACGGTGTTGTAAACATTGAAAATATGAACTTACTTTTGATGTATCGAATTGTTTAAGGAGATCATCTTTCAGTATTTCTATCCAATCCCAATACAGAGACCACCGCTGCTCTGGATTGTAGTTATTGGCGCTAATGTTGCTATTAAATACAACCTTAGGATACTCGGTGTTGCCTCTTAACAACCGCATCTAAATTAAAAAAAACAATTGTTATAAATTATGAAGCATCTGGGTAAAGTGAACTTATTATTTTTTTAAATATGTACGAATACACTATGATGGCTCACAACTAAAGCAACAAACTGCCAAGTTGAATGGACTGCAACAGAAATACCCAGTGTATTGAATACACATGTTCACATATAACTAACTTTTACAGAAGTATTTTAAACCTGGGTTGTAATATAAAAGAAATTTGAGATTGTGTGTTGAAATCATATTCTGCATTAAACAACTCATACAAAAAGGATATTCCAGTCTAAACCTCAGATTGTTAATGCAAATGGTTAAATGGTATGTGTTCTCGATATCACTTTATGGAATGGAAGCACGACACCTACCAAAGAAATCATAAAGCGACATGGAAGCATTTGATATGTAGTTCCATAGAAAAATGGTCAAAATCAGCAGGATGGATAGCAGACGTTGTCATTTGGATGAATAAAAATGAAGAAATAGTTAAAACAATAAGTGAGACATGTAATGAGACCATCCATCTCAAAACGCAGGGAAATATTGGTGGAAATCAGTGCTCTGGAAGAAGGAGAACATGATAATTGAAGAACCTGAAACAACGGTTTGATCAGTCTATTGTAGAGCTTTTCTTGGCTGCAGCGAACAAAGTGATGATAGCCAATGTCTGTTGAGCATTTAAAGTGTGAGAAGAACTCAATTGTATAACATTTTCACCGGTGAAAGATTTATTCATTTTTAAGAAGTTTATAAATGTGTACATACTATCTCTATCACTCATATTCAGACATAAATTTGTGATCAAATCTTGCTTAGGGACATATAAAAATTGTGGAAGATTTTAATAAATAACTCACCTCTAGTTCTTTCAATTTAAAATTTAATTCCTGTTCATTACAAAAAGTCATGTTAGCCATTTGACTCCTTAAATTTTCACAAGAAAATTCAAAAGGCTCCATGTTGTATACGTTGTCAGATTGTAGTTTTGGTCGATGAACATCAATTTCTTCATCTGCATCTTCATATATATCTTCATCTCTGTATATATCTTCATCTTCGTATATATCTTCATCTTCGTATATATCTTCATCTTCGTATATATCTTCATACGATTCGTCATCTTCAAATGTCTGTGGGATCTTTTTAAAAGTATGTATTTGTTTATGCAGATTTTGGTAATCAGACAGTAACAACCATTCCACAATTGCGGGTCTATTCCCACCCTCGAAATTCTTTAAGAAAACCTTCAAATTAAAGGGTAAATTAAATCGCCTTATTACTTGTACCCCATGTGGCATATTAAAATATACTGCGGTTTGTGTGACATCAAAAATATGATTTCGGGACTGGAGGGATTTCAATACAGCTTGATACGATTCAATTTCATACAAACTGTCCCTCAAGTTATTTTTCAGTTGACGATTCTGCCAGGTGCTTTTTCGCAGTACTTTCAAATTATAATTTTTAAGATTTTCATTTTTGGATTGTCCTCCGATTCGTATTAGTTTTTTTGTGACACTCAACAACCCTTCTAAAAATTGATCCAAGGCGTGGTTAGTACAGGACACCACAAGAATCGGATTAAACTGTGCGTATACCCCTGGTGGTTTATTCAAATAACAATTTTCCAACAGAGATGCAGCAATTTTGAGGCCTATAAAAGATTTTCCCGTTCCAGGTGGGCCTTGAATAATGACGAATTCTCGACATAACGCCATTTTGTACGCCTCGTATTGTGATTTATCCAAGTCAAAGTTTGCTGATGAAGGCCAGTAATATATATCATCCAGGATTACTTTACTGCCGTTAATCAATGTGTAATACATAAAGTTACGGATGTAACGTGGATTCCGCTCAATGGTCTGCAATATTACCAAAAATATTATAAATATTATATAAAATATTATTGCAATAATTCGAACCGCTTTTATTCAAAACTTTCAAACACTTCAAGACTCAAATTGTTAACAGTTTCATACTTAATCAACCCCTTTAATACAAAAACCCGAGTAACTCGTAGAACGAAATAATTTTCAGGCCTTCGCGTCATAAATTAATATATTTTTACATCCCATAATCTGAAAATTTTGAGAAAGTTATAAAAAAATGTGTGCAGTTTTTTGACCACGCACCCGTATGAAACGTTTTTTTATGTATTTTGTGATACCTGCCGACACAACGCGCGTCCGAGCCTACTTTGTGTGGATCCTCCTTTATGTACATATTATGCCGCAATAAAATTGGGTAATTCTGTGTACGCTTTCTTCGGTTGGTTGCTTTGACAGTTTACACCATAGAATAGAGAGATATTGTTTGTGTTAATTGTTTTTACTCGGATGCGTTCAAGATTGTTTTTCGTCTATTCTAAACTTCCCTTTTGATTCTTTTTACTAATAACAGTGTTTGTGTTTTTAAAATATATTTTTTTAAAGATTGACATTTTGTATTATTTCACGTGAAATTTTTTGAATGATTCCGAGACACTGGCGGAAGCGTGCGCTCATTTGATGCAGTGGTAAAATGTATATTGCGGAAGTGTCAAAAAATGAGACAAGCAAAAATAGATGATTTTTTCAATCCAATTAGACAATTAAAGATGTTTAAATTTATTCTTATTATTCAGAATTTAGTGTTATGGTTATTAGTCACTGTGTATTTTATTTAATGATAGTTTAATTTCCTGAGAACATTTTAAGGTTAGAATCTTTACTTATTATGAGAAATAGATCTAATATTCACACTAATTAGTTTCAGTAAGTACATGCATATAATAAATTACATCAGGATTTTGTATTAGTATAATGAATACTGTTTTCGAGATGATTTTGCGAAACATATATGCGTTTCACAAAATTAGTGGCTTTTTTCATGACTTTTGCAATTTTTTACGATCATGTAAAAATTTGTAAAATTAATTTTTTTTGGTCCCTTGAATTTCTTATTAATGGGGTTCCGCGTAATACGAATTAAATTTTTTCTGATCCCTTGAACTTCGAATTAATGCAGTTCTACTATAACCCTTTTTGTCATAAATAAAATGAATAATTACAATATAGTATTAATATTATTTAATACAAATTAAATTAATCAATTAGAAAGATATATATACAAAAAATCTATTGAAAAATATTTAGTTGCTACCAGGATTTGAACCTGGACCTCTTCCTATCCGAGGAAGCGCGTTCTCCACTTTCACTATAGCACTAGAACATAAATATAAGCATATTTTTCTAGCTGATTTATATATATATTTGGGGGTTAGGACGGTGGTTAAATGAAATACATGTGATTGGCGCGTGTTGAGGTTTATTGTGACAAATGATAAAAACAATGAAGACAGATAGAAATGAATACAGTGAATGAAGATGTAGGAAATTATGAAATGAAATGAATTGGTAGTCTTGCTCGGCAAAGGCGAGCCGGCAAGACCACCATTGTGAAACGCTGAAACTCGAGAGACTGTCTGGCGGTGAATTGAGCCAGATTTGTGGCAGCAGCCGGCAGCGCTGTCGCTAGCGTCGATGCCGACTGAGATGGCGGTAGATTTGAATTATGGTCGCTACATATATATTAAATAACACAGAACTATGATCTGAAAATGCAACTTCACAACAAAATGTGTTTCCATAATATTTTTTGCCTAAAATAGTATTGGAGACTTACTGTCCTATTCCAGACAAAGCGGTAACGCACAAAAGACGTCAGCTATTGTGTTCAGTGATCATTAGAATTAGCCATATTTTGTGTTCAATTTTATACAATACATGTATTTTTGATCACTTTTTAGACTCAGGTTATCAGTTATTAGAATCAGGATATTAATAAAAGAATACTAGTACAGTAAAATCCCGTTTATTCGAAATTCGCCGTAAGTCGAAGTTTTGGAGCATAATGTGGTGTCTCTGGAAAGTTTTCATACTAAATTGTACTTATAAATCGAATATCGTTATTCGAAGCTGTTTTTGGACTCAGATGAATTTCGTATTTTGAACGTATTTTCCACATAATTCGTTTTTTTTTTGTCAAATGTCCGTAATCTGGAAAATACACATTACAAATTAACAAGAAAAGGTTGACAACTGACTGACGAAAACACGCACATGTGCACTACGCGATCTGCCTGTCAAAGTCCATCTAAATGGGTAGTACCCGCCCTTATACCGATTCATAACGCATAAGGTTCGCATTGTTTGTTTTCTCACTCATTTTCAGTATATTAAAAAAGAATGACAAATATATCTTGCGCATCTTTGATAAATCTTTATCTTTATTCAGTATTGTCCAGGCCTTAGTCAAACGCATCACAAAACTTTTTTTTATCCGAAGCTGTTGGTCACGCTAGCTGTCACCAGGCATGTTCAGTTTGTTTTATTTTAACACGTTCTTCTCAAAAAAAGAGTACACCCAGAAATACCAGAAACAACGGGTCATTTTATCAAAAAACTAGTGATGAGCTTTAAAACACGAACCATGAGCCAATCATTTATATCTTTGAATCACACTCACTATCAGTGATTGCATATCTGGGAATATCGTAATTCGTGATTAATTTTTTTTGTTAAAAAATCTATTGATTTTCTTTCACCGCCGTTTAAATCGATTATCACTTGAATCAGTGCCATCTTTTTTGGATTTACGTAATTTGATTAGCGCCATCTATTGGAATATGTTCTTTCAACACACTCACAAATGTCAGATGTATCAATTTGAAAGTGAAACATATAAGTTTGAAAATTTGTTGTCAAGTTACTATGTTGGTGTAGCATAATCAGTTAATGCATTTCCCCGAATAGGAAAAGATTCAGGTTCGAATCCCAGTAGCAAGAAAAATACTTGTTTCCTACATTTGTTTTCTATTATTGTCGTTATGATTATTACAACGATATTGGTGAGATTTAAAAAAAATTCTTTTAACATGAAAAATATTCTGGTTTTCATGGTTTCATGTTAACTGATTTCCATTGTACAGATATTCTGATAAACAAAATGTTTTATTTGATAAATTCAACTCACCTTTACATTTATAATGTAGTCTTCAAAGGGAAAATTGGCAGCCAGAGAAGGACTCTGTAAGGCTTTCAAGATATGCAAATAAGGCGGGAAGTATGTCTCACTTTCAACCAGCAAATAATTTTTAGCAAACATATCTTCAGTGATTGGATGATCACATAATTCAACTGAAATCTGCAAGAAATCCATTTACCTATATATATATATACAGTCAAATAAAATATATGTATATACAGCAGGGATGCTTGTTTATTATACACCAGTTTTAAATACGTCCTGATGAAGCTTGAGATAAGCGAAACCAGCTGACGTATAATATAATATAACGTTTAACACAAAGTGATTGTTATTTAATTTAATACATATATATTTATCCTAAATGTTTTATAAATATTATATTATGTCTTACTTTTCCATTATTGACATCATCACTATTTTCTACAGAGCAGAAAATAATTGTGTCAAAGTCATCACAAGTTAGGCAGATAAGTGATCCATACATGAAACGTTTGGAATTGCTGATTTTACTTTTAGTCATTTTAGATTTATTATAAAGTTTTTTATCAAAACATATTTCTACTGTTAAAACACCTCTCTTGAATCTGTAATCCAACAGTTTTGAATTCTTGTAAAACCTATAAATAAATAAAACATTTTAATGTTTGGTTTGAACATAGAATGTTAATGTGCTAAATCTAATTTTATTATATAAGTTATTAATCACACCATCGATTGTCAACTTAGCAAACATGTTGGCTAAGAAAAAGTTTCGAGATTCATTAAAGATAACTCCACTTAACACATCCAGTACTGATAACACGCCTCACGTAACCGTACAAACTTCCGCCTGGCATGCTAGGCATATTCTAACGATCTAATACTTTAAAAATATTTCAAGACCGCTTTTTGTCAGTATTTTGCATCAGCACATTATATTTAGTCAGTTTTTAACTTATATTTATATTATGTGGACATGAAAAGAAATCAAATGTCACTTTGTTACATGTTAACTTTGCATATCAAAAATCAAAAACTGCAATTTTAAATTTGCTGCCATAATCTATAAATTAATCGCAGCAGTACATGATTACAAAATGGTTAGAAATTATTCAAATTTATTATAAAAATGGAGAAAACATTAGCAATGCACTTCATAAAATTAATGCTGTTTTCCCGCAAATTAATGTGCCAACTTAATCAATTGTACGCCAAGAATCCAAAAACCATTGATGTCCTTAAATCCAACATCATTTGTGTCATTGCAGATATATATATCCATTTATGTGAATCCGTTATTGAAAATTTTGCCCAAAGAGTCGTCATAATTCCCATGTGCATTAATTACATTGATACCAATAAATACGAACATTTAAAAAAAAAAAGTTTTTTCATTGATTTAAAATTGCAGTTCTTGTTGCGCCACCCTATATTATGTAAATGTATTTTAGTGACTAGTAAATAAATATAATATTTTACAAACTATGTGCTACTAATATTCATCTAGAAGTTACCATATTCTCCATTGTGTTTTACAAGCAAAGGTGATTTTTACTTGTCAAAAAATTCGAAACTTTAAAGCATAATAATTTGTTGTGATATTTATGACCTAAACTTTTTTTTAAATCAAGGCACTAAATTCTACTAAAAAACATGTTTTTTTTGTAAAAATCAGAAAAGTTAACATATTTTCAATATATACCAGAAATGCTTATCAAAGTTTCCAATGGTTTATCCAAAAGAGGAACATTATCAGATTTCAAACATTGTAATATATATTTTTTAATAAACTATATTTAATAACTAAAACTAATTAATTAACTAAACTAACTTGAGAAATTAATACATAAGTATAAGAAGAAATAAAATAATTAATAAAAATGATTGATTTACTTGCATACATAATATTGTACAAAATATATTAATACAATTAAAAAGTGTGATGAAACAGTTAGGGCAACAGGAACATAGAAATGTTGATGCTCTATTTAGTTATCATATCAATAAAATGAGGTCTAATTCAATGCTTGTTGTTGTAAGAGCTAAGCGCATTATTGTGTTTTAATTTGAATTCTAAGGGTTTGTCGGCCACCTAAGCAATTAAGAATGTTTGCATTGTTAAAGGTAAATATTAATCAAAATAAAACAAAGTTACCAATGTTGCTCTGGAATTGTGAGGATTATCTATTGTGCATGCTGAACATATAATTCCGTTTTCTTGATTTTTGGGATTTGTTACTTTGTTTGGGCAGTAGATTTTATTGGCCTATTCAAATATTACCATTTTTGCAAGTACAGGGTGAATATTATGTTCCTGGCCGATTTTATTTGTCCGCCATTTTGGTTTGGCGGACATTTATCAGTTCGCATTTGATAGTCGTAGATAGACTCAACGTGTTAAAAGTCATTAAAACATTTTATCTAAATAATCGTTTGACTATTGGAAAAAAATCATCACGAGCGACAAAGCTCATTTCGACTTGGTGGGTTTTGTTAATAAACAAAACAACCAATGGGGCACTGAAAATCCTCAATTGATACACCCACGCAGAGTTACTGTATGATGCGCCATATGAACTGGCGGAATCATGGGACCCTATTTTTTCAGGATGCAAGAGACAATGCTGTAACCATTAATGGTGATCGATATCGTCACAAATTTATTGATGGCCAAATTGGGTTGAATCGGCCTGCAACGTATGTTTCAACAGGATGGTGTCCCTCATACACAGCCCGAGCTACGCTTGTTATTTTGCGAGAAATTTTTCCTGGCTGTAAAATGTTAAAAAGTGGTGATATTGACTAATCTTCTCGATCACCTGATTTGACAGCTCCTGACAATTTTCTGTGGGGGTACTTGAAAGGTAAGGTCTACGCCGATAAGACAACAATTCCTATTCAACAGGACAATATTCAAAATGAAATAGCTGAAATAACACAAATAACATTCATGAAAAATGTGGTTAATATATGGCACGCATTTGTGTCACTGCCAAAGGTGGTCGGTCACTTGGCCGATGTCGTATTCCGTACATAATTGTAATAAATCAAATAATTGATAAATAAAAATCGAATTAAAAAATTGTTTCATTTCCTAGTTATTCAAAAACGACATCAGCCTGCAACATAATATTTACGCTGTAGTCAGAACTTTTATGACATAAGGCAAAACCCATTTAAAGAGAGTTAATTTTATTATACCCATCGAAAGAATACCACTTTCATATTTAGGAATGTCAAACAAAATTTGTTGTAAAACAACGACCTATTATTTATTTTACCGATTACCTAAATAATTTTACTTTTTCAGAAGTTACATTTTTTTTCCCAAAACTTTTGTGTTTTTGACGTTTTTATGCATATTTTCATTTTGCTGTAATGTTCTGGTTCCTAACCTAACGTATTAGTGTGGTATTACTGAATTAATCGAAAAAATTCTCTAAATTTTGTAATTCTTGTTGTGGTGGATTTTAAAAATAGTCCATACAGAAGAGTATCAGTATTGTCAAGTGCAAACCTTTTGAGCCCCAATGTGCCGCATTTGGTGGATTGGCGTAGTTACGCCACTGATCACTATTAATTTTCATTAATAAAATGCAAATTACCTGGCCCCACTGGGTTTTCCTTTATTTTTCAACTGATAATATTCCTTTATAGCGTTTCGCAATGGTGCTATGAAGTCCTCACGCATTAGTCGAAACTGAACATCCAAGTAATGCTCTGTATTTTTGTATGCGCCATTCACAATATTTGGCGACAAGAAATCGGGCTCTCGAAAGAGGTCTTCTTTTGATGGCATTACTTCAATTTCTCTAAAGTTATTGGGAGGCAGTTCAATACCTCTCCTCACATCAGAAATAGAACAATGCTTAATTGAAAGTGCCTGAAAAGCAAATGTTTATATTATTCAGAGGCGGATTTAGGTTGTCCGAGGCCCCCCGGTGCAAAATAATTTTGAGACTTTGCCACCTGATATAAAAATTTATACATTGGAACCGCGGGTTATGAACAAATTCTCTGATGAAAAATGTCTCAGTTTGCGAACATGTGCTCTGAAGTCTGAGAACTTGGAAAATGAGTGGGCATTAATTTCATAATAGCGTTCATTCTAAGCGGACTGCTGTTTAAGTGCGTTCTACATGTTGAGTGTATTGTATTTATCGGACTGCAACTCAAGTGCATCTTTCGTTGTTTTTATTTAAAAATTTAATTAATGCTTAATTGAATCGTTTTCTCCTATAGAAGAAAAATTTGTTTACACTTATTATTATTTTTGTTTTATTACTTCCAATTCCTTTCTAGTTAAGATTATGAATTTTTATTATTTTGTATAAGATTTCAAGCATGAAGTAGATAATATCGATACTCCCTCTCCAAACACAAGAGTTAGTCTCTTTTTTGGAAAGGTAAGCGATTAAAAATATGTAATTTTAGTAATGTACAATACTTAATTACTCAATATAAATATAATAACTCGATACTCATATTATAAAAATTGTAAAAAATTTCAAAATAAAAATAAAAAATAGCTATTTTCAGGAGGTCCGGAATGAATTAATCCATTTTACATTGATTCTTATGGAACAAATTAAGTTCGTAACCCGAGGTTCCACTGGACATATTACATGTACACAATACAAAAAAAAAAGGATATGTCATAATATACTTCATTAATTCTAAACTTAAAATGTTCTTTTCTAGACATTTAATCAGTAAATAAATCTGTAGTTGACATTTAAGAATATTGTTTTCAATAAATAAAATAGAGGAACAACTCGTTTCGCTTTGAGTAAATAGTAGAATTTTTAGGTTTTTTGTGGCCCCTCAGTTATTGGAAGCAACTGTCAAAACAGTTCTGTCTTATTGACGAGGGGCAATATAAATATATAACATCGAGCATACTGATGACTTCATATCTCCATGGGTCTCGTCATTATGACAGAAAATCGTAGGTGAGTGCTAATTCTAACAGTAAATAGTAAAACCTTGTATTGCGAAATCCAAAAAAAAAATGTAGCGCAGCTTTAAAGAATGCTTTAAGACATCAGTTGTGAATTTAATATGAGGTATAACATAATAAGGTATTATGCAAGTAATGGAGGATATTCTGTATGAAGGCTGTATGATAAGAACCCATGTTAGGGAAGGAAAAGTATTAAATTTATTTGATTTTATGTATTTCTCAACATAGTTTCACTTCTATATTTATTTAGATATACTTAGTTCAGAGATATTCCAACTTTTTTAAGCCATCAGGAAAATATGATTAGTCAAACTCAGTAAAATAGGCCTCTGTTTCGGCGATGACTTCCTCATTTGACGTGAACCGCTTTCCGCCAAGCCATTTTTTCAATAAATCACATGGGACCAAATCTGGATAATAATAAGGTGGATGAGGCAGCAATTCATAGTGTAATTTGACCAGTTTTGCAGAGGCAATTATGGACAAGTGAGCTGGTGCATTGTCATGGTGAAAGAGCACATTTTTCTTCATCAAATGGGGCCGTTTTCTCATTAATTCAGCGTCGAATCGGTCCAATAAATCAGCCTCGTGATTGTCCTTCCCTTCTCCAAATAGTTAATGAAGATGATGCCTCGCGAATCCCATAAAACGCTGGCCATGACCTTTCCAGCCAATGGAACCGTTTTCGCCTTCTTTGGAGCAGGTCTTCACCAAATCCACTATTTGACTGTTCTTTGATGTGATGGATCCATGTTTCATCAGCAGTCACGAAACGCTGCACTCTTTTGAATTGCGCTTAAACATGTCCAAGCATGTGCTTCGAAGTTGTCATGCGATTTCGTTTTTGTTCCACTGTGAGCAAACGCGGCAACCATCTCACCGATAGCTTTCTCATGCCCAATTTCAAATTCAAGCCTTATAAATAGTATGCACCTTCTGTTTATGCGCCTTTGTTCCTTCGATTGGCACACCTGGGATGTCTTGTTGTTGCTATTGGTTATTTATTTGTATGAATATTGCCGCCTTTTCGGAGTTTGAAGAGCGCGCTAAACGACAAGGCGCAATTGCATCCAGTACACCGTACAGTTAAAAGATCTCAATAATCTGTGCACATTTCGGTCAGTCAGCTATCTACCCAGAAAAATAAGAACAACACGTCATAGCAGTCTACGCCAGAGCATCAGTGAGCTCAATCATATTTCATATCTGACCATATTATCAATAGGAAACCAGGGAACCACAGCTGTCGAAAGCATTTACGGGAAAAAAAGAAATCGAATCACTGACCGATATTGCTCTTTTTTCCATGGTTGCAAACAAACACAAACTTGCACTTTCAACAGCTTAACCAAAACAGAACTATTTCATAAATCTGTTTGAAATATTGACAGGCGTCATTTGAAAGATGGTGTTAAATAATGGTATACAGATTTTGCATCAGTGGAGCTCATCAGTTAAACACGGCTACTTATCATACAGCCCTCGTATATAGAAAAGTCTGAATAACAAATAAGCAAATGAATAATAATAGAGGAATTAAATTAGACATTTTACAAAGCATTATATAATATTATAGTGTAAGATAACTTATTCAGCACAACTTGGAATTTGGAAATATTCTTGTAAATTCTAAATGTTATGCAAATATAAAACTTTAATTTAATTTTAATTAAAAATTTAATTAAAAATTTAATTTTAATTCTATTTAATTGTGGCGCCGCTACAAATACTGAACGTTTTCCATTGGTTCAATGCATCTTTGATCTTTTATTTTTTTATATTGTATAGAGAGTTGAATTTTGAATTCAGTGAATTCATGAAGATTACGATCCTCAATCGTGAGAGACCGACGTGGATGAATAATTAAATTATATATATAAACTGTATTACGGTGTATTCCTTGTGTATGGTTTCCTGTAAAACTGACTGAATTGAAGGTATACACTATGAAACTGAAGCTGACAATCAAGTTATAACGTTTAAAAAGCTTTTTACCTTTTTATTTCCATTGAGAATGCAGATAATAAATTTAACTTGGATTTCTTTCAAAAGTTTCCTAGAAATTGTTTCATTTTGAAGACTCTCCAATGAAATTTTTACTGTATCAAGTAACATTTTCAATGTGTCTACTGCTGTGCTCGGTGTTAAATCAATAACTGCTTCAGAAAACTTCAAAACATTTAGAAAAAAATTGTCAATATCATTCCAGAAGAGACTATTGCGTTTCTTGTCTACTATGTTGACATGTGGTAAACCCATGATGTACTTCTGAAGGTAATCAATAAATTTTGATTTACAAACGATAATTAGTGTACTCTTTTTTGCAGTATCGAATTCAGCAGCACTCGCTTTAGAGAGACACTTGACAAATAAGACTATCATGTCTGGTTTGGGCTCAGCCTCGAGGAAAGCGTTCAGATTATTAATTTCAATACTTAAAGTTGTCAACACATTTTCTGGATACATTTCTGTCAGTTCTAATAACTTTTTGAATCCTAAACCAGGCTGTCCTTTTTGAAAGGGTCTTCCACCTGAAATTGTTAATGTTAAATTAAATTATTTTTACAAAGAATGTTTAAATTAGGATACCTCAGTACAGTACATTTTAGAAGACAAATTAACGAGATTACAAAAATTATAATACATATTAACTAATACACTAAATCCCCAATTAACTAGCTGCATTATTTGGGAAATATTATTAATTCATTTATTTTATTTGATAAACAAACAATTGATAAATAACAAATTAAAATGTAAAATAATTAAAAATAATAATATGTATTACTTAAAAATGAGCGTCCACTTACATATTCCCATAGCAATTCTTATTATGGACATTGCACACAAATTGATTATTTTTCCTTGTATAGAAAACAAAGTTTTTTTTTTATACATTATTACAAATGTTCAGGCAAATAATAAAATTAATGGCATATCTTGTCCAATTTCGGTAAAGTATCTAAGGGATGTAGGAATGTATATAATATAATTTTAATTATACTTATAATTAAAAATATAAACCAAACAACAAACAAAAGTATTCTAAAACTGGTCTTTACAAGTTATTTAAAATACATTTAATAAAATATGTACTTTTTATTTTGGAACAATATTCAAATATACAAATTTATTCTTTCTAGGAACATGTTGCGAATGCGTTTCCGCCCGCAGAATATAATACTTCCTTTTATTTTGTTACAAACAATACAATTATTCTTTCATATTTTTCCCACCATTTCAGGAAGCTTCAAAAGTATTTTATCTATCCCATGTTTGTCTGGCGTCTCACTGATGATCAATATGTTTATATTACTGTAATAACTGCTGCCTCATGTTCTTATCACATCACTTTATTGGAGTCACCTTGGCAACCTCTTAATCCTGTGCGATATACTTTGTGCTCATTGTACCACTTTCATGCGTCACTTTACTTGAAATATTTTAAAACACAAATATCTTTTTCTTTTATACAGGGTGTCTCGTAGCTAGTTGTCCAAACTTCAAGAATAGATAAATCAAGTAATTTAGAATGAAAAATATTCTTGATAATTTGTCGATTTTCCCCCTGCCTGGCGAATTATTAACTTTCTATTTTTTTATTTTTCAAAATTCGCATTCAAAAAGTTATTAAGTCATATATAAGTATTATGTTATATATTCCATATATGAGAGTTTGATGACCTCAAACTGACCCACTGACCTAGAATTAGCAGGGTGGAAAAAATATAAGTAATATAATCAAAAATTGTAACATGTAATGAAAGATCGTTTATTTATTTTTCAATTATTACCTTGCACTCATTGAACAAAATTATGTAAAAATGTGAAATTGAATAAAAAAAATTAAAAAAAGACATTAATTTTTGATTGAACTTGGTTAACTTTGATTGTGAAAAGGATCATCTGAAATTTGTGAAAGTATAATGCTCATTAGCTTACAAATTTCGTATATAGTAACTGTCTGATGGTTATTTAATTTGTGTTGTCAAATCGGGAGCCATTTTTAAATGATTCAAAGCGCATTTTAAATAAATACCTAATTAAAATATGCTTTGATAAAGACATGTCAGTCAATATGAAGCTGAATATAAAGTATTCTTAAATTGTAGGTTCCCCAAAATTAGAATCATATCTACGTACTCCGAATTACTACTCGTATGGCATTTTATGCAATATTACAAAAACACAAGATCTTTGATCAAATAATCACTTTTTTATTAAAATTTTAAACAAACGAGAGTTGACTCAGTACCGCATTACCGCACAGTGCAAACTAACATGAATTTGTATCTGAAAGCATCTTTCAAATACATGAAACTTTTACCACGAGCTGATATCGACAACACAGTAGTTTTTATTTATTTAAAAGTGCATCTTTTCGTTTTTTGAAAATAAACAAGTACCTATGTGGTTGTTAAAATTAAAATAATATTCACTTAATTTAAAAATTTTAATATCGGAAATTGAATTACACAGATGTGCGAAAACAGACTTTTTTCCAAAGTAAATATACTTTCAAAGTAAAAATCTTTATCCTTCAATTCAATGACACGGCATCTGAAAAATGAATTCCCTAAGTCTCGAGGAGATTTTTATATATGACGTAAATATAAATAAAAATTTGCTATTATTTTTAAACCCCCCATTACTCGCTATATGAGAATTTATTTAACCTTAATATAAAATACAATATCTCATTCTAGTAAATGGACCTACTTAAATTATAATATTTTATATTCATTAAAATATTTTTCGTTCTACAGATAATTAAAAATAAAAATGTTTACAATACTTACCTACTTACATTGTAAAATATAAACATCCATCCAATATTACGTTCCGCCATATAATTTTAATATGCGAAGTAAAAAGGGATCAAGACTGCTTATTGCAGTCATGAATGGCATCATGTTACTTATGATAAAGAACACCGTTACTAAGCGCGATTCAATTCGCGCTCATGTTCAGATATTTTGCACACGTGTCTTTTTAAATGATTCTAAATGATGAGGGCGCGTATGTTTCCCCGTATTTTAACATACATTTTAATAAACAGCGTACAATGTTTTCATATTTACAATAAATCGTATTTATGTTAAATATTATTACTTTTATGAATTGTGATAAACCATTTTTAATTTATTGTTTTAACATTTTAGTTCAGTTTTTAATTTGAATCTTATTTGCATTCTAATATAATTAACTTAAAATATAGAATTATTAATTCCACAAAAAATTATATTTTTATTTCTGGTTCTATTTAAATTATATAAATTCCATATAAAATTATATTTTTAATCGTTTAATTTAAATAAATGATGGTTTTATAATTATTTACACACATAGGTTGTGCGTAACTTTGGTGTAATTATTTATGTGGGACTTTTGTGTAAACACAATTTTTAATGCACATTGATGTGCATTAGTATTATATTTCGTGCGACATTTCTGTTTTTTCCATTGCTGAATATTACAAGATTAGAAGTACAAACATACATACCGATCTATATTTTCGATTACTAGGTAAGCTATTTACATTTTTTTGTTTTATTTTCCATTGAATATTTTGATTCCCTTGTTTTTTTAATTATTTTTGGTAATTTACAGTGCTTGCGTTTATTTAAAAATTCTTATGAACTTCATTTTAATATATATACGCAATATTTAAATAAAGTTTGCTCGGTGGATGAGTGGGCGAACCAACGTTTTAAGTTAGCAAAGTCGAGAGCTCAGTAAGCTATGCAAGTACCTATAGATATGTGCATATGTATTCATGAGGGCATACTTAGATAAGGTAAATCAGCTGATCTAACATTTTAGTAGGAGTAATTTCTATAATATTGTATTTTGAGTGTTTTATCCATTAATTAATCAGCGAATCAATTTATAAAATTTGTTATGAGTTACTTTAATGGCAGTCCAACGTTTTACAAAAGATAAGTAAGAAATATTGTAAAAAAAAATGCTATCTTTGAATTCGCATAACTCCGTTAACTGTAAATATTTTATCAAAGTATAAATAACATTTTCTGTTCAAAATTGAATGAAGAAGACTCCCCCAAAGTTTTTGCTACTAGCTATGAGACATCCGGTATATTATTGATCCTTGTGTAATACAAGACACATACATTGAAAAATTGCTATTGTTAGGAATAAAAGAAAAACAATAATGCATCTTGTAATAAACTTAGCATTTTATCAAAATTTCAAATTGGAGAATGAAAAACAGATGAACCGGGCACGTCAACATATCCTGCCAGATTGTAGAATACAAATTTCAAGTAAATGAAAAACAAACTATGAATATTCGAGTTATCCGTACATTGAAGGATATTTCTGAGATGAAACATATATATGCGCACAGATATGTATTTTAGTAGATTTTATTAAAATACCATCAATACTTTACTAACTTTGTCCTGCAGCTTCACCATGCGCCATTTTCCTGAAAAGAAAAAAACAATTAAAGATAAAAACATTACAAGTGTAAAGGGTAAAAGTGTGAATGTTATATATCGTACAGTCTAAAAAAATTAAATCAGTTATCTATTTGTTGTTTTTATTTTTTGGCTAAATTCGTACTTAATAATCATAACATTATTATTGTCAAGTTTTTTCAGAATATAGTTCTTTACATAGCATTTTTCAGAACACAGTCTCCTAGTATATATCACGAAAATAGCCATACTTGTAAGAGTTCAGAATAACCACGCCTATACATTACCATGAATTTTATCTCAATCTTCTCCATCAAATAATTTTTTTATATTAATTAATTTCAGGGTATTTTTTTCATAGTAATTCATTTATATGTATATAGTTTTTATCATAGTAATTTATTTCTGTGTGTTTTTTAAAATTTAATTAATTTCTGTATGTTTTCTTTCCTGTGAGTATGTCTTTCTGCGAATTTTTAAATTTTTACAAAAAAGAAATACAGAGAAAAATTAATACCATTTAAGGAAAATACATTTTAGTTGTGAAGTTGCTTTTTCAGAACATAATTCTGTGGTATTTAATACTAATTAAATTAATCAACTAAAAAAATCTATCGAAAAAATATTGAGTTGTTTCCAAGATTCGAACCTGGACCTCTTCCTATCCGGGAAAGCGTGTTCTCCACTATCGCTACAGTCCTCAAATACATTTTTGACAAATTTGGAACTTATATTTTGCAATATTTCAAATTGATACATCTATTATTCCAATTTTAAAAGCAATCAACTTTATATTATGGTGAATCTCAAATGCCTTTGAGAAAAACCCGATAGGAGACGCCAGAATTTAATTAGTTAATTTTAAACGTGTTTTCCTTATTATATAAGTTGTAATAAAACTTCTAAATTTAATGAAATATTTGTTACTTTTTTTTTTCTGTACATGTTTCTAATTGATTCATCATATGTTTTAAAATTGCAACTTTATAACAAAATATGATATTTTATTTGATCATGGGAAAATAGAAAATATATATATATTTTTTAAATATTTTAACATAACCACAATTGATTTTTTAAAAATTAGTACAAGTTAATACATAACAAGCTCAGATATAATAGAATTATTAGTTTAATTACAGAGAATATACATAGTGTAGCACATAGCAGTTAAAATAGTTTATTTTAGCAATGAAGTCATTTACCGTATGAACGAATGAATGTACGCAAATGCCCAGTGAAATTTTTGCCCAATAGGACCTAAGGACTTCCCGAATTTTGTATTGTATAGAATTTATATGTTATATAGAAAGGACCCTAAGTATAAGCAGTGAAACAAACATATCCCAAATCTCATTAATAAAAGGTCCCAAGTTACATGCAACATACAACCTTTTAAAGTTTAAAGCAATATTGTTAGAAACACAGGTACAAGAATATAGGCAGAAGAATAACAATGAATAAAGCAAACTATAATACTAGTAACGTAATAATAATACCCTTTAATGCCAGACTGCAAGTTGACCTCGCGATGTACACGTAAAAATTAAGATTTGTATCGTCCTACGGATTAAATATTACCACTATTCAGTCAAATCCTGAAGGCAAAACACTGACCGAACTCACCGTAAAGTATATAGAGTAAAGACTAAATAATGCAAATGTGGGTACTAATTCACAGATTTTGCCGCTCTTTTTTTGAATGTTTAATTTTCCAAAAAATTAAAAAATCGTTTTTTTTTATTTTCGATAGAAAAATAGTTTTTCTATCGAAAATAATGTTTTTCAATCAATAGAAATAATTTTAAAATTTTTGTAACAAAAATATATAAAATTACATCTATTGTTGAAAATGGGAATTTGGTAAACAATAAAAATGTCAAGCTTGTTTTAAAATATTTATTATGCGAAATATGCAAATTCTAGAATAACAGAAAAATAGGGAAAGAAAATTGACAATGGAATATAAATTATAAGACAAGATAAAAATGTGGTAATGCAAAGATAAAAAAGTTGCAACAAAGTTTGACCAATTCATACAATCTGCAGGTGGTGAATTATTATTTAACAAAATTACGATACGGGCGATAAAATGACTAAGAAATATTTGTGTGGTGGCTACAAGACGATGGTCTTTTCGAATTATTCGATATTGCAGCTCTAAATGCTAATATTCTTTAGGTCCAAAAATATCCAGAGTGGAGAACAAACAAGCGTAGTCACCGTAAAACTTTTATTAAGCAATTGGCTTAGAATTGTCTAAACCCAATGCTTTTATCAGAAAAAATAGTGGTAAAATTAAAAATAATGTGATATTAAACGCAATGGATACATTTATATAATTTTGTTATACATATTAAGGAGACTTAATTATATTAATTCATTTTTGTATGAAAAATTGATTGTAGTGAATTTAGAATTTTTATTCAATATACGTCATTTTTCAATATAGCTGGGTTCGTTCCTATTTCTTTCATCAACAACATATCTGGTGGTGCATTATTTAAGGTGGATGTTTCTGAAATTTGGAAACTTGAAGAAGAGCAACAAATACATATTGTTAGTTTTCTTCAATAACCAATATTATTAGCTAACAATGTTCTTAAAGAGCTAATTAATATATTTATCTCATCATCCTGACAATTAATTTGTACTGCACACATTGTTAAATTAAATTGATAATGAAAAATATTGATTTACTTAGTGATTATACAAAATAATACATTATATGAGACCATCCCTGCAACACTATATAGGTTTTGTATGATAGTTAATGCTTTTCGTATGATAGTTAATTGTCTTTGCATAATAATCATATTAAATTATTAATATAATACAAAATGGTTATCGCTTTGTGGATAGATTTGAAATTCAGTGTTATTCATAATATATTTTAGTCACCGACCATACTGAAAACATTACATTCACTTATATTATAAATTATTGTCATCGAACCTATTGAAAACATAACAATTACTTAAATGTGAAGTATATTATTGATGACTTTACATAAATGTATAAAAAATGGCCAAATTCCATAGCAAGTATATCTGCACAATAAGTGAGATTTTGTTAAGTGGTACCAAAGTGATTGGATAATTTAATTGCACTATAAAAATAATATATTCTACATTAGAATACATTAAATTTATTATAAATTATTACTCTGAAAGAATGAACTTGCTCGATTTTTATTTTTATTATTTTTAAGAACTAATTTACGTGCCATTTTTTGACTGGGTATGAAAAAGGATTTAAGCCTAACCGACATTTAAAATATGATTAACGTCTTTGCATCATGTATAAATGTTCATTTTTTATGTTAAATTTAAAATCAAATTATTTACTGAATATCTATTGTAAATTATTTACTGAATCTCTATTGTATTTAAAACTAATAATTAAGATGAGCAGCAATATTAAATTTATAACATATATTAGGCATGTGGCGATCTGATAAAACTGTAATTTTGTACTCCCGGAAATTTAAAAAAAGTTATTTGAGGTACAAAAACAAAAGAAATGTTTGAAATTTTTTTACATATTTTATACATTCCTCAAAATTTCCTATTTCTTTCATCAACAACAGATGGTGGTGCATTCTTTAAGGTGGATGTTTCACAACTTTAGAAACTTGAAGAAGAGCAATAAATACATATTGTCGGTCTCCTTCAATAACAATGCTCAATTCATTAATTCATCGCTCTCATCATCCTCACAATTCATCGCAATGGAGTGGGCGGATAATAGATATTAAATTATGAGTGATTTACAAGAAATTATAAAAAATGTACATGTCTAAGTTACATTGCATACTTTAGTTGTATAAACAGTTGTTTCTTTAGTAATACATTGGCTCATAGTCTCCTTTGCATCATTTAACATGATCGGTTTAACATCTGGGCGACAAGACTACCTGACTTTCATCTTCTTGATTTAATCTGCAAAATATGAATATCTGTTTTAGATAATAGGTATTAGAGAAAAATAATTGGATGTTGGATATAACAATATGCTTATATGTAAATCGCTTGGATTCCCCATTGCTTCTGACTCAAGACATGTTCCTTACACTGGTTAATTCTTTTCTGCCTCCGGGAAAGTTGTAGCTAAATACATAAACTGCAATTAAATACATCGAGTTTACCATACGAATAGCGCAATGGTAGAGGATTTTGTTAGCAGTGGCGGGGACGGCTTTTTTGGAACAGAGGCTCTGGATCTGTACTTATTCATGAAGAACAATAGTGAAAACAAATATAATTACGTACTTAGTGTTCGTAATATATTTTCAATGACATATAAAATACTTGTCTTATGGATAGCAACAAATATTTATTTGAATTACAGTAACAAACATATATGACTGAAAAATAATCATGACAAAATGGGCTTACCATTCTTAACTAGAAGAATGCAGGGTCCTGGCGAGGAGGTGCTGCTTGGCAGCCAGGCTCCCAGCTCCTAACAGGTGGAGTGCACACAATAACAGGACCAAGCGCTCGCTGCCTCCCTCACTGCCCACTAATTCTGGTTCCACCTCTAAAAAACAACGCAAAGCACACACGATTTCTAAGTGTTGTTAAACATAGTAAAAAAAAAAAAAGGAAGCAAAAATATAATGCTATAAAATTTAATTACATCAGTCTTGTGTGACTTGTCATTATAATTAATCTTGTGATATAATGAACAGGTCGACCGAGGGTGTCTATGAGTGCACTGGGGCAAGGGAAATAGTACTCACCACACTCACTCAGTGTCAATACAAAATTCAGCTTGGCTAATGTCTCCTTGTGCTATCTCTGAAAAATAAATTATATTTGTAAGTTGGGAAATGAGGATTCAAAATGTCAAGTACATATATCTTTTTATTCTAATATTAGGCTAAGCTTATTAAGTGAAGACTTTTAATGCAAACTATTCTGATAAAAAAATTCTGCTATAAGCTACCAATGTACCACATTTCATATAATTTAAAGTTTGATAAATTAATCGGATAAATAAATTTTTGTGATGTAAAGACGGCTATAGCTACCGTGAAATACCTGAGAACTTATTTATAGCATTATGCATCTCTACAAAAATACGAGATAAAAATTTATGAAAGTTATAAGTGGTAGGCTTCAAAGTGTCTGCGAAGGTAATGCGACTTCAGAAGGACTTCCTGATCCTGGAATGAATATAGATGAAAACTTACGTTTGTTGATGTACGCCGCGTGCAATTTTGAGAATTTGAATAGCATCTCTAGGTTGGATATTTTACAAATTCACTCTTTAAGTATATTCATATCTGAGAAACCAGTGTCACATATTGATTTTATACTCAAATAACAAGGTACACAGCACTTTTGTCTTCGAAACATGATAAAATTTGAAAGTAAGAAGTAACGTCAAAAGTCGTTATACGTATGGATTATTTAAGGTTATGGTCATAGATAATAGAAACAAACTTAAATATCGTCATAATATATATTCTATAATCTTATCTATGATCACCACTTTTGGGCAGGCCAACCAATATAACAAACAAAAAAGTAGTGCTACGTTTGTTAGTATGAATGTTCGCACCCCCTGCATAGGACTAAAGTGACCCCATGAAGTGGCCCTGAAGTGGCCTAAAAATAGTTTACGAATTTGTATTGCCACGTTTTAAAATAACTTTTCCCCGCATAGTCGAATAATCTTAGATAATTATGGATTGGTACTAAAGTTCATCTGATGGCCTTAACATTTAAAAGTTATTTAAATTACAATTAATAAATAATGATTTAAACCACTGTTATATAATTTTTATTTTTTATAAACCATTAAACCTTATTATGCTCCTTTTTCAGTTACTGAATAAAACTAATAATTATAAATACCTTATTTCTCAATTGTTAAAATTTTACTTAAAATTTATTCACGTAGATAAAAAGATTTATATAATTATTATATAAAATTGTATTTTTACTTTAATAACGGGAACACATTTCAAAGTGAACACTCCTAACTACCTATGTAGTTTATTTAATTAGGTGAAAAATCAATAAATTTTTATTTTATAAAAAAACATTTTTTTAAATAAAATTTGCCCAGGGGTTAATAGTTTTGTATATTATTTTGTTTATTTCTACGTACATGATATTAACTTCTGACTTAAATTTATTAAAATAGACTAAAGAATGAGAAACATAATTTGTTTTATGAAAAAAATAAATATGAATATGAGTAACAAATAAAAATCACACGTGTATATTTATAGCGATCATAATTCAAATCTACCGCCATCTCAGTTGGCATCGACGCTAGCGACAGCGCGGCCGGCTGCTGCCACAAGTCTGGCTCAATTCACCGCCAGGCAGTCTCTCCAGTTTCAGCGTTTCACAACGGTGGTCTTGCCGGCTCGCGCTTGCTGAGCAAGACCGCCAATTCGTTTAATTTCACGCACACATGCACCTTCTACATCTTCATTCATTCACTGTATTCATTCTATCTGTTTTCATTGTCATAATAAACCTCAACACACATCAATCACATTTATTTCATTTAACCACCGTCCTAACCCCCAAATATTTATTAATATAAATGTTAATGTCTCTATGACTTATACCATAGTGCACTATATACTTATCGTTAAATCTTAGATTTTATCCCTAGCTTTCAAAGATAAACTTTGTAAGAATTGTGCCATCCGAAAATGAAGACTAATTCAACTAGTAGTAAATCGTTAATGTGAATGTTATTGTATTCGATTGTAACTGGCAACTGAGGTTTAGTTTCTAATATACCAGTGATGATTGAAGAATTACGAATAGTTAGCTACCAATCAATCTTACAATTAAACACAAAACGTTTAACCATCACTAAAATTAACATTAATTATTATACAACCATTACGATGTTATTTAAATATTCCTCACTTATCGGGAAAATATTACGCTGTTGACAACCCTCTTTGATTGTGTAATTATTTCTGGTTTCTACATAAAATTGGTATCCCCCGACCATAGAGTGATATAAAGCGACCCATACAAACAAACTATACCTCAAAATATTGAATACTTACAATAAATACTTTTAATTGAAAAAAATATTTTATGTTGAGTGATAAATATTATAAAAAATATTTTTATTTATTTATAAAATCAGAAATCTAATTAAAACATTTCACTTGATTAAAAATATGCTTCAATATGTCAACTGTCGTCGTTCTACATTATTATTATTTTTAATGTAAAAAATCATATACCTTATCACTTTGGTGCGAGATAACCAATGAATATTGAAAGGTAGTCGTTACTTGAAATAATCAAATATAAATTTTATGATTCTGATTTATCATAAGTCAACCCAATTATGTAGAATTCCGAGGCCCAATGAAAGGTTTATTAACATTTAAGATAGTGAAATTCGGGAAAAATCGAAAAATCGTGCACCTGGCACGAACCGACCAGGCAGTCGATCAGTTTTGTAATTTTAAATATTAATATGTTCCTTACTCAAATAATCTAAGCGACGTTTAAATATAATTAAAGTAGGATAATTACAATGTAATTTTTTTTAGATAGTAAGATACGTGGTCATTGTTTATCCATGATATCCCAAACTAAAATATACCGCAACTCAAAATCAATATATTTATCAAGGTATCAAATTTTTTAACAATCTTCCCTATCACAATTAGAAAAATTACGGACTATCATAAATTTGTAACTGAAGTAAAAAAAATATGTACACAGACTAACTGAAACATACATTAACTCGAATCGACTCCTCTATACACAAGTCTTACTCTCATAGAGAAGAAACAAATGTTAAAATATATATATATATCCACTGATTATTCAAATTGTATTATATTTTTAATATTAATAATAAAAAAAAAAAAAGAAAGATGATTAATGTAAATTTGATTGTTTGTCTTATATTAGATACAGTTATGTAACGTAAATCGATTTAGTTTAAATCTGATGTAGTAAGATTTGAATTGTAAGTTAAAAATAATTTTATGTAAATGATAGATATAAATAAATTTTGAACAGATTTTGGGAGATGAATACGATGCGGCAAGGTTAAATGACGTTGATCCCCTCTTTCGGAAGACATTGAAGGAGTCGCCACCTCGCCTCGGTCATGAGAAAGCCGGTCGGCTTATCTCCGTCGTAGATCTCCGAGAAGGGTCTGACGTCCTTCTATTCAGCATGGCGGAACTAAGGCGTGTATTCGGAATCAAGCTTCAAAATGGTTGTTTCGAGGTGCGGACCTTATACTAGTTGAAGGAAAGCGCGCACCTCTCACGACCGTACCGTGAAATTTCTTGACAAAGGTATGTTACCTTCTTTAAATTTTGGGTATTCATAAATTCCACGTCCTGGTTAAGATGTAGCCGTCCACGAATCTAGAGATATTCTATAATTTCGCGCTGTGTTTGGTGCTTATTATCTCTTGTCTATGGTTTGGTGGTACTACATGACAGTTATCACATTTAAGGTTATGTTATAGCGATTCCGAAAAATGTTTACGTCCAGGGAAAGAGCTTGTTTATTAAATATTCTCAATCGGTATCCCACTATAAATGCAGGACAATGAAATGAAAAGACAATGATGACAAGGAAGAAACGTCATTCTCTCGCAAAACGAAAAATAATTAGAACTAGAGGGCCAATGTCTCCAGCCCCGCAAGATAAGCATATCGACTCCATACTAAATATGAGCCTCAATGTAGAAATCAGCGGTCAATGACAGTGACGGTCTGGAGTTAGCTCTGCAACCTTCGACGAGCGCTGAAAGAGTTCCTGATTTATGGTGAGTTTATAAAACAATATCTTCACATTGACAGAATTTTCGATTTTAACTATAATGATTTAATATTAGTTGGATCTTAGGCGCACAAATAAACAAATGTGTGAATCATTTCATACTTCTCTAGAGATCTTAGTAACTAAAGTAATAGACCTCGGCACAATTACAGCAGGGAAGTATACTAAATACGTTTACAGTAGAGTAGTAGTGCAGTGCCCATACATCACTGTATGCTGCATCAATTAATCATATATTTTTAATTATGGCATTAACAATTAATTTAAACAATATAGATGGACATTAGTGTGTATTCGCTCATGTATATTAGTAATCTTATACAGTATTTTTCACATAGGTATGAGGAACCCTCATTTGCGGACCATCGAAGATGAAGCTCATTGAAGGATGAACCGCAATAATCACTTGATCCAATATAATCAAGAATTGCATTTATTAAAAATGGAAACAGCCAGCCACCAACTGGAAACATCCGTACAGCTAGAGAAAACGGCCACTTTGCAGACGGAAACCGCCCTTATTGAATAAAAGTATGCTTTGAAAAAGGCTGAAGTAACCGATCAATGAACAAAATGTAAAAATATTTTTAATATCTCCTGCTTAAACTGAAAAAATATTTTTTTATAATTATTTGTCTTCAATTTTCGATTTACTTTATTTTCTTTTTATTCTTCTTCTTGCCATTAGCTTCTTCTCATTAGCCATGATTTTCTCCTACTTCCAGAGCCCCGACTTTCAGCAATCTTTCCCTGCATTATGAGGTGCAAGATTTCATACTTCTCCGGATGTCTCATTACATGTCCGAGAGATTAAAGTATTTGGATTTTTATTCTTTTAATTACTTCTTTTTCTTTATTCATCTGAACCATAACAACTTCATTCGTAACTATCTATCCAGCTTATTTTAAGCATTATTTTGTAGATCCACATCTCAAAAGCTTCAAGTTGCCTTATCGTTTCTTTGGTGAGTGTCCATGCTTCCATTCCATAACATAAAATCGAGAACACATAGCATCTGACCATTCTCATTCGTAATCTAAGGTTGAGATCATGATTGCGGAACTTTTTCTTCATGCAGATAAAGGTTACATATTTTTATTAAACTTTACTTTTGTGTTTGCACCACTATAATGTCAAAATTATGTGCATGTTTTGTAATAAAATATATGTACATAAAAAAAAGTTGTTTTACTATGTTATGTAATCATTCTACAATATAATGTCTTATATGTATTTATATCTGTATTTTTTTTTGTTAGTATGAGGTTCTTTTTCTTTTCGCATCCAATCAATGCATTACCATCAGTGACCATAAACCCGGCTAACTTTTAGTAGTCGCCTGTAGATGATCCACATCTCAAATACTCGTGTTGCTTTTGTACTGTTTCAATTAGAAGCCATTTATGTAAGTGCATAATGCTTTCATCGGTGAAAGAATGCAGTTCGAGCTTGCTTATACTCCTTGGTCTTAGCGTCTCCTCCTATAGGAGACATAAAATCAGAAAATTAAAAATATTCAGTTTCCACCTTCTATAAATCTTTTAGCAAATAATCGTTATAATTAGACAATAGATGACTTTAAGCTTAACAATTTTAAAAATAAAGTTAAATTGACTTCTATACCATTATAGACTTCATAAATGGCCGAGGAAAGTAATTTATTTTTATATTAAATATTTTTTAATTTTCTGATACTATTTTATGTCTCCTATAGGAGACGCTAGGATCGGGGAGGTTTAATACATTAATTATTTGGAAATAGTATATAATTAAAATTGTATTGAGTTTTCATGTCTTTTATTAACAAATAAGAAAATGCAAAAACAAGGGATATTTAAAAAAGCAACAAAATGAAATAACAGAATGGTATATAGTACAGATTACTATTTTATCTCTCCTACAGGAGACACTAGGATCAAGGAGGTTTAATACATTCATTATTTAGTATATAATTAAAATTGTTTTGAGTTTACATGTCTTTTATTAACAAATAAGAAAATGAAAAAACAAGGGATATTCAAAAAAGCAACAAAATAAAATAACAGATTGATATTCGGTTAGCAAATTTGATGGAAAATTAACTTACAAGCTTTAAGAAAGTTAAAATAAAACATTACTTCTTAAAATGAAATTTATCTGAACATTTGTAGGTATCGCCTAACAATAAAAATAGAACAATTTAACCAATTTTTTGTGTTTTGTGAAAGTGTTTGAAGATAATTGTCAAGTACAATTATTTTCAGTTATGTAGTAACGGATTAATGTTATACATATATAACAGGATAAGATGAATATCATAACAGATTATTAAAGAAGAATCTTTTAAAAAACATATGTGTTACTAGTCTTATGAACTACATATGAAATATTAATATTCTGCTGCGACATGAAAGTGAATGAAAATAAAATGATTTAAAAATTAAACAAAATATACAACAAAATTAGGTAAAGTGCCTCGCAATAAAGGCTACTTTTATCGTACATTGTTTAATGGCTGATATCCAGGCATTCTTGGTTGCCTGTGTACACCAGAAGGCAAAATAAAATGTGGGTCCCTCGATGCAATGCATAAATTGTGTAGAACGGCACATGCAACTATAATATTGGTTGTATTCAGTAGATTGTTATGAAGTTTTCTCGTGAGGCAAGGAAATCTCCTTTTCCACTGACCGAAAAGCCTTTCTACCACATTACGTGTGGCTATTTGCGATCTGTTGTACCTTTCCTCAGGTTCAGTTCTCGCATTTAACATTGGGGTAAATAAATATCTCGACTGGGCATATCCACTGTCCCCGAGGAAGATACCAGAGATCCTTCCCTCTTCAAACTTCCTACGACAACTACTGTTTGTGAATATCCTCGAATCGTGGGCAGAACCTGGCCATCTGGCAATAATGTCCAAAATTTCCATTCGTGGACCAGACACCACTTGCATGTTTAATGAAAACTAGCCTTTTCTGTTTCTGAAAATTTTTCCTCTGGCTCTGCTCGGGCTCATGTGGGTGCAATCGATGCATCCTACCACTCCTGGAAATCGCGCTTTTTCATAAAATATTCCTCGGTTTTCACGAAGAACCTGTGGTGACTGAGGGAATTTCACAAAATCGGCAACCCTTTGTGCTAAACGCCGAGAAATTGCTTGAACAATTCTGCTGGAAGTCGGCTGACTTATTTTGTGGAGATCTCCAGCAACAATCTGAAAATAATTTCCCTATTGACAAACACTATTTCATAACGACCATTTTAAATATGAGGGAAGCATTTCTCAGCAGGTTTCAGGAATTTAAAAACAGCAGAGCGACCTTAGCATTCGTCAAACACTCTTAATGCTACTATAACAGATTTGAAATTTTCTACTTTTGGCATTAATATTGGTAACATTGAAATATAATTGCTGGATTTAAAAAACAAGGAAATATAGAGCTCTAAATTTGAACGCCTTTGTGTTGATTTGGAAATATTGGAGAAAAACAAATGTGAGCTTAGTTCACAACACAAGTGGTCTACTTTGAAAGACCTGGAGAAGGACGACATGATAATCTTCAACGCCTGGAATAGTATTCCTGACTCTTATGATCAGCTGAAAAAACTCGCGTTTGCGGTTCTTTCCCTTTTCGGTTCTACATATTCATGCGAATAATCTTTTTCAAGCATGAGCTTTATCAAGAGTAAACTGAGAAGTCGTCTTATTGATGAGAACCTGGAATCGTGCCTAAAATTAAGAATAACAACATACAAACCTGACTTACTCAAACTTTCCAAGGAGATGCAAGGACATTGTTCGCATTAAGTGTTTGTCACTCATTGTCATGATTTAAATTTATGGATTCCTTAACTACATATTATTTTTTATCAATGAATAAAATTTTTATTAAGTATGAAATCAAGTTTTATTCAGTGTATCCGTAATTTAATGAAGTGCTAAAATTATAATAAAGGTTTGCTAAATCACTAAACAGATTTGGCTCTCAAATTTTTTTTTAATCGTTGTAATGTACATATTTGGCTCTTTGGCTAATAAGTTTGCCGACCACTGGTCCTATACCTTGCTTCTATGCAGGTTGCAGACAGAATTTAAATAATATTAAGTGAGTGTTTTTTGCACAAATTTGTATATTTTTCCACATAGTAGAGCTTCGGATAAATTTTGTTAAAGATAAACACAAAAACCTTGTTGAAGCATTGAGTGGAGAACTATTTATTAATTATTTTATTTTATCTGTTTATTTAAGTTTATTTATATATTCGACAATAAAAAAAAACAATAGTAGAGTTATGAACTCCCAAATAAGAAATATCTCGAATTATGGGAGTGGCTTTCAACATTTATATAATACAAAATCAATATAAACTAGATGTAAGAATTTGTTTACAACAAATGAAAAAATGTACATACATCTATAATAATAGAATATAAAAATTAACAATATATAAAAATATTGGGAAATTGATCAAATTATAAATAAGGAAAGATGTAAAATACATAGTTTAATAATTCTGAAGGCCTTTAATCCATTTTATAACTTATTTTTTGTGAACATTTATATTTGTTGCTAATTTAATTAATATTAGCAGTTGGTTATATAGTTTAGGAGCAATGTATGATGCATATCTCTGTCCTTTTCCTAATTTGGACATTTAAAAAATAACATGTTCATTAGTTTATGGTGAATTTTTATTTTATCTTTTTAAAATTATTTTAAGATAATAATTAATTTTTAATTAAGATAATAATTTAAGATATTTTTTTATATATAAAGAAGATAAATTCAGTACAGGAAAATCTTTAAAAACTTGTTTGGTTGGGTAATCTCTAGCCTTTTTTAAAATTATTTTTATTATTATCTTTTGAGTTGTAATTATTGGTTTGAGATGCATGGGACAAGTTCCGCCCCAACCTAGTATTCCGTATTGTAATATTGATTCAACTAATGTACGGTGTATCATTTTAAGAGTTTGCAAATTACAATATTGTCTAAGTATATAAATGTAGAATAAAAATTTACGTAACTTATTATTTAAGAGGGTTATGTGTTCTTTGAAGTTTAAATTATTATCGATCGGCAGTGTCATTTCTACTGACGACACAACTAAGCCAACAGTGAGCGCTTACTGTGAAACTACCATTGCACATTGCGAAATAGCGATCCCTATGAAAAATGTTACTATATAAAAATCTTAATATATATAAATATTCAACAGAATTGCACAAAACATTAAAATTGATCTGATTCCATAATCTGCTGGCAGGAATTTTATCAAAAACTGCAAATAGAAATATGCTGCACACATTTTGTTCAATTTATAAATTTTAAATTGATATTGAAATTTTTTTTTTTGCATATACGGAATACATGTCACATCAATGTTCTTACTATTTTCAAACTAAGCTAAGCGCTTGTACTATGAAAATAGAACTAACTTGCTGGACTCTTGGAATGGGGCGCAAACCCTCGACCACTAAATCACTCAGCTAGGATCAATTACACTTGTCCAATACGAGGTGCATTTTTAAGTACCGGAATTTTTTTAAAGAAACATAATTTTTACAACACTGTTCTTCGGTTCCTAAACTACTTCTCAACACAGTCGCCACCATTATTAAGGTGTTTGTCATAATGCGGCACCAATTTTTGTACCTTCGTCATAGAATGACGCTGCCTGGGATGAAAACCATGTCTGTACTCCGTTTTTGAGTTCATCATGGCCATCAAAATAGCCGCCAAGGAACTGTTTCAGATGAAGGAAAATATGAAAATCACTTGGTACCAAATCAGGACAAAACAGGACACACTTGACATTCAAGAAACGAATCACGCACCATATCTCACAGTCGGCGAAATGATTTATTGTCTTGAACATTTCAACCACTCACTACAAGACGGCCACATAATATCTTTAATGTTGTATGTGGTGAGTCAACAGATGAGGGAAACTATTGCGCATGCGCAACATTGCAACAGCAGCACTACACCGGGAATATCCGGCAACGGTACTTACTTAAAAAACGCGCCTTGTATACAAAGTTTTCATTTGTAATTTTGACTACTAAAATAATATCATAATTTGCTAAAGTTTGACGAAAACACTGGATGAAATGTGCTGTTTGATTCTCAGGTAAAAGGAAAAGATAATGTCGGCGCAGCAATGGATTCCATGGAGTTGGAGCGGCAAAGAGGGATCACTATTCAATCGTCCGCCATGTACACCGTTTGGAAGGATCACAATATAAACATTACCGATACATATGTGAAAATAAAACACTTGTTTTTTTATTCTATTTGTTTAATTGACTTGATACATGTTTCTCCTTTAAGGGCATTATCAATCTCCTTACAAGGTGAAATGCGTCTCAAGTAAATTAAACGAGTAGAATAAAAAATCAAGTGTTCTATTTCACATATGTGATTATGAAGTTCTACAAACTTGCCTCTAAAACAATAAAAAAATTTCGACACTTCGGACCATGTAGACTTCACTATCGAAGTTGAGAGGGCATAGCGAGTGTCGGACGGTGCCATGCTAGTCCTGTGCGCTGTCGGCAGCATCCAGTCAGACCCTGACAGTCAACAGACAGATGGAGAGATATAATATTCCGTGTTTGACATGACAGGGTCGGCGCAGATCTTGAAAGGTAAACATTATTGATTTATGACTGGTATGGTAGTGTTTTTTTTGTAAATAATTTTCTATAATAATTCCAATTAAAAATATATATACTTCATTCAGGTAGATGAAAGATAATATTGCAGAAGTGCGTACAAGAAAAATAAATGATTAATAATTATTTAATGATTATGCATCAAAACAATTTGTGTTCATTAGTAATCTTAAGTATTAAAAACCAACCGATGCAACTCTCGATGTATATCCGCCCGTTCTTATCTGATTGGTTGATTTCAGGTCCAACATCTAAGGGAAGGGAGAGTTTAGCATGGAGTGCAGCCGATACTCGCCGTGCACCTCTGACTTGCAAGAGAAACTCATCAGGCAATATAAAGAAAATCAAGGACTCGTTGAGGTTGAGAAGAAAAATATTTGATAGAACAATGTATACACCAAATTTAGTTGCAAATTGTAATTATGTATTTATGTTATTTTATTTCTTCAATATTGGCAAAATACTTTCTTTAAACCACTATTTATTGATTATTCTACATGTTTCCATACCTGTGGTGTCTTCTTCAGGAAACAATCTTGTATGTATAATTTCTAAACTCTTGCTAATATTAAAAGAATGGTTTGTTTTCAAAAGGTGATTGGAATATCCTGAATAGTTGTTGCTACTTAGGCATCTTAAGTGCTCCTTAATTCTAATATCAAAATTTCTGCAAGTTTTACCTATATAATAATAATTGTAATCATTGCAAATTAATTTGTAGACGCCCAATTTAAAAAAATATTATCTTTATCCTTGCTATTTAATATATAATTCTTAGAAATAAGAAAAAGTGTTAATAGCAAGCTAAATATTATAAATAACCAAATCCTCATTGCAAATAGTCACTTTTTAAATTTGTTTTCATATTAGTTCTTACTTATTCACCATTTTATAGTTTTGTTTTTATCTATGCTTGTATTTTTAATTTCAGTATACATTTTTTCCTGAAGAAGACGTCATAGGTGTCGAAACATGTAGGATAATCAATAAATAGTGGTTTAAACAAAGTATTTTGTCTAATTATTTATATGTTATTTAAGATAATTAATTAATATGATAGAAGTGTATGCATTTATTATGGTATTATATTAAGTAGAAATATGAAATGAAATGTCGGATCGATTTATTGGCAAATGTTAATATTAAATACAGTGGAAGTCCTTTAATATGAAACCATGGGAACAGAAATATTTTTAGTAAACAAAAAAAGTCACTTGAATGTTTTTAAAATTGTCATAAGTGTTGATTCAATCTCCATTTGAACTGCAAATACTCAGTTTTTTCCATTAATACAGATCCCGATTCTGAAGCATTCTGAGACATACTTCTACTCGTTGTTGAACCTATTTTTTTATGATTGTCTTCAACTTTTCCAAATATGTATCTGTTTTCGAAGAAACTATTTAAATTTCAAGTGAAATAGTACTTTGTTTACTGGTTTTGTTACTTTTTTTCTTCACAGAACTTGATTTCATGCTTGTAAAACATATTGTCTAGTTTTTTCAACTTGCAGCCACTCAGCAAAACAGTTAATTTTGCATCACAGATCAATAGAGTAGCCGGCACAAATTTCTTATCATGCATATCTGTAACATGATTGTTAACCCCCTGTTTCATGGCAATTCGTACATTGCATACTTTAGGTGTTAACTTGGCGGTGCTGTCTTTACCACAATATTTTTTGAAAGTGACTACATGCAGAATAGTATCAGAAACGCATAAAAGTTCGGAACTTACAATTTTTGTTAATTCTTCAAACGTTGCTCTAAGATCTTCCATTGTTCCGATGTCAAATTTGAAATATTACAATAATCAGTTAAATAAAGCAATATGGCTCGTGTTTGCTCCAGTAGCCTCGAGAGTATAGTACGGTGGAGTTCCATCATGTACTAGTTTGTGTTGAGGATGATTCAAATCTTCTTGTATTTTACAGGGTTTATCCTGAGCAGCATCAGTGGTTCAAATGAGTTACAATTCTTCATCCACCAGAAATGCTTTATCTTCCGTTATCTATTAGTTACTGCTACGCATTTATTATAAAATACATTGTAAAGGTGTCCCAACAAGAGAAGAAAATTTAAATAAAACTGTTTTTTTGTGAAAATATCAAAATTTTGATTTCATAAAGTAGACATGTGGGAATTATGTATGGAATAACACATCTGATAAATGCAATCCTCGGCTTTGTTGCCACATTTGCATTCTTTTGATGAAATTCTCAATCACGGTTCGTGTGGTAACTTTACGTGTACCACCAGATTCCCTCGGTGTTCTATCCTCTCTTCTTACTTTCAAGTTACTTGGGTTGAGTCTTTGTAATAATAACTTTGTGTCCAATTGTAACAATTACACTTTATTTATAATAAGTAATTACAGTATTTAACAATTATATAACTCAGAGAGACTAGTAATTATTGAGAAGTGGCGATGGAGAGAGACCTGTTCCCCCAGTGACGGCCTTTTATTATCATTGTCCCCTACCACTCATCTAACACACACGTCCAAAGTGACAGTTCTCACAGTTTGGCATAACTGTTGCTGGATTTCAGTGATACAGCGTCTAATCTCCTAAACTTTTGACTTTAAAAAATCCCAGAGAAAGAAATCCAAAGGTGTTAAATCACACGATCTAGGCAGCCAATTCTGGTCACCCAAACCGGTGATTACACGATTAGGGAATATCTTCTGTAATAATGCCATTGTTTTATATGACGTGTGGCAAGTGGCACCGTCCTGTTGGTATCACATGTTTTTAAAATCCATACCATCCATTTGAGGCACAAAACATTAGGTCATTATGCCCTGATACCGTTCGCCATTGACTGTTTGCGCATTCCTGGTAGCGTCTTCGAAGAAAAATGGTCCGATGATGCCTCCAGCCTAAAATCCACACCAAACAGTGACACATTTCCTTCTTATGAAACACATGTGGGCTTACGTCACTCAAAATATGGCAATTTTGCTTGTTTACGAAAATAGGCCTCATTGCTGAAGATGATTTTTTTGGAAAACTCACCGTTCACTTGTTGTTCAATGAACCAATTGAACTCTCTTCGCTGTGTATGATCTGCAGGCCTTGAGTTGTTGAGTCAGTTGGATTTTGTAGGCATGAAGACGCAAATCTTTCATGAGAATACGCTGCAGTGCTTCTTGAAATATTCAATTCTTGAGTACAATGCCGAATGATGTTCCCGGACTCTCGGCCACATTCTGGTGAACAGCTGTGATATTTTCTACTCAGAGATCTGGACGAATACGTGTCGATGGTCTGACATTGATAATTTTTTAATTATTTTTTTCACAGTTGATGCATTTTGATTAGTTGGAACACCAAAAATTGGACGCAGTTTGCGAATCGTGGCAATCAAACTTTCACCATTTTTGAAATAATGTTCAACAATAAGAATGCGTTGTTGTGTCGAATAGCGATCCAATTTTAATAATGGCAGACTGTCTACCATCACACTGTCATAATGATTTGACTGTCAAAGCACAGCAGCAAAAATGGCGCCAAATTTAAATTTTCCGCTCTTGTTGGGACACCTTTATATATTCATTATTCTTGAATGACTTGATGTATTTGTAACATACCCCATACATAATAAATAAAACTTTCTTGAATGTATTAAAAGTATTTTATTAATTTACTGGCATTTAACATGTTAACAATGAAAAAAAATAAAAGAGTAAGTAACATTCAATGTTAACAATAAAATTTGTGGACTTGCATGCAACCACTAAATAAAATAGGAGATGGTATTCTTAATAATATTAATAATAAAAATGAATAAGGTAACGAGTTGTATGTCAACTAAAATAAAATATTTAATAGTTTATAAAAATGAACATAGTACAATATATTTATTATTATTACGGAGGAAAACATTGGTACCGTCTTTTAAAGGGATTAAGTTTCATTGTAAATCATCATTGTGTATGCAAAATTTATTATTATTTAAAATATTGAACATTTTACTTTGGATATGGATATGACTTGAATTAAGCCAGCTAGGAAAGTTTGGGCAAATTGAGTAAATAAGATAGCAGAGGAATCTCATAATTATTTGACGAGTACTATCTTGAAGTACAAGGGCAGCACTCAATGTTTCTACATACAATATAAGAACTAGTAAGAAGGTTCAATATTGATGAACCTGTATTGAATTATCACAAATGATTGAATGAATCCAAGGCTGCTGACATTGTCCAGTGTACAGACTGATGCAGAACTAAAAAAAAAAAAAGGGCTGACCAATGAATGTTGGAATAGTAAAATCTTTTATGATTGTGTAAAAGTAGACACTGAACACAAATGCACTGGACTTATATTAAGACCTGTTCCTTTCGCTGAAGGAGAACCACGAGAACTGGGGATCATGTAAAGTAACAAGGGAGGATTATATTCAGCAATCAACACATTTTTAAAATAAGTAATATGAATCCAAAAAAGAAATTAAATAAGAAAATCTCGTATTTTCCATTAATATATATTTTTTCTTTCTTAATCACAAGATTTTCTCTTAGCTAACTTATTTATAGTTGACAGTGGTTAAAAAAATAAAAACTTAAAAATAAACATTAAAATTTAGTAAAACAAATCTTTAAAAAAAACAATAGTAAAATTACGATCCATCACATAAATATTGAAAAATGTAATAATAAAATAAGTAGGGTATAGATTTACATGATTCAACATATTAATTATACAGGTAACCATATATTTACCTGATGCAAAATGAACTTAATTATACCATAAAATAATTCAATGGAAAGTCGACGAGTTATGGTTCAGGTATCTTTAAAAATAGGCATATGTAATATAATGTCGCTGTATTTAATACTTATAAATGAATTAACAATTCAGTTAGACGTATATATCAATCCCTCCTATGTAAAGTATCGTAAGTAAAAAATGTAATTTTAAATCATTCTAGTATTTTTCAAGTATTTGATACATTTTTAAATGGCTGTAATTTTTTTAAAATTATGTTTATTAGTACCTACACCATAGGATACAATATATATATATTTTAAATCTGCTACGTAAGTATCAAATACATGCGAAATACTAGAATGATTAAAAATTACATTTTTTACTTACAATACTTTATGTAAAATGTCTCAAATCTGTAAAATAAGAGTTCAATAAAAAGGGCCAACGGATGGCATCATGTTCCTTTTCACGCAAGCACTTCGATCCCAATTGTGGTTACAAATTATCCTACCTAGTGTAGATGGCCTGCGTTATTGTAAAACTGCACAAATCATAAACCGAGGGCTACAAGGGGAACATTTAGTCTGGATTTGTAAATGAATCTGTCTCATTTTCAGAGAGTTTATAGAGTATATAGAGGAAGATGTTTGGCAGAATGACAGCCATTTTCGAGAACACGGCTTCAGAAGAAACACTCAAGTTTCCTCAATGCAAAGAACTTCTTTCAGAGTGCCGCAAAAAGATTAAATCGTTGACTAGACCTTTTTCTTTAGATTTTATATATTATAAAAATGTGCATACCTTATCTCAACTCCCATACTCAACAAACGCAGGGCGCGCAATAGCATGCAGATTTTAAATAATTTCGCGCTCAAATTCACAAACGAATGTATTATGTACGTATATGATATTATCAATTACTTGGCGCCAAAGCGAAAACAGTTCTTGTCCAATTGCAGCTATCAGCTCTCAGCTCTCACTCAGCATCGACAACCGACCTAATCAATGCAAAAACGAGGACTGAAGAGTCTGACAAACTTAACGATTAACGGCGAAAAACGTAACCGAAATTACGACTACGAAAAAAGCAAACCGGAAACCAATCAACGCAACCCACGGGTGGCTAAATACATTAATACTTATCGTGAGCTAAATATCGCGTATCTATCGCAAATAATAATACATCGCAAACTCAGTTCTTACCCTTACTCGCGATAATAGCCGTTTATTCATCGAATTGAGGGAAAAATTGAGTCGACCCATCAGGAGTATAAAAACAGAAAGTTATTATAATCTTGGATGACCATTATTTAAAGGTCCGCATCCACGGAAGGAGACAATCTCAGAAATTTAGTCGAGATACATCTCAACGTCGTGCACGCGTGATGAGACTTTGTTCTGAAGACAAACTCGGCGATCTGCTTGAGATTGTTAAAAAGAGACAAACACTCAAACCATTGTACACGGCATACGTTCTGACAGCGAGATTTGACACGTTCACATAAACGCACGTAGAACTACCCTACAACTATCTATTCTGAAAGTTAAAAAGTCATTAAACATTAATGCGTTAAATCACAAACATTTATCGCATTTTAACAGCCACTGGGGATATTTAAAATGATCAAAATGATGAACATGATAATGACATTTAATGTTTAATGTACGAGCGTGAAGTGTGGCACGAGTATGAAAACCGAGAGTTTTCTTCAAAGCATCTCGTGTGAGCAAAATTCATATCTTAAAACCTCCTAAAAGTCTTCTCCGTGGACACGGGCCAAAGTAGATTGTCTACGATATGCCTGAGACGCATCATTCAATTTTTCAAACACATCGCCCGCAGAACCTGGAGAATCTGGTGGTAACTGGAAAGATGGAAGAGGTTTATCTATAAATGAATGTACCGACCAAATCAAAGACTGTTTGTGCTACTTTATTGCAATGGCTGTCCTAACTGGGAGCTAATGAGAAATATGGGTTAAAAAGAACCGTCATCATCCACAGGTGCACCAAAGTTGAGTATCCTAGTGGCTTATTATTCTCAAGTCCTGTATTAGCAGAAATACAAGCAATCGAGCAAATATACGCGTACGTATCCAATTGTACGCCTTCTAGATACAAACTAATAGTTTTTCATTTTTATTTAGCGGTTATCGTTTAAATTGATCAAAATCACGAATTCTGAGCCAATCACTGATATCTCTATTTCACAATCACTAACAGTGATTAAGGACTTGAACATATATATTAATGAATTTAATTTGTTTGCGGTTTGATATATTTTGATTAGATTTTAATTTTTTTATTTATGCTAGGATGCTGGTAATTTGTATGGTTTTTTATGCGAAGAAGTGATTTAATATATTGATGGAGAAAATAGAATCGAATCCTTTTTGATTTTTGGATAATATATATATATATAGAGGGTGGCAATATATTAACAGTAAATGTTAATCACTGCCACAATTTTCAATCAGTGATATCATCCAACAACACACACCAGTGAGACAAGACATAATGTATAATATATTGTCGTTTAGACATAATGTATAATATAACAGCTTTGTGTAAAGTGGTGACTAGATCAGCTTATAATATGCCGTACACAAAGTGACACTTTATTGTCGAAGGCTAGAGTGACTCGGAGACAAGTCATAGATTAGTGACTGCCGGAGCCATAGATAAGCCGGAGCTCGTGCGACGTCCACGAGGCTGGTAATCCCCGTGCGTACAGAGCTGTGTAAAGCAGTGTATACACGTTATCAAATCACATAAATAACCACCCCACACACTGCGACATACGCGTGTATGTTAACACGGGCCCACTTTTATTAATAATTATTTAGAATTAGATAATCGTACATTAACATTAATTAATTCTAAATAATAATCTACGCACTGTGATTTCCCCGCACAATTAAAAAAATATTATAAATGTTCTCAGAAACATATGCAACGCCAAATAAACATATTACACTCAGTACATGGACTTCTGTACTTTTGCGGTAATTTTCAAAATCTGTTTACACTTCTCGATTGTCAATTTGAAAAATAAGTTTTATTTTTATTTTTTCACGGCGTTTTAATTTCTCAACCATAAATATAAAATATTCTATAACACGGTATTTTCTTAAAAATATTCTTACATTATACCCTCAATGTCATATTATTTAACACGATCATTAACAATCTCTTGATAATTTTTTATTTATTAATAAATAAATAAACTATCTATAAAATTGGTAAGGACAATTTAATTTAATTTTACACCCGCAATAAATTAAGTATTTAATGAGCCATTTCTAAAAGGCGAGGAAGTCCTATATTTCACGATACTTTTGAATGAATACCAATAGAATTTTTAAAAACCAACATTACCATACATTATTAAAACATTCTGTATGTCCAATATGTATTTATAATATTAAAACACCCTCTGTCAAACAAATGATATTTCGAGAAGGTAATATACCCGGAAAATAATAATCGTTTTACGTTTTTGGTACATAGGTAATCTATTTATTCTTCCTCTTGCGTTAATCTATTTTCGTTTTACTTTCGCCTAAACGCCTACACGCATTACAAAACCATATACGACAGTTAATCCGTGTACAGTTTACAAAATCTCTCGGGAACTACCTGGAAAAAGATGATATTTAATTCTTCGGTAAATAATATTAACCTTTTAACTGCCAACCGTATTTGAAATGAAATGAAAACAAAAAGAAGAACTGGGAAATGTCGTCCATTGATGGAAAAATGATTTAAAAATATGCTTAATTTTTGCAACGTATTACCAGGCTAATAGCTTGGCGTGACATGCAAAGTTTTGCGTGTTAAAGCGCTCGTGGCATTGAAAACGTTAAAGCGAAATAATTGAAATCAAACTTCATGACTTGATTCTTTTAATGACGCTATTATTCACGAAAGAGATTTTTAGAAGATTTTCGACTCGAGATACAGATTTTACTCTTTTACAGATTCTTTGGAGACACCTCTCAGCACCGTGTCTTGGAGATTCGTCGTCTCGCGCCTTACTTCACGCTCGTTACGTATGTCAAATAATGTAATTGTCAGGAGAACACATTCTTATTGTGAAGTTGTAATTATTCAGAACAGACGGTCTGTGATATTTTAAATATTAATTAAATATATTAATTAGAAAGATATACATATAAAATCAATTTTATCAAAAAATATTGTTGTTGCGCCACCGGGATTCGAACCTGGATCTCTTTCCTAACCGGGGAAGGTGCATTATCCAACTATGCTACAGCGACAATAGTTTTAGCGACAATTTTCGAACCTATATGTTACCTTTTTGATATTAATACATTTAATCGTTCCATTATTTGAAAGAGCCATCTACCTTATTTTTACAGAATCTCAAATACCTTTGAGTAAACTGATAGCAGACGTCAGAATTATCAATTCATTTTTATTAAATTTTGGACACATTGATACAACTTTATTATTAGGAGAACACATTCTTATTGTGAAGTTGTAATTATTCAGAACATAGGTCTGTAAATATATTAATTAGAAAGATATAAGATAGGTCTCTTATAATATTTGGATAATGCACCTTCCCCGATTAGGAAAGAGATCCAGGTTCGAATCCCGGTGGCGCAACAACAATATTTTTCGATAAAATTGATTTTATATGTATATCTTTCTAATTAATATATTTAATGTAATTGTCATATATGTGAAAATGAAACACTTTTTTTTTGATTCTACTCATTTACTTTACTTGAGACGCGTTTCGCCTTGTAAGGGGATTATCAATATAACAATTTAACTCAACAACTTGTATTCATATCTAGTGCGGGACAGCTATACAATTATTCATTGGAGTTCTGAAGATTTCCATATATTTTTTAATGCTTTTAATTATTCAAAGTAACCATTATGTTTCAACATTAATGATATTTTAATTTCACAGGTGATATGTAGAAAAGGACAGCTATATCATTTTACAACACGGCCAGAGAGACATTTTTGGTATTATGGAATTTACACAATGTTTGCATTATTCTAGAAAATATGTTCAACACGAATTGATTCTGCCGGAACCTTTTTTCTGTTATTGATCTACGAGGGATATGGGATAAGATTGCGATTTCAACATTGCAGCATTAATTTTTAAAATATCATCCAAGTGCTCGCCGTTTCCTTTTTATCGTCTCGTTGTCTAATTCTTGTATAATTAGTTTCTTCAATATTGCTCTATTTGTCGTATTTTTTATATCAATTGGCAGTTTGTCCAGTGGCGTCACTTCGCCAATATAGGCAATGCAGTGCGCCGGGGCTCACGTTACATAGATGCTCAAAAAGTTCACGGCCTACAATCCGTATGCGTTGGTATTTTTGCAAGTATAGATTACCTTACTTCGCTTTAATAGTAATGTACAGTGAGAAATTGAATTGTAAAATCATTTCTCACCCATATAACGAAATCATTATCGACATATTCTATAATATTGGTCCGTGGGTCGACCAAACCATCGCCGTAAGGTAAAATGTATTTTTTAAATTGTCTATGAACACGTATATTTTTTTCATGTAGTGTGAATGCAGGGTGAATATTATGCAGCAGGTCGATTTTGTTTGGCCGCCATTTTGGTTTGGCAGATATTTGTAAGTTCGCATTTGATAGTCGTAGATTTTAATTTATTATGGAGCATCTAACGCCTCAATAACGTGTTGTTAAAGTCATTAAAACATTTTATCTAAATAATAATGGCAATACTGTAACCATTAATGACAGTGGCGTGCGGTAGGTATAGATTTAGGTTATGCTGTTACCGATGGTATTATTCAATCATATATAATATACGTAATACAATATATACACTTTCGTTTAACCAACGTCTTTAGACAAAAGGAATCCTTCGTTTGAATGAATTTTTTTGTAATTTTAGAGTACTATTAATAGTGTTTTTAAAGTTTTAGTTTTAACATAAAATAATGCCTTATTATCCATGTCAACATAAAAAATGTATGGACGTTTTTAATAACACTTTTTATGACTAAACATGATTATTTTATTGTTTAAGATCCTTCGCGTAATAGCTAAACGAAATAATGATTTTTATTAAAGGTTAACGTAGGAAATAGTTATGCCAATCGCCTTTTCTTTTTCCCAAATCAAAAACAAATTCATGCACCGAATGCACCTCGAACGTTTGCGTTCTTTGAGCATGAAATCAACGCGTTAAAAACAGTAAGATAGTAAAATTCGTGAATTAGTAAAAGAATAAAAGGAACTTCAATGATTTGCACGCAGTTGTAAGCCTTTCTAATGTTATTCTGTTAAAAAACAGCATAGGTAACGACTCCATACAAATCGGATCAACCGAAAGGAATTTTCAACTCAGTAAATAGCCAGTTGTATGACTTGAGTACATAATTCACTACCTTGAAAGTTGACGATAGTAATGTGAATAGCTACAATGCGTCGGTTGTAGCTACTAGCGCCACGACTACAGTTGTCGTGGTAGATTTTAGAACTAAGACATAAAAGTTTCTACTGGTACACAAATGGCGCTAATACATATTACGGATCATTTAACTTATATTTGTTTCCCAGAATTTTTAGTAATGCACAGCTTTTTTGCTTCTATGCACTGCACGCCCTTGATTAATGGTGATCGCTATCGTCACAATGTTGGAAAACTTCTCGGTGGCCGATTGGGCCTTCAATACATGTGGTTTCAACAGGACGGTGCCACCTCACACACAGCCCGAGCTACTCATGAAATTTTTCCCGGCCGCATAATGTCAATGAGTGGTGATATTGACTGGCCTCCTCGATCACCCGATTTGACAGCTCCCGACAATTTTCAGTGGAGGCACTTGAAAGGAAAGGTTTACGTTCACAAGCCAACAACAATTCCGATGCTACAGAACAATATTCCAAATGAAATTGCTGAAATGACACGCGAAGTGTGCGAGAATGTGCCAGAGGTGGTCACTTGGTCGATGTCATATTTCATAAATAATTGTAATAAATCAAATAATCTAAAAATAAAAATTGAATTAAAAAATTATGTTTCATTTCTTAGTTACTCAAATACAACATCGGTCTGGAACATAATATTCACCCTGTATTATATGAGACAAGCGACAGAATTTATTATTACTGTTACTCTATATTAAACCACGCAATACAGCAATTCATATATATTATACACAATGCTTATTTAGGGGACCCTTTTTTCCATTCTGCATTGGGGCCCAATTTTGTAGTTACGCCATTGAGTTTGTTGTATAATTTTGTGGAAAGATATTTTATAGTTATTAATGTTTAAGGTGTGCATTACACACCCAAGATAATCTCTACCTACACTACTAGCTCTGCTGCCTTCTATCTTCTCTTGCGTAATGAGTTGTAAAATATCATATTTTTCATTGCGGAAAACATGTTCAGGTTTCCTAGATAGGTGTTATTAGTTCTCTTGACTTAATACTGATAATATGACGGAGCACTCATCATATGAAATCAAACAGTATTGATTTTTCCGAAGGGTAGGGTTATGTGGACTTATCTATGCATCTTAATACATCTTCACTAGTAATACGGTCAACCCAGGAGATCGTCAGCATAGGTCGATAAAGCTACAAGACGCAAACATTACCCTCCCAGTAGGCTTATACTGGTAAGGTTGTGTTTTTCTAATTCTCTCCTCCCCCAGCGCACAAATAATAGCCTAAGTTTCCTTAAAATTGCAACAAACATTTTTTTATGCGTAATCCGTGATCCAAAATTAGAAGAAATATTGTATATGACTTATGCTAACTTCTCAGAATAGATCTATGTATGTGATTAGTGTTGGCCCTAGCCTCTGTGGGGCCCTCAAATTTTGCTGTCAGATCGAACGTCGTGTGCACCGATCTGAGTTGTCGTATCTTTCTATCAATCTCAAGCTAATCTCCGAGTGTACAGTCTCAACACGTGTACGGGGTATTGAGATTTATCTAAACTAAATCTCCGAGATTATCTCAGCGTGATAGAGGGCTTTACGACAGTCGTAAAGGCGTGATGCGCGCTAGCTCTGAATAAAAAAGTTTCGGCAATGGGCGGGTGCGTCGCGACATATCCGCCCTCGGCGGGGCGGGGGCGGGGCGGGGGGCAGAGATGCTGCACGCGGCGGCGGCAGTGGTCCGGCGGGCGGCGCCGCGGCAAGACGCCAGCTGTTCCGTGCACCCGCCCTGTCCGCCCTGTCGACAGAGAGCCGTCGCACGCGTCATCTGTCCGCTCGGCCCGACTACCCGCTCGACCCGGGGGCAACAGATGCCCATTTATAAATTCTAATTAACCCCGTTTAAATACAAAATGTCGCCGTTTTAAATCCAGTGGCGTTGTGTCGTGTTTATCATGTTTACAAAGTTGTCAGTACAGGTGGCCCGGCGAAAGTAGTTGTAAGTAGTTAGTTTAAGGGGTGAAATTTTCACTCGCATAAAAGCGCGCATTTTTTAATCGATAATCTTTGTTTACAACTTCGAAATTAACGAGTTCATCAGTTCTCCGAGTCACATTTGTCACCCCCCTCAGGGCGAAAGCGATTAAAAAGTGACTTTTCCAAAACTCCGCATCAAAAAGTCCGAATAATACTTTAGAAATAATCAACATTATATATAAGTTATAAGTTTATTTAGTAATCGAACATTTTTATACAGTCTAAGGCAATTTGAAAGGAAACTGATACACAAGTATACATTTCCTTTGAAATAAGAATAAAATTGATACGTAATCTTTTGTTATAATTATGTTTCATCACTGCATACTACAAATATAATGTTTCAAAATATGGAATGTCACATTTCATTGAAATTACACGATTAAAAAATACAGACAGATAACAGGGAATGATATGTTTGAAATTTAAATCTAATTTAATCAGGTGTAAATTCTATTATTATTTAATGCTTCTATTTTCATATATTCTATTAATCACAATGTCCTAGGATATATTCATATAATATATGAACAAATCAATTAGATTGTAAAAGATTGACACGACGCTTTAGGAGACGGGCTGGCTGACTACTAGTTGTATAGTAAACTTAACAAATCACATTAAAAAAAATTTAACTAAGGTAAATTAGATATATTTTATCGTAACTTATAGGTAAAAGTTTAAAAAAAACATAGTTCTATGTTGCTAACAAATGTTTGTATATAGAGCATTAAATCATAAAAATAATTGCAATTTACTCACATTTTTTTAAAAATCATTTTAGAAATACTATTATTTTTTATATTTACTAAATAAATATACAACAGTTCAAAAATATTCTCAGATTTTCACGGCCGTTCAGAACCTTCTGTGTGGAGTTTTCTGGACTATTCTGCCATGTGTAGGCATCTCTGACCTCTCTGACTGACGTTTCGGATCCCATTGTACGGTCCATCATCAGGGCTGATGTCGCTGATGTATAGCACAGTAGCGCATTAAGTGTCGTGCAATTCGCAATTGCGAAGGGTCCCGCTTTACAGAGGGCATCGGAGTCACTGCGAAAAAGACTTAAAAATATTGTTTTAGTTTCAAAAGTACTGGCAGATCCGATTGTGCTAGGTTGCCGTCGAGGTGTTCATGACTGCACTTACGCTTGGTCTTTTAAAAAAAAAATAGAGATGCGTACACAGAATACTGTTTTCAGACTAAGCTAAACTATTGTACTACGAAAACAACATAAACTTGGTAGTCTACTGGAACGAGGCTCGAATCCCCGACCACTACTAGATCACTAGACGAGTGTCTTAACCACTAGACTAGACCAACAAGCCACAAGTTGCATTTATCGAATCGGGAATTCTAGGCTTCAGTTCTGAATTTTAGTTATTCTATTATCCTTCATAGTTAACCTAAAACAGCGTCTCTGGGTGTGAGTTGCAGTCAACGTTTTGTTGTGATATTACCATTTTGTGTCCAAAGTGTTCAGTCTCAGACACCACGACACCAGCCCAGACGCTGGAAAGCTCTGCACAGAATGCTCACTCAATTTCGAGTATTTAATGAACAAATTTTTGTTATTTCCTCTGGGTTTGAATTTTTAAAACGAGAATTAGAAAGAATAAATCACATATTTAAGTTCCTCTGTCGATACGTCTCGCCGAGAACTTTTCGATAGGCGATTTATCACCAACGTTCCAATGGACCAATTTGTTTTTATCGATAATCGAATTAGTGAGAAGCCCTCGAATACCGCCGTTACGAAACAGCGCCAACTTTCGGGGCCAAGATGCCGTACGTTGTAAAGTTTTAACATTGCATCAAACTTAACGGCACTTATCGACAAAGTTCGCAGCGAGCCGCAGAATAAATTACAAGTCGTCCTTTAACTTCTGTTCCTTTTGATACATTGCCGATATCAAACTTGCTGTCATAGCATTCATACGTAAGCCGAACCCAATAAATTGACAATAATAAATAATGACTAAACGTCATTCTTGTTTCCTTCAATAAACATAATTATTTATTATAAATATCTACGCCCTTATAGGCTATTACAACATAAATATCAATATTATATAAAAATAAACTTTAAATACAATAGACGAGAAGTACAAATTATATATATATATAACATTTAATCAGTAAGAAGAGAAAAATAAAAAAATTGACAAAAAAATGAAGCATAAAATAAAAATGTAGGTTTAATACTTTGATCAATTATACTATTTCTTAATACATCATTAATAACACCACTCTTATATTTAAATATTGAACATCGGCTGTGAAGTCGCTGTGTATTTGAAACAGCGCCAGCGACCTGGTACTTCACGCAGGAACATTGTACGAAATCAATTCAGTCAAATTAAGGACGTCCAGTTTGTCATACACACCACACTCGGTCGACATATGAACCTTTCCTCTCCGGTGTAAACTGAGTTGATATTGCTTCTAATTATGTGAATGTTTCTGTGAATTTACTAAATACAGAGTTCATATTTTAAGCATTCCCCCGTAATATAAAATAAATACAATATATAAGTATTTACCATACGCAACAATAAAAAATGTTTTTTCGAAGAACCTGGTGTGAATTTGTCAATATGTGTATGTGTACGTGCGGAGAGGTGCGGAAGGCGCTGTGAGCGGGGTGTCGGATGCCGATCGTCACTTTAGTGGCGGAGCGTGCACTGGCCGAGTTAGACTTGTCTTATGCGTCTTTATGCTGTCGTTCGTTCGTGATGATCAATGTTTTGTCTAATTTGGGTGTAACACATCTAATGCATAATATTTTAGGGCTAATATCAACCGTGTCGGATTAACAAAAATATTTTGTTGATTCCAAATTACATATTGATTGCAAAAAATAAAAGTTCACCTTACTTTGAGTGGCCAGACTGATGATTTAGGGCCCGAAGCAAAGATAATATATTAAATAATAATGGGTCAATTTCGTAAACAATTAAAGCTTATTATGATGCACATTGCACATCGTTCTTGAACATTTTCGACTTATATTTTAGTCAGGTATTAGTTAAAATCATTAAATACGTGGTAAAAATAATACACACTTAAAAATATGTAGAAAAAAATAATTATATAAAGTTTACAAAGTAAATAAATTTAATCAAGCACCACCTTTAAGAATCTATTTCTTATATACACATATACAAATTAAATATACATAAAAAAAATTCAACAAAATGTTAATTTATAAATGTAAATATTAATTAACATTCATATTTAGTTCATATTATTCACAAGAACGAAAGAACACCACCCGAACTTGAAATAAAATTCAGACAGTGTTTGAAGACACCTAAACAAAATAAGATGATCCAACAAGGTGGGGCGGGGCATACTCATGTTTTTTGAGTGATCCACGTGTCTGACATATATGACGCGTTTTGTTTTTTCGAAACTCGCGTTAAAAGGGGGCGCTTCGCAGTTTATTTATTTATTTAATTAAGGGATTTTAACAATATAAAGTTTCATAATACACTAACATAGCACATAGCATATGAGACTAATTATAAAAATCCACAAAGATATCTAAGCAATGATTATTATCTTAAAAATCATCATTTAAATTATTCTCGCCGTTTGTACGTCGGTCACGCTTAATCGCTGCAAGCTGTAAAATATCCGTATATTTTTAATTAAAAAAATTATAATCCTCTGGCACTTTGTCGCGTCACTGGATATGAGATATATTTTTTTCAAATAAATCAACCGAGCTTTACGCACGCACCACAGTAGGTACCTACCTACCTACTTCCCAGGTGTTCAGTAATAATTTAATAGCATCCTTGCGTTTGGGACTCGAGACGTGTCCAAGCCATCTTAATGGAGATTGGAGAAGTAGGTCTGAGTGTCTCCTTCATCTCGGTACTTTCAACCGATACCAAACTGTTACTCCCGCTACTCCTCTGAGATGACTCATTTCGGCAGCATGGGTTATTGATTTCATCCCCTGCGTAAGGCTCGGCGGCCACCGAGGCGGTATCAAAGCGGGCCCGTGTGCTGCTTTAAAAACAAGTCACCCAATAGAGTATTATTTATTTAATCGGTAAATTGAAAACCTCCCCCGGCGAGCGATCGGTAAATTTAATAAAATATAATAAAGGTTGAATATTTAAATGTTTACAGCGATTTTATATCGCACGGAAATTTAAAAAAATCACCGAGAACATTATGCGCTGGTAGGTATTCCCTGAAATATCCGAATGACGCGCTTTTACATTAACATTCTGTACGGCGAATGGAATTGAAGCGTGTAATTGTCAAGGAACGAACTGATGCGGAAATGCGATCACTCGGAAGAATATTTATGCAGCAAATCATGTATGACAGATGCGCGGATAATAAGGCGTCCACCATTTTTAAGGCAGGCAAATCGGGGCGGGCCATCTTACAGATGACAATAATACAGATTTATTCAAAAAGCGAACGGTACATTGATCGACGAATGTGTTTATACATGATCGATTTTCCTGTGATACGTGCTTACCGTACGCGAACGCCGAGCGCTGTCGCGCGTCACGCCTGTTCGTGGCCTTGAAAACCATGAGCTTTGTAACTGTACACTAGGTATGCGTAAAATCAGAGCTCTTAACAAACGCGTAACACGTCCGGTACCGACGTCACAATAACACGCGATCGGAAGCGTCGGGGAGACCGGCGCCTGAGCGCCACTCGTCCCACTGCCGCCTATCAAATACCGTCTCCAGGAAACGCTCCTTAATCTGTAACTGTGGTCAACCGCTCTGACCACACACTTATTCAATACACGTGAATGGGTGATTATTAGGGCATTCATCACTCACACCACAACATATCCTTCTGATTCATCTGCCATACACCCATACAAGCATCTTCTTTCTTCCCATTGATATAAAACAATACCTTGCTCGGCTCGTTCTTCTAGATTGTCAAATGAAACATCTTTTTTATAACTGTTTAATGTATTTAAACCACAAGAAGTGTTATCCATTAATCACAAATAAATGAGATTTCGCTTTTATCGGACGCAGTAAGGTCAATACTATATTCCGACAAAAACATACGGGCCGCTTGCATTAGAAAATTCATAATAATCACCATCTGAAAACTTTTTAATTTTGTAACCCCGTTTTACATTCTTTATATTTTCATAAAAAATCACCTCAACAACGCTTTACACTTAAATTGTTTAGTCCCACACTAGGATTTAACATTACAAATTATTATACGAACTTATGAATATGATTTTGTGAAAGGTGCCCACGAGTTTGACGTCTACCATTCAAGTTATCTGGTTGGCAGAGGTCTTGAAGATACAGAGGCGTCATGTTATGTGTAGTCTTGTACGTCAACCAGCACAATTTAAATTCTAATATTTCAGGGAAACGGAGCCAATGTAAAATAGTTCACACAACAGGGAAGTTATGTGCGAGGTTTTAGACGAAGATAGAGGGTGAATATTATGTTCCAGGTCGATGTTGTTTTTAAATAACTAAAAAATGAAACACAATTTCTTAATTTAATTTTTATTTATCAATTACTTGTTTTATTACAATTATTTATAAAATATGATATTGGCCAAGTAGCCGCCTCTGGCAGCGGCACAAATGTGTGCGTTTTTAACCATATTTTTCATAACATTCTAGCACACTTCGCGTGTCATTTCAGCAATTTTATTTAGAATATTGTCCTGTAGCATTGGAATTGTTATTAGCTTATTGGCGTAGACCCTTTCTTTCAAGTAACGTCACAGAAAATAGTCGGGAGCCGTCAAATCAGGTGGTGATAGAGGAGGCCAGTCGATATCACCACTTTTTAATATTATGAGGCCTGGAAAAGGCTGTGTGTGAGGTAGCACTGTCCTATTGTAACCGCATATGTTGCAGACCAAATCGAGCCAATTCGGCTACCAATAAGTTTTCCAATAATTATTTAGATAAAATGTTTTAACGATTTCAGCACGTTGTTGAGGCATCGGATACTCCATAATAAATTGTAATCAACTATGCTCTGTGAATATTAAATGCGAACTGACAAATGTCTGCCAAACCAAAATGGCGGCTAAACATAATCGGCCTGGAACATAATTTTAACTCTGTCTCAGTTGATAAAAGCATCCACTATACTACGTATATTTCAATATTAGTAAAGTTTTTTTTATATCTAAATACATTTTTTTTTTCTAAATATCCCCTAGCTCGGGTCACTCATATAATATGCACATACGCTTTACGTATTCGAAAAAAAATACCTCTCGTGTGCGAAACGGATCCAATCCGTTTTTACCCATAATCGAATTATGGAAGCCAAATAGCGCCGCCGCCGCTGTGAAATAGCACGGAGTGCCTGGATCACAGTCGTATGTTATACATTTTTAACATCGCGTCAAATTTATCGACAGTTAGCGAGAGGTTAATAAATTCAGTGGCGTAACCGGGATGTTTTTTCGGGGAAAAGCTGAAGCGTTTGGAAAAGCAAAGGATGATGTAAATATTTCAGTCATAAATATTGTAAATATGAATTAAATATAAAGATATACATATAAAATCAATTTTATCGAAAAATATTGTTGTTGCGCCACCGGGATTCGAACCTGGATCTCTTTCCTAACCGGGGAAGGTGCATTATCCAACTAAGCTACAGCGACATTATTTTTAGCGACAATTTTCGACCCCATATGTTACCTTTTTTTTTGTTGATATTAATACATTTAATCGTTCCATCATTTGACAGAGCCATCTACCTTATTTTTACAGAATCTCAAATACCTTTGAGTAAACTGATAGCAGACGCCAGAATTATCAATTCATTTTTATTAAATTTTGGACACATTGATACAACTTTATTATTTAGGAGAACACATTCTTATTGTGAAGTTGTAATTATCTTTATAATTAATGTATTTAATTCATATTTAAAATATCACAGACCGTCTGTTCTGAATAATTACAACTTCACAATAAGAATGTGTTCTCCTAAATAAATATTGTACTTACCAATTATTCCGCGGTGATTAACGCTAAGAAAAAAATATCCAGGCTAAAATGATGACTGTCCTCTGTTGATCTGTCGAGCATATCAATCGTGGATTAGAAATAAAATACACTTAATTAACAATTATTTAGATATTAAGCAATTTTTAAGACTATTCAATATCTAAGTGTAGAAACTGCTAGTGTGATTTTCGTCTCTTCTTTATGTCTCTTGAAACATTCGTTTTTTTTATTTGTTTAAACTTGAACAATGAATGTTTTAATGGAAACGCAATATATAGTCAAAGTAAATCCACTAGAACAGAACACAAGTACAAAAAAGTGATTTAAATGGAGATTATATTTATGACTAAAAATTTTGTTTTTTTTTTCACTGTATCTGATATAATACTGGTACAATCGATATTAACTTAAAAAAAAGGTACCCTTTTAATAGGGCGGGGTGTTAAACAGGGTGTTTAATAATTAAATCGTTTTTGTATCGTCTTTTGAGCGACGATATAAAAATCATATCAAGTGAGCGAACTCACACATGAACGAAAGCGATAATAGTTAGCAGTGGCGTGCAGTAGGTGCAAACTCAGGTTATGCTGTTACCGATGATACTAAGTATACAAGGTATAGTATACAAATATATGGTATACTTGGTTTTTTCTAATTTTGTGAAGTAAGAAATCAACTTTATTTTAGAATAGATAATTGTAAATTTATTACTTTAAAAAGGCAAGTTCTTATATTACTTTTATTGTCTACGGATTTAAAATGTTTCATTATCATTGTTCAAAAACATTTGTTTAAATAACTAGCTTTACAAATTAGCATAGCCGAAACTCAAGAGAAATAATTTTATTTAAAGATTTAATTTAATATTGATAATAATCTAATGTAATAATATCCCGAAAAATTGCAAACTGCTGCAAACGCTTGATAGATAATAAAATATAACTTACAAATTTTATCTAAGCAGATACACCGAAATACCGAATGACTGGGAGTAACAGGTTGGAATACACTATGAAAACAAAACGTTAAGTCGGTCAAGCAAAAAAAAATGTAGAAGGTGTACATATTTACGCAGTTTTCAGTAAGGATTAATCCTTTTCGAAGTCAACAGAATTAAGCACAAATTGTTTGAAAAATGCAGAAAATTCGCAGACATGAAGATGCTCACATAGCCTGAGTAAAAATATATAGTTCAGTATGTTTCTTATATGGATTAAACAAACAAGTTAGATGCGTACCGACGTGTATGTCCTGGTAAATTGCGTACCAGAATGGCCATGAAGTTGTACACAAATAATTCGAAATTTTTCGGAATAATCGAATTGGAAAATCTCGTCATAGCTAGAATATTATATAATTAATTTTATTTCTCAGAATCTTTAGTAATGCACAGCTTTTTGTTTGTATGCTGTGTACGCCCCTGATAGTTAACTAAATTAATTAATATCTTTCGGATTGAATACAAAAACATCAAAGTTACGCTAAATTCAGGCAGCCAAATATTACGAGTATCAAATATTGCCGACACGGCGTAGATAAAACAAACCTGTGCCATGTGGCTGGCTCCTGGCTGCGCGACCTAAAACATCGGAAGCTGGAGCCGGAGCCGATATCATCTGGAAATAAACTGGGTCAAAAAACACCGCAGTGGCGTCACGGGCAGACGGGGTAGGAACGAATGTGGCTTAAGTTTAAAAAAAATACGACTTGTATATTTTCTGTTGTGTATGCAAAAAAACATTTCAGATTCTTTTGTGAGGCTATTCATTGTGTCTAATTTATTCTATTCATAAAAAATTCAGTTTTTAAAACAAAACCGATCGGTAAAGAAAATGCTAAATGGAAACGTTGACGGCACTCCTAACTAGTTGACAATGATTTGATAAATAAAATAAAAATAGAGCATGCTAAATAATAAACAATATTCTTACTTTTAAATATGAATTAAATATATTAATTATAAAGATATACATATAAAATCAATTTTATCGAAAAATATTGTTGTTGCGCTACCGGGATTCGGTAGCGCAACAACAGCGACAATTAGCGACAATTTTTCGACCCTATATGTTACATTTTTGAAATTAATACATACTAAAAATAATGCCGCTGTAGTTTAGTTGGATAAAGCACCTCCCCCGGTTAGGGAAGAGATCCAGGTTCGAATCCCGGTAGCGCAACAACAATATTTTTCGATAAAATTGATTTTATATGTATATCTTTATAATTAATATATTTAATTCATATTTAAAATATCACAGACCTATGTTCTGAATAATTACAACTTCACATAATAATGTGTTATCTTAAAAAAAAAAATATATATATTCTTACTATTTTCAAACTAAGCTAAACGCTATTGCGATGAAAATAGAATTAACTTGCTGGTCTCCTGGAACGAGGCGCGAACCCCCGACCACTAGATCACTAAGCCAGCGTTTTAACCCCTAGACCAACAAGCTACTCACTAGTTGTAAGAAAATGATAATGAAACAATGTTCAAAAAATCAACTGGAATTGTAGTTAAGAGCGATAAAAACCATTTATGCTCACGCCTGCTACTAACCATACCGAATAACATTTATGACTGATGTAGGAGAGTGAAGCGGAGCGGTAGTATTCAAGGTCAGTTCAAAGTCAGGCAATATTTGAGAGTTATGTAAGCTTTTCTAACTCGCGATTTTAATTGAGACAAGGTACTTCACCTTCTTAAAGATCTCTCAACGACAACCGTTGCTATTTATCTTTTATCAGCTTATCAGCCTCTTCCTAACTTCCTCTTCCTTTGTTTGGTGTTTGTCCGAGGGCCCATTTGTGGATAGTTTGTTTCTACGACACAGTTCCAATGCAGCCAGTTATCATTATCATCAGAAACCGTATCTGATATTTAATTAAGCATATTCTAGATGATTCTTTGGCTGGTGTTCATCGATCTATCAAAATAACACAAATGTACGAATTCTTTGCAAATGTGAACATTTCCGCTGAAAGCCTCGACGTGTATTTCTCCCTTTACGGCCGCGCCGCGCACATTTCGTCTGAACGACCTGGCGCTGACGAACGTCGCGGCGGTGAGGATATTTTCAAAATGTCTGGGTAAATTATCTGCGAAAAAGGCTGTGGTTTTTTGCAGCGTGACGATTTTCATTTTGAAAGCTTTTTCGCGTGAAATTCGACTTATTTTTGGTTAATAAAATCTCTTATTTCCGAAATGATGATGGCGTCGCATATTCTGCCAAGGAAATTTGAAATTAGACTCGTCTAAAAACGGATAAATGCTATCTTTACGAAGAGTTTATAAAAGATTGATCGATTAGAAAGAAACGTACATGCATACATGCCTAGCAAAAATAACTAACATGTTTTATAGAATTGTTAGATTTAATTAAATAAATTATCTTTTTAATAATCTTAAACATTTCTTTATTATTATACCAAATTCTTGTTTTAATAAATAAAATGTAAATGTGAAAATGGCGTCCCCTTTTACCTGACTTGGTTCACAAAGAAATCACGACTGTGTTGTTTGTAGTATTTCACGCTGTTTACACAAGGGAGTAGTGAAACGGGATATAGGAATGATGGTAGAAATTTGGTATAGTGACATAACAGTAAAAACTCAAGGACCAACCGGAAAGCACGACTTACCCAGATTTTCTCTGGTGTAGTCACAGCTTTCCTGAACTCCACAACATCAATAGTTGTTTCGACGCGCACCGCGAGAAACCGAAACACACTGCACAAAAACAGAACAGTGTAACGAGCAGTACGTTCACACAGAAAAGTCGCGGGGGTGGGGACAGATAGGTAAAGTTAACATACTGGAGCATCCACACACGCGCACGGTGATCGGCGATCCGTGAATCTGTTGTAAATATCGAACACACGCCATAAACGGAATGTTTTAAGATTTCTATATATTTATATGTATAATGTATTACTCATCTTATTTGTAGTGCCTAGTTAGATACAGCATTCTAAGTGATTTTTTTGAGTTTACTTATTATATTTTAATTGAATAAAATAGCATTTGATTATTATTTTTATAGTTATACTGCTCACACGTTGAATTATTTTGTTTATAGTTTCGAGACATGCAGTTTCTCTCATCATCAGATAAATGATAACTAATTTAAATACAATTTGGTGCCGACCGTGGTGAGTTAAATAACGAGATAAAATTTTATATTTAATTAATTAAGAGGAATTTTAATTTTATTAATAATCATAATACAACTAACATAATATAGAGCATAAGAAACTAATTATAAAAATCTACAGATATGTTCAGGCTAAGTAGTAATAAAGTACATAATATAAGGTAATATTATATTAGTAGAAGAAGATCAAAACTAGTGGGAGAAAGGGTTGGGAGGTTTAAACTATTGTTGTGGTAAAGGGAGAGCAAGATGTGTTTGTAGATAGAAGGATTAGTCAAAATTGAAATCTGTCAATTTCTGTTAACTTCTCATTATGGTATTTGCCTGAACGGTGAATGTGCACGGCGGAAATTCTTAATTAGTGTTTTCTTCCATTTTTTTGTATCCTTTCTAGATTATTTATTATTTATTCTTTATAACATACCGAGCGGAGATGCTTTAGTTAATAGCTGTCGAAAGAATGATTACATTCAATTATGTGATTAAAAAATTCCGAAAATGTATTATTTTTTACACAATGGCGATGTCATTTTATTCTCGTATTAATTTTCTTTTTGATTTCTTTTATTAAGGAGAACACATTCTTATTGCGAAGTTGTAATTATTCAGAACAGACGGTCTGTGATATTTTAAATACTAATTACATGTATTAATTAGAAAGGTATACATAAAAAATCAATCGAAAGTAGATGGCTTTCAAATAATGGAACGATAGATGTATTCATTTGAAAAGTGTAACATATACAGGGGTCTAACAAAAGTGAGAACATCTCGTAACACATGAGTTATTTCAAAACATAATATAATCAATTATATTCTTAATATAATTTTTTTGCACAATCTATTTGCTAATCAGAAATCATCAAAACACCCCATATTGCATAAGCTACTCGATTTAAATCTGGGCTGTTCGGTGGCCACATGCCTGGCTCGATGAAATTAACATTCTCACGACGAAGAAAGTTGATTATATTTCTGGCTATGTGTGATGGAGCTCCGTCCTGCTGTAATGTCCAGTTATGCTGTAATGTCTAGCTATACTCCAGGCATTGTTTTGAAACTCTTTGATCATTTTCGTAGCAACCCAATATTTTTCAATTCGCAAATTTTTGCTCAGAATACGGCCGATTTTTGTCATTCTGGGCAACAATTTGAAAAAACCTAATATAAACAATGGGAAAATTAATAATCAAAGATGACGACCGGAAATTGTCGAAATAAGACGTAATATAGGTAAGTAAGTAAATTAGTAAACTATTTAAGCTATTGTTGATATAGTTAAAGTAATTTTGATGTAATTATACTCTCGCGATCTAGTCTCAGCCGGATACGGATAAGCGTGACGTATCTCTCCCGTGATACATGTTGATCTTCATGAGCTTTGCAGAATTTTGCGTGTAGAGAAGTATCACTTGAAACTTTGACCACTACGATTTTAGTTATTATTCCCGAACGTGTTGTGGATTCCATAAACCCTTTCTACCGCTTGAGATGAATTTCAAAAAGGGTAATAAAATAAAAGGAATGAGACGTGTCCGTTCCTCGTCCCTGGAGTCCCTATTCACTCAGCTTCTACACCTGTATTCCCCACCAGCTTTGCCTGGGGCGGTTCACTGGGTGTTTACCTCGATCTTTCCACTAGAGTTCTGATTACATGTCCAATCCAGCTAAACTGGGATCTCCCGTGAAGAAGAGCAGGGGTTCCATGCCAGAGTTTTCATTCTTTAATTGTGGGGCTTCTCTCTCGGTTCCGCAATGTTCGGAGGTAATGATAAGTACTTGGTAAATGAAAGAGACAAAATGTTGCAGTTCTGTACTGAGAACAGAGCTTTGTAATAACAATCATCTGATTATAATATTAATTTTTGAATGCGAATGATCAATGATACGATGCTACTCTTATGTGAAATGGAATCGTGGACACTCATCAAAGTATTTGAGACGTGATCTATGGACGACTACTAAAAATAAGCGAAACTGAAAGGACAAAAATTTTTTCCGAAATTACAATGTTTCAACCGCACCGTGAGACATCCAAAAATCAATCAAGCTTATATTAATCAAGGCTAAATTATTAGCAAATGATGAAATGTTCTGTTTAAACAACAAACTTGACAATGGCGCGCACCTGAAGTATTGTCAGCGCACAACATTGTAAAACACGAATCAAATTTATCGAGATACTATTGCAGGTACAGATGTGAGCACAATCTATTGGAGTTAGCCGCGAAAGCTTAAAATCTTTTGTGGTCTTTCTTGTCATAACGACTAAAAAAACATAAATAAATTGATAAATGTATTTCTCATAAGTAAAATTTTGTCATATAATAATAATAATATAAATATGAATTAAATATATTAATTATAAAGATATACATATAAAATCAATTCTATCGAAAAATATTGTTGTTGCGCCACCGGGATTCGAACCTGGATCTCTTTCCTAACCGGGGAAGGTGCGTTATCCAACTATGCTACAGCGGTAGTATTTTTAGCGACAATTTATACATTTAATCGTTCCATTATTTGAAAGAGTATTTTTTCACCTTCCCCGGTTAAGAAAGAGATCCAAGTTCGAATCCCGGTGGCGCAACAACAATATTTTTCGATAAAATTGATTTTATATGTATATCTTTCTAATTAATATATTTAATTCATATTTAAAATATCACAGACCTATGTTCTGAATAATTACAACTTCACAATAAGAATGTGTTCTCCTAAAATAATAATATTTTAATAAGTATAACCAATGAATGAGTGATCCAGACACCCAACCTAGCGCTTGCCTGTCTACCATTTAATTCTTGATCTTCCCCTCGATTTCGATCCTGTTGGGTTGTGTACGAGGGTATTGTGCGTATTGCGGGGCTCATTAGCATATTAAAGTATAATAATTAATATATTAATTAGAAAGATATACATATAAAATCAATTTTATCTAAAAATATTGTTGTTGCGCCACCGGGATTCGAATCTGGGTCTCTTTCAAACCGGGGAAGGTGCATTATCCAACTATGCAATAAGAATGTGTTCTCCTAATATAATATATACGTTTAAACACGCACAATTAACTCAAATTGTTCATGTAAATGCGTTAACTAGAACCATCTAGAAGAATAATTTAGAAATAACAAATAAATCTGCATATATTTCGCATAATTTTTCACAAAACAATCTCAAACATATACTTACTAAACGCAAACTTATCTCGCTCGCGCTCTGCAGAGTTCTGGATACATATCTTCGCTTCAACTGATGTGTCGCAAATGTTTGGACTTGACTGTATTATAAACGTGAAGTAATTTTATAATTCTTTAAATTCTTCATTTAATAACTAATAAGAATTTCCCAATAAAAAGTAAAAATAGTAATAAAATTAATATTTTTTTAATAATAGTAAATAAATCCAAAAGGTATACAGGGTGTAACAGATCTAGTACACAATATTTTATGGGTGGATACCTGACTTAATTAAGAGTAAATGTTCAATGTATTTATACAAATACTGCACTGTTTCGGAAAACATTATTATTTGAAATTTTTACAAAATCATACATATTAATAGTGTCACGAGGATTTTTACTCAACTTAATTTGCTTAGCGAGCACTAATATTCATACTAGTAAGGAAGCCCTGGAAGACGAAAAACATAATGACTCAAGAGACTTAGGTTCAAGAAATCCATAGTCCAATTATTTCAAGCAGATAAAATAATGATTGGCATCGTGATAAAAAATTATCGTCCAAAAACAATTATAAAACAGCCTAGTGTCCCGGCAGGGTAAATAGCATAAGGGGTTATTAGTTGTTAGCAGAGCTAGAGAAAGAAATGAACATAGTGTATTACGCAACATAGGTAGTTAGAACAACACGGGGACCGAGAACAGTTGGTGCGACAGATGGCAGTCTCCTGACGATGAAATGGCTTGGATAAACACAGCTCCTGCATGCATCAGCATATAATGTGTCCATCACTGAGCCAAGAGATGGCCGCATTACGGATATTCGATATTCAATGCTTTTGTGGTTCGTGTTCACAGATGAGATTGTCGTGAGATTTTAGACTCGAGATAATCATAGATTATACTCCAATAAGATCGACATCGTGGTCTATCGAGTGCATAGTCAACAATTTATCGTTCCATTGATGTACGTTCATCAGTTGGGTGAATTTGAATCTAGAAATTTAGTAAAGTAATTAAATTTTTCGTAGTAAATTATTGTAATTATCTGTTGTTTCTAGGTGACGTTTGTGCACATAGTGTTGAGTATCACTGTTATAATAAACGCTGTGTTCTATGAGCTCCCATCAGTCATACTCATTCTTTTTTTTAATGCTACATAGCAGCTACAATGCAACACGGCATGCCCAGGAACCATTCACCGTCTGCCTTTAACTTTATTTAAAGAAGTACGCCACCAGACACGGACGGCATACACAATAATGAATGAATAAATATCCTGCATACAAAATAAATAAAAAATTCGCGCAAGCGAACCGGGGAATATCGGTCATTGACAAAATACATCCCGAGAAATCTATCTCAACACGTGTACACGGTAATGAGATTTATCTCAACTAAACTTTTACCAGGGCCATTACTTTGCGCAGATTTATACAAATCTCCGATGCTAATAGTGAGACGTACCTCGTTGCTACCGCTTTGCAAAATACCCACGTTTCATCTGGACTTCTTACGGCATATTTATTGAATTTATTTCTCTGTATCAATACAATTTTAATCCAGAAATGGATGGGTCGGCACGTGATCAAATAGAAAGGCTGACGTATTATTACTTGGTGGTATGCTCGACAGACTGACGAGTTAAACCATTCAGCACGCATCACTGACGAGACGATAATCCAGTATTCTGATTTACTTTACGTTAGTAGGGTCCAATCATATACCTGTATTACATCCCTCAAAGAATTGAAATTTTCAGCTACTTTTAGCAATTTTTATATATTTTTTAAACACACAGTACTTTAATCTATTTCATCAGATAATTCTTAATTTATGCATTTGTATGTCTCGCAGTTGTAGTATTCCACCGGCAGTTTTTTAAAGCCTGCCAGCCCGCATATAATCAAAGAACCCAACCTTGTCTATAGTTTTAGAGTACGATAGATATATGCGGAACCTATCAGAGTGTCTCAACTCAGTTTTTACATTACATTGGAATACAATATCTGGCAAAAGTCCGCTTCGTCGATAATGCGTCATCTAGCATCTAACATCTAGCATCTAGCAACCGAGAGCTTATGACGTTACCGCGCTATTAACACGTTCCTTGTGGCTTATGTTCCAGAAGTGAGGTATCCCGGGCTGCCGCGCTGAGGAGCCGAGGCCGAGCGGGGGCCCAGCTCCAGGGGGAGTATGCCCTTCCTGTGGAACTGCTTCGGGCTGGCCCGCAAGAGGCCCCCGGTGCGCTGCGCTACCCTCGAGCCGCTCATCCAGGTCAGTGAGAAACTAAACAATTACATATGATATAATACTTTTAAAATTAGCAATACTAACTTTGTGGTTAAAATTCATATTTTTATTTATTATCTTTGTTTTATTAACCACTTAATTGAGTTTAAATACATCTACCGGTTTCGAAAAATACCATTTTCTTCTTCAGGATGTCATAACTAACTAAAACATATATTATTGTTTCTTTACTAGAATCTAGTTTTGAAAAAAAAAAAAAATTTAGTTTTTTTAGTTAGTTATGACATCCTGAAGAAAAAAATGGTATTTTTCGAAACCGGTAGATTCAACATAAACTCAATTAAGTGGTTAATAAAACTAAGATAATAAATAAAAATACATATGATATACTTACTTACTTACTTACTAAACAATGTGTCTCGGCACGGTAACGCTGGATACTGACGTTTACTGTACTTGAATGCGTTGCAAGATAGAACTGGTTCTCTCCGCTGTAGTGTGCCGGAAATCACAGTTGCTAATACAATAGATCTACTATTGGACAATAAACGATAGATGGCGTTAATTAACATTCGCATTGAGTACAATTCGGGGATGTCCTCATAAATACACGAGTATACCATGAAACAATATCTAGGTATATCAATGTATCTGTATATACACAAGAATTGTTCATAATATTAGACGGGACACCGGAGAATCATAATACTTTAGACTTAATTCTTTCGTTCACATTTAATATATAACTTTGTTCAATAATTATTGTTCACATTTTCTTGGCTGAATACTTAATTTCTTTTCTTGCTCTCGTATACGTGAAATATATTGTTAATTAAAAATAATGTAACAATTATTGTTACAAATTTCTCCCTCATCGTCGCCTCGCTCGCTCCATTTAGGTCAGTCGCAATTCGGTAAACCCATCGGCTGCTCGCACTTGTTAGGAGTGTGTCTGAACATGGAATAAACATGAAATATTATATACAGGCGGCCCTCGTAGTCAAGTGGGCGTGACGCTTGCTTCTCATACCGGAGGCTCCGGAATCGATTCACCTAGAGGACACAATACTATTATGTCGTTTTAATTATTTTTTTAAATATATATTTCGCAATGCTAGAGATGAGAGATTAGAGACTACAATATAGTCTTAACAAGCTATCTATATATTTAATAAGTATTTTTTAAACTGCCCTCACTGTTTAAAGTATAGTGTAATTTCAGAGAAAACATGTACCTAACTGGTTAAATTATTGTTTCACTTTCTTTATGATTTTTGTTTTTATAGATAAACTGTATGTTTTCCTAATATAATAAGATAAAATTACAAAGGACAACATGCATTTAATAAATATATATATTTTTTTATTAACTTTAGAAGCAATACTATTAGTATCATAGATAGCAATAAAAAAGAATGCTTAAAATAAATAACTTACGTATATTTTAAGGTTTTGTATCTCGATTATTTTTGTGTTAAAGATTCAAGATAATAAAATAAACAGTTTAAAATGATTATGTACTAACTTCACAGGGGAAATTTTTACAAAATCATGTCAACGTACTTCGAAATGACTATTTGCTAAATTTATCCATTATTAATCTACATCTTTGTTGCAAGCTTTAAATCATCTAACATTTTTAATACGAATTAAATGTATTAATTAGAAATATAATATATACATGTATTGTCGTTGCTACCGGGATTGTTGTGTTATATGTTCTGAATAATTACAACTCCACAATAAGAATGTGTTCTCCTTAATAATATATAAGTTGTATCAAAATGTCACAAATGTAATAAAAATTAATTAATAATTCTAGCGTCTCCTATCAGATTACTCAAAGGTGTTTGAAATTCCATAAAAATAAAGTAGATGGCTTTCAAATAATGGAACGATAGATGTATCATATAGGTTCGAAAATTTGTCGTCAAAGCATTGTGTTGTTATAGTATAATCGGTTAATGCACGTTACCCGGGTTGGTAGAAATCCAGGTTCGAATTCAGGTAGCAACGACAATAGTTTTCGATAAAATTAATTTTGTATGTATATATTTCTAATTTTTATTAAAAATATCACAGACCGTCTGTTCTGAATAATTACAACTTAACCACAAGAATGTGTTCTCCTTAATAATAAAATATTTCAATAAATCGAAATAATCGCATAACTATGATTTTTTTAAATGATTATATCTCTGACATGATTGAGATTAGGCACATATTTCTTGAACATTTTCGACTCGTAATTTAGTCAGGTTTCCACCCATAAAACGTTGTGGACTAGGTCTGTTACTTCCTGTATATGTACTGCCAAAAATCAATTAATTACTAGCTAATTAATTGGGTAGTGACATAGTACACTCGTAGATACAACACAAACAAATATGTACATGTAAAAATATGTGCGTAAGTACCTCTCTCTCTCTCTCTAAATATATGTATCTTTCCTTCTAACAGATTCGACCTATAATGTCTGATCTGCCCGATCGCGTCAGGTCTTTTCCGCTGCTTTCAACACACGCCTCGTATATTTTCTTTACGAGTGTCAGGCATAGTTCCCTACGAATGTTCCGCACGAGTCAAAGCCCCGCCCGACTTGTTCAAGAAACAAAAGATGAAAATAGTGCAGATATAATGTTTTCGTTATTCTGTAAACAAACCGCATCTGGCGGACCGGCGACCCACTTTTGTGCTCTAACGGAAAAAGAAGTCGAAAAGTAACAATGCACATGCAAAGAAAATGCCCCACACCGAAACGACAAGGCAAACGGAAGAACTGTAAGAATGTCAATAATAATTTAAACGCCAATAAGTGAAGTGCGGTGACATCTCTGTTTGACTTTCAAAAGCTTTATAGTTCTAATTTCTAGCGCTGAGTTTGACTACCAATTATTATTGTTCCGTCTTGTGCGCCCATATGAGATAGAAGCGAATGGGATGACGGAAGAATTGGTCGGTGTTGGAGAAAGAGGATGGTTCGGATTTTCGTTGATTTCACCATTATTCGAAGAGATGTTGACTGCGTCAGCCAGTCTTGCGTGCGGAGCCCAATAAATCGATACCAGCGCTAACAATTCACCTCGGTTAGTAATAATTTGTTTATTTATATATTTACACGGTACGATGTATCGTTAACAAAAATGTTATAAAAACAATAATATCCTTGCAGATTATTGAACAACCACGGCAAAGATTATTTATAGAAAATTACATAAACATGTTAACATAAAAATTAACAGTGTTCACAAAAATAAATAGAAATAAAGATGCGTATACGGAATGCGTGTCCTATCAATATTCTTACTATTTTTCAACTAAGCTAAACACTTGTGCTATGAGCCTAAGATTAACTTGGTGGCCTAGACCACACGCACATATATCATATTATATATATATATCTCATTTTTACATATTTAATGGAAATAAACATAAATTTTTTTCCTTAGTTTCGAGTGCATGAAAATGCCTAAAAACACACTTTTGTTACTTTTTTAAGTGTAAATTTTGTAAGATAAATGAGACCAATTCTGTTCCTACTATTTAATGGATAAAATCGCGAAGTACTCAATATAAGTCTTATAACTTATGTGTAATGCATTATCACGGTGCCCTTTTTTTCATTTTGAATTGGGGCCAGTGGCGTGGCTACTGCCTGTGCAGCCTGGGCTGAACGAGATCATAAAAAAAATAAAAAACTTTAATATTCCTGATGAAATACCAAAAGATGAAATTTGTTAAATGCTGATGAAAAATCAACTATTAATGTTTTGTTTGAGTAGTTTCCTTATGTTATTTTATTATCCCTAGTATTTCGAATACATAAAATTGCACGTTTTAACAGAAGTATGGATCGAATTTATATTTTTTTCGCCATTGATTGGGGCATAATTTTTTTAGTTAGCACACGTCCACGAAGATGATATATGTTTCTAAACCTTCAATTGCAGACTGTGCAGTCTAAACTAAACTAAATAATGACGCCTTTACAGTTTCTCCTGTATAAAAACGTGTCTACGCGTTTAGCAACCGCAGACTCTTAGTTTGGTCCGCTTTCGTTTATTTTTATGAGCAGAACATTTTTACAGTAAGCTTTCACTTTTCGACGTGAATTTATTATTATTCTGGCTATTTTCGTTGGGTTTTTATTACACTACAACGCAACTTCCTTTCATTTCCTTTTTTATCTCTTTTCGAATTTTGTGGAAACACATTAGGACCGCTCCAAGGGAGAACCCATTCTCTCAAGTGGAATACGAACGGGGCATTCAATAAAATCAAGAATAGATAGCTTTTATAGACTGATTTGTTTTTGGATTTCCTAATCCGATCCAATCTAATCTAACCTAACCTGACCTAGCTGCTTTGGCGAGATAAGCACTCAATTTACCGACGCAGATTCGGAAATAATCACGATACAATAAACAAGTTACTCGCGAGCTAAGTCCGCACCGTCTCATAAAACATTCAATTGATAATACAAAACAAATATCAGATATCTCACAGAGACAAAGCTATTCTTTATTATATTTAATGGAAAATATATAGAAGCACGAGGTAATTACAGGGCTTACGACCTGTCTTCGGCTGGCTTAAGTGATCACTTTATTCTTTATATCTCAATCTTCACATTTATCAAAGTTGTACATATGTTAGTATGTGGACTCGCTTCGAGTAACCACTACACCATCGCCATCTATGGACCAAATTTGATCATTTTTAAAAAATTTATTTATTTTAAATAGCTTATGTGTCATCACTATGAGACGCTATTTTTTTTTAAATTATTTTAAAGCAATATTCTTTATCTAATACAAATCAATAATTTTCATTTTTTTTATATATTTTCTTATTTTGACCAGTATACTATATTAGCTGTATTTGAATGTGTCCAAGAACACAACAATTACTGGATTTTTACCAACAAATGCACTGTTATTAAATAAATATCAGATATTTCATGGGGTCAAAACTATATTTAATGGAAAATATATAATGTATATATAAGTTCTTGGACATATTCAAATATTGCTGATAATATAATTTATTTTGGGGTATTCTGCCGTGGATCGATTTGGCCTAAGCTACGATTGGGTGTTTGCTGTTGTGTGTGGTTTTCTTCACACGACCCAACCACCGAAATATCCCTATTTGTATTAATTTAGAGGCGCTTAGCTCACTAAACGTACTGTAGATCTCGTTATTGTAGCGCCGACGCACGGGGCAAACTTTTGCTATCATAAACGTTCAATGCACGCTTGTTCATCTGGCCCGTCGCCCGCAACCCACGACTATCTCTGAGTGAGACTTTAAGGGCCCCCGCAGACTACAGACAGTTCAGACACCAAGCAAACTAAACTGTCTGATTGGCAGTTGGTGCGCAGACTGTCTAAATCGGCCAATTACTTTTCTATACAGTTGCTAGTGGAAGCTGCACTTGGATATGGAAACGGTAATGATATTTTAATAAGAGGATAACTATACAATTTAATGTAAATAAGATAGAAACAACATTATTCTTATTAATTCTTAGGGTTTTTACATTGTTTTTGGATGATTTTAGTTTATTTTCATCAAACTTTTCGAACTCCATAATCAATAAATGTGTTGAACGATATTAAAACTGATATATATATATATATGAAATGGTATAGATATATTTTGAACTGATGCAGAGAGCATCGCTGATTGGATAGTCGGCGAGTCTGCGCACTCGCATGGTACACCATAATTGCCGACCTCATAATTGAAAGGGAAGCGGGCAGCCCATTGAAAACTGTGTTTACTGGATGTGTTATTCTAATATTATTCATATATTCAATATGGAGCGATGACTCATAAATCGCTGTATTGTCCTCTATGCGAACTCGTGTCGAATCTCTGACATAAATCTCATCCGTGAACACGGGCTATTAGTCAGTGTCTACGTCTCAAACGCTAATATAGAGTGTTCAGCAGAAAAATTTCAAAATTAAATTATAATTGCTCGTAAGCCATCAGGGTGAAGTAAGTGGGATGGGTATTGTTCGACGCGCGTGATTTGCGTATTTGCCAGTCGCAATGAGTCACTGGTCAGGAGCACACCGCGCGTTCACGGTTGAGCAATATTTAATGTGAGGTGATTCGTTAGTTCGTGCGCGTCGCGTTTTTTGTACGCACTTTAATATTCGACGAGTAAGTAAGTAAGACTTATCTGGTGTTGGGTTCAAAAGTTCAGACAAGAAGGGACAATGGTTAACCAAACTCCTCCGGGACCATCGACGCCAGCAGCGACGCCAGAACATGCGGCTCAAGTTCGGCGTGAAATTATGCGCGATCCGCGTAAATCGATAAGGAAGATTGCAGCCTGTACTGGAATAAAAAAATCAACGGTGCACGTTATTTTGAAAAAGAAACTGCAGTTTCACCCATACAGACTGCAAATCGTGCAGTTTCTCAACAAAAATGACTATTCTTTACGTGGAACCTTAGCGAGAACGATGCTGGAACGTTTTGGAACAGCACGAACGCATGGAAACATATTGTTTACTGGTGAAGCATATTTTCATATCCATGGCTATGTTAATAAACAGAATATGAGATACTAGTACCCCGACAATCCAAGGGAACGCCATCAAAAACGATTGCATTATCCAAAAACGACAGTATGGTGTGCAATTTTTTTAACCAGCGAGAGAACTAGTCACTGCTGGCGTGTGTTGCAGAATTATCGACGTTCTTTTGGTACCGCAACTGCAGCTGTTACCCGGGTTCAACAACAGAATATAATTTCAGCAAGACGGGGCCACTCCACACACAGTTAGAGTTTCAATGGAGAAACTGAGGAGAATTTTTTCCAATAAATTAATCAGCAAGTACGGAGACATACCCTGGGCACCTCGGTCACCGGACCTTACATCGTGCGACTTTTTTTATGGAGATACCTTAAGTCGAGAGTTTACAGCAACAATTCTCGAACAAGCCCTACAAGAAAATATCCGCCGTGAAGTTGCTGCCATTGAACCAACGCTTTGCTCTCGCGTGTTCGCAAATTTAAGAGTCCGATAGCAAGAGTGTCTTGAGAGAAATGGACGGCATTTAGACGATATTGTTTATAAAACGTTAAATTAGCATCGTTAAACTCAATTTTGTATAAATAAAATATGAGAATAATATTGTAGTTTTTTTAAAATTTAATATTAAACTAGAAAATTTTCCGCTGGACATCCTTTATAGTCTGATAAGAATTTTGTATATGCACATATTAGGATTATGTACAGTTTGGATTTAATTTACTTACTGCGCGTTTTTGGATCTCTTCAGGAGTATCTGTTGTTGTCTTTTTAAGAATCCTATACAAAAGGAACTCCATAATAAAGAAAGTTCCTCCACAATACGCAGGAGATTAATTCTTTAGTACATTGGGCATGTTGCCAGATGGAGACAGTTTGGAGAAATTGTACAAGGACGGGGGGGCCAAAGGTCGAACTCCAACAAAATGAAAAGACCAAGTCTCGTTCAATGGCCGGACCTTCGCTACAACAACGCTCAAGATCGCAAAGAGTGTCAGCAAGCAGTTCGCGCTGTAGAAACAAACAGAGCACATCGACCGAGAGACAGATATTACAGCCCGTATCCACGGAAGAGACATTTAGCATATTTTGGACTCGACTTCGACAATTTTTTACGACAACTCTCGACTTTCGTAGTCCCCGTGTACACATTATATCTCAGAGATTCGACGTCATTTTTTTCCCTTCACGCTTGTTTTACACCAAACGTCGAATGTCAGCAAATTGATCATATTTGTTATTTGGAGGTTAGGTCGGTGGTTAAATGAAAGAGTGATGATTGGCGTGTTGATGTTTATTGTAACAGTATGATAGAACAAGGAAGACAGATATTACGGATAGAATGAAGAAATGAAGAGATGCAGAAAGTGCGCGTGTATTATGAAATGAAGCGAGTCCGGCCAGCAAGACCGCCGTTACGGAGCGATGAAACAGGAGAGAGATCGTCGGTCAGGGATTGGGCAAGACCTGTAGCGGCAGACGACAGCGCTATGTCGCTAGCATCAATCCTGTGTCCTACAGTTCCATTCGTCAGTTGAGTGTATCTGAATCTTCCCAGCAGCAGTTAAACGGTATACATGTTTGTATTTTAATGCATTAAAAAAAAGTTAGACAAGCAGTCTATCTTTCAGAATAAATAGTTGAATGTATTTGTGGTCTTAGGTTTTAAACGTAGTCTCGTTGTTGAGTTGAGATGACCTCGGAATTGAGTTTTTATGTCATTCTATCAATCTCAAGTTTATCTTTGAGATTATTTTCTTCTCGTACCATGTTCTTCTACCATCATGTTCTCCTCTCACAAGATTCCGACTTCCAGCAATCTTTACCTGCATTATGAGGTGCTAGATCTCATACTGTCTCATCACATGTCCGAGATATTGAAGTTTTTCTATTTTTCGTTATTCATCCGAACCATAACATCTAATATCATTCGTAACTCGTCATTCTTCATTCTTCTGTAAACCCACATCTCTAATGCTTCAAGTTACCTTATAACTTCTTCGGTAAGTGTCCATGTTGTTTCCTTTCTTTAAAATAATATCGAGAACACACATTTTTTTTCAATTCTGTTAGATTTTTTTGTTGAAATTCAGTGTAATTATCTTACTGTGTAAGTGCTCCATATTTTCCAACTTTATCAAGTTTCAGTAGAATTATTGCCCGGAGCCTGCGCACTGCGAGTCTCGATGATAAATCTAGCTCGTAAGTAATTTAGATTATTAGTAATGGATGGTACTTAAAGTTGCTCTGGAAATGATCGTTAACTTCTGTTAAAATACAATTATCATTCAATGGAAATATGAAGCAACTTAATCTCGTTCATTTAGGTAAGAGGCATTCAATATTGTAATTAATATTCCTTCCAGACGTTTTGAAATAAAACAATTTTTTTATTATTACTTTTTTCTATTGATGTTATTAATATACGTACATATTATATTTTTACGCGTTTTTATACTTCAATAGGTATACATTTTGAATATGTGCATTCTATTTGTGTAAATTTAAAACAGCAAACTAAAGCGAAACTGTTTCTGTTGAGATACGATTTTCGGTTCGGACGGACATATTTTACGATGGTGATAGAAAAACATTTTATCTATTATTTTTCGGTTTTTGGTTGTGATAAAGTTTCGGAGGTTGGCCAGCAGAGTTATGAAGCTGCAAGACTGCAAGGAGAGCGACCATCGGCGTCTACCAGCCCAGTTTCACTTGATTGGCGTATTTATATTTACATGGTATTCAACATTACCGATAGAAAACCCCGGACTAGCTATCGAAGTGTAATCACGACAAAATTATACATTATAAACATTTTTATAAATATGCAAAAAGGCGAACAAGTTTCATAATGTAAGAGATGTTCACTGTCTCCTTAACTAGACCGAAGTCTGTACTAAAGGAGACAGGTTCATCCGTTGTCTGTCATACAAATATGAAACCATTATTTTTTTATCTAAACCAAAAATATTAGGAATGAAGTAAAAAGGGTTATAAAAAAATTCTAATAACATAATAAACAAGTAAAATATTCTGGCTATCCCATGATTGAAACACTATGCAAAACAGAAAATTAATGTAAAGAAATGATGTTCTGTTCATGTGATCATTTCCAGTTCCCTTTCTGCCAACACCCCAACACCCAATAACCAGCTCCTGAGATGGTGTTTGAGTTTGTCCATTGAGAATTGTTTCATACCGCTCGTTAATCAAACTACCTCGGTTAGTCTATATGTTAGACCATGAAGTTGGTTGCGTTCAAATAATCATTATTTTAATATTTTAATATGGTAAAGAACACTCAATTACAGGATGTTTACTTACAAAGGCACTGTTATTAAATAAATATCAGATATATTATAGAGATAAACCTATTTTTATAATATTTTTAATGGAAATGATATATAATAAACATAGTTTCATCTCGATGAGATATCTGATATTTATTTATTTAATCATTATTTCATTTATAACATTTCTTTAGAAGACAAGCTGAATTAAGCTTAATTATATTACGCCACAAATGCTAGTAGTGGCAATATACACTTTGCTGCTGATAAGAAAAAAACACCAGGTGGCATTCCACGGCAGTCGCCTTTTGGCATTGAAACGCGGTGAAGGTGTGTCGCGTTACCGCCGGAACGGTATATTACGTATTTTATTATATGTTTAAATGAATTTTAGAATATATCTGATTGGGCATTTTTTTGCGTTAGTTATGTTATGCGCCATGGGAGACTACTTAAATATCTCGGACATATGCATCATACACCTCAGCATAGAATGTGATTTTAATATTTCTGTGACGTTGTACGTGTACTACAATCGTACTATCCGTGGGTCCCAAAGACTGCGATGGGTTGGCCATGTTGAAAGAATGCCAGATCAAAGATCAAGATTGGATGGGTTCCCCAGGAGATTGACAGTGTGGAAGAAGACTGGAACAGGATAGGAGGGTCTGGAAACTGAACAAGAATGGCCAGGGATAGGAAACGGTGGAGAGCACTTGTGGAGAAGGCCAAATCCCATCTCACCTGTTGGAGATAAAATAAGATAAGATGTTGGTCATAATACTGTAACGAGGTTCTTATATATCTTAGTCCATCTGCAAATCTCCTATAAAATATTTCGAAATTCTCTATTTCAAACACAAATTACTTCTGTCGCTGTATTTTTAACGTTCTGGGGGAGCCTCAAATATAACATATGTCACGTTAAAATAGAAACACATATCAAGTGTCGTATTTTTTTATTAATAATGAATTCATTTTATAAACATACGAATTCTATCTGGTCTGCACAATGGATGGATCCAAACAATCACAAGGGTAATCGTCTTAAAATAATCCAAAGATCTATTCCCCGCACCCCTTGGTTCTCCATCAGGAAAGTCTCTAAAAGAACAGTAGCAAATATCTCTAGAATGAGAATTGGGCATTGCCAGGTGGCCTCACATTTGTTCAGAATGAACATAATAGACTCCCCAATGTGTGAGTGTGGTGCCGAGGAGGAAACCCTTGACCATGTCTTTTTTGCCTGTCCATTGCGGATCACAGGTTTTTTTTACAATAATCTCGTCAATGGTAATTTTCAACTCCCGGTTAACTTGTGTCATCTTCTTTCCCTCAACTCGCCACATTTAAGCTATATAATAGAAAATTTCTCGAATGTCAATGGTATTAACTTGTAACGCAATATTCCCTATTCTATAATATTGTTGTACTGCTTTCTATGAAATAATGTTTAAACTTGTTTAATGGCACAAATCACTCTTGAAGGGTGGATTGCCTGTTTGAAAGAAGAAGAAGAATTCATTTTATAGTTAATTAGTGTCGTCATCGGCATTACATTCCTATGGATAGCCAAGCTTATAGAGTGCTCGTTTATCGTGGTATAGGTACTGGGATCGATACACGACGCCAATTATTTTTGAAACAAATATGGGAATAAAACACAAGTCATAAGTGAGAGTAAAAATGTTTAGAAATTTTAAAAATAAACCGTCCTTATTTTCACAAACAGGAAACACACTGTTCTACAAAACTCCACTGCGAATTGGGTTAGCGAGATTGATTTATTTCCATGTACACCACCGCGTGACATAAGCACAATTTTTATTCATGAAAGAAATATTAAATTTCTGTGTTTCTGTTACACAAAAGCCAATAATTTTCACATGATTTTTTGTTGTTCCGAAAATAATAACTCGGTTATTAATTATATCATTTTGAACGTTGTTTGCCACGAAATATTTGTCCATTTTCTTTTATTTGATCGTTAGGAACATGTTTAATTTATTTATCGAGGCGGATATTCATTTTGCATTCATTTCATCCTTCGCAGTTGACGATAGAAATAATTAAAAATGGAAGAATCACGTGTTATTTTTGGCACGATTTTAAACATAGCCTACTTGTATCTTAAACACTACCTACGCAATGTTAACCAAGCTCGGGATGAAGGAACTTCAGAACGACAAGTGCGGTGTTGGTTCGAAAAGTTTCGGAGCGAAGATGTTTGTGGTTGTGCGAGGATAAAGAGGGTAGAGCTATTGTTGAAAACGACGAATTGAAAGCTTTAGTGGAATGAAACACGCGACAAACAACCAAAACTGATTAACTGAAGAGGACCCGTCTTACTTTACGAGAACATTAATCTTTTCAAGCAACTCGAAAACTATTTGCAATAAAATTCAAGAACAAAAAACAGTACACAAAGCACTTGAAGAATTTTTGAACCGATTTCGATATTTTAAGGCGTGGAAGGCTATCGCCTCCATTCGCATCATCACTGCCCGGCGAAGCTGAACACATTCAGCAAGTAACAGTGCATAAAATGCTACTCTCATCAAAAAGATACATAAATATACTCAGTACCGACGGCGTGCAACAATATCAATACAGATAGGGAAAGCCGTCTTACTTGATAAAAATTCGCGCATTAATTGTACGGGTTTTCTTCTGCCCTGTAAATACAACAATAAACTCAGTGCAAACAGAAAGTAGTTTTCTTTCTCATAACCTGCCGCCCTGCGACACTCGCATATACACAAACACTCGCGACATTAAACGGACACGAGAGTGGTGGATGTAATATTGGGGCATCCATAACGTAAAAATACGTCCCGTTTTGGGTAACTTATCCCGTTGTTCCCAAGCACGGCTCCGGGACGCCGAAATGTCCCGTTTTCAGAAAGATAGTTAGCTACGGTAACAATTTCAAAAAAGGCGCGAAAAATTAAAAAATCCAACGGTAGCACCTAGTAGCGCGACGATGATGGCATGCGCGATACATTTCACACATTTGTAAGTCGTTTCACACATGAGTACGCGCACACAGCTCGCGCATCTTTCTTGAAGATTGATTATTGTTCTTCTATCGACGTGTGTTGTTGAAGTCAATTTAAATTTCTTGGACGTGAACCCTTCATTTTAACCATACTTAAACTTCAATATCTCGGACATGTAATGAGACATCCGGAGAAGTATGAGATCTTGCACCTCATAATGCAGGGAAATATACAAAATGCACAATGGTTTGGCTTGTCTACTGTACAACTTTTCCGGGACGCAGGAAATAAATTAAAGAAGAAGAAGAAAAAACGCAATTGCACTTTTAATGTTAACTTACAAGCTTACATCCGACGTCAGCTGTGAAAAGTGTCATACAGAATTTAGTGTAGTCCATGTAAAAATTAGTAGATGCCCCGTTTTAAGGGAAAAGATAACTCATCCACTACTCTCACACTAATCACATCATTTACAACATAACATATACATCGACCAGGGGCGTGCACTCTGTACAATCAAAAAAGCTGTGCATAACTATAATCTTTGCAAAATAAATGTAAATGAAATATTTATCTGATATACCTATTAAGTATGTATGTAGATCTACGCAAAAATAATTCAGTTCTCATGTTAAATAAAACCTTATAACTAGCAGAAGAATTTAAAATTGACAAATAAAGCCGTGCATGTGTTTTTCGCAAAATCCGTCCCAGACGCATACGAATTAAACGCAAATCTCGTACCGCGCGGTGGTTTGAATACACGTCTTCGCTTTAACAGACGTGTTGCGAAACGCCGCAAGTCTGTCTTTGAAGCGGACTTGACTGTATGCATTCCGATACACTTTAAATGTAGTATTATTTTATATTATATAATATTTAAGCTCCTTTAATTAATAACTTGAAAACTTCATGCTCACATACGTGCTTCTGAAGGAGTTAATGATGATACAACCTCTAATGATAATACCCATCGCTTTTACACCATAGATATTAGCAGCATAACTAAAGTCCCTTTTTTCGAAACAACCTAATATGAAATTGACTTTTAAAAGATAACGATATTTATTTATCGGATTATTTGATTCCCCTATTAGACCCGCGGGTGATCTCATCTCCACGAGTTATGTCGGACGTCTCATCAACTTGATCTGAAATCAGAGCCACATGTTTCTTGATTAGGACAGTGAGATGACTCACGGCTCATTAACTCTCGGGCAAAGGTGATCATCCCTCTAATTGCTCACGAGAACTGTAGGTACTTGTCAAATAGGTATTCTCAAATGAAATGTATATTTTAATATTATTAAATTTAAATGTTTTAATTGATTTAATTTAAAGTGACAAGTAATATTGTTCTTATAACCACCAATACTAAAAAATCATTTTACTGTTGTATTCTTTTTCATGTTAGAATTGACATACATACAGGGTGGTCCAAAAAAAGTGAGAACATCTCTTAACATTTGATTATAATTCTTAATGTAATTTTTTTGCACAATATTTAGCTAATCAGAAATCATCAAAACACCCCATGTTGCATAATCTACTGGGTTTAAATCTGGGCTGATCGGTGGCCACATGCCTGACTCGAATGTAATTAACATTCTCACGACGAAGAAAGTTGATTGTATTTCTTGCTGTGTAAGATGGAGCTCCGTTCTGCTGTAATGTCCAGTTATGCTGTAATGTCTAGCTATATTTCAGGCTTTGTTTTGAAACTCTTTGATCATTTTCCTAGCACCCCAACGTTTTTCAATTCGCAAATTTTTGATCAGAGTACGGTCTTCTGCAGTGATTTTTATCATTCTGGGCAACAATTTGAAAAAACCAAATATAAACAATGGGAAAATTGATAATCAAAGATGGCCACCGGAAATTGTCGAAATAAAACGTAATATAGCTAAATAAATTAGTAAACTATTGAAGCTATTGTTGATATAGTTAAACTAATTTTGATGTAATTATATAACATTTTACGAAATGCTCTCACTTGTTTTGGGCCACTCTGTATATGAAACTAATCAGATGAGACTCGGCTCGTAATTCACCTCTACAATATTTGGTCTCGGGTCGCCCTCACAGTTGGCTCCAGGGTCTCTGCAGATGCAACGCATCTATCCACCGCTTACCATCACGCCGATAGAGCGCCACACTTTTCTGTCCTAAAACAATTTCTTTGGTACCTGTAATTAGTTTAATTCATATTATTTTACATTCATAATAATAACATAAAAACTAGGTACATGATAAAAGTATAATCGTAAACATTATATAAATAAACTGAACTAATTAACTTACCATTACGCCGTTTCTCCGCAGGGGTAAGCAGATAGGATAGAGCGCCACACTCTTCTGTTCTCACACACAATCATACACGCTCGCCTATTATTGAGGGTTCTAACAGGACCATCCTCCAGTGTCTGATTTACCTGGTCGTGCCAAGTCTTCCGCGGACTTTTTCTATTTCTGGATGCCATCAACACTTGCATTATATATCTTTCTCACCATTCTTTCCTCGTTCATCTGTTCCATGTGACCCGACCACCTAAGTGATCCTTTATTAACCTTACTCACTATACTAAGATCAGCTCTACATTCATTACTGTCATAAATAGATTTGCCACATATACGCCTAAGTGATCTCGTTTCCACTACACTCATTCTACTTTCGTTCCTCTTCTGCCCCAACTCCAGGCTTTACTTCCATACATCAGCGTCGGTACCAGGACTCCATTGTGTACCGCTGGTTTTGCCTCGGTTGATGAGTTCCCATTTGCTATAATTCCATTCAAAGCGCTGTTCACTTTGTCCCCTTAAGTCACCCTCCTTTCGATATCGTCCTTAGTCTTTCCGTTTCTATCAAACATACTTCCCAAATACATAAACTCATCTACTTGTTCCAAACATTCTTTACCTCCGAGTAGTTAACACGGTGTCTCGCTTTCATCCTTCTCGAATACCATCATTGGTGTACAATAAACAACATACAATCAAATCATTATTTTTGATTGTTAACTTTGTTTATTAACCACTTAATTGAGTTTAAATACATCTACCGGTTTCGAAAAATATCATTTTCTTCTTCAGGATGTCATTAACTAATCAAAAACATATGTTATACTGAATCTATTTTACTTTTGAAATTACCAAGATTAATTTTGTGGTTAAAATTCATATTTTTATTTGTTAACTTTGTTTTATTAACCACTTAATTGAGTTTAAAAACATCTACCGGTTTCGAAAAATACCATTTTCAATACTAACTGTTATTGACATCCTAAAGAAGAAAATTGTATTTTTCGAAACCAGTAGATGTATTTAAACTCAATTAAGTGGTTAATAAAACAAAGATAATAAATAAAAATATAGTCTATTTTAAAAATTATTATTTAAAAAATAAATTTAGTACCTAACTTGATGATACAAATTTGTTAGAATAATTTTTAGGAAAAAATTTTAGAATGGTACTATTTTGGTTTGATTTACACGCTTTGATTATTTTCAATGAAAAGTATGAATATTTTATAACAAATGATTAGAAAATTAATTAATAAAAACATTATTATCCAAACATCTCAAATGTTAACCACATAGTTGATTTTTCTAATCTTAAAAATACAGTCAAATCGCCCATTTTTGCTTCTACATTCATACATTCCAGTTCTTTCATACAATTATCTATTTCTATTTATATTTCTGTCTATTTGTTCCGTATTTGCAGAACGCAGCGGATTTGTAATATTGGGCGCGAAAATTATTATTGTCACATGCTCGCGTCAATATTTCTTACCCGTGACCTATCCTAATGCTTGCCCACCAGTGTGAAATGTGACCTTGACGCGGACAGACGTTAACTTGAGCGATATTGTGTTGGATCTCGACATCGCGATATTTTGTGTGTGTGCCGTGGATGCACGTTGACGTCGCCGTCTTCAGTCAGGAACGGGGATCGTCACCACCCTCGTGTGTGATTTCGCGCCGACCACGACCACCCGGATTTGCGGAGGCGTCATACTCAAGGTAAGGCGAGCAGTCCTTTCGAATCCCGGTCCTTTGACTAGATTCCCCTCCCTTCTCTGACCTCTCCCTGCACCGTGTCCCCCCATTCCCCTTGCGGTGGTTCCGATTTACGACCGGAATTGTCGTAATCCATTCCGCGGGATGCGCGACCCGCAATCACTAGTATTTTATAAGTTTATTTATTTTCTACTTATACATCGACCGCTTAGATCCATCACTTCGATGTAACTACAAAAATACGTAAAAATTTGGGAATTAAATAAATGAAACACAATCACAGGAGATATTTTTATTTTAAGAATTAAATATAGGTAAGCATAAGTACGTACAAAAGTCTATAATGTCATATACCTAGCATGCATTCTCTGTACGAATTAACGCAAAAAAATGTTTTGATTCTGTGTAAACATTGAATTTTTCTATATACATTTCTATATACGTATGAATAAACAACATTTTATGTAAACATAGTAGTACTGTCTCCAACTACGCTCCAGCGCGAAGATATATTTGTTCATTTATCTGGAAATAGTACGGGCTGTATTCAGGTCGTGGCGCAATATCAGCGATGATGCGAATGCCAAGGAATTATTAACTCTTTTAATATTTAGGAGAACACATTCTTATTGTGAAGTTGTAATTATTCAGAACAGACGGTCTGTGATATTTTAAATATGAATTAAACCGGGATCGAACCTGGATCTCTTTCCTAACCGGGGAAGGTGCTTTATCCAACTAAGCTACAGCGACATTATTTTTAGCGACAATTTTCGACCATATATGTTACCTTTTTGATATTAATACATTTAATCGTTCCATCATTTGACAGAGCCATCTACCTTATTTTTACAGAATCTCAAATACCAAAAGAGATCCAGGTTCGAATCCCGGTGGCGCAACAACAATATTTTTCGATGAAATTGATTTTATATGTATATCTTTATAATTAATATATTTAATTCATATTCTTTTAATATTCTCATAACATCGTCCTCGCGTGAGCCGTTGAATGAATGGGTCTGTTCTTACTCTCTTGCGTCATTATTTAGTTTACAATCGTCTTACGAGGCTACTCTTTAGAAGTTAAGATTAGTTAGGCACCACAAAAATTGCATGGTACATTCATTCACTACGTACGCTGCTGATTTAACCGTTCGTTTCACAGTTACAAAGTGCGAGATCTTTCACATCATAAAACAGGGAAATATTCATTTTATAAGAAGTCAATTCATATGATATTAGTAAACACCGCATATAACTGATAACATTTTTAACAGCGTTTTCTTTTACGTTAAAAATTTGCATTAAAAACAAATATAATGACGCACAGAGGCAAAAGGGAGACTGGCTGGCTATAGCTTGTCCGGGCCGCAATGAACAAAGTGACGAAGCCATCGTCCATGGAACGGATATGGCATAACAAGAAGAAGCAGCCTTATTTCAAATTGTTCAAAAATTTAAAAAAACTCCGATAATATTGGTCTTAGAGAAAGTTTTGTGAACTATGTTGTAATTGATTTTGCTCCTTTCGAAATCGGGTAGGTCATATTTCTCGGTTCATTAATTTCCCATTCAATATACAATATTATGTGTAAAAATATATTTTTCTTTTCCTGGAGTCTTCGCTATTCGGATTATCTTAATCTCCGTTTAGTCTGGATTATTCTGCTGTACACTGATTTGTTTCATTAAAGGAGCAAAACAAACGTTAAATGGATCCCGAGGAATGTTACTTGAGGTACCCGCATGTACTGATACCGTACCGAAGCCGAGACAATTAATATGTTCCGAGCGAGAAAAGTTTTATCTTACCAATAATTGAATTCCCTCCGCAATAAAGCGTAGTCCCAGGGATACAAACATAAGTCACCTTAAACTTTCGGGGAGGAAAAAATATGTTCCCCAGTGACCCGCTACATCTTCAGGAGAAAGTTGAAAAAGTATACTTACGACACTCGGTTGTATACTTAAGCCGCTTTCTGGGCAGCTTTGGGATAAATTCATTTTTTCTTTACGGTAGATTATTTTTTATTTCGTACGCAATTCGCGGCAAAAAAATATTCCATCATAATATCACCCTTGACGAGGCCGACTTTAAAATATCATGAATAATTTACATATCTGAACGTGAAACATTAAACTTTTATCTATGTTGATATCGTTACGACTTGTATTAAATTTGATTTCAACAAATCAAAAATGATTTTAATTTATTCGATTGATATAAAAAATACCGCTTAATTTGGATCACATTGCATTAAAAATAATACTCTTAATTGTCGGTTGGGAAGGAATCAGGTAGTTTATATTTTTTACATGGTCCTAAATAATCTAATTTGGTTTAGATCGGCTAAAGGGATTAGATAGCATTCAAAAACATATAATCGTCGGAAAGGGAGGGGTGACCATAGGGACAGTGTTCCGAATTCGTAAAACACACTTTTGGCGCGTTATTTAGATTTAGCCGTAACCGCTGTTATTGACACAATTACGCATCCAAATTCCCATCCATAGATTTTCTCACGCTCGTCTTGTCAGTGTGAATTGTGACCTTGACGTCAGCAGACGTTAACTTGACCGATATTTGTTCGATTTCGACATCACGATAGCATTCGCGGTGTGGACTTTCAGCTCCAGTACTGTATTTGTGATATTGTGTTTTGATCACGTACCGTTTGTGTTTTGTGTGCCGTAGGTGAACTTGTGATATCGCTGTATTCAATTGGGATCGGAGATAGGCTCATCCGCGTACCATTTGTATGATCTCGGAGGCGTCATATTCAAGGTAAGGCGAGCAGTCTTTTCGAATCCAGGTTCCAGAGATCACTGGTCATTCGACTAGAACCTTTATCTCCTCATCGACCTCATCCTATTTCAAGGTTTCTCTACTTCCCTCTAACTCTTAATCTGAGAGTTGTGATAATGGTAACACCTTTTAACCTCGAGAGGTTTTTGAAGATATCTGGAGGACCACAGTATCCAGTAAACGCTTTATTTTTAGCTCCACTTCTACGGGAAACTATTCGTTATTTGAAATTTTTCTAGAATATTTCAGCTGCATCTTTGTTATATACATTTCGACAGAACACTACCAATTGCAGAAGGTCTCGTGGCGCAACTTCCGGAATATGTTAGTGCACTTTCTTCAATGGACACATTAACACCACATTTCATTTAACAGTTCATCGATATATAATATTTTAAAGATTCTCATGATTATTTAGATATACCTAGAGGTTTAAATTTTTTTTAAATTAGTAACTCCGTTAATATTGGTCCTAATGAAGAAAAAATTTTACTGCCGATGCTGGAAGTGATTTTGTTAGAAAAGGGATATACTAAACCTTGTCCTAAAACCGAGGGAATATTAATATGAATCTGTGAGTGAGTGTACGTATGCTGGGGACGTGTCTGACGGATGGTTGTCTGCTAGACCAATTGTGACACACTTTCTCGCTTAGAAGATAGCAGTACCTTAATACAGTTCATCCACCACATACCTTACACCTTACAGTGTAAAAATAATGTACTTAGTTATACCTAAGTGTTGTTAATGCAAAAAAGAAACAGCCATCGAAATGACTATAAATTGTAAATTACTTAAGTAGAAGAAGAGGAGGACTTACTAAAAAATGTATTATGTATAGTTAGTGATCTGTACAAAATAAATATCTCTTAATTATTAAAAGTTTTTAAGGTATTAAAATTGTTCCTTGTAAGGTCCTCGTATCTGATGTCTGTCGGGGTCCACTGAGAAGCACGGATAGCAACAGAGTATTTACAGTTGATTTCCAACCAAGATTTGGGAGGGACAAGACCACAGATTGTGCTTCGAAGTTCGTTTGTGAGGGAGAGAGAAGGGAATTAAGTTGAAACGGTTAAGTTTGCTGTTTTATTTTTCATGACCGAAAAGGAACTGGGTGGTCCAGTGATTATTAACCCATTAGTTTAGTGAGTTCTAATGTGAAAACGGAGATAAAATCGTCAAGATAATAATATATTATACAATTAAAAATTGAGATTTATTAATTTACACACACAATCATACACGGAATTATGTACATTTAATTAAGAGTGTGTGGTATGGAATAAAATGAATAACTCGGTGACCTCCCGAAACGAAGCTTGAACCCCCGACTTCAAGCATGTTATCGCTAAACTAAAGAAGTGAGTTCTCCTCCGAATTATACGATCCCCTAATCTCCTCGGTATTTGACCAAAGGTTATCTTCCTCTTTGTCTTCTGCCAGAAATATTTCTTAATGCGGTTTTAACTATTGTCATATATTATTACTATTATTCGGCAGCCTTTAGGAATGAGAAGATTAACAGATATGTACAGATAGTATATGTATGGAATGCATATGGAGAGAAATGTTTGGTATTGCGATTATGCATGTGTGGGTTGACGGATAAATGTGTGTTTGACTCGAATCGGAAGGATTTTAGGGTTTTAGGATGCCTCAATATTTAATCTATGACTCAGAATGTATTCTGTGTATGTGAGTGATAGGTGGCAGACTACGAGATATAAACTACTTGCTGTTAGCACTGAGTTTACTGTAGTCAAGTTTACCAATATGGAAGTTTGACGTTATAGAAGTTGTCTGGAAGGTGGCGATAGAAATAGTGCAGATCGTGAGATGCCCTTTCCGAGCGCCTCTGGTCGCATTGATGATTTTTTTTAAAATCAGAAGCAATAAGGGCGGACCCACCGCTTACCCAGGACCGATGTAATAAGCACAAGGCTCCTATCTCGGTTTTACACTTTAGCCGCCTGGTTGGCATTATTTTAATGCTTAATACCGCGCAGCTGCTAAAAACGTTGTCCTCATTGTCCCCGACAGATTCACATTGGTATCATTGCATGACGTTGGTACTGAGTGTCTTTAAGTCTCGTGGGGGTTTCGTTTCACGCACCGGCATTGCTGGGTAAGTTCAGCATCGCCGGGAGGTGATTTAGACAGGTCCATTTAGAGTATTCTCCTAGAGTACGATTCACCGAGTATGATTATCAGATCTCCTCATCACACGACCTTATCATCTCAGCCTGACTCACCTCTGTGATAAGTGCAACCTTAAAACTTCTCTGATGTATGCATTCCGAACTTTATCCAGTCTTGTCACTCCTCCAGATAGTGAACAACCTATAATAATAACAAGAGTGCAATAGATAGCGCGCAGGACAATATTAATTACACTCCTAGCACATCAGAACATTCGACTAGACTGTAATTTCAACGTCACAGATCCAGTCGCTCGGAACAATGTGGGAAATGTAGATGTCTGTCAATGTAGGAGCTACCAGGGTCGGCCGCAGGGCTAGACGTTCTTATTTATTTGTACCTACTTGAAGGTCTTTTTTTTTTTAAAAAAAAAAAGGTGCCGGAACTCAAACCATGAGAGTGTCAATTTCAAATCCGTCTATATTTCATCTGATTCATAAAAACATAATATTTTATGTTTTGTGAGAATTATATAAATATGGATTGTACGCGCAAACATTGTTTCATCTAATTTCTGTTGAAACATTAAAAATACCGTAAAAAGAGGTGTCGGAACGCCGTTCTACCACGTTAACTGAGCAAATAAACCACCGCCTACTCGTAAGGCCAAGTAATGTCTGAATTTTTCAAGCATGAAATTTATTTTTTCACAAAATTTTCGCTGTAAATGATGTGTGCAATAGGTCATAGGATATTGTAATGAACGAGCTGTCATTTACGAGTGCATCGCAAATCACAATCCGGTCAGTACCCTCATTACTGAAGATCGTGACCGCGGATTATGTCCTCTCGATGTCCTTGACGATACTCCTCAAATAGTCGTTGTTACGTAATGCGCTGGCCTCGGTGGACCGTACACCAGCGCATTGCGCCACCGGGTAGGCTCAGTCTGCGGGTGTCGATAGTGTAATGTGTCAGAGTGGCTGGATGGATGAGAATGGTCTTAAACAAGTTAATGGTTATTACAAGGTTGAGGGGTTACTTGAATGTTGAATGAATGATGTGGCAGCCGTGCCAGAATTATCTCTCGCCAACGAAAGACGTCTAGAATGTTACATGATTCATTTCTACCGCGAAGATGGGTCCATGATGCGGATGGATCGGAGACCCAAAGGTCCTTTTCGTGTCCACGGAAGGAGACTCGATAAGATTTATTTACTCTTTTTCTTTGCCTTGTATGTACTTTAATTTTGTATTTAAATTGTGTTTTGCCTAGTATTCAATGAGTTAATTTGGTTTGTGAAACATGATTTGTTTGCCAATTTGCCCTAAAACAGTACTAACAGTAAAATACTTGCCTAGTTGTGCAATGCATTTTAAAAATCTTTGTGTAACAAACTATTTTTTTAGCTATACAATATATAATATATGTGTCTAAGAAATAAAATTAAAAACTCTCATTGATTTAGTTGAGATACATCTGCACGTGTTGAGATTTTGATCTGGAGATAAAGATAAGAGACGTTCGATCTGACAGCGAAATTTGACACGTGCACATAAACGTTAACAAAAACCGATTGGTACAACTATCTATTCTGAAAGTTACCGTAAGTCGTTTAACATTGACGTTGATATACGGCCTTAAATAATAAACATTTATTCCGTTTAACTGCTGCTGGAGAGATTCAAGTTGACTTAATTGACGAACAACAATGAAACTAGACGTTTGACGAGCATGAAGATAGGTGCGAGGTGTTTACACGGGGGCTATAAAAGTTGAGAGTTGTCTCCGAAGAGTTTCATGGGAGCAAAATCCGTGTCTCAAAGATTATCAAATGTACTTCGAGTGGCCGTTGTATGTACCGCTATGGATGTGTCTCCGGACAAATCCTCTTGTATTCCGTGTGTGTGTGATCATTAAACTCGTATCGGGCGACAATACACAGCAATTCCACCAATACAATGCTATTTAAAATAATATAATATGAGTTATCTAAATCGCGTCAGAGCAGAAAAAAGAGAGATCTTACACTCCCGGCGCGCTCGCTTATAACGCCTCGCACACAATACACAAACACACAAACACACATACCTACTACTTCACCCGCGCTCCACGGACCGACACACATACACACAAACTCTAAGACATCACAGAGTTATTTTATTTTATTTGTAACTATATAATACAATGTAAAAATATGTTTGGACTGTGCCCGTCTCACTAGAGAAATTCTGTGTCGAGACGGGCATAGTTTACAAGCAATTGTTCAATTAATTAGAATTATAAGTAGTAGATAGAATTACATTTATTACTATATAAAAGGTGTATATGAAGAACAATTTTAAAGTGGACTTAATTTTTGGATTAGTTTGTAGCAATAATTTATATAGGTATGAGTCAATATGTTTGGGTGAGTGCACCAATACTGGCTCTACCCATATTACGAATCTAAGTTTTAATATATAGTTTCATGTTCTTGGGACAATTCAATTGATTTAAATCTTTTAGCATTCTATTACATAGTTTAGGTCCAAAATATTTGTAGTTCCTTTGACCATATGTTGTATGTGCTCTTGGGGTTTGTAGGTTATTTGTATTTGTCCGTGTGGAAATTATATTTTGAATTGTTTTAAATAATAGATATAATAGTTTTTAGATTTGTTTTGCGTGCAGATTAACGTGACGCATCCAGTACACGAGTATTTTTACTGACTCTCAAAGATCAAAGTCTTATTAAGAGATCGTCGTAAACACGAGTCTTTAGATTTAGATGCCGTCCATTTAAATTAGGCTGGGACCGAATAAATTAACGAAACATTTTTTTATTTTTTTATTCTGTTATGAGCGCGGGCTCTTTGCACGTATCCAAGGCCGGCCCTGAGGGAGACTTTAATAATATATAATACGTAAGTCGGGGCAGAAATGCGCATTGTTTGTTTGGTTTTCGAATAAATACCGGCTGTTGGTTGAGCTGTCAGGGCGGGCGCCGCACTATCCGGCGCGTGACAGCACGCCGGGCGCTGGGATTTTTAGGATTTCTCCGGTGGGTACCATTGGAAAATACAAAAATATCCAGAACATTCCACGCGGAGAGAGAAGCGGCGGTGCATTTTCATACCGCGTACGTGTGCCGCACGTGCTAGATATCCTCGATCTTGATCTAAGAGTGACCATATAACTGCACACAGGCAGTTGTACACGAGATACGTGCACACATAGTGACGAGCACGCATATACAACTGCAATAGAAGTGAATTAAAGTTTATTCAAGTTATATTATTTTTGTAGAGTTTCATCATAATGAAACAATGTTATTACTCTACTCGAGTTTATTAGCACTACTCTATAAGAGTTACTGTTTCTCTCGAAACTCCAGTAGTGCTAATAAACTCAATTGGAGTAATAACATTGTTTCATTTAACTTCAACCATTCTTCAAATTCTTCGCGAAAAAGTGAACAGGAGAAAATCCCGGGTACCAACATTGGGTCATGCAATTCCTGGAGAGATGCCACAACTGTGGATAGATACGTTGCATCTGAGTCAGCTGTGAGGGCGACCGGGACAGACCCGGGTCATGCGGAGGTACATCATGAGCCGAGTCTCATCAGTCAATACTGATATGAAGGAGGAAATTAGAATAATATAAGTTACCTCACGTCACCTTACATATATTTAAGATAGGTTACTTTAAATTACATTAAGATAGGTTTCGTTAAATTACAATAAGATAGGTTACGTTAAATTAAATTAAGATAGGTTAGGTTATTTAACACAAAGCCACGGAAGCAGATTAATTGACTGACTGCGCACTTGGCGTGTGTGCGGTCGTCATAGTTTTTAGACTTCAGCGTTACAATAATATTACTTACTTTATATTAACCTTCAAACAGAAAATATATTTAAATGATGTGGTGTTTATTTTTATATGAGGAAGAGATAGACGGAGACTGCCATTCAAGAAGAAGACTAAATCTCAGAAAGCAATGATGTACAGTGCGATGAAGATTTCCAATGAAATGTCAGATGATATGAGAAAAGAGGAGAAATTACATAACTTCAAAATTAATCTACGTAAAAATATGCTAGATAAGATATAGTAAAAAATTGAAATATTAATATTGTTTATATATTATATATATGGAATCTATAAAACAAAAACATATTAGAGGACGCTCAAAGACTTAATAGATAGACACAATTATCGGAACAGTAGGAATGACATGAAGACATGACATAGACCGAAGAGTGTGCCAGTCATGGGGAGGCCGTTATCCAGCAGTGGAATAAAAATTGCTAATGATGATGATGGAGATGCCGATACAATGATAGACTTTTAAGGTTTAATTATTATGGTAAGTCCTGTGACCAAAATCAATTAAAAATATTATTTTCTGTCTTCTGCCATTTTTGTTCCTTAGTTGGAGCACTATCTCAAAACTTCTCCATTGACTATGGTCCGCCATCAGCTCTTCCGCGCCTTCCCATGTTCCGCACATCTGCCAAGTACAACATGTGTATAGTCGTTGTGGGACCGTTTCCAAGACATGTACAACTCATATTCTCAATTATACCGTTTTACTAGCATATACATGGTTTGTCTTCATTGCAGTAAATTATTAGTATATTTTCTAATCTATAATTTATGTATTATATGAAATGGGCCAAGTAAAATATAAATTTATTTAAAATGGTGAATTATAGATTCCTATAGTTAGATATAGTGGAAATAGGGAGTGTTCGGATACTCGTGGGGAGTTAATTCACCCCTTAGGGTGGGTGGGAGATCCGCGAAACTTCGTACCCCATATTTGTAAAATGAACATACCGAGTAGTTACCTGCTTATGAGTTCCGTAGCCCGAAATTCTATTCTACGTGTTACATAATTCACGCACACGTGATATCTTCGAGGGGTCTAAAATACCTCTCTAAGGGGATCGACTCATATTTCAAAAATTTAAAGACGAGAATGTGAAAACATCTCGCATCGGAGGATTAAACTACGGACATTCTTATGTCTGGATTCTTAAATCTAGATTATTATATTTGGATTCTTATATCTCTCGTGAAATTATTTACTGGCATGCGGATGCCAAAGTACAGGGTGTACAGCGATTCAATTTTTAAGTGGGTTCTATTTATTATTTACTCGTGTACTAATATTACTCTTGGTGTTCGATTTGTTGTGTGGATGATTTAATTTATTTATTATTAATTAATAACGGTGGCTACGAAGCTAAAATTTAAGAGAAAACTCGGGATTGTAAAAATTAAGAAGCTTGAAACAATTTGAAAAAATAGATTTGTAACTACAACCATAATAATGTGTTTTTAGTTAAGTCTCGTGTTTTTCATGTATCTCTGGCACAATAAGATAAATAGACATAATAAATTGATATTTACTCTTTTCGAGGTATTAAAATATATTATTAGTATTGACACAGAATCGTTACATAGAAGCATTAAAAATTTTATGGAAAACCTGAGAATTCCAATGAATACTGTTGTCCATTTTCATCTCATGCAAATTCAATTGTATAGCTGTCCTCCACTTTAGATAAAAATACAAGTTGTTGAGTTGAATTGTTAGATTGATAATGCTCTTACAAGGCGAAACGAGTCTCAAGTAAATTAAACGAGTAGTTAACTTTTTAAAAAAATTAACTTTTTGTAAAAAATAATGAATTATTAAAATAAAACACAACGTTGTTTACTTCACACTACACTTTAATTAAAAATAAAAACGTTTTAGACACTTACTGCATCATCTTCAGTAATAAACTAAAACTTATAACTATCCCCTTTAGGTGTTCTTCCATTCGTGTGTGTATTTTCCTTCCTGTTTGTCCAATATAAGATGTTTGACAGTTCTTACAATTAATCCTGTATACTCCACTATTATAAACAAGTAAAATAAAAAAACAGTAAAATTGATTTTATATGTATATCTTTCTAATTAATATATTTAATTAATATTTAAAATATCACAGACCGTCTGTTCTGAATAATTACAACTTCACAATAAGAATGTGTTCTCCTAATAATAAAGTTGTATCAATATGTCCAAAATTTAATAAAAATGAACTGATAATTCTGGCGTCTGCTATCAGATTACTCAAAGGTATTTGAGATTCTGTATAAATAAGGTAGATGGCTCTTTCAATTATTAAATTTGTCGCTAAAAGTATTGTCGCTGTAGTATAGTTAGATAATGCACCTTCCCCTGTTTGGAAACAGATCCAGGTTCGAATCGCGGTGGCGCAATAACAATATTTTTCGATAAAATTGATTTTATATGAATATCTTTCTAATTAATATATTTAATTTATATTTAAAAAAACAAGTGTTTTATTTTCACATATATTATGTAATATTTCACATATATTTTATTTTCAAATTTATTTCCCGTGAGTTAGTATTCAATTTTATTATTAAGTTAACATCTGGTTTCTAGAAATGTGTTTAAGATATCCTCGTTTATCGTGCATATACGCCAATTAAACTTTTACTCGAAAATCGATAATACAGAGTTAGTGTAAGTCCTTCGTCGAAATGAAACGAGAGCAGTTTTAACAGATTAACTTTACAACATGAAAATTTTCACGAGTCTTCGTGAGATGAAGACTTGAAGTATACGTCTGTAGCTCTGTGGATGCGACTTGAAATTAATGGTGGTAATCGATATGTAACTAATATTTATATTTATAACTTTTCTCTTTCTTTTGTTACAGGCAAGTCCAGTTCTGTTTGACATATTTTGCAGAAGCGGATAATTATTTAGGTAGGTATTCTGTAATGTGTTTTTAAGTGTTTGAATTTGTGAAAATTAACGTATTATGTACTTGAATAACAATAATATTTAAATCAAAAAATTAATAACAATAAGTAATAATAATATTTGGTGGTTTATTCGTTTTCATATGCCACGTAGGCTCTGCGTTCAAAATTACAAGTTCAAATCGACTGGACAAAGGGAAAATTATGACAATAAGGTACTTACTCTGCACAGCTCTCGCTGTACTATGAGGATGGCGGTGTTGAACATATAATGTATATTTCATATATTATATCTCCGCCAAACGCCAAAAAACTAGAAAAAATAATTCAAGAACGTTTAGAGATAAAAATATATATTTACTAAGATGAAATACAAACACAGTACCCGATAAAGTACACAATTTAATTTAATGGGTCGTCTAATAAGTCTTTGCGGTTTTTTTTATATGCAATATTATTTATGACAAAAATTGACATACTATTTTCCGCGTCTTATAACTTTTGGGTGTTAAATAATGGAGTGTTAAGTTGACACATATATAAGGCGTATGACAATCTCTCGTCAGATTATCACCTTTTTCGGTCGCTCTCCAATCAAATGCGTGGCATTACGTTCAACAACGACAATGACCAGCCGATTTTTGTTTGAAAAATGGCAATTAATTATAATAATTAATAGCGTAATAAATAATTGAACAAAACCGTAAGACCACCCAATATAATAATTTAATATATAAAATTTCCATATTTACGTAGATTTACAGCTAGTATGATAAATTACTATATTATACATATATAGGTTTTTTGGTAAATTGGTTTATGATCACCTTGTATTTTATATACAATTAGGGAGTGCGTTCCTCAGAAGGATGATAATTAGGCCCAATTTACCGCAATCAGGTTTGAAATTTTTTTTTTTCGTTTGGGAAGGGTTGCGTCGGTGGCGGCCCTTTTGATCGTATGTAGGTGTATGACCAGGAAGGGACAGGAGTTGAGGCGCTGCCGGGAGGAGGGAAGAATCACGAATGCCTTCGTGGAACGTGACCACAAATCTTTAGGAACCAAAAATGACATTTTTAACCGATCGTTCTGCGAGCAGGTTCGGGAGATGAGATATACTTTTTCATTTTCTCGTTTTGGTCAATTCTATATCGTAGTTTATTAATCAATTTATTGTTAATATAATATAAAATATGCTCTAATATAAACATGATCAAAATGTTCCACTTTTACTTATCTTGCACAGTAGATATGCTTAGTTACATTTAGAATATATTTATTTACTCCTCCTTTCTTATATCATCTGGCATTTCATTGTAAATCTTCATCGCACTGTACATCACCTATTCTTGAGATTTAGCCATCTCTCTGAATGGCAGCCTCAGTCTATCTTTTCCTCAGTGCTCATTTTGAATTGCATAAATATTTCTTATAAATTCTGTCGATATTTTTTTAGTGAGGATTTTAAAAATAAATACCATAAAAATATATTTTCCGCTTATAGGTGATCATATGAAGATCTTTCAGCATTGCACTGATCCGAGTATATCTATTTTTTTGCTTTGTATTAATGAATTAATAAAGTGGATATTGTGTAAATAGGTTTCAACGTGCCAACGTGTCATTTATCGACATAAATACATAAAATAATATTAATTGTATATAAAGAAACAGAGAATAAAATAATTTGAAAAATATGTAGATTTTTATGACAATATCATGTTTTTGATGATATAACATTAACATTGTGGTTAGACATATTAATAATATTATTAAAGAGAACACATTCTTATTGTGAAGTTGTAATTATTCAGAACAGACGGTCTGTGATGTTTTAAATACTAATTTAATGTATTAATTATAAATATATAAGTTGTATCAATGTGTCCAAAATTTAATAAAAATGAATTGATAATTCTGCGTCCGCAGTCGGTTTACTCAAAAGTATTTGTGATTCCGTAAAAATAATGTAAATGGCTCTTTCAATTATTAAGTATTAATATACCGATGATAATGTATTACAAATACATATATAAATGTACATCATAATTAATACAATCTCATTTGAAATACTCGTACGTACTCGTGACAAATTTTAAAAAATTATGTGCCCAATGCTGGATGGCGTTATTCACATTTTTGTAATATTATGTACCTACTTACAATATTATCATACCTTGTTGATTATTTAAGTTCACAACTCTCCAAGGACCGCCATCTCTTCCAAAGTCTTCTCATCCCTCCTTGCCCCTAAACATACAAACATTGTAATTATTGCACTGCAATTCGATATTTTATTTTTGAAATGTATATTAGGATGACACGGATGAGATTTCTCGCGGAGATTCGACTCGCATGCGTATAAAGAACAGTATAGAGTGAACAGATCAGAATGACACATCCAATATATAAGTATTTTTGCTGATTTTAAGAGATCAAAGTGTTATTGAGAGATTTTGTGAAAGTGTCGATAGATTTTTGCCTAGATAGTTATTCGTACAATACCTTTGCACCGATTCTGATTATTCTCTGAATAGTCTGGATGCACAGTTCGGACATGGATGTGGAAGTAGTCAGTGCATTAAAATGTGTAATGAGAGATGTCCCACTTTGATGTATGCGCTGACAGGACGTCTGCCGACCCGATGGGAGGTATTCGCCAATTAGAGCAGTTAGTTGGCTGGTCGATTAGATTCAATTCCAGCAGTGAATACAATTAGAATTTTAAAATTAAATTGATGCGGTATTGGTATCCACATTTACATGAAGTTGACGCAATATAAGTAAAAGTCAACTTCAACTCAAACATTTTGACTAACGTTTTCTTTGTCGACAAATTTGCGAGACACATATGTGAAATGTCAAATAACTTTGAACTACGAATTAAACTGACTTGTAATCTTTCGGTTCTGAACTGATGATAGGAATGTGTTAAAGTATTATTAAGTATTAAAACCTGATCACGCTGGAATAAACACATTATTATTATTATTATTATTATACATAATTCGATCAAGAATGTCCGAATGGCAGGGAAGCGCATGAAATGGACAGCTTCTGAGAGACGTATGTTTGCAGTCGGTTTACTTAATGGTATTTGAGATTCCGTAAAAACAATGTAGATGGCTTTCAAATAATGGAACGACCGATTTATTAATTTGAAAAAGTGTAACATATAGGTTATAAAATTTGTCATGAAAGATACTGGCGCTATAACACAATTGGTAGTGTACTTCCCCGGATTGGAAATAGAGATCAAGGTAGCGCAAAAATAATATTTTTCTACAAAATTGATTTTATATGTATATATTTATAATTAATACATTAAATTAGTATTTAAAACATCACAATTATTTATTATAAATTATCAAGGGCAGGTATAAAATATATTTTAATTTAATTTTTAAATTTATTTTCACGTTAATCACATTAACATTCTGGGACATTATAATATATATATATTAGAATTTTAAAATAATTAGATTTTAAAAGCTATACGAATCCTTAGTATAGTTATAATACGTACAATGTTACTATATAAGTGTATCTAAGATTGGACTAAGTTCCACAATATTTTAGTAAATTCATTCCTTCGAAACTGAGCGAAATCTCACCTATATCTCTAGCTATTTTGTTGAAGTAGCGTAATTTCAAAGATGCTTATTCTCAATTTTAATAATTTTTTAATGTTTTATGATAGAATATATACTAGAATATAGAATATATAATGAGAACCTAATAATACGGTAAATATTAATTAAATATATTAATTAGAAAGATATACATATAAAATCAATTTTCTCATAAAATATTATTGTTGCGCCACCAGGATTCTATCTTGGATCTCTTTTCAAACCGGGGAAGGTGCATTATCTGTTATAAAATTACTCAGAGGTATTAGAGATTCCGTAAAAATAAGGTACATGGCTCTTTCAAAATAATGAAACGATTAAATGGTAACGATAGGTTCGAAAATTTGTCGCTAAAAATATTGTCGCTGTAGCATAGTTGGATAATGCACCTTCCCCGGTTTTAGAAAGAGATCCAGGTTCGAATCCCGGTGGCGCAACAACAATATGTTTCGATAAAATTGATTTTATATGTATATCTTTCTAATTAATATATTTAATTCATATTTAAAATATCATAGACCTATGTTCTGAATAATTAAAACTTCACAATAATAATGTGTTCTCCTAATAATAATACGGTATTATTGGATGGGGAGGAGCATATAAAACTTCAATGTCACAATTAGAAATAATTCAAAAAATGATAATAGAAATTATTTAAAAAAAAATAAGACTATTTAAGTATACAACTCTTGACAGATTTCAATGCACCAAAAATAATAGACATAAAAAAATATTGAATATTCCAAATTTTCAAAATTAAAAGTCAGTCTACTAGATTTAGATACAAAATTGATATTCCAAAACTAAAATATATCGCAACCCAAAATCAAATTTTTTAACAATCTCCTATCACATTAGAAAAATTACAGACTACTATAAATTGCATCTGAACTAAAAAAAATATGTACACAGACTAACTGAAAGATAAACTCTTGTATTACACTTTTTTTCCCGTCTATGAATTTTGATAGTTAAAAGATATGCAAGTATGTCCCAGTTTTCTAGTGTGATGCCGCTCGACGATCTTACACTTTCAAAATTATTGTGACAGATTCGAAATCAACTTTAATTTAAAAGTATTTTTTGAAATATATTTTTTATGCGACACGCGCAGACGCGGACTCGCGGAATATATAATATACAGGATCGAATAAATTGAATATACATTGTGTTAAAACGAGTTTTGATTCAATTCGTTGTTCGTGGCTGCACTCCGCATAGCAGTACAGGAATAATGCATACACGAACTTGTTAGAGAAGTTGAGGTACTCGTATATCTTCTTGTCCTTAACTATGCAGTTGAGATTTCCAAAGTTCATATTTCGCACAACTTCAGGACTTCGTGACTGCTCATTCTCCAGTATAATTTATTTATTTTTGAGTCTTGACTGCACATTCTTTTGATTTAGTTGAGGTTAGTTTTGTGGTCAATTTTACTGGAAAAAAGTCAAGTTGTCGCTAAGTCCACTAATGCAAAGAAAACATCGACTGACGTTAACGGATAAATTTATATAATTACTTAATTTTAACTTATGAACTGCAATTCTTAATATCCAGGATTGTTGGCTAAAATTGTCAAAAAAAACTTTACTCATTTGCTCTATGACATAATCGTATTTTTTAATCGATAATTTCTATGGTTAACTAATGTTTTGAAATAGGTTAGTTTTCAGTTTTGTTTTATAGTGTGAGTTTTCAGTTTTTCGACTTCTTTAATTCTCGTTTCTGTGTGAAAATGGGTGCATTGATACTCCGTACAAGTATATCCAATTGAAACTTTGTAAGTCATATAACGTGAGAACAATTGCTCGTACGAAAAAAATGTATGTTACTTATTTTGTAGAAAATATTATAATGTACAAATTTTATAATAATTATTTTTGTCGGTCGACCAATACGAAGCGAGATATATACAAAAAACAAATGTGACACTTGACTCTTTGTTGTTGCTAACCACAATACCTTATCATCAGCATATCTAAGATATACGTTCCATGACTAAAGGAATGTTTTTTGTCGGGAGTATTATACTAAAGACAAAGGTCCAAGTTTATAAAATAACGGTTAGGCCAACTATGCTTTACGGGTTAGAATGTTGGGCGACTATGCCCTTATTCCTGAAAAAATAAAATACAAAGTGAAGCAGAATGACTGAAGTAGCTAATGTATAATGTATTATTATACTAATAAGAAGATAGTTGTCTGATCATTGTAGATTTTTTAAAACATAATGGAGACTTGACCGCCAGTCACAATTATACCTCGCCCTGTCTGCATGTACCATACCGTTTTCATCAGCAACTGCAGCAGCAGTACTCGCACTCTTCCCGGCCTTAACTTTATTAGTAGCTCGCGCGTCTCACTCCGTTTATGTTTAGTTAACAGTAAAATCGATTTGTAACATTCCTTTGAATAAATTGAAAATCGTGAATATTAATTTACTTCTATTTATCAAGTTTATTAACTCTTATTTCACAACATATAATACATACGCATACTTCGCATTATTCTTCCGACATACTTCCACTGTCGCCATCATCTCTCAATACCATCCAAACTGATAACAGACTGGTGCACATTCCAATCATAACATCTCTAAACTGATGCTCCATCCGTCCTCTAAAACATCTTCGAATGCTTTGGAGATATTACGTCCCTTTGTCGAACTCTCCTATTATTAGCAAATGGCATTTTCATGTTACGCTTTGTCTTTAATGTGTTATAAATTCAACAGAGGTTCCCCAGAAATTCTCACTTTATTTGACATACAATTTAATAATACATTGGTTGTAATATGTTCCTGATACATTCTGAACAATATTTTATTCAAATTACTCGAATATCCCGATAAAAATAGACAGGGGAATAATGGCGACTTATTATTTATGTACAGAATAATTAATTAATTATTATGGCATGGATGAAACACGATCAAATGCCACATATCAGCAAGACCTACCTACTCGGCAGAATAACGTAGAATATGTATTTTTGGAAAATTCTCAGACAAAATGTGTTACGAGGGATGAGGTTATGAATGTATATCGCCAATTATGAAGTTTAGCGATTGTGAATGAATGAATGGATATTTGTGTGGGTGTGCGTTAATATCTGCTAAGAAGGATTTAAAGATTATATTGTGATTATGATTTGTGTGAAGGTATTGAATGCCCCAATATTAGTACAAATATCCTCGTGTTCTTTTGTATCGCGGAGTGTATTCTGGCGCGTAATTGTGTTGAAGTACAAGGTTTCCTAAAAATCTTTTTCATAATAAAAATTATTGATAGGTTTAATAAAAACATGTTTTTTTTTTGCATTTTAGTACAGTTCCTGGGAATTTATTTTTTAAAAATAATGTTTCTAAATGTGTTCCGTTATTTCACAGGCGCTCTTATAAACGGGAGGCAAAATTTCTGAGAACTGTTCGGCACGTATTCTCAAATATTTTCTTTTAATTGGTCCAGAGAGGAAGGGTTGTTTCTGTACCTTTGATTTAAGGTACGGGAAAAAGAACATTGGTGTTAAGTCGGGGCTACGTGACCGAAGGTACTTCCCCCCGCCTCTCACCCGCTCGTTGCGTTGCTAACTTTTGCGGCACACTTTATATGTGAATGTGTGTGTGGGATAGTTACCAGAACAAAAACTACTTACAGATTGCACTGAATTTATTAAAATGACATATATTAGGGTGTCCAGCAGAAAATTTTCAAGATTAATATTAAATAAAAAAAAAACTATAATGTTATTGTCATATTTTATTTATACAAAATAGAGTTTAATGATGCTTTAACAGTATCTGAGTTGCTGTATACTCTCGACTTAAGGTATCTTCACAAAAAAAAGTCGCACAGTGTGACCGAGGTGCCCAGGGTATGTCTCCGTACTTGCTGATTAATTTATTGAGAAAAATTCCCCTCAGCTTCTCCATTGAAACTCTAGCTGTGTGTGGAATGGCCCCATATTGATGAAACAGCTGCAGTTGCGGTACTAAAAACACGTCGATAATTCGGCAACACACGTTAGCAGTGACTAGCTCTCTCGCTGGTTAAAAAAATAATCCCTCGGGCAGAAATTGCACACCATACTGTCGTTTTTGGATAATGCAAACGTTTTTGATGGCGTTCCCTTGGATTGTCGGGGCACTAGTATCTCATGTTCTGTTTATTAACATAGCCATCGTTATGAAAATGTGCTTCGTCAGTAAACAATATGTTTCCAAGCGTCCGTGCTATTCTAAAACGTTCCAGCATCGTTCTCGCTAAGGTTTCACGTAAATAATAGTCATTTTCGTTGAGAAACTGCACGATTTGCAGTTTGTATGGGTGAAACTGTAGTTTCTTTTTCAAAATAACATGCACTGTTATACCGTGAATATACTTATACGAAATGTATATTAAAAAATATGATATCGTAATCATTGGCAAAATATCCCAGTGTGGTTCCTGGCCTTTTAAAATATGTTTTGTCACTGCGATCTGTCCTTCCCTGTCCTTTTTCAATTCGCGATATTGACTGCATGAGTTTCCTTGGTAACGTCTTCTTGCTTCCTCCACTCCTCCAACACTCTCGAGGCATAGGTTTTGCATTAAACACTTTCTTAGCTGGTTATTCTGAATCCATTGTTGAACGTCCCCAGCTCATCTCAGCCGTGGTATCTTGATAACTTGGACAATATTGGATTTTTAAATTCTGCGTCTAATTCGTAGAATTCGTAATTGTGGCGCCACATCGCGTTTTCATTTTTGGCACCAAATATCTTTCCGCGACCAGTAACTTTTTATAATACAGTTTATAAATGTTTAATATGATCCCCTTTGGCTGCACGGTAAACATCTAATCGGTAGCTGAACTAGTTGCACGCCTAATGAAGCATGTCATGTGTTACTGAGTTCAGCGCAGTTGTGATACAGTTCCGCAGGTCGGTCAGAGTTGTTGGTAGAGGTTGTATATAAACTGTTTTCTTTACTTCTTTACGAACCCCCACAAGAAAAAGTCACAGGGGGTGGTGAAATCAGAACTCACAAGCACAGAAAACCTTGTGCTGTATAGTAGCCATTTTAGTCACAACTGATGGGAAATAACTCTAACGGTTGTTTGCACAACTATGAGCGTTTTAGCGGTGGAATTCAAAACATTCGAACCTCCTCTATCAATTGCTATGTAGATCATTTTCATTCAACATATACTTCAGAAAATATAGCAGTATGAAATGGAGTCCATTATTAACTGTATAATACAAGAACAGAAAACTTTTTATAATCACTTTGTATGTAACCACGAAATTTATAATACGTCAACCAGTTTCGCTTATCTTAAACTTCATCAGGACGTATTCGAAACTAATCATAAATACAAAAAGAGAAGAAGAGAAACATTAAGGGAAGGGAAAATACAGTGTTGATGGATATTAAATTGTTTTTAAAGGAAACATACCCAATAAGAGATGAATAGATAAATTAATTTGATTATTAAAAATTGGCGTACTACTATTTATTGCCTTTTTTTTCAAGGGCTTCTCAATTATCCAACCGGAGGTCAAACCCGTATTATGGAGGATATTGACCTCTGTGGTATTATTAAAAGAATGGTCTTTTTCAATAATATGGTTGGCAAATTCTAAGAAACCATTAATGTTTAAACATTTAAGATGTTATTTGCCACGAATATTGGCATTACGAGCAGTTTTGCCTACATAGAATGATGGACAGTTATTGCAAGTTAATTTACATATGCCCGAGTGGCTTCATTTGTTATCTTTAAGTTTGGCCTCCGGTTCGACAATTTAGAAAACCTTGAAATAAAAAAAGGCAATTAATAGTGGTACGCCAATTCTTAATATAAAATTAATTTATCCAATAGCCCGTATTGTATTTTTCCCTTCCTTTATATTCCGTCTATCTGTATATGTATTCTGTCTCTCTCTTTTGCATATAATTTTATATTCTGTCTCCCTTAATGTTCTATTTAACTATATATGTATTCTGTCTCTCTCTTTCACATGTAATTTTATATTCTATTTCCCTCTTTATGTATATATAAGTGCACTCTTTTTGTATTTATGATTAGTTTCAAGTACGCCCTGATGAAGTTTGAGATAAGCGAAACCGGTTGACGTATAATAAATTTCGTGGTTTCATACAAAGTGATTGTTATTTTATTTAATATAATATGTCAAATCACAAAGTAATTGCTTTCTACGAAAATGTTTTTAAAAAATAGAAAACTTTTTATTACCCTGATAAAAGAATTTTTTTTTTGAAACTGGTTAATTTTAAATATAAAATTTATGTGATTAAATACAAAGTTAATTTAATTGAAAATATTTAACTACAATATTTCTGGGGTAAATATTAAAAAAAAATTGGTTATTTATGTGCGCTAGAGATTCCTCCATAACCTATTATTCTATTTTCATTATTTTCAAAGAAAGATATGCGTCTTCGTTAATAGGTCATAGCTAAGCTAGGGGAGACTATTTTTTATCCGACTCGCTGACGATCTGATTATTCTGGGTGGACATTTTTAAAGAACGTCTTTTTTAGTATGCCATCTATATTTTAAATAACTCTTATAGTTTCCTGGTGTAGAAGAGTATCTTTATAGGTTGTCTGAAACAGCCGACATAAAGATCATTTTAAGATACCAACGACAGTAATTTTGCGTAGTTTTTTCCTGGAAAATAATCATATAACAAAAATAATTATAAATTATTTTATCGTACCAATATATTATTAAATTTCAACATTCTCTACCTTCCAAAATTACAGTAATAAAAATAAGTAATTTTATTTTATTAGCATAACTCATATTTTATTAATTATAAGAAATATATATTTTGTATCCATATTTAATATTAGCGGAGCAGAAATTCGTCTAATTAAAAGTAATACGAATTAATTAATCCAAAAAATAATTAATTTAACGAATTTACGTTTTTATTTATGAAGTTTAAATTATTAAGAATATATTCCTTGAAAATGAAAACAAATAAGATGTGTCACTGAATGATTTAAACAAATTAATTCAACACATCCAACTTTTAATTTGTTACTCGAATTTTTCTTACTACTATTAGAAACATAGAGGTCTCATTAAAAAACTACTGAACAAAATTTGACGAGATTAGTACGGTTGACGTACCTTAATTTGGAAAGTCTTCTACCGTCAATATAAAGTTCCAGACTCGAGTATATTTTTTTGAAAATACACATTTTTTGTGACATAATATCTAATTTGTTTTAAAAATAAGTATTCTATTAAACTAGCGAAATATAGGCATCGGCTTAGTTTGTAATTTATCGTGTATTTGAAAAAAAAATTATAAGCATACTGATCTATGGTATCGAGAGAAAGATTAGATCATCATTATCTGATCGTTACCATGTATTAAGTATGTAATAAGCAAACTAAGCTGGGATTCCGGGATGCCCTAATTATGACATTTTACTAGAGCTTAAATATAATTTGAACTAGGCCTCATATACCGAGTTTTACGGTGCTAAATTATATAAAATAATGACAAATTTTGGGAGAACAAATTATTTAAAAAAATGTTTTCTAACCCGCCACTCTATGTCAAAATATAATTTAATAAATTCCTTAATGAAACATAATTATTTAATGAAAAATTGCTTCCTTTCAAAAATAAATTGCGTTAACTAATTATAAATTAATGATATAAATACCTTTTTAATTTTTAAGGAGAACACATTGTCATTGTGATGTTGAAATCTTACAGAACGTAGGTCTGTGATAATTTCAATACAAATTAAATGTATTAATTATACAGATATACATATAAAATCAATTTATCGAAAAAATATTGTTGTTGCTAACAGGATTCGAACCTGGATCTCTTTTTATTCGGGGAAATGCATTAACCGGTTATGCTACACCAACACAGTGAGTTGACAAATTTTCGAACTTATATGTTGGACTTTCAAATTGATACATCTGTCCTGTATTTAAAAGCCATCATCTTTATATTTACGGAATCTCAAACACCTTTGAATAGTTCGAATATATATAGCAACACAATATTTTTTCGATAAATTAATTTTATATGTATATCATTCTAATTAATACATCTAATTTATACTATTAATTGTTTAAACTTTTTTTTTTTATTGCTTCTCATTTCCCTACCCCTCTCCCTCCCTCCTAAACCCTTCACACTTTATAAGTACAGTGTAAAAACATTTTTTTGTTTATCAGTTTTTTAATATACATATTGTACTATCTCTAATTTATAGTGTTTATTTTTATGTACTATTTCTTAGTTTCTATATTATTTTTTTTAATTAATTCCGAAGAAACTTTTTTTATACGTCATGTATTTTGTTAATTATTATTATTGTACTGTTTATATCTCAAAAAAAAAAAAAAATTAATATATAAATCAAAATATATTCCGATTAAAACAATTTATTGTGTTTCCACGGCAATTAAGATAATTTCAGCCTGACTAATTGTAATGAGCGTGGTGCCTTTCATATTAACGAGAAATCCTACATTTCTCGTCAGCTTTTGCAATAAAGCAAGAAAAACCTCATTTTTTCAGCGAGCAATATATAGGGGAGGGTGTTGCGAAATACACCGGGGTTGGTTAATCTTGATTACGAAGACACCTAAGAAATATATTTTCCGTAATATCCGTGTAAGACATACCCCTACCGTGTTATTCTTCATTACGTCCCTATTATTTTACAAAGCTAATTAAAATTAATCATTATTTTATATAATTTATTACGTATAATTACGTTCAATGCATGCACAGCATAAAATATACATTATTTATGTATTTTGAATACATAGATAAGCTATATATTTTTGGTCTGTTCGCCTAGTGGTCTAGTGGTTAGGCGTTCGAACCTCGTTCCAGATCGTCAATTTACTCATATTTTCATATCACAAGCGTTTATTCGAATAAAATTTAGTTATTAAATAACTAGCCTCTCCAAGGATGGTTGTTTAAACTTTAAATAAAAATCAATGATAAGTCATCAGATAAGTTATACCTTATCCTTGAACTTGATCACTCTTAAATCTTCGTCTTTTGTCTAACTGCATCCAGTGTTGAATTTTGGCCTCCCCTTTCATGGTTTCCGTAGTTCCCTATATCTTTCGCTTTGCTTCCAATTACAGCGACAATATTTTTTAGCGACAAATTTTCGAACCTATGCTACCTCTTTTGATATTAATACATTTAATCGTTCCATTATTTGAAAGAGCCATCTATCTTATTTTTACGGAATCTCAAATATCTTTGAGTAATCTGATAGCAGACGCCAGAATTATCAATTCATTTTTATAAAATTTTGGACACATTGATACAACTTTATTATTAGGAGAACACATTCTTATTGTGAAGTTGTAATTATTCAGAACATAGGTCTGCGATATTTTAAATATGAATTAAATATATTAATTAGAAAGGTAAATATGAGTTTATTTTCAAATTTACGTATAAAGAAGACAGTTACGGAGGTACATTAGGTAATTTGAAGAATGATAATGTACATGTACAGATTTATATACATATTTGTTTTTATTTATTTAAATAATATATTTTATAATTAAGATGTTGGTATTATACACAGTGTATTCCTTGTCCGAGTGCAGTTACTTGCCTATTATATTACTATAATATGTGAATTGTTTAATAACAAATTTTTAAAAAATGTTTAGTTATTAAAACGGTAAACATGATAGGCAACATTTGATGAAAGATATTTTTCATTTGAATTATTTTTGTTTATAAAATAAAACTAAAGGAACAGCAATAATAGTATATATAAAAAATATTTTAAATTATGAAAATCTTTAAGGTATAAAATAAATGTAGATTGAACATACAATAAGTGAATACGTTATGTGAATATATTTTCGGAATGAATGTCCTACATACCTATTATAATGTGGGAATTCTCTGGATGATATAAATCATGTCCCGGAGGAACAAACAGAGGAACGCGATTTAAATACAGGAGCACTTCTTTATCTGTCGCAGCGTCTCTACTTAAATCAGTTACTACAATTAATGGACCTGAGAGGACTCCCTGACTTTATTTTCAAAGTGGGAGACTTGTCGTTAGTCAGCAGTTAGATCGGAACTAGGATCACTTATCGATTTACCAGCTTTGTTTGGAAATATACAGGGTGTAACAAACCTAGTCCACAATATTTTATGGGTATGACTAAATTACGAGTCGAAATTGTTCAAAGAATATGGGCAAATTCTGCACTGTTACGGAAAATATTATTGTTTGAAATTTTTGAAAATTTTGAAAAAATAGTCCAGTCGCTTAAAATTCGATAACCTTTAATTTTTCGTATTCAATATATAATTTTGAAAGAATAAAATATTTCAATTAAACGAAATAATTGAATAAATACAATTTTTTTGAAATGCTTATATCTCTGACATGGTTGAGATTAGGCACATATCCCTTGAACATTTTATACTCGTAATTTTGTTAGATGTCCACCCATAAAGTATTGTGGAGTAGGTCTGTTACACCTTGTATATTTAACATTTTTTTTAATAACACGTATAGCAGCTATTTGTTGTTAGACATTTTAAATATCGTATTAAGGATCGTTTTAATACATCATAACAAACTTCTCAAATATCAGGATGTGAGGTAGTTCAAGAGGCAATTTATTTTGGTCGCGCTGATCGTGAACACTGGTGACAGTGGGTACGTAATTCGAAAACGCATACAAGTAGCTAAAGTTGCTATGAACCGTGACGTTAAGAAAGCTATTAAAATAATGTGGGTTCACACTCTTCTATTTCCAATGTATGCAGCTGAGGCAGTCCGCAATGGCGACAAGAGTGAAGTAGACGCCTTGAAAAAGTATTACTTGAGAAGACGTCACAGATTTCGTCGTCAACATGATGCACAAATTCCTGCATCAAATTCAACCACACAATAGCTCATCGGTTTTTAATTTTAATGTTAGTAAAAATATTTATATCAACAAATTTGTTTATCGTGTGTCCGGTAACACCTAAGGTAAGGCCTGAGTGATAAAGCGTTCTACGGGGCGTGCGGCGTGCGGGAAATCGTATTTTAAGCTATCATCATGGCTTCGTATGATATTATTGATATGTACTTAGAAGAAATCATATTTTTAATATTTGACTTAGAGAAAGGTCCGGGTGATATTGTTATAAGCAAAGAAAAAAAGTTTTTACTTTCAATTCAAGTGTTACTGCTAATACCATCCACGTTATTCATATACCAGGTTTGCTTTGTATTTCTGATATTACTTCTTCGAACGACATCACGTACGCCTACCACAAACGCTGTTAAAACATAAACGGGTGTGAACTTGCACGCTCACCCCACGCCGAACGCAAACAAGCACGCTCTCTCCACCGCTCTAAGCGGCCGCTTGTGTTTGAATATGAAGCCATATGCCCGTCCCGCGCAAGCACGGCGAACACTCAGGCCATAGCCTAAGAATACCGTGAATCTGTTCACCCGTCATTTTTTCGCTGCTGGGAAGGAATGTTAGCAATTTCTTACAGTGATGAGTTTGCCGACACAATATGCTATACGTTATAAATCTATTTTGAAAATTTCAGCTCACTAACTTCATCCAGAAGAGAGCTGTAAGGGATTGAAAATTTATGTAGGTAGGAGAACGCATTCTTATTGTGAAGTTGTAATTATTCAGAACAGACGGTCTGTGATATTTTAAATATGAATTAAATATATTAATTATAAAGATATACATATAAAATCAAGGTGCTTTATCCAACTAAGCTACAGCGACATTATTTTTAGCGACAATTTTCGACCATATGGTATTTTGATATTAATACATTTAATCGTTCCATCATTTGACAGAGCCATCTACCTTATTTTTACAGAATCTCAAATACCTTTGAGTAAACTGATAGCAGACGCTATCATTATAATATTTTTCGATAAAATTGATTTTATATGTATATCTTTATAATTAATATATTTAATTTATGTAGGTACCTAAGATGACGTTTTAATAAAAACATATTTTTCTTGTGAAGTTGCAACCGAATATTTTTTTGATAAATAGTCTTTTTCTGTATATCTTACTAGTTGATTAATTTATATTGTTTAATCGGTAAATTATTATACCGGTGTAAATTATGTACCGTTCTAATTTATTTAAACAGATTGATGTTTTATTTTATTGGTAAAATATCAGCCGATAATCCTTTATTTGCCAATAAATTATCAATAGAATTTTCTTCTCTCGTTAAAGAATTTAATTAAATTGAAAATAATGATACGAAATAAACTATGAATGGGTCTCAGATTCATCTTTGAACTCATTTGCCCATTCTTCATCCTCCTTCTCATTTGTTCTCTTCTCGGTCTGTGTAACCTTTCGTTACCGAGGTTACGGCATTCGATCATTCTGTAATTCATAAATTACATTAAAAATTAAAGAGACCCTTCCTTTGCAAAGCAAAGGGAAAAATACCATTCATATAAGAGAAATAATATCAATAACCATCCGTACTTTGTCTGTGTATGATCGCTGAACCAAAATAAGTTGATTGTCCGCCCTTTTGATTTTCTTTGATCCCGGTTCGTCTTTCCAACCTCTGGACGTCTCGATCTCTCGCATTTCCGATCACTCGGGTCACTAGGTGAGTTTCTTGCCGCTAGATCAAACAATTAATCCCAATAGGCTAACATTTTGTATAAAATGAGAATATTTAATTGTACAAATTAAATTAAGCAATTCGAAAGATGTACAGAAAAAGTACATTCATCGAAAAAATATTTTGGTTGCAATCGGGATGCGATTTAAAAAATAAAGTGACTTTTTACCTACCTAACGGGATACGAAACGATATATTTTATTTATCGAACATGTGAATTTCTAAAATGTGTCAAAGTTAAGTAAAGTAAGTTTAAGGGGTCCGAATAAAATATGTAGTCACCATGGTAACGAATATGACGTATTCGTTTGCCACATATTTTTCCAATACTTCGTTATGGGGGGAGATTAAAGATCTTCAAACATTTCAAAGTGGAATAACAGATGTATCAATTTGAAAGAGTTGTAGCATATAAGTTCGAAAATTTGTCGTCTACTTACTCAGTTGGCGTGGTGTAACTGGTAACGCATTTCCCCAGACAGGCAAATATTTATTTTTATTTACAGAAGACCATGCTTTCTGAATTTTTCAAAATGTGCAATGCTTTTGGAGATACTGACGAGTAATGTTGGGCTTGTTGAAAAACGCTCGGATTATCATATCCACTATCTGACGTCACATCACTAGTAATATAACAATATAAGTACTAGAGTGTCGAGTACTGACTTGTCGACCCAGAAGATGTGACGTCATATCTCTCGTGTGGCATAAACCGATCGTTTTTAAAACACCTGTAACTCTGCCATATTTCAAGATTACGAAAAAATTCTTTCAGTTTTGTAAATAAGATTTATCGAAGAAATTTAAAAAAAATGGCAGTTACCTTTAGTTATAAAGTTACGGAACTTATCTATTAAACCTTTAGTAGGTACCTAATGTACGAGATACTTGTCATCATCTCGATAGAAGCCTGCAAAGCTGACAGGTGACAGGAGATCAGAAGATACTTCGTAGCATTTGGTAATTTACATTTGGGATCCCACGCCCAGCAAAGGTCGTAGTTTGAGGCATTTTAAGTAAGTACAGAAACCTCCCAGAGAGCATTAGGGCTGTAGATATCGGTTACGAAACAGCCCTTTTCAGGTACATGATTAGATCGGCCCTTAAGGTCACGAGGGACTGTGAGAGGTGGAAGTCCTTCATCTCTCAGATAGCTTAACCTTAATACGAATATTTTCACGGATGGCCTATTTTCCAGATCCGTACCAAGCGTTAAGAAAGTTAAGCAACCGTTCAAGGTGCCATAAACTATTAAGAATAAAATATTAGATATAAGTAGGTACATTAAAATAATATTTCGTTACTTAATTGGCAACACCGGCTATCTCAATTTTTTGCGATATTGAGGTGGCTTCACGAGCGGGTGTACGTTCGGAAAGCCTTGATATTTAACTGTTTGCCTGTAAAACTGGACATTTAAGGGTTGTCGCATTAAAGAAATAAGTATTGGAAGTAGCATTAGTCATACAGAAAACAGTTTTATTCCTCTCCTAAAAAATGATGAAAAATGAGATAGCCGGTGTTTCCACTTCGATTTTTGATATAACGATTTTTAAAATTCCGGGTGAGATTCTGATTAGTAATGGAAAAATGGGATGAAAAAAATGTTTTTTTTTTGCTGTTTAAAAAGTAAAATGGATCTAACTTTTTCATGTCAAACAAAAATCAACATTCCACAGAAGTCGAATGTAATATATTTGCTTTTTTTCAATTGCATCATTCGGGGATAGAATCCAGACTAGTGGCATAACTACGCCAATGCGGTCCATCGGGACCCACATTAGAGAGGGGTGGAGGAGGGAGGGTCCAAAATATCCACACACCATCGCCGTAGAGCGAAGCGCGAGTTATTTCAGTTGCAATTGCATACAAATGCCTAAAAATCTTATGTTTTTTTCTTATCGATTAAAGTATGAATGTTATAAAAAACTAAAGATCAAATTTGTTTTTACTATTTAATAAATAAAAAAACTGCGTCGAAAATACTTACAATTTATATACCCACAGTATATATACAGGGAGCCCTTCTATTTTGCATTGGGGCCTTTTTTTTGTAGTTACGCTATTGTGCGTGACCCATGTCTGTCTATCAGTCATTCAACGCTTTACTAATAGACCACAATACGTTTCCATGGATTGTGAAAAGAGGATATAATGCCATACTTTTCCACTGACAAATAACTGTCACCGCATTCATATTTATGTCTTCTTACGCACGCTCGAGTGTCTCAGTCAGTGGGGCCAGGGCGCCGCCCGGGCGCTTCTTCTGACATGGAACTTACTTTTCAAGTACATTTAAAAATATTTTAAGTATCGTGCAGCGCAGGGATATTACGAGGAAATGTATAGGTTTATTTGTTTAGAATTGAATCATCCCATTCTTTCAACCATTGACCACGTGCACTTGGAGACAAATGAAATATGTGAATTCAACTTACAACACAGTCATCTCTAAATTCGCATGTAATAACTCGATTGTTTTTTGACATATGTATGGTTTTAGCGTTTAAAATAACTAAATTATTGCTAATTAATAACGAAAAAAGGCCAAGGGATCGTTAGACGTTTACTCAATACATCCTTTGTCAAAGGATGCCAAAGTCATATAATGAAAACCAATAGGTTGGCAAAAAAGGGTCGATTTCTAATTAAATTTACGTAACGATTTAGCTATGGGTTTGATGATAATATCTGATTAAAAACAAATGCTGGTGTCTAGTATTTGAATAATTACGCAATGGTTCATAAACAAAACACTTAGTCGCTGAACAGTTGAAAGCAATTTAATAACGCTTGGTAAATCCCAATCACGTTGATTTAATCGCCGTTCGAAATACAACATCGCCTCTAAATTAATTGCTTTTTAATCATTTTCAGGTCCCTGTCTGTTTGAACTCAGTGACAACGTCCTTTATATAAAGCTAAGAAAGTACCTACCGTGTTGTAGTCTCGTCTGACGCATACGGGTACATAGTACCCGTATCTGTGGAAATCTATAGACTCGGTGGTGACGTACAACAGTGTAGAATGTTAGTTCCAGAGTTGAGAGAATAGAGGTGGGCAGTATTTTTCTAGGGTATCATTTATATTGAATAAATAAACAAATATAACATACATAAAATATACACATTAAGATTACTATACAGGGTGTATAATAGACCTAAAAGTAAAATGTTTTCGATGATTACTGCATCATCTTCAGTAATAAACTAAAACTTAAAACTAGAAAATATTTTATCGACTACATTGATTGGCGCGGTATAAGAGCGGGATTGGGAAAAGTGAAAGTGGTTGTGGGCGGGGTTAATATGGACAGGAGAAGAGATGTAATAGGCGTGTTTGTATTATTAATATTAATTTCTATATTTTCTAGAATGTCTAATTTTCTCCCCTTTCTGCACGTATTCTTGCGCGAAACGAAACGAGAGAATTAAAATGATTTTGTAAAAATATTGAACAATAATATTTTGTGATTTTTTTGTCACTATTATAGTTTCGAGAGGTACAGTACTCTCATAATAAGGTGTGATTAATAGTTAATCTAAATATAGTTTGGTACGGACCGAAAATTTTAAATTCGGAGAAATAACGTTATGTTTAATAAATCTACTCGAATAACACCAAATTGTATTTAGATTAGTTATCAATAAACTGAACCTGATAATGAAAATAATTTTGAACAAGACCTCTCAAAACTATAATAGTGACAAAATAATCAAATTTGTGTGTAGTACAAAGTGTCTCAAAAGTCTTATTCATAATAAAAAATTTGTAATAAAATAACAGATAGATTTAATAAAAAATTGTTTATTATTTAAGTACAGTCTCTGGAAATTTATTTCTTAAAATTATGTTTTCTAAAAGTGATCCGTTATTTCGCTGACACTCTTCTAAACGGGAGGCAAAATTTCTGAGAACTGAACTATTCTTCGTGATCGTTGCTATTTCTTCTTGGATATTTACTTTAATTGATCCAGAGAGGGAGGGTCACTTCGTCGGGATATCAAATTTCCAGGGAAAATTTCACGAACAACTAGAAAGGATACACCCTCCTAGCGACTAAATTCCCAAGGAGGCTAGCGATCGGCATACCCCCCGCCCCTCCCACGCTCGTTGCATTGGTGTAGCGAATGGACCAAATTAAAAAATATTTTTGGGACACACTGTATAATATTAAATTTTGTAAAAAAGATTTTAAAGTTATTTGGTTTATCGGCGCTGTGAGCCCATTCATATTCGTGTGTGTACACAATTTGTGTATTTTATTGGTATGATTTATTAAATTTAACATGTATCAAATTTGTTTTGCAACAATATGGCACAAAATAATAATGGATATATTTTATTGATTTAAAAAACAACTAGTGATGAGCGTATTTCCCGCGTTATTAGGGGCGGCACGTCGCCCGGGCCTGGCCAATTTTCCGATACATCTGACTATCGACACTGTTAACGTACGCAGCTCGAGGGGATGTTGGACAACGACAAATCAGAAATGGAATCACATCTGCTCGGCGCATTAGTCTCGGCAGACGGACCTTCCATCATCGCATTAGGATACTTCTCGATATCCCTGTATATTATTTATTCTCCTTCACGATCGACTCATTTTTCAAAGGAAAATCCATATTACAAGAATCTGGAAATAAATTATTTATTTGCTTTTACGCGATGTTTGTTCTATCCCATCCCATCTATTCCGATTGAATAATATTTATAAATAATAAGATAAAACACTTTGTTTAAACCACTATTTATTGATATCTATGGTATCTTCTTCAGGAAACAATGTACATATATACAAAAATTAAAAACAAAAATTTAAAGAAATAAGTGATGGGTAACTAAATAGGAACTACTATGAAAACAATTTTAAAAGGTGACCATTTGCAATTAACGTTTTTTTTTTTTAATTTAAAATTTATCCAACTGTAAACCCTTAGTATTTGTATGTATAATTTATAAACCCTCGTTAATGTCAAAGGAATGGTTTGTTTACAAAAGGTGATTGGCAAATTCAGAATAGAAGTGAGTTATCTTTAGTTTCAGATACAGATTGTATATTGAAAATTTTATATAGACTTATCATTACTGTGTCCAGTAACAATAATAGTGATAGCTAATTCTATAATATATGCAATAGTGAAGACGAGTTAAATATTTAATAACTACTTTGGGTGTAGTTAGTACTCTCATGATTATGTGTAATAATTACATTTTTTTTTTCATTTTAAAATTGAATTTGTTAGAAATAAATGCTTGATATCGTAGGCACAAGGTAGTTATTGAACACTTGTATGTATAACATGAACGACGTTTCGGATCCCATTGCGGGATTCAGTCGTCTAACGTTGGTCAGAGAGTCCGGAGACACACGACAGAATAGCCCAGAAAACTCAGTGACGAAAACGGCCGTGAAAATCGATGGGAACTGATTATTAACTTCTATAATTTTTTCATTGATTACTATATTAGTTAACTGATAATGTATGTGTTGTGGATACTTAATGGATCATGGATAAAGTTACGAATGTGTATGTTTCAGAAGTCTGGGACGAGAGCGAATCATCGTCACCGGATTCATATGCATACCGGATACATTTATGCGGGCGCTCATTCTTTCGCGAATTATATCACGTTCTCTCACTCGATAATATCATGGGTACTTTATATAGCAACGATTGTATAAGCTTCAGATGTCTCTGGTGAGAGCGAATCATCAATGCTGGATATGCATACCGGATACATTTATGCGGGCGCTCATTCTTTCGCGAATTATGTAGCGTTATCCACTCGTCATGAGTACTTTATATGGTAACGATTGAATATGCTTCAGAAGTCTGGGGTGAGAGCGAATCATCAATGCCGTATATGCACATTGGGTATATTTATATGGACTCTCATTATTTCGCGAATTATTGAATAGAGTGATCTAGCGCGTGCATGTGAGTATCTGAAAAGTATGTGTGAAAAGTGTTTCTTTCTTTGTCTATCGCTCGCATAAAATCATTCGGAGTCGGAGTCGATAGATTTTTAAACAACTCTACATTCTTGTTTTTTTAATAGTTTGAACTCCCCTACTTAGAACATCTCCCGCCCCCGGCCAACGCCGGACAATTCCGTTAATTTTATATTGTGTGAGATTACTATTATTACCTGGCAATAAAATGAGTATCATTTCATTGTTTTGAGGTAAATTAGGCAGCCACCTGCGTGTTGTAAGCCCGCCATCGTTAATTCTGTTTATGATCAAAACATTAAACAGAACTGTAAATCCCACCAATGATTACTCGGTGTGGGTGGTTGAAAAACAATGGCTCCGGCGGAGGCGGAAGCTTGCACGGATTTTAAAATGACCACAATACTAAATAACTGGCATTATTTGTGATTTACAACTAATTTAGTTACCAGGGGAATATTATTTACATGCTTTGTAAATAAGGCCGATTCGTTACGTTTAAATTATTCGCATTTCAAGCTCCCAGAATATATATAATCAAATTGGAAATAATATAAAAACATTGAAACTTTTTGAAATAATGTTGTAAATTGGTTGTTGAAATTTGAGTAGAGCAGATACTGACACTAATCTGTGAAATAACTCTTATAACTATATTATATGGCTTTGAATGACAATCGAGGACACTGATTTATTAAGCGACGTTTATACATGTTGTATTGCACATTAATATTTTTTCTCTGATATTCTGATGATTGATGATTCTCAAAGAAACGCATCATTTTTACAACACTTTACTTTCTTCGGAAGCTACACACCTTAAACTACTTTTCAACATAGTCGCCACCATTATTCAGGCACTTGTCATAACGGGGCACTAATTTTGTACACTTTCGTCATAGAACGACGCCCCCTGGGATGAAAACCATGTCGTCTCCGTCTTTGAGTTCATAGATGAAGGAATGTATGGAAATCACTTGGCGCCAAAACAGGACACACTTGGCGATGAATGTCAGCTGGTTTCATGTTTCGTGCATTCCAGAAACGAATTACGGACCGTATCTGACAGTAGACGGGCTGATCTATTGTCTTGAACATTTCAACCATCTACTACAAGATGGCCACACTATGTGAATGTCTCTAACGTTACATGTGGTGAGTCAAAAAATAAAGGAAACATTGCAACGGCAGCGCTATACCGGGAATATCCGGCAGCGGTACTTACTTAAAAAAAGAAGCCTGGTTGGGAAATGCATTTAAAAAAAAAACTTTTTTTTTTTGGAAAATTGTTATTTTTTGTAAATTGTAAAAAATAAAATAATTTATATTATACCTACGAGTATAATATCATCTGAACTGTTTTGTTTTTAAAAACTATGTCATCGACTCTCCAGATATATAATCAGAAGCAACCCCTGAACCAACCAATCCGCAGGCCTAGCAATGCAAGAATATAATAAAAACAATTTATTATCATAACAATTATTTACCACAGTAACTAATTAACACAAATAACTACTCAATTATTAAAATTATATTATTAAAATAATTGAAATAATAACGTAAAACACCCACATGACAGACACCTGGCGACAGATTATATTTATGGATTTCTTATTATTAATATCTTACTTTCAAATAAATTCGTCCGGTTTGCGTCTTGAATAAATGTTGACCAATGTCGACTTGACCTAATTGCTTTCTGACCGATGACAGATATTCAAATACTTGACAGTAATCAAATTTTAAAGTACAATTATTAATACCATCCCTGCAACAATGTTACTGTACATCATCTTGGGCATCGAAGGGTGTATTAACAGGGTAGCTTTCTGATTCGTAAATGTAAATTGAGGTCATCCTTGCATAATATTTTCTTCGTGCGGAATTAATGAATCAGCTCGAGCTTGCTCAACATGGCATTAATTTCTGTAAGAGGGTCCCAGTTTTCATGTAATCTGCATTCTAGGTAAACTATTTTCTCTACTATTTCCAGTCTTATTCCATCTATGTACAACTCACAATCGTCCATTTTGTTTCGATTGCTAATGATTATGTATTTTGTCTTATTTGCGTTTAGTTGAAGACGATACACTTTGGATGCATTGACCACTCGGGTTAGTAATACTTGTAGCCTTACATCGATGGTTGGCGTCCATGCTGATTTATCCTGTGTTTTGGACATTGAACTACTTTTTGAGGTTACACAGCCAAGGTAATCTCTTTCTACCTACGCATCTACCGCCTACTATCTTCCCCTGCAAAATATCAAATTTTTCATTACGAAGAATGAAAATGTAATCTCACTCAATTCCTTGATAGCTGTTATTAGATATCTTGACTGCGTCTTAATATATCTTCATTTAATACTTCGATAGGTAGGCCAGGCATAAATGTTGAATATGTGCATTCTATTTGTGTAAATTTAAAACAGAAAACAAAAGCGAAATTGCTTCAGGTGAGATACGATTTTCGGTTCGATCGGATATATTTACGGCAGTGATATAAAAATATTATTTTTTCGGATTATCGATTGTCATAATGTTTCGGAGGCTGACCGGCAGAGTCGCTATGGGCAGTCAAAGTTGTGCCCACTTTGACGCATAATATGACTGAAGAATTGGAAAATTTTGAAATGGCTTTTCTAAAATTTAAAAATGCCTCGGTCAAGCACGTTCTTACTCAGATTCACAGGTTGAGCAGACCTGGCCGAGCTGACGTCACCGAGCGAGAGCGGTTGATGCGGGCGGCACCACAGATCTCCATTTCTCGCTACACCGAGCACAACTCAATTAATAATGACTATATTATGCAATTCATTTTTCTGTTAAGTCAGCTGCTCTCAACATTGACGCTTTTTTTTAATATTCGCCTCTCAGGTCTATATGAGGTAAATTGCTACTTTTTCTCTCATCAGTGCGGGTGTGATTAGTATTCAATAATATCAGTGAATGAAAAGTGTGATAAATAGTTTTATGATGACATCACAATGCGGGAAGTAAATTACCAAAAATTAGCATGTTTAAATAGTAAATATGAATTAAATATATTAATTAGAAAGATATACATGTAAAATCAATTTTGTCGAAAAATATTATTGTTGCGCCACCGGGATTCGAACCTGCATCTCTTTCCTAACCGGGTTCCATATTCCATATCACAGATCTATGTTCTGAATAATTACAACAACACAATAAGAATGTGTTCTCCTAATGTATAAATAGTATTCAATTATACTATTCCATCATTATAACCTATTTAAACGGCTATTAGTGAATGCGATTTAAATATGTCAGTGATTAAATCGCAGTTAGTGATTGTGATTATTGATTCATAGTTCGTGATATTAAGCACGCCAGCGTTTGGTCTTTCTCTGGTATAGCTTTAGCAAGGGATGTAATTCACGATTCCAAGCGCGCTTTATATGAAAATCTTCCAACATTTATACCTAATATCTAATTACTGTATTCAAATAAAGGCAGGTTCAAGAATTCACTTAGTTCATATTTGGATTAAGAGACTAAAAGCGCACCTTTTCAAAAAATCATTTCCATAAGTTCAAATAACAATTTTTGATTTTAAATACAATGATAACGTAGGACTATAAACAGTTTATGTGTGAAGCGCCCTTGAGGTGATTTCTTTTTACGAAAATGGCGCTATCCAATATTATTTATAAACATGAAGGTAGGTACAAATTATACTCACTCGATCATTTTAAGTGTATAAAATTTTAAGAGTTTAGGTACCTACCTACCCCAAGCGTTCGAGAATAATCAGTCAGCCATATTTACAAACTCATTAGTTGATTAATTCGATTTGGCTGATTTTCCACACACGTGGATACAGAGGTCACGTTCCGAGCTCAACATTAATCAGGTTAGACACGCCGTTGCACAAGTTACTTCGGCGAATTTCGCCTACAAGCCGTTCTACCTATACGGAAGATCACAACACTCAAGCAAGATCCATGTCGTTTACAAATAAGTCTAATTAATACATTACATACGTAGTTTTTATTGAATTATTTATAAATAAGATAGTCGCCGTGTCAAATATCCTGTCCGAGGGACCGAATACGTTAGTTATAAGGGGTACTGCATTGATAATCCGGCTCGGAGGACCAAAAAATTTACGATTCCGCCTCGTAGGGCCGTAGAAATGGTGCAATATTGCTGTATTTAGAACTAAAATAAATGTGAATATGAAAAATAATGTATTAAATACTAATGTATTAATTATAAATATATACATATAAAATCAATTTTGTCGAAAAATATTGTTTTTGATGTATAAATATCCCGGTAGCGCATGATTTTATATGTATATATTTATAATTAATACATTAAATTAGTATTTAATACATTATTTTTCATATTCACATTTATTTTAGTTCTAAATACTGAAATATTGCACCATTCCTTCGGCCCTACGAGGATTTTTATATGTTTATAATTAGTTATTTATAATTAATTTTTAATTAGGAGGTATATATTTATAATTAATACATTAAATTAGTATTTAAAACATCACAGACCGTCTGTTCTGAATAATTACAACTTCACAATAAGAATGTGTTCACCTTAAAAATAACGTAAGTTAGAAGGACCAGATCCTTGCTAATACAGGAGATAGGAAGCTCGATTCAACATGTATTGGTAAACGTTATATATTGTAAACAGTAACGCAACAGAGCCCCTTGACATTTATCGATTATCTCGAGATTCAAGTTTAAAATATGGTTTACTGTTTCCGAGGTAAGTTTGTAGAACTCCATAATCACACATGTGAAAATAAAACACTTATTTTTTAATTCTACTCGTTTAATTTACATGAGACGCGTTTCGCCTTGTAAGGGCATCAATCTAACACTTTAACTCAACAACTTGTATTTGTATCTATAGTGGAGTACAGATATACAATTTTATTTGCATGAGATGAAAAGGTACAACGTTATTCATTGGAATTCTGAAGATTTCCATACATTTTTGATTGGTTCTGTTTTTTGTTTTGTGTTTGTTGGGCATTATACGAAGAGATGTATTGATAATAAATAATATTGATTCAAAATGATACATTTTAATGTTTTAAAGTTTAATCAAATACGCAGTGGGACACGCAGTTGTATTGTTACCATTCTTTTACTAACTACCGCGCCTATCGCACGTTTCTCAGATGCATCGATTGGCAAATGTATTCACATTTAACATACATTTACTAGGTTTCAAGAGGCGCTTGTTTGAACATTTCTCATCAACATAAAAACACAATTTGGTAGAAATATGAGGAAGAAAGGAAGGCACTTACTTTTCGTCTGCCGGCTGCTGGTTCATTTGTTTATTCCTCTCCATCACAAATACAAGCGTCGCGGGGTGTCTACAATGTTAAAACTCGCGAAAAGGATTACGATGTATAAACGGCATCAAGGTAAGATTAATTAATAAGCGTCAGCTGAGTCAAGCGACGGTAGTTATCCGTACAAAAGTTCCAATCGCACTGAACTTGCTGCAGTTGCAAGGCACTGCGACATCTTCTTTCTTCCTTGTGCTTAAAGATAGGCGAGGAAAAAAAAGAGAAGGATATGCGCGAATTGGATGTATGTATGAGGCAACAAGTCAAACGCTAAATAACTTAATAGAATTTAATTAATTTGAAACAGCGCTAACACCATTTACTCGTATCTCATTAAAAGAAGAATCTAAAATATATTTGTAAATGGCGTGTTTCAAAAGTTGTTTGCGTGGGCTATTCTCACCAAAGTAAAAATACAGCGGAAACGTAACAGTTTAATACATTACATTTATTAATTAAATAATAATTTATTAAATATGAAAAAAAAAAAACGCTTAAAATGAAAATATTACGCATCTAAGCCGCCTTCGCCACCAAATTGTGTACTATTTATGTTTTTATGATTCAACTTTCTAACTATACCTTTACATCTATCGGCCGCTTCGTCATCGAATTACTTATTGTTTATGACTTAATTTTATCTTGACTAGGCCGGCATCTATATTTTTGACATAAAATGAAAATCGTTTAACATGAAACGACGGAGACCGAAATATTGATTCACGTTAAACGATTTTCACCTGTACCTTGTTTCTACATCTTATGCATTATTGATTTATTCTTGTTTATGAAATATGTACACTTTATACAATTGTAATTTTTATGTAAATGCCTTCGATAGCTGGTTCACAGGTTTCCGATTAACAATAATATGATATATGAACTGCTAACTAACCTTTTTAATTTTGAAGTCTTTCCGGTCTGATGTTGTTGTTTTTTAGATTTCGACCGACCGAAGCGCGTACTGGTGGTTTATTTGGACGGCTAGACTGGTCGGAGCACGGGGTGCAATAAGAATGACGCCTGTCGGTTACAGTCTTCTTAGCTTTCCGAAAAAAGGGCGGCAATACTCACACACACACTGATGTTCATTATTATAAACCAGGAATCCCAGTGGTGGCAATCGAAGTAACAAGGCGCGTAAACATGTATTATGTATGAAATGTGATATGTTATATGTGTTAGACATTTATATCAAACGAGTCTTTATAACTACTGTAATTTTCCTTAAAGAAAATTTCCTTTGTGTTTTTTTGCTGCATTTCATTTTGCTGCCATTATATTTAATGATTCCAGGTCCGTATTTTCTAAAATTTGTCCGAATAGAGTCAGAAAAATTACATATTTCAATGATTGATTCATAGTTCGTGATATTAAGCACGCCAGCGTTTGGTCTTTCTCTGGTATAGCTTTAGCAAGGGATGTAATTCACGATTCCAAGCGCGCTTTATATGAAAATCTTCCAACATTTATACCTAATATCTAATTACTGTATTCAAATAAAGGCAGGTTCAAGAATTCACTTAGTTCATATTTGGATTAAATATGTATGTTTGGACTTCTCACGATAATGCTGTACCAATTTTGAAAGTCAGCATCATGTGACTTACGATTCAGTGTCACCAGCTTGTCTGTAGATCCATTAACAGTCACGACTGCTCTGATAAGAGAACACAAAACATAACGAAGATTATTGATCCCCGAAAAATCCAAAAAAAGATATGTGACGTAAAGGTGACCAAACACAGACGTCACACTCGTTACCATGGTGACTACATATAAGTGAAATTTATAATATGAAAAATAAATCATCCCTTCCTTCTTTTCTAGTGATGTGTATATATAACATATGCTCACACACACTCAAGCGATGTTTACACATATTCTTGAAAAAGTTGAATTTAAATTGTGTAAAAATAAAGTCCGCATATTTTAGCTCAACAATAAAATAAATAATATACCTTATTAGGTACAGAACGTCTAGTCTACGGTTAAGATGCTCGTACATAATTATTTTTGAGATGTACCTACATGTTAATGTTTATTTATTTAGTCAGAATGATGGGCGAAGAATTCTGAGCAGTCGCATGGCTTAGAGGGAACTCTGGATGTAATATACGAAGGGTGCACAGAAAAAAGTTTTTTTATTAAAATGCATCTCACACCATATTATAGCATTGTAGAATTAGTTGAGGTATTTCATTAAACAAAGAGCAATTGATCCATTGAATTACGAGCTATACCTATACAGAATTATATGTTTGAATTGCTTCTCTTGAAATAAAGGAAAAAAATGTTGACAATCATTTTTGAAGATGTACCCCACCATTTATATGTTATTATATTTTGTAAACACCCAGTTATACTGGCGATGCGTAATGAAGCACCGACGTATGGAAGTGAAGCCTGGAATTGTCAAATGTAGAAATGAATGTGGACTGATTGCAGCCGAAATACGGTCAATGGTACGATAGATATAGATATCGTACGTTAGAGTGAAGAGTAATCTAATTATCTAATGTAGAATTGTTTGTGACGTGTTTGTGTGTGAGAAATCGGTCAGCTTTTACAGGCTTCATTCTAGTCATTATTCAAAATGTAAGGTTTAATTTATTTAAATTTTTTATTTTAAATACTATAAAATTTTCTAAGTACCTACCGTCGTAAATTTAAATTAAATAATTTAACGTTTTCATACTTTTTTTTTTGGATAATGCAATATAAGACGCCGAACGTGAATTTCGAAATTTGAAAACAATTTTATTATTTTGTGAAAAATTACAATTTTCCGTTCGAACCTTTAACAATCAATTTATAAACAAAATATATGGTTTTTATATGGAAATATTTCGAGATTCGGAGTACGAATGTTAATTTAGTTGCGAAAAAGATTAAAGACAATGTATTTAGACTTTTTTTTTAATGAAATACTTTAAGATTGAATGGATCTTTCATAATAAAATATATTGAAAGCACATATTACTGTAGTTTTTGCAAAAAGATTCGAAAATCTTACATTAAATTGATTCTCCAAAAAAAAAAAAACAGTGGATCGTGTCTTGCCGCCTCTTTAAGGGTTGCTGTTTGGATTTGAGTATGTGGAACGTATCAGCGAAGGGAAGATGGTAATGAAAATAAATGACGCAACAAACAACACCATTTTTATTTTTTTATCTGGCTTATGTAATCGAGGTCCGGAGGCCCGCCACTGTTAGCGAGGGCGGGGGGTTGATATACACCAGCAGTGGTCCGCGTTACTCACAGCATAGGTTACTTAGTTTAGTTTGAAAATAGAAAGAATGATGACGTGATATATTTTCAAGCTATTATTCCCATTTTCAAAATAAATTGTTTTCAAAATATATGTATACCCAACATATGCGGCAAAGCTCGGATTCTTTGTTATATCAGTAGCTTGGAGAATGTCCAGAATAAATTATTAAAGCTATTTGACCTCAAGTACAATAATAATATTTTATGTGTTCTTTCAACTCCATAAAAACTGCGACTCCGACTGCCAATTCACTTTTTTTATAAGTAAAACTACATAACTAACTAACCATCGTGTATTTTACCCATAAGGGTAGACAGTGGTGATTAAATGCCACTTTTGTCCTAGCACACCGCTCTTGGTCGTCCACTCGAGATATTTTTCAAAATTTCGCTTATATGATCACGCCAGATCTTTCGCGGACGACTTCTGTTCCTGTTGCCTTCGACACTTGCCTCATATATTTTCTTTACCATCTTCTCCTCGCTCATACGATCTACATGACCAAACCGTATATTCGATCCTTTCTTAATTCTATTGAATAAGTCGCAGCTAATTTATTCATTTTTTTAAATGTAACATTTTTTGTCCATTCGACCATTGAATGTTAAATGTAACATTTTTTGTCCATTCGACCTTTGAATGTTAAATGTAACATTTTTTGTCCATTCGACCTTTGAATGTTAAATGTAACATTTTTTGTCCATTCGACATTTGAATGTTAAATGTAACATTGTTAACATAATTATGTACACACGTATATATATTAAACTATTTTTTTATAGTACATGCTACCTCTCTAAAGGAGATAAAATACCATGCTTAGAGAGGGAGAGATTGTTTACAATTTTGAAATATACGTTGTAAAAATATTTTTTAAACTTAAAAAAACCAGGAAAATACAGCGTTTTATTGAAATAAATTTAAAGAAATAAACTGTTAAAAATACATAAATGATGAAGTAGGCGTAATATAGATCACAAGAATAATATTATTACACAATATACAATGTAAATTAGAGAATTAATTGTTGAATATATTAAGAATGGTTTAAACGGTTCATAAAAAACTTTTTTTTTAAAAATAGAGATCCATGCACGGAATACGTGTCACATTAATATTCTTATTATGTTCAAACCGAGCTAAGCGCTTGTGCTATGAAAATAACTTAATGCCCTCCTGGAACGGGCGAGTAAGTAACCACTTGACCACAAACACAAGCGCATTGACTTCATTTCTAAGGGAAATGGGGAGTTGTGGGAAATATGTATAGTTGTAGTGATGCTGAGTAGTAGCAGAATTTACCATAATAATATTAATTTACCATAATAATATTAAATTACCATAATAATATTAATTTACCATAATAATATTAATCATACATAAGTCCTCGGTCGATGATCCTTCACATAACATAATTTATTTGATTTTATATTAACTCGAATAAGTGACACCCTCACAGAACGATGCAAACACACCCAGTATAGGAACCCGAAGCTTGGATTGACAAAGCTGAAATCGTCGGTCTGGCTTTAACTAACAGCGGGTATAGAACAAAAATAACACTAATTTAACAGAAAACCAGGCCAAGCATAACGCGTGATTAAACGAACCAGTCTATACATATAAAAAAAAAAAAAAAACAATAAAACACTTTAAATAATAACTGGCCTACAAAACCAGAAACTCAGAGAATGGGTTAAATGTTTTTATGATTCTGTTACGCTGACATTTAAAATAATATATTGACTAGATACCTCAAGTCGAACGGAATGTCTTTTGTTATTGTGAATCCATTCCACAAACAGTGGCGTATCTACAAAAATTGGACCCCAATGCAGAATGGAAAAAAACAGCCCCCTAAATAAGTATTGTGTATAAGATATACGAATATTAGTACTGCGCGGTTTATACAAAATACATGCTTCGCTTTACGTCGAAATACTGCTACTGTATGTGTTATACCCGAAAAAACGATTTTATAAATTGTTCAATTCCAGTTTTCGCTGTGAATTACTATTAATGATAACATATTCAAAGTTCTTCTGACACAAATCATAGATGCTCCAATATTCATCCACCACTCTTGTGTCCGTTTGACAGTCGCGGAATGTATTGTGTATGTGAACAGACCCCCACATTGGCTGCATTTACATAGTAACGCCGCTGAATCCAAAGCTTTGCTGTCTCGACTCTTGACGAAAGCGCGCACTTCAATTAGCGTGGCCAACGTGACGTAACGAGGCGTGGGAAGCCATTATTCTCCGGCGCGGACCCTTCGACGGCCGCACTCTCTGTCCACGAAAGCGGCCTCCTCCTCCATTGTACACCGATACATAATTAATGACTGATGCACCCACGTTCGCTACTTGTATCGCCGATAAATCAATCAACTAATGACGTAATAATTATGTACATAAAACGTTACGTATACTGGATGTTTATTTGGCCATGAGCCCTGAATTATTTGGTTTTGGTGAACATGACAAATGTAACTCGATTCTGATATATTATCTATTAACATAAATACAGGATGTAACAGACCCAGTCCATAATATTTTATGGGTGGATACCTGACTAAATTTCGAGTCGTAAATGTTCAAGGAGTGCCGTTTTTGATTGTTTTTACTATGTTCCTCCACTTTTACGGGCGTCTGTGTATATTCCTGGTATGCCTGTTACCTTATCACTTAATTGGTGCAACGGCTGGAGGATCTTCCTCTTTCTCTCCGTCCTTCGACGTAGTCCACCACAATAAGCTTCTCCAAACTATTCGCTTCTCTTCTCGTAAGATGCCTAGAATATTGAAGAATTTGCCATCTGTCAAATCATCAAGTCTGTTCTTGATATTCAGCTTCGTCAGAATGAAGACATTCATCTCCCAAAGGAATCAGTCTGTCTTTTCTCCCTTGCCTTCAAAGTCCATGATTCCACACTACATAAAATATAGTATGCACAAGCCAGATCTCATTGTTTTGACTCTGACTCGCAGCAACCGTCGTCAGTAGTTATGGACCCGAGATAAGCATTCTACGTAGATACTTCGAAATAAATATTTGTAAAATTGACCCATTATTATGATATATCTGTCACTGCTTCAGGCCCTAAATCATCTAATTAAACTCAGTCTGGCCACTCAGAGTTCCATGACATTTTATTTTTTGTATACAATATTTAATTTGAAAATATTTCATGAATCAGAACGATACGGAAATCCACTTTTGAAAATTATTTGATTTCTAAAGGCTTGCGGGACGGACTCAAACAAATATTAATACTTAACACAGTGTAATCAGGTATAAAAGGACAAAGCTGTCCGCGGTGCCTAACCAGTGGCCGATTTTGAGTCAGAGAAAGCTTTTACCTCCGAAAATATTAGCAGATTCGATTGTGCTCCTCTACCGTCGGGGAAGTGTTCATGACTTAGTGTGCGTGTCTCGAGACAATGGGAAAAAAACCTGCACCACTCTATCTGAGATCTAGCAGAAGATTCTAGATAAAATTAATACAACAATATATCGTTGAGAGAGCGAGATTTTGATTTTGTTGTTGAAAGACTGGTTTATAATTGGTTTTATGGTAAAAATTTGAATTATGCGCTCCGCCGGGTAATCCTGGCTGGATCCATAAATCAGCATTAAAAACTTGTGCACATAGCATTTAAATCACATCTCTGTAATTAAAAATTATGGCTCTATTTAAGTAAATAGACCTGTGTCTCCATTTTTAATTAAAATATTAGTGAATACGCTACCGCGCAAGTCTATAATTTAGGTGTTTCATAAAATTACTGCCTGGGTATATTAAGCAATTGTCAGTAAACTCACTTTAATTTGAAAAAGGTTTACCACTAGTTGACAACCTTTTTCTAATTAAAGTGAGTGTATCAATAATAATTTAATAAATAAAAAACAATGATAGATAACACTAAATATTCAACGATCCAAATGTATCAAGGAGACAGACAGGTTGATCATGTGAGAGTTTTGCATTGAGGAATGTACAGAAATAACATTGTTTTAGGTTCACATTATTATTCATACATCTTCAAGTCAAGTCTTCTAACAGGATCGGCTTCCAATATCTGGTTTACCAAGGTGTGCCACGATTTCTGCAGAAGTCTTCTATTTTGTTGACTTACCATCAACTCAACAACATGATAGAACAACCTAGGACCGTTTTTTAATACTTTTAATTTATTAGGAGAACAGATTCATATTGTCAAATTGTAATTATTCAGAACATAGGTCTGTGATATTTTAAATATTAATTATAAAGATATACATATAGAATCAATTTTATCGAAAAATATGGTTGTTGCGCCACCGGGATTTGAACCTGGATCTCTTTCCAAAGCGGGGAAAGTGCATTATCCAACTATGCAACATAAACATTGATTTATTTACGAAAGATTGTTGCTTTTGTCCTGATACTATTGGAGATTATATTCAGAGTAATACACCGCCGTGACTTTTCGTATCCTTCAGAGCCTCTTTTTAGGAAATTTATGGTTTTGGTTATAAGACAATTATATATGTTGAATATATTAATTAGCTTTTATAGAAAAATAATTGCTCCATCTGTGAGGACCGAAAGATATTATCTCACAAGAGCAAATAATCTTAAAATCGTTCCAAAAATGAAAACTACTTTTGGTCAAAGATTATTCACCTTTCAAGCTCTTATAATATATTTACAATCAAATTGGAAATGATATTAGAACTTTAAGTGACATTAAAGCTTTTAAAACGGATGCTTCAAATTGGTTGTCGAAATTAGGTAGAGCAGATACTGGGAGTAAACTGTATTATATTATTAAATAATTCTTGTAACTGCATTTTGTGTGTTGTACTGGCTGCATTCCAGCTTTGATTTATATATTTTCCTTTACCTTGTATGTGCTTACATTCTTTAATGCACATTGGTATTTTATTCTCTCATTTTATATATTTTTTTATTTAATTGCCTGGAATATGGAATAAGGTCACAACGGTGCATAGATACATTTCATCTGGCTGGAGAGACCTTAGAGGTACTTTACGACCCGAATCTCATCTGATTGAGGTCACTTCTGTGTCAAGGTTTGTTTAATTAGGTAGGTCAGGTAGTCAAAGAAACGGTAGATGATTGGCTGAATCAAGTACTCTAGTGGCATCCACGGAGTAAAAAGAGACCACAAGGCAGACCAAATTGACACTGGATTGATAAGATTCGGCATAACCCGTAACAGGACTCTAGAGCAGAGGTTCCCAAACTTTTTTGTGTCGTAGACCCCTTGCCATGTTTTTCGGTTTTTGGTAGACCCACTACTTACCTGATATTGATTTTTTGTAAATTTCTAATTGTAGTGAAGTTTAGTGTTAAAAACTTAAACCACAAAGCGAATGCCTACATCCTACAACTTACACAATTTTATAAACATATATAATATTTTTTTTACTTCATAGGTACTTTTATAAATAATGTATATGTCTTTATATTATAAGATTATAATGTAAGTAAATAGGTACTATCAGTGTATGTTGAGATCCACTATCGTGGACCCCTATTTTCATTTCATGGACCCCCAAATTTTTTTTTCGCTGACGTAGACCCCTTGCAGGTTATCTTAGACCCCTGGGGGTCAATATAGATTACTTTGGGAATCACTGCTCTAGAGGCAGAAAAAGGTTGAGAATACCTTTATTCTGCAGTGGATTGCTGACGATTTTGATAAAATTAAAAAAAAACTAGTCATTCCGTGAAAGAACTGATTTGACGCATTAACGCAGCGAGCATAACACGGACGGATTACACGTGCGAGTGTCACGTGCTATGATAATATAGTGCCGTGTTTGTGTAATTTGGTCACGGTCCCACCTGTGCACGCGTGTGCGTGCGCGCGTACCTGGCGTGTGCGTGTCCCGGGTCCCCAGTACATCCCGTGAAATGAGTCGGACCGATGATTTATCGAACGCGAATAATATTAATCAGGCGGCCGGGCAGGCGCGCGCGTCAATAACGAGATAGATGAAATTTGCGAAACGTCTATGTGAGTCCGAGTAATGCTTCATTATTCAAGGTATGTGTGCATGCGTAAATTAAGGATGTTTGTATTCTATATTCTGTCTTTTTTTATTAAGTCTCATTCTTTATCGGGGAAATATGTAACCAAACAAATACATTAATATATATATATAACGTTCACCAATTCTCACCTTTCAATCTCTATATTTATTAAATTTTTGAAAGTTATATATATGTTAGTATGTGGGTTCGCTTCGAATACCACTACATCATGACCATCTATGCACCAAATTTGATAATTCATTTCTCCTTTTTTTTTAAACAGCATATATGTTATACTATGAGAAACTGATTTTTTGAAATTATTTTAAAGCAATATTTTTTATCTGTATAATGTTTTTTAACATATTATACTAGAATACGCCTGAAAAATCAATATTTTTCAATTTTTTATATATTTACATACATTTTTCATTAAATATAATAAAAAATAGCTTTGTCTCTATGATATATCTGATATTTGTTTAATAACAGTGCCTTTGTATGTAAAAATCCAGTAATTGTGTGTTCTTGGACATAATCAAATATTGCAAATACATTATACACTATTCAAGTTGCCGAAGTGATGTTATAATAATGTTATACTTTTTAGAAATTCACATGAATTTGAATTTAAAAAATAATACATACCTCACGTACACAAAGCACAATGCTATACGACGTTTTTTAACAAATGGAATTTTAATATTTCAAAAAAATTAAATTGTCAAAATTTAGCTAGTGAACTGATACGTGTACACGTAACATGTAACCATGAGAGTAATGCATGTACTCACGGAATATTTTTATACTGTGTATCGCTAGAAAGTAAATTATTTGATTGGTCAGCTCAATACGATAATTAGAACAAATGTCCTAGAGCTCTTAAATCATCAATTTTAATGTAACCCATTGTAGAAATTTACTGCTTCCTTTTTACTGCTCCTCCACATGTCCACACTTCCAGGTGCAACACATCCATCCATATTTTTACTGCAATATTATTTTTATACTGTTAATAGCCCGTCAGCAATAACGGGCAGTCAAAAAATAATAACCTAAAAAAAATACTTTAAAATAAAATTTAATTAACCTCGTAAACGAACCGTTTGTTGATGAATTTTTATAATAAAATAAATTATTGAGATACTAGACATGCTTCATCATAATATTGAACATTTCTGTTTGTTACGTTCGATGTCAAATTGTTCAAAATATTATGAAAAAGTTACTTTATTAAAGTAAGTTTTTTATAAAACCCGCCTCAATACTTAACATGGTTGGGAATAATATCTAATTAAAAATAAATTTAGTTTTTTTGGAGAAGGTGACATATAAGTGGCAAGGAAAATTAGTTTAACGAACCGGTTAATAATTTTTTTTGTGGGAACATCACTGAAAAATAATGTAGTATAATCATTTTCTTTGTTTGACGCTATAACCGTACACTTTTATTTGATGGAATTTACAGTAGATCTTGTTTTATGCGACACGAATGGACGTAAATAAGAAAATAATTATAATATTGATTCTGTCTTCGGAAAACTCCAAGTCCAATATTCTCATTCCGCCTTCTCTACGGCGATCCTTTGAAGATTTATTTACTTCAATGGCCATTTAATGGCACAAAGGTTTTGGATACGGTTCAAACCTGAGCTAGATGTATCCGAGCCAATCCGACGTCAATATTAAACACATTACTTTGCAGAAAATCCTTAATCTAAAGTTAATTCAAACAAGTCGGTTCAAATTTTTCATTTCTTTTGTCATTTGCAAAATATACTCGTATATTACAAAAAAAAAATTAATACACTAATCGTGACAATAGGATTTAGGCCAAATATGTCCAGCCCATTGCCACATAAGCGTGCAGATCTTTTGGGCAACATCTGTTAACTTGATTCTCTGTCGGATTTACACATATTTCAAGCATAGCTCTTTGGTAACTTTTATTTTGTGCATGACATTGACGCCGAGGGTTCGCGTCTCGGCAATAGCACGGCAACATAAAACATACACACTAGTTAGGTAAAACTCGTATATTTGCAGTCATCCATGTCTCATGGCAACATAAAATAATGATATGCTGTCAATTTAATTACGTGCAAATGTTCAGTTATTGCATCAAATAAAGTAAATTATTTAGCTATATATAGTCAATGACATAATTGACGGGTTGGTCATGTGAAACGAATGATGAGAGAATGGTAAGAAATATATATGACACAAGTATTGATGGCACCGGAAACAGACGACGTCACAGAAGACTTGGCGTGACCAGGTAAACCAGATACTGGAATATGGTCTCGTTAGAAGTCTCAACTATTGACAAGAATATGGCACTCTATCCTTTGTGCCTACCACCACAGAGAAACGGCGTGATGATAAGTTAGTTCTTCTTCTTCTTTTAAGTAGGTAATCCACCCTTCAAGGGTGATTTGTGCCATTAATCAAGTTAAAACTCCATTTTATAGAAAAAAAGTACAATAATATTATAAATAAATATGAATTAAGTATATTAATTAGAAAGATATACATATAAAATCAATTTAATCGAAAAATATTGTTGTTGCGCCACCGAGATTCAAACCTGGATCTCTTTCCTAACCGGGGAAGGTGCATTATCAGACCTATGTTCTGAATAATTACAACTTCACAATAAGAATGTGTTCTCCTAATAATAATATTATAATTTTAAAATTAGCAATTTTAACTTTGTGGTTAAAATTCATATTTTTATTTATTATCTTTGTTTTATTAACCACTAAATTGAGTTTAAATACATCTACCGGTTTCGAAAAATACCATTTTCTCCTTCAGGATGTCATAACTAACTAATATTATTATGTTAGTTATGACATCCTGAAGGAGAAAATGGTATTTTTCGAAACCGGTAGATGTATTTAAACTCAATTTAGTGGTTAATAAAACAAAGATAATAAATAAAAATAATAATATTATACAATAGGAAATACTACATTACAATAAATCGCCAGGTGAGTTAGTTAGTACTAGAATATTTTATTAAGTACATAATTACTAATTACTATTTAAAAATAAATATACGCTTTTTAAATTTGTGTCATTAATAATGTATTATTAATTTTAGTATTATCTCTTTTCTGTGTACGATATTGTACATTAAATTCAAATAGAGAACAGGGTATTTACTGAAATTTTATTTTTAAACTTGTGTATGCAGGAAGTAGCGGTCAATTAGACACGTTACTTCAAGAATTCGATAACAATATTCGACGTTTAAAGGTAACTGAAAGAATGTGAAACTGTATAGCACAGCTTGTACACACAGCCAAATATATTCGCTGTAGTGAAGTAAGATGGACGGAGCGTGTCGTACGGACGGTTAACTTTAACTAACAAAATTTACGGCCCACGTACGAGATAATGTGAGAAAGGACGCGGCAAGACAAAGTAGCGAATTACGTGGACACGTGACCACTTTGTTCTGAATATTATGCTGTAATACTGAATAATGTTTCTGATACGAATATTGTTTAGGTACTGGTGGATACTCAATTTTAGGCACCAAAAGAAATACAAGAAAAAAAGGTGTCACCGCACTCCGCCCTCTCCTGGATCTCCAAGCACCTCCGAAAGTGGACTGTATATAAGATTATCACACACAATATCTCGTCAAAGGTTCCAAAACACCAATATAGATTCCAAAGTTTCCGAAGTCGATAACAGATATCGCCGAACTGTTTCAATGCAGGACTACGCCTATTAACTAATCAGGCATTAGGAAGGGAGAGGGCACAGAGCATTATTTCGTGCAAAGTAATTAATATATGTTATATGGCAATAAATATATATATGTATTTTTATTTAATATCTTTGTTTTAATAACTACTTAATTGAGTTTAAATACATCTACCGGTTTCGAAAAATACAATTTTCTTCTTCAGGATGTTATAACTAACTAAAACATATATTATTGTTTTTTACCAGAATCTATTTTTGATGTATTTAAACTCAATTAAGTGGTTATTAAAACAAAGATATTAAATAAAAATATGAATTTTAACCATAAAGTTAATATTGCTAATTTTAAAAGTATAAATATGTCCCAAACAGGTACCTAAGTAGTTTATTTATTATTTTTAATTAATTTTCTTCTTATTTTTTATTGTATGGTCACTGCTAAGCGTCGTGGTTCCTTGAAATATCTGTAACTTGGTCCACAATACGTCTCCCTTCCTCCCATTCTTTAAAGAGCACCCTGTTAACTTCCAGGCATCCGTCCTCTTGTTCGACTTTTCTCAACTCATATCAACAAAAACGTCTACACATCTGTATCATAGGAGCATCAAAATATGATATCTGCTATTACATATTTATAAAGATTTTAATTGTGTAAACAATCTAGGCTTAATCCAATATTTCCTACAAGACACCACTAATATCATTGGCATGGCACCATAAACAATATGCTACAATTATCTTTAAATAGGTACCAAAAATGAAAACCAAATTCAATCAACGAATTTCTAGGCAACAGCTTGGCACTGAAATAAATTAGAAGTCTTTAACAGCACGGCTAATAAGGCATTAAGAATTCTGAACTGTTACTCAATATTCAGACAATTTTCTTTTCCTTTTCAAAACAAAATTAGGCTTATCATCATTACTTTTTATCTAAGCATAACTTTTAATTTATATTTAAGTAAATATAATATATATATACACTAATAAACAATTAATTAATTATGTTAATATCGACGCTGTTAAATAAATATTGTTTTTTTTTTTAAAGGTAACATATAGGGTCGAAAAATTGTCGCTAAAAATAATGCCGCTGTAGCTTAGTTGGATAAAGCACCTCCCCCGGTTAGGGAAGAGATCCAGGTTCGAATCCCGGTAGCGCAACAACAATATTTTTCGATAAAATTGATTTTATATGTATATCTTTAATTCATATTTGAAAATAAATATTGGCTGTATTTTCACTAATGGTTGTTCACAATAGAGCCGCTTTCGGAAGTTGTTTTGTAAAAAGTACTAAGTATGATTAAGTTAATTTCCGTTGAAAAATATTAATATTATTATAAGATTTATTACGTATAAAATAATATCACGCTTAAAGTGTATTAAAACGCATACATTAAATTCGACTTCAAAAACACGTTTGCGCTGTTTTGCAACACGTCTGTTCAAGCGAAGACTTGTATATTGTATTGTAACGAATAATATGTAATTTAGATTTATTATGCACATCTTTTCCGATGTCTAAAGTCAACATCGTTTAATTCTAATGAGAGTATTCTCGCTTTGATAGATGTTTCGGCGCGCATTGCGCAACCTTCTGACTCTGTCGGGTCAGTCCTTCGCCTCCTGACCCCGGGCCGGCGGTTCGGCGTGGTTTAGTTTCGCTCGATCCATCAGACGGCCTGTCAGCCACATTATTGCCGTTTGATTAATTCTCAATGATCGCCGATCTTTAAAGAATGTCGAGCTGTCATGTTAATTGTATTTCAGCCGGGCCCACAAAGGCCGGAGATATAAATCAAACGCGTATTCAATCAGTTCCGATCCGGACATTTTTTATGTTACGCACATACGTGTGTGTTCAAATTCCACTCGTGCCAGCAAATTGTCGATGGTTGCGGCAGGCGTACCAACTGTCGTCATTAATCTCTGTTTGCCGCCAAATTATGGTTTGATGGAAATAATACAGACTGCAGTGTAAAAATCAAACCCCAAACAAGAGTTGCTTCATTTTTGGCCGGCTTCACTTCGCTTGTCCTATAGATACTTTCAAAATATGATCGGAACCACATTTAGAATTTAGCCAGGAGGATATTGAAAATCCCTCGCGCGCGACACGCAGTGCCGCTGGCTGCATTCAGTTTGATACTGCGCCATCTTTGGGCATGGAGGCGAGAAATGTGAAATACTTAATACAAGTTGTACTACGGGGAAAGATTGCAATGCAGGAAGAAGACACATCTTCTGGTTGAAGAACTTGCATGACAGGTTGAGTATATAGCTGCCACAAAACTCTATTTACTGTTCTCCGCCAACCCTTATGTCCTATCATGTACTGTAGTTTCGCCAAATACAACTTGTATACAGTCGTTGCGGAAGATTCTTACTGGTGTAGAAGTTCCTATCGGTGTATATATAGTTCAGGCTTCCTGCAAAACGTGCCTCAGTCATGTGAATATATTTTTCTTAATTAAAGCGGATAAAAGTTAATCATGTTTATCAATATAATTACAATTCAAATTAAATTAATCAACTACAGAAAATATTTAGCCAACGAAAAAATATTTAGATGCTACCGCTTTTCTGTGTATCTTTCTGGTTAATTATTTTGATTTTAATTAAAATACCACAGAACTATGTTTTGAAAATACATCTTTACAACAAAAATGTGTTCTCCTTAATAGTACCTAATTATAATTAATAAAATAATCTTTTTTACTAATTTATTTACAATTAGATAGACATTTTTTTACAAATACTTCTGCAAACTACTGTAAACTTTTTCCCAGTTCTACGTCGCTACTGACAATTCCTAGCGAGATTGATGTCAAAATTTGTTCATGTTGTCCTTATGTTTCAGCTTTCCTCTGTCATTTTTCTTCTCTTCTAATATGTATATTATTTAAATAAATATGAATTAAATATATTAATTATAAAGATATACATATAAAATCAATTTTATCGAAAAATATTGTTGTTGCGCCACCGGGATTCGGATCTCTTTACTAACCGAGGGGAGGGGGGAAAGGTGCATTATCCAACTATGCTACAGCGACAAATTTTCGAACCTACATGTTACCTTTTTGATATTTAATCGTTCCATTATTTGAAAGACCCATCTACCTCATTTTTACAGAATATCAAATACCTTTGAGTAATCTGATAGCAGACGCCAGAATTATCAATTCATTTTTATTTAATTTTGGACACATTGATACAACTTTATTATTAGGAGAACACATTCTTAAATAACTCTTGGGCACATTCATTGTGTATGTACATCATTCATTGATATATACTACGTTTAATTTTTGTTTTTATTTTTGAGGTTAGAATATTCTGAATGAATGGATGTTAGTAGGTGTTATAGCTCTATTTTTACCTCTTTAAATGCCCATTTACACATTCTTTGCGATTTATGTCCTATCTGTTTTCATTCTTACGTAATGCTGGAAAACAACAGTATCGGAATTAAGACTCCTAAACAATCAATTTCATCTAATTGACTCGCCATCTATTTTAACAATTCTTGAATCTGGCATCAGAAATAACAGTAGCGCGCAGGGTTAGATTTAGAGAAATGGGTCCCTGGGCATGACCTCAGTGAGAAATATTCAGTGTAATTTCGTAGAAGCGCTAGAATAAATGAATGAAGCTGAGAAGAAAAAAATTCAAACAATTCAAAACAGAGCATTTTGAGATGTAATAGATAAACGAGAATCAGTTATTGTTATTATTGACTGAAAATTATACAAAATGTTTTAGTATTGATAAACAAAATTAAAAATATAAAATATCATTTTGAGGTCCACACTTATCTTACGAGTAGTCGATGGGAATTTAGACATCCACAAACAAATCTGGCAGGAACACAAAAGAGTTTGTATTATATAAAGGTTTCAAATTGTTCAACGAGCTGCCAGCAAATGTGAAGGAAGCAACTAGTCTTGCTACTTTTCGCAGGATATGTGCAGAATATGTAGTATCTAAGTTTAATAACTAATCATTTTTTATTTATTTATAATCACTTTACCTAATGCTAATTGATATATATACGATGTAATAAAAAAATATTATGTTAGTGTTGCATACTAGATGCAAGAATATTAATATATTATTTTTACGTCTATATAAATAAATATACATACATAAAAACATAAGTGAAAAGTGGATTGATTTAATTCTGGCGTATCCTAGCATGCATCACTCAAAAGAGTTTGGGATTAATCGTAATATAAGGTTGATTGCTTTTAAAAATGGAACAATAGATGTATAAATTATTGTGATGTTCTTGGGATTATACGGTTATGTGAGTACCGCACCGCCGGTGTGCGTGTGAGCGAGGCTATAAAGGGCGGCGCGCGGCAGGGCGCGGCCTCTTTCTCTGCGTATTCATCGGCTTAATCGTTTAACCTATACTAGTGATATACCTTGTACTGAATTGTGTCGTATTGAGATTAATTTTTACAAAGTCTATTTCTTGGACCTTCACATTACGAGGTGTACACTGAAGACAAGTACGTAACAATTATAAAGAAATACAGAATATAAGTTCAATATTTGTCCAAAACCTAATTGGTTGATATATCGAAAATTATTAACGCATTTCAAACAAAATATTTTTTTGATAAATATATATATTTTTTCGTATATCTTTCTAATTGATTTATTTAATTTGTATTAAAAATACCACAGATGTACATTCTGAATGTAATATACTGAAATTGCAACTTTACTGTTTTAATTTAAAATGTAATAAATATTCATTTCTGTCTCGCCCGGAGGCCCGGGCCCTAAGCACGAGCCTGTGGTGTCCAGGCAACAGTTCGGTTCTGGTGGCATTTTTCGCCCGATAGAAGGGGATCATATTAAATTATCGGTTAATTTTGTAACTGTAACCTATTTCTGTGCGGGCGGTCAGCATCCATCAATCTCCATCACGGCCGACAGCGCTGGGTATGAAAACGATTGATTAAAAAAAAACATTCAGATGATGTGACGTAAAGAGACTGTAGACCAGAGGCGGATGAAATAAGAAAATGTGAGAAATGTTGTGTTGTCATTCGTAATTAAGTAATTAATATACGAAGAAAGCCTTGATGGTTGCACTCTTCGATCAAGAATAAAAACATATTGTTGATGTTACCTATTTCAATATCTTCTTGTCAATCACTCTTACTAGGACTTCGCCTACACCCCGTAATGGATGTCGTTACAATTTTATGGATTAGTTCAGTTGTACGCCCAGTCCTGATGAAGATACGTTAGTATCGAAACCGATTGAAGTTTAAATAATTCACAATGGTCTGAACAAAGCTAAATATAGAAACTATTTTAATTTTGAAGATTTACCATTTCTCCCTGTTTGTGTGCTGGGTGAGAAAATACAAAAAATACTATCACCCCAGTATAAGGCAGGGCCTGCGTTGACCACATTACTAATGGACATGTATTAAGACAGTCATGATGTTCCTCTTCTTACCCTTCTTATCTTATACTTCTCTTAATTACTTACTTACTTACCATCACGCTGATTCTCCGCGGGGGTGGGCAGAGAGGATAGAGCGCCACGCTCTTTAGCCCTGACACACAATTCTCGCCTCATCCACATTCATACATCTTCTCATATAAGCTCGCCGATTATTAAGGTTTCTAACAGGACCATCCTACAGTATCTGGTTTATCTGGTCGTGCCAAGTCTTCCGTGGAGGTACTCTATTTCTGGTGCCATCAACACTTGCGTCATATATCTTTCTTACCACCCTCTCCTCATTTATCCGTTCCATATGACCAAACCACCTAAGTGATAATTTATTAATCTTACTCACTATACTAATGTTTGGGACATATATTTATTTGGTGTATAAATATTAATTATTGAACGAAAATAATGCACTGTGCTTTCCCCCCCTCTCTTTTCCCCACCCAGCCTAGCCGCCGACTAGTCTATTGGTGACTTTGAACCAATACGGTTATACGGTACAGTTTACAATATTATATAATTTAGAGACTTCGGGTCTATACTGCGTCGGAACCTTTAACGAAATAGTGAGTTTAAACAGTACGCAGTCCACATCCTTGAAGATACTAGCAGAATCCGGATTGCGATGAGTGCCAAACTCCTTCCTGTCCTGACATTCTTCCAACATCAGATCAGCTTTACACTCTTTCCTTATTTCTTCATTTTTTTCTCTGTCATAAATGGATCTGCTACGCATACGCCAAAGTGATCTCATTTCTACTGCATTCAGTCTACTTTCGTTCCTCTTCTGCCGGCTCCAGGCCCCACTTACATATATCTGTATACCGCTACTTCTCTGAATGTTTCATGTCTGGGATATTAAAGTGATTTTTATTGTTTTAAATACTTTTTTTCTATATTTATCAGATCTGTAACTCAACTTCATTGGTAACTCTTATCTATCCAATTGATTTTCAGCATTCTCCTACAGATCCACATCTCAAATGTTAAAAATGGCCTTATTTCAATTAGTAAGCCGTTGCCCGATATCTTGCAAAAGTATCACGCCAACAGTTCGCTCATGTGAGACTCGGATTAAAGCTAAACTTTAAAAAGTGGTTAGTCAGCATCCGTATCCGTAAAATTGGTTACATGTTGTTTTACCATTTAGCGTTGCGAGCTGCTACTTTGTTTGCTTTTGTTTGAGTTTGGTTTTGTTTGTGTTTGTTTGAACCGATTCGCTCCTGTTGAAATAGTTTATTACACACAATGTAGTCAATTAGTTTGTAAAGGCAACAGTAGTTAGGCTTTATTACGGAGATGAACTGAACTCGGCTGTACAGAAAGGCACCAAGCCGCAGCACCCATCAGTCAATAGGTGAATAGGCTAATTGTTTGAACAACGCACATCTATTGAGAATAGATCAATCAGATGATTGTATAGCTGGATACATTAATAGTCAACAAAATATAGGTGGGTAACTGAATGATCTCTATCAGTGGAATTGATTTATCCACGTTAATATACAGGTTCGACATTGTGTTGAAAATAATAAATAACAACAAATAGAAATTGTACAAAAACACCTATTAAAAATGATTAACAAAATTCGTCGTCCGGTGTATCTCGAATTTGTATATATATATATATCGTTAATATTAACAAATTGTCTGGAATCTTTCACTGTTGAAAAATTATTAAAAAAATAAGAATCTTACCGATTTGTACAATTATTTTTTTAAACAAATAATAGATATCTCATTGTGACGAATCTATTTTTTTATTATATTTAATGGAAATATATTGAAGTATGGGTAATAACAAGGCTTACGACCTGTCTTCACCTGTTCACCATTCTCACCCATTAATCAACCTCTATATTTTTCATATTCAAAAATTGCTGATTATTTATTATTAAGGGAACACATTCTTATTGTGAAGTTGTAATTATTCAGAACAGACGCTGTGTGATATTTTAAATACTAATTCAATGTATTAATTACGGTAGCAACAACATTATTTTTCGATAAAATTGATTTTATATGTGTATCTTTCTAATTAATACATTTAATTAGTATTTTAAATATCACAGGCCGTCTGTTCTGAATAATTACAACTTTACGATAAGAATGCGTTTTTTTTAATACATATAATGTGTCCAAAATGAAATATTAATTCTGGCGTCTTCTATCGGTGTACTCAAAGGTATTTGAGATTCCGTAAAAACAAAGCCATTTACTGGCTTTCAAATAATGGACTGAAGTCAAAAGTACTGTCTGTCGTAGTATAGTTGGTTAATGCACCTTACCCGAATTGGAAAGAGATCCAGGTTCGAATCCCGGTAGCGACAACAATATTTTTCGACAAATTTATTTTATATGAATATCTTTCTAATTAATATATATAATTAGTATCTATATTATTTTTTTAATTTCAAGACAGTATGATTGAGGTGTATTTATTCTTTAAATAATACTTATTGAGTGGTCACGTCAAAATCTTTTTATGCTATATTACTTCATTGGAATAAAATTCAGATATGCCTGTTTGAATGGATATTGAGCATGTGATTGAACAATAGTCCTCAGTCGAAACTAAATTTTAACATAAAACGAGATACGCCTTTTTGTAAGATGCATACGAATCTTCTTGATGTTAGAAAACTCCAACAACACCAAAGCTTTTGAATTCTTGCTTAGCATCATACTGATGAATGCGAGACGTCAAGTTGACTATGCATTCTGCGATAAGTGCATACAATCCCAAAAATTTCAGGATTACTTCATTATTAAACATCGCTACACGATAACAACCCCGTCCCATCTTGGCGACCTTTCATAAGCAAGATATAAACGAAGTCTATTGAATTAATTAAATAGTTGAAAACTTAAAATCCATGTTACGTTATAGAGTTTGATAAAATATTTAAACAGTTTCGTATGTCTATTTAATGCGTTGTGGAACTACGCACTCTGGCAATAACGTTGTGCGTGGGTGCCAATAACGTTATGTGGGACGGATCCCTTTTGCGGTATCGCGTCCATTTGCGAACCCTGATTGGGCAGCGGAAGCTGTAACGGGTCAGTAAAACAATGAACTTTTCGCTTAAAATTTCCGCCGTAAACCTTCAGCCGAATGGCGCAATCGTGCTGGGAAACTAAACGAACATCCCCTAACTACAGGAATTAATTAAAAGTTTATACGCTCATGGATTTATTCAAGAAGGTGTTAGATTTTGAGCAAAACAATACTGGTAAACTGAAATATTTGGAATAAAGGTAATGGGACATCCAGAGAAGTCTCATAAGTTGCACCTCGTAATGCAGGAAGGACCCACCCTAACCTGGAGTCGGTACCGAAGTTTGCACTCCCTTATAGGCTCTACTCATCAATGCTAATTAATCGCGTCTTTAAGGTTTACTATGAAGTAATATAGCATAATTTAATGAAGTTCAATTCAATATTTTTGACAAATTTAACAATTTCGAAATTATGACTTTAATACTTCCTGCATACTTTAGGCGTATTTATTTATTGTAGTTGTGAGAACTGTCACTTTGTAAATATATGTGTGTGTGTGTGTCATGAAATTGAGTAGATGGATGGTGGGGGGCGAAACTTATAAGAGGCCGTCTCTGGGGGAACAGCTCTCTTCCATCACAGCTTCTTCTGAATAACTAGTTTATTTCTGAAGTGTATAATTTAAATTTACTGTATAAAATGTTTCAATAAACGTATAATATTGTTAAACCTATATAAATCTGGAAAGACTGAGTTTCACTTACAAGGATTTGAGACCCAAGTAATTAAACAAAAATTAGAGGATAGAACCCCAAAAGAATCTGATAGTAATTCAAAAATTTTAATAGTAGTATAAAATGGATTGAGTCACACTTACACGGATAGACTAACGGAGTTACAAAATACGAGGTACGGAGAGTGAGAAGTAAACGCATAGGTGGAGTCCCACCCACGCAGGCTGGTCTAAGAAACTCCAACGAGTCATCCATACCTGAATAAATTCTTTATATAAAACAAGATTCATCCCATTACTAATTAGGTTTGCGTAACCAAATATCTATACAGAGATTCATGAGCACGTATAGATAAAAACATCTAAAGTTACGCGACAACAACATTAAGGTCGGTCACACTTATAATGACACGTTTTCACTTGACTAGGTATGAAGAAATATTGCTACCTGAACTTAACATTATTCAAATGAATTAACAGAGCTTAGCGTATCCAAACCGTGATAGGTATGTGTACACTTACAATGTATTCATATAGTTAATTAATTCGTTACAAATTATTATGTGTTCAAAAAATAATTCCGTCATTATGGACGGGCTTTCGCCTAGTTGTAATATAATATAATGTTTATGTTAAAATATTATACTTTACCACTTTCACGTACCATATATCGAAATTCGCAAAACGCCTGCGGAATACAAATACCTAACGTCAGTGTTCTACAGATTGCAAATATAAATAATAATAATAATAATAAACTGTTAAAGCGTATCATGATCGTAGGTACAACAGTACTATCTCTTATATACTTTACAAAAATGCCGACTGACTGCCGATGTACTGTTTCTTTACAATATACTACACAATAATATTGACGGTCGTGAATTACTTCCAGCGACAAACTTTTATAGATCTCTTTCCATATAAATTATTATAAAGAAAATGCTGCTATGAATCCGCCTATAAACTGTGCCATAAACAATGCCATAAAATGGGAAAAAAACTTACGATTTATATATTTTTTACGACAATTTCTTATAGTTCAGGAAGAAAGATTTAATATTGTTAATTGACATGGCGGTTACTTTGCGGTGTAACATGCGCATACTTTAATTTTAACTAATCTAAATTTTGTACTCTGTACCTGAAACTAGAGTATTGACGGCTTAACTCAACATGTGTAGTGCAAAGTTTAGATTATTGAAAATTAAAATCTTTAATTATTTTTTCCAATCAACAAGTTCAACTTCATATCTCATACTTGTAACATTTCACCTAAATACGTTCACATACTCGGTCTCTTAAAAAAAAATATTTTTAACGTGTTACCTTTTATATTATTATTATGCCCGTCTCGATACAGAATTTCTCTAGTGAGACGGGCACAGTCCAAACAGATTTTTACATTGTATTATATAGTTACAAATAAATAAATAAATATTATTAGTTATGTTATGATAAGGTGGATATCTTTGAGATGTGGTGCTGGAAACTCATGTTGAGTACGAATGTCTCCGGTCTGCGGGAACTGAATATCAAGGACAGACTCTCAACCTGCAGCCTGAAACGAAGCCTTTAATATTTTAGATTAGATAGCTTGGAGAAGCTTGTTGTAGTGGGCCACGTCGGTCTAAAGAACGAAGAGGAGGAGGAAGATGCCCCACCCGTTGGACAGACCGAGTGAAGAAGACAACTTCTCTGGTTACAGCCGTAAGATCTGCAGGATGCCGAATCATTTTAGAGCTATTTTAAAATATCTCTTGTTTCAAATCTTTAACAATTTTAATTTTAAGAATTGATTGTGATTATCGACGTTAACGATTCTCTCGAAAACAAAAGATGGCTCAACTGTCACACTTTCAAAATTAAATTGTAATGGAATTGTTTCGACAGTTATCTGACAGGCAGGTACTCCGTTTGGATATACTCGTAATTTATGATTGTTTTTTATTACTTATGAAGATATATTTAAAAATAATTCAATTACGTAAATTTTATTCACATAACTTTATTGTTTAAAATACATTTCTCTAATCACGTTTCGACTCGGATACATCTTAAGCCATGAGTGCGAGACTTCTGGGAAAATACAAGTGTAGCTACCGAGCTTCCGTGTGTAGCGACTCATCAGATCTGCTCAGCTCCAAACCACTCGATCATCATGATATTATACAAACAGGCGAAGACCCGCAGCGGATTGAATAAACACACAAGTTGGTATGATCGTAAACAGATGCCACTGGAGTTCAGTTATTCCTTCAGGCCACTTCCGTACTTGACGTGACGGCTCGGCCATATATCTTTCAATCTCGTTTCCACTTCAAAAGTATTACAAACATTAAACAAACCAAGTAGGGAATTACAGGGTCTTTCCATTTATCGTACGTACGGTGCACATAATAGCCCATTTCTATGGAAGAGACTTCTCTAGGAGTTCTATGAATCATCATCGTGTAGGAGTTGAGGTGTGCGTTGAAGTTATTCAAATTATGATTGATTTGAGATTGAACAAATATCAGATTTATCATAGAGATAAAGCTATTTTTTATTATATTCAATGGAAAATATATGGAAGTATGGGGTAATTACAGGGCTTACGACCTGTCTTCGGCTGGCTTAAGTGATCACTTTATGTATATATATAACGTTCACCAATTCTCACCCCCTCAAACTCCACATTATCAAATTTTTGAAAGTTGTATATACATATGTTAGTATGTGGACTCGCTTCGAGTACCACTACACCATCGGCATCTATGGACCAAATTTGATAATCCATTTTTCCCTTTATCAAAAGGTTAAGATACTTTGAGACTAATCTCTTCTTGTCTCACGCATGTTAGTTGTGTGTCTCAGTATAGGGTGTCTGTTGTAACTAGAGCAGGGTATATAAATGAAAGAGCACTTACAAGGTTTCGTTTATTGAGGTAATGAATTAATACAATTTCAATGCGCGGTTGAACTCTGAAGTGGCTCGCTGGAGATGCTATTGAGTAACAATGCTGGTGTTAGGACGGCCTGAGGAGAAGTGCTCGCTAGTTGCTTGGCAGTACTCATCTCTGGTGTATAGTGTTTGTGTGGTGTCGCTCTAGTTTTAGCCCTATATGGTTAATGGGTGAGTCCTAACATAGCCATGTCTACGGGCGCGAGAAGGGTCACCACAATCGCATGTGTTTTGCTCCCGGATTAGAATGACGCATCCAGTACATACGTATGTTTACTGACTCGGAAATCAAAGTCTTATTGAGAGATCACTGTGGACACGGACCTTAATATTAATACAATCAGGGCTCCTAATGGATCTGAGCAAACCGCTCCGGTTTGTGAGATCATCCTAAATGACACGCTTATTGGTCCTGTGGTTGATACCTAGTGATCTAGCGGTCGGGGGTTCGAGTCTCATTTCAGGAGACAAGTTAGTCCTATTTTCGTATCAAATATTTAAAAAAAATACAGCTCTGGTTTAAGCTTTTATGGCAAATATAGCTCTGACTCGTGATATTCTTTTAATATATACTTTGTTTTTAACTATTTTTATGAGTAAAATTTAATAAACCAACTGGTTTCGGAAAATGTTATAATGATGTATATTAAAATGAATAAAAATCACAATTTAAAGTTTGCAAAAAATGTAATTTTTGAAGCAGTAAAAATGATTAAAAGTCTAAAATATTACGCAATAGAATTAAAAAATATATATTATGTTACATACGTAGTTAATTTTAGTTACTAAGTTAACGAATTATTCATTAATTCTCTTAGAACGCAAAAACAGTGTCTCTTGGCCGGCCAACCATTTACTACATTATACACAGCTGTGATCGGGACACATTCCTAAAAACACCTGGCGGACACCACTGAGAGAAATCAGCCAGTTTTGATGTTTACTGCGTTAACCTTGTTTAAACAATAACAAACTTTACATTTAATTTGTATTAACAAACATTACATAAACTATTTTATCTTCACCGTACCTCTGTCGGGGCGGACGTCACACTAAGCATGTATTAGTATATGTTCTGACGAAGGTACATTAGTGTCGAAACCGATCGATGTTTTTTTTTTATTAACAAATGTTAGTAAAACAACATTAAATTATACAATAAAATCACAATTTTTCAAATGATATGAATACGTTTCGAAATTATTAGCGAATAGCATGAAATATACAGAAAATACCAACAATTTTGAAATTTTGAAAATCGATACGAATCGACAAAGGAAAAAAAGGCTCGTAATAACATATATTTTAAAAGTGAAGAATATTGAAAAGTATGAATTGTGGTGGAGTTAAAGTTTACAAAACTTGAAATTTACGATCCCATATTTCTTTCTGCATAAACATATATCGGGATCTTTGAACTTTGGCTTATAAGGGTGGGTGCATCGTACACCGCTCGGCTCCCAGCCTCGGGCTCGGGTGGATAGCCGTCAGGGGTAGGGGGTAGGGAGTGTCACCCGACGTGGAGCTGTGTACTACTATCAAGAGAGTGGCTATTTTATATCTTCTCCTTTATATGACATGTTTTTAATTGATAGATCGATAAAGGTTCCTGCTGGTTTATTTTTATTACATAAAGTTCTCTCCTAAACAAGTCTCGCATTTTGACTCTAGTCTCCCGTCGCATAGAAAGAAGGCCTGTTAGATTTCTGCTTTCTCCGTTTGCATAGACAGATTCGCCCCGACTACCGTTGAAGTCAGCAAGTTCCTCCGTCCGCTCTCCAAGTAATATTTCCAATCTCGATACACGTTATATATCGACGTAAAACCTTTATTACTGACTTGTATCTGTATATTGTGTTAATATCAGTCTACTGTGGTTTGCGGAATACATTCTTTACTATACTGCCTGCCGTGTGAATCTCTTCAACGGTCCAAGCGCACGCCATCTTGTATCGCGAGCACGCGTAGGCAATCATCCAATCAAATCTCCGTCGCAGAACATCATCGGATTGTGCTCACCGCTAAATCTGTAACCTCTCATCTCACGGAGATTATTACTCACAATATTCCAACTGCCACGCGCCGGCAGCAATCATCTTGATCATTGCCATCGCCTTCCGCCTCGTCTCCCCGTGTGCACTTCTGCTGCAAAAGGCTCCTCCATTGATCGAGGGTCCATCGCTGGTCCCATCCTGCTGGCCATCCCATCATCATCACCGACTCGCCCGACCCATGTGCAGGTTCACTCCTTTACACCGAAATTGTGCTAACCATTGCAATCCTCGAGGTGCTTATTGATAATCCATATTCTAATTGGTGTGTTGTGTCAGCTTGGCTAATAAAACTGATATCCGTTTCGTGGAATAAACCAGTGCTATCCATCACGATTGGATATGGACAGAGAGAACTGATCATCCTTGAATTGATTTATACAATTACTGTCTGAGTTGCGCATTGTGTATTCCTGTATCTTGCATTTACTTTGTTTTTCATACCACCCACTTTTGTCAACCATCATATTCTACACTAGTAATTCTGATCCATCCATAAATTCTGTTTTCTTGAATAAATGCACATTGCCTTAGAATAACCTACACCATCTTTCATCGAAGTATTTTTCCTTGAACTTGTCTCTGACACCCACAGGTCATATGAAAAGGATAATCCGTGCTCTGATTGAGCTAATCGAGCACCGGATTAATGATAATTTACATCTTATCTGCTTAACATCAAAATAGAAAATACACGACACGAGACCTTTTTCTACATTATATAATAAATAATATTATAATTCAATAATATAATACGTTGGGATTTAATTATCTTGGAACTATAATGATTACTGACTATGTTAGCTGTGAACCATAAATCAAATGGTACGGGTATAGCGATACCGCGGTCCATACAAAACAACAGTCACTGGTTCATTCAATATTTCTGTCGAGTGTGGAATCGTAGACTCTGAATAGGGTGAAAAGACAGATCGATCTCTTTGAGATATAGTGCTGGACATGCATGCTGGGCATGCCACGGACAGCGAGACGCACGAATGTCTCCATTCTGCGGGAACTACACATCAAGCATAATAAAAGTTATTTATTTAGTTTACCGATAAATCACAAAGTAATTTGTAACGGAAACTTATCAACCGAGGCGAGACCAGCGGTACACAATGGAGTCCTTATACTGACACTGATGTATGGAAGTGAGCCCTGGAACTGGCAGAAGATGAAAGAAAGTACACTGAATGCAATGGAAATGAGATCGCTTTGGCGTATATGTGGCAAATCTATTTATGACAAAGTAAAGAATGAAGAAATAAGTTGATCACTTAGGTGTTTTGGTCATTTGGAAAGTATGGATGAGGAGAGATTATTAAGAAAGATGTATGACGCAAGTATTGATGGCACCAGAAATAGAGGACGTTCGCGGAAGGCTCGGCGTGACCAGGCAAACCAGATACTGGAGGATGATCTTGTTAGAAGCCTCAATAAAATGTATGAACGCGGATGAGGCAAGAATTGTGTGTCTGGATATAAGAGTGTGGCGCTTTATCCTCTCTGCATCTGCATACCCCCGCGGGGAAGTTAGTTAATTAGTAGTTCGTCATCCTTAAACGATCCTACTATTTTTATTTTAGGGCTCTTCTAGGCAGTAAAATAAAAGTGTGTAATTCAACCCCCGCTACTGAGACATGTTTTTGTCGTAACCGTTCTGACTATTTGTTTTTATATTCATTCTATCGTTAACTACTTAACACTATTGTCGGTAGTACAGTACTAATCCGCTGTTCTAGCCGCTCGTTAATCACGTTTATAACCTTTGCCTGTTGTACAGACTGTTCCGTGATGAAGAAAAGAGTTAAACATCGCTAATATTAATGAGATATGTTTTCATCTGTTGTTTGTATCAAAAAAAAAAATTCGGTTGAAACATCTGTTAATAAGATCAAATTGATCTATCATTAGGTGTCATTTTAAATATAGACATAGCGAAAAAACAGTGCTAATTTGTATTCCATCCGAGAGTGCTTCAGCCAATTTGATTAATTTGGCTGAGTTGCAACATAACCCGTGTGTAGGGAAACCATTTTTTGAATTCTAAAAATCGGGATTTATTTGTGTATTTTATATTTGCAAAACCAAACATGTGTTTTTATAGTTATCTGGTACATTATGGAGGTTTCTTTGAAATTATAATAAATTAGATAAATCAATTTGAATGATATACAGAGAAAATCTATGTATTTAAAAAAAAAAATTTGGTTGCTACCGGTATACGAACCCGGAACTTTTCCTTTTTCAAATCGATAAAGTAATATTTACTGTCTCTGAGGTAAGTTTGTAGAATTACATAATCACATATCGTTACCGTCAGCAGCAACACCACATATCTATGAATAGTGTACTTTACAGGAGAGAGACAGAACTAGTTTTAAATGATTTTTGTAGGATTACTGAAATAAATATTACTTACCTTTCTAGAGTTATAAAGAGGAGCAGATTCTTTCTAAACTGAAACTGAATTAAACTTAGTTACGATTCCCTTGACTTGTGCGCAGTTGATAGGGAGGTTGCATATATGAGGTGATTACATATATTTGATTTACACGCCCCTAACAGACGCTGTCGTGAAACTAGCGATATAGAACGATTCCCCGCGAAAATTCATGTCTAATGATTTGATAAAAATCTGATAAAAATTTGATAAAAAATTAAGATGTTGCTGCTTAGGTGACGATACGTGAAAATAAAACACTTGTTTTTTGATTCTACTCGTTTAATTTACTTGAGACGCGTTTCGCCTTGCAAGCGCATTATCAATCTAACAATTTTAATTCAAAGATCCAGAATACCAAAACACTCTTGCCGTATTGTTTTCTTAGATTGTAAAATTATATAGCTGTCCTTTTCTACAAATTACCCATGACATTAAAATATCATTAGTGTTGAAACCGAATAGAATTCCAATGAATAATGTTGTCCCTTTTCATCTCATGTAAATAAATTGTATAGCTGTTCCCCATTATAGTTATAAATACAAATTGTAGAGTTGAAATTGTTAAATTGATAATGCCTTTGCAAGGCGAAACGCGTTCCAAGTAAATTGAACGAGTCGAATCAAAAAACAAGTATTTTAATTTCACATATATCAACAAAGTATATTCTGTAGTCTAAATCAAAATAAATTATGAATATTTAGTACAAAATACTTTATTCACTGCGCGGCTGCCTACCACCCAGGAACATCGAATCTGAATAGTGAAACGCCCCAAAATTACTTCGTATCTTTACCATTAAAAAAAAACCGGAAAAATGAATGTCCCGAGAAACATGCACATATGGTCCATCGCGATAAATCGAGAAAATCTGTGCGATGGGATCTCTATCACTGAAAGAATCATGCCCCGCACGCCCCGTTGTTGAAAAAGAACGATTGATTGAATACCGATATCTGTATTGACGCTAGTCTCGGCTTTATCTTCGGTAGCTGATCTCCGAGTCGCGGAACGCCCTGTGAATGTTAAGTCGGCAAAAGTAAATAAAACGCACCGCGAAAGGAGGACGCGTACCAAAGTGTTTTTCAGCCCCTCAGACCCGCCCCGTTATTCACGACTAATTTATCAACTGTATACTTTTTTGTTTCCTTAGAACCTGGACCAGGAATTCCCAAACCGTTTCAGATCAGATAACACGGAAAGAAAACATAAATGTATTCAGGGTTTTTTGTGCACTTCGGTATCAAAATACAACTTTGCAAGGGGTAAGTTAGGCTGGTTGGAATATGTTTGATATGGTTCCATAGTAGCCATGACTGCTTATATGGTTGGTTGGTTTTCCATCTGGTTTGGTTAGGTTCTCAGTTTTTTCGCTTCTCATGCTCCCTCTCACATACGTCACATGCGAAGCGGTGATGTTGCTCTGATCGGTTCCGCTGTCGCACGGCCGCGACTCGCTGCTGATTTCTAGCTCATCTAACCGAGAGCAGATGTAGCTCCGACTCCCACGATCTTGAGCCATCTGGTCCCAGTCCTCAGGTACTCCGCACAGATTCGAAGATTCCCTGAGGCTATCTGTGTACCAGTTCTTTGCTTGCCCACGATCTGCCCGCACTTGACACGTTCAGAAATCTATGATCGCCCATGCGTGCACCTTAGTCTCGCCTCCACGATCATGTTCTCAATTGACCGACACAATCAGGCCTATTCTCAAAATTGCAATATTGAAATGAAGGTGATTGTTACACCAACCCTCAAAAATAGTGTTATATTTTTGAGGGTTGGTGTAACAATCGCCTTCATTTCAATATTGCAATTTTGAGAATAGGCCTGATTGAATACATGGATACACGGTCGCTCTAGCAAATCTGCAGAATGCGAACATTTCTAGACTCTTTGCATGTCTTCTGTGGCGTACTCAAGCCTCAGTTCCGTACAAAAGTATGGGAAGGCTGGGAAATATTTCTGCTTGTATTGTTATTAAATACCATATTATTAATCTTGGACGGTTAATCAATGTATGTTGGCTGTTTCAGCGTGCATTGAAACAAATAAATTCCAACGGCGATATTAATTGGCCGCCCAGATCATACGGCACCACACTTTGATTTATAGGATTTTTTGAAGACCAGGGCTTATCTCAACAAACCTCAAAATAACGTTTCTGAAGGAATGTTTGCAGGGCGTCATAAATAACTTTCGCCGATAGGGGGGTTGGGTCATAATACACCTTGTGTGCAAAGGCTAGGAGTTAAAATTTTACGTAAAACCTGTGATACCATTTATGAAAGCCGCTTTAGACAGATATTAAAAATTGGCATCACACAACATATTTATTTTTGTTTAATCCAATTATGTACATTAGTATGTCTTAAGAATCATCGGAATCCGGTACATTTTGTGATGACATCTCTTCTTCGTCTCGCGAAGAGTTGTGATTTTGGAACTTCGGCTAATTATTGTGGACGGCATGTTCTTGTGCATTCCTAGAATTGGTTCCGCATCCGTTCATTTCTTTCCATCCTTCCTTGGATCACCAATTTTTCCATGGTGTTCTCATATCTGTTAACATAGTCAAAACATTTGAGGATTTAGAGCTGTGTAGTCGAGGATGGACGCTGTTCATTGTTCAATTCCTCTATGATCTAGGCATTTGTTTTGCAGGCTACCTACATACGTCACACATGCACGCGTTTAACACATGCACATAATATGTACCGTGAGATGTCCGATTTATTCGGTACACTCAAAAAAACGTGATCGCGCGATGGGCTGGCAAGTGTTTGTGAGGGGTGTTCGGAAAATGGGAGAATATTATAGGTGATATTTATTACTAGTATGCTCACTTAAATATTATTATAAATATGAATTAAATATATTAATTATAAAGATATACATATAAAATCAATTTTATCGAAAAATATTGTTGTTGCGTCACCGGAATTCGAACCTGGATCTCTTTCCTAACCGGGGAAGGTGCTTTATCCAACTAAGCTATAGCGACATTATTTTTAGCGACAATGTTCGACCCTATATGTTACCTTTTTGATATTAATACATTTAATCGTTCCATCATTTTGACAGAGCCATCTACCTTATTTTTACAGAATCTCAAATACCTTTGAGTAAACTGATAGCAGACGCCAGAATTATCAATTCATTTTTATTAAATTTTGGACACATTGATACAACTTTATTATAATTTATATTATTAAAATATCACAGACCTATGTTCTGAATAATTACAACTTCACAATAATAATATAAAATATTGTTATAATACGAATATGGCACAATTACAATCCATGTCAAAAGAGAACCGACCAAAGATTGAATAAGATGGAGATTTACGGGTCAAACTGTGGATCTGACATGAACGGATGGACTGATATGTTTTCATCATCTTCTTAGTCCTTAGTTAATCTAAAAGCATTGCGGCGATTGTGAGAAACCGTTTAACGATCGCCGCGTTGCAGCATCCGACACTACTTGTCTGTACTATTAGTCTGTGTACTCTGAAAATGTATCCTCTCTTAGATACTTCTACAAGTGTGTCCACTTTGACGTTTTACAAATTGCTTTCCAGCCACTATCACCGACACCATAAGTACTTACCACCATTTAGCCATATAATTTGATATATATACCATCAGAATCGATACATTGCAGACTACAAAAGTACATTGCTGAAATAAAAGGGAGTTATAAGAATATATTTGTAAATATGAATTAAATATATTAATTATAAAGATATACATATAAAATCAATTTTATCGAAAAATATTTTTGTTGCGCTACCGGGATTCGAACCTGGATCTCTTCCCTAACCGGGGGAGGTGCTTTATCCAACTAAGCTACAGCGGCATTATTTTTAGCGACAATTTTTCGACCCTATATGTTACATTTTTGAAATCAATACATTTAATCGTTCCATCATTTGACATAATTCTGGCGTCTACTATCAGATTTACTTAAAGGTATTTTGAGATTCTGTAAAAATAAGGTAGATGGCTCTGTCAAATGATGGAACGATTAAATGTATTGATTTCAAAAAGGTAACATATAGGGTCGAAAAATTGTCGCTAAAAATAATGCCGCTGTAGCTTAGTTGGATAAAGCACCTCCCCCGGTTAGGGAAGAGATCCAGGTTCGAATCCCGGTAGCGCAACAACAATATTTTTCGATAAAATTTATTTTATGTGTATATCTTTATAATTAATATATTTAATTCATATTTAAAATATCACAGACCTATGTTCTGAATAATTACAACTTCACAATAAGAATGTGTTCTCCTAAAAAAAAATATATATATATTTGTTTCGTTTCTTCTCTTTTGTTCCTTCATGTCAGTATTGACATGAAGTGACTTCAATCAAATGAGGCATGGTTCGTAATAATAATAATGTGTTTATTCGTGGGTGATCAAGTTTTTTTTAATGCATCTCCACAAGACCCAGCTCCTGGATCGCCCACATAACGGACTCCAGCTCTCTCCAGCCAATAGCAACGCACCTATCCAACGTTGTATTCTTCCAAGTCTTCTTCGTCTTTAAGTTGTGCCTAGAATAAAAATTGAAAGAATGTTTACTATCGTAGATAGAGCGTTGTTAGATTTGTTACAGAATTGAGATATTCGTTGTGCATGTAACATCCTTTTCCAACAGTATATTTCGAGGGTATCTATTTTAAGTTTGTCGCTATTGCGAATTGTCCAGGTATTTGCTACTAGGGGTCGCAACACCGGTTCCTTTTACCAAAACCGGTATTTTCGATATTGAAGTTTTACGAATACCGGAAGAAGTCGAGATCAGAGGTGACGATTTATCAACGAAATAAAAACATTTAGTAAAAATCACATTTTAATTTTTAATAAGCAATCAATAACAAAAACGTCTACCTTCAGATTTCTGAATAATACATTGTTTTCCTGAATAGTTGCTCGGACTGCATTCCAAGTAAAACTCTCAAACTCAAACAAACTGATGCTAACACTGCTAACATCTTCGTCTTAATTTACGTCTAAATTCGATCTTCATTCGACTATACCAATGAATACATTTAGTTATCAATCCTATACGTTCACGTCTTCACTCTACTAACACACGCACGATATAAAAACAAAAACAAAACAATGCATGCTCCTTTACAAATAAATCACAGAATACAGATCTAGTCCGTCGGTCGATCACATCGAGAGCCAGCTCAATTGAGACACGTGGTGTGTGAGGGATTCTCACATCACGTCAATTATAGATATGTTTTGGTTTAAATACGATATGGAAACTAAGAGAAGCGATTTATATTTTTTGAAAATGAAATACCGAAAATTTCCAACATCCCGGTTTGCCACCCCTATCTGCTACATACATAATGATTAGATAAACAAAAATTTTGGTTGTTTGATTTTTCTGTCTTTTCATATTGTTCAGTTTAGAAGGATACCACAAAGGTTTTAGAGTGTGCATACTTCAATGAAACTTTCGTGTACAAGAATATACAGAGTGAGCGAAGAGCGAGCTGCAATTCGTTATCTATTGTATATGCATGTATTATATATATATATAAATGTATTTGCATTCTTAAACCTCACGCCAAGTAGTATTTGTTGAATATTTTAAATATTATTCCTTTTGAATTTGGTACGTTGAGCATAATTTTTCAAGATCATTGTTTTTCACATGGAATTCTTTTGAGGTATTCGTAAAAGATTGATTAATTCACAACTGCCCGGGAAAACTGAAACTGTTGTCTGTATAATTTACAAATATTTACCATATTACCGTGTGTGAACGTTGCGCAGGTTTGAAGACGCGCTGTTTTGTTATAAGGCTGAATTCTTTGTTTCGGCGTGCCGAGTTCAAGAGGGAAGGGAGATCTTACTTTATCATTGTCTTGCCTGACAGAACTTGAGTACTCCACATCTGAGATATCAATTTGTCAAATTGTGCTCCCCCCCCCCATCACCCCCGTAAACCAGAGGAGTCCTCCATTGAGAACATACAATTATTACAATTATTAGTATTACCGAGGTGGTACAAGATGGCGGTGTTTTATAGGGACCACCCTATAGTTATATAATATTGTACATTTTGGAGAAGTCCGGAAATTACTCTGTAGAGAGAGGCAAGTAAGCCGAGAAGTGTAAGGATCAATTTCAAAGAAAATGTAGAAATAATATTCGAGTTGAAAGATCAGATCATCAGATCAGAAATAATTAATTTTTCACATACAACCACACAAACCGCTAATTTATTTAGTTTTCGTTTAATTTTAGTGGCGCGCGCTTTTTTCTAGATCAGAGATGGCGAACATTTTTCACAAATGTGTTAAAATGTACCCCAATTCTTAACGTATTACACGATAAATAATATGAAAAAAATAATCCATCAGGTTCGATTAAGTTTAAAAATAAATTTGGAGATATTTTCAATTTAATTAGTAAGAATAATATTTTTAAAATATTATTATTAATCCAAGTAGAGAATTTTTATAAAGAGATGAGATTTCAAATTAAGTTAAAGTTAGTTATTATAGCACGCTATGATAATAGAACTAACTTCGTGGCTTTCTAACGCAAGGTTCAAATACTAGGCGAGTATTTTACCACTAGAGCAATGAGCACACCGATAAATAATACATAATACATAATGCTATACTTTAGTGAGACTTCTTATTGTTGATTTAATACAAATTCAAATTACGATAATCATCCAAAAATATAGTATCTCAACACATTAAATTAAATGTATCAAGTTTCACAAAAAGTTATATATTTATAATTCATTTCTAATTTTGGAAACGAAGCTCAAATCTTATCGATGTCCAATCAACAATTATTTGATAAATAATGTTCCGCGAGTCACGAAATGACACGCCATCCCTATTAAAGATTCTCCGCCAAGTTCGCGCCTGCGGATGCTGCACATTGAATCTATCTCGTACAAAGTTGCACGCGCTAGAAGTGGACCAAAAAATCGATTGAAAAATGGCCAATTTGCACTAGAGGACCTCGGGAACAATATTTATTTATAAATCAGATAAATTATTGAAAAAAAAACGGGTAAACAGTTTTCTTAAAAATACATTATTTAGTTTTGTATATCCTTGGATTCTCCATCCACCCAGCGTTCTTAACATAATTTATTACCTATATATTATAAATCGGACGCAGGTCGACATTATTCGCTAACATTCTTCTATATCCGGTGGGTCGAGAGGGAGGGAAGTCTGTGTTTGTTCCCTTAAAAGCTAAAAGGCAAAAATTTGCGCCCTTTAGAGCCGGGTTACGAACAATATGTTATTTTGTCCATAGCCAGGCTCCTGACAGCACCGGCGCATGACCTGTGGAAGTTAGCTGAAAGCTTTTAAGAACAGTCTGTGATTGTGGCTACCTTCAGTGCGATCTAGGTGTGATGTGTGTGTCAATTTATCTCAACGAGCAACCGCAATTGAGCGCGTCGACATTCCAAACTTTACAAATCACGCCAAGCCGTAATCGTGATTACGATTGATTGATTTGATTTGATACGATTGATTTTTAGACATTGCAGAGACGTTAAAACATGATTTTCAATGACGTGCTAGAGCCAGCTTTTAATATACATTTTTTAATCATCCTTAAAGTCTACACCTACCTACCTTATATGCCCTATATGTCAAATATGGTTGGTAGTTAAAATATTAAATTTATCTGGAATATTTTTGCAACGATTGTCTTCTCCTTTAACGTTCTCTTTTCTATTTAATTGTAATTATGTATTAAAGAATTGTACTGAATAGTATACATTATTTAATTTAGCCAGATTTTTGTACCTGACTCCATGTTTATTAGTTTTAAAGGAAAGTGTAGTTCAAAAATGAGGTGAAACGCTGTAAGAAATAAAATAATTGACACCAGAGAGTAAACGTCGTGTAGCCATGCAATATAAAAACTCTGTTGCCAAGAACTGAAAGCTTGTAATCTTAAGTGATACAGTGACATCTTTTAGAGATACAATTACATCTTGCTGTGATTCATTGACATCAAACACATTAATACAACCGAGATATTTAAAATAGGATGTGAAACATGCGCGTCCTAAATTAAAGTTCTTTGCGCTATCTCACTGTTTATTTCGATTTTGATTTCAATTTTTATTTAGATATTTATGACAATTTTTTTTATTAAAAAATAATTATAAGAATACGTGTCTCATCAATATTAGTATTATTAAGGAGAACACATTCTTATTGTGAAGTTTTAATTATTCAGAACATAGAACTGTGATGTTTTAAATACTAATTTAATGAATTAATTATAAATATATATATATAAAATCAATTTTGTCGAAAAATATTGTTTTTGCGCTACCGGGATTCGAATCTGGATCTCTATTTCACCACCAATTGTGTTATAGCGCCAGTATTTTTCATGAAAAATTTTCGAACCTATTTGTTACACTTTTTCAAATTAATACATCTGTCGTTCCATTATTTTTGAAAGCCATATGTAGCGGCAAGCGGTAGCGCAAAAACAATATTTTTAAACAAAATTGATTTTATATGTATATATTTATAATTAATACATTAAATTATTTAATATTAGTATTACTTGCAAATCTAAACGCTTGTGATATGAAACTAACTAAAGAACTCGGCAGTATCTTGGAATGAAGCTCGAATCAGCGACCATCGGATCACTAGCTGAGTGTCTTAATCACTAGACCAACAAGCCCGTCATATGATGAGGAGGAATGATAATTGTAATATAATGATGGAGTCATTATGGAATTAGATTCAGTACTAGAACACCAGTTAGAGCATCGGAGACGATAACACGTCACGCACTCCAGTCCCTTCCGTGACACGCCTGACGCTGGCTGGAGGATAACGTAAAAACATTAATTATACATTTCGTTCTGCGCGAACCAGATTCAGTAGTGTGCTAATTTTATTTAAAAAAAGCTACACATCCGGAGTATTATACGGTTATTGTGTTCAAAACGATTATCCCAACCATAAAACAAATAATAAATCAAACCGATATCAGCCACGTGGGCGGAGAGACGATTATATAATGACGTATTTGGCAACTGGTCTCAGAAAAATGTTCGTGAATAGGGCCAACGGGGCTCATATCTATCGGTGGGTATCAACATAGATTGTCACTTTATTTTAAAAGGAATTTTTATAATTTCTAGCGGTTAAAAGGTTTTCGGTGTCTTTATATATATTTTAGGATTGGGTAATTATTTTCAATCCCACTACATTTGCGTAAAATCTTCAATATTTTTTTAATCAATAATAGCTATAATAAATATTTACATATTTATTAAATAAATTTTATTATTTACATAAAAATATACAGTAACATTCATCCACACTAGTTTGATATTTTTTTAATAATAATAATAATGGATTATTTGTATAGCGCCATTTTCGTAAAAACTTTCGCCTCAAGGGCGCTTTACACATCAACTGTTTATAGTTCTACAATTATCTTTGTTTTTAAAATTAAAAATTGTTATTTTCACTTATGGAAATTACTTTTTAAAACTTTTTTCTTAAATAGAGTCCCTGATACACTGTTTCTTATGACGGAGGGCAAAGAGTTCCACGCTTTTGGGCCTGCCACCGAAAATTCCCGTTCACTAACTTTAGACTTCTGGCAACGGTCGGTCGGTTCTACAACCCTTCCTGCGGCTGAAGTAGATGCTGACCTGAGAGTTTGACGTCTACCATTCAAATTGTCTGAGATACAAAGTTCTTGAAGATATAGAGGCGCAATTTTGTGTGTCGTCTTGTACATCAACAGCAGAATGTAAATTCAACTCTTTCAGGAAATCGGAGCCAATGTAGCTGATGTAAATGGAATGTTATATGAGAGAATTTGGCAACTCCATATACTATCCGTGCTGCCGCATTTAGAATGGATTGTAATCTATCCAGCTGAAATATTAGCAGGCCAACAGAGATGCTGTTACAATAGTCCACCACACGTGACTCTTTTGATCCTTTTGGCATAGAATTATTACATTATTTTTTTATTAATATGCATAAAGATTATCGTTATAGTTTCAGCAGCGGGATACTCTTTTGCTACGTTATGAAACATGATTAAAAACGATGTTTTGAATTTAAAAAAAATAAAAAATTCTTATCGTTCACTTTGCCATACCTATTTCAAGTACCTACTAATTTTGCACATGTGTATATTCATTGGATCTAGTAGAAAGCAATCGGCTTGATCGGTTATATGGTGGCCGCCACGTGGCCAGTGTCAGAACATTAAAATCTATATTGTAGTATCCTATGTCCCTGTAAAGAAGTATTGCTGACAAAACTACACATATGACATATGCTCACAATAAGCACTACACTCGATCATGGGATTTGGTGGTCATCAAATGTTTGTATTATGTTAATTTTCATCGTCATATTATTATTTTCTCTGTCCAAAAGATCAATCTGATAGGTATATATTTTATGGGTGTAGAAATCGAATCGTTAATAATAGCAATGTATTGACTAAGCAGATAATTATTTAATATATTAGAATGCAGGTGATCCTATATCAGATAATATTATTTTGAGGTTGGCATCTAGAAGGCCCTTATGGTGACAGCAAGATTACTATTCCTCGCGCAAAGGCATCTTCAAACGTGTAAGAAATGTATTATTATCATGACGATGTTTTCGCTAACCTTGAATCGTGGGCTCTTGACCCCAAAATCAGAAGCGTGCTCGCAAACCACATACCATAGCTTCTTCACCTTTGAACCTAATTATTTGAACATGTGGATTTTATAATACACTAGCTGATACACCCGGCGTTCCAAAAGGGTAGAACCCCCTCCCCCCTCGTACCATCCCCATTACCCTATGCCTAAACATAACAATCCATTGTAAAACGAAATCCCTAGTACACTATTAAAACCATATAGGGGCCATAGAATCAGTCCTATATCTCGATATTTCTGGAAGTGGAGAGACTCGGGGTGATGATACTAGGGATAAATACCGTTATTATTCAAAATGAGAATTAAGGGAGAGGGGTGCTATAGTTTTAAGCAGGCGCTAAATATCTTAAAGAAATGTATACAAAATTTAGTACTGCCCGAGGAGGGAGAGCCCAAAGAGCAGACATCCAAAATTTGAAATGAATACCATTCAAATTAATTTTGAATAGGACAATATTCATATCAGGGTGGTGGATGGAGAGTGGTCAGGGGGAAGGGTACATATGTTTCGCGCAGGATCCTAAAGAAAAGTTTGCAAAATTTTGGTTTAGATCAGACAAAAGGCGTAGAATTGTTAAGTAAACATTATATTTATTTTGGAAAACATACAGTTAATAAACAATGGATAAGATAGTAACAAAAATAATGGTAAATTCAATCAAGTACGTGTTTTCTCTGAATTATTAAATACATTTACACGATACAGTGGGTTTGGTAACAAAGATTAATGTTACAAGACAATGCAAAGAGTGACAAATAAAATTAAGAGAAGGAAAAGAAAAAACAAAATTCGAAATGGAACGGAAGGAAAAGTAGGAAGGAATATGGGATTGGGATTAAATTCTGTGTAATAGTAATAAAATATAAGGTCATTATTATGTTCCTGATAATAAATTTGACTTAATGTCTTCCATCTGAGAGCAAGATATGTTTGTAGGTAAAATGATTGGTTCAAATTGAAAATGAAATGGTTCATGAAAAAAAAAATCTCTTAACGCAGTAAGGCCAATGTTGAAAAAATTAAATTCTCTAACTTGTCATTATACTATTTGCACGAACTGTGAATGAATTAATTTTGTATGTATAATGTTCTACTTCTAGGAATATGAAAGAGTACGGACTGTCGGGTCGATCTGGATGGAATGCGGAAGGATATTAGTTCTAATTGGCTGGGCCAGTCAATATTATATCCTTGCAGTAATTTAAAGATAAGTTTTTCGATATTCTAGAGGTTTCTTATTGTGGAAGTTTGTTGCATCTAAATATGAGTAAAATGATAGATTAGATCTAACGTTAAAGAATAAACATACGGACATACAGGCTGACTTACTTATTATATAGGGTGGCCCAAAAAAAGTGAGAACTTCTCGTAACACGTGAGTTATTTCAAAACATAATATAATTAATTATAATTCTTGTTGCACACAGAGACTAGTGCCATGAAATAAAATATTACATATTTGTTATTTAAATTTGAAATGTTATTATTTACGTATAAATAATTATTATTTGTTTTACGCGGCGTGCCGCGGGATTGGGAACACAATAAACCTTTGCCCACCCGCCGGTACGCCGCCACTGTTGTTTGAATTTAGTGTATTTAGTGCCGCGGACAACAGTAGAAATAAACAAATGTCGTAGTCCGCGGCACCCATACAAAATTATCCCGCCAGTGTTACATTTCCTATCAAAAGGCCCTTATCGGGCCCGCCACTGGCAAGAAACCCGCTTAACGAACATTCCGAGATAACGAAGTCACAAAAAACGAAATAACTCGAAAGAAAACACTGGCCGGATAATTCTTGTTACGGGATATCACGGGTCGCGATATTTACTACAGAATTCACTACTCGTGATATCCCCAATTGTTAATGTTAATATAATATTTAATTGTTTGTCTCCGAAAAACGGCTTCTGCCGCCTGTCAGCTCGCGACCGAAAAATGGCGCGATGTTGCGCTATCCGGCCGACAGGCGGCGCCGAACGCCGTGTCGCTTGGGGCGCGGTTAGGCCTGTAAACGCGCCCTGATTGGCACGGTGGGTGGTTTTGGGGTGGCGTGCGCTGGTAACGGCGCACGTCCACTCATCTTGAATAAATAGAAGCGCACCGCAGTATGGAGGTCACTTCTCGTCAAACGTCTCGTCTCTACACAACAAACTACATACTGCGGTGCACTGAATACACCTTAAGCAAGTGTTTCATTTTGCATCCCGCCTCATCCCTTGGAACCTCGCCGTCCAGCAGTCTTCTGCCCCGACCCCTCGGTCCGGTACCGGCTTTCGTATCCGTGTCCACCGACGGTTTGGAGCGAGTGTGAGGATCTCGATTTCGGTCGAGTGAATCCGCTCGTGCCCTAGCGAACTGACTTGAGGCGACCACTTTTTGTTTGGTTGGCAACAACTGGTCCTTCGGAGTCGGATTGCCTCAGGTCAACTAGCTAGCGTCGGTGGTCCGGAAACGAAATGTCGCGATCCGGACTGAGATCGGATGCACGAAGATCGGAACGGGAGGAGGACGATACGCCGCGACAGGAAGAGGATTTACCGCCGCGGCGCGGATCGTCACGCTCGAGTTCGGACGACAGCAGATCCAGGGATGAGCGCGGATCTCGCCGGGGTTCTTCTACGTCAACGGAGAACACGGTTCGTCGACTGCGGGCCAATATCCGATGGGAAAGGAGGCAGCGTAGGTTAATGGAAGAAAACCATCGCCTGAACCTGGAACTACAACACGCACGGATGGACGCCTACTATCAAGTGCAGAGTCAGGGTCAGCCAATGGCAGCACCATGGAGTCCGGCACCAGCGATGACGCAGGATGCGGACTACGGAACGGTCGGACCGACCGGTTCACCTACATCACGGATGGCGCTCGGAGCGGTCGGACCGGCCGCTCCGCCGGTTTCTACGGCGTCCTGGGAGGACGCATCACGGATGGCGCTCGGAGCGGTCGGACCGGCCGCCCCGCCTGCATCGGCGGCACCTTGGGAGGACGCATCACGGATGGCGCTCGGAGCGGTCGGACCGGCCGCCCCGCCTGCATCGGCGGCACCTTGGGAGGACGCATCACGGATGGCGCTCGGAGCGGTCGGACCGGCCGCTCCGCCTGAATCAAGGAGAGTGTGGAGCACCACGACACCGATTCAGCCGGTAGCCATGCTCGGAACAGCCGGACGGACCGGCCCGACCATGTCAACCATGATCTCCTGGGGGCCCGAGCCGGACGCGCGAACTAACGCCGGGCCCACGGGATTCCAGTCCGTCGCACCACATGCTCCCGAAGGAGCCGCCGCCGGTGCAGCGGGCAACACAATCGACCTCACCCGGCCGAGCGCCGCGGGCGCGGCCAGTCCAAACGCCGCCGCCGAAGCATGGTCGTCACCACCACGTGCCGTCTGGGGATCAGCGGCAAGCGCCGCACCATACACCGCACCATACGCCATGCCATACGCCACTGCACACGCGACTCCAGATGAGGCCGCCAGACATCGCGGAACAAGCGATTGGGTGCACGCACAGCCGATGAACGCATTTATGGCGCGCCAGTCAAGCGCCAGAGATCTGCCGCCATTCAGCGGTGACGCCTTGGAATGGCCAACGTTCAAAGCTCAATACGACCAATCCACCGCGCTCTGCGACCTGAACCCAGCGGAGAACCTGATGCGCCTACAACGCGCCCTGAAAGGGAAAGCACGCGAGACCGTGGCGGCATTACTGATCGACCCCAACAACGTGATGGAAATAGTAACCACGCTGGAACGCTGGTACGGGCGGCCCGACACCATCATCAGCCACATGCTGGATCGGATCCAGCGTTACACCAAGCTGTCGGAAACCGCCCCCACGGAAGCTATCGTGGACTACGCCGTGGCGGTCAGGAATGTCGTCGCCACGGTCGAGGCATTCGACACGAAACATCTGGTATCACCACGACTACTGGCGGAGATGGTCAGCAAGCTGCCAGCACACTTTAAGAGTATCTGGATGTTATCAAGAGTCGACCAGTCGCCGGACATCGCCGTCAAGGACTTCTCCACCTGGCTGACCAAAGTAACCGCGGTGGCGCCGAACGCCGGATGCCTGTCCATCAGCGTCACAAACCATCCCACCCGCCGGAGCGGGCAGGTGCACCTCGCCATAGAGGCCGCGCCTGAGGAAGATTCAAAAGAAAACGTGAACGCGAACCTGAATTCATCCGAAAGTGTGCAGTGCCAAGCATGCCACTCGACTCGGCACGGTCTCGCCGAGTGCCACGACTTCGCGCGGAAATCGGTACCGGACCGATGGGCGTTAGTAAAAATTTCGGAAGTGTGCTTCACGTGCCTCGGTCCGGGACACCGATCACAGCAGTGCCGGGGAAAGCGCTGTGCAGCAAGCGGATGTCGTAGACCCCACCATCGCCTACTACATGGGGGGTCACGAGCACGAGCACCGTCGGCGGCAGGCAACGCGGCCTCCGGTGCATCGTCGGGCAGATCCTGACTGAAGGATGATCAGCTGGCTTCCGTCGGTACAAGCCAAGCGAGCCTCTCGGGAGGCCAGGAGGACCAAGTGTTGCTAAAGGTCCTCCCAGTGACAATTTCCGGCCCCCGGGGGCGGAAAAGACTCTACGCGTTACTCGATGAGGGATCCACGGTAACCCTCATCGAGGCAACAGTGGCCAGTGCCGTCGGGGCCAGGGGACCGGTGCGTCAATTACGCATCCACGGAGCCAACGGAATGTGTTCTTCGGACGCCCGGTCCCAGTCAGTGAACCTGACCATCCGCGGCGGCGGGGCCGAGTACCCGCTGCAAGCAAGCACGGTCCGCGGACTTGCTTTGCCCTCCCAATGGACAATGACGCATCAGGGAGGGAAACCGTGTGTGGGCCACGCCGAGGCCATCGAAGTGTCACCACAACTACTAATCGGACAGGACCACGCCCATCTGATCGTGAGCCGCGAATGTACAATGACACAAGGCCGGGGGGTCCTGTCCAGAACGGTCCTCGGGTGGACATCTCATGGAGCCACCACCTACCGCCCACACACAACCGGTGCGACCGTGCTAGCACTCGCCGCGGCTAGCGGTACCGCCGCCGACACGCGCCTGGAGGCGCTCGTGCGGGAGCATTACGCGGTGGATTCGTTGGGAATCACGACCGCGACCCGCATCAACGCGAGCGTGGCCCGAGCCACCGCGGTAATGGAATCTACAACGAGGCGCCTCCCGACCGGACAATGGGAAACCGGGCTACTCTGGGCCAAAGAGGAAACAGTCCTTCCCGACAACCAACAGTGCGCCATCAACCGACTAATCAGCATCGAAAGGAAGATGGATAAAGATCCGGCCTACGCCAGCGCCTACAGGGCGAAGATGGCTGAGTACCTCGACAAGGGATATGCTCGTCCCCTGTCAGAGGATGAGGTGGCCCGTTTGGGGAGCCACCGCTGGTACTTGCCGCACTTCGCCGTCTTCAATCCCAACAAACCTGGGAAAATCAGGATTGTATTCGATGCGGCAAGCAAATGCCGGGGCGTCTCCCTGAATGACGCCCTGTTGACAGGCCCGGACCTACTATCATCACTGTTGGGCAACATCTTTCGGTTCCGGGAAGGACGGGTGGCTCTGGCAGCCGACGTCCGGGAAATGTTCCTGCGGGTGAAAATCAAGCCACAGGATCAGTGCGCGCAGCTGTTTTGGTGGAAAAGGCCGGGCGAGGCCGCACCACGCACATACCAAATGACATCAATGGTATTCGGAGCGACTTGCTCGCCCAGCAGCGCGCAGTTTGTCAGAAATCGGATCGCCGACGCCAGCGCCACGGAATTCCCAGACGCCTCTGCCGCCGTCCAGGACAAGTTTTACATGGACGACTACCTCGACGCAATGGACACCCCGGAGCAGGCCATCGAGATGACCCGCAATGTGACCGAGGTGCTTCGTCGAGGCGGCATGCATCTGGCGAACTGGGCCTCCAATAGCCCAGAGGTCCTGAGCCACATCCCGCCGTCACTTCGTGCCGTGGAACCGGTGCGAATCATCAGTGAAGAAACAACTACTGAACGCGTGCTCGGCATAACGTGGGATCCAGCAGCAGACAAGTTCCTCTTTCAGTTCGTGAACTTGCCAGAACTGAAGGCCAAGGATCGCCCCACCAAGAGACAGTTACTGAGCGCCGTAATGCGAATCTTCGACCCGGTGGGCTTTGTAGCTTGCCTACTAATCCGGTCGAAGATACTTCTACAACAAGTGTGGCGCTCAAAGGTCGGGTGGGATGACCCGATCCGTCCCGAGCACGCGGACAAATGGCAAGATTGGCACCGGCTCCTCCGCACGAGTCAGTGCGCCGTGCCACGCCAGAGCGTGGCGAGTCGGAGAAGCCGACCGACCCTGCACATCTTCTGCGACGCCTCAGAGCTAGCGTGCTGCACGGTCGCCTACTTTGTCGAGACAGGAGAGGGCGGCTCGGACGTAGCCTTCATCTCGGCAAAGTGTAAGGTGGCCCCGCTCAAGCCACTCTCTATACCACGGCTTGAGCTGCAGGCGGCTCTGATGGCGGCTCGCCTAGCCGCCGTCATAAAGACAGAGCACGTGTGCAGGGTTGAGAGGACGATTCTGTGGACTGACTCGTCCACCGTCCTGGCGTGGATCCGGACCGACCCCAGGTCCTATTCCACATTTGTCGCCAACCGGCTCGGAGAAATAGACGAGCTGGTGGGGGCCGACGGCTGGAGATGGGTGCCTACAGCCCAAAACCCAGCGGACTTGGGGACCAGGGACGGAGAGCCCCCTGACTTGTCGACCGCCGGAAGGTGGTTCAGGGGCCCCGCATTCCTCAAGCAACCGGAAGCAGCATGGCCACGGGAGGTGAGCAGGCCTCCGCCTGACAAACTCGAGATGGAGGTCAGGCCCGAAACGGTGACGGTGACCCGCCACGCCAAAACAGCTGGAGGAGCGATGCCGAACCTCGAGCGTTTTTCGTCGTGGACCCGCCTCATTCGGACAACTGCGTGGGTCCGCCGATTTGCCCACAACTGCCGCCGACCTCGAGGTGAGGTATCGGCCCAAAATTTGACAACGGACGAGCGGGACCGCGCCGAGCGGGCCTGGATACTACAAACCCAGGCCGCGGATTTCGGGCCCGAGATCCGGCTGTTGCAACGGGGGGAGGCTCTACCACGAAACGGACGACTCTACCAACTCACCCCCCACCTAGACGACAACAGCGTCATCCGCATGGGAACACGCCTGACCGGGACGACCGACGTCGACATCTCGCCAGGCCTGCGAAACCCCATCATCTTGGACGGAAATCACCCATACACCCGGCTCATGATACGTCACTATCACGAGAGCGCGGGTCATCCCGGCACGGAGCGGACAGTAAGCGACGTCCGGGAAAACTTCTTCGTGCTGAAACTGAGACCCGCCGTGCGCCGGGTACAGTTCCAATGCCAGGCCTGCCGGAATGGACGCAGTCGGTTTTTTGTCCCCGAAGAATGGGGTGCTTATTCAGCACTATGGACTAAGATTTGTTTTTTTTTTTTTTTTTTATAATTATATAAAAAGGATGGTTTTGTAATAGAAATTTTTTTTTTTTTTTGCTTTTTGTTTGTTCTTTTGAATCTTAGATTTTTTTTTTTTGTATTATTTTTTATTTTGTTTTTTTGTTGGGGCTGAGCCTCTTTTCAACCATTCTTCAGGGGACTGGAGCTGGGTTGTAAAGGAGGGAAATGGGGAGGAGGTTGTCGGGGTCGGCATCTGGGTTGTTGTACCCGAGGGTGGAGATGGAGATGTTTGGGGAGTTTTTGAGATTATTGAAAAACCTCGTGGCTAAATCACGGATGTGTGTGTTTAGGGTGGGAGTGTTGGAGTCGCGATGGATGATAGAGTTTCTCACAAACCAAGGGGCTTGGATGATTGATCTGAGGGTTTTGTTTTGAAATGTGATTAGTTTTTTAGTGAATTTGGCGGTGGCCCAGATGGGGCAAGCATAAGTGAGAAGGGGACGGAGGAGGGATTTGAAGAGGAGTATTTTAATATTCGGTTGTATGGGGCTGTATTTATTTAATAGACATGAAATAGAACCTTTGGCTTGGCTTGCTATTCGGAGGGAGTTGGTGATATGCGCTTTCCAATTTAGTTTTCTATCCAATGTTAGTCCGAGATATTTGATTGTCTTGTTCCATTTTATGTCGATGTTGTTCATGGTGATTTGTCCTTTTGGGTGAATGCCGCGTTTTCGCTTACGCGTGAAAAGTATGGCGGCGCTTTTTGATGGATTTATAGCGATGCGCCAGGTCTCGAACCAACATTGGAGAGAGTCTAGGTGGAGTTGAAGACGATAGGTGATGGTGAGGGGGTCGGTGGAGTTTGTAAGTATGGCGGTGTCGTCGGCGTAGAGTGCTGAGATTGAGTATCTATCAGTCGGTCTTGGCATATCGCTCGTGAAGATGTTATAGAGGAACGGAGATAGAATGGAGCCTTGTGGAACACCGGCTTTCATGAATCTGGTGGAGGACAGGGTGGATTTATTTAGTTTGACTCGGAAAGGGCGGTTGTGGAGAAATGATTTGAGGAGACCGTAGAGTTGGGGGTGGAGATTGTAGATTTCGAGGGTTTTATAAAGTAGGCCGTTGTGCCATACTTTATCAAATGCTTTAGCCACGTCGAGAAAAATGGCGCCGGTAGATCGATGTTTGCGAAAGCCGTCGGTGATGAATTCGACGACTCTCAGAAGCTGGTGGTAGGTGGAGTGAAGGGGTCTAAAGCCGTGCTGTTCATCAGGGATTGCGTTTTTGAGGCCAGGTTGATCTTGGAGTCTATTTAGGAATATTTTTTCAAAGATTTTACCGATGTTAGAGAGGAGGCTGATTGGTCTGTGGTTTTCTGCAAAGAGGGGGTCTTTGCCTGGTTTTGGAAAAAGAATGATGTTAGAGGATTTCCAGGCAATGGGGAAGTATTGTAAGCGGAAGGCTGCATTGATTAGCATAGTCAGAAAGAGTATGCCTTTGATGGGAAGGAGTTTGAGGGCTTTGGTTGGGACTCCGTCAGGGCCTGGTGCTGTATTTGATTTTCTTTTGCGGATTATTTGTTTGATTTCTTTAGGAGAAGTGAAGAATTTGTTGGGTGGGGGGGAGGGGTTGAGGTGGTTTTCGACGTGGCTATTGACGAATTGGGTGTGCGTTGCTGAGGTGGTGTCAGGGTTGGTGTCAAATTGGAGTTCAAGGCTGTCGGCAAATGCTTCGGCCTTGTCCTCGTCTTCGTACACCAAGCCGGAAGGGGTGTGAATTGGGTTGATGGTAGATTTAGGAGAGCGGAGGGAGTTGGCCATTTTCCATATTGAGCCATTTTGTGGATTTAGGGTGGAGAGTTTGAATTGCCAAGTCTCAGAGCGGTGGGCCGAAATTGCTTCTCTGAGCTTGGTTTGAAGATGGTTGGCTCGCGATTTGTCTACGGGATTTCGGTATTTCTGCCATTGCCGTCTGGCGTGGTTTTTGCTCCTGATGAGAGTCTGGATGTGGTTGGGGAGGGAGAGTCGACGGGGGGCGGCAGGGGGGGGGGGTTTTGAGGCTTCGGTCATGGCGGAATTGATTGTATTGGAGAAAGAGTCGATATGCCGGTCTAATTCTGAGGGGTCGGAGATGTTGGAGGGGATGATGAATTTATCTTTGATGACTTGTTCGAAAAGTGGCCAGTTGACTATGTTATTGATTGGCGAAGGGGGGGGGGTGTTGTGAAAGTCAAAGATTTCAATGAAGATGGGGTTATGATCTGAGTTCAAGTCATTCATGGTGGTGATTGAGTGGGACCAGGGGAAGTTTTTAAAGATGGCAAAGTCGAGAATGTCTGGTCTGTGGCCGAAAGAAGAGAAGAAGGTTGGGGAGGAGGGGGCTGAGACTGATAGATTGTTAGTGTCGATGAAGGTGCGAAGTTTTTTTCCGTTATTGTTGGTGGCGCGGCAATTCCATGAGGGGTCTTTGCAATTGAAGTCTCCTGCGAGTAGGGTGGGGGTGTCGTTGTTAAGGAGGGAGTCGAAATCTTTGGTGAGAAACTTTTGGGGGGGGTTGTAAATGCTGTTGATGGTGAGTGGACCAGAGTGGCGAGTATGGATGGTGATGGAGGTTGATTCGAGATGAGTGAGGGAGGGGGGGGTAGGGTTAGAGGAGTGGGCAATGCTTCTTTTGACGAAGATAGCGGTGCCCCCTCCTCTGCCGGTGAGTCTGTCGTTCCGATAACAGGCAAAGTTTGGGATATTGAATGTATGGGAGGGTTTCAGGTGAGTTTCACTGACTAGGAGGAGATCGAGTGAGTGCCGAACCGTGAAGTCCGCCAGTTCATCTCGATCCCCTCCCAGTCCGTTAGCATTCCAGGCTGCAATGAGTAGGGAAGAGGGAAGGGTCGTGTTAGCCATTGGAGGTTCTTTAATTGAGGTTGAGAAGAGTGAAGATTTTGGGTACTTCAGAAAATATGATGGTTAAGGCTTCGCCGAAGGAATTGACGGCTAGGAGACGGGGGATGGTGTTGATTATGATTTTAATAATTTCAGCTATGTTGGGGTTGAGGAGTGAATTTAAAAGTGATGAAATACCGATGTTGGGTTGGGGGGGTTGGGGGGGGGTAGGGTGTTGGGGGGGGGGGGAGGTTGGGATGGTGGATGTGGGGGGGGCGAGGGCTGCCGCGTATGAAGTGGTTGGAGAGATGAGTCTTGAAGATATCGGGGGGTGGGGTGTGGTTGCTTGAGGGCGAGGTCTGGTGGGGTTGATGCGAGGGGGGGGGTAGTAGGAGCAGCCTCTATAGTTGGCCGGGTGTTCGCCTCTGCAGTTGGCGCAGGTGGCCGGTCCGTCTTCTCTAAGTTTTGTGCAGGTTGTTGTGAGGTGGTCGGCGCCGCACTTGACGCACCGTGGGTTAGCTCTGCACATTGTAGCTGAGTGACCGTATATTTGACACCGATGGCATTGCGTCGGCGCGTCTTTTTTTCTCAGCTTTTCGACAAATATTTTAAGTTCGAAGATGGTTTGTAAGTTGTAGATTTCTTTGCCTTCGTTGTTGTTCTCTAATTGAACGAGGACGAGTGGCATGGGGCGGCGTTCCGGTCCTGTCTTCATGCGGTTGACAGAAACTATTGGATATGTTGGGTTAAGTTCTTCAAGGATTTCTGAGTCTGAAATGTCCAGGGGTATGCCTCTGAGGACGGCCTTGATAGTTTTGTCTTGTTGAGGTAGAAAAGAGTGAAATTGGGTGGCGTTGGTTTCTAGTATACGGGTGGCGGTTCGGAAACTGTCTATGTCTGCGGTGTCAACTTTGACTCCAGATCTGGTGGTGCGGGCTGCAGAGATGTTGACTCCTGCATTTTTAAGTATGGAGAGGGTTGCTCTCCAATTTGTTGCGTCTCTCAACATGATGGGAGGGATGTTGATTTTTTTTTTTGGTTTGGGTGAAGAAGCTGGAGAGGTGTTAGAAGTATCATCTGTGGTCATTTTATTGTCGGAGTTGTAATTATCATCATCACTGTCAGTGTCGGAGTCGGAGAGGGCTTCGAATCTGTTGGAGGTTTTGGGGCTTGAGGGGGGCGTTGGTGAGTTGGCTTTTCTTTTCTTTGTGAGTTTGGGTTTAATCCATTCTGGATTGGAGGGCGGTGGTAGATTGGGGAAGTCAGTAACGTTGGCGGTGGATGTGCTAGGGGTTTGCGGAAGGGGTGTCGGGTTGAGTGTAGTTGCAGGCAGAGGGGTGGTCGAGCGGGTTGCTGAGGCGAGGTTTGAGGCAAGTTTGGCGGCTCGTGGTTTGGCTGCTAGTTGTTGGCTGATGGTGGTCGCCATTTCGTAGAGTTCGTCCGAGGTAAAGTTCTGCACGTTTTTTAGCTTGGCAGCTAGAGCGGGGTCTAAGGTGGTGGAGGTAGACATCGGTGGAGTGTGTGTAGAGCGGTCGGCTGAGTTGGGAGATGAAGTCTTGTTGGGAGCACTGGAGGGATTAGCTGATGTTTTGGTTGGGGGGGGCATAGCGGGCCTTGGGATGAGGCGCAGTGTACACTGGTGGGAGTGAGTGGAGCACAAAAAGTTATCAGGAGGCACTTTTCAGGGCCGCCGCACGTGGTACACAAAAAAAACTATGTAGAGTTGTAAATGTTGATCATAAAAAACACAATTGTAGTAGGTCACAAGATGTGAAAAAAAAAAAAAAAAAAAAAAAAAAAAAAAAAAAAAAAAAAAAAAAAAAAAAAAAAGAATTCAGCAGAAAAGTCCCTTGTCAAGGCTAATTTGTAGGTACAGTGAAATTTGGAAGAAAATATTTTAGTTGAAGTTTTTTGTATTGAACTAACCGTATCGGTGGAGTAATGCTGTCGGAATGTGCACTGAATTGCGATGTCACTGTATTTATGTGTTAGGAGTCCTATCTCAGGGCCGGTGGGGGTGACACGTGACTGTCGGAAAACCGGGCCGTTCACTTGAACACTTGAAATGACGTTTCGGGTCTTTGGCCGAATCACAAAAACACACAAAAAGGCCCTTTTCAGGGCCGCCTCACGGGGTTGTTTAGTTTGCCTTATTAGGGCCACTTAGCGGATCACGATTATGAAAAGTTGTAAACTGGTAGAAAAATGGTCACTGGTGACGAGGCACCGATCACAATTGTCACTTTATGTTGGATGCACTGTTTGATTCGATATTACTTTTGTATGGAGCGAAACACTAGAAAACCGAATTGCGGCGGATCACTGCGCATGGCGGAGCGCTGGAGAGGAGACGACCGAACTGGAGCGAGGTCGAGTCGAGACTGACGGCGCCTTATTCACCTGTATGACAACACGCGCCGTGCACCTGGAGCTGGCCGCATCACTGACGGCTGATTCAGCCATAATGGCCCTCAGACGAATGGCAGCTCGCCGCGGCCACCCGCGGCACCTCTACAGCGACAACGGAACCAATTTCCGCGGCGCCGACCGAGAATTGGCCAGCGCGCTGGCGGATCTAAGACAAGAGCCGCGGGTTGTGGAACACCTAGCGGAGGTGGGGGTTGATTGGACTTTCAACCCCCCGCTCGCCCCCCATATGGGCGGAGCCTGGGAAAGCCTCGTCCGCTCAGTCAAGCGGGCGCTCGAAGCAACAACAAAGGAACGGGCTCCGCGAGAGGAAACCTTGCGGACTACCCTGGCCGAAGCGGAATTTACGGTAAACAGCCGCCCGTTGACCCATGTCTCCGTGGACCCGCGGGACAATTCGCCACTCACACCAAACCACCTGCTGATGGGAGCGGCCGGACGACAACAACACCTGGCCGTCTACGGAGCCCTCGATGAACAGACCTGTCTAAGGAAACAGTGGCAGGTGGCGCAGCAGCTCGCCGACATGTTTTGGCGTCGATGGATGCGCGAGTACCTGCCAACGCTCGCACTTCGACACAAGTGGCAGGAGCCAGCTCCACCAATCCGCGAGGGCGAATTGGCCATTATCACCGACGCCACCTTGCCACGCAACACATGGCCACGGGGGATTATCATCGAGGCAAGACCAGCAGCCGACGGGCAGGTACGAGCGGTGCGGATCCGGACAGCAACCGGGGACTACACACGACCAGCTACCCGCATCATAGTTCTACCAACGAAGCCTCTTTGTGCACCGTCGTAGTACGGCCAAGCCGCACGGGGGGAGTGTTGCACACAGAGACTAGTGCCATGAAATAAAATATTACATATTTGTTATTTAAATTTGAAATGTTATTATTTACGTATAAATAATTATTATTTGTTTTACGCGGCGTGCCGCGGGATTGGGAACACAATAAACCTTTGCCCACCCGCCGGTACGCCGCCACTGTTGTTTAAATTTAGTGTATTTAGTGCCGCGGACAACAGTAGAAATAAACAAATGTCGTAGTCCGCGGCACCCATACAAAATTATCCCGCCAGTGTTACATTTCCTATCAAAAGGCCCTTAGCGGGGCCCGCCACTGGCAAGAAACCCGCTTAACGAACATTCCGAGATAACGAAATCACAAAAAACGAAATAACTCGAAAGAAAACACTGGCCGGATAATTCTTGTTACGGGATATCACGGGTCGCGATATTTACTACAGAATTCACTACTCGTGATATCCCCAATTGTTAATGTTAATATGATATTTAATTGTTTGTCTCCGGAAAACGGCTTCTGCCGCCTGTCAGCCCGCGACCGAAAAATGGCGCGATGTTGCGCTATCCGGCCGACAGGCGGCGCCGAACGCCGTGTCGCTTGGGGCGCGGTTAGGCATGTAAACGCGCCCTGATTGGCACGGTGGGTGGTTTTGGGGTGGCGTGCGCTGGTAACGGCGCACGTCCACTCATCTTGAATAAATAGAAGCGCACCGCAGTATGGAGGTCACTTCTCGTCAAACGTCTCGTCTCTACACAACAAACTACATACTGCGGTGCACTGAATACACCTTTAGCAAGTGTTTCATTTTGCATCCCGCCTCATCCCTTGGAACCTCGCCGTCCAGCAGTCTTCTGCCCCGACCCCTCGGTCCGGTACCGGCTTTCGTATCCGTGTCCACCGACGGTTTGGAGCGAGTGTGAGGATCTCGATTTCGGTCGAGTGAATCCGCTCGTGCCCTAGCGAACTGACTTGAGGCGACCAAACGTAATTTTTTTTGCACAATATTTAGCTAATCAGAAATCATCAAAACACCCCGTATTGCATAATCTACTGGGTTTTAAATCTGGCCTGTTCGGTGGCCATATGCCTGGCTCGATGCAATTAACATTCTCACGACGAAGAAAGTTGATTGTATTTCTGGTTGTGTGAGATGGAGCTCCGTCCTGCTGTAATGTTTAGCTATACTTCAATTCGCAAATTTTTTAACAGACTACGGTCTTCTGCAGGGATTTTTGTCATTCTGGGCAACAATTTGAAAACAACAAATATAAATAATGGGTAAATTAATAATCAAAGATGACGACCGGAAATTGTCGAAATAAAACGTAATATAGGTAAGTAAGTAAATTAGTAAACTATTTAAGCTATTGTTGGTATAATTTAACTAATTTTGTTGTAATTATATCACATTTTACGAAATGTTCTCACTTTTTTTGGACCACCCTGTATATTACAGACAGTGGACGTCCTAAAATATGTATAAGATATATGACATCCTAAAATAAGTAGTTTTTGTTCTGGTAATTTGCCGCCTATCGCACACATATTCGCATATAAAGTGTGCCCCAAAAGTCACCAACGCAACGAGAGGGAGAGGGGCGGGGAGAATTCCGATCGCCAGCAGCGTCTTTAGGAATTCAGTCGCTATGGAGCGTGTCCTTACCAGATGTTCGTGAAATTTTCCCCGGAAAATGACGAGGTGGCATAAAATGACCTCCACGTAGCTCTGACTTGACACCGATGGAATTGTTCCTATGGGGCTACCTTAAATCGAAGATATACAGTAATAATCCACCCTCTCTGGACCAATTAAAAGAAAATAAATGGAAGTGATCACGGAGAATACGTGCCGAGCAGTTCTCAGAAATTTTGCTTCCCGTTTAGAAGAGTGCCAGAAAAAAAACGGATCACATTTAGAAAAGATAATTTTTAAGAAATGAATTCACAGGGATTGCACTTAAATGCAAAATAAACATATTTTATTAAACCCATCCATTATTTTATTACATAATTTTTATTATGGAAAAGACTTTTGGGAGACCTTGTATAAGGTTGTTGAGCGATCGTGGATAACCCTCCTTGCTAAAGATGGGTCAACCAAGTGAAAGGCGATCTGGGTCGCCTTATCATTAGACATTCACAAAGAAAGGTAAACTTTTAGAAAACCAACATTCCAACATACATTTTATCCGAATAGAATGCATAGTACAGGTAGGACATGTGTTACAAAGTAATTTCATTTTAAAAGATTTTGTAAAATAATTTTAAACAAATACAGTTTAGACTTAAAAAGTTGACCAACATCTTTACCGGATATGACGGAAGTTGAAGAGGTTAGGTGAAGAGTTGAAGGATCTGGAGTACATCAAAGAGCTCCAAATAAATCCAACGGAAATCCGAGCGCTACAATTGCATTAACACCTATGATGTAAAATTCTTTGAATAGAAAGCCAAAAAGTAATTTGAATGGCCTATTTACATTATTATTAGCTCAAAAATACTTCTGTGTAGAAACTGACTGCGAATTTAGCCCCTGCATAATTAAATGGGGGGGAGATATTAAAATTTTTACAGACAATAAGCTGTCTTGGAAGAGAATCTATGTCTTCGAGTCTCATGCATAATTGTCTATTCCTCTCACGGCGCGAGTGCCGCGAAGAAAGAAAGATGGCGTTTCCCGCTTAATATTCAGGTGAAGTTGGTCAAACAAGATGGTGGGCGGGGCCGCAGATGCCTTACGATAACCAACGCGGCAGAGATGAATCTAAAACTAAAACAAATAATCTGGAGCGTAACCACACTCGGCTTTCCTTGTAGGTTCATGTAACAGAATTATCAGCCGGCTACAACTCACGGAGACGTTCTTGGAGAGGAACTGCTGGTTGTCTTATGGTTGGGAATATTAGGTGTGGGCTTATATATTATATGATGATACCATAATACGCTCCGGACGGTGTCAACTGAAACGTTATGCATTATTGTCTCCGGTACTGCATTTACATGTTTCAGTATTTTAAGTTTCAGTTAGCTGGTTTGATGTTGACTGGTTGGTCAGAATGGATGTATACTAGATAGATACATATATATATATATGTTTTTAGATGTACTACTTATATTACATTTAAAGTGAAGTCCCATTATTATTGAACAGTTCGCTAAACTAACGTTGGTATACTTTCTCCCCGGGATGAACTAAATGCATTTTAAAAATACAAAAACAATTTTTTTTTTTTTAAAATACGGAATACATGTCACATCAATATTCTTACTATTTTATTATGAACGATTCTCGAACCATTAGATCACTAGGCGAGTATTGTAACAACTAGACCGCAGTTATAATTTAAAAAAAACTGCGCATGACAATTTATGCGAAATAAATTTAAATGATATATAATAATGTGTGTCGCTCCACGCGCAAATACATCCTAGTTCTCACGTTAATATTTTAACTAAAACCATCTAGCGGAAGAATTTATAAACGACAAAAAAAGCTGCGCATATATTTCCTATAATTTTTCGCAAAATCTGCCCCAAATAAATATACTTACTCATGTCTCTCGCGCCGCACGATGTTCTGAATACACGTCATCGCTTGAACAGACGTATTTCAAGCGGGCTTGAGTACTAGGCTGGGGTGAAATTCTTCCCATACATTTCACACCTATAATTACAACTCAAGCTGTAATAATAAAAATAATCCGAAAATAGACTAGTGATTCTTTTTAAAGATTTTCCTGTTTTATATAAAAGTGTTATTATTTTATATATTTTTAAATATAATTATGTATAAAAAGAGTTTCTAAAATCGCTTAAAGGTTTTCTTCTGCTTCTTCCTTATCCCCATAATTCCATGGGGGGCCACGACGATGAAAGATGTGGAAATTGATATAATGATCTAAAATTATTAAAAAAAAAATTGGATGAAAAAGTTAAATTTAGTTGGTTATTGTAACGTATTTAGCCGCGATACTGCAGTGTCATTTATACCATCTGTGCCACGACAATAATCTTACAATTCCCTGATTCTTGGTGAGATGTTAATGGTAGAAATAAAAGTATCACAACAGTACAACAATATAATATATACAATCTGATATCTTATCTTGAAAACCGAAGAGTATTGAAAGAGAGCGCATGTGCGCTTCCAGCGTCTTTTAACGCATCCCGGCTCGCCCCCCCGCGCGCCCACTGGTCGCCGGTCAGCCTTCTCACGTCTGTCACCAAGCGGCCACACACACATATGTACACACACCTTGACAGATGTCAAATATCTCACAATTATTCAAAATATACTTATTTCCAACGATTCTAAATTATTCAATTTAAGACCAATATTGTTTATATGTAAAAAAGACATTCCCAATTTTTTTTCAAACGTATGATCATTTTCTAATAAATGATTGGAAAATATTGAAAAACCATTTTTATTTAAACATATCCAATGCTTTTTGACATCGTAACTATTTAAGCTTGGTACTAGATTTATAATTATTATTTTTGATTTTATTTGGAAAACGTATAAACAAAAATCATAATAAGTTTAACAAAATATTATCAATTACATGTTTTCTCAGTAAAAACAATATATTTGATACGGTGAAGACAATTATTTGAAAATGACTTAATTGAATAGATAAATAGCTTATTAAGACTTTAACGAATTCAACGCAGCAAAAAAAAGAATGAATTTATAAATTTATATTTTAATTTAGTTATCAATATTTAAAGAAGTATCGCCCTTAATCACAATCCTATACTGTCTAAATGGAATATAATTAGTCTTGCTTATTGTGTGAATGTTTGCGTCGAAACAGCATTAGGTATTGAAAGCGAAAAAAGGTCAGATTTGGAAAAGGTTTCCCAAATCACTTTTACAAAAAGATTTCCCCAAAGCGCCCGCTATAAATCCTTGATGCGGCCCTTTTCAGCAGTGGAGGAATTCGGTTCAGCCCGGCTTTTTCACCCACTTTTCCGGGTATCGTGGCCGGGAAGCAGGTAATGATAAAGCAAGATAATGTTAAACGGAGTAAGCCTGTGACGGTTGATGCCAGTGGTGTGACGTCCGTGTATTTAATGGAACGACCGACATTTCGGTGCAGTCATAAAAAAACAAATTTATAAAAATAATTAGTACTCCGTTGGTAATATATATATTTTTTTATGTACATATAGATTTGATTTACTTCAATTTTAGGCTAGGTCTGATCTAGGGAAATCGCCTCATATTTTAAAATGTTTTCTACAGTTTAGAAAACACTGTATAAATGGTTTTAAAAAACAGTAAAAATTTTAATGGAATGTATTATGTGTACATTTCACTGTGAAGTAAGGAAGGAAGATATTAAATTATATAACATTTATTTTCGACGTTTTATGCTTAACATCCTAGTTTATGCAGATAAGTACCTACTAGGTATATATTATTTTTTAAATTCAGTTTTGAAAATTTGACGTACGTACGGTACGTGAAAATATATATCTTAATTTTCAATCGTGTGAATATTGCGAGTATCTAAAACGTGTCAAAGAGTAATTTTGGTCTGTACTAAATAAAATATGTAGTCACCATTGTAACGGGTATGACGAATTTACGTAATCATATTTTTGTGGGGGCCGGATCTATTGTCTATACATCAAAAGTATAATATTTAATATTTTTATAAGGTGGGTGTTCTTTTCTTCGGTTCAACTCCAGTAATGTCTTTTGGACATACAACTAATATATCTCACTCTCGGTCCAAAAAATAGATAATAACGGAAATAAAGAACGTATGAGGTAGATCCGACAACAAAGCAGTCCTTCAGATGCTGTAGATGACATGTATCATAAATAACATTTGCCACAGTTCACAGTTATTTGGTGAATTTTTTCTGATAATAGAAAAAACATTTTAAAGAAGAATCTTATATAATACAGTTAATTATCAGATTTGGAAAATAGTCCCGTGAGAAGCCGACGTGAAAGTGTATATGGCTGTTAAAGTATATAAAGGATTATTTAATAAATATGGTAGAATTACAAATAAGAGTAATAACCATGTTTATTAAAATTTTGACAGCTGTCATTGTTATTTTTATTCAGTATAGTCTGCTATTTTACCAAGTTATTAAAAATTATCAAACCTAGTCGTGGTGCACATTTGAATGAAATTCTATTTAATAATTATCAGATATCTCATTAGAGACGAAGCTATTTTATTATGTTTTTTAAAGGAATGATATATAGAAATATGGGGGTAATTACAGGGCTTACGACCTGTCTTCGGTTGGCTTAAGTGATCATTTTCTCACCCCACAATCTCCATATTTATCAAATTTTAAAAAATTCTGTATATACTATTACATGGACTCGCTTCGAGTACTACTACAATATTGAAAAATATTGATTTTTCAAGCGTATTCTAGCATAATGTGTTAAAAACATTTTACAGATAAAGAATATTGCTTTAAATAATTTTCAACAAAAATCAGATTCTCATTGAATTATCAAATTATAAATATGGAGATTGTTGAGTGAGAATTGGTGAACATTATATATATAAAGTAATCACTTATGCCAACCGAAGACAGATAAATGACATCGAACGATCTTTCAAACAAATTAAAAATCAACAATATTCATATCAATACAAATGTCCAAGAACATACAATTACTGAAATTTTACCTTCAAAGGCATTGTTATTAAACACATTATAAATATATAAAATTTTAAATTAACTTTTCTGGCGTATTCTAGTATAATGTGTTAATCATTTGTCATATATACAGATAAAAGAATATAGCTTCCATATTTCTAAAATAAGATTCTCATTAGTGACATCTATATTGTTTCAGGGAAATGAATATTAAATTTCAGACCATAGATGACAACAGCGAAGTTGTAGTACAGCTCGAAGTGTTTCCATATGGCTATATATACATATACAACTTCCAAAAATGTGATGGATATGGTGAACGTTACATTGTGTAAAAGTGATCACTTAAGCCAGCCGTAATACCCATACTTTCCATATAATATAATATAAAAATAGCTTCGTCTCTATCTATTATTTGTCTTAAATTAAAAATCATTGATATCATACTCGGTTTTATAAATTTAATTCCATTTTGAAGTTCTATCACGCTTGTTGGATAACCCTATAAATATATCATCTCGGCATTTTTAGCGCTGATATGAGTGAAGATCCTATCGCGGTCAAAGCCAGGTGTTACATCCAGAACACAGACTCTTTCCATGTTGTTGTAATCTTTCTCAGGTGCTGATTTTTTCAATCACATTTCGAAAGCATCAATTGATTTATTATGTAGTCTTTCCACTCCAATCAAAATTTTGTTCTTTCCTCTCTCCCACGAGGATACAACCAAAAAATAAGAAAGTAAGGAAGAAGCCATAAAAAGTATTGCTCGATATAAACCATGCGGCAATATAAAGCATATTAGAGATTGCCCGGGGGAGACACCCGGCAACATTTCGCTACGACAGTAGTCGAGGCCAATATCACTACGACGTGACACACTCGAGTAATAAGTGTACATATATCTCACGTGCAGTGAGGGCCAGAATCAATGTTCATATTTGGAAAGGACTTCGGATCCCCCGGACCGATGACCTATAAAGAAATGAAAGGAATCTCGGACATTTTCGGGATTTATTAGGGTGTGGGTCTCTCGCTGGGGGTTGCTGGAATGGACGATGCCGGGAAGAGTAATGGCTATAGAGACCTAATAGATCATTCGACTGGCTCTCCCTCGCACCTCTTGCGACCTGGATAGGGTGAATTTCTGCCGGACTGTAACCGAGCTCTGCGACTGCGACACATAAATGTGACATCTACCCTCTCCTTTTGGGGGTGTATGATTTTTATAGCTTGTCTTTAGCTGCCTTCTGAATTTAATGTGATAACGAATCTCATGTCAAATTGTACAGGTGTGGCTTTGGTACGATGAAACTGAAGCCAACCTATGATGGTATTATGATGATAATGTTAATAATGACTGGATGTAACAAAACAAAATGTAATTATGATGAATCTAAACGAGAGTAAACAACTCTCAAAACTATTCTGGTTTGAGTGTAAATAAATAAATGTGTAAAAAAGAAAATATTCGGAAAGGAGAAAGATTTCATCTTATTTATATTAATTTTCTATACGGAAATAGCGATAGCTACATCGTCACTTTATGACAAAATAGTGTTGTCTTTCTATTACTATAATCATTATCGTCGGTCTCTCATGATTGAGGATCGTGATCTCCATGAATTTCCGCCCTCTTGACTATGCTCCTCCACTTTCCTCGGAATCCTGCAGATCTTAGGGCTAATACCAGAGAAGTGCCTGTCGCCTTTTACACTTGGACGGGGATCTTCCTCTTCGTCCATCGACGTAGCCCACCACACCAAGCCTCTGCAAACTATTTTACTATCTTGCGAGATGCCCAAAAATGCCCAAATGGTTGAGAGTCTGTCGTTGATGTTCAGCTGCTGCAGAATTGTGACATTCTTGTATCTCGCAGTCCATGGAATGTGTAACTTGTGTTTTTTCTCTCTCTTGCCTTCAGGATCCATGACTCCGCACCATATAAAAATATAGAGTACACCAGACTGTACAAGCCTGACCTTTGTTGTTTTGGAAATACCGCGGTCTTTGGACAAAAAATTTTCATACCCATACGTATACGTAGTTTGATTTCTGGCTCGTGAATATCGTCGTCAGTAATTATGGACCCGATATAAATGAAATCCTTGACAATTTCAACATTTTCTATAATAACATCTCAAAATTAATATATACTATGTACGTAGGTGATCTAGATTAGTTTTTTTCAATTGTTTTACTTAGCAGCACATTTGGTCCTCTGCCATTCCTCCGCGACTAGAGATAGTTGATCTTCGTGTCCAGATGATTTTTAACCGGTTATCACCAAGTCACCGGGACACCCAGTAACTCGATATCGTACTAACCGGAATCCGCAGAATCGATCGAATATTGTAGGATGCAAAGTTATATTATTTTAAATGTTACCGGTCAAAACTAAAAATAACTATATTTTCTTAAAAAGCAATTACTTTGTGGTTTGACATATTAGATTAATTAAAATCACTTTGTATGAAACCACGAAATGTATTATACGTCAACCGGTTTCGCTTATCTCAAGCTTCATCAGGACGTATTTAAAACTAATCATAAATACGAGAGAGACAGAATACATATACAGATAGACGGAGCATTAAGGGATGGGTAATGTTTTGATGGATATTAAATTGATTTTAAAGGAAACATACCTAGACACAATGCTCCCTATACAAGCTATATATAGCTTGTTGGTGTAGTGGTCAAGACGCTGGCCTAGTGATCTAGTGGTCGGGGGTTCGCGCCTCGTTCCAAGATACCAGCAAGATATTCCTATTTTCATAATACAAGCATTTCGCTTAGTTAGATAATAGTAAGAATATTGATGTGACATGTATTCCATGTACGCATCTCTATTTAAAAAATATATATATGTAAAACTTCGGTTGATAGAACAGTTCGCGGCAATCCGGCGGTAGAGTGTGAGTATAGAAAATAGAAAAAAGGTTAATTGTGAATTAGATTGAGTAGTTAGCTGATTGATCGTCAAGCTAAACTAATACCATGTTGATGAGTTACCAAACAATTGCACCTAGCGATACTGCTGTTCCAACAGTTTCCAACGTATTTAATGTTTAAAAATAGTTTTATTCTATATGTTATATAAATGAACAAATTTTAAGCAATGTTAAAGCAAACATTATAAAGAAACAATAAGAGACAAAAAAATGAATGTGATTAATTTAAATAATATTAAAGAATTTTTAATTATCAGATGAATTCACTGGTAAATAGTAAACCAAAAACTATTGACACAATTTCGTTCATTTTTACGTAGTGTCGAAACTGTCTTGAACATTAAAGAATGTTGTAAAAGCTTATTAGTCAAATTTAATTTTTCTAGGCGGTTACTAATGAAGCGCGTGACGCATTATCATCTCCGATTTGATAGTTTATCGTCTCAATGATCTCGAGTTCTCTCGAACTAATTTTGAAAAAATTAAACGTCATTCTTAACATTTTATCAAAAACAAATTAAAGCGTAAGTACAGTAAAAAAATCTAGAAAATGCAAGTAAGTTTCACTTAACAGATTCCATAAGGTAGCTCATTTTTATATATAAAGAAATATTTTTCGTAGTACTAAATTCCGCCCTAAAGAAGATTATTAATTAATCTCAAAATAACAGATTAAAAAAGTTTGGCGAGTATTTAAATTTACCCATTACTTTGCCTCACTCGAGACTTTGAATTTGCGTTTTTTTGCTAAATTGAACCAGCGATCTTACGTGAAAAATCCATGATTATGCTTTTAAGATTCGACGCAAATACAGCTAATTCAGTTAGAAAAAATCGGGCATTCAAATTTAAAATGAAGTTTGTTTTTACTTCTGAAATCTAGAAAACAACCTTCAAAGTTAAAGATAGAAAAAAGCCTCCTTCCCTTTCAGGATGAAGAAACTTTTCAACGCCATAATATTCGACGTCTATCTGCTTCTTTTCCGCCCCAAAAATATAACAGGAATTTAATAAATCGAAGGCACTCGACGGTTTTTTGTAATAACGAAAATATCAAACTTTTCTCATCGTGGTTTTTGTTATGCTATGTTATGAACCGTGTATCGGAATACACGGTCCCTGATCCTGAATACAGACCCCTTACAAAAACAGCATTCAAATTGAGCATTCATTCATTCTTGGAAATATCTACGTAAATATATATGAATATATTTATTGTATTTAAAATGCCACAAATACTTTTCATTGCTTGGACACGTTCACATCATTCCGTTTCCCCGCAGGAGTGGGCAGTCAGGATTCAGCGCTACACTGTTCTGTCACATTACTGCATGCATTACTGATAATTTTGGGAAATAAATATAAGTAATCCATATATTATAAACGATATATTCATTATATTTACGCTAGCGCCATCTGTGTACCAGTAGAATCTTTAATTGTTTAGATTTAAAAACTGCCACGACTATCCCGTCGTAGTCGTATTGCGATTCATTTATTACTACTAAAATTGCCATCCTCTGATTTAAGTTATCGTTCTATTCAAGCCTATCGCCTATCAGCCTATCAATCGGCTATCCACTGAATTGAAAACTCCATTTAGCTAATCCGTTTTGTACAGAGTCCCCTTACTTGTGCTGTTTTTTAACAGAATTATATTTGAAAGGTTTATTATATTGTGAACCGGCTAGTTCAGTAGTTCGACTAATTCAAAATCAAACCTTTCAGAACTCCTTACATTTCCAACGATTCTCAAATCTGTATTCGTCCCTCGAGGCAAAAATAAGTATAATTAGAAGTTACAAAATGATAAAAGTGGTTTTTCATTATAAATAAAAACTTGATTGTCAAATTACAAGTTTAACACTTTAAATTTTACCTAGATAACGAGGATGAAATTGGGACAATTTCACGTGAAAGAAAAATTACATTTACTGTAGTTTTACATATAAAAAAAAACAGGTACAACATTATTTATGGACCATAATCTTCCTTTCTACATCGCACTTTAATAATGAATGAGAATTACAGAGTATAATGAATAGAATGTACGATGTATGCAAGGAAAGTGACCTTACTATGAATGACAACAAGTCAAAAGTGCTGATATTTGAGAAGGAGGAAAACAAAACAACGTGCAAAATACTTGTATGTAATGAATTTTTGGAACACGTAGATGAGTTTGTGTATTTGGGAATAATGTTAGATAGAAACGGAAAGACTGAGAATGGTACCGAAAGAAGGGCGGCTGCAGGGAATAAAGTGAACGGCGCTTTGAATGGAATTACAGCTAATGGGAACTTGTCAACCGAGGCAAGACTAGCGGTTCATAATGGAGTCCTGGTACCGAAGAAGGCGAATGAAAGTAGATTGAATGCAGCTAAAATGAAATCACTTAGGCGTATATGTGACGAATCCATTTATGACAGTAAAGAATGATGAAATAATGTAAAGCTGACTTAATATAGTGAGTAAGATTAAAAAAAGATCACATTGGTGATTTGTTCATATGGAACGGGTGAATGAGGAGAAAATGATAAGAAAGATATATGACGCAAGTATTGATGGCACCAGAACTAGAGGACGTCCGCGGAAGACTTGGCACGACCAGGTAAACTAAATAATAGAGGATGATCCTGTTAGAAGCTATAATAACTGGCGAGCTTGTATGAATGTGAATGAGGCGAGAATTGCGTCATCACAGAAGAGTGTGGCGCTCTATTTTCTCTGCCTCCCCTCACGGGAAAAAAGCGTGATGGTAAGTGAGTATACAATAGTAGTCTGCATACAATAAACATCGTATGATAAAATCACTCTTACATTCATACAATTCATTAAAAAGGTGTTTTTTTTTTAGAGGTATAGAATTTTAAAATGAAATGAAATACATAAAAATCGTTGTAATGGCCATGGTATTAGCTTTATTGGAAAGATAATTTATGCCATTAGATAATTTTATGCCGCGGTTGGCTCAAATAAAGCGCAATCTGGAAGTCCAATTTTCGACCACTTTTTAGAGCAGCTGGGTCCGTATATCGGCAAATACGCGACGAATGTTGGCTTCCAATTCGTCTATTGTCTCTGGATAATCGGCATAGATAAGCAACATTACATAATAATAATAATAATAAGAAAATAATCCAAAAGTGTTAAAATCACACGATCTTGGAGGCCAATTCACAGGTCCATTACGCGAAATTATGCGCTCATCGAATGTTTCCTTCAATAAATTGATTGTGTGGCATGATGCACCGTCTTGTTGAAACCGCAGCTCTTCCACATTAATGCCATTCAATTGGGGAACAAAAAAGTCAGTAATCATGGATCTATTGCTGTGCACGATGGCGAATCGACTCGTTCGGGTCTTCCTCAATACTACGCTCCACTGCAGCAACAACTTCTTCGGTGCGCACTGTATGATATCTCTGCAGATGCATATTATCAATTAAAGTATGTGCGGTACGAAAACGATCCATGGTTATTCGAATTACTTGCTCAGATTAACGATTACGTCGACCGTAAAATGGACGTAGCCCACGGTAAGTTTCGTGAACTGAACCGCGAATTTCGAAATAAATTTGCACATTTTGTAAGCGTTGTTCTGGCGTAAGTCTATTCATAGTGAAATGGCAAAACAAACTGAGCACAAATCAGCTGTCAGCTGTCAAATTGGCTGTCGCTGGAAAAATTGTTGCCAATTCGAAAAACAAACCTTTAAATAAACATTCTTTATAAGTAGAACAACCATGGACACATTACGCAACCTCGATCTAATGATCTATTGATCCTTACACAAGCAGTGCTTCCTTCGTATACGATGCAATCGCGTGTATAAGTTTACTACTCACCCTGTAGTCAGAGAGTACTTTCCATAACGTTCCTCTTATCACTCTATCGTAAGTCTTTTGCAGAAGTGTAAAGGGACAAAAAGGTGTTTATATGTGTGACGTTACCATACAACTAAAACAAAATATGAAGGAGAACGCATTCTTATTATGAAGTTGCAATTATTCAGAACATAGGTCTGTGATGTTTTAAATATTAATTTAATGTATTAATTATAAATATGTACATTAAATTAGTATTTAAAACAAAATAACTAAAAAATGACGGATTATACCAGAAACATGTTTTTACAAATTTTGCTGCATTAAACATCTCTTTCTAATTTGTATACTATAAATAATATAAAAATCGTTTGGTATTTCATCAAAATGATAATTTTTGTTGTTATAAAAAGGGCAATGATCTACAAATTGTATTTCAAAACAGCAATACAACAAAGTTAAATACAAAATTACTAACTGTAATCAGATTATACCAGTCCGTCACTTCTAGAAGATATGCATAAGGCCATTTGCAACTGAGTTATACAAAAACACATTTTTAAATTTTGGTTGTATGTTGCTATACTGTTACAATCACATTACATTAATTACAAGCCATTCATCCATCGTCCCAGCAGGGTACTCATCTAATAACTTCAATGCAGGTCCATCGAGACATTATCTTCCTACCGACACACGTCTTAATTGTTCTCCTCGGTCCTGTCTTAGACCTGTCTATTTCATTTTCATATTGGATCTTAAAAAATGACTTAATTTGGTGCTGAACTATATAAACTTCCCAAGAATCTTCGTCGTTACTGCTTCGTTGTTCCCTTGTCGAGAGAATATTACCGTCACTTATTTCACATTCGTGTTGCGAATCACTAATGTCTTCAAATAAAGCTTCCGCTATAGGCTACCCCCGTTTGGGCAATACAGGAATGTCTGAAAAATTACCGAATAAAATGATTTCTTTCTACGCAGAAGTAGGTTATTCATTTTTTATTATTAGGTATATTTTTAACATTAAAATTTCTAGAAATACATTATTCGTGCTTTACAATTTACATACAATGCCCCCTGTGACGTGTCGGAGCTCCTTCGATAATCAGGCCTATTCTCAAAATTGCAATATTGAAATGAAGGTGATTGTTACACCAACCCTCAAAAATAGACAGATAGTTTTGACAGATTATGGTACGTTTATCTCCCTCACTCTCTCTCCCTCTCTCTCATTCAAATATAACACTATTTTTGAGGGTTGGTGTAACAATCACCTTCATTTCAATATTGCAATTTTGAGAATAGGCCTGAATGTCTAGGAACATCGATACTTTAATGTCGGAGAAAGTATCAAATTCCACAAATAAAGGGAATTGATTAATCCCGATAAAGGGTGGCCTCGGCTGTACTCTCGCTCTATCTCGCCCACTGTAGCCTCCTTACTTCCACTTTTCTCAGTATATCTACTGCGTCAGCCGCTCCCGATGTTCTTTAAAACCTTCTCTGTACGAAGTACAACAAAATTACTACGAAAAAGACCCCTAGAACATTTCCTTTGATAAATAATTTTTTTAAACAAGTGCATGGGAATAATTATAATACCCATAAATATTGATACAAGAATTGCTATCTTGGAGAACACATTCTTATTATGAAGTTGTAATTATTCAGAACATAGGTCTGTGATATTTTAAATATTAATTAAATGTAATTGATTAACTAATTAAATTAATTAAATTTAAATATGAATTTTAATTCATATTTAAAATATCACAGCCCTATGTTCTGAATAACTACAACTTCACAATTAGAATGTGTTCTCCTAAAATAATAAAGTTGTATCAATGTGTCCAAAATTTAATAAAAATGAATTGATAATTCTGGCGTCTGCTATCAGTTTACTCAAAGGCATTTTTGAGATTCTTTAAAAATAAGGTAGATGAATCTGTCAAATAATGGAACGATTAAATGTATTAATATCAAAAAGGTAACATATAGGTTTAAAAATTGACGCTAAAAATATTGTCGCTGTAGCATAGTTGGATAATGCACCTTCTCTGGTTAGGAAAGAGATCCAGGTTCGAATCCCGGTGGCGCAACAACAATATTTTTCGATAAAATTTATTTTATATGTATATCTTTCTAATTAATATATTTAATTCATATTTAGAATTGCTGTCATTTTAGGTTTTTAGAGATTTTTACATGATGCAAAATTACTCCCGTATTCTGTCATCTCACCCACTTTGTCAAACGTATTATGGCTTCCCCGCTGACCAATTCACGCTTGTATGACAGCGTATAGCGGTGCTTCTCAAAATGTTATATTTAAATATTTTTTATAGTTTTTTTTTTAGAAGTAATGAAAACATAAAGTGTATCTATTCGAACACAAATCACAATAAGACAAAGAACATTTCATGTTGTGTATATATATTATATGAAAACCTTTCTCTGGACATAGATACAGAAAATAAAACTTAATAAATGTTAGTTGTTAACCTCCCTCAGTGGAAGCTTTCGACCATTACATCTTCCTGATGACAATAAATGCTTCCAATTTTTTTTTCGTAATTTAATTTTTTTCAATATTTCGTATATTACGACATCTATTTTTTTCCATTATAATTTTTTAGATCATATTTGAAGTAATAACGTGACACTTCTTTCCGTATTGAGAAGGCCAAGAGAAGACGTTACAATATTATGAACTCAACAAGTCTTGCTCGTCTGATGTTTCATCTGTATCTTCGTTTGTGAAACCTACTTCATCGGCCTAATTTCCAAAATTAGAGGCATCGGAATACAATTCTTCGAAATCTATATCGCTGTCAAAAATGTTATACTTATCGTTATGATTGTCTTCTATCATCTTCTCTCTACATCTATAAAAATCTAAAAAAATATATAACACCGAATGAATAAAACAGCTCATTTACTTACGATTACACCGGACGTTACACAAATACACTGACACTTCACGAACCATAATTGGATCTAAAGAACAGAAAACAACAAAACAAATACTGACTTTTAGCAACGGGCGTTTGGGAACCACTGACCCTTCTCTGTGGCGCGATACGAGAGATGTATTCGATATTGAGGAACAGGGTGAGTATCGCTTTCTCGCTCGTATAATATAAATAACCTTAAACGTGCACTATACACATATCATATCATGATTTACGTAAAATCAATGGTTATTTACATTATTTCGAGTTTTGTGCTAACGAAGAAGTCATATATCTTTAACCTGAGCAGTGTTAGTGCGCTATCCAATGTTGTGTCGTCACGTACGTGTCATTTGAACTGATCACGTTGTTGATATATTTCGCTGGCGCGAAACCTGGAATAAGTCTGCTACTACGAATAGCGCTTAACAGGGAAGTAATGAGTTGGCAAAATAGGAATGAAAGGAGATTGAAAGGCACATATGTAGTAAATTCAATTACAAAATGGCCTAAATTCTTAACGAATAGATGAAATAATCGGAGCAGAACATGGCAAAGATTGGTGGGAAAATATGGCAGAATAATGGGAAGGCCTAACAGAAGATCGATGATGTTGAAATTATGATTATAGGAAAACTGATCTTAGCATAATGAACGGAATTAAGAAAATGTCATTAAGGGGGTTCGGGCATGTGAGATTCTAACATGAATGAGGAGAATCAGTCGAGCGAACAGTCAGCTATCTAACTTCTCAGAGTTCAGACCCACGGGACGTGTTTAGTCAAACGCACTAGCGAGAATGTCATTCATTAAACCCGAAGTGTCTGTTTAGTCAAGTTTTCTCGTTTCCAATGTTGCTTAGCACTGATATACTTGCCTTCACACCCGTGGGACTCAGCCCACTGTCGAATCGAATTGAAGCGGTCTGCTGGGATATAGTAGCTAACAATCAGAAATAGCCAATAAATTTCTGGTCGTTATTTTATTATCGCTCATATCTTAAAAGTTCGCTGATTCATAGCTATAAATAAACGTAGAATATTGCATGATATAAGAGGGTCTTGGATGGCACTACAGGTCGAGAATGCCCCAGTGACCTGGCTTCCTACCAAATTTAGCAAAATAGAACATTAATATTTGATTTAGTTCCATTCTCAGCAAAATAATTAATGCTCGCTCGACCATTGTGTAAGGAAATTCTACTCGGATTATCTTTAATAAGCTGTCTGCTCCCTGTGAATAATTCGACAGGCAATATGGCATAGATATCTAATAAAGTGCACTAAAAGAGCTATATAATTTATTTATTTATAATACTGTAGACCTCTGTGCGGTAATGACAAACCAGGGTAATCTTCTATCGATTAGGGTTGGCACAGGGCAAATTATTGCGTAATTAATTAATAATTATCTTGGTTAAGTCATCGCATTCAGCATAGACATACTGAACAATAATTATAGGCACGTCTGACCCGTAAAGGAATGCAGGTAGATATGGGATAAGCGAAAATAGGAAGGTTTGGAATTAACATTGAACAATGTTGGCTGGAGAATCGGATCCGTGGGAAAAATGGAAGACCAAAGAAATGCACAGCATCACTGATGAGACGATTTTTAATCTGATAATGATGGGGCACCCCGCAAACTTATTAACTCATGACATAACAGTAATGTACACATCCACAAATAGTCATTAAACAATAATTTCTGTGATTCATTTATCTTAATACACAAGAAATCGACGAAAATTCTCTTAAGATCGCCCGATCGCAACACAGCAAAATATCTATAGTGAGATTGATACACGAGAACACCCATACAAAGAAAGAATAGGGAGGATAAATAAACGTACCTGTCACCTGTCCTAGTATTTAACACACACAATTGTTAGAAGTCAAAAGGCGAATAGCAGTCGGGCGGGCAAGCTTTGTTAACTTCTACATTGTCTTCAAATTGAACACGCCAGAACACCTCGAGAGGAAAGGATTTTAGCAGCGCGTACTGCATATCCTGACGTACGGTGTGAAACATGAATACTCACGGACGCCATGATGACAATTGTCAACTTGTCTCAAAATATCCATCTTGGTAATTTCGCTACGTGAGCGAAAGAAAAATATTTTTAAAATTGGCATAATTATCTTTGTGGTTAAAATTCATTATTTTTATTTTTAACTTTGTTTTATTAACCACTTATTGAGTAAAAATACATCTAATGGTTTCGAAAAATATCATTTTCTTCTTCAGGATGTCCATAACCAATCAAAAACATGTTATTGTTTCTTTAACAGAATCTATTTAAAAAAAAAAAAATTTAGTACCTAACTCAAATTGTTACTTAATACAAATTTACTCGAATAATTTTTAGAATGGGAATTGTAGTTAAATTTAGTTGGTTGTTTATAATTTTTTGATTAGTTTTATACGCTTTATTATTATGTATACCGGTAGATGTATTTAAACTCAATAAGCGGTCAATGAAACAAAGTTAACAAATAAAAATAATGAATTTTAACCACAAAGTTAATTTAGCTAATTTTAAAAGTAAGTATAATACTCATAGTTTATTGTGCGGGGTGCAGTAGGACTCCACCTCTGTACAGTATTGTCTTAGCTAATTTGCTAGTCTACCATCTGCGTTAAAGTAGCCAGTTTTTTTCGTGCCGTTGTGGTGTTATTTATTTAAAATTAGAAAAAATAGATTTGACAGAAATATGTGTTGAAAAGAGTGTAGTAAAATTAATGTGAATTTTGTTAGTGTAGGTATTGAATTGTGTTTATGTTGAAATATTGAACAGCGATGCTTCTAATTAGATCAATCGATCTCTACCCAATTGAGACATATATTGAGTCCATATTTGTGTAATCTTATTGGACGTGAACGATTTCTAGTTAGTGTTAAGTGTGTTGTACAGTTTCGGAGCTAAAAACATGTAGAAACGTTAATAGAATGTTGTTATTGCTCTCAGAATTGGATTGTAGATGATCGTTCGTTATCTTGTGTTGTAACCATAATTTATTGCTAGGGGTGAGTTATTGTTATTAATTCTTTAGCTAATGTTTATTACTCCTTTAAAATAGCTTTCAGCGCTGGTTAAGTGAGTGAACAATGAGTGCATAGTAAAAGATAATAAAAAAAACATTTAGTTAAAGTTGAAAGCATACTGAGACATTGATTAGTCTCATATAATAAAAATAAATAAATAAATAATTATAATTACAAGTATATCAAGTAGCAATTAACAAGGTAATTACATAATAGTTTGTAGAGATGAGAGAGAGGGAGTTTGTAGTATTATAGAGACGCTCCCTGAAGGGAGATTTAGACAGAACAAATACATAAAGTCTCGCTCAGTACGATCACGATCTAAAATAAAAATTGAAATATTATTTACACAGAGATGACGGAAAGAGAGGGCAGCAAAATGGTTTGCCATCTCTCTCTTCCCGTCTACCTTTCTAGCATTACCCAGAGGGTCACCCATGTCCTGTTAAATCTCTAAAAAGTTTTCAATCGTTGCGTGGTAAGTCGTCGTTCCTTGGAGGGCGATTACCCGCTATAGGAAAGGAGGGTTTTAAAAATCTCATTTTTCTTCTATACTTTGTATCTAAAAAAACATATTTTAATATATTGAGCAACCATTTCGGTGGTTGCATAGCACAACCCTAATTTCACGAATTTTATGACATTCAGCTCATCATACAACTTTTTCCATATTGTGTATAAAAAATACAATTGTATTTTTTTTTTTTGCAATTAGATATATTTTTTTTTAATAAAGCAATTTATATGCCCTTTATAAAAGAGAAATTAGGTAATTCTCGTCATTAATATTAAAGGGCAAAAAAAGTGTTCGATAGAAAAAAGGAAAAAATAAATGATTTAATTAGTGATCTTAGTTAATACGAGTATGTACATAATACGGAAACGATTTTCTGCATTATCTACAAGAATTTACTGTTAAATGATATTTATTACCATTTGTCAAAAGCGGTAAATCATTGTGCTAGCTCTCGTCTCGGCACTTCCATGTAAATGAGGTTCTCCCGGGCTGACATTAATATCTCGTGTCATCCACTTCTGGACGCATCAATCACGGTCCTCTTTCTCGCCCCGTCTCTCCTCTCCCTCTGAATATATTGTCCATCTATTTCCGTTCAACGCCGACTCTTTCTGAGGAATTCGGCAGTCAGTCCCTTCTAAATGGCTTCATTTGATTATCTTTAGTGAAGTTATATTTATATTAATGGGCATTTAAAGAAACATATTATTAATTTGAATACAATTATAAGTACTTCTAGAAATCACCATCTTTCATAATCGGTCATTTTCTATTGTCACGTTAAAAGATATTAAAAAAAAACTTTAATATCCTGTAATTATCACCCATCAGGGTACATGTGCTATATATAGCCCAAGCCAAAACTTTAATAATTTTAATAGGATTAAGCCACGGAACGAGAGTGGCTTAATGTCACGGGCATCTCCGCAGGACCTTCTAGTTTTAATCGTTAGACTGTCCTTCGGTTAGAATGTCCAAGACGATTACATAAATCAAGTAAATTGAGTTATTTTGAAAATTGCGTCTATTTTATATACACCTGCATTCAGGATCCAGACTTCAGTGGAGAGAAGCCGGCCCCAATCTGACCCGATTGCTCGCCGATGACACATCGTGACGAGGCTCCGCCATGACGATTCGAGATCGAGACCGAGCATCGCCGACTCGCTTCACTCACTCTTCATACTTCACGCTCCGCTATCTTCTATACTCTTGCTATCCTGTCCCTGGCTTCAATAAACGATTCGATACCGACCGCACGTTTTGTTCCGTCACCAACGAGATACCAAACAAAACAGTTGTCAAAAGACTAACAGACATTTTATTTATTTAGTGAAAGCAATAACTCATTTATTCCATTGACTCATAGTGGGTAAATATAATACAAACAATAAATTCTGCTTACCTGCACCGGAAGATGTTTATGACTCGACCTAAGTTAAAGATCTAGTAGAGCTCTGACACGAAATAACTGGTAGTACAAGCTGAATAATATGTTCCAGGGCGATTTTGTTTAGCCGCCATTATGATTTGGTAAGTATTTTGCAGTTCACATTTGGTGATCATATTTAGTAGTTGATTATAATTTTTTATGAAGCATCTAATGCTTCAAAAGTGTGCTGAAGTTATTAAAACATTTATCTAAATAATAATGACAATGCTGTAACCATTAATGGTGATCGCTATCGTCACATGTTAGAAAATTTCTTGGTAGCTGAATTGAGTAAATTGGAACTGCAACACATGTGGTTTCAACAGGACCATACCACCTCACACACAGCCAGAGCTACGCTTAAAATTTAGCGAGAAAATTTTCCCGGCCGTATTATGTCAAAAAGTGGTTATATTGACTGGCCTCCTCAATCACCTGATTTGATGGCTCCCGACTATTTTATGCATGAGTACTTGAAAGGAAAGGTGTAACACCAATAAACTAATAACATTTACAATGCTACAGGATAATATTCGAAATGAAATTGCTGAAATAACATGCGAAGTGTGCGAAAATGTTATGAAAAATATGGTTAACGTTTAAAATATGGCACGCATTTGTGCCGCTGCCAAAAGCGGCCACATTGTCAATATCGTATTTCATACATAATTGAAATAAATCAAATAATCGATAAACAATAATTAAATTAAAAAATTGTGTTTTATTTCTTAGTTATTAAAAAACAACATCGGCCTGGAACATAATATTCACCCAGTAGTATTATAATTTACCAAGTCCGAATCTATAATTTCATAAATCAGACTGTAGAGCGCCACTCGATTGCCTGGATGGGATCAAAAAGGACTCAATTGGCGAACTACGCACAGAACAGAGAGGTATGGAGGGAGGGACACCTTTTGGTGGGTCATAGCGTCACGATGATGGTGATGGTGATGATGCCACACGATCTTGATTTTGATTTGAATCGTGAAATTTTTGTGTTAGTCGGTCAAAGATGGTAACACATCGTCTGATATTCATGAAGTGTGGCACAACCTTAGTCCGCCGCAGTCTGCAAACTGAATGCTAAATATCGCGATGAATAATTCACCTCCGTGTTATGATAAACAAACGGAGCTTCGGCTTCTCCGCAGCCAAGACCAATACAACATTAGGAATTCAGAAAACGTCTCGACAATCATTTTGTCTCATTGCGTATTCCGGTATACATTCATATTTCCTGTATTTCTTCCTGTCATTTCACATTTGACGGCGACAAAAACTGGGCTTGTTGCTTTCTTTGAAATTAGTATTTTAGAATGAGATTAGTTATCATCATTTTTATCCTATTACCTTAGGAGGGTCAAGGGACCGAAGTAAGTCTCGACAAGAGGTGGCGAGATTAGTTCCAACACTGAATGGTACGTCCGAAGTGACGTTCAATGTTATATTACTATTATTTATCAGTAGTCATAGGGGACCACATTCTTCTATCCGAACACATCGCTTGTCTCATCCACATTCAAATTGTTTTTCTTTTTTTCCAGTATTGGTTTACCAGGTCAAGTCAAGCCTTCCGCGGACGTTCTCTATTTCTGGCGCCACTTATTCGTTCTACATGATCAAACTACCTAAGCGCCCCTTTTTTAATCTTATTTAAAAGACGTGTCCAAGCCACCTCAAATAAAAATTTTCTCCATGTCGCAGGTTTCCCTTGTCGATCCACTCGTACGACCAATTGCCAAATGACGTAATATTACCTACATACGTAATATATATATATGGAAATTTAATAAATTTAAAAACCGTGGTAAACGCACCAAATCACATGACGGCCGGTTTATTTTGATGAATTCGACGAAGTAAAATGATTATAAAGTATGAAAGTCATTCTTCTCTATCCTCTGCCTCCCGCCTGCAGCTGCTTCCCGCGTCATTGGCCAAACGATCCGGAGGACAACGTACCTTTTTGACTTCTTTGGGGATTTTTTTGGAGGTTTCCCGAGTAAATTTTCGTAGTGGGTAGGAGTAATATATAAGAACGTCACTACCGGTAATTAGTATTTTTGTGGACACGAATCTGGAAGAAATGTATAGGAAAAAACATACTACGTGCAGGGGTGGTATGATACACGTGATAGATATGTAATGCTAACTTATTAACCCATTAAATAGTAGAACTCAAATAGTATCTATGTATTGTATATACTTACCAAAATTCAAATTTTATCATTTATTTATTTCAAAGGAATAATACAATTATATACATATGAATGCAGTGGTGTATCTTAGATAACTTAAAGAAATGTACATTTTTATGCAAAAAAAAACATTGCACTTAGTTGGAATTTGAGAAAAAAAATTGAAATTGTAAAAGAAAAAAAATTGAGATGTCTCTTCTCCATTCAACTCCAAATAGTCAGCCATCTTTTAGAATAATATATTTGTTACATTTCTATATCTTAACTTTTTTAATTAATCTAGTATTTCGCATGAGTTTGATTTATAATATATATATTATATATATTGTAATCTATGATGTAGGTACTAATAAATACAATATTTAAGAAGTTACAGTAATTTAAAAATGTATCAAATACGTGCAAAATACTAGAATGATTAAAAATGCAATTTTTTATTTACAATATTATACGTAGGAGGGATCGATTGGTAACTAAAAATGACACATGAGTTACATTAAAGTTAACGTTAATATTATTAAAAAAACATTCACTGGTAGTAAACTCAATTGAATATTTTCAACATACTTACTAATATCGCGAGTTTTCGCCAAGCTTGATGCCACCGAAAAATCAATACGGTAAATTCCAAAATACAAACAAAATTCGAACGTTCTAGATTACAAGATAAATTTCTCACTCGCATGTGTGGCTGTGAGAAATCTGAAGCTATTAGAGTATGATCTTGATATGAAGATAAGCACATGTGTAGCTACGTGTATTTATGAATTAACAATGTGAAAATTAATTGGAACAAGAGTCTAATTATGATTTTTTTTGGAAGATTATGTATACAGAATAGCATTATATAGACAAATTATTCATAATCATAAAATTAATTACCTAGAATTATATACTAGTAGGGGATATTAATGACTATATTAAATTAAGTAAAATGAAATTAGTATCAACAATTTGTTATAAAAACTTTGTTGGTAATTAGTAGTGATCACGAACCGTCATGCGACTGATTGTGACGTTTATTGGTAATTGAGAATTAAAGATGATTGGTAATTGAGAATTAAAGATGATTGGTAATTGAGAATTAACGATGATTGGTAATTAATATTAGATTTATTTTCTAGTATACCAGTCATTGCTCGAAGAATTACGAATAATCAGTTATTACCACACAATCACAGTAACAACAACAGGTTAACTAATGATTTTAGCATCACTAGCAATTACTAGAGCCCATATGAGCGTTGATTATTGAATAAATAAAATATTTTAATGCAGGTTGCTGATTCGGGACTTATCACCGGAAGTCGGAAGCATTGACTTTTAACAAGTTACTTCTTCAGTTAGTTCTTTACTAATCAATATTACAGGTCTGCAGATATCTGAGTAGCATGGGTCACTGTCCGAAGTATCCATGTTAGAATACGTCAAACGATGCCGCATATTTATTATTTTTCTTTATCCCACATCCGTCCACTGTTGGATATAGTTTTGAAGGTAGGTATGTACGTGTATGTATGAGAATCATAAATCTTTTACTGAGAATGACGAACAGTCTTTACATATCGGCCCATCATTCGTGTTTCAAATAACTTTATTGTTTATCTTGGTTTAACAGTTACAGGTTGATTTTTTGGTCATGTCACTTTAAGAATGTGTTGTATTATCATTATAGTTAATATGTGATTAATATTATTTCAATCCTATCCATAAAATAATTAAAAATTAAACAAATCCATATACTATTATATTGTAATCGTAAAAAAAAGCATACCAGCAACAGAAATATGTATTTGGACATTAAAGAGGCGAGGATAGAGAAAAATGTTCTTAATCGAGGGACACTGAATCTATTAATAAAATGACAAGTTGACAGACTCAGGTTCGGCAGAGGAGCGATCGTTCGGCGGGGTGAGAGGGCGTTACGGCCCGCTGATGGCGCTAGCTGCGTACGCTATGTCGTCATACATGCTGTGGCCCGTCGGCGCGTAATTACATAACGGTGCTATAGTGAACGCTGGATGGTGGGTGCTCTGTGTTCGTTTCACCATAAAGACAATCTGTACATCGATAGACTACATTAAATTAATAAAAAATAATCATACGAAGTTCTAATTGATATATTCTCAACTTTAGAAATAGCACCAAAAATATGGATCTTGTAATTAATTAAGAGAAGATCAATTGCATGCCAGTACTAACTGACGGAAACTACTCATTTGAGACAGTTAATAAATTTACATATCTATGATCCGTGTAGTAGACATAAAGAAAACTGACGAAGACATAAAAACTCTTAATAGCTGAAGTCGGGCGTGATATCACAAATAAAATTATATAACATGATGAAACAAAGGTAATGTGCCGTATAAGATTAGATCAGCGTTAACTATGCGTTAGAAACCAGAGTTCTAACAAAGAAAGATGAAGTAATACTTGATGTATTTTAATGAAGGACCCCCGGGAGAATTTTCTGACAAAGACCTATTTATTTTCTAGCGTCAGCAATTGGCGGGAAGCAGCCCAATGTAGTGCCCGGTGCGGGTGTATTCCAGAGAACGCCGGGACTTTTAAAACCATGAACGATGAGAAATTGTATAAATATATTTAAATTTTATCAATGTGTATTCAGGAGACCTTTAAATATCTAGGAGGTAGATGGAAAAGAAAGTTAATGGAAATAAGCTACTATATCGTAGCATTAGCAATCAGCGCTCGTGCGTGCAAGTTGTAATATTATTATATACTCTTGTATTCCGCTATAACCTTGTAGTGATTCATTAAAAATATAATTAAAAACAATTCACTTTGTTCAAACACCACTTTAATTTTACTAACACCAACCGGTTGCGGAACCACCGTTCCTCCTTCAGGATGTACAAGATACTAACTTAGAGTTACAGAATATGGCCAATTATACATCGGTGTCAGGTGTTAAAGTGACTGGGGGAGGGAGAGAAGGAAAAGAGACAGATGATATGGTGAAATGAAACGTTTTTAAGATGTTTAATTATTATTTATGGACTTCTCGATTTCTACGGCCTCTAAGTTATCTAAGCGTTTATCTTTGTTATCAATGTGGAGAATATTGACGCCTGTATTTTTATCGTAGCTTGGTTATTTTCAATAAAGCGATTTTTTCAGCCCCCCCCCTCCTACCCCCTCCACTAGTAATCCTCCCCCCCCCCCGCCACTTTAACACCTGATACTAATGTATGATTGCCCATATTCTATAACTCTATGTATGTTAGTATCTTGTATTCGAAACCGGTTGGTGTTAGTAAAAATAGAATGGTGTTTAAACAAAGTGGATTTAAAATAATTATATTTGTAAAATAATTATTCAAAATCGAAGACGTCTATTTTCCGCTTGTCGCTATTGTGGACTGTTAATATTATATAATACTGTTAAGATACCGCATGTTTGAGAATATGCAGGATTATCTGAGAAAGGTTCCACAGTAGTGTTGTGTTGATTTAGGACAATTGTTTCGCCCAATTGCTGGCCCGGTCTTTAGTCACCAATTCGCCTCTGACCATTTTGAGGATGTACTGTACATGATAGTATTTATTGGATTGGGATGGAATATATAATGGAAAGCTTTTGATTTAAGATCAAAGAGTTAAATTACGTTTGTTACTTTGAACTTTGAAGCGAGCAATCTATTCTAGAAGACGTGTGTGTTAATTGAATATTTGTTAAATTTCTGGCGTGGAAAGCAATATTAATTAGATTTATATTTATTAATAAACCTACAGACTTGATACCATAATACTAAAATAATACGTAAAATTTTAATAGAGATGTCCATGCACGTGACTCAAATAATTAATATGTATAATGTCAAGTTCTAAGATGAATGAGGTTAGAGATCATTAATTGTCATGGCGGTTACTTTGTGAAGTAACAAGATTATTTTTATTTACACAACAAAACATAGTATTATAAATCAAACATAACATACGAAACAATCCATTCTTTCGATAGTCATAGACTAAAACATTTCCACTAGGTACCTTATAAAGGTTTAATAATTTACAATTTGGAAACCGTTGAAATACAAAAGAATTTAAATTCGGTGAAAACGCTAATTAACAACATAAAATTCCCTAACACTTCGCCTTTACTGCTCATATTTCCGTTAACGACTACTAGAATAGACTGCAATACTGAATTTAATTTAATTATCACCTGATGATGAGAGGGATCGCACCTCTCGAAACCAGTAGTTAAAATAACCCAACATGTGTGTAATATAAAGTTTTGTTGTGTAAATTAAAATAATGAGTAAATACTAATTAAATGTATTAATTAGAAAAATATACGTATAAAATCAATTTTATCGAAAAACATTGTTGTTGCGCTACCGGATTCGAACCTGGATCTCTTTCCAAACCGGGGAAGGTGCATTATCCAACTATACTACAGCGCCAATACTGTTGACGACAAATTTTTGAACCTATATGTAACACTTTATTACTGTTACTGTATATTATCCAACTATACTACAGCGACAATACTGTTGACGACAAATTTTTGAACCTATATGTTACACTTAATTACTATTACTGGATAACGCACCTTCCCCGGTTTGGAAAGAGATCCAGGTTCGAGTCCCGGTAGCGCAACAACAATATTTTCCGATAAAATTGGTTTTATATGTATACCTTCCTAATTAATACATTTAATTAGTATTTAAAATATCACATACCAATGTTTTGAATAATTACAACTTCACAATAAGAATGTGTTCACCTTAATAAAATAATGAGGTTAGAGGTCGTCTTTTTTGTAGCCGTGTCTTTTTCGTGCCTCCTTCTTCCAATTCGATCATGGGTAGCTTGCCTTACCAAGGTCCAAATATAATATTTAATCGGTTCACTGTCTCGGCGGTCGTAAAACTGAGTATGTTATCTGTACAATGGTGTATTATTTGACAGATCCAAATCAAATTTTGCATAGTTACGCTTTAGGACCCTGTGGAAAATATAACAAACACCACATATCTTGCCTCTGATCACCTCACCCCCATCGCCCAAGATACAAGTGAAAAGCTCCAAATATTTCGTAATTAGTTTTTTAGACAGCAATAAATGTACGCTATCCAATTTTTGTTCTTTAGGATAGCATTATTATTAGGTTTATGGGGAGGTGGAAATACCACCTAAATAAAGCAGTTTCCTTAAATCCTTCGGAGTATCACTGTGACCTATCGATGTCATTGACGATTCTTATACGCAAAGCTAAAGGGAAAAGTCTTCAATTCGTGCGACTTCCCAATTCCGACCATTACTACTTACGCATTCGCAAATTTATGGTAACTCCGCGAGCTGTGGAAATGTCAGATCTCGATAGAATAAAAAATGAAAGCGGTAGGACCGAAGTAGAATTTATAAAAAAGCTGTGATGGGCTGAGTGGGCTGGTCAGTTTAACCTTTCCCATATGGTGCTAAAATAATAATATATATATCAATTATTGTGAAAATGTGCTAATAATGAGAAAAAACATTGGTCATACGGAACGTCAGCACAAAGACGCATAAAACACGTCTAACTCGGTCAGCGTACGCTCTGGCCTCTGTCACTAACTAAAGTTACGATCGGCATCCGGCACCCCGCGCCCCGCACACTATGCCCGCCGCACCGCTCAACACGTACAAATACATGTATGAATTGACAAATTCACGTCAGGTTCTTCGAGAAAACATTTTTTATGGTTAATATATATATATATTGTAATTATTTTATCCTATACATAAATATATTACGGAGGAATACCTAAAATGTGAACTCTGTATTTAATATATTTATAGAGATATTTATATAATTAGAGACATGTCAACAACTGCTGGGATAAAAAAGTTCTTAGATAAGTTCGTCGGTTAGCGTAGATCATTCTAGACCAATGACAAAAATGGTTGAAGAAAACAGGTGGATGTGTAGGACAGAGCTTAGAGATCATTAAAAGAATATTTTATGCAAAGGGGAATTAACGTTGGGCTTAGAAGATTTATGAACATAATTATGCAGTAAATACAAATTAATATATCATTATAATAAATCAATTTTATCAAAAAATATTGTTGTTGTTACCGGGATTCGAACCTGAAACTCTTCCAATCCGAGGAACGTGCATTATCCGATTATGCTATACCAACTTAGTGGATTGACGACAAATTTTCGAACCTATATGTTACACTTTTCAAATGAATACATCTATCGTTCCATTATTTGAAAGCCATCTACTTTGTTTTTAGGAAATCTCAAATACTTTTGAGTAAAGCGATAGCAGACGACAGAATTAACAATTCATTTTTATTAAATTTTCGTATTTGAGATTCCGTAAAAATAAGGTAGATGGCTCTTTCAAATAATGATGTATGTATGTATAAAATGTATTAATATCAAAAAGGTAACATATAGGTTCGAAAATTTGTCGCTAAAAATATCGTCGCTGTAGCATAGTTGGATAATGCACCTTCCAAATGCAAAAAGAGATCCAGGTTCGAATCCCAGTGGCGCAACAACAATATTTTTCGATAACATTAATTTTATATGTATATCTTTCTAATTTATGTTGGATGTATTTACTGAAATATTACAGGTTTCAAGAATATGTTCAAGAACACACAATTATTGGATTTTCACTTACAAAAACAATGTTTTTAAACAAATATTACATATCCCATAGAGACGAAGCTATTTTTTATTATATTTAGCGGAAAATATATGGAACTATAGGTAATTACAGTAAAATAAAAAATATATAAAATTGAAAAATATTGATTTTTCAGTCGTATTCTAGTATATAATGTGTTAAAAAAAATTATAGATAAAAAAAATTTCGTAAAAGAATTTCAAAAAAATAATATGATATATATGTTGTTTCAGGGAAATGAATTATCAAATTTAGTCCATAGATGGCGATAGGGTAGTTGTACTCGAAGCGAGTCCACATATTAACATATAAACAACTTTCAAAAATTTGATAGATGTAGAGATTGATGGGTGAGAATAATGAATGTTATATTTATATAAAGTGATCACTTAAGCCAGCCAAAGACAGGTCGTAAGCCTTGTAATTACCCATACTTTCATATATTTTCCATTAAATATTATAAAAAATATCTTCGTCTCTGTGAGATATCTATTATTTGTTTGTTACAGGTTTAATTGAGGCGGTAGAACTGTCTTACTGCATGGTTTGGGAAGGGTTAAATTCTACTCTTTCAGGGAAACGGAGCCAATATAGTTCATGCAAAAGGGATGTTATGTGAGAGAATTGAGGAGTTCTAAAGTGAATGTGTTTATTGCTTCTTTATTTACGTACTGTAATATGTGTAAAGCACCTGTGTAACATTGTTACGAGAATGGCTTTATTTACAAATTATCAATTCTTATTATTTAATTAAGCTTGACACTGAAGGTTTTGGTGAGCAGTAGAAAGAGGTTACTTACAAATTTTGTCGAGATTCACGATTCTCTGGTCTATCATTACTTCATCTCCTCATATTGGTAACCTGTCCACTAAATCGTTTGGACGTCCTGGGAATTATTTCTACCCTCGTATCTCAACCCTCGGGACGTATCCAATAAGTCCGGCGTCCATTCGGGTTGGAGACACCTCGCTGACCCTCGATAAATCAGCATCTCTATCTCTCTCCATCTTCACCAGCCCCACCCTTCTGTCTTATTCTTGGATCCTCAAATCCTGATCCCCGAGCAGCGGGAGCTGTACCCGTTATTTATTACTCGTCTCGAAATATATTGGATTTGTAGTAAAAATGCAACCATTATTTGCGTGACGCGCTTACAAATGATTTGTCTTTTTTGTCACGGGCATTTAGATATTGTGGTTTTTTTTTTTGAGTGGGTAAAAGGAATCGGAGCTCACTTCCATTTCCCCCAACCCCTCCACTTCGATGACGTCGCAATATAACATTATGAGATGGTTTTTTATAAAACACGAACCACATATTCCATTACCCATTACACGGCTTTTTACTTTCAGGGCGCAGTTTTTCAAACAGTTACAAAAATAAATATATCAAATATGGGAAAGTAATTATGGTATATATTTATAAAACTATATTGCGATCAAGTTTTATGTAACGTTCGAATTATTCTTGGTAAAAGTTCGCCAATAATGTCGGGAAAAAATATATCATTCACCCAAAATAGTTGGTGGGTACCTACCTACCTTCTGATATAGAATTGAATTAATATATATATATAGAAAGTAGGTACCTATCTAGCTTACTTGATGCATTAAAAAAATGGTAAGTCCAGAAAGTGATATGTTTTCACATCCAGTCAAGTGAATATTATTGTTTATTCGAAATGTATGGCGCGTGCCTTACTTTCGCAGGCCATCATCAAAACAGTGGCATAAATACATTAATTTATAACGTTTAAATATATGAAGATAGAATTGTATTGTATATATTGTTCAACTGTCCCAAAAGTATTTTTAATAATAAAAATTCTGCAATTAAACAATGAATAGGTTTAATATAAAAATGTTTATTTTTCATTTAAGTACATTCCTTGGGAATTGTTCTCCACATATCGCTCCGCATTTACGGTTTTCACTCCAATATCGGCAGTTTTACTTATTTAAGTGGCCATTAAGGTAGAAGTGTGCCTCATCTGAGAACAAAATCAATCAAGTTGAGCCTCTTTGTATTATCACTTGCTTTGACTTCAATTCTTGCATCAACTGTATCTTGCAAGGGTGAAAATGCAAATTTTTACGCATTATGCGATGTATGTAACTTCTTGGAACATTTAAGAAACTTGCCCTTTTCATCTAACCTAGAGACCGGCAGCCTCGCGAACTGACTGGCCCACACTCTCCACATTTTCTTCGTTTCTTAATGTTCGTGGGCCTTTCCGAGGTTTGATCATTATCGATGCAGTCTCTTCAAACTTCTGTAGCTATGTTTAAATGAGTTGAGTACTCGGTGCTTCATTTATGTGCGCAATAATGCCAGAGTTTTTGTAAAATTCACGCACACACCATGCACGCTCCGTTTCCGAGAAATGCTCCATAGCGACTGAATTCCCAAGGACGCGGCTAACTCCTCGACCTTCTACCGATCGTTGCATTGGTGCAGTGAATGAAACAAAATTAAAAAGACTTTTGGACATACTGTATTATCTATCGTAAACCAGATACTGGAAGATCCTCAACAATCGACGAACATGCGTGAAATGTAAAATTTTGGATGATACAAGAATTGTATAACACGACATTGGAATAAGGCACTCTATCCTCTGCGTCTACCCCGGTGGAGAAACGGCGTGATGGTACGTAATAGTAAGTTTACTCAGCTTTTATAGTGTTGTAACCAAACTCGACATATTGACATTAGAAAGATATTTTGTTTGGTATGGAAACATTACACGAAAACAAACGTCTTCAATCTATTTTTGAATAACAATATTATCATATACATCATATCATATAACATGTCATATCATATAACACGGTATTTTCTAAACTTCAGCAGTATAACTGTGCCATAATGGCACTTGTCACCTTTCAGACGAGCCTCAAATCAGTTCGGCTAATAATTTACCGCCGTTTCAGCTGTCAAATTAGACAAAAGGCGGGCTCTGTGTCCCGTCACCGAGACCAAACATATATCTGGCCATTTCTGTCACGGAACTTTATGAGGCTTGCGACAGGAATTCTCACGCGTTCTCTAACTGGCGCATCGTGGCGAGGTGTCATTTTCGAATAAAGGCACGTCGGTTCTTCAGTTTAAATTCAGGAAAAAGAAACAAAAAACTGAATGGACCGACCAGAGAGATTAATACTCTATTCCGAGTCAACCTGGTTGTACGTATTTTATTTTTAAATTAGGTAACAAAGTCTTCTTCAAAGTAACAAATACACCATTATTTATGTTCATTTCTGACGCTGGGGTATAAAACTTTTTCTTTGTTACTCACGTGCTAAATGGACGGAAAATAATGGTGATAGGTGGTAGCCATTGTCTCAAAACAAAGGAGTTTATGTCTCTTCCATTATTTATAGTTACATTTCTTTCCACAGAAATTGTACGAACCATTTCCTTTATAACTGTAATAATAACTCCTTTATCTCTGCTGTAACTGCCACATGATAATATGTGTCAAGAGAATTAAATCATTACAAGCAGAAACCAATCAGATCGCTACTATTACATGTCGGCCGCTGAATATTATTTCAATGATTTAAATAATAACGTAATTTACAAATGTGCCGCCACCTGGTGACAGATAATAAATACTACATTTTAGATAATTATTAATTACTTTATTTTTAACCACTTATGAGTTAAATTCAATACACCAAACCGGTTTCGGAAAATAAATTTTCCTTCATCGGGATGTCAAATAAACGAACAAAAACCATATTTCAAATTGTGCTAATGTTTTTAAATTCATTTTTCAAAAAACTTAATTACAATGAAATATATGGAATTATCCTAGACGCAACATGACGACAAGCATATATGCGTTGCAACTGACTGAAGAGACCATAGAGCTGGCGGAGAGGGCAACCTAGGTCAAAGGTGGACGTGCATTACTAACCATTATGTGTCAATCCTGATATGAAAGAAGGAAAAAAAGGAAGAAAGAAAGATTTTTTCTTTTTTCACATATGAATTAAATTTAATTCTTGATATTTATTTGACAGAATCTCTAATATCTTGCCTCCTATATCTTGCCTGATCATACTAATTACCAGTGGCGTGCAGTAGGTATAGTTATAGGTTATGCTGTTACCAATGATATTATACAATCATATCTAATAAATAAAATAAAAAACTACAATGTTATTCTCATATTTTATTTATACGAAATGGAGTTTATTAAATAATATCGTCTAAATGCCGTCCATTTCTCCCAAGACACTCTTGCAATCGGAATCTTAAATTTGCGAACACGCGAGAGCAGAGCGCTGGTTCAATGGCAGCAACTTCACGGCGGATATTTTCTTGTAGGGTCTGAATTGTTCGAGGATGCTCACTGTAAACTCTCGACTTACGGTATCCTCACAAAGTCGCATGGTGTGAGGTCCGGTGACCGAGGTGTCCAGAGTATGTCGCCGTACTTGCTTTAATTTATTGGGAAAAATTCTCCTCAGCTTCTCCATTGGAATTCTAGCTGTGTGTGGAGTAGCCCCGTCTTGCTGAAATTGAGTTCTGTTATTGAACCCGAGAAACAGCTGCAGTTGCGGTACCAAAAACTCGTTGATCATTCGGCAATACTGTGACTGTTTCTCGCTGGTTAAAAAAATAAGCGCCAATTATCCCTCGGGCAGAAATTGCACATCACACTGTCGTTTTTGGACAATGCAAACGTTTTTGATGGCGTTCCCTTGGGTTTTCGGGGCACCAGTATCTCATGTTCTGTTTATTAACATAGCCATCGATATGAAAATGTGCTTCGTCAGTAAACAATATATTTCCAAGCGTTCGTGCTGTTTCAAAACGTTCCAGCATCGTTCTCGCTAAGGTTTCACGTAAAGAATCGTCATTTTCGTTGAGATACTGCACGAATTGTAGTTTGTATGGGTGAAACTGTAGTTTTTTTTTTTTTAAATAACGTGCACTCTTGATTTTTTTATTCCAGTACAGGCTGTAATCTTCCTTATCGGTTTACGCGGATTGCGCATAATTTCACGTCGAACTTGAGCCACATGTTCTGGCTTCGCTGCTGACGTTGGTGGTACTTCTTGTCTGAACTTTTGAACCCAACACCAGATAAGTTGCATGCTCGGCCCATCACTTACTCGTCGAATATTAAAGTGAGTACAAAAGTGCGACGCGCACGAACCAATGAATCACTGCAGTTTAAATATTGCTCAATCACGAACGCCCAGTGCACTCCAGACCAGTGACTCATTGCGACTGGCAAATATGCAAATCACGCGCGTCGAACAATACCCCTCACCCTGATGGTTTTCGAGTAATTACAATTTAATCTTAAAAATTTTCCACTGGACACCCTTTATATCTAATACAATATATGTACTCTCGTTTTACCAACGTCTTTAGACAAAATAATTCTGTCGTTTATACGACCCTACTACTACTACTTTAGAATATAAAATAGAGTTCATTTTTTCATTTATTGTTTGAAAATTCTTCACGTAATAACTAAAGGAAATAATTATTTTTATTAAAGGTTAACGTAGGAAATAGTTCTGCCAATTACTTTTTGTTTTTCCCAAATCAAAAACCAGTCCATGCACCAAATTTAAAGAACAATCATGAAATCAACACGTTAAAAACAGTAATATAGTAAAATTCGCGAATTAGTAAAAGAGGATGTAGACACTTCAATGATTTGCACGCAGTTGTAAGCCTTTCCAATGTTATTCTGTTCAAAAGACTCCATGTAAAATGGATCAACCGAAAGGAATTTTCGAATAAATAGCCATTTATATATGACTTGAGTAATTTCACTTAAAGACAGAACAGAGTAATCTGAATAGCTCGATGCGGTGAATACAAAAGAGCGCCAAAAGAGTACAGCGGTGAGTAGTCGTGGTAGTTTTTAGAACTAAGCATTTAAAGTCTCTACTGGTACAAATATGGCGCTAATTGTAAAATAATGTTTTCGTTTATGTCAATCCAATTATTTAATTCATATTAGTTTCTCAAAATTTTTAGTAATGCACAGTTTTTTTGTTTGTACGCACTGCACGCCCGTGCGAATTACTAAAGGAACGTCTAGTAATTATATTATATGACGTTTCTGTACAATAACGCACGTCATTCTCAGTATACGAGTACGTAATGAATGGGTTTAATAAACCGAGCCATTGTCCCAATAAATGACCATTTCCTTATACCGTATCGTAATTTCAATTGACATTAGCGGTAACTTTGAGTAACGAGAATTATCTTTTACATATGGAAATACATGGTGACAATAAATAGCGGTACACGTACATGTTATATTTATTTATTTAACAATGTTAATGTTCCCCAAACAGGGTGATTTCCGTTCCAAGGGATGAAATACAGTACATATACATACTACATTACTTTCTGAAACATTTATTATACAGTTATCCATAGATTAACGGAACCGAAGTGCCCGGTTCAGTAATGGAATCTATGTTAATATATGAAATACCTGGATTATAAAACAAATTAGATAAATCACTTAGAAAGATAGATGAGTACTAATCCGGAACTTTCTATAACCGGTCTACTGTTTTATCAATTACACTATCGATTATCATCTAATTTATTATATATATCTTACTTTTTTTGTGAGACATCTATTTTTTCCTAATTGAGTCATGGTCAACTATTTAATATTAAGTACAGCCTGCTGTAGTATAGTTGGTTAATGTACCTTCCCCGGATTGGAAAGAGATCCAGGTTCGAATTCCAGAAGCAACAACAATATTTTTCGATAAAAATGATTTTATATGTATATCTTTCTAATTAAATACATTTAATTAGTATTTAATAATAATAGTAATCAAAACTCTTTTAGGACTACTGTCTTTTGTAATACAGGGTACTGACTATTACCGCTGTACAATTTGTCATAACCGGTTAAAATTATTAATTCAGAACAGATATCGTTGGGGCTAATTTTTTACCTCGACAAAGGGAAATTATTTCAAAGGAAGTACAACAGAATGTAGCCAATGATATTTTAAAGTTAATTTTACTAACCCAATTATATTTAGCTTGGTAGCTGAGCGGGTGATACATTACCCACCGATCCAAAGGTCGAGGACCCGCATCTGGTAGCCATAATTCAATTTATTTTTCGTAGAATAGAGCATTAGACTTAGTTTAAAATTGATGTTTCACATTTAAAGAAATATTTTTTAATGAAAATATGCTATTACTTAAACGTCTGTATGATCTGTGACCCGCACGTTAATGAAACAAATAATATCTTGATTCGTGCTCAATGGTCGTGTGACATTTTAAAAGAACTTGACCCACGGTATGTAGAGCACAGACAGAATAGAAAAGAAAATAAAACTCGTTTTTATAAATATTCACTTTTGATTTGGGACTATGGTATATGGTAGTCAATTATAGGATATAATCTCGACATTCAAAAATTGAGAAAATCCAGACAAGTCCATTAGAGAACTCCATTTCGAACAAAAATTACCAAACTTAATCTAATACATTCTGTAATTACATAATGAAATACTTATACTTACATACAGATTGCTTGCTGCGGGCGGCTATTGTAGATGCTTTGCGGTCAACGGTAACCGCTGCGCCGCCAGGGCTTCCGTAGAATCTATATTTCAATGCGGAAATTCCTTATTATATTGCTTTAATAATGTACCTTGTCTTTATTTCTAGTAAGAAAAATCAAAATATTAGTAATATGTACACTTTAGACCTATCTTAAATTGATGTGATTATCGTCAGAATATTATTAAAGGAACACACGAATGATATATTATATATTAATTTAAAGAAATGAAATAATATCAACTTAAAATATCAACTGAATACAATATTTTGCATAAAATCATGTTGAACTGAAATGTTAAAATTATCGAGTAATTATATCTAAGAATTATATTAATGACATGCGTGACATCTATTGCACAATGCGGAAAGATTGTAAATGAACATTAATATTGATTTTGGTATTTTTAAAGGACACTAACATATGCGGATCCAGATCCAATAGCGACGTGGTGCAATCATATTATTAGATCTTGATCTACAATGAGAGCTAAAATTTTAATCTTGCGGTTTGTAATTCAAAATGGGTAACATCTTGTTTAAAATATCCGTTGATTAAACTAAAAAATATTTCTATAATGTAATGAATTTCTGCGCAATTCTTGTCACTGTGAAATCAGACGATTTGGAGTAAGGATTGGCAACCTGCGGTCTGCGAAAGACTTGTCAGTTAACCAACAAACCGGCCCGCGGGACCGATTTTTTCTAAGAATGAATCAAGTAAAATTAAAAGACGAACGAGTGTTAACTCATTTAGAAAATAATCTGCCATCATCAACTGTAAACATTTATCAACATATTAACGAACTAGTTAAGAATATGCAGAGTCAAATGTCACATTAAAAATAAACAATAATATGTTTTGAATTTTTTTAACACATTTTTGTTATGAACTTGCAATTTCAGCGCATGATTCTGTGATATTTTTTAAACTGATTAAATTAAGCAATTAGAAAGATTTACAGAAGAAATCTACCTATCAAAAAAAAAATGGTTTTCTCGATAAACGGATTTTTAATTTTATATATCTGTAATATTAATTTGTTTTAAATTTATGAGTTAAAATATGTATATTTATTACAAGTTAAATTTAATAATATTTTGATAATTTATAATATATACATAACACTTTTTTGTAATAGATCACCTCAAGGATACTTTTCATCTTTAAAATTAGTTGATAGAATACGTGGTGGGTAGGTTCTTAATTAGAAAGAAGCATTTTCTAACCGTGTATTTAAATTATACGGCCCGCAATATAAAAATATATTGTCAATTGGCTTCAGTTAATCAAAAGGTTGCTCGCGCATGAATTGGACAAGTAAAACATGTGTACTCCAGTAATACGCTTAAGATAATAAAATAGTATGAAACAAATCTAAATAATATTAAAAACAAAATGGTGTACCGTCTTGTCGCATGATGCGATGCTGTTTATCATCTAAAGCCGCTTTCTCACGCCTTCGGTGCCCTTCACGCAAATGAGATCACAGCCTCAAATTGGATTCTCGCTCTGCTTGCTGAAGATGACCTCATAAGTTTACTCTAATCTCGGAACAATGTGAAAACATTCATTTTCTGGTTTATCCAAGTACCTGTCTGGTGCCCTAATGCGCTAAACCACGGGTACAGATAAAAAAACGTAGTATTTTAAATAATTAAATTATTATTTATAGCCATGAGGCATTAACCGACGCTTCTAGAATGTCTGATCCTTCTTTATGTTTCTTTTTATTATCTCAAGAGTGCGAAAATAAACTAAATGCGGTCGCTTAGGAGCGAGTGTAGAAAATTTGTGGACGACACAAAATACAGTTAATCTTTGAAATGCCACGAGCGCGAAACGCCAAACTTTGTATGCCACGCCATGTCATAAGCGTGTTAATGCACACTTTTGGCAAGTTTGCAGAGATTGAAGTGTCATATTTGTAAGTCATTTTGCCATTTGTGGACGACAGATTACAGTTTTTGATAGACAAGTCAAGATACTTAAAACCTAGTTTTACTCTATGTGGTTTCTTCTATTTTAAATGATGCTAGCACTTAAAAGGTTAATTAATTAAAATTAAAGAATGAGAAATTAGCAAAGATCGAATAGTGACTATTTAACACTTGCAGCGTCCCCTAAGGTTGCATTCTTAACTTTATTTAGATATAATACAAATTGTAAATACATAAATTTTTACACACCTGCTTATATAAGCAGGTATACAAACTCAAAATAGTGTAAATAATAAGAACATAACAGGAACACGAATAAACAAATTAGGAATAAAAATGAACGATACAGTGAAGAATGAACAAAATACTAGAGCTGTTTATAGAATAGTCGATAGAATAAACAAACGAGAAGGTCTGTTTATATGGAAGATTTGAGCCAGGAAAGGGTGGTGAAGGCGAGTGTCGAAAGCAACTGGAGCAGAGGGCATCTGCAAAAGACTAAGCATAATCAGATAGACCAAATATTGGAGAATTAAAAGCTTCAACAATCGAAGAGCCTGCTTGAGAATACGTATCAAAGTGGATAAGGCAAAAGTAGTGTGCCAGAACAGAAGTGGGTGGCGTTCTATCCTCCCAGCGGGGAAACGACATGATGGTAAGATAGTTAGTTAGATACTCTCAACACAACATAGTGACAACATTAAAGTACGGTATATGCTAAAGTTATTCTGGGTTAACCATATTACCATGAAGACCTACTAAGACGCATGAATAAGTCAAAATAATTACAACCATCAATGGAATAAAAGCTGCACACTTAGGACCCATTTCATTCTCCTCAATGAGAAATATGATCTCTTACAATAACATTTTTATTTGTTAATTTTTTAATTCAAAATACATCTTGCACAGCATCAGTATACTGCATACATCCAAATCACATACAAATCTGTCGAGATTAATGAAGTCGATTCTACTAAAAATATTAAGGTCCCCGGGTTCAAGTACTGGTGAGAGTGTTGTTTTTTCGAAAGAATAATTTGACCATTGCCAGTGACAAATTTCTTCTTCTTCTCTAGTCTTAACCGTTCAACGTCCGTTGGCTATCGTATTGGCAATCATCGCATTGTTCATTGCGGTTCGGAATAGCTTCACAGTAGACTGGCTAAACTATTGCTTCAGGTTATTTAGCCATAATACTTCATCCAAGGCCCTAATCTTTTGCATTATGTGATGCTAGATTTTTTGGACGTCTCATTACATATTCAAAACATTGAAATAATTTCTTTTTTTTTTTATTCATCCAAACATTGATTTAATTATGCAGCCAAAAAAAAATTATGGCAAACAAAAGTGCTTCAATCCGCCGTCTTGGATTAAAAGAAAAAAATTCAATTTTCGACATACTTTCAAATTCTGAAAAGAATTCAACACTTTCGGTGGCAATATTTTGTGTACACATATCTCACGCCTTGCGCCAACTATATATGAAAGGAAAATGTAAACATTTTGGCAAACAAACGTGGTACAAGCCGCCATCTTGGTTTCGATTTTCGACATACTTTCCATTTATAAAAAAAATTGAACACTTACACCCAAAATATTGTGTGTCCGCATGTCTTATGTCTGATTTCAACTATATAATAAAATCAACTATACTGGCTTCAACTATATAATTTCTATGTTTTTAACCCTTCCGTAGCCATGCAGTAACACAGATCGATTCTTGCTACCGTTAGATTGCATATGATGAATATTCAGTTATATTATTATATTTATAGTAAAAATTTACCAACTATTTACCGCCATTGAAACTAGCGAAGGCATTTTTTTCTCACCTAAAATACTTTAAAATTACACATTCCTCACGGTAACACAAGTTGACATTACGACCGCGTACGTGTATTTTCTATCATGGTATGCCGAGGGTTAATTCAAATTTTTAACGTATTGTGAAAGAAAACTCTATTGAAAATAATTATACGTCAGTTGCATGCAGTGTTTACTAATATCATATGAATTGACTTTAGTATTCCGGCATGAATCAGTGTGCATGATATCATGTAGTATTTTTAGTCGAGATGACATCATATTTATTGTTTTAATCTATGTAGATTATGCACTCTTCAACTCGTTATAAGAAACTGTTCGTGTGGCCTTAAATACCAAGCAAACGAAACAATTTTCTCACATATTATATTTTATTATACATACATTGTAAATCATATGTTATATTATCATAATTATACTCAAGCAACAGATAATTAATAAGAAGATATCTTTATACAATGGCCATTGAATATTCTTCTCGTCAACGCGGGGTAGCATCATATGAAATCAGCATTTTTCTAAAAATAGAATACAATTTTTGTACTATGAAAATAAAACTAACTTGCTAAACTAACTAAAGAGGCGCGAACCCCCGTCCACTAGATCATTAGGTCGGCGTACCACTACCCCCAACAAGCTACTCGTTAAATAAATCATTAAAATTTATTTGCAAAAAAAAACAAGTTTTTAATTACAATGTACAAACAATGACCTCAACCTAAAAAAATATCATGCGTAACATAAAATTGTTGGTTTATTTATCTTAACAGGTAGCAATAATATTCTTACAGAAATATCAGAAATTCGTATTTTGATAAAACTTTTCATTCTTATCGAAAAAGGTTAATGTTTTATATTTCATATTGTATATTTTAAATGTATGAAGGAATTATGAAATCTATATGTATGCAAAAATACACCGTTTTTTGTCGATTTGTACTTTAATAAATCTAATCTTATTTGCAATATCATTATTAGTATTATTTGTTTAAAAAAATTTCACGAGACATAATAATACAACAGTTAGATTGTACTTTTTGAATTAACTCCAAAATCATGAACATGGTCAAGTTTTTTCTTCCTACTTGCAACATTTTATTTCTTTACTGTCTTACCCCAATTAATTACTTAATTAATTGACTCTTTGTTTTTTATTAATTTACAAAGACCTTTAATATTGTGGGACTAACTAACTATAAGCTCGTTATGTGATCAATTTATAATCTATGTATTTCATTAAAATAATATCTGATATACCTACTTAGTCAGAACTGATCTAATGAAGACGTCTACATGCATAACAGCTTCCTCGCTATCCTATCCACAATTTGCCGATCTATTTAACGAAATTACTAAAAAGAATATGTAGAAGTAAAGGCATATGATTATTGTATGGGACATATATTTAATTGATGTATAAATATTAATTATTGAACGAAAATAATGCACTGTCCCCCTCTCCCTCCAATTCCCCACCCGGCCTCACCGTCGATCTGTTATACGTGTAAGGTATAGATTACAATATTATACTAATTTGAGACTTCGCGTCTGTACAGTATCGGAACCTTGGACGAAATAGTAAATAAAGTATATAGTCCACATTTTGGAGATGTCTACAGAATCCGGATTATGGTGAGTGCCAAATTCCTTCCTGTTCTGAATTCTTCCGGCATCAATGCTCGTACACGGAACGATTATCATAAAAATGCTAAAAAGTGATAAAAATGTATTAAATAATTAATTACGAACCTTTTAATTAACTATTATTGTGGAAATGGTGATAATAAGAGCATTTAGAATGTAAAATCAAACTATTTATTGATATTTTTGGTTTATAAATGTCAAAATTGCCACGTTTACTCCCAAAATGTAGGATGATGATTTTAAATGATTTTTTCGAAGTGTCTCGTCCTTTTTCGAGCTTTAGACAATGAAACTTCTGCGAGATAACATTCCATCTTCTCAACTCTGACTTTCAAATTGTATGGCTTACAATTTAAAAACTTTAATCATGATATAACAGCAGCGAAATTACGCAACAAACTGATCAAATATACAATTTGAGCGACCATTTTGTTTTGTGACTTTTTTGTATGAGAAAAACTTTTTAAATGACGATTGCTGTCTTTGCCTTAATGTGAACTTTATAAATACTATTTCTATTATATTTGCGATTCAAATATTTGTTTACTAGAAGACGGTGAATGTTGTCAAATTTGCGATTCAAATGTGATTATGTTTATAATCTGTACATTTTTTCCAAGATTGAGTTCTTTCCTCTTTGATACGTACTCTAACATATATTTGTAAAATCTTCACCGTATGATATATATTTAGAAATTATTACACACATCGTTTAATTTTCTTTCTGCATTTTCTAAACGAATTCGTGTTTTAAACTCAAACAAAAGACGCCGACGAATTTATTTTTTTCCGCCGCAAATCGTTAACTTTCACGCGTCTAGCCAAATACATTATTTCTTTTGAGGACACAGACGAACAAAAAAAGTTTATGACATCATTTGACGCAATGGATAGGGAAAATATCGTAAATGTGTTTCTAGATAATTTTCTACTTCTTGCCACATTAAAAAAACACCGTAGCTAAGCAGAATTTTTTGTCTAACTGTGTTGAAGTTATTTAAATTATGATTGACTCGAGATTATATTAGAAGGCTTAGATGCTGTGAGACAGAAGCTCCTAACTTCTTCTAGTCTCACGTGTGTTGGTCGTGTGTCGCAGTGTAGGGTGTCTGTTGTAACTAGAGCAGGGTATATAAATGAAAGAGCACTTTCGTTTCGTTTATTGAGGTGATGAATTAATACAATTTAAATACTTGGTTGAACTCTGGAGTAGTTCGCTGGAGATGCCGTTGAATAGCGATGCTGATGATAGGACGGCCTGCGGAGAAGTGATCGCTAATTGCTTGGCAGTACCCATCTCTGGTGCATAGTGTTCATTGGTCGCTCTGGTTCGAGCGCTAATGGTTGATAGGTAAGCCCTTACCCGGCCATGTCTACGGGTGCGAGTAGGGTCATCACGACTATAACACAGACATATTCATATATATCTGGCACGACAGCCTGGGATGGTCTTTGGACTCATCAAGAAACCTTCTTCAGGCTTGTCTATCTTCAGTAAGCGTTCTCTAGTCTATTATTCCTATATGTCCTGACATCCGAGTTGATGCAGTCCAGTGGTTCATCCGTATCTCTTCAAGGAGTCAAAATAAGCAGGAAGATATCGGAGAACTTGTAGCTTTCTGGTATTTCTGTTAGTGGCTATGGCCAGAATTTACTTTACAATGTTGAAATTATTCATCAAAAAATGTAAAGTTGTCTACCAGAGCTAACAAAGACATATTAATAAAAATGATTTAAATATGAAGGTAATTTAATGTTCCAGCGATGTGACATGACATATTCTCAATAAACTCGATGAGATGACTAATCAACGTGTCCGTACGAATTTCGTGAAATCACCACTGAGGCTTCAAATCATCGTATTTGTTTCGACTCTTGTACTGTAACCACATTAGAACAAACCGACAAAACTATAAAAGAATCTTTATAGCTGACCATATATGAACTCTTATTTCGCTTTGTTAGCAGGTAGTTAACTTAATTTATTTAAAATTAATAATATCATGAAAAATCAGTCTCGAGTCTCGGGTTATTTTTTTTTCATAGTCCTGGAACTCGTGACAGCTAAAAAATCATGAGATTCCCGGATTGTCTTTTGTTTTTCGAATAGGTAACCCTTTTTTCAGCAATAGCCAAGTTGACAGCTGATAGTTGATTTGTGCTCAGTTTGGTTAGCCATTTTACTGTGAATAGACTTAAGCCAGAACAACGTTGCAAATTGTGCAAATTTATTTCGAAAATCGTGGTTTACTTCGCAAAACTTACCGTGCGCTACGTCCATTTATCGGTCGACATAATCGTCCATCCGTGCAAGTAATTCGAATAACCATGGATCGTTTTCTCACCGTGCATACTCTAATTGATAATACGCATCCGTAGAGATGTCGTACAGTGTGCACCGAAGATGCTGTTGCTGCAGTGGAGCGTAGTATTGAGGAGGACCCGAATGAGTCGATTCGCCATCTTGCACAGCAATTGGAGCTATGTCCATCCACTTTATGGTAGATTATACAGATCTTGATTTACAAGCAACATGCCACATAGCGCGCGCCACAATCAATTTATTGAAGGAAACATTCGATGAGCGCATAATTTTGCGTAATTAACCTGTGAATTGGCCTCCAAGATCATGTGATTTAACGTCTTTAGATTATCTTCTATGGGGATATGTCAAGTTGCTAGTCTACGCCGATAAACCAAAGACGATAGACGACTTATTGCCGATATAAGGCCCCAGCTGCTCTAAAAAGTGGTTGAAAATTGGACTTCCAGATTGGGCTTTATTCGAGCCAGTCGTGGCGCCCATATGCGCGAAATCATATTTAAACACTAGTGGCATAAAATTATCTTTCCAATAAATCCAATACCATGGCCATTACCATGATTTGTATGTGTTTTATTTCATTTTAAAATTCTATACCTCTAAAAAAAATAGCCTTTACAATACATAGTAAAATAACACTTAGTTCTACACACGTGATAGCGTTCGTTCCTGTAATTAATTGCACGCTTTTATCAAGTGGCACAGTTTAAATTGAAAGTATTCGGAGACATCTTCCCCCTGAGGCAGCCCTCTTCATAGTAATAGTATTTATGCTGGAAGTCAATGTTTCACACAGATTACAATCTTTTTTTTTTTTTTTTACTACTATCAGATTTACTTAAAGGTATTTGAGATTCTGTAAAAATAAGGTAGATGGCTCTATCAAATGATGGAACGATTAAATGTATTGATTTCAAAAAAGGTAACATATAAGGTCGAAAAATTGTCGCTAAAAGTAATGCCGCTGTAGCTTAGTTGGATAAAGCACCTCCCTCGGTTAGGGAAGAGATCCAGGTTCGAATCCCGATAGCGCAACAACAATATTTTTCGATAAAATTGATTTTATATGTGTATCTTTATAATTAATATATTTAATTCATATTTAAGATTACAATCTATTCAGAGTGCGGCAGCACGGAGAAACATAACAATAATTTCCTTGAAAGAGTAGAATTAAAATGGTGCTATTTGTTTTGGCGCCTCTGTATCTTCGAGAGCTCTGCATTTCAGACAATTTGAATGGCAGACGTCAAACTGTCAGGTCAGCCTCTAGGAATGGTTATAGAACCGACCAGCCGGTATCAGAAGTTTAAGTTCAGTGAACGGGCGTCGGCGGTGGCAGGCCCAAAAGCGTTCAGCTCTCTCTCTGCCCACCGTCGTAAGAAACAGTAACAAAATTATATCCAAAAGTTCACAAATAACAATTTTTTATTTTAAATTAAACAGTTTTTCTGTAAAGCACAGGTGATTTTATTAAATTAAAATGACGCAATAAAAATGATCCAATGTTATTATTATCATAATTATTAACTACCCTTGCAAAATATCTGTATGGCCGGGGGTAGCGGCTGCGGTGCGGTGGACGCGAAGTTCACACTGACGTCGGTGTTTGCTTATAAAACAAAATGGTGATATATCGTATCTTGTAGTACATAATGTGACAGGATCCCCTAATTCTGATTTAAAGCATTATTATCTCTTGATTTATGACGTCAATAAATTATATTGTGACGTGAACCAATTCAACACACATCCGAGATTGTCTGGTGATTTATACGAAATAAAATCCCACCCTCGGAGAATCAGCTGACTCTGGGTGGCGTCGCTCGGGACCTCCTGACCCCGTGCCGAGACGAGAACTGATATCAGCAAAATACAGTTAAACAGTAAAGTAAATTATCTTACTAAAGCTACATTTATCGATTATGCAGCAATCATTACTTATTAATACAAATTACATTAATCAAATAAACCTGAACCTTTTCCTATCTATATATCTATCTAATTAATTTAATTTATATCTATATAGCTCTCTAATTAAACACATAACTATGTTCTGAAATATGTTTTTTATTAAAAATAAAATTATTATTATATTATTACAGCTTTATTCAAACTTGTGGAGGTCGAACGCGCCTCGCAGTTGCCTGGTTGGTAAACTAGACTCGTATCACCCTTAATGCTATAGGAGCTTGCCATAACCAATCACTTCTCTCTCGGCCGGCTTCTTGACCAGACCCCTAACTAGCTTCAAGTCCTTATTATGTGTATTTAACAATAATTGTGTAATTATCTTGATTAAAAAACTTGTACATATTCCATACTACTCAAGTATTACGATAAAAAAAAATTATATATCAATTATTTACGTAGATATATTTTTAAATAATAAGCGTTTCCGACTGTGGATTAAGTATTTTATACCGTGTGTGTGTGTGTGTGTGTGTGTGTATAGATAATATCTGTCAGCCAAGTCAAACACAAATACAAAAAAATAAATCCCACGTAAAATATTGTATTATGTATAACAAAGATGATTTGTAGGCGGTTGATAATCTCTCACAATCCGTAATTTTGATCTCAATGATTTAAATCATTGCTTGAAATGACGAATGACGACATTCGCGATCTAAGCAGGCTTTTAAACATGACGAAACTTAAACGAATGCACTATGCGGGCACACGTTGTCTCAACATATCTGTTTTCACAACGTCCATCTTGTTTTTCACAACGCGTTGACAGCTCTGATCTTCGCAGCTGACTTCACACTGCATGATATTAGCTGTCATATCTATTTAAATTGCGTACGAAAATTGCCAAACTGTCTATCATCTTAAATAAAATATACACATATTATTATTTTTTATTAATCATTTGGAATATCAAACATCGAGGAGAATATGAAGGATGTTTGCGTAAGTCAGGAGAGCGTCCAAGATAATATCCTGGCGCTTTTTTACAAATTAATAAGAAAATCTGTTGGAAAATTTACCATTTTATAAATAAAAAGAAAAACATTTTGTTTAAAACCACCGATACCTATGGTACCTTCTTCAGGAAACAATGTATACTAAAATTAAAAATACAAGCTTGGATGAAAACAAAACTATAAAAGTGATGGGTAACTAATTAGGAACAAATTTGAAAGGTGATTATTTGCAAAAAGGATTTGGTTGGTTATTTATAATATTTAATTTGCTGTTAACATTTTTCATTTGTGTGTAAAATTTCTAAACCCTTGTTAATATCAAAAGAATGGCTTGTGTCCAAAAGATGATTGTTGAATTGTTTCGTTTTCGTATTAATACACTTTTGGCGCGCTTTAGTATCGGCGCGAAAATGTTGCGGTGAGTCATGTATCCCGCTCCAGTCGATTCGTAACCTAGTGCTCGCCATCAGTATGAACTTGGCTCCTGGCACTATTGCGCGGTCAGTGGGTTAATGTTGGGATTTGACCCAGACAACAACATTAATTTCCAGTGCTATGATGCACTGTATTTAGTGCCATTCGTATGGATTTATTACTATTCTATGGATTGTGTGCATGCCTTGGGCGAATTCACCGCGCACATGCATACTGTTTGTTGTCTTGGTGGCGGCTACCAAATTCTGATCACCCAAGACTAGTGGTCCTTCAATTAATATATTCATTTGAAAGGAAGGTTATTGATAACCTTCCTATACCTATCATCCAGTTACATTCCACACCTAGCGGTAATTCTGACTCACAATCACAATTATCGTATATGATAGGATACGATACAACCCGGAGATTGTACGAGTACACTAACTAACTTTCCATCACGCCATTTCCCCGCAAGGGTAGGCAGATAAGATAGAGCGCCACACTCCTCTGTCCTGACACACAATTCTCACCTCATCCACATTCATACATCTTCTCACACAAGCTCGCCGATTGTTGAGGCTTCTAACAGAACCATCCTCCATTTTCTGGTTTGCCTGGTCGTGCCAAGTCTTCCGCGGACGTCCTCTATTTCTAATGCCATAAACACTTGCGTCATGTATGACCAAACCACCTAAGTGATCCTTTCTTCATCTTACTCATTATACATCCTTATTTTATCATTCCTAACTCTGCCATATATACGCTTAAGTGGTCTCATTTCCACTGCATTCAATCTACTCTCGTTCCTCTTCTGTCAGCTCCAGGCCTCACTTACATGCATCAGTGTCGGTACCAGGACTTAAGTGTGTACCACTAGCCTTGCCTCAGTTGACAAGTTCCAATTAGCTATAATTCCATTCAAAGCGGCGTTCACTTTGTTCCCTACAGTTCTTTCGATATCTTTCTCAGTCTTTCCGTGTCTATCAAACATACTTCCCAAATACGCAAACTCATCTTGTTCTTACTATATAATGGTTAAAACCGCGTAGTACTTATTAATATCCATATACCTTTGCAATACAGCACGTCCCAATGTAAAATAGAAAAAAGGGTAAATTTTTTTAATTACGCCACTGGCGGTCATTTTTTTTTTGTTATCATTCAGATAATATGCAACATCCAGATAATAATCCAAAAATTGTCAGAGATGGTAAAAATGTATAGCTAGCGATGGGCAATCCTTCGAATAAAATATTTTGTTTCATTTTCATTCAATAAACGTGTAATTTTCTGGTATTATTCATTATTGGAGAACATATATATATATATATATATATTTTTTAACCCCTATATCCAATTTTGTATCATGTAAAAAAAAGGTTTTGTTTTAATTACCGTAATATTTTATTTAAAATTCCCTTTCAAAGCTAAAGATAACATGCATAACATCACTATCGATGCTAAAGATGACATGCATAACATCACTATCAAAGCTAAGGATAACATGCATAACGTCACTATTCAAGTGATGTTATAATTCGCGACAATCCGACTATAAAAATAAACTAAAACAAAACCCACACAATTTCCGGCTTTATTCTTGTTGGCCGCCTCTGTAATACATTGAGTTATTATCTAAACGAATTAGCTTGTATTATTGTTCAATGTATTCTATTTAAAACATGTGTATAAAATTAATGCTTAGGGGTATGTTCCTTCAAAGAAGGTGGATTAAACAGGAAATAGGAGGAAAACAGTTCGGAGGCAGGGGTGGGTACACCCGGGTACGATTACGGTTAGTTGATCGATGGCTTCGATTTCGTTTAAATTTTACAATAATAATATTAATATTCATCCTACTTTAATCATCAATTTCAAAAAAATCTGAATAAATACAAATTTTTATTACATCGTTCAATAATCCACTTATGTTTCAAAAAATTGTACGCGTAAAAAATGTATTACTTAATGACTAGAAGCTTTTATGTTAATGTTTCTTAGAGAGACATTATGATGTCATTATCGATTTAATTGAAAAATAATGTGAAAATATGTTTTTAATGCCATAAATATCTTAAAATAGTACCATTTTTATGAAATTCATATTAACGATTTTTAATTTGTAATTGGGTAGATTGTCTCGTAAATTTCCTGACTGACCTTAGGTTGTCGATCTACCCTTGATCGGAAGTATAACAGTCGAAAGTGTTGAACCTTAGCTTTGTGTCGTCATCATTATCAGCTGTTTTCTATCCACTTCCAGATGATGACCTCGTCAAATGTCTCTCACTTTCGCTGTCCATTTTTAGTCACCGCTCCGTACTTCTGTAGAATTGAACGATTTCGTCAGTCTATCAGATTTTAGGGTTTAACTTTTTTATTATGTACTATTTATTTAATTCCGAAAAAACTTAACTGGTGTTATTTTTATATATTACGTTTTATCAGTTATTATTGTTGCGCTGTTTGTTTCTCTAGAAATAAAAATAAAGTATTACGGTTATTAAAACAAAACTTTTTTTTCGCATACACAAAATTGTATTATAATCAAGATATTATCTAAGATACTTCGTGAAATTATAGGGGTTAAGAAAATATAAAAAAAGGTGTTCTCCAATAACGAGTAATACCAGGGGCGTACACTGTATACAAGCAAAAAACTCTGCATTACTAAAAATTCTCTGTTATTGAATAACCCATAAGTTATGAACAGACGATTTATTATAGTAACGTTAGTAGTTTAGTTTTTAGTTGCGTAGTTTTAAATGCTACCACCACAATCCAATTGTCTACTGAGTTATTATTAATTTATCGCTACTATAATTGCTAGCCGCAGTTTTTAATTTATCGTTCTACTCGAGCCATACAATTGCTATCTACTGAATTAAAAATTCCACTCGGCGGAGTCAGAGGCGAATAAGCTGATCCGTGTTGTAATGTGATAGCATTTTTTCTCGGTTAATTAATTATTTTTAAATTTATTTTGGCCACACTGTATAAAATAAGATGTTTCTAAATTATTAGGGTCCCAAAAATATGAATCAGTTGTAAAAAATTTACGATAAATATCAACCGCGTGACATCACATCGGGGTGTGAAGTCGGACCGACCCAAAGTCCCCGGCGGGGGTCCTCGCGGCACCCCGAGGATAATTTGATCAATCGCCTCCCCTTTCTGTATCCTTTTTACTAAAAACTGATAAAATAGCCATAAAGGGTAAACCCATAAAAATTAAACGCCTTTTCGGATCTCGAGTGCCTTTGTCGATGTTATTCCATACACATTCGGGTCAGGGCGGAGTGTTATTCGGTTTAAATAACTCATAAAATTCAAGTGTCACTTTTATTGCGCGTGTTAAGTTCGTTCACAAATGCGATGCATGTTAACCCGACTCAAAATATTTTGATGTATTTAATATGTATGAGATGAATAATAATTAAGGTGCTTACCTGCATAGTAGCGCGTAGTCACACGACTGTTAACAAGCATTATATGAATATGAAATATGGTGGAAATGACGTTTCAACATCATTTAATTTAAGATTGAATTAATGTTTTACGTTTATGTGCAAATTCCTAATGGCCACTCTCTCACTCGAGATAATATTTGGGGTTTAGCTGCCATGAGATTCTTTGGAGACGATTCATGGCTTTTGTAGTCCTCGTATACACACCGTGTCTCAGAGATTCGTCGACTCGCGCCATACATCAAGTACGTGAGACGTCAAATATCATTGTCGATCGTCAGTTGAATCTAAAGTTTTTGAATCTCCCAGCAGCATTTAAACGATATAATTGTAATTTAATGATTTATATTAATTTGTCACTAAGAAAATATCGGCAGAATTTATACGATAAATGGATGCAAATCAACATGCGCACTGAGACTGCCATCCAGGAGGAAGGCTAAATCTCAGAAATGGATGATGTACAGTGCGATGAAGATTTTTAATGAAATGCCAGAAAACATAAGAAAGGAGGAGAAGTTGTAGTAAGAAGGAACGATTTTGATCTCTTTTATATTAGAGCATATATAAAAATACTTATGCATGCACTATATTAAGAATAAATAAATAAATATTAATGTTTTATGAATGATGTCTAACTTTCAGAATAGATAAACGGTGTCCAGTGGGAATTTTAAATTTTTTATTTCCGTCTCTCGAATATTAGCGGGGCGGGGGTCGCGGGAGGGGTAGCGTTTGTTGCGTGGTCTTTGTGGATTTGACAATAGCCATGAGTCATTGGTCGGAAGCGCACCGTGCGTTCGCGGTTGAGCAATATCTCAAGTGTGGCGATTCATAAATTCGTGCGCGTTGTGCTTTTTGTATACTTTTTAACAGTCGACAAGCTATGAGCTGAGCACTTAACTCATCTGGTCGTGGGTACAGAGATTCAGACAAGAGGAGACAATGGTCAACGTCATCAGCATGTAGCTCGGGTGCGACAAGAAATCCTCGGGAATCCGATAAGAAAGATTGCAGCTACTACAGGAATTAAAAAGTCAACTATACGTGTGATTTTTAAAAAAATCTTTAACTTGAGTTTAAGTTTATCAGATGAATTCTTTACTTGGATTGTCGTATTACGATGTACGTTTTCATCATGAGCAGTAAAATTTTCTCGGTACTCGTAAATAGATGAAAATCCCCGACAGACAAACTCGGTACTCGTAAATAGATGAAAATCCCCGACAGACAAATCTTCTCTTATTTCTTCATTCTTTACTCTGGCATAAATAGATCTGCCACATATACGCCTGAGTGACCTCATTTCCATTGCACTCAGTCTACTTTCGATCCTCTTCTGCCAGCTCCAGGCCTCACATCCATACATCAGTGTCGGTACCAGGACTCTATTGTAAACAGCTAGTCTTGCCTTAATTGACAAGTTCCCATTAGCCATAATTCTATTCAATGTGCCGCTCACTTTATTCTCTGCAGTCACCCTCCTTTCAATATCTCTCTCTGTCTTTCCGTTTCTATCAAACGTACTTCTCAAATACACAAACTCTTCTACTTGTTCTAAACATTCATTACCTACAAGTATTTTGCACGGTATATTGCTTTCCTTCTTCTCTAATACCATAACTTTCGACTTGTTGAGGTCGCTTTCCTTGCATAGATCGTAGAGTCTACTCACTAGCCTCTATGAAAACTGCAACTTCACAATATTAAAATGTTCTCCTTAATTATTCAATATTGTTATTATTATTATTAGAGATCTAGAGGCGCTTCATGTTCCGAAGCGTAAGCGAAGGCTCTCAATGGCCATGGAGTACAACCCCTCGAGGGTTTAATAAGTTAATAACAAACTGTCCTGTTCTCGTAGGTAGCGCCCAACTTCAAACAATTAAAGAAAATGGATTACTGAATATCTTTTGAAAGAGCTGCGCTTAACTTGAATTGTAACAAACTTTATATAATTTTAAAATTCCCGGAAGCCCAAACAGTTTATTGCCGGGAGCTGACTCCAGAACAAAAACAGCGCCAGATGTTAATTCCCGCCATCATTCGCAGCTGATGCACTAAAACCTTGGCTAATGCTCCGTCACGTGGAATGGACAATTTCGGGTCAAAAATGCCGAGGTTTTACAACACATCGCTCGTAAATCTTCGGCAGTCTCCGTAATCGCGACTGTCCCGTTCTCACTTTCGAATGGTTTTGGAGGGAATAAACTAATATCTGTGACGAACTCGAACACGCCGTAGGCGGGAAGAATGGCAATTCGAGAAAATGGCGACTCCTTTGTGTTGAAGTTAATTCTAAAGAAAATTAATGATTTTCGCAATAAAATATGATCCTCGGTTCTCGTTTTCAATAGAAAAATCTTATTTTTGTCGTCTTATTGTTAAACGTTGAAGAAATGTTACTAAGAATCTACATTTTTTTAAAGACGAAGATAGCTGCGGACCAGAAAACAAACGACGCATAAGTATAACGAAAATTTACAAAAGTCAAAACTTTATAAAATATGGAAATACAAAAAAATCGCGGTATATTCAAAATAACCAAGGTTAGGCTGAACATTAAGGACAGACTCTCAACCATTTCCTTAAGACGAGTGCTATAATATTTTTGGCTTCTTGCGAGAAGAGAATATAGCTCGGAGACGATTGTTGACGAGTCACATCGAAGTACAGAGAGGAAATGGAAGACCCCTACCCATTGGACCGACTAAGTTGAAAAGGATCGCATCTGCAGGATGCCAGGAAAAAAATCTGATTCATAAATAAATATAATTTAAACCTGTAGCTGTGATATTATGCACTTGTGTATTACCTCTGAATTCACACCTATGGGCCAACTGGGCCAGTATTCGAATATCCTAATACCAGTTGGTTCAATATATATATTTTTTTTTCCAATTCCTTAGAGTCTACTCTACATATGGCTAGACCGCCAAATCTACTACTACAAGTGCATCAGCGCTAATCGCTTTGACACTTTTACTAACTACCTTATTGTAATAAACATCATAAGTGTTTTATATTAATATATGAATTGGAATCGATTCAATATGAGATCGGAGAACAATTTATAGTGTTGCTATAATGCTATAATGCTGTTAATGGCGGGAGATTGTTCCAGAAACTTTGTTGTAAAATAGACTTTGCTGTCTCTCTTTTTCTCATTCTGTTTAGTCCCACAATGATATCCTTCACTGACGACGAATTGTTTATAATTGGCTGTGGCAAATAAATGAATAAAATTTACCGCCTTAAATTTAAAATAGATTTTCCCTAAAATAACGCAGGTATACGATGTTTTAGACAAAAGTATATTATATAATATTGTTATTTCAGAGTGAATTATGAAGACGATATTGTAAATTTTGTATTAATAGGAAACATTTGATAATATAAAGCTTGCGGCACTTTGAGACTTACTCTCATTAAAAATATTAATTGAAAAGATACAAATTTGAAAGAATATTAAGAATTAATTAATTAGTATGCCTGTATGTTTCTTTGACGTACAATTCTCAGTGAAATTAGATTCATTTATATATTTGATGAAATTGTTAGGGAAAATAATACAATATATGTATATATGTGGGAGCAAAAATTATATTTTATCTAATCAAAATGGAGTAAAAATTGGATACTGAAGAAGTCGTAGAAATTAGGAAAAGGATTGCTACAGTAAATAAAACAAAAATAATATTGGAATGTAACATATAATCCTCTAATAAGTGAAAATTGTGAAGTCCATGAATAATTAATAATTTTGATATTTCTGTCAGTAAAAATGAATATAATAATAAACTATTGGAAAAATTTACCTTCAGATTTGATTGTTTTCCTATTGGAAAAATGTGCCTTCAGAACGAAAAAGTCACATATCAAACTAATTAATTCATATATCAAGTTTCTTTAAAATTTGTGTACAAAGTAAGCATTAGACACAAAGTATTTTTTTGAAAGTTATAGTAATGATTATACAGAATACTTAACTATTTTTAAACTAAGCTAAACGCTTGTGCAACAAAAATAGGACTAACTTGGTACGTTAGACTCCTGAATGCCCTACGATACGATTAGCCCTTTAGATAGCTTCATCCGCCGCTCGGAAAATAATATCCGTTCCCTTATCGATTCAAAGTTAAATAAAATGACAGCACGAGCGTAATAATGAAGCCTCGATTACAGCCACCGTACAATTACCCCTTGAACAAGGTTCTGGCCTATTGCGGGGGTAATTTTCTGATTCGTAATGCCGCGCGTATTCAACCCCGTCTCGGAACCAATTAGGGGTAATGTCTCAGAAAACTCTGCACTTAAGATTCTGAGCGGCCGCAGAACTTGAAATCGGGCCAAGGGGCGAGCGGTTGACTGGGGTCGTGATGTGAGCGACGTCTCTCCATCCGTCAGCATCTCGTAACGTCTGAAGACAATTATAATCAAAGAGTTTGAGATGCTTTTTACTTTACTCGCGATAATCGTCGGAAATATGTTAGATTTTTTTAACATTCTCCATCAATTTTTGATATGAAACAAATCATTGACGGTATATTTTTTTAACTTAGGTAAAAGTTAAGACAGAAACGCTTACTGTGTAGTAATAACTGTTGATTCAGTAGAATAAGTAGCGGGTGTGAACATAAAATACTCTACCACGTTATAAATATAAATTTTTTAATCACTAATGATAAGCTAAATCTAATTCCTTTACCTATGTACATATACACTAGAAACTAATCCTCCAACAGTTAAATAACACAGTTACAACCTCAAATTCTTAATCGGTTTACTAAAATGTATTTGACATTCCGTAAAAACACTGTAGATAGCTTTCAAATAATGGAACGATATATGTATTAGTTTGAAAAAAATGTAACATATTGGTTCGAAAATTTGTCGACAAAAATACTCTCGCTGTAGCATAGTTGGTAATGCACCTTCCCCGGATTGGAAAAGAGATCCAGGTTCGAATCCCGGTAGCGCAATGATAATTTTTTTCGATTAAATTGATTTTATATGTGTATCTTTATAATTAATACATTTAATTAGTATTTTAAAATATCACAGACTTATGTTCTGAATAATTACAACTTTACAATAAGAATGTGTTCTCTTTAATGACTTAGATCATAACTAAAATAATAATAATAATATTGGATAATTTTTATAGCTCCATTTATGTTAAAAATTTCACCTCAAAGGCGCTTTACACATAAACCGTTTATAGTTCTACATTATCTTTGTTTTTTAAATTAAATAATGTTATTTGAACATATGGAAATGATTTTTTGAAAAGGTGTGGTTTTAGCCTCTTCTTAAATAAAGCTGTGATGCATTCATTGGAAAGAACATCTATCGAACCTAGATAAACGCTTAAGAAAACTAATTGACTTTTTTAAAAGAATACGATGTATAATTGACTACAAACTCTTAAGATCGATGTACTTTGTACTCTGCTACTCCTTAATTAATTACGCTATTTTAGTTTGGGGAGGAGCAGCAAAAATAATATTAGAGTCGGCTAAAAGAGTACAAAAGACAATTCTCAAGGTAAATATATTTAAAGAATACAATGTCCTATATATTAGACACATCTTAATGTTGAGACTCGTCCAATTTTTCCACGCTAACAACAACTCACCCCAAGCAATAAATCATGGACACAACACAAGACAAACAACGAACATCTACCCGCCAGTTCCGAGAGCAACAACGACATTTTATCAAAGATTCTACATGTTCTCAGCTCCGAAACTGTACAACACACTCAGTAACAACTCGAATAAGATTACACAAAAATGGACCCAACATATGATTCAATCGGGTAGAGAGCAATCAGAAGTATGGCTATCCAACATTCTAACATAATCATTATACAGTGTCTACACAAATTCTGTAACACTCCCACTTCATTTTCTTTTATATTTTTCTGATCTTTATTTTTATTTCTGACAAATCTTAAATAACAGCACGGAAAAAACTGGCTACTTTAACACAGACTTCAGTCTAGCAAAATAGCCAGGACAACGCTGTATATATCAGAGGTGGAGTACTTCATCCCACACAATAAATATATTACAATGTTATATTATAATATATTCACCTCTGTTATAACAAAAAATATGTACGTCAATAAATAAAAAAAATTAAAAAATTGTTCCTTAAGGCGAAGGGCAAAGAGTTCTACGTTTTTGGGTCTGCCACCGCAATTACCCGTTCACTAAATGTAGACTTCTGACAACGGCTGGTCGGTTCTACAACCCTTCCTGCGGCTGCGGTGTGACGTCTACCTTTCAAATTGTCTGGGATACAGAGGCGCCATGTTGTGTGTCGCCTTGTAAATCAACCAGCACAATTGAAATTCAACTCTTTCAGGGAACCAGAGCTAATATAGCTCATGTAAAAGGGATGTTATATGAGAGAATTTGGAAACTATTAATTATTATAACTTATCTAGCCGAAACATTGGCAGGCCAGCATAAATGCTGTTACAATAGTCCATTATACACATAATGAAAGAATGTCACGCGAATTGCATACAATAATATAAATATATACGAGTACATATATTTTTAGCTTAAGTTAGACCACACTCTGGTCCATAATACGAAGTCATCACGGGAGAATTTATTCACCGCAGGTGTTTATTTGTGCACATGTCACTATGTGCAATTGTCTATGTGCGCACCTGTTTTTTGTTCAGTAGTCTATGTGTGAACCTGCCACTGCGTGCAGTTGTCACTGTGAACAATCTAACTCAAATCCCACGATCATAGATAAAATAATGGTTTAGCTCATCACTAGTGTATTTAAAAATATTTATAACACGGTGTAGCATTTTATGCCGCACGGCCGCTACTTATTCTACTGAATCGATCACTGTGTGCAGTTGTCTATGAGCCGCCGCGCCGTACTTTTTCAAAACAATTCATCATACTCATATCTAAATGTCTGTCTCGTCTTAATAAGGGTAATAATTAACTGAAAATCGATGCAATCGTGACACGGACCCTACACGACTAGTGTATTGAATCTCTCTACCATTTTGTGGCTTAGTAAATTAGTTCAATTTCCACGGAAACTGAACTAACTAACAACTTGAATTAACTTCCTAGTTAATGTTCCAGACTACCGCAAACCACGTGAACTTCAAACATATTACTAAGCACTGTTGGATTGCCCAATCCGACGAGGGTACTCTCGCGTCACAAGTCCCAAGTACATTTCTGATGAAACCACAATGGGCGAGCTTCATCACGCAGCTGATTATTATCGCTGGCCGAGAACACGGTGCCAAGTATTTATTATATGAAACACACTCGGTTCGTGTACAGTTAACTAAGCAATTGTTCAATTCGAAAGACTTCTGGTTATAGAAAAACAATTGGTGAATAATATTAAACCGATGAAAATATTCCATTCGTTTTTACGTTCTTAAAATGTCGGTTGAGACCTTTATTAATATGGTTGGTTATGTATTCAATGAAATGTGCACAATTTATACAGAATTTCAATGGTATGCAGTGGCGTAGGTACCGCCCGACAGCCTGGGCAGTCGCCCGGGGGCCCGGAATCGCTGAACAAATTCAACAATCGAAACAATTATTAGAGTATAGGTCTACAAATCTTGTAGGGGCTGTCTTTGTAGACTATTATTGACTCGTGAGGATATTAATTGTCGAATCGCTCGTATCGATGTTTGAATGTTGTGCGATTTGGATCAGAAGGTTTTGTAGATGGTAAAACTGAAGGCCCTAACCTCTTCTAGTCTCACGCATGTTGGTGCATATAAATGTGCGTGTAAGTATTTATGCTGTGTCTAGAGCAAGGTATTTAAATAAAACAGAACTTACAAAAGTTGGCGTTTATTGCGGAACGCTTTACAATGGCAGGTACTAGAAGTGTAAAATTAATTACGCGAATTAAAGTTGAAGACTGAAGTGGCTCGCTTGAGGTGTTGTCGAAATAACGGTCTGTGGAGAAGTATTGGCTAGTTCCTACAACTCGACCGTCACGATGTATTGAAATCCGCTATTGGTCGATGAGTTTCAGCACTATATGGCTGTCAGGTGGTTTGTTACGCGGCCATGTCTGTGGGGCACGAACAAGATCACCACAATCTAAACGAATGAATGAGTATATCTTAAATTTAAAGACATATCGTAAATATGAAATAATTTCATAATACCATCGAGGGGTAGTATTAACCTGTAATAATGTCCAACCAGATAATTACATTTTAGGACAGCGATGGTAGTTTGTATTAGGGCCTTACAGTAACTATTTTTAAAGTGTTCATAAATAAGTAGTGATATCTAGGAAAACGTTTCACTTCAAATCACTTGATTTGCCTAAAATTCATCAACTTTACTCTAGATCAGCAATGACACCTTATTACATCATATATCAATAAGCATGTATACAATTAGAAAACTACACAAAATGTACTCCATAAGAAGACTAAATTTGGACATAGACACTTTGTGTACCTAGTAGCCAAATTTTACTCGTATTATATTGAAGACTCCAAAACAAAGTAAATTCTATCACCTTCATTTTTCAAAAAGTTGTTAAATGTCAGATACATGACATGAGGAACAGTTGCTCCAGTACTTAAATACCAGAGTAATTTGTTATTATTATCATTTATATTATTTTCGCTATCAATGCTACATGTTTTTATTTTAAATTTATATATATATATAAAAAAAATTTCAAACTGTCGAAATTATTTTTAAGTGTGAGGCGCTTTCTCTGTAAAAAATTGCCATAATATTATTGTAAAATTTTCTGTGTAATTATTTTCAATTATAATAAAGCAAAATGAGGTGTATACGTATTTGCCCAAGAGCCTAGTAATTTGTTGCTACGCCACTGGATTCAATTCATTCAAGTGTTAAATTCAAAGTTCAGGAAAAATCCAAATCTGCAAAGTTTTATTATCGCAAGTAATAATGTGGAGCTGATTTGATATATATTAGTATAATATCTAAATAAATATTGTATTATATCAAAAAAGAAGTAAGATGCTATTACATTATCTCTATTTATACATCGTTGAGAAAGTTGTAAATATTTACGACTAATACTATACAAAGTGTGTACATGAAAATAATTTTTGTATGACCAAAGTTTAAAGTATTTCACGCTCCCTTTCAAGTAAAACAATGAAAATTCTTTAAACACTTAATAATATTTTCAGCGCACGAGGTTAAGAGATTATTTTCACGAACCTACTGAAAACTTTTAAATATTTTACGCTTTCGAATGCAATAATTTCTAATGGAAGCTTGTCAGCCGAGGCAGGACTAGCGGTACACAAGGGAGTCTCGGTACCATTACTGATCTATGAAAGTGAAGCCTGAAGCTTACAAAAGTAGCCTGAATGCAGTGGAAATAAGATCACTTAGGCTAAATCATTTATAAATGCAAATTAAATGTATTAATTAGAAATATATACACATAAAATCAATTTTATTGAAAAATATTGTTGTTGCTATAGGGATTGGAACCTGGATCTATTCCAATCCGGGAAACGTGCTATAACCAATTATGCTAAAACACACAGTACATTAACGACAAATTATCCATCCATTATTTCATTATGTTCCATTATTTGAAAGCCATCTACCTTATTTTTACGAAATTTAAAATACCTTTAAGTAAACCTATAGGAGACGCCAGAATTAATAATTCATTCTTATTAAATTTTGGACACATTGATTCAACTTACATATTATTCATTTGAAAAGTGTAACATATAGGTTAGAAAAATTGTCGTCTCTCCAGTGTGTTGGTATAGCACAATCGGATAATGCATGTTCTCCGGATTGGAAGAGATCCAGGTTTGAATCCCGGTAGCGCAACAATAATATTTTTCGATAAAATTGATTATATATATATCTCTTTCTAATTAATACATTTAATTAGTATACAAAATATCACAGACCGTCTGTTCTGAATAATTACAACTGCACAATAAGAATGTGTTATCCTTAATAAATTATTTATGATAAAGTAATTATTAAACAGATTAGGATGGAATGTAAAACTGACCTTAGCACAATGAATAAGACTAAAAAAGTGTCGCTTAGGTTGGAAAGATATATTCGCGAAGTATTAATGGCACTAGAAATAGTGGATGTCTGCGGAAAACTTGGCGTGACCAGAATGAGACCATGGATGAGACGCATGGAGCTCGCGGTTGCCGTGTACTATTCAAAAAATACCAACCTCGCAGCGGATGAATAAGTAGTGGGTCATCTCTCATTGTGGATGAGACGAAAATTGTGTCATGGAAGAATAATGTGGCATTACATCCTCTATGCCTACCCCCGCGGAGAACAAGCGTGATAGTAAGTTAGTTGGACTGTTTCACGAAACTAGTGTTATAATTATCGTTGGTGTAAGAAAATCTAGGTACTTAATCGAAACTAGTTTTATGCAGTACAACTTTTTTAAATGGGTTCTTATTCTTCATCCTTAGCCATTTTGCACTGATCTTTGAGTATAGTTTTCCCTCAAACTCTGCCGCCGGTTTTGTTGTTCTAATCCATGCCCAACCAATTTGTGGCAACCACTGTTTCTAATAACCATGAACTCAAGATTCATCTCTCGTTGATAGCTTCAGTTCAAATCAAAGATCATCTGGACAATGTCTGCTGACGTGCTGATACTACAAAAGTTATTGTGCATTTAAATTACTTTCAACTCAAAATAACTTTTTTTATCATTTTATTGTGTTAATATGCGTTCAAGGTTGCTTTTTTTTGCTTTTCATAGTTCTCTGTCTTTAACTCTTTGTTTCCAATTTTGCCTGACAATTTGTCTGATGTTATCGTAACTTGCAACGTCTCGGTTATTTCTCAAACTAGCTTAATTTATACGCTACACTGCACAATTAGTCTCAGGATATCATATTTATTTTTTAAAGTTTAAACAGCCATTCTAGGACAGCTTACATGCTAATAATTAGTAATCAATGAAATCTAATTAATGTATTCCCTGTTTCAGTATATTTGTCTCCCTTTCTCCTTTCCACGACGATTGCCGCCACACCCCGTCTGAAAGCTAATTGATTTTTACATTTATTTTTATGGATTAGACAATGTTTGTCCTGACGAAGGCATGGTGGTTTCAAAACTTGTCGACATAAATAATCAACGTGGTCAATGCAAAGTTACTTGTTTATGTGGTGTCCCCCATTGAAAATATGGTCGAGAGTTAAATAGTTAAACATGTATTTCAATGCTGATGGAAACATTTGGGAAAAGTACTAGAAAAACCGCGGGGATATGAACTAAGGCTCATTACTGAAAAAATACCTAAATGATAGAAATACATTGAAACATATTAGATATATCACGTACAAAATATAATGTAGTCGCACACTACACGCAATTATCCGCGCATCATTCTGATTAAATAAACAAACATTAAATTATCTTATCTGTGATATTTAATGTACATAGATATGTCAATCCTGGCGTCTCCGATCGGATTACTCAAAGATATTTGAGATTCCCTACAAAATAAAGATGGCTTTCAAATAATGGAACGATAGATATTTGGGGGTTAGGACGGTGGTTAAATGAAATAAATGTTATTGGCGTGTGTTGAAGTTTATTATGACAGTATGATATGACAAGAACAATGAAGATAGATAGGATGAATAAATGAATGAATGAAGATGTACAAGGTGCACGTATCTTATGCAATGAAATGAAGCGAGTTGGCGGTCTTGCTCGGCGAGCGCGAGCCGGCAAGACCGCCGTTGTGAAACGATGAAACTGGAGAGACTGCTTGGCGGTGAATGCTTAAGCCCGACTCGTAGCAGCAGCCGGCAGCGCTGTCGCTAGCGTCGATGCCGATTGAGATGGCGGTAGATTTGAATTCTGATCGCTACAGATATATCTAACATATATGTTCGAAAATTTGTCTTCAATGTACTGTGTATAATATATATATGTAGCATAATCGATTACTGCACGTTCCTCAAATTGGAAGAGATCCAGGTTTAAATCGCGGTAGCGACAACAATATTTTTCGGTAAAATAGATTTTATATGTATATCTTTCTCATTAATACATTTAATTTGTATTAAAATATTTCCCCAAATTTATTTTCAGAGACATACTCGTACATTGACACTTCACAAAAATAAATAAATTATTTCCAAGACTGTTAACTGCGAGCATTTAGAGTCTGGATCGTGATAACTGGTACTTCCGTCACCATTAGTGATGAGCTCAAAATCACGAACCGTGAGTCAATCACTGATATCTTTGAGTCACACTCACTATTAGTGATTGAATATCTGGGAATATCGTGATTCGTGATTCAATTTTTTTCATTCATTCGGCGCAAGTGCATACGAATGAAAATATTCATGAAGGAATGACGTTATAATTCGTGATAAGGGCCATCTAGTAAATTTTTTTAAAACGTTTTACGCATTTGACTCGAAATGGTGAGAATTTGACCCGAAAAATAAACTGACATATTTTTAAGGGTTGTCATTCTCTTTGTGATGACATTAATTTAGATATATATTAATTATACAATATATGCTAGAATACGTTTTTACGCAAATGATGTTCGAATAATATACGCTCAATATTATGTTTTTTTGTGTATTGTGATATCATACAATCACAGTTTTCAATCACTGATATCGAATATCAACCACAATCACACCCGTGAGACAAGAGTAGCATTTTTTCTCATCACTAGTCATGTGGCATCTTTGTACTTGGGATTTTGTTTCAAAATATTTTAGATGTTTGGAACCTCGTAAGATCTGTTACTTATTTTATTGCAAAGCTGAAAACTTCCCCAGAAACATTCAGTTCATTTTAGACTTGCAGCGCGCAATTTCCTTGTAACAAAATTTAAAAAATAGGTGTATATATTGCAATGAAGAATCGCAACTTCACTAATAAAAATGTGACTTCATTAAAAAATATTTTTAAACATACACATACAATTAGGTTCGCACTTTATGCTAGACTACTTTACGCACTTGGAAAAAAATGTTTTAAAATGTGCTTCGAGCAGTGGCGTAACCAAAAAAAAATTGACCTCAATGCAAAACTGGCAAAAATAATTCCAGTATAACATACATACATGCATAAGATATGCGATTATTAAGTACAGTGTAGTTTTCATTTCCAAAATGAATGTCTCCATTCTTCAAGAACTCCGCACTAAAGAAAGTGTTTCCACAACTATCATACTTTGGGCATGTTACTAGATGAGATGGAGAAATTAGTGATCACTGGGGATGTTCTCGAGGAGGGTGGGTGAGGGGTCGATCTCCAAATAATGGATAAACCAATACCAAAGCCCTAACACATGTCATACTAAACGAGCAGCGTCGGCGCTAGACTTTTTGCCGTCACAGGCAAGATTGTTTTTATATTATACTAGCGAGTGCCCGCCATGCGTTGCAATGCCACTCAAAGAAAGAAAATGTTTGTATTTTAATTCTGATTATTAAAGTGCTTTTGGATACACAATATTTTTTGTTTTGAAACTTGCTCAATGGCGGCTTTTTGCCAAAAGGCGATCTGGACACTTGTGTTGACTACAAATATCTGATTTATTAGAAAATAACTATAATGTTATTTACTGGATTTACTTTCTTGGATTGTTTATACCTGGATTATTTTTATTACACACTATTATCGTTTTGCAACTTGGGATTTTTTTCTTCAATTTTTATATATTTTTCTGCCGTCACAGGTAGGCGCCTGTGCGGTAACGCCGGCGCTGTAAACAAAGCTCAAGATCACAAAAAGTAGAGTTTGTGCTATAGAAGCGGAATTACAAGACCACGCTCAGAGAAAGAGAGAGGGAGAAAGAGGTTATGTCCATTAAACAGTTGGAATTAGTATCTTGTCTCCCATAATATTTGTATAAATACAAATAAAATGTATATTTTTCTAATTAATATATAAAATATCACAGACCGTCTGTTCTGAATAATTACAACTTCACAATAAAAATGTGTTCTCCTTAATAGTATTTTATGTTTTAAACTGAAAAAAATCCTTGTTTTGCTTTACAGCGATAGTCTTGTCCCCAACCTTTTTTCGTTATTCATGCGAGAAATGATTTTTTTAAACTATATAATTCCATTTCTTACTGGGGTGGATTTTAAAAATGATTCATCCATATTAACTAACTAACTTTCCATCACGCCATTTCCGCGGGGGTAGGCAGATAGGATAGAGTGCCACACTCCTCTGTCCTGACACATAATTCTCGCCTCATCCACATTCATACATCTTCTGATACAAGCTCGCCGATTGTTGAGGCTTCTAACAAAACCATCCTCCATTATCTGGTTTACATGGTCGTATCAAGTCTTCCGCGAACGTCCGCTATTTCTGGTGCTATCAACACTTGCGCCATATATTATTCTTACCATTCTACCCTCATTCATCCGTTCCATATGATCAAACCACCTTTGTGATCCTTTCTTAATCTAACTTACTATACTAAGATCAGCTTTACATTATTTCTTTATATCATCATTTTTTACTATGTCATAAATGAATTTGCCACAAATACACCTAAGTGATCTCATTTCCACTGCATTCAATCTACTTTCGTTCGTCTTCTGCCAGCTCTAGACCTCAGTGTCAGTACCAGGACTTCATTGTGTATCGCTAGTATTGCCTCGGTTAAGAAGTTTCCATCAGCTGTAATTCCATCCCAACAACCAAATATTCATTACCTTCACGTATTTAGCACGGTGTCTTGCCTTCTTCCTCCTCGAATACCATCACTTTCGACCTGTTGACATTCGTAATAAGGTCACTTTTCTTGCATACATCGCGCGTTCTACTCACTAGACTCTAATTAATAGTAATAGTAATTCTTGTACATTATTCGCCATTAGTACTGCATCATCGGCGTACAATAAACAGCATATAATCAAATCGCCCATTTTCGCTCCTACATTTATAAATTCCAGTTATTTCACACAATTATACATGTACAAGTTAAACAGCCAAGGAGATATTACACAACCATGCTTGACATTATGTTTAATGACAAACCATGGCGTGAACGATCCATCGATTCTTATACAATCAGAACTTCAGAACTTAGCGCTGAGAAAGATATCGATTTGTAAAGATTCATAGGACGCGGACTTATTGTGCCCCTATTTAGCTACACCCCTGGCTCGAAGGCTTTATGCATCATTTAAGTATTATAAACCGAGCTTCAGCACCTAGCTGCTAGTCGTAACTTTAATGCGACAGTTGTACAATGGCCTTTTGGTTATTCAAAAGGAGTAAATCTCGCCGATAAGGCGTTCGCGGCTTTTGAAACCTTTTTTACCCGCCGCGCGGAGATTTTAGCTTCGTTTTGTATCCGAGTTCTTTAAAATTCCGTCATTCATCATATTACCTTCCGTGATTCTTCACTGCCAGTCAGAAAAATACTTAAAATTAATGGGTGACGTGATAAAAAAATTAAATAAATCGCTTTGAAGATAGGGATTGCGAGCACCAGCGGCCACAAAGGGTGTGGCCCGAGGGAGAATAAGGGTTACATAATTAAATAAGTACTCTTTTATAATTATATTTCCCTATAGGGCTGTTCGGTAACAGAAGGGTTTTACGTCACGAATTATGAGGGAATCATGTCTTTATGAATGTGAGGGAAAAAATATTATGTTCCTTCTTAATTAAAAAGTTGTGAAAATTAAAAAAAATATTTTTATTATTATATTTTTTCATATAAATGTACATCTAAATTGTCTCTAATTTTTACGGTTGTTTAGAATCTTCTGTATTGAGTATTTTCGTTTATTTTGATGTGTGTGTCTCTGGCCGACGTTTTGAATCCTGCTATGAGATTCATCATCAGGACTGGTGTCTTGGATTATAGACAGGGCTGATGTCATCCTGTAGACTGAACGCCCCAATCATGCAACAGATCCAATAACGGTAAAATCTATCTACCGTAGTAAATAAGAGGTTCTTTCAGTTTTTCAGCCGCAAAAAGATTACACAAGAAAATTATCTTGGGTACTACTTTAGGACGAAGAAGACCTGGACGAGTATCATAATGTTGGATGATTTCTGGAGAGAACCTGGAATTAGCTGTAAGAACGAAACATGTGAAAGTGCCGTTATGCACAATGCGTTATCTGATTGAGTCCACTGTATGTCAACATTGATGTGAAAGAAGAAGAAGAAGAATACATATTTCATGTACTTATTTCTATTTTAAAAATCTACGCGCAATAGCTGGATCCACAAAGTTTCTTTATAAATGCTTGTTTGGAAGCGCTCTAAAATAAACTCTACTTTAAAATTTATTAATAAAAGTTTTTTGTTTTAAACGTACAAAAGCGGTACAAGATTAAAACAGAAGAACACGAGAAAAATTTCCCGTTGCTCACTTTTAATGCTGTCCGGTAAAAAGTATTACTGCACAACCGACGTCGGCATCAGATACGGTAAGAACTGATATCGACTTCGCTATATAAATTATAACATACTCTACATATACAATTTCCTTGTGTTCGCCCGTCTGTCCGCATCCGTAGCATCGTAAAACAACGAATAACAATATATCACTCGAAAGTGTCCGGTTGTCGAGTCAAACAATGGTAATTATTTCTTTATTTTATATTATTTAACGCCAACCTATTTCAGAACATTCACCTTGTGACAGATTAAATATTACAGATAGAAGATTAGAGTATTCGATTTATAAATGATTAATAATAAAGCTATTACTTCAAATGTGAAGAACAAAGTTTGACATGCTTTTAATTGACATAACCCTCATCACGCGTGACTAGATTGTGAAATTAATCAAGGCATCGAGGATGTGATTAATATCACAACATTCAATAGTGCTTAATATGTATTTAATGTATATCGATCTCTCAATTGTTCAGGTCACAGAGGAGCAGACGATTGAGTAATGACCGCCTGCTGCATCCGATCGATAGCCGATAGACCCTTATGATTTCTAAAAATTTAATTCCGTTTTTAAGTCCACACATATACGTGAACTATGTCATTGACCGATTTCATTCGATGCGGGTACCACATGAATTTTAATGTTCGGTAATAAAATTGTATTACGTATTTCGAAATTATTTTATATCCATATCTAATTGAAATATTAAATGTTATTACGAAACAGTTGGAGGACAAAATTGTAGCGTTTTTCGTATATAATAAATTCAAAAAATATTTTGATACTATTATGGATTTATGACAATTCAACTAGTATAAAAACACTTCGGTAGTTTCAATTATTTAAATTATTTTGTAATGAGACCACCTCGAGGTTAAAACTTTGAAATAGAAGATCCAAGTTGAGATAAAATATCTAAGAAATATACTAAAGTAATAAAGTGTTATAGTTGAGGGTTAAAACTTGAATTAAACTAGTAGAAAAGCAATCGGCAATAAAGCCATTAAAATATAGTATAGGTACATAAGTAATCTTAACCTACAATTATACGTTCGGATAACTTTAACCGAGAATTATTCACGACAGCATTTCTAGATATTTAAATCGAATATTTTGAGTATGTCCAAATCTTTGTAGGAACCAATTACTGGGACATATCCCCTGAGGGATTGTCATCAAGATATAGATGTCTCACAGAGATGTAGCTATTATTTTTATTTACATGGAAAGTATGAAAGTCTTAGGCATTACAGGGCTTACGACCTGGTACCGTAAACCCTGTAATGGTTCAAGTAATTGGTTCCTACAAAGATTTGGACATACTCAAAATATTGTGAAATATATTGGTTACTATGAAGTTAAAAATTGAAAAATACAATACCTTTTCAGACGTATTCTAGTATATATGTTAATAATTAGAATGAATTTCATATATACACATAAAGGATATAGCCCCAAAATTTCAGAAAATAATAGTCTCAGCTTCAGCGACATCTATACTGTTATATGAGAATGAGTATCAAATTTTCAAAAATCCATAGATGGCGACAGCATAGTTGGTAATGAATAATTGTAATGTTCCTATTGGAACCATATTTGGTATCATACATACAACTTACAAAAATTTGATAAATGTGGTTGCATGGGTAAATAGGTGAACGTTACATTGTGTAAAGTGATAACTTAAGACAGCCGATGACAGGTCGTAAACCCTGTAATGTCCAAGACGTCCGTACTTCCCGTGAAACATCTATATCTTAAATCGAATATATATTTACGTACTATAATGTAATGCATTATAAATGTTATTGAATATATAAAAAAGAAAACATTTATTCTAGACGTTTAAAATATGTTTGATATACTCACGTCAAAATTCAACGATTCAAGGGCAAATTAAATATATATTTGTGTAGTTTGTGAAAAATAATTTCTGTTACTTTGATGTTTTTTTTACCGGCAATGTACTATGATATGCATTCTTATGACAATGTACTATGATATGCATTCTTATGACAATGTACTATGATATGCATTCTTATGACAATGTACTATGATATGCATTCTTATGACAATGTACTGTGATATGCATTCTTATGACAATGTACTATGATATCATGAGACATTTGATATTTGACGAAAAATGGATGGTTCAAGAAATCGCTCATGAAAGATCTCTCAAAACCAAATATAATACCTTTGATGGACGATAATGGCAAAATCCTAAGCAATTCATATTAGAATCTGTATGTAGAAGATAATAAATATTGTAATAAAATACATAAAAACTATTTATATTAAATTATGAGTTTTCTAATGATCTAGAATATATACAATAACATATCTTTGTAGATTTTTGAACACATCATATTTAAGAATTGTATTCTTGTCGGTGCAATCCTCGCCATGAGTCATTGTCCTGGACACCATCCGGAGGTTGTCTGTAAGAATCTTCATACTCGTTATTTGGTGAATGTAGTATCTCAATGAGATGCGCTCCTATCCGACGAACGACGCGAGCGACACTCGGATTCAGGACGCAGACTGCAAACGTGAAGATGATGAGTATGAGTATTCCTGATAGGATGTCCTGACGATATATAGCTTAAGACCTTCCCATAAAATTAACAATATATTGGCGATAACTGCGTCAAATTGGATCAGCCGTTCACGAGTTTTATGGCATCGGACCAATGGGCACACGTTCCCTTCTAAATATAATAGTATCACAATGTACTGTACTGTAATATATGTCTAAGATCAACTTATTAATTGATTCCAAATTATATACTGAATACAAAAAATAAAATAAATGTCATTAAACTTCAAGTGGTGAGTAAGTTTTCTGTTGGATGATTTAGGACAGTGATGGCGAATCTTTTGGGCTCGTAAGTAATATATGTAATTATATAAAAATACCCAATTTACATATTTATTTAAAATATTTAACATTTAGTATTATATTTACATATTGATGATGTCAATTAATTAATTGCTTTTTTAACAAATTGATATCCAAAATAGCTTTATACATATGTGACTATCTACCTGTAAAAAAATGTTTATATTTGTTGAACGCTTAAAAAAATATTATTTTACTAAAAACGCCGATATATCGGCACTGAAATCAAAATCAATAATATGTAATGATAAATTCTAACGTTGTTGTCTGGTGGCGGGACACGTGTTTTTTTGGTAACTCCGATATTAGTGAACGATGGCGTGTCTCCCAAAATTGTGTCATCTTTGAGACGGGGTCAAAGGTTCTCCATCACTGATTAAGGGACTGAAGCAAAGAAATAGAATAATAATGGGTCTATTTCACGAAATACGTAACATGATTTTGAAAAAATTTCATACAATATTGGTAACGGTACTGAACTGCTTGAACATATAGCCAAGTTTCCACCCATAAAAATATTGTGGAATAAGTAGTAACTTTTTACTAACGGCCGTAGTAAAAATCCTTTGCGGGTTGTTAATACATCAAATTTACTACTGTCAAAGAATAGATGATGTCTATAGGCGTGACAAATAATCATGAAATATGCTTTATTCTACGCATTTTCTATGGAATTTTTCGCCTAGGCATTCGAAATCTGTCACTTTGATGGTGTAATTTTTTCGTATTTTGTATTAAACAACAAGATCATCATCGGACGAACTCTTATCACTAAAATAGCGGAATATTGAATGATTAATTGTCGTATACTGCAACTTTCAACGGATCAATGTGTCAGATGACTTTTGGAACAGCTGTAAAAAATCCGCCATATTTAACTATCGATTCTCGTTTTTACTATCGGATATCGCAGAATAAAATCAGTTTACTACGGGATGTACTTTTGAGAAGTAAATATTTTTTTACTAACTTCACATCAAGCAACCCGTTATCGTAAATTTTTTTACTACAGTAAAAAGTTAGTACTGATCACACAACCGGACCTAGGTCTGTTACACCCTGTAGAGAAATGTTTTGTAAGATTTTGTCTAGAAAGTAAAAAAAAAATATGGCGTTGCAATAAAAAAAATTAGATTATTTTTATTGAATGTAAATAGATATTTTATTGCGAGTTTGCTCTTAACGTAGCGTAGTTTTTCATCGGCGTCCGTAAATTATACATAAATCAAAGAATACGTTTATGGTCTAAGTTTCCCAGTGAACTCTCTCCCATTTACATAGAGCGGGATTATTCGTCCGTCTAGCCATAACTCACTTACTGTAATATAATATATGGATATTGTCATAACAAAAGTTTGTCGATAAAAACTGTCAAAGTAAAATAATGATTCAGTGAAATGTATGTGTCGATTAGAATATGGCGTTCATTGCGAACTTGTGGGAGTGAAGGCGGAGCAGAATAAACAAGGTGGGACACGTGATAACCTTTAGAAAAGATCGTCGACCCATTCATGATAATAATTATTATTGAGGAGAACGCATTCTTATTGTGAAGTTGTTTGAATTCTTAACTTGTAACTGTATGTGATATTTTAAATACTAATTAAATGTATTAATTAGAAAAATATACATATAAAATCTATTTTATCAAAAAATATTGTTGTTGCGCTACCGAGATTCGAACCTGGATCTCTTTTCAAGATGCATTATCCAACTATGCTACAGCGACAGTACTTTTAATGATAAATTTTCGAACACATATTTTTTCAAATTAAGGCATCTATATTTAAATACATTAATACTTCACAATAAGAATGTGTTCTCCTTAATAATATATAAGTTGTACCAATGTGTTCAAAATTTTAAAAAAAGAATTGTTAATTCCGTAGTATTTGAGATTCCGTAAAAACAAAGTAGATGGCTTTCAAATAATGGAACGATAGATGTATTAATTTGAAAAGTGTTACATATGGGTTCGAAAATTTGTCGTCAAAAATACTGTCACTGTAGCATAGTTGGATAATGCACTTTCCCAGGTTTGGAAAGAGATGCAGGTTCGAATATCGGTAGCGCAACAACAATATTTTTCGCGTAGCGCAACAACAATGATTTAATATGTATATCTTTCTAATTAATACATTTAATTAGTAACAATTTGAGAGTTTTTAAAAAAAAAAGGATTCTGGTAAAGAAACAATAATATATGTTTTTAGTTAGTTATAACATCCTGAAGAAGAAAATGGTATTTTTCGAAACCGGTAGATGTATTTAAACTCAATTAAGTGGTTAATAAAACTAAGATAATAAATAAAGATTAAAAGTATTCGGAGATATGTTCTACTCATAAATGCATTTGCAGTATCACGCGTGGACTATTGTAAGATAGATAGATTACAATCCATTCTAAATGCGGATAATTACAGTCTCTAAATTCTCTCACATTGGCCCCTTTTCCTAAAACAGTTGAATTTATATTGTTCTGGTTGTTATACAAGGCGACACATAACATTGCGACTCTGTATTTTATCGAAAAATATTGTTGTTGCGCCACCGGGATTCTAACCTGGTTGGATAATGCACCATCCCCGGTTAGGAAAGAGATCCAGGTTCGAATCCCGGTGACGCAACAACAATATTTTTCGATAAAATTGATTTTATATGTATATTTTTCTAATTAATATATTTAATTCATATTTAAAATATCACGTTCTGAATAATTACAACTTCACAATAAGAATGTGTTCTCCTAATATATATATCCTACTGATTAACTTTAAAATGTATTATATTTTTTAATATTAAAATAAATAAAATATTAGCTAGGCCGGTATCTGTTATTTCTTTTTAACATCAAATTCTTTATTAACGTTAAACGATTTCTATTGTATTCGTGGAGTAGTGCGGAACTGTGGCGTATTTAGTTTTCCTTATATTCATATCAAAACATGGTTATTAATATGTTTGTAACGATGATATGTACAGAATATTTCACAAAATTTTTTACTTAGTTTTATGTCGTTCTTTGAACTAATAAAATGTGAGTAAGGGTTGGGGTGGTTGACACTTCCGTGACCGTCTACGACGTATCCTTCCAAGGCTGCTCCGGCAAGCTTCAAGGGCAGCTATTGATTCATACTTCCTCAACGTTCATTCTTACGTATAACATCTACATAGGCGTATTATGATTTATACATGGTTCGTCCATGTGAAACATGTGAGTGAAGATTGTAAAATAAAAATAAATATCGGAGGCAAATGTTAAAAATAATAAATAAGAATAAAAATGAGATGTTTGAACAATAGTGGGTTTTCAGAATTTTCTAATCATTTGATAGAAAATGGTCATGATTTTGATAAAAAATTGGGATTGTCAATTTTGCATATAAACGGTGTTGGTCACAAATTAAATAATTTGGAATCGTTGGAGATAAATAAAGCGTGTAAAATTAATCAAAAAATTATAAACAACCAACTAAATTTAACTACGAGTCCCATTTAAAAAAATTTCCTAAAAATTATTGGAGTAAATTTGTATTAAGTAATGATTTGAGTTAGGTACTAAAAATTTTTTTTTTTTTTAAAAATAGATTTTTTTAAAATAGATTCTGTCAGAGATACAATATATGTTTTAGTTAGTTATGACATCCTGAAGAAGAAAATGGTATTTTTCGAAACCGGTAGATGTATTTAAACTCATTTTAGTGGTTAATAAAACAAAGATAATAAATAAAAATATGAATCTTAACCACAAAGATAACATTGCTGATTTTAAAAGTATAAAAATCATTTACTTTTATGACAAGCAATTGAATAAAATATGACTAACTTAGCTAGGAATAAAAATATTCTTAATTAGTATTGTCTTTGTTGTTATTATTATTTATTTTTCTATATATACGTGGTGCGTATTTTGCGAAGTGAATTTTTTTTCAAAAAAACACTTTACTTTCTTCGGACGCTACACACCTTAAACTACTTCTCAACATAGTCGCCACCATTATTAAAGCAGTTGTCATAACGAAACACCAATTTTTGTATACCTTCGTCCTAGAACGACACCGCCTGGGATGGAAACCATGTCTGTAGTCCGTCTTTCAGATCATCATCGTCATCAAAACGCTCGCCACCGAGGAATCGCTTCAGATGAAGGAAAATATGGAAATCAATTGGCGCCATAAAAGACAACAGTACACACTGAGCGCTGAATGTCGGCTCATGTTTCGTACATTCTAGAAACGAATCACGGACCGTATCTCACAATCGGCAGGCTGATCTATTGTATCCATTCTATATAATATTATTATAGATGTATCATTTTGAAATAGCTGCAACATATAAATTCGTAAATTTGTCCACTGTTTACGAAGCTTACGTAGTGTAATTGGTTATCGAACTTCCTCGGATAGGAAGAGGTTCAAATCCCGGTGGGATCTAAAATATTATTTCGATAATTTTGGTAAATCTGTATGTATATATTTCTAATTGATGCATTTAATTTGTATTAAAATATCGTAGAACTATATTCTGAAAAAATTACAACTTCACAAATAATCTATTGTCTTGAACAATTCAATCACTCACTACAAGGTGGCCACACTATGTGAATATCTCTAAAGTTGCATGTGGTGAGTCAACAGATGAACCGCAGCGCTACACCGGGAATATCTGGCAACGGCACTTACTTTAAAAACGCTCCTCGTAACTTGACTTTATGTAATTTTGTAAGCTTTCGTTATCCTACCGGAATAAATCTTGTTCCGTAACATGCAAAGTTAGGGGTGTCAAAAAAATTAACATAACAAAAAGTTCAAGAACTAGTAAGTTTTACTTCCGCCCGAAAACTTTAGTAGCTGACACTGACGTCATTCTTGAGGATAACCATATATCAAAAATAATACCGCTAAACACCGGTGTCTACACATGTATGCATTCACTATATATAGTACAGGGATGGCAAATAGGATTTCGCTAGCCATTTCTCTGTGCTTTATTTCAAAATGTTTTTAAAGATGCTCGAACACAATAAATATTAATACAAATTAAATTAATCAACTAGAAAGATATACAGAAAAAATCTATTTACTGATATAATATTTAATTTGCTACAATAGATTTTTTTTGTACGTCTTTGTAGATGATTAATTTAATTTGTATTAAAATACCATAAAACTATGATCAGAAATTTCAATTACACGACGAAAATGTGTTCTCTTTAAAAATAATAATAAATATTATATCAAATTTTATTTGCATGGTTAAATCCATAAATGTATTATTATTTCATATATTTACTTTTTAACACGCTCGGCCTTTGGTTCAATCTTAATCTTAACCGTTTGGGTTCAATCTTAACCTCACCTTCGCTAAAAAATGCGGTTAGGATTGTTATGAATCAAAAGGTTAGCACCTAGTGCCCCCATAAATTACGCCCAGCGCTCACGTGTTATTTTTAATGTAATCACGGTGTGTGTGTGGCCAGAGCAGGTTGAACAAAAAATACTTATTATAGTTGACAGAAGTTTATTGATGCTTGAGCACATTTACAGATAGAAAAATACGCAATAAGAAGTCTATACTGAAGAGCGTTTGCGTTAGAGATTATGTCGGGAAGGTAGCCGCGAAAGAAGTGGCGCTATTAGAGACCGGCTTCCCGGACGGCGGGTGAATTTTATTGCATGTTGGGGTCGGTACCGGCGTGTTTTTGCGACTGATGAGAACGTAATTTTATACACAGGAATCTGCAAGGTGTTGCTGACTGTGGAGGCGATAGAACTGCACAGGCCTTTTGCACATTCCTTCTTAGTCCTATACTAGAATATGACATTGCGAAAATACGCAGTATTTTTTAATTGTAAAAAGCCTCTCATGCACTGTTCAAGATCGCTGTTTTAGAACATGTATTTGGAACTGACTTACAAACACGCCATTTCTTCTTGACTTCCATCCTGACACACAATTCTCGTGTCATCCACTTTCATACACCTTCTCATGAAAGCTTGTCGATTATTGAAACTTCTAACAGAACCATCTTCCAGTCGTCCCCGGACGTGTTATCAATCCTTGCGTCATATATCTTTCCTATTATTCTCTACTCTTTCATCTGTTCCATATGACTGTATTATAAAATATAAGATTATTGAATTAAGTTTCTCAAAGTTTATAAAAATAGAAAGCCTTCTATGGTTGGGCCATATGACAGAATGACTAAACAGCAAACACAGAAAGCACTGCTGAATACACCAGACCTACAACAAAAGCGACTGCAGAGTTTGGGATGGATAAAGCCAAGATGACCAAGAAAGAAGCCAAGAAGAAAACCATCCAGGGAGTTGTAGAGCTAATAGTGATGATGGTCACAAATACTCTTTCACTAAACGTAGTCTTTTAATAAGCTAACAGCTTGTCAGCTACACAGCCCTTCTATCGGTTGAAGTAGATACCGACCTAAGATTTTGACGTCTATCATTGAAGTTGTCTGAGAAGCAGAGCTTTTGAAGATACATAGGTGTCACCATGTTATATAACGTCTTGTACATGAGCCAACTACTCTTTCAGTCAAAAAAGGGATGGAAATTATGATGTTTCATATATTAACCACAAATAATCAACTGTTAATAAAATAGTATAATAAAATACCTTTAACACTACAGCTTTTTACTGGATACTATTAACAGATGTATTCGTATATGCATTCCATACCTCATCTAAAGGTAGACACAATAATATCGAGTAATAGGAGAGGTACAATTCTATTTCCAAATTCTTTAGCGTGCCGCCGAAAATATTTCAACGTTAGGAAGCATGCCATATATTTGCTAACCCTGGTCTAGTTGCTCAGATCGCCTCGTGTTTCGGAAACGGGTGGGAGATGTGAGGGTGGGGGTGCCACCGGTTCATTGTGCGCACCCATACCTCCGTTGCCAGCATCCAGTATCAGCACAAATGGTCCGGCAGGAGGCTACACGGAGTGGCGATTCCGCACAATGCATTAGTAGATACAATAACACTACACGGCGCATGGAAAGCGTCATGTTCTTTAATATTAATTTTATTTATTTTTTAATTGTAATGTATCATGATATAGCGATTGTGTGACGCGCGCATGTTGGCAAGAATGACAGCGCGGAAGGGATAAAAGAGCGTCGCGTTCAGGCGCGAGCTCTCTCTCTCTCTCCGGAATCGTAGATCAGAACACATCTAATACATTGTATCATACTTGTGAGATCTGAAATAAACTGTATTGTTGTACATCGAGTTCTTGACTGCCTGAATTCCCGCACACAAGAAGACATCATTGTTTACAGTCGTAACAGTCGGGTTAAGGATATAGCATTAATGGTGTCAGAAGAATTCAGAGGGCTCCACAGATCACGGTCCATAGTTATAAAGGAACGACTGAGAATGGGATAATTGAAACAATATAATTAATTGACATGCCAGTTGCTCCTGTGGTGTAACATGATTATTTTAATTTTCACTAAACTAAACTTTGCACTACAAACACGTTGGATTATACCTACTGTTACTGTTGTCGTGACGATGAGAGGAACTGCAAATCTCGAAACTATAGTAATGACAGTATAATCCATCGTGTGTGTAGTACAAAGTTTAGTCTAATGAAAATTTAAGTAATTGAAACAATTTAGAATTTTAATTGTATCGTGTATAGCAGCCAGATAGATTGTATCATTATTAGTAATTCCACAAAGCAGTAAAATAAAATGGTGTATTATTTAAATAACCCTTTTCTCCAATCGATTCCCTCATTCTGAGGCTATTATTGACCTTGAAGCTGATCTCTATCTTTCTCTGCAGCCCATAGTCAGGAGATCCATTATAATATGACAGCCATTAGTATCTTTAAAAAATAGAAAGAACACATATAGTGTAATTGGTAACTTTTTCTCTCGGCAAGTGAAAGTTCCGGATTTGAATTCCAGCGGTAACTATATAATTATATGTTCTTTACGGGAGATAGATTTTCTCCGTATTTCTGTTCTAAAATTTCAAATTTACAGTTGAAATGTAATTTTTTTATTAATTATAATAATTATATAACTAGACCTACAAAACAAGTTGCTAAACGTTTGTCTGCAGATACATTTATATCAATTATTACATTTAAGATAATCAAACACAAAAACCAAACAGTGTCACATTTCAACAAACCATTTCATGCTTACACGTAAGACAAATCAATATTGATAAGCTACTTTTTATTACTTCTTCCAAATTACAAGAAAGCTTACTATTTCGTAAAGATCCAGGTAGTATATTTTTCAGTGTAGGAACAACAAATTCTGATACTTATAAGAATCTTTTTGAGTACATTTGAGTAAACCGATAGCAGACGCCAGAATTAACAATTCATTTTTATTAAATTTTGAACACATTAATACAACTTATATATTATTAGGAGAACACATTTTTAATGTGAAGTTGTAATTATTCAGAACATAAAATATGTTAATTCTGGCATCTGTTATCGGTTTACTCACAAACAAAGTAGATAGCTCTTTCAAATAAAGGTGTAACATATAGGTTCGAAAATTTGTCGTCAAAAATAATGTCGCTGTAGCATAATTGGATAGTGCACCTTCCCCGGTTTGGAAAGAGATTCAGGTTCGAATCCCGTTGGCGCACAACAATATTTTTCGATAAAATTGATTTTATATGTATATCTATCTTTCTTACTTACTTTATTTTATATTTTTTTTATTTTAAACTAATGGAGTGTAATGAAGTGGAGTGAACCGTGACGAGTGCGGCGACACGTGACGCAAGAAACACGGTGTAGTTCGGCCGGGCGCGTGGCCACGGAGCCCAGCTGTCTCAGGTGCCGGGGTACTGTTGTACCGGCGCCGAGGGGGCCATTGTGCCCGTAATGGCGGTCGGGACCGCGGTTCGGGGCCTTGTGCAAATCTTATTTTGGTCTTCACTGGGTCAGCCGATACGGGCGGCACGGACGCGGCACGTGGTGTGATGACGTAACAACCCGAATAGGAAATCGGAGAGGATATAACGGATCGAATGCGCCATTTTAAAGCGCACCCGTTTAAAAAAATACCGTTATATTAAATTAATTATCGTTATCACTTCCTCTCGCACTATTTTCTACCGATGTAATTAAAAGACTGATGTCATAATTTAAATAATTACTTCCCTTCAGGACGGCAACATAACGGTGAACCAATTCTCTAATATCAAAATGTAGTTTCGATGGAAACTAAAAAAATACATATTATTGATGTCTGAAGCGTTAACTTTGTGGTTAGATATAATGAAGATCGTTTAAATTATATGGAACCGTACAGTTGTACGCTAGTACTGACGAGAATACGTTAGTATCGAAACCGGTTGACGTAATAATAACACGGTGGTTTAAATAGAAATAAATATAGATACAATTTACAAAATATACACGCAATTTGTAAGAAGTAGTGTGTTCTACCACAGTTCAAACATCAGGTGACAGGTGTGTGAGTTTATACTCAAATATTAAAACATTAATAATAATAAAGGAATTGTTAATTGAAGACTTAAGAAACAGGAGCGGCCATAAAAATGATGACAGATAAGAATGACGCCCGTTTATACAACACCGACGTAATATTTTTTAATTTGTAGACTTTTACAGTTGAAGCCAAAAACAACTAATGCCATCTCTGAAATTTGTGACGAAATATTCATTATCATTAGCGATGTGCTTATTTTTGGGATAGGGGGAGCTTATATTAAGATCGTCTTGAAAATCAGGCATATTTTCCGGTTGGGTCGTATTATCATTCTATTGATCCTCACTATAGCTATTCAACCAGATCGTCGGGTCGAACCACGAGAGCACCGATCGCGAACCATGTGTACGGTGAGAGGACGAGAGAATGTGTTGTGCCAAGAATAATTAACAAAATCGATAAAGACCTATTAAACAATTTAAAAAATGATGCGACCCCAGTGACCAGTCACCATCTTAAAATGCAAAGTAAAGGAACATATTCTTGTCTGTTTTTTTATTTCCTTGTTGTACTATATTACAATATATTCGGGTATCCACCGATAAAACACTGTGGACTAGGTCTGTTACATCCTGTAAAAATTATTTATCTTTACGACAGAATGATTTTTTTCTTTATATACAGAATGGTCCAAAAAAAGTGAAAACATTTCGTTAAATGTGATATAATTACATCAAAATTAGTTTAACTATATCAACAATAGCTTAAATAGTTTACTAAATTACTCACTTTACCTATATTACGTTTTATTTCGACAATTTCCGGTCGCCATCTTTGATTATTAATTTTCCCATTGTTTAAATTTGTTTTTTCAAATTGTTGCCCAGAATGACAAAAATCACTGCACAAGACCGTATTCTGATCAAAAATTTGCGAATTAAAAAACGTTGGGGTGCTAGGAAAATGATCAGAGTTTCAAAACAAAGCCTGGAGTGTAGCTAGACATAACACACGGCATAACTGGACATTACAACAGGATGGAGCTCCATCTCGCACAGCCAGAAATACAATGAACTTTGTTCGTCGTGAGAATGTTAATTCCATCGAGCCAGGCATGTGGCCACCGAACGGTCCAGATTTAAACTCAGTATATATGAGGTGTTTTTATGATTTCTGATTAGCTAAATATAGTGCAAAAATAAATAACATTATATTATTATAATTAATTATATTATGTTTTGAAATAACTCATGTGTTACGAGATGTTCTCACTGTTTTTGGACCAGCCTGTATATTTATTTATATATTATATATTCTTTATATATTTTTAAGTATTTCATCTTTTTATCTAATTTTTTTCCCCTTGTTATATTTTATTTATAAAAAAATATAATATTGAACTGTGTGAAAGGCAATCCGTGTCGTAAAACTGGCCATGCAGTTTGTCAAAAAATTAAAATGAATATTTATGTAATAAAAAATCTACAAGGTGACGCAAGATTATCCTGTGTGTGTGCACCAACAATGACCATTTGTCATTAATTGAATTGATTATCATAACATCTGAACATGTATATATTATTTTAACTCCCTATTATCGAGATGAATCTCCGAGAGAAAGGTTATCTGTGGACCCATGCCGTTTACACCGAGTACGTCTATGAACACATTCGCTCGAAGAATTCAGTCTTATGGGTGCCGAATTATCTCACACGGTAAAGAGACAACCATTGTATGTTTTTATTATTTTGCGATCGAGCCCATTACGGACGCCGGGCTCCGATGATCCGCAAATGGGTCCAGCTTCTGACACGGCTCATTGAAAACATCGCCGATCGGAAGTCATCCGCGTGAAGACATTATCCCCGATGGTCGCACATAAATCCGAAGGGATGATCGTAAATAATATATGGCGGTCTCTTTAGGTAAACGTCGGTGTAGTAAAACAAATGTTTGATGGTGAATGGGAAAAGATATATAGAATGAGACGGAAGAAAGTGTATAGAAATGGTGGATGTTACGACGGAACATTTATATCATTTTTATTGAATAAGAGTGCTCGGAACGAAGGTGCAGTAAATACGTAGTATAAAATGAACACGACATTAGCCTAACGTAATCAATATTTACTGACAAACCATTTGTTTATTTTTTATTACAAATTAAATTAATCAATTAGAAAGACATACAGAAAAAATCTATTCACTAAAAAATATTTTTTAGTTGCTATTTGTTACCTGTTTCATAAATCAATATACTTAATTCTACAGGAATATATATTTTTTGTAATATTCTGACAAAATATATTCTCGATATTAGCCAAAACGTACGCGCGACTTTTGGTTTTTCAGGCCGTCGTATTAGTTATTTAATATCTTTACTGATCCACTTTTACGGCGACCGTTATATCTGGAATCAAATACCATAAAAGAAAATGTTCACGTTACCATTTCGTTAGCAAATATTATTTTATGTTTAATGAAAATTGCGTATACTTTTTATGTTGTTCACTTTCCAATCTTTGGTATGACCATCTCTTTTCATAACAGCCTCTATGCCTAGAATACTGATCAACTATTTGATTTTTCACCACCAGACCGTTTCCCCACGGGATTAGGTATAGGATATACCTACGTTCTCAACGATCCACATTCATCTGTCTTGATATCCTGACCTGTCACAGCACATTTTCTAGGCGAATGAGATTATGAAGGATGTGAGAGAAGGTGTGTCCGGAGGCTGGGAAGGAACAGGTCATTGTCATTCCGAAACGATGACCTGTTACGAAATGACAAGAATCTAGGACTTTTCCCAGAGGTTATCAAGGTGAGGTATCCCGCTGAGAGATGCAGGGACGTCCTGTCCATGCCGACTGACTGGGAAACCATTTATTTTATTCAAAAATAAATGGTATATTTTGTTCAGTTAAACTGGGAGTCCCATCTTCTAAAACAGTCAAACAATAGTCAAAGTTAATAGTTCTCAAATGTAACGTCTTCAATAACACATAATGCCCCTGTTATTCAATTTTTGTTTTACTGAGAAGATTCTCACTTCTAAATTCTTTATAATCCATGACATATTTCCCACGTTTATCTTTTATTGGACTTGTCACGACCACCTAATCTAGTTCAGAGAGCTTCCTCCGCACTTTGTCATTTGTTAACAAGCATTTATGTCTACATGAGACTTAAGTCTTCATATGCGGTGCGGAGTGCGATTGAAACTGTTCTGATATACTACTCTCACTTTTTACCTTGTCGATTGTTAAAAATTCAACAAAACTATCATATAATATTAAATTTTCAAATAAGGTCTTTAGTGTAAGTTCTCTGTATCTGATAGCATCAATACTGACATCGTATATTTATCAATGTCGCAAAGGCCCTGTGTGGGCCTGGCATCCGCAGGTAACTATTGCCACTTCGATCCGTCCTTTATACGAGCATACCCTGCATAACACCGTACCTTGGGTCTTCCATCATTTCTACAATGGTTTTGCTTCACGCGATTTATACGTTGGTCTGTCTAAACTCATGCATTGAAAGTTACCAACTCACCTCAGCCGCGCTATCTTAATAACTTAGATAACGTTGTATTCGCCAAATTATGCGTCTCACTCGTTATAGATTTGTAAAACCTATTTTATCATCTTTGTATTCACTCTTAAATTTATTTGTCACACACACGCCTCAGTGATCAATCTGTGTACATTCATATTTCACCACCTCCAGGGTCAGAAGTGAACATCAGTGTTGTTACTAAAACTTAATTTTATCTAGAATGTCAAGTTTCAAAGCACCATTCATTTTATTCCCTGCAGTCTATTTCCGTTCCTATCAAACATCTCCCCGAGTACATAAACTATTATATATTATTATTTTTTTTTTTTAGGAGAACACATTCTTATTGTGAAGTTATAATTATTCAGAACATAGGTCTGTGATATTTTAAATATGAATTAAATATATTTATTATAAAGATATACATATAAAATCAATTTTATCGAAAAATATTGTTGTTGCGCTACCGGGATTCGAACCTGGATCTCTTCCCTAACCGGGGGAGGTGCTTTATCCAACTAAGCTACAGCAGCACTATTTTTAGCGACAATTTTTCGACCTTATATGTTACCTTTTTGAAATTGATACATTTAATCGTTCCATCATTTGACAGAGCCATCTACCTTATTTTTACAGAATCTCAAAATACCTTTAAGTAAATCTGATAGCAGACGCCAGAATTATCAATTCATTTTTATTAAATTTAGTTGGATAGAGCACCTTCCCCGGTTAGGGAAGAGATCCAGGTTCGAATCCCGGTAGCGCAACAACAATATTTTTCGATAAAATTGATTTTATATGTATATCTTTATAATTAATATATTTAATTCATATTTATTATATTTTAGATATGACAACTCTCAAATTTTTCCAATACCGTACACCTTGTAAACAGATTGTTTAAGTGCGTATTTATATATATTCTGTATTATCAATAAACATTTTTATTCCGAACATATTCTGTGACCGCTCTTATTACAAAACATATGGCAACATTCGAATCAGCTCTATTCACCGAATGCTGGGGGTTTTGTCACCACGACCAATACCAGTATTATTTCACCACAACTGGACGTGAAAATGCGCAATTTTTATTGAGAAAGCTAAAAGCCCGGGAGACCGGCAGAAAAAGTAGCCCAACTGCATTATATTTTCATCCGTATCGCAGTTGCATTGATATTTCTGGTTGTGCAACTAACATCCCGACATCTCGAACGTGTACTGGACCAATAATTTACCAGCAGACGTGAGTTTCTTATAAAATTAATCATTATTGTTAAATCGCGCTTTCTTCCGTTCTGAAATGTCTTTTGAAAGCATAGTAACTAGTTTTTATTTGCAGTAAATGTCGAATACCGTGCACTGTCGCGGATATGGTCCACCTCGGATCTCGTGCATTTTGTACATGTATGATAGATTTAATATCTTCATCATTCATCTCAATTGTCACTGGACTTTGAATGGTTTTATATCCACGGATAAGATTACTTTCTTAGATTCGATTTGTGTGTGCATAAATAAAGATACAGAGTTCAGCGCGAAGCGATCTATTAATCATCAAATCACCATACGTGTTTTGCTCGCTGATTAGATTGACGTATCCATATATATGTGCATTTAACAACTCTCAAACATCATTGAAAAATTATTGTGGACATGAGCCATACAAAACATTCAATTACTAAAATGTGTAATATTTAACAAGTGTCTTAATGTGTTTTGTATCACAAAAATTATCACGTCACGTGATCGGACATCGTTGGCCTTGATACCCTCGCTCTTCTCTACATAAGCAATAATTTTAATCTTGTTCATTCTCCTAAATTGCCAACATGTAATATAACCAAATATGGATTAAATATATAAATTAGAAAGATATACATAAAATCAATTTTATTGAAAAATATTGTTGTTGCATTATTCAACTATGCTACAGCGACGATATTTTTAGCGAGAAATTTTCGAACCTATATGTTACCTTTTTAATATTAATATACATTTAATCGTTTCATTATTTGAAAGAGCCATCTACCATATTTTTACGGTTTGGAAAGAGATCCAGGTTCGAATCCCGGTGGCGCAACAAAAATATTTTTCGATAAAATTGATTTTATAGCTATATCTTTCTAATTAATATATTCAATTCATATTTAAAATATCACAGAGCTATGTTCTGAATAATTACAACTTCACAATAATAATGTGTTCTCCTAATGTAATATAACCCTTTATTCCATTTTTAACAGTTATGTTATTTTCACAACCACAAATTCTCTTCATATTATTATCCTAACCGCCTTTAACATATTTTATATTGTATTTTATTGTCTTTCCAGGACTTGTTAATAATCCGTTTATATATAAAATTAAATAAGTATAATAAAAATAAAATAAATCGTGTGGTCTGGCTTGGTCCGTGTGACTTATCTAATAGTATACATGAACTTTGAATTTAGTCAATCAACCACTATTGACATACTTATACGTAGGTAAATTTATGTTAATGTATATCAATGTAATTGTGGGCGTTCTAACGTAAATGAGTCACTACATCGAAATATGTTTGTTAGATGTAAAAATATTTTTAGTATATGTATATCTCAAGAAATGTAGGGACTGCAAGGTTTATCCGGAACCACCCTGTCATATCTACCCCATGTATGAACACTTTTATATATCGTTTTGTGTTACGTTCTTGATTATAACAAGATGTTGTAATTCAACACAAAATATTTTTTATTAACGTAACATCCACGTGAATTTTTTCCAGTTTGACCTTGAACCCTCGTCTTCCTACAGTACATTTCATATTACAGTATCGTGTCCATGAAATTTTCAGAGCTCCGGTCATTTAACGCGCGCCGTTTCTTCACAAGAGCGCGGAGACACGTGTCACAGCTGTCGTGTAGTTTGCACCAGACCGAGGTTATAGCACCATCAAGGTGTAATGGCTCTGTTTGCGCTGGCACAGAACAATTCCCTTTTATGTTTACGATTCGCCAAGGGTTCCAAGTTTTATTTTACCTTTTTGCATTAATATTTCAACAGTACTCCGGTACGTATCTATAAAAATGTTACCAGCTAAACGTAATCAAAAAGCTTTTAAAATGGAAAATATCCCGAACGGAAGATGCCTTTAATTGGCGTAATACACTGAAAAAGCGAAGAATAAATATACTTCATGTAGGGGGTCAAATAGAACGAGCAGTTTCTGAACATAAGTTCGATGAAACGTCCAGTTTTAGCAAATGCAACCTTGGTGTACTACCTCCAATCTTAGTTATTCATTCAACCTTGGCTCAAATACGGAACAATTTTGTAAACTGACTAGGTGATGCATGAGTAAGAGGTACTTACAATTTATTAAGAGAAATTACAGTTAATACACGATATATAACATAATATTTGAATATGTCCAAGAACACACAATTACTGGATTTTCACCTACAAAAGCAGTGTTATTAAACAAATAATATTTTTACTATATTTAATGGTAAAATATGAAAGTAATAATTAATTTATTTAAAAATAATAATTAGATTCTCATTGTGACGTATATGCTGATATGATATGATGCCACACATGGCGATAGTGTAGTGGTACTCGAAGTGTTTCCACATATTAACATATATACAACTTTCAAAAATTTGATAGATATGAAGATTGATTAATGGGTGAGAATGGTGAACGTTATATTTGTATAAAGTGATCACTAAAGCCAGCCGAAGACAGGTCGTAAGCCCTGTAATTACCCCTACTTCCATATTTTCCCATTAAATATAATAAAAATAGCGTCGTCTCTATGAGGTATATATTATTTGTTTAACGAAAACATTAATTTACAGCCGGTCGGAATATGGCGAAGGATGTCCTCACTTGGTGAAACTAGCGGTCGCGCCGCTTGTCATACGTTTTAGGCTATGATTGCATTCCGACAGATAGTACCGAGAGTTCATTTCATGATAATAATATTTTATTATTATAGTATTTATTTATATAGATAATCTTGTATTTTGGAAGCATATTCATAATTTTCCTATAAGTATATAACTGCCCGACACGCTTAATCAAAATACGTGCCTGCAAGATCTAAAAATACACACGAGTGGTTTGAATATTTATGTAATGTATATTTCGTGAACACATCTCCATTTTAAATAAAAAATCAGCCAATATACGCATCTCAATTCATTCAGCAAAATTTGTAAACGAAGTACATTTACATTGGTGAGGGTAGCTTAGCCAAGAAAAAACATTTTGTATTAGAATTAAAACTGTTAATATGCATTGTAAACTCATTTGTTAATCGATGTAAACCGATTACAGTAAAATACGAGATAAGTAGTTTTAAGGAAATAAATTATATTAATGACTCCTGCGAGATATGTTAAATGCAGTGTGAAGATAGAAACGTCACTAATGTCAATATTTGTTATTAAAAAATTATAAATATAAATTTGCATACTTAAGAGAACGAAATGTAACAGATAATACTTTTTTGTATTAAAAAAGAGAGAAATTGTTTTAAAAAGTTAAAACTAAAATCTGTTATATAATTACAAAGCGCATGAATTGCGAGGTCAATGATATGGGAACGTATATGTGAAACATATTATGACATTTTAAATTTGAGCGGCGTCATCGACAGCGATCTATTATACCGACCTCGAGTGGACACGGTATCTGATTAGTGAGAAGACTGGACGATGGTGACGAACTTGGAGGACTTGGAGTGAGCACCCAACGGCGTTTCGCCGTACGAATGATATATAGAAGAACATATAAGATGGCGTGTCTTTGATGTTAATCAGAGGCGAGATGAAATTTTGCCCCGTGCGCGTATCGACTTGAAGACGGCCGCCCCCACAACCCTTCGGATGAGTAAAGTATCAGTGAAATCGCAAACCCCGTAAAGTGTCCCTGTCACTCAGAAGTGGCGAACTTTGTTCCAAAGACCTATTAGTTAAAGAAGATCTGGAACTTTCTACGTGCTTACAATGTCGGGTTTCTCATGTTTAATGTAATTAAAGTGTGATTAATGTGTAAATCTAGTGTTGTTATTGTTTGAGACCATTCTCATCCATCTGAGTCAGCCATACCGACACCACACACATTCATACATCTACATAATGAGCCTAGCTGGCGTTATATCCGCAGGTGCCAGATCGCTACGTAACACATTTTAACGGTTTAACGGTCCTCACGTTCAATAGGCAAAATACACAAATCTGGTTAACAAGAGATGGGTCATAATGTACACAAAAATGTCCAGCTTTTTGGGACACTTTCAGTTTTTAAGCATATTCGAACAAATGCATTAATTAAGACAGGCCACATTACAAAACTGAAGAGATAAACACAGATCAACTCTCAACACAAATTTTTCTAATGAGACAGGCACAGTTCAACCTCAATTGTATAATTGTCTCATGTACATAAATAAATACGTATTAATAAAGACAGGTACAACAGTAAGATATACATATTAATATTAAATAAAAACATATCAAATGAGAATAAGAAAATTCATGAATCAATCTATCTTTAATTCTTTGAAATAACCTGTGCAACAATGCGTATATTAAATGGAGCCGGGCATTTCAATGCATCATTTAAGTTTAATAGTTAGTATGAGTCACATTCATCTCCGTTATACCAGAAACTCATCTAATCGACATTCCGACCGATAACTCTATAAAACATTTTTCACCTTTAGAGCGTTAACTTTGTGGTTAGACATAATTATAGGTTATTGACAGGGATTTAAAAAAAATTTAATTTGACTAATAACACTTTATTTAATATATTCTCCGTTTTAATGTCTTCATATCACCCTCTACCGCGGCCACGGCCTCTTCCCATAGTTAATATTATATCAATATTTATTTTATGGATTAGTTAGTGTGCGTCCGATCTGTTTAAGAATATTGATGTGACATGTATTTCGTGTACACATCTCTATTTAAAAAAAAAATTGTTAAAACAAAATCCGTTAAATTTTTAAATAAACTTAACCAATTAAAACTTGGCCTATAATCTTATTATACCTGTTCACCTTTTAATATGAAGATCAACTGAAGAAAATTTACATATATCCCCCATTCGTAAAAAGTTTCCATATTTATTACACCGTATTAAGGCTATACCGTAGATTTTGAAGCACAGTCTTGACAAAGACACGTGATACCGTTTTTTTAAGAATCAACCATCTACAAAAAGTGTGTTCTAACCTAGAAGAAACATTAGTTATTTATTTTTATTTGACATTTTTACAATTTTTTATAGCGTGAATAAAGTATTTTACATTTTTTAAATTCCATGGTTTTTCTTTCGCTTACCTCTCCAAAAAAGAGACCAGCTCTTGTGCTTGGTGAGGGAGTTATACTACGATAATTTTATATAATACCTTACATATTCTATTCATTGTCCATTTGTGTGCTTCTGATGTGTTCTGTAATATTGTTTATTTTCCAATTATGTGTTTTTGAAGTGTTCATTTAGTTTCTTTTTAAACTCTTTTATATTCTTTATTTCTTTAATTTGAGTAGGTAGACTATTGAAATTTTTTATTCCTAAATATATACAATTTTGCTGATTGTGTTTGGTGTTACATTTAGGGATTTTAAAGTTATTTTTAAACCTTAATGATGTGCTTGTTTCAAATTTTACAGTGTTATTTTCTTTAATTAATATATATTAATTATATATAATTAAGTTATATGGAACTTATATGTATCTCTCGTTTGTCAAATTGCGGTTGTGGGTGACTTCCTTGCGGGAGCATAGGTGATGTTTTGGCACGGTGACACGTGCCATTGTCAAGGTTCTGCCTGAAAACCGTACTCAATACCAATAGTAGAGACTTATATCCCTCAAAAATAACGATGGCGGATCGAAGTGCTGAACGTGACTTCAGCAGGAGAGACAGAGTCACTAAAGCCGAAGATTCACGATGTTTGCAGCCGGCCGGCGACCGCATCGTGTGGTTTGACGCATTACGAATTCACGATCTATGGTTTTATATGGGCGCGATTGGGACCGCAGAACTCTCCGAGGACTGTATTGAATATCAATAAATTATTTCGGGACAAATGTACTACGTAAAAGCATTGTACATATTAATGTAATATGCCTATAGATGATTAATTGTGTTGTGCCGATTCGCACAATGAGGAAATCACCTTATATTTACTACAACGTAAATGTGCAACCCTTTCTCTATTATATAATGTAGTAATCACGCCAGATGAAAGTTGTAACGTTTCCAAACAATGTAGCAAAATTCATAAATTTTTTTATTTTTTTTAGGAGAATACATTCTTATTGTGAAGTTGTAATTATTCAGAACAGACGGTCTGTGATATTTTAAATATATTAATTATAAAGATATACATATAAAATCAATTTTATCGAAAAATATTGTTGTTGCGCCACCGGGATTCGAACCTGGATCTCTTTCCTAACCGGGGAAGGTGCTTTATCCAACTAAGCTACAGCGACATTATTTTTAGCGACAATTTTCGACCCTATATGTTAACTTTTTGATATTAATACATTTAATCGTTCCATCATTTGACAGAGCAATCGATAAAATTGATTTTATATGTATATCTTTATAATTAATATATTTAATTCACAAATTTTTAGTTGAAAAAGATTTGATTGCTTTTTTTTTGAACGTGCTTCGGCCAGTCGGTTAGTTTCTCGGGAATATATATATATACACTGATCAGGTATAAATGAGAAAATATCGTCTATGAACATGTACCAAAAATTATAAAAATACATATAATTATGAATCAAACGAAAATGTCATCATGACAACGAAAGGATATGTTCTGTTCACCTGGTGCATATATCACACTTAGTAAAAGTGCTGTTGGTCCAACTCAACAGCTAGACTCCTTTTGTCCTTAATTGAATTTATCAAAATAAACTGGATATATTAAAATTATTTTACATATTATATAAATACAATAATGTTGAATTGTTGTATGCGTGGTTTTAAATCATAAAAAAAAACATATATGTCAAGTGTTCGTCACTCGGAATTATCAAATTAATGAGAATTATTGGCATGATAAATAAAATATTTCTAAGGAGATAACAATTTTTGTTCTGTAGTATTTTAATACAAATTAAAAAATATTAATTATAAAAATGTAAAAAAAAAACAATTAATCGGAAAAATATTTTGGTTGCTACCAGCGTTCGAACCTATGTAATTTCTAAGTAATCTTACATCTGCAACAATACTATATAACACCCAACATGACAGGCACTCCGTCTATCTATCAAAATTTGTAAAAATTGATATATCTACAGTGTTGTTGCAGGGGGGGGTCTTATTTTTAACGCATACAACAAATTTAACAGCAAATGGTTTAATTTCTTGTATATAATTTAATTTGTTAAATTCATGAATATATATACTTATGAATACAAAAAATTTAAAAGTGGTATGTATAGGTATACATATGATATCATATATCTATCAACACTTTTCTATAATTTAGGAGAACACATTCTTACTGTGAAGTTGTAATTATTCAGAACATAGGTCTGTGATATTTTAAATATGAATTAAATATATTAATTATAAAGATATACATATAAAATCAATTTTATCGAAAAATATTGTTGTTGCGCCACCGGGATTCGAACCTGGATCTCTTTCCTAACCGGGGAAGGTGCTTTATCCAACTAAGCTACAGCGACATTATTTTTAGCGACAATTTTCGACCCTATATGTTACCTTTTTGATATTAATACATTCAATGTGTCCAAAATTTAATAAAAATGAATTGATAATTCTGGCGTCTGCTATCAGTTTACTCAAAGGTATTTGAGATTATGTAAAAATAAGGTAGATGGCTCTGTCAAATGATGGAACGATTAAATGTATTAAAATCAAAAAGGTAACATATAGGGTCGAAAATTGTCGCTAAAAATAATGTCGCTGCAGCTTAGTTGGATAAAGCACCTTCCCCGTTTAGGAAAGAGATCCAGGTTCGAATCCCGTTGGCGCAATAACAATATTTTTCGATAAAATTGATTTTATATGTATATCTTTATAATTAATATATTTAATTCATATTTAAAACTTTTCTATAAATACGTTACCAGGAGTATAAATATGTTATTCGAAGTATAAAAAAGAAATCGGACGTTCAGAAAGAAAAACAATGCTAAGAGAAATCCAGACGCTCCGACAGCATCACGACACGACTTTCCGAACATAAAAAAGGCTAGGAATTCGTCATGAAGTTTGCAGCATCTTATATCCATTGGATTTCTTTCACGAGTCTTTCTTCCATCACGAACCTCGCATTACGTGCTCTCGCGAGCTGCCAGCCATGCACTCCGGTCTATTCATATTTCACATTCGCCTACAGCTGTGGGGTCTGGCTGAAATCTCGCACGTCAAATGACAAAGTCAGGTTGACAGCTAGACGATGACAATGTGACGGTCCGATAGTTCTGCCTTCCTGGGTGGGAATATGGGAATGCCGAGCGCCGAGGTACTCGCGGGAAACAGGATTGTCCAGCTCGCAAAGCGGTTATTGTAACGATTGTAGTTACGCAGGCAGCTAGGTTATTGTTATTCTCAGCGATAGTGGAAACTCTAAACTTTATTTCTTTTTGTAGAAGTATCACCGGTTCACATCCTTTGGCACTGTAATATACTAGAGGGTTGGATTGAGGGTTTGGTGGGAGTGGATCGGGTTTGTATCAGACATTTCGATCTACTCGGTTGCAAAAGGAATCTGGAACTGTACAGGGATTTTGTGCGTGTGTTTTCTGGGCGTTCCAATGTTTGATCGGATCTCCCAGTATGTTTTTCTTTCCTTTCTTTTACTTTAATTAATTTACACATTTTAAAATTAGTTTTTTATGGTTTTCATGTGTATTAATCTATAATGTTTTTGTATTATCTTGTTTTCCTTTGGGCTATTGCGTAATTAGAGAAGATTTTATTGATTTTTATGAATCTGAGCCATCCATTCGTAAATAATTACAGTAATCATAAGGCTGTATATTTAATTCTTTTATCAAATTGACGTGACTTTTGAAGAACTATTCTTTACACCAATTTTGTCGCAGTTTCTTTTATTCTCCGGTAGGATGACGAGATCTACTAGCGCTACCGCCTCGTCGAAAGTTAAACTTCGGTTAACTTGTCATGTTTACCTGAACAGGTATACCGGTGTGTGTATGGCCGGTTTTATACGTATTTTCTAACCCACTCTTCAATAGAATTTTTTTATTACGCGTTATTTTTATATATGTTATATTCAGGTATACATTTAATTACTTCGTTATGTGATTTAATTAGGCATTTTCTGATTTTTAAAAATACGTTATTGTTCAACTAAAGATCGGTGATAATCATAATGATATCGTCAAAGCCTTATCGTCGCTTACACCTTCGAAAATGTTGGCGTGGTATGACTAGAACGGAAGTGTTGGAAGTTGTTGGGTGTCGAGTGTTGGAGTGAGGACCCCGAACAAGAATTGCGGGTCGCCCGCCAGCTCGATGGCTCAAAGACATACGACGTGTAACCGGAAGCAGCTGGATGTGAAGAGACTGGCGAATAATAGAGACGCCTATATCCTGCAGTAGGTGAACATAGACTGATTATGATGATTATTAGAATCAGTGGCGTAACTACAAAAATTGGGCCCCAATGCTAAATAGAAAGAAATATTTGAAAAGTATGATTGCACTCGCAATTGAAAAGAATTCCTTGCTACGCTTTATAGCGTTTTCGCTTTGCGGCGATGGTCTTGTCCTTACGATGACATATACTACTGTATAATGTATCAATAATATTATATTTTATTTGGTATGTTGGATAAATGCGCAATCTCCGGGTCTATAGATAAATAGAGAAACGTGGTACACGAAAAGGTAAGTGAGGGAAAGGAAATCTAGTCGAAGGACCAGTGATCTCGAGGAACCAGGATTTAGAAAGGACTGCTCGCTTTTCCTTGAGAATGACGCCTCCGCAAATCCCCGTGGTCGCCGCGAAATCACACAATGCAGGTGGATGGTGATGATCTTCACTCCCGACTAAAGACGGCGACGCCAATGTGCATCCACGGCACACACAAACAATAGACACTATGATCATATACAAAGATCACACAAATACAGTGCTGGTGCACTGGAGTAGAATGGTCCACAACGCTATTGATTTGCTGTGTCTCGACCAACCTCGATCAACCAAACAATATTGATCAGGTTAACGTCTGTTGACGTTAAGGTCACATTTCACGCTAGTGGGCAAGCATTAGGATAGGTAATGGGTGAGAAATTTGGACAATAACTTTTGCGCCCGACATTACAAACGCGCTAAAGTTTATTTTGCAAATATGGAACAGTGGATTTAAAAAAAATATTAGTCCATATTAGCGCTGGGAAAGTATCCATACCAAATGTATTTCTGGTGCATTGAGTGCATTGGCGTGGTTACGCCCCTGATTGAAATATCAAAAAAGGGTAATGAAAACAATGATTTTGAAGCCAAAGTAATAAGATTTTTATACCCTCTTCTCTACAACCGTATCGTAACAATTGTATTTATATGCGGTTTCTGTCTGCAGTATTTTATTGTATATTTTTTGCGAGTGTTCTATCATCCGGGTTCGGCTTCTGTGAGTCGCTGCTTCCTGGTGCGGTATTTTTATTACTAGGTAACAATAAAGCTCCCGCAAAAAGTCTTCAGCTCGCCGCGGAGCGCGCGTTGATCGGCGGAATGCCCCGCAGACACGGAACGATTTGAAACCCCTCCACACAAAAACTGAGTGCAGAAAGCTTGGAGCCAGCAGCCGGTGCCAGATGCGTTCAGAATACACAGAGAAGATTAGACGCGCTAGAAGAAAAGTTTCACGCCGTAGAAACGTGCAGTTGTTCCGGGGCCCGGTTGTGTGATCAGTAGTAACTTTTTACTAAAGTAAAATTTTTTGCTAAAAAATATTTGATTTTACTCTCTGATATCCGACAGTAAAAACAAGAGTCGAAGGTTAAATATGGCGGACTTTTCACAGCTCTTTCAAAAGTCATCTGTCACATTGATACTTTGAAAGTTGCAGTATACGACAAGCGATAATTCAATATCCCGCTATTTTAGTGATGAAGTTCGTCTGTTAATGATCTCTTTATTTAATATACATCACCACATATAATGTAATAAAATATTTGGCATGTCTCGAACGCAGAGGCGAATAAAGCTACAGATGAAGCAAAAAATATGGCATATTTCATGATTATTCGCCTTGTCACACTGAGAGGTGAGATTGTCTTTGATGCATCAAAATAACCTGCAAAGGATTTTTACTACGGGCGTTAGTAAAATGTTACCAAGGCAAAAATTGACTACTGATTACACAACCGGCCCTGAGTGAGAAATTCCTCGAAACACACGTCTATTATTAATTCATCTTTATCCACCAAAGCATTTGTGTTGCCGTTGGAATTAATAAAATAATAGTCCAATGTGTGCATACCTGTAGCTTTCTTCTTTGTACACCGCATTGGAGTGAAGTATCCATTTTATTTGATGCTCGAATTAAATATTTTGATGACCAATGCTATTATTTGCGCGCTGGAGGAGAAAAAATCATTACCTTACCTTTATAAGGCTAATCCAGGTCCAACCTTTATAAGGTAGGACCTGGATTGATCACATTACTAATACAAATGTATTAACAGGCATAAATAGATCTAATGATTACTAACAAGGAAAGCTTCATACTTCGAACACATTCTCCGCAATGAAAAATATGATCTTTTACAACTAAAAAAATGCAAGTAAAATAGAAAGAGATTACCTTGGCAGTGTTTACGCGCCTTGTTACTTCGATTGGCACCACTGGGTTTCCTGATTAATAGTAATGTACATGTGTGTATGTGAGTATTGCTGCCTTTTTTCGGAGAGCCGAGTAAACGGTAAACGACAGGTGGTCCAATTACATCTCGTGCTTCGACCAGTACAAAGGAGCGTTTCGTTCGGTCGAAATCTACCCAGCTAAAGGAACAACAACATAGGACCAGAAAAACAGCAAATACAATAAAAAATGTCAGTGCAGTTCATATATAGTGTGTCCTTATTGTCAATCGGAAACCTGGGAACCATATATTGAGGGCATTTACATAAAGAGGCAGTATAACCCTATAAAGTGTTTCAATGTCCAAAATATTAATGATCTTATACAGAATTAATCAACACATTTACCATAATACGGTGGCCAAGCTTCGATAGAAGGCGGCACATGAAGAAGAAGTCTTGTTAAAAATTGTGTGCGCTATGATGCCGAATCGTGGGCGCGCGCCCACCCTCACACCTTAGAGGGTACGTTGTTATTCAGTTACCCGAGGACCCGCAATAGGTTACGAGGGTCAGCCGATAACTAGTTAATTAACCATATATTTATATTTCATCCGTTATTATTACATTATTATAAAAGGCTTTAACGGATATCTTCCCGTAAAAGCGTGAAATTGGATTTTTCTTGTCGGGTTTCAAATGACGTCGTGTCTTATTTATCTTTGGTATGTTTACATTTTATATATTCTAAAAATTCTGACTGTCAGATCAGTTAAAAGTGTTCATCGTCAGATGATACTAATGGCTGTTGAAAGATGCCGTCACTCCTCTGACGTCATATGCGCCCGTACTACATTTAACCTCAATGTGTCGAAATATTAATTTAATCTGCCGACGTTACACGTCTCCATAATCTTCTGGTAGGTTTTTTAAAAATTTCATGTCAAGTTCAAGTCTGAATACATACAAGCTCATTTACATATGTTTATATGTTAAAGCCTGCATCCCAAATAAGTGACTACTTAAAAACTTTGTCAGTAACTTGATCTACCTACCGTCAAGAATATATTTATAATATATTTAATACACAGGCTCGATTAAAAGCTAAATTGTATTGTACTTGGAAGATACGCATTCGTGCGTGTAATATATGCTTACTATATAGCCAGCGCACGTTGCTGTAAACACCGTGCATTATAAAGTATCACGAGCTCAGTTCGGCTTTGTTATTCGGCAAACTACATCTTTTACTTTGGTTCTACTACGAATGTAGTAGCTAAGACATTTCGTGTATAGTCTGTTTCATAGCTCACTGTGCTACTGAGATGGGATCACTTACCTAAGCAATAAATCAGAAAACCATCTAGTTTGGTATTGTGTGAGGATAGGATAGTAAGGAAGAAATGCGACACGTGATAATATTACAGGCATGCGTGTCTTGGATCAACGTCATTTATAGGTCGACGACATTGTTGTCTCGTGAATCAAAAATGACAAATATATTGATAAATGTGCAGTAGGTAAGTAAAATGAAGTTATATTTATACCTTACGATGTATCAAATAAAACTGAATATAATTATTATAAATATGAATTAAATATATTAATTATAAAGATATACATATAAAATCAATTTTATCCCATTTTATCTGGCGTCTACTATCAGATTTACTTAAAGGTATTTTGAGATTCTGTAAAAATAAGGTAGATGGCTCTGTCAAATGATGGAACGATTAAATGTATTGATTTCAAAAAAGGTAACATATAGGGTCGAAAAATTGTCGCTAAAAATAATGCCGCTGTAGCTTAGTTGGATAAAGCACCTCCCCCGGTTAGGGAAGAGATCCAGGTTCGAATCCCGGTAGCGCAACAACAATATTTTTCGATAAAATTGATTTTATATGTATATCTTTATAATTAATATATTTAATTCATATTTAAAATATCACAGACCGTCTGTTCTGAATAATCACAACTTCACAATAAGAATGTGTTCTCCTAAAAAAAAAAAAATATTATTATAAGTCAACATACAAAATTTGTGTCGAAAAAAATATTGAAGTTGACGATCAGAAACAGTTTTATCTGTTTCTAAAGCCTCAAGAGTATGAGAATATGTATGCATGATGACAAGGCTAGTTATATGTCAAGATATATGGTTTTCTAACCATTCTACCTATGATAAATGTGTCTTGAAATTAGTCCGTTTATTCTTATTCAATAAACTCATCAAATTGCTTCCATTATAACCTAAAACCACGTGTAAAACTCAACACAATAATGTTCTAACATTTTTAACTGTCTACAGTAAACGCAATGCAACACCCAAATGATTGTATCAACCCACCTCGATTGTATGAAGATGTTTGGTAATTGATACCAGATCCAAAAAGGATATTTTAATAAATAATCTGTCGGCTTTCTTTCATTCATTGAATATCCCTTCAACGCTGCGGTACGTAGCGTGCACTTTATGCTAGACGTGTACAAAAATACTTTTAATGTAAAGCTGTATGTAAAAATGTAATGATACCATTCTATACACGATTTTGTTTTTGAAGGTGATAAAAATGCATGACTTTATTATGTGCCAAATACTAAACTCAATTCTTGACGACATCCAGACGGGATTATGGACATCTGCAGCACGCACGTGAACCATTGTCCACCTGGAGAGCTGTGACAGAAAATACAAACAGCAAGGGAAACACAATCACCGAGTAGAAAAATACAACTTCTTGCATATACGATTTTAATTGTTGGTACACGCGGTTTGTATTTTGGTTGAAGAACATTTCAAGTTGCGTCTGATTTGTTAGATGTCCAGATTGGTCCATTCACAACGCGTTCTTGTAACATTCCTGAAAGCCCACGCGACAAGTTTATTTGTTCTGCCCAATACCGGTTCCTTTGGACAAACGCCGAGAAATAGAGGTCTTTACCTCCTGCTGCAATCTGAGTTCCCGGTATCTCTTCATTGATAATTCTCTTCCTACTATTGGCTCGCCGTGGGTGCAGTGTTGTCGCGATTAACAGTTACCAATGTTTTCTCATTTTATAAGTGTGCCAACAGACATATTCACATAGTTACAGTAATTTATTATTGTTTATTAGCTCAATTAATTATTGGCAGAGTAATTGCGAGGTACTTTTAATTGTCATCATGTTATCTTCAATTTTTATTTTATCGTCTATACTCGGTGTTGCTTTTTTATTGTGATGCAAAATTTGGTCCAGCCAAGAGGTCGGGAAGATACCCGGAAGGGGGTTAGTTGATTTTATTTTCTTCAGGGTCCTAGAGTGAAAATCAGCAAAATTTGTAACGGATGGCATTCAATTTAAAACACATTTATATCGAGAGGAAGAGGTAAGAAAGGGCCCTTGAGGTGAAAGTTATTACGAAAATGGCGCTATACAAATTATCCATTATTATTATTAGTGCTTATGTTTTGCGCGGGGGTCTAAAGAACAACTATACAATAGATCTATCAAAGGGTATTGGAATTTATAGAGAAAAGACATACAGTCTTAGAGGATATAAACAGAATCATCTTCTAGTAACTGATTTACCTGGTCATGCCAAGTCTTTTGCGGACATCCTTTAATAATAATAATAATGTTGGATAATTAGTATAGTGCCATTTTCGTAAAAACTTTCACCTCAAGGGCGCTTTACACATAAACTGTTTATAGTTTTACAATTATCTTTGTTTTTGAAATTAAAAATTGTTATTTTCACTTATGGATACGACTTTTTGAAAAGGTGCGTTTTTAGTTTATTCTTAAATAAAGTCTGAAGCACTGTTTCTTATGACGGAGGGCAAAGAGTTCCACGCTTTTGGGCCTGCCACTGCAAATGTCCGTTCACTAAATTTAGACTTCTGGCAACCATTGGTCGGTTCTACAACCGTTCCTGCAGCTGAAGTAGAGGTTGACCTGAGAGTTTGACGTCTACTATTCAAATTATCTGGGATAAAAAGTTCTTGAAGATACAGAGGCGCCATGTTGTGTGTCGCCTTGTACATCAACCAGCACAATTTAAATGATACTCTTTCAGAGAATCGGAGTCAATATAGCTGATGTAATAAGGATATTATATGATAAAATTTGGAAAACTTCATACATTATTCGTGCAGCTGCATTTAGAATGGATTGTAATCTCTCCAGCTGAAACATTGGTCAACAAAGATCATAATAGCATGACATTAGACCTAAATAATCTACATCCATGACAATGATCAGCAGATATGCTACTAGCTACATTATTTTTGTATTAAAAATTATTTCTGTTCAACTACCTAAGTGCTCCCTTTAATCCTGTTAACTAATTTGTATTTAAATACGGTTTTCAAACGGTACTTACATGAGAAGTTTATTGTATTACGTTCAACAATGATTAATTTATACCGGTAATATTCATGCGGTGAAATGCTAATACAGGGGTAGGAGCTAAACGTTGTTACTAGACTCGTTGTAGTACGCGGATAGCCGGCGGCACCAGCTGTATTGCGTTACTGTGCGTTGCGGCGTGTGGCTGACTTTACACAGTGGTGTGTACGTTCTGCACAATGTCCAGCTCACCATAATATAATTACGCAAATTAATAACCAGAAACTTCATTCTCTCAAAAGTGCTTCTTGCCATCTCAAGACTTAATTGGTCTGGGTCCCAGTCCTCATTTAGCACCAGCTAAGGTAGTTAATCATTTCATCCCTCTTGACGTCAGTGCCATCAATTCACAAGTGAACGTTACAAACCTTCTGTCTACTGATTACTATGAAAACATTTGAACAGTAATATAACTGTATAATAAATAAAAATTCTCTTACATTTGCGTTAATTATCTTCCTTCTGATGTAAGACCTGCGTTCTACATAAACAACAATTTATGAAAATTTGTAATAAACTCAAAAGATAAAGATGACAAATGAAGTCAGTCGGGTATATATAAATTAACTTGTAATAACTGTCCCACATTCTACTCAGGATAACTGCCCGTAATGTTAACATTCGTGTTCTGGAGCATTTTAACAGAAATGGTTTCTCAGAATTTTTCCAACCATATTTCTGAAAAAGACCATTAATTTAATAATATTATTATTAAGGACAACACATTCTTATTGTGAAGTTGTAATTATTCAGAGCAGACGGTCTGTGATGTTGTAAATACTAATTAAATGTATTAATTATAAAGATATACTTTTTAAATTATCGGTGAATGTAAGAAAAAATAGAGACGGATTGATAAGAATACAAGTAATTATTTTTAATATTTAACATTATTCAGTCATATAGCTGGATGCCATTTATATTATTCACTTTTGAGAATCTGGGGCGGCTAAGAGAGTTCTCTTCTGCTCTAAAATCCCATGCGCATATTATATATATATATATATATATATGCAACCGAGACAACCGCATCTGGTTTACGTATAGTTACGTAAACGTCGTCGGTAACGGCATAACCTAAGTTTAAGCCTACTGCACGCCACTGGATATAAGTGCACTTTTTTGTATTTATTGTTACTTTTAAATACGCCCCGACGAAGCTTGAGCTAAGCGAAACCGATTGGCGTTTAATAAAATTCGTGGTTTTATACATAGTGATTGTGTTTTATTTAATCAAATAAAAATGAATCGAATTGAATCAAAATTTAAATTAATGCTTTTATAATGTAATTAGCGCTAATAATCGAGGCAGAAAATTCATCCACGTAATATCTGTTGAAGTTTCACTCATTCGTTTTAAATCAATTTGTAAAACTTTTTGGAGTTCCTTCAATGGTATTATTTTACTCTCGGGATATTCAATCCTATAAGTTATCCCTTAGATAAAATATTTCCTCAAAGCATTGAGAGTAATGGCGAGCTTACGGGAAGGCCGGTAGTATTAAGGCTTCGATAATGTGAACATATTTTTTACTCAACGCCAACATTGTTTTCGGCAAACCGGATTGCTGCCCTCCTGGTGGGTGGGGAGGGGGCAGATTGGGAGAAAACTGTAGGGCTTCCAATATAAGGGTTGAAGTGACAGCTCCGGGTTAATAGTGTCACGGGTTAGGTCCCAAGGACCTCATAAAACGTCTGTTGAGAATTTCTAAATTGATTAAATCACTTGATGTAGGTTATCAGCCCGTCGGCGTTTTCCTCTATCCAGAAAGGCCATTCTTGCACCGGCCGCGGTTGATGGCTGTAAAATTAGTGCAGATGTCAAAACGTTTTCTACATATTATATATAAAATCAGAAAAATTTCTATAAGAGTAGTAATAATACTCTCACTAATAATACAGTCTATTCCGCTTAATCGGGACACACTGGGCCCAAACATTTTGTCCCAAATAAGCGGCTGGCTCTAATAAGCGAAGTTTAAGGTAAAATTACAAAATTATATGTACATATTTTAGAACTTTATTAAATTATTGAAAAAAGTATTGAATTGCAGAAAAATAATATATAATTATTAGGTATACATATAAATATGAAAAAATAAAATAATAAGGATAAAAAAAATAATAACAAACGATTATAATAACAGTAACTAAAAAAAAAATAGTCATGAAAATAATGTACATAATACATTTATAACAATAAAAAAAATATTTTTGCAGGAATTCATCAATACCATTAAAGCCTGTCTTGTGTTTTTGTAGATTTGCAATTGTACTAAATCAAGTAGGGATGTTGGGCATTTATTAACATATTTATTTTAATTTTTAATTCACTGTCCCAATTAAATGGAATGGTGTAAATTACTATTAGTTGGTTTCTGTTCCTTGGGATTTGACTCAAATAACCGACTGTCCCGATAAACGGGTGGCCAATTAAGCGGAATCAACTGTACTTCATAATCAATTTTTACCCGCCCCTGCATAGACCTTATTCTCTTAACGTACAGAATTGAAAAAAAAAGGTTTATTGTATTATGCAATAAAAGTTAATGCTTATTCGGATTTTTTTAAATTTGCAACTAGTTTAGGATGAATATGATAATGGGTTACTACAGTTTCAAGACGTTGGGTCATACTACTGGGTTACTACAGTTTCAAGACGTTGGGTCATACTACAGTTTTAAGAAATGCTGTCAGTCATAAGGTGAACTAAATACCTAATAGTTTGGTAACCTATAAAGATATGTAGCTTGGGAAGGGGGCCTGGTGGTGAGGGAGACTGCACCTCCTGAAACTATACAAGTGACAGTATAACCCAACGTGTGTGTAGTAAAATGTTTAGTTTAGTGAGAATTAAAGTAATCATGTTGCGCTACAAAGTAACTGCCGTGACAATTAATGATTAATTCTTTTAAAATTAGCAATATTAACTTTGTGATAATTTGATTTTATATTGGTAAAATGGGTAGAAATTTTAATATAAGAGTAAGGGAGCATTTGAGATGTTTGAACAATAGTGGGTTTTCAGAATTTGCTAATCATTTGATAGAAAATGGTCATGGTTTTGATAAAAAATTGGGATTGTTGATATTGTATATAAACGATGTTGGTCACAAATTAAATAATTTGGAATCGTTGGAGATAAATAAAGCGTGTAAAACTAATCAAAATATTATAAACAACCAACTAAATTTAACTACGAGTCCCATTCTAAAATTTGTTCTTAAAAATTATTCGAGTAAATTTGTATTAAGTAACAATTTGAGTTAGGTACTAAATTTTTTTTTTTAAATATTTTTTTTATAAATAGATTCTGGTAAAGAAACAATGATATATGTTTTAGTTAGTTATGACACCCTGAAGAAGAAAATCATATTTTTCGAAACCGGTAGATGTATTTAAACTCAATTAAGTGGTTAATAAAACAAAGATAATAAATAAAAATATAAAAAATAAATAAAAATCACTTGGATATCTTCCAGTGTTCTGTACCATATCCGGCTGTCCACATCCAGGATCATGATGGTACCGGTAGTGGAAGATTTGTTAGTTATGCACATTTTATCATTTTTTGATGCCACAGCTGGCGACTTCCCCCAATAGAATTATCAACCGGTTCTAAAATTATTTCGGCTCCGATAATTTAAATGGTTATTCAAACAACCCCTACCGTAGAGTTACGATTCTCCCCTCAAATACCGCAATTATAAATTAAGAATTATTTTGTGAAATGTATATCCACAATGGTTACAATTCGAACGAAGCGAATTCAAGCCATTTTTGTAAAAGACGTTCAAAAATTATGATACGCCGTTTTTATAAATCCCGATCATTTACATAATACATTTTTTAAAGCGTTAAGCGAGATTTTAAAAAGAATGTGTAGAACGTGTCAAAACAAACACCAGTGTTGTCCGTAAAACCTATATTTCAATGGTGAAGTTATAATTTTACGAAAAAAGGAACGTCATATTATTAACCCACAGAACAACTTAACCCGACACACGTGCCGCTAACTCTGATGCTGCCGGGCGACAGAATGGAACGACCCGCGCTTCTAGAATCTTGTGCGACGGTGACTATTCAATAGTGAAAAATACATCTTCAAATGATATACAGAAAGACTATTTTCGATTAAAAAATTATCGTCGTTTACCATTATCACATTACACTCGCGGCGAGCGAGATTGCATTTGCAGTCGCAATGTTACTTAATTTAAATCAGTAAATAGTTAACACTTTCACGAATGTCCCGTCGTACATAAAATATTCTCGGACACGTCAGTTAAATGAAAAACTTGATACTGTTTTTAAGCGCTTTACATTTCGTATTAACGTTAACCCGCTGTGTTCGTTTATATCTTTGTTAAAAATTATTCCAAAATCAAATACAGAGAGCGAATAAACAACCTAAGATAAAATAAACAATTTTTTTAGGTACGTCAGTGGAGGTCTATCGCCTCCACAATCAACATTACTGCCGAAGACCCCTGTGTGTAAAATAGGGCTCCTGATAGACACAAAAACGCCTGAAATAGGATATGCCACTCCTCTCGCGGCTGCCTTCTCGTGAAGATCTCTAGTAAACGCTCCTCGGTGAAGACTTTTTATTGCATATTTTTTCAACTGTGCTCAAGTAACAATAAACTGTCAACCGTAAGTAGTTTCTCTTGTTTAACCTGCTCGAGCCACACACACGATCATATTCAAAAGACCACGTGAGCGGTGGGTGAAATATATTAGGCCAACAATTTCATCATATTCAATCATAACGGTTTCCTGAAATATCCTCGTACGTTTATAAATTTCCAAACTGACTATAGACGATCTTGAAGGCTTCGATGGCCAGATTAGTCAGCAGCCTGTTGGCGGCGACACTAATAGTTTATCCTAATGTTTAATGGTACTGCTTAAAATAAAACGTTTTTAATATTTCAAGACGAGCTATCAAATTGATAATTAAACGATTTCGATAGATACTCGTTAAATATTAACGACTTAAAGCGGTTCTAAAAATACAAATTATTTTAAGGAATGTTAAAAACAGCCATTATCGAGTTAATTTCAACAGATTACAGATATCGTTTAATGGAGCATTACTTTATTCAGCAAACTTATTAACGAAAAGAAAGGCCAAAACCCTAGAGGGGTGGCGGAGGGCGAGGAAGGATTCTGTATCCTATTTTGGAAGTAGAAAGGAATGATCTCCAGGGATGGGAAGATAAAATACCTAGTCTGAAAGTGAAGATGAAATTATTTCATTTGCTTTTAAGAATTTGCACAAGACAGAGTTGAGAATAATATAATATAATATATATATATAAAGGTTTTCGTCTTTTGAATGGAAAAGTAACGACTGCGCTGAAGTATTTCAATTAAAATTTTTGGTTTTGTATTTGGATGTAATAAATAAATTTAGAAATACAAGTTAAATAATTAAATTCTGTTAAATGTATACTTACTTACGCATAAACATTAATTGTTTCGCGGAAACTGTAGTTCGTGACGAAAAAGCGGCCAAACAATACTCCACGGTGACTCCATACTTTATTCAGTACCCATAAACGATAAACTTGGGTTTTGACATTTTTAAAAAGTAAACAACATTGGAAAAGCTTTAACACATGTTATTTTACGGTCGGTAAGCAAACAACTTCTTTGTGAATTCAGTTTCTACACGGTACAGGCGCCCATATAGAACAAAAATATAATGCTAAGAAACCGTTTTCTATTGAAATGCTTCCGCCAATTTTTTAACTTCTCGAATATTCTGAACTGAACATTTTGTGGTGGTTTTCAGCTTACCTGATAAAATAAACAATACTTTGAAACGCTTCACTGTGACATAGGTGACTATAAGATGTGCGGGTGTGCGCGCGCACACTATTTAGCATATAATAGCACACACAAAAAAATATAGCGCTCACATAATTTTTAACTTTAATTTTAAAGACTAATTCTTCATGTGTCACCAATGGTTGGCGACCATGTTGATTTATCTTGTATATGATCACCAACATTTTAAAGATTGAACCACTTTCTGAGGGTACAGAGCCAAGATAATCTCTTTCTACTGCCTTCCATCTTCCCCTGCATAATGAGTTGTAAAAAATCATAGTTTTCACCGAACTATGCAGCTTTCCTTATTAGTTCTCTTAACTTATTTATGCTTATTAGTACATCTTCATAAATAAAGTAGTTGTTTATTTAAATGCCATCGATAGCTGGTTCCCAGGTTTCCGATTAACAATAAGCACACATATGATATATGAACTGCACTAACGTTTTTAATTTTGCTGTCTTTCTGGTCCGATGTTTTTGTTATTTTTGCTGGGTTGTCTTCTTTTGATTTTGACCGACCGAAGCGCGCACTGGTGGTGTATTTGGACCGCTCGACTGTTCGAAGCACGGGATGTAATAATAATTACGCCTGTCGGTTACCGTCTTATTAGTCTTCCGAAAAAAAGGCGGCAACACTCACACACACATTATTATAAAGCAGGAAACCCAGCGGTGCCAATAGAAGTGACAAGGCGCGTAAACAGTGGTCAACATAGCGGTCCTTAAAATTGCATAAAATATATTTTATTACGCACACCGTCACCCAAATATACAGGGAATATTGGCCCAGGGTCGAGGTGAGCTGGATCGGGATAAGTACAACATATAAATCATCGACATAAACTTTGAACTCTTCTCAAACTTCATAAGATTATGCGATGACTTTTAAACTTTGATAGAAAGATCATTAACCATTTTATAATTTAAGTCTTTAAAAATCGGAATGTAACCTTTTAGGACAGCTGATATTGAAAGCATTTTATGAAAATTGGACGATGCTCTTACCCCAAATTTGGTTGTATTAATTCTGACACATTGTTAAAATAATCTGATCTGCTTAATAACAATATGAATGAGTTATTTTGATCCTTAATGACGGGTAAAACGTGCCGAGTTGCAAAAAATTTTTGTAAAATTGCTTAGACGGGAAAAGTGCGACATGTGATTGTTTTTGAAATTGATTAATTTTTTTTTTAAATAATTGAACTGTCTACACATCACTAGTTGAGAAAGTTTCTATACGAAAATATATGGGGCACCATACCAACCACTGAGCAGATACACTTGCCCCACGTTGTATCTGTCTTTTAAATCGTAATCCGCGGAAATAATCACAAATCTAATAATATTAAACTAATTTGTCATTTGTGCTAACCTTACTACTTACAAATTTTTGTCTCCAACTATATTATAGACAAAAACATATTTTAACATTTGTTTCTTCTCTATGAGAGTAAGACTCTTGTATAGAGAAGGAGTTATACGAGTTAATTTATGTTTCAGTTAGTCTGTGTACATATTTTTTTTACTTCAGATACAAATTTATCATAGTCCGTAATTTTATTTGATGTCTTGATAAGTATATTGATTTTGAGTTGCGGTATATTTTAGTTTTGACATATCAATTTGATTTCTATATCTTGTAGATCGGAATTCGCTTCAAAAATTTAATTGATTTTTAATTTTGACAATTTGTATTATTGATTTTTTTTTGTATATGTCTACTATTTGTGGTACTTAAAAATCTGTAAAAAGTTGTATACTTGGATAGTCTGTTATTTTTTAAGAATAATTTTTAATATAATTTTTTGAGTGATTTCTAATTGTGACATTGAATTTTTATATGTACCTCCCCATTCAATAATACCAATAATTAACAATTACAACTTTTAAAAACTGTACAGGTAATTGCTTTGTCTAGTAAAGTAATTACCTTTATTTTCACATGTACTTATTTATGCTACAAAAAAAATATATATATATATATATAAAATATACATTACAAACTTTATCTCAAAATATAGATATCTACTCTCCTAATATCAGCGTCCTGGTACAAAATATTATCCAGATATAGGAAAGATTGAAAAGACATACCCAACTCGCAAGTTGACATCAAACAATTGTCATAATTTGAAATGGTATTGTAATGTTTGGTTATTCAAATATTGACTTATAACATTTCTTAATAGATTGCGGCATTGGAATCCAATAACACGAATCCAACACAATTGGGAGACTTGGGATGCACCTCCCCCACAGACGCACTTACCCCGCCTCACCTTACTCGAATTTCTAGGTATTCGGAGTATTCTGTATAGCAGGTACATATGTGACAACACTTGACAGCGCAGTCGCGCAGCTTAGAGGGTTAAACACTGCTCAAAATACTAACCCACGATCAGGTTGACAAATGACATTGTGGCCGATTGTAGACACCGGACCCAGATCACACAAGATACCTTGTAAAGTATCGTTTGGTAATTTTTACTCACCGCTGGGGTTCTTTTATTACCTGTACACGAATAGATTAAACGATCGCCTCTTTTTGTTTAAAAATATATTTATTTGGTGATGTAACGTTCTGTTGCGACAGAAGAATAATATTGTAAAGTATGTGTTTCTGGTGATAATGTGTAACTATTGATAGACGAACGGTGTAGTGGCCACGGCTAGTGTTTCCGAAGAGGTCATAATAATGTTGTAAATATTATTACACATTACCTAACTAACCTATCAAAGGCAATTTAAATACATTCTTCATGGTACGGGCTCAGTGTGATTAATAATCGTTTGAACGTGTAATACGTGCCGATAAACGCAGAGGTCTATCGCATGTCGTGGGGTTAGACTTCGTTGACCTTGGAATTTTGCGCATTTCTAAATTTGCGTGGTAATTTTAAATGTTTTATTTTCTCTCCTCAATTGTTATTTTATTACAAATTCAATTACATTATTATTTTTTCATCTTTATCTTAATGTCATACTAGGATTATCTATCGGGTTCATTAACGATCTGTTGATAATCGGTATATTAAAAATAAAATTGTATATTAACAAAAAAATGGAAGTGGTCTATTATAGTACAACATAGTTAATTAATTTAAGTAAATTGATGCCCAATCAGACATATTCTCAAAGTGATATAAATTCGCAAATAAATAACTTGGATAACGATACACGTCCGCCATATTTCATAGTCAAAGGGTAACTGCCGCACGATGCCGCCTGGCGACAGATTTTGTTATACATATAATACATTGGTAATTTGTGCAGTGATGATAAATACAAATTTGAACATATGATGTGGATTTTATTATATAGAAATCATTATAGTTAATTGAAAATTGTAATTATATCTTCATACACGTATATGAGTAAGTAAATAAATATAGTTAGATCTTGTAAAAAATACATACAAATTTATGTTCACAATAGATACAAAGAGTCGTTCACATTTTTCTGTATAAAAAAATAACAAATTGGTAATGATCAGACTACATGCCGACTGTTCTCTACAGACGTTTTACATGAGTGGGCCAAAAATAGTTATACCATTTAAACATTAAATAACTTTTCGTATTGTTATTATTATTAATATTTGTCTTTTATAAATAAATAAACAAAATATATACAGTTATTTAATTTTTAAATAGTAAAGTTTCTTTTGGCTCTGAATATATCGTACAAGTCGAGCGATATCGGTTTGTTAAACTTTATATAAACCTTAACTTTGTTCTCCAGAACTCCGGGGATATACTGCTATTAGTTTCTACAATGTAACGGCTCTTCTTGTTTCTGAACACGACTTCTTTTTGTTATTAGTTGATAACTGATAACGTCGGCTTGATTTTGCTGCAAGTCACAACATTACCGATATAACAATGTCTCGCGTCAGTGAATCCCAGGCAGTATTGTTGTTAATTGCAATCTGATATTACAGGAGGTGCTTAGATTGAAATGTTTGGCTTTTAATGTTTATCTACGTTGCGGATTCGTAAAACTATCGCTTGAAAGACTCGTAGAGCTAAAATGATGTGCTTTTCTTATTCAAATGCTACAATTTACATATTACTGTGGGTACACAGTTTGTGTTTTAGTCAGACAAACTGAATATTTTACGTATTCCGGAATACATATCCGGCTAATTTATGTATTTATTTCATACAAATGTTCCAATCACATTCACGAGGGTTTTATTTTTTTATTATCAAATCAGCAACATTGTTTTTGCACCAAATTTAGGTACATCATTGATTTTCATCAATTTAATTTATTTTTTTTCATAAAATTTACATTTCTGTTATTTCGTTAAATTGATCATTTTCATCAAATTTACATCAGTAGTTTTCTAATAATTTTTCGTCGATCGATAATTTTTTTTTAAATTTATTTCGAAATAAATTATCTCACCGGTATAAGATTTTACATATATAAAGTGTTAATAAGAAGAGATGTGGGTTCTATTGTGTTAAAAACATACAGTTTTCAAATATATGAACATGTACCCATTTGGCCTATTCATTTTTGCATACGCAAATACCTTACCTATTTTGGTAGCTACAAAATGCGATTATGTCATCGTGTAGGATCAGTGAATCTACGACGTCATTTCGTTTCACTCCACGAGCAAAGGATATTCCGAAATGATATTCATGTGTAAATAAATTGGCCGTATTTTTGTATCATTTTCATAGCGCAAGAAATTATTGAAGACTACCGGAATATGCGGAGTTTTCCAGAATATGTGATAAGCTGTGAGATACATTATTCACGCATATCGACCGTGCTGCTCGCCATAATCCACGAAAATATTCAAAATTAAACATTAAAGTAACGTCATATAATAAAATATCATTTTAAATGAAGCGGAAAATCTTTTTGTGATTTTTTTACCACGGCGCAGTTAATTCGAAAGTCTAATATTATTTAATTAAACTTCGAACTGCACGCACAATTATTAAGTATTATTATTTTTTCACGAATAGTCTCGGCAAGAGCAGACCCTCACACGACAGGTGTAATGCATGACGGTGGGGCATCACAGATGGAGGGTATTGAATGTACTTATTGGAAATATTGACAATGGGGGTGAAGTATTAAAGTTTGTAAATTATTAACATGTTGTGGAAATACAAAATATTTTGATCAATATACGGAAAATGTATTAATTGAATAACAAGCGAGATTGCGACTGCGAATGCAATCTCGCTCGCTGCGAGCGCATTCAATTGTGCGACGTGTGTTATGTGTGTGAAAGAGAGGACATCGCATCCGGTGTCGTCGCACGCACGGTCACTGGTTATATATTTCATTATGTTACAATGGTAATTGACATTTTGAAAAGTATTTTTGATTATCCATTTTCATTTCAAATTCGTAGCATTGTCATGGATTCGTATCATTGATAAAAGGGTTATAGTAATTGGTAATATTGATAATAGGGGTAAAGTATTTGGGAAAGAAATATTGTTGGTCAACATTTTTTTCCGAATTTAAATTATTCTAGATTTCTACAATTTTTAGGTTGTTCATTATTTTTCCTTTATATGATACCGAGTGGAGAAGAAATAATGTTTGGTTTCAATAATATTATTAGACAATTCCGATAAATTATTGTTATTTAGACAGCGGCGATGCTCTTTTATTCGCTTGTTTCTCGTGGATTGGCCAATATATTTTTTATCACAATATCCGCGGGATATTTCATACATCCCGCTTTTTTCTAATATACTTATTTTTGTTTTAGAATTGAGAAGAATTTCACCGATATTATTGTTTGAATAAAAATACGGTTTAATAATAAAGAGGAAGATATTTTGTAATTTTAGTAGAAATCAGACCCGCGTATATTATTTTACGACAAAAATAATTATTTTCGTTGCTTTACCGTTACGGACTGAGTTTAAATATGTTTTCGTAAGTGTTTTATTAATTTTATATTCAATTTATTGTTTCATTATTATATACCCTTGCCGATGGGAGGGGTCCGCTCTTCAAGAGACTAGTGTAAAAATAATAATATTCAATAATTGTGTGTAGTATGAAATAATATTATTAAATTAAATTACTACCCCACTGTCAAATCAATTAATGGTATCGAAAGTCAAATGTCAAAATCACACGAAATTGGATAATCATTACCGTTGAAATATATCAAATCTGTGCCCGCGCGTGCGATGACACCGATCGCGGTGTCGTCTCTTTCGCGCGCACAGAGGTCCGCATTATTTATTATACTCACGACGAGCGAGATTGCATTATCAGTCGCAATCTCGCTCGTTATTTAATTAGTACATTTTCCGTATTTTGATCAAAAAAATTGTATTTTCCCGAATGGTCCGACATACCTGCATAGATTATTATCGAACTTGTCAGTTGAAGGGAGAACTTGCTATTGTTGAGCGCTTTACGTTTCGTATCAACATTTGCCGGCTGTATTCGTTTATATCTTTTGTAAAAAATTATACCAAACTCAAATGCAAAGTGACTTAAGATACATCGCGCGAGAAAACGTACTAATGAATCACCTAAGATAAAAATTTTGCAACTCGGTGTGTTGTAAAAAATGGACAAGAATCCTCATAATGAGGTAATGGAGTCATTTTTTAATTCTTTGATTTATCGATATCTTGAAATATGGCAGAGTAACATATATTCAAAAGTTCGGTTTATACCGTTTATCGTGTGACGTCATATCTTTAGAGGCGATAAATCAGTACTTGACACTTTGTACTAATATTGTTAGTACTGGCGTACGGTACGTACGAGAGATGTGACGTCACACGGTGGTTAATGACAATCCGAATGTTTTTCAACAAACCCAGCTTTGAACGACAATATCTCCGAGAGTATAGCATAATTTAATTAAATTAAATCAAAAAGCATGGTAATGTGGATTTTTTTTTTTTAACATAGGTGATTTAAAATATCATTTCTGACATGCTCCACTACCTCATTGATTTCGTTATTATCTAACCAAGAAATTACTAAAATAATTAAATTTATTCATGTAGCTCTAAAACTATGCACTATTTGCTAGATATTTAGATAGATTACAGTCAATAATATTTATATCATATTTTAGTTATCAATAATCCTATAATTTCATTTTTGAATAGTAATTAAATATTGAACAATCTACGTAACAATAATATATGTTTTAAATGTTATGTCCGCGGAAGACTTGGCACTACCAGGTAAATCAGATACTGGAGGATGGTCCTGTTAGAAGCCTCAATAATCGGCGAGCTCGTATGAGAAGATGAATGAACGTGGACGAAGCGAGAATTGTGTGTGTGAGAAGAGCGTGGCGCTCTCTCCTCTATGCCTACCCCCGCGGGGAAACGGCGCGATAGTAATCTAAAAATTTTTGTTCCTAACAACAATTAAAATTTCCGGTGTATGTATGCAAAACAGAATTTAAAATACATTTATCTTTGTTAATAAAACAGAATACACGAGTATCATGTGGATGCATGTTTTGACAATAAATAAAAGTTGCTTATCTCGCTATACTGTTTGGGAAAGCGAGGTTTTAATTAAATTTACGTTTTATTTTTATTCCCCTAACACGTATTCCACATCATTATTAGATAATACTTTATTTAAACAAAATAAATTTGTTGTACCATTAAAAAAAATCGAAATAGATGTCTCACTAAACTGAATACATACATGACAAAAGAGCAATTCGACGTGAAATTACATGATAGATAACGTAGTGTAATCGATAACTTATTCTACCGGCAAGAGAAAGTTCCGCGTTCTAGTCCCGGTGAAACTATATATTTTTATATACATTAATACATTTTATATGTACAGTCGATTCCGCTTAATTGCGACACATTGGGCACAAACATTTTGTCCCTAATAAGCGAAGTTTGAGGTAAAATTAAAAAATAATATGTACATATTTTTGAACTTTATTAAATTATTGAAAAAAATATTGAATTACAAAACAATAATATATAATTATTAGGTATACATATTAATATGAAAAAATAAAATAATTAATAATGCTAAAAAAAAAAAATTTACATAGAATTATAACAGTAACTTAAAATAATAGTCATGAAATAATGTACATATAATACATTTATAACAATTAAAAAAGTTTTTTTTTATTTAGGAGAACACATTCTTATTGTGAAGTTGTAATTATTCAGAACATAGGTCTGTGATATTTTAAATATGAATTAAATATATTAATTATAAAGATATACATATAAAATCAATTTTATCGAAAAATATTGTTGTTGCGCCACCGGGATTCGAACCTGGATCTCTTTCCTAACCGGGGAAGGTGCTTTATCCAACTAAGCTTAGTTACATCAAATTACTAAATAATTTTCATAAAGTTAAATAAATTCTAAAAAGTACATTATCGTAAAAATATTAACAAATAGTTACAACTTTCAACGATTTTTCTGCATTCCATATTGTCAGGAATATTAAATTCGGTTCAGTACCTACTTTAAACAATAATACAAAAATATTAGGTCACATTAATGTAGAAATCAAAGATGTAAAATTCAGAAACAAATTCTAATTTTGATATTTCTGATAGCACAAATAAAAAAATTAACCTTCAAAATAAAAATATGAGATGTAATAATAATAATAATACTAACAATTAATAATTTATATAGCCCTTTTTTTAAAAATACTAATTAAATGTATATATAATATTATATATATTATCATGTATATTAAATGTAAAGATATATATAAAATCAATTCTATCGAAAAATATTGTAGTTACGCTATCGAAATTTGAACCTGGATCTCTTTTCCAATCCGGGGAAGGTGCATTACCAACTATGCTACAGCGACAATATTTTTGACGACAAATTTTCGAACACACATGTTACACTTTTTAAAATTAATACATCTATCGTTCCATTATTTGAAAGCCATCTTCATTGTTTTTGTAAATATTATTTTTAAAAACAATATAGACCTATGTTCTGAATAATTACAATTTCACAATAAGAATGTGTTCCCTTAATAATAAACTAATTTACGTACGAAAAAAGAGTTAAAAAACATTTAAATATATTTTATGATATATATATATATATATCTAACTGGGTGCGTATGTGTTTATTTTTGACCATTGTATTACTGACTAAGCAGAAAATATTGTACATCGTCTGGATCATCGCATCTCGGCTCTAAACAGAACAGCCTCCGTCCCTTTATGGCCCGCCAAGGGTTAACAATATTTCGCTAGAAACAACCCCGTTCTACGGTTAGTCCTTTGAGAGGACGAAGAAACCGTCGGCCGGGGCGGGTGGGGGGGTGCGGAACATCTCTTTAGGGCTCCATTGCCTTCAATACTTCAGTATGCTTCAGTACTTTCCGGCTTGTCGTCGCCAGCGGTAGCGTTGCGCGGTGCGACATCTCGCGTACTGTTCAAATTACTATCGATGTATTTTACGAAGAGTCGTGAAAGTGAATTTGTTTCGTGGTATTAAAATAAATATGGGAATTTAATACGTCACTGATATTACAATACTTTTGGTTGTTAACTATAATTACAATTGGCAATTCTGTTTAAAATGTGGAAACACATATCATCCGTGCTTGTTTGATAAACTGTCGTGTATGGTGTAGTTATAATATTCAATTCATAATTTATTTAGACATTTTATATTAGTAAATTTATTAGAGTAACAAAATAACTCCTGCAGTTTGACGGTGTCCATTACAAAAACTAGAAATACCTCGTAATTGCTTAAAACCATTACTGCAGTCAACAGAGCGTAAATTTGTTTATACTCCGACACGCTTTGAGTTCCAGAACGGAACAAAAAAAAAACGATAAAAGCGATACATTAAATAGCAACAATAGATACAGTGTTTAGAAAATAAACTATTTATTTTTGACAAAGTTTATTAGATTTTCGGCGTTCGTTTTCGATACTTTTGTGGATATTTCGTGATCGCAGGGGATATAAATGTGAACCTCGTGTCAGTGAATATTTTGAGGTCCTAACTTGGGATGCCCTGGTTCCGCCCTTGGGGGCGCGCGCCCCCTGCTGCGCCTCTGGTCTCAGCCCCTGTTCATCTCCTGCTGCAGGTTAGAATCTCAAATTCTTGTGTTTTTTTTTAATATCCCAAGCCGACGCGTGTTTTATGAACCGATACCTTGAATTAATGGTTGTATTCAAAAAGGCCCGCTAGAAAAGATAGCTAACTAGTTACTTTCAACAGATTAGACAAATCTAACATGTTATTTTCAGCTTATAAAAAATAACGCCTATCAACATTTTAATACTGTTATTAATAGATCCTTATTAACACATCGTCTAGCATTGACATTAATACAATCTAATGTCTAGACTGGCTGAATGGTTTGTCGGTAAGATGCTCGTATAGCAACGTTCCGGGAGACCGGCAAGCACCTTCTCAATATTTATAAAATAGTATCGATAATATGTTACGTTTCATCTACAGTTGCATTTCACATATATATTTCTGTAATTAGCAACATAAAAAAAACAACTGTCTCCTTGGCGTCATATCTAGGTAATACAGCAAAAAACTGTAATATTGAAACAAAATGTGCTTGTTGGTCTAGTGGTTACGACACTCGCCTAGTGATCCTGTGGTAGGGAGGTTCGAGCCTCATTCTAGACCAGCAATTTACTCTGACGTAATAATATTGATATAATACGTACCTATCTATTTTAAAGTTAAAAACGTATCAGTAAGCGGCATCACAGTGTGTTTCAATCAATCATTTTAAACGAAAGCAGATATCGAATGTCATCATATTTTTAAATAACACGAAATAATAGAACACTTCGATATTTTTTAACTAATCTCAAAAATTATTAATAGACGCAAGGTTGTAATTTATCGAAGAATACTTTCAATCGTACGAGTATATCAAATGAAATATTTAATATTATGTTTAATATTCTTCAAATTCATAAACATAGTACTGGGATTTTTGTATGCAACATAGACACTGTTTTATACTAAACTAAAATAAAATAAACATATATTTTACAACCTCCGTATAAACTTTCAAATAACAATCAACTGGATATATGTATTCCATAATTAAATCATCCCGGCAGATGACTAATTCGCTGTAGTTTGTTTTTTATAAAATTCATGTATTTTTGAGTATCGTGTTGTTAGTTAATTACTGGGATAACCCTAACAGCCTGAAATGACCCTGAAATAAATATAAAAATATTGTTATTTTTTTAAATCTATTAATCTTGTAATTTATATCGATCTTGCATTGTTATACTCATTATAATGATTATTTTTCGTATCAATCAATTCGTTGTCCGAAGTGGAAGATAAATGTGTGTGGTTCAGGCGTAATACTTCGATCCGTAGATGCATGGATTAATTATTATGAATTATTTATTATACGTCAGTTAAGATAATCTGAGAGGTACAATTAATTAGGACCGAGTGTCACACAGATAAAAAAGGGTGTGTTCCGGACACGCGCGATATAAGTAAAACTAATTTGCGTTATTGTTTTAGATAACAGGCTGTTGAGAATTCTGTTTAATTTATTTTTGGTTTATTCTTCTTCAGTTAGACGGAAAAAAATTATTTTAGCGACTGATTTTTAAATTGGTTCACCAAAACTCGAGTTATTCGATAAGCGCCTGTACAGGCTGGTACAATAGTGGGAATGGAGTTGGTTGCGGAATTGAAAACCTAATAGCGTCAGTCTAGCAGTAAGACACTCATCTAGTCAGTAGCGTAACTATGCCAATGCAGTGCATTGGGGCCCACGTTATAAAGTTCGCGCCCTATAATCCATTTACATTGATATTTTTGCGAGTTCCGATACCTTTCCCAGCTTTAATAATAATCCACAGCAAGATATGGAATTATAAATTCGTATATTACGGAGACATATAAAACATTATGATTAATAAGGAAAACACATTCGAATCGCGGTAGCAACAACAAAATTTTCGATAATATTAATTTTCCAATTAACGCATTTAATTTGTATTTAAAACAATATTACAGACCTATTTTCTAAATAATTACATCAGCAATAAGTTGTATCAATGTGTCCAAAAACTAATAAAAATGAATGGCGTCTTCTATTGGATTACTCAAAGGTATTTGAGAAAGAAGAATGGCTTTCAAATAATGAAACGATAGATGCGTCAATTTTAAAAGTGTAACATATAAGTTCGAAAATTTGTCGTCAATGCACTGTGTTGATGTAGCATAATCGGTTAATACATTTTCCCCGAATAAGAAAAGATCCAGTTTCGAATCCCGGTAGCAACAACAATATTTTTCGATAAAATTGATTTTATATGTATATCTTTCTAATTTAATTTGTATTTATAAAACATTATCGATGTATTCAATTGTTTAATTGCAGTACCTTTGTACTGCGTTAGATTGAGGATGAGATCATCGCCGATGTTCGTATATATACAATACATTCAGGGGCCCCTTTTTTTCCATTCTACATTAGGGTATAAGTTTTGTTGTTACGCCACTGCACCTAGAGATCAATTGGTCAAGTTCAAGGTAGTCTTACATATTTAAAACATTGATATGACATGTATTCTCTCACCTCCCCCCCCCCACTCTCCAAAAACTCGTAATTTCACAAACTATTGACAGGTTTTTTTTAAATTCACATATTTGAAAAGTCCTTTCAAGTACCGGTAGATATGTGAAAAATTTATTTGTTAATTCGGTACCTACACGAAGCGAGAGTTTTCTAACAAAAGAATAAAATGTAACAAATTTTAATTCCTTCTTTATTTTTCAGTATACTCTGCACGCAACTCATATGTACAGGCGATATTTCCACACAGCCACGAGGGCATAGAAAACTAAAAATTGTTTTAGCCGTGTAAGAATAAGTTGTGTGCGGATAGAAATTAGTTTAATGTGAAAAGTGAAACTTTCCACTGCAGGTTGGAATTATTCTTGTTATACTGCAATAAAATAAAAGCCTCGCCGACGTCACGGTACGGTCTGTACGCGATCGCGTTACCTTCGACAGAATTATTGTCCTCTGCCAATGGCGTAACTGCGCCAGTCAGGCGCATTGGGGACATGCTTAAATAGTTGCCAATGATGCAATAAATTTGGTATTGGTAACATTGATGTGGACCAATAATGTTAAAAATCTTTACTTACTTACTCACCGTTTCGTTTCTCTGCGGGAGTAGGCAGAAAGGATAGAGCACCACACTCTTCTGTCCTGACACACAATTAAAAATCCTCCACAGCGAAAAATTGAGATATATCATTTTAAAAAAATCTCAATTGTGTTATAAACACAAAGTCTTATTTTTTTGTATGAAAGTGAATATTTTAGGGAAAAAAATATAAATTTTATTCTTACTACTTGCTTACTATCACGTTGTTCCTCCGCGGGGGTTGGCATAAAGGATAGGGCGCCACACTCTTCTGTCCTGACATACATTTCTCGCTTCATCTACATTCAAACAAGCTCGCCGACTATTGTGGCTTCCAACAAGACCATCCTCCAGTATTTGGTTTACTTGGTCGTGCCAAGTTTTCTGCGGACATCCTTCACTTCTGGTGCCATCAACATACGTTACATATCTTTCTCACCATTCTCTTCTCATTCATCCGTTCCATATGACCAAACCACCTAACTGTTTTTTTCATAATCTTACTATTTATCGAATAAATCGCATACTAATAATATTCTTATATATATTATATTATATAATATTCTAATTAATCAAATTTTTATTGTGAAGATGCAATTTCAAAATAAAGTTTTTTTGATATTTGATACAAATTAGAATTAGTTCACATGTTCGACGCTTTCGAGATGTGATGTTGGCGTCGCGTGCTGCGTATACGAATAAATTTATCCATTCTTTAGGAATTTCGCACTAAAGAAAGGGTCCCCAAAATGCACAGGAGAATAAATCTTTCATACATTTGGCGTGTTGCTGGAATAGATGGAGATAGACTAAAGAAATTTATAATCACAGGAAATGTGGTCGATCTCTAATACAATAGAGAGACCAAGTCTGAGACATGACCGGAGCTTTACCACACGTTGCGCTAAACAAGGTCTGAGATCGCGAAGAGTGGAGGCAAGCATGAGCACATCAACTAAAAGAGAGTGAGAGAAAGATAGATATACAAAAATAGATTCGTAATAAAATTAAACGATTAACATGCTTCAATGGTAAAGCGTTCTCCTGGAGTGAAGAAGTCCCAGTGGTAACTAAATATTTTATCGATAGATTCATTTATTTTGTTCATTTTTTAAAGTTTAAGTTTTAAAATAAATTATTTGTTTTTTAAATTTGACGTTTAATTAACATTTGTCATTATATTTTAAAATGCGCATCGAAAACCATACACATATACGCCACATTGTCTTGTACCATATCGGGAAAGGGTGGAAAGCTGCCGAGTCATTTCACGATCTCCACGATCTTTTCGGCGAAGGAATGATTAGCGAAAGGGCATGCCGAGAGTGGTTTGTTCGCTTCAAAGCTAGTGATACCAGCTTAGACGATAAGTCAGGAAAGGGTCGATTTTCGGATTTTGATGACCAGGCCCTTCTGGCGGCTGTGGAAGAGGGCAAAAGTTGCGCCACTAGGACACTGGCTGAGAACTTAACACGAATGATAATTGTACATAATATGTTTTGAGATTGTTTTCGTTTTTGGTTATGTTATAATATAATTTTTTTTAAATGGCGGGTAATTATATATCTAATAATTCAGGGGAGCCTGTTATTTTTTTTTGCATTGGAGACCAATTTTTGTAGTTGCGCCACTGCCTTTTGCGATATTATTACATCATGTCGCATCCATGTTTGTCATTTATGTAAATCTAAGCCCGCAAGCGAATCTGTTTTGAACTAACGTAGTTCAGCTTTTTCAGTGTTCCTTTATTGTAAGCATAGTCAGCTGTTTAGCTATGCGCATATTTTATTGTTATTCCGCGCAGCGCGATCGTGAACTTGTCACCTTCGTAGATATTACAGGAGTAAATAACACGTCTGTTTGTACGTACATTGCACATTTATCAGTCAATCAATTTTCAATTGTGTTTCAAAAATATTTTGAAGGTGCGCATCTCGCACGTACTAAGTGGGCGCTCTACCGTCTTAGCTACTCCCCCAGTATACCTCGTTAATTTGTAGTATAAGAATTTCATACTGAAGTTATAATGTATAAAGCTAGTGTTGAAAGTAACAGGAACAGAGGGTGCTCGCGGAAGACCTAACATCTATGAAAGTAGATGAGGCAAAAGTGAGTGTGGCGTTCTATCCTCTCTACCTGTGTGGTGGAAAGTTAGTGAATTAGTTAGTTACAAGAATGCTGATGCTTGCAGATGATCTAAAAATATATATAAAGCAATTTTTAACATAAATGACTGTATTACTTTGTAAAACAACCTAAATTTGCTTTATATGTGTTGTGCTGTGCTAACGAACTATATCTTAATATAGAAAAATGTAAACAAATATGTTTGAATACAAATAAAAATGAACTCCTTTTTCAATACAGCATTAATAATATTGATCTAAGTAGAATCGCAGTTACGCGGGATTTGGGTGTGCTCTTCGACCAAAAATTGTCATCTATTCAACATTATAACGAAATTTGTAACAAGGCGATGAAATCCTTAGGATTTGTGTTAAGGACAGCCAAAAACTTTAACTCGCTCCGCTCTCTAACTACTTTATATATACATATATCTATTGTAATTACGCTGGAATTTAAACTCCGCTCTGTGGTCTCCCTACTATGGCTCACATATTATAAAAATCTAAAGAGTGCAACATAAATTTCTAAGATTTATCAATTTTAAATTGCGTATTCCGATAGAAAATATTAATTACGATTATTTAATGAAAAATTTAGCCTGGAGAAGAGACGTGAGCGATATACAATATATATATATATATATATATATGTATAATGATCAATAGCATGTTGGACTATAACTTGGACATGTTTCGTATAAAGTACCAACTTGAAGTGTTCTTTGTAGGTACACATATAAATATTTATGCTATTATCTCGCCAATATCGGCGGTTTGGTAACAAGTTGAATTTCGTTGACGTTTTTGTTCCAAGAGCATACCTGAACTGAAGAAATATTTATACGTAGTTTTTTTTATTTATTTTTATGTTATATGAAATGTTAATTAAAAATGTACTGTTATATTTTTATTAAATAAATTTGTATTCTTAAAGCCCACAAGGGCAATGATGGAAATAAATAAATAATTACATTTATGAATTGTGAAATTAATTAAGTATTATTAAAATAAAATTTAAAAAAAAAGGTTTTAAGTGTTTTTGTTTTAAGATAGAATATGTTTTACCGTAGACTCTCCCAGAACTATAGAAATAGCGCTAATGAAAGTTTATTGGAGGTTCATGGGAAGGTTATAATATCGTACTTACATCGTTACGGGTATTAAATTATATTTATAGATACTAACGACAAAGAAATATGGATGGTATGATACACGTGTCTGAGAAATATATCGCGTTTTTTTCTGGTTTTATTTGACAATATTTTCTCTTATGTTATTTCGATTTTACAATCGCCGCTAAAGTATTGATTAGGCATATGTTTTTAATTAAGAAATTAATTATAGATTACGCCTTCACAAAATAGATTACTGAGAACCTGCTTATAACTGAGCCAACAGATACAAAGAACTGAAGACCTTGTTGCCAGTGATCACTCTAGATATCATATTCTGTTATTCAATTCAATCTAAACTAACAGAAAAGGCATGCTTTCAAATAATCCGATAGTGGGCTCTACGAACCCACGTCGATCAAAAAGAGAAGATTTCGCTAATTAAATTGGTCTTTGCTAAATTAAATTGTTTAACTCCCTGGCAGGGGTTCGATCCCGCTGCTTCCGGATCTGATTATAATTTCTGAACCTGGCATCTTAACCCACAACGCCACGACCGGTTCTCGCAGACGCGTCGATATTGTATTTATCAAAAACTGTATATCTGTGTGAATTGATATAGGTTATTTTTTGAGAAAATTAAGTACCTACCTATATAGTTATTATTATCACTGATATTAATTAGTTACATTATTCCATGTTATCATTGCGACGCTTTTTGTAATTTAATTGAATATTACTTTTAATTCACATTAATTGATTATATACGAGTATACACATCTAGACCTGGACTAAAGGTATTAATTGTCTGTATTGTCAGATGCTAGATATTGTATTCTTCCAAAAACTACGCCACTGAGAGTTGTAATGTTGAAAAATATTAATATTATTAAAAATATTATGTTATTAAGGAGAACACATTCTTATTGTGAAGTTGTAATTATTCAGAACATAGGTCTGTAATATTTTAAATACTAATTAAATGTATTAATTAGAAAGATATAGATATAAAATCAATTTTATAGAGAAATTTTGTTGTTGCTGGATTCGAACCTGGATCTGTTTTCCAATCCGGAAAGGTGCATTACCAACTATACAGTACTTTTGACGACAAATTTTCGAACCTATATGTTACACTTTTTTAAATTAATATTGTTATCGTTAAATTTGTTTAGGAGAACACATTCTTATTGTGAAGTTGTAATTATTCAGAACAGACGGTCTGTGATGTTTTAAATACTAATTTAATGTATTAATTATAAATATATACATGTAAAATCAATTTTGTATAAAAATATTGTTTTTGCGCTACCGGGATTCGAATCCCTGTTCTGAATAATTATAATTTCACAATAAAAATGTGTTTTCCTTAATAATATAAGTTGTATCAATGTGTCCAAAATTTAAAAAAATGTATTGATAATTCTGGCGTCTGCAGTCGGTTTACTCAAAGGTATTTGTGATTCTGTAAAAATAATGTAGACGGCTTTCAAAAATAATGGAACAATAGATGTATTAATTTGAAAAAGTGTAACATATAGGTTCGAAAATTTGTCATGAAAAATACTGGCGTTATAACACAATTGGTAGTGTACTTCCCCGGATTGGAAATAGAGATCCAGATTCGAATCCCGGTAGCAAAAAAACAATATTTTTCGATAATTCTAATTAATATATTTAATTAGTATTTAAAAAGATTATGAAATAAAACAGTATACAGTACAATAATTTAAATTCGCCGTATTTTAAAACACGTCAGTCAAAGCGAAGACTTGTATTGAAGCCCATGATTTTTCCGTTAGATAATAAATAGCGAATTTTGAATTATTTGCGCATGAAGTACAGAATACGTAATAGGTATATCGCATACAAATATAATGTATAATAATTACATATGTATTTATAAAAAATTATATTATAAAGTACGCTCAGCTTTTTTTAATTATATGGCGTGCACGTTCTTGTATTAAACGTGTTTCAACATTTGTACGTTATTCAAAGATTTGATCCAAATAATTTTGGCTCATTCGTTGTTTGCTAACAATGATAGAGAGCACTCTAAACACGTAATGTTAATTAGTTGAGTTGGACAAAGTTACTGAATAATAATTAAATTAGGTTTAACATCATTTTTGGTCAGTGTAAATATCAATATGTTTCATACGAGTACAAGTAGTCTCGCAAAAATATATAACGAAAAATAACCTCATAGTCGTAACCGTGGTGACTGCATACTTTATTTAGTACTTGATTTGACATGTTCGAAAATTAAAAAAAGGTCCTTTCATGTCTCGGTACGTAAAATTTCAACTAAAATAAAACGTACCTAGTATACAATGTACAGTGCTAAGCAACTGTTTTTAACAAATAAATTATGATATTTTAAAAATAAATGTAAGTAAGTAATACAATTTTAATCCTTCCTTCCTTCCTTTCCAGTGAACTATACACATGACACACACACATACACACGCGCGCAATGTTTACACATGACCTTGAGAATACTAATCGTACTCATTAGATTTTTTTAAATTACAGTGGAACCTTATTTTGTTCCGTTAAACTGTTTGAAAACCGAGTCGTTCGTAAACTGAAACAATTACCATAAGAATTAATGTAAAATGTATTAATCCGTTTAAGACTCCAAGAAAATGGCCCTCTGTCATCTTTATTTTCTACTTTTTGTCTGAAATCGTATAAAAGCAATAAAAATTCATGGTTTTAACTTAAATGGAATTGGAAGTAATAAAACGAAAAGAATAAACTTAAAGACAAACTTTATTTTGACTTATCTTACAAAATATGTAGTAAAGTGTTGTTGTTTGGAAGGAGACTCTCTTTCCATGAAAACATCGGCTGCTCGAAGTTCATCGGGTTTCTGTCTCGCGAAAAACCTATCCAACGATATTTGTTTCTTCTTGCTTGCTATATGAGACATGACATTATCATTAAACAGAATTATAACACGATTTGATAATGTTTTATGTGGGTAATATTTACCTCACTCCATTTGGACTTAGGAACATCTTCCATTCGTTCATCAGTCTATGAAAATAATATTTTCTCTGTTACCGTCTTTTGCTGCTCATTAAGAAGCTGCTCCAGTTCTTTCGTAGCGAGTCTGAGTCAAATTAACGATTCATTTTTATTAAATTTTGGACACATTGATACAACTTATATATTATTAAGGAGAACACATTGATCCAAGTTCGAATCCCGGTTGCAACAACAAAATTGATTTTATATCTTATATCTTTCTAATTAATACATTTAATTTGAATTTAAAATATCACAGACCTGTGTTCTGAATAATTACAACTTTACAATAAGAATGTGTTCTCCTTAATAACATTCATTCTCGTGTAACTGGCAATTTTTTTTTTTTGTGTAAATCACTAGTAAAGTTTTGAAATATGTAATTACTTCTATAATAATCATAGACAAAACACACCAAATCATGCTTCGAAGAGGTGTACACAGGTGTGTACAGAGGGCGGTAATGAGTTAAAATTCACTATCTTGGTTCAAGTATCGATCGAGCATTCTCACTACAACTCGCCCTTTGATCCTCACTAAAATCCATCACCTACAATTTGGTCACGTTCATGGTTAGGTACGTCACATCTATTTACATAACATAATGTATCGTGGCTTATCGTCCCTTTTGGAGCAACAAGGTATCATCTGACATTTACGTCAAACTGAGATATTCAGCTTTCAAGTTTTGAATATTAATTTTTAAATTTCTTCGGTGGTGATTGGTTCATAATAAATTAAAATGATTTCTTTTAAATATGAATTAAATATATTAATTATAAAGATATACATATAAAATCAATTTTATCGAAAAATATTGTTGTTGCGCTACCGGGATTCGAACCTGGATCTCTTCCCTAACCGGGGGAGGTGCTTTATCCAACTAAGCTACAGCGGCATTATTTTTAGCGACAATTTTTCGACCCTATATGTTACCTTTTTGAAATCAATACATTTAATCGTTCCAACATTTGACAGAGCCATCTACCTTATTTTTACAGAATCTCAAAATACCTTTAAGTAAATCTCATAGTAGACAATATTTTTCGATAAAATTGATTTTATATGTATATCTTTATAATTAATATATTTAATTCATATTTAAAACATCACAGACCTATGTTCTGAATAATTACAACTTCACAATAAGAATGTGTTCTCCTAAAAAATAAAATGATTTCGGTCAACTTTGTTATTTTGTCTACCAGGAAACGTGATATTTTTGTAAAGCAGTTTTAGAGAAATTTTTAGATACAAAAAGTTTATTTTAATCAAAATCTAAGATGATACCTTGTTGTTACAAGGTCCACACTATGGTAAATTGCTAGAATCTCAGGTGCTCGAAGCCAATAATGCGTGATAAAATAAACCAAGGGAGACCACATTACGACAATCGGAATATAGACGAAAAACATCAGAAAAAATATTGGAAGGTTAAGGAATTTTGATCTTCGAGTTATCGCTGAATTTCCAGCGAGACAATTCCAACAATTTCGTATCAACGATTTCAGAGCTGGATTTAGAGTAGCCCCGCCCATCGAAAATTAAAAAAATATAAATAACTAAGTTACAGTACATAATTTATTATTATTCTATAATACATATCTATTGTACATATTATAAATATTAAAAACAAAATTTAAATATTTCACAATTTTCTACACATTTAAAAATAAAATTGAACAAAGATTGTATGCGTAATTTTTCATGTCATATTATATTATATCTTCTTCGACCCGTTTCAATTTGCTTTTGGACATATACCACATTCATAAACCTCTCTTTCTTATGCTGTCAGCTGTCAGTTTGTCCCTACCGACTATTTTATATCATCGATCCATCGCTTTAGAGATTTTCCCATTGGTCGACTTGACGAACAGAAGTCGACCATGTGTTACAGTTTTACTTGTTCGCAAAAATAATCATTCAGATAAATTATGAAAAATATGATGTGAAAATGGCAGTTAACAATTCAATTTTAAACATTTTATTATCTTTACATCTATTAAAAAAATGTATATATTAGTTTTGTAATTTTATATTAAGATTGAATTAATAATAAAGTATATTAAAAATATAAAACAATACGTTAAATTATAACGCAGCATTTATACATCACAATTTAAAGATGATAGTGTTCTTGCTTAGCGTGTGAGAGGTACCAGAATCGATACAAACATATTTTAGATCGGCGCCTTGGAGGATTCTGGTAAAAGTAATGGTGAAAATAAACCTCACGGTAAAAATAAATAATAATAATAATGGATAATTTGTATAGCGCTATTTTCGTAAAAACTTTCACCTCAAGGGCGCTTTACACATAATATGTTTTTTTTAAATTAAAAAAATCGTTATTTTCACTTATGGAAATGATTTTTTGAAAAAGTGCGTTTTTAGTTTCTTCTGTTTCCAATAACGGAGGGCAAAGAGTTCCACGCTTTTGGGCCTGCCACTGCGAATGCCCGTTCGCTAAATTTAGACTTCTGGCAACGGCTGATCGGTTCTACAACCCTTCCTGCAGCTGAAGTAGAGGCTGACCCGAGAGTTTGACGTCTACCATTCAAATTGTCTGGGATACAAAGTTCTTGAAGATAGTGAATATATATTTTTTATACACTCTTAAACACAGTTTTTATGATCATTTTCACAGAGGTACCACACTAAATAAATGCATACTGTGTTAAAATAATTGTATTATTTTCATTTTCATTTCATCCGGATCTTGAGCCCGGCCCTGGAGAATGTGCCTGGATCTTACCAAGCTAATTAATTGCGCTGCCTTTAAGTTTCAGTGGTGTTACTGTGTCCATTGATTTCGCAATCACCGGAATGTTCCACTCCCGACCGACGATAATTAAACACTGCAATTGCCGTATAGATTATACAACAGCTATTGTTCGCCAGCTGGGTGACCTTGGTACGGATTCCGATAAGAACTGTTGAAATACTCCATATTAAAATATTCGCAATACGTCTTGCAAAAGAAAACTACGACAACCCTCTCGCACCCTAGCTCACTGTTCACACTGAAATTCTTTCGACCGACGTCTGAATAAAACTGAAGTGCTTTTCGATATCTTGAAATATGGCCGAATTACAGATATTCAAAGTTGCGTGGTTTAAAAACGATCGGCTTATGCCGCACGAGAGATGTCACATCTCTCGAACGTTTGGTAATCCGAGTGTTATACGTCAATATCTGAAAGTTTTACACATTTTGAAAAAATTCAAAAAGCATGGCTATTTTTTTTTAGCATACTACAAAAGCTCATTTCTGACATTCTCTACTATCTCATTGAATGAATAGGTCTTTTTTCATACTGTTCTGCCACCTCATTTTGAGTCTGCCTGTTCTTTGTATTTTTTACGTTTATTATTGAGCAGACATTTCGAGGGTTGCGCAACATTTATGCGTCGTACATGGAAACCATTGAAACCACTTTCATTTTATGAATTTTGTGACTTTCGGTTCATCATACAGGTTGCAAAGTTCTTGATAATAATGCCTACGTCACACTCTATTTTCTTTGACTTATATACAATATACACCGCGTGTTACCAGTAGTATTATCCATGTGAGCGGTGTCTGATAAGTTCAGTGGTAAACACCGGTACATACTATCAGAGTTTTACAGCATTACCTTTGTTTTTCCGTACATCGTAATTGACTCCAGGTGTTTTTTTAGGCCGAAGTAGCAACAATTAGCATTCAGTATACGAATTTTTATCTCTTCGAATAAAGTACAATGTAACGTTTCTAATTTAAAAAAATAGAATGTTGTTAGTTTTAGTAAACACATATTATTTTTTAATAAATGAATAAATTTTATTTACATATTTAAAGAAGAAAAATTTTTTCAACTTTTAAAATAATTGGTTTTCTGGTTATCAAAAATTAACGAACCCCTCGTTTGTGTAACTAGTCCTTACCACTTTGTTACATACTGATTAACTATTATGGAATAAATTGTGAACGTTAATTGCATCAGAAATACATTGTATTCATTTTCACATGATTATTTATAAGTAGAGATACATTAATTCATTTTTAATTCATTCAGTAATTTTGAGAATAATTCTACACTTAACAATAGCCAAACAATAGAGGATTTCGACCAAAATGTATTCACGTTAAAAGTAAAAAGTATCAACGTTATTTAATTGATCGAAATTCGTAGAATTATCAGTCATATACAGAGTGGGTCATAAGTTTTTGCACTTTTTAAATTGCTACTGCGCGGGAACCGCGCGAAGGAGGGTCACGCGGGCGACGGCGCGCGGGAGCTTGGTCTTTGAAAATTTAGTAGCAATGGATCGCTTCACGGGGGAACAACGCGCGTTCTGCGTAAAATGGTTGTACAAAAGCAACGATTCTTATAGAATTATATTCATATAGGTATGTCCAGAAAAAGATAAGTTTTTTTACATGACATGTGAACATACAATAGTAAAATAATATAATTCACTTATATACTACATATAAATATATATAAGTTTATTTTATTTTTTTTGTGTGGGACTCAACTTTGATACTGGCTACTTTGTTTGACTTTTGTCCTTGTTAAAGTTGTAAATTTTTTCCGTCGTGCAGTTGAGATGTCATTTCATCGTCAAAATTAATAAATGTATTAATATACAACAAAATATATAGTGAATATTAGACAGCGTTGATTGCCATTTTTTTGCATCGGGTCCATATTTGATTTATTTTCCTGTTAGTGACAGTTTCAATTACTTTTAAATGTATTGTATAGTTTCGGAGCTAATAACTTCTAGATTGATAGAATGTCGTTGTTGCTGTCGGTACTGGTGTATTCACTCGTTGTCGTTGTGGTCAGCATATAGATTGGTCTTACATCTAGAATATTCTACTCTTTCAAAATGAGATGAATACGTAAAAGGGTGACCATTTATAACCATAACAATTGCCCTTATAATATATATATACAAAGTAGTAGAAAGAGTTTGCAACTATTTCATTATTTTTTTGTAAACTACTGCTGTATCACAGGGATAAAAAAAAGGTTTCCACCGAATCGTTTTAAAATTCTACAACGTTCTTAATTGGCAGGTCTTCATGACTTCCACCATATTTAAGACTTTGAATTCCAACAGTTCAGAACAATAAACGTTTATTGTAATTTCCCGTAGGCTTCGGAGTACTATTGATCAATGGACGGTTCGTGTGGCATTAAACCCTCAGATTAAACCTGATATTCTCGTCCCCGGGCTTAGGTTCTCATTTCCAATGATCCACCAGATAGCTCCCGCAGTCACGCTCCCATTGTAGTCCTAGTCCAACGTCACACGGCTTTAGTTTTTTTCTTCTAAATTTTCACAATGGCGACAATGTTTGGTGGTGGTCTCACTAATCCTTTTACTGAACCTGTTAGGTAAAAAACATCCCCCATAATCCCCAATTAATGACTAGACTAACCTTCCACCGGTTCAAATCTCAAGACTGCTAGATGTCACTGTGTATATACCTACAATTAATTATAGTCAGTCAATAATATTGGAGGTAACTAACGACTTTATGACGTCATTTTGCTTTTATTTATTTAGTCAAAAATGTATTACAGCTAAGCTTCAAAATAACTTGATTAAAATAATCTTTGTTACTTTATGTTTTTATTTAAAATCACGAAATATTACGCTGTTTCGCGATACAGGGTGTAATAATGCGATTATTTCGATTAATTGAATTCAATTTTCTTGATTTCAAATTATATATTTAATACAAAAAAATTAAAGGTCATCGAATTTCGAGCGACCAGACTATGTTTTCTTACATAGTTTAGAGTCAGAAGAAAAGATATAGATTAATACTAGATAAATTCTGGATAAATATTTATTTCAGTACTTTGTAAAAATTTCAAACAATACTATTTTCCGTAACCGTACAGAATTTGCACACATATTTCTTGAACATTTTCAACTCGTAATTTAGTCATAAAATATTGTAGACTAAATCTGTTACACTCTGTATTAACAATAGTATGTATACACTCTTATAAGAAAGTGAAATAACCGTTTAAATGTGTAATAAGCGGCCGGCTTGAAAATCACGAGCTTGTGTACTTCTGTGCGTTAGTTTTAAAGGTTTTTATTTTTATTTTATTAACTATAAAAAGGTGTATTATATCTCTAATTGTCTTAATCTATAGGTTGAATATTATGTTCCGCGTCGATGTTGTTTTAGAATAACTAAGAAATGGAAAACAATTCTTTAATTAGATTTTTATTTATTGTTTATTTGGTTTATTACAATTAGGTTAAGTAGCCGTATCTATCAACGGCACAAATGTGTGCTTTTTAAACCATATTTGTACAATATTCTCGCACACTTCGCGTGTTGTTTCAGCAATTTCATTTCGAATATTGTCCCGTAGCATCGGAATTGTTGTAGACCTTTTCTTTCAAGTAGGTACCACCACAGAAAATAGCCGGGAGCCGTCAAATCAGGGGATCACCACTTTTTAACATAACGCGGTCACGAAAAATTTCTTGTAAAATTTCAAGCGTAGCTCGGGCTGTGATGAGGTGGCATGTAACAATACCGATCACCATTAATGATTACACCGTTGCCATCATTATTTAAATAAAATGTTTTAATGACTGTTGAAGCAAATACCCCATAATAATTTGTAATCAACTACTCTCTACGACTACAAATACGAACTGACAAATATAACCAAAATAGCGGCATACAAAATCGGCCTGAAACATAATATTTACCCTTTACTTCTATGATTATTTATCAAGGTTCTCAATGACCTGATGATAGTCTATTTACGAAAAAAAAAATTAATGAATATACATATATTCATATACATATCGCCTAGCTTATTATTAGCGGCATGTAATTTTATCTGAGTCTTCCTCTCTGTATTCTTACTTCAATTAGATTCAGTTATGCATTGTGTCAAAAAATGTATTCTATTCATTAACCCCCTTCGGACCTATTATGGACCTACATTCTTTGCACTCTTCTCGGAATCATCTAACATACTTCTCCAGCACCACATCTCGAATGCGTTCAACTTATTTCTCTGTCTCTGGTGAATTTGATGTAAAGTAATAATGTTGATTTTACGTATGCATTTGTAACTATCCTACGGAGTTGCTAATTAATGGAAAGGTTCTTGTCAATTTTTTCGATGTATTAAGAAAAAGCGTTATCATTGTTACAAACTAATTTAAATGAAGGGTTGTTAAACACCCCCGAATACTGTTAATAATGTCGCTGGATAAATTTATTTAGTAGTTAAGTCACCTGTCATTATCCGAACGACGTGCTCTGTTTTTGGTTTTGTCGGTAGATTTGAAATAATTTATATGTAGGATAGATGATTACTATAAAATATATTGTTCTCTTTTGAATTATTGTTGCTTCAATATCGCTCCGGTGCAAGACACTTAATTCAGTACCGCACTTGATAATGTTTTACTTAACATTTACCAGATCTGAATAGTTAGATTTCACCCAATTTCCTGGAATTGTGCATCCGTTGTGAATTCCATTGTTCATCGGTTATTTTGCCACGGAGTTTCCATTAGAATTTACTGCCTAAATTCACTTTGTTATGGCAAGGAAGATATACGACGCGAATGCTGATGGCATGAGAAGTAGAGGTCGACCGCGAATGACCTGGTAGGATCAGGAAAATGATCGGATAGAAGTCTCAGTGATCCAAGACGTTGGATGCAGACGAGGAGTTTCATCTTCCGGTAATGGAGAACGAAGAATACCACATAAAATGAAACCGGTTCGAATCCCTTCATTCCTTCACCCTAATTTATTAACAATGTCTCCATAAAACGCATTGTCATTTAAAAAAAAACCCTTAAATAAACAAGGTCCCCGTGTATCCTGCGATCCTTTCGGAATAAAAAATATTTTCACAAAATAGAAAGATGACAATCTCCCATTGAAATGTCACTTGAGATCATTTCTTGCGACACTCTGCTGTCAGAGGGGTGTCGCACTGTAGACTCATTTTACCAAAGTGAAGCCAGTTCAGGATTATCATTGTCATGGGAATTTCTTCAGAAGTGCTATTCACAACCGATGCGTACTTTACTTCTGTCACTGACACTGGTGACTAACTGAACCGAAGAAACGGAAAAAATAATTTGATTTGAAATTAATTTAAGCTGATGTGATTTGTGGTTTTCGTTGTCAGCAAAAATGATAATTGAGTGTTATTTAATTTTCTTTGATTATTCTGACGCAGGGGGTCGCGCCATCCCCACCCCAGCCTCGGTAAGGAAAAGAGAGGGGTTGAACGGGATGCCGGTAGCGCCGGGGCGAGAGTTATACCTTCGGGATAATAAATCTCCTTGTAGTATTAAAGTTGGTTTTCTTCGTTATTAAATTTTTACTTGTTTAAAGCAGTGTTTACACTGTTCGCGTATGTAAAGAATTTGGATTTATAAATAACATTTGAAAAAATGCCTTTAATTTTTATATTTTTCTAAGGTTCGCCTCTATCTTTCGCCGCCTCCCCACAGTGTGACAGAATAGTGGATATCATTTAACACGAAACCATGGGAATCGAAATATGTTTTCTTGTTAAAAGAAATGACAGATACCGGTCCAGTCAATAAAAAGTTACGTCGTTAATTCATCAACAGTAGGCAATTCGATGACGATGCGGCTGACAGGTAATTCAAGTAATGTATAAATTGTTATGGGTGTTGTGCGGCAAGTGGCAACTGTGATTATTATCAGATGTCGAGCCAATCATTATAAATTAAGTTATAGAGTCATAAACAGTAAACAATTTAGTGACGATGTGGCAAACAGCATTTTATGTTGTTCTTTTAAGATGCGAAATTTTTTCACGTTAAACGTTTTATTCATTTCTTGTTAAAAGAAAATAAATTACTCGTTAAACGTTTTTAACTTTCTGCATTCTGCGCACTACGCCAGCATGCTGCTTCCAGCGGGGTTAGGCAAATGGGATAATGGCACACTCTATTGTTCTAACACACACCATCTCGTGGTATACAATATAGCAATTCGTCGCTATAGTAAGTGTTGTTTAAAGTAGCCTTTAAAAATATCAAAGTAGTATTTAAAATATCAGCTAGATGGCAGTACAGATTAGCAAATAATGAATATTAATATTCATTTACAATATATCCACATTGTATAATAGATGTCACTCATTTGTAATATTTGTAAAATTTTGAGATTTTAAGTTTATTTTTTTACCTGTTCTTATTATTTAAGTTCACTATATCCAACGTTTTTACGCTTTTAATAACATTCCGATAATAATAACATCAATTTAAGATAGCTATGGGTGTACATAATACTAATATATTTTTTTTTATTACTGGAAATACACTACGCGGTGTTAGATTTAATTCATATTTGAAATATCACAGACCTATGTTCTAAAAATAGTTTTTTTTTTGGAATCGTTTATACATTTCGAATAAGTATACAATATAATAAATTCTACTTGTCATAGCTTTACTACGGGAATGTACAGATGATAGCCTGTCGTGCACGACAACCGATTTGTCATTTAAGGCTCTGCCGCTCTTCGAAGGGTTGAAAGAAAGTATATTTAGAGTGTCTATATTTTACCTACTACATAAGGCAGGTTACATTTATTTATTATTATTATATTCCCATAGAATTTATACAGATCATTTTATTAACTTTTAACAAACGTTAAATGTTAATAATGATTTATCCTTGACAACTTTTGAACTAAATGTTATACATATAACAAAACACTTTTAAAATTGTTTTTTAAAATATTCACGTCGTTTTTTAATGTTACACGTCATTTTTTTAATAATACACGTCGTTTTTTAATGATACACGTCGTTTTTTTAATAATACACGTCGTTTTTTAAAGATACACGTCGTTTTTTAAAGATATGCAATCAATTCAATCATGAAATAAATCGTCCTTTGAGATACCTAATACAAAAATTAAAAATATTAATTTGCATAGTAATCATTTATATGAGTAATCCTAATCAATAAATATGAGGGACGAATGATAGACACGTCACGATAGTATATTTTTTCTGAGACTCCTGGGAAAAATGTGACATGAAACTACGTAAAAATGAGCGATTGAAAATTGCGCAACAATTTTCACAAATTTCCACAAATCAATAGAAAACCGCCAGAAAATGAAATAAAATTTACACTGTATTTGAAGAGACCAAAACAAAATACAATACACATACGTGGTGGGGCGGTATGATGCCTGAGGCATGTAATGAGTATTTTTAATGTAAAATACTAGTGTAGGACTGATGGGATGAGATCCCGTGGACTGTATCGATTATAATAATGATTAGTTGACGCAATACGAAGTGGATTCAGGAATGAAAATAATTGCAGATGGATCTGGCCTACCTGGGTTGGACGTCGTTTTCACCTCTAGTTGACTTGCACCTCTTTTAGTGGTCCTAGCGTTAGGCACGGCGCTGCTTTCGGACGGTAGAAAAATAATACAGATCTTGACAGTTCGGTGTCAGAAGGCAATTTGTTCCCCCGTCGGCGAAATCCCTAAGTAATTAGTTGGCCAGAGCGGGACAGGTATATATATTGGAAGAAAAAAAATGTACAAGGAGTAGGTACTCAACTTGCGTCAACAAGGACTAAATATTATCACCATTATTTCTGTTTTTTTTGTATTCTTACGTTAAAATGCGTAAGTACCTATTCAACTGGCAGAGTAATACCGATAGCAGTGTGCTGCAAGGTATTTCTACTATTAGATACTCTTCATATCGTAAGAATAAAATATTGTGTGTACTCTGTAGAGACTTGAACAAATATTTTTATTTATCAATAGATCCGGTTGACAATGACTGGCACTATTTAGTAAAATGTTATGGGTAAAATTATATATGTGCACATTATTATGAAAGTGATCTAAGTCAATAAATTGAAAAAAAATAATTTACAAATTATTTCGCGTCGCATTGTTATAAATAATATATGATATAAATTGTAACAATTGTGAAAAATTTGAAGCGTTATATTCAGTGTATTGTTACGACGTTCAACGGTATTCCGCTAGGGTTTATTTTGATAATAGACCAAGTCATTTCAACCTTATTAAATTATAAATTCAGTATCTGGACTAAATAAAATTTAAAACATTGTGTTGTGTGATATAAAAATATGTTAATATTCTAAAGATAACCTTTAAATATCCAGAAAAATGACTTAGACCAGAGGTTCCCAAACTTTTTTGTGTCGTAGACCCCTTGCCATGTTTTTCGGTTTTTGGTAGACCCACTACTTACCTGATATTGATTTTTTGTAAATTTCTAATTGTAGTGAAGTTCAAAATGTATTGCGACCACAAAACAAATGCCTACATCCTACAACTTACACAACATATATAATAATTTTTTTACTTCATAGGTACTTTTATAAATAATGTGTATGTCTTTATATTATAAGATTATAATCTAAGTAAATAGGTACTATCAGTGTATGTTGAGATCCACTATCGTGGACCCCCATTTTCATTTCATGGACCCCCAAATTTTTTTTTCGCTGACGTAGACCCCTTGCAGGTTATCATAGACCCCTGGGGGTCGATATAGACCACTTTGGGTATCACTGACTTAGACCACTTTCATAATAATGGGCATAATATGTACTCCTTGTGTTTTGTTCCGATGCAACCTCACACTTCAGTACAGAAAGGTTGCTCAAGATTCTAGTTTTTAATAGTTTTAAGTTCTTCTACATCCCTCCTCTTCACTATGCGGGGTCATAATATTAGCGGCGCTTCCGAAATGGGTGTGATGATTGGGTATAGAATCTAATTTTGTTTATAAAATATTTTTTGGAGGTCTCGTTTTCGAGAAAAGCACGCGAACTTGAAAAAAAAAACCTCTTGTGAAACAAGCTTAACGTCAACAATAATTAATTATTTCTTGGGTAAGGTTTCATTTTCCTCGATGAAAATGTCTATCAATAAAAATACTATGAATAATGAATTATAAAAATACTATTAAAAATTAGCACAATTAGTACTCTTACGGTTATGTGTAAATATCGCGTATATGTGCACCGTTCACCGGGAAGGCTTGAAAACATATTTTTTTACATTTTATAATTTCATTTGTTAGAAAACGGTCGCATAGCATTATACTCTGTGTAGGTACTTAAGTACTAGATACGTGTAATTTTTTTATTAAATTTTTTTATCGGAACGTGTAAAGACATTTTAATTTTCGAGCTTGTGAATTTCTTAAAAAGTGTCAGAACGTAAATATGAATCATATATATACATATATGCAAGGACGTGCAGTGCATACAAGCAAAAAAGCTGTGCATACCTAAAAATTCTGGTAAAAAAATATAAATTTAAAAAGTGGATTAACATTAACGAAAACATTATTTTGTAATTGGTTCCATCTGTTAACCAGTATAAACTTTAATTTCTTAGCTCTAAAAAACTCACCGCTGCACTCATGGCGCTCTTTTTTTATTCGCCGCGTCGTGCTATTTACATTACTCAGTTCTGTCTTTAAGCTAGTGAATTACTCAAGTCATATAAATGATTATTTACTGAATTGAAAATTCCTTTTGGTTGATCCGTTTTGTATGGAGTCGTTACCTATGCTGTTTTTTAACTGAATAACATTTGAAAGGGTTACAACTGCGTGCAAATCATTGAAGTGTCTACTTCCTCTTTTACTTATTCTCGAATTTTACTGTTTTTCGCGTGTTGGTTTCATGATTGTTCTTTAAATTTGATGCATGGATTAGGATTGGCAATTGGCAGAGCTGTTTCCTACGTTAACCTTTAATATAAATAATTATTTCCTTTAGTAATTACGTGAAAGATTTTCAAACAATAAATAAATCATGTTCAGTCATAGAAAGTGTTCTTAAAAACCTCCATACATTTTTATATGGGTAAGAAAGTATTATTAATAGTACTCTAAAATTACAAATAAATACACGTAGGGTCGTATAAATGACGAATTTTTTTTGTCTAAGACGTTGGTTAAACGAAAGTACATATATTGTATTACATATATTATACATGGTTATATAATGTCATTGGTAACAACATAACTTAAATCTATACCTACTGCACGCCACTGCATATATATAGTCACCAGGGTAATGCGTACAACGTATTTGTTTTTTTTAAATTACTACTTTATTTATCATTTATTTTTTCTCTATTAGGCGAAATATTTTTGTTTCAGTGATATTATTTATCAAACGCGCTCAAATAAAAATGTGTAACATTTTTGTTTCAAAATACTATCCCCATTTACATGTTGTATTTCTGATCGTTTTACACTGTATACAAAATTGTAGCCATTAAACGTCTGTGTTTTTCTGAGACATCTTGCCGAACTAACCAGACAACAAAAAAAACTACACTTGTTTCTTTTATGCACATGTGCTGTTCTTCCAGACATGTGGTTCTTTTGCGATCGTCGCGTCCCCCTTCTGAGAATATTTTTAAATAAAAGCAAATCTTTTGTTCAACTCCAAAAGCAACTTCGGTTAATTCAACTTAATTTCAATCAAAGATAAATATAATGAGCTTATTTAGATTTGCATAGGCAGTACATGGGTATAAGCAGAGGCGTGCACAAAACAAAAAATAAATTAAATAACTTTATATAATGAAAAGACCCTATAAAATTTTAGCCGTTATAACCTGGATTAGTGTAACCTTGTCTATGAAGTAACCCACGTCTTTTGTCTAGCCTTAGGTTATTTAGAAAAATTGCGAATCATTTGTAACAATTTTATGTGCATGCTCGTCCTCAATTTACAAGCAGAACCTAACTTGTTTTTTTCATTTCTTATAATAATTGTACTGAATTCAATATTTTATTATTCAAACAATTTGTGCTTATTTCTATTGTCTTCGAAAGGGATTAATCCATACTGAAAACCGCGTACAATTACATTTCTACGTATTTGTTTTACTTGACAGACTAAACGTTTTGTTTTTATAGTGTATGTATGATTCCTATGATTCAAACATCATTTCGTATTTCGGTTTTTGCCTAGATAAATTTATAGATTATTATTTATATCTGTCAAGCGGCCAAATTTGTATTTTTCTATATGTTAGTTTACTATCAAAATTAAATGTTTAAATAAAATTTCGGTAAAATAAATGAGTAATAAAGCTAGTTATTCAAATAAATGTTTTTGAACACTGCTAAGAAGGAGAAATCGTAGAAAATATTTCAAGTGAAATCGAAAGCAAAGTATGGTACCGAGCAATAAAATAACTTGCTTGTTTTAGAGTAATAAATTTACAATCATATTCTAAATTAAAATTGATTAACATATTTTTTGATACCTAATATACCTATTGTATACTTAGTTAGCATCGTCGGTAACAGCATAACCTGAGTTTGTGCCTACTGCACGCCACTGGGTATAAGATATTGAAATTAAAATGCTTTTGGTGACGCCGAGTGTCAACCCCCATAACTCTCACATTCTAGGCTCTGCCATCTTTGCTAGTGGACTAAATTGTCATAAAAATATATAATGCTTGATATTTTTGGATTAGAATTTAAGATACTTTATCTTTTATACCTACATTCTTAACATCAAATTATAAAACTATAAAAACATGATTACCAGCCAGTATGTTTTAATTAATTACCTCAGCCTGGCTTCTTCCATCTTATCTGTGATTGGTGCAACCTTAAAAGATCCTCTGGTCTACTCATTCCGAACTATGTCAAGTCTTATCAATTCTCGAGCCCATCTTGATATTTGATTAAGACATTTGTAATCTGCCATTTTCACATATTAATTGTATTATTTTTTTTTTTTTTTGTTCCATTTATATTCAATTCCCTTATTTTAATTGTTTAATAATTTATATTTATACAGAGTATTTTTGTTATTTAAATTATTTAACATTGCTGGCTGTTCAATTTTGTTATTTAAATCATATACTGTTAAATATTACATATAGTATTAGTGATGATATATTAAATCGTTGTTGTGACGATTGAGACGATGATTGGTGCACGAGAAAGTAAACCTCCGACAGTTTAATCTCAGTTACCAATTATCGTTAAATCTCAATCTCATCGTTACAATTACAGTCACATATTGGTTTACCATCACTATCTTGAATATTAATTGAGATTAATTTTTTAATATAAATGTTTAGATTTCACTGTTAGATATAATGAATGAGCCTGTCTTTTTTAGTACTGACTTCGGTCTAGTTAAGTGAACAACTTTTACATATTATGTACACTACTTCTCATTTAGAAAGAACAATTGTATTAGTGTGAGTAATACCATACGTAATATGCACATTGTAACAGTGTATTGATGCCGCTTAGCGTTTTAATTGATCATTGGACGGAGTTATCGTTTGAAATTAGTTATATACGCGTTATCCACAAAAAATTGTACGGAATATTTGAATTTTGTACATTATGAAAGTTTACGTTTATATCTTTTAATTTTTTTTAATGTATTATTGGTTGTTTTTTTGTATTTTTATATTTTTATTATTTGTTGATGTTTCCATTGTTATAAATACATAATTACGTAAGTTAAACATTAAAAATACATTATTACTTCATATATTCAAAATTAATATTTCTAAAAGCATTATATGTTTCTATAAACCTTGTTTTCTCCGTTCATAAATATACTTAACCCTATTTCAATCACATGTACACGGCGACTGAAAAGAAAAAAAAGGTGAACATGAAAATTTGAGCTCTGTATGTGTTGTGAGTTCTGTTTCCAGCGAGTTTTCGGGCACCGTGTATTTATTTAATATTTAGAATAATAACTAATAAAATTGTTCTTCCTAAATAAAAAATAGTTTACTTTAGTTATTGTATCAGAAAGGCTAAATAAACTTGTCCGCCAATGTACCTGTAGTATTTAGTATTAAATCTGATCATGTCCCAAGTGCTGAGAATTTCTGTGAGACGTAAAATAGAAATCAAAACATGGTAAGATACCGCAAACGGTTGCCGGCATTTGTGAGAGCGGACGTGAATGTTCCGTCTCGACCGCTACCGGAATAAGAGTCTGATTCCTGAACACAATCCCGACTGGCGATTAGCATATTTGCGCGAGCCTTCCGCCCACCTCGGCGGGGGATATTTACGGCCTGGAGCCGGATCCTGACGGTGGCGTCTCCCGCGCAAAGGTCTCACGCGTTCGCCATTTTTTCCGCATTGAGGGCGTCCTCTGCATTCGTAAACGGCGGCGGGGCCAAATAACGCGGGAAGAGAAATCAGCAGCACGCGACGTGTCGTGGACTCTATTCGTCAGCGCCCCGAATATTCCCGCAATGTTAGGTAGCGGAGACGCCCTGTGGCTCCACACCGATTTGCTTCTTATACATATAAGCTTATTAATTAAGTATTATTTCAATACAATATATTAGAAGAGTACTTATACATTAAATATGAATTAAATATATTAATTAGAAAGATATACATATAAAATCAATTTAATCGAAAAATATTATTGTTGCGCCACCGGGATTCGAACCTGGATCTCTTTCCTAACCGGGGAAAGTGCTTTATCCAACTAAGCTATTTAAAATATCACAGACCTATGTTCTGAATAATTACAACTTCACAATAAGAATGTGTTCTCCTAAATACTTATACATTATTTATCTCTCTATTGAATTATTTCAAATCAGGCTTTTAAATTATCGCCGCCAGGCGGCGCGCGAGTCACCGTAATTAAATGAGTGCAAAAATATACTATTACAATTCAATTTTTTAATAGTTTTAATAATTTACCTTAGTTCGTTTTTATTTATTTACAGTCCAAATTTACAGCTCTCCGTTTCTGTCCTACGTAAGTCAGCCATTTCGTCCACGCCAAATTTTATGTTGAATATCTTGTGACGTTCTATGGCAGTACCGCCTTCCCACTCTTCTGTACATCAATCAAATAAATCCTTAAAAAGCTATTGATTTATTTCCAGTTAGATCTAACAGTTTTAAATATGAATTAAATATATTAATTATAAAGATATACATATAAAATCAATTTTATCGAAAAATATTGTTGTTGCGCCGGGGAAGGTGCTTTATCCAACTAAGCTACAGCGACATTATTTTTAGCGACAATTTTCGACCATATATGTTACCTTTTTGATATTAATACATTTAATCGTTCCATCATTTGATAGAGCCATCTACCTTATTTTTACAGAATTTCAAATACCTTTGAGTAAACTGATAACAGACGCCAGAATTATCAATTCATTTTTATTAAATTTTGGACAAATTGATACAACTTCACAATAAGAATGTGTTCTCCTAAATAAGATCTAACAGTAGCCATTTTCTGAATAAACTTTGAACCTTTAGATAGAGGATAGACCGTAGAAAGACCCTCTATAAGTAGTGGCTTAAAGAGCCTGGATTGACAGTTGGATGACAGTCCAGCGACTGAAATGATGCCTACTCTGATAATTAGAAACTTTCTAAAAATGATGGTGATTTTCCTAATGAAAACTTCCCCAAGCTATTGTTATATTGAGATGGAAGTCAACATTATCACAGTGACATCAATAAACGTATCAAACTCACTTATTTCATTCTACCTGGAAAGTTCGAAGGTCGTGTAAAAACAATAAATAAATTTTTAATTATTTCTAAATATTCATTTAATTCATTTTTCAATGCGTGTGTGTACTCGGAATGCGGTTGATAACAAATTTATTTTCATTAGATATAAATAAAAACCCCAACACAGCTTTATACCAAGTATTTACTTTGTATTTCAAAATTAAAACATGTACATTTCGGCATTTGCCTGTTTTCTCCTGCACCACCCTGTGTCGTCACTGTGCGGCTACCCAATAACGTTAATAGTCGACGTACTTGTTTAGTCTATTCATAATCCAGGGTTCGAAATGGACCGGACTCCGGTTCGTGGGGTTCTCGCACATACGGTTCCGGTTCGTGGGATTCTCGCAATTTAAGCTCCGGCTCGTGGAATCATTTCAAATTCTTACGTGTCTTGTTTGTTATTTATGAATTCAATAAAAAATATTCAGAACTTATAACGGATATAGCTAAATTTAGGTTTTTTGTTATAACAACATAGATATATGTTTATCAATTCTTCTTGACTGCAAAAATAATTCAGTCGGCATCCAAAACAACACACATGCATAAATCTTAAAGTTATGATGTTCGTTATAGCGAACGTTTATAAATCAAGAACTACTTGTGTGAGATTTTTACAAAACCTTGTCACGCTTCAGGTCTACGCACGTTGAAATAAATATAAGTGTACACTTTTTGATCAAAAATAAATTTTCTGATATTGTCAACCATTCCGGATCGTTCAATTATTCATTTCGTGCCCCGGGTACGAATTCCCGAGTGATCGAGTGCTCTGGGGTTCGGGCCTCGGCCTACGAGCACACCGAGTTAGTCCTATTTTCAAGGCACTTGAAGAAAAGTGTTCTCTGTACGCACATCTATTTTTTTTAATAATAAAAAAATTGTTACCTCATTAGCCGTCTAGCCTCGTCCCGGGAATAGTCAAAACTTTTATAGCACATTAAACATTAAATACCTCCGTTTGATAAATGAAAATAATATTGAAGTGACACGTTTTCCGCGTAAGCATCTTAAAATATTGAAAAATAAATTTTTAGAGCTAACAAAAAATGTTTCCGAGCCAAAAATAGCCGAATATTTTATACAGTATTATTAAAATCATTATGTTATGACATCAAAGGAAAGTACCCAAAAATATATATAGAAAATTATTTTCATCTGTAAAATATTACATATTATCAGTACTAGCGGATGAATGAAGGCCTCCCCATGTGTCTCTTATTTTTCACTCACTACCTATTTTCGCAGAATTTGATGATTTCGTAAAACCCAGCGGGTTTTATGGCGGTCTGTTCTCCTCTTCATTTTCCTTGGGTTCCTGTATTCGTCCGACGATTGTTCGTCCTCCGAGTGTTATGCTATTCCATTGGTACCAGGACTCCATTATGCACCACTAGCACTGATTTCTGTTGGTGATAATTGCATTCTTTCACCATTCTTTTTATAATCGGCAGTCGACCTCTTATCGACATATTTCTCAATTAACCCAGTAAACATATATTACTTCCCAAATACACAAATTCAATAATTTGTTCCAAGCATTCATTATTTACCATTTCATCTCTCTCGATTTGCTGAAATTTATCTCTCAGTTCACTCTCCATGATTCACCAGGCACTGTTGATCAGCTTCACTATTAGCTGCCGGCACTGCATATGATAGGCAGGATAAGTCCCATTCTCTCTTCTACTTCCAGTTCATTCAGGTCTTTGATTCTATGCCCATTGTGATATCATGCAGTCCCACGTGAATGACCCATTAATTCTTACACATTCACCACTTCCCTCATACAGGGAATATTCAGCCATGTTTGTGATATCAAACCATGACGAGAATGACTCATTAAATTAAAAACATATTAAAATAATGAAATTAACATCGTTAAAATATTTAAAAATAAACAATGAAAATAAAATAACAATTTTTCTATAAATAAAAAGTGATAATAATAATAAACATAGTGGTAGTAAATGCTTAAAGACGGCGCGGCGCTCTCAACATCTGTATTTTCAAATCGAATTTAATCTCGACACTTTGTGATCACGTCTCGTGTGACGTTAAAAATAAACCTTGTTTTCGACATGAGGGCTTGTTCCATTAAAATATTTTACATGAACATCTAACTGGCGTGAAAGCCTTATTTTTGGCGTGATTCTACTTCACTGTAAAGTTTTCACATGGCTAAAACTCATTAATGGAGATGAAAATACGTCACGGAAGTTATTTGGTGTATCATTTCCGTCCGCCGTTGGATCTATCCTGTTCAGGCGGTAGCGACTTTAGCGGTAGCGTGATATGCTCTAGTGTCGTATTATTTTATTTGTATCTATGGGAACTTGAATAGCGTGCTAAAATACAATATCTATGTATATATAAATATATATATATATATATTTTAAAATAAAATTGGTGACACACAGACAACTGCAAACAGTGACAAGTAAATGGATGAACAACTGCATACAAAGTAAAATAAAATTAGATAAATTAACATAAGCTTAGCTTACGATAGCTTATATTCCTTTAAGATAAGCTACGTTAAAATAGATCAGGTTAGGTTAGGTTATGTAATACAAAGTCACGGTAGCAGAGTAATAAGCTGACTGGGTGCGAATTTTATTTACTTTATTTTATTGAGGGACTTTGACATAACATAATTATAACAAACATAATAACTATTTAACATGTTATACTAATAATGAAAATCTACAAAAATATTTAGATACATAAGTATGTTGAAATGCATAAAATTAATGAAACGAAAAAAAGAGGGAGAAGGGTGGGAAGGTTTCAACTATTGTTGCGGTAAAGGGAGAGCAACATGTGTTTTATAGGTAGAATGATTGGCCAAAATTGAGATTGTGGTGGTTCATAAGAAGAACCCTTTGAGCGTAGTAAGGCTAATGTTGTAAAAGTCAATTTCTGTAAATTTCTCATTATGGTATTTGCATGACCGGTGAATGAATGAATTTTGTATGTAAGATGTTCTACTTCTGGGAATGTGGAAGAGTGCGGATTACCTAGTCGATCTAGAATGGTACTTGGAGAGATATCAATTCTAATTGGCTGGGACAATCAATATGGCCTTGCAGTAGTTCGAAGATAGCTATTTGGTCAGCACGTGTTCTTCGATTTTCATATTGTGGAAGTTTACTGCATCTAAATAGGAGTTGAATGATAGATTAGATCTAACATATATATAGGAATCTAAAATTTATAGAAATCTATTATTCAACCAAAGCTTTGTTATTCAAACAAAATCATAAATATCTAAATACAAAATGGGAAAACGAAAATTAGTTACTTTCATAAACCCGTTTCAAAATTTCATTTAGTAATCTACATGTAATTCATTTATTGTTTGAATTTCTCATCATTTTTTGAGTATTCAGCAAATAAAAACATTTAAACTCGTGAAATATTTGTTTGTTCCACATTTGATTAATGTTGATAAATTTGCGGAGTCCTCGTTCATTTAATTTAATCTCCCACCCCAACAATTTGAGATGCGATATATTCTATTTTGTATCATCAATTCAATACGTGATTAAGTATATCATTTTTTCATAGCTCGAAATAAAAAATATGGTCAGTAAATAATAATGAATTTGAGCCCCGACCGCATAAAAAAATCCCTTACGACACTGGCCGTCTCATAGTGGAAGAGGGGTATGGCGAACTGATCATCTGAAATGATACCTTCGAATTCTGCAATTTAATGCACATAAATAAGAAAAAAAAAAAACAAAACTACGGAATAAACTTAAAATCTACCGAACCGGTGTCGTATCTAACTAGCCAAGAATCAGCTAGATTCCGTCTGTGCTTGAGTATCTTTTATCTTTTTAGTCCAATATTAACGAAATTATGAATTCTTCATATTTTTTAACAGTCGCCATTTTTAAACAAAATAACGGACCAGGTTGGTTAACGAACTTAGCCGAGATATTTATCATATCTATTTTTTAGTAAAGTTTGTCTGAAATATGAGAAAAACTACAGAAGTCATCGTAGCTACAAAACAGATGTATTAAAAAAAATGCATGCATTTTTTGTAACTTGCGTCATGAGACCCCTTGTAATAGGTGGTGTATCTATCAAAATCTACCTAATTGGCTTGGCCCGATCTGTAATACGAATTATTTTTTCCCACATTATACTGATACTGAAAAAAAAAATGGGATCATGACTTCAATTAAAAATGTTTTACGTGGCTTTTCGTTGATCACGATTAAGTAACAATTTAAGATACTTAATGAATAATTTTTTAATGTTAAATTATCTCCGTAGATCTATTAGGTAGGTACCTATGTTGAATAATTAATTATTATTCGTGATATCTAAATTAGTTTTTAATCGCTGTCATTAGTAAGGAGGGATGGCCGGTCGTTTCGAAATCATCCGTCAATTTTTTGTCCAGGTCTATAAATATCCAAATGTATTTCGTTCTATAATATAATGAATTACAAAAAAAAAATACACTTACAAGTACACATTCATGGGCCTAATAAAAATATTAAGTCAGAAATTATTATGATTTTGTTAAAAAAAAACTTTGTTTTATGTAAGTAAATACAGGGTGAATATTATGTTCCAGGCCGATTTTATTTTGCTATCATTTTAGTTTGGTAGATATTTGTTAATTCATATTTGATAGCTGTAAAGAGTAGTTAATTACAATTTATTATGAAGTATGTTACGCCTCAAAAACGTGTTAAAGTCATTAAAACATTTTATCAAAATAATAATAGCAATGCTGTGACCATTAATGGTGATCGCTATCGTCACATGTTGGAAAACTTCTTGATGGCCGAATTGCGTCGATTGGGCCTGCAACACGTGACGGTGCCACCTCATACACGGTCCGAGCGACGCTTGAAATTATGCGAGAAATTTTTCCCAGCCGGCGTGATGTCAAAAAGTGGTCATATCGACTGGCCTTCTAGATCGCCTGATTTGACGGCTCCCGACTATTTTCTGTGGAAGTGCTTGAAAGGAAAGGTCTACGCCAATAAGCCAATAACAATTACGATGCTGAACAATGTTGACAGAACATCAAGGGAGGGGAAAGTACTACGTTGATAGATATTAAATTGATTTAAAAGGAAACACACCTAAATTTATATTGTTATTAAGAATTGCACTACCACTATTCACTGCTTTTTTTTTATCTCAAGTTCCACTAAAAGTATCTCTCTTTTGTCGCCCTCTTTATGTATATATATAAGTGCACTCTTTTTGTATTTATTATTAGTTTTAAATACGCTCTGACGAAGCTTGAGCTGAACGAAGCCGGTTGGCGTTTAATAAAAATGGTTTTGTACAAAGTCTATAATAATTAAAGTTGCGCCAGGTAACGAATGACCATATATGCCAAATGAAACATTAAAACGGGCAAGCGGAACAATAATGAAACCTTTATACGTACGTCTAGCGTAGGGCAGGACATTTTAATAAGGGAACATAAAATATTGCATTCTTTCCACGTTACAGACTTTCATTGCAAGATCGCTTGGAAGACAAATCACGCGTCAATGCCCGAGATTCTTTATCAAAAGGGTATCTTTCCAGCGCACCAGTCACGAAATCTTTGTGTTCATTTTTACTCGGATTCGAAAATAACCCTTCCGCGCATCTGACTACTGGAGTCTTGCAGATCTAGAGGGGAATTTATATTTACGAGCGAGAATTTGATACCCTTTCCTGTTTCAAATTCCTATTGAATTCTCGGGACCGGGAATGAGTACACTTCATATATTCCATATTTCCGTGCGTATTCCTAGTTAGATGTAAATAAATATCCATTCAATATCAACAGCAATGAGCATATTCAAGGCTTCAAATATGAGATTATTTATTTACTCGATGCTCTTATAAAATGTTACGTACTTATACAGCAGTTCATCATCCCTGCATAGAGTATGTTTAATGACCGTTTTCAATTTTATAAAAAAATAATACATTTTATTGATTTGTTCTTTATGTATTTCCTATTTATCATTATGTGTCTTGATTGTCCCCATTCCCCCCAAAGTCACATCCAGAGTAGATTTGATATTATTGTATATTATCCCATCTTTTATGTTTGTAGCTTAAAGCACATATTATTTTTAACTAGTGGTTCGTACCCGGCGTTGCCCTATATTTTAAATAGGCATTTAGGGTTGATTAGCAAAAGTACACAATTTTCACGACATTATTATATATGTTGTTTCTGTGGGAGCGGCGGTTTAAATGCACCGCCATCATCGCCGCGACCATTTGACCGACGATACAGGCGACATCTGGACCCCGATCTCCGGGCTTCGATCGACTCGCTCCGCTACCTCTTTACATAATACACAGCTACATTTTTCTGCGCGTCATATCACATTTGATTCTACGATTCTGTGACACAATGTAACACACTTAACGACCAAATTCATCTAAAATGGACATGACAGATGTCCACAGGATGCCACTCGTTAAAAATACAAGCGGATTCTCATTTCCGATCACCCGACACTTCGCAACAACGGTGCGCTGCAAAATAAATATTCCAGGACAGTGTGAAGAAACCTTAACGATAGTTTTTCTGGCAAAACAAACGTTTGGTATAAAAACTTTCTCGTTCGAAGTTTGGACGATGAGTTAGACAGTTTTTGTTGATCGCGTGCCTAGTTTTATGAGCGGAATAAACCACACGATGGACTAAAATAGCTGAGTAATAAATATACAATGATAGACCTTTGCAAATAATAATCTTTATCACTGCGCTGTGGTTAGTGTCTTCGTGACCTTAAAATGACGTGATTTATGATTACTGGTGAGTACGTGGGCGTGATTTAGCAACGATTTGCATCTAGGAATGTTTTGAGTGGAAACAGTCGGCGGAGACGTGTCACTGGCACCCCGGCAGCGAAGGCCAGCAGGCAATACAAAAAATATTATTACCAAATATGCAGTTAGGCCGGAAATCACTCAGATATGGGTTTGTGACGTTATGCAGCTATGACAACGTTAGCTCTTTAATATCGAATAACGTAGGTTGTGACCAGGAGCGGATTTATGTTGCGAGGGACTATCTAACGGTTGTCACGGACTTTTGGCCCGACGACATAACGTCCACGACAAAATATCCGGCCGACTAAAGCTCCAGCCGACAAATGATCTATGCGACATTAAGTCTACAAACAAAATTTCAAAATGATTTTTTTAGAAAGAACCTTCAAGAAATCGGTGAGTCGATGGGTGACCGAAATATGCAACCGATCAAAAGAAATCCGATGCGAAATACAAAGTTTACAGTGAGAAAGTGGAATGCTTTAAATTAAAAACGAACGTCATAATTATACAAAAAACATATACGATGCTAAAACATAATAAAACTTTATACTGCCTTAAATATGTATCACTAGTACGCGCGATTTAATCATAAAACAATTAAACACTAATTAAATGTATTAATTAGAAATATATACATATAAAATCAATTTTATCGAAAAATATTGTTGTTGCGCTACCGGGATTCGAACTTGGATCTCTTTCCAAACCGAGAAAGGTGCATTATTTAAAATATCACAGACCGTCTGTTCTGAATAATGACAACTTCATAAGAATGTGTTCTTAATCATGAAAAAATTGTTTTGTCATTGTCATTATTTTATTTTAGAATATTTTATTTTAATTGTTTTATCTTATTTATATTAGGTATATATGTAATAAAAATAATAATTTATCTTTTGTCGACCGGATGTTTTGTCGTGGACGTTTTGTCGTTTGGCCAAAAATCCGCGGAGCTTTCTTATCTTACTGGACTCGCCCCCGCAACACTCTCGACTCATAGCGACCCTCGTAGTCCAGTGGTCGAGGCGCTGGCTTCGGGGGTTTCGGTTTGATTCCCGGTAAGGTCACAATACGTCCATGTAATTTTCTCAAGTTTAGATATTTTTGTTACATGTGTTTCGCTGCAGTAATTAGGCTTCGCGGCATGTTGTAGCGCTAATAAATAAAAATAAAAAATAAAAATGAGCCTGAAAACAAAGAGGCCTAAAATGATAATATTCCGATATAACGAACTACGAATAACCTAAACAAAGTGGTGTGTACCTGATAGTCGGGTACAAATGGATTTATCAGCATTTTTGGAGTTAAAACAGTATTTCTAGGCCTTCTTATTTAATGCTCTCCTTTTTTCTTTTCGCTTTCTCTGTTGCTCCTCTTAGTAGCTCTCGTTTGGCTTCCCCTTTTTCAGTGATTAATTGGACCTAGAGAAAAAAGTTAAATCATGATTTCACACATAGATGAAATCAATCTTATTCTTGCGGCGAGTGCTGGAAGGTATTTTTCTTAACAATTTATTTACATTCAGTACTGAAGGGAATCTTTTATATATGATTATATGTGCGTAATTGACTGAAAAACACATAAGTTGATAATGAATGCTTATTACATATGTTATGTACATACATTTGCCAACTACGTACAGTAACAAGTGATTGGAAAATTTTCCATACAATTTCAAATAACGAGAAACGTTTTATGTATGAAATTTATCATATTTTTTTCTTCGGGTGGCACGTCCGTATCCGGCAGGGTATCTATTATAGTTGCAAGACCACAGACATCATCCACAATTTGGCTGCCTAAAAATTTCCCAAAGATCGATAGAAAAGGCTATAGTTGGAATATCCCTGAGAAATAGAGTACTTTAGTAATTAAATATGCAAAGGTAACAAATGTTGCCCAAAATTTCTGTTCGCTCAAGTGGTAGTGAGCTAGACATAATATGTATGTCGAAGAGATGGACGGTGGAGGAAGAAGATCCTGAAGTGAAGAAGACAGGATAGTTTACTTCTACCTAACCACCGTTTGCCCTCTATTTTCCCTAAAACCATTGTATGTAAGAGGTGATATTTGGTTCCACGAATTATTTCTTCAAAACATATCTTTCATGTGATATTCATCGACGATAATTAATGTACCAATATTATTAATTTTAAAAAATAACAATCTTTGTACAAACCACCTTGATCAATTTTTGATACTACTGTATCTTCGTCAGGATGGACGTGATCATCACGGCTGCGGTCACGCCCCCAACAGATAAATGATTTATTTACATATTTTAATATTCAATTAGTGAATTTTTACTTTTTGTAAATTATTGTTGTCTTTGGTGAGTTGGACGTACTCGTAGTTTGACTGTTGCGGACGAGACAGCGGCGCGTGCATCACACCGTAGAGTAATCCGCTACTTCTCTACCGAACTTCGTCGAGGCTCTTTAATTCTTCGCCTCGTTCGTGAATTGTAATAGCACTCTTCGGTATAAAGAATAAATAAAAGGGTAGATATTTCTCTGTGTTAATGCTACTGTCTCAATTTGATTCAATCCTCACTGTGTTGCCGTATGCACCCTTCGATAGCTAGTCATAAGTTTTCTATTGGTAATGTTGAATACATTCATTCGATCCATGCAAATAAAAATATACCAACCTTTGTGAAACTGGGCTGTTAGACGCCGATGATCGCTCTCCTTGCAGTCTTGAAACTTTTAAACTCTGCTGGCCGGCTTCCAAAACTTTATCACAACCGATAATAGGAAAAAATACAATATAAAATATTTTTATATCACCGCCGTAAATATATACGATCGAACCGAAAATTGTATCTCACCAGAAGCAGTTCCGCTTTTGTTTTTTGTTATTAAATCCTCACAAATAGAACGCACATATTCAAACTTTACACCAGGCCTACATATCGAAGTATAAAATCTGTAAAATTGAAATTTCCAAAATATTGAGTCATGGTCAACGCAAATCCTTATGGTCACAGCCGTACCTCCATATGCCCATCTTAAAAGTTTCGTTACAAACATAAAAAATATCCCCATATTCCATTATTTACGGACGAGGTCAGAGAAGTACTCGGCGTCTCGATGGGCCCTGTCTATCTGTGGATTCATTAGTACCTTTGGTCATGTTGCACGTCAGAGTGGAAACTTTCTAATGTTTTAAATTACAGTTCCGTGACCGGTGTCCATGATCGTGGATCTAATGAGATCATTTTTGGTGGACCAATCACCGACACACGGAAGGGTCTAGCACCCGATGAGGTTCACAGGTGAATCAAATTTTATCATTTGATATTCTCTGTATTTCGCTCAGGTTTGTCATTTATCGGTCTTAGAATCTGTCCTCTAAGTTGTTGACTAACACTTTAAACTAACTTTTAAATCCCGCCTTAGGACGCCGTTCAAGTGTCACACATTCTGGTAACTGACGTTAAAAATAATGGTTCATTAATTATGAGCAGGACATTTAAAAAAAAAGAAGCAATTCATTGGCCTCACATTTGTTCAGAATGAACATAATAGACTCCCCAATGTGTGAGTGTGGTGCCGAGGAGGAAACCCTTGACCATGTCTTTTTTGCCTGTTCATTGCGGATCATATTTTTTTACAACAATCTTGTCAATGGTAATTTTCAACTCCCGGTTAACTTGTGTCATCTTCTTTCCCTCAACTCGCCACATTTAAACTATATAATACCAAATTTCTTGAATGTCAATGGTATTAACTTGTAACGCAATATTCCCTATTCTATAATATTGTTGTACTGCTTTCTATGAAATAATGTTTAAACTTGTTTAATGGCACAAATCACTCTTGAAGGGTGGATTGCCTATTTGAAAGAAGAAGAAGAACAATCACAACTACTGCAATTCCAATTTTCTAATTTTTGACAGTATGGATGGACATTTTTGTTTACTACAGGGTGAATTCGTGTTCTAGGCCGATGATATTTTTGAATAACTAGGAAATGAAACACAGTTTTTTAATTTAGTTATTATTTTTAGATTATTTCGTTTATTACAATTATGCATGGAATAGTGGCCGCCTTTGGCAGCGGCATAAATGCGCGCTATTTTAACCATATTTTTCGTAACATTCTCGCACACTTGGCGTGTTATTTCAGCAATTTTATTTCAAATATTGCCCTGTAGCATCGGAATTGTTGTTGGATTATTGGCGTTGACCTTTTCTTTCAAGTACCCCAACAGAAAATAGTCGGGAGATCAGATCAAATCAAGTGATCGAGGAGGCAAGTCGATACCACCACTTTTTGACATTGACATATCTCGCAAAATTTCAAGTGTAGTTCAGTCTGTGTGTGAGGTGGCACCGTCTTGTTGAAGCCACGTGTGTTGCAGGCCCAATCGACACAATTCGGCAACCAAGAAGATTTCCAACATCTGAAGATAGCTATCAAAGAAAAAAGCAAGGCGGTGCTGGGAATCCCTGGCTTTATTGTTGTTAATTTGGTGCCGGCAAATTCTGTGATGACTGTGTTTTTTTGGTTGAAAAATTCTGGATGGCGTTTTCGAGTTTTGGCGAGCTGATCCTCGCTGGCCTCGACAGCTTGGATCCCCTGGATCATTGGTGTGTGCAAGATGTATAATAAATAGTGCCCCAAGAGACAGACTTAGGGAAAAAAAATTATCCTAGTAAGAGGAGGGTGAGATGTCCAGGGATGTGAGGTGGGATGATCATGATTTCTTTAAGATCATATAGGACATATTACTATCGAGGATTAGGGTAGCCAGGGCAAGGGTGTGTGACTCTGTTTTGTTCAGAGTCCTAAAAAGTTACAATGCAAAATTTGAAATGGATGGCGTTCAATTTAATTTAGAATGGATGACATTTGTATCCGTGGGAGGGGATGTGGTGAACAAGGGGAGAAGAGATAATAATTATATTTTGCGCAGGGTTATAAAGACTAATTGAGCAAACTTTGGTTATGATCGGTCAAAGGGCGTCGGATTATATAGATAATAGACAAGACAGTTTTATTATATATTGTATAACAATACTCACTCTTTCATTCTCTCGTCATTACATCAGACCGCTTCACTGCACACCATATTAATACAGTAGTAGGTAATTGTATATGATTAGATCAAGGTTAGTTAATCCGGAGGTCGGCAATATCATGCTGGTTGCGTGTGCATAATAACGGGTGATCCAAACTCAACCATCATTTGAATTGTTTCTTTGCAGGCTCTGTTTCACCAATAGCAGCTAAGATATTGATTGGCCGTAAGTACATGAATCGTTTCTGAAGCATTAGTTTATTGTATCTTTCACGCAAACATAACCCCAAAGCAAAACGTCCAGTGGTGTTAAATCGCACTATTTGGACGGCCAATTTATGTCTCCGAAATGAGAAATTTCGCGTCCAGGACATTTTTGATGTAATAATTCGATTATTGTTCGGCTTGCATGGAACTTATCTCTATTCTGCCGAAAAGAGAGATTGTTCAATAGCACTTCTCGCGAATTGTTTCCGCGAAATTTTCACAATGTTAATGAGCTGTTCAATCGTGTATCGACCCATTTTCACATACGACGTTTTTAACCTTGAACATTAAAAAAAAAAATAGGATGAATACACTGGACTCTCTTTTAACACGGCTTCGAAATAACTCGGTGATACATCCCTTGCATGTACACACTGCTCGGTACTAAACGCAGAGGTATGCGGAAGGGGGCCAAGATAAAGCGGGGTGACCAATTTGGCCAGAATGTGTTTAAACAATAATAATAATAAAACAATATATTCGCCCCAACGCAATTAAACTGCATTCAGATATTCTAACTGTGCCCACGCGCACTTGGTCGAGAAGGCTTTGAAAAGCTTACGATTGAACAAATCGCTGAATTGACTGCTGATAAAGTTCTCAACGAAAAAAACTGTTTTAGAAGAGCACACCAGGCCCAAGAAAAGTAGTGACGATGATGAAGGAGGCCCGATAACAGCGTGTTCAATCCTCGAAGGCCTGCAACTGGCTAATAAACTTGGAAACCATTCTATAACAAATGATCACAACGCAGAACGAATTCTACAATTTCAACGTGATTTGATCGCCTGCATGGCTCGTTACCAAGAGTCATAGAAGAAACTCACAAAAAAACAGTGACAGCAATATATCGCAAGTGATGAAAGCGATATCGTACAAAATGAGCGTAAACGGATTCGTCTATTGTCTGTTAATTAAAGTGAATAATCTTTGTTATGATTTTTTTAAAGTATTTTTAAAATAAAATAAAGATACCACCATTATTTTTTATTTTAGTATACTTTCTTTTACATAGTTTTTTTACACGGTATTGCGTGGAACGTATCCACCGTGTAAAAAGAGGGTCATGCGTATTTAAAATAACAGTTGAGTTTGGATCACCTATGGAGTATGTGTGTTTATGAATTGCACAAGATCCTACGTACCATTAGTTTGAAGTTTAACGGTAAATTATTATTAAAATTACGTGTGATAAGTGCCTACTCTTGTAAACAAGCGCCGGAATTATAAAACCTGAACATTTTCAGATGCCCAGAAAAGGGATAGTTGAGTATTTATCCTCGGCCGTGCTTAAGTAGTTGCGTCAACTCTGGCGATTGGAAAGAATGCGGTTTGGGACATGTGAATTGTAAACATGGACGGGAAAGGAGTAGAACCCAAATCCCTTCCGTAAACACGCGAGCAGCAACAAAGCACAATCAATGCCCATGACTCGGCATAAATCTGCAAGAACGCCCAGTGCTAAAAATGCCTTTGTTTTGCTTTGAATAAGAAAATTATACAGAAATTAACATAATAAAGAGGATGAACAATGATTTTAAAATCAGAATTTAGAAAATTCGGCTGTTCTGTTCCATTCCGCGAAGTGTTTTCAATGCTAAAACCTTGTCGAAAATGCTACGTGAGATTTGATTGCAATGTACGTACATCTTTTTGATCAAGGATTCAGAATTTGTTCAAAACTACTAAATCTGAGTACCTTAATTACAATTCAAATATGTGAGGTCCAGAATCAAAAGCGGACATGTCCACCGAGTAAAATGTTACATTTGGGATCATATTGAACATGACCAGTAACCACAGGTCACATGGCCAGATACTGACTTGGCTGAAAACATATTTGTCTGTGTTTGAATTAATTGTCTATTGGACATATCTGCGATTGAAGTAACAAGCAATTTTTTTGTGCGTTTTACATTAATTTTCTTTATATTTGTACACACTTAACTCAAAAATCATAAAAACTAGACATGTCTCTTTTTGATTTTATACCTCACATATAATATGGTTTATTTATTCAACAAACTTGTCTACATTTAATCGCAATACAAATGAAACTGATAAAATCTGCTGTCAATACTATTATGTAAATGCAAGTAATCGCCACCACGTGCCATCGTACGATGGTGTACATTTTAACTGAGATTTAAGCAGTACACATACCGCTTTGTATTGCCATAATTTGTCGGCAGATGGCGTCGACTGTCTTGGAATATAATAATTATTAGGCGCTCGGCGATAGCCTATTGTTTTCTACTAATTTTCGTAAATTTTTTAAAAATAAATGATATTTATAAAAATAATGAATTATACTTGTATTATTTGTCTCCAACTTCTACAGTTGGTGGCATTCCTGAAGTCTTTCTGAAGTGTGCTGATGGTAGTTGTCTTCACTCGGTTCAGTCAGCTACGGTGATCAATCACACAAGCACCCTCACATTCCTCTCGGATGTCAAACCTCCCAATAATAACCATACAGAGTTATTCAAATTGATGGACTCTATTTCATAACTCTATATTTCAAATTGCGAACTAGTGACATGTATAAAGTAAACTACACGTGATAATACTCATGATTTAAAAATACATTTTTTAAATGTTCAATGTGACCCCCTTCGGCTGGACGGCAAACATCTACTCGGTAGCTCTGAACTCGTTCTACACCCGATGAAGCGTGTGTTGTGTTACTGAGTTCACCGCAGCTGTGATACGGTTTCGCAGGTCGGCCAGAGTTATTGGCAGAGGTGGGACATAAACTGTTTCTTTTACGGACCCCCACAAGATACAGTCACAGGGCGTGAAATCAGGAAATCTGTACTAAAGAGCCAAGTCCTTTATCCCAGTGCTATCTGTCCATCGTTGAGGTAGAGATTCATTCAAAAAACCTAGTACATCGAATATAAGATGGAGTTCCATCCTGTTGATATATGAAGTCTTCTGAATCTTCATTTAATTGCGAAAGAAATCAGTTTTGCTCAATTGCCAAGATTTGTTACCCTTCGGTGAGTCTTTCTCGTGTTGCAGTGTTTCATGGGGAATTTGCAAACCCCATATGCGAACATTGTGTCTGTTTTTACTTTCTGGTTGAGGTGGAACGTAGCTTCTAGTGACGAGCTAAACGTTATTGTGACTGATTGTGCGTTTGGTATTTCTTTTATAACGATATTTAACTGCTAGAGGTTTAGTTTCCAGTATATCAATGATTTCTCGCCGAATTACGAATGATCAGTTATTAATTATCGTTTCAATCAAACAGAAATTTCACAATCATAGTCACAATAACGGTTTAGCTCATCACTACCTTCATCGCTAAGGATTAAACGAGGGAGAAAATTGATATCTTCTATGTTTTTATGTTTTCAACCATTTGTTGACAAAATTCAAGACTTTTGGACCTCCTTTATCAATTGCTATGTAGATCATTCACATGCAACGTATAATTAAGGAAATTGAGTACATTATTTTGAATAACCTTGTATATTACCGGAAAAAAAAATCACTTTTAAAGATACAACACAAAAAATATTTTTAAATCGAAGATCTTCAGATGTTTAGAGCGTAAAGAGTGAGAAGTAAGCTTGGAAAATCATTAGAGCGAATGCAGCAAGGCGGTAAAACATGCGAACGATCTCCAGTCCATAAATAATTGTAGTGTTGACACGAAACGTAGTCAAGATCTCTAGAAACGATGGCTTTTGAAGTGTTGGCTGAATGCATCGTTAGAATTTCAACAGAAGTCTACCATTAAAAGTGATATCGTCTCCTGCAAGATTTTTAAAATGAAAACGTAAATATTGTTGACTTAAAAATGGTCGCGCAATACAAAAAATATTTATTTAAACATATTAACATAATATTTACTTTCATACATTAGGTATGTGTTACATCAATACCTGAATATCTAATAATATGATTTCACTTCGTCGCTATTGGATCTGGATCTGTATATGCAAGTGTCCTTTAAAAATACTAAATTAGCATGGCAGTAGATGGCAGTACAGATTAGCGAATAATGAATGCAATAGATGTCACCCGAGTTAAAACTATTGTGAATAATTCCTTGATATAATAACTCATTTTTACATTGCAGTTCAAAATGGTTTTACATAAAATATCGTATCCATTTGAGATTTTAAGTTAATTTTTGTAACCTGTTCTATTATTTCATTTCTTTAAGTTCACTCTATCCTTCGTGCTAATGCTTTTAATAACATTCTGACGATACCTCTAGGTGAAAATATTACTAATATATATATATTTTTTACTGGAAATAAAGACAAGGTATACTACGTGCGCGGTGCATTGTTAAAACAATATAATGAAGGATTTCCGCATTGAAATATAGATTCTACGGAAGCGGCCACATTAACCGTCCGCAGGGCCTAGCAGCAAGCTTATCTGCTAGTTCTAGTATAATGCTGCTAAATGTGATACTCTGTGCAGGAGGTGAAGAGCTAGCTAGGGATAATATAATATATACTATTAAGGAGAACACATTCTTATTGTGGAGTTGTAATTATTCATAACGTAGGTCTGTGATATTTTTAAATACTAATTAAATGTATTAATTAGAAAGACATGCATATAAAATCAATTTTATCAAAAAATGCAGATTCAAATCCCGGTAGCGCAACAACAACATTTTTCAATAAAATAGATTTTATATGTATATCTTTATAATTAATACATTTAATTAGTATTTAATATATGACAGACCTATGTTCTGAATAATTACAATTTCACAATAAGAATGTGTTCTCTTTAATGTTATTTACTTCAAATATTTAAATATATATATATGTTCCTATTGGTGGTTCACTGTTAAAGGAGCTTCCATAATACCTTGCATATACTACCATAACTAGTACCTTCTTAATATAGCCTTAAATCTAATTGATTAGTTGGGCGAGCACGTTTTATCATAAATGATTTACGGCTTAAGTATTGCCAGTTGAACACAGGTAATAAAGAATTAAGCTACTCTTATCAATTCTCGAGTCAAACGGCGAGTCGTCTAAATGCATCACCAGTAGATGGAGTGACATTTCCGTGTGGGAGTGACCTGACTTGCATAATCTATGGTGCAGTGATTAAAAACCCGAGTCCGGCTCCATGGAACCATACCTTAAAGTCTTCTATTTTTAAATTTAACCAGCAGAAAGCAAACGGCTATCGCCGAAAACTTGTTGCCAGAACAGCTACTTTGCGGCCAATGTTTGCCTCTGGGCGGTGACCATAGTCAGTGGTGGTCACAATGGTAGAGAAGTATTGGAAAGGTGAAAAATCTAACGAATTTCTTCAAATTCTTCTTCTTTCTTGCTTCATGTCAGTAATTGACACAGAGTAGCTTAAATCAGATGATACACGGCTGATAATAGTCTCTCCAGCTAGATGCAACACCACTATTGGAAATATTTTTAATATTAAAATATTATTAATAATTAATACCTATTAATCTATAAGTTGAACCATCTAAATTTTAGAAAATATTGTGAAATATATTTTGTCATATACAGTCGATTCCGCTTAATTGGGACACATTGGGTCCAAATATTTTGTCCCAAATAAGCGGCTGGCTCTAATAAGCGAAGTTTAAGTTAAAATTAAAAAATAATATGTATGGTGCCTGCATATTTTTGATCTTTATTATTAAATTATTGAAAAAAATATTGAATTACAGAAAAATAATATACAATTATTAGGTATACATATAAATATGAAAAAATAAAATAAACAATAATGTTAAAAAAAAAATTAACAAACAATTATAATAACAGTAACTTTAAAAAAAATAGTCATGAAAATAATGTACATAATACATTTATAACAATAAAAATAATATTTCTGCAGAAATTCATCAATTGTAAGCCTGTCTTGTGTTTTTGTAGAATTGCAATTGTACTAAATCAACGCAGGTGTTTATTAACATTTTCAATTCACTGTCCCAATTAAACGGAATGGTGTCCCAGATAACCGAAATAAATTACTATTCGTTAAAGCTGATGTTAGTATAGTGAGTAAGATTAAGAATAGATCACTTAGGTGATTTGGTCATATGGAACGGATGAATGAGGAGAGAATGGTGTCGATGGCACCAGAAATAGAGGACGCCCATGGAAGACTTGGCACGACCAGGTAAACCAGTTAATGGAGGATGGTTCTGTTAGAAGCCGCAACAATCGGCGAGCTTGTATGAGAAGATGTATAAATGTGGATGAGGCTAGAATTGTGTGTCGGGACAGAAGAGTGTGGCGCTCTATCCTCTCTGTCTACCCCCGCGGGGAAACGGCGTGATGGTAAGTAAGTAAGTGAGTACTTTATTTGGTTTCTGTCCTTTGAGATTTGGCCCAAATAAACCGGCTGTCCCGATAAACCGGTGGTCCAATTAAGCGGAATCGGTTGTATTTCAATAATTCAGAAATATTTTAATTCGAAAAACTGACAGCCGAATTTGTCGATTAAAGAATATATTTATATATTTTTTTTAAATAGAGGTACATACACGGAATACATGTCACATCAATATTCTTACTATTTTCAAACTAAGCTAAACGCTTGTGCTTTGAAAATAGGACTAACTTGCTGGTGTCCTGGAACGAGGCGCGAACCCCCGACCACTAGATCACTAGGTCAACGTTTGACCACTGCACCAACAAGCTACTCTATATAAAGGTTGCACGTAACATACATCAAAGTTCGCCAGGGGTAATTATCTATAACCGTCATTGCTAGATATTGAAATATTTCTAATAGAACTGCTGTTAAAGAATTTTTTATTCAAAGGATAGACACTCTTGGGAAATATGGAATGACAGGATTGACCTTGCCTCATGTGTAAGCTCTTTTAAGGTATAGATCAATTACTTCCAAGTCACCATCAATCAATAAGAAGTGGTATTGGACAATGGGTGAGTTTCCTCAATCAATAACTAGCAGAAGGCAATAGATTTTTCTAGGATCGCGCCCGTAAAAATTGGTTTTACGAAAATATCGGTTTGACATTATTTTTTGTTGAGCTGGCCGACATTAGATTTGAAATTACGACCTCAAGTCTGATTTTGATTTCTAAATCTGGCGTCTTAGTCCGCTCGGCTATGACTGGTAATACGGCGTAGATATTATCGTATTTATAATAAATAAAGACTTACGACGTTCGACCCTGGCAATTTACCCGCATTTGTAGCGCAATATAATAGAGAATAATTGATACTTATTTGTGTGTAATATTCGAATCGTTTGAAAATACATTTTTTCCAACGTTAGTATTAATAATTTCAAAAACATTCACTATCCATTTATTTATGTTGTTTGTCCTTTGTTAAATGCGGCTGAGCTAACTGGATCAAAGAGCAATTTATTTTGGTGTTCCCTAAAGTTGCCAAAAGGCTATTATTTGGTGACATTAACATTACAAGATGGCCAAATGTTTTTAGATGGATGTTTTTAGTCGACCTAGTAATATTACATTACAAATGTGTAGTTTATACTTTTTGTATAACATAATTTATTTTATCAAAAGTTCTGGACAGAAGTAAACAGAGCCCGTATCATAAACATGCGGGGCCTAAAATACTGCTTGAATACATCCAAAACGTATTGGTGCATCAATCAAGATGAGATTTTGGTCTAGCATCTCGGAGATAGGTGATAAATGTTGGTCATTCTGCTTTGTGTACAAAACACAATATGCAATAATTGACGGCTCTCACTGTTGTAAATTCTGTACTATCTTTTGCACGAGTCTTGATACAAGTGCCATCTATGTACATATAAATACATTCGTTCGTAGTCACTTAGAGTACGCTTCTCAAATCTGGAACCCTTGGCAGAGATGACATATATTGCGAGATTAGAATGAATACAAAATAAGTTTATTCGACATCTGAATATTAGATCTAATCTATGATTCAACTCCTATTTAGATGCAGCAAACTTCCACAGTATGAAAACCCTAGAACATCGAAGAACACGTGCTGACCAAATAGTTATCTTCGAACTACTGCAAGGCCATATTGATTGTCCCAGCCAATTAGAATTGATATCTCTCCAAGTACCATTCTAGATCGACTAGGTAATCTGCACTCTTCCACATTCCCAGAAGTAGAACATCTTACATACAAAATTCATTCATTCACCGGTCATGCAAATACCATAATGAGAAATTTACAGAAATTGACTTTTTCAACATTAGCCTTCGTTCAAAAGGTTCTTCTTATGAACCACCACAATCTCAATTTTGGCCATTCATTCTACCTATAAAAACACATGTTGCTCTCCCTTTACCGCAACAATAGATGCAACCTCTACACCCTTCTCCCTCTTTTTTTCTTTTCATTAATTTTCTGCATCTAAACATACTTATGTATCTAAAAATTTTATGGATTTTCATTATTAGTATCACATGTTAAATAGTTATTATGTTTACACTATTGAAATCCCTCAGTAAAATAAAATAAAATATAAACCAGAGCTTCGAACCGAAACTGAACCAAATACCGGAAAAAACCGTTATTTTTGTCGAAACGAAAACCGGAGCTGAACCGAAAAAAAAGTCGGTTCGGTACATATTCAAACACACGCGTTACATATAAATTATTTAAATGAAGATGTATTGGAAGATATTTTAATAATAAGAGTTAACTTTCATATTTTTTTATTATAAATAAATATACCCAAGAATCTTGTAAACTTCAACCGTGAAGATACAAATTTCTTTCGTTTATATTTCGTATATATGTTTAGATTAATAAATTATATTAATATTATATGTTGCATACTTCTAGTTATTAATTATTATTATTGATATGTTTGCATCAATTCATTTAGTATGCTTATTACAAAAGAAGGAATAAAATTACGGTAGAAAATAAAATTTTAATACAAATAAAAACATTTAAAAAAATTATAAATTGATCACTCGGGGCTGAACCCAAAACCGAATACAGAAAAAAACATTATTTTTTCCGGAACGAAAACCGGAACCGAACTGATGTATACTTTTTTAAATGAACCGGAAAGAAAACTAAAATGAAAAAATAACGGTTCAAAGCCATGTGATTGGTATTCGATTATAACTATGATTGATTAATCAATTGATCGATTGGCAATCACAAATACACTTTGTAGACACTAAACCTCCGAGCTATTGTTACAATCGAACACCAAACACAGTCACAATAACTGCTATGGTCCGAAAGTTGATCAGCAAACTAAAAAACGATGTAAAAAGCAGTCTCTCCTCATAGATTTGAAGCGTTTGAGCAATATCACTAGTTCAGGCGTGGTTGAGAATATCCTCTGAGCGTACCGAAAATTGTAGGCTCTTTATTTTTCACCCCCTTACGTTAGAAGGGTCAGGTGTTCATAATGTGTATCCCAACTAAGTCTCGGGCCACCCACCTGCAATATTTTCTCAGTAATTGCCAAGAAGATACACCTTAGTAATCGTTCCTTTGGCATTCGCAAAACACGTGCAAACCATCTCAATTTAGATATTTCTGATTGTAGAAGTATGAGCCTTCTACTAAGGGTTTCCCTTATCGTGGTACTCATCATTCCTTCCATTATTGGTCACTCCTGCATCTCTCATAAGACATATCATTTCAAGAGCTTGTATTTTTTATTCATTTATTTATTGACATACATATTTTTGTTATAACAAAGGTGAATATATTATAATATAACATTGTAATGTGTTTATTGTGTTGAATGGAGTAGACTCCATCTCCTATGATGTCACTCTTTCCATGAGAATCCGCATTCGGTGACCACATATTCAAGTGGCCTGTAGACAGTTTTAAAAGAGTCTGTTTGGTCTTGACACTTTAACCGAATTTCTTTATTATATTATAAAGGGTCTTGGAAGACGTATTGTGCATGATGCAAATGACGTCACCAATATGAGGCATGTTCCAATTTCAATCCATCACTTAATGTTTAATGTTTATATGTTCAGATGGATTCTAGCAAGGTAATGAATGAATAAAAGGTACTTATGATTTAATTATCACTGAAGCGTTATTGTGACTTGTGATTGTATTCGATTGTAACGATTATTGGTAACTGATTGTTCGTAATTCTTCAAGTCATAATCATTGGTATACTGGAAACTAAATCTCTAGCAGTTAAACCTTAGTTACTATTATATCCTTGCATCAGCTATTATTACAGCTGCAATGAATGATGTCTTCTTGTACTTTTTGTGTGCGGGAATTCAGGTAGTCAAGATATACAGTTTATTACAGAGCTTACAAGTACAAGTGCAAATATATTAGATGTGTTCTGAACTACGATTCCGGTGCGAGAGAGCGCGCGTCCAAGAGCGGCGCTCTTTTATTCCTCCCACGCTGCCATTCTTGCCAACATGCGCGCATCACACATTCGCTAATTACAGTTACCAATCATCTTTACTATTGAACACAATCACAGTCACAATAACGATTTACCGTCCCTACAACGGTTGCTTAGTCGTAACGAAAGTTGGATTGTTCGACGATAGATGACGCCGACAGGGGTTCTTGATTTATGAAGAATATATCTTAGAGGGGTATAGAGAATAAATCTCTTTAAAAAACGATGATAATTAATAAATAAAAACATCGGCTGTCAAAAAGGTTTAAAACCTCTGAATAAATGAGTTGTTGTTTTGAATAAATATTTGTTCAAATCTCGGTGGCCGAAGTGAAGTTGCCTGATGGCGTTACAGAAATTTACCGAACGGAATAAATCATTATTTATTGTCAGGATGGATTGGGTACGTGTTATTGGGTGTGTGATGGGATAAGCGGTGATGAATAGGGGAACCGGCTCAATGTATGGGTGTGCACTGTGCACCCACACCCGCACCCACGTATAACGCTATCGTGGTAAAGGTTCAAATTATTTAAATGAAGCGCTCTGTCAAAGCGCTATCTGGATTTGAACATTGAAACGGTAGTGTTAATTGTAAAACGAATTCAGTAGGAACTACGTTGGGTGTACCGCATGTATCGAGTATTTACGAGCTCAGATAGGGGACAGTGGGGGATTACAGACAGCGGGTAATTACGGACACTCTTTCGAAACCATTTCTTAGTCCCTCTCCCTCGCGAGCGCAAATTCGACCTAATCAGTCTCAAAAAAGTATTTAAAGCGCGCGCTTCTTCAAGGATAGTCACTATATATATATATTTTAATCATTTTAATTTAATATTAATTAATACAAATCGCTAATTGATTTTCTTTGTTTTGGATATTTATGTTCGCTTCATCCACCCATCGAAAATGTATTAAGAAAAATAATGGACTTATTCGACAGAACAACAACGAGAATGATAAACTTTATTTTTCCTTCTGCGGAGGACTGGATAATGTGTACTATATTAAAAATTGTATCAAGTCAACCGGTTTCAATACTAGCGTATCTTCGTCAGGACTGGCGTACCACCAAGTTAACGCTACGAACATCAACAATGTGTATTATATGCTGGAAATGGACGTATGTGGATTGTGATTCGTTGAAAGAAATCACCACTGTAGGGTAATGAGGTTTCGTGTGGGTGAGTGTTGATCAGAAGGATGCCTTAATATGCGTCCGCCACTCTCGTGTCTGTTTGATAGTCGCGGAATGTGTGAAAAAAATAAACTACTTACGGTTGACACTTGATGTATTGTCAAGCACAGTTTACACATATAGAGAAATTAAATTGTACAAAATAGTTACTACGCGTATAGTTTTAGAAGTGATTTTTAGACCTATTGATGGGAGGGAGCGGCATACTAGAAAGCCGTATTAGTATTGCTACATGATGTCGGTACTGAGTGCCATTACGGTTGATGGAAATTTCGTTTCACGCACTGGTATTTGCAGGTTGCGTTCATTATGGATGCATTTTAATTCCTCAAACGGATACATCGGTGATAAGTGTAGCAATTATTAAAGCCTATTTCGTTATTACTCGGTACTGTTCGTTTTTACCTGAACACTTGTCAGTAAATCCCCACAAGTTTTTGGTAAATATGGACAGAAAACGTTTTTTTTAAATGTAATCTTGTTTTTCTACGATAAACTATATAATTTATGTCTAAAGTCTAATAAGTACGTAAGTACACCTTGATATTCAATAAATAATTACTGATTATTTCATTGTTTTATTTTTTATTTTAATATAATTTTAACTTGTCGTGTAGAAGTGATTTATTATTTTTATTTAATATAGTAAATAGCATACTGGACGCCCCTAATTTAACTGAACTGATTGTATATCACGTTCTTGCGCGGGGTACCAGACTTCACAGGCTTGGGAACGATTTTGGTCTTGTAGATATATTAAGATATTCAATGTTTAAATATAAGAGTAATGTTTTTGATGCTGTTCAAAAAAACAATTGATTTTGATACTCAACCATTTTGTGTTCAACTTAAATTTTTATTGTTTGTCTGTCATAGTGATGAGGAAAAATATCACTCTTGACTCACTGGTGTGATTGTGATTGATTGAAAACTGTGACTGTGATCACGTTTCATTACTAATACAAAAGTGCCGCACAATATCACAATGCACGAGATAAATGAATAAATAAAAAAACATAATTATGAGCATATTTATTTATTTGTATGATTTTATTTAATATCATTACAAAGATAATGAAAACCCTTTAAAAAAAATGTGAGTTTATTTATCGGATCAAACGCGTAAAACGTTTTGCCAGAATCTACTAGATGGCACTTATCACGAATTATAACGTCATGCGCCGAATCACGGTTCACAAATAAATAAATAAATGAATCACTAATCACGATACTCCTAGATATTCGATCACTGGTAGTGAATGTGACTCAAATATATCAGTGATTGAGTCACGGTTCGTGATTTTAAGCTCATCGCTAGTCTTGAACCTTAATTTTAATTGTTTGTTTTGCTTATTTTTCAATTATTTTTTTTTAAAGTTATATATGTATATTCTATTAATTTCTATTTATATATATTCTGTGCTACTCGTGTAGCTCCTCATGTTTTTTATACTTAACCAATTTTAGGGCGTAAATTAATTAATAAATAAATAAAAGTGTCTGTCAATCCCACACTCTCCCCATCACATGATTTAATGCCTACTTAGTTAAGGCATGTGAAGTAGGTCATTTAGCATAAAGCAGACGCAGCCCGACGATTCGTATTTCGAATCACCGAACACGAACAGCCGTGCGCCATATTAATGTACAGATTATCAGCAGATCATTAATGACCCTGACAGATAGTCCAAGTACACAATGTTGTAATTGTAATAAAGAATATACATATATTTTAAGACAATTACGGGAATTACATGTTACAGAATACACTTTCTTATGAGAAGTAATGTGAAAAAATATTTTTTTTACAAGTTTTAGCAGTTAACATTACCATACCGTGATTTAAATACTCGTACGCAGCCATGCTGTCAACTCGTGTTTCCGTAAGAAATTAGAGTTCTATTAGCCTTTGAAATGTGAAAAATGCTTTTGAAAAAATGGTTAATGCCATAAATATACTATAAATATTAAGCATTAAATATATATAATATTATATTTCGCAGCATTCATCAAGTTCTGTATAGGATGTTGCATTATATAATACAACCTTCCTTTTTATCTATCTTTCTTCAATTAGTGAGAAAGAGACACCATTATACTCGTTTTTTTGTTATAATTTTCATTGTGAAATTAATATGTGATTTCTTTGTGTCTTCACACAAATGGTATTTTTGTCAACGTATTCATTTTACAACGAATTGAATTGAAACATAATTATTTTTGTAGGATTCGCTTTACATACTTCCTTATATTTTCTTTTAATTTAACGAAATATTACAGGTTAAATTAGAGCGGTGTTACTGCATGGTTTGGGAAGGGTTAAAGAAAGTAAACAGGATATAAAAAACTACCGCAAAATTAAAGAAGTGCGTAGGTTTCAAGGTCACGTGGCTGTCATTAGTTTTTCAAACCTAATGGTTAAAATTCTGCTTACTAATCAGGTGTAATACAATGTAGAGTTCTGGTACCAACACTGATGTATGGAGGTGAGGCTTCGAGCTGGCATAAGAAGAACGAAAGTAGACTAAATGCAGTGGAAATGATACCGCTTAGGCATATATGCAGCAGATCCATTTATGACAGAGTAAAGAATGAAGAAATAAAGGAAGAATGTAAAGCTGATCTTAGGCGTTTTGTATCTTATGGAAAGGATGAATGAGGAGAGAATGGTATGAAATATATATGACGCAAGTGTTGATGACAACAGAAATGGAGAACGGCGCGACCAGGTACACCAGATGCTGGAGGATGGTCCTGTTAGAATCTTCGATAATCGGCGGGCTTGTATGAGAATATGTATGAATATGGATGAGGCGAGAATTGTGTGTCAAGACAGAAGAGTGTGGCGCTCTATCCTCTCTACCAATCCCTGCGTGGAAACGGCGTGATGGTGAGTTAGTAAAAATATATCCAGGGTTGCGTTAATGAACGAGATCTCGTGGTAGTACTAAATCATTCTAGCTAGAAGAGAGAAATAGCTAGATTGGTTTTGTGAAACTTAGTGTGAAATAGGGGCGGTGCTCTCATCGATCGGGCAGTGATGTTGAAGTATATTAGGCGGGCGAAAAGAGAAGTTTACAATAAAATTTACATCAATTCACGTATTAATTGTGATGTTGCAATTTTATATATATATATTTATATAGATATACTGAACGCTGAAATAATTCTGCATTCCCAGCTGTGCTATATCAGCCTTGGGGTTCTCCTATCAACATAGGAAGCTACTGGGTTCAAGTCTCATCTACCGATGAAAGCCTTCTTTAGTATCTCTCACTTTTCTTCTTTTCTTCTTCCTTCCTTTATTATTCGCTGCCGCATTCTCCGAGTTTGATGATTTCAGCCCAGGATAATCAAAATGGAATTACAATATTGCCATTTTCAATTTCGGTTTAGGATTATTTTGAAACCAGTTCGTATATCTAGAATACAACGAAGAGTGAGGAAACAATATTATGGTAACAACGCCAACCCGCATACCATGATATGTAATATGTAATGTACAGCTTGCCAATCAATGACGTGGCATTTTTGTTTCTCATATTTTGATATATGACATTTGATATTCAAAACGAAAATATTTTTAAACGTCTTTGCAACGTACGTTTTATATAATGGACCTCGTAAATTGCAGCTATTCTGTTGGTGTTTGACGATTTTCCGCTGAAGAGTGCCACACAAATTCATACATACATTAATATATTTTGTGCATGTTCGATTGTTATTGCAGTCAGTTCGTTCATTACCGAGGGTGGTGACCTCTGGGTTATGACCTGGTAATGTCCTTGACGATTCTCCTCCTTATGTGTATGCAGCTCGTAGTTCAAATCACTGTTGAAATAGAATAGTAGCGTCTTCGATGTGGTCGGTCCATCGAGTTTCAGATCATCTTCTTCTTTGGCCTTTCATCCCCCGCTTGCTTCTTCAGGTTACCACCATTCTCCAAACTGATCCTGGATCCTTAATTGAGACGTTAGTACTCATTGCTGTTCAAGCTATTCTAAGCATTCTTTCCAGCACCACATTTCAAATGCGTCAAGTATCTTTTATTAACTTCCTCTCAATAACCATGTTTCTACTTCATTGATCCATATGAAAAATAACAAGAAAAACTAAAATTTATTTTTTACCATCCTATTAATCTTAATATTCTTCATACAGATAATTTTTGACTTGCCCTCGTATATAAAACCTTAATAACATTATGTGTGTCAATTTCTTTTGAAATGTATACATGACTTTTTTTTTCTAAAAGATAATTTTTTAAAAAGGTGTATTTTTAAATTGGAATTATAATATTTCTTATACGAATATATTGTGTAGATAGATATTTTTAAATAAATATATTATTGTGTACTCCTTTTTTTAGAAATATTATTCTGTTCATAACGATCATTTTTCAACGCTAAAGCTGTTTGGTAGATTTAATTTATATGAAAGAAGAAGTGACGCTAAAGTGACATCGTGGAACAGGTTTTAAACGCTATAATGGCCCGTGTCCACGGAAGAGATTTTCGACTCGAGACAATCTCTGAGATACGGATTTCACTCCCGTGAGATTCATTGGAGACAACTCTTAGCTTTCGCAGTCTCCGTGATCACACCATGTCTCAGAGATTCGTCGTCTCGCGTCTTTTCTTCTTGCGCGTCACGTACGTCTAACGTCAAATGTCATTGTTGTTCGTCAATTGAGTGATTTTAAATCTCCGCAGAAGAAATGAATATTGAATAAATATTAGCAATTTAACACCTTATATTAATTTAAATGTTTAATAATTTATGCTCTGTAACTTTTAGAATAGATAGTTATATAAATTTATTGCGGTATTGTCTTATACACTGGTTTGAGTTTTGTCCATTTCTACTAATCTCTGAGTTTATCTACAAATCAAAAATTTCAACACGTGTACTGGGATGTATCTTAAAGAAATGTGTAAGATTATTGTGGACCTTAATCGTCATATAATAGGCTAAGCTGTTATGAAACTGTAAAATAATGACATAACTAAATTATCATGCAAGATAGACACAAAAATTCCTGTTAACTATTAAGTTTCGACATGGAATGGCTATTCCGTTGGTTGCAGCGACAACAGGGGAATGAATGTAATCTGATGGTCTCTCACAGTCCCGAAGAATTTATGTAAATTCTTCGACAACTGTGAGAAAGTTTTCGCAACGAGCATCCAACACATTTCACTGTGTGGCTTCACAACTCGATACACGAGCCAACACTGGATTCAACAGTTGGGGAATGTTGCCGAAGGTCTGCACCGTTGGACAGATCGAACAAGACTCGGACAGCCAAGACGTCAGATTAATCGAAGAACTTGCGCGACGAGATGTCAGAACGTGAATGCGACAAGAGGCATTTAGTGGGATTTAATGGGGTATAGGTTCTCCCTCCTCAACTTATCTTTCAACTATTACCAATGTTCCGCAATATATCTGAAACTAGAATGAAATACAATTAAAAAAAAGTATTATTTTAATTTTAAATTGTTAACTTTATTTTACTAACCATGTCCTGAATAATTACAACTTCATAACAAGAATGTCTTCTCCTAATACTAAAGTTGTATCAATGTGTCCAAAATTTAATAAAAATGAATTGATAATTCTGGCGTCTGCTATCAGATTACTCAAAGGTATTTGAGATTCTGTAAAATTAAGGTAGATGGGTCTCAGGTAGAAGGTAACATACAATAGTGTCGCTGTTCCATAGTTGGATAATGCACCTTCTCCGGTTAGGAAAGAGATCCAGGTTCGAATTCCGGTGACGCAACAACAATATTTTTCGATAAAATTGATTTTATATGTATATCTTTCTAATGAATATATTTAATTCATATTTAAAATTAAAATACATCCACCAGTTTCGAAAAATATAATTTTCTTCTTCAGGATTTCATTAACTAATCAAAAACACACGTTATTGTTGCATTAACAGTATCTATTTAAAAAAAATAACAATAATTATTTAAAAAATAAATTTAGTACCTAACTTAGATCGTTGGTTGATGATACAAAATTACTATTATAGAATAATTTTAACATATTAGAATGGGACTTGTGGTTAAATTTAGTTCATGGGTGGCCAACCCGCGGCCCGCCGAGTGTCTACTCGTGGCCCGCGGAGCATATGCGCACATTTTTTTCTTTTAGTGAACATAAAACCACCAAAAAAACATTCCAACGTGCGTAGTTCGCATCATATCTCATATGTGGAAGTATCTCAGTACATTGATTCAACTGTCGTGACAATTTCTTCTATGGTATATTTGTATTAACAAACAATCACAACGTTAAGCCGATTTTGCGTGGATAGCCGCGAGCGCGAGTGCGGGGCGGGATGCGTCGTGCGCCGTCGTTTGCTTTGAATAATAAAATACATTTTTTCATTTCTAAAATCTGGCCCGGCTGCTGAAAAGGTTGCCCACCCACGATTCAGTTGGTTGTTAATAATTTTTTGATTGGTTTTAAACGTTTCACGACGTCAACTAATAACATTTTTAAATCTCATCAATCCATTTAATGATAAAATACAATTTACATTAGAAATGGAAAATAATTCAACCCTTAATTTTTTGGATCTAACATCGATTAAAAATAATAATTAATATGCAGATGTGTACAAGGTTGAATGATTAGTTAAAATTGAGATGTTGGTGTTGTAAGGCTAATGTTGAAAAAGTCAATTTCTGTTAACGTTTACCATACCGTGATATAAATTACTCGTACGCAGCCATGCTGTCAACTCGTGTTACCGTATGAAATTAGAGTTCTATTAGCCTTTAAAATATGAAAAAATGGTTAATGCCATAAATTTACTTTAAGTATTGAGCATTAAATATATTAAAAATATGTAATATTATAATTCGGAGCATTCATAAAGTTCTGTATAGGAGGTTGCATTACATAATACAACCTTCTATTTTATCTATCTTCATTTAATTATTGAGAAAGAGCCACCATTATGTTTGTTATTGTTTTTACTGTGAAATTAATGTGTGATTTTTTTCTGTCTTACCACAAATTGTATTTTGGTCAACGCATTCATTATGCAACGGAATGAATTAAAAATATTTAATTTAGTTGGATTGATTGATTTTTCACTAGTCATTTCTAATCGTAAATATTTTCCTTCAAATTAACTAAAATATGATGTGTATGTTGCGTATATTTACAGAAATATTACAGATTTAATTAGAGCTGTAAACCTGTGTTACTGCATGGTTTGGGAAGGGTTAACTTCTCATTTTGACATATGCACGAACGGTGAATAAATGAGTTTTGTATGTGAGATGATCTACTTCTAGATTGTATGTGGAAGGATATTGTTCCAACTGGCTGGGACAAGTCAATATGGCCTTGCAGTAGTTTAAAGATAAGTCAGCACGTGTTCTTCGATATTCTAGGTTTTTCATATTGTGGTAGTTTGCTGCATCTAAATGTATTAATTATTAATTTTTAGTAAAAGTATTCAGTGAGTTCTGTCAGAAAGGGATTGGGTATCGTTCGTCGCTTGGGACAGAATATATTTCGAGAGATAGATGTCTTCAGTATTTTGAATATTCACGATGACTGAATGGGCTGTGTCAGCGCAGCGACATGGAGTTAAATAACCGACGCTTTGCCCTGCGAAGCATGAAAACGAGTCGGATTCCCTTGGTACACCGTGGCAGCATCCATTTGACTGCAGCGAGAGCAACAATTAGTTATTTGTCGTGTACGCCTCGGCCGCCTGCAATTAACGTGTTGGGTTTTGTAATAAATAGCTCATTAACCACTTGTCTCTCAACTTTCACGCGGTTGACATCTTTGTGTGAAGCTGTTTTGAGCCTAAAAGGAAATAGATTGGACCAATTAAAAGAATGTACATGTATACGAGGCAATTACACAACGTAATTAGTTCATAAATTAAAAGTCGTGGCATAGATTTTTGTGTGTGACACATACAAAATACCTAAACGGTGTATTAATAAGATAAACTGTGATTGTAACAATTATTAGAAAATAGACCTTCAACCGTTAATGAGTCACCGCTACATCAAACACGAATCACACAATCATAGTCACAATAATATTATGTCATCACTAAAGCTAAGATTGTTTATCCAGTAGAGATAGCGTAGTACGGTTCGAAGTACGAGTATACTGAAAAATTAACAAGTTACAAGTTAATGTAATCCTGATGAACAAGATTTTAAGACAAAGTCACTTATACGATTTAGTCATGTAGAATGGAAGAATAAGGAAAGTATGATAAGAAAGATATTCGACGCCAGTATTGAGGGCACCAGAAATATAGGTCATCCGCTAAAGACCTGACATGACTAGGCAAACCAGATATTGGAAGAAAGTCAACAATTGATGAGCATACTGACACGTTCTATGAATATGAAGGCGAAATAAGTGTTACGACAGAAGAGTGTGGCGTTTAGTGTATCTGCCTACCCCCGCTGAGAAGCGGAATGATAGTACGAATAAATTAAGATTAGGTAGGAATATATCAGAGGGGAGATATGATTTTTTTTTCACTTGTTTTGTTTCTAGCTTTTTAACCTGATCTGTGAGTGTCTGCTATCGTTTTGCTATTTATTTGGTGTCTAGGCTTTGCTCTTTGTATTTTTTCTTAACTACATTTATAAAGTAGGTATGCATTGTGTCTAAAAATGTGATTTTCTCTCAATCCAGTATATTCTTCTTATTCTTCTCCAGTACCACATCTCGAATGCTTTCAACCTATTTCTATCAATCTGGTTAATTTCCTACGCGCACACAAATGTCTCTACCCCCCGGAGTGATTACCGACAGACATGCAGGATAAGAATTCATTCATATTTTGGACATGTTGCCAGAATAAATGATGAGGGTATCTAAAAACTCGTAATTACAGGGACAGTTGAGAAAAATGAACCAAGAGGACAGTGTCACATGAGATATTTGTCGTCCACAGGTGTGTGCACCACCTCGTTAAACGGAGACAGAATGAATCTCGACGTGTGAGCACCTACGATTTTTATGTTGGTCAATAAAACACCCGCTAAGTGAAGGGCTTCTATGGTTAAGACAAAATGGCATGGCCTGTCACTTTTTTCTGGCGGAGAGGAACAGCTCGGGTGGCCCGCTGTTCGGCGTGCGGGCTATGATGAGGAAAAGGAACGAGAATCAGAGGATGACAGCTTTCAGGGCCCGAAGTGAGTTGCCTGGCGTCCTCAGCCCAGATGGAGGAATAATTTGTCCAGGTAAAACTTTTGGAATACGACGGGCAATTTATAAAATAATAATCGATGACGATTTGGTGAACCGATTTGGGCTCGGCTGAATCTCCAGGGCCTCGGACAAGAAGGATGTCGACAGAGGTGAAGAAATAAGAAAGAAAGAATAAGGGAAAGTGCAATGGGTAAGAGAACTGAATGAAATTAGTGAGGTTAGATAGTACGAGTGGCTGTCAGTGGAAGTGAATTTAGTAAAATTATAATATTTTGTGTTAACAATTCGTGAGTTTATGCATTCTCCCTTCCCCTGCAGACAAAACTGAACTCATTTGGTAGTCCATTCCCTTAACTTGGCGAAAACCCACGCAAATGATGAAGGCTAGCTGGTGACATGATGACCTGATGATGCCGGGCCAGCTAAATTAAGGAGTCGACAGGATTCTAGGGTTTATACGGGTGGTTAAAAGTGGATGCCAGAAGAAACAATGAGAGTTTCAAAAAGCTCACAGGAACAGTTGAGGGTAATGCTCTTCAAAATAGATGGACCAAATAAAGAAGTCCTCTTTAAACACTGCGATCAGTACGGTTCAAGACATATTAGGGTGCCACGATGGTAAGCACTGAGCACACAATGAATAAAAATACATTTGTTGTTAGATTGATATCGTAATATTTTATTCAAATGGCTAAATCTCTTGGGTAGTTCAATGGTCAAAAAAGATGATAATAACATCATTAAGTTATTTAATTTGTCTTCTTGAAGAAACGTAGAAGTGAACGTAAAACGCCATCTCTGTCATGTTTGCGGCACTTGTTTCTGTCGTAAATTATCCACAGCACCGTCATATTTTCTTGTAAAACATTTCGAGTAAATAGTCGGATAGGTGAGTCCACTCATCCACTGGCGTAGCGAGAAATTTCCAGATCCCGGGGCAAACAAATGGACCAGGACCCCCCACTATTATAAAATGTTAGGCCCTAGGCTGGCGACGTCATGTTAATAACCGAAAATAATTTATATTCTCGGTGGCCTACTGGCTAATTCAAAGGGTTAGTACATTACCGGGTGCTTATGGAGTTAAGCACAGTTTACACATTATTCTGTTTATTTTTAATGTTTGAATCAGTAACTTTGTGGTTAGACACTTTTATTATTAATTTTGTTTTATTTTAATCCTTAATGGTCCTACAAATAAATTTTATTGTATACTATAATATTATTAAGTAGAACACATTCTTATTGTGAAGTTGTAATTATTCAGAACATAGGTCTGTGATGTTTTAAATACTAATTTAATGTATTAACTATAAATACATACATGTAAAATCAATTTTGTTGAAAAATATTGTTTTTGCGCTACCGGGATTCGAACCTGGATCTCTATTTCCAATCCGGGGAAGTACACTACCAATTGTGTTATTGCGCCAGTATTTTTCACGACAAATTTTCGAACCTATATGTTACACTTTTTCAAATTAATGGAACGACAGATGTATTAATTTGAAAAAGTGTAACATGTAGGTTCGAAAATTTGTCATGAAAAATACTGACGTTATAACACAATTGGTAGTGTACTTCCCCGGATTGGAAATAGAGATCCAGGTTCGAATCCCGGTAACGCAAAAACAATATTTTTCGACAAAATTGATTTTATATGTATATATTTATAATTAATACATTAAATTAGTATTTATACTATAATATGTGGATGAAATGTTTAATTTAAAACATATTGAGACAGGAGAAGAAAATGTGCAGAATAAATAAGATATTAAAACTACTGTAAAGGTACAAAGCTCATGGGATACAAGGTCAACGATGTCAATAGAACACGTGACGTACGACAGCTCTAGGTGTTTGAAAACGAATAGAGCGAACTCGGTTGTATGGTAAGCATGTATACGAGTATGGTATTAGTGATGAACTAAACCGTTATTTTAACCGCGATTGTGACTGATTGGGAGATTTGTTTTCGATTGTGATGATGATTAATAACTCATTATTCGTAATTCGTTGAGCAATCACTGGTACACTGGAAACTAATACTCCAAAAATTAAATCTCATTTATCATTCGTTATTACAATTGAATACCAATTACACAATCACAGTCACAATAACGGTTTGGCTCATCACTATATGGTATGTAGGATGACTATTAACCTTGCACAATACAAGTTCGCCTTTTAATCTAAGCCTGTATCATAAATAATATATTCAGGTTAGCGATAATAGATGCTATCTCACTGTAGTACATAATTAAGCCTTCTAGGTAGGGGAAATATATAGTTTAGATTAGTACCTATTGTGAAATAGGTTTGTTAATCTAGAAGAAACTTTTTATTTCAACTTTGATTAATTCGATGCAAAAATATATTTTCGTCCGTGGACACGGACCATAACAATGATACTCGCTCGGTTTACGCTTGCTCGAATTGCGTTTCAGGATACAAAGCAGAAGAATATTTGCAGGGTGATAATTTTTTGACATTTTTGACATTCAATCAAGACGTGAAATAACGTCATGTCGACTGCCTAGTACCCGGGCTGGGCGGGGTACGCCACTGGGCAAGTAGTTATGTATGTACTGGTCGACACAAAGTAAGTACATACATACTCGGTGATTTATGACTATTTATGGTAAGAATAGGTATCTCGATGCTGTGGACTTATTCGTTTTTCGTTATAAAATTGTAAAGAAAGCTATAAGCTCGAATAGATTTGACGTGAGTAACATTTAGCAATACAAGTTAATTTATGGATGTGTTTTGATACAGAATTCTCGCATACAATGATGTTACTCGGTAATCTCGCTATTTAAAACTGTCACTAATTGAATACATTCAATATTTGATGTATTTCTTGCCCACCTCAGCAGATTAGAGTCCATCGAATCGAAGTGGGCAATGTTTTCTGTGCATCATTTGCGTTTGTTCTCTGGTGTGATTGTGATTGACATTCGATAATATCAGCGACTGTGATCACACTTGCATTACTAATACGCATGCGCCGCACGATATCGCAATACACGAAATAAATTAACTTATTCTAGCACATATAATTAATATATATCTAATTTAATATCATCACAAAGATAATGAAAACTACTCATTTTTCGGGTCAAATTCTCAGCATTTCGTGTCAAATGCGTGAAACGTTTTGGCAGAATCTACTAGATGGCGATTATCACGAATTATAATGTCATTCTTTCTTGAAATTTTTCATTTCATATACATACGCCGAATGACGGTTCACAACCAAATATAAATAAAATAAAAAAACGAATCATGATATTTCCAGATATTCAATCACTTATAGTGAGTGTGACTCGAAGATATCAGTGATTAACTTACGGTACGTGATTTTGAGCTTATCACTACACGGATCAATATGTATGGTATTGAACATGATAGGTATCTTTATAAAAAATAGAGTATTATAAACTTTATATTTACAGTATCATTAATTGTTACTTTGTGGTGTGACACGGTTATTTTAATTTGTCATTAAATTAAACTTTAAAATGGATGAATATAAATAAATCAATTACTGCTACTTGATACTTTTAAAAGAGAGAGGGAGAGAGGGTGGGAGAGGGAGGGACAGGGAGGGAGAGGGAGGGAGAGGGAGGGAGAGGGAGGGAGAGGGAGGGAGAGGGAGGGAGAGGGAGGGAGGGAGAGAGAGAGCGAGAAAAATTAACGGTCTCGGTGGAAAACTAATACAAATTTACTCGAATAATTTTTAAGAAAATTTTTTTTAGAATGGGACTCGTAGTTAAATTTAGTTGGTTGTTTATAATTTTTTGATAAGTTTTACACGCCTTATTTATCTCCAACGATTCGAAATTATTTAATTTGTGACCAACACCGTTTATATGCAAAATTGACAATCCCAATTTTTTATCAAATTATTAGTGGTTAATAAAACAAAGATAATAAATAAAAATACTACTACTTGAGTTTACTTGCACTACTCGAGTTTCGAGAGTAACAGTAACTCTCATCGACAGGTGAAATATTAAACTAAATACAACAACTACGTCCACCTCCTTCTGTCAGTACTTAATTACTTGTATGTCTACCACCTAAGCCTTGTTTCCCATATTTGTGTGTATTTAGTTTAATACTTCACCTGTTGAGTTACTGTTACTCTCGAAACTGGAGTAGTGCAAATAAATGTAAGTAGAGTTATAACAATGTTTTATTTATATCCATGCATTTTAATTATAAAACTCTACAAAGTTAACGTAAATTAAAGTATTCTATCAAAAATAAAATTAAACTTTGTACTGCACACACGTCGAGTTATTTTGTGATAATTACCTATAGTTTCGAGAGGTGCAGTCCCTTTATCTTCAGTGGGATTTGGTATTATTATTACTGTATTATTTAATGATAAATAAACTTGAGACTGTGGTAAAATCTCTGGTATTCTCTTTAGCACTGTATGAAATGGAAACTTGGAAATTAAAAAAGAAGGAAAGGAATAGAGTGGATCCTTCGATATGTGGTGTTGGAGGCGGACGCAACGTGCAGGAGAAAAATTAATACATACTTTGGTCACGATGCCAGAAGAAACAATGAGGTTAAGGGAAAGAGATCGAGAGAACGGTTCCCTGCAAGATGGAACCATAGACCAAATAAATAACTTAACAGGGTCCTCTTTAAAAGCTGCAAGACAACGAAAAATGGAGGCATTTTATGCACCAGGTTCCATATACTATAGGGGACCACAATGTTTAACATTGAACATTCGAGAAGATGTGTTACGTTTACACCTAAATTTATATGATGTTTTTTTTTTCCAACTTTATTACATTTATATTACATTACAATTTTTATTTTTATCTAAACTAAAATTTTAACAACAAAATAGAAATTAAAATGTAAGAATGTGTTCTTTCACTTTATATTTCAGGGTGTTCACTGGGGTCTCTTTATTTTTCATAAAGTTTACGAAGTCTTTATTAGTTTCATTAAATATTCGTGGCACAACACATTATCTTGTTCTCTCACCGTACACGTTGTTCGCGACGGTCCAACCCGACGATCTGGTAGAATAGCTGTGGTGAGGGTCAGTATTCATATTTACATCTCTTCTAAAATTATACTATATGTTACTTTTTTGTCAACTGGTAAGATTTTGAATATTGTAAATAATTTGTATTTTTCATTATGTTATCAACCATAAGTTTTACTGAAAGAGGGTGGGTCCCTTCTGTATCGAAGTTTACGCGAAGGTACGACTTTGAGAATATTTTTTAAGTGCTTTTTATTTAACGGATGGTTAAAACTGTAGCAAAATTCCAGCTAAAATAATACTCGCACTCTTAGATTTGTATCACCTAGCGCCCTCCATTTGTGAAACGCTTCCACAAAGCTGTTTTTCTATAAAATAATTTTCGAGTCAGGTAATAAAATAGGTCCATGTACGGGGAAGCTATGACAACAATCGATGAGACGCGCTGACAGATGAAAGTGTTGTGTCGAAAAGCTCATGTATTATGTTACAACTGGTTAGAGTTAGTTTTTTATCCATAAGACAAACGGCATCTGGTGACGATTATTGTGAACACATCTGCGTCTCGAGTTTATGGCCTAGGTTGTTTTTTATGGTGTTGGGTTACGCTCCCGTAGGTCTAATTCGATTCGAATTCACTCGCGGCGGACAACGAACGTCTAATCAAATTAATATCGCCTCTTCAACCGCACTCTGAACCACTCCTGAGTTACTTCTATTTTCCTTGCTTGCGTTTCATACTTTGTACGGCCACCCAGGGTGCTGATGGAGCTGGGTCAGAGCGGGGCGAATCGCTAATCGTCTGGAGCAGAGAAAATGTGGCCGATGTAGGTGATGGCTGACGGCTTCACGGTCGCCATTCCCTTCAGGCTTTCGACAGTAACGCAAATTGATGAAGATTGTGATGTTGGGTTGATGCTCAACTCACATCCGATAAAACCTTGCAGGTACATTGGTGAGTTAAATCAACATACTATATACCCTATACTTGCGGGGCCAAAATCAGAAATTAAATTACATTTATAAATGTAACATGTTTTAGTGATAAATTATCGTTTAAACGACACAACATTTTATAAACATACACTCAATATTTTTTAATATTCGTCAAGTACATCATCGAGAATTGTGGCATTTTCACTTTCAAATTCAAATTCAAAATTTTCAAAATTGGAAGTCAGCTGGAAGAGTTCCTTAAATGATCAAAGCTACTCATTTTATGTAATTCCTTTTTTGTGCTTGTTTCTATTATTTTACTTCTCATATGTCTTTAGTCTGCATCAAAATTTTTACTTTGTTCATTATTCTCTACTTGTCTCCTTTTTGATTTTTCTGTTTTTTATCATTTAATTTAATTCGTTACTTTACTTCCAACTCGTAATCTAGCTAATGGCTACCTACCTTAGAATAGTAATTTATGTGTACCTAGCGAGGTAGGAAGCGGCCAACATGCTTGCGTGTAAATGGAATGTAGTGTTAATACTTGTACTTTCTGGTGTATTGGTTACTTTAAGGATTTTTATATTGATGCAAGCTTTAAAGGAATGTTGTTTTAAAAATAAATTTATTTAGATTTATCAGCGCTGAAAATAATTTTAAAAAAATTTCATGTTATCTTATATTAAAAAATATGATTTAAAACAAATTATTTTTAATATTTGCAAATTGAACATTATGGTTTATATTCATTTTAATAAAGATTATTAAACTATTGTGAAATATGTGAAAATTGACTGAAAGTGCCTTTTAGAGTGCAGCGTCAGATATCAACAAGATTTCGGATTTCAACAAGATTTTATCGTCGACAGTAGTTCATAATCCGATTAAATTTATTTTGACGAAATGGCTCTTCAATCATAGCGTGATGTCATTAATTTTTACAAAAAAATATTATAATTAAATAAATAAATAAAGATACAATTGTAAAAAAATCAAATACGGCATAAATCAACTTAAATAATACTCTCATGGTTATGTATATATTATACATCGTGTTTTATGTGTACAGTTCACTGCACAGAAAAAATGTTTATATAAACATATATATTTATATATTTTTAACATTAGAAAATGGTGCTGGGTATGTATAATTGTGTTAATAAAATTTTTAGGTAGGTATTCGCAATAAATTCTTTACTTTACTTACTGGGACGTAAATGGTTACATTTAAATTTTTCAACTTGTGTAATTCTAAAAAGTGTCAAAACGTATATGGGTACCTACTGAATATATTTCTACAAACATATTTCTGAGATTACTCTAATACGAATTATTTTTAGGATAGGAGGCGAGCTATGATATATGAACAGGAACAATATTTAAGAACAAAATAATATTACTTTGATCGAGATACATTTAATACTAGAATGAAATATATCAATTCACGTCTTAAAATCGTGCTTGCTAATCAACGCAAGCAAGGTACGGGAGGTGTGATATTTTTGTATGAGAAACTTACCTGAAGTTTTCACAATTCGCTAAGTGTATCGCGGAATAAAAATGCCTATTCGAAAATTTCCGACGTATTGAAAAGAACTCACGATCTGTAAAATGTATGAGGTATATTGGAAAAGTTTCTTATAAAACGAGGAGCATTTCTTTTCTCTCGCTAAAAAGAAACAGAAAAGGGTATCGCTCCCGGCAAAACCACCCAGCTTTACATAATAAATACATTTTTAGCCGCGCTGGCACTGTCCACAAAAACTCATTCTCTGTGAAAATTTTGTGGAAATTCAGAGGCGTCCGGTTGGATTAGTCGGGTGGGTCCACAGAATTGAATTTGAAATCAGAAAAATGATATTTATCAAGGCTAATAATACTTACAAAAAATATATTTCGTTTTTGTTTTAAGACACTATAAACTCGTTTTTAAAATACATATTTTATTTATTCATTTATTAACGCTCTTATGGGCTTTTACAAAATAGGTTTGGTATAAAACATAATAAAAAACGCATGAGCAGCTACACAAGTAGCATGGAATATATATATATATATATATAAATAGAAATTAAAAAATAAACAATACAAACTATATAAAATAAAACTCTTATATTATATTTAAACATAGAATAACGGAATATATCTACAAGACCAAAATCGTTCCCATGCCTGTGAAGTCTTTGTGTGGGTGCATTCCTATAAAAATTAATAAATTATGAATTTACATGGAAAAGCACCGAAGACCTGGTACTCCGCGCAGGAACGTGGTATACAGTCAGTTCAGTTAAATTAGGGGCGTCCAGTATGCCATTTACTGTTTTAAATAAAAATAATAAATCAGTTATAGTTCTTCTACACGACAATGTAATAATAATAATAAACAATAAATGTCTGCATTTATTGTTTATTTTTTAGGGAGTAAATTATCCACAGCATTTTTATAGACTCTTGGAAGAATCCATGAGAGACATATTAGGGGTGTGCATTGAATGCTAAGAAAAGATATTAAATATAAAAAATAATGTATTAAATATTAACGTGGATGTGCCAAGTTCAGATATACAGGTTGGCCCAAAAAAAGTGATTTATAATGTAATTTTTTTTGCACAATAATCAGAAATCATCGCTAATCATCAAAACACCCCATATTGCTGGGTCTAAATCTGGGCTGATCGGTGGAAATATGCCTGGCTCGATGAAATTAACATTCTCACAACGAAGAAAGTTGATTATATATGGCTGTGTGAGATGAAGCTCCGTCCTGCTGTAATGTCCAGTTATGCTGTAATGTCTAGCTATACTCCAGGCTTTGTTTTTAAACTCTTTGATCATTTTCCTAGCACCCCAAAGTTTTTTAATTCGTAAATTTTTGATCAGAATATGGTCTTTTGCAGTGATTTTTGTCATTCTGGGTAAAAAATTGAAAAGACTAAATAAAAACAATGATAAAATTAATAATCAAAGATGGCGACCGGAAATTGTCGAAATAAAACGTACTATAGGTAAATAGGTAAACTATTTAAGCTATTGTTGATATGGTTAAACTAATTTTGATGTAATTATATCACATTTACGAAATGCTCTCACTTTTTTCGAGCCACCCTGTATATATGTACTGTTACATTTTATGCTTCGACTGTAGAAATATTTTTTCCAAAATACTGTCCTTTACGAGTTTCGAGTTAAAACTCATCCTTACATACGCGCCGCAATAGTTCGAGACGCGTCGAGAGTGGCGGTAACGGTCGGTACAATACGCTGAGTCATTAATTAAAAAGTTTATTGCATTTTTAAGAACAAAAGGTCGAACCAATCGACGTTCTCGCCACGGCGTGTCTCTCGAGCCGAAGACACGCACCCAGTGAAATAATAGACTTTAAGTGGAGAATGATCGATGCGGTAGGAAATTTGTCTAAAATGTTACATGTTGTAATAATGTTATTCCGTTTCGCGTTGTCATGTCGAGTCAATAATGTCACATGTTCTTTTAATGTACTAATTAATGTCATCATTTGATGTGTGTCGACACTGTGAACATAAGTGTATGTTGTGTACTTACGGATTGTTGAATGTGCATGTGTGTGTTAATGTACGAACGTGTATGAATGTATATGTATGCAGATATGAATCGGAAGGAATGAAGTTATGTTTTAAATTATATACCTAATGTGATTAATGTGAGAGTAGTCGATGCCCTATTTTATTCCCACCACTCTCGCGCTCGTTTGTAAGTCGCGAAACGTAAAGTTTACAAATGCACAAATTAACCGGTACAAAGTAGTTATTTACCGCGCGAGTTGTTATCGGAGGCGATTTCTGACCTGTCGACAGAATGAAGGTCGCATTGGTATTGCTGCGTGCTGTCGGTGCCGAGTGTCTTTACGGCTGATGGGTGTTTCGTTTTGTGCACCGGTAGTTGCTGGGTGCGTTCAGCTTCGCCGGGTGGTGATTATGAGAGTGGAGACGATAAACCTTCACAATCATTTTTCACAATCAATTTCCGTTGAAAGTGAAGTATTGACTTTACTTAGGAGATGTAGTATTTCTACTTATTTATACAATGATATAATGTAGTGTTATATATTTCACATCGTTCATGTTTAAGTGACATAAGCAAATCTTTGTTTTTGTTGTTAAATTTTAGTAAATTATCTCTATTTTGCGTTTAGTGACAATATTTGTTTTTTTGTTTACATTTTTTTGTATTTTAAAATGTTTCTAACGTTCACTATCTTTTTTTTCAGGTGAGTACCGACTCCTTACCGCTTCCCGTACTTCTAGAATGACCAGGTAAATAAAAATATTAACTTCATACGTACGTTTTGAAGATGTACGAATGTGGACGAGGCAAGGGTGTGCTAAGATGAAACTGTGAGGTGTTCTGTCATGTTTACCTATATGGCGTGATAGTAAGTAGGAACTAAGATGTAATTTATATGTACTTCTATTATTATTATTAACAAATTAAGAGTTGACTCAATTCAAATCACTGATTTAGGTTTATCACCGCCGACGACCCCTGAACGCAGCTCACATTTACCGGTGCGTAAAACCAGGGCTCCGACGTCTGATGCGAATAGCATGCGCTCACAACCAAGGAAGCTTACAAGCTTTGAAAATAGTCTCCGTTAATTACTATCGCGAATATTTATTGTATAATCTAATTTCTCCATATTTCTGTAAGCTGTGCTCAAGCTCAAGCTCAAGTATCAACTGTAGGTAGCCTTTCGTTTCGTAACCTACTCTCGCCACACACACATTTACAATACACCTCCGCGATTAATCACACATCGAACACGCCAGTGTTGGGTGAATTATTGGGGCGCTCAGCGTTCACACACAATGGCAGATCCACGATCATGAACAACCCCACACAATCATATTTAGTAATGACATAATTTTTCCATATTCGCATAATCCTATTCCCAAGACCACATTGATTAGTTTAAGATTTCTTGAGTAATTTTTCATTTTTCATTATTTGTTTGTCGACGTTTTAGGAAATCAAGAAATATTCTGATATAGTGACTTTCGAAATCAGAAAATATTGCGAACACGCCAAAACGTAATAAATCAATAAAATAAGCATTAATACACATTATGCAGAACACGTATTACTTTTTGTTTTGTTTTGCTTGAGGAAAGTGGCAATGGGCAGACGTGCATCTAAACTGCTGCGAAAATAATTTATGTTGTATTCCAGAAAGCACCCGTACAACAGAAACCACTTTATTTACCCTAAACCAGTTCCCTTTTCCGTGCTTTAGTAGTTCATTCTCAGTCTTCTACATATTGATTACTGCGGTGTACTTAAATCATCATCTATGTCGGTCTCTCATTACTGATCTCCATAAATTCCCGCCCTCTTGACTATGCTCTTCCACTTTTCTAGGCATCATGCCTATGTCACCAGAGAAGTGACTGTTGTATTTTTCACGTGGTCGATTTAACATAACATACCATAAAAAGAAACGAAAGTAGTCAAAATGTAGTGGAAATTGTGTCATTTAGGAGTATGTGTGGCTAATCAGGGCCCGCTCTGGAGGCGGACAACCCAGACATTTGTTCAGGGTGGCAAATCTAAAGGGCGGCTTTTGGCTGTGTATGTGACAAAATATTGATAAGTTAAATACCCAATAAATCGATATTAACGTTCCGTGCAGTAGCCACTCTCAATCTAGCTGTTAATTTGACTTGTTTTAGTTGTTAGTCTTTTTACATTGAAAATTACAATTTTACTTAAGTTTTCTTCATATATGTTATTTATTTTGTAAATTGAGTTAAAACGCTGTTTTATTCCATTATATTTTAATAATTATTTAATATTATAACTCAACTAAAATTAAAAACACTTTCAGACAGTAATATATGGTGTGTTTGGAGTTAACGGGGTGGGAATAGAGTTACAATGGATAAGAGAGGGGATGTAATAGGCGGTATTTTAATATTTATCATATTTTTATTACATTATTTTAAAGCTAAAGCGAGCCTTGGGCTAGTTCGTTTATAATAGAGTAACAATTAACAAATTAAGAAGAAATGCATAACACTGTTGTATTTTAAACACTATCTGTTGTTTCATAAATACTGTGCAAGAATAAAACAAACTACTCACAGTACGGCAACGTGGCGGTTTAAATCGATAAGATTAAACAAAACCACACAAATGCATTTGAAACAATAATTTTAAATATAGAACATTGATTTCAGCGAACATCTTAATATATGTAGGTACTTTGTCCTGTGCTACCGGACAAGCAAAATAAGAAGGAACTACCTAATGTTACTTTTTTCTTATCACGATTATCTTACGATTACTCGGGCTCAAGGTAGCAATCACGACCAACCATGACAGTATCAATTTTCCGGCCTTCATTTTCGCTTCGCAGTGATCTGCGCATCTAGCGCACAGCCACTGGACCGTAGGAGCAGTCGGCTGTCAGTGCCAACTCCGTGTTTCTCGAACTCCCCGCGGACACATCAGGACCGCATGTTATTCGAGGGATCACCGTGAAAGCGGCGATAACTACACAACCGCTACTCGTTGTGGCGATTCAGGTTTATTTGCAATTTACAGTTGACAAGCTTAATGTCAAGGGAGGTCTTTAAAATTTAAAGCGAAGATTGTTTATCCCCGCATAACTAAGCCTGTTAATTAATGATGACGTGCAACTTAATACACGAATACAGCCAAATCATCTAAGTGAACGAGCAGTTGAATGTGTTGGTGCACTACTCAAATCGATTCGAACATGTTTAATGAATCGCTTTGTGTATGTATCGTATATGTTACAGTGAATTTTTACTAGCGTTTTAATGAAATCATATCCAAATATATTTTCACCGGATCGAAAATATAATTTAACTGATAGGCGCTAGTGAAATTACATACTGCTCTAAATTGTCATTTTCACAGTTGCGAAACGTCCATTTACGTATTAAAACATGAAAAAAATATTCTATCCAAGTTATTTTGTCATTTAATTATCAAAATAGTGCTTATTTTTGATAAATTTTATCTACTACTAAAGTACTAAAACTAACTCTAACACAACATAAACTATAATAATAACTAATTCTCAAAACACAGTTGTAGAGCATCACCAGCTAAGGTTAAAATGTTCCGACGTCAGATGGCGTCAATGACGCGCGTATACCGGATCATCGGTTTATGAACAAATAAAATTTCAGTGAAATTGTAAATTAATTTTTTTGATGAATTTTAACTAATTGAGTAAGTGAATTTTTTAAATTTTTATTAAATTAATTATAATTGCCAAACCTCGGGTATAATCGTATCCTACAACATATTATTATTTTCCAAGCATCGAAATGCCAGAAATCATTTTGATAAGTTTTGTATTTCAAATGTTACACGTTTCGAATCAATCCGTACAGATGCCAATTAGGGTTCTCTTCTACAATTCACCCCAAACCCTTAAAACTCCTCCTAGCCTTGTAGAGCCGCATCGACGGCCAGGTGATGTATGTAAGTGTTGTGTTACATGGAGAAATCAAAACAAGGAAGCCATGTACCATAACCACAGAGAATCCCATTCACCGCAGATCGGGGGGATGTGACAGGCAGCTGGCCATATTTTTTTCTATGCTTTTAAATTTAGATTCTTCTTGCAATAAAATAGATGGGCTGACACCCTTCGAATCATTTTATTCATTTTTGTGTAATGTTTTTTCCCCTCAATACATAAAGATTAGTGTATCGGTTAATTGAATGAGTTTTAGTTTTTTCAATGGCAAAGTTGCATTCTGAGAGGAATTTTTTTTAAATGTTAGACTAATAAGAAATATATTTATTTACTAGGCCCGTCAAAAATAACCGAAATAAATCATATTTTAAAATTTACAGATAATATTTGGTAGGTACCTACCTACCCTATTTATTATTGACGAACACATGGGAAGTAGGTACCTACCCAGGTTGGATAACATTTGAAAAAATATAACATTCAGAGAGTAATATTTGTTTCAAATTCGGTGGCAAGCGATTATACAACTATTTGGCATGTGACCGATCTATAAACGGAATTATTTTAATTACTAAGATTGGAGAAATATTTATTACAAATGTTAACAATAATTTATTGTAAAAAATTAAGCAAAATGAATAACGATACGTAAATATTGTATTAATTGTGTACGGTGATTGAATATTTTAAAAAAAAAAACTATGCAATAGTGCGCCCGACTAATGCGGGATTTTTTTAATTTAAAATAATATTATACGATTATTAAACATAAATAGACATATGTATGCATAGGGTGAAATATCTTCATATTATTATTCTGTAAAGGTGTTTGTTAAACAAAGGGGTAATGGTTAATCAAGTTTACTTATTTTGTTGGGTCGAGTCAGGTTTAGTGAGATTATCCCAGGGTGGGTTATAATATTATAATATATATATATAATAGGTCGGCCAGAAGAGATTGCGTATGTAATATAAATACACCCACTCTTTCCAGATTAAAAAATATTATATAATTCTTATATTTAATATCCCAATGTCTTGTGTATCACGGGTAAGGGAAAGTGTAAAGAAACTTATGTTATTAGGAGAACACATTCTCATTGTGAAGTTGTAATTATTCAGAACATAATATGTTATAACATATTATGTTCTGAATAATTACAACTTTTCAATAAGAATGTGTTCTTCTAATAATAAAGTTGTATCAATGTGTCCAAAATTTAATAAAAATGAATTGATAATTCTGGCGTCTGCTATCAGTTTACTCAAAGTTATTTGAGATTCTGTAAAAATAAGGTAGATGGCTATTACAAATAATAGAACGATTAAATGTATTAATATCAAAAAGGTAACATATAGGTTCGAAAATTGTCGCTAAAAATATTGTTGCTGTATATGTATATCTTTCTAATTAATATATTTAATTCATATTTAAAACTTATGTTACACTAGAGTTATTAATGTATCATTCATTTTTACAAATCAGATGGACATGTGACCTTTTTACTTTGAATGTATATTTTTCAAATAGAAAATAAACAAGTCGATACCTACTGTCAGAAAATAAAAATTGGAATTCTGTAATGTTTCTTTACTTATTTAAATTAATAATAAAAACACACATTATTTATACCGCTGTTTATTGAATAATCAACATGTTTTGGGACCAATGGTCTCTTTTTCAGTATATACATTATACATTGTATCCTGAAGAAGGGACCATTGGTCCCGAAACATGTTGAGTAATCAAAAAACAGTGGTATAAGCAAAGTGTGTTTTTATTATTAATATAAAATGTTGCCACAAAATACATTTCTTATTTAAAAAATTCACCTAATCCTAGGACGGGTTTTGCGCACTAGTGTGTAAGTATATTCCCTGTCCCACACACTTTAAACTGTTTAATTATAATTGTAAAACTTAATATTATAAATCCCGACTATTTTTTATTTAAGAATTGAAACTAATTAAATTATTTATTTTTTAAATAGATATGCGTACATGGCATACGTGTCACATTAATATTTTTACTATTTACAAACTAAGCTAAATGCTTGTGCTATGGAAATTTTGGAATTAAATAATGGAACGATAGATGTATTAATTTTAAAAAGTGTAACATATGGGTAAGAAAATTTGTCGTCAAAAATAATGTCGCTGTAGCATAGTTGGATAATGCATCTTCCTCGGTTTGGAAAGAGATCCAGGTCCGAATCCCGGTGGCGCAATAACAATATGTTTCGATAAAATTGATTTTATATGTATACATTTCTAATTAATACATTTAATTAGTATTTAAAATATCACCGACCGTCTGTTCTGAATAATTACAACTTCACAATAACAATGTGCTCTCCTAATAGTAAATATATGACTACTTTTACTTCATAATTATCACAACCTTCATCAATCATTTAGACCGAAACATTTCTGGAATGTATGGGGGTCCATACAAACAATAATATGGCTGTAACATTAAAACTTGACGCGATACAACCTTGTCACCGTATAGACTTAGAATATGTATAATAAACTTAGTTCAAACCGATCATCAAAATTCCAGTTATAAAATCATTGTTGGCCAGTGTCTTGATCTTCTTCTTGATGATTCTTGATGAGATTATAATCAATATTTTTCAAGAGAACACATTTTTATTGTGAAGTTGTAATTATTCAGAACAGACGGTCTGTGATATTTTAAATATTAATTAAATATATTAATTGGAAAGATATACATATAAAATCAATTTTATCGAAAAATATTGTTATTGCGCCACCGGGATTCGATCCTGGATCTCTTTCCTAACCGGGGAAGGTGCATTATCCAACTATGCTACAGCGACAATATTTTTAGCGACAATTTTCGAACCCATGTGTTACCTTTTTGATATTAATACATTTAATCGTTCCATTCCAAAGAGATCCAGATTCGAATCCCGGTGGCGCAACTATAAACGATAACGATAAAATTGATTTTATATGTATATCTTTCTAATTAATATATTTAATTCATATTTAAAATATTTTTTAGATTAATAGATTTTTTTGGAATATTAATTTATGTACTGGATTAATTTCATTTGTATTATAAATAATAGACGTAGTACGCTGACAATTTTTTTCAGGTGCGCACTATTTACGAGTATTGTTAAGGGTGTAAAGGCGCGCGCACGCGCAGCTTAGAGAAAATATTGTTGCGAATTGCCACACTCTTGGAATAATAATGCGAATGATAGAAATGGTGACTGATCCTGCAGATTACCAAGTCTCACATTTACTTGCAAAACAATAGATTGTATTGTCACGATGCTGGACCGAATTGATATCTTTCAAGATAAAACTAGCCCCTATCATTTAAAAACCCCATTTTCCCATAAAATAAACGATTACTCTACTAGCAATTATTTCTGCCATCTGACTCGGCGAATTTTATGTAGCCTTAATGATCCCTTATTGTATGAGGTCCATTCATCCGGAAACGGGGACCCATTTCTGTATTCGAGTGCTGTAACCATCGAGCAAACAACCGACTACACTTCACCTCTGCGCCGTATTGCCGTCTAAATACATATCCGAGGCTGCACGCTCGTCACGCTGTGTTCCCTCCCGCTGTGGAAGGGAGGATGTCAACAATAAAATTCAATTTGATTCATTTGCATACGTTACAACAACACTTAATTGTTGCGCGACAATGGATAATATTGTCATTTTATTTACTCATTTTCAACTGCTCAAATCATCGTTGACCTTGGTATTCGTGCGCACTTGTGCGGTAATTGTTTTTGATATATCTTATATTCAAACTCGTCAATTGTAGAATATCATTTTTTTCGCAGATTTTTTCATTTTTTAACCACAAATATTCTGCTAATTGGTTTCATATTGTACTTTAACGTCTCTGACGTGTAACTGACATATTGAAGTGAAACGCGGAGCTGTCAAGATAAGAATGAAACCACATTGAATTCAACGGAAATAAGATCGTTCAGGCGTACTTGTGGCAAATTTATTTATGAGTGAAAAATTAACAAATTATGTATGAACGCCGCGCTGACTGTAGCGTGTTAAACGGGATTAATTGAACACGTCGCTCGGGTGGTTTGCTGGTGGTTTGGAACAAATGATTATAGATAGGGTGGTGAAGAAAATGTATTCAACGAGACCAGCGTTCCCTATAAGCTGTCATTTCGAAAATATAAATAAATATTAAAACATCACAAATTTCTGTGAAAGATACTTATGAATCGCAAAAAAAAATTATTTCAAAGAAATCATGAACATGCGCTTGGAACTTAAAAATCAAAATATTTTGGGGACTCAGTACATAAAACCCTATTTTAATTATTCTATCGGCAAGTTGTTAGTCTACTGGTTATGATACCTGCCTAGTGATTTAGACTACCAAGTTAGTCTTATTTTCACAGCACAAAAAATTGAAAATAGTAAGAATATTGATGTGACGTGTATTTCTATATTTTTTTAAAATGAAAAAGCTAAAAACCACATGCTGTTCAGAAAATAAACGGTTAAATCCGAAATGTTTGAGGAAATTGGACGTGACGGTTGATGGCACCAGAAATAGGGTCGCGAAAAACAGTTATTGGAAAACCAGTTATTGGCAGATTATATTGGGAGCCTCAATAATGGACGAAACGCTAAGCGGAGGTGTATTTCAAGACAGAAGAGTGTGGTACCGTAGATAGTAATTAAGGAAGTTAATGATAATAATTTGCTGATGGCGCGAAGCTTACCCTTACTGCAAACCTAGACCGATGTCTGGATCGGTCAATATTTATTATCAAGCCAATCAAAATACAATATTGTTTCTCACACAGCCTTAATCTAATAAACCGGATAGCAACGTTCCCTCTATAATTGGCTCGCTAATTAAATTATTATTTTTTTGTACACAGAAACATTTTACAAGATAAAATTTTGGCAATTTTCCATTTAGACTAGACCTGATTTAAGAAAACTGCCTCACATTAAAATTTTTTTTTTGCAGTTTAGAAAACAAAATAAAAATAAAATATAGACATTGACAGCATAAAAAAATACAATTATAATCATAACAGAAACTAAAGTTTCCCTTTCAAATCATTCTGGTATACATGCACTAGAGCAATGCTTCTTCGTGGTTTACCAGCTATTCAACAACTTTCTTTTTAAAAAACGCAGGTGATAAATGGAGTCTAAAATGTTATAAAGTTTGGATGTTAAGTACAGAAAGTGTCTTTGTCTAAATGTAGTCTTCATATGGGGGTAGTTTTAGTATGTTTTGTGTAGAACAATCTAGTCGAGCAATGATGTATTGACATATGATGAATTTTAGGCAAATCAAGTGATTTAAAGAGTTGCTTTATAAGATGTAAAAATATTTTACTTAATATCCATCTATCTTATTACCGATTTCTGTGCTTTAAAATGAATCCTTATGGAATCCTAGTATTGATTGATACACGTATCAACGAATTTTGCGTAAATATTTTAATATAAAAATTAGTTTTCTGACTCGAGCAGCAAAATCGTGTGTGTGTGTGTGTGTATCCCATCCTGGGTTCTGCTCAATGCAAATGCCAAAGTATTTGATCTTAACAGTGCACTCGATTTCTTCACACTTAGTTGATTATGTATATATTTTTTTATGTTTAAGGCTAATTTTGTATTTTTTTTTACTTATGTAAATTATATACGCGGTGCGCAGACTATCCTTCGGGTGCGCGCTATCGTGTCGAGTAGTGCGCGCGCGCGCTCACGCACCTTACAGGTAACCTTGTCGGGTATGTACGTAGTAAGTCTTTTTGTATTACCTGCACAATTTCATGGTCGGTTTCGTTTCCGCCAGCTACGGTTTCAGTTCGGGCGCTTTCGAGCTCACTGGTCTTGAAAAACATGAAGAATTGAGTGCTTGGGCGCATCAAATTCAAGAAAAGACGTGTAGTAGCAGTAAGTGGATACCTCATTTTGGAAATAATCCAAAAATGCAATTCCGTCATACATAAGTGCTTTCGGATTTCAGAGAGAGAAATTGATTATTTTGAAATGCTAACTAGCCTCCCATAAATTATTTTATACACTTACTCGTAATTTGCTTCCCTATTGATAATTCATAGAATATTATTTATACTTTATACTGGATGACTAGTATTACTCGTAACTTTATTTGGATTATATTTAGGATTAAGGAATCCATCCCGGATCTCGGGATAACTATGTTTACCTAAACCCGAAACATTCGGGATTAATTTCGGTGTACCATAATTAGATCAAAATGATGAAACATTCTATGAATGAAATTAACACAAATTCACTTTGTTTAAAACTATTTTATTTTATGTAAAACCAACCGGTTTCGGAACCACTGTATAATGGGTGACAGTATAAATATTATATGCTTCGCTATTGGTTCGGACATATTATTTGTTCCGTACAGAAAACAAGAAATGTAGACAGGGGTGGTTCGTCGATCTCCGCTTCTCTCAACTGGTGAACACAGAAACATGTTCTTTCTAGGGACACTGCGGCGAGAGAATGAATTTCCACTCGCAGTGGACCTTCTTTTATTTCACTTTGTACAATAACAGTATTATTCAAACAATTAATCATTCATGTGTTCAAGATCGTCATATATTCCTTACATTCCATCATTACTTTTATTCCCAACGTTCTAACGAGATATTTAAACAGACGTCAGAATGGCGTCCGTCGTGGACAGTGTCACTCTTGTCTTGAGAAGTCGCCGTATCTCGTATTTGGGCGCCTATCTCACCGTTTAATTAATTTGCTCTGGCGCCATTTGCGCTGTTGTGTTATTACAAAACATTCCAGGCGAGCATCACGTGGGAATTCAATTAAAACCCTATTCAATACATTATTTAAAATAATAAATTTATTCATCATTCTCATTTTCATCGGTCGAAGGTTCAAAGTTTCGACAAGGCGCTTCCATCAACCCCCTCCTTGAGCCGCTTCGGTACTTGTCGAATAATCAACACCCCATCTGTATTCATACATTATTTGGCAGGGGCGACTTCCCTCTGAAGATTTCAAGAATACACATCTTGGGAGGCATTCCTCTGGCATTCGAAACACCATGTCCCGTAATTAAGATCTCTATATACGCAGAAGTATAGACTCTAATCAAGGATTTCAGTTTACCAACTTCCTCTTTTGTTTAACAAACCATAAAATATGAGTCTCTTCACCAGTCAGTAGAACATGTTTTCAACTTTGCGTAGCATGAGTTCAAGCCGTATCTTATATATATATATATATATACTACGTCCGTAATCTGTTGCTGGTACCGATGACCCGCTTGATGGGGACAACCTTTAGTCAGGGCTTATTCTGTGGATATTCTTCTGTTCAAAAATGCCATGATAAACTAATTTTGCTCTAGAATATTGGATAGTAAAAACCTCAAATCGCCGGTTAAATATGGCGGACTCTTCACAGCTTTTTCAAAAGTTATCTGTCACATTGACACTTTGAAAGTTGCAGTATACGAAAATTAATCATTAAATATCCCACTATTTTAGTGATGAGAGTTCGTCCGATAATGTTCTCGTTGTTTAATATACATTATTCTTTTTCTTATGAACCACCACAATCTCAATTTTGGCCATCCATTCTGCCTATAAAACACATGTTGCTCTCAGTTGCAACCTCCCCGGCCTTCTCTCTCTTTTTTGTAGATTTTCATTATTAGTATCACATGTTAAATAGTTATTATGTTTGTTACAATATGTTTACACTGTCAAAATCCTTCAATAAAATAAAATAAAAAAATTAGCACATAAACCATAAAAAAATTTATAAAAAGTCAGTTTTTGAGCGTAGAGATGAATAAGCATATTACATGATTATTTGTTTTGTCCCACTGAGGCGACATTTCTTATCTATGCTTAAGTGGTAAATTTGACGTACCAACAACCCCTCAAACGTTATTTACCACCGATGACGGTAAAAATTACTTACCATGGTCATGGACATCTTTTTCATTATTATAAAAGTTGCACGAGCTTGTTCTATGTGGCATTTGATTTCAACAGTCTACCCATATTTCAGACAATTTGAATGGTAGACGTCAAACTCTCGGGTCAGCCTCTACTTCAGCTGCAGGAAGGGTTGTAGAACCGATCGGCCGTTGCCAGAAGTCTAAATTTAGTGAACGGGCATTCTCAGTGGCAGGCCCAAAAGCGTGGAACTCTTTGCCCTCCGTTATTAGAAACAGTGCATCAGAGACTTTATTTAAGAAGAAACTAAAAACCCACTTTTTCAAAAAATCATTTCCATAAGTGAAAATAACGATTTTTTAATTTTAAAAAACATATGTGTAAAGCGCCCTTGAGGTGAAAGTTTTTATGAAAATGGCGCTATATAAATTATCCATTATTATTATTTTTTATTATTATATATAGCACACCTAGATCAAAACTAAGACAACTAAAAAAAAAAACAATAATTTAGAGTTATTATTGTATTCGGATACTCTGTCACATACGCAACTAACATAGCCCCAGTTTTCGAATAATGTCATTTTTGGATACACGTATGACCTACAATGTTATTTAGTTTCATAACTTTAGAAACAGAAAATGGAGAAAAATGACTTTTTGAGTTGTCTTAGTTTTATATATTGCAACACAGGTGTACAATACCGTGTATCTTATCCAATTTCATTCCAGCAATATAAAGACTTTTATTGTCAACTAAGTTTGCTAATGAGCATTTATTTTGTTTCAGTTGCATTATGTTCTGACTCAAAAGTCTCTCACGTCTTCACTACTCGGTTCAGTAGAACTTGTTGATCCTCAATGTTACTAGAAGTATCGTATCATCTGCGTAACGCAGGTTATTCAAAACCTTTCCAACAATCTTATAACAAGCCCTCGAAGAGCTCCATTCGACATTTCTTTTGAATATAAGTTGAACAGTGAAACGATTAAATATTGTTTAGCCTTACTGCTTTCTGGTTTTAATAAATATTACTTAATCCCAGAGGTTTTCACGATTTGATGCATTTTGTCATGTTGCACATTTGTATTCACATCTCGAAATAATGGTTCTCGAATACCTAAACCACATCGAAACCCAAACCGTGTTGCAATATTTTCTTACACTTTAAATATATATTAGGAGAACACATTCTTATTGTGAAGTTGTAATTATTCAGAACAGACGGTCTGTGATATTTTAAATATGAATTAAATATATTAATTAGAAAGATATACATATAAAATCAATTTTATCGAAAAATATTGTTATCCTAATAATAAAGTTGTATCAATGTGTCCAAAATTTAATAAAAATGAATTGATAATTCTGGCGTCTGCTATTAGTTTACTCAAAGGTATTTAAGATTCTGTAAAAATAAGGTAGATGGCTCTTTCAAATAATGGAACAATTAAATGTATTAATATCAAAGAGGTAACATATAGGTTCGAAAATTGTCGCTAAAAATATTGTCGCTGTAGCATAGTTGGATAATGCACCTTCCCCGGTTAGGAAAGAGATTCAGGTTTGAATCCCGGTGGCGCAACAACAATATTTTTCGATAAAATTGATTTTATATGTATATATTTCTAATTAATATATTTAATTTATATTTATAACATATATGTCCATTCTCAAAAATATCTTCAATAGCTGACTCTTTAAGCTGATTTTGCGGCGATCACTTCATTTTGCTTTCTTTGGGATGATGGCAAACGTATATTTAAGCTAACTAATGTGTTATACAATTGAATTGAAGAGATTTGTCAACACAATACAATGACAGGTTATATTATAGATTTTCTTATCTTTTAGTGCACGCCCCATTTTGGAAAGCACAAAAGCGTGACGTGTAACAGCGTGTGTATTTTTGCTCGAGTTATTCACGATAATAATGTTCATTGTCTGCGATATTCAAATCTTCATTTTACATTACAGAAGCATATTTCAATTCAAATAGGCTTAGCCTCCTTAACTCCCGCGCCGCGAAACAGCTGCCACCTTGGTACGGCACAAAGCCCCCTTGTTTTATGCCCCGCGATCATATTGCGATCTAACAATTTACGACTTTCTTGTATGGTTTCTGCCTATCTCCCGCGCATCTTCTACTGCGGGGTGAAATTACGAAACCGTGCACGAGACTCCGATTAAGTTCTCGAGTTTTCGGAAGCTTTTGTAAGCTCTTGTGGTAGCAACGCTTTTGAGTATTAGACAATCAAAATGAACAGACTGCGGATGTACGAATGTGATCAGAAGGATATGCGACTATCAATCGGAATGATCACAGTCGAATATGTTGCAATTTATATATCGCGCAGGATTGAGAGGTCGCCGAAATGAAGCCAATAAAGTGATGATCCAAACGAACGTGGGATTGTTTTCAACGAACAACGATTGAAATTTTTATATAAAATACGTCTCGTCTATTGCTGCCTGCTCGCGAAAATGGTGGAAAAAATATCAATGAATTAAATATATTTCAGGATTAGTAGGAATTCATTCTCGATTCTGTCGCCGCAGTGTCCTTAGAAAGAAAATTTTTGTATTTCATTTTTTCTGACCTCATCATCATCATCATCATCATCATCATCATCACCAGTTGAAAGAAGCGAAGATCGGCGAACCACCTTTGTAGATGTAGATTAATAAAATACGCAATTACAAAGTGAGTATGAAAACTGTTGCCTCGATGGAGTTCAGTTTCGAAATGAAGCGCCTGATGTGATGCGCGCGCCGCTGTGTCGTCCTCACTGATGACGTGTTATGCGCCGTCGACGCTAGATGTCTGAATACGATGCACATCAAATCTTCACTGCCAGTTATTTTTAAATATATTTTCATCAGTTTGCATACTTTGTGCATGTTGCCAGAAGAGATGGAGAAATTAGTGATGCGGATGTACAACAACCTTTATGTGCTTTCGAGACAAGCCATATAAACACCATAAGCTGCAATGGGATTTGAAAAACATACCATTAAGTAGCTAGAAGTAAAAACTGAATTGTATAAAAAATTACGACGGAAGATGCCGGAGAATGGCGAGACAATGAAAGTAACTATAAAATGGGCCATTTTCAGTTATTATAGTATTTTGCATGTATTTGATACATTTTTAAGTGGCAGATAATTCTTGAATTAAGAGCTTTGAATACATGATAGAGTATATGTATGGGTCGAATTGATGACCTATGCTTCGCGCAGAACGCGTTCACGTATCCTGTATAAAAACATTCCGCAAATGTACCTAATTGGTAGTTAGTTGAATAATAGTACGCCAGGGACCTAACCGCGTTCAGCAACACATCGGGCTACTCTGCAGGAGAGCGAGATGAACATCTGAACGCGTGGGCGTATTGTGGCATCATTGATGAAAACAATTAATAATTTCGTAGTCTTAATCGCGAGGGGATTGTTGAACTGCTGTTGCTTGGGTACCATCGCACTAATGTAGTAAAAAGGGTATTATCATGAGAGTACATGTTAATAATTATTTTATCTCTGTACGAAACAGCCATTTATGTGTTAAGCAAATGTTTATGTACCGTTTCTACACATATGTGCGATAATTCAATGAATGTTTCCATAGACCCTTTAAAATCCAATAACAGTATTATCATAATCATAACTAACTAACTTACCATCACGGCATTTCTCCGCGGAGGTTGGCAGAGAGGATAGAGCGCCACACTCTTCTATCCTGACACACAATTCTCGCCTCATCCACATTCGTATATCTTATCATACAAGCTCGTCGATTATTGAGTCTTCTAACGAGACCATCTTCCAGTATCTGGTTTACCTGGTTGTGTCAAGTCTTCCGTGGACGTCCTCTATTTCTGGTATCATCGACTTTCTTATATTCTCTTCTTATTCATCCGTTCTACATGACCAAACCACCTGAGTGATCCTTTTTAAATCTAATGCACAATGCTAATTTCTTCATTCTTTACTCTTCGTTATCATTATTATCATCATTATTGTCGTCAGCCGTTTTCTATCCATTGCTGGATGAAGGCTTCCCCAAGTGTCGCTCACTCTTCTCTGTTAATTGTTATGCGCTGCCACGTATTTACGCAGAATTAGACGATTTCGTCAGTCGATCGAATTTTGGCGCCTCCTGATTTTCCTAGGGTATCACCGGATGACTGCATTCATCCAACGATTGTCTGTCTATCGAGCGTTTTCAAATTGCTTGCCTGTTCTCTTATCTTGTTTCTTCGTGTGATGTCTCTTCAATGCCTCTTTGAGTGAGTTAAGTTTTCTAAAACTTATAGTTATACAATATTTTATGACAGATACTTATTAGGCATTCGAAATGTGGTGCTGGTGAAAGATAAAAATAATAATTTGGAGCCATAATAAACACCTCCGTGAATCGAAGAGGCCAATGAACATGACACATTCTGAGAATCCATATCTCAGAAATTCAATTGAGAGAATGATTGGGAGAATAAGACACAGATGAAGTCTTAGACAAAAATACATCCACCAAATAATAAGTAAGGCGAATGCCTTACTTATGTATAGTGTCAAAAAGAATTTTACAACACCAGCATTAGTGAAGATCAGTTGCAGTGGATCTTATTGTTTTAAATTGTTTCCAAGTTACCGAGCGAAGCATTGCCGGTGTAACGTACGATGTTCAATAACAACTAAATGGAAATCCTTTTTTAAACAGTTTACTAATGTTTACGCGCCTTGTTACTTCGATTGGCACCACTGGGTTTCCTGGTTTATAATAATGTACATGTACGTGTGTGAGTATTGCCACCCTTTTTTCGGAAGGCTAAAAAGACGGTAACCGACAGGCGTCACTCTTATTACATCCCGTGCTTCGACCAATCCAGCGGTTCAATTAAACCACCAGTGCGCGCTTCTAAATTTAAAGAAACCAGCTAAAAGAATAACAACATCGGACCAGAAAGACAGTAAACTTAAAAAGGTTAGTGCAGTTCATATACCATATGTGTGCTTATTGTTAATCGGAAACCTAGGAACCAGCTATCGAAGGCATTTACGTAAACAACTAAACAAAAATATTATTTTGTTTTATTTGTCAACTGTCCTGTTCGAATACATACAAACCCTCTCTGACCCTCGGAACGCTCTCGAGCATGGCTCTGTAGTTCTAGCCTAAGAGGTGATTGAATAGCGTATAAACCTGCCTGAAGGGTGGAACTGGGAAGCGAGAGGCGAGTATCAAGGTGGCAGTGCATGTGTGTGTGTGTGTGTGTGTGTGTCTGACTCAAGAAATAAGAAGACACTTGAAAGGATATTTATTAATTTAATAATTACCTTTGTCGTTGTAAGATTTACATAATAACCAAGTCTATTTTGCCTTTGTCGACATAATTAGTTACCTGTTATATAGCTAGTTAGTTAATTACTTATCTCTTAATTAGTTTAGCTAGACAGTGCCGTAAAATATGATAGACGGTATAGTATATGACTTGGTTTTCTCAGTTCTATTCAACAAGTTAAATTATAGAATATTTCCTGAATTATAATGTTTCATCTCACCTTTTAAATTACCGCGTATAACAAAAAAACAATCTGCTATCAATTCATTATTTTCCACTATTCAATACATACATAATTTATTAATATAAAATCTGTGGGGGCGACGTTTCAAAGACCAGCAGAGCGACTTTTACCTCCAAGGTCCAGACTTCCTTATATATATATATATTCCTCGTAGCTCGGTATGAAGTTGACACCTTTAGAAGAAAATATATAAATATGCCATCGAGATAAAGTGATAGTGTCGCTAGCTGCGAATACCCAAGACATTGAAACGAATGAATGCTTCCACACTGCAATAAGATATGGAGAAAGCTTTGAGAGGCTCGTGCTTCTTGGGTATGTGGAACCTCTTTCATAGCCGCGAGAGCGCGACCTCCTCACCATCAAGAATAAACTGCAAATTATTAATGCAAATAAGTTTGTGAACTAACGGAGCCTCGCTAAATTTTTATATGAATTAGAACTAATGCTGGAAGAAATGCAGAAGAGAACCGTCGTGACATAATATTTATTAATGCAAATAATAATTGTAGAACATAGATTTTCTCTTCTAGTCAATATTTTAACCAATTACTGGGATTTATCCCCTGAGGGATTGTCATCAAGATATAGATGTCTCACAGAGGCGAAGCTATTATTTTTATTTAAATTCAAAGTACGGAAGTCTTGGTCATTACAGGGCTTACAACCTGTCATCGGCCGGCTTAAGAAATTACTTTACACAATGTAACGTTCACCTATTTACCACATATATCAAATTTTGGAAGTTGTATATATAATATGTTATCATGTTGAAACCTTTCAATTATTTACTATCAACTACGCTGTCGCCATATATGGTTCTTTATTATTATTATTTTTAAATTTGATATTCATTCTCGTGTAACAGTATAGACGTCGCTGAAGCTGAGACCCTTTTTTTGACCGAAGTATGGGGCTATATTCCTTATATGTATACATGAAATTCATTCGAATTATTAATATGAGACATTTATATCTCGAACTGTGAGTCAATCACTGTTATTTTCAATCACAATCACTAACGGTGAAAACTACCAATCTGGAAACTAACAATCAGTTAGGTTTCTATATTGAAAACTATCTTTAACCTCTAAATTAGTTACTAGTCATCGGTACAATCGAATAGCTATCACATAAATAATTCATTACCTTCTTCGCTTATGCCAGTGGCGGAATTTAAAAAAATGCCCTAGATTTTTTTCCACCTCTTTCATATATATATTGTATTTAAGAAATCAGAATATTATCAGCGCCCGATGTATCTAATAAATATTTTAAATAAAATGTGATTCTTGTTTCATTTATACAATATCTTCGTTTTCATAAAAAATTGTGTTTTTAGGCTTTTTCATGTTATAATTGAAAAAACCCTTGTATTGTCTTACGACGATTTTGTACTGTTGTACTACTGTTAATAAGTCGTATAATATAATAATAAATAATAAAAACATGAGAATAGATTTTCATTATTATGATAATTAAATTTCTTGTCGTGGTGGAATTAATGCGACGTGATGGTTCTGTTAGATGCCTCATCCATCAGCAAGACTGTACGAGAAGATGTATGAATGCGGACGAGACGAGAATTGTGTGTCATGATAGTGGAGTGTGGCGCTCTATCCTCTCTGCCTACCCCCGCGGGAAAACGGCGTGATGGTGAGAAAGTAAAAATGCAATCGTAAGCGCAAGTGGTGGGTAACTGATGTAAAAACAAATTTAAATGGTGACCATTTGCAAAAAAAATAAAACTATTTGCGTTTTAATCATACTTCAAATTCAATATAAAAAAAAACAGTTTTCTACACTGACAAATTAAAAAAATATATATTAAATAACGAGGATAAAAAATCGGGGATCCACAAATTAATTTGCAACGATTGCAATTATTTTGCAGAAATTTTGATATTAGAATTAAAGAGCACTTGAGATGTCTAAACAGCAACAACTATTCTGAATTCACCAATCATCTTTTGGAAACAAACCATTATTTTAACATTAATAAAGGTTTAGAAATTTTACATACTAGTAATTACCTTTGATAGCAGGTCCTGGATTTTCTAATCGGTTCGTTGAATATATTCATTCAACCTATGTAAATAAAAAGACTCCAACCGTTGCAAAACTGGGCTGTTAGTCGCCCATTCTTCTACCGATGGTCGCTCTCCCTGCTGTCTTTAATCTTCTGAAAACTCGGCTGGCCAGCCTCCGAAACTGTAGCACGACCGATAAACCGAAAAAAATACATTTTTTTTTTGTATCACCGCCGTAAAATATAAGACCGACTCCGAAAACGTCTCTAAACAGAAGCAGTTTCGCTTTTGTTCTCTGTTTTAAATCCACATAAATAGAATGCACATATTCAAACTATAATACCAGGCCTACCCATCGAAGTATAAAACGCGTAAACAACCAGGGGTTTACAATTTTAGAAATAAGAAAAAGGTATGGTAACTAAATCATTTTGTAAATAGTCACCATTTAAATTTGTTTTCACATTAGTTTCTAATTAGTTACCCACAACTTATATTTATATTTGTTTTCGTCTATCCTTGCATTTTTAATTTTAGTATGCATTGTATCCTGAAGAAAGGACCGTTGATCTTGAAACACGTTGATTTATCAATAAACAGTCGGATAAACAAAAGTTGTAATTATTCTGAACATAGGTCTGTGATGTTTAAAATACTAATTAAATGTATTAATTAGAAATATATACATATAAAATCAATTTTATCGAAAAATATTGTTATTGCGCTACCGGGATTCAAACCTGGATTTTTTCCAAACCGGGGAAAGTGCATTATCCAACTATGCTACAGCGACACTATTTTTGACGACATATTTTCGAACCTATATGTTACACTTTTTCAAATGAATCATCTATCGTTCCATTATTTGAAAGCTATCTTCTTTATTTTTATGGAATCTTAAATACCTGAGAGTAAACCGATAGCAGACACCAGATTATCAATTAATTTTTATTAAATTTTAGACACATTAATACAACTTATATATTATTAAAGATAACATATTCTTATTGTGAAGTTGTAATTATTCAGAACATTGGTCTGTGATATTTTAAATACTAATTAAATGTATTAATTAGAAATATATGCATATAAAATCAATTTTAGCGAAAAATATTGTTGTTACGCTATCGGAAAATTCGAACATGGATCTCACTCCAAACCGGGTAAGGTGCATTATCCAACTATGCTACAGCGACAGTACTTTTGACGATAAATTTTGAACCTATATATTACACTTTTTCAAATTAATACATCTATCGTTCCATTATTTCTAATTAATACATTTAATTAGTATTTAAAACATCACAGATCTATGTTCTGAATAATTACAACTTCACAATTAGAATGGGTTCTCCTTAATAAAATGTTTTCTTATTATTATTAATAAAAAAACTATTTGTCCATATTAACGATTGGAAGAGTTCCGATACTGAATGTATTGTATGACGCAGATGTTTCGGTCTCCTATCTAACATGGCCCCCAGTATACCGCATTAGCGTGGTTAGATGTTGAACAATATTATTGGATTAATACATTTTTTTAGAATCTGATTAGAATTAGTAGATTAGAACTTCTCCTTTATAGTGTGTTCAATGCATTTTCAGACGTCGTTCAATCAGCTCAAAATCACGAACGTGAGTCAATCACTAATATCTTTGAGTCACACTCGCTATCAGTGATTGAAATCAGAGAATATCGTAAATTATTTATTTATTTTATGTATATTTGGTTGTGAACCGTGATTCGCCGCATGCACGTTATAATTCGTGATAAGCGCCATCTAGTAGATCCTGCCAAAAACTTTTTACGCATTTAACCCTAGAATGCTGAGAATTTGAACCGAAAAATAAACTCACATTATTTAAGGGTTTACATTATTTTTATGATGATTTTAAATTATATATGCTAGAATATGTTTTTTACGCAAATTAAGTTTTAATAGTATAAGTAAATACGCTCAAAATTGTGTTTTTTTATAATTTGAAACTGTGGTCACAGTCACAGTTTTCAATCACTAATATAATCGAATAGCAATCACAATCGCACCAGTGAGTCGAGAGTAGCATTTTTTCTCATCACTAAATCGTACGCCTAAAAAATAAATTATATTAAATCCTTTTCTGATTTACGAGATTTCTTGCCTCTTGTTATTTCTTCCGTGGTCCTCTTTACAGCTACTTATTTGTGGAATTCAAATAAAGACTGAAATATACAAAACGCTTATATTCTCATTCTTATAACGCTAGAAAATAAACTAAACTTTTTACACACTCAATGTGACACACTACAAGATAAAACGACGCGCGTTATTTAATTCGCCGCCTCTAGCTCTGTGCGAAGACCGCAAAAACGAAAGAGGAAAATATTATTTCAATTTGGTCTCCACTGGAATTTAAATTGCAAGAATAAACACCCCAAGACAGAAGTTACGAGATTATGGTTCTGCCACCATTTCTCTGTTCAGGGTGCTGGTGCCTGGACGCGGCGGCTGCGAGAAAGATTTACACTGATATTTATAAGGGTGTCTCGAGAGTGTTGTGCAATATTGTCGCCAGGGGCGGCCCTCTTGATAATTTTATTTTAAGGTCTTGACTCATGATACTGGTTGGCATATTCAATTTAATTTTAAAATTTCCTTACTTATGAATTCTCCGCGCATCATTCAGACCAAATTAATAAACGTGCGTTTGGGACACTTCGCTTCAAAACATTTTAGGGGTTCGGTACCTAATAAGGTACATTATTTATTATATTAATAAGATGAAAACCACCCCAAAAATGTTTATTTTATTTTAGTGTTGCACTTAGTTTACTTGCAGTGTGCGAAAAAATAAGAATAGGTTATGTAGAAAAGTTGGTTAATAGAAATATTTTATTCCGCGCAGCAATAAAAAAAATTAGGGAATACATAAAAAAATGTGAAGTTGTAATTATTCAGAACATAGGTCAGTGATGTTTTAAATACTAATTTAATGTATTAATTATAAATATATACATATAAAATCCATTTTGTCGAAAAATATTGTTTTTGCACTACCGGGATTCGAACATGGATCTCTATTTCCAATCCGGGGGAAGTACACTACCAATTGTGTTATAACGCCAGTATTTTTCATGACAAATTTTCGAACCTATATGTTACACTTTTTCAAATTAATACATCTGTCGTTCCATTATTTTTGAAAGCCGTCTACATTATTTTTACGGAATCACAAATACCTTTGAGTAAACCGACTGCAGACGCCAGAATTATCAATTCATTTGAAAAATATTTATTAAGGAGAACACATTCTTATTATGTAAGTTGTAATTTTTTTAATCTCAGTCAGCCTTTCATAGAAATTTTCTCCGGAATAGTTAAAAATTGTAATTTTTTTTTATATAATTCACTACATTCATTCTATTGTATTTTTTACAAACACGTTACAACAGAAAAACTACAATGGATTAACTGACAAAAAAAGACCTCTACAAAAAACTCGCCCCAAAAGTACTGCAGGTTGAATAATTGCTACAGGTTGAATAATTTTCATAATTTCTGACAAGAGCAAAATTAAGACGTAGAAGAAGGAAGAGAGAAGAGCGGGACCCCCCCCCCCTCCCCCAACCCTCGACATCATCCCATATTCGTCACGGAGATAACGCGTCCAAATCATTTCACGCAATCTCATTCTCTGTACCGTGAACTGAGGACGGTCATGTATTGACATATTGACTGGCTTAAATTTGTTCAATCAAAATTGTTCTTAACATTTTTTTAGTAATTAGTGAGAAAAGGTGAACAAATTATTAGTAATAATAGTGTTTAATGGTAAAAAAAGATGCTTAAGATAAAAAAGTTAAAACGTAAATTGTTAATTTTGCAACCTTCATCACCGTCGGTAGTACAATGTATTGTTATGGGCCGTGTACATGTATGAGATTTTCATGAAACAATTCTGCTCCCATTAGATACTTTGGAGACAACTCTCTGTTTTCGTGTACACACCATGTCTCAGAAATTTGTCGTCACGCCCTTACATCAAATGTTAAACGATCCTTGCGACAGTTGACTGATTTTGTATCTCCACAGCAGCTGTTTAAACGGAATAAATATTTTATAATTTAATGTCTTCTTGATATTTCTATCTATGGTTTTAGATGTCGAATGTAGCTGTCAAAATGAACGTTGTACATGGGTTTAAAATCTGTCTCTTTTTCCAAAATAGAATCTCAGCACGTGTACACAGTTCTGAGATTTATCTCACCGTGTTTCATTCCATGGACACGTCTCTACTCCTATCTGTCTCCTGCAGCCTCATCCTCCCTTGCGTCGGTAATCTTCCATTTAGTCAATATTAACAATTTATCTAAATTATGAAATTGCGATAAGCGTACATATTTGTAACTAATATTAAAGCCAAAAGATTAAAAGATTAGAGTAGATCTTAAAATTGTCATACTTTTGATAAAATGATTTTAAAACATGCGAACATGTTTTCAGTTTGTAAAACTGCCACTATTAACAGATAATCATTTTCAAACATTTTTCATCAATCCGGATAGTGGCGGATTTGTTAAAATTTAATATACAGTAAAACCCTGATTTAACATGCCCGAAATGCACATTTTCCCTCCATTTGCGTGTTATTTCAACACTTTCGTGTCATTTTAGTACATTACTAACTCAATTTTACGTTTGTCTTTCCCGCGATTTACGTCTAAAATTTATTGAAATTCGTTCGGCCAGTTTGCTCTTCGCCATAGAGCCAAGAGTGTGTCGGTCGGTTGTTTGTCTTATGTGCGCAATTTTTATTCTCATATCTACGTCATTTGTACGTTTCGTTGTTGTATTGGTTATTACTGGAAGCTGGATCAGCAAGAAAATTGCATCGAAGATAGTATACACAACATCGATGGCTGAGAAAAAATGTATGAATAACCCTTGCAGATTTGCTTAGACGTTGACTCCAACGTGATAACATCGGACGTAGTGGAAATTGATAAAATAGTGATCATTTTAAATATGAATTAAATATATTAATTATAAAGATATATAAAATGATGGAACGATTAAATGTATTCATACCAAAAAGGTAACATATATGGTCGAAAATTGTCGCTAAAAATAATGTCGCTTTAGCTTAGTTGGATAAAGCACCTTCCCCGGTTAGGAAAGAGATCCAGGTTCGAATCCCAGTGGCGCAACAACAATATTTTTCGATAAATTGATTTTATATGTATATCTTTATAATTAATATATTTAATTCATATTTAAAATATCACAGACCGTCTGTTCTGAATAATTACAACTTCACAATAAGAATGTGTTCTCCTAAAAAATAGTGATCAGTCGCATAAACGAAAACTTGACAGAAGAAGAACCTTCCCATCCCATAAGCCCAATTTCTACAAAAGACGATGCCATGAGGCGTATTGAAGGCATCAAAGCTTATTTTTACCAGTATTGGCAATGCATCACCAGAAACCTTCAATTCAATTTATAATATCGAAAGAACCAATTAAAAACAACAACAAAAAAAAACATTGTGTGATTTTTTCAATAAATAATCTAATTTACATTTTCCCTATGTTAACATTTTTTTTTTATCGTTCAACTGTACTGTCATCAGAATGTTTCAACTTGACAAAATATGATTCTTTTTCCAAGTCAAAACCTGGCACACGCGGATCCAAGTGTGTTCGCATTCATTGCCCCCTCGGTCGGGCGCTATTATTTTATAATTATTTAGGAATTCAAAGAGAGGACGAGACGTTGGTCATGAGCATAAATCACGAACAGATGTTTCAAATCTGGCGTGACTCTAATTTTTTGCCCGCCATGTTAACATTCGTACACTCTTTATAAACGTGAAATGATTATATATTAAAACTAGGTTTTGATAAATTAATTTTTTTTCTTGCTCACTTCGTTCCATGCGCGCTTTCTTCAGATCAGGGGTCGAAAACTTGCCATAAGTGTGCATTTTTTCTTTAACATTTTATTTTAAATGCTTTTAATGTTACATTTTTAAAACATTTATTTTGTTCCTAACGCTGATTAATCAGTAAGATTTTCATGTACATAATTCGATCGTTTTAAAATATTAATTAATTTAGTTATTCGTTTATTGTAGTTTACAGGGATAAAAAATAATAATTCAAAGACTTACATGCACAAATAATAATTATTCGAGCACTTAAAGTTATAGACGCATACGATAATTTTCCATTGTTAATATTTACGTACCGTACGTATCAATCCTTCTGGATAAAGACTTTCCCTTGCCACAGTTACTCTCTTTTTGCCATGTCACTCCCATTACTCCGATAATTTTGTCCATCTATATTTTGGGCGTCTCCTGGAACATTTTTTGTCTCGTCAATACCATTCAGGGATGTTCTTTGTCCATCAATTATTTGTGCGTCTTGAAATATAGTCCGCCATTTTGATTTACGCTTTTAACGGTGACATCGGGTATCACTGATTTTGTTAGGCCCGGTGTTTATAGTGGCCACTGCGCGGCCTGTGTTACTGTAAAACCAATTTATTTATGTTGAAAACCTAATTTTCTAAAAATTGTAAGTGGTCTATAACAGTGTAATATTAAATAACTTAACTTAACCAATTTATTAAAATAAATATCCAATCAGACACGTTTCATGGCCAAAGACCGACTGCCGTGCCGACACTTGCCTGGTAGATTAGACAGACTGTCGCGCGTCGTACGCTTAAGACGATTAAATTTAGGATATCTGTTATTTTTAAAAAATATTTACTATTAGGAGAACACATTTTTATTGTGAAGTTGTAATTTTTCAGAACAGACGGTCTGTGATATTTTAAACATTAATTAAATATATTAATTAGAAAGATATTCATATAAAATCAATTTTATCGAAAAATATTGTTCGAACTTGGATCTATTTTCTAACGATTAAATGTATTAATATCAAAAAGGTAACATATGGGTTCGAAAATATGTAAATATATATCTTTCTTATTAATATATTTCAATTATTTACTCTTTCGTCTTATTAATAAATGTTTCGAATGTTTATGTATAAATAAACAACAAACGTATATATACATGAACACAAATACATAAACATGTATTTATACATTAAACATAATACCGAAATATGCGTTAAAATAATATTCATACATGTGATTTTTTTAACGTGGCACGCGGCATATTTATGTATTAAAATTATTGAATTTTTGGACACGCTAACTGAAAAAGGTTCATCAGCCCCGCTACAGGTGGTATTTCGAATTGAATTAACTGGAATTATTATTTTAGAGGTGGCATTTTATTATTCAAATTTTTCCCACTGGCCGTAGAGACATCTTCACCACCCTCCCTGGTGCACTGCGGCTCGCTGGTGTGGATGTTTCATTAAAATGCTAAATGAGTTCAAGCCACACCATATTCGAAATCAGCCCCATTCAACCCACCGCAATCCGGGTAAGACCACCTCCGAGCACAAAAGTATGTAGAAGGAATTTCATCAACGCATATTACGAATGCGAATCATTTACTCAGTGCCTCAGACTTACCTGTGATTTTTTCATCTGCAGACGGGCCATGTGTGCGTAACAATAAATAATGATGGACGATAGACATAAATTACTGGTATAACTTTCTGCTCTTTGGTCCCCTTTGAAATAGCCCGCCAGAGCGTCGAAGATGGAAACACTAATGTGCAGTTGGAATATCGAAGTTCGTAGAAACAATAGCTCTATCATATTATTGATCTATAGATCAAATTTAATACGAAAAGTGATGACAGAAAATGTCTGAGAAATAATACAAAAATAAACGCATCAATCAAAAACAGCGGTGCATTGGTAGCTTTAATTCTTTTTACTTCCTGCACAGTTTCAACCGTAAACACTTGACCAAAATTCTTGAATCCAAATTGAAATGAGAATGGTTATCTGCCTACCAATAAAACAAACAATATAACTTATTAGGCACCGTACCATTAAAACATTCTGAAACGTAGTTCCGAACACGCAGATGCAGGGTCATGTTGTTTATATATATTTTGTTAAAAGTACATTTGTAAGTCGGCATTAAGTTAACGTTTGTTTTTATATATTGGCCACACTGTCTGTCAAAAATACTGTGCTAAGTTGTCAGGTGTTGAGCATTGGTTCTATAGATCATTATACATTTTGGCAAGTAAGCAATTTCGCCAAAATGTTCAGTGGAGAATTCAGTGTCCGGCAATTTTTATCGACTTACTTACTTACTTACCTTACTTACTTATAGTGTTAAGCGCCACTGTTAAGTTATTGTACCGTTCTACCCTTTGTAATAGGACTTGTATTGAAACTACACTTGATATTCTGCCACTTAAATTTATTGCGTGGGAATGCTCTTATGTTTCCATATTTTGAGATAGCACGTGGTGCAGCATCCATCGATATAAGCCATACCCGGGGCTGTTTTCAATTAGACTGCGCTTGACGTTACGAGGGAGAACTGGAAGTCTGCGTGTCTCGATACATATCCGTGAATAATTACTTCAAACCTTAAAGTCTTCATATTCAAAATCTTCCTCGATGGTACATAACGATAGAGCGCCACACTCTTCTGTCCTGACACACAATTCTCGCCTTATCCACATTCATACATCTTCTCGTACAAGCTCGCCGATTATTGATGCTCGAGTTTGTTAGAGAAAACACTGATTTGTAGGCTGTTTGGTTAGGTTCCATGTATTTGACTTCAGTCTGGTCCATTTAAATAATTTATAGGACAAAATTATTATACAAAATTGAGTTCGGACACCATCTCTAATGAATAAAGTTTTATAAACTCCTGCCTCTTTGACTATTCTTCAAATTTTTCTTGGCATTCCGCAGATCTTAGAGCTATCGCTAGAGAAGTGCCTGTTGTTTTTTTCTACTTCATTAGTCCCACAGGTGAGGATCTTCCTCTTCGTCTCCGTCTATTGACGTAGCCAACACAGTAAGCGTCTTCATGGTATCTTTCTATCTCGTAGGATTTCCAAAAAAATTGTAGGGTTCACCACATGCAAATGCCTGTCTATGTCCAGCAATGAACGCAGTCAGGCTGGAGAAAAGAACGAGTCTTAGATGTTTGAAGATATTCCACAAAGGGAAAAATAATCATTGTGTAAGTATATGTTTCTCAAAAAGGTTTATTAATTCATACTCTCTTTGAGGCCCTTTAAACTATGGAGGCCCCCAGCTGAGCCTCAAAAATCTGTTGGTGATTCTTTTATATTTAACCTTTTAATGCCTGTCTGGTCTATTTAGCTCTCATGATATACCTGTGAGATGGATCAATATCCATCTCACAGGTATATTCATCAATGCGAAGCCCTAAGTGAGCATGGAAATAATCCTTTTGAATATGTTCTTTATAGAGTAGCCGTACGTCGAAAAGCTGGTACATGGGCACTATAAAGCTTTCGACGCATGCGTGCCGAGGGCCTGCCGGTACTCGGTGCTTGGTAAAATAAAATATGACTGAAGCAGTCTGGCAGAATATTAAATACCAACGAGATACTCGAGCAGGGGCAATCGTTTCAGTATTGAACAAGCGATAGATTCAGTAACTGAAGTCATTAAGTTCCTAATACCACCTTAATGAGTTTCTTCCCAGTAAGACTACATAAGCCATCGTGTAAATTACTCTGAAGTATTCTAAGATCTACCATATAAAATGAATGATTGAATATTTTAAAAACGTAAAACATTTAGAGACTTTCTGTAGCGTGTTCATTTAATCATCTTTTTGCGAGGCAGGGTCTTTTTCGTCGCACGTACTAACTATCCAGATCGACTTTATATATTCCGAGAGCTCGTTCGCAAGTCGATCAAAGTTAGCCTATAATTAGTTGTAATCACCACTGCGCTTGCGCTTACCACAGACACTAATTAAAACTAATAGCGCAGTAATTGAATAAAATAAATAAAACCGCACATGACTACTGTAAACATTACTGAAAGGGTGAAAGTGGCAAAGATACGAACTTACCTTACTGCCTTAAGCTGTCGCCAAATTTAAAATTCCAATACAGTGTTGAATTTTGTATTTATTGAAATAAATAAAAATAATTGAACATGGACATTCATATCTTTGGATATTTGTATTCTTCTCCTTTAGTCGGTTTCTTCTCTTACATCTGTCTCTGCATTTTACGGTTGTGAAAGAAAAGCCTGACTTGGAGATCTTGGAAAAAAGTCCGGCGAATTGGAGATCCCCCCTTCGTGACTGGCTTTATATGCCACCATTAGCTTCTCCAGCTTGAAGAATGCATCTTAAATAAATTACAGAGAGTATGTTCTAGATTCGTAACGAATCCATGTTTTAATGCTGCATTTAAAAAATATTTTAAACACTAACAAAAACAATGACAGCTCTACGAAACTTCCCACACAGTGAGTAGACAGTCAACTGAAGTCGTTTCACTTTGAGTGGCGGCTCCTCGCGTCGCTGGCGCTCCGCATGGCGCATATGGGTACTAATTTCCAGACGGCCACGTACTTTAAACCATGTTGTACTATATGATGTAATCGAAACTCATATTAGAAAAATTGTCAAAATTATGTAACAGGTGTCTAGATTAGATTGGACTGTAATATTTTCTACACACTCCAGCACGCATTGTTACACGGTAATCACAAAATTCAGCAAATCATATCCCTTTAGCGTGAACTACATTTTGTTTTTAACACAAGATTTACGTCCCAAGAGTCTATCCACTATTCCTCTCTTGTACTCGACGGAATAGTTCTTTCTTTTTGCACCCATCTTATCTGGTGTTAAGTGTTAATAAGACTTACAAGACTGAAATGCACAAGCGTTATATCTGCACTGTTATACACTCGTACTAATTTGAGTGCACTACTTGGAACATATCTAGATAAACAATTTATTTCTCGGAATCGTTGGGTCCGAAATGTCCAGCATTAAACTTGAAACTTTTGGCTAGGGCTTATTTTCGGGGGGAGGTCTTATATTCCAAAAATCTTGAAAATCACGCCAGAGCTTATTTTGAAGGATGTCATATTTTTGGAGAAACACGGTACGTGTCCCGTCGATATTCTTACTATTTTCAAACTACGCCCGACCACTGGTAATATTTCACCGTTCATTCTGTTAGGATAGGTTCTATGATATACTGTTTAGCTTTTTTTGTGATCACCGTGTATTTTCAACGGCCTAATAAAATGTTATTTACAATTCTCCCAAAATAAAACAACCCTGTTTATCACACGGTGTACACAAACACCCTTCGCAGCGAAATTACAAACAGAACAGCCAGACAACAGAGAAGGCGGATAATAAAACTGTACCGAGGCTCATCGCAAGAGAGAAAGGTCACACAGGAAGGGAGGGGGGTCATGTTTCATTTGTTTTTACTTTTATTATTTTCATCTCAAAAGAGGATTTTGTTTTTGAGCCTTTTTGCGGCCGTTACTCAAAAAACTTAACATTAACTTTGGCGACATTCAGGCGAATACACAAATCTGTGACAGCAAAATAAATACGCTTTTTGTCAAGTGAGTCAAAGGAAAATTGGTTTCGTATTATGTTTAAAGTCTACAGCGGACTAGAGAGACCTACATACCTGTTTGCTGTCGACATATGTTTTCGGATTTTCATTACAAATTAAATAAATCAATTAGAAAGATATACAAACAAAATCTATCCAACGAAATAATATTTGGTTGTAACTGGGATACGAACGCGTTACCATTTCGCCATATCAACCGATTACGTTTTCCTCAAATTTGGAACATATATTTTGTATATTTTCGTAGAAAGCAATCACTTTGTGGTTTGACATTATAATAAAATAACAATCGCTTCGTATGAAACCACGAAATTTATTATACGTCAACCGGTTTCGCTTATATCGCTTTATCAGGACGTATTTGAAATTAATCATAAATACAAAAAGAGTGCACTCCTATATATATATATATATATATATATATATATATATACATAAAGAGGGAGACAGAATATAAAATTATATGCGAAAGAGAGAGACAGATACATATACAGATAGATGGAACATTAAGGGAGGGGAAAATAGAGTGTTGATGGATATTAAATTGATTTTAAAGGAAACATATCTAATGTGGGGCTAATGGATAAATTGATTTGATAATTAAGAATTGGCGTACCACTATTTATAAGCGAAACCGGTTGACGTATAATAAATTTCATGGTTTCATACAAAGTGATTGTTATTTTATTTAATACATATTTTGTAGTCTGTTTTATAATTGATACATCTATTATTCAATTTTTGAAACCAATTTATTTACCGTTAACCAAAAGAGTTTACTTTATATTGCAATGATTTCTATATTTAAGAGGTAATCATTGCGTTGAAACGCTATAATGAAATCAATTCAAAGAATAATTGTTTAATTTAATTTGTATTAAAATTTTTAACTGTTTATTTTTCATTATTCATCCGACCCTTGATATTTTCATTAGAAACCGCGTACGGTTTAAGCTAACTTTCAGGATTTTCATGTACATCTCGCCAAAAGTGTCCCCATTTCCTTTATACAAAACCATTTTTCAGTTTCAACTGCCGCACAACTCTCGTCAATTGTTAAGACTTGTAATAGGGTTATCTTTCAGCAGCCTGGTTTACCTAGTTGTGCCAGGTCTTTAGCGGACGTCTATTCTGGTGTCATAAACCTTTTTGGTTATCTCAAAATCCCACAAAAATGTTAGAAGCTGCCGTCACACAACTGTGTTACCAAATCGCAAAATACCAACTGCAAGTGGTTCGATTGTGGAATGTAAGCAGATAAACATAGGTTCTTCGGACGTATGAGTAAGAATGATATATTATAAATACGATTACTGTTACTGATACGATACTGTTTTTCTTCAAATCAGTACAGTGTGCAGTGTTAATTTAAAATCACAACGAGGCCTTCAAAATTTACTGTAATTATAGAGGATCGCAGTAGCCGCTTTGCGATCAATATTGGCCTCTGAGTGGCCACGGCCGATTTTTCTGTAAATCCAATTTATTATAAAAAAAGGGGAAGTATTCTATCACAGTACAACTTAAACAATTAACGCAAAAAATACTCAACCAAACATATTATTAAAATGTTTTAAGTAATAACTTAACATGTATGTACACTTTTTATTATTTTTTTAAAGTCTTTTTTAAAATGATTATTGGCTAAATATCACTAAACGGATAACAAATAATATGTTGCTATATTACTCATGTTGAATTATCTAAATAGAAACGGAGAGGCTGTAAAAGATATCGAAAAGGAGGTGACTGCAGGGAATAAAGTGAACGGCACTTTGAATGGAATTATAGCTAACGGGAACTTGTCAACCGAAGGCAAGATTAGCGGTACACAATGGAGTCCTAGAGATGGCAGCATACGAACGAAAGTAGACTGAATGCAGGTGAAATGAGATCACTTAGGCGTCTATGTGGCAGATCTATTTATGACAGAGTAAAGAATGAAAAAGTAAGCAAAGAATGTAAAGCCGATCTTAGTATAGTGAGTAAGATCAAGAAAGAATCACTTAAGTGGTTTGGTCATACGGAACGGATGAATGAGAAGAGAATGGTAAGAAAGATATATAACGCGAGTATTGATGGCACCAGAAGTAGATGACTGAAAGATGGTCCTGTTAGGGTGATGTCATCGGCGAGCTTGTACAAGAAGACGTACGAATGTGGCGCTCTATCCTCTCTGCCTATACCCGCGGGAAAACGGCGGCTAAGATTTTATTAAATTCGATACTTTGGTAGACTGCACACCATCATTACACGTGTTTTTGACGTAATATAATTAAGGTTTTAAATGTTGGGCAATTAACAATACTATCTGACGTACGTTTCCTATAAGATACACGACAGCTTCATCCTCCGGACCATCGGGAAGCTTTCTGTTGCAGCGGTTAAGTGTCTGTACCTACACTGTCGAGATAAGCATCCCGTATTTAGCGTTTAATGGAGACGATGTACAATGTTAAAGTAAACAGAAGACTACTGTATCCGTGTACACGCGCACAGTTTGGTTATCTGGAGCCCACGCATTTATCTGAAATCTACATTAGGTTCGTTGTCTTTACGATTCCAACCAAAGTAGGGCCAAGTTCGTTGGCCCCGCCGACCGCAAGCTCTGGCCCCTGCTCCGAGGAGCATTGCACAAGTGCGGTGCGCACATATGGCATTATTAAAAGCGTTTCTCTGAAACAAAAACATCGCGTTACAAATTATTCTCGCGTGGACCGAGAGCCGTCCACAAAGAGATAACGTTATTAATAAGAACGAGTATCATCAGCAGAAAGCGACATTATACACATCTGAGTAGGTACAACGTTCCCGAGAAAACACTGGATCATTTCGCTAAACAGACCAACGTTGCATAAGAAATAATAATAATAACTAAATACTAATTAAATGTATTAGTTAGAGAGATACACTAGGAGAACAAATTCGTATTGTGAAGTTATAATTATTCAGAACAGACGGTCTGTGATATTTATATAAAATCAATTTTATTGAAAAATATTGTTGTTGCGCCACTGGGATTCGAACCTGGATCTCTTTCCAAACCGGGGAAGGTGCATTATCCAACTACGCTACAGCGACAATATTTTTAGCGATAAATTATGATATTATTAGGAGAACACATTCTTATTGTGAAGTTGTAATTATTCAGAACATAGGTCTGTGATACAATAATTACAACTTCACAATAAGAATGTGTTCTCCTAATAAAAAAAGTTGTATCAATGTGTCCAAAATTTAATAAACATGAATTGATAATTCTGGCGTCTGCTATCAGTTTACTCAAAGGTATTTGAGATTCTGTAAAAATAAGGTAGATGGCTCTTTCAAATTATGGAACGATTAAATGTATTAATATAAAAAAGGTAACATATAGATTCGAAAATTGTCGCTAAAAATATTGTCGCTGTAGCATAGTTGGATAATGCACCTTCCCCTGTTAAGAAAGAGATGCAGGTTCGAATCCCGGTGGCGCAACAACAATATTTTTCGATAAAATTGATTTTATATGTATATCTTTTTAATTAATATATTTAATTCATATTTAAAATTTTGATATTAATACATTTACTCGATTCATTATTTGAAAGAGCCATCTACCCTATTTTTAAGAAATCTCAAATACCTTTGAGTAATCTGATATCAGACGCCAGAATTATCAATTAATTTTTATAAATTTTGGACATATTGATACAACTTATATATTATTAAAATAACATATTCTTATTGTGAAGTTATAATTATTCAGAACATAGGTCTGTGATATTTTAAATACTAATTAATATATTTTATATGTATATCTTTCTAATTGATATATTTAATTAGTATTTAAAATATCACAGACCGTCTGTTCTGAATAATTACAACTTCACAATAAGAATGTGTTCTCCTAATAATAATAATAATAACATTGAATAATTTATATGACGTCATATTCGTAAGAAAAATTCACCTGAAGGGCGCTTTACACATAAACTGTTTAGTCCGACGCTAGTATTAACGCGCGGGGAAACGGCGTGATGACGGTAAATATATACAAATACATGCATACATATGTACTGGTCTCTGACACATATATCATACCACCCCTGCATATAATATGTTTTTCTGATTCGCCTCGACCCACCTTATTTACAAATCATTTTGTTTTAGTGTCTTCAAACGTCGTCTGAATATTGTTTCAAGTGCAGATGGTGTTCAAAGACACCAAATACCGTTAACAATATTATTACATATTAAAATCTTGCTCTTGCAAAATGCAGATTCCATACACATTTATTTCAGGATTCCATTTGTTCACGGCACTTCAAGAATATTTTGTTTACCGATACACATCAATGTGTGCGTGAGCTCTATCTATGCTAGAATGAGACAAAGTTGTATGACCGCTTCACATTAGACAATAATGCAACAACGCACTTGACGTCAGTTGACGCATGGTATTGGTTGTGTACTTTTTTCAAAATTTAATCTTCACCTACTAGTTTCAGGTGATAAAAGGCATCGACGGAGTCATTATTAAGGTGTAATCCCTATTATTTCATTCTCTATCCGTAACATAATTAAACATTTGTTACGTACCTGACTTCTTAGTACGTCTTTAGTGTACACCTCGTAATGTGAAGGTCCAAGAAATAGACATTGTAACAATTAATCTTTTATTTCAATTAGCTACAAGGTATATCACTAATATAGGTCAAACTATTAAGCCGACGAACCGCGGATAAAAGAGACGCGCGCACTCCTGCGCGCCGTTTTTATAGCCACTCATACCCGCACCGACGGTGCGGCACACATACACAATACAATACTATATACTATGTAATAATAAAAATATATATACTAGCAACAGATTCGTCAGTGGCCGACTGTACAGTGCTGAGTAAAAAATCTTCCTATAGTTGAGGTTGAAGAGTAACCCCACCCCACGAGCGCCCTTCAACTCTATAAGTATTAAAAACATCAGAAAACAAAAAGCTGTCAAAAATATCCGCGTAAACCACGCAGCGGTTCATAAAACCCACACGCGATCAATAATGCACGCAAGAAATTCGGGACGCCTTTCTGGAGGGAGCCCATCTTCTATTCTTAATCCAGCCGCGGAGAAGTTATTTTAACATTCGTGAAATATTAGTTTTATAGGCAAAATCAAGTAGATGCCATGGGATTGAACATATTTTACATTTAATCATGTTAAATCTCTGGAATCTAATCTCTTTTGGAAAAACATCGAGATATCACGGACCTAATGGCACTACAAAATAGTTTATAAAAAAATGGACATCTTCTCAGTGTGCACTTTCATAAATAGACTTAAATAGCCCTGTCCGATTAGTGATCTAGTATATATCGTTTTACTGTTTCAGAGGTAAGTTTGTAGAACTTTATAATCACACACTTGATTTTACTCGTTTAATTTACTTGAGACGCATTTCGCCTTCCCGGGGCATTAGCAATCTACCAAAGATGTAAAACAAGATTATTCTAGATGAGCATAATTATTATCTAGAATCATGCAAACATTACATAAATTCCAGAATGTCAAAAATGTCTCTCTTGCCGTATTGTCTTCTTAGAATGTAAAATTATATAGCTGTCCTTTTCTACATATTTCCTGTGACATTAAAATATCAGTAGTATTGAAACAAAATGGTTACTTACAATTATTAGAAGCATTAAAAAAAATTTCAGTATTTCCACTACGCTCAAAAGTAATGTAATACTTCCTGAGGAAGATGATCAGCTGACGGGTATTTATCTATTCTCGCTACGCTACTGTATACAAGTAGTGTGTGTTGCAAACACGTGCCATTGTCAAGGCTTTGCCTCATTAATTACGATAAAATCGTACTTGTGCGCGGGGATATAAATCTCCCACGTTAGAGTTATTGATAGTGGGACGTATTAATAATAATTATTATTATTTATTTTCTGATTTATACTACCGTGTGTTAATATTGTTAATAAAATAATAATAAAACATTGCAGTAAAGTAAGAACATGTAATTCGGCGCCCTGTCAGTAGACACATTATAGCATACAGTGTTTTTACGGTATAGTACTAACATACAAAACAAGGTAAAAATTTAACTAAAAGTTTAAACTAAATTCAATATATAAAGATAAAAAGACTAAAAGAAGATTAAGTTGAATAACATGCATGATATGCAAAGATAAAATATATTAGTGCACCGAAACGTTGGTTGTGAAGAAACCATCTACAAAAATCGGGATTTAACTCGTCCGGCCAACGTAAATTGGCGAACGGCGGAGGGCGCCACTGTACTCATACTGAACTTTATGAAGAGGGGAACAACCGGAGGGAATGTTAGTTCGAAAAATCACCGTTCGCCAATTTACGTTGGTCGGACTATAGAAAAGACACTAATCCCATATACTAGTGCTCGCGGAAACCTTAAATTAAACATATATTTATAAGACTGGATGATACCCTCGTGTGAGAGGTATTATTAGGAGTAGGTGTATAAAAATATTTTCAGGCGTAGTTTTAATGTAGACAATTTTTACTAGGGCTCCCGCTGAATAAACATATTCTGCCATATAACTTTAAAACATCAAAAACGTACGCAATTTTTTAGTACGTGGGTGGTTTTATAGTTCAAATTTTACAAGTAGATGTACGCGTAACATTAAACTGTTCCTGCAGCTTCCAAGATAAACTCGCCCATTAACTTGAGATAAATCTTTAATGATCACGAATCTTTTAATTCGATTATAAACGGCGGACAGATCCGCTCCACATGTTGTGGCTATCTCCGAGAATAGGCGTAATATATTAAAACTGTTAACATATTAAAAATAATACTGGTAATGTGAGATGATTTATCATATCTTGCGAGGGAATCTCGTGTTATGAAAGTTCAGCTAGATGCTAAGCCCTAGGGTGTATATGTTTTTAAAATATAAAAGTAAAATATTAAATCATTTCTACGCTCGCCGGATGTTACTTTAAAATATGCAAATTTGTTTTCTTAACTGGGTTAGTTATTTTTAAAATGGTTAATTAACTAACAACAAATATATCACACGTTTTTATATCCTCCATTTTGGCGTCTTCAATTTTATAAATATACATAATATCTGATTTAATATGCGTGGGGACTCGCCATGTACATAATACTATATACATCTAACAGCTGTGTTGGCATCATTATAGATGCTCATAAAAGAATATGCGTACATTAAATTATCGTGTGAAATTACAATTGAAAATTTTTTTTTTTTAATATTCATAAAATTGGCAAAATTAACTTTGTGGTTAAAATTAATTATTTTTATTTTTAACTTTGTTTTATTAACCACTTATCTACCGGTTTCATTTTCAAAAATATCATTTTCTCTTTCAGGATGTCAATAACTAATGAAAAACATATGTAATTGTTAAAAATAAATTTAGTACCTAACTCAAATTGTTACTTGATACAAAATTACTGGAATAATTTTTACAAAGTTAAAAATAAAAATAATATACTATTTTTCTATGGTTTCAACGTTGAAAAATATTTTTAATGGTACAAAATGTAACATCGCTTAGTAGCAGATACAACATTTCTCTAGTGGTTTGTGACTTGGTTAAATTTCATTTTTATAAAAACTGACTGGATTTGAAACCATGGATAGATCTGATTCTGATTTCTGTTTTTGCCATCTTATCCCACTCAGATAATAGTAGTAATACAAAATGTGTCGATATTATCATATTTATAATAATGAATACCAATTGTAAAAACATTATATGTGACGTATGGCACTACCAGCAGACCAGAGAGACCACGATGCTCAGTCATGATCACATAGACTGAGAGAGAAAGACAAATATCAACCAATTCTTCTAAACGATATATGAACAAACAAAAACTCAGTCTTTATACAGGGTGTGACAGATTTAGTTCACAATATTTTATGACTAAATTACGAGTTGAACACATTCAAGGAGTATGTACGAATTCTGTACCGATACAGAGATTTTTACAAAATCATGCTATTATTATTTATTTATTTAGATTTTATTGACATTCATATTTTTGTTTTAACAGAGGTGAATATATTATAATATAACATGGTAAACATAAGATACAATTATATTGCAATTAAATACTCGTAGTTTATTGTGTGGGATGGAGTAGACTACTCCACCTCTGATATATACAGCGTCGTCCTGGCTACTTTGCTAGACAGCTAGTTTTTTTCGCGCTGTTGTGGTGTTATTTAATTCAAGAAAGATAAAGACAAGAATAAAAATAGAAATAAAAAAATAAATATATATAGATATAGGATAAAAAAATGAAGTAGGAGTGTTGTCGAACTAGTGTAGGCACTCTATAACGATTATGTTAGAATGCTGGATAGCCATGCTTCTGATTGATCTCTACCCGATTGTCCATCATTGCTTCAGATATCTTTTTTTTTTATTTCTTGCCAAACTGCATGGCAGTTTTACGTCAAGGATTGCCCTGTACATAGTTAAATATTTTTTTAAATAAATAAAATATAACAACGGGAAAAAATTAGATACGGAGATATTAGATGAATTACTTAGACAGGTATAAAGAATAACATATAAATATAATAAATAAAGAAAAAAATCATTATTTTAAAAATATATACGATTTTTACAGGGTGTAGCCAGACCTAATCCACAGTATTGTGAAAATAATATTATATAACAAAAAAATAAAAAATTTGATAAGAATATGTTCTTTTACTTTGTATTTTAATGTGGTCACTAAGGTCGCATCATTTTTTTAAATGTTTTAATAAGTCTTTGTTGATTTTGTTAATTATTCTTGGCACAACACATTCTCTCATTCTCTCACTCTCTATGGTACTCTCATGGTTCGACCCGACGATCTGGTTGACTAGCTATGGTGAGGATCAACTCTTCGAATATTATAGCAAATGTTATTTTTTTGTCAACTGGTAAGATTTTGCATATTGTAAATACCATAATCATCTTTATACAAACACTTCGTTCTGTTATCTACTATAAGTTTTAAAAATCTTAATTGTAGCTGTTTAATTTTATTAATATATGTTTTATATATCAGTCCATAGCTACTCACTCCATAACTGATAACCGAGTCGACCATCGCAAAGTAAAGGTGGAACCTTGCTCTAACCTTAACATAAAATGCACTTAACATGGATCTTAGTTTCTTACATATATAATAAATATGCGGCTTCCAGCAAATTTTTTCATCAATTATCAAACCTAAATATTTGTATCGCTCCACATTTTCACGTTTGTCACATTTACAATTTAATAGACTTTTGTGTAATCATGTCCAACAAGATTCATTTTAATTGTTTTTGTTTAGCTTGTGTGATCGGATATGTAAATATTTAGTTTTCTTTATATTTAAAATTATTCCGTTGTCATGAGACCATTTAAGGATATTGGTCAGATCATTTAGTATGTTGTGTTCTATGGTTTTGGCACAGTTTCCGGAATATAAAATGCACGTATCGTCGGTAAACATAAACTTTTGACAATGTTTTATAACATTGGCCAGGCTATTTACATGCATAATATAGCGCATAGGTCCTGATATAGATCCAGTTGGCACACCATATTTTATGTATTTTAAGGTACTTTGTTTATTTAGTAGCTTTACTGCAAACTTTCTGGATTTCAAGTACTCATGGAATGATTTGTTACGGGTCATCTCAATCCACTCTCTTCCATCGCTGTTAATGGCGTGTCGTGGTCCAAAGTATCGAACGTTTTTATGAAATCAAAGAAGAATTCGTCGTCGTGTTTTTTATCATTTAAGTGTTTATTTATTTCATTGGAAAATTTTTCAAGAAAAGTCGTATAACTTATTGTAAACCGTATTGCATAGGATGAATCTAACAAAAAAATAGTTTGATTTTATTTTAAATAGAGACGTATGCGTGTAATACGTGTCGTATCAATATTCTTACTATTTACTAAGTTAAACGTCAAAGTTAAGCTTGCTAATCTCACTTACCACCAGATCACTAGACCAACAAGCAGTTAACCGAATCGATCGCATAGTTATGATATCAGATTGATATCCCAAAACTAAAATATACCGCAACTCAAAATCAATATATTTATCAAGGTATCAAATTTTTTAACAATCTCCCCATCACAATTAGAAAAATTACTGACTATCATAAATTTGTAACTGAAGTAAAAAAAATATGTACACAGACTAACTGAAACATAAATTAACTCGAATATACTCCTTATCTATACGCGAGTCTTACTCTCATAGAGAAGAAACAAATGTTAAAATATATATATATATCCACAGATTATTGAAATTGTATTATATTTTTAATATTAATAAAGAAGACTTTTTAAAATGCTTATATCTCTGATACAGTTGAGATTAGGCACATGCAATTTGAACACTTTCGACTCATCTTGTCAGTGTGTATCTATTTCTAAAATATTGTTCACTTCGTGTGTTACACCTACCTAGTTACACCTAGTAGATCGTGTGTTACATCTATCTACAAGCAATTGGCACCGTTCAAAATTCACGGACAACTTTGATGGATATTCGTCGTCAGCGTTCGGTGTCCATATTTACAGCTCGTTAATGAACTTAACCGCCCACACAGGACACAACCGCGACAATGGTACAACACAGCTTTACCGTTAGTCCGATGCATTTTGGTATCGAGTAGATAGTAAATTCCATTTCAAAACAGCCATTGAAATTCAACACGCGTGGGTGGCAAACTGTTGCGATTGGAAATGTAACGGGCCGCGGTGGTGAGGCCACGCGTTCTGCCATCATAATTCTTTCCTGGCGACATTATTTCACGACGTCATCAATTAAACCAGATAGCTGCTGGCTGTGAGGATTCCCGGATTTAGCCTGCGGCAGATCTGCGAGAGCTAACTATTCTCTTGCATTCTTTGAGAGGTTCAATCATTCAACACGTCGTTATACTATTTTATTTTAAATAGGAAACTTAAACTTAAAAAATTAACCACTGCTGAATTCATCATTACTAGCATAGAATGCATGCTGTTCCGGTGTAGCTGCTGAACACCTGTCTGCCGACTGCCGAGTACTACGTCATGTTTCGAGCGAGCCGATATATTGTGATATTACAAAGCAATTTACGTCTTGGCTATAGGGTTAATCTCGGCTAAAACAGAGATGCTATTGACACCTAGAAATAAATACTTAATTTAGGAATCTCCGATTGATAATCCTATCTACAATTAAGTTGTTGGACGTGCATATAGATTTAGATATTTCCATGAATACACTAAAAATCGTAGTATAGTATATACTCTTATCAATCGAGACAGATTAGAAGTATTTAAAGACATCGTCTACTGGAGCAGCTCCACTCATAAATGCATTTGTGGTGTCACGTGTGGTCTACTGTAATAGTATTAATGCTGGCTACTAATTTTTCAGCTGGATATATTAGAATCTATTCAGAATGCGGCAACATGGACAACATATGGAACTAAACAAATTATAGGTGTCTCATAGAGACGAAGCTATTTTTATTATATTTAATGGAAAGATATGGAAGTATGGGTAATTACAGGGCTTACGACCTGTCTTCGATTCGCTTAAGTGATCACTTTATACAAATATGACGTTCACTATTCTCACCCATTAATCAATCTCTATATCTATGTTACTATGTGGATATTCTTGGACATATTCAAAAATTTCTAACATATGGAACGTTTAAATATTCTCACATGACGTCCCTTTTGCGTGAACTACATGGGCACCATTTATCTGAAGGAGTAGAATATAAATTGTGCTGGTCTATGTTATGTGCTGGTCTATGTTATGTGCTGGTCTATGTTATGTGCAAGGTAACACATAACATGATGCATCTGTATCGTCAAGAGTTCTACATCCCAGACAACTTCAGGTTAAACTCAAGAAGGGTTGTAGAATCGATCAGTGAACGGGCATTTGTGGTGGCATGCCCAAAAGCATGAAACTCTTTGCCCTCCGTCATAAGGAGCGGTGCATCTGAAACTGTATTTAAAAATAGGCTAAAACACATCTTATCTTTTTTTTAAAGAGAACAAACACATTATTACTTGTGAACTTGTTATTTTGTGATATTTTAATACATATTAAAAGCGGGATTTGAACCAGGATCTCTTCCTATCCGGGGAAATTCGATAACCAATTATACTACGTTAGCTTCGTAAATAGTGGAAAAATTTCAAACTTATATGTTGCAGCTATTTCAAATAAGAGATTCCGATGGCAGCTAAAATATTTTTTCGATAAATTGAGTTTATATGTATATATATCTTGATTGGTGCATTTAATTTGTATTAAAACACATATTTTTATAAAAATATATCCATAATTTTAACAATTTTAAACTTTATTTACAAGAATAGAACTAAACACTAAACAGCTTATGTGTACAGCGCCCTTGAGGTAATTTTTTTTACAAAAATGACGCCATATAAAATATCAAATTTATTATTATTATTTATTTAATTAATTGCGAAATTTTAAGAGTATAAAGTTTCATAATATACTAACATATCCATCCATGTCGGTCCCTCGTGACTGAGGATCGCGACCATAAACTCCCGCCCTCTTGGCTATGGTGTGCAGATATAAGGATTGTCACGGGGGATCTTCCTCTTCCTCACAACAAGCTTCACAAGCTGTCTTCCCTTCTCGCGAGATGTCCAAAAAATTGAAGGATTCGTCTAACATAACGTGCAGTATATAAAACTAATTATAAAAATTCTAAAAAATATTTAAGAACTATAGTTTTGATATACATAATAATGACACAGTTTTTACTACAAAGTAACATAATATTAATAAGTGAAAGTATTATTAATTAAAAATGCATTTATTTTATATTTCTAGGTATACACGTAATAAATTAAAATATCGATGAAAGTGGGAAGGAATAATCGGGGAGTGCGATTAGGGGGAGAAAAGGGTGTGGAGGCTGGAGTTAGGGTCGAGACAGAGGGAAAGCAAAAATATATGTATGTAGATAAAATGATTGGCTAAAAGCCAAATTCTTTTTAATATAGTAAGGTTACAGGAAATAATCAATATCGGTTAAATTATCATTATGAGATTTACACGAAAGGTGAGTCGATCTGGATTGAATGTGGATAGATATTAGTTCCGATTGACCGGGACAGTCAATATGTCATTGCGGTCATTTAAAAAGTAGCATGTGATCAGCACATAATTCGATGGTTCCAAATTGAGATGCGTTCATTCACTTTGAACAATAGGATTTTGGAATCTTTGCAAGTTCGAACTCTTGAATGTAATTTACAATCCTGATTCTTGATATTATTATTATTATTATAAAATGGTACATAGAAATTTTTTATTATTTAATTTAACGCCCGTTAAGAACAATGGCGTGTGGCGTGATTTACTACCGATAACTGTAACAATTATGTTCTTCCGCGTGACTATTGAACACGTGCCCACATACGTGTAGTGCCAAGTACGTGTAGTCCGAGATAGACAGTACACACTGTAAATCTTGTCCCTTTGGACGGCTAAAGGACACGAGGGGAAAACGAGAACTGAGGTAAAATTACAAATTCCTAGAAAAAAAAATAAAACTCCAATCTCACGAAAGATGTTTGGCCTATTGAATAACATAGTTGAAACTGGGCCTACCGTCCTAAGACAAAAATCGTTTATCATAAGAGATGAAATATAAGTGCAATAATGTTTGAACTTTTTAAATGCGTGAAGGAGGGACACGCGGGCTACAACGCGCGGAGAGCTGGTCCTTGGAAATTTAGTCGCACGCGCGTTCTCATAAGACAGTTTATAAAAATCGTATGTGATTGTTTCGCGCTCGTTTTATTTAATTAAATCGTGCTGGATTTAGATGATTTTTGTTTAAATATACTTATTTTTTCTTATTTATCGGAAACACCCGCGATGTAAATATGTTTTATATTGAACGTGCCCATCTCCAAAATTTTGCATAGCAACCATTGACACCCTCCCCCTGGCCAACCCATCTCGTTAGCGAATAGAACTATCATTGTATCATTATATTATATCAATGTCTCCGTTTACAAATTTTTATTCAGGTACATTCAGAATCCTGAAAAAATGTACATATGTAAAAATCCACTCCCTATGTATGAACTCATTTGATCGTTATTTTATAATTTAGGAGCTGCGTAAACAATAGCACCTACCCCTATTTTAGCAGAATCTGAATCCCTCACTGATGTGAGTGCAGATAAACAAGGATCGAAATCGCATGAACCTAGTGTGACATTAATCATCATAGTATCCATCTAAATCGGTCCCCTAAAGCATGATAGGTGAGGAACTATTAGAAAAAACTTATTAAGGGCCGAACGAACAAAAAGAAGAATAAGATGTCCATGTTCTCATTATCTCGTCCCAATTTCTTCGTGATATGCCTCCAAGTCAAAACACTAAATTCCAGTGAAGTGCAGTAGGTATTAGATTCAGGTAACGCTGTACCATGACATTATACAAATCATATATAATACTATATATGTACTTTCGTTTTAACGAACGTCTTTAAGACAAAATAAATCCGTCCGTTTATACGACCCTACCTAATATTAGAGTAATATCAATATTGCGATAATGTTTAAGTTTTAACGTAAAAAAAAAAAATAATACCTCTTTCAAACAGCAATCCACCCTTCTAGAGTGATTTGTGTGCCATTAAACCAGGGGGGGGTGGTTTAAAACATTATTTCATAGAAAAGCAGTACAACAATATTATAGAATAGGGAAGTATTGCGTTACAAGTTATACCATTGACAAAACAATAATACCTCCTACCCATGTAAAAAAATGTATGGAGTATTTAAACACTTTCTATGACTGAACTTGATTCATTTAATTCGTTTGAAAATCTTTCACGTATTACTAAAAGGAAATCATTATTCTATAAAAGTTGGTTTAACGTAGGAAATAGTCTGCCAAGTGCCAATCCAAAATTTTTGCACAAATTTAAAGAACAATCATGATATAAAACGTTTAAAACGTAAAGATAGTAAATTCTCGAATAAGTTAAAGACAACACAATGACTCCATACAAAACGATCAACCGAAAGGAATTCCAATTCAGTAATAGCCATTTAATGACTTAGTAATTCACTAGCTTAAAGACTGAATATTGTAACGATTGCAGCGAATAAAAAAAAGAGCGCCATGATACAGCGGTGAGTTGTTTAGAACTAAGCAATTTTAGTTATACTGTACACAGATGCACAATTGCAAAATAATGTTATCGTTAATGTTAATCCAATTTTTTAAATTTATATTTGTTTCCCCAGAATTTTTAATATGCACTGCACGCCCCTGGTAAATTCCATTACCTATTTTATCGTTAAATCTCAACTGATGGTTTCGACTTGTGATTTCTTCTTCATTAGTCTTTCAATTCCCTTCGCCCTCTCATTCCTCTGAGAAATGTCAAGTCGCGTTCCAATCGCCAACAAAATATTACGTTACAATAGGTATTCCGATGATTTAATATCTAATGACTAAGCATCCGAAGTGTATCCCCAGTATTCTCGGCTCCATTGTGTCAGATGGAACTCCAGGCCCGCACATTCCTCTTCTGAATCGTGATTTATGAACCCGGTCACTAATTAAAGGAAGACTCTTGAACCGAGATCTGTTTTATTTTTGTTTCGTGGCTTTAAATGCCTTTAACTGCTCAGCTTTCATGGATTGGTGCGTGTTTTAAATTGATACCCACCAAAATGAGATTCCATTACCCACTATACCTGATGCACGATGGAGAAACGTCATTAAGCTATTAGAAGGTGTGAAGAGACAGAATCTAAATTTGGTGCCTATTTAGTGGGGCTTTTGGTTCGTGGTTGAGAAAATAAGAGCTGTGACGTCATCCGATAAAAGCGGTATACCAAACACCAATTTAAAAATATTTTTATATTTGAGGAATATGAGTATGCGGTTAAAATTGAATGTAGTGAATCGGTGTATCGTGTGGGTATGCGTGTGAGTGCAATATGCCCCATATTTTTCACTCAGCGTTCACATGTTCATATATTGTTAGCGTGTTCGTTTGTAGATGTATTGTGTGTGTGAATATGGCCATACTCAGCAGGTTGGAAACGAAGATCAATTACAGTTGACAGAAGTTTATTGAGCATAATTTACAGAAATTAGACCACATAATAAAGTTACGCGCAAGTAGTTAACGGAGCTTGCGATCAGGAAGACGGCGACGAATAGAATGGCACTCAGGAGCCGACTTCCTCGACGGCTGCCGGCGCACGTTTTTGACACATAGTTTGACGTCGGTAGAGGTTGTGTTTTTTTTGCTGCTGATGAGAACCTAGTTTTACGCCCAGGTCGTCTGTGGTATTGATGATTGTGGAGTGATAGACCTCCATATTCATATTATTTTTCTCTCAATTAGAGAAGCAGTGATCGTGTATCCTGTAACTGGATATTGCGGAAGACATTTTGGATATTCTCTGACTATATATTCCATTTTGACATTTCTTACTCAGTTCAATAGCGAGCTCTGGTCGGTTCATTGTATTGGCAATCTACAGGTGGCCCAAAAAAACGGAGAACACCTCGTCGTAACACATGAGTTATTTCAAAACATAATATAATTAATTATAATTCTTAATGTAATTTTTTTGCACAGCATTTAGCTAATCAGAAATCATCAAAACGTCCCCGATATTGCATAATCTATTGGGTTTAAATCTGGGATGTTCGGTGGCCACATAATAATAATAATAATAATAATAGTAATAATAATGGATAATTTGTCTATACAATCGCCATTTTCGTAAAAACTTTCACCTCAAGGGCGCTTTACACATAATATATTTTTTTTAAATTAAAAAATCGTTATTTTCACTTATGGAAATGATTTTTTGAAAAAGTGCGTTTTTAGTTTCTTCTTAAATAAAGTCTCTGATGCATTGTTTCTAATAACGGAGGGCAAAGAGTTCCACGCTTTTGGGCCTGCCACTGCGAATGCCCGTTCACTAAATTAAGACTTCTGGCAACGGCTGATTGGTTCTACAACCCTTCCTGCAGCTGAAGTAGAGGCTGACCTGAGAGTTTGACGTCTACCATTTAAATTGTCTGGGATACAAAGTTCTTGAAGATATAGAGGCGCCATGTTGTGTGTCGCCTTGTACATCAACCATCACAATTTAAATTCAACTCTTTCAGGGAATCGGAGCCAATGTAGCTGATGTAAAAGGGATGTTATATGAGATAATTTGGAAACTCCATATAATATCCGTGCAGCCGCATTTAGAATAGTTTGTAATCTATCCAGCTGAAACATTGGTAGGCCAGTATAGATGCTGTTACAATAGTCATGCCTGACTCGATGAAATTAACATTCTCACGGCGAAGAAAGTTGATTATATTTCTGGCTATGTGTGATGGAGCTCCGTCTTGCTGTGATATCCAGTTATGCTGTAATGTCCAGTTATGCTGTAATATCTAGCTATACTCCAGGCTTTGTTTTGAAACTCTTTGATCATTTTCCAACACCTCAACCTTTTTCAATTCGCAAATTTTTGATCAGAATACGGTCTTCTGATCGGTGATTCTTGTCAGTCTGGGCAAATATTTGAAAAAACCAAATATAAACAATAGGAAAATTAATAATCAAAGATGGCGACCGGATATTGTCGAATAAAACATAATATAGTTAAGTAAGTAAATTAGTAAACTATTTAAGCTGTTGTTGATATAGTTAAACTAATTTTTATGTAATCATATTTATATTTATGAAATGTTCTCACTTTTGTTCGGCCATCCTGTATAATTGTTCCTTTAACCCGCTCTTACATGACTCATTTTTATTTGTCCTCATAATCTAGTGACGTTGCTAAATTACCAAAGGAGCAGTAGGCATAGTTGTGAATAGATGCTGCTATAATTTAAATATTATTTACTTTTGAAATTAGCAAAATTAACTTTGTGGTTAAAATATTTTTTTTGTTAACTTTGTTTTATTAACCACTTATTGAGTTTAAATGCATCTACTGGTTTAGAAAAATGCCATTTTCTTCTTCAGGATGTTAATACTAACGAAAAACATATATTATTGTTTCTTTACCAGAATCTATTTTAAAATAAAACAATTATTTAAAAAATAAATTTAGTACCTAACTCAAATTGTTACTTAATACAAATTTACTCGAATAATTTTTAGGAAAAAAATTTAGAATGGGACTCGTAGTTAAATTTAGTTGGTTGTTTATAATTTTTTGATTAGTTTTACACGCTTTATTTATCTCCAACGATTCCAAATTATTTAATTTGTGACCAACACCGTTTATATGCAAAATTTACAATCCCATTTTTTTATCAAAACCATGATCATTTTCTATCAAATGATTAGAAAAGTCTGAAAACCCACTATTGTTCAAACATCTCAAATGCTCCGTTACTCTTATATTAAAATATCTATCCGTTTTACCAATATAAAATGCAGCACAATCCTTGCAACTAAGTTTATAGACACCAGAATTGTTAAATTTATCATCTTTGTCTTTAGAATTTATGAGTAAATTTCCTATAATATTATTTGTATAAAATGCCGGTCTAATATTTCGTGGTAGGTGTTTAGATATTTGATTTGAAAATTTATTTATGTACGCCAATAATCATTATTATCATTGTGTTTTATCTGTGATTTATATAAAAACAATAGGGTTGTTTTTTTTTTTTTTAGGAGAACACATTCTTATTGTGAAGTTGTAATAATAAGAATGTGTTCTCCTAAAAATAATAAAGTTGTATCAATGTGTCCAAAATTTAATAAAAATGAATTGATAATTCTGGCGTCTGCTATCAGTTTACTCAAAGGTATTTGAGATTCTGTAAAAATAAGGTAGATGGCTCTGTCAAATAATGGAAAGATTAAATGTATTAATATCAAAAAGGTAACATATAGGTTCGAAAATTGTCGCTAAAAATATTGTCGCTGTAGCATAGTTGGATAATGCACCTTCCCCGGTTAGGAAAGAGATCCAGGTTCGAATCCCGGTGGCGCAACAATAATGTTTTTCGATTAAATTGATTTTATATGTATATCTTTCTAATTAATATATTTAATTCATATTTAAAATAGGGTTGTTATTGGCATTGCCACCCATCAGACGCCCAGCAAAAATCATCCCACTTTACTGTGGCTCTTCAACCAAATTCAACACCTCATTATGACATCTTTCCACCATTCACCATTTTCTTACACGGCTCCGAAGATCCTCCCAAAAAAATGCAATATCCATTCATCATCTTATGTTACGGATCAGTATCCTAAGCTTAAGAATTAATACCAATGTACCAGCCTAATCAGAGTTTTAAATAGTTCGGATTTGATCTATCCTGAGAAGTTTAGGTTTACAATACAATAGCTCTGAAAACCGCAATAGGTAGCATTGAGCGTAAATGGTTCTTTCGGAAATATTTTTTTTATAATATTATATGAGATACTCGAAACACATGCTAAAACTTAGCTGGAATGATCGAGTATGAATTGACATCGTATTTATAAGAATAAGAATAAAAATAATGATATAAATAAGAACCACAAAGTCATAGACAAACCTTAAAAAATGGTAAATATTTTTTTACGGTAGTGCGCATAGTAAATATTTGTTTCTTTAAAATATAGAAAAATTCAACAAAAGCATCGCCATTAAAATAAAACTTAAAAATGTACCGCGGAGAGAGGCACCCGAGAGTTGGAATCCCCCGCTCCGGCAGTTCCCCGTGAATCACAATAATTTCCGCACTACGGTTCTGGTCGCCGTTTTAATGCAAATTTCAGTTTCACATCCCTTAACATTTATATATAAATTAAGATTTACACCCGTCGGTTTGCGTTAGTTTATCCCTTTATGTTTTTTACCTCGGGGACGCGGCACCGCCGCGCGCCGCTGCGATGCTAATAGCCGGCGGAAGGGAACAAAGATCACAGTCGGCGTGAATTGTCTTCCGCAACTGGAAGTATTTGATACGTACTAAAAGTGAGGCTCTGAATAGAAAAGTTCTCATAATGCTTTTTATTTTACTTATTATTATATCTTGCATCAAGGATGTACTGCATGTGTAAGAATGAATGACCGCATGCAAATATATTGTGTCGAGAATCTGGGACATGAGAATGTGGCTAACGTCTTTACCTACTTCTAACATAATGGTTAGATGATAATTCTAACCATTTTTAAATGCCTTCTATAAAAAAAAATTATAAGTAGGTACTAGCATTTATAAGATTTTGAAAAGTCTACGAGATAATCATATAATAGTGACAATCAATGATACAGGCAATCATTCGTAACGGTTTAAGTGATTATAGCTGTATAAATATTTAGAAATAGTTGAAGATCTTAAATATCAATATTTCTATCATTAATTGACATGGCGGATACTTTGTGGTGTAATATGATTATTTTAATTTTCACAACAAAACTTTGTATTACACACACGTTGGATTATTTTCAGTATTGGTTTCGAAAAGTGCAGTCGCTCTCATCATCAACTGATGAGTAAACAAAATACAGTATTGTAGTCTATTCGGGCAATGGAACGAGGCTTGAGAAGAGAGGGGATATTTCGGTCGTTAGCGGGAATATGGACAGTAAAAGCGAAGTGTTAAGGAATGATATATTGTTAATTAGTGTTTTCTCATTTTAAACTCTTTTGTATTTCAACAGTTTCGAAATTGTTCATTATTAATCCTTTAAAAGTAACGAGTGAAGATGATATATACATAGACTAAGACTTCACTACTAAAATCCATTTTCTAAAACAGGCCCAAAGATACACATTTAAATTTTCATTTTAAAACATCCAGAGCATGCAACACTTTTACTCTTAGTCAGTGTCCATTTTCAGATGCATAATATATGTTAATCTTGTACAGATCGTGGTATATCCAAAGACTACCTTTTTTATCTTCTATTATATCATTTTTCTTTCTTTCTGATAATTTTAAATGTTCTTTCAAGGTTTATTCAACCTCCATTATTGTCTTTGAAGTTCTTTTCGTGTTATCAGAATGGACCCCGAACAAGTGCAAATAAGACTAACTGCCTTTAAAGGATCATTAAGTATTCGCTTTGCTTCTTTGTCCCATTAAAACATCCCTAAAGTTTTGAAATATAATTTTCCGCCAGGGCGCACCGAGCGGCTATTTTTTTAATTAAATGTCCAATTAATCTTCGATATTCACATTTTCTGCAAAAAATTAAGGGTAATGTTCTCGGATATTTTTCTTTACTATATAAATATGAAAAGTGAAAAATGCCCTAGACACGCGTCTATATAAATTCTTCAAAATTTGCATATGCTCGAATACTAATATTCAGTAGAGATCATTTACATAATGTAAAAAAATGTATCTTTATATTGTCAAAACTGGTAATATTTTGTAGGTACGTAATTATTAGTAATATTTTCATTATTTACAATAAGGTTCATAAGGTTAATAAGGCTCATAAGGTTCATTTTTCAAAGAGAAAAATGCAGACCATTTTTTTCAACGTTTCAATACGCCAGTTATCAAAAATTGTTTAAAATATGAATTAAATATATTAATTGGAAAGGTGGAAGATAATGGTTAATTGGAAAGGTGCATTATCCAACTATGCTACAGCGACGATATTTTTAGCAACAAATTTTCGAACTTATATGTTATCTTTTTAATATTAATACATTTAATCGTTCCATTATTTAAAAGAGCCATCTACCTTATTTTTACAGAATCTCAAATACCTTAAAGTAATCTGATACGCCGGAATTATCAATTCATTTTTATTAAACGACGAATTTTTTGTCGCTGTAGCATAGTTGGATAATGCACCTTCCCCGGTTAGGAAAGAGATCCAGGTTCGAATCATGGTGGCGCAACAACAATATTTTATATGTATATCTTTCTAATTAATATATTTAATTCATATTTAAAATATCACAGACCGTCTGTTCTGAATAATTACAACTTCACAATAAGAATGTGTTCTCCTAAAAATTGTTTAATTAATATAAGAGAAAACTTAGTTCTAGAAAAGTTTAATCCTAGGACGAGTTTTAAACACAGATAATAATATAAAATTGTAAAATTTTGAAACAATTATAATTATGAAATTTCAAACAGAAGAATTAAAGTATTTTTTCTATCTGAAATATATATTTTAAGAACAAGAAAATCATATATCTATGTGACCGACGGAAGGATGGGGTTAGAATAGGAAATAGGGATTGAGGGAAAGGGAATAGAGTGATGAAAGGGGAACGAGGGGAATCTTCGATAGTGGACCAGGATGGACCCACGGAACCAAACGACAGCTCGACTCACCTGTTCACCTAATGAAGTAAATGCACACTTCACAAAACTCTTTGATGAGTGTCACGTTCACAGACAACAAACTCACAGCGGTGTGTGCAAAGTAGTGATTCAAGGCAAATTCACACGAGAACACTTCCTCTCCTTCCTCGACTTCCAATAGGACAATCAATCGAGCCAAAGGAACAATTTGTACTGGGGAGAATAGGCCAAGGGGGTATGAATAAACTAAAAACAATAATATGAATGAATAAATAAGTGTGAAAGTATATGTGTTTACCTGTAAAATAATAATTCATTTAATTTATTACGAATACGGAACAATCTGCATTTCACTCCAATCTAATGTATCAGTTTTCTTTCAAATTTGCCTAAGCATTACACGCAAAGGTATGCTTTTAATTATAATCAATTCAACTCTAATCAAAATCTCTTGTATTTTCGATAGCACTGTATGGAATAGAATTATGGACAGTAAGAAAGAAGGAATGGAATATGTTGGATGCCTTTGATATGTGATGCTGGAAAAGGATGCTGCGTATCTCGCATAATTATCTCTATCTTCCAGAAGTTAAGGATTACAGAAAGATTTTCGACGTTTATACGTAGGACATGCAAGAAAAGATTCTTACGCACTTTGGCCATGTTGCCAGAAGAATTGATGAGAGTATCGAGAAGCTCAGCGTGGCTTAAGACCGGAAGGAATGAAGATGTATCGTGAACCAGGTTTCAGATACTTCAGGGTACGTCTGCCGTATTGTGCTCGTGCATATACTGGGCAAGAGACTCTGAGGGACAGATCATCCTCTTTCTAAGCCACATCTGCTCAGATTCACCTTCGTGGTGTCTTTAAATCTTTTCCTCGGCCCACCATCTCTTCGAATCTGTGTATCAATCGTACGCACACAATGATCTGCCCATAGTAGTTGGTAGACAGGGGACCACGATGCTCAGTATTAAACATACGATGAAGAAGAAGAATTCAATAAGTTCATTGTATAGAATTGTTCGTAATTATTATTTATTTATTTGTAAATTAACGGCTCCAATTGAGTCTTTTACACTAATACATAAAATAAAATAAAAACAATAAGTAAATGATAAAAGTTAAAATCGTTAAATACATGGCAAAAATTATAAAATGTAGGAAATAAAAATTATATAATGTTTACTGTGGTATCTTTGGAAGTACCACCAGATTCCCTTGGGGTTCTATGCTCTATTTGTACTCTAGAGTTGCTTTGGATTGAAACTGAGTATATTCGTATAGCATATTTATTTACTACACCAATGTATTTACAGTAATGAACAATTATATAACTCAGATATAGTCTAATAACTATTGCGATGGAAAAGTGGCCCGTTCCTCCAGTGCCGGCCTCTTATAACCCCCGTCTCCCACCACTCATCTGACACACACACATGCACAAATCCAAAGTGACAGTTCTCACATATACAAAGTATAGAAATGTTGTCAAGCACCGCCATTAAAAATCAATTTCTTGTATACATACATGATAATTAAATATGAATAAATATACATAAGAAAAATTCGACACGATAAATATTAATTAACATTCTTCGTAGCTTGTGTTGGTCTTAAATCAGTCCGTCCGATCTGTCATCTGTATTCCGGTAATGCTATGTTTCATACACCGGCAACATCCGCATACTCGTTACTCAACTTTTGAATTCTACGTAATGGAGAATTAAACTGAGCAACCGTCCCTGTATTGTTACAGTAATAATGTAAAATGATTCTAACATTTCTGGCAGATGCGTGAATGTTGATTAGCCGCAATAAAATCAAGAATATCAAGTATAATTTCAAATCAAAATAAAGTGTTTTTTGGTCCTTATTACATATTCTCCTGCGCCTGGCGCCGGTTACGTTATGATTGTGCGCAGTATATTATTACGTCATGCCTGTTCCGATGAACCATTGTGTCCGCGGCTGTGTGCGTGAGTGTTGCGGGATCGTCTGCCCGGCGGGTGCGTCGCGGTGTGTGGTCAGCGGTCACTTGCAAGGAAAGTAGGTTCGTTACTACTACACGGTGTGCAGTAACGCTCGGACCGGGAATAGTGGTCCTGTTCAAACTCCTTTACGGGTAAAGTTTTACAGAAACGACTGGTGAGGTAGGGAATGAGAAACATTTCCATGGATGTGCATGCGCAACTTAATGAAATTAGCGGTGTAGGCCAAGGTCGCATACATGGGACATAAACAAAAACGGATATTTGTTTTGATATTTGAAAACCAAAGACCATGATAAATTAATGATATTTGGCTATGATAAAATTAAATCGTCTTTTTGTAGAAGTAGGTTTTGAGAATAGAACTCACCACACTTCTGTTTCTTACATACATGTTCACAGATTTTTAAAGCTTATTAAATTAGGGTAAAATTCCGATTTCTGGTTCACCTGACCATTCGTGTATTTCCTTGTTATTTTAAACATTCAACATTGCTGGATGTTGGGGCCCTGGAGAAGGAGAGCATCATGGCTGAAAAATAAAATGGTTTGGTCAGTGTACTGTAGAGCTTTTATAGAACCGCAGTAATTAAAGTCATGATAATAGCCAACGTTGAATAGATAGGGCACAAAAATAAACTTAACTTCCCCGCGGGGGTGGGCATAATGGATAGAGCGCCACACTCTTCTGTCCTGACACACAATTCTCACCTAATCCACACGCATACGTCGTCATGTAAGCTAGTCAATTATTGAAGCTTTAACTGGGTGTGGTATATCTTCTGCAAACGTCCTCTGTTTCCAGTGTTCGTAACAGCATGTTACAAATGGAAAACGTCCTTTAATGAAAGAAATGCCGCAATAACGTTAACAGAAAATTCAATTCATTAAAAGATTTTGAACACCGGTTAAAATATATATATTTATTGCCATTCTCTCAAAACTGTTCTACATGATCAAATCATCATTTCGTTATCCCGTCAGCTATACAAAGATACAAATGTAAATAAGTAAACGAAAAACAAAATAATACAACCGTTAAAATAAAATGTCAGATGTAAATGAATTGGAAATACAAAAGACGTAACGAATTATCGCGTAACGTCAAATAAATTAAACTCGAAACAAGAGAATAGAATGAGGAGGTAAAAGACGAGATAATATCGTTTTCAGAAAGTCCCTGAAAAACAAATTTAATGTTGTCGTCAGACAAAATGAAAATTACCGTTAATTTTTACATCAGTTGATATCGAGATGGCTTCTTCCCGAGTGGCTAATCTATGTCATGAGGTTTGCAAAAAAACATTGGTATTTCGAATAGAACTAGTAGTTTACGGGCATCGTGTGATTTTACATTCTGTATGTACAATTATATTTGGAATCATATTTGAGTAAGTAGTAAAAAATTATGTATCTGACGTAAATAACGGCGACGGTTACTATAGTAAAAAGTTACCATGTTTAAAATTTACTACTGATCACACGACTGACCCTAAGAGTGATGTTAGCAATTTCAAAAAAAAGTCGATCGACGAGTTCTAAACTAATATTTCAAATCAGCTTATAATTGTGAACTCTTCTGAATAGGTACGTCGATTTTTTTCTCAATCAAAACGATAAATCGTCCATTTGAAGGTCCCAATCTTATTATTGGACTATTGTCGATCCGACACGTTTCACAATAGTTATTAATAAATTAGGACTCACATTGACCACACAGGGTTTTAAGATGAGGTCACGCCGATGTTAAAGGTCATTTACAATCGACGCATAGCGCGCAGTTCACTTTTTATCATCTTCGATATTAATAAGCTCTTGTGAATAATTGTTATGTGTGTTTACAAGTCTACAGTACATCCTGAGGCGCTATACGAACTATTTTTGGTAAAATTACAAAACAAAACTAACGATCGAACAATTAACACATTGTAATAATTATGCATCGCTATTTATAAGTCTTTGACCTCTCGTAAAAAATTGAAAATACGTCATGTACTATATACGTACTGCATGCATTAGGCATGGATTTAGGTTATGGTGCTAGTGAGCTGTATTACCATTATCATCTATGCTTCTTTTCTCGGCATCCTGCACATCTTAATAGTAAACAGATAAATTGGGTACTTTTGACTCACTGGTGTGAGTGTGATTAGCAACAGATGATATCAGTAATTGAATACTGTGACTGCAATCACTGTTTTAATACTATGTTTTTTTTAAATAATTTATTTTATATGTTCTTATTATTTACATTTGAGACTTGAAAGTCTTAAAACGTGCATGTACACGTACAGGAATATGATACGAGCGTGTTCAGATCATGTGCTCGTGTTGTGTCAAAAAAAACAACCTATAAAATATGAACTGCATGCAGACAAGGGATGACTAGATATTTTGACACATTTCGCTCGACGGCATATTCGTTTTAGAAATATTTTTACGATATTTTTAGATACTCAATCACTGACAGTGATTACGATTTACATGTATTAGTGATTGGGTCACAGTTGGTGATTTTGAGCTCATCACTAGATCATAGTGTTATCAATTTATTTTTCCACTTCGACAATCCAACGAGTGGGGGATTTTCCTCTTCGTCTCCATCCTTCGACATGGCCTATCATGACAAACTTCTCCAAGTTATCTTCCATTCTCGCAGACTACCACTAAGGTTAAATTCATCTAAACCAAAAGCTGTGAAGAAATACAATCTTTCGGAAGTATTTTGTTATAAAATACTTGAGGGAGATTTTTTATGTTCTTGAAATCCGTAAATTATTTTACATAAGTTACAATACTGCTTTTATATTGTAATGAAATCCGCACACTCAATTTCCCTTCAAATACAGATTCGCGCTGTACTAAAGCATTTCTAAACATGGCAGCTCAAGCGAGGATGTGTATAAAGAACACCGCGCGACGCGAGTTATATCAGTAATGTGTTTAATTTGTATGCATTTGGAATGGACTTTGCCAAAAATTACGCGAAACACAGGCACAGCATTATTTGTTATTTCAAAGGTTTTAGTTAAGATATGACATGAAAATATTGAATTATTTGGGCATGGACATAAAGGTACATTTTATAGAATGCACACTCTTGCTATTCAGATGTAAGATAAAATTATTTTGTATGATGGTTTGGACGTCCACAGTGTTGATTGATTTCAAGACCTATGTAAACATGAGCCTGTTTTACACGGACCATTAATCACCTGGTAGCAATTTTTCATCAATATTTTCTGACTTCCACCTCTTGTGTTTACTTGTAATTATTGAGATTCCCACCGTAAGTAGTATCCTGATGTGAGATAAATATGGCTACTCATCATCTGCACCTGTTTCACTGAAAACACACGTACGTGTAATAAATTCCATTCAGATGTTTTGATTTGTGTTCTTCAGTTTAATTTACTGCAATCACCTTTTTAATTATTAAGAATTATTACTGTATTAAGTATAATGTTCGACCAAAATTATTATTAATGGTTGTTCAAAAACTGAAAAGCATTATACCAACATATTATCAATGAATTTAGAGAATACGGTAACCTCTAAGGTTTAATATGTTTTCCGGTAGATTTGAAAACTATGATTTATCCGTTTAATCGTCAAAGAAAAATAATTAAAATACAATATAAATTCATTCAGATTCAGATAGATCTTCCATGTCTATCATCATCAGTCTGAACACTATTGGACTATACAATTATACTAACTAACTAACCTAACCAAAAGAATACCATTACGTATTGCGACCCAAGGCCGATTTTTGCTTGTCAAAAATCCCTTGTCAAAAAGTTAAAAAAGGAAAAGTGTAAAACAATTAAAAATATTTATTTAATTTTTAACATAGTGCATACATAAGCACTCCTTATATATGTACAAGATTAAAGTATTTTCTTTTACTAAAACTTATCTTTTATATAATTAGTCAGTTTAATTTTAAATCTATTCAATTTCTCTTCCTTTCTTATGTTTTCTGGCATTTCTTTAAAAAATTTCATCGCACTAGATATTTGGCCTTGAATGGCGAGATTCTGAATGGCAGTCTCAGTCTATCCCTTCTCCTTGTACGATGCTCGTGCTCATGTTGATTTGCGACCAAATCATTTTTTTCTTTAGTTTCACTCACAATTCGGAATTGTAATTATGAACATATTAGGTTAGGTTAGGTTAGAAGTTTTATTTTAGAAATGTAATTAAATGTTAACAAAATTGGTTACGTTGCTCATTTATAATAATAAGGGTACTACTATCGGATGACACGTGACACCGCCAAGGCGTGTTTATGACATCAACTAACCTATGTTGCCAGTAGTAATAACGCAGTATTCAAAATGATACCATCGTGCGTTCTATCCAGTTCTATGTGTAAATAAATAATTATATATTTTTTAGAAATCATATTTTTATTGTCAAGTTGCAACTTTAAAACATAACTCTTTAATACTTGTAACAAATGAATTGAATCATTTAGAAATATAAACTGGAAAACAATATATATATATCGAGACTCAAACTTGGAAATTTCGTCGCCAGGAGAATGCGTTATTCCGTTTTATTACGTAATACGTTTAATTACTCCATGTTATATAACATAGTTTTATTTGTACTCTATGACGTATCTAATTTATTTGAATGTAAATAATACTAGCGTGAGGTTTAGATCCTAGACCACCATACTAAACACCTCACATCAGGTATGTAGTAAATGGCTGACTCATCTGGTGTAAGCCAACACTTGCGGTCAGAACTGGAGTGCCAGGTTCGATGTCCGCATCAGGGGATAGAAATAATAATCCAACCAAGGGTCTGTTAAATTCTATCAGTTTTTTTGTGTTATATTTTCTAATAGGTAATAATTTTAATTCAATAAGAAATTCTTCAAAATATTTCAATATGTTAGAAGTTTGCTTTTGTTTTTTTTTTTTAAAACACTTTTATATTTATGCGCATGAATGCGTTTACAAGAAGTAATTGTTGTACTCTCTTACATATAAATAAAAATAACTATGTTTGTACCATTACCATATGTAGAGGAATCGTATGTTAATGGTGTATGACGTAGCTCAAAATCACGAACTGTGAGTCAATCACTGATATATTTAAGTCACAATCACTAACAGTGATTGAATATTTGAAAACAGCTGGTGATTTGACGTTTCTAGTTGATATTATAGGAAGCTGTATATTAAAAGTATTTATTACGCGAATAAATAGTCTAATATTGTGTGAACTGTCACTTTGTATGTGTAGGTATATGTGTGTGAGATTAGTGGTGGGGGTCGTAGTATATCACTGACGAACGGGTCTCATATTCCATCGTTTCTTCGTACTAATAGTCAATAAATATCTTAGTTCTATAGATGTACATAATGTAAAATAGTTTTTACAATAAACTTCAATTGTCACATATATCACGGAGTTTTACTACAAGCAGTACACCATAAGGGGAGAACACCCAAAGGGAATCTGTGATAGTATTTCCAAGGGCACCACACTGGTGTGATTGGAAAGTCACTACAAATATAACGATTTATTAGTATAGTTGAGCACTATTTAAGTAATCATTTTTTGTTAGTTTATTTCGTATATTGTGATATACGAAATAAACTAACAAACACAGACTTCAATCATTGTCATCGTCGAATAGCAATCATATTCACACCAGTGCCTCATCGCTACTCCTTTACACTGCATCATTTTCCATCAGCACCACATTTCTACGGCTTCCAGTCTCTCTTTGTACCTTTTCGTTAAATTAAAGCTTTGCTCCGTGTAATATATCTTTCAAGATGTTGCATGTTATCATCTTATACGCATTTACATTAGTACGCAAATATATGTTTAATTTAAGAAAAAACCTATGTAATATTTTTCTTTTACATCTATCGACAATTATATTGTCTATTCATATCATTATCATCTATGGTATTGATACAGAAACGATAGCTGTCAAAAGTTACATAAAAATGGTGTCCTTAGAGAATATATCACGAGAAATATTTCATGTAAGAATCGCGAACAGATTGATTGAACAAACAGATACGAGAATAATAATACAAAAATGCTATTTTATCTCATATTTGTATTTGTTAACTTTGTTTTATTAACCACTTAATTGAGTTTAAATACATCTACCGATATCGAAAAATACCATTTTATTCTTCAGAATGTCAATACTAACAAAAAACATATACTATTGTTTCTTTACCAGAATCTATTTTTAAAAAATAAATTTAGTACCTTACTCAAATTGTTACTTAATACAAATTTACTCGAATAATTTTTAGGAAAAAAAAACTCGTAGTTAAATTTGGTTGGTTGTTTATAATTTTTTGATTAGTTTTACACGCTTTATTTATCTCCAACGATTCCAAATTATTCATTTCAATTTTATATGCAAAATTGACAATCGCAATTTTTTATCAAAACCATGACCATTTTCTATCAAATGATTAGAAAATTTGGACATTTGGATGGTTTTCGCACTCAACTTACACTAAGATATTTGACGTTAAAGATTTAATAGTTACCTTTACTCATTTGGATAATTGTTGGCTAACTTATTGTGGTAATAAAAATATTTTTCAAAAAAATGAAAAATAAAATTTTCTTTTAAGAATATAACTGTTTTATTTTTTAAATTTTTACATATTACTATTTATATCCATATAATACTCTGCTGTGAGGTCCGGAATTATCGTATTTGCATTAACTGGTAAATTAGGTTGTACTGTGTTGGAGCACTTCCCCTTTTTTGGTATTAAAATATATTTTCCACATTAAAATAAATATTGTACGTGCTTATGTAGCGAGTAACAATGGCCACTTCCTAGCAGAAGCAATCGGCACGGAAACGCTGACTGATTGCTTTCTGCTACTTTATACTTATATTGTTACCGCACAGCTATTTGTTGCAAACAATCGCTGCGCTATAAGTATAGTTTTCACTTCTGTCATTTTCGATACAATTTTAATCTAACCTACTTGAAGGTTCTCTAAACTCAGTATCCCACTGTATATACCATTGTCCGCTGTCCCTCTTTTGGGAGTGTATTTTGATGAATGGATCCCTGAGTGTGTGCCTTGAACTACTGCACCTTAATTTTCCATCTGTATGTAAAATCACGTTCTACGCTTAATTTTTATAAATAAAGACACCACTTGAGTGATGGGACGCTGGAGGATCTAAATTTTAAAATCTTTGCGATTAGTGCTAATAACCACATTGAATTTGCATATATTTAAATATGTTATTGAATTAATGTTGCGTATTTTTATACCTTCTAAACCGGTCCCAGGAAAGGGTGCTCCCCCCTCCCCCCTCCAGCTGTATATGCCATTGTAATATCTAATATCCGTTCATTTTATATCTTTCACCCCTTTGTCATATTTAAAATGCTTTTTATATAATTATATTAGTATATTCATAAGGTTTTACGAAATGATTTGTACAGCAGAATAAGCGTACCATTTCAGGAGGGTAAAATTTAAATAGCAAATTAAAACCATGCAAGAATTCTGGCGTTTAAGATGGCTGCGAATTTTATGTAAATCTTGTGAAAGCGAGGCCCTTTTGTGCTGAAATCATTGTGCAATTTTTCCATTCGGGACGACTTATTTCATGACATTAATTTCGCTCAACTTCACGGCGTAGCTTCAAAATAAAAGGAGCACGCTTGGAGCACCGATCCTTTGTCGCTCAACAACATTTTCATGTATGCTAGCTAGATCTAGTAATCTCAAATGACAAGATGGGAACGTAATAATTTATTTGTTTAGATATATAATGCAGATTATTTTTATTTATGTTTAATATTCGGCTATTTAAACATTTCGCTAGTGTACAATATTTTAAGGGTAGATATATATTAAAAATATGAATCGAAAACGTTCAAACTGTATGTGCCAAAATATATATTGAATACAAAAAATAAAATGAACTTCAAGCGGGCAGACTATTTTTGGTTAAGCACAGGAATAGAATAATAATCTATTAATTAAGCAAATCGAGGTAGGTAAGTTGACTTAAAGCTTAACATAATTTTATAAAAATCTCCTAGAATAATATTTTCCTTAATGTAATTTCCACACACTTTGAACATTTTAGACTCGAAATTCAGTCAAGTATCTAGCCATAAAATATTGTGAAGTATGTCTGTTAAATACAACCTGTATACGGCATAGTATATAATTGATAAAATCGGCGTTAACTTTGTAGTTTCAGCGCTAGCGTTAGACTTTTTGCCGCCAAAGGCAAGAGTGTATTTTTCCGCCCTATTAACTACGTGAAGATGATGTTTTCAATTTTTGTAAAACTATCCCCATTAATTGGCCGCCCCCTAAATCGGTCGCCCGCGTGCCACACACGTTAGGGGCTGTATTTTGCTCGGCCTGTGCGTTACGCCAGCGCTGTAGAGTTTCATCATCAAAATGGATGAATATAAATAAAATAATGTTATATCTCTACTTGAGTTTATTAGCACTACTCGAGTTTCGAGAGAAACAGCAACTCTCATCGAGAGGCGAAGTATTAAACTAGAAAGAATTTCGCATTTTATTCGAAACACGTGTGCACACGGCTAACGTTATTAAAGTTTGAGAATTATTTAAATTTGGATGTTGGCCAAAATAATACAAATTCTTAAAAGGAATCCTCATTACAAATCCAACAACCTAGAGCGGGTCGTGACAGCATTCAAAATTTCCATAGGTATTTTCATTCATCGCATGAATCACCAGAGGAGGTACGCTGCATTTGGGTGTGTCTGGTAATCAACTGCGTAGCTCACCTCAGCGGGGTGCATAGTGCGTATGACCAAGCAACCCTCATTAATCTACCCCTAATTTTAATCATTACTGAGTAATATGTGCCGTGTTTTCCCCCTCGTCTTTTGTTACACAATCTTGGGTTTCGTGTTTTATTACTTTCGTACGCTACGTTGTGGTAAAAGCGTGTTCAAACATCCCTGAATTTATCCAATAAACATGTATCAAACACAGCATATGAACAGTGGCGGCTGACTCTTCAAAACAATGACAGCGCACCAACCTTAAGTCACGGGGGACGATAAATATTATGTAAGAAAATGTTTTAATTATAAAAAAACGCAAAAAATCCATAGACAGTGTCTTGTAAAAATGGGTCGAAAGAGATGTGTAATAATTGGAATAATATGGAGAAGTTCCATGTTCCTGCTCCGAGTGCAGAGTAATCATGAGATATGCCTGGTGCCGAGTTATGCATCAGGCGAAGATTCTCAATGGGCTGGGAAGCTATAGAGACACTTATAAGAGTAAATATGAATTAAATATATCAATTATAAAGATATACATATAAAATCAATTTTATCGAAAAATATTGTTGTTGCGCCACCGGGATTCGAACCTAGATCTCTTTCCTAACCGGGGAAGGTGCTTTATCCAACTAAGCTACAGCGACATTATTTTTAGCGACAATTTTCGACCCTATATGTTACCTTTTTGATATTAATACATTTAATCTTTCCATCATTTGACAGAGCCATCTACCTTATTTTTACAGAATCTCAAATACCTAATTGAAGTGCGTTAGACTGTTAAGTTGACAAGTTGACGTCCCGCTATCGAGCTCGTGAGATTTGGTGAATTACCATCCTGCTGTGTGGGGTTGATAGTTAAACTGTTTATCTTGCCCTTGTGTGGTGCGGGTGGTGCTCGTTTCGCGCAATCAACGAAGTGTTCGAGTTCGAGAATGCTTCGTGCGGATCAATGAAGTACGTGTTTTTGAAGCCAGAAGATTTGTAATTATAATGGAAGAAGAAATCTAGATACCTAAAGGAGCACCTCAAGTAGGTCGTGTTCTTATCTGGTTAGTCCTTGAGTCCTTTCTGTTCCCCTTTCTTGTTATTGACCCTAATTCGGTACGATTAATTAAGAGTGAATAGTAATCTTACGCTAAAATTATAATGTTGGTCATTATTATTTTTGTCTCCTCATCCTAGGATTAATTAATTGAGATATTTTTTTATATAGAAGTAGGGGTTTCATGCCGAAGGTCTAGGTTTTTTCTCGGTTCTGTTACTCCTGCTACTCCCCTAAATATTTTACTTGTTAGCTATTGGGTGTCTAATGTGTGTATGGCAATACATATCATATCAATAGATTTACTAAATTTAAAAAATAGATAAACACCTGTGTTGAAAAATATCTTGGTCACCTGAGATGAACCAGCGAACCAGATGATTGATGATACAATCTCACGTCTTCCACTGGACTAAACAACCGTGTCAAATTATCGTAATATCAATTAGATATTTGGTTCGGGCGGGAGTGTAGTAGTTAGCGAAATGTAATTAAGTACACGCCGTATTACACGAAGGTTGTAATGTTACTGCCGTGCGTTGGTCCAAATTCACGCATCTGTGTAGAGTATTATCTTCGTTCGGATGAATTTGAGAATGGGCGAAAGAATTTTATCATTTTATTACGTACAACAAATATTGTGTACGTCTGTTTTATAAATGTGTCTGTCGACATATTTAGAAGGTTTCGTTTATTTTTTAGTATAAATATTGGGGTGAACCAGACGCGAGCTTAGTTTATTAAGTCCTTCAAATATAATAGAATAGGTGGTTCGGCGACCCCAGTGATCCAGCAGCCAGCACTGCCTGTATTCACCCTCAGTACAATGACTGATGAGGACCCAAAGTTCGCACCCCTAAAGCCACTATACTCGTAGCTGTAAAGCCACAAGTTAAAAGCTGTCATTCAATACTTACCCTAAGTGCTTAGCAGTTTACCCAAATAAAGCGTGGAGGCTGTTTATTTCTTAATTACTAAATTGAATCATTTAGATATTAAGCGAGAATTAATAATGAACAAATATTAAAAAAACTCAACAGGTTCACTAAGGTGAAAATTGTCAGAGCACTAGTCTTCTCAATCTTTCTATATGGGTTTGAGACATGTACACTGACACAACAAGAGCGCGGGAGGATAGACGCACTAGAGATTAAGTGCTGGCGGCGAATGTTGCGAATCCCATAGTTCAATATTGTTAACTTTTAGGTAGTTCATCATCTATTCACAGATTTCAAACGTCTATTTACGCTATTAAAACGTCCATTCACGGTATTCAAACGTCCATTCACGGTATTCAAACGTCCATTCACGGTATTCAAATATCCATTCCTTTCACAGTCAGCAGACATGATTGTGATTCTCATGAACAATATTAACTAGCTTCTACCGAGTGATATCGAAATCTATAATGAGAATACTTATTATTTAAATAAAAAGTACCTTATAATATATTGCAGTCCTAATCGTACGTGTATAATAATGAAACTTATCTCGAAAGTTGTGTAAAAACACAGTACAAAGTTGAGCGCGGAGCGAGCTGTCCTTCGTTGTCTATTATATTTTGTCCACAGAATAGAATAATCAACAGATACATACCGATCATAATTGCGAAATGTTCGAAACGAGATATCATAGTCACATCCGTGTTTGAATCGTCTCCACCCCTCTCGGTCCTGGTTTCTGTTCAGACCAGCACGACTTTTATTTTACATTTATTTTATACGATAATAATTACATAGTTTTAGATTTATTTCTCAGAATTTGTAATTACATTATTTAAATGTACGAATTGCACTCATTTCATATAGATATACTCCGATCAGTGCAATGCTGAAAGATCTGAATATGATGACCATTAAGCAGAAAATTTATTTCAGTGTTATGGTATATATTTTTTTTTAAATCCTCGCTAAGAATTTATAAAAAAAAATTGTGCAAGATAAGTTGTAGTAAAAAAATGAACATTTTGATCATGTTTATATTAGAGCATATATAAATATACTTATGTACGCACTATATTAAGAATAAATAAATAAATATTTGGATTCGAAAATTGATTATTTTTGTAGATATGCGCGATTGTGGCGAAATTAACGTTTTATATCAAGCTAGTTAGCTAGAGATCATCTCCTGCCTATCTTAATTAAGCTGAGCTATTTTACTAGCCAGGAAATTACTCGCTCATTAACATAATGTCGGTATTTAGCAGCAGAATGTTAATTCGTGCTAGAACCTGGAGCCAGCCGCGATACTGCTTGCATTCGCCTTGTTTATTACACTACGACCGTATGCCAGGCCGCAGGAATCTGGCCACGGATCCATTTCCTGGACTCGGAGTATTCACTAATTCGTTCATAAATCACGCCAAAATCCCCTGAAGAGTGAACGCCGATGACGGTGGCGCCGTCCATCCGCCATCTCGCTTAGATTTCCTACAATTTTCTGTCGTATACAGTTCTGTAGTGATAGCGTGGCGTTATGGAAATATGACAGTACGCACACTGACGACTGCATGTATCTATAGATCTATAGATCGTATAACAGAACTGTCATAGGACAGAAAGTCGTAGGAGTGCACTAGCTCTTAGATTTGTGGTATTTTTACTAAGTTCAACGAATTAATTTGTTTATTGTTAGAACTTATCTTTGAGATGAAAGGATTCAGATATGATCCAAATACAAGAAGTAAGCAGATTGAAAAAACTTGTAGTTACAGATAAATTTGAAGCATGTGGACGTTATGTCCAACAGTTAACAAAAATGAAAAGGAGTCCAAGGCCGACTTTGCGACTGCTTTGTCTCAGCTGGAAATGAAATTTATCTCAGCATCTTCGTGCGTAGACACGACCGACGAGTTTCTAGCCCTTTGGAACTCTCAAATATTGCTATTGTATTGTTATTTGCTGTCCGTATATGTTATACACATCGCGGACGGACAATCGTTGGACGAACGCAATCCAGCGGTACCCTTAGGAAATTAAGCCATCCTAGGCCTGAACTAATAAAGTTATATAATTCTACGGAAAACCGTGACAGATAATAAAAATGGAGATTAAAGTGAGAGATTCATCCAGCAGTTAATAAAATACGGAAATGCATTGCTGTAGAAGGATGTTACGTATCCTGCGGACAGGATGACTCGTGAAGACTCAATCTTGCAACACATCCAACCACAGAACTAAAGATTCTTCCAATTCTTCGTCAGCATTATGCATCAAAGTGACAACCTAGAGGCTGATATGTTGCATTTGGCTGGAGTGACCCTGGACTCAGCTATGAGGGCAATCCAGGACCGGAACATATGGAGGTTAGACTCATTTATCACTATACGTCACCACTGACATGAAGAAATAAATAATAATAATAAGAAAGAAAACAGCTGATAACGAACAAGCTATATACGAAAGTTAAGTCAAAAATTATCTATAGTTTTTTTTGATGGGCAGAACCGTGACTGATGTTCAAAGAAGACGCTACTTCACCACTTTAAAGTTCTCGATTCACAAAAAAATCATTTAATAGACGGAAGGCAAATGATGCGATCGGGATCAAATTTCTCACACGTGACCGCAGTCGTATCAATTCTAAACACGCACGTGCAGAAAGCAGTATGATAACCTTGAATGTGCCTTATGTCGAAAGTGTACACGTAGTTCTCCATTAAGAAAAGTAAATGATTGAATAATAGCGACAGATGTGATTTTGTATAGGCAATTCTATAATAGTTTTCTTACCGAAGCGATTCAATAGTTTTGAAACGATTAGAAGAGTGAATAAAACAGTCGTAAATTAAAAATATTTAAATACATGTTTATAATAAAAATGTTGGTACAGTTTTATATGTACATACATTAAAATTGCTGACAAAAAAACAATTAAATTGTTACATACATCGTTGTTCTTCATTTATTTAATAAACATGGCGCGTATCCTACAATTATATATTATATTTTAAAATTGATAAATATGTTGGCCTTTAAATACAATATAAACAAGGTCTTGTGCCGCTGTAATTCATTCGATAGCGTATCAAATATCGTTAGGACGGCGCGTGCGTTTTTCGTGTTGATTAGCATATTCAAATTAACACGAAAAACCGGCTCGTAATTCTGCGTGAAATTGATTAATTTTAGATAATAACAGGTGGACGGAGAGATGTGCAGATATCGTCTAATCAACGTTTCACAGGAGATAAATTACTTTTTTATTTGACTCGATGTTTTGTAATGAAATTATTTAATTCTAGACGTGAACGTATTTTTTTCAGCGTTAGCGGGGCGGATAAAAAATAAATCTTTCGTAGGAATAATGAATTGAATTCTGCGTTTACTTCACGATGCAGCATGTTACTATGGGAGAATTAAAAAATGTTTCGGGTGAACCTGGAGGGATGATTATTAGATTAATGCATAAATTTGTAGTGATTTTGCTCTCTAAGGTGAGAAAACTATAGTTTTTTTTTTTGACAAATGTTCTTATTGTGTTACTTCACGAATTTATCAACTTGTAAAAAGTTTGTATTAATTGTTGGCTAAAAAAGAGTCAAGTTCAAAAAATGTTATTTGTTAGCAGTATTTGAATATGTCGAAGAACACACAATTATTGGATTTTCACCTACAAAGGCACATTTATTAAACTAATTATAGATATCTCATAGAGGCGAAGTTATTTTTATTGTATTCAATGGAAAGATATCGAAGTATGGGTAATTACAAGGCTTACGACCTGTCTTCGGCTGACTTAAGTGATTACTTTATACAAATGTAACGTTCACCATTCTTGCCCATTAATCAATCTCATTAATTAATTCATTTAATAATAATAATAAAATAAGCATTAAGTAAAGGACCAGAACGGTCATATTAGAAGTCTGAGAAAATGTATGTCAGTAGAATTATGTGTCAGGACAGAAGAGTATGGCGCTCTATTCTCTCTGCCTACCTCAAAGGTGAAACCGTGTTGATGGTAAGTCTTACAAAATTTTCTTACCCGTAATTTCTAACTCAGTTTTAGAGACAAATTTTACTGGGAGATATAATAAAATAATTACAGTAACCTAACCACAGACTGCCAAATATATAGACATAAACTAACGTAAATTCCATGTTTCAATATTTGCATTTTGGTGTCACCCACGTGATCATTTTGGTACCACTTTCGCAATCAAATAGCTCCGAGACTTTTTTTAAAAATATATGACTCGATTAGAACGAAAATTTAAACGCTGACAGTACGTCTTGTTTACACAAAGATTTATTTTTCAAGAAAATACTTTTACTGTTGCATAAATGTGTCATAAACCATGGGATTTATGTTTCGCAACTAATGTTCCAAACCCCTCTCCTACATGTGCTCTTTGTTTCATGTCTATTAATTGACTTGTCTGTAAACGTAACAATATTAGATATTTAAATCTCGAATCTCAAAACATGATGGCCAAGCATTCAACAGTTAAATATCAAATTACCAGTTTTATCGTTTATCTATATTTAAAAAAAAAAAAATTCTCTGTCACCATTTGCTAAAAACGGTATCGCAAAATATTATCCATGATTGGTTGAGATAAAATAAATTGCTTTTTTTATGAATTTGTTATTTACATGTAATATTGGTTTGTAGATCAAAGCGAGGAGAAAAAGGAGAATGTCTTTGATCCCCGTCGCGATAGGCACCGCCAAAGTGGTCATGAATTCGAGAGTCGAATTTCTTTTTCTGATCAAACACTGTTCTGAACGAACTTTGAAAAATGAAATATTTTGAATAGAAAAAGCTTTTGAAACTCCCGAGAGTAAACTAATTTATTTTACGAGCACAGTGAAACTAAAGCTTTATTTTTTTAAATGTAGAATACATTCTCAGTGGAGTTTTTGAAATAATATTTACTCTGTATCGAAGCGTTACTTTAATAGGTGGGTTTTTACGCACCCAGTATCCAGCGGCTCGAGATGTGGATCTACAGATGACCATTAACTATAAGCTGGGATAGATCGATAGAAAGCTGGGGTCGCTAAAGACATTGTATTGATTCGGACGCGAAAGAAAAAATAAATCCTTAAAACGTACGGAAAATATTCCTGCATCTCATCATTTAAGGCAAAATTGCTAGCTGAAGATTTTCTGAAAGACACAAAATAGAATCCCGATTGAAGTATTTACGGCAATGGTTTGATAGTCCAACTATTTCAAGCAGTGGCGTAACTACAAAAATTGTTCGCCAATGCAGAATGATAGTACTGCGTGATTTATCAATTAAATAGTAAGAATGAAAAATTAAATTATCAATAATATTTACACTTTCGAGAAAATGCTTTTATGCATTTATATACAATTGCAATTTAAAAAATATTTTGTTTTCTTTAAGGCGATTTTCGCTTTTCAGCCATGGTCTGGTCCCTGTCCCTATACACTAGCATGGTATTGCTACTATACATTTTGATCATATTTTTGTTATACATGTGGGTAACAATTTTGTGGATTTCAGACATTTTTATCCCATATTAACACTGGGAAACGTATTGATGTCAAATGGATTGTAGGACTTTTTTGGCCTCTATCTAACGTGAGCCCTAATGCGCAGCATTGGCATAGTTGAGCAACTGATTTTGAGCTGCTGTAAATAAAATATTGTTCACCAACGTGATGAAAAATATGATCACAGATTATTTTGTAAATTGAGTCAAAACTCTGTTTTATTCCACTACACTTTTCATTGTGTAAAATGATATATAACGTTTTCGGGAACATCTTCCCATTATCAATATTACAGATCAACTAAAATTAAAAACAGTTTCAGACTGTAATATATGGTGTGTTTGGAGTTAACGGAGTTAGGGGTGGGGGTGGAGTTAAAATGGATAAAATAAGGGATGTAATGGCTCAGCAGGCAAAAATGGAGGGCCATTCATTTGATAATAATAATTTACAACTTATACATTGTTGCGCCAATGGTCAAAAATTAGACATTCTAGATAATTTACAAATATTTAATAATAAAAATAACAATAAAAACATAATAAATATTCAAATACCGCTCATTACATCCCCTCTCTTATACATTTTAACTCTACCCCCACCCTCACCACCGTTAACTCCAAACACACCATATATTACTGTCTGAAAGTGCTTTTAATTTTAGTTGAACTATAATATTGATAATGGGAAGATGTTTGAGATAATTATTTAGGTACTTGTATATCATATTTACTTTTTGATCTTCTGTCCTATCTATGATAAACGATTGTGGACGGGCGTGACACTAGACATAAGTTTGGGCATACGTATCACACGTAGTGCTGCCGAACTTCATAACAACGAACGTAATTTGAAAAAGGCTTATTTCTCTAAAAATATAATCGATCGGATAGCACTGTATTTATTTACTTGTTTACTGGATATTCTTGGAGGCCTGACGTCTCAGTTGCGACCTCTGGACGTCAGCGTCAACAAGCTCTTCAAGCAAGCAATTCATGAGGAGTGGAACAAGTGGATGACAACAACTGCAAGTCAATATTTGACACCAACAGGAAGAATTAGAAGAGCCAGTATCAAACATGTATGTGAGTGGGTTTTACACGCTTGGGAGAATAACAAAACAGAAGTCATTGTGAAGTCGTTCAAGAAGACAGAAATTACGAACATGCTGGATGAGACTGAAGATGATGCAATTTATGAAGAAAGTGCCGATTCAGATATTGAAAATGTTCAGTAATAATATTTTTCAATAAAAACTTTTTTCCAAAATATTTTGTTCATAAATTTAGCGTGCGACTTATACTCGTAAAAATACGGTAAGGTCTTCGACAAACATTATATTAACAAAAATGTATATATACAACAGAATATACATTAAACACCGGTAAATAAGGCTATTACGCAATTAAACGAGTAGTTAATTCACAATGTTGTAAGTATTTCTCGTAAATAAGGGTGTCCAAGGGGTTGTAAAATAACGCATTAAATCATTAGGGTCAGATATATTTATAAATGCATGATTTACACATTCCAAACTTAATTTTGTGAAAAATAAAATACGTCATCCTGTTTTTATCTCTTCATCAGATTCCCCTAGACCTTCGAGTTGCAGGGTTCATGCCGTATTAGGAAATACGAGATTCCGCACTGTACGATCTGACCTCAGATAATTAGAACAGTAAAATTCATTTTCATCTAAAAATTTCGAGACTGCTGCGTCAGTGAAATCGAAAGACAGATAAAAAGAAAAATTTGTAACTGCTTTCAAAATATCATTTAAAATACCACTAAATTCAAAAGCTCTTTTAAGTCATAGTTGCGTGTTGAGTATTGAGTAGTTAAAATCTTAGGTGTAGAAAGTCTATCGTGATCATGTCGTGATTATGTCACAAATGGGGGGTTCAAAAGCAAAATTGTCACTATCCAACTGACGAAAAAAGAGGGTGGCTTGTTTGAAAATGATTACCTGGCAGTTCTACAACTGTTAACAGCTTTCGAAAACATTTTATCAAAATCATATCATTTATAATATAAATCTCCGTTCTGTCAATAAAACCGTCACAAATATCTATCAGTAGTTAAATAATTTACATTGTTTTTTATATATTTTTGATTTATGATTTGACGGGGTATATTTTCGCAATATTTTTTTCTGAATTATAGTTTTTAATTTCTCTTAATCCATGCTCACATTCGCATATTCATCGGGTGGTATAAGATTAAAACTAAATCAAAATAAAGTATCATTTTTATTAACAACAATCGCAAAATACAACAACATTTTTTGACAGTTATTACATTTATTAGTTATTTTACAGCACACTGGAATATGGCACACGAAAGAAGAATATATTCATTGTGTTTTCCTGTAAAAATTATTATATTAGAATTTTTTTTGTAATTTTTTTCTGGAATGAAAGAAGAATCAGAAACGTAAAGATTATTCAGAAACTGTCATACCGGTTTGGCATCTGGAATTCCATTAAAATTAATGGTACTTTCAATAAGAATCTAAATTAATCCACTAGGTCGGTATAATGTAATCAAAATAAATTATATTTATTAGGAATGTAATAAATCTTTTATTTGAACTACAATGCATTATATTATATTAAAATGCGTTATTATTTTCAGGAGAAGTCCCCCAAGTCCAGCCCCTTGCACGAGTTCCGCAGCAAGAGACTCGGCCGGCCCAGACCGTGCCACGCCTGCCACCGGCTCGTGTCCGGTACGGCGTCGTGCTGCAGAGGTAAGTTAGTGCGAACGAACGAAGTACTGCATGCGTTAGAATCAATGTATCATTCACACCGTGGTTCGACACTATGAAATGTGCCAAACAAGGTAGCGCAATTCATTTGTATGAAAGAGGTTATTGATATAAATACAAGTTGTTGAATTAAATTGTTAGATTGATACTGCGTATAAACGTGTCCTGAGTAAATTAAGCGAGTAGAATAAAAAAAACATAGATATATGTGATTATGAAGTTCTACAAACTTACCTTGGAAACAGTAAAAAACACTATTTCAATTACATTGACTTTAAAATCTTGATATTCCATTAAAACATTAAAATATCTTAATAAATAATATTCGGATGTATGTAATCCTATATTCCTGTAACTAAACTAAACGTAACCAAAAAATATCATTAGGAGAACACATTGTTATTGTGAAGTTGTAATTATTCAGAACAGACGGTCTGTGATATTTTAAATATTAATTAAATATATTAATTAGAAAGATATACATATAAAACCAATTCAAATTAATATCAAAAAGATAACATATAGGTTCGAAAATTTGTCGCTATAAATATTGTAGCTGTAGCATATTTGGATAATGCACCTTCCCCGGTTAGGAAAGAGATGCAGGTTCGAATCCCGGTGGCGCAACAATAATATTTTTCGATGGAATTGATTTTATATGTATATCTTTCTAATTAATATGTTTAATTCATATTTTTAAAATATCAACTAATTATATTACAACTTTATCTGTAGAATTTTTTGCCCTGTTTTGAATTTAATTAATTAATTAACATATTTTAAATAATGCATTTTAAAACATGCCCGAGAACTTCAATGCTAACTGACTTTTCATTGATTTCAGTATGCAAGTACATCTGCCACGAAGCCTGCGAAAATAAGGTAAGAAAAAAAATTATTTCCTAGACTCGAACCGTTTTTCCGGCACCTCTGGCGAGATACTCGCACACATCTCTGTCTTCGCAACTTTCGTGCACTGCCACTAGGTGGCAGTATCGGTACTCTGTCACGTCGCGGCGATTTGACTTTTTTTTTTACGTGGTAAAAGATCTATTGCAGCTGAGATTTAAATTAGGTAAAATTAATATTTCATATTATTTTTATCATTCCAATGCATCGAACTCCTGGATTTTATTTATTTAATCGGTTTAATAAAATAATTCTGAAAATATTTCAAATATTTTTTTCAGTAACTTTATTTATAAATTTATTTTTACAATCCAATACTTTACGCGAAAAAAAATGGCATCCAATTCAAAGACACGGAAATAGTTCAATAATTTATAATTCTACAAATATGTATGAATAACCTTTAATATTTGACAATTTGTATTATAAGTATAAAAAATGTATTTTATTTACGAAGGTATTCATTTAAAAAATACATATTATACTCCATTATAATCAACGCAAAAAAAACAAATATATACGGAATTGTGGAAAATAAACAAATTTTTATTTTATTAATAATGCCTCCTCACTAGGATGAACTTGTGTCGAGATGATTGAGAGCTAATGTGGATCTGCTTATAGCATGGTGAATAGAATTAAGAAAACATCGCTGAGATGGTTTAGCCACGCGGAACGTACGTCCGAGAAGAGAATGCTGAAGAACATATACAAAACGAGTGCTGAAAGCAACAGGAACAGCGGGCGTTCACGAAAGACCCGATACGACCAGATAAACCAAATATTGGCCCTGAAAAAAACTTTATTATAAATGAGATCACTTAGGCGTATATGTGGCAGATCCATTTATTACAGAGTGAAGAATGAAGAAATAAGGAAAGAATGAAAAACTGATCTTAGTATAGTGAGTATAGATAGTGGTTTGGTCATATGGAACGGATGAATGAGGAGAGAATGGTAACAAAGATATATTACGTATGTGTTGATGGCACCTTGGCACGACCAGGTAAACCAGATACTGGAGGATGGTTCTATTAGAAGCCTTAATAATCGGCGAGCTTGTATGAATAGATGTAACATAAGAGTGTGGCGCTCTATCTTCTCTGCCTACCCCCGCGGGGCAACGGCGTGATGGAAAGTAAGTAATTAAAAAGATTCACCAATCGAGGCGCGTGCATTACAATATGTAAAGTGGCAAGGGTGGTGGCCAAGACAGAAGAGTGTGGCGTTCTATCCTGTGTGCGTACCCCTACGAAGAGACGGCGTGATAGTAAGTAAGTAAGTTGTATAATTTTCCACGTTCGGCGGCGTCGAGCGGACCCTTGACATTATCGGCGCCCGAAATGGAGCGAAAGATGACGATTTTCACAATATATTTTCTTACTATATCCTCCACATTTTCATTCATTTATATGTAACGTTTTTGTAACTTATATATATTTTAAAATTTGAATGGTGAAATGGACTTTATAATTCAATCAAAATTCACCCCTGCTAGACAAAATATTACCCAAATTGATTTCACCATATTTTTTAAATCGCATTATTTGTGTTACAATATCACCATTTCCATTCGAGCGTGAAGACGCACTTCTTCGTACTGAAGGTACCCGATATGGTGATGCTGCTTTTTCTGAATTTATACCGAGGGTCCGTTAGTGCAGCTTCACAACGGCCCTGGAGCGCCCACGGCGCCGTCTCGCGGTGCCCGCACCGGCGGGGCAGACTCGCCGCCGGGCCGCGAGCGGGCGCGCCGGCGACAGTGCGTCCCCGCCGGCGCCGGGACCCGTATTTTTTAGCACACTTTTGATGGATTGTGATTCCGGGTTAATTCGCCCACCTGACCATATTACCGTATCTCAACATTTTTGCAGGCATTCCTCGCGTCTCTGCCACGCGACGCACATATCGCTGACGCTGTCGTGTGGCATCAAATCCAGCCCGAGACCCTGTTGACCCGCATTCGGTGTTAATAATTTACATTACAACTTTAATTAATTCGGAAATCATACATACGACGATAGATAAAGCGGTTCGTGTCTTGGATAAAAAAATATTTTGGGAATTTTAATAATAAATGCTATTTAAAAAATAACAAAAACATCACCATACCAGTATAAGGGTATTGGTAGGACCACCAGTCACATTCTCCGCAATGATAAATACAATATTTTATTTATGAAGAAGGAAGATAAAAAGCAGCAGATCAGTGGCGTGCAGTACGTATAGATTTAGTTTATGGTGATATTATACAATCATATATAATATATGTAATACAATATATGTACTTTCGTTTAACCTTTGGACAAAATAAATTAGTCGTTTATACGACCCTACCATGTATTTATTTATAATTTTAGAGTACTACGAATAGTGTTTTTAAAGTTTAAGTTTTAACGTAAAATAATACCTTCTACCCATATTTTAAGAACACTTTCCATGACTGAACATAATTCATTATTTGTTTGAAAATCCTTCACGCAGTAACTAAAGGAAATAATTATTTTCGCTTAAGGTTAACGTAGAAAATATTTCTGCCAATTGCTTTTTGTTTTTCCTAAATCAAAAACTATTCAACACACCAAATTAAAAGAACAATCTTGAAATCAACACGTTAAAAGAGTAAGATAGTAAAATTCGCGAATTAGTAAAAGAGGAAGTAGATACTTCAATGATTTGCGCGCAGTTGTAACCCTTTCTAATGTATCCGCATAGGTAAAACGAATCAACCGAAAGGTATTTTCAATTCAGTAAATAACCAATTAAAGTCTCTACTAATACACAGATGGCGCTAATTGTAAAATAATGTTTTCATTTATGTTAATCCAATTACTTAATTTATATTTGTTTCCCAGATTCTTTTAGTAATGCACAGCTATTTTGCTTTTATGCACTGCACGCCCCTGCAAGTAGTGTAGAAAGAGATTTTCTTGGCTGTGTAACCTTAGAATATGGTACAATGTTCAAAATATTAGTGATCTTATGCAGGATAAATCAACAAATCAACTGCAACATGTTCGCCAACCTTCGATAGAAATCGTCACATGAAGAAGTCGTGATATAAATTGTGTGCGCCATGTTTGTTTATGTACGCTATGATGCTAAACCGTGTGAGCGCGTGTACGCGCATACCTTATAGGGAAAATTGCGTGAGAGATGTCTATATTAATTGTGTTTATGCGGTTCCGAATGCAACATTTTTAAGTACCTACATATAATTTATAATTAATGTGTCCATACCGCACAGCAACTTAAAAAAAAACATATTACATTAAAAGCTGTCTTGTCGTATAAAGCAAACGAGATCTGCTGTCAATTCTATCCTTTTTGACCTGATCAATCCAACGAATAGGAGATCTTCCTTTTCCTCTCCAGCCATCCACACTTCCAATCAACATCAGTAGCTCCATATAGTCGCTTTCTCTGCGCTCGTCTTTCAGCAATTAGGTACATCATTATCTGTTATTATTTATCAATTAACTAATTAGAAATGTTTTCACGAAAACTATGTATTCTCTTGGTATCAAAGAATGACACTTATCTTTTGTACAGTAACAATTGAGTCGAATTGAATTGACATAATGGATGGATATAAATAAAACAATATTATAACTCTACTTGAGTTTATTAGCACTACTCGAGTTTCGAGAGAAACTGTAACTCTTATCGACAGGTGAAGTATTAAACTAACTACATACAAATATAGGAGACAAGGCTTCGGTTGTAGACATATAAGTAATTAGATACTGCCAGATGGTGGAGGAGGGGGCGGAGTTACTGGTGGAAAGTGGTGGATGGTTGTAACGGGAATATTGAGAGGAGAAGAGATGAGTTAGAAAATGTAATATTGTTTAACACATTAATACCAGAGTTCAAATGCATTTTTATTTCTATACTTTCAAAATTATTACCTTTACGCGTGACGGGATGGAGAAGTTTAATGGTGCACGAATGAAAGGAATGATTATTTTCCATGATGCGATTCGCAAATTCAGAAAAGTTGTTACTAGTTAAACAACGGCGATGTTCTTTTAATCTTATGTTAAGATTTCTAGAGTTTATAACATTGTTTCATTTATATCCATTCGTTATGATGAAACTCTACAAAATTAACGCCGATTCTATCAATAATCGAATTGACGCGGTTAATAAATGAGCAACAAAGCAAAAACCCCAGCAATCTAACCAAAGACAAGGTGCGGCATCATTTTTCCCATTTATTTGACAAAGCGATTAGACACAGCCGAGTAATTTCAAAAAGAAACCGATAAACTGGGGCTAATTGATCCATAAAACTTGTTGATCCTATTCCCTGACAGTTGGCCTACAAAACCGATGAAGTCTCCGCAGTAAAATGGCCATAAACCCATCGGCGTGGGTCGCGCACACCAAGAGCCACATTCGATGGGAACAACACTCACCATACGTGCTCCACTCACAAAAGTGAACCGGCGAACGATTTTCCAACTTCGTGCAAGTTAATGTTCGATAATAAGGCATTTCACATATCTGGGCTCAATTGTTACTGCCAATAATGACAAAAGCAAAGAATGTTCAAAAAGGATACTCATCCACGTTAGTCCCTCGTGACTGAGGATCGTAATTTATGGACTTCCATTTTTCTTGGTGGTGGGATAAGATCCCGTGGACTGTATCGATTACAATAATGGTTAGTTGACGAATCCGAATTGGATTCAAAGGAGGAATATTGCCAAAGGAATCTATCCTGGATTGGACGTCGTTTTTTCACCTCCAGTTGACTAGCTCGTTTTTTTGTGAAGAACCGAGATATCACTGTACTTCCAGCATATGTGGTCCGAGGGTTACGCACGGCGCTGCTTTCGGACGGCAAAATAAAGGAACAAGATCTTGACAGTTCGGTGTCAGAAGGCAATCTGTCCCCACATCTGCGAAATCCTTAAGTCATTGGTTGGCCAAAGCGTGACAGGTATATTAATTAAGGTTTATATTGGAATGATAAAATGCACAGGGAGTATGTACTCGACTTGCGTCAATACTTGGCATCCTGCAGATTTTATTGCTGTCACCAGCGAACTGTCTGTCTCCTTTTTCCCTTGGTCGATCCAACGGGTGGGGAATCTTCCTCTCCATCCTTCGACGTGGCCCACCACAACAAGCTTCTCCAAGTTATCCTCCTTTCTCGCTAAATCCCCAAAAAATTAAAGGATTCGTCTTAGGAAAATGGTTGAGAGTCTGCCCTTGATGTTGAGCTCCTGCAGAATAAAGGTGCTGGTGCGTCTCGTTGTCCACGGTATAAACAACATTTGTCTCCAGCACCACATCTCAAAAAGAATACAGGTGACCAACAAATATTGACTTGTATAAGCACCCCTGAGGCTGGTTCTCACTTATGCATCTGAATGCTGGTTCAACAATAGCATCTGAATGCTGGTTGAAATAAGAAGCAGAAGTATGAAAATTCATTACTAGTCGTGGATAGTACAATTCTAAGAGGAATATTTAGAGCCAAAAATGAAAACGGGATATTACGTATTGCTAGTATTAGACGCAAGATTTGGTGAACCCTACTGTTCGATCTTTATGATTTATGGATCGCAGATCGTCTTCTCACGCGCACGTGAACGCGTCATATAGAATGGTTCCTGTCCATTACCTATCCACTACCCCTTCCATATACCCAGAACACGACCTTTTTCTGTGGTGTTCTCTATGATTTTTTGTATGAGTTGAAGTATTGAGTTGACAGTTATCGTTTACAATTGGGTGGGTTGACTGCCGCCAACTGGGTTAACAGCTGTATGGGGCTGATAGTATACTGTTTGTGTGTAATCAGTTTCTCGCTACCGTGCGTACCGATAGGTGCTTTCATCTTACCATTGTGTATGGTGCTTGTTGCATGACACCTCACGTAATCATAGAAGTGTATATTCAAGAGTACTTCGTGCGGAATAACAGAGTACGTGTTCTGGAGTCAGAAGACTTGTGGCTTCAATGGAAAAAGTACATCCAAATACACAAAGGGGCAACTCTCAGGTGTTTCTCGTGTTTCTTCCTGGTTCTGGTTCCCTATTCCTGTCCCTCTCCCAAATTCCTTCCACCCTTCCTATATCCCGTTTTTCCCAACCCCTTGTTCAAACGGAGGTGGGCTGATCACCGACCGGCGAAGAAAGTGTTTTAAGAAAAGACCATTTTTTAAAACAGTGTTGAAGAGCACCCAAGCTGTGGTTGTTGGACGGTGTTACCCAGGACGTCCGAGAAATTTGCTTAATGAACTGGAAAAGGACAGTGGTAGATCGAAGTGGCGACAGTTACTTGAGATGGGCAAGGTCCACACCGAGCTGATGCGCCATTGATAGTAATAATAATAATTTTCAATAACATGAGAACTGTTTGGAGCTCGCAGTTATACTTTAAACTGTGTACGATTTTCCAACATGTCGTACATAAAAAAATATAGCATGGACAAAAATTTTAACAAGGCATTAACTTCTTACTAATAGTTTATATATAGATTAACTCCTTACGTAACCTTAAATAAGTTAGGTAATATTTTACTTAATTCCTTCGCCAGTGCACAAATTGAAACATTGAACCTTGGAGCCGGTTATGTGATCAGTGGTGCCCTTTTACTATGGTAAAAAAAGTTTCTAAAGTGATCGTTGTAAAAAATACAATGGTTAACTAATTTTACCCTCGAATATCGGATGGTAAAAACCGAAAATCGCTGGTTAAATATGGCGGACTCTTCACAGCTGTTTCAAAAGTCATCTGTCAAAAGTTGCAGTATACGACAATTAATCATTCAATATCCCGTTATTCTAGTGATAAGAGTTCGTCCGATGATTATCTCGTTGTTTAATATACGTTAGTACGTAATCCGGCAAAATTTCACCACCGAAGTAACAGGTCTCGAACACGGGGGCGAATAAAGCCACAGACAAAGCATATTTCATGATTATTCGCCTGGCTTCACTGAGAGGCGAAATTGTCTTTGACAGTAGTAAATTTGATGTACCAACAACCTTAAAAGGATTTTTACCACGGGCGTTTGTAAAATGTTATTATAGTAAAAAATTACTATTGATCACACAAATAACCCTTAAAATTGCATAGAATGTTATACACGACACGTTCAGTTCATACACACCAATTGAAAAGGACCCAGTCCCGCAACAACTATACACAGGTTGTACTCAAAGAAAATACAAACCAACAAATTTCTAAATACAGCCGAGTTTATTCCATTCTGCAGCGCGTTGTGTGTTCCGACATTACTTTTGTACTTGTGCGATATTTCGTTTATGGTGTGGATTTTTAAACTCCTGTCTGATATAGTATTTAAAAAAAACAATTGAAGATCACGACCGTCATCCAGCATTATTATATAATGCGCATCAAATTCATGCAAAGGGGGCTACTGTCATTTTAAATATAGTTTCAACACGTTTTGAAATTCTGTATCATTAAAAATAATCACATAATATGGCTTTAATTTTTAGTAAAATAGCCCGGAGTAGTTCGCAATGAGAACAAATCGTGTACCACGAAAAAAACAACACCATTGAACGATAATTATTATGTTCATTTTTTATACAAACCAAATCAATTTCACTTTAGGAAAAAAAATTAAGCAATTTCGTATAGACTTCGAATTAAGATTCTTCGCATATTTCAATCGTTCAATTAACTGTTCGAAGAAAAAAAATAAGTTCGGTGGATAAAATGACTAGCGCGAGCTACTAATAATTATATACATTTTAGATAGCTATTTAATTTTTTTTTTAAATAAACAGTAAACGATAGTAAATCAATTAATTTTTAAATGATGGAAAAATTTTATTTGTGTAGTTTTGATCATTAGATAAATTACTGAGAGAGATTCACAGAAAAAATACAGTTACCATCGGGACTCGTCTATGTCATCATTGCGTAGGTTCTGTTCAATGATGTTTGAGAAACGTTACAATACAGATATGATTATTTGTCTCGGTAAAAAAATGTGTTGATCAAAATCAGATTATAATATATGGTGTGATTGGTAAAACAATGCGTAAGTAACCCGGAGCCTTCGAAGAATCAAGAAAAGGCGTTCCAAAACATCATCACTATTGGCTCTGTAAACCTTTGCGGGTCATGGACACCTCGAGTCTCTTGTTCGAGTCGTTTCTCTCCAGTTTTGGGTCTCTTCGGCAGATATGTATTCAGTGGTTAAGCCTAGGGATCTAGTGGTTGGGGATTCGAGCCTCGTTCCAGGAGACTACTACCAATAATAATAATAATGGATAATTTGTATAGCTTTTAAGATAGTCATAATTTCATAGCATAATTATAGTGGCGTGCGGTAGATATAGATTTAGGTTATGGTGTTACCGATGATATTATACCATCATATATAATATATGTACTTTCGTTTAACCTTTGGACAAAATAAGTTAGTCGTTTGTACGACCCTACCATGTATTTATTTGTAATTTTAGAATACTATTAATAGTGTTTTTAAATTTTAAGTTTTAACATAAATAATACCTTCTTACCCATATAAAAAAATTATGGACGTTTTTGAGAACATGATTAATTTATTGTTTAAAAATCCTTCACGTAATAACTAAAAGAAATAATTATTTCTATTAAAGATTGACGTAGGAAATAGTTCTGCCAATTGCTTTTTTTGTTTTTCCCAAATCAAAAACCAATCCATGCACCAAATTTAAAGAACAATCTTGAAATCAACACGTTAAAAACAGTAAGATAGTAAAATTCGCGAATTAGTAAAAGATGAAGTAGACATTTCAATGATTTGCACGCAGTTGTAATCATTTCTAATGTTATTCTATTAAAAAAACAGCATAGGTAACGACTCCATACAAAACGAATCAACCGAAAGGAATTTTCAATTCAGTAAATAGCCATTTATATGACATGAGTAATTCACTAGCTTAAAAACAGAACAGAGTAATGTAAATAGCTCAATGCGGCGAATACAAAAGAGCACCATGGGTACAGCGGTGAGTTGTCGTTGTAGTTTTTATAACTAAGCAATTAAAGTCTATACTGATACAAATGGCGCTATTTGTAAAATAATGTTTTAATCAAATTATTTAATTTATATTTGTTTCCCAGAATTTTTAGTAATGCACATCTTTTTTGCTTGTATGCACTGCACGCTCCTGCATAATTGTCAGGCTTAGTTTGAAAATAATAAGAATATTGATGTGACATATTAGGCCTTTATATCCTCATGCGCCGTGTTGATCTGGTGTTCAGCAGTTCGGGTGTCAGGTGTGTTTTCTGCTCGGTGATCCTTTTCAATTAATTTTGGGATGATTAGCTTATTAAAACTATGCTCACAATGCACAAAGGTGCGCCTCAAAATGTTGCTTTCAAAAACGTCCAGGGTACGCTCGTTCTTTTCAGTCAGGGTCCTTGACATGCCAGCATAAATACTATTACAGTAGTCTACGCGTGACACCACAACGAGTAGACGGGCTGCCTCAGGGGGAAGATGTCTCCAAATACGTCAGCATGCACCGACTGTTGACTTATATGGGTACTAATGGAAAGATCTGAATCAATATGCTCGCCCAACATCTTAAGATTTAGCATTCACAGACCAAGCATTCTACCGGTAGTAGAAAGTTCAGAATTATAGTCCCGGTGGTGATTGTATATTTTTCTAATGATTTATCTCATTTACTTTGATAATTAATCATTTAAAGCGGGCTCTTACAAAAGTAGAAAGGATCAAAGTTGTATATATTTCTGTTTAAATTATTTTTTAATGTTTTAATTTAGTAAAAAGCTTTTAAGAATGTTTACGATATGAGGCGCTGTCAAACAAATTGCCAGGACAATCCTATAGTTATATTTAGTCGCACATATTTCAGTATAAATCGACCTACGTCCATTTTATATCTGTCTACATACCACTCAACACGCCATTCGTTTAAAGTTAGAACCAAATACAATTAATTTAAGTTCGCTTGACAGGCCCGAGAACTACTTTAAAATTAATGCCTATAAATTTTCATCATAGCCAGTTAATTAAAGTAATTGAGCTGTATAATTATATTATCTATAAATTTTTCAATTAAATGCCAAATTAAATATTATTCAACCAAAACCGATTGTCAATTTGTGAAAACATTTCAAATTCTCTTTTGACTTATTGATTTTTTAGTGAAATTCATTGTATGAAGAGCTTAATTTATGTTTTTATTTATAAGTAAAATTTACAAACAAGTATAAAATAATATAAATAAAATAGAGAGTACAGACTGATGGCTTTACAATGTTTACTTTCTGCAATAAGTATGTAGAATTATTGGAATATTATTATTTTTTTTAAATAAAAAGTGTATTAAGAGAAAGTAATTATTACGAACGTGTTGAAACATGATACAATATTTCGAGAAGTTTAATATGTTTATTATTACCGCGAACGGCCAAATGTTTAAACGTGGACGAAATAAATAATATATGATTATATAGTTCGCTTTCAAGTTCACACCGTCTTTTCAAAGAACACGTGACGTATACCAAGTTGGACTCGTACCAAAACAGACGTATACCGAGGTACCACTGTATTTTCGCAGTACACTAACATAATAGGTACAGTTTAATTCTGTAAAGGAGGGATGCATAATTATAATAGTTACATGTGAATATTAGTTATTTAGTACCACTCACTCACAGTATGGATTATTGAAACGGAGTGGGCAAAAAGGATAAAACTCCATATTCTTCTGTCCCGACATCTAACCCTCGCCTTATCCACATTCATGCTAGCTACTGATTTAACTTAAAACTATTATGTACCGCTTATCTTGCTTCGGCTAACTACCATTAGAAATTACCGCATTCAAAGCACCATTCGTTTTTTTCCGTAACGAGGGTTACTGTATTCCTTTCAATATCTTTCTCAGCCTGTCCGTACACAAGTACACAAACATTTCTACTTAGGGGATGATTTCTACCATTATTTCGCGCTTTGCTTTAAATTCTTCTTTCTCGAATATCTACTATTACTTCCGATTAACGGATCGACGTATAACGTCATGGCAGAAACAAACAAAAAAGCACTTTACATAGCTAAGATACACACCACCCTGAGTAGAATGTATTTTTCTGGTCCGGTTCCGCCCCTTCTTGTACATAGATCATCTATATACTATAATATGTTGCGATGTTGTATAATAATCGTAATATTTAAAAGCAGGCCTTTATGTAATCGGTCGCCAGGTGGGATGTGTGTACGTCACGCGTCGTGTTAACATCAAATTATGTTATTTTATAATATAGTTTTATTTAAATAATTTTAAGAATGTTTATTTTCGTTATTTGGTTAGGTTAGAGTAGAAGATGTCCCTTTTTTAATAATAATAATAACATTGGATAATTTATATAGTGATATTTTCATAGAAAATTCTCCTCAAGAGCGCTTTACACATCAGAATTAAATATTGTACATTAGTATCTAAAATTAAAAATTGTTATTTGAATTTATAGATACAATTTTGTAAAAAGGTTCGTTTTCAGTCTCTGATACACACCACCACAAATGCATGTTTAGATCTCTGGTCTTCCTTCTGTTGCAGTAGAGACTGACCTGAGAGTTGTCTGGGATGCAGAGTTCTTGAAGATAAAGAGGCGCCATGTTATGTGTCGCCTTATACATCAACCAGTACAATTTTTTTTAAATTACGTTTTTAAAGAAACGAAGCCAATATAGTTCACGCAAAGGGGATGTTTTGTGAGAAAATTTACAATAAATACTATTGCAGTGGTCCACACGTGACACCATAATGAGTAGACGGGCTGACTCAGGGGGAAGATGCCTCCGAATATTTTTAATTTATCTCACTTGATAAAAGCACTATATTTTTTTTACAATATGTAAGTACATTATATTATCAACACTAAAAAATGTGTGTAAAATAATCTAATAAATTGTAAATTATAAACGATATACTTTTTTGTTGTTTACTTTGTAGTTATATTTATATTTATTTTTTTATAAACCACTGTATTTTTTCGTCAACCGGTTTCGATACTAGCGTATCTTCATCAGGACTGGCGTACAGCGGCCAGTCCTGACAATTTAAACAAACTTAAATATGAAAACAATTTTGATATATTTTCAATTTTATTATACGCGTGTTATTTGATAAAATGTCACCCAGTACCGTGACATATTTTACTGGGGAAATCTCCGAAAATTTGTATTCTATGTTAAAATCACACTGCAATGAATTCATTCATAAAGTCTTCGGTGCGCGCTCGAAGTAACAAACTTTCAGAATATTGGAATCCGTGGGAGTTTTGATAACTTGAACTTCCAGGTGGCGGCGCGGCGGGCGAAGCATTCCCCGCGGTCTAATATTAGTGCTCCGATAGACATCTGGTTTATGCAACGTACTGCGGCCGCATCCTATGCAACATGCAACGCGAAAAAGTCACATCAAAAGTGTCGCGATAAGTAAAATCGTGAGATGGAAATCGATTTACAATGAAATTCACTAGGGCGAGACAAAAAAATACTGCCTAATGCGCATGCATGCTTAGAGTTGGCACGTGAGCGAAAGTTGGTCCCGATTTGCCTTCCGGTTATTATAGTGTAAACATGTCCGCTCCGCTAGCAGTTTGCACTGAGAAGGAACAACGAGCAGTGATCCAAATTCTCTGGTCAATTCATCGTAGACTTTTATCACAATACAAGGGAACAGTGTTGTTCAAGATTCAGCAAGCGCCAGAGATGGTTCTGGCGAATAGGCGAGTTACCATCGGTGAGGAGCGTCTTCTTTGAACATCACTCATCACGAGAAGCTTGACTTCCGTAAAGTCTGTATAAATAAATTGTTAGAATGAAAGGGGTAGATAATTTTTTACTTGCCTTACGAGCCAACGGGATCAAAACCAAGTCGTAGATGGGTGGACAATGTTTTGTTAATGAGACAATCTCTGAAATACGGATTTTTCTGCCATGAAACTAGTCCCCGTATACACACCATGTCTCAGGGATTCACTGTCTCGCTCGCTTACTTCACGCTCGTCACGTATGTCAAATGTCAAATGTCGTCAAGTTAAGTTAGTTAAGTGATTTTGAATCTCCTCAGCAGTAGCATATTGAATAAATGTTTGTAATCTAACTTCTTATAATTAATGTTAATCTTTAGTGAATTATGTCGATGTCTTGAAATTTGGGCGAGTTACAGATATACAAAGTTGCGTGATTTAAAAAGGATCGGTTTATACCATTATATCGTGTGTCGTCACATCTTCCGAGTCGAAAAATCGATGTTAACGTTGTGACGTCATACGGTAATCTGAATGTTTTTTTATCAAGCCTGACTTTGAAGGCTAATATCTCCAAAAGTATTGGACATTTTGAATAAATTCAAAAAGCATGGTAATCTGTAATTTTTTTTTAACATACTATATAAGCTCATTTTCGACATGTTTCACTATCTCATTGTGATATTAATGTTTCGGTGGTGGTGGAGTGAAACGCGCAGTTGATGTCGAGTCGCTTATTATTATTATCGCTGGACCCTGGATACAGATGTTGCCGGTGTCGATATCTGCTAGGAGCGATGAATTTGAGTCGCCGTCTCCACAATCATCACGAAACTATGGTCAGGCAAATCTTAATTGCACACATGAAATGTGATTTCATTAAAAATCAAATGTTTCATTAAAATGAAATTACGGAATCGCGTAAGTCAAATCGTTTAAGTCGAGGGATGCGTTTATAGGAATACAGCTTCCCCTGACGGTTTCGGTGTCCGGTCGTCTCGCCACATTAAGTCAGGTTGGGAGTATTACCAGATCTGTGAGGTTTGAGGTCGAGAGGGGTGTGGGCGTTGACATGTAAAACGGGCTGCAATTTTATGGACACAGCCGACAGTACTTGGTATTCACACCTAATGGTGGGCTCACCGGTAAATCGTATAATTTCGTGTCAATAAATTTAACAGCTTGTCACTTCCTCCGCCAGGGCGTCGTTTGTGGCGAGGACCACGAGTGCCATTTAACATATTAAAATTATCGGTTATCAGTTTTGGAAGATGGATATTTATCCCAAATATGGCGTATGATAATGAGAACCAACATTGTACAGTACAGTATTATGGCAATAATATTTGTACCAATTAGAGATTATTATAAATATTTTATTAACGAGAACACATTATTATTATGAATTTCCATTTTTCAGAATATCGTTCTGTGGTATTTTAATACAAATTAAATGTATCAATTAGAAAGATAAACAGGCAAATTCAATTTATCGATAAAATTAATTTGTCGCTACCGGCATTCGAACTTCCTTTCCTATGCGGGGAAATGCGTTAACCGATTACACCATACCAACAGAGTTAGTTGACAACAAATTTTCGAACTTTATGCCGCAGTTATTTCAAATTGTTACATCTGTTATTTCAAATTGTTACATCTGTTATTTCAAATTGTTACATCTGTTATTTCAAATTGTTACATCTGTTATTTCAAATTGTTACATCTGTTATTTCAAATTGTTACATCTGTTATTTCAAATTGTTACATCTGTTATTTCAAATTGTTACATCTGTTATTTCAAATTGTTACATCTGTTATTTCAAATTGTTACATCTGTTATTTCAAATTTAAAAGCGATCACCTTTGATTGCGAAAATCTCTACAACGAAAGCCTTTAGGACCCTGCATCAAACAACGACATTCCCACCTTCTGGCCACCCCACCCACCGTGTCCCTTCGATATCTCAATCTGTCATGTGCTCATGACTGAGTATCGTGGTTCTCTATTCTGCTCCACTCTTCGCGATCTTAAGCCTTGTTTAGTGCGACGTCAGCGAGGATCCAGTTATGTTTCAAACTTGGTCTTCTTCGTCACCAATTTCTCCAGAAAGTTTCCATATTTTCTGGACGTGCCCAAAGTATGAAATAATTATTTTCCTACGTGTTGTGGTGAGCCTTTATTAGCGCCGTTTAAAATTTTAGCGTTTGACTTGTTGCCTCATGCATACATTCAATTCGCGGTTTACCAAATTTTAATCTGCGTATCTCCTTCCCTTTTTTTTCCTCACTTATCCTTAAGCACACGAACTTTGTTTCACTCCGCTAACGATTATTAATTAATAATCTTAGCTTAATCTCGCTTTTAGTATACACTCCGCTACGCTTGTATTTGTGGTGGAGAAGAATCAACAAATGAACCAGCATCCGGTAAACGAAAAGTAAGTGCCTTCCTTTCTTCCTCATATATTCACCAGCCTTTCATTGGCACGTGTGTGTTATATTGAACTCAATCGATATTTTATTCAATTATACTTACTCTAGGATCCTGGGGAAAATATCGGCATCTCCAGACATTTTACTACCCCTCTGCCTGCACAAAACATAGGCACCCCCCTCTCCCTATTTAAAATTATAACTAAAACTGAATCCCGGTAATTTTTTAACACTAACAAAAACATCTACACAAAAACAGCCCACCTTTTCGTATTATGCAAATCATTCATTCGAGCAACTTCACTCCGATTTGCATAATTTACTAATTAATAAACAAGTCATCTGATAAAATAATTTTCAATGTCAATTAAAAAATACAAAAAAAATGTACAAATAGACTTGTTATTAGATTATGTTGTGTATTAGTATGTATTTCTTTTAGGAATTTTCAGATAAATAAGGCGACTGTAGAGTTCTACAGACAATGGTGGTATATCCGTAGCCCAATAAAATCTCGCGTGACCTACTAGAATATTTTTCAAGAAAATGTCAAAAGCTTAAAAGTTACCGAGCTCCAAAAACCGGTGGCTATTTATCAGACAATAAAAAGAACTAACCGTCGGGTCAGCTTCTGTTGTATTATAATTGTATATTATTTATCGTTTAAATCAGAAAATATTATATAAATGGCTGTCGCGTATTTGACATTTGTAAAGTGTCAAATTATCTGCGTGTTTGTGTCTCGATAAACGGAATATATTAACTAAACATGCAAACTATCAACTATAAGTACAAATAATGAATTAGCATACCGGTTTTATGTTGCGTCATTCACAAGGAGAATTACGATATTGGCAAGTCAGAGAAGTTGGTGTTGCATGGACTCGATACAGGCTAATTCGGCAGTCTCCGTTTTTAATATCGCAATACAATACGTATGGAGATAATACGATGAAATTTATTGGCAACACATTGACCAGTCACCTTACGCATTCACGAGTCTTATACAAATTTCTAAAAATATTATTAATTGACTTATGTCTAGCGGAAAGCAATCGGTTGTCATCGATCGATGTTGCTAAGCCCTGCGGGCGGCTACGTTGCGCAGCAATATGGTGCCCAAATTGATATTTTTTTCACTATTATATATACAATAGTATTCATAACGTCAGCCTCACTGGGGGTTACGTAATTGAATTACACACACACACACATATATCTTATACAACTTACTAACTAACTTACCATCTCGCCGTTTTCCCGCGGGAGTAGGCGGAGAGGATATTCTATCCTGACACACAATTCTCGTCTCATTCACATTCATACATCTTCTTATACAAGTTCGTCGATTATAGAAGCTTCTAACAGGACCATCTGGTTTACCTGGTCGTGTCAAGTCTTCCCCAGACGTCATCAATTTCTGGGGCCATCAACACTTGCGTCATATATTTTTCTCACCATTGATGACTACCTTATTCGTCTATTCCATATGACCAAACCATGTAACCAAAAATGTATTAAGATCAGCTTTATATTCTCTGCCGTTCATTCTTTACTCTGTCATAAATAGATCTGTCGCATATACACTTAAGTGATCTCATTTCCACTACATTCAGTCTACTTTCATACATCAGTGTCGGTATCAGGACTTCATCGTGAACCGCTAGTCTCGCCGCGGTTGACAAGTTCCCATTAGCTATAATTCCATTCAAAGCGCCGTTCACTTTGTTCCCTGAAATCACCCTCCTTTCAATATTTTTCTCAGTCTTTCCATTTCTATCAAACATACTTCTCAAATACACAAACTCATCTACCTAATTTGACTATTAGGCTATTATAAGTTTCACCACGAACACTATGTGAAGAGTGCTATGATCAAGAAGAAGAAATTTTAATTGCTGCCGGGCTGTACAATCGGTTTAGTTTGATCGATAGGTGACGACAAAACGCGGGTTAGGTTAGGTTAGGTTAGGTTAGCGACCTAATAATATTACTTTTTGTACATCAGACGCATACATTGCCCGCATTATTGCCGCCCAAACTTTCCAATTTTTAATTCGACGCAATGTTTTTTTAACACTGTAATGTGCCCTAATCAACGGCTCGCCCGGTGCCGGCACCGAGCGGTCAATTGACCCGAATTTGGCACCAAATTGGCCTGAAAAGCGCTGCCAATCAATTGGTTCCTCCCTGCGGGATTAGCTGATGACGACACGAGGGGCGGTTCAGCACACAACAGACAGATCTGACAATTAAAAGGTAAAAATTTACTAAAAATACGTGCATGTAATAAATAATGCGTATAAATCACAGACCAGTAAATTAATAGACATGTACGTGTGCATATATATATTCTATCACATTCTTGGTATAAACTTAAATCCGATAGTTTATGACACATTTATGCAAAAGTAAAAGTATTTACTCTTCGAAAATTAAATCTTTGTGTAAACAATGCGTATTTTTTTAATTAATCCATATTATATAGTTTAAATTAATTAAATACAAATTAAATGTATTAAATAGAAAGATATACATGTAAAATCAATTTTATCGAAAAATATTCTTGTCGCTACCGGAATTCGAACCTGGACGTATTCTAATCATGGAAACGTGCATTAACCGATCATGCTACAGCAATACAATTCATTTTTATCAAATTTTGGACACATTGATACAACTTATATATTTATTATTAAGGCGAACATATTCTTATCGTGAAGTTGTAATTATTCAGAACAGACGGTCTGTGATGTTTTAAATACAAATTTAATGTATTAATTATAAATATATACATATAAAATCAATTTTGTCAAAAAATATTGTTTTTGCGGTACCGGGATTCGAACCTGGATCTCTATTTCCAATCCGGGGAAGTACACTACCAATTGTGTTATAGCGCCCGGTAGCGCAAAAACAATATTTTTCGACAAAATTGATTTTATATGTATGTATTTATAATTAATACATTAAATTAATATTTAAAACATCACAGACCTATGTTCAGAATAATACAACTTCACAATAAGAATGTATTCTCCTTAATAATATAAGTTGTATCGATGTGTCCAATATTTAATAAAAATGAATTGATAATTCTGGCGTCTGCAGTCGGTTTACTCAAAGGTATTTGAGATTCCGTAAAAACAATGTAGATGGCTTTCAAATAATGGAACGACGGATGTATTAATTTGAAAAAGTGTAACATATAGGTTCGAAAATTTGTCATGAAAAATACTGGCGCTATAACACAATCGGTAGTGTACTTCCCCGGATTGGAAATAAAGATCCAGATTCGAATCCCGGTAGCGCAAAAACAATATTTTTCGACAAAATTGATTTTATATGTATATATTTATAATTAATACATTAAATTAGTATTTAATTGTTAAATTTTCATTCCAATCGAGTCTTATATTTTCGAAAAGTCGCGGAGCTATTTGATGGCATAAGTGACACCAAAATGAAAATATTGGACAAGAAATTTGCGTTACTTCATGTCTCTATATGTGGTGGTCTGTAGAATAGATGTAGTTAAAGGAAGATTTAGCATTATATGGTATACCTCACATGCATGCATAAACATAACCACAAAATCAATACACTTAGTTAACACTCAGTTGCCAAAAATAAATAAATATTAAAAATAAACTAAATTAATTTATTCTTTTAAAATTAGCAATATTATCTTTGTGGTTAAAATTCATATTTTTATTTATTGTCTTTGTTTTATTAACTAAAACATATATTATTGTTTCTTCGTCAGAATCCATATTTAAAAATCTACTTTTAAAACGAAAAAAAAAATTTAGTACCTAATTCAAATCATTACTTAATACAAATTTACTCGAATAATTTTTAGGAAAAAATTTTAGAATGGGACTCGTAATAAAATTTAGTTGGTTGTTTATAATTTTTTGATTAGTTTTACACGCTTTATTTATCTCCATCGATTCAAGATGTATATAAACTCAATTTAATGGTTAATAAAACAAAGATAATAAATAAAAATATAAATTAATTTAAACAATGTTCTGAAATTACAACTGAATTTAAAAAATACAAAATTCGTAAGCAACCAGTTTTGTTTAGAAATAAATAAAATAAAAGTACCGGTTGTGTATCGTGCCAATGCATCACAACAAACTTCTCAAATAGAAGGGTATGAGGCAGTTTAAGAGGCAATTTATTTGGGCGTGCTAATCATGAACATTGGTGACAGTGGGCAGAAAATCTAAAACTAGCTAAAGTTGCTATGGACCAACTTACGAAAATATGTATAAACAGAGACATCAAGCAAGGAATTAAAATTATGTTAATGCATGCAGTGGAGATTTGGACAGTCCACAAAAGCAACAAATCCCACCACATGATATAGATATGTTCCCGAATATTATCGATGGCTTCATAACATAAAAACCTATCTTCATATTGTCAAGTTTTCAGAAGAGAGGAAAACGAGGAAAACAAAAAAAAGTATTACGGATAGAACCGTTTATCTTGAGCAAATCTGCATACTTAACTCAAAAACGCATTTTTTATACATAGGTTTATGACAGAGTAAATAATGAAGAAATAATGTAGAGCTGACATTGATATCTAACAATAAATACTACACATATACAATATAATATAATATAAGATAATGTAAAGCTGATCTTAGCATAGTTAATAAGATTAAGAAAGAATCATTGGAGTGATTTGGTCATATAGAACCGACGAATGAGGAGGTGATGGTAAGAAAGTTGTATGACGCAAGTGTTGATGGCACCAGGAATAGAGGACGTCCGCGGAAGACTTGGCACGACCAGGTATACCAGATACTGGAATATGGTCCTGTTAGAAGCCTCAATAATCGACAGAGGATAATCCTTGTATGAGGAGATGAATGAAGTGTCAGAAAAAAGAATGTGACGCTCTATCCTCTCTTCCAACACGACATTTCAAACGCTTCCAATATATGTATATTTTTTTAAGAGAACACATTCTTATTGCGAAGTTGTAATTATTCAGAACATAGGCCTGTGATATTTTAAATATATATTTATTTTTATATATTTTAAATATTTAAAATATCACAGACCTATGTTCTGAATAATTATAATAACAATAAGAATGTTTTCTCCTAAAAAAATAATAAAGTTGTATCAATGTGTCCAAAATTTTATAAAAATGAATTGATAATTCTGGCGTCTACTATCAGATTTACTTAAAGGTATTTTGAGATTCTGTAAAAATAAGGTAGATGGCTCTGTCAAATTATGGAACGATTAAATGTATTGATTTCAAAAAGGTAACATATAGGGTCGAAAAATTGTCGCTAAAAATAGTGCCGCTGTAGCTTAGTTGGATAAAGCACCTCCCCCGGTTAGGGAAGAGATCCAGGTTCGAATCCCGGTAGCGCAACAACAATATTTTTCGATAAAATTGATTTTATATGTATATCTTTATAATTAATATATTTAATTCATATTTAAAATATGTATTTTTAAATTTTTACGTCAAATTCTAACTTTCGTATCCATATATTACTTTATAAGTATACCTTAATATTTATATACATTTTACTACTTTTTTAATTGTACATTAGTAATTAATATCGTCATGTATTGTAATAACACAAATATTTTTAATTACTTTGCAGTTTTAGAGTAAAATGGTTTATGTCAAATTAGGTTAAAAATATTTTATTAGAAATTAAAGATTGTTTTTTTCGTAACTTATTAACGGTATCTCTTTTACATACCTTATTTTATAAAATTTCAAGATTTTGTGTGGCGTATTTAAGATAATATTTCAATAAAAATTTTAGAAAATAGGTATAATATACCTGTATAATTACAAAAGTGGTAAAAACGTTTGTTATAAATGGCATTATAATTGTTAAATTTTTTGCACAAACGTCCATAGGAAACGATTAAAAGATTATATTCCTAAGCAGGTTGAGATTTTTTGCTTTACTCGGATAATAACTCAGAAAAAAAACCTATTTTAAATTGACATTAATCCACTGGAGCGATTTGAAAAATACAAAGGCGGAGCGTGCGAAAAAAGTTCATTCTAATGGATCATTTTGAGATCTCATCGTATTATTTTTTCACTCAGTCTAGAGCAGTCTAGAGATTGATTAAATGCGGTCCTGAGGCGAAACAACTGTCATAACATACATATCTTGATAATGCCGAATAATAAATTTGGAATTTAATTATTTGCTTGGCACTTGTGTCGATCTGTGAGGCGATCGCTTACACAGGTGAGAGATAAGAATGTGAAATAAATACAGAGAATATATTATGTTATTATGATACGTGTGTGAGATGCTGTCATCCGATGGTGGTCCGATTTCGGAAATTAATGAATGGCCCACGTAATTGCACAAAACGATTGCTCGGAAAATTTATTATAATGGCCCCTGTCCACGGAATGAGACACGGCGAGATGTATCTCTGAGATTTTGTTGAGATAAATATCAGTACTATGAACACGTATTGAGATTGGTAGAAAGAGACTATTCTGAAAATGCGTAATGCATTAAATTACATAACATTATGTTGTAATTGCAGCTGGGGAGATTAAAATTCATTCGCTTAACGTACGGAACATAGATGTCCAATGGACTGACATTTAACGTTTGACGTACAACGAGCGAGAAGTGAAGCGCAAGATGGCAAATCTCTGAGACATAGGAACTGCAAAAGCCGAGAGTTGTTTTCACAGAATCTCATGATAAAAACCTCCTATAAAAGTCTTCCGTAGATACGGGCCATAATTCTCTGTCAGTGTATTTTGAGATGTAATGAAATGCTAAACGAGATAAAAACGGTGATCTCCATGTGAAAAAATATTATGAAATATACTTGAAATAATTAGAATACCAATTACGAGATAAATGCAGTAGTTCCGTTTATGTGATTTTGAGATATCGATGAAAACGTTTAACGGTAATATACAACTGATTATTAATGGTAATAAAATGAGATTATTATGATTTATTCACTAGAATATGAATCTACTTAATTACGGATCTTTTTAATAATGATAAATACCAACTTTTCACTAGGGATTCCAAAATTACTGCCATTATCATTACTGGTAATACCAGTATTGCAGGTAATAAGAAAAAGTAATTCAATTTCAAAGGTGTCGCTATATTTATTAAAATTCTTATTTTACACGGTAATTGAAATGGTTTTTTATTTTAATTTATTATTATATTACGAGTTTGTTTTCATCTTTTATAAATTAGTGTTGGAAATATGAGGAAGAAAGGAAGGCACTTACTTTTTGTCTGCCGGATGCGGGTTCATTGATAGATTCCTCTCCACCACTATTACAAGCGTCGCGGAGTGTCTACAATGGTAACACTCGCGAAAAGGATTATGACGTATAAGCGGGATTATAGTAAGATTAATTATAAGCATTAGCGGAGTAAAGCGGAGCAAAGCGACGGTAGTTATCCGCACAAAAGTTCCTAGCGCACTGACTAATCACTGCAATTTTTTTTTTCTTCCTTGTGCTTAAGGATAGGTGAAGAAAAAAAAGGGAAGGCGATTTGCATGTTAAAATTTAGTAAACCGCAAATAGAATGTATGCATGAGGCAACAAGTCAAACGCCAAAAAACTTAAAAGAATTCAATTAATATTAAACGGCGCTAACAATTAGACTATTACACAATTAATCTGTTATATATATACTAAACATTAATTCTATATGAAAAAAATTACAGTAATCTATAAATGCCGGGCGGCACAAATGACTTTCAATAATTGATACAAAAATAAATAAAAATTATTTGCGAACTTCGCGGGAAACAGCTAAAACTCGTTTACCAAAAATTTAAAACAATTCGTCCAACTAGTGTAGAATCTGAGAGAATATTTTCTTCTACGGGTTTGATGTACAATAATATCGATAAAACAGAGTAAATTATTATTATATTAATCATCCAGTTTCTCCGAATTGGTAAGCAGAGAGGTTAAAATGTCACACTCTTCTGTCCTGGCGCACTAATTTTGCCTAGTCTACTTTTATACATCTTCTCATGTACGAGTACTCTTCAGTAATTGGAGCTTTTACAAATCACCTGATCATTCCAGGTCTTTCGTGGATGCCGTCTGTGTTTGTTGTTTTCGACACTCGTCTCAAATATGTTATTTAACATCCTCTCCTCGCTCATACGGTCCACATTACCGAACCATCTAAACGACCCTCTTTTAATTATATCGACTATGCTAAAACAGCTCTACAATCACTTCTAATTTATTAATATATATATACTCGTACATGCAGTGGCGTGCACCAGGCATGCGATGGGTATTATCACTAAAAGCGATGGGTATTATTATCATTAGATGTTGTATTCATCATTCACTCCTTCAGAAGCATGTTTTAGTGTTAGGATAGTGTGTATTATTACTATTATTCTTGAGAAGTTTTACAAGTTATTAACTAAATTATAATACAAAATAATACCACGTTTAATGTGTTTTGGAATGCATACAGTCAAGTCCGCTTCGATGACACGCTAGCGACGTTTTGCAACACGTTTGTTAAAGCAAAAACGTGTATTCAGAACACCCCGCGGTGCGACAGTTGCGTTTAGTTCATATACGTATGGAACAGATTTTGCGAAAAAAACACATGCGCAGCTTTATTTGTCAATTTTAAATTTTTCTGATAGTTAAACGGTTTTAGTTAATACCTTAACATGAGAACTGAATTATTTTCGTGTAGATCTACATACTTAATACTCAATATGTCAAATGAATATTTAATTTACGATCATAGTTATGCATAGCTTTTTTGATTGTATAGAGTGCACGCCCCTGCGTATATGTATGTATATGGGATACAACGTAATTTGTGAACAAGATAGCTTCGTTACATTTTTATCAGATTTTGAGTAGTCTTTGCTGAAAAACTTCGTTAACCAATCGGATATAGCGGTAAAAATAACACTTTCACAAATAGACGACATCTATGCGATCCTTGCCAATATCAAGAGGTTTTTTTTTTTTGCTTAGGCATGAGTGTGTTATTTAATCCATCATACTGAAGTGAACTCATTGCATTTTGCAGATATTTTGACCTATTTATCAAAATTTATTTTCAGTCAGGAGTCGTCCGTTCCTCCGCCGCGCCCAGTAGGTATTACCTGTGCCGCCCAATCGGCCCCTGGGCGCCGCACCCCCGCGCCCCCGCACCGCAGCCAATAATGATAAAAGCCACCTGCCCGTACTTAGGGAAATTGTAAAGTCAAGGTCACTGGAGCAAAACCGTCGCGTGATTAACTACCATAGAAGCGCTACAGCAAAGTGAATTTCCGTTTCAAAATCGATCATTGGCTCACCTTATCGTTCAGATCAAGGGCTTTTAACGTAGAATGTGCTTTTTCAAAAGCTTCCCAAATAAAGTGAGTTGCAAAATTTAAAAAAAAAAAACGTGTTGAAAAGGTGCATAACATTTTATAGGAAAGAACAGGTGAGAATGTTATTTCGAGTATTTAGTATATTTGTAGAAACCAACAAAGGAGAAATATTTAAAAAAAACAAAACAAAGTAAAATGCAGATGTTTGAAGAAGCAAACAAAATACAAGACGCGCTTGTGATCTAGTAGTTGCGACACTCGCCTAGTGATTTAGTGATCGGGGGGTTTGACCCTCGTTCCAGGGGGTGATCAATTTGGTCCTGTTTTCACAGTACAAGTTTGAAAATAGTAAGAATGTTGATGTGACACGTATCTCTATTTGTTTTAAATAATTGTGGTCATTGCCTTCATTCGATCGATAAAATATAGTTAGAGATTCAAACAGAAAAAATACTGATTTCTAAAAGTTTTCACAACGAGAGAAAATTATAATCTTTCACTTTTTGGGTAGCTAAGTAGCTACATAACGAAAGTAGTTTTGAAATTCATTCACGTTTCTCTATACCGGTGCACCTACGCACATCCCACGTTGCAATGGTAAACATTTAAGACCCGTTTTCTTATCATTATCTTCTCAAAACATGAGATAATGCAATTCCTTTGGAGTGAATGCAGAGCGATCTCGTACAGCCGGAGTGGACCGAGTATGTTAGTAAAACAAACACTCGGATGCTGCACAATGGAAATTGTTTCTTATCTAACGAGATGATTGCAGTTGGAAGATTCATGTATGACGAATGCACCCGCGCAAGAAAACTGTGCATCTCGTACGTAGTCTCTTAAGCTGTGCGAGTATTGACGTTTACGAGGGCAAGTCAAATATTATCTACATTTTTCGTTCTACAATTTATTTACACAAAAGTAGGATGATTTGCAGGGGCGTGCACTCTATATAATCAAGAAAGCTGTGCATAACTATAATCTTTGCGAAAAATATCTAAAATAAATATTATAATCACTTTGGATTAAACTCCGTACCGTTCTTAATGCAAACACGACTCAAATTTCCGAGAGATTACTCTTCTGTGGACACGGGCCATTAATAAACTGTGGATGATTGCGTTCGCGTATTATTTTATTATAAATACAGTAATATCGACGAGCTATATTACCGGGCGTGGCTGAGTGAGCTCTCAAATCTTTGGCTATTTCTTCTTCTATTTCGTGACACAAACCGCTTTATATCCAAATTATATATGCACATTTAGTCACGACACAAACCTCCTGGAACTTGCTCAAATGACTATTTATTTATTTTTTAATTAAGAAGAAAAAAAATTTGCTGTGAAGTTGCATTTTCAGAATATATAATAATATATTCTATTTAAAAATAGAATAATAGATATATTGATTTGAAATATTACACAATATAAGTTCAAAAATTTGTCATTAAAGTATTCAGTTGCTACAGCGAAATCGGATAATGCGCTTCCCCGGATAGGAAGTGGTCCAGATTCGAATCCCAGTAGCAACGAAATACAATTTTATCAATTACAAAAACATATGGCAATATCGACTTATGACGTAGACACGAACTCCTCTCGTCAATCTTACATCTCGTACTATTATGTCATCTTACTAATTTGACTTGGATCACAATTCGAGTAATGCACAACCCAGCTGTGACCGCGGGGGGCAGTGTCCAGCCGGGCACGTCTAAATTCCACATTGCACCGTCGCCGGAGACGGGGCCGGGGCCGGGCAGGCTTCCTTATAGGGGGCAGGGGGCATCTCCCGAGCACTCAGCATCCAGCCTCCCAGCACCGCACCGCATCAACGCGCGATCATTCAGTTTGTCTTGCAAAATACCGTATTTATGCTAATTTTATTACCCACCTGAGAGGCTTTAAAAGTAATGTAGTGTGTTACGAGAAATAGTATCGACGGCAGCATGCTCACATTGAGACATTCCAAAAGCTGAATTGAAGCCCTTAAAACAATAAAAACCCGAAAATTACAATATTTTGGCCATATCAGAAGACATCTAGAATTATATCTGATCCTGCATCATATCATTCTACGCAAAATTTCTAGCAAAATAAATCGGAGGAACAAAAGAGAACAGTTTGACTGAAAATTCTTTGGCAATACATAGTTTAGGAAGTCTGCAGATTTGTATGGAGTCGAAATATGATATTGCATGCTGTGTCATAGCCTGGAAAATGATCGCGGAGAACCGAGTCTGAGACTAGACTGGAGCCTTGCTGAACAAGCTGCTACTAATAAAATAATGATCGCCAACGTTGGCGGACAGGCATTAGAAGAAGAAAATAAGCTTGATCTGGGAAAAATTTAAATAACTTGTGTTTCGTGGTTTCGCAAGATGAGACTCGAACTCTACACCACTTGATGAACAGGCGAGTGTCCAACCGTTAGACTAAACAATCATTCATTAAAATGTGATAAATCGTGTATCATTAGACGATAATTAAAAAATATTATTATATTTCTATGGGATTTCAAACTACATTCGGCTTGAGACTTTTAAGAGGACCGTCCGTGTATAGTCGTCTCACATGATATTGGAAAATTTAAAAAATATATTATATATAGACAACTATCAAATAATTTTTGTTCGTACCTAGTTCATGGTAAGTATCATATTTAGTTTCCTATCCGCTTCATAAAGTAATCAAAGAGAATTTCCCACCCATAGATCAAACAAGCACTTCCTTACATCTAATAAAAATAAAAATATCGCAGAGTATTGAAATTGATGACAAATATCAACATTTCTGACACATTGACCCCAACGAGAATTTTAATAGAAATAGATTTAAGCACTATTAAGCAAAATATCCAATCACGCAATCCCAAGAATCGCTCAGCTGGTTTGAGGCCTCTTCTTTGATGGTATTTTCGTCTAGAGTTACGGCGCCGTTTGACAGTTGCCGAACGACATTGAGAGATGTCGAGGTCAACCGACCCGAGAGGTGGCCGGGGTATTGAAATGTCGCGATCTTTATTACCGACATCCGTCCCCGTGGCCCGTGCCATCTGGGAGGACTTCAAAGGGACGATATACGCCACTGGTAAGTGATTAAATAAACATTTTAATAATGTTGCAATCTGAGTGCTTGACGGTGAATGGCTGCGAGGTGTTTTGGTGGAATATAAATTAGACGTAACGACATCCGACGAAACATTTGCTTTTTATTCTGGTTACACTCGTAACGGTAAAACGCTATCTAAGGACAACATTATAATTTATATATTTGACATTGATTATGATTTTTCAGAGGGTCCCCCAGTAAATATTGTATTTGTCTTGCGTAAGATTCACCTTTACCACGAAAAATTTCAAATAAAAAGGTTTTTGATCTCGCATGCTAAGCGAGTGCTCTGTCATCTTAGCTACTCCACTAGTAGACTGTGGTATCAAAATCTATATAGGTACAAAAAAATCAGAATTTTAGCGTTAGAATCTAATGCATTAATTATTATTAATTTTTTTTTTATGCATTTTTAACAATTTTTAATTTTATTTACAAAAGCCTGCACCACCTATCAATAAAGACCATTCATAATGGTATAGTTATTAGTATCCTTACTTATTACGCGGGTGACCAGGGCACGATTCTCCACCAGGAAGATTTTTATTTTATTTATGTAGCTGATTTTTTTCAAACTAGAAAACATATTTTTGGTAGGGGTGGTTTGATACGTTCGTCTGAAACATGTAAAGTGTTTCTTTTTCTCACGATTGTACTTAGGTTTTTCTGTATAAAAACAAACATATTTACTATTCCTAGTTTTGACATTAAATAAAATGTTACTTACTATTGACGACACAATTATGTAGATTTCAATATGAATACTATCTGTTGTGGCAACATTAATTTCATTTTTTTCGATCATGACGAACCACAGCTAGAAATGAAAAAAACATTTCAGTTGTCAGAAATTTGAAAATTTGACAAACTGTGACAAACAAATGGTTGCGCGGCAGAAACGCAATTATTATTTTTAAATTATGTCCAACTTGTCTCTCGCGTCCGTCCTGGGTAGGATTTAAATCGCTAATAATATATATAATTCTAGGAATGCAAGAAAATTCTAAAAGAAACTGAAGCATTACATTAAATCGGGTAAAGAATTTATTTTAATATGTAAATATCTTTTTCGGACGGGTTTTAAACACTAGTAAATAAATATCTATTTATTTCTAAATAAAAATTTTCGTCCATTCAACCGATAGATCGAATGTGAAGATTGTTTAAAATTGTTTTTTAAACATGTTGTTGCTATTCATATAAAAAAATGACTTGTTCCTAACAGCGAAACACACTTCCAGCGTATTCATATTATATATTCATAAACATCGTAAAATATTTAAGGATGCAAATATTATTAGGTGCTTTAAGCACAAACGCCAAGTTCTCTATGATTACTGCAATCTAACCCCCCATCTTAAACGTGCTTCACGCTTTCTTTAATATTGTTTTTTTTTCTCTATTAGATAAATTATAGAGATACGGATTGCCTTAAAGAAATTAAATAACCATTGTGGTTGAAAAACAATTTGATGTCTTTTAATTTGCCTTTTACGTCTTGCGGGGACAATTATGCCTCCACTTCCTCCTTTTATCGTCGTCATCTGAAAAACTGTGATGACTGATTACATTATGGACAAAAAAGGTAGAATAGGGGACGCGGGGGTTGTATGAAGCAAATTCAGATACTTTATTTTCAAATATATATGTGTGCATTGTAATAAATACTAATTATGGGACGACGTCTGCTGTGGGTCCTATAGATAAAAATTTTCATAAATAATAAAGCCTTTCATAAATGGTCAAGCTATGCACCCCGAATTACTTTGGCTATGTTGCGCGACTTGTAATTCATGGCCGAATTGAGGCGTTTTCCCAAATGATCCCTAACTAGGTAGTCGGGCCTGGTCAGCAATAGGTATCGACATATCAGGACTGGTGAAGCGTCAGACACAGGTGAAGCGATTTAGAAGAGGCATATCACATCATTACCTTCTTATTAGTTCTCTATGAAACACTGACCATGAGAAAGTTACTATTCTTATAACAATACTACGTAAGCGGATATATACTCTAAAAATGTGGTGCTAAATACAAATGTTGAGCAACGTCTATCCTCAACTATGAATCTCTGAATTCTCATATTTTGTCCATATCATTATACTTGACGACACCATGGAAAATTCATTGGCCAAAATGTGAGTAAAAGGAACAAGATCTCTTGGAAGGTCTCCAACCGATGGGCCAATCTGGTTAGAACTTCGATGCAGATCTGGATGATGACAATAGATCATCTACGCAATCATCAGCAATATTTAGCAGCACGTCTCATGATCACTCTCACTGAGAGTAAAACGAAGAAGTAAAATAAATATTCGTACTAATGTACATGTGGCGTACAGCCACAATAAGACATGAATGGTTCGCCGATCTCTGCTTCTCTCAACTGGTGATGATGATGATGAGGTCAAAGGAAATTAAATACAAAAATATGTTATTTCTAGGGACACTGCAGCGAGAGAATCGAGAATTCATTCCCGCTCGCAGTGTTCTTGGTTTTATTTGAGTTACAAACAGTACATTCAATTCATTTATATTTGTCTCACAACGGGCACCAGGAAGATGAATTTTATCAAAAAATTGTTTGCCGAAATCTATCTCACGTTTTCTGGCGCCTCGCTGATGATTCACCGTACATATATTTTTAATAACTGTCTTGTGTCTTTATCATATCATTTTATTGGCTTCACCTCTCAATTATGTGAGATATAATACATATATGTCGTTGTGTGTCATAACGACGAATGATTGAGAATCATGGAGAGGCCTTCATTCAGCAGTGATTATAATATGCTGTGTAGATTTTTACGGACATCAGGACATGATAAATTGCTTATAGAGTATTCCATGGCAGAGGTGCAAAACGACAAAAAAAAATTATATTGCCAATTTTGCTTCTTAAATTGTATTTTCACCCAAGTCACTTTATTCTAAAGCAAATCACGTACGTCCTTAATACCTATAATATAATTGAAAAATGTTAGAATAATCACAGATTTTACAATAAAAGGTTTTCTTGGACAACGGTAATAGTTTTCAAATGATTTCATTATCAACTGTAAAAATTGTTAATAATATCACTAGTAGATATAAAGTATGGATTTCATATTTATGGGCTTATTTATGGTATAACATTTATTATAAAAAATGATCACTTAGATGGTTTGGTTATATGGAACGGATGAATGAGGAGAGAATGGTAAGAAAGATAAAGAGTGTTGATGGCACCAGTAGTAGAGGACGTCCGCGGAAGACTCGGCACGACCAGGTAAACCAGATACTGTAAAACGGTCCTGTTAGAAGCCTCAATAATCGTCGAGCTCGTATGAGAATATCTATATCTATGAATGTGGATGAGGCGAGAATTGTGTGTCGGGACAAAAGAGTGTGACGCTCTATCCTCTCTGCCTACCCCCGTAGGGAAACGGCGTGATGGTACTTTAGCAAATCATCGGTAGCACGGTATACTGTAATTTACCGGATAAGAAGTGAACGATAGCAAGAATAAAGCGCTAATAAATACATATTAATATAAATTAATTAGGTTTAATAGTGGGTGCACTAGAGACGTGCGGCTCTTCTGTGGTTATTTATAGAAAAATACCCTCGTTCCAGGAAGCCCGCGTCTCCTCTACCTCCGAGCGCAATCATTACATCATCACAGCAGAGGCGCCACCTACAAATGAGTCATAACATTTTACAAAGCTGTGGACACGAATTTAGATAAACATATAACGATAGCCGATTTAATTTTAACAAATTTAAATATTTATTTATAATAAAATTATATTTTAAATACTAATTAAATGTATTAATTAGAAAGATATACATTATATGATCAATTTTGCTGTTGCTACCGGGATTCGAACCTAGACCTTTTGTCAATCCAGGGAAGGTGCATTAATCGACTATTTTTTATGACAAATTTTCGAACCTATATGTTACACTTTTCATATTAATACATCTATCGTTCCATTATTTGAAAGTCATCTATTTTATTTTTACTGAATCTCAAATACCTTTGAGTAGTCCGATAGGAGACGCCAGAATTAACAATTCATAGTCAGTTAATGCACCTTACCCGGATTGGAAAGAGATTCAGGTTCGAATTCCGGTATCAACAACAATATTTATCGATAAAATTGATTTTATATGCACAACTTTCTAACCGATACATTTAATTAGTATTTAAAATATCACAGACCTAAGTTTTGTACAATTACAACATCATAATTAGAATATGTTCTCCTTAATAATGGCAAAATCTTTTTGAATTACTACTTGTTTAATTATTAAAGAGAACATAACTATTGTGATGTTGTCGTTTTTCAGAACATAGTTCTGTGATATTTTTAAATGTATCAATAAAAAAGAATATACAGATAAAATCGATTAATTAAAAAATATTTTAGTTGCCACCCGGATACGAAATTGCAACAAATTTATCCGGGTGGCAACAAAAATCTTTTTTCCAAAAATTGATTTTATCTGTGTATCTTTCTTATTGATACATTTAATTTATATTAAAAATATTTCATTATTAGGGTTGCATTAAGGATTGAGTAAAAGGAATATTACATGTATTTTAAAAGGCACAAAAATAATGTAAAAATTCTAATTTACCATCATGTCGTAGGCAGACAGGACTGAGTGCAACACTCTTCTGTCCAGACACACAATTTTCGCCTCATGTACATTCATAAATCTTCTCATACAAGCTCGTCGATTATCAAGGCTTCTAACAGGACCATCTTCTAGTATCTGGTTTACCTGATCTTCCACGGACGTCCTCTATTTCTGGTGCCATCAATACTCGCGTATATAATTAAACACTTTGTCCTGGTATTAATTAGTCTTGGGATTAAAAAAAGATTTTTTATAAAAAAAAATTGATATAATAAATATATTTATGTAAGTAAATAATTAATCGTTAAACAAAAAAAACCGTAAATAATAATGAAAACAAGGTTCCAACTAACATTTTGGGCTAATTTGAGTTATTGAGTGAAATGGGTTCCTAATGTATTATTCTTTATTTCTTCCATATACACCAACTCTATTTAACGTATATTAAAAGGAAATAGCAAGAGCTCAAAGTTCCAACTGTATCAGTTATTTATTTCAATTTATGGATCGTTATTGTTCATTTACAATCCTTTTTTATAAATTGCCCTCATCTCACAGTGGTCATTGATAATACTGAAAATATACTAAGACCTTAAATCTAATCATATTTGCATACTCAAAACAAAATATACATAAATATATGTTGAAATTCAATCAACACTTCTGAGCTCATTATCTAAAAACGGTATCAGTGTCAGATGGAACCGTGTTATTCTGAGGGGTCGAAATACTAACTTGAATGTGAGAACTTTGTAATATTTTGAATAGTAGCTATACCCGAAGTAATAACAAAGCATCGAGTGCTTCATTATTTAGTCTTGTTCTAATCTGTATAGACTAGAAAGTTAACCCAAAACATTAATCCTAAAAGTTTCTGGATTATATGTACGTACTATAAATGCTGTAAATCAATAATTTAATGCTGTTGTGCTACCACGAAAGAGGTTAAAGGTAATAATTTAAATACAGCCCGTGTAAAAAAAACTTGTGAGACTATTAATTGATTTTTCTGATTAACTGGAGAAGGTCAGCGGAGATCGGAATGGCGACAGTTATAAATACCTGAGCTCCGTCATAATCTCCGATGCGTAAATCGAGACTGATGTCTCTCATAAAATACAAACTGCGCGGTAAAAGTGACGCTCACTCTCTGATGTTCTCTGCGACCCAAAAGTACCGATCGTAACTAAAGGTCGAATATGCAAGAACGCGATGCTGTATGTGCTGGACTGAAAACAGAAATATGGACAGTAAAGGTGAAGTGTTAGGGAATGTTAATTTGTATTTTTTTCGAATTTAAATTATTTTCGTATTTCGACGATTGTTCATTATTAATCATTTATAAGGTACCGCTAGTGGAGAAGTTATAACAGTGACAATAACCCAACGTGTGTGTGGTACAAAGTTTAATTGTGAAAATTAAACAGACAAGATAATGAGGAAGACCTCAAGCAAACGGGGAGATGAATGACGTCCGAATGAATGATATTAATGTTGACATATGTTAGCGTTTCCATAGTTGCACAATTCTGGTTTGCATTTGACGTTTCAAATTGTTTATAAAAAGTGTACAACGCTATTCAAGTAGGCGGGCAAATGATTTTGTTTTACGTGTCGACGTTCCGCGCGACTGTTTATTTATTATTGATAATTTGATTTCAATTTTGATTCGTTCGTAATTATAATTCGCGACCAATTAGCGAATCAAATGGACTCGGTCTGTTATATTCCAGACGCTTCCGCGCGCGATTCTTTTCGCGGTATATTATTTTAATTCGACGGCTGTTGCGTTAGATATTTTAGGCGGGGTTTTTTTTATCCATTTTTGAAGAATCAATAAAACTCACCGCGCCCACATGTGTTCTTTGACGCTTCACGCGTCATAAAACCGCGCTTATAAATCATTACAAATATTAAAGTCTCCCATTTGTTGTCCGCCTCTCGGGGGTAATAGTATAACGCCAGTTATTCTCGGAAGATAAAAATTATAATTATTTTTATCAATGGTCGATGATCGTAAAATTTACCATAAATAAACCATATTTTTTAAAGAAACATGGCTTTAATATAATAATAATAATAATAATGGATAATTTGTATAGCGCCATTTTCGTAAAAACTTTCACCTCAAGGGTGCTTTACACATTATACACATTACCGTTTATAGTTCTACAGTTATCTTTGTTTTTTTTTAAATTAAAAATCGTTATTTTTTGTTTCTTCTTAACTAAAGTCTCTGATGCACTGTTTCTTATAACGGAGGGCAAAGAGTTCCACGCTTTTGGGCCTGCCACTGCGAATGCCCGTTCACTAAATTTAGACCTCTGACAACGGTTGATCGGTTCTACAACCCTACCTGCAGCTGAAGTAGAGGCTGACCTAAGAGTTTGAGGCTTTATTGGGATACTAATAAAAATATTACGTGAACTTAAAAGGTTTCAAACAGTGTTGTGTTATCTGTGTATGAGGGAAGTGCATAGTGCTTGTGTAAGAAATAATGGGTCATCCTCGTCATTTTATTTGTTGTGTCGTTGATATTACAAAAGGTGTCAAACAGGGCTGCGTAATACCTGTACGAGGGAAGTAGTGCTTGATTAAGAATTAATGGGACATTCACAAAATGTGTCAAAGAGGACTGATCCATGTAATGTAATGTCTAGGTGTAATCCATGTACGAGGGAAGTAGTGCTTGTGTAAGAATTAATGGGTCATTTACAGCATTGTTTGATAATACAAAGATATCAAACAGGACTGCGTAATACCTGTATGAGGGAAGTAGTTCTTGTGTAAAAATTAATGGTTATTTCACATGAAAGTTTAATATTACATAAAGTGGTGTCAAATAGGGCTGCGTAATTTCTGTCATGGGGAAGTGGTGTTTGTGTAAGACTTAATGATCATTCACATCATGGTTTTATGCAAAAGTATCAAACAGGGTTTCGTAATGGCACCATGGCTATTTAAATCGTACATATTTTTTATTATAGATTATTTAACTTTGTTTATATAATATAATAACCACTTAATGAGTAATTTTAAAACATCACCCGGTTTCGGAAAATATAATTTCTTTCTTTAGGATGTCAAAATTAACCAACAATTACGTGAAAGAGCTGAAGAGATTGGAAGTAGGAAAGACAATGGGCGTTTTGATTATATCCTGCCTACGATATGCAGTGTTAATAACTAATAGTGAAGATAGTCTGCAGTACCTGGTGACTAAGATGGAGTGATAATTTCTGATGAATGTTATAAAACCGAAAGTGATGGTGATCGATAGAAATGAAGAGAGAATGAATGCTTTGAACGGGTGGATGAGTTTGTGGATTTGGGAAGAATATTTAATAGAGATAAGGTTGTGAAATATATCGAAAGGAGAGGGTGAGTATGGAAAATAAAGTAAACGGTGCACCAATAAGAATTTGTCATCCGAAGCAAGACTAGACGTACACAAATAGAGTGTTCGTGCCAATACTAATAAATGAAAGAAAAAGAAGCCTAGAATTGACAAATTAAGAATGAAAGCGTACTAAACACGGTTGAAATGCGGTCTGTATGTACGATATTATACCTAAATCTTTTTGTAGCATAATCGATAGAATTAAGAAAGGGTGGCTTAGATAGTTTGAACATGTGGAACATATTAGCGTAGAAAAGATGTTAAAAAAGTATACGAGGTGAGTATTAAAGACAACAATAATAGAGAGCATCCGCGAAAAATCAGTTGAACCAGATATTGAAGAACGGACTCATTGGAAGCTTGAAGTGAGCAAGCTTGCATTAGAAGATGTGTGGATGTGAACGAAGCAAGAACGCTAGGATAGAAGAGTGCAGCAGTGCTCTTGCTACTTCGCTTCAATAATTTATATATAATCTTGAAATCAGTAGCGTGCAGTAGGTATAGATATAGGTTATGTTGTTACCAATGATATTATATAATCATATGTAATATGTGTAATACAATATATATATACTTTTGTTTAACCAACATCTTAGGACAAAATATATTTGTCGTTTTTACGACCCTGCCATGTATTTATTTATAATTTTAGAGTACTATTAACACCAAATTTAAAGAACAATCATGAAATCAACAGGTTAAAAACGGTAAGATAGTAAAATACGCGAATTAGTAAAAGAAAAAGTAGACACTTCAATGATTTTCACACACTTGTAACCCTTTCTTATGTTATTCTGCTAATAAACAGCATAGGTAACGACTCCATACAAAACGGATCAACCGAAAGGAATTTTCAATTCAGCAAATTGCCATTTATATGACTAAAGTAATTCACTAGCTTAAAGACAGGACTGAGTAATGTAAACAGCACTATGCGGCAAATAAAAAAAGAGCGCCATAAGTACAGCGGTGAGTTTTTAGAACTAAGCAATTAAAGTCTCTACTTGTACACAGACGACACTAATTACAAAATAATGTTTTTGTTAATGTTAATCCAATTTTTAAATTTATATTTATTTCCCAGAATTTTTAGTTATGTACAGCTTTTTTCCTTGTATGCACTGCACGCCCCTGCTTGATATACTCAGGCTCACTTCAAAATCAAAATTATATTATTATACTTAAACAAATAATAGATATCTCATAGAGATGAAGTTATTTTTTATTAATAGAAAATTATGGAAGTATGGGTAATAATAGGGCTTACGACCTGTCTTCGGCTGGCTTAAGTGATCACTTTACACAATGTAACGTTCATTATTCCACCCAATCAACCTTCATATCTATTAAATTTTTGAAAGTTGTATATATGTTAATATGTGGAATCACTTCGAATACCACTACACTATCGCCGTATATGGATTAAATTTGATATTAATTTTCCCTGAAACAGCATATATGTCACAATGAGAATCTAATTTTTGTATTTGAAATTATTTAAAGCAATATTCTTTATTTGTAAAATGTTTTTAACACATTATACTAGAATACGCCTGGAAAATCAATATTTTTCAATTTTTATATATATTTTTTTTTTTGACCAGTATACTATTAGTAGTATTTGAATATGTCCAAGAACAGAAGAAGAAAAGGTCGTAAACTCTGTAATTACCCATACTTCGATACCTTTTCATAAAATACAATAAAAATAGCTTTGTCTATATATCTATTATTTGTTTAATAACAGTGCCATTTGTAGATGAATATCCAGTAATTGTGTATTCTTCGACATATTCAAATACTGGTTATATTATACTTTGTTGGAATCCGTTCGAGCGTGTTATACACGCTTACCATACAGCCAAGTTCGTACTACTCCGTGAACATTTATATGACTTCATTTTATTAACTGTTTCAATATATTTTTTAATGTTTTACCTGAGCCTTTTGTTTTTACGTCATTGGTTTTATAGTCACCATTTTGCTTATCGGATAAAGCCATAAGTGTAATTACAATATAGTGATAGTTTAAAACTCTCTACATAGTCTCAAAGATGTAAAATAACACTTAGACTCACTTCGTCCTTTTCAGTCTCCTTGGCATATTCGGCCTTTAACCCAAGGAAATACTCGTAGTAAGGAAATAAAACTTCCTCATAGTTGTATTTATTTAACAATACTATCCTCATGTTCTGGAGACTTCTATATTTACAGACTTTCGCGTGAGCTGTTGTGGAGATTGTTCTCGTTCTGCATCCTAGATGTCTCTCGAGTTAGGCATCTTAAAGCACACAGTACAGCCACCGAGAAATCAATTTCAATAAATATGCGATGATTGTCCATATTTCTATTGAATTTAATGAACCGTTGACAAGAACGATTTTACATAATTTTTCGTGTTTAACGGCCAACCTGACCGCGTTGTAAATATCTCTCGCTAATGTGAATTCCGTCAAGTTCACACTTAACCCGTGCACGTGTGCTTTTAGAATTATCTTTAATATCAACTCCGTAACTTTACATGCAACACCCACTCCATAATAATTATATTATATTGCTCCATATGAATGCGTTCGATATATTAAAATTACGCTAGCAGAAATATTGCCAGCATTTGCAAGGTAATGGTAGCTTCGACCACGGATGTTGTTTATGTAAAACAAATTTTTCAATGTTTAAAACTTAATATACTATTAAGGGAATACATTCTTATTGTGAAGTTGTAATTATTCAGAACATGGTGGCTTTCAAATAATGGAACGACAGATGTATTAATTTGAAAAAGTGTAACAATATATAGGTTCGAAAATTTGTCATGAAAAATACTAGCGCTATAACACGATTGGTAGTGTACTTCCCCGGATTGGAAATAGAGATCCAGGTTCGAATCCCGGTAGCGCAAAAACAATATTTTTCGACAAAATTGATTTTATATGTATGTATTTATAATGAATACATTAAATTAGTATTTAAAACTTAATATTATCAAAACGAGAAATATTTTACTACAGTACAACTTACCTTAACCAATTAACGCAAAAAATGCCCAATCGGACATGTTTTACCGTTCCGGTGATGGTGCGCGTACATGTGCCACCTGGCGACAGATTATATCCGTTCGCCTGCTTTAAATCTTTTTTTAAATGTTTAAAAAACTGTTTGTATTCTAGTAATATAGTATCACTACAAAAGTATATATGGATTTCTTGAATAAATAAATATAAAGTGAGTGGTTTGTGTCTTAGCTCGATTAAATTCAACTAAAAAAATTACTGGCTTGGAATTTAAAACCGCGGCCACCAGATTCGATTCTGATTTTTTGGCAAACCAACACAAATGAAATGTTTTTTTTTCAAGTTCACTATATGTTGTAAAAATAATCAACCAACAAAAACCGTTCTTCATTTGACGTGCCATAGCAAAGGCCCGTTCACTGAACGTTGTCTTACAGAAGATAGCTGATCAATTTCAATTTCTGAGAGTTTGACGCATTCTATTAAGTTACCTGGCAGAACTAGAGATCTTGAAGATACTAACATACCATATTGCTGTTTCTTCGCAAGGGTAGATCTACCTACCCTTTCAACCTTGAAATGCATCATTTTTTCATATCTACTTACTCGCACACGTCAAAACTTTAAGCTTCCAACAATACTATGTTTTATCTAGGTCATGCCAGATCTTTCATCGTCATCTTGTGCTCATTCAAACTCATCATGAATTATCTCGACTTCTCACCAGTCAGATACTCCAAGTGCACCGTGTTTCTCTTCATCACCTAATGAGATCTTATTTCATTGGTTTCATTTCCCCTGCCTTTAAGGATAAAGGCCTGCCAAGGATGGATAGTTAGCATTTCCAAACTTCAGAGATTAAAAGAGTCCATTAAGTCATTATTTTATAAGACTTGCAAAAATATTTTAGGTCCGAGAGGGTTTAATGTGTGTTCCGGTCAGCGATGTCACGCAGGGAGCATCTCTCTCAGCTCGCAGCCCAGCCTCCGTGCGCAGCGCCTCAGGCCCCGACAGGTGGACCAGGACACACAGAGCCGGGTCCAGGGCCATACCGGGCCCACAGCAGGGTAGTAGGGTGATCTTAGGAGTCATTGATCAAAATAATACTTTACAATAGATGATACCTTGGAAGAAAATTCTGTACTGCTTCTATTGTCTTCCTAATAGTGATGAGAAAAAATGCTACTCTTGACTCACCGGTGTGATTGTGATTGGTATTCGATAATATCAGTGATTGAAAACTGTGACTGTGATCACAGTTTCTGATATCACAATTCACGATATAATTTTTTAAAAAACATAATTTTGAGCGTAATTATTTATATTATTAAAACTTCATTTACGTATTCTAGCATATAATAAATAATTAGTAGAAAATTATTGCACATAAAAAAAATAGCATAAACATTACCAACAAAATCATAAATTACGAAAAATCCGGTAGATGGCGCTGATTCAAGTGATAATCGATTTATCAGCTTCAGAAAATTAATATAATTTTTAACAAAAAAAAATTGAATCACGAATCTCGATATTCCAAAATATTCAATCACTGATAGTGAGTGTGATTTAAAGATATCAGTGATTGATTCACGGTTCGTGATTTTGAGCTCATCACTACTTCCTAATGTTCTCTGAGGCGACATAAATTTTGTTCCACATATGTATGTGAAATAAAACTCTTGTTTTTTATTCTACTCGTTTAATTTACTTGAGATGCGTTTCGCCTCGTAACGGCATTATCAATCTAACAATTTAACTTGTAAAATTGCTAAATTGATAATGCTCTTACGAGGCGAAACGCGTCTCGAGTAAATTAAACGAGTAGTATCAATTTCATATAATATGTGATTATAGAGTTCTACAAACTTACCTTGGAAATAGTAAACATTGTTCCAGCATCATCCGTATGAAATAATAGGTTTTTTTTAATGTTTCAAGAACACCGGTAAACTCTGAAACATATTGTCAAATAATTTTGTCTAATTACACCAAAATTATTTTGCCCATTAGGTATTTATTTCGTTTACTGTATATATTTATTTCTCCACTAGTAAGTATTAAGTTCAACGTTACTTCAATAAAATAAAGTTATAAAATGATACCATTATATACAACACAATGATATTTTAATAAAAAAAAATATACATAGATACACAACACTATATACTAGTGATAGTTAAATCGTTAATTTAACCGTTATTGTGTTCGATTGCAACAACTATAGGTAACTGATTATTTGTACTTCTTCTAGCAGTGGCTGGCACATTAGAAAGTAAACCTCCAACAGTAACTCCTTAGTTACTAACTTTCGTCACAATCACAGTCACATAAGAGTTTACCATCAATACTATATTCTAGACTAGGTCATTATCTTCATCGACAATTTTACACCCATTTTCGAGAATAGGCCTCTCGCAAACTTTGACATCGGTCCAAGAATCATCCTAAGACTGTTACACGTAGGTGTTGTCCAGATCGCTTCCATGCAAAGCCATCATTTCAGATCATCAGTCCACCGAATTTGTGGTCAGCTCCCACTGTTCAGCCATACACGCCACTGCAGAATCTTCCAGGTCCATCTACTTCAGCTGCAGGAAGGGTTGTAGAACCGATCAGCCGTTGCCAGAAGTCTAAATTTAGTGAACGGGCATTCGCAGTGGCAGGCCCAAAAGCGTGGAACTCTTTGCCCTCCGTTATTAGAAACAGTGCATCAGAGACTTTATTTAAGAAGAAACTAAAAACGCACTTTTTCAAAAAATCATTTCCATAAGTAAAAATAACGATTTTTCAATTTAAAAAAACATATTATGTGTAAAGCGCCCTTGAGGTGAAAGTTTTTACAAAAATGGCGCTATACAAATTATCCATTATTATTATTATTATTTATCTTTCATTCGTAAGCCACACTATATGACAACATTATCCCACTTCGGCTTGGCGATTGTTAATTACTTAAATTGAATATATATATAGTATGAAATAAAGTTGGCATAAAAAAAAACCATAACCTAGAAACAAATGTGGAAAGAATTCTTCAAGGTGTGCCAGATATTAAAGTTTTGTGATAAAGAAAAATATTTCGATAAATGAAATCAAAAATGTACAAAAATTCTTAGCGTGTTTTCTGTGACCGCCTCAACAATTTAATACATTTTCAGAATTTTAATTGATATAAATATATATACGTATGTTCACACATAATACCCGTGTAATAATAAGACTAATCTAAATGTACTGTTGTCATTTAATATAATATGCACCTACAGGGTAATAAAAAATATTACACAAGTTTGTTGTTAGGGGTGGGCCACCGACTGCTTTGCAATTCAAAACAAGAATGCAAGTAGCCTAATCTGCATAATTCACTATTACATACCTAAGTACATTACAAAAACATGTATTTAAACATCAATATGAATTAAATATCCTAATTAGAAAGATATACGTATAAAATCAATTTAATCGAAAAATATTGTTGTTGCGCTACCGGTATGCATTATCCAACTATGCTACAGCGGCGATATTTTAGCGACTAATTTTCGAACCTATATGTTATCTTTTGGATATCAATACATTTAATCGTTCCATTATTTGAAAGAGCCATCTACCTTATTTTTACGGAATCTCAAATACCTTTGAGTAATCTGATAGCAAACGCCAGAATTATTAATTCAGTTTTGTTAAATTTTGGACACATTGATACAACTTTATTATTAGGAGAACACATTCTTATATTTATATTTAAAATAGCACAGACCGTCTGTTCTGAATAATTACAACTTCGCAATAAGAATGTGTTCTCCTAATAATTAATAATCCTTTTTTTTCTTCACTTCCAAATATGCCGTTAAATTTAAAAAACCATAGAATTAACTCCGTCAAGTGGTGAACTTGGGTATCTGTCAAAAATATGAGAGGTTGTCTTGGCCTAGTCAAACGTATGTAACTTTAATCGAGGATCTCTTCTCGTGGCAAATCATATATCCATTTCTTCACCATCAATGGAACGTCTTATCTCATCTTATAAATGTATTTTTTCATGTATAAGTAAATGTATCCTGTGTATATTTCTAAGTGATTCACCTCATTTGTTTAAGTTGAGATTTTATTTCGCCAGAATTAAGAATATTTTATAATTTCAAAAAATTAATAAAACAGTAAATAAGAGAATTAAAATATAAGCAAAGTACACTAAGTATAATGTATACAATAAAAATAAAAGATTCAATAATTTGTATGTAAAATTCTTTATTATTATATTATGTAACTCTTTTCAAACGTACTACGTTGTTTATTCAAAACTTATCGGTCTCGTTAGCTGTCGCCAGACTTGTGCAATTTGTTTTATTTTTCAATTTCTCTCACATATGAAAGACCACTGCTCCTCATCTAGCTGCTTAATTTAAATAGGTGGTATTCGCTGGTGACGTGTGGTAATGCAGAGGTACTTTCTCGCGAATATATAACTAAGTAATGTACTATAAGTAATTCTAGGACGTGTTTTAAACACTAGTTGGAGTTCTTCTTTTAAATAGCCAATCTACACTTCAAGAGTGATTTCTGCCATTAATCAAGTTAAAACTTTATTTTATAAAAAAAAGTACCATAATATTATAGAATCGGAAATATTATATTACAAGTCAATACCATTCAAAAAAATTGCTATTATATAAATTAAATGTGGCGAGATGAAAGAAGATGACACAAGTTAACCGGGAGTTGAAAATTACCATTGACGAGATTACTATAAAAAAAATCTATGATCCGCAATAGACAGGCAAAAAAGATATGGTCAAGGGTTCCCTCCTCGGCACCACACTCACACATTGGAGAATCTATTAAGTTCAATCTGAATAAATGTGAGGCTACCTGGCAATGCCCAATTCTCATTCTAGAGATATTTGATATTGTCGCTAAAATGTTTAAGTCCACTAAAATGGATTTTGGGATATAATTAAAATATCGTTGTTAGAAATACCTGATTATTTCATAATCGATGAAAAATCATATTTTTATCAAACTTGTAATATTAATAACATTGGATAATTTGCACAGCGCCATTTTCGTCAAAAAATTCACCTCCAGGGTAGCTTCACAGATAAACTGTTCAGTCCTACACTATCTACAGGGTGGGCCAAAAAAAGTACATTACATAAAAATTAATTTAACTATATCAACAATAGCTTAAATAGTATACTAATTTACTTACTTACCTATATTACGTTTTATTTCGATAATTTCCGGTCGCCATATTTGATTATTAATATTCCCATTGTTTATATTTGTTTTTTCAAATTGTTGCCCAGAATGACAAAAATCACTGCATGAGACCGTATTATGATCAAAAATTTGCGAATTGAAGAACGTTGGGTTGTTAGGAAAATGATCAAAGAGTTTCAAAACAAAGCTTGGAGTAAAGCTAGATATTACAGCATAAATGGACAATACAGCAGGATGGAGCTCCATCATCACATCATCACATATAATTAAGTTTCTTCGTCATGAGAATGTTAATTTCATCGAGCCAGGCATATGGTCACCGAACAGCCTTAGATAGCACAGTAGATTATGCAATATGGGGTGTTTTGATGATTTCTGATTAGCTAAATATTATGCAAAAAAATGACATTAAGAATTATAATTAATTATATTATGTTTTGAAATAACTCATGTGTTACGAGATGTTCTCACTTTTTTTGGGCCATCCTGTATGTATTTAAAAATGATTTTTTTGAAAATATGCGTTTTTAGTCACTTTTCAACACTTGTACGACTATCTAAATGTTACTTTTTATTTAAAGTGAAACGTTCATTTAAAGATATCATACCTACAACGTTAAAATGTGAACAAGCAAAACAAATATCGGTAACGTGACAGCGTCGATAAATTACATATAACATTTTTCGAAATCCATTAAAAAATTAGGCGTCACTCTTTGCCCGTATATTTAAATCGTATTTTTGAAATTAGAACACGCGTCATAATTGCTTCACACCTGCACATACAAAAGCTCGTCCGCCGCAACTAAACACCCTGTCGATCGCGAAAGCGCCCGGCCAGGGGGCGCGCCGGGGAGGGCGGCGGTCGGGGGGCCCCGCACCTGCGATAAGCCTCGCCGCCTCCGCCGCGGTCCCGTGTCTCAGTTTCCCGCTGACGGCCGGACCAACAGCCGAGTCCTGTCTCTGCACTCTGCGCCGGTCGCGGACACTCCTTGCCGCGCCAAGTTCACGGCGGTCGTACCTCGGTGCGCCTGCTCCCCGCTCGCTATCTGTCAAGACTCGTCGTACCACCGAGCGTCCCGTTTGTGCTCGACCAAGTTCACCGATTCACTTCCTGCTGAATCATTTGTTTTCACTGTCATCTGGTTGTCATGAACAACTCAATCAGTGCCGTCTTTCAGCCGATCCGCGCTTCGATCTAAAGGGATCTCTACATATATTTAATCGGTGCTTTTGCGACTGTTCTGCTGCAGAATGCCAGTTTTGTTACTGGATCGTCCTCCTGTTGCAAAGGTGTCAGCTTTGTACATGTGTAAATCTCCGAATCGAGTGTCGGCTTTGTGTTAGGTAACTGAAATTACTTAATTAAAATGATAAAAACGATGTATTGACTATTACACTTAAAACTTACATTTTTGGCTTCTTCAATTTCATCTGTGAACTCCATGAATTATCAAGTCGTCGTGGAAACCTACTAAAATACAGGGTGACCACTGGAAGACTGAATGATATAAAACAAAAAATATATATATATTATTACTCAAGGTTTAATTGAATTTAATCAAAAAGTTTCACTGGTTGCTGGACATCATACATAGCCACTTTAATCTCCAAGCGACGCTCTATAACCTGCAAGAAATTAAAATAAAAAAGATCACAAACGAACGTGTTATGACTTTTTCAAACCCTTCAGTCTTTCAGCGGGCACCCTTTATAACACATATATCAAACCACGTTTTGAAATTGGCAGATCACTATTTACATCATTGACACGGGAGTTGCGCGTTGTATTCTAGACCAGTTATGCTCGAGTATACAACTCAAATTCTCAGAAAGTTGTGCAGTTTGTATCCGCCACCGCCTTCTTCGCATCGTCATCTCGCTGCTCTCGTACCGCTAGCCGCGAAGAGTTGAACTTGCGGGAAAATTATAGATTGTCACTTATCCGACATTCGATTTGCGACAGCTTCCTACCTTCACTCTGTCATTATTCAAAGGGGCATCTCGCTCAGCTCGGGGTTCGCGTCGCATTTCTCAAATCGGAATACTTTTTTTTGCGTTTCTTTTCAGTGCTGGAACGTGACTAAAGTTTCAAATCACCACATGTGTGCAATAATAATGGCGTCTGCTGTTGCGCTGACTGCACCAGCATTGTTCAAGACACCGGTGCTTATGAAATGAATAACAATATTTTGATTAATAACGCCAAAGGTCAAGTCACTGTTGACCTATTATTATTACATAACCATAACGCAAGTTTCAGGCATTTTATTTCTTACAAATTTCACCTCAATGTCAATGTCTAAACTACCATAATTGTTTCAATCATTTATAATGTGTAAACATAGACTCGCGCGTCCCCCGCAAAAAAAAATAGTTCTAGAACAGTCTAAGCGACTAAAAAAAAACATTACAATCTTTTCTCATCCCGGTAGGTAAATCATTATTTTTTTCCTTCCCCGTGAACTGAACACACACGCCATAAACACGAGAGTACTAATTACACGCTCGTTTTTTTATTCAAACCTAAAATACTGCACCTTTCATTCACACAAATAAAAGAAAATGTCAATTTGTTTCGACCTCCGTGGTAAGTGAGATAGCCAATCTGGCCGATATCTGAAGATAATCTTAATCAATTCGGCCCGCGGCGATAAATGGCTTTTTACAAAAAGGTTTCTTCGACGAACTTCGTAAGTCTGTAATGTATTATAATGGAAACGGATTGCGTTCACGAGAAGCGGATATTCGTGCATGTTGAATTAACATGTACTCGGTATGTAAAACGATACATACAATTCAGTGAAATCGATAAATTAATCACAGCCTCGTTAATGTGTTTAAATGCGCGATATCTAAACTCGGTCTCGGCGGTTTCGTTACATCGAGCAGTCTCGCTAATCAACGGTTAAGTTTTCAGATTCGCGAACTTCAAAGGATACAAGTCTCGGTCCGATCGGGTCACCTCGAGAGAGCGATATGAATCTCCCGCGATCGTCCGCAATTCAAGTCACGAGAGTTGCATTAAATCTCTGTTCTACGAAGTGGTTTACCCGCCTCGGTGAAGCTGAAGGCGTCTCGCCGTGAGCATGCTGCATTAAACACCGACATTTGCTATTGTCGGGTGGACAATTAAAGAGTGCCGCTTTGAAAACCAGATCTGTCGACCTATCACTGTGCAAACTTGATAAGTACACGTGCGTGGCTCATTTTCGTGTTGCTCGCGGCCAAAGTTTTTTCGAATCTGACATCACAGTGATAAGATAAGAAGTGTTTTTGAATCAATTTCTGCCCTCCGTGTCCTAGGGCTGTGGCTGTAGAAAGGTTGTAGTGCGAATTAGTGATATTTGTGAATTTTTGCGATGTTCCCCGATGAGGGACGAAGAAAGGGAGGAATCCAGAAGAAGGTCACAATCAGCGGGAACGGAACCGTCATAAGGTCGAGAGCAGACTCTCTGGAATCTCAGCAGGTTTGTAATCATTTGCATCTAGTTGGACCGCACAAAACTCCTCTATTTACTATACTTTATGATTGATATCAACAATTCATTTGTTTTCTTTAACCATAACATATATGATACGCCGAATACATGTAATGTCCTTAATCAAGAAACTCTTCGCGTCTCTACACTATCAACAGAACGGCATAACAACTTATATATATATAATAGATTTAACGTAACGTTATCGGTAAAGCATCTTACCGGCAATATACCGTTCCGGTAGTCCCGATTGTAACTATACATTTTCTATAAATATATTTCATCTATGTATTTTTCTAATTATTTTCATAGTAAAGATCAGTATTCACCCATGTCCGTTCCATGTCCCGAATACAACCTGTGTGTAGTTGTTACGGAAGGCCCGGGACGACGAGTGTACACTTCCGACTTAAGAGGCTTCCCACAGGCATCTGTGAAACGTATTCAAGCTATATGAATCTTTACCAAAACATAGTGTAGATTAAGTATTTCGATCGTAGGATGATATCTTAATTACATTCCACACAGGTATATTCATACAACAAGAACTTTGATTCTACCGCATTTAGTATCACAATGACATCTATTTATAATCTTTTATCTCTGAATTTTGATTATAACACTAATTGATTAAAATAAAAAGAAACGGAATACATGTTGCATATCACACAGTCCGTGGTATTGATATAATTCATATTATTTTATTATGCTAATCACAAACCTCAGTCCTTCCTACTTAAGATCACAATCAAATAATTTTAATCATATTATCTTATATGTATATTAAAATTCCAATGTCACGCGTAGGGAAATTTGAAAGGAAACTGATACACTACATTAATGTGAAGTGTCAATTTCATTTGAAATGTACAAATTAAGTGGATGCGTAACCTGAATGTATATTTTTCAATTATATATGTATAGTGAAATATTTGAAAATTTTGAATGATGTAAAACAGTGATATTTCTAAATACTAATTAAATGTATCAATTAGAAAGATATATTTAATCAAAAAATATTGTTGTTGCGCCACCGAGATTCGAACCTGGATCTCTTTCCAAACCGGGGAAGGTGCATTATCCAACTATGCTACAGCGACATTCTTTTTGACGATAAATTTTCGAACCTATATGTTACACTTATCGATAAAATTGATTTTATATGTTCTTTCTAATCTCTCTAATTAATACATTTAATTAGTATTTAAAATATCACATACCGTCTGTTCTGAATAATTACAACTTCACAATAAGAATGTGTTCTCCTAATAAGTGATATTTCTGATACCATTATTATATAGGTAAATTGTATGTCCGCATGATTTAAAGCATCTTTTTTTTTAAATGTCGTTGGTTATTAAATATTATTGATAGAGTTAAAAAAATGTTCATTGAGATGGTTTGGTCATGTGAAATGTATGAGCGATGAAAGGAAGGTAAAGAATAAGAAAAAATTGAAGGCAACAAAAACAGAGGGCACCCGCAAAAGACCTGGCATGATCAGATAAACCAAACATTGCAGAACAGCCCTGTCAAAAGCTTAATCACCAGATGAGAAGAGCATGAAAGTCAACAAAGCAAGAGTGATACACCATGACAGAATGTGACGTTCTATCTTCACTGCCTACCCTTGCGGAGAAACGCCATTTTAATTAGTTAAATGACGTCCTACGATTTTTCATATTTTTTTATATTCTATACAGAGCATTGATAATTTATGGTATGAAATATAATCGATCGGGCTGTCTAATAAGCCTTTGCAGTCTTTTTAAAAATTCTATTTCCCGCTATTTTGTTTTTTTTTTTTGTAACAAAAAATTACACATTTTTTCTGCTCTAAAACGTCAGAGTCGCTGTTTTACTGTACCTTATGGTTTTTCTTAATTTTTGGGTTTAACTAATGGAGTCTCAAGTTAAGAAAAACGAACATTTTCGATACATACTTAATGGTCATCCAGGAGTTCAACATCCCGGCACCGTCACCTTTTTTAGTCGCTCTCCAATCAAATGCGTGGCGTTACGTTCAACAACGACGATGACCTCAGAAATTGGCTCTATTACTATTTCTACACCAGACCAGTCGATTTTTATAGAAAAGGCATCGACTAATTGGTTGAAAGATGGGAGATGAAGTCCTGAACGTATCATTGATTGAAATGTTTAAAAATTTTATTTTGTAATAATAATTAAACAACTCAACATATAGATATGCAAAATAAAAAAATGCATACGTACATACATGGAAGCGTAAAACATATATGAAACAGTGGCGTTATGTGATATCGGTATTTGCGAGTAAGTTTGGTGAATGCAATATAATATGACATGAAGACGTCACCGTTGCGAATCTGCCGCATCCGAGACATCTCGCTAAGAATGTCCCTTGTCTCTTGTCCCCTTTATACGTCTCCTTAAAGAGTATTGCACTGCGGACCAGTTCGCCGGAGTCGGAGTGAAGTCGTAGTTCCGTTTGAATTTCACAACAACGACTTACTTTTTACTCTGTTCTGTACTCGTGGCGTTCTACTCCCGACCTTGCGGGTTTCTATTCGACTCCGGGGCCGGATATTCGTACCGTGCGGGGGTTCATTATTCATGGAATAGAGACGAATGGCCGGATTTCTATTGGTTTTCATTATCTTGCGCGGAGAAAGTTTGAGCGCTTTGTACGTTTTGTGAAACAAACGACTTAATTATCTCGAGGTGTAGTCAGAGCACGTATGGTTCTAGTTTGGATTTCAGAGATTGCGCCTCATTTCTGGCGTGCCGTTGGATGCTTCCACATATCTAAAATATTTTAAACGTGGCATTTCTCTACCGTTTATTTATCATTTTTACAGTTATTTTTGGGCGTACAATACTAACAAAATATTCAATTCGTATATATAAAAATGTAAATTACACGTGACCTCCTTTGTTTTGAGGGTTCATTTTTCAAAATAGAATGCTGCTGTAATATGAGTAGCTAATTATCTAAATTATCAATAATATTTCCGATGTAGGTAGTTAATTATTATTTTTACTTCTTCAACAACAGCAAAGTTACTGTGTGGCAACATATTATATCAATAATAAAAAAATCCCTTTGTTTACCCTACTGTATATTTATAGTTTTGTTTTTGTCTATGCTTGCATTTTTAATTTTAGTACACATTGTATCCTGAAGAAGTGACCATCGGTCTTGAAACGTGTTGATTTATCACAAAGTGTTAATTATTATTTTATTACAATCGTTTTACAAAGTTAAAACGACGTTTAAACTAATTTTATTCAAGTTTCAAGGTGTCGGTTATTAAAAAGCGTTAATGATTTTAATATGGAAGAAAAACTGACTTCCTACAACCGGTTTCAAACACAAATTTATAATATGAATTAAATATATTAATTATAAAGATATACATATAAAATCAATTTTATCGAAAAATATTGTTGTTGCGCCACCGGGATTCGAACCTGGATCTCTTTCCTAACCGGGGAAGGTGCTTTATCCAACTAAGCTACAGCGACATTATTTTTAGCGACAATTTTCGACCCTATATGTTACCTTTTTGATATTAATACATTTAATCGTTCCATCATTTGACAGAGATAATTAATATATTTAATTCATATTTAAAATATCACAGACCGTCTGTTCTGAATAATTACAACTTCACAATAAGAATGTGTTCTCCTAAACAAATTGCAATGTACATTTTTTTTTATAGAGAAACGTCTAGAGTGTAAATAGTTTGGGGGAGATTACGACAAAAAAAATTAACTGCAAAAACATTAAACATGTAGTATATTATTAAAATGACAGCCTATGTGTCTTATGTAATATATTACATATTAATGTATCCATGGTCTTATAGCAACATTCTCGAAGTATGAAAGGAAGGAGGAAGCACGACGCCAACACCACATCTCGAAGGCGTCGAGCATGTTAATTTATTTCCTTCTCAGGGTCCGCGTTTCGAATGTTAGTTCTACCCCTGCGAAAAAACGGCGTGACAATGAGTTGGTTCATAAGAAAGAAGGTTAATATAAAATAGTGACTGAACTCCGCCCTGTCCCATTATCTCATAAGTGAGCAATGAATGATGCATCACGCCCTTGTAGATTACCGCCGGTGATTTCGTGGAAGAAATTAATCAATTTCCTGATTAATTTGTATCGCCAGCAATGATTGAACAATTTTAAATAGTAATTTTAAAAGTGACATGAATAATGCGGTTAACCTCAACGTGCCATCCGTACCGACGCATCATTTCACGTTTCGTAGTAATTTTATATTACCTCATTTGGTTCGTTCGTAACAAAATATTAAACTACACGTTTTTATTGCGCATGAGTTGTTAATACGGTTTTTTGTTATACAAACTAATGCTACAGCCAACTATAAATATTTTTCAAATAGTCAGAGAACGCGTGCGGCCGGGTGCCCGCTGAGGCAACACGCAGTATATAATTGGCAACTGGTGACCGGCAATATGCAACCAGAGCAATCTTAATTCATCTCGTAGGTCAGAATATTACTACGTAAAAATACAGAGAACGGTGTAGATTGATTGACAGAATTTTTTTTCTATTATACCTTGTATCATCAACATCATTATCAGCCGTTTTTTATCCACTGCTGCATGAATACCCCCCACTTATCTCTGTCCATTATGCCACTGACGTTCGTCAGTCTAAAATGTAATAAGGGCGGACCCACCGCTTACCCACGACAGCTGTTCAATAGCGCCCCGCATATTGACAAGGCGATACCGCACAGCTACCAAAACAGGATTTGCCCTCATTGTCCCCGGTTGACTCACTTCATTAGTAAATAAATAAATAATATTTACAATACATAACATAAAGATAATATACATTAATACAATTAACAAGGCCGGGGAGCAGAGGGAAAGTAAAAGTTTCCCTTGAAGGGAGTACTCCCTTCAAGGGAAACGAGACGGCACAAAAGAAAAACATATAAGAGACTCACCCTCCACTCACCACTGCCGGCAGATTTAACCCACAAGAACAGTACATCGCAGATCATATTTGAGCAGAAGCTAGAAAAAAAAAAATAATGATGAAGCTACTCAGCAGCAGTATTTCTCCGGAGGAGGATCTCCCATCTGGAGACCCACACTCGAACAAAGGCCCTAAACAACTCCAGATTCCTGCTACGCTTGAGCAGATCGGAGTTCCTGGCGGAACCTCGATCTACTCCCTAGGTAGGCAGGTAAAAAGTATTCGACTCTAGATGACTATATGTATAGATAATCAGTAATATATAATCTTTATAAACTCTCTTGTAAATTCTTCTTCTTTTAAATAGGCGATCCACCCTTCAAGAGTGATTTGTGCCATTAATCAAGTTAAAACTTTATTTTATAGAAAAAAGTAGCATAATATTATAGAATAGGAAATATTATATTACACATCGTTCAAAAAATAACCTATTAAGAAGAATATCTGACAAAATATCACCTAAAATATTTACGGTTACTCTCGGTCATATGTTCAGGCAACTAAAGTGGGAGGAGAAAGACAGTTATACATATAATACCCATACCCGATGTTCCCTCTAAGATTTGGCATCATTGCACCATACAAAAAAATATATAGCGCGCATACAATTTTTAACAAGACTTCTTCTTCATGTGTCGCATTTTACTCATTTCTAAGAATGGCGACCTTGTTGCAGTATGTTGATTTATCCTGTGTAAGATCACCAACATTTTGGATATTGAACTGCTTTCTGAGGTTACACAGCCAAGATACCCTATCTTATCCCTATACCCCTGTATTATGAGTTGTAAAATATCATTTTTTTCTTTGCGGAGAATGTATCCGGGGTATACGTCTTTCCTCGATAATTATTATTAGTTATCTTGACTTATTTATGCGTCATAACACATCTTCATTAATAATATGGTCAACCCATAGTAGCCTTGTACTGGTATGGCAATGGTAACTAGCGTACAAATAATAGCAGGTTCTTTGAAATAGCACAAAAGATATCTTATGCGCACACTGTGATTCAAACATTAAAGGAACAATGCCCGTACCTATATATTTTTTTAATTATCCCGACCGATTTTCTCGGTGATATCGCGAGTTGCTAGTTGTACATTGCTCCAGAGTTCACACAGTTCCGAACCACACTCAACCTCGTGACCTTTCGAAGATTTGAGTATTTAGTGTAATATTTATTACTCCAATAATAATATTTCTTCAACCAAATGGAAATGAGAGACATAAATTACCGGAGAGAAATGAGTTCGTATTTTACGTTTTGTTAAAATCGTTTTTAATTTTTTATAATAAGAAATATTTTTGCCTACATCACATCTAAATGTTACGGTCGTGCAATTTCTTAGTGATAAATATCTTTTAATCAACAATTCTCAAATGAAATATTTGGTAGTTTTCTATACACGAAAAATTGCACACGCCAATGATTTTTTATAATACGCTTAGTAGATTGAAAATTATAATACCGGTTTGAGAATACGGACGTATAATATATAATATATTGTTAATATAAATTATTTCCTGATAGCGATTACTAAAAAGCAGTGGCGGCTCATACCCTGTAGTGTTTTTAATAACTCCCATGGCACATCACGCACGCAATGCAGTTCGCGGTAAATCGGCAGTAGGTTACAGGCGAGACGGGCGTAGTATAAAAATTGTGCAACAAATCTTAAGAATTTCTTATAGACTTGTGTATTCACGATGAGCTGCCAAATGTAAAGAAAATGATTCCTAGCCAGTGGCATATCTGCCGATCGTTGTGGGTTATTTAGGTTTGATGTCATGCTATTGTGATCTTTGTCGACCGATATTTCAGCTGGATAGATTACAATCCATTCTAAATGCGGCCGCGCAGATAATATATGAAGTTTGGCTCCGATTCCTTGAAAGAGTTGAATTTAAATTGTGCCGGTTGATGTACAAGGCGACACACAACATGACGCCTATGTATCTTCAAGAACTTTGTGTTCCAGACAATTTGAATGGTAGACGTCAAACTCCCAGGTCAGCCGCTACTTCAGTCGCAAGAAGGGTTGTAGAACCGACCTACCTTTGCCAGAAGTCTAAATTTCGTGAACGGGCATTTGCGGTGGCAGGCTCAAAAGCGTGGAACTCTTTGCCCTCCGTTATAAGAAACAGTGCATCTGAGACTTTATTTAAGAATAAACTAAAAACGCACCTTTTCAAAAATTCATTTCCATAAGTGAAAATAACAATTTTTAATTTTAAAAACAAAGATAATTGTAGAACTATAAACAGTTTATGTATAAAGCCCCCTTGTGGTGAAAGTTTTCACGAGAATGGCGCTATGCAAATTATCCATTATTATTATTATTATTGGTAAAACTTAAAAAATTTGGAGGCCCGCGGTTTGAACAACACTGCACTAATGATATTGAATAATGTATTCATATTGTATAATAAGTGATTCAATTTTTATTAATAAATATCTATTTTTTGTAGTATTTAAATACACGTGACATTTCAGATGATAAGCGCGCCCTCTCGCCGACCGCTCTGGTATCTCGTGCTTCGCATGTATGAGAAGTTGTATATTAAAATGATTGAGTTCGTCAAAACAGAGATATAGATAATTTGACTATAAAATAAAATATACACGTGCGTTGATCGAGAATCCACAGTCCATCTGGAAATACTACATAATTATGTGAATTTAGTAGTCCAGTAGTCCTTGTCAAGTGCTGGACCGACGATGCAGTGTAAATCGCCAAGAGATGTTCATTGACCAAACAGTCTGAAAGAATACTTGCAATGAGTCGGGGTCACGGTCTCTGTAATGAGATGAGTCAACATGGCTGTCTTTACAAACGTATGACGTCGTGAGACTAACACATTGTCGATTACTTCGGCTAGATGGTTAATGTTTCCACGTAACCTATTAATTTATATATGTTATGTACCGTTCCAGCGATGATGCAGCGCACAACTGCGACGCCGCCTGGTGACACGTTAATAAACTAATGAAACTCGGAGTGAAACTAATAAATATTGAAATAACTGGGGATTCAACTGACAGCTAGCTCAGCCACGACTATTAATGTAAAGCACGTCGATATTACCGTATATTTACACATGTCTATAAATGTGTATATCTTAGAATAAATTCATATTTTTTATCTTACAATCCTAGATTTGGTACAGTGTCATTCTCTTGAAGCGCTAGCCACCACTGGCATTTAGTAACAAATTATATTTAATAAATAATGTAATCATTAGGTGTGTCTTGTGTTCGCCTGCAGCAGCTAATTTGTTGTCGCGGAGATTATTTCGAGACCGTGACGACATCTGTTAAACGAAGTGCAATGCGCACAATTGATAGTTTTAAATTATTAAATGCCCAACAGTTTAGAATCGGAATAACAAATTTTAAGCAAACATTGCAGGCGAATTGTTTTAATCATTTAATACGGTCTTGTGGTGTCTTGCTTCTGTTCATTTCAAGAAACACTTGTTTTTTCATTCTGAGACGCGTTTCGCCTTGTAAGGGCATTATCAATCTAATAATTTAACTCAACAAGTTTTATTTATATCTAGCGGGGGACAGCTATACAATTTTATCTGCGTGAGATGAAAAGGGACAACATTATTTCCATAAATTAGTATTAATCCCTAAAGTATTGTGCATGCGTATAATGAGTGAGAGTGAACACACCAGGGATGAATATTAAGCTGATATGTACGTAGCTTTGATAGCACCAAAAATAGATGAACTCTAACGAGAGACCTGTCTTGCTTAGACAAAGCAGATATTGAATTGAAAATTGTACTCAATTAGAAATTAATATTTGAATTGAACTCAAAAAGAAATCAATATTCAACAAAGAACCTCTTAGAGCGGTGACAGGTCAATTATTACATCAGCAACTGCTTTTGCTGTCGTATTTCACTTTTCACGAACGTGTAGAAAATTGAACGAGACCGCCAAAATACGCGATAAATATCCGTGTCGATATTTTTAAGTAAATATACGGATTATACTAGTGTGCCGCGCCGACCTACGTTTAATGCGATAGCCGTCACTGGTGAGAAAATAGACATGGCTCTGTACCTATAGAAGAATATAGAATAATAAATAGGTAAGTATGTAAGAATTGTATTAAGGTTAAATTATTTTTACCTTCGGCGTGCGCAAGAAACCAATGTTTTTAAATTTATTATCAGCTATTTGCTATTTTACGACCAGTTTTATCGCAAAAACACGACCAACTATCGGCGGTAAGGAGTCAGATGCGCGTTTCAGATCGCATACAAAGAATATTTAAAAAAAAAATCTAATTTATGTTTCAATTTTTGTAGAATTGTTGGAAAAACAAAACGATTCCATTTTTATATAATATTTTTGAAAGTATCCATGTATTTTTCTATATAACGTTGTTAATTTAGTGCAACTATATAAAATATAATTTTGATTAAGTCAGATAAATACAGGTTTATTTAATTTAAAAGTAGATACTTAATGTTTATATGCAAATTCTAGAATATTTAGCATTCTACTACATTAAAAGTAGTTTGCTACCACTCCCCATCGACCACATTACTTTTATCGATTTATATGCTCAAATTGCTTTGGTAAATCATGAGTGAGTTAATTCAATTAAACTCAGTTAAATTAAATTCTACGTACATATTGAATGTATTATACACATTTTATATATCATGTAATACATTACATTAACCATAATAAAAGTGTATTATGTAACAAACTTTAAATGTTTTTACATTAATGTGAATTAACATACCATAGGACTGTCCATTAGAATCAACAAGACCTGTTGATAATCTCTGTATATATATATATATATATATATTTAAATTTAATTTCTACCACTTCTAATATCATGATTAACAAATAGGTAATTTTTAGTTGTTCTAATATTTCGCATGTACAGTGAAACTCCAATTTTTGAAGGGACCAAAAAATTTTTTTTGATGTATGTTTTTTTGTTGTATTTAAAATATGCTATGAAGCCTTCAATATGCCTCATGGCATCGTCTCTTGTAGGGATGAATGAACTGAAAATAATTTTAACATAGTATAATGCAACCACTTTTTTTTGCTACTTAGTTTCAATAATTATAAATCCTAACTCTTTACGTTAATTACCTACATTGTAATTTTTTTAAGAATATAATTCTTTGGTAGTTATTATCGGTTAAGTTAGTTTGTACTTTTTTACACCACTTTCCTTATTCTGTTATTAATGAATTATATTTACAATATTAAAAAATGTTTTATGAAAATATCACCAGAGCGGTCATTATTCGAAATATTCTGACAGTCTCGTAATTGGAGCTATATTCTGTCAAACTCAAAAAATGTAATGTATCGTGCACATTATATTCACGCCGACTAAATCTTAATATATTCCAAAAATGATATTCTAAAAAAAGCAGTGAGGTCATGACGCAGGGTCAATTATATAATTTGACACGCTAGTGAACTGAACGTGAATGTCTCGGTACATTTTTTAACATCTTATTTGTTCTATTAAACAATTTGGCGAAAATTTTTGAAAACATTGATAAAAACGCGATTAAAATGTTTTGATTGCGTGTTACGTGTTATTTTAAATAATGACATCATCATACGAAGAGATTGAGTTTATATCGTTTAGGGTTGTTGTGCGATTGGATAGGGTGTAGAATGTACGTGGATTGAGAGTGGTCAAGGTGTGAGTTGCGTGAACACACTGTGGATTATCAGTGGATATAATGTTGCATCGAGGGCGATCTAATTGATCTGCGGGTGAAAAATTTGAATTATAGCCAATATTCCATCTAATTTTTAAAAATATTTTGTGCAATTTGAAGATACAATAATTTATGAATTCTGGGAGTAAAATCCAAGGCGTTGATTATAGGTGAACGTACTGTGGATATGGTGTTTGCTGTAGATGTTCTAAGAATGTGTTGCATATGGACAGAATAGGTACTGTGGATAGATTAGTGTAAGATAGAGTACTATTTGTGGGTAACTAAACCACCTGCCTAGAAGCGACTATATTCTGGCGCGGTATCTGGTCTGCGGAGAGTACCAACAACCTGACTAATTTGGGGATCTCACGGGTCTGCACTACTCGAGTACTACGAGGACTTATAACTCGAGCACAGTAAGAGGCATGGCTAGGAGGCATATGACACAAGCTATCGACAGTCGGCATCGGCTGACCTACGGGGTACGGGGTCGTGAGGACGACCCAACCTCTCGGTCTAGATGTCTCGATCATCCCCAGGACATAAGTTGCGCGACGAGTAGAGTCACTTGTGAGGTGTCGACAGAGCTCGTTCTTACATTATGCGGGCATAACTAACAGGTACCACGAGCTCTAGCTCAGTCGCAGGGGTGAATTATCTTTCAACATAGCTGTTCGTAGAGTGGTGACCCTACACGCGCCCGTAGATGTGGCTGTGTAAGGGTTCAAACCAGAGCGACCAATAAGCAGACGCATATAAACAAGTAGCACCAGAGACGGATACTGCTCAAGCAACTAACATCACTTCTTCGCAGACCGTCCTCGCACCAACATCGCCATTCAACCGCACCTCCAGCGAGTCCAGAGTTCAACCGCGCATTTAAATTGTATTAATTCATCACCTCAATAAACAAAACCTTGTACGTGCTCTTTCATTTATATACCCTGCTCTAGTTACAACAGATACCCTACACTGCGACATACAACCAACGCGCATGAGACAATAAGAGGTTAGGAGCTTTTGTCTCACAGCATCATAACTTTCTGACACAATCTAGAGTCAATCATAATTTGAATAACTTCAGCATACACAACCTCAACGCCTACAGTAGCATATAGATATAGCGAAAGATGTAGGTGTATAATATCACATTCTATCACTACAACAGAATATGAGCTATAAGTGTACAGATACGTGGGCTGTGGGTAGACAAGATAATTGCCCGTGTCCACGGATGAGATTTCTCTCTGAGATTCGACTCGAGTTCGCAAAAAGAACAGTAGTGTTCAGCATGAAGCAATTTATGAATCATCAGCCAATACGTTCTGCGCGTGATTAGAATGACGCATCTACAATAGTATGCGTGTATCTTTACTGACTCTCGGAGATCAATGTTTCATTGAGAGATTATAATGGACCAGGGATGGAAGGATGATAGCTGGAAAGAGAATACGCTGTAAGTAGACAAGATATACATTTTATATGGGGTGTAACAGACCTAGTCCACGATATTTTATGGGTTCAATTCTTCACCGTTACGGAAAATATTATTGTTCTACGTATTTCGAAATAAATATTTGCGAAATTTATCCGCTTGAAATTCGATAATCTTTAATGTTTTGTTTTCAATATGTAATTTGGAATTAATAAAATATAGTACAATTTATCGAAATAATCGCATAATTACGAATTATTTGAAATGTTTGTATCTCTGACATGGTTGATATTAGGCACATATTCCTTAAACATTTTTGATACGTAATTTAGTCATAAAATATTATGGACTAGGTCTTTTACACCATGTATAGATAAAATGTGAAGTGTTACTGAACAAGGTGTGGATTCAAGAAATATTTAATATAACCTACAGAAGGTGACAGATAACAGCTGAAAATTTTCTGCAAACCAAAAATAATCCATCATAATGACGGGAAATTAATATATTTTTTTATAACCTTAACCGTGTAGTTTTAATGATTGATAGCCAATAATCTTGTTGTATGTTGCCACGCGACTAAATATAGCGACCCCTTAGAATAACAAGGATCCAACTAACATTTTGAGTTATTGCGTGAAAAGGGTTCCAAATGCATTATTCTTTATTTCTTCCATACACACCAACTCTATTTAACGGATATTAAAGGAAATAGCAAGACCCGATAGTTCCAACTGCATCAGTTATTTATTTCAATATATGCATCATTTCCCACATCTCAGTGTTCATTGATAATATTAAAAATAAGTTAAGACCTTAAAACTGACATACATAATGTGCATACTCAAAACAAAATATAAATACATCAACACTTTTGAGCTCATTATCTCAAAACAGTGTCAGTGTCAGATGGAACCTTGTTATTCTGAGGGTCAATATGTTAATTATTTTATGTGTCTATACGACTTAGGCACACGAGCGGATGGACGTAGTGACATATTTTATTTACTTTGTGAAATTTCGAAGTGTCGCATGTACTTCTACATGGAGTGGAAAAATCAATTCCATCAACCAATGTTGTCTGTACTCGTAAATGGCGTTCATGCTCACAACGGATATTGGCATTATCCATTCGTGCATCTCGCGAACCGTTCAATATACGTTGCTGCGTACAACACTTGTAAATCATTACACACACCAGCCACCAGACACAACTGTGATATAACGTATCGTGTTTTGTATTTCTTAATATGGTCACTAAACTGTTAATGGTAATGTTAAACTGTTAGTGGTAATATTAAACCGTTAGTGGTAATATTAAAAATACAAAACCAAATGTGTTATTTCACCATACACTTATAAAACTAACAAACTTTACACTAAGTCGTTTCCCACGGAGTATAGAACGCTACTTTCTTCTGTCATGTCTACCTTCTATTTTTATAGGCTAACAAAAAATATTATTAACTACAGTGTGTCTCAAAGATCTTTTTCATTTCTGTTCATTCGCCGTATCGATGCAACGAGCGGGATTGGGGCGGGGGGTAAGCCGATCGCTAGCCGCGTCCTTGGGAATTCAGTCGCTACGGAGCGTGTCCTTACCAGTTGTTCGTGAAATTTTCCCCGGAAAAATGATATCCCGACGAGATGACACCAATAGACTTTTTCCTATGGGGCTACCTTAAATCGAAGGTATACCAGGTAGACCATTTAAAATATAATATCCGAGAATAAATGGCAACGGTTACGAAGAATACGTTCCAAGAAGTTCTCAGAAATTTTGCCTCCCGTTTAGAAGAGTGCCCGCAAAATAACGGATCACATTTAGAAAACATATTTTTAAGAAATAAAATACCAAGGACTGTACTTAAATGCAAAATAAACATTTTTTTATTAAACCCATCCATTATTTTATTACAGAATTTTTATTATGAAAAAGACTTTTGGGACACTTGTACAACATTATTTATCTGATTAATTTAGAATAATTCAATCCAATTATAATAACCATCCTTAATCGAAGGGTAGGGGGGACCCATACACAACTCCATCATCCCTCATCTTGCGCTGTTTCAGTACTTTATGACTCATCAAGACCTAATCTGTCTTCATGAACCATTTGCTGGTGATCATCTTACCTCCGGAATTGCTAGGAAGATACATCTTGATAATGGTTCCTCTGACATTCTCAAGATGTGTCCAAACCACCTCAATTGAGAACAATGGGACTCGTATTGTTCACAAACATGTTACAAACCTCATAGAATAACTCAATTATGTTAACACTTTAACTGCTAGCTATATTCGATGCTTCTATATACGCTCACGATCTCTTCAAGGTCGAAAATTGCGTGGTGATTTAATTCGCTCGTGGCTTAAAAAAATTCAAAAAAGGCCATTGGTTTAAATATTGAGGTGTTGTTCAGCTTTAAAATGTTTTCTGCCGACAAATATAGTCAGTTGAGCCGCCAGTCACCATTAGGCAGCTCTAAAGTTATCCTAACCTAACCTAGCCACGTATTGAACCTGATATTTTGTCTTTAATATTTGCAAAATTACTTTGTGGCCTCATTTTATATTTATAATTATTCAAAAGAATTTGAGATGCCTAAATAACAATATCTATTCAGAATTTTCCATTCACCTTTTGGAAACAAACCATTCCTTTGATATTAAAATGGGTTTATAAATTATACATACAAATACAAAGGATTTACAGTTTGATAAATTTGAAATTTTATAAATAAGAAAAAGTATTAATAGCAAGCTCAATATTATAAATAACCAAATCCTAATTGCAAATAGTCACCTTTTAAATTTGTTTTCATATTAGTTCTTACTTATTCACCAGTTTTGTTTTTATCTATGATTGTATTTTTAATTTCAGTATACATTGTTTCCTGAAGATGATATGAATAATTAATAAATAGCGGTTTAAACAAAGTATTTTGTATAATTACTAATATTTTGTCACTGCCGACAGAACCATAGTATGATATCCAAATGGTTTAATAGCAGTTTTTTCTTGATAACCCTATATTTAAATGGCGAATCATTAAATTACTTATCTTTAACCATCTGTGGCTCTGCTCTGCTGGATACAGACCTCCCTGCAATATGTGCAATTCTCTGTCTTCAGCTGTTCTGATCCATCTATAGCCCTGCCACTCTTCTAATGTCATCGCTCCATCGAGCTTGAGGACGACCAATACTTCTTCTACCAGCGCGAAGTCTCCACTTTTTCCACTGTCCTCTCTTCGACAAATACGTCCAGCAAGTGTGTACTTGAGCATGCAAATTCTTTTAGGCAACATCTGTTATTTTGAGTCTGCTGAATTTGTACGTTAGACACTCGATAGCCCAGAGATATTAATATATATCTGAGAGCGTAGCCCTTTTAATTACCAATACTTTATAATCTACAGAATACGTAAATACCATGGGACAGTTGTGTGATCAGTAGTCACTTTTTAATACAGTAATTTTTTACTAACGCTCGTAGTAAAAATCTTTTGCAAGTAGTTGATCCATCACATTTACTACTGCCATGAAATATGCATTATCTATGAATTTTTTCGCTGACGCGTTCGAAATCTGTCACTCTGATGGTGAAATTTCTTCGTATTGTGTATTAAACAACGAGATCGTCATTGGACGATCTATTGATTAATTGTCGTATACTGCAACTTTCAAAGTATTAATGTGTCGGATGACTTTTGGAACAGCTGTGAAAAGTCCGCCATATTTAACTATCGATTCTCGTTTTTTTACTATCGGATATCGGAAAGTAAAATGAGTTTACTACGGGATGTACATTTGAGAAGTAAATATTTTTTTACTAACGATCAAACAACCCATTTTTTACTTAGTTACTACTGATTACACAACCGGCCCGTAGATTACATTAATGAAACCACTAGTCAACTCTTTTGTAACATAATAAAAGAGCTAATTAGTATATATTTAGTTCTCAAAGTGTCCACAGACCTTCACTTGAATTTTGATATATTTACTAACAAGGATAGAACGACACACCTCCGTATCTTGACATACAACTTTTACCTCATCCATATTGTAGATGTTATCAGTTCTCGCACGGCCATCAACCAGTCATGTTTACCTGGTCACGTGACGTCAGTCCTCTAATTACGTCATTCTTTTCTCGTTCACGTTCCACATGTGCATTTATTTGGGAAAAACCACACCCAAAAGTTCAAACCTTAGTCAAGAGAGTATTTTTGTTATATTTCAGCGACTAACGTTTTTTTCGTAAAAGTCAAAAAATGAATGTTGATTCTAGAACTGCATCGTGCATTGCTAATCTGGCTCTACTCACTGTATAGTGGTGAGCTTAAAATCACGAACTATGTAAGTCAATCGTTGATCAATGACCCGTGTCTATGGAAGAGATTTTTATGAGCATAAAGAGATTGTCTCTGAGACGTGGATTATGCTCCCACAGGATTCTTCGTAGACAAATCTCGGCTTTCGTAATCCACCGTCTCTGAGATTTCAGCACCGCCGCTTACCGAGATGGGGTTTGATATTTATTTTATTTCGCATCTCATTGTTTCATTTGTCAATTTGAATCAAACAAAATTAATGTTTGTAATTAAATGCCTTCTGTTTGTCTAACTATTTAGAATAAATTGTCGTAGATATCTATGGTTCTAAGTAATGTTTATGCGTACGTGTCGAGTCTCACTGTCAAATTGAACATTGTTTACACGAGTTTGAGTGTTGTCTCGTCCTACCAATCTCAATCAACGATCTCAAGATCAAATCTCGACACGTGTACACGGTACTGAGATTTGTCTCAACTGAATCTCTGAAACATATCTTATCTTATTTTGTCTCACTCCGTGAACACGGGCCATAATAGTGATTTATTTTGAAAATATAGTTAACCAATTTACTAGGTATAATGCATAATCGTATTTATTTTATTAAAATATTTCATTTATTTGTGGTGTTATGTACTATATTTATTATATACTAGGATGATTGTGAAATAAATATACTTTTTCTGAAACAGAAGGTTTTGATATAATGATGGAATCGTATTTATAATTGAATACCTAAAACGTATTTAGGTGCTATTATCGTTATTACAGATATCACAGAATACCAATCACACCCACACTAGTGACTCAAATGTAGCAATTCACCTCTGCACCAGTACCTCCTTCATTCGAGGTTCCTTTCACTTTTCACTATAAAACATGTGTAGTTCCTACATAACCTCTTAACCTCTGATCTCAATCGAACAAGCTCGAATTATTGATATCCACTTAACTTCTAACAAAAAAATACATTTTGAACCGTTAATTTTGATTTTGTTTCTGGCGAATGGCCTCGTTCCTCCATTGATGTGTTTTGACTGATTGCCCCTTCATTTTCGTTTAGTTGTTGCTTTTTACATCAATTAGTCCATAATTGTAGTGCTTGGATCATTTCACTTTCATTGCTGCGAGCTCTGCTGTCTTTGGTGTATTGATACAAGAACTCTTTATACATCTCACCTCTGAACGTCAAACTCCAAGAAAAGAGATTGACCATTTAACGAAGGTCGTAACACATTTTTTACTCTTTAAAATGACCGTCTGTTTCGTGTCAGGTACTTACCTCGGCCGGCGATGTGTGTTTAAGCCGCTAATGAACGTAATTATCGAAGTTTGACGAACATTGTTAATGTTTTTACCGCCAAATTACTAATCGATTGCTGTTAAACTTTGCTCCGGAAGATATATGACTTTTCTGTCATTTAAATGGATACCGTTAGCTATTTTTTCTTAATGATTCTCTACATCGATACCTATGTAACCTTTCACATCCCAAGTCATGCTTAATGTGAAGTACGCCTCGGGCACGAGAAGATTTAATGGGCGTCGAAGACTTTGAACGTCAAACAGGACGATAAACACGAAGGCTGGAATCCTACAATCGCAATGACAAAGTAAAAATATGCGTAACAACGCGTACTATATTTCCAAGCTATGGCGCAAGTTAAAAATATGTTACTTTGATTTTGCAGCGCCTTCGCGATATTTGCAGAATACGAACTCACTTTGCTGAAGCGACCTTGGAGTCAGATTGTTGCGAATAATAGCAATACACAATTTTCAAAGACGACGTTGCTCAGTTGTTTTGTGCAAAAGTAATCATTGTTGGTAAAAAATGATAAACGTCACATTTCATTAGTTTAAATCGACGTAATTTTACCGAACACTTCCGATACCTCAAGGCTCTGCAATCACTTTCAATTTAAATTTAGTTATAATTTAAATTAGATATATGGAATGTTGGTTATTTAACAAAAGTACATATTTTTCAATATGTTGCAAAATTTAAGACAGGCAAAAAGAAAGTAAGATTTTGGGGGATGGAGAGGGGTGACTATATGTTTCTCAGGTGTTTAACCGGACAAAATTTGAAACGGATGGCATTAATTACATAAAATATACGTTCGATCTTTATAACAAGTTTTTATGGATCGCCGATTGCTGTCTTGCGCAAATGTGAACGCGACATATTGAATTATTCCTGTATATTACCTACCCACTACCCCCTCCTCCTATACCCAGAACATAACCATTTTCTGTGGTATTCTCTATGGTTTTTTGGAGGAGTTTGAGTTGAAACTTTGAACTGATAGTAATTGTTTACCAGTGTGCTACGGTAGACTGTGAAAATGGTGTTAATTATCGTCCAGCTAAGGGGGTCTGATATTGTTTATATACGTTTCAGTTTCTCGCTGTGCGTACCGAAATCTGTACATCTTGCTATTGTGCACAGTGCTTGTTACATGACACTTCGTGCTATCACCGAAGTGTATGTCTAAGAATACTTCGTGCTGAACAACGGAGTATGTGTCCTGGAGCTAGAAAATCTGTGGATCCAGTGTTTTCTGGTCCTGGGTGGCCCCTCTCCTAAAGTCCGTCCACCCTTCCAATATCCCGTATTTTTCCAACCCTCCCTCATTCAGACAATATACTTTTATATCGTTGGGAGGGGTTGGGGGTTATTTTGCGTAGGATTTTAAAAACATGTGGAACATGTGGTTATGATCAGAAGGCTAATTATCACTGATGATATAGGACCATCATTAATGTTTGGATATTAGACAATGGTGTTATGTGAACAAAAGAAACCCCTTATTGACGATGCTAATTTGGAGTTGATCCGATAGTCCAGTCCGACGTCCAGCTCATCAAAAAGTAATTATGCAAATTTTGGTTTACATCGAAAAAGGGAAAAAGAATCGGCAGATTTACATAAAATTGAATATTTATATGATTTATTCATATTAGCCTACCTTACAGATGAACCTTTCTCCAATAGAAATCAATAATCATTTATCAAGTTTTTTGGGTTATTAAAATATGAATATATCACATTGCGTTAATCTGACGATATTGGTCACGCGAGTAAGGTGAGAGATATGCCACATTATATATACAATTGTCCCGATACAATCTGTTGAGCGTTTAGTAACAAAATATTGAAACTAAATATCCGCCAAGTTCTAATCTCCGTTTGCTCCGGGCGAAGCGGCAGTAACCCGAAACACCTGATAATTTATTTTTAATTGACAACCACCGCTAACGATTATAAATTCTGATATACATATTATAGTTCAGTGTGTTGGTAAGATATGGAGAACTCGGTGAATATAGATTTATTGTGTTCAGACGGAAAAACGAGCCGAGAATCGAGATTATACAAGATTTACGATTTGTGTATGAGATCATTATAGATACAGACTCATAGGCTAAAGAAAGATTCATATCTGATTGTATTTATTGTATGAATTCCGCAATAAAGAAGTCGAAGATTCTCAAATCGTAATAAATAAATTATGCTATTAATGATTTGCAATCTGATGCCAATCAGGCGTTGGAAAATCTATGTATGCGAGTACGATTGCGTGAAGAATGAACAAATTAAGAGCGAATGTAAATCTGTTTGTAGTATAGACGATAGGATTAAGAAAGGATCACTTAGGTGGTTTGGACGTCCGCAGAATATTTAGCACGACCATGTGAACTAGATACTCGAGGATGGTCCTGTTAGAAGCCTCAATAGCCGGCGAGCTTGAATGAGAAGATGTATGAATGTGGATGTGGCGAGAGTTGTACGTCAGATCAGAAGAATGTAGCGCTCTATCCTCTTTGCCTACCCCCGTGGCAAAATGGCGTTATGTTAAGTTAGTTAGTTTATTTCCAACAAAGAAAGATAGATGTGTTTGAAAATTTTTGGTGAATTTTATCATTGAAAATGGCGAGGGCCTTGTAGTCAGAAACTTTATGACCTGTGTATAATAAATAAGCTAAAAGTCGCAAAATTCATAAAATTAAGAAAGCTTCGATGGCTAGACCATATAATTAGTAATAAAACTGAAAGAATACGAAGAATAGGTAGGTAGGTACCTATACCCAAAATAAAGTGGCAGGACAATATATGGTAAATAAAGGTGTCTGTCCATTTTTTCTAGTCGTCCAACCCTTATGAAAGCTGCGAGCGATGTAACGTTTTGTGGTCACGCCCACTTCTTCAATAGTAACTGCTTTTGGTAATCCTATCAGTTTCAAATTGTTGGTGTCATTTTCTTCTTCTTCATCACTTCACACGCTCTACATCGTACGTCTGTCTTCTGACTGTGTTGCGTATCGAGAAGACTCATTTGTCGTCGATGAATAAAAATCCAGTCAGAAAAATGTAGAAGTTGGCCGGCCAAGGTCAGCGCGGATGCCGGGGACCACGAGAGTTTGGAAACGAAAGAATTTTATCTCGAGCCGCCGCCAAATCACGAGGGGATGTTAAGTTAAAAAATAAACAAAAAGGTGAAATCTTCCTCAAAAAAGAACCAGTTTGCAGGTAAGACCAGAGTGACCTAAATCGTGTCGAAAGCCCTCGCGTGTTTTGACTTTGCCATAAAGGAAACCATCAATTATGTTTCAACCCTCCCCCCCTCCTTACCCAATCTGTGATTAGCCATTTTAACGTTTGGAAAGAAAAAACCCATCTCCATTCCGAAATGGACGTTCGCCGAAAAGCCTCGGCAGGTTTGCAAATAATAAAAAATACCTTTTTCCGCCATTCATTCTTCGCGGATGGTTGAACATTGTTGTTGGGGTGCACTATTATTTTTATAATTAGATTAAAGATTAATACCACAGAACATAGAATCTGGGGAGGAGTCATGGAACGTTTTTAAAATGTTTAAATGTTGTATATTGCCAGAGGTGTTGGACATTTTTGACAGTAAAAAATAATATTTGAATATGTCCAAGAACACAATTACTGGATTTTTACCTACAATGGCACTGTTATTTAACAAATAACATGTATACTATAGAGACGAAGCTATGTTTTATTATACTTAATGGAAAATATATGTAAGTATGTGGTAATTACAGAGCTTAATACAGCCGAAGACAGGTCGTAAGCCCTGTAATTATCCAATACTTCCAAATATTTTCCATTAAATATAATAAAAAATAGCTTCGTCTCTATAGGATATCTGTTATTTGTTTAATAATATTAGTTTTTCAATGAATGACTGCATGGATAATCTATTTTTATGCTATAATTTCAATTATTTGTAATCTTTATAAATCATAAAATGTAACCGTGGAAACATTAACAACAATTAATATGTCCACTTTTATAGTGTAATCTGCCAAAAAATGTACAATTTAAAACTCATTTCTGGGGACGAAAATGCGTCACGGAGTCCACACACATCATGCACATTTGGGAACAAATAAGCGTGATAGGTTATCGTCTCAGATTCTAGTCACTAGTGAACTGATTATTGTTTTCGTCGAACTGAACAAGTCCATAAAATAAACAGGATAATTCTGAAAAGTATATTTTTAATGAATCAAAATATAATTACAAAAAAATGGAGTTTCACTTAGAATACACGGCCTCGGCACTCGTTTGTTGAGATCAAATTATTTCCAAATAATTAAATATTTACTAATGAAACACATTAAAATAATCATACCAAGAGTTAATACTAATTTAAAACCGCACGCAATTGACAAATACTTAGTTCAATAGTTTTTACTTTTGACATTTGCTCCTTCGAGCTCTGCCAAGCATCGTGCAGTCATGAATCACTGTGTACGCATCCGACAAACTGCATCTTCCGAGCACTGGAGCCGTTCACGAGCAAGTGGTCATTAAAGGAACTTTCCTTTACCATGCCGGCCCTGAACCTGAAAACCTTTCATCGTTTCAGCCTTTGGGCAAATTCCTCATAATTCAAAGCTTTCATATATCATCAGTCTTAATCACGGGCTGCGATGAGAAATATTCCTCTTTTATTCAAATTTGATCACGGCATTACGATATAATTCCGCGTTTACTTTGTTAAACGTCATTAATTGATATTCTTGATTACTCTGAATATATTCATATTATTAACAAAGCCTCCTTTCAAGGCTTAGACAGAAATACATCCACGAAATAATGAGCAAGGCGAATGCAGACAACTTTTGATCGGAGATCACAATTCTTAAATACTAAGAAGTTTCTATTTAATTATATTGAAAAAATCTATCCCATTTCTATTGTTACCGTGGCAAGATTGGTTCCATCACTTGCCACCGTAACTAAACATCACAATTGCTGAAACTTGTATAATATCAATTAAAACATGATTGTTGAGACACCGCAAATGGTTCGCGGTTTCAAATCTCAGAAATATATAGTGATTACATATTTTATTTTCAGTATCCGTAAACGTCAAACGTACGCTTCGTACGGAAATTCAAATCTGCAGATAGGTATGTTGGTAAAGAACTTAATTATGATTTCAGTGCATACCTAAAAAGTACTTAATTAAAAATTTGAGTAAAAATTTAAATCATATATACCAAGTACCTACCTACACAAGGCACAACACTAATCTAACAAATGAAATTATAAACTGTTGTTCAAATGCATTCCTTTCCAGTGAATTATACATATATCACACACACGCGTACCATAAGAGTGTTACTAACCATGAGAGTACACTAAATGTACTCATTTTTTTGGTACGCCACTGTGTCATGGCACAAACCACTAGGCTTGTAACTACAGTTCCTTACCGTCACATTTTCTTCCAGCGGGTTATTATGCAAATTATATTACCGCTGATGTGTCTACCGCATAGCAATCAATGAAGAGATGGCAGTTTCTTGCGCGGAACCACAAATCGTGAGCGCAGCTTTGCTGATAACTAATTTATTGCCTTCGGTGGATTGTTCCCCTGTCCGGTCACAGCCAGCAGCAGTTCCTCTCTCAACCTGTCGTCCTTCGGTTTGACTGATTCAATTTGCATATATATCAGCCGCGCGGCGGGTCCGTCACAAAAGACTCGACGGATGTGACGTCTTATCTCTCATCGTTTAATATTGTAAACCGACGCTATCCTGTTCTCTGTGTAGAGTTTTCCGGGCTAGTCTGCCGTGTATCTCCGACCTCTCTGGCTCTCGACGTCGGGGTCTATGATACGCTGAGTTCTCTTCATGCGGCTAAACCAAATCTACTGTTACTACATAATTATCGGCACTAGTCGCTTTGACACCTTTAATACTTTATATCTACGACCATCTTAAGTAATTTGTATTAATATTAAGTTGATGTATAATTAATAATTATACAAAATACTTCGTTTAAACCACTATTCATTAATTATTCTACATGTTTCAATACTTATGGTATCTTCTTCAGGAAACAATGTATACTGAAATTAAAAATACAAGCACAGATAAAAACATAGCTATAATATGGTGAATTAGTAAGAACTAATCTGAAAACAAATTTAAAAGGTGACTATTTGCAAAGAGGATTTGGTTATTTATAATATTAAGTTAATTATCAGCCGTTTTTTAAAAATTATGTACAATTATCATTCAGGGGCGTAGTCACCGTAAACGTAGATTGATCAATGTTGAAGTTGTTCTGGTGGTGCAACTTTCATCCTCTTCCACAGCCCCCAGAAGGGCCTGGTCATTAAAATCTGAAGATCGACCCTGTCGTGACTTGTCGTCTATGCTGGTATCACTAGATTTGACGCGAACAAACCACTCTCGGCAAGCCCTTTCGTTAATCGTTCCTTCGCCGAAAAGATCGAGAAATTACTTAGCAGTGGTACAGCATAATGTGGTGTATATGTGTATGATTTTAAATGCGCACTTTTATTTTTTAACCCTATTAAAGAATTATATAATGACAAATCTCAATTAAACGTCAAATTCAAAAAATAAAATGTCACGAAAGAAATGACGGATAACTATGCATCAACCTAATATTTACATGAATTAGAAAAGTAAAAGGTTTTCCAATTTCATAATGTAATAAACATCATAAGTGTTTTATATTAATACATGAATTGGAAGGGTAAAAAAGGGTAATAAAAAACCCTCGGGGTAAAAAGCCAAGAAAACAAATAAGTCAGTATTGATTTTGTGCCTATTGTCACATCTGATGTAAAAGCCTTTCATCTGTTATGTTATGAATTATTTAATTTTTGATTAGAATCGATAATTCAATAATTCACGACTCAATTCGGTGAATTATTTTAATTGCATAGCCATTGACATTGTTACGTATCACGTGTGTAATCTTTTTGAACTTCACGACCAATCAGAAGCAGATCCTTGTTTATATGTTATTATTTTTCTTTTTCTCCAGTTGGTTCACTTATTACGATTACCCGCGACCCCAAGTTGTGTACTTAACTAGTCTTCTTTGCCTTTCACTCCAGCATACTGTTTGGATAGCAGTTTCAATAGAATAGCCGATAACGTATTTGATCGTGTTCAATTGGATATTGCCCTCTTCCTTGAGATCTCTCACTCTTCCTATCACTACTTATTAAGCATCATATTTTATTATTATTCATTACTAAATTGAATGTAAATGTAATATTAAAGACGTACACTTCGTATTTCATGGAAAGCCAAGAACATGTCTCTTTGTTTCCAAGAGCTTCAAATTGAGGCACGACTTTCTACTGTATATCTTCAATGCGTATTGCAGTTTTTCGATATATTTCATGACACGGTGAAATTTTGGAAAGGTTTATTGTGTTAGCAAGTCTGTAATCCCAGAAACCAGACTCGGGATGCTTTCCGATACGCTAAATGAACCTAGTGAGTGAGAGCATACTTCCATGTCTTTTTGAGGACATGCTGAGAGGAGATTAATATAAAGGTAGATTATTAAAAGGATCTATTCAAGAGATCATAGCCTGTGAAGCATAATTACTAATCCAATCGTGCATTCCTGTAATAATCCTAATAAAATTATCCAAAAGCAAAAACATCTCCAATTTAGTGGCCGATTTGATTGCAGATTTTTACATTTTTTTAGGATTTCGGGATGAAAAGTGTTATAAAATAGGTGTAATATGAAATGTATGGCAAATTGCGAATGAAAAAAAAGGAGTTTAGTTTATTTACGATTGCAAAATATATGATAATTATCAGTCTTAATAACTCGCTAACATATATATCTAATATCATAATTATACCACTTTAATATGTTTACCAGTGTTGAGGTGACTAATAAATGGCATAGTACACACTAATAATAATCGCAATAAATCTTTATCTATCGTGCTCTTAAGTCGAGGTGTCCAGTAACTTTAATATAATCCATACCACAATATTATATTCGTAATTTATAAAAATACTTCTTTATAATTTTAAATATTAATGTGTGAATATATAAAAGAAAACTAAAAATGTAGGAAAATAAATTTAGATAAATCACTATCTATCGAAAAATATAGACTTTTCATTGACGATAAATTAAATTTTTTAATTTTTAAGTATGGAGATGAAATATGGCTATTTTTATATGAATATTGTAGCTTAATCGGCAAAGCTATGACTACTTTATTGTTTCTCAGTGTTCTCGAAGCCATCAATTTGTCTATCCTGTTTGCAAAGGTATTGTATGCATTTAACTGCGCACTATTGAAGTTACAGAAGTTGAATTGTTCGTTTGTATTCGCCGAGCACTAAGCTTGAAGAACCGTCGGATTAACCATTTTTAATTTCAGTGGAAATCAGCTGGCTTCCTAGCTTAGGTCATCCTTCTGTTTTGCTATAAATATCCTCATCGTCGAGTGTCAAACGTCACGTACGACCCAGGTAAGTCATCTCCCATCTGAAATGCTGTCTGCCCTCTTTCCAAAATCAATAGCGAGATGCACAGATTATAAATAAAGAGGAAAAAAATCAGACATACTACCTCGTATATGTAGTGCTGTCGCTGTAGCAGTCATCATGTTCGCGTCACTGATTTTATTAACTTCTTGTCTCTGTCTGGTTTTAGCATATACTTAAAGCTAAATCTCCAAGACAGTCCTTATTCAGTGCATTCTCTCTGTCCTTAACTGCGGTGTCGAAATTAAATACTTACAGCACGCCACATCCACAAATTTAAGGTAGCCCGGCGAGCCGTGCGACTACGCTCGGAGTGGCCTTGGGAGATAACAAATAAAGACATTCACAGTAGGACCCGAATTAATGTGCTGGAAACTGAAACGTAGGTCGTTCCCGTAATGAAAGATCACAGGAAGCTGATGGATGCGACTGATAGAGTGGAATGGCGGTCATGATGCTATCCTCGGGCTGAGGAAGAAGTCTGGCGTACCTGGCTGATTTAAATCGGAAAACTATACAAAGATTAAGTCAATTTTAAACTGTTAAACTTTACTTTGACATAATTTTCAATAGCAATAATGTAAAAATTATCATATGCATAGAGACCACCGGGTCCCCTTTCGAGGGAATCAAAAATTTCAAAGGAATTCCATTTCGTCGAATTTACCGCAGCCATGTGGCTCGACTTCCCAACTGTTTTATCCATGTTACCAGAAACATTAGTTGGGTTTACAAGAAGCAAGCAACAGTTATAACTCTGACTAATTTATACACATTTTGATCGCGTCTTCCGATCACTCGTTGCTGGATATTTGTGTCATCAGTTCCGATGTTGAGTCGTGAATACATTACGAAATGTCTAAATATAAATGATGATGATTCCTGATAATATTTCTTACTTAACCTTTGTAATTATGTACGTAAACTTTTATCGCTTTTAAGCATAAATTAAATTTAAATTAACTGTTTTTGCGCAGAAATATTAAACGTAAAAGAGGATTTTTATAAATTAAGAAATGACTTCGAGATGTTGATATGGTACCAATAAAAATTGTAAACATTTTTTTTCCTATATATAACAAATCAACTCACTACCTTACGCCATCACGCATCATACCTCTCGCGCGGGGGTAGGCAGAAAAAATATGGAGCGCCATACTCTTCGATGTTGAAGGTTCAAACAAGATCATCTTCTAGTTTACCTGGTTATGCTAAGTAATTTTATATTCTACCCTCCTCTTAAATATAAAGTATATAATATAAAGTGCACTCTTTTTGTATTTATGATTATAATATGACGTACAATAAATTTCGTGATTTCATACAAAGTGGTTGCTTTCTACGAAAATATAATTACCAATTTGCTTTCATTATGTTTGAAGATGAATATTAGCTTCGTGTTTTATATTACTCAAGTGTTGCAAATATTCCCAAACTTGTAAAAAGTATTATATTTTTAGGAGAACGCATAATAATAAAGTTGTATCAATGTGTCCAAAAATTTAATAAAAATGAATTGATAATTCTGGCGTCTGCTATCAGTTTACTCAAAGGTATTTGAGATTCTGTAAAAATAAGGTAGATGGCTCTTTCAAATTATGGAACGATTAAATGTATTAATATCAAAAAGGTAACATATAGGTTCGAAAATTGTCGCTAAAAATATTGTCGCTGTAGCATAGTTGGATAATGCACCTTCCCCGGTTAGGAAAGAGATCCAGGTTCGAATCCCGGTGGCGCAACAACAATATTTTTCGATAAAATTGATTTTATATGTATATCTTTCTAATTAATATATTTAATTCATATTTATAAATTATATATTTTTAAAATCTCTGCTGTCTACTCTTACCAATCTAGGTGCGCGATCATCACCTTTCGGGAGATTGATTTAACTCAAATGAGCACTCATTACAAAATTCGGTAATTTTGTATTCACATTTGCAGCCCCTACTGTGATAATATACTTGCATCTTAATATGTTATCCAAAGAACATTGTCTAATATATTAAATCTATGTATAGATCTCAATTTTATTTCATTCAAACAAAAAGTTTTAGTACTTTGTGAACCACCGTGATAACATGGCTAGAAAACAAATATTTGCTGTGCGCTATGGGTAATTCTTACAGTCAACACGAGTGGTTTAGTTCACCTTGACACGATTTACAAATAGACATCCCGTAAAATTTCTGCAATTATCGTTTTCCTGTAAGATCCCTAAATAATTAGGTTAATGTTACGGAGGAAGAGGATATGTGCGATGTGTGCTAGCAGAAGGTTGAGATGGAGGATGGCAGCCCGTCTCCATCTCGTGTTCGTTCAGTTGTGCTGATCGGTGCTCGGGACGACTCACCATAATATTTTATTTTTTTGATTTATAATACAATACAGTATCAGATAACATTTCAGCAAAGTAAAACATATATTTCGGTACCCTGCCTGCTACACTAGTATTTTATTGTATTATAGCAGACAGTGCCTTTCCGGTATAATAATAAACCAAGTGTAGTGTTCAATATACAAATAAATATATATATACATATATAGATTAAATCAAGATGCGATTAGATAGCATATAAATACATTGTAATACTTAAAGTAAGTAAATGCATTGTTCAATGTAGAAAAATATAATATTATAGATAGCATATAAAATATATGTATAAAAAGTAAAACACATATAAATACAATGTTCAATGTATATATAAAGTAACAAAATAATATATAAAGAGTAAAACAGGGTACAATTAATAGCATATAAATATAGTATAAAACTTAAAGTAAATGTAATGTTCCATTTATAAAAAATTTAAAAACTAAGTAAAGTAAGAGTAAATAACTAAATAACATACAAATATGAAATAAACTCATGTAAAATTGTAATGCTAAATATAATACGATTTAAAAAAGTTCAGTTAAATAGCATACTAACACAACTACAGAGAAGAGTAAAAGCAATATTCAATATATAGATACTGTATTAGCAATTTTAACCTCAAGTTTGAACTTTTAAAAGTTCTTGGGCGTAATTTCTCCCCATTTCGTGGAGCCAAAACTGCACTTTTTTTAAAAAATATTTAAAACTATGATTGCAATTTTTCACGTCTGCCTCTTATAATAGTTAAAGATTTCAGGCAGTTTAATAAAACATATTATTGTCTTCTTCTAGTGCTGTGTCCGTCTTCGGGTGTAGGTGTCTATCCAATTGCTGGCCTATATAGACTTATTATCCACCATTAGTTCAAACTGATAACTATCCTTAGCATCCTATCCTTTGGAAAACCCTCGGTTCGACTTTTAGACTTGTTTAGACAGTTTGTACAATATATACAGTATACATGTCATGGTCCTTTCAGATATTTCTGTAAAAAACATTCAATTTGAATGTGCCTGTTATTTGTTGTATCCACTCTTAGAATATGAGCCTTTCCCAATTCATTATGTAGGGGATCGTGTTATATGTTGTTATCAGAAGAATTAACATTGCTGAATAATGAACTGCCTACATATTTCGGCTCACCATTCATGTTCACGATGATACAATACTCAACTTGATTTAACAGTGATGAATACGAGGAATTGAGACAATGGTGAGGACAACGAAAGTGCTTACTTAAAATAACTAAATTTATTCAACAAAGATTAATAATGGATTGCGCGATTAAAACTTACTAAAAAGTTATGGAAAGTTACAGTGAATGATGCTGGATAGCTGTAGTTTGGCGCAGAGCACTCGGCGTCACGAGGAAACATCCATTCCACAGCGTGATGCGCGCGCCGCTGTGATGTATTATAACCTGATGCATCTTAGCCGCTTAGCAGCTACCACTGGCCACATTAGGAATTATTTTCGGAAACGTTGAACTACAATTGATTTACATTAAAATACTATAACATCCTCAAGGTCCAGCAATAAGCAATCGGCGATTATCTGCTAGTTTTTATAGGATTCTTTCAATCATTTTTTTACAATACTGTTTAACTATTTGTACACACATCGGTACTGGATGTGTTGATATAAATACGTCTACATTTTTCATTCTGAGTAGCACATATGGACCGCTTTCGTTGGGTGGAAGCTGAAAGATGGCTTCTAATGTGAGGTAACATAAACATGACTATCAGGTCTGTGTACATTAGCGCAGACGGATATACCATCTCGGCCTGTGACATGAACCGCTACCGTTTGAGTAAAACGTTTTCCGTCAGCTGGGCTGATTCTTACTCTTGCCTTTTCACTGCGCGTTTAGCTTCAGTTAACTCTGAAGTATTACATGGGTCTAGTTTCTCAATAGCTACTTACATTTTTCATGTTATTACACCTTTAAAACAAAATGTTTTATAACAGTTATAACTCTTACTCTATTCCACTTACAGTATTTGCCTTTAATTGTAATATTGTTCTTCTACTTATTTTTCAACGGCCCATATCAAACCTCGGTCTCCTATATCATTCGCCTCCACATGCTCCCAATCTTGGCGACTGTCTTCTAATCATTGTGCTGTGCTGGCTTTTGTATTATTGTACGGGATGTACCCCGCCCACTGAAGCCTCTTTGCTTCCACTTTCTTGAGGATATCCGGGCAGGTATACCATTCCTGAAGTTTCACATACTTTAATCTCCTTTATTATGTGGTTCAGTTATTACATATTGGACCGTAAATCAAGTTAGACGTTCAATACAACCTAAATTTGCTAGTTACTATGACATCCTATCGAAGCGGACTATCGCGTTATTTTTATTTTTAAAATAAAACTTCTAGATTTACTTATTTTTTCTTTTATATACATTCTCTTTATCATAATCGGGTCGGAGGCGTAACGCTTGTTCAGCGCGCTTCTGCCGCTCTCTGTCCGGCGTTATATCGATTACGTGGGGCCACCGATAGTTTCATCTTTCTTCGCAGTCTCTCCATTTGCCATTTCCACGTTCTATATGTCTTCTTCCCCATGTCACCGATGAGAAAATCTGTTTAGGCAGTCTTTTGTTTTCCACGTGGAAGATGTGTCCAAATCAACATAGCTGATTTTTTTTTATTTGGACCAACACCAGCATATCGTTTTTGATTTGATCTTCCAATGTCACTCCCGCTACTCCTCTCAGATATCTAATCTGCAGAGATGCAGATCGGTCGAGAATCAGAGTCTGGATTGTCGATTTCTCAATCCTCTCCGTCAGTACCTAAAGTTAGACATCCATCAATTAATATGAAACGCACGTCGAACAACCAGACCTGAGGCACGTGTTTCCTATTAGTAATAATGATCACTTAATAATTTCTCTCAGACAAGTGCAGGTGCAGGGTAGATGGCAGGCACCAGGCACCAGGCACCAGGCACCAGGCACCTAAGTACTCTTGGAGACGGACGGATCTTCGTTCGATACTAGTCAGACAACTGGACTTACAGACCGTTCATCATCCATCTGTAACCGACATTTTTAACATAATATATAATAACATTTTTGTAAACTGTGTTTTGCGTCTAATATTGCACATTTCAAAAGAATATTATAACTGAAAAGATATTTATACTTTTAAAATTAGCAATATTATCTTTATTAGTTATGACATCCTGAAGAAGAAAATGGTAGATGTATTTAAACTCAATTTAGTGGTTAATAAAACAAAGATAATAAATAAAAACATAAAAAGATATTTGTTATTAAGGAAAACACATTTCTTATTGTGAAGTTGTAATTATTCAGAACATAGGTCTGTGATATTTTAAATACTAATTAAATATATTAATTAGAAAGATATACATATAAAATCAAGTTTATCGAAATATATTGTTGTTGCGCCACCGGGATTCGAACCGTTTAACAATCAATCAATTATTAATCGTTCCATTATTTGAAAGCCATCTACCATGTTTTTAAAAACAAAAGTATAGATGTATTCATTTTAAAAGTGTAACATGTGGGTTCAAAAATTTATCGTCAAAAGTACTGTCGCTGTAGCATAGTTGGTAATGCACCTTCCTCGGATTGGAAAAGAGATCCAGACTCGAATCCCGGTAGCGCAACAACAATATATTTCGATAATAATTGATTTTATATGTATATCTTTCTAATTGATGCATTTATTTAGTATTTTATAATAATTATTAATGTAAACGATGCACGGGTAGAAAATTTCAACTTCCGGAACTCTCGTGAACCACCTAAAAATTACACGCTGCTTCTAGAAACTCCTAGAGCGATCTATCAGTATGCGTCCTGTAAGTAATTTGAAATCGATATTTTTGCGAGGAGTATCGGTACAGTACCCACCATTAATAGTATTCCATAGCATGAAATGGAATTATAAAATTTAAAAAATTATTTCTTACAAAACATTATCTAATTAAAAAGTGAAAATAGAAGGAAGTATTTTTCAAATTGCAAGTGCTTACAAAGTATGTATATAAGTATAATTTTTTTATTATTAAATTATTGAATCACACAGTACTAATATTCATATGTCTTATATGTGTGCAATACTTATTTATAGAAACCTTTTTTTTTCTATAGGTCTATGTGAAATATATCGCTAGTAAGACCTTTTCTATGCCCTTAGAATCTTCCGTCTCGCCGTATTCAAGATATGTTAAGAAAATGGTACAATTGAATCGTAGTTACAAATCCAGACTGTGAATCCAGATACCTAAAGGACCATTTCACAGGTGGGTCGTGTGTTCTGGTTCTGGATGGTCCTTCAGCCCACCGAGTCCCTCTCCCAAATTCCTTCCACCCTTCTTACAATGCATATTTCTCCAACCCCCGTTGTTCAGACAGTGTTAATAAAATAATTGCAGCGATTTTATTTCACATTAAATTATATTATTCATGGACCGAGTCTAAATTTAGTGTGGTGTGGAAAATACTTTGTTTTGCATTAATTTTTTTGAACTTTAAACTACTCAGCGGGGGGTGAGCCCATCTCGAAACGTCAAAAGTTGACATTTGAAGACAGTACTATGTATTATTGTGTGCGAAACCACCGTCGAGCAGGAAGCTCACAGTTTGATCATTTTTCTCGCCGCGAATTTATTTTTGTGAACTTTTCAAAAATTTCAGTGACCGCTACATGTTTTGTAAGTATCACATAACGCATTCGTATCAGATGGGGCTAATGGAATATTTTGGTCTTCGGAACTATTCATCTTACATGCTAATGGACAGCGTCGACCTCAACTTTAAATTATTAACGTAAATATACGAATAAGTTTTATCTGTAGTGAAAATTATTTAATGAAAACATATTTATTTGTGAAGTTGAAAATTTTGAACATAGTTCCGGGTCTGTATCTCGATGGTAACTAAATAATTATAAATAGATTTTTTTTTTGTAAGTACTTATATCTTTCTAATTGATTAATATAATTTATAATTAGGTGGTAGAAGTACAATAGAACATTGAATGAATCGGCGCTGTAGATAAAATATCTGCGCTTAACATTGGAAATACATCTAATAGTAATTAAAATATTTATCTTAAAGCAGCGAGGTTTTCACACTTCTCTAATTCTTATATTACGCCACAAACGCTAGTAGTGGTGGTGAACACTATGTATTGCCAGTCATAAAAATATCATATCGCATATCGTGTTACCGCCGGAACGGTACATTACGAATATGATTTATTGGTTATTTGTTTGCGATAATTTGTTAAGTTTGGTTGTACCGTGCTAGACCATTTCCCTTCAACATTGAAAAATTGATATTTCGGCAAGACCGGCCGTGGACGTGCAGCAGTCATTATTGCCCGAAGCGGCCATTGTAGCCGTCCGCGGGGTCTAGCAACGTTCACAGTAGAATTTCACCTGCAGCAGCTGTTTATGTAGAATTACCGATACTTCTTTAGTCTACGATGGTCACACTAATTTCCCTTAGAGTAAAATTCTGCTTACTTACCGTAAATAAATGTCTAACATAAAACTCATTTAATGGTTAAGGTCACCCGGTATATAATTTTGGTAATGGATAGTAATAAAAGTGAAGTAAAATTGATTAAGTGGATAGCAGAGATGGGATAGTAGGGGTAGCGTATTAAAAGTATCGTAAGCTAAGGAATTTAAAAAAATATATATTTACTTCATCGTCGTTCCTGAAGGTGGCGCGTATTCAAAATGCGGAGAAAACAGAGAAGCAATTATTTTGAGAACCTAGGTCTTCTGTATCTATATACGTAATTATAAGTATTAGAATCTATTTTTGCGATAATATCGCGTGTAAATTTTTCTTTCTGTAGAAAAATTTGAAAGGAAACTGATACGTTACATCGGAGTGAAGTGCAAATTTACTTTGAAATACGAATTACATTAATATAATACATGTTATCTCAATAAACATAATTTATTCTGTTAGATTTTCCATATTTTGAAACTCCGCGACTGATTGCAGTGACAAAACACAAACTTACATTTTTGTTTGATTTTTTTTTTTTTAGGAGAACACATTTTTATTGTGAAGTTGTAATTATTCAGAACATAGGTCTGTGATATTTTAAATATGAATTAAATATATTAATTATAAAGATATACATATAAAATCAATTTTATCAGATTTACTTAAAGGTATTTTGAGATTCTGTAAAAATAAGGTAGATGGCTCTGTCAAATGATGGAACGATTAAATGTATTAATTTCAAAAAGGTAACATATAGGGTCGAAAAATTGTCGCTAAAAATAATGCTGCTGTAGCTTAGTTGGATAAAGCACCTCCCCCGGTTAGGGAAGAGATCCAGGTTCGAATCCCGGTAGCGCAACAACAATATTTTTCGATAAAATTGATTTTATATGTATATCTTTATAATTAATATATTTAATTCATTTTTGTTTGATTCATTCGAAATTGTTAAATAAAAACAAATTAATAAATATTTCGTACCAAAGAACGTTCAAAATGATACATCACATAAGATTAAAATCGGCATTTATTTTCGGTAAGTACAACTTGGACCTGGAATGTTTTGACTAGTGATGCTAAACCGTTATTGTGACAGTGATTTTGTTCTATCGAAACTATGATTGTAACTGTTTATTTTCTTATGTAGATACTAGTGATTGCTCGAGGAATTACGAGTAATCAGTTACCAATCACCGTTACAATCGAACACAATCACGGTAGCAATAAGGGTTAAACCATCACCAGTTCTAGGATCTGGGAAAGCTAATGGTTTAAAGAAGTTTCTGTCATTTTGACTGCGTCACAGACACAGTACAGTACCACGGTTAGTTAACATAACGGAGCAATCAGTTAACTTTCCGTCTCAATCAATCCGCTGTGTAAACAAGCCTCCGGCACGTGTTCCTGGAGCCTAAACAAGAACTGCGCGCACATCGTCCTCTAATTTCACACCGAACTAAAAATATCCTCCTGCATTACTGGCATTCCCGCTCCAGTCTGCGGTCTAGTGATGTGCCATCTTTGAATTGTGCTTCGATCTTTCATTAAAAATCTTGTATATTTTATCGATGAGAGAATAGTCAGAATTGCCGTATGAGAAGATAACCAGCGCTGGATTAAGATAGTCGGCATCCGTGCCGCTAAAAATAAAAATATCCCATTTTTGTTGCTCATTTATTAATGAAACCATTCTCAAAACAGTTAAATAGACTACAATAAGTATATCTAAAATAATATTCAATATAGACACAAATATAACATACCTTTAAATACAATAATAACAATATTAGATCTAATTTTTTATAACATCAATGAAATCACATTATGTTATTACAAAAAGCCAATTATAAAACTTTTAAAAAATTATCTATCGATAAAATATACGGTTTCCACCAGAACTCGAACCCGGAATATATCTAATATAATACATTACCAATTACGCCACGGTAACTCTACAATCATGTCAAATTTGGACTATATAAATTCTTTTTTTGTTATTTTAGTGACACGTATACTATTTCTTATTGAAAGCTATCATCTTTTAATTTTCAATAAATTTCAAAAACCTTTGACTGAAATATGCGAGATGTCGCTAAGACTTTGTCCATTTAACGATTTTAATGATTCATCTAATTTGTTTTAGACAGCACAGACCTATGTTCTGAATAATTACAACTTCACGATAAGAATGTGTTCTCCTTAATATTATTTAACAAAATGTCATGTTTAGGTTCGCCATTCGTTTGTAAATTGTATTATTCTATCTTATTCTTCAAATTGACAGGACGTGTTGTCATAAATAACCACTTTACTGTGAAAAATATTCACATTTTGCGTCTGAGGTCCGAGGGATGTTTCAATTTGTTTTAAATTAATCTAAAGTATTTCAGAAATCATGAAATTCTTTCCCATTCGAGTCTTTGGCAATATTCGGGCACTGCGTGCTTAACGGGCACCTCCCTAATCCGTCCCTGGAGACAAGCACGTCAAATCTGACATGACTATTTATAACCAATTTTTAAGGAAATATTAGAATTATTATATATTATAGAATGTAATGTAAGAATGAACACAGATAACGGTGATGGAGATGCTAATTTATATTTAATTTATATTATAAATTAGGTCTCTTAACAAAATGAGATATTGAAGAAGCAAGCCTCTTAAGAGGTGTCTCGTCCTACATAATTCCGATGATTAAAGACAGATTGTTCTCGCCATATGGAGAGCACGATAATTTTTGTAGTCCAAGTACATCTGGTACTGTACCGTTGTGTCCGTTGTCCGTTAAAGTACAAATGTGAAGGCTCCTCTGCCTCGTGTGTCAGTGGTTATGGCATTATTTTGTTGATTAACAATGAAACTTCGATTAGCAATAAGACGCTTACCTAGTCATCGAGAGGTCAGAAGTTCAACCCTCAGTCTCTCTATCTCTCTCTAGTTTATTCAAAGTGCTCATGACTGAGCATCGCGGTCTTTTATTCTGCTTCCACAACGCGAACGCCTTCACTCTTTGCGATCGCCTCGTTTAATGAGATGTGTAGCGAGGCTGCAATTAGTTCTCGGACTGGGTCTGTCCATTTTATTGGAAATCGACCTCTCAGCATCTGTCTCTTTATTCTTAGGATCCATGTTTTGACCCCGAACAGAGCTATGTAACCTTCAGTTTTACAATGCATCGAATATTAGTAGGAACAAAGATCTTCATATAAATTGCATATTATTATTTTGTTACATTCTAAGCTAAGACTTTACGAGATTTATTTATAGACGCATACACACATCGATCTACTAAAACGCACACATATCGATCAGATTCGAAATATCGATCTCTCTGCACACCCTTATTGCTTACCTTGGGACTCACCGTGTCCGACGGCTTTGTTTGGATTTCGTGCAAATGACCATTGAGCGCGTGCGCGAATTATCGCCAAGTCTGCAGATCCTTTGTCGGATGCTGTGATTTTAAGGAGAATACTTAAAAGATATTTGCAGAGGAATTTTATGGCTATTTTTAGAAGTATTTGTTTGAGAATTTCAACAGCAGCGGGTTGCTGGGCTTCTATGGACACGGACAAGGCTCTAAAGGGAACGTCAGAAAGTGAGTGTTTCCATAAAATCCCCTCCCCCTCTTAAATAGAAGAAACGCACAAGATTTATCCTACCTCAATAAAAATTTTAATAACTTAGTTGACTCGCCTTATTTATTAGAACAAATAACTTTAAACTGTCCCACACACCAAACACGATCAAATAATATATTTTACCCAAATTTTGGCAGTACTAATTACATAAAAAATTATTTTGTGACCCGATGTACATCAAAATATAATACCGTAAATTCTTCTAATAACTTGGACATTTTCAACGATAAATTGCTTCCCTAATTAAAATTAAACTACGCCAACTTTTCAATAACTGTTAGCATAAATTGTATATATTACATCCCATTTCCCTCCCCTCCCTTCCCTTCCCACTTTGTATGTTCAGTTTAAAAACGCTCTTTTGTTTATCAGTTTTTTTTATTATGTTTATTTTAATGTGTCTTTTGTTTGATTGTACTATTTTTTAGTTTATTATATGTACTATATATTTATTTCCGAAGCAACTTTACTGGTGTTATTTTTATATATTATTTTATTATCAGTTATTATTGCTGCCCTGTTTGTTTCTCGAAAAATAAAAATAATAAAACAGGCACATTTTTGCCATTCTTGGAGAATTGATTTATAACTATACGAATTTCTTCTATGGGCGCACTGTCAAATGCAATGTTTACGTGTGTTTGATGATCATTTATATAAACATGATCTCAGTTTTTTCAAGAATGTCTTTAAATGGAATAAATTGATACGTAATAACACCGTTTGTACAATTCAGAAAATCGGCTCTCGCCGTACATATAGAATGCGTCTATTTTACGCTTGTCACTATTGTGGACTATCCATGTCTCTGATGCATGTCCACATAAAAATGAAAAGTGAAAACCAACATAATTTTAGTGGCTTGCTCGGTGTCACCATCTTTATATATTCTCTACAGTTGGTTCATAGCAATTTTAGCTAGTTATATGCGTCTTTCAATTTCAACTGTTACTAATGTTTGTGACTCTAATTAACTATCTCACATTCTTCTATTTGAGAAGTTCGTTGTGATGCATGACTGATTTATTTCTAAACTCTTATATCTTATTGCAAAAATAACTTCAATGATATTGAGCTAAATAAATGTTTCGTTAGAACCGGAGCTGTTATTAAATTTGGAAAGGTATTACGATCCGAATCAAGAATCTCACGAACAGGAACTATATTTCCGAAAATCCCACTGGTCTATTTCCGATGCCTAACCTCGTCTATTTGCAGTAATAATTCACCTTTCTATTCGCGTATTTAAAAATCGTTTGATATCCATTTATAATAATGTAGTACAAGAATTATATCAGTTTAATCGCTAATTTCATCTTGTTAACTTTAAATATATTTAAATTTATTCTTTGAATTAATTCTGTTTAAACTAACCATTAGGTTTTTTGAATCCTGCATAAAAAAATTTGATTAAATTACATTCCTTTTTAGATAATTACATTGAATCACACAGGCAACTGGTCTACGTATGCTAATACTTTTATCATGCGCCGTAATTGCGTGTTACTGAAAGCAAACAGACGTAAGCTTCATATGAATATATTTTAGAACCAGATTTTAATGAATACATTTTATTTTATGCTCTTTCTATAGTTTTATACGATTTCATAATTCTACACTACCGACATAAATAATCTTCACAGTTTTAATTTTATTGCTAAGTATTATTATTTAATTTGTTTCTATGGCCTGTTCAGAAAGCTAAATCTATTTATTATCATATATCATTTATTTTTACAGAATACATATTTACATTGAACTAAAAAAAAACCCGTAATAATGGGTATTCGACCAATCATTATTCGTTAAGCCAAAATACATTTTATCATTAAAAGTAATAAATATTATTTTATATGTTATCAGAATTACAAATAATAAGTACCTCTTGATAATTGAAACAGTATATTTATTCAGTCTGCAGGCACCCCAGTCAAACTGCATTAGAAATAGCGCGTAATATATTTTAAATGATGTTGCGTTTTTTAAGTAAGTACCGTTGCCGGATATTCCCGGTGTAGCGCTGCGGTTGCGATGTTGCGCATGCACGATGGTTTCCTTCATCTATTGATTCACCACTGTTGCAATATTAGAGACGTTCACTTAGTGTGGCCATCTTGCAGTGAGTGGTTGAAATGTTCAAGACTATAATAGATCAGCCCGCCGACTGAGAGATACGGTCCGCGATTCGTTTCTTGAATGCACGAAACATGAAATCAGCTGACAGTGTGTCCTGATTTGGCGCCAAGTGGTTTATTTATTTCCATTGACGCCCTTATGGGCTGTACATAAGAATATACATTGATTTAATTTAAATATAATAGTACATTTTTAATTAACATTTCAATATAGCGTTTTGATGATGTTGATGTACTCAAAGACGGAGTCCAGACATGGTTTTCATTCCAGGCGACGTCGTTTTATATCGAAGGTATACAAAGATTGGTGCCCCGTTATGACAAGTGCCTTAATAATGGTGGCGACTATGTTGAGAAGTAGTTTAAGGTGTGTAGCGTCCGAAGAAAGAAAAGTGATTTTTCTTTAAAAAAAACTGACTTACTTAAAAACGCGGCTCATATTTTAAAATATCCATATATAGCAAAGATCCTAAGGGCGCAGATACAGGTTTACTGAGGGTATCTTTTCGCGGCGGATAACATAGGTCTACCGCGGTGATGGCTTGTGGTAGTTAATTTTGAAATGGTTTTCGAGGGTCTAGAAATTAAATTTTTTTGTTACATACTTTAAAAACGCGCCTCGTATGTATGTATACATTACATATATATAAAAAGAGACGCCATCTCTATCTCCTCTCACAAGCTAAGCAAGTGCGCTATCTTGCTAGCTATACTCTTAACAGACCGTGGTGTCAAATTGTCATTTAAATATATATGCTATGTTTGTGTCGGAATGTACATCAAATTTTAACACTCATGTTTAACAATTAATAACAAAAACAATAAATTGAACACAGAATGAAGTAAATATTAATAAACAGCTAATTATTTAGGAGAACACATTCTTATTGTGAAGTTGTAATTATTCAGAACAGACGGTCTGTGATATTTTAAATATGAATTAAATATATTAATTATAAAGATATACATATAAAATCAATTTTATCAAAAAATATTGTTGTTGCGCCACCGGAATTCGAACCTGGATCTCTTTCCTAACCGGGGAAGGTGCTTTATCCAACTAAGCTACAGCGACAATATTAAATGTATTAATATCAAAAAGGTAACATATAGGGTCGAAAATTGTCGCTAAAAATATTGTCGCTGTAGCTTAGTTGGATAAAGCACCTTCCCCGGTTAGGAAAGAGATCCAGGTTCGAATCCCGGTGGCGCAACAACAATATTTTTCGATAGAATTGATTTTATATGTATATCTTTATAATTAATATATTTAATTCATATTTAAAACAGCTAATTGATTTCTCGGCACCGTAAAGATGATGATGATTGGCGGAATACTGCCCGTCACGAAGGAGACTGTGGTAAAATTCTCTCCCAGGGAGATTTTTATTTTATTTATTTTACTAAATTTATAAATATTAAAATGAGACTTCGGACCAAAAATACATTATATGCAGAGGAGATATGAAACATGTAACACATTTTTTTCAATTGTCATTAAGTTCCGGGCGACACTTATTGTCTGGGTGATTTTGAATATGGAATATCGAAAATTTTCAAACACGTTCAGTAAACAAATCGACACATCAAATACACATGTCATGTACTCAGTCATGAGCGCGTCGGCTGACGGAGAAAGAGAATGACAATTCGCGTATTATGTTACATTTTGATTTGCCGTGAGGCATTACCACCCTCCCGGAGTAACCTGCTCATTAGATGGAAATTAATCCAATACGGATTTGCTTAATCGCGTGTTTTTATACACGATTTTTTCAGGCCACACAGTATGTAATCTAATTGAATTCAAGGCCAAATGGTCGACTCCCCAATCAGTGAATACTGTCCACCTGTATTATAAGTAAGTCACTTCAATTGTCCAATATTCATCAGCTGACTGGGCAAAGTGTCCCGGTTATTTCGTATCGCTCAATTTATCAGAAAATTAACAAGTGTCAAGATGAATTAAGCTATTTTGACAAATATCTATTTTTTATTTACAGCCTATACCGAATCGTTTCGAGAGTTGTTGACCGTGAAGCGATCAATTGCGACTAAATTTCCAAGGACCAAAGTCCCGCGCGCTGTCGTCCACGTGCCTCTCCTTTACGCGGTTCCGGTGCGGAAGTTATTCAAAAAAGTGCAAAAAGCCCATCCATTATTTTGATTAATACGTCGAATACTTTTCTTTAAATTACTGCAAGATCATATGATGAGTTCTAATTGGCTGGGACAATTAATATTAATTGTTCCAGCCAATTAGAACTAATATTCTTCCAGATCAAACATTCCTAGAAGTAGAACATCTTGTACAAGTAAAATCATTATTTATTCTCCGTTCGTGCAAATATCATAATGAGAAGTTAACAGAAATTAACATACTCAACATTGGCCTTACTGCGCTAAAACATTTTTTTTTGATGAACCATTACATTTTCAATTTGAACCAATCTACCTACAAACATATCTTGCTCTCGGATGGAAGATATCAAGTCCAATTTATTATCTGAAACATTATAATGCCCTTACATTTTATTATTATTACGCAGAATTTTTCCCCATCCATCTTTTTTCTTTTACTTTTCTTAATTTTCTTTTTTTTACTTCATCGATAGAAGAGATAGCTGTCACTCTTTTCATTATCTTCAACACTGCTTATCATTAATATTTGTTACCAAACCCACACTGTATCGCGTAAGTGTATGTAATAATTCAGAGAAAACGTGTAATTTCGACTTGATTTTATAAAAATCTCATACAATAACATTTTGAACTTTTTCGTTTCGTAATTTAGTCATCCGCGAAATATTGTAGACTAAGTATGTTTCGTCCTGTGTACCTACCTCACACTTTATATACCTCCGCACGCAACACTAACCGACACAGCGGATTAGTCATCTGCCAGCTTACTTGCAGCGAGTCCTCGGGCGGACACGGCGATGTCAACAGCTTGAACCTAATCCTGGATCTGCGGTTGTTGATCGGCCAGCACCGCCCGTCAATCAAACATATCGAAAGTGGTTTCGCTCCGCGTGTATTTCTGAAACATCACGGCGACTGTGAAATATTACGTCTGAATAATTACATGCCTTTAATCAAACAGTATTGCAAAACTATGCAGGCGCACACAACCGTCCAATACCGCCATCTTTGTTTCGTTCTTTCAAAGCTTGGGCCGGTCTAATCTCGTAATAATGGTGTGTACCAAGATGAAGAATTGATCTCTTCTCCTCCTTGTGATTTATCCGTTTAACGGGCGTTGGCTATCTTCAGTCTGTTTACTGCCATCCGGGAAACCTCTACATTATTATATTATTACTGCAATGATGCAGGGGCTGCTAGCTGGGGCAGGAGATAACCTCTAAAGGAGGACGATTTTGGGACGTTGGGATTTTTATTGTTTTAAATATATTATTTTCTTCATTAGTCTGAACCATATTCAGCTTATTTTGAGCATTCTTCTGTAGATTCACATTTCAAACGCTTCAAGTCGCCTTATCATTTCTTCGGTAAGTGTCCGTACTTCCGTTTCATAGAATAATACCGAGAACACATTAGCATCTGACCATTCGCATTCGTTATCCAAGGTTTAGATCATGATTGCAGAACATCTTTTTCATGCGGATCAGAGCTTGATCTCTCATCACAGAAATTTGTCGGGAATGATTCTTAGATCGCTCGGAGAGAAATCTCATCCGTATACAAGCGCCATAAGACTTTTGACAAAGATCTTTTCGTAGGATTCAGGTATCCTTTCTAGGTGTCAAAACGCGTCACTAAACTGCGTTAAAATATGCAATTAATAAAATAATATAAATATATTAAATGTGTCAACATTTTATACATTATCGATATCGTTTTATTTTCAACAAAATAAAAGAACACCACCTAAACATAAACAGAGGATAATTAAAAAGACCAAAACAAAATTCATACTATGAATATTTTAACTTTCACAACTAAACTTTGTACCACATACTCGTTGGATAAAGAGGTGCAGTCCCTCTCATCATCAGGTGATAACTAAACTAAATACGGTATTGTAGTCTATTCGAGCAATGCGGCAGGGCTTGAGAAGAAGGGGGAGGTTTCGGTCGTTAGCGGGAATATGGATAATAAAGGCGAAGTATTAGGAAATGTTATATTGTTAATTAGTGTTTTCTCAGAATTTAAATTATTTTGTATTTCAACAGTTTCTAAATTATTCATTATTAATTCTTTATAAGGTACCGAGTAAAGAAGTTTTAGTCGATGACTATCAAAAGAGTGGTTACTTTCAATTATGTGGTTAGGTTAGGTTAGAGAATCTATATCTGTAACAGTTTAATTTTATCAACGTATGTTTTATAATATGATTGTTGGTCTAATGGTTTAATACTTCTAAAACTTCGTATTCCGTAGCATGGAGTATAGTTAAATAATGTGGATTATAGATATTTATTCAGTGGATGGTAGAGAGTGTGGAATGTGGAGAAACGTCTGCGACAGTGGCGGGATCCCAGGCCACCCAGGGCCCACCCCTGGCCGCTGCGGATTCTTTAATGTTTTAATGCTCCGATTAAGTTGATCCGGTGCTGGCAAAAAAACGTGGCAAAAAATCCAACAGACTTATGATTTTAATTTAATTGGCGCCGGATTTTCGGCGGCAAACTCGGGCGGGAAGTCAAAGAAATAAATCTTTACATTTATGCGAAACAACTTTCAAGAAGTCAAATGTCAAATTGATTTTATTGCCTCGAATCATGGACAGAATTTGTTACGCCTTTATTTTTAATCATAGACCCAGACTCGGAGCGTTCCAAGTTGACGCAGATAAATCATACTCTGAACGTGTTTTAATTTTTTGTTCGACTTCATTCATTATTTTGCTTATCTCTATAGGCATTCTCATATTATTTACATAACTAACAAAAAGCTATCATCGCGCACCGATTCTCAGAGATTCGCCGTCTCTCGCTTCACTTCACACGTGTTGCACGTCAAACGTCAGTCCATCGACCATTCCGCTCCGTTCCGTTCAACAATTGAGCGAATTTGATTCTCCCCAGTAGCAGTTAAAACGGAATAAACGTGTGCGGTTCTTGATGTTGATGACGTCTGTCCAGACGTATCGTGTGTTGAGTTTTTGTCTCTTTCTACCAAAATAATAAAAATAAAACATTTTTAAACTCTGACCTACCAAGGCAGGGATTGAAAATGTATAAAATTATAGAAAAACAATTTAAATATCATGTAATAATAATAATAATAATATTGGATAATTTGTATAGCGCTATATTCGTAAAAACTTCCACCTCAAGGGCGCTTTACACATCAACTGTTTACAGTCCTACACTATCTTTGTATTTAAAATTAAAAATTGTTATTTTAAATTACGGAAATGATTTTTTGAAAAGGTGCGTTTCTGGTCTATTTTTAAATAAAGTCTCTAATACACTGTTCCTTGCTGGGTTCCACGATTTTGGGCTTGCCACCGCAAATACCCGTTCATTAAGCTTAGACTTCTGGCAAGGGTAGATCGGTTCTACAACCCTTCCTGCGGCTGAGGCAGAGGCTGACTTGAGAGTTTGACGTCTACCATTCCAATTGTCTAGGATACAAAGCTCTTGAAGATACAGAGGCGCCATGTTGTGTGTCACCTTGTACATCACAACCGGCACAATTTAAATTCAACTTCTTCAGGGAACCGGAATCAGTGTTGCTGAATGTTATGTGAGAGAATTTAGAAATACTAGACGTCCAGAAAGTCATAGAAAATAGACGGGAGACGTAATATTATTATGGATAATATTTGATACACATTTTTGGTGAAGCCAAATTATTTAACAATTAATAATTTAACATTTGAAAATGCTACGTGCGAACAAAAAATATACATTTTATCTAAATAATTATATAAGTGTAAGATTACGATGGTGGATAATGTTTTAACAAAAAAAAAGATACATACAAAGATTTAATAGGAAAGTGACCGCAGGAAATGAGGTGAATGGTGCCGTGCACACTAATTGCTGATAGAAACCTATCAAATTCAGAGATTGTCGGCGCGTAATGGAATTGTGGTGCAATCAATATCGTTACAAAATTAAGCTTAATCAGTAATTAATATTGAATGAATCCGGTGGAAAGGCGATCTGTAATAATCTTGTATTTCTGCAAATCCGAGGATGTAACCATTACAAAATATTGTTTGGACACATGGCATGTCACTTTAAAGGCACACAAAGTTAGTTTTATAATATATACGCTTATTCTGAGATAAACATACATATAATATTATCATTAATTGCAGTGGCGTAACTAAAAAATATGTGTCATATATATACACGTTGGCTTAATAACACCAAAATTGATTTACAAACACGTTAGAGTTAAGTATGCATATTTATTCAGAAGAAACGGATCTGCCATAATACAAATAAATATTGTCCCAAGAACTATCTAAAAAGTATCTTATCAGTTCAAATATTAAAAATTAAAACCATCACCTAAAAAATCATTATTTTGGTCTACCCAAGAATGAAAACACCATTTAAGTTAATGTTAATCTTTGGTTTGCTTATTACTTTTAATTAGCTAAAAATAAATCCTAAAATTGGAAAAAATACTTTTTTCCTCTTTCCTAAAAACTGATATTATTATAATCAAATAAAATACTACGCCGTTTTATCTATTAGATAGTAAAAACAACATTTTTTTTACTATAAGCAGACATTAGCGAGACACTACTGTACTCGTTTATATTTTCGTTTAAATGTAATATTCCATTTCTTGGCTGTGGTAGTTTTTAAAAATTATTTGTCTATAGTCCATATTAGCGCTGAGAAAAGTGAGAAAAAAAACTATCGATACCAAATGCATTATGAACTGCCGTCTAAACATTTTAAGTCTAAAGTGGGTCCCAATGCACGGCATTGGCTGCATTGGCGTTACGCCACTGATTAATTATCTTACAAGCCCCAATAAAGTTGACAAAATAACAAGAGATGCTTCGTTAAATTTTTCTTGGGTCTGGTGACCCGGAGAAGTAGTGATCACATCCTGACCCTGGCGTGATCCTGATAAACCCGGAGACTTAGGGTCAAAAAGGAAATGGCAACACTAATCGCGTGTGATAATTTGGGCAAATATGCCTAATAATAAATATACAGGAAGCATGCGGAAGTCTTGTATCAAGTACCCGAACCGAGAACAGGAAAATGGTTTTATGTGGTTTATGGTTTTCAGTTGTGAGCGATGGCGTGCATCTATGCTAGGTATATATTTAGGTTATACTGTTACCAACGACATTATACAATCATATATAACATATGTACTTTCGTTCAACCAATCAGTAAAAGAGTAAGTGTCGATGGCATTAAAAATAGAGGACGTCCGCGGAAGACTTGGCACGACCAGGTATACCAGATACTGGAAAATGATTCTGTGAAAAGACTCAATAATTGGCGAGCTTGTATGAGAAGATGTACGAATGTGGATAAGGCGAGAACTGTGTGTCAAGACATAAGACTGTGGTCCTCTATCCTCTCTGCTTACCCCCCACGGAGAAACGACATGATGGTAAGTAAGTTTAATATTCATATTTTGGGTGCAAATCTACCCTTACGGCAGATTTCATAATGGCCATTGCCCGGCCGCGCAACGTGCAGTACCAGATAGCGCGCGCATACCGCCGTACATTCTAATGCGACGGAGCTCACTCGCGCATGCGCGGCAGCGGCAGTGTTGACGTTTAAAAATTAATAATAATAATAATACATCAATATATATCATTTCAGAATAAATTTAATTTTAAAAATCTGTTTCTACTTCAGTTCGTTATTGTTACTTTTTCGACAACCTTAAAACACTTTTTTTATAATCCATCATCGATTATTTATTGGTTACTTCTAAACTGCCTAAAAATAATACGACATCGTATTCCAGTTAATCTAGATTTTAAGCATACTATTTACATTATTTACATCCGGGCGGGTCGTGTCCACATACAATTTCGTGCCAACTAATAAAACACAAAAACTTTTTAAATTGTGCATGTCATATAGAAATATAACTCCGTCAAGTTTGCGTCATGCTTAATGTTCACAAAAAACGACCGGATTCAACTGTGTTTTATGTGAAACATTGTAAAAGGTTTTTTTTAACGTTATTTATTTACGTTCAAAACATCGTAAGCCGAAAAGCCTTTTAAACTTACTTATTTACCATCACGCCGTTTCTCCGCGGGGGTGGGCATAGAGGATAGAGCGGCACACTCGTCTGTCCTGACACACAATTCTCGCCTCATCCACGTTCACACATCTTCTCATACAATTTCGACGATTGGACAGGACCACCCTTCTGTATCTTGTTTATCTGGTCATGTCAAGTTTTCCGCGGACGTCTTCTACTTCTAATGCCATCAACACTTGCGTCGTGTATCTTATTTGCCATTCTCTCCGCATTCATCCGTTCCATATGACCAAACCACCTAAGTGATGCTTTCGTAATCTTACTCACTATACTAAGATCAGCTTTACATTATTTCCTTATTTCTTCTTTCTTTACTCTGTCATAAATGGAACTGCCACATACATGCCTATTAAATATAGATTTAAATCTACATTCCTAGTTACTTAACGAATATGTCTAATTTATTTGGTGTTCAAGGTCAATGAGCAATCATCAGGCTCACCACATCGTGCTTTTAATCGTAATAATTGAATAGCTTGTTGGTGTAGTGGCCAAGACGCGGTCGGGGGTTCGCACCTCGTTCCAGAACACCAGCGAGTTAATCCTATTTTTATAGTACAAGCGCTTAGCTTAGTTTGAAAATGGTAAGAATATTGATGTGACATGTATTCCATGTACGCATCTCTATGTTTTTATTAAATGAAAATATTTTTTTTTTAAAATCAATGTGATTTCATTTGACATCTACATCAAACTGAAATGTTAAGCTTTTTTAAATTTAGAATTTTCGATTTTCTCAGCAGAGTTCAAAACGTCGCGAGATGAAATAAGTAAATAAAAGTAGTAGTATAAAATAAGTACTACTAAAACATAATTTTATTTTTCTATTATCTCCTAAACTACTAGAAAATTTGTAATTTAACATGTAACACAGTGTTAAAGAGAAAATAACTGTTTTGACGTCATGTGTCAGACGATACCTTGTTGCGTTCCAAAGCCGCAAAAAAGTATCTAACGTGTATATCTCCAGATGACATTATTTAAAATTATCTCTATGGACTGTATTACCGGTGCATTCTATATTTCTATATCGTGTGGAATCGTGGACCCTGAAGGCGAGGATGAGAAAAGACACCTGTTGCTCGTACCGTGGACGGCGAGACGCATAAATAAGGACAGACTCTCAACCATTTACAGTTTCAATTTTTTGAGCAATTTGCGAGAAGAGAAAATAGCTCGGAGAAGCGTGTTGTGGTGGGCCACGTCAACAGGTTAGTCAAGAGGACAAGTTCATGGAGATCACTATCCTCAGTCATGAAAGACCAACATGGATGATGATAATAATAATAATAGATAATTTGTATATTGTCATTTTCGTAAAAAAACTTTCACCTCAAGGGCGCTTTACACATAAACTGTTTATAGCTCTACAATAATCTTTGTTTTTAAAATTTAAAATTGTTATTTTCACTTACGGAATTGACTTTTTGAAAAGGTGCGTTTTTAATTTCTTCTCAAATAAAGTCTCTGATGCAGTGTTTCTTATGACGGTGGGCAAAGAGTTCCACGCTTTTGGGCCTGCCACCGCAATGCCCGTTCACTAAATTTAGACTTCTGGCAACGGTTGGTCGGTTCTGCAAACCTTCCTGCAATTGAAGTAGAGGCTGACCTGAAAGTTTGACGTCTACCATTCAAAATGTCCGGGATACAAAATTCTTGAAGATACAGAGGCGCCATGTTATGTGTCGCTTTGTACATCAACCAGCACAATTTAAATTTAACTTTTTCAGGGAATCGGAGGCAATGTAACTGATGTAAAAGGGATGTTATATGAGAGAATTTGGAAACTCCATATATTATCCGTGCAGCCGCATTTAGAATGGATTGTAATCTATTCAACGGAAACATAGATGCTGTTACAATAGTCCACACGTGACACCACAAATGCATTTATAAGTAGACGGGCTGCCTCAAGAGGAAGATGTCTCCGAATACTTTTAATCTATCTCAGTTGATGGTAGCATGCACTGGCAGTTTTACTGTTTTGAGTATTCATTGAAATATCTGAATCAATGTGCACGCCCAACAACTTAACTGCAGATTTAGCATTCGCAGACATTGATTCCTGTAATGATCTCTATGTTCACCTACATAGGTCTCTCTCTCGGTCGAAGTTCTCATGACTGAGTTCTGTTCTGCTTCCTCACCGAGAACTGTATATCCGAACGACTCGGTATATCCATCTTGTTGAAAAACGTTCTGGTACGTTCCCCGCAATGACCAATTTTTCCATCTCTTCTAGCAACATGCCCGATGAATGATTATTTTCCTAAGAATGTTACGCGCAGACCCGACACCAACACCGCATCTCTAAAGTGTTGAGCACGTCTCTTTATTTTCTTCTCAGGACCTCGTACAGAGCTAACTGATCGCTCTTTTACGTTTCGCGACATGGAGCAATTCGTCCAAATTTTAGTCGACTTCAACATGACAAACTTGGGCATACTAATTCTCCTTCGGACTTGGCGTCGCATCCTCCATACTATTACGAAAACGGAACGACGCATTTGCAATCGCTGAACAAGTACCATTCCATATTAAGACGTGCTTAATCTTTTGTATCGTGTGATAACAAGCCCACTTTCAACACTCGATGGCGGCTGCCGAGCTGGTCCCTCCCGTGCCACCATCTCGTGTCGGATGAAGGTGTGACCGACTCGGAGCATATCCAGCGATCGATGGCAACGACCTTTGCATACAATCAAAGCATAACGCGATCAACATCACGAACTGTCACCGCCGGCTCCATTTTAGTTTCGGCTGACGTGTCGCCACCCGTGAAAACATTCGCGCGTTAACGTTTCGCATAGTCGATAACGACGCGGGAAATTTTACAAACAATTACGTCATTTATCCGATTGTTCAAAATGCTGTCCTTGGTAAGCCGAACCATTGATTTATTTCATTAATTATTTATACTTTACGATACTACTCTGTCATTTATATTTTACAATAAAGAAATATTTATTATGGAATTAAATTACACATACGATACATCAAATTTTACTATTGACTGGCGAAATTCATACATTGAAAATAAGTTATACAGGGTGAATATTATATTTCAGGCTGATTTTGTTTGGCAGACATTTGTCAGTTCGCATTCGGTAGTCGTAGAGATTAGTTGATTACGATTTTTTATAATTTTTTTAATTATTAAAATTAAAAGGCGGTTTTAAATCAGTTTGGGCGCGCATCTCCTCCGGAGTTCCTCAAGGGAGTTTACTAGTTCTACTACTATTTATAATCTATATTAATGATACACACACATGCTTTCAATTTGCCAACTTTCTTCTTTATGCGGATGATATGAAGATCTTTGCCAAACTGCCATAACATCCGCGTTGCAACCTGCTGCAAGGTGAACAAACTCCTCCTGAATGCTAAAAAATGTTTTCAAATAACATTCTCAAAAAACAACATTCATTTTACTTACACAATAGACAGCACTCAGCTAGAAAATAAAAGCGATGTTGAAGACCGAGGAATAATCCTCGATAGCAAACTTCTTTTCAAGAATCACATTGACCAAATTACCTCAAAGGCCTATAGAATGCTAGTATTCATACTTCGAACCTGCAAACACTTCCAAAATCCATATTGTTTCAAAATACTGTATTACGCATTTGTTCGCAGTCACTTAAGAGCACGCATCTCAAGTCTGGAACCCATGGCACATGACATATATTATGAAATTAGATCGAATACAAAATAGGTTTCTTTGACATCTTAATATCAGATCAAATCTATCATTTAACTCCTATTTAAATACAACAAATTTCCACAATAAGAAAACCCTAGAACATCGAAGAACACGTGCTGACCAAATACTTATTTTTAAACTACTCCAAGGCCATATTGACTGTCCCGGCCAATTAGAATTAATATCCTTCCACACACCATCTAAATCGACTAGCCAGTCCGCACTCTTCCACATACCTAGAAGTAGAACATCTTACACACAAAATTCATTCATTTACAGGTCATGCAAATGTCATAATGAGAAATTGTATTTTTCAACATTATGTCGTGTTTGACCAATCATTCTACCTACAAATACATCTTTCTCTCCCTCTACCACAACAATAGTTGCAACCTCCCCACCCTTTCTCCCACCTTTTTTCTTTTTCTATATCTTCTGCTATATTATGTACCTAAACATTTCTGTAGATTTTCATAATGTGTTAATGTTAAATATTCATTATGTTTACAGTGTAAAAATCCCTTAATAAAATTATGGAGTATCTAACGCCTCAACAACGTGTTGAAATCATTAATCCATTTTATCTAAATAATGATGGCAATGATGTAACCATTCATGGTGATAGATATCGTCACATGTTGGAAAACTTCTTGGTGGTTAAATTGGGTCGATTAGGCCTGCAACAAGGCGGTGCCACCCCACACAGCCCGAGCTACGCTTGAAATTTTACGAGTAATTTTTCCCAACCGCATAATACAGAACATATATTCGAAATGAAATTGCTGTAATACTCGTAACACGCGAAGTGTGCGAGAATATTATAAAAATATGATTAAGAGATTTTTTGTGCCACTGCCAAAAGCGGCCATTTGGCCGATATCACATTTCATACATAATTGTAACAAATCAAGTATTTGATTAATAAAAGCAAAATTAAAAAAATTGTGTATCATTTCCTAGTAATTCAAAAAAACATCGGCTTGGAACATAATATTCACCCTGCATCTTTGTCAGACTAGTCATCGCTGATTTTGCTTTTCCAATTCGTCTTTGATTTTCTACTTCACATCTTCCATGTTACGTAATGAGAACATTATGTATATAAAATCGTAAATCTTTGTTATAATTGTTGCAATTGTTGAACTTGTTCAGCGATTCCGGGCCCCCGGGCGGCTGCCCAGGCGGTAGCTATGCCACTAACATGTATGTATGTAGAGATTGTTTGAAGATAATCAAGAAAACTCGGATTATCTGCCAATACCGTGCATTGTTTCACGGTTCACGATTTATCTGCGGAGATGAATCTGCCAGTAATGAAACACGCGGATGTACGCTTAATATTTTATTAACCCATTAGCTAAAGCCTTTTCGTTTCATAAAACTAAATGTGTTCATTTGCCAATTATAATGTAAATAAGAACTTATCTCTTTTGTAATTAAACATCTTTAATTACAAAAAACGCATCCATTCATCGTTATGGTATTCTGTATTCTTCCAGGTCTACTTCCTCCTGTTGTTGTACCCGAGATAATTTCGCAGGGTCAAAGGCCATCGGAGTGTATAGAAAGCTATTTAAATGTAAATACAAATGTCTGACTGTTACATTCAGACATTTTATATCAGGTATATTATATATTTAGGTTGAGGTATATTTTTTTAGCTGTGGCCTCCTTTCAATCTGTTTGTTGTATAATTTGTTCGGTTTATAAGTATCAAGCATCGAAACAATACATTATATTTACCATAAAACGTATTACCTTTCACATAAATAATTTACGGTTACTTTTATGGGCGAAATGCTCAGCTATAGCGCCGCACCCGCACCCGCGCTCGCTGTTTGAAGTGACGCCATTGCGGAGGGCATCTATCCAGATGTGATGACCCAGATGTTATATTTATCTCCATTTCGCATCTTATAATCGCGAAAACAATATTTTGATTTCAACAGCCGGTTTGAGTGGACGTCGCCGGCGAGCTGGACATCTGTTCAACGTTCAATGAACGTCTTCACGCATTTCAAGCGTAATATATAAAGTTAATAAAGTTGTATCAATGTGTCCAAAATTTAATAAAAATGAATTGATAATTCTGGCGTCTGCTATCAGTTTACTCAAAGGTATTTGAGATTCTGTAAAAATAAGGTAGATGGCTCTGTCAAATGATGGAACGATTAAATGTATTAATATCAAAAAGATAACATATAGGGTCGAAAATGGTCGCTAAAAATAATGTCGCTGTAGCTTAGTTGGATAAAGCACCTTCTCCGGTTAGGAAAGAGATCCAGGTTTGAATCCCGTTGGCGCAACAACAATATTTTTCGATAAAATTGATTTTATATGTATATCTTTATAATTAATATATTTAATTCATATTTAAAATATATAAGCGTCGACGAATTTCCTAATATTTTAATTTATTTATCTACACATATGTTACATGTGACTGTCTAGATTGTCTTGAATAACCAATGAGAGCGTGGAGTTTAAACAATGTAATATTGTATGTATTTACAAATAAATTGCAAGCTCGGGCTGCAGTCTTCCTCGCGAAGAAAGTATCGTGCAGCCGTGACCTACATTTAAACTTACGAATGATAATGATACAATGCTACGTGTTCAATGTACTATTATATGTAATATAATAATACTAAAACAAAACATTAATAAACTGGGAAGATAGGATCACTGATGACAATGTAATGATTCAAAAGAATTAGAATTTTAGCCTTATCGTGAATCATCCACCAAAATAGTACATCCTACATCTCATCACGCAAGGTAAAATTGCTTCAGAATACACCCTGGAAAACAAATGATAGCAGAAAGCATTTGGAAGGTGGTGGTCGTTTCGTGGTCAATATTTCTGTATGACTTATTTTTCAATGTTGAAAATTATGTTTTAATGTCATATGCATCACCTGTTGGCGGTTATTTAAAATTCTTCACTAAAATAATACATTAGAAGCACAGGGGAGGTTTGTGTTTCCGCTGACACCCTACTGATTATATTATAAAAAAGGTATGTTTTCTTTTCATGATTTAAAATTAGCGAACGAACAACGAACGGACCAATAACACGTTAAATATGAATTAAATATATTAATTATAAAGATATACATATAAAATCAATTTTATCGAAAAATATTGTTGTTGCGCCACCGGGATTTGAACCTGGATCTCTTTCCTAACCGGGGAAGATGCTTTATCCAACTAAGCTACAGCGACATTATTTTTAGCGACAATTTTCGACCCTATATGTTACCTTTTTGATATTAATACATTTAATCGTTCCATCATTTGACAGAGCCATCTACCTTATTTTTTTACAGAATCTCAAATACCTTTGAGTAAACTGATAGCAGACGCCAGAATTAACACGTTGTTTATCACACCTCATTGAACCACGATGCCAATCCTAATTTCGTCGTCATCGAAGGTTGGAGAAGACGAAAATCTCTATGAGTATTTAACGTCCTTGACATCAAATTAAAGATTATTAGATTGGAAGTAATCCGGACATGCATAACAATTTAATAATTTGAAATATACAAATACACAATGAAATCATTTCAATATTTTAAATCTGGCAGTTAGAACCGAAGTTGCCAGCGAAGTTGAATCAACATTAATGACTGAGGCGATGGCGGGTTGGAGCTGTAGTAGCTGATGACGATCAGAGATTAGTTGGGAGGACATAAGCGTTTCTGTCTCGCAATATAAATTACTGACCACAAAAATTATAGATATTTAATACCCACCAATTATGTCTATTACATTTAATAATTGAGACTGCACACGCAACAGATAATAGATTCAGCATCCGTAGCTTATGCAAATGTGTATTTTCCGCGATGTTGCTCATCTGCTCAAGGAGATCACTAAGATTAACCTATTCATAGGAAAATGTCGTCATTAACGTTTTGTTGGCTCTCTATAATACTGGGTCAAGTCTACTTAAACTGTTTTTTTTTTTAAATATTTTTTGATATCGGTGAGACCGCTTCCTTCAATTGCATCAACCAATACCTTGAGAAGCACAGCTTAAATTTGCTAAGCCTCAACACGCTTATAAGGACAGTTACCTATATGATAAAATATTATACATTAATAACTAAAATCTTCTCGTATAACTAGACTCAATTTTGATACGTGTGCCTCAAATTGTTAATTGATTCAAATAAACGCAACGACAGATTTCGGTTTAGTTTTAAGGCGGGAACAGACGTTCCGAAGCAAGCTGATATCAAAATAAAATCCGTGACAACGTTAAACAATGACATCCAGAGAAGTAAGAGATCTTGTATCTCACGCAGGGAAAGATCGCTGGAAGTCGGGTCACTGAAAGAAGGAGAACATCGCGGCTGAAGAACCTGAAGTAATGGTTTGGCTAGTAAACAAAGTGACGATAGTCAACATGATAGCCAATGTCCGTTAAGCGTACAAGACAAGAGAAGAAGAAGACAATGTCACGTTCAATTTAATCACTGATCGCAAAGTATCAGCTGCAAATATTAAATAAACAACTATAGCAAATACAGTACAGGAAATATTTTCACGATCAGCGAATTTCTCGCGAGCCAGGTGTTTCAATTAGATCCATTATGCCGCTGAACATTTTAATTATTTTGAACTGTGGAGAGCTCGCGCATGCTGCGAGATACGTCTGAGTTTTATTGCATCATCGGGCACCGTGTGAACAGAGCCCAGTGGGGTAGAACTATTTAACCGAATACCCAACTTATTAGCTATACCGATACCGGCAGCATTCATAATCGGACCGATTTATAATTCGCATTATATAGTTTTTTTTTTCCTTATTAATGTTCATTAAATTGCAGGATTCGAAGGTACCATTTCAGATGATCAGTTCGCCATTCGCTTCTTCCATTCTGAGTTAGCCAGCGCAAGAAGGGATTTTTTTATACAGTCGGAGTTCAAAATCATAATTATTTACTGACCATATTTTTTGTTTCGAGCTATGAAAAAGAAATATACCTAAACACATATCGAATTGATGATACTAAATAGAATATATCGCATCTCAAATTGTTGGGGTGGGAGATTAAATTAATGGACGAGGACTCCGCAAATTTATCAACATTAATCAAATGTGGAACAAACAAATATTTCACGAGTTTAAATGTTTTTATTTGCTGAACACTAAAAAACCAGGAAAAAACAATATTTTGGCCATTTTCAGAAAAATATCAGATCCCGCGATCATTCGAGACAAAATTGCTAGCAGAAGAGGCTTGGAGAGATGAAGAACGTCAATCTGGCGACGAATGAGAGTGACCGATATGGGAATTTTTACTTATAAAATGGTGCTGGGTCACCTCTTACTGTCGTAATATCGCAAACTATCTATACTGGCAAATCGTGACATTTTTAAGACAATTTCTGTAATGATTTTAAAACACGAAATAATCCAAATACTTCGTTTTAAAATATTGTCGAACGCGTCATTTAACCGGATGATGAGAAGATTATTCAAGAAAAATGTCAAACAAGATATTATGACACTTCTAGAGTACCACCAAAATCCAGGATAAAGAATAAGAGCGATACCTTCTAAAGCGATCCTTAGTATTGTAGAAGGCACTGTAAGCTACCGGTACGCATTTGATCTAGTGGACCGAATTTCGGGTGAACCGTCGTTTGACCCCCAGACAGTTGATTCCCCAACAATTGATCCCTCCGACAGTCAATCTCTCGGACACTTGATCCCTCGGACAGTTGATCCCCCGGACGATTGATCCCCCAAAGTTTCTTCAAGTACATATTTATATTCCTAAATAGGGTGAAAGCAAATTTATACTAATATTGTTCTCGTACGAAATTACATATAATTCCAGATAATTAATAATGTTTTCATATTTACAATAAATCGTTATGTTAAACATTATCACTTTTACGAAATGTGATAAACTAATTTTTAATTTATTGTTTTAACATTTTAGTCGGGGGACCAAACGTAAGGAAACCGAATTTTATTACCGGTGCGGGGGGGGGTTAAAGCCTCGTCACAGGAAACGAGCATGCATCTTATTATTTTTTATAGCACAAACAAAATTATTTATTTACTTATCTAAGCAAGATTATTTATAAAATTGACATTGTACTATATCTGTCTCAATAGATTAGATTTATAACTTGGTTTTTAACCACTCTTATGAGTTAAATTTAATACACCGATTTCAGAAAATACCATTTCCTTCATCAGATCATTGTTTATTTGACATCCTGATTGTATTTTCCGAAATTGAATTAAATTTAACTCGTAAAAGTGGTTAAAAACGAAGTTATAATTTATTTATTTGTTTAAAAAATTGTAAATATGTGGTTTATATTACGTGTCTTCTTTCTTCATTCTTGTGTCTACATAATTACGTTTAGGTACCTTTCGTTATGTTTTTTTTTTCAAAAATTTCAGCTACCTACCCACACGAAGCTATAAAAAGTATAGTAGACGACCAATCAACATCGCCACTTGTAAATAGAGCACACTACTTGGTTTTAATTGGTCATGCATGTTTTTCACCCCAATTTGAAGCATTAACACTGACGACTTATCCAGTTTTGAAAGCAGTATCTGGAAACAATGCTAAATCGAACACCATTTCAAGGTGTTTTTCCTGGTGTCGAAAAGGTATGTTGAATATGCCGCAGGAACGTTAGTTGGCGTGATGAAACCGCTTCGCAGCCATCACTCAAGTGCCAATCATTTCCGTCATCCATTTTCCTCAATGTCCTCTAAACAGCCGTTCTGAAATACCACTTTAATAATCGATAATTTTCATCACAACCATTTTGCCAGCTATCTTTTTCAGTGGCGTGCGAATAAACAAAAGCGTTAGAAAAACAAGAGACAGTTTTATAGAATATAGAATACATAGCAACAAGAATACATACGTAGCATAAACAAAAAAATAAGTTTGTTTATTACATACATTTTTTTCAAATATCTTTAAAAAACTTGGTCCACATAGCATCTTTCCATGCAGAATCACATAATATAACAGATCAAAATTTATTATATTTTAACAATTATTACCTACAAAGGCACTGTTATTAAACAAATATCAGACATCTCATAGAGACAAAGCTATTTTTTATTTCATTTAATGGAAAATATATGGAAGTATAGGGTAATCACAGGGCGACGACCTGTCTTCGGCTGGCTTAAGTGATCACTTTATTTTACTTGGGCCTTGTTTATTACGACATGCAACATAGTCTGTCTATATTGTTGAAGATCAACTTCTCACGCTTTATTCTTTTACATTGACTCATTTTATCTTGTCTCTCAACGATGTACTCATAGCTCGCAAAAATTATTTTCTTGCAAGTCGTACAAAGCCTGCCTTCAGTATAGAGTTCCTGAACGTCGTTAATCCGATTCTAAGCTGTCTTCAGTTCAGAAGATAAAATACTCAGATATTTGTAATAAGTGTATAAAGAAACGGCTGGTCACTGGGTAGTTATTATTCGGTCGATAATAATTGTTGACTCAAATTAACCAGACGCTAAAATAATTACTTGACTCCAAACATTGTGGAATTTAGGGTAAAATAGTAAATAATCATACCTTGCTCGTCCTAAGCTCGTTCGCGACCTGTTACCGGTGTGCATCGCGGCTAATCCAACTCCATCGCGGGGCCACAGACGCCGCCCTTTGTCCACCTCAAAGGTATAAGAAATTCCACAATCGCACGTAAAACTTAACGAATTACACGCTTCTAAAGTATCAAATGCAACGTAAAAATAAATTATATGGTACCTAATAAACTTTTATAATTTTAAATCGTTTTTCCATAGAATGACCATACCACACATCCCGTAGAAAAGTGTCAGTCAAAAAAGTCAACTTTACAGGAGAGTGAAAAGAAAAATGAACAATTTTTAATGTTTAATGGCGGAATTATTATTTATCTTAAGACCTTCATTTATTTTATTGATATACAGTATAAATTTTGAAAGGAATTAACATGTTATATTAATTCGTAGTAATCGTAAATGCTGCTGTTTACTGCGAGGAATGATGAACAAGCAAGCGGTCCACTCGCAAAGAATGGGTAAACTAACTTTAATATGGTTTTCATGGAGTACAGAGAATCATGTTACTTCATTTGCGAAATAAACGTAATTAGAATAATTTTGATGTACTACACTTTTTTCTATGTACGTCACTCTATGGATCGGGACAAACGTACCCATTGCTAAGCATGGTTGTACTGAACATTTCACTCTCCTGTCTGCCTTGACAATCCTTCTCCAATCTTCCCAGTCTTCTGCTATGTGCAAGGCTGCGTAAACAGTTAATCCTCTCATTTCTTTGATTTGATCTGATTATCTTAGAGTATCCGCCCTTCCTGCTTTCTTACCTTCAATGCTGCTGGCTATCTTCGCCTCTGTAACTATTTACTTCCCTTTATCAATATAATAATTATGCATTACATGTAATGCTATTTTTAAAACTGTAATGGCATAATTATAAATGTTTTATTCATTTCAATCCAATACAGTCCCCGTCCGGAGTCCACGTGCTATACTATTTATTTATCTTTTCCTTTGATGCGAGGCTTAATATTTATAGAAGTACCATGGAACATTTGAAAGTCCGTTTATTTTAGTAGACGCATAAAAAATCCACTAATAAAGGACCCCACGTGTTACCGAATCTGTTATACAATCATTTTATTGAGTTATTTACTATAGTACATATACTAGCCTGTAGTTTCAAGTCAAATGTAAGCTTTAAATAAATGTACATGTCCCAGATAACGTCAAGCAAGTTGTTGGGGAAAATTGTAAGCAAAGCGGAAGAAACAGAAACGAAGACGAAAAAAGTTAAATTCACTTCAATTATTCAACAAAAGATTTAAAAAAAAGTATTTTAAAAGCACAATAGTTAAAATTTAATTAGTACCTAACATCAGAATCGTAGCACACTCGTTTTAAGATAGTTAAAAGGGCTACAGCTTTAAATTGTAAAATAATTTAAATGGTAAATTTATTATCAACGATCTATAAAACGTATTATTATAATAATGTTTGTATTATTGAATTAATCCGTGCGAATCATAGTTGGTATAAGGGTCATAATAATATGATATTTATATAGGTTTAAATATAAGTAGACAGTAGAAATGAAGTCGTTAGTTATTTTATTTTTAAAATACACCTTCAGAATTAAATGATCACATATCCACCAATTTCTTATGTCAGAGGAATTTGACACTAAACTTCACATCGTTCTCTATGTTTTGCGCAGGGTCCTAAAATATAACTACGAAAAATTTAGCATATGTCGGTCAAAGGGTGTAGAATCGAATAGAGATCAGACAGATAGACTGGCAGACATTATAATTTTGTATACAGGATATCTCAGAGACAGTAGTCCGAACAGTATTAAGGGACATCACTAACAACTCATTGAGCGACAATAAGGTTTATCCGAAATTCAACGGTTTAGAACGATTCAAACTTTTGTGATTTTCTACTGTGTCCGATACACCCTGTATATAGATGAAGAGATCTTTCAAAGCAATTATAATTATGGATATATCGTGTCCGCGAGTTAGCCTAGCAATAAATTTCTCAGCGATTATAATATTAAAAGTGGTTTCGAATATTATTGAGGATTTTAAGTTTTACAACGCGTTTGTAAACAAGCACACAACACCTCCACAGGCGGCTGACGAATGATAATAATATCATATAATTAAATCGGTTTCTTCATCGCCCGATTATTAATTTGAATAGCCCGACTGTCGGCAATAATAATAAACATCTTGACATTTAGAAGTTTTCACATTGTGTACGTTCTGCCCGCCCGAGGTACTCTGACATTTGAATTCGTTCCTTATGCAAATTGAATTAAACTCTTGTTGATAAATCACGGAGTTGTTTTTATGTTCTCGTTTCATTGTTCAACTATATCCGCGGGGTCATAAAGCATCAGATCCTACTTTTGATCACACACTTCGAGAGTTAATATTTAATGAGAATTACCATTAAACGATTAACATCTTAAAATGCAATTTCGCATTTTCTATTTTATTAGAAATTAAACAGATATGTACTAGTTACGTTATTTCACATTGACAAAAAATTATATACGAATAAACATATATTTAGTTGTTAACCTTTACCATTCCATGATATAAAATATGCATTTACAGCCGTGCTGTCAACTCGTGTTACCGTAAATAACAGTAAGAAAAAATGATTTTATTAGCTTAAATGGCTTTAATGGCACGAATTTACTCTAAATATTGAGCATTCAATTTTGAAAAAATAATTAATAACATAATTTAGAGCATTCATTAAGTCCTATACAACGTGTCCTTCCTTCTTATCTCTCTTCATTTAATAAGTGAGAGAGAGACAATTATATTGGTATGTTTGTTGTTCTTTTCACTGTGAAAATAGAGTTTGATCTCTGTCTTTCATATCACAAATTGTATTTTTACAAACATATTCATTTTACAACGGATTGAATGGAAAAAATAATTGTTTTTGTACGATTCCCTTTTCATACAAAAAGCTTTTATTAGCTTAAATATCTTCAAAATTAGTAATCCTATAAACTTACACTAAGTATTAAGCATTAAATTCAAAAATAGAATCAATATCGGATAAATAGAAGAAAGAGAGTTCTTATATTTGTCTATTTGTTATTATTTTTATTTTGAAATTAATGTATCATATCTATTTGTATTATTACAAATGGTATTTTTGCCAGCATATTAATTTAACAACAGACTAAACTGAAAAATTATTATTTTTATAGGATTCGCTTAAACAATTGGTTTTTCACCAGTCAGTTTTACGCGTAAACTAACCTTAAAACTAACTAAAATATTAACCGAAAAATTACATGTTTAATTGAAGCGGTAGACCTGTGTAGTTTTGGAAGGGTTAATTAAGAATAATGTTAAAAGATTAAAAAATAAAAGTCAAAATAAACACACTGACAAAAAATATTATCTGTATTCTGTACATTGTTAATTTGTTTTTTTTTATATTGGTAATGGAACAAAATAAGTAACACAAATTAAATTAATAAACTAGAAAGATATACAGAAAAACCACGTATCGAAAAAATATTATTGTAAGCTCGACACGTTATCACTGTAGGAGAGGGTAATCCATAATTGGTTCAACTTGTTGGAATACTGAAAAGAGGTTGTGATCGTGACACTAGCGACTAAAGGGTGAACAATTAAAGCGGTTTCGACAGAATTTGTATAAATTAAAAGTATCTAGTGCTGTTCGTCTGTTTTTTTAACTTAAAATATTTAATGTTTTATCTATACTTCGGAGTTTGTATTGACTTATTATGTACAATGTGTGTGAATTGTTTTCAAAATTTGAATATTTTTTTATACTGCACCTACGTTTACCTAGTGAGCAATAAAAGATCATTATAACAATGAAGCTCTAAATAGGATGGCTTCGCACGGAAGAAATTAGCTAATCTAGTTAATTTGAATGTAACAATTCCTAAAATCACCAATAAGTATGTGTTGTTCTTACACTGAAAAATAAACTACCTGGGTCTTCACAAAACAGTGAATTTTCTTCAAATTTCGAAGATGTAATAAAAAAAAGTTGCTTATCAATAATGATTTGTATTACTTGTAAGCATGAAATGGATTATTGAACTGTGACACTGATTAGTTTTTATGTTTGATTATATTATATGTATTAATTGATATGAATGTACCTGCAGATGTTTAATTTTAAAAATTAAATAAAGATCGCCGGCAACAGCTTAATGTAAATTTATACCTACCGCACGCCACTGGTAAATAGGTAATAAATAATAATAATAATAATGGATAATTTGTATAGCGCCATTTTCGTAAAAACTTTCACCTGAAGTACCTTTACACATAATATGTTTTTTAAAATTAAAAAATCGTTATATTCACTTATGGAAATGATTTTTTGAAAAAGTACGTTTTTAGTTTCTTCTTAAATAAAGTCTCTGATGCACTGTTTCTAATAACGGAGGGCAAAGAGTTCCACGCTTTTGGGCCTGCCACTGCGAATGCCCGTTCACTAAATTTAGACTTCTGGCAACGGCTGATCGGTTCTACAACCCTTCCTGCAGCTGAAGTAGAGGCTGACCTGAGAGTTTGACGTCTACCATTCAAATTGTCTGGGATACAAAGTTCTTGAAGATATAGAGGCGCCATGTTGTGTGTCGCCTTGTACATCAACCAGCACAATTTAAATTCAACTATTATAGATATGTATTATTTCTTTAATTCAATGCTTTAAGTAGTCACCGTGTAAGAACTGAATTCACAAAGATATTATATACCTACCCATCCAAGACGTTTCACGAATACATGTTTTAATTTTCGCACTGTGAGTCATGAATACTGCTTTATCTCATATCATATCTGAACGCATTCAAACGTGCCTATTCGCAAAATAAAAATCTGTTAAAACTAAACTAATTTCAATTATATGACGCATTTTTTGGCTACCGATACACCGCAAAACGCCGAACGTTCCATACAACGCGCAACCCGGGAGATTTCAATTTAGCGTTGCGCACGTTTTGAGCAGAGACCAACGCTGGCGAAACGAAGATAATTAATTTTGTAGATTGCTTGATTTTGTGGGCGATTTTTTTGCAATTTTGATATTCACGGCTATGACTATAAAAATGTATATTATTTTAGCCGACTAAAATCTCAAGATTACATCTCAACTGCTGTTTCTCATTCATCAAAAGCGCGCATAATTTTTAAAGCCGTTTTTTTCAAATTTTACAATAAAAAAAACTTAGTAATAAGATAATTGTGTCAGATTTTTTTAAACTATACCAATAGACATATCTTTGCTTAAAATTATTGCGAATTGTAAAATGACATTAATCATTATAAAATCAGATAATTATGTATCGCTAGATAAGCGGGTAAATTACATGACACGGGTACCTACATTCATTATCTGGATAAAACTTTTAAAATAATCTATGATTTTTTATCACTGTTATCATTTCCATTGCCATACACAAAATAATTGTACTTTTGTTATTCGTATAAAATGTTCACTGCGTAAACTAAAAACTTAGCTTTACAAAAATACGAATGGAGAAACTAACCAGGGAATAAATAAACCTACATACCTTATGACGATAGTCCAGGCGTGTAAATTAGCATTTCGCTCCATATCAAAACAGCTGTGAACCGTTAAACATAAAACATGCGCCGTCCCTGGCTTGTCGTTTGTTTACTAATTTATTTGGCGTGTCGCTGGTGTTGGCTCAGCACAGCTGGCCTGGGACCCGGGAGTATCGCCGCGGAGCTGCCGGTGGACGAATGCCTCCACACCGCGGCTCTAATCAATTTCTTGAAATCAAACTGAACGCCCCCGAAGTAAACAAACAGTACCTACGCGCTATTCAAAATAATGACCGCCATTTTGGTGCGCGGCGCGCGCACGCGCGGCCGCTGCGGCGGGAAAACATGTGCCGCGCGAAGAGCTGTCAAACGCGAAAACGGAAAATAAACACAGTTTAGCGTATCCATTATTACTACAATTTATCATAAAACGAAACGCTGTACGGACGCTTTGTTAGACGGTTGTATTATTCGTTTTATCGGGATGCGTGAAAAGAATTTGAAATCAATTGAGTTGCGTCATCGCTGAATATAAGTTTTTAATTCAATCGCTCGCGGGCCGATGTCAATGGGTGAGCCGCCTATCATTCTACCATCCGTGTTATTCCTGCATTGAAAATAACATTTAAATTGAGCGCACATTACGACGAATGAGTGTCATTGCAGCGACTCTGTCGCTCCGAGAAGGAACTACCGACACAAATGAAATGCGTGATGCAAATTATCAAATAAATAATGTATTACTCGACTCTCGGCGACGCTGCAAGGTGATCCGACTCGAAGTGTTATTGTGTGTGTAATCCCCTCTCGCGAAATTAAGATCAAAGTGTGATTGAAGAAACGGGTGAACTTTGAATCGTTACTGGACGTCATTGGAACTAAAATCTCTTTTTTATTTGGTATCAAATTATTACAAGAGAACAACGTCGTTGTGTAATATGATTTTATTATTCCGAAACAGCCGGTGAGGCGCACGACCACCGATGGGTTGGTGGGGTAGAAGAAAGCGATCACCGTCACTTACAAAGGTGAATTTTATAAATATGATTATTCATTGTTCATTTTAATAGTGATTAAAAAGATTCCATTTTTTTATTGAGATTCCATCCCATACTTATCTCATCACATATAGATCACGTCATCATCATCATTAAATCTCAATAGAAAACATTACATTATATTTTGAGGATGTTCAGTTATTTAGTGCTTAATAAGCGATTAATCATATTTTATTTCATACCTCACATCAAATCACCTCAGTAAATGAAAAATGTCGAGTTGAATCGTGCTAGGTACAGTTTTTAAATATTTTATTTAATAACAAATTAGATTAATCAATTCGAAACGTATACATAAAACACCTATCACAAACCTATAACCAAAATGACCATCTAGTTTGAGATTAAGTATTAAAGAACTACGTTTTAAAATTGCAACTTCTAAATAAAAATGTAATTTCATTAGAATTAGATTTATTGTGATTTTGATTACGAACATAATTTACTTACGTCCGTCCGTCCATTCGTCGCATGACAACATAAAACAAACAAAACTTGCAATCGCATCAAACGGCGTAAATTATTTTTCTTATATATTTTCATTGGTTCATTCTTGAATCAAATTAACAATTAATAAAAATTTACCTCATTATGTATGTATACAACTTCCTTATGTCCGTCCGTGTCGCATGACAACATAAAACAAACAAGACCTGCAATCAATTATCATGCAATTATCGTATCACACAAGGTTTTATTTTCCTTTTGTATTTTCGTTGATTTTATACGTAAATTAAAGTTATAAGTATAAAATTATTTTTAATTAATTATAATTATTGAGAGTTCGTGCAAATGTCACGGCGTTTCTACCGATGCAGTAAGGAGGTGAAGAGCATCATGTTTAAATCGTTCTTCACCAGCATGTATACCAGCGAACTCTGGTCGAAATACAAGCAAGTGACGTATAACCGTCATACAGAATACTGTTTGGATTGGCGCGTTATTACAGCGCATCTACAATATTTACCGAAGGCCGTATACATGAATTCGTTCCGCTTCTGAGACATCGAGTTACGGGCATAAAGATGCTACATTTTGGTGCGGGAGCTCAGCACCAACTCTCTGGTGCTAGCGGCGCTCTCATGGAAAGCTGGTTCCCTGACCAGAGAATGGCAACGCCTACAGAATAGCTACATATAGACTGAAGTAGTTATATATGTAATATTTATATTTTGTGTGTATATATGAGTGAACTTTTTATTTATTAATATTTTCCTTGGTTTTTTTTTTCTTTTTCATAGCATTATATTTATTTCAGAACTTTAATGTATAACATTGATTGAAACCTGATCACGCTGGAATAAACACATTATTATTATTATTATTATGAAGTTGGCTCCTTAACTATAATATTTGATGGTACATAATTTGTTAGCATACACTGAACATCAATTGTAGGCACAGACTAAACCCAGCGATTGAGTTGTCCATAGGCAATCTACATAATTTGAAGAATATTGATTGATTGGAATCTGTCTTGACGCCAGAGTAACTTTGAAAAATAACCATCACATCCGGTTTTTATTCAAACGGGCGGGAATATTTTACCCAACATCATTGTCTGACGCGCCGCGCTAAAATTTTGACATTACTTTCGACAGCAAACCGTGCAGTAGGTACTAAACAACTTTTAAAACAAATTAGATATAACACAAAACATTTAGCACTAGGACTCTAGTCTGGAACTTTCTATTGCCGGTTGGGTGCGTTAACAATTACAGTACCGTGTAGTTTATTGTTTAATTGTGTCTATGTACAAAGTTCATTTTTTATTTCCCATTCGAAGGCAACATTTAAACTTGAAAAAATAAACGTGCCTCAAACGATGCTCGATGATAAGAAGACATTTTTACACAGATACTAGAATTATCCAAAATTCAGATCAGTAGGTAATGGCCGCTTTTCGCCGTTCTTCGCTAAAAACTATTTTTTTAATGTGGAAAATATAAATTATTTTGGCTAATAATATAATAACACAGCTTCATTTGCACAACGCAGACGGAATAAAATTTTTAAATTATCACACAATGAACAATAGTGGTATTTTAAGTTCTTATCTTAATTGAAATATGTCAGATGGCGTGAAATTCACATACAAATAAATTCCCAAGAAATCATTGTTTAGCTTAGTTTTGGCAGGATGCAAATAGGGTTTTGTTAACCCTTCCCAAACCATGCAGTCACACAGGTCTACCGTCATAATTAAACCTGTAATATTTCGGTAAATACATGCAACATAAAATTCATATTTTAGATAATCCTAAAGAAAATATTAGCGCTTAAGAATGACTAGTGTAAAATCAATTATGAAAAGGGAATCGTACAAAAACAATTATTTTTTCCATTCAATCCGTAGTAAAATATATACGTTGGTAAAAATACAATTTGTGATATGAAAGACAGAGATCACACATTATTTTCACAGTGAAAAAAACAACAAGCATATAAATGTAATTGTATCTTTCACTAACTGAATGAAGAGAGATACGAAGGAAGGACACATAGTGTAGGACTTAATGAATGCTCTAAATTATGTTATTAATAATTTTTTTCAAAATTTAATGCTCAATATTTAGAGTAAATTCGTGCCATTGAAGCCATTTAAGCTAATAAAAACATTTTTTCTAACTGTTATTTACGGTAACACGAGTTGACAGCATGGATGCGTTCGGGTATTTTATATCATGGTATGGTAAAGGTTAAACTGACCAACGCTACTTAAGAAATAAAAATATTATATATTATACATGATTGTTAACTATCTACTAAAACCAATAAAACGTTGAGTTTCATCTTCTTCGCTTGTACAATTCACATTTGAATATGATATTCTTGTCTCCAGGATGCCGAGCGTTTCTCAGATACCAGCTGGCAAATCCACCAGCAATGGCGTGCCGGGGAAGATCCCATGTGGCCCGGCCTGGTCAGGTCTGGCGAGCCACATCCCGCGCCGGCGACCGGCGTCACCTGGTCGCAGACCAACTCCTGGAGGTCGGAGACGCCGCAGCCTCAGCACCAGAGAACGACGGTAAGATTTTTGATCTACACAGATGCTAAATTATACATCGCAATCAGGATAGACAGGACAGTAGATATAATCGTTTCCAATGATAATTGGATTTATCTAAATGCTTGATATAAGAATTATCACATACACATGTAGTGCTTAATTCCAAAAACCCCTATAACGACTTTGTTTTTGAGTTATTGAAGAAAACGTATATTTTGGAAGCAAATGTACAAAATGTTTGTTTTTACATTACCAGTTTCAAATTTTAAATTCTGTAATGTAACAAGCGTTGTGATTGGTTGATTTCATTTAAGAGAAAAGTAACTTATACTCTGTCTGTTTTGGGGTATTTTGGAACTAACCGTGATTTGGAACATTCAATATTAATGGATTTAACTGGCTTTTGCGTAAAACAATGTGTTCTGCCTGTAGCTGACAAAAAATCTACAAAACTGCGTATTTAACTCAAATTATCCGAAATCCGTTTTAGGGGGTTTAATAACTAATTACGCGCTACATATGTTCTTTAGACTCAATAGTGAACGGGCAAGGAATAATACATAAACTATAAGAAAATTGAGAAGACGCTCAATATTAGAAGCATAAGAAATGAAAAAATACCCATATCTGAACATTACTTCTACGTTTTCCGCTGATTTAAATTAATCTTTAATCCCATGCAGGATACACAGACTTAATTCTATGCAAAATATAAAAACACAAAAGAGTGAACAGCATAGTACTGTATATATACAATAATATCACGTTTACTGTGCATATGTTATGTAATACGCGTTCAGCATATTGTGACGTGTCACTGTACCGTAAATATTGAACCACATTGTTCCACTGTCGAATTGCATTCACTTGGAAGAACCTATTGTACGTGTGAATGGTGAATAATGGGAGCTGGTGTGATACTATATATATATACGTCCAGGTGGCAATATTATTAGCTGATTTGTATGGTGATATATAGGTGACGGAAAAGAAAATGTAACTTTGAACTTTTTTACGTTGATATACAGAGTTAGCCATAAGTTTTTGTACTTTTTAAATCGAAGGGCACGCGGGCGACACCGCGCGGGAGTTTAGTTCTTGGAAAATTAGTCGCAATTGATCGCTTCACGGGGGAACAACGCGCGTAAAACAGTTTTACAAAAACAACTCACTACCAATTACACGGTGTGAATCAATATCCGAGTATTAATTTAATTAAATCGTGGCTCAAGAAGTTCGAGAAGACCGGTTCAACGCTAAATAAGAAGAAAACCGGGCGGCCACGGAACAGGAGAAGCTGTAGGAACGTTCCGGGCTTGTCGACTCGCGAGCGTTCTTGCTGCTATGGTGATACGATCAACTTTACGTCAAATTTTGAAACTGGACTTGAAACTACACCCATATAAAATTCAATCGGTGCAAGATTTAAAACACGACGATTCCATCCCACGCGCTTTGTATCGTAGTATTTCAAAATCTAGGTCCCAAATTCGAGGAATGCTGGCGGCGGCATAGTGAACATTTACGCAACATTATTAAGACATGATTTTCTCAATTCTGCTCTTTCAAGGAAATAAACATTCATTGTCATACGACCTGTAGTTTTTTTTTAATTTAATTTTCAAAAGTGCAAAAACTTATGCCCACCCATGCCGAATAATCACATAAGAATATTTGTTTTTGTAAAAGTATTTTACGCAGAGCGCGCATTGTTCTCCCGTGAAGCGATCCATTGCGACTAAATTTCTGTCACCAGCGTGCCCCTCCCCCGCGCGGCTCCCGCCCAGAAGCGATTTGCAAAAGTGCAAAAACTTACGGCCCACCATACGGGGATAGTGATATGGTGCAGAAACACAAGACGATACCGGGGAGACCATATAAACAGGATGGCGGGTAACCGAAATGGCACAAGAGAGACCTGCGAGAAGACAATCAATAGTCAGACCATCCAAAAGACGTCTGGGTCAGTAGGTCAGCTTTAAAAGCCTTGATTTGGCACAAAGATTCCACCATTCTTGAAATACCAACAGCTGTCTCGTAAATGTTGATCTTCATCAAGTTTAAAATATTATATGAGCTAGCCAATACGACAAATGACACGTTAAAAGTATATACGTACTGTGCACCAATCAAGAGCCCCGATCTCTTGGCCCTCGACGTTCCTCACGTGTTGGGTTCCACGCAGTAGGCGGTTCACATTACGGCCGCATCATGTTCAACTACAAAATAACACATTTTTAGTAGCACATAGTACATCAATTGAAAAATGACAACTAACTACGTCAATTAGTTCGGCGGATGTTAGCGCCGTTCTCGTCACGTCACATCGGCGTTACCTAATGGCTTTCATGGTAAAATGACATGTAGACCAACGTGCCATCTCTCTGTCTCCAGAAGGTTCATCAAGAACAATGGGCTGCGGTTTCTGTCTCAGCATCTCAAGCGTGCATATTCAAGGTTAACTTTAATTGTGCTCACAATAATTACGTTTGTAGGTGCGGTATTTAAACAGAACACTAAAGGTTTATCTAAAGATTATTTAACTTTGTTTTTTAACCACTTAATTAATTAATACACCAACCGACTTCGGATAATACCATTTCCTACGTCAGGACGTCAGGATGTACGACTGCGGTCACGTGTGCGAAATTTGATACCGATCGCGTCATTTGTTTTTCGGCTATTACAGTGTAAACATGTCCGCTCGGCATCTGTGATAAAGAGGGAGCAGGATGCCCGTCAACCTCCACCGCAGACGACAAGGTTCAGCAAGCTCGAGAGATGGTTCTAGCGAATAGGCGAGTTACCATCGGTGAGGTAGCGTCTTCTTTGAATATCACTCATGGTTCTGCCCATAAAATCATCCATCTATGTAAATAAATTGTAGAACGAAAAATGTAGATAATTTTTGACTTGCCCACATATAATAATTTTGATACATTCTGCTGTGTACGATTCCCACGTCTGTAGTCCGTTCGTCGGTACAGGATTGGTGGAACATTGGTTGTACACGCGGCTTTAGAGATGTTGAGATGTATTCTTGTTCCCAAGCGCGTAGTTTAGCAAATGTTGCACATCCCAATCATTAACAATAACAATAGCGCAATGAAACAAGTACAGAAAACAAGCCAGCATTATAGATAAGCGACAGAAAGCTTAACCATGGACAAACACGTGTATTAAAAATAATAAATTGCCAAACAAAATTAATACAATTTTTAAATATTGGTTACATACCAACAGACAGTCAAGTCTACTAACAAAAATCACTGATTTGATTTTGAAACATAGCTTAAATGATAATATTCAAATCCCCCCAAGGTCTAATTACAAATTTTAAACGTGCTTCCCGCGTCTCTGTGTATCCGACAGTTTAGATGCACCGCACATGTCTGAACCACCTGAACATACTTTAAATAAAAATATCAATGGAGTGTAAATACACATTGTGGTTGTTCTGAATTTGTTGAGTTCCTTGTTACATACATATGAGTACTTACGTATTACATAGATCTGGAGAGATTTCGACAGGTTCAAGAAATATCCCCCATTCTTTCCTATCTTCAGAAATCGTTTTTCGGTCTATTGTTCTAGCATGACAGTCTAGCCATCTCATCTTGGGTCTGCTGACACTTTTTCAAGATCTTTCTTTATCTGTTTTTAATCTTTCTTCAAAACTATAAAACTAACTGTAAGAATTGTTCTTGATTATACCTATCTGTGATGACTTTGCAAGTATCACCAGATTCCTCAGGATTCTATCCTCTGCTTACTGACTAATTACTTTGGAATCTAAACTCAGCATGTCCGTGTAACAATATCAAGTTTATTGCAGCAAGTATAATAGTAATTATAAATTATACTCTTCAGAGATAGCTAAGATGGAAGAGGCCCGTTCCCCCAGAGACGTCCTCATTTACTCACTCTCCGAATACACACACACATATATATATATACAAAGTGACAGTTCTCACACAATCTATCTCAGGCGATAGATTTTGATAGTCTGTACTACATCGGATTGATCATATTAGCTTGTACAATTTTCTTTTTCGCTGTCTGTATATATTTCCCACCTTTTTAAAACATTCAGTGTTCTCATTTCTGGACTGATGAGTATCTTGTATATTCTTATTTCTTCTACCATTTCCGTTTCATAGCTGGTGCACATGACCACTACAAAACTGACCTTCGCGTCTTCCAATGCCAAATCCGTGTGGCGACGAGTTCAATTATAAATACGCAGTTGTTGCGGGACACCCTGGACGCCGGGTTCCTGTTAACTGATGTGTAAGAAAGAAAACTTTACTAATAAACACTCACAGGTACGAGCACTGTATCGGTTAGTGAATACCGTGCCTCGGTTCCTGCTGAACAACAACTGAGGCATAGCAAGAACACCTTTGTAGCGTTTAAAAATAAGACAACCTGACGGCGAATGAGAAAGATCGATAAAAGCCGCAAAGCGTATCCCAGCCGTGTGAATCTCCTCTTCTCGATTATAGCGGTGGTCAATTGTGAGCGGCGTCTTGTACCTTTGTACTTTGTACACATTGCAAGATTTTTGTGTCTTCAATCTTTTATTCTTCATTGTCCGTATTGTTCTTCGGTACTTCGGATACTTTCGAGAGTTTGTGGGTGTGTGGGTGTCCCACTGGGAGATTTTGGCCGGTCCTGGTTTCCTAGCCGGAATTAAATGTATTTATTTTTGTGCTTAGTCCACTCTTTTCTGTGCACTGTAAAATATTTCCATTTTGATATATGTGTAAAATAAATATAAAATGTTAATAAATTCTCTCGGGTATGTGCGCTGCATTGGACAGCGAACGGTGTTGGTTTCGGTGTCTGTGGCGCGCCTCCGTCTCGCTGTGCAGCTCTGAGACGTAGCACGGTCGCCTTTTTAGTATTAAAGAAATACCAACCTGGCGGCGAATGAGAAGGACCGATATGGAAGTTTCTGGTATTGTTCTGCTGTGTGTTCTTGTATTGTCTTGTTAAATGTTATGTGACGCACAACGTGAACGCTTTTAAAGCAAACTCCGTATCCTTTTATCGTGCTAAAAGAAATATTTAGATTGCCTAAAAGATGTCGCACACGATAAATATACAAAAGGGAATGCTCCATTATACTAGGGAGACATCAACACCGCGTAGGTGACACGTGACACGTGACACGTGCTAATAGCCTCCGAGCGGTGAAAAGCGAAACGGTATACATAATTTTACAAGCACGCATTTAATGCTATTTTCTTATCGCTCTGTAAATATGCCACATTTTAAAAGATTTAATTTTTTTTATTTACATCTCGTATCTTGCAGATAATATAATCAGTATTTTTATCACGCCAGATAACAAAACTAGAATTTTGTCTCTGTGTCTATTTGAAATATGAAATACCTTTATCGCTTTTATAATCTGTGATATTTGATAATTAAAAATATCGTAATAAATTTTTTTTTTTTTTTTGAGCAGGTAATCCTATTATATAATTGCCCTACATCGCATCCTCCATCACAGCCGCTGTCTATCATGTTAGTATCATTTCTAGTAATAAAAAATACCAAAGTAGTGAATTGGTTAACAAACGTGTTTTTAAGATTATTTAAATGTTTTCTCTTTTACATAGTATGCAAATAGTTTTTTTTTTCTTTCGTTTGTCTTAATTGTGTGCGTCTCCGTAAGAAGATGGAAAATATGAAAGTATTTATCAGCCTGTGACGATTGTTTGAAGACGTGCCCGAGCCACCTTAATTTTTTTTTTAAATGTAAGAGCTCCATGCCGAGGGTCCCATAATACTACTCCACAAAGATTTCTAATTTTGGCAACAGCGATTTTTGATCTTATTTGGTGATACATATTTTTTTATTTTAATATTAGAAGATATAATGCATTTATAAAATAATCAGTAGTGTATATATATATATATATATTTCTTTTAACATTTATTTCTTCTCTATGAGAGTAAGACTCGTGTAAAGAGAAGGAGTATATATGAGATAATTTATGTTTCAGTGTTAGTCAGTGTATACTGTTATACTACATAGTCTGTAATTTTTCTAATTGTGATGGAAACGATTGTTAAAAATTTGTATGCCTTGATAAATTGCGGTATATTTTAGTTTTGTATTATCTAAATCTTGTAGATCGCAATTCGCTTCTTAATATTTTATTTTACTTATGATATAATTGTGGACCCTGCCCCGCACACAACACAGTGTGGTCTTGACGCTCGTCTCGGATTTCTTTATCACCGCATTGCATACCTATGAAGATTTTCTTAAACGTTCAAAAATGTGACAAAGAATGACGACATTTTGGAAACAAATGTTACACACAGAATACGTAATTTGTGAACGTAGGCATGGTGGGTACGCAATGCGGCTCGCCGCACTTGTCGAGTACGTCAACGCGTGGCGTTTTCTGTTTCCTTTGTTTTTATATCATTTTAATACATATTCAAAATAGTACATAACGAAAAAAAAAATTCCAACTTTTAATACGTCATTGTTAACTGCACAGCTGATTAACGCCGGGATAGGCAGAGAGGATGATGCGCCACACACTACTGTCGCGGCGTACCATTCTTGCCTCGTACATTTTATTATGCACGCCCGCCGATTATTGAGGCTCCTAACAGGACCATCCTCCAGTTTCTGATTTATCTGATCATGCCAGGTCTTTCGCGGACGCCTTCTGTTACCGTCGCTCTCAACACTCTCAACACTCTCGTACGTTAGAACGACATGACCAAACCATCTCGGCGATTCTCTAATCTCTGTCGACTTTACTACTAACAGATATTCATTCTGCCAGAACAACCGCATTACCACCGAATTCAGTCTACTTCACCTCCATACATTAGTGTTGGCACTAGTGCTGTATTATGCCAGTCTCGCTTCGGATGACAAATTCCTTTCGGCGATAATATTTACAGTGTGCACGGTCGAGACTTTATACACTGGTGGTGGTAAACCGTTGTGTGACTGTAATTGCGACGATGATTGGTAATTAAGATTGAAATGTTGTCTTCTCTCTAGCGTATCGCAGCTGGAAGAGTCACGAATAATCAGTTACCAATCTAACAGTCGCAATAACGATTTAGCCATCAATGTTATGTACCGATACGCCGCGACTTTTCCGCCAAATCTCCGAGTCTCGAATGCAACTTTCCTGCTATTGACCGATAGAAATTACACCTCATCACGACTATCGTGAAACAGAGTGAGGCGGTATAATAATAGCGCACATTACAATGTGTAATAATAGACCGACATGTTTTGATATCACTCTTCTCGGAATGTGTTCTCCCAGCTATGAATAATCTGAAAATTGAACTTGAGACGCGTGGAGAGTGAACCTCCGATGAATGTTGAACAGATCGAAAGTGGTCGCTATCCAGAGAAGAAAGTATGACTAAATTTGTAACGACTAATGGTGTATAATGTGCACTTGTTAATGTGAAAGACTTTGTTATTTGCGTAGTTTTTCTAGCGACGGTTAGGTACGAACATATCCAAATGATGTACATAATTGAATTTTAATGCCAACAATGTATTAAAGTGAGTCTTGGAATCGGCAAAATAAAAGGTGGAAAAAGTCTAGGGTTTGTGTGAAAATCGTTGTCCTACAGTGTGAATAATTAACATATTAGAAGCGAATTTGAAGCAATAAGAGTATACTCTTCTTCTTCTCGTGGCTCATCTGTTCAACGGACGTTGGCTATGATCACATTGTTCAGTGCGCCCTGGTGCAGCTCTACAGTAGACTGGCCAAACCATTGCTTTTAAAAATAGAATAATTTATAATGACCCCGGAATGTAAGTAACAAATTTGTCGAAAACTTACATGGTCAACGTAGCAAAATGCTTTCTCAGAATATGAAAAGTTTCGGATTCGTGTCCCGGTGGGAACCAAATACTGTATATCTTTTTAATTAATTAACTAACTTACTTATCATCACGCAGTTCCACTGCAAGGATAAGCAGATAGGATAGAGCGCCACACTCTTCTGTCCTGACACACAATTCTCACCTCAACCGCATTCATACATATCATGCAAACTCGTAATTCTTCTGTAAATCCATTTCTCATATGCTTCATATCGCCTTATCATGTCTACTGAAGTGTCCATGTTTCCATTTCATAAAATAAAATCGAGAAAAACTTTACATTCTTTTATAATTATATATTTTGTCAATTGAGTTAAAACACTGTTTTATTCCACTATATTTTCTATTGTGTTCAACATTAGAACGTTTTCGGAAACATCTTCCCATTATCAATATTATAATTCAACTAAAATTAAAAACACTTTCAGACAGTAATATATGGTGCGTTTGGAGTTAACAGAGGTGGGGGTGGAGTTAAAATGAATAAGAGAGGGGATGTAATGGGCGGTATTTGAATATTTATTGGTATTTATATTATTAAATATTTATATTTATTCAGCCATTCGGAACTTTAACTCCGAAATAGTTGAGCACGCAGTAATGGAGGGCCATTCATTTGATAATAGTCATTTACAACTTATACATTGTTAATTAGACATTCTAGAAAATTTAATTTTCCAAGAAAAATTTCCAAACACCCCATAGTCTGAAATTGTTTTTAATTTTAGTTGAATTATAATATTGATAATGGGAAAATGTTTCCGAAAACGTTATAAAGTTTAACACAATAAAAAATATAGTGGAATAAAACAGTGTTTTAACTCAATTTACAAAATAATCGTGGAATTCCACAAAGTTTCACCAAAAACCTTTGAACAGTTATAAATATTTAATTCTGTCATAAATGAATTTGCCACATATAAGCCTAAATGATCTCATTACCACTGCATTCAGTCTACTTTCATTATTCTGCAAGCTCTCTATGTATCTTTATAATTGATTAATTTATGTTTTAAATCAACATTTGACATATGTTCGTTTTTTTATTTATTAATGAATTTATCAGTGGGCCGATTCAGACCGAGCAGACAGTTGTAAAATTGAGTGCAGCTAAACCAGCTGGCTGGCGCTTACTACCGAAAGAATAACCGGTACTCGAGTACATATTAGGTACTCGAGTACATATTAGGTACTCGAGTACATTAGGTACGCTCTTTAATAACCCCGCGGTCCACATAAAAGACATATTAATAAGATTTAAATAGTCTTTGCATATATTAAAAACGTATTAATGTCCCGTCCAAAATACAAATAATTGAATCCTCGGCTAGCTGCTTGCTGATGCTACCGGTTTAGAAACCCGCGATGACCTCATCTGCAGGTGTCAAGTGCCGACATGAAGCTTTTCCATCTTTATCCGTCACTCTGATGAGAAATGGCCCGCTCCTGCTCGCCGTGCGTTTGAAAAGTAATTTTGTTTGATTAATTGCTGATTTTTTTTCGCTTATAATATTTCTCCGGATGCTGGAGAGGTAATTGAAAGCTATTTAGGCGCAGGTACTCTTCAGACTTACTCGGGGCTCTCGGAGATGAAATATATTTTTTAAATACTAATTAAATATATTAATTATAAAGATGTACATATAAGTGAATAATTACAACTTCATAATAAGAATGTGTTCTACTAATTAAATGTATTAATTAGAAATATATACATATAAAATCAATTTTATCAATTCGGATTCGAACCTGAATTTCTTTCCTAACCGGGGAAGGTGCATTATCCAACTACGCTACAGCGAAAATGTTTTTAGCGAAAAATATGCTCTTTCAAATAATGGAACGATTAAATGTATCAATATTGTCGCTGTAGTATAGTTGGATAATGCACCTTCCCCGGTTAGGAAAGAGTTCCAGGTTCAAAATCCCGGTGGCGCAATAACAATATTTCTCGATAAAATTGATTTTATATGTATATATTTCTAATTAATATATTTAATTAGTATTTAAAATAGAACAGACCGTCTGCTCTGAATAATTACAACTTCACAATGAGAATGTGCCCTCCTTAATAATATATTTTTTATTCAATCAATGAGCGCCGACAACGTCAACACGTAATGGATGTAATGAAAAATTGCCCGACTAACCTTGAGAGCGCGTGTTGCATGCATTTTGAACAACGACACAAGATTGCAAATTCCGTGAAACAAATTATTGTCTCAGTTTTTTTTTTTTTTTTTACAGTTTGACTTTAATGTGTTACACGAACGAGTCCTATTGTTGTTATTCTCGCTGTATGTTTCAACGAATACGTAATCAACATTAAAATAATTCTTCACATTTGAACAATTGCGCCAACCCTTCCAACACCACCGTGTATCGTTTTTTGAGCAGATGTGAGTTATGAATGCCCCAACAAAGGGTATCTATATATCGCGAATAATAATTCATCTTGATATAAGAAGAATATTTCGAACAAGTAGAAATGTTTGTACACTTGAGAATAAAGACTTGAAGTACACTACGGAGTCCCTGGTACCGAAAATGATGGCAGAAGAGGAATGAAAGTTGAACAAATGCAATGGTAATGAGATCACTTAGACACGTATATGTAGCAAATCCATTTAATATAGAGTAAAGAAGAATGTAATGCTAGTGATTAGACATAAAAAAAGATCACTTAGATGGTTTAGAATAGTAAGAAAGATATGACGTAAGTGTTGATGGCACCACAAATTGAAGAACGTCCGCGGAAGACTTGGCACGACCAGGTAAACCAAATGTCCTGCTGTGAGCCTCAATAATCGACGAACTTGCATGAGAAGATGTATGAATGTGGATGAGGCGAGAGTTGTATGTCAGGACTGAATGGTGTGGCGCTCTATCCTCTGCTCGCCTTCGCGGGAAAATTGTGTTAATTAATTATAAATTAAATTGGGTTAAATTCTTATTATTCTTCTTCCACGCCTACTACATCCCAGGGTGGAATTTGGCCTACACCACAAGTGGTCTCCACCGACTCCTTTCTCTGGACATTCTTGTCCAGTTCTCAGACTCTCCCATCCTGCTTCAATCCTTTTTTACACAGTCAGCCCAAATTGGGTTAAATTGAAACACCCAAAATATGGAGTAATTTTTAGATGTTACAAAAAGCAAGAACGTTAGTGTTGCGTGCGGCCACAAGAAAACAAGGGTAAATTGCCGATCTTCGCTTCTCTCAACTGGCGATGATGATGATGAGGTCAGAAGAAATGAATCACAAAAATATGTTCTTTCTAGGGACACTGCGGCGACAGAATCAAGAATGCATTCCCGCTCACAGTGTACTTGGTTTTATTTCAGATACAAACAATACATTCAATTCATTCTAATATTTCCCACTGTTTCAGCAAACGGGGCACAACGGACGTCAGCGAAACGTATTTTACCAAATAATGACTTTGTTTGCCGATATCTATCTCACGTTATTCTGGCGCCTTGCCGATGATTCACCCTAAATATATTTTTAATAATTCCCTCATGACATATCATCATATCAATTAATTGCCGTCATTTCGGCGACCACTCAATCCCGTGCGACATAATTAGAATATGCAATAAACCATTTATGTGTTATGGTCTTAATGTTTTTTAAATTGATACAACGAGGTGTGCACAAGACGGAATATTTAGTTATGGAAATTACGAAGAGCATCCCAGATGTTCCGTTTCAATTGTTATTCTCGGCTTTCCGCCACAAGTGAGTTATTCACTCGGCCAACAAGCGACACCAAGCCGTTTGCTCGGAGATATTTGCGTTACTTTATCAAACTTACAGACTGTGCCTTGTGCTAGTACTTTTGTACAAACAGAGATAAAATTCTGTTTAGACAAGCGTCGTTTCGAAATGATGGAAAAACAGCCGTTTTACGAAATGCACGGCCGGCGTAGTAACCTTGGAATATTGAAAAGCTAATTCGTCAATTAAATAAATTATAAATAATTAAGTCTACAATTATCTTAATCCGAACAGCGCACCTGTATCGGGACTGATAATTACTTGACTGTCTACACACGTGCCGGCGTGCGTGCACCCGTCAGACACGACGGGAACGGTTGTGAACTTAGAAGTCCTCGTGACGCAAATTCCGGAAAATTTCAATACTTTGATCATGACCAGCCTCTGTTTAATAGTTTATATACAGACTGTAACAGATCTAGACCACAATGTTTTAACGTTCAAGAAGTATGCCCAAAATAATATTAAATTTTAAGTCAACGCACCTACTTCGAAAGATATATTTGTAAAATTGACCCATTTTTATTATATATTATTGATATTTTTAAAATTAGCAAAATCAACTTTGTGATTAAAATACATTAGTTTAGTTTGTTAACTTTGTTAATTTTAATATAAGAGTAAAGGAGCATTTGAGATGTTTGAATAATATATGTAGTTGTTTTTCGGAATTTCCTAATCATTTGTTAGAAGATGATTATACTTTTGATAAAATTTGGGATTGTCCATTTTACATGTAAACAGTCTCGGTCTTAAATTAAATCATTTGGAATTATTGGAAATAAATAAAGCGTGTAAACATCACATATGTTTTTGATTAGTTAATGATATCCTGAAGAAGAAAATTATATTTTTCGAAACCGGTAAATGTATTTAATTAATTAAGTGGTAAATAAAACAAAGTTAACAATCTAAACTAATATATCATTGATGATTACGTCGTTACTTAAACCGTTTTTTGCGTGACTGCTGTTGTATTCGATTGTAACGGTGATTGGTAACTGTTTATTCGTAATTCTTTGACCATTGACTGATACACTAGAAAGTTCTAAATCTTTGTTAAATATCAGTTTACCGTCATCGTCACAATCACAGCTACAACAATTTATCATCACTATTCTATATCTTTGCTTCAGATTATCGATCATCTAACAAAAAATTGTCTGGCCGCTTGTAGTTCGACGACTTTTTATTTTTTGTATGCAATATGAAATTTAGAATCAATAAAATATTTGTATTAATCCAAATAATCACTTCACATCACGACTTTTTTTAAATCTCTGACATGATTAAATTCCCCGTAGCATTTAGCAGAATCGAAAAATTTACCTTGTAAATAAATATCTCGGTTTAGTTCGTTAGCCAACGTGACCACCATCTCGTTTCAAAACGACGGAAGTTCAAAATCGTAAAATTTCAAAATTCGTAACTCTCTTACTGGTCCTAGAGAAAATAATAATTCAAACTAAATGGTAGTGTTCCTTCAGGGTACCATAAAACTGAAAATATATCCTTTCCTTTCACACATAAATTTACCTGATTCTTGCGGCCAGTATCTGAAAGATTTTTATTTTATTCAGGCATGCATAAAATTGTATAAAATATATTTACTTCATTTATATTTCAAATAGGCACTGGAATACAAAAAAAAAATACCCGCTATGCCTAATTAAAACTAAACATGACATTTTTTTCACAATGAGCTTAAATATCGTAGTGACTTTATCCGAATAAAATTACAAATTAAACTTCTAATTATTCGGGGTAGCCTCAACCGGGTTGTAGACTGGCCGGCATAGTAAAAAATTCAGATTTTAAAAAAATATTATTTATAACGTGAAAATTACTTTTCATTCGACTATATAATATGTTAAGGAACATAAATGTAGAGAAATTACGAACTTACCGACAACCGAAAATGCGTGTTGGAAAATTATTATTCATTCTGTTCCATAAAAATGTCAGATTTTTTTGATAATAATTATCCGAAGTTTTTATCCAGGTCAATTGTTTTCCCAGATAATCTAGAATCTACTACAATTGAGTAAAATCAAGAAGTGTAAGTGAACTGGTAAGCGCCAGGTGCAAAAATTTCTGCATAGAAATAATTTAGTGAACAGACATTTGTAATTTTAATTTTTTACAGCGGCCACAGCGTCGTAAAGAAAATTTACAATCGCCGAAGGTAATGTAAATAGTCTGCGAAAAACTTGGCGCGATCAGACTGACTATAATATATATTGCGAAGATGGCCCCGGGAGGCGACTTCGAGTGAAGAGCGCTACATGTGAAGAAGTGTGTCGCAAATGTTTTGTTTATCAGGTCGGAAAAGGGGTGCGGCGTTCCATTTTGTCCGCCCGGTAAATAAATGACTTCTTATTACGTAACGTTCTTCATATGACTGCGTCAGTTTCTAGTTATAATTCGATACACATGTGTACGTTGATGAAAATTTCATATTTTGTATTAAATTCCTGTTCTCAATAATCGCTTGAGGTCTCGAAACAATCACAGTTTTGATCTCTATTGTACAACAGTAGCCGATAACCAAAAACATCTTGACAGACCACATTAGTGATGGTTAAGCAGTAATTTAAACTGTTATTGTGTTCGATTGTCGGTAACTGATTCTTTGTGCAATCACCGGTACACTAGAAACTAAACAACGGTTATTCTTAATAATAATAATAATAATAATAATAATAATAATGGATAATTTGTATAGCGCCATTTTCGTAAAAACTTTCACCACAAGGGCGCTTTACACGTAAACTGTTTATAGTTCTACAATTATCTTTGTTTTTTAAAATTAAAAATCGTTATTTTCACGAATGGAAATAATTTTTTGAAAAAGTGCCTTTTTAGTTTCTTCTTAAATAAAGTCTCTGCAATAAAGCACTGTTTCTTATAACGGAGGGCAAAGAGTTCCACGCTTTCTTCGTTAACAATCATCATTAAATCTTGGTTACCACTCATCGTCACAGTCACAGTCATATCACTAGAGTACATATTGATACATTTTAATTTTAATATTATACAAATGTTAAAGCCTAGATCCTTAACAATATTGTTTTTATTATTTAAAAAAAATATTTACCTTTATTATAAATTTTATCTCTTTCTTTTTGATTTATGCTGTATGCATTTGTATATTAGGAATATTCAGCGCCATTTTATTTTAATTTGCAACATTTAGTATTAAATATCACTATCATTATCTTCGTCCCCTTACCATAGGAAGGTTGGTGGTACAACGTCTCGACATGGCATTTCCATCATCTCTAGTCTTGCACCGCATCGGTACTTGATTACCAATCTAGACCCAATCTGTATCATTGCTGTTGTTATCCTATCCTAGCTTAATCTGCGGTCAATCACCGGCTGGCTACCTTCCTTCCGAAGCTGCCAAGAAGATGTTCGTTCATCTGGCATTCGCAAGACATGTCCAAGTCACCTTAATTGAGATCTATGAATATATAGATGTAGAGTTTCCATATCGACGATCTCACTAATCTCAGTACATCTCACTCGGTTCAATGATGATTTTCCAATTTTTTTCCAATTCCTTAGAGTCTACGATACTCTGAGTACTCTACATGCGGCTAGACCGCCTAATCTACTACTACAAGTGCATCAGCACTAATCACTTTGACACTTTTACTAACTACCTTATTATAATAAACATCATATGTGTTTTATATTAATACATGAATTGGAAGGGTGAAAAATTACTGATAAAAAAGTTCAATAATGATATTCCTGTTACTCCCTTAAATACGATTCATGATTAGTGAGTTAATTAGACGCGTTGGCCCCGAAGTGGTTAAAATAAGGCACCAATACCTGATTAGTCGTTTCTGTAAATATTATATCTTCTAACTTTGACTATTGTTAATTAAAATTCTGCATTATTCGCTCAAATTTCGTGTACATATTCAGGCCTATTCTCAAAATTGCAATATTGAAATGAAGGTGATTGTTACACCAACCCTCAAAAATAGACAGATAGTTTTGACAGATTATGGTACGTTTATCTCCCTCACTCTCTCTCCCTCTCTCTCATTCAAATACAACACTATTTTTGAGGGTTGGTGTAACAATCACCTTCATTTCAATATTGCAATTTTGAGAATAGGTCTGATTATATTAGGTTATGAGCTACAAGGGTCATAATATTGATGTTGATATTCCCTTAAAGTAATTAATGTAGGGGGGGGTGTGATGTGCATACCTTCTGAAGCATCCGTATTGGATAATATTATATGAAGGGAGAGAGGATGCTGAACCCTGCACCCTGCACCCTGCACATGTCTACAGAGGGTAAGATTCGAACAGTAAGGGAGGAAGCTTTGATCATTAAATATATTCTTAAATACGAATGGTACATAATGCTAGCGAACCATTTGTAGTTTTTTTAAATATCGTTAATTATTTAAAAACTCTTCCAGATTGCGTTGATATGAATGAGTTGGCCACTTTTTATCGCGTGGCCACCCTTTGCCACCCCTTGAATTCGTAATTCGGCCTCTGCGGAAGGTTTAGGTTATAAGGAGGGAGAAGGGCGCAATCATGATATCGGTCCTGGCACACAGTAACTACCTCCTTGTAAATTCAGGGGTAGCAATAAAGTTTTTTTTTTATTCATTTTTTAAAAATTTATTTCCGTAATAACATTCCATTTACTATTGTGAAACGTTGGAATCTTTTTGTATTAATATAACTATTGTTTTTATTTCTTGCGAAGATTTTGACGTGCGTACAAATCGTAACAATATTTAAATTGGTCAGATGTTTAAATAACTTATTGTGATTGAATTTATTTACATTTTTGGATAAAATTAACACCATAATGCTATATTTTTCCTTCTTCATTCAATCGCCTGGACCAGATACCTCCGCGTACAACAGCTTCTTGGAACACCTGTCATCTTCCAACATTACTGAAAGAATCCGCTTTTGCAGTATTATTGAGGCTTTTCGCAGATTCTTTGATATCTATAATAATATTACGTTTCCTCGTCTATTTCTGTGATTTTCTGAACGTCTTGGATGCAGTGTAATTATGGCTGTATAGTGCTTGATTAAACTGCCGGGTAAAAAAAAAACCTATTTTAGCGAAATCGTATATTGACATCTGTCATCTTTTCTTATGTAAGGTAAGGGAAAAATCTTACTTACCATAAAAATTGTCTATCCACGAATGTCATTTATGTTTGTTTTGATAGCTAAATTAGAAAGATTGAACAATTTTAATTACATCGACATTTTATTTACATATGGTTTGTTTTGGAGAAAGCTTTATCATTGAAATATGGCAAGCAATCGGCGACAACCGATGAGACCCAGACCGCGCAGCGGCCACAATAGCCGCACGCAGGGCCTGCCATTAAGCTTATCTGTTAGTTCAATAATAATATACTACACTCTGGTCTCGCTAAATAAAGCAGTTTGTGTCTTAGTTAAATAACATTAAAAATAAGAATGGCCAGCCGGAGATTCGAACCGGTCCTCCCAGAAGTCTTAGCCCACTCAGCCGCGGTCGGTTAAGCGAATATTTACTGTTTTTTAAGTGTCTACTTTTTTGGAGTAATATAATCAAGGATATTTGTAGCTAAGGATAATTTATACAGCGCTTTAATTCTACACTAGCATTTAAAATTGTCTGAGACAATTACCGCGAGCAAAGAGTTCTTTTTACCTGATCGGTTCTATATATAACTCTTCCCACGGCTGAAGATGCTAACTTGCGAGTTTGACATCTACCATTCAGGTTGTCCGGGATGCAGAGCTCTTGGAGATTGTTTAAATTCCTTGCACGCTCGCCGGAATTGCTCCGATTATCTTGTTTACTTGGTACCTCATTTATCTTATTAGATGGTGTCCGCCTGGCCATATATGTGCTTTCGACGAGTCTCCATAATTCGAGTCTGAATGAGGATTTGTTCACCGAGTAATACATTTTGATAGAAAAATGTGCGTCTCCCAATATTCCTGTACAAATATCCGTACTCGAGCTATCATTACACTATAAAGCTCTAGACACTAGACAAGACATCTACATAAATAAATGATTGCGATCTCGAGAGTAGTTTATGTATATTCATATTTGAGCCAGCACGATTCATTAATTGACTCTTATATGACGTGTAATGGAGGTTATCGCTCCAGCGTGCAATTACCTCGCCCATTCATCTTACCGTTTTAAGGTGAATTGATTTTATTAACGTTTCTATCGACTCCAAATTGACATCTGTCAAATTAAATCAATTTTCAATTGTATAGTATTATATGAGTAGTATTTTTTTCTTTTATATCTTTCTTATTTTCTGTATATAAAAAATCTCTATCTTACTGTATTTACCGTTTCCGAGGTAAGTTTGTAGAACTCCATAATCACACATGTGAAAAAATGTGTTTCTCATTGTTTTATTCAGTGCGTAATAAAATAAATACTTTGTTTATACAAACGAGATTATTGTCGCGACTGCCAGCCCTGCTCCGGCAGACGCCCACGGCGCCGTCGCCATGGAGACGACGCGCGACGCCTCGATGCTCGCGCCGGGACGCTTTTTTAGAGATTCATCTCCGAAGCGTCTCTTTCACACCGCAGTTGTCCGTCGGCTCGCCAGCCTCACACAGCAGCCGCCGCTGTAACCGCACATCCTTCCGGGTCCTTTGGACTGCGCCGAATACACTAGTTATTTGTTCATTTAATTCGTCTCCGTATTTACCGGAAAAAGGACATTCGTGGTCAACTACTTTACGGCTTGTTTGTGACGCGATTTCGGTGGAAATGAAAGTGAAATGTTTCCGTAACAATTACGTGTGTTGTGTGTTTATTGTGGTTTAAATTGTAAACTGCGGATTGTTGGAATTGTTCAGTTGAACAACAAGCTCGAATCGTAACAGCATCCGACACTTTGTGCATCTCTCGTCTAGTATTTCGTCACGCACGGTCCGCATATAGAAATTAAATGCATCTAGTGTTGTCAGATAATCTAGTTCATTCTTACTCATCATGAAATTGAAGCCAAAAGAGACCTAACCCCTTCACGCCTATTGATGTTAAAAACTCTCGAATTTAAATAAGAATAATCTTAATGCCTCCATAACCTACTTTAATATATGCTCGTTACGTGTGTAAATGTCACTGTCCACGATGATCTCTCAATGAGACTTTGATCTCTGAGAGTCAGTAAAGATACATACGTACTACGTGCGTCATTTTAACGTACACTAACGTAGTACGTACACTAACGTCAGTCCTGATGAAGACACAGTGGTATTGAAATCGGTCGAAATTTAATTCATTAATTCAAGACCTAAATCCGTTGATGGAATACTCTAAACCATGTTCATTACTTTCACACTGTATTAAAAAAGAATTAGAATATACATGTGTATAACCAGTTTCAACTTATACATGGCGGGATGTAAAAAAAAATATGGTTTTCAATTTATATTAAACTCAAATATTAATAAATTAGAAAATGACACATTTTAATTCGTCGCGAATTCATTATTCCATGAGCATAACGCAATCGTTCTGTTTTACATGTTTCAAAAACTCTACAGTAGACTGGTCTAACCATTGCCTTAGGTTCCTCAGCCATGATGTATCAGACCTTAGATTCCAGCAATCTTTCCCTCCATTATGAGGTGCAAGATCTCGTACTTCTCGTCTCATTATTGTTTTTAAATACTTATTTTTCTTTTATTCATCCGACCCATAATATCTGTTTTAAATCCGAACGAAAAAAATATATTACATTCATTTGCCGTTCACCGAGCGGCAAGGGGTTAAATAAATACTAAAAATAAAGTAATGTGCTCCTGTCACGAAAATCAAACAGTATTATTTTTTGTGCGTGTTCTCAGTGTTTCACGACGCCTCGTGACTTATGAGTCTAATTATACAACTTATTATAAATAATATATATATATTTTTATGATGCTTGACTTTCTGTTATGACATATGTCATCAGCAGACTTTAACTGATTATTATTTTTTTTAATTTTGGATTCAGAGATTCAGTTTCGATGCGTCTGTTGTTATGTTTTAAAACGTAGTACGAATATTTATCAGGATCAACTGAATAGGTGGGATGTACACAGCTTATGTGCAATGTCATTTAGACAATGGCGTGTCATAAAAAAGTGCCTTTTTAATGAAGTTGTCGTCAAAAAAAAATACGGATATTTTTGAGAAAAAGGAATTAAGTTGTTTTAAAAAACATTCTTCCGAGTTTCACACACCTCGTGCACGACACTTACGACGTATAGCGCGTTTGGACTGCTCACGCTAACCATATGCGTTGCTAGCTCAGAACCTGGAAAAAGAATGCTGATCTGCTTTAAAAAATTGATTACTGATTTGAGATCTACGGTATTTTTGATATTGTGCAACTTTCTGAGGTTACGCAGCAAAGATAACCTCTTTTTACTTGCGCCTCTGCTGTCTTCTATCTTCCATCTGCATAATGAGTTGTAAGAGAAAATACGACGAAGTGTGCAGTTTTCCTTCGTTTGATAGTTATTAGTACTCTAGAATAATTCGTGCATTTTAGTACTTTTTCATTGCTAATGCGGTCAACCCAGTGGATCTTCAGCACACGTCGGTACAGCCACATCTCTAATGCCTCCAGTCTTTAAACAACAACAACTTTTAAACAAATATTATATAATAAATACGAGGGCAAGTCAAAAATTATCTAGATTTTTGGTTCTACAATTTATTTACACGAACTTTACTGAAACCATGGATGATTTGATAGGCAGAACCATGAGTTATGTTCAAAGAAGACGCCACCTCACCGATGGTAACTCGCCTATTCGATAGAACCATCTCTCGAGCTTGCTGAATCTAGTCGGCCGTTGTGGAGGTTGACGGGCGTCCTGCTCCCTCTTCGTGCTTCACACACGTCCGGCCACTTTTAAACTTCTCTATACATAAAAATCACTTTTAATCGTAATAAAGCACTATTCCCGTATTGTGATAAAAGTCTACGATGAATTTCTGCCCTTTTCACACCCTCCGACCAGAGAAATCGGGTCACTGCTAGTTGTTCTTTCTTGATGCAAACTGTTAGCAGAGCGGTCATGTTTACACAAGGTAAATGACGCGATCGGGATCAAATTTCGCACACGCGACCGTAGTTTCACTACCTCTAAGCGCACATGCGCGGAAGGCTGTACGATAACCTTGAAGGTGTGTTATGCGCGAAAGTGTAGATAATTTTTGAATCGCGCTCGTATATATTTTGTTTTAATTTATTGTGTGTGGGCATAAAATTTTCATTAATTTCTAAATTCAAAATAACTTTATTTATATTACATAATAGTTATATTATTATATAGACCTAAACAAATAAAATGAAGAAAATGCGGAAGCGTAAAATCCACTAGGACAAAATGTGTGTGATCCTGAAAGCTAGTGAAAGTTCAACCCCGTAAGTCCGCAATGCAGTTAAGGGAGTAGGGGTGTAATGTGCATCCACTGCCTGTCCCGCGGCGAGGGGGGCGGGGGGCAGGCCTGCCCCCTGGCGGCGCTTCGGAGCCCAACATCCCCCCGCCGCCCCCCCTCGCCGCCCGACCCTGGCCGGATACTGTACGGACTGGCCTTCGCCGTGTGGAGAACTGCGCAACTCCTGGAGCGGGCGTGCAAGGTACAACCCGTACGCTTTAAACCATACATTAACCAAAATGAATAGTCGTGACTGCGCATTACTTTCAGGATGAAATATATATTTTTAAATATTCATATGTATTTTGTAAGTTAAGTATGCCTATTAGTAAAACTCCAAAAAGTTATGAAAACAGATGTTATTTTGAATTTTAAAATAAATCTTGAGAAACAAAATCATGTGTTGACGCAGTAGCGTCTCGCCTTCACTTGAATCGTGACGATATTATAACAAAAATGTTTTTTTGTTCGTGATATTGTACTATCATCATACTTGATACATTTATGACGGACGCTAGTTATCAATTATTTGGTACGACACTTATTTTGACGCGATTTTTTGCCTCAAAAGTAAACACCGAATCTAAGCCAAGTAATAATGATTTGCGAACACGACGTTGACCGACAATCACAGTCGCAATTTCGCCAGTTTTATTTACGGATGAAAAATTATTTTTACATTTTACATAATATTTCGAAATGGTACGTAAAAACTATTTAATACGACTGTGGATAATCGAGAGTCTACAGTAATATATCATATATGTGTTGCAGATCCTTAAGGATGGATATGCAATTAGTTATCGTCCGATAACATGTGGATCATTAAACATCTCTATGGTAAACATTGCAGCTATGCTAGTGTATATATATATTAAATTATTTATAAAAAATACGAGGGAAAAAAAGGAAGTTACCCTATTATATTTGGTAGCATGTCGTGAAAGTTAACTCTGTTATCTTCATTTTTTTTCTTATTTTTTTTTCGAATTTTTGATACGTCTACTTTATTTCTACTCTATTTATTCTCCTGGCTTATTATATGTATGTATACATTAACCATTATATGACATATAAAATATCCTTTTACTCACTGATTTTGGCACATTAAGCTATTTCTTTATTTACATAATAATCGTTTTATTTCTTGCTTCTATATACTTATTTCTCGTATTGTTTGAACAGTAATTTTGTCTTACTTCCTCTCCCACTGCTCCGATAATTTCGTCCTCTATCTCAAACTATATATACCGGCAATAGGATATTTATTATTTCGTCACATAACAAAAATATATCACAGATACTTTATTTTAATTTCATTATCATCCTGAAACCTTATTTAAGCGCCGCTTTTTCTGAACTGAATCGTCTTCCACATTAACATATACCACACGCTATAAACGTTTTAAATTTTAAAACTATCGTTATAAAGTAAATAATTAAATACTCTACATATATAATAATCATATTTTTATTTATTATCTTTATTTTATTAACCACTAAATTGAGTTTAAATACATCTACCGGTTTCGAAAAATACCATTTTCATCTTCAGGATGTCATAACTAACTAAAACATATATTATTGTTTCTTTGCCAGAATCTATTTTTAAAAAATCTATTTTTAAAAAAATAATTTAAAGTTAATATTGCTAATTTTAAAAGTATATATAATAATCGTGTCAAAAATATTATTGTTAATTTAATTATGGTGATCCTGTTTTCAAATTTCTGACAATATGTATGTTCTGTATACTGTTTTGAAAAATGCTCCTTTAGAATAAAAAGGTTACATTTCCACAACCGAGGTTACTAGTACACTTATTATTTTTGTATGGTATGAAATCATGGAAGACGAATTGATGCCTTTAAAATGTGGTGCTGGAGACATATGCTGCGCATACCGTGGACAGTGAGATCCAAGAATGTCTTTTCATCCATTTGTAATACGAATTCTTTAGACATCTTGCGAGAAGAGATAGTAGCTTGGATAAGCTTATTGTGATGGTACACGTCGAAGAACAGAGAAGAAGATGAAGATCTCCCACCTGTTCAAGTGGAAAAAGCTCTGGTGAAACCCTCAAATCCGCAGAACGCCGAGAAGAGTGGAGGAGTACAGTCATACGATTCTTAATTATAAGGGACCGACGTAGATGATCCACATTTCAAAGGATATTGACCCTTCACATACGAAATGTAACCCACAGAGAGACATTGGAATATTACATAAAAGAATCAATAACATATGTTATCATTTCGTTATCCAATGTCACGTGTCACATTCATTATCAAGTCACTGAAATATATATTTACATAAAAAAAAATTCTGCCATTCACTGCCGTAGTAGGTATCTAAAAAAGTACAAATTTAGAGTCACATCCTTGAAAAACTTTTCAACATATCGCAAGTGTTATGAAAACTAATTAACACTCTGATTATTTTAGCAATAAAAAAATTACTTGCAGGTTCACTAATTTTACATACGTTTGGTGCAGATTATCCGTGTATAAAATCAATTTTAATGATCTGGACCTTGACGGTAAAAAAAAAAAAAACACCATCGCAAAAAATATTTTCATCGATCTAATTTAAACAAACGTGCAATTGTGGTTTCCTTATTAATTATATAAATAATAATAATGTTTGTTATTAATCATTTAAATGGCTCGCGCTCACGGCTCGCGCACACGATTCAGTCGTCAGTTTTGATATTTGACAGATGTGACAGTATGGGGGACGCGCGGATCGTTTATGAGCCGATTGACTTACAGATTATTGACAGAGGAGAGCACTTCACACTCGAGGAACATTAGTCGTCCGCTACTGCGCCAGACGAAGACATGACTAAATGGACATTTATATGCGCCATTTGCCTGGGGCGTTGGATGTCGTATTTTCTAATCGACTCCAAACATTTTTTATAAATAAACAAAGCCTACTGAGACCCCTCGAGATAATTGTATTTATTTATTGGATATACGGGCATTAGACGTAGAGAAAAATAAATGCTTTACTTACATCCTGACATGTTTCACACGGACGAGAAAACGACACGAAAAAAGCAGAGTACATAAAAACAATGAAAAATCATTTACATATTGCATCAAAGAATATTATTATTAATTAGGTTTTTAAATATTGGTAATGAAACAGAAAACATTATCAATGGCGGTGAACAAATTATTGTAAGCTCGGCACATTCTCACTATAGGAGAGCGTAATCCAGAATTTGTTCGACATGTGGGAATGTTGAAGAGAGGTTGTGATCGTGATACTCGCAATGGGACATGGAAATTTATTAATGGCAAAAGGAATGGACAATTTTAAAGTTTGAAGTTGTTTAAAGTATTCATCTGTTTTTTAAACTTAAAATATTACACAAATATCAGATTGCTCATAGAGGCACACTATTTTTTCATAATATTTAATGAAAGTGTGGGGTAATTACAGGGCTTACGACCTGTCTTCGGCTGGATATAACGTTCACCAATTCTCACCCCTCAATCTCCACATTTATCATATTTTAAAAGTTGTATATATGTTAGTATGTGGACTCGCTTCTAGTACCTCTACACCATCGCCAGGTATGGACCTAATTTGATCATTCATTTTTCCCTTTTTTTAATATTTTATTATTTGTACAAAGTTACTTTTTTATTATATTTAATGGAAAATATATATGGAAGTATGGTTTGTCTCTATGAGATATCTGATATTTGTTTAATAACAGTGCCTTTGTAGATAAAAATCCAGTAATTGTGTGTTCTTGGACATCTTCAAATATTGCTAATAAAATATTACATTTATTTATTCAATGAATCCACATAGCGCTGTTGAGTTAATTGCAATTATTATGTTATCTGAGTATATCTTCTTATTTTTTCCTACTTGATGTCAGTTCAGCCAGAGATTTTAATTTGATTAAATAAATAATAGATATCTCATAGAGACGAAGCTATTTTTATTATATTTAATGGAAATATATGGAAGTACAGGGCTTACGACCTGTCTTCGGCTGGCTTAATTGATCACTTTATATAAATATAACATTCACCATTCTCACCCATTAATCAATCTTCATATCTGTCAAATTTTTGGAAGTTGTACATATGTTATTATGTGGAAACGCTTCGAGTACAACTACACTATCGCCATCTATGGACTAAGTTTGATATTAGTTTCCCTGAAACAGCATACTAGATGTCACAATAAAAATTTAATTATTTAAAGCAATATTATTTATCTGTAAAATGTTTTTTTTATTATACTAGAATACGTCTATTATTAACTATTTAAATATTTTTGGTAAAACTTTGTAGAAATCCATGGTTATTTTATAAATTGAGTTGAATTTTATTATATTAAACGTTAGAACGCTTTTGGGAACATCTTCCCATCATCAATAATACAATTCAACTAAAGTTAAAAACATTTTCAGACAGTAATTAAGTGTATGTCTGGATTTAAGGGAGGTGGGGGTGGGGGTGAAGTTAAAAATGGATAAGAGAGGGGATGTAGTGGGCGGTATTTGGATGTTAATTATTTTTATTATTAAAAATTTCTAAATTCTCCAAGATGTCTTACTTTCGTCCTTTGGCGCAACTGTGTAGAAGTTCTAAATTATTATTGTCAAATGAATGGCTCTCCATTATTGCATGTTCAACCATTACGGAATTTAGACTGTAGTTTTTTTGTTTGCTATTGAAATTTTATTAATTTAACTGAATTTATGAATATTTTTTCGAATCAGAAAAACATATTCTATATGAACAAGGGTAGTTTTATACGTATATCTGAGGCATGCATGCGCTCTTCTGTCACTTAAAAACTTTTAATGGGATTAAGCCACCGTGTTTAAAACGCCTCTCCGAAATAATATGTTTGCATATTTTTCAAAAATTCGCCGAGCTTTACGGTGTCTTTAGATTCTTGGCACCACCTGTCTTCGATGAGACGATTTTGACATGTAGTCTGTCACAAATTATGAAGTGTTATTATTATGAGTAAGTAAGTTGAATACGATTATTCTGCTGGAAATTTGTTATCGTAGACTATTTTTCTTAAGTAGCGGAGATAATAAAATATTAATTGATTGGTCACACAGTCAATTGGTTAACAATGTATAATCAAAAGTGGTCGATATGAACGCCAAAGTAGAACAGGGCACCGGAGAAGAGTTGGAAGGGGGGGGGGAATATACCACCGGCCCCAATTCATATTAATACAATAAATACAAATTAAATTAATCAACTAGAAAAAAATCTATTTATCGTTAAAAATATTTTAGTCGCTGTCGGAATTCGAAACTTTTCCTATTTGGGGAAACGCGTTATCCAATTTCGCTACACCAACTGAGAAAGTTGACGGAAAATGTTTGAACTTATAAGCTGTAGCTCTTTCGAATTGATACACGTGTTATTCAGTGGCAGTCGGTGACTTTCTGTGGAAGGGATGCTAGAAAACAAGTTTATACGTACTATAAAATATAACATATAATCGAAGGATATTCAATATTTCAATAATTAGAGCCTACGTTACACAAACAAATTTCTCAGCTCGTTTCGTAATACGTATGCTATTTTGTGTACTATACCCATAAGCTTAAAGTCGTTTTTTGTATGTTGGATGCTGTTAACGAATACGTATACAGTATTCGAAGACATTGACGGGCGGAACTGAATGCACATGCGCGAAAATCGCATTCTTTCAAACTTTGTGAATATGAAATGAATGATAGAAACCACTGTTGCTGGTATGTATATATATATATACTGTCGAGAACCACGATTTTCGAAATAATTTTTCACAATTTGCAAGCGCTGTTCTGGCGTAAGTTTATGCATGGTGAAATGGCAAACCAAACTGAGCACAAATCAGATGTCAGCTATCAAATTGGCTGTCGCTGGAAAAAATGTTGCCAATTCGAAAAACAAACCTCTAAAAAAAATTTATAATTATATTAATATAAGTCCTTGCCGCTTAGTGACCACCTTACAACCACGCAGCAGCCACAGTATATCTGCTGGATTGCTTTCCGATATTATTAAGTATACTTTTATATCCAGATTTTATAAAGTAAGATAATCGTACCTGAACTTATATAAATGTTTGTGTCACGATGGTCCTCGTGGGGTAGTGTACCCCTGACTATGGTCCTGTGATCACTTTGTTTTTTCTTGTAGTATTGTAGTACATCTCGTATTGAAATTGTGCGCTGAAAGGGATCAACAATAATATTGCATTGAAGACTGCGGATAAGTAAAAAAGATTTCCTTTTCTCTTTCCAGCCTCCAAGAGAAGCGCCGACCTCCGCCATGCTGACCCCGGCGCCCCCCTCCATGACCCACATCAGGCACATGAATGAGGTAAATAATCATTATATAAGCATTATTAAATATAATAATAATCCATTCTAGATAAAAGGTACCATGCAGAAGCAAAACCGGTCTTGTCTTGTCTCAAAACCAAAAAAGTCTTGTGTTGAGGTTTTAATTATTCTTTATGTAAATATTATATATTGTATTTTAATATTAAACTGAGTTGGAAAATTCTAAGGATTCACATCATTGAAAATAGTTGTTGGCACAGAAAGGATATCCATGATTAAGATCCTAAAGGTGGGAAGGATATCGAATAAGTATAATAAGCACATAACTAAAATAAAGCCTCAGGAGATATGCACAATCTTTCATTCATTCCAGTTTCTGAGCATTATATATGAATTATGTTCAGTTCAGTTTTTAATGAGATGTTATGTTCATCTGGATGGCCAGAATTTCTCTTCCGAATTTGAATTACTGAAAATTCTAGGAAACAAATATAAATTAAATAATCCATATGATATTAACGAACGATTTATTACAATTACGCTAGCGCCATGTACCAGTAGAATATTTAATTATACTTTTAAAATCAGCAATGTTATCTTTGTGGTTAAGATTCATATTTTTATTTATTTTCTTTGTTTTATTAACCACTAAAATGAATTTAAATACATCTACCGGTTTCGAAAAATACCATTTTCTTCTTCAGGATGTCATAACTAACTAAAACATATATTGTTTCTTTGACAGAATCTATTTTTAAAAAAAAAAAAAATTATTATATTTAAAATAATATTTAATTGCTTAGTTCTCATGTTTTTAAGCTATCATTCTACTCAAACCATACAATTAACTATCTATTGAATTGAAAATCCCTTTCTGCTGATCCATTTTAGAGGATAAGATAATAAGAGAAATAATCGGAGTTTAGCTATGCGTCGCACTAAACAAGGCCCAAGTTCGCGAAGAGTGAAGGCAAGCAGTTCGTACTGCGGAAGCAGAATTAAGGACCGTGATGAGCATCAATCATGAATTCATCGGCAGAGAAAGATAGATATTTAGTGCAGTTACGGAGCATATAGAAATTGAGCCCGTAGTAAAACAGTTAAAACTGAGTTTTAAAATAGCTTATAAAATGCTTGTGCTAATAATGTAAATAGCTGGCACAAGACAATCCAAATAAATGAATAATCGATCATGATCCCACCTTGAAAAAGGAAGCAGAAAAACTCAGACTGCATATAAATGCCTCAAAAACGAACAACGCGGTTTGTACAAATGAACAGGAGGTGCCCCAGGATGTTTGGATAAGACTATATATATATATACATATATGAAGGGGTTGAAAAATTTACATACCTGGGCTCTAATTTGAACATACTATACCTAACAAAAGAAAAACTGAAAACCCACCTTCTAGCTGGGCTTTGTTCCAGCTTATATGCTTGTAAATGACTGCTGGGATTAAAAATACTGAGTCGACGAAGCAAACTGTTAATATATTATATAAAACAATAATAAGAACAAATTTATGATTGTGAAATGTGGTGCCTAAACCAAAATGAATTAACGATTTTCGTTATGTAAAATACTAAGAAATATTAATGGATCTACATTGGAAAACAGAACTTACAAAATAAAAATGATCCATTAGCTCGAAAATTGAGCTATTGTAAGATTCTGTAGGTCCCAAAGCCTGTAATGGGCTGGCCATGTCGAAAGATTGCCTTATGATAGGACATCAAAGATCATGACCGAGTGGATACCCCAAAGAAGAGATGGACTGACTGGACTGGAGCAGAGGGAGAAGATTGGCCAAGGATGAGAGTCGGCGGAGAGCAATTGTAGAGAAGGCCAAATCTCGCCCTGAAATGTAGTGCCGTAGAATAAAACAAGATAATTCAGTGCAGTTATTTCACTACATACTATGCATTCTACTCTAAATTCATGCTCATAAAAACACATACCTATTATCTGTGTGTATTATTTTATCAAACTTATGTAAATAGGTCATTGTTTGTTTTGAAATAATATATTATGAATCTGATTTCGCAATCAAGGATTAATTTACAGTATGTTGTCCCATTAGAATAATATATTCCATTGCTTCTTGGAATCTAAATGCGATTTTCATCAAATGTTTACACTTATTAATCTTGCTTCATACAGTGAAGGCATTTAGCTGGTTATCTTGTGGATTTTCTTATCATTCTAATATAGAATTATGTTTATCACTTACCACACCTAGTTGTAATAAAGCGGCTATCGGAAAGATAGATTAGAGTTCTATGTTATCCTCCAAGAAATACAATCATTTTCCATTACCATGCGAACATACCTCAAGTGGAATGCCTATAAGAAATGACTTACAGCAACGTGAAAATATTCAACATAACTATTTGTTGACTATTCTTTGAAAATTCAAATCAGATAATGTCAGTTATTAACCGTATCATTCATTCTGGATTAGTGTTTTTGAAAATTAGCAGGCATTGCAAGAGAGCTCTATTACCGTGACTTTATTACTTTATTTAACTATCTACAAGGCTGTAATGGTGGAATAAAAGCGAAATTTCCAATCTCAGACATGTGGATACTACAATTTTAATCACTGTATCAGTTGAAGATATGATATATGTGTATACATATCAAAAATCAATCGAAATAACCAGCTTTCCTAGATGGATATCTTTCCAAACCTTGAATATCTTTAGCCTAACAGCGGCAACTTTGGACCAGAAATCAAACGATACGTGAGTATGGTGAAGATTTCTATGTCCAGACTGGATATAAAAAGACAGCAGTATAATACATATCTAAAACAACTAGTCAGGTTTGTGCAGTCTCTGATGAATTCAATGTATTTGTAGGTTGTACTTTAATTGTGGTCTCTGAAGATAAGTAAAAGAAGACGGATTGGCGCCATTGTGAGGCATATGCTACACATTCTGTGAGGTATACAAATGCCTCTATTCTGCAGCAACTACACACCAGTGATAAGCGTTGAACCGTTCGCCTCAGGCGAATTTACCAATTTTTTAGCCATCTTTTGAGAAAAAAAGGTTGTTGTGGTAGACCAGGTTGAAGGACAGAGAGGATGGAAAAGATCCTCCACCTATTGGATCGACCAAATGAAAACCGCTCATGCATTTTGCTGGTGTCAGTTCTCAGATATATGGGATGCCAAGAAAAGTAAAGGAGTGTAGTCAAAAAAGCGGGTTCATGAAGATCACGATCCTCAGTCATGAAGGAACAACATGGAAGAAGAAGCAGCAATAATAATAATAGTATTTCTACACAAGGGTGTTTATTAGTAAAAAAATTCTTCATCCCAGTAGTCAAACTAACTACTTTCATTCTTTAGACATTTCAAACATTGCTAATGTCTAATTGGAGACGTCCTTTGTATACTAACTTTTAAACTGGTAATAATTTTACTTGCTCAGGAGACAGATGGAACATCAGGTAAACCGAGACAGTTAGAGCTCAGCTATGCAGCAGAGAGACTCTTGGCATTATGGCTTCCGGCACACAAGGGAGAGCCACCGCGATACTCCATGTCTCCAGGACCTGAGAGGGATGTAGCCAATATGCTGAACACCAAACATGGACAACACTACATGGTAACAATTCAAAGTTAAATGTTCACTTGATTTTGCCAACTTTCTGCTGATTGGAACTGCGTACTGATATTAATTTATTTGGTATTCTAATAATTTTGCTATAGATATATTTCATTAAAGTAACTAAAGTTAAGCGAGATATAAGATTATTATTTTTATCATGATTTAAGTTTCAAGCATCGCTGCAAAATAACATTTTCGTACGTCATCCTGTATGACAACCGAGACCTGCGACCGCACATGAATTTGAGCCATTCAAATTGGTCTTATTCAGTCGAGAAGCACAAAATATATACAAATATCTCAACTAGGCATTTCCTGATAAAACTTTTTACTATATACGGTAATCTTTTAAGTGGTGATATGTTTTGATGTTATCATTTATAGACTTCAATAGCTACTGATTCTCTCGAATTAAAATTGATTAAATGTGATTAGTTGATCGTTTGATAAAAAAAACTGCATGATGTTTTATTGTAGGCTCAAAAATATAATTTTTATTTTATAGTCACGCTTACCATCACCGTGATTTCAGGTATTTGACGTGAGCGAGCAGCCAGCCCGAGCGGTGATGGAACACTCGGGGAAGGTTTGCGAATTGGGCTGGGCGAGGGGGCTGGCTCCACCCTTGGAGAGACTGTGCGCCCTTTGCAAACACCTCGACAGCTGGCTCGCCGCACACCCGGCCAATGTTGCCCTCCTGCGATCCTGGTAAATGCTCGTAAACTCAATGGGAGAAATGTAGATTGCGGTGTTATCTGTATAAATCAAAATAAATAATCAGATAAATTTTTTTTTTGAGTTACTTATATTATTTATAATTAGACGTTAAAAGAAGCCATCATTAAAAGACTGTGGGAATTTGCTAAAAATCTTCCAGGTTAACCATATTACCGATGAACTCGAGAGAACTAATATAAATCATCAAATAAAGAAAAGCTACATACTTCAGACGTATTATGCGAGAGAAGACGGCAAAAGAAAAGAGGCAGCTGTCCATAGGTTGACAAAAACTATCCACACTGCTTTATTACAGAAAATAAAATAAATATAATAATAATAAATATAATAATAATAAATTTCAAAAAAATTAATTAATTAACGGTATGCACTCACAACTGAAAAGATTATGTGCTTCACTTCACAGCATATTTTCTTTGTTGTGGGGATGGTCTGATCCCTAACCCGACATACTAGCAGAGTATTATTGTTTGACGTGTCGAAAATGTGTTTTAATTTGTCGTAATGTCATTTCTTGTAATGGTGGATTTAAAAAAATATTGATCCACGGAAAAGTATTTATGCCAAAAATGTATTATTGGTGGGCATAGACCTTTTGGCCCCCCCATACAACGTGGGCCCCAATGCACTGCATTGGCGTTGTTACGCCCCTGACTGTATTATGATTTAATACATAATAACAAAGCCCGGTTATTTTTTCCTTTCAACGTGTGTGAAGTACTCAGAAACTTATTTCCATAAACTACATTTACTGAGAAATGGTGGAACATTTGGCATGTTGACATTAGGTGTAGAAAATCATGTCCGTTATTTATTTCAAAGTATCATAAATGTCTTCACAAAGTCTTATATCAAATTAATTTTCACAATACGAATAATAATATCTTAATTCTTGCAAAATTTCATATATTTCTGATTCAAATCTCATATTTAAATTAATTTTTCACAATGGTGTATGTACCTATTAGTCTTATGCAATACTTTTTCCAGTTCCAGTGCCTATTTTTGATGGTTTTTCAATATTTCAAAAGTAATTTTGATCATGTCTAAAATAAAAAATATTCAATCTTTTTATGCTCTGATGATGCAATATAACAATACATCAACAGCAATATTAGTTTTCAATTTCATTTAGATTAGGATTTGAATATTATTTTGTGTGGGCACCTTTTTTCTAGAAAAAAAACACTGTTATATATTATAAGTCAATATTATTAGCTTTTAATTAACTATAGTGTGACTTATTATTTAAATGACTCCAGTAACGTGTATCCCTGACCTTTCAGGCCAGTTTGTTAATGTGTGATGAATAATTATCAACTTCCAGTTCACACGCTTTTAATAATACATATTATAATCTATAACACATACTTTGAAATATATAACATCATAGTGTTTCACAAAGGGCAAACAAGAATATTATAATTCATTTTTTTGATATATATTTGTGTTTTTAATGAAATATATCACAAGATTTAATCTCTATGAATAATTTTAATGTTTATCTACATCTAATTGGTATAATTTAATTACCGCATTCATATTAAATTTCTCATTCAAAATGTGTTATACAAATTTTATACACCTATGAAACCTATTAAATTTTACTTACCTCATCTACCAAGATTTATTTCTATGTATAAAGCATGACACATCACATTATGATTTGTTATCATCATCATCAGTGCGTTTCTCTACTGCTGGATATTGGCCATTCCCAAGGATCGTCAAACCTCTATGTCTTCATTCATCAGTCTTTTTCATCCATCTATTGCCCGCCACTCTTCTGATGTCGCTCCATCGAACTTTAAGATGGCCAACACTTCTTCTACCACTGCTAGTCCTCCACTCTAGGATCTTCTTTCTTCGCCATCATATCATCGACAGATATGTCCAACAGATTGCCACTTGAGCAAGCAGATTTTTTAGGCCACATCTAATATCTTGGTGCTCAATTTTAAAGGTTAGATACTTGATCTCTCAGATATTTTCCAAGCACAGCCCTTTCATTGTTCTTTAGGTGGATCTGATTTAAGTATATAATTAATAATGAAGGTCCACGTCTCAGCTGTTCTGGGAGCACACCTTAGTTGTAGACTTTAATTTTCAGATATTGTGGTATTTTAACTTACAAAATATTTTCCAAATTTTACCCAACCCACCTAATTTGTTATAATAAATGCATATTATTATTCACGTTGTGCATTTGTCATCAATAGCGGAAGCCGCGAACGTCTGGCAGTGGCAGTATCGGCGTACCTTCAATACAGCTCTATCTGTGGAAAGCAAGAACATGCCCTAGATAGATGTGCAATGCGAAGATTCCTGGATGGAACACCATCATTGAACCCCTCCGATAGAAGGTATTAAAAATTAATAATGTTAAGAATTAAGAATAATTAAAATGGTTTCCCTTGTATACTACTGCTAATAGGCATGACAGTATTTCACAAAAATATTTTTTATCTAATAACGCATCATGTTAGCTAGCCTTGTGCATTATTACGTAGGTACTTACTGAATTTATGAGATTTGTTTAAACTTGTTTGCCTTGAGCTTCTCTATGTGAATACGATGGTATTTTTGAAATGTATTTGGTATGAACAATGAACAAATATGAAGTAAATATGAATGTATTTGTTAATATATTTGTTGTAGATATGTGGAGTACTTCGCTGGCTTGCTAGCCGGAGGCATAAGGGTGAATGCATCCCCCCTGTGGCTGACTCACATCACAGTGGTAGGAGCTCCACCCCTTTCCCATGTCTTTCTCAAACTCTACGAAGGGATGGTTCCAATTTATACATCAAGTAAGTATTTCTTAATACACTAACATCAAGAGATAATTTATCACATTTATAGTTTTACTTTTTAAGAACACAATTATATCTTTGTGTTAATATATGTCTCATTATCCACTACCACAAGTCTAGATGACTTTTAATTTAATTAAAATTACAAGACACTGAAATGTGAACTTCAATACCTTACCTATTTCATTTTCTCTTCTAAATCTTGTATCTCTCATCTTGTTTTGTTTTCACTTACAGATGTGTATTCTTTGGGAGCTGGAGCGCGCCAGTTCACGGCAGCGCTGGGAGCAGGTCCCGGAGGAGTGGCAGTCCGGGGAGATGTCCTGCTGCGCTGCTACCGCCGCCCCCCTCCACCAGCAGGCCCGCACCACACCCGGGCGCTCATCTTCTCGGTGCAGTTCCACACTTGCGCTGTCACCGATTACACCCTTGTGTTCACTAAACAACATCTCGATTACGCCTGCAACGGTGAGGATGATGATTTCAAATTGTTTATTTTTTTAAATATGTGCATATGTAGTGTTGTGATTTAGACAAAAAATGTAAAGAAATAGTGGGTATCTCTATAAAGAATTTTTTGATAAATGAAATACGAAGATATGAAAATTAATGATACAGTAATTGATGTGCGATTGTAACAATGATCGATAACTATGATTTAAAGATTTAGTTTCTACTATAATTCAGTTATAGCTGGCTGCCTCGGAAATAATAATTACTCAGCTATAACATTTCTCTTATTCCAATAAATTGTGATACAATTTTTGCCTTTTTACCTCGCAATCGATACGTGTCCAGAATATCCAGAAGAATATATTTAAAATTATTTTGATCCTTCATCTAGCGAGTAATTCTTAGTATCACCCACACATACGGTGGTTACAATATGTTGTGTAGCTTTCTCTAAAACCTCAACTCTGACGTTTCCTGAATTTCATAAATAGTTATTCCAAGAATTATTAATGAAAGGAAAAAAAATGAAAGCATTTTGATGCATACTTTACAAACTGTTTTTCTATTCAATAATGCTTTTGCTAAGGCTACACAACAAAAAAAAATTATATTAAGTTTTCCAATTCATAAGAAGCGGGTAACTAAAATTGTGTGATAACTTACTTGCAGATTGTCAGCTTTTAAACATTGAGTCCTAATAGAATTTGCATTATTTAATTTTATTTAATGATTATCATTTCTCAATCAGATGAGGAATTCCCACCGGACGGTTCTGTGGAAGTTCAAATAGCCGGAGGGCGCCCGGCGCCCGCTCCCACCCCAGCCGTCAGAGTGAGACCAGCGGATGATGTTCTATCTCGCTGGGACAGTTTGCAGCACCTGCCACAAGCCAGCAACAATACCCTCGTAAACAACAACCACGTAGTGTCTCTTAACAACAATAACAACAGCAGCGGCAGTAACAACCATAGTCATCATTCCGAGGATGAAGAAGAGACTGCAGGTAAAGATTTAAACAATAATATTTAATAATTATGTCATTTAAAATTTAAAATGATCACTTATTTTCCCAACACAACAGAAAAATGTTTTTAGACAAAATTGATGTGTATATACAAGATAAAAAGAGCAAAAATTGCATTGTTTATCCAACACAAATAATGAACTATTAATCGGTAAGACTGGATACTTCTCATATTTCTCATTACGTTTGTTGTTTTCATGTCTTATGTTTAGACTAGAACAGTACATATTATTAAGACCTGTGGTTATATATGATGTAATAAAGATACGACATAGACAGTGGGTATCTATGTATATATGTACAAATGTTAAAATTGAAATTGAATTGATCACATTCCAAGTCTTTCTATTTCGAAATGTGATTTAAGTATATTTTCTCACTTTTGATGTAGTAACCAGAAACACTACATATATATATAATTTCATTATTTTCACAAGTTTATATGATAATATGTATATGTTTATATGATAATAAGTTTATATGATGATAACAAACATTAACGATTATGGCAATCTTTATTTTATTTACAACAGCTCGAAATAGTTGGACTGCTTGAACTTCCCAAACCACGGTCTCTGATTCTTCATCCATAATGTTCTATGTCTTCTAGGGCCTCTTGTGCTAAAAGTTTTTTTTTCCTTTCGCATTCACATTGACACAAAACAAAAACAAAAATAGCAACATAAAATAAACAAGATCTGCTGTCAATTATATCTTTGTTAATTTTAAAAAATACATTATTTCTTGCGTCATTATTGTGGGAGTTATTTCTAGTTAAATATAATAAATTCCAATAAAATGGTTCAATATATTTTACGTTTATCATTGAATGTTATGGAGTAAGTTTTATTTATCTGATATAAATTTTAATATTCTGGGTTTTTCAGCTGTCTGTAGATATAAAACATTTTGTAGTTTTTAAAGTCTTTAATGATAAGGATTCCATTATTATCTTGAAAACTGACCTGATATCTTCAAATGTCAACAAATAAATATTTAAAAATAACAAATATATTTGGCTATGTTAACCGATCATAATATAATACTTATTTTTTTAAACATTTGTACAGCTCCCTCTAGTGCCATGTGAATGGTGTACTTTATCAAAGATGCAAACCATTTTAGATATTCAAATGCAAGAACTAACCTTTAGCTGTACTAGTCTATAGTCTGTAATATACTTATTTAAGTTTTTAATAAATACATATATATGAAGTTTATTATAATTATTCTTCCTCAATTTATGTTAATTGTAAAGAAAAAATATTTGAATTTGTTTGAAAAATATTCTAATTTTGTCAAAGCGTATTTTAAAAATACTTGTATGAAAAACACCTAGTGTAGATATAATTTTTATAACTGAATAAACGAGAACTTTAAATATCAAAATTCAAAGGATGGATACTCTGCGGAACACAAATGCATATTATATGATTATATTATTTCTTTCCGGACTTTATGTTTTGTGAAATATAAAAAATAAATATTGACATTGAATTTCAAGAACATTGCTCCAATTTTGTATGATGGCTGTTTACATTAGTGGCCAAAATACAATAGTTAAAGTGTTAATCCTTTATGCTTCATGACAGCCAGGCGTATTAACGTACCACCTTAGAAGAACGCGGTATTGGATATAGATAGATTATATTTTTAAATGAGATCTCATTTTATTAGTGATGTTACAATTATTTAATTACATATTTAAAAACTACACTAAAAAGGAACATAATATAATTTAATGGGAGTAATAATGTTGCTGTAGTTATTGCACACCATTATGAATCGTGACTAACATTACGGCAAAGCAGGCTAACATCACCAATGGGGCGACCTAGTAGGGGAGTGTGTCGGTGCTCTTCGGTGGTTGAACAGATGGGGACATTATCCTCGTTAATGAGAGACTGATTAAGAAGACGAATTCATAAAAAAAATGCGCTTTTGAATTATGAATAAAATAGCATTCAAAACATTTCACCTCCTTATATCTCCTAGCTTTTTCCATCATTTCTACTATTGCGTATATGCCAGCGGTTCCAGTCAGTTCGTACTTTGAAATAAGCTAGAATTTTTGTGAAATAATTCAAAATAAAATATGGAGCTCACAAATAAAAATATTTTAAAAAAAACATTTATAATACATTTATTATGATTTTTTTCTAATTTTAATATATACTATATTCTGTTGATGAATATTTAATTTCACTTTATTTCCTAAAATATATAGTTAGGAACGTCTTCTTACGTACTGACCATATGTGCCTGTGTCGTTAACTGTTCATCTGTCAACTGAGTGAGGGACAACCTCGAAGCTGCCTCAAACGTACTTGTTTCATATCTTGCTTTTGATGGTAACATCGCCAATCTATCTCAACATCTTCATTTGTACATCTTGACATATAACAGGCCAGCATTCCGATTCATAGAGCAATGCAAGTCTCACACCAGTCTTATAAACATTGCAGGCAGTTCTCGATTTACAAACGAGTTCCGTTCCTTGAAGTCGTTCATTATATGTATTTGTTTGTTTAGTGTCAAAACACCTAAATTTCCATTGTTTACGTATATGATGCAATTGTATCAATTAGTGGTCATTTTTACATATGAAAAGCATCGTAGTTAACATCAAATGTGTACGTTTTATTATAATGATTCACTACGAACATAAAATATGTTTAAAAAATACTAAGATAACACTAGATATACATAGTTATAGTTAACTTTAAAAACATAAACAAAATTATATACATTATATCATATGTATATACAGAATGGCCCAAAAAAAGTGAGATCATTTTGTAAAATGTGATATAATTACTTCAAAATTAGTTTAACTATGTCAAAAATAACTTAAATAGTTTTCTAATTTACTTACTTACCTATTTACCTACATTTTATTTCGACAATTTCCGGTCGCCATCTTTGATTATTAATTTTCCCATTGTTTATATTTGGTTTTTTCAAAAATAAAAATCACCGCAGAAGACCGTATTCTGATTAAAAATTTGCGAATTGAAAAACGTCGGGGTGTTGGAAAATGATCAAAGAGTTTCAAAACAAAGCTTGGAGTATAGCTAAATATTACAGCATAACTGGACATTACAGCAGGATAGAGCTCCATTTTACACAGCCTGAAATACAATCAACTTTCTTCATCGTGAGAATGTTAATTTCATTGAGCCAGGCATGTGACCACTGAACAGCGCAGATGTAAACCCAGTAGATTATGCAATATGATTAGCTAAATATTGTGCAAAAAAAATTACATAAGAATTATAATTAATTATATTATGTTTTGAAATAACTCATGTTTTACGAGATGTTCTCACTGTTTTTGGGCCATCCTGTATATATAATTATTGATTATGTGTTAAGAGGTACGTCCAATATCGAAGTAATGTAAGTACTGATGCTAATACTTTGAATGCTGACTGGAATAATGCTATATCAGCTATATGAGAAATTTGATGTCTCTACCAGATTTTGCAGTTTTTACAGATGGAGATACAAGAGATGAAGATTGTGCTGGAACTATTGATAATTCAAATCGTAGATAATTACAAGCAAACGTACACGTGAGAAAACAACGGAAATAAAGCATCCCATCTTGTCTTTCACAATTACATTAAGAATTATAATTAATTATATAATGTTTTGAAATAAATCATGTTTTACGAGATGTTCTCACTTTTTTCGGGCCACCCTGTATATTGTACATTCAGCATTCAAATTATCATCGGTGTTCGTCATTTTCACAGGCGTGTCGCGTAACGCACTCGAGGCAGGGGTTGATCATTCGATGATGGTTCATTCGCTCTTTTAACCCTTCCCAAAGCATGCAGTAACACAGGTCTACCGCTCTGATTAAACCCTTAATATGTCGGTAAATATTCGCAACATACACTTCATATTTTAGTTAATTTGAAGGAAAATATTTACGCTTAGAAATGACTAGTGAAAAATCAATAAATCCTACAAAATTAATTATTTTTAATTCATTGCGTTGTAAAATTAATACGTTCATAAAAATACCATTTGTGGCAAGACAGAAAGAAATTATACATTAATTTTACATTGAAAACAATAACAAACATAATGGTGTCTCTTTCTCACTAATTAAATGAAGATAGATAAAAAGGAAGGTTGTATTATATAATGCAACCTCCTATACAGAACTTGAAGAATGCTCCGAATTATAATATTGTTTTATTTTTTATATATTTAATGCTCAGCACTAGAAGTAAATGTATGGCTTTAACCATTTTTTCACATTTTGAACTATAGATAATAGAACTCTAATTTCATACGGTAACACGAGTTGACAGCATGGCTACGTACGAGTATTTTATACCACGGTATGGTAAAGGTTAAAATATGACTTGATGCACGCTCAGTTTCTTTTCTTTCATTAAAAATCTCATTTTAACATATCGGTGAATCGTGAACGCTTTCAAGAATCTTTCAGGAATTAATTTAAAAACTACAGCCATTTTCTGCGTCGTAAATGTTTTGAAAATGTGAAATTTCAAGTTCGAATTCCATTCGATCAAAATCTTTGAAATGTGACGTTCGTTATGGCAAATGTATGTAAATCGGACGTTCGTAAATCGAGAACTCGTAATTTATAGAAGCGCTATCCTGTTGCGGCAGAGTCATCTCAATCACAACACGTATCATAATATCGTGAATTATTTCTAGTGAAAATAATCATTTATTTTTTTATACTAATGGAACTAATCGTTTTGAAAGTCAGTCTTAATCTTTTCGGGTGGTCTTTTTATAAGTGTGAAAAAATAATGCTGTCAATCTTGCGGTAATTTGTCAAGTCCATTTCATTATTACAATACGACACAAGATTCCCCGCTTAGTGCTAAATATAATGTGTGTTTTTATTTCCTTCTGACTAGATTTATGTGAATCATAGCCGAAGCAGAAGCTAGAGCTGCGCGGGGCGACGGAGGGGGAGAGAGGGACGTCCGGTGATATTTATAAGAGTCTCCCCCCTCCCCCCCAGCGCCCCGTCACCTTCCGCCCCGCCGCCCCCCGCGGCCCTAGCGGCGTCGCTTTAAAATCATAGACCTGAAAATAAATAATGTCGCCGAGTGTTAATTACTGCGGCGGTGACCGCTCGTCTCGTCGCTGTGATTCTGATTTGGAAATATTTTTAATATCGCGAACATTCAGTCGACTGGACACACTTGACATGTTTAACCTAAAAATTGGACGTTTTTTTTAGTTTAACATTGTTTTTTTAATGATTAGAAAAAAATCACGATAAGATCTGTACAAACGACCTCTGGCTTGTTTTCATAAAACATCACCCAGGACCAGGGGTGAATTAAAAATATTGGGGGCCCAACACAGCCATTAAATCTGAACCTCTCGTAAAATATGATTACTCTCGTTTAACGATCGTTAACGTACGCCTACAAATACTACGCCCGTTTAACGAGAACCATCTTTGCTTCCAATCATCGCCAGCAAGGAAGAGACACTCAAAGTTTTAAGGTGTCGCGTCGTCTACTTCTAGCGCCCGGTGAGTTATGGAGTATCCTACCGCCTTCCTAAATTTACAGTGCTCCATGTCTATATTCATGCACTGTATGGATCGATAGCACGCCGTGCGCAAATTAAAAAATACTTTACATCTTACATTAAAATAAAATAGTGAGAAGTTCGTTTTCCCGGGTCGGTGGAACGAAACCTGGTCGTTAAGTGAGACCGGTTATACACAGTTTTGCTATATTTAACATATATTACATATTCGATTTTTATATTATACGGCACATCTAATAATATTTCTAGTAGTATTTTGGAACAAAATTGAATTTTATATATCTTAGCATGTATATTTCTAATGTGTAATTGATGTGTGCGATGTCAGCAGTTTGAAAGTTATTGTAACAAAATCTTTATGATGATCTTAATGTGCTGCTAGAGGTCGCTATCCTACCAGACAGTGCGCGTATGCGTACACAGACAACCGACCGAGCGCACCCGCGTATCATTCGCCTATTCGTCATCCGACCGACCAGGACGCCCGCCGTTAGCCAGCACCGAGCACTCGTTCCGCGATGTATTTTAATGTATAACTTGATATAAACTTTTGACAATAATATTAATGTGTACTGTTTAATGCATATCAAATAGAAGTTTGTGTATTGAGCAAGTACGCATTTCCCCTATATTGAACTTACGACTGAAATTGAATAGCTAACCGACAGTTAGTGTAGAGCTTACGGTTCGTCAAAAATGCAACGAATTACTACGATTTATCTAATGTTTAGCACTTCTAATTACATTCATTAATTGCTTCCTTGCGGGGGTTAACATTAGATAAAGAACGAAGATAATTCTGATTAAATTAATTAATTTGTTTATGGGGCGACGCAACAGTCGCCCAAAGCAATGAACCGTATCGACATTACCGCTCTACTAACATTTTCTCCCATAGGTCAGAGTGAACTATTCAATTCTGTCACCTGGGTGAAGTGTCTAGACACATAGGCATAACGTGGAAGTCGTCGGGATAATTGCGAGACCTAAGGTACCGAAAGTATTCGTTAAGATTTCGTCAATCTGTGATACTGAATACACATTCTATTGATGTGACTGAATACGACCTTTATTCATTGTTAATATTGCATGAAAAGACAGCAATTTTAGCAACAACATTTGAGAATTCCAGTTTTATTAGTGTTTTCAAATGACGTATGTTTATGTTATGTCGTATCTGCTGCAGGATGAAGTGTCTCCCACTTCTCTCTTTCTATTTGACGATTTCGTCAGTCCAGCGGCCTTTTGATTCCCAACGGGTACCAATGGATGACTGCATTTGTCTCACAATTGCCCGTCCTCCGAGCGATGTGGCCTGCCCAACCGCTCTTTGTATACCTAGGCCATAATGCGGCCCTGCCCAGGACAACATACTTCATCAAATTTTCTGATGTACGCCCGTTATTTTGAGCAAGCTAAAGTTTAATTTAAATTAGGCGGTTAGGGGTGGCATTCTTTACACGTACCGTAAAGGTGAGATTACTATATTTTTCTCAAAGTCCTAAAGTGCAACTGAGCAAAATTTCTATATGCTTTCTTACATCTTCTGATGCACATTGATCGATCGTTGAAGCTTGTACCTCAAATGCTTGGTATATCTGACACCCTCTGTTTTTGTTGCCTTCTTCATATATTTTCTTTACATATTTATTATTTTTGTCAACCGTGCATTCATTATAATAAACATTTATATTTAGAGGGGTGTAGTGGATGAATTTGTAGGCAGGATCCTGAAGAGTAATTACGCTAAATCAAAATATGGTTCAAATCGATGAAATGATTGCACAGAGAACAGATAGACACATGTAATTCTGTAATGAATGTATAGAACGTGGATTTAAAGACCTAAATATTTAGTAGATATGGATGTATGTGTGTTCCGTGCTCACCCTACTCCTGGTCCGCTATTTCGTAACCTAATTAGTTAGCAGTGTTACAAAATTGGCCGCCTCCATTATTTTTAAACGATGTTTTTTGGCGCACCGTCCGAAGAAAAGCTCAAACAGTTGCGCGCGCGCCGGCTCGGTCGAGTCGGGAGCCACTTAACTCCTGGACTTGGAAACATCTGCAATTTGTGATCTCCGCGTGGCGTGTCGATTCAGACTAGTAGGAAGGTGAAAGGTGGAAGGTGCGTCTCTCGTGTCTCTTAACATTGTAAAAGTGTACAGTTTTAATGGACAGCCACTGTGCATTATTAATAATCTCTCTGATTTAAATTAATGTTCAACTCCGCCGAATACGACTGTGTATTGCGACCAAATAACAAAGATGATATTTGGTCGCAATACTGATGCCATACTTTTCTGTCCTGCCTTGCGTCGTACACTTTCAAACATCTGTATGTTTCTACATGCCCTATGTTTCTTTTCCTTATATACAAAATCCTTCAATTAACGCGAAGGAGCCTAAAAACTACTAGAGGGTCGAGCGGACATTTAGGTGTGATTCTGAGGAAAGAAGGCAATGATTAAGAGAGGTATACGTCTATACGAGGTATATGAAGAAAAATAATGTTGCAAGACGTGTCTGTTATTTGATAACGACAACAGACAGTTGTCGAAATGTGTGTCAGAATAAACATTCATAATTAACGCATTTGCATCATGAGTAATAGAAATAAATCTATGACTTTTGACTACTGTAACTAAGAGTTATGTCGAATTGTTTTACCTGGTGAAATACGATAAAGCAGAACGAGTTTTGCCTTTGCACGAATTCGCAAGACAGGTACAACCGTACTAATATATCGAAAACGTTTCTAAAAGTCCTGCAGGACGCCCGTACGTGGCGTGGAATCCTGTGCACCGCGTTTGCGCCCGTGACTGAGCATCGCAGTCCGAAATTTGTCGCGACGCGGCACTTCGCCGTCCGCTCGGAATCCAGGTGTCTGTTGGACTTTCATTCACCGCGGATATTCTAGGCTGGACGAGGCTCCCACCTGAGGGGTGCTATTTCCAGCCGCCGCCCTCCGCCCTCCGGCCCCGCTCCCGCGCCCGCCGCCCATCGGGCTATTGTCGAAGCAGTGGGCGCCCGACCGAACGGCGGCACACTGCGGTGGCGCGGGCCTCACTCCAGTTCATCGACTCTGTCGGGGGAACGTCTCCTCGACGCGTTTCTATAACTGATTAGAGAACTATTTTTGAAAAAAAACCTACCGAGTCGTGTGTGAAAATCTTGGAATTTAAAGTGTTTTGTGCATGAATCAGTCGACTGTAGTGCTTTTAAGATATTTTGACGTGTTTTCGCTGTTGAACGTTACTGTGACGCTGTTATCATTGTGAATACTAAACACAAATGAGAGATTACCCAAGTTACTTTATTGTCATTTCTAAACTGCGTATCGTAAAACCGTAACAGATCTGTTTCCAATGAAACAATTGGATTAGATCACTAGGTGAGTTCTGCTGCAGTGTTTACTTTCCAAATTCTTTGTGTCATGTTGACTTTTTAGAATGTCTTAATTAGAATGTATACAGACACGTTGCCTACAGACAACACCGCGACCGAGTGTTTTATATCGCATTTAATTGGACAAGATGGATTTGGCTAGCGAGCCCGCCAGTGTCATATTTCCGATTTTGCCGCAACATTTCCAGACATTGACAGGCTGCCAAACCGTACGGGTTCCCTGCGTCTGCTCGACCCTCTTGATGAATCAGCTATTACTTAATTTGCACCGCGTGAGTTTTATCATGCAGAAGACCTTCGGAGAGGAATGCGTAACAAAGTGACATAGAGAAATAACGCCTTCTAGAATGGAACCGATGCACTCGGCCGGCGCTTAAACTGGCGAAAGACGGCGACCCGATAGATAGCGGTCGCATCAGAGATGTCCGAAAACTGGCGGATCAGTATTGAGATTTGTTTTGTCGAGTGCAGTGTGTAGTGTGTATTTTATTATTGGTAAATTGTAGCAGTTTTCATTTATTATCATTATTTGATATATACAGTAAATAGTACGGATAAAATGACATATAAATACGGGACTTCTTTAACTAATATCATTGGCAAATGACCACAATGCATATGGAAGTGTTAGAGGGTAAATTAGTTATATTGACGTATGTATCTGGGCTTCCATTAAAATTTACTGTTTCTTGGAAAAATAATAAAAAAGTTTATACAATAAATAATAATGTATTTACTATTTGAAATAAGCTGTTTTTTATTATTAGCATTGACCAAAAAATAGTATGAAAATTTCTTTATTTCGTCAAAATTGGCAATCCCTCCTTACGAATGTATTTAAAAATAATTTTTTTCTGATAGATTAATCTTAGTTAAGAATTTTAAAATTGTTTTTATGCTTATTTTGGCATGTGGTAAAAAGATGACAAGTCCTTAGAAGTCTTTACAGTCTTTCCTTTCCTTTTCAGTTAAATTTGCGGCGATCTTTTTATTTTGTATAGGGTGTCCAGCGGAAATATTTCAAGATTAAATTGTAATTGCTCGTAAACCATTACGGTGAGGTAAGTGGGAGGGGTATTATTCGACGTGCATGATTTTCTGATTTGCCAGTCGTAATGAGTCACTGGTAGGAGCGCACCGCGCGTTCGCGGTTGAGCAATAATTAAAGTGCGATGATTCATTGGTTCGTGCGCGTCGCGCTTTTTGTACTCACTTTAATGTTCGACGAGTAAGTGATGGGCCGAGCACGCAACTTATCTGGTGTTGGGTTCAAAAGTTCAGACAAGAAGGGACAATGGTTAATCAAACTCCTCCGGGACCATCAACGTCAGCAGCGACGCCAGAACATGTGACTCAAGTTCGACGTGAAATTATGCGCAATCCACGTAAATCTATAAGGAAGACTGCAGCCTGTACTGGAATAAAAAAATCAACAGTGCATATTATTTTGAAAAATAAACTACAGTTTCATTCATGCAAACTGCAAATCGTGCAATTTCTCTACGAAAATGACTATTATTTACGTGAAACCTTAGAGAAAACGATACTGGAACGTTTTGGAACAGCACGAACGCTTGGAAACATATTGTTTACTGAAGAAGCACATTTTCATATCGATGGCTATGTTAATAAACAGATCATGAGATACTGGTGCCCCGACAACCTAAGGGAACGCCATCAAAAACGTTTGCATTGTCCAAAAACGACAGTGTAGTGTGCACTTTCTGCCCGAGGGATAATTGGCCCTTATTTTTTTAACCAGTGAGAGACAATCACTGCTGACGTGTATTGCCAAGTGATGGACGAGTTTTTGGTACCGCAATTACAACTGTTTCCCGGGTTCAGAACAGAACACCATTTCAACAAGACGGGACCACTCCACATACAGCTAGAATTTCAATGGAGAAGCTGGGGGGAATTTTTCCCAATAAATTAAGCAGCAAGTACGGAGACATACCCTGGGCACCTCGGTCACCGGACCTTACACCATGCGACTTTTTTTGTGATGATACCTCAAGTCGAGAGTTCACAGTGACAATTTTTGAACAATTCAGGTCCTACAAGAAAATATCCGCCATTGAACCAGCGCTTTGCTCTCCCGTGTTCGCAAATTTAACAGTCCGATTACAAGAATGTCTTGAGAGAAATGGACGGCATTTAGACGATATTGTTTATAAAACATAAAATCCGCATCGTTAAACTCAATTTTGTATAAATAAAATATGAGAATAACATTGTAGTTGTTTTTTTTATTTAATATTATACTTGAAAATTTTCCGCTGTACACCCTTTATTATTTCTCTATCTTGTACTGTGTTTACTTATTATTATTAATTATGATTGTCGTTCTCGGGATATTTCTTAGAATAACCATTTTTCCCCTAAAGATAACACACGTTTCCCTACACGTATCTGTATTGTGTTTGGCGTGTTCTCGAGTCTCTAAATTTAAATATAATCTTTTATCTTTCTAGAATGTTCTTCGCCGGATTTTTTTTTTGTAAACAAATGAAACGTAAGAAGAAATAGTTCCGGTCGTTGGAATATTCTGAAAACAAACTTAACAACCATTCATTAGCAATTTTGATCGTTCCGATTCAATACTATATTCTAATTTATATGAATTATTGAAAAACAAATTTGGATGTATTATTAAATCTATTGAAAAATACGTATTTGCATTGTCGATAGACAGCATTAACAGTTAAGCTACAACGACCATACAGAAAGTGGTCATTTCCTAGTGAGGCATCTATTTTTTCTCGTTGGAAGCGATAGAGCAGATTTGAACTTTGAGTATAACCCGCTAGGACTTCAGTCCATTTTACAAACAGATAACTTTAAACTTCTTCAATATTAGCAAAATTACTTTTTGGCCATATATTATTGAAATTTTAATAAATAAATAACCGAATCCTTTTCGCAAATAGTCACCTTTTAAATTTGTTTTCATAGTAGTTTCTACTTAGTTACCCACCACTTATACTTTGTAGTTTTGTTTTTATCTATTCTTGAATTTTTAATTTTAGTATAAATTTTTTCCTGAAGAAGATACCACAGGTATCGAAACACGTTGATTTATCAATAAATAGTGGTTTAAATAACTTTAACGTTAATAATTTATTGTGATGTTTGTGTGTATGTAAATATACGATACAGTAACAGTGGGATAACAATGAAAAACTCATATAAAATTGCTAATTCAAAATAAATCAATGTCGTCTTATTTTCATAAATCAAATCTTTTTGACAATTCGAAAATTCCGAGAAAAAACACGAAATCTAAATGAACAATTTGCAACTATTGAAAACCATCTTCCATAGTGGTAAGATGCACAGTTACATCTTGATACATAATTTATTTATACTCAATTAAGAAACTTTCTAAACAATCTGTAACATAATCCTACATAATTCATAAGAGGCACAATTGTCCGTACGGATACAAAAAAAAATTTTAATGCTGTGTTTTTTCTTATTATTATTTTTTTTTAAATAATTTCGTTACATTTTTTGCACAACTGAAAGTCAAACTCAAAAATGAATTATTTTATAGATCTTAAAAAAAAAACAGTCGTGTCCGTATGAACACTGTTGACACTTGCGGTTGATTTTCTAGCCGTTGCGGAAATTTTAAAATTGATATGCTTCACATAAAATGCTTCTGTAATATACGAGCATATTTTCAAGAGCAAGTTATCAATTGTACAACTATTAGGAGAACACAATCTTATTGTGAAGTTGTAATTATTCAGAACAGACGATCTGTGATATATTCATATTTAAAATAATAATTACAACTTCACAATAAGAATGTGTTCTCCTAATAATAAAGTTGTATCAATGTGTCCAAAATTTAATAAAAATGAATTGATAATTCTGGCGTCTGCTATCAGACTATCAGCTATCAAAGGTATTTGAGATTCTGTAAAAATAGGGTAAATGGCTCTTTCAAATAATGGAACGATTAGATGTATATTAATATCAAAAAGATAACAGGTTCGAAAATTGTCGCTTAAAAATATTGTCGCTGTAGCATAGTTGGATAATGCACCTTCCCCGGTTAGGAAAGATATCCAGGTTCGAATCCCGGTGGCGCAACAACAATATTTTTTGATAAAATTAATTTTATATGTATATCTTTCTAATTAATATATTTAATTGTAAAGCTATTACCTGATAATCGTTTTCAAACACGTCACCCTTAATTTCGTCAGTTGCAAAGTGGCGATTTTGTTTTTAACCCCCTCACATGGAAAGCGTGGTACACTCGTGATGTTATATACATTATTATACAGTACGACTATGCTCAAAATAACCTAGACAAAAGCCAAACATTCAATTTTCTGCAGTTGTTTTTGAAATATATATTATAAATGTCTCACAGAGACGAAGCTATTATTTATATGGGAAAGTAAATATGGAAGTCTTGGGCATTACAGGGCTCACGACCTGTCATCGGCTGGCTTAAGTGATCACTTTACACAATGTGACGTTCACCAATTCTATCCATGCTCGTCTACCACACCTATTAAATTTTATAAGTTGTATATGTGTTATCATGTTCACATCAATTTCAATTATTTTTTACAAACTACACTGTCGCTATCTATGGTTAATAATTTGAACGTCACATGACGAAGAAATATGAAATTTTTGCAGTGATTGGAAATATAGCTGTGTTCGTATTATCGTCTCTGCCCGGTTGTATCATGCGCCAACATCGACCAGCTGACCCTGAAACAGTTGCTATAACACCCGGTACAAATATAATTTCTCAACACGACAGGCGCCTAATCTCGTCGCACGCGTTGTTGCATTGTTCAGATGCAACGGTCAAGAATAGTCTCAATGTTGATTGTGTAACTCTGGCCTTTGTGTATTTTGAATTTTATTCAATTTTCCCGATTTTATGGAGGTTCGCTCAACGATTTTAGGTTCGCGGTGGCCTTCCACTTTGCGGGTAAACTGTGTTTAGTATTCTGAAAATATATTTTATCCCTGCAATAATATCCGCTTCGCCGATGGCAATCAGCTTGCAGTGTTACGCTCGCGTGTATAGGCATAGGTCAGGCTGGATTCTTAGCTTAAGAACGTCAGTGAAAATTTTGTCTCAAATTCATCCACATCAAAAGCATGTCATTATAATGTGACAAATAGTGGCAAATAGATTTATCCGTTTGTTGTTCATTATTGCAATTGATTGCTTTACATCGGGTCCCTGCCCACGTCACAAGATCAAGGTCCGTATGAGGTGGGCATTGTTTTACTCGCGTATCTTTTATAATGAATGAATTGTTACTAGATATAAAATACGTACGCAGAAATAATGACGAAAAATTCAATATTCAAAATTAATTAATCAAATCGAGCTCTATGAATGATGCGGCAAATATACTTATTATATCACAAAACAATAATTTATTTGATTCATAATACCGTGTGTTATATTATAATCGGATCAATATTGCAGTAAAGTAAGAAATATATTTGGGTACCCTGCCTACTGCTGCACTAGTATTTTACTGTATTATAGCAGACAGTGCTTTTCCGGTGTAATAGTAAACAAAATGTAATTAGATTAGATAAATACATTGTAAAACTTAAAGTAAGGTATAAAAAGAACAAGATACAATTAGATAGCATATATATATAAAAAGATATATATAAAGATTAAAATAAGATGCAAGTAGATAATTCAATATACTGTTGTATCAGTTTTAATCGCATGTTTGAACCTTTAAAAGTTTTTGGCCGTAATTTCAACTAATTCAATTATCTCTCAAAACCACTTTTTGGGCTTTTCTTACTGAGTTTAAAACACTACTAGCTGCACCACCCCAACTGACAATCGCGTAGTTGAGTAGCGAGTGGCACAATGCAAAGTATACAATTCTTCTCAAGGACGTGTCGAGTACTTCTCTGACTTCCCTAAAAAAATAGACAAACCTTCTTATTCGGCTCGTGAGATACTGAACACGTTTTCTCCAGTTTAGGAGTTGGTCAATTTGTACTCCTAAATACCGTATTCTTTCCGTTGTCTATAGTTGAGTGCAGCCACAAGGTTTATTTTTCGTTTGGCGTGTATGAACCGCCAACTTTTCGTGAGAAGTTATTCCTACTCTTTTATTAATAGAAAAGCACGTATATTTTATCTTCAGAGCATTAAAGCGTTAGTAGATTTTTATCAAGACATGTTGTAGTTAGATTTAACCCATTTTGAGCCTTTTCCACTACCTTTTCCCTTTTTCTTGAAAAAGTAGTCCCGTGTCATCTGCAAAAGAAATTAATTTACCATTTTCTATGTCGGAGTTACACATTTCATTAACTTATATTATTAATAATGGCATATCATACAGTGGCAAATAAATTATTTAGTAATGAGAGAATGGATAAGAAAGATATATACAACAAGAGTATTGATGGCACCAGAAATAGAGAACCTGTGTTTTTTTAAATTGTCGAATTTTGTACGATTTTTTTTTAAGAAAGTGCGGCATATTATGTTCCATGTCATTGGTCTATGTATTTATTGAACTTTTAAAAATTATTTATTTTGTATATCGCGTCTACTGCAATTAACCTTATAGACTGAACTATTGTATCTAACATATATCTAAGAGAAAAACACCGGATACTGACTCTACTTGTGAGGTGGGCAGGAAAGTAATGCACTAAATAAATTAATTTAATTTAATAGATTTAATTTTGATAGAATCGGCCGTAACTTTGTAGAGTTTCATCACCGAAATGGATGGATATAAATAAAACAATGTTATTAGTCTTCTTGATTTTATTTGCACTACTCGAGTAATCCACATTTTTTTAATATTTCACCTGTCGATGAGAGTTGCCGTTTCTCTCGAAACACGAGTAGTGCTAATAAACTCAAGTAGAGTTATAACATTGTTTTATTTTTTATATCCATCAATTTGAATAAATTGGAGAGTTGTGCATCAGAATAGAAGAATGTGAAGAATCTCTTCCTGCAGTGATGATGAGTGCATACTTTCCCCAAACAATAGTGAACGTTTCTGGAGCAGTCTAGACGAGAGACGAGAACGTGTCCGCGGTGCGAGAAGCGACAGAACGCAACAAGCGGCGCTCCTTCTGTCGCGGAACCTCATCGCGGCCGCCGCCTCTCTCTTTGCAAAACCGCGCGAGTACCTCCCGGCGGCGGGGAGCCGCGGTCTGTTGGCAGTATCCCGCCTCCTGACGTCGCCGCGCATCCTTTCGACCTTGAAAAAGAGCCATCGGCAAATTTGGCACGTCCGCCTCCCGCGAAGCCTCGCCGCACCCCCGAAACCGCCGGGGATCGGGAGATATCCGCGATAGTAGCGGCAGACGGCGAGCGGTCTCGCCGCGCCACCAGGGGGGGTCTCGCGCCGGCAGCCCGGCCGTGTGCGCGGCGTGATGTATTTCGGAAACCAGCGATAGTTCAAGGACGCCCGCCGCGGATATTGCTCCGGTATTGTCTCACTCCGCCGTGAACTTGCTCCTCCATCTTTAGGCCGGAAGTTGCAAATTGTTTCGGGACGATTTGCTCGTGTTGCCGTGTCGCGTTTCATTTTTTCCAGTGTCGTGGAAGTCGGGTAGGTTTTTGCTTTTGAACGCATCGCAGGCTATCGTGTGTGGGAATGATACGGATATAAATATTTCTATTTACCGGTCATTTGTCAACTGACCGAAGTGAAGATTGAGTGTCGTCATTAATTATGTCACGCGTGAATTATTTTCGAAATATTTCAGATTAGATTTAATTATATATTCCGAAACATATATTGTCACGTATGTGTAATGTGTGAAAATTAGTATACTGTTGGCATTGGACACAAAAAATAAATAAACTCATGTCCTAACATATTTCACATCGACAAGAAAACAAAAACAAGAAAAAATCATTTACACGTTTGGATACTTTCTTCTTTCTATAGGAGAACGCAATCCAGAATTGGTTCATTTGTTGATTGATTGAAGTGTCGCCAGTAATTATGTATTTCAAAAATGACATCACGGTTATATATTCCAAAACATATATAGTAATAAAATTTCGTTTTAACAATTTCGTAACATTTTTATGTACACTCACTTTTACCTTGTATTTTATTTTCACCTTTACCGAAACCAGGATGTACAGGCGTCGAGTGTCGTTCCCGCTACTGACATCTTACATTTCCCTAGTATACTATAAGATCAAATTGTCTAATAGTATATATTATACATATTCTGATTTTTTTGTTAGAATTAAATGCACTGATTTACATTTTTTTAAATTATTTTTAAAAAAGTTACCCTTAACAGCTTAATGATGTGCTTTCATTTTTCCAATTTGAAATTCTACCCGAATTACATATGCTTTCAAGATGAGACTAATAGTTAGTTGGAGAAATAATTAATGACGTTATTTGTTACGTAAATCATGCGAGAGAGGAAGGTTTGAATAGAAAGAGACGACAATAAAATTGTTGATTTTCTCGCATTCGATAAAAGTGTCAAAAACAACTTGTATCTGGTGTCTTTTTCATGACACAAAAAAGTGTGTTGTCATTTGAATTAATCCATCGAAAATTAAATAATTGATTTTAATACCTACCTAATTCATATACTTGAATATGTTTTGAAATCAGAAAAAGTACCTACATATACTCGTATTTAGATTATCGCTTAAATAAATTTTCTAAATTTAAAATTTTTATGACAGCTTCAATTTATTATTTTGTTTAATATTATCGATTTAAAACGCCATTATGCCGTTTTGGTGATACGTCTGTTTCATAATTATGTACTCTTTATGAAACAGACAGCTTTGTTTAAAACGCAATAGTGTTATATATATAAACGAAATATTTCATTCTGACTTACATAAAATGTTTAATTCGTTCAATAAAATATTACTTTCCCTTAAAATTTAAAACATTTAATTTATGAAATTTGCTACCAATGTCGTGAACAAGTACAATATTAATTCGCGTGAAATCATTTATATTTTAACAAAAATAATGACAGCGCTGATTCGATGTCCGTTATGACTGAATAAACAAGCGTATTGAAGTTCGATGGAATTGTTGAAATTATCGTATTTTATAAGACGGAAAATAAATTATTTAAAAACTAATTATTGTGTTTTTGATATAAAACTTATTTTTAAATAGTAGCTGAAGCCTCAGAGCATGTGATTAAATACAATATATTTAAAAACTTACGTTTTCACTAAAACAAAGTATTTTAAAAACGTCGAAAATTGATATGTTCTCCAAATTGAATGGTCATATCTCTATTAATTTTGTTAATTTGTCTCAATAGAGATTTGTCTCATTATCTTGACTTCAATATTATAAGAAAATATATTTCGTTTATGCGAGAATTTTCCATATTAACACAATTTTGTGACACGCGGAAAATGTAGCTAATAGTTGCGGTCAGTTTAATTTTAAAAAAAGTCTAAAGTAGTTTATAACTTCTGATATAAATGAATAATAACAAAATTGAATTATTATTGAATGTCGCGCCTTAATATACTTGTGTGTGATTATTTTTACATCTCATTGACTTCTCGGCAGCGTAATGATTCCCGCCTTACTCGAGAAAAATATGAATATCTAATTATTAATATTTTCGAACCGAAAATGCATATTCAACTGAGACGAGTAACGCTTTTTTGTTGACATTTGAAAATAACCATTTTTGGTTTAAAAATATTTGTTTTTCCTTTTGACTTGGTATGTTATAGATCCATCCATAACTTTTATCTGTTAATGCCAATGAAAAACCTATATATGTGTATTATTTCCAATTAATAAATAATACATTTAAGTGCTGTACTAAATACTGTTACGTTTTATTTGATTATTTTTTAAATATCCGATAAATTCGCGCCGGTGATGATACGACACCCGCGACATATGTTGGATTTATTGTGTATTAATTCACATTGGTTTTTTTTAAATAGATCACTGATGTATGGATTTTTTTGTGTATCAATCTACTCTAATTTACTATTTTGTACTATACAGGGTGTAACAAACCTAGTTCACAATATTTATGGGTGGATATTTGACTAAATTACGATTGCAAATTCTACACTGTTGCGAAAATTATTATCGTTTTAAATTTTTACAAAATCAAGTCTATCAACGTATTTTGAAATAAATATTTGCAAAATTTGTTAGTAACCTGTAGCTTTGCTTCAGGCCCTAAATCATCTAAAAATAATAGTCAGGCCACTCGAAATACGATGACCTTTAATTTTTTGTATTCAATATATCGTTTAAAATCAATGAAATATTTCAATTAATCGAAATAATCCTATAATTATGTTTTTTTTTTTTAAATGCTTATATCTCTGACGTGATTGAGTTTAGGCACATATTCCTTGAACATGTTCGACTCGTAATTTAGTCAGGTATCCACAGATAAAATATTGTGGACTAGTTCTGTTACACCATGTATAAGAAAAACTTATATTTCGTATTTCAATATCATTATTTTACGTATTTCAATGATATTCTACGTAACTGGTCACTATTCTCGAATTGATTTTAAATGTTTTACGGCCATTATAATTTTGTTTATGTTTAAAATAATTGCCAAGTCTTACGTACGATAATTTTATTACCCAACGTCAATGTTTATTTGATTGCTTTCTACTATAGAATAATTAAGAATTATAGGCAATTGTTGAAAACTATAAATCTATATTGGTACCTACTAAATGAATTGCTGAATTTTGTAAGACAAAAGATCCTGTAATTCATTATCGTGCCCTTATCCTAGAAGGGTCGGGGATCCAAAGTCTCGGCAAGGCGTTTCCATCTTTCCGTGTCGTGTGCCACATCAGTAATTGCTGACCAATCAAAATCTTTATGTAATCTTTTTTGCCGTTTATCCCAACAGTGTCTGGGGAAAGTCACCGGCTGTCTGTCCACCCGAAGTTATCAAAAAGATACGTCGTTTCTCTGACCAGTGGTGCAGTGCTTAACAAATAAGTACAGAAACGCTATCCCCCTAAATGGGGATCGTTCCGCAATTTTAGCTCATTCAGGTTCGACACAATAGAATGTGAAAGTAGGTTTCGAAACAAATATACCTGTTAATGAAGTAAACCCCTGCGGGTCTCACCCTATCTCGGAATTGTTTTGAAAGTAGTTCACTCTCGCGGACAATATTTTACAAAAACTTTTTTGGAATATATTTTAAAGTTAGAACAGTTAGTTACATTCCGGCAGTTAGTTACTAAAACCTTGTGGCGCCCCTTCATAGTCCACTTTTCCTTCCTTTATTGTATGGCACAATTATTACATTTGGTCATTATGACATTCGGTCACTTGATGTTGGTTGGCTCCAGTATCATCGTACCAGAGCCGTGCCATAGTCGTATAAAGTGTATTCAGTTCAGCTTACAATTTGAGCTTTCTTGAAAAAACGTCGTAAAAAGAACCGGCACGGCGACACCACTATTCCTGGAATGTATGCAAACCGTACCGGAACGCGTCACTGTCTCTGGCGTTCGAAAGACGTGTCCAAGCCACCTTAAAGTAGTATAGGTGTAATTATTAACTTTATTATTGTTTCCACAGCAGCCGGCAGGAGCAGCGGCGAAGGGCCCATCTACGCCACGGTGGCGCGGCGCAGCGGGGGCGGCGGTGCCGGGGGCGGGGTGGGCCCCGCGCCCAGCCCGCTCAGCGCCTCCATGGACTCGGGCATCAGCAGCGCGGGCCGGCGCCAGGGCTCGCCGTCCCCGGGCGCGCGCCGCCGCGAGCTGGACGAGCTGCTGCGCGACATGATGCGCACCGTGGAGGCGCTGCCCGGCCCCCCCGCGCCCGAGGACGACATCCCCTACCACGCGCGCGCCGACTCGCGTCCGTTCGCCTACACCGCGCCGCCAGACGCCGCCATGCTGCGCTGCCAGCCGCACCTGTCCAGCCCGAGCCTCGTGCGCCGCGCGCTCGCCGCCCCCGCTCCCGGCCCCGCGCCAGACCCGCCCGCCGACCTGCTCGACAGGATCTTCGACCGGGACCCCATCGACACCATCTTCACGGCGGAGGCCAACGAGTCCTTCCGGCGGCGGGAGCGGCGCGAGGCGCTGGGCCGGGCCGCGAGCCCCTCTGGCCGGCCGCAGCGCCCGCCCGGGGCCCCCGCCGCGGCGCCCCCGCCCGCCCTGTCTCCCGTCCCGCCGAGGAAGGAGCAGCGCCTGAAGAGGGAGGAACAGCTCACCACCGTCACCACCACCAGAACCCTCCCCTACGAGAGCCTCTACTCTGGGTGAGTCTTCAGTGTTTTATTTCATTTTATTTATATTACATGATACAAATTATATTATTTTACGATGTTCACGATGTCAGTGCTGCAGTGAAATCTGAACAATAATAATTTTAATCTGAATTAACCATACAAATTTAATAACCAGAAATATGAAATTATTTAAAGGAGAACACATTCTGTAGTATTTTAATATATTTATGGAATAATTTATGTATCAATTTGAAAGAACTGCAACATATAAGTTAGAAAATGTGTCGTCAACTTACTCTGTTGGTGTGGTGTAATCGGTTAACGCATTTCCCCGGATAGGAAAGAATCCAGGTTCAAATCCCGGTAACAACACAAATATTTTTTCAATAAATTAAATTTTCTTGTATATTTTTCTGATTAATGCATTTAATTTGTATTAATATTATTTAATGTGTAATATGCATTGAAAAAAAATAGAAAATGATAAACATAAAACAAAAATAAATAAAAGATCTTCGGTTATTTTTTCCCCTACTTTTTTATCTGCCAATACCCGATAACCAGTTTTTAAGATTACCCACGAGAATCAAATAATTATAATTTAATTATGCGTGTAGCCAGGTACAGGAATTTATTAAATTACCTATGTAATATATTCATTAAGATTATGTAAACATTATTATGAAAATAGTGTTAATGTTTATCTGTAGACATATAGTCTGAGCGTGTTAACGTAAGAAGAGATAAATTTACTCGAGATTGACTTATACGCATTGAAACATTCTTAAAATAGTCGGAATGTGAACATTTTCATTGCATCTTGACATCATCCGTTTAACAACGCTATAATTAGACCATCACTAATATTAATAACTACTATTGTATATTAGTGTTAGCCTAATTGTTTGTAATTATACCTTTACATTTTAAGAGATTATTTCACCGTTCCTGAATGCATTAATAGTGTATTTCACAATCAACCCGTACTTGCAAGTCAATGTTTTAAATCAATTCATAAAATAATACAATAATTTGACCACTCTTCCGGACGTGGTCAACAGCCGTGAACCGTGTCTTTAATCTAGGGCTTCAGGTGTGTTTATTTTTTCTCTTGACGACTTACGAAAATTTCAAAATAGCCCGTGGACCCTCGCGCCAAATTCGTGCCAATTATTTTCTATGAAAACTCTTCGGGAAAGTCTCTCGCAAACAATCGCCATATCTTTCGCTGTAAGGCCATTAAAACAAATTATTACCTAACAACTGAAATAAATCAAAAACTTTTCCATGTGCCAGGTGTCATGCAATAGTTAAAAATGTGGACGGATCACGCACCGTTGACGAGCTGTACTGAATTCATGAGAAACTATAATATTGTACAAAGTTTTCGAGGCAGTCTTATAAAACGATAAACAATCGTGAATGTTTTAACGTGTAACTATACAAATGACATTCTTGCCTCCGTTATAAATTTTAGCTTCGTACTTACGAGTATATATTACCAAAATGTATTTGTAGTTTTCATATTGTTCTTTTTATTTAAATCTTATTCAAAAATAATATACACATACAATTAAACCCGCCAAAAATAACAGGAATAAATCATATTTTTTCATTTTCACAGAATAGTTGGTAGGTTGGTGTTGAATTAAATTATCGTTTAATATAAATGTAGAGTAGGTACCTACGTAGGTTGTATAACCACAGCTCAATTGATTCAATTGAAAAAATTGAACAACCATTAAATATTGTTTCATATCCGGTCAAATGACAAATCATATAGTATAGATAGAATCAAAATCAGACATGTTCAATTTGTATGGTTTTTTGAGTTAGGTATGTACAAATATAAAGTAACTAGACTATCGACATAAAACAAATATCATCGAATTTCATTCAAAACGCATTTAAAATTTCCTTGTTATTTCAATCGCAGACATGTCCAATAGATAAATAATTCAAACCCAGACAAATACGTTTTCAGCTAATAAAACGACAGAATTTGTTCATATGACCTGTAGCTTCTGGTCGTGTTCAATATGATTCCAAATGTGATAGTTATTGTACAATTTTTTTTTTGCATTTTACTCGAAAACGGGTAAAGTGGACATGTCTGCTTTTGATTCTGGACATGGATAAATCATTTAAAAATCGTACAGAAAAAATCTATCTATCAAAAAAGTATTGTCATCGCCGAGTCTCGAACTAGGATATTTCTATTCTATCAAAAAACTGTACTAATTAAGCTACAACTTCATCTGCATACGTTTCCACATACTCGCAGGCCATTTTTTAAAAGTTCTGCGTACCAACAACGAGAATTATAAATGTTGTCAGGTTTTCACGACCATTCATAAAATTCTATGTATAGTTTTTTGGACTATTTGGCCGCGTGTCTCCGACCCCCGTTTTAGATTCCATCACAGTTGGTGTACATATACACTTCAAGTTATATTAGATGATGGGCCTGCGAGGTCGGCAACACCCGGCGGATTAGCTCAGAAAACTGTACACAGAATGCGAGAATGATATTTTGCAGATTGTATTATTTTCAACCGTGAGATCGCCTCCCTTTGAATTTCAACTTTTTCATCCTCCGATTGAACGCACGGCTGTGTTTCGCATTTCCCAACCAGTTTATTTGCCCATAACGAACGACGCCGAGACGAGGTCCAAAATGGGAGCCTCGCGATTGCGTCTCGATTCCGCCGACTGGACATTCTCATTGACTCGTAACCAGACCCTGTATATGTTGACTGCAGACTGAACCCTGCACGAAGACCACCGACACGTCCACCAAACTCTTGACCCACTCTACAAACAATGAGTCATCTTCGCACTCGCACTCTTAAAGTTACAATCTGATGTCACTGATAAATTCGCAACAGTGTAGTTTGGGCATGCATACATAAATTGGTTCAGTTAGATTAGTTTACGTCTATATTTACCATGTCATGTACAGTAACATATTGTAAGAAATCTTTCAGAGAGATTTCTCTGAAAGATTTCAAAGATTGCAAAGATGCACGATTGAGAGAGGTAAAAATTTGTGCGAGGTAAAGATGCACGATAAAGTATACGAGGTTAAAGTAAAAAAAAGTTTTAATAAAAGATTAAATCTATATTCATTCGCATTTCATGAAGCTACATATGGCACGATTTATAGGGGAATTCATATGGATATAAATTTTCTATTTTCTATGTGGAAATTTTATATTTTGTATGTCCGAACGAAAGCTGTAACTTTGTTACCTACTAAAATGCTAAAGTTTATTGCTTAAATATCTTCACATAATAATAATGGATAATTTGTACAGCGCTATTTTCGTAAAAACTTTCACCTCAAGGGCGCTTGCTTTACACATAAACTGTTTATAGTTCTACAATTATCATATCTACAATCAAATTGTTATTTTCACTTATGGAAATGACTTTTTGAAAAGGTGCATTTTTAGTTTATTCTTAAATAAAGTCTCTGATGCACTGTTTCTTATAACGTAGGGCGAAGAGTTCCACGCTTTTGGGCCTGCCACCGCAAATGCCCGTTCTCTAAATTTAGACTTCTGGCAACGGTCGGTCGGCTCTTCAACCCTTCCTGTAGCTGAAATAGAGGCTGACCTGAGAGTTTGACGTCTATCGTTCAAATTGTCTGGGATACAAAGTTCTTGAAGATACAGAGGCGCCATGTTGCGTGTCGCCTTGTACATCGACCAGCACAATTTAAATTCAACTCATGTTTAATATTAGTCGAGAACATTTTAATTCCTTAAGAAAATACGATTATTTATAGTTTTAGGTTTTGGCGAAATCTTTTACACGCCGGTATCAGAATGCGTAAGGGTCAAAGGGAACGGGAGATGAAGATGGACAAGAAAGAAACAAACATTTCTTCTTATATTATTTAAAAAATCAATCCCAAAACAATCGTTTTTTCTCTGCTTTCACAGGAAGTACAGTTTTATAGCTGGTATAATTGATGAATAAAAACAAAAACATATATATTTTTATGTATTTTAATTTTATAAATTTCATTGTATTTTGTATGAAAAACGCTATTTTTAAATTCACTTTAATTATGTAAAAATATGGAGAATATTATTAATAGCAAATATATAAACATATTTTAGATTAAAAAAGTGCCATTATTATATCATATAATTGTATAATTTCTCGTACCAAAGTGTCAAGATTGATTGACGATAAAATGAGACCGTGAATGAGACAAACAGTATGTAATAATTTTTCAATTGGACATGGGCGTTGTGGCTATAAAGTGGGATCGTAAAATCCGCGTCTCTCGTCTCTCGTCTCTCGGCGTGTGGGGAGAAGCACTAATAATAATGATGGCTAATAACGGTGAACATATTCGCGCTGCACCCGGCGACAGGCGACCGGCGACAGGAGACAGGCGACAGGGTCACCGCCTCGCCGTCCGCACAATACGTTGCGGTCATTCTTGGTAGTTTTCATCATCATTTCGAGCAATAATAAAGGCGTGATGTATTTCTGCTACTAGCCAACCGATGCATGGAAGCGAAGCCTGGAAGTAACAAAAAAAGATACGAAAGCAGATTGAATGCAGTGGAAATGCCGTCATTCAGGCATATGTGTGCGTAATATGATTACGCTTCGTCTATATTGCTATTGGATCTGGATTTGGAGATGGAAGTGTAAATGTAAAAATACCAAAGTAGCGAGTTTTTATTATCTCTATGTTAAGATTACTGAAATATTTTCTCTTTTATAGATTCAATGACAGTACACAAATGTATAATCAATTTAAAATTAAGTGTACATTATCTTTATTACGAGTAAGAAAAAACGTATATTAGCGAAATCGTATAAATTTTTCCGACTGGTATGTATATTGACCATCTGTCATCTTGCATAGTCAATCATCTGTCAAATATATGTTCGTAATGACGATTAATATTTAATTAGATAATATAGTTCAAAATTGATACTTAAGAACACCGTTTGTATAATTTCAGGTAGGGCAATACAATACAATAGCCGATTGCTTTTCCGCTAGTCGACTGATGTAGTCGATGATGGAATTATGGTTAAGACGTGTGAAAGTGAGAAGAGGATGGTAAAGAATTGAGTGAAGAGGCAACAAGAACAAAACATATTGGAGAACGGTACCTACTGTTAAAGGTTTTGACAATAAGAGCGTGCATGAGAAGATGTATGAAAGTGGACACGGTAAGAGCGGTATGGCAAGACAGAAGAATATGACATTCTATCCTCTCTGCCTACCCCCACGGAAAATAATCGTGATAGTAAGATAGTTATTTCGAGCAAATGTTAAAGTTTTGCGCTGGGAAAGTAATTGAATAAATATTACCTTACTGATGTAAGATTGTATATTTACAAAGTATTAAAAATAAGTTAGTGTCTTATTAAAATTTGTATACGCGCTATATTTTTTGGTATGCGCCATGTTGGCAAATCGTGTGTGCGCATACATTCGCACAGATTAGATTGAACATTGATTTCAAGGTGATTCAATTTGCAAACGGCTGCCAGAGATCATTTCCAGTATTCGAACAAAGGGTGGGTTGCCATGACGCAATTCTTTTACTGTATCTTTATTCTGTAAAAAGTTTATAAACTGGAAAATATTTTAATATTACTTCAGATTAATACATGGCAAAAATTCTTCATAATATACGCGTGAGATACTTGGTTTACATGTTTCAAGGGTATTTAATAAATTTTAGTCAAAACTGTTCAAGATTTATGTGCAAAATCTCAATGACTTCGGACTAAGAAGAATTTCATTAATATCGTGAGCATTACCAAGTTTAAATGAAAAAGTTTTTTATAACAATTAAAAGTATGTTTCTGATAACCTCTTGATAAGTCTTAAAAATAATAATTTTAATATTTTATTTAATGAAAAAACAGTGTTTTAATTAATATTAGACTTAACAAATACACGATAGATGTATCTAATTGTTATTAAGGAGAACACATTCTTATTGTGGTGAAGTTGTAATTATTCAGAATAGACGATCTGTGATATTTTAAATACTAATTAATTAGAAAGATATACGTGTTAAATCAATTTTATCAAAAAATATTGTTGTTGCGCTACCGGGATTCGTACTTGGATCCCTTCCAATCCGAGGAACGTGCATTAACCGAATAAAGTAGACGGCTTTCAAATAATGGAACGATACATGTATCAATTTGAAAAGTGTAACATATTGATTCGATAATTTGTCGACAATGTACTGTGTGCTGTGGCATAATCGGTTAATGCACGTTTCCCGGATCGGAAGATATCCAGCTTCGAATCCCGATATAGCAACAACAATATTTTTCGATAAAATTGATTCTTTCTAATTAATACATTTGATTTGTATTTAATATATCTAATTGTGTTACGCGTGTTCATTACATATATTTAAAATATGTACTATTTTGAAACGATCAAGAAACGTCAGTCAACGTAAAGAAAGAAGGTAGAAGAAAGATAATTCGACGGCTTAGTAACACAAAAATCTATCTACAAATTGTCAAGTTTTTTAGGAGAGAGAAAAACGAGTTTTTTTTTTGAAGATTGAGGATTGATTTTTAGACAACTAAAAGTAATAATGAAATCAAATTCTAACTGACTGAAAAGTTCAACATATCGATGTATCAAGTAACCCCGTCTCGACACAGAATGTCTCTAGTGAGGCGGGCACAGTCCAAACATAGTACGTAAACAAATAATAGTTTGTATTACTAGAGGTAAGGCTGTATCAGTAATTTGTTTTATAATTGTTATATTTTGTAATACATATTACATTAGGTCCATAAAATTTGAAGTGCAAAACTAATCTGGTTATAATTTAACTATGGAGTTGCTGTTCGCGCCTTACCGCCGAAGTCTTTCCATTTTAATCAACTTTTAAACACTTACCTCATTATACAAAGCGTAGAGCTGATTTCTGTAGTTTCTGCGGCGAAATACAATTTCTAAAACCTGCCCAAAGGTTACGCCTCAAAATTTTCTTTCAAAAATGTCCAGCACACGCTCATTCTTCTTAATCAATATCTCAATCAGATGAGACTCGGCTCGTAATGCACGTCTTAGTCTCGGTCTCGGGTCGCCCCTACAGCTGACAGCCAGATGCAACGTACCTATTTACAGTTATGGCACTCTTTTAAGTACTAACTAAATGCATTAATTAGAAAGATATACATATAAAATCAATTTTATCGAAAAATATTGTCGTTTGTACTACCGGGATACGAACCTGGATCTTTTTCCAAACCGGAGAAGGAGCATTATCCAACTATACTACAGTAACAGTACTTATGACGACAAATTTTCAAACCTATATGTTACACTTATTCAAATGAATACATCTATCGTTCCGTTTATATATTAGTATATCACAGACCTATGCTCTGAATAATTACAACTTCATAATTTGAATGTGTTCTCCTTAATAATATATAAATTGTATTAATGTGTCCAAATACATAAACAAAATAGATGGCTTTCAAACAATGGAACGGTAAATGTTCTTTTTAAAAGTGTAACATGTAGGTACGAAAATTTGTCGTCAAAAGTACGGTCGCTTTAGCATAGTTGAATTATGCACCTTCCCCGGTTTGGAAAGAGATTCAGGTTCGAATCCCGGTAGCGCAACAATAATATTGATTTTATATGTATATATTTCTAATTGATACATTTAATGAGTATTTAAAATATCACAGATCTGTTCTGAATAATTACAACTTTACAATAAGAATGTGTTCTTCTTTTAAGTCTTCTTCGGCCCAAAGTCGTCCCCAGGATATTCTGATTTTTGAAGCTGTCACTTTGACGCATAATGTGGAAGAATCATTTCTTTCACTGCTGTGGATAAGGCTTGCTTGGTGCTGTCCACGGGAGGCGTAACATCCCCCTCCAACAGTTCAGTTGTAAGAGCGAAATACATCATAACCAATTATCTGCCTTTTTTTAAATGAGCAAATCGCTGAAGACGATTGACGGTTAACTAACAATTGTGCTTTCTATTATTTTTTTTGTATCAATACATTAATTAGATGATAATAGTATATAATTGAAGTATTAGATCGCGGTTAAGAACATAATCAACTTTCTCAGGCAGGCCATTTAGGGTTCACACCTCTCCTATACTTGGCACCGCCCAATCAAACCGTGTCGATAATTACAATAACTAAACAGATCGCGCCGTTTCTTCTCTCGTTTAGACATTCAAATTACAAGCGCAACATTGATTGAAGAAAATGGAAAATTTAACAATAACATTCCGCGGCCGCCGCGTTTGGTCAGGGCGGGTTCCTCGACAGGTTGGACACCAGCGAGAAAGTAAACGGTACATTCGTTGCTCCGAGAATGCTGTGTGAAATTGCACCGACTCATTAAGCCGATCGGCACTTCACAAAGGCGACGTTTAAATGAATGACACGGCACTAATCCTGCACTGTCCTCTGCTACTCGCACGCGTGCGGTGGCCTAGGCAGTTTAACATTTTCAATACTAATTAAATGTACATCTTTCTAATTAATACATTTAAAATATCGCAGACCTGTGTTCTGAATAATTACAACTTCACAATAAGAATGTGTTCTCCTAATAGTTTAATATTTAATACAGATTAAATTAATCAACTAGAAAGATATACGAAAAAATGTTTAGTTACTACCGTGATCGCTACTGCTACCTCTCTTCATATCCGAGGAAGCGCGTTCACAACATTCTTTATAGCAATCGTATACATTTTTGACAAATTTTTAATTTGTAATATTTAGAATTTTACGGGAGCAAAATCCGCGTCTCTGTTGAAAATCTCATAAAAATCTTATTCTTAGACACGGGCCATTTTAGAGTCTCTTCATGAGACAGAATTGTTATAATGAATGTTGCCATTTTCTTACCTGGTAACATAACAATGCTCAACAGCATATATTGTAGCATGTATGTATATATATATTTAACTTGTTTTAGAGCCGGCAATAGGATAGCATTTCTGAGAACTGCGTCCGGGGCCAAACTCGCCACATTTACATATAATCCTTTTTTACAGCAAAACTTCCAACAAACTCGTTTGAGAAACGGGACGATTTGGGATTCGCTCTGTCGCATACCAGCTCGGAGTGAATAGTTCTCTGACTGTGCAATATTTGTTTACAGTATCTTTAAAAATCTGCGTAAATAGAATTGTGTTGCAAAATGTTAATATATAACATTTCGCGCTCATGAAATGAATCGTTCTTAATTTCGACCAAGCGATATTTTAAAAGTTTAAAAATATGTTAATGTTTTTTTTAAATACTAAACGTTACTTCAATATCCTCTTCTTAATGTGCTGTCTTCTATTTTTTTTTTTTTCTTGTGTTTGTGTATAAGATCTTTCGCATTTTGGACATTGTTTCACTTTCTGAGGTTACGCAGCCAAGATAACCACTTTCTACCTGAACCTCTGCTGTCTTCTATCTTCGTCTACGTAATGAGTTGTAAAATAATATGATCATGCAGCTCATTGGGGAAAATGTGTCCGAAGTATACAGCTTTCTTTCGTTTGATAGTTATTTCATTTCCTTCATTCGATCAGAAGTTTAAAATTATTTTTTTAAAGAGTGGGTACCTTTATTCTCAAGAATTTCCGTATTGATTTTCATATGTTTTTTAATTATTTATCGTAATCTCATGTATAAGTAAATAATAACTTAAAATAATGCAAGTGAAAATACTGAAGACACTTATAGCTCAATAAAGATTGAAACGATATTGAGGTTGCCTCAATGACCGAGATGTTAGGGGATCGACAGAAACGGAGCTTCAAGACCCCGGGTTGTGACCTATCGATAAGTAATAATAATAATAATATTGGATAATTTATATGGCGCCATTTTCGTGAAAACTTTCACCTCAAAGGCGCTTTAAACATAAACTGTTTATAGTTCTATATTATTTTTGTTTTTAAAATTAAAAGTTGTTATTTTAACATTTGAAAAAAGATGTCCTTGACGATTCTCCACCACCTATCTGTGCAGCCCTCAGTTAGGAGAGCGATTGCATTAGAATAGCCACTAGCATCCTCGATCTGGACGTTTCGTTGAGTTGGAGATAACTCTCTTCCTCTTTGACCTTCTCCTTTCCAATCACCGCCAGTACCACCGTCCACTCTGCGGGCGATGTGTTGTCCACGGTCGTGGACAAAATTTATTACCTTACATTTTATATGTCCCAGGTGACATTTGAACTCCGGACCAAGTGGAGCTGTGCTCTTAATTCGGGCTTTAAAAAAACAGTGATGGATGGTGTTTCTTTGATTTTATCACCGCCGCCATTAATGGACTGGTCCTCGCACGTTTCGTAAAAATGTAGGTGTCGGTGCCTAAAATATGGCGTGACATTCCGTGAGATCGGAATTATGTATTCATTATTTGCTCGTGTCAGAATGTACAGATTACATTAATTAATTACAGATTGGACGTTATCTTTTCGCGCAATGTACATCTAAAAATGCACGGAGAAACTAATATATAATGTTTAAAATAAATTTTGTGCGAGTATTTGCGTCAATATATTACATACTTAAAATATGCGTATTTATTTTGAAACTGTATTTTTATTTATAGGTTCGCCGTGCAATTAATCGATATGCGATTTAGTTACATATTTAAATGTCAAACGTATTTAGCCTTACGTGTATAAATGATGTTCGCTGTCTCCTTAACTGGACTGAAATCTGTGCTAAAGAAGACAGGTGCATACGTTATACCTAACGGTGAAATCTAAACGATTTTAATCTCAATTAATATATAATATAAGTTACAAAATTAAATAATCAGATGTATTATAACATAACTGAGTAACCGAATATTTTAAATAGCAACATAATAAAAAAATAATAATAATAATATAAATAAAGAAATACTTAATTTTTTGTTGTAATTTTTTCGAATCATGTTTTTTTTTTAAATATAATAAAGATACGGGGAAAGATTTTACAGAATAACAGTCTATTATGATATAGGTGCGAAGAGCATAACTAAACAAACAGGTGTTTGTCGGCGCACATGGTGTGCTGTGACGTAATGTGTGGGAGCAGGGCGACGCCGGAGACGCCAACGTCAATAATTTCACGGTCATCGGATCAATTAGAAGATGGTGAATCGCAGTTCTCATCTCGCTCTACCGACTGTATCAATTCGTAATTAATTAATCATTGACCTGAGAAATATTTTATTAACAACAAGTATGTATGTCAATTAGTGTTTCATCTTTGACACGGAACATATTATTAACATGCACATTTTAAATATTAAATCGTCGTGGGTCAGCCGTCCATTAATACATGTTTTAATTCAACATCGTGGTCCAGTATTTTTTTAAATTTACATATGATAATGTCGAAATTTATTTCAGATTATTGGCGGTAATCATCATTGATTGATTTGGTTCTTATTTCGTTAATTTGTTTCTAAATATATAATTATTTCACTTTGTACTGCGCACGCACAATTTTTTTTTTGTGTTGTATCACGACCAGTTTCGGGAAGAGCAGTGTCCTCCCCACCGACAGGTGTAAATTGAACTAAAAAATATTTTAAATATGAATTAAATATATTAATTATAAAGATATACATATAAAATCAATTTTATCGAAAAATATTGTTGTTGCGCCACCGGGATCTCTTTCCTAACCGGGGAAGGTGCTTTATCCAACTAACCTACAGCGACATTATTTTTAGCGACAATTTTCGACCCTATATGTTACCTTTTTTTGATATTAATACATTTAATCGTTCCATCATTTGACAGAGCCATCTACCTTATTTTTACAGAATCTCAAATACCTTTGAGTAAACTGATAGCAGACGCCAGAATTATCAATTCATTTTTATTAAATTTTGGACACATTGAACACAAAAGGTAACATATAGGGTCGAAAATTGTCGCTAAAAATAATGTCGCTGTAGCTTAGTTGGATAAAGCACCTTCCCCGGTTAGGAAAGAGATCCAGGTTCGAATCCCGGTGGCGCAACAACAATATTTTTCGATAAAATTGATTTTATATGTATATCTTTATAATTAATATATTTAATTCATATTTAAAATATCACAGACCGTCTGTTCTGAATAATTACAACTTCACAATAAGAATGTGTTCTCCTAAAAAATAAAAAATATTTGCAAAGAAAATGGATTCATTTTGTTAGCAACTCCGTTGTAGTCAAATAGTTTGCAGAATGGAAGTATATATCATTGAATCATGCTACTGCGAAATAATTACATAAAAACTGAACAATCTTTTAATGACTCTGTCAACGGTGTTATTGTCAGCTCCGCGTGTCGCGGTGTAAACTGATCTAACTCCGACAGCGAGCATCATATTACCTGGCAGACTACCCGCTTTGAAGAACGCTCAAGAACTCCGTAAATACATCTCATTGATGCGTTGATCGACCACAATGAGCATACCTTAATATATTACCATGACCAAAATAGGATAGGCTGCATCGCAAGGCGGTGTGTCATTTTAATTTTGAATAAAAATGATTCCGACTACTGTATGTTAAAACTAATCGCATCCGTTTCCCGCCATAGTGTGTATAGTAAGTAATAGAGGTTTAAAAGTTCCGCCGCTAAGCAAACACAAACACGACACTTGCCAACGGCTGCTTCCCAACCTATACAGAAATTTGCATTAATGCCTCATTAGTATTTTACATTATATCCTCTGGTTGCGCTACGTACCTGATCAGCTGTCAAAAAACAACACTACGTCTATGACATTCCTTACACTAATGTAATAGTCAATTTTTTTTTTTCCAATTCCTTAGAGTCTACGATACTCTGAGCACTCTACATGCGGCTAGACCGCCTAATCTACTACTACAAGTGTATCAGCGCTAATCACTTTGACACTTTTTCTAACTACCTTATTATAATAAACATCATATGTGTTTTATATTAATACATGAATTGGAAGGGTAAAAAAATACTGATAAAAAACCCTCTAAACAATTTACTGGAAGTTAATGTAATAGTCATATTAGTGTACGGAATGTATGCAAATACGAATACCTTTACATATATGCAATCTACCCCGATACTTGTGAGAGTGCTTTTGTTTTATTTTATTTGTTTTTGGTGAATATATACATGGTGTAACAATATTTTATGGGTTCAAGGAATATGTGCAAATTCTGCACTGTTACTCGTTTGAAATTTTTACAAAATCATGTTATGCTTGATGTATGCGTACTTCTAAATAAATATTTTCGAAATTGTACAATTATCTATGCTTATATCTCTGACATGGTGAGGTTAGTCACATATCCCTTGAACATTTTCGACTCGTAATTTAGTCAGGTATCCATCCACCCATAAAATATTGTGAACAAGGTCTGTTACACCTGTATAGTATTAATTAAATAAATTATATTCACGGCTTGGCTTTGTTTTGTAAACAATTTCTCCGAACGAGTCCTCGGCAACGTAATTATACAACGTCAACATTTCAAAAAAATAATTCTAAATAAATTAATTCTGTCAATAATTTTGAATCGAAAGTAAAGAAATAGGTACGTACGTGTGTACATTTTAACTATCGAAATTCATGGGCGGAATATAAAACGTTAAATTTACAAACAATCAATATCATATACACAATTATCGATACAGAATCATATTGCTGTTGTATTTTTGTTTTGATTTTTAAAAATAAATTAAGGTTATGTAAATTATTAACTTTCTGTCATTATTGATGGGTTGTTTAGTGTGCGCATTAAAAGGTTCGTGAAAATCTGTGTGATTTGATTACATTAAATGTGCATGCTGAAACATCACTAGAAGTGTTGCGTTATAACACGTCTATACTCGATTATGAATTTTGCGATTACAATTTAATGAACCGACACTCGGAGAAGATTGCATTCTGAATGCTTCGCTAGTCTTTGACAACCGTCGTTCTGTTTTAATTTGCTCGGGGATATTTTACTTGATAAGGCTACTACTGTTGTGTTTTTGCGTCTGACTTATATTATTGCAAATATGCTTAGTTCCTGCTTCCTCACTAAATACAAAAAGAAATGGATTTTTCAATATTTATTTTACTCGGTTTAATCGTCAGCATCTGGCAACACAGCCCTGAATGCAGTAGTCATAGCCAATTGCTCAATTACATGCTATATGTACCTTGCAGGTTAATATTATACCGGAGATAGTTGTTTACGACCTGATAATGCCCTTATTCGGTGTGATTTTTAGATTTGAACCGATATTCTGTATAGTACAGACGACCGATAGGAATCCGGCCTTTGTTAATAATGATAACGTTTTGATCTTGTCCTTATGACGACACAGGTGCGATCCTTTGTAGAATATCCATTTGTAGTGTGTAGTGCATTTAAAATAATAACTATTAAATTATCAATGAACGGGGCTCTTTTGACCTTTTGGTTATTGAACCGTGAACTTTGTTGTCTGCAATCGTTATTATATCAATTATGTATTCACTCGATGATAACCTTTGACACCTTTCCTTGTAAGCAGTGTTTTCATTACACAGATTATTAACCATCTGACTTTCCCAGCTAGGTAGGTAACCTGGAAGATGTATTGTCGGTGAACATACGAGCGGTAAGTACCTACCTACCTAGGTTGACAAAGCTCAATTCATCCGTTTGAAATAAGAATAATTTTAATAATGATTCTGTCCGACAGTGTACTAATTGATGATATCCCCCAATAATCAACCTACAACTATACATATATACTATCTCTCCCCCTTCCCACCGTACTTATTGTATATAAACGTGTTCTACTACTTACAATATATAATTGATTTTGTAGTTTCTTTTGTTTATAGAATTATGGTAAGATCTAATATAAACTTGTAATTTACGTCGCAAGGATAAAAAAAAATACGTGTCGAGTATAAAGTGTAATTAAGATAACATTTTAGTTTTTGTTTCCGAGAGTCTCGAGAGAGATATTTTAAATGGATGACGTTGATACATTTTGACTTGAACCACTACAATTCTCACCTAGCAACTTAACGGTATATTGTCAATTATTTATTCTTTCACAAATAAACGATTCTTCATAAGATGGCAATTTTAACGAATGGTTCGCACGATGCGATGCCAACCCGCAGAGGTGACAAGCCAACATGCCTAAGAATATTATTGGGTCTCGCATATCCCTGATTTGCTTCATGTCCCTCAGCATCATGTCTCCCGCGCATTTCAATCTGCGACACGCCACGAAACCGCGAACTGAGACATTATCAAATAAATAAAGAACTTACGTTCCCTGTTAGAAGTGGGCTCGCCGTTAACGGCAGATCATTTCGAGTCGATCTATTGTCGGCTACGCGACGCCGTCCATTTGAAACGGGTTCAAGGTGGGACCGGCACATGGGATAAACATATTACGGTGCCATTGTTAGCTCCAGTTGTTACACAATCATCCAGCTAAGTGATAAATCGCTCTCGGGTGGGTCGTGTCACCAATCTGCCGCCACTATTTCAATCACATTGTGTAAATGACCAACTTATTAATGATATCGGTCGCATTTCAATGTTGCAAACCACGGATTACAAAGTTGGTTTTATCCTCAAGCAATGTAAAAAAAAAATTAAATATATGTATATATACGTGTTACGTATTATCGTCGCGCATCTTTCAAAACGTCGTATCTCGTTTTAATGACTGGGATACATTGCCATAACTAATTAAAACAGGAATATTCCAATGTAGTAATATTATATAAAAACATTTTGATGTACTCGTAATATTATTTTTAATAGGGAAAAATTCCACACATTTTACAACGAATTCGAGATACGCCTCTTTAAAAGATGGACAAAGTTGTGTGTCAATATTTTAAATATCTTAATCAAACATAAGGCTTTATAATTTAAACATAAAACTTACGTCAAGAAATGCAGTCTACGAAATAATTCATGTGTTTTTTTTGGACCAAATATATACGCATTTTATTTTCGATTAGAAAATTTTATTTTGAATGGGAAAATTCTCTTAAATTTTCAATTTTCTTAGCTGTTATAATGCTCTTCAATCACAAAAAATGTTTATCATAATATTTCATTTTCCCCTTTTTCTTTCTTCGTCCATAGACGCCTTAATCATACGAGACATGGTGTGTAATGCACCTCACAAGACTATCTCGGGTTCACCCCACAGCCGACGCCAGGATCTGTCCAGCCATTCCAAATGCATATATCCACGTATTGTGGAATTCTTCCATGTCCTCTGCATACTAAAGCTTTGCCCAGGATAATTGTAGTCAGATTGACCCACAATATGGTCTAGAAATTAAAAGAATCTTTTGTTTACCATCGTAGTTACTACGACAAACCTTGAAGTGGTTGAATCTGTTGTACGATTAAAACATTTGTGTAACATTTAGAAATCGTCTATTTTCCACTTGTCGCTATTGTGGACTATCCATTAGATATCTTAATACGAGTGTATATGTCATTAATTTTTCAATTATCAATTACAACATTTCACTGTCATAATTATTTTAATGTTTTACAGCAGTAGATTTTTACCTTCATATTAGCTTTTTGTCTATTATAAATGATTAGAAAATTAATATACACATTTTTAAGAATCAGAACATTTCTATCGATAAAAAATTTGTACATAGTATACTATACATTTATTCAATATCATATTACAATACGACATCATTAGTTGGGGATCAGCTTATAATACTGGCCTGATTCCAGTAAAAAATGTACAAAAACTTATCATAAAAGTAATATTAAAAAACCAAAAGATTATTCGACAAAATTACTTTTATTTAAAATTACAACATTTTGTCATCTATTTAAAAGAAATTCTGTTCTTCAAATATTAAAAGAAAAAGAAAAATATAATTTTATTACTGAAAATCGTACTAGGTTTAAATTTGTATTTTCATGCTCAAAAATCAGCACATCATATGCACAACACCACTATACACGCACATAAGAAAACAAATATCAGGAATTAATACAATTAATTATTAAAGGAATAATCAATGCTATCAAAAAACACTTTAAAGATAAACTTGTACCCCGAAAATTATAATATTTTTATATCGTTATTGCAGAATAATTTTAAAAAAAAGCAGAACTTGAATTGATTGGCGCAAAATAGAAGAATTGATTGAAGTTATAATACTTCTAGACTAGATGTTCAATGCGCTGGATGCAGATTTTAGGTAGATTTAGAACCACCATGCATGGAGGAGTATCTCCCCTCACTCTACTTTCAGGAAGTCATGAATAACCCAGCAGTCCATTAGAAGTTACCATTTGATCAGGTTCATAGGTTAATAGATTTCTATAGAAGTATAACAATTGCAGAAGGTCTCCTGACGCGACTTTAGGAAAATATCAATACATTTTTATTCATAATTAGGAGACCCCGAAAATATCCTCGAGAATAAATATTTTGATTTTGTAAAACAAATTCCTGATCTTGGCCAACTTCGTCAACCAGCCCGATCCGCAATCTTTAATCAAAACGGCGACTGTTTAAAAATTTGCAACTCCGTTTATTAACATAAATTGGACCCAATGAAAAAAGTTAAACATTTAATTTATCTGATTCTTGCGGCTAGTGTAGGAAGGGATTGTTTAGATTAGTGTCGGTATCTTAATGTGTGTATAGTCTTGTGATTTCCAAACAGAGAGGTCCGTAGCCAATGTTACAGTTGAACACGTAACTTATAAATTCCATCGGTGATTCATTTCCGCGTTAGCAGTGAACTCCTACGCTAACAATTACACTATTCTGTAACAATAGATTGCAAACTTATTGCGTGTTTGTTACGGATACATCATCGGATATATCCTTTGTGTCCTGTTACAAGAGTGATGCAGTCCAGTAGACACCCCCGGGACGCGATCCTGGGCGGTGGTGTGGGCAGCCGATAGCCGGTGGGCGGCTTCCTTAGCCGCTGCACCTTCGGCACTTGAGCTTGCTGGCCGGGAATAGACGACTAATTATACGCTCCGATAGGCGGAATGATAGCCATCTTTGTGAGAACTGGTTCGGTCGGCGGCAGCTGTGTTGCTGTTCGGCTTGTTATTGTAACCTAGAATTAATTGATTATTTTCAGTTTTTCAGGCCATTGTTTACTGGAGGAATTCATTTTATTGCGATTCGTTGAAGCTGTTAATGTTTAATATACATTCTGGAATGCAAATGGATCTCTTAATTTTTTTATTTTTTGTTTTGTTAAATGTTCAATCGTACCTCAATAATAGAAGTATATTTTTACAAAATTTTGTGGATAAAAAAAGCACAGTATGTCATGTGATATTCGATCTCAAAAAAATAAATGACAGATAGTACTGTGTAGACTTCATTTTCAGATAATATGGCACTAAAAATGTTCTCTGGCTTCACGACCATTCAGAATCATCTGTGTAGAGTTTTCTGGGCTGTTCTGCCGCGAATCTCTGATTTCTCTGACCGACGTTTCGGTTCACGTTGCAGGGTTCAGTATCAGGGCTGATTGAAAAACTTTAAAAATCTAAATGTCATTTTTTTACATGCGTCCATCTATATGCATGATATACCTATTATATATTCAGTGTAATAATATTTTAGGAATAGATGCGTATTAAAAATTCGTATCGCTTGTTCGCAATTTCAATCATGTCAGATATTTAGGCATTTAAAAAATTTCATAGTTATGTGATTATTTCAATTAATTTAAATATTTTATTAATTCAAAATTATATAGTGTATACAAAAAATAATAGGTCATCGAACTTCGAGCGACCAGACTATCGTATATTAGATCATTTAAGGCCTACAGCAAAAATAATGCGTCATAGTAGTACGATTTTGTAAAAATTTAATACAATAATATTTTCCGTAACGGTACAGATTTCTATATACTCCTTGATCATTTTCAACTCGCAATTTAGTCAGGTATCCTATCTGTTACATTCTGTATATATATATATAGATATTATTTAATATTTTAACATTTGCCACATTACTTTTTGATCAGAAAGCGGGAACTCTATTTATTGATGACGTCAATTTTGAAGGTGATGAAATCATCGAACAACCAGTGCTGCATCCCCGAGAGATACTAACGGTCCACGCATACCTGCCTCCGGAACCCGGTGTTCCCCATATGGGGAGGGCGAGTCTCTGACCTAAAACGATTCCGTATATGGTGGACTTCAGCGTTCTCTCCCCACCCACCGCGCGCCATCACACATCCGGTCAAACTGAGACGTACTCTTATTGTTGTTTAAAACAGGAAAAATCGTCAAGTGTTATTATTGATATTCTTTGATTTGGACCCTATCTACCACGAGATAAACTGCAATTGTGTGATTGTAAAGATGATTGGTACTTGAAATTATTCATTAGCCTATCTAATCTCTCTCCTTCCAATTTCCACTGTACATTTCATTAAAGCCAGTAAGGTAATGTGTTTTTAAATGATTCCACACCTTTTTATTTATATTTAGCTAATCTTCATCAATAATCTAATTCTTCTTCTTCTTCATCATTATTCTAATTTATCTTCATGTTTTGTTGTCAAACTCCACCTCTCGTAACCATCCGATAAATCTGATTAGTAGCCATGTTTATTAATATTTTGACAGCTGTCATGGTTATTTTTATTCAGTATGGAGCGTTTCATATTAGAACAACGTTTACCAATATTGGTGCACTCACCCAAACATATTGATTATTGCTACAAAGTAATCCAAAAATTAAGTCCACTTTAAAAATTGTTCTCCATATATACACCTTTTATATAGTAATAAATGTAATTCTATCTACTACTTGTAATTCTAATTAATTGAACAATTGCTTGTAAACTATGCCCGTCTCGACACAGAATTTCTCTAGTGAGAAATTTTTACATTGTATTATATAGTTAACAAATAAAATAAAATAAATAAATCAAAATCAGTCTTCGATTCGGAATTTTATGGTCGATTAGATCATTTCCAGAAATGGACCTGTCACTTAGCCACCCAAACCGTGTGATATCTCTCCGTTAAGACTATTTTCTGTGGGGATATGTAAAGTCACTTGTTAATGCCGACAGACCAACAACAATTGAACTATTTTAAAAAAACATAACTCATGTTATTGATGAAATTGCACCAGATTTATGTTAAAGAGTGACTGAAAATTGTATCCTAAGATGCATTGTATAAATCGTAGTCGTGCACATTTGAATAAAATTATATTCCATTGTTAATGGCATCGAATGATCTTTTAAATAAACAAAAATCATTGATGCAATTACAGTGTGTCCTAAAAGTCTTTTTCATTTTGTTCAATTCAGTCGCTATGGAGCGTGTCCTTACCAGTTGATTGTGAAATGTTCCCTTGAAAATTGTTATCCCGACGGGGTGACATAAACTGGCCTCCACATAACCCCCCCGACTTGACCACCAATGGACTTTTTCCTGTGGAGCTACCTTAAATCAAAGGTATACAGTAACGATCATCTTTCTCTGGACCAATTAAAAGAAAATATCCGAGAAGAAAATGGCATCGATCACGGAGAATACGTCAGAAATTTTGCCTCCCGTTTAGAAGAGTGCCAGCGAAATAACGGATCACATTTATTAACATCATTTTTAAGAAATAAATTTCCAGGTTCTGTACCTGTAAAACCATCCATTATTTTATTACATAATTTTTATTATGAAAAATACTTTTCGGGCATCTTGTATTTATGAATCATAATTGTTTTTTTAAAATTTAATTCCACTTTAAAGTAATATCACGCTTATTGGATGATCCTGTATAAATGTACTCTGGAAAACGTCTCCGATTCGGTTAAAACATCTCTCTCTGTGTTTAAACCGCGCAAAAAAACGCGTTTTTGTTTCATTCTTGATATTGCCTAAGCTACCTCTTATGATCAGTTCGTGTCATCAATATGAAAGCATCTAAGCGTGGAGAACTTGAACGACACTGATCAAAACTAACCTACCTCCAAAAATGGCAGTGGTCCGCGATTCGCGGTGGCGTGCGAGTCTGAGCAGCACCGGATTGAGCATGGTGCAAGTGGAGCTGTGAGTGTAATATATTCCTCCTCTAAAATACCCACGTGTTTATCAGGTATAAAATTTTCAAGATCGAAGATGAGGCAGAACCTGTTCTACGTCTCTAAATCGCTCACTTATGTTATTGCAATGTTTTCCAGCCGACGGAGTGGCCTTAATTGTAACCCTTGACTCACTTTATAATGTCACTGTCATTGATTATTTACCTAACTTACATTACGTTACATACATTAAGTAATAGATTATTCATTTAACTACCTTATGAGTAGACATTTATTGATTATTTAGCTACCTTATGAGTAGACATTAATTGATTCTTTAGATAATTTATGAGTAGACATTAATTGATTATTTCACTGACTTGCTGCCTTGTGAATATACATTAATTTTTAAGGAGAACGCGTTCTAATTGTGAAGTTGCAATTTTTGAGAACACAGGTCTGTGATATTTAATACAAATTAAAAGTATCAATTACAAAGATGTACAGATAAAATCAATTCAGCGAAAAAATATTTTTGTTGCTACCGTGATTCGAACCTGAATCTTTTCCTATCCGTGAAAATGCATTAACCGAATACACTACACCAACATAGTAAGTTAACGACAAATTTTCTAACTTATATGTTGCACTTTCAAATTAATAATGAATTATTTAGTAATTCTGGCGTCTCCTGTCGGATTTTACTCAAAGAAGTTTGAGATTCCGTAAATATAAAGAAGATTGCTTTCAAATAATGAAACGAGAGATTTGCTCTCTTTACTGTTTTTTTTTTATCAGACACAGGTCAGGGCCGCTTATATAATAGCTGATACAGCTGCCCGTAGAACCTAATAACAGCAATAAAGAACATGCCTTCATATTCTATTGTGTTATTTTTCTACAGTTCATTAAATAAAACTATGTACTTTATAAAAAAACTGAATAAGCTTATCTTAATTCAGATACTATAATGCATTAGGTACGTAATTGGTATCGTAATTTGTTTTATGATTTACGAGATGTGTATGTATTTATCTATATGTAATCGATAAAGTTTGTTTATTGTTTCTTAACTAGAGAATACCTTGTACGCTTAACAATGGGTCGGCTAATCTGGGCTTTTATTTTATTATAAGCTGTTTGGATTGGACACACGTTCCCTTATACGGGCGCGCATTTATTACGCAATATTTTTGTTTACAGCCAATCTCACACTCGTGAGACTTCACGCAGCTGGTTAGAAAAGCTGATGTGCTACAACATTATAACAAAAAAAATTTGTTCATTTGAATAATTCTAAAAAATCACAAGAAAGAAAGGAAGAAATGAAAGTTTTTACATTTTACATGTTAATGCGTTAACTAGAACCGTCTATGAGAATAATTTAAAAATGACAAAGCTGCGCATGTGATTTTTCTTAAAATCTACCCCAAACTAAATAAACTAAACGCAACTCTTGCGCCGCGCGGTGTTCTGAATGCACGTCTTTGCTTACACAGACGTGTTACAAAATACCGCAAATACCGCAAGTGTGCATTTGAAGCGGACTTGAATGTATGCGTTGCAAATGCCAACACGCTATACACCTACACGTAGTATTATTTTATATTATAAAATATGTTAAGTCCTTCACTTAATAACTTGAAGAATTTCCCAAGATTAATAGTAATTATATTGATATTTTTCAAAAACGTAAATTAACTCACACATATATACTTATAGAATGTATGATGAGTACAAAACCGCTAGTGACAATACCCATCGTTTTTACAGCATCGATATTTGCAGCATAACCTAAGTCCACGCCTACTGCTCGTCACTGTATGTTACGATCTGACCATCGCGCCTCAGGGCGTACGTGTTTATTTAAAGCTTGAACAATCGTCGGACTGAACGTAACCTTAACAAATACAGCGGAACCTCGATTTGAAGAGAGGGAAAATGTAAATTGGGGTATTAAAAAAAACAGATTATTAATTTTTCATTAAAAAAAACAATGTTTTTTTCCTGCATGTTTTTGTGTTGTTTTTAAACAGTTCTTTCAATATTAACAATAAAATTAAAGGTTTATGGTGGTACATTGCTAATACTAGTCAAATATGCTTTAAAACCTTCAATATTGAATGTCTCATGTCATCGTGCTCTGTGGGAACTAGGTTTATGGGATGAGCAGACACTTCTTCTTAATTACGCAGGTTATTTTTCTGTCAAGTTTTCGTTTATGCGACTGTCAACTATTTCATCAATTTCCACTGCGTCCGATGTTATTACGTTAGCGTCAATGTGTAAGTAAATCTGCCAGGGTCTTTCCCACCCATCAATGTTGTCTATATTATATTCTAGCTGATTCCAGCTTGTAAAAAAACAATAAAACGTACAAATTACGTAGGTATGGGAATGAAAAGTGCGTGTATACAAGCAAACGACTAACTAACACACTCTCGGCTCTATATCGAATTTCAATCAATTTTAGAAGCAAATACAAACTTAAAATATGGTTTGTAATGTACTAAAACGATACAGAACGTGAATTCCGGCCATGTAAAATCCACTGTAGCATTCAAATCGAAATAAATTGAATTCCTGTTGTTTTATTTTGATTTCTCGCTTCTATCTTAAACCGCACAGGTGAGTACATGGGTGATGGGTACCCCCCCCCCCCCCCCCGCAAGGGCCCGCAGTGGCGACTGGCGACCGTCGCGAGAGGAGCGGGGCGACGGCGACCCGCCCCGGCCTACCTCGGCTCGGCCTCGGAAACACATGGTGGCCGCGCGGCTATTTATGGGGACTGACCTATCTTATATGGTTGGCGGATTTTCATTCTATCAATTTTAATATCAACTTCTTTGTCTGCCCGAGTTTTACTTAAAATAAACTTCGCCACAATATTTTCAAACGCTCGGCGTTACATTGCACTTCGAACAAATTAATATCTTTTCAAACGGCGTCACGTTATACGAAATAATATCTACTAGTCAAATGATTCTCTTCTTCACTAACTTATTGTGAATTACTTGTTTATTATATTAAATACATACGTGTAAAATCAATTTTATTTAAAAATATTGTGGTTGCGCTGCCGGAATTCGAACCTGGATCTCTTTCCAAACCGGGGAAGTTACATTTTTTTCAAATTAATACATCTATCGTTCCATTATTTGAAAGCTAAATACTTTGTTTTTACGAAATCTCGAATACCGATAGCAGACGCCAGAATTAACATATCGGTTCTAAAGTTTGTCGTCAAAAATACTGTCGCTGTTAGCATAAGAAAGAGATCCAGGTTCGAATCTCGGTAGCGCAACAATAATATTTTTCGATAAAACTGATTTTATATGTATATCTTTCTAATCAATACATTTAATTAGTATTTAAAATATCACAGACCCGTCTGTTCTGAATAATTACAACTTCACAATAAGAATGTGTTCTCCTTAATAATAACATTCATAATAACATATTATTAACTGATGCCTGCCAATAACACTAAATCAAAGTATCGAGGTGGGCGGTGGCTATCTCTTGTATAGTTTTACAATAAGCTTATTTCAATATATAAATACATGACAATATACAAAATGTATTAATGTGCAACACAAATTATCATGGTCAAAGTAAACGTAGAAAAATAACATATATATATATATACCTATACTTCTTTTAGATCACAGGTTTCCAAGTTATATTCAAATGAAAAGTTAAGAAGTAAATGAAATACAAATTAGATTATCTATCAGCAAGATCGAAGGGCGCCGTGTATTATAAAACTCGGTTCATTTCAACGATCTCGTATAAAGTATAAACTATATAGTGACTTATTATGACGATTCTTTGTTTTAGAAATGAATTATTAATGAAAAATACTTCCTTCTAAAAAATACATCCTTGTTTTTCCAATAATCTTTTTCTTTTAATTCTTCTTATACTTCAACTCACGTGCCTTTCCATTGTTGGATAAAAGTCATTTTTAATGTTCACCAATATCCACAATAACCTTCGCATCCGGTTGCTTTTAGCAATTACTTTTATTTCATCGATCTAGCGAGTCGGGAGACGTTCGGCACACCCGTAGCGTCATCATCTGCAGTACATGTGTATTCGTTAAATAGAGGTGCCATTAAGGGCCCGCATGGTTCGCTGCGACGGGGGAGAGAATTGGGTACATCGCGATAAGCACGTAAAGCGTGTTACGCGTGTAACATATTTATATACGAGATGCGTTTTTTTTAGTAACTACCATTGCCGGATATTCTCGGTGTAGCGCTGCGGTTGCAATGTTGCGCATCCGTAATGGTTTCCTTCATCTGTTGACTCACTACATGCAACGTTAGAGACATTTACTTGTAATGAGTGGTTGAAATGTTCAAGACAATAGATCAGTCCGCCGTCCGTGATTCGCCCAGTGTGTCCCGATTTGTCCTGATGTGGCGCCAAGTGATTTCTATATTTTCCTTCATCTGAAGCGGTTCCTCGGTGGCGAGCGTTTTGATGACGATGATGAACTCAAAGACGGAGTCCAGACATGGTTGCCATCTCAGGCGGCGTCGTTCTAGGACGAAGGTATTCAAAAATTGGTGCCCCGTTATGACAAATGCCTTTATAATGGTGGCGACTATGTTGAGAAGTTGTTTAAGGTGTGTAGCGTCCGAATAAAGTAAAGTGTTGCAAAAATGATGTTGTGTTTCTTTAAAATGAATTCCAGTACTTACTTAAAAAACGCACTTCGTATTTTAGAATATCCATGTGTCTATATATGCACGCAATTGTTGCAAAGGTTTTAAGGGCACAGAAATAGGTTTACTGAGAGTATCTTTTCGCGGCGGATAACATAGGTCTATCACGGTCATAATTATTATTATAAATAGGTCCGATAGATTTTCTCACCGCCCTAACGGCGATAATAATAATTATTATATTATCAATAGGTTTATGTCTTCGATAACACTATTATGATTCGCATTTAAGGATATAGATTCTGCTGACTGCAACATTCTTATAATTTAAAATATCACAGACCTATGGTCTGAATAATTACGAATTCACAATAAGAATGTGTTCTCCTAAAAAATAATAAAGTTGTATCAATGTGTCCAAAAATTTAATAAAAATGAATTGATAATTCTGGCGTCTGCTATCAGATTTACTCAAAGGTATTTTGAGATTCTGTAAAAATAAGGTAGATGGCTCTGTCAAATGATGGATCGATTAAATGTATTAATATCAAAAAGGTAACATATAGGATCGAAAAATTGTCGTTAAAAATAATGTCGCTGTAGCTTAGTTGGATAAAGCACCTCCCCCGGTTAGGGAAGAGATCCAGGTTCGAATCCCGGTGGCGCAACAACAATATTTTTCGATAAAATTGATTTTGTATGTATATCTTTATAATTAATATATTTAATTCATATTTATTTGACCTAACCTCAGTCATGTGAAATAATTTGTAAAATTGAGGTACTCCAATCGTACAGAAACCTCTGGTTTGAAGTTTACTGCGAGAAGAGTAACTAAATTCTACATATTTTTTTTTATAGGGTTGATGCACCGATCAGCCGTGAATATGGCACCACGCCTCGTAGTAGAAACGAGGGGGTGGCCCCTATCACCAACGGACAGGGGGAGGCGGATGGGCTCACCTGGTTGCAGCGCCAGCAGATGAGATTGCGCGCGCACAGAGATGTCAGGATGCGCGCGGCACGTATCTCAGAACGCTCGCTGCCCACGCGGACCTCGGCAAGCCACAGGTGACAAGATTATAACAGTACCATGATTGTAAGACAGTAAATGGTGCAGTTTAAATAAGCTAAGATGTATTACGTTGAGAAAGATATTAAAAAGAGTGTGAAAATAACGCGCACTCCGGTGCTGTAAACTCAGTGTACATGGAGACTTTTGCCATTTTTAAGTCGGATACATATGAATATTTTACATTTATTACTTATATTAATCATTAAAATAATAGTTGATATATATATATAAGTGAATATATATATCCATTATTGTGAAAAGTGCTAAGGATGAGAAAAAACATGCCATGTCAACAACAAAAAACAGCCAGCAGTCCACTCTCCCCGAAGCTCCTCACCTCACCCCGCCTCGTTCGCTCTTCGACCGGAACAGAACGTAGATGGGAGGAGGCGAGGCATGCGAGACGAAGCGAGATAGCACGAGACGACCTGTGCTGACACGAGAATAGGCAATGCATGCTGAGAGCTGCAGTAAATTCTTGTGCTCAGCTCCTCTCGCCGTGCCTCAGCAAGAGTGGAATACTAGCATAACTAAAGTCTCATCTCTCCTCATGTACACATACAAATCACGTCAGGTTCTTCGAGAAAACATTTTTTATTGTTGCGTATGGTAAATATTTACAAATTGTAATTATTTTATCAATTACGGAGGAATACCTAAAATGTGAACTCTGTATTTATTATATTTACAGAGATATTCACATAATTAGAGGCAACGGCAACTTAGTTTACATCACCAGAGAGGACAGGTTAAGTTGGTTTGCACAAATAGAACAAATGAGTGAGGAGAAGATGGTCAATGTATGAAATGAGTGTCAGAAGCAGAAAACATCTGCGCACAACCATCTGGATCAGATAAGCCAGATATTGCTTTAATAATCATCAATCGTACTTGTAAATATGTATGGAAGTGCACAAAACACAAGAGCTATGCCAGAACAGAAGAATGCGGTATTTTCCACATGGAGAAATAGAGTAATTGTAAAAAAAGTATTTAGTTACGTTACTTGATGTATATTCTTGTGATTTCTCCCTTTTCTCTAAGTTCCTCTACTTTACTACAATTTAAATTGCATTAGAATATTGGGCTCAATTCCAAAATTCTCAGTACATACAATGCATCATGTATTTTTAACATTTCTTTAACTTTAAATGAATAATTTCTATTAGGGCAGCTTTTGGAACTGAGTAATTCAATTGGTATATTTCCTAGCGCTTTGGTAGTTTAGTATATTATATAACAGTAATAATCATTCTAAAATATTTTATTTTATCATATTTTTGTTATTTTAAATTACTGAAAAATAATATGATTTTACCATCAGATGTAAAATATACTTTATTTAACCTTTTAACTGCCAACTCTATTGGAAATGGAAGACATCACATAGGGTAAAACTAGGTTTTAAGGATCTTGACTTATCTATCAAAAGCTGAGACCTGTCGTTCACACATAGTAAATGATTTAAAAAAATTTAATCTCTCTGTGAGTTTGCTAAGTCTAAAAGTGTGTGTAAACACGCTTATAGCTTGGCATGACATACAAAGTTTGGCGTGTTAACACGCTCATGGCATTTAAAGGATTAATGCTTTTCAGATTTGATGGATACACTAGTGATACAACGGCTTTCGCTGACGATGATGATGACTTCAGTGTCCCCCTTCACATACAGACAATCAACAACCGCACTCGGACCAGCCCCACAGAACCACTCTTACCTAACAGGTTAGAAAGGTTATAAAGTTTCATTATACTAGATCGCACCAAACCGTTATGGCTTTTCGGCACGTTTTTTAATCTATTCTTACATCATAACAGTAATAACATACTTCCTCAGAAGACTTTTCTTATAATCATTAGCATATATTCGGTGGTCGCAAATATGGACGAGTATACAGTGTATATCTTGGGCATATTGATGCTGACTTTAGAGAACTAGCATTACTTTGTATTTATATATTTTCACATGTTCTATTCTCTGTATCTTCAAGAACTTGATAACAGTTCTTCTGACCACTTTTCCAGGACATCTTCACGTAAGTTCATGAGTATGGAGCGCAGAGTGATGAGAGAGCGAAGCATCTCTCCGACTGGTCAGGATATGTTGGACTCTCCGAGGGATGTAGCGCTCCTGTCACAAAATGGAACCATGGTTAGTTAGGATTTTAGTAATTAGAGTAAAATAACATTTTGAACAGATCAAATGTTTTTCTGTGATTTTTTTAACAATATTAGGTTCAGCAAATTTTGCATCTAATTTTCATCTTAACTCCAAATATTCTTGTTTGAATTTTACATTCGAAGATCAGTAATGAATTTCCATCTTTCTTTCTGAATACCATTCACAGTTATATGTATAATAAATCGGTATAGTTACAGAGACAAAATAGAGAAATATTACTGTAGAATATATGAGAATAATACATTAAAAGTTACCACACCTTCTACTTATTTACTATATGTATATAAAATATTGTTTTTTTTTTTATGGAAAATCAACCAGATTTATAATATTCTATCGATGGTATGTGTTTGAGTCTATGTGTATTAAGTCACTATGCAAATTGTGTAAAGTATGCAGGTGGGTGTTTCAACAAGTGAATAGTCCAATTAGCTTTGACCTTGCCACTTGTTTCTATGTCAGATTTATTTATCTGCTGCTACGGTAGTATACGTAAGGTACATTAAATATTTTGATGTAAATCCAAAAACATTTAAATGACTTCATTTAATTATTTAAATTAGAAATTATGTTACGGTGAGACTTTACATAATGTAATACTTGTGTATAATATTTCCAGACCCGAGAAGAGTCTTTGTCATCTTGGCGCAGTGTATCGGTAAGTGAGTGGGAGGGTAACGGAGAAGGGGAAGATTCCAGGGGAGCTACCCCTGCCTTCCCGACAACGCCGCGCACCCCGTACCCGCCTTCTGCCACACCACCGCCTCCGTCACACTCGCGCTTACCACCGCGTAGTCCTGTCACTCAGCGGTAAGTTTTAATCTGACATAACATAATATTTTTAGGTTAAATATTTAATAGAAACAAAATGAAATGTATGTATTCAATATTATTTTGAATATTGATATCTGGAGAATGTTAGCTTTATTTAGCTGGAATTCACATCAGATTACATATATTGCGAGATTAAAACGAATACAAAATAGGTTTCTTCGATATCTTAATGTTAGATCTAATCTATCATTCAAATCCTATTTAGATACAGCAAACTTCCACAATATAAAACCCTAGAATATCGAAGAACACATGCTGACCAAATATTTCTCTTTAAACTACTCCCAGCCAATTAGAACTAATACCCTTCCACATTCCATTCAGATCGACCAGTCAGTCCGCACTCTTTCACATTCCTAGAAGTAGTACATCTTATGCACAAAACTAATTCATTCACCATTCTTGCAAATATCATAATAAGAAGACAACAAAAATGGACTATTTCAACATTGGCCTTGCTACACTAAGATTTTTTCTCATGAACCATACATTTTCAATTTGAACCAATCATTCTATCTACAAACATATCTTGCTCTCAGATGGAAGATATTAAGTCCGATTTATTATCAGAAACATTGTAATGGCCTTACATTTTATTATTATTACATAGAATTTAATTCCCATCCCCATCTTCTTGCCTGTTCTTCCTTCCGTTCCCTCTGGAAAAAAATAGTTTTTTCTTTTTAAGATATAGCCATTACTCTTCTACACTGCTTAATATGAATCTTTGTTGCCAAACCCACACTGTATCGTGGTATTGTATTTAGTAATTCGGAGAAAACATGTAATTGGTTGAATTTACTATTATTTTTGTTACTATCTTTAACCATTGTTGATTTACTGTATGTTTTCCAAATAAATAAATTAAATAAATCTAAAAAACACAAGAATTAAAAGAAGAAGAAATCAAAAAAAATAGTAAATAGCTGTCAAGGAAAACAAAGATATCAATTATGTAATAAATGTAATAAAAATTAATATTTACAGAAAGGACTTTTCAACTCTTGTGGGAAGAAGTCCCCCCTCACCAATTCCACATCCTTCTCCCACCACCCCTGTCACCCCGGAGCTGCAAGATGTGTCACCAGATAATGTAAAGTTCGTGAGAGACACATCTAAATTTTGGTACAAGCCGCACATCTCCAGGGACGAAGGTAGCATATAATACATTAATAAATAACAAAGTAGTTTTATAAAAATAAAAGGCAGAATATCAATTGACTATATCATTTATTTGAGTACCTAATAAAATCATTCTGCTAGATACAATGCTATTGTGAGTTAAATATGTAATTCAACTTTAGACTTCTCTGTCTTTCTTTCCCAAATAAACAATTCATATTTATTCAAATTTTAATTTAATTCCATTGTAAATTTATCTCCTCTTTCTCATTTAAATATTATATTTATATACACAAAAATTTATGTTTATGTATTTTTCAGCAATTGCACTATTACAAAACCAAGAAGTTGGCTCATTCATCATCCGTGACTCCAACTCCTTCCCCAATGCCTTTGGACTAGCATTAAAAGTGTCCGCCCCACCGGGTGGACCAGCCCAACCTTCTGATTTAGTCCGCCACTTCCTAATCGATCCCACATCCAAGGGAGTTCGTCTAAAAGGCTGCGCTGACGAGCCAGTCTTCTCCTCGCTGTCCGCTTTGGTCTACCAGCACTCTGTTACTCCACTGGCCCTGCCAGCAAAGTTAAAACTTCCCGGTTCCGATCCAGCACCGCCAATACCGGGAGGAGCGGCCAGAGAATTGTTAGCAGCCGGAGCTGCTTGCTCTGTGCTGTACATCGGAGGGTCGGGATGTGAAGCTCTCACAGGACCGGAAGCCATCGCCAGAACAGTATCGAAAATGTTCCCGCAAAGGCCAGAATTGAAACCTGCTATGGTACATTTCAAAGTTTCTGCCCAGGGTATCACATTGACAGATTCAGCAAGGAAATTGTTCTTCAGAAGACATTATCCGACAGCTTCGGTTTCACATTGTGGTCTGGATCCAGGAGACAGGAGGTGGAGTCACACAACTGATGCTAATGGAATCCCTAGCTCTAAGTAAATACTTAACTATTAAATAAAATTACCTTTTCTACTCTTAAATGTTTATAATACAGGCAATTCTGGATTTACGAACGAGTTAAGATTGTTTATTATATATTTTTGTTTGTTATGCATCAAAACACACCTAAATATGCATTTTTGCATATACAATGCAATTGTATAAGTTAGCGGTCATTTTTACATATGAAAAGCATTGTATTAAACATTGAATGTAAAATAAGTTGAAAAAATACTAAGAGAACACAACATATGTATACAAATACATAGGTAATTTTAATTAAAAACATAAACAAGATTATATATTATATATATTCATATATTCTTCATTCATCTTTTATTCGTTCAAATTTTCTTCAGTGTATATTATTTTCACATGCGTGTCACTTTACACACTCGAAGTAGATATATCTAAAATCTTAAAATAGTGATGTTCTTTATGACAAACGTTTGTAAATCAAACATTCGTAAATCGAGAACTGCTTTGATTAATAATTTTCCAATTGGACCAATTGTGTAGAATCTTGATAAGACTGGTTTCCAGTGTGACGAATCATAATCTTCAGATCTTTACTAGATAACACTTTTTTTTATATATGTACTTAATTATTAAAAACTAACTTAATGTCATATGTTGTCAATGTTGACAACTTTCAATTTGGAATCAATAATTATTCATTGGAATATATAAAATAAAATAATAAAATATAAATTAAAATAAAATTCATTCAAAAAGAATTTCACATTTTCATTACTAAAATCTATAAGTATAAAGAAAAACAAATCTTTACTTTGGAAAAGTAATATTTATCGTGACATTCTTTTGATTGGTAGATTCTGAAGTACTCTGGTAACCACTTGGCAGATGGCATTTCCTGTTTTCAGAGAAATATTTATGTATAAGTGTTTCTTTGTTCTGCACCATTGTCATCTATCTGAAAAATCAGTAATTAATCATACACTTTTCTTACTTAGTAAGATTTCTTCATAAAACTTTATTGAAATGTTTTCTATTACCCTCTATCACAAGGTATTTCAATGATGTATAAAATGGTTATACATATTATAAGTAAAAAAATGTTAGTGTATCAATTAATAAATGTGTATATTTTTATTTTGCAGTAGAATATTTGGCTTCATTGCCCGGCGAGCTGGTAGCTCTACCGACAACGAGTGTCACGTATTTGCCGAGCTGGAGCCAGAGCAACCGGCCACCGCCATCGTCAACTTCGTGTCTAAAGTCATGCTCGGACAGTCTTCAGCCAACCACATCATCTGACACAAGAAGTCGCGATAGCTAATGCCCCCCATGCCGCCGAGATACACTCGACAGATACCAACTATCAAATTGAACTGAAACGCGACATAAGTTTTGGAAAAAATATTTTGATTTGTTTATCAAATTATTCCTAAATCAAAAAATATGAAATAATATTTTGTATTTATTTTATTTTTTATTGGACATGGAACTTCTCCCATTGAGAAAATTGTATCCCTGTTATATTTCAATGAATTGTCAGTTTCAATAATACTCGAGCTGGGTGAGTGAAAGTATTTTAAAACACTCTTTGATACCAGTGCAAGTGCTTCTGGGAATGGTGCAGTTTAATATAATTACAGACATTACCTTCAAATACTACTTCAAATATTATATTTAATTAATTTATGAGTTGTACAATAGATTGACTATGAATGCTGACATTTCGTGTCTATATATAAATATACGTAATATATTTTTATTTCACTGCGATAAAACATTAAAAGGTCTAAGTATTTGTATATGAAATACATAAAAACCTTTTTCACCAGTAAAGATTTTCCACGTGGGATCTTAATCCTTCAAGCGTGGAAATTTACGATCAAAGTTGCAAATAATAAAAATCAATAGTTCTTGAATATGTAATTATATTTATTTTGTTTTAAATAAAATACTTATTGTCTCGCTGGTTTTTATCTTAATTTAAAATAAGTATAAGTATGAAAAAAAAAAAGTAAGTTCTTACCAAAAATGACCCTCTTTACCACTTTTTAATTAAGGAGGTTTAAGATTTCAAATTAATAAATATAATTTATTATTTTAAAAAGAATGTATGCAGAAATGTATGATAGTTATTCTAAGAATATATAAAATGTATCATCGTACTTCTCCACTTCTTCTAAGACTATCTTACATCGATTTAATTAATTTATTGTTTCAAATAATGGTGTTTATTTCGTGTTTTACAGCGATTTATAGTGCCACGATAATAGTACATATAATTTTGCATTTTTTTTCCTTTTTTCGCATGTAAGAAATAACTAGTCTTGTAAAAATGATGTTAACAATTTTATTTGAATAAAATATTTCTATTGAATAAACACTAGTCTTGTCACTACGGAAAGGTGTGAGAGATGGCGATTGTATCTTTATTGTATTGTGTAGTCGAGATAATTTAGTGTTTAATGTTAATCCAATGTAAACTAACTTTGTGCCTAGATTGATTAACTTAACATAGGTGTAAATTGATAATAAGTCAATTAAAAATGTATTTCTTCTGAGTTTAATGAATTTAAATAATAATAATACATATGTGTAAGTCTTGATTATGTCACCAGTGAATTTCAGTATTTTACAAGTAAACATATTATAAAATAATATGATTGACCCGGTTCTATGAATTTCATAAAACTATTATCCAAATACAAATATTTTTGCTTTAAAATGGAACATTGAATTATTATTATTATTGTAGTTGGCTCTAAAGGCCTTTCTGGTCCACGGTTGACCACACAACCATCCTCCAGGCCTCTTGAGTTGTGGTCTCCCAACAGAAAATTCAAACATTGCCCACCCATTTCATTGGGCATCGCAGGGGTCGAGTTCTCGCCGTTGGAAACATCACATGTCCTGCTCATTTCGACCTTCTTGACTTCAATATCGGTCGTTGATAAGCTCGAAGTTTATGCAGGTGTGCAATTATCCGTAACTGGTCCAAATATTCTCTGGAGAATTTAAATTTTTTCTGTGAGACTCGATTTCACATTCATCTAAATGCGGATTTTTTTTTTTTCAAATGTAGCTTGGATCCGAATGGGCTTTTTTAGGCAAAAAAGGCCACATTCCCGTTTTTTAACATTGTAATTTCCAAGATAATTTAATTATCGTTTAAAAATATTATTAAAGCTTCTAAACTCAGTTTTAAAGAAAATAAAAAATTTCTCATTTCCCAACTCATTGTTTATAATGTTTATATATATATATACACATCTCAATTTTCGCACTATAAAAATTTACATACTTTACCAAAAAATAATATTACTTACAAACTTCATTGCCAATTGTAGAATTTTAGTGTTTTGATGAATAACTTTCCTACCTACAATGTATCTAATGTTTTGTGGAATCAGTAGAAAGTAAGCAAATGAATGTCAAATATATGTACACTCCAATCTGTACTATTTTGGTTAGCCTATATAAAAGTGTCCTTAAATGTTAACTCACAAAATTAGGCCTAACCATTGCACTTCTTTATTAATTAAAAATTATTATAGTGCTTAACAAAATAAATGTTTAAGTTGTACTCTACTTACCATATACATTTATTGTTAGTATTTATTGATTTGCAATAAACTATACAATTATTATTTAACAATATTAAACAAATTGGTGTATTCATTCGGCAAACCTAACCTAACTGGAGTGAAAATTCTACCCAATGATAATATTTGTTCTTTATGTGAATACGACCCTGTAATATATTTTTAGCAAAATAGTGCATCTGCATATAGTATACACTTTTATTATAAATATAGCTAAAGTAACACAGTTGGCTATCATCACTTTACTTACTACAGCCCGGAAAAGCTCTACAGTAGATTGGCCAAACCATTGCTTTAGGTTCCTCAGCCATGATGCATCAGACCTCAAATTCCGGCAATCTTTCCCTGAATTATGAGGTGCAAGATCTCGTACTTCTCCAGATGTCTCATTACATGTACGTGATATTGAAGTTTTCGGATTTTTATTGTTTTAAATATATATTTTTTTATTCAACATACCATAATATCTTCATTCGTAACTCTTATCTATCTAACTTATTTTGAGATTTCTTCTTTAGATCCACATCTCAAATACTTCAAGTCGCCTTATCATTTCTTCGGTATATCCATGCTTCCATTCCATAAAATAATAGCGTAACTATGCAAATGCAGCCAATGCAATGCATTGGGGCCCAAGTTAGATAGAGGCCCAAAAAGTTTCTGCTCTGCAAACCATTTGTCATCGATATTATTGTGAGCATCGATACCTTACGTCAATTTAATAGTAATCCATAGCAAAAAATGGAAATATAAAATTAAAAAATCGATTCTTACATATATTATAAAAATGCGTGTAAACATTATCGATGAATACAATATATGGTAACAGTACTTCTCTAATATGTCAGGTTAGGGACCAGACCATTGCCAGTGAAAATCACATTAAAGTGAAGCAACTATTTTTTAAATTACAAGTGTTTACAAATGTCTAAGAACACTTATGTTTTTTACATGAAAGGATGAGACATATATACAGACTATTTTTTTTCTTATTATTTATTGTATAAACCATGCAGTAATTGTACATCTTATACACAATAATTGTTTAGGATGCCCTTTTTCCATTCTACATTGAGGTCTAGCATCTGACCATTCACATTCGTAATCTAAAGATGAGATCATGACTGCAGAACATCTTTTTCATGTGGATAAAGGTTGCACGAGTTTGTTCAATGCGATATTTGATTTCAACAGATACGTGATAGATACCTACCTAGATATTTAATGATTATGGAACTTATTTACTGTTTCCGAGGTAAGTTTGTGGAACTCTATAATCACATATGTGAAAATAAATCATTTGGTTTTTAATTCGACTCGTTTAATTTACTTGAGATGCGTTTCATGAGGGCATTATCAATCTAACAATTTAACTCAACAACTTGTATTTATATCTAGTGAGGTACTGCTATACAATGTTATTTGCATGAGATGAAAAGGGACAACATTATTTATTGGAATTCTGAGGAATCATTATTCGTCAATGAATAATGTTGTCCCTTTAGATCTCATCCAAATAAAATTGTTTAACTATCCCCTGCTAGATATAAATATAAGTTACAAGGCGTAACATGTCTCATCGAGTAAATTAAATAAGTAGAATCAAAAAACAAGTGTTTTATTTCCACATGATTATGGAACTACTTCACCACCTCTGGTTAATAATGTTCTCAGATTTTTACAGCTATTCAGAATCTCCAGTATTACCGATGTCAAACCTGATGGACCCTACAATGGGATCCGAAACATTGGCCAGTGAGGTTTGAGACATATGGCAGAATACCCCAGAAAAGAAAAGATCTTTGGTTTAGTTCTGCTAAGATTAGAGCTACTAATCATACTAGCCTTAGGTTGTTTTAATAATTAGTTTCACGGTCCCTAGTTAACACTAGCTCATAATCAAAACAAGGTATTTAAATATCCATCAAACAATATCAAAACACAGTGTGTTTGTAGAAATGGTGACAGTCCCAGAAATAAATATTGTCGAGTTTATATTTTGAAGGCGACCAAGGCGATAAATTGTCACGGGGTATAATAGTCAGAAACCTCTTCATTCCCAAATCATTATTACCATCAAAAAATCAGAAGAGACAACAGTGGGCTTTTAGAAATATTATAAAAATAATCAAGGAATTACAGATTCGCTTTAAGCAAGAGAAAATATGCTTTTCAAGTATATATATATCATCAAAAACATCCTAGTGTTCATTTATCACATTTTATTGAGAATCTTACTTGTAGCACCATCATTAATAGTATCAATTTGATTGTGACGTCACAGTTGTATTGCCTAATGAGTCCCAATAAGAAATTTGCTATTTTACCTTGGATACAACAATAGTAATGTCAAACAATGTAAGAGATGTGAAATATATGTTTCTAGGAATATTTTGTATAAATGTTACCTGCGCAAGATGATCGTGTGCTGTGTAGATTTTCAAAAACAACTCCTGGGTAGGAATTTGCTGATTAATAAATTCAATCAGATTGAATTATTGCGAACATGCATTTTTACACTTTTTGTTTATAATGGAATTTTTTTTGTGTAATTAAAGTAAAGTGAGTACTTGATTAAACCTTGTTCATTTTTAAAATACATGAACTAAACAACGCCACTTGGTCAATAATCCCTCGATCCCTTCAGAAACACTTCAACCGAGTTTCACTGTACATAGAATATAAAGCCACTAATAAAATAATAAAAATAGGTATTTCAATAAATTAGTTATTATGTATTTAATATTCGAGCACATTTCATATATTTTTAATAAAACAATTTGATTAATTTTCATTATATATAATACAAACATTTGATGAAATTCCAGCCAGAAATTCCAATGAAAGGTACAAAAAATAGTACATAATAGGAAAAAAATTATTACAAGCTTAAAAATATATCAAGTAAAAATCATCATTTTACATCTGAAGTGCTCCTTAATATGTTCAAACTTAGTACCTACATTATATATATATATATTTTTTTTTTAAGGTAGTGCTAAATTTGGATCAAGTCACAAGTATGATACTGATTACGAAAATGGTCAACTTGATTACGGACAAGCCATAGGTAAGAACACAGTCGTATCGAGACCGCTCCCATAATCAGAATTCTATTATAATGCAAAATAATAAATGATTTTAGGTAAAGATAAAATATTATACAGGTACACTTAGTAATCTTTGACAATAAATCTCTAAAATTCAATGTTTATACAGATATTTTTTAATACAAAATTCATTCATTAAGTATAAAGAATATTAATGAATATTAAATACATTATATATTTTTATTTAATTCTAACTACCGTGTTAGATTTTCCGTAAGAGAGCAGTGGTCGATCGAGGTCCCCAGATCACAATGCAGAGTTAGTCAACCTCTCCTCTGCCAAATCGTAAATGCCCGTAGTCGTCAAACTGGTCTTCTCTTTTACCAAACCTCAAGTGGCCGTAATCATCCATCTGCTTCTTGCTCAGTTCAATGATGTCATCATCTTCAATAACGAATCTCTCGGGGGGCCCTGGAGACAGTCTAGCCCTGTACCTCACTCTCGGGGCAAGGACTAATCCATTTCCTCTAGTGCCAACGTTACTTCCAGTCCCGCTCCCTCCATTTCCAGAGGGTCCTTGTGTATCCCTAGCTCTTGTTCCAATAATATAACACAAAGTTATAATCAGTATCATGGAAAATGTGCCGTGAAAACCCATATTCATTTTCATTTTTGTCCGTGTTAATAAAATTACTTTTTTCTTACTCGGGCACTTTTGTTTAACGAAATATGAAATATTTTTAAGGCAACATTCGATATTTACTTGTCACTGATAATGCCAACAAAATAATCTGAAATGTACATTTGTTTCACCAGTCGTTATCACTAAGAGGTTGATCTGCCGAGTGACTTCATCCGGCGAGGTTCTCTCCTTTTATGCAAACACCTCGGGGATTATTGCAAATCCCAAAGGTCTTAGTATTCAGAATGAATATTTTCTCTCGCAAATGAGACATGACAGGCTTCAAATTATGAACGTTATCATTAACATTTTATCCTTCAACATGGAGGGAATAAAAATAAAATAGCAATGCTTCTTAATGTTTCACAAAAATTAACTTTTGAATCGAAACATCAAATGAATACATAATTTAAACTCATAAATAGGTACCTACGTACTCAGTTTCTTTGAAATATTTCTATGTTGTTTTTTTTTTTAACTTGATTTATTTCCAAATTTGAAATATTCGCCGTAAATTAGATCTGTCATACTTCCGCGCCCATGTCATTCGTTAGTTTTTTCTTAATAATTTAAACAGTATAATTGGTAATCTGAGCGCAGGATTTCTAATATAATATATGTTAAAAAATTACGGTACTTATTTAGAAGTCAGTTATCTTTAAAATATCGTTTTATTTTGCTTTGTTCTCTTTCAAAAGTTGCGGCAATCCCTCGAAAAAGTTGTTGATTGGAAATGTGACAACTTTGTTATAAGAATGAAAATGAAGAAGAAAATTGATAATTATTGTATTTTCTGCTGACATATTCTAAAGCAAAATTGTATTTTTGTAATTTTTAAATAGTAAAATATTTTCATTTTCTACTTTGAATCTGCCAATATTCGTCACGAACCCTGATGGAAATTTTTCTATCTAATTTACGACTTTTCAAGATGGAAGCTGCTCGGTATTATTTCACATTCGTAACTACTTAAATATTCCCTTTATTGCAAATTGGTACAAAAGTATTATTTTAACATGGCGGAACGAGGGAGGTACAGCCTGTTTCGAAAATTGTGGTATCGATTTTTCAAACGAAATAAAAAATTTCAACAAAAATATTTTGACGCCATCTTAAATTTTCACAGATAAGAATTAAATCATTCTAAAATATCCGCGAGATGGTGTTCATGTAGCACAGCGTCAAACATATTAGAAGGTGAATTGTATCATATTTGTAGTCGAAAGTGTTGCTTATTTTTTACGTTTGTTGTACACAGTTGGTTATTTCTTTTAATTAACGAATGATATTACTTTTTTTCATTTAGAACATTTATTTTAATCCTTCTAATAAAATTTTGAATAAATAATTGTAAAATATTATTTCATCAGAAAAACAATAATTTCCCTATTGGAACCAACTAATTAATTAACACAAGCATCTAGGATAGACCACCGCACTTTTCAGTCCTGGTCCATATGCCTCGTCTTCTTTTATCAGCCTTATCTGGCATATGTTTTCGAAATCATGTAATATTATTTTTAAAGAAAATAAAGTCATGTCGAGCCTCCCGGAGCACGTGGAGCAGCCGGAGCACGAGGAACAAGTCGAACGGAGGGCTGCGCCCCTCGCGCCTCGGCCGCTGTGGGACGCGGAGCACGACGCGGCCACCATGGAGGAGCATGTCAGACAACTCCTCACGGAGCTCCAAATGAAGCGGGTAACTATTATTTATTAACGTAGCATTATGACACTTTATGGTATTACATGTTTTATGGTATTACTCATTATTTCTTCTTCTATATCCTGTTTGCGTCCATTGCTGAATATAGATACCACTCGTTGCTCTCTGCAATCCTCGGTTCTGTGCGGCCGTCCTCCATCCGTCATTTTGATATCATCAGTCTAGCCCATTTTTATGTATAACTGTTATGATAGAGAAAATAATGAAGAGAAAAACGAATAACATAAATGGAGTGAAAGGATTAAAAAATATACATAAACTTTAAACATACTAACAAGTAAAAATCATCTACAGGTGAATATTATGTTCCAGGCCGATGTTGTTTCATTTATCAAAATTTCAAGCGTAGTTCGGCCTGTGTGTGAGGTGACACCGTCTTGTTGAAACCACACGTGTTGCAATCCCAATCGACCCAATTCGGCCACCAAGAAGTTGCCTGTTGTATCCTTAAATAAATAATAATAAGATTCTGCCGGCCCACATACAGTAACTCTGCGTAGGTGTAAAGATCTTTGGTATATCAATTAAGGATTTTCAGTGCCCCAATAATGGCTGTTTCGTTTATTAACAAAACCCGCCAAATCGAAATGAGCTTCATCACTAGTGATGTTTTTTTTCCAAAAGTCAGGTTTGTGTTTATTTTAATGTTGGAGAGTGAGTCTCCTAAATGTTTTTATTTTGTGCCGTCTCGTTTCCCGGAAGGGAGTGCCTCTTTACTTCCCCTCTGCTCCCCGGCCTTGTTAATTGTATTATTTTATATTATCTTTATCTTTATGTAATGTATTGTAAATATTATTTACTAATAAAGTAAGTCAACCGGGGACAATGAGGGCAAATTTTGTTTTGTCAGCTGTGCGATATCGCACTGTCAATATGCGGGGCGCTATCGAACAGCTGCCTAATACCATTCAAAAATGTCAACCAGACGGTCCTAGGTAAGCGGTGAGTCCGCATTCATTGTTTTAATGACTTCAGCACGTTGTTGAGGCGTTAGATGCTCGATAATAAATTGTAATCAACCACTATATACGACTACCAAATGCGAATTGACAAATGTCTGTTGTCAAACAAACCAAAATGGCGGCCAAACAAAATCGCCCTGAAACATAATATTCACCCTGTATGTAATACAACACTCTCCACCTTATCATCAGTGCAAGATTGAAACACGAAAAATAAGGTCTGGTCACGGGAGTCTGAGAGAATGGTTCAACACGTCTACCTTTTTTATTCAAATCAGGGAGGGGGGGCGCCCAGAAAGGTTCACCCGAGGGCAGTACAGTGAACGTGGCAGTGGCCAGGGCCGGCACTAATGATAATGCATTGTTATCTTATTTGCTTTTAATATATAAGAGTTGGTGTTACATCGCACACCTAGATCAAAACTAAGACAACTCAAAGGGTCATTTTTCAGTGGACATAAAAATAAAAACATTTTTCTCCATTTTGTGTTACTAAAGTTATGAAACTAAATAACATTTTAGGTCATAAATATTATATAACACTATTCGATAATTTGGGCTAAGTTAGTGGCGCATATGACCGTACGTACCCGAATACAATAATGATTCTAAATTCTTGTTTTTTTTGAGTCGTCTTAGTTTTGATCTAGGCGTGCGATATGTCAACTCTTCAAGTATTTTGTATGGCGAAGTACATTTTTGCTCTAAAGTTTGTATTCCACGCGCGTCTGTTTCAGAAGGAAGCGTCCATCGGCAGCGCCGCGGCGGACGCGGAGAGCGGCTGGGCGCGAGGCGCGCGCTCGGCCCTGCGGCGCGCCGCGCTGGCCGAGCAGGGCGCGCTCTGCGCCGGCGCGGCGGCCCGGCGCCTGGCGGCTGCGGGGGAGCGGGAGGCGCGCCGGGCGGCCGAGGGCGCCCCGCGGCTGGAGGCGGCGGTGGGTGACGTCATTAATAGAAATAGTTTCCGCTTGAAATCCCATACTAAAAATTTATATGCTTTTTTACTGTTCGCAAGTTTAAGTGTTTTTAAGATTTTTTTAATCCCCTGCTTACCCAGAACCGTTTCATGTGCAAAGTTGCCATATCGTCCTACTCATTCGCCGCCAGGTTGGCATTTTTTTTTCTACTCTAATCATTACTATTTGCTGTGCCCATTTACTCGCTTGTATTTTCTTTATTAATAAACTGATTCTGCCGGAGATAATGAGGGCAACTTTTTGTTTTACTATCGACCAGCCGCCACAGTAGCATTAAAATTATGCCAACCAGGTGGCGAAAGTGTAGGACCGACATAGGAGCCTTGAGCTTATTGCATCGGTCCTGAGTAAGCGGTGGGTCCGCTCTCATTGTCACTCATTGTTTACTCTAACCACGCGCGCAGTAATGGTTACTAACAAATTGTTTTATTTCATTTTAGTATATTTAAAATCCTATTTTACGTTTGTCTTTCCCACGATTTACGTCTAAAATTTAGTAAAATTTTGACAAAAATTAAATACGCTCAACGATTAGTGGAAATCGATGAAATAGTGAACGAAAACATGACGGAAGAAGATGAAGTGTTTGTTCATCCCATCAATCCAGTTCCTACGATGCCATGAGGCATATTGGATGCCTCAAAGCATATTTTATTAGTAATGTACCACCAGAAACCATTAATTGAATTTATAATATTGAGAGAACTATTCACAAACGAGCAGCATAAACCATTGTTTGAATTTTTCAGTAATTTTGTTGTATCTGTTATTTGAATTCCCTCAAATAACATTTATTTGTTGGTCCCATCAAGAACATAAAATCGGGCCTCCGCTGTATTCTTCAATTGTCATTCTTATATTTGGTTTTGCTGTGTTGTATTCATGATCTATTTTATTCTATAATATTATTATTTTATTTATATAAATAAAAATAATATCTACTGCAGTGCGGGCAGCTCACTAGTAGGGAGACTAATGGCTGCAACGACTATACATAGGTTGAGAGGTAGGGGACGCGGAAGGGCTAGCGGCCGACTCCAGTCAATGGAGGAATTTTGTGGCGGCCGCTTAATGCGTTACCTTTTAAATCCCGCGAACGAGTTAGCGCGCCAATCTTTGCATGTCACGCCACGCCATAATCGTAATTACACGCTCTTTTAGCTTTTAACTTGCGGAGACGGGATTGAATACCTTTTACATTTGATAATAATCCCACTCTTGAAGCTGCATGAAGATCGTCCCCTTCCAGCTGCACGAGAATCGCCTGCTGAAGGCGCGCGTGCGCGACCTCGCGGCCGAGGCGGGCGAGCGCGGCTGGCGCGAGAGGTCCGCGCAGGCCGAGCGCGCCGCGCACGAGGCCTGGGCGCGCCCCGTCACGGCCGTCATCGAACGGCTCAACATCATGGCTGCCGAAATGCAGGAGTGAGTGCCTCTCCTCTCCCTACTTTCAGCAATCCTAGCTGACCATTACTAGTGTCCATTATTGCAAAATATTTCATCATGCAACTCCCGGAAAATTTCAATACCCTTTCTTCTATATCATTATAATGGTGTTCGGATCCCCCGATTACAGAAATTAAAGGAATCTCGGACTTTTCCGTGATTTATTATGGCGTGGGTCTCCCGTTGGGGGTTGCTGGGATGGACGATGCCAGAAAGAGCGGTGGCTAGGAAGACCTAACGGAGCATTCCACTGGCTTTCCCTCGTACTGTCTTCCGACCTTGACAAGGTGAATTTCTGCCGGACTGTGACCGAGTTCTGCGACTTCAACACATAAATATGACATTTAACTTCCCCTTTTGAGAGTACATGACTTATATAGCGTCTCTCCAGCTGCCTTTTGAATTCGATATGTTAACGAGTCTCTCGTCAAATTGCTACATATTGTACAGGCATGGCTCTGGTACCATGATACTGGAGCCAACCTATATTAAGTGACTGAATGTAATACTTACTTACCATCATGCCATAGAGCGCCACACTCTTCTGTCCTGACATAATTCCCGCCTCATCCGCATTCATACATCTTCTCATACAAGCTCGACGATTATTGATGCTTCTAACAGGACCATCATCCAGTATCTGATTTACCTGATCATGCCAAGTCTTCCGCGGACGTACTCTACTTCTTCTGCCATCAACACTCGTGTCATATATCTTTCTTACCATTCTCTCCTCATGCATCCCGTTCCATCTGACCAAACCAAGTGATTATTTCGTAATCTTACTCACTATACTAAAATCAACTTTACATTCTTTCCTTATTTCTTTATTCTCTACTCTGTCATAAATGGATCTGCCACATACACGCCTAACTGATCTCATTTCCACTGCATTTAGTCTACTTTCGTTCCTCTTCTGCCTGCTCCAGACCTCACTTCCATGAATCAGTATCGATACCAGGACTCTTGCTTGTCTTGCTTTAGTTGACAAGTTCCCATTAGTTATAATTCCATTCAAAGCGCCTTTCACTTTATTCCCTGCAGTCACCCTCCTTTCGATATAATTCTCAGCCTTTCCGTTTCTATCGAACATACTTCCCAAATACACAAACTCATCTACTTGTTCCAAACATTCATTACCTCCAACGGTGTCTCGCTTTCTTCTTCTCGAATACCATCACTTTCGACTCTCACTGTATGTAATAATGACCAAATATAATAATTGAGCCAAAAATGTTGACTGTGAAGTTAACTAGTTAATTTAAAATATATTCCAAAAAAGCTTCGAATATTTTGTAAAATATTGCACGCGTAAACTCTCAAAACGATTCCGGTAAAGGACGGAACCCGCAGGGTTTCCTTTATGTATAGATTTCAATCACATTTTTCTAAAAAACTGATCTAGATTAAGTTCTGATCCGACATCTTGTTTCAAATGTGAATCTCTTTAAAATAATTGTCGTCGGTCTCTCAAGTGCGCGGTTTGTGTTCGCTTCGCGGTCTCAGGAGGCAGAAGCGCACCGAGAGCTGCGTGATCCGCCTGGAGGATGAGCTGGAGGCCGAGCTGGCCGTGAGGGCCGCCCTGCTGGAAGACAAGAGCCGCCGGGAGGCGGTGGAGCAGCAGCTGCGCGACCAGCTGCAGCGCGCCGCTGACCACGTCGCCGAGATGGCCTGTGAGTATTCCGTATCGGTAATTACCACGCGAGACTCCGCGTTCAAACGATTGTTTTTATTTTGTACCCAAAGTGAGGTTTGATGAGTAAATATTATTCGCATGAACCTGTCTCGATATTTTCCGAAGAACTGGGGTGAACGGGAGGCGGCCTCCGCGTGGCAAATGCAGGCACCGGACGTTTTAAAGTTAGCCTCAATTTTTTACATAATCTCAGTGGCGTAACTAGTTAAATTGAACCCAAATGCAAAATAGAAAAAAAGAGCCATGTAAGTACATATCAATTGTACATAAGATATAACAATATTAAGTTTTATGCGGTTTTTAGTAATAAGAATATAATTTGAACGAAGCGTTTTTATTTACTTATTTTCGCATGCAACTGAAACAAAAACATTTTTTTGCAGAAAATTTGGCTTTTCAGCGATGACCTGGTTACTAACCCACATATAGCTGGCTATTGTTGTGTGCACCGATAATGTTTACACGTATTTACGTCATTCACATAAGAAATGGTTTCAAAAATATTTTTTCCATTTCTTTCTGTGGTGTATTTGTATATACTGGGAAAAGTATCGATACCAAAAGTAAGCACGAACCTTTTGGGCCCCTACCTTATATGGGCCTCGATGCGTCTCATTGGCTGTATTGGTTTAATTACGCCACTATATAAACTATACACAGATCCAGTGTCCGACTGAAGGTCAGTTTTTGGCCGAAGCCGAAGCCGATTATTCGGCTTTTACCATAACCAATCGTACATTGAAATCTTAGAACACCGATTAGATAGCATACATAACATTGCAGTGTTGATAATAATTGTTAATATATCCATTCAATGAATAAATTGCACTTTTCCGAAAATGATAAACTCAATTATATTTCATCCGTTTTCGACACTTTTCGGCGGCTAAATACAAAGCTTTGGAACCTTCGGCAAATTTTAGCCGAAGCCGAATGTGCAGCCGAAGCCAAATCCGAAGCTTCGGTCGGACTTTACACAGGTCATCTGTTTTATAATTTTATAACAAAGCCTATGACAGCCTCGGCTGCAACATTTCCTTGTAACTGCGAATATGTTACGCTACTTATATCAATACGTTAATATGCAGTCCGAATGTGTAATACAAATTAAATGCATCTATAGATAAACTCAATTTATCGAAATAATATTTTAGCTGCCACCGGGATTCGAACCAGGATCTCTTCCTGCCCGGGAAGTACGATAACTAAATACTCTACGTCAGTACCAATTTTCGAACTCATATGTTGCAGCTATTTCAAATTCATACATCTCACATTCTATTTACATTTATAATCTTTATTTTTACTATATCCATGTTTACTGTGCTATTTGTCTATGTCCAACAAGTTTATATGCTTTTGTCTATGATTAATATGTTACTTTTAATGGATGATGTAAATTTGACCTAATAAATAGCCCTTCAAATACGCCAAAGCAGCTGAAAAGAAAGAAATAATGTAACTTTAACAATAAAAATTTCGTTACTTTGAGAGGAACAGACATAAGAGTTAGCACTCTCATAACAGTCCCGGGCAGGAGTGGGTTCTTTTCAGATCATCTCGATATTCTACGTATTGCATTGTCTAATATTCCTAAAATTTCAGGATTAATTTTTCTAATCCCGGGATTCATAAATACTGTAAACCGGTACGGAATATCGGTATTGGATTCCCTACTCCTGATGTTACTTTTATATTCCTGATGTTACTTTAATATTCCTGATGTTACTTTAATATTCCAAGTGTTGTATGTGTTTTCTAGCAATGATCGGTGCCCTACAAGCCGATAGGGCGGCAAGTGATGTGAATTAGTGAACTTTCACGAGATATCCCTCTCCACAATTATTTTATTTATTGTGAATACCCAGAAGGAGAATGACCACAATTTGTTTATTAATTATAAATGTTTTATTGAATTATTCTCAATATTTAAGTGATGTAAGATTGACATATTTTGTCACTTAAATGCTTACATAACTGATATTATTACGTAATTGAATCTATTTTAATTTTTCACCCCCGTACTATTGTAAAAAATATATTTTGTTAAAAGAACTGAATTTTTATTTTTATTATTGTACAAATATATAAATATTTGCTAATAGAAGAGAAAATAACATAAGTATATAACGAATTGTGTGGAACTGTGGAACGAAAGGTGAGAAACTCCTCATCATCGGGATGGTTGATGGGGCGCGAGCGACAGGACGGTCTCTTGCAAGATGTATAGATAAAATAAAAGAATGAACAGGATTTTCTTTAAACGCTGCGATCAACATGCCGGAAGGTATGTTGATGCATTACAAGCCCGGAAGGAAAGGAGACAGGGGTGGGATGGAGGGGGCTCGGAGGGACTCGCGCGAGCCCCTTTTTAGATTAAAAAATAACAATATTCTCAGACCAAATCAGTATCGTCTGACTTTGTTGCCTTTTGAAATTTCACATTTATTTCGGATGCGTAACAATGCTAAAAAATCGCCGTGTTCTTAGATGTTCAACGCAACATTTTTGTGAACGATTATCCTTCATACTTCGCACGTGCACATTTTTTTCCCGTTTTGAGAAGGATAGTTCCTAATATTTGTTACTCTGTTCCGTCATTTACTAAGGATATCAATCCAGTGTTCTGTTTTAAAACATGGAAGAAAAGAATAGTATTTATTAATATTAATTATTTTACGATATATTGTGTATTGTTACATAATATAAGTATATTAAGTAATATTCGATTGCTTAAATAACGATTGCGTATAATTATATAAGAGTGATAAAAAATCTGCCCCTTCCCCGGAACACCGCGAATAGCTCTGAAATTAAGCGAGCCCCCTGTTAAGGTATTAGCAGCCCGTATTGTAACACCAAGTTTCAAGCGTATCGAGGTACCATGACGCTCGGCATTGAGCACGCGCTGAAGAAGAGAATATCTTCCCAGCCTCCAACTCAAAATGGATGACTTATGTTGTCATCTGTTACGGAAATGTCTTATATAGTTCATGTTTTGAATAATCAGGAAATACCTTAGATACTACGTATATATTTTATCTCAAATATGTTTGTACCTACGGTGAGTGGACAGTCTCCGGTTGTGTTGGGTGGGCGCGAATAATAATCCGGTCCTTTTAAGGGCGACCCATCGGCCTTGTGTTATTTCTGCTCGGCGCGCTGCCTCATTATACATTCTGGTATTTTATGAACTTTAAAATTCAATCACAATATTCATGTCTACGTCATTATTACGTAGGCAGTTATTTTTCCGCAACACTGATAAATGGCGTGAGCATACTTCCGGTTCCTACAAAGATGGGCAAAAGATCGCTTTAACAGCTGCAATGTATATAATATATCACACCGTCAAGCCTTACTCTTATTTTCTAATCTTTATATTAGGTTATTTCGAAAATAATGGCCAAGTTTAATATTATACAATTCTTTGCTGTAAAATTCATTTAATTTGCTTTACTAGCAGAAATTTCTGTAGTTTTCCCTGAAATTGTACAAACGGTGTTCTTAAGTATCAATTTTGTATTATACACGTATATCTAAATAATTATTCTTTGTCATTCCATTTAAAGACATTCTTGAAAAAACTGAGATCATGTTTTGACGTCAACATTACGAACATATATTTGACAGATGATTGATTACGCAAGATGACAGATAATCAATATACTTGCCAGTCGGAAAAATCCACACGATTTCGCTAATATATGTTTTTTCTTACTTGTAATGAAGACAATATATACTTCATTTTAAATTGAATATATATTTGCGTACTGTTATTGAATATATAAAAGAGAAAACATTTAATTAATGTTAACTAAGAGATAATAAAAACGCGTTCGACATATTCGCTACTTTGGTATTTTTTATAATGGATTGAAAAAAAAAAGTAATTTTTTTGCATCAATTTAAAGCATTATTCATCTTAAAACACCGCGCACCCAAGAATGGGGTGAAGGAACCACTTCTGAACGAACATTGCGGGGTTGCTTTTAAGTTAGTTGTTTTACGTAGACTTTAAAGTTTAATGATATATTACGTGATTATTGTATTTTCTCGTTCTCCTAGACTACCTACTGAGAAAAATTTTATATTTTAAATTTGGCATTCAATAAACATATATATTTATATCGCGGGTGACCTGGAAAAGTTTATGGTTTGTGCAGGGCCTTTGAAAATAACTATGCTTAATTTGTTTATTGTTAATATTGTACAAAGAACAGACAGATATTATTCAATTGGATATCTATACAGACAATTTTATGGTTAAATAAATGTGAATTAATTGTGACTATACTAAACTACAGCGGCCAGAGTAACTAACCTCAGTAAAATGCAGCCTCTCTAAAGACTTCCGACCAATCTTTGATACCGGCACACAAATATACGAATATTATTTAAACAATAAAAATAAATGACTTATAAAAACAACCTTACTGGTGATTTTATTAAGCCTTTTTATTAAATTACACTTTTGGCATTTTGTATCCAATTCTTCCTAGAAAACACAAAGCGTCAGGGTCCAATCATAGCAGTTACGTCATTCCGACCAATTTTTTCAATACTCTTTTACTTCAATTTTTCATTTTTTAATAATAAAGCTGACGTTTGTATGAAAAACATACGAAGATCATTCTCTTCAAAGGGAATAATTAGCTTTATCTACAAGAGATTTAATCACTTTTCTATATTATTTGTAGTTTTAATATTTTCACTATGAAGTTTTTACCTCAACACACTAGTTTCAATTTTATAGTCAGTTTTGTTATATTTTAGAAAAATTACTAAACACCCAAAATATCATTCCCTCACTATTCACCAGTAGGAGGTTGAAAACAATGACTACATCCTGATTTTACTGTTACCAAAACAAAGAGGTTATTTGTCTACTTTAAAAATATATACATTAGAATATTTAAATGTGTAAATTTCTACTGTCAGAGTGCGTTACGCGCCATGACAATGTAAAGCTACCATTTTGAATGCCTTGTTGTGTGGCTACTGATCAGTGATCTCTGTTAAGGTTTATTTTAACCTGAGAGTTTAAATTGACCATCATTCCCTCACCTGGTGTATTCTATATAAAGGTATGTATTATGTTTCTTACTCATTACTTATTTTACATAAATAGTATTTCTGTAAACTTTAACCTATGGAGACAAATGCGTGGCCATAACCTCAAACGAAATCAAGTTAAAATCGTCATTCCCTCATTATTAAGGAATGACATAAGTCGAGTATGACGATACCCTGTACCCAGGAGAGGTATTATCAGTGGGGAATGGTATGGTAGAAGTGAATGCCATGACACCCCTATGTGAAATTTGCAAGTTAAGAAAGATATTAACGTCTATTCTATTAAGGATGTGATAGCCAAAATTGTTCCACCAAAACTTATTGACAATTGTGGCAATCAGTTTGTGTTTCCAAATTATTTTATTTGTATATGGTATTCCCTCATGCCTCATTCCCTCACATTATTAAAATTTATTTTTCCATGTAAACACGTGAAAGTGTCATTAACGATCTCGTGTTTTACGACAGATGGCTATTGTATGATGTTATGTAATTGTTGCAACAACAAAAAAATCATATTAAATAATAAATAAAAAATTTCATCTATATCTAAATTTGTCTAGTTTGCTGAGAATGACCCACGAATTAAATGGATTTGGGACCTGTTTGTTTTGAACGTACATTTTTCAAATATGAAACACACAAGTTTATTTCAATTATCAGAAATTTGAAAATGTAACACTACAATGTTGCTATACTTATAGGTAAGTGTTTTTTTTTATATTATTATATTTTTTCACGTTTTAAAGAAAACATTTGTATTGCCATCCGGCTTTTGTTTCGATTGCAGAAAATATTTTTCATTTTCTCAAAACGATTTTAGTGTGATGCAGTCTCATATTTTTTTTGAAAAAAAAATTTAAATTCTTGCATCATACAATAGTTTCATTAATCTGTTAATCGGCCTTGAATATTTTATTGATTCGCTAATGGATACTAACATTCTCATTGTCATATCAGAGCATTCAAAAAGATCGGTAGATATTTTAATAATTTACCAACTGCATCACATCAGCCGCTGAACTTGTATTGAAGAACCCGGCCCTGGGATCGTATGCTAATCACGCCCCAGACTTTGACAGTTCGGCATTTTGAAAGCGAAAACACGAAATTATGGAGAGTTTGCTTAAGCAGGCGCTTAACAATGTCACTTTTTACGTCAGCTGGGTTTATTTAGCCCGACAGAATTTTACGTCAATATTTCAACCTACTGAACTGAACAATAACTACAGACGCATGTGGCAAGTGTCCTTAATGATTTGTCATAATTACAACGTCAAATGCAAAATGTAATCTACAATTAATGTCAGTTTGATTCTGTTGAGAGATACTTCACTGGTGAATTACACCAAGGGCATGAATGATGAAGAACAATAAACACAAGGTACGTATTTGAAAATAAAACATTTGTTTTTTGATTCTACTCGTTTAAATTACTTCAGACGCGTTTCGCCTTGCAAGGACATTATCAATCTAACAATTTTAACTCAACAATTTGTATTTATAACTATAATGGGGGACAGTTATACATTTTATTTACACGAGATGAAAAGGGTCAATATTATTCAATGTAATTCTGAGGATTTCCATCGAATGGAACAATAATATATAATACTATTAAACACAACTTCTGGATCTATCTTTCGTGCAACAACACTGTATATCATATATCTATCAACATTTGTAAAAACCGATGTACATTGATGTTACAGGGGGGGTCTCGTATAAGTTACAGGTGAAGTAAGATTTTTTTTAACTTGATAGTTCTTTGCATATATTATTCCATCGTTGTATAATAGGTATATACAGGGTATAACAGACCTAGTCCACAATATTGTATGGGTGAATACACGACTAAATTACGAGTCAAAAATGTTCAAGGAATGTGACCCTAATCTCAACCATGGTCAGAAATATAAGAATTTCAAAATCGTAATTATGCGATTATTTCGATTAATTGCAATATTTTATTGATTCAAAATTGTATATTGAATGCAAAAAACTAAAGGTCATCGATTTTCGAGCGGCTAGACTATTTTTTGTTAGGTGATTTAGGGCCTGAAGCATAGATATAGATTAATAATGGACAAATTTCGCAAATATTTATTGCTATGTACATAGCTCAACATGGTTTCGTAACAATAATATTTTCCGTAACGGTGTAGATTTTGCACATATTCGTTGAACATTTTCGACTCGTAATTTAGTCAGGAATGCACCCATAAAATGTGGACCTGTTATTCCCTGTATATATTGTTTTATCGTATTTTTTGCTTTTTTATATATTTTATCCCTACTTGGCTCGTGTCAATCTGTTTCTGTACACTCGTCCAACACTGACCCGCAGAGCATAGTTAGCTTATATTAGTGTAGGTATACCCACCGTAACATGTCATCCGTTTTCTTTCTGCCTGTTTCGTCACACAAAAAAATATATATATACAATTTTTTTTAAAGTTACACTAATAATTTATTAGGGTGTGGGTCTCCCGTTGGGGATTGCTGAGATGGACGATGCCGGGAAGAGCGGTGGCTAGAGAGACCTAACGGAGCATTCCACTGACTCTCCCTCGCACCTCTTGCTACCTGCACAGGGTGAATTTCTGCCGAACTGTGACGGAGTTCTGCGACTGCAACACATAATTGGGGATGCATGATCTCTATAGCTTCTATCTAGCTGCCTTCTGAATTTAATGTGATAACGAGTCTCACGTCAAATTGTACAGGTGTGTATGGCTCTGGTACGATGATACCGGAGCTTACCTATAATGGTATTAAGATGTTAATTACTGAAAAAAAAAGTAATATTAACGAAACAACTCTCAAAACGATTCGGGATAGGGTGTAAATAAATAGATATTATAATAATGTTTAACGTTAAATTACACAATTTAATTAAATAATTACAAGTACAAATTTGAGTGTCCAGCATATTTCCCAATTCTGTGAGGCTCATTTCATTAAGCCTAGGAGTTATATTTTTGATTGAATTAATATTTTTGGTGTAGGTATATAATACGATCGAGCTTGAGTCACCGGTGCCGTGTCAATCTGCTAACAGTACTTTGTAACAAGTTAATGTTATTTAAACAGCTTCACGGAAATATTGTGTCGCACCCGCCGGTAAAAAAAATATTTTGCATTTGAATGTAAATACACACCTGTTATGAAAATACATTCATTTTTAGCAAATACTTCACGATTATTTGAATAATTCCCAAGCGTTATTGAAATAATCGACAAACAAATCAATATATTCAGTTGTGAAAATATTTCATAAAAAAAAACATTAACATAAAGTCTTGGTTTAGTTTGGATCTTAAGTTAAATTCTAACGTATGTAATTCTTCTAAATCAATAATGAAAACTTTTGATGATGTGGCCATCTTCAAACTACATTTCTTATACCAACACGATCTGCTGCACAGGTTATATTGATGAATCATATTTGAGTAATTTAGTTCTTCAGAGAACTTAGGTACGTGAGAGCTAAACCGTTTATAAGCAAAAACTGCCATTTATTTAATGCTGCGCAACTGTGCAACAACGTCCCGTACACAGTGACAGGGCGGTGCCGCACAGCTGTCAACACAAAATTGCCCTCATAGACCCCGAGAACTTCCACTTTATTGAGGTATAAACTAAAACATATTAAACATATAAAAAAGCAAAAACAAAAATAAATAACATTAATAAAAACAAATAAACGTGTGTGTCTTTAGTCGGGGAGTAGAGGGGAAGATGAAGACACACTCCCGATAGGGGAAAAACGACAACACAAAAACAAAAATAAACACAATCTGACTCGCAATCAGAGCAGATTATAGCACAAAAAAAAACTATAAACTATAAAAACAGATTGATACAAAACAGCGTCATTCATTAATTATGTAGATATGTACAGCATACTAAGTTGGGGGGTTGTTGCTAAAACCATATCAGAACCAAGGCACAGAAAGCGGTAGCAAGAGACATATACAGGTACTGTGCGGAGCAATTTTTTAGGAATATTCGTATACTGAATGTAAGAAAAATATATATGCACCAAGAGAAAAGAAAAAAATGCTACTCTTGACTCACTGGTGTGATTGTGATTGGTATTCGATAATGTCAGTGATTGAAAACTGTGACTCAAATCACAGTTTCATTACTAATGCACCTACGCCGCACAATATCACATTATACGAAATAAATAAACAAAAAAAACATAATTTTTAGCATATTTTATTATATTATTAAAACTTCATTTGCATAATATCATCACAAAGATAATGAAAACGCTAAAAAAATTCGGATAAAATTCTAAGGAAATATGCGTAAAACGTTTTGGCAGAATCTACTAGATGAAAATTTTTGTCTCAAATGCGCACGCGCCAAATCACGGTTCACAACTAAATGGTTTATTTACGCATGCGCGAAATCACGGTTAACAATCACAGATATATCAAATATCAACACTGCACCAGCGTGACAGGTCACAGTTTGAACATGTATAATCACGATATTCAATCACCGATAGTGAGTGTGACTCAAAGATATCAGTGATTGACTCGCGGTTTGTGATTTTGAACTCATCACTACATGCACCCACTATTGGAATAGATCACAAATAATACCACACTCCATAACTTGCTGATCGTACCTACTAACCAGACACTTCATAAGTAATTTATTTATTATTGCACATGTTCCTGATAGTGAAACCTTCAATAGTTAGATCATAGTTACCAATCATCTTTTAAATCTACTACAATCACAGTGACAATAATGGTTTAAATGACAGTTTATCATTTCTAGTTTCTAGCTCCTAGGCTTTACAACAGAATTGAAAGGGCTAATAGAAGGGGTTCGAGGGAAATCGGACCGGTGATGTAACTGGTTGGGATGTCTTGATCAGTACGTTTAAGGACTGACTGAGACATGTACAGTTAGTTTTTCAATTCGTCTTACATTACTGCATATCTAGATTTTGTTGCGTTTCTTTAATCGGTAAAAATTTATTTGATCTTTATTTATTTTTTTACCTTACCTACTTAATTTTAACTTGGTAATTGAGTTTCCCATGAACGAGTCATTTACTGGTGCAACCGCTCGGACGATGTGCCGTATTTTCTTTACCAAAAAAGAGGTGAAAAGTGAGGTAAAAAATAGCCTACGCTTGAGCTTTCTAAAATGGGACAGACTTGGGTGACGAGGATCGAAGTCCAGACAATTGAACACTAGCGAGCGTTTTACAGTTAGACCAAACGAGTGCCCGTTTTGTGTTTTCTTTCAACAGTACAGTATAATGTGGTCTTATGGTCTTACATTATATTATCTACCTTGTGAGAAAATGATATTTTATAAAACCTGTGAAGAACTGTCCGGGTATTAACATCGCCTGACTTTGGTAGACTAATCCGCCCCCAAGCATTTGATTCGTTTATCGTTAGCCATTAGTGAGCCAATTAGAAAGTTAACGTTGTAAACAAACCAGTTAGGCTGTATCCGCTAGCCAAATTTTCGATCGCTAAATGGCACAGATCCAGTGATTTCAGATTTCAGATCAAAATAACAATAAAATAAATTTTAATTATAAATTATTATATTTATTGTTAATAGTCAGATGTCGGTTGACTGGGATAAATGCTGACGGACAAGCAGCAGAACAAAAGGCAAATTCTATTATACTATACGAGAAAAGCTGGCCACTGAACCCTGGTTTTGGGACTCGTCTCAGAAGAAAAGAGATATCTATCATTTGTCATATGAGGATTGGTCACACGTTCACTGCCGTATTCTTAAAAAAAATTAGAATAAAGGACTCATCTCTTTGCGAATGCGGTCTTGAGGAAGGCGATGTTGACCACATATTAATTGCTTACCCACTCCTACATGCGGAACCAATTTATCCTATCTAATTAAACTACATATCCCTCAATAGCCTCTCCTCAGGTTTATAGTATAATTATTTTTTCACTTTTCTTTCGCAATTGGTCTTTACTCTCGCACGTCTGCATTCTTTGTTTTGGCACATTGCAAGCATTGTGTTTCCCAATAATAACTGTTAATTTAATTGTCTGATAAGATTGTCATTGGCGAGAACACTGGTAACGGTGAAAATCCAAAAAGAAGAAGAAGAAGTCCATTTAAATGTACTGACTCGTATTTAGGTCGATATGTGACTTTTTCTTTCTGGGTGTTCATTTTTCAAGTAGAAAACAAACACATCTATTTCTGTTGTCATAAATTTGATAAATTGTAGATAGGTAATCATTTAAATTATGACTTATATACTTTGTTTATACCCGTTCAAAGGAAAGCTTTTAAATGGTAATACATAAATCGCGCGTGATTTAACATTAGCGATGGTAAACCGATACGTGACTGTTATTGGGTCAATGATTGGTAACTGAGACTTAACGATGATTGATAACTAAGATTTATACGTCGGAGACTTACTTTCTAGTGTACCAGTCATTTCTAGAAGAATTACGTTAATCAGTTATCAATCAACGTTACAATCGAACACAATCACAGTCACAATAATAGTTAAAATAACGATTTTACCATCACTATCTAACATGCTCCGCATGCCTGGCCACTGGCTACCGGATACTGGATCTTCGAGGGCACCACACTCCGAGAGGTGTCACAAGAACCGCCAAACACTATTGATACCGTATTTGGTAGCCCGTCATCAGTGAGCAGAGAGCTTTGTCGCCGTCTACTTTACTTTTTTCAAATGCATAATGATAAAAATTTCTTAGATGAAATACAGTTCATCCGAGAAATAATTTATTGAAGTGGACCAGTGGAAAGATTCCACTGGATACAGATCATTATTGATAAGGTGGGCAAGGAAACTTACGTTAAAGAACGGTTAGGCAATGTGGAAATAGACAACAGCAAGCTAAGCAGCAAGTTCTTCCAGCTCATCGAGGTACTGCGAAAAATGAGATCATATTGGGCCGTGTCTACAGAAGAGATTTCGACATTTCGACAATCTCTGAAACGGATATTATGCTCCCATGAAATTCTTTAGATATAACTCTCGGCTTTCGTAGTACATCATATACTCACGTTTATGGTTGCTGTACGTCAAATGTCAGTCCATTGATCATCGGTATTCCCTTCGTCTGTTAACTTTGTAGTTATATATTTTATTTATTTCATATTGTTGTATGTACATTTATTATTTTAATATCTACCTCACTGGGCTTCGCTCGTGCTAAGACAAACATTTTACATTGTTAATCAATAATCATATTATACATTGTTGGTTCAGAAAATATAAATTTAGAATAATTAAAGAAGGGAAATGAAATTTGTAAATAACAAAAGAAAGAAGGAAATGATGCAATATTTGAACATGAAAAATATGTGAGACAGTACCTAAAATTTGTAAAGATAATACACGTTTGTTTTCAACGAGAATATGATTCTAGGTGACGTTTTGCTGTCAAATCGAACGACGTGCACCGGCTTGAGTTTTAGTCTCTTTCAACTAATCTGAAGCTGATGTTGAGATTTATCACATCGTGTCTCACTCCACGGACACGGGCTATTTATGGTAGTCTTTGAAATTTATACTTGGACCCAGCGTCGTTCTCGTCTCTCGTTTTGCATGATATTTTGGTTTTATCCCTTCGGCTTCAACGGCTTCTTTAATTAATAGTAGCATGGTGCAGTGTATAGTCGTGCAGTCCGGAGCGTAGGTAGGTACAACGTACAGCGTTCGCACGAAACCGTTCTTACCGTATTTTTAATTCTAAATTAAAACAATGCCTGTGTGTGAAATGTGAATAGTCAAGTGTGCGTGACGTAACACGCGGCTGGCCTTTTTCTTAACAATGGTGAAGAAAGTTGATGTTGCGCCACACAATATATTACCGTTTTCACAAACAAGGAAAGAGTAATGGTGAAAGATTTAATAATGAAAAGGTGAGTACCTACATGTATCATGATTCTTTTCTCCTATTAATTATTCGCTATTCAAATCGACGGTAGTAGGTTAACGTGGTTAAACTTTGCGTTGCGATGTAAAAAAAAACTGTATTTCAGTATAGCACATCAATATACATTGAAAATGATAATGTGTGTAATTGTAACTGAGATTTATCCATGATTGATGACAAAGGTTTAACAGCTGGAGCTTAACTTTCTAGTGTACCAGTTATTGCTCAAAGAATTACGAATAATCAGTTATCACAATCACAATCACAGCTACAATAACGATTTAACTATCACTAGTATAATATATATAAATATAATATCCGTCCGAACTGAACGCAAATATTGCAAAATCTAATAATTTAGTTCTGATTTATAAATGAAAACGAAACCGGAAGATGAAATACCGTGAGCCGATTTCCTCGCACCTGGATCACGAAAATTTATATGATCATTTTCCTCTACGCAACAAGACAGATGCTCTGGAGATGTGGTGCCGACGGCGCATGCTTCTATGCCCGCGAACAGCTCACAAAACTAGCACGTCTATGCTGTAAGACGAACGGGACGATGGAGCGACTGGTCGTATACGGCCGTGTCGAGGAATCTAACTCCCGCGGCTGATTCCCAATTAGATGGTGGAACTCGTGAGATCAGCAACTGGTGTCAGCTTCTAGGGAGCCTGCAGGTGTGCCGCAAGTCGATACAGGTGGATAACATGTCTCAAAAGGGGACCGTGAGCTATCTAACTTCTTAACTTATAAATACTAATAAAATGAGACGCGCGCTTTCACAGACAGTACAAAGGCGAAATAAAATCCTGGTTAAAAAAAACTAACATCGAGCATACGTTCATAGCATGGTCACCACTTCAATACGGAACACCGCAGTGTCAATGTGTGTTCTACAATAAATATATATGTGAGAGTGAGCACGGCAAGACCTCAGCCTTAACATGTGTGTGTTTGTGTTTCACCAACCTAGAACATCTGTTGTTAACTATAACTTATTTGAACTAGCAAACTCGTTGAAAAAAAATGTGTATTATTTTTACAAATTTCAGGTATTGTCTTTATTTTGCTGGTTATACGTGCAATTTGTATTTGCTGAACCAACTATGTATAATATGATTATTGATTTATAATGAAACAAATAAATAAATGTTTTAATTAGAAAGATATATATATATATATAATGCGCCACCGGGATTCGAACTTGGATCTTTTTCTAAGCCGGGGAAGGTGCATTATCCAACTATACTACAGCGACATTATTTTTGAAGACAAATTTTCGAACCCATATGTTACAATCCATTATCGTACAATATAACATTTCTGAAATATTATTTTTTTAAATCTGAAATCGTGTGTTGCCACGGGTTAATCGTCTAGTTAGAAGAGAATATCGTGTTACCTTTTATATTCATTCATAATGAAATATGAAGGCATACGAGTGTGCAGCTAATGCAATATTATTCGACATTGGATTGGATCCAAGGTTTTTTACTCACAGCCTTTTGCGTGGGAAACGCAAAACAGTTTCTCAAACAAACAATGATTCACTACACGATGTGTAATACTAATATTGTCATTCAAAAAATGTTGTAGACGATATTATGAGACATTCTTTCACGGAAAAATGTACATACACTAATTATTATTCTTCTTCTGGTGACGCGTCCGTATTCAAGCGTAGGCTTCTGCCTGGTTGCAGCACCGCAGACTGCATTCACGATTTTTTACAAACTGATGTCTATCTTTGGAATCTTGGTTCAGCTCCTCGACTCCCGAGGTCGGACCGTTCGACAGTAACTTCTAGTTTCTTTCTAATCGACCAATATTTACCTTTCTATTTTTATTTGAATAATTTTATGTAGGGAGTGATATTTTGGTCCACAAATTACATTTCTTATTTAATCATTATCGATATTTATGGAATTACCTGAAAATTACCAAAATTACCTGTAACGACTCGTGTACAAATTTAAGCCCAAAAAAAGAAATCAAATATCTCGGTGTAATTATTGATCAAAATTTAAAATGGCACAGTCACATTAACGAATTAGTGAAAAGAATAAGAAAATGTATTTATATATTCATAAGATTAAGGAACATTCTAAGTATAAATAATTTTAAAAAGGTATATTTTGCTATTGTTCACTCACTACTCCAGTATGGAATAATTGGGTGGGGAGGAGCATACAACAATATAATGAACTCAGTAAAAATAATACAGAGAACAATTATTAAAGTGATATTAAAAAAAAAAATCAACTTTTTCAACACTTTTTTCAAAATTCCCAGTTCCCAAAATAGAAAACATTTACAAAAAAACCTCGATTAATCAACTAATTAAAGAATATAACACTAGAAAATTTGAAACAAGCACATCATTAAGGTTTAAAAATAACTTTAAAATCCCTAAATGTAACACCAAACACTATCAGCAAAATTCTATATATTTAGGGATAAAAAATTTCAATAGCCTCCCTACACAAATTAAAGAAATAAAGGATATAAAAGAGTTTAAAAAGAAACTAAATAAACACTTCAAAAACACATAATTGGACAATAAACAGTATTACAGAATACTTCAGAAGCACACAAATGAACAATGAACAGAACATGTAAGGTATTATATAAAATTGTTGTAGTGTAACTCCCTCTCCAAGCACAAGAGCTGGTCTCTTTTTTGGAGAGGTAAGCGAAAAAAAAAACCATGTATGTATGCAACCATATGATGTATGTAACCATATATTAAAATTGAATTTATTTTGCCAATGTATTTCGCTAAATTAAATAAATAAATAAATTTTTAAAAATGGAGGTTTTCAAAATCTTTCCATAACTCGTTATGCATTCATCTGTAGCACCTCTCGAAGGCCTCCAACTATTTCACGTCTGCCGCCGTGTTTCACAGCCATGCAAACAGAATTGTAGGGAGAGTTTGTAACAGCTGTGAATGCTCCTCATTTTCATGAAGGCACTTCTTGACATACAGTTCTTATCAAAGTATATATATCCATGTCGGTCTTTCATGACTGAGGATCGCAATCTCCATAAACTCTCGCCCTTTTGACTATGCTCCTCCACTTTTCTTGGCATCCTGCATATTTTAAGGCTGTCACTAGAGAAGTTCCTTTTCCAATTGGTCGGTCCAACATGTGGGGGATTTTCATCTTCGTCCTTCGACGTGGCCTATCACAACAAGCTTCTCCGAGCTATCTTCCCTTCTCGCAAGATGCCCAAAAAATTGAAAGATTCGTCTCAAGCAAATGGCAGAGTCTGTCTTTAATCTTCAGTTCCTGGAGAATGGAGACATTCGTGCGTCTCGCCGTCCATGGTATGTGCAACATGTGTCTCCAGCACCACATCTTAAAAGCATCAATTCGTCTTCTCTCCCTCGCTTTCAGGGTCCATTATTCCACACCACACAAAAATATAGAATACACCAGAGACTGTATAAGCCTGACCTTCGTTGTCTTGAAAACACCGCGATCTTTCCATATTTTGCCAAGTCTGGACATAGAACTTTTCGCCATACGCATGCATCGTTTAATTTCTGGCTCGCAGCTACCGTCATCAGTATTTTGGACCCGACATCTTTGACAAATTCAAGGTCTGGAAGGGCATCATCTGTTGGTGAGAGCTGGTTATGTCTATCAATTATCATTAGCTTTGTTTTTTCCTTATTAATCTCTAGGCCCGATTGTCTACTATCTTCTTCAATGCGACAGAGTAGTGCAGCCATTTCTTCTTCATCATTAGCGATCAATACTGCACCGTCCGCATATCTGAGATTGGAAATTGTGCTTTCTTGGAGTGTGCTCTTAATGGAATTCTCGCCAGATATGTTCAGCACGTGCGCGGGTTTCTCTACGGACAAAACTTAAGTTTCTCGAGAGTCTAATAGATGGTTTCTTGAGCATTCATCGTCCTAACTCCATATACCTTATGGTCAGGAAAGACGATAGATCTATTGAATTTTAGTCAACCTATTGGTGTTGCTGTTCTGCAATATCTATTTAATATTGCCCATTGCGGTTCTTATCATGATAAATATGTATCTACTGGATCTTGAATGAGTTTCTCAATGACAGTCCATCGCTGAGTAACTATTTTAAATATTGCCAATTGTATTTTATACAAAGAGAAGATTTAACCGAGCGATGTTTATTAATCTGTTTAATTATGCATAGTCATCGGCGCCATTGTCTCGCGTATTCTTTAGACGCGTTCAATTCAATGGATTGAAATTCAAATAAAACTGAAAAATGAGAATTTGTACACATCTTACACATAATATATTATACATCCTTCTCTGTCACGCGTAGATAAATTTAAATAAAAACGGACACATTATATTGTAGCGAATTGTCGATTTCCTTTTAAGTTGATAAAAAATAGACAGAATTAGATAGATATGTAACTTTTCTTATGAAGGTATTTTTAAACGTAAATAGAAAACAAACAAGGCTGTATCTATAGTCAGAAATGCTTGTGTACTGTAGGTACGTAATTTTTTACATAAATCTCTTATTTTTGCAATAAGTTAAGTAATATTAACCGTATGTCAGTAAAATGTGGATAATCAACTGCATAAAAAAGCTGCAGTTTAAGTGGAAAGTGCATTTTTAAGTGTTATTAAAAAAGTTGTTTAAGGTCGTCGACCTTTAACATTTTGCAAGATTCGTTATATAAATTATATTTCGTGTGAACAGAGAAAAAGAAAACATTCATCTGAAAAATAATCACATCTCTTTATATTTCTACCTGCTTCAATTTGCATAAAGGTAAGTATAAAAATATGTATATTCGTAGATCAGACGTATGCCTAGTTAACGTCGCGTGTCAAGATAGGCCGTTTGTGCATTTTTTGTGAGCGAATATTGAACCAACAATTCTAGGTATTAATTAAGTTAGTACCGTATCTGTCTCCCTAACTAGATCGAAGACAGGGTCAGGATCAGGGTCATTCATATGATATAGTGTTATATTATAGTAATGAATGAGACTTTGACCTTACATATTTTGACATACATTTATTTTTTAATACTAATTAAATGCATCAATTAAAAAAATGTACGGATAAAATATACCTACCGAAAAATAATCTATCTAATTGGTTCGTTTAATTTGTACACCACAGAATTGTGTTCTGATATTGAAACTTTACAACAAAAATGTGTTTTTATTAAAATTTTATTTTTTAATACATAATATTATTTTTTAATATGACTGCGTATATAAAATTTACTTTCAACTGTGAGAATAAGGTCACATTTAATTTAATTTATTTAATTGTTTTAATTTCGAGACAAGATTCGCGAAATCACACCACGAAATGGCATCGAGTTCACAAATGAGATGATATTCTTTAAAAGGTTTCGTAGTCACTGTATGGCGCCGCACTTCACGCTTGCTGTACGTCAAACGTCAAATGTCAGTCCGTTGACCATTGATTTTCGTTCGTCGGGTGAATTGAACTCTTAGCCCAGCAACAGTTAAAATGAAATAAATATTTGCAATGTAATGCCTTTTATTTATCTAGCTTTCAGAACACGTAAGAATTGTAGGTAGCTATTGTTCTAAGTGACTTTTGTGCGCACGCTTGTGTGCGTCAGCTATCATTATTTTATTTACTGCATCTCTAAATAGTTAAACTATGGACTTCCAGTTTATCTTCTGATCAAAATCTCGTACACGTATACATAGTATTGAGATTTATCTCAACTAAATCACAGAGATTTATCTCATCGTGCCCCATTCCGTGGACAATAGCTATAGCAATAGCAATATATTTTTTTAATTTATTGCTATTATTACTTTTTATATCACGTTGTATATCTTACACATCTATATATATTCCTCGCTGTGACAAATCTTTATTTTAAAAATTAATTTGTTTAAAAATAGACATACAATTATATTGCAACATTTACTTGCATTGTATTAGCAAGATTAGAATAATTCTTTGTCAACTTTGCTTGTCTCAATATAGATTGTTCTAGTAAGATAGGTTACAGGCAACTAAGCAAGTTACAATACAGGCTTTTTGCGGTCGTTCCAGAAGTTTTGAAGACCAATAGAATCGGCTGCACCACGAAGCAACATCGGAAACAGCTTGAAAAATGAAACAAAACAAATTCAAATTCGGAACCGGCCGCCCGACCAGTTTTTGTCTATGCCGCCATCGGACGAAAATAAAAGAAAAGCGCCCGAATGTCACCTGAGCGAAAGACGCGGCAAGAGGCGAAACGGCGAGCGAGGCTGTCGAGAGGGGAGGCCGTCCTCCCACACCCGGCCCTCGCCGCACGCCGAACACCGACATCAGTACCTGACGATACTGCTCCGGACGCATTTCGCTTTCGTTATCAGGAGCCGGCGATCACGACTCTTCGCCGCGTCTGACAGTTCGCGTGCTTTTGCCGATCGCTTATTTGGCGACCTTTAAATCAGTTGTCGTGCCGGGGGTCCGCTCTCGCGTTTCGTCCGAGTGTTTTTTGTCCGATCCCAGAAACAGTTGTCCGGTGATGTCACGCCGGCCGCAGAGGCGATCTCTCTTTTGAATTACCTGAGAAGTGTGCGGCGCGCGCTGCATCGCCCACTGACAGTTGCCGGTCGCCAGGCGTTCCGCGCGATTCAGCCTCACGGCGGGAAAAATGCAGTCGCGAAACGAGTTCACATTTCACGATCGCGATGCGTGACTTTGAAACAGTTTTAATTACGATAAATAAACTATTCGAGCAAGCAAACTAAATAATGATCAACTCTTTGGTGCGTTGTTAACTTTTCGAGTGCTTTCGAACTGTCAGTGTTGAAGAAAACTCTTTGTGAAAATGAATCAAAATAAGTGATAATAATACATCTGTGCGAAGTCAAAATAATCACAAATTCAAAATGATAGTGAGTAAAGTATTTAATTTATATTTGTCGTTGTGCAGATTCCTGTAATATTTTTAATCGTATTCAAACATTAATATTATAATTATTCAAATTGGATATTTGTTTACACATTCAATATCACACTGCGGTGCATACAAAATAATTTAAGAACGTATTTTGTTGTATTATTTAAGTATGTTTCTAAAATATTTCAATAACGTCTAGTTATTGAAAATATGAATAAAAAATATTGAAGCTGCGTGTGCCTAAATCTCAATCATATCAGAGATACAAGCATTTAAAAAAAGTCATAGTTATGCAATTATTTATATTAATTGAAATATTTTATTGTTTTCAAATTATGTATTGGATACAAACAATAAAAGGTCATCGAACTTCGAGCGGCCAGACTATTTTTTGTTAGATTATTCAGGGTCAGAATAATAACGGGTCAATTTTGTAAATATTTATTTCCAAGTACGTAGATACGTGATTTTGTCTCTCAATCAATGAAAAATCTCATACAATGAGATCTTCCGTAACTGTACAGAATTTGTACATACACCTTGAACATTTACGGCTCGTAATTTAGTTAAGTTTTCATCCATAAAATATTGTGGACCGGGTCTGTTATACTCTGCATATTATTTTATAATTGAATACAATATACATTGTGCCACAATGGTCCACACCTTAAAAGGAAGGCTCTTCAATTCAGTATCGTGGGTTGTGGAGTAGCTGCATAATCAATATCACGCTTGAGACTTCGTGACGTAATCAAATAATTCCGCTAATTTGATAATACAAATGAATTACTACAATTGGTATTTGTTAGCCATCTATACTAATGACTTATTGGATACAAAACTGACTTGTATGCTGCTATACTCATAAACAAGAAATAATTAAAATAATTTGTATTAATAATAAGCATTTGAATCGTGTAATGACATGAATAATTTAATTTTGTTTTTAGTATGAGCACAGATTCGAATGTTGTATTAATTATTGTGATGCGGAAACACGGTGAGCAATGTGCGAGAGGCCGCGCCACAATTCCTACTTTATGTATAACCAACTGGTGCACCCGGCGATGCACGGGTAATAACCGCCCTCATCCCGCACCCACCCGAACTACCAATATTATCCGCCTTGAAAAAATATGTATCCATTGTAAAATCTTTGCTGTGTCATGGGAACCCTCCATCTTCATTCAGACATCGCGTGCATAATATGCAAGGGATTGTTTGAAAAAGTTCACGACCGTATGGTATGTTCTCTCATTTCGGAGATTTGTCGGTGAAGATTGTTACAGGTATACCGGATGCGTCATTCTACTTAAGTCTGTGCTGTCCTTTATGCGCTTTTGAGACAAATCTCCGAGAGAAATCTTATCCGTGGGTGCGCGCCATTATTATAGAACGTTAAAATATTGATTTTGAGAGAATTATTTTGTGACGTCATACAGAATTATTTTGTATGAGTAACCTGGTTTTTTTTGTTTTACAAATTGACATTATTATCGATCGGCTTATCGGTACGTTTCTTCATTTTTACATGTTAGTACATCATAACAGTATTCCAGCTATCATTTTTATCGTTGGCCGTGGCGAGTACATAAATATTGTTTGGGAGTAATCTTCTTCTTCTTTTTAACAGGCAATCCACCCTTCAAGAGTGATTTGTGCCATTAAACAAGTTAAAACATTATTTCATAGAAAGCAGTACAACAATATTATAGAATAGGGAATATTGCGTTACAAGTTAATACCATTGACGTTCAAGAAATTTGCTATTATATAGCTTAAATGTGGCGAGTTAAAGGAAAGAAGAAAGAGTTGAAAATTACCATTGACAAGATTATTGTAAAAAAAACCTGTGATCCGCAATGGACAGGCAAAAAAGACATGGTCAAGGGTTTCCTCCTCGGCACCACACTCACACATTGGGGAGTCTATTATGTTCAATCACAATCAACAAATGTGAGGCCACCTGGCAATGTCCAATTCTCATTCTGGAGATATTTGCTACTGTTCTTTTAGAGACTTTCCTGTTGGAGAACCAAGGGGTGCGGGGAATAGATCCTTGGATTATTTTAAGCCGATTACCCTTGTGATTGTTTGGATCCATCCATTGTGCAGACCAGATAGAATTCGTACGACTGGAGTAATCATTTGAATTTAATAATTTTTGGTTTCAGGATATAGGTTTGATGCTCTCTATTGAGTCATTGAATATATTGACAAATTGGTCAGCAATAATTTTTAATTTTTCCATGATATTTCATAATTATTTCATCTATATTTTTCCCTTCTTTCCCCAATACGTATATATATATACGTATGTATATTTTTCCTTTGTTTTTTCCTATATTCCAAAGGAGGTATTATTATTATCTGGGGCGTGCACTCTATACAATCAAAAAAGCTGTGCATAACTTGAATCTCTGAGAAATAAATTTATCTAAATTACTTATTTACATTATTTGTATTGATTCTGTAGCTCCATGGGCAGATAAATCCTAGTTCTCATATTAATGCGTTAACTAGAATTATCTAGAGAAAGAATTAAAAATGACAAATAAAGCTGCGAATGTCTTTTTCGCAAAATCTGCCCAAAATCTATACGAACTAAACGCAATTCTCGCGCCGCGCGATGTTCTAAGTACACGTCTTCACTCGAGCAGACGTGTCGCAAAGTGTGTTTTTGAAGCGGACTTCAATCTATACGTTCTAATACACTTTAAACGTCGTAATATTATACATTATAAAATATTTTAAATACATTTTTATAATAACTGGAAGAATTTTTCAAAAATAATAGTAACAAAATTAATATTTTTCAAGAACGAAAATAATAATAATTCTGAAAGAGTGTGTATCTTTCAAATAAATATAACCTCTAGGGACAATACTCATGACTTGTGCAGCATCGATATTAACAGCATAACCTAAATCCATGCCTAGTGCACGCCACCGATTATTATTGGCTACGTACTAGCGCCAACATTCAAATTCTTTCTCTTATATACAATCAGTTCTAGCGTCGATTTAATTATTTGTCACGTTTTCATTCCAGTTCTAGTTTAGAGTTAAGCAAATACGCACGAGACAGATCTCGCGGGGCCAGGATTGGCCGCATCCTGCAGCGCGAATGACGCCACTAATACTAGCAAAACTATGTCTACAAATAGGTAAATAATAAATTATTTAGAAAAAACAGCACCCACCTACCTATGCCGGATACTATTATATGTAGGTATATATACACAACTTTACACACTGGAGCCTGATGTTAAGATCGATTAGTAATTATTCTCAATATCTTATATACCTACCTACATGCATCTTTATCTCATATGAGTACGGCTAATAAATCTTATGTACAGTGGCGTGCAGTAGGTATAGACTGAGGTTATGCTGTTACCATGATATTATATAATATACTATATGCTACATTGTACACAGGTTTATGAACTTTTATTTAACGGACGTCTTTAAGCAAAATGAATTAATCATAATAAAAATGCACTATCATCGAATGCAAAGAACAATAGTGAAAACGACACGTTTAGTAAGGTAGTAAAAATCACGAATTACTAAATGAGAAAATAGATGCTTCGATCAGCTCTAAGTCAAGTTCAAAACCTTTCAAATGTCATTCTGTTAGGAAACAGCATAAGTAAGGACTCTGTACAACATGGATCCAGCTGATCCATTTCTGACTCTGCCGAGTGGAATTTTGAATTCAGTAGATAGCAATTGTATGGTTTGAATAGAATAGTAGAGGATTACTGCGCTCCGGTGGCGTCGCGCGGTAGTATCTAGAACTACGCAACAGCACGAAAAAAAACTGGCTACTTTAACACAGACGGCAGTCTAGCAAAGTAACCAGGACAATGCTGTATAATTTCAATATAATTGTATCTTATGTTTATCATTTTATATTCACCTCTGTTAGAACAAAAACGTGTATATCAATAAAGTCTAATAAAAAAAAAAATGATTCTACCGATACACGGTAGGCGCCAGCGTAATTATAACATATGGATTATTTAATTTATATTCGTTTCCCAGAATTTTTAGTAATGCGCGGTTTTTTTGCTTGTATACTGTGCCACGCCCTTGCTTATATATATATATATTTTATGATGTTCATTAGCTGTATGTATATGTTTATGTATGCGTATGTAGATAGATATACAGTCATTCTAAAATATATATAAGACTACAGAAAAATAAATCATTAGTTGACACTAAATTAAAATTAATTATACCCATAGAAAGCTTGATAACCCCTGAATTAATAACGTCAGCCTTCCGAAAGAATCTTTTATTTGAAATGTAATTTCTGTGTGTATTATCTATATACAAGTAACTAGACACGTATAGAAAATAATTATATTTTCGACCGCTTCAATTAGAATTGATGAATAATTAGAGTGGAGCACGACCCTGACGATTCATTTTAGAATGTTCTTTCAGGAAACATTTATCGTTCAACTTTTCAACAGTTAATTCCCGCGAAATTCTAAACCCATATTTACATACGGTTTACTGATCTCGCCTGGCCACTGGCCATTACATTATACAATGCGATGCCATTTTTTTCCATGACAGCAACCCAAGTTACGCAAAATCACACGAATCGCCGAATTTTTCAATTCACGGCCCGGACAGATGTACGTCGATATATCGTTCTATCTTAGCTAGATTTAGAAATAAATAGAGTTGACCTATTGGATATCTCTCATAACGCGACTTTCGGTCAATTTCTATGGACTTTTTTCGATCATGACCAGGAAATATCGAAACCACCCAACGTTAAAAAGTTTGTATTTTCGTAGAATCGTACAAATCACTTTGCGGTTTGACATATTATATTAAACAAAATAACAATAATTTTGTATGAAACCACGGAATTTATTATACCTTCCAACCTGTTTCGCTTATCTCAAGCTTCATCAGGATGTATGTAAAACTGATCATAAATACATAAAGAGGGAGATAGAATATAAAATTACATGTGAAAGAGAGAGACAGAATACATATATAGTTAAATAGAACATCAAGAGAGACAGAATGTAAAATTATATGAGAAAGAGAGAGACAGAATACATATTCAAATAAACAGAACATTAAGGAATGGGAAAATAGTGTTGATGGATGATGTGGCGGGGCGGGTTCTATGCAGAGGTGGTATGACACGAGTGTCTTGAGATATGTAGCGCGTTTTTTCAATCGGAATTTTTGTGTTAAGTTGGGTTTCTACCAAACAAACAAAAACTGTTTATATGAACAAACAGAGCCATGTTTTGTAAAAAAATTAACAGTTCTGATAACAAGTCTGTCCGAGGACAGTGTTTTAAGTAAACAAAACACTTTTCCATCTCGAGTCGGTACATCAAAGGAAAACAAGTTTGTTCCTGCTGTTTAGTCTGTAGTTGTTTTGTTATCTGCGACATTTGTACTCCACTCTTTATCTGAATATGATTTTTATCAAGATTTTGTCCCCTACCAGATTAATTAACAATTCAAAATCGGTATTTGATATTCTAGTAAAATTATGGAAGGAAAATATCAATTCTCCATTCGACCCAACATCGTATTACAAAGTATTTTTTATTCGACCATTAATTAAAAACCAACCACAGCTAATTATAAACGAATCGTCGTCGGTAATGACATCATTGCGGAACTAAATAAAATGGGAAAAAGAGACAAACACTAGCTACAAAGCTTTTGAAACAGTCTCCCAGAATTGCTTTGAAGACAATAAAACAAGTTTGTTTTGTTTTTTGAAAATAAAACTGTTTTTTTAAACAATCTGTTTGGCGGAATCCCGGCTTTATATCTATATTCAAAGTTATGCATATTTCGTTATTTGTATAATATAAACACATCCATGTTGTTAAACTTGTATCCATATTCGTTTGCAAACAAGTCTATGTGTACATAATAATGTTACACGTATGTAATAATACGTATTGGTGACATCAACGCTGGGAATACAAATAATATGTCATCTTAAGACCTTTAATGGTGACCGCTCGATTTCATCTTTCTTTGCTGTTACGTCATCTGCGGTAGAAAATTACACATTTTTGTTATATTTTTTATTTGTTGTTTTACTTTTCATTTGTACCTTGGTACATTCGAGCTTGGATGTTCTAGTCTATTATTGTTAATAACAATGTGAATATTCTTCACACACTCAAAAATAATCTGAGCATCTACATGCTAAATAAATAATTACATTTGCGTCCGTATAATGTTTATATTTGATAATAAAACGAGACAATCTGTCGTTTCAATTGTCAGTGTTTCTATCATTACGGCGGCAGGATTGATTCCGACACTATTAATTATAAGTGCGTCACAATTAACGTTCACAGTATTAAACAATAACATATATTTTCAATACACCAACCGCCGCAAACCACCGGTGGACCAATGTTATCCGCCATGAAAATGTACCCCGTAGTAAGTGATTTACAGTGCCCTTAGAACTATTCATCTCGTCGCGATCAACATGTATGCAATACTAATTAATTGTATTAATTAGAAAGATATACATGTAAAATCAATTTTATATGTATATCTTTATTTTTCAATAAAATTAATACATTTAATTAGTATTTAAAATATCACAATAAGAATGTGTTTTCAAAATAACATGTATACGGACATATGTAATATGATGTTATCTTGTAATATGATTACAAGATAACCACAATATTTAGGTTTTTTTATATTCATTTTGTAGTTTGCATCATGAACTACTTACTACTACTCGTCGATCAAGCCTCTTTATTAAACTATTCATTGATGCGTTGAAAAACAACTAATCTATACTCATTCTCATTTACAAATATTTTTTTATTTGTTTATTATTTATATCTTAATTAAACAATAAAAGCATATTCATTATGTACCGTAATCACATGGATTCGTGATAAAATTTAAATATTATTAATATCACGCCATTGTCCGATACAATACAATTCAGTAAACATGCGAATACAAAGCAGACATCGAGTTAATTGTTTTTTAAACAATCACAACACCGACGAAAAGTAATGCTGCCTTTATTATTTGTGTATGTTGTACGAATGATTACTTCTGCCTTAAATAAGTGCTCAACTCGCCATCTTTAACAAATGTCCGATGTTAATGTAACAGTTGCTGTAGCAGTTAATGTAACAGTTAATGTAACATTGCAATGTTATTATAACAGTCTAACTCCAGTGGCGAGGCAATGTGGGTAAGTGAGACACACCGACAATAGGCACCACAGCCTGGGTAATTTTCCACTTCATTGGTGTCTTTGAAAAGTGTCTCTATTTGAAAGGTAGAGAAACAAAACCCCCACTATCCATTTGATGAAAATAGAAGTGACGTGTTTGTAGCAGTTTTGCAATCCTGATAACTGCTCTTGAAAACATTTTTGTATGTTTTAAAATCAATTACAAATATGCTCATGTCGATCTCGTCAGTTCTATATATAGTAACAGTTTTGTTTCTATACCCTTCCTTCGTTTGCTCTACGCGGTTTGAATTAACATATTAATGGAATTCATTAATGCAAGATTGCTTTAGACGTTTCTAAAATACGAATAACGATTCGTAAAAATCTTTGTTTTAATCTGTCGACCAGTGCTCTGAGATGAAGATATTTAATCAGATTTTAAAAATGGTTCATAATATTATATGTAATACGTTCCATGCTGTCTATCAACATGTGTGTAGAATTTTCTAGGTTATTCCTCCGCGTGTCTCCGACCTCTGCAGGGTCCGTTGTCGTTGTCCCGATCATAGGATCAGAACGAATCCTGGATCAACTCAACTATTTGTCAATCATCAATTACATGGTCAACAATCACAGAATTCTTCAATTACAACAGTGAGAAGTGACCCACCACTTACGGAGGACCGCTCTATGAGCGGAATACTCACGTATGGGTCTATCGGTATCGACCCCTGAACGCACCTTGCTTTTACCGGTGCGTAAAACCATAGCTCCTAACAGCCGTAAAAACACACCCGATACTGACACTACGATAAGTATGCGATCATTAGCCGTCCGGGTGGCCGGCTCACGAGCGTCACTCTTCTCGTTGCCGCCTTCCAGATATCATCTCCAGAAAACGCCCCTACATGTAGTCATTTTATTGTACAACTATTGTATAACTTAACAATAAATGTAGTTAAAACTATACATTAATTCATCTTTCGTTTCATAACCTGCTCTGGCCATACACACACACACATATACAATGCACTCCGTGATCATCATCGAACGAACATGTGAGTGATGGGTGATTAATAGGGCGCCCACAGTGACGTCGCTAGGTAAAGTGACGCCATTATGCGAATTTCAGATTACAAATTATTATTAAAAATGTGATATCGATCCTTTATAATTTTATTACGATATAAATTCAATACAAAGTAAAGGTGTTTTTTTTAGAGGCATAGAACTTTAAAATGAAATAAAATAAAATATTTTTATGCCGTTAGTGTTTAAATATGATTTCGCGCAGATGGGCGTCGCGACTGGCTTTAATAAAGCGCAATCTGGATGTCCAATTTTCGACCAGTTTTTAGAACAGCTAGGGCCGTATAACGGCAATAACGCGACAAATGTTGGCTTCCAAGTCGTCTATCATCTCTGGTTTATCGGCGTAGACTAGCCACTTCACATATCTCTACAGAAAATAATTCAAACGTGTTAAATCATACGATCTTGGAGGCCAATTCACAGGTTCATTTCGTGAAATTATACGCTCATTGTGGCGCGCGCCGTGCGGCATGTTGCGCCGTCTTGTTGAAACCACGGCTCTTCCACATGAATGCCATTCAATTGGCGAACGAAAAAGTCGGTAATCATGGATCTATTGCTGTGCACGATGGCGAATCGGTGCGCACTGTACGACGTCTCTGCGGATGCGTATTATCAATTAGAGTATGCATGGTGCAAAAACGATCCATGGTTATTCGAATTACTCGCCCGAATTGACGATACGCAAGCGTTGTTCTGGCGTAAGTCTATTCATGGTAAAATAACAAACCAAACTGAGCACAAACCAGTTTTCAGCTGTCTTATTGGGTGTCTCTATAAAAAGTGTTGCCAATTCGAAAAAAAATAAATTGTAAGTTAAAATGTGTCTAAATTAAATAAACTCACCCACAACATGGTTTTTGTAATCTATTTATCACATGTATTTATTATATTGTATAATACATTTCAGTATTTTTTAGCTTAAAGATTTAAGGGGGATTTGTTATTGAATATTCTTCAACAAAAATCAAGTTCATTTTTCACAATTTTTCAGCGTGCATTTATTAATGACTTGTATGTTTTGTAGTTTTTAACAATGCCATTAACACAGCCTAATATTTTTATAAACTGATCCTCACAATCGCTCTTTTGCACTCATTTTATAGGTAAAATATTAACTTATGGTCACTTGTATGTATAATTTTTCTCACTTTGAAGTCAATACGTAATAATTTAAAACTGTTTGTTTTATTAGCTTGTATCTGTGTTTAACCTTTTATCTGGCAACTCTACTTGAAATAGAAGATACCACATAGGGTAAGACTAGACTTCAAGGGTCTTGACTTATCTATCGAAAGCTGGGACCTGTCGTCCACAGATGCTAAATGATTTAAAAATATGAATTAAATATATTAATTAGAATGGTATACATATAAAATCAATTCTATCGAAAATATTGTTGTTACGCCACTGGGATTCGAACCTGGATCTCTTTCCTAATCGGAGAAGGTGCACTAACCAACTATGCTACAGCGACAATATTTTTAGCGACAAATTTTCGAACCTATATGTTACTTTTTTGATATTAATACATTTAATCGTTCCATTATTTGAAAGAACCATCTGCCTTATTTTTACAGAATCTCAAATACTATTTAAAAGGCTTGTGCTTTAAATTTATTTTCTAGTTACTTTTGTGCCAGACAGTAATATGAATATTTATATTAGATCTAATATTTACATTCCGCCGCCCTCGGGCACCCCCTTGCCTGCCTCTGCGTCCGCGAGACGTCCCTGGGCGCCCACCGCTCACACGTAAACAAAACCTTCTGATTTACCTACGTCTGCCCACACTCGCAAATTTATAATTCACATCCTTATAATCCTTCACTTCACAATAGATCCTTCTCATTCGCCGCCAAGTTGGCATTTTTTTAATGGTACATTACAACCATGCCCCATCACCATGCTACATATATTACAAAGCGGCGATACACCGCTACTAAACAAAATAAACCCCTCACTGTCCGCCGACAAGAAATCTCTATTATTTTTACAATATATTAGCATACACAGAACAATATTAAGAAATATATATACAATTAATCGGTACGTAATTTGAAAACAAACACATCTTTTTTGGAAGCGAACACAGACTACCTGAACGAACGGAAATTCCTTGTTTCAATATTTTCATTTTGGTATCACTCGCGTGATCACATTGGTACCACTTACGCAATCAAATAGCTCCGCGACTTTTTTTTAAATATATGACTCGATCGGAATGAAAATTTAAACGCTGACAATATAACATGCATTAATGTAAAAAATACGTCTTATTTACACGAAGATTTAATTTTCGAAGAGTAAATACTTTTACTGTTACATAAATGTGTCATAAACTATCGGATTTATGTTTTCACAAATGTGTGTGTAGAATGTCTCTCGTCCCGCAGCTAATGTTCCGAACCCCTCTCGTATGTGTACATTTTATTTCATGTCTACTCATTTACCGGTCATTGGTTGCGAACCATTCAGTGGTCCAATAATAGCGACCGTACTCACCGGTTGTATCCTGCTTGTATACTATAAATCAAATAGTCAAGATACCATTCGTTTTTCGTTGAAGGACATAAATAAAAACAACATAAAAAGGCGCCTAGCTTACAAAATATTAAAATAAAACGAACTTAAATTAAACGAGTTTTCAAGAGAAAGACGTTAGTAGTATGATACCAAATTTATATTTATCCATATTCAAAATTAAAATGTTATCTCTAATATTTCTTTTTTTCTTTTTCAGAGTCTGCTAATTTGCTCCGCCATCCTTGGAGCAGCACTGCCTGGCTGTCATGCTGGGTAATTTTTTCTGATATTTACATATTTAACCCGATGGCCCGCGTCCACGAAGTGAGAAACGATGAAATAAATCACAACACGTGTTGAGATCTGGAGATAAACTCAAACATCGGCTTGAGTCATCTAGAATCATAGATACCTACAAATATTTATTCTGAAATATTAGATAAACTGAAAATATTAAATTACAAATATTTATTCCGTTTTAACTGCTGCAAGGGAGATTGACACTTGTACATATATTACGAAAGCCGAGAGTTCTCTCCAAACAATTCCCTGTGAGCAGAATATCTGTCTCGAGTCGAAAATCTCATTCGTGGACACGGACCATGTGATTACATGATTTCTGAAAAAAAATTACAGTCATTACGCATCACAATCTTAAAATATGATACATGGTCAATCAAACACATTTTCAGGGCATACACGATCCTGACTAGCAATGAGATCCGGCCCCTGTCGGAGTTCAGGGTGGCTGTGACCAGGACCGCGCACGGAGAAGGAGCCGTGAACCTGGAGCTGGAAGGAAGAGGGTATAGAGAAGCGCAGCTGGCGACTCTCGCAGGCTTCTCCACAGACATCGTCTCCTTCAGGGTGAGTAGCTCCAATTCTCAAATCATTATCTTTTTTGCAATTTATTAAGGTGTGGGTCTCCCGCTGGGGGTTGCTGGGATGGACGATGCCGGGAAAAGCAATGGCTAAAGAGACCTAACGGAGCATTCTACTGGCTCTCCCACGCACCTCTTGCGACCTGAACAGGGTGAATTTCTGCCGAACTGTGACCGATTTCTGCGACTGTAACACACAAATGTGACGTCTAGCCTCCCCTTTTGGGGGTGCATGACTTATATAGCTTCTCTCTGGCTACCCTCTGAATTCAATGTGATAACGAGTCTCACGTCAAATTGTACAGGTATGGCTCTGGTATGATGATATCGGACCCAACCTATGATGGTATTAAAATGTTAATAACTAAATGTAATAAAAAAAAAGTAATATTGACGAATCGAAACGAGAGTCAACTCTCAAAACGTTTCCGGGATAGGGTGTAAAAAATAAAAAATAAAATCATTTGTTCCGCCTTTATTTTTATCACATTTCCGTTTCTTAATTTGTTTTTCTGGATTTCAATGTTTTGAATTATGTTTGTATGAATGAAGACTACAGTACCGCATTCAGGATCATAGATTTTGCACGTGCAATATTTGTACATCCGAATTATGGACCTAAGCATTATAAATGTAAACACACTTCTGACGACCTAAAACGAAAAATATTTATAGAGCAGTAATGCTAAGACACTTTGTTATTGCCACTATTCTTGTAAAGAAGTTTTTTACATCATTCCATATTCTTCTTCTGGGCTGTTGGCTTACGCTAGAATTATAATACTGTCTAGCAATAAACTATATCCTCAAAACAATGTTGAGCATTCCAGATGTTTTTTAGTCTTTCTATAATAGCATTTCATCTGTACTCATATTCAATATTATAGTGAAATTAAGACGTAAATTAAATCTTAATTCCTATTGCCTCAATTCTATTTCCAACATATAAAATTTAACATAAAGATATAATTGTCTCGAAATTAGATATAAGAGTTAAGTACGTAATAGATTAAACTGGAGCAAATTGGGATATTATTCGAGGGGCCCGGATTTAAAGTCATACCTCGGGCCCCGTTTCCCTGATCCTGCCCTGAATATTCATTACGTGTATCCTTGCTATTACTAATAATATTTCCGTAAATAGCAACAACTAAATTTAATCGGTAACTATACGTTGAAACTTTAACAAAATGATGAATGCTTAATGAAAAATAATCGATTATTTTAATTTTTAAATAAACTAAACGTTTTTAAATATACACACAACTGAGCTATATTTTGGTCAAAAATATACTTTCGAGATGTCTCTCTTAACAACAGGTGTAAATGATAACTGACAACATACGCACGACAAGTTGTCTTGGAGGACAACTAAATAATGTTAAATAAACAAATAAAGTTTAGCAATATTTGAATATGTTCCAAGAACACACAATTTCTGGATTTTCACCTACAAAGACACCGTTATTAAACAATCAATAGATATCTCATACAGACGAAGTTATTTTATCTATGCTGTTTGGAAATGAAGTACTCGGAAGTGTTTCCATATATTAACATATATACAACTTCCAAAAGTTTAATAAATATGGAGATTGATTAATGGGTGAGAATGGTGAACGTTACATTGTGTAAAGTGATCACTTAAGCCAGCCGAAGACAGGTCGTAAACCCTGTAATTACCCATACTGCTATATATTTACATTAAATATAATAATAAAAAATAACTTCGCCTCTATGAGATATCTATTATTTGTTTATTTAAAAAATAAAATAATCATGTTGCACTGCAGAGTAATTACCATGTCAGTTATTTCCTTCTGCAGACTGGAGCCTTGAGCCAGGGCGACTTCACCCTGACTGCCCGCGCCGTGTACGGAGATGAATTCTTCACCAAGACGACCGTTCGCTCCTCGAACAAGACCTACTGCGTCTTCCTGCACACGGACAAGACCGTGTACCAGGCCGGGGACGTCGTCATGTTCAGACTGGTGGTGCTCAACATGCACCTGAAGCCCATGGCGAACACTAAGCCGGGCATGATATTAAAGGTTGGCAGCAAATCGTTATTCAGAAATCCGCCATACATCCCTTGACATCACTTCTGTGATCCACATCTCTTGCAGGACTGTTGTCTTGATAATATTTTACCCGACTACCCGAGCTATAATATATAATTTTAGGAACGATTTCACATATTTCATCTGTCTCCAAATGCATGTGGTCAATGGTTAAAAGAATGGGACACCGCCGGGCGCCCAAATGATCTAATTCTTAACCTTTCAATAATAATTCATATTTTCGCGTTTCTTTACGAAAATTTGAATTTTTATTACTAATTTATATCGGATGTTATTACACTAGATTCGATTTTTTTAAACAATTACTTAGATAGGACTTTTACGCTAATGTAAAACTGAATGTTATTATATATAAGAAAAACCGCGACCATTAAATTCATTTTCCGAGTGCCACAAAATTACCTTAATTTAGAAAAGTCTTGCATATTCGAAATATACGTTTTTATAATCGTGAAGCCAAGATTACCGAGACAAATTGGTTGAGACAAATTAACAAAATGTTAAAAATGAATAGAGTTATAAACCATTCAATTTGCAGGATAAATTATCAACTTTTGACGTTTTTAAAACACTTTGTTTTAGTAAAAATATGCATTTTAAACAATATATTGTATTTACTTATATGCTTTGAGACTTCAACTACTATTTAAAATCAATTTTTATATCAAAAACTGACTGTTGTATCTGTGTTGTATACAAATTAATCTTTAAATGTTGTAATGTGGCAATAACCTGTTTTCTGTAAAGAAAAGTGACGAACGTTTTCTGTTTTTTTCCCGCAATTATTCCTTGTCACATTCGTTCCCAGATATTTAAACAGTTTAATAGATTCAGAAGTCTCGTACGATGGCGTCTGTCCTCTGCTCATTTTCAGGTATTTTGTTTTGACAGTGCTGCTGATCTTTAGTCCCGCATTACGGCTCATTCGCGCGCATTGTTAGCAACTGGCAACTAATTTATCTGACGATTTGTTTACACAAATGTTCACACAATCAACTGGCGTTTTTTGAAATGTTATAGTAAATTGAAAAACTTCAAAGCCACATTTCAAAAAAAATGATTTCATCAAAAACACAAAAAAAAAAAACGATAAAAACATTTGCAGTGAATCTATTCGTTCTAGAAGGTCAGTCGAGAATAATGGAAACACTGGTCAATGAATAAATTTTGCTGCGAAAAAAAACGCTTTAATTAATTGCTTTTTGTAGATACTGTGAGAACATCATTTGCGAGAACGTTATTAACGCCGTTTTCCTGTACTAAACGGACATGCAATGTTGGAAATTAGTTTATGTTTTCGGCGGTAAAGTTGAGGTGGTTTTTATAACGCAGACGAAATAAAGTTGTAAAGTTTAAAAACGTTAAATTAAAAGTTATTTTAATACAAATTAAATGAATCAACTAGAAATATGTAAATACAGAAAAAATATTTAGTTGCTGCCGGGATTCGAACCTGGACTATCCGGGGAAGCGCGTTCTCCGATTTCGCTATAGCAATCGAATACATTTGTATTCTGTAATATTTCCAATTGACACATTTACTATTCAATTTTTAAAAGCAATCCACTTTATATTACTGAGAATCTCAAATATCTTTGAGTAAAACCTTTCTCTCTTAATTAAAATTATTTAAATTTTCGTAAAAGTTGTAGAATTATATATATGTATGTCTATGGCGATCGTGAGTAGCGCAAAAAGGCGAAGACGATGTCGATTATGTCAGTGTAATGTTTTAAGTACTAATTAAATGTATTAATTATAAAGATATACATATAAAATTAATTTTATCGAAAAATATTGTTGTTGCGCTACCGGGATTCGAACCTGGATCTCTTTTCCAATCCGGAGAAGGTGGATTACCAACTATGCTACAGCGTTAATATTTTTGACGACATATTTTCAAACCCGTATGTTACACTTTTTCAAATTAATACACCTGTAGTTCCATTATTTGAAAGCCATCTACAATGTTTTTACGGAATCTCAAATACCATTGAGTAGCAATTCATTTTTATTCATTTTTGTACACTTTGATACGACTTATACATTATTAAGTTGTATCATAACAGTGTAATGTGATAAAAATGAAAGATATAATCTAAAAAAGTAGTAGACGTACATTTTCTTGGTTTCAAATTATTGTAAACATTTTTCATAGTTTGAATTCAAGAACAATGGTTAACTAATGGTTAACCTAACTTAACCTAACCTGGTTGGACTGGTAAGTATGCCGGCTTTTATCAATGACTTTATCCTTGGAAAGTTTTTAATTTTTTATAATCTGTTAGTAACCACTGAAGGTATTGAAAGATGTAAATAAATTACAATTTAACCTCTCTGATAAAGAATTTCATAGACATAAAACTTGGCTCGATTATCCGAAAATCTTTATTAAAATATCAGCTGATCAAAACACCAAAGGTCTCTGTGGTTTTATATTTTCGCTACGATTCAATGAATCCGAATTGAATGCAACGAATCATTTCAGGACGGCACCCAGCACGTGCTGAAGCAGTGGGGCAAGCTTCCACTCACCAAGGGCGTCTTCAGCGAAGAGATTCAAATTGCCGATTTCCCGGTGCTCGGCGAATGGAAATTCGAAGTGGAGGTCAATGGGCAGCTGTACACGAAGAAGTTCCTGGTTGCTGATTTTGTTTTACCCAAGTTCAACTTGAACATCGAGGCTCCGGAGCACGTCTACTATCCTGATGGATCGATCCCCGTTACAATCACCGCTCAGTAAGTAACTTGATAGATGGTGGTACAGCAATATTTGCCAGTTTGTTCTTAGTTAGGTTAATAAAGTGGCATCTATCAGAAATGATAGAACGCTGCGTTCTTCTGTCCCAGCATTCCAATATTGCCTCATCCACTATCATACATATATTCTTGTTGAAGATTTTAACAGAACCGTTCTTAAAAATTTGGTTTATCTGGTCATGTCAGGTCTTTCTCGGGCGTCCTTTGTTCCTGTTGCTTTCAACACTCGCCTCAATTACTTTTTTTTATTATCCTCTCCTTTTTTATGCGCGCTAAAATCATTCGCTTGTCCTAAGCGTAAATTATTTACCTTTATATCACACTTTAATTTCTCTCAAACACTATCACTTGAGACTTGTTAGATTCTACATCTTCGTTATGCTACATCATATGGATCAGTTTCACTATTAGTTACTAACGATGCATCGTCTGCATACAGCTAGCATCCAATTCTTTCACATAATTGTACAGGCACGGGTTGAAAAGTTATGGTGACATTACGCAACCATGATTGACACCTTTTGTCATCATATAATATGATGTGAACTACTCATTAATCATTTGAGTGTGTCCAAATTTTTTGTAAGATCACAATTGCTGGATTTTATCCCCAATAAAGTTTGACTTCCATACTTCCCATATAAAAATAATAGTTCTATGAGACATCTATAATATGATGTGAATGACTCATTCATTCTTACACAGGCACTACTTCACTTAGTTTAACGTATCTGGGATTATCTTGTAGACTTCTGATGTTGCTCTCTCGGGAATGTGCCGATTGAGCTTGTGTCCACGGCTTGTAGTTGTTCGAGGAGCTCCTCAGGTACGGAGAAACAGCAAGTTTCACATTTGAATTCTGCTATTCCTTTCGCCACTTACCTTCCAGCTGAGCTTTGGCTACGAAATATGAAGCAGGATGAAGGTAGTATTCCTTTATTTCTCGTTCTTATACTCTCTTCTCGTGGCAGTAGTAGTTATCGTATACATTTGTTACATCTGTAAGTCATATTCCGATCCTTTTTCAGACAATTCAGTGGAGAAGAGGTGGACGGCGAGCTGACCCTCACCGCCTATCCCGTGTTCTACTCCGGAGTGATCCAGCCCGTATTCCAGGCGCCCCTTCGGCGCGTAGAGCGCATCAAGGGGCGCCTCTCCTTGCAGCTGTCTCTCGGGGCCGAGCTGCAGTTGAGGGAAAACGAGGCGGCCGCGGGCTCAGGGGGGCGCCGCCTAGTTCTGGAGGCGTCGCTCGAAGAAACCCTGACAGGCAGACGGCACAACGTGTCCGCGCTGCTCTGGCTGCACAGGACGAAGACGTACATCTCTCACCAGGCGCCTGACTTCTACAAACCGGGCTTACCGTATACCCTGCAGGTTGGTAGGCATTAGTGAAGAGATAAATCGCTACTAACCGGTGTGACTGTGATTACTATTGGATGATATCAGTGATTGAAAACTGTGACTGTGATCACAGTTTCAATTTTTATTACAATATTGATATTGGAGACTGTTAGTCCCAAAACTAATTAGCTGCAATAAACTCGTTAGTTAAACTCTCAGTCAGCTCATTCCTTATGCAACCAAGCAAGCATATTTTTGTAGATTTCACTAGATGTTATTTAAGTTAACAATATTCAGACAACGACCACAAATCACAACATTTTCAAGTTCTAATCACTGTCAGTGATTTTGACTGTGAGATATCACTGATTTACTCACAGTTCGTGATTTCGTGGGCATGCTTTGTAGAAATAAATCACGTGTTCCGTTAATAAAAAAAATTGCGTATTGCGGTCACCTCAATACTAGTTACAGATGGAAATTCGGCACTATTCAGTTTCAACACTAATGGTATTTTAATGTCATGGGTAATTTGTAGAAAAGGACAGCTATATAATTTTACAATCCAAGAAGACAATACGATTCGAATCGTGGATGCATAGAAACCGTCATCTAGAACCGTCGATACCTACAACTATTTATTCTGTAACTTTAGACAAATAGAAGCCATTAAATTATAAATATTCATTTCATTTTAACTACTACTGGGAAGATTCAAATTCACCCAACGAACGAACGGAACATCAATGGTCAATGGACTGACATTTGACGCTCGACGTGCAACAAACGCGAAATGAGGCGCGAGTCGGCGAATCTCTCGAGACACGGTAATCTCACGGGAGCAAAATCGGAGATTGTCTCGAATCGAATTTCTCATAAATATCTCTTACGTGGACATGGACCATTATGTCGGTTATGGATTACGTAATATATCTGCAGTTAGTATTTTCGCTTTCGTAAACGGGTATGAGAATCTTTAGGAGCGCCGACAAAGATAATAGGTACGTAGGTATATAAAAAAAAAAAATTGCCAAAATAGTCGCATTAAATAAACAGTACACGATTCATATGTTCATTTTTTTTTATATTCGTTAAATAATAATTACGCAGACTGAGTGCGGGCGCGTGTGTTTGACAATATATCATCACATTACATTGTCACAGTGGAACACTCTTTTCGGTGTGTTCCCAATATCGGCACACATATCTCACCGATGGATTCAGCCCTGTCAAAATTTGAGAATGAATCATTTCCAGAGGATTGTTATTTTATTAGAATCGTAATTTATATGCGCAATATGTCATTTGTGTATGAAATATCGTTTTTTTTTTTTTTAAACGAGGCTGATTTGATACTAATTTTAATGTGACTACTATCTGAAAGCCCGTCAATAGCGACGAGAAAAAAATATATACGAGGGCAAATTAAAAATTATCTACATTTTTCGTTACACAATTTATTTACGCATACTTTACGGAGACCAAGCTCGTCGTGGATGATTTGACAGGCAGAACTGTGACAGATGTCTATAGACGCTACCTCACCGATGGTAACTCGCCTATCCGCTAGAATCATCTCTCGAGATCACTGAATCTTGCGTCCGGCCACTTTTATGTGATAAAGCACTGTCCCCTTATTGTGATAAAAATCCACGATGAATTTCAGCCCCTTTCACACCCTCCGACCAGAGAAATCAGGTCACTGCTAGTTGTTCTTTCTTGATGCAAACTGTTAGCAGAGCGGTCATGTTTACACAAGGCAAATGACGCGATCGGGATCAAATTTCGCACAGGCGACCACAGTTGTATCAACTTTAAGCACGCATGCGCAGAAGGCAGCGTGAAGTGTAAATAATTTTAGACTCATATATTTACAAATTTACATAGAATGTTTTATAGATCTGATATTTAAATTAATCTATTATTGGAAGTAGGTACCACCCACCTACTAGGTTATACCGAGAATTGTTTTAATGTCGATTATCAATCTGATCAGGTCCAGTTGTCAAACTGGGAGGACACGAGCAGCTGGGACGGCGGCGTCCTGATCCTGAGGCACGGCTTCCCCGCCCGCGGTGGCCAGCTCGCGGAAGTCAGCCTGCCCGTGGGTGCCGATGGTCAAATCACGTACACCATCTACCCCGAGAGCGACAGCAATCCCACGCCGATGACTATCGAGGTTTGTTTGCATCACTCGTGTGCGGCGTGTGACAATTTAATACAGCTATAATAATATACGCGTGGAAACTGTACACTAGTGGGTACTGTCACTTTCTTACATCTGCGGTGATACTTGTTCGATATCTGCCACGGTAGAGGTGTTGTTGTAACCAAGGTAAGAAATGACTCGCACACCTTGACACTGAGGGTAGATGTCGCTACCTGTCCGCCTCACATCTATACACTGACTTAGACGGCGTACTCATTTCTGGCAGCAGGTCTGGAACACATTTCCTGAAATACTGTTAAGTACCTGCCTCATATATTCCGTTAGATATCAATTATATTATACTAGAAAATCTACATCCCTTTTGGAAGTAACCACATAATAAAGTGCTCTAATTTCCGATCGTCCCCTTTTTACCCCAAAATGCACACGTAAGTATCCCAAAATTTATCACCCCTTTTGTTTTTATTATAACTTTCATATAAGGAGAATAAAAACAACAAAAACGTAAGCGACAAATGGTAATTTAATTCATTAAAATTTTCGTCAAATTTTGAAAATAATACCACACACGTGTCCACCCCTTAGAGCGCTTTTCATGTTTCACGACTCAACCGAGAGTTTCTTGCGAATGTTTTGCTTATTAATATACACTTTTCACTTTAGATCAGTGATTCCCAAAGTGGTCTATATCGACCCCCGGGGGTCTATGATAACCTGCAAGGGGTCTACGTCAGCGAAAAAAAAATTTGGGGGTCCATGAAATGAAAATGGGGGTCCACGATAGTGGATCTCAACATACACTGATAGTACCTATTTACTTACATTATAATCTTATAATATAAAGACATATACATTATTTATAAAAGTACCTATGAAGTAAAAAATGTATTATATACGTTTATAAAATTGTGTAAGTTGTAGGATGTAGGCATTCGCTTTGCGGTTTAAGTTTTTAACACTAAACTTCACTACAATTAGAAATTTACAAAAAATCAATATCAGGGAAGTAGTGGGTCTACCAAAAACCGAAAAACATGGCAAGGGGTCTTCGACACAAAAAAGTTTGGGAACCTCTGCTTTAGATAATCCCGAACAAAAACGTCCGGGGTAGTCACACCCGGTGAACGCGCCGGCCAATTTAAATCCACTTTTTTAGAGATTATGCGGTTCAGGAAAACTACCCTCGATGCTTCCTCTGTTGTGAGAGCTAACCTACTCAACTCGGTAACCAAAAACTTGTACTACATTTCCCTCTGCCCATCTTCGAAAAAGTATGACCCAATGGCTCACACCAAACAGTTACCTTACGTCGGTACAATGGCCTCGGATGAATTTCATTTGGGTTTTCCTTCCCCAAAACCGGCAATTTTGCTTGTTGACCGAACCATTCAGCTCAAAATGAGCTTTGTCCGTCATCAGTAATTTGTTTCGGGCATAAATTAGAATTATTGCAATACGCTGCTGGGGGAGTACGGCGACTCTTAATAATCTGAAAAGAGCAGAAATAAAATATGTGTGTGTAAAGGGGACAGCATTTCAAATTCACCGCCATCTCGGCCGGCATCGATACTAGCGACATAGCGCTGCCGGCTGCCGCTATAGGTCTAGCCCGATCCCTCACCGACGCAACGGTGGTCTTGCCCGGCTCGGTTCACGCTCACCTTCTGCATCTCTCTTCCTTCGGTGGTTTATTACACCGAATTTACTTTATATTAAACATAAGTACAATAATTTTAAGTATTGGACGTGACACAAACACGGTGTATTTATTGTTGTAAATAGCAGTAAAAGTATGAAGCCATGTAAGCAAACCTACCCGAACTTGGGCCATTTCACCTTTTGATAAATGTTTTGTCTTTCAGTTGCAATACAAAGACTTGAAGGAGGTGATAGCTAACATCATGCCTCCGGCGAAGCCGAGGGAAAACTTGGTACAGCTGTCTCTGGTGACGTCATCGCCCGCGGTGGGCGGGGAGGTGCACGTGAAGGTCAACTCCACAACACCAATGAAGACCCTCACCTATTACGTCATAGGAAGGGGAGAAGTCATTTACGCCAAGACGTTCCAGGTACTTTAGAATTAATATTAGTAAATAGTCAAGGTTAAGGATGATTATATAGATGTACCAGAAAACTCCTCCATCGATGCGGTTCGCCGCTAGGCCTTCCGACCTCGTTCTGCTGAGTACAACCTATGTATAGTAAACGCTCAGCTTAAACTTCCATAAAACGTATCCCACCCATGTATAGCTGTTGCGTCGATTTCTTTATTTCACGCTACGAATTCTTCGCAATTATCTGTTTTCAAAACTCAAAATGTGACTGCATTTGTATCTCGGTGGGGTGATTGTGAAAAAACTGTGTGAAAATATTTTCTATATAATAAAGATAATATTTTATTTTATAATACTATTGAAAAAAATAACTCTGTTTAATACAAGAATAAAAGGTACGCAGATGAATACAGCAATTAACTAAATGAAGACCCGAGATAAAGAGAGACCGCGCTCCTCACGCGCGGCACCCGGCCGGCATTCACACACGTATCCATCATCTGGCAAACTCTGGCGCACCGCGCGCACACACACATACATATTAACAGAGTAATGGATATCACAAAAATTTATGAAACTTATCGAATAAATTAAAATTCGCTGAATTTCGCTTACATTCCGGACCAATCGCCTTAAAGGCTGATTCACTTAACACTGGACGTCTCTCAGTTCATCCCGAATTTTCTTCTAGAACCATCACTTATTTGAATCCGGTCTTACCCTTAGCAGATAATAGAAAGATACAGGATATTTCACGGGCAGCAGGACGTTTCATTTTTACAATAATACCAATCTATATAAAGGAGAAATTAAATATTCTCTGTCTCTACTTCTTTCCCTTTCTATACAGCTAATTTTCTCCGTTCTTCTTCAGCATCACATGTGTAACGTACCAATGAAACATGTTAATTTAATATAAAATAATCAGCCAGATAGCATTTAAGTATTAAATACTAATTTAATGTATCAATTATAAATATATACATATAAAATCAATTTTGTCGAAAAATATTGTTTTTGCGCTACCGGGATTCGAACCTGCATCTCTATTTCCAATTCGGGGAAGTACACTACCAATTGTGTTATAGCGCCAGTATTTTTCATGACAAATTTTCGAACCTATATGTTACACTTTTTCAAATTAATACATCTGTCGTTCCATTATTTGAAAGCCATCTACATTGTTTTTACAATTACAAATGGTAGTGTACTTCTCCGGATTGGAAATAGAGATCCAGGTTCGAATCCCGGTAGCGCAAAAACAATATTTTTCGACCAAATTGATTTTATATGTATATATATATAATTAATAAATTAAATTGGTATTTAAAACATCACAGACCGTCTGTTCTGAAAAATTACAACTTCACAATAAGAATGTGTTCTCCTTAATCATTTAAGTATTGATTATGTTTTACCATTGCTCCTCCCCAGATAATTCCGACCCGCCGAACGGACGAGCTGAAGTTCCAGGCGAGCCACGCCATGGCCCCAGAAGCTGTCCTCCTGGTGTGTCACGTCTCCGAGACCTCCGAGATGGACTGCGCTTCGTTGCAGTTTCAAGTAAAAGGCCTTTTCCAGAACAATGTGAGTAGGAATATTTATTTCAACAATTGTTTTGTCTTTTAAGCGATCATTCCTATTGGGTCGATGCATCCGCCATTTTTTTCGCGACGTTTTGTTTTTTGAATTTGACTGGAATGACAACGACGAGCGTCGGCAGCGAATCCCGGACAGAAATGGCCAAAAGCAGTGCAACATCAGCAGCGACGTGTACCTGGCCCAGCTTGATTGGCATCATACTGCCATTCAGCTCAAAAGACCGCGCGATAAGACCCAAATCGTTTTTCACCACGACAACGCTTGCTCTCATGTCGATTTGGGATGGGATTTGTTGCTCCATCCGACCCACTCTCCCGCCGAGGTCCCCGCGGACTACCACATCAACCGTTCTCTGAAAAATTGGCACGTTGGCAAAGTCTATGGCAATTTGGAAGAGTTGAAGGAGAATTTCATATCGTGGATTACCTCAAAAACCAGTGCTTCTTCGTCCGCAGAATTAACCGTCTTCCGAGCGAATGGGAAGCAGTAATTGACGTTGATAGAGACTACACCACGAATGATATTTGTACATAATACGTTTTGAATTTGTTTTCGTTTTTGGTTATGTTTCAATATATATTTTTAAAAACGGTAGATAATTATGCATCATCCTAACAATAATTTGAAAACACTTAATTTTTCGTGAATAATGGTCGATATAATAGTCGATCATAATTCAACCCTGATTGTGAACGGCTACGCTATGGTGAATGCTTCATAATCATCTCTCGGTATTACAGGTGGAGTTGCACGTGTCACCTGAAGAGCCAGAGCCCTTGGGTAATGTGGACCTCACTGTTACGGCTGAACCGGATTCTTACGTGGCTCTGATGGCTGCTGCTCCATCTCCCAAGTTTTCCGTGGCGTCTGACCATCACTACAATGCTGGACAGGGCGACGGTCTCTCCATGGAAACTGTAAGTGTCGCAGGGCTCGGATAACCTACGCCTGCATAAGCTACAAGACCACATCCACCACATTGACGAATGCATTGACGGTTTGGTGAGGATGGCACGGAATCTACTCAGTTGAAAAAGGAATCTAGAATTGCACAGAATTTTTTTATTAAGTCCATCCATTATTTTATTACAGAATTTTTATTATGAAAAAGACCTTTGGGACACCTTGTATTTATTGTTATCAAAGATCGGCCAAAATCAAAAAAAAAAAATTTCCACAGGTCCTCAGGGAGGTCCGGTCATTTTCTCCCTTCAAGTCCGAGTTGAAACACCTCTTCAGAGAAATTGGAAGTGGCGCCAATGGGGATCCAGTTGATGTATGTTAATTTGTTTTATCAATTTCACGCCTCCATTAATAAGTGTATAAGTAAGAATCTAGAATAATTTAAAATGATTGGAATTATATCTGAACCCGTCGTGTCCACGGGATGAAACACGACGATGTAATTCCCAGACATTTAATGAGATAAATGACAGCACTATGTATAAGTATTACACAGTACGTGTTGAGAAAAGAGTACAAATTTATTCTGGAAGTTAGACTAATAGAGGGCAAATTATTTGCTGCTATTATTTTATTTTAACTGCCGCTGGGGAGATTCAAATTTACCCAACTGATATGCGGAACTTCAATAGTCAGTGAACTGACATTTAACGTATGATGTACAATAAGCGTGAAGTGAGGCGGGAGCATAATCCATGCCGTATCAAGTCGAAAATCTCATTCATAGACACGGACCATAATACAGCGCGATATTTTTTTATTATTAATGTGATGCTGCATGCAAAACGTATTAGCACGAATGACGTGGCATTTTCGTTTCTCAATTTTTTATATAAATATCAATTTATATCGTGAAATGCCAAAATTAACTTTACAAATTAAATATTAATTAATATGTCCTTTGGGGGTTAGGACGATGGTTAAATGAAATAAATGTGTGTTGAGGTTTATTATGACAATGAAAACAGATAGAATGAATACAGTGAATGAATGAAGATGTAGAAGGTGCACGTGTGCGTGAAACGGAATGAATTGGCGGTCTCGCTCGGCAAGCGCGAGCCGGCAAGACCGCCATTGTGAAACGCTGATACTGGAGAGACTGCTTGGCGGTGAATTGAGCCAGACTTGTGGCACCAGCCGGCAGCGCTGTCGCCAGCGTCGATGCCGACTGAGATGGCGGTAGATTTGAATTATGGTCGCTACACTCCTATTTTTAGCCGTGTCTATTAGTCTATTATTGTTTGTGGCGTGTCTTTACAACAAATTAAATGTGATTATAATATTTTTTCAGAAAATGGGAATGGTCTTATTGACCGACAACCACTTGGATCGTGAGAGCGAGTCTCCAGGCTGTAAGTTCAATCATAACGATTGTTATTGTATTTAATACTAAACACCTTTAGTAGTAGCCGATCGCATCGGTAGACACCAACATCCAACCGTTGAAAATAATGTCCCCACGAGTTTATATAATCAACCCCTTCAGGACGGAAGAAAAAATATGTAATCTATAGAAACATTAATAAATAATAATATAAGTAAGTATATCCGTTTAAATATTTAAATTAGTTTGATATTGTGTTTTCGTTGATTTTTAAAAATATAAATTATGATTATAAAAACAAGTATTTTTCTGTCATTATTGACGAGTTATTTATATGTAGGGAAATTTGAAACATTTCATTGGAGCGAGTGCCAATTTCCTTTGAAATATACGCGAAAGGTGGGGAGGTATGATATTTTTGTTCCGGGGGTACATTTTTCAAATAAGTCCATTTCTACTGACAGAAATTTGACAAATTGTAAAACTGTAATGTAATGTAGGTAATTAATTATTAAAGACAGGTTGTATACGGAGGCACTTAAAAAATTATCTACATTTTTCGTTATACAATTTATTTGCACAGACTTAACGGAAGTCAAACTCGTCGTGGATGATTTCATAGGCAGAACCTGGACTGATGTACAAAGAAGACGCTACCTCGCCGATTCGCTAAAACCATCTCTCGAACTTGGTGAATCTTGTCGTCCGTGGTGAAGGTTGACGGGCGTCCTGCTCCCTCTTCGTGCGTCACACTCGTCCGGCCACTTTTAAACTTCTCGATCCACATAAAAACACATTTACGTGATAAAGCACTGTCCCCGTATTGCGATAAAGGTCTACAATGAATTTCAGTCCCTTTCACACCCTCCGACCAGAGACATGGGATCACCGCTCGTTACACTGTAATAGCCGGTAGGCGAATGACGCGATCGGGATCAAATTTCGCACACGTGATCACAGTCGTACCGACTCTAAGCTCGCATGCGCAGAAGGCAGAATGACAACCTCAAAGGTGTGTTTTGTACAATAGAATAAGTATAAAAAACTATAATATAACGATAGCAAAAGAGTAACTAAATTCATACATTGTTCTATTACAGCGCTATCCTCAGAAGGGACGTCCAAGGAGGAGAGCACCAGGCCACCGCTGGCGGGACCCTACGCCTTCAGCCGCGTCCCCGTGCCCCCCTCGACACGGGTGCACCTCGGAGCCTTGCCCACCAAGACCTGGCTATTCACCAACATCACAATAGGGTGAGATTCATGACCCAATAATTACTTTAAATAGTCTTAGTGCTTTGAAACTAAATTGACGCACTTGCGTACGTAAAAAGACTTTGGAACCTTTCTTGTTATCTCCTCACCATTATCTACTGACTCCGTTTACACTGTTATCTTTTGTTCTCGTTCTAGTGCGGATAATTCATTGTTTACACTCACTTGACTTCAGTTAGTCATCTGGTTAGGTTAGATTAGTATAATTCTTGTAAGTGTTGTATAGTAATCAGAACCCGGCGAATAATGGCGGGCAAATAATAGAATGTATTCTTCCTATTCATTTTTCAATCCTGTTGACATATCAATAGTCAAATAATTTCTAATTATTATACTTAGGTTAATGAGAAAGTAATTTCGTTTTCAAATTTAAAGAGTTATAAGTTATTTAAATAGTGTATTCATCAATCTATAAAATAATTTCCATTGTTGGTTATGACCTCCTTCCATCGATCGGTAAGTTTACAGATTTCCTTTTTGAAAAATGACATAGGTATTGATTCAAAAAAGTTTACATTAAAAAGAATTACATTTTCTCCCATTAAGATAGTGTTGTAACGATAAAACAAATGATAGTCTGACGGTGCAATGTCAGGAGAATATGGTGGATAAATCATAACTTTCCATTCACATTCGTATAATCTTTGTTGAGTTTTTAATGCGACGTGAGGCCGGATGTTACCTTATTGAAACAGAATTCCTTTTCTATTCACCAATTCTGGTCGTTTTTCTGATAATGCTTCTTTAATTTCATCGAGTTGTTGACAGTGCCTATCTGCAGTAACAGTTTCACCAGATTTGAGAAGCTCATAGTGCATCACTCTTTTGCAGTCCCACCAAAATACACTAATATCTTATTTTGGTGTCAATTCGGCTTTGCTACCGTATCAGAAATGTGTCTCTTAGGTGACCAATGTTCTTTTCGCACATTACTATTGAGAACGCACTTTTCATCGCCAGTTAAAATACGATCTAAAAATAGATCACTTTGAAGTCTGTTCAATAATTTTATGCATGCGTTATACCGTCCGATAAAAAAAATATTAATATAATTTGACTAGACCCACAAAACATCTAGCTAGACGATTGTCTGCAGGTACATTCATATCAATTATTACATTTATTTATTTATCAAAAGATGCCGTTACCTATCTAAATATAAGTGTGAAATTATTATTTTGTAATTCAAAATTAAAATGTCAATTACTGGGACGTCTACCCTAATCCTACAAATTTTATTTATTTACATAAATACAAGAATGAACTCTGCTTAATATAACTGTGGCAGACTGACCGAGGTCAGGCCGTGCCACGTAGAATATTCAAAAAGTCCGAGAAAGTTTAGCCAAAGAACCGACAACGTCCATAAGGCGGCGTTCACAACAATTGGGAATTCCGCGGACGACTACAGAAAATTCTCAAAAAAGATTTCCACATGTATCCGTACGATGTGCCCGAACCTCCTAGTGACTGTTCGGACGATTGTCCTTTACAGGCCCGAGGGCAAGGGACTGCTGGGCCGCCGGCTGCCCGTGGCGCCGGGGCCCGTGTGGGGCGCTGGCGCCTGGGCCGTACACCCCGTGAAGGGATTGGGGTTGGCCGCGCCGCGACTGCCGCGCCACTCCCCGCGCCCTACGCTGCGCGCCGCCGCCCCCCGGGAGCTGCGCGAGGGAGAGCTGCTGGCGCTGCCCGCCTCGCTAGCTAATCCAACCGCCCGCGAGGTGCACGCAGAGGTGACGCTGCACAATCTCCGGCAGGACTTCCGATTCGAGAGCAACAATGAACTCGACGCGCCCAAAGGTGAGGAAGCTAGTACTAAGATGTGCAAAACTTGTTTAGAGATAAAAACAACGTTGTCAATGATTACAATCCTTCATTAGCTAGATTACTCATCACAATAATTTAAAATGTATTTTCAGCCTCTAAATATTCCATTCACTGTTCAAATTACAAGATAGAATTTTAACAATCTGACAATCTTATTATTTGTCATAATACCATACCACATAATCGACTACTAAAAATTAACCATTTTAAAATTTCTTTTTTCTCAGCAATGTAGCTTTTATATTTATGATGCATTGGTCATATATTCAAGCCAAAAATTAATTTTCTGTACATGAAACTGTCGAAACAATCGAGAATATTATCATCGATAATGCCGAGTTACATGTTTCTGGTGAGACCAATTCCTGGACGATGTGTCAAATATGTAATGTAAGTAATGAAACTATTAGTTTACATGATTTGGGAAGACATAAAGTATCAGCTGAGAATAAACTTCTAAGATTATTGAATTGTTCTTCACTTTTATCACGTCAACTGTTTTTGGATCGTTTACTCACCGTGATAAAGAGTGGATCTTTTACTGCAACATTAGTTGTCCTCAAATAATCCAGTACTACACACTTCAAAAGACACTGCTGCACCCAAAATATTCTATGTATGTATATGATGAAATCCAGCTAGTATTCTTCTTTCTCACTACAGGCCAAAAAATCACAACTAAATGCACTTTTAAACTTTTTTTCTGTTAATTTTTGATATTATTTCATTTTGATTACAAAAAAGTACAAAACTTTTTTGTTTACGTTACTTTTTTTATATATATTTGGCTTTATCATATTTTAATGTAGTTCTACACAGCAGGGGGCAGTAAATGCGAGGAAGGAGTCGCCTTGGAGAAAACTTTCTCAAAACACTTGTGGTACACATACATTGTCACCGTATTATGTCCATATTTATTTATATCTGTCATCTAAAGCGCTAATGTTTTGCCCTTAGCCCTGGAGCTATACCAGAGGCAGAAGATGGTGGTGCCCCCCGGCCGCTCGGGCACCGTGGTTTTCTACATTTCCGTGCCCCCCTCGACAGACGGTCCTCGCACCGCCACCCTTCAACTCACAGCGACGGCGGTGGGGCTGGCCGACTCTTACGAACATGAAATCATTATTCTGGTAAGTTTTGCACACGATATCTAGAATTTGTTTTACTTTTCTCATTTATTTTGATTCACATTATTAAATTTTATATTCTCTATCTGTAAAATCAAACATAGCTTGTTTCAGAAAATTTCATTTATTAATTATGTATTTCTCCCACAGCCGGCTGGCGAACAGGAGACAAGTGGTGTAGCCGACCTGCTGGACCTGGCCAGCGGCTCCGCCTCCACCAACCTGACCTTGGCCATGCCCCCACACCCGCGTGCCCGGCAACGCGCTCCTCCGCCCTCCACATACAGTGTCAGCGTTTGGGGCTGGGCGCTCGCACCAGCACTGGTCAGATTATCGAGCCGCTCCACCCTACCTCCACCGAGCGGTTATCACAACATGCTGCCGTACATGGAGGCCACGGTTCTGATTCAGACATTGGATGTGAGACTGGTTTTTTTATTAATTAACAATAATTTATAGTTTTCCATGCCTTATTTGAGCCCAAAAGTTGTGTGTTTTGTGCTACAATTAATAAGTACATTAGCTCTTTCCTAGGTTCAGTGTCTTTTCATTTGTCAAAGATTCAGACAGATAATAAACTGAACATGTGTGACTTGTTTATACAATGTTATCATGAAGGTGATAAATATTTGGACAGTTCGTGAATATCATTTCTATTCTAGATGGAAATCCTTTTCCTAATGTTTAGTAGTCCCTACTATGTCGTTGAATACAAATGTAATAATCAAGTATGCAAAGCAGAAATACAATAGTAACAACATGTCCCACAGAGCACAGCCCAGCTATCTGAATCAGTACGGGCAACTTCTTTGGATTTGATGCGCAAGATCTACCAACAGCAACTTGGATACCTTCAGGCTGATGGTTCCTTCAGTATGCACAAAATCTCCTACCAAGAAGGAAGTGTTTGGTAAGGAAATGTATTAATTATAATATATATTCATATTCAATTAAAGGCAAGATTCATGCTGCAGGAATTTATTGAACATGTATCGCATTAGATTCTACAAGTTTTTGAAGAACATATTACATATACATAAAATCATTTATATATACAGTGGAACCTCTTATAATGAGACTAATTCATTCCAGAATCTTACTCGTTATGTAAAACACTTGTTAAGCGAAACAATTATTTCCATACAAAACAACGTAAATGACAATAATGCGTTTCCTGCCAAAAAAAATCAATTTTTATGTTTTTAACATTTATTCTAATTATATTACATACTTATAAATTGTTAAGGAGCGTAACAATCTGGAATGTTTAGAATGTTTTTGTTAATAGTGTCGCCTTGCAATTGCTTTTCGGTTATGCATATGAGAAGCAACCTTTCAACATCATCAAGGTAACCGTTTCGTGGACATTCTTGACATCTATCTTCTTAATTTTGTCCTTGTTCTTGAGGATAGTGCAAATCGTTGATGTAGACCAATTGTATGTGCGCGCTAGATCAGCCACGCTCACGCCTCGTTCTCGCTTTTCAATGATTTTACGTTTCATTTCTACAGTTATTTTTATTCTCTTATGGCTGCCTTCTTCAGGGACATTTTTTCAAGGGTTATTAAACTTTGCACAATATAAATTATAAATAATGTCTGAACACAAGTTTGGAAGAATGTGTGATCACATGCGACACTAACGTGCTAGCGGAACGAGTGCTAACCAGAGCCTGACGCACTGACGCAGAAGTACCGGCTCACAGGTGAGTGATGTGAAGATGAGACTTCCCCACTCGTTATGCGAAATGTCGCTCGTTAAGGGAGCATTTTTTCCAAGATCTGTTTTGCTCATTATACGAATTACTCATTATGCAAATTACTCGTTATGGGAAGTGCTAGAGAGGTTCCACTGTACATACATACAATAATATGTTCAATATAATAAATAAATAAATAGCTTTAAAGTTATTATTTGAAGACATTGAAGGCAATCCGAGTTAATTGAATAATTGTAACATGAAAAAAAAATTGATTGTAATAAAAATAATAAAAAATAAATAAAAAAACTCAGTTTATAAATAATAAAAAAATATAAGATGCAATATGTTTTCATTGAAGTAGTGATATATGTATTTCAGATTTCACAGATATCAATCAGAGCTTTAAATATACTTTTAATAACACAGATGGTCTAATCAAGGTTTATTTTTCTAAAAAGAACAAAATAAAAACATCATTACAATTTAGTTGGTGCCAGGCCTTGTATTCGAGGATCCCTTCAGCATTTCCACTTTGCCAATTCCATTCCAACTCCCACGATCTTGAGTCCTCGGGTGCTCCACACAAATTCAGCATTTCCCAGAGGCAATCCTTGTTAAGTGTTAAGAGTCATCAAGTCTTATCTGTTTGTAGGGTCACTGGTTTCACTACCCGATGGTTGGGAATCGGTATGGGTACAGGGCGACGAGACGCCGGAGTCCCGGTCAGTGTGGTGCGCACCGCGCTGCAGTGGCTGGCTTCGAAGCAGCAGCTCGATGGTCACTGGGAGGAAGGAAACAACCAACCTATCGAGGACAATCTGCAACAGGAGTCGTTGGTGCTCACGGCACTCACACTCTTCACCTTCCTAGACACCAAGGTAAGTTGTGAATTTTTAGTTCAAACAGCTAAAATGATATTGGATGAATAATACAATACATTTAAATGAAACAGAATAAGGAAATATATAACTACTAAAATTTATACATTAGTTAAGATAATACCTTCTGTTTAGCATTACACATTCCTTCAATTATTAGACTTTACTAGTGGACCAAAATTATTTAAACTTTTGCCCACTTTATTAATATAAGTTTGCAAAATGAGCATTAATAACTAATTGGTTATTCTGCTCTGTGTACAAACTTTTATAGGCAACAAATGACAGTTGGCTCCGCACTCAACTCTGAATATCCTTCACCAGTGTATGTCATAAATGTCAAAATAAAATATTATAGCACCTGACATTGGAAGAGTACGCCAACGTGATGAGCAAGGCGCAGGACTGGCTGGCACGCCACGTCACAGAAGCGACCACGCGCGGAGCGGCCACGCTGGCCCCCGTCGCGGCCGCTCTAGCAGCCGCACACCACCCTGCCGCCTTCCAGGCCACCAACACCCTCAGCAACATGGCCAATGTTTCAGGTACACTTGAGGTCCGGGAATACTGGAATGATTACATATTTCAACTCGTCCTGTATAAAGTATTGGTAACTAATAAATGTAGACCACAGGAATACTAGTACAGTAAAACCTTGTTATAATGAATTTCCACATATAACAAAATAAAATAAAAAACTTATTTCCTAATATTTCTTTTTATACGAACCTATAAATGTACACAAATAATACAGGTTGGGCAGAGTCATTCAGGGGCACTATCACTAACTATTGTACATTGTTGGTGTTTGTGCAGATGGAGTCCGCTGGTGGGAGGTCAATGGAGTCAAAGACAGTCCGCTTCGAGAGCGTGGACGCAACGGACGCGGACTGACCACGCTGGCGTGGGCCGCTCTGGCGCTACTGAGACAAGGACTGCGCGCTGAGGCCGCTCAGCTAGCGCGACCCCTGCTGGGAGGCGTCCAAGCAGGATCCGCGGCCGCCCCGCTGCTGCCTGCGCTAGCCCGCCTGGCCGCAGCCATGCCGGCTGCCACCGCCGCCACAGTGGAATTCCTGTGTCCGGCCGGTAACCGTACTACCATGCTCAGTGTCAACGAGGGCAACTATCTCCTAGTCCAGGAACAAGAGGTGATTTTATATACTACACACGAAACTTGTGGTGCAATACATTAAAAGCATTACATTATTTTTAAATAAACATAAGAAATGTGTTCCTTCTTCTTCTTCTTTTAAATAGGCAATCCACCCTTCAAGAGTGATTTGTGCCATTAATCAAGTTAAAACTTTATTTTATAGAAAAAAGTACAATAATATTATAGAATAGGAAATATTATATTACAAGTCAATACCATTGTCATTCAAAAAATTTGTTATTATATAGATTAAATGTAGCGAGTTAAGGGAAAGACGATGACACACGTCGACCGGGAGTTGAAAATTACCATTGACGAGATTACTGTAAAAAAATCTGCGATCCGCAATTAACAGGCAAAAAAAATATGGTCAAGGTTTTCTCCTCGGCACCACACTCACACATTGGGAAATCTATTAATTTCTGAATAAATGTGAGGCTACCTGGCAATGCCCAATTCTCATTCTAGAGATATTTGATATAGTTCTTTTGGAGACTTTCCTTTTGAGCAGGGAGTGCAGGGAATAGATCTTTGAATTATTTTAAGCCTTATGATTATTTGAATCCATCCATTGTGCAGTCCAAATAGAATTCGTACATTTTTTTACCATATTAAGTCTGTCATACATAGGGATATGAAATTGATGAGGGAAAACTCCTTTTGAAATTGATGAGGGAAAACTCTGGGAAATTGATGAGGGAAAGAGTGGCCTCCGTGACCAGTTTATCAGCACATTAATTTCCATGAATTCTCTTATGTGCAGGAATCCAAACGAATGACACCTGTTTATTGCTGCTGTACAAATTAAATAGACATCTTCTAATGGAACAGATTCTCTCATTGTCTAGCCAAACTTTCATATTAGCAGAGAGGGATTCAAGAGCTGCTTGCGAGTCGGAGAATATGACAGCCTTATCGACATTCCGGAGTACGCAAATGTCCGAGGCCTCTTTAATTGCCTAGAATGTATTCCATCTCTCAGATACATGTATATATAGAATATATTTTTTTATTGTTTTTGTCTGAATACCTGTAACAGCATTTGTTCATGTTATGATCCACCCACGAACCTCCTATAAAATGATTTTATGAGAAATTTTTGAAAATTTTATTCTGGAATTTTCTCTATTTCAAATGCCCCACTTGTATCGTTCTGGGGGAACCTCAGTTTAAAAAAATCAGTGTTAAAAGAGAAACATATTTCTATTAGCTTGTTTTTTTATTTATTAATAAGTAATTAATCCATTTAACAAGTCATATACACATATTCTTATATGACAATTTGGAAGAGCAGCCAACTGGGGGAGTAGGTAGCTAAGATGCTGTGCTTTGCTCACTTAATGTGTGAGGGGTACCGGGATCGATACCCGGCGCCTTCAAAATATGTTTTATATAAAAATGAAAATAAAATAGAGTAAAAATTCATTTAGTTATAAAATTTTCTAACATCTTCGTCTGAAAAGTTTTTCACAAAATATATTATATATATAAAAAGTATATTTTATGTTAAAAATTATATTTAATTCAAATGATTGATTTATATAATATGAAATTTTCATTCATAGTACACAACTCTCTTTTATATATCTAAATTGTATACGCCTAGAAAAATCAATTTCTCTGGAGAAAATCAGCTAAACACTGACATCCCTTAGGGAAATTATTAATTTTGTGAACCAATTTTAAATGATAAATGGTCTCTACAGGTGCATGACAGACATTGTTCGGTATCTGCTCACGGCTCCGGCATGGTGACGGCTTCGCTCCGGGCCAGTCGCAGGACTAACGTTACGGCACCCTGGCCTCGCTTCACCCTGGACCCCCGCGTGGACACAATCTCCACAGCGTACCACTTGCAGCTCACCATCTGCATTGGGTCAGGCTGTCTTCTATAATTATACAATTAATTTTGAAGAAATTTAATCTAGTAAAAATATATTAATGTCGCATTCTTTCTTATGTCGTTAAATATGTATCATTTCTAATTAATTAATTAATGTCTAATAATTAATTGCATTAGCTCTTGTTTTCAAATACTTTCATTAGCCAACATTTCTGTCCACATTTCAGTAGCCATCATGTCAGCACTGACGACGGTCACTAGAATGTGACTCAAAACCAACCTATCATAGTAACCTGGAAGAAATAATTTGATCAATCTGTCAGCTACGAAAAGAGTACTTAGCTAATGATCTATTTGTGTTTGCAGATTTGTGACTGAGTTGGGCGAAGATAACAGTGGACCAGTTTTGATGGAAATGAGATTACCGTCTGGATTCGAAATCGACGTGGACCTGCCTGCATTATTTGTTAGTGATATTTAATAATTTCTTATTGAAAATAAAAATCTAAGACATTTGAAGCCCTCAAGAAAATAATGAAATGTAAACAAAAAAATATGTCAGTACAAAATGGCAGGTTAAGCATTCATTCACTTCTCGAAGAAAAGGTGAACAAATATTAAATCTCCAGATTGATTGTCCAGAGATAAATAGCGCTTTATAATGGTAAATTCCTTTTAACCACACAAATTTTATCAAACAACTCTACATCTGGACTTTTTTACTCCTCATACCTTACAGAATGAGCATAGTTAGACGATTCATATGTAGCGTTCCGATATGGTGATTCCTGAGTTAGTGAAATTGATCTATGTACATATTTGTAAAGCTTTAGCGGATATTAAAATATGTGACCTTTTCAGGCGAATGGCAAGGTGAGATCGGGGAAAGTCGGAGAGACCTTGCAGCTGATTCTGGCCCCGCTGGGTCCCCGTGAGACCTGCCTGACCCTGGGAGCACCCCGCGTGCACGCTGTGGCTCGGGAGCACCCTGGAGTCATAACCGTCAGAGATCTGGATGACGACAGTGAGAACACTAACCCATACACATCCCTAATGATAATCTTGAATCTCTCAAATGGACTTTTATTTTTATTTCAACATTGTATTTATATAACATTACACGAATTTGTAAAATAATCAAAGATGGTCTCAGTTAATTCAGATTTATTCAAACTCTCGGTACAAGTAAACAGGTAGTGGCCAATACAACATCTCCGTTCGAACTCCCAAGATGGCGACTGACCATTTCCTTTTCCCATTTCCTGTGCCTGACATCCGTAGACATCAGTGTGTTGCCAGGATTATACTATATTATAACTATGTTCATAAGAAAACTAGTTAGAAGGTTGAAACCTGCTGTCTTTCATATATATAACCAAGTCAGAAATATTTTAGGGCAACGATATATCAATATTATAGCATTTTTTAATTGTCTGTCAGCACCAGTTTGGCTTGCACACTATCTTGTTTAGTGTAGTGATAAAACTTCCAAGTGGCCAAGATATTGTTGGATCGATAATAGTCACAAGAGACCAGCGACATAGTTCTCATTTTAATGAAAATTTGTTTGAAAAATAGCTAAAATATGAATGCGACACGTTTTAGTGTACGCATCAATAAAAAAATAGCAGCAATAGCTACATTAGAGTTATTAAAAACATGTGACGCGTGTATCATACCATCCCTCGGTGTCTGCAAAGATACTAAATAGCCGTAACAATGTTCTTATATATATATTACAGTCTATTTGTGAACTTTCTATAAAATGTTTTGCAATGCTATATCTAATATTAACATTCTGGGGAGCCTTTGAAAATGTTCTTATTCTATGTTAAAATATTACATATATCAGAGTTGAAAATAATGCTAAAGCACCGTATTTATATATATTACACTTAAATATTATTTTATGTCTTCACTTCACAATTTTAAATTTGTTGAATTCTGAATTTGGAAATCTATTTAGATTTTTAGAGGATTGTTAATAATTACAACTATAAGTGCTGTTCTTATAATTTCCAATGACCATTGTCTGTACTCAATTTGTTTAATAGTAGCTGACAAATAAAGGAACAGTTCCTCTGAGAATGATTTGTGAATAATGAAGTCCAATTATAAATTAATATGACATAAATTACTGTACAATACAATTATTAATAAATAATGTAAGCAATTTTAGGGCTGAAGTTTGATAACTACTCACTTCATGCACTTGTATGATACTCCACACTCCGAATGACCTTTGCAGGTCGCAGAGCGCGTGTATTCTTCACCCCGGAGGGAGGCTCGGGGCTGTGCGACGTGTGCTGGGGTGAGCGCTGCACGGGGCCCTGCGGAGACCCTGCGAAGCGCCCTCCGCCCCTCTCTCCCCGCGGCCAAGTGGCCACCAGCAGCTTCCCCGGCGAGAACAGCGAGGAGGACTCCGCAGCCGACTGCTGCGCAAGACCATTCACTATCATCGGCTTACTGGCTGCTGTGTTATCTTCTAAATTGTTGAAAACCCTACTTTTTCAGTGAGGCAGATGCCATCTGTGATTGTCTACAAAAATGTTAAAAGTTGATAGTAAATGTGTCCCTCTCTCATCTCAGAGACTGTGGAAACAAACAGACAATTATTTATTGTCAATTACCAGAATCTTTAATTGAAGATTATATCTACAAAGCTATACCAGGGACCAAAAAATTATGATCCGAAAGTTATTTTTATTAAATATAAAATAGTTAATGGATATTAGGGCTTATACAAAAACTGACTTTTGAAAAAACCACTTTTTCAAATTCCAATATTTCCTAAAACTTAGTTTAACCCAGTTTTCAAAGTTTCACAAAAAATGATAATTCAATTAAAATAGTGAAAAAAAGTTTTTAAACTTTATTTATTATAAACACTGGTAAAAAAGAAAAACTAACATTTTATTGGGCGTTTCTCTTCAGGAAATATGTTTTTAGAAAACATAAAACGTATACTATGACCTAATTATGGTAATGAAATTTCCTGAAGTAGAAAATACTCTTTCGCTGCATACTGAAGTAGGGTGTATAGTTTTTAAGGCATCAAATAGAAGATGGAAATATGGAAAATTTGGCCATCAGTGTTTTTGAGTTTAATGTTTTTTTCTTGTGGTTCCTCAAGAAACCTACCAACTTATCGATTCCTCCATGGTTCTTTTAAGAGTAACGCTATGATTAACTACGACACATTCATCTTCGGGATTCGTTTATATACAGAGATTCGGATATATTCTGGATAATATGTTTTCACTTAATTTAACGATTCTAAATCGATCTCGGCCAAGGCAGTTTCATGTCAAAATATTAACATTTAAGCAATAAAAAAAATTGAATATTAATTATAATATTTGATACCGGGCTACCAAGTTGAAAAAAAACAGCTTTCGAATGTCGCACATTTTGCTAAAAAACCGTGTTTTCAAAATCGAAGGGGACTGAAGTCTCTTTCTTGCGCAAATGGGACTTAATACATATTCACGCAATATGATATTTCTTAAACTATGTAAAAATAATGATAACTTTTTGTGATATTATTGTCAAATTGCCATATTTATATGTATATATACACAAGTGTTCAAAAATGAATCATGCATGATGATTTAAGGTTCTGGTATTCATAATTATAAAATATTAATACCACTCGTTCAATCTAAATTTTATTCCAGTTACTTTTTGAACACGCTGTTTTATAAATTTTACATTGTAAACAAAATGATTTGAGTGGGAGGTATTATTATTACTTATTTATTTGGAAATGGAAAAAATAAAAACCGTGTTCAGTTTGTATTACAAACGAGATAACGAGTTTTCTGGAATCTGCGGAACGTCTTTCATTTCAGTCATCGCTCTACGAGCTTTGAGAAGTTCTATCTTTCATAGGAAAATAAATATCTGAACATCTTCTGAAATGTGATAATGTAAAATGTATTAAAATGTGAATGTATATTATAAGTAACTAATCTAACTTATCTTCAATAATAAACTAGGTAGACTTACATACGACTAATAAGTTAAAAGATTACTAACAATTTTATAATGCTGTGTATCTAAAGGCAGAGTGGTTGGACAGTAATCCTCACTACACAATCTCATTCCAAGTCGTTTCCTCTTTGAAGATTGCCATTTCAGTGGAGTCTCGATAACCCTCCAAGTCAGTTAGTTGCAATCTTCATTGTATCAGTCCAGCGGGGTGGGTTATCTACTACTTTCTCTGGATCCCTCTATGTTGCCAATCACTACAAGCCTCTCCAGGATGTCATTTATTTTAGCAAGATGTCCTAAATATTGAAGAATACATCTAAGACACATAGATGTGAGCCTGTCAGAAATATTTAATTCCTTAAGTATGGAGACATTGGTGCATCCAGCTGTCCACAGCATTCTTAACATGCATCTCCAGCACCACATTTTAAAGGCATACATCTTGTTCTGTTCTTTTACAATACAAAAAAAATAATATTAGATTGAAAATAAGGCTTAATATTTTCAAAATGTGTTACTCCCGACAATGCACATTTCGTCTCATATTCTCCGTTGTTAATAATTACTGATCCGAGATAATTGAATATCACCATTGTCATTTAAAATCGTCACTAATTTAGTTGTAAACTATTTGAATAGTCAAGTTTAACAGGTTATAAAATATGTATTAATTACTTCTCCCGGTGTTATGTGTAGAGATCTCCCCCACTACCACCCTTGCACGGAGCACAATCACCGGGCTGTCAGGAAACTGGTACGGGCCAATGTACTCATGACCGAGCGTCGTGGTCCTCTATTCTGCTTACACTGCACAAACTGTTTCCTCCACTCTTCGCTATCCGGGGCCTTGTTCAGTGCGATGTGTAGCTGGCTGCGGTCATGTCTCGGACTTGGTGTGTCTGCCTTATTGGAAGTCAACCTCTCTCAACGAGTTAGGAAACTGTATAATTACATGACTACATTTTATTTCACTGTATAGTTAATGACACATTTTGTACACTGTTTTGTTACCTATATTTTAAGGACAATTTAATATTTATTTTTAAAAATGTAATTGTACAGTCGTTCATATCTGTACAGTAAAACCGCGATATAACGAAATCCAAGGGACCAAAAAATAAAAATTCGTAATAACGAATTCCCACATATAACGAAATAAATAAAAAAAATCCTACAACTATATGTTACGCGCCGTCGCAAAAAAATGTTGCGCGGCTTCAAAAAAGATCGCAAATTCTGCAAACAAAGGAGGAAGAAGGCCATAGGGATGAATACCTACAATTTTTAGTAGTTTTGTTATTAAAAAACAGATAAGCAAATGGATAATCAAAGGAATTAAATTAAGAACAGAACCTATTCAACACCAATTGGAAGATATTTTGTAAATTCCAGAATATTGCAAACACAAAACAATATTTTAATTGTGTTTAAATGTAGAGCCGCTTCAAACATAAAAATTTTACAGTTGAATCGCGGCATATTTATAAAATGAGTCGTATATAAATTACGAAGGTACTTATCTGTTACGGCGGCAACCACTTCAAAATATAATCTATAAAATTTTTCACATAAAAATTATCTTTAACATTGTTCACTTAAAATCATCGTTACATTATTTTGTGCTGATGGTTAAAGTTTTGGCGGGAAATTAATCAACGTACTGAAGCCATTTTAAGGTTTCACAAAATATTAGGAAATGTACTTCTAAATAATAAATTTCGATAACTAGTATGTATAGCGATTTCAGTAAACACACGAAAAAACAATAGTTATAGAAACTTAAAATGCCGTACAAAAAATAGTCCATAAAATTTTTAACGAAATTATTTAATAATTGACGAGTTCACTCGAAACAATTGACAAACGAAATGAAATTTATGTAAATATCAGTTCGGTCATGCAATAATAGCGTTATGCGGGAACAAAACTTAACTCTACAGACGTTACACTGAGACTGACATTCCCAATAAGTACATACTGCAACTTTCGGGGGGTTCCTGTTAATTTTTGTATTTTCCAGCTGTTTGGGTCTGGGATTGCAATACATATTAGAGGCGTATGCGTACGTAAAACGTGTCCAAGTGAACGCCGCAAGAATTATGTCAAATGGTTTTATGGGCCTACTATGAACCCAAGAAGAAGTTTGAATTGTTTTACTACCTTGTCGGCAGACCGCCGCGCACCGCCGAAAAGGCCATTAAACCGTTCGCATACGGCAGATGCAGCGGCGCGGCTTTGTAAGTGCGAAATAATATTTTCATCTTTTAACATTTTTTTATTTCGTTATAAATTTACGTAAATGTATTGGCATTTTTTCGTACGGGACAAAAATGATTTTGTTATAAATATTAACGGGATTTCGTTATATAAATGCATTTTTGTATGAAAAATTGGTTTTAGGGACTAAATTTCGATTTTTTTTTCTATATACGTCATTTTTCGTTATATCGGGTTTCGTTATATCGCGGTTTTACTGTATTTGGTACCCTAAATCTAAATCATTTTTCACATTGGATAGTGGACACAATTGTCAGATAAAACTGTGATCAATATTTTAATGTACCATTCAAACAACACTGTCGTTACTGTATTGTATTATAACTGTCGATTTTTCAGAATAGTCTAATAAAATTAATTACATACATAAATATTTATATCGTTATGATTTTTAGTATGTGAAGTGCACAATCACACATTCTACGTACAATGTTGATAAAGATTGTACTTAGTAGTTATAAGGAAACATTAATAAAATAATATTTTTTTTAAATGATGAGTTTTTATTCCCTTTCCTTTCCGAACCACTTGTAATGTTGTGCAAATTAATTTTTAAGACATCTATGTAATGACACGTATAAAAATAAAAAAACCTGTTTTTTAATTCTGCTCGTTTAAATTCCATGAGATGCGTTTCGCCTTATGAGGGTATTATTAATCTAACCATTTTAAATTCAACAACTTGTATTTATATGAAATCTATTGAAAAGGGGCAGCTATATAATTTTAAGTGCTTAAGGTAATAATGGAAATTTTGGGGTTTCAAGATTCTAAGAAACAATTCTGTTCAAACACTAATGATATTTTAATGAATGTTGGAATTTTGTGGAATTATCGGGAGATAGATAAAGGATGGGACTTACTTGTAAATCTCTAAGGTTATCTTAAGGATATCTTTTTGATAATTTATCACAGTGTGCGTGTGTATGTGCGTGAGTACATTAAATGGCGCTAACAAATGTTAATACATATATGGAAGAGAATAGCTATATAATTTTATGTAAATGAGGTAGAGACAACATTATTCATGTTAATTCTTAGGGTTTTTTTACAGGTGTTATTATATGATTCTAATTACATAATAATTATGTTTGATCACAATATAAAATATCCATGATATAATTATGACTTGAAACGGTTATGAAATTAGCCTATGGGACGATCATTATCAAAACATAATGAACGTGTTTTCTTCACTCGGCTTCCCCCAACTTGAACCGAGTGTTACATCAGTCAACCGGTATACAGTACCACTCCGCGTGCATTAATGATGCACAAAGAAATAACAACCTTGTGCCAGTGCTTAAAAATAAAAAATTGCCATTGGGCCATGCGTGCGATCAGAGCGTACTCATAGATGAAATGATTCCATATGGATTCAAATTCACCAATGCAAAAAGTTAAAATATAATACATCGATTGACATCAATGAAACACTTATCCAGGAAATTAAAATAGTAAAACTATTTACGTGTGAAAGAAGAAAATGCAATGATGAATGTCCATCCCTAGTATGAAAATACATATACGGAAAATATTTGAATATACGTTTTCATGCGTAGACATACGTTGTGCGAAAATTTTATGAATTCTATTTTTAAATAACTACTTGACAATAGAGGCAATCATTTATTTTTAATTTTACAAATTAAATTGTAATAAATAAGGAAAAAACTTTTTCTGGATCAGTAGTATTTTATGTTAACGATTTCATACAATATCACAGGTATTAAAGTTGTTGAATTCAAAATGGTTAGATTAATAATACCCTCATAAGGCGAAACGCATCTCATGGAAATTAAATGAGTAGAATTAAAAAACAAGTGTTTTTATTTTTGTATGTGTAATTATGAAGTTCTACAAACTTACTCCGAAACAATAAATCTGTGTAATGGTTAAAAGAGCTACCACACTACCAGCTACATAACTTGTAAATTTAACTCTGATTTTATAAATACATTAACATCAGATTTATTCGAAGAACGTTTATTTGAAGTTCGCCGCAAGTCGGAAGTTTTGGAGCAGAATGTGGTCCCTTTGGAAAGTTTACATACTAAATCGTACTTGTAAATTGAATATCGTTATTCGAAGCTATTTTTGGACCCTGTAAGATAAATTTGCCAATCTATTTTTCGCCTAATTCTATTTTTTTTTGTCAAATATCCAACCAGAGACCAACTTTAAATAAAATACGTTCAAACAAGATATGTCTCAGAATGTTACAAAATCGGGAACTATATTAATGGTAAAACGGAGTATTTACAGTTGAAATGGGGATTGAATTAACACTCCTATGACGACTTTAAAAACATTGTGTATGTATGTATATATATTAACATTTGCCAATAAATCGATCAGACACAGAATCCTCTAATAGGAAGACATGATATTTATAGCAGGATAAAAGAGGACCAACGGACCTAGAAAAATGAGGAATAGAAAAACACTTGGTATACAAATATTTCATATTTCTACTTAAATATAATACCATAATAAATACATACACATCTATCTTATTAATTAATTATCTTAAATAACATAGATACATAATTACAATTCGCAACTAAATTTGGTCTAACATTGTTCTATCAATTTTTTTTCTTTTTCTTCTCAACATCGATAAGTCCTTGATCTTCTTGGTATTGCCTGATGAGTTTCTCTTGCAAGTCTGATGTGCACGGCGAGTATCGGCTGTACTCCATGCTGAACTCTCCCTTCCCTTGGGTGTTAGACCTGAAATAAACCAATCAGATATGAAAAGACGGACATACATCAATAATGAACACAAATTGTGTTGATGCATACATTAGTAATGAAAAGGTGAATGTTTTATCAATAAATAAGAAGGATCCCCCAGAATGAGGGCTGGAATAGAAATTGCTTCAGCCAGATATCTGAGTATTTAAAAATATTTATTTGTAGCAAACAAAACATGTCTTCTAACCTTAATTCCCCGCTGAATCCAAACATGTCATTGAGGGAGACCTCGGCATATAGCGTAACCCAACCCTCGTAGCCGTCTGTCCCTGTGATGATGCCGTGCCTCTTGTTCAACTGTCCGATGACAGTTCCCTGAAACTCCTCCGGCACGGTCACTTCCACTGACATGATTGGCTCCAAGATTTGCCAAATCCCGGTGGCAAACACTGTAAGGGAATTTTAATTCACTTTAATAACGTTTCACTTAAATAAATGATAAATGTTTTTAAGCAGCAAAAATAATACATATTATTTTTATATTTTTATGACACTATTTACACTCAATATAATATTTAATAAATAAATGGGTAAACTTTAAAACAGCTTAGAATTTAATTATGATTAAATATTTAAACAATTTGTTAATCTAATTCAGTTGAATACTACATTATTGTACGAAAAAATATAAAGAAATCAATATAATTATATTACCCTCTCTGACCGCCCCCTGCGCTGCCTGGAAGAAAGCATGCTCACTGGAGTCCACAATGTGGTGGCCACCATCTATCAGACGGAAACAGATCCCAGCCAATTTATGTCCGGAGAGCAGTCCCTTATCACACATGGCCATGAACCCCTTCTCCACTCCGGGTACGAAAGGTTTAGGGACATTCGTCCCCATTGTCTCGTCGCGGAACTCCAGAACTAAAAAGCCATCATCAATTTTATAAACATGTGATGTTCTAAACTTTTGTGATGATGATAATTCATTTGACAGGTGTGTATGTTTCTTCCCTTTAAAATGACAATAACCACTGTTGTCTGTGAAAGATTGATTTCATAAAATTGCAATTTTTGTAAGACTAATAAATCACTATTTTTAATGTTTTCAAGGTCCCATTAATTAACAATAACGCTGGATTTAGAGCATAGGAAATATTCATTATTTTTGAAAGCGCGCCCTTGAAGTGTAATATTTGCGGATCAAATTTTGTTTTGAATTCATGTGAAGAAAAAACAATGAAATTCTGAATGACTCCTGGGTGGTTGTGAAATTCAGCTCAAAACTTAACTCTCATATCAATAATTATGCTAAGAATTAATCTGCGGATGTTTTCAGATACACTACAATTCTGAAGAACAACAAAATGATTGATGGACAACTATGTAATTATTTAACAGAGAATAACAATACTTTTGTCATATTTTAATATTAAATATATATGCAATGTATTATGTGTATTAAAACAATAAATCTGTTTTTTTTATTATAACCTGAGTAAGAAAACATAATATTAGCATAAATAGTTCTCTCTTCAAAAATAGAGCTGCCTCAAAAGTTATCAACATTATTTATCAGTATGAATTTACATCCATTTTTTCTTTATAAATAGGGGCAAAACTTTAATATTTTATAATCATATGTTTATCGACACAAACAATGGTTATCATAAACATAATAATTCTTCATAGTATAAACATAACAATTCTTAGGTGAGAACTTAACAAATTATTTAATTTTCGCTTGATAATTTCAAATGGCAACACATAGATTATTGAGTTCCACACATCCCGTATATTATATATTATTATGAATGCTCGAGAAATGGCTATTTTCTGATAACATATTACCTAAATGAATGAAAGTACTCCCTTAACATATTTAGACAAATAAAAAATATTTTTTACTGTTCCCAAGGTAAGTTTGTAAAACTCCGTAATCACATATGTGAAAATAAAACACCAGTTTTTTTATTCTACTCGTTTAATTTACTTGAGACACATTTCGCCTTGTAAGGGCATTATCAATCTAATGATTTAACTCAACAATTTGTATTTATAGCTATAATGGGGGACAGCTATACAATTTTACTTGCATGAGATGAAAAGGGACAACATTATTCTGAGGATTTCCATACTTTTTGAATGTTGCAGTATACGACAATGAATCATTTAATATTCTGCTATTTTATTAATGAAAGTTCGTCCAATGATGATCTCACTGTTTAATTTATTTAACAGAACATTTTTTGCCAGCAGAGTGACAGATTTCGAACGCAGGGGTGAATAAAACCATAAATAAAGCATCAAATTGTATAAATTTGATGATTATTCGCATTGCCACATTATTAGGCGGGATTCACTTTGGCAGTAGTAAATTTGGCGTACGAACAACCTGCAAACGTTTTTACCACGGGCAGTGATAAAAAGTAACTATAGTAAAAATGTACTATGGTAAAAATTTATTACTTATCACACAACCTGCCATAAGTGACAGTTCAATAATCTGTTTTTGTAATAACAGTACACCTACATAAATTCTTCATATAGCATGATAATAGTTGAAAAGTAGTTTTGATATTTAACTATTTACCTTGTGGAAAGTACAGACAACAATCAATTTGGCATAAATAAGGCTAAAGGCGCCAACTGTCGACAATAAATGCAGTTGGGAAATTGTTGAAGACCGTAGATTAAATATATGTAGAGATTTTAATCAGTTTTTTACAGAAGGAAACAAACCTGTATTCTGATGCATGGGTAGAGGTTCAATGATACCGATCACCCGGGCGTACTGTCCGGCACCTCCCGACTGCTTTTTATGGAGGTAATCAAACGAACATTCTTTCACAAGGGATTCTCTAAAAATAATATTATTCAATTATTAAAAAGGAAATTAATATTATCATTAGTTGGATTATGTGCGTGTGTATATAGGAGGGTACCGCGCGCCGCGGTACCAGTGCGTACAGAACCTCAGTGGGAGGAAACCTGGAAGGGATTGGGAGCGGCCTCTTTCCAACGGGACTTCTTCGAGTATATGATTTACTTTCAGTGTATCATTTGTGTAATTATATTCATCTAATAAACTGAGAATTGTTATCAAGAAGATCAAGTTTGATTTCTTCACAACATAACACACGAGATAACAATGCACTAAGGAGGATTTTAGAATCACACTATTAACACAGAATCATCACAATTAGTTATTAATGTTAGAAAGTTCCAGAGTCAAACGAAGATTTGGAAAAGATTATCAAGAAAACAAAATTAGTTTAAATAATAAGTAAAAGTTTTCTAATATAAATCTGACGACGAGAAAAACCTGTACCTGTAAGCAACTTTGGGTTTCCCTAAAATAATAGGACAGTTGTACTCTCGTTCCATTCTCTGCGCGTAGATCTCGAGGTGAAGCTCGCCCATTCCGGACACAATAGTCTCCCTATTATCACTGTCATACTGAAACCTGAACGTGGGGTCTTCCTTCGTAAACCTGCAAGTTAATTCAGTAATGCTTATAATACTGGCTAATCTCTGGGTGAACCACGTATACAAACAACTATCAAATTTTCATTCATATTGTTACCCAAAAACTTGAATAATTCGAATTATATAACTAAAAAGGTATTGATATATAGCGCAAGGGTCCCAAAATTATCTCACAATAGATTATTTTTTTAAATAACAGGGTTAATCAACTATAAATTGACATTTTGGATATTAAAATTTTTGAATAAACGGGCCTCAAATTATCGGGGTTTTTCTGTATTATTTTAGTATTTAAAACTATAAATAATAACAAACCTTTTATAACATTTCAGTACAATATCACGAACCAATATATGAAACATTACAAATTATGTACATGTATTATGTATGGTATTATATTTTCACTGAAAAGTCAACTAGCGTATTGTTTGGTTTGATTTAAATACTATCAAATAATAATAAAAACAAAAATTTACACACCTCGCCACTGCTTTCGACAAGTTATCTCTGTTTTTTGAATTTGCCGGCTTTATAGACATGGACACGACCGGATCCGGTACGAATATAGATTCCAGCGACATGTGTATCTTAGAGTCTGTGACAAATGTATCTCCGCTCGCACATTCCACACCAAACAGAGCAAATATATCTCCCGCGAGCACTTCGTTGACCTCTTCCATATTATTGGAATGAAGTCTGACCAATCTCGATATTCTTACCTTTAAAACAGAATATCATTGCTACATGGTAATATGAGAAGTACAGAATAAAGATGTGTATAATTTTGGTTAAACAAAAAGAGGAGAAAAACATAAAAATAGCTAATTGTCTTTTTATGATTTAGAATTAGGACTTAGACAAATAGCATGGATAATAATCACATTGTACCCAAAATAATGTACACTTCTCTCTTCTACCGATTTTAAGGTCCAGAAATATACACAGAACACTGAAATAATTGATTATATACAAAGTAATTAGCCATACAGTGGTATCTTGGGAAGTTTACCTGGAGTATATCGGTGAAGAGGATAACTTGAAAGGAAAATCTTGCAGTACATTTATGGATCCGTGAATGAAAGAATGTGGAGAATACTGTATGACTAACTTTACAAATGTTAGCCTTACAAGGAGCCCAGACAATTAATAAACATAAAAATGCTCAACCCTGCAACAGATGCATGATTCGCGAAAACTAAAAAGATACTCTACGAAAACCCAGGGAGGAGGAAGACTGATGGGAAGCCCGAGGCTCCGCTGGAGAGACAATGTGAAGAAGAATGCTAAGGACCTGCTGATTCTCAATTTTCAGAATTATTTTTAGCAATTCTATTAGGGCAGAATTTGGAGCTGAACAACTCATATATACAAACAATATTACAAAATAAATAGTAATGTTAAATAAAATATCATATATTCAATCAAAATAAATGTTATACCAGGTTCGCAAGAAGCTTGCCTATAAATATACAAACTTTAATATTTAAATTTTACGTATTATTTTATATTAAATTTTGTATATTTTCACATACACTCATTGATTGTGAAATTAACAAAAAAATCTAAAATGACTAACTTTCTTTCCAGTTCTAACATTATGTATGTATTCCCCCTTCTTCAGCATTCCCTGGTAACATCTCATGTAAGTAAGCTGTCCAAAGCTTCCCACTTCCAGTTTGAAGGCCAGCGCTACAAATGGGTGCTGATTGTCTCTCTGTGGATTGAGAATAACCGTCTCCGTCTCTCCCTTCTTCTCCCCGCGGATGGCCTCGTTAGTTACCTCTCCGGGGTTGGGGAGGTAATCGAGCACCGAGTCCAGCAAGGGCTGCACACCTTTATTTTTAAGCGCCGTTCCGACCAAAACTGGAGTGAAAGAACGCTTCAAACACGAGCGTCTTATGGCGCCTTTTAAATCTTCAGCAGTTACAGGTTTGTCTTCTAAGAATATTTCACCTGTTGAAAATTTTAAAATAAAAATGAAAAATCTTGATCTTGAAAAATATATTATTGTATAATTTATACAGTAGATTTGATAATGTAAAGAAAGAAATCACAAATCTATACGATGTACAACTTTACAATATTGTCCATTTAAGTACCTCTAGTTTATGGAAAAAAATAATAATAGAGAAAATTGTATCTTGGCGCAATATCTTCCTACCTCAACCTATTCAACCACTGTTTTGTGTCATAAAATGTGTATTATAAGATATTTTTCCACTCCAGAAGTCATAATTGATGACAACTGGCGGCCTTCGAACCGGTCGTGCGATTTAATACAAAGCGGTGGAGGATTACAAACGTCAACATTGATTGAACATCATATTTATAAAAGATAAAAAAAGAATAATATAAAATAATTACAAAAATCATACCAAACTTATCATCGACATTTGAGAGATGTTCAATCAATTTTTGCCTATAGTGTTCACATTCAGATCTCATATCTTCAGGAATCTTCTCACGTACTATCTTGTCTCCGTAAGGTCCTTCAAAGTACAATGCCTCATTGTTCACTAGGTCTACTAAGCCTCGGCAATCTTTTTCTAATCCGATAGGCAGTTGTATGAATGCCGCATTGTGTAGCAGCTTGGACTTCAACTGAGATAAAACCCTGAAATAAAATATTACTAATTAATCCCCATGAGACATTGACGTGCTGCCGTTACAGCCTGATCAGCCTTATCTGATATGGCTGACAGGATCCAATTCAGTAACTTCTGGTAACAGGTTCTATTTCAAGTTATAAATATTGACATTCACCACTTGATCTCTGGCATCCCTCTAAGACATCTCGGTGATTATTTACTCTTGATCGGATTATCTAAATCAGTATGCAAATACAGTAGATACTTTGATTTTAGAACTGTCCGTTATTCAGTACAAAATAATAAATAATAACATATTTGATTGAAATAGTGAATATGTAACATGTTTGACTGTGAAATACTGTAAAACATATTTGACTGAAATAGTAAATACGTACCATGATAGGCTGTGAAATAGTTAATTACAACATGGTTGGCTGGGAAGAACAAGATTCCACATTTGAAATAGAAATAAAGCAGAAATATACCTAGTTAACTTGTCATAAATTATAATTTTATGTATGAAACAAATTTAACTTATTAAACAATTATTAATCATTTAATACATATTATCTTGTAGAGACGAAGCTATTATTTTTATATGGAAAGTATGGAAGTCATGGGTATTACAGGATTACAAAGATTCTCATTGGGTGACATCTACGCTGTTTCAGGCGAATGAATATCAAATTTTCAAAAACCATAGATGGCGACAGTGTAGTTGTAAGAAATACTTTAAATGTTTCTACTTGGTTAAAACATATATACAACGTAGTGTGACAGTCAGTCGCCCATGGGTAGAATTGGTGAAAGTTACATTGTGTAAAGTGATCAATCAAGCCAGCCGAAGACTGGTCATGAGCACTGTAATACCTATGACTTCCATACTTTCCATATAAAAACAATAGCTTCGTTTCTATGAGACATCCATAATATGTATTGATAACAATCCATCTGGAGATAAAATCCAGCAATTGTGTTCTTACAAAAATTTGGACACATTCAAAATATTGAGAATATTAATCATTTATTTTTCTTGTACATATAATAACATTCAACTTTATTTTACACACTTCTGCAATATTATTTTTCATTTACCTGCATGAAATAAATATAATACGTATATATTTTTAATTGGAAATATTGTAGAAAATTATTTACATAAAAAGCACTACCATACCAGTAATAAATAAATAAATCAATAAAGTTTACCTTTTTGGATCTGCGCCGGCCCTGTCCAATTTATTAATAAATGCCAAACACGGAACATTATATCTCTTCATCTGTCTGTTGACTGTCAGGGTCTGACTCTGGACGCCGCCTACAGCGCACAGGACTAGCACAGCACCGTCCAACACTCGCAATGCCCTCTCAACTTCGACAGTAAAGTCTACATGGCCCGGTGTGTCGATAATGTTTATATTATGATCCTTCCAAATGGTGTACGTGGCGGCCGACTGAATAGTGATCCCTCTTTGCCGCTCCAACTCCATGGAATCCATCGTTGCACCGACATTATCTTTTCCTTTTACCTGAAAATCAATCAGTACGCTTCACCCAGTGTTTTTGTCAAGCCTCAGTGAGTTATTATATTATTTTAATAATTAAAATTACAAATGAAAACTGTAATTATTGGACAAATGTAATATAATAACTTTTAAATAAATAAGGTGTTTAAATAATGTAATGCAAATTAATAGCAACATTCAGCATAGGCCGTGGGCAACTTAGTAGTTCTCTCGACCTTGAGAGTCCTATTGTGTTTTTATATGCTACAAGGATCCTGCACTCCAAGACGATTAGTAACGGCATATTGCGAATAATTAAAAATATTTCAATATCATTCAAAAATTTATAAATTGAACAAAATGTGTGCAAGCACATTTTTTTTTCGCAATTTTTGACAGAATTCTTGCCAGTAGATTATGAAACAGACAAATTATAATGTTTTTTGTGCAATACTGACGAATATTCAATATTGAGATTTCTATATAGTAACTGTTTTCGTGGGGATCACTACTTAGTAATTTCACAGTAAGTGCTCACTGTTGGCTTAGTTGTAACGTCTGAAGAAACGACACTGCTAATAGTTCTCCATTCGATGCGTCATTAAGGTTTCTGTGGTTTTCTTTTAGAAAACTTATCTGACACGCTACTATGTGGAAAAGTATACAGCTTTGTGCAAAAAAAACATTGGATTAATATTATTTAAACTCTGTCTGCAACCTGCAGAGAAGCATGGTATAGACAATATATCACCTCGTGCATTAATGCAATGCGGCCAGTATAAAATAAAATTCTTTCTGTCAGTGTAGTTTTTCCAGAATCTATATGAGCTGATATTCCAATGTTGCGAATCTTCTCGAGTGGTTTGTGTTCAGCGTACTTCATGTGTGAAGACATCCATCTCCATTGACCCTGAAAATTAGTTTGAATCTAAAAATCTACTTATTACTAGACTAGACTATTCCGTTAATTTAATTAAATCACTAATAACAAAAATGCAATAAAGAACAAATACATTACACTATTTTGACAATGTATATCGTTTATCGAATATAAGTCGAAAAATGTTAAATATTAAGTACCTTCTCCCGAAAAGCATTTGATATAAAATCCACAGCAACATTTTTACGTAACATACGAGATAAAGTCATTTTGAACTATTTATTTTTAATGAAACCTATCCCAAACTGTTGCACTATTCCTAATTGTAGGTTATTTTAGGTTATTTGAAAATGGTGAAACTGACGTAAATTATTTAATGGGCTGTTGTACCACAGACAATTTTTATTGTACCTACCTACAAATATCAATATTTTTTGACGCACACACAAGCATACATAAATAAGTCATTACAGACCAGTCACGGAGAATGTCATTCAATAATGCAATGACACTGATCAAGAGAGACATGAAAAACGTTAGTAGCATGATACGCACGTCGTATTACTTAACTGCTTCTCAGAGTGCAGTTGTCAAGGCAAAGGCAGGAACGTTTAACAAGACATTGATGAACTCTAATTAAAGTTGTAATGCGGATACACTTAATAGCTATACATTCTACACTAACGTTCGGTCAGTGATTGTACAGCCGCGGATTAGAGTCCATCCTTGGTCCAGGTTACTGTGTAATTGTACAGCGTCGCTCCTACGTCACATATTATTTTTGCTCGCATCCGCTTCTTAGTTCCACCGTGCTGAATAGAAAGACGTTAGACCCTTCTCGGAAATCTATGACATAGAGATGCCCACCGGCTTTCTTATGACCTGTTAAAATATAATAAATATATGATAAAATCGGTTCATAATTTATTTTTATCTTTCGTTTACAAAAAATTATTCGCGTCAGGTGCATTGTTTTTCATTTCACTGTATGATATTCGTTACCATAATTGAAATATATTTTCTACTTAAAAGTCATCATATTCAGATCTTTCGAGTGTATCTATTTTTTTGAGTATTATTCACAAAGTTTTTTTTTTGTTGCACTGACAATTATTGCATTTCTTTATCAGCAAAATGATAAAGCAGAATAATAAAAATTATATTTGATTATTTCGAGTAACGGCTACGTTTTGATATTGATTGATAATCTCGCACCAGAGCGATAAGATATACGATTAAAGATCTTTTACATTTAAAAAAATTGAAGTAGAATGACGTCAGCTGACATATTGACGCAAATTTTTAAATCAAACGAAATATTTTTATCTAGATTTATAATTATATAATATTTATCATTCAACAATTTTTTTTCTCATGTTATTTTTTCAATTAAAAGTATTTACTGTAATCATTCAATATTTAGAGGTATTGTTTGTTTGTATGGGTCTCTTTATACTACTCTATGGTCGGGGGATACCAATTTTGTGGAGAAACTACACAATTAAGCAGGGTGTCAATAGCGTAATATTTTCCCGAGAAGTAAGGAATATTTAGATAACATCGTAATGGTTGTATAATAATTCATGTTGACTTTAATGATGGTTAAACTGTTTTGTGTTTAATTATAAGGTTCATTGGTAACTGACTATTCGTAATTCTTCAAGCCTCACTGGTACATTAGAAACTAAATCTCTGACGGTTAAATCTCAGTTACCAGTTACAATCGAACTAATGGTTTACCATTACTTGATGACTTAGCACCGGTTGTGTAATCAGTAGTAAATTTTTACTATAGCATATTTTTACCATCGCCCGTGAAAAAAAACGTTTGCCTATTGTTGGTACGTTAAACTTACTATTGTTAAAACATAGATAAGAAATCTCGCCTCATAATGTGGTAAGACAAATAATTATGAAATACGCTTTGTTTTATCCTTTGCCTATGGCTTTTTTCGTCTTTGCGTTCGAAATCTATCACTTCGCTAACGAAATTTTATCGGTTTATATTCTAATGTATATTAAACAACTAGATCATCACCAGATGAACTCTCATCACTAAAAGAGCGGAATATTAAATGATTAATTGTTGTATACTATAACTTTCAAAATATTAATGTGACAGATGACTTTTGAAATAGTTGTAAAGAGTCAAATATCGGAGAGTAAAATCATTTTAGTACTGGATGTATTTTCAAGAAGTTAATATTTTTTACCAACGACAAAACAACCCACCCATAGTCTTAATTTTCGGGTGGCATAATTCTTACAAAGATTGTCTTTTAAAGCTAAGCCTCAAATCTAAGCTTTGATGATAAGGACATGGTTATGGTATATGTTATAAAGACAAAACCTTTCGTTATTAAATATATACATGTGATTTTTATTTGACACTTTTACTCTTCATTTTTGACTTTTTCACAAAACAGATAGTGTTCCTTATTTCTCAGTCTCTTTTAATCCTTCCCAAACCATGCTGTAATACAGGTCTACCATTATAATTAAACCTGTAATATTTCGGTAAATACATGCAACATAAAATTCATATTTTAGATAATCCTAAAGAAAATATTAGCGCTTAAGAATGACTAGTGACAAACCAATTATGAAAAGTAAATCGTATAAAAAAATATATTTATTCCATTCAATCCGTTGTAAAGTTAATACGTTGGTAAAAATACAATTAGTGATATAAAAGACAGATATTACACACTATTTTCACAGTGAAAAGAACAACAAACATACAAATATAATTGTCTCTTTCTCACTAATTAAATGAAGAGAGATAAGAAGGAAGGACACATTGTATACGACTTAATGAATGCTCAAAATTATGTTATTATTCATTTTTTTCAAAATTGAATGCTCAATATTTAGAGTAAATTCGTGCCATTTATGCTAATAAAAACATTTTTTCTAACTGTTATTTACGGTAACACTGCGTTCGGGTATCTTATGTTATGGTATAGTAAAAGTTAATCATTTTAAAGTCAGAAATTAGTATAATGTACATAGAAATTACGTAGTAATAGTACGTATGTAGAAATGAATAAAATGATAAAATAATATACGAAACTATTAATCCCTGGGCAAATTTTATATAAAAAATTTTTTTTTTTATAAAATAATTATATCTTGATTTAAATTAATTAGATAGGTTCACCTTGAAATGTGTTCCCTTTATTGAAGTCAAAATACAATTGTATATAATAATTATATAAAATCTTTTTAGCTTCGGGAATAAACTTTAAGTAAAATTTGCATTTTAATTTTAACTTTTGAGAAATATTGTATTTATTATTTGTTTTATTCAGTAACTTTAAAATGAGCCTAATAAGGTTTAATAGTTTATAAAAAAAAAAAATCTTTAATAGTGGTTTAAATCCTTATTTAATCATAATAATTTAAATTACTACTAAAATGTTGAGAAAAAAATCCCGACCATCAATCAGATGGACTTTTGCACCAATTATTTAAGATTATTCGATAATGTAGGGAAAAGTTGTTTTAAAATGTGTCAGGCCAATTGACGTGTCATGTTGATCGTTGTTCGGTGCATAGATAAGTTCGGTGTCAGGCGTTCCGAATTTAAACAGATTTAGACATTGAATTTTCAGAATAGTGATAATATTTCATGCGTAGGACGACACAAATCTTTATTTTTACGTGTGCATCGCGAAATCAACTTGCAGTCTGGCATTAAAAGGTATTATTGTTACGTTGCAAGTAATAGTTGTTATTCTTCTGCATATATTCTTGTACCTGTGTTTCCTTTAAATGGTTGTTTGGGAATAACTTTTACAATGTCACCAATTGCTTCGATTTGGTTAAATTTTTTGCCCCCCGGCATGTGTCCTGATTATATAAATAAAGTCAAATTAGGGCGCTCGCAAGTATCAGCAACGGTCCAAATCTTAATCCCATATTTTCCAAGCTTTTCATGTAAACCCGGAATGGACAATTTCTTCTAAAGGTGGCTAAACGTTCATCCACTGTTATATTTAAGCCGGGAGAATAAAGTCTTTTACAGGAGTTAGTAAAGTTTTCGAACACTGACTTTATGGCCTCTAATTTATTTCCAGAGTCCAGTATTCTCGCTTGCCTAGTTGACTGATTGTCAAAACGTATCATACTGAATATGTGTATAAACCTATTTCGAGACATTGCGGCGGTGAAGAAAGGCTGTCTAAATAGAAATTCACTGGTCCACAACTCGTTCAGTTGTAATTTTCTTCCTCGATTTCTACCCAATGCCAGCAATATTGCGATGAACGTATAAATCTCTTCAACAGTAATAAGACGGGTGGTTTTATTTGGATCGTCTCTTTGCAAACTATCACAGTGACAATTTGTCTCTAAACAAATCTCCTAAACCATTTCCTTGCTTATAAATAGATAAAACATATCACTAATAACTGTCACATTTTCACTTTCATTTCGTACCTAATTCAGGATTTTTACTTAAAATATGATGAGCTCGACATTTAGACAGTGGAGGTGGTTGCGAGCTCCATTCAAAGCCTGATTTTGATTTAAAAGTAAAGGTTTCACTACTATTTTCAATGCGTTCAATTTCGTCACTAATATCAGTTACACAGGTGTTTTCTTGAAAATTAATAGAAGCTTCCGTGTCAAATTCACTTATTTCTTCATAATCACTTTCGATAACACTCGTATCTTCCTGAAATTCTATAAAGTCTTCGGTATCCGTAATATTATCACAATTTTCAAACTCCACCTCAGTCATAATCACTTTGTTCGGCAAGGATTTCAATTTCTTCCTCTGTTAAATTTTGTCATGCCATGATGGATAAAAAACGCGTCAAACTATCGGCCTATGTATGGTAAATCGTCTTCACGCCCGGCTAGCCGATAACAGACAATTGCTATTACACGTGTGTTATTGCACGCTCTCATTTCAATTAATAAGTTAGAGAGAGACTGCGTGTTCTTTTTGTCATCTGTGGTATTATTGTGTTCCATTAAAAAAATTATTTTTTATCGCGTTCGACATCTACATTTTACGTTTTTCTTCGTATTGAAACGAAAAATGTTTTTTTTAGTAAGAAAAACGTATACATAATGAATTTTTGACTACTTATTTTTATGCGAAAATGATTTTTCTAAGAATAGCTAAAATGTTAATTTTATATTGCTTGTAATTACGAAAATATAACCGGTTTAATGAGCTCGGTAGACCTGTGTTACTGCATGGTATGGAAGGGTTAAACGAGATTCAAATAATTTTGACAGAAATCGAGTTGCGTGAACAGAGTTTATTGTTATCCAGTGTAGCAATTACAGAGACCTCTTAAAATATCATTTTCAAAAACAAATTCCCGCGCGAGTAATTTTGCTTATGGCAACACATGCAGGATGCTTCATTTGACGTTTATCTTATCTTATCTTTCCCGAAATGAGGATGAATGTCAATATAAAGTAAGTATTCTTGTATTTTAATAATATTTAAAAGTTTATGTTATAAATTACGTATTAATAAACATTATTTTTAATATTTAACCAAGACGAAGCAAGAAACAACAGAATGGATGCGAGGTGTGACGCAGATGTCAATGGATAGCGGGTTTCGGAATTGATGATGATACAGATTCTAACTGTAAGTACTGTGCAATGCGAATCTTATCCACTTTAATTTAGAAAACTTTTTTATCACTCGTTTTGCATTTAATATGGTACCTTTTAAAAACAAATAAATAATGCACACCCCAGTTGTAAGCAGATCAATTATACAAATGTAATATGTTTGTATGTTCATAGGTGGAGGATGTTGAGCACAGACCTCAAGTCTGAATATCTTGGCATTGCTTCAAATGCCAACTGTTGGCATCACCTCAAAAAAGTGAACAGAATGATAATTCACAATAAAATGAATTAATTTTCTGGTGTATGCACACTTACATAATGTAAAAAAATATAGATATTAGATATCGATAATGCTTTTATTTAGTTTAATTATAATATATACCCTTTCTTTGTTTGCAGATAAATCAAAACGCAAAATGAATTCAACGACCCCAAATGAACAAATAGACAATACACAAGAACTGCATGCGCTAGAGATAAGTCATCAGCAAGAACTGCATGTTATAATTTTAGTCCAGACGACAAGCTGAGAGAGATTTGGCTCAACTAAATTTAAAATTAGCCAAAAAAAAAAAAATGTAATTAATTTTATAAACATTAACAATTTCTCTATTTTTAAATGTTTACTGCCTCGGTGTTTTTAGCTAATGTGGTTTCACCCCCTTTCATTTTAACTGTATTAACATAAACCATTTTTCTATTTACTAAAATAATAACGTGTAGTTATGTTGTATGGCTTTACAGTTTCTATTTATTTACTTTAATTTTACTTACTTGACTTTACTCTCTACAAATAAATAGTGGTAATTTCTGTATGTGATTTATATTAAAAGGTATATATATATATAAATATAATAAAAGAGTTTTTACAGAGGAAGAATTGTTTTATTATAGATCCAATATTATTGTAAATTAAATGTGACAACAATTTAGGCTAAATCTCAGAAATGAATGATGTACAGAGTGATGAAGATCTTTAATGAAATGCCAGATCAAGATACTTTGTAGATTCAAAATGAAACTAAGACAATATGTGTAAAATACGTTTGATCTTATTTATATTACAACATATATATATATTTACATTTGTACGCACAATATTAAGAATAAATAAATGAAATGCTATGATAGGTTTAATAATTGGGAAAAATAGCCATTATTTCCATCCTGTGCGGTTCAGAGTCAATTTCATATACAGTAAAATCCCATTAATTCGAAGTTGAGGGGACCGAAAATCTGAAAAAGTTTGAATAACGATTTAGCATAATGAATATAAAAATTTCAAAAATTCGATTCTTTTTTACATACTAACTTTTTTCATAGCAACTCGAAGTAATTATATAAACCTATATCCCCACACATTTAAAATTAACAAACATGTTCTCAAAATACAGTGTAAACAAATCACAATATTATTTATAAAAAAAACCACTTATAATGGACTCTCTTTTCGCGTGCCATTTTTAATAACGACATAATAGATCGAACCATAGATAAGGGTCGAACTTGTCAACCCGCCATTTCTCCGCTGAAGTTAGCGACAAAAGTTTCCAGCGCTTTTAAAACATTTGTTTTGTGATGGTAGAGGCGACATTTGGCACTCGCCTTTCAACGTTAAAGTTCTTTCTGTCATCGTGTTTAATATTGTCGACAACTTCTTTAATGGGGTCACGTATTTTTCTGTTGATTTTATTTTGGATAATATTTTTTGTAAATCTCTTGTATTAATTCAATTTTTAGCAACTGTCGGCGTTTTGTATGAGTTTCACATTAATGCTATCATCGAGAATATTAAATTATCAGTCAAATTTATAAAAATGTTTCAATTTAAATTTAATGAAATACGAAAAAGCCTAAGGAACGCAAACCACGCATTCGCGAATTTCAAAATGTCTAACACGTAAATATTAGAGAAAAATAAATAATGTTCTCTACATACAAAACAATGGCAATAAAATAATTAACAAGATACGAGAAAATCTGAGAAATGCTAACTACACATTCTTTAAAATGTCTTTACACTAAACTTAAATAGAAAGAAATGTCTGTATTTAATTAATACAAATTCAATTATTTATAAAACACGGAAAAGTCTGAGGAACTTAACCGTGTACTAACGTTTGTACAACAAAATATACAAACGCTACGTAAGTTAAAATAATTATGGTATAATACGGAACAGAAAATTGGCAAGCACTGACATGCAGCTGCAGCTGGGAGAATTAGAGAACTGCGTTACAAAGATAATATTTGCTATCTTTTTCTAATGTACAGAAAACGAGCGAGAGAAAAAAAAGCATGCAACCTTAAGTTAATTCGTCATGGTAAAAATAAATATTTCAAATCGAGGACACACAAGATTTTTTTTTTACAAAACTTAAATTGTTTTAGATGGATCGCATAGTCCCAGAATTAATTGACTTAAGAATAACGACGTCCATCGATATCAAAAACCCGCAACATACAATTAAAGCCATAGAAAATAAAGTTCATAAAAGCAAACAATCAAGGAAAAGGATAGAAAAATAACTTTAATCATTTGTCACATGTGATTTTTGAAACACTTTTAAAAAAATAATGAATACATGTCATATTGATATTTTCTGTATATTTAAAATGAAGCTAAGCGCTTGTGCCATGAACAACTGGTGGTCTCCAAGACGTTTTTTTATTACAACCGGAATATGAATATTATATAATATAATATTAGCATAAATAGTTTTCTCTTCACAAATACAGCTGCTTCAAAAGTTATCAACATTATTTATCAGTATGAATTTACATCCATTATTTCCTTAAGAAAAATTGTAATATTGTATAATCATATGTTTATCGACACAAACAATGGTTTTTAACATAATAATTCTTCATAGTATAAACAACAATTATTAGGTGAGAACTTCAACAAATTATTTAATTTTCGTTTGATAGTTTCAAATGGCAACACATTTTGAATGCTCAAGAAATGGCTACTTTTTGATTGCATATTACCTAAGAATTTAAGAAAACCAACAATTGTATACTCGTCGTTTTCTATTGATACCTTTTATTTACATAAAAAATAATGCACTTTTATATTTACTTGATATTGTAAAAGAATTAACTAGTAGTCTCATCTTGAAAGGTATGCAAAATGCAAAAAATATCTCAAAATTCAAACTGGAAAAATGAAAGTACTCCCTTAAGGAAAACACATTTAAAATTAATTGATTAATTTAATTCTGGCGTCTCCTATCGGGTTTTAATCAAAGGTATTTGAGATTCACCGTAATATAATGTTGATTGCTTTTAAAAGTGGAATAGTACATGTATTAAATGTTCAAAATTTGTCGAAAATGTATTTGAGTGCTATATCGAACGTGAAGGACGCGCTTCCCCTGATAGGAAGAGGGTCCAGGTTCGAATTCCGGTAGCAACTAAATATTTTTTCGATAGATATTTTCTGTATATCTTTCTAGTTGATAAATGTAATGAGTATTAAAATAGCACAGAGCTATGTCCGGGAAATGCTATCTCACAGCAATAATGTGTTTTCTTTAATTAATATTATTTTTATGTATATTTTTCTAAATGATCAATTTCATTTATTTTAAAAAGGTCAAATGACCCTTATTATCTGACACGAGAAACAATTTGGGTTTAGTTTAACTTAAACAGATTGAAAACTATACAAGGAGAATCAAAAATTATGTTTATGGTTTTGAAATCACAGTAAGAGTCGGTTATTGTTATCTCATCGGTCTTTGTCGATTTTGATTCATATATCCTGCGATTATATTATCCGAAAACTACGATTTACTCAAAGGTGATATGTAATGTTTGAATGTTTATAACATCTACATTTAAATAATCTTTTTTTCTTTTTTATTCAACATATACTTATGTAAAGTGCTCGTGTTTGAGAAGAAAGTGCCAAATTTAAAAGAAAACTGAATTGTGCCGACAGTCGGTGTGACCAAGACCAAGGTCAGAGCGAAACTAAACATAAAATTGTAAAGGATAGAAAGCGGCGGCCGATGCCTTTAATTTAAGAGTTATGAGAGTAATTGCCTAATGGAATTATCTGGTAAATACGGTGTATGCCCAGATTTTTGCAAAAGGAATGTTTTCTGTTAGAGTTGAGTGCCCTGCCCTGATTTCAAAAATAAAAAATATTTGTTAAATTAAAAGTTATTACAATTTGACATTTCAAGCGCTTTATCTAATGATAACACTATTTATGCAAATCTGAGAAAACCGCGACATATAATAAGTGGTTTATTACTGTGTGTCATTTAACCTTTCCCTTACAGTGCTAAAATAAAAACGCGCGTTCCATTGCTGTAAACTTAGTATACATGTAGAGTCTTGTGATTTTTAAGTCGGATAAATATGAATATTTTACATTTATTACTTATATTAATCATTCAAATAATAGTTGATATATATATATGTATAATATAACATTAATATGTTTACCCCTTTACACTTGTACTGTTTTTATCCTTTATTGTTTTTTTCTTTTCAGAGAAATGGCGGATAATGATGATGAAGAAAGGAATATTGCAGGGCGAGGTTAGTAAAATATTTGTTTTTTTTTAATAAAAACTACTAAAAGACATAATATATATATATTATTTTTTTTATCTCAAAAATATCCTTCAGTGTACGGATAACTCGAATATTCATAGTTCGTTTGCTTTTTACTTTCAATTTGTATTCTTCTATCTTGCAGGATATGTATATATGCCTGGTTCATCTGTTTTTCATTCTCTAATTTGAAATGATGGATATATGCAAAATTTAATGCATTATTATTTTTTTATTCCTAACAATGGCAGTTTTTCGATGTACGTGTCTTGTATTACATAGTGAACAATAATAAATAAAACAAAAATATATTTAAGTTTAAAAATATTTTAAGTAAAGTGATGCATGATGGTGGTGAAATTAGTGAAATGTATCTACATCGCACATGTGACGCCAAGTGACGCCAACAAAATTATGTGGTAAGGACACGAGGCGGCAGTTATTACAGTATAAAAACGGTGAATTATCAGCGGGACGCCAGACAAATGTGGTATAGATGTCATTTTTTTTTAAATAAAATACGCCTTGATGGTGACTGTTTTAAGCTTGCTGAAATGGTGGGAACAATATGAATGAATAATTGTATTATTTGTAGCGATAAAAGGAAGTATTTTGCGGGCGGGAATTCATTCACGATTCTCTCGCCGCAGTGTCCCTAGAAAGAACATATTTCTGTATTTCATTTCTTCTGACATCATCATCATCGCCAGTTGAGTGAAACAGAGATCGGCGAACCACCCTCGTTTTCTTGTAGCTGTACGCTCCAGAATCTAATAGAATATTTTTTCAACTTTGAACATATTGTTCGAAAATAAAAAATACATATATTATTAAAGGTGTACTTTCATTTTTCGAGTTTAAAATTTAAGAAATTCTTCGCGAATTAGATACTCTTTCAAGATGAGGCTAATAGTTAAATTCTTATTAGTATCACATAAATACTTAAGGACGTTATTTGTTACGTAAATCTTGATAGACAGGAAAGTTATGAAAGAAAGAGATGACAATAAAATTGTTGATTTTCTCGGATTCGAAATAAGTGTCAAAAACAACTCGTTATTTATCAAAGTTTTTTCATATTAATATTATGGAATTAAATAAAATATGTGTTGTCATTTGAATTAATCCATCGAAAACTAAATTATTATTGAAGTACCTAATTGATTTACATGAAATTAGTCAAAAGTACCTATATATATTTAGACTGATGCATAAATCAATATTCTAAATTTTAAATAATTTAATATGTCATTTTTATTTTATTATCGATTTAAAACACCACGTTACCGTTTTGTGAGCTGTTTATTTCATAATTACGTAGTATTTATGAAACAAACAGTTAGTGTTTAAAAGACAACAGTGTTACATATAAACGGAATATTTAATTGCGACTTACATACAAAATGACACATAAAATATTTACTTTATTCAAGAAAACGTTGTTTTCCCTTAAAATCAGTAAAAAAAATATAAAATCTATTGAATTTGCTTCTAATGTTGCGAATAAATTCAATATTAATTCATATTGTGGCTAAAATATGTGTAAAGACATATATTTTTAATGAAAATTATGAGAGCGTGAATTTGACGTCTATCACGGCCGATCAAACCGGCGATATGATACTAATAAAAACAATAATAAATACACATTAATAGGATTGATACAAATATCATTTAGTAAGAAATTTTGTGGTTTTGATATAAAACTTGGTTTTAAATAGTAGCTGTAGCGTCAAAGCATGTAAATAAATACAATATATTTATTAGAAACGTATGTTTCCACTAAAACAAAGTATTTTGAAAATTGATAATATGTTCTGCAATTTTAGCGGTTTATAACTATTTTAAATTTTTTTTTAATTTGTCTTAATTCAGATTTGTTTCCGTAATCTTGGCTTCAAAATTATAAGAAAATATATTTCGTATGTGCTAGAATTTTCCATATTAAGGAACTTTTGTGGCACGTGGAAAATTAATTAAATGGTCGCGTTCTTTCTTAAAATGCTTGTATTTTCTTCATTATGGCAATTAACATCTAAGTAATAGTTAAAAAAAAGTCTAATCTAGTGTATAATAACTTCTGATTAAATGAATAATAAAAACACACATTTTTGTAAAAAACATATGAAAATGTGAATTATTATTGAAAGGGAAGCCTTCAGTTTTAGAATACTTTTGTTGTTAGTTTATATTTTTAATTACAACTATAATTAAAATTATATTATATATATTCCCATATCTCTTAGGTCCGGTTGCGTCATCTTCGGTTATTGTAAACTTTACTTTTAAACTTAGTTTATCCGATAACGCGTTGCGTCATCTCATTTTTGTTGCTTACTTTTAACTTTAACTATAAACCGCCGAAAATCTCCGCTTAAATGTAAACTTTACTAATGCACATGCGCACTGCGCGCGAGCCACTGACAGATATCACCGAAATCGAGTATTTTTCAATTTTTGACACTGTAGTGTCGAAATGTACAATATTATGTCGGATAGCAGTGATATCACAGACTTTTTTGATGATATTTTAGTATATTCTTAACAGGAAAAGTAAAACTTGGACCTCGGCACATAATTTTTTGCGGGAAGAAATGGGTTTTAAAAAATCTTTTTCCGATAACGGATTGCATCCACTGGATTTGTCATCTAGGGCACATTTGCATTATGCGCATCCACTTGACATAAGTCATTAAAAGCATTCTTTTAAATTTTTCGATGTCGTATTATTGAAATGAACATTATTATGTCAGATAGCACTGGTACTGATTCTTTTGACGATCAAATATTTGTTCAATACATCCTTAACAAGAAGAGCAAAATCTTTTAGGCCACAAACTGATCATTTTATATGGGAAGAAATAGATTTTATTGCAAGATTCCGCCTGTCCAAAATTATGGTTAGGCAACTGGTCTTGCTTATTTCAGACAATATAATGTCATCTAAAGTTATCTACTTCATAGGTATATAATAATATTTTTGATAAAGATCAGAAATCACGCAGTTGGTCCTGTAAACCAGGTCTCGATAACTTTGCATTTCAATGCCACAGGATCAATGCAAAGATGCACGGGTGATATATCTGGTGTACACAAGAGCACTGTTTCACGGATTGTGAACAAAGTGAGCAGAGTAATAGCCACTCTCAGATCGCAATTTATGTTTACCTGTATCTACCAAAGAAATTCAGCAATATCTGAATCAATTCTACAACATTTTAAAATTTCCAAACACGATCAGTGCAATAGATTGCACTCATATGGAAATCCTATCTCCAGGAGGAAATAATGTGAAATACTATCAAAATATGAAGGATTACTTCTCCATTAATGTGCAGACAGTAATAGATGCCACAATGAAATACACAAATGTTGTTGCAAGGTAGACAGTATTCTAGTCATTCTAGATTAAAAGGGCAACTAGATGATGGTATTTTTAATGAGAAACATCTCATTGGTGACTGTGGTTATCTACTCAAACCATACTTACTTAATCCATTTACGAATCCAATATCTATGGCAGAAAAACTATATAACGAGAGCCAAATCAGGACTAGAAATGTTGTAGAAAGAACATTTGGGGTGTGGAAAAGGCGTTTCCCCGCAATAGGTATGAAACCCAGGCGGAGTATTGAAAGAGTGGAAGCAGTCATTATAGCCACAGCAGTGCTGCATAATGTTACCGAGTCACCAGAGTTTATGACAATATTATATGAAATTGACAAACCTGCACAGGATGGAAATAATGTTAGACGAGATCTAATAAATGGCTATTTTTCCCAATTATTAAACCAGCCATAGCATTTCATTTATTTATTCTTAATATTGTGCGTACAAATGTAAATATATATATATATGTTGTAATATAAATAAGATCAAACGTATTTTACACATATTGTCTTAGTTTCATTTTGAATCTACGAAGTATCTTGATCTGGCATTTCATTAAAGATCTTCATCACTCTGTACATCATTCATTTCTGAGATTTAGCCTAAATTGTTGTCACATTTAATTTACAATAATATTGGATCTATAATAAAATAATTCTTCCTCTGTAAAAACTCATTTATTATATTTATATATATATACCTTTTAACATAAATCACATACAGAAATTACCACTATTTATTTGTAGAGAGTAAAGTCAAGTAAGTAAAATTAAAGTAAATAATTAGAAACTGTAAAGCCATACAACATAACTACACATTATTATTTTAGTAAATAGAAAAACGGTTTATGTTAATACAGTTAAAATGAAAGGGGGTGAAACCACATTAGCTAAAAACAGCGAGGCAGTAAACATTTAAAAATAGAGAAATTGTTAATGTTTATAAAATTAATTACATATTATTTTTTTCTTTGGCTAATTTTAAATTTATTTGAGCCAAATCTCTCTCAGCTTGTCGTCTGGACTAAAATTATAACATGCAGTTCTTGCTGATGACTTATCTCTAGCGCATGCAGTTCTTGTGTATTGTCTATTTATTCATTTGGGGTCGTTGAATTCATTTTGCGTTTTGATTTATCTGCGAACAAAGGGTATATATTATAAATGAAATAATTAAACTAAATAAAAGCATTATCGATATCTAATATCTATATTTTTTTACATTATGTAAGTGTGCATACACCAGAAAATTAATTCATTATATTGTGAATTATCACTCTGTTCACTTTTTTGAGGTGATGCCAACAGTTGGCATTTGAATGCAATGCCAAGATATTCAGACTTGAGGCCTGTGCTCAACATCTTCCACCTATGAACATACAAACATATTACATTTGTATAATTGATCTGCTTACAACTGGGGTGTGCATTGTATTTATTTGTTTTTAAAAGGTATTGAATTAAATGCAAAACGAGTGATAAAAAAGTTTAAATAAAAAGTTTAGATAAATAAGATTTGCATTGCAAGGCCTTGCAGAGTACTTACAGTTAGAATCTGTATCATCATCAAATACCGAAACCCGCTATCCATTGACATCTGCATCATACCTCGTATCCATTCTGCTGTTTCTTGCTTCGTCTTGGATTCTCTGAATAAATATTAAAAATAATGTTTACTAATACGTAATTTACTACATAAACTTTTAAATATAGTTAAAATACAAGAATACTTACTTTATATTGACATTCATCGTTCAAAAACGGTCAATTGCTCATTTCGGGAAAGTAAACACACCAATTTAACGTAAACGTCAAATGGCAAATGAAGCGTCCTACACGTGTTGCCATAAGCAAAATTACTCGCGCGGCATTTGTTTTTGAAAATGAGATTTTAAGAGGCCTATGTAATTGCTACACTGGATAACTATAAACTTTGTTCACGCAACTCGATTTCTGTCAAATTATTTGAATCTCGTTTAAAAGTAAACGAGTTTGAATGTAAACTCGTTTGAATCTCAGTTATGGTAACCGAAGATGACGCAACCGGACCTTAGATACTTTACCGAAACTGGACATGATATACCATAAATTTTTAAATAAAGATATTTATAATTATATTTATTATTTGCCTGAACATTTGTAATAATGTATACAAATAACTTTGTTTTCTATACAAGGAAAAATAATCAATTTGTGTGCACATAACTTATTTAGTCCATAATGAGAATTGCTGTGGGAAAGTTAACTATCATTTTTAAGTGATTATTTTTTAATATCATTATACGTATTACATTTTAATTTGTTATTTATCATTAGTTGAGTGTGTTGGTCAATATTATCATTTTTCATTTTGTTGTAATCTCGTTATTTATAAATTAATTTGTCTTCAAAAATGTGCTGTACCGAGATATCCTTCTTTGAGTATTCTTTGTTATGACAATCTGGTTGTAAAAAAATTTAACTTCTCAACATTAATAATTTCAGGTGGCATGCGAAGATTCATCCCCGGAGCAGGTAAAAATCGGAGACAGAATTTGACACAAGGCCACCAGATTAACAATCAATCTCCTGTCAATCGTTTGAGAAATAATGCCGGTCGTGGGAATTTTCATCTAAATCCACAATACAATTACTCTCAACAAAATCCAAGGAACAGACATAATCTACAAGGCAATAATCCTGCCCCCAGGGATTACCAACCAAATCTGAGATATAATAATTCTGGTCACAGAAATTCACAAGATAATATTGGTGGTTTAGGATTCTATGATCAGAATCCACAGAGCAATACTGCTGGCCCTGACAATTACCGTCCAAATCCGAGAAATAGTAATGCCGGTCACAGGAATTCACAAGATAATATTGGTGGTTTAGGAATTTATCATCAGAATATATCTGCTGGTCCCTGTAATGCTCGTCCCAATTCAAGAAGTAATGTTGCCGGATCCGGTGACTCTCGTCCTGATCCAAGAAATAACAATTCCGGTTCTATAAATGATGTTGATATTCAGACATCACATAATAAGCAAAGAAGAGAAAACTTTCAGAAGAGACCACCTGGTTTTGGATTCAAAAAGTTATTAGAACTGACAAAAATGTTTCCAGAAAATTTATTGACGACTTTAAATGTTGAGAATAATAATTTTAAAGCATTCCTCGAGGCTGAGCCCAAACCAGACATGATTGTCTTATTTGTCGAATGTCTCTCCATAGCGAGTGCTGCAGAATTCGATACTGCAAAAATGAGTACACTAATTACCGTTTGTAAATCAAAATTTGTTGATTACCTTCAGAAGTACATCATGGGTTTACCATATATCAAAATAGTAGACAAGAGACAGAATAATCTCTTCTGGAATGATGTTGACAATTTTTTTCTAAATGTTTTGAAGTTTTCCGAAGCAGTTATTAACTTAACACCCAGCATAGCAGTGGACACATTCAAAATGTTACTTGATACGGTAAAAATTTCATTGGAGAATCTTCAAAAGTATCAAAAAGAAACAATTTCTGGGCAACTCTTGAACACTTTTGAAGAAATCCAAATTAAATTTGCTATCTGCATCGAGGAGGAAGAAAATAAAAAGGTAAAAAGCTTTTTAAACTTTATAACGTAATTGTCAGTTTATGTTTCATAGTGTGTACCTTCAATTCAGTCAATTTTACAGGAAACCAGAAACACAACAACATTAATTTTACATACACAAGGAATACACAGTAATACAGTAAAATCCCGTTTATTCGATGAACGTTCCAAAAATATGACAAATATGTCTTGTGAGTCTTCGATTTTTAAATCTTTATCTTCCTTACCGCGATGCATTAACTCAGTTTGCATGCTTTTTTCTCTCGCTCATTTTCTTTACATTAGAAAATATAGCAGATATTATATTTGCGCCCTAACAGGTAACGCAGTTCTCCCAGTTGCTGGTCTGTGAATGTCAGTGCATGCTAATTACTACCATCATTATCATTTTTTTTACATAATGTTTGTATATTATGTTGTACAAACACTAGTACGCGGTTAAGTTCCTCAGACTTTTCCGTGTTATATAAATTATTTAATTTGTATTCACTTTAATATAGACATTTCTCTTTCTATTTAAGTTCAGTGCATACATTTTAAAGAATGCGTGAAGGGAGGATGAGTGCGTAGTCGCGTGAGTTTGGATTTAAAAACACGTAAATATGCAAATTACGTGAACAAATTATTTACTTTGGGTATAAAAAATGCATACAAACAACGAATAATAAGGTTTTGCGAATTATCGGTAAAAATTAGTATGAAATGTTATTTTTGGGACTAAAGTGCAAATTATGTGATAATACGAAATATGGGTACACAAATTAACGGAGTGTTACTGTGTATATAAATAAATGTAAATAATATATATATTATATAAATGATTATTTTTCCAATTATTTATTCAAAGCAGAAGAAGTAGTTTCTCTATTTAATTTTTTGATAACAATATCACCTACAACTTAAATATCAACTACAATTATATAACAGGTTCATTTGCTGATTAAATGTCTAGAAAGTACATTTTTTAAATTTCAACATATTGAAGTTTATTACTATATATCCTATTTTTTTCGTTGTACTGTGTTTATGTTAAATGTCCAGTGGAACCTCGGGTTACAAACTTAATTTGTTCAATAAGAATCAATGTAAAATGTATTAATCCATTCCAGACTTTGAAATAATAAAACTGCAAAATCTTAACTAGAAATGAATTGGAAGTAATAAAACAAAAAGAATAAACGTAAAACAAACTTATATTATAAAGGAGAAAACGATTTAATTAAGTATTAATCAAATGTTAAAATTAAAACAATGAAAGACACACTCGGGTTGCAGTCCGATAAGTACAATACACTCGAGCAGTCCAATAAATAGAACGCACTCACGCACCAGTCCTCTCAGAATGAACGCTACTATGAAATTAATGCCCTCTCATTTCACGCCTGCCGCGGTGGTTCTCAGTCTCTGCGGAGCACATGAATGCCTAATTCGTAAACCGAAATTCTGTTCGCAAACTAAGACATATTTTCACCAGGAAATTTGTTCGTAACTAGAATCGTTCATATCCCGAGGTTCCACTGTATAACTTTTTATATTGTGTGCCTCGGACAACCTAAATCCACCACTGAATAATATAAACATTTACTTTTCAGGCACTTTCTGTTAAGCATAAATCAGAATCTGGTGGGAGGCCAGATATTGAAGAACTTCCTCCTAATGACTTTAGAGAAATTGAAGTTATGCCATCAAAAGAAGACCTCTTTCAACAGCCCGACTTCTTGCGGCCAAATATTGTGAATGGCGCATACAAAAATGCAGAGCATTACTTGGATGTTCAGTTTCGACTAATGCGTGAAGACTTTATAGCACCATTGCGAAACGCTGTAAAGGAATATTATCTGTCGAAAGATAATAGAAAACCCAGCGGGGCCAGGTAATTTGCATTATTAATGAAAATTGATAGTGGTCAGCGGCGTAACTACGCCAATGCAGCAAATGCGGTGTATCGGGGCCCAAACGGTTTTCTATATGGACTATTTATTTATTTAGATAATCGTTTCTCATGTGTATTATGAAAAAACATTTTCGATTTATTCAGTAGTACCCCATTAATACGTCGGGTTAGGAACCAGAGTATCACCACAAAGCGAAAATATGCATATATATAAACATCAAAAATAAAAATTTTGGAAAAAAAATGTAACTTCTGAAAATGTTGAATTATTTAGGTAATCAGTAAAATAAATAATAGGTTGTCGTTTTTATAGGAGGCCGGCCAATACATACATATATGAATACCGGGAACCCTTTTTTCCATTTCACATTTTTGTAGTTATGCCACTGATAGTGATTATATAATTTGTAGGTTAGTAACTCATTGCTTCACGCATACATAACATAAAAAATGCAAACACCGTGTTCTGCAAAATTTACTCCACTTATAACTCTTGTTATTTTTCTGTATCGTCAGTTTGTATGCGTCCATTAATTTAGCTAATTAATCTCACGAAAATACTGTCTTAATCGGAACCATCGCGAAGATAGCAATCTATACAAAATACCTTGGTGTGAACGCAACGTTCTTGTCGTTGCGCAATCAACATGTGTAGTGGTCACTAGGAGATGGCGGGGATGTAAATGAAATTAATACGAGTTTTTATATACAAATTTACACATTTATTTACAACACAAGGAAATATTAAAAAAAAGGAAAATTCTTATTGCTACTTATATATAACCTTATATAGGGTTATGCAATAGGAACTACAGTTTTAAATCAATGAAAAAAAAAAAATTTTTTAATGTTCATGTTTATTGGTATCAATGTAATTAGCGCACATGGGAATTATGCGTAAAAATTATACTGGCCAGATGGCCACCTCGGCTCCTATTACAGATGATGACTCTTTGGGTGAAATTTTCAATAACAGATTCACATAAATGGATACGTATATCTGCAATAACACAAGTTATATTGGATTTTTAGTTCATACTTAATTAAATTCTTCACTCCGTCGAATGTTGGCACATTATTTTGTTAGCAATTAGCACTAATTTTAAGAATTTCTAAGTGATGATTAATTTAACATGATCAATTTATAATTATGTGATCTATTGATTATAGCAGCAAATTCAAAATTGCAGTTTATATATTATATATGCAAAGTTTAATTATTTTTTTTAAGAAATATTTGGAATGACATTTGATATCTTTTCATGTACACATAATATAAATACAAGATAAAAACTGACTAAATGTGATGTGCTGAGGCGAAATACAAACAAACAGTTCGGTCCTGAAATATTTTTAGAATATTAGACCGCTAGAATATGCCTGGCGTGTCGCAAAAGTTTGTACGGTTACGTGAGGCGTGTTCTCAGTACTGGATGTGTTAAATGGAGCTATCTTTATGGATCTTGAACCTTCTTCTTGGCTAACAAAATAAATAGCAAATAGCCAAGTTGACAATTGACGGTGTGATTAAAGTGTTTATTTATTTATAGGTTTTACAAGAATTCAAAACTGTTGAATTACGGATTGAAGGGAGGCATTTTAATAGTAGAAATATGTTTTGATGAAAAACTTTATAATAAACCTAAAACGACTAAAGGTAAAATCATCAATTCCAAACGTTTCATGTATGGATCACTTATCTGTCTAACTTGTGATGACTTTGATACAATTATTTTCTGCTCTGTAGAAAGTAGAGACGATGTCAATTCTGGAATGGTAAGACTTAATATAATATTTATAAAACATTTAGTATACATATATATATATATATATCCGAGGTTTTCAATGTATCAGATGTAATTTCCAATTGGTATTTAATTAGCCATGTCTATCATTATTCCCACTGCGATCAGTGATTTTTCAAACTCGCAACACGGCAAGAGCTGTAGAAGTTTGGGTGGGAGCTACCTGGACCATCATCTATACGGTGCGACAGCAAGCAACAGATCAATGTCAATCTGATCTCCCGGTTTCAAAAATGTTTTGACATCAATAGGGATTACATTGAAAAGTAATTTGACATATTTTCATTATAATTAGAAAGTTACAACAAATTTCTATAAATTGTTAACGATTTTTACTTTAAATGGCCCTCCGTACATCACAAATTATTTTGTATTTGTAACATTCTCCTTCATTATATTATGTATGTACCTTGAACTATGTTTGGATTAATCTTTTCCCAAATTGAAATAGAAAATTCAATGACATGTTTTTCACTGAGCTGGCATTGTTTTTTGATGTGTCTTGTGTTTTGATCTTACCTCGTGCCCTCCTCCCTCACCCTACCAGAGAGAATATCTCAGAAAAATATGTGATGAAAAAATAACCTCACAAATATGTCATTCTCGTTACCATGGTAACTATATATTTCTTCTGATACTCCATACTTGTCAAACTTGCATTTTAACAATCACACATTCAAAAATAAAGTCTTCGCATCCCGGTAAGTAGGTAAATTTGTAAATTCAGTACCTGCACGGTACCTACCTAAAAATTTGAATTCAAATAATAATACATATTTAGTACCTGTCTATGCAAAGTATAATGCTAAACAAACGTTTTCTAACTAATTAAATTTTACAATATCAAAAATAAATACATATATATACGTGATTAGAGTTGATGAAAAAAGTCAAAATAGCATCTCTTTACTAAGAGTACCCTTCTGTTCATCTCTTCACTCGTGCTGTTGGTGTTGTTTACCAATGATCTGTGGTATGAAAAGTTTTCAATAGAATCAAGCTTTTAATTGTTGACACAAAAATGATGTACGAGTCCCATAAAAAAGAGAGTGCGGGAGACAACGTTCCATCCAATCATTGATTTTTGATTGATTTCGTCTTGACCTAATGGATGTACGATAATCAAACTTTTCAACACACCTTGAACGTGGCCTTTTTTCACCTTGATCTTACTGTTTCAGTAATTTCTACATTAAATAACAAGCATCCCTGCTGTATACATTTTATTTTATTTGACTGTACATATGGATGAATAAATCTGCTTGGTTTCTTGCAGATTTCAGCTGAAGTATGTGGCCATCTAATCACTGAAGATATGTTTGGTAAAAATTATTTACTGGTTGAAAGTGAAACATACTTCCCACCTTACCTCCACATCCTGAAAGCCTTACAGAGTCCTGCTCTGGCTGTGAATTTTCCCTTTGAAGACTACATTGTAAATGTAAAGGTGAGTTGAGCACAATGTCACTTCACAATTCTGTTTTTTTTTTATTTCAAATAAAAAAACTATTTACTTTAAGAGTTTATTTATCATACAGTGGAAATCAGTTAACATGAAACCAAAATATTTTTCATGTTAAAAGAAATCTTTCAAAAACTCACTAATGTTTTTGATATCGTAACAATCAAAACGGCAAGTAGAAAACAAACGCAGGAAACGAGTTACCGTTTTCTTAAACTTTTTAACCCTAATAACATATATTATTTTTAACCGTTAATATGTACATGTATTGTGGAGGTGGTTTTCTCGTGGTGGAGAATAAATAAATGAGGTTAGGTGTTAAAATATCTCTTTAGATCTAGCTCAGCGGAGATGTGAGATATCCTTACTCGTGTGGGTCTGTGGATAAATGTCTATACAACTGAGGTGTTTAAATGAAAGAGAGGTTGGTTTACACAGCATTTAATTTTTGTATAAGATAGTACAATCATCTGACATAAATTTAGATATGAAATAATGGGGATGAGTATTAAAAAATCAAAGTCACAGTAAATACAATTTGGACAGATGTGCGCCTTGCAGGTGGCGACTTATGATAATCTTTTCAATTTAATTAGCGCACATAATCTGTTTCGTACAGGAAACCAGAACTGTAAACGTAGGGGTTGTTTCCCGTTCGCATCTGTGTACTCGAACAAAATATCGCACGATGCAGCGGTCCAGGGGGGTCCAAAATCTTGTCCAGTGTAGCAGCCGATGTCAGTGTAATTTCCATGTCCGTGATCCAAAGTCCGAAGCCAAGTCCAGGAAGCCAGCAAGATTAAGTAGTCCAAGTAGTAGCAAGTCGATAAGATGAGAAGCAAATAAAAAAGTCCATTTGCTTATCCAGTCCAGTGGTGCGAGAGACAGAATGAACGAGAGTGCTCTTTGCAGCCACTGGACCATATTTATTATTCATCAAAAAAAACATCCCGAGCGCTACAGCTCCAGGAGATCTCCTCCAATCACAAAGCCGTATCCGTCCCCCCTGCCGCCCCCGCCTGCGTCCAGCGCAGGCCACCCCTGGCGGCGAGAATACCGAAACTTTGTTCATTTTTCTTGCCGCAAGTGGAGGACGGCAGACCTCTGAATTTCTCCGGCATTTCTCTTCTCCTCTTACAAAATTTCACTTTCTCAGGCACCGCGAGTTTTTATCTTAAGTTTTTATTGCTCCTCGCGATGCCTGATCAGTCTTACCCGGGGCGCTGGCCCGGGGACTTAATTATCGCACCCTCAAACTTTGGAAAACTCGTTTCAATACCTAAATGATTTTTGAAGGTGCATAATATTATCGCCGGGCGAATAATCGCCCCTTCCATTCTCTTTTTATTTCATCACATATTCCTTACAAATAATTTCCTATGACAAGTTATCTAATTCTAAAAATATCGTTTTTCCTACGCGCTGGAGGGAGGCGAGTCCTCGCAGCGCCCCGCTACCACTCCACTCGGCGGTCTTGTTGACACAGTGGCGGGGAGAACCAGTGGCGTTGGAATAGCCGGGCGGAATGTTTCTCTGTGACGCGGAAAAAATGCCTCTTCCTATTCATTCATATTCTTTCTCAGGGCCACTTTTTATCTCGCTTCCGTATTTTGCAATGCTGTGCGTAACATATTCAAACGGATTCGAGCCAATAAAGGCTGCTTCTGTGTAATCGCCATGTGGGCCAGATCACTCACTGAATTTACGTAGTATAGTTTTTCAATAAATACTTCGACGTTTTCACATATTAAAACCTGATGGTGGATGGGGACTGCAAAGAGGCTGCAGGATACACGGGATGGTAGACGGTGTCCAGGTGGTATGATAGCATGCAGGAATGGCCGGGCAGGTCACAGACAGCAGCAGAGGCGCCTAGCAAGGTTTCCTTGAGACAAATTCTAGTGGATGATGAGGCTGCGACGTTCTATGGTGACACGCGGTGGATGGTGCAATTGCACGGAGATTCTCGAGATGTTGCAGCGCGCTTATGATATTTAGAAGATACTGATGTCCCGAAATAGGTGATACGTATGACATAGATAATAGAGCGGTATTTAACTTTGCACAGACGAATTTTGCGGGGCCACGTGGTACACTTTTCAAAGAAAGTAAACCGGAATTGCTTTATTATATCACTAGCGGACTGGATAACAGTATTTTACACAGTACATTGATAATTAAATGGTAGATTAAGATGGATAAGTTCCGAACCACAGCTCTTTAAAATCGAGCCGAGTTATATGAAGAAACCTCAAATCTACATCTGACGATATTGGTACTCAGAGTGCGCTGGGGAGAATGGCCGAGCGAGGGACTAGACGTATTGCGCAATGTTTAATTGTATATGGCAGTAGGTACTTGAATATTAAAATAGACCCACGACAGTATGTACTACAACAGATATAAGATACACAAGAATACATACGATAGGTAAAAATTCTAAATAAAATTTATTGTAGATTATTTTTGTGAATAAATCTGAAATCTTCGTTACATAGAAAAGATAAAACAGTTAAAGACTGCTCGGTTGATACACATTTATTCAATCAGGTAAACAATGATGGATCCTTTCGTCCACTTCCTGTCTCTGGCATCCACAGACAACAATGTGTTTACCAGGTTCACACATTTTTTTTGCATTTTTGTTACGCACTGAAGTGCGGTCCCAATGTTCACAAAAGGGTGGTCGCCTAGTACACTTCCGCTAAGGAGCAAGAAGATCGCCTACGTACTAAAAGCTAATCTAACTCACTCCAATTCGCCGACGGTCACAGCTTCGAGTTTGCTTCCTCGAAGGCGAAGTGCAGGTGCAGGATGGTCTGGAGGGCGAGGCAGCTTCAGGAAAGTGGGAGGGCTCGAGAATGAAACACAGACTATATGTTTTCACAGCGCACTGCGGCAGGGATTGAACTGCTCCATACTGCGGTGCTGCGCTATTTATAGTTACAGGAGCCGAGCCGGCCGTGCCGAGCGCCCCCCAGCCATGTCTGAGCCAATCGGGGCGCATTTACAAGCCTGACCACGCCCCATTAGACTCGGCACCGTCACCGCCTGGCGACCAAACTGATAATTACATCGCTCACCATTGAGCCGTAGCCTGGTGGGTGGCAGAAATTACATTTGTTATTATTTCCTATGCCAAAACAGAAATGTACAATATTTATTTAAAAAATAAACGTAACTAAGAAGTTTAGTGATATCATATTTTTTATCAAGCTCTCTCGCTATATTTTTTTATAGTATCTTATATTGTTATTTTATTAGCCCTCTTTAGTTACTGTTATCCCATGTTTTCAGAAAATAATAAAAAAATATATGAAACATTTTTATAAGCAATCAGTGTGTATTTGTAGCTCAAATCTCACTCTTACCTAATATTATATTTATAAATAAATTAGCCTCCAAAGGAAGGTTCACCCATGTCCACAGGTACGAGCACCCATTGTACCTTTGGACAAAAAAATAGTCAGTTACAACTTTTAAATGGTGTAAAATTATCTATACTAAAAATATAAAATACAGACACAAATGTCATCCCAATAGGATAGAGAAAAGAGTTTGGCCATATTATATTCTATTTATGAGATAAACAAATCTAAAGTTAAAAAATATAGTTTTGTCCAGAGGTAGGGCACTTGACTCTACTCTCTTTTTTGAAAAGAAATTGCTAAAAAAAATTAACATGTCTGGCGACAGCTAGTGCGACTAACAGCTTCGGATCAAAACTAAAGTCTAAATATGAAATTGTAAAGAAAGAAACCGATGGCCGATATGTGTGATATGCGATATGTGATATTTATGAATTTAATTACTGGCTACACATTGCCGGGAATTAGACAAGGAGTTATATAGCTAAAAAGATAGGGAAGCACTATCATTGTTTATTATTTCACTTCAAAACACACTTAGAAATATGTACTAGTTTTTTTTTTATTATTATTATAGCCTAACCTAGTCTAAAAAATGATTAAAAATACATGTACAGTCACTTCTCAACTTCATTCGCACTTGTGACAGAAAAAAATAATCTAAATAAATCAATTAATTTTTCACATTTTTGTCATACAAATACCTACCTACTCATGTTCCTCTCATACGCCGGAGAAAGGGAAATAGATGAGGTGACTAATATTATTGTATAATTTGCTGAAGAACTCAATCTGGAAGTTAACAATGAAGATGTAAATTAACTTTTGGAAAATGATGTAGAAGAACTCGAGGAAATCAAGACTTATTTGAAATTGAAGAACGAGTTGCAGAAAAAAATGTAATGGAGCTAGAAGAACTCGCTTAACATAAAGAACCACCTTAAAAATTTGTCCTAAAAGAAATGGCTGCAGCTTTTAGCCAAATTAATGAGGCAATAAATTTTTTTTTAAATATGGACCCAGACAATGATAGGTTATCAAAGGTACAATGCAAAATTCACCAAGCAATCGCCTGTTATAATGAAATGAAACAACTGTCCAAACAGAATTGGACATTAAACAAATAATATATCTCATAGAGACAAAGTTATTTTTTTTAAATTATATTTAATGGAAAGATATATAAGTTTCGGTAATTACCAGGAGCGTGCAGTGCATACAAGCAAAAAAGCGTCCATTACTATAAATTCTGGGAAACAAATAAAAATTTAATAATTGGACTAACATAAACATTTTTTTACAATTAGCGCCATCTGTGTACCAGTAGAGACTTCAATTGCTTAGTTCTAAAAACTAAAATGACAACTCGCCGCTGTAGCTATGGCGCTCTTGTGCATTCGCCGCATTGAGCTATTCACATTACTCTGTTCTATTTTTAAGCTAGTGAATTACTCAAGTCATATAATTGATCATTTACTGAATTGAAAATTTCTTTCGGTTGATACGTTTTGTATGGAGTCGTTACCTATGCTGTTTTTTAACAGAATAACATTAGAAAGGCTTACAAATGTGTGCAGATCACTGAAGTGTCTGCTTACTCTTTTACTAATTTGCGAATTTTACTATCTTACTGTTTTTAACGTGTTGATTTCGTGATCGTTTGCATTTGGTGCATGGATTTGTTTTTGATTTGGGAAAAAAAAAAGCGATTGGCAGAACTATTTCCTACGTTAACCTTTAATAAAAATAATTATTTCCTTTAGTTAGAAAATTACTCCCTTTAACCGTCAAGTCATCTGTCTGCTACATTGACGCCACGACACAGGCATTCATTTTTGTAATGGTAAATTTTTAGGGGTTTCGGAGTTGTATTTTTGTCGAACGATTTATAATTTTCGCTTCACTATACGTGCCGGTCGCGCACACGTTCTTTGCCGTGACAATTATTGATGTTTCTATGTTGATTTTTTGATGTGTTATGCATTGTTTTTTTAAGTTATGTCCTTTTATCAGTTTTGATTGTTAAATCAATTTTCATTTTGTTTTCACATTACTTGTTGAATTTTTCTATTAAAATTATTTGACATAAAATTTTTATTACATTAATCTTTTATAATCATTAATACATTCATAATTTGCTCTTAAAATGTTGCAACAAAGAAATACTATCCTGTTGAAGATGATTATTTTTGAAAAATCTTTCAATCACGTCGATTTGCTCACTTACCTAGCAAAGGAGCTTAACATCTTGTGTTCGACTTTACACAAGCATAAAAGTCATAAGTCAGGAAGAAAGACGAAAGCGCCTCGCGGGGCATACATTTTTCTTTTCCTCAGTTTTACACCGGTTTTTTTTAATGTTCCTCGGAGAAGTGTAAAACCGAGGTCTTACTGTAGTTCTGTGGTATTTAATACAATTTAAATGAATCAGTTAAAAAGATATACATATATTTATATTCAAGTACTAATGCGAAGGTGGAGAACGCGCTTCCCCGGATAGGTAGAGGTCCAGGCTGAAATCCTAGCAGCAACTAAATATTTTTTCGATAGACAGATTTTTTCTGCATATCTTTCTAGTTAATTCATTTAATTTGTATTAAAAATATATTAATACCATCTTGTAATTATTCATTTTATTTGTGACAAAAATGAGTAATAATAGTTTTGGTAATATTGCAGACCGTCGAGCGGAGTCCACGCTACATACATGACTTTATGAAATACACATTGTTTAACGGCAGTGTAGTAGACCTGCATAATAAATATTCCTGGCCTTCATCAGAAAAACTTGACTTGGATAAATCACAATACGAGGCGTACAAAATGGCTTTATGTCGAGAATTTGTCACTATTCAAGGCCCACCTGGAACTGGAAAAACTTTTATAGGCCTCAAAATTGCTGCAACTCTATTGCAAAATTGTTATTTAAATAAACCACCAGAGATAGCCACACAGTTTAATCCGATTCTTGTTGTTTGCTATACTAACCACGCCTTGGATCAATTTCTAGAAGGGTTATTGCATGTCACAGACAAGCTGGTACGAATTGGGGGCCAATCCAAAAACGAAAATCTCAAAAGTTATAATTTGAATGTATTGCGAAAACATTCTTGGCAGAATCATCAATTAAAAAATAACTTGAGGGACAGTTTGTATGAAATTGAATCGTATCAAGCTATATTGAAATCTCTTCAGTCTCGAAATCATATTTTTGATGTCACAAAAACTGCAGTATGTTTTAGTATGCCACGTGGGGTAAAAGTAATAAGGCGATTTAAGTTGCCCTTTCATTTAGAGGATTTCTTTAAAAACTTTGAAAATGTGAAAAGACCTGCAATTGTGGAATGGTTGTTACTGTCTAGTGAGAAAAATCTGCCTAAACAAAAACATACTTTTAAAAATATCCCACAAACATTTGAAGATGACGAATTTGATGAAGATATATACGAAGATGCAGATGAAGAAATAGATGTTCATCGACCCAAATTACAAACCGATATTCAATCTGACGGTGTATACAACATGGAGCCATTTGAATTTTCTTGTGAAAATTTAAGGAATCAAATGTCTAACAACATGTCTTTTAACGCTGTACAGATATTAAATTTTGAATTGGAAGAACTAAAGGTGAGTATTATACGTTATTTATCAAAAAGTTCTATAATTTTTCAAATTTCACAAAACCTGATCCACAATTTTTATACGTCCCCTACCCAAGATTTGATCACAAATTTATGTCCGAATATGAGAAATAAAGAGAGAACATATTTGTAAACTTTCCACGTAAAAACTTAAAATGAATAAATCTTGAAAAATTTAAGAAAGTGAACCGGTGACAATTCCATATAATTGAGTTCTCATCTGTTCAATGGACATTGGCTATTAACACTTTGTTTGCTGCGGCCTGGAAAGCTCTACGATAGACTGGTCAAACTATTGTCTCAAGTTTTTCAACCGTTATGTTGTCCTTCTTTCAGGAACCCAATTTCCAGCAATATTTCCCTGCGTTTTGAGATACAGGATCTGACACTACTCTAGATGTCACATTACATGTAACACTTATTATTTTAAGCACTTCTTATTTTTATTCAGCCAAATCACAGCATCTGTTTGCTATCCTGCTGATTTTGAGCATTTTTCTACATACGCTTCCCAGTCGCCTTATTATTTATTCAGTAGGTGTCCTGCTTCCACTCCAAGCAACACCAAGAATACACAGCATTTGACCATTTACATTAATAATCTGAGGATTTACGGAATATCTTTTTCATGCAGTTAATAATAATAGTATTGGATAATTTGTATAGCGTCATTTTCATAAAAACTTTCACCTCAAGGGCGTTTAATGATAGTTGAATGAGTTTATTTAATGCGGAATTTGATTTCAACAGAACAATCCCAACTTCATTTAATATGACAACCCAGGTTTACAATACTTGTGTAAGGTACTTCTGTTGCAGTATATTTAGTTGTTTCAGTTGTGAACCATCCTAATGTTTACTCATACATATTTTTTATTAAAAAACAAGTTCACTTTGCCCAGAAGCTAATTTATAACAATTGTTTTTTTTAATTTAGATGCGGTTGTTAAGAGGCAACACCGAGTATCGTAAGGTTGTGTTTGACGTCAATATTGATGCCCATTACTACAATCTAGAGCAGCGGTGGTCCCTGTATTGGGATTGGATAGAAATGTTGAAAGATGATCTCCTTAAACAATTCAATACTTCAATAGTAAGTTCATATTTTCAATGTTTGTAACACCATTACAAAAGGTTTTTAGTCACTAGTTGAAGTTTTGTAACATACAGGAACAATGCAATTCATTGTTACAAAGAATTCTATGAGAAGAAACAACCAAAAAAGAAAAAAGTGCAGACATTGTTATTGCAATTTTTTGGCAATAAAAAATGAATTATGGAAAATGCATTTTTAAATAAAAACATTTGAATTTAAAATGATTTTATAGTATAGACCTCTGATTTTGTTTATGTTTAGTTATTTTTAATAAATATGTACATACATACATACATACATACATACATTTGAATATATTACCCGCGATACATTTATTGAAAAACAGGAAAATAAAATGTATGGAACCAATTATCTATTTTGTATGTGGTTAGTTCCTCGATTAGTCCGATTTCAAATAGTCGGTGGAACCGATTAGCCGGACTATGCGAGGTATTCCTGTACTTTGATTTTTTCTTAATTTTCCACTGATAGTTTTCACCCTTGACTCCGAGAGCAGGTGTAGAGGATTTAATGATAGTATGAACAAAATGATAAACATGAAAATACTTACATGGTTTGACATTAGCATTTTTTTACTTTTCCAATTTATTTACATAAGATATTCATGGCTAGAAAATAGTAAGAGGGTAATATAGTGGCATGTAGAGTGCTCAGAATGATGAAAGTTCAAAATGATAAATGTTCTTCGGACCAAATGATGATACAGATAGGATAGGGAAGAGTTCGACTTCAAAGCGCCAAAGATAGATGAAGAAAGGGTGAAAGACTAACCAGGATGAAGCAGGAGATGAGAAGAACTGCACCTTTTGAAACAATAATCAACTCATGTGTGTAGTACTAAGTTTAATTAATGTTGCACCACAAAGTAACCTGGAATTGTTTACTGTCCCGGTTAACACGACGTTGGATAATTGAACATGTGAAAATTTTGTCAATTTTAAAAAACTTGATTTTTCAATTCCATTTAATTATAATCTTATTACTACTTATTTTCAGGTGGCGTATCAAAATGAAAAAGTTAAATTCGATGAGTTGACTCAAGCGTTGGATTTGGATACATTGAGGAAGGCACGTGTTGTTGGTGTGACTACTTCTGGGGCCGCTCGCCTGCAATCCCAACTGAGGGCTCTTCGCTCCCCCATTGGTAATTCATATCACTACGTGTCCTGTCATGACACATGTTACTTCCAATCGGTCTCTGGGAATCACATTGTGAAGCCATTTTATTTCCAATCATACTTCATATAATACTTCACGTGCCCAGTTAATGACAATACTGATTTAAGAAATTCACGATGTATGTATGTACAGTAGAACCACATTAATTCAAACCCCTTTTATTCGAAATTTTCAAACACTTCACTACCCAAATTGTCAGCTTCATACTTAATCAACCTCTTAACATGAAAACCCCTTAACATGTGGTACAAAATAATTTTCAGACCCCTTGATATAAATTAATACATTTTTCCATCACATAATTCAAAAATTTTGAGTAAGTTATAAAAAATTAAGAAAGAAAGCTTTTTTTTACCGCGCGCGCCCGTGTGAAGCATTCTTTAAGTATTTCGCGATAGCTGCCGACAACGCGTATCTGAGCCTACTTTGTGTGCAATCTCCTTTATGTATATATATTATGTCGCGATAAAATTGGGTAACTCCAGGTATGCTTTCTTCAGTTGGCTGCTTTGGCAGTTTGGTCACAGAATAGAAACATATTCCCCTTACGATTCTTTTTACTAATAACTGTGTTTTTTAAATGTTTTTTTTATAGATTGACTATTCGTATTATTTCACGTATTTATAAATAATTGTATGTATTTCTAATAACTGTGTTTGTTGTGTTAATAATCTTAACTTTCCTTGAATTACATTATTGTTAACTTATCTTATTATTTCACGTGAAATTTTTCCAGTGATCCCAAGACACATGTGCTTATTCGATGCGGTGGTAAAATTAGTATTGCGAAAGTGTCAAAAATGAGACAAGATAAAATAATTATTTTTTCAAGCCGAAACATGCCTAACAATTAAAAATGTTTAAATTTATCATCATACCACCGTATTGTTGACAAAATTCTTAAAATTCAAAATTTACAGGTTAGCTTTTTCAAATTTTACTTTTACAAAAAAACATGAAACCTATGATATAATTTAAAAAATAAAAACGTGGGTACTATTTCCCCATAAGCGTCCATTGACCTTGATTTCGTACATTTTTGATGATGAACAAAACTGTTTACAGATGGAAAAAAAGGAAAAAATAAAAGTTGCTAGTGTTGTCAGGCCATAACACTTAGAACATTCATATATTTGTTTTTTGAAAGGATGACATCAGATTTTATTAATATTATTGTGTTTAATGTGATGCTTAAAACAAAAAAATATTAGCACTTCACATCACAACTACGTACACATTACACAGATGTATTTATTTGAAAAAGTGAAAAGGTTCGAAAATTTGTCATCAAAAATAATGTCGCTGTAGTATAGTTGGATAATGCACCTTCCCCGGTTTGAAAAAAAATCCAGGTTCGAATCCCGGTAGTGCAACAACAATATTTTTCGATAAAATGGATTTTATATGTATATCTTTATAATTAATACATTTAATTAGTATTTAAAATTAATATCTTATTCACTTGAATTACTTGGCAACAAAAACAAGAAATATCGCGAACGTACATCAAAATCTAGCTGACAATTTATTCAAATTGAAATATTCCAGATACTTTCCAACTCATCAGACTCTGAGGTAGTAACAAGCATAACAGGAATGTCTAAAAAGTCGGCAATCTCCACTAACGAAATAAGTCACCCTCTGCCATTTTGTAAAGTAAAAATAAAATCAAAAAAGTTTAAAAAAATTTGATAACTGTAAAAATATCAGAACTTTGACGTCGACGTGAGAGTATGTGTGTTAAATTCCCAAATTTAATAAAATTGTGATCTGGCAACGCAAAAGTGCGCACCAAATGTCAATTTTATATGGAGGAAAAATGTCGATTTTTACACTCAATTTCAAACGTAATTCGTGGTATTCTTGAGTTGAAACAGATTTCTATGGAGTGCCATACAATATCACTACTGGAAATAATAATTTGGTTAAAGATCCGATCCGCAGCACCGGTGATGTCATGCGTTATTTGATGGTTATTTGCCGTGAGACATAGACACCGCGGACTGTCACGTGGGTGTCCACTATACTCACGATAGTTAACTTAAATTCTGACACTTCTCGTGCCATCTCTTTCTCTATTGCAAGTTTCCGACGTGGGCGGCCAAAGAGTTGTTAAAAAATCAAATTAATACAAGAGATTGACAAAAAATATTATCTATAAAAATAAAAATATTATTAAAATAAAATTAATTAATTAACCCCATTAATAACTTTGTCGGCAATATTAAACATGATGACAGATAGAACTTTGGCATTGAAAGGCGAGAAATGTTACGGAGGGAAAAAGAATAAGGAAGTGGAGAGTGAAGATAAAGAACGAGACGTCACAGGCAAGTGTGAAATGCTGCTGTGACCATCACAAAACAAAATTTTAAAGCACTGGAAACCTTTGTTGCTAACTTCAATGCAGCGGAGGAATGGCGGTGTTGACAAGTTCGATCATTATATCATTATTAAAAATGGCGCGAAAAGATAGTTCATTATAATCTTTTTTTTTTAAAATAAGTTATTTTAAATTTGTGCTTTTTTTATATGGTGTTGCACACAGGATTCCACCTCACGACTGGCTCAGAAAGCAGCTTCTTGTGAGGAGTCACCGCGCGCGGAGCGCCGGCGACTAAACTCGAGAAGGTCCACTTGGAAACGATATTTTAAATTCTACTGGACAAATTCCCCGATCATATGGGTTTTACAATTCAGCGGCCCTGAAAATGACCTTTTCATACTCAGTCCAGTGGCACCAAGCGGGCCGATGGGCGCTGAGCGCCAGTGGCGGGCTCCGTAAGGAGCCAGCTACCACGTACCAACTCGCGGTGGCAGAGCTATCTTGTATGGGGCGACCGTCCACCAAATGTAACTGTTTTGTGTATTGAGATTTCGGACGGTCGCCCACATTTATAACTATTTTATTGTGGATATCGCGAGCTGGTTTTGGTAATTAATGTTTAATGCTCGCGATATCCACACTTGTATTGTCTTTGTATGGGGTGATCGCTCACTAAGAATGATCCGGCGATTTTGGAACACCGCGTACTTTTCAGTGCGTTCGGCGACATCTGTCTGTTCACTAGCTATAGCGTAACTGGATGACCATTGTGTTATCGTTGGAGCGTACTTGTGCGTAACATATGGACCAAGTGAAAATAAGGTTAAATACTATTTATCGTAATTTTTATTAATTTGTTTATATTTTGATAACTTGTTTGTTATTTTAAAATGTATAGGTATATATAATTACTTTGAGTTGTAATGAAAAAAGTTAGTATGTAAAAAGAATCGAATTTTTGACATTTTTATATTCATTATCGTAAATCGTTATTCAAACTTTTTTCTTGATTTTAGGTCCCCTTAACGTCAAATAAATGGGATTTTACTATACATTACTTTAATCTAAGAGAGAAGAATTTATGCGACATTTGTTTTTATTCTTAATTGCCTTGTGTGGAAACAATGCCGTGGTTCGTTCTGCATAGAGTGACTCAAACCATTTTTGTCTTCCTCCCACTTAGGGAGTGTTGGTATATCTCCGTCTTTTATGGCCATTTAATAAGTGATATGTCAGTAATATGTTTCTGTTCGGATGTGAAAGAGACGGTTATGAATAATGGATGTTTGTTTTGATGTAACCTGCTGATATTATTTGGTATGAGCACGGCACGGCGGATGCACTGTGAACTCCGTCAAAATGTCCATCTCTTTCACACCACCGAACCTTATACTTTGTATAAGGTCGTATCCTTGCCTACTTTGTCTACTTATATGTACTTTGAATGAGTGTGAGAGAGACGGATGGTTGTCCTTTCTTCCTCATATATTCTTATATTATATTGTGTATTTTCATATTATATTAACTTTTGTTTGTTTACTTAATAAGTGTGATTTTTGATGATTGAATCAGGACATGATATCATACTGTGATATGATATTATTCTATTAACTAACTGTTTGTATATGTAAATATGTATGCTTATATTACTGTAATATATCTATGGTTGATGAGTGCGCGAGTGTGCATCAGGCTGATACAAATGAGCATATGAAAGAGTTAAATGGAGATACGCCACCGTCGGCAAGCCTCTCTGCTCCGAACCGCGATCAAGTAAACATCTTGTATTATATTATGTATACGTGTCTAGAATAAATATTATTGTTACCACGATATCTAGTATTATTCCGATGAGACCACCCAATGAGATATTACAATAAAGAAATACGCTTAAAGGACGCTCGAAGTTGCCAGACTTGCCATAAATATTGAATTAAACTTCATTCATTAGCCTAATTCACAGTTAACCTTAAAGACATGATTTAATTAGCATTGATAAGGGAGCGCAAACTTCTTTACTGACTCCAGGATAGAGTGGGTCCTTCCTTCCCGTACATTACTTTAGTTGTTTTTGCTGAACTGTTTACCATTAGACTGCAGACTTAGCAAGGAGCGCTGAGGCCGTGATGAGGAAAAGATAGTGTTACAAATATATTGTTCTCACACAATTCATTCAGCTGTCATGCTCACTTGGTACTCTTTTTGGTTTATTTGCTTCATTTCACTTTATATTTCAATCCAGAAAAAAATATAAAGTTATCCTTAATGTTTCTATGCTCCATTTTTATTTTTATGTTAATAATTATCTGGGTTTGATTTCACATTACATTGCAATATTAAAATTCATTTATGTTTTAAGTGATCGTGGAAGAAGCAGCCGAAGTAATGGAGTCACACGTAGTCGTATCTCTTACAAAGGATTGTCAACATCTCATTATGATAGGTATTCACTAAATATTCTATAATTTATTTTTATTTCAAATTTATATAAAAATAAATCATGTCCTTGGTACCTATTTTGTTATCGCAGTGCGAGGTATTTATGGATGTCAAAAATTACACGGGACAAAATAAAAAAACTGGATCTAGAACTTTTGCCACATCCCCCTTAGTCTCCTGACATAGCACTGTCAGATTATCATTTATTATGGTCTATGGAACATTTGCTTTGAAAAGAAAATTTAAATTCAATAGATGATGTCGGAAAACAGCTAGATTCCTTTTTAAAATCTAAACTGCAAGAATTTTACAAAAGAGGCATTGAAAAAATTTCCCAAATTGTGGCAAAATATAAAAAATAATGGAAATTATCTTTCAGAATAAATATTGTATATTTTTTTCCCCACTTTAATAAAAAGCGTTGAATATCTTCATAACTTTTACACACAACTTGAAAATTTTCTAATAATAATTAAGGTAGATATCACAATAAATATTGTGGGCCAAATCTGATAGTCGTGTAAGTCATAATGTTAATAAAACTATGGTGCACTACAATCCTATCATAAGTCAAAATTAAGCAATACATGTATAATAGGTTTATATATCAGTGTTGGTATTTCTGGAACTTGATCAATGATTTCACATTACAGGTGATCATCAGCAACTTAGACCTATAACCGCTACGTACCGATTGGCTAAACAGTTCAATTTGGATATTTCTCTATTTGAGCGAATGGTCAAAAACGGTACTCATTGCTACCAATTGGAAGTTCAGCATCGCATGAGACCAGAAATAGCTCAACTTATCACGCCGGCCATATATGAAAATCTGAAAAACAGTGCAAGTGTTGAACTATATCCCGATGTTAAGGGTGTATTAAAAAATTTATATTTCATCAATCACACTGTACCAGAAACAATGGTTAATAATACTTTTTTTTTTTTTTTTTTAATTTAAACCAATATTATTCATTAATAATGAAAAATCAGTCCTGCAAAGCTACAATAGTTTGTTGTATTTATAATTTTTTGCTGTGGACTGTTAAGTGTATTTTGTGTCTTATTTTGTATAAATATCACATATTCATATATATGCAACAGTAAATTTCTTAATTCAGTATAGTATTTGTCTGGGTTATATTCCAGGAAAGTATATTGCAAATCAAATCACATTTTCTCATAAGGTTCCATAGAAGTTTACGAGATGCATTCTGCAATCGTCGTGAAGATATTACGGAGATGTTAATACTTTATCAAATGGTAATTTAGTTTTAACATCTCCGTAATATCTTCAATTGTAGCAAGTCATGGTTTATTATCTCTTTCTCGGGTGAGATGAGGGAATACCCAATTTATTTAATCTGTAAGGACTTTATAGGTTCACACTGTACCAACTACTTCAATGAAGTATTACGTTATATCCACACTTCACACTTTGCACATTTTAAATCGTACTACCAGTTCAATACTTCACACTCTCGGTGAAGTATGGAGTTTGAAGAGATTTACACACTAGAGCAAACAAGTTAAAAATAAGCATTCACTCAGCAACGCTTACAATGAACTGTGTAGGTATAGAGAATGTAACTTTGCCAAGAGAATGACTTTGAGAATGTAACATGACTATACTGCTCACTTTATGGAGTTCATTGAAGTGTATGAAGTGAGAAGCATACTCAAGTAGTACTTCTCAAAGTTTCATACTTCACTTCGCACTTCATTGAACCGCATGTAATGCAAAGCGATCTCGATCTGCATCGAGAGTGGGAGGGATACTAACTTTACTTCTAATGAGCATTCATTTTGAACGCTTTAAGTTGGTGAGCGTGCACTTCGTGAAGCGTTCATTCCGGAATGAAGTTTTGTCCTTCGTTAGTAAGATCTCTTATCAAATCATACCGATGCAGGCTAAATTTTCAGTCTTATATTTTTGATACAACGCATATCGAATCCACGCAAATCGAGATCCTAGTGTATATAAAAAATAAATTTGTAATTTTATTATGCTTTTACTAATGTATCTTAGCAAATGTATGCTAGTATGTATTAAGTCAAGTAATACATTTACTAGGAATAGTAGACATTTTTATATTTAAAATTCTGAAATTTTAAAACATTTCCGAATATTATTTAAAATGAACTACAAAATCTGTACCAGAATATAAAACTGGCAAATTTAGTCATTGATTAAAGTTTTCTTTCAATGATTTTCACTAAATTGATCATTTGTCTTATAGCTAGAAAATATGTTTCATTATTTTTTTCTTCTGAACTTAAACATTTTGAATTTATTTATTTAACGTAGGTAGCAGAAATATCGAGCCGTAGGAATGATCACGAAGCAGAATTCCTACTCAGTTTGGCCAAATACTTTATCCAGCAAGGTTACAGTCCGGATGAGATAACAATTTTGGCTACTTACTCCGGTCAAATGTTTCAATTCAGAAAGGTAGAACAATTGCATTTTTTTAAAATCAAATATCTCAAACAAGGTTAATACTGTCAGAATAATTCTTGTCTCGATAATTGCGTAACGGTCAGTACACTGTTGAACACGGAGCAATCTGTCATTCAATGTCTATTGTATTTTGTACACACAGTAGAATGACCAACCTTTACTGCCAAATCTCCAAGATATGAGAGCTATGTTTCATATGTGCACACATACTCTTAGAGTGTGAAATTGCACAAGTGTAAATAAAGATAAAATTTTTGTCTCAAAATTATTAATTATCTAAGTTTTTCATGTATTTTAACCAATTGATATATACTGATCATTACCGCCATGACTCGAGGGTAAAATTTGATTTGTTTAGAATGCCTTCAAAATAATTTCACTTAATTCGTAAGGGACTGCTTCACCACCTCTGACTAATCTACCTATCCACCAGATAGATTTGTTTGATTGTTAAATACCTGCTATTCAAGCACTACTTTTTAATGGTGTTGATAGATATTCAAACATCACTTTATTTGCGAAATAGGGTTAATCAGCATCATTAATTTTATTCATCCAACCGTTACCGTCCTTGCCCTTAACTACATGAGCCGGATACCTGCATCTAGTACACTGGGCAGAAATCCAATGTACAACAACAGTAACAAATAGATTGCATCTCAATTATAAATTAACAAATGGAACATGCAAGATGAAATGATGTATGTTTCAGTTGAGACAAACCATGTCGCTGTTGGAAAATGTGCGGATTAATGTTCTGGATAATTTTCAAGGGGAAGAAAATAAAATCATACTCTTGTCCCTTGTCAGAAGTAATTTGGAAGAAAATATTGGATTCCTCACGACTGACAACAGAGTGTGTGTGGCATTGTCTAGGGCACGTGAAGGTACTGGCATTTTGATTTATCTAATATTACTTTAAGGACTTTGAAATTTAAAAATGTTCATAATGTAATTCAATGGTTAATGTGCACATTTTTTGTGGATAATGAGCAATTTTTGTGGACAATAATGAGTAATGTACAGTATTTGTAGATAATATTGAGTTATGTACAATAATTATGGATAATAATGGATAATAAGCAAGTTTTATGAACAGTAATGGGTGCTACGCACAATTTTTGTGTGCAATAATGGATAATGTTTCTCACAAATGAATCAACCACCGGTAACATACATTATTAAAAAGTATGAACAGCTGATTCTACACAAAGATTGTCATTGGAGCGTTGGAATTACATGAATTAGAAGTGCAGTGAAGTGAAAAAAGAAACGAAAATTAAATAGTTTAGTAAATAAAAAAATTGTAAATCATTTAATTATTGCCAAAATTATTTTGGTTTCATTACTTAAGGCGGCGCCTTTAATAATAATTGAAACTCAACGTTTTTTACAAAAATGTGTGTTTTTATTATTCATTTATATCAGAAGTTATACATTAGATTTGACTTTTTTTAAACTATTACTTAGATAGGGATCTTTATACTCATTTAAAACTAATAAACTGAATGTTATTTGCCATAATAAAGACAACACAAGCACCAAAAGAAAGACTGACCATCAGATGCATTTTCCGGGTGCTATAAAATTGTGTTATCTTATAATCTTGAAGCCAAGATTACGGAGACAAATCTGCATTGAACTAAATTAGAAAAATGTTAAAAATTAATAGTGTTATAAACCATTCATTTTGCAGGACATATTAAACAAATTTCCACATTTTTAAAGAACTTTGTTTTAGTGAAAACATAAGTTTTTAAATAATATATTATATTTACTCACATGCTTTGAGGCTTCAGCTACTATTTAAAAATAAGGTTTATTTCAAGAACACAATAATCATTTTTTAAATAAAATATTTTCAGTCTTATAAAATATGATAATTTTAATTGTTCATCAAATTTCAATATGCCGCTTGATTCGGCCATGACGTTCGTCAAATTTGCGCTATCATTATTTTCGTTTAAAAATGCCGAATATATATGTTTTTACGCATATTTTACCCACAGTGTGAATTAATATTGAACTTATTCACAACATTAGTAGCAAATTTCATAAATTATATATTTTTTTTACTGATTTTAAAGGAAAACAAAGTTTTCTTGAACAAAGTAAACATTTTATGTACATTATTTTTATGTATGTCGCAATTAAATATTTTGTTTAAATTAATTACACTGTTAACATTTTAAACACAAGCTGTCTGTTTCATAACTAATATGTAATTATGAAACAGACATATCACCAAAACACCAACGTAGCGTTTTAAATCGATAATAATTTTTAATTTAGATCATTGGTTTAAAAATATAAATATATATGGGTACTTTGTATGATTTCAAAACATATTCATATATATGAATTAGGTAGCGAAAAAATCAGCAATTTTATTGTCATCTCTTTCTATTCAAACCTTCCTCTCTCGCATGATTTACGTAACAAATAACTTCATTAATTATTTCTCTGAAACATATAAGAATTTAACTATTAACCTCGTTTTGAAAGCATATCTAATTTGTGTATAATTTCTCGAATTTCAAACTGGAAAAATAAAAGCTCACTCTTAATATGCTGTAACACTAATATATTTATATATATATATATATATTTTAGGTTTTTATATAATTGGAAATATGAGTATATTAAAGAAGAAGAGTCCCCTATGGGATTCTGTAAATAGTACATTGACAAATCTAGATTCGATTGGACCAAAATTGATGCTTCGTTGTGAGATTCATAGAAACATGCTGACCCCGGTAAGTATTGTTACATAATGACTTTTTGCTATGCAGAATCTGTTTTTAAATATTTGAATTATAACATTAATAAACAATGTTCAATGTCATCATTTTAAAATCTTGAAGTTTTGGATTCACTCTTTGTCAAGAATAAATTATTCATGAAAGAAATTTGCCACTTTCAAAAGAATTCATAAAGGATATTACTAGCTCTGCTGTAATAATAATAATGTTTAAAATAGATAATAAATAATACAATTTTAAATAATGATCACTATAAATTCCACCCATGTATTATAAAAGCAAAATCACCTCTTTTGTAATAATTTTAGTAAATAGTCTTTGCATTTGTTTAGGTTAAAACTGCACAAGATTTTTCTGAGGTTCCTGAAGGAGGCTGTAAGAAGCTCTGCGGAAGTCTGATGGCCTGCGGGCATCACTGCAAGAGTATTTGCCACATCTCTGATCGGTTACACACAAAAATCAAATGTAAAGATAAATGCCAAAGGTAAATAAATTTACATTGTTTGTATTTCTTCATACAATCTGCAGTAGTCATCATATTATATTCTCTTTAGTTAAAGCTACTTCTTGATAATGACTATTTTCATTATTAATATTAATACATATAGGAATACTCTTTTACTCAGTAAAAAGCTAAAAAAAAAAGGTGTCGGAACTCACAACGTGTTAAGCTTTTATTAAAGAAAATGATAATCAAATTCAAATGAAATTTTAGGCAAATGTTGCTGTCACTGAGTCATATTGTATCAGAGAATAAATATATATATACATATAAAATCAATTTTATCGAAAAATATTGTTGCCACCGATATTCGAACCTGAATCTCTTTCCAATCTGGGAAAGGTGCATTAACCAACTATGCCTTTGACGACAAATAATTACAACTTCACGTTACGCCAGAAAATAGCACTGCTTTACTTTTTTATATTCAAATAAAAAGTGTAACTTAACTTTAAATAGAACAGTTTATCGAAGTCACCAGCATGCACTCAAAAATATGCCTAAAATTGTTTATTTTTCAGTAAAACTTAATTATGAAAAATGTAAAATAAATGCCTCACATTTTCCGTTATCTCTAACGCGGAGAATTGATTTTATATTTTTCTGGGCTTTGACTAGCTTGTCATTAACCTTCGGGTACCGGAAGATCGATAATAGGATCGAGGGCCGGACCAGTGCACAAAGTGACCCCATTCAAATTTACGTTTTAATGAAATATAATGGTTTGAGCATGTTCTATCATATTTTTAATTAAATTTCTTATCAATGCGAACAAGCATTGTCGTCATTTTATAAGAAATCATAGTATTTTAAAGTCTCATCACCGTCGGGAGCTGCGCGAGCAGAATGACGTAGCCGGATGTGCCGCGATCGCGAACACCGCACACGTGCTGCCGTGAGCCACGAACGTGTGTTCCGAAAGTTACGGTCCAATATTATAATATTTATTTCAAAATGCATACAACTAGGAGGGGGATGGAATTATTAGGATTGTTTTAAAATACATACAATTACAAATTTGATAGAATTTTAATATTTTATACATTCATCACAAAGTAAAATGATGCCCAAAAAATAACAACTTTTTAATAACACGTAAGTTTCTAACCACATAATTGAAACAAACCACTCTCTCGATAATTATAAACTAAAACATCTCCACTTTGTACCTAGTAAAGGATTAATAATGAACAATTAGAAACTGTTGAAATACAAAAGAATTTAAATTTGGAGAAAATACTAATTAACAACATAACATTCCCTAACACTTCACCTTTGCTGTTCATATTCCTGTTAACAACCGAAACCTTCCTCCCCTTCCCAAACCTCGCCCTTCTATCCGAATAGACTACAACACTGTATTTAGTTTAGTTTATCACCCGATGATGAGAGGGACTACACCTCTCGAAACAATAGTAGTGACAATAACCCAACGCGTGTGTAGTACAAAGTTTAGTTGTGAAAATTAAAATAATTTGGCTAGCTTCACTATTTCTTTTAGGCTTAGCACGGATTGCGGTCTTTTACCGCCGCGATTTACGAAACCAACACGCACCACGGTTTCAAATTGTATATTTTCATTTCAGTATAAAAATGGACTTCCGAATGACAGATGTGTTGTATCTCTGGTTATCAGAAATAGAAAAAAATAATCGCCGCTGTCATCATAAATACTCAGTTTATCCGTTAACTGACCAAAGATACCTAAAGGGTTTTTTTATATACTATACCATAATATGCGAGAACATCTAGAAAAGGTTTTATCGATTATTATAAAATGTCAATAAGTAGTTTTGAAAAACTTATATTGACATTCGCTGCGCGGCTAGGGCTTCCATAGAATCTATATTTCAATGCGGAAATTCCTTATTATATTGCTTTAAAAATAGTGCAATGTGCATCCTTATCATATTGCTTTTGATGAAATATAGATTCTATGGAATCCCTGGCCAACTAGCTTCACGGCCACAATAGCCGCCCACAGGTCCTAACAGCAAAAAAATTCAACTATCGCCGATTGATTTTGGCATTCTTTATTGCCTTCCCTAGATTTGTACACGTAACGGTGTTCTTACCTATCAACTTTGAAATATATATATCCACTTAAAAGCATTCTTGAAAAAACTGAGATTATTCATCTGTTATTCACCTCGCGTCGCAATAGTATTTTATTCTATGCATTTGACAGTGCAACCATAGATAAGAATGCTCAATATACTTGCCCCTCACAGACCTGGCCGTTTAACCAAGCACTTTACAGTCATTGCTTATTTGGCTCAATGACACTATCACTACAGTCCGAGTCCAATAAGTCATAGATAAAAGATGGGAAAGCGCAATATTATTATGGATTATGAAATGTAAGGTCTCATATTTCTCTGAATGTACCATCCATATACCAACTCTATCCTCCAGCTTATTTTGAACACTATTCTGTAGTACCACATCTCAAATGCTTCAAGTCGCCTTATCATTTATTCGGTACGCGTCCATGCTTTCATTTTATTAAATAATATTCTAATTATTTATTTAATTTTTTTAGCGTAAAAAGAACACATTTAAAATAAAGGTAATTGCTTTACTAAACGTGGTATGTTCCAAAACAATTACCTGTACAGTTTTTACAAGTTGTATATTGTTAAAGTAATAATGTCGACAATATGGAGAACACATAGTATCTGACCATTCACATTCGTAATCTGGGGCTGAGTTCATGACTTTTTGACATGAGTTTTACACACAAATTGAACATTTTTAGCTCAGAATTTAGGCAAGTATGTACATAGATAGAATATTGTAGACGTACTCGTGAACCTTTATATGTAGTTGACAGTGATATGGCATGACATCTTGACTAATATGTCTGAAGTTTATGTTATTTATTTTCAGAAAGATCTGTGATCTGGACCATATATGTCCGCTGATGTGTTTCCAAGAATGTAAACCTTGTACCAAGCTTGTGAATCGTAAATTAAAATGTGATCATGAAATTATTTTGGAGTGTCATTTTGACTATCAGCAGTTCAAATGTAAAGTGTTATTTGATGTGGAGCTACCTCTATGTCAGCACCCGGTGAGTATTCTTTATTCTGGGCTATTCTTAATTTCTATCAGTCGGTTCTTTTTCTTTCCGATCTTCCGGATATATACAGAATTAATGATGACTATGATAAAACCTGACCCACACTGTAATAATCCAAAAGAAGATATACAAATTCAACACATGGGCTCACAATTCACAATGTGCTCCGAGTTGATGGTCGATCAAAAACGATCGGCACTTAAACAATATATCTTATCGTAGGAAGAAATGTTCTCAAATAAATGCGGTTCCTATCTGAAGTTGTAGCCATGTATGGAGCAGTGGCAAGATGTTGATTTAAAATGTAATTTTTTATTTGTGTTGTTTATATTTTTCCAGGGAAAAAGAATGTGCTATCAAAATTTGGAGGACGTGAAATGTGTAGAACCGTGCATCATCAGGTTGGCGTGCGGTCATGCTTGCAACCTCAAGTGCCACAAGAAGGAAGACCCTGACCATCTTGAGGTGAGTCCCATAACGAGGCGTGTGTTTCACTTCACATAAAAATTTGTTTATAATTAAAGCTCACAATACTTCTGTATGTCTTGTAATTTGTCACTATTATGACCGAGTTTGGTGTTGCCACAAATCATAAAGAACAAATATTCCATACCATAGAGAAATATTGAATACTCCAGGGATTTTATTAAAACTCTACAATTTTGAATTCAATCTGATTCAATTAACTTCCTGTTAATCGGAATATTAGTGAAAATGCATATTATTATTATGTTTTGTACTATAATAAATAATATGACATTTGATAAGAATTTATAGATGTCTTGTGAGAATTATAATATAATTTACGAAATGTATAAAAAAGACTTACAATTATACTTCGGGCGCGAATGGACAAATTAAAATCCCTTCATAACATTTTGTTTGTTCATTTGTACATTTATTGTCGATACACATGCTTACAATTTGTTATAAATTCATTATAAAGGTGTCCAGCCGAAAAATTTCAAGATTAAATTGTAATTGCTCGTAAACCATCAGGGTGAAGTAAGTGAGAGGGGTATTGTTCGAAATGAGTCACTGGTCGGAAGCGCACCGCGTGTCCGCAGTTGACCAATATTTAAAGTGTGGTAATTCATTGATTCGTGCGCGGCGCGCTTTTTGTACTCACTTTAATATTCAACGAGTAAGTGATGGGCCGAGCACGCAACTTATCTGGTGGTAGATTCAAAAGTTCAGACAAGAACGGACAATGGTTAATCAACATCAGCAACGACGCTAGAACATGTTCAACATGCTCAAGTTCGATGTGAAATTATGCGCAATCCGTGTAAATCGATAAGGAAGATTGCAGCTTTTACTAGAATAAAAAAATCAACAGTGCACGTTATTTTAAAAAAGAAACTACAGTTTCACCCATACAGACTGCAAATCGTGCAGTTTCTCTACGAAAATGACTATTCTTTACGTGGAACCTTAACGAGAACGATGCCGGAACATTTTGAAACAGCACGAACACTTTGAAACATATTGTTTACTGACGAAGCACATTTTCATATCGATGGCTATGTTAATTAACAGAACATGAGATACTGATGCCCCAACAACCCAAGGGAACGCCATCAAAAACGCTTGCATTGTCCAAAAATGACAGTGTGGTGTGCAATTTCTGCCCGAGGGATAATTGGCCCTTATTTTTTTAACCAGCGAGAGACAGTCACTGCTGACGTGTATTGCCGAATGATCAACGAGTTTTTGGTACCGCAACTGCAGCTGTTTCCCGGGTTCAACAACAGAACACAATTTCAGCAAGACAGGGCCACTCGCACACACCTAGAGTTTCAATGGAGAAGCTGAGGGGTATTTTTCCCAATAAATTAATCACCAAGTACGGAGACATACCCTGGGCACCTCGGTTACCGGACCTTACACTGCAATTTTGTTTTGTGGGGATACCTTAAGTCGAGAGTTTACAGCAACAATCCTCGAACAATTCAGGCCCTACAAGAAAATATCCGCCATGAAGTTGCTGTCATTGAACCAGCACTTTGCTCTTGCATGCTTGCAAATTTAAGAGTCCGATTACAAGAGTGTCTTGAGAGAAATGGACGGCATTTAGACAATATTGTTTATAAAACGTAAAATCCGCATCGTTAAACTTCATTTTGTATAAATAAAATATGAGAATAACATTGTAGTTTTTATTTTTATTTAATATTATACTTGTAAATTTTCCACTGGACACCCTTTACATACAGATTTATAATAGTAATACAATTAATACATTTATTTCATGGTGTGCCTGTGATTTGCGTCACATTATAACTTGTATTGTAACCCATGTTAAATTAAAACCATTTTTTGAATGACCTAATATTTAATAACATTAAATGTTTATTTCAGTATGTGTGCCACGAGGCTTGTGCTCGTTTTAACAAAGGTTGTACAGGAAAGCATCTGTGCAAAAGAGATTGTTACATGGAGTGCACTCCTTGCACTGTTCCGGTATGTTTTAATTTTTTTATTAATTTAAATATAATATCATTCCTGACTCTATAACGCTCAACCTCAAGAATACATCTCAATCAATCACTGTACACAGGGGGGCTGAGTGTTGGCAGGTATCGGGGCATACAGAGGAGGCTCCGCACAGGCAAAAAGTCACTTGCATTATCAATTTCTTTAAATAGAACTATGTAACGTAAAAAGATATTGATTTGTGGCGCAAAGGTCTAAAAATTATCTTCCAACTACAAATTACCAGGTTTTCAAGTTAATAGGATTAATCAACCATATCAATCATATTTTGGGTCTGGTGTGTTTAAAAATTTCAAATTAGCAGGGATTCAAATTAATATGATTTTTTAAATATGAATTAAATATATTAATTAGAAAGATATACATATAAAATCAATTTTATCGAAAAATATTGCTGTTGCGCCACCGGGATTTGAACCTGGATCTCTTTCCTAACCGGGGAAGTATGCTACAGCGACAATTTTCGAACCTATATGTTACCTTTTTGATATTAATTGTTTGTATCGTTCCATTATTTGAAATTGATTTTATATTTATATCTTTCTAATTAATATATTTAAAATATCACAGACCGTCTGTTCTGAATAATTACAACTTCACAATAAGAATGTGTTCTCCTAATCATATGATTTTGCTGTATTTATTCAATGACAATCTCTCTCATTCACTCTCCTATTCGGGATTCTTTATAAGCTGTGTGGTTGTGCAGGCGTGCAGATCATGAACTGAATCCTACATAGGATTCTCTGCGCATTTTCAAATCTCGCCTTCTCAAATTTCTGCGAAAGATTTACGACACTTCTCAAAATATTTCTAATAATTTTGAGTATGAGTATTTTTATCCTGGACCATAATAATCCGTGTGTTTGGTACCTAATAAAATCTATTGATTATTTTGAGCAAAAAAGTTAGAATTGCTCCTTTCTATTTATTAAATACTTTTTTTTTTTAATTGTTTTCATTGATGCTTTAAATTATTCAAGGTAACAAAAGTAAAAAACTGCACCCATAAAGTAAAGGTGGAATGCTGTCAAGATGCAAACACAATACCTTGTAACGAAAAATGCAAACGTTTGTTACGTTGCGGTCATCACTGCACCAAAACATGCAAAGAAATTTGCGATGAAAAAACCTGCAAAGTGAAAGTAAGTTACTTCTCATATTGTATAATATACTGTGGAATACAATAATACTCTATTTACTATTTATAAATACATAATATCTATTAACATTGTTAGATATTCAAAACATTCCTAAGGATGACATTTTCTTATGAGTTATTATGTTTTAACAACAGGTGGAAAAGAACCGGTCATGTGGCCATAAAGTAAAAGTAGATTGCTCAGTAAACCCTGACACTTTACAATGTGGGAAAAGATGTTTGCGACATTTACCGTGCGGTCATCCTTGCCCCGATTTGTGCTACAAAACTTGCTCACAGGCGACATGTCAAACTCTTGTGAATAATCCTTTTGAATCTTTGTGCAAACACGTGTTCAAAATACCATGCTCTAAAACATTATATGGTAAGTTCATAATGAGCATACAACTGTTTATTTTTATTGCTTTTTAATACCCTATAAATAATTTGGTAATTGTGTGGCAAAGATCTCTTGTACACTGTACAATTTACGTAAACATTCATACCTCGCTGTATGGCCGCTCTTTATATGGATTTTTGCTATAACGGTCTTTTTAAATTATAAGTCAATTTAGATTTCACAACTTTTCAATATACGGCAAATAAATAAAACATTTATCTATAAATGCAGAATTGTCCAAAGTGCTTTCTCATTTCGAATAAGAAATAATCATCCTTTTCAAACTAATTAAACTAACTAAACAAAGAAAGCAGCGTAAGAAGCATGATGTTATGCAACTCTTCAGACTACAATTTTAACTGTTCTTTATCATTTTAATTTGTTATTTTATTACAATGTTACTTTTGTAATACCAGAGCGTAACGTATATGACAAAATTCATTTTCTAAAACTGACCCAAAGAAACGGCTCAAAATTTTCCTTCAGAAACGTCCAGTGCACTCATTATTCTTAGTCAGTACAGTACCCATGTCCAAAAGTATTATGTAAGTAGTGGTCTGTCTGATAAACATTTTAAACTCAAACTTTTGAGTTTCTAGATAAGTTGGGGTTTTATTAAATTTTGAAGACAGAAGTAACAATTTGCACTTATATGCATTTTTTATCTCTTCTGCAGTATTTGTTATTAATATGTAATGAAAGTGTTATTTTTAAATTATATAAAAGAAAAAATGCATTTTTAATGTGACCATATGGTAAAACTAACTAGCCTCCCTAGCTTAATTTTTATCTGAATACACCTAATTTCGGCCACAACATATCGCACACCTAGATCAAAACTAGACAACTCAAAAAAAGTGATTTTTCAATAGACAAATAGAACGTTTTTCTCCATTTTTTGTTACTAAATTTATGAAACTAAATAACATTTTAGGTCATAAATGTATCTTAAAATGACATTATTCGAGAACTGGTGCTAAGGATCAATCATTTTCACAATTCCACTTTTTTGAGTTGTCTTTTGTATAAAATAAAATTTATTTGGAATTGAAACGGTTTTACTGGATCATTTTGAGTTATATTAAAATTTTAAAATGTTGGGTAAATATTCAAAGAAAACCATTTCTTAAGGGTGAAATTGTGAAAAATCTATAATTTAAGGGAAAATTATAACAAAAAGTGATAAGAAATCTCATCACAGATAGTACCTAGACAGTATCCAAAACTAAAATAATACACCTTTAATTAACTCAAAATACTCATTTCTTTATTAACCTCTCAGCTGCTAAACAAGTGTACTTCAAGTGATATCACTTGCGCGCGCCTATTTTCGAAAGTCGTAAATTTGGTTGAACACAACTTTTAAAATGACATTTAGATATAGATGCACGCATCCTGTGCATGATTTATCACTTGAAAATACTTCTCCGATAATGTTGTTAATATAAACAATCAATTGAGATGTTCAAATCCTTAAGATAATATAAATATTGACTGAACAAAACAATGATCCCTAAAAATGGTCGCCGACTTACGTATACTCTCGCGCGGTCACAAATACACTCACACTGTTTATACGATTATACCGACCTCGTTGAATTGGATTGCTGCGCCGATATCTTTATTATGCACTTACGAGTATGCTTATATTTTTTCACGTTTCTTGAAGATATTTGAAAATAATGTTTACATTCTTATAAAGTCCCTTGGAATACATAAATAAACAAAAGAGCACAGATGACTAGAATATGTAAACATTAATATATCACATCAAGTCAAGTGTCGCATCAGAGATGTCCGCTCACACGATAAATAATATAATAACAGCGGTACTTACCCGCTCCTTCGAGAACTGCACTGTTATCTTCAATATAACAACACTCATACGTAACAGTTATTTAAAAAAGTTTTAAAGTGGTTTGGAGAAAAAATTATATTAAAGTATTATCAAAATGTTTGTTTTTCGTGATAGGTCCTAAAACACGGCCACACGCACACGGGTCGGTTGACCAATGTTCCTCGATAGTAAGATGTCGATTTCTCGTCATTAACATTGATACTGCAAAGAAAACGTACATTTCTTCGACAGACGTGTCTACCCATCTACGAAGTCTGGATTTTTGGGAAGGTTCCTGTACTGAAACGGTAGCTGTGTAATATCTGTTAGTTTCGTCAACTATTTTTGTCATAATTTCTCTGTTCAAGAAGTATTCAAAAAAGTCGATTTCTGATGAATTTTCAGTAAATAAGGTAGTTGGGTCTATACCTGACACAAGCTCATCGAACTCGTGAATAACTGGGATAAATGGACCAGAGGTCCAAGAAGGCAAAAAGTCAGCATTTTCACTTTGATGTGAAGTACTTGAACGGTTATGAGATTGGCTTGTCCCAGGGGGGTTTGATTCACTTTCACTGACATCTTCATTCATTGTTTCATGTTGCTCATCTTCACTTATTTCTAAATCAGAGTCCACATCTAAAAATGTTTCTAATATTTCTTCCTCTGTAAGTCTGCGACCCGCCATTTTAAAAGGTACACAATTTTTAAATTTAAATAATTATGATTATACGTAGCACAGTACAAGCATCTGTTTCTAATAAACGAATATTGTCTGAAAATATAACCGATTCCCAAAACACAAATAGTCAGAACAATATCAACATTTTGAATGTAAACACCAATTTAAAAAAGATCACAGTAATAATGAATGTAGTTTCCGATACAATATATTGTTTCAATTATCCACAAAACACAGATCGCGATGTCAATATTTCATATCAACGCACACTTCCGACAAATACTAGTGACCTCGAACACACGACAAGCGGGGGATGAGTCGGCGCCTCCAAATTCAAATAAACTGAACGGCGTTTCAAGAAGTCTTCGTTTTTAAACTGATTTATATAAACAAATAACAATATTTCACGTGACTAACGTAAGATGTCAGCAACAGTATAGATCGAACTAATTTTTGGTATATTTTCCCGCTCGATTTGCCGCGCTGTCACGGAGTATTCAACAAAATATCATACGCGCATCATATGCTGTCACGGAATATTCAACAAAATATCATACGCGCATCATATGATGCGCGTAGCGTCTGAAGAGCGAATTATTCGCGCATCATATGATGTTCGTAGCGGCGGTCGGGTTAATCAAAAATCAGTCTCAAAATCAACAAACTTACGGTAAAGGATAAAGGAATATTATTATGGCAATAACAAACAAAGATTATGAACATAAGTATGTAGTTATTATAAATTAGGTTCTTGACAAAGATTGATAGGCTTTACCAGAATTCATCAGTACTTTTGCAACACTTATTTTCGATGTTTATTCCTTTCTTAATTTCTTTTTTCCCCTTCATTAGCTTTGTAATTACAATCTTCAGACACAACATTTTGACCTTGAGGGTGCATAGCATTCGTAATAAGATAGTCAGCTCTGGTTTCGTCTTCAGTATCAGAACTACTGCTAGAACTTAAAGTACTAGGTGAACTGCTAGAGCTACTGTTGGAACTTGAAGATGAAGAAGAACTAATTACCTTAGGGGGAAATTTCCTTTTATTTCGTTGGCGATGGATGCGCCGTTTGTTTTCCTCTTCGTTTACTGTTAAATGGTTTTCTTTATCCCTTTCTTGTATAATATTAACAAGAAAACATCCTCCCTTATACATTTTCCTGTAAAAACAGTTTTTATTTTAGTTATTTGAAAACATAGCCATCAAAAGTAAGTTACAATACAGTTAGTAGACAATACACCTGTTTAGCAGGGAGGGGATGTCAGGCGTTCATTCAACAAAACGAAGTTAGTATCATCTGTCGAGTCATTTATAAAGTTTTTATTGAATCTGTTTTTGCAGTTAGTTGCGTATAAAAGACAAGAGAATCCGAATACAACAATAACTCAAAATTTGTGTTTTTTGAGTTGTCTTAGTTTTGATCTAGGTGTGCGATTATGTTAAGACAGTGATTCACAGAATACGGGTCTGGAAACAACTATTTTGAAACAAATGTTAATTTTTGTATTTTTTGTTGAAACCATTTCATAAAAATTAAAATTCTATGAAATTTGAATGGATCCTATGTATGGGTTTGTATCAAAAGGAATGATTTATTATATGGCATTTCGCTTTGCAGACAACTTGTATTGTAACTCAACCGTAATGAGAGGTAATTAGTGTGGTAAATTGTCAATTTATTATTTTTATCATTTAAAAAAATGCATGTCAACATTTAACACAAGTTCGTGATATGACAAATATTTTGAATGAGAAAACTTCAAAAATGTTGATCTCAGTTTGGAAATTATTATATTCTATTTCCTATATACGAGGGCTGTCTGAAAAGTTTTCGACCTAACAAAGAAATAAGACATTTTTTCTTCCAATTTATTTTTATTTTTCTACATAGTCTCCTTGTAAGTCTATGCACTTCTCCCAGCGATGTTCCCATCCTTTTAACCCGTCCAAATAGTACTTGGAGTTTTTCTCTGCAAAATAGTTATTTACGAAGTTGATGACCTTCTCATTTGACGAAAATCTCTGTCCTCCAAACGCACCTTTTAGCTTAGGTTCAGCAAAACAAAATTGCTTGGGGCTAGATCTGGTGAGTAAGGAGGGTGGTCATGCAGTCCAAACCGTAATTTGTAGATTTTCGCCTCGGCAACCGCTGAGGTGTGAGACGGCGCATTGGCTTGGTGAAACAATTTTTTTTTTTTTGCAAATATGGCCATTTTTCTGCAATTTCTGCCTTCAACCTGCTATCAGCCTTCAGTATGCTCCTATAATAGTTTTTCCTTTTTCAAGATACAATAAAACCTCGATAAAACGAACCCCGCTATACCGAAAAATGACATATATCGAAAAAAAATTCAAAATTAATTCCTTACAATCAATTTTTCATACAAAAATTAATTTATACAACCGTATGACAAAATACCGATTGATTTATGTAAATATATAACTAAAAAAAAAATTTTACAACGAAAATATTTTGTAATATATTTCGGCCGTTTCCAGTCATGTTTGTCAATTGTTTTATTGCTTTGGCGCTGACCAGTCCGCTGCGCCCTTGTATAACTTCTCCTTGGGATCATAATAGGCCCTTATAAAGCCATTTAGTATAATCTCCACATTGTCCGAGGTTGGATTTATTACCGATTGTAAAAATAGGTTAGAATGGTACCCTTCCCACGCTCTGAAGCGTACACGTCTCCAAAAACGGGTCTTATCTAGACCAGCTGGAGAAAATAAAAACCCTCAAAATCGTGATTGGCACGTCACACTTTAGGACATGCGCGCGTCAAATTTGTGAATGGTATTGCCCGCAAAGCTCGAGATGCCTAAAATTGTGCGTATTATTATCTTCAATCTTTACTTTTTATCTTCATTATCATCGTCAATTTATGTCACTTTTTACATTATAACTGAACATTTACGGTAATATTGCGTATGACATTTTCGTTAATGTGTTTATTTGACAATTGTTTTCGTGTGTTAGTTTACCGACATTTATATGTACTAGCATTCCGTAATTTATTCTACATTTTTTAATATTTTGTGGAACCCTAAATTGGCTTCAGATTGTGATAAAAAACTATAATTCCGAATTCGTGTCTCTACGATTTAAAGAAATAGGAAGATCGATTGACCGATGCGAAACTCTCAATGCTTGTAGCGGCTCCACAATTAAACACAGTTAAAATTTAATGTTGTTTTATATTTGCATGACTTTTTGGCATTTCCAAAAATATCCCCGAATTTTAGGTTATCTTATATTGTTTCGTAAAATATTTTTAATTTAATTTCTTAATTATTATCTATTTGCTTATCTATTGAAACAACAAAACTAAATATATTATTCAGAGTTTTCTTTGTACAGAAAATCCTCTTTTATTTGCAGAATACCTTATTTTGATATATCCCATATTAAACTGACAATGGTTGGTCTTGTTTGCGAAACTTACAAACTTTTTTAAAGCCGCGATACATTTATTTCTACGGCGCGCTCGGAGCATTCATATATTAGCAATTTTATTATTTTTATTTCGTTGTATGTGGGAATTCGTTATTACGAATTTTTATTTTTTAGTCCATTGGATTTTGTAATAACGAGGTTTTACTGTAATCGATTAAGACAACTTTAAAGCTATCCCAGAAAACAGTTTCTCAGCCGAAGAAACAGCCTTTGCCTTTTTTTTTAAACCTATTCTCTCTTCGCAGTCTACTGTTTTGACTGTGTTTTTGTTTCTGGACTATAATAGTGTATCCAAGTTTCATCTACAGAAATTAATCAGCGCCAAAACTCTGATTTATTGCGCTTGAACTGCGCCAACAGAGCGTTGGAAGTTCATTCCAACACGTTTTTGGTCCGGAGTGAGCAAACGCAGCACCCAACGTGCAGTCAGCTTTCTCATGCCTAAATCTTGATTCAATATGTGACAAACACATTCTTTGGATATGTTCATAGCCTCTGCTATCTCTCTAACCTTAATTTGACGGTTGTCCAGCATCATTTGGTGAACTTGAGCAGTTTTTGGTCATCCCGAACGTTCATCGTTCACCCAAGCTGGTACGGCCACGTTTAAATTCAGCTGCTTAAAACTTCTCCATGGTAAATATCAGTGCAGAATCGCTATACACAGCGTCCAACTAGTTTTTAATCTGTGTAGGCGTATTGCCTTTCAAAAACAAATACTTAATGACAGCTTGATACTCAATTCTTTCCATTTTCCCAAAAACACTCACATCGACTCATTCAAACGATTGTCAACAACAACTGCACATCCAAAATGGTTAAAATTTTGGTGAGTACTTATCAAAACATGTTCCTCAACTTTTATTGACGAGTGCTGCCATCCTCATGTTGAGGTCGGAAATTTTTCAGACAGCCCTCATATATATTACAATTCAACATGACTTCACAAATTATGATAGTCATGTTCAATTCAATAATTTGTACACATATTTTGCATTTGACTAGATGCGGAACTCGGTTCAGTCATGACCATGGAGCATTGCCAGCAGCCTTGCGGAACTCAAATTCTGGGTTGTAAGCACATGTGTAAGGGCACGTGTGGCCAATGTGCGGGAGGTCGGCTTCACGTGTACTGCGGAGAGCCCTGTGGACTGATTCTTGTCTGCGGACACAGGTATATATGTTGTAAAATTAACTTGTCACATTGACCAGTATGTATAACCCATTGACTGTTGGCTCTTTTCTGGAACATTAACAAATGTTAATTACATTTTTTTTTTATTTCAACTCTATTACATATATATATATTATAATTTTCAATATTTGCCAAACTGTAGAACAGTTTTATTATTGCTCAAGCACACAACCGCCACAAAAACAACATGTCACAGGGGATGCCAGCGACATAATGATACTAATAAACATGTATGGAAATGGTCCACTATTGGACATTGGCTGCACCTAGCAAGACAAGGCAATAACTCCCATGGGCATGATCGACAGTCAATATGTTAATATAATATGGTGATGATTTGACCAAGACAGGATGTAGCCCACTAACTAATTTATCAGAATCAATGTATTCTGTTGAATCTTAGATTAAAGGGATTCTATTTGACGGGGTTCTATTGTATTCATTTTTGAAAAATTACTCAAGTTCTTTGTCCAAGAGATGGATAATTATATTTTTATTTTATTATCTTGAAACATTAAGTGCCATGAGAGCACTATAAAAGTGCCAACGGAAAATTAAATGTGTTTTTAGTGATATATATATATATATATATAGAGCGAAAAATATTCTTGATAATTTGTCGATTTCTCCCCTGGCTGGCGAATTATCAACTTTCTATTTTTTTATTTTTCAAAATTCGCATTCAAAAGGTTAAGTATTATGTCATACATTCCATATATGAGAGTTCGATGACCTCAATATATACTGACCCACTGGCCTAGAATTTGCAGGGTGAAAAAAATATAAGATAAAAAATACCAAGATTGACAATATTTTTTTAAAAATTGTAACACGTAATGAAAGATCGTTTATATTTTTTTCAATTATTACCTTGCGCTCATTGAATAAAAATGATGTAAAAATGTGAAATTATATAAAAAAGATGTAAATTTTTCTGCGTCAAGCTTTGATTGTGAAAAGGATCATCTGATATTTGTGAAAGTATTATGCTTACAAATTACGTATATAGTTACTTTTGGACGGTAATTTAATTTGTGTTGTCAAATCGGGAGCTATTTTTTAAATTATTCAAAGTGCATTTTAAATAAATACCTAATTAAAATATGCTTTGATAAAGACATGTCAGTCAATATAAAGTATTCTTAAATTGTAGGTTCCCCCAAAATCAGAATCATATCTACGTACTCCGAATTACTATACTCGTATGGCATTTTATGCAATATTACAAAAACACAAGATAAATTACTTTTTTATTGTAAACAAATTAGAGTTGAGTAAGTACCGAATTACCGCACAGCCCAAACTAACGTGAATTTGTATCTGAAAGAATCTTTCAAGTACAGGAAACTTTTACCACGTGCTGATACACAACACGGTAGTTTTTTTTATTATTTAAAAGTGCATCTTTTTGTTTTTTGAAAATAAATAAATACCTATGCAGTTGTTGAAATTAAAATAATATTCAATTAATTTTAAAATTTTAATATCGGAAATTGAATTACACAGATGTGTGTAACAGACTTTTTTTCCATAATGTATAAGATATAATTTTACCATAATATACCTACATTAGTCATAATAAAAACATACAATTTACCTACTCCGCAGAGACTACGTGTTTTCACTAATTGGGTGATTTTATCAATTTCTTACTCTGTAAAACCTTAAGCATGCATTGACATATTCCTTTTTATAAAATCATTAAATTTAGTGTCTTTTTATTAAAATATTCATGTACAGATAGCTCTCGTAAAAGCGGTGCATGATTATTTACTACGTAATAGACACAAAGATAAGATAAGGGTACATTGAACGTTTATCAGGATTTTTTATTGATGTAGATGTAGTTTGGACCTTTACCAAGAGATTGATATACAACACTCTTATAAACAAATCGGGTAGTTCTACCTTTTCAACTGACTCTACTTTAAAGGCAGGAAAGGTAGAACTACCTGTTGAGCACCAGTCAGGCATATTTGAAGTGTTAATAACATATTTTTTCAGTTGCAATGAACCGTGCCGTGAAGCCTGCCCACCATGTAAGAAAAAATGTGAAGTGCGTTGTATACATTCCAAGTGTCATCTTGATTGTGGTGTTCCGTGCCCTTTATGCAAGGTATCTTTATCAAAACATTACATTTTATAAGAATTATTATCTATTTTCGTAGAAAGCAATCACTTTGTGGTTTGACATATTTAATTTTATTATTATCTGGTCAATTAGCAAAATTTACATTCCTCTTTTGAATGACTTTTCAAATATTTAATCTGCAGGGTCGCATTTAGAGAATTGGGGCAATAGGCAAAGTCTTAAATCCGGGTTCTTTGAAAAAATTTAATATCCATCATTACTGTGCTTTATATACATAATATATATTACATACCTACATATTTTGCGAGAAATATTTTCTTCTCTTCCTGAAATATGAAACAACGGTAAGTTAAATGGAAAATATTGAACCTAAGGATTGAAAAATAATACAAAAAAATAAAAATTATGACCGAATAACTAATATTACTTTTAAATTAAATATGATGTATAACAAATTAGATGAAGAACTAATCTGAAAAAATTTATCATCTAAAAAAAAATAGTGAAATTTTTTTGTGTATCATTCTAAGGGTGACAATTTATTAAATATACGCGGTGCACAAAATAAGAAAGTTCGTTGATTAAATTTGGTGTACGTACATATTTTGCGAAAAATATTTTTATTCAAATTCTTAACAGTTGTTATCTTTAGGGTGCGCGCAATGGGTGAAACCTTTGTTTTGAGGATTGCATAATACGAGTCGGATATAGCAAGTTGTCATTCATTGAATACTGTATTTTGTGTGCAGAATGACTATTTGATTACCGACTTATACCGCAAAAGCAAAGTTTCAACCGTATACACATGCTCAAATGTGCACGCACCCTTGGGGTTATGGCTACCTTGCTAATTGCTGATACTAGGGTATTAAGTGGGCTCGGAAGAACTAGTCCGGCAATTAATTAATTCTAATTAAACACACTTGTTGAGAGTTACATTTGCGCTTAACAAACTTTTTTGAAATTTCCTTATTTTATAGCATCCCTGTGAGCGACAATGCGCCCATGGAAAGTGTACCAAGTTCTGCGGTGAAGAGTGCAATATCGTCCAGTGCTCTGAAGCATGCGATAAACTTCTTAAATGTGGACATGCATGCCGAGGTCTGTGTGGAGAGGTTTGCCCGCAGATCTGTAAAGACTGTAAACCTGATGACTTTCCTGAAATCTTTTTTGGGAATGAAGATGATGAAGATGCAAGGTAAATTTAACAATGTCTGCACTCACTGGTCCGTGTTTATAAGTTGTCATTTCCATTTGAAAGGGGCCGCACCTCCCAAAACTATAGCTGTAATAAAAATATAAATCGGTTAACATTCTCTTATTTAATCACTGACAAAAATATTGAAAATCTTAATTAAGTAGAATTTTGAAATAAGTGTCCATTTCAAAAGATTATAACTCTTGAGATTATGAATTTGGATGAGTCTGATATTCAATGCTTTACGATAATATCACAAAATATTAAATTTAAATATTACTTTAGTTGATTATTGAATATTTTGTAACGAGGATCTCAAATCACAATAATTTTAGGTACTCCAACACTGTTAGCGATTGTGACTTAAAGATATCAGTGATTGAGTCACAGTTTATGATTTTGAGCTCATCACTAATCACATACATAATCAAATTAATTTAAATTTTAAAAAATTTCATTTTAGATTTATCAAACTGATAGACTGTCCTCATGTGGTGGAGATGACCAGCCTGGACAAATGGATGGAGCAGGATTCCGATGGCAAAATTTCTATTCCATCATGTCCACACTGCAAGACACCCATCGTCAACACGCCCCGCTACTCAAATCGATTGAAGCGGGCACAAATGGACATAGAAGCTGCAAAGAAAAAACTTTTTGGGGATGCAAATGAAAATAATAAGAAACTTATCACTCTGGCTAAAGACGTAGCTCGCCTGGAAACAGAAATTACAGATATTTTTAAAGGTTTGTGTTTCATATTCTTCTATTTATAAACAGAATATATATTAATGGCGTGTTAACCACTAAACGGGGTGTAATTGCCAATCACTAGTCAGCAATATATACAGAGCAAGTAATTGAGCGTACCATCCCCCTGACAATATTAAGCACAATAGAGCAGATCCAGACAGAGAAGCGCAGCGATAAGGATTTCTCAATCCAAACCGACTCAACTATTGCTAGTTGGATCTACAATTACAGCTGCATGTATGGAGTTAATTTTCAAAAAGTTTCCCAATAATTTCAATAATGGCGAGTAACAATTCTATGCTAGTTAGAAATGGGATTTTAAGTTTAAATAGATCCTGAAAAATACAATGACATATAGGACAGTTCAACTGCAAATATAAATGTAAATTTATACAGGGGGATTAAAATAAAATTTAGCGTAAAGGAACAGATTGAAAAAATTACAAATATTATTATTACGTTTATAATTTATTATTAAAATGAATAACCACAATGCGTTTGCGTTAATTATTAAAAATACAAATATAATTTAACATATTCAGGAAGCTTATCGCAAAGATTACCTTCTTCTTCATATTAAGAAGGAAGTTTTTTAAATATGAATTAAATATATTAATTATAAAGATATACATATAAAATCAATTTTATCGAAAAATATTGTTGTTGCGCTACCGGGATTCGAACCTGGATCTCTTCCCTAACCGGGGGAGGTGCTTTATCCAACTAAGCTACAGCGGCATTATTTTTAGCGACAATTTTTCGACCCTATATGTTACCTTTTTGAAATTAATACATTTAATCGTTCCATCATTTGACAGAGCCATCTACCTTATTTTTACAGAATCTCAAAATACCTTTAAGTAAATCTGATAGTTTCTGGAAGTTTTTGGTTGCTTAATGTCCACCATGTATCTGTTCTGTTCTGGACTCTCCCCAGAAGTTGTCTGCATCCGCCTTGCTCCTTATTTGGTGGATGTGTTTTTGTCTTCTACCCTCAATTATATTACTGAGGTTATATATTGTGTCTAAGAATGTGTCCTGCCCATTAACCCCTTTGATTTTCTATTATTTCTATTATGGATCTCCTTCTTCGCCCTCTTCTCAGAACTTCCTCCTTAACCTGTTGGGTGCCCAGAAAAAGTCCCAGGGGGAATAGCATCATACCACCAATTGGCGCCAAAATTCGTAAAATTCAAAATTCATAGACTAGTTTTTCATGAATTTTATTTTTATCAAAAAAACATGAAAATGTTGGTATAACAGAAAAAAAAACTTGGAGCTTCAATTTTATCATAAGCGTCCATCGACCGCGATATCGTACGGTTTTGAGATGAAAAAATAAAAGTTGATAGTGTTGCCAGAATATAACGTTAAAGAAATTCTTATTTATTCTGTATTTGTTTTTTAGAAGGACGACTTCAGATTTTATTAACACAACTATTGTTATATTTAATTTGATCTTTACCTGGAACATTTTATTTACACTAATACTACTGTGTTTAAGGTGATGCTTACCTAGAACTCTTCTTCAGTGTGGTATGTTTCGAAGCACGGCAATATAGTGACGAAATGAAAGCTGACCTTTAAAACACTTGGAGTTAGTTATCAAAAAAATGTAACATCCTTAATATTATTTGAAACTGATTCCTCGACATAGTATCCCAATAAATCCATGAACTCAGCAATGGATTTGTCGACCAATGTTCTATTAACGTATTCCTGGACATCGACAAGCTCAGGGCCAAAAATACATATACTTTGTCGCTTGTGGTGTAAACCCATCTCAATCTTTTAGTCGATGATATATTTTTTGTGGCTAATTTAAATTGGCGGTTTGTTTCATCTACATTAGTACCGACCACTGCTGTATTGAAATACAATTTAAAAAAATCTATTTCTCACGCGTTAAAACAAAAAATCCTGGTAAATTGATGTATATTTGGAACGAAACAATTATCTGTCTCCCATTCAAATTCTGGCCTAACCCCTGCACTTGTTGATGGCTGATTTTCATCAACGTTATTGTCAAGGTCTTTATCATAGATGTGAACCTCAAAATAATCATCCTGAACGTCGTTCTCATCATCGGACTTTGCGGTAATAATGAGCATATCGGAAATTTCTAATAAATTCGCAATATCTCCATTGGTGAAAAAGTCACCCTCCGCCATTTTGTAAAAAAATCTATTTTATTTTTCTAAAATTCGATAACTGTAAACGAAAAAATATATTTTAGCACTTCACACGCATGAAATGTCATTCGCGCCAGTTGCCAATATGGTCCTATAACAATGCACTCACTTTTGTAGTAAAACGCGCTTAATAACTAAAAAAATAATATCTTATTCACTTTAATTACTTACAAACAAATAAGTATCACGAAATAAGGGTACAACTGTAAATATATGTGTATTGCAGGATAAATCCTGATAACACCCCGCACCAACTGGAATAAAAATGTAACTGACAAGTACTTTTCTTTCTGGTATTTTAGAAATGTGTAATTAGCACGTGCAATGCATCTGTCATCGATATTAATATTACTGAAAATCCTGTCATTTGGATAAAGCAGAAATCTGGCAGCACAAAATTACTGGTATCTGCGCGTGCTAACACGTGGTGCCATCTTTCTTGTTTATGGTTTAGCGCCAAATATTCTGACGTTTATCACTATCCCTTTCTCGGGCGGCGATAGTCGTCCTGGGCCTTTTCAGGGTTAATAATTCTTCCGGTCCAATTTATATTTTCCATCCTTCTCTAGCAACACACCTCAAATTTTACTAATAATACAGTGAAACCCCGATTTGAAGTTTTTGAAGGAACCAAAAAAAAAATGTAAATAGGGAAAATGTAAACTGGAGGTATTAAAAAAAACAATTAAAATTATTTTACTTGAAAAAATCAAACAATGTTTGCTGCATGTTTTTAAAAAGTTATTTTAGTATTATAAATTTTATTAACGGTTTCTGGTGGTACATTACTAATACTAGTAAAATATGCTTTGAGACCTTTAATGAGGCATATTCAAAGGCATCGTCGTTTGTAACTGGGTTTTCGTTTATACGACTGTCCACTATATCATCAATTTTCACAACGTCCGATGTTATTGCTTTGGAGTCGAATGTCTAAGTAAGTCTACATTGGTTATTCATAAATTCTTTCCCAGCCATTAATGTTGTCTATACTATCTTCTACGCAACATTCATGCTGATTTCAGCTTGTAAAAAAACAATTAAAAAAATGAAACGTTAAAATTTCGTAAGTATGAGAATGAAAAATGCGTACCAACACGGCTCTATGGCGAATTGTAAACTAGCTGAATGAATTTCAATCAATTTTAGACGTAAATCGTGTGAAAGACAAATGTAAAATAGGGTTTTTAATGTACTAAAATGACACAGGACTGCAGAAATAACACGCAAATGAAGAGAAAACGTAAATTCCGGGCATATGAAATCGGGATTCCACTGTAATCATTTCTATTTCTCTCTGATTATTATCCCCTGTAAAGTGCTGTGTTCCAGATATAGATTGTAATGAATTATTTTTTTCTGTTTATATGTGATTTAAAGAATTATTTTTTGAGTCAAAGCCTTATTTTGCCACTACCAATCTGATTTTTACATCCAATGAGCTTCTGGCATTGTGTGATACTGTACTTCCTTGGAATTTGTAGTTTTACTATTTAAAATGAATCTAAAAACTTTTTTTTCCTATGATTTATAGGTAACGTTACTAATTAGTGGGTAACAAATCTCGTTAGGGAATAGCCTTGCTCTAGATTAGATACATTCCCTGAAGAGTGAGGCGAATGTATTTCGAAGAGCATTACCATAATCAATCATAATCTTGATTTCACAAAAAAATATATAATAAGTTATGTGCTATTAGAATAAGGTAACGAAAAGTTATAGCGACAAATAAATCATAACAGATCATCTTGTACATCAGCATTGAAAATGAACAAATCTTGTTCATTTTAAAATATTTTTTAAATTATTTTTAATTATTATTGCAGGATAGTATTTTTAGTGCCGCTTCACATTTCGCTTGAGAATTAAATATTTATACATTTGGTGGTATATTAATATACATGTTGTTATATTATTTCCAGTAAATGAATGGTTCGAGCAGTTCCTGAAGCTGAAGGCAGAGGTTACCAAAAGTGTCGGCATTATTAAAGGAAAACAAATTTTAAGAAATAGTGCCCTCGATTTGAACAAGTTTACATTTATGTTTGAGATATTAAAAACTTTAAAAGACATTTACGAAACACCACAAAAAACCGAGTCTAAAATTGTAGATCATCAGATGAAAACAATACTGACGGCGATTACACGAGGAGGAAGTAGCATTTCTGAACAGCAGTCCCATGACATAAACAATGAAGTCTCAAGACTGCAAAGGATCATTCAAATAACATTCCTTGAAATACAACAAAGAGCTCAATATCCCGAAGAATCGTGGAAAATCTCTAAAACCACTAATCGGAATCAGTATAAAAGTATCATTCAAAATTTAAAAACACGCATTATTTTTTCGCTAGAACCCTTTAATGAGAATAAAAATAATACTATCAGAAAGGAAATTGACACTTTAAGTAAACAACTACTCGTTGCACTTACAGATATAGAGAGAATTATGATCGTCAGTGCCATGGGCTTGAGACAAGGTCATTGGTATATGTGCCCGAACGGTCATCCATACTGTATTACAGAATGTGGCGGTGCAATGGTGAAGAGCAAATGTCCAGAATGTAAGGAGGTAATTGGTGGAGAAAATCATGCACTTGTAAATACCAATCAAGTGGCAACATTTATGGACGGAGCAACCCACAGCATCTGGTCTGATGCGGCTAACATGCAAAATTACAATTTAAATTTTTAAATATGTCATTTGTTCTAGTAATGATCTAAACCGTTATTGTGACTGTGATTGGTGTTTGATTGCAATGATGATTGGTAACTGAGATTACTGTTGGAGATTTAGTTTCTAGCGTGCTTGTGATTGCTCACCAAATTACGAATAATCAGTTATCAATTATCATTATTATCGAACACAAATTTCACAATCACGGTTAAAATAATGATTTAGCTCGTCACTAATATATTATTATGAGTTATGTTATATATATATACACAGTACTTTAAATTTCTTATTATTCAGGTACAATGAATTATTTTAATTTAATTTTAAAATATGTTGATTTGTTGTATTAAATTAAATAAATTAAGGGGCAACTTTAATTTTTTCAGTTTGAATTTCGAGATATTTTTGCATTTTGCATACCCTTTCAAGATGAGACTAATACGAGGGGCAAGTAAAAAATAAGGTTCCTACATTTTTTTCAGGTATAAGGTATTTTTTATTGCAATAAATAAGTAAACCATCTGAAAGCTTGTACTTTATTCTATTTTTCTACATAGTCTCCTGATTTTTCTATGCATTTTTCCTGACGAGTTATCCACTTCTGAAAACCCGCTTCGAAGAATTCCGCCGCTAGGCCGCCGATGAACTTGGTGACCGCTTCTTTCACCTCTTCATCTGTATTGAAGCGTTGTCCACTCAAGTGTTGCTTCAATTTCGGAAACAAGTGGAAGTCGCTGGGAGCAAGATCAGGGCTGTAGGGGGCATGGTCAAGCAATTTCCAGACGAAGGGCGGTGGTCTGTCGAGAGACATGCGGGCGAGCGTTGTCGTGGTGCAGCCTAACGCCCTTGGTCAACCTTCCTCTCCGGCGATTTTGGATGGCTCTTTTGAGTTTTGTCAATGTCTCGCAGTACCTGTCCGAATTGATGTTGGTCCCTTTAGGCATAAACTCGGTCAGCAAGACGCCTTTTCGGTCCCAAAACACTGTAGCCATCACTTTCCCTGCGGAAAGCGTCTGCTTAAACTTTTTCGGCCTAGGCGATTCAGGATGGCGCCATTGTTAGGACTGTTCTTTTGTTTCTGGAGTGACGTAGTGACACCACGTTTCATCTCCCGTAATAATGGAGTCCAAGAATTCTTCGGTATTCTCGGCGCATTCTCGAAGAAACCCCTCGGCACACTTGACACGATTGTCTTTGTGGGTTTCTGAAAGCATGTGTGGGACCCACCGCGCGCACACCTTGCGATAACCAAGTTTATCGGTCAAAATGTTGTCGATGGTTTTTTCACAAACCTCAGGAACCTGGACAGCAAGCTCCCGAAGCGTTACTCTCCGATCTTCGAGGAGAAATGCGCTCAATCTTCGCCACGACTTCGTCCGACACCGATGGCCTCCCACTCCTTTGCTCGTCGTGGACGTCTGTGCGTCCTTCGGAGAACTCCCTGCACCATTTGCGGACGTGTTGGATGCTGATGCAAGCTGTGCCATAAACTTCTTCCAACTGTCGATGAATTTCAACAGGTTTAAGCTTCTTCGCGTTTAAAAATCGAATCACCGAACGGATTTCACACCTGGCGATAACGGCGATGGCGGGTTCCATAGCGGATGGCTGTCAGGCCTTTACTGAGCGTCGCAGCGTTTGCTCCCGGTAGTGGGGATGTAGTTAAGGGACCAACAATCAAGGCGGTGTTGCCGGATTTCGCCTAGCATCTCGCGTGGCGAGTGTACAGCGTAAGGAACCTTATTTTTTACTTGGCCCTCGTAGTTAATTATTTTACAATATCAAGTAAACATAAGAGTGTGTTATTTTATTGCTAAAGTGAAAGGTATCAATAGAAAAGGACAAGTATACAATTGTTGGTTTTCTTAAATTCCTAGGTAATAAATAAGCTATCAGAAAATAGCAATTTCTTCAACATTCATAATACATACTAGCATGCCCGCACCGGCTATCGCACGGTAGCAGACGTATCTTGCAAAGACGCAGTACTCTGTTGTCAATTTACAGAATAAAAAAAATAATTAAATTCGTCAATATACTTTATAAAACTATAAAAAGTGTTTTGATAGGAAAATAATAAGAAGAAGTTGAAAAGCTTAAATCTCAATGCGTCATGCGTTTAGCTATCAGTAGCATTTTTAAAAATTAAAATCACTTAAAAACTAACTAATATAATCAAAAAACCAATATTCAGGCCTATTCTCAAAATTGCAATATTGAAATGAAGGTGATTGTTACACCAACCCTCAAAAATAGACAGATTATGGTACGTTTATCTCCCTCACTCCCTCACTCTCTCTCATTCAAAAATAGACAGATAATTTTGACAGATTATGGTACGTTTATCTCCCTCACTCTCTCACTCTCTGTCCCTCTCTCTCATTCAAATATAACACTATTTTTGAGGGTTGGTGTAACAATCACCTTCATTTCAATATTGCAATTTTGAGAATAGGCATGAATATCTATATTGAGGCATCCATGTTGTTTTAAACCACATGTACAATTTTTACACGTTTCCGAAGAATCATTTCGACATCGAATTCATTTTGTGGCTCAAAAATTAAACATGGCCGACCAGAAACGTAAACGTCAAAGTTTAAGGTTAAATTGAATGACATAAAACAGATGTTTCACTAATTTCACAACTAAAATTTCATTAAATCATGATGATGATTTCTATCGTGTAAATAATAATAAAAATACCACTCTTATCGATAAAAGTTAAAAAAACAAACGGCCATGAAAAAAACATCGCGGAAAAATTTCAATTTGAAAATTGACTTTAATTCTTATGGTATTTCAAAATCTTTAAACCCCATCGCGTGCACTCTATTTCAAAAAATTGTTTACATAAAAAAAACATTTAAAATAAATTCATGTATCGTACTTTTTAACATTATTTAAAAAATATTCTCCACCCTTTCGAGGAAACTAAATTATATTTATTAAGAAATATTAATAGTAGAAAATCTTAAAATACTATTTTGTTCGGTATATTGTAAAAACATATTTGCGTTATTAAAATTATTTAATATAATCGATTATTAAGTCAAACGGCATGTATACTGACATCTATGTTTCAAAGTTGTAAAAAAACATGTAATAATTTTTCAATGTTGATTTTTATTCGTATAAATTATTAAAAATCTAAGAACGCTATAAGATGCGCTAATTTAAAAAAAATAATTTCCGTAAATAAAATAATTTAATTTCTACCAAAATAACATAATAATCTGGGGTAAAAGATTGCCAATAATATGCTTACAATAAAATGTACATGTCGTAAAATAACATTATACATATTTAAATAAAAATACTCTTTTTAATTCGGATTCGACTTATATTTCACTTCATGGTGGTCAAATGAACCGATATCTGCGCTGTTAGACTATTTTTAAATGATCGGTTCATACCAAACAGTCTAGAGAGATTGATTTTAAGCCTAAAAATGTTTAATTTTTCATGTGAAAATCGACATTTTTGATTAAAATGAAATAATATTAAAACATAATTAAATAAATATACTATTTTTAATACGTATTGGGTAAATATTTTTCTTCAGGGTGCATTAACGCGAAGATACCCTCATTATTACGGTATTTTTAAAAGATCGGTACATACCGCATAGTGTATAGAGATTGTTTTCAAATCTAAAAATGTTTAATTTTTCATGTGAAAATCTACATTTTTGATTAAAATGAAATAATATTAAAATATAATTAAGTAAAAATACTATTTTTAATACGTATTGGGTAAATATTTTTCTTCAGGGTGCATAAACGCGTCGATACCTCCAAGACCGGTTCATACCGCATAGTGTATAGAGATTGTTTTCAAATCTAAAAATGTTTAATTTCTCATGTGAAAATCGACATTTTTCATAAATCGTAAGGTTTGTCATCGTTGCGTATGTCAAATAACATAAAAACGCTTGCATTTGTTTTTCCTCGCGCGGTCGCGAGATTTACATAAATCGGGGTAAATTGTTTCAGTATTTAGGCATTTTATACGTATCTAGGTAGGTTCATACATTTTTTGGGAAAAAAAACGCGTTTTTTACAATTTAAAGGTGAATTTTAAACGTTAGGAGTTTACAAATATGAAAATAAATTATAGACCATTGTGATGTATGCACAGATACAATAAAATTATATTTTGGTCGTAAACTCGCAGAGAAAAGCTCAAAAATACGAAATTTCACTAAATCAGGCTTCACAAAGAAATTAGAAGAAGAATTTTAAAAAAAGTGTGCAACGATACTGCCCATCAGTGGCAATTGCCAAAAAATATTAAAGTTTTTTTAGCTCTTAAACTCGCAGACTTATAAGCGAATGAAAAAAATGTTAGGCTAATTAAAAAGTTAAATTTTCAAAAAATCACCAAACTAAAAGAGTTGTAACAGATAGAGGAGAAGAAGAAGAATGAAAAGAAAAAGTTGTGAAGACACAATGAACCTTCAGACGTCTGCGAAAAATGTCAGAATGCGGATAGAACGCCTAATAACTGAGAAATTAAGCAAAACGTGTGTGCAAATCGGTTACATATAAACATCGCGAAATAGGGCTTATTATTTTAATATATATGATGTGTTGCCATTTGAAATTATCAAGCGAAAATTAAATAATTTATTAAAGTTCTCACCTAAGAATTGTTATGTTTATGATAAAAACCATTGTTTGTGTCGATAAACATGATTATAAAATGTTATAATTTTGCCCCGATTTATAAGGAAAAAATTTATGTAAATTCATACTGATAAATAATATTGATAACTTTTGAAGCAGCTGTATTTGTGAAGAGAAAACTATTTATGCTAATATTATATAATAATCATATTGTTGGTTGTAATAAAATTGTAATTTTAATTATAATCCGGTTGTAATAAAATTGAAATTTTAATTGTAAGTTTAGTTGTAATTTTTTTTTTAAATATTTATTTATTGTTTTAATAAATTACATATATATTTAATATTAAAATATAAATGAAAATATGACAAAAGTATTATTATTCACTGTTAAATAATTAGTTGTTCATCGAGCATATTATCGTTCTTCAGAACTTCCTTGTTTTTTTCTTTACATGTATTCAAAACAAAATTTGATTCACACATATTACACTTTTAACTGAATTTAGAAATAAAACCTTACGTTCTTTCACATATTCAATATTGGTTCCTGTGCACCCAAATATCGATTTGTGGGAGTAAATTTGATTAATTTGACCACTCTTTTGCCATCCATTTTAGAAAGTTCACACGAGTCCACACATTCAATGCTCAATTCGGGAACATCCTGAAAATAATTTATAATATTATTATTGTCAGTATTTTTATGTCTAAAATATTAAAATACGTGTTTATTCATTTATATAACTATAACAAATACATTTGTATCAATTTAGACAGGTCTGCCATGTATAATTCTTTTGATAAAATTATTTATCTTTAAGGATATGTATTTCAAATAAAAAATAATTTATCTGCACTACATAATATACGTATATTGAACTATGTAATTTATATTGTTAAATTGTTATAGAAATGGTAAAAAACAGCTCAAAACCATATAATTTACAAAAATAAGCAATTGGTATCGAGAATAAGTATAATATTCATTCATATTGTAGTCAAAATTTGTATTAAAATGTGTTTTATAGGCAAATTTAATTAAAATCTATCGGAGCGCAGATTTCACAACCGCTGTGGCCGTGTTAAACGGCATACTAACAGTGTGAGTAATAATAATATTGTATTTCATAAAACTGGAAATATATTATTTAAAAAATGATTATTGTGTTTCCGATATTAAACTTAGTTTTAAATAGTAGTTGAAGCCTCAAAGCCTATGAGTAAATATAGTATATTATTTAAAAACATATGTTTTTCCTTAAACAAAGTATTTTAAAAAGGTCCAAAATTCATTTTGTTTCCGTAATCTTGGCTTCAAGATTATAAGAAAATATATTTCGTTTATGCATTAATTTAGCATATTGACTCAATTTCGTAGCATGCGGAAAATGCATCTAATGGTCGCGATCTTTCTTATAATATTTGTATCGTCTTAATTATGGCAAATAACATTCAGTTTATTAGTTTTATATTAATGTAAAGGTCCAATCTAAGTAATAGTTGAAAAAAAAAGTAAAATCTATTGAATAACTTCTGATATAAATGAATAATAAAAACCCACATTTTCATAAAAAATGCGAAAATTTGAATTATTATTGCGAGTCGCGCCTTAACAGAAAAACTTAACTTAACATCATTTACCTATACCATTTATTTCTATAAATAGTGATTGTTTTAAACCACTTCATTTATGATACATACTAAAGGAATATGCAATATTTTTGAACACATGAGAAAAATGATGATTACAGTCATTAGTCAAATAAAGTTTTTAGTGTTTTTGTAGAGGAAGTTGTAATTATGTGTCCCTCCGAAAATATGACTTCATTTAAACAGTTTTGTATTTGTCTCCAAGTTTTAAAATATTTAACAAAGGATGCAAATTTCGATGAGTTGATAGGTTAATAACTCAAAAACCTATCTGCAAAAATTCATTTTTTTTTTATTTTCATTTCAACTTTATTATACATACCTGCGTATTGTAGAACTGTTTTACGGCAAGTTAAGTATGCAGATTTATAATAAATGGTTCTATCCCATAACACTAAAATATATTTTCCCAAGAATTACAGGAAGTGAAATAATCGAAAACTCATCTCACATCTTCGATATTGAAAAATTAACACATCACTTTTTAAATCGCCGTGCCTAACTTTTTAGTCTTATTTAAATGAGAAAATAGATAGGTTCTATGTTTTATTGGAAGCCTTCATAAACTGTAAGTATCTGCCAATGTGTACAAACTTAGCCGCCTACTTCAGGTTTGAGGCTGATATGTATAGTACTGAGTACAAACCGAGTTTCAACCCATGGTTAAAAACTTTTTTTTAAATATCTAAAAGAAATAAGGAACAAAATTATTAACATAGGGAATTAAGATATTTACATCACGGGTAGTCAACTGGTTAAGAATATTTGTAACTTTTTTTTAAATTTGTTTCATATTGAAAAGTCCAATATAGGCAGATTTTGTCTGTACTGTTTATTTTTCATGTACTCTTCCTTCAAACAGACAATCCACCCTTTAAGAGTGATTTGTAATTTATGATTTTCATGTACTCATGTACATGTATTAACAATGTTATGAATTTTTTTATGTGTTTGAATAATCACCATTTTGAAGTGAGATTGCGGGTCAGGCTGATAAACAAACATAACAGAAATATTTACCACATAGTTCTGTGGTATTTTAATACAAATTAAATTTGTCGTCAACTTACTATGTTGGTGTGGTGTAATCGGTTAACGCATTTTCTCGGATAAGAAAAGATACAGGTTTGCATCCCAGCAGCAACAAAAATATTTTTTCGATTAATTTAATTTTCCTATATATCTTTCTAATTGACACTTTTTTCAAACAAAACATTATTTTTACATTTTAAAAAGAACACATTATTATTTGTGAAGTTGTAATTGTTTCAGAACTTGGTTCTGTTATATTTGAATACAAATTAAATGCATCAATTAGAAAGATATACATATAAACTCAATTCATCAAAAAAATATTTAGTATTTTGACTATAAATTTTGACCAACTAGACAAAAATACTTTTTTTATAGAGTAGCATTTATAATCTAGTTTTAATAAAATACAAAAAAACTACACTTTTATTGGTTGATTTTTTCAAAAGAATACCCTCTTATTTCCTTATTTTGTGAACAAACCTTTTTATTCTTTATAAGTGACAAGTTTTTGGAGCTTTTATATTCTTAAAAAAATAAAAATTACTTTAAAACAGTAGTTTTGGTCAAAAGTTGCAATCAAAAAAGTTCAATTTCATTGACAAAAAACCTACAACTTAGTAATGAAATGATCGGTTTCAGGTATTTCCGGGTGAACACTTCGTTTTGGGGCACTATATATTTATAATTCTGTTTGTCAAATGGTGGATGAGTAATCTGTTGCAGAATGCAATGGAGATGATATCACTTAGATAGATAGAGTAAAGAATGAAGACATAAGTAAACAATCTAAAGCTGATCTTAATATAGGGAGTAAGATTAAGAAAGGATCACTTATGTGGTTTGGTCATATGAAACGGACAAATGAAGAGAGAATAGTAAGAAAGATATATGGCGCAAGTGTTGATGGCATCAGAAATAGAGGACATCTGCGGAAGACTTGGTACGACTAGGTAAACCAGATACTGGAAGACAGTCTTGTTAAAAGCCACAATAATCTTCAAGCTTGTATGAGAAGATGTACAGGGTGGCCCAAATGAGACTGAAGGGTTAAAAATATCCATAACATTTTTGGTTTTATGTACTTTTCTTTTTGCAGGTTATAAAACATTTTTTGAAAATAAATGATGGCTACATATGATGTGCAATAACGTGTCAAAATTATTAAGTTTTTTTATTCTCCTGAAAAGTCTACTATCTTAACTCAATGAAAATACCGTTAGCAGTTTAATATCAGACCACTCCCAGTAGCAACGTGATTATGAACTTAGTCTCCAATTTTGAGGACAGGGATCAGTGGCAGATCTTCTGGGAAGAGGTACTTATCGGTCTGTGGAGGCTTTACGTCAGAGTATAAACGACGATCCATCTGTCTCTATTCGACATCGTTCTACTTAATTGGACATCTCCAGATTATACCTACAACGAATTTTGAAACTGAATCCCGCAGTCGAGAATAATCAGAAGATATGGTTCCAGCAAGATAGAGCCACAGCTCATACAGCAAGAGCCACAATGTAGCTTCTTCGTGACCTTTTCGATGAATGAATAATTTCAAAAAATTCCGATTTCGCTTGGCCTCCTCGTTCATCAGTTTTGAGGGCTTCTATTTTTTTTGTGGGGCTGGTGTATGTCAACAAACTTCAAACAATTCAACAAGAAACTTTGCAGTTAGTAATGGAAGATACTCCCGAAAGAGCCAATATTTGTTAGCAAGAAATGGAAACCATTTGAAAGATGTCATATTTTATACTTAGTTGTAAAAAAATTCCCATGAATTATATGTTCTTAAGAAATTTAAAAAAAACTAAAATAAATACACAAAAAAAGTTATAGTTGTTTTTTACCCTTCAGTCTTATTTGGGCCACCTGTATGAATGTGGAAGAGGCGATAATCGTGTGTCAGGACAGAAAAGTGAGGCGCCCTATCCTCTCTATCTACCCCCGCGGGGAAACGGCGTGATGGTAAGTAATCTGTTGTGATTTCGAATGGTTACATAAAAAAATATTTTTTATTCTCGCCTGGTGTCGATCCCACTAAAAATGGTGATATGAACGCAACGTTGTGGTCGTTGCGCAATCAATATTAAATGTGAATCACAAGGAGATGGCGGGAGGCTAAATTAAATTAACACGAATTCTATATACAAATTCACACATTTATTTACAACAATGAAATATGCTAAAAAAAAAAAGGAAAATTCTTATTGCTACTTATATCTAACCTTAATTAACGCGGGCGCACTAATTGTTCAATTGTTTTTCCACTCACTTTTGTCTCTTCACATTTGTGACCGATCGCATGGCCACGTGTGGCGCACGCGTCAAGCGGCGTCTGGAACCCGCCCCTGGTCCCGTTCACGGACGCGGTCATTGCAGCTTCGCTCGCCATGTGGTCTCCGTGGCCGCATCCGGTCGTCTCGTAGTGGACGGCGTCCGGTCGTCTCGCGGTGGGCTGCCTCCGGTCCTCCGTTGTGAGCGGCAGGAATATCCGCAACTTGCCTCGTGTATAGTCGGGGTCCTCGGATGCCTTCCTGGAGACACATCGCAGCTTCCTGGCGGCTTCCTTCAAGGCAAAATGGCGGTTGGTATGGAGCTACCTGGTGACCGGCCGCAAGGCCCGCATGTCCGGTGCGTTCGACAGGCGTGGAGCGAGACAGTCGGTTCGGGTTGGCAAAAACTACCCGGCAATGCGCGGGGAAGAGGGTAGCGACCCTTCATCCACTGTGGATACATGTTAGGAGCGGGGTGAGGAGGGGCGTAAATTGCCCCGGCGCGCGGCCCGCACAGCAATATTTAAATAATCGTATAAAATAATTTAAAATTCTCGCCGAAAATAATATTCGTAATACGTGAACGTCACACGTGAGATGCGACCGTAACAATGGAAATAAACAAATTCTATGATATGTTATAAAAAATACATTATATCCGCGCTCCGCAGTGTGTGAGATCCTTTATGAGATTTGATAACATGTGTGCGTTACTTTATATCACCCCACTTTGCGTTCGGGGATTACCATCCTTGTGGGGCGTTAGCTCAGAATCTGTCCATAGAATATAGATGTAATCCAATGTAATCTGTCCCTGTCACAGAGTCACTCTAGCTACCGACAGTAAATCGACGCCGACCTTGGAAAGTAATCTTTTAATGCTACAGGCTGATCTAGTCCCCATTATGTCTGGTTCCGTACGGATTCTCATAGAATAGGTATAATACTATGAAACAAATTACCGTACCATGGTTATGAGTCACGCTGTGCGGTTAATTTATTTGTGCTAACAAAGATTTGAACATATAATGTATTGTATTTTATAGGAGTCTCTCCTAGAACATTAGAACAAAACTATAAAAATACCGCGTTGGAAAATTTCGGAACATTTTATAGGAGGTTCGCAGGTGGACTGTAATATACGTATAAGAACGTTGTTGTGTGTTTGGTGACTTTGCTGACATGTATCAGTACTATATTATACCACCCCTGGATAAAATATGTTTTTCTGATTCAGTTAAATATATTTTTTAAATCTCTAAATCTAAAAATGAGTTCCTAAAGAATGGTGACATTCGTTCATCTCGCAGTCAACACCACATCTCGAAGGTGTCGAGCAGTGGCAACTAAAAAAGTTAGGATCAAATGCAACACGGAAAGGCCCCCTGAATATGTAATGATAGAGTTATCCAACAAGCATGAGAGAACTTTAAAGTTGAATTAAAAAAATTTAAAACATGTACGATATTAATGTTTTTTTTTTGAAAGATCATTCGATACCATTAACAGTGAAATATAATTTCATTCAAATGTGTACCATGACTACGTTTGATACAATGCATTCTTCGGATCCAATTTTCACCCACTCTTTCAGATAAATCTGGTGCAATTTAACCAATAGCATGAGTTATGTTGTTTTTTAATTGTTCAATTGTTGTTGGTTTATCAGCATAAAGTGACTACCTACCATCACAGAAAATGGTCTAACGTAGAGATATCACATAATCTAGTAGGCGGCCAATTGATAGGTCCATTTCTGGAAATGATTGATTCACGAAGTGCACGTTGAGTTTGTCGAATCGAAGACTGATTTTGATAATAAGTTTTAATAACTTGTAAACATTGTTCCAATTGCAGACGATACTGAATAAAAATAACAATGACAGCTGTTAGCATATTAACAAACATGGCTACTATTTTTATTCGAAATTCTATCACATTTATTGGATAACCCTATATATAAGATATAAAAATATTAATAATAAAATTGGTATATTTCTATTGTGTTTTATAAGGACCGTGTTCACGATGATCTCTCTAAAATGAGATGATCTATGAGTGTCAGTAAAGAACACATGGGGTGATGATTCGTAGATCACTTCACACTGAACTTTGTCCTTCTGTTCTTTACATGAATTCAAGTAGAATCTCCGAGAGACATATCATCTGCGAGCACGGGGCATAATATTTACACCTGCATAAAAAACAAAATTTATTACTTAAGCAGAAATATATGTAAGTGCATTACAACTGAAAAATATCTAATAATACAGATATTACAGACAATTGTATAAGATGATTTAGTCATGTGGAACGTGTGAGCGAGGAGAGGATGGTAAAGAAAATATATGAGGCGAGTGTTGAAGGTAACATGAAGAGATAAAAGTCCTGGCACGAGCAGCGATGTATAAAAATATGCCTTGAAGAAAATTGATGATAGATTTTTAAAATGCATCGCCCATATAAGCAAACCTGTTTTAGGGCAAGTTGGCAAACAACTTATATTTCATAAACTAATATATTTCATTAAATATGAGATAAAATACAAAATGAAAGTACATACAAGGAAAAGTAAAAGTGAAAAATATATAGGATTTGTGTAAAATAAGAGAAAACATATTAATGTATAATATAACATGTATAAATGTCGCTTATTCTGTTTATGATACGATAATAAATAAATTATTGTCCTTAAATTTGTCATTCAAAGCCATATATGTAGTTATAAGAATTATTTCATAATATACAATAGTTTACTATCGGTATCTGCTCTACCTAATCTTAACAACCAATTAAAACATTCTTCCAAAAAACTTTACTGTATCTTATCAAGTCTTACTGTCTTTAAAGTTTTAATATTATTTCATATTCGATTATATATTCTGGGAGCTTGAAAGGTGAATAATCTTTGACCAAAAGTAGTTTTCATTCTTGGAACGATTTTAAGATCATCTTTCAGTCCTCGCGTCTGCGCGCTTATTTTCCTATGAAAGCTAGTTAGTATATTCTTCTTCTTCTTTCAAACAGGCAATCCACCCTTCAAGAGTGATTTGTGCCATTAAACAAGTTCAAACATTATTTCATAGACAGCAGAACAACAATATTATTGAATAAGGAATATTGCATTACAAGTTAATACCATTGACAAGTTAGTATATTCAGCACATATAATTGTCTTAGACCCAAAACCAGAAATTTCCTAAAAAGTGGCTCTGAATGATACGAAAAGTCACGGTGGTGTATTATTCTGAAAAGTGAACGAGGTGTGAAGTGAGTGGTGTACCAGGACAGAAGATTGTGGCGTTCTGTCCTCTATATCTACTTCTACAGAAAAACGGCATGATGTTAAGTTAGTTTGTTAAATTTTCTTTTCTTGCATTCTTGATGGGTCGGCTCAATTTTGCTGCAGTATTCGTAATTAAGGGCTATTTTCGCGTATATGTGACGAGTTCGCGATTTCTATGTTGGTGCAGGCTGCAGAAATCAAATGAATCATGTTGGCGTATATCATATCTTTTGTTAATGTGTTGCAATGTGTTGGTTTCCCGATCGCGATTCGGTAACGCCTGTCGAATTCAGTCGAGGTATATCTCTTAGCTACGTCTGTCGCTGGCTGGCGATCGTGCGTCATATAGCGATTAGTATTAATGTAGATAATCTTTTGTGATTTGGACCAGAAGCGAGAAGTTGAAATAAAGCATATTTACATCAAAGGAATTCAATTCAGTACAGTTGCGCATGACTTTATCTGTGTGTTAAAATACCTATTAAAATACGTATAATAAAGAGTGAAAACCCACAGACGTTACTAAAAGATCAAGTTATTGGCTGTGTGACGAGATTTGGGTTCCTTCAGCCGCCGGCCTGGTAAGAAAGATTGTGATATATTTTTATAATAAGGGCGACATAATTTCATCATACTCGATTACACTTCTTCAAATACTACCATATCAGTAATTAATGAGAAACCTTACTAAAGTTTTTAAAATTATTACGTATTAACGGGGGTTTATTTTTTACTGTTTTTGTGTGAAATAATAAGTATATTTGAAATAAAATAAGTCAGGCAATTGTTATCTTGGTAGATTTCGATAGAAATACTGCCTATTGCGGAGAGTATCATACTGCCTATTGCATAGGGTATCATGATGTAGTGGTGGTAAACCGTTACGTGACTGTGTCGTCGATTAGTAACTGAGATTTAACGATGGTTGGTAACTGAGATTTAACTGTCGGAGACTTACTTTCTAGTGTAGCGGTCATTGCTCGAAGAATTACGTTAATTAGTTATCGATTATCGTTACAATCGAACAAAATAACGGTTTAAATAAAGATTTTACCATCACTATCATGATGCAACTTCCGGAAAATTTCAATACTATCTTCGATCATGACCGGAACCACGAAACCACCCACATAAAATGTCCCTCGTCGAATTTCGATTCAAAAAATTCCGAAAAATCTTGTCAACTAGCTGGGTTAATCCATCTTTTTAGTCCGTTGTTCCGAAAGGTTAGCTTATTTTGTCTCGAGACTACTTTCTGCTTGTGTGCGTGCTGACATCGGCGTATATGGTTGGGCGGGCTGTGCGTCTGTAATAGCGATTTATTCATTTTCAGCATGTGTACTTGCCAATCAGCGGATATGGACGCTTTGCACTTTTGAATGTTCTTGAATGATTCTTCGATTCCGAACCGATTCGTCACATGGTTGTGTGTGTGTCGCACCATCGTATATGTATGTTAGATGTGTGCATGTGTGTACCTTGAGGGTTTATGAAACATAAAACGCACAAATTAATTAGAAAGGTTTGCACACACGCTGTGGTGCATAATTTATCAGCTTGTCTCAGCGAATTTTTTAAAGTTAAACAAATGAAACCACAAACAAAATAAATGTTCGAGTTTTGTATATTTTAACCTATGTTTTGTTTTACGAGGATAATAATTGTATATGTATCTTATACACATAATTTTTTTTTAAAAACCTAGCTTCATTATCACTGCAACTATTTTGAAACTAAAAGCTTTTCTGCTGATTGTTGCTGTTGCTGGCGGGCCCTGCGGACAGCTATTGTGACCGCTTCGCAGCCGATGATTACCGTTGCGCGGCCAGAGTTTCCGTAAAATCTATATTTCAATGCGGAAATCCCTCATTATATTGCTTTAACAATACACCATGTAGTGTACTTTGTCTTTATTGCCAGTAAGAAAAAACTACATCCACCTGTACTGATTGCTTTTCTGCTAGTCTTATAAATAGTTTCTGTGCATCCATTGTGAGCAATATGTATTAAATATCAGTTTGTTTCAGAATTGTGAATAATTAATATGATGATTTAAGTAAAACATTTATTTTGCTATTTAAAATGCTCATTCCAAAATAATTTTAAAGAGGTTTAATGAGCCATAAAATGATATATTATGTAAACATTTATTCATATTTTTGTTGTGAAGCTGCTTTTCAGAACATAGTTCTGTGCTATTTAATACAATTAATAATAGATGTATCGATTGGAAAGATTACAGAATATAATTTCAAAATTTATCAAAAATGTATTTGATTGTTATAGCGAAATGGTGAACGCGCTTCCACGGATAAAAAGAGATCCGGGTTGGAATCCCGGTAGCAACTAAATATTTTTTCAGTAAATAGATTTTTTCTGTATATCTTTCTAGTTGATTAATTTAATTTGTATTACTTATATCTTACTTAATATCTTAGATTTTTATTATAAACACATACCCCACCATAAATAACCTCCAATACTCGTACTAAGTACATAAACCATCAAATAATACAATTATATTTATTCTTAAAACTAATAATTTACTTCATTTAATCAAATACCTTATTTCAAAAGACAACTTTAAATTGATCTTACTTTTGAAATTATTTTATTATGTTATTTGTCAATTATCATGTTGTCGAAGAAATAATAGTATATATCCAATGCAAAATTGCATTAATTAATTTGTATATTTTTGAAAAACCAGCCATTTAAATAATGTTATAACTTTTAAGGAACATTACCAACTTGAGCAGATTTTTATAATTTTATAGCAATTCCTTGACAATAAGAAGAAATCAGTCTACAGACAAAAGAAATATTGTAAGATTCCTCATTCTTCATTGAGTACACGCATATTTAAAATAATGTACAAATAGCCTACACTCAAGTAGGTTATTTGTCAAATAACTTACAATTATATTATTAAGGAGAACACATTCTTATTGTGAAGTTGTAATTATTCAGAAAATAGGTCTGTGATATTTTAAATACTAATTAAATGTATTAATTAGAAAGATATACATATAAAATCAATTTTATCAACAAATATTATATATATAAATATAATATATACTGGTTTAGTATTTTAATATTAGGTATGTTTGATTTTGTTTCAGCTGAAAATATGGAGGAAAATGATGAAGAAAGCGAGTTTGTCAGTAAGTTGCAGAATACCACTGGTTAGTACAATAGCAGTTTTTTTTAAATATACTATTTTTTAGTTAAATAGAATACTTAAGAGCCGGTTCTTTGATCAGTAGTAAATTTTGACCATATAAAATTTCAATACATTAAATGTGTTCCCTGCCCACCTCACTAGATCAGAGCCCGTATCGAGATGGACACTATTTTCTCTGTATCATTTACATTTGTTATTTTTATTACAATAGGTTGGCGACAGTGTCTCAACCAATATGTATACGTATTGAACATAGTAAATAAAAATATAATAATTAGAAAAGTTAAGTATATACAACAGTTAGGTACATAATTAAGATCAATAAGGCTGTAAATACATAGTATGTATTGAACATGGTACATAAGAAAAAAATCGAATTATAGTAACTATTTACTATCCTCAGTCGTAAAATACATTTGAGGGTTGTTCGAATGTCAACTTTACTATAGTCAAAGATAATCCCGCCTAATTGTGTGGCAAATCAAATGTCGTCAAATTTGATTTATTGTAAATATTCAATATTGGCAATATTATAAAAAAAAAATTTTATTCTATGGCTTCATTCTCCTCTGCGTTCAAAATCTATCATTTTGTTGGCGAAAAATCTTCAGTCTATGTGCTAATACAAATATTACATAATAGTATGTATTCTTTATACACTTCGTAGTGATTGAAGGTCTAAGTGAAACTCCTTGGTGACAATTATATATTTATTACAATCAGATACAATTGAGATACAAAATGTACAACTAATAATGAAACTTATGGTAACGCTGGAAAGAGACCGCGCCCCGCGTATGACCCTTTTTTATCTCCGCACGTATACACGTCCCGTGATGGCAGTGAGGCTCACACACACACACACACACACACATATACAATCCAAGGACATCACAATGAATTCAACAGTGAGATCATCATCGGATGAACTCTTCATCACCAAAATAGCGGGATATTGAATGATTTATTGTCGTATACTGCAACTTTCAAAGTATCAATGTGACAGATGACTTTTGGAACAACTGTGAAGAGTCTGCGATTTTTAACTAAGGATTTACGGTTTTTACCGTCCAATTTGGAGAATAAAATTAGTTTACTATTATTGAACTTATACATTCGATGAGTAAATATTTTTTACCAACGATCGAACAACCCGTTTTGCATTTTTTTTTTTTTTTTACTAAAGTTACTTTTTTTACTGCAGTAAAAATTTACCACAGATCAAACAAGATGAGTAAAACAACAATATATTATGTAATAATTGTTTTACAGATCAATTCTTTACATGGAAGATATTACTTTAGCAATAAATTAATCTATGGCGTTAATTATCTCAATGTCATTTGATTCCATGGCCATTAAATATTACAGAATCGATCATTTGTTTCAGTTGGCGTAATGGAAGGTGATATAGAAAGAAAGAAGACAGAAAGCATATCAGGGAATACTGCTGAGCTGCCAACCGGTCAGTATCTTAATTCGCTTTACGGCCAACTTTCCCGAAACATATCTAGGCCGTAAAGCGAGGTATATGTGTATAATATATATTTTTTAAATAAGATGATTATAATATTATTAATACTAATTAAATAAAGTAAGTAGTTGATGGGTGCTTTATGGGGGGTTACGTTAGGTTATGTTAGGTTATACATGGTTATCTTCTAGCTTTTTATTATTTAGAGCTTCGTATGGCGTCCACTCGTTGACTATCAGTGACCTGCTCATCATTACCAGTACACTTAACTATTTCGGTTTGTCGGGTTTGCTCACTGGCAACACTGATTGTTTAACGTTCGGCCCCGGGCCCTGCAACACAAAATCACGGCAGCAAAGTAATTAGCTGAATGTGTGTAGTTGTCATGGAATAACAGCAAAGAATCATCACTCATGACACACGATCATCATAGATTTAAAATCGTAATTCACAATTTGGAATGATATATTTGATACGAGTCGCACAGTTGCAAAGTGAACAAATCAGAGATTAAATATTTAACCAAATTAGATATTTTTATAAAAATGAATTAAAATCATTACAATTACATAATGCTTCTATATATCTCTGCACATTAAATTGAGTCGTTAGCCCTGTAATTACCCATTAATAAAAAATAGCTTTGTCTCTATGACATATCTATTATTTGTTCAATACAAAACAATTTGTATATAACTTTAAATATTACATTTTTCACTTGGACCACTCTGCTGCTGTTCGACTCAAATTATCTTTGATGTTCTTTTAATGAATCATTAAAATTATGCCATCAATTTCATTATTAGATTAGGTTGTCCTGTGGTAGGCCACATCCTTTTATTTATTAACTCTTCCGTAGCCGTGCAGTAACACAGGTCTACCAAGCTCATGAAACCAGTAATATTTCCGTAATTATTTATTTATTCATTTATTGATGCCTTTATGGGTTTTTACAAAATAGGTTTGATATAAAACATAATAAAAAACACATGAGCAGCTACACAAGTAGCATGGAATATATACATATATAAAAATAGAATAGAAAAAATAGAAATTAAAAAATAAGCAAATCAAACTAAAAATAAAGCTTCAAGACAGAAAAAATAATAAATTTTAGGTTTGACACAGAATGGCTGAGTACAAAATCAGTTGTATCTTTGACTCAGAACAGCATCAAAAACGTCACTCTTATATTTAAACATAGAATATTATAGAATATAACAATTGTTCTTTAGAGGTATACACAGTTTGAAGTTAATAAACCTTAAAAATGTATACTGAACCCTTTAAGTAGTAAATTTATACTGAACCCCTTAGTAATTTAAGGGTCTCCCCTCCTGCTTTAATGATTCCCCCTTCTGCCTTGAAAATTTATTTTATAACTTTCTCCGAAGGTATTTTGAATAAAGAATTAGATGAAAATTAATTACCTTGTTTTACAAGGTCGCTTCAAAGCATTCTAATATCTGACCTTTAATCGATATTTTGCTTCCATGAAGGCACTGAACATCCTGATTGCACTGCGTTTTATTGTTGCGTTTTTTTCAAGTATCTAGCGCAGAGTAAACATAGGATCGGTGGTGCTGCATTATCTTCTTAAGCCACATTGGTATCCCCTAGAATATCTTCAGCATACTTCAGAGCAAAGATTTTCCACATTGTTTAAGTTTCGACCAAGTACAGACCAGTAATTCTCCAACTATCTGGGATACTTAACGTGGCCATTTATTTTTTTCTTCAAAACAGGACAGCCATTAAATTTTAGCGTCTTCAAAATGAGACATCTACTCCATGGGCTACGCTAAATTCTGTACAACATTTTTCACATCTGACGTCCGATGGAGTACTTAGTTTGTAAGTTAACCTTTACCATACCGTGATATAAAATACTCGCACCCAGACATGCTGTCAACTCGTGTTACTGTTATATTTGCCTTTAAAATGTAAAAAGAATGATTAATGCCATAAATTTACTTTAAGTATTGAGCATTTAATATAAAAAAATATGTAATATTATAATTCGGAGCATTCATAAAGTTCTGTATAGGAGATTGCAATGTATAATATAACATTCCTTTTTATCTATTTTCACTTAATTAGTGAGAAAGAGAAACCATTATATTTGTACGTTTGTTATTGTTTTTACTATGAAATTAATGTGTGATTTCTTTCTGTCTTGCCACAAGTGGTATTTTTGTCAACGTATTAATTTTACAATGGAATGAATTAAAAATAATTATTTTTATAGGATTCGCCTTACATAATTAATTTTTCACTAGTCATTTCTAAGCGTAAATATTTTCCTTCAAATTAACTAAAATATGAAGTGTATGTTGCATATATTTACCGAAATATTGCAGATTTAATTAGAGCGGTAGACCTGTGTTACTGCATGGTTTGGGAAGGGTTAACATTAAAAATGCACTTGCTTTTATGAATTGTTAAAATAAAGGAAGGATTCACATACAAGAAATTTTAATTGACTACAATAACACATGTCGATAAGAAAAAAATTATCAATCATTAAGAAAGACGCACAAACTGTCTATGTATACTCGCTAAGGGGCAATCGAGCTAACAGGCTTCTGACAGACTTACATATCTGTGAGATGCATTGCGCATGCTGTCATCGCGATTTTTTGATTTTCCCACCTTTTTTAAAATTTGTTAACGAGGGTTGCTCTCTTTCTGAAGACGGGATATTTTGGAGTCCCGAAGCTGTGATTGGGGACAACGGGATAGGCTATCTAAAAACGGGATAGTCCCGTTCAAAACGGGACGTATGGTCACGTTATGGATGCTCTTGTTTTCCCTTGACTGATTTAGCAACCCGAACATAACATTGTAAAAATTTCGAAATATAGTATTACATCAATAATTTATAATAGTATGTTAACTTTTACCATACTATGCCTCTACCATAACAATACTTAGCCCGTAACATAACAGTCTGTAATTAAAGACATATAACTTTTATTTACACGTTTTGTTTGGATTTTTAGGTAATATCAATACAATTTTTGGAAGAAATGCATAGCCATACCAAAGAACACTTAATAATTATCACCACTTTAATGATGCTTGTTCACCGATAGGATCTCCCTTGGAAACCTTTACACAAACCTTTAGCGACTCTCGGAGATCAAAGTCTCATTAAGAGTTCATCGCGGACACAGGGCATAAGAATTTTTTTTGTTAAAAGTACATAATGTCTCCTTTAAAATTTTCTGCATAATACTAAAAATAATAGTTTCCCGTCGTTACACCAGTGAGAATCATTTTCTGCTAAATAAAATGCTTAAATTAAAAAAGAAGATTTTTACTATAATTTTTTGATAAATTTCTCTATTGTATTAAATATTACATCATCCTTATCATTTAAAGATGAGTCGTTGAATATTACAAAATTGATCATTTTTTTCAGTTGGCAAAGAAGAAACCGAGTTTTCCAGTAAGTTGGAGAGTACAACCGGTTAGTACAACAGCGGTTTTTTTTAAATATTTTAATTTTCAGTTAAATAGGATGCTTAAATTAGAATTAGAGGACAAGGAAGACTTGGCACGACCAGGTAAACCAGATGCTGAAAGATGGTCCTGTTGGAAACTTCAATAATTGAAAAGCGTTTTGTGAGAAGATGTATAAATGTGGATGAGGTGAAAATTGTGTCAGAACAGAAGAGTGTGGCGTTCTATCCTCTGCCTACCCTCGCTCGCGGAGGAACGGTGTGATGATAATTTAACCCTTTGCAATCTGTTGGCAACAATAAGTTGCCATAGTTAATTCTTTTATAACTCCGTTGGCAACTGTATATCGCTGCAAACAATACATGTATTTTTTTCTCGGTAAACACATTACATTAGTTCTGCTGTTATTCAGAATTAATATTTGAAAATAGTTTGGAGTACAAAAGGTTAAGTTAGTTAGTTATATTAGAATAAGAACATTTAAATAGTTTTACTATTATTTTTTGATGTATTTCTCTATTGTTTTAAATATTGCATTATTGTTTTCATTTAATTTAATTATCATTGGTTTTTTGTTTCAATTGGAATGATGGAAAATATTGAAAAAGATTGTGAGTTTGAGATTACTGGGTTTGCACAACAGCAGTTTTATTTGTATGGCTTAATGTGTTCTTATCCTGTCCATTCTTTTGAACAATTACACCTCAGAGATTAGAACTGGTGATTAAAAATATAGTCTCTGGCAAACAGAGACCACTTTTAAAATAACTCACAATATTCACATGTCTTGACAATTTAAAATTTACATTTTTCATACATACTCAACAAAATATGTAATAGGTTTTTTTTATCAGTGCTTTCATTGAAATTTCACAGCACATTAATAAACTGGTGAGGATTAAAGTCTCAAATTTTTTTTTAATTAAAATCAATGGAATTTTATCAAGAATGTTTTATTAAAATGTCTTCAAAATTGATAAAATGTTATCAAGATATTTATGATTAGTAAACTTCAAGGAAAAAGAATACAGATATTCAATTTATTGTAATTTGAATCTATTTATTGTATTCTTCTTTTTTTATGTTCCTTCCTCGGGAGGTCTTAAAATCACGACTCGGTACTTGTAAATAATTTGTTTATTGAAATATTATAGGTGCACAAATTTATAAGGTAGCGTGTTTACGGAGATGTATTGAAACGAATAGACTTTCAGTTCTTTCTCCTTCCGATGTTAGATACAATCTGATCTCTGAAGGGCTGTGTTATAGTTTAAAAAGATAATTCTGGAGATATTTCTCCCATTGAATAATATAGAAGATAATTTAAATCAGGGTAAACAAAGTCATAAATTAGATGATATACAATAATCCTTTCAACAGACATCCACTTACAGAAAGCATAAATAATAAGATAAGACAAAACTATTAAAATAATGGTTCTAACCCATATCTCTCACATCAAGAAAGGTTAAGGTTGACAAACTAAAAGATAGGGATGTGGCTTCGGAGGGAGGTACATACATAACACTTTTTTTCTAAATTAAAACTAATAGAAAATTTTAAAATGAAATAGGTACTACACAAGATTAACAGTTTGTCCATTTTAACTACAGTGTGCAAGTTACACTAGTATGATCGATTATTAGGAAAAATATACACAATGAGGCTGTGTTATGTATGTACCTACCCTCATATTTAACATCCAAACGAGAAAGAACTGAAAGTCTATTCGTTTCAATACATCTCCGTAAACACGCTACCTTATATATTTGTGCACCTATAATATATCAATAAACGAGTTATTTACAAGTACCGAGTCGTGATTTTAAGACCTGAGGAAGGAACATAAAAGCTGTAAATCGTTTTGTAAATTAAGCCTTTCTGCGTTTGACATATAATTTTTAAAATGTGAACTGTACATTCCCCCATTTTGCAGTCAATGTGAGGCCTTATGCCGCAGCTTGTTTAGTTTCTAGGTAAATCTGATACTAGTCAGGTAAGAGAGCTCACCAAATCACCTGCAATAGGTATAAATTGGTATATTTTATCTTGTTTCAGTTGAAAAGGTGAAAGGTGGCGATGCAGAAAGAATTTTGATCAACAATATGGAGCGTTTGATCTCGGGGTCTGCACTGTCAACCGGTTTGTATTAGAATTGTTTTCTTTCAACCTTTTCCATATTCCAATGAGGAAATGTTATGTTCCTGTTCCGTATAGGAAACAAGAAATGTTGACAAGGGTGGTTCGCCGATCTCCGCTTCTCTCAACCGGCGATGACGATGATGATTATGAGGTTGAAAGAAATGAAACAAAAGATGTTCAATCTGAGTACACTACGGCGGCAGAATCGAGAATGGCTTCTTGCCTGCAGAATTTCTTGTTTTTTTTCACTTATAAAATAGTACATTTATTCATTAATATTTTCCCATCATATTTGCAAGTGATGTGTTTTATCAAGAATGATAACCATTGTTTCCCGAAATCTTTGCCTCCCTGATAATTCACAATTTTTTTTTACTGACATTAATATTTCTACTGAATAAATGTAAAGGAGAAAAAAATCCATTTGCTCTTCTAATATGTAATCTTGCAATTGCTCTCCTAATGTGTAATCTTGTAACATATTTATATAAAATGTTTGACATTGGTAGAGCTCTGTTTGCATGACATGACACTGATGCGTGACACTGGACATGCATTCAGTGTCAAATTCAACAAGGGCAATAGTATACAGCGAGCTCAGTAAAAAATGTTTTAATTTTATTTTTATCATAATATTCTTTCAATTATGTTAAATATATCACTTAGATGACAAGAAGAAAATTAAAATATAGTGGCGTAGGGTAACTATTGCCTGAGCGGCTTCCTAGAGGCTCGGAATTGCTAGACAAAGTCGCTAAGCAAAACTCATAAAAAAATGTAATTACTCCTAATGAAGTACCAAAAAGTTATGCAATTTATGTATATTTGTCAAATGCAACACCACACAAACTATTAAATTGTATTTGAAAGGTATCCTTTGTAATTTTATTGTCTACAATAATTCTCATACCACCCAAGGATTAAATATAATACTACTCTCTTGTTCAAACAATTATATTCCCACATTAATATATATTTGCTTAAAAGAACAAAGGGTATTGTTCTCAGATATCAAAAGTTAATTTCGAATGCTTGTTATTTTTAATGCTGGCCTCAAAATATGTTTGCCAGGGGGTGGCAAACATATTGGGACTGAGTTCTAGTTATGAGTTTTCTTTTTCGGTATGTATTTTTCCTTAAAACCAATTTAATATTTATAAATACTCTTTTAAGTTTGTGCCTTCCACCAAGGTGCCTCGTAATTGTCTATCCTAAAGCCTGCTATCGGCAGGCAGGATAACACTATCTATTACTGATAAGACAGTGTTATCCTGCCCTGGATTACAGAATTTTGTATTATAGGCCCCAGTCTTGGGAACCTCCTATGTTAGGACATATCTGTATGAATGCACTCTTTGTTTTCCAATAGAATTGTATTTCTTGTTTTATTTTCTGTTACCAAGAATCTGAGTAGGTAACTTCAGTTTTCACTCTCAATTATAGTTGAACACCATGACAGCAAGTCTTTTAACCCTTTGCACTCGATTTTTTTTTTCTTATTGTGTGCCGCCAATTCCAGATAGAAAAGAAAAAGCTATATTCACATTATAATACAATTAAATGGATATATTAAAAAAACTTTTATTTTATTTGATTTTAAAAATAGGTATACACGTAACCCCCGTTCGTCACGATTGACTTTCAAAACCTGTCATGTTTTTTTATCATAATAAAATACAGTAAAATCCCATTTATTCGAAGTTGAGGGGACTGAAAATCGAGAAAAAAGTTTGAATAACGACTTACGATAATGAAAATAAAAAAAATAATAAATTGTTTTTTACATTAAAAATTAAAAAAAAAAACAGATTATAATGGACTATCTTTTCGCGCCATTTTTAATAACGACAAACATTTCCAGTGCTTTTAAAACTTTCTTTTGTGGTGGTCACGGTAGCATTTTGTACCCGCCTGTGACATCTTGTTCTTTATCTTCTTCACTTTCCGCTTCCTTACTCCTTTTCTCTCCCTGACATTTCTCGCCTTTCGATGCTAAAGTTCTATCTGTCATTATTTTTAATATTGTTGACAACGTCATTAATGGAGTCATGTATTCTTCTGTTAATTTTGTTTTGGATAATATTTTTTGTCAATCTCTATCTATCTGCTATTTTTCAGAATATAAAATTATCAGTAAAAATCATAAAAATATTTAAATTTAATGAAATTCGGAAAAGTCTGAGGAACGCAAACCACGCATTCACGTATTCCAAAATGTCTGACACGTAAATATTTGAGAAATCCAAATAATTGTCTTTACATATAAAACAATGGCAATAAAATAATTAACAAGATACGAAAAAAATAAGAAACGCCAACCATATATAACAGAAAGAAATGACTATTAAAATGAATACAATTTAAATAATTTATAAAACACTGAAAAGTGAGGAACTCAACTGCGTACTAGCGTTTGTAAAACAAAATATACAAACGCCACGTGAACAAAAATAATGATGGTAATAATACGGAACAGAAGATTGGCAAGCATTGACATTCGCAGACCAGCAACTGGGCGAAATACGTTACCTACGCAGACGCACAAGATATATTTGTCATCTTTTTTTAGTATACTGAAAATGAGTGAAAAAAAAACAATGCAAATTAACTTTAAGCGTCGTGAATCGGTATAGGGGCGGATACTACCATTTAGATGTACTTTGACATTTGACAGGCACATCGCGTAGAGTACGTGTATTTTCCGGATTATTTACATTTGACAAAAAAAATCGAATTAGGCAAAAAATAGATCGACAAATTCAACTGAGAGGGTCTAAAAATATCTTCGAATAATGATATTCGATTTTTAAGTACAATTTATTTTGAAAACATTCCAGAGAGACCATGTTTTTCTCCAAAACTTCGACTTGCTGCGAATTTTGAATAAACGTTCATCGAATAAATGGGATTTTACTGTACATATTTAGGTTCAAGTGAATATTATAATTAATAATAATACATAATAATTTTATTTTAGATGAAAGTAATCAATCAATTTTCTAAATAAATTAATAATAATAATAAATTTGTCATTTAAGTGTGGCTTGATTTTCTTGAAATTATGAAAACGTGTTTGTAGCGGGTATTGAAAGTCAGCAACTCAAATGTTCTATTGGATGGCTTCAAAAATTCCAAGTATCCACAAATGTCTTAAAACCGTTCAAATTAATTAAAAACTTAGTGAACCTCCAGCAAAATTGATAATCACTAAAAATAGATGGCTGCCATTGAGATTTGAATCAACTGACACGCCAATGAAATTAACAAGATGAGGTGCAATGACGTAGGAGACTCTGCCAAATTATCTGCATTAGTTATAACTTAATATGTCTTATTTTATTTCAGTTGAAAAAAAGAAAGATAACGATGTAGAAAGTAAGTTGGAGAGTACCACTGAGCAGTCAATTGGTTTGTATTACAACTATTTTAATTCACAAATTTTCTGGATTTCGGCTACTTAAATTTACCATATTTAAATGTACTCAAAAAAACGTTTTTTTTGTTAAATGAAAAGAAATTTATTTTAACAACATTATTTCAAAATATATTCTCTGTCAATCGATCCAACCTTCCGCCATTGTCAAGCAAGCTTTTGTTTCCTCGTTTTTGTCCTTTGACGCATAATACTCTTATTAATTATATTGTTATTACACCAACATTATTAAATTTTCAATAAAAGCAAACATGTAAATAATAGGTAAAATAATGTTCCCAGTTGCGGGTTTGCAAATGTCAGTGGTTACCGATCGTTATTCCATATTGCCATAATTATTTTTGTTTAGATTGTGACGACTGCATTATTTATTTGTTTTATTAAACCATTTTATTATACAAACGCGTAAAAAGTATTTTATAAATTATTTTATTTATATTAATTTTAATACAAACATTTCTTTCTATTTAAGTTTAGTGTCAAGGCATTTTGAAGAATGCCTGGGTTCCTCAGATTTTCTATATCTTGTTAATTATTTTATTGTTGTGGGTTTATTTGTAAAGACAAATATATGTCAAGACATTTTGAAATTCGCAATTTCCATATTTCGTTAAATTAGAAAAAAAAATTAAAACATTTTTGTGATTTTGACCAATAATTTTATATTTATAATTTAAAATATTAGCTAAAAAAAATACGCGACTACATATTTATGAAGGAATGCTGTCATAATTCATGATCAGTGTCATCTAGCAGATTCTGTTAAAATGTTTTATGCATATTTGCTGAGAATTTGACCGGGAAAGAAACAGTGATTACAATCACAGTTTTCAATCACTGATATTATCGAATAATAATTATAATGACACCAGTGAATCGAGAGTAGAATTTTTTCTCATCACTAATATGGAGGGCAATCCACAGTTTTCCATTCTAGTGCATTAATTTTCTCTCGCATGATTTTTGCTGCATTATCATATTGCAACAAAAAAAACTTTGATTTACTAAAGCAGGTCTCTTTGTTTTCAATGATTAATGTAATTGATTCAGCCGTTCACAGCATTTCTTTGCTGCTGTTGTTACCTGCTGTTATGTTTCCAAACCTTCCCAAAGTTTTTAAATTTCTGGCCATAGTGACCTGTGACTGATGAGTCAAGTAAAATTGTCATTTTTTTCATAATCATTATTATATAGTGTTAAATTTTATTTTTATTGAATATCTTAAATTGGGAATTTATTTCAGAAGAATGTGAGGTTGCCAGTAGCTTGGAGAGTACCACTGGTCAGTATAACAGCAGTTTTCTTTCAAGAATATTTTAGTTTTTACTTTATTAGAAAAATAACATTAAAACAGTATTTTTTTTAATAAATTTGGCATTAAATATTACATCATTATTGTCACTATGGGTTACAGGTTTGATAATTTGTTTCAGTTGCCATAATAGAAGGTGAAGAAAAGGAAAATAAATTGGACAGCAAATCGGAGAGAACTGCAGAGCTGCCAACTGGTCTGTATAACAATGCAAATGCTTTATGCTTTGTTAAATAAAAATGTCTCACTCTAATGGTGTTTTAGGACACTTGTCTTAGAGACTCATCTATGTACATACACCATAATGGCCCGTATTCACAGAAGAAATTTATAGGAGATTTTCGACTCAAGACAATTTCTGAGATATGAATATTGCTCCCATGAGATGGAGACAACACTCGGCTTTCGTATATACACTGTGCCTTAGAGATTTGCCGTCTTGCATCTTACCTCACACATGGACGTTAACCCGCCCGGCGCGGTTGTATCACATTTGTCGCGCCATGGTATAGGCCCACACTGCGGTTGTATCATATTTGGTATATGACGTTTGGATGTCGGTAAAATCGGGAGTATTCGTTATAGAACTGTCAAATTTTTACAGTAAATTCCTTATTTCGTCACATTAGCGACATCTCAAGATACATCGAGGAGTAATTTGTTAGCGGTTCCAAAAAATGACACCCCCCCCCCCCCATTTTTCGGGACCTCGTCCATCGATCTCAAGTCCTTATCAGTTTGAAAAATTGCCGCCATATTAAGATTGAGCAGTGCGCATGCGCAGTTTCGAAAGCAAACACGTCGGAAGCGGACTCTGCTCCGAAGTACTATTTTCAGTATACATTGGTTTAACGGAACATTAATTTATCACAAACTATTTTTAAAAAAATTTGCAAGTGTTAGGGTGTGCTCTTTTTTTTATTTTTTTTTATGTCGTGTTTCTGAGGTTGTTATAGTGAGTTGAATTATAATTCGGAACCAATACTTTTATGTGAGTTTCAATTTTGTGTGGTCATTTTTGTCAAATTTTATTTTCTATTTATCTTGTTTTCATTGTAAAAACAATAACTTTTAAAATGGCGCGCAAAATTTGCATGGAAGACAAATTGGTGCCTTATTCACGAATTAGACTTGATTATGAAATTAGTGAAGAAGAATTAGAAGCCATGTGACATAGTTTAGTGACGATTTTATTATACCGAAGCACAACCTGTCGAGGAAGACGTTGGAGAATATTTGCAATCTTGGACTTCTGGACCTACATTCCGTCATTTATGCTTTGATGACTTCCAATCTGGCTAACAAACCAACATTTTTTCTGAAATTCATCAGAATCAATTTTATTCGAACTTTCTCAACTTTTCGATCATGTCTAAAATTGTGGAGGAAACTAATAAATTTTATTATTTTAATTATAATAAGAAGGAACAGGGCCCAAATACGTTCGCATTAATGGAAAGATACCACGTCAAGAAATGTATGTAATTTTTTGCAACAGAATGGCTTATGACAAGAAATCGCATTTGTCTATTGGAAAGAAAAAAAAAACAAATAACACTGGGAGTACTGATCCATACTCGTGGTCCAATTTTCGTAAAACAATGCCGAGAGATCGTACCAATTATACTACAGATGCTACATTTCTCTGACCCCATAAGATCTAGGCTTCGCAGATAAACTCGTTAAACTTCGATTATTATTAGAACATACCCGTAAAATATTTAAAGAAACAATGTCCCACATGAAAATTTATGTATCGATGAAGTATTATTGTTTTAAAAGGCCGGCTTAAATTCAAACAATTCTTCCAAAAAACGACATCGTTTTGCATCAAATGTTTGTTTTATGTGACGTGATGACAGGCTACATCGTCGATTTCATAATTTATGTGGACAAGGACGGAAATCGTGGATGATCAAAATATTGGAGTTTCTGGAGTGTTGTCACTAATCTCTTAATTGATTATATCGGTAAAGGCCATAATTTGTGTGTGATAATTGGTAACAAGTCCAACGTATTAAAATACTCTTCATATAACGAAAGAATGCGTGTGGGACGGTGAGAAAAAATCGGAAAGGCATGCCAGATTTTAAAAAAACTAAAAAAGGGAGAAATAGAGGTAGAAGAATAGGGGGGGGTACCCATTATTGGCCCTCAAATGGTGTGACAGAAGACGAGGGCATATCCTTACCACCTTACATGACGAAATCTTTTGAATGCAGTGGGAAAAACCATTAATCAAACGGTGAGCCTATATTGAAGCCAAAGTGCATAATCGAGTACAATAAATGTATGGGTGCGGTGGACAAAACTGATATGATGCTAGTAGCTTATCATGTATGAGGAAATCTGTAAAATGTACAAAAAAGTAGCATTTTCAATGATGATTTATATTATGAATGGCTATAATATGTATTAATTTGTCACCGGTAACAAAAAAACATTAGCGGCATTCAGCTGGCGTAATTAGGCAGTCCTAGAAAAATACTCTGTACCAATTATCAATACACCACATCCAACACCTTCAAGCCAGCCATAACTCCACACAGAATTTTACCAAAAAACACTAGCGACCATTATGCAGAACCCATTCCACCAACACTTAAAAATAACAAACCCCGAAGGCGATGGTCATGATTGCGGCAATGCGAACATTCAGGAAAAACAAATGTCACTTACAAAATTATGTGTGGTGCTTGTAAAGTGTCATTATGTGTATATCCTTGTTTTAAAATAATTCACACCTCAACATTTTTAAAAACTTTACAGAAGAGTTCGGATAATAATAAATAATGGAAGTGTCTCTGCCCCTAAACTGTTCTTCAAGATAAAATTATTTTAGAGATAAACATTTGCGTGTGATTTATTGGTGTTCCACTTGAAAATGAGTCTGTAATATAAGGCGCGCGGCGCAGTGTTCCGACCTTGTACAACGGACCACAATGGCGACGTCGCTCGAGTGGTGAGGCATCAATATGAGATATTTTTGTTTATATATTCTGTGAATTCAAAGCATGTTTCTCTTTCTTTTAGTAAACAGAAAATATCTTTATCTATTATTGATCTTCTCAAATGATACCAATTATTTTTTACTCTCGTATTTATGATTTAAATCAAAGTATAAATATTCTTAAAACAGTGCCGCGTACTGAAAATGTTGCTGTTGAAAGATGACGCGTAGTGAGGGTTAAACGTCAAATAATGTTTGTCATTTGGGTGATTTTAAATCTCCCCAGTAGCAGCTAAAATGCAATAAATGTTTGTAATTTAACACCTTATGTTAATGTTTAATAACTTACAGGTGGCCCAAAAAAAGTGAGAACATTTTGTAAAATGTGATATAATTACATCAGTTGGTGTGTCTTGAATGGGGAAGACTAGTGTTGTGTTTGTTGAACCAGGCGCCAAAGTAAACAGTGAATATTATTGTGAACATGTTCTCAGACAAGGTTTAATGCCTGTCATTCAAGCGACATGTGGTCGCCATAACTGGACATTACAGCAGGACGGAGCTTCATCTCACACAGCCAGAAATACAATGAACTTTCTTCATCATGAGAATGTTAATTTCATCGAACCAGGCATGTGGCCACCGAACAGCCCAGATTTAAACCCAGTAGATTATGCAATATGGGGTGTTTTACAAGAAAAAGTCTTCCTTTGGCGAAAATTTACCACAGTTGATCAGCTCAAGTTGGCAATAATTGAAGAATGGAGAAATCTGGGGCAGTATAATACATTTTTAACAAATTTGAGTTATACCGGATGTAACAGGCCTAGTCCACAATATTTTATGGGTGGATACCGGACTAAATTACGAGTCAAAAATGTTGACCGCCTTGAGAACAAGCAGGGCTACCAATTGGATAAAAAGGGAAGGAAAAGTACCTACGCCACTGAAGACGCGACCGAAAAAGGGGATGCTGTCTCACGTGTATATTCTGGATAAGAAAAGCAACATAATAAGAGTTTTAGTGGTAGATAAAACTCCCATAATAACTGGCTTTTTGAAGAGCTTCATTGAATATTTCTTCTGAATATAAATTGGGTGAGAGAATACATCCCTGACGCATACCTCTCTTTATTACTACTTTGACATTGTTCTATCCTTACTGCTGTTTTCTGGTTCCAATAAAGATTACCTATTATTCTTATGTCTTTATCGTCAATCCCAGAGACTTTCAGAATTTAAATTAATTTTATCATGTCTAACTCTGTCAAATGCTTTAGGAAATCAATGAAGCATGCATGTACATTCGTATTCATACCTGGACATTGATTTATTAATCAACTGCTTTTCCAAACCTGTAAAATATATTTTTTTATGTGAAAGTTTTTATAAGTATCACACATTAATTAATTATATTGTTTATATTAGAGCATTTATATTTATGCCAAGTTTTTTGTTTGATAAAAAGATCTATAATTTCCTGTTACATATTTCCGGTTTGGAACACATTGTATACATACATATATTTATGTATGCACAAGATTACGAATAAATAAATTCTGAGCATCTGTGAATGTGTTAAAACAATTGATTTTGAAAGCAAAATATTACATATTTTAAATATTACCAAAAATAAATTAGATAACAACTCTAAAACCATCTGAGCATTAATGAGATTTAAATAGTTTGTAATCTAATAGGAGGAGAATTGACCAAGCAATCTGATGTTATGATTAATCAGCAGTAGTCTTAATTTGGTATGTTTTATTTTGTTTCAGTTGAAAAAAAGAAAGGTGATGATGATGTAAGTAAGTTGGAGAGTACCGCTGTGCTGTCAACAGGTTTGTATTACAACTATAGTTAGTCTAAAAAAACTTTATCACAAGCTGCGTGAAATTGAACAGTTCCCTGATTGTTTCTAAATTAACCAACTGCCCTTTTCTTTACCCTAATGTGATATAAACATATTCGCTTTCAATATTTTGATTAACTAAAACAAATGCAAATAAATCTTGAATTTGCTTTATTAAATTTAATATTTCAGGTGCCATTCCAAAGCCTATTAGCAGCCGCTTCGCTTGGCGGCGTCAATCGTCGAGTGCAGATAAATATTCTACAAACCCAGCTAATCCAAGAAGTACTTATCTCAGTTCTCAACCAATTCTATATGCAATGCAAACCAACGGCAGCCGTAGAGTACGAGATGTTAGTAATTGGAGGTCCGAGACGGATGATCCACCTACCAGTGCTGGTACTATGAACAGAGTACAACGGGAGCTTATTGTTGGATGGAAATCAGAGGCGGTTTTTGGAAAAAGCAATTTGGATGGAAGAGTCAGCGCAGGATTTCATAGAAATGAATCAAATAATGTTCAACCTCCCTATACTCAAAGAGAAAATTTTCAACGAAGACAGCCTGGTTTTGGATTCAGAAAGTTATCAAATCTATCTGAAATGAACCCGGAAAGGTTACTCACCAGCTTTGGTGTTGAAAGCAATAATTTGGATGCTTTCCTCGAAGAAGACATTTCCTCCAATCCAGACATGATAGTCCTGTTTATCAAATGCCTTTCCAAACTAACTGCTGTGCAGTTTGACGTGACAAAAACTGATATACTCATTCTAGTGTGCAAGTCAAAGTTTAGTGATGTTCTTCAGAAGTATGTTATGGGATTACCATATGTGAAAATTGAAAACAGAAGGTATAATCAGTGTTTCTGGAATGATTGTGAAATATTTTTCAAAGACATTTTAAAGTTCTCAGAAGCTGTCATTGATTTAACACCGAGCACAGCGGTGGACACATTCAGAGTATTATTTGATTCTATTAAAATTGCGTTAGAAGGTCTTCAAAAACATCAAAAGAAGACATTTTCCCAAGATTTTCTGAAGAATTTTCAAGATATTCAGGATAAATTAGCTATGTATATTGAAGAAGAAGAAAATAAAATGGTAAAAATAATGGTTTATTAAAAGGAATATTTATGTGTTTTATAATTATTTAGAAAGTATTTAAAGTAACTGGATCATACTAAAATCATGCAAATCCAATTTTCTAAATGAATGGTACATACCTCCATTGAAATGAACATATGGATCTCAGTGATTTATACAAATACTTATACAAAGATAATTTAAAGTCATTAGATTAGCAATGCCTCAGTTCTTTATTTTTTTTTAATTGTACAACCACAAATGAAAAAATTGATATACATATTTATAATTACTAAAATAGTTGCAAAAATATGAAATTTACTATGTATCTACATTATTTCTTGAATCATTAATTATGAGGCAAGTTTACTTCTCCTTTTTAAAAACAATCCCTTCAAATTTTTCTGAACTCGACCCCAAATTGTATCCGTTTTCAAAATTAAATATCTGATTTATTTGAAATTTTAGGTTGAACGTAAATTCACAAACAAAACAAAGCCCGACGATGACCAGCCTCCTCCAAACAATTTCAGAGACATTAATATAATGCCATCAAAAGAAGATCTCTTCGGTGAGCCAGCATTTTTGCGACCAAATATAGTGGACGGTGCTTACAAAAGTGTGGAGCATTATTTGGATGTGCAGTTTCGACTGATGCGTGAAGATTTCATAGCACCTTTACGAGATGCTTTCAAAGACTACAACGAGTCAAAAAATAAACACAAGCAAAGTGGAGCCAGGTAAATAATTTGTATGGTACAGATAATTCTTAGTGCGTGTCGCAGACAGTGTTCGATAGCCGACCAAATACTGTGTCCCTGTATAATGTATCTCCCCATTTTACAGCCCTCCGCTTTTAAGGCGCTTCACTATACAAGACTTTATGTTGTTTCATATTTATTATTTTCGGAGTTGCATCACTCTTACAGCGCATTGTTGATGCTGCAGTGTACATCATGTGACTCGATTGGAGTCACTTGAAGTGCGTGTCAACTCTTCGCAATTGTTTGGTGTCTTTGTGATATCCTGCACTTTGTTATCTCGTGTCTCGTACTTTGGAAGAATGAAAGTACACCCTTAAAACTTTTGACAATTGAGCGTTGCAGCAAACAACTGTAAAAAAATTGGTTACATTTTTATCAATTAAACGATAAAAAATTTCAGATTGTTAATGTTAAAATATTTTTATTGTTTTATTACAGGTTTTATAGGCATGCAAAATTGCTAAAATATGTATTAAAGGCGGGTGACTTAGTTGCGGAAGTTTGTTACGATGCTAATATTTATAAATCTAAAAAATACAAAAATGACAGAATGATGAGATCAAAACACTTCATGTACGGATCACTTCTCTGCCTCACCTGTGATAATTTTGAAACAATATTATTCTGTACCGTACATGACAGAGACGATATTGCTTCTGGAAAGGTAAGGCTTCTTGTAATTAAGGCTGATTAAAATAAAAATATGTAATACGGTATGCCAGTATAGTATACCGGCATCTCTTTTTAAGGGTGTTAGGAGTGTATAGCCACAAGAAAACTGGTGGTTCGTCGATGTTTGCATCTCTCAATTGGCAATAATGATACGGTCAGAAGAAATGAAACACAGTAATATGTTCATTCTAGGGGCACTGCAGCGAGATAATAATTACCAAAACAAAATAACAAACTCCAAAAATCAACAAAACAGAACCGCGGTCATAAACAATACATTGATTATGTACAATACATATATCACAGCCGCATTGGTAATTTTATTTTATTTCCATTAATATCTGTCTTTAAACATTCTTAGAAACATAGGAGGCAGAAAAACCCTTAGAATAAATTCTTAGAATACACAACAATTCACTTAACTTTTACGACGACCTGCATTGAATTAGGCCTCATTTTATGATGAGCTTTTTTTTCAGATACCAGATAGATAAAATAATAAAATATGTAGTGCATTGAAATTTGTATTTTCATCTCTTTGCTCGTATTACCCTAATTATACTTCTCTGCCTGAACCTTCAATTTATATCGGGAATTCCAAGTATCGAATTGCTTTGTCAAATTTTGAATTTATAATTGTCTGAATAAACTGTGTGTAATCTTATTATGTATACTGAGTGTAACATCATACTTTAGGGATAGATACATATGTATTAAAAATATGAGTATATATTTTTATTATAATGTTTGAAATCTGACAGAATCTGTTTTCGGAGAAACCACAGGGAGCTGCTTTCATTGAGAGCTGTTTCATTTTAACTACTTCTGGTTCAGCTTTGATTCATATTTCTTGACAAATAAAATTACAAAATTATTTATTTTCGCGATCGATACGTATTTGAAAATTTATTAACAAATAAACAAAATACAGCAAACCACTGGGTACTGACAACTAAATTAACATAACCGGCTGATCTTTTTGTTTACTTGACTTTTTACACTGGCACAAAATAAATAAACAAAGAAAAAATAACATCATCATATTTGTGATTAAAATTTTTAATCGTAATTAAGGACAAAAATACTATCAACGTATTTTTATTTTTCACTGAACTGAGATTCAGTAAGAGTGAATATTCCATGTTTAAATGTAATTCTATCGCGGTTCTCAACATTGCAGTGATGTCTCTATATGTTGAGTGTACAAATAAATTATGTAAAAATCATCAAAAGGGACAAATTTAAGGTGTGAAGTCCAACAGGTTTATGTTTACAAACGGTACTTTTTTTAAATGTGCATTATTCAAGTTGGCCAGGAAGAGATACGATACGTCTTGTCAAGCAAATTTTTTTACATTTTGTAAAAGAACAAACTTTCGTCGGACTGACACAATCGGCATTTACAGGTGACATCTTTTGTCATATGTATTTTATCTCCTAATACCTTTGCCCTACCCTTATTCTACTACATAAACGCCGAATACTTTAACTTTTTGCTACGTCGGTTTATTCTATTTAGGTAGTTAGATATTGAATGTCAGATTAATTTTAATTTCGTTTTATAATTTTTTTTTCTACTTTTTTTTGCAGTTTAGGTATTTTACTTTTCAGGTTCCAAAGGTTATGTTCCAAATGTACCAAAAAAAAAAATTGATAATGTATTAGAAATAGACGTCACAATTATATTTAAAAATAAATAAATTGCTACTTTTTTCTTTTTTTGAAATTTATAATTATGAATGGTGATGAAAATTTAAATTCAGTTATGGCCTAATTTCTCTCCGGTGATTTTCAAATATATATTCATATAGGTAACTTTTTAAGAATAAATTGTTTTTTTAATATTTTTTTTATGCCACGTGACAGCGCGTGCAGATGTCGATAATTTTGTGTTGCCAGATTTCTTCTTTATTCAAATGACAGGATTATCAGTATAATATTTGAACACACACTCCACTCATATCAATTATAAACGCATTGCACATGCTAATTATGCACTTCTAGAATACCAGAACTTTCCAAATGGTTTGTCAGTTATATTTTGATTCCAGCCGGTGTATTATCAGGATTTATCCTGCAATACACATATATTTACAATTGTTCCCTTATTGTGTGATACTTATTTGTTTATAAGTGAGTAATTAAAGTGAATAAGATATTATTTTTTAGTTATTCAGTGCGTTTTACTAAAAAATACAGTGAGTGTTTCGTTATAGACCATATTGGCCATTGGCGCGAATGGTATTTCATGCGTGTTAGTGCTATATCATAAGTCTGATGTATGATATAATATATATTTTTTCGTTTGCAGTTATCGATTTTTTTAAAACTTTTTTGAATTTTTTTTTACAAAATGGCGAAATGTGGACTTTTTCATTAATGGAGATATTGCAGACTTCCTAGAAATTTCCGATATGCTTGTTACTACCACAGAGTCCGATGATGAGGACGACGTCGAGGATGATTATTTTATAGTTCACAGATGTGATGAAGAAGACCTTGACAATACTGTTGATAAAAACCAGCCATCAACAAGTGCTGGGGTTAGGCCAGTATTTGAATGGGAGACAGATAATTGTTTCGTTCCAAATATACATAAAATTAAAGTCGTCCTTCCAGATACAAAATAAATAATAATTTCCTATCCTGAACGTTAAGGCCTGGCAACACTATAAATATATTCATTTTTTCATCTCAAATCTGTACGAAATCGCAGTCGATGGGCGCTTATAATAAAATAGAAGCTCCATGTTTGTTTTTTTAGTTATAACGTTTTCATGTTTTTTTCGTAAAAATAAAATTCGGAAAAAGCCAGTATGAATTTTGAATTTTACGAATTTTGCCGTCAATTGGTGGTATTATGCTGTTTCACCTAGGGCTTTTTCTGGGCAGCTAACAGGTTAATAGTTTTTACATACAAAACAAAAGATAATTAAATAAAAGAAAATATAACAAACAAAATAAAATTTTGAAAAGTAAAATAATTTTTGTAAATATTGGTTGGAAAATATAGATATCTGGTCTGGTTTCCACAACGGCGGTCTTGCCCAGCCCACGCGCGCCGAACAAGCTGACTCACGCTGGCACGCTTCGCTACATTTTCATAGTTCACGCTTACCTTCTGTATCTGTAATTCTGTATTCTTTCTTCTATCAAACTCTGTCATAATAAACATCAACATGCCAACATCTCACATTTTCATTTAACCATCGACCTAACCCCCAAAGTTTTATTATCTCGGAGCCGGGAATGTATAGCTTCTATATCCATATGGATATTTTTGTTAGTTGAAGCAAGTGTGTATACAAGAGGGTGGCAGTAAATACACAGTATCTTACAAAATGTCAAAAACTAGTTTTTCAGTCCGATGCGATCCCCCAATATCTTTCAATGTTGGCAATAGATAGCACAAACACATAATGATGGTATCCCATTAACTTAAATTTATAACTTTTTGTCAATTAGAATGTCTCATTTACTTCAACCTCTCTTGTTCTTTATTGTTCTTACTGCCAACCAGAGATATGTAATCACAACAGGGAAGCATAAAAAAAATTATTATTGAATTGTTGCAGATTACGGTAGAAATGACCAGCCCACTTACTGATGATATGTTTGCTAATAATTACGTGTTAGTAGAAAGTGAGACGTACTTTCCTCCATACCTTCATGTTTTAAAGGCATTGCAAAATCCCGTCTTGTCAACAAATTTTCCTTTCGAAGATTACATAATCAGTGCAAAAGTAAGTAATATTACATTTTCTATTATTTCTTTACATAACTCTCCAACAATTCTTGATCATTAACTAACTACAGTAGACTCCCGATTATCTGGGATAGATGGTGAAAAAAATCCCGAATAATCGAATTTCCAGGTTGATTCAAAAGCGTTCAAAGGTTATAAAAATTGCTCCTTTGCTGGTTTTTGATGATATATTTCTCTACACCATTTTATTCAGCGAGAGTGCTGGCATCCTACTACTCATGATAGTCAAGAAATGATTCCGTGGTTTAAATTTCGCAGACAGCGTTGATTTTTCCTAAAGAAATTAACTTATCTTCCTCTTCATCATCTTTAGGATGCATGGTATCATTTGTCGTACGTTGTAAAATTTCTTCATAATTTAATGCTCTGATCAGTCACACTTTGATCTGAATGAAGCCAATCACGTGCCGATTGCTCAACATCCTGCACCTGTCAATTTGTCACAAATTTCGTGACTTTGCTTTTGATTAAAATCGAGTAATTCTTTATCACGTCCAATTTTGTTTAATCAAGGATTTTAATTTGCTTCGGCATAGGATCTTCGGTTTTTATTAATGCTTGAAATTTAGAGGTGAATTCTCATGTAGTTATACCATTACTGTTTAATTTTTTTCCTTGAACGGTAATTTGTTAGATGCCAAGTCTTTAAACCATGTTAATCATCCAGAAGATGTGTTAAATCGACATGCAACTTTAATTCATCTTAAAAATATTTATCTTTGGCCATGAAAATAAAAATGAACTGTGGCAGCAAACCACGCCGCTGTCATAATTTACTGCGCTGCGATCTATTGAATTCAATTGACAATGACTACTTTCTGGATGCAACTAATCCTCATAAAACAATAAATAAATTAATTAATGTGTTTGAGAGATCACTCAACAGACAGCTGACGTGTTCGGCTCTAAAACACATGTGTAGTAGTCGTTATATCAATGTGGAACATTTTCGAAAAAAGTCTCGGTTAATCCGATCCTGGATAATCGGGAGTCTACTGTATTCATCTTATGTTTCAAAATATATATTATTCCACTTTAAATAATTGTTAAGAAAAAATCACAGGTTTCACAGAACAAAAATGTATATCTTTCTACAAAATCCTATTACCTATTTATTAACATTTTTGTTATTAATGTTGCAGGCTGGTGAAACGCCCCCACAATATATTCACGGTTTAATAACATATACATTATTTGATGGCACTGAAGTGGTGCTAAACGATGACTCATCCTGGCCACCCTCAGCTAAGCTCGACTTGGATGAAAGTCAATACACGGCTTACAAAATGGCTTTGTGTCGAGAATTTGTCACCATTCAAGGCCCACCTGGAACAGGCAAAACTTTTATCGGCCTCAAGATTGCCGAAACTATCTTAAATAATTTTTATACGGGTTCCAGATTTGGAAGACGTTATTTGAATCCGATTCTTGTAGTGTGTTTTACAAATCATGCTCTAGATCAATTTCTTGAGGGTTTATTAAAAATTACAAAAAAATTAGTGCGGATTGGAGGACAATCTAAAAATGAAACTGTTCTAAAGTATAATTTGATGAACTTACGACATTCGAATAGCCATCATCATCATATAAAAAGAAACTTGAGGAATTTTTCAGATAATATTGAACTACTCCAAGCTCTTTCCAACTCGCTTCAGTCCAGAGAACATATTTGTGATATTACCAACCCAATGTATTTTAATAATCATGATCTAGGCAAAGATCTAAATGTGTTTTTTAAAAAGTTTAACAACTTTGATCATCCAGCACTTGTAAGTTGGTTGCTATTGTCCGATTACCAGAACTTTTCAAGAAGTAATGAGTATTTTAAGAAAGCTTCACAGACATGTACACCTGACATCAGTTCTGAAGTAAAGAACCCAACATTTGTAAATCTATTTGAAGAGAATGTTCGCTTACACATCCAGGCGCGTGTGCACTCTTGTGAATTTTCATGCGATAATTTAAAAAAAAATATTGTGAATATTCTATCATTGTTAGAAAATGATGAGTTGCTTTACTGGGAGAGGCAGGCGTTGACCATGCAATTAAGTTATTTTGAGCAAGAAATGGAACACCTCAAGGTAAGTTCTTCTCAAAGTTAGAATTCTTTATGAAATACAATGCGATTCGTTCAACATGAAGATACAAAGAAATATGTATTCAGTCCATGTCCAAATTACCTCTTTCATGTGTGTTTACTGCAAAATGGATAAGTCTAAATATTTTATACAAAATTGTTTTTCAGTTTAAAAAAAAATGATATATGTAAAATCCTAAATTTGGGCTAGAGTTTGTTTTTTTTATATGTGCCTATGTGCCTTTTTATATGTTGTCTAATACCCAAATTATGTATCTCCCAAGACCTTCTTGCATGCGCATATCATAATGTGAAAATGAAAGGTGAAAGAGATGCTGAAATATACTTTGCTTCATACTGTATCGCATCGCTATTAAATTTTATCTTTGAAATTTAAACTCATTCATTCCATGCAGCAATGATCAGGGCATTGTGCAAATTTTTAAATTGCATTCCCCTATTGTTATTTTCTAAAAGCTTCTTTCAAATCGAAGGAAAAATTTGTCAACATTTTGGAAACTCTTTAATCACTTGAATTGTTCATGTCGGATTGAATGCTGTCTTTGAACCACATTGAAGGACATGTTTGAACATGCGTGTGTCTTTGTCATTGTTGTGTCATCGATAAACTTTTTTTTATTGTGTACTCACAAGCTTCACAGATTTGCACGAAATGTTAAAAAGTATTTATTAGGGTTTGAAGTGTTTATAGTTCATATAGTGCATATAGTGAAATGTTTCATACAATCAATGATTAGGATAATATAAAAATTTACAGCACAGAGAACACTATGAACAGATTATTTTGATTACATGGAAAAATAAATAAAAATTTGTTGTTCCAATGTGGTGAATTGGTATTTATTACTTTTTAAGCACATAAAATACTTAGCGTAATTAAAATCATTCCATGTAAACCGATTTCTAATGTATTATATATAGTAGAAACAGTTATTGTGACTGATTTTGTTTGATTGGTAACTGATTACTCGTAATTCTTTGAGCAATGACTGGTACACTACGAGTAGAAAGTAAACCTCCAACAATTAAATCTCAGTTAACAATCATCATTACAATTACAGTCACATGACAGTTTACCATTGCTACTTTATACTCATACTCAAAATATATATATTATCGCAAAAATGATAATCAAATTTCTACACCGATCACAACCTTGCCTGCGGCAGTAATAAAGTATAGTAATGCTGACGAACCAGTAGAAATTATTTTAAGTATGAATTTATTTATTTTCAGATACGTTTATTGAGGGGTAACAGTGGATATCGTAAAGTCGATTTTCGAAGATGCATCGAAGCTCACCACTATAGTCCGGACGAGCGATGGTCATTGTATTGGCAGTGGGTTGAAGAACTGCAGACCTATCTGATGGCTAATATTAAACATTCAATAGTAAGCTGTTTTTTGTATTTTATTTTCTGTGTTGATTGATATTTTATTAAGGGCGTGCTTTCATAAGTTACAGTGATATTGTCATAATGACTGATTTATTTTGAATGCTAAGAAAATATTAATTAGAAAAGTAACACATTTGTGAAAGTTCCTTCCGATCACAATATTATCAATTTACACACCAGATTATATATGTATATTATTATTGAATTTTTCTGAAAAACGAATCCAGGAACAATTTCATTAGTCATTCATGACTATGATCGTATTCAATTAACTATTAACTTGTCAACTGATTATTCCTACACTAGATATTAAATCTCCAACAGTTACCATTAATTGTTACAATAAAACAAAATCTGAATAAATGTTCTATGATTGAAGTCTGTATATAAAATCAAAAATATACACTTAAAAATAATATTATTTTTCATTTTATACACAGACTTTTAATCATAGAACATTTTTTTCAATATAGATACATATATAAATATCTAATTTTACATTTAATGTCTATTATTAAAAAAAAAAATTCTAAAATTGAAAACTTTAAAAATTATGATTTTTTATCATTTAAATTACGCATAAAACATTTAATTGAATTGAATTAAAACATGTTTTTTAATTTGTCAACTAGACTATGAAATTTTGTGTATTCTTTTAGGTAAAATATCGAACTGAAAAACTTAAATATGACGAATTGTCACAGGTAATAGATTTAGAAATGTTAATGGAGGCGCATGTTATTGGCGTGACTACCTCGGGAGCTGCTCGCCTGCAGTCCCAGCTGAGATCGCTACGCTCAACTATTGGTAATATTTATGTATTTCCCTGTAATTAGTGAATTTATTAATTCTTTTAAAATTCACATTGTGGTTAAAATTCATTATTTTTATTTTTTAACTTTGTTCCATTAACCACTTATTGAGTTTAAATACATCTACCGGTTTCGAAAAATACTATTTTCTTCTTCAGGATGTCAATACTAACTAAAAATATGTTGTTGTTTCTTTACCAGAATCTATTTTTGAAAAACAATAATTATTTAAAAAATTAATTTAGTACCTAACTCAAATTTTTTCCTAAAAATTATTCAAGTAAATTTGTATTAAGTAAATGGTATTTTTCGAAACGGGTAGATGTATTTAAACTCAATGAGTGGTTAATGAAACAAAATTAAAAAATAATTTATTAATTATTATTTATTTAACCAAATACGCCCCAATTATTTATGTATCAATGTACTCTCATTTTAATTGCTTTTCTGTTTGCTAAATATATTTTGAAAAAAAATTATAACTTGCATTTGACCTATGTAAGTATTTATCAACCACTATACGCCATATTTTAATCCCCCAAAATCTGCTTTCTGTATTTCATCATTTGAAGGTCATAAATAAATCAGTTGTATTGGCGGATTTCTGATTATATACTTACATAATTTTCTTATTTTCAGCTTATTTTTCATTAGTTTTGTGAGTGATCAGTTGTTTGTCACTTTTTATGTGCTTATTTTTGTACTTAGTCATTATTTTTATTATTTATGTTCATTTTTAAACATTGCCTGAGTTTATTGTTTGTTATATATTATAACTAAGTTTCTAGAAAAATTGAGATTCTTTATTAATCTAGCGATTTTTCCATTAATTTCCTAGACTTTCAAATGAAAATGCTTAGCAGCAAATTGGTTTAAAATTATTATACTTTTGTATTAGTTACTAGCCCGGGAATCAAAAGAAAGAATCTATAATTTTTGTGTTGATTGTGTCAATTTGTACATTGGAAAATAAATAAATATTAAAAAAGAGAGGAAAAAATATACTTTTCTAAACTTATTATTTTCACGCTCCAAAAATTTAAGATCGTTTGTATCAAAAGTGCTGTATAATGAATTTTTTTAAACAGCGTTGTCCGTTTCTAGTTATCGTTGAGGAAGCTGCCGAAGTGATGGAGTCGCACGTCGTTGTGTCTCTTACAAGAGATTGTGAGCACCTCATTATGATAGGTATATGTATTATTGAATAACATCTTTTTATTTTAATCTTAATCTCTGATCAATTTTCTGATGATTTTAATCTTAATCACATAGAGATCTCAAAAAAGATATGACCATACATGGTACAAAAATGTATGAAATTGGCAAAATGAGACATTGAGAAAGGAAAGGCGAGAGCAGATGATATTTATAAAATTAAAAATATAATGCATTTTCGATTCCCAATATTTATTTATTTTTAAATGCTGTGGTAATGCAAGATATAATGGGTTGATTAATTAATAAGTGCCATTTTACTATTGAAATTTAAAAAATTACTTATTAATTTAATCAGTTATGTATTCACCATTATTAAGTACTGATTGTTCTCATTTAGATAGCAATTTATTAATTCCCACTTCGGAGAATTTTGGGGGGTGTTGATTAGCGATCCAGCTTTTACCAAAACTAGTATTTTTGATATTGAAGTTTTATGAATACCAGAATCCCGATATTTTCGATATTTAGAGAAGCTTTCATCGAGATTAGAGGTGATGATCTATTAATGAAATAAAAACATTCAGAAAAAATCACGTATATACACACATTTATCTATCTGAATAACACAATTTTTTCTGAATGGTTGCTCGGATTGTATTTCTCGTAAAAGTACTCATAAAATTTATTTCCCCGCGATTATACCAATTAATTATTTGTCAATAATATGAAAACATTTAGTTACCAATCCTGTAAGTTCGCATCTCCAATTTACACACGCACAATATAAAAACAAAACTAATCACAACGCATGCTTCTTTACAAATGAATCACAGAACACAGATCTAGTCTATCGGTCGATCGCATTGACAGCTAGCGTAGTTGAGACAAGCGGTGTGAGGGGTTCGCACATCACATAGATTATTGATATGTTTTGCTTTAAATATGACATAGAAACTGAGAAAAGCGATTTATATTTTTTGAAAATGAAATATTGAAAATTTCGAAAATTCCGGTTTTCATAAATCCAATCCTGGTATTTTGAAGCATCCGTTTGAGTCCAGTATCCTGGTATTTTCAAGAGTGAGGATCCCAGTTTGCGACCCCTTAGTGTATATAAGGTTTTTGGAGTAGTATTAGCAGTCATCAACCTTTGCATAATTATGGAAATTTTAAAAAATTTGCCAAGACCTAGACCTCAGGGAGTGGTAAAACTGACCACGAAAGTCTAATTTTTTTTTTTAAATAGAGACGCATACACGAAATACATATCACATCAATATTCATACAATTTTACAAACTAAGCTAAACGCTTGCGCTGGGAAAATAGGACTGACTACTGTCCATTTTGTGATTTGAATTAAAATTGATATGAAGATACTTTGTTTTATTAAACCAGTACTTGTAAACAAAACCAATACTGCTTCATAACTGATAAATACCTAACTACCTGCTGTAGGCAAAGTTAGTAGAGACATTAAAAACAACCAATTTTTTATAAGAAATAATAAACCTCCTTATCATGGCAAAAGCATTGGCCAACTGATAAATGTTGTCTTCTGAGAAATAAATTGTAATTGATTTAGCTGTTGTGATTGTCTTGTGAAGCAAATAAATACCAAATTTGACATATTTTACGTTCCAGTGACATGCACATACATCTGCCACCTGGCGAAAGATTACATTAGGGACCCTCCTACTTTGAATTTATTTTAAATTATTATATATTATAATACCTTTACACAAGCTTAAAATTACAAATTTTAAAATGGAATTCTTGAATAATAATTAAATGAGTCAGGCATCCTCAACCATGAGGGATAAAATGGGATATGAGGAATAATACAAAGCCCTTCAATATTTTCATATTTATAATAAATTACGACTTCATTTGATTTGATAAAAGCACTACTTTGATGTTTTTTCTTATTGGCAATAGAGGCTGCATAATATGATGAGTGCTTGTTTTCATAACATAGATAAGGATAGTAATTTGTCGTGAATTGAGCACTAATGCTTTACCTTTAGACCATTTATATCTCACAGTTTTATTTTACTAACATAATAGTTTCACATTGCAGGTGATCATCAACAACTGAGGCCTAAGACGGCTACGTACCGAATGGCAAAAAAATTTAATCTAGACATTTCTCTGTTTGAGCGAATGCATCAAAACGGTACTCATTGCTACCAGTTAGGAGTGCAGCATCGCATGAGACCAGAAATAGCTAGACTTATCACGCCGGCTATATATGAAAACTTACAAAACAATTCAAATGTTGAATTATATCCTGATGTTAAAGGTGTATTTAAAAACTTGTATTTCATTGAGCATACTGCACTGGAATCTGAGGTAATTATTTTCACATTTATTAATATTTTAATTTATATACTTTAACATTTTGTATTTAGTTAATTGGGAATCGTCCATCATCATCCACGTCGGTCACTCATGACAGGATCGTGATCTCCAAAGTCACATTGGGTTGCAACGTGCTTATGTTCACAATGATGATAACCAAAATTATAAGATTTTCTTTGTTATTTTTATTCAGTTGGAAGACATTGCGAGCCATATGAATGATCATGAAGCACAATTTATCCTCAACTTGGCCAAATACTTCATCCAGCAAGGCTACAGTCCGGATGAGATAACGATCCTGGCCACTTACTCCGGGCAAATGTTTTACCTAAGAAGGGTAGGTTGAAGTGTATTGTTATATATGAATGGTAATACGTATAAGGAATAATATGGATTCCTCGTTATCCTCACATATGTTGATAGATTTCTAACAAATGACACAATTCATCACTATTAATGGGTAATAAATTACAACCAATTTATTTACGACCTTTAAATATTGAGTGGGAGCATTTTGTGCATTTTGGTTGATAAATAATAAATGATAATTATTTAAAAGATCTGAATTATTTATTCCTAAACTTAATGTGATCTCCTACATTTTTCAGGATCAGTTGGATATATATTATCAAATCAAATTTTTAATATTATATTATTTCATGTTAAAAAAAATCATTGGTTTTATACGCAAGAGATTCATAATTATTATGAATTACAAATTACAAGGGTTTTCAAATTAACATTGTTACTTTTATATGAAATTAACAATTTGGGTCATACACTATTTGATTTGAACAATTTTAAATCAAGGGGGTCGAATTTTCGAAGTTCTACTGAATTTTGTATTTACAAAAATATTTATCCATACATAGAATTCATTATAAAGATGTCTCTTACACTACAAGATGTACACAAAATTATTTTTCGTTTCACTGTTATATAGACAGACTTTCACACAAATTTATGTTTATCTTTTTTAGGAAGCAAAGACCATGTCACTCCTGGAAGACGTCAAAATTAATGTCCTAGATAATTTTCAAGGGGAGGAGAATAAGATAATTCTGCTGTCCCTTGTCAGAAGTAATCCAGAAGGAAAAATTGGATTCCTCGCGACTGACAACAGAGTTTGTGTAGCCTTGTCCAGGGCTCGAGAAGGTGCGTCAATATAGTAATCTAACTTAACCCAACTCTACAAATATTGCACATGCACTGAGTGGTAACTGAAAGGATGTGATTTCAGGTTTTTATATTATTGGTAATATGAGCATATTGAAGATGAAAAGTAAACTATGGAATTCAGTTAACACCACCTTGATGGATCTGGATTCAATTGGACCAAATTTGATGCTACGTTGTGAGAACCATCAGAATGTCCATACGCCTGTAAGTATAAAGGTTTAGGAAGTAAATAACATGTTTATTATGTTATTTAAAATGATAGACTCAATAATTTAATTTCATAACTCTATATTTCAAACTGTGAACGAGTGACAAATATGAAGTAAATTATATTTGATAATACTCAAATAATGTTTGTAAATCAATATGACCCCCTTTGGCTGCACGGCAAACTCTAATCAGTAACTGAACTTGTTCCACACCTGATAAAGCGTGTCTTGTGTTACTGTGATACGGTTCCAAAGGTCGGCTAGAGTTGTTGGTAGAGATGGTACATAAACTGCTTCTTTTACAAACCCCCACAAAAAAAAGTCACAGGGCGTAAGATCGGGAGATCTCGTTGTGGTAGAGATTCATTCAGAAAACCTCCAACATCCCAGTGCCAATAAGGTGAAGCTTCATCTTATGGAATGATGAAGCCTTTTGAATCTTCATTTAATTTCGTAAGAAGCCAGTTTTCCAGCTATGAGCGATCTAGCGGTGGGATTCAAAACTTTTGGACCTTCTCTATCAATTGTTCAGGAAACATAGCAGTATGAAATTGAATCCATCATTTTGAATAACCCTGTATTAGTAATATAATATGAGCTTTTCTGCAGGGTTTCTTTTCATTTTCATATTTTTATAAGGATAATATCCTTAAGGGTTTAAGAGTATGTTGTATGTATCCCGCTTTTGGGATTTTTAGAAATGACTTGCGTTTGAAAATAGTTTGACCTCTTGGACCAATGTTCCATCGAGGGTGGTGCAATGGGGCGTGACACAAGAACTCAGAAAACATTTGTTTGCATCTGTTTAGGTTCGAACCGCCCAAGATTTTTCCCAGGTTCCAGAAGGTGGCTGTAAAACAGTATGTGGAAAGCTCTTGTACTGTGGACATCATTGCAAGAGCTTGTGTCACCCCGGTGACCCATTTCACGATGTGATCAAATGTAAAGAAAAATGCAAAAGGTAAAAAAAATATTAATTTACAATGTGTTTACAACAACCCCACTAACTCGTCAAATAACCGTTTCACATTCTTTTTCAGAGTTATATGCGACCTCGGCCATGACTGTCCCCGGATGTGTTTTCAACAATGTGAACCTTGTAGTGAGCTTGTGAAAAGAAAATTAAATTGTGATCATGAAATTGATTTGAAGTGCCACTACGATTATCAAAAGTATAAATGTGTTGTCAAATTTAATGTAGAAGTACCGCTCTGTCATCACCAGGTGAGCACTTCAGCATTAGTTGTTTTTAATTTATTAAAGCAACTTGTGAAAGCACCTCGTGGAACTATATATATATCAGTGTGCGTATCACAATTTTCGATAACTAAATTCTTTGGGTTTGGGTTTTCTATTGGCAATGTAAAATATGTCACTTTAGAATTAGGCGGATAACCACTCACCTGTATAGTCTGTCCATCTCCCAACCGCAATTGGACTGCTTTGTAAGAAGCTCAAGACTCCTATTTTGGTCCTACACTTTCGCCGCCTGCTTAGCATTATTTTAACGCTACTGTGGCGACTGGTCGATAGCATCTCGCAGGGCAATACCGCACAGCTGCAAAAACAAAAAGTTGCCCTCATTATCCCTGGCAGAATTACATGATTAATAAAGAAAATACAAATGAGTATAAAATGATTGTGGAAAACAGAATTAATGAATAATGAAAAATGTACATAAAGGCAAGTTAAATAGAGACTGATTGCTCTGCTGAATTCTGCTGATCAGTCTCAGAAAATTCAGCCACCGATGAAACGCAATTGGAGCTCACACGCCGCCGTTAATATTCCGAGAGCGTAGGTCCGACACCGATAGCAGCTAGATTATTTCTGCTTTGCAAATCGAAAGTGGCATACCCACTGACCCCAATACAATCAAAGGATGCACAATGCGCAAACAATCAGTTTGTTTACTAAATACATCATTTCAATTGAATCTTATTTTAAGTCACACAAAATAATTTCTTCCATATTCTCTGTAACATTTTACATTGAGTTACATATAATCATTGTTTAATATCCTATAACACATCTGTGCTGACGACGCACAAGGTGTGTTCTCCAAAAAATGGTGTATGTGCGCACAATACATTTGGTGCAAGATTTTACAGAGTGATTTTACTTTTGATGCCATTGGCCTTGAACATTTTTGAACAGATCATGTTTGTATGTGTATTGAGTTATGAACAAATTGTGCAAGTGTCAAATGCGATACATAGTCTAACATGTTGAAAAAATTCAAATAGTTTATTCTTTTCTACAAAGAAAGTCTTTTACATAAGCTTTCTTGTTAATGGACATCTTATAATGCACATTTTTATTGTTTGTGTATTAATATTTTAAAAATATTTTTGCTTCAAGATCGTAATTATTTCCTTTGAATTGCATTAAATAAAATAAAAATTCAATATAAATTACTTCAATGACTGTGCAATGTTTCACAAAAGACAAGTCATAAATATAGAACAAAAATGTTTTATGTGAAATAAAACACTCGTTTTTTTTATTATACTTGTTTAATTTACTTAAGACGCGTTTCACCTTGCAAGGGCATTATCAATCTAACAATTTTAATTCAATTTGTATTTATAACTATAATGGGGGACAGCTACACAATTTATTTACATGAGATGAAAAGGGACAATGTTATTCATTGGAATTCTGAGGATTCCCATACATTTTTAATTATTCTTAATAACCATTCAGTTTCTACACTAATGGTATTTTAATATCTTGGGTAATTTGTAGAAAAGGACAGCTATTTTTGATGTGATATTCTGGAATAAATACAAATTGTTAAATTGATAATGCCCTTGCAAGGCGAAACGCATCTCAAGTAAATTAAACAACTAGAATAAAAAAACAAGTGTTTTATTTTCACATGTGTGATTATGGAGTTGTACAATCTTACCTCGGAAACAGTAAATAACAAAAAATGTATTCTTTGAAGTTAAAATGTTAAAACATTTTATTTTCAAAATTGAATGGAGGTGTTTGGCCCACTAACTTTGTGACATCTGTATAAAATAGTACCTATTTGGGTTTTTTTTAAATATTTAATTAAATTAATCAAGTAACTTCATAGGGTTACAGATTCTGCCATCAAGATTTGAAAGATGCAATATGTGAGGAGCCCTGCTTAAACCGGCTGACATGTGGACATGCTTGCAAGCTCAGTTGTCACAAAAAACAAGATCCTGACCATCTCGAGGTGAGGTCTTATACAACCCTCACACTGCTCACTGCAGGAGTGAAATATTTTAATATTCTCTAATTTACTTTTATCACTGCTTAAAATAAACATAAACTCCCTCCCGCGCAATGTCTATGTAACATTTTTAAATATTCTTGTGAAAACCACCATCCCTTTGCGCATCAGCATCACAAACAAGAGCCAGCACCCAACAGCGTAGCAAGAAATTACTGGGTTCCTACTCCTCTCCCCCCTCTCTTAGTTTCTAACTTTCCTTTCAAATATGAAAGTGTTAACAAACAGAAAATTATTATATGTTAACAAACAGAAAAACATTTTTGTATTCAAAAATTTTACTCTTAGGTAAAACAGTGAAGTACAAATGACTAATTCTATTACAGCTGTCCTAAAACGGATTTACCTGGTTGATCGTTCAGTGATCAATGATATCACAAGATTATTTTATATTTAAAAACAATACTCGCACATTAATTCCATTCATTCGTAACTCAGATATTACACTCGGATATTGCAATGTAATTGTTGCAATTGTTAAACCTTGTGACATGGACGCCTATACGTGACTGTAATCGTCAGGATAGGACGCCATGCTTCACACCACCGACTTGCTCAGAGGTTCACATGAATGGGCGTAAGTCTTTGGTTGCAGAATTTACATACTGTCTTGCCTGTCACTCCAGCTATCGTGCTCAGGGAAAATAAAAAGATTATTACAAATTTTTAACACTAATTTAATATAAAGAAACTAAGTAAATAAATTATAAAAGTAATAAACATCATCAACATTACTGCATAATTTGCAATTTCAACAAGAGTTAAGCTCGGCAAATTTTGCCACATAAAATCCAAAGTTCACAATTAAATTTTTACCAAAGCCAAGAGAAAAAAAATTGTTACCCGACAGATCGTCAGATCAAACATAAAACATAATAACATGGTAAATAGAACGGTAAATACTAGCTGGAAAACATGAGTTCCAAAATTAAATAGAGCAACAAAATATTCTCCTAAATGATAACTAAGTTTGAAATTCCTTGTAAACAAATTAATGAATTTTTACAACCATTATGTTAGCGTTAATCATTGTCCATTCTTGTCAAAATTCACTGTTCCCGTCCATTCGGTCAGTTGAAGGAATACGCTGAAGACTTCTCACTCCTGGTGCCGTACATCAGACAACCACGATTTTAACATTTGGCTTTCCTTGAGTCGCTCACATCGCTTGCGGTTGGAGAAATTCACTCTGTAGTCCACGTCAGAGTACCATGTTGCCCTCATCATCTGTACGGGAGAAATCCTTCCCATTGCATCCAGTGTGTTGTAGCATGGCTCCTTGATTGTCATGTCCACGACATGAGTCATGACAAAAGGCAACAACACTACCATTTTGTAAGATTGTAGATTGCAAGTCATGGGGCAATGTGAATCATTGATGAACAATCCTTTAGAGCAGTTAGCATTTGAGAGCGGTAGAAGGAAGATCAAGAAAGTTGTATGTAAAAATTTACGTAGAGAAATAAACTAATGTAAAAATAAACTATTTTGATATAAAAAACTGCGAGGATAAAAAAACTCCCTGGAAGAAAGGCTCCATTTAGGAAAAAGGGATTCGCATCCTGAAATTACACACATTATTAGTCAAAAAGTCAGGTTAAATATGATACCGGACAACACAGATGTTATATATTGTATTTTTCTCACCCTTTTCCCCGTATAAATGTTACATTTTGCTTATCTAAAACAATCGGATTTGTTCAATCCGTTTCAATCGACAGCTGTCAGATAATAAACCGTTAGCCGCTATTGCGACCACTTGAGCTGTGTTGCCAACTTGAGAATGTAAATCTCTACAAAATCTAGTGGCGCGGTAGGTACCAAATTTAATGTTATAACCTATTCAGCAATTCCGGGCCCCCAAGCCCAGGTGGTAGCTCTTTTATATTGTAATTATTGTTTCTTTCCTGTCGTTTATGCTTATCATTTGTCACATTGTTGTACACTAAAATCTCTCACTTCAAAATTCAAGGGACCAAAAAGCAAATTTCAAATCACGCGAAACCCCTTTAATTTAAAATTCAAAAAACTCGAAAACATATTTTCCCGAAAATGCATGACTATGCGCATAATAACTTTTTAATACTTTGTTATTAAAAATTTTCTATTATTTTATGGTACAATGATCTGAATTATTTCAACTTACGAATTGCCGGGTTTTCGAATTAGCGGAGTTAATCAGCTATGAAATTGGTGTTATTTATTGAAAATGTCTCTGGATTTTTCAATACATTGTATTACATTAATTTTTTGTTATTAATTTATTTCAGTATGCCTGTCTTGAAAAATGTGCTCGCTTAAACAAAGGTTGTACGGACAATCATCCATGCGATAAACCTTGTCATGTGGAGTGCTCTCCTTGCACAGTTCTGGTTTGTTATTAACTATTTATTTACTCATTAAGAATCTTGTAAACAATAAATACACTTTTCTAATGTGTTTTGAATCAATGGAGCAATATTAATTGTTGGGTCATTCAAAAATCAGTTTTATATGGAAAAATGTGTTATTCAGCCTAGGCTGAAAAGATGGTTGCTTCCAATGGGAAATAAAGACATCTCGCTAAAAGTAATATACAATAATGATGAAAAATTTAAATTATATATGATAATTGATCATTTATAAGGTTACGGTTATGACTTAATAGGTAAAGCACTAATTAAATCTACCAGCAATAAAAAGTTCCGAGTGCAAGTCCTGGTGGTAACTATAACTTTTTTTGATGTATAGATTTTTTCTGTGTATCTTACTAAGCTATTTTTATAATGTGTTTTAATTATTATGGAACTATGTTGTAATATAGCAAATGTGATTTATTTCAATATTATTCCAGTTTCAGAAATAGTTTTTAGAGTATTAAGTTCCAGCAATTTATTTTTCAGAATGTAAATTTTTTTTTAATTATTAAAGGTAACAAAAACAAGAAGATGCACCCATAAGGTGATAAATGTGGAATGTCATCAGGATATAAATGTTATTCCGTGCAATGAAAAATGCAAACGTTCTTTAAAGTGTGGTCACTTTTGTGGAAAACTTTGCAAAGAAATATGTGATGAAGACCTTTTATCGAGCCTTACAAAGAAACATAGGATGGCTTGCAAAGTGGAAGTAAGTTATTTCTTCTTATATGTTAGGAATTTATCTGTGACTTAAACTAACATTAATTAAACACAAGCAATCCCAACCATATGTTTAATCCAATGGAGAGGTGTGCGATTAATTCACCTGGCGCCTGTAAGTCAATCGTGTATATAGCAGACTCCCGATTTTTTTGGATCGGATCAACCGGAACATTTGAAATTTCGAAAATCATTGAAAAAATCTTTTTTTTAACGAAAATCACATTGTTCATGATGGCCAAATACATGTTTAGAGTCAAACACATCAGCTGTCCGCTGTGTCCAAAAAATGATTTCTCAAAACATTATTATTATTATTTAGTTGGTTTTGATGCATTACGAGGGTTACTTGAATCCAGTTTTCATTGTCACTTGTGTACAATAAAGCGCGGTGCAGTAAATTATGACAGTGGCTGGGTTTGTCTTCAGGGGTGCAACAGTTTTCATTAATTTATGCAGTTAAAGCAAAATATTTTATACTTTTGAAATTAGCAAAATTAACTTTGTGGTTAAAATTCATTATTTTTATTTGTTAACTTTGTTTCATTAACCACTTATTGAGTTTAAATACATCTACCGGTTTCGAAAAATACCATTTTCTTGTTCAGAATGTTAATATTAATCAAAAACATATGTTGTTTCTTTACCAATGGTATGGTATTTTTCGAAACCGGTAGATGTATTTAAACTCAATAAGTGGTTAATGAAAACAAAGTTAACAAATAAAAATAATAAAATATTTTATGACAAATTAAAGTTGCTGATTAACACGGTTTAAATAGGCACGACATCTGACAAATTGTCGTTCAAGGTGAAAAACAAAGTGATGAACTAGCTGCACGCCAATTCACATCCAAGTTTCAAGTATTTATAAAACCTGAAGATCTTACGCCAAAGCTATTTTACAACGTAGATGAAAGCAGATTGGAAGTGATGAAGAATTTCTCGAATTTAAGAATAATCACAAAGAATAAGTGTTAGAAAATTTGCAACGAAAATGTTGATGAGTAAAGTCACGAAGTATTGAATGAAGAAGATATTTTACAATGTGTGATGAATGACACCGTGCACCTAATAATGTCAAAAAGAGTTAATTTCTGAAGAATAATTTAACTATGGCATTGGTTTAAATTATGCGGGATCATTTTTTGACTACCTTAAGCAGGAGAATGACAGGACTCACTGAAAAAATGATGTAGAGTTCATCAAAAACGAGGCAAAATCCTCTTTACTTTTTAATTGTTTTAAGTAATTCAATATTCTTTTATTAGAACACATTCTTATTGTGAAGTTATAATTATTCAGAACATAAGTCTGTGATATTTTAAATATGAATTAAATATATTAATTAGAAAGATATACGCATAAAATCAATTTTATCGAAAAATCTTGGTGCGCCACCGGGATTCGAACCTGGATCTCTTTCCAAACCGGGGAAGGTGCATTATCCAACTATGTTCAAATAATGAAACGATTAAAAGCATTTCAATATTAAAAAGGTAACATATAGGTTCGAAAATTTGTCGCTAAAAATGTCATCGCTGTAGCATAGTTGGATAATGCACCTTCCCCGGTTTGGAAAGAGATCCAGGTTCGAATCCCGGTGACGCAACAACAATATTTTTCGATAAAATTGATTTTATATGTATATCTTTCTAATTAATATATTTAATTCATATTTGCAATATTCTTTTGTTGACTTTTTATGAAGTAAATAATAATTGTGTAAAAGAATATTTATGGTGAAAGTTATTTCCCAACCCTGCCACATCTCTAGCGGCATTTGTATCGCTCATAAACGTACATGTGCATGATTTTTGTAAATTTCGGATTAACTGGAAAATTGATTATCATGGATTTTTTTTCTCCATCTATCCCGGATAATCGAGTGTCTACTATAATAATATCATCTCCATTCTTCATTTTCCGCACTCAGCTGTTTAGGGAAAGGGTAGTTTTTGGGATATGCAGTGGTTAGAGTAAGCTAGTGGTTTAGAATAATAATATTTTTTAAATTACAAATGGAAATAACTTCAGAGATTTGATATTTTTATTTTTAAAACTATTTTAATAAAAATGTTATTTAAATTAATTTTTATATTCTTCAAAATGTTTATAATTTACACAACAGGTAGAAAAAGAGAGATCTTGTGGCCACAAAATAAAAATCGGCTGTACTGAAGATCCAGAAAAAATACAGTGTACAAAAAAGTGTTTGAAGACATTACCGTGCGGCCATCCATGTGGCGATGCATGCTACAAGCCTTGTTCGCAATTAACATGTCAAAAACTTGTGTCTAATCCTTTTGTATCTTTGTGCAAACATGATTTCAAAATACCATGTTCCAAAACATTGTGCGGTAAGTTCATACATTATTATTAGCTATATTAATTATACAGTTTTATAGAACTCGTTATATATTAGTAATTATACATTTAATATAAATCAAATAAGATGTTTTGATTTTACTAAACTTTATTTAAACTGTCATATTCTTGTGCGTAGATGAATAATGCATCAGGAAATAGAGCCAATTCAGTAGATCCAGGGAAAAAATATTTATTATAAAGTACAGTAAAACCTCATTAAAACGAACCCCGCTATACTGAAAAATGACGTATATCGAAAATTTTCTAAATTAATTATTCATGCAAAAATTAATTTAAGTAACAAAATTTTTTTTGTTCCGTATGTAAAAATTCTGATACATTTACGTAAATATATAATGAAAAAATATTTTTTTTACAATGAAAATATTTCAAAATATATTTCAGTCGTTTACGGTTATGTTTGTCAATTGTTTTATTGCCTTGGCGCAGCAGGCCGATCGGCGTGGGCGATCCGCTGCGCCTTTGGCGTAATCTTCACGTTTTTATTGCCGATTGTCAAAATAGGTAAGAATGGTACCCTTCGCACACTCTGAAGCGTACACGTGTTCACGCCTCTAAAAAAGAGTTATCTAGACCAGCTGGAGAAAATAAAAACCCCCGAAATCGCGATTGGCATGTCACACTTTAGGGCGTCAAGCTTTGTGTATGGTATCACCCGCAAAGTTTGAGATGTCTACAATTCTGCGCATATCTTGAATCTTACTTTTTATCTTCATTATCATCGTCAACTTATGTCACTTTTTACATTATAATTGAACATTTACATTGATTCCAACGAACAGTAATATTACGTACAACATTTTCATTATTGTGTTTATTTGACAATTGTTTTCGTGTGTTTGTTTACCGACATTTATATGTACTAGTATTTCATAATTTATTCTTTAAAGTTCATTTTTTAATTTTGTGAAACCCTAAAATTCCCAAAACCTATGACAAAAAACTATGATTCCAAATTCGTCTCTCTACAATTCAAAGAAATAAGAAAATCGATTGACAGATGCGAAACTCTCAATGCTTGTAACTTCACAGTTAAAATTGAATATTGTTTTATATTTGCATGACATTTTGGGATTTCCAAAAATATCACCGAATTTTAGGTTATCTTATATTGTTTCGTAAAATGTTTTAAATTTAATTTCTTAATTATTTTCCATTTACTTATCTATTGAAACAACAAAACTAAATAGATTATTCAAAGTTTTTTTATACAGAAAATCCTCCATTGTTTTCAGAATGCCTTATTATGTTACATCCCATATTAAACTGACAATGGGTGTCTTGTTTGCGGGACTTACAAACTCTTTTAAAGCCGCGTTACATTTATTTCTACGGCGCACACGGAATATTCATATATTAGGAATTTTATATTTTTTATTTCGCTATATGTGGAAATTCATTATTATGAATTTTTCTTTTTGGTCCCTTGGATTTGATTTAATGAGGTTTTACTGTTGTATTAACCGGTTAACTGCCTAAGGATGTACGAATATATATGTATACACCAGTCAAAAAAAACTATGTTCCCTGAGCCCGCGATGTATTAATATGGATTTTTGTAAATTTTTAGAGTTTTCATGATTGCTTTTTTCCTAACATTTAACGATAAATTAATAAAATTTATACCAGACAGGCAAAAATGAGAATTAAATTATATAAATAGGCATGTATGCCTTATTTTTATTTATCCAATACAACTATTTAGTGCTTACATGTGTAAGTTTATTAAGATTATTATTTAATCTTTGTAATATACAATCTGACAATCAGAAAGTTGCATGTTTGTGGCAAATGGTTGGCAACGTCGACATAGCGAAAATTAGATTGCTTCCCCAAAAATATTGTCCCATATCCATCTCATCATATATGGGAAAGCAAATTAAAACAGCTTAGTTAGATTTTTTAAATTAAAATGTGGAGCTGGAAGCATTATCAGATTGATGTATTTTTTTCATCTTTAAATAACTTTTACCCATGTGCACTAACAATTTTATTGGTCTAGACATGGAGGTAGGTCCAATCTTGACCATGGAGTACTGTCAGCAACCTTGTGGAACTCAACTTTTGAACTGTGAGCATACATGTAGGGGCACGTGTGGTCAGTGTGCGGGAGGACGGCTACACATGTCCTGCGAAGAACCTTGCGGATTCATCCTTGTCTGCGGTCACAGGTATGTAATTATTTTACTCTTTTCCAGCCAAACGAGAATCGGCATCTACCATATTATGTTCATTCCAAAAAATAATTAAATTATTTTTCAAGTTAATCTGTAAGTATTTTGAAATTTTTATATTTAATTTCAAATTACCTAAAAAGAATTGGTGTGGTGTAATACTACTATCATTATACATGTGTAATAGTTATCAGACATGTTTAACTATTATCACTAATTTATTGAATCGAACCCACTAAAGTCATCATGTCCACTTAAGTCATGATAATTTTAGTAGTTTTGATGCAATAAATTAACGATTTATTATCTGAATCACCCTAGCTTTATTTTACCTCACACATATTATGTTGTCTCGTAAATACAATAACTTAAAAGCCATCAGCGATTGGCTGATATTTGAAGATGATGAAGATAAAGGTATTTGAAATTAATTTTAAAATATTTTTTATTTAATTTTATTTACCCTTTTCAGATCGTCAAAAATTATTTGTCCATTTCACATAAAGCTGTAGCGATCAGAATTCATATTCACTGCCATCTCAGTCGGCATCGACGCTAGCGACAACGCTGCCGGCTGCTGCTACAAGTCTGGTTTAAGCATTCACTGCCAAGCAGTCTCTCCAGTTTTATCGTTTCACAACGGCGGTCTTGCCGGCCCACGCGTGCCGAACAAGACCACCAACTCGCTTCATTTCAGTTCATAATACACGCGCACCTTCTACATCTTCATTCATACCTTTCATTATATCTATCTTCATTGTTATATCCATCACAATAAACAGCTCAACACGCCTAATCACATTTCATTCGTTTAACCACCGTCCTAACCCCCAAAAACCGGTACTAAAATTACCCATGTTATACAACGTAACCCTTCCTGTTTATAACTCAATTAGTTTTATTTACTTTAGTTGAGATTCATCCCAATACTGTGTACACGTGTTGAGATTTTGATCTGGAGATAAACTCAGAGATCAGCTTGATAAAAGACAAAAACTCAAACTAGTGTAGATGAGAGAGAGATTTGACACATACACACAAACGTTACCTAAAACCACCATGTATCCGTACAACTGTCTATTCTGAAAAGTTAACATAAGTCATTAAACCCTAATAATATAAGGCATTAAAACATTTATTCAGTTTTAACTGCTGCTGGGGAGATTCAAAATCATACAATTGACAAAGGATGATGGGCGTGAAGTAAGGTGCGAGTCTCTTAGACATGATGTGTACACGGGAACTATGAAAGCTGAAAGTTGTCTTCAAAGAATCTCATAGGACCAAAATACAGTAATAATTCATCTCAGAGATTGACTCGAGTCGAAAATCTCTTAATAATCTCAGTTGTGGACATGGGCCATAATATTGTCTTAATTGCAAATTTTGTGAAGTTTGTTAGCGTTACAGCAGTAAAGAGTATGATTATTATTTATTTTAAATTAAATGCAATTTATGCTTTCTGATATAAATGAAAATAAAAACTCATTTATTTATTAAAGATGAATTAGTAGTAGTAGGCCCTTAATGTTCTTCACAAAATGGCCCAAGTACACATTACGTGTCTGGTGCATTTTATGATCTTATTCATTTATTTGTATTAACCACAGTGAAGCGTTGTAACAACGGGTCCTTTTAAGCCTCAGCATAGGGATCAGTGAAAATCGGCACGTCGTTTAGATTGTTTGTCTCATGAATTTGTATGGATTTTAATCAGCAGTCTTAATATCTGTTACTTCTCTATACTATTTTATAAAAGCACATAGCACAAGTACCTCACCTAGCGAGAATACTTGGACCAGGCCTTGGCTTTGTTAGAAATTGTTTACTGAGGGAGAAAAAATCTAAACAAACGTTGAACTAAACTATACATGTAAATAATAATTCCAGCTGCGATGAGCCGTGCCGAGAAGCTTGCTCTCCGTGTCAGAAGATATGTGAAGTGCGCTGCAAACACTCTCTATGTCGTCTTCCGTGTGGTGTACCGTGTTCTATGTGCAAGGTTAGCTTATCAACTATTCATTCCTAACATATTGTAGCGGAATCTTGCTCTTCTTTTTTAACAGCCTTTATAGGACTCAAAAGTTCATGATCGCATCCTATCATGAAGTCACTATAGAGCATCATCCGTCCCTCGACATCGCCATTATGGTTCAGTCTACTGGGCACTCTCTTTTTATTCAATAATTGGTCCGGGTTTCAAGACCCTATTTTTTTGCGCTGGTCATTTGCCATTGTCTAGTTGACTACTTGTTTTTTGTAACTATTTCATGATGTTTAACATTTTACGTGGATGGTGTATCAGCCCTTAAACTTGATTGGTCAATTGACAATTGTCAAGCAGAATAGTTGAGTAAAATTCAAGAATGCTGGCATTCATTGCTCATTGTATCATACTTAGTCCCATTCAAAATGTCAGATTTAATATCAATTCTAGATAGTCTTAAGGTATACAATTATGTTTATATACTCCTTCTGCAGCATACCTGTCCGCGACAATGCAAGCATGGAAAATGCACCAAGTACTGTGGTGAGGAGTGCAATATTGTCCAGTGCACTGAAGCATGCAGCGAGCTTCTTCCCTGCGGACATGCCTGTCGGGGTCTGTGCGGAGAACAGTGCCCGCCGATATGTAAAATCTGCAAACCAGATCAATTTCCTGAGATATTTTTTGGCGCAGAAGATGATGAAGATGCAATGTAAGCTACAATGAATTTATTAAAATAATTTTAAATGTATATATTACGAACAATAAATCTTTAATATTAAAATCTGTGCAAATGATATCTCCCTCAGTATGGTATCCATTGTAGTAATATTTTTACTTCGGAAAATGCGCTTCCCCGGATAAGAAAGAGGTCCAGGTTCGAATCCCGGTAGCAAATAATTTTTTAAATATGAATTAAATATATTAATTATAAAGATATACATATAAAATCAATTTTATCGAAAAATATTGTTGTTGCGCTAAAATTGTCGCTAAAAATAATGCCGCTGTAGCTTAGTTGGATAAAGCACCTCCCCCGGTTAGGGAAGAGATCCAGGTTCGAATCCCGGTAGCGCAACAACAATATTTTTCGATAAAATTGATTTTATATGTATATCTTTATAATTAATATATTTAATTCATATTTAAAATATCACAGACCTATGTTCTGAATAATTACAACTTCACAATAAGAATGTGTTTTCCTAATAAAAAAAATAAAAAATAAAAAAATTTAATAGATAGATTTTTTCTATATATCTTTCTAGTTGATTAATTTAATTTGTATTAATGAAAATGCAACTTCACAACAAAAATGTGTTCTCCTTAATTTTCTAAACATTGTACTTTAACCTCTCGGCCGCTAAACAAATGTACTCCAAGTATACCTCCCTACGCGGGCCTCTTTTCGAAAGCCGTGTACAGTAAAACCGCGATATAACGAACCCCGATATAGCGAAAAATGACGTATATCGAAAAAAAAATCGAAATTTAGTCCCTAAAACCAATTTTTCATACAAAAATGCATATATATAACGAAATCCCGTTAATATTTATAACGAAATCATTTTTGTCCCGTACGAAAAAATGCCAATACATTTACGTAAATTTATAACGAAATAAAAAAATGATAAAAGATGAAAATATTATTTCGCACTTACAAAGCCGCGCCGCTGCATCTGCCGTATGCGAACGGTTTAATGGCCTTTTTGGCGTCAAATTTTGGCAATTCAAACTTTTTCTTGGGTTCATAGTAGGTTCATAGTCCCATAAAACCATTTGACATAATTCTTGCGGCGTTCACTTGGACATGTTTTACGTACGCATACGCCTCTAATATGTATTGCAATCCCAGACCCAGACAGCTGGAAAATACAAAAATTAACAGGAATACGCAGAATGTTGCAGTATGTACTTATTGGGAATATCAGTCTCAGTGTAAGGTCTGTAGAGTTAAGTTTGTTCCGTTTTTAACGCGATTATTGCATGACCGAACTGAATATTTACATAAATTCATTTTCGTTTGACAATTGTTTTCGTGTGAACTCGTCAATAATACAAATAATTCTTTAAAATACTTTATGGACTATTTTTTGTGTTTCTATTAACTATTGTTTTCGTGTGTTTACTGCTATGCATACTAGTGTAGTGTAATTTATTATTTAAAGTACATTTCATAATATTTTGTGAAACCTTAAAATGGCTTCAGTACGTGATAATTCCCGCAAAACTTTAACCATGGCACAAAAAATAATGATATTGAAAGACATCGACAACAAAGTGGACAGTAAAGGCAAGATAGCCGTAAAATATGGTATTCCGGTTTCGTCTCTCTCCACAATTTTAAAAAATCGGAAGAAGATTGAAGATGCGTTTGATAGATGTAAGGCGAGCGGTTCCCAACAGCGTGTACGGCCTGCCAAATATGAAGAATTGGAAGAAAAACTGTTCGAGTATTTCTCCCAAATCCGATCAGCGAATATATCTACTTCTGGTTTAATGCTTATTGAGAAAGCAAAGTCGTTGGCTCATCAGATGGGAATTGATTTTAAGGCATCTAATGGGTGGTTAGATCGCTTTAAAAAGCGACACAACATTGTTTGCCTCGCGGTTTGTGGCGATTCCGAAGAAGAAGTTTCGAGCTGGATAACAAACAATCGGCATATTTGGGAGAAATACGACGCAAAAAATGTTTATAACATAGATGAAACTGGTGTGTTTTATAACATGATGCCAGATCGGACACTAGCTCTTAAAGGAGAGAGATGTCATGGAGGAAAACGTAGTAAGGAACGCCTGACGGCCGCGTTATGTACAAATATGGACGGATCCGATAAAGTAAAGATCACAGTCATCGGAAAATATAAAAAACCACGATGCTTTAGAGGCCTTACTTTTAGCAGTTTTCCCGCTGTTACTTATTGCCATAATAAAAAAGCGTGGATGACGCGGGAAATATTTAAGAGCTTTGCTATTACGATGCAGAGAAAAATGGCAGCACAAGATCGTAAAATATTGATGATTTTGGATAATTGTTCAGCACATTACGCACCGGAAATTGTTGCGCCAAATATAGAATTTCTGTTCCTACCTCCTAATACTACGAGTGCTCTCCAACCGCTAGATCAGGGAATAATACAGAACTTCAAAAGCCATTACAGAAAAAGTTTATTGCATTCCTGTATTATACAGGTAAACAATGGCTGTTCTGTAGAAAACTTAAGAAAATGGACGGTATTGGATGCATGTCGAGCTATGAGTATAGCATGGCAATCGGTAACATCTACAACAATCGCGAATTGTTTTAAAAAGTGCGGGTTTTCTTCGCTGCCCGTAGATGAAATTGACGCCCCTCAAGCGAGTTTAACAACGGGTGAAAGAATTTTGTTGAGATCTACAAGTTACGATGATTTTATTTCTTACGACCATGAAGTGATAACGTCTGCTTTGTATGTTCCCGCGCCTCGCATTACGGTATCTGAGACGAGTGATGAGGACAAAAATGACACATTGAATGAGGAAAGCAATGAAATCTCATTTGCTTCGTTACCGTCAACTTCCGAAGTTTTTCATGCCTTAGATGTTCTCCAACGATACGTATCGGGAAGACCAGAATTACCGGTGGATGCATTTTCCCACTGCGATGCATTGGCTAAAATAATTATACGAGACAGTGAAAGAAATGTTAAAACTAAACAAGGGAAAATAAACGATTATTTTAAGTGAACAATGTTAAAGATCATTTTTAAGTGAACAATTTTATCGATTATATTTTGAAGTGGTTGCAGCCGTTACCGGTAAGTACCTTCGTAATTTATATACGACTCATTTTATAAAAATGCCACGATTCAACTGTAAAATTTTTATTTTTGAATTATTTTTTATGTTTCATGCCCAAAACTATGTTTGAAGCGGCTCTACATTTAAACACAATTAAAATATTTAACCAAACAACTAAAAATATGTATGTATTCAGTTCCCTATGGCCTTCCTCCTCCTTTGTTTGCAGAATTTGCGATCTTTTTTGAAGCCGCGCAACATTTTTTTGCGACGGCGCGTAACATATATGTAGTAGGATATTTTTTTTTTTTTTTTTTTTTTTATTTCGTTATATGTGGGAATTCGTTATAACGAATTTTTATTTTTTGGTCCCTTGGATTTCGTTATATCGCGGTTTTACTGTATTTGGTTGAACACCACTTTTAAAACGACATTTAGACATCCATAAAGGCATCCTGTGTACGATTTATTACTGGATAGGACTTCACAGATAATATTGTTAATATAAACAATCACTTGAGATGTTCAAATCCTTAAGATAATGTAAATATTGACTGAACAAAATAATCAATCTCTGAAAAAGCCGCTGTCTTACGAATATTATCACACGGTCACCAATACAATCACTTTGTTTATACGATCATAGCTATCTCCTTCAACAGGATTGCTGAGCCAATCTTCAATATGCAGTTACGCTGTATTTTTTTTTTAACATTTCTTATGGTTCTTTGAAAATTATGTTCAAAGTCTCATAAAGTCCTTTGGAATACATAAATAAACAAAAAAGCACAGATAGGACTAGAATATGTAAACATTAAGATATCACAAGTCAAGTGCTGATGTGTTAGCTCATGTAATAAATAATACAATAACGTTTGTACTCACCCATTACTAATATTTTTATTCATTATCGTTTTGTAAAGTATCTGAGAGTTTGATAAAATCAAATTGATTATATGGAAAAGCCACCTTTACCCCTTTTTTTGTTTTCTGTAAGCAATTTAAACTACTCAACATCATGTCCACTTTATCCACAGAATCCATACACTTGACACATTTCGGTTTAATAATAGGTTGATTAATGTATTTCGGCTGTCGTTTCCATGGAATCGTCATGAAAGGTTGTTAGAATGTGGAATTCCCTTTTATTGCGCCATTTTAATGCCAAAAGAGGTCCACGATATTTGGTGTCCATTTCACCTTTTTTAATTTACAAAATGTGGCACTACCTTTCCGTGTTTTACGCACTGTACCGCACACAGTATTTTTCTTGTGCATAAAATCAAATAAGTGAGGGCGAATTGACGAAAAGAGTAGATTCACTTTAACTGACATCTTCATTAATTATTTCATCTTGCTCATCTTCACTTACATATTTCTAAATCGGAGTCCACATCTAAAAATGTTTCTAATATTTCTTTCTCCGCAAGTCTACGGCCCACCATTTTCGTGTAAATGCGGTAGTAAATTTGTAAATATTGACTATTAAAATTTGCATATTTAACATACGAACCATACCCCGATCGATGTTGTATCGCAAGTTTAATTGAATAGCAATAGTAATTTTCTTACGATTGTTTTGGAAAACTGAGAATCATTAATTGAAAATTTAATAAATATCTTTCTGTAAAAATAACTAAAATAAACGGTATTCGTTTTGTTATAAAAAATGTTAAAAGTGTGTTGATGGTTTTGACATTTCCTTTTATAATTTGAATAGTGAGAGATGGCGACTTGGCAACGTGGCACTATGCAAAAAGTTTGAAATACCGAAAAGCGGAGCAGTTTTTAATAAATGCGAGTAGCTGACAGATATAGGTTAACTGTAGAGGTTATTGTGAATGAAAAATCAATTTTTATAACAAATGAAATACTTATGACTACTCAATATTAATAAGTATCATATTAACATAATAAATAATTATTGGTTCTAAAATATAATTTCATCATCATAATCATAAAGAATTTTATTTTTAACATCAAACAAACATAAAATCATAGCAATATATATTTTTTTTTAGACACTGGTACTTTCTTATTACTTTTTTTTTTGGTTTTTAACTTTTTATCTTTTGCGAATTTAGATTTTTTAAGAAGTCTAAGATTTCGTTATAATACATTTATTTTTAGTTATCCGCACTTTTTTATCATCTAATTTTTTGGTAAAAAATTGCTCAATAGCATTTTCACCGCCTTTGTAGATTTTTTTTAAATGATCACATGAAATGCCATTTAAAGCTAGTTTTTTTTTTTTTTACACATATTGATAGAAATAATATCCTTTAATTCTGCCAACATTCGTAATTTACTTTAGCTCTGTCCGACTTAGATAATTCTTGCAAATAATACTCGCATTTTTTGTAAGAGTTAAATAAATCACTTCTTAATTTTAATGTGTTAATCAAATTTTGTAGTTCTCATCTGGAATTTCACATTGAGCTGTTTTATGAAGTGTTTTTAGAATTTTTTGTTTTTTAGCTTCAGACATACTTGCTAAGGCTTTAGCTATTTTGTCACCAGTCTTTTTTTTAACGAATCTACCATTTTTAAACGCAAACTCATTATTAATAAACTATTCGCAATCTCTAATATAAAAGTAACCTCCAAAAAATTTTCAAAACATCGACAGCACACGTCTCCAGCGTAGGAATATTCAAAGTAAGAATACCATGTTGCCAGATCGGAGAAACGACGCAATGAGAATATTTTTGAACTTTACGCAAGTGAGCGGAAGCGAAAAAGTACACCTGTACCTCAACTATTTTTTATTCTATTCGTAGTAGTTTACATACGGATGAATCTTCTTGAAGGTTGAGTACGACTGCTCTTTGGGAACGTCCTTAAAAGTATATGATCGAAATTAGATTGAGAGAGTGGCTACTACTTGTACGTGAATTTTAATTTATTGGGTATTTAACTTATCAATATTTTGTCACATTCACAGCTAAAATGCCGCCCTTTAGATTTGCCACCTCAGACAAATGTCCGGGTTGTCCGCCCCTAGAGCGGACCCTGCCAAGTGTCAACTACCGAAAGAAGTTAAAAGAAACTTCAAATATCAAAAACATTCAAAAGTTTTGAGTTATGAATTGCCTCTATTATGATTTCATTACAAATTGTTCTGACTAGGGAAGGTGTAGAGGGGGAAAACATAGGTATTCAGATGATCAATAAACAGCAAAATCACTCAAATAATATTTATAGTCAAATGTTCCACCGAGGTGACAGTGAACATTTTAACCATTCCGGGGAGCAATTCAAATATGGGTCTCATTTGAGTAAAATTATGAAATACGAGTCAATAAAAAAATTCATGATTTATAGACACTCCAGATTATTTGCGTATTAGCGCTTGTGGAAACTGAAATAATGATCATAGCCAGAAAAGAATGAGGAAGATTAAATATATTATCTTGCTCATTCAATTTATTAGGGACTAAACAATAATTTAACAAAGGAAACTGTACAATTCTCAAATTTGTTTAGCTACAGAATATTAACAAATCTTCAGTAAAAAATATGTGCAAATATTATTGTCCTCTTAACCAGTTTATCCAATTTTATTTGCAGGTTTATCAAATTAATAGACTGTCCTCATGTGCTAGAAGTGACCAGCCTAGACAAGTGGATGCATCAAGATCCTGATGGTAAAATTTCTGTTCAATCATGTCCACATTGCAAGACTCCCATCATCAACACGCCCCGTTATTCTAATCATGTAAAGCAGGCACAAAGGAACATAGAAGCTGCAAAGAAAAAACTTTTTGGAGATTTACAAGAAAATACGAATAAACTTGTTAGCCTAATCAAAAACATTACACAGCTTAGCGCGAAGACAAAGACGAAAACATCAAAACGTGAAGGTTTGTTACATATCTATCATCTATCCTCGGTAATCTCTTTTTTTTTTACTGTCTGAGACCGTATGACATAGAATAACAATGCTCAGAAAAAGCACAGTACAGTAAAACCAATTTATTCGAAATTCAACACACCGTAGTTCCTCGATTATATAACAGACAAAGTCATAGAATCACAATAAAAATGATTTTAAAATAGGCATATTATTTATGTACTATCACCATCAGATTATGAAATTTCTTCAGATTCAGTGTTTGATTTTTCTGAATCACTTTTCCACTCAGTTTGATGATGATGATTCATTTGACTGCGGAGTTTTACAGTGATTGAAAGACACCATTGATTATAAAACGCACCCTGAATTCAGAGACATCAAAATAGGAAAAATATGAGTATTATAATCGAGGAAATACAGCAATTCAAAAATACTAATACCAAAATATCAATTTTATAATTAAAATACATGCATGCATTTCGGACACAAATCAAATATGTAACTGTGTTATAATTCAAAAATAATATCTTATTCACTCCGTACTGGCTGGAATCAAAATGTAACTGACAAGTACTTTCCTTTTGAAAAGTGCGTAATTAGCACGTGCAATGCATTTGCCATCGATATGCATGTGTGACAACCATAAAATTGTTGATTTTCTTGCATTCGATTCAAGTTTTAAACATAACTCGTGTTGGAAGTATTTTCCACCATTTTTCATATTGATATATTGTAATATGGGATGAAATAAAAATGTGTGTTGTCATTTGAATTAATCAATCGAAAATTAAATCATGTATTAAATATGTTTACTTTGTTCAAAAAAACATTGTTTTCCCTTAAAATCAGTAAAAAGACATCTAATTTATAAAATTTACTACTAATCTTGTGAATAAGTTCAATATTCATTTAAACCGAGGGTAAAATATGTGTGAAAACATATATTTTTGGCATTTTTTAATGAAAATTTCGAGATCGCGAACTAGACGTCATTACGGCCCCTGTCGATCGGCGATTTGAAGTTAATAAAGAAAATAAAAAATACATATTATCAGGATCGTTATAAATATTATTTAGTAAGAAATTATTGCATTTTTTAAAACAAACTTGATTTTAAATAGTAGCTGAAGCCTCAAAGCACGTGAGTAAATACAATGTATTATTTTAAAACATATTTTCACTAAAATAAAGTATTTTAAAAATGTCGAAAATTGATCATATGTACTACAAATTGAATGGTTTATAACACTATTAATTTTTAACATTTTTCTAATTTGGTTCAAGGCAGATTTGTCTCCGTAATCTTGGCTTCAAAATTATAAGAAAATATATTTTGTTTATACAATAATTTAACATATTAAGGCGCGATAATAATTGAAATTTTCGCGTTTTTTTTACAAAAATGTGGGTTTCTATTATTCATTTATATCAAAAGTTATTCAATAGATTTTACTTTTTTTTTTAACTATTACTTAGATTGGACCTTTACATTCATATAAAATTAATAAACTGAATGTTATTTGCCATAATAAAGACAACACAAGCATCAAAAGAAAGACGATACAGACATTATAAGAAAGACCGCGACCAATAGATGCATTTTCCGCGTGCAACGAAATTGAGTTAATACGCTAAATTAATACATAAACAAAATATATTTTCTATAATCTTGAAGCCAAGATTACAGAGACAAATCTATACAAAATATTAAAAATTAATAGAGTTTGTAAACCGATCAATTTTCGACGTTTTTAAAATACTTTGTTTTAGTAAAAACATACGTTTTTAAATAATATATTATATTTACTCACATGCTTTGAGGCTTCAGCTACTATTTAAAACTAAGTTTTATATCAGAAACACAATAATCAGTTTTTAAGTAATGTGTTTTCAGTTTTATGAAATACGATCATTTTAATTATCTCTCGAAGTTTTAACACGCCGTTCGAATCGGTCACGGTGGTCGTGAAATCCGCGATACGTTAGATTTTCATTAAATTTGCCTATAAAACACTCTTTAATACAAATTTTTACTACAATGTGAATGAATATTATATTTATTTTCCATACCAATTGCTTATTTTTGTAAATTATATGGTTTTGAGCTGTTTTTATACGAAAATAGATTATAATTTTGACATTTCAATTTTAAACATGCATTCAATTTCACGTCACACCTTTACTGACATCTTCCAATATGACAGCGCATGCGCTGTCACATTCTAAAATGACAACGTCGTATATTTTTTTATGCCATGTTGTTGTTCTTTGGTAGGCTAGGCAGTATGTTGTATAGTCTTCTTTATGTCACATAGCGTCTATGCAATACGGCAAAGTTAATGAATTTACTGCACTTCGGCAATTAGAACTTCAAGAAAACATTACAGTTGATAGTACACATCATTTTTTGGGGGTAACTCTGGATGGTTCTTCTGATAATGATTATGGGAATAAAATGCCCGTCATCTGCTTCAAGTATGACTGTTGATAAAGCTATAGAAAAGTGATAAGTAACATTTTGAAAATTAGACAAAAATTAAATAATGAACATTAATAAAAATCATGATTGGGGTATTACCAAGTTCAAGGACAATTGCACGTTAATAATAAAAATATGTGTCTTTTTAGAGTTTGGACAGGTATAAATTTTAAAATTAAAACCGAAAACATCTATCGAGATGATAATTTTTGGCAGGAAAAATTTTTTACAAAACTTGAATCGTTTTACATGGATTGCATGGTCTCAGAATTATTTGACCAAAGAAAAACGAGGTCCATGGATATCAACGACCCGCAATATATAATTAAAGCCATAGAAAATAAAGCTCAGAAAAGCAAAATTTTAAGGAAAAGGATAGAAAAATTACTTTAATCATTTGTCACATCTGATTTTTCAAACGCTTTTTTTAAAATAAATAATGAATACATGTCACATTGATATTCTCTGTATATTTAAAATTAAGCTAAGTGCTTGTGCCACGAACAACTGGTGGTCTTCCGGAACGAGGCTTTATTTTTAATTTCAGACATTAATAGACTGATTTAGAAATAGAATTTACAGAGAAGTAATATTGATTGAGAGAGAAAGGATATCATGGGAAGACAGGTTTTTATATACCTACTGGGGATTCTTTCCTGTCATTCTTCATAGTGTAAACATAACGATTTTTAGGTGAGAACTTAAACAAATTATTTAATTTTCACTTGATAATTTCAAATGGCAACACAAATTATGAATGCTCAAGAAATTGCTATTTTCTGATAGCATATTACCTAGGAATTTAAGAGAACCAACAATTGTATACTTGTCCTTTTCTATTGATACCTTTCACTCTAGCAATAAAATAACACATTTTTATTTTTACTTGATATTGTAAAAGAATTAACTATTAGCCTCATCTTGAAAGGGTATGCAAAATGCAAAAAATATCTCAAAATTTCAGTTTTATAAATTACAATTCACTCTTGGTATGTATAGTCACCAGAATAACAAAAAAAAAAAACCTCTCATCTAAGGATGGCAGTCAAAGCGCAACTAACTGTTAAAAATGGTAAATGAAAAAAACTATATTCTCTTTTGGTACACCTATTACTTAGTGATTTTGTAAATCTTTTATTTTTCAGTACTGCTGGAATGGTTTCAGCAGCTAAGGATACTAATGGAAAAAGTAAACAAGAATGCTACACCAAAAAAAAAACAAGTGCTACGGTTGAGCTCTCTCGAAATAAATAAGCTCACACTAAACTTTGAAATGTTAGAAAAACTTTATGATGTTTATGAGTCGACACAGGTATCTAATTCTGTGTTTATAGATCATCAGATGAAAACAATTTTAAATGCTGTTAAACAGGGTGGGAATAATGTTTCTCAGCAGCGGTCTCAAGATTTAAACAATGAAATATCGAGGTTAGAAAGGATGGTTGATATTATCTACATCGAAGAACAGTCACGAATCATCAAGATTGAAAATAAATCTGATATTGATGATTTAAAAACAATAATTATTTCTTCGTTAGAACCATTTGATGAGAAAACAAATAAAACTGTTCTCCAGAAACTGAATAATATACGGAAGCATCTTTCTTTATCATCTTTAACAGAAGTAGAAAGATACATGATTGTTCGCACCATGAATTTCAAACAGGGCCATTGGTACATGTGCCCAAACGGGCATCCGTATTGTATTGCGAATTGTGGGGGAGCAGTAATGAGAAGCATATGTCCAGAGTGTAAGGAGGAGATTGGTGGAGAAAAACATACATTAGTCAGTACCAATCGAGTGGCAACATTTATGGATGGAGCAATACAAGGTGCCTGGGCTCAAGCAGCCGACATGCGGAACTATGATTTAAATCATTAGTTTAAATGTGACATGGCGGTACTTTCTTGTAATATAATCTCTTCAATGGTTTAAAAACTAATCATAAGTAGCAGAAAATGGTCACTGAGAAATGTGTAAATGTCTGTCCAACCCAGGTATCCTTCTTGGAATATTATTAATAAAAAGAGTGGATCACTTTCAGAGAGGAAAAGTTTATTTCACAATAGTACAGTAGTCCCTGGCTATTTCCAGTTTCGGTGTGGATTTGGATATTTTTGGTTGACGATTTTATAAAATGAAATTTACGCAAAAGATTTCAGAATATTTTTTTTAGAAAGGGGCCAAATTCGATAATACCAAATGTGTATGGGTCAGAATCTTTTCTTGCTCCATATAACATCAATGTTTGCATCTTTAAGTACTTAATATTTTTGTATAGTCTTTTGTTTGCCCTCAATTGATTTTTACCCAGGCCTTATGATAGGGCACTTTTGGAATTGTCCGTTTTCCTGGAAACAATTCTGAAACTTGACTTATTCTTAAATACATTTGATAATAATTTAATTCTCTGAAAATATTCATTTGGAAATCCATGCGCTATTCATACTTATTTTATTATTATGTTGGCTTTTTCATTCTTATATTGTATTGTAATTTTTCTATAGACAAACTTTAATTGAGCGGTGTGACAAGAGTGTAATTGTACTTATTTATGTAACAATCAACTCTATTCTATTCTTAAAACACTTCATCTTCTTGAAAAAAAGCTGTTTGTATTTTGTATATTTATGAAAGATACCTACAGTATATTTGTAAAATTTAGATGTAGTATTTTGTATTCTTCATGTACGAGATGTTCTCTTAACCTGATTTATATTGACAATTAACAACAACCTATGATTAATTTTGTTAACTCAGTATGGTACGTTTTTCATAAATGAGCCTACAAACTTTCATTGAACCTGCTGAAATTTCCAATTTATTTTATCTAATAAAATCTTTTTTTTCGCACTAAGGTGCCAATTCTTGCAATACAATCATCATTGTTTTAAATCTTATTATTTTGCTGTAAAACCTTTTCACAATTCGGATGACAGGGGATCACACAACCAGTGCATTTTGAAAATCATTTTTTAACGAGTTCCCAACAGTTTTATCAATATGCGACCTTCTTAACACCTCGTCTACTCTATGGATTAGAACAAACCCCTTCCGTTGAACAAAAGCATTTATATATAACACTGATCATGAATACATTACATTCCTGTCATTACATTTCAGGTGGCATAAATTTGCAGCGAAATGGACCTGCTTCTAATGTTAATATTTAAATTAATGTTTTAAGTTTTTTTTTTAACTTTTCCATCTAATGTAGTTTGATTAACATTAACCATTTGCACTTAATTTTTTTTTGTATTTGTATACTGCCAACTCGAAGCATTTAAAAAAAAATAATGAATATATTAAAAAACTTTAATTTTATTCGGCTTCGAAAATGGGTATATATTGAATAGAATAAACATAAAATATTATTTTAAGTTTTTCTTTGTATGGTATTTTACATAACAATCCCTACTGTTATTAAACAAATAAAAAAAATCTGATTCTCATTGTGTTGACATATAGCTATTTTAGAGAAAAATTAATTATCAAATTTGATCGATGGTGTAGTGGTACTCGTAGTGAGTCCACATATTAACATATATACAACTTTCAAAAAAAATATAGATGCGGAGATTGATGAGGTGAGAATGGTGAACATTACATTTATATAAAGTGATCACTTAAGCCATGTAATTAGCCCATACTTCTATATATTTTCCATTAAATACAATAAAAATAGCTTCGTCTCTATGATATATCTGATATTTGTTTAATAACAGTTCTTTTGTAGGTAGAAATCCAGTAATTGTGTGTTCTTAGACATATTCAAATATTACTCAACTATCTCAGGATTTTAATTGTTTTCATTTTGTTTTTTTTTTAAATTTATTGTCAACAATTTAATTATGTAAGAAAATAAAACGCTTTAATAATTTAAAAGAGTTTTTATTTATTTATATTGTGTAGGTATGATACAAGTCCTTTTTAATTAATGAGCTAAAAAAAATAGTGCTTTAAACCACAATTAATATAGTACCAATAAAATATAGTGTAGTGACTTTTCCAATTTGACTGCACCAGTGTGGTGCCTTTGGAAATACTATCACAGATTCCCTTGGGTTATTTCCTTACTTTGTATACTCAAGTTGCTTGTAGTGAAACTCAGTATGATACGTGTAACACTTTGTTTATTACAATAATATATTTACAGTAATGTAAAATAGATCTGTTCCCCAGTGACAACCTCTTATATCCCATGACCCCCAACATTCGTTTCACACACACATACGAAAGTGACAGTTCTCACATAATTTCCTTGAATATTTCACAAAAAAATGTAAATTTTATATTTATCATAAACATTGTATCGACAAAGCGTTTAGCTTAGTTTGAAAATAGTAAGAATATTGATGTGACATGTATTCCTTGTACGCATTTCTATTTAAAAAAACAAAATTATACTTTAAGGGGTGGGAAAGGGGGATGGGAGTGGTTTCTCAAAATCTTTAAATTTTGTTATTTAAATCATTTAATACTTGTGATTATTCAATGTTGTACGCGACGTTGCTGTACTGTATTTTCTCTCTGTTTGTTTAAGCTCAAAAAGATCTGACAAGATCGTGGTTCGTTTGAGTCGCACGCATTTTTAAAATCATGTAAAAAATACACCGAAATGTCATCTTTAAAATAAATTAAGTATATGTTATAGTTTATTAACGTCGTTTTTTATAAACCCACTCAATTTTATATGAAAATATATATTTGACTATATATAACTGGTTCAAAGAACAGGCGACTTGAAAATTGTTTTCATTCGTTTTTGAAGAAGTGAAGAGACGATAAATATAATCACACGCCTGTGGCGAGGCAACGGAGAGACGGGGATAGTTTGTAAATCTTATTAAGATAGACATAATTAACGCTGTTAGAAGCCACAATAATCGAAAATAAGAAAAAAATGGATTGTAAAAACATTGTATTATTTTAACATTCCGTAAGATTGTGAGGCAAGCTTTATGTTGATCTTCAGTATTTTCACTTTAAAACTGGCTTTATTCTGGCCACCTAAAGAGCAATATCTGTGAAATTTGTCCGATTACATTTTGAAAACAGTAAAAAACTAAAGACACGGTCATCATTGTGGCCATTGTTACATGTTTATTATGAAAATGACAGGTTCAACTTTGTTAAAAATAGGTTCCATTAATTAATAAAATGCATCACAGCAGCCTTGGCCTAGATGATCTTACGAATCCTCAATTTGAAGCTTATTTTATTACATATTCATCTTCACAAAATTAACTTAATATAAGAATTGGGTGTTAAAACATTGACTAAGAAATAACACACTGATTGAAGACTCTATGTAGCCACAGGATAGCTAATGGACCATCAGTCTGACATACTCCGCAGCAATCACCCATTTTCCATATACTTTATTGCACTCGCATTGTTTTCGTTATTCATACTTACATCGGTAAATTCCTCACTTACATTCTCTTCACTTTCACACCTGGAAATATTTCGTCCATCTTGTCCACATTCATTAACATTTCTCCATTTCTTGACTTCATTGCATACATATTATATACCTTATTCAGTGCCACATTGAGATTTTTTGACATTATATCTGAAATTGTCATTTTCATACCTTCCTCCCTTTTCTTTCTCTCACACCAGATATGACTCTTTCTTTACAAGTGTTGTATATATCTTTTGCTTTTGTGTATGTATTGATCTCAATTTCTGACCTCATTATCAATTATATAAATTATTGGAAAATTAGGTATTGTTTAAAGAAGAAAAATATGTTCACCTCTTATATTATCAATGTTGATTTTATTCTTCTTCTTCTTCAGTGATCCCTCATTATGAGAATGAAGTCTGCCATGAGTCCGAGTGTGGCTGAAGAGCTCTGTTCTCGAATCGCACACCCTGCCACATGTTGCGCACGTACATCCGCTGGGCAGGGGGTTCTGAGTGACAGATTTTCCTCCTTTTCTTTCCTCTTTCTCCTTTCGGTAATTGCATCAGCCCTCTTCCGTTTGCAAGTCCTCGATCATGGGTCGCGGTTTTTCAGTGTTGAAGATCTAAGCCACATCTGCTCAGATTTGCCTTCAGGGTGTTTTTGTATCTTTAATATATAACACATATAATTATTCGCATCCATATAGTAGTGTGGGCAATACTATAGCACGATAGACTAACAATTGATTTAAATGGCATATTGATTAATGTAGAGAATAAAAATAATTTTGCAAATGAAAATATCTTAAAATAATTTATTTTGCATTGTATGAAGTAATCCATAAAATATACTATTTTTTAAGAAAATACTTTATTGTACAACTTTATATTTTTTTTAATCACACAGTACCTTATCTATAATATTTCTTCAACATAATCAATTAACATGAGCTTTAAAGATCTGCTATTGTAGTAGTCGTTCACCTCCAGTCCATTTAACCAATGATTTGGGTGGGACATTTTCCATCTTCCACTGAATAGTCCAGACCTTGCTCTGAGCGATTTTGACGTTTTTCTTAAGCTTAAGGAGTTGAATTGAAAACGTCTTGTAGGTGATAACGAATTGCAGCTCGTAGTTAACATTGGTTATATAGACTGGTGGCAGACGACTACAATAACTTGTGAACAGATATGATAAATGCTCAAATGTACATGATTATGTGAAGAAATAGATTAAGAGTGTATTTAAAAAAAATATCAAGCTGTATGATAAAATATTTTCTTGAAGCTAAAAAGACTTCTGAATTATCCTCATAACAACTACACGAACGCCACTTAATAATTGTATGAAAACAACTGCTGCCAAAAAAGTATCAACTATGAATTCCTGCCTGTTAATTACAGCTTAGTTATATGTAATTATTAAAAAGTCTCAAAGTAGTTGACGAAGTAGAAACATCATTACGCAAAAAATATAAGAAAACGCAAAAAAATTAACAGCCTCTAAAATTCAACGCTTTGCCAAAAGAACACGTCTTCGTTATCTTTTATGCATAAATAAATATATGTATCTACTTTGATATAACATCCCTTTTACATCAGCTGCATTGGCTCTGATTCCCTGAAAGAGTTGAATTTAAATTGTGCTGGTTGATGTACAAGGCGACACACAACATGGAGCTTTGTATCCCAGACAATTTGAATGGTAGACGTCAAACTCTCAATTCAGCCTCTACTTCAGCCGCAGAAAGGGTTATAAAACCGACCAACCGTAGCCAGAAGTCTAAATTTAGTGAACGGGCATTTACAGTGGCAGACCCAAACGCGTGGAACTCTTTGCCCTCCGTCATAAGAAACAGTGCATCAGAGACTTTATTTAAGAAGAAACTAAAAACGCACCTTTTCAAAAAATCATTTCTATAAGTGAAAATAATAATTTTTAATTTTAAAAACAAAGATAACTGTTGAACAATAAACAGTTTATGTGTAAAGCGCCCTTGAGGTGAAAGTTTTTTTACAAAAATGGCACTATACAAATTATCCATTATTATTATCGATTGATTGATTTTAAAATACATTTTTACCTGCTTACTTTGTCTGCCTTGAATCTTTTTAGAGTATCCTGTCAGTCACAGCTCCTTTTGCAAATAGCAGCAGATGGATGTTCTAGTATTTTTGATCCTGGCCCCTACAATTTGCATTTGGAGAGGTCGTACAATAATTCCTGTTAAACTTACTCTTACTTTTAAAGGTTATATTAGAATGAAACAAAACAAGTAATATAGATATTTATATATTTGAAAACTCCAATAATGTACAAAAAATACTATTGTAATTAAATTATTTTTATCATGTACTTATAATGCCTGTCAATTAAATATACATTTATAAATTTGTTTGTCAAATGGTGGATGGGTTGTTACAACTGTTGTAATTGACAGATGGTTACATAAAACATGTACTTTGGATGTATTAAACAATCTACTAGGAACAATCACCACTATACTCTGGAGGCCCCTAGAACTAGTTCCGCCTGCCGCAGGACAGACGGCCGCGGCCCCCGAGCTACGCTGAGATCATTCGGGAGACCGCCGCCGCCTCCGCTGCTGAGCCAGCCTCCCTCTGTTGCTCTAGTTCTATTAGGTATTAGGTGATGAAATCTTTATGAAAATACTTGTACTAAATTCTAGCCATACAAAGTCATTTTTTTAGAAAAGGATCGTGTTTTGTATACTTTTTTTTTACCAAAAATAAAAACTATTTAGTTTGTTTTAATATCAGGGCGGTCGCGTAGAAAGGCAATCGAGTTGTAAAAATATAAAATGGCGTGAGGAGCGTGCGGTGCGCCTCTGCTTCAAACCTCACCTCTTCACCACCGTCTCGTGTATATTATATATACATATACATATATATATATATATATATATATATTTTATAAAAAGGAATAAAGTTAACATTTCAAACAACCTATTATGAATAATATTATTAAATCAACCTTCTGGTTATATCGTTAACAACTTTGGTTGTGTATTCTACACGTAAACAAACATATTATTAATAATATGTACAAATATGGTACTAACTGAAAACAAGGTATTCCGACTGAACCATCCAGATCACAAGGGGCTAAATAAATATATACTTAAAGTTTATAACCACACGTGAACCGTTCCACCGCCAACGAGGCCCAGCTCCGAACCGAGTACTACAGTCCACTCGCAAGCTGGCCGTTGAAAATTATATCGCCGACGACGCACATTGTCTGAGGTATGTCGAGTAGAACATATTGTAAAATAATACGCTTCACTAAAATTCAATTACTCTTTTAATTTACAAAAATTAAAGTTCTTTTAAAATAGTACCTATATAAAAACATATTATACAATAAAAAAATAACTACAAGTATAACCGCTTAACAACTAGAATCACATTATCAAACTTGGTTTCAATTCTATAAAATACTATCCTTTATTGTAATCAAAGCCAAATCTGAGGATACGATTCCACTCGGTCCACAGCGGAGTATCTGGCCCTTATCAACAATATTCGTTAAATAAAAAGTTACTTGGTTTCACACGCAATGTATAATTTTCAATGGGCAGCTTTAAATGACAAAACAGATGATTTAGAAAGAGATAACTTTAAATAGAAATGCAACATCACTCTGAGCACCAGGGGTACTTGAGGGGCTCGCCTGCGTCACCTACACCCACCCAACCACCTACAGAGACCATTACTTAATTTTTTGTTTAAATGTATTGTATTTTATAGGGGTAAAAAAAGACACATTTTATATCTTGTTCATTGGTTGGATAAATGTGTTGACTATTTTCATATTTTGAGGATATAAATAAATGATTGTTTAGCTTGTCTCTGTAGATTTCCTGAAATAGACAATGTGACTTCCCAACTGCTCTAATAAACTCTTCAAAACATAAGCAAAAACATACACACACATACATATTATATACATTAACATATATGCATATACATCATACTGCTTATATTTTTTATAATTCAATATTAAAAATGATCATCTCATTCCATATTTTGATACAATCATTCAACGGACATTTGACCAACTTTTTAACTTTCCATAAATATATTTTTATAAGTCGTATACATTCTGAAAACAAACAAATTCTGGGCGTTCCTGAATGAGGGAAGCGCAATATACGACCGCTGCTCCGTACGTTGTAAGGGAATCTATTTCGTGTTACCGTAAATATATATTTTTAGGAAATAAAAAAGAAAGGCATCCGGAATACAGCAGTCCCGTTAATGTCTAATTTGTATTTGCGTACACTTGTCAAAGGAAGCTATCTGTCGGAATATTTTCCATGCCATATATATATATTATGATCAACATCACTCGTAAGTGAGGGGCGACTGCGGTTAGGAAAAGTGTAACTTATGTACGTGTAAATACACCTAGTAAGTGAGTTGCAGCCATTGAGGTACTGTGTAGACCGACACTATTATATCATTGCCTAACAACTACGTTTCTTTTGCATCTGCGAATAAATGCATCGGTCGGTGTTCCTTTAGCTGTGAACTTCTGTTAAATTCATTATATATTATATTACATAGCACATAATAAAATTCTCTCCTTAATGTATAATAAAAGCTGGCGATAACGTCCATTTCAGATGTGAGGAATTGTTTTAACTTAGAAAAACTGTCGGCACTTGTTATTAATTACATTCACTTACATATTTACAGATGTCTATAACGCGCGTATTCACAGTTCATTTATAACCACTGCCTGGCATCGGGCGTAATATCATATCACTACTGTTCTGGTCGCAACTATATATGTACAAGTTCACTGCTGTCCCAGAATATCACAAGAGGCTCTCCACATCCTTCGGGACGGCTCACGTCACTCCGACAGCAGCTTCTGGAGGAGAGAGGACTTGTGATCACCTCCCCTGACTTCCTCCATAGTAGTCTGAAATATGATATCTGACATTAATACACCAGTACAGTAGTACAGTATTACGGATTATTTTGTCCACTGTTGCTGAACATAGCCTTGTTTGCCAAATGGATAACTCTGAACTAGTGTGGAGGGATAGACATTGAAGAAAAATTAATACCTCCAACAATACTATTGAGGATCTAGTACAATAATACCTGGATAATGTACAAAACTGAAGATACGAGCACAGACAATTGAGAAATTCAATAATAGATCAATCTGATTATGCGCCCGTACGCTTGCATTAAAATAAATAAATACTGAATCTAACTAAGCATACCCAAAAATTCTGTTACGTATTCACCGGTTTAATTTTCTGGTACATATTATGCAGTCGAATGACAAATTAGTTTTGCATTTTAAATAGTATTTTGGAATTTTTTACTACTCCGGATAATTGAGTCTACTTACATATTGACAAAAAAGTTACACTGGCTTGGGCAGACTTTTGTAAATACATAGCTGCAATTTTAAATATTCTCCTCCGGTTATTGTTATTAAAAGAATAAATAATAATACATATGTCACACAATATAAATAAAGCCATGCACATTACATTAAAACAAGATTAAAATTTGCATGCTAACTTGCTTTAGACTTCATAAAGCAAGCAATTTAAATAATTACAGTGTTGATGCGGCCTTATAAAATAAACATATAGTAACTATAAATAATAATTTCTGCCAGAATTAATCGTTCTACACTACGTGTTAGTACAAAATATAGTAAACTAAGGAACAATATAATAGCAAACATTAAATCATTACTGTTAAATATGCAAACAGGGTTAAATTACACAACTGCATATTACAAACCATACCAGAAGTATCCTTAAATATTCAGTGCACTGCCAATTGCACATGTTGTGCGTTATTAACACATTCCCATCGCGTACTTTTCCGTGACGTAATGCAGGTAAACCATTATTGCTCTAATATATTCATTTGATATCTTATCTACACGATGCAATATGTTATCCAAAGGAAATTATCGAGTTTATTTACATTTTTTCAATTAAAAAGGCTTTTACATAAACAGTATTAATACCTTTCCTGCAGTTAGACGCTAGTCCAGTGAACGGGTATTAATACCCTTCCCGCCGTTAGCGTGTTAATAAAGCTCCCGAGGTTTATCATTTTTGTAATTTTATTAATCTTCAGAAAAGTAAAAAGTCATGCAATATGGCACTACTACTGGGAAAGTGCTGGAATTAAGATACTGCTCCCACAGTTAACATCGCTAACATGTTTACTATCTACTGTCTACTATCTATAAAGGTATTTGGCATAATCTCCACTTTTCCAATGTTGGATTTATTGACCATTGTCAAAATAGGTTACAATTGCTGCTCTGAAGCATACACATATTCACGGGTCTTATCGAAACTGAAGTCACACTTAAGGGCACACGCGCGTCAGCTTTGTGTATGGTATCATCGCCCACAATGCTCGAGATGTCTATAATTCTGCACATTATTATCTTTGATCTTCGTTTTTTATCTTCATTATCATCGTCAACTTATGTCACTTTTAATATAATAACTGAACATTTACATCAAATCCAATGAACGGTCATATTGCGTACAACATTTTCGTTAATGTGTTTATTTGACCATTGTTTTCGTGTGTTTGTTTACCGACATTTATATGTACTAGTATTTCGTAATTTATTCTTTAAAGTACATTTTTTAATATTTTGTGGAACCTTAAAATGGCTTCAGGTCGTGATAATTCCCGCAAAATATTAACCTTCGAAAAAAAACTATGATTCCGAATTTGTCTCTCTATGATTTAAAGAAATATGAAGATCGATTAACCGATGCAAAACTCTCAATGCTTGTAGCGGCTCTACAATTAAACACAGTTAAAATTTGATGTTATTTTATATTTGCATGACATTTTGGAATTTCCAAAAATATCGCTGAATTTTAAGTTATCTTATATTGTTTCGTAAAATGTTGTTAATTTAATTTCTTAATTATTATCAATTTGCTTATCTGTTGAAACAAAACTAAATAGATTATTCAGAGTTTTCTTTATACAGAAAATCCTCCATTGTTTGTAGAATGGCTTATATGTTATATCCCATATTAAACTGTCAATGGGTATCTTGTTTGCGGAACTTATGAACTTTTTTAAAGCCGTGCTACATTTATTTCTACGGCGCGCGTGGAATATTCATATATTAGGAAAAATAAATTTTTTCACTATATATAGGAATTCGTTATTATGAAATTTTATTTTTTGGTCCCTTGGATTTCGCAATAACGAGGTTTTACTGTATATACAACAGATAGAAATTATCCAATATTATTATGAAACCAGACAATTCGATCCAATACAGTTGCTTATAATGAAAACTATTTAACCTTCAAGCGGGCACGCGGCATTCTTTCATAAAATCATAGTTTCACATCGTTGGTACTTCCTATCCTAGTAACCTGTGATAGGTTCATATCATTGAAAAGCAAGATTTTGGAAACAATGGCCATGGTGCAATGACCAGCCTACCAACAAACAATCGATGATAGCCAATGTTTAATTGTTATGCTTTCCACTTTTTGCTAATTTAAAATATTAATATTGAAACTCAAAAAACAAAACACTCAATGACATGCTAAAATGGCAAAAATGCCTGTCTACATTGAACAATATTGTGCTATATGTGTCCGTTTTGTTTCCGTAATGGTAATTTATTAATAAAACTCATAATATATCAGATTTATGAATTGATTGCATGATTTTGTCAGTAACCCCGGAATGCTAGCAGATAACCCTGCAATAACATGTAGAATTATCTGTCAGCCAATCAAATTACGCAGACTTCAAATATACATAAATCATATCATCATACATGGAAGGATTACTACTAATATATTAATCTGATTTTTCTCAATTTTTTTAAGATAAAATAACTATAAAACTATCCTATTACAAACTTTATCCGGATGTATAATAAGCTACACGATAATAACCATTCATCTACAAGTATTTACTCACATGCTTTAAAGCTTCCGCTACTATTTAAAACTAAGTTTTATATCAAAAATACAATAATCAGTTTTTAAATAATTTATTTTCAGTCTTATAAAATACAATAATTTTAATTGTCCATCGAGCTTCGATACTCTATACGGCCATGATGGTCATAGTACCCGCGCTGTCATTGTTTTCATTTAAAAATGCCGAAAATATATGTTTTCACGCATATTTTACCCATGGTATGAATTAATATTGAACTCATTCATAACTAGTAGCAAATTTCTTAAATTAGATGTTTTTATTGCTGATTTTAAGGGAAAACAATGTTTTCCTGAACAAAGTAAACATTTTATGTACGTTATTTTTATATGTCGCAATTAAATATTTCATTTATATATATATATAACACTGTTGCATTTTAAACACAAGCTGTCTGTTTCATAAATAGTATATAATTATGAAACAGACATATCACCAAAACGGCAACTGGGTGTTTTAAATCGATAATATTAAACAAAATAATAAATTGAAGCTGCTATAAAAATTTTAAATTTAGAACATATGTTTAAGCGACCATCTAAATATATGTAGGTACTTTGTCTTATTTCAAAACATATTCATATATATGAATTAGGTTCTTTGAAAAATTGTTTAATTCTCGATAGATTAATTCAAATGACAACACTCATTCCATAATACTAATATGAAAAACTTAGATAAGTCATAGATAAGCCTCTAGACACGAGTTATGTTTGACACTTGTATTGAAAGCGAGAAAATGAATAATTTCATTATTGTCTGATTTATTCAAACCTTCCTCTCTCGCATGATTTACGTAACAAAAAATGTCATTAATTATTTCTCTGGAACTTATAAGAATTTATTTAACTATTAACCTCGTTTTGAAAGCATATCTAATTCGTGTATAATTTCTCAAATTTTAAACAGGAAAAATTAAAGCTCGCCCTTAAAGATAAATAGTGTAACCAACCATAACACTAATATTAACGCAATTCGAGGTTTTGACAATCTCGAAAGAAAAAAAGTATTAAAAACAGAATTTAAAAATGTATTATTCTCATAAAATATACAATAATTAAAGATGATCTTAAATTTTGAAAATGCTGTTAATGTCACTACGGCCACAGTCGACATCGGGTGCAGGATAACATTTCATTATTCCATTAACCTATTTATTTTTCAATTTGGACCCCAGATGAACAGTTCTATAGTTCAAAACATCTGCACCCCGATTCGACAATAATAAAAGTGTATGAATCATTGGTAAACATCAATGAGTTAAGATATGTTTAAAATAATAAAACGTAGTAGAGAAAAGAGATTTAAATCATAATATGCAAGTAGTTGATGAAGCACAATTTGTTATTAAACAAGTAATAGAAAGCGTGATGGGTGAAATAAAGCATGAATGAATAAAATGAGAAAACTTGTAAAGCAACAGTGCATAATTATCCCAAACACAAAAAGCACAATGTGTTATCATACCGGGACACAAAGCTCAGTGTGTTATCATACTGGGACACAAAAAGCACAGTGTGTTATCATACTGGGACACAAAAAGCACAGTGTGTTATCATACTGGGACACAAAGCGCATGTTATCACACTGGACACAAAAAGCGCGCTGCAGACAAGAGAAAGAGTGCGGCGGTGTGTAGACTCACCGGAGTGGTGTTGTGGTGCGCGTCCCAGAGCTTCTGGTTCGAAGGCGTCACCTGCTGCGAGGGAGGAGCCCCGCCCCCCACCACCACTCCCCCTGCTCCACCTGCAGGCACACACACATTCTCACAATCACCCTCCACACGCACACACCCACCCCGACACACCACACTGGCACTGGCTATTTAACAGTGTGCCCACACGTGGTGGGTGACACCTACTGCACTATCCTGTTCTGAATGTAAGAATAAATATTTAGTTTGAGACTATGTGGGTACAAACTACCACGGAAAACTATACATGCCCTCGGGTAAAAATATTAAGATCTGGCGTATTAAGGAAATAAATCATTTTACTTTCGTGTAAGGATACCGGCCAGTGTGAAGGTGGGGTTAACCAAAGCTTTTAAAGACAAAGTCAAATTTTAGATTAGGATTCACTATCTTCTCAATGGAGGCTGGGATTGTTTCATATGTGTATGAGTAATTGTAATGAATACACAATCCGTAACGTCAGAAATCTCTCCACACTGTCTATAACATCTCAACTTGAATTCCTTCACCCAAACCATTGACTAGATTAAAAGATAATAAAACATTCAAATAAAACGAGACTTTGTCTTTCACCATTCTTAAAAATAAATATGTAACTATTTTTTTCTATACACATAAACAATTTGAATGCAGCTTCGAATAGAATTATATAAAAATAACATTTTTAGAATGTTTATAATTTAAGTAAACTGTATCCAAACTGTTTGAATTATTTATTTACAATGTTCCGCACATATGTAGTCACGATGCACAAGTCTCACATAAAATAACATTATAACCTAACACTTCCAGATGGTTGTGAGATGTACTCTACAAAGTATACCAATAAATGTTTCTTAATAAACATGTAAAATTAGTTATTATTCAGTCGGTGACTTTTGTTATACATTAGTGAAGGTTAAATCATTATTTAAACCATTACTGCATTCGATTGTAATGATGATTGTAATGATTATTGGTAACTAATTATTAGTAAATCTTCAAGCAATGACTGGTACACTAGAAAGTAAACCTCCGAAAGTTAAATCTTAGTTACCAATCATCATCATAATCAGTCACATAACGGTTTACCATCACTATTATACATTCTACATTTTGCTTCGCAAAATCTAACAATTAGAAGTATGCAACAAACTGAAAAATTCGTTAGGAATCATGACTTAGTATGTACCGGTTCCCATGGCAACATCCCACAGCTAAAATGTAGCGTGTGTCTGGTTTACAATCATAAATAGATGTTCAATATTGTACTGTAAAAAAATTTGTTCTCCTTTTTTTAAATTCTTATGGAAAGTATCCCTAGTAATTAAGAGTAAAATTTACACATCTTCAGTATTTTCACATAATTTATTACACTGCATATGTACATTACACTACATATGTAGCCATTCTTCAGATAGTTTATCTCCTGCGATTTCATCATATTAATCACCATATTAAAATGAAGTGTATCGCTAATCAGATATTGTTAGCCCATGCAACAGGTGAGTAGTGAATGAACAAGAAATGTAATTATTTTTAGTATTACCATCTCCAACATGTCCATAACTTTTATCATTAGCACATTATCACAAAGAGGTAACACTTAAACAATCAATATTGTGCAAATGTCAGAGAATAATACAAAAAATTCTAAATAAATGACAGTACATAGTACAACATTATTAATTTAAGGGAAAAAAACCATTACATGTTTTAGATGACACATGATCATATTAGCCCTGCATAGGCCCCACCTCATATACAGATCATTGTGTTTTGTTTTGGTCCCTTCAAACATTATCTGTGTTCTTTTGTTTCATGGGAATATTTATTCACAAAGATACTAGAACCTATGTTTTAATTTAATGAACTTTTTTAACACAGTTTCGTGACAAATTTTACCTAGAAAGCCTCTGATAAAACGTATTCTAGTTTAAAAAATGAACGTACAAAAAATATAGAAATGAATAATCATGTTATAACTAGTGCTAATGTAGTTCAATTAATAATAATAATGCAGCTTTTTTCATGGTACATTATCAAAGTTTAAAAAAAAACATAAATTCATAATTTATCAATATTTAGCTTTTTTTTCAATAGCAAAATACTAGTATATAGTTTTATTGTCAATAATTCATTTAACCGGTGCAAATTAGAGTTACAGTGATTAAAAAGAAGAAAAATAATTATATGTATATATATAAATAAAAATGTCAACCTTCTAATATTGACTCCAAGTGGTTATGTAAACATAATAACAGATAATGATGTCATTTAGAAAGCGTCTCGTGACTCACTCACAAAAATACCAATGTCACCCCGGAAAGTACATGAAGTTGAAAAAATAAAAGTCGCATCATTGCACACTTGATATGCTTTGGACTTTTATTTCACATAACTATGAAAAAATAATGTACACGTAATGTAACATTAAAATCTTCCGTGTATATAATTAATTTATTTGTTAAGAATATTGTTGGGTATCTTTTTCACAATGTCTTCTCAATTCTTTGACAATTCTCACAAATTAATGTCCAAGTAACCATTGTGTTATAGTGCACTCTAACAACTAATACAAATTCCCAGAAATGTCAGTGACTCGGTTATGGAGTAAGAGATCCCGCCAAAAATGTACAAAGATAATTTTTGTGAAGATCAAATACCTGATGGTGGCATTTCAAAGGACAGCCCTAGTGACTCCAGGTCAGGGGGCGCAGGGTTGAGGAGGTCGGGAGGCCGTGCGCCCCCTCCCCCTCCACCGGGGCCCGCACCGCCGCCTCCGCTGGTCCTCGCACCCACCACGGCGCGAAGCTCTTGCCGGACATACTCCGAGGTCATACCACCTGCAACACACGGCACGGTCACATGCACAGTTGATCAATGATTTAGGAAAAATTATGGAGAAGGGTAAATGGAAGTTCGTCCAAAACGGTGGTCGGTGTTATACATATTTTTAAAGTAGACGAGGAGATTCCCGATCCTCTTGTTTCCTTATTTGAACACAACTTAATCCACACATTAACTGAATTGTAGGGCTCCCGACATCGCCACCTAGCTGTTTAATTGTGTGTAGTACCAACGTAGTACACAATATGTGATGATAATAAAAAAATATATGTATATATTCCAATGTTTTTTTATTAATTTATTGAAGATCTATGATTCCCTCAAAGTTCATACACTTTTTGATGTTGTCCATTTCTATGATAGTAAACATCAATGAGCGTTAATGGTAAGTCTCCAGTGCCCAATGAGACTAAATATTAACTGGAAGTGTATTTTAAAAACTTTGTCCCGACTCAAGTTGAAAATTAATGTTTGCATTGGTAATTCGTGCACACAATATTAGTTGTAACACTACACGCATTCATGTGAATATTTTTTCGGCAGACATTCACTCCATAATATGTGAGATATTTTTTTCACCATATCTTGATCTTATGATCTTATAACCTCACTAATCAAATTATTCTAGTTAAACTAGGGTAGGTTGTACCCATAATTATTCCAAAGCGTATCCCAATTAAAACTGACTCGGGCAAAAATATAAGTACATGTAATAAAATAATAAACACCAGACAGATGATAAAAATGTTTTTAAAACAGTGTTCTTATAGTTTATTATTATGATTAAATTATATAAGGTACATACAGTAAAACTCCGTTAATTTGTAACTCACGAGACCGAAATTTAAGAAAAAAAATCCAAATTACGAATAATGAGAACAACTTTTTTAAAGGGAACATTATAAGAAATTTTGAAAAACAAGTCAGTTTACGCTTCCGCATTTTTGTGCGCGCTGCCTCTGTCAACATCGTGATTTTCATACTGAAAAACATGGCGACTGTCTATTATTTCAGCTTTTTATGTGTCGAAATGTTAAAAACAGGCTCCTTCAAACGATTCACCAGTGCTTGACGCAACAAAATTATGGACATTTTAATTTGATTAGCAGTCAAACAAACTCACCATTTCCATCAAAATTGGGCAAGAAATTGAAATATTCAAAATTAAATGAAAAACTTTTAAATCTTCATACTTCGTTGAAACTTATTATTTCTCTGCGATTTTTCAAGTTTGAACTTAGAAAAGTATTTAGGATTGAATTTTTCCCGCTGATTTTATCTTTGACATCAATTTTTGTCAGTTTTTAAAATAAGTTACATATTTTCAAATGGTGAAGGATTTACACAAATTATGAGATGTTTGTGTCATTTTAGAAAACGAAACACGAAAAGAAAATAATTATAAAATAGGTTGTGTATTTAAATACAAAGGTTTCAGTTTTTTTATTATATTAAACAAATTGCAACATTTCATAAACAAAAAACCGGATATAAAATCAATAGAACTGTTGCGCACAATTCATTTATAAATTATGAGATCCAATGAAAATTATTTTAATTAGGGATAACAAGGGTGTGAGTAGAAATATATAATTCGCAACATGCCGACAATTATTGTCGAAATAATAACAAATCTTATAAAACACACTACAGAATTTGATATACATAAATATGGTATCACTCAGTTCGGCCACGGTCTTGTGAGTTGCGAAAAGCGTGCCGATCTATTGCGATAAGGAACAGCGCCGTGATTGGCTAGGGGGTGGAGCTAGCTACAGATGTTTACGAAGGAATGATGAATGTGTAAAACACGTGAATATGTGAATTACGTGAACAAATTATTCACTTGGGGAAAAAAAATTGCATACGAACTATGAATTATAAGGTTTTACGAATTATCGGTAGAAATTAGTACGAAATGTTATTTTCGGGGCTAAAATTTTTGAAATAAGTGCGAATTACATGAAAATACGAAATATGGATACATGAATTAATGAAGTTTTACTGTATATGCATATGCATATATTTAAAATATTTAAAACACAATACGTTTCGTGACAAATTAACAATAATGTTTCAAACATGAATATTTTACTACCATCAACATTAAACCGGCTTCATTTGACATTTATTTAATTTTTAGTTCACTTATTGTTGTATACAAATTTTGAGTACTTTTTTTTTTAATTTTAAAAACAGTGATGCATACACGGAATACATGTCACATCAATATTATTACTACATATTTTCAAACTAAGCTTGTGCTATGAAAATAGGACTAACTTGCTGGTCTCCTGGAACGAAACGCGAACCCCCGACCACTAGATCACTACGCCAGCGTCTTAACCACTACACCAACAAGCTACTCTATTGTCTGGTGTAAAAAACCCCCATGAATCAATTTATACTCACACGTCCAAGAGCTGCTTTTTCTTTAATCAAATGAATACATCTCGTAATCCCAATTAACACAAAAATAAATGAAAAGCATATTTTATTTTGTTTAATTCTTCAACCACATACTTCTAAACCTGTAAAATCACATTTTTGACTTCTATACTTTGATTTCTATAATCAGGCAACAATGAGTCATGCACCTCAAATATATTGTACATACATATTACCTTTTTTATCATGAGGCACTGTCTTCATTAATCTAGTTGTAATTGGCTAGATATGCATATTTATTAAATTCATCTAAATAATCCACAAGTATAGATACTGGAGGTTGTACTATCTACAACATCAACTCTTGATATAATGAAGAATTAAACACAATTTGGTTTTAGGGTACGGGTATAGACACAAATAAAAGATTATAACATGTAGTTTTACCACGTTGGTAAGAATGATAATGGATAGATTTGTGAGGTGTTAGGACATTATTAACATGGGGGGAAGTGTTAGACACAACACAAAGTGCTCTACCATTATATTAGCCATACGAACACAAATGCCGCAAACATCATAAAAGCATTTATTACAAAAATAAATATAACTAGTAATGTAAAATAAATTAAAACACAAACATTTATAAAATAGCAGAATTGTACACATGAAAATAAGCATATTTGTTTATAATACAGCTATTTACTACAAAGGTTCACAAATATATCAACATTATTGACAATCTTCATTTTTCACAGTCGTTTCGTACAAGTCTGAATTTTCCAATTGTTTTTTATACACTCTCAAAGCATTCCTGTATTTTAACATTAGCAATCTCATTTTCAAAAGATCAGTGTGAAGAATGAATGAAAACAGTTGACAAGCAATTTAGAATTTTTGCCACGCATTATAAATGAATATAATGATAATATTTCAATATTGTCTGTTATTAACGTCAAGTATTGCTATGCAAATGAGGTGTATTGTCATCTTAGCATTAGTGCAAGTGCAAAAGCAATTTTAGCAATGAACCACTGTGAAAAGAGGAGGTACGAGTGACGGACAGTCATCTTGCACTAATGCCGTTATGGTTAATACTGCACGTGATGAAGTGGGAAGACACACACACATGGATGGGTGAGAAAGATAGACAGAATGATGGTAGATGCCCCTGATGATGATGGTATATGATGAGACATAGAACAGTGCCCAGCGCACACACACACACAGCCCCTGTACTTACTCATGTGATTGTTGGCGTGGTGGTGGTGCTGGTGGGGGTGGTGGGGATGGAGGTGCGGAGGGGGGGGGAGGAACACCTGCTCCGGGGGGTAGCCCCCCCCTCCCGCCTCGCCGGCCGCTCCGCCGCCCACATAGTAGCCGCCCCCCACTCCACTACTGCCCACTTGCCACATGTATTCTCAACATTATTACTTGCTCACGCACACTGATAACGCTCTCGCACAATACACACATTGTTCGGTCACTACGGAGGAAAACTTACCAGACGCGCCCTCATTAGGCAGAAGAAAATATATTTAAAATTTTAATTCAATCAGTATCTGTTACTTTCAGCTGAACAGTCAAATAAATAAATTAGTTTCCTGGTGATTTGGTTTCTCCTTCATTGTAACCGACCACAACCTGTAACACTCTCGTAGAAAAAAGGAGAGAAAGAAAAGATTTCCTCACTGCATGTCTCACAATTAGATTTTATACTAGATTACAATAATTTTATTTATACATTACTAATTAAAACTAAATTCTAAAAAATACACCAGCTCCATAAACGCATGAATAATTGTAATAATTTTTTACATATAAAAGTAGCCTTACATAAAAAATAACATTAGAATTATATAAATCGATATAAATATATATAAATCTAACCATTCTTAATTTTTCTTTAGCAAAATAAATGTAATTATTGAACAAATTTATATGACTTTAATCTCATTAGAAAAGAGTTAGAAAAGCAATTATAATTATTTTACTACTACGAGGTTAAGCTGAAAAATTCACAGCCCCGAAAATGTACACAAAGTAAATTTATTATTCTTACTGACAATTTGGACTTTTCTGTTACTACCGCAACATCTAATTTCGCTTGGAATTTTCCTTTACTTTTGACAGCTCTTTAAATTAGGTGGACATTTCTGTGAAAAATTAATAATATTCAATTGCATTCCATCATTTAATATTTTTTATCAAAGGTTTTATACCAAAACAAATTGAGATATGTCGGAAACATTGTTGGAGACTGGTTTTTTACACGCAATATACGCATCATATGATTAAAAAATGGACAACCAAGTTTAAAATGGAGGGCAGGATGTTGAAAACAATCAACAGCAGATATTCCAAAAAATGTCAACAAACTCGTGGACTTAGTTTTGCAAGATCATGTATTATTATTAAGAAGAAATATTCTAAAGATCTCACATGAATGAATGGAATTTATCTTGTCAGAATTGCACATGTCGAAGCTTTCTGCTCAGTGGGTGCCAAGGTTTCTGAAGCAGAAAAGAATTGCATACGTGTCTGAATTTCACGGGAGTGTTTGGCTACATTTGACATTAATCCCAACTGTTTTTTGGCATGATTTGTGACTATGGTTGAAACCCTACTACCAACCAGACAACTGGCAATCAGGTGGCAAGATACCCCGGAATGCTGACAAAACGCATCAACAGGACAATTGCAGCACTTGCAATGGCCGCGCTGTGTACTACTGGCTTCCAATTGATGAGCCATCTGACTATACACCTGACATGGTACTGTCAGACTTCCACCTCTTGTCTAACCTCAAAAAACATCTCGGTGAGAAAAAAATTACTCAAACTACAGTCTACGAAGCGGCTGTGGAGCAATATTTTACCTTGATGAATTCTTCCAACTGAACCAACTCTTCTTCCAATCAAAAAAACTGGGATACTGGCATGGAAGCATCGAAGTTGGGAAAAGTGCATCCAGCTTCAAGAATGTTGAATAAAAAGAATCAATAAAACTATTTTTTTCATGTTTTTTCGAGGCTGTGAATTTTTCAGCCTACCTTCGTATTACTCATGCATCTAAGAATTCTTCAGTGCTGAATGTATTTTGAATTCTGATTTTTTACTTACTAATAATATTATTTATAGAAAATAAAACAAAAATCGGTAAATTGCACTACTCAATAAAAAGAGTTAAGTTAAGGACTGCCACACTCATGCCATCGTAATAAAACTATGTATCACTGTATGCAGTTTCTAAGAGCCAAAAGATGGCATGCTTATTTTATTTTCAAATAAATTTTCACTAAGACTAATCTAAAAATAATTATGAAATGAAAGTTGTGTTAATATGGATGTTCAGTGGTGTGAAATCATTATCAAAATACAGCAGATCGATAGAAATTAATAATAAGGATGTCATCATGCCTAACTTTGAACTGAACGTATTGGAAAGTGACTCGAGACCATACCCGAGTAGTGTGACCATATCTCCCTGAGAGAAAATTAAATAGCGGAGAAATTGTTATGAAGAAGAGGGAAAACATGTTATGAGATGAGGATAAAATGCTTGAAATAAGCATTCGAAGGTCCCTGTAAATATATTGTTGACAATAAATAATATGTTCATAAATATAAAAATACAACATGGAAGATTACATTTGAAAGTGTTAGTAAATAATGCAAGTCTCATATTACTTCAGAAAACAGTAATTATTCAACATCGCCATTGCTGGTGATTTGGGGAAGGTTGAAAATTAATTCTTATATATATATATATATATCTGTATGATGCGCGTTTGTTCCGATCTGAGAAGATCCAAGTGATGGAAATGCGAAAACTAACAGGGAAATGTTATAAGCAAATCATGACAGAAGTGTGATATGTATTCATGTTTAGACAAACGTATTGTGTATGTGATGTCAGCTCCAGTTACCTTGCATGGTAGGTGGATGATGCGAGGGGTGGGAGAGGTGGCGCTGCAAACGGGGAGGCGGGGGCCCGTGCTGCTGGGGCGCAGGCGGGCCCAGGGGGTAGGGAGACAGGGGACCCGCGTGGGGCGTCAGCGGGGTGTGAGGGGCTAGCGGGGACCCGCGCTGCCCGCTGTAGCCGCTCTGCTGTAATACCTGCACACATCATTATTATAAATATACATAAAGTTACTTTGTGGTTCTGAGGAGAGAGACACTGTCCAAAATCATAGGAGCCAACGAATAGGACACATTCATATCTCAGAAATGAGACACGAGAGAGAATGGTCCAGACAAAAATACATTGATCAAATAATAAGCAATGTGAATGCAAACATCTTCTGGAAGGTGTCCAGGATGCATGGCAAATGTTGCATCATCAAGAACACTTTAATATAAACGAAAGCAGAAAATTATTTAATCATCATGATAATTTTTGTACATTGCACAATTTTGATTATTTTCTCATTTATTTATTTATTATTTTCTCAACAACTGGCAAATTTAAAATCAGCAATTCAAAATTTATTTTTATGGCTTCTTTGAATTACAAATTAAGGCGCCAATGATAATTCAAATTTTCTAATGTTTTTATGAAAATGTGGGTTTTTATCATTCATTTATATCTAAAGTTATATGATAGATTTGACTTTTTTTAAACTATTACTTAGATAGGACCTTTACACTCATTTAAAACTAATAAACTGAATGTTATTTGAAATAATTACGACAATACAACCATTATAAGAAAGACCGCAACCATTACACGCACTTTCTGTGTGCAACAAAATTGTCTTAATATGGAAAATTCTTGCATAAAAGAAATATATATGGAAACAAATGAACAAAATGTTAAAAATGAATAGTGTTATATAAACCATTTAATTTGCAGGACATATTATTACCAATTTTTAACATTTTTTAAATATTTTGTTTTGGTGAAAACATACATTTTTAAATAATATATTACATACTTTGAGGCTACTATTTAAAATCAAGTTTGATATAAAAAATGCAATAATTTTTTACTAAATAAAATTTATTAATTGCTAAAGTTTTTTCACATCATTTCATTGGTCGCGAGCGGCATGACAGACGTCGAATCCGCGTGTTTGTAATTGAATTAATATTGAACTTATTCACAACATTAGTAGCAAATTTCATAAATTAGATGTTTTTTACTGATTTTAAGTGAAAACAAAGTTCTCTTGAAAGAAGTAAACATTTTACGTGCATTATTTTTATGTAAGTCGCAATTAAATAGTTCATTTATATATAATACTGTTGTCTTTTAAACACTAGTTGCCTGTTTCATAAATAGTATGTAATTATGAAACAGACATATCACCAAAACGGCAACAGGGCATGGGCCTGGAAGCATTTAAATTGAGGTATAATTTAAAATTGTTATATTCTTCCGTAAACGTTTTTCCTGTACACAGGCTGTTACTGTTCCTTTTAATAAAATAAAATTATAACAACGGTGCTTTAAATAGGGTGGCTTCACACGGAAAAAATACAAGAGGTGTAGCTAATCTGAATTTAACAATTCCCAAAATCACCAAGGATCGAGGACAATAAAATTTGTTGTTCCTACAATAAAAAATAAACTACCTGAGTTTTTACAATGGAGTATGCTTTCTCCCAATTTAGGAGAAATGATAAAAAAAAATGGTTTATCAATAATAACCTGTCTTACCTGTAAGAATGAAATGAATTGTTTTAACTGTGACTAATTAGTTGTTATGTTTTTAATTATATTAAATGTAACAAAATGGATATAAATGTACCTGCAGACAAACGTCTTTGCAAGACGTTTTGTGTGTCTAGTTTTAATTTTTTTTAAAAACTTCATCACCAAAACGCTAACATCGCGTTTTAATCGGTAATATTAAACCAAATAATAAATTGAAGCTGTCATAATAATTTTAAATTCAGAACATTGATTTAAGCGGCCGTCTAAATATATGTAGGTACTTTGTCTGACTTCAAAACATATTCATATATATGAATTAGGTACTCAAATAAATTATTTAATTTCGATGGAATAATTCAAATACATTAAATATATCAAAATACACACAACATACATTTTTATTTCATTCCATATATGAAAAGACCCAGATACGAGTTATTTTCATATCGAATGCGAGAAAATCAACAATTTTATTGTCGTCTCTTTCCATTCAAATCTTCTTTTCTCGCATGATTTACGTAACAAATAACGGCATTAATTATTTCTCTGATACTTCGAAGAATTTAACTATTAGCTTCATCTTGAAAGCATACGTAATTAGTGTAGAATTTCTCGAAATTCTAACTGAAAAAATGAAAGTACGCCCTTAATGAGCCATTGGATGTTTCTTAAATATGTTTTTTTTTACAATATACATTTGAATTTCGAATCAATAAGATTCTACTGCAAAATCAGTTGGCCTTTGAATGTGTCATATTGTTTAATTATCACAGTACGGTACAGTGCATGGAGAATACTCACAGTGAGCTGAGCATTGAGCATGGGGTTTTGCTGCTGCTGCAGGCTGAGCTTGTAGGGGGGAGCCTCCTGGCTGCCGGGACCCGGCCCGGGGAAACCACTGCCACTCCCTGCAACACATTGTGGCTATTAAAAAAGTCTCCTGACATAAAAGCAAATGGAAAATACTGGGGAAAGCATGGGCTTGTACAAATTATCAAATTTATTATTAAGATATAATTAATGGTTTGAGTAAATATGTACAATACATTAGTATTTCATCGGAGGTCTTGCATCTTTCTAATGATGCGACTTTAATCTTTCGTTTCAGAGATTTGTCCGTAAAGGTTGATATGCATCATTCGCATTCAACTCTTCTTTACACAACTTTCGAGACAAGTCTCACTCCACAATGATTATAGATCAATCACTTTGTAAGAATGACCACATTTAGGAATGCCTAATCACTCTATTTTACACATTTAAGGTAAACAAACACGAAGAGGTAAGTGTTATAATAAATTGAGTGCTGAGTCTCTAAACTGATAAAAACGCCACCCGGACGTTCGTCACAAAACTCGATGATCCATATCATGTAGTATAATGTGCAGAATAAAGACTGTATTTCTTTTCTCAGATGCTTGTTTTTCAAATAGAATAACAATACAAAAATAAAAATTGACACGTGTTTCTATACATGGGATAATGTGGGAACCGGCCGCCGCAGCAGTGCAGATGGTCTGTTTTACCGTCAAATATGTCATATACAGGGCCTTATTTACTTGTTTGTTGTAGGTAGATGGTTTATACGCATTTGTAACAGATAGTGTTTCCAACACTGGGTGGGATGAGAATATGGTGTCTAAATAGATGCCATGCATGAAAAACTTCTGATATAGATTCCGTTGTTTATTAGTATTATAGACACGACAACTATACTGTAACCTCTAATTTAAAATAAAAGATCATAGAATATTACCATGGTGATGGTGGTGGTGGTGGTAGTGCGGGGGCGGAGGGGGTTGGGGATAAGGGGGCGCATCGCTCGTCCTCTGCAGCGACACATTGGGCGGGGTGGGGGCATTAAGCAGGGCATCCATGCTGACGGGGGCACCCTGGCCGGGGGAGCCCTGCTGCCCGCCCGCCCCTCCTGCCGCGCCCACCACTAGCTGTTGCTGCTGCGCTTGGAGCAGACGGGCTTTTTGCGCTTGCTGCTGGGCCAGCTGCGCCTTCTGGCGTTGCTGTTGCGCAGGGCTGGGAGCAGCGGCTGGACCCGCGGGGCCGTAACGCCCGGCCCACGGGGAAGTCACGGCTTGCTGAAGGTTAAAAATTAATTAGTTGCACCTATATATTATAAGAAGAATAATACCATTACTAAAAAGATAAAAAGATATTTTTTATTTTTTAACATTAAAACTTGATAAATGAAAGACCGACATTTAATATTAATGTTAATGCATTTGATGAAGTCTTGCGCCTGCCTACACACGAAAATATCAAGCTCTACATAATATGTAAAACTTAAAAACTCTGAAACCGGCACGCAAGATGATGACTTCAACTAAACTCATACTACTTTGGTGGGATTTCCATCTTAGCTAGCCCGCCGGCCGTTTGGAGATGCATTTACTGTTATACAGATGGTCAAACCCATATGATTGATCAATCCCTGGGATTAAGGGCCGGCTGTTCACATTTATGACTGCATGTAATTTATTTTTAAATTTTATCTTTAAATTATTTCATGTTATGAATTTTTGAGTTTTTAAGTAATACGTAGAATTTTGTATGAAAATTCATTTAACGGGGATAAAATATGATAAAAATTTCGAATTTTAATGAATTTCGAAATAAATTTATTTATATGTATTGGGGGCTTTTACTGTACATTTTTATCATATTATATATTGTATGTAGTTTATAAAATGCATGAATGATTTTGACAAATACACACTTGAACTTGAATCTAATGGCTTTATAGAGTACAAGAACCAACGGGCTCCCTAGCTCCTTCATCTGTGGTACATGTATTGGAAAAAAGACAAATACACACAATATTTTATTAATGAATCAAGTGTTTTTACACCGGATTCAAATATGAATACACAAAACTTTATTACAAAATTCTGGTGTTCTAATTTTTTTTAAATAAATAGGAGAGCTTTAGAGTACCTAGTGTTAACCTAATTTTCTGAGGATATAAGCATAAAATGTATGTATAATGTAATAAATGTATGTAACAAGAATAAATAGTATGATATACATATAAAGTTTATAAAATGTAAATTTGAAGAAAAATAAACAAATAAATATAAATAAATGTTTGATGGAATAAAATCTATTTACTTTTATGATTTAATTGACAATCATTTCATCATGATTGTTAAATAAATGTTTCACTGCCACATTGCCCACCTATCTGAAAAATGTGTCCATTTAATAATTATTTAACAGTGATATAATTATTTCTCAAAAACATTATTGAACAACACTCTTGGAGATCCATCAGAACATCCAACATTCACTGTGTAGAACTTTTAAGTGTTTTATAAGATGGCGGCACATGGAGCAGCGCTACTAGGCTTGCAGCACTTAAAACAAGTCACGGAGAGTGCCGATGCACTGATCATTACTTATTTCTCCAACAGTTTTTCAGATAAATATATAATTACCGTTGTGTTGGGATAAGCTGGAGGCACTCCGGGGGACGAAGGACTCTTCACGACCGTCTCGCACTGCATCAAGCTCTCTTGTATACGATTGATGGCCATTTTTTCAACCTTCAGACAAAATCACACAATGTGCGTTAGTGTTTCTAAGATTAGACTAAATGCCAAAAACACAAAAATTTGACACATAAAAATAAAATTATATTCAAGGCGCGAAAAGAATGCGTGAATTTTCACAAATTACACATTATGATTGTTTCATATTTGCCATAGATAGATGTAGCAAGCTCTCCAAGAAAGATTTTGTTTTCACGGAATGCACTACCGCACCAGCTTAGAGATTAAAAGAAAAAAAAGTGCATAAAAATAAAAGGAAAACAATTGAGAATAATTTTGAAATAGCAAGGTCCTACAATTAGAATTATTTTAAATAATTTTGCCTGCCACTAACTCTATTATCAAATGTTGTGTTTGTTTTGGTTTTCGTTAAATTTCACGTGGTTCCAGTGATAAAGCATAGTGACTATGTATTACACAAATATGCTTATATTACATCACAAGTATGATATACATTCAATTTACACTTGACTCTATTTTATAACATTTTAGCTTCCGGTAATGTATAAACTGAAGGTTCCACTGTACTTTTAAATCAGATTTCCTATCACATGTTGGAATAAGTGACACATTTTCATTAATACTAATTTAACTATTTTTAAAACAGTAATCATTTAAAATGATTTATTATTCCTAAATTATTGAAGATGGATGGCACCAAGTCCTCCGGCTTCAGCTCACAAGGAGAAAAGATGCCGGTTGGCAAATAATCATTTTCATATACCTGATAGGAATTATGATGATGTTGGTTGTTGTTGGTCTGCTGGCCGGATTGCGAGGCCATGGCGCTGGTGATGTAGTTCATAAGTTCAGAGTCATCTTGCGTGTAGGTCTCTGGTACGATGTCCATCACCTCGTCCAGGATATCGGACAGAGTGGTATCCGAGCTCATGTCGCCCATGTAAGCCACCCCGCCACCCCCCCTGGGGAATAATCTAAAGTAAGTATCAGTGAATGAGCCCTCGTATCCTGCAGCACTTTCACTCGGTTCATATAGTCACCCTTTAGCAAACGATAGATTGTCTAAAAAAAAAATAGTTTCAAAATAACTGTGGGCTGACAATTTTTATTATTAGGAGTTATACTGCAGTAAAACGTCGTTAATTCGAGATTCAAGTGACCAAAACAATAAAATTCGAAGTACGCGAACCCACGTTAAATCGAAATTCGATAAACCAAAAAAATATTTTGAAACCATTTGAGTCAATCAAATTCATAGATTTGGAATTAGCAAAACCATGGCAAAATTAATAAAAAATCATAAAAAGTGAAAATTTCGTTAAAAAAATTTTTTTTACGCATATTCCGAGGAAACATCTCATAAAACGAAAACCCCACTGGTCGAAGCAAAAAACTCTAGTATTGATCTGTGAGTCACTATCGCCAACTCAACCAACAACAGGTCCTGGATCCACATGCCTGGGTGCTAACTAACATCTCTAAACGGCCTTATAATCTCTCCAGGTACCGACAAGTTGGGCGTCAATAATATGCTTCGGGGTAGCTACTTGGTCTCACTTCTTTTTCAGCGGCCTTGTCGAACACACCTCCAGAAACGCTTCTCATCATAAATTTTATCTTTATTTTTACTTTAACTTGTATTCTGTAAATTGTGTAATCAACTCCAATAAATGCCTGTCAATTGTAAGTAGCTTTTATTTCTCTACCTGTTCCAGCCACATACTCAAGCACACATTCACGCACACGCTCCACGATATGTGAACAAAAGAATAGATGAGCGAGAGAGGGATAGCGCAATGAACGTGGATAAACGTCAAACTATTTTGCACTATACCATAGACAAGAAACTTTGCACCACGTGACAGCGCGCGCAGATGTCGTTAATTTTGTGTTGCCAGATTTCTTCTTTATTTAAATGACCGGATTTTCAGTATAATATTTTAACACACACGCCACTCACATCAATGACAAACGCATTGCACATGCTAATTACGCACTTCTAAAATACCAGAACTTTCCAAATGGAAAGTACTTGTCAGTTACATTTCGATTCCAGCCGGTGCAGAATATTATCATGATTTATCCTGCAATACACATATATTTACAATTGCACCCTTATTTCGTGATACTTATTTGTTTGTGAGTAATTAAAGTGAATAAGACATTCTTTTTTAGTTATTAAGTTATTTCATGCGTGTTAGTGCTATATCATAAGTCCGATGTATGATATAATATATATTTTTTCGTTTACAATTATCGAATTTTTGAAAACTATTTGATTTTTTTTTACAAAATGGCGGAGTGGGACTTTTTCGCTAATGGAGATATTGTGGACTTCCTAGAAATTTCCGATATGCTTGTTACTACCGCAGAGTCCGATGATGAGTTGGATGAAGAGAACGACGTCGAGGGTAATTATTTTGTGGTTCATATCTATGATGAAGAAGACCTTGACAATACTGTTGATGAAAACCAGCCATCAACAAGTGCAGGCGTTAGGTTAGTATTTGAATGGGGGACAGATAATTGTTTCAATCCAAATATACATAAAATCTGAAGTGTTCCTTCCAAATAACAAATACAAAATAAATAATATTTTCCTATCCTAAATGCTAAGGCCTGGCAACACCATAAACTTATAATAAAATAGAAGCTCGATGTTTGTTTTTTTTTTTAGTTATACTAACGTTAACATGTTTTTTTCGTAAAAATAAAATTCAAAAAAAGCTAGTCTATGAATTTTGAACTTTACGAATTTTACTGCCGATTGGTGGTATCATGTTGTTTCACCTAGGGCTTACATTTTCAAACATTTTTTTACAAAATGGTGGAGGATGACTTTTTCGCTAATGGAGATATTGCGGACTTACTGGAAATTTCTGATATGCTCATTATTACCGCAGAGTCTGATGATAAGAACGACAATACTGTTGATGAAAACCAGTCATCAACAAGTGCAGGGGTTAGACCAGAATTTGAATGGTAGACAGATAATTATTTAATTGTATCTCAATACAGCGATGGTTGATACTATAGTGGATGAAACAAACCACCAATTTAAATTAGCCACAAAAAACATACCATTGACTAAAAAATTGAGATGGGTTTACACCACAAGCGAAGAAGAATATGTATTTTTGGCCCTGAGCTTGTTGATGTCCAGGAATACGTTGGTAGAGCATTGGTCGACAAATCCATTGCTGAGTTCATGGATCTATTGAGATACTATATCGAGGAATCGGTTCTAAATAATATTAAGGATGCTACATTTTTTGATAATGAACTTTTAAGTATCGGGCGACTGACTAAATAATTTCAATTTTGAATAATTTTCAGAACTTTTGACAAGTCACCAAAACCTCTGCATTGATGAAAGCCTTCTGCTCTTCAAAGGTCGGCTTTCATTTTGTCAGTATATTGCCATGCTTCGAAACATACCACAGTGAAGAAGAGTTTTAGGTAAGCATCACATTAAACAGTAATATTAGTGTAAATAAAATGTTCTAGGTAAAGATCAAATTAAATATAACAATAGTTGTGTTAATAAATCTGAAGTCGTCCTTTCAAAAAACAAATACAGAATAAATAATAATTTCCTTAACATTATGGCCTGGCAACAAACACTATAAACTATTATTTTTTCATCTCAAAACAGTACGAAATCGCGGTCGATTGACGCTTATGATAAAATAGAAGCTCCATGTTTTTTTATAGTTATAATATATAGTTACCAATGTTTTCATGTTTTTTTCGTAAAAATAAAATTCGGAAAAAGATAGTCTATGAATTTTGAATTTTGGCGGCAATTGGTGGTATGATGCTGTTTCACCTAGGACTTTTTTTGGGCAGCTAACAGGTTAATATTGCAGTCCCCAGTTTAGCAGATGACCGGGCGTTACAAGTGTAAAAGTTCCTAGTTTACCTGTAATCGTTAGATGACGCGGGGGCAGTGGGAGTGGCGGGAGCTGAGCGGTGACCACCCTGTAACATCTGCTGTAAGGGGCTGAGGCCTGTGTTCTGGCTGTTGCTGTTAGTGTTGTTGTTGTTAGCCATCTCGTACCCGGGACCTCCCTTGTTGCTATAATTATTGCAAAAATTAATTGAAATAGTAAAAATGTTCAAAAATATATAAAATGCACATGTTTTTGATCCATGATATTATTTATAAAATAAATGTATTTCTATACAGTATTCCTAGACACAAAGTCCAGTCTGCATAATATGGAAAGAATGAAAAACTTTCCACTTCGTTTATGACACATCTTATATTTTATCTTCGCTATCTGTAGTAACACCTACCGAAGACCTTAATTCAGCCTCTAAATACAAAACTATTTACAGATCCAGCACCAATATAATTCAGGCATCCAGCGTATATCATAATAAAACATTATTTATCTCGGAAATGTGGTTTTTTGGCCTACAATGTATTAACGGCAGATTCACTCTCTTCATACTTGAATCACACACATCCTTCCTCACAACACCACCCACCCTTGAAGGGAAAACCTTATGAAGAATACTTTAAAAAAGATCACTAACTTGTTGAGCAGGTTGGCCAGTGCCTGATTCTGGTTGTGGTTGTGGTAGGCGAGCGGGTGCCTCTGCTGCTGAATCTGTTGCTGCTGCTGTTGTTGGTGCTGCATGAGGGGAGGGCGGGGGAAGGGGCGCTGGTTGAGGTGCGGGTTGGGCAAGGGTACGGGCGCTGTGAGGGCGGAAGGGCGGCGGGCTAGCAATGACGCCAGCATGCGGTTCTTCTCCCACAGCTTGCTGGTGTTACCCGATTGGCCGGAACCAGTCGAAGATACCTATTGACATTGATAACATTCATATCAAAAGATTATTCATGGTTAAGTTTAACAGTTTGCATATTTTAAAAATGACTTCATCAATTTTGTAGGTACTATTTAACTACATTTTTTAAAATAGTGATGCATACACAAAATCATCACAGACATCAATATTCTTTTTTTTTTAAATAGCCCAACTCTCAGGACGAGGATCTTCCCCCTGAAAAGTGAATCTGCACTCATATTCAGTGAATACAAGTATAAATGTCCAAGGAGTCAAGTAGCAAGTAATATTAAACACAAATTACTGAAATTAGTTGGTTATTTGGGAGTGAAATCTTTAACTCCATTGGCTGTAGACGTACATCGTAATAGATTACGGAGAATATGATATTGCAGTATCCATGACGATTAGTGGTAGCTGACCTGCTGCGGGTCTGTGGAGTGCGGCCTCTTTATGGTCTGCTCCTCCTGCATGAGCTTCCGTTTCAGCGCCGATCGCTGGCCACCCAGCCCCAGCAGCTGAAGGAGGTCTTCCCCTCCGCTGCCCCCCGCCGTGCCTCCGTCCGGTCCCTGAACACCCGCACCCCCGCCGCTGCCCTCCTTAAGCAGCTGGCTGAGAAGCTCGCTGCGGCTGTTGTTGCGATTGTTGCGTTGCTCGGGGTCCTCTTCATCAGATTTCTCATTGAGGAGCTGGAATAAATCACAAGGGCAATGATAATAATTTACAGATATAACTATAACAAATTAACCTAACATTTTTATAATCCTAATCAAACCGTGGTGCAATTAATTAATCAGTCTACATCTATCTAGTTGGAATTTCACTAGTTCTAATCTAGTGTGAATTGGAAATGTTGACTCCCTATGAGTTTAAATAAATCTATATACATTATGACATAACTTTATAAAGAATGTAAATTATTATATTCAACAAATAAACCTTAATGATAATGATATATTAATATTATATAAAAATGGTATTTAATAAATTGTGCTTGTTTAGTCTAGCAAAATATATTTGCTCAGAGACCAAGTGATTCTATTTTTCATAGAACAAGTGTTTAACTTAGCTTTAAAACATGGTAATATTATAATGCGAGTGTGACAAGTATTCAATATTTCATCTCTATTAATAAAAAAATATTTACAACCTGTATAGTTATCATGGTCTTAATCATATAGATCGGTAATGAGCCAACTTTGTGAAGGAACATATTATTTATTAAGGACTCAAAGTAAACTGATCTCGGACCCAACTAGTGATTCTCGATGCCAGAGTACGTAAACCACTGGAAAGTAATGATTTAGATTTTGAACCATACATCTGCATTTTAAAACACGACAGCAAAGCAGTGTAATTATAAAAATAATAATAATTACAATAGTTGGGTGGACTAACCCTGAGCAGCATGTTGTTCCCCTGTGTCCTGGGAGGGTGTGCCGGAGGAGTGCGAGGGGAAGGGCCCTCTCCCTGCCCGCCCCTCTGCGCCTCCTCCTCATCCTCCTGGTTGAGCAATCCCTTAAGGATGAGGTTGTTCCCCGCTGGCGTGACAGGCGGGGTGGCCCCCGAGGATGCGTTAGTCGTGCCAGGCGTGGCCGGAGTACCGGGCGCCGTGTGCTCACTCACCGGGGTGGGAGTGGGTGCTGGCGATTCCCGTTTGCTGAGCAGATTGCGAAGTCGGGCCGAGTCAGGCTCGGGCGCCGGAGGAGTTGGAGCGGTGGGTGGAGGCAGGGGCGTGGTAGAAGCGGCCGGCGTGTGCGGCGTTCGCGGCGTGGGCGGGCCAGAATGGGAAATATTTGGCTTTTCCTCTAACTTGTGCTCCTCTATGGTCAGAGGGCTGAAAGGGAAGGAGCTGAAGCCCACGGAAGGGGAACTTCTCTCGGGCCAAGTGGTGTGTGGAAAGTAGTCCAGATCAAATTCTGAGGTAGGAAAAGAGAAGGGTTCGGAAGCAGGAGACGGGGGAAACTGGCCATTTCTAGGGCCACTGTTTCCATTGACGACGGCGGATGTCATCAGTGGACCGCCCACAGGGGGATTTTGGGCATTGTTATTGTTGCCTGACTCTAGAAGGGTTATCTCCGCTTCACTGAAAAGAAAAAAAATTAGAGATAAACCCAGATTCTATTCACGTTAAGGTTACTACTGTTAAGGTATGTTACAATATTAGAATTACTCAATAATATATTGGTCAAGTTATTTACTCCCACTATCAGGTGGCATTAATCACAAGCGATACAAGTATAATATACTCACGACAAAACTGTGAATGTAGTCATGACAAAGTCTCCCTTGTTAGTGACGGGATTGTGGGGAAACATGCGCGAATGCGGATGCGCCGCGATGTACGGCAGGTGTGGAGCGAGTCTCAGACGCGCGGGAGGACCGGGCAGAGCGTGGGGCGCGCCCGCCGCCCCCGCAGCTCCGCGCAAGTGCTCCGTCACCCGAGAGGTATCCGAGGGGTGCAGGAGTTCCTGAAGGTGTCGTCCTTCAATGCCCGCTACACTGGCTCCCTCCATTACTACATTAAATTCAAAAATGATTAATTAAAAAAAAAAAAAATTATGTAACCTATTATAGAATGTATTTGTATTATTATTGTATTGTATTGTAAAAGAAAAAAGCTTAAAGACAAATGAATGTGAAATTAAAAATTAAATCACATCATCCAAATAACCGCGGCGGTGAGTGTAGCTAACAAGTGGCATGTGACTTACGCAGTATCTTCCCCTGCGTATTCAGCTTGAAGGTAAGCTGGTGCAGGGGCCGCGGGGGAGGGCCAGGCACGGGGGCGGGTTCTTCCTCACGTCTGATGACGCACAGCACCGAGGGACCGTTTTCAGCTTCGCGCACCAGACACGCGCTGAGCAACACTTCCGTATACCTTTCAGTCTCTTTGCCTGAAACAATAGCAACCACATTATAATTTAAATATTGAATCAAATCATTATTTGCATAAATGGACCAATTCAAATTCATAAAAAATAAACAATTTGTGAATTATAGAAATTCAATAAAATCCTGAAATTATATGTTGCTAATAACATTTTCCCACCATCATCAGGGTGAGTCTTGACCACCTGCAGGATTTGTCGCCATTTTCATCTATCTGCAGCATCTCTCTTCAGATTTAAGTTTTCATTCATAGATGTCGTAAGATCCTTTCATTGTGCTTTGAGTGTTGAAGATTTCACAGGTCTTAAAAGGTAAACTTATTCTTTTTGAGAGTAGATGCAACATGAATTGGCAAATAAGGACAAAATAGTACACGTTTGCTTTAATTTCTTTATGTTTATCTCCTCACTTACATTGTTGGGAGTGATTCAAAATTTGAGAATCTCTTAACACAATGTAGAGGTGTAAGCCACCAACTGGCATAAACCTGGTTGTGGTAAAATTCTGATGGTTGATTTATATTGAAATTTCGGAAATCAGAAAATTTGGTGTGATCTAAATCATACACATACAACAAAAATCTCAAACTCAAATTAATTAATAATTAATTTGTGTTTCACTGTAAAGCCAATCCACTTTTGAAAATAATGGAAATGGTATTCAAAAATAACTTTCACAATGATGGAATAATTGAACTGACACAACTCTGTGGGCCCTTCCCAGCATCTCTCTTTTCTCTGGCAATGCCGCTCTGTTGGAGGTGATCCGGGGGTGGTTAACACAGATAAGGTAAGTTCAATGCCTATGATTGGTTGAATGAGGGATGTGGTCAAGAGGTGGATGGCAATTTTAAAGGGTAGAGACTTATTAGATAGATAAATTAATCATTTAGAAAGATATACAGAAAAAGTCTATTTATCCAATTCTAAACTGGACCTCTTCCTATCGTGCGTTCTCCGATTTCGCTATAGCAATCCAATACATTTTTGACAAATTTTGAATTTATATTCTGTAATATTTCAAATTGAAAATATATTTGATAAATTTTGAACTTATATTCTATAATACATATTTCAAATTGAAAATGTATTTGATTGCTATAGCGAAATCGGAGAACGCGCTGCCCCGGATAGGAAGAGGTCTAGGTTCGAATCCTGGTAGCACCTAAATATTTTAAATAATTTAATTTGTATTAAAATACCACACAACTATGTTCTAAAAATGCAACTAAAAAAAAGTGTTATCTTAATTAGTTATTAATAATGGAGTAACTATAGTATAGATACAAGTAATAGTGGCAGTAGGTAGTGTATTTATAATTAATAAATGATCTGTCCAAAGATCTTCCTAGACCTTAATGTAAACAAAATACAATTTTTAAAAATCAACCGTGAAGTGGCTCTGTAAAAGAAATATAGATTATAGTTACCTTCTGTGTGGTCTGGCTTCACCAACAGGCGCGTGCGTGCAGCGCGTAAGCGTTCAGCCCTCGCCCAACCCAATGCTGCTGCTCCCTGCAGGATGGGGAGCAACTTGTGGTGGTCCCCATGATGGACATAACTGTAGATGCTCTGACGGTGCAACTCGGCACGCTCCCAGTGCACGATATCGCGAATGTTCTCCGTTACGCACTCGATTTCCCCGTCGCAGTTAATCTCCAACAACACCCAACCCAACGACGTTGTATAGTGCTTCAGGGCCTATAAAATGATAACATTTTTGTATTCATCTTTGACAACAAGAGTACGCTCAGAATTTTTAAAAATTTGTATCAATTCAATTGTTCAATTCAAAAATTCTCCTTTTATTAGAATTAAGATTTTTAAATTATTTAATAATCTCTTTTATATGTTTGTCATAGAAACAGATTTGTGAGTTTCTAATTCCTCTTATTTCATTGTAAATTGCATTTGAATATCAGGTCAAATACTCAAGCCGGAAGCTTTATATGGTGTATGGTACTGGTGGAATATTTCCTAAATACAATAATTATAAGATACAGGTTTTTTGTAATAAATATATTTTTGCTTATAACAGCAGAAACAGTATGGCAAGATAATTTATATAAGATAAGCTATTTCTATTCACAATAGGTATCTATCTATTTACCATTAAATAACATTTTGAAAATAAAGTTTAATTGCATTTTAAATATTTTTAACATTTAGAAATACATAAACAGGCCAATAAATTATGAAACTTTGGAATCTTATTTAACTAAAGCCTTTTGTCAGATGTCAGCCGGCACTTCTGTCAAATAATTATTATTAATTGGGAATTATCAGAATTAATCATGCAGGCCAATTTTGAAAGTAATTTTAGGACTCGTCACTAGTGATGGTGAACCGTTACGTGACTGTGATTGTGTCGATGATTGGTAACAGATTTAACGATTATTGATAACTAAGATTTAACTATCGGAGGCTTACTTTCTAGTGTACCAGTCATTGCTCGAAGAATTGCGTTAATCAGTTATCAATCATCATTACAATCGAACACAATCACAGTCACAATAACAGTTAAAATAATGGATTAAATAACGATTTTACCATCACTACTCGTCACCATTTGCAGAATTAAAAACTAAAAATATTGAAATATTTTACTCATTTACGCCACAACACTAATGATAATCAACAAAATTCATAAACCGAGGCTACCAAAATCAAACAATGTATATCTCTGAATGTGTGTTAAAATATTATTCTAGTTCATATCATTCAAAATGTAAATATGAATACAAATATTTTCTGATAAATATTCTTAATATATCTCCAGAAAATACTATTTCACATCGTACCATCGACAATAAACATTTTCAATACCACTCTTTTAATAATATCTTACGTTTAAAATAGAAAATTTAAAAAGAAGTACAGTATGCAATAGAATTAATCCAATCCAAGATCCTAAAGCATGGCACGATCATCATTGCGCCAGTAACTGTCTGAACACTCGAGGGCTTTATTTCACCGTTTCAATATTTACATTGAACACATTTACAACTGATACACAAATGTGTCACTTCCAAAGAAGCAGTAATCATGTTATCAGCCGAGACTAATGCCAATGCACACCTTAGTTTGGAGGCATATGTCATAATATTGAAATATACAAATCTAAATCTAATCTTGGTTGTAAAATATTAATTCTATATGCGATTTTTCCTACAGTTCTTATTGAACCAAGCACCTGTGCCACTAATAGTGTATTGTAAAAAATTGACAAGCGTATTGTAAAGAATGAAAAGTAATTTTTCAAAATATATTACACCAATATCCTGGCTATAATGGTATTTAATATAATAAATATGTTAAGTATTCATCACTTTCTCATTTCAAACAAGGAATAAACATCCTACTTCAACAAACTAATCCCGCTACGAAGAACTGCGGGTGGAGCTGATGATGATCCAATTTCTCATGTTCCTCTTCAGACTTCATTAAAAATGTTCAACATTTATTTTATATTTTTGTTTTGTTTTTATTAACATATGTGTAATGGAAAAGTTATTTTCAATTAAGAAGTAAAATTAATTTTTAATTAAAAATGGAATTTGTATATTTTTTAAATAAATTATTATGCGGCATTTCACTTTACAATTTTCCCAGGGTGAATCTAGGCCGTAAAGCCAGGGATTGGTATATATACTTATAAACAATATTCCCTGGAAGACATTACCATACCGGTATAAGGCCACTAATGAAGATATATTAAGATGCATAAATAAGTCAAGAGAACTGATGACAACTATTTAGGAAAGCTGTATACTTCGGACGCATTATCCGCAATCTTTTTATGCAATTGCATCAATTACACCGGGCAGAATGGGGACTACGAACTACCGCAGTACGCCTAATATACTTGGTCACATACATGTCGCAAATCACGTACGCTGCCGAGGAATGGGCGGCGCACATAATCAGAATTATCTCTATCGCCACGGCACTGCTCCGAGGCCAGCGGATTCCCCTATGACGGGAGCCTATAGGACCGTCTACAATATGTCACTTCCAGTTTTGGCTGGCGTCCTCCCGGCTGACCTTGAAGTAATGGAATTTTTGGCCCGCAGTTCCCTGAGGAAGGGTCTGGAGGTCGATCATTTTGGAACAACTCTCAGGCGCTCAGATGACAGATTCCAGGCTCTGGTTGCTCGAATGCGAATAGTCACATTGAAATGTGGGACTCTGCCAAGCAGGGCAGTTGGACTTACACCTTTCTCCCCGTCGTGGAAGTGAAAATAAAAGGTGGGGGTGGTCCTCCGCTGGACCACTACGAGATGCAGATGATCTCGGGTCATGAATATTTCATGAATGACTTAGGACTTGTCCGTGAACCGTGGTGTGTTTGCGCTCAGGTGAGGCAGACGCTGGAACATATCCTCTGGGACTTTGTGATTATGAATGATGCACATGAGATCATGATTGCGGGATTAGAAGGAATAGGTCATCGGATCCCCAGGAACGATGACATATTAAAAAATGAAAGGAATCTCAGACATTTCCAGGAATTTATTAGGGTGTGGGTCTCTCGCGGGGACGGAAGAGCAATGGCTAGAGAGACCTAACGGAGCATTCCACTGGCTCTCCCTCCCACCTCTTGAGACCTGGACAGGGTGAATTTCTGCCAGACTGTGATCAAGTTCTGCGACTGCAACACATAAATGTGACGTCAACCCTCCCCTTTTGGGAGTGTATGATTTCTATAGCTTCTTTGTGGCTGCCTTCTGAATTTAATGTGATAACGAGTCTCACGTCAAATTGAATTATGATAATACATGATGATAATGTTAATGACGGAATGTAATAAAGTAAAAAATTTGTAATGATAATGACAACTTTCAAAACGATTGTGTAAATAAATAAATAAAAATATCCGCAATGAGAAATATTATATTTTACAACTCATGCAAGTCTTTAATGTCTAAAAAGCTGGTGATCTTAGACAGGATAAATCAACATGGTCGTCAACCCTAGATAGAAGGCGATACATGAAGAAGATCTTGTTAAAAATTGTGTGCATGCTATATTTTTTTGTGTGCACTATGATGTCAAATTGTGTGCGCCCGCACATCTTAGAGGGAACATTGCTTGTAAAGATAAAAGAACTAGCCTACTTTGTCACACTATTCTCAGGCAGACTGTTTAGACATTAAAAAGTTAAGATAATAAGAAATTATATTTTAGATTCATAATAAATAAATAATTTATAAAATTTACTTGGTAGGTACTACAATGGTAAATGTACACAAATGAGGCTTTGATCTTCCGTCCTTGAGATTTTGGAAATCTCTTGGTTATTCTGCACTGCGAACAAAACACAATAGCTCGCTCCGTGCTCAACGATTTAATTTCCTTTAAACATATTCGTGCACAAGCACCATTAAGATGGTAGAAATCATGTTCAAACACATCTCACACCATTTAGGTGAACCTTTCATTAGGTGGTTACCAAGCGAGTAACCCATTAAATCAAAGGTGCTAAAACTGTCCTTCAACATCACTCCACACATGGTAAAGTTGGGCAATTAAAATACCGAAGCGCTCACCTCGACCAGAGCGGAGACTTCCGAGTGGTGCGCGGGATGAGTGGAGGAGACGTCGCCGTGCTGCAGCGGCAGACAAGCCGGAGGACAAGCGGAGCAACAGGCTCCGAGCCTCCGCCTCTCCAGCACCTGACGGATCTGGGAAGCCGCCTCCTGTACAATTCCGTTCTTATCAGGCTGCCTTACTTCCGACAAACACGCACCCAACAGCTCCTCCAGCTGGTTAATCGTGTCGTTTTCCAGCTCGCGACGTCTTTTCTCATTGTTGCACTTATTGCTAAAAATTAAAAAAAAACATTATAGGACTAATTAACATTAATTTTAAACACGTCAAAAGTTTCATATCAGAGCAACCATTCTTCAAAAAAGTATAAAATAAATAAAATAGAAAATATGACGAGTGTTGGGAGCAGTAATGATAGCGGACAAATTGATCATGAAAACTAGACAAAGGATGATGGCTACATGAGACATATCAAGAATTCATTATCTCTGCCAAAATAAGCTTTATGGAATCAATTAAAACTAAATGCAGTCTGTATATAACCAGTTATTGAAATACATATCTGAAAGCACAACATTCTTACTTGCATGTGCCAGATCATAGTGTCATCATTAGGTCATCCCATAGATAATGCGGTATTTTTATCTCTTTTATTTTACAAAATTAAGATAAACAAAGTTATTTTTTAATCTAATATATACTCTCCTTCATTTTCTACAATGCTTTTCCATCTTTCTGGTAGACTTTCACTTGATTCACTTGTCGTGTTGTGATGAAAATTCACTTGTCCGTGACGAAAAATACTTCTCCAGTGCTGTTCTAACCTCGTCTACAGAATTCATATTTTTTTCGTCCAAATGATTTTGAAGATTGCAGAATAAATAATAATCAGATGAGGCAATATACGGCGAATATGGTGGGTGGGGTTTATTCCTGAGACGTGGCAGCAAAAAAGAGCACACATTCACTCTTTGTACGCGTTTAGACTGAAAGTTTGTGAGGAATCCATTGACTCACAATTTGTTGACTTTTCCGATGGCACGCAGGTGTCCTTGAATGATTAAATGATCAAATCCAAGCTTCCTTAACAGTTACAATGGGATTTTGTTCCACCAGGGTTTGCAGGATGTCCTCGTCGAGCTCTACAAATCTTCCAGGACGAGGCTCGTCTTCTAGGCTGCAGTTTCCGGCTCGGAATTTCTGGAACCACCGTTGACACTGGCTTACGCTTATTGTCTAATCCCCATACACTGCATTAACATCCCTCGCACTTTCCATTGCATTGTTGCCTTTATTGAACTCATAAAACAAAATATTGCCGAATATGCTCCTTTGTCACTTCAAAAAATAACTGTTAAAATCGAACTGCACTCTTCAAAACTTCCACTAAGAATAAGTTACAACCTGCTTTTATAGCAGGTAGTAATTTTACTTGATGCAGGTAGTTTATCCCATCCCCCTCCCGACTTTTAATTGTAATGTAATTAATTATTAATTAATTAATAAACACATTTATGGGATGATGCCCAGTAATATTTGTATGCACCATTTGCATAGAAATAATAAAAATGAAGTAAAAACCATTTGAAATTTGTTAATAGCATAATTAACTCACTCATAGTTGAACTGATTAATGTCACATTTCAAGCGGCATCATTATATGCAGAAAAATTATTAATTTATTCAAATTACTCAATACTAATTGGAGAAATTTAACGAGTAGTTGGAATAGTAATGAAGGTATAGGTTTAGTATATATATAAAATAAGTTTGAGTCTCACGGTATGCACATGTAACACCAAGCAACAAGGTAACTTCATTCAGTCGCACTTTTAAAGATTGTAATGTGAACAAGGTCACAGCCCAGAACAGAAAAATAGAATAAGGCGACAATGAAGAATATTAAAAATAAAAATTTAATTATTAATTCAAAAATAGAAAAATGGATAACGCAACATGGGAGATAAAACCTTATTTTAAATTATTTGTTAACAATTTGATCAGCAAATAAATAAACAATAACAAAAAAATAGAACTTGTATTGTAAAAAGATTGATTATTATTGACTAAGCTATCATAATCCTCATCTCTTATTTATCAATCCTTACTGAATGCACGGTAATTTGTTATACATTTAAACAAGAATCATGAGATGACGCCACCGTGCTTTACGAGATTATTTTTTTGCATTCTTATTTAATTTATCTTAAAGAAAGGACAGAATAGACGCAGATAAATGGTAGCTCGGTGCGTACTGCTGTGACTGATGTATCTGGGAAAAAAATATAAGAATTCTGGTTCAGATCTTGGTTGCATTGTCTGCGAGACGTATTCACTTGTAGACATATATTTATACTAATAAATAACATCTAATGGTCTGGCGTATTATTTTTATAAACATGTTTTATTTGTTGTGCAATTATAAGGACCGATGGTATTATTTGTGCGCCAGTGCAGTGGTGGGCGAGAAAAGAATAAAAGGGTTACCAAACCATTACCAGTATAAAGCTGGCATACTGGTAGGGCCTGTAGGGCCTGGGTTCACCACATTACTAATCAAGATGTATTCATCATATTAAGACACATAAACAAGTGTATATAAATAGTGTAAATATCAAGTATCGAGAGAAGCTGCATACTTGGGACACATTCTCCACAATGAAAAATATGATATTTTACAATTCATTATGCAGGGAAAGTTAAAAAGAGAGGAGGCGTAGGTAGAAAGAGATTATCTTGATTATGAAACTATCTATGTAACCTCAGACAGTGGTTTGATGACCAACATTTTCATGGTCTTACACAGCAGACTTAAATAAACAGACTGCAACATGGTCACCAACCATAAATAGAAGGCGAAATATGAAGAAGAATCATTATTAAAAATTATGTGCTACGAAGCCAAATCATGCATGCGCGCACCTTAAAAGAAACATTAATGTTCATGTTATTTTATTTCTGTTTTCTCACATATACATTTACTGACGCCTAAAAAAATCCACTTGTTTCTGGCACAAAAGTTGGAGCGTAGATACCATTAATTAGATTAGGCACAAAGTACTGTTAAATGTGTCTCCAACTCCTCCATACAACAGACTTTCAACGTCTTTCCTGCCTGCGTTAAAATTAAAATAATGTTTGTACACTTACATTTGTGATTGTGGTTTGTTATCGGACTTTTTCCTAATCTTTTTTACGGGCGCCGCGACGCTCATCTTGCCCGGGACGCCCCCCCATGAGTCTCCCAGCTGCAGCTCGCACGGGACCAGCCTAGAAGGATGGAGAAGCTAGGTTTAGTTGACAGTTCACATCTCACATATATCGCCCCAATCTCCTCTAACACAGGAAATGGTAAAAATATTATCTTTAGAGCTGTTGTTTATACTGGGTAATTTATAGTGTATAATATTTTTGGGGTAAATGCGTATTAAAAAGTATGAACTGAAAAAGTTCAAGCTGCAGATCAACCGAGTTCAACCAAATCGACTAAAATGTAATAGTTGTGCGATTATTTTGATTAATTGAAATATTCTATTGATTCCAAATTATATAGCCATCAAACTTTGAGCGACCAGACTGTTATTAGATGATTTATATGATGAATAATATATTAATAAATATTTATTTCAAAATACGCAGACTTAATAAATCTTAACATGATTTTGTAAAAATCTCATACAATAATATTTTCTGTAACAGTGCAGAATTTGGACACACCTACTCCATCCATCCATAAAATGTTGACTAGGTCTGTTACACTTTTATTTTTATTTATTCATTTTTGTAGCATAAAATAATACATATAAAAAAAAAAGGTTACTTGACTAGACATGCTCTGTTTTATAATAAAGATGCATTGATATTTTATAATTATTATCTAAAGCTAGACCTATAATGTTATATGGTCAGTTACCCAGAAACCAATGCGTAACAGTAATATATTTTTATTTATTATCTTTGTTTTATTAACCACTAAAATGAGTTTAAATACATCTACCGGTTTCGAAAAATACAATTTTCTTCTTCAGGATGTCATAACTAAATAAAACATATATTGTTTCTTTGACAGAATCTATTTTTAAAAAATCTATTTATCTTTAGTACCTAACTCAAATCATTACTTAATACAAATTTACTCGAATAATTTTTAGGAAAAAATTTTAGAATGGGACTCGTAGTTAAATTTAGTTGGTTGTTTATAATTTTTTGATTAGTTTTACACGCTTTATTTATCTCCAACGATTCCAAATTATTTAATTTGTGACCAACACCGTTTATATGCAAAATTGACAATCCCAATTTTTTACCAATATAAAATGCAGCACAATCCTTGCAACTAAGTTTATAGACACCAGAATTGTTAAATTTATCATCTTTGTCTTTAGAATTTATGAGTAAATTTCCTATACTATTATTTGTATAAAATGCCAGTCTAATGTTTCGTGGTAGGTGTTTAGATATTTGATTAGAAAAGTTATTTATGTATAAAATCCTACGCCAATAATCATTATTATCATTATGTTTTATCTGTGATTTATATAAAAATTGATTATTATATTCTTTTAATTTATTTTTTAAAATAGTGTCTATCAAACCTGTATTATACCCGTTATTAACTGCTATTTTTTTAATTGTATTCAATTCAATATTGAAATTGGATGTTGACATAGGAATATTGACTAAACGATGTATCATGGAGTGGAATCCTGAATGTTTGTGTGATAATGGATGATTAGATCCATTGTGTATGATAGTATCTGTAAAAGTTGGTTTTCTAAAAATTTTGAATTCAATTTTATTATTATTTTTAATCAATGTTAGGTCCAAAAAATTTAGGGTCGAATTATTTTCCATTTCTAAAGTAAATTGTATTTTATTATTAAATGAATTAATGAAATTTAAAAATGTAGTTAGTTGACGTTGTGAACCTGACCAAATACATAATATATCATCGACATACCTTTTCCACAATAAAACATTTTTTAACAAAGGAGAATCACAATCAAAAATATTCCTCTCCAAATTATCTACAAAAATATCTGCTATTAGTGAACTTGTGGGTGCTCCCATAGGAAGACCCTCTGTTTGATTATACATTATATTATTAAATTGAAAATAATTTTGGTTCATACAAAGATTTAACAAACGACATAGATCTTTTACCAAATTATTAGGTAAATTAGATGAATTTAATAAATCAGAAATTAAAATTTAATATTAAGTAATGATTTGAGTTAGGTACTAAAGATAAATAGATTTTTTTAAAATAGATTCTGTCAACGAAACAATATATGTTTTATTTAGTTATGACATCCTGAAGAAGAAAATTGTATTTTTCGAAACCGGTAGATGTATTTAAACTCATTTTAGTGGTTAATAAAACAAAGATAATAAATAAAAATATGAATCTTAACCACAAAGATAACATTGCTGATTTTAAAAGTGTAACAGTAATACATTAGGAAAAAAAAATCTCAAATAATAACGTTATTTCTTTTAGAAATACAAAAATCTTTTTTTTTAAGATTATTTTTTCTTTAAACATCGAAATATAAGACCACCCAGGTTCTGACAAAATGTTGTATAAAAGTCTCAAAATTGTAAACTATTTCACTCACTTTTAATAAGCATTTCGTATCAACAATAAAAAAAATAGCGTGCAGGTGTTTGTTTATCTTCACCGACCCAAATTTCTTAATAAATTTAAATAAATGTATGTATGTATTTTAATTTTACCCATTTGTTTTTGTAATGTTATTTTTTGATTAAAATCCAATATTATTGATGATTACATTATAGATTGCAGTTTATCTCGATTTAACCACTGACAATCTTCTAACCCGATGTTCGCTCGACTACCGATTTATTCAGTGCCGCGAAAAAATGAACTGTAAAAAAAAATAAAAAAATAGCAACAATACTTACGTAATGTAGAGTATACGCCACGAATTGCGCCAAAGGGGGGTTATAAAAAAATACATTAAAAATGATTCAAACCAAGAGAAGTTCCATTCTCACACGGAATGCTATATTGACACTCATGATTTATACGGATTGGAGATTATCTGTACCTATGTTCGAACTTGTGTGAGATTAGACGGTATTTACTAAGTAATGTACGTGTCATTCTTCTATTGTTTACGAGATGAAAGGCCCTAATTAAAATAACAATCACCGGCTAAGCATTACAAAAATATTTAGATATTACAACAGGTTATTTTCGCAACAGAAAAATCCGACGTATTTATCAATTCGAGAGATAAAAACATTTAATCTAATTTAAAATTTGTTTAAAGCGTTAACTTCGCGATTACACTTTTTTTTTAATAACAATAATTATATATGAACAACTTTTATTAATTTCATAATACTATAAAATAAAATATCTGCCCCATTTCAGTGTCATTATTTCCTAGGACTGCGGCCACGCCCCCGTCGAATAATTGATACATTGTATTATTATTATTCCTAAAATTATAATTATTAAAAAACGATAGATAAATGTATGGTGTCACGTGTAAACTATTGAAACAACATTTATGCTGGCTTGCCAATGTTTCAGCTGAATAAATAGATTACAATCCATTCTAAATGCGGCATTATGGAGTTTCTAAATTCTCTCATACAACATCCCTTTTACATGACTTACATTGGCTCCGGTTCTCTGAAAGAGTTGAATTTAAATTGTGCTGAGTGATTGGGTATTCAGCGGAAAAATCTCAATCTCAATTGTAATTGCTCGTAAACCATCAGGGTGAGGTAAGTGGGAATGGTATTGTTCGACGCGCGTGATTTGCGGGATTGCCAGTCGCAATGAGTCACTGGTCGGGAGCGCACCGCGCGATCGCAGTTGAGCAATATTTAAAGTGCGGTGATTCATTGGTTTCATTAATTTCTGCCCGAGGGATAATTGGCCCTTATTTTTTTAACCAGCAAGAGACATTCACTACTGACGTGTATTGCCGAATGATCGACGAGTTTTTGGTACCACAACTGCAGTTGTTTCTCGAGTTCAACAACAGAACACAATTTCAGCAAGACGGGGCCACTCCACACACAGTTAAAGTTTCAATGGAGAAGCTGAGGGGAATTTTTCCCAATATATTGCGCAAATCAGCAAGTACGAAGTACTTTTTTTGTGGGGATACTTTAAGTCGAGAGTTTACAGCAACAATACAAGAAAATATCCGCCGTGAAGTTGCTGCCTTTGAACCAACGCTTTGCTCTCACGTGTTCGCAAATTTAAGAGTCCGATTGCAAGAGTGTCTTGAGAGAAATGGACGGCATTTAGACGATATTGTTAATAAAACGTTAAATGAGCATCGTTAAAATCCATTCTGTATAAATAAAATATGAGAATAACATTGTAGTTTTTATTTAATTTAATATAACTTGAAAATTTTCCGCTGGACACCTTTATAAGACGACACATAACATGGCGTGTCTGTATCTTCAAGAACTTTGTATCCCGACATTTTGAATAGTAGACGTCAAACTTTCAGATCAGCCATTACTTCAGCCGCAGGAAGAGTTGTAAAACCGACCAGCCATTGCCAGAAGTGCCAGGCCCAAAAGCGTGGAACTCTTTGTCCTCCGTTATAAAAAACAGTGCATCAGACTTTATAGAGACTAAAAGTGCACATTTTCACAAAATCATATCCATAAGTTCAAACAACAATTTTTAATTTTAAATACAAAGATAATGTAGGACAATAAACAGTTAATGTTAAAATGGCGCTAAAAATGACGACATCATCAAAACAAAAATGATCCAGCCTCGGATGCAAACATGCCTATAATATTATAATGTCCGTAATATTCAATCCGACATCATCGCTTTCAACACAAAAATGATCCAGCCTCGGGTGCAAACATGCCTATAATATTATAATGTCCGTAATATTCAATCCGACGTCATCAGCTTTCAACACAAAAATGATCCAGCCTCGGGTGCAAATATGCCTATAATATTATAATGTCCGTAATATTCAATCCTACATCATCGCTTTCAACACAAAAATGATCCAGCCTCGGGTGCAAACATGCCTATAATATTATAATGTCCGTAATATTCAATCCGACGTCATCAGCTTTCAACACAAAAATGATCCAGCCTCGGGTGCAAACATGCCTATAATATTATAATGTCCGTAATATTCAATCCGACGTCATCAGCTTTCAACACAAAAATGATCCAGCCTCGGGTGCAAACATGCCTATAATATTATAATGTCCGTAATATTCAATCCGACGTCATCAGCTTTCAACACAAAATGATCCAGCCTCGGTGCATATGCTATAATATTATAATGTCCGTAATATGATCATCTATAATATATGTCCGTAATATTCAATCCGACGTCATCAGCTTTCAACACAAAAATGATCCAGCCTCGGGTGCAAATATGCCTATAATATTATAATGTCCGTAATATTCAATCCGACGTCATCAGCTTTCAACACAAAAATGATCCAGCCTCGGATGCATATATGCCTATAATATTATAATGTCCGTAATATTCAATCCGACGTCATCAGCTTTCAACACAAAAATGATCCAACGACCGAACGAATGCAGTTTTCAAAAATATTTATTTCAACCACGTTGCTTCGCGAGGTGATAATAATAATACGACTGCATTGCGAGCGAAGCGACTGACGTTACTGGACATTGAAATTCGATAAGATAGCGTCGCTATCGGCGCGGCGCCCAGATAAGCGTCGGATCTGGAGAGAAGTTCAACAGCCAACTGTGAACGCCAGTTTCCACACCGACCATTTCTACGATAATCGCGTTGCACATTCTAATTTCTAAAATGGTGTTCGCTCTCTGGTATTGTTTACGTTTACAGATGAAACGATAAAAGCTATTATATAAAGCTTGCACGCCGTCATCGTTTCTGATTAAGTCCTTCTAGTGTTATTGTGTGAAACCAACACACACTCAGGCCTATTCTCAAAATTGCAATATTGAAATGAAGGTGATTGTTACACCAACCCTCAAAAATAGACAGTATGTAAATTAACGTCCGTGTTATATTTGAATGAGAGAGAGGGAGAGAGAGTGAGGGAGTGAGGGAGATAAACGTACCATAATCTGTCAAAACATAAAAATGGCAACAGAATTGGCCGTGATTCTTCACTACGACGCTGCGGATGAGGAAATCAATAGGTAATTTATGAACAAACCTTTTTCTGTGAACTTTGAATACTGTATTAGTACTTATTTTAACCAAAAACTTATATTTTTAGTCGAAACTCGAGAATGGAAAGACGTCGTTTGCGTGATTTGTGCAACCCGATGTAAATTCCAAATGGGCAATTTTTACAACTATACCGCCTTGATAAGGTACAACTATACCGCACAAATCACGCAAACGACGTCTTTCCATTCTCGAGTTTCGACTAAAAATATAAGTTTTTGGTTAAAATAAGTACTAATACAGTATTCAAAGTTCACAGAAAAAGGTTTGTTCATAAATTACCTATTCTCTCTCATTCAAATATAACACGGACGTTAATTTACATACTGTCTATTTTTGAGGGTTGGTGTAACAATCACCTTCATTTCAATATTGCAATTTTGAGAATAGGCCTGACTGTAGCTTATACATTCATTTGTTGCGCAATAACGATGAACCATTTACCAAACCATATATTCTAAAGCGGACATAAATAATTATTGATAATCAAAAATTTATAAAATATAATAATCATAAGGACACTAAATGAAATGTACAACAGGCGCCGGTTATTGCGATCACACATTTTTATTTTAACATCCCGCAAATATATTATCATAATGTTTTCAACACCTGTATCTAAGTAAACCGCACACACGCGTGCAACAAAAAATATCAAGTACATTCTATAATTGAAACCAGCCCCGCAATAACACTGTATGTCGGTTTTGGGCAAATCTGAATTATGAATGCAACAACGTTGTATATCTTCTTGGGAAACGAACGGTATGGTATATTAAACAACCATATAACATACATGAGCGAGTTTCCCGGCAAAAACACTGTATATCATCCAATATGGCCGACGCTCTGTCTATCAACATTTGTAATAAAATAGTCGCTAATCTTAGTTTGAGAATTGACAAATTATAAAAAGATGAAACCTATCTAGCAGCAGCCGTGCAGCAGCTGTGCAGCAGCCAGTGCGATCGGCAACTTGGGATCAATCAATCGATGCGGTGCATTTGATAATTAGTGATAATTAGCTACATACCGCCAGAAACTGCACCCGAAACGGTTGGGTGACATTATTAATATTATTGCACATTTTTCCGCTTAGTCCTTCTTAAAATTCTAATTGTACTCACTGTTTAAGTATTTTATGTCTTCGGAGAAAACATGTAATCGGTTTAATTATTGTTTAGCTTTCACTGTGATTTCCGTATTTACTAATTAACTGTATGTTTTCTGAATAAAATAAAAATAAAATTAAACATACTTAGAAATAGAGTTTTATTATCAATATGTCGATTCTAATAACCGATCATCTGAGTTTAAAAAGCGACGAATAATGTTTATTTTATCCATTGAAAATTGAGCACAATAGAAGACTGATCTAATAACTATTGAACACAATAACGGGTGCCAAGAGTATTCAAAATGTAATTTTATGATGAAACCGCCAATAAAACCGGTCGGAGAGGTTGCTAACGTTTAGTACGCGATGTATTTATTTATATAAAGTTTTTCCTCGTTTCAGAATTCATATCGCGTTCACGTTTAGAAACCAAAAATCCTTCACATTTTAACGGTTCAAAAAATATTATAAAAATGGTGAGATAATCCCAAAAGTCCGTCTCGCCGGGGATTGATTTTTGCTTGGATTTAGTGTGAAGAAACGATTAAAAGGAAGATTAATCGTAATCGCGGTGCGGTGCTGGCGCGCTAACCACACGATTGGAGGAAACCTTACAAATATAATAAAACCAAATGTTTTTCGCTTTTAATTTATCAACGCACTCTAAAACTTCTAATTAAAGACTCGTTATAAAATCCAAACCGTGTACCTGGTTCGCCGTGCGCGTGTGATTGTCTAATACGTGTTCACACTATATAATATGATCATTGTCCCTGGAATATAAATACATAAATATGAAAATATTTTGTTTCTTCTCCCACATCTCACTTTTAATTTATTCAAATATTCGTTGTCCTCAATTTTACACAATAATGAAAATGACTTTGTTTTATATATACTTTTTAATATTAGTGTTTCTACGAGGATTAGAAAGAACTATTGTTATTATATATTTTTTCAATGTATATTGACTAACTGTTCGCAATTTCATATTATAAAATACGGAGAATTCAATTAATTGTATTTACAATATAAGATATAGGCAAACTGAGTAGAAGTTAAATTGAAATATTAAATAAATTGAAATATTAGTTAAATTGAAATATTAAATAAATTGAAATAAAAAAAATTCGTATTCAATAATCAAATAAGACGTGGCAAGTATTTCACATTTTTACAGCAAAATGAGCGAGGGGTGGGTAGGGAGGGTAGAGAGGAAAGTGAAAAACTTTGTAAGATGTTACACTTTGGTGACAAATTAGCTCCATTATATCCAGATAAGTATTATTGTGTGTATATCTTAGAGCAGTAGTTGTACACTTATGAAATTGAAAAACTTTTTTGTTAAGGCTGTGTTGTGTTGTAAAGTAAATCGTGTCAAGGTTCGGGCTCTCCCGCGCGAGCTGAAGCAGGTAGCCGGTGTGATTTATTCAGCGATTGCCATTACCTTCCTCGCTCACGCTCACTCGCAGCGAGACAATTCATTCGCGTTGGGTGTCATTAATCGGCTACCGGGTGCTGAGCGGGGGTAATTACGAAATCTGACTATAGCATAATAACAGAGCCTGCAGATAATACCAATTATTTCCACTCTATTCCGAATGGAGAGAACGTTAAGTTGTAACACGGGTGTTAAAAGAGTCTCGATATCTGGATCAGGTGTGTCAAGGTGGATGAGCGTGCGAGTGTGTGCCGACTCGCACAAGTGCACACGTGGACACGTGCGCCCGCACGCAGCCACTAGACGACGCCCTGAGTTATCACGGGGGCAGTGCAGCATTGCGTGACGAGCGCCACCAAATCGCTTTGGTGAAGCTAGTATCTGATGCCCACTGCACTGGGTCGAATGCGGAGAAACCGACCCCGAACCAAAAATACGATTAAGATCCCGGGAGTAGGTAGTATAAGGGCGAGACGTGGTGTTTCCATTTTTATTACAATAAAGTAAAACAGTAATCTTAGGACTAGATATATCTTTAGACAAGATCGACAATTGATCATTGCGATTGCAACGCATCGTACTCCTTATTTTACAACAATTCAATATTCTTAAAATAATAAATGTAATCTGAGTAGATTAAAGTCAATTTAACATTATATTTTTCTGACTCTGATTTCAATTAAAGTGAACAATTAGAATAACAAATGTAAGATAGTATACAATACAATACGCGCGAAGCAATAACAACACATCCGTCACCTTGACTTGACAATCTGAGTTGCATACACACGCAAGCAACCCGCAGCTGATAAAGGACACCGCTCTCGAGCAAAAAGCTTGGGGTAGTAGGCATCTGCTTTCAATAATACGTTCGCACGTTTCGATTCGATATTCTATCGGCCACGGAAAAACAATAAATAAACAGAAGTCGTAAAAAAATTTAAATCAATTCAATCCCGAAATTTTAGAGATTCGAATATACTAGTACCGGGATTATTACGCATTGCAAATTAGACGGGATCCCGGCAATGCATTCTCTGTTTGTAACTCGTGTCAAAACACGTCATCTATTAAACGTAACAATGTAACTTTTTCTATTAAAATTGGCCTGTTGTAGTACACAAAATAGGCGAAATCTATTCCTGTCATTTTTCCCATGTCAAAATCTCAGCTTGTGCTGCGTAAAGTCGAGCGTTGTAGTTGCTGAAGACTTGTATTCCAGACGAATAATAGAGTCAAATTTTCGAGTGTATCGTGTTACTAAAATATGTCGCGTAATTAGACCTTCGTCCTCAAGACGCAATATTCAAATTTACACAATATTTTAATTTTTATTTCAAAATTCAAATTCCGTTCAAAAAAACTTTATTGTTGTAACCGGTAATTTTACACTATCCTCATTTTTTATACCAATAATTATTAAAGTATACTCGACAGTTTTTTTATACAAGTATTAATTCGTAGTGTAAATTGAATAGAAATTTCGTAGATACGACGGTTCAGTAATTATATTTCTGGTTCATTCATTTCTCCTCACTCATCGCTTTCATCGTTGAATTTTCCTTCAATCTATTTTCCTTTATTAATTAATGAACATTCGTTAAAAAGAAAGAATTTCAATGCTACGGACCGGTTCAGATTATATTTTACCTTTGAATCAAATTACTTTTTCTTTCTCAAACTAGCTCATATTTTTCTTAACACACGATTCAACTGGATGACGCTTCGCGTGGTATACCTAAATCCTTTAAAAACCGTTGACAGGGACTAGACGGATCTGAAAGAAATGTCAAACATTTTAGGAAGCGTAATACATCTGGCGCTATTTGAGATTGAGCCAAGTTTTGCGTGAACAAATCAACTATTAAATAATTACATACATATTAAGGAAAATAATATGAGTAGAAGTAGTGACACTTTGACAGAAACAAACACCACCAAGACTAAAACTTGGTATTTTTTACTTATAGTTTTCACCCGGTAAGTGTTTATGGATGGATAATACCAGTGGCGTGCAGTAGATATAGATTTAGGTTATGCTGTTACAAATGACATTATACAATCATACATAATATATGTACTTTCGTTTAACCAACGTCTTTAGATAAAATAAATCCGTCGTTTATACGACCCTACCATGTATTTATTTATAATTTTAGAAAAGTATTGATAGTGTTTTTAACGTAAATTAATACCTTCTTACCCATATAAAAAATGTATGGACGTTTTTAAGAACACTTTATATGACTGAACATGATTCATTTATTGTTTGAAAATCCTTCATATAATAACTAAAGGAAATAATTATTTATATTAAAGGTTAACGTAGGAAATAGTTCTGCCAATTGTTTTTTGTTTTTCCCAAATCAAAAACCAATCCATGCACCAAATTTAAAGAACAATCATGAAATCAACACGTTAAAAACAGTAAGATAGTAAAATTCGTAAATTGGTAAAAGAGGAAGTAGACAGATCAATGATTTGCACGCAGTTGTAAGCCTTTCTAATGTTATTCTGATAAAAACAGCATAGGTGACGACTCCATACAAAATGGATCAACCGAAAGAAATTTTTAATTCAGTAAATAACCAATTATATAAAGACAGAACATAGTAATGTAAATAGCTCGATGCGGCGAATACAAAAGAGCGCCATGGGTACAGCGGCGAGTTGTAGTGGTAGTTTTTAGAACTAACCAATTAAAGTCTCTACTGGCACTAATTGTAAAATAATGTTTTCGTTTATGTTATCCTATTATTTAATTTATATGTATTTGTTTCCCAGAATTATTAGTAATGCATTATGATTAGTCATCTTTTTGACATGTTTTATGTATGTTTTCTAATTTTGTACGGGTTTATAATACTATTTTATATAATATGTTTAATTTTTAAAATCTTGCCATTGTATCGCAATCACGAGTAGACGATGAACATTTCAAAGTACTCCCGAATTTGATCAACATTCACGAACAGAATACTAGTTGTTTACTGTGAATGGCTAAAAGTTCACACACAAAGAATGGATTAAATTAAGAATACAACAGGCAATTAAGAATAGTCACTGATGTCACTAATCCGTCGGGCGCAATAGTTATCAGCGTACAGATGTACGAAGTGTAACGAGTATTACAAACTAATTACGAGTCCTTGAAGATTTCAAATAACCGTAGCGCAATTTTGCCACCGAGTGCCGACTAACCCGAACTTGTCTTCGTACAGATAAACCCATATTCGGTAGCGCCCGCGACGCCGAGGAAGCCCGCCAGCCGGACGGCACCCTGTCGAAGGGCTAAACTTCGGACAGAGCGCGCGCGACAGCGAGGAGAGGTATCGCCGACCCTTCGCGTCCGGCCCCCGGGTTCGAGCGCCGCCGCTCGCCGGGCGCGACCCGCGCAGGCAGAACCGGTACCGGTTTTAATTATGCTCAGTATCCGGTGCTGTTGTTGTGCAACACTGAGCAATGTCATATACGTTTTTTTTTTAATGAAACATTCGCCATTAATTAATTCCAAACTCTGTATTTTAATTGGATTTCAGTGCAAATAAATGTAATATCTAAGAGAATATTATAATTTGTTAATTCCGCTCGGAAAACAGAATTACAAAAGCGAGATGATCGAGTACGCGTAATAGTAATTAGGGAATTATAATCAATTTGGGCGACAGCAGATGCGAGATCCGAAGACGGAAAGGATTAATGATAAATCAGAGATTTTATTCATATATAATATTAATACAAGCTAACTCTAGGGACATCTCAGAAAGTGTACAAATTCGTTGGCACTAATTGGAAATGATCCAGAAAACTATAAAAAATATGAAGCAAATGAGCATCTGTTCAATATCCCAAGTTAAATAATACAACGCATACAAATATTCAATATACCCAAATCATCGCCCGTATTAATAAAATATATTACGTGACACTCTTTTTATGAATATTATTATAAATTTAAAATTTCTAAGAGTTTTTGGCTAAATAAAAACACGAGGAGAAAAATCACAGACAAGAATTTAGCGAGGTGGTAGCCAGCCAGTGTTGAATTCCCAAAAGCACAATATACATCGAAAATAATTTTTTATTACTTTGTAAGCAATATTTTGTATTTAAAAGTTCATTGAATATATTGCCGCATTAACTTTTGTGCATTGGCGAATCAAGTATTGAAGTTTGAGTACAAATTAGAAATCTTCAATACGGGAAAACAGCCACTGCTTGCGTCGGTTATACGCTGTATGTTGCAACGTTAATGTTTGGACAGAGATATTAGAAATGGACATCATTCGTGTGTAACACGTAAAACACACACTGACCGGTTTTGGCTGCCCAAATACTAACTAGGTTGTACCGAAATGAAACATCTGTGAACATCCCATTAGCATTTCGAGAGTTTATTTTTGAACGCGAGTTACAACAGTGCAAACACACCTTGGCAAATGCATTTCGGTGTTTATGCCTCCGGTTCCGAGGTATCAACGTTCCGTGGCTCCGTCCGCGATCGGCGGAGACATCGATCAGGATCCCGGGCGCGCAGCAGAAATGCCCACTTCCGGCCGCGGCCGCGCCGACGCCGTCGGGACAATGGTCCTTTCACCTTTCGAGATACGGCTCGATTTTATCCAACACCCTCACTGGCCGCTCGCCTTTTATTTACACGCATTCGCGCATGTGGAAACTGCCCACTCTGAAAATAGAGATCTTCACCGCGACAAACTAACGGCGAGCAAGATGTCCCCCGGCACGCAGTAACAATGTACAATTTAGAACAATTAAAACAACTCGCGGCCGATGAAAGAGGAAGGTGTGACGAGAAAGAACTTCAATAGGAAACGCTATCGCTCTAGAACTTGAGTAGGTAGTGAGGAAAAGGCGAGAGAAACTCGATCAACAATGTGAAAGTGGAACAAGGCATACAGAAACAAAGGAATAAAATAAATAGGTTACGCGGAGGGCGATTGCTAAAAGCATCCGCTGGGGTATTGATGGCTGTTAAAGAAAAACAAAGATACGAACAATACGGTGGAAATATAAAGAGAAAAACAAAAAACCAAAGGTAGGTTATAAACAATATATTCTCGTACGACAAATCGTCGGGACTTATTACTTTCGCGTTGTACTCGTACCTACGTAATACAATATTTACAATAGTCCGGCGCCGATCCCGACTCCCGCACGGCGTCAGGCGTCAGGCGTCAGGCGTGACTCAGCCGCGCCGTATATTTCTAAACATTCGCGGAGTAATGGCGATTTTCCACCAGAGGCAGCAGCGCCAGCGCAACAATGTTGATCGATTCGACAGACCGAGAAATAGGAAACGCGGTTATTTGCGGACGGCCAGTTTAGGAAGCCGACGGAGTTTAATGACACAATGCACAATCACCGAACGTGTTCACCAGCAAACATCATTAATACCTAATCAGCCTCAGATAATGCTTCTTTGCAGATTATTCATTTTTTTACATGTTGCGCCAGACGCACAATATAATGTCTCGTTCACTTGCTTTGATCGTAATGCTTAATTAAAACTGTATTTATTCCGTTTACTAACTCTAATTAACTACGACCGCGCGAATACTTCTGCTGCGACCATTCATTCATTCATTCATTCATTCACGCTGGTTCATTACTTCACTCGAGCATTCAACATTATTTCAATTCAATAATGATTTCATTAAATCTGGAGCTGGATAGCGTCCACGAAAACAAATAACTCTAGAGAGATAAATAAAAACATTTTTACAATAAAAAAATAATAATAATAAGAATAGACCATCTGTATACTATATTTCGTCAAAAATGTGAGTAACCCGTCACGCGTGTTAAACTACGAGAACCAGCGACTGGTCGAGACGACAGGTTCAGAAATCTGAATTAGATCCGGAGGCGTGGGATTAAACCCCATAAGTATTTAAAATTAAATTTTGCAAAGATATAAATTATATATTTACTGTTTAACGCAGACTTTACGTTATGGTTATTCATTTTAATATTGAAATAAATTATATATAAAATTTGTTTTTAAACCACTTTTATAATTTAATTATACACCAACCGGTTTCGGAAAATGCATTTTCCTTCATTAGGATGTCGAAAAATAACAAAAACCATAATATGTCAAATTGTTATTTTTAATATTAATTAAAAAATATATGAATCTAGTAGGTACTTACCTAACTTACATTGTTATAATGATGAACTATTTTAAATAACTCAATTTAACCGCAAGTCCTATCCAATCATTTTGAATCATCAGTCAATTTCCACATGTTTCATCAACAATTTAAGTTAGGTACTAGATTTATATATAATATTTTAAAATTCATTATATTTGAAAACATTAAAACAATTTGGCTTTAGTTATTTTTTTGTCATCCTAATAAAGGAAAATGCATTTCCCGAAACCGGTTGGTGTATAATTAACTCATAAAAGTGGTTCAAAAACAAAGTTAATAAATAATTCAATATTAAGATATAAATTTATTCATTTATCGAAATCTTCCTTCTCTTTTTTGACCGGTGTGGGCACGCATTATTTATTATATTATCATTTAAATATTTATTATATTATATAATCAGAATATTTAAAAGCAGGCTTTTAAATATTAATTTGTCTACGTCAATTGGTGAAATGAGCGCATTTCAATAATGATGACACATGATATAGCACGATCGCAACTAATCGAATGTCAGTTCTCCATTATTCAGGCGGTCCTCAGGCACCACTCGCAGCGACAAGTTGGAATGATGAAAACGAGAACACGAGCAGTTGAGAGCAGAACAATGGAGAGCCCGTTTTCACTTTTCGCAGTCGAATAAACGAAACCGACCGAATCTACTCACCGCGCTGCGGCATTAATTAGTTCAATGCTGAGGAGTCAGAGTTATGCAAGCGGCGAGCGGCGAGCGGCGTCACTGGCAACCAAACTACTTTCATCCGAATCACGGCAGCAGCCGGCGCTAAGGTCAATGCGAATTGCCGGTGCAGTGTTACCGCGATACCGAGCCGCCCGCCAGCGCGCATTGTGATTCGCGATAAAACAGGAAACGGGCGTTAGGTCTGTTACGGCAGAACTGGTTCCCCCCGCCTCCCGCCTCCCGCCTCCAGCCCGAGTGACGACAGATTAATAGTGGCGGAGGTCGCAGCCGCAACAATCGTCCCATTTATGGAAACGTAGGATTCGATGATTCATCCGCGTGACCCGGTTTTGATTTGGCATAACCCGCAATTATTGCTTTTGCTCAACTCTCATTGTCGAGTGTCGGGACGCTCGCGCGGAGAAAAAATCTTCCATTCCGTTTGTTTCGCACTTCGACAACTATTACCCTCGTTAGATGAAAGCTGGGCGAACAAGGAAAGTCCGTTTGCTCCCGGAGAGAGCCCGCACTGCGAGTGTAGCGAGTGGAGATTTACACGCGTCAGAGCGTTACAGGGGGGAGAAATAATAATAATACAATTCGTTCCATGTGCACACAGTGCCGACCGACTGAGGAATGTAAGGTAATTCAGATTAACACATGTTTCGCAAATGTGGTTTACAAATCTCTCCTCTCTGTCTTTACCGACAACAGATGTACCGACAACTTCAAAACGTCGATTGACTAGGTAGTGATCAACGTCGACCGCTACGAGGCCACGGCCGTAAACCTATTTCCAATGTTGAAAAAATATCATTATCAATAAAGGGTCTACCGCAGTACCTGCGGCATGACTTATCAAATTAACGCCAACAAATAACCTAACATCAGACTTTCTTAAACTTTTTTAAACGTAATTTACCATTCCCGCGACACACGTGCCGCCTGGTGACAGATAATATTTAAAAAAATTCGATAGAAGAACCGAGCGGGTGTATCTTAGTTGATGATTGGATTCGATAGAAACACTGTACAACATTGTATGAGTGCTTGCTGACTTACTTTTTCGCGTAATATTGTACATACATTTCAAGGCGTATCGAAATGCACGAATATTAAAAATATAATCTCGATAAGTATCTATATTTAAAGAAGGGAAACAAATTTTGGCAACATATAAAACGGTTTATTCGTTGCTCTGTGATTCTTAATAATATTAGGTATGTGTGGTATATGTAATAGCCAGAATAAAAGTGCATAATGTGAGACCCATTCAATATAATTAATACCATTTAACATTCCAAAATAAAATTTACACAATTCACCAAAATTTCTGAATCCTGTCGCGGTTCATTTGCGCGCTTTCTCTAGACGTACTCCCCGTACTCACATCACATTTCCAAAAAACAAATGACGCTGTGATCGCTGTCGTCCATGACCAATCCTAGTCCCGATCGATGAGCAGCGTGCACTGTGCTGTGGGTACAGCCGGAGCCGGTAGAGACGCAGAAGGCAGTGCGCCAGTCCATACGCGCCGTTGATACTCGCGATAATTTTCACTGACACAGATCGTAAGGAGCCCAAGGTCGCCGATCGCATCACATGTTTGCAATCACGTTTTACGTCATACGTCACAATTATTTGGCATGCTCTCCGTGGCTCTTACACTCTTCCACTGTGTGCGCAGCTTGGCCAAATATCCGAGCGGACGAGCGGAGCCGGGTAGGGGGCGGGACGTCGAGGAGATAACACCAACATTCCACTTCAAATGGTTCTGTGGCCGAGTCCACCAACTCTGAATTTCTCGAGACAACAAAGCAGTTTTGTACTTCACCTACGTTTACCTCGCGAAGACAACTATAATCTGCTCTGAATAATTAGAGTCAGACGCGTCGGTGTTGGATCGTTACTAGCTGGGATCTCTAGGGAAATAATACGACTCCATGAATCGTCCAAACTTTAAATTACATAAAAATGTGTATGTAACCTAATAACCTACTACTACACTTCATAAACATTCAAATAGTTCTCGTTGTTTGTGCACGGGCACACTTTGAATAATCGTCTGCGTCCGCAGATCGTATGCACGCGTATTTCAAATATAATAACTATATAATCGTCTGGCTCTTTTAAATGAATCAACTGAGAGCTTCGCGTATCCAACCTAGGTAGGTGCCTAAGTTTCCATGTGTTCAAAAATTAAATTCGTTGCAGAAGGTAAGATAGTTTATTTATATATTATATTTATTGGAAATAACACAGAAGTAGAATGTGCGATGTATACAAGGAAAACGACCTTATTATGAACGTCAAGTCGAAAGTGGTGGTATTCGAAAAGGAGGAAAACAAGACACCGTGCAAAATACTTGTAGGTAATGAATGTTCGGAACAAGTAGATGAGTTTGTGTATTTGGGAAGTATGTTCGATAGAAACGGAAAGACTGAGAAAGATATCGGAAGGAGGGTAACTGCAGGAAAAAAATGGTGAAAAATTACTTATATATTTCACAAGGATAAGAAAACGACACGAAAAAAGCATAGTACGATATAAAAAAAAATGAAATTATGAACACAAAAACAAGGAAAAATCATTTAAATATTGCATCGAAGAATATTGTTAAATCAGGTTTTTAAATATTGGTAATTGAAACAGAAAATATATGAATTAGTTACATCTAACAACTATTCTGTGTAAATTTGAGTGATATGCATAAATCCCAGAAATGTCATTCTGTGCATCAGCATCACGCATCGCGCGCGGGCTAATTCTTCCGCATCCGTCCTGGGACGGGTTTTAAACTAATTCTACCGAAGTGTTTCTATTCGTCAAATTTTTTAATTGGAGTGCCACGGTAGAAAACATTTTCAAAGAGGCAACAAATATGCGAACATAACGTAATAACATACGTATTATAGTTCACCGAAAAATACACGAGGTAATAAATATACAATATTTCCTCACATTAGGCTCAAAGAATAGGCAGCGGTCGTATAAGCGACCAATCCAAGCGAGCTCCCGGCGACCGGCGACCCCGACCACCATCGTAATGAAGTTACTCGCGTTTTTCCTTATTATAAAAATGGCCGCACACCTATTACAAAGAAAATGTCAATATTTCGTATACTCTCACAATTTATAAGCTATCCATCGGCAGTTGTAAAACTAGAGCGGCTGGATTGAGAGTTAATTAGAACTGATGAAATAAAATGTACATTTTATATTTAATATTTGCTTTCTTGCTTAGATTAGATTTCTCTTGTACGATCCACAATCATTTTAAAGCCGCTCTGCGGCACAGAACGTCATTTACTCGGGCTGCTTTTTCTACATGTAATCAATTGCCTAATAGGGATTTATTAAAAATACATTTTTTTACCAGCGAATATTTATTTTTGGTCGCCGACCAATCTCGGAGTGATCGCTTCTTTCTTAAGGCAGAACTAAACTCTGCAAAACGAACCGGCGGCGGCGTCAAATGATTACACGATGTGAACATCGCTTATTAATTTTATTTGTTTCTCTTTTTCTCTTTCTATTTCCTCAGACAGACGAAGACATTTTGTTTTATTTAAAATGGTGTAATTTGTATATTAATTGAGATTAAAACTGTTATCGTTTGGATTTCACCGCGTCATGACGATAACGGAGACAGCGAACATCATTTACATACTTATATAAAGAAACAACATATCTGTATATTACTGAAAGTATTTTAAAAATGTAATTGTAATCGTGTATTAGTTGTACTCATCGTATAAACGTTAAATAAATAAAATAGGAAAAAAAAAACCGCTTCGCTAATAATAATTGATTATATGAGTTGAATTGTAAGAACACCTAACCGCAAAATGATATGTAAAACAGAAGTGCGACCGTGATCCAAATAAGATACTTGGTAAACGCTACGAATAGTTAGCTATAATTCTCTTATTTATACAAGTAAACAGTTACGCAATTAATATTTTCCGAAGAAGGAAACGAAACATACACAATCTAATTTGTATGTTACGAATTGTATTGTAATATACAAGGTGATCGGTAAGACTAAAAAATGTGGACCCCGTTCTCCTAGAACTTCAGTCTCATTGCAAAGGTTAAAAGTATTGATTATTCCCAAGTAGGGCGCGCAGCCAAGTGAGTAGCTCCCTGCAGCGGTCGCGGCCTCGCGCCAACTATTCGCTTCATTCACTGTAACCCCACCCCGCGCAGACCCGCATCGTTTCCTCGGGAAAAGAGGCTGACGCGAGTTCTTTTCTTTTATTGTGCCCCATCCTGTTATAATATGGTGCGCTTGAAATGAGACGAAACCGTGCCGAACAATTCGCTCGTGCAAGACCGATCGAAGCTGGAAATGATGGGATGAAGACATACAGAGTGCGCTCGCTGAGACCGATGTACGTATGTATCGAACGTCGTTGAAGCAGAGTGAGAAGAAAGAATACAAAATGAAGCCAAGTCCTGAGGAAATGAGGCGAGTGTGGTTGAAATAGACTGAGCGATCACTGAAAATTACCTTATCAAATTTAGAAGAAAATAATAAGATTAGGAGCGCAGTTAAGATGTGAAAATGAAACACAAATAATATGTGATAAAACAAAAAACTATAGTTAGTGATTAACGTTTCAAAATATGTTACTAATTAATGTCACAATATGATTTCAACATTAATTATTAACTTTTACTATGCTGTACTCTTTGTTTCTTAATAAATCCCACCAAAAAGCCGCTGAAAGCAAGTATAGAGGAGTAACAAAGATTTAACTTTGAGCTAAAGAATTAATCTATACCGCATACAAATTACGGTTACATTAAACGCGGTTTAAAATGAGGAACTGGCATGAGACTAATCACTCCCATAACAGTTCCGGGTAAGGGTGGGTCCTTTCCACGATGTTGTTAATACTATATAACTTCATACCTATATGACCCCAAAACGTGAAACATTCTGGCGCATGTTCAAAACGGTCAATTTAAACAATATTTTAACTTGATAAAAAAAAAATATTTTGTTCAGTCACCGTGCGCTGCATTTCATACCTCGTATCGCGGGGATCCACGCAGCACTTAGACAACAAGAAACTCAATTTAATAATTTGATTTAAAGTTTGCCGATTATTTGTCATCTCACATTTATTCTCTTTGCAATCTTTTTTATTTAATTTTAAAAGTTGAATTTGAAATGGCTACCATCGCGCGCCCCGACAACAACCGATGTTTTTATTATAATAAATATGAAGCACCACGCTCCAACTAAATTAATCAAATAACTTTCAAACTGAAATTGCCGTGCTGAAAAGTTGTTCCTTTCGAATAGATATGCGTATTATTGTAGTCTCCCTCCGCCACCCCTGCCCCCGCCCCCGCCCCAACCAGAGGACATTTTCTCATTTCGTCAATTTAATATGATATATTATACCGACTGCTGACAAGCTCGGAGAAAATTTTTATAAAAATACGACATTCGTGTACGACACGACACGTTGCTCTTCCACAATACGCTCGAATATCGATGGAACGACAGGAGAACGTCTTTTAGTACCTCTTTATAACTCGTTAAGGTAATATTATTGCCATCGCAAAAAGACAGGATGAGATATTATTATTCGAGGAATTAAACGAAAAAAATGAAGCACATTACCTTTTTTTAAAAGCGGGTACATTATAACGAGAATTTATCACCAATCACCGATTGGTTAACTATATAAAAAGGCGAGATTCCTCAATAATCAGTGGCGTGCAGTAGGCACAAACTTAGGTTATGCTGTTACTAAGTATACAATAGATACCTATATAGGTATCAAAAAAATGATAGATTTTTTTCTAATTTTGAAAATAATCCTATCAATTTAAATTTAGAACATAATTGTAAATTTATTACTTTTAAAAGGCAAGTTTTTTTAATGCTCGGTACCGTACTCGGCTTTCGATTTCGCTTAAAATATGTTCTACGATTTCTCCATTGGACAAGGAATTTAAAATGTTTCATTAGATTTTTCAAAAACATTAATTTAAATATGTCCAAGAACACACAATTACTAGATTTTTACCTACTGAGGCACTGTTATTAAACAAATATCAGATATCTCATAGAGACAAAGCTATTTTTTATTATATTTAATGGTAAATATATGGAAGTATGGAGTAATTACAGATCTCAATCTCCACATTTATCAATTTTTTGAAAGTTGTATATATGTTAGTATGTAGGCTCGCTTCGAGTACCACTATACCATCGCCATCTATGGACCAAATTAGATAATTTATTTTTTCCTTCTCGTAATATAACATATATACTGTTTAAAAAGGGATCATATTGAGTGATCATTTAAGCCAGCCGAAACCAGGTCGTAAGCCCTGTAATTACCCCATACTTCCATATATTTTCCATTAAATATAATAAAAAAATAGCTTTTTATTTATAAGATATCTGATATTTATTCATTTAAATAACTAGCTTTACAAATAGCCGAAACTCGTAAAAAAAAACAATTTTATTTTAACTTTTAATTAATATTGGTAATAATAATATCCTGAAAATACAAACTTGACAAACCTTGACAGATAATAAATTATAACTTACAAATTTTATCTACGCAAATGTCGCAGATACACCGAAATACCGAATGGCTTGGAATACAGTGAATACACTACGAAAACAAAACGTTTAGTCTGTCAAGCAAAACAAATATGTAGAAGGTGTACATATTTACGCAGTTTTCAATAAGGATTAATACCTTCCGAAGTTAACAGAATTAAGTACAAATTGTTTGAAAAATGCAGAAAATTGTCAGATATAAAGATGCCCACATAGCTTGAGTAAGAAAATATTTAGTTCAGAATGTTTCTCTTACGGATTGAAGAAACAAGTTAGACGCGTACGTCCTGGCAAATCACCTACCAGAATGGCCACGAATGGCCCATGGTCTAGAATGACAAAAATCTAGCCATGGGTTGCGCTAATCCAAGTGATCACGGCTAGAAATTTATAGGGTCTTTTCCCAAGATTAAGAGGATTATTTCATTTATTTTTATTTCCCAGAATCTTTAGTAGTGCACAGTTTTTTTTTACTTGTATGCAGTGCACGCCTCTGTTAATAATACATAATGGCACGCGCCATTTACTCGTGGAAGGAAACAGAACATCATACTATAATACAACGGTTGCACATCGGCACAAATTATGAATAATCACGAAATGTTCATAACGTTCATCCAAAAAGCGCCATTGCTGAAATACGACAGTCGTTTTTTCTAGAAGAACGCAGACCGCACGAACACGGCCGCCGTCATAGAAGACGACGCTATTTAACGCTAGGAACCATTTCGGTGTACAACATCGGTGAGTTTTAATTTCATTTGGGAATCGACTAACAAGCGAGACGGGTAATTGTTATTTAAACTCACCGCGAACAGCACTGTAAAATAGTGTAAAACAGCTTTAACGATAAGTGCTGATATGTAGCAGCGATCAAATCAGACTCATGTTTGTATTCAAGTATCATCAATCCCCGCAACAAAATATAGTTGAAATAAAATTATGATAAACTTATAAGAAACAATTCCGAACATTTAAATTATTCATGTACATGTATTGAAGAAATCAGTTTTAACTTCCCAACCAGTGCCATCTAAATAGTGAAAGTTAAACTTTAAAGATATTATTTGATTAAAATCTTTGAGCCAACTCTACGGATCAACTGTCAAACATATTGAGAAAACTATTATAAGTAGACATCTGATGAAAATATTTAATATAATATTATTATCGTAGTACAGTAATACCCCGAAGTTACGCGATAGGTGAGACCGGCGAAAATCGCTTAACTCGAATTCGCGTAAGTCGGGGTACAACTTTGCATTTAAATACATACAATTTTGTTTCATTGGAACCAAGGACTAACAAAAACACTAATTTAGAAGAAAAATATTTAATCAAATTGTAGTTCTTTATAAATATTAATACAAAATATTTTTAAAAAATAAACGATTTACGTAAAAAAAGTCATTTCGATGTTTAATCATAAAATTTAACAAATTCGTCTAACGACACAATGCCTTCTTTTATCACGCAGAATTTCTTCGTAGCAAGCTAATTTTTTTTTTATTCTTTGCTTTGTATCTATAACGCGTTCTTCGTTGGAGTCTTATGTTTTCTAAAAATTTAAGCCATTTTCAAATGAGCCGAGACCTTCTGTCAAGCTTGCAACTGTCATGTGCTTTTCTGGTGGAATTGGATCTGATGCGTCTCATTGTCGTTTTGCTTACGTATCTCTATGAGCTCATCGATTGTTAGCTCCTGACTAAGTGAATCCAACAGCTCGTTGACATCGTTAACATTGACTTCCAAATCTAATTGCCTGCCAAGATTAACAACTTCTTCTACCGCATGAGCGATATCAGTTTCTAGCAATCACAGTAAGAGAAACACTGAATATAGCGGGCGACAGTCTAGCGGCAGTGTCGCCAAGCGAATCGCGTAACTCTGAGTTGCGCGTAAGTCGGGGTATTACTGTACTTTGTTTTAAATAATTTATATTAATACGGTAATTTCTTAGCATTCAGAATTTATAATTAATACACACGAATTGTATAGAACAATATAAATTCAAAATTATTGAACCTAATTATTGTATATAATGAAGTAAATGAACGCCCAAGAGGCACAGAGGAGAGGATGGCACACTCTTCTGTTCTGGCATACCACTCTTGTCTCGTTCACTTTCGTACATCTTCTAAGGACGCTCATCGGTCACAATGAACCACAACTATAATGTATTTTTTTTATAGAAAATGGAAATTTTAAAAGTCGGTGCTATATGCTTGCCAACAGAATTTCACACAAAAGGCCGTCATTTGTGTACGATTTTTCATTTTTAATCAAACGCGGTTTTGCAAGGCTAAGGTAGGTTATTCATAAAAGTATATAATGAATGTAATAAACAGATGTTCCAGTACATGATTGGTATCGAGGGAATAATGCCTGCCGACTTAGTGCCGAAAGAATAATTTGTTTTGTACTAAAAAATATATTTCTGCGAGCGCGCTTTCAATAAAATCGCGCAGATTACTACGTTATACTCGAGAATATAAATAATGTATAATAATAGGAATTTTAATTTTAATTATTGGATATAATAATGAATATAATTAATTAATTCTTAGTCAGGATTGCATTTATTTATGAGCTCAAAAAATTTGATATTTCTTATCAAACAGAGAAGCGAACAAAATACTTTTTTATTAATGTATGAATAAAATAAAGTATATTAGGTATATGTAGGTACAGTATGTGTAAGTGATTTATTAGACCGTGGCCATACAATAGCGAAGATTGTTTATTTCCAACCCCCTAAAGAAATAAACAACGATCTTTTGGTCGCACGTCGCCAATAAACTAAACAAAATATACCCCCACACGTCACGTTTATTTGAGCTAACGACACAATAACTCGAACAATAAAATAAAGGCGTACTGTACTATACCCATAAGTATTGTGAAGGCGGATTCAAAATTAAACACTTTGAATCCGCCTATTTGGACGCCTATGTTATTATAAATTTCATTTAAATTTTAATTTCACTGGCTGTTTTTAAGCCCGTGTACAGGTTTACTATATTGTACGGTGACATTAATATATTGGTCATACAATATGGATTCTTACGAAGAGAGTGAGGGTCAGGAATCCAGGCTACCAATTGGGGGAGTAGCGGGAGGGATATTTGTGAACCATGTGAGATCCTCGGTACGAACGAAACTCATACTTCTATTGTACATGGGGTGTTCAAACCGCCACTATCCAACGAAACATATTTGTCGTGACGTTGATTTTATAGTCATAACGGAGATTTTAAAATTGACATGCTTTTGATAAAATGCTTCTAAAATGTACAAGCATGTTTCTAAAAGCAGTTATCAATTGAAAAACTGCCACTGATGCCAGATAATCGTTTTCGAACATACCACCCGCTATTGTCGTCAATTGGATTGGTGGCAGTTTTGCTATTGAACCCCTCTACTATAGAAAAATGACAATTGAACACGTGTTGTGAACGCCAGAGGAAAGAATATCAATAAGTATCGTTTTGGCAATTCTGGAGGGATGACTCCCTAGGAGGTGGGGGGTGGATCGTCCTAGATTAAGTTGAGATAACTGTTCATCAAGTCCCTGTTGCTGTCAACGGAAACTTTGAAGCCCCGTCCCTTCTAATGAATAAATTTTTGTCAGGCTTTTAACGGCAGCTTGTAAAAAAAAGGGCAAGTAAAGCGGTTTGTGTCTTGGCCAATTATACAAAATATTAATACAAGTTGAAAAAACTGGCAAACGGAGATTCAAACGTGCGCTCCGAGAGAGAATCTTATTTCTAGTCATTAATCACTCGACCGCGGGTGTCGTGGATATTATCGTATTTGTATAAATATGACGTGGTGATATAATGTATATATTTGTATGCATTTCATCACTATGGTGGGCCTGTGTGCTATAGCATATTATAAATCGAGAACAATATATTGAGGAAAAGATAGCTTTGGGTGACGTCATTCATCGTCTCTAAAAGACGGTGTTAATAGATGATTTAACACCTCCGCAACACTAGCAGAGCAGGTTAATAAGTAAGAACTTTACGGTGTGTAAACGTTGTTACTATCCCAATCGGGTCAGATCGATATATTTAATTATATATTAATCGACGTTCGGGAAAGCTGGCAGAGCATATAAATATGTAGGTTGAATAAAGATAAAAATAATTTCAAGTAATACTTCAATGGACACGTTTATCAGATAACAATGAAAGAAAATGTTATTGTTACGAAATAAAACTTTTTTCCTTGGTGTATACTTGGATGGAAACTGGCATACAATTTCAAATAAAGTTATTTTGAATCAAAAAATAACCCTACGCACTAGCCGTTGCTATCCGCATTATCCGAGTTTCTAACTATCCAAGATAGGCTCGATCCACATTAATCGGATAATTGGGATTCTACTTTGTATGTTCAAATATTTATAAAAATATAATAAATTAACATATATTATACCTAATTATTAAAAATTTACAATGGATAAAAAAATACGGTGTAATTATTATAGGGTACGAAATATAGTAATACAAATTAAATTAATCAATTAGAAATATATATATATATATATACAGAAAAACTCTTCTGTGTATCTTTCAAATTGATTAATTTAATTTGTATTAAAAATACCACACAACTATGTTCTGAAATTGCAATTTCAAGACAAAGAATGAATTTTCATTAAAAACAATAGTATCTACCTATCTCGGTAAGGTACATAAAAAATCCATATTATACATATTTAAAAAATGTAAAATAAATTCATACTTATAGGTTAAAAAAACTATTCGAGGATAATGTAATTTTCCTTTTGTAATATTAAATTTCTCATATTTGCGAAAGTTGAATTGAAATATTATAATACAATATTACGTGACGATTCCCCGTGTCTCGTCCGTCGAGTGTTTACAAATCGAGATTCTAAAAATATTTTTTAATGTGGCCAATTCAAATGTATTTCCAGCGTATTGATACATTTTCTGCAGCCTGTTATTAGCAGTCTAATTTAAGACTAGAGAAATAATAAAGCTCTTGAAATTTCAGCCAAAAATGATGATAATTAATTTTGCGAATCTTTTCAGCGATAAATACGGCAGCTGTCCGTCCTTTGAAGAATTCTCAGTGTGACATTTATTTAAAACGAGCAAAAAATATTTGAATCGCGCGTCAGAAGACAAACTTTAATTTAATCCAACGGTGATAGCCGGCGGGGACAAGGAGAAGTAGAAAGTTTTTAATAAATCGTGAATATATCACACAACCGGGCGATAATGAAGTCGTAATGACCCTCGACAAGCCACCGACGTGACATCAGTCACGTCACTTTTGCCGAAAGCAAAGCCACTACTTTTGGCCACAAATGTAAAGTCACGCCTCATATTCCAGGAGATTCTAGGAAAGGACAGAGCGGGATTTCCTGTTTAAAAAAACCTAAGGGACTAAGTCTGGCAAGATGGCAAGTGATGCTGGCTCTCGAACTTGCCAGAGATATTTAACAGGTCAATTTTTCAGAAAAGTTTGTTCTAAATCTTATCAAAGCTACGGGAGTCATGAAAATAGATTATTTTATACACTGCGTTCAATAAAACTTCATAAAATGCAATATAAAAAATTACAGCTATTTAAAAATGTATCAAATATGTACATGAGAAATACTAGACAAACTAAAAATGACCTATTCGTTAGTTACGATAAGTAGGAACTTTTGACGGAGGATGGTCTCCCAGTCATTGAAGAAAGTGCACTTAAATTTGCCGAAAGTGAACACAGGTAGTATTTCTACAGCCTAAAATCGCTATGAATCCACAAACACGTATTTTTAATTATTATAATTTTACAAGAAAATTCACGCGTTGTTTTTTTTAAAACATAGCGTACCAACTCGACTGGCAGGGAGTGAAGGGACCCAGCCTCTGGACCCGCGGGCGAATGTGCACACTCAATTATTTAAAAATAAATAATCACCGCCGTCGAAAAGTGTTGATAAATGACTATTCTTAATTCCAATCACGTTCTCGCTTATCACTACAATAACCAAACACTAATTTGTCCAGATAAGCTATCATTCAATTAGGTAAACATTGATACTTCCTCCGCAAGGAGTTACCACATAACGCCGTTATAATGATGCGATGCTTTTCATTTGCAAACGCACACTGACCTTACAAAATATATTTTAATCATATTTTTATATAAAACGTAAGGAGTGCGCAATAGTACGCGAGTACAATAGTTCACTACAAATTGCAACGTGTAAAAAGCGAAAGAAGGCATTGTGAACGTCTGCATAAGCTGTAGCCATCGCGACAACATGAAAGGAACACCGACGCCGGGGAGGGAGATGCATGTAAGCGAGAGACCCTTGAAAGATGGACTCAGTTCAGGAGTGTGTGCGGAGTACGTAGGGAGTTTGCGGCGCACAGAGGCGAGCCGGTGTTTTTATTATAGTTCGGATCATTCCCGAGGTGTTGGACGGCGGCCAGAGCTAATGGAACCCCCAACGAGAATTCCGTGGGACCGAGCTAAAAGGGGAAGAGTACAGCACCTGGGAATATAGGGACGAATCGCGAAATCATATTCGCTAACAAAAAAAAAAAAACTCTCATACACACATAGGTACACTGAACCCGGGAGTCACGCGATAATTACTTCACGCAGTCGAATTTTAAATAGGTATAAAGCAATTTATTTCATGCTTTTGTCAACTGAGACAGATTAAAAGTATTCGGAGACATCTTCCCCCTGCGACAGCCCGTCTACTCATCGCGCTGTCACGTGTGGACTATTGCAACAGCATTTATGCTGGCCTGCCAATGTTTCGGCTGGATAGATTACAATTCATTTTAAATGCGGCAGCACTGATGCTATATGGAGTCTCTAAATTCTCTCATATAACATCCCTTTTACATGACCTATACTGGCTCCGCTTCCTCCCTGAAAGAGTTGAATTTAAATTGTCCTGGTTAACGTACAAGGCGACACAACATGGCGCCTCTGTATGTTCGAGAGTTTTGCATCCCAGATAATTTAAATAGTTGACGTCAAACTCTCGGGTCAGCCTCTACTTCAACCGCAGGAAGGGTTGTAGAACCGTTCAACCGTTGCCAAAAGTTTAGTGAACGGGCATTTGCAGTTGCAGGTCCAAAAACGTGTAACTTCTTACCCTCCACCATAAAAAACAGTGCATCGGAAACTTTATTTAAGAAGAGACTAAAAGCGCACCCATAAGTTCAAATAACAATTTTTAAATTTAAATACAAACATAGAGTAGGATTATAAACAGTTTATGTATAAAGCGCCTTGAGGTGATTTTTTTTACGAAAATGGCGCTACAAAAACTATCCGATATTATTATTATTATGCATCATTTTACCAGTATGTACCACCAATTGACAAGATACATCTTCTGAACATGGCAGAACATGCCGCTGTATGGCTCCAAACTGGCCAATGTTTCGGATTCTGCAGAGAGCTCAGAAACATACAATAGAATAACCCAAAAAACCGAAGATCCGAACAGCTGTGAAAAGCTAGTAACATTAGTAGGACACTTCTGACAATGATACGTATTTACATTCGGTGACCGATGATATCTAGCAATGAAAAATAATTATTGTAACTTCCGGTTTCTGGTCGATTCTCTCGTTAGAACGAACAGCATAGAGTTACCGATAACGTCCTTCTTCTGGTACTCGTGTACCAGAGCACTAGTGCGCTCTAAGCAAAGTGAGCTGAGCAAAGCTAAAATCATCATGAGGGATTTTGTCTACACAACTTTTTAATGTTGACTTATGCATTTATAATCATAATTATAGACAGTTTTATTTGAGAGATCATGAGATATAGTCGAGTATAACGTACCAAAAATGACTCTCTTCTTAGATTGTAAAATTATACAGCTGTCCTTTCTACAAATTACCCACGACATTAAAATTCAATTAGTGTTGAAACTGAATGGTTACTTAGAATAATTAGAAGCATTCAAAATGTATGGAAATACTCAGAATTCCAATGAATAATGTTGTCCCTTTTCACCTCATGTAAATAAAATTATAGTTATAAATAAAAGTTGTCGAGTTAAATTGTTAGATTGATAATGCCCTTGCAAGGCGAAACGCATCTCAAGTAAATTAAACGAGTAGAATAAAAAAAACAAGTGTTTTATTTTCACATATGTGATTATGGAGTTTTACAAACTTACCTCGGAAACGATAAAAAAAAAAAAAAAGTATAACGTAATTATACGTACGTAACGTTTATCGATTTATATATCTTTTTTGAGTCGGTCGACAGTCAGACAACAATGTCAATAAACCCATAAAAGATCTCAATCTTTCGTGACAAACTCGAAGAGATTGTGTCTACATCTGTGCCTGCAATATTATCTTAACAATAGTTCTCATCGTAAAATGATGATGTTTTACAAATGTTGACGCAAAAAAAAATTCCATTCATAAGTATGTTATTTGTAATGAAGGCATTCATCGGATACTTTTTATTTCTTGATCAGATTAAAAACGAAAAAGTTATTGCGCTGACAACACTCAACATAAACTGTCCAAAACTGTTTGTTTTTTTTTCAGCGCAGGAATCTTAATTAAACTGTGATGGATCCATTAGTTATCCGGTCAAAATCGAAAGCAGATGGACAAAAGTGAGAAATATCAAACATTTTATAATGCTACTAACAATAGTCGGTCAGCGTAAGAGACTGTCGGTGGCATTTCAAGGAAGAGCGTGCAGTTTCCGAGCACGAGCGCGAGCAATAAGCAGTCGCTAGTCCAAAGCGTGAGCCAACATAAATTAGAAACCACCTGCGCGCCGTCTGCCTAATGGGATCCGTGATGGTATAAATCACTCCAGAAGCTTTATGTTCATTTTTCCCGACAGATGACACGAGTTTCGGTAAGTAATGCACCGACAAAAGCGACGTGTGAAGTATTTACCGTAGTCTTAAAAAATATACTTCATATTTATCGGACGCTCTGTGCAATGTATTTGTCCAACTTCACAGGGAATATTCAATCGACAATGTTATAAATCTTTTAGGTACTGATTTAAAACTCGCGCCAGCTTAAAAATATATTTAAAACGTATTATTTATCACAGTCAAAAATAGTCCACCGCGCAAAGTAGCGAATTATTTATCTTTTCAACGGGCTCGCAAACTTTATTAAACAATATAATTATTTTAATATACCAATTATTGTACTGCACACACCATTCAGTATTATTTTTATTACGACTATGATGAAAGGTATTGTGTCTTTCAAAACTATAGCCGTTATAAAAATAATACTTAATTGTGTTTCAATGATTGATAAAAAAAAATGGCACTTTTAAACACTGAGCTTACCTGAGTATAATATATTTTTAAATAAGACAGACAAAAACATCACTGAAATCACTGCTTTTAAATATTCCGGAAGATTATTTTAAAAAAAAAACAAATATTTTACAACAATTTATCAAAAAAAAAGCCAACTGACGTTTAATAAATAGGTGTGTGGCTATAATCTATAAATCATTTCACATTTCTGATACAAAAAAAAAGCTTCGAAATCCGTTGGGAATCATAAATAATGTTCAATACGCGTACGTGAATATGTATAAAACAACATAGACATTTTTTGCGAGGTATATAAGCGATCGAGGCGAGAGCGTCACAGCCGCAGCGCGAGGAGTGCGTGCCGCGAGCTTACGGCTTGGGATAGGTCACGGCCGCTCACACTATCATCCGAACCCCCGAAAATACTTCCCAAACTCCCGCGCACGCACATACACACGCACATACACACACGCGCACACGCCGAGACACGCACCGTGAATGATGAGGCTGTGCGGATTCGGTCCAGGACAAAGCTAACAAATAATAACGGACCCCAGCTGCCCGAACAGGCGGAACTTTTCCCCGAAACCCTTCGTATATTAGATTATGGCACCCAGCAGACTTGTTGGGGAAAATATATATTATATTGGGGAGCACAAATTGTGAAAGCGTCTTCCGAACTAGCGTCAAGTCTAATGGAGTGTGTACACGGATGTCTCTAAAGTAGCATAAAAGACAGTAGTAGTGTAAGTAGAGTTGAGCGCGGAGAGGCTGTAATTCATTTCTATTGAATTTTATATGAATTTCAAATGTACACACTGACCTATTCCGACAAACCTTTGAGACGGGATATCACTATCAGCCATTTTTTATGCATTGCTGGATGAAGGCCTCCTTTTCCCACTTTTCTATGTCCATTGTTGTTCATTGCCACGTATTTTTGCAGAATTTGATGATTTACGGGACGTAAATCAAAAGACCAGTGTGTATCCATTGTGTCATTTCTACTCTGCGTATAAAATTCAAAATAGGTATTAATCATATCTCACTTCGCGCTCAACACTGTACTGTCCTTTACGCGACATTCGAGTCGAGTCTCCGAGACAAGTCTCATCCGTTCGTGTGCACGGAGGGTAAAACATCGAAGAATCTTTGAAAAGAATATTTGGTTTTGTGAAATGTAATTTGTTTGCCAATTTGCCCTAAAACAGGCTTGCCTAGGTCAGGCAATGCATTAAAAAAAAAAAAAACAATGTTGAGTCATTCATTTAAACGTTGTATATTGCATTTCACCTTTCGATTGTCTCGGCGTGTCTCGAGAGCACTAGACACTCATCTTAATATAGGAAACATCTTCAAAGTCCGACGAATAAATTGCTCGATAGTTTATCCAGAATTGATGAGTCTATCAATGAAATGTTCAATTAGAATTTAAATATAAAACCATAATACAATAGGCTTATAAGAGTTTTATATTAATAAATAATATTCAATAAATAGTCTCAACCGATACTACGTAGGAGGGGTTGAGAAACTTAAAATATGTATATTAAATACATGCCAAATACAAGGATAATTAAAAATAACTTATTTGTCACTTATCATACTTTAGGTAAGAGTGATCAAACAATAACATGTATAATAACGTCGTTCAGTTTTAGATATGTGCTTCGCTAATATTTACAAGGACATTGGTATTACAGGCGTCACCTGCATAATATAAAGAATTCCTTTAAACACAAAAAGCTTTGAACACAAAAAATTGCCCAAATACGTACGGCTGTGGACAGATTGCATCGGGCGATAACTTTTCAAGGACACGTTTGCACTTATAACGCAGCTGGTCGCCGCACGAACGGTTGGGAATATGTATTGTAAAAATCTTTGAATTCGCACGCATCGCGATGAAAAGAAATCTGGTAACACAATAACAGAACGAGTCCCGTTCGGGTCAAAACCAACGGTCGACATTGTCTCCAGCCGGACATTTCAGGACAGATGGGTAATAAGCAGTCAATATTCAATAAGGCACGTTGAAAGATGGTGTTTTTTAAAAACAAAAAATAATGTACCATAAAATAATGAAATCAAAATATCTATAAATCTTTAACATTAAAAATCAGTTAATACGAATAAATATTCTGGTCCCGACAAAGACTTTTAATTTTAATGTGAAAAAAAACACTTCTAATGAAAAGTTTTCGTATATTAAAAAAATTTAAAAAATATTTCGTTAGTCATGTCGTCACCGTTTGCTATTTATGATTGACTCGATATTTTATTAACGAGACCGACATCTGATAACAAACAATAGATACAAAAAGATGCCGCTTGTCGCCCACCACTTTTACCATTTTAATGAAATTGGATTACAGGTTGGCCACGCCGTCACATGACGGTCTACTGTTTATGACGTGATGACGTTAACTTTCCGTTCGGCCTACATATGTCAATAAACAAGACACAAAAATAATACGGTGCAAAAAAGTTTGGAGATTTTTTATACAAAAATTAATCTACAATAAATTTTTAGTTCATTTAGAATATTTAGGTATCGTATTTATAAATCTGTTGCGAGTATTGAGGGTTGAAAATAAATTGTGTGCAGTGTGAAAATGGTAAATTGTTCGTTTAATTTTTTTGTCACGACCGCTTTAATTATTACAACATTGAAAACATTGGTATTTTTTTCTTTTTAACATGAAAAAATATTTCGACTCTCGTGGTTACGTGTTAAGCGATCTCCACTGTATTGTGGCTTTAAATGAAATATTCAACAGTTGAGTGCTCGCAGCGCGTAGGACTCTCGAAGAATTGTTTCATGGTCGAGATAATACTCGATAATGACTGTGTCACAAATACGAGATAAAAAAATAAACGAAGTATTCCGTTCGCAGTATGACAAAGAAAAAGAAGAGCAAACACATTTTTAGGTCAAGTACCCGACCCGGCACGGTGTCTCAAGAATTTTCATTAGTATTGATAAGCATTCCTCAACATACAAAATTGTGATGGCGGAATTAATTATTACGGAGTTAATACATATATCTTTACAATATGCGAGTAATATATTACAGGGTGAATATTATTGTTTTGATTTTGTTTAGCCGCCATTTTGGTCTGGCAAACATTTATCAGTTCGCGTTGTATAGTCGTAGAGAGCAGTTGATTACAATTTATTATGGAGCATCATGCAACAGCATATGTTTTACAACTCGTCAACATGCAACAGCATATGTTTTACAACTCGTCAACATGCAACAGCATATGTTTTACAACTCGTCAACATGCAACAGCATATGTTTTACAACTCGTCAACATGCAACAGCATATGTTTTACAACTCAATATTGATGACCCCCGACTTTTGGAAAAAATCTGGCCGAATTCGGTCGATTGGGCCTGCAACACATGTTGTTTCAACAGGACGGTGCCACCTCACACACAGCCCAAGGTACGCTTGAAATTTTGCGAGAAATTTTCCCGGCCGCATGTCAAAAAGTGGTGATATCGACTGACCTCTTCGATCACCCGATTTGACAGGCTCCCGACTATTTTATGTGGGGGGTACTTGAAAGCAAATGTTTAAGCCAAAAAGCCAACAACAATTCCAATGCTACAGATTAGATTTTTTCGTGTGCACAGTTACATAGGTGTGCACGCTACAAAAACAAATATAGTATCTTCTGATCATAAATTATTTCGCATTCATCTGCCATTCAAAATATTCTGAGAATTAAATTAATATCGCTATGAATGCAGTCGTGCCGATGAGATCTCATTATCAGAGGAAAGATTTTCCATGCGCACGTTGCACGCGGAGCGGTGAAGCCCGGGACAAACAAACCAATATGTTAGAACGGAATGAAGACGGTGGTTAGGAACGCCGAGCTGGTAGACACAGACACAGGCAGAGCGCATGATTGAGAAATAATGATAAATGAGACTGTTTCTTATGACGGAGGGCAAAGAGTTCCACGCATTTGGGCCTGCCACCGCTAATTCCCGTTCACTAAATTTAAGACTTCTGGCAACGGGTGGTCGAAGCTCTTGAACATACAGAGGCGCCATGTTAAATCGGGATAATTTTAATTCAATTCTTTCAGAGAAACGGAGCCAATGTAGCTCATGCAAAAGGGATGTTATATGAGAAAATTTAGAAACTCCGTATATCGTTCGTGCTACAAAATTTAGAATAAATTGTAATCTATCCAGCTGAAATATTGGTAGGCCGGCATAAATGGGGTTACAATAGTCCACACGTGACACCGCAATGAGTAGATGGGCTGCCTCAAGAGGAAGATGTCTCCGAATACTTTTAATCTGTCCGAGTTTATAAAAGCATGCACATATGTGTATCATAATATCCTCGTGTAACTTAGAATGTATGTAAAAAATTGTACAAACTACATATTGCGACATCAGAAAACAAGATAAAATAAATATGCGACGATATGTATATCTGCGGCGATTTGTGCCCGTCATTCAGGGGAATTGATCTGAAAATTACAAGATTAAACTGGAAAAATAATAATAATCCACTAAACAACCGATTAATCTCGAGGCAGCTGGTTATCAAAACATAAATCATTCAATTAATGGTGTTCAGCGAGAGCTAATTGAGAATTCATTTAGATCACGATAGAGAAAAAATTCAATTAGGGGATACAAGAACAGAAAGGTAGACTGGTGACTTTTTAATCAGAGGCTGGGTGTTCGCGTGCCTGCAACAGCGTGCGCTCCACACTGGCGTAATGACATACCACTATTTCATTAGGTAGGTATGTCATTATCAATATAATAATGATTTTAATATGTCTGGTATCCCGAGGCATAACCAGATACCTAAACACTTACCTTATGCGAATTCAGAAAATATTTAAATTATACAAAAATTTATGTAATACGATAATGAAATATGATATAAGAAAAAAAAAAAAAATATATATATATTTTGCGCCTTGCGTGTATTAACGAATACATTTCCCGATTAGGATTACGAGCAGAGCTAATTTATTATCAACTTTAGCTTCCTATCGAACCCATACTCTCCAACAATAACTCCAGAAGTTTACATAAATGTCCCCAACTCGTAATTATATATTATATAATAACAAATATATTATTAAGTCTTTTACTTGACCATAATTAATAACTTGATATGTTTAAGAGCACATTATATTTTTTTTAAATACTAATTTAATGAATTATGATTTTATATGTATATATTTATAATTAATACATTAAATTAGTATTTAAAAAAAACATCACAGACCGTCTGTTCTGAATAATTACAACTTCACAATAAGAATGTGTTCTCCTTAACATTATTATTTGATACCTATTTAGCGGAATTAATTCGCAGAATAGCAGCGTTGTCGCCCGTGATGTAATTGTATCGAAATCGTGTGAACTAATACGCGCGTAAATTTCAAGCTGTTCTCGGTGAGGTAATAGATATATGCATGCACACTTTGGCGCGAAAACGGACGATTGAAATTTAGAGCAGGCACTGTGAGAGACTTTCTGGCCAAAAAAGCTAATTACCTGATTATAAAAGCGGAACGGAAAATGAGCAGCAGGCTTGCTTCCAACACCGGTAACACTAGAACTGTAGAGAACGGTTCACACGTATGTATATTTAAAGACGCAATCCGAGAATCAAAATCCGTAAATGAAATAATTAATTAAATAATAAATAACAGAAAGATATGGAAAGGACGGTGATTGCGGGGATAAAGTGAACGGCGCATTGAATGGATTTAGAAAAAATGGGAACTTGTCAAGCGAGGCAAGACTAGTAGTTCACAATGGAGTCCCGGTACCGACCACTGATGTATGGAAGTGCGAGTGCAGAAGAGGAACGAAAGTAGACTGAATGCGGTGAAAATGAAAAGCTGATCTTAATATAGTAAGATTAAGAAAGGATCTCTTAGGTGATATGGTCATATGGAACGGATGAATGAGAGAATGGTAAGAAAGAGATATGACGCAAGTGTTGATGGCACCAGAAATAGAGAATGTCCGCGAAAGACTTGGCACTGTAGGATGGTCTTGTTAGAAGAGTGTGTTGTTCTATCCTCTCTACCTGCCCCCGCAGGAAAACGGCGTGTTGGTAAGTAGCTCACTAGTGGTATTATTAGTTATATTCATTGTTAATTTTGTATTTAAACATTAAACATAAAGTAAACCTTGAACAGTATTACGATTATAATAGTAGATCAGGGAGTGGGATGTCACGTATCGCGAGCAAGAAAGTGACGGCTAGATGACGAGCTTAAAAAAGAACACAGGTGTGTTGTGTTGCCCGTGTAATGTATCAGATACAACATAAATAATGTGATGCTAATAGTCCAGCCACATTCAAGGTAAACCGGTCGAGAATTTAGTAAACCAAATTGCTAGCCATCGATACATTCATCAAATATCTGACAGCCATTTTGGACTAAGTACACAATATTATATCTACCTATGTTCTGGAAATTGCTGCAAAATGCTGCTACCCACCACCCACACATTTCTTACGTTTACGTTTGTTCGTAAACAATGGATTTTTTAGGATTATATAAGTAGCGTATTTCCTAAACTCAGGTTGTCCGTTCGGGAAGAAACATTAACTAATGATGTATTATATAATGTATAGTATATAATGATTCCGTGATTATATAATGAAATTTAAAATCTATGCGTGTCGACATATAAAACATTCGTATATAACATCAAATTCGAGATGTTCTTACCCAAGGTGTTCCATAACTTATGACATCAATTTTGAGGTTATGTTCATACAGTAAAACGCCTTATTGTTTGTAATTTGTGCTTGTGTTGTTTACACGTTATTATTTACGTTTAAATTAATTCAAATGGAATCGAATGAGGTTCAACAAGTAAATATATACGATATAAACTAATAAGTATTAAAAAAATTATATTTCTATTTTTATGTTCCATATATATCCCTTTGTCCGGATAAATATTTTTAAAACTCTATTAGTCCAATCTTTTTTATTTAATTGGTAAATAATTTTGAATCAAATGTGGTGCGTGACGTACGCTTCCATAACATTTATATTAAAAAGAATAAGATTATTTTATGTACAAGCTTTTCTTTGTTTCAAGATGACAACTTGAGTTTTGGAAAAAAAAACTACTCATTAATGTATGTCAAAAAATAAATATTTATTATATTTTGTGCCATACATAATATATAATGGATTCCATACAGAGACTTGTCTCGCAATTAAACGATAATACAACGTTAGCATTGAGCGAACTGTCAATCGTTGTCCATTGTACACGAGTAGAATGACCGACCAACCAACCTTTTCCGCCAAATCTTCGAGACAAGAGAATAAAATGTCACCCGTATTAACGCACTTTAACAGCCAGGGACAGAATATTTCAAGTCACAGGGATATTTCAGACAAACATTTTGAATATATGCACTAATAAATCGGCACTGACATTGGCGCTATTACATCACCTCGTTTTCGAATACTTTTTTGTGCAAAATTATTTGCGTTCGCACACACTCGTACACACGTCAATTATTGTGCTGCGACTGTTTATTAATATAATTAAATAATATTCATATTTAATATATAACAATATTGCACACACAGCCAAAGTATAACATTATTTTTTTCAATTACACCTTTGTAAGAATAAATCAATAAAAAAAATCTGTCCTCTGTACCAGTGCTTCCAAAGCGGTGTGCCGGGAGCGACTAGAAAGTGTGCATATGCATGCCGTTTGTATGATTTTTCTATACTCTTACGAAAATCCTTTATTACAAAAAATTGCATCTGGCTATTTTTTCCGGTGAAATAGGCAATACATAATTTAAGAGTTTTAAAAAATTACAGGTACGTAAGTATACATGTGCCGCGAAAATGTTGTAATTTAAATAGTGCGCCGTGACGCCATAAAGATTGGGATTGGAATGGATTGCTCTGGACAGGATACAGAACAAATGCCAAATCCATACTGCAAATGCATATACAGACCAAACAGTTCGCAGTAGTCATAAATGTGCCTGGAAGGAGACAGCGCGGACGAAGTCCAATCCCCAACGCGGTAAACCGATCAAATGAAAGAAGTGAGGAGACGTCCCGATGAGATTAGGAGTAATGGTGAGGAATGTGACTAAAATATAGTTTACAAAATACAATGATAATGTTAAATTAGCGTATTAAACGTTCAAAAATTTGTTGAAAATTGAACACATTCTGAAAACAGAACCACGCCGCGTAAAACTATATACATATATTTTAATGGATACAAAATACAATTTCTTGATATAATTTAAAAATTATAATATATACCTACTAAATGACAGGAAAAATTCACATTATTATTAATTTACTCAAAATAGCTGGTAAGTTACAGATATAGAATTAAATAATGATTGAACACTTCTGAGTGTACACATGTGTACCTACCTACCTACCTAGGTTGATTCATTTGAACAGATGAAACATGCAGAGTGCCCGATTATTATTTCATCATTTTATGCAAAAATGTGTGGCCATCATATTATGGCGTGCGTTATTAAAAGTGTGCCCAACGTACAAACGGTGAGAATTATTTTTTAAAAAAACTTCCTTTCAATGCTATACAAATCAATGAGAGCAATGAATAAATTACAAAAGAATAATGAAATAATATGACACTTAGTTTTAAACCACTTTATTAGAATACATATAGAAATGTAAGTAAAGAACGTAAATAGAATATAAGAATAAAAGAACACATTTAATGCTTAACAAACAATTCGACTTTTCAGAATTACTTAAACAACACTTAATTAATTCTGACCGTACGTTTAATAGGAATACAGGGGTACAAGTTATATATGAAAATGGAATAGGTTTGACCAATAAATCAATTAATAATAATAACCGACCCTTCCCTCCCACTCCCTAGCTGATACTCTGTCCCACTCTGGTACTGTACTTAGGTTAGTCTATATTATACTATCTTGTCCTGAACAAGGTCGGGTCCAAGGTCCAACCCAACTTTAAATCTAAATATCCTATTATTTAATTATAACGTCAAAGCCACAAAAGGTTTGCGTTCTTTGAAAAATTACAAAAGAATACTTTATTTTTCGATTCCTTTGATATTTTAGATATTCATCTAATATATAAACCAAAGTGTAAACTTTGCGACTAGCCACTTATTTACTTGGCTCACAACTCACAATAGATTTGTTTAATTTGATCCTTAAAGAAACATCAATACCATCCTACGTTAAACTCCACCACAATACGCTCGCGCTCTCCGAGAGGGGATCTCGAGAGCGCGATCCATAGTCAGCAAAGCGGTACAGCCGCAGCAGTCTGTTCGCGCGGCGTCACACAGTAATAATTCCGTTTGCATTAACCGTGACCGCATTGCTCGCGGCTCGCGGCTCTAGGCTCGCGCCTCGCGCCTCGCGGCCCGCGGCCCGCGGCCCGCTGCCACTCCGGTCGGGCCACTCCGGTCTGCGCTCGATATGACGATAACTGTTATACAGCACACGCTCAGTGCATTCAGCATACGAGCAGTCAGGTCTTCACCGCATCGAGAGCCAGCAAAAGTACCTAAACTAGATGACCAATACCCCGCGACTCGTCTGTCAGTAACGGTGTCGAGCCAATACATCCTATTCAACACCAGGTAGAAAGGCAAATCATCGAAAATCGATAAATAAAACAAAATCTTCTCACGGAAATGACATCAAACCTAGTACGCACTGATACTCACGATGATCGCACGTTCGTCCGACTGCGTTTCATATGTTAAAAACTGCGCTGTTTATTGTTTGATTTAGATCGAATAAACTGTATTTAATTCATCTGCACTACTACTCTAGACACCAAAAAAATATTTCAAATATCATTTTTTTATTTATTAAAAATACCAATACATTTTATAAAAAAAAATATAAGAAATAAATCAATGGCTAACGAGTCAACGATGTCATCATAATTCCATAGTATCGTGCACAGCCGCTCAACAACAACAACCTCTACAATGTTATGTTCACCGCCGGCTGCTCTTTTCCTCTTTCATTACACGCCCCCCTCCCCCCCGCGAGTAATATTGTACATAGGTATTATATAACAATATTGTAATTATTTTTCAAACTACCAAACGCTTGTGCTATAGTTTAACTTTGTTTTTACAACCCGCATTTTGTCGGTTTTATTTTTAATCTAAGTGTATAGTTAGCTCGAGTAATCCCCGATTCCATGTGTCGCAGTGTTCAACATATGAGGGATCTAGCGACAAGAAACAAACGTAATACAGAACTGTAGGTATACTAATCGAAACCTTGTATATTACAGTAAAAATGAACTTGCGAGCCATCCGCAGATATATCAGGGTAATGTTTCTAAAACTGAATAAATAGTATTATCCTTGATTTGGTAACAATGTCGGCTTCTGATTGACTGACATTTAATAATTTTTAAGCATAAGATAATCAATGTTTAAAAAAAATACGTTTTTTGTTTATTTAATAATGATTAGAAAAAATTGAGAGCACAACAAAATTTACATTCATTCGTTCAACTTCAAATAACTGAATGTAAAACTACACAATAAAATAATAATTATTATGGATAATATGTTGGTTACGATTTACGGGAGGGCTTCATTAAATTATGTAATATGTTGGAATCAAAATTTAAAATTAGCAAAAAGCCATCGACTAGGCAGTCAGCTGTTGCTAAGCCAGCTATATGGTGTTTCGTGCTCGACCACTGTTCTCGGAATTGATAAAACAGTAAAGAGAGCGAGCATTCTATGTTGCATTCTGTATCCCTTATACGTGTAATACTTTACTAATATAATATATTACAATACCAAAAACAAAATATTGCAGATTTACAATAATATCAAATCTGTTGACTCTACAGGAAGTACAAAGTGAAAACAATGTTTTCCTTTGTGTATGCTTCATTATTAATCAACTAATTTTAAAAATATATCAAACAATGAATGTTACAAATTTTAGATGTCCTTTTCCCCAAACCATTTCTACTCATTTTTATTAGTGAAATATCTCGCAACCGTATCAACCCAGCGCAAACTTATTTCCCGAGTGACCGTTTCGCCTGTAATCTTGTTAGTCACTGGCCGATTGTAAGAAACGGCTGTCGTTGCCGTTGCTCGCGCACGCGCTAATGACGCACTTCGAAACAAAATTTCAAAGATTTAATTAGCATTTATCATATCATGAATATCCTATCAAAATATTAATAACAATTATATTACTAGGTATCGCGATATCTCTGATGAAGAACCGACTACAATCGAGCTGCGAGATACTCGTTCTCGTCTGTCTGGAGCAGTCGTCGTCACCTCATCACCTCTCTACCTGTCTCGAGTAAACTCCAGAGTGCATTATATTATTTTGTCCTTGGCTTCTCGGGGTCGGAAGTGGCTCTCGCGAACACCGCTGCCACCGCTGCCACCAGCACCATACGTCACCGCGCGCGGGGCCACCTGGCCTGCAGAACAAAGGAGCGCGGTGACGTCACCGGCCTCCGACGTCTCGCAACAGCACGCAATTGCCGGTCGGCGCGCTGTTCCACCAACACCGTCGGCGGCGATGGTCGGAGCGGTTGTCCTCCAAACGTTAGCTGAGCGAGAGAGCGTCTAGTCTAGTACCAGTAAAAATGGGCCAATCGTTTAAAAATATTAGATAACGATAAAATCGGAGAAATAAATGAATGATGGATTAAATCATTCGAGTAGTCTGAGAAAATATGGAATCTCCGCAGAAGAACGGGAGAAATAGGATTCGACAGATTACACAATTCAACAAGGTCAACGATACACAAAATATCTATTTACTGAATCGTGAACAATTCATTATATTTATCGACATTTTTTATTTGTTCATATCGTTCTTAGAACTTGCATTGTGCTATACCTACTGTTATTGGTAAAAATATTTTTATTATCTTCTGTTGAGAATTACGTTTTTTTAATAACATATTAGTTACTATCTCACACACTGCATGATATGTCGTATACTGTATGTACGACAAAATTGATACAACCTACAAACTCTTACATATTCGCGATATACTGTACAATAATGCAAATAACACTTTCTTTTTAAATTACATGCATTATTATTAAATTATGCCGAACATTTGACAACATAGAAAGTTAAATGAAATTTTGACGACGCGTTTTTACAGTTTGACCTTCGTAATATTGTATGATTCATTCGACAATTTCATAGGCGAGTGGAGATGTTAAAAAAAAACTACAAACAAGACGTCTGCTCTATTGAAATCACTCTTCCTTTTAGAAGAGGTATTTAACTAAAAGCTTTTCGGAGTGAGATTCCCTCGCGGGGGGCAACGAAAGGATTGCCGCGGGACGCGATTAGGCAGCTACCCGCCCCGCCGCAGGGGCGTAGGTAAAAATTCAGTACCTGAATATTATTTATAAAAATGCGCATCTCGACCGCACTGCGGTATTTCACCGACATGTTTTGTTTTTTGCACAACATATCAATTTATAACGCGACGAGGACTTGGAAACTCGGAGAATTAATCATTGTAGTCAAATTCGAGCGAGCTCGTAAATCTGAAACACAACGTTACCGCATGACGCGCCGAGACGAGTCGCGCTGCCGAGTCATCCCGATAAATTATAACGGGGGCTCTTCACCCGGAGGTCATTATTATCCCTTCCCTTCCCTTCCCTCCCCTTCCGCGGCTGCGCGAATTTTCCAACTGCCGCGTATTCTAACGTGCTAATCATTTAAAGAACGCAATTAACGTGCTTTCTTGACGCTACTATACAGTTAGGGACCACACATTGTGCTTCGAATGTTGTTTGTAACTTTCTGATTGAACGTAGTCATTCAAAAAGCAGCCGGTCCACAATTTAAAAAGATGATAGATTGTTTTTATCCAACGCAGTAAGGTCGACTCTATACCCAGGCTGCTTTCATACAAAAATGTATAATAATCGCCTCCTTAAAATTGTGTTGATCGCAAAAAGCCCACTTTTAAATCTAAAAACGCCGAGTAGTTATGTAAAAACACCAAAATCTCTCAGATCTATCTCAATTTCTCCTAAAATTTGGTATCTTCTATATATCATTGATCATTTGAAAGGTAAATAATATTCAGGTACTCGTTGCAGTTTCGATTATTCACACTTTCACAAAAGTGCATTTATCTTGTTAGGTTTTCTGCGGCTGGCTGCGGCCTTCATAACTATGTTTAATCTGATTTGTTTTAATTACAAAATGTTACACACTTTCTTGACAACTTATTTTAAAAACATATTCTACATTCAAATAATTGATATCTTTCAGCTCCTCAAAGATTAAATGTTGCGGGTGAACCCGCCCGATAAACTATTTGTCGTAATGCATCGACGGCTCGCGAAACGATGTACGCCTACCGACGGACGACCTTGCATCGCGAGGAAACAGGAACGGAAGCGGGCCAAGAGGGACCCCGGCAGGAATGCGATGGCCGGCGAGGGCGAGGGCGAGGGATGACGGATCAAGACTCGCGGCGGGCGGCCCGCGCGACCCACGCGCCCGCCGCCCGCCGCCCCCGCCGCCCGCCGCCCGCGCCGAGATAAATCAGACGGGAATCCGCCCAGAGATCCGCCCATGTTTTGTTCGCAGCTCGGACTGCTGCACCGCGAGTGATTTGCGACACCGGCCGGCCGAGACGACGCGATGCGATGACAAACTACCTCGGGATCTCCACTCTTGAGCGAGTGTCGAGCGCGGCGATATTTTCCAAACATCTCTCTTTAATAAAGATAAATATTTCAGTAACGTATTTATTTATTTTCATCAACGCCCTTGTGTACATAATAATATCATAACGATAATAATCTATTTTATTTAAATATAACAGTAGTTTAAATACAACAGTTTAAGTGTAACAATCACAATACAAATATTTCATCAAGCTCCTGCAACGAAAAATGTCAACGAAATTCAACTTATGTGAAAATAAAACACCTGTTTAATTTTACTCGAGACGTGTTTCGCCTTGTAAGTACATTATAAATCTTACAATTATAATTAAATCATTTTAATTAAAATTAAACGAGTAGAATCAAAAACAAGTGTTTTATTTATTATCACATATGTGATTATTGAGTTCTACAAGCTTACTTTGGAAACAGTAAGAAGAATATTCAACTTGTTGCCAAGCCGATGCATTCGTATTATTTTCGAGTTTAGAACGTAGTTATTTCTATAGGTACCTACAAAGAACACTTCACGTCGTCTCTGGATTTTTGAATAGAAATTATAAAGCGGGACAAGAACGTTATTAAGATCATTGATCAAATTAATATCGTGACGTCACTATCTCAATTTTTCACACAAATTAATACAAAATTAGATCATTCTCTAATCCAAATTTAATCATGTACATTCTCAATCGGTCTGTTTTATGATGAAAACGGCACCGTGACTTGCAATGTCGGGTGCAGGGCGGACGGCAGCAGCGGAGAAACAGCATCCAACCGTGATGTCACGGGGCGATGGACGGGTCGGCAGGGTGCTGGGGGAGGGGGGGGGGGAGCGAGGTGCGAATCCGCCGCCAAGGTCGCCGGCGGGAGTCCGACAGATCGCGCTGATGATGAAGCTGATATGATGTTGTATATCATTATTGCTACTCGAGTTAAAACATCGTTTTGGGGAACTCTAAAATCGATACAATAAAAATCGGATTTTCTTTATGAATATGTGTAGGTAGTGCTTCTTTTTAGCTCAAACCACGAGAGCGCCAATTTCGAATCCATGGATTTTTTATTTGGTTCATTATATTTTATCATTTGTGCGAATTATATAAATACGTGGATTATAATTGTAATTAATTACTTTTAAAACATTACAAATACCGTAAAAAAAAAAAGGTGCAGGAACGCCGTTCCACCGTGTTACATGACAAAAAAGCAAAAAAGGTATAAAAATGTTCATAAGTGAGTCAGTTCATAAAAAAAAATTGAATACATTTCCAACAATTTCGGGCAATAAATGATTTTTAAGTATACCAACAATAAAAAAAATTAACAAAACAAATATAAAGGTACGATGAATGATGAGACAATAAAACAAACTGTGGAGAGCAAACTCGCAAAATGATATGCTCCTGAATCTCAACTCACTTTACAAAGGATGTCAAAGAGTTAATGGATTCAATGAATACATACATTTGTCTGTGAACGGAATGTTGCATGATTGGTAATATTTGAGTTGTGCTAAACTGAAATTGTCAACTGTATTCTTTCATCGTTGATAGACTAAAATAAAGTAAAATTAAGAGCAATTTTAAATATATGAAATTTATAAGATAAGTCTTATTATAATACCCACATTTCGATGTTAGTGTACATACCTATACGGGCACAAAATGAGACATTGTGCCTCAATAGGCACAAAATGAAAATTGTACCTCTGCAGGCACAGAACGACTTAATTTGGAAATTAGTCTGTTAATAAACACTGCTATAAATAGATCTGAATTGTGGATTCACCGCCGTAACCTTTGCCCGGCAGATCGGGTTATCAATATTACTAAAATATAGATACAATATTACGAAAAATAAGAGCTGTCTCGTATAGAATAGGCATTACGTAAATACAGAATCGCACTCGGAACCGGCCATCTGTCACAGATTGCATCGCGGCCCCCGGGGCAGGGGGGCGCGGCCTCGGGGCTCCAGCCGGCCCCCCGCTGGTCGCCCGCCACGCGGCTCGGCGGTGCCCCAATTGAACCGGCGACAGGTTCATTGTTCCACTGGACGTGGTCGGCAACCTTTCGCGCCACTCGCAACACCAGAGCGGAAGTGGGAGGGCGACGCTGGTTCAATTTGTGATAAATATACTTTCGATTCACTTTACAAAATTGCATAAAACTAAGCTTGCGCATTGAATTAAGACAACGGTACGGTACCGCTATCAATAAAACAATTTTAAAAAAAACATTAAAATCGTAATGATCATAAAATTAAAATACAATTTCTAGACTTTTACTTTCTAAACCTAATAGCATATAACATCATTTGAGTTGAGCAGGACAATTTTACACTGAGTAAAATGGTTTCTTAATTTAATTAATTAATTTCGTTAAAAATTATTAGGTATTTAGATGTGTGATGTTTTCTGTTAATAAAATGGTCTGAAAATCCTGGCGCTACCTAGCAGGTTCTACTCAATTTTTTTTGAGACACATTGTAATTAAAAAGATGGTCTCTTCCAACGGGAAAACTACGTCTCACTAAAAATATACATATACGTGAAATTTGATATTTGTGCAAAGGTAATAGAAATGTCCGGGTTCGAGTCCCGGTGATAACCAATATTCCTTAAGTTTAGATCGATCACAGTGTGCGCAAAAAAATCTATTGTGGAATTTTAAAGACCGATGCTATTATTTGTGCGCCGGGAAGAAAATTAGGAAAATATTACCATACCAATATAAGGCTACTGGTTGACCACATTTCTAACGAATATATAATATTATTAAGATGCATAATTAAGTCAAGAGAATGAATATTAAGGCAAACTGCATGCTTCGAAAACATTCTCCGCAATAAAAAAATATGATCTTTTAGAACTCATTATGCAAGGGAAAATAGATTGTAGCAAAGGCATAAGTAGAAAAAGGTTATTATTAAAGAGATTATGAACGTATGATTGGTGGGTTGAATGAATTTAGACACCGCCCGTCCAAGAATGCAGACCTAATTAGTAATGGGATGGAATCTTGCTTTACATAAGGAATTTATTCGGGTATGGGTGACTCGTTGGAGCTCCTTAGGTGGGTAGTTAGGCCGGTCTGCGTGGGTGGGATTCCACCTACGCGCCTACCATTCACTCGCCATACCTCGTGTCCGTGTGAATGTGTGACTCAATCCATTTTGTGACTCGTTCACGTCCATCTTTTGGGAGTGTTTTTTGATGAATGAATCCCTGAGTGTCTGCCTTGAACTACTGCACCTTCATTTTCCATCTGTATGTAAAACAATGTTCCATGGATTTATGTTATATCATTTTTATGAATAAAGACAGCACTTAAGGGACGCTGGAGTGTCTAAAATTTAAAATCTTTGCGATAATTGCTAATAACCACATTGCATTTCTTATCTTTTTTCGTTTTGCATAAACTTGAATATGTTACTGAATTAAAGTCGCGTATTTTTATTAGCTTTGATGAGTGGGATCGACAAGGAAGTCTTAGTTTCTAAACCGGTCCCGGGAAAGGATGCCCCCCCCCCAGCTGTCCTTTAAAAAAAAAAGAGATTATGAAGAAGAAGTCTCGTTCAAAATTGTGAACGCGCTATATTTTTTTGTGCACATCTTAATAAGAACATCGATGGTGACTGTATTTTAATTGAACATCTTGATGATTAATCTAATTTATTAGAATAGTAATGAATATTTACTTATTTTAACAATATAATTCAAACATCTTTAACGTATACGAAATTCAGACGAATGAATATTCTAGTCGGTTCCACTGCCATCCCTATACAATGTATAAAGAGCACGCACATTACACAGTTATCAAAAAATAAACAAAACGGCCAGCCGCACAGATAAATGGGTGTTTTGAGAATTGTGGCAAGTGACCTCGGCGACCTAGACCCCGAAACGTGATTGCGGCTGCAGGCGACGGAGATAAAGCATCCGAAATAATTAGCCCGACGAACTCGATGGCCAAGTGGCTAATCACCGCGGAGATGGAATCGAAAAATGCCGACTGACCTGGCCGAAGCGGGAGGCGAGATCACGGGCAGAATTACGAAAAAATTCTCGAGCGTTTGCTACGCGAGGGTCAAGCTCCGACTCAAGGTCGGGCTCGAAAATTTTGCGTATCATCAGAGAATTCTCAGGTAAGTCAACAATCCAGTAAGTGAATCTTTTTACTAAATATTTAAAAAATATAATTAATATTTAATTGAGTTAGATCTTTCTGTTGATTATATGGACTAGCAGTTATGGCGTTATCTAGCAGTGCCTTACTGAAAGGTTTTAGGAAACATTGTAATTAAAAAGATGGTAGCTTCTAACGTAAATAAACAGATGTCTTATAAAAAAGTAACATATATACATAAAAATGTGACAATAATTTATAAGTCATATAGCAATCTATCCGCAAAAGAAAGTTTATGATAGATTTTCTAAGTGATTTACCTAGTTTGTTTAAATATCTTCGTCAATGTCGGGTTAGTTGATAAGTCAGCACGAGCAAGTAAATGAAATCCTCGACAGAGTCCTTCCGAAAACGAAACCGCTTGCCAAATTCCCTTCGCGTCAAACCTACATCATAATGATAGTCGTGGGACCCTCTGATAAGGATTATCTTCGACATAGTCTGTAGTAGAACTTAGAACAGTTCCCGTATCATGCGACATAAATCGTGCCTTGTACACACGACTTAAATGCCAACCTAAATTATCTTCAACTGAGGAAGGTCTAGAATAAGTTTCGTGGTTTTTATGTGTTACGATTCTAGACTGATTTACTTATTTAACCTACAAGATTTAGAGGTTTTTTTTCATATCAACTACATCACAACGATAACACAGTGAATGGGCGGCCAGTCTGCGTAAACATTCGATCCAAATAACCAACTATTTAATAAACTTTAAAAAACCTAGATTATAGTCATTTTGGAAATCACGAAGCTGAAAAGATCTGTTTATTTTCTAAAAATGCACCTTTTCACAAAATCATATCAGTTCGTATAACAATTTTAATTTTAAATACTAAATAATTAGTACAGTGCTCAACTGTCATGTGTAAAGCCCCCTCGAGGTGGAATTTTTACGAAAATAGCGATATATAAATTATCCAGTTATGATTATTATATACATAAACAGTATACAATATATAATATAACACGATCGACAATTGCTATCAAGAATTATTTCTTAACTAGGTGAATGCCCGTCAGTGATAACAGGAAAAAATCATATTTTCAAATTTAAACAGGATTTTAGTTGGGAGGCCTCTACCTACTATGTGGAAAGTAGGTACCTACCTAGGTTCAGTCGAAAAATGTATTTTCCTATCCATGACAAAGTGCCAGATGACAGAATAAGGTTTCCGTTATTAAAAGTTTGACAAACGTACAAACGGCGAGAATTATGTGAATGTTGACGATAATATATCTGTTCGCGACTAGCGCAAATGTACGTCAATCGGCAGAAACGACGTGTGCCTGTTGACCGCCCGCAACCCATTGGGGTGAGAGACCGCCGAGGGTCTGGCCGTGTTTTTGCCCGAACTCCTCGGCGCACGGAGCGCGACCGGCCGTCTCGAGCCGCTACCTGCCGCCCGGACTCCCGGCCTCCCGGCCTCCTGGCGCTGGTCTGCGGGACGGGCGAGATCCGACGCAGGTGTCCAGCTTCACCCCGGCTGAGGCGGAAGTTGGCCGAGATGATTGTCTAAGACATGTAGCCCTAACTAAGGTCGCGAACGTCATTAGGATGTATAAATAATGATAATGATGATGACAGGCAAGAATTAAGAAGAAGTAGAAGTAGATGGTCTCCTCGAATCACGAAAGGATGCGTCCCGAATAGTAATGAATAAGTTGAAAACCATACAAATACAAAATAATTTAAATTCAGAGAAAAGATTATCACTTTCTTTAACACTTCAGTCCTACTGTCCATTTTCTCATTAACGACCGAAACCCCTCCCCTTCCACACTCCGCCCATATATTTGAATAGCTTACCAAACTGCATTAAGTTTAGCTATCACCTGACGATGAGAGGGACTGCACCTTTCAAAACTATAGTAGAATTTTTTCTAATAATATAAAATATGTTTATTTCTGTGTGCGATGTTACCACTCGACTACCCCTATAAAACGTTTCTGAGTATCCTCGTACGAATACTCGTATACTTTCACTTTGAAACCTTAAGCACGGTACATTATTTTTGTAATTTAACATAATGCTGTGTAAAGTATACTGCAATAGAAAAATTATCTCAATTATATTTCTGTGATAATATATTCCGTGTTTATACTAATGTATATAAAAATATAAGTTTCGTGGTATAACTGCATTTCAGACTTGTGCAAAAAATAACTTTACATAATTTATAAATGAACGCTGGGCGCGCCATTCGCGCAATCATCGCGAAACATCACTCGCATTTGCAAAGATGACGTCACGTAATTATTTTGTGATACTCTTTCTACGACTATTATTCTTGTGGTAGGCAAGCTTACAAATCAAAATACAAACTTTTATTAAATATGGATAAATTTTCTTTCAACGACCTGCATTAATGTGGCAACATACTGTCGGTTTAATTTGAAACACAGCGTGGCCAAATGGTTGTTATTTTGTCGTCAAGTTTGTATTGAGCGTGAACACAAATAAACGTGTAGCTCCAAGAGATTACATTTTATATTTTGCGGATAAATCGAGTGAAGGAAATAAGTCAACAATATGAAATTAATTTAATTGAAGCAGATGTCAATTGGTCATCGGAATCAGGTCGAAGAAAATTATAATTGCCAATGAAATAACACAGATAAGAAATTAATACGACATTTAATCAATGTATTATAATGACAAATATAAATCTCCACTCTGGACGATTCCATTATTTGTATCGACTTATTACGTTCTTCAATTCAAATCGAATTATTTTAAGTAGAAAATTATAAAACCTTTTACATAAAATTTTTTATTTATATTAAGTCATTTTTAAAACATCCGTACTTCTAAGTATTTTATTTTATATATTATTGTAACTCGTGATAGTAAAACTAGTGTTAATACTTTCTTCTCAAAAATAAAAATTGCTGAGACTAATTATTATTTCCCATCCGTATTGAATACGTACAAAAAAAAAATTAACTATCAAATTATCTGAAGACGTGCTAGGTACAATTTATTGTGAAATAATGTTTTCGAAATAAATAAATGTATAATTATTCATTTGATCAGATCAAATCATCAGGCCCGAGAAGACATTAAATTCGCAAATAATAATTTTCGGCGCGTCCAGATAAAAAAAACTACAATCGCGCATAATTATTTGTAGTCTAATTTTCGGTAGGTGTCTCGCGACTCATATTTAGATATAAAATCGCAAACCAGTACGGTAACTTACTTAACTATACAATTTAAGCCTCAAATTATATTTTTTAATCGTTAACCAAATACTGTGTAAATAATAAATGAGTTGAATTATGCGTATCTATATCACGCGTGAAAACGTTCAATTGGTGACACAATTTGTAGGTAAAAAAAATCCTAGAAACATGGATAACGTAAAACAAAATCATAAAATCAGTACATATAATATGTTTTCATCATAAATTATCATATTAAAAATAAAATAAAAAAATCGTAACTTCAGAATCAACAAGTCAAGAGACATCTATGGACAATTAGACTATAATGGACGACCGTTTCTTGGAATACCCCGACCGCGGCCGCAGCCGCATTGCACACAGTTCATTATATTTAACGCAGTCCTTAATCAATCGAATATTCAAATTCCTCTATAACTCCTGAATTAATTTCCGATAAGCGATAAATGACGAAAACGTGTTTTAATAATTCTACAGTTGAATTACTTTATTAGTACAAAAAAATATGTGTAGCTTTTTTTAGACTATTACGCAGCGTGCAATCTCACACTGCGTACACGTCAAATGTATTATTGACGGTGCCCTGGAACGTTTCAAAGGAAATCGGAAAGAATAATCGATAATATTTATGAGTATAATATATCAGCACTCTGTACTCAGCGTTCCCTGGGATTCAGATTTTGTTATCATTTAAAATAGGTGGTCAGGGGATGGGGGGTGACCGCACCTAAAGAGAAACGATGTATGAAAAATTTGGCAAGGCAGGGAAGGGGGGGGGAGATGTCTGGAGAAGTGGGTGGGGCGACATATCGACAAGAAAATAATCAAGCAAAATTTGGAAAGGACGGCATTCAATATCATACACATTTGGTTATGTTTTGCGCAGGGTCCTAAAGAATAACGACGCAAAACTTGGTTTAGATTGTGTAAAGAATAGAAGGACAGACATACATTTAATTTTATATACAAGTTGTATAAAAAAATCTACAGTTTTTGAAGTCTGTAATTTTTTTTTTTAACCAATCATAGGAACGTGGCAATATAAATATAATTATTTTGTAAATCTCATCAACAGTGTTGTGTGTCAGTATTATAAATTACATTTCTGCTTTAAATTGATAATACAGATAAAGTTTTGATAATAAATTTAAAGATAATATTAAATATGTGTATATATATATATATATATATATATTGATAACTACTGTTATACACAGTTGAAAGTCTGTGTACGATGAACGATATGACAAATATTAAACAATATTTCAATGTTACAATACATATATTACAATTTAAATAAATATATTTAATTATAAATTAACTAAAAACTTTGAAAAGAGAACCAGTTATTTCAAATAATTAATAATAATACAAATTAAATGTATAAGTACATTTATATATTATATAAAATATAACATCAATTTATCGAAAAAATATTGTTACTACCGGGGTTCGAACCTGGATCTCTTCCTATCCGGGCAAAAAAAAAAACATTGAAAATGATGACAATTATTGGTGCACTAAAAGGGACTAGCTATTAATTATCGCATTAAATAAGAAACTTAATTGTCAACCTACGGGAGTGGCAATATAATAAATAACAGAAAATAATAATAATATCAAACAGAAATAGATTGAACAAACGTAATGATGAACTTGCATCTGCCCGGCAGCGGAGCGCGAGTCGCGGGCGAGGGAGGGAAGAGGGGGGGGGGGGGAGCGTCGATGGCGTCATGATTCAAAATTGCAAAAAATCATCATTAATTGCGCGGGAAAAATAGAAAATGAGCAGCGGGAACAGAAATAAAAAGTGCACGTAGTGTACCGCGGCGTGCCGCTATACGTCAGCCGGCCTCGGGCGGAGAGGCAACAAAGCTTTTGACATTTCTCGGGTCGTTCACACGCCGTCCCCTCAAGGTCGGAGCGGATCGGCGTGCGAATTTAATTCATATCAAAATGCATAGAGCGATTTTCCGTTTGCGCCGAGCCGAGGAAAAACACATTTTCTCGCTCGGATGGCAGCGCGTCGGCAAATAGCGCGCACATCGCGCCAACCGACGGGTGACGGGTTCGCAGTTTGCACTTGGCCAATGTTTATATTTGGAATAACTCAAGTAATAACGTTACGGTTAACCACTTCAATAATGTACCAAGTTAATGTATACTATACGTTTGACCTTTATCAACATTAAAATAATTGTCGCCGTTTGTACACTATTAACAACGTAAGTTGGTCACGCTTTTAACAACGTATGTAAAGCCCATGCACGCATTACATTAATTGTACAATCTTCTGGCACTTTTGTTATCCAGATATGAAATGGTTCCATTTTTTAAAATAAACAATCCAACAGAGTCATTCGTATACAACTTCGGTAGGTACCTACTTTCATGTGTTTCAATTTAATTCGATACCAGAAGATAGAGGTAGGCAGGTACCTAACAAATAGTAGATATAAATTTGAAAATTTTATGTTTCTTTTCTTTCCCTAGTATTTACAATAATAAATTACAATAGGGCATTATAACTTTCATTTTTAATACATCAAAAAAACTAGAAAAAAAAAGGAAAAAACGTAAAATTTCGAACATTTAAATGGCCTTAAAACACTTCGATTGCCACAAGTATTGTATACATATCTAGATTATCAAGTGTATCAAAATCAAAATACGTCAAAGAATATCGAAAGTGAAACATTTTAGAAAATTGAATTATTTTATATCCTCACGAATAACAGAAGATTCAGTTTCACGAGAGATTTGATGTCAAATTATTATTAAAAATTATACGAAATTTTTTAACATATTATAAATCAGCATAATTATCTTGAATATATTTAATAATACTCACTCATGTGTAAAATATTCGATTGCAGTAAGGAACAAAGTGTAGGATATTGATACTGCTGGATACAGTTTTTTACTTTCTTTTTGTCCATTTAGATTTCTTCTAGAATAAAAAAATGTTGCGTCACTCTGCAAGTGGGTGATTTCATCATGTACAAAAAAGTGTATCTCAATCTTGCAACAATTAAGTAAATTAGATAGGTAGATGGTAAAGGCCAATTTACACGCATAATAGGTACGCATTTAAGGATAAATTAACATACTCATTTATGTTTCAGCGCACTATTTATTTACTCATTATTTTAAGGCAGATCTCTAAGAGTAAATGTATAATGGGCGCAAAGGACAAAAATTATTTAGCATTACATAACGAATCTATGAACTCCAGTACTTAAGGTAAACATTCCCTAAGTGGTGAAGTCCTCACTAAGAGATTAATAGTATTTGTTTAAATTTATTTATTAACAATTACCAAATCGTATAATAAATTTCATAATCAATAGCCCCTGGATTAAGCTATGACAGGAAAGGAAAGACCTACCATATGTTCTACTCTGGAATAGTAAATGATAACGTTAATAATTAATTTGAAGATTTAACTACAACTTCGTCAGTATTAAAACATACGGATTACATCGCAATTTTAATATAATAATTAATCTACGATATTTGATACTATTTTGAGATTTTTAACGGGTAACGGGATATATTTTAATAAAATAAATAAATTATATTAAAAGATTTTTTTACACCGTATTATGCTTTTTTCGTGTCGTTTTTTGTCCATATGAAATATGTTAGGATGTAAGTAATTTGTCACCATTTTTTTCCAATATCTAACGTCCTTATACTTAAATCTGTGTTATTTCCAATAAATAAGTCAATCGAGGATGGCTGCGAGAAAACGTCAAAAGCGTACAGTACAAGAATATGTATGGCGTCTCTTTCTCGCCTAGCTCGCCCCCGTGGAATATTTTAGACCAAAGTAAAAAAAAAAAAAAGTGAATTAAATATCATTAATAATTAAAACGTTGTACGTAGCTATAAAAAATATACAGCAACGTATTTATAATATGAGAACGAGGATTTTAGTACAATTTTAGTGCATTGGATTAAATCACGGCAAGTCTTGTTTATAACTTTGAACACAATTAATACAGCAATCTACGTGGTGATTTACTATCCATATAAAATATTAAAGTGAACATTTGTTTTTCTATATATTGAGTTTATAAATTGACATTATACAGTACTATCAAATACGTAATATCATGAAAAATGTTTGTGATTTCACGAACACGGAGAATATTATACGCTTGTACTAATTAGTTAATCCAACCATCTACTATTTAATTATAGAATTTGTAATTCTTTTAAAAATTGTTACCGCTCACTTTTTCTTGTATAGAAAAAAAAAAAAAACTATTTTAAAATTATTTATAATTTTATTTTTCGCCCATACAGCGCAATTAATTCTCAAGCACCACCAGGTGACGATTGGTAAGCCAGTGGGTTAGTACGGTGAATAAGTTCATTTATTGCGTTGATGACAACATTATTAAAAACAACTTCTCGCGATAAAGGCGATGCCTGACCGTAGTAGATACAATGAAAAATATTTTGAATTTCCATTAATAAATATCGACCTAAATAAATGGAACGAAACTTTTTTCAAATTCACACTGTCATTATTCATTACTAGCAGAAATTTGCGACAGCCATTACTGTTGTTGCTAGGCCCTGCCAGCAGCCGTGTTATTAGTGTTTGTACTTAAAATTTTAGAAAACATTATCATTTATTAAAACTATCTTATCATGTCGTCAATGCACGTGATAAAACTACATAGTTATATAGAATATTTTAAATGTAAGCAATCCTAAATTATATTTATTTTCGACAATCGGGCTTGAGAATGCCTAGTTTTTAAAAATTCTCATATTGTCTTTTTATTAATGTACAAAACATATTTTGTCTCGCCGCACGAATCTCACTTTCGGAAGGTGCGCCAGTCTCATTTTCATTTATTTCGGAAATTGAAATTCACAAAGTGGGCAAAAGGTGTCAGTACATCAAAATAACCACTATTTAGAGCGAGTACTAGATATGTATATGATAAAACACCGATGTTTCCGAAAGTCGTCTGTACCATACATAAAAAGAAGTCTGCATTTATTTTGTCAATTTGTGAAACGAGAGAGTCGATTAGAAGAACACAATTCTGTATGAATTTTTAATTTCATTAAATTTGTAAAAGCCGTGCTGTACGAGAGATTATTGCAATTCTTTGACCGTGTTATGCGAGTTTTGTGCACTCAATAAAAAAAATTCACTTTTATGAATATTCATACGTGTTTTGTAATTACATATGTTGTAGATTTATGTGGACTAGGTCCTTTGTGCATATTCATAAAATGTCCACATTCTGCGCATTGTCGGCAACGTTTATCCAGAATCTTTCAGAAAACATACAATACAGTATAGCGAATCAAAATAACAATAATCTTTTTCAGTGACGTCGAAACAAGTGAAACGTTCAGCTTTCCCGCAAAAACACTTCAGGGTCCTAAACTTGGTGAAGTGCAAAAAGCGGACAAGCTCCACATTCAAAATGAACAATCTAACGCGCGGCGTCTCGCTCTGGCGCGATGGACCTCCGAGCGGACGAGCGGCCGAGCGGCGGCGGCGCCGGCTCCGCCCCGGGCCGCTGAACCTAGCGACCGCGACGCGAGTGTCGCAAAACACAGCGTGACGAAACGAAGACAGCTCGCCCCCGGTGCGCCGACCGCCGACCGCCGACCGACCACCTCGTGGTGACATTATGTCGAAGACGAGACCGGCTGACACGCTCGCCATTCATCGGAGATCTTTCTTAACAGACGATTGCATATTCCGCACCAAAACGCCATATTACAATAGGGTCCTCGGTGCTATTCTTTCGTTTCTATCGTGGATTCTCAGCAAACCATATTTTTTTGTAAGCCGAATGAGACAGAAGTATTAAAAGGAAAAATCGCAAGATTCGTCGAGAAAAAAGGTGAGTGGATGGCACAAACTAGACTAACATTGAATCCATCCAAAACCGAGCTACTATGGACACCAACATCTGGAAGGTAAAACTTAATACAGGAATCAATGTCTACGAATGCTAAATCTGCAGTTAAATTCAGTGCATGTTTCTATCAACTGAGACAGATTAACAGATCCTCTTGAGGCAGCCCGTTTACTCATTGTGGTGTCGTGTGCGTACTATTGTAACAGCAAGTAGGCTGACCTGACATTCCAAATGCAGTAGCACGGATAATATACGGAGTTTCCAAATTCTCTCACATAACATCCCTTTTACATGAGTTACATCGGCTCCGGTTCCCTGAAAGAGTTGAATTTATATTGTGATGGTTGATGTTCAAGGCGATACAACATAGCGTATCTGTATCTTCAAGAGCTTTGTATCCCAGACAATTTGAATGGTAGACGTCAAACTCTCGGGTCAGCTTCTACTTCAGCCGCAGGAAGGGTTGTAGAACCGACCAGCCGTTGCCAAATGTTTAAATTTAGTAAAAGGGCATTAGCGGAGACAGGCACAAAAGCGTGGAACTCTTTGCCCTCCGCCATAAGAAACAGTGCATCAGAGACTTTATTTGAGAAGAGACTAAAAACGCACCTTTTCAAAAAATCATTTCCACAAGTTCAAATAACAATTTTTAATTTTAAATACAAAGATAATGTATGACTGACTATAAACAGTTATTGTGTAAAGCGCCCTTGAGGTGAAATTTTTTACAAAAATGGCGCTACCAAATTATCCAATATTATTATTATTATTACTATTATACAGAAGCAGCGGAGTTGAAATCTCTAAAACATATACACATAAGTATGTGTGAAATAAGCGACAGATTCAGGAGTAAATTTAAGAATCGAAAAGATGGTAAGGACCACCATGTACTAAGAGGAGGAGAGGATAATTAAGGGAATGTGAAAGCAAGAAAAACCTAAACAATGTGATCAAAATCCTCATCAATCAAGAATAAGATAAAGGGGTTATCATCAGCCTGTCCCCCCACTGCTGAGTATAAGGTATAGGGCTTCCACAAAGATTACCAATCGCCGTCACTCCATCTCTCTCGACTCTACCTCCACTTGTACCGTTTGACCGAAGATTTGATGCCTCCTCCTGTACAAACTCAATGCCGTTGCCTAAAATCCTCACTGATTAGTTCACTTGGCTTATTCGGATTTCGCTATAGCGAGCCAGAGCTTTTGCGTGAGCAGCCCGGTGTGCCAAGAATAAGTCAGCTAGGAAGTAAATAGTATGAAGTGAAGGTGAGTCAGGATCTCCATGAAAAACTAGAAATGTTTAGGTGATTTAGAATTTAAACGTGCTTGTTGATCTTATGGTAACACATTCGCCAAGTGGTAATGTGGTCAGAGATGCGATCATCATCGCAGGATACCACCAAGTTAGTTCTATTTTCTTAGGACAAGAGTTAAACTTGGCTTGACAATAGTAAGAATATTGAATACGTACGTGTATTTCGTGAACGAATTTTTTATTTTTTATAGTGTGTTTATGTTGAAGACTAAATTGTATTTCTACGAATATTTTGTCTCAGTATCGTACGCACATTTGATTTGTACTAGCAGGATCGTGCAATCAGCATCACCAATTTCTCTTACCGGGTATTGATCACTTCGCGGCCAATATTAACCGTTGCGCAACCACGGCCGGTTTCCGTTAAAACTTATTTTTCAAAGTTGACAATCTAAATTATTTCTAAAAAAAGAAGTAGTGTACTACTACGGCACAACTTGACCAATATCTAATCAGACATATTATTATTTACGAAACTAACAAGATGTCCCGCTGCTCACGCCCATAATTATTATTATTGATAGGTAGCATTATGATGGGATCCGCATTGCTAGCGCATCCATAGAAATTGTGAATACATAGGGGTAGGAATGCATTGATGTATAATTTCGGTTATTTTCATTACATTGTCCTCCCAAAACATAACACTTGTACGAGTATTTATTTACAACGGACGGATGGTAAAGGAAAAGTTGAGGAATTTGTTGGTCGATAATATCTTTAACGTAAATGTATTACCGAGCTGGGCTAAATCTTTGAAACGTCAAGACAAGAATATTTAGGTTCTTCAGTCAGGCCATATCTATATATTTATTTTAATTGTGCTGTTTTGACGACTACTAAGATAACATGGCACCGATCAGCTATCCGCCTTGCATCAAGTTCCTAATTATCTTATTACACACCTGGTTCAATCACTTATCTACTATTTGGTGTAATAGGTGACAACTACGCGAATTTTATTTAATCTTTTACAATGAATTTTCTTTATCTACACGATCCTATCCAAATTAATTCTTGAATTATTAGTATCTATAATAAATACTAATGTTAATTAGTATTTTATTAATTTTAATGTTTATTGATTTTTTTTAAATCATTTTTAATTTACATATCAAAGTAAAGTATTAAATAAAATCCCTCATTGCCCACCACGTCAGATGCTAAATAAAACAGGATCGTTCAGAAAATACATTTAATTTCATCCAGAAAAACGCGTAACATAATTTGATATAACTAAAAATTGTATAGTTTCGTCCTCGCTTTTCAATACAAAAAATATATTTGACGCGAAATGCGTGATTGCTTTCCCTTCGCATAAATTAATAAAATAATACATTTTTCGCCAAAATAAATTATAAAACCTAAATCAGTGAACGAGAAAATGTTTAATAAAAAACATATCAAAGAGTATTTACAAAAAATTATATTACTCAAAATTTCTATAAAAATTATTAAGTAAATACGTAATTAAAGTATTTTAGAGATCAAACAATCAAAATTACTTTTCTTGATTTAATATTGGGAAAAATGATGTAATAAGAAAGTAGATACCATATTAAGTGAGTACATTAATTAAAGTATTTTTTGAGATCAAACAATCAAATTCACTTTCATTTCAAACTGAGACACTTCATATAATGAGAAAGTGGATAGCTACACAAATATGCTAATTTCTAATTATGTAATGAGAAATTGGCACAGTTAGAATTTAAGGTGGAGTAAGAAAGAATGGCGATCTTTTCAATATTAATTCCATTCAACTTACTGCACCTGATAAAGAGATATGCTACACAATGTCGCTAAGGACCATATTATGTATAAATAACACTCATAGATCTGAAAATAAATACTTGTTTAGGTAATATTAGCACCAGAATATCAAAAACACACAAATATACCTACTACATTTTTTTTGTACTATTTCCGAGGTAAGTTTGTAGAACTCCATAATCACATACGTGTAAATAAAACACTTCTTCAAAATTTTTGATTCTAATCGATTAATTTATTTGAGACGCATTACGCCTTGCAAGGGCATTATCAATCTCAAAACGCGACCCCAGTAAATTAAACGAGTAGAATAAAAAAACAAGTGTTTTATTTTCACTTATGTGGTACCCCTACTACGCTCTTGTGACACTGTATATATTTAATCCATATTTAAAAAATATATTTTCATGTTTTAAAAAGTTATAGAACTGAAATTATATACATAATTTTTTCATCTAACGCTTCTGAATACACTAACATTGTAATGACACGCGTCGGTTTTTAATGATGAAAATTAATTTTTCAATTAAAAGTATCACTTATTGAGTTTAAATATTTTATGCATAGAATACGTATTAACGTTTCAAATGATGAGCAAATTAAATGAAGAAGGCGAACAAATTGTTTTGTTTATGTAGTTTAGCGATCAGTAGGGTGTTTGTTATTGATTATGTTCTGAACATTTTGAGGCGTATCTTTGGGCTGGTTTTAGAAAATAGATTTAGGCGTAGGCACTACAATAGCGAGTCGCTAGGCTCCTCAAAGTTTACAACAAGATTTCAGCGGTTGGGCCACATTTAGATGATGATCGACACCCGAAGTCACAGCAGACCAGCAGGATGCAGGAACTTGGGATGGCTTGAGCTAAGAAGGAGCGTCAATATCTTCGAGACATTTCTGACTTAGAGATAAACATAGATCAATAGAAGAAAACTGTTCAGGATCCAAAGGACCCACCAGGCATTGTGGAGCCGATAGTCTTCTAATAACTGTCAAATAACGTAAGGAATTGTAACAGATTTTAACAGAAACATCCTGTCGGAAATTGAACCCGAATTAGCCGATACTATATTAGGGCGCGTCATAAAGTGCTCGTTTCTTCTAGCGGTAAGCGGGTCGGTCAGACCCTCGATCCAGAAGACCAGAGTAAGTAATTATTCATTCATTCATTCACTTTATTTTCGTGCTGTTGATTTTATATTCAGCGAACGAATGTCTATTTAATTTAAAAATTCAAGAATTTTACGAAATCTAACATCAGACTAATAAAAAAAAAACTATTTACAAATAAAGAAAAAAAATTGCAATTATTTTTAATTGCTGAAAAAGTGCACCGTCGAGTAAAATAATTGCGCAAGAACGAAAAAATTGCTGCACTTTAGGTTGGAGGGATCTAGTGTACAATCGTCGGGTAATTGGACGAACAACAACAACAATAATAATAATAATAATATAAATTGCAGGTGGGTGATGTTCAGTGTGGTTATCGTGCACGGTAGTGAAACGGTGGATGAAAGTTGATTGTGTAAGTGGTGCAGAGAAATGGATGATGGAGAGTGTAGAAAGCGACGAAGCTCCACCATTCAAGTGCATTATTAACCAGTGTATATGTATATATATATAATCGGTTGATGTTAATTGGTCGCGCAGTAGTAACCAGACTTGTTAAACGAAAAGTGTCAATATCGTATCGTACCTATTTACTCATCGTCATTCGTGTATTATAATTAGGTACGCTAAACAATTCAATTCTTTTCATACGTCTATAAATTCGCAAATTAATTTTTATCCACGTCCATTTTGCAATCGACCAAATACAATTGCGAAATAAAATGCATAATGTTCCTGAATGTGATACCCCCCGCATCAGTTCCGCAGGTTTGCATCCCCGAAGTCAAGTCATAACGTCACTAATGGGCGCAAACACGAGCCAAGAACTTCAAATCTTGGCCCCGACCAAAAACGATGTACCTTAAAATCCAATCAACGTTGCAAAATTTCGAAAGCAATTATATTTACCGAGAATAAAAAATATCATTAAAATACACCCACCACCATTACCCAAGTGAAATGGAGGGCGGCTTTCGTTAGACCACCGTCACACATTCACCCGCCGAGTGAAATTTATTTACGGGCCAAAAAGCTGGGGTTTGCAATTTAAACTTTACAATCGACTTTAACAACAATCTATTTTCGACGGCATTCTTTAAAAAATGTTAAGCGCTGATTTCATATAACGTTCAGAGAGTGGAGAAAATGGGATTTAATCAGACAGAATAGTGTGTACCCGCGTTGTTTTATTCCCGTGAAGCTTACGCAAACCATTTGTGTCCGGGAATTAAGGGTCGACCGACACAAGTGAAATCCCTGATTACAACCTAAATCATCCTAAGTACTCATCAGCCGATGTCTGCTGAAGAGTTGAAGGTAGTCTAATAGAAGATACACCGCAGGGCAAGATCTGTCCTTAAGGGAAAATAAATTTTAAGAGCCTCCGTTTCATTCCTTCTCTGCTCGGTTAGTCAAAAGGATTAAGTAACATAATTTTATTATCAATAATTTCGCAAAAGATCGAGATTGGCTCCACCATATCTCGAGATTATTTTGCATTACCATGGACCGCGAACGAATGTGTCTATTCTTCGGGAACTCTGTACTAAAGAAGTGGCTCTCCGCAACATGCAGGGAAATAATTGTTTCGTATTTTCGACATGTTACTAGAAGAGATAGACTAGACAGCTTGAAGAAATTGGAGATCATTGGGAATATACACGGACAATGGGCGAGCGGTCGATCTCGACCAACGTCCAAGTTGGACAGACTAAATACGTCGCACTAAACATGGCCCACGAAACAGTTCGTGGTGTGGAAGCAGACTAAAAAGAACCACGATACTTATGTCATAAATCGTGTCTATCCACTAAGTACACACGCAAGCACGGACATTGTCAAATTTATAAATGTCTCTTATCTATAAATCTCGACTAAGAGAGGGATAATTATATGGGGTGGAGCGAATTACAGCTCAACTCAGGCGAGTTATCGCAATTCTCCATTACTGACTTGCGGTGCTTGTTAGCGTTTGTTACGGGGTCATTCATTTTAAAATATCTTAATCCACGACAAGCAAAACGGTCGGACATGATATAAGAGCTAAGAGCTAATTTTGCCCAAACGACATGGGTAAATAATGCTCACGGACCAAAATAGTTTAATCTGTAATTTTTCTGATACAGTAACAAGTACATATTGTAAGTAATACGGTGCAATTGCATAAGAACACACCTTTGAAGGGAAAATCACGAGAAATGCCCGTAATTTGAGACAAACGTTTTATATATTAAAGAAATAACAGACGAGAAGCCACTAGTTTTAATTAGCAACTCTGTTCATCAAATCCAAGATATTTATAAATATCAATTTGTTCTAACAATCAAAGGAGTTAAACCAATATGTTTGTCTAACAACAATATCATTGATACGGGATCACAGCAGGTATCTGAACACAAAAACATTTACACGAAAAAAAACAATAAGAACTATTAAACAGCGAAGGAAATATTATAATTCAGCTCGGTCACAATCCGCGCCATTCCTCACATCATCATAGAAATAGGAATGACATAATGATGCCCATTAATGAAATTTTCATTTGTTTATTTTTAAACGTTTCTGCACTCGTCACGAGTTTCCTAATGATGAAGACTATTAGTGTTTGAAGAGATGATAATTGAATGGTGAAGTCTCGCTGACGACATTGCCATCGGCCTTCTCTGGACCTGGAAACGTTATTAAGAATTCGATTTGATTAAAAGCGATGGAGAATTATTATGTACACACATCACGCATTCAGAGACTTCACCTCTTTTCAGGGGCAGAATTGCCTGCGTAAGCCCCGACTGGCAAATGGGGTGTTAAGACATCGAATGAAGGCATTTCTTGGAAATTTGTTAAGGAACTCTGACAGCGGCAAGGGTCAACGAGCAACCGACCGGCCCTGGGGCGAACGAGCGCAGATTCGAGGAGGTTTTCGTCTACAACACACAAAAAACACACAAAATGTGAAGGATTCGACGAAAACACTTCGGATCGGCGCTCGCCCGTCCAGGTAAGATAAATCCGAATTATTCGGAGCAGACAGCCACAGCCGTGAGCAACTCGCCGCTTCACGTGATCTACTCGACCTTGGGGGTGTTTTATATCAAAAGTGGCAACGCCGCTTTGTTTATGTATTGTGACGCAGTCGCAAAAAATAAGCATTTTTTACATTTCAAAACTGGTATAACAACGCTCGCCAGCGACGGCCCGCCTCACTTTCCCGAGGCTGGACGCGGCCGCGGACGTGATGTTCCCAAAACACCCGTAACCTATATTCGGTGGTCATCCCGAACTACTTGCGGAGCCGATTGAATAATTCTAAAACGATATTTAATCACTTCACTTTACCGAGTGACACGACACGGTAACGGACGCGCGCTCACAATTAAGCGACACCGTCTCCGGCCAGTTCTCCCAGAGGCGGTCCGGCGCACGATTAAATAGCGGTAGTGACCTGGAGTCGTCCTCCTGGAGCTGGGCCAGGTGGTCCGAGGGCGGCACGATGGAGGAGAAGGGCGAGAAGTAGCCCGGCAGGTAGGGGTCCCCGCCCACGTCGGCCGAGCACAGCAGGGCGGCCAGCGCGGGGGCCCCGGGCGGCGGGGCCGGGGGCGCCGCCTCGCCCTGCAGCACGGGCAGCATGGGGCCCGCGCCGGCCCGACTGGCTCGCGTGCCGAACACCGTGGCCGGCTGGCTGGCTGGCTCCCGACACGCTAGACCCGACCGCGGCTCGGATGCACCGCACTCGAGAAAGACACTGAATCACGGCTCATGGCTGGGAGCGCACTCTCGTTAATAACGACACTTCGCTGCCAACTTATCTATAGCACTGACTTATTATTTCACAAAGGGCCGATTCCCTTCACCCTGCACTGTACAGTCACCCGACAGTCGGGTGGGTATGTGGATCGCGGAATTGGAACTGTAACACTGGGACGCTTATTGCTGGCGGAGCGCGGCGTGGACGCGACCGCGACGTGAGGACTTCGGCGCACAATAACTGCCGCGGCGGCGGGGCCCCCTCCGCTGCCCTCGGCCGCCCCGCCCCGCGCCCCCCCCGCCCCCGCCGCACGCCGCGCGGCGCAGCGACGGCCCCGCGCACAGTCTTGACACACTTGCCTTATCTATTCAGCGCTCCACCAGTGACGTGTGCGCCGATCGCTTCCCGCTACACATGCACAGCGGCGCACCCACACTCGCGTGCCCGTGCATCCGCACAAGTCTAGACCGGGCCGACCGTCCGACCGTCCGACCGCCCGACCGTAGCTGGTGCAGCGCGACGCACCAACGCGGATGCGGAATATAACACATTGTATTTCACCGAAACGATATGCGAGCGCCCGACAAACGAGAAGAGGCGCCGGCTCACCTTCGCGGCACGGAAGAGTGTTGCGCCACGGGAGCAGAGTGTGCGGAAGTAACGATATCCACATTGAACTGAGAGAAGCCGCCGAATGTACGGTGCCGCCGAGAGAGCACCTTTCGACATCGCAATCATTTGCATGAGCACGAAAAGTTACGCCATTGGATGATTAAAAATTGTTTCTTTTGCCGAGAAATTTTATTTATTATTAATTAAATCAATATATTATATCAACATTCTATTTTTGCCGAGACCATCCGAGGATAATAAATTGTTTAATTAAACAATGAGTTCTTCAAACGCCTCTCTCCGGCGGAGGGAAATATTTACGCTGTTATTATGAACGTATTTTAATTAAGTTTTTTACAGTTCCAGGGCGAATCTGATCAAGTAATCATATAAGTATTCCATTATATAGAACATCTTTATTATTTGCTGTTACATTAAAATACAAAAAATACTTTTGGCAGTGATTAATATTTTTAAATAAAATACTGAACACAACATGAAAACAAAAAAAAAATTAAAATATGGTAAAATTTACCGAACATCACTCGAAATCGTGAACGAAATGTAATGAAGTCTTTGAAAAATATTTTTTCCAAACAAACAATACACAAGTACTTAGTAATATCAATTTAGAATGTGGTAAAAAAAAAAAGAAGTTATTATATAGTAGATTTCCCTGTGATTATCAATATCTAGTTTAAAATAAATACGGTATTGCAAGGCAATACTTGAGATAACTAAACTAGAAAAAAATTAACTGGACGTACTTTACGTATATATCGTTAATTTCATAGCCGTAATAAATAATGCTTAATAAATGAAATACTGTACTGTACTCTTAAAAAAATAATATAAACGCCAGAAACGAACAAATCTTTGGATAAAAATGAATATTCATTCGTTTTCTATATAATATATTTTTCCTTGTGTGAATCATTCACTCCCATTCTTACAATGATACAAATATCCTGACATTGCATTATGAACAACGTGAACAAATTAAAACTTTGATTTCTCAAAAAGATTTGAATTACGCATATACCTAGCGCTAAATTGTTTGATTGATTTAAAACACCTGTGGATGACGTTTGTAGGGAAAAATTCTCTACAAACTCGGATCGCATTATTATCTAAATTCTAAATTCAGTTCACAAATCTGAAACGCAACAAAATTTAATAAAAATTCATAAACATTCTAACATATGTCGAAGAATTATGACAACACAATTTGAAAATAAAACAGATACGGTACCAATACGAAGACTTTGCAGGCTCGGGAACGAATTAGTAATTTATTTATGAGTACATATTTAATAAATAGTTATTTAATGTAATATGGGAGTTGATAAATAAAAAAGTAAATAAGAAATGAATAGATGTAAGGGTGATTCAGTTGTTTCATGCAAAACGTATTTCCAAGCGATTTTGTTAGAGAAAATTGTTTATTTTCGTCATTTTTTTACACACAACTATGCATTATGTATTAATTTTTCTAAACTGAGTATTTCACAAATTATCACAATAATTGCTAATTATCCACCCATCCCAAAATAAGATCCCATCTTTTCATTACCTTCCAGTTTCTGGAAATGAATTATGAATTTGTCGATGAACTAGCTAACATAAATGAATTTCACCTTCAGTATCTCGGTACCTCAGTAAATCTATGATAATAATTATTAAATTAAACCATTTACAATATATAAATAATTTGACAATATATTTTCATCGCCTTCCGCGTGACATGAATTACATTTTTCTATAAATTGTAGCTAACCTATAGCGCTGTATTACGCAATGCTGTTGTTTCCTGCTCAATTCGATAGGGGATGTTGCCAAGATAGGACGTACGCTATTATTTTCAAATCATTGTTAACGATCTTAGTACAAATTTTTCATTTTCGTTCAGTAGTGTTATCACTACCTTTCCAGAGTCATATATACTGTAACTACATTAATAATAATAAAAAAAACCTCAATAATAATTTATTTCCATGTGAATAGTATCTATAATATATAATTGCATTCACAGTGTTGCACATTTTTGAGAAATTGTGGATAAACTTCAAAAATTTAATACATATCCAATTCATTACCACCTTCCGTACTATCCGAATTTGAGAAGGGAAGTAAATGAAAGGTTTTGGAAGGCGACGTTTTATTTTATTTATTTGAAGATTACAAAATTATATATGTCTGGGCAAACTTAATGTTTATATTCATAAAATTAAAAAATGGAACTTCACCAGTTGTGGTGGAATTCCATTTCAACCGATGTGTTGACATCGGTTGAAAACTGTTAAATGTTAAACGAGTGCCTTTTACATAGAATTTATCTATTTATTAGTAATTTACTTTCTTTAAACTCTGAAAAAACCTATTATATTCCCTTTCAATAAAAAGTCTTAAAACACCGCGCCATATAAAAATTACTATTCATAACGACAACTGTAACAAAATTACCTGTAACGACTCTTGTACAAATTTAAGCCCAAAAAAAGAAATCAAATATCTCGGTGTAATTATTGATCAAAATTTAAAATGGCACAGTCACATTAACGAATTAGTGAAAAGAATAAGAAAATGTATTTATATATTCATAAGATTAAGGAATATTCTAAGTATAAATAATTTTAAAAAGGTATATTTTGCTATTGTTCACTCACTACTCCAGTATGGAATAATCGGGTGGGAAGGAGCATACAATAATATAATGAACTCAGTAAAAATAATACAGAGAACAATTATTAAAGTGATATTAAAAAAAAGAGATCAACTTTTTCAACACAAACACTGTTTGCAAAATTCCCAGTTCCCAAAATAGAAAAAATTTACAAAAAAACCTCAATTAATCAATTAATTAAAGAAAATAACACTAGAAAATTTGAAACAAGCACATCATTAAGGTTTCAAAATAACTTTAAAATCCCTAAATATAACATCAAACACTATCAGCAAAATTCTATATATTTAGGGATAAAAAATTTCAATAGCCTCCCTACACAAATTAAAGAAATAAAGGATATAAAAGAGTTTAAAAAGAAACTAAATGAACACTTCAAAAACACATAATTGGACAATAAACAATATTACAGAATACTTTAGAAGCACACAAATGGACAAAGAATAGAATATGTAAGGTATTATATAAAATTATTGTAGTGTAACTCCCTCTCCAAGCACAAGAGCTGGTCTCTTTTTTGGAGAGGTAAGCGAAAGAAAAACCATGTATGTATGTAACCATATATTTAAAAATTGAATTTTTTTTGCCATTGTATTTTCGCTAAATTAATTTTTTTTTTAAATCTGTTAACAGTCTAGTTCAGTTATGCACAATAATTACAACCAAATTTATTTTTTCATTCCGTCAAAATAACAATTTGCACGAAACCGCGGAATAAGCCGCATAGGCAATTTTCAAATGCACGTCATTGATCGAAAGTTTCAACGAATGATGTGGCATTACGGTAACTCGAGATGTTATCATTGTAATAATCAAATATATAAATGAAGACTGGTCATACAACTTCATATTCTGGTATCACAAATCAGGCTAATTAACTTGGCATCATAATCATCACGCTACACTATTAATTTTAATAAAAATAATAAAGAGCGCGTACTACAATAGCATATGCATAACAATGTAGTTTTTTTTAAATTTACAATCTCGCGTCACTAGGACGCGTCTACGTTGATTAATGTTGTTGAAGGAAAGCATCTTTAGCCGCGGTGCAGTAAATACAATTGGACTTCGAAGTCACAGTCATACGGATTTGAAACGAAAATAGATAATCAAAAATACATCTTAAAATGTTTTACAGAAAGACGACATTAAACATATTGTTGTCTATCAATCTTATGTTAACGCAAAAAAGCACAATACGGCTTTATCGGAGTAATAACAATCTTTTAATATTCTGAGGCTGTGGCGTTTCACTTCAGTACGTGTTTCACATTCAGTTTCTTATTTTATTTACGCGAAATGATGAAAAAAAAAATAGGAAACATTCTCAGCTACCGAAACCCTCCTTGCCGCTCTGCCCACGCACTGTTTTGTTGGGTTTGTGTGGCTGCGAAGCGTGCGGCAGTCGTGAACAAGTCGGAAGCCTTCGAGCCGTGGTGCTATACAACAATGCTCAACATATCGTGGACAGATTTCATTAGCAACAACACATTTTTAAACCCCTCCACAAAGGACGAGAAACGATATACAGAGCGTAACATACCTAGTCCACAATAATTTACGGGTGGATGCCCGACTAAATCGCGCGTGGAAAATGTTCAAGAAGAAACAAATTTTATATCGTTACGAAAAATCTTATTGTACGAGACTTTTACAAAATCGTTTTAAACTTTAAGTTCTGCGAAATAAATATTTTTGAAATTGACAATATTACTCTATATCTTTGCTTCAGGCCCTAAACCATCTAACGTAAATAGTCTGACCCCTCGAAATTCGATGATCTTTAATTTATTGTATCTAATGGATAATTTGGAATCAATCGAAATAATCAATGGAATTAATCGAAATACTCGCAAAACTGTGACGTAAAATTGAATATTATATATTGAATAGAAGGCAAATTACGGTTGTATAGAATGAACCTGCCCCGCAGCCCTAATTCTAGCATCCCATATTGTTACCAGTCCACACGTCACACGCACAACGGACGTACTCGCGTTACTGATACGCGCGATACCCGGAATAAGGATGTGGAGTCGAGGAGCTGTTCCAACTCGGCGACAATCGGTTTGGACATTAAGTTTGTATAAATAAAAGTCTGCGCCCGAACAAGGGCACTGCACCACAACAAAATAATACACACAGTACACGCATATATATTATATTAATATAGATTATATCCTGATTAAATTTAATCAATTGTTTGCTCGCCTCGATGAAATGTTACCAGGTATAAATATAATAAAATAAATTAATACCCAAGTCAGTGGTCTTTTGCAGCGATCGCGTAACATTCGGGATACCGGCTATTTCGGGAAGTCAATTAAAAAGTTTCAGATTTCTGTTTGCGTGAAAACCTTCAATGCAAGTTTTTTTTCTGTTCTCCCCCGTACAACTTGATATTCCTGCTTCGAGTCCAGCATTCCACTTTCAGAACAAGTCGACAAATGCAAATTAAATAAGGACGCTTTGAAATTTTATCTATAATTAACTTTATTTAAGCCACTGTGTTGCTTTTACGTTAATCGATTTCGATACTGACGTATCTTCGTCAGGACTGGCGTACAACTGAATTATTCTATAAAATTTAAACAACATCCATTACGGGGTGCAGGCGGAGTTTTGCAAAACTTACAACGACCCGCTATTTAATATATTCCCTATTTCAATACCCCCCTGTCAATCACCTCCCTACTCTTACCGAGACTCCGCTTACACCCCGTAATGGACGTCGTTTAAATTTCATAGAATAGTTCAGTTGTACGCCAGTCCTGATGAAGATAGGTTAGTATCGAAACCGGTTAACATAAAAACAACACAGTGGTTTAAACGAGGTTTAAATACAATTTTAAATTATGTCTAACTACAAAGTTAACGCTACAGACATCAACAAAGACACATTCGACGCTTTCGAAACAATAATTAAAATAAAGGTTGACGAGTAATTTGCAAAGGAAACATACTGAACATGTTGTAAATGTAAATCCTATGAGCCATGCTTGTGAATTACACGTCAATATGTAATGTTCTAGGTGGAGAGAAATGCGGCGGTACCGAGGTTACGAAGAAAAAATTCATCACACGGAGAACCGCAAGGCTATTTCCCTTCTGAGGATTCCCTAACGAGTCGCTAGTCGCTCGTCATAGTTCCAGCTACTCGACCCCAATATGTATTCTCGTTAAATCTGTCCGTGATTCAGCGCGCTGCCAGATCTCCCGCGCGGGCTGGCTCGGTGCGAGCGCTGGAGGCGGCGGAAGCGGCGGCGGTCGGCCGGACCCTGGCGAGAAAGTGGCCGTCGGCTCCGCACATTTCGGCGAGAAGTTACACCAGCTGACGCAAGAAGCGCACACACACGTGTTCGGGGCCGATGTTATACAACGCACACAGCGCGGACAGGCGGCGGGGATACGTTCGATACTCGGGGGTGGTACTATAATCTACGGCCCATTTTTTCAGAAACCGAAGACCCAGAAACTAGGAAAATAACTGTCGGCAGTGCAAAACTTTCCTCTGCTCGTCTGACAACTCGCTTCCTTTTTACTCCCATCTATTTTGAATACGGTGTCAACATTCATAGGCATAATTCCGTATGGACGGATCCCAGAAAATCGTACGGTATTCGGTACGTTTCGGAAAGGCGCGATCCGCGTCGCCGATCCGGCGAGAGCGACGAGAGGACGCCGCGGCCTTTGGTACTCCGCGCCCGCAATCGGACAGCGTTTTCCCCGGCGGTCGGCCGGCGGAGGAAAACCGACGGAGAGCCGCGCAGCGGCGGGGAGTGCTGCCGAGTGAAATCGGTGACCGGTTTCCTGCGCGCGGCCCCGCTCTAACCGGGTCAGTGGGTCACGGTGATGACGTCGGGGCCGCCCCCGCCCCCGCCCCCGCCCCCCCGGCACGCTGACATCACCGGCCGCGGCCGAAAAGTGAAATCGGCCAAAAGTGAGATGGAGCACACACGTAACAGAGCTCCGAATGTCGCGGGGAGCGGCGCAACCCTTCGCGAGGCATCAATGGAAAGGGAAATCGGTCGGCGGGTACCTACCACGCGTAGGAACCCACCGTTCATTCATGATAACTCTCTCGCTTTCTCTTCGTAGTCGTCGTGCTGCGCGCGAGAGAGGAATATTTCGCCGAGCGATTGTTCGATCAAGGAGAGTAACGTCGGAGCCGCGAACACTTTATTACGAAACTATTAGTTGGATCGCTGAATCCGCGAGTAAAACCCATCAGTCACGCCATCACATAGTGTCGAATCGATGACTACCGCGCATTCGATTTCACTTTTCTTTAACAGTTGACTAATAATAATAAATGTTCATACACACTTTAGGATCAATTTTTTCTGAGTGGACTGTGATAAGCCTAGGACATACTGCAAACGAATGCAACATAATTCTGCCAACGGTATTACGAAACTACGTAAAAGCACGGTTTTAGAAACGGCGTGATGTGAAAGAAAAATAATATATAAAAAAGTTACGATAGACTCATCCGAGATCACCGTGGAAGAAAGCAATATAGCATTTTAAATGCAGATTTAAAAACATAATTATACAGGTTGTAGGTACATGCTTATCAGAAAAATGTATTACTATGACAAGTAAATAAAATAAAGTAACATACCATTTGAATCTAAATAAAGACACGGGTGTAGTATCCCACTTGATATTTATTTATTGTTTCAAATTTTATTTACAATTATTTTTTGTAATGACATTCATCGATCCATTCGTAATATGTAAGTCACTCTGTAGTTAACTATTTATTTTATTTAGTATACCGATATTTTAAGAATTGAGAAAAAAATGATTCCATTTATAATTTTTTTTGTATAAAATGTTAGGGCAGCGATTATGTCGTTATTTTAAAACCCAAATCGTGATTTTACAAACATCTATTTGAGAAAACATATTACATTTAAATAAAATAGGTCACTCGTCCACAAGTGGATTACCAATGATGGCTGATGATGATGAGAGCCAACGTACAACAGAAAGAAATGTTGCCGATAAATAATTATAAACTAATTTATACTGCTCGCTTGAAAAACGATAAAAATATTCCGAATGATATGAATGAACACATCAAATAAAATAAATAAATTGAAAACTTTAATAACATATTTATATTTGACAAATAAAGACGTTATTTCATTTCTATCCAACAATTTTGAGTCTCGGATCTTCAATATTGCGATGCCGTGACATAATATATAATTGAACATTTTATATTGAAAAAAATTTTTTTTTTTTGTTTTCTTGACACGAATGACAAAAATTTCAAAGAGTAATGTCTCGAAGCCAAGATTTAATCTTTTAAAACACGAAGAAACGAAATTTTGGAGAAGATATCGGTTGCCAAATAACAAAACTGAAATGGACATGCGCCGGGCACCTCGACCGAAGGAATGACAACCGTCGGAATAAGTGTCATAACAGAGGTTCCGTACTGAAACGTAGGTCGACCACCGGCTCGTCAGGCTGATGATATAAGAAAGATCGCGGGAAGTAATTGTGTATAGGAATTTATTCAATAAGGGATGGCTAGGCTGAATAATTTATTCATCAAGAAGCTAACATATATTTCGCTACGGCTGGTTAGGTTAGTTTTTAGCAATTTATTCAGAGGTAGTAATGACTATTGGTATCACCGTGTGGAGAAAAAAAAGGTTCGATTTACAATATGCGCGAATGAACAGATTTGATTATTGTGAAAATCGATAATATCCGCGGTAATAATTAGACGGTCTGGTTCTCAGCTGCAGTTACTAATTGTTAATAAAATAATTATAAAAAAATATATCGTCATCCCTGGTCCCTGGTGAGCCTCCTCAATAATTTTCTTCCAATGATCCTTATTACAAGCCACGACTGGATTTCTAAGACAGATAAGATATTTTCGCTCCATCTTAGTTTTGACCTGCGCACTGTCGGTCTTCAATGGTCCCGGCGATGACTGATTAGTCAGCACCCGTAGCCATGTTTCAGACGCACACGTTAGCAAAGATCTGATCAGCGTTTTGTATTGTACATCACATGTTTCTGGAGAACAGTCGGGATATTATTCAATTTTGGAGGCAGCGTTTTTGTATCTATCGTGTACAATTATTTTTAATACAAATTAAATGTATTAATTAGAAAGATATACATATAAAATTAATTTTATTGAAAAAATATTATTGTCGCTACCGGGTTACTTCACAATAAGAATGTGTTCTCCTTAAAAAATACAATTATTTATTTATTTTTGTCGTGCAATCGGATTGAATGTTTGCGATCAAGTTTGACTGAAATGTTGTCGATGACGAATTATTGAACTCACCGATTGAATTAAAACGATGCCTGTCCTGCGCGAGAGCTCGCCGGCGCTTTTCCACTTGTGACTGTGTTTACCCGACAATCGGCATTACTAGCGATGAGTGCACTTAAAAGGACAACTAGACCGCGTCAATTTGAAGTGCGTAATAAAAAAATAATAATGAAAATAATCTCACTGCAAGGTTGCGCTGAACTGGATTTGATTGAAATAATTGTGCTCACATGACTGGTGTCGCTATCCAAATAATATATTTTTTATTTTATAAATAACGCAGACGTACACATTGTGAAATGGTAATGACGAGGACCATATTAATTCTTATCACGGCATACCTGCATAGATATGCGTGCATTCTATTATAGTAGAGCTCACGTGTGCTCCGTGTGCTCCGTGTGCTAAGCTAGGCTAGGCTAGGTATCTCGATTTTAGTGGCAAGTAAAATTTATTGTGTTTTTAAATATTATTAAAAACTCACCTTAAGACGGGCGGGAGAGACTCTTAGGATACACATACCTACAGTACAGCATTTTAATATTCATTACAGTTACAATTGCCGAATATTTGACGTATCTGAAAAAAGAACCTTCAAAACAACAACAAAAATGTGCCATAACAAAAACGAATATCAACATATCCACATAACTCGTAAATTTCAAAAGAAATTGACTCGTCACCCGCCATTCAAATTTCCCTATACGTGACACACAGAAAGACATTATTTACCTAAATATTATAAGATAAAATATTGAAAGCAGAACAAATATTATTAAATGCCAAACCCATTTGTAATCGAGAATTCTCGTAAAATTAACGATGTAGGCATTCTCTTCTGAGCCGCGTTTCAATGTCGTCCAGGAGTAAATCCAACGAAGCACTTGCTCAATTGGGTGGTCCTTTCTCAACAGCTTGTACAATCCTCGCATACGAACCCACCCACACTAAGCGCTTTGATGACGTACCTATTGCGAATATTTAAAAAATCTCTATTTAAACGTGATAATTTCCTTACACACCAACATGTTTAAAACTGTCGAAGAAGTATTCTTTTAATTCGATAGACTAATGCACGTGCTGAGAGAAAAATTGCTATCAAAATTATACTGGAAATGACAGTATTAACCAAAAATCATTATGTTTTAATAATAATTCATACAAAAACAAAGTGCAGCAATAGTACCCTTAACTCAACACGGCGGCGGAAGCAAAATGATGCGACATGACACACGACAAAAGACAAAGAAAATGCAATCCCATTAGGCACCTCGTCAGGCAGAGCGGGCGCGGGATGGAACCTTCCTTCGTCTCCTCGCGGAGACCGGCTGAGATAAATACGTCATTAGTATTATTAGCGTGCCCCCCGACTGCTCGGAGATCATATAACTCGTGTAGAAGGAAAATTATGTATTCATCCAGTTTCTGTAGATTAATATACAAGAAAATATTTTTCCATAGGAACATCGTCATAAGAAAATTATTATATTTTATAAGGAAATCACTTAGAATTTTCATGCTCAATATTGTTTCACAGAGAAGGGAAAACTTCGACACGAGTTCATGAAGAATTTAACGCATCCAACTAATTGTCTGATGAACCGATGAGAATCCATATTTTAAGATAGTGTCACTCGATACAGATATTTATAATCTGAGCTCAAAGAAAGTTTTAATTCAACATTAATAATTATATAAGAAGTCATGGCCGCAATGAAACTATACTCTCTTTATTTCAAAGAACTGAAATGTTATTCAGAAATAATTTTTTTAAAAAACACATCTGTATATATCTGAACAGATTAATTTAAAATTATACCTACATATAATATTTGTGGGTTTCTTTGATGTTATATGAAAAAGTACGTAAAAGAATGCTAAATCAGTGCTGGATTCCACCTGCTACATACGTGTGTACAGGTACAGCGGATGTATGCGTGCACATGCGGGTTTTTTATATTTTTACAAGCCAACAACAGCCAAGTTCTGGAACATGAAACAGGAAAAGTCTTTAGAAATCTTTCAAATATAATATTTTTATTTTTCCGTAAGCTGTGAAATATTTATTTTCAAAGAAGAAATCGAGAAATTCTGAACAGTTCGACAAATATTACAGTTATATGTTTTCATAAAGATGGAGTTCGACATTCGCGGAAATTTTTGTCTTTAAAGAGTTCTTTACGCGGAACACCCACTTTATTTTTAAAATTGAATAACGTTTATTTTGTCGGTACGCGAACCCTCGCTACGAAATACCGGAGACGACGTTAAATTACGCTAGGAAGTAGGTGACCCTGGCTTAAAAAATGTCAACATGCCATACCGAGGACGTCCCGTGAGACGGACGCGTGCTGCCGTAATCGCCAGTCTTGAAGAATCCTCCTCAAGAAATGTGATAAACAAACAGACCAATAAACTGCTTGTATTCATCACCGAGAGTTTATAAAGTTGTCCATAATACTTCATTTCATATTTATATCTTTATTTATTTATTTACGTTACATCCATTTATGGTCTTTGTTTAATTTTTTATTATTTGATTTATGACGACTACACAATGTTTAAAAATGTAATAAAATCGATAAACATAAATAATTTATTACTTTGTCTTAAACTACTTTTATGAGTTAATTTTAATACACCAACGGGTTCGGAAGATGTCTTTTCCCGAATCAGAATGTCAAAGAAACTAACTAAAACCAAATTATTTATGTCAAATTGTTCAAATGTTTTTAAAATTCTATATAAAATAAAATAAATTTAAAAAGTTTTAAATAAGTTTATTTGACATCCTGATGAAGGAAAGGGTATTTTCCGAAACCGGTTGGCGAAACAAAGTAATAAATAACTTATACTGTAATTACTTTTCCCGAAGAATGTTTGGAGAACTCCACAATCACATATTATGTGAAAATAAAACACTTTTTTTTTGTTCTACTCGTTTAATTTACTTGAGACGCGTTTCGCCTTATAAGGGCATTATCAATCTAACAATTGAACTCGACTTAAACGACCAATCTGCACCAATTCCATTGCACTTAAAAATCAAAGTTTTCAGATAAAATTAATTTGAACAGTTAGATATTATGAAGCATGGAATAGATAGTACAATAATAACATAATAAATGACCAAGTTAATATTAATAGATCTCGCCTAATTAACATTTTCCCATTATTAATACCCATATTTAAAATAAATACATTTTTTAATTTAATTTCATCTACCAAGGATGTGGAACGAGATCACCATTCGACATTGCTATATACATTTAAAAATATCATTCTTGTTGAACATACTTATTACCCAGAATCGTGCATACATTATATTATATAAATTCCAGAATACCAAAAGTGTCTCTCATGCCATATTGTCTTTTTATGTTGTAAAATTATACAGCTGTCCTTTTCTGCATATTACCTATGACATTAAAATATCATTATTATTGAAACAGAATGGTTACTTAGAATAATTAGAAGTATTCAAAATGTATCCTCAGAATTCCAATGAATAATGTTGTTCCCTTTCATCTCTTGCAAATAAAATTGTATGGCTGTCCTCCACTATAGATATAAATACAAGTTGTTGAGTTAAATTGTTACATTGATAGTGTAAATTCAAGGCGAAATGCGTATCAAGTAAATTACACAAGTAGAATAAAAAACCAAGTGTTTTATTTTCACAAATTAGAAATAAATTATATAGTAAAATGAACAACCACTATGTAAAGTTTGCAATAAATATATTTTTTTAAATTACCACCTTATGAACGAAGCTTATTCCTTATACGTATTTCACAGAACTGAATAAAATATATAATAAGTAAGATGAAATTGCTAAGTGTCGTAGTGGGTAAAATAAAAATAATAACGTATAAAGTAATAAAGAGTCGTATCAAAACACGCAGAAGGAAAAGGCGTTCGTGCGAAAGTTGAGCCGGTTCCCCCGGTAACGATCCTAGTCGAAGTTTCCATCGCAGCGGGCCAATTTCCTACGGACGGATAACAAATCGGGATGACAACAGACCCGAACGGGCTCCGTCGCGTCGACAACAAGCGGCTGATGATACGCGGGCACATCGCAGAAAATGATCGAACATTAATTGTCGCGAGTCTCGAATCACGGGACTGTCTATGAACAGCACGATGAGTTCTCAGATAGCTGCCCGCGGCGAGCGACAGATGGAGACTGTAGGCGAGCGAAAGGAAGGGGGACTCGGAGTGTAATGGGCCACACGTCACACGACACAATCATCCGCCGAGCATCTCTTTGATTTCTTTACCTAGAACCTAATTGGTCGAGGAGAGCGGCCTGTAACACAACACAACGACACGACACAGCGCGAGATTTTCGCCGGAAAATTATAATGGTGGAACATATATTCCGCGCGCCGTTTGTGATGGAAGACATCTGAACAGGCGCCGCCCACCCGAGCCTTCCCGCGCTTTCCCGCGCTTTCCCGCGGCGATCCGTCATTAGGCCGGGAAATAAATTGGTACACGCAATCTGTGCCCGATTGTGACTGGCGAATAATAAGCGATGTGACGATTCCTGGCTAAAAATATCCTTACTAATTAATATGCGATGATTAATAAAAACATAATATGTAGCTTGTTGGTGTAGCGGCTAAGGGCGAGTTTTCATTTTTCCAGTTTGAAATTCGAGAAATATTACACGAATTAGATATGCTTTCAAGACGACGCTAATAAGTAAATTATTATAAGTATCAGATAAATAATTAATGACGTTATTTGTTACGTAAATCATGCGAGAGAGGAAGGTTTGAATAGAAAGAGACAACAATAAAATTATTGATTTTCTCGCATTCGATACAAGTTTTAAACATAACTCGTGTCAGGAGTATTGATATATGGAATCATATGGAGTGAAGTAAAAATGTGTGTTATCATTTGAATTAAACAATCGAAAATTAAATCATTTATTGGGTACCAAATTCATATGTTTCGAAATCAAACAAAGTACCTACATATATTTAGATGATGAAATGGTTTTGATCAACCAAAATTATTTAAAAATACATATATTTTGTTACTATTTCCGATCTTTCAGCGCTACGTATTGTCATCATTCATTTTTGTTTGAAAAATGAGCGTTCAGAATAATTTTTTTACATATTTACTTAATTCGTAGTTTAAGGGAAATTGACACTCCTCCGATGCTATGTATAAGATTACTTTCAAATAAAGTGTTATGCGCAACGTTGGACTTTTATTTTAATACTCGGTATACTATAGAACAGTGATTCTCAAACTATGGTACATGTACCTACCACTAGTGATACATTAAGTTATTTTTGGTGGTATAATTATTTTTTTATCCTTTTATAGGGCAATGGCCGAAATTGGTCAATATATACCAGTCGCGTTAAAGCGTAGTAAATTTAACCTAAGTATCTCAATACATTGTCGAGAGTGTTTTTTAGTTAATACATTGATCCAACAGTGCGAAGTTTGCATTCAACGTGTTTTTTAAAATATGATAGTTCAAATTCAAATTCCAAAATAATTAATTTGCCTTATAAAGGGTTAAATATTCTTTGTATTTTAAATTATATTCAAAAGGGTAATCTAGAAATCGGTTGGTCGTTGCTTCATCTTCCCTACGCAATAAAACAGGCCCAACTGTCGCATTAATCGTCACCAATAATACATTTTAATATTAGCTTATTGATTAAAGCCTACCATATACATTTTATTATAATGTAAACGTTTAATTTATAATTTAAGAATAAAATTAAATAATACACACTTCAAATGTGTTATTATTCTATAACTAAAAACTCAATTTTGGATGTACTATAGTACACACACGTTTTGATACTAATTTACATGGTACAAAAATTAAGTTTGAGAAACATTGCTATATAGTGTAATAGACAGTCCACAATATTTTAGGAGCGGACTCAACACTTCTTTACCATTCCAGACCTATCTGCCAGACACTTTTCCCGAACTGTCATAAGCATACCATGTCGTGACAACGCATCACGATGTGCGTAAGAAATGAAGAGATTCACGACTGATTCACAAACTGGCCATTGCAACGGACGGTTTGCGTGATACTTTGTATAAACACCATGCATAACCACAACACAACGTGACGTATCCGGATTAAAATAGTCAGTGGCTTACTCGGGATATTTTATAGTAAGGCACAAATCATTGACTGATCAAACTGAACTATATTTGACAAAATTGCAGCATTTTTATTCATATATCGAAAAATATGAATGGCCGACCTATTAGTGTAGTGGCTAGCAAATGAGTGTAATTTATATTAATCATAATTCACATTTTTGACGCTGAGTAATATATAAAATATAACCACATACTTTTGTGTTCTCACCGAATTCTTCTTACCAGCCTCGCGGGATAACACAGCAGACGCAGCATAGCTTTTTTCTCATTAACAAAATGCATTATTTTTTACATTGTACTACATTTAGAGTTCATGTTTGTGTATGTACATGTTTTGTATGTATAGGGTGTCGAGCGGAAAAAATTAAATTGTAATTGCTCGTAAACCATCAGGGTGAGGTAAGTAGGAGGGGTATTGTTCGACGCGCGTGATTTGCGGGATTGCCAGTCGCATTGCACAGGATTGGTCGGGAGCGCACCGCGCGATCGCGGTTGAGCAATATTTAAAGTGCGGTGATTCATTAGTACGTACGCGTCGCGCTTTTTGTGCTCACTTTAATATTCGACGAGTAAGTGATGGGCCGAGCACGCAACTTATCTGGTGTTGGGTTCAAAAGTTCAGACAAGAAGGGACAATGGTTAACCAAACTCCTTCGGGACAATCAACGTCAGCAGCGACGCCAGAACATGTGGCTCAAGTTCGCAGTGAAATTATGCACAATCCGCGTAAATCGATAAGGAAAATTGCAGCCTGTACTGGAATAAAAAAGTCAACAGTGCACGTTATTTTGAAAAAGAAACTACAGTTTCACCCATACAAAGTGCAAATCGTGCAGTTTCTCAACGAAAATGACTATTCCTTATGTGAAACCTTAGCGAGAACGATGCTGGAACATTTTGGAACAGCACGAACACTTGAAAACATATTTTTTACTGACGAAGCACATTTTTATATCTATGGGTATGTTAATAAGCAGAAGATGAGATACTGGTGCCCCGACAACTCAAGGTAACGCCATCAACAGTGTGGTGTGCAATTTCTGCCCGAGGGATAATTGCCCCTTATTTTTTTAACTAGCGAGAGACAGTCACTGCTGACGTGTATTGCCGAATAATCGATGAGTTTTTGGTACCGCAACTGCAGCTATTTCTCGGGTTCAACAACAGAACACAATTTCAGCAAGACGGGGCCACTCCACACACAACTAGAGTTTCAATAGAGAAGCTGAGGGGAATTTTTCCCAATATATTACGCTAATCAGCAAGTACGGAGACATACCCTGGGCACCTCGGTCACTGGACCTTACACAACAAAACAAGAAAATATCCGCCGTGAAGTTGCTACCTTTGAACCAACGCTTTGCTCTCACGTGTTCGCAAATTTAAGAGTCCGATTGCAAGAGCGTCTTGAGAGAAATGGACGGCATTTAGACGATATTGTTTTAAAAACGTAAAATCCGTTCGTTAAACTCCATTTTATATAAATAAAATATGAGAATAACATTGTAGTTTTTTTAAAATTTAATATTAATCTTGAAAATTATCTGCTGGACATCCTTAATGTTAGGAGTAACAGTCCATTCCATAAGAGAGTTGATGTACAGGTGTAACAGACCTAGTCCACAATATTTTATGGGTGGACACCTGACTAAATTACTAGTCTAAAATGTTTAAGGAATATATACAAATTCTGTGCCCTCACGAAAAATATTATTGTATGAGTTTTAGGTTTACTTACTTTAACATAAATATTTGCGTAACTGACCCATTTTTATTATACAACATTGTTTCAAGACCCACATCACCTAATAAAAAATTGTTCGCTCACTCGAAGTTCGACGACCTTTTATTGTTTGATCAGAAACATATTTCAATTAATCGAAAAACTTACATAACTAAGGTTTTTTTTAAATGCTCATATCTTTGACATGGTTATATTAGAGGGCACATGCAGCTCTTACATTTTCGACTCATATTTTGAATATGTATCTACCCTTAATATATTGTGCACCATATATACGGGTGTGTCACACCCCATATATATATAAATAAATTGTACAGTATTTTATTTGTTGAAACTTAATTCGACGTTGAACGTATAATGCTTTTTAATAAATGTTTGTCGTGCTTATTGTTTTAGTGGTATGACATTCGCCTAGCGATCGAGTGTTCGGGGATTCGAGCCTCATCCCAACTCAACTCAACTCAACTCATAATATTTAATGATTAGAAGGACCACCCACCTCCCTCCGAGACGACAATATTTTAAATTACGAGACTTGGTCGGTTTTAAAATAATGTCGTATGCAAAAAGTGATTTGCAATGCAAAAAGGCAGTTTGCTTTTTAAACATTGAATACCGCGAATGTTTTGATTGGCGAGTCGCTTTAGGAATAGCAGGATTGCAACATCGATACATACATATATAATTATTTATACATGTGGATTGAATGCGAATTCGATTATAATGGTTCCCACACACGGAGAATGCCCCAACGTGGCGCATTATTTTAATTCGAGACGTTGATTCAGGCGGGCAGAACTTCCGTTCATCTTGTGCCGAAATGCGAGTAGAAAAGGCGCAGCGCAGCGCACTCACTTTTCGCCAGTGCTCGAGTCGACGAGACAAATCGCTGACATCGGTATGACTGTCTGTTAACGGCAGACTGTCAACAAGACGAATCGCCAAGTTTGTAGGGGTCCGGCATGAATGTGATGGCCAAATTATATCATCGGACGCACTTGCGCTCGGTGCGGAGTGCGGGGTACCGTTTCATTTCAAATGAGCAATCAAATTAAAATTGAAGAAAAATACCAAACGGTGACTCCCAGCATCCATGACGATCGGTCAAGTGCATTAGCCCACAAAATGCTATATATACACACATACCGAGAAGTCTCGTCACCTGAGTGCAAAAAGGTAATAATCGTGGGAAATCCAGATATTCAATCTAATGTGTTTATAAAGGACTGAAGAGGAAGAAAAGATTTGACAGAAAACACGGAGAAAAGAGAAGTGAACGATTTATCATAGAAATTACCTAACTTTTCGTGGGCACTAGGTCCGCGCATGTATCGATGGTATACAAGGATACAAGGAAAGACAAGGGATAACAGCGAATAACTTCAACCGAATTCCTACCGAGATTGGGAAGGGACAGGACCGCAGAATGCGTTCCGAAGTTTGGTCGGTGTTTCCACAGAAACAAGCGGAGCAAGGGACACATACTGGAGGCATTTTATTTCAAGGAACCTTTTTTGTTCATTCTCAGCTTAGTCAAAGTTTCAACGATAGTCACAATTCTGGTTTAAGTGATATCGCAATAACGATACATTTACAACACAAATTTCGTCTTGATTCGCGTGTATTCGCGTGTGTGGGGAACTTTAGGACCCGCTGATCAGAGAGGCGAGCCGCGGATAATACAGTGTGGCTTTGAGCCCACCAATAACAACGATCGACGCAATACCGCATGACCTTAGCGAATGATGTGCGAGGGGGCCCTCGCCGCCGATCTCAGTACCGACGGCCGACGGCCGACGCAGGTAAGCAGCGGCCGCAGAGGGATCGCGATCGCTTCTTGACTCATCGCATTGTTTATTAGGCTTATTGAGACTCCTGTCGCGTGATTTAACGAGGCAATAAAAATGAGCATACAACTCGTAAAGATTCACTACTCGTCACATGCCTGCTGCTTACACCGCGAAGTGTGAAACATGTTATAATCAAAATGGCGTGGGCGTCTGATGACCCGGAGAATTTTTTTTTAAAATACGACTCGCAAAGATCAACATACCTCACAACCGGAACTAGGCAGAATTTCGGTTAAAGAAATTATCCCGAAGAAAGGTACCGTCATTCCTCGAGATAAAAAGATTTTTATGTTCTCATTTTTTTCTCGTTACTGATGATGATAGATCCACAGATGATTCGGTAAGCATCATACGTACCCAATTCTGAAACAATAAAGAGAAAAATATGTTTAATGAAAGTACATTTTCAATGGCAAATTTATCACAGAGCGTATAGTTCCTTGCCAAATTAAAATACACGCAGTAAAAAAAAAATATATAAAATAAATTAAATAATTTTCTGTCACTTTTTTTATTATTCTGTCGACACTCACTTTGGAAAATAAAAAATCATAATTTATATTATCCAGCGTGTGGGCGCTAAACTGCTTCTAACTTCAAGTCAAATGCAGCAACTTGACCGGTGCGAAAACTGTTTTCGAGTGTTGACAGAATAATAAATGTGAAAGAAAAGATTAAATATCGACTGTTAAAAATATGATTTTTACAGTGAGTGAGTTAATAATTTGGCAAGAAGCTGTATATATGGTACATTTGTGGGATAATCAGTTGGAACCCGCCCATACCATACATTAAACAATATTTATAATTTCCCAAAACATGACAGAACATTTAATCACGGCCGAAACCGATAACTCGATGTTGAGGCGGAACAAAAAGTATTGGTATTTTAGTCTCAACACAAGTCTAATTTACTATTCTGAAACTTGATTTCTACTGATTAGTTTTTAAAAAATATTCGGATACTGCGAAGAAACAGGACACTCCTTATCCATTCAAAATGTGAATATAAACTATAGAAATGAGAATGCAAATAAATTAAAAATATTTTTTTATAAATTAAAAATATTATAAATATGAATTAAATATCACAGACCTATGTTCTGAATAATTACAACTTCACAATAAGAATGTGTTCTCCTAAAAAAATAAAAATATTATATATATAATTATACTGTGATTTACAAATTTTTTATTATCGTGACGTATTCGGCACCTCTCTAAAAAAAGTCAATTTATTTCTCACTTCAATTAGTCCACCTCGCCGCATACAACAGATTTCACCTAAACATATTCACGAACACATCAGCGTACACTCGGTCGCCAAGCTATGCTATGCTACATGTTACAAGAATATTATGTAATTTAGGTACATGGCATTGTAAATATACAAATGTAAAACAATGGGTGTATGCTAGTAAAAAGATGAATTGCTATTCTCGACTAGCTGGTGTGAGTGTGATTGATATTCGATGGTATCAGTGATTGAAAACTGTGTTTTATGATAACGTCACAATACACAAAATAAATAAACAAAAAATTAGCACCTAAATAGTATTCAATTCACCACTACAAATTAAATATGTGTGTTTTTAAGTTGACAACATTTTCAACCAAGAATCTCGATGTTTGCAGATTAGACTTAATGCAGTTCGTGATTGTGAGCTCATTGCTAGCATAGCATACGCATGCACCGTATTGCTTTAACATTGAACGATACGAATTTCAAAACACGAAAAACACATAATGATTCAATCACGGGCGAAACTGATTATTATAATGGATAACATAACAGAGCGAACATGGATCACTGGACCGAAGAAATTATTATAATATATTTATTACGCGCAACTTAATTTAATGTAGTAATAATAAGTATTCAGAATGAACGGGTGAAGAACGAAATAAGATGAGCGCTGTTGCGTCATTCAATATCATTTACTCATGTCCATAAGAGAAATACGATGGATTTGCATTAATCCATATAATTAGCATTCGATGATTTCGTACATAACAAACTTGAGCAATAAATTTTCCATTATTTTGGTGATATTTCCAGTAGCGATGCCCGAATTGGATATCTGAGTTTTAAATATGTTGACCCATTAAAAATACTTCTAAAAATGAATACTCTTATATGGAATATCTCTACTCAGCGGTGTTGGAAAAGGAACGTGTCCTAGGCACGTGAATATAGGCAGTGCGCATCCAGGAGAAAAAGCTCACAGTCGATGTTTGAAATATTGATATATTTAATAAAGGTAAATGCCTAGTGTTAATTAAGAATCCTGGCGTAAGTGTGTATGATAAAGTCGAGAGTGGATTTGAAGAATGGAAGTACATGAGGTACAGGCAATCAAGAAGAAATGCAACCATTATCAGTACTGCAAAATAAAGCTTAGAGAATATATTGAAAAAAAAAATATATATATATATATATACTCGGATCAGTACAATGCTGAAAGAAAGTGTCGTCTAAGTGACGTCGACTTCATGCAATGCACTGTTTTAACCAAACCCTCATCTTGGCAAAAATGCGAGAAAAAATACTGGGTTTATGGCGGCGATTTCACGACGAATGTTCTCTTGTAGGGCCTGTATTGTTCGAGGATTGTACACTTTAGATTTCAAGTATCCCCCCACAAGGAAATCACAAGGCGTTCAATCAGGCGACCGTGATAGCCAGGGTACACCTCCATACATGCTTATTAGCTCAGCTTCTTCATCGAGACCTTAGCAGTGTGTGGAGTTGCCCTGTCTAGTTGAAACTATGTTTTGTTGTTGTATCCGGGAAACATTTGTAATTGCGACACCAAAAACTCATCAATTACTTTAAAGTCCGACCGAAGCTTCGGCTATACCTTTGCTGCACATTCTACTTCGGTTAAAATTTGCCGAAGGTTTGGCTGAAGCCGAAACTTTGTATTTAGCCCCCGAAAAGTGCCGAAAACGAACGAACTATTACGAATGACGTCAGCGCAGCGCATCCACGAGTCGCGCGGGGAGAATTGTTGGTTCGGCCGGCACGAAATACCGGCGAATGGCTCAAAACAAAGAAAACAAGTTTGTTCATGCACGTGTCAATTAGTAAACATTATAAGTTTTTAGCACAAATAAGCAATTGTATAACCATACTGAAGTGTTTTATTAAGCAAAACTTAATATTTCTAGCGATTATTTATCAGTATCAGTAATTATCCCATTGCCATGTTAAATTCAAAACTTTCTCAGAAGGATCAAGACTCTGTAGATATAAGATTCCTGAAAAGCCGCTTGTGTGAGTCTGTTAATAGGAGATTCGCTTACACAAGAAATACTCTAGAGCTGTCGATTGCCACTCTAATCGATCCACGATTTAAAACAAAATATTTGACATACGACAAAATAGCAAATACAAAAATTGAAATTTTGACATGTCTACGTTAAAATTTTGCAGAAAAAATCAAAAACATATGGATGTTGAGAAGTCTAGATCTTCATGTTAAACATCAGCAGGATCTGATCTGGATGGGATACATACGACAAATTCCTTTGATTGTGAACGAATCGGAAGATTCAGAAGAGAGGAAGATTACAATCTGTCATTTGAAGAGCACTTGGCTTGATATTTAAAAGAACCTTTGATGTTGCTGTTGAGGACCGCTGATATTTTTGAATATTGGTCTTCCAGTCTGTATATTTATTTACTGCTGGAATATACGTCCGAATATTTATCAGCTCCTCCCACTAGTGTTCCTATTGAACAATTGTTCAGTACTGCAGATCAAATCTATGACGACAGGCGAGCAAATTTACACGGCGAAAATGCCGATAAACTTTTTTAGTTTTAGCCTATAACATTAGGCTATTTAATAATGATTATTAAGTATTATTTTATTTTAAAAACTACCTACTCTTTATTTATTATTTTTCTAGATATAAAATGCATATATGTATACCTAAAACTACTAAAGTTAGTATATTTTAAAAGTACAAAATAATGTGTGGTTGATTTGGCCAAAGCTTTAAATTATTAAACAAATTATATAGACTGATTAAAGATGTATTATTTTAATAAGTGTAGAAAATGTCATGTTAATTAAGATGATTGAAACCTGTTTTTATTATTTTCAATAAATACTACAGAGTTTAACTATATATATATTGCTAATATAAGACAAAAATAATGTACATTTGATTGATCAAAGTTCTTGATACTTAATTAATAATTTATGAGACTGTTTCTAATCTAATTAAGATGGTTACTTTTGAATTTTCTTATATTCTATAACATTTAATTTAGTAATATTGCAAGGCTCCATACTTGGTTTGGTACTATGTTTGGTGTATTATTTGAAATAAATAACTTATTTAATTTCAATAAGGACATATTTACAATTATTATAGACCATAACGCAGAAAATTAAATAACAGTGTAGAATTTGCATTATTTTGTATATTTTATAGTCGGTGTTCTAAAATTTCTAAGTACAATTGAACCTTCGGCTTCGGCTTTGGCCAAAAACTGAACTTCGATCGGACACTATCAATCGTACATCAATAAACCTCAGAAGTGACAGTTTGTCTCTGGTTAAAAATAATAGAAAAATTCCCACTGGGCACCCTATATAAAAAAAGAGGAGAAATTACATACATTAAAAATTAAACCAAGCAAATACGTGCATGATAAGTTATAATAAAAAGGAAAATATCGTTATTGTTTATATTAGAGCAAGAATAAATAAATAAATAAATATATTGAGATGAAATTGTGTACTTTCATGGAAATCATGCGCAGATCTTTCGTAATGCCGTATTAGCTATACCGCGCTCTCTCATCATCACGAGTAAACAAAATCATTTATTTTTTTAATTATCCTACAAATTATGATCGGTTAAAGTATGAATCTAATATGATTTTTGCAAATTGAGCACGAGTGTTAAAGTACTGTAAAAAAATATGTATTTTTTAAGGTTAACCGTTCCCTTCCGACTGTTCCATTCCCATTCCGGTCTTAAAAGGAATCACGCAAGAAATGTGAGCTATTATTAAATAAACACATATGGGTATGCATCTTTTATGCAAGCACGTGAATGAAACGGCGAGATGTTATCTCGCGAAGCAGAAACTAGAATCGATAGTGAAAACTCGAACCACTGGTGTCGCGGGAAAGCGGCGGGAAAATGGTGGCCGACGCGAGGAACAGTAAAATGGCGCGCAGAGAAAGTAAAATGGCGCCTCGGGTGCTGTATCACACACGCTCCTCGCCATGTCGCTTTCCACGGATTTCATTTTCATTCGCCATTTTTCCACTAAGTTATAACATACTATATTATATTATTATTTATCGATTTAAACATGCTCATCTAGAATATTCTCTGCTTTAAAGAAAATCAAATGCCTAAATTATTGAATATAATGTATTATTATAAATGATCATTTTTGATGATAAATATACAGGAGGCCATTTTCATTTGTGACGTTATATAATGTTATAAAATAAATAAATAATATATTATTTAGAAACAATTCAAACGATTTCGACTAATATTATTATCTGGACACGAGTGGGGTTCGAGTAGTCTCAAATGTATTATTTTAATGAAGTGGGCGTCTCCCGGGCGACGAGGGCTGCTGTATTTCTCTGCTATTGGGAACTGGAAACTAAATATTAGATGAAAATTGTTAAATGTAAGACAATTAACTACCTGTCGGAGAAGAAAGTGTGTTTTATACATTTATTTAACTTGTGTAATATTTTATTTATTTTAAGGAGACAGATTTATCAACAAGTCGTTAATGATCCCAACAAAGTCATATTAAAATACAATGAAATAAAAGTTACAATTTTTGTTATTAAAATGTTAATATTAAGACAGTTAGGTGAATAAAGTGTAACACCTTTTTAGTGGTTTAGAAATAGTTTCAAATTGACAATTGAAGCGAATGACCAAGATATATACCGTACACAAAGCTCACGGGTTAAGTCCTAAAGCTCAATTTACAAAGGGCGTAAAGTAAAAACTTCGATGATTATTTTAAAGTTGCTGCTCTCATGAAAAAAAAATATTTTGTCCCTTGTAGCAAGTTGTATATAAATGACCACTCAGGCAACGGGCGGTTGGAATAGCGGAAGAGCTCCTCCTGAACCAAATCGATTAGCAGATTGATTTTTTCCATGTTAATAAAATATAGACAATATCGGTTTGAAATGCTGGGATTAGGATTCTTATGCATAATAATTAAAGTAAGCGACTTAAACATTCAGTGTACAATAGTTGCACATTTGTTACAACAATTGATAATGGAATGATTAGATACAAGTTGAGTGTAGTAAGCATAGTAATGGAACAGAAGATGATGTATAAAAGCGAAAAAAGCTAAAGCTAGAAAAAACTAAAATGAAAGCAAACTTAAGGCAGTGGAAATGAGAAGGCTCGGACATATCTGGTCGTCTAATAAGTCATTGCGGTTTTTTTAAGTGCTCCCCACTATTCTGTTTAGTTAGTGAAACGAAATGACATACTATTCAATACCTTGTTTTCTGCCCTAAAACGTCAGTTTCGCCGTTTTCCTGTATCTTAAAGATTTTTAAATTTTTGGCCTAAATAATGGAGTGTCAAGTTGAAAAAAATGAACATATTTCTTTTCGCCTTTAATCAAGGTTAAAATGGTCATCCAGGAGCTCAACTGGAAAATTCTGCGGGATCCACCCTACAGTACCGACCTCGCTCCGTCAGATTATCACCTGTTTCGGTCGCTCTCCGATCAAATGCGTAGCGTTATGTTATCCGCTACAACGACGATGACCTCAGAAATTGACTCTATAACTACTTCGATACCAGACCAGCGGATTTTTATAGAAAAGGCATCGACAAATTGATTGAAAGATGGGATGAAGTCCTGAACAATACATCATTGATAGAAATGTTGTAATAAATAATTGAACAAAACCGCAAAGACATATTAGACAACCCAATTGCGAAGAAGACGCGAAGCAAGAAAGGGAATCAGATTGCAGATTAAAACAGACGACAATTAGGCGGGTTCGTGTTGCGGAACAAATTGGTGAGGAGGAGATGGTAATAAAGATTTACCACACGAGTGTTCACTCTTCATCGTGTGCTAAACTCTGCTGTATTTATCCTAAAGTCCTTTTATGTGTCACGCGAAGGGAAATTTGAGAAAACTGATGCATTACATTGGAGTAAAGTGTCAATTCCCTCTGAAATATGAGAATTAGGTGGAATTATATTCAGAACAAGAAGTCATATTATCGTTGGTGATTAATTATTTATATCATGTCTTGTACGTAGGTAGGTAATAATTATTTAAATTATGTCCTATGTCCTGTTTTGTTAATAATATTCACTACACAAGACCGACATTATAAATTCTCTAAAAACAGTTCTGGTACTATTGCATAAGGCTCGCACAATTTTCCTGGGGTCTGTTGGCTAGTGGTTGTTCCGCGGGCGGGGGCGTCGGGGGGCGGGGCGCGGGCGGCGATCGATGGCCGAGGCGCCACTCCCCCGCGGGTGGCAGTCAGCATGCACCCGACGGATATTTTAAACTTGAATCGACGCTATTCGAGAAAATATTCCGGGAATAAGATCAAAGCGTACGACGAGATGAAGACCAAATATTCGAGGAAAGGAAAAATAATAAAACACGTCTAATTTGCGCGGATCTCGTTCTCGCGCCGAGGACACGGCACTGCGTCCTCTGTCAGCATGAGGAATGTCACAATTCGAGACGAGAGGCGTGTGTGAATAATGATGTAATAATACATTTTTTAAATGACGCATTCAAATAAATTAATCACTATACACATTAAAATAAATTAATCACTATATAGAGAAAAAATATATACATATATTGAAAATGTATAGTCACCACCGGGACTCAGATTAAGATCTAAAAATTGTCGATGGTCGCCTCCATTGGAGGAAAAATAGAATCTGAAGACATTGATTGTAGCGTCAGTATAGCTTAATTGGTTAGAGCTGACTAATTTTTCTGAATGATTCATCTAAGCTGTGTTAATTGTCAAGGAAACATGTAAAAATCGTACTTCACAAATAAAATGTCTAAAACAAATACATAAGACATTTTAAAACACCCGAATATTTCAATTAGTTTTCTGTTTTATTGCTAGTTTCAAGCGTCTCAGGCGGTATGAAATTTTCGACCTTTTGTACTACAGACAAGTTTACGCTCACTCGGCCAATATGTAACATTAGGTAGCGGTAGTTTTTATCGCCTACATAATACCAGACACAGATAAATAAATACTTGCATTTTTCTCACGATAACAAAAAATGTCTTAAACATTATCGTTTATTTGAAAATACAAATACATATATCATTAATATTCATCATTGATCCATCCCTTAGAGCGCTAAAATGACTGACAAAACATGTCACTAATATTTTGTACAATTGTTCAATCCTAGGCTCGCAGAATATGTGGAAAGTAGCAGAAATTAACCAATTGGCCTTGTATTGCTTGATACGTTATTGTTATGTATTAGGTGTATCCGAAATGAATATCGTTTTATAAAAAAAAATTATGAGATATTTATTTTTATTTTAAAGACAAAATATAATTTCCATCTAAGGATATAACCTTTTCCCAATTGAGTCAATTTTTTAATCCCATTATTATAAAAAGTTGTAGGTTCTGATTCAAAATATTCGGATAGTTATTTTTTCACATCGTCTGCATTTTGAAAATATTTTCCATCTAGAAAGTGTTTTATCGATCGAAATACATGGTCTGAAGGAGCAAGATCTGAAGAATAAGGTAGATGACATAAAACCTTCCAGCCAAGTTACTTGATTTTATTTTGAGTCAATTTCGACCATACACCTTGTCTCCAGGTCTTCACAATCTTCTAAATGTGTCTTTGCACTGTTGTATAGAAGTAGTTTAGTGTTTCGGCTAGCTGAAGAATAGTTCTGGTAGGAGTTGCTTCCATTTCAGCCAGGACATTATCGTCTACCATTGTTTGTCTTCCACATTTAGGACTATTCTTGATGTTATAATTTCCCGTTCGAAATTATTTGAACCATCTTTAACATTTAACATGTCTAACGTATCACACCTACCACTTCACAAATGTATTTTATGGCTGTTGTTGCCGATTTTTCTTTAAGAAACTCACATAAAATGCAATATCGTATGAATTGTTCACTCGGTATAAATTCTTTCATGATAGATTTGGGGCAAAATATTTTTTTGAAAAATAGGTAAGTAGCGCCAAGTTGTACACCAACACAAATTTAACTAAAGACGTTGAAAGAACTTATTACATTCATTTTGGATACACCTTTAAAGTATTGGCAACATTTCTTGTATAGAACAAATGAAAAGAAGTATCATTTTTTGTGTCTGCATTTAAAAGAATATACCTACCAATAATTCTAAAATTAAATGGTTTAAAATGTCTACAGAATACAAAATTGTCGTTAATTAAGAGTTTTCCTGTCCATTAATTATGTTTTTAAGTTGATAAAAATGAAATAAAGAAATATAAATCTATTCAATATTTAACCCTGAAATATAAGATTTCAGTATTGGACCCTGATAATCTATAGCGCAACATTGAGGAGTAGTTTTGGCTCATCATTTTCAATCATTATTTGGCGCTATCCAGGTCTAGGGCCGACTGTAAAAACTTTCTATAGTCAACCCGGTTTGCTAGCGTAAATTTATAAAATAAATCTCTCCAGTTCATGCAATCCTGCAATCTATCATTGCCCATCTCATTCTAGGGCGGTTTAGTGGATGAGTTCCAACCGGGGCATCCCCCGAAGACCTTCTGAGATAGTCATATAGTTCTCGCCCTCACAACGTAACCGACCCATCTCCGCGATCTCACTACTGTCACTATTTCGGGCTGCTTCAAGTTCTCGTAGAGCTCTGAATTAGTGCGAAAACGCTATCGGTTATTAATCATAACTGACTCGAGTATTTGATCAGAGGAGAATTTTATTTTTACATTCCGAGATGACCTTTTCTTATTTCTCCGTAAGACTTCACCACATTTAGTACGCAAATGAAATAAAATAAATATAATCTCATCAAAACGTAATAGTAGCACAGATTTGTTAGTTAATAGTATTATTATTGCATACGGTTAGTTGATAACGTAACTGTACTTGGGTGTATTTGGCTGCATGCTGGTGGATTTTCCCAGGGGCTTAGAAAGACAAAAACTAATCAAATGACAAATAAATTAATCTTCGTCTGAAGCGATTTACTTATTTTTTAAAAGAATTTTCCTCATTCGGTTTGAAGAATAAATCTGAATCATGTTCCCCGACTCGAGGCAACAAAATAATTGCTATCGCGGCCTGCTGCGGTAAACAAAAGCTCGGTTTCTGGATTGACGCGGCGTCGAAACAAAACGAACGCTGCCGAGGTTACCGCTGAAATCATAGATTGTTATACAAATAAAATAAATAATATTAAACATTACCAAATATTGTTTGCACAAAGATTAATAATACAAAATAGCTAAGCTTCATATTAGTGCACGTGCGCAATTCGCGGCAACACGTGCCTCTAAATCTGTTTACATAAAAGCGCTGCATTGGAACGGTTTATCAATAAATCATTCATTCATGTATTCAAAGCGGACGAGTTAAAATAGTTTTAAAATATATTTGTGGTGCTAATTAGTTAAAAGCGAGTGTTATTATGTACGACAGGGGGTGTGTACTCACATTTTGGTGGCACGTTATGCTCTTAAATATTTTAAATGCAACACTTCTAGAAAATGGGGCACGGTAAACTAAAACGAAATTTTTAGAGATAGTAAAGATACAATGAAAAATAAAACCAGTTATATTCTAAATATAATACATAAATTGATATTATTATTATTGTTTCACAAAATTGCAAACGACGGGATGGTTAACTAATCTTATATGTAATAAGATCATTATTTGCATCGCTCTCATCCTCAAGCCAGAGTGAATGATTTTATTATTTTGATACGTGCCATTATTTTAGTGGTTCCCAATAATACATAGTTTCACAAAATTTCGCTTCTGTAGTGCATTGAAACTAAATAGTTTGCCAGTCAGCCTTTGGTCGTGAAATATGATAACACATTGTGTTAGCGCCCAATGATACGTCATGTATCTTTAATTTAAATACACTCCAGGATTGGAAAGCCAATGATGAATCAAGTTTAATGATCAACGTATAATATTATTATTTTTATTTGTTAACTTTGTTTTATTAACCACTTATTGAGTTTAAATACATCTACCGGTTTCGAAAAATACCACTTTCTTCTTCAGGATGTCAATACTAACTAAAAACATATGTTATTGTTTCTTTACCAGAATCTATTTAAAAAAAAAACAATTATTTTAAAAATAAATTTAGTACCTAACTCAAATTGTTACTTAATACAAATTTACTCGAATAATTTTTAGGAAAAAATGTATCATAAAATGTAGCACTATCCTTGCAACTAAGTTTATAGACAACAGAATTGTTAAATTTATCATCTTTGTCTTTAGAATTAATGAGTAAATTTCCTATATTTTGCTATTTTCAAAAAATACGTCTTCCTTTGCGTGGGATGCGGTAGATATCTCCGATAATGATCTAGTCTTGTCTTGATGTCTTGCTAGACTGTCGTCTGTATTATAGTAGTCGGTTTATTTCGCTGCTGTTTAGATGATGTCATAATTTCCGCTGCAACGTCGGCAGCTCGCCTGTACAGTGATTAATGACCGTGGCTGCATTCACAAAAGCAAAACGAAGAAGAATTATTACATACATAGATCCGAATTGCGAAAAAATGTTTGCGGAGGCGCGCCGAAGTTATCTTTTTTTAACAGATTATATGGTTTGATTCTTAGACCGACAGAAGAGACATAGCGCGGGCGCAGTCGTCTAATCGACAATGCAATATTAGGCACCGACGACGTTTAGACGCGGAAATTTCGTTCGTGTAATTTATTCACAGATTTATTTCAAAATGAAGTTGGTATATTTTTTCAATACTGCAATTTTCAAGCATAAATAAACTCGTCTAACATTTCCCACAAGACATGTTAACTGTGAAAAAAAAATTGTTTAATGAATTGTGAAATATTTGCTTGTGCAGTCGATTCATATTCATAGTCCAAACGAAATATTTTACACATTGAGTAACTGTTTAGCTTTTACTTACAGTATTTGGTGCTACATACAGACAAAATGAAGAAAATGTGTTTGAAATTATAACTTATTCAATATTACGAAAGAAATTTATTAAAATATTCATTAGCGTACATGAAAGGAAAAAATATACCATCCAAAATTTAAGCCAAGTAGATTGCAAAGGACGTGGAAGGTTTGAATAATGAAGTGATATGGTGGCGAAAAGGGCCTTAATGTTAATTTAATTTTAGTACTTTACGCTCATAGACAATATTATTATGGTAGATTAATATGCGGGAACATTAAAAACTATTTGAAATTGCAAATGATTCATACAACAGTACAACCGAACGTCGAACTTAATGCAGAATAAATATTATTAGCCCATAGGAATAACTTGATAACCATTCTGCTCTAATAAATAGTAAATAAATGTCTGTTTCCAGGTATTCACGGTCGTCCAGTAACTCGTGCGGTCGTATTCCGTCGTGTATCTTCATCAGAGAGGTTGAGTAAGTTTATAAATAGTTATAATCACCCATAATATGATATGAAAATAATTAAATAAATCACTAAGATAAGAAACACAGGAATCTATATATCGAAAACATATCGTTACCTAAGTGGCAACACCGGCTATCTCAATTTTTTGCGATATTGAGGTGGCTTCGCGAGCGGGCGTACGTTTAGAAAGCCTTGATATTTAACAATTTGCCTGTAAAACTGGAAATTAAAGGGTTGCCACATTAAAAAAATAAGTATTGCAATAGCAGCATTAGTCAAAAATGAGATAGCCGGTATTATCACTTAGGTAACGATAAATATAATCATCACCAGGAACTCGAACCCGGACATTCCGGTAGAGATTAAGCTATGATGACCTACACAAAAGTCGCCAAATTTTATCTTTCCCGTTTCAATTAAAATTATTTCAAAAACCTTTCAGTAGAACCTGCTACATGGCGCCGGGACTTTCAGTCTATTAATCTTTAATAAAAATTAAAATTTGTAAATAAATGACAATTTATTGTATCTTCTGAATACATAGATTCATGGATTCAGATGGTTAATGTTGGTGTGGCGGGATAGGGGGATAGGGGGATGGGGAGATGGGGGTGGGCCGCGGGCTTCCGAGCACCGAAACAGATTCTCTCGTCCACCGAACACTTTCTTCAGATTCCGTCACATCACTCTCTCTTTCTCTCACTGCCAGGTCGCGTATATTCGTTAAGTTTAAAACAATACAAATACACCCACACCAGCCTCCGCAGCGTACGATGCAACTTGTGAGTACTAGTGAGTGAGTGTGTGTGTGTGTGTGTGTAACCAGAGAAGATTCCACAGTAATGATGCGATCTAAATAATGTCAATGTAAATTTAAGCGAATAATGATGCAGACAGACGACGCCGAGGATTTCTTTCAATATTACTTCAAACATTTGTGCGGTGACCATATATTTATTTAAAAAAGAAAGGACAAATCTGAAAAAGGACAAAAGTAAAAATAAATGAGAATAAAAAGAATTAAATAAAACATTACGCTCTCGTATCTACTTTTCTAAGAACTAACGCACACCAACGATTTTGTACCGTAATGGCGAGGGGGAGAAGAATACAAAAATGACTATGCTTTAACATAGCAGTGTTCAGTCAGTAGTGTGCGGAGTTTGTAGTTCGATAAATTAACCACTATTCTAGAAAGTCACGAGTTCTAATCATTAAATAGCAAAATAAATAAATAGATCTAAAGGCCAACGCTCTAGTGTCGTTAAAGGACAGTCCTCTACAATATAGGATGTGTGGTCAACGCATGTATAAGCCAAAAGCATTGGCTACTAAATTGAATACCTAGTCTAGGACGAACTAAGCCCTCTATGGCTTTGTCGGTAAGAAAAAAATATATATAGAAAAAATTGGACCATTTTAACAGCTGTTATATATTAATTTGCAGCATAAAACTACAATTCAGCGCACAACAAAAATATTTAACAAATCATCATTATGGATAAGAAAATAAACAAGAAGGCTCAAGATGAATAAAAAGAATTAGACATGTTAATGAATTTTAATCAAATTTAAATATTAAAGTAAAATGGTTTTTGCACACACACAGTTGCCTCACATGTATGTAGAAGTTTGCATACTCCAGCACAAAAAACCCCTCGTTTACAATATGCCTGGTGGCAAATATGTATGCGGAACTGAATATGATGTAAGCCGAACACTTCTTACATTCAGCATACACGAATTATCGCTTGTATCTAACAATATTTCGCGCAGAATTCTACCAGTAAATTCACCGCGCGCATTAAATGTTGCTTATTTCAGATTCACATATCATACATATTTTTATAAATGTAAATACATTTTTATTGTGAAGTTACAATTTCATAACGTAGTTCTATATTTTTTAGAAATTATAAAATATATCGACATCTTATTGATTTTTAAATTTAATTTAATTTATTGTCATTTGATTCTTGTTCATTGATTATTGAAACAAATGATAAATTGGAAAAATGCAATAAAAATGTAGCCCTATAAATTATCCTCATAATTTTATAATTGAATTGTTCAGGTTTGTCTCTCAGACCGTGTCTTGTTGGGAATATACCTATTGGGTTTACTCATTTGATAAATAATGAAATGCAAGGACCACATCTCTATTCAGAATACAAGATCTCATTTATTTAATTGAGAATACTTGTTTCTAATAAAGATTTATAATATAAATGTAATATTCCGTTAATTTCCTCTTGTGTCATTGATAGGGAAATTGTGATATTACTATGTCTAAACAATTTTGTTGTGTTTCATTTTACGGAACGACGAAAGACAGACTACACAGACACACTAATTTATAATAAATATTGATTTTTACTAAAGCAACAGCAAAATCAATAATTAATAATTAGGCGACGTTGTTTGTGCTGTGAAAATTTAATTTGATAATTTTTGCAAACTTAATTTTGACAGGACTAATTGAAAAATAAAAACTTTTTACAAAGAAGTAAAACAGAATGAAAATTACAATAATTAACAGACTAACTTTACAATTTAACAATAATTAACACACAGAAGAGTTATTATATGTACTTTCATATATTGTATAACTCTTTACAGATACATTTTTAGTTATATATGCTCTCGGTCAATAAATCTTTTTAGACATCCAAAATTAAAATTACGTGTTAGTTCGTGAGCAAAAAAATATAAAATGTTTTTAGCGACATTTTTGTTTCTCTAATAGTACATCTATATCTATCTTGATTGAGATGCACCATACACAAAAACTGTTAGTATAATATATTTGAAATGAAGAATAAAACGATGACAGAAATGTACGACAATTCAAGGAGCATTTTCTCATATTACAGAAAATCTGAGACCACAGAAAGAGAGAAAAAACTAAAATAACGATATTAAAAGTCAAAATCGTATGTTTTGTCTCTAATAGCACATGAGAAATCCAGTGTCGCGTTTGAGACATCTCTTTAGAGCATGCGAGACTAAAAGGCGGAAATAATGATTAAAATCCCCTAATTAAAAGATTGACACAGAATAATGCTCAGAATTCGGCCAGTGTTGCAACCGACTCAGAAGAGGAGGATCGAGTAATTCACCTGTATATTAGTCGCAACAAGGTCGAACCTCGGTAGTCGGCACTGTCAGCAGTCGCATGCACACGAACGAATCCGACGACATATCAGTGCGCGAGTGAGTTCCGACCGCAATGTCGCCCGCGCGCCGGGCTCGACAGCCGAACAGCTGACCGCGGAGGCTCCCTGACCCACTGTTCCTTAAATATCGCCATCATTTATTTCACTTTATTTCCAAACGCCGACGCTAAAAATAAAACGGGCACGCATAAAAATAATCGCTGGTGAGTTGTGTCACGTGGCCGGCTACCCGCGCTGCCCGCGCTACCCGCGCTACCGGTCCCGCGGACGCGGCGCTAGATAACAAACAATATTATTAGCATTCCATCTTACGGCGACGTGCGCTGCGGATGATGATGATATCGGTGTCCGTTTTCTTTTGTCTCTTTGTTCTCTTGTCAGGACATCTCAATTAACGTGTTGTGAGAAACTCTATCTCTTTCGGAACTCTTCCCCGGCACTGTTTTGAGAAACTTTACACCGCGACAATGATTAAATGTGTTTTCGCATCAGGTGTGACGAAACGAATCAGGTGACGTGATTAAATAAATTAGACCCACGTTTGATAAGTAATGAAACCGCGTAACAAGCGATGTATTGTACGTATGTAGATTTTGGCATATTTTCCTTATTTCCACATACATTATTATAAACAATTGCATTCATAGTGCTGCTTTCAATGGGCTTCGCCCGTTCTGAGGTTACAAAGGAAAAATGTACAAAATATCAAGACGTGATTATAAATTGAAAATATACATATTTCAATAAATGAATACAATGAATAAATAAAATAAAAATTGAAAGCAGTAGAAATACATTTAGTTATGCGTTAGAAAGTGGGAAGTATTATTTGTTATTTGTAAAATGAGGATTATACATGTATTCTATTATCGATATATGATATCGAAATTAGTTTTTATACATACATATTTTGAATATAGAGTATGTTAATAGAATGATGCGGCTGCGAATGTATTGCCCATAGTACGGTTCGGGAGTTCGGTGTCCCCTATGGCTCCGGTTTCTCATCACTAATCTTCTTCATCAGTTTGGTCTTTCTTCCGCCACCTGAAGAACTTTCTAACCAGATTTAATAAAGATCCACATATGTTGGATTGTTTTTCCTTTTGATTATTCACCAAGAAACATATAGAGGGAGATTCCACTCTGTCTGTTCAATTTTCAATCGCCTGGCCCGAAAAAGGTTTTCTTCGCCTATAATAATTATCTTCAGTGAATCAGTTCACAAATATCTACGTCGAGTCAAAGAAATACTCGCAGATACAATACACTGAACAACTCACCTCATTTCGGTGATTCGTCATCAGGTAGTATTACTAACGACAAGATAGACAAAAGCGTCAACGATGGACATTGATCCAGTGATGGTGAGTGTTTAACTTTATAGCTTATCGAAATTAACGTTCACAATTATATGTTATGTTATATATTATATTACTATTGCTTGTGAAATAGTAAAAATAAGAAAAAATGGAAAATTTAAAATGCCAAAAATGGTAGATACCCACCCATGCCTATTCTTAAACACCGCCAACAGTTTGCAGTATCTTAAACAGTCATATTCAGATTTAATAGTGTTGGATTCGACCTTGTTGTCATAAGGATAAAATGTTAATAATATACTCAAGTGTGAAAAAGAAATACTTCATTAACATAAAGGTCTACGTTCATAATCTATTTTGAATAATTGGAAAACTAATCACATATTTAACAATAACTAGACTCCCCACGAAAAATGCTTAATTTATTTATACAGAATGGAGTAAGATCAGAAGCGGTAAAATCAATGATGAAATTATTAAATGTATGGAATCGAACAGTAATTATTGTGAAATCAACAAGTCGATGTCGGATAAGTCAGAACGAACTGTTGCGTTGTTGAAAGGTTACAATAATATCATTTCTAAATAAAATACGTAAATTACACTTCATTGTGCAAAAAGAATAATCAAAATGCATACATATTAACAATTTTTTCAGTATCTGGACATTGACGGCAAATGGATTTAATATTTTGTGATTTGGTGAGATTTGTATTGACATTCTCCATGTAGGTCTTGCGACACAAGAACATACAAGTTTCGTAAAATGTAAATCCATTTATTTGTTTAATAAATATTTTAAGCAGGTTGAGAAATACAGAAAGAATTGTGATTGAGAAAATAGGACGATGAATTTGATCAACACGAAGATTATTTAACATTATGTTTAAAATAATAAAGTAATAACATATTTAAGTATAGTTAAAATTATAGTGTCATATTTTCCGTATCTGAAATATTTGTATGTCAAACTTTTATATATTTTACCGAAACTGGACGTGATGCGTATTCTATTTTTACTACATCTGATAGATTATGTTTTAATTTTTGTTATTTGCCTGAATGTATTATAATTTAAAAAAAAAAGTAAATTATTTCCCCAGATTATAATTTAAATTGCTGTGGGATCAGGCAAGTCAGTTAGGTCGTTTTAAAGTGATATTTATTATTTTTTACGTTTTATAATTGTTACATATCCATTTGCTTATTCGTCAAATTAAATTATATTGAGAGACATTTAAATATATTTACACCGAAGATGCAATTTGGCGTAATTTACTGAAACTTGAGGCTATCTTGAGAAGACACTTCATCATCAAAATTCTAAGGAAATGTAATAAAAATTGTCTCACTTAATCATAATATAATGCGCTGCTCTTTGAAAGCACCTTCATATTAAATTTAGCTACGTGCATCATGATCTCAATATTGAAAATCTGCGTCACGCAATCTATTAAAAAAAAAAAAGTTACAGAACATGACAGTTCAGCAATTTATCGTCCAATTACTACTGGCTTGAATGTCAAATACGAAAAAAAAAAAAAAAAACTAACAACAACAAAATATATATACGAGATTTAGAAATGGGTTGTATTGCGCGCACAGTAAATTAGCGATGTATCCAATATCTCAGAGATCTCGGATTCACCATATTCAGAGCGGATGCCAAGTCAGAGATATTTTATTTACTTTGGATTGAAAACGCAGTTTCCATTAGACCCGCGTGTTGCGAATCGTGCTGGCAAAAAGTCATCAGAGGACAAAATAGTGCGCATATCGAATAATGTATATGCATTTTTATCAAAGAAAATTTGAACATTAAATAACAGAATTTTTAAAAATTATATATATAGATAGATGGATCACAAATCTTGTCTTCGTTCATCTAAATAATTTATAAAATTGTAGTAAACCAGGTTAACGCGCTACGTCTGTATACAATATAATATTAAATTGTAATGTAACATTTCGTGTCAATAGATGACGAGCGCTGCCAAGTAAAAACTTCACCAATCGAAAGAATGTGTTTTCAGTGCCAAATTCATCTTTGGGTGGTTGCTGAATCTAAAGAAAATAGTAAAACTAAAATTTATGAAGCAATTTAAAAATAATGGTTGTGCGACTACACACCGTATTGTCTGCGTATTGTAGACGGCACGGCACGTACCTGAACTGGACTCATTAAGTGTAAAAACGTTAAAAAAAATAACATTATTTGAACGCCTTTTTTTACAGTATACCAACATTAATTATAACTAACATAAAACCGATTTATAAACAATATATATATAAAACGTTTAAATTAAAATAAAACGACAGCAATTAACTCGTATAATCTAACGCAATATTACAAAAATCATTAAAAAATTTAAAAAATATTTAATGATTTTTGATTCATTAAATGAAATATTAATTTGGATACTATTCTAAACTCGGATTTATACCATGGCTACACGTTATCGATTATATGACGTACTATGTCTTAGTGTGTTTGTCACATCATTTTTTTTTATCTGGCGGTATATAGTAAACGTATTGCAATTCAATAACATAAGTATATTTGTTGGATACATAGTGAAAATGGATTCCATAAAAGTCTGTATTCAGTTTAGGACATTTACATGATATATTATCATTAAATATTAATGATTGTAACTGACTGTTTATGTTGATTTTTTTGTACTTCTAATTTACATTTTTTTTCTATATTTGTTTATCTCTATTTAAAAAAAAAAATATATTTATTATTATAACGTCATAATTATTATACTTTTACAATTGAATGTATAATTTAATAGCTGGCGCAGTACAACCGTCTGCCCGGTCCTTCCGTAATTCTATCATAAATATATAAAATGAACGAATAAATAAATAATGTTTATTGAGGCAGGTTTTATATAATTTTATTCAAATTTTGTTTTCGTCAGGATTTCTGTATAACATATAATTCGATGTCCTCGTCTGTATATCGCCGTTAACTATATTACGTATAGGTTTGTGATTTTACGTGTCATGGTACGTCTTTATGTAATAATTCGTATAATCTCTAAACAAAAACAATGTCGCGTACGACAGCCTTGTATCTGCGTGAATCGGGGGGAGGTTTTTAATTTGCGGTAAAAATTGTGACATCACTCAAATGGTTAGACTTCCAAATAATAGTAAAAAATGAAAAGTTGACGCACACCGGCATCACAACCATTCACGAGTGACACAATTTGTCTTGTAATTCAGGCCATATAAATGTATCCGAGGTTATTTTCACGTTACTATATTAGCCATGCATCGTTTATAATCAAATTGATTATTAATTCCGTTATATAAATACGATAAATGGTTAGCCTGTTGCAGGTCATTGTGATTATAAAATAGATAATCAAATAAAAATAGAATTTATCTAGTTCCATCGTTTCTGGTTACACCACACCACAGTATCGAACCATTTTGATTTTACATATTTTGAACCTCCGCGATTGATTGTAGTGACAAAACATAATCATGATTTTTTTAAAGTGTAAAATTGATCGGTATTTCGTTTTTTTAAATATATTTTTACATATCCAATTAATTCGCATTTTATAGGTATTTATTTGGCAGTTCACTCTGATAACTTTCAAATCAGCCTCCAAACATTTCATTCGAATTTACCCATACATGATAATATGCTTTGAATGTCCGTTCTGTTAGCTGGTTTCAGTCATAATATTGCTATGAATCATATTATGCGATGTCCATTACCAACATGTAGTATTTATGTAGCATATTAGCATATACTATATTATCGAGGCTAATAATTTTAAATCAAAGTGATTAAACATACAATAACATGGATATTTTGATACCGTCGAATTTTGTTCTAAAATGAAACATAATCTAATAGTAATGGTAAGGAGCCGGTGCCGACAACGGGTCAAAAACGGTATGATTTTTAAAACAGTTTTTATAGTTTTGCCCTTCTTGCAACTGAAATTTATAGCGTAGATATTTTTACAAAATGTTATATTAGTGTAAAATGTTCGAGATGAAAATTACAGCCGTAAAGTTGGATGAAAGTCGTATGGGTCACTGTTATATTTCAGACACATTAGTAGTTGGGACCCGTGGCGTGTTGTATTTCTTTATTCCAGGGAATAATAACATAGCTTTATTTTTACTACATCGGGTTACAATGAAAGCAGATAATCCGAGCGCAACCCGACCGTCTACAAACACAAGACAATTCAGAAAAACAAAGCACATACGTACATAAAATTTGAATAAAAAAAATCGAGCAAACATATTTTATAAAATACCTGCGTTCGGTGTCTAGCGTTCCTCGGGATTCGGATTAGGTTATATTATAATATTGTATAAAATTACTTTACCTATTATTATTATAAGCGGTTAGGAGGCGCGGGGAAGGAGGGCGGTTCCTTTGTTTTGTGCCTAGCACGATGCAAAGTTTGGTTTAGGTAGGAGGAGGCGGGCCGGAGAGACTTTAGGGTCCTAATTTTTTAGGGATCAGGGTCCTAGAGTGAAACTGAGAAAAGTTTGGAACAGATGGCATCCGACATGACACACATTTGTTATATGACTGTGTTGTTATATGTGGCTAATTTATTTATTTACGGTACAAAGACCTTTTACATATAACATACATAACGTCATTAACAATTCCGTCTTGTATTTATATTTAACACGGACGAAAGGATCGCAATCTCGTATACTTGAAACTTTTTTTTTTTAATTGCGCCCGTACTATTTGAATCGTATTAAGTAGCAGGTATCACTAATAACAATGTATAAAAATAATAACAGCCTTAACCCGAAAGTGAAAAGAGACAAAGAAAAACAAAAATATAATAAATGCCCTTCATTATACTAAAACATTTATGAAAAAATAATAGTGTATGAAATCAAATCGATCTGCCAGTCATAAAGAAATATGTAAGAATGTATCTGTATTTTGGTAATGTTTATTCCATACATCGGCAACATCCGCACACTCGTTACCAAGTTTTGAATTCGAGCAACCGTATTGTATATGGTAGGTATGTTTTGCGCAGGGTTCTACAGCAACTGCGAAACATTCGCTTTATGTCTGTCTATTCTCTACATAATCCATCAAATTATATTATGTTTTACAACATGTTCACGCGTTATTATATAGAAAAAAATGTGTCTCGATTGGAAACTTTTAATTCGTCCTGTACATTCACCAGACGTATGTACCTCTCTGGCTTACTTCGAGGGTCCATCATCAGCGACATCAAACCTGATGATAGCTTAGAGAATTATACAGAAGATTCTAAACGGCTTTGAAAAGTCGAGGATCTTTCTAGCACCTCCTGATGACTCTTCGATGACCGTAAAACGAATCAAATCCGTGATGTTTATATTGAGGTTATAATTGAAATTATATTAAAAACAATATCTATCAGTCGGTACAGTCCAACTGTAACTTTTTTTGCGGAAATTTATATATAATACCATTTAGGAGAAAAAAATTCAAGAATTTTTATATATAATTATAAGCCGGCGATACGGCTCAACATTTTAAAACTCTTAAAAAGTAATAATAGTGGAAACGAAATAAATACAAGCACGCTGAGAATTTTAATCTAATATATTTTTTTCCGTGAACTGAGACAAAGGGTGTAGAAAGTTAAAACAAATAATTTTGAAATAGCAAACTCCCCGTGAAGTATTTATGGATGGAAAGAGAAACGAATTCTTACATAATAATGAACAGGGATATTTACGACTCTTGATAGGTATAGTAAAGGTTTACTAATGGGTGGGTATTTTGCAGTAGACGTTACATAAGCATAGACCGTCCAATTGGCCTTTATAGAGTTATTTTAACATTTCACTGGCGCAGCTCGTAAAGCACTTCAAGTACTTTAAAAAATAATAGTTAAGGTAGTATCTAATTTTAAACACTTAGGGAAACCAGCAGCCTGATTCGCTGGAGCCAGAACTGTAATTAACACGACCACTCCGAGCGCAGTAACTGATGTTTGGTCTGCTCGGGCAAACGCTCTGCCTAGCTGAATGGCATGTATAAGCGCTCCCAGTTTGAATATTTAATAATCATCTTCCTTGGGATATCTGGGGAGTCTTACCTGTCATACCTAAATCCAAAAAATACGACAGTTAGAGCGCTTAGTAACGCGGCGATGACGGCATGCGCAATACATCTCACACTTGTGTAAGTCAATCAGAAGCTTGCTAGCTCGCTCGCTTCTCGGTTGCGAGTACACGTAGACAGCTCGCGCATCTTGACATGCGTGCCTGTCTCGACACAGAATTTCTCTAGTGAGACGGGCACAGTCCAAACAGATTTTTACATTGTATTATATAGTTACAAATAAAATTAAAATAAATCTTTCTTGACGATTGATTACTGGTTTTTTATCGACGTGTGTTATTGCAGTCAATTTAAATTTCTTGTACGTGAACCCTTCATTTTAACCACTAACATTTGAACTCTAAACGCAAGTGCACTTTTAATGTTGACTTACAAAGTACCCGTTTATCGAGTAAAAAAGTACTCCATCGGACATCAGATGCGGAAAATGTTGAATATCTCGTTAAAATTAGTAGTTGTCTCGTTTTGAGGAAAAAATGAATGGTCATGTTAGTCATACCGTACCCGAAGTTACAAGTTTTTTTGCCCTCGCATATTCTACCCCAAATCGAATATTTTCGAATATTGTGTAATTTGCTTTCCTGATTAGTAAATTTGACTACATTAAAAGCTTGTCAAAAGAGTGCAAGATTGTCAAAGAAATGAACATGAAATGAGCAATGCGAAGGGCCATACTTGGAATATCGAGGATCGAGTAGCAAACATACAAATTCACAAGAGAACCAAGGTAAACCATAAAATCTGCCAACTCACGTGGCAATGGAATGGACAAATCCTTCAAACAGATGATGGACGGTGAGGATCACGATCCTGGATCCTGAAGTGCAGGCCTCGTACTGATAGAAGAAGTGTTGACCGTCCTCAGATGAAGCGATAACATCAAAAAAATAGAGAGCAACAGATGTATAAGAATTGGCATCCAGCAATCCGGCAAGGAGAGAGAGATAAAGCTAATTACAACTTGACCAGGGTTAATTAAAAACGGAAACTTTTAATTAATTTTAGCCACAAATAAGTGGCACTCTTTTCATATTGTATTTTTCTTGCGGCACCGATATCTAGCGATGGAAAAACACGTGCTGATGATGAGATTCTCAGGTGACTAAATTTATTGGGGAAAAAAATTTGACGATTTTACTATTAATATTATGACTTAATTTCGGGGTGCCAAAATTCGATAAGACTAAATGATGGAAAACTCGACGCTATAATAAAATTGTTTCACATTAAAAATTTTATTTCTCAATCTTGCATTATTATATGCGATATATTTTTTTACTTACATAAATATAAATATCTTATATGCTTAATTGTATTCGTTTTTTCTGGCCATTTTTTATAAATGTTATATTAATAAGCAAATAATTTGATAATCCCGGCATTATAAAAGTGGAATTCGGGAATCCCCGGATTGAAATTTTCACTTTGGATTGGATTCACTACTTCTGACGATATTATAAAAAGTCGAGACTGGCGAAGACTCGCTTTCGGAATTTTCTAAATTTTTATAGCTACGATTTTCTTAAAGCATACTAATAATTAAGCAGCCGTGGCAGCTTAAGCATGATGAATTGACGTGCTTAATGAATAATATTTATAAATTACACTCTCGGCTTCTTCTATCTCCCGTGCCGTACTTGCTAGACTAATCACTGTTCTAGCACTATAACGGAAATACTCTCTAAATATACGCCAATTAAAGATTTTCGCTTTGATTATACATATAAAAACAGAAACGCAGAATTGTGTTAGTAAAAAAAAAAAAACACTTATAACAATTTTTTTTATTCCAAAATATTATTCATCAATATTTTTAACGAAAGTCACACATAAGCATGGCTTTTCTTATAAAAACACCAATCGTTTGCGGTATTTTAACATTCATGTTTTGATTGCTATCGTATAATATCGAAGGTCAATCGCGACGCACTCAGATTTAATAGTGTAGGAGTCAATCTTGTTGCGATAACGATAGATATATTGACATTTGCGTGTTGATGCTTTCGTTCGAATTATTCAAATAGAAACAATACAACTCGTAATTATATCAATTTTTGAGTATTGCATAGATGACAGGCAGATTTGGCTTGGTCGTGTGATTCATTCGGTCGCATCGGTTTGCATGCGCTAGCTCAATTATCAAAGCAGTGCTGTGTTAAGCATGTTCATAATGTAGGCGGTATCAATCAATTGTTGTAAGGGGCAATGTTTTTACAAAAAATGTCAAACAAAGTCAAAAACAGTATAAATGTACAAATTTACTATTTTGTAAAATTTACTCGTGATCTTATTATATCGCGACCGTGTAAAATATTATTGGGACAAATTTGCCACACAGCCTCAGTGTTGCAACATCATATTATATCGAATAGATTTTAACAGGATTCGATGAAGAAAGTCAATGTTTCATACTAAGAGGAAGCCGAATATACAGGAAGAAAGCCAAAAACATCTGAATTCAAAGGAATCAAAGGCAGAAAACGTTTAATAATTTAATTTAATAATAAATATTCTGCTCCCTACAAAGCACGTGTGATTGTATACATTTTTTTCCATTTAACATGAAACAAAAATCGTTTAACAATAAAAGATTTCGAATCTCATAAGATCAAATTAATGTACCGGCTCTGGCACATCGTCACCGACCGTCCCAATTGTTGACTGTTTATGATTTTATGACTCACCGACCATTGATCGGGCCATCCTTACAATTTTAAACCTCACCCGGGTCACAGCCTAGGATCACCGAATCGCTCACTGCTTATGACTATACGACTTAACTTGAACATGAAATAAATATATCGTTTCATGTTAAACGATTTGTACTGGATGGTGACTCTTACAGCGATTGATATTTGTGTCACGACACCGATTGAATCACCGCATTACGCCGAAAGCTCCCCAAAACGGGAAACGGCGGCCCAGAAGGCGATCGGAGTGAGTTTTGTATCCCTCGTCAGAGATGATTTGCATTCAGGCGAGTGAGTGGAGTGAGCGAGCGGAGAAAGAATGAACACGCGCGGGCCGCGGTACTGCGGTACGGTGATTGCCCCGGCGTATAAATACACCTCGACTAGTTGCTGCCGTTGCCAATGCGCGAGTTGTGTGATGCGTTTCCAACATTAAACTGCACGATTATCTCAAATTAGACAAAGTTGATGCGGCGCCGAAAAACCGCAGTGTAAATGTTTTTACACACGACCGATGATCCCCGACCGAGTTACCTTAAGCCCGAAAATACGTTGATATACAGGTTTTTACACATTTCGACCGCAATATTTTACTTCGTCAGATTCCGGGTCGTGAATGTTCAAGGTGTATGTTAGATTGACGATAGTACAAACGAACTCTATTGTTATACACTAGCAGGATCATATATTATCTGTCATTCAGCCTTGTGGTCGCTGCGTGGCTGATATCGGTATTACAGACATATATACATTTTGATTTATTATTGGTACGTTCGTAAATACGTAGTCAGAAAAGTGCATTTTCTTACTAACTTTGGTTCATTTCAATTTTCTATCTGGGAGTGTAATAATCTATACATAAGTAAACAGTTTTAATCACCCCTGCAACAAAACTGTATATAGCTTTTGGGAAGATGCATGGAAGAGGTATGCCACAACGTTGTATACCTTCTTGTGCATCGAATGGTATATTAAACAACCATATAAAATCAATACAAATTACACATGAATTCTAAGTGGTCTCGAGAGCTATTCACGGTGTTCCGGGGAATGGGCGAATTTTTTATCACTCTTACGCAATTATACGCAATAATTAATAAAACAATCGAATGTTATTTAATATACCTACTTATATTATGTAATAATACGTAATATATCGTAAAGGAAATTAATATGAAAAGCTTATTATTATTAAAAGAAATACAAGAGCGAAGAGTTCCAAGATTGACGCAGAAATAGGTTAGGTACTATTATTTTCGCTACAATTCCATGTTTCAAAACAGAACACTGGATTGAAACTGAAGTTCTCCGCAGTAAAGGATGACACAAAGTAATTAATATTAGGAACTGTACTACTTAAAGGGAAAAAATGTGCACGTGTGAAGTATGAAGGGTAATGTTGCGTTGAACTACTAACATCTGGAAGCAATATATATCAAACGTCGACGTTTATAAGCATCCTTAGAATATAGACAAAAAACGGCCAGGTCTTTTTAATATGCACCCGAAATAAATGTATTTTATGAAAAATTTCAAAAGATTCATAATACATCTAAACCATCTACAGAAATTGCAGTTAGACAATGATTTTATCCGAAAATATTATTTATTCTTAATTTAACAAGGGAGTCACGCGAGCCATTCCGAACCCACTCCATGTCTTACCTGCAACAACACTATGCACAACACTTCCAAGATGGCCGACCCTCGTTGTTGTACGGAGGAGTCTCAAATGTTCTGATGTACAATATTCGTAATATGATGCAAACATACGCTTATAAAAGCGCACAAGAGTAGGAACTGGACGGTGTAAAAAGTTGGTTATGTCAATAAAAATTTGAATTGATATAATGGAAATCGAAATTATATATATGTAGACATTTTTGTTGTAAATGTGTATCTAATAGAAAACGATTGATAATGGAGACATAGAAGAGCAAAGGAAATCGTGTTGGAAATTAAAAACTTCATGGATGCGTACACAACACAATACACATGTTTGCTATAGGTTTCCTACAATTTTATTTCCTAAAATTAAACTTTTCAACGACGTCTTTCTATATGAAATAACTTGCCGACATTGAAAAAACTTTTTTCGTAGAAAGCAATCACTTTGTGGTGTGACATATTTGACACTCTTTTTGTATTTATGATTAGTTTCAAATACGTCCTGATGAAGCTTGAGATAAGCGAAACCGGTTGACGTATAATAAATTTCGTGGTTTCATACAAAGTGATTGTTATTTTATTTAACGAAAAAACTATATTTGAATTTATATTTCTTAAATGGTTGAAATTTTCCATTTGAAAATATTCGATTCAAATTTTACAGCCTACCCAAAGATTGTGGGCAGAGAGATACATAATTTTATTCCGGTGATTTACGGCTAATCTTTATTTCTGAGTACTATAAAATATTTTATAAAATGCAGACAGACCTTGGATATTTTATGTCAATTTTTACGATCATCGAATGCTGCTACCGCATAAAAGGCTTTTGAAGAAATGTTAATGTAGGTGTAGGACAAGCAAAGCTGAGCTTTTTCATAGACCTATCCAATAATAATGACATTTAACGTGACATTTACTATTTGGTTAATATGGGAGGTAATCTTCATAATTTTACTATTCCATATAATAACTTATCATTAACCTTTTGATCATACCGGTGTGCTGCGGCACACACAATAATAACAAGAGTACCGAAAGATATTGTTGCGACCAGTCAAATAGTGAGTAAGATTAAGAAAGGATCACTTAGGTAGTTTGCTCATATGGAACGGATGAATGAGAAGAGAATGGTAAGAAAGATATATGACGCAAGTGTTGATGGCACCAAAAGTAGACGACGTTCGTGGAAGACTCGGGACGACCAGATAAATCAGTTACTGGAGGACGGTCCTGTTCGAAGCCTCAATAATTGACGAGCTATTAAGATTAAGATGTATGAATGTGGATGCGGCGAAAATTGTGTGTCAGGACAGAAGAGTGTGGCACTCTATCCTCTCTGCCTACCCTAGCGGAAAATGACGTGATGATAAGTTAGTTAGTTTCATACATTACATTAAGATTTACTAGAAACTTCATTGCAAAAACTTTAAAATCTATTATTTTTTGTGGATAAACACAAGATATGAAGATATTGAAAAAAAAAGTGATATTCTTTAGTGTGCCGCGACAATTTATATAATGTGGCGTGACGTGAAAAAAGTTAGAAACCACCGTTTTTTTTTTTTTTGGTGTATTAAGATAAAAATATTTTCTTTATAAATTGTTAACTTTGTTTTACTAACCACTTAATGAATTAAATACATCTACCGGTTTTGAAAAATATCATTTTAATCTTCAGGATGTCATCAACTAATCAAAAAAACATATGTTATATTGTTTCTTTAACAGAAATCTATAATTTAAAAAAAAAAAAAAAAGTTTTTATAAATAAAAATTCATAAATTTAGTACCTAACATAAATTGCTGCTACTTGATGATATATATTTATTAGAATAATTTTTGAAAATTTTTTTAGAATAGGACTTGTGGTTTAATTTAGTTGGTTGTTCATAATACAACGGTTAGTTTTATATACTTTATTTATATGTAAAATAGATAATCCAATATTTGTATCAAAAGTCTGATCATTTTCTAAAAAATGAATGGAAAATTCTGAAAACCAGTATTATTCAAACATCTCAGTAATAGCAGTACAATAGACACCGGAATTATTAAATTGATCATCTTTGTCTTTGGAATTTACGAGTAAAATTCCTATTTTTATTTACCGGTAGATGTATTTAATTCATAAAGTGGTTAATAAAACAAAGTTAACCATAAAGTTGATTTTGCAAATCTTAAATATATATAAAAATATTACCGTTTCTTCATATAGCAATGTGTGTAAGTTAGGTAATGTTGTAATTTTTCATATTTGATGCCACTCCATGCAGCGCTTCTTGCGTGCATCGTTATTAATTGTTGAAATACAGAAAGTTTCTAAAAAAACATTTTTATAAGGTAAATAAAACCTTAGTAATTAATATAATAAATTCACCCTGTTACGTATATAACTTCAAGGACTATCAGATAACCAACTAATTTATCATCACGTCATTTCTCGTGTAAGTAGAGAGAGAGAGAGGATAGAACGCAACTCTTCTGTCTTGGTATACCACTCTGCCCCCGTCCACTTTCATACATCTTATATACGTCTTCGATTGTAATTTAGGTAAATAATGATTAATATTAATTTTCTGAAGAATTTTATCTAGGACGGCTACTATTGAATGAGCCAAACGGCTGTCCTAAAGCAAAACCACGCAACTGACGTTCTTATGACATGGTTATCAGACGCGGTCGCTTCATACACGCTTTGGATGCTCCGCATAATACACACTATGATACACCGGTCATAATACACACTACGACAAGGCGCGCGCACAGAGCGAGTCGAAATACATAATCATTCTTAACTTTTGAACAACTATGAATCGCATAAACACACAGACACCAGCAAAAGTGGATTCCATCATGCGTTCCGTATCTACAAAGTTTGAAAGTATTCGACTTTCCCGCATACGCATTCAGGTTCCGCCTGTCAAGGTCTTCGAATACTGTATATGTAGTCGTTAACAGCATCCAACGTACAGAAAACGACTTTAATGCTTATGTGTATAATGCACAGAATAGCATATACATATTACGAAGCGAGCGGATTGTTTTGAGGAATTTGTTTATGAGACGCATTTTTGACAATTTGGCTTGAATACTTGAAGACGAATTTTTGAATCATCATTAAAATGTTCTAAGGCTGCAAATGAAAATAGTGAATTGTGTGATTATTCGAGAATTACTCTATAGATATATATATACATTTGATAGTAGTTATAAACTTATTATTCAACATCCCTTTTACAAAACGTCACCGACCGCCACTGATGGTTATGTACATGGTTTTACTATGGGACAAACAAAACACCGGTATTTTAAAACATACCTATTGTAAAAGGTATATTGCATAGTTACATCTTCCTTCGACCAAATATAATTTTAAAAAATAAAACAATAATAAAACGGAATAACTTTTAAAAAAATGTTATTTTATTTGAACACTTTTCAAATGCGGAGCGTGCATATTGACCCCAGGATACAGAACCTCGGTCAGGATGGTAGTTAGAAAGGATAGCGGGCGAATAAGATAGATTAGACACGTGGGCGAGAGCGAGGGCGAGAGCGAGGGCGAGGGCGTGTGACGCAATGCGCAGTGAGCCACGGCCGCTCGAGGGGGTGTGGGGCTATCGATCCCGGGCCTCAGACGGCGGCGGCTCTGTGGGGCAGGTCGCGCCAGGGTCAAGGTCGCCAGACACGCACTCCCTTCCTCCGGCTCGGCAGCCGCGGCCCGGTGGCGGCGCGGCGAATTGTCGCAAAACGTAACACCGTGTAATCTCGCCATATTGAGAAAAACAACTCAACGCACTTATTTTTAAAACTAATCGTGCGCTAGTATGAAATGTAATCAGAAATAGTCTATACATTTAAATAATAAGAAAGAAAATCACTTTGTTTAAAATCACTATTTATTAAAGCATCTACATGTTAGTAATCGTATCTATAGAAACGATGTGTACTAAAATTATAAATGCAAACATAGATAAAAACAAAACTATAAAAGTGGGTAACTAATTAGGCACTACAGTGAGAACAAATTTAAAAGGTGACAATGTGTAAAAAGGATTTGGTTATTTATTGTACATTAAAAGATTGCCTCCGTTACGTCGTGATGATAAGTTAGATAATAAATATAATTTCAGATATAAAACGCGTTATATTACAAAATACGGTTTTTCCTACATATTTATTGTTGGTTGATTCCTACAAACAATACCCGCAACGTTCTTATATCACAACGCACCCTCGACCCTCGTATATGTTTTAACGCGCATTTCTAACGCTTTATTTTTAACACAGTTTCATACACGGGAACCCTCCGATAAAACATGTTAAAAGTTGTCCTACGATCTATGTGAAAAGAATATCTACCATTACGTTAATGTTTAAATCTTCATACTATTTGTGTGTTATATAAAGTTTAATCACAGCGCTTACATTATATCAATTTATATCTCAACGTAAAAAGAATAAAATGAATTGCTTCGCATTAATTATGTATTAACGGGAGCAGCAGTTTGAGTCACCCGCTCGTGATTACGAAAAATAAGTCGCACGTGCATAATCTGAAAATAAAATTGCGACGCGCGAAGCTTGTCGGCCGATCACCCCCTCGGAGTTAAATGACCGATAATAAAAATGGCCGCCTTCTGTATTTAGGCTGTGCGCGAATAGCGCTCTCGAAAATCGATAACAAAATGCATGAAAAATGTAGCAGTTGAAGAGAGAAGCAATATCGCTGTGCCGTAAAATTGCTATTTGAAATAATGTGTTAGTTCACTTTACTTGTCTGAATAACTTCATTGAAAACAAATAGCGCGTTACATGTCTCATGTATCGTATCACCTCTGCACATAATGTTTTATCCCACTTCATATACAAATCATTGTATTTTGTTTTGGTATTTTCAAACTAACTAATCATCACGCCGTTTCCCCGCGGAGGTAGGCACTCTCTTTAAAAACATCGTCTAAATTTAATTTAATTCAGACGGAGTTGTAAATTTTATTTCATACAAAGCATATTATTCAATAAAACAAACATATTTTTATACACGAATTAGATATGCTTTCAAGACGAGATTAATAGTTAAATTCTTATAAGTTCCAGAGAAAAAATTAATGACGTTATTTGTTAAGTAAATCATGCGAGAGAGGAAGGTTTGAATAGAAAGAGACGACAATAAAATTGTTGATTTTCTCGCATTCGATACAAGTGTCAAACATAACTCGTGTCTAGAGCAATTAAAATTATTGTATTTTATAAGACTGTAAATAAATTATTTATAAATTGATTATTGTGTTTTTGATACAAAATTTAGTTTTAAATAGTAGCTGAAGCATCAAAGCGTGTGAGTAAATATAATATGTCCTGCAAATTGAATGGTTTATAACACTATTAATTTTTAATATTTTGCTAATTTGTTTCAATGCAGATTTGTCTCCGTAATCTTGGCTGCAAGATTATAAGAAAATATATTTCGTTTATGCAATAATTTACCATATTAACACAATTTTGCATATTATATATTACATATTATTTGCAATTTACCATATTAACAAAAATGCATCTAATGGTCGCTCTCATTCTTATAATGCTTTTATTGTCTTAATTATGGCAAATAACATACAGTTTATTAGTTGTAAATGAGTATAAAGGTCATATTTAAGTAATAATTTTAAAAAAGTCAAATGAAGTGTATAACTCCCGATACAAATGAATAATAAAAACTTGAATTATTATTGCCACGCCTTAACGCAGTTTCGCGTCACATTCTATCCGGGAAGCCTAGGAAAACGTGTTCCATGTTTAAAGCATATCTACCGTTACGTCCCGCGTAATCTCACCTTACATTCAAACCGTTTATATAACTTCGTATGGTTTCTGTAAAATAATGTATGTATTTATTCGTATTGTTTTCGATTTACATAACTATTTCAATTCAGTGAAATTTGGTTACGGTGTCATTAAACGCATCGAGGTTTGACGTTTTAACCAAATTAACTAGCATTTTAATAAGTAGTATTAACTTAATGTTTCACTATTGTACACATAACATAGATGGAAATTTAAAAATAAAAGTAATGGTATCATAATGATGTTTTTCTTTGTAATTTTCATTTTAAAATAACCCAAATCGTAATTATTCAGTATACAGTACCTTAATCTATTTCTCCCCTGAATCCTCCTACATTGAATCATTTATGGTATATATTCATTAGTTTCAAAGTTCGTTGTCCACCGCCAATCCCTTTAACCACTTGTTAACTGCAAACTGCTATGCGTCATCATCTCGATAACGTTTTCGCTCCAGGACCTCTATAAACTTAGGAAAAGGGTGTAAACCGCACTATGAGTCGAATGATCGAAAACCTCCCACTCAATTCTGTCCGAGAATTTTCTGGGCAATTTTGGACACAATTGAGTAAACGGCTGGCGGTTATTTTCTGGTTTATGTATCTCGTAGCTTTTACATTATCTAAGATGCGCGCTCGTTTGGTGTAACGTTAATATGATACGACGTTTTCGCGTAATGAATCATAAGATAGATTTTTATTAAAAATATACGAATTCGTATTTAATCAGCTCCTCGTCACGTTTCGCAATCTATTTGATAAAATACATTCCTATAAAATGAAATATTGCACTTATTGAATAATGCTGGTAAAAGTTAAAAGATAAATATAAATGTTCCGTAACGAGAATAGTTTACGTAACTTAAACAGATGTGGTAGGAGTTGCGCTTTTTATGTTAACGATCGTAATTCAGTGTACCGGTCTACGACGCTTGAAATAATATTGCTACGATTTTTTGGTATGAAATTAGTATCGAACATAACGATGATACATAACTTCATCTGTGATGCCGCAATCCTCACTCCGCACTCCGTTTCCATTCCACGGAGTGAGAAGTACATTCGATCGCACGGATGGAATAGTTTTTCTAACATATAACCCCAGCAAAATTTTTCACGTGAACTGAGTTAGAAAATTTCGTCATATTTTTATATTCACCTTCATCGAAACCGATACCAGGCCGTATTTGAAATCAAAAATAATTTTGAGACGCTGAGTATCGATCCCGCTACCTTTTCCATGCTGAGCGAGCTCTACCATCGTGCTATTACTCCATTAGACCGTGGTGTCAAATTGTTATATAAGTATATAATGGGGATCTTTTGTATAAAAAAATAATGCATGGCTTTATATATGAATTACTATTATTTATACATTTTATACTTTCACCCGATGACAAAGATAATTATTAATAAAAAGCTTAAGATATTTATAAACATATATTCTCACGTCTCTATCGTATCTGTCGTTAGTGCAGTGGTCACAGTGAAGCTAATTTGAGGATGCCGCCCCTACTATTCTCCATCTACCCCTAACCTATCCCTATAAACGTGTATTGTTTTATGACCGGGTTCATCGGGACGATATTTTTATTAAATCTAATACTCATATTCCGCCGCCCCTTACATTTTGCCTACGCCGATGGGACGCCCCTGAGTGGTCACGCGGCAGATCGGGGTTTTATTCTCCGCTAGGGAGATTTTTATTTTTATTTAATTTATTTGAATTTATGAATATTTTTTCGAACCAGAATATATAATATTCAATGCAGGAGTGATACGATGTGTTCCGAGACATGTAAAGCATTTTTTAAACAGTTTAATATTAGCGTAAAAAATAATCAATGATTTTTGTAACGAATGAGTTTGCAGGAGACGCACGCGATGAGTAATTTTTCTAAAGCAGTTGCTGTTGTTAAAATGTAACACTCGGCCGCGCGTTTCGCTACTTCCTATAGTGAAATTAAATAATATATCGAATAAGCATTCATTTATTTCATACGTTACTCGCTCGTCTTCTGTTCAAATATATATATATATATATATATATGTGGGAAATCGCAAATTTTCACACGAATGATAAATATGAATTAAATATACCTTATTTTTACGGAATCTAAAATACGTTTGAGTAATCTGATAACAGACGCCAAAATTATCAATTCATTTTTATTAAATTTTGGACACATTGATACAACTTTATTATTAGGAGAAGTTGTAATTATTCAGAACACAGGTCTGTGATATTTTAAATATGAATTAATATTTAAAATATCCCAGACTGTCTGTTCACAATGAGAATGTGTTCTCCTAATAATAATGAATGAATCAAATGGTTATTGGAAATGACGCGTCGCACAGATATTGGCCGGAGCCGCTGAAAGAAGTGCTGATGTATGAAGACAAGGTGCGCGTTGTGTAAAGTTTGAAGTGAGAGAAGGTAGATGATTCAGCGGACGCGCCGGCGGATAACGGTACGCTCCGTGTACAGTGCGAGCGTGCAGCGTACAGCGAGCAGCGCACTAACTTGTGTCCACGTAATATTCGCATCTTTTACTCTTGGCTGGCGGGTATTGTAACACTTGCGCGACGACGTGGCCGATTTCATTTACAAACCGCTAATAATTAAATTGGGAGAAAACTATCTATCTCAGTTACACGCCTTACCGCTTACCAATTACTCCTGACGATCTATCTGTCTCTTGAATATATAAACAAAACCTTCCGACACTGGGAGCAAGAATCAGGTAAATTTTTTCTGCGTGTGAAAGTGTATTTTTTTAAACTTTTTTTCCTACATTTTTGAAGAGCCGCAATTCTGAAATAAGATGACAGACCAGGTACGCTAATGAATTTGTCCAAGATTTACAAGGTCAATAAAATCTAACTAAATCTAATAAAAAAAATACCTACGTTACATATATTATTTTTTTGACGGAGGATTCTTTTAATGGCGTCTCTTGGTCATGATCGAAGAAAGTACATACACTGAAGTTTTCCGGGAATCAAGATGCCTTTTGCAATAGACAGAAATCTATCCAATAGATACAAATAACATGATACAAAATAAGAAATGCAAATAATTTGATATTGATATTGAACTTACCCCTACCTACTAAAAACTATAAATATGTGCAAAATTTAGTTATTTAGTAAAATTAAATAAAACAGATAAATGTTAACTAATTCAAAAACATACAAGTTACCTGAAATTGACAAAAAAAACCTGTGTCTTTAGACCACCCACCGGAGATCAAAAGTGAGTAAAATCAACCATTTGACATCAGAAAATTAAACCCAACGTTTAATACGAAAATAATAAAATCCCTTCCCTTTGATAAGATATGGTTTAAAACCTCGTCAACAATTTTACGCAGACAATTAATGGTAAAGGATACACTATTTATTGACGAGTTACGAGAGCGGTAAAACTGTACTAAAAATATTATGACCATTTCCAGGAATTTATCGCAATAAAATCACATTTTCATTTGAAAGCGACAGAAATTTTGAAATTAGCAAGCAGCAAATTATAATGCTGCAGAATAGCAATTTAAACGTACGAAAATTAGTGTAACTATAGAAATATGCTTTAGTATATGGTGAAAATTTGAAGACAGATTGAAATTTTTCACAAATAAAAAATTGATGAATCACTTTAAAAAGATTATATCGAAAAAATATTGTCGCCACCGAGAGACACGATACTTTCTACTGCCGGTAGACAGCTCTAACCGATTAGGCTACAGTGACAGTATGCATTATGTTGTCATATTTATTTATTTTATTAGTGAGGCATCTATTATCTCCAGTTAGAAGCGACAATATTTTGCTCGAGTCTCGGTGATTCTGTTCTCCCTGAGTGATGCGTGTGTTTTGTTTGAATTTCACTTAACTACGTTTTCTAAAATATAAAAAGTAATTTCATTAAAATTAAATGATTGACAATGGAAATATCATACAGAAAAAAAAATCACAAATTGAATTGGCACACGCCGTTCTTGAACGTAATCGGTGATACGATTGCATGTTTATACATTCAATGTTGACGAGTTGCGAAAGGTATAATCGGTATGCACGATACGACTTATTATCCGCGTGGTGCTGAACATCGGCCGGCAGTTCCGAGCCGGAATGTAGCGTTAGGCTGGCCGCTGGCCGCCGGCCCGGAGTCACGCCCTTTACTGAAAAGCGGTACGCCGAGTTTCGTACCAATCACAATGTGGAAGCATTATCTATTTGTTCACTTCCTGCCATGAATCTACACTTCCGACCAATTATAATTATCTGATAGGCGGCGGAAAGTTTAACAGTGCCAAGAGCATCGGAGGAACGATTATTGTTAATGTTATCTGAAATGCGATGTGTGCACACACACCTACACTCGGCTATTCTCAATACTATTTATTTATTTACATTATAACCCAGTTGAGCACACCATTCTAAAAATAAATTAATTTGTTAATTTGTTTGTCATCGAGCACAACAGATTTTTCACTTTGTACAAATAAACGTTTGTGAGTTGTTGGTACGTGAAATTTACTACTGTCAAATTCAATTCCGCCTAATAATGTGGCAATGCGAAATAATCATCATATACATACAATTTTATGCTTTATCTACGGCTTTATGCACCCTTGCATTCGAAATCTGCCACTTTGCTGGCGAAAAATCTTCGGCTATATAAATTAAACAGCGAAATCATCATCGGGCGAACTCTCATCACTAAAATAACGGGACATTGAATGATTCATTGTCGTGTGCTGCAACTTTCAAAGTATCAATGTGACAAATAATTTTTGAAACAGGTGTGAAGAGTCTGCATTTTTTTCTTTCGATTTGTTGTATATATATATATATTTCTAAAAATGTTATAAAACGTTACATTATTACGAATAATGGTGTCTGCGTTCTCTTACCATGGAAAAGTAAAAAAAACTCATTATAAAGTGGTTAAAACAGGCTCGATCGATTTTTAGGTATCTCATTTTGTTTATATAAATATTGTGTTGCACTAATTCGACGAACGACTCTTATTAAATTATAAAATGTTTTAATTTTTCCAGACTTAAATAAAAACAATAAAATATACTATAAATTAATTTTAAATATTTAACGCATGCGGTTATTTTTTATTATCATTCTTACGAAGGAAAAAGTATTTTCCGAAACCGGTTGGCAATTATAAATAACTAAGTGGTTTTAAAAACAGAGTTAATAAACTATTAATTACTATAAATTGAAATAACCAACGGTCCATAATGATGATAATTCGTATCGCCAGATTTAGCTCAAGTCTCTTTTATCTGAGATAACGACAACAAAATGTAGAAGACTAAAACTATTACTAGTGTAAAAAAAGATCAATATTACAATGTTGCGACATCAGCCCACACTAACACTGACTTGGAACATCGTTTGGCAACAGAGCCAAAATTATAACACTGAAAAAACTGAACAGCACAGCAAATCGTCGCAGGTGTCGGATATACAGACAGGCAACCGGTCGCCGCGCGCAGACTCGATAAGCTGGCTGAGCTAGGATTTAACAGAAAAATCGGTCAGATCCGAACGCAACAATTTTAACGTTGATTTTTTTATCGAATCGGTAAATTTTGCCATCGGTTATACCCGGGTGCGCGGGCGCATAGACCAGATGGGATCCGTGCGCCCTGCGCACTGCGCACCTCCCTCTCGGGGGCTGCCGCCTCGCTCGACATCTGCCTCGCGGTAGACAATCGGGATTACACAATGCAATCTACGAAGATGCGAGTCGGATAGACGCGCATACAACACTATTACAGACAGATGCGCGTTTAATGGATTTTATGCTAACCTAAAATAGATAACAGCGAGAAGGTAAAATAGATACAGCGTGTTCGTAAACTTGTTTTTATCACAGTGAGGAGACTGAACAAGAATTAGATCAACAAGAGAAAAATTTACGCACATGTACAAGCCCCAATTTTAAACAGAAAATATTAATAAAAATAACAATCAATAAAAACCTATTTTATTTGCCACGATATATAATGCTAACCGGTGATGCTGTTGGGTGCCTGGCACTTTTCGAGCCAGGGCACCGCCCGGACACTTTTTTTGACGTATATTTAAAAAATATTTTGATACAAAATATTCCGTATAGGATTTTGTACATCATATATCATGCAGTGGACGGATACTACGAGAATGCAAAAAAATATATAACCGGAACATTTTCAAAACGTAAAAGTCAGTATGAGGAAATTTAGAGGATTTTTTGATAAGAATTGGATCATCTAGGATCTAGGCGCACGGCGGTTTCCCATTCTTTCAACCATTTACATGCACTTGAAGACAGATAAATATGTGAACTTAACATAAATAAATAGTCATCCCTAAATTTACATGTTATAATAGCTCGATAGTTTTTTTTACATATACATTTTTAGGGTTTACAAAAGCTAGTTTTTTTTAACCTCAAACATATTCAATTTAAATTTTCTATGGGTGGTTAAAATCAAATACCGCCCTGGTACTTTTTTTATTTGACACTACATCTCTGTTGCTAACCTTGTTAAAATTCACTAATTGAAAATATTGTGACGAACCTAGTTAACATTAAATTACTTCAATGTTAACTAGGTTCGTTAAATTAATCGCTACTACAACGAAACTGATAAAAATAAAAGTAATAATTACACAAAATTAATTAAGCAAGATTTAAGTTAAATAATCAAAATTAAAAAATATATTTAAAACGATATCCCTCGTTCGTAAAAATACTCTATTAAGATTAGTAAGGACTGAAACCTTTCCCCTAATCCTATGCTAATTTTAACCAACAGGACATAGAGGAAAAGCATCAGTAGAAATAAAAGTCTGTACTTTTATGCCTACCGATCTCTTTCTACCCATGTAACTATATAAAAAAAAAACTCGCGTATCAAATACACTAAACAGGAGAACTACGGAAGGAAAAATAAGTATCGAAAGTAGATAAATTGTTCAAGTAATAAAGAGCATTTTATTTACCAAGTGCATACAATAAATATACTTTTTAATTGTAATAGTCTTATAGCAACCGAAACTGTCGGGTAGTGAAATTTTACTAAATAACTATTAAGGTCAAATAATATTTTATTTTGAACGTTTTATATAGGGCCCTATCATATTTTTTATAACTGGAAGGAGGGTTTGGCGGCTTGCGGTCCTGTTAGAAGAGATAAAGGCAAAACACAAAATTCTCAGTATTCAGTACAAACATGAATCCCGCCTTGCGAAAGTTTAGAGAATAACTCTTATCGTGACGCTTACTAATATTTCTCTTAGTTCCATGGAATTTGCACATCTTTATAAAAATGAATTTAATAATACATTTATAAAATAATTTAACATGACCACATATTACGTACATTATGTACCACGATATATACGAGTGTGTAGTGGCTGTATTTTTTTTTCATACTCAATTATATTATGTTCTCTTGAACACATTAGGTATGTTTTAAAAAAATTTACTATCACTTAAAAATGTATCAAAGACGTGCGAATAACTAGAAACACTAAAAATGAAAAGGAGGGGGTCGATATGTTGTCAGATTAACGAATTATTATTATTTTTGTTGTCTACCGAGACTAGACCTATATATAATATGTCCCTAAATATCTATAAATAATAAGAAAAACAGGAACTACCGCGAAAACAAATTTAAAAGGTGAGTATTTGCAAAAAGGATTTGATTATTTATAATATTTAATTTGCTATTGACACTTTTTCTTATTTTTAAATTATCAAATGTATATAACTGTAAACCCCTAGTATTTGTATGCAAAATTTCAAAACCCTCAATTGTCAAAAGAATGGTTTGTTTCCAAAAGATTATTGGCGAATTCAGAATAGTTATTGTTATTTAGAAATCTCAAGTGTTCCTTAAGTGTTTTTCTTATTATTTATATAAATATATCATATAATATGTTGCCACAAAGTAATTTTGTAAATATTGAAGAAGCCTAAATATCTCATTTATCCGATCGTTCCCAGGTCTTTCGGACGTCTCCTGCTCCTCTTATTATCAATATTAATACGTTTATTTACCATTTTCACGTCACTCATATGTTCCACATGCCTGAACCATCTTAGCTATACTTCAAATGCATTCGCATTTCCACCCATTCGGTCTATGTTCATTATTATTTTATGCAATTCTAAGCTTTACTTCGAACAATAGTTTTAGCAGCAGAATTCTATAATATTATGCACCGTTAATCTCGGTTCGGATGACAAATTACTAATGGTGATGATGAGTACTTTCACATTCATTTCTGCGGTCACCCTCATCTCGGTATCTTTCTCAGCATTACTATCCCTAGATACACAAACTCATTCATTGTTCTAAACGTTAATTATTTACAATTACATTTAGTAATAGTTTATTTCTCTCGGAGGCCATTATGTTGTTTAGTTAACGTTCATTCATCATCCAAAAACTCCGGGTTTACATCAAACATGTTAGTTAGCAGAGGCTCCGTGGATTTAAATTGGCTTTATTTAAAGTATTGCAAAAATATTGTGGTCAGACATATTTTAATGCAATTATAGAATTAACTTTATATATATTAAACCGCGTGAATTTATTTAAAACTAGCCGCTTTAAAATCGACTGGCTTAAATAAAGACATGTGTTTATTTCAAACACATATTAAGTTCATTTTATTATAATGTTTTTGTGATTTATTTACCTGAGACCGAATGAAGTTTAGAAAGGATAAGGTTCCCGATACAGAATACACTTGACTGACTTGGCAAACTGCGGGGTGGATATTATGTTCCAGGCCGATTTTGTTTAGCCGCCATTTTGGTTTGGCAGACATTTGTCAGTTCGTATTTGGTAGTCGTAGAGAGTAGTTGATTACAATTTATTATGGAGCATCTAACACCTCAACAACGTGTTTAAGTCATTAAAATAATTTATCTAAATAATGATGGTGATGTTATAACCATTAATGGTGATCGCTATCGACACATGGGCCTGTAACATATGTGGTTTCAACAGGACGTTGCCACCTCACACAAATTTTTCCCAGCATAATGTCATAATGATATCGAGAGCAGATAAAATAGAGCAATGATGGCCACTTGACCGATGTCATATACCATACATACAATTGTAATAAACCAAATAATCGATAAATAAAAGTAGTTATTCAAAAACAACATCGGCCTGAAACATAATATTCACCCTGTATTAGTCTTCAAAACCCACCACGAGAGTAAATGTAGCAAACCTCACAGTCACCCACTCGCGCACACTTTTTACAATACAAGCGAACACCATAATACACACATCATATTAACGTACGTTCGCATAAACACGCATGCGTAAAAGCACATGGTCGCCCTGCTTAGCGCCGATCCCTCTCCGCATCGACGTACCGCAAAATATTAAAACATGTCCACTTATTTCAGAGATCCACTAAAAGTGTTTTCGAATTAAGTAAAAAATACCAATATCAATGTGTTTCGCCACATTCTATACACAGAGATTACTTCGTCGCTTGTCGCTCGGTGGTTAAGATCACAAGACGTATATAAAATACCGTTCGAATCCCGTACCGTTAGACAATTGTGCATCTACATTCCAAGCGTACAAATATTGAAATACGCCTCGACGACACGGCAAAAGTAACGCAAGCGGGAGGAAATTAAAACAGTTTCACTGGAAAGTTTTATCAGCTCATCGATATTTATTCTAGAATTTTCCGAATGAACGCTAACAAAATAAAAACGTACATTAAGACCCCCCCCCGCACATAATAAAAACATTTTAAAAATCAATAAAACTAATTTATTATCTATTATTCGCATTTATGTGTTCCCACAAAAATACAAGGCAATATAAAATCTAGTTAATTTATTATAATTTTGTGAATAATACATATTACTCCTTTAAAAATTTAAGAAATAAAAGAGAAGTAGTAAAACATAAAAAAAGAGGACATGAAGTAAACAAAGTGACGAGTGATGATATCCGACGTGAATGATGTGAACGAGGTGATGAAGGTTTGTAACAAGTAGATGAATTTGTGTATTCGGAGTTTGCCGTTCGGTCGTCCACTCCACACAGCGAACCGCCGAATCTTCCCATTTCTATATGCTTTGAGACGCTTACCTATTGTTGTAGCGCCGACGCCAAAATCAATTTTCTAAAACGAGCCCAAAGATAAGCCTTAAAATTTTACTTTCAAAAACGTCTTACTTTTAACTAAAAGAATACAAATTATTAACTAATTTATCATCACGCCGTTTCCCTGCGGGAGTGGGCGGAGAGAATAGAGCGTCACACTCTTCTGTCAGGACTGACACACACTTCTCGCCTCATACAAACTCGGCGATTGTTGAGGCTTCTAACAGGACCATCTGGTTTACCTGGTCTTGCCAAGTCTCGCTGAGATCAGCGTTACATGCTAATTATTGATGTTTAATAATGTTTCTTGATTAATAAAATAATAGCCAACACGTCATTATTACTTTCGATATTGCCTCTCAAGCTTTTAGTTAGTACCTACGTCTTGTAATCGGTTACAGGTTCGTTTTTTCTGGAAAAAAGAACAGTATTTTTTCAAACACGTGTCGTAAAATATATTTTCAGTATTAGATAATCAAATATAATAACGTTTTCGAAAAAAAAACAACAATATAATTGCACCCAGATATCAGAAAGATACACCGCAAAGGTCATACTATTATTATTTAAAAAACATTATTATTAATAAATTATTTAATTATTGTCAATAAAGTTAACGAAAATTTTAAATGAAATAACATAAAAAAGCCAAATATCTTTACAGAATCACTTAGGGATATTCGATCTGGGATACCATCATATCATGAAACAAAAAATACAATATTGCCCTAAGATTCGTTGATAATTTTCGATCAAGCCGAGAGCGCGGCGCGGCGCACGCGCACTGCGCGACAGTCGCCGCTATCTTCGGCTCGCGGCGCGGGAGCCGGGGAGAAGGGGACCGCAGTCGGCAGCTGGGCCACCTGCCTGTCCCTAAGGAACCTTACTCAACAAAAAATGTATACCTCCGGACGGAGGCTGTGCAGCTTGCTTCATCTCACTAACTAAATATTGGGGGAGACCGCCATTATCAACGCTGAATTTCGCGGGAATATAATCCGTGAGGGCAGACGATGCGGGGTAGTCTAGTCTGGCTAGCAGGTAAAAAGATTTTTTTTTTAAACATACATCTTAAATATTAACAAAGGTTGAAAGTTAGATATTGTGTATCGAAGAGACTACTTAAATTTCGCAACCGTTTGTTTGTTCACGTTGACAATATCTGAATAATTTTATTACAAAATATAAAGAAAAAAATTGTCTTCTAAAAGTTATTACACTGCGCAACGCGCTTGAGCGGTATCCGAAGAATATTGCGTAAATAGTGTTGCGTGGGTATTGCTTTAACGCAACAATGAAACATAAAGAAAAACCTCAATAATTGTACCTTCTCAACTTGTATCACTCATAATGATCAATATTCCGTGTAAATGGCGCAAGCATGTTGCAGAAAATTCCAAAAACGGGTAAGTGCATTCTATGGGGGGAAGTGCATCCACATCTCTTACTTTCAACTTACGTTTGAAATTGGATTCCAGTGCCGCAATCTATTAAGAAATGTTATAAATCAATATTTGAAGAGACAGTACAGAGATGGTGCAAAACTAATCATTAGTTTGCTCGTAATACCATTTCAAATGATGACAGTTGTTCGATGTCAACTTGCGAGTTGGGCATGCCTTTTCAATCTTTCATATATGTGTCGATAATCTTTTGTGCCAGGACGCTGATATTAGGTAAGTATCTTTATTTTGAGTTATAGTTTGTGATGTATATATGTATTTGATTTTGATTTATAAGACCAATACACTTACCCCATAAATGTTACACCGTGGGGGAAGTGCATCTAATCAATGGTTGGTATGGTGCCCCATATATTTTTGAATGGAAACTTTCTCAACTAGTGATGTGTAAGCAGTTACATTATTATTTTTAAATAATTAACCAATTTCAAAAACAATCACTACGATATTATACGTACTCCCCCACCCCCGTACAAGCAATTTTACTAGATTTTTTATTAAGGACCAAAATAACTAATTCATATTGTCATTAATCAGATCAGTAAAGACATTTTCATTGTTTTAACAATTTGACCGAAATAATACAACTAGATGCTCTTACCCCAAATTTGGAATAAGTGCATCTACTCGTCCAATTTTCATTAACAGCTATCCTAAAAGGTTACACACCGATTTAAAAAAAAAAAATTAGTAAATGGCTAATGATCCTTCTATCAAAGTCAAGTTTGAGAACAATTAAAAGATTATGTCGCATTTACCCCGATTCACCTTACTAAAACAACAACGATTCAAAGGTTTAATGTCTAGCTGAGCTATTTTAATAGTGTATGAGTCATCCGCTCACTTCGCGCTCTTTGGTCACTCCACCTTGATGAGCGTGTGAGTCGTCGATATAGCTGAAACGTACAAACGAAGCCATGTCCGTTCCACAAGGAGAAGTAGCGCGGGAACGTTACACGTCATTGTTCTACGTAACGAGAACGTTAACGAACATTTTTAACTCTTTACGTGTTATGGATTTTTCAGCTTTCCGATGCAAGTACAAAACTGTACCGCGACAGAACGCGGAGTGCGTGAACCCCGAAGGTCATACACCGCGGGGCGAATGGCACACTCGATTCGGCAGCAATCGGAAAGGTTCGGATGCCGGCGAAAATTATACCATCCAGTGCATACATCGGCCAGGCCGGGGAAAAATCACATGTCTCAGACACACGTGTTATACCACCCCTGCTTAGAATGTTTTTCTGATTCGAAAAAATATTCAAAATTCAAAACTTTTTTTTTAGTGAATTAAAAAAAAAAAAAAAAAATCCCCAGCGGGGAACCGAATCTTGGACTCTCGCGTGACGGGCGGGAAAACTTATACCACACCATTTAGCTACCGAAGAATATATTTCACACGTAAAAACAATAATTTACAAATACATTGTTTAAGCTCTTTCTTTATTGACGAAATATGTGAAAATAAAACACTTGTTTTTTGATTCTACTCATTTTATTTACTTGAGACGCGTTTCCCTTGTATCAATCTAACAACAATTCATTGGAATTCTAAGGATTTCCTTAAATTTTTGAATGCTTCTAATTATCAACACTAACCTTTTCTACATATCGACCCCTCCTACGTAAAGTATCGTAAGTAAAAAAAATGACATTTTTAATCATTCTAGTATTTCGCATATATTTACGTGGCAGATTTAAAAAATTACAGCAATTTAAAAATGTATCAAATGCGTGCTAAATAATAGAATGATTAAAAATGTAATTTTTTACTTACGATACTTTACGCAGCAGCGGTCGATATTACCTATGACATTAAAATATCATTAAGAGTGAAATTTTCTAACACTCTATTTCTAACGCAGTTTTGTTATTTATTTGTTATAATATAATATATTAAAAAATATAATAAAAACATTGAAAGACGTAGCAGTGGTTTTCTCTTCAAAATATCGATGAATGGAGTAGCTAACTTTGGGGCGTAAGGCGTGGCGTGTTTGTCTGCGAATTGCACAACGAAAGGGTCTGTGCAATCCTTTTATTGATTCAAATAGGAAGACGGCTGCGATATGTACGAAAGGTTACCGAGTTGCCACTATGTACATACATATTACATTACGTACACGTGTACCTAGATGTTTGAACATATTGTAATTCTGAATTGAGTTATACGGGGCCATACCTCACTTATACGACGGGTTGTGTTCCAGGACATCGCCGTAAAGAGAATCATAGTTCGGGGGATATAACGACGGTATAAATGGAAGATATCAGTTATGGAACGGTATATATGTTGTAAGTATCATAAGGTTACGTGTGTGACAGTCTGGTGCCCTCCATATATTCCACCTAGCACTCACGTATTATTTTGAATATGATCGAGGAGTGTGTATGTGGCTAGAGCAACAGAAACTACTAACAGTTGACAGAAGTTTATTGTTGCTTGAGCATAGTTACAGTATATGCAATAAAAAGTCTACAACGAAGAGCGTTTGTTAGCCGCGAGAGGAGTAGCGATCAAGATCCGGCTTCCCGGGCGACTACCAGCGTATGTTGTCTGTTAGCTCTATTTTACGCCCAGGTATCTGCAAGGTGCGTTCAGGGGTCATTGGCGGTGTTGATGGATGTGGAGGCGATAGACCTCAAGAACAGTTTGTTTTCACTTGCCAAGCCATGTTAAAACCTAAAAATATATAATTTATTAAGTGCGCAAAAGTCATAGATCTAAAAAAAAACTGATATACATTTAGAAAATATAATAAATAAATGCTAATGTTACACGTAACGCGTAATCATAAAGACGCCGAACAATTGCGCAGTTACTCCAATTCAGTCACATGATGTGCGCCGCAGCGTCAACACTGCGCCGTAAGAGCGACGCAATTCCGAAAATAATAATTATTTGAAATTTTCAAGTTGTCGTTTGAGCGAAGCACCACAAAGCGGAGGGCCGTATGAGTTATGTCTGTATTTAAGATTTAAAAAAAAAAAAAACGAATGACGTTTTGCTTCGGTTGAGTAACGTTGAGAACAAAAGTAGTTTGAAATAATAACGAGTGAGTATATTCAAATGCTAGACGTTTCGCTAATTTCAACTATGATTGGATTCCCAGAAAAAAACTTAAAATTATATCAAACCCGTACACGATATGCTGCATCGTGATCTCAACCATAGTTTAACATCACGTAACATCGTCCGGCGGGGCATAATTACAGCACAGAGTCTATAATCACGGACACGGCACGCACACCGACACGGGGCATTAGCAGGAGTTGCGAATAAAAGCGAAAACCGTTAGAATACAAGGCGACCTAGTCACTAGTCAAGCGTGGCGCTTCTGGCCCTCACCTAGCGGCACATTTCTCGGGCAGAGCTGGAAATCTAGCCGACAGCTACCTGGGTCCGGGATCCAGATACGGCGGCGCCCATCCAGGACGCACAATCTCCCGGATGAAACTTTTATCTTCACAACTCTGGTGGACGAACGGAGAACAAACATTGAAAACAATTTAGATAATCGTGTACTCTTTTATATTTATCACAATTTCAAGATTTGTTTCTTATAATACGTTATTTTACCAAATTTGTGCATTCATAGACAACTATAAAAAAAATTGATGTTCATTTAATATTGACATTTGGTGGTTAATGGCAACGAGAAAATAAAGACTTTCTTGTTTTAACATTTGAGACGTGATTTTAAATGGTCTCATATTTAGTAGTAATAATCGGGGTGTTTAGAAAATGAAAAATTTCAACAATTAAATGGATTCGTGTTGGAAAATAATAACTATTTAATTTAACAAGACAATTTTGTATTTATTGAAATAATTTACTTCTGATTGAATACACATCTACCAGGGGCATAAATAAATAAAGGGGTTTAAAAATTGACTATTAGACTTCATGACGGCCTCTTTAATCTCTTCTTCGTTGAGAATGTTTGCTCTTTTCAGATGTCCAGAAATTAAATTCTGTAATATTCTAGTGGATGCTCGAGAATCTCAAAATTTAAATCATTACAGTACTTTACGGTATAGGACTACTGGATGCTATATTTTCAATTTAATGTGTATTTGTTTAATACATTGACAGTACCTATTCGCCGATATGCTTTCACATGCAAGGACTAATTAAGAACACCTTGCGTGTTATCAGAATTTTCCGTAGATGAAGTAGAAGCTTTAGAGCGTATTTTTGAGGTTTTGAAGCGAATCATCACCAGAACGAAACTTCTGGAACCAATGATGTATGTTCTCCACATGTTCTATGTATGTTGCGAGTTGCAGCCGCCGAACAATTTATAAGTTTAAATTCATATCGGATCACTGCGTATTTTACTAGTATAGTACTCATTTACATTACAGATTTCGCTTTTATAGCTAAAATTTACGCAACAGTGAGCATTCAATTATACAGCACGAAACAAAAAAAATCGCCATTCCGTACGCACCAACATTATATTTCTATTTTGAGACCTACTTCCTGAGAAAATAGTTAAAGTGAAAAAATATCCGTTACGTGTATTCCTTTTTGTGTTTTAAACGTCAATTGTATTGAAACGAAATTATGCACAATATCAAGAGTTAATAAGTCGTTGGACAGTGCACTGATAAACATGTTTTTTTTTGCATATATAATGACCTTGGCGAAGGTCTATTATGTTTGAATGTAAATAAATTCTCGAGATATCTGGATTTTCAGAATAATACACCGTATAAAAAATAATTTTAATAAATATTATTTAAAACATATCTTAAGACGCTACTTTCAATGATGATTCAAATTTTCACGGTTTTAACGAAAATGTGAATATTTATTAATCATTTATATCCGAAAAACTAGATTTGCATGTTTATTTTATTTATTTATTTAGACTTTATTGACATAGATATTTTTGTTGTAACAGAGGTGAATAAATATATTATAATATAATATGATAAACGTAAGACACAATTAAATACTCGTAGTTTATTGTGTGGGATGGAGTAGACTCCATCTCTGATATATACAGCGTTGTCCTGTGTACTTTACTAGACTGAAGTCTGTGTTAAAGTAGCCAGATTTTTTCGTGCAGTTTTGGTGTTATGTAAGATAAAGATTCGACAGAAATAAAAATAGAGATAAAAAAAAGGAAAAAAACTAAAATTTGTGTTGTAGAACTAGTGAATTATTAGTGTGTTTTAAAACTATTACTTGGGTAGGACCTTTACACTAATTTAAAACTAATAAACTGAAATTTGCTTGTATTCCCATAATTACGACAATACAAGCATTATAAGAAAGTCCGCAACCATTAGATGCATTTTAAATATATGTAGAGGATTTGTCTGATTTCAAAACATATTCATATATATGAATTGGGTACTTCAATAAATTATTAAATTTTTAATTGATTAATTCAAATGACAACACACATTTTTAATTCATTCCATATGATTCCATATATCAATATGAAAAAAGGTGGAAAAGACTCCAGACACGAGTTATTTTTGACACTTGCATCGAATGCGATAAAATCAACAATTTTATTGTCGTCTCTTTCTATTCAAACCTTCCACTCTCGCATGATTTACGTAACAAATAATATCATTAATTATTTATCTGATATTGAATTTAACTATTAGCATGTGTAATTCGAAATTATTATGAAAGCATGTGTAATTCGTTTAAAATTTCGCGAATTTCAAACTGTAAAAATTAAAGCTCGCCCTTAAACATGTCAGTTGCATAATACTTTAATTACATATATAATATATTAGATTATGTATTACCCATTTTCAGTTTGTATCACATGAAACTGGGTCTATAATTGCCGTATTTGTTAGTCTGTTAGTAGTAACTCACTGTAGTGTAGTGATCGAGCCTCTTTCCGAGAAACAACGGAGTTAGTCGTACTTTCACAGCGTAAGCCCTCAAGGTTAGCTTAGTTTGAAAATATTTAGAATATTGATATGACACATATTCGTGAAAGCGTATCTATGTCAAAAAATGATTATTAGTTATATTTTGCACGCGTAAGCTTCCAGCAAATATATTTGACATAACTATTACAATGTGAAGAGGGTTAAGGGTTACCCTGCAGCAAAAGGTTAATCACGGCCAACAATTAGCAACAGTTATATGTCGTGTGAGGAGTGGGAGGTGGAGCAATTTTCTGGAGTCTGTTTCGTGTCACACGATGACGTCGATCGTGTGAAATGATCGAGACGAGCCGAGGAACGCGGTGATTTCACGCGGCGGCCGTCAATCAGCTCGGTCAACAATCTTTATTCGATCCATCTGGTGTAAACAGACAGGCGGACTGACGAACCGCAAGCGGCAGGAAAATGTGATGATTTAGCTACGTAGATGACATAGATCGCGTGGGTGTCCTCGCGCCCCCTTTGTTCAGATTAGAATGCACCCACCGACCGAAATCACAATCTGCGAAAGGTTCGTGGAAAATTGGAAATCCGTCTGAATTGTATATGAATCACGTACGATTAACTATAGCCACAACACGGTGACGTGAACGACTTTTTATTTTCTACGAAAAACGATTTAGTGCTCCGCAAGCGCTGCTACTACAGCTGCCCAATTTCAAAACAACATATGAAACATTTCAGTGTAGCATTTAAAGCGGAAAGTGTGTGGTAAATACATCGGGTGTAAACTGCACACGTACAAATCAGGTTTAATGTTTCATTCGTCATATTATGTAATGCATGTAGTGTGTAGCACCACAGATGGGTTAAATCAGGCATTTCTCATCATCGACAGATTATATAAAAATATATATTTAATAACTATTAAATTAAATAACAATCACTTTGTATGAAACCACGAAATTTATTATACGTCAACCGGTTTCACATATTTCAAGACGCATTTGAAACTAATCATAAATACAAAAAGAGTGCACTTATATATATAAAGAGAGAGGCAGAATACATATACAGATAGACGGAACATTAAGGGAGGAGAAAATACAGTGTTGATGGATATTAAATCGATTTTAAAGAAAACATACCTGATATATTAATAATCAAATTAATTTATCCATTAGCCCCATATAAACCACAAAGTGATTGCTTTCTACGAAAATACTTAATAACTGTTATTAAATTAAGGAACATAACAAAATAATTTAAATATTTAAATCGATATAGGTACATATTCATATAGATTATTAATTTTCCTATAAACAATACGTTTTAACTTTTGTCTATGAATTTAGTTAGATATACCTGCTTACCTAGTGTGATAAGTAGGTACTTGTATACTTTAATTTTCCTGAAATAATTATTTATTGAAAAGTCATTATATAATTTAGTTTCTATGCGCCACGCGCGCACTTAGGACATGTATTTATTTATTTGTAGCTATGTTAAAAATCTATTTGGACTGTGCCTGTCTCACTAGAGAAATGTGTCAAGACGGGCATAGTTTACAAACATTTGTACAATTAATTAGAATTACAAGTAGTAGATAGAATTACATTTATTACTGTATAATAGGTGTATATGAAGAACAATTTTAAAGTGGTCTTAATAAATTAATTTTGGATCACTTTGTAGCAATATTAGGGGATACAATAACGAATGATTTCACAGACACGCTAGATGGGGTGAGCACTCTGTGAAGAGTGGAATGATTAATAAGAATATAAATATTAGTAATAAATTTATTAAAAATAATATCTAAATAAAGTTTTTAAACTTTAATAACGATAAAAGTTATTAGTAAAAAGTTACATTGTCTTTAACACAACTAATCTAATAAAATGTGTTGCAGATTATCCTCGATATGTACTCTCTTCGCTCACATGTCCCACATGCCTAAACTATCTCAGTGACTAAACTACATTCAGATCTGCATTCGCTCCTAATTCATTCATTCCATCGAGCGTATCATGCCGCCGCATTCAGTCTACTTTCGTTCTCCTATTGTCAATTCCAGACAAAATTTCCATACATTAGTGTTGGCACCCGAACTCCACTATCTTATGAAAAGTTGATACTACTTTATAAATATAATAATCATAATAATTTTTATATCCACACGGTTAATAAAACTGACTATAAAAACAATGTACTATAATATAATAAGGTTTATTTTCGCATTCACACATCTCGGCATTTACAGTGGAGAATTTGGTGCCAACCCCTTCGATACGGCATCTTAAATATGTATGCAGCACAAAATGAACAGCGGCAGTGGGCGGGTAGCGAAAAGAGTGGGGGGGACGCGAGCCGCGTGGGATTGGGGATGTTTTAAATTCAATAGAAATACATTTTAATTATATTCCGTTAAATGAACAGATATTCAAAAAAATAATATCACGTCGGACGTCGAAAACAATTCGTTTTTTTTGAAACGAATATAAAAACGACTTAACTCGAATGAAAATTTGCTTTGAAAAAAAAGAGGGAAAAACAATTATAATTTCCAATTTTGGTTCAGTGTAATAAAAATAAATATTTATGTAACGTAGGAACCAAAATTGAAATTGAGAAGTAATTGACATAACGGCTCAGAAAGTAATCAATAATTCAATTGTGAACAAAAATTGATTGAGCTTTGGGGTTGATTGTATTTTATACGGGGAAACCTCTCGTACAGATCTAATTATACTATCACGTGGGTAATTTTTTACAGCATTTATCAAAACCAAACACATAGGATGTTTCCTAACTGTTCTTTTTATCTATATAAAAATAGTTTTAGATAATATTGGTATGGGGTGTATTGTATATAAAATGTTACGATAAGATCAATCAACCACACACAAATGTTCACCACATGTGTGAACATTTATATCAATACACAGTCCTATAGTGGTTACAAATTATACACTAATGTCAATTACATATTAAAAAAATTAAAAGCGCAGAATTCTTAAAAAACACGGAATGTAGATAGTATATATATATATATACTATAATTTATGGTTCCAACATATCCTTGAACGTGCTAAAAATGCGTGATCCAATCGTGATGAGCATTGCCTTTATTGCCAGTAAGAAAAAACAGTGTTTCAAATTTAATGTAGATTATTCTACCAAAAAAATAATGACTTATTATTATTATTATTTGTTTATTAACATTCACTCATCAGCCATTTCAGGAAGGGTTACTCAATAAGAAAAAAACTCAACGTCTACAGTTTCATATTAATCTTCAATATTCTTACTTATTACTTTTATTCTTATTAGTATTGGAATATGTCACCTGTCAGAAACAATTAGGTTATTACTGTCAAAAGTGACATAAAAATGTCGTCTTTTGTTAATCAAGAAATGCTTTAAACGCAATGATTTAAGATATAAAATTTTTAAAACTATTATTCTAAATTCTTTAGATTTTAAAATTTTTTTTTCCTCAATTCATAATTAATGTCAGGATCAAATAGACGTTGACTTTATTGAAAAGAAAAATTATCATAGGATAATACATTTATATTGCTCAACAATAATTTAATCAGTACACATGCGTTTAAATAAAAACTGAATCATTATATAACCGGGAATATTGTACTTGCGTTAATTCAGTTAGGTTGAACTATGTTAGACTACTTTTTTTGGTAGTAATTTTCAATGATAAAAATAAGTTTTACGGAAAAACTGACCCTGGCTGCGTAAGGGTCAACACTGGACACGAAACGGCCACTGCGCTACCTAGCAAAGGCAAGCAGCGCGGAAACACTGACTGTGGTCGTGCAGCGGTCACAAACTCGACGATAAATAGTTTCAAAAATAACTGTAATATAAAACCTTTTTGTATTTTAATAATGTATTGAATTCATGTTTCGTGTCATTGACTTTAATTGTACATATTTCATAATATTATATATATAATTGGGAATATTTGAGGATCTAATGTTATGAGGTAGGGTGGGTGGGTACAAACAAATCCCGCCGAGTGGAGGAAGAGCCGTCAGACTGGGGGGGGTGGGTGCAGCGCCGGCTATCGATCAGCTCTCGGAACGCAGTTTCCACGACTCCGTGTAGACGCCCGGGCGGGTGGGCGGGGTGGGCGGGGGTGCGCGCGAAGGCCAAGGTCGAAGGTCGGCGACCGAGGGCGGCGCGGCTGAGGGCCGTCACCTCGCCGCGGGGTCGTGTTTTGGGGACAGGCGCGCGGGCGGGCTCCGTAGCACCCCACCCCAGAGGTGAACATACTGCACTCGAAGAGACCAAATCAATGTATCCGTATGACATATTCACCTACGCAGGTATAATGTAACAATGTTGCGAGATTTGTAGTTACAATCTATTTTATATCCAGATTCTGAAAAATAAATCGTCGGTTTCGGTAAAATGGGTTTAATGTTCCACACACATTTAAAAATACACAAAAAAAAGCGTTACATGTTCAGTCATAGTCCTACATATTTCATTCTCAAAGATACAAATATCACTAATAATATCGCGTTTCCCCATCAATTATCTATGACTTAGTGGACTGTATTGGATGTAGTGGACTGTAGTGACTACACCAGTAAAGTTGACGATCTTTTTTTCTTCTTATCTACTCCTGTCGAAACTCAAAGCGACGCAAAATGTTAAATGATTTCTCTTTTAAAAACTGCCGTGAATTGTTGGTTATGATAATATAATTTTTGGTTACGTTAGCGACCTAACATTTGTCAAAATCTACACGGGAATAATTAATTCAAATTTGAATGTGTTTTACGTTGAGTGAGAAAACCATTTATACGATTCCGTCTCTACTTAAATGCACATAATACTGATAAAATAGCATTTTTGTACTCATTATTGTATATCCGCGATTCTTACATCATTATCTAGATGTCATTTTTGTTTGTTTTGACAGCTATCTAGAAATAATTTTATTTACATCGAGATTTTATTTACGTGTAGTTTATTTTGGGGAAAGCTTTATAAAAAACCCTTTCATTTAGTTACCAGTAGATTTAAAAGAAATAAACGTTATTTTGGTGCGTTTGCGTACTGTAATGTAAATGCATAATAAATATTATTAGATATATAAAAAATAAATAATTTTAACCTATATTTAAAACACGTATCACATACTTATGTAAGACACGTGATCTCTCAACTATGAAGTTTTTCTTATTGGCAACGTACGTTAAGAAAAGCAATCAACTATTGCTGCTAGGCCTGCGGGTAGCTATTGTGGCTGCTACGCGGCCGGTGGTGTCTGCTGCGCGATTAGGGTTTGCATAGAAACTATTTTTCAACGCAGAAAATATTATTTTTTCAACATAGTAATTTTTTTCATATTGGCAATAAACACAAAGTACACCTACTTGATGCATTTATATAATAAGGGATAATGAGACCCGATCGCTTCGCGGCTACGGTAGCTGCCCGTAGGGCCTTGCGCAAGCAATTATCGCTTATCTGCTAGTATTACTAAATACCCGTAACAGCGTTTTTATATATTTACCTTCTTTAAAATAGGTACGAATTCGGAATTTTCTCTATATTTCTCCGATAAAACATATCTATGCAGATTTACTTCGGAGGATTTCTAAATAAATGTTCATAAATATAATGTATAATTTTATATGACTTTCATACATATACGACTTTCACGTAAAATCAAATTAATGTTAAAATGAGCTCTTCTCTTCTACAATATTTATATAATTATATTCTTAATAAACTTAAACTCGTCGGCGAGGTACATTGCTAAGATCAAATTTTTGAGCGTACTGAGTGATAATGTAATTATTGTAGGTACATACTGAATTAAATGGAAAAGCGATAATTCAATTATATTTCTCTTTTCTTATTTTGTTCATTCCTCAATATTTCATTTCATAGTTTAGTGATGTAAACAGAGTGTAATATGTACGTACCGATAGTCCACGAACACCATCGCGTTCTTATGTTTTCAAAAAATGCATTACTGTATCTACATTTTGGTGTGGAATTAATCTATCTTGATGACGCCGTTAACAAAAAAAATAATTAATCGTTACGAAACACAGATGTGTGTAGTAATTCGATCTGAATTAATTAAGTGTTGACATAACATACAAACATTTAAAAAAAATTATAGATTTTATAAAAAATATTGTGTAATTTAACAAAACATTCCAACCTCAGATCCTTCGCTCGCAACTTTTCGCTGTCGGTTGCGGGTGACACACCCGCTTTCAGAACTCGGTCGGCATGCAAATCTTGCAGAGAATAAAATTAGAACGCTTTCTACGATCGTCCGCGATGAATGAGGTGACATTTGCGCCAGCGGAGAAAACACTCAACAGGGGACGCTCAGATGGGTGGACGCTGGTTGGCAAGTGGGACAGCGGAAAGTGAAATAAAAAGTCATCGATGTTGGCAAAAAAACTCTTTAAAAACTGTGACCGAAGGTCGTAAATATGCAGATGCTGTAAACGTATTCTCGTTCCACATATAAAAGGGTACGGTTTTATTCGACATTTTATATCAAAATGATACAGGGGATGAATACTATGTTCCAGGTCGATTTAATTTAAGGTAGAGAATAGTTGATTACAATTTATTATGGACCATTTGACGCCTCAACAACGTGTTAAAGTCAATAAAACATTTTATCTAAATAATAATGGCAATGCCGTAATCATTAATGGTGATCGCTTTCGTCACATGTTGGAAAACTTCTTGATGGCCGAATTAGAGCAACACATGTGGTTTCAACAGGACGGTGCTACCTCAGACACAGCCCGAGCTAACGATTAAAATTTTGGAAGAAATTTTTCCCGCCCGCATAATGTAAAAAAAAACGATATAGGCTGGCCACCTCGATCATCTGATGGCTCCCGACTATTTGCTGTGAAGGTACTTGAAAGGAAAGGTCTACGCCAGTAAGCCAACAACAATTCCGATGCTACAAAACAATATTCGAAACGAAATTGCTGAAATAACACGCGAAATGTGCGAGAATGTTATGAAAAATATGGTTAAAAGAGCAGAAGCGGTCATTTCCCATACATAATTGTAATAAACCAAATAATTGATAAATAAAAATTAAATTACAAAATTGTGTTTCATTTCCCAGTTATTCAAAAACAACATCGGCCTGGAATATTCATATATATTTATATTTTATAACGCGATAAAATGTTCCTTTATGCGTATGTATGTGCGTTATATCAAGACTAGGGTTCAGTAATTCTAAATGAAATACTAGAGCAATTGCGAGATTCCCGATTCACTGAGAAAAGGGAAATAAAACTAGAAGCAACAGTAATCTAACTAACTAACTCACCATCATACCGCTTCTCTGAGGAGGTAAGCAGAGAATACAGCGCTACACTCTTGAGCCCCGATACACAATTCTCGCATCATCCAATTCTTATCATGCGAGCTAGTTCATCATAACAGGACCATCTAGTTTTTCTGGTCACAAGTCTTCCGCGGACATTCTCTATTTCTGGTGCTATAGAAACTCGCATAATATTATTCTTATCATTCTCGATTCATTCATTCTTTCAACATGACCGAGCCAGTTATACATTCTTTTCTAATTTGGTCATTACTTATTCATCACAAATGGAGCCAGTTATACATTCTTTCCTAATTTGGTCATTACTTATTCATCACAAATGGAGCCAGTTATACATTCTTTCCTAATTTGGTCATTACTTATTCATCACAAATGGATTCAGAGGAATCCAAATATTTTAGCTGTAAAAATACTTGCAGATCCGATGCTATTCGGCTGCCGTCGGATATTCATAACTTCGTGTACGCTCAGTTTTTGTCGGGTCGGTTCGGGAGTTCTAATCTCCAGATATGTTATTATTGATATTTTAACCAAAAACATATTCGCTGTTCACAACTGAGTTGTGTTTGAGACAGTAAAACAGGTCTCTGCACCATAAATCCGCCCCTATAGAGACATCTATGATCTATAACGCACAACTTATTTGTAATGTTAAATTCTTTTTTGCAGATGGCGATGAAACAATTTTTCAGATTTATAAATTTTCACTGTCCTTCGTGGGGTGGGAGAATTTAAAAATGATCGGAATACGGAAATAAATGATTTTACCCGATTCATCTCTTCGCGTAACTTAATCATAATCACGAGCAGCACCGCCACGGGGCTCGCTGACTGCGCCCGGTTCCGGACCGCTGGGGCGGAGGCGCCTCCGTCACGACACCGGGCGCGTTATCGCGCGGCGAGCCTCCATCCGCCGGCTCCACCGGCAACCGTCATTAGCCGTGACATTCAATCGCGGATCCGTGCACAATGTCTCAGTCTATCTTATCATTTTCACAAAATTTGTTAAATCCAATTTGCTCCTTTAGATTCCACTTTTCACGTACTTCTAACATCGCACAAAACTCTTATTTCATTAGTGTTTAAAACCCGCCATGAGACGGGCGCGAAAGACGTTTATGTAAAAAAAAAATATATCAAATAATTTAATTTTATCGAGGAATTATTCTAAAATTTAAAATTATGAAGCTCTTTGAAAATGTTGAATGGGTTATCCAACAAGCGTGATAGAACTTTAAAATGGAATTAAATTTTAAAAATCAAGTATGATATCAATGATTTTTTTATATATTTTAATAATCATTCGATGGCATTGACAATGTTATATAATTTCATTCAAATGTGCACCACGACTATGTTTGATAAAATACATTTTACGGATCCAATTTCACTAATAACACGAGTTATATTTTGAGTATGTCCAAATCTTTGTAGGAACTAATTACTGGGATCGTATCACCCGAAGGATTGTCATCAAGATATAGATGTCTCACAGAGACATCTATATCTCGAACACGAGTCATATTATATTTAATTGTTCAATCGTTGTCGGTCTTGCACTAGCTGGATATTGTAGGGGTGTAGGCCCTGATTGTATGTTATGCCATATGTCTATAAGTCTAAATGTTGCGAACGTCGCGGAATCGATAACTTTGGATCGTCCCTTACACTTTTATTTACAGCGACAATATTGGCTTCACTCCGGGAATCTCTTTGTCTCACCGGTGTCCTTATTTCACAATTCGACGAATAACTTGCTCAGATTGATGATTACGTCGACCATAAGATTCACGAAGTGCACGCTAGTTAGCCGAGTCGAAGACTGATTTTGATAATATGTTTTAATAACTTGTAAACGCTCCATAATAAAAATAACAATGACAGCTCTCAAAATATTTCTAAACATGGTCACAAATTTTATTTGAAATACTATCACAATTATTGGATTACAAAACATCTTTGATTTTTCTTGACATATTTTGTAATATATTTTCCTTCTTCTTTCATATTAAAGAACCGTGTTCGTGTCCGTGTAATGCACACCGTGCGCCTCTAAGGACACTATCCGAGAGATTCAAGAAATGCAAGTAGATATCTACTGCATTCACCTTGCTCATTAGGTGATTGTATTTATTAAATACTAATCAAATGTATTAATTAAAAAGATATATATATATAAAAGATATTTTATCTAAAAATATTGTTGTTGATACCTGAATCTCTTTCAATCCGGGGAACGTGCATTAACCGATTATGCTACGGCACACAGTATATTGACGACAAAGTTTCAAACCTATATGCTACACTTTTCAAATTGATACATCTATCGTTCCATTATTTGAGCGCATCAACTTTGTTTTTACGGAATCTCAAATACCTTTGAGTAATCCAATAGGAGATGGCAGAATTAACAATTCATTTTTATTAAATTTTGGACACATTGATACAACTAATAAAATAATGGAACGATAAATGTATTAATTTGAAGAAGGTAACATATAAGTTAGAAAATTTGTCGTCAAAAATAATGTCGCTGTAGCATAGTTGAATAATGCATCTTCCCCGATTTGGAAAGAGATTCGAATTTGAAAGAGGTTCGAATCCCGGTGCAACAACAATGTTTTTCGATAAAATTGATTTTATATGTATATCTTTCTAATTATCACACAAACCTATGTTCTGAATAATTACAACTTCATAATATGAATGTGTTCTCCGTAATAATAGTATTTGTTATATCTCTCTTGTCTTCTTCCTTCAATATTTATCTGAATTATATTTCCGAGGTGTACTTTAAACTCAAATCTCATTTATAATTCTCTCAGTTCAGCTTATTCTTTTCATTCTTATTCAGCTTCATATTTAGAATGCTCCGAACCTATTTCTTTCCCTTTCTCTGGTTAGTTGTTCAGGTTTCACTACTGTATAGTGCTATGCTAGATGTAGGATGCTTTGCCGACATATTATCTGTTATAATATGTCGGCTTTAAGAATTATTAATGCCAATATAATGCAAAAAACATGAGATGTAGAATATTTTTATATTGACTATTAATTTATTAATAATAAATTTGATAGTCACTAATAAAAAAAAAACTATCTACACTTTATGCCCAACCTGTATACGGTATTAAATTCAGTTAATTTGTCGCAATAATATATAAATATTGTTTTAACGGGTTATTCGACGAATTTTTCAAAGAATCTCGTCCAAGATAGTTTTATTTTCCATATCACGCGGGTTTAGCTTAATTTAAAAAATAGTGAGAATATTTTTAAAAAAAATTTACAACTCTATTCAAATAATTAAAACAAAAAAAAACGTTGGTTTAACACATGGGTACTTCAAATACAATTCGCGAATTTGAATGCAAAACTAATTTTTTTAAATATCATAAATTAGGCGATTATTCGTCACAGTGACATTCTATCACGATAGTAGACATTACTTATTACAGATAGTGTCGGAGTCAACAAGATTGGACATCACATCGGCAAACAGACACCTTCCAGCGCCCGCGGAGGTCAGGAGTCAGGACTCCAGCCGAAATCTCGCGCTATAATCGCTTCAGATGGCACGTACGCTTGCTAAATAAATGTACGAGCGAATGCTGTGAAGCTGATTTAAATTTAACTTCAATAAAACGTCACGATTTTTAAATTTAAAAAATAAATTAAATTTTATCTAAGTTGTTGCGATTTTTGTATAGACATACTTACTTTTGATTGAAAAATGTTAAAATGATAAAAAAAAACGTTACATGTATTACGTCTGCACAGGATATGCTTAATTGCTGGATCTCTGACTTTTTTAATATTGTAAAAATATATATGCAACAAGTATATACTTTTTAGGTATATCTGCATATATTTTATTGATTGTATGTTAACATTAGTGTCCGATTCTTCGTGTTCGGCTCTTGCCATAACCTTCGGCCGAAGCCGAATCTTAGAACAAATATTCAATAAATGCAAATTCTACACTGTTACTTAATTTTCTGCGCTATGGTGTTGATAATAATTGTAAATATATCCATTCAATACATAAATTGCAGTTTTACAGAAATGATAAGCTGAATTTTATTTCAATCGTGATAGATCGTGCGTTTTCGGCACTTTTCGAGGTTTTCGAGATTCGGCTTCGGCCAAACCTTCGGCAGATTTTAGCCGAAGGTGTATTTTTCGGCCGAAGGTGACCGAAGCCGAAGCATCGGTAGGACTTTAGTGAATATATGTAATTTCACTATATTACCGCCATTACATACTAGCTGTATAACGCATAATGTTAGGTTTGATTCTACACGTGACAACAAGTTTAACAATCGAAATTCACTTCAAGTGTAAAGCATTCGTGCAACACATTTCCACAGGATGCCAGTCGTTTAATATTTTTACATTTTCCAAAATGTACTAATAATATTAGTGTATTATGGTGAGTGAGTAATCTCAGCAAGAATTTCTTTAACAGCGCTTTGTACACGGTACACGAATACAATATTATATTTAAAACAGGACTAACTAGCTAGTCTCATTCCTTTATTACATAATGCTAAATATTTCAGAAAGATTAATTAATTTACCAAGGGCGCAAAAATAAATATCTTTAGGAAAAACATTCAAAGGTATAAAAATTTAAACAATTATTCCAAAAAATATCGAAAATGATTATTAAATTTGTTTTGCTCTTTTGTAAAAAATAATTTCGTTTCTTACCTCATCAACGACTTAATAATAGTGGGTTTCATAATTATTGTATAACGGTTTTAGTCTTTGAAAACGACGAAGGAAAACTTCGTCTGCAGGACTCTTGTGTCTGAGATACGCCCAAGTCAGCAATGAAAGGTTAAACGTGAAAAACATTTCCATATACAAAATATTAGCGATTGCAAAAAACGGCTGTCCAATTTAATAATTTAATTTATATTCTCTTATTTCATATTAAATGTATTTTTATTCCGAAAAAATTACGAATGCCGTAGGACACACTAGCATATGGTTATAATCTTCGTTTTCGATAACAATATCAGTAGAATGTATGAATAACTAATAGGATTTTAATACAAATTAAATGCATCGATTAGAAAGATATACATACAGAAAAACTCAATTTATCGAAAAAATATTTTAGCTGCCACCGGGATTTGAATCAGGATATCTTCCTATCCGGGGAAGTGCGATAGCCAATTACACTACGCCAGCCTCGTAAATAGTCGACAAGTTTTCGAACTGCAGCAGCTATTTCAAATTGATACATCTTACATTTCGCTCATTTAAAAGATATCACCTTTTTTATTGCGAATACCTTTGAGAAATATTAGAGATTTTTCAATTTCATTTTATGAGGTCTTTGGATATATTTTAATACAACTTATATATATTTTAAAGAGAACAAAATTTGTGATGTAATTTTTTTAGAACATATTTCTATGATATTTTAATGCAAATTAAATTAATAAATTAGAATAGGTATTTAATAGGATTTTGTTATTTAGAATAGGTATTTACAATAGTGGATACGACACGCGTTGTAAGTGATATTCCCGTCAGCAGAAGCTTAACAAGGATTTAATTCGATAAATGAAAATAATTTTAGACTAACTAGCTTGTTGGTCTAGTGGTTAAGACGCCGGTCTAGTGATCTAGTGGTCGCACCTCGTTCCAGAAGACCAGAAAGTTTTTAAATAATATTTTATTATGGTATTTTGACAGTGAAAACTTAACTAACATAATAAATATTTAACATGTAATACTATTTATGAAAGTCCACAGAATTTTTTAGGTATATAAGTATGTTTAGGTGCAGAAGGTAAATAAAAAGAAAAAAGGTTGGAGATAGGGTGGGGAGGTTGCAACTATTGTTGCGGTAAAGGAATAGCAAGATGTGTTTATAGGTAGAATGATGGGCCAAAATTGAGATTGTGGGACTTCATAAGAAGTTTCTGTAAATTTCACATCATGGTATTTGCATGACCTGTGAATGAATGAATTTTGTATGTTCTACTTCTAGGAATATGGAAGAGTGCGGACTGCCGGGTCGACCTGGATGGCATGTGGAGAGATATTAATTCTAATTGGCAGAGACAGTCAATATGGCCTTGCAGTAGTTTGAAGAAAAGTATTTGGTCAGCACGTGTTCTTCTTTTTCGATATTCTAGGGTTTTCATATTGCGGTTAGTCCTATTTTCATAGTGCAAGCGTTTACCATGGTTTTAAAATAGTAAAAATATTGATGTAACATGTATTCCGTGTACACAGCTCCATTTAAAAAAAAGTAATTTTTGTAAAGTTCAATATATTCATTCAAAATAATCAGGAAAATATCAGACCCAAATGCGAGGTTTGATAATAAAACAATATTTTCGTATTTTTTTTTTTTTTGAAAACTCAAAAAATATCACACAAGTAAAATATATATTCTATAATAATTTGAATCTCAAGAAAAGAAACACACAACTTATTAGAACACATGTTATCCAACGTTAATTTTTTTAGATTAAATCCATAAATTTGTATACACACATTTTGAATTTTAATGTTACAATATATCATGTTAAATCTTTTAATCGTTCAAAAAATGATAACACAACATAATTTTGGAACCGTATTGACACTTAAAACCGGAATGTTCTAATGTAGGTAATGAAGATTCTGTATTTTGAAATGAACCTTGAATTTTATAATGATATTTATGCATCAATTAGAATATTTACGAGTAGAAAAAAAAAATCATGTAACAATAATAATAATATATATTATATGTAATCATGGTATTTTCTAATAATCGTTAATAAACAATAGATTAAAAAGTTTCAACATGAGGCGTAATATGGCTGATTTGTTGTTTTCGTATAAGATTATTAATAATCTGGTCGACAGCACACTGATCTCTAAATTAGAGCTTCACGCAAGTAGCAGATCATTAAGGAAGCAAGAAACATTCAGACTAGATGCCTACCACAGCAATATTGCTTTCTATTATCTGTTTCCATGAATGTGTAGATTAGATTGTATAATGACGTTAATAACACAGTAAACGAATTAAGACATATTTTCAAATACATTACTAAGATACAAACATTTTTAAACTACCCTTTTTTTGAACGTATGTTTGTATATGTTGGTACTAAATATTATTTTATAATTATTTCTATGTTATTATATATTATATTAACTTTCATGTATTTTGCTTTGTAATTTTTTCAGATATATACCGTAACATTAATTAATTAATTTAAAAAAAAATTATACTGTAGTCAACCATTAATTTTCACCACATATGCTTAATAATTAGACATACAGTCGTCTAACCTACACCGATACACTTACACCTATAATTTTTATTGAAAAATTCAAAACACATAATTAAAAAAATTATAGATGAAAAACATGTTTTTCAACTTTTTGGCACGTTATCGTGAGTCTACATAATTACTTTACAAGATATAAATTACATGTCTTAAATGATACACATCTTAAGTGCAATTACCTTACTCTGTGCTCGAATTCAGAAAATTGCATGTATCATAATAATTAACATATGGATATATATTAAAAATGTACTCTTAACAATTAAATATTTTGTAATGTTTTCGTAAATATGGAATGGCAAACCTGGTTAATGATCCCATTATATTGACATATTAGTGCATTGAGTCTTGTCATTCTGTCCTAAACTATGTCCATAAGACGTACGTTTCGCGTAGTTCTATAATTATTTATTAATTTTCTTTAATACTAGCGAACGTAGTTTAATAAGTACATCTAGTAATTAAATATTTAGAATGATTGCCAACTGGCTTGTTGTGAAGAATGTCAAGGAGGCTTACGAGTTTTATTATACTAATAAATAATTACAATGTATAGTAAACTGCCTAGCTAAAAAGAACAATCCAGCAAAACAAAAACTAAATAATTCAATTTTATTTATTACATGCTATAAAATGAAGTGCTTAATTGAATCCTTTCGTTAGTAACCACAGAATTGTTTTTATATGAACATTATTACGTGTACAATGGTGCAGAGGATTAGGCATGAAATTTTGAAAGGATAAAATATTTTACACTTATTTGTATTTGTTTGAGTTGTCTGTCAGTCTGTCCGAAGTTTGATTCACTGTCACTGATTTTGAATTTGGTAATGTGAAATTGTCGATTGGGGTAAATCGTTGCTTAACATAAGTCCTCACAACAATATTAACGAAGTTATAGACAATGCACGAAAGTCCTCACAACAATATTAACGAAGTTATAGACAATGCACGAAAGTCCTCACAACAATATTAACGAAGTTATAGACAATGCACGAATGTAATGCACGAAAGTCCTCACAACAATATTAACGAGGTTATAGACAATGCACGAATGTAATGCACGAAAGTCCTCACAACAATATTAACGAGGTTATAGACAATGCACGAATGTACGTATGTGTTCACACTGTATAATAGATATTATTTAATTATCTAAAAAAAAAAAAACTTTTAGAAAAATTAATCAATTAATAAAATAAAACACAACTGTGTTTACTTTGCGCTATAACACTCTAATTAAAAATTCAAATTAAAACTTATCGATGCACGATTGAACGAACACTTTAAGGGGATAAAGAACTTCAGCATTAACGCAGAGATGGCAAATCACGCAAAATCAGAGGGTCATCGTTTCGCCCGTGACAACGTAGAAGTACTTATACATATACCGGTCTTCTGCTGCCACCGCACTCCAGCATTTCATCTTCAAACTTCTTTATATTTGTAGTCCGAATATGATGTGGGCATCCGATTGACCTTATTACTGAATGTAAGAATAACTGGCATTTCTCTACTTGCCCTAGTCGGGTTTGCTGAAAAGCAGATTTATTTCTGAGGTCGGTGAGAGACATAACATTTTAGTACGCCGATGAGTCTAAAAAGCAAAAACGAGAAGGATGGCACGATGTTTAGAAATTCATATTTTAGAGGTAAACGAGGTAGGTTACAAAAGTAAATGGTATTTTTTCAAACCTGACGGGCTGCAGGAAAACCGTGACTTTAATGGCTGGATTGAGAAGAGAAGGACCTGGAACTATTAGTGTCCAAAATCAGCGGAATACGTCCTATAACAGGGAGGAATGGAAGAACCTACTAAAGGCATCTATAAGGTTATCTGTAGGGTATTATGAATTACGCTCACACTTACGAGCGTTATCAACCATCACATCTCTGCGTCCCACCGTCGTCAGCTCAGGGAAGAGATACTTAATATTATGAGATGTGTTGCGCCGTCTACTTCTAGTGCCAAGTGAGCGGCCGTCGAACTATTTGATTACGTCACGGAGCATCCCACCCCCTTACTTATTTTACAGTGCGTGTTGCAATATTCAGTCAGTAAGTTGGATGTTCATTGTGTCGATCAATCGCACGCCGTGCACAATTTATAAATAAAGTGTGTTGATACCCCATAGACCAAAAGAAAAAACACAAAATTACTCGAAGGAAGCAGCAAGAAGAGAAGGAGATAACACGTGATTTAGGCCCGAAACCCTACGCGCAGGCCAACGTGCCGGGAGTCTACACGAAGTTGTTCGCCTACATCTCTTAGATACGGCCGTAATCAGATCGGCCCGATAACCAATAAATAATTAAAAAACTGTCAATATTTATATGAAACAAAATTTAGTTTATGCTAATTTAATTAATTAATTTTACAAATACAAAATATGAACGTCGAAACAAATAATTGTAATATCCTTGCATTCATGTTTTTACCATTGAGTTAACCATTACCATTTAACCGTTAAATAAGAGAAATCAAGCCAAATGATTTTGTAAATTCAATTGAAACATCAAAGTTTAGGGTTAAATCATCAAACTCTAATTTGCGTGGTTTATACCATAAATTCATTTGAAATGTGTTCATGAGATGAAATCATTATTAATGTTCTAATTATTTATCTCACTAATAATGGTTTCAACTCATGGACGTAGTCCAAATTAATTTATAGGGAAACATGACAATACATCGTTGTAAGTCAAACATTTTTATTTGAATAAATCAATGCACAAACTGTACTTTTTGTACTTTATTTATATCCTTACATTCAGTCCTGGTCTTGGCACACGACTCTTAACTCTCGTTTCGTTCACTTCTATACATTTTCTCATGCTCGCGCCTCGCTTGTTGAAGCTTTTGGAGAACGTTTTTCAATACATGCGGTTTGTCTCATCACGCCAGGTAGGACCGTCCTCTATTATTTCAACATTGACGTTGTTATAATAATTGTATTATAAAATAAAATCATACTTTTTGCATCATTTAATCTAGAAAAGTAATCCTTCGTGACTATATTATATTTACCCGGTTTGGTTCACTCGGTCAAATGGTGACAGAAGGGTAAAATAAATGCAAATTTGCAAAAACAGGAAAATAATTGACAATATATTGTACATAAATAATAATATTGCAAATGCAATATTCTTATCCACGCTCGATAGTTCATTAGAATGCTGATCTCTTAATATACGCAAACCAAGTTTACACTAATTAATACAAAATTATCTCGGTTTAAGCATTAATGCCCTTCATACTTCTCCGGTTCATGGCAGGAAAACATGTCGAGCGCATGAACGAGAACGAATCGTTTCACCGAATCGTCCGTGCGTGTGACCCGATGAGATGCGACACGCCGAGTCTCGTGTCTCTCTAGGATAGTATCAAAATGAATCAGTGAAAACATCGAGTCTTGCCAAGCACTGAGGGCACTACAGTGTGCTCCCCGGATGAATTATTCCGATCCGATCAGCTAGGTGGTCCCCCGCGGAGACTTTCGCGACAGAGCTCGGCTCGGCTCGCTCACTCGCGACGCGCCCGGGTGATGACAAGATCCGATGACTAATGCGTGTCCGCCGGCTGCTGTCATATCACACACCATCACCACCACGCAGGCGGGGCACTGCGAACTAATAACACTCCCTCGGGAGATTAAACTAATCCTTTATAATAATTACACTAATCTACAGAAGCTAATTCGTTCTCACATAGATGCGTCACAATGGTATTGCACTATCCGCAATTTAATAAGAAAATGCATGAATTAATACTAATTCAAGGTAGCAAAAAATATATTATCGTCGGCCATCTATCAAAGAAGCGTATCTCTAATTTCTTGATTTTACAGCAGACGATATATGTATTAACAAATTGTGTGAAATTTTTCACTGTTGAAAAATGATAAAATAATCAAACCGATTTCTATGGATAACTATTTCTCATTACTGTCATTTGTAAGAATGACGCGTCGAAATAAGAGTGGTTAGGTCAAAATGTTTTTATGTTGTATTACTTCATTGGAATACAATTCAGATATGCCTGTTTGAACGGATTATGAATACATATATGTTTGGGCAATGTGACCTCAGTCATAACTCCATTTTAACAAAAAACCAAATACGCCTTTTTGAAAGATGGCCGATGAAATGAGAAAGATTTGACACGAATAAATGTTGATAAAAATTAGGAAAACACTCTAAAATCCATCGAAATGCGCTGGAATAAAATTACAAAGTAAACTTATCATTGTCGACCTTTAACCGGTTTAAATTTTCTGCAGTGTATAATGCGCATTACATCTGTCTACCTTCCTTTTGTTTTAGACACTTTTTGAACCGCAATTTCAGAAACATTTTGAACTTTTTGAATTGCGTGCTTATTTATTTTACTCTTAATCCCATTTGTAATGATATTTCGTTTTTATACAGAGATAATATTCAAAAATAATCAACCTATCTATCTATATATTATATTAATATATAAAGAAGATGTTTGTTTATTAAACAAATCTACAGTTTTATTCTGAGCTTGATGAAATTTTGCACACTTGACAACATCAAACCAAGAGAAGGGTCACTGTCTACATGAGATTCAAAAAAATCACTCCCATCCCCCTTCCCAACCCTTAAACTAGAATATTGGTACTTTTTGATGAAATTTTGCACATTAGACGATCAAAATTACTGTCTAGATGAGATTTCGAAAAACCTTCCCCACCCCTTAAAGCCGAATTTTGGTACTTGAAGAAATTTTGGACACACGATGTTCAAAATAAGAGGAAAATTACTGTGAACATCTGATATCGAAAAATAAAAACTTCCATCCCCCAAAATGAAACCTCTTCACTCTGCTAACGTAGGGTACTTCAGCTAGTATTAAATAAATATTGCTGAATAGTCAGTTCTATAAATTATAAACAATCAACTTATTTTTAATATTTATTGCGTTAACTTCGTGGTTAGACATAATATAATTATAATGTAAATTAATTTACATAAATAAATAAATAACTTGGCAACTTAGACCGATACAACAAAGTGGTTAATACAAAGTAATGCGTTTAAATTAATAGGCAATTATCTCCGCGGAACGTTTATAATTAAATAAACAATATGCAACATTTCAAATGACAAGAGTTAATAATATAAACACGTATCGATCTGCTTATAAATATTCTTCACGCTTTTAATAAATAATAATTAGACTAGCAATACAGTGCAATATTGAATAACAATTATGCAGACTATAAGTAAGCAAAACGCGCATTACGGACCAACGTCCGTACCGGCAAATGGCTAAAATGAAAGAGTTAATTTTAGCTCAATATTGGTAATAATTAACCTTGAAAGTGAAAACAAACCTTGAAACGCAAACGACTTCAGGCAACTTAAGTAATACATCAAAGTTGAATGAGGCCGATTCATATGTATGAATATCACGTGACTGTCTTTTGTATTTGATCAAGGTATACTCACACCCTTGACCATGTCTTTGTTGCCTGTCAATGGTATATTTCAACTCTCATCTTCTTTCCCTTAACTCGCCACATTTAATCTATATAATAGCAAATATCTTGAACGACAATGGTATTAACTTGTCATGTAATATTCCTTATTCTATAATATTGTTGTACTTCTTTCTATAAAATAATGTTTTAACTTGATTAATGGCACAAATCACTCTTGAATAAAATTAAAGAAGAATAAGGTATACCTATAAGAATCGAAGAATAAGAAGTAGTAGAATCGAATTATGGGGTTATAAAACGAAATATTACTATTATGCTCTCGTCTCACTGCATTATGAATTTTAATAAAACTAAACTGTTTACAAATTTTGACCCAAAATCTATTATTTTACATCTGGAATCGAGGCTTTGGAGTTTAGACTTTGGTTCTGAATTGTGTTGGTTCGCTGGTTCTTCAGGGTCGCATTAACCCGGCATAGGGTTAGCCGAGGAAGTAAATTCCGAATTTTGTAAATAACATTTCGAAAAATGTTTTAAAATGTAAAATATTTTCATTCGACTGCATGCCAGAAATACATCACAAAAATATCACAGAACTACATATGTTCTGAAAATGCAACATCACAACAAAAGTGTTCTTCATACTGTTATATTTCCTGAATCATACGTTGCATGTGAACGATCTACGTAGCAATTGATAGAGGAGGTCCGAAAGTTGCGTATCCCGCCGCTAGATCGCTCATAGTTGCGCAAACGACCGCTAGAATGCTCGCATTTTATATATTATCAAACGTAATTTACTTCATATTTGTCTCTCGTTCGCAGTTTGAAAGATAGAGTTACGAAATTGAATCCATCATTTTGGATAACACTGTATAATGCATTCTAATGATCTAGTGGTCGGGGGCTCCGCACCGCGTTCCAGGAGACCAGCAAGTTAGTCCTTATTTCATAGCACAAGCGTTTAGCTTAATTTGAAAATAGTAAGAATATTGATGTGACACGTGTTCCGTATACGCAACTCTATATTTTTATAAAAAAAAAATCTTTATAAGCTTCGTATTCCTGCGTTGTGGGTATAAAAATGGGCAAAAATATTTAAACCGTCAGCGGACGACCTTACACGAGTCTGCTCAAGAAATGTACTCAAGACGTAAGACCAGATAATACCAGACGAGAAATTGAAAAACGCAACGAGACGTTAAGCCCACATTCCGAAGAGAAAAGCACTGGTGTAAGATTTAGGAATATCAAACAAAACAAATATAAAGCTTAGGTCCATAATTCGGTATCAGTGGACCGATATTCCACTGCATCAAAGCTCCATTTCGTCATGAAGTGCACGTTCCAATTTATGTATTCATCGTTAACTAAACAGAACGAAATCTGTGGGCTGCCTACCTACGCGCTCGTGTTGGACTCGGGGTTTCGCATGGCTGAAAAACAAAATTGATTTCATAGAAATGGTAAACTTAAATTAATAATTTTACACAATAATTGGTTGACCGAAAAAACATTAAAAACGTTCTCGAAAGTGAGAATATCTCATTTTAAAAAAATATTTAGGTAATAAACTGAGTTACGTAATATTGTAATTATTGATCAGTAAATAAATATATTACAAAATATTAGTTCTATTCATATAAAACATATAAAATAGATAACTCTTGTCCCGAGGGGTAGACAGACCTTGCCTCCACGGAAATTGACAGGAAATGCATATTACGTTTACTGACTTAATTCCCTGTGATAGTAAATAGAAGCAATTCATATACAAACACGTAAGTTTTTATACTTCTTTCTTTTCATAAATCATAAAACTTTTTAATACATGATGTACAAAATCCAAAAATTAATCGTACTCTCTACGTTATTAGTTGTAAAAATAAAAATATTCGTAAATTGATTACTAAAAGGGGGGTTTAAAAAAACATTACAATTAATACGAATTAAATGTATTAATTAAAAAGATATACATATAAAATCAATTTAATCGAAAAGTATTGTTATTGCTACCGGGATTTGAACCTGGAACTTTTCCAATCCGGGAAACGTACATTAACCGATTATGCTATACCAACACAGTGGATTGGCGACAAAATTTTCATTTTACGCTTTTCAAATTAATACATCTATCGTTCCATTATAAAATATAAGTTCGAAAATTTGGCGTCAATCCACCGTTGGTATTGCCTTAATTGGTTAATGCACGATCCCCGGATTGGAAGTGTTCCAGATTGTTAGATTTTGATATTAAAAAAAGGGGGGGGGGGACTGCGGAGGAAATACCCGTTGCTTAGTAATTGGCATTTCTGGTCTCTCATATTGATTTTATACATTATATTTTTATTCTATGTTAATTTTTTTCCAATTATTAAATACTTATTTATACATCGGTAGGTATTATATATACATATTTAATAAATTATTCTCATTTTGAAAACTAGCATTTATATTACTTTTTATTATATTACACCACATTAAATAACAATTACTTTTTAAGGAGAACACATTCTTATAGGGAAGTTGTAATTATTCTGAACGCAGGTCTGTGATATTTTTCGATAAAACTGATTATATATGTATATCTTTCTAATTGATACATTTAATTAGTATTTAAAAACAATTACTTTACCTGTCTCCAATACATTCTAGCGAGACAGGCACAGATAGTTAAAATTGAATTATTAGAATTTGTTTACATATAAAAATATATTATTGTCAATACCAAACGTCAACATTAAATATAAAATTATTGACCCTTATAGCATTGACATAAAATGATATGAATATTGGCTGCTATTGGAATTTAAAAACCTTTACTAATTCCAAAGACGGGTAATCAGCTGTATTACATGTTTTGAGCCACTTATTTATTTTTTATTTTGTGTGCGGGGTAAAATTTTCACAAAAACAAACTCCGATACGTTTATCCTTTTTTGTTAGGAATTTATGCGCGTATATATGTTATTTTATTTTGAACCATCGATACGGCTGATACGGCGCTATGTGTTTAGTGCATCAATATTGCACGATACGATAGTTCACATAAATGCATTTGTCAACTAGCATTTCCTTGCGCGGCGCGGCTAATCTATATTAATCTGACGCGTGTTTCCTTACTCTCGTTAGTCACATGTCATCATAGCCATCGCTGCGTGCATACCTGTGCACCAGGCACTGGGCACGGGATTCAGTCCGCGACGAGAGAAATAAACAACAATATATATATATACACATTATATGTTCTAAATAATGTTTTACCTTAGTGAACAGATGGTCGATATGTTAGATACTCTTCACATATCGGTTGTGTGATCACTGTTTTATGACATCATAATACACGTAATAATAAATTAACAAAAAAGTAGCACCTAAATACGAGAAGTATTCATAATTCGTCAATTCTAGCATAAATGAGTAAATAAAAATCTAAATTAAAACGGCAAATTACAAACAAATTAAATTCTTTAACTCTCTAGGAATGCAATGTATAATAAATGTATTTTTAAGAAACAATCAGTACAATAATAACTGCCATAATACGTGATGTATAAAAATAAGACCAGTGAACTTTCTTCGGAGTTGAACAAAGAAGAGTATCGTACAAATTAAAAAGTACATCAAAATAAACATTATAAACTAAAAATAATATATATTAATAAACTGATTTAAGTGGAAAGTTTATTGCCAGTAAGAAAAAATACCAAAGCAGCGTTTCTTCCTATCAAAACTAATGGAATCGTATAACGCTCGTACAATAAGGCAATTCAAGAAGACCTATTTAATGAGAGAATGAAATTCTTAATACATATAAACTTTAGACATTTCAGATATCTGTATTTTTATATTGATGATGACTCGTGGATTAGCTCGTGCAATTATGATATAGATGACGATATATCCTTATACTGAATTGGAAGCTTCGCGCGATGACGAGCGGAGAGCGGACGAGCACAAGCAGCGGAAGGCTCGTGCAGTTGAACCGGCGCGGGCGGTGGTTGCCTCCACCGAGGCGGGCAATTACTGCAGCCTGTTGCCGGGGATTACGCTTATAATTGAGCACAAGTCACTCTTTGATGTCTTCCGGTGCAATTTAAAACAATCGTATTATTAAAAAATAACGTGTAAGAAAATTAGATATTTATTTTATATTCTCAGACGCACCGTACCCAACACACTAAAAAACGGGAGTGCACTATTTAAATGTACACTAGCAGATAAGCAATCGTTGACAGCTAAGCACTGCGGATAGCTATTGTAGCCGCTGCGCGACCACGATTTCCGTAGGATCTATATTCCAATGTACAAATCCCTTATTATACAGGTGAATATTATGTTCCAGGCCGATTTTGTTTGGCCGCCATTTTGATTTAGCAGACATTCGTCAGTACGCATTTGGTAGTCGTAGAGAGCAGTTGATTACAATTGATTATGGAGCATCTAACACCTCAACAACGTGTTAAAGTCATTAAAACATTTCATCTAATTAATTATATATATTTTTTAAATCATCACGAGCGACGAAGCTCATTTCGACTAGGCGCGTTTTGTTAATAATAAAAATAGCCGTTATTGAGTCACTGGAAATCCTCAATTGATACACCACCGACCTTTATACCCACGCAGAGTTACTGCATGGTTTACTGCAAAGTTTCTTTCGGGATGCAAGAGGCAATGCTTTAAGCAGTAATCGCTATCGTCACATGTTGGAAAACTTCTTGATGACCGAAATGGGTCGATTGGGCCTGCAGCACATGTAGTTTCAATAGGACGATGCCACCTCATACACAGCCCGAGCTACGCTTGAAATTTCGCGAGAAAAACAACATCGGCCTGGAACATATTGTTGCGTATTGCTTTAACAATGCACCAAGTAGTGTAAACAAAATATTAGTATAATTATACATACTATATACATGTGTACACCTAGAGCTATAAATTGATATGATTATCTTCAGAATGTTATTAAAAGCATGAACTTAAAGATATGAAATAATATATATAGGTAATTTTTTTTACTTAAAATCATAAGTGAATAATAATCATCTTAACCAATGACATCTTTTATATAATGCGGAAAGATTTTAAATGTATATTAATATACATTATTATTTTTTGCTAATCTGTACTGCCTTCTAGCGGATTTCTAAAAAAAATACACTAACGATGGAGGATGCAACGAAGCGCAATTATATTATTAGATTTAACTAAACACAGTGTGTAAGTGTATATAATATTTTTCGTATACAAATTACACGCGAGTCTCAAAGCGCTCGCGTAGGAATGTTGAATGTACGATGTTACAGCTGGAATATTGAGCAGATTATAGATTACTATATGACAGTTGCCGCGTGACTCTCACCAAAAGAGGTCCAAAAACTACAGTAACGTGAAAGGGGCATGGAATGATGTATACTGAGCACCGCACGAAGAAACAGGGGAAAAGAGAACAGAACAAAATAATGGAAAAGGGCAATATCGCTCGGAGGGCGGATAATCCTTTGACAAACGCAGTCATCCAGCGGTACGCGAGAGGAATTAAAAGGAAATTAATTATATTACTTGTAAAAAAACAATAAAGAAACTGAAGGGACAAAATAAAGTAAAACGATACGATATACAAGATTTCATTGCAACAATGAATTAAACTAATATATTTGGACGTTGACGTAAGACACATTTGGCCTCAATTCTCATAAGCCGCTGGATAAATGAGAATATTTTTAATGACAGATATTGCATCGGCGGATTTATATTAAACCACCGGCATTCTCATATTGTTTATGAAGCATAAAATACGCATTTCATTCGTTACATTGCCGATTATGCGGCGTCCGAAGAAATTAGTGTGGAAATACCGCCATCGGTAATAAATAATTAATCATATTACTTAATTAATATTCAACGTGTTTCAAGTAGGTCGATCGAAGAATAATAAAAATATATTTTTTAAATCTTCAACAAACTACGATACAGTCCATTACTTTGGTGTAAAGAAGTAAAAATAAGCTAATTCAACTGGACAAAACTAAAGAAATTTACAAATTGAAGGTGCTTTCCAAAACAACTCCGAAAAAAAAACTTCATTCATGACAGCCTCGTCATCATTCACTGGAAGTGATCAGCTCCAGAAGGATAAGTTTAGTGAAGAGGAATATAATAGAGAACCTTTTTACCTTTGTGTTGAGAGAAAGTGTAATAGTTTTAAATAAAAACACAATGTTTGCAATATTAATTAAATGTATTAATTAAAAAAATATACATATAAAATCAATTTTATCGAAAAATATTGTTGCTGCGCCACCGGGATTCGAACCTGGATCTCTTTCCAAATCGGGGAAGGTGCATTATTCAACGATGCTACAGCGACATTATTTTTGATGACAAATTTTCGAACCTATGTTACCTTTTTCAAATTAATACATTTATCGTTCCATTATTTTAATAGTTGTATCAATGTGTCCAAAATTTAATAAAAATGAATTGTTAATTCTAGTGTCTGCGTAAAAATAAAGTAGATGGCTCTTTCAAATAATGGAACGACGAATGTATTAATTTGAAGAGACATTTTTTACACAAGATAATCTCTTTCTGCCTACACCTCTGCTACCTTGCGAATTGTAAAATATACTATTTCTCATTGTGGATGTGTCAGAAGTATACAGCTTTTCTTGATAGTTATTTGTTCTCTTGACTTATTTATGCGTCTTAATACATCTTCAATAGTGGCCTTATACTGGTATGGTAATGTTTTTCTTATTTTCTCCCCCAGAGTACAATACCATTGGTCCTTAAAATTGTTTTATGTGCGCATAAAAGTTTGGTCTTCTGAAATAAGGCTCGAACCCCCGACCAGGCGAGTGTTTTAACCACTAGACCAACAAATACATCAATTAACGTACAATCAATGGCAATAGAAGCAATGAATAAAGATTTTTTATATTTTCAGGTGACAGAATTGCAAATGTTAGGACAGTGAACCATTAGCAGAAAAGCAAGTATTTTTGAAGTGCTTTTTTTAAAAAAAATAAAGGTGCCGGAACTCAAAACCAGAGCGCCAATTTCGAATCCATCTATATTTCATCTGGTTCATAAAAACATCATATTTTATCATTTATGCGAATTGTATAAATATGGATTGTAATTATGTACGTGCAAACATTGTTTCATCTAATTGCTTTTGAAACATTGAAAATACCGTAAAAAAAACGGTGTCGGAACGACGGTTCCACCGCGTTACATGACAAAAAAGCACTGGGTGGCAGTATTACAAATGTTGGACAAGGACATGTATGAGCCAGTAGCAGAGTCAATGCTAAAGTTTCTAATTTCAATATTTGTACGTTTAACAATTGAAGGTACCCAATAATACGTGATAACCGGCCCGGTCTGGTCTGCTCTGCTGGCTGGCGCTAGTTTGGTGAAATATTTACGAAAATGAAACAATAAAAATACATCCAATTTTATTATTAATACGCACGACAACAAAGATAAACAAAAGAACAAGATCAAAGAGAATGTAATCCATAATAGGTAAATAAAAAGGCAAGTTTGGGTGAAAAACGGACAGGAAATAGAGAATTCTGCGAAAACAAACCGAAATCTTGAATGTAATTGTATTAATTAGTAGAGGCACGAAATTTCTAATTCGACCAGAAAACAAACCCAATTTTCATTCAATTCGACTAAGTCTTCCCTTGCAGTACAGTATACAGTATACCATACCTACGAAAAGTTAACGCGTATAGAATACACCATCGCCCGAGATGAAGTAGCTCGGATGAAGAACTCTCAACTAAACTTAATAATATGAATTAACAACAGAGGAACTTTTTTCATTCAAAAATACTAGATTAATATCAATGCCGGCCGAGACTTTAGATTTCTAGCAGTGTTATTATTTTAATTATAAAAAATTAACTATTTTTCAGAAATTAAAAAGTCACGAAAATGTGTTTTGATGTTCTTGCTGCCACTCTTCTTCTTATTCCTTCAAAATACTCAAATTTATTTTTAATATGGTCATTAATAACTCTGATAGATAGTCCTAGTATGATCGGTTGAGAAATTAGAACCAACAATTAACAATGGAGGAGATTAACAAGATATTCAAAATTATCGCACAAGTACAGAAGCGCATGCATTCTAAGGTTAACGAAGTCTCATCACGTGACACGCGATGAGATGCGTAAGTATGTACAATATTACACGCCCAAATGACTATTAACCACGTTTAATACTAATAAATAATATTTCCAGGTTAGTTTGAATGGATGAAATCTCTGTAGTAATAGAGCATTCTAGGCAAAGGGGAGAAATAGTCTAAATTGCTTTTCTAATACTAGGTGTGAAATAGGGTAAAAGATCTCGTTGATCCGACAAGAATATTTAAGTCTGTTTGTGAAAATATATTCTGTAAAGAGTTAAATATTTCATCTATATTTTAAAGAGAACACATTATTATTGTGAAGTTGTAGTTTTTTCAGAACATAGTTCTGTGATATTTTAATACAAATTAAATGCATCAATTAAAAAGATATAGGTACATACATATAAAATCAAAATGTAATAAAATGAAACTGAAAAATCTATGGCGTCTCCTAGCGTATATTACTCGAAGGTATTCCGCAATAAAATGGGATAGCTTTAAAAAAAAATTAAATAATAGATTTATCAATTTGAAATAGCTGCAACATATAAATTCGAAAATGTATCGTCAATTTACTAAGCTGACATGGTATAACTGATAGATAGGAAGAGTTTCTGGTTCAGATCCCGGAGGCAACTAAAACATTTTTTCGATTAATTCATTTTATCTGTATGCATATCTTTCAAATTCATGCATTTAAATATTAAATAATTCATCGATTGGAACATCCATTTCTATTTATATTAATGAAAAATTAGCCATCTGTTCGGCTGAATTAATTTGCTCAGACATATCGGAAATTTCTTTGGGGTTTTAAGCTATATATTATCATCGTGATGCTACGATATCGGGAGGCTGAGTAGCGAAGAAATATGTCGCGCAAGTCAAAAAAAAAAATCGTGCGCGAAATACATTCAATTCGATATGCCGACTCAACTACAAGAGGTAAATCACAGATAGGTCAATAGATATCTCGCAAATAAATTTTAATAATTTTCTGTACCGTGGAAAAACCGAGATTTATGTTAATTTATGATAAAGCGTAAATAACTGTATTTTAATATAAACATTAACATATATTGTGTCAAATAATTAACCAAATAAAAACTTATTTCAGTTGCAGTTGAAAAGATTCGTCAATCAAAGTGGGAAGCATTGAAGCGATGGCAGAACAAAGTTTCCTACAGAAAGTATAATGAAGCCCTAAGTTTAGTTTACAAAGACTTCAAATAAGTTTTAAAACAAAGAAAATATGTTTTTTTTTTGTTAAAACAATACCATTTTCTGTTTAAAAAATACGTATTTAAAAATAAAACACTTGTTTTTTTATTCTACTCGTTTAATTTACTTGAGACGCGTTTCGTCTTGTAAGGGCATTACTAATCTAACAATTTAACCCCTACTAGATATAAATAGAAGTTGTTGAGTTAAATTGTCTCATTTCAAATAAATTAAGAGAGTAGAATAAAAAAAACAAGTGTTTTATTTTCACAAATGTGATTATGGAGTTTTACAAACTTACCGCGTAAACAGTAAATATTAATCAAACAGTACGTACATTCATTATAAGTTCAATTAATTGTATTTTGATAATATATAATTTAATTTTTCAAATAAATATTACAGGGGCTTTAAAAATAGTAGTTGAAATTCAAGCTGCATTTTGTAATGCAATGCAATACCTCTACAAGCATAGTTCAAATACATGTATGTATGATTTGACTGCTATTTTAGGGTGTTTTTTTAGTAATATTTAGTATATATCTACAAATTACATGCAATAGTAAGAATTCGGTCGACGTTAAATTATGTCGAATCTAATACTATTGAAAATCAGATCAAACTGAGATCATCTGTAGATATCGGTACGATATATTACATATTTATTCATAACAAAATACCTTGATATAAGTTCTCTATACTGTAGAGATAGATATATTATATACTCGATTTTTCGAAGTTCCCAGGAGTTGTCACCCACTTCCGCCAATGTCGCATACAATCTACCTGTTAAATCTGATGCGAAATGTCTTATTTTATAAGATTAATGTTATTTACATGAACCATAGCGACCAAGGCAGATTGTTAAGTTAAGATTGATTTAGACATTTTTCACGGCTCATTCCACATTAATGTTGCTCTATAACATAATTTATGTCACAATATAATGCGCATTTCGTTGTTGGCCGTAACTAAATGAGATAAGAAACCAAAGTATAAAAAGACACGAACTGATGTTTGTGTATACATATTACAATAGATAAAACAACTTATTATTACAAAGATACTATATTGTTTGATTGGAAAGCAAATGACAATAAAGTCAAAACGTAATGAAATATAATATATTATTATTCTACCATTCTAGCTCTCTAGCGCTCTAGTTCATTAATTGCGGTTCGTCACCAGTCCTTTAGTGTCCTTCCGCCAAGTATAATCTGTGTATAGGTGTTGCGGGACGTCCGGTACGCCGGGCTCCTACTAGCGCGTATGAGAATACAGAGAAATATTCAGGTATATTGTTTACATACCTAATTCTAAATATGAAAAAAAAAAAAAGGAATGTCGGGAGCACCAAGCGCAGCGCGTGGATTCTAGAGATAGCTCTACGGAAAAAAATGATATGGACGACAATCAAAAATATACGTCAATAACGTAGTCATGTGACGGTAGGCGAGCTAAAACGGGTCGTGACCAATGTTCCCCCTAAGCTGTGCGGGTGTGCGCGCGCGTACATGATTTGGCACCATAGCGCACACACAAAAAATATAGCGCGCACACAATTTTTAACAAGACTTCTTTATTGTTGTTGGCGACCATGTCGCAGAATATTGATTTATTCAGTATAAGATCACCAACATTTTGGACATGGTACTATTTTGTAAGGATACACAGCCAAGATAACCTCTTTCTACCTACTACTCTTCTGTCTTCTATCTTCATCTGCATAATGAGTTGTAAAGATAATATTTTTCATTACGGAGGATGTGAAGCTCTTCTTAATAATATTTACGCGTACATTAGTACATAGTCATGATACAATAGTAGATAATGTGATGAACCTTATACTGGTATGATTTTCTCCCCCAGCAGACAAATAATAACACGGGTCCTTAAAATTGCACAAAATATATTTGACGCGCACACCGTGATTCGAAATTAGAGGGAACATCGGTCGTGAGTAATATCTAAAAATTTAAAAACTAGCAAAAGCAACAAAAAATATGAAAATAAGAAACCACCTCACCGTGTCTTTTCATAACCTGTTTGTGTATAGCGAGACATTTCGAAAATATATATCAAAGCAATACGAGACCATTATTTTCGAGACGGACATTAGAATACGTACACCCGAAAACCATTCGTATACTTTACATGTGAAGAAATGAGTTATTAGGCAGATTGCGCCAACAATAGCGTGCGGCTTGTGGTGGGCCAGTCCGCAGCACCCGCCTTAGAAAAACCAATCTACTTTTTATATGTGACTTTAGAGTTAGCACTCGGAAGGTTACTTGACCTTACTGAGGCTCCGCGATCCTGATGGCGAATATGGCGGGGTGTATTGAATTTACAGCGAGCTGGCACCAGGGAGACTCGGCGCCCAATACTGACAGATTATGCCGATATTGAGAGTAACATTATTTATTATACTGTATTTTATATTTTTACATATTCCCGCAGATAAATATCACAAATGTATATGTAGATTTAGATCTCGGTAGAATATTCATTCCCGGCGTTAATAAATGGATGAAGATTATTTTGGGTTTGAATAATTCGTCGTAAAACAAGGTGGCATACAAATATTAGGACCCAAATTTGTGTGACGAAATTGAGAGAATCGAAGTCCCGTATAATTAACTGACAATAACTAATACATTAATACACAGGCCAACTGTCACTATCTCGTGCCAAAATCAAACAAAACTTTTGCACAAAGATTCCATTTATTTCTAGCACCAAAAATATAAATATAAACAGTTTGCATATTTTTCAGAAAAGGAGAGAAATTATGCCTAGGAACTTTTTAAAGTCCAAACTTTAGTTTAAAACTGCTACAACAGTACCTATACGAATTTTACTTTTCGTTGTAGTTGTGTTACCTACCTTATTTAACAGATCTTTTTTTCACTCATTTCACATTACCTTACTTTATATTTACACTTACTCTTTTATTATTATTATAAATTGAACATTGCATTTACTTTCAGTTTTACATTTATATATATTTTTATACATTTAAAAAATACATTCTATTTACTACTATACCGGAATATCACCGTCTGCTATAATACAGTAAAATACTAGTGTAGCAGGCAGGGCACCAAAACAAAGTTTTATCTTATTATAACAATGTACTATGACTCAAAAAAATTATTATTATTTATAATGAATTAATTTTAGTAAATTACGACCTTCTATTTGTTTAAATTTCAATAAAACTCAATTGTGTCAAATTGATTTGAAAACTAAAAATCAACATAGGTACGTAAATGTATAAATACAAGAATACAGAAAGTTGATAATAGAATGTAGTTAAGTGGTTAGCAAATTTTTCGGGGTTACGTTTCAGTGGCCATCAACAGTGATGGCAGTGGTAGCTACAACAAAATCCGACACAATAATATATTGGTTTTATTGATTTGCTTTTCTCTAGGTGCCTATATTGAATTACATATACATTATTTTTGTTAACATGTTTTTTTCCTTATATGTTATTATTATATACACGTAATGTATTTATTATACTCTCCTTAATAATGTGTATGTCATAAACAATGTTCCCCTAAGCTGTGAACGCATTCGATCTGTCATCATAGCGCGCGCACAAATTTCAACAAGACTTATTTTCTTTCTCATCTTCTTATTAATACTTTTGTATATATATAAAAAACAATAAATAGCAATAATATGATATTTTTTTATTATTTCTCCCTAGCGCACAAATTATAGCATTGGACATTAAAATTGCACGAAAAAATTTAATTCAGTGATCCAAAATGAGGTGGTGGAGTAATATTTTTTTTATTTATAAAAAAAATCTCATTTACAAAACTGAATTTATTTTTTCAAAATCTTGAAATATCGCAGAGTTATAGATGTTCAAAGATGCGTGTTTTAAAAACGATCAGTTTATACCACACGAGAGATGTGACGTCAGATCTTTCGAGTCCAAAAGTCAGTACTCGACACTAGTACCTACTAATATTGTTAGTACTGGCAGGTACGTACGAGAGATGTGACATCACACGGCGGATATTGATAATCCGAGCGTTTTTAATAAGCCTATCTTTGAACGACAATATCTCCGAAAGTATTGCACTTTTTGAAAAAATTCAAAATGCACGGTACATACTACAAAAGCTCATTTCTGACATGCTCCACTACCTCATTGAATGTACAACTTGGAAGCTGCCGGATTATAGGCATCTGCCTAGTTCGGTCACGTACTATATATAACTTGATATACAATCGATGTGTGTGTGGTGTATGAATCGGATGGTAGTGTACTCACCCCGCATTTTCGGCGGCGACAATGGACATGTGTGCTGGCGCATCGGGCCCCGCGGCGCCGCTCCGCGCGCGCCCCTCCGCCGCCGTGGCGCGGGCGCCCCCTAGCAGCGCGACACTACAACACACAACCATCAAACACAATCAGCCAACTTCCACCGCACGCTTAGCGCATCAGCCTCCTTCTGTTCTGTACTGCTCTTCTGTCACTCTCGTCCCGCAGTCAAACATGGCGATCAGCGCGTTAGGGCAGTGATCTTCAAAAATATATCAAAATAAACTAATTTTGGTGACACCAAATATACCGTCCGCATGTACATATTAGATGTGATTTGATTATTATTCCCGCCTAGAGAGGGATTTAAAACAATAACAGAAAAATTTCAGCTGAACGTACCGAGTAAAGTGCAATTCTAAATATGACACATACATATTCGATATCTCAAGACGTGACTTTATTATAAATTTACAGCAACAAACGATTCGGCCAATTTTAGCAACCTGTTCGCGCGAACCTTAAAACGGGGAGGGGAGACAGACATCACTGCCAATATTTTCAAGTCATTTACAATTTTTTACTTAATTATATACTTAATTTTAGACAAAAATAAACGTTACGCGTAAAAAAATCTGTCTACTTTATCACAGATACGAGTCTGGCAAAACAGCCAGGGCAATGCGAAATTACTAATCAGAAGCGGTAGTTACTATTTGACTCATTACATTATATTAATTACAATAATGTCCTTACTACATGCGATTGAATTTCCCAATCAAAATACACGTATTGTGTACCGACAAATATGATATATTAATGTGCAGCTGAGTGTGACTGGCTACACGTGCCTGGGATGTGCCGACCGCACCGACCTTCAAACATCCTCGGATGAAGTTATTCAAAGATGATTAGTAGCCCGACCATCCAAAATATTCCGCAGCTAAACAATGCGCCCAGCCGAGTGGGACTCGGTGATGATCCCCACCCACTGCCAAATCGGGCCGAATCAAAAATATTGCCATTTGCCACGGTATTCGTCTATTTTATTTGCTCGTGACAATAGACAAAATATACATTTCAAATAAGAATTAATAATCTGTTGCGTATCATCTGCTACAAAAAAAGAAACCCCGCTTATGTATAACTATATAACATTACAGGCCACATTATACCGGTAGGTGCAGGTTTGTTTGTGTCTATGTTTCATAGTTAAAGACGATAGATACAGCATAATAAAAATATAAGTATAAGATGGGTCAAAAATCATTTTAACATTTTACAAAAATATAATTGATTTATTACAATAATTCTATATAGCATGGAGATTTTTTTTACCTGTACATGAAAAATTAACATCTTGTAAATGACTTTCATTTTTGTCTTTTTGCAAATGCGAGCTTTATACAGGTGTAACAGCGGACGTAGTTCACAATATGTTATGGGGAACATTTTCAACTCGTAATTTAGTCAGGTGGTATCCATTCGTAAAATATTGTGGGCTAGGTCTGTTACACCCTGAATACAGGTAAGAAAATATTCATGATGTATATAATATCAGATAAAAGATAATTTAAAAATAATAATAATACATTAAGTTTATTTTTAAAAACTTTTTTCGTTTATAGGTTAAAAATAAAAATCCAAGATACCATGTATCATATAAATAAATAAAGTTATTTAATAAAATGGTAAAATGACTTTTGGCCCAACCTGTATATACGTTTCAAAGAAAATGTGTTATTGCAATTACTAGAACCTAATACGCTCTTGTATTATAATGTTTAACGAATCGAGTCTAGCAATCCACGGCCTTAATCACAGGGCTCTTGCGCCAGCGAAACTTGGAAGTAGCAATTGACATTCACCTAGTGACCAAGTGGTCGAAACCTCGTCCCGGGAGACTCAAGTCAGTTCTTTTTTTATAACACAAACGCTTTGCTTAATTCTAATTATAGTAATAATATTTATATATTTATTTCGTACACTCGTGTCTATTTAAAAAATACGAGGACGACTCAAAAATTATCTACACTTTCGCCATAACACACCTTAAATGTTGTCAATCTGCCTTCTTAGAGTTGGTACGACTGCGGTCACGTGTGCGAAATTTGATCCCGATCGCATCATTTGCCTTCTGACTATTACAGTGTAAACATGTCTGCTCCGCTAGCAGTTTCTAGCTGCACCGAGGAGGAACAACGAGCAGAGATCCAATTTCTCTGGTTGGAGGTTGTAAAAGGGGCTGAAATTCATCGTAGAATTTTTGTAGATCGAGAAGTTTAAAAGTGGCCGGACGAGTGTGACGCACGAAGAGGGAGCAGGACGCACGACAACCTCCACCACGGACGACAAGATTCATCAAGCTCGAGAGATGGTTCTAGCGAATAGGTGAGTTACAATCGGTGAGGCAGCGTCTTCTTTAAACATCAGTCATGGTTCTGCCCATGAAATATACATTGTGTATAATAATTTTAAAATTCTTTTATGTAAAAAAATTGTAGAGCGAAAAATGTTAATAATTTTTGATTTTCCCTCATATATTTATTTTGATGTCCCGGATACATTATATTATACATTACCGAGGAGTTTAAAGAAACTGTAACTTCGGGAACGATACACTCTCAGAGATATCTATCTAGAGGAAGGTGAAATCACGGGGACTTCAGTGAGCGTTTTTGTACAAATGTCAAAGAAGCGAAATAAATCAGGATATAAAAAAATGTGTTTGTTCTACCGAGTATTGCCTATTCTTTTGCGAAGAATATTGAATGTACTAGTCAGTAGTCAGTAGTCAGTAGCCACACGTGCCAGTCTGTATTGTGCGGTGCGCTCAGTATTTTGGGCACACGGTTCAGCGACTCCCTTATCTGGGATCATCGGGAGACCAGTGCGCATCCTGAAGGCCAGCGACGATTTCAGAGAACACTGTGCTGCGGCGGAGACGCATTAGCAGGCAGAGCTCGCCCGGCACATAGCTAAGCCTAATTTTGTTCACTCGCCGCTCCGGATGCGCCATCAGCATCGCCACTCGTCGCGGACAGCGGCAGACATGACACAGAAATTGAGATGACTAGGAAAAGTACACTACCCAGGATAAACCAAATATAAAAAGATTTAATTTGTATAAGGATATACCTCAAATCATTCCAATATATCCGCTTAGCACATCCATCCATCCATAAAGGCGCAACAGCCGGGCAGGGCCTTGGCCGGCTAATGGTAACGCGAAAAGTTCCGGGTTCGTATCCCAGTAGCAACCAAATATCTTTCTAATTGATTTATTTATTTTGTTTTAAATATCACAGAACAGTGTTCTGAAATTGTAACTTCATCTAATACTATCATTAGAAAACCATTCAATTAAGCTGCACAATACTCGGTCTCAACAATTAAAATACTAATTAAATGTATTAATTAGTATTTAAAATACCCAGACCTATGTTCACAACAAGAATGTATTATCCTTAATAATTAAAACTGAGGTGTCAACTAACATATAAAAAATATTTAATTATTTGTATCATCTAAAAATATAATTATATGTAAATTTAAAACAATACCTCAAAAATAAACATTAATAATGAATGTATACAGTTGTAATTTTTATTACATATTTAATTATTATTCTGTTGGCTCCGGAGAATTTAAACCAACTAATACCGACAACCGCATGATAAATATCTGGTAAAGAGAGAAAATTACAAATTATTACTTGTGTTATTTAAATATAAAACATAAATTTAATTAATTAATGCCAGCCCCATAAATATATTCCGAGAATTCAATCTTTACGGTTATAATAAAAACTTAAGCACATCCATATATCTCGGTAAGTATTTGTACAGTTTTAACCAATTTACTTTTCTGCGATCGCAGTTTATGTGCAAAAAAAGTTACGTTAGGTTTAGAAAATATTTTAATATATCATTATTTTAGAAAAAAAAAATGCATTACTCAGTATTTGCAGCAAAACTGGTTTTCAAACTGCAACTTTTTTATAAAAGTTGAAAATGTTAATAATTCACTAAACAAGCAAATAAATAAAAAAGTTTACGCGCGTACAACGCAATAGGCATTATAATAATAATAAACACGTCAAATTATATTATTACAAAAATTATCAGAATATGTCAAATATTTATTTTTAATTGCAACATAAGTAAATAAAAAATGTGACACCTATAGAATTTAAAAATCCTGAAGGATGATCAAAAGTGATCTAGTAGATTGGATATTTCTTCACCTGTCACTAGATTCTGAGTAGCGAGGATTGTGATCCTGAGTAGGTTCTTCTTATTACCAAATTGCTCTATTAGCATATTGATCGTGCGCTCGTGTAGGTATCGGGCAAACCGCTCAACCCGTTATTCAGTAACAGAGGCGTAACTTTCTTTTATATGCTTTCTTTATTATGAATGGCCAACACTCGGGGCGTTCAAAGTGAGACGCTGTTACAGAGCATTGCCAAATTTTAATGAAATGTTTCAGATACTAGATAGACGTATAAAAATGTATAAACAGAAGATACTGAACGGTCGTAAAAACCTGAGAACATTTTTAAATACCTCCATTCTTCAGGATGAAATTGCAGAAATGATTCAATACATTCAGGAATAGGGATCGGTACTGTATCTTGAAATAAGTGTAAGATAAAAATACCGAAAACTAATGTTCTTGATGACTATGAAGAAGTCGGTAATTTTATCTACCTTGAATTTCTTGTATCAAGAAATGGAGGGTGCGAGGCCGAGGTTCGAAAGAAAATTGGTATGGCCAAGTTTGCTCTATCCAAAATTTGACTCCATCTCAAGGAACGTAACACAAATCACTCTTGAAGGGTGGATTGCCTGTTTAAAAGAAGAAAGAAGAAACGTAAATCCAATTGATTAAAGCCCTGGTCTTCTCTATAGCTCTGTAGAAACCCTGACCTCCGAGAAGGAAATAAAAGAACATGCTTTCTGTTAGTGCATTCTGTATCGCTCTCCCTGGAATTGTACAAGCGTGAAAAATACGAACAAAAATTTCATGTCACATTAAACAGCGACATAGATAAGGAAAGAAACCATAGAGTGCGATATGACCATGAAACACAGGAGACTCACAGACCTGACTCACAGACGCCACATCCTGAAAGTCATAGATATAGACGGGGAAGCGTAATATATACATATATATTGATGCTCGATGCTGTGTTGGCGTCGTACGCTGTGTACGTATACCGTAGTCTACGAGACTCGTACTAAAGGCTCTCCACAACATGCAGGGAAAAAATTCTTTCGTACTTTAGGCATATTGTTAGAAGAGATGGAGATAGCCTGGAGAAATTAATGATCACTACGAATGTACAAGGATGGACAGAGAGGGGTCAATCTCCAACAAAATGGAAAGACCAAGTCCGAGACAAGAGTCTCACTACACGTTGCACTAAACAAGGACCGGGCAGTTCACGCTGTAGAAGCAGAATAAACGACCACATTGCTCAGTCACGAGCACATCGGCTGAAAGAACATTGCTATTCTATGAATAATATAGAGAAAAAGATTTCTCCCATACTTTAGGCATATTGCCAAAAGAAATGGAGAAAGGCTGAGAAGCTAGTGGTCACTAGAAATGTGAAAGGACTAACAACTAACAAAATAACGACTCTGCAAACGATAATAGATTGTGTTGTGGGTTATTTTACCGTTGGTCAATTTCAGTCGTAGTCAACGTATCGGGATACATTTCAATGACCATTATTTATAAGCGTGAAAGCGAACAAAAATATTTGACAGTGCAAACGTTGTTCCGAACAACGCCCATGATTCAGAGGATTGGAGAAGATACTGTAGTTCACGCAGTAGGTATTAAGCGTATTACCTAATAGTGGCTGACCAGAGAAAAACGACAATTGAGGGGTTCAAAAGAAAAACGTGCACTATCATATTAATGAAAATAGAGCGTGACGTGTTTGAAAATGATTATCTGGTAATAGTGGCAGTTTGCTTGTATGATTCAGAAACATTTTATCAAAAGTATATCAATTTTATATATGGCTCTGGCTATAAAATCAGTTTCAAACACGTTCATCATCAATTAGATGATGGCGGTTTTGCTTTCGAACCAATCAATTTATGATGCGTGTACACGAATGAGACATGTCTCGAAAGTAACGTAAAGAATAGTAGAGTTTAGCGCCTAAAAAGCTGTCATACGTTGTAAATTACATTTCGTGTCTAGAATAGAATGACCAACACAAACCTTTACCATCAAATCTCCGAAATCAAAGTCTCATCCATGTGCACGCACCATTAGACATAAGCTCATCTATTTGAAGAAATTTTAAAAATTTCATCATAATTGCCTTTTTATTTATCTTCTGCGAACAGTTTAATATACTAGTAAACGTTATCCACTGGGAATTTCAAAGCTAAATATTCATCGGAATTCGAATCCGTAGAGCACAAAGACCTCATCAAATCAGAGTAGATGCAGGTAGTTCAATGCGACAGACTATTTGTTTGTGAAAACGTGTTGTGAACAAATTTTAGAACAGTTCTCCCGTGCGAATTATTGTCAACAAGTTGTGATGAGATAGCCGATTGCTTTTCTGCTAGTGATAATAATTGTGATACAAGTGTTACGAGACATTTTATTTCGATTTAGATGTTTAAAAGCAAAACCACTACTTTGCAATTGACATAAAACATATCAATTTTAATTTTAAATATCCGCCATGACTAGAAAACCATTCCCAAATATGTTTATCTCAGTTTCGTAAATAATAAAATGACGGTTTTGTTTTTAAACCCCTGATATGTGTTCGTCCACGGTTCAGAAGTCTCATCACCGGAATGTATTAAGAGCGGTGCACTGCGATAGTAAACTCCATAAATGGTGGTCAAGAGTCACCCTCGTGCGTGCAATCAATCATCCGGAGCACCGAGCAATTCAAACCTGTCCGATGCATTTTGAACGATCTGCATCCACTCGGTAATGAGAATATATGATGACAAAAATCATCACCGGAAAATAATATTAATAGGAAGATAAAAAGGCAGAGAGCGCAGACGGCACAGGACAAAATGCTCCAAACTTTTTTTTTTTACTAATCTTAAATTATGTATTTAGATTATTTTGTGTATTTCTCTTTGGCTAATATTTATTGGGTCGATATTTTTAATCAGTATTTTAAAGAGGTGGTGAAGATTTATAATAAAATATTAGTACGTAAAAACAACCAGACCTAACCAATAAAATGTATCGACTAAAAGGTAATCTTCTTCTTTACCGTACGCTCATTACTGAGCGCCGCGGTCCCTTGAAATATCTGAAACTTGTTTTTATGTATTTCTATTCCAATTTTACTGCTCTTTACTTCTACACTACGGAGTAGCTCAGCCATTTCATCCTCGTCTTTGACCATTAGCGTTGTATCATCTGCGAATCTTATAACTTTCTACAGCGATACCGTCTTTCCACCAGTCTAGTATATTCCCCATTAAGTAATGCTGCAATTTTATTATCTATACTAACCGAAATCTCAAGTTTATTGCCAATTCCATTTGACACTGGTGCGAAATTGTTCGCTCGTATAGGGTACACATACTTATAGAATAGTTATCTCTATTCTTTGAATCCAGTACAAAAGTACACATTATAATCTCTTTTGGATCTCAATTTGTGAAAAAACAAAATAAATAAATATATAAATAAATGAGTATGTTTATTTTTGAGGTGGAGGGGGGGGGGGCACGTCAGCAGAGTTAATATAGATTTTCAGAATTGTTGATACGCCGATAGTGGTAGGTATGGGTCAGTGATGGCGGTTATACCTACCATCAGAGTAACTTGTTAACTTATATTATTACCTAGTGTTGAATGTGAACTGGGTATGATATATTTTAGTGGAATGGTTGAATAAGATTATGCGCTATGACGAGAGCATACGTCAGTCGCGCATTTCTCTTACGTCACCGGATCAGCGCGCACCGCGCACCGGTGAAAGTGGGCGACCGTGCCGGCCGACAGTCGACAAGCCGCCGAAATGTACGGACAATGATGACATCCATTTCGCAACTCGGACGCGGCCGCTCGCGGATTCGGTCGTCCCGAGCGGAGCCTCTGCTCGGCAACCGGCGGAGAGAGTCGGCGGATGTGACGTGTTTCTGTTTCATCTCACATCTATATAATATCCCAACGTTCTTCTGTATGTCGCGCGTAGTAAAATTTGAAAGTAAACCGACACATTACATTGGAGTCAAGTATTAACTTCCTTTGAAATAAACGAGAGGATATGTGACCTTTTTGTTGTCTAGATATATTTTTATATTTCTAAATACTAATTGGAAAACAGTAATATTTCCGAAACTCATATTATGTAAGTAATTTAATCACATGCATTTAAGATTTTTTTTAGAAATTTCCTTCTGTTAATAAAGATCGTTTTACAAAGTTAAACCGTCAAACTGTTTTTAAGAAGAACACATCGTGAAGTTGCACTTTTTCAGAGCATAGTTAAGCGGTACTTTAATACTCTACTATACCTACTCGCGTAACGCGTTTCCCTGGATATGAAAAGGTCCAGGTTCGAATCCCGGTAGCAACTAAAATATTTTCTCGATAAATTGTTTTTTTCTGTATATCTTTCTAATTGATTCATTTGATTTGTATTCAAATTATTTTCACTTACAAAGAATTTAATTACTTTAAATTTGTGACATTTTTTTTATTACGAAACCATCCTACGTATCTTTCACTTTCGTCCTAGGATGGGTTTTTTAAGGGTATCCGAGTCGTCTAATCGACTTGACAACTATGCTGTGAAATTATTCGAAATCAATGCGTCCACTGCCGCGGTATAAGAACACAAACAGAATAGAAGATAATTGGAATACATTTAAATAAATTTGTCAAAAATCTCAACCATGGGAATACATAATTTATATCTTAAATATGGGAAGATCACAAAAAACATCTACTTACTTAAAAAAGTGTATTTAACCTTGTGTAGTACGGATGTAGGAGACACCTGTGCCACTGACACGGACATAATATACACGCGTGTAAATATTGACAATACTAAACACAAAACGGTCTCCCGGGACGAGGCTCGAACGCCGACCGTCCGATCACCGGGCGAGTCAAGTCAACCGAGTCAACCGAGTACAGCCAATTAAACAAAGTGTTGTATTCTTAGATAACAAAACACTTTTAATGAATTAATGCGTAAATCAACGTTGGTCGACATTCAATTACACGATCAACTCGCTGTATCATCGCTGATTTTTGGACCCGTCCATCGTAAAGGCCCGCGCTCACGGAAGGACATACGATGAGATCATCTCCGAGATTTAGTTAAGATACATTTCAATACTATGTACACGTGTTGAGATTTTGATTTGTCAACTCAAACCGATATATACGACGTTCAATCTGACGGCGAGATTTGACACGTGCACACAAACGTCACCTAAAACCACCATCGATTCATTCAACTCTGTATTCTGAAAACCTAGCGCATTTTATATTAATTAAAACGTATAATAACAAACATTTCATTTATTTACTTTTAACTGCCGCTTGTGACTCAATTGACGAACAACAATGACATTTGACGTTTGACGTAAGGCGCGACACGGTGAATCACTGAGACGTGGTGTGTACACAAGGACTACGAAATTTCATGGGAGCAAAATCCTTATCTCAGAAATTGTCTAGAGTCAAAACCGCTTCCGTGGGCGCGGGCCATAGCACTATTTCACTAATTTCACCGGGAATTGGACACGTAACAATGAACAAAAGTGAAAATGTTTGTAACAAACATTAAAAGACATGCATCAAAATTGAAAATTAAATAACATTTCAAACATTAATAAAATTAACGATACTGTTATAGGTTTTCACGATCGTGAAATGAAATCACTAATTTCTTCCAGTTTTTTTGTTATGTTTATTCTGTTGCGAAGGATTTGGATTTTTTTTGAATAGCATACACTGAATACATGTCACATTAAGATTCTTACTAATTGGTAACTTGGTCTTCTGGAACGAGGCTCGAACCTCCGACCATTTGCCGAACCTTACCGCTAGATCGCATATTGGTTTCGACAAAATACCTAGAATAAATTCTATCATACAGATGTTTGCATTTCTTTAAGCCGTGCATCCAATGCGTGGTAACGACATGTTGCAGAATTTCAACAATGACTTTATTCTATTTTTATATTTATCTATTGAATGAATGCTACATTTTTATATGGTAGATGGCATTTTACTTTTTGGTCTGTATACATAATTAAAAAGGTAGATTTATATTTAAAAAATGTGATAGAAAATTTCCAATTTACTAATTTAAATATGAGATGGCGATTTTAAATATTTGTTGTTTTATTACGTTTACGAAACAAAATTAATTTTCCATTGCATTTTAACATGCTTGCGGGCAAAATAACTTAATAATACCACACAAAATGTAGCTAATTTCAAAATAATGTTGTCTCGTATTATATATTATAGCAGATTTCATGCCAGTGATATTTTATGAATAAATTGAAATGATTCGTGAATACAGTGTTTATGCAAAACATGGGAATAAACAGATGTTTGTTTGTTGTTTCGATTAAATAAATAGTGAATATTATCATTAAGTCCTCCGTAGAACTGCCAGCTCTGTTGGGTAAATAAATCCAGCGTTGGACCAAAAATATATTATTCACAGACGAGTATTATTTGCTCTGGGGGAAATATCCTGAACATATTTCCTTCGAGCGAGAGAGTGAGAGAGCGAGCACGTGGATATACCACACGTATTTGTTTTACTGAAACCTATTAAATTGTATGTTTGAGACCTGTCAAAATAAATTAACCGCCGATTTGATGTACCCATATACGACTAGCAGAAAAACCTGGCGTTGTCTGTACAATGGACACTAAAGTTCATTCAACAGCCAGCGACCCCGCCATAGTTTTAGCTCGCTGAATTCAATGATTTGAGTTATCGTTCTTCACATAATATATTTTCGAAATAACTTTTTATTCTTCATGTGCCGACTTCTACCAATTTGCAGTATGTTAATTTATTCAGCGCAAGGTGTATAAGATAACGGGCAAGAAAAACTTTCTGAAGTTACGCAGCCAAGACGACGTCTTTCTACCTACACCTCTGATCTTCCATCTTCCCCTGATGACTTCCACTAGATCATATTTCTCATTGCGGGGAATGTGTCAGAAGTATGCAAGTTTATTTTGTTTAGTGATTATTATTATTTAACTTTTTAATCGAAAAAATTGTTTTTATTTCTATCTTCACATTATACTTTACTATGTCTTTGTAGTACTATGGATTAGGGTCATTAACGACCTGTTAATAATCTGTCACCTTAATCCTCAGCATACCGTGATGGAAAATACTCGTGTGCGGCCATAATGTCAACTTGTGTTACCGTGAGAAATGCGTAATTCTAAAGCATTTTAAATGAGAAAAAATGCTTTTAATGACTATAAAATAATTGTTATCATACTTGCATTATAAACATTGAGTATTAAAAGTGATAAACGTGACAACATAACGGAGCATTCATCATATGCAATCTAATGACGCGGGCGTCAGCTCCAGCGGCAAGTACCGATCTGTATACATGCATGGCTATGGAGGGGTTTAAAAAAAAATCACCACGTAAAATATAATTTGTCCATCTCTTTGACCCGCTCGGCCCAAAAACCAATCCGTTTATTCGACTCATAAAAAGTAAGGAAGCACTTGAAAATGTGTTCTTGGGGAACGCTAGAAAAAGTTACCATTTTCGGTCAATACGTACGCTGTGCGATGCGATCATAACACTTATATGATCTGATAAGTAGTCGAGCGTGGCACCGCGCGCACGCACTGCACTTCTCGGAGAGCTCGTGCTGCGATGATTTGAAGCGGTTAAAACGAGATGCACGTATCGCAAAGCCGTAACGGCGTGATCTGCGATAACCTTCGCGACATCAATACGATCACTTACCGATACTGCATCGGTGAATGAGACTAAATCTCCGCAACTTTTTAAAATAATTGAAAAATACAATTTCACAAAATCTCACCGAAATTTAATGACATCGTTATTTCACATTTATTAACATAGAATTTAATTTAAAAACATACCCAGGATAAGTCTCATGTCCAACCTGCTAGGGTTACATACAATCAACTTTCCAAGAGTTGCGTGCCGGAACGTCATATACCTACATTAGTTTTGATAACATATCAAATCCGAATGTAGGTACTTAGCAAAATTTTATACAATGTTAAGTGAAAATTTTAAAACATTAAAATAATTAAGGAAGGTATGCGAATGCGACCAGTAATCGTATGTTATAAAATTTTTACAAAAATTATATTTTCAATATGATTTTTTGTATTATCTTGATTGACAAAATGTGCTTACCAATGCGCTCACTAATTTAATATTTTAATTTAATGATACATTTCATAAGAATGGGAAATGTATAGAATGTAGAAAATCTATATACATATATAGGACTTGCCTGTTCTCTATACAATCCTACACCCTTTGACCGATCTAATCCAAATTTTCACACGATACAAATGTGTTTTATATCGAATGCGATCCGTTCCAAATTTATCAAATCTTAGTTTGCATTATAGTGTGCGCATAAAAAATCTTGTGTGTAATTTTAAGGACCAATGATTATTAATATTATTTGTGCCCTGGGGGAGAAAATAAGAAAAACCATTACCATAGCCAGTATTAGGCTATTAGTATGGCCTGGGTTGACCACATTACTAAAGAAGATGTAATGAGACGCGTCAGTAAGTCAAGATAGCTAATAACAACTATCAAAGAAAGCTTGTGTAAACTCAGAAAGTGATTCAATTCTCCAAAATGTTGATAATCTTAGACAGAATAAATCAACATACTACAACCTGGTCGCCACAACCTTCGATAGAAGACAGTATATGAAGAAGTCTTCTTAAAAATGATGCGCGTGCGCGCACATCCGCACACCTCAGAGGGAACATTGGTCCCACCCCCACCCCCACTCGCGGCCGTCGCACCATTCCCCGACTGGACCAACTTTTGCATCAAAATAAAAAATGATTATTTAAAAACCAACAACTCATCTGTTCCGTACAGGAAACAAGAATGTAAACAAGGGTGGTTCGCCGATCTCAGCTTCTCTCAACCGGCGATGATAATGATGATTATGAGGTGGAAAGAAATGAAACACAAAAGATGTTCAATATAGGCACACTACGGCGGCAAACTCGAAAATGGCTTCCCCCGCCTGCAGAATACCCTATTTTTATTCAGATACATGCAATACATACATTTATATCATATTTTTCCCACCATATTTCAGGTAGGTACATAGCGACAGGCCGCCGCTGTGACGTTTTACTAAGAATTATAGTCTTGTTTTCTCGAAATCTATCCCACGAGTTTTTCGACATTACACCTTTAAATTATTGATACGTGTTTTATCATATCAATTAATTGGCGCCTCCTCGGCGAATAATTCTATGTGATACACCATCTATAAATTTTAAATTATTATTAAATATGATTCCCAGGAAACGCCGGGCACGCACCGCTAGTAACAATATTACGTAAAATGAATAAATTGTTTTTAAACTATTAAACAAAACATTTTCCCTTTCAGTACTTTGGGCATAATAAAACGCATAAAATTAAAATAATAGAATCATGCGAATATCGTATCAATCAAAGGTAAAACCTTCGGTTTGTATTCGACATCGCGTGTAATTTCCGTGAAATTATAAGAAAAGCTTACCGGTACGCCGAGATCGGCGATACTGGAAAACCGTTCATAAACGTTCCGGGCGTAAAAATATCACAAGAACATAATGAAAATGACAAGCGCCGCCCGCCGCCCGCCGTACTGTACTACGGGTACTGTCGCACGAATGTCCGAAATCCACGGTCTGTGACTTATTTGGTGGCGCGGCGCTTCACAGGCGGCAGCGAATCTGAGAGGAAAATTAATGCCCAATTCAATATGAATACAAAAAATTAATGCTGAATTCATGATCACATTTCGGAACAATGAGTGCGAGTCCAAATCGTGGCGTGTAAACCGTTTTTAGCGCAGACAAGGAAAGAACGCGGGCCAAAACGTCGAATCTATTCTGTGTTCTTTTTTATGAATTTATGTGAATTAAAACAGTTTTATAGGCGGCCCCGATAGCCAATAGAGCCCGGGAATAGGGAATCATCCCAAACCACGTTTATTGTGAAAAAAAAATGTCGATGCAATTATTACATATTTTGTATACTAATTTTTGAAATAATATTCTCACCCCTTATTAAACAAGCTACGTATAAATTACGTGTTTTACTAGCACACGATAGTGTTATCAATATACAATAATAATAGAGCTGCTTCTTATGGATAGGTATTTATTAATAATGTCCTGCCACCTCATTTTTTGTCATCCTATTAGTCGGCTTCCTTCAGCAAGTTAGTAACAACTATCCAAGACGGCGGAGATTAACACAGATTAAAATCAAATTTAATCAAAATAAAAAATGCAATTATTAATTTGAGTTGCATCTGATGAAGCGTGACAGCGCGACGATATAGTAAATACCTTAGTCAATCAACATTACGTCATCCGGCGACGAAGTGGAGTTGTAAACAGGTCTGGGCAAACATGGCTCAAAATGTTTCCATCTTTAAAATATGCACAACATCTTAAACAATAAATAGAATTTATTTGAGTTGTGATATATGGTAAACAAATTATATTTGGTAATTAATACATTGAATAAATGTTGATTCGTTCACACATACTACGAGCAGAGACGGTGCCGTCGGCAAAGAAATGCAAAGCGTAGCCGAGAATGATGTTTTACACTATTTCAAATACTATTAAAATACAATAGCCGTCCGCAGTGCCCAAGCACTAAGCTTATCTACTAGTATGAAATAGAATGTCTGTCTGTTCTTTGTGCATTCAAATGGTGTACGCCCTTTGACCGATCTAAACCTAATTTTGCATAATAACCCTGCACGAAATATGAGCCCTAATAATATATATGTGTATTATATTAAATAGTATCCACTTCAAATCTCGCTCGGTTGTACGCCCCCAGACATGTCACCCTCTTTCCGCTTGAAAAAAATTATGCATCATAATAAAATAAAAGGCTTTTTTGTTTTGTTTGGCAACATTCCATCTTTCTATTTTAAATTATGACTAAATCTGAATCCCAAGCAGCGCCTGGCTCGTACGGTTAGCGTCAGATAAAAAATAATTTGAAGTTGTTTTATCCCTAAATCACAAATCCTTTATCTCCTAATCGCCTACTTTGTAATATATTAATTCATAATTATGTAATATTTAATATCTATGTACTAACTTTACTAATCGCAACGTTAAAAGTTAATTTAATTAAAAATAAACATGGAGTTCTACAAACTACACACAATAACAATACATCGAAAATTGTTTTCTTTTTAGGAAATAATATAATAAATAAACAGATATATATATTTAATTCATGGCATATTTGTCCCTTTTTGTTCTTATATTTTACATCTCCAACCGTAAACTTCAAATTTTGATATTTTGCTTTTTCACTGTTTGCCGCCGGTGTACTGTTGAATTCTCAACACGGCATCGGTACGGACGTTCTCAAATTTTATTTCCATGTTTTCCTTCATTTTGCAACAATACCTCTTTAAACTTGTTATTTAATCTTTGCATTTATTATTTTATTTCGGTATGCATCTCATCGCACGCCCCGGCGCACATTTCCCACTGAACCGAACGGACACTGCACTGACTCTCGACAGCCGAGTGGGAAACGGCTCAACACACTCCCGCTACGCGATGGACAGGTGTTGAAGGACCTTTAGTCAATATCGCTGTACCAACATTTTCATTTGCAGGTGACAAATTGGCAGCTGTCAATGACACATCGGAAATATTTCGCAAATAAATGTTTCATTACATTGACGGTCAAATGTCATCTTCCTATAAATAAAAGGCAATGTGTGCATGTGTGAATGTCTCTTCGATAATTCCAAAAATGATGCATACAGAAACATTTCCGGGAGGAATTGCAGTGCGCATATTTTATTGGTAGAAACAGAAAATCAATCTGCCTATTTAATTTGGACAGCAACAATAAACAGGTGCCATTCGTTTTGATTCCTGCACATAAGGGAATTCGTGGAAATGAATGTGCTGATAAACTGGCCAAGGAGGCCACTCTTTCCGGAGTTTTCCCTCATCAATTCCATATCCCGATGTATGACAGACTTAATATGGTAAAAAAAACGTACCAACTCTATCTGGACTGCACAATGGATGGATCCAAATAATTATAAGGGTAATAATCGGTTTAAAATAATTCAATGATCTATTTCCCGCACCCCAATATCTGTAGAATGAGAATCGGGCATTGCCAGGTAGCCTCACATTTATTCAGATTGAACTTAATAGATTCCCCAATGTGTGAGTGTGGTGCCGAGGAGGAAACCCTTGACCATATCTTTTTTGCCTGTCTATTGCGGATCACATGTTTTTTTTACAGTAATCTCGTCAATGGTAATTTTCAACTCCCGGTTAACTCGTGTCATCTTCTTTCTCTTAACTCGCCACATTTAATCTATATAATAGCAAATTTTTTGAACGACAATGGTATTGACTTGTAATGTAATATTTCCTATTTTATAATACGAGTATTATGGTACTTTTTTCTATGGAATAAAGTTTTAACTTGATTAATGGTACAAATCACTCTTGAAAGGTGGATTGCCTATTTAAAAGAAGAAGAAACAGAAAATCTAAACATTAATTAAAATACCTATAAAGCAATGTTCCCTCCAAGTTTAGATGACGGTGTGCGCATTAAATTTTTTTTGTGTGATTATAAGGACCAATGATATTATTTGTGCCCTGGGGGAGAAAATAAGAAAAACCATTACCATAGCCAGTATTAGGTTACCGGTGTACTAATGAAGACGTAATAGTATGCATAAATAAGTCAAGATAACTAATAACTATCCAGGAAAGCTGCATACTTGGGACACATTCCCCGCAATGAAAATATTATATTTTACAACTCATTATGCAGCAGAGATAGAGAGATAGGTAGGTAGATGGCTGTGTAATCTCAGAAAGTGGTTCAATGTTCAAAATGTAGGTGATCTTATACAGTACAGGACAGTATATTATGAACATACTGCAACATGGTGGCCAACCTCTTGCGCCAACCAAGAAGTCTCGTTAAAAATTGTGCATTATATTGTATGATGCCACCCGCACAGCTTAGAAGGAACATTGCTAGAATATTGTATGAAACAGAGCTACAGAGAGAGAGAGAGATATAGAGACCAATTTTTTTAGTATTCGTACATAGGTTATCAGACAAATTGAATGTAATATTAATCAGACAGACTAAGAAACGTAGTCTTGGACTTTTGTGCTCAAATTAAACGTTGTAAATAATCTGTTATTATTTATTAATTGTTATTGCAGTTATTTTGTAATGGTAGATGATTATTTTAATTTTTCTAAATTTTGTACTATACAAATACAGGTTTCGAGAGGTGCAGTCCCTTACATCAACAGGTGTAAACTAAATTAAATAGTTGGGTAATGACCTATTCAGGCAGAAAGGATAAGTTGTAGTGTTTTTTTAATGAATTTACTTACTTACTTAAGGGACTGCACCTGTCGAAACTATAGTCGTGATGAAAATAATACTCAGCTATGTGTGCACAGTACAAAGTTTGATTTATAAAATATATATATTAGGTACTCTTATTATTTGTTTAATTATTCCAGAGAGGGCCTAGCATAAACAACCGGCAGTTTTGCAACGCTAGTCTCAATTAAAGGAACAAATCACCGAGCACGTCGGACCAACTAGTTTGCCTACGTCATCTCCCAGTTCGATCCTCACACGTGCACCTGCATAAAATGGTGGGCGACACTTCCATTTTCCTCGAAGCCTTCAACACATTATACAGGTGAAAAATTAATGTAAACGATCTGACGCGTTTATTGCTGCCTTCGCCGTACCGCGCGCTTCTCCTCGGGATAACTTAATACGCTCGAGAAAAAATAAGTTTTAAACCAATTTAGATACACAGAAAAAATCTATCTATCGAAAATATATAATCGTCACCGAAACTCGAACCCAGAGCCTTATTTACCCATTATTATTGATTAAGCTACAATGAAGTCGCCAAATTTCATCTGCGTACATTTTTATTTTATTTTATTTTAAATTAAACAGAGCATTAACAGTTTAAAGTATAACAAAAATATAGTCATTAAACATCTTAATATACGCATCACACGCATTTACTATAATGGGACTACCCACCGTAGCTTATAGACTACACTGGATATAAATTGTGCATGAAATATAATATGTATAAAAATGAGATGTTACAGTATACATCTGAACAAATTGCAATGCAAAATACATGAAAGCATAATACTGTATAATTATCGTGACCATACGTTCTGTTTTGAACCGACCATCCCGTATTTAGGTACCCTGTCCCGTTGTCCCCAAGCACAGCTTCCCGTCCCGTCAAAATGTCCCGTTTTCAGAAAGAGAGCAACACACGGTAACAATTGTTTTAATAATCCGATAGTAACGTCTAGTAGCGCGGCGATGACGGCATGCGCAATACGTCTCACACAGATTTAAGTCAGTCAGAGGCCTGCTAGCTCGGTCGCTCGCTCCTCGGTTGCTAGTAGGTACGCGTGGACAGCACGCGCATCTTTCTCGACGACAGATTATTTATTTTTGACCGACATGTGTTATTGTAATCAATTTAAATTTCTTGTCCGTGAACCCTTCATTTTAACAATGCCTAAATGCAAGTGCACTTTTAACTGTTAACTTACAAACTAAATACCCGTTTTATTTTATCTAGAGATTGATTTTTATCTATGTACCATTAAATAAATTCATTTAAAATTATTAATTCTCATGTTCTGAAAATCTTAATAAAACGTCACAAATAAAATAGGGTTTCATTCAAATGAACATAATTAATTACGTTAATGCTTTCTGTTAATAAAATGGGCTCTTGAGGTGAAGGTTTTTGAGAAACATTATACCTAATGGTAAAAGTACGCGGCACCCGTGCGCGTAACGGATAATCTCAATCCTCAAGGGCTTGGAAGTATGTCAAAGCTGCACTGGGAGCGATGGAGATATGGGTGCATTGTTCCTATAATGTCAGTCAGGCGGTGCGCCATGCAGGATCGAGAGATAAGCTGCCAGCGCGGGTTGCAGGTGTTTTCTCGATAAACGCGGATACCTCACTCGAGATCGGCACACATACACATGCCGACAAATAGTCATCACACACAATGTTCATATTTGCATTCAATTTTCTCACCGTTATTAATGACTAGGCATGACATGACATGAATTTAAATATTACCATGTGTAGAAGCAGAAGCTCCATTGCAGAGGGTCTCCCTTATCGGGGTACTTCTCACTCAGTTCACCGCTACTCCCCTGAGACATCTAATTGCGGCAGCCCGGATCCTCGATCACACTCTTTCAACAAGAATTCATATTATATTAAAGTGGCCCTAAACATAGCTTTAAAAATAGTCAGTTTGATTTTGACACTAGACTCTGATTTTATTACTATAAAGGAAAGTAAAATTTCACTAGCAGTCCAGATTCTTCTGTTGATTTAACATTCTCGATAATAACACGCTCTCAAATTAACTTTCAAACAAATTTGTATGTTAAATGTATTAATTAGAAAGATATACATATAAAATCAATTTTATCTAAAAATATTGTTGTTGCGCTAACGAGATTCGAACCTGGATCTCTTTCCAAAACGGGAAAGGTGCATTATCCAACTATGCTTCAGCGACAGTACTTTTGACGACAAATTTTCGAATCTATAGAATGTGTACTTCTTAATAAGTTTGTATATATAAGTAAAAACACAAATTTATTATCAGAATAAATTTGACTATTCTGAAAAAACTAACTAGTTGGATAATATTGAAAGCAAAGCGCATGAGACAGGGGGTTGTGGAAACACGAACAATGACAAACGAAAAGCGGTACAACAAAAATATTGAAAAGTGAAAAAGTTCAAGTGCAAGGTGTTGTTTGCCCGACAACCGTCCTAGGAAGGGATACAGTTTGTAATATTTGTCAACAATCACATCCTTTATTGTAGTTTTTAAAATAAGCAATGGAGCGGGTCTCCGTGTTGGTCCATGTAGTTGTAGGGTGGGTTACACCAACATATAAATAAATGTAAATATTGTAATAGTGTGTCGCCGTCACATGTGCAGATCGTATAATCGTATTTATCTCTACGATAAGATAACGGCGTTTTGTGATGATAGTGCGCGCGGTCGGGGCCGGGTTAATGAGCCACCTCGCTGTCAAGTGCAGCCTCCCCCCCTGCAACCTGAGGTGGACTGCAGGCGCACTGGAAGACTGGAGACGCGCGTGAACTTTTCCGCTATCGTCTGCTAAATTCCCTTTCGTATTATATTTGATGAACCCCGTGTATTTGTTCGCCATGCACTGTATGTGTGATAGGGTCGATAATGAGGTAATAGTGTATTTTTTTTTAATTCTTCGAAAAATATTATTCACAAACAAAATTAAAAGAATTTTTTCGATATCTTGAAATATGGCAGAGTTACAGATGTTCAAAGTTGCGTGGTTTAAAAAACGATCGGTTTATAACGTTATATCGTGTGACGTCACATCTTCAGAGTCTCCCTGGAGGAACATCAACTTCGTAACTAATATTGTTAGTACTGGCAAGTACGTACGAGAGATACGGTGGATATGGATAATCAGAGCATTTATCAACAAATCCAACTTTAAACGACAATACCTCCGAAAGTATTGCACATTTACAAACATATTAAAACAGCATGATAATCTGGATTTTTTTTTAAACACATGTGTACTACAAAAGCTCAATTCTGACATGCTCCGCTGCCTCATTGTAGTAGCCACAGGAATGATATGCGAGCCCAACCAGAATATAAAAAAGAAACTTACAATACAACCGAAAATGTTTATTTAAAATTCCAACGATTTAATAATTATAATAATATTGGATAATTTTTATAGCCCCATTTTCGTAAAAAAAATTCACCTCAAGGGCGCTTTACACATAAACTGTCCTTAGTTCTATATTATCTTTGTATTTAAAATTAAAGATTGTTATTTGAACATATGGAAATGATTTTTTGAAAAGTTGCGTTTTTAGTATCTTCTCAAGTAAGGACTCTGATGCACTGTTTCTTATGACGAAGGGCAAAGGGTTCCACGCACTTGGGCCTGCCACCGCAAATGCCCGTTCACTAAACTTAGACTTCTATCAACGGCTGACCAGAGTTTGACGTTTACCATTCAAATTAGCTGGGCTAAACGCCATGTTATGTGTATTTGAGCATAATATTCGCGTAAGATTGGTACTCACCGATGAAATGAAACGGTTCCTTTATTATTTTATTGTTTTGTATGAATACTTTCGCATTGAACAATATGGGATGTTATAATTCACGAGAATCCTACTACGTACAATGTCAAGGCCGCACTGACACCGACCTAGAGCATTGCTGGCTTAATGAAACCACCACCGGGTTTCGGTTTGTTTTCTGTGGTGGTAGTGGTAGTGGTGGTGGTGGTAGCAGTCCACAGGTGATACATTACGAATATCCGAAATAGCTTACATTCCAGATGTTTTCGTTGTAACCACACAAAAAATGTGTCTCATATTAGAATACAATATCTTATTCGATCGAAAGCAGAATTGCTGCGATGAAGAATCACGAGTAAGCGAGTATTATCTGTTTTGCGACTCGACTCGCATCGCTCGTTCCAGATTCGCGGGGTCAAGGTCTGTGTCTGTGTCTGTGACAACAATGTGACGACTGGATCGGGGGCGGATTCGCTTTACAATACTTTTAGCGGGGTTTATAACTTCAAAATCTAAACCTAATTAATATAACTGAATTTTTAGTGAAAACACATTTTTCTTGTCACGTTGCGATTCTACGGTATTTTAAACAGACAAATAAATGTACCACTTAAAAAGATACAGAAAATTCTCTGTCGAAAAAATATTTAGTTGTTACCGTGATTCATTTTCCTATCCGGAATTTCTTATACCGAACACGTTTTCGACAAATTTAGAACTCTTATTCTGTAGTGTTTCCAATTGATACATCTATTAAAAAGGTCCCGGTAGCAACCAAATATTTTTTCTGTACCTATATCATTCTAATTGATTCATTTAATTTGTATTTTAAAGTTTAATTGTCTAATTTACGTATTGTATTTTGTTTAAATAACATAGATATAATACACATAAATAGAGATTCATTATTTTGAAACAACATCCTGCCATCTACCATTTGCAAGTTTAGTTATTGCTCAAAGCAAAGCCATTACGTATCGTTAAGGTACCCTATTACGGTGAAACTTTTGACTCGAGAGAAGTTCTGTATCTGGTGAACTGTAATGCACCTTTAGACGAAACATTTTTAGAGATTTATTTTCCCGGGAACAGGGAAGAGCGCACCGCCCAACAATATGTTGCCGATTTAATGTCTTCCAATTATAATAAATTATATTTTATAAAATATACTGTCAATATAATTTTTTTGACTGGTGTATATTGACAGATTAATTATTCACGTTACCGATCGATCGTGAAGCTGAAGATGCTACGCTAGGCCGACGGTGAGACAAGACTGGACCATATGGGAAACAGGAATGACAGAGGCAGCTTCAAGCCAGCGCTCATGGACGCTATTGGACGACCCCAGGCAACATGGTAGATCAGTATAGAAAATGAATTGGAAGATGGACTTCACCAAGAGAAGATGTCTACGTGTTAGGATTGCCGGTCCCAAATACACGGGGAGAGGCAAAGAAAAAGAAGATACTTTTTCATATTAAACCTTCAGGCCACCGTGTCTAGACTGCAATATACATATTATTTACTGATATTTTCACAGACGATCAAGATTGAAGAATAAGTCGTCGTTTGTTGTTTGTATCCTATGACCGTGCGTTGATTAGGTTAGCTAATTTTTAAATTTAAAATTTAATTTAATTTAATTTAAAAACAAATAAAGCCGAATTGCCATCAGAACATCAAATCAAATAGATTCTGGGTGCACCGCAAACAAAATTAATACAATCGAAATAATATTTATACGTATATCTTTCTAATTAATATATTTAATTCATATTTAAAATATCACAGACCGGCTGTTCTGAATAATTACAACTTCACAATAAGAATGTGTTCTCCTAAAAATGTTTAAATAATGTAAAAAATTTAAATAGTTTCATAATTATACTCATAGACAAAGTCAAATGACGAAGATCGAACATCACCATTATTTTATTAGTTGTATCGACGTGTCCAAAATTTAATAAAAATGAATTGATAATTCTGGCGTCTGCTAATAGATTACTCAAAGGTATTTGAGATTCCGTGAAAATAGAGTAGATGGTTCTTTCAAATAATGGAACGATTAAATGTATTAATATCAAAAGGTAACATATAGGTTCGAAAATTTGTCGCTAAAAATATCGTCACTGTAGCATAGTTGGATAATGCACCTTCCCCGGTTTGGAAAGAGATCTAAGTTCGAATCCCGGTGGCGCAACAATAACATTTTTCGATAAAATTGATTTTATATGTATATCTTTCTAATTAACATATTTAATATTTATACGTTTTGAACGCAACTGCTATGTGCCGGCAAGAACGAGAGTATGTACATTTTCGATAAGAAATCGTTACTAATGCCAGCTTCATTATTTTAGGAAACAGATAATGCAAGAAGTCGAAGCCTGACCAGAGAGAGGCGCTGCTGCACCGTTCACCTCGGGTGGCACCGCGGCGAGGCAGGCGGGGCGGCGCGCAACAATTATCAGCGAACTGTCCGCAGTCCGCACCGGTCCGCACCAGTCCGGTCCAGCGCTACCGCAAGCCGCCACCGATGATAATGACATATTAAGAACTAGTACTAGTTCTCTACAAGTTTTCATGGTCATTATATTCCGGGTTGTTCTGCCGCGTGTACGTGACCTATCTCGCCGACGTTTCTAAACCCATTGCAGAGTCTTAGAATTTTTTAAGTGGATCTTCAGTCTATTGCAGACACATTCTCAAATTAAAAGTCGTTGATGATTACGGATGTTGTTGTTGTTACATCACCTAACGCTTGTCCCGGGCGGTAACTACTGGAACACGTGTTGCATTCTTATCTCCAGTTGTATTATATTTTTCTCCAATTCTATTAAACCTATTTTGCAAAATCAAATCATTCAGTCAAAATTTCAGAATTGTTATATCGAAATCATTAAAAAAAATTAAATATAAAAATGAGGAAGCGCAAACGTTTAGCACACCTGCTCTTTAAGATTATTTTATTGTACGGATACAAATAGGGCCGGCCGTAGAGGAAGAGATGACCGATGGGAAAAATATCCAAAAATGGAGGCCACCAACAGGTCAAATAAATGTCAAACAGGACCAGGATGGATGACATCAGGAGTGTTGGGCCAAATTGAATGCAAAAATCGCAAGACCGGTCCCTTGTGGAAGGAATTTGAAGAGGCCTGCCCGCGTCTTGGAGTGGACATCGGCGAGCTTGTAATAAAGTGAATAAATAATATATTTTAAGTGCGGAGTGCAGAAGAGTCGAAGGATAATGAATTTCATTGACTATGCACACTATTGCTGGGGACAGTAAAAAAACAGAGCGGGAATAAAAATGATCAAATTATTTTTGTTTTTAATATTTAATAAAGATATTCTCTCGATCAAATCAAAAGCAGATGGCCAATAATCGCGTCAACTACAATAGAACCGAGTGTTTTAATTCTCGCAATGCACGTAAATTGTCCCGCGTACTGACCGCCCTAGGGCTTGGCTTCCACACGTTATTTCACATTATAGACATTTTTTATTAAACGAGAGAAGAACAATAATAAAATAATTTCTATTGCCTAAATAAAATGTAATTTGAAGATGGACGTTTCCTTCCCAATAGATCGGGTATACCGACGTGGAACAGTTCTCTACAAGTCATATTTTTCGTTTTAAAAAACCTATACCAGTACCTAAGCCATAATGAAAACTATCAATTTATAAAACTAAAATTTATTTGTTTACTAAACCAGGATTACGCCTTCATATTTATGGCGTGCAGCTCGACAGAGTTTAGAAACTCGCCCCGACTCTTGTAAAGGTTTAGTGCGGAGCGAGTTGTCGTTCGTTAATTGTTGTATTATATATTTGTTAAATTTTTTTTTATATTTTGCACTCAAACCTCATTAACCAACTGACGAATACTTACATTTTCACAAAATCTCCGAGACGACGGAGCAAAGTCTTCGTTCTACTCAATTCGTATAAAATCAAGGCGCCAATTAATCATGGCTCGATTCGCGCTTAACGCAGCGACCCCCTCATAAAGGATAGTAACTGACAAATAGGTAAAATTGAGTTGTTTTAAGATTTCGCACATACACAACGTATATTTTAAGTGGCAGTAATGTTTATTACATAATATATACTATTAGGTTCAATATTGTACACAATGCATTTTTACAATATACCGCCACTTAAAAATGTATCAAATACTTGCGAACTACTAGGAATAAAAATGACCCGTTTGTCAGATATGATACAATTACGTAGGGGGAGGGGGTACCACTCTCCAGGCGCTTTTGAGACAAGTGTCATTCGTGTATACGCATCCTTATGGCCCGTACCGGAGAGTAGGTAAAAGTACGTGTGTATTGGATACGCTATTCAAATCCGCGAGAAAAACGCACGGGATGACGATTCGTAGATCGCTTCGCGCTAAACTCTTGAAGTCTAATCTCCAAGAGAAATCAGAATGGTGCTGTTGATGACAAAATGAATACCCAGGTACGATGTCACAGCCTGAACGGTCAAAGTAACATCACTATTTCTAATTCATATTACTAATCATATGGTCAAAAAATATATTGAAATGTTTTGACGTCGCAGTCGGACATAGAAAAGGAAAATGCGAGCTCCATGGTCATTTCTCAATGACATGTGCGCGTTCGAGTAAATATGATTAGCCTTTTAAAAATATTAATTTAGTACTATTCGTTTAGACATGTTGTATCATATATATAATACAGAAATACTATTACACTTTTATTCTAACCCAATAATTATTCGCTTCCATTACATTTGTTTAAGATTTGTAAAGAATCTTATTTTTTATTTATTTTACTTTTTAAATGCGTTTAGCCACATTTAAATCTCATTCACAGTAAGGTGGCGACCGGTGTTAAATATGTACAAGTAAATCATGCGTAAAAAAATTATTAAAAATAATTGAAAAAGTACCTACTCACTTTCATACCACCGCGCCATTTCTTTGTGAGGTTGGGGACAAAAAGAATCGAGAGCCACACTCGTGTCCTGACAAATAAATCTAACCTCTTTCGGGCAATGTTACCAACATACCCATATGCATAATCTACATACTTTTTCATCATTTTACATTCAGATATGCTTCAACAATGGACAAGCATACGAGATGGCTTCTATACATGATGAAAAAGATTTTTCGTGAAATTTTACCCCCCCCCCCTTCTATGTTACAATGCGTCATATTATGATCCTACCCCCTCGCTCCTCTAAACCTCTGACGTCATTTATGGAAGCCGCCCAAAACTAATTGTAGACAAGGCAAAAATTATGTCAGGTCGTAATGGCGTGTGCACACAGGTGAGAGTTTGAGTTGAAGATCGGCATGAATCGGATGTCATTTTAATCTGCGTACAAAATACAAGACAAACAATGAATCATAGCTCGGTCCGCGCATAACTTTACTATTATTTACTTAACTTTCGATAAGAGTTCATATAACAAAATAAATCGTTTCATAAATAAAACATGATTTTTAAATTCCGTAATTGCAAAACTGTACTTTATATTTCCTTATTTTATTTAATTATTAGTATTTTTTTCTTATGAACCTATATACCAACCTGTATGTAGCAAATTCTGTAACTAAGAAATAATAACAAACAATATAAATATATATATAATATAACAATGCATGTATAACATAACAACTTTTGTAGATAATATTTAATCTGTAAATAAATAAAAGCACTTATTTGACATGTAAATTAATGTGGCTGTGGGCTGTGTGAATATGGGCCAAAAGTGGATTAATCAAGACTAACAAATTGGATTAAAAAATTATAACGCCAAATAAATAAATCATTTCCTGTACAATGTAGTTGCTAATTAAAATACAATAAAACACTAATAAAAGTCAAAACTGATCCACCAAACAAGTCACGCAAACTCCGAGGGATGAATCATTCTGTCATGCCGGGATTAACAGCGCAAGCCAAAAACAACATCTGAAAACCGACATTTTTAAATATTTTATTTAAAAGCCACACTTCAATATCCCGGGACTTTCACATTCAATTCGCACCACACGACGAATGCTGTCTCCGACAATAATTGAATAATGACGCAGAAACCACATTTTTGACGTTAACTCTTAATCCCTAGCATTATAGATTTCCTTCACACACATTATGTTTATGTTGTAAACAAACAATAGAAAATGGTACTTTACGATAATAATAGCATTATGTAACAAGAATGCTAATAATAATAGATATTACTTAAAATTTGCTACGCCAAGACGTGCAAAGCGATTGTAGTTTTTATTATGCATGTGCAGGAATTTGTTTGGGTATGACAGAACCGCGTCGATGAGGTTTTTCTACCGAAACGTCGAGAAGGAAACGTCTTCCCAGTAATGTAAAATGATCAATCTTTAATGCCCGCTGTGTATTTCACAATCACACACATTAATGTCAGCCAGATATTGTAAAAAAAAATCAAATCCCGTTCGACAGGAATCTTCATGTGACATCGCTCTGAACACAGCCGCGGTCGCGCCACTGCGGCGGGACGGGCGCACTATTACCAAAACATGCCATGAATTGCTCGATATCGAAGTTAAATCATCGCAGATTTTGAAAAGAGCATTAAAACCCATCAAAAACGATCTCACGGGACACTCGTGTGTGAAACAGTACGTTAATTCCGGCATATTATCGAAATAAGGTGAAGGGCGCTAGGCTGTCAGATTAAACATGGCGACCGCACGGCCGAGACATCTGCCGGGAGCCGGCGGGCGGCGCCGCGGCCCTGGCGACCCAGGGGACGCCGCCCCCGATTGACAGCCCCTAATATCACAACATCTCACCTCGGATCTGATTCTGGACAGGAACCACCAAATTCCAAACAAACTCGGACATGTGACGTAACCGCGTGGAGACCTTTACACAGGCACACACAGATACATGTATGTGTGTCTTATTTACTTCGGTACACAAACACCGTTCGCCGACTGTTTCACTAGGACACTGCACCGATGGACACTAGCAACGCGTTACCACTAATATCGGCACATCAACAGCATGTACATATCGCAAAATGTGTAAAATTCGCCGTGCGATATGACAATAACAACGGCGAGACGTGACACGCAGACAGCGGGCGGCCGGTGGCGTATCGCGCGACTGGCGGTAGAGAGCGCTGCCTGTCGGGGCCCCCGCCCCGCCCCCTGCTCCGCCGCGGGGCCGGGCCGCTACACACGGCCGCCGCCAGAGGCCGCATTGCAAAATTAATATTTCGACACAGAAGCGGCGGCGGCGAGCACTCAAATGTATAATTTGAAGGAACATTAAATTAATTCCCTTCACGTCTAATGCAGGCGTTTACATACCTTGTCAATTTGATTTGCAATTATTAGTAAATAACATTAGCGTATCCAAGTAATTCTTCCAGTAACGATGCATCACATTAATCCACATTTACAAATAAACAAGCGATCATTTTTGAACATCAAACACAAGTAATGTAAGCGCCCATACGTATTATTACATATATTAATGAGTGAAAATAAAATAATACATTGTATATAAAAGTAAATTTTTAAATTGCTACGTGTATTATTAAACTGCATTAATACATTAACGACTCATATCAGTCCTGAACCGTCTAAATTTACATGATGATATATAGAATTAAAAATAACAAAATATATTATATAAAGTCATTGTAATATTATGATGAAATAATTATAATAGCATTTTAATCGCAGAATAATTTTCTATATATGTTTTGTGACATTTTTATGCAGAAACAAAATGTCCGATTTAAGTGCTACAAATTAAAAACTATATTAATACTTTAAGCTGTATAATACTAGGTGCACGGTAACAACGAGTATTTTGGGTTCATTGTAAAAAGCACTATTATTAAATTAAAATATATTTTTTGTCTATAATGATATGTAAAAATAATGAATTAGTAGTTAGATTAGTTTATTTAAATACTTCCTACGCATCTGTGAGATGGCAACTACAATCTCCAGTTGAAGGGCGAGTACAAGGCGAGTTTGCTCATCATACTGCTACGACATGCGACATGAAAATTAAACGGCGTAAGTATTGATGTTCGAGAGGTATTGCAGGTTTAGGTAAGTGACATGGAGCATGGAGCTTCCTCGCAATGTTTTGATTTCCCATAACAGAATTTAATTAATTTGACAATATAGATATACCTGGATACTGCCAAAATATATTTGATTGTAGGGGAAGGGGGCCACACGCTGCAGTTTATTTTAATTGCTCGAAGCAAAGTGGGCCTGTGTATGAATGTTGATAAGAACAAGATGACGACAAACGAGGAAAACGGTCTACCGATTAGAGTCAACACCGACCAAATCGAATTGGCAACGAATGAGTTCACATTCAACAAAGACACGCAGTCGAGTCGAGAGTACTCGGGTCGGTCCAATCAAACACGCTACAACAACTTAAGATGAAAGCCTTTCAGAAATGCCATGATGGCAATGCCCAAAGAGCTTTGGACAGCTTCGTGTAAATTCAGATCCGGGAGATCTAGCTACGTGAACGAAAAACAAAAATGTAAGACATCGGGCGGCAAAGCTAAAATGTCAGTGGATGGGGATCTAATCAGACGACAGGACAACAGATGAGCGATACGTGGACCCCGTTGGACCAATGAAATGTGTTTACGCTTACGCGCCTTGTTACTCCGATTGGCGCCACTGGGTTTCCAGGTTTATGATATTGTGCATGTGTGTGTATGAGTATTGCCCCCTTTTTTCGGAGAACGAAGGAGACGATAAACGACAAGCGGATCAATTTTATCCCATGCTTTGACCAGTCCGGAGGTCCAAATAAACCGATCGTTGGAAGTGCGTACATCGGTCGGTCGAAATCTACCCAGGCAAAAGAACAACAACATGGACAATAAAAAGGTTAGTGCAGTATTAATATATTATATGTGCCCTTATTGTTAATCGAAAACCTAGGAACCAGCTATCGAAGGCATTTACGTAATCATAACTTGGTCTGCGTAAATTATTGATAATCAGAAATATAAAATTGTATTGATATATAAATTGTTGTATTATTCCGGCTCGAAGGACCATAAGTTATGTTATGTCCTGCCGAATGCTTTCAACACACAACGATTGTAATGATGAATTTTCAAAAATTCGTCAATCAATAAAAAGTCAGTTCCCACTGATGTTACTTGTAACTTCCGAATTGGAAGACCGCTGCCGAGAACCGGAGCATCTGAAGGCAAAAGATTCAGGAGGTCAATAATCAATACGGGCTGTGGGGCCATTGAAGAAGAAGTCAATCCTACGTGCCGTAGTACAGGGCTTGTGAAACTAAACGAATGTTTCCACTGTCATTGCTTACTCCTTCGCGGATTTTGACAATATGATACAAATTAATTATATTATTTATTTAACATAATAAACACGCAGATCTTATAATCTTAATAAACATCGCGAAAAATTGCAAAAAATCGAAAATCGTCCCAATTCTCGATAATAATTTAAATAGGTCTGATTTCTAACAGTAATAACAGTTGTCGCATTATTTTAATTATTGTAAAAAATAAAAAGAAGCGTGCACTGTAATAATTATTTTATAACATAAAAAAGTTCAGAAAAATTGTATAGAAAAAAAATTAATAGTGCATGTCGCGGGTTAAAAATGTTGAATTGCAGCAATCCTATTGTGGACCGTTACAAGTGAATAAAAATATTAATATTTGCCGTGACAGCGACTACAGTTTCACTTCACGATATTTATACCGAGAATGTAAAACAATATTAATATTTTAATTCCCACTGGGTAATTAACACGCGAGTGTATCGACTGACTAATTACAATTCGACAATAATTACTTTTAAAAGAGATGTTAATCGTAGCTTCTCCATGGCGCGGTGGGTATTTCGCGATGACGTATACGCGGATACACTGTCTATGCACTTATTAAGGCGTCGACTGCAATTTCAGAGACGAAAAGATAAATAATTCACGGTCACGACAGATCGGTATTGTGAGTAGTGATCTGAAATCGGCGATTGCGTCGAATTTAATCTCGTTTATAGATTTGGCCATCGCCGTGAAATGCACGCGCCTTTGTAATGTTTCTTGCGATTGCTGAGATAGGGCATTATTAGTGAAATATCAAATGCACAACACGTTCTGTAATAAGTAGGTTTAATAATTTGTAATCTCTACTTATCGGATTTCCGTCGTCATTTGGGCACGGAACAAAAAATCGACAAAAGTAGACGCACAATTTAAACGAATATATATAAATATTATTATTAATGATATAATGAATCACACGATGAACACAAAACTCAAATGCAATAGGTGTATCTCTGAATAAATATAGCTGTATGTATTTATTTAATTAATTAAGATAAATTAAATATCACAGACCGTCTGTTCTGAATAATTACAACTTCACGACAAAAATGCGTTCTCCTAATGATTAATTAAGATATAGTATAAAGTTTTATAATACAGTAACGTTACGTACAGCACATATGAGAATATTATTGATATTGAAGTAATTTCACAGTTTTCATTATAAAAGTAACATAACATTAGTAGGTGAGAGTATTGTCAAACAAAAGTGTATTCATTTTATATTTACAGTTATAAATGTAATAAAAGAAGATAAAAACTCAGGGGAGAAAGGGTGGGGGAGTTGAAATTATGGTTGAGATAGAGGGAGAGCAAGGAGATGTGTAGGTAAATGAATTGGCTAAAATCGATAATAAAATAGTTGTGAAAAAAAAAATTGTAGAAAAGTAAATATTGAAAAAATCAATTTCTATTAAATTATCATCATGATAATACAAATTAAATATATCAACTAGAAACATATATTTAATTTGTATTAAAATAGCACAGAACTATGCTCTAAAAAAAAAGTGCAATTTCACAATAATAATGTGTTCTTCTTAAAAATATCATTATAATGTTTACGCGAACGGCGAATGAACGAATTTGTGCGCAAGGGGTTCTATTTCTAGGAATGTGGAAAATACGGTCTGTCGGGTCGATCTGGATGGAATGTGGATAGATATTAGTTCTAATTGACTGGGATAGTCAATATGTCCTTGCGGTCATTTAAAAGGTATTTGATCACCACCACATGCTCCTCGATGTTCCAGGGTTTTCTGCAGCATCTAGGCAGGAGTTAAATGAGAGACTAAATCTAATCTAATAAATATAAACACTGCACGATGGTAACGTTTAAAGTCAATATAAATGGAGACTTGTATTTTAAAAAGTTGACATAAAAATTTGAACGTGAATTTTTTTAAGATTGAAAAATATTCTGATCCCGATAAAATGCTATGTGATTTCATACATTTATTTTCTTTTAATATGAAACAAAAAACGCCAATCGAAAACAACTCTTTCGATTATTACAACATTGAAACACAGGTGAGTTTTTTTTTTTAATTTAACCAATTACTCTGGTACATTATAGCTGACGTCAGGTGATAACAAATTTATTGCTAATTAGACTAGCGAATTATGAAGGTAATTTTATTGATTTAATTTATTGAGGGATGTGTAAAGTTTTACTATGATATAAATAACTCATTTTAAAAATCCAAATATATATATAATAAATCCACCACTAATTATAAAAATATATAAAATATAGCAGAATTAAAGAAATGGTACTGTTTTGACTATAAAGTAACATTATATGAGATTATTAATAAATAGTAAACGCATGAATATTCTATATATATAGAAGTGTAATAAAGGAAAATGAAAGTGAAATCAAGTATAAGTGAAAGCGGGAAGGAAGAATAAGGGAGGAGATTTGGGTGGGGGGAAAACGGTGGGGAGGTTTGAGTCAGGGATAAAGACTTAAAATCAAAATAAGTGATAATGCAGAATGTGTACAAAATCGATTAAAAATATAGTATGATAATCAAGTTTAATTAAAATAGAAAAATATATATTTAGATAGTAGGTATACTAAAATGAAATCAATTATTGATAAGTAAAATATGTCTTAAAACGCAAATAAAATACAGTTGGTACTTATGTGACTCAAAAGTTTTAAAATAATTTTTGATGTTTTATCCGTATCGCATAACAACATAAAACAACTGTTGTCAATTCTATCACGTGAAAGTGTGCGATTGTCGCATCAAAACTTATACATCATAAATTATTTTAGTAATGTATTTTCTTTATTTATTTTTAAAATAAATTAATGCTGTAATTTTTTAATTTTTAAATGACGGTTATTTCTAGAATAAACAATAAATCTTTCTTATTCTTTCTCCTGTTGCTGTTTCGGGAAGCCTACGAAAAACATAGTTCATGTTAGTCGGAAATTTTTACGGTATAAAAGTTATCGAAGACTTGTAGATTCATGGCTAAAAAAAAATATTTGCGCGTGTGTTGGTGTGTACATGTATGTGTGTAATATAATATAGTAATGTTGTACAGTTCAGATATTAGTATAGTATGTAATACAATTTTTTTCATTTTTTTGTAGTATCAAATTGTTACATGTAGTGGTCAATATATTTTTGTGTCGGAACTGGAGCTCGAGAACAGACACTTCGTTTTACAGGATTTTGCAGCATTAGCTGATTAAATAAAGTGTAAATGAAAATGTTAAAACTAATGTAAATTTGCAGAATCGTACGCGCGCCGTACCTAACCTAACCTAATCCGTATCAAATCGAGAATTCGAATGATATAACGTGAAAATTATGAAGCAGGGGGGTCCAATTGGAATATTATTATATGTATTTCACAATGAAGAGACTCACCATTTTGAATACCGGCTCCTTTCAAATGTGGAATGAAAAGAAAGCGATGGGAGACTAACAGCTGCGGTAAGAAAAAAAAAACGTATCAATCCGGGACTGACGGATGGATGGCTGGCGACCGTGGGGGCACCTAGCCGGTGCACACAACTTCACCGGATTCGTCGGCGAAAAAACAACACACGATTCATGGCCGGGCGCTATAATACTATAAATCAATATTCCCCAGGGAATGGCAGGCAATTTGAAATGAAACACATGTTGTATTAATATTGACGCGCTTGTTTGGTCTAGCGGGCGGAACGCCACGCCTAGCGGCCAAGTCGGGGACCGTCAACTTGGTTACATTTTTAGTTTAGCACAAGATTTTAGCTCAGTTTCAAAACAGTTAGAATATTGACGGAACGTGTATTTTCATTTAAAAACCTATTTTTAAAGAGAACACTTTATTATTGTGATGTTGCAGTTTTTCAGAACATAGTAATGTGGTATTTTTAAAACAAATTAAATGAATCAACTAGAAATATATACAGAAAAAAATCTATTTATCAATTTTAAAACATTAAAATCCTTCTGATGCGAAGTACACAGGATGATTTCCGTGGTGATAAAATGTAATAATTTAAATATTTACCTACCTATTTACAGTACAGCAGAATTATCTATTATATTAATGATGTAAAGCAACGTTACATGTCGTCCTTACATCATGTCCACTCAATTATTATACTCCAAAGGAAATTGACACTTGATACTCCAGTATAATGTATCAGTTTTCCTTCAAATTTCCCTACGCATGACAGACAGAAGGACATTGGGATATGATATAAAATATGTTAATTGTGTACGTTTGCCAGTGTCAATTTGTTAGTGCGTCGGCGGAATTTTCATTCAATTCCAATTGTCGTTTACAATACTAAATTTTAAAATATGATAAAAATTTTATGGTACTGATTGAATCTGAACAAGACTGAAGGAAAAAGGAAATAATATTTAGCAATAGTAATTTTTTTGAGAATTATTCAAGACCGGGGGGGTTTAATACAATAAAAGCTAATACTCTGTTTTTACGTAAAACGATTTATTATCTTCTACGGTTATTTCTTCATTATAGGAGTTTAAAAAAAATGTTGACAGAGTTTTATGATTGCTGTTTTTACTTAGATCTTTAAATGCGGTTTAAAATGGCGTCCACTTCACGTGACAGTTTTCACAGTGACATTAATTTATCAATAAATAACGAGTTTTACGGTTTGGGAGCTAAAAAATGTGCAGATTAAAGTGGTTAAAAATATTATTGATTTTGTGGCTCAACTCTTCCATTCATCATCTGAAAATGTGGCATCGACGAGCCCTTTCGTTAAAGCGTTCCTTTCAGCAACTGCAACTGTCGCTCCGGTTCAATTAATTTAATGGATTAAATTGAAAAATAATATGTTTCAAGTTGATTGTTTACCCAGAATGTTTTGAAATACTCCACACGGTTTGGTAGCTTTGTTGTTGTAGGCTCGCGAATCGGTCTCGATGTTCATACGCTCAGCGGGCTTAGATGCATGACTGCGCTCGGCCGACAATATATGGTAGGTGGACTTTAATTTAATCTGTGTCTCGCGACGCGCTACGCCAATGCCGCAGCTCAAGGATAATAATAAAAAAAGCTTTTATATACAAAGTGAAATGCATTTATTGTGTTGCCAATATAGATCGTATTGCAAGTCATATTGCAATCGCGCAATACCCATACACAGAACGACACATGCGCGGATTTAGATATCGTTCAAATTAAAACCAGTAATTCTGCGGCTTTGACTTTATGCGGCAATGCAAGCATGCATCAGCAACATGGGATAAAGCATACTCGCATAAAACAATTGGTAAAAGCGCAGAACCGTGGACTCAAAAGCAGGTCCAGATTAGGAAAACGTAAACTTCAAATCTGAGCCCCAAGTTTATATATTTAATTCTAATGTCACTATATATAGTAATTAAGGTGAACACATTCTTATTGTGAAGTTGTAATTATTCAGAACATAGGTCTGTGATTGAGATTCCGTAAAATCAATGTAGATGGAACGACAGATGTATTAATTTGAAAAAGTGTAACATATAGGTTCGAAAATTTTTCATGAAAAATACTGGCGCTATAACACAATTGGTGGTGTACTTCCCCGGATTGGAAATAGAGATCCAGGTTCGTATCCAGGTAGCACAAAAACAATATTTTTCGACAAAATTGATTTTATATGTATATATTTATAATTAATACATTAAATTAGTATTTAAAACATATAGTAATATTTTCAGAACAAAAATGTGTTCATATCGCCATTATAATAATTTACTTGTTCCGTCCGTCCGTGTCCCGCAGCAACGTAAAACAAACACACATTGAGAGCTGTCGAATGGTCAAACAAGATCTGCAGATTCGATCATGTGAAGGCATGCGGTAATAGTGTGAAACGAAGTCCTGTTTTGTTTATTGCAGTAGGGTCGTTTACTTTTTCAATAAATTAAGTATATAATAATTATATTAATTCCCCGCCATTACTGACAGATTGTTTTTATAACAGCTATCGGGTACAAATAAAAGTTCAGCTTTGTGTATATTATAATTAGAAATGTCACAAATATTGTACGAATCTTTGTGTTCTGAAGGTGTTGTTAATTATTTAACAAATATAAAAACGTACCAACGATTTCATTTCTGTCAGAAAATACAAAATTATAATTTGTTTCAGAATTTTGAATTTCATATCATTTGTATCATTATATAATGTATATGAGTATTTTAATAATAATAAGCATTATAAGTTTAGTATATCTGACAATGCGTAACGCTGAAAGATCGCCAATATTAACAAAACATTTCCACTTTATTTAGCTTTGTAAAAATTATTTCATCATTTAAAGTGGAAGCTCAAGCTGTAGCCTTTTAGCCGTCAACTGATCTTGATTATTAAGTTGTAAATATTTCGTTATTGTGCATTTAATTATACTAAATTTCTAAACGCCTTTTGCCGATATATATATATAAAATAAAGGTTTTTTTTTGACTTTCCATAGCTTTCGTTCTCCTGCAACTTGCTTCCAAGTTTAACAATTTGCCTAATGTTACTGACCATCGCGTCTTAAGATGTGTAAAAGTGTAATATACATACAATAGGAGATAACTGACATCCATTATTTAACCAGAATATTCGACTAATATACTGAGCGTAACACACCTACTGCACAATATTTTAGGGGTAAGATACAAAATATGAATCGAAATTTTTCCAAGCTTGTGTGTCTAATCTCAATCATGTCAGAGATAAAGGAATTTAAAAAAGTAATAGTTATAATATTATTAATTGAAATATTTTTTGGATCCAAATTATAATATACTGAATACAAAAAATAAAAAATCATCGAATTTCGAGGGGCCAGACTATTTTTTGTTAGATGATTTAGGATCTGAAGCAAAAATATACTATGATTTTGTAAAAATGTTAAATAACAATAGTTTAAAGAGACCTTGGACATCTGCGTACTCCGTAACGTCGATAAGGCTGTTATATTCTCCGACTCGCAAGCAGCTCTTGAATCCCTCTCTGCTAATATTCTAGACAAAGAGATAATCTGTTCCATCAGAAGATGGCTATTTAATTTGTACAGCAACAATAAACAGGCGACATTCGTTTAGATTCCTAGAAATGAATGTGCTGATAAGCTGGCCACTCTTTCCGGAGTTTTCCCCCATCAATTCCATATCCCGATGTATGACAGACTTAATATGGTAAAAAAAAAACCTACCAATTCTATCTGGACTGCACAATGGATGGATCCAAATAATCATAAGGATAATCGGCTTAAAATAATTCAAAGATCTATTCCCCGCACCCCCTGTTTCTCTAAAAGAACAATATCAAATATCTCTAGAATGAGAATTGGGCATTGCCAGGTAGCCTCACATTTATTCAGATTGAACTTAATAGATTCCTCAATATGTGAGTGTGGTGCCGAGGAGGAAACCCTTGACCATATATTTTTTGCCTGTCCATTGCGGATCACAGGTAATCTTGTCAATGGTATATTTCAACTCCCGGTTAACCTGTGTCATCTTCTTTCCCTTAACTCGCCACATTTAATCTATATAATAGCAAATTTTTTGAACGACAACGGTATTGACATGTAATGTAATATTTCCTATTCTATAATATTATAGTACTTTTTTCTATAAAATAAAGTTTTAACTCGATTAATGAGATAAATCACTCTTGAAGGGTGAATTGCCTATTTAAAAGAAGAAAAATAAATAACAATAATATTTTCCGTAATGGTACAGAATTGGTACACACTTATTCAGGTATCCTCCCATAAAATATTGTGGACTAGGCCTGTTACACCCTGTCTGAAGATCCATCTAGTGATACAAGACACCACTAAAACATAATTGCATTGTTTGAATGATACGGCGAAAATGGCAGGAAAACTTAAATAGGGTAACAACAACAGTAAGAAACTGTTTATATATCTGAAACGGCCGAAACAAGTATTATACCAAAGTCGTGATTTTCCACACAAAGCTTGCATATTTTCGACTAACATGTATGAAAATTAATTTTAAAAATGTGAATTGTAGACCGGACCCGCATAGCTTATTTTATAAAGTGAAAAAAAATAATGTAGCGGTTGCGCGTGTGTATTTATGTATGTGTAATGGTGCGTATACACAGGTGAGACTTTGATCTCTTGTCTCATGAGATTTGTCGGTAAGAACCAATTGCGTCATCCTACTTTGCGAATAAAATACAACAAGCAACGAGTCATGACTCACTCCGCGCTCAACTCTGTACTGTCTTTTATGCGACTATCGAGACGAGTCGTCGTTCATCTTTCAATGAGTCGTATCTCTAATTTGTCAATTTTACAGCTGACGATATATTAACAAAATGTGTGGAATTTTTCACTGTTGAAATCTTACCGATTTTTACGTTTTTTTTATTATTTAAAGACAGTGTGAGGTGTATTTACTCCATAAATAATTCTTATTGCTGCATGACACATCGAAATAAGAGAGTTGTTACGTCAAAATGGTTTTATGTTATGTTACTTCATAGGAATAAAATCAAGATATGCCCGTTTGAATGGATTATGAGCATGTGTTTCGGCAATGTAACCCTATACTAGGCATCGGCAACCTATGAACCGCGGGTCACCAAGTGACCCACCTGACCCAAGTATAATATATAAAAATAAATGATTAAACATAAACATGTGTAGCGTGGGCGATGGGGAGGTGGGCTAAATCCTTTCCGTTATTTAAAAGCAAATATTTTTACACGTGAAATTTATTTGAAGTAAGAACAGAAGCAGATTAACTACCGAAAATTCAGACACTTGACTAAATTAACGTCACAAATTCAGAATAAGGGGAGCCATTGATAATGAAGAGAACGCTTATAAATAAAGTTCATAATTTAATAATAAACTAAAACTTGTTTTTAATGTTTAGTTTAAAAGCATATTGTAACAGTTTATTCAATAAAATGTATCTTATTATTAACTAACGGACTGTTTTAAAATGAAAATACCCATTGACCCGAACCGTCTTCTTACTAGTCACATTTTGGTTGATTTTGACCCGCAGCCAAAAAAGGTTGCCAACGACCGTCCTATACTAATTGATACATTTAATTTGTATTAAAATACCACAGAACTATGTTCTGAAATAACTGTAAATTCACACAATAATAATATTAAGATTTTATATTATTATTTTCTATAAGAGTGTTAGAACCGGTTGCAAAGTAAAAGAACAAATTATCCGATATTCACGTGTACCTGACAACAGACTATCAGCTATCGCTATATCACTAATAAAGTTATCCGTTAGCCGAATGATTCAGTGATCGAACACAGTGAGTGTGAATTATTCTCATCTACAATCAACTGAAGTGTTAATCTGTAAACAGAGCTCAGTGTTCTCGTTGATAAACAGAATTACAAATAAGATTTTTGATTGCAAAGTTATTTAATTTTCGCTTAAATGTGCAGCGAACGAGCGGCCGCCCAAATCGATCCACCACGTGGAATAGGGGCGGGGTTGGGGGTGGACGCGGCTTCTCCCTGACCCTCCCGCGGCGCGGCGCCACCCTGACCTGACTTTGATATTATCCTCGATAGATGTGCGCGGGGGGCGTGCGCAGACCGCCCCGCCTCAATGCATTCCGTTTGCGGGCGTCTGTCAAAGAACTCCGCGCGAAATATGCACCGTGAAAGATTAACGGGAGCGGAAACTGAACTCCTTCGAAAGAGGGCGGTCGAACAAACCTTTACAATTGAAAACGCGTTTCCCTTTCAATAGCGGCAATGTCCGTGCAACATTTCTATATTTCAAATATGTATTAATGAATCATTACATACGTATGTAACTACAGCATTTCAGTATTCTCGTTTTATATTATTATATCAATATTCAAATAATTGTATATTTTAATGAAATTACATTTTTTTTATTTATTTAATTTAGCGAAAATACAATGGCAAAATAAATTCAATTTTTAAATATATGGTTACATACATACATGGTTTTTCTTTCGCTTACCTCTCCTAAAAAGAGATCAGCTCTTGTGCTTGGAGAGGGAGTTACATTACAATAATTTTATATAATACCTTACATATTCTATTCTTTGTCCATTTGTGTGCTTCTGAAGTATTCTGTAAAATTGTTTATTGTCCAATTATGTGTTTTTGAAGTGTTCATTTAGTTTCTTTTTAAACTCTTTTATATCCTTTATTTCTTTAATTTGTGTAGGGAGGCTATTGAATTTTTTTATCCCTAAACATATAGAATTTTGCTGATAGTGTTTGGTGTTACATTTAGGGATTTATATCGTGAATTTGCAATTTGTGGAACATAATGCTTTAATATATAAAACAAATTAATTAAAAATTAAATATTTGAAAATGTGATTTTTTTCTTGACAGTTTGTCGCCTAGTAAATAGATAGTAAATAGTAAGAAGACATAATTAAAAAGCCATTCCAAAACAGGCATACGCCTGAAGTTTAGTGCTAGAGTTGGATCCTTTGATACGTATGTAGTTATACACAATCAAAAGGATTAAATAAACACATGGTCGCGTGCTTGGCTGAATTTTATTTTTATTAATTTAGCTCTCTGAACTATGCAATTTCAGATAAAAAGAAAGATTTGAATTAAACGCAGGATAAAAACAACATTGCACAGAGGAGAGCAGACGCGGGCAGACAGAGACAACACGGCAGGAGGGAGTAAGTAGAGTATTAATAAATTAACAACTGCATAAATATACATTTTTAATTAAAATCGTTCAAGTGGTGTGAGCGAGCAGGAGTGGACGATATTACCGGATTAACCCACATACGAGGGATTATGTGGTGGTTGAACCATGAACCGACTACCGGATCCGAGGGTCGATTCACAGCGCCCTTATCGGGAGTCTCCCGCGAAACCGCGGACACCCGCGGCGCGGTGATCACGTGGGCCGTGCTAATTAACAACAAGGCCTCTCGCAGGTGTGTCACACGGATGAAGCAATGATCGAGTTCTAATTTTTTTAAATATCTAACTAAACATATATAACACAATGTCTGTCTGTTTGTTTTCTGTATAACCCTAAATCGAGCGGTTACTAAGTAGGACCGTGCTCAAAATGTCACCCTCCCGTTCCGTTTAAAAATTTTCTCATTTGCACTTTAGTTACCTGAAAAAAATATTTACCCTTACCGCAAAGCTTGCAGAAAATTTTGTTACTCTCACATCGTTATGCTTTAGGACACCCCTAGTACCCTATTTTAAATAAAAACTAAATCTGCATCCCGAGCACGAATCGCTAATCATTTTATAAACAGAACGCAATGTGTCTGTGTGTGTGTCTCATCTAATTCAGATTCAGATAGTTTATTGACAAAAATATACATTTATCACTAAGTAAGATAAAACATTATAGCGACAAGTCAATTAATTAATATTTGCAATGTTGTACACGAGTAATAATAACATTGGATTTATCAATAATATATTATATTGTGGAGGATACAGCGGCAGTTATCACATTAGATTATTAGTTCAGCATCGCCTCGGCTATTTCTGTATTTATGTGATGTCAATAGTTATAAATATCACTAACTTTACAAGTATTTTTGCATGGTAAGAAATCGTTTGCACATAAGTTTATTTTTTACCATATTCTCTTAGGTCCAATACAAAACATAGTTAATTTTTGAACAGGCGCCATTTTGAAACAGCTGGTTAGCAAAATTTAAACTAAAGTTTCATCGAAATCTGATAGTAACTACGGGAGTTATCGTGTCCACAAAATCCGGTACACCCATATAATGTTATTTATACATATATATATATATATATAGCCTAGCAGTTCTGATTCAGTTATAATTGGAATAAAGTTTAGGGGATGGGGGGTGCCATTGTTTTGCTTTGAAAGCTCTAAACGATAACGGTGTGTACAAAATTTGGTCCAGGCAAGGAGAAAGTGAGACGTCAGAGTTTCGAGATAGGTGATTACATTTTCGTCAGGATTCTAAAGAGTAACAATGTAAATTCAAAATTTTACATACAATATAAAACATATTTATATAGAGGAGAGACGGTGAGGTGGCCAAAAACAAGGAGGAAGGTGCCCATGTTTTGCACAGGGTCCTAATGAATAACCATGCAAAATTTGGTTTAGTTCCATGTAAGGTTGTATAGAGAATAGGCAGATAAGGCATTCTGTTTTATTTATCGGTGATTATACGGCAAAGTGATCTGTAGAAAAAAAAATTGGATTTAAACACTATATTAAAAATATTTAATCATGATTCGTTACACGGCAAAAGAGTATCCCGTTATTAATGTAACAGCTGATCTTAAAGCATGTCAAAACGTTATTTTTTTAAATGTATAATATTAATATAGCAATAGGATTAACAGAAAACCGATGAATAGATAGTATATGTACGTTTAGATAAATTGAGGATGGTTTCGTGTTCCCCTTGTCGCGTTCAAGTGCATTGAAATTTTCCGGAAATTACGTCACGAGACCAATAGATAGTATTCGTATCGAAATCTACCTAAATATAAAGTGAAGAGCTTTGAGCCACCCGTAGTAATAACAATAGCCAACTGTATAATTTTATGAGTCATGAATCCGGCCGCGCCATGCTGCGCGTGATCACTGATCACTGATCACTGATCACTGATCACTGATCAACTGATCAACTGATCACACTGCACTTTCATTTTCTCGCAGACTTATTTGGGAGTCTTCACATCGGCGCGCGTCGGATATTCGGCAACACGGACTAGGTTACATTCCAGTTGTGCCGAGAACCAAACGGAAAGTTATTGCCGACGGACAATTTGCAATTTTTTAAGCCGTGCGGATGTGCGATACATCTGCAGGTCTTTTTAAGGCACGGATTGCTCTCACTCGCGCAACATCCGCACCACGGATAACAGGGAACAACACTAAGTTAATTAACACGGGGCGGCTTCTTTGTGCGCGTTAATATTAAAGCATCAGTCGGAACTAGCGAATCCAATGCCGAGTCAAAATTGTAATCCAATCCCGGGAAACTCGATTAGAAAATTATCATTTGCTCATTAATTAAGGATTTGTATAACTATGTGAGTGCAAAGAGAAGCGAGAAGTTTTCATAAGAGTTTTTTGTGCTATTTTGCCTGTCATAATTAAGGCGAGTGCTTTTATTTTATTTCGTCGAATAATTTTAAATAAATATACATATGTTAAGTTTATCTTAAGATTAGATTAGATTAAATTGTAATATTTAAATAAGAATATAATATAATAATGTAAAACTATAATATACAACATTATTACATTATCAAGAGAATTATAAAACTAGAGTTGAATAACCATAATTTTTAAATATTTTTAATAGTAGGAAGTGGGGAAGATCATTGAAATTTTTATCATCAGCATTACTATACATTACTAAAATTAAAAAATACTTTTTATATATAAGATATTTGTATTTAAATAAGGAAGGAATCTTTGTATCGATAATTAATTATATTTAAAAAAAATTGACAAGTAACAATTTAATTGAGAAACAATTTTATTATTATGAATAATATACAAAACGAAGCAATTATTGCCCTCGTAGTCCAGTGGGCACGACACCGGCTTCTCATACCAGGGGCTCCGGGTTCGATTCCCTGTGAGGACACAATACCACTATGTCATTTTCTCAAGCCTGAGTATTTTTGTGCAATGTTTCACAAATTAATGTTTCAGTAGTGTTAAAAATAAAGAAATGAATAAAAAAATTGTAAATACTCGAGCGTTTCATCATTTAGTCTTGGTCTAATTTTGGTACCCCCAAATCAATCCAAAATATTAAACTCGAAACTTTCGAGATTATACGTAACAATTCCGAGATTTGTATCTACTTTAAACTGAACCGGGATCCCGGAATTGAATTCCCTAGTCAAAAACAAATATATAACATAAAACGAGACTAAACTTCAGTCAAATGCATTTGTAATGTCACGAATAGTATTTATGCTGGCGATATTTCAACTGGGTGGACAAGTCATGAGCTAAACCTCGGAATGCGAATGGTCGGATGCTATGTGTTCTCAGTGTTATGTTACGGAAATATGTATACTTAACGACTAAATGAAGCATTTGAAATGTGTGCAAGATTTGATAATTACGAATGAAGATGTTGTGGTTCAGACGAATAAAGAAGTAAAAAACAATAAAAACATGAAGTCTTCAATATCTCGAACATGTAATGAGACATCCTACATCTAATGTAATGAAAGATTCCTGGTAAACGGGGCCCTGGAAGAACATTATGGCTGAAGAATGTGGCGACGGTGTTGCCAGAGCCAAGGGCCGCAGTAAACAAAGTGATAATAGCCAATACGATACGACTAAAGCACGAGAAGACCTATCCTGAATACGGCAGCATTGATAATATACAGGTGAATATTACCTTCCAGGCCGATTTTGTTTGGCCGCCGTTTTGGTTTGGCAGACATTTGTCAAATCGCACTTGGTAGTAGTACAGAGTAATTGATTACTATTTATTATGGAGCATCTAACACCTCAACAACGTGTTGAAGTCATTTAAATATTTTATCTAAATAATAATGGCAATGCTGTAACCATTAATGGTGGTCGAATTGGGTCGATTGGGCCAGCAACACGTGCGGTGCCACCTGACACAATATTTTCCGGCCACACGAGTGGTGATATCGACTGGCCTTCTCGGGGGGTACTTGGTAAAGGTTTGAAGGACATTTTTTTCCATCCACAATCCCAAATTTTATTTGACAACATACTCGTACAGATGAATTCGAGACAAAAGTATGCCGGTGCACAAAGAACAACTCTCGGCGAATACGTCTTCCATTACGCATCGCTGACCGCAATTCGGCCTCCGCCAATACCCATTTGGGATCAATCAATGCATTCTAATTAATCGGCAAGTTCGTCGTTTGTAAATTCAAATCAAAGAGAAAATATGTTTCGTTTGCAAAATAATTATGTCATACGCCAACTCACAACACGGTGAAAGAGAGTAAAATGGTAAAAAATGCAATTTCAAAGCTGGATACGATCTAGAAAAGTAAATCCGTAACTACAAAAATACGTTCAGTTAAGTCTCAAGACACGGTCATTGAGACGAAATGAAAGAAATAATCTTGACGTCAGTGAAATGTGCATTAATTGAACGATATACGAGACCACCCCTGCAACGTTTTGGGCAGATCCGAATTGTGAACGTCGTACATCGTTTTAGGCAGAGTAAGGTGAGGAAAAAAAAAAGATTTCAACAGTAGTAGTCACCGTCAAATTGACAAGTCATTACATTTGATATATTTTGAATGTGCTGTTATCAAGAGTTGCGCGTGAATAAATTGACTGTAATAAAACATGCCTTCAGTTCGCTCCGATCAATTGTAATTGAGAATCACAATCCGAACAAGAAAATCTTGTGTTGCGAGGTAAAAAACCGCGTTTTAATTGTTCCATTGTCTCGAGCACTGCTCAAGGTTTTTCCCGACTATGTTTACATTTCCTTTAACCACCATTGGAGCTTTTAATTGTTACGTAGAATCTAGCGCACCCTCACACTGCGCGCCCGCAACCTCCTGCGGCAGTGATCGATGTTGAGATCTTAATAATCTACGCATATTCATTTTTACCTTGGTCTCGGCCCAAACTCGACAATATCTCTTGCGGTGCACTCTGACACTGACTGTCTATGTATCAATAATTGCGTCATTCTACTCTGCGTCCAAAATATATGCGGCAATGAATCATAGCTCACGTTAAACTCTGAAAATACTGTACTTTACGCGTTTGCGGATAAACGCGCCACTGTAGATAAAGTACCGCCCTTAGGCGAATTTCAGAATGCCGCTCCTACTATTATTTAAAATATTATATCAATCCTCTATAATTTTTTTCATGATATAAATACAATACGAAATATAAATAAAAATGTAGCTGAATTAAAAAAAATAATAAAAGTAGATAATGGAAGGAAAGAAGGGAACCTGGATTAACGGATAAGGGTCGATGATGGGAGGGAATCCAGTCAAAGGACCAGTGGATCTCAGGGAATCTGAAGGACTGCTCGCCTTACCTCTTGTATGACGCCTCCGTTACTCCCGCAGTCGCAGCCGAAATCACACAAACGGCACGCGGACGGGCAGATCTCCGCTTCCAAATGAAGACGGCGATATCACTCACTTCACCCGCGGCTCACACAATAATCACTGTGTACAAATCACAGGACACAGTGCTGATGCACCGGAATTGAACAAAATCTACACCGCTAATGCTCTCGCAATGTCGCGCCCAAACAAATATCGTACACGATGACGTCTGCTGACATGAAGGTCATTATTCACACTGAAGACAAGCAATAGGGAAAAAGGATAGGTGGGAACTTGAACGCGAAAGGTGTCAATAATATGGGTCACGGCCAATTCTCAAGATGTGCCAAAAATGTGTTCTATGAATACGGAACAATTTATATTAGATCTAATATTTACATTCCGCCGTCCTTAGTCACCGCCTTACCTGCCAATGTCCAGATCATTTACCTCTCGCCCAGCGTCTTTGTACATTGGCCGTGATCATCATGTCGTGGAGAGCCTGAAAAATTGAGACATTCGTTCGTTTCGCAGTCCGTGGTATAACGCAGCACGTGACGCCAACACCACATTTCGAAAGCATCGAACATGTTCCTTTCTTTTCTTATCAGGGTCCATCTTTCGACTTCGTACAGAGCTATGGATAATACCAGGGAAATATAATACAATTAACGATTTCAATATTGCCAAATGGATTTGATTCATATGTACGTACGATATTTGAGCTAGGCGCATACATATAATTCTTAATCGCTCGACTATTTAGTTGTATGTCAAAAAGCTATTGGATCATGCGGGAGTGCATAGATTATCGACACGATAGTAGCTCGATAAAAAAAATCAGTTATCGGTCGACATCTATGTACTTTGCCGTGTATTGGCGTGCGCACACATTCGACTGAACGGTCGATCTGCGACCGTTCAGTTGTACGGCACCACGCACACGAATGTTGGGAGATCTCATTGGCAACTGGTAGATTACATGCGCACTTGTAACAACAAGTCGAATATAAATCGTGGGGTTCATCGATATTGGTCGCGGTAATAATCCATTGTACGCGTCTAGCCTTGATGTGTTGCCAGGTGGCAATATCTACGGAAATCTATCTTGCATAATTTTACTTCATCCTTTTCCACTTAAAATATGAAGTAAATAAAATGATTTTTTTTTTTTTAGGAGAACACATTCTTATTGTGAAGTTGTAATTATTCAGAACAGACGGTCTGTGATATTTTAAATATGAATTAAATATATTTAATAAAAATGATAAAGTTGTATCAATGTGTCCAAAATTTAATAAAAATGAATTGATAATTCTGGCGTCTACTATCAGATTTACTTAAAGGTATTTGAGATTCTGTAAAAATAAGGTAGATGGCTCTATCAAATGATGAAACGATTAAATGTATTGATTTCAAAAAAAGGTAACATATAAGGTCGAAAAATTGTCGCTAAAAATAATGCCGCTGTAGCTTAGTTGGATAAAGTACCTCCCCCGGTCAGGGAAGAGATCCAGGTTCGAATCCCGGTAGCGCAACAACAATATTTTTCGATAAAATTGATTTTATATGTGTATCTTTATAATTAATATATTTAATTCATATTTAAAATGATTTTCACCTCACAACACAAAATAGTGCACGTACAGGAATGTAAGATAATTGTGAGCAAAGCCAAACGAGACGGGAGGTGGTCGGGCGGTCGGGCGGTCCGGCGGTCCGCGGCCCGTGTCGGGTCCCCCGCTCGCTGCTCGCCGATGCCCAATTAATGATTTGTGATTCCGAGAACCGCTCGCCGGCGCCGCCATGTTGTGGCGAATTTCGGCCCTGCCTACAATCTTCAAAGACCTTCAAAACCCGGAGAACGGACAGCAGATGGCGCGACAAGACCGCATAGAAAAATCTAGAGATTATTCTACGGCAGGTACACTCAACCTTTTCAAGGGGAGACAATTTTCGGAAGGACGCGATTATTCAAAGGCCCGAATATTCTATTAATCTTTATTTTCTTCCGAATACGTTTTATCGTTATTAAAAAAATTCTTTAAATATTTTTAGGATATTTCCCGTTATCCGGTCGCAACTATTTTCTGGGTTCTGAATGGTATATAAAATGACGCTTTTAGATAGCAAATACCTTTTCTAATTTTATTATACAGTAAGGCCCCGGAGATACGTTCCAATAAGTTCCAGCGCTAAACGAAACAGCGTTAAACGAGGCAATCTTAACACGTCAATAATGGGGATAAGTGAAAAGTTACTTTATTAGTTTTTCTTGTAACGTTTACTGTTAAATACTTTTAATGACATATCTACTAATATATTATCAATATCTATTTTGTGCATAAAACATCCATGGCAATAAAAATGTCCCGAGTAAAGAAGTTATGTTGGCGATAAGGAAGGTTCTACCTTATTTGACTTTTTACGTTTTTTTATGAAGAATTCATCTAACTTTGTTTGTCTTTTCCTGTTTCGTTCAGCAAGCAGTTGTCGATAACGAGACATCGCATCAATGACACTTCTATCAAAATTGGTATCTATCTGCTATCTTCACGGGAAAGAAATGTACGTTTTGACATTCTCTTCCAAAAGGCCTGTTTCATCAACATTGAAAACTAATTCGGGAGGATAATTTTCCCGTTCAATGATTGCAATGAAATGCAACAGCTGCCTCGTTATCTCCACTTGCCGCTTCTCCAGTGATCTGTACGTTATGAAAATTGTTTCTGTTTTTAAATCGATGTGAAACCACCCTCGACTAGCTACGAAATTTGAACTCGTATTGCCTTTTTCATCCTGAATATGGTTAAAAATTGTTCTCACTTTTTCCATTACAATTGATCGACTTAATGGCATATTGCGTTCAACTTCATCGTCAATCCAGATGGAAAATCGTTTTTCCATTTCCTCAATAACGTAGCTTCTGAAACGGGTAATTTTGGTTGCTGAAGTCCTTGTGGTTGTAGTTGCCGATGATACGAGTTTTTCTTTATTTTTTAGAATCGTTCGTATTGTTGAAGTAGACAAATTGAATGCAGCACCTATATTAGATTGCCGTTCATCTGCATCTAATCTAATTACTTTATTTTTTTTTACAATCACCCATTTTAGGAACTAAAGATTGACATATGTATTTATCACAATAAAATAATATATATGTATGGTTATATCTTTATACGTACACAATAACGTTGATGACCGAAAATAAATGAACTATGACGCAGCAAAGAGTGTTTGTATTGAAACGCAGCACGAGACTGTACGCGAGTGTTAAAGCAACGAAATCCCAATTTTACCGCGTAATACTGAAAAAATAATAATATATAGGCAACGCCTTGACAATGGCACGTGTTACCATGCTGAAACATCGGCTTAGATTTCCCGAAGGAAACCATCTACAAAAAGTCCAATTTAACCTAGAAGACACGCCAGTTCCATATATATAGGATAGGTCCAATTATACGAAGAACTCACTACATCTGTAAGCAATTAATGTTGTTCTTTATTAAACAAACACATGTTACTTTAACCCTTCCAAAACCATGCAGTAACATAGGTTTACAGCTCCAATTAAATCTGTAATATTTCGGTTAATATACGCAATATAAAATTCATATCTTAGTTAATTCTAAGGAAAATGTTCATGCTTAGAACTGACTAGTGAAAGACCAGTTGCGTAAAGCGAATCTTACAAAAATAATTATTTTTCAATTCGGTCAATTGTAAAATTAATATGCTGGGAAAAATACCATTTGTGGTAAGACTAATAGAGATGGTACATTCATTTCACAATAAAAATAATAACAAACAGACGAATATAGGATTTCTCTTTCTCACTAATTTAATGAAGAGAGATAAGAAATAAGGTAGTATTGTATAGGACTAGATGAATGCTCCGAATTATATTAGGATTTTGATACCATTTTCGTAATTAATACTCAATATTTAGAGTAAGTTTATAGGATTAATAATTTTAAAGCCATTTGAACTTCACATTTAAAATGTTAAAAATTTCTTACGGTAACACGAGTTGGCAGCATGGCTGCATATGGGTATTTTATATCACGGCATGGTAAAGGTTAAAACCATTTAATTTGCATTCCCTTGGAATTGAACTATTGACCTTAAAATCCATTAGTCAACATTTTAACTATGGAAGACAAGATTGGAAAATACATTTATATCATCGATTGAATAAATATAATAATAATAATGATGATATGAACAATATCAATCCAGACTAAATGAACGATTTATTGCAAATTATATTAAATCAACCATTATTATTATTATTATTATTATTGACAACAGTATGTATGTACGTGTAAAAGATAAAGAGTGGACTGCATTAGATAATCAGCACTTGATGTTTGGTTTCGATTCGGCCGAGAATTATTTGATTTATATTGGACGTCCCACTAAACCGTTCATTTAAACTAAACTCTCATTAACTTAAAATGTCACAATGTAAAATGAACAAATACGTAATATAAACGGTATTACCTATTTAAGAGTAGGAATTCGGATTAGGAAATGATCTGAATAATGGTTTTTGTTAAATTGCACGGGCCGACAGTTGAACATCGCTGCTATAAAGCCTTGAGGCGCAGCGCTTGCAACATTTCCCCTTATGCAATTTTACGGAATTGCCTTTTGAAGAATGCGCTGCTCAGCTGAGCTCGCAGGAAGTGTTTGCTTTATATTTCGACTGCGACGATGACGATCCACTATTCGCAGCAGTGGCGCCACCCCCAATAAAACGATCAGCGGGTACGCTAATCGAGTAATACACTTCTCGTCGTAAAGTCAACGTGATCATAGTTTTTTACCTACCGAACTAGGTGATCACATCTGAATGAAAACAAAAGATTATTTTTATTATAGAAATTAAATTCCCTGATGGATTGTCATAAAACTGCTTTAAAAAAGTGTGCGACATTTTAAAGAAGATTCGTGGGTGGAGGATATAATGTATAAGAACGTTGTTACGGGTATTAAGTATCTTTATATACTGTTATGTACCATCAAGGAAGATTTTGAATATGAAGACTTGGCGGTTTGAAGTAATTACGTTTATAGAGTTTTAAGTTGGATACTAGATACGATCTGATTTATGAAGGGTTGTGTTACAGTTTATAAAGATAATTGTGGAGATATTTCTCCCATTAAATAATATAGAAGATAATTTAAATCCGGGTTCTGTACCGGGTAAACAAAGCAATAAATTAGATGATATGAAATAATCGTTTCAATGCACATTCGCTTACAGAAAGCATAAATAATAAGATTAGACAAAACTATTAAAATAATGGTTCCAACTCATAACTCTCCTCAAATGAAGAAAGGTTAAGGTTGACTAACTAAAAGATACGGATGTGGCTTCGTACTGTAGGTACATACATAACAATACACTATTGAAGACGAAATATGATTTGTAGAGAACATGCGTTCTTATTTTTTACAAAACAAAAGAATACCATTGAAATAGAATTCAGACAATGTTCGAAAGGACCAAACCAAAATACAATTACTCGTGTACGGGGTGGGGCAGGGGGAAGCAGAAAACATTATATGCAGGGCCGGTATGATACACGTTTCCGAGCCATGTTAAGCGTTTATTTTATGTATACGGCAGAAGACCCCAAACCTCAACCTCAACCACCAAATCAAGATTTATTTTTCTTATTGTTCCGGCGATGTTTTTATAGGTCGTAAATTATTTTATTTCACCGGGAATAGGTTACTCCACCGTGCTAAAAGGTGGAGTTGAATGCAACAAATTAAACAACTAATCCGATATTTTTAAATATTCGAAATTTGTGATTCGTTTGTGAGGTATGATTAACGTGACCATTTATTTTTTTCCTGAAAGCGGGACATCTATTAATTTTTGGGGTCCTCAAAACGGGACACCTACTCCATGGGCTATGCTAAATTCTGTACAACACTTTTCACATCTGACGTCCGATGGAGTACTCCTTTGCTTTATAAACGGGTACTTACATAACTTAATTTAACATTAAAAGTGCACTTGCGTTTAGGCATTGTTAAAATGAAGGGTTCAACACGCGTAGATAAACCGGGACGTATGGTCACGTTATATGATAGACCAGATCTAAATGGACCGAAAACATTAATATATAAGAGGTAGAACACCAATTCTAAATTAACGAGCTACCTAGCGTGGTAGCACAATCTGTAATTGCCTAACAAATTAGGAAATTATCAATAACACTTAGTATCAATATATTGTAATTTTTCACAATTAAGGCAAGTTATGTATAATTAATTATTTAAAATAATCAAATTTGGCCAAACGATTCGTTAAAGGCCTTTACAGACAGGAAGGCGAAGGCATTAGAAAAGTATTCAATCTATCGTATCGGGGGCGGATAATATTTAATTTGTGTTTTGTGAAGCATTATTGAAATCTTTCGAAATTAGCAAAATTTAACAATTCTGGTGTCTATAAACTTAGTTGCAAGGATTGTACTGCATTTTATATTGGTAAAACGGGTTGAAATTTTAATATAAGAGTAAAGGAGCATTTGAGATGTTCTAAACAATAGTGGGTTTTCAGAATTTGCTAATCATTTGGTAGAAAATTGTCATGGTTTTGATAAAAAAAATGGGATTGTCAATTTTGCATGTAAACGGTGTTGGTCATAAATTAAATAATTTGGAATCGTTGGAGATAAATAAAGCGTGTAAAACTAATCAAAAAAAATTTATAAATAACCAACTAAATTTAACTACGAGTCCCATTCTAAAAATTTTTCGAGTAAATTTGTATTAAGTAACAATTCGAGTTAGGTACTAAATTTATTTTTTAAATAATTGTTGTATTTTAAAAATAGATTCTGGCAAAGAAACAATAACACGTGTTTTTAGTTAGTATTGACATCCTGAAGAAGAAAATGGTCAATAAGTGGTTAATGAAACAAAGTTAACAAATAAAAACATTATTGAATTACATAAAAGTAGATATTATGTTATAATAAATTTTAATTTAAAAATATATTTATCTATTTTGTTTATTGTCTTCATTAACGCACTTTAGATGGATAATTACATCATTGCCAATTATTTCAATACATTTCTGTCTGTTGATATTGACATAAAATCATTAATAGCTTCGCAACGGGATGCGGTAAAAGTTAGTGCTCATTCGGAATCCATTTTTAATTAACGATTAGTTTAGGTTTATTAATATTATACTTTATAAAATAAAATCGAAGATAACGACAGGCAGTGTCCCGCCGGGAGTATCCGCCTCTCTGTATCGCATCAAAAATCTTATCGCATATAATGAAATGCTACATGAAAACTTTTTAAAATATAAACGAATACTAGATCATCTCCAGAAAATATAGTCTGCCGGTAATTGAATAAAGAAGACCCTTGAACAAGTCTTCTGAATAAATAAATCCCTCTGGAGACTTCATTCAGCTGAATAAGCAATGGCTAATTTAATAGCATTTTAGGTATATGTTTTCAATCAACGTAACGAGCATTTCTTAATAAAAAAATAAATTGAATAAAAAAAATGCGTTACGTGACTCAGACATATGATCATATCAGTGGCGGTCGGTGATTTTTTGTAAGAAGGGATACTGGATAATATGTTTGTTTATACCTACTATCAAATATACAAATCTATAGACTAGCCCACGAACACGAACCCTCACTCAATTCACTATTTTCGTTTACAGCGTTAGAACACGTTGTTTTCTGTATTATTTTATTAATTAATGTATTGTAATCGAAGGATATTCAATGTTTCAATAATCCGGCTTCAAGTGTTGAATCCAAACTGTCAAAAATGCGTCACATAAAAAAATTCCTCAAAACAATCCGCTCGCTTCGTAATATTAATGTTATTCTGTGTAAAACATAACCAATTTCTGAGATCATCGTCGTTATTGTGTACGTAACGCCACGCATTTGATTGGAGAGCGACCGATAAAAGTGATAATGTGACGGAGCGAAGTTGGGACTGTAGGGTGGATGCGGCAGATTTCCCAGTTGAGCTCCAGGATGACCAATTTCACCTTGATTAAAGGTGAAAAGAAGTATCTGACGAAAATATTCGTTTTTATCAACTTGACATTCCATTATTTAAGCCCAAATATTAAGAAAAACTATAAGATACAGTTAAAAGGCGACACTGACGTTTTAGAGCAGAAATGATGCTATCGAATAGTATGTCATTTTTTGTCACAAAAAAACAAAATATCTGGAAAATAGCTTTATTTAAAAAAAAAACCGCAAAGACTTATTAGACGACCCAATATGTTACCAATTCAATTACCATGAATAGTAAAATAAAGGTAGGAAATCTTAAGAAACCAATCCCATTTCAGAAGTTATTGTATTAACGTCCATAATACTCATATAATAAAAACAGCATAGACAAAAAAAACAAAATGTCAAAAATGTACGGCTCGACTGTCAAATAAATATAAATCATAAATATTTCTTCCCCGAATAACATTCCAGGAATGAGGCTTGTGAATCAATTGTATCTTAGACGGTCGCGTTTAAATAACATAATACTAATTTATCGCTATTTAGTGGCTGCGGCGAAGGGTTCGGTAGACAAAGCCGGTCCTTTGATGAAGTCCTGTTCATTTTACATAATCGATTTGAATAAATTTTACGACCAACTTATTTTCACAGGCTGCAGCTATCGGAGGAGCTCGTCTCGGGTGATGAGAGAGATGGACGCTGATGGGGGGGAACAATATGAGCCGACGTTTAATAACAAAAGTTATTAATCTTGCAAACTGAAAATTCTTTCAAATAATATTAATGTACGGGTTTTATTTAAATAAAAATCCGATCCTTTTTTCGCAACCGATTGACTCATCTTCACGCCGCTTCCCAGCAGGGACAGGTATACGAGGGTGTAATACGCGTAGTCCACAAAACCTTATTATGGGTGCATACCCGACTAAATTACGAGTTGAAAATGTTCAAGGAGTATGCGCAAATTCTGTACCGTTACGGAAAATATTATTGCATGAGATTTGTACAAAATCAGGTTACGTTTTAAGTCTACGTTCTTCGGAATAAGTATTTGTGAAATTGACTTAAATCATCTGATAAAAAATAGTCTGGCCGCTCGAAGTTCGAATGACCTTTAATTTTTTGTATTCAATATATGATCTTCCTAACGCCGATAAACGAAGATGAAATTAAAATATTGATCCTAAGTCTAAACTCATCCTCCTAAACATCTCTTGGTTTAGGTTTAACCTCATCGTTTATAATAAGAAATGCCAGAACAATCTACTTAAACCATTGAAATATATCATTATCATTAAACACGGGAATTTTTCCTACTGTCTTTAAGGAAGCAATCTTACAAATAATAGATCGATTTCTCTGCTATCTAATTTCGCTGAGACATTAAAAAAATGTACAAAAAACCGATTAGTAAGCTTTTTTGATAAACACATTGTCATATCAACTAATCAATTTGGTTTTCGAAATAAAGTGAGTACTTCTAACGCAATCTACAAATTAACCAAAAATATTAGCGATGATTTAGATAATCACAATAAATGTCTAGCTTTATTTCTAGATCTCCAGAAAGTCTTCGATACAGTAAGTCATGAAAAACTGCTATCAAAACAAGAAAACTATTGCATTCGAGGCAAAACTACGACTTACTACAGAACTATTTGAAAGGCGGAGTTCAGCAGGTTAAACTTCATGATTTCATAAGTGATAAACTAGTGGTTAACTGCGGAGTACCTCAAGGTACAGTTTTAGGACCCTTATTATTATCTATACAAATTACATATACAAGATAGTTTTACAGGGGAGATAATCGGATTCGCGGACGATACAGTTAACCAAATCAGCGGAGATACATGGGAACAAGTTTTTAAAGAAGCGACATTAGAAATTCGATCAATTAAAAAATGGCTCCATTGTAATCTGCTAACTCTAAATGCCGATAAAACTAATTAGATTACATTTTCTGTAACAAAAATAGGGCAACCGACTTACGAATATAAACTTATCTTACATTCCTGTGATTGTGATTTTGTAACAAACTATATTTGTCAATGTAACTGTAAAACCAATATACAAAGAACAACCGAGCACTAATATTTAAGATTAGTTTTCGATAATAATTTAAACTTCAAAGAACACATAACCCACTTAAATTTTGGTCATATGGAAAGGATGAATGAGGCGAGAATGGTAAGAAAGATATATGACGCAAGTGTGGATGGCACCAGAAATAGTTGGCACGACCAGGTAAATCAGATAATGGAGGATGGTTCTGTTAAAAGCCTCAACAATTGGCGAGCTTGTATGAGTAGACGTATGAATGTGGATGAGGCGAGAATTGTGTGTCAGGACAGAGGAGTGTGGCGCTCTATCCTCTCTGCCTACCCCCGCGGAGAAACGGCGTGATGGTAAGTAAGTAAAATGAATTTTTGTGAAATGTTGAATATGCACGTAGACCGGCGACGGTATCTACGAAACTGATCGAAGGAAATGGCGGCAGAATTCTTCAACGAGGGGACAGTCAAGCTAGTCTCAAAAATGCTTGGACGTTAGCGGGGATTATATTGAAAAGTAGTTTAAAACATTTTATTTTATTTGGAAAACAAAAAAAAAACATAATTAAAGTGTAACAAAAAATTAAACCAGTCACATATTTTCACTGAATTAACAATAGACTAAACAATAATTTGAATATAAAACTTGTTAAATTGATACAATGGCTTCTTACGACATCAGCAATAAGAAATAAATTTTACATATTCTCATTGTAATTAGAAAGCGTGAGTTGACATCAAAACCAATCTTCCCTCATATATACCAATGGATATGTACTGCAGATACATGTATATTTTTCGCAAACATCAAAGGCCTAAGGGCATAGTTTCGATGCACCGATTGACCACTTGCCAAACCGATTAAGCAAACAGTGACAGAGCGGCAGTGTGGGTGTCACTACCTCTGTGTGAGTGTCACTACCTCTGTGCGAGTGTCACTACCTCAGTGAAATTGGTCCGGACACGAGCCGTTGTCAGCCTACCGCGAAAACAACAGAGAAGACGAGCGCGCCGCGAGGAAAGGTACGGAGCATTCGTTACTTCGGCACTCGCGCGCGAGGTGTCTCGAGTCGTGCTAGAAACATCAATCAGCGCTGGCGCTGGCGCTGGGCATAACACCGGCCGGAGATCGCACGACCGAGTGCCATGTTTGGTATTCAAAACTCGGGTGACGTCACTGATCGTGAAATATTTATCCGGAGTCATTATCGTCACGTCATAGCGAGGCCCGAATTACAGGACCAACCTTTTGCAGAATAAATGGCATTCCGTTGTATATTATTTCCTTTTAGATTGGTACCGCGAACTTGCCTCATGCGGAGGATCTAAAGATATTCGTAATCAACATTCTCGGGCTGACTTGGAACTCATTTGGAAAAGGTTGAATTGGGATATTTGGCTACGGACCCAGAGGTCTAAGGTTACAAATTCGCCTCAGCAACAAGTGTATACAGAGTGGAGCGAACTTAATTTATTATTTCTAATTTAGTCGTGGAAAATCTCAACTAGACGGATAATATTATACATTGATTTCAAACGATATACTGCATATATAGTAGTAGCAGTCGCAGATTTAGCCATCTAATGCAGTTATCTCAGCTTGGACATTTTTGACTGAAGATTCTAGCATTTATTGTATTCAATTTACAGTATATATACCATTTCTGTTTTTTCATAGAACAAAAATAGCTATTCTACATTCGCTTCAACAATCTACCTACCTACTTTTCTGATTTTTTTCGCAAATCAAAACTACTTATAAAAGATAAAATTTCTCTTAATTATAATTAAGTTCTCATGTTTATTAAATTATTTACTAACAACATGTTCTTCGATATGTACTTGCCCACTTTATTGTAGATACAACGTATTGCAAATAAGGCAGCTTCCCTAAATGATGTCACAGGTTTAGGAAGGGAAGGGGGGGTCAGCGGAATTGTGACAGCTGTGACAGGGGGGGTAGGTTCTTCTTTTGATAACATCCAAAACGTGTGGCTCATACGAACAAAGAACTTTCAGATATTTTTCAATCAAACTCTTTAACAATCTTCCAGACGTGTAAGAAAAAATAAAGCTCTCCACAAATTTAAACTCTTTGTAAAAAGGTGGATATTGAATAAAGGGCGTGGGTACACTCATACAAACAAAATGATTCTACCAACAGCGAACATTTTATTCCGCGGATTTAGAATATCTGAAATTTTCACTATGTAAGTAGATTAGCTAAATCACAGAGATTTGAACCCGGAACATTATGTTGCCGATAGACTGCTTTACCGATTACTAAATACGTTACTTTATTAGTGAGACATGTATCTTTCCCCACTTGAAGTGACTTTCCTTTTAATTTCAATGTTACCTACTAAATAAAATAGATTAATACATTTTTTTCGATAGTTTTCTGCGTCTCTTTCAAAATGATTTGATAATTTATTTTACGATACGTATGTTTTGAAAAATCACAACTTCACAAATAAAATGTGATTTCATTAAAAGCCATCATGTTATACGCCGTATTTAATTTCTTACTCAATCATGTACGTGCTCGTATAGAATAAGTAAACTGCATCGTATCACTGGTCATTCTAGTGTGACATGCATTTAGATACAAAATAAACTTTACAAAATTATTACTACAATTATTATTATTATTACAAAAAGTGGGAACGTAATTCCATAAAATATTATTATATCGTTATTTTGCAACAATGTAAAAGGCGCAATTAGCACCGGTCTGCCAGGAACGATTAAATAAACAATATCGATAAACATATTACGATGCTAAAACGTAGGGGAGAGGTGCCATGAAAAGGACAAGTTTTGAAAGGAACGAACTAACTTACAAAAGTTTTTTTAACGCATGTGCGATGTAGGTTTTATTTTTTGGGAACATCGGCGTCTAATCATTTAACGTAGACATCGCGGAGCTGTCATTCATAACAAAATGGCGAACTGAATTTGAATGTTTTCGTATCTAAAAATAAAATTGTCGTATTTTGGATTTGTATGATTAAATATTAGTGTACAATATATGTAGTCCTATACATTCGTAATATATGTTGACAGAAAAGTTATAAACGTTGATTACTTTTGTCAGTTTAAAATAATAATAATTATAAACTACCAAGATTTCAAAGGAACGAAAAACAATGTCACGTAGGGGACATAACTTTTATGGGAAATATTTAATTTAATTTATTCAACAAATAATATTTAATCTTCTCTTTATCTAACTTTGTAAGAGAGATTTTCTAGAATTAAATATTAAACGATAAATTTTAAATTTGAGATAAACTTTTTTTATATATATAACACTTTTTACACGGTGAAAATGATTAATGAAGAAATTAATTTGTTGTATTTTAATCTGGAGGGTTAAAAATATAATACTTGTGTCGGTGTCCGCTTCGTGGCCCACCGCGTCCCTATCCAAATCACCTAGTCACGAATGGGACGTTTTGTACTTTTGAAAAACCCATTGCTTCCACGCGTTCTGTTAACATTAAGATAAATGGTATTTTCAAAAATAGAAGAAAAATGTATCTTTCGTAACAGCTTTCCCCTACCACAGATGCGGTAGACTTTGCAAGTGATATTTCGTGATTGCATTCATGTTTGATCGATGGATCGGCAGCGGAAGAATCGCAGAGAATTCAGTGAATCCGTGATTCGGGCTGGAACACAAAGTCAAATACTAAAATGAAAAGAATACAAAGATTATTGATACTGTAAGCTGAAGATCACTCCATCGCCACCAAGGTGAGATTGAAACAGACGAAGAACAATGCAGATGACAATTCTAGCGTAATTCCAAAAGCGTAGATGTGTCACGTCACTTGTATACTATTTTTTTTTGTTCTATGTATAGTCCATCTTTTGGAATATATCGACAGAGGATTGTTAAGGATCATTCAGTCAAGAAAAAATAAGTAGATTAAATAATATAACTATGACAATACTCAACCAACCTAATACATGATTGGGCTGTAGCGAGCCCCTTGTTAAATTTGACTTAGGCCAGCGAGCCCCTTATTAAATTAAGAAAAAATAATATTCTCAGATCAAATCAGTACCTAACTGCAATTTTTAATGTATTATAAAACAATAAGACTTTGTTGCCTTTTGAAATATCTCGTAAAATACATTTATTCTGGGTGCATAATAAAAGAGACCTAGTCTTTCTTTTGTCTATAGTCTAACAATGCTTAAAAATGCCGATGTTTGATATACCTATATTGCTTCCAGATGTTCGTTGATGTTCAACGCAACATTTTTGTGAACGATGCTTTGACGATTACCCTTCATACTTCACACGTGCACATTTTTTCCCTTTAAGTAGTACAGTTCCTAATATTAATTACTTTGTGCCATCCTTTACTGCGGAGAACTTCAGCTTCAATCCAGTGTTCTGTTTTGAAACATGGAATTGTAGCGAAAATAATAGTACCTAACCTATTTCTGCGTCAATCTTGACACTACTCTACTCTTCACAATTGCAATCTATAGTAAGTACATTTTTCGGTATATTGCGTATTGTTACATAATATAAGTATGTTAAATAACATTCGCCCCTTTCCCGGAACACCTCGAACAGCTGATATCAAGCGAGCCCCTTGTTAACACATTGGCAGCCCACCGCTGACCTAATAATCAAAAATGTATGCGATCGCTCAGGCGCGTGTATGATAACTCTATTATATGTACAATGGAGTGAAGTATTAATAAATTAATAGTCGAAAAAATTAAGAATGGAGAAGATGGTAAAAAAAATAAACAAGGCAAGAGTGGAACACAAGTGTAGCGTTCTATCCTCTCTGCCTATTCCTGTGGTTCAGTTAGTTTAGTTGGATCAGATAAAATTAACCAAAAATATTGTAATCAAACACTTGATTAATGAAATTGTTGCAAATCTAACCTTTGTCAATGATAGTTGGGATATTTTGCGAATTTTACCCGTGTCTGTACGTAGTTGCATACGATATATAAGTACCTACGACAGATCTTTCTGTGTGAGCGTCTATTTAATAATTTTTAATGTATGAAGAGTGACATCCGACTAGATTATGATGTGACAGGCGGTGCTGTACCCGCAAATAGAAAGAATTTTATCTGTGGAACTGAACCAAATACCGCCAAGTCGTGTCAGGCAGTAATTTTATGCCGAGCGATGGGGGAGTTTAATTAAATAACTCGTTAAAAATTACGCGACAGTTCAAAACAAACGCCGATTTACTAGTAAAGTAGATTTAAGACGTGGGGACACTATGCCATTTACAGCTTACAGAATAACATATTTTATATGAAAATAATTGGTTAGAAATGGCACTGTGCACGTGAATAAATAATAAAGAGAAGAGTGAGCGGTTTATTTTGCTTGGTAGACGTGTATCGCCGTTACGTAGCACGGTGGTGGATGAAGAGTGGTGGTGAATGAGAAGGACCAATATGGGAGCATTCGCTCATAGAACGATCCTAGGTCACCTCTCACTGTGCATTATGCAGGGTAGGTTGTGTAGCCTGATCGGCAGCAGGGAAGATTCCATCTTGAAAATATGATATTTTGGGAAAGATTCTGTGTACAGATTCGGTCTTGAACACGTGTGGGTTTATGGGAACAAAGTATAATTAGTATATATAAGTAAGTAAATATTTTGTAACGGCGCTCGGTCGACCGATGCGCTTCCCTGGAGTCGTGAACAGTTCCGTCACCATCACCATCACCATCCCACATCACACGGCCCGCCCCTGGACGACAAACGTGCAGTTCCAATTCAAACAAAATCGAAGGCAATTTGCGGTTAGAATGTCGCGTTTCAATATCGGAATACCGCAATTTTTGTTATTGTTGTTAATACATATCTACCGCATTTATATAATGTGAAAAAACCGCAAGTGGATAGGTCCGGGACCTGCGGTCGGCCAGGAGTTGGGCTCCCACAGCACGGGGAATGTTCAATAAGATCTAGAAGATTAGTTTTAATGCGATGATTCTTTATTGCTATATTCGTGATAATCCTGGCAACACTTCCGTACCAATTATTAAATATATTCTATTTCCTGAACGACCTTCTTCTTCTTCAGCTGAACACAAATAAGACAAAATAGATGATGAAAGATTGTACCTGGGATGCGGATTAAACGAAAACTAGAACCCTTCTATGGAAATTAAATGTCGTATTGAGCAAACTCGAGTTATTTTCTTCCGCATGAAAAAAGTATTGTAAATGAGAATGGTGCGATGTTGCGTGTTCCCTGTGCTCTCATACACACGGAATGGGATCGTGGACACTCACTGAAACACAGCTAAAGCGACTTGAAGCATTGCAGGTGTGCGTCTACAGGCTACTATTGAATATAAGCTGGGCTATTATTACGATCACTGATGCCGTTGATTTGGATCCGAAAGCAAAAATAAATTTTCAATACAATAATATAATATTTGGGCTAGCTAAAACGTCTAAGGCAACGCGACTATTCTAGCTATTACAAATAAAATAATTAACGTTAACGATTATTAAACGGACAAATCTACAAAGTCGCAGGCAGTGGCATAGCCAACGTAGCCCGAGGGCCACTAAATAATTTCAACTATCGCAACAACTGCAGCTGAGCGAGTGAGTGAGAGTACGTCTTAGATATAATAATTTAGTGGTACCATTGAGCAGTACATATTGACAAAGTGTGCATTCATGACAGCAATTTGTACTTTACTTTAACTATTATAATGTTATGTATATATAAAATATTTTTTTTAAACACGAAAATATAAATAAATATGATTTTCTTTTTGATAATCATATTTAATTAAAAAACAAAGTGTAAGTATTTGCGTTATAGAATAGAGAAATAACGTATCGTCTGGCGACGGGATACGAAGAAATCGAGGCAGGAACCAAAAAACTGTCAAAACATTAATATTCTTAAATGTTTTGGCCGCGTCGCAAGGCGCGAGGGTAACACGGAAAGGTTTAAGAAAGAGCGGCGGGTCAGCTACATGCCGGCCAGACCTGATGAAGGTTTCCATCGACAGTCTCCTCTATGTGACGGATGGCGCCAAATTGTTTCCGCTGGAAGTGTCGGCAGCTCGCCCCGCATAGTGACTGATAACTGTTCTGATATATTCAATTGTTTCTCATTACAAGTTCACCTCGCATGCACGCGATTTCACTTAAATATATTTACACACACACACACACATATCCTGCCCTTGGAGTAACATGGTATTATGAGCTTTCAAGAAACTTCGTAAAAATTTTAAATGGTTCGTTCTTAAGGATTCTTGAAGATAACATACATGACTTGACCAGACGTCTCGTTTTGATTGGGACCATCCCGTTGTCCACAAGCGGGACGCCGAAATGTCACCCACGGTAACAATTTCAAAAAAAAAGGCGCGAAAAATCAAAAAAATCCGGCGGTAGCATCTAGTAGGGCGGCGATGACGGCATGCGCAATACGTCTCACACACGTGTAAGTCGGTCAGAGGCCTGCTAGCTCGCTCGCTCCTCGGTTGCGAGTAAGTAGGTAGGCGACAGCTCGCGCATCTTTCTTGAATCGTCAATTTATTGGGTTTTTTTTCGACGTGTGCTATTGTAGTCGATTTGAATTTCTTGTACGTGAAACCTTCATTTTAACAATGCCTAAACGCAAATGCACTTTTAATGTTAACTTACAAACTGAGTATCCAATAAATCAAAGAAGTACTCCATCGGACGTCAGATGTGAAAAGTGACTTATGGAGTAGATGTCCCCTTTTGAGGAAAGAAATAAATGGTCACATTAGCTATACACGGTATAGATAGTATTAAAAAGAAGATGACAAACATGAACAACTTTTTGAGTGATGCCGGAAATTTTAAACAATATGAAATGTAGTCAGTTAGAGGCAGATGTGTGTAGTGTGTACGGTTTAGAGCGGAGTATCTACCTACCGGCACTTATTTTGATCACCATTACACTATTCGTATGCGGCCTTGGGAATTGGACTTTACGTATTCAAAGCGTAGGGCCACCATACCAGAATCCGCGCCAAGGTCGGTGTCGAAGCGAAGCAGAGCGCGGGGAGGGATGGAGCGGTGGGTGGGGGGCAGCATGAACAAAATCAGCGCTCCGTAATTACCTAAACAAAGTATGTATTATAATAACGACCGCCGAACACGTGTCAGATCCAACAGGGTGAACCGCTCAGTAGACAAAGGCGAAACTATTTTAACTTGGGGTTCGGTACCTAATAATATACATATATATTGTTTATTTTCTTGGTAAGCTGAAAACGACTCACAAAAAATTCATTTTAGGAAAAAAACGGCTATATTTCACCGTGCAGAAATATCTTATGTATTTTTTATTTTAATTAGAAGCAACATTAGTTGTAGCCTATTAATGTTATTAATGTAATTAGTGGGTTTAAGCCGCACGGAAAAAAAAGATATCGCTCATGTATCTGACTATCGAGTCTAGATGTAAAAAAATATCATAAATTTTGCGGTGGGGTTTTGAGGGAATGTCACTCCACCTGTTTGACTATTTATTTGCGTTGCGTTTATTTGAATCGCTGATTGAGCTCACTCGCTGTTAATGTTTTAACTAAATATTCTAATAAATAATCAAAATATCAATATCGATTTTCTCCATAATGATTTCCCCCACACAGCTTCAAGATTTCCGACTCAAGTTTTTCTAGTCGATGCTTTCTACGCTATTCATTTATTGTGAAAACAAAATGCCTTTCATGACGTTCGGTAAAATTTATTTAAAATAAACTAGTTACATACGGATTTTCTTTTATTTTTACTTACTTTTCATTTCTACTAAAACAAGTACAAGAAAAGAATCCATAGCTCGGCGTCTGCCATCTGGTGTCAGCCCGGGAAAGCTATCCACCTACGAGGCCGGCCGCCACCATCGGCGCCGGAGGGACAACGCGCGCCATCTAGCGGCATACATTAAATACCACGTTGGAAAATGGATGCCAATTTTCCGCTCACAACATCGTCTTTTTTACAGAATATAAACATAAGATTGTTTTTGCCTACATAATTATAATTTACAGAAGTCATCCGACACGAGTTCCCAAGGATCTCAATAGTATAGCGAATAAGGCAGACTAAGCGTTAGTATGAGAACTCACTGGAAGTTGAGGATTGACTTATGATTTTGTGTATGTGTACCTACATAATTCATTCCTTTCGCGGATTTTCGAAAGGACGATACGCTCCACTACCACGACTCATATTCCTGGGTAATTATTACTAGATAACTTTCTGGGTTTTCTACGATATTTTCTAAAAATATGCGGGAATGGATAGGGCAAACAATTAAATTTTAAATATGAGTGAGTTTCGATTGCAGATCGAATGTAAAAGTCATATTATTTGTATCAAAAAATGAAAGATGTATAATGTATAACAATACCAAGCTAGGTATATAATTGTGAAATAATGGAGGTGTCGTCGAAACACACACAAATTGCTTAATAAAACGATATCTGATTTTTCGAACTCATCAACAACATACAGAGCGTGGATTTTATCACGAAACAATTTAGATCGGACGGAATGATGCTTGTCATACAATGTTATGACGTTTGGTCTCGGCAGGCAACTTCAGCCAAGGTCACACCTTTCTACTGGCGAATTTCATTCCACTTGAAATCTGTTCATCAATGTTACGTTGCAAATTTTGTCTGATCATAATTGCCTAAAGATAAATATCAAATAATCTGTAATATGACTTATAACTACAATTATTTCATCAATTTAAAACAGACGATATTTCCACCTCGATAAATATTATTCGCTTTGTTTATGTCAAATAATTCTATAAACTGTGCAAACAGTTTTACCCTGTCGGTTTTATTTTGAAACAAATAATTTGAATTCTATAATTCTTTCGACACTTCGCTACATTCACGTCAAATTAGAAGCTGTACTATTAGTCCCAACCTATTACGTCGTTAAAATCTTATCCAAATTTACTTCATCTCTGAACTATCAAAAATTGAGTTTATGGTGGAAGACTTAAAATAATATAATCGCTTAAAAATAGAAGTCCAGTTACGCTTTTTAAAGACAAATTTAAAAGGAAACAAAAAGTGTCAAATGTTTATGTTCCGAATGTACATTTTTCAGATAGAAAGAAGGAACGACTTCATCTCTACTGTCTGAAATCTCAAAATTGAAATTTATTTCAATTTACAACTTCATATTATTACGATATGTACCAAATACAGCAGAATCTCACTAAGCCCGCACCTCAAAGGTCCAAACACGTCCAGTAATCCGCCACCGGTACTATCCGAGTCGGAGTGAGGCCAGCGATCGTGTCACGCGATTATTATGGTAAACAATAGAAAACATTATGTTTTGCTATAACCATAAAACAATTTCAATAAATTCGTACATAGGAAATACATATTATCTTAAATAAAATAATAAATCCTTACACATGTTCGTTTCTATTTTCCAATTTTATATGTATTCCAGGAATCCGGTACCTAATGCCGGACTGACGAGATTCTACTACTCTTTAACAACGTATTAACATTATAAACCCTTTACAGGGAAAATTAATTATTTTGGAATTTGAACTATCACATTTTTAAAAATACGTTGATTTTCGGGGAGCGACGCAAACTTCACGCAGTTGGATCAATTTATTAACTAAGAAACATTCTCGACAATGTATTGAGGTTAACTTTACTACGGGTGGTATTAGAAATTTAGGCGTTAACGCGACTGGTTAATATATTAACCAATTTCGGTTTTTGCCCTATAAAGGGTAAATGATCAATTGTAACCCAAAAATATCGTAACAAAATATTTACCTCTCTTTCCGAACATACTTAGCTTTATAAAAAGCTCAAGCTGTATTATTTTTCCCGTATTTTACTGTTAAGACTTATCTTGAATTTTAAGCTACAAAAATTTTGTTATTGCGTATTTAAAATTATTCTAACTTTCTTTTCACGTTTTAATTCTCTTCTTATGACGATCTACGTCCAGTGTTAAATAGTGGCCCCCTTTTTTTAGTTTTCGCAGCTTTTCCACAATATTTTTTCACAATGATGTTTTCTGAAAATGGCGTCTTAGGATTAAGATAACCAGGGTTTTTAGCCTTTTGGCTATTATAAATAGGACCGTTTAACATTGGACTGAAACCAATCGGGTTCGATCCTCGTCCCGGTCAAGTTAGTCCTATTTTTTAAAGCTTTTCATTTTCATTTTTCAAACCTTCATTTGAAAAACGCTAAGAATAATAATGTGATAATATTTTCATCAATTCAATTCAATATTCACGATTTGGTGTTCGATCTTTAAATTCGTTATTATTACTCGAATTAAAATGTTTTGATATAATATACCGTGCGAACATTAAGGAAAGCTATTTTATTTAATTCTGACAATATTTTATTTATAAAAGCCCCTGCAAGCCGTTCAAGGATTTATGACTGTACCTTTCGGAGCCGGGATGGTGATGTCATTGTATCGAAATTACCTGCCCGCACAGCCTGATCCGCACTCCGCCCAAATTCACAATGTGCGTAATAAATTCTAATCATTAATGGAATCACTTACACTATTTTCTCATAGACCTTTAACAAATTATTATATTTATTGGTCACACCGGAAACACGGGATTGCAGATGCAATGTTGACGGGTAAAAATGCCCCCGACCGAACCAGGAGGCACTTCTACTTCTTTTATTTCTGCATTTTCCCCGTTCTGATAAATAAATAATTTATTTTACAGAATAAAAAAAGGATTACGTTTAATTAAGTGTTATATATGAGTAGCTGTGGATAAAATAAAGGAGTGGGTATTTTTGCGCCTATATTAAATGTTATGAATATATTCATAAAAATTATTACTAAAATTAGGAAAGTGAAGAGGATATTGCCTACATGTGATAAATGTACTCATATATTTTAATTATGTAAAATTAACGAATCCGTTACATTTTTAGGGTTGTTTTTTCTCTACATATTGCGTAAATTCCTAATTCGTAAAATATTCACGGCCAAATCAGAATGAATCGGTTTCCTTGAATAAAAGTGACAAGCTCTCGTAAATAAAAAAATCTCTACCAAATTCATATAATACCAATTAATACGCACCGTCAGCTGTTAATTTTTCACTAAGTGAGTTTGTTATATCAATACATTTTTAACATAGTACAAAATAAATTAACTGGTCAAAGATTAAACTTGCAAATTAGTTACAACGGAATATATTTAAAATTAATAATAGGAACAGACATGACCCATTCAAAATTCGTAATAAATTATTACACACCACACGAAAACAGAAGCAATGTAAACAACATTGAACTGTCAATGTTGAGAAGAGAACTAGCACGATATAACAGGTAAAAATATTTCATTCGTTTACAGAGTTAATGGTAATGAATAAGAATAGATTGGACAAAGCGAATTTTGCAGTCGAGTTACGCAAGTTTAGGCATAATATATTAAATAACATCGTATAATGTCGTAGCGACCGTGTCTGCGAGCGATATTATTTGAAGGTTGACAGCCAGAGGTTCAACGGAGTCTAACCTTACTTTACAGTCCTAAATATGTTAACTGACGACACAATTTAATTATTTAATAGAACGAATATTAAGACTTACCCATAATGATGGTTGGCATCACTTATTCAGTAAATTACGTGAATATTTCTCGAGTTTTAGCGGGTCTATATACATACAAAATATTTTCAAGGTCTCGTAATAAACAATGACTACAAACACCATAAAAGAACAACAAAGTTTGTTTATCATAAACACTTCGTCAAGAAATTATCCAGTAAATTAAAAAAATATTCAAAACCAATAACTGTTCCGACAATCACAATTTTTACATTAAATAAGATGACAAATTCTCAGCGAACGACGTCACAGAATTTTGTTTTCAACATGGCCACTCAATACATTGAGAATGCATTGCACCGATATACGTACCTAGTCTTTCTACAAAACTGATGTAATTTAATTCTTTGCTGGGCATATAAATAATAATAAGGCTGAATCAACCGCTATGCATCCATGATAAGTAACATATATTAAATATGTTCTTTGTTACTCAGCACCTTCAACGCTTTATTTGCAATACTCGCCTCGCAAGAATGAAACTACACATACACACTACACCTTATCGCCGAATAGACAAGTAAAGTGATTCATTTTGACGTTCCGTAAATCACAAGAAAAATACACAAGCTTGATTCCCAACAATAATAAAGTTTATTTATAATATATTACTCGTACTATGTACCTGTAAACAAAGATGAAAATATTGACTAGAAGAAAAGGAGTACAAACGGACATTTATAAAATGAAGAAGAAATTTTTGTTGAAACACCTGTTCTCTTAGATGTACTCGATTTTTTTGGTTTTTACACAATTCTCTTCTCAATCATATATTTTGTTCAAACTACCTAACCGTTTCAAAAACCGTATATTAAAAAAATAATCTACATGTTATTGTACATGCATTTATGTTTTAAGGAATAAAAGTTTCATTTACAATGGATATTATTTGAAATGGATGTAATTTGTAAAATTAATAAACTGATCCATGGTAACACATAGTACAAAAACTTGAAGTGTTTAATTAAAAATGACAAAGAAACGAAAATTCACGTCATTCATTAACGCGCTTGACTTTTGACATCTTGCGTTCATACAAAAATCCTTTCAGTGTCAATTTTGTTTTCAAAAACTAGTGATATCACTTCGACATATTTGAAATATTTTATCATTTCATTAACATATTAATTTATTATTAGACAATATATTCTGTAACTCTTTAAATGTTCTGTTGATGTGTAATAATAATGAAAAACTTGATGAGTTACAACTATTGAATAGTTTTATAAACGACGTAAATTCTTTGAGTACAGATTAAATTAAATTGTGATCAATTTACGTTTAGTTTAGTTAAAATATGTTTTGTATTACCACATATCTCAAATAATCGATCCTATCTACTTTTCTAAAATATGCGCATCATATAGCCATATAGCTCGATGATCAATTTTGTTTATGGAACATGAATACGAAAGTCATAGATGAAATCATAGACGATAAGACGAAAATATAGCACTATAGCAGTTTTGTTTCGAAAAATGTGCATCATGTCGCTGAATGCGCATTTTCAGTATTGTTTTTTCTGATGGATTTAAAAATATGATTGGTAACAATCAGATATTAAACTTCAGCAAAATATGTAGATTGTGTTGTGCAGAAGGATCAATGCTTTCTGTTTTTAAAGTAAACATTCACAAAAAAATCACCGCTTGTACTGGGATACAGGTATGTCGTACACGATGATATTGATAAAGGTTTTTTTTTCTACATGAACTGATAAAATAGACCAAATCACTATGAGAGTGCGTTATTTGTGAAATAATTATAATCCTAGGTTTCTCTCTCTTTAGGTAATGCGCAGGTTTGACTATTGTATGCTCGTGTGCAAGCTTAGCGTGAGGTAAACTCCGCGCGGATAATTAGACATTTAAAAAAACATTACAAATGGATTAGGAATTGATTGAACATAACACATTTTATTAAAAAAAAAATTCCGGCGTTTTAGAATATAGTATCGTGATGGACTCTGGAACGTGCTCGTGAAACGCCGTCGGCCAAAGAGATCAGATTCATGTTAACTATTTTGTTAATTAATTTAACAATGTTTTTCGTCTTATTTTCTTATCTCGAGTTATGGAATTTTAAACACTCTTAAATTCAGTAACTAATTAAACTAGGGCCGACCTGGAAAAATGCGGGGCTGCGAAGTTTGGGGGAGGCGCATGGGTCAAGGAACCTTCCCATTTCTGTGCACAAGAGACCGATTTAAAATGTACTTATTTATTTCGCAAAAGATTGATCTTGGAATACTGTAATGGAGTCACTTTCTGAGTGTACCACAAATCACACCAACCCCCATTGTGAATACTTATTAACTGAACTATAACAGTCACAAAAATTCAAAGTATTAAAGTTTAAAATTAGGATACAGGCCTTTATTAAATTTCCAACCAATCCATCCCAGACTAAAATCTTTATCCTAAGAAATTAATGAAGAATAACTGAAAGGTATTGATACGAATTAAATGAATCAACTAGAAAGATATATAGAAAAAAATAATTTACCAAATTTTATTTGCTATCGGGATTCGAACTTGGACCTTTTCCTGTCTGGGGAAATGCGTTCACCAGTTTCGCCACACTAACTGAGTAAGTTGACGATATATTTTCAAACTTCTATGCTGCAGCTCTTTCAAATTGATATATCTGTTATTCCATTTTCGATAAATATATATATTTTTTTGTATATCTTTCTAGTTGATTCATTTAATTTGTATCTATACAACTATGTTCTGAAAAAACTGCAACTTTACCATAATAATGTGTTTAAAAAAAGGTATTGTTTGTACAATACGCCTTTCAGTCTTGTTTCTTTCTGTACCTACCTTTTTAGGTTTGTTTTTAGTGAATGAATGAAAACTTTATAGGCACTTATTTTTTATTATGTGTTGGTAATCATTTTAGTTGAGCGAGAGAATAAGGCGCCAGCACAAACACCCAAAAAGCAATATTTCAAAGTATACAAATAACACTGGGGACTGAATAAATGATAAGTACTCTACTTATCTATCGGGAGTGCAAGGCCTAGCTGAGAGCTAGGCTGGTGCAGCTGCACCTGATTTAGATATATTATATGAAGTGTTGGATATTAAAAAGTTGTTAATTTTTATAATATCCAAGATAATAACTTAATAATAATTTTACAATTAGGATTGTCAAACAAATGTAGCAGAATTGATCAGAAAACTTTTCAGAGGATTATTCACCATATTTGGAGGCAACTCGTGGTTCAGATAGATACATAAATATGTAGTACAAAGAAGATTTGACTGAATGTAAAATGGGACCGATGAATCCGAACACAATTTTTTGAATGCCATTTTTATTAATATTTCAATCCTGCTAATGGAATTCAAACCCCCAAATCATTGTTGCCAATGGCGGGTATCCTGACCACTCGTCTACTATTTTCTGAATGAGTTAATATTATTGCAGGTTTGGCAAAATGATGGAATGCCACATCAGATTTGCAAAAAGTGCATGGCCAAACTGCACATAGCGTATCAATTCAAGAAACAAAGTGAAAAGAGCGATTTTCATTTGCGCCAATACAGGCTGAGTGGGAAGTCTACGGAGAAAAAAGTTAACGTTAATGCGGAAGTTTTGGAAGAATCTCGGCAAGAGGATCACTCCAGACATGCGGAAGAGATCCCTGAAACCCTTCATCCGGAGGTGCCGATATTACCACCCGAATACTCTTATGTAGATCCTTTACCACTAACAGACAACAGGCAATACGATTCTCTTCAGAACCTCAACCTCGGAGCGTTTGACCTTCCCATCGAGCCGCAGTTCATATTTAATGGATCCAGTATCCTTGCCAACATGACCAATGTGAGCATTCCCCTTCAGGGAAATGTACATATGCCGGCCAACTACAATATACAGAGTCTCAATAACAGTTCTTTTCAAAATTCTTTTGGTATCCAAGGGATTACGCAGTCCACGGGCATCCCTACTCAAATTCTCACCCTCGAAGAGCCTCCAGGTAATTTTTTTATTTCAGGTTTACTTTTTTATTATAATATAATCATTCTTGTTTGTGACTTCACTGGATTTTATATTTTCTGCATTTATTTCCAGTACCGGAACCGGACATCGCAGATGATATACAACCTTACAATGAGCAAATCAATGTGGATACACCGTCTGAAGAGAAAGCAGAATCCAAGCCAGCATTTATTTTCCATAAGATGGGTTGTTTGAAAGTGCGGTCCAAAAAGGACATAGCAGAAAATCGATGTCCAATCTGTAACAAGGCCTTCGCTTCCAACGGGAAGTTAACCCGGCATATGAAGACCCACGGAGATAAACCCTTCAAGTGTAAAGTCTGCAAGAAGAGTTTTGCTCATCATGGAAATTTTAAAGTTCATATGAGAGTACACAATGATGAGAGGCCCTTCTCCTGCCCTATGTGCCACAAGGCCTGCAGGCAACAGCAGGACTTGGATAAACACATGAGAACTCACACTGGAGAGAGACCGCACGTCTGTTCTACTTGCGATAAAGCCTTTGCTACATCTAGTGAGTATTATTTTAGTCAAAACTTCACTACTGTTTTATGATTAATTGTTGGGTTTTATCTTTCACTAACTTTTTATACTAGATTATATATGAAATTTGTATTAATTAAACTATGATTTATATCATGATTCATTAACAAAATTTATGAGTAGCAAATCTCTTATGGAAAAACAGTTTACCTAAACCAGCCTGACCCTGCCAGGAATAACATAAAAGCGCACATTTGCACTTAGAGGCCAAAGGTCTCCGGTAAATGTCACTACACAAAGCAAAGATAAAGTACAAAATGTGTTAAATAAATAAATTACAACTGGATGAATATGTCGCTGGCTTTAGCGGAAAGTTTTTTGCGGCAGATATATTTGGCGCTGGGCAATAGAAGGGGTAAAAATATTCAAGCATAATTTTTTTGAAATTTTTTGAATTTAAACCTTAGGTCTTTCTATTGCTGGTCCCGGGTTCAAACTCCGTTTTATATAATTTTATTCTAGGACACAATGTATATAGCGGAACCTCGGTTTACAAACTTAAATCATTCCGTAAAACTGTTAGAAAAGTAAAGAGCTATTGCTTGGAAGGGGACTCTCCTTCCTTGAAAAGATCGGGTGCACGAAGTTCATCAGGTTTCTGTCTCACGAAAAACCTATCTATCTGTATTTGTTTCTTCTTGCTTTTTATAATGTTGCGGAAATGAGACATTAAACAGATTTATAAGATAATCTGATAAAGTTTTATCAGGGTGATATTTTTCCACAAAACTTTGCACTTCACTCCACTTTGCGCACATTTCGTGGATCGAGGACCTAGGAATATCTTCCATTTGTTCATCAGTTTCTGAAAATAATATTCCCTCTGTCACCGTCTTTTACTGCTCATTAAGAATCTGTTCCAGTTCTTCCGTAGTGAGTTCTGAGACTGACTGCTTGCCTGCCTGTTTGTAAACCTAAATTCTGTTCATAAATTGAAGTATATTTTGTCAGGATTTTTGTTTGTTAACCAAATTGTTCGTAAACAGTCTTTCGTAAACTGAGTCTCCACTGTACTTTATTTCAGGAACAAAGCAATTTTGCAAATGGCAACATATTCAATAGAAATTAATTAAACATGATTAAAAACAATTCAATTTTTGCTTTTTTCATATCTTTGACAAAGATGAAACTGATAAAATAGGATTCATGTGTATTTAATAGGCAACATATTGTATAACTTGTCAATCTATGTAAGTTCATATTAATATTATTTGATATGAATTTAATGTAAGGAGAAATATACTAAAATAACAATGACTCTTTTTACCGACTAATCAATAATGTTGAATGACAGGCAATTTGGTAGTGCACGAACGCACACACTCTGGAATCAAGCCGTATGTTTGTTCCGTGTGTCAGAAGGGATTCTGTCAGTCCAATGAGCTAACTAAACACATGAGGACGCACACAGGAGAGAAGAGTCACCAGTGTCCCAAGTGCGAGAAGGGGTTCAACGGCTCTTCAACGCTCATCGTCCACATGCGCTCACATTCCGGGGAGCGTCCATATGTCTGCACCATATGTAGCAAAGGTAAGCCATGTCAGATAATTGTTGATGTCATGTAGAAACCTCTCAAAGCACGAATGAATATAACTCATTATTGAATTGGTGATATGGAACAAAAACTATTTCTTCAGAGCATTGACTCCTTAGTAGACTTTTATACAATTGTCTTTTTTAACATTTCCTGTACAAAGTATAACAAAATTATTCAGAGCGCTAAGGGGACGGAAAGAGCCCTGGAACATTTCCTATTATAAAGGCTTTTTTAAACAAATATATGTTTATAAGTGCGTGGGAATAATTATTGTATGCATAAATATTGATATATATATACGAGAATTGCTTTAATTTTTAGATTTTTATATAATACAAAATTACTCCTGAGTTCTGTCATGTCACCGGCTCTGTCAAATGCATTATGGCTTGCACACATGGCCCGCGCACCCCTGACCAATTCACGCTTGTGTGGTGGTGATTCTCAAAATGTTATATTTTTTATAAAGTATCTTTTTATCTTATTAGAAATATGGGAGTTTGATAATGCCATTTCATACTTTTATGAGCAAGTAAGTAACAAGGTGTGGAAGTAATGGAAACATTAAGAGAATCGAAACACAAGAAAATAATTTATTTATTACCATCAACGCCCTTGTGGGCTTTTACATAAACAATAATATATTTTTTTTTTATTCAGATATAACAGTACATAATTTTAAAACTAAGTATATTTCAAGTACAAACATGTCTTTAATTCAGGTATGCTCCTTCAACGAAAAATGTCAATGAAGTTCAACTTGTTGCCAAGCCGATCCATCCGTATTTTGGCGAGTTTACGGCACGGTTATTTCCATGGTTACCCACAAATAATGCTTCATATTGTCTCGTTTGAATTGGTACTTTATTTGAAATCATTTGTGTTAATTTTGGACAATAATATTAACGAGAGGCAATATCAATAACCAAAAGGCACAAGAATTTTGTACTTACTATCGCTGCTGATTAACAATATATTTCTTCGAAGAGGTGACAAGTTGGAAAAACTGAAGAAATTAGATTTTACTGAACTCTGGCCGGCTTAACGGTTTCAAGTGTTGATCACGGGAGCGGAATTCTTGGTCACAATGTACATTTGACACAAAAATATAATATCACTATCCAAAGGCATCAAAAGGAACCCACCCTTTCTCGGAAACGTTTTAATTTACTGGTTCCTCTCAACAAAAGCACAAAAAGTATGACTCCCAATCAAGATGTATACTACACTACAGAAAAAGACGAGATGTTAGTCTGTGAATTTAGAAACTACACCTTTGGACGCCCTTATGTACTTTCTTTATTGGTAACAATTAACATACATATAAAAAACAAATAAATCTGACAGGAACACAAAATAATATACTAGATGTATGAATATTATATAATTTTGACAACTGAATAATAACAAATAATTGACAACTAATTAACATATAAGCGTAATGACTTGATAAACTAAAAAAGTGACAGTTATGAAAATGTGAACATAGTCAGAATGTAAACGCAAATAGCCAGCGCAGACGTGTTTAGCATCATCTGCAAGGTACACATTCACATTTATGGGATAATTTTGAAACAAATTGATGAGAATCTAAAAAATGAATAAAACAGTTTGTTTATTTACGATTACGATTACACTGGACATTACACAAATACACTAATACACTTCACAAATCACTTAGAACAGAGAATAATAAATACCGACTATTAACAACGGGTGTTTGGGAACTACTGACCTGTCTCTGTGGCGGGATCATAATTTATTGTTTGATTCTCAGAAACAGGGTGAGTATCGTTTTCTCGCTCGCACGCATTGATACGAGGACCTTCAATGTATTTGCCCGAGTGAAACAAAACATAACACCCCACACATTGTGATACTGTAATGAATTTTAAAAACTTAGTTTGCACTGAAAAATTATAGAAATATATATTCTATATCCATCGATTCAAGATTACATCAAGTATGAGGTGAATTGCTCCATTAATTAATGAGTTATCGGGATAAATGTTGATTTAGGGGATATAGGATCCCCGCTTCCATAAATTTTATTTCCCAATGTTTTTTTTAATAAAATTTATTTTAACATAGAACTTTTATTAATATTATAATATTTTTAATTTTTCTTGTTATGTTTAAAATAAAATTAAAACTGGAAAAATTATGAATTTTATTTCAGGTATCAAAAAAAATCACATTTTTGGAACCTGTAAAGAAAATTAGACAAGCACTAAAATTGTTAAATAACTGTTCAAGTTTTTAAAATTTCTGGGCTATTCTGTCCTAAGAGGTTACAATAACATGGCAGATTAACTCGGAACATTAACCTGAACGCAGAAGGTCCTGTTTAGATGCCTTTTTTTAGTATCATTTTAAATGGTTAAAATTTTTTAGGTTTTACACAGTCATCGGGGTTGGCAGCGCATGCCCGCAGCCACTCAGCACAGTGCGGTTATCAGTGTTCACGCTGCCCGCGCGCCTTTCCCACCATTGCTGAGCGCCGGCGCCACCAGGCAGCTCACGGTCTGGCCAATCTGCCCTGTCCTTACTGCCATCGGCGCTTCTCCAGACCCAATGATTTGGTCCGCCATTCTCGAGTGCATCGAGGCCGATGAGCTACCACTCTGTTATATTTTCGTGCAAGTTCACAGCGGTAGATATAAAATGTTATCTTTTTAATGTTACTATACCACCCGATGGTAGTTTTATGGATGGTAAATGTTTGTCGTCACACTGAAAATGTACCAGATGTCTTTTAAAAAAGTAATTGTGTAGTTAATATAATTTAAAATTATGTTAATACAATGTAATGTCACTGTTATACATTGCTACAATTTTCTGTGTAAAAATATCCCACTATGTATTTTGTCATTTTGAATTGCAGTGGAACCCGGAATTTACATTTATGTTTCCCCTAATTTATGTCTAAATTTGTTGGTTCTGTTTCACTTTCATACAATCGGGTTCTAGAATTATTCGCAATTTGCGACACAATTCTCTGCAATTTATGCTCTCTCCGCAGATGAAATGTATACTGTGGATCCGGAGTGATTAGATTGATTTTTTTTTTACGAGAATCACAGGTGAGGTATACTTTGAATTTGATTTGCGAATGACATTAGCTTCTAATAATGAATTTATTTTAGATGTATCAATTTGGTTTTCCACATGGATTTATGGTAAATAGGTTTTGAAGTTGTTAAGTCGGTAGTCATCTCAGTTAGATTACTGGTTCCCGAATTATACTTAAGCTTTGCTCACCCTCCTGTGCCCTCTCGCCGGGAACATCGTCCACCTAAATATCTCCCACATTCAAAATGAAAACACTATATTTTCTCGGAATCAAGAGTTTTGATAAGCTCGTGGAGAAAAGTGTGGTCAACAATGGTCATTTAAAATAATTATTTATTTTCCCTTGTTTAGTTTTTGCATTCTTTCACTATTTTAAATGATAATTTGAGCTAACGTATTAAATGGGAAAATGCGTCTGACGATAATTCTGACCTCTGCAATATGTGTTGTTGGAGAATATCCAAGGCATTAAAAACTTTGTAAGTTAGCGGTAACGAAGCAGACAGGATTTCATTATTTTCCTCTTGCAAAAATTCATTGTTGTCCTCATCTCGGTTACCGCAATGCAGAGCGCAGGAACATAAACAGCAGATGTCAATGTCAAAGGAAACAAAAATTGTCAAAACTTGTGGATTCCATCAAAGTAGTCACGTATGATCTAGTCTGAATCTGTTTATGAAGGACAGATATTTCTTCCTTTGTCCATAGATTTAAAGGGAATTAATAAGAGATATTTTTCCTATCAAAGTTTAATTGCTTCTTTCCACGATGTCATCCACTGATGGCGAGCCCGTTAACAAATTGTCCACATAAAAATCCCTCAGAATGGTATCACTTATATTAGGATGGATATTTTTTAAATCATGCGCTAACTGATGCAAGCACCTGATCGCGGGAAGCTGAGCTGCTGCTGTACCGTAAGTGACAGTTTCCAGAGTGCAAATCCGTATAGGGTGGGATTGGTTGCGTCTTTAAAATATTTGTAAGTTGGTTTGGTTAGCCTCCACCCGTATCTGTATATACATCTTGACGATATCGGCTGTTATAACATACGCATGCGTCCGAAACCGCAACAGAATTGAAAAGATACTGTCTTGGATTATTAGTCCGACCATTTGAATGTCGTTGAACGATATTTCAGTAGTTGTTTTAGCCGATGCGTCGAAGACAACTCTTAACTTTGCCGCTGAAACTACTATGTGGTAAGGCATATAGTTTGTTTTGTTATCCACATTGTCCGCAGCTAAATCCATGTGTCTGAGGATTTTATATTCCTCCATAAAATGATCATATTCTCGTTTTAATTTTGGGTTCCTTTCTAGTTTGCGTTCCAATGCATAGAACCTTTTTAGCGCCCTAACTTATGAATGTTTTCTTTCAACGGAATTTTGACCACAAATCTACCATCAGAGTGTCTGGTGGTGTGGACGTGAAATGGTCTTCGCAAAGCTTCTCTTCCTACTCATCTGATTGCCAAAATCTCGACACCTGGTCTAGGAGTTTCTCATTCGTGCTTAAGTTGCAATCCACTGCTGGGCCTCTGGATTCCGATCTTAAACCGTGACTGAGAATGGTCCCGCCACTATCCACCCGAGTTTGGTTTTTTGTAAAACGGAGTAATCGCCGCTAATTTTTATTTGGCCCCCGCACAACAGGTCCCAAAAGATTCCGGCCCCAATGAGCATGTCAATTCTTCCCGGTATGCCGAATGTCTCATCTGCTAGCGCGACATTCGTCGGAATATTGAAATGAGATGTATCTATACTAGCACTTGGTAATAGTCCTGTGATGTTTGCTATTATCGAGCAATTCAGTGGACATCGATAATTATTATGGCAGGATTTTATAATTAGTTCGGTCGCCCTGTTCACTTCAAAATGGGCCTCATTTGTTCTCGCTATCTTTACATTTACTTGGTGTATATTCGATTTAATTGACTTTGCAAATCAAATAAATCACATTGGTGACGTACCGCGGCCGCGCCAACCGATTCTTTAATTATTCTGGGGCAGCTTGCCGTAGTCATGACAAAACAGGTTAATAAATTCTACAATCATTATTAATATTCATTATTTTATTTATATTTTGACATCAACTCGCATCCATGATTCCTGATCCGAGCTTGTTGCGTTTGGTGCCCGCTTCGCATTAGCATATCTGGCGGCCACCTGTGTGGCGTTTATGAGAAGTGGGCAGCTCGTGGTGAACAAGATCGTTCGAGACGCTGGCGGCACCTAATCGGGGCTAGTCAGCAATAAATGCCAAAAAATTGTATTTTCCTGTTTGCTTCGCTCACTGTGATGTAGCGGCTTGTGGCGGAACCGCTGGCGGCGCGTACTCGGGGTCCAGCGCTAACAGCAAAATATCGGGATTTCCTGTATGCCACACATGCGATAGAATTATTTTGCTCCGAAATCTGGAGAGATTGAATGATACGCGCCGCGTCTCCCATCAATGTGGCCTTTGTACCGGTGGTAAGGTGCTATTCGTGTGTATCAGCAACAGAAACGAATCGTGAAATTCTTGCCAGCGATCATATTGCCCATCAAATGTAGGCAATGTTATCGTCAGCAACCTCACACTCGTCTCTACCACTATATCCCTAGGAACACCACACTCGGATGGAAGTTCGGAAATTATATTTGCTAGCGGTCATGACGGCACCAGAATATAATGACTCGAATGCCTCTCTCTACTGATTCCGTATCAATGTTAGATTGTTTCTCACCGCGTTCTAGCTCGATTTTTCCTTGAAGCAAATAAATAATAAAAATTAGTTTGGAAATAAAGGATTAATGAAGGATGGAGAATCACTCACTGCCGCGCCTTGTGTGGGTAGTTGGAGGAATGATTGTCCTTTGCAACAGTCTAACTGCTCTCCTTTGTCCCTCTTTCCTTCTAATTATGATTGATGATCCCGGACGAGCCCCCAATGTTTGATCACGTATGATCTGGTCTGATATTTCTTCTGAAGGACTGATATTTCTTCCTTTGTCCACAGAATTAAAGGGAATTAATAAGAGATGTTTTTCCTGTCAAAGTTTTATTGCTTCTGAATCATATACACATACATAGGGCGACATTTACAAGTATATAATTAAATTATAAACTTGGGGCGAGACATGTTAGACGTCACCCTAACAAAGTTATTTTACACTTTAGAGGCGTTGATATGAGCAATGAAGAAAGCCTCCCTTTTTATATTAAAAAACAATTGGTGACAATTACAGGTGTTAGATATGCATTCAAAACTGTCAATTTTCTTAAATTATCTGCAGAAGAGTCATTATTTACCTGTACAATACATAATTTTTTTTTGTAATGGCTCTTAAAATGTTGTATTATCCCCGATATAGAGGTTGAAGAATACTCATGGTTTTTTGAGCTAAGAACAGAAATATGGCATGATGATTTCTGGCGTGTAATATGTCAAACAATCCAATCCAAAATCATAAGAATGTTGTGATCTTGGGCTGCCATTTTTCACTGTATTCATCGTAATAACAAAGCTCTTAAATATTTCCCAGGTCATCCACACTTTTTTATTATGGAGATAAGCAACAGCGAGAAAAGTGCTATAAGTACGGTAGTCGTAAACTTTACAGAGTGTAGACTGTAACGTATTTAGCTGCGACACCGTATTGTCCTTTGTACCGCCTGTGTCACGGTAATAATCTTACAGATTCCCTGATGTTCGGTGTGATGTCAGTAGTAGAAATAAATGTTAAATATCACATTTCTCCCCCCTCAATCCTGTTACCCTCTCATGCATCACACCCCATAAGTCCCCCGAACACTGGCTGCGATGATGGTGACATTAGTGCAGGAGTCCCTCTTCATCTATCGGTTGTACTAGAGGCTGCAGCTGAAACAGAAAAACACATCATTAGGTGCCAATGACTCCTACTGGTCCAAGTCGATTGAGGTTCACTGACCCCAGCCTGGTATCGAGCCAAACGCATCCTTATCGTCAGACCGGGACGCCCGTTTGCTCTTAATATGATTAATGTGCCTCTTTTAAAGTTGGTGGGTATCCCTGATTCTAACTGAATACACTGTAGTACAATGATGGCGAACCTTTAGGCTCGGCGTGTCAAAAATTCAGAAAATCTGACTTAACTTTGCTGGTGTATCACCCTCTCCCAAAAAAATAATGTTTTTTTTACATATTTAATTATATTTAAAAAAAAAAAAATTACATACTCGTTTATGTATTTTAAATATAAATTTAAATTTAACTGGAAAAAAAATATGGAACCCGTAGTATTTAATTTGATGTTAATTAATTAATTGTTTTTTTTTACAAAGTGAGACCCAAAGAGATACACAAGGAATATCAATAATTTGGTGATAATGTGCACCTCTAGTAAATGTTAAAAAAACTGTTTTTTTTTAAAAATGATTTATTAATTGTTAAAAAAGTAAATACATAATTATTTGTATTAGTGACTTTTTTGTTGCTAAATTGCATTTGCTAAATCTTCAATTGAAGGTTGGTATTTCGTACATTTCAAGCACAAGGAAGCGTTACTAACTTCATCAGTCAGTTGATTTCTTTTATTTGTTTTGATATTATTTAACGCCGAGAATAAGGTTTCACAAAAGTACGTTGAAGAAAATATCTTAAATAAAACCATGCCAAAAGTGTTGGGTAATCAATCCTAAGCATTCCAAATTTGTTGTTTGTAGTGCCACTCTTCTCCATTCTCCAAATGATTTTTTTTTCTAGATTTATGAGTTTGGACTTCAAGTTGAAAAACTCTTGAGCCCAGATGTTAGCTTGAAATTTTGCAAATTGCATTTTCAAATCAAGTTCCATCCATTGAAAATTCTCTAATTTCAAAGTACTGTAGACTACAACATGGGGATATTTAATTATTTTAATTGTCAGTTCCAGGCTTCTGAATTAAATCTTTCACTGAACTGGTCAAGTAATGACATTACAATGACCTTGTTCTTTATATTCATGAGTTCCATTTCATTTTTTAGAGTTGCGCTGACCTCCTTGAAATGCTTTTTTACTTGAGGAAAAGACTTATAAGTTAAGTCTCCACATCTCGCTTATAAATTGTAAGTTTACTCTCAAAGGCTTTTATGTATCTAAACATAACATCAATGCTTTTGCCAAACCCTTGCATTTTTAGGTTCAGTTCATTCATAGAGAGGTCTGTTAAAAACATCAATGTGTTGACTCGCTTATGATCATTGAGCTGAGGAAAGTTTATCAGATTCTTATCTCCACAAATCGCCTCGGCTCAGCCACCTCACATTATTGTATATCAACAGTCCACTGTAGATTGAATCAACTTCTTGTAAAAGTGCAGAAAATTCTCATTTACATTAAATCATTTAATTCAGTGAATTCTGCCTTGGCACATAATACCTCCTGATGTATAATGCAATGAAAAGGCACAAGTGGACGTCTAATAGCTTCCATAAACAGATTTACAAATCTCACATTTTTCCCCACCATATTGGATGCCCCATCTGTCGTCACTGTCAATAATTTAGACATATTAACGCTTAGGTCACGAAATGTGTTAATAACAACCTTACAAATCACACCAACATTTAGTGCACTTGATGATGAATGTATTCATTAATATAGTAATAAAACTAAATAACATCCCTACTGCCTACATCTACTGATTATGTTTACAATAATTGCTTTTAAAAATGGGAGTAATATATATAAAAAAATATACAGAATATGAGTTCCAAATTTATCATAAACATAATCAATTTATGTCAAGCACAAGAGCTAGTATCTTTTTTAGAGAGGTAAGCGAAAAATAAACATGTACATTCATAATGTAGAATACTTAATTCATATTATACAAAAATTGTAAAATGTCAAATAAAAAAATATAGTGGAATGGTAACACATATTCCCACTAAGGAAAAAATCCAGGTCTATTCCCGGTAATAAATAAATATTTTATGCAATTGTTATAAAACATTAAATATTAAGTATATAAAGGGTTTTTCATTAAGGGCGCTCAAACTTTTTTTTAAAATAAAACAAAAACTAATGAAGATATCGAAATTTTTTTTATTATGTGTTGAAGTACATTTAGTGGCAATTATGTATGAAATTCAATTTCCCTCGCATGACCACCGCGGGCATGTTTGCAGAAGTCCAATCGTTGAATCCAATTTTCCACCACTTTTTCACATAATTCGGCCCGAATCGCACCAATTTCGCGTTCAATATTTGTTCTTAGCTCTTGTAACGTCGCCGGCTTGTTGGTATAGACCAAAGATTTAACATAGCCCCAAAGAAAATAGTCCAGTGGTGTTAAATCGCATGATCTAGGCGGCCATTGAACTGGTCCATTTCGCGAAATAACACGCTCACCAAATTTGGTTTTCAATAAGTCGATTGTTGCGTGTGCCGTGTGACTGGTAGCGCCGTCTTGTTGAAACCACATATTGGCCAAGTCCATACCTTGCAATTGAGTCCAAAAATATTCAGTTATCATGGAGCGATAACGATTACCATTCACAGTAACATGACGATTAGCATCATCAACAAAAAAATATGGTCCAATGACACCTCCGGCATGTAATCCACACCAAACAGTGATTTTTCCGGGATGCAATTGTGTTTCGTGAAGCACGTGTGGATTGGTGCCTGCCCAATAACGCATATTTTGCTTGTTTACATATCCATTGAGCCAAAAATGAGCTTCGTCGCTAAAGATGATTTTTCGATGGAATTCAGCATCATTTTCAAATTGTTGTTCAGCCCAATTGACGAATTGGCGACGCTTCAAATGGTCAAGCGGCTTTAGTTCTTGTGTCAACATGATCTTGTATGGATGTAGGCCAAGATCTTTTCGCAAAATTCGCCACAATGACGTCACAGAGATGCCCAATTGTTGAGAACGTCGTGTGAGTGATTCATTTGGGTCATCAAGAACAGATGCTCTAGCGGCGGCAATATTTTCTTCACTTCGTGCCTTTCTTTGTCTCACTGGCACTGGAACATTGTGTAGCGACAATGTGGTTTCGAATTTTTGCACCAAACGTTGAATTGTTGATGTGACAGGCAAATGATGACGACGATAAAATGGTCGTAATGCTCTTAAAGTTGCGGTGAGCGAACGCGATTTTTGGTAGTAAATTTGAATGATTTGCAAGCGTTGCTCCGGTGTGTACTGCTCCATGATGATTTGCCAACTAAGTACGAGTGTTTACCTCAAAAAAAATTGAAGAAATATGGCGTAGTTTTTTTTCCCTGTTGAAAGAAAGTTTGAGCGTCCCTATTGAAAAACCCTTAACCTAAAACCAAAATAAATGAAATAAAAATTATACGACATCATTTTCCAATACCGTGCCTACCTATATACAAGAGAAAGAGTCTTTGGTCATTGACATTAAAAAGGATTTGTTTGCCTTACGCAATTGTTGTCTCGAATAAAAACTGTCACTGCCGCATGTTTGATTGAAGTCAATTAGGCTTACCTTCCATGTTGGGTAGTGCATTCTAGAATAATATCATCAAACCTTTCCTAAAATATTTAAGGACTTCCTCTATCACGGCAGATTGGCTACCCAAACAAAACGTGGTCAGATCGTTGTATCTCACACTATTAAAATCTAACAAATATCGCTCACAGATAATTGGGGGTTCGGGGATCGAAATTACATTCGACATCGTCGTGCCTTCTGCCCAAGCTTCATATTAAATGATTATATAATCTCCATATGTGCTGGGTTTGGATTATCGTTTCCATAATATAAATCAGTGAGAATCTTTGGTCATTGACATTGAAAAAGGATTTGTTTGCCTTAAGCAATTGTTGTCTAGAATAAAAACTGTCACTGCCGCATGTTTGATTGAAGTCAATTAGGCTTACCTTTCATGTTGGGTAGTGCATTCTAGCATAAATATCATCAAACCTTTCCTAAAATATTTAAGGACTTCCTCTATCACGGCAGATTGGCTACCCAAACAAAACGTGGTCAGATCGTTGTATCTCACACTATTAAAATCTAACAAATATCGCTCACAGATAATTGGGGGTTCGGGGATCGAAATTACATTCGACATCGTCGTGCCTTCTGCCCAAGCTTCATATTAAATGATTATATAATCTCCATATGTGATGGGTTTTGATTATCGTTTCCATCGTATAAATCAGAGGGAATCTTTGGTCATTGACATTGAAAATTAAATTGGTTTGCCTTAAGCAATTGTTGTCTAGAATAAAAACTGTCACTGCCGCATGTTTGATTGACGTCAATTAGGCTTACCTTCCATGTTGAGTAGTGCATTCTAGCATAAATATTATCAAACCTTTCCTAAAATATTTAAGGACTTCCTCTATCACGGCAGATTGGCTACCCAAACAAAACGTGGTCAGATCGTTGTATCTCACACTATTAAAATCTAACAAATATCGCTCACAGATAATTGGGGGTTCGGGGATCGAAATTACATTCGACATCGTCGTGCCTTCTGCCCAAGCTTCATATTAAATGATTATATAATCTCCATATGTGGTGGGTTTGTATTATCGTTTCCATCGTATAAATCATAGGAAATCAAAGCTAATTAACAAAGAAAAAGTATATGTATCCCTTAAGCAATTGTTGTCTAGAATAAAAACTGTCACTGCCGCATGTTTGATTGAAGTCAATTAGGCTTACCTTTCATGTTGGGTAGTGCATTCTAGCATAAATATCATCAAACCTTTCCTAAAATATTTAAGGACTTCCTCTATCACGGCAGATTGGCTACCTAAACAAAACGTGGTCAGATCGTTGTATCTCACACTATTAAAATCTAATAAATATCGCTCACAGATAATTGGGGGTTCGGGGATCGAAATTACATTCGACATCGTCGTGCCTTCTGCCCAAGCTTCATATTAAATGATTATATAATCTCCATATGTGATGGGTTTTGATTATCGTTTCCATCATATAAATCAGTGAGAATCTTTGGTCATTTACATTGACAATTAAATTGGTTTGCCTTAAGCAATTGTTGTCTAGAATAAAACTGTCACTGCCGCATGTTTGATTGAAGTCAATTAGGCTTACCTTTCATGTTGGGTAGTGCATTCTAGCATAAATATCATCAAACCTTTCCTAAAATATTTAAGGACTTCCTCTATCACGGCAGATTGGCTACCCAAACAAAACGTGGTCAGATCGTTGTATCTCACACTATTAAAATCTAATAAATATCGCTCACAGATAATTGGGGGTTCGGGGATCGAAATTACATTCGACATCGTCGTGCCTTCTGCCCAAGCTTCATATTAAATGATTATATAATCTCCATATGTGGTGGGTTTGTATTATCGTTTCCATCGTATAAATCAGAGGGAATCTTTGGTCATTGACATTGAAAAAGGATTTGTTTGCCTTAAGCAATTGTTGTCTAGAATAAAAACTGTCACTGCCGCATGTTTGATTGAAGTCAATTAGGCTTACCTTCCATGTTGGGTAGTGCATTCTAGCATAAATATCATCAAACCTTTCCTAAAATATTTAAGGACTTCCTCTATCACGGCAGATTGGCTACCCAAACAAAACGTGGTCAGATCGTTGTATCTCACACTATTAAAATCTAATAAATATCGCTCACAGATAATTGGGGGTTCGGGGATCGAAATTACATTCGACATCGTCGTGCCTTCTGCCCAAGCTTCATATTAAATGATTATATAATCTCCATATGTGCTGGGTTTTGATTATCGTTTCCATTATATAAATCAGAGGGAATCTTTGGTCATTGACATTGACAATAAGATTTGTTTGCCTTAAGCAATTGTTGTCTAGAATAAAAACTGTCACTGCCGCATGTTTGATTGACGTCAATTAGGCTTACCTTCCATGTTGGGTAGTGCATTCTAGCATAAATATCATCAAACCTTTCCTAAAATATTTAAGGACTTCCTCTATCACGGCAGATTGGCTACCCAAACAAAACGTGGTCAGATCGTTGTATCTCACACTATTAAAATCTAATAAATATCGCTCACAGATAATTGGGGGTTCGGGGATCGAAATTACATTCGACATCGTCGTGCCTTCTGCCCAAGCTTCATATTAAATGATTATATAATCTCCATATGTGATGGGTTTTGATTATCGTTTCCATCATATAAATCAGTGAGAATCTTTGGTCATTTACATTGAAAATTAAATTGGTTTGCCTTAAGCAATTGTTGTCTAGAATAAAAACTGTCACTGCCGCATGTTTGATTGACGTCAATTAGGCTTACCTTCCATGTTGGGTAGTGCATTCTAGCATAAATATCATCAAACCTTTCCTAAAATATTTAAGGACTTCCTCTATCACGGCAGATTGGCTACCCAAACAAAACGTGGTCAGATCGTTGTATCTCACACTATTAAAATCTAATAAATATCGCTCACAGATAATTGGGGGTTCGGGGATCGAAATTACATTCGACATCGTCGTGCCTTCTGCCCAAGCTTCATATTAAATGATTATATAATCTCCATATGTGGTGGGTTTTGATTATCGTTTCCATCATATAAATCAGTGAGAATCTTTGGTCATTGACATTGAAAAAGGATTTGTTTGCCTTAAGCAATTGTTGTCTAGAATAAAAACTGTCACTGCCGCATGTTTGATTGACGTCAATTAGGCTTACCTTCCATGTTGGGTAGTGCATTCTAGCATAAATATCATCAAACCTTTCCTAAAATATTTAAGGACTTCCTCTATCACGGCAGATTGGCTACCCAAACAAAACGTGGTCAGATCGTTGTATCTCACACTATTAAAATCTAATAAATATCGCTCACAGATAATTGGGGGTTCGGGGATCGAAATTACATTCGACATCGTCGTGCCTTCTGCCCAAGCTTCATATTAAATGATTATATAATCTCCATATGTGGTGGGTTTGTATTATCGTTTCCATCGTATAAATCAGAGGGAATCTTTGGTCATTGACATTGAAAATTGATTTGTTTGCCTTAAGCAATTGTTGTCTAGAATAAAAACTGTCACTGCCGCATGTTTGATTGACGTCAATTAGGCTTACCTTCCATGTTGGGTAGTGCATTCTAGCATAAATATCATCAAACCTTTCCTAAAATATTTAAGGACTTCCTCTATCACGGCAGATTGGCTACCCAAACAAAACGTGGTCAGATCGTTGTATCTCACACTATTAAAATCTAACAAATATCGCTCACAGATAATTGGGGGTTCGGGGATCGAAATTACATTCGACATCGTCGTGCCTTCTGCCCAAGCTTCATATTAAATGATTATATAATCTCCATATGTGGTGGGTTTGTATTATCGTTTCCATCGTATAAATCAGAGGGAATCTTTGGTCATTGACATTGAAAAAGGATTTGTTTGCCTTAAGCAATTGTTGTCTAGAATAAAAACTGTCACTGCCACATGTTTGATTGAAGTCAATTAGGCTTACTTTTCATGTTGGGTAGTGCATTCTAGCATAAATATCATCAAACCTTTCCTAAAATATTTAAGGACTTCCTCTATCACGGCAGATTGGCTACCCAAACAAAACGTGGTCAGATCGTTGTATCTCACACTATTAAAATCTAATAAATATCGCTCACAGATAATTGGGGGTTCGGGGATCGAAATTACATTCGACATCGTCGTGCCTTCTGCCCAAGCTTCATATTAAATGATTATATAATCTCCATATGTGATGGGTTTTTATTATCGTTTCCATCGTATAAATCAGAGGGAATCTTTGGTCATTGACATTGAAAAAGGATTTGTTTGCCTTAAGCAATTGTTGTCTAGAATAAAAACTGTCACTGCCGCATGTTTGATTGACGTCAATTAGGCTTACCTTCCATGTTGAGTAGTGCATTCTAGCATAAATATCATCAAACCTTTCCTAAAATATTTAAGGACTTCCTCTATCACGGCAGATTGGCTACCCAAACAAAACGTGGTCAGATCGTTGTATCTCACACTATTAAAATCTAATAAATATCGCTCACAGATAATTGGGGGTTCGGGGATCGAAATTACATTCGACATCGTCGTGCCTTCTGCCCAAGCTTCATATTAAATGATTATATAATCTCCATATGTGATGGGTTTTGATTATCGTTTCCATCATATAAATCAGTGAGGAATCTTTGGTCATTTACATTGACAATAAGGATTGGTTTGCCTTAAGCAATTGTTGTCTAGAATAAAAACTGTCACTGCCGCATGTTTGATTGACGTCAATTAGGCTTACCTTCCATGTTGGGTAGTGCATTCTAGCATAAATATCATCAAACCTTTCCTAAAATATTTAAGGACTTCCTCTATCACGGCAGATTGGCTACCCAAACAAAACGTGGTCAGATCGTTGTATCTCACACTATTAAAATCTAATAAATATCGCTCACAGATAATTGGGGGTTCGGGGATCGAAATTACATTCGACATCGTCGTGCCTTCTGCCCAAGCTTCATATTAAATGATTATATAATCTCCATATGTGGTGGGTTTGTATTATCGTTTCCATCGTATAAATCAGAGGGAATCTTTGGTCATTGACATTGAAAAAGGATTTGTTTGCCTTAAGCAATTGTTGTCTAGAATAAAAACTGTCACTGCCACATGTTTGATTGAAGTCAATTAGGCTTACTTTTCATGTTGGGTAGTGCATTCTAGCATAAATATCATCAAACCTTTCCTAAAATATTTAAGGACTTCCTCTATCACGGCAGATTGGCTACCCAAACAAAACGTGGTCAGATCGTTGTATCTCACACTATTAAAATCTAATAAATATCGCTCACAGATAATTGGGGGTTCGGGGATCGAAATTACATTCGACATCGTCGTGCCTTCTGCCCAAGCTTCATATTAAATGATTATATAATCTCCATATGTGGTGGGTTTTGATTATCGTTTCCATCATATAAATCAGAGGGAATCTTTGGTCATTGACATTGAAAAAGGATTTGTTTGCCTTAAGCAATTGTTGTCTAGAATAAAAACTGTCACTGCCGCATGTTTGATTGACGTCAATTAGGCTTACCTTCCATGTTGGGTAGTGCATTCTAGCATAAATATCATCAAACCTTTCCTAAAATATTTAAGGACTTCCTCTATCACGGCAGATTGGCTACCCAAACAAAACGTGGTCAGATCGTTGTATCTCACACTATTAAAATCTAATAAATATCGCTCACAGATAATTGGGGGTTCGGGGATCGAAATTACATTCGACATCGTCGTGCCTTCTGCCCAAGCTTCATATTAAATGATTATATAATCTCCATATGTGGTGGGTTTTGATTATCGTTTCCATCGTATAAATCAGAGGGAATCTTTGGTCATTGACATTGAAAAAGGATTTGTTTGCCTTAAGCAATTGTTGTCTAGAATAAAAACTGTCACTGCCGCATGTTTGATTGACGTCAATTAGGCTTACCTTCCATGTTGGGTAGTGCATTCTAGCATAAATATCATTAAACCTTTCCTAAAATATTTAAGGACTTCCTCTATCACGGCAGATTGGCTACCCAAACAAAACGTGGTCAGATCGTTGTATCTCACACTATTAAAATCTAATAAATATCGCTCACAGATAATTGGGGGTTCGGGGATCGAAATTACATTCGACATCGTCGTGCCTTCTGCCCAAGCTTCATATTAAATGATTATATAATCTCCATATGTGATGGGTTTTGATTATCGTTTCCATCATATAAATCAGTGAGAATCTTTGGTCATTTACATTGACAATTAAATTGGTTTGCCTTAAGCAATTGTTGTCTAGAATAAAACTGTCACTGCCGCATGTTTGATTGAAGTCAATTAGGCTTACCTTTCATGTTGGGTAGTGCATTCTAGCATAAATATCATCAAACCTTTCCTAAAATATTTAAGGACTTCCTCTATCACGGCAGATTGGCTACCCAAACAAAACGTGGTCAGATCGTTGTATCTCACACTATTAAAATCTAATAAATATCGCTCACAGATAATTGGGGGTTCGGGGATCGAAATTACATTCGACATCGTCGTGCCTTCTGCCCAAGCTTCATATTAAATGATTATATAATCTCCATATGTGGTGGGTTTGTATTATCGTTTCCATCGTATAAATCAGAGGGAATCTTTGGTCATTGACATTGAAAAAGGATTTGTTTGCCTTAAGCAATTGTTGTCTAGAATAAAAACTGTCACTGCCACATGTTTGATTGAAGTCAATTAGGCTTACTTTTCATGTTGGGTAGTGCATTCTAGCATAAATATCATCAAACCTTTCCTAAAATATTTAAGGACTTCCTCTATCACGGCAGATTGGCTACCCAAACAAAACGTGGTCAGATCGTTGTATCTCACACTATTAAAATCTAATAAATATCGCTCACAGATAATTGGGGGTTCGGGGATCGAAATTACATTCGACATCGTCGTGCCTTCTGCCCAAGCTTCATATTAAATGATTATATAATCTCCATATGTGGTGGGTTTGTATTATCGTTTCCATCGTATAAATCAGAGGGAATCTTTGGTCATTGACATTGAAAAAGGATTTGTTTGCCTTAAGCAATTGTTGTCTAGAATAAAAACTGTCACTGCCGCATGTTTGATTGACGTCAATTAGGCTTACCTTCCATGTTGAGTAGTGCATTCTAGCATAAATATTATCAAACCTTTCCTAAAATATTTAAGGACTTCCTCTATCACGGCAGATTGGCTACCCAAACAAAACGTGGTCAGATCGTTGTATCTCACACTATTAAAATCTAATAAATATCGCTCACAGATAATTGGGGGTTCGGGGATCGAAATTACATTCGACATCGTCGTGCCTTCTGCCCAAGCTTCATATTAAATGATTATATAATCTCCATATGTGGTGGGTTTGTATTATCGTTTCCATCGTATAAATCAGAGGGAATCTTTGGTCATTGACATTGAAAAAGGATTTGTTTGCCTTAAGCAATTGTTGTCTAGAATAAAAACTGTCACTGCCGCATGTTTGATTGACGTCAATTAGGCTTACCTTCCATGTTGAGTAGTGCATTCTAGCATAAATATCATCAAACCTTTCCTAAAATATTTAAGGACTTCCTCTATCACGGCAGATTGGCTACCCAAACAAAACGTGGTCAGATCGTTGTATCTCACACTATTAAAATCTAACAAATATCGCTCACAGATAATTGGGGGTTCGGGGATCGAAATTACATTCGACATCGTCGTGCCTTCTGCCCAAGCTTCATATTAAATGATTATATAATCTCCATATGTGGTGGGTTTGTATTATCGTTTCCATCGTATAAATCAGAGGGAATCTTTGGTCATTGACATTGAAAAAGGATTTGTTTGCCTTAAGCAATTGTTGTCTAGAATAAAAACTGTCACTGCCGCATGTTTGATTGACGTCAATTAGGCTTACCTTCCATGTTGGGTAGTGCATTCTAGCATAAATATCATCAAACCTTTCCTAAAATATTTAAGGACTTCCTCTATCACGGCAGATTGGCTACCCAAACAAAACGTGGTCAGATCGTTGTATCTCACACTATTAAAATCTAACAAATATCGCTCACAGATAATTGGGGGTTCGGGGATCGAAATTACATTCGACATCGTCGTGCCTTCTGCCCAAGCTTCATATTAAATGATTATATAATCTCCATATGTGCTGGGTTTGGATTATCGTTTCCATCATATAAATCAGTGAGAATCTTTGGTCATTTACATTGACAAAGGATTTGTTTGCCTTAAGCAATTGTTGTCTAGAATAAAAACTGTCACTGCCGCATGTTTGATTGACGTCAATTAGGCTTACCTTCCATGTTGGGTAGTGCATTCTAGCATAAATATCATCAAACCTTTCCTAAAATATTTAAGGACTTCCTCTATCACGGCAGATTGGCTACCTAAACAAAACGTGGTCAGATCGTTGTATCTCACACTATTAAAATCTAATAAATATCGCTCACAGATAATTGGGGGTTCGGGGATCGAAATTACATTCGACATCGTCGTGCCTTCTGCCCAAGCTTCATATTAAATGATTATATAATCTCCATATGTGGTGGGTTTGTATTATCGTTTCCATCGTATAAATCAGAGGGAATCTTTGGTCATTGACATTGAAAAAGGATTTGTTTGCCTTAAGCAATTGTTGTCTAGAATAAAAACTGTCACTGCCGCATGTTTGATTGACGTCAATTAGGCTTACCTTCCATGTTGGGTAGTGCATTCTAGCATAAATATCATCAAACCTTTCCTAAAATATTTAAGGACTTCCTCTATCACGGCAGATTGGCTACCTAAACAAAACGTGGTCAGATCGTTGTATCTCACACTATTAAAATCTAATAAATATCGCTCACAGATAATTGGGGGTTCGGGGATCGAAATTACATTCGACATCGTCGTGCCTTCTGCCCAAGCTTCATATTAAATGATTATATAATCTCCATATGTGGTGGGTTTGTATTATCGTTTCCATCGTATAAATCAGAGGGAATCTTTGGTCATTGACATTGAAAAAGGATTTGTTTGCCTTAAGCAATTGTTGTCTAGAATAAAAACTGTCACTGCCGCATGTTTGATTGACGTCAATTAGGCTTACCTTCCATGTTGAGTAGTGCATTCTAGCATAAATATTATCAAACCTTTCCTAAAATATTTAAGGACTTCCTCTATCACGGCAGATTGGCTACCCAAACAAAACGTGGTCAGATCGTTGTATCTCACACTATTAAAATCTAATAAATATCGCTCACAGATAATTGGGGGTTCGGGGATCGAAATTACATTCGACATCGTCGTGCCTTCTGCCCAAGCTTCATATTAAATGATTATATAATCTCCATATGTGCTGGGTTTGGATTATCGTTTCCATCATATAAATCAGTGAGAATCTTTGGTCATTTACATTGAAATAAGATTGGTTTGCCTTAAGCAATTGTTGTCTAGAATAAAAACTGTCACTGCCGCATGTTTGATTGACGTCAATTAGGCTTACCTTCCATGTTGGGTAGTGCATTCTAGCATAAATATCATCAAACCTTTCCTAAAATATTTAAGGACTTCCTCTATCACGGCAGATTGGCTACCCAAACAAAACGTGGTCAGATCGTTGTATCTCACACTATTAAAATCTAACAAATATCGCTCACAGATAATTGGGGGTTCGGGGATCGAAATTACATTCGACATCGTCGTGCCTTCTGCCCAAGCTTCATATTAAATGATTATATAATCTCCATATGTGGTGGGTTTGTATTATCGTTTCCATCGTATAAATCAGAGGGAATCTTTGGTCATTGACATTGAAATAAGGATTTGTTTGCCTTAAGCAATTGTTGTCTAGAATAAAAACTGTCACTGCCGCATGTTTGATTGACGTCAATTAGGCTTACCTTCCATGTTGGGTAGTGCATTCTAGCATAAATATCATCAAACCTTTCCTAAAATATTTAAGGACTTCCTCTATCACGGCAGATTGGCTACCCAAACAAAACGTGGTCAGATCGTTGTATCTCACACTATTAAAATCTAACAAATATCGCTCACAGATAATTGGGGGTTCGGGGATCGAAATTACATTCGACATCGTCGTGCCTTCTGCCCAAGCTTCATATTAAATGATTATATAATCTCCATATGTGGTGGGTTTGTATTATCGTTTCCATCGTATAAATCAGAGGGAATCTTTGGTCATTGACATTGAAAAAGGATTTGTTTGCCTTAAGCAATTGTTGTCTAGAATAAAAACTGTCACTGCCGCATGTTTGATTGACGTCAATTAGGCTTACCTTCCATGTTGGGTAGTGCATTCTAGCATAAATATCATCAAACCTTTCCTAAAATATTTAAGGACTTCCTCTATCACGGCAGATTGGCTACCCAAACAAAACGTGGTCAGATCGTTGTATCTCACACTATTAAAATCTAATAAATATCGCTCACAGATAATTGGGGGTTCGGGGATCGAAATTACATTCGACATCGTCGTGCCTTCTGCCCAAGCTTCATATTAAATGATTATATAATCTCCATATGTGGTGGGTTTGTATTATCGTTTCCATCGTATAAATCAGAGGGAATCTTTGGTCATTGACATTGAAAAAGGATTTGTTTGCCTTAAGCAATTGTTGTCTAGAATAAAAACTGTCACTGCCGCATGTTTGATTGACGTCAATTAGGCTTACCTTCCATGTTGAGTAGTGCATTCTAGCATAAATATTATCAAACCTTTCCTAAAATATTTAAGGACTTCCTCTATCACGGCAGATTGGCTACCCAAACAAAACGTGGTCAGATCGTTGTATCTCACACTATTAAAATCTAACAAATATCGCTCACAGATAATTGGGGGTTCGGGGATCGAAATTACATTCGACATCGTCGTGCCTTCTGCCCAAGCTTCATATTAAATGATTATATAATCTCCATATGTGATGGGTTTTGATTATCGTTTCCATCATATAAATCAGAGGGAATCTTTGGTAATTTACAATGTAAAATAAATTGGTTTGCCTTAAGCAATTGTTGTCTAGAATAAAAACTGTCACTGCCGCATGTTTGATTGACGTCAATTAGGCTTACCTTCCATGTTGGGTAGTGCATTCTAGCATAAATATCATCAAACCTTTCCTAAAATATTTAAGGACTTCCTCTATCACGGCAGATTGGCTACCTAAACAAAACGTGGTCAGATCGTTGTATCTCACACTATTAAAATCTAATAAATATCGCTCACAGATAATTGGGGGTTCGGGGATCGAAATTACATTCGACATCGTCGTGCCTTCTGCCCAAGCTTCATATTAAATGATTATATAATCTCCATATGTGATGGGTTTTGATTATCGTTTCCATCATATAAATCAGTGAGAATCTTTGGTCATTTACATTGACAATTAAATTGGTTTGCCTTAAGCAATTGTTGTCTAGAATAAAAACTGTCACTGCCGCATGTTTGATTGAAGTCAATTAGGCTTACCTTTCATGTTGGGTAGTGCATTCTAGCATAAATATCATCAAACCTTTCCTAAAATATTTAAGGACTTCCTCTATCACGGCAGATTGGCTACCCAAACAAAACGTGGTCAGATCGTTGTATCTCACACTATTAAAATCTAACAAATATCGCTCACAGATAATTGGGGGTTCGGGGATCGAAATTACATTCGACATCGTCGTGCCTTCTGCCCAAGCTTCATATTAAATGATTATATAATCTCCATATGTGCTGGGTTTGGATTATCGTTTCCATCATATAAATCAGTGAGAATCTTTGGTCATTTACATTGAAATTAAATTGGTTTGCCTTAAGCAATTGTTGTCTAGAATAAAAACTGTCACTGCCGCATGTTTGATTGACGTCAATTAGGCTTACCTTCCATGTTGGGTAGTGCATTCTAGCATAAATATCATCAAACCTTTCCTAAAATATTTAAGGACTTCCTCTATCACGGCAGATTGGCTACCTAAACAAAACGTGGTCAGATCGTTGTATCTCACACTATTAAAATCTAATAAATATCGCTCACAGATAATTGGGGGTTCGGGGATCGAAATTACATTCGACATCGTCGTGCCTTCTGCCCAAGCTTCATATTAAATGATTATATAATCTCCATATGTGGTGGGTTTGTATTATCGTTTCCATCGTATAAATCAGAGGGAATCTTTGGTCATTGACATTGAAAAAGGATTTGTTTGCCTTAAGCAATTGTTGTCTAGAATAAAAACTGTCACTGCCGCATGTTTGATTGACGTCAATTAGGCTTACCTTCCATGTTGGGTAGTGCATTCTAGCATAAATATTATCAAACCTTTCCTAAAATATTTAAGGACTTCCTCTATCACGGCAGATTGGCTACCCAAACAAAACGTGGTCAGATCGTTGTATCTCACACTATTAAAATCTAACAAATATCGCTCACAGATAATTGGGGGTTCGGGGATCGAAATTACATTCGACATCGTCGTGCCTTCTGCCCAAGCTTCATATTAAATGATTATATAATCTCCATATGTGCTGGGTTTGGATTATCGTTTCCATCGTATAAATCAGAGGGAATCTTTGGTCATTTACATTGAAAAAGGATTGGTTTGCCTTAAGCAATTGTTGTCTAGAATAAAAACTGTCACTGCCGCATGTTTGATTGACGTCAATTAGGCTTACCTTCCATGTTGGGTAGTGCATTCTAGCATAAATATCATCAAACCTTTCCTAAAATATTTAAGGACTTCCTCTATCACGGCAGATTGGCTACCCAAACAAAACGTGGTCAGATCGTTGTATCTCACACTATTAAAATCTAATAAATATCGCTCACAGATAATTGGGGGTTCGGGGATCGAAATTACATTCGACATCGTCGTGCCTTCTGCCCAAGCTTCATATTAAATGATTATATAATCTCCATATGTGCTGGGTTTGGATTATCGTTTCCATCATATAAATCAGTGAGAATCTTTGGTCATTTACATTGAAAATTAAATTGGTTTGCCTTAAGCAATTGTTGTCTAGAATAAAAACTGTCACTGCCGCATGTTTGATTGACGTCAATTAGGCTTACCTTCCATGTTGGGTAGTGCATTCTAGCATAAATATCATCAAACCTTTCCTAAAATATTTAAGGACTTCCTCTATCACGGCAGATTGGCTACCTAAACAAAACGTGGTCAGATCGTTGTATCTCACACTATTAAAATCTAATAAATATCGCTCACAGATAATTGGGGGTTCGGGGATCGAAATTACATTCGACATCGTCGTGCCTTCTGCCCAAGCTTCATATTAAATGATTATATAATCTCCATATGTGGTGGGTTTGTATTATCGTTTCCATCGTATAAATCAGAGGGAATCTTTGGTCATTGACATTGAAAAAGGATTTGTTTGCCTTAAGCAATTGTTGTCTAGAATAAAAACTGTCACTGCCGCATGTTTGATTGACGTCAATTAGGCTTACCTTCCATGTTGAGTAGTGCATTCTAGCATAAATATTATCAAACCTTTCCTAAAATATTTAAGGACTTCCTCTATCACGGCAGATTGGCTACCCAAACAAAACGTGGTCAGATCGTTGTATCTCACACTATTAAAATCTAATAAATATCGCTCACAGATAATTGGGGGTTCGGGGATCGAAATTACATTCGACATCGTCGTGCCTTCTGCCCAAGCTTCATATTAAATGATTATATAATCTCCATATGTGCTGGGTTTGGATTATCGTTTCCATCGTATAAATCAGAGGGAATCTTTGGTCATTTACATTGACAATTAAATTGGTTTGCCTTAAGCAATTGTTGTCTAGAATAAAAACTGTCACTGCCGCATGTTTGATTGACGTCAATTAGGCTTACCTTCCATGTTGGGTAGTGCATTCTAGCATAAATATCATCAAACCTTTCCTAAAATATTTAAGGACTTCCTCTATCACGGCAGATTGGCTACCCAAACAAAACGTGGTCAGATCGTTGTATCTCACACTATTAAAATCTAACAAATATCGCTCACAGATAATTGGGGGTTCGGGGATCGAAATTACATTCGACATCGTCGTGCCTTCTGCCCAAGCTTCATATTAAATGATTATATAATCTCCATATGTGCTGGGTTTGGATTATCGTTTCCATCATATAAATCAGTGAGAATCTTTGGTCATTTACATTGAAAATTAAATTGGTTTGCCTTAAGCAATTGTTGTCTAGAATAAAAACTGTCACTGCCGCATGTTTGATTGACGTCAATTAGGCTTACCTTCCATGTTGGGTAGTGCATTCTAGCATAAATATCATCAAACCTTTCCTAAAATATTTAAGGACTTCCTCTATCACGGCAGATTGGCTACCTAAACAAAACGTGGTCAGATCGTTGTATCTCACACTATTAAAATCTAATAAATATCGCTCACAGATAATTGGGGGTTCGGGGATCGAAATTACATTCGACATCGTCGTGCCTTCTGCCCAAGCTTCATATTAAATGATTATATAATCTCCATATGTGGTGGGTTTGTATTATCGTTTCCATCGTATAAATCAGAGGGAATCTTTGGTCATTGACATTGAAAAAGGATTTGTTTGCCTTAAGCAATTGTTGTCTAGAATAAAAACTGTCACTGCCGCATGTTTGATTGACGTCAATTAGGCTTACCTTCCATGTTGGGTAGTGCATTCTAGCATAAATATCATCAAACCTTTCCTAAAATATTTAAGGACTTCCTCTATCACGGCAGATTGGCTACCCAAACAAAACGTGGTCAGATCGTTGTATCTCACACTATTAAAATCTAATAAATATCGCTCACAGATAATTGGGGGTTCGGGGATCGAAATTACATTCGACATCGTCGTGCCTTCTGCCCAAGCTTCATATTAAATGATTATATAATCTCCATATGTGCTGGGTTTGGATTATCGTTTCCATCATATAAATCAGTGAGAATCTTTGGTCATTTACATTGAAAATTAAATTGGTTTGCCTTAAGCAATTGTTGTCTAGAATAAAAACTGTCACTGCCGCATGTTTGATTGACGTCAATTAGGCTTACCTTCCATGTTGGGTAGTGCATTCTAGCATAAATATCATCAAACCTTTCCTAAAATATTTAAGGACTTCCTCTATCACGGCAGATTGGCTACCCAAACAAAACGTGGTCAGATCGTTGTATCTCACACTATTAAAATCTAATAAATATCGCTCACAGATAATTGGGGGTTCGGGGATCGAAATTACATTCGACATCGTCGTGCCTTCTGCCCAAGCTTCATATTAAATGATTATATAATCTCCATATGTGCTGGGTTTGGATTATCGTTTCCATCATATAAATCAGTGAGAATCTTTGGTCATTTACATTGAAAATTAAATTGGTTTGCCTTAAGCAATTGTTGTCTAGAATAAAAACTGTCACTGCCGCATGTTTGATTGAAGTCAATTAGGCTTACCTTTCATGTTGGGTAGTGCATTCTAGCATAAATATCATCAAACCTTTCCTAAAATATTTAAGGACTTCCTCTATCACGGCAGATTGGCCACCCAAACAAAACGTGGTCAGATCGTTGTATCTCACGCTATTAAAATCTAATAAATATCGCTCACAGATAATTGGGGGTTCGGGGATCGAAATTACATTCGACATCGTCGTGCCTTCTGCCCAAGCTTCATATTAAATGATTATATAATCTCCATATGTGGTGGGTTTGGATTATCGTTTCCATCGTATAAATCAGAGGGAATCTTTGGTCATTGACATTGAAAAAGGATTTGTTTGCCTTAAGCAATTGTTGTCTAGAATAAAAACTGTCACTGCCGCATGTTTGATTGACGTCAATTAGGCTTACCTTCCATGTTGGGTAGTGCATTCTAGCATAAATATCATCAAACCTTTCCTAAAATATTTAAGGACTTCCTCTATCACGGCAGATTGGCTACCCAAACAAAACGTGGTCAGATCGTTGTATCTCACACTATTAAAATCTAATAAATATCGCTCACAGATAATTGGGGGTTCGGGGATCGAAATTACATTCGACATTGTCGTGCCTTCTGCCCAAGCTTCATATTAAATGATTATATAATCTCCATATGTGCTGGGTTTGGATTATCGTTTCCACATGTAAATCAGTGAGAATCTTTGGTCATTTTTATTGAAAATTAAATTGGTTTGCCTTAAGCAATTGTTGTCTAGAATAAAAACTGTCACTGCCGCATGTTTGATTGACGTCAATTAGGCTTACCTTCCATGTTGGGTAGTGCATTCTAGCATAAATATTATCAAACCTTTCCTAAAATATTTAAGGACTGCCTCTATCACGGCAGATTGGCTACCTAAACAAAACGTGGTCAGATCGTTGTATCTCACACTATTAAAATCTTAGAATCCCAGCGGATCCGGGTCAGGGTCAGGTACAGGTCCAAAATCATTATATTAAAAAAATCCAAATTTTACATTTTTAAAAGATTTATTATTACATAAAGTTTACAGGTTTTTTTATTGTACTAGCTCTAATATAATTATATTTAAGAAATACCAAAGCATTAAGAGACTTATCCCCCAATGCCGATCTAAGTTTAGTGCAAAAATTTATAGACACAGAATGTTCTTTCGTTATCTGTTGAAGTAGGTTTCACTGTGCATAGCGCGTCATAGAGCCTTTCAAGATAAATGGTTCGCTTTTTGGTGTTTTTGAAAAGTTAAAACTCCTGTTGTGGATTTCCGAAATCATCAGCTTGGTTTCCATCAGTTTTTTCTGCATTTTTCATAATTAAATTTAACTCTTCCTCGATTGTTAATACTTTTTTTATCTACGTCGATTTTATATTGGTTCTTGCAAATTGTCCGTGGAACTGACTTCCGAAACTGAATTTCGGAAAAGTTGAAGTCTTGTTTCGAAGGAACAATATTTGGGTTTTTAAGTGACTTAAACAAATTGATCAAATTCAAATGATTCAGTCATTCAGCTATTTTTTGATTCATTCATTCTATCATTCAGCTATTTTTTGATGTTTTACAGCAAATCACTCGCTATTTGACTTTTGCAATCTCCAATCCTTTTAGTCATATAATTAAGGGTGGTGTCGGCTGAATAGAGAGCTGTATCTTTACGACTTAGGACTTTGACTGCCAATTTGGTAGGTTCGAGTACATTTATTAAGTTTTTAACCCTCAGACGGTGGATAAGATTTTCGGGAATTGTTCCCTTGGAACGGCGTGATTTTTAAATATTACAATATTTTCTTGCAAAATTTAATTATGCTGCACACAAAATATATACATCTACAGAATAAATTGTATAATGTGGTCAAATGTTTCAATTTCACAATAAAATAATAAAAATCACAGTATATAACAAATTGTAAAATTAAACCTGTTTCACAATCGCATAAAACAAACAGCTTAATTCCAAATTTGTGTTTTTTGGCTGGGAGATATTGCTTTATTCTTAATCTATCTTTAAATAAAACTATTAACTCATCATCACACAAATTTTTGGATGGATAAAAGTATTTTTTGAAATTGTTACACACAGAATTTATAGTCTCTTATTTTATGGATACAATCGTCTTTTTCTTGTTTTTTATTATCAGAAAAGTGAAGCATACTGAGCATAGCTAAATAACGATCTCGTGGCATTGTCTCACCAAAAATTGTTGATGAAATAAGCTTATCTGTAGTCCAGTATTGGCTAATACTTTTAGCGATATTTTTACTTAATAATTGAAGATGAAAAGGATTAATTCTTCCGAGCTGCATATGTAGACAGCCGTCCCGTGGGACCGAATATCTCGAGCCGCAAATGTAGTCTCCCGCACACTGAGGGTTAAGCACTTCAAAATCTATTAAATCCTGCATTTGTAAATACTTTAATTCTAACAAAGCCTGTTCGATGTATTTCTGATATTACACGAAAACACTAATCATATTCACCAAAGAGCTCCCAACGAGTTTTGCAGTCTAAAATTAGCTCTTTGGTGTGACAAGCTCTGCCTTGATTTTGTCTTGAAGGATTCCATTTACCACTACTTACTTTACCACCTTTCGAACATCGGTGATAATCTGATCAATGTCGTTTGCTTCCACAAGGTTTTCTCCCTCAATTCGGAACATTTCCACATCCAAATCATTAATGAGATCGTCATTTTCGGCATCATTTATTTCTGCTGTTTACGCCAAATGTTTTCTAACCAATAGCTGACCATATCCGCGTCAACCCATCCCTTTTCGTTTGCTGTGACAACAACTCCTTTAGGGAAAACATCTTTAGGAATAGTTTTTCGTTTGAAAATCACTAAAGGTTTGCATTTTCCACCATTGGCTGTAGCACACAAGACAATAGTAAAATTGCACTTTTCATTGCCAGTGGTAGTGATTTTGATATCAGTTGATCCCTTTGTCTCAACTGTGAAACTACTGGGCATATCGAAACTGATGGAGACCTCGTCCATATTCCCGATGTGTTCGAAATTGACTCCATTGATCGTATTTTTGACAAAAGCCCCAAAGACAGCCATTTTCTCTTCCAATCCTCTGGTAACTTCTGTCAATTTTTGCCAATTCTTTCGCTTTCAAACGAATTCCAGTGGTCAACACTCTTCTATTTTCATTGCGTCTGGAGATAATCCATGTCTTCAATTGTGACTCCAATTCCGGCCAAAACTCTTTTCGGGACCGACGGCAGCGCTTCTTCGGATGCATTGCTTTTATAACAGGCTTTTGTTTTTTCCATCGCCGGATCTTTGACTCGTCTGTTCCGAACTCTTTAGCCGCCGCCGCATTGCCATACTTTTCGGCATAGCTCACCACTTCAAGTTTCAATGATTAGGATAAGATTTTCGAGTCTTCTTTACATTATCACAATTTAAATCCATTTTAACAAGGTATCACAATTTAAATGACTTTAAATTTAAAGACTAGAAAAACTGTAAGATATCGGGTTGTGTGGTGGGAGAATTTAATAATTTAACAACGCCGCGTAACTAATAATGGAAGTTTATTCAATCGCTACGCGCGCGTGTTAACTCGGCGACGCCCAGAGCAGAAACAATGCGCTCTGGGCCAATATCTCACACTTTCTCCCCCCTTAAAGAAATGAAATGGGTGCGAGTGAGACCACTGACCTCCCTCCCTCCTATTAGTTACAGTACGTTCGGCTTATCCATGAGTCCGGTTTATCTATGTTAAGATTTTTATTTCAAAAATTCATATGATTTTGGTCTCCGGCTTATACACGAGTCCGGCTTATAGACACAAACTTAGGATACTTAAATAAAATGAATGGGGATGAGTCTTATAATATACAGTCTTACAGTAATTACAATCAGAGACCAATGATGTAAGTCATACACTAGGCGGCTTAGGTTATGCTTTTTCTTAATGCTTTATTCACCAGATATTACAAATGCTTACAGTGCCTGTATGAGCTGCATTGTTGATCACTCACTGAAGGTATTAACAGAATAATGTTCAAATAAATACCTTGTAGGATTTATTGGAAGGAGAATGTCTGCACAGAGGTTACAGATGATATGAGGCACGAGGCACATTGGCATGATGCCAACCAGGGAATCAGGAATACAAGGGGGTAGCAGGTCGTCAGCAGAAGCAGCTAGCATTGGTCTGTAGAGTCAAGTTATGAAGGTATGCGGAAAATGTAATGTTCACGAAGTTTGGAAGCACGCGATGCTAATGCAACGATGCTTCAGATTACGGTATGATGGTATGAGGTTATAGTGACTTTATATAAAAGATTGACACAAATGCGATAGTACACATACTTGGCGAGTCTTGAGGAATGTATAATTGTTCCGGTAATTATGCAGTGTAGAGTTTGGCAAAGAGTAGATTTGCACGACCGCGTGGAACACGATATGGTGGTTTCGTTTACTTAAACGATTAAAGAAGTCCGGGAATGTTATTATAATTCAACTCACGAATGGTATTTTATATCGAAGATAACTATATTAGATGGTAGATAATGATGGATTATTTCCTAATCGAGATGGGTATCGCGGAATAATACCACCGGAGACTGTACGCTTTGACCTCACGGAGCAGAATGGCAGCAGGGGACGATTTCTAGCGGAACTGGAACGAGGGTCGCTCTGTTCTTAAACGAGCAGCTACATACATAATAGGTCTGTTTAATAATTTTGTGGGAGAGTACTGAACAATAAAAATAAACCCATGACACGAATCTGGGTTTTGAGGTCATCGGCTGGCAGGTTCGGGTCTATGTTGAGTCTGGTCTAGAAACCCTAGCTGTACCTAAGCTAAAATGTTCCCAAAATAGAACTTTTTAAAAATTTATGAAAGAAGTATTTGAAAATAATAAATAAATAAAATAATTGACAAGTACGTACAATTGTTTTCAGTTATGTAGTAACAGATTAATGTAATATTTATATAACTGGATAAGATCAGAAAAGATTAATAAAGAAGAATCCTTTAAAAAACACTTATTACACAGGCATTAGAATGAAGTTTATAGACACTAGTCTTATGAACTGCATATGAATATTCTGATGTAACATGATAATAAAATGATAAAAAATTAAAGTGTATAATGAAATTAGGTAAAGTGTCTCGCAATAAAAGTTACTTTTATCAGCCTGCCTGACACATTGTTTAATGGCTAATTTCCAGGCATTCTTGGTTGTCTGTGTACATCAGACAGAAATGTGGGTCCCTCAATGCGATGCATATGTTGTGTAGAACGGCACATGGAACTACAATATTGGTTGTATTTGGGAAATCCTTGTGTAGTTTTCTCGTGAGGCAAGGAAATCTCCTTTTCCACAAACCGTAAAGTCTTTCCACCACATGTGGCTATTTGTGATCGCTTGTACCTCTCCTCAGTTCTTGCATTTAACATTGGGGTAAATAAATATTTTGTCTGGGCGTATTTCTCCACGAGGAGGATACCTGAAATCCTTCCCTCTTCGAACTTCCTATGACAACTACTGTTTGAGAATATCCTCGAATCGTGGGCGGAACCTGACTATATGGCAACAATGTCCAATTTCCATCCGTGGCCTTTCCCGTCTCTGAACATTTCTCCTCTGGCTCTGCTCGGGCTTATGATAGGAATGTGGGTGCAATCGATGCATCCCATCACTCCTGTAAATCGCGTTTTTCCATAAAATATTTCTCAGTTTTCACGAAAAACCTGTGGTGACTGAGGGAATTTTATGAAATCGGCAACACTTTGTGCTAAACGCCCAGAAATTGCGTGAACAATTCTGCTGGAAGTCAGCTTGCTTATTTTGTGGAGATCTCCAGAAAACAATCTGAAAAAATACATTGTAGATCATTGTCAATAAAATATTTAAATAGTAATATATGATTCCTCAATTTAAAATTAGATTCTATCTACCGAATAATAAGAATTTGTAGAAATATTAAACAATCACATATTAGACATATTACAACAAGAATATCGTACATATGTGACGTAAAGTATCAAAGTGTGACATCTCTATTTTCATAGTTTTGAGATAACATGTACAGATTCTATTTTAAGACTAAAATAAAAACAAAAAATGCAGTCATACTTAAAGTCTATTTATTTGTTTGTTTTCCTTCTTAAAAATAAATGTTTGAACTAAGTTTTAGATTTTATAAGCATTTTTAGTTTGGATATGTCACTGTTTGAAAATGATGTATGGATTTGTTGCATTTTGATACTTACCACACCGGATATGTCACAGTTTGCAACCATGAGATTATAGATAAGATAGATGGAGAGCTTGAAAAAATTTATTTATGGCTTTGAGAGATTCTAAACTGACAACAACTTTATAACACTTGACGGAAAGAAAACTGATTACAGAAAATTTATAATAAAATATATTACAGTAAAACCGCCATATAACGAAATCCAAGGGACCAAAAAATAAAAATTCGTAATAACGAATTCCCGCATATAACGAAATAAATAAAAAAAATCCTACTATATGTTACGCGCCGTCGCAAAAAAATGTCGCGCGGCTTCAAAAAAGATCGCAAATTCTGCAAACAAAGAAGGAAAAAGGCCATAGGGAACTGAATACCTACATATTTTTAGTAGTTTTGTTATTAAAACAGATAAGCAAATGGATAATCAAAGGAATTAAATTAAGAACAGAACCTATTCAACACTAATTGGAAGATATTTTTGTAAATTCCAGAATATTGCAAACACAAAACAATATTTTAATTGTGTTTAAATGTAGAGCCGCTTCAAACATAGTTTTGGGCATGAAACATAAAAAATAATTCAAAAATAAAAATTTGACAGTTGAATCGCGGCATTTTTATAAAATGAGTCGTATATAAATTACGAAGGTACTTACCGGTAACGGCGGCAACCACTTCAAAATATGATACTATGAACCCAAGAAGAAGTTTGAATTGTTTTACTACCTTGTCGGCAGACCGCCGCGCACCGCCGAAAAGGCCATAAAACCGTTCGCATACGGCAGATGCAGCGGCGCGGCTTTGTAAGTGCGAAATAATATTTTCATCTTTTAACATTTTTTTATTTCGTTATAAATTTACGTAAATGTATTGGCATTTTTTCGTACGGGACAAAAATGATTTTGTTATAAATATTAACGGGATTTCGTTATATAAATGCATTTTTGTATGAAAAATTGGTTTTAGGGACTAAATTTCGATTTTTTTTTCGATATACGTCATTTTTCGCTATATCGGGTTTCGTTATATCGCGGTTTTACTGTATATAGATATCAATATTTAATCTGCTATTGTTTTATTCTGGAATTAAAAAGTATATACATTATTTTATAAGATAATAATTATTCTATATGTAAAAATACATCAAGATAATTAATTGGTATATAAACAGATTAAATATCTAATAAAAAATATTTAAAAATGAACATAAGTTACACTGTAATGCGTGAATTGATTGTAATATTGGTACATATATGAATTTGACAGCAACTCTTTAACTTAATATCCATTTTACAATGCAAATTATCTTTGTGCAATTAGCAAATATTATAGTAGTATAATAGTAGTGCCATGAAAGTTTATCGCAAAAAAAAACAAATATAGTATGGTTGTAGAACAATAGGAAATTAGATATGGCATATTATTATTTCAACACAAATGGCTAACATTATTTATGACTTAAAAAAATAAAAGAATTGAAATGATAATATAGTGAATGTTCACAGCTCAAATGCCTAACTACATCTGATAAAAATTAGCAGTAACTAAAAACAAACCTAAAGAGATATTTGCTTATAGTTATAATAAATTAGTACATTCAAAAATCAAATGAAAATTATACACAAATTAAATTAATCAACTAGAAAGACAAGACAGACAAATAGAAGATGTCCAGGTTCAAATCTCTGTAGCAATCAAATATTTTTTCGATATATAAATAATTTTCTGTATATTTTCTAGTTGATTAATTTAATTTGTATTCAAATACCACAGAACTAATATTATATTAAGATAATAATATAATTATAGAATCATTCTGCATATTATTAATATAAAATAATACAATTATTCTGCATGTAAAAATATATCAAGATAATTATTTGGTATATAAACAGATTAAAAATAAAGAAACATACATTACATTGTAATATATGAATTGATTGTAAAATATTAGGCCAAAGAGAGTTATTGTCAAATTACTGACTACAATATTACTGAATTATGTTCTGAAAAATTGCAACTTCAAAATAATAATGTGTTCTCCACAAAAATAAGAATACAGTAGAACCTCGATTATCCGGATTGTTCAAAATACAATACTTTTTAATACATTTTGCGTCGTAATAAAAATATAATTTGACATATTCATAAATAATTTATATTCAAATTACATATTTCTATGGCACTGATGTGTCTGGACACTCTGTGGTGATACAATACGTGTTGTTACACGAACCGCTGGTTATGGATATCAATCGAACCATTTGGAGCAGTATTTAAATATTTATTTTTAATATTACTGATATGTCATCGAAAAGAAAACGTATTGTATTATCATTAAGAGACAAATTGGATATAATCGTTGCTTTGAAACGCGGTGACTCGGGACGTTATTTGTCTAATAAATATGGTGTTGGAACGTCTACGATCTCAGATATAAAAAAAAAAGTGAAAAAATTATGAAGTTTACTAATTGTTTAATGTCAGAAGATGGAACATCAGAGCGTCAAGTTATGAAAACAGCTAAGTATTATTACTGCACAAAATAAATAATCAAAAGCTTAAAATCAAAAGAAAGGATAATGTAGAGTGCATCACCTCTCTGCTCAAATGGCTGACAATATACAGTAACACTTCGTTAATTCGTAACTCACGGGACAATAATTTAAAAAAAAATCTGAATAACAAAAACAATTTTTTTGAAGGCAACATTAAAAATAAATTTTTTAAAATGCGCGTGCTGCCACTGTTAATATCGTGATTTTCATACTGAAAAGCGTGGCGACTGTCTATTATTTCAGCTTTTTATGTGTTTTTAAATGTTTATCAAATAATTAATTTCTCCTGAATAATCAAGGTGTGTGGCAACATGGTGAGTCCAATATTAAAAACAGGCTTCTTCAAACGATTCACCAGTGCTTGACGCAACAAAATTACGGACATTTTAATTTGATTAGTGGTCGAGCTCGAAAATGAACATTTTTAAAGTTAAGTTTATAATAAAATTTTTAATCAAATCTCTATGTTCATCGCACTTTAGAAACGATGAATCAATTTCAGTTAAAACTAATGACTTCAGATGAGAAACAATATTAAATTTAAAACATATATCGGGCATGTGATGTTCAGATAACACAACAATCCTAGTAAAGTAAGTAGAGGCATTAAAGTATTTGAACCACCTGCCCTAGCAGTAATGAGTTCATGACCAGATAATGCTACTTGCGATTTTACATTTTCCTTACATTCCTCACAGTCTCTAAATTTTCTTAAAGCTTTTGCTACAACATAGCCAGTTATATATTTGTACACTTTATCTGGTGGCGAAATGTTAGCGATAGATATATCTGAACTCTGAGAATATTGATAATCAACAATCAAAGCACCAAGCAATGTTAAATTAGTAATTAAAAGTGATTAAAAAGAATCTATAAAGGATGTGCATGTAGGGTTCACATTGTGTACACCGTGGCTTCTGATCTTTTCAATTGGATCTTGATTTATATTCCGTGGTAAAACTAAATTAAAATTGTATTCAACTAAAAGTTTTTTTGTTAAATATTTCATACACTTAAGAGTGCTAATCCAATTGCGTACCGAAGGTGGGGCAGAAGTTTTTTTAGTAATTGGATCAACAAACATCATGGAATTTAAAATCTTTATAGAATCATCCCACAAAGGTTCGTGACAAGAGTTGGCGGTGACAGCACAGCGATATTTACTATCAATAAGAGGGTTTATACAATTCCCATTGACACTATCAAATAAACTGTTCATAAAAGATATGAAGTCTGCTGTCTCTGTAGCCTCCTTGTTGATGTACCCTGAATGTGCGAATATGCTCATACCCGATGCCACACGTTGGCTAAAGACCTGGGCGGCAATGCTGACTTTCGTCTTTTTTAGTTTGTCCTTATAAATATGAAACTCTGTTAATTTGGGGAAAGCGTGCATATTGTCACCCAACATGCGGTCATGATTATATGCCTGAATAATATGCTCCCACTTGGCAATCTTTACTATATCTTTCTGTTTAAATAGAACATTTTTTGTCAACATATTGTTTTCGATGCCCTCAAGTAAGTGTGGAGTATCAAAAAAACAGACAATTTCCCTAGCATGTAACTCAAAACCTACAAGACTATTTTCTATATTTAAGCGATTATAATTTTCTTGGGTTTCTCTTTTAAGCATATTAATAGTAGAAGCTTGATCATATACCGTACCTACTAATTCTAAACCACTTGATAAAACTTGTTCAATAATTTTTTTTAAAACTACAACTAGATCACGTGATTTTATTGGGCCTTGGCAAAATAAAAATCCTATTGGTTGCTTTCATGCTTTAGTCTTAAGTCCCCTTAACATGAAAACACATGCATGATCTGCAAAAACTGGTCTTCGCAAGCCATCTCCGAGATCTTGAAAACCTTCAATATAATCGGAACTACTTTTGTACATTAGATTAGGTGATATAGAAACTTCATCAAATAGTAATACGCAAACTTTTTCTTGCAATTTCATTTCTTTTGTTATTATTTCTATATTTTTAAAAATATGCATATTTATACCGAGCCTAAAAGGAAATTTTTTTAATAAAGTATTCATTGTTTTTCTACTCGGCAATGCAAATATTTTTGACAGAAATCGATGACATCTATTGCTAAATATAAAAATAAATATATTAAAATATAAAGCTAAACCAAAAATTTTGTCATCTTTAGTGTATCTATGACCATATTTTTTTTTTATTCCCTAATCTGACAGTGAATAAAAGAAGAAGTTGTTTCATTCACAAATTTGTGAAGATAAAATTTTGCAACCTCAGCTGCTTTCACCCTTCCTTTTAGTAATCGTCTTTTATCGGTCACCCTTTTGAATTTCATGCATCGGATGAAGAGTTTTTTCTCGCCAGAAGTCAATCCTGCAGGGGACATGTTGATCATCCCTTGATTGTAGCTTAGCTTAGCTGAAATATACGATAAAAGTAAATGTAGTAATGTTTTAATTAAATAATCCATCCACAATTAGTATTATAATTAAATAGTCAACATTTAAAGTTTTTAATTTATGAAAAATGAATTCATATAAATAGTAAAATTATATACTTAGGAAGTTTTAAATATAATTCACATTTTATAATCAAATAATAATCAAGAATTATTTGCGTAAAAGAAAAATAAAATTATGTTTGTTATTTATTTTATACACCTTTCAGGATGGAAACAAATATCTGACTGAATACTAATTGTATACTTATTAAAGATCTTCAGTTAATTAACAATATAATACATTAAAAAATATATATTTTTGAGAATTTATAACCAAATTTTTTACCATAGTATTAAAACTGAGCTCAGTATTAAATACAAATACTAAAAGCAAAGTTAATTGTTCATAATATACATATTCTATAAAGTGTAATTGTAACTTGATTAACGGCACAAATCATTCTTGAGGAGTGGGGTGGATTGTCTAAGTAAAATAATAAGAAGAAAATAAGTTTTGTTAAAATAATTAAATAAATTCTATTATGAAGCTTTTAAATAAAGAAAGAAAGTGGAAACTTTATTTGTGATTATATTCAAAATATAATCACAAATTTTATAAACAAACCCTACAGTATTGGCTGTCATTTTATTGAATAATAAGATAAAAATTAAAATGGATAAGACGGTTTCACAAATTCTTATTATTTCAATACACAGAAAATATATATATATGCCATTTTTTATTAATGAGAACACATTCTTATTGTGAAGTTGTAATTATTCAGAACATTTGTGCATTGTGCAGTCGGTTGTATTGTAGCTACAACTCGGTGTAGTGTCATCCACACTTTCTTCTAGTGGAGTATAGTCATGAATTTTTCTAATCAATTCTACAGTTTCTGGAAATTGAGGTTGGCTATTATTTATTTTAATATGAAGGTAAACATGGAAATGGAAAAGATTTAGTCTCACAGTAATTATTTCAATACACAAATAATGCAGATGCAATACATGCTGTTTTGTTTTGTGATTTTATTGATTAAGAATGAAAATTGAATGAATTTAATTGAAATTTTAATAAACTATTTTTTTCATAACATTGTGGTTATTATAAAAAAATTTTTTGTTACTAACATAAATCAGACTTCTGACATTTCACTTCCCAGATGATACACTTTTCCATGCTCTTTAAATATTTCAGAATAATCTTCAGGATTAACAATGATCTCCTTCTTCTTAATCTTCTTTTCTATACCGGCAAAAACTCCATTAGATGGAAGGAATGAGTGCCCCGATATGGAAAATATTAGTTGAATGTTCTTTACGGCATGATTGCCACTTTCAATATGAATTAAATTTTTATTTTGGCCTCCACATCCATCAGCCATAAGTCGCACAGTACTGATTCCTTCAAAATCAGTTGATCAAAGTAGATGGTATACAGCACTCACAATCTCGTTTGAACCTTTAGGGTACTGGTCCTCTGTCCATGCAAATATGTGAACATTATCTATAGTGAATTTGAAATGTGAAGTGCTTATAACTGCTGTAAAATTGTAAACATATAGCTGCCGTAATTAATGTGCAGCTTAATCTAGGACTTTAGATAGGGGTTGGTTCTTTTGACAATCAAAAGAAATTGTTATCATATAATTATTTTCCTCTTGCAACAACCAATAAAAGGCTTTTGCTCTTAGTTTATGCACCCGTTTTTCTATAATTAGATTCTTTTTTTCTGTGACATTTTTTTTTGTATTTTATTTTTTCGGAAAGTTCTAAACATTTGGAACACATGTCTGTTCGTGGAGTCCCAAATCCAATGTTAAATTATGTAGTAAACACCTTTCGAAAATATAATGTCTTCGAAACACAATTATTATTTGCAAGCACTGCTTCTGCATTATATATTTGATACAATTTACTAATATTCTGTTCAGAAGACAGATATTGGCGTGCTTTGATTTTACTGCGACAGTAATGTATTTCCAAAGGAACCAGCTTCGTTATAAATTCTATCATTGCATTTTTTCAATTGACAGATTTAGTGGTCTTCCTATCACCTCCTCGATTTTTAATAGGCGGAGCTCCTGACTGGAAGTGTCTTTTAATGATACTGAGAACACGCATTTCATTGACATGTAAAACATTCAAAAACTTATCTCTGCAGACTGGCATGTTTTCCTTTGTCATGAAATTTCTAATAGTGTAAATAACTGAAAGAGATTTCTTTTTTGTTTTTCGCTACTCAAATTACTATTGCTTCGACTCCTATTAACTTTATTGGAAAAACAATATTTTAACAGGAAATTGTCTTGATACATTTCATTTGGCGATAAATAAAACTTTTTATGAAATTCCATCATATCAGACATCCTCAAAGACATACATTTGTATGCTTTTGAATTATGTCGACGCTTTGACGAATCAGGTAATGTTGGTGCAGAATATCTACAACAAGATAAATAAGTTGAAATATAAAAGTTCCTATTCGATTTTCAAGTTACAATTTTTATTACGATTCCTATTTGATTTTTATGAGTTGATTGCATCAAAAATATTTAAGTGAAAATTAAACAAAAACATATAAAACAATGAGTAGAGACGCCACTGACATTTTGGAATGTATCACATCAATGTGTTGAAAATTTTCAATAAAACTTGCCATTTTTTCACTTCCTTCGATCTTTTCCACTTTACTAGTTGTTTTTTTCTCTTCATTGTATTTTCAGGATTAACTCTATCCATCATAACAGAATTGAAATTTGATAAAATTGTTAAAAAACACCAAAAATATGTCCAGAAACTATCACAGTAGCATACACGTGCGAATATGACGAGAGAATGGCAGTCGGTTTGACAAGTCACGTGACACAATGGCTGCTGCTTATTGGTTGAAATGGATCTGTCACTCTTTGATACTAATCTTGGCCAAATATGTCACGTTTTGATAATATATATGTTTTTACAATTCAAAATGCTTTAAATTCATAAGGAGGATATATAATGTTATGATTTCATAGGCTTATCATAAGTTTTATATTTTACAAAACTACATTCATAACTCATTTTGTCTAAAAATGGAGATGTCACACTTTGATACTTAACGTCACATATGTACCTGAAAATTTCCCATCGCATTAATGCGCAGCGCCACTGTAACTTATATAATCGGAGGAATAGGCAAGCCGCGATTGTTAATTAGTTCATAATTTGGAGAAAATAGAGGCATTATTGTTTCCATTACAGTTTGTTTCTCTAGGCAAAATCTTAATTTGATGTTGCGGCCATTATACAGTTCGACAGGGTTCTCAAAATCGCTTAAATAACGCTGAATTGCTGCGGGCCTGTCCATCTCATTCATATGATCGACAGTTTTTCTCAAAATTGTTATCCAGAATATTAGTGTTCTCCATAATTCAAGAAAAAATCATAGCTGACGATCACCTTTAAAAGCTGTTACTTCAAAGGTGTGTGACCTTTTATATTTTTTTGTTTGACTGACTTTTTGGTTGAATATATCTTTGGTATATTCTTCCGCAACTTTATCCGGAATAGGGTCGTTTTGTTATTTATTATGTCACCCATAACAAGTTGTAAACCTCTTTATACTAGCATGTTTTAATACTTGAATGTTCTCAAGATACTGTTGCAATTTAACGATTGGTTACGATTCTTCTGTTTTTCTTATGTGAATCTTGCCATTTCGAATTCATACAAACGTATAGTTATTTTCTAATGATACTTTTCTAGTATCTTATAGGAGCATCTTCATGTTGGTGGTAAGGTACTCCACCATCTTCTATGGCTATTACCCCCTCCAAATTTATTAAAGTTTGTCATCCACTCATCTTCAACACACTGTACAAATGATTCACAATTTTTATAAATAACCCACGGCTAGACAAAAGTCATGTTATGCCATAGACAAGGTTACGGTGCATTCGTCATAGCTTTCTCAAAATTGATTGTTATCGATAACGGTCGTAGTAACGACTCTAAACCCTTAAATTTTTGTAGAAGTCTTCTGTAAGGCATTTCTGTTTTGTCAGGTAACAGTGCATATACTAATGGCAATAATGTATTCTGTTTTAGTTGAAGGAATAGCAGTGGGGCGGTGAATTTTCCTAGAATCATTTTACATTCATAACAGAAAACCACCAAAACAAATACTACAGATTTAATTCTGGCTAGTGGTGGAGTCTTATTTGGATTATTTTTCTAACTAAGGTAAGGAGAGGATGTTTTGAAAGGAAACTTCTTTTCTGTCAATGTATAGAGGTTTAAGATGTACTTTCTAAATTTTCAGCCATGAACTCATTTTTTATTGGAATAGCTACATCTACATTTTCATCTATCGAAATCCAAAATCAGAATTTTTTGTTAAATCCTTTTTGGAAATGGTTAATGAAATAATACGCATTTTCAATGGGAACAATGGGCAATAAAAAGTACTCAAATTTTAAATGAAAATATCGCAATCCGGCGGTCCTTCAACTAATTAAGCTAACAATATACAATCTAAATGCACAAAGGTTTAAAATAATACTAATTTATTTAAACATTAGGAACCAGACATAAACTGTCAATAATTAGGGAAAATGAATAGAATAGAATAATAAAATGGATTGTTTTGACTTTATCTCAATGATTCTACCCCGCAACAAAGCTGTTGAGTAGTACATGAGCATCTCTTTTGACAGTGTCTTGTCCATAGCTTTTTCGTCCGTACCATAGTTAACGTAAACTTCTCGTATTACGTCACCAAGTCGAGCGAGCGTTGGCGTGAATGTCGTCGTGGTGTCAAGTTCTCGTACTGAAACATCGATTCCAAAGATCGAGTCTAAGTAGAGTGGCTCATTCTTCTGGGGAGTGGGATTGGCATTTCTCTCCAATGAGCTTGGTGGCGTGACCTTTGAGTCCTTCGGTCCTTTCGAAAATTTGGGTTTCTCTTCACGTTTCGGTGGAGCACCCTTTCTCGCGGGATCAAAATTCTCGGGTTTGCCTCGATAACCGGGGGAAATCTTGAAGATCTCCTCTTTGGTGAACACTTTCTTTGCGTTATCCATATCGATTCGGTTTTGGTGGTTTTGTTTTCGCTTACTGCGAGCCAGTAGTCCTAGAAAAACTGGGGAACCTTAATTTCATCCTGTGTATGAGCTGCAGGTTCAGTATTGTTACAAAGTCTGGTGGCTCGGTAACATTATTTAACCAACATATATTATGCAGCACCGCTGTGGCTATAATAATTGCTTCCACTCTTTCAATATTCAGCTTGAGTTTCATACCTATTGCAGGGAAACGTCTTCTCCATACTCCAAATGTTCTTTCTACAACATTCCTATTCTTGATTTAGCTCTCGTTATATAGTTTTTCAGCCTCAGATATTGGATTAAGTAGGTATGGATTGAGTGGATAACCACGGTCACCAATGAGATGTTTGCCATTAAAAATACCATCATCTAGTTATCTTTTTAATCTATAATGACTGAAAATGGTACTGTCATGTGTTGAGCCTGGCCGGCCATTAAATTTCATTATGGCATTTATTACTGCCTGCATCTGCATTACTTCCTCCTGGAGATAGGATTCCCAGATGAGTGCAATCTATTGTATCAATCGTAGCAATGCTGTGGAATTGATTCAGACATTGGTGAATTTGTTCAGTAAATTCGGGTAAGCTTATAAATTGCGATCTGAGAGCAGCTATTGCTCTGTTCTGATATATCACCTGTGGATCTTTGCATTGATTCTGTGGCGTAGAGATGGAAAGTTATCAAGACCTGGCTTACACCTACAACATACTTCGTTCTCTTTTCCTTCACCCATTCTTGCGCAAATAAAATAGCATGCACTGTTAATAGTCCTCGGGCAAACCCAAATTGTCGGTCACAGGCAGGCGTGAGGGAGACCTCAGGCCTGTTTCGCATCAGCGTCTCAAGTACCTTCCCGAAAACGGGAAGGAGCGTGATCGGCCGATATGCGCCTGGATCGGACCTCGGTTTGTTACCCTTGGGTATCACACAGAGCAGCCCAACCTTCCATTCTTTAGGAAAAACCCTGTGTAGGAAGACACGTATTAAAAGCGAAAACACATTCGTCCATTGCAAAGAACCACACATACTTGGCAATCAGTCCTGTAATTCTGTCAATACCAGGCGCCTTTGACGAACGTATATTTTTAAATATCAGGTCTAATTCGGCCACCATTATCAGAGGTGGATCCACGTTCTCCCGGAGCATGGAAGTAGTGGGGACTTGGGTCAGAGACCGCACAAAGCGGTGGTGGTCGGTGTCCCCACTAGTCACCTCCAGAGGGACAAGGCGTTGTACCAGGCCCTCAAGGGTCGATCTGATATCGGTGGTACCGCTCTCTCCGAGAATAATTCCAGAGAGGGCGCGCACCGAACTCCGGCCGGATCCCTTTAGGAGTCCAGTAACTCTCCAGGGGTCAGCATTGCCAACCTCCATAACCCAACTCCGCCAGGAGTTACGCTTCGCTGCACGGACACCCGAAGAATAGGCCGACCTGGCAACGCGGAGAGCATCAAGAAGGGTCAGCCTGATGTCAAGTGAGGCTAGACCCTGCGTGACTACCTCGCATTTTCTGAAAGCTCTTCTGTAGACGCTGCTAAGCGAATTGAGTTCAACAGACCACCAAGGTACTCTGTTGTACCCCCCCAGCTTAGTCCGGTTAAGATACTGGTTGGCCGCTCTGACCACTGCCTGGTTAAATCAGTCGCCTACCAGGGTTGGCCCCCTTACACCCACTTCATAGATGTCATCCAGTTCTTCTTTTATTATCAGTCCGAAGCTGTCCCAGTCCGCACACTTGGTGCGGAAGTTCCACACATAACTGGGTACTGTTAGTGGTGCCTTGGAGAGACTGAAGGGTACGAGACGGTGGTCATTATTAATGACCCCCTCCTGCAACCTCCAGTCCTGCACAAATTCCAGGACGTTTACCAGTGCATAAGGTGACGTCAATGCAGCTCTCGCCTCTCACACTTGTCAGAGAGGTGCTCTAGGTAGAGAGAGCTGAGCTGACTGGTGTCAGCCAGAATCCCCGCCGCCGAGCGAGCAACACCCCCCTCGAGCATCAGAAGAGGCGCCTCGATCTTCTGAGACTTCCCTCGTACAGTGTGCTCCTCCTGTATTAAAAGTTGAGAAATTTTTAGTTCGCCGATCACGTGCGCTGCCTCGAGGGATGCCGCACGTGATCTGGCCAAATTTACTTGGCCAATAGAAATGGAGGCGTTAGCCATAGTTAGTCAGCTTAACCAATAACTCCACTGCTACCTTGAACGCCGGGCATTCTCAGTCACCGGTGGGGTGTACGGCTGGTTTTTTAATCTTGAAGCGTGTGGTGTAACGCGGTGATGCTTCCTTGTTTGGGCATGTTTCGTCAGTATGGCCTTCCTTGGCGCAGTGCCGGCAGGTTGGTACTTTTTGTGAATAAGGCCTGTATTCGGAATCAAGCTTCAAAATGACTGTTTCGAGGTTCGGACCTTATATTCGTTGAAGGAAAGCGCACACCTCTCATCGGCTGTACCGTGAAATTTCTATTCAGAGTGTATTCCTTTAAATTTTGGATGTTCATAAATTCCACGTCCTGGTTAAGATGCAGTCGTCCAGAATATCAGAAAAGATTAATAAAGAAGAATCCTTTAAATAATATATTTATTACACAGGCATTAGAATGAAGTTTATAGACTCTAGTCTTATGAACTGCATATGAAATATGAATATTCTGATGTGACATGAAAATAAAATGATTTAAAATTTAAAGTGCATAATGAAATGAGGCAAAGTGCCTCGCAATAAAAGCTACTTTTATCAGCCCGCCTGACACATTGTTTTGCCTGTGTACACCAGAGGGCAAAATGAAATGTGGGTCCCTCAATGCAACGCATATATTGTGTAGAACAGCACATACAATAACAATATTGGTTGTATTTGAGAGAATGTTGTGTAGTTTTTTCGTGAAGCAGAAGAAATATTCTTTTCCACAGGCTGAAAAACCTTTCCACCACATTACGTGTGGGTATTTGTGATCTGTTGTACCTCTCTTCGGGTTCAGTTATCGCATTTAACATTGGGGTAAATAAATACCTCGACTGGGTGTATCCCTCCCCGAGAAGGATACCTGAAATCCTTCCCTCTTCAAACTTTCTACGACAACTACTGTTTGAGAATATCCTCGAATCGTGGGCGGAACCTGGCCATCTGGTAACAATGTCCAAAATTTCCATCCGTGGCCTTTCCTGTTTCTGAACATTTTTCTTTTGGGTCTGCTCGGGCTTATGATGAGAATGTAGGTGCAAGATGCATCCATCACTCCTGGAAATCGCGCTTTTCCATAAAATATTCTCTAGAAATTGCTTGAAATGGAAATCGGCTGACTTATTTTGTGGAGTTCTCCAGCAATAATCTGTAAAAATACGTTGTAGATAATTGTCAATAAAATATTTAAATAGTAATATATGATTACTCGATTTAAAATAAAATTCTATCGACCGAATAATAAGAATATGTAGAAATATGAAATAATCCCATATTAACGACAAGAATATTGGACATATGCACCTGAAAATTTCCCGTTGCATAAAAGCGCAGCGCCACTGCAATTTGTATAATCGGAGAAATGGCAAGCCGCGATTGTTAATTAGTTCATAATTTGGAAACAATAGAGGCATTATTGTTTCCATTACAGTTTGTTTTCTAAGCGAAACCTTAATTTGAAATCGTGGCCGTTATACAGTTCGACAGGGTTCTCAAAGTCGCGTAAATAACGCCGAATTGCCGTGGGCCTTCCATCACATTCATTTAATCGACGTACTCCTCTAAATTGTCATCCGGAACATCAATGTTTTCCATAATTAAAGAAAAAGTCAAAAATATCGACATCAACAAAATATAAGGTAGCCAGAGATCACCTTTCTTTAACTGTCAGATAAAAGGTGTGCGCTTTCCTTTTATTTTGCATAGGTGTGACTCTGAAATGAAATTCCATACAAATTTTCAAGGTGAGCGTCGACTTTAACGTGCAACGTCATACCTTTGTCGGGCGCGGACTTTTGTGCGACTTTGAATAGAAATTACGTGTTTATGGAATTTTTAAAGAAAGCACGGGCTTTACCGATGCATTCTGAATATAGGCCTAAGCGCGACTCTTGTGCCCATATAGGTGACAATTAAAAACACCTTACCGCACCGACGTAATCTCGGACTCGGCAGGCAGACCAACCTATAAAGCACAGTCCTTAGTCGATCAGGACTCTTCTGACGTCTGGGACCATTGTGTAAATGTAAATTACTGTGATGCCTTCTCGTCGGCCAAACATCGAGACTCTTTTCATCGTTTTCACAAGTTCCTCCTTGGATATGCCGCAATTGTCTTTGATATTGGCATTGTAAATTTACTCCCAATAGTGCGGGCTCATCCATTTCCCTGGGGAGGTTATAGAAAACAAAGAAAAGAAAAAAAAAAACAACCTTTGCTTGCTTTAAAAACTTCTCCATTTTGATATTTTAAATGATCCCAAAGACTTTGTGATTTATTCATAATTATTTGGTCATCAATAAACTTCTGGTTCGCGAAACATTTGTCGCTATAATCGGAGTAATGCTTTCGCCAGCCTTTTTAATTTTGTCTTTTTGCTGCACAATTGATCGCACTGGTAGACTCAGGCAATTTGAAATCCCTACCTACAACTGCAAATTTACTATCATTTTCTATCGCTTTAATTATCCTAACAGATTTTTCACATTGTCTGTTTGACATTTTAAATCGTACAAAGAGATACAAATATGGAGAGTGTGCTCGACACTCAGCTAAGATTACACTGAAGTATTGAAGTTGAAGGATAGCTGATGACAGAAAAACCCAAACTTACTAGGAACCGGCGTACCAGCATTACATATTTTGTCTCACTCGCGCTCATGAATTTACGTATATGTACATGTGTGTTATGTGAATGAACGAAAAAGAAAGATAACTCGCTCATGTAACCACACATTATGACGATTCCTGAAATGTGTCAGACAAGTGTTGAGAAAAAAATCTTTTTTTTTTAAATCCCGCGTTATAACGAATCCGCACTCACCAGGGTCACGATGAATGGGGGTTACCTGTAAATATGAAGTCATGAATAGAAGATTCGCCCAGGAACAGTCGGACTATAGTTCAGTACTCTGTGCTTTAGAATGCACAACTTAATAACTTCAAGACTCCTCCTATACATCTTTCCACAACATTTTTTGTTTCCGGTGTATTCCTTCCTGGATTTTCATAAGGTGTGAGAAGCCAGGAGCCAGGGTTCTGATGGATACCCAGAATCAGCTGAAAATTCAACAATACTCTTCATTATCTATTTAGTATCTATCTCTTACGAAATAACGGTTACCCGAATCACCTCTCTCCAATCTAATTTGTACCTAGCTGTCATGACTAGATCCTACGTGAGCAGTATGGCACTTTTCGGAGATTTTATGCACTTTTTATTATTACATATTATTGATTGGAACTATGGGAAAAAGTTTTGTATATTTAAGCAATTTTCGCCAAATTCGATTATAATATCAGAGCTCACGATTTAGCGTCAGCACGGTGAATCGTCAAATCGGGAACTAAACATTTGTGCAAAACAGTAACAAATAAATTCTAAGAAGGGTTTCAATATTTGGCATAATTCAAACTAAGCCATTCTCGAAATTTTTTGAGTATATTGAAGATTAAGAAAATGTTGATGACTGTTGATGATAAATGTCGACGGGAATTAATGATCAGAGTGGCTTTTTGCTTATTTTGAACAATTCAAATTTTTAAGTTCATGGTCATTTTATCTTGAGTTCAAGTTCTGTCAAAAATCATCCTGTTACGCACAAAAGTGCGGTCCCAATAATACAAAAAGTGGTTGTCCAGTTACGCTTACCGCTAGGGAACACTCGGATGTTGCTGGACACTGAAAAGTGCAGGCTAGACTAAATGTTTCAAATTTGCCGGTGGTAGTTGCTTCGATTTGCTATATTCGTAGATGAGGCGCAGGACGGTAATGCTGGATTTGCGAGGCAGCTCGGGAGAAATTAAAGTCGTCAAAGAGATCTTGACGGCGCGCCGCGGCTTGAATGAATGGGGTCTGAACTGCAGTGCGCCACTATTTATATCATACGGGAGGGGATACTTTTTGGCGCTGAGCCAACGCGTTACAACCCTGACCACGCCTCAATTCAACTCAGCGTAGCAACCGCCTGGCAGTCAAAACATATAGTAGATCGTTCATAATGGGGTCGCAGCCCTGTGGTCGCCAGAGATGGCATTTTTCCTATTATTTAAATTATTATAATTTAATTTACATATTAGGGATATCAAACTGCTTGTTTATTTATTCCTGGGCAGCTCGTGGTAGTCATGACAAAAAAACAGGTTAACAAATTCTATAATTCATTATTATTTCAATATTTTAACGTCGCCTCGTATCCAAATTTCCCTCTCAAGCTTACCGCGTTCGGTACCCGCTTTACATTAGTACATTTGGCGGCCACCTGTATGGCGTTTCTGAAAAGCGGGCGGCTCGTGGTGAACGAGATCGCTCGAGACGCTGGCGGCGTGTAATCAGGCCCAGCCAGCACTAAACTGCAAAACCTTCTGGATTTTCTGTATGCTATTCTCGCTGTGAGGTAGCGGCTCGACGGAATCGCTGGCGGCGTCTACTCGGGCCCAACAGAGAGTATCATGAGACAATCTTGGCAGGGTGAGACAATCTTGGCAGGTTACGCTCATGGCGTAACCTGTTCGATCATTTACGAACACTCATATGATGTTGTTATTGTTCCCAAAAGACATACTCAAATGAAAGAAAAGAAGTTGTAAATTACATGCCTTGTGAGCGATATTTATTACGAAAATGGTAACATCATTATCAACATAACCTTAAGAGTTATCCATGGCCACAGCAGGGAATGGGCTTCAGATGCCTGCCATTTTGTAATTACGACCGGGTGCACGTGGGTATAAAATGCGTACACCTAGCAAATAGCACGATATGCTGTGAATTCTTCAAACTCCAGATATTTTGAACAAGTCTGAGAGTACTAAACCCAATATTATAATTTTTATTGAAAATGTTTTCAACTTGATCATTTTTAGAAATTTTATTATACATCAACCGTAATTTCCTTACGCTAAGTTCAGGAGATAAATATATTGAAACATTTGATTTGTTCTTACCATAGTGTGGCTCACTTCCTTTGGGGGATTCAATAAATTGGTTTTTTTTTTCGCTTTTTCTCAGCAAACTATCAACATTTTCTTTTAACTACAGCGATCACTACCTCTATTTTCGACAGAATTATTGCCTCCTGTTAGAAAGAACCTTTTCAGAACACTTTGGACACTGTCCTGTTTTATGGCCTAATTGTCAAGAAGTGTGTTCCAGCAGACACAAATTGTATGTCTTATAACTACAGCGATCACTACCTCTATTTTTGACAGAAGAATTCCGGCAGACAGGAATCATATGTCCAGTCTTTGCTATACATAAATAATATTTTACTGACATATTTTTCCTTTTGCTATCTGTAACCCTGTATTTGGTGACAGTTGTTTTACAAAAAAATTTAATAAAGTATCCTTACTTAATTTGGTTTTATTTTTATAAAATGCTCCATAAAACAATTGGATGTCTTGAGAAGATGTCCATGCGTTGAAAACTTAGGTAACTTTTTGGGTTTTACATTAACCCTTTATTTACCCTATTTAAAAAAAATGAAAGTAGCTATATAATATTTTTTTGAATTAGGCATGCTGGAATTAAATTAAGAATGCTGGGAGATATTTAGTTGTAGTGATACTTTTACCCATTATTTTGGTTCTTATTGTACTGTATGCACTGACGAAGATAACTTATTAAAATACTTCAGTTAGGAATCCTAATAGAAGAACTGAACCAATGAATGTCAAAATAAACCAACGATGTAATGGATCTCACTTTTCTATGTTAAATTTAGCATAATATTATTATTTCTAATAGTGCTATATTTTTACTATTAACAAACTAAGTGCTCGTGTTATGAAAATATATAATAAAAAAATCCCTGGAAGAGGTTTAAACTGCTGACCTGTTGATCACCAGTCAATATAAATATTTATGTAAATTTCTGAAATATATTTCTGTTGTACATTTCATGTATTTTGGCACCATGTACTTCAATTATTGTAAAGCAATTATTTATTTAGACAAATAAAAATAAACATACTTTTTAACCATTGTGTTTTATTTTTGATACTGACTGTAAAACTAATTTTGAGTGTTTATTATGGCAAAGTGCTTTTTGACATATGAGATTCCCCCCCCCTGCAACAACACTGTATATCTGTGTTTACAAATGTTGACAGATAGTCGTAGTCAGACATATTGTATGATATACAGATACAGTATTGTTGGAGGGGAGGTCACTTAGAAATTGTGTGTAATGGTATTTTTTTATTTATTTTATATGGTTTAATATACCATTGGATGCCCAAGAAGATATACTACCAGGTGTCCAGGAATGAGTAGAACCAGCTTTAAATAACAATAATATCCACAAATCTTGAGATTATTTCACCCAATTAGTTAAGGCTGAGTATATATGTATATATGAAGAACTAATAAAAAAGAAAAAGAAATGGAAGATAGGTTTTAACAAGGATGCAGATTTTGTTTGACCCATGATCACCCCAATCTGTTAACCACCCTTATCACTGGACATTATTGTTACAACTTAACTAGCTTTTTAATTTTTACATCATTGAACATTGTGAATTTAAAATTTGCCAATCTTTAAAATTCACCTTTTATTTCATAATTACTAAGAAATTGAAGAGAAATATAAAATATAATTATGTGACTCGAGGAGGGGGGGAGAGAACATTTTTCTACTAATTTTTACTTTTCTACTGTATAAAAATCTATATTGTATTTAGTTCAATATGTATTTGATACAAAGCAAAAACACTGCCCATGCTGGATTCCAGTGACGTCCCTAGGTAAAGTGCTGTCCTTGTGTGAATTACTTATTAAAAATGTGATAACGATCCTCTATAATTTTATTACAATATAAATTCAATACAAAGTATAAGTAAAAATGTATCTAAATTAAATACACTCACTCACAATACGGTTTTGGCAATGTTGGGAATCTATTTATCACATGTATTATTATATTATATATTTCACAAATGTTCTTAGAATATTTTTTAGATTAAATTAAACACTATCACTTTGTATAAAATCACGAATTTTATTAAATGCAAACTGGTTTCGCTTAGCTCAAGCTTCGACAGGGCGTATTAAATACTGTTTTTAATACGCCCTGACGAAGCTTGAGCTAAGTGAAACCGGTTTTATTTAATCTAATATGTCGAACCACAAAGTGATTGCCTTCTACGAAAATATAATATTTTTTAACTTAAAGATGCACACGAAACACCACTGAATAAAATGATATATTATTGCCTTTTTGCCGCAAAATCACTAACAATTTTGTTTGATCTTTTCCAAGGTAAGTTAGTAGAAGAATAAAGAATCACATATGTGAAAATAAACTACTTGTTTTTAGATTTTACTTGTTTAATTTACATGAGACACATTTAGCCTTGTAAGGGCATTAGCAATCTAACAATTTAACTCAACAACTTGTATTTATATTTACTTTTCACATATGTCACTTACAATTTCTTCGAAAACTAAATAGGGTGAGTCGAGATAAGTGCGACATATAAATCATCGACATAAATTTTGAATTGTTCTTAAACTTCATAAGATTATGTATGCCTTTGAAACTTTGATAGAACCATTTCCTAATTTAAGTCTAAAAATGTAACCTTTTAGGATGGCGGATATTTATAGCATGCTAGATGCTCTTACCCCAAATTTGGGGTAAGAGCATCTAGTTTTATTATTTTTGACAAATTGTTAAAACAATGAAAATGTCTTTACTGATCTGCTTAATGACAATATGAATGAGTTATTTTGATCCTTAATGATGGGTAAAATCTGCCGAGTTCTAAAAAAATTTAATTTCTAATTATTTTTAATTAAATTAAATAAAATTGGTTAGACGAGGGAAGTGCGACATACTTGCTTCTAGTGTTGGGGTTAAAATAAAAACGATAATATATTATTTTGTTTATTTCAAAAATTAAAAATAAAACATCTGAAAAATCTAATACTTTATAACAAAATACATATAAGAGCAAACACATATAAAAAACAATGTAAAAAAAACAGTCAAATAGTTTATTTTCATGAAACAAAGTATAAATAAAAAGTAAAACAGTAAAATTAAAAGATAAAATATGTTATTGTGATATTCAAGACACAAATGAATATGACCTTAAATGTTTCCAACTTTGTTGTTGGGTAACAAAAATGCATTCCGCGACCAACAGTCCTGTTTGTCCACGCAGATATGGGGATTATGTGTTCAGTGCGTATTTGAAATGGTCCCTAGAATAGCACATAATATTATTCAGAAAGCTTACGATATATCATGCCATTTCATTAAATCATTTTTCATACGAAAGATCTATTAAAAAATCTCCCGAAATACAAGATTTTGTACTGGGTCTGAAATGACTCACCACCGTTGGATGTGTTTTGTTTCTCATTGTTAATTATTGATTGTGTTTTGTTTACGGAAAAGGATATCATAGTAGATTGTTTTTAAAATTGGTTAATTATTTAAAAAAAACTGTCTACACATCACTAGTTAAAAAAGTTTCCATATAAAAATATATGGGGTAAGTGCATTTACTCAGTAGTTGCACTTACCCTGCGGTGTAAAATTTATGGGGTAAGTGTATTTGGCTTATAAATTGTAATCCGCGGAAATACTCGTAAAACTAATATATACATCATAAACTACAACTAAAAATAAAGATATTCACCATTCAGCATTCTGGCATAAAAGATTATCGAGATATATGAAAGATTGAAAAAGAATACATAACTCGCAAGTTGACATCAAACCGCGGTCATAATTTGAAATGGTATTACAAGCAAAGTAATGTTTGGATTTGCACCATCTTTGAACTGCCTCATCAAATATTGATTTATAACATTTCTTAATAGATAGCGTAACTGGAATCCAATTTCTAACGTTATTAGGAGACATTGATGCACTTACCCCGGCTCACTCTAATACGCCTTTCATCTTCAATAGAAAATATTGAAAGCACATTTAACCTTTCTTCGGTCACCCATATTTCATTAAAAGCATGTTCTCTTTTGAAATTGTATTGTTTTATGATCTGGGCAATTTCCTTTCGGGCTAAAATGACAACAATGCCGTCGCACTTTGCCGATTTTTTACAGCTCACTTTTATAGTCATGTAATATGTTCTAAACATATGTAACATGTTTCATGTAAATATCGGATAGTTTTCGCACAATTCTGAGAAACAGACTTTCAAGATGTCCTTTGAATTACTTTTAGAGTTTTTTTTGTACGAGACAGTAATTTTAATATTTATATTAGATCTAATATTTACATTCCGCCGCCAAATTGCCGCCCCTTAAAATTTTCTGCCCTTAGGCACCGTCTTACCTGCCTACGCCCACGGGACGTCCCTGCCGGATTCTAATTAGTGAAGTAGGCAGCGATCAGATGAAATGCACTTGTAGTTTTGAATACTTCTCTTCTTCTTCTTGTGCCCTATCCGTTCAACGGAATAATTACTAATAAAGGCGAAAAGATACAAATATATCATGTAAAATGGCAACACCAAACATGATTACTATAGCGATTTTTTCCCACTTGTCTTTGTTATAATACTTGATTTAATTAATTTTTATTATGTATTTGAATTCAATGAGTGAATAATGACTGAGGGTGAGCTTTTATTTTTCCAGTTTGTAATTTGAGAAATTTTACACAAATTAGATATGCTTTCAAGATGGCGCTAATAGTTAAATTATTTTAAGTATCAATTAAATAATTAATGACGGTATTTGTTACGAAAATCGTGTGAGAGAGGAAGGTTTGAATAGAAAGAGAAGACAGTAAAATTGTTGATTTTCTTGCATTCAATATAAGTTTTAAAGATAACTCATGTCGGGAGTATTTTCCACCTTTTTTCATATTGATATATTGGAATCATATGGAATGAAATAAAAATAAAAATGTATGTTGTCATTTGAATTAATCAATCGAAAATTAAATCATTTAGCAGGTACCTAATTCATATATTTTGAAATCAGACAAAGTACCTACATATATTTAGATGGTCGCTTAAATCAATGTTCTAAATTTAAAAATTTTATGACAGCTTCAATTTATTATTTTGTTTAATATTATCGATTTAAAACGCCCCGTTGCCGTTTTGGTGATATGTCTGTTTCATAATTATATACTATTTATGAAATAGACAGCTTTGTTTAAAATGTTATATATAAACGAAATATTTAATTCCGACTTACATAAAAATAACATACATAAAATGTTTACTTTGTTCAAGAAAACGTTGTTTTCCTTTAAAATCAGTAAAGAGACATCTAATTTATGAAATTTGCTACTAATGTTGCGAATAAGTTCAATATTAATTCAAAACGAGGGTAAAATATGCGTGAAAACATATTTTCGTCCTTTTTTAACGCAAATTACTAGAGCGCAGACTAGACGTCTTTACGGCAGCTGTCGATTGGCGATCTGAAGTTAATAAAGAAAATAAAAAATACATGCATATTATTAAGATCGATATAAATATTATTTAGTAAGAAATTATTGCGTTTTTGATATCAAACTTGATTTTAAATAATAGCTGAAGCCTTAAAGCATGTGAGTAAATACACAATTTTGTAGCACGCGGAAAATGCATGTAATACTTATCTATGGTATATATCTTATTAATGGTTGCGGTATTTCTTATAATGCTTGTATTGTCTTAATTATGGCAAATAACATTCAGTTTATTAGTTTTAAAAGTGTATAAAGGTCCTATCTAAGTAATAGTTAAAAAAAAGTTATAATAGCCGGGCAGAGGAATCAGTATTTTTCCCAGGGTCAAGTCAAGCGGTTGCCTTTTGTCTAGGAGTAAATTGTTCCAAGAAATATCTCACTCGGGAGCGGTTAATAGTAAAATAATGCATCCTCGCCGGCCAAGACATCGAGTACATCGCACAAAAGAAGAGCCATTAAGTTGCGAGCCCTATGGTCGCCCTTAAGATAATTAACTCCTGGGTAATAAAGTATATTTTGTTGAACTCGGGCCGGAGCCCATATGCAACGGCCCACCATGAGCGTCGACTGACTATCGCGTCTTTTTCTCTGTAGGGGTAAGCAGAGAGGATAGAGCGAATACCCACGAGTTGATGTACTCGGATTTACGTCTTCCACCTTCATGCACCTTATGTGGTGCGTTAATCAGACTATGCCATATTAATTATAACTGGGTAGATATGAAAAATATCTAATAGGTTTAAGTGTGTGTAATGTAAGGCTGAATAAAGAAAATATCAGATCCTATATGTACCTAATGCTGTAGCAAAAAGAAAAATCAACATACTATGTAAAATTACTATTGAGATAAATTTAGTCATAATTTGACATGAGAATAATGAATAGCGGTAATGAGGTCACTGGGCTAAAATTTAATTGACAAGACAATGTTAAGTGTTTATACCTACGGGTGAGATGAACTCGAAGATTTAAGTGACTTTGTGTGATTTGGCGGACACGAATAAATTGTGAAATTAAATGTAATTAATTATGAAGAAAGTGGGCGGAAACGACAATTAGGTCTGCAAGCGAAGGTGTAACGCCGCTGTCAACGGATGGACCAATGAGGCATTGCCAATCCTGTGAGGACGGACCGACCCCCGAGCGAGAAGTACGCCCTCGCCACGGTTACTTTAAAAGGGCCAGAACGCCATTTTGAAAGTTAGTTGAAAACAAGATGCGGGAGGAGGTAGTTGAAGTCGAGATCCGGAAGGACCAGTTGAAAACGAAATCCGGAGGAAGCAGTTGAATACAAGGGTCAAAGTTGAAAGCGTCAGTAGAAAAAACGAGCAGTCGAAAGAACAGACAGTCAACACCAAGAATCTGACCGAACGCGACAGGGAACCGGAAGATTAGATAGCCACGGTCCTCCGCAGTCTATCCAGGAGCAGCCGCCCAGCCCGCTGTCCAGGAGATCAGTCAGCAGATAGCCGTCCACGCCGGGTGACAGCATCACTTCGCCGGCCTGAGACCAGGTCTCCGGATGAACATCGCGAGATAATCTGAGGTAGAATAAGTTAGTTTTAAATATTTCCACCTGCCCATTAAGTATAAACTGTGATTAATAAATGTTTAATTTGTGCATCTTCCGCGTGTTCATATTCACCTGTATTCTTCCTATAATCATGGTACTAATGAAGGCGTGATATCTGATGGATGGGTCGCGAAGCGAACATTCCATTAGAGTGCGGGGTATCGTTCTGACGAGCGATCAGGAGTATGATACGTGTTCGATTAATCGAATTATAACTCTTAAAGAACCCCGACTTACATCAATAACATGAATTAAGTATTTTACATCATTAAAATTACATGATTATTATGATTCTGGTTCGTCCCGCTACATATTATGTATTCTATGCAGGGATCCTATGATACAATATGTGCCGCGTTTTTCAAGGTTCTTTTTAGTATTTGCGTTTTGAGTTCGTTCTATTCCGACTACTACTTCAAGTATAGATCATAGACATGACGCTTAAAATTATTTCTCAATTTACTTAATTGTCTATTGCTTTGTACGTCATGCGTCGCCCCGTCGCCCGCACAAATGACATTGACATTCTTTCGGGAAGGCGTATATTTTTCTTATTTCGGTTTTGATAGTATTAACTATTGAATAATATAACTATACATGGCCTTAATCAAATTATTCCAAAGCAATATTTAGAAGATCTTCGGTCTGAGTTTTGTGATGTCGTGTTTTTAAACGGTACATGTAATATATTTTAAAAATTACATAAATAATACAATAACAAAAGTTTTACCCGCGTCTCATTTTTGCCTACAGGTAATCAATGCCATACATTTTGATAAGGGGTAATTTGGCGTCATACGGTCACAAAACTCCTTGGAGGGTGCTAGTGTCTGGATTACAAGGTAGAGTATCCATTACCCATCCTCTTAATAGGTTTATATCAATTTGATCTGTAGTTTAATTCGTCATTCCTTTATATGTAAATATTAATAGGTTTAAAAAGTACTTAATTTTTAAAACTGCACATTTAATAGTAAAAAGCCAAACTTGATGAAATTTAAAAAATCTGGAAGCTTCTAAAGAAGACCTTTGTGTTTTTATGTTTTTTTTTGCTGTTTCTGTGAAAATGTTTAGTTGGTAAGATTGTTGTTTTAGCTAGCAAATCTAATTATCCGTATTAAATAGTTCTACTCTTGTGGTAGAGTTCCTAAATTGGCTGTTCATAACCAAGGGATTATTGTCATATGATATTGATTGAAAAATGGTTATTTATGGAAACTCCCTTGAAACTTTTGTTATTTTATTTGTTTTTAATTTTACTCTTTTCTGGAATAAATATATTGTCTGGGATTGCAATTGCAAGTTGAGAAATTTGTTGCCATTGAAACAATTAATATTGACTTTAGTTCTGAATTATAAAGTTTTACATTTTACATCAATTAAAAATTATGTGTCAATCAAAAATTAAACAAATGTCGTTTGAAGCCAGTTTTAAGTTAAAGGTAGTGGAATATGTAGAAATTCATGGAAATTCAAAAGCAGAAGTTTAATGTCACTGAAATATTTGTTAGTGACTGGCGAAAGATGAAGTTTTCATTATCGGAAATGCTAAAAGCAAAACAGGCTTATTGTGGAAACGTATCGTGTTTTAAATATGTATACCTAATAATATACATATAATAGGATCATTATAAAACACAATAAAAACATTTAAAAACGTTATATTTTTTAACTTTGGTATTTTTTTGTTTTTAACTACAACTGCTATTTGTGCCGTCGATTTCTGACACCTTGAACATTACAAACACATAAGTGTATATTTTTAAAATTTATAAATTTTATACGTAAATATAAATGTTATTCCACGCCACCCGGGTCTCTTATATTTTACAATAATCAATATAAAACAACTTTGTTTTAACTAGGATCGCTTATAAGAGTATATATGTAAATAAAAATATATTGACAGCTTTTCTAATTATGCTATAAATTGCTTTAATTTGTATTTTGTTTAAATATTATAGTTATATACACAATGTAATATCAGCCATCACCCTTTTTGTATTTGTATTTTTCTCCAGAGAAATTCTCAAAATTGAATTGAACTGTGTATCATTCGAGTCAATTTAATATTTTTGTATTATACATATTTGTAAAAAATAATTAATAAATAAAATTATATTTTTATAATGAAAACACATTTTTATTGTGAAGTTGCAATTTCAGAACATAGTTCTGTAGTATATTTAATACAAATTAAATAAACCAATTAAGAACAGAAAAAAATGATGTATCGAAAAAATATTTGGTTGCTAACGGGATTTGAACCTTGATCTCTTCCTATTCGGGGAAATGTGTTACCATTCCACTACAGCAATTGATTACGTTTACAACAAATTTAGAATTTATTTACTGTATATTTATATAATTGAATCTATTCTTCCATTTTTAAAAGCAATCAACTTTTGAGTAATACACACTACGAGCCATCAGAATTAAATCAATCCATTTTATTAAATTTGTATAAACTTTGATACAACTTACATATTTTTAATGAAAACACATTTTTATTGTGATGTTGACAATTTAGAACATAGTTTTGTGGTGTTTTGAATACAGATTAAATTATTCAATTAGAAAGATATACAGAAGAAATCTACATTATAAAAATATATATAGATTTTTGTATATCTTTCTAATTGATTAATTTAATTTGTATTAAAATTATATATCCAATCTCTCGGTAGGACGAGGAAGATTGATCAGAATGGCGTAACTGCCAACTCGCCATCTTGGAATATACTATTAATGCACTTAAATCTATAGGCATGATTATGTTGACAAGAGTATGATTTATAAAAGGCCGTTAAGGTAGTTTACACACATACAGTGTATGTGTGTGTCAGGAGAGGATGGGAAAGAAAACACATGACACATGTGCTGAAGACAGTTGGAACAGAGACTGCGAAAGACATGGTAAGCCGGATACTCGATGTCGGCTCCATTAGAAGCTGCAACAGTTGTTGAATGTGCTCTAGTATATTGATAGAAATGAGTAGTATGTTGGGACAAAAGAGTGAAGTGTTGCCAGTGCGGAAAAAGAGCGTGAAGGCAAGTTAAGTACAATATGTGCTCGTGTATTATTCAAGTTTTCTTCTATGATAAAAGCAGTTCTATTTTTAATAATAAACTTATCCAAAATGACAAATGACTTGATTTATTATTATGTTAGTTTATGCAATGTTTGATTGCAGCTGGTGATATAGAACAACTGAAACGATTTGCTTGTGGCGGGTTCTGTGACACTTCAACCATTGTTTATCTGCAACATCCGTGCGTCATCCTCACAGCTCTTGAGGTACTCATTTAATCAATACGTATTTTGCAAATATTTGTAAGTCTTACAAAATATTATTTAACGTTGAAAATTAATTTTGCAGGTTTTGGGATACAAAGTGGTGGCTTCCAGCTCGACGGCCGTGAAACAAGACTACAACGAGTACATGTGGACTATGAGACGAGAGTTTGACGAACCCGAACCTACCGTTCTTGTGGAAAGAGACAACATCACAAATATTAACAAAGAGGCCATGACTCTTGCTAATGTTCAAAGTTTAAAAGATGATGATATTTAAGATTTGAAATCTGATATTGAAAACTGTCGAAAGAATAGTAATAAAATTATTTTTAGAAATCTAAAAGTATACATATTAAAGTGTTATTAACAATACAATCTGTGTGAAAATATATTGCGTTGTTTGAAATTAACTGCAAACATTTTTATATAACCTTTTTGAAATTTTTACATGGAGCGTAGTCTATCTAAAAAAGCTATGGCAACAGACCAAAAAGTTGAAACAGTGAGTCTCGTCCCTCCAACGGACGGTACCTTTGTCTACGTAGCTGTTAAGGGGTCTCTGCATGCCGCGGACTGCGCAGTATTTGGACTGAACCAAGTTGAACGTGCGGCGATGCAAAAGCGTTTTGCCGGCTCGCCATCCCACGTAGAACTCATTAACGGAGTACTCGTGAACGGTCAAGTACTCCAAGTGATTAATTCGCTGGCAGAGCTCGGTTACGAGGTAGTCACCAGCACCGGCGACGCTGAGATCACCTGGACCATGAAGCGAGAGGTTTAAGGATACCACAGCGCTGTCTATTGTGTACCTTCTGAGTGTCTAAATATGCACTAAATAACACTACACAATATTTTATATGTATATCTGAGCAGTTTCAAGAGAATCGAAGTTACAACAAATATTTACAGAACTTCAACATTGTTACCACATTCACAAGAAATATCTGCGGAGAAATTAATTTCCCAACTTGAGTACTAATCTCACTGAATATAATTAACCAGGAGTAAAAATAAAAACTAAAAAAATGACAAATGCTTCGAGTGATCAGCATCAACACAAGTCGTGTTCTTGCGTGCAGTCAACGTCTTGCGCCCAGACATTAGATGATATGGAGTTTGAGAGAGGAATTTGGTCAGCAGGTATGTGTTTTACACAGTTTTAATTTTATTAATTCCGTACAGATTGTTATATGTGCAGATTTATTTGTTTGAATTTTAAATTAAAACAGTTAAATCATTAGAAACAACAATATTTAATTTTTAAATGAAATCACATTTTAATTATGACATTGCATTTTTTCAGAATATTTTCTTTGATAATTGAAACAAATCAGATAAATCACTATAAAGTTTGGATTTGAACCCCGGAGGTACCTATTTTTTTGTTGATAGATTTTCTCTGTGTATTTGGCTAAGTGATTCATCTAATTTGTTTTAGAGTTAAACTGTACCACAAAATATTAATATGAAAAAAAAAAAATGCATATACATATTGTAGACTTTATTAAAAGAAATTAGAATAATTGTTTTTTTTGCTTTCCATCTAAAAAAATCATTTTAAATCTAAAAACAGTTGACACAAAAAAAAAAACAACTTATTGGGAGCTGTTTAGTCAACGTTAATCTCATGTATTTTGTGAAATACAGCCCAGAGTGGGGATATTGAGCGCTTGATGAAATTGGCCCGCCGGGGAGTGGATGCGGTAGACCGTGGAGGATACACAGCCTTGCACTACGCTGCCCGCTCGGGTCATGTCGACATCTGTCGTCAGCTGATACTCATGGGTGCTGCTGTTAATGTCAAGACCAGGGCTGGACAGGCTACACCACTGCACAGGGCTGCCACTGCTGGTACGTTTATATCATCACTAAACGGATTGCATCTTCAAGTCATATTTTGGATAAGCTATTCTGATCTAATTCTACAGGTCTGATTTCATCAGTTTATAGCTTTCAAACCGTTCTTTGCCAACTAAGTATTATTAATGTAATCACGGTGATCGTGGTTGCCAAATATTTATATGAACCGAGGGCTACCTGTATTTATTTTAATTGTATCTTATAAAATGAATGTGCCCCGACTCTGACTGTTTTTTTCGCCCTGAAGTCTTTTTATCAAATGTAGTACTAATTGTGTGTATTTTTACAATGTTTGAAAGCTTTTCACAAAGTCATATGTGGAATTAAAAAATATATATATTTTACGCCATACCACGGCATTGCTTCTTTATTGCAGAATTCAATTAATATAAAATTAATCATTGCCAATAACAATATTATTTGTGGTACCCCAGGCAATGTAGATGTGGTGAAGTTGCTGATGGATGCTGGGGCCGACGTGTCCATGCAGGACTCTGACGGACAGACTCCCGTCCATAGGGCGGCGGCTTACGGATATCTCCAAATCTTGCAACACTTACTGAGGTACAATCAGAATCCCATCAATGTCACCGACAACAGAGGCCAATTGCCACTTCATCTGGCCCAGATGTCTCCTTCCGCTGACAATCCCGAAGTCATAAAATTGCTTCAAGTTTAAAGTCACCGGAAGCTCGAGCACACGAGCCTCGATCGTCCGTTCATTACTATTTTCCGCAATTAATATTTATCAAATATATAAATGTTAGATGCATATTTTATACAGCTTGTACTTAAAGATCTAATTATTACTCCATGTTTGGAAATTGCAGTTTACATGTAAACCAGTTTTATATGTACCAATCATAATATGTATATCTTGTAAGACAAACATTGCATTGACAATTTCAAGTGCCATCCAGTTTCCGCAACATCATTTTCCAAACTATTCTGTTTTAAAAGTATAAATATTCATTTTAAATTATATATTATAAATTAGGGATGTCCAAGATATGGCTCGATACTGCTCGATGCTGCTCTTTTGTTTGTTTGACCTATCCAATTTTGTGTGCAAAAAATAATGCTTCCTTGGTCACACATTTGTTTTCACTGGCTCCGCAATGTAGCGGAGTTTATACTACTGTTAGAAGTCCTTATCGCAGTTAAAATATTTTTTATATGAATGGTTCTGGGTGCGATCCTCAAGTTGAACTTTTTTCACGCAGCTTTCGGATTACTTGCAAAAATTGGACATCCCTGTAAGGAAAATGTACATTTACGTAACTCTTCACACAAAAATGTTCTTCAACAAACAGATCTTTTGGACTTACTACACATAATGTTGAAATGGATAAATTTGGCATATATTAAATATTACATACTGTAATTAATAATATATACAAAATCGATTGGTGCATTTAACATATTAAATGATAAAGAAATCGCCCACTTTTAAAGGAACAAGAGATATTTTTTTCACGATTGAAGAAACCTGAGGACGTAGGATGAAAGACAAAAGTGAACTGAAATTAATATGTAGTATCTAAAGTAAGCATTTCACACCGTGTTATATTTTCTTTTAAACTAATTGAAATTTCCAACAATGATTTGCTAATGATTATGAAAATGGGATGGCACTTGCAATGATCACTTTAAAATAATAAAATCATTAGCCGTTTAAAAATATTTCCACAAATATATTCTCAAACCGATATGGGTCGCAGAAAAGCAGCAATTGTGTGATTTTGCTGCTTTTTCAAACCAATACATGCATGCATTCTTTACATTTACAAATTGATATGTATGCATTATAAGTATCCTACCCTGTGAATAATATAGAGGAATATTAAAGGATTATAAATGGATTTTTTAAGCTTTTTATAAAAAAATTATAATTTCACCAAATATCTGCGTGATTATAAAATATGTAATTAGATTTCAGAAATATTAGAAATAAATATATCATAAAAACATTCAAGAGCTTGGAAACTTATGGACGTCTCAAGCATCATCAAATTCACATTTGCAAAATCTTAAACATTGTCAGACACGGTAGGCATTGATTATTTGCCTTAGGTATTGTAGATTCCAATATACCTGAAATATTTTGAAGCACTTGTCAATAGGCAAATAATCAATGCCTGCCATGTCTGATACTGGATTCATTTATGATATCAAAATTTGTGAAATGTACCTTTTTGCTCTTGTGATCCCACGTCGGTTTGACAGATCCTTAACCCTTACCACTCCAACTATATTTCTAGACGTGTATGCAACAGGTATTAATTAATTATACACAAAACTTTGAAAGTACTTGAAAAAGGAGTCATAAAATATTTATTTATTATTAATGTTACAAGTTGCGATGGAAAATATCCATTATCTTTTACCATGCATGAAAATTGACATTGGAAACAATAATCAACATACCCGCAGTCAGTGAGTGCTGTCGCAAAATCATATGTGTCGCCCGTGCGCTGACAAAGGAGTGCTAAGGGTTAAATTCTAACAGAGAATAAAAATATTTTATACGCGGTATAAATTTGAATACAAATTTGTAGCAATCTATCCAGTAAACTTTTTCTAAATCTATAGCCGTGAATCTACAGATAATTTTTTTTGTGGTAAAATAGAAAATATAGAAGAAATATGTATAGTATATTTTTCTCTCATTATCGATTTAATTAATATCAAAACAAAGTTTATGATGATTAGAGGACTTGGAGTCACGATAACGACAGAAAATATTCAACATTAGCAGATATATTGTGAACGTATTAATAATAATAACTCATATACACATGTATAATCTTTAGATCAACTCAAAATGAAGGTTTACCATCAGCAAAAGGTGAGTTATGTAAGTAAAAAATGTGTTTTGTGACTCTAACCTTGAAAATTGATATACTTTTTTAAAATTTTATATTGTAAAATCAGAAATTTATATTCATTATCGAGAAATAATATATTTTTTAAAAGTTTAAAATAGAATTGTGTGTTCAAGAGTAGTTCTACAGTCATGTCGGTTTTCATATTAACAAACAATTAAATTGTCCATTTTGCTGCTGAAAGTAATCCTGTTTTTCTCCAAAATATTCACTAATCTGATCAAAATAGAAAAATAATATATAAGTTATTTAGTGAATATCTTGAAACATTTGATTTTATATAAAATTATACTCTGCTCTCCTAAATTATTTAGTTATATAATACGTAATAATTATATTTTATGAGCCTTGCGAATTTCGGAGAAAAAAATATTTATTGGTTTAGTATTGTAAAGCTTATAATGCATTTAAAATTTATAGATATAACTCGACTGCTGAGTGGGGTGCAAACATACCCAAGGATCCGAAGGCCGAGGTTTTAATCCCAAAATCGGGAGCTATAAGTCAATCTAATTTTTATAATGCAGGATGCTTGGGCTTTATTTGAAAATAGCAATTGAGATATCCGCGTGTATTCAAAAAAATAAAATTTATCTCGGAAAAAAAACTTAAAAGTGGATAAGTATTTTATTTTTTCCCCTGGAATAACTTTTTTATTTTGTAAAGACCCGTTTTTCAATGTACTTATTAAAATTAAATGTAATGATGTTTTCGGAGCCTCTTCTTTCATTTCTTTTCCTTTTACTTTTCTAAGGCTCCTGCCCACATCTTTTTTCTTTGGCGTGTTGAAAATCCTAGATATTAAGTAACATATATGTATGGATACAATGGTTTTTGTGGACACAATAAATCCTGTGGTTTTTATCAGACTACAATCAAAGTTTTCTGAAAAATTGACCCAGTAGATATTTCAATTAAGTTTGTTAACGAGTCCAATCCACAATCTTGTTTCAAAATGGTGGCTGTTTAAAAACTTCTTAACTCCATTAATATTGGACCTACAGGAAAAAAGTAAAAAAAAAACACGCACAGACAAAATCTACCTAATTCCCGCCGCTGGTGCTGGAAGGTTTTTATTTTATTATTGTTACATTATCTGGAAAGTGTTGATCTACCATTCAAGAATGCTTCATGTTGGAGACGATTTATCGCATTTTGTTGTGTCAATGTGTCTATTGCTTTTCGCTATATCATTTGTGCTTTGGAGCCTACAGTTATGTTATCTGTACTATACAATGCACACTGAATTTATTTTTCTACGCTGAGAACACTAGAGTTGCAATATTTCGGTAACTATGTATTGTGTAAGAGCAGGGATGTAAATTAATGTGTTCAATTAGTAAACATTTTATGTGATATATTAAACAATCTTTTAATTCTTGTAATATAATATAAATCATGTCTTAAATAATGTCAGTAGGCAAATGTCACAGATGTGGAAACCATTGAAACGTTCTCATCTTAATGCTTACTTTGATTTATTGTACACTGAAAAATTGGGCTTCAGAATAATTTTTTTGTTTTGTATGCTTTTTAGGTTAAGAAAAGCTATAGTAGTATTACATCCGCATTGTGTATTAATAAGTATTTTTTTTTTTACAAAACTGCAACTATTAGATGTTTAGTCAAATATTAATAATATATATACTACATAAAGATTTACTGCATCTAAAATAAAATGTAAAATTGCATTTTCAACCATTACATCTCAGGTATTGTTATCTCACCAATCACTTATTACTACTGTTCTTGTTATTAAAGAAAATGTTTATTGAATATGAGATGTACATACTATTGTCTTCTAGCAGGGTTGCTGCTGCTGGTGATTCAGATTGCTGTAACAGAGTAGCAAATTTGAATTTGTTTTCCTTATAAAACCAAAAATATGTACTATGTACCAGTCAGCGTACTCGATGTCCTGAATTTACTACTGCTCATTCGTCAGTGATATTTTAATCTAATTACTATACTGATTATATTACTAGTTGCGCAGTTTCTTCAATTGACAAATTATGTCAACAGCTATAATTGGTCGCCAATATTTTTTTAGCATTAACTTTTATTTTCGTTAACGATGTCTAGATTTGAATCAAGAAAGTAAAACTAAATACAGTAAAATCCCATTTATTCGAAATTCACCGCAAGTCAAAGTTTTGGAGCAGAATGTGGTCCCTCTGGAATGTTTTCATACTAAATTGTACTTATAAATCGAATATTGTTATTTGAAGCTATTTTTGAACCTTATCAAATGAATTTGTCGATCTATTTTTTTTGCCTAATTTGATTTTTTAAAATTAATGTTCGTAATCTGGAAAATATGCAATACAAATTAACAAGAAAAGGTTAGCAGCTGATTGAAGAAAATAGGTAGTACCCATTTGGATGGATATACTGATTCACTATGCATAAAGTTAATTTGCATCCTTTGTTTTCTCTCATTTTCAGTATACAGTAGACTCATGATTATCCGGGATGGATGGTGAAAATAATCCTGGATAATCGATTTCCCTATCAATTCGAAGTTTACAAAAATCGCGCAATACGCATCTACTGTCCGAAAGTCACGTACGTGTTTAATACAAGAGATTGACAAAACATTTTATCCAAAACAAAATTAACAGAAGAATAGGCGACCCCATTAATGACGTCGACAATATTAAACATGACGACATATAGAAGTTTAGTGTTTAAAGGCAAAAAATGTCACGGAAGGAAAAGGAGTAAGGAAGCGGAGAGTGAAGATAAAAGAACAAGACGAAATGCCACCGAAACCACCACAAAACAGTTTTAAAAGCGCTGGAAATTTTTGTTGCTAACTTCGATGGCGGTGTTGACAAGTTCCACGAAAAAATATTGCAAAAAGATAGTCCATTATAATAATTTTTTTAGAAAAAAAAGGTAATTTAAATTTGTGCTGTAATTATAATTATGTAGGAGGAACTATTTAACATATTTTGTTTATATGGACTAAGTGAAAATAATATTGTTATAATTTTCCATTTTTATTGATTTGTTTAAGCTGTACAACTTGTTTGTTATTTATAAATTTGTGGATATAGATATATATATAATTACTTCGAGTTGTAATGAAAAAGGTTAGTACATATGTAAAAAAAATAAAATATAATTTCATTATTGTAAGTCGTTATTCAAACTTTTTTTTTGATTTTCGGTCTCCTCAACTTCGAATAAATGGGATTTTACTGTACTTAATCTAGTTGTAATATTGCGTTATTATTTATTTCATTGTTAGCCCATGTTTAATTTGAGATAATGTAAAAAAAACTCTTCCAGTGTTGTTGATGCCTGATTAATTATTTATTAACTATTAAACAGTTTTTTTATATTGGCGACACTATATAATAATATATACATGTTTTTGTAGAAGTCTAATCTTCCCTATGCACTGAATAAATTGGAAGTGTGAAATAAAAATGCCTTTTTATTATACATCTAAGCGTATATTTATAATATGATCACATGAAATAAGTGTATTATTTCTTCGTATTCAAGCGTGTAGTGAACTCGAAGCAATTAAACATGAGAAAAATACAGTCATGATTTAATGAGATTGCACGCGAAAGATACATATCACGTCTCAGCTACACAACAGAAAAGAAAAAACATGTATGAATAAGTAATAACGCATCAAAGGTACAGTTGGCAGCTATTTCTCTAGTTAATAATAAAATTCTCAAAATTTTGTGCCACTGCCAAATAATTAGTTTGTTATTTATTTGCCTCTTTAACTTCAGCTATCTCAGAATTCAAATATAACCATCGACAATTATCAATAAGCTACTCTGATAAGTATAAATTAATCTTTTGTGTCAAAATGCTACATTAATTGGGTGTCGGGTTTCCTTATATACAACTTTATGATAGAAGAGTAATGACACACGGCAGAAATGGCCAAGTATATAAATATAATTTTAAATGTGTCAATTATTGACTCGCAGGTGAAAATGAGATTAGAGTGAATTCAGTTCAGGCATAATTGATGAGTTTGCACAATAATTTATGGTTGCATTGTTCCTGTAACCTGCATCTTCAGAGTGCAATCTCTCATACGGTAACATAACAAAATATTTTTTGTTAACGTGGTCAGCACTAATTATGAAACTGAATCTTCAATCTATTTACTAGTTACAAAGATTGAAAAAAGAAATGTGTTTTACTAATTTACAGACAAGCTAGTGAATTTAATACATTTTCAATACTGCATACGAAATTAGCTGAAAGATGTGCATAATTCCTCGTCATGTAAAAACATTTTGCTAGTGCCGTATACCCTTTAAAAATATATTTTCAGCAGACCAAGCTGAAGTTTTGAATTTCGATTTGACCTTCCCTAAAACTGATTTCTTTTAAAAATCAAATAATCACAGAGCACTGCTTACACGAAGGCGCGTTTGGCCCATAATTTCAAAAATTCAACTTAAATCCTTGTTTTCTCTCATAGAACATGACTAATTAATAAGACTGCAATTTTTTAAATAATATTTGTTTTGTAAATAATTCAATTTTCCACAAGTCTGTTCTTCAACAAGGTAGCCAATTTGGACATGTCGACCTCTATTATGAAAAAGATCATAACTAACAAATTTTTAGTTGTTTTAGTATTTTGCACCTATTTGATATACTTTATAAGTGTCAGTAATTTTTAAAAATATATTGTGTTCAATAGAGCATAAAAGATATAATTTAAAAAATATTATATTGAACTAAAAATGACCTATTTGTTAGTTAAATACTTTATATATGAGAGGTCGATGTGCAGTCTATTTATGATTATTGCAAGTATGATCCTCAATATAAATTACAATTGTTAAATATTTGGTTTATTCACAGTTTCCTTGTGAAGCAAGAAAATAAGGAAAGGCAAATCCAAATTCATCGAAATCAATTGATATTTTATTATATGGCAGCAGTTAAGGAGGTACTTAACTTTAAATTTTTTAAATAGTTGAGCCCGCGTAATTGTAATTCGTTAACCTTAACTAACAAATCTCAAGTCTTCGTTTAGGGAATCAGTGCAAAAATATGACTCATTTTGTCTCAATATTTTCCCGTGTAGTTTATATGAAGGTACAAAATCGTATATTTTATATTTCAGATTTTTTAAAACATTTAGATTTGTCTATGTAATCTTTTCGATTCCATAAAAAAATTAACACAAAAAATAAACCTAACTACTTTTTCACTTATTTTTCAGAATAAAATCTGTCACTCTGAGTATTCAAATGAACAATAAGAGATTCAATAGTTGCTATCGCTAATAAAGGGTTTTACATCTTCTACACACCGTAATACAGTGAATTATAATTTAATCAAAATATTTTTATAATTTTCTATAATTTTTTTAAATATCTATTTTTGGTACTTTTTTTTTCATTAACCTATACAATATAAATAAATTAGTTTTTTTAGTAAGTCTAAGTTTTTCCAATTGAGGCATGGTTTCAATACATTTATTTATTAAGAAACAATTATTAGTAAATAATTTTACCAGTAAATTATATTATCATGTTATTAAATCAAACAAATATTATATATGTATTATGCTAAACAAACTTAAAGAATTTTTAGAGAATTAAAAATATGCTAATGTAAATACAATTCTTTTTCATCTAAACAAGTCATGAGTAACTTTTTTAATGTTATTAACCAAGAATCTTTTTTTTTAATTGTAGTAATCTATTGAATGTACTAGGCTGGGGATTACTAATATAGTATATTTTGTTTTATACATTATCAATTATTTTATAAGTAGTCAATTAAAAGCAGCTGTTAATATTTAAATATTTAAAAAATAATAATGTTTTCGTCAGACCATTCTTTGCAGATCAACTTGGCAGAAATGGTGGTTTACCAAGCACATTGTGCTATTAGAAGAGTATTTGAACAATCACTAATTGTAAATTAATAAAATACCGTATTAACCCGAATATAATGTGATATTTTTTACTCAAAATATATTTCTAAAAAAACATTTGCGTTATATTCGGGGTTTAGGCCGTGTCTATATGCTCGCAGCGCACATAGCCGAGCCGAGGATAATAAAGAAACCATAAATTCCAGTCTTAGGGGAATGGATCATGACCGCCTAGCAGAAGATAAGTGACACGTCCATTGAAAAAGGTTTTAAGAAATGTTGCATTACCAAAAATCTGGATGGGAGTGAGGATGACATTTGATGGGAAGAGGAAGATGCCATAAATAATGCATCGAGTAGTAATCATTCAAGCGACACTGATAATTCAAGCATGTCTGAATAAAAAAATCATATTTTTTATAATACAATTTACCTAATTAATTTTTGTCTTATATTAGAATTTTTCCTTTCATTCTTGCTCCAAATATATAGGTCGCGTTATATTCGGGCTAATACAGTATGTAGAAACATTTGGTCTTACAATCACTAAGAATCAAAAAATTACAAACTTATTCATCCTCGAGCCAACTTAGGAGTACAAAATTGTTTTAATAATAATAATAAAATTGGGATAATTTAAACTTAACGTAATTCAAATTTTATTTTAAATTTGAGACTAAATATAACATACAATTTATAAAAAAATATCTTGATATGGCTTTTAAAATGATTGGGTCCGAATGATGAACGTATTTAACTTTATATTCTATCTTTTAAATTCAACAGTGAAAACTAAATTCATTTTTGACACAATTGCTGCAAAAAAAAATTTTGAAAATTTAGAAAAATTAAAATGAACATTTTAAATATACATATAAAATTTGAATTACCAAAGCTTTTTAAATTGAAGTGTACACTTAATGATTTCCCGAGTATCTAACTGACCAGATTTCACACTAATCTTGTTTCTAAGAATTACACAAATACTATTTAATAAATAGTAATATAAAAGTAATTTACAGAATTTACTGTAAGTTTATCAAAATATTATAATTTTATACTTAATATTAATTATTATTCCTCAATTATTTGAATTAATAGATCAATAAAAAAAAACCTAATTTGTCCGAATAGATCTTTTTAAAAAAAAAATTATATTATGGAAGTTTCAGATTTGTTGGCACTCTGTCTACGTAATTTTTAATTAGACACAATACAATTATTTATATGCACATATTATTGAGAAGTTATTAAAAAAAAATACAGAGAAGTTATTAATAAGAAGTACATATGTATTTTTTAACTGAGGGGTATTGTAAATTTTAATAACACCTAAAATGTCACATTATGTGTTCAGATTTGAGTATTTCTAGAAGGGCTTGTAGATTATCTGAATGTGCGACATTCAATCACTGGACCGCATCATTTAAATCGTTGAAAAGGTTTAAGACAATTTTTTCTTAAATTAGTTTAGGTGTGATCACATATTGAGGTTAAAAAGGTGATACCTTACATCCTCATGTAAACAAATTGTTGACATAAAATAATAACATTTGGTAGAAGAGTAGAGTCAAAAATAGATTTTTTACGACAACCCTTTCTGAAAAAATCTATATTCAGGGACTACAGTTGCTATTTTAAAAGCTATTTAAATTTAAAAATTATGTATTGTTGCTAACGACCATAATATTTAATCTTTGTGTGATTTGTTTACCAATGCCTCAATTCGCCAACTTTTGGTCATCATATAAATCACATGAAAAAATACTTGAGTCACATCTTGATTCCTTTAAAGTTAAGCTTCGTCGCTTCGTTAGTCTTCATCTTCCAGCATAAGAAAGCCTTTGAGCGAAGTGGGCAGGGGCAGCTTCTGGACTGACTTAAAGAGCGGGGCAGGTTGAAGGCAGGTACGCAGGGCGATGCGGGCCAGATGGGTGAGAGGCCGAGGGCTACGTCCCCACTGGGGCGGTGGGGGCGCCCCCGCCAACACCAGAAGGCGCGCCACCGTCAGGCTGCCTCGCTTGAGGGCCAGGGACAGATTGTCCACTACGCAGTGCTGCAGGGAACACAGGTTTACGTCCGCACCGTGCTTTATAAGAAGCTCCGCCACTTTGTCTCTGAAATTTATCCCCATATAATTACTAAATATTTAAGGGCGAGCTTTCATTTTTCCAGTTTGAAATTTGAGAAATTTTACATGAATTAGATATGCTTTCAAGATGAAGCTAATAGTTAAATTATTTTAAGTATCAGATAAATAATTAATGACATTATTTGTTATATAAATCATGCGAGAGGAAGGTTTGAAAAAGAAAGAGACGACAATAAAATTGTTGATTTTCTCACATTCAATATAAGTTTCAAACATAACTCGTGTCGGGAGTATTTTCCACCTTTTTTCATATTGAGATATTGGAATCATATGGAATGAAATAAAAATAAAAATGTATGTTGTCATTTGAATTAATCAATCGAAAATTAAATCATTTATCAGGTACCTAATTCATATGTTTTGAAATCAGATAAAGTACCTACATATATTTAGATGGTCGCTTAAATCAATGTTCTAAATTATTTTTTTTTATGACAGCTTCAATTTATTATTTTGTTTAATATTATTGATTTAAAATGCCCCATTGCCGTTCTGGTTCATAATTATATGAACCTCGACTTATGATTATTTTGAAATACAAGCAAATTTTTTTAAAAATTTAGACGTTGATATACGACCAAAAAAATTAGATTAAGGAGATTTGTAAAATGTGGAAAGATTTCGTAGAAAAGCACAAGGCTGTAGCAGTGCGAGCGATTAATCTTTTCAACAACAATGCAATGTCATATTTTTATCAAATCCTCGGGTGCAAGTGGATAGGTTCCTGGTTAAAGTTCCACGAAAAGAAAATGATTTAATTGAGCTATCAAGTGATTTTGATATGGATAATTAATAAATTCGATTAAGTTTTTTATTATAAATTTAAATACATAATAAAAAATGTATATACGCGCAAATGGGTGATGTAATGAGGGTAAAAGTGAAGAGTTTTGCAAAAAAAAAAAATATTTTTGCAAATTCGCCATCTCATAAACTGCAGAATATTTTTCAATCAAATTTTCTTACAGTTATTATTGGACGTCCTCGCTAGATATCTATACTATTAAAAACAATAGTTATAGCGAAAATACCTACTAGTGAACCCATAAAATATCACATTTCAATTGGAGTTCTTAGATTCCCTAAATATAAAATAATGGTTTTTTACCTTTTCATATTGTCATAAAAATACTAACGTGCATGTAAAATGACTTCTTTCTACTAGATTATTATTTTGACTCATTTTCACACATCATGTTGTTTATCAGCCTTAGAGAGACAGAAATATAATGATTTATGCAATGTATTCTGTTGAAATAAAACACAAAATTTAGATTTAATTGGTCTATTATAGTAATTTGACATCTTATCTACCCGGGGCAATATGATATCCAAAGGAAATGATGGAGCTTAATTACAATTTTTCAATTAGAAAAAACTTATGTATTAGGTATCCTACTACCCTTCCCGCCGTGTGTAAATTATTTTGATATGAATATATTTCGATCTTGGAATGAATTATGTTCGTAAGTCGAGGTTCCAATGTACAATTTTTTTTGTTTAGTTATTTAAAAAATAAATATATAAAAATTTGACACTTTCGTATAGTTTTATGGTCAATTTTGTCTTGTGTATTTGACCTCTTTGACCAACATTGCAGATCTCATTGCAGGGTGTATAACAAGGCAGAATAGCCCAGTAAACTATGCAAAAGATTCTGAACGGCCGTTAAAACTTGAGAATATTAAATTTTTTACTGATCTGAATATATTACCTTTGTAAGAGTATGGCCCTAAAGAGGGGAGTATCTCCGCTGACAAGAGAGGTGGCATTGAGATTAACACTGTGATCCTGTAAGCAGACGAAGAGATCTTCGAAGACAGAATACTCCACCACGCATTCCACAGCTTCGTGAAGTGCCGTGGATCCTGTCAGACTGTTGGGGTAGTCCACTGATGCTCCTGGATGTTTAAAATAAATAAACTGAAAATAGTAGGTGATTATGTAGATATTTAAAAAAAATAATACAGCCCTTATCAGGTCCCCCGTATCGTACTAAGTATTAACTTGTAACCAATATTAAGTTATCAAAGACATGCTAGAAGTGAAGTAGAAGCGCAGCAAACAAGTTACCATATTGTTTTTTGAACTTCATAATTGTACTACATAACATAATTTATTTTAAGCCCTTAATACAGTAAAATCCCATTTATTCATTGTTGAGGGGAACGAAAATCAAGAAAAAAGTAAGAATAACGGTTTACGATAATGAAAATAAAAAATTCAATAATTCGATTTTTTTACATACTAACTTTTTTCATTACAACTCGAAGTAATTATATACACCTATATCCACACATTTAAAAATAACAAACAAGTTGTCAAAATACAGCGTACACAAATCACAATATTATTTTTAAAAATATGATTATAATGAACTATCTTTTTGCATCATTTTTAATAACAAATAACAACATAATCACCAACACCGCCACTTCTCCACTGTATTGAAGTTAGCAACAAAAATCTCAGGGCTTTTAAAACTTTGTTTTGTGGTGATAGCAGGGGCATTTTGCCCTCGCCTGGGACTTCTTGTTCTTTTTCTTTTTAACTCTCCGTTTTCATACTCTTTTACTTTCGTGACATTTCTCGCCTTTCAACGCTTAAGTTCTATCTGTCATCATGTTTAATATTGTTGACAACGTCATTAATGGGGTCGCGTATTTTTCTGTTAATTATATTTTGTCAATCACTTGTATTAATTCGATTTTTTAGCAACTGGTGGCATCCAATATGAGTTTCGCATTGGTGGCATTTTCGAGAATATAAAATTATCAGTCAAAATTATAAAAATGTTTTAATTTAAATTTAATGAAATACGGAGAAATCTAAGGAACGCAAAACACGCATTTGCGAATATCAAAATGTCTAACACATAAATATTAGAGATTATACAATAAATAATTGTTTTTACATTTAAAACAATGGCAATAAAATAATTAATACGATACTAGAAAATCTGAAAAATGTCACCCACACATTCTTCAAAATGCCTTGACACTAAACATAAATAGAAAGAAATTACTATTAAAATGAATACAAATGAAATAATTTATAAAATACTGAAAAGTCTGAGGAACTCGACGGGTGAACAAAAACAATGATGGAAATAATACGGAATAGAAATTTGACAAGCACTAACATTCGCAGCCAGCAACTGGGGAATCACGTTACCTATAAGGGCGCAAAGAAAATATTTGCTATCTTTTTCTAATGTAAAGAAAACAAGCGAGAGAAAAAAGCATGCGAGCTGAGTTAATGCGTCGCGGTAAGGAAGATACAGATTTAAAAATCAAAGACATATTTGTCATCTTTTTATAGCATGAGTGAGAAAACAAACAATGCGAATTAACTTTATCAGTCGTGAATTGATATATGGGCAGATACTACCCATTGGATGAACTTTGACATTTGACAAGCACATTGCGTAGCGTACATGTATTTTCCAGATTACGGATATTTAAGAAAAAAAATTGCTTTGAATATCGATATTCGATTTATAAGTACATTCTGCTGCAAAACTACGACTTGCGGCGAATTTCGAATAAACGGGATTTTACTGTATTGCATTTACTTCAACAGGTTTTAGATGTGTAAAATTCTAAAATCTTATTATTTATCTGTTAACAAATAATAAGATACAAAGATGGTCAACAGAAAGTAAAATTATAAAGAACGCGGGTAATCTCATTTGTTTAAAATGGAAAGGATGTATCAATTATATTGCCAGATGTCGCCTAGTTAATAGAAAGTCGAGTCCAAAGTCATAAACAAACAAACAAAAAGAGATCTTTTCACATTAAGCATTTATATTATTTATTGTTATACAGTTGAATTAATAACGCCAGCCTCACTGGGCTCTGTGTACATTTGTGGACCACAATATTTTTATTAAATATAATTATTCACTAGCAAACATAACGCGGTTGACAATGAAAGTCTTTATATAGCTGGAACCAAATTGGAGAAGATACAAAGTACAGTAAAACCGCGATATAACGAAATCCAAGGGACCAAAAAATAAAAATTCGTAATAACGAATTCCCACATATAACGAAATAAATAAAAAAAATCCTACTATATATTACGCGCCGTCGCAAAAAAATGTTGCGCGGCTTCAAAAAAGATCGCAAATTCTGCAAACAAAGGAGGAAGAAGGCCATAGGGAACTGAATACCTACATATTTTTAGTAGTTTTGTTATTAAAACAGATAAGCAAATGGATAATCAAAGGAATTAAATTAAGAACAGAACCTATTCAACACCAATTGGAAGATATTTTTGTAAATTCCAGAATATTGCAAACACAAAACAATATTTTAATTGTGTTTAAATGTAGAACCGCTTCAAACATAGTTTTGGGCATGAAACATAAAAAATAATTCAAAAATAAAAATTTGACAGTTGAATCGCGGCATTTTTATAAAATGAGTCGTATATAAATTACGAAGGTACTTACCGGTAACGGCGGCAACCACTTCAAAATATGATACTATGAACCCAAGAAGAAGTTTGAATTGTTTTACTACCTTGTCGGCAGACCGCCGCGCACCGCCGAAAAGGGCCAGTTAACCGTTCGCATACGGCAGATGCAGCGGCGCGGCTTTGTAAGTGCGAAATAATATTTTCATATTTTAAATTTTTTTTATTTCGTTATAAATTTACGTAAATGTATTGGAATTTTTTGTACGGGACAAAAATGATTTTGTTATAAATATTAACGGGATTTCGTTATATAAATGCATTTTTGTATGAAAAATTGGTTTTAGGGACTAAATTTCGATTTTTTTTTCGATATACGTCATTTTTCGCTATATCGGGTTTCGTTATATCGCGGTTTTACTGTATTATATACACGGGTTGCAATATAAATGAAAGATGAAATTCTTCTATTGAAATCAAATGCCGCATTGAGCAAACTTGTGCAACCTTTATCCGCATGAAAAAAATATTCTACAATCATGATCTCAACCTTAGATTACGAATGCGAATGGCCAGATGCTATATGTTTTTGATATTATTTTATAGGATGGAAGCATGGACACTTACCAAAGAAATGATAAGGCGACTTGAAGCATTTCAGATGTGGATCTACAGAAGAATGCTCAAAATAAGCTGAATGGATAAAGTTATGAATCAAGATGGATTCGGATGAATAAAGAAAAAAATAAATTTTAAGCAATAAATTTAATTAAATTAAATTTATGATGAATTTAAGTGACAGTGATTTTAACGTATCTTATTATTAATGGTTAACATGGTTTAAACAGAGGCACGGCATCCAACAAATTGCCGTTCAAGGCAAAAAACTAAGCACTGATAAACTAGCTGTATGCGAATTAACCTTATGGCAGAGCAAATTTACAGTTGATGAAACCGGATTTGAAGTGATGAAGAATAAGTGCAACAAATTGACAGGTGCGGGATGTTGATGAGCAAACAGTACATTATTTAGTTTAGATGAAAATGTAGCAGAAAACGAAGATAATTTATAATGAATGATGAATGATACCATGCAACCTAATAATAACGAAAATAAATACCAGTTGATTTCTTCAGAAAAAATGAACTATGCAATCGGTTTAAATTACGCGGGTTCACTTCTTGACTGCCTTGACAGCACTTTCGCTGAAAATATGATGTAGAGAAATTGAGATAAAATGGAATTTTTTTTCACTATCCATCCCGGATAATCGGAAGTCTATTGAATACCGAAAATGAGAGAAAACAAACAATGCAAATTAACTTTATGCGTTATGAATCAGCATTTGGATGACCTTTGAATGGGCATGCTTTAGCGTACGTGTACTTTCACGAGCCAGCTGCTAATGTTTTCTTATTAATTTGTAATGTGTATTTTCCAGATAACGTACATTTATTATTTGACAAAAAAAAATACAAAAATAAATTGACAAATTAATTTGATTGGGTCCAAAAATAGATTCGAATAATGATATTTGATGTATAAGTCCAATTTAGTATGAAAACTTTCCAGAGGGATCACATTCTGCTCCAAAACTTTGACTTGCGGCGAATTTAGAATAAATGGGATTTTACTGCATAAAGTAATAAGTAGCCCTGGAACTTTCTTTCCATCACATCGGAGACTTGTGTGTGATTGATTTAAAACATACCATTGAAATTACTATGCCATTGTAAGTTTCACAATGTAATAACGGTTAACGAAGAGTACAAATTCTGGAAGATCATAATCATATTTAGGAAACAAAAACTATGTGATATCAAATCGGCTCCAATGTATACCCTCAATTGCTTATCATCTTAAACCAGCAAATAGTACGTAATAATATGGTTTAGTTAGAAAAATACGAACCATTAGAAAGCAGCATTTCAGCCAGTTTGGACTGCCCTGATCGAGCTGCGAGTAGTAGTGGGGTGTCTCCATTATCGTCCCTCAAGTCTACCCAGGCCCCGGCCTCTACCAGGATTCTGGCTACTTCCACCTGACATTATTTCATATTATAAATGACATAATCTAAATTCTCTATATCAAATGCTATAATACTTTTCTAAAGTAGTACGCAACGTGTATATACACTGGGTGTGCACAATATTTTATGGGTAGATTATTAGATACATATTAAAAATATAATTGGAACATGTTCAAGCTACATGATAAGCAAACACCCTTTAAAATATTGTGAACTAGGTCACACTCTGTGATACCCTGTATATATTGTTTTACTGGGATAAATATTCTGTTCCAAAGTACATCACTTTTCAAAAAGAATATACATAGTATGTGACATTTGTTAGTTTTATAAAAATAATAAAATAAAAAAGAAGGAAAAAATAAAAAGTGTATGTAACAAAATACGATGCAATTTTGATCTGGAGAAATTTATAACCTACCTGAAGGATAATACACATTTTAACAAGTTTAAATAATACAGTAAAATTTAATTTAACACTAACACACACACGCGCACACACACACACGCACAGGCTGCTCACTCATTAGTGTCGGGTCTGAAGTCTTGACTCTGTATGTGTTCATATTGAAGAGATGACAATGCATAATCTCAAGGTTAGAAACTTGACACTTTTTTGTCCATATGTTATAGACATTTTAATTATTTGAAGCAAGTTTTGATCCTGGATTGTACTTCTCTCTATTTTATGTCCATTACACCCATATTTTTGAAGACCATCTTTTTACTTAAGTACTTATGGGGTCAGTTAATTTGGTTTAGTATCGAAATTTAAAGGAAGAAAATTTGTTTTTATATAATCAATAGTTTCCGATCCGTTTAAATGGAACGCATCTTACTTGTCTGTGAAGCACGGCATAGTGGAGAAGGTGGTGATGCGGCGGTGCGCGGGCCCCAAACTCCAATAGAACTTTCACTATCTCCACCTGCCCCTGTCTGACTGCCTCACACAGAGGTGTGGAACCTTCAACCATTAATTATGTCACATTACACCTTTTAAATATATATATGTACCTTATAAAGATTCCTCAGATTTATTAGATTAAAATGTACATAAAAATAATTACATGGAAGTGTCAATAAAATATGTAATTTGGTTGTAATAATTAAAGTCGGTTTCGGTTTCGGCCACATTCAGCTTCGGCTAAAATCTGTCCGAAGCCAAAATTTTGTATTTAGTTGCCGAAAAGTGCCAAAAACGCATGAACTATTACTAAAGAAATAAAATTCAGTTTATCATTTCTGGAAAGCTGCAATTTATTTATTGAATGGATATATTTACAATTATTATCAACACCATAGCGCAGAAAACTAAGTAACAGTGTAGAATTTGCATTGTTACTTTCTAGTTGGTATTTTAAGATTTATACATAAGTTTAAACCTTCGGCTTCAGCTTTGGCTTCAGCCGAAGGTTATGGTAAGAGCTGAACAATCGGCTTTGGCTTCGGACATTAGTAATAATAGAGAGAGTGATAATGATGACTTTTTTTACACGGGCATATATACACTGATGGATTTAAATGGCAGAGTTCTGGTCAGTTTTGACAAAGCTGCTTATTTTCTGCTAGTTTATAAGACTACCTGACTAGATCTGAATGGACAAGGTGAACAAATTACAGAATACATGAAAAAAAATCAAACTCTAGGGGATGCTTGATGATCTACAGGGGTCTTAAAAATTGCCCAGAAGCAGATAGTCACCATGGTACTTATATCAATTAGCATTATGAATTCACAATTTAAGCAAAATGGTGATTTATACGAACCATTAATATCCTCAACATTGATGTTAGCTCCCACTTGAACCAGAAGCTTAACAGCATCCACTTGTGCGTATTCAGAGGCTGTTTGAAGAGCTGTTCTTTCTGCACTATCCCTCACTTCCAACGGAGCCCCGGCCGATATCAACAGTTCTATCTGTTGCAATATACACACACTTAATTATTCAGTATCCAAACATCGCCCATTATAACACGGTGCACAATTGCTGTGTATTTCTCTAAATGCACATGAGAAATATTTTCAGTGCATATTGCCATAAACATAAAAAGGAATTTAAATAATTATTTCTTATTCCCATATGACAATCATAATTATTATTTGACAAACAAATTCTAAATTAGTGTTTTTTTCATTCACTTGGGTTTGTTTTATGAATTTTGTCAATAAGACATTTGACATTTGTCACGCGTTGTAGCAACACTAAAGATCAAATTAAACTATGGTTCGTTATTTATATATGATTAAAACATGTGATTTTAATTTAAATTAAAACTGGAATTTTCCATAATTGAGTGATTTAAATTTTTTTTAAGTAGCTAATAATAAATCATTTTTAATGATGAATTAATAAAAAAAAATTATACACGTTAGCCAATGTAAAAATAATTTTGTTCTGAAACAAATATATTCTTTACATGGAATTATTTTCACACTCAGAAAATAGTTTGCTGATTTAACACTGTTAGATACAAACACATTATGATATATACATATTTATAAAGCGCATCAAGATTGTTAAGTTCCTTGAAGAATTGGTTATTAAGTCTCTGAAATATGTACAGTGTTTCTACTTGTTCACCCAATAATTATAATTATTATAATATATAATATTATATAATGTTATATTATAATTATTGGGTGACCTTAGTTTAGTTGGCACTTCACGCAGAACGCAGTTGAGACATTTTAAATTTTGATAAATGAGCTGCCTGGGTGTAAACTATTATGGTAACTGACAAAAGTTGAGATGTTACATTTTGAACATTTCTTAACTTGAAACAGTATGTTGACAGATTATGTATTCAGAAGAATGTGTTAATATACTAATTTAACAAAAATGATTTTCAGCGAAAAAGGATATCAGAAAACATTGTTTACATAAAATGTCACTTACCATGGTTTACACTACACCCGAGCAGCTCAAATATGAATGTACCTTTCCAGAGAACATATTTAGTAGTCTGTAATAAAGTATACCTATTAGTTAAGTAGACTTACAAGTTGCAAGTGTCCCCCTGCAGCGGCGATGTGCAGCGGGGTGGATGGATGCTGGGGCAGGGCCCGACGCCCGGGGTCGGCTCCCCCGCCCAAGAGAACTCTGGCAGCGCCCAGGTGGCCCCGGGAAGCAGCCAGATGGAGGGGGGTCAGGCCCGTGCTATCCACGCTATCTACCTTGCACCCTAATGAAGAATGAAAACAAATATAACTAAATCATTAAAGTATCACCAAAATATATCAGTATTGATTTGTTAAAATATTACATACATTTCATTTTGCGTGCATCAGCGAAATATTGTGTTCTTACATTGTAAACAAGAGGACCTACAACCGTGCAACAACATTTCATAATTCCATCATAGACACAGATACACAGGTACACGAGTATAGTTTTATGATCATTGTATGTGTAATGAATGTGAAACATGCAATAAGATAATGTATTGGAATATGAAAAATTATCCAATTTTAATGACACTACCAAAATAGTAAAATTCGACATGAGAAGTTTATTAAAAATAATAAAGTCAAGATTATGTTTTTTACTCACTCACTCACTCACTTACTTACCATCACACCGTTTCCTCGCGGAGTTAGGCAGAGAGGATAGAGCATCACACTCCTCTGTCCTGATACACAATTCTCGCCTCATCCACATTCATACATCGGCGATTGTTAGGCTTCTAACAGAACCATCCTCCATTATCTGGTTTACCTGATCGGGCCAAGTCTTCCGCGGACATTCACTATTTCTGGTGCCATCAACACTTGCGTCATATATCTTTCTTACCATTCTCTCCTCATTCATCCGTTCCATATGATCAAACCACCTAAGTGATCCTTTCTTAATCTTACTCACTATACTAACATCAGCTTTACATTCTTTCCTTATTTCTTCATTATTTACTTTGTCATAAATAGATTTGCCACATATACGCCCAAGTGATCACATTTACACTGCATTCAGTCTACTTTCGTTCCTTTTCTACCAGCTCCAGGCCTCGCTTCCATACATCAGTGTCAGTACCAGGACTCCATTGTGCACCTTTAGTCTTGCCTCGGTTGACAAATTCCCATAAGATATAATTCCATTCAAAGCGCCGTTCACTTTATTCCCTGCAGTCACCTTCCTTTCGATATCATTCTCAGCCTTTCTGTTTTTATCAAACATACTTCCCAAATACATAAACTCATCTACTTGTTCCAAACATTCATTACCTACAAGTATTTTGCACGGTGTCCTGCTTTCCTTCTTCTCAAATACCATCACTTTTGACTTGTTAAAATTCATAATAAGGTCATTTTCCTTGCATACATCGTACATTCTACTCACTAGACTCTGTAGTTCATTATTCGCTATTAGTACTGCATCATCGGCGTACAATAAACAGCATACAATCAAATCGCCCATTTTTCTCCTACATTCATACATTCCAGTTCTTTCACACAATTTATTCATATACAAATTGAACAGCCATGGCGACATTACACAACCCTGCTAGACATTCTTTGTAATGTTAAACCATGGTGTGAATGTTCCATGATTCTTACACACGCAGAACTTCCTTCATATAGGGATGTGATTGCGTGTATAAGTATACTATTCACCCCGTAATCAGAGAGTACATTCCGTAAACTTTCTCTTATAACTCTATCATATGCCTTCTGTAGATCTACAAAGGCACAAAAAAGATTTTGGTTTTTCGCCAAAAACTTTTCTGTCATCACTCGTAGAGAAAAGATCTGATGTTTTTTACTTCTGTGAAATTTGTTTTGTAGGATCCGAATCCATCAATTAAAAGTTTTAATTTAATCACCAAGAAGATTATACATATTCCTGTAGTGCATAAAATGTTCAATAAAAATGCATTTAATATCATTATATAATGTTACTTCAGACTCATTTATAGGCTGGAAATTACGATAATAAATCTTCTAAAAATGGGCATCATTGGAAATTATCTATTGATTATCGCATCCGGTCTCTATTCAAGAGTTTCCAAGAAGTTTGGGCTGACTATATACAAAAGGTAATATGGGGAATGCCATTTCTATCACTTCTATGTAACAGTATCATTACTGGACCTTGTATCTTTCTGAGATCACTGACACAAAAATCCTAGTTTCCTTTTAATATTATTTAGGTTAAAATAAAATATTTTTGAACAGTGGTGAAAATTCTAATTTATTTGGTGGGTTTGGCCTATTTTCCTTAATTGTTAGCTATGTATTCACTTATTCACATACATTTTAAGAGAATTTTTTTAATGAATAAAACATTTATAAATTATCATAATACTAGTTAAACCCCGTCCTAGGATGGGTGCCAACAACATACAAAAAATGTTTTGCATGGTACAGAACATTAGCTGTGCGTCTAGTTTGCGTTTGTTCCCATCCTTATTGCGTGCAATGTTTTTCCATTCTATCAACATTTGCAACTATGCAATCTGTTTAATATTGTTACTTTATCAAACTCCTCATTATTGTTGCCATTCTTTATCTAAGCATCGCTTGTTTTGAACTGAATATATTAATGAAACATTTTTAATATCCAACATCATACATACAACGTCAATGTAAATTAAATAATTATAATTATTACCTATTTTTAATCTATATTACTTTTAATCACAGAGCAGCATTGCAATGTTCCAATTTTTTAAAATATCTGACTTGAGTAGATTTGTTAATTTACTCTCCTGAAACAAATGGACCTTTCAAAACCAAATGGTCATGTATATACTTTTAAAGAGATTTAACACTTTTCTTTACTGAAATGTATGAATTTTCCATAAAATTTTAATTTGTGACAAACAAAAGGATATTAGAGTTTCATTTATAATAAAAAGGTTACTTTAGTAAAATGGAAAATTAGATGTCAAGTTTGAATAATGAATGAGAATACTGTATTCTCATACATTATTTAAGTTTTAGTTTGCTAATTTTAGTCTTCTTAATCAGAATGAATAAACAATCATACCAGCTTGTAATAGCAGTCGCAGCGCCCCAACGTGCCCTTGCTCCGCTGCATAGTGAGCGGCGCTTCTCTGGCAAGCATCCGGTGCATCCCTCACCAGAGGACCAGATCTCAGGAGGGTTTCTTCGGGACTACCCCGAAGGCCCTCCGTCTGTTCCAGAATTTGAGCATACCACCTGTTCAATATGTTTTTAAAAATAAAATTATTAAATTAACGTACTTAAAAAATGATACATTATTTATGAGTTAAATAAAAATAAAAATAATTATAAAGCATTCCTTGACATAGAAGAGTTGTCTGCAAATTATATAATAAATGTGTATATCTAAATGTTTTATTAATTAGGCACAATCATTATTATTTTATGTTAGATTTTGCTAGGTAATGGCCGCTTCACGATTAATGGTGGCCTACAATAAAAATAATTTTTAATGCTGAAAATTATTTAAATATGTAATGTACTGTGACACACAGCTCCTGGCGCAGCGTCTTTATTTAAATAAAGTGGTTTGTATCTTGGCTATATATTTTTTTAAACTGGCCAGATAGGGATATGAAATTGCAACCCCAGATCTGATTCTGATTACTTAATCTGGCATCTTAGCTCACTCAGCTATGACTGGTAATACATTATCATATTTGTAATAAATACAGGCTGTACTCACATTTTTTGTAGGACAATGTAAAATAGGATTATATAAATTGATAAGAGTAAAGAATGAACAAATTAGGAGTGGATGTACAGCTGATATTAACATAACGAACATGACTAAGAGAGGGCCGCTTAGGTGTATTTTTCAAGCGGAACAAATGAATGAGGAGAGGATGGTAATAACGAAAAATGACATCAACGATCAAAGAAAATGCACGAGAATATGTAAGAATGAGGTGAGAGTTATACAACAGGACGGATGTCTCTGTGGAGAAATGGGATGATAATTTAACTTAATTAGTTAAAAACACTAATTACATAGTTATTATTAAAAAGAGAAAATCAATCTTCTTGAGAATTACCATATATTAGGATTGGACAATGGTGTATTTTATATTTAATATATTTTTTAAATATCTTACATACTACAAGGATTAAGTGTCATTTATTTAGAGACAATTATTTTTTTGTATGTCTTCAAAAAATTTTGTGTCATAATACATACATATATGTATTCCTCAAAATAGTACTTATATTCCTGTTTTTATGGTGAAAGTGTTTGAAGAGTTGAAAAATAAATTGCAATAACAGAATGACTTGATACAGTGAATGGTCATCTTCGTTCTTATCTTACCGCTTTTTGCTTACGGATTTAATGCATGTGGCGTTTACAATGTTATTATTTAATTTTGTCATTAAGAAATAATTATTAATTGTAGTACATGTGCAGTAATTAATGGGTCACATCATGGTTTGATATTACAAAAGGTACAGCTGTTACAACAGTTTTATTCTTCTCCGAGGAGGGAGCAGATGCTCTAAAAACAGTTAAATAATACAACTCAAGTGGTAATTTATGAAGTTATTTTAGTTTAATTTTTAAAGTAATTTGCTGTTTTATTTATATGTGGTTGCCTCTCCAAAATAAAAAACTCACCCTGAAAAAGCCCACCCCTTTTAAATGGCACAATAAACACCAGTTATACAATGTAACTTTGTTTACATTGAGGGCTAAATACAAAATTATTTATAAATATTATTAAATATTTTAAAAGACAAATTAAATTGAGTAAACTCCTTTTCTAGAACACATGTTTGCAAATTTAAAATGTTCAATCTTATTTGTGTCACAGAAAGAATGATGAAAATTACAATAATACATTGTCTTATAAAACAAACCGAAACACTTAATATTCTATTCACACCGGCTTGCAAGGTTATTTATTCAATGAAAGTATGTATAAGAATGACACAATGACCATGGATAATGTTGTACATTCACAGGTCTTCAATGTCACTATAGATAAGGGACTAACTTGTAGAGTGCGACCCAGGGGTCGTCCTCCGATGTGGGCTGCGCCTCCCCTCCCACCTCCTCGTCCCACTCTAACCCCTCCGCCCCGACCGGCCACTCCGGGGACACCACGGGAGAGTTGTCCTCGTGGATGAACACATAATAACCCTGATTCTGCTGTGAATAGTCTATGGTGAAAGGATAGACGTAGGACTGCCCTTGAATCGAAGAATTCAAAACATCCGGATAATCTGGTAAATTTCCACAGTTTTCAGGCACCAAGTATTCACAGGGCTGGGGCTCCACAGTATACACAAAGGACTGATGTTCTGCAGTCACTTCTTGGCGGTCAGAAGGCATTTCTGGGTTTTTATTCCATTTTATTGTACTACTTGGTGTGAGGCTGGACGAATAATCACTGTCCAGTAGCAATTTGAGAATCTCGACATCCCCCAGGTAAGCCGCAGCACCCAGAGACGTTTTTCCTGTTGAACTCGTCACATTAGCGCAAGCTCCTGACAATGCACAAAAACAAAATACTGTTATCTTGTAAAATAATAAGCACATGTCAAACGAGATAAGTTTGATTATTTATAAAATTAATGTAAACTGATATCAAATGTAAATATTTTTGATCCACCTATGTTGTACAACAAAAAACAAAATAAAAATAATCATAAATGTCAAAACTTTTACGAATTTCGAACCTACCTTTGGATAAAAGTTTGTTAACAGAAATTATATCACCCCGGCTGACTGCCTGATATAATTTCTCGTTTAAAGACACATCCATCCGAAAAAATTAAATATCACACAAGTGCATAAAACGAGTCCATTGTGCAAATTTCACAGAGATACTAATATCACCTTAAATATTTAATATGAAACCTTAGACTTAAATACATCGAAAATGAGATGTGCATACTTTTTTAATACGCATTTGAATAGTAATACACTTTTTGCCGTCGATTGTTGAAGTACAGTCGACTTTGTTTTTAAATAAAAAATTTGACAATACATAGCTTTGACAGCTATATTTTTCATTGATTTTAGGGCAATTGAGACAACAATAAAAGTAAATATACCTACCCACCAATCGCGGAAATTTTTTCTATATGGCAACCCAATCCTCAATTGGGCGGTAAAAGGCAAATGTTTGAATGTTTTTTATCGAGTTATTAACGCATTTGATAGGAAATGAATAGTAATTTTATTAATATGTTATAATGGAGAGTTTTTTATAGTAGCCTACTATTTTCTTCACGCATAACAATTAGAATTTCTCCTTAATATTAGAATAGTTCAATATTGGATCGTAATCGAATGGCATATGGCATTAGCGACTGCGTAGAATCATTCATGTTTTTATAAACTTGTGACCTCTTTCATTGTCAAGAAGGTCAAGAAACATTATATTGAGTTTTAATTCTACATCGAAAACTCTTGAAGTTCTTGAATGACAAATGAAAAATTAGTTGTTAACAATTAGATGCGCGCTGATTGTTACAATATAAAATATACTATATACCTACATAGTATATATATGACAATATGTATTTTATAGAATTGTAATTTAACAATTAATGTAATTTGTAGTTAACGAATATTTGGTACGGACTGAATAATAATTTTATTTTACATACCTGTGCATAATTTTAACTGGTATAATTTGACAAAAATTGCCTAATTTTTTGCGAAAAAAAGCTATAGTCAAACTAATTCTTGTTAATTATGTTTTAAACGCTTCCTCTTAGAGATAATGTGGCTTTACGGCGTTAAATCATAATCTATATTAATAAGCCTCGATTAATCGGAAGCTGACAAACTGGGCTTTTTTGAATTATTATAAAATAGCATATATATATATACATGGTGTTTTAAATGAAAATATATTTGATTATAAGTATAATAAAATTCTGTACAAAAAATTTGGTCTAAAATGCATCATTTGAAAAATATTTGTACCTAAATTAAATGCTCGACATTTCATCAGTTCCAGCATTTAATTACTTAATTTTTTTTTCTTAACATAACAAAAGATTTTAGACCAAATTTTTATGTAAGAATTTTATTGTAGGTACGTTTTAAAGATCTTGGTTTTCTGGTTATATTCCGCTACATGAATGCGAGTTTTTTTGCAAATTTAAATAGTTTTTTTTTTGGAAATAAATGAAAAACAACATTTTTCTTTTAAGTGTAATAAAACTAAGTATTTAAAAAATATTACTTTAGTCAATTTAATACAACGACATCACAAATGAGCTTTTCTTCTTCTATCAATAATAAATGTCGGAGAATCGGTGTTGGTTATTCTGTTCTACGTACAAAATACAATGACAGCTTGTTGTGTGCTAATACATTGTATTGTTCTTTACGCGAATAGAAAAGCTTTTAGTGTTGTGTTGTTGTCCATGTGTCAAGTGCGAAGTTTGTTTTGTATTAAAATATAAAATAGATAATTTAATTAATATCAAAAATAAACTGTAGAAGCAATGTTTCAAATTACACACTCGCATTTGTTGGAAACCTATGACGAATCCATTATCAGTAATTTAATGACGTTATTGATCCTTCTCGGCACTGAGTCGATCGTTAATTAATTATTATGGGTTCAAATAATTCTTCGATTTTTCGTAAGTACTGGCCGTTCGTTTAATGTTTAACCCGAATCATAAGTACCTACTGAGTTGGATTCAGGTCTTAACAGGCGGTGTGAGTATTGTACCGTTCGAAGTTTTGAAGCAGTTTTGTCTCGTCATAAGAAAATGCAAGTGTTTTTACTTCTTTTCTTAACAAAGCTCCGAATCTAATCTAAAGTATCAATCATATATGTAAATTGTGTGAAATAAATATTGTAAAGAGAAGGGACTTGTTTCCTGTTCCAGAAAATGAGGAGGCCATTTTGAAATGAAATAGCTCGTGCTCAGGATTTAATCAGGCGTTGCTAATTGTTTATTGCTAGACCCTGAGGCGGGACTGTAAATGGCCAGTATCACGTACGTAATGTAACGTTTCGACGATGACGTTCCATAGCTAACGGTGGCCAACGGCCAACTGCCGAATTAACCAAAAATGCCGAGCAAGTCAACAGATTCTTGTTATTTCTGAGAATATAAAGTATGCATTACTACTTGTATAATTAATGATAAAATACAGTGACGTACGCATTACCGTAGGTACGCCACTGGGCGCCAATACACCGAATTGGCTGCATTAATAGCCAATGTAGTACATTAGGGTTCACGTTAGATCAAAGATAAAATTAAAGAAATTTTATTGATTAAAAAACCTTCGTCGTTCAGCGATACTTTACTTACGTATGTACGTTTATTATTAAACGTTATACATACAGGACGGCTCAAAAAAAGTTAGAACATTTCGTAAAATGTGATATAATTACATCAAAATTAGTTTAACTATATCTTTAGTTTATATTTGGTTTTTTCAAATTGTTGCTCAGAATGACAAAAATCACCGCAGAAGACCGCATTCTAATCAAAAATTTGCGAATTGAAAAACGTTGGGGTGCTAGGAAAATGATCAAAGAGTTTCAAAGCTATAGCTATGGAATATAGCTAGACATTACAGCGGGTCAGAGCTCCATCTCACACAACCAGAAATACAATCAATTTTCTTGGTTGCAAGAATGTTAATTTCATCGAGTCATGCATGTGCAGAACAGCCCAGATTTACATCCAGTAGATTATGAAATATGGGGTGTTTTGATGATTTCTGATCAGCTAAATATTGTGCAAAAAAAATTACATTAAAAATTATAATTAATTATATTATGTTTTGAAATAACTCATGTGTTACGAGATGTTTTCACTTTTTTTTGGGCCATGCTGTATATGTAGGTATGTACGACTGTACGTAATATGTATAACTGACACGATTGGTGGATCTCACAAAAGTCGACAATCAATACGTGGTTTTACAGAATGTTATGATGTTAACTGAAACCACATTTTGTGACTTGTACTAGGGTTTTTGACTTGTGCTAAGCTAAAATCGCTAATTTTTATATCTCATTGATGCGTTTTTGTATTATAATTATATACTTACATGTTATTTTTCACACACATAAATGCGAGAGCGATATACCAGCAACAAGCAATAAATATTTGCTAGCAATATATATATTGCTATGTGTGCGTGTTTAATATAATACGAATTTAACAAATATAAATAAAATCACGTGTTGGTTGCACAGGTGATACCTAACATAAACAATCATTTGATCTGTTAAAACAAATTTTTATTTTCGCGTGGATTAGGAATTTTCTCGGCATCATCCTTTCCACTCGAAGCTCGCCACCTGGAGATCAGTGAAGGAGTATAGCGGCGTGGGCATAGTCGAGCCATCAGCCGCGGCCAGTTGATAAGCGACGGTCGCGAGCTGTGGCCGCCGGACGCAGAGTGCAGCTGTCATTTGTACCGATCGAAATCGGAAAAATGTTACGGTCTAAATTCACCGCATTTCGAAGATCAAATAAATAATAATATTACCTCTACAAAAAATGATGCTAATTATTATCGACGAAGTGTTGACGAAATTTGATTACTCGAGTGCAGTGAGATGTTTGGAAAAGTGTGAATTGAAAATGAAAAGCTTCTTATTTAATGAGTGCTGAATACATTTGCCATTTGATGTAAGTAACAAAATGATTTCCTCACATCGTTCCGGCTTCAGAGATAGAATTTTAATTCGGTTCGGTTATCGAGCATGTCGAAAATCGAAGCTGTTTTGAAGAGAAAAAAAAATAGAAATATGTTTTATTCCAGAAAGTCTGTCGTGTTGTCAGATATTTTACGGAAAATTTTTAGGAAATTTAAAAATATTATATTCTTTTTCGTTGCTCGAATTTTTGTTAAAATCCCGTATTTCAGATACCAAAATTAAATAAAATAATCTTGTTAAGAATTTCTTTCCGCAGGACGGACGCTACAGTATATACATAAAACAATTTCTATGAAAAAAAATAATATCAAATGGTCTTTTTAGGTCCCTATCTAACGTGTCCCCCGATTGCACCCCATTGGGTAACATTATACGCCGCTAGTCTTGTCACGGTTGACAAGTTTCTATCAGAAATTACTACATTCAAGGCACCGTGAAAATGATCATCGAATAGATATCTGTAGAGGGTTTAGAAATCTGGTCGCGTGTCGGACAGAGAAAATGCAGTAAAGTAAACATACGCTAGTAAATTAAACACCTGAATAATTACGTTTTCGATCATAACGTGATTGTCATCAGTACTTGTAAGACAGGACAAACACAGATATTGGAAGATAATCGAAGCTTCTTGTGGTCAATTCATTTCAGAATAGGAGTTAGTATTTGTTGTTGTGTGATGTAACATTTCTGATTCGTACCTAATTTTTATTTTTTTATTAGAAGATGTAATCAGATATAATACATTAGGAGAACGCATTCTTATTGTGAAGTTGTAACTATTCAGAACAGACGGTCTGTGATATTTTAAATATGAATTAAATATATTAATTAGAAAGATATACATATAAAATCAATTTAATCGAAAAATATTGTTGTTGCGCCACCGGGATTCGAACCTGGATCTCTTTCCTAACCGGGGAAGGTGCATTATCCAACTATGCTACAGCGACAACATTTTTAGCGACAATTTTCGAACCTATATGTTACCTTTCCGATATTAATACATTTAATCGCTCCATTATTTGAATGAGCCGTCTACCTTATTTTTACAGAATCTCAAATACCTTTGAGTAAACTGATAGCAGACGCCAGAATTATCAATTCATTTTTATTAAATTTTAGACACATTGATACAACTTTATTATTAGGAGAACACATTCTTATTGTGAATATTGTGTAATAACAATATTTTTCGATAAAATTGATTTTATATGCATATCTTTCTAATTAATATATTTAATTCATATTTAGATATAATACATTTTATATAAACATAATTATATATTTATTACATTTGACGAGACCAGGGTATAGTATAGCTATAGATAATACATTTTTATGTGTCTGCTAGTCTGTATACATATTTATTGGTTTCAGACACAAATTTATGAGTCTGTAGTTTTTCTGATTGTAATGGGGAGATTATTAAAGAGTTTAATGTTTAGATAAATAGTATTATTATCGCGGAGAAGAGTCAGCAATACTATATTAAATCTAAGTAAAGCCGGAAATGAGTCCTCGGTTGTGAATATGTGTATTCGCTATAATCTAACTAAATAAGTAGCCTTAGCCTAGCAGCGTACCGGGAATTATACAAAAACATTTCAAACAAATGCAGATTTAGAATCGGTTACCAATTAAAGTATGCAAGCACGATAAATAGGTATGTACTGCCAATTAAAGATGAACTCAAAAGAATCATTCACTGATAGCTCTAAGTTATAATCGCTGACAGTGATCTGAGTATCTGAAATTATCATGATTGGTGATTCTTATCTGATAATATTGTGAACTAATATATTTAATTCATATTTAAAATATCACAGACCGTCTGTTCGGAATAATTACAACTTCACAATAAGAATGTGTTCTCCTAAAATAATAAAGTTGTATCAATGTGTCCAAAATTTAATAGAAATGAATTGATAATTCTGGCGTCTGCTATCAGTTTACTCAAAGGTATTTGAGATTCTGTAAAAATAAGGTAGATGGCTCTGTCAAATGATGGAACGATTAAATGTATTAATATCAAAAAGGTAACATATAGGGTCGAAAATTGTCGCTAAAAATAATGTCGCTGTAGCTTAGTTGGATAAAGCACCTTCCCCGGTTAGGAAAGAGATCCAGGTTCGAATCCCGGTGGCACAACAACAATATTTTTCGATAAAATTGATTTTATATGTATATCTTTATAATTAATATATTTAATTCATATTTAAAATATCACAGACCGTCTGTTCTGAATAATTATAACTTCACAATAAGAATGTGTTCTCCTAAGATAATATTGTGAACTAAAATACAATTTGTTAAATAATTTAATTTGTTCGTGGTTTGTTATATTTTGATTAGATATTTGTTTACTTATAGTACGCTAGAAAGGTGTAATTAACGCAAAGGAAGAGTTTAACATAATAATGAAAAAGTATATGTACTTGAATACTATTAGGAGCTAATTTTGATTAATTTATTTCACATATTGCGATGTAATATTATCATAAAACGATGATAACAGTCAGAGTTATCAATTACCGATACCATCCAACATCTATCGTACTCGCATCGATGGGTCAGAGTAGCACATCACTAGCAGGTACTTGCATATTTTTTAACTATCAAAGTAAATAAACGGAAAAAAACATGTAATTTATAAATAAATCGATAAATAATAATATAAGAATTGAATGTATTTTACAATTGTATTTTCTGTGATTTTTAATGAATTAAATTTATAAAAAAACTATTAATTTCCTGTCATTCGTTGATGGGACATTTCTAGTGAGAAATATTCGATATATGTTGGTTGACATGTTGACCAATATGTGAAAGAAAAAAATAATTAGAACAAATTTTTAAAATCAATAACAAATTAAGTGTTTGAAACGATTTCCGATCTACGAGATTTAGCGATACAATTGACATTCTAAAACTTACTGTACTTACAATACTGCAACTCAGAACCACTTTATTTATCTAGGCATTAAATTCTTCAACAATCCCCCCCTTACAATCAGAAAAATAACAGATTACTGTAAATTTTTATCTTAAACCAAAAAATATGTAAAGCAGATGCATACTTTGCTCACATTAAATGTGTACTTATACTATACTCCTTCTCTATACACGAGTCTCCAACTCTTATAGAGAAGTAAAAAATGAAAAAAAAAAGTCCATCTGTAATATGTAATAAATAAATACATTAAACAAATAACGTGTTGTAATAAGTATGTATTATGCGACATGTTGCGACCCATCTTTTGAATATCGCCCTATAGACCTACTAAAAGGTTTTAATTGTGTCTAAAACGAATTGAATATTTAGTGAGTAATTTTCAGCCTACCATGAATGTAAACAAAATAATTTATTAGATACTGAACTCTTAAAATATTTTATATCGGATTCCAAACACCAGTTACCGTTACATTGAATCCTTGTGTGACTCAGCAAAGCTCGGAACGCGCGCACTCACCTTCGCGTTTGTTAGTTTCTGAAGAACTGCAATACCGTGGAAGTCCGTACACATTCGATGCGTTATTGTCTTCTTTCCTCATCCATGGCCTTCATCAGATCAGATACTCGGCTGGTAATCACCTCCACGAGTTCCGGTTCTGATTCGCCCTCACAGCTGACTCCAGGGTCTTTCTAGCCAAATACAACGACGTCTTCTTAGGCCCAAAGTTGTGCACAAGATAATCTCCTTTTTAAGGTTATCACTTTGACGCATAATGCCGCCGAAGAATTGGAAGATTTTTTGTCTATTGCTGTAGATGCGTTATTGTACTATATTTGTAAGTGCTGCACTGCGGCTGGTAAGTGAGCCGTGAGAAAAGAAGAGGTGCACGTACCTAAGTGCGTGTGTGTAAGTACAACATAATAATATTATATATAAATAGTAAATACCTCCCGCGTTCCTAATTATCTAATACATAATATTGAAAATTTTTCCTAATTGCAAGCCTCACCTGCATACACCTGTTTTTATAATAAATAATCTTGACTTGGGCATGCTGAGACGTTTATCATGTTTATCACGCATGAACCTTGGTCATTAAAACTATCATGCTCTTTAAATATTTGTTTAGCATCACGCGATTTACTATCAACACACAATAACTTTACATTAGAAAGATGGCGTCAGACTTCCTATCATATCATATTTACTTCAACTGCCTTAACAGACTTCCAACGTGACTTGCCCTTTGAGTTTACAGTGGCTGTCGGCCGTCATTCATGATGTCACATAAAGATCGGTGTTTTCTTCGTTTTGTATTGCTCCACCATGTTTCTTTACTGTTGGAAAAAATATAGATAAGGCTTGATTAAAAGGATCTAGTTAGTGAGCAAAAGAACGAGGTTTCGATTTATGATAAGCTTTATGATCATCACCAATGGAGCGACAGTCCGCTGCGGGTCCTCCTTCCTTCAGTCCGGTGTGGGTCCTCCTTCCTTCAGTCCGGTGTGGGTCCTCCTTCCTTCAGTCCGGTGTGGGTCCTCCTTCCTTCAGTCCGGTGTGGGTCCTCCTTCCTTCAGTCCGGTGTGGGTCCTCCTTCCTTCAGTCCGGTGTGGGTCCTTCTTCCTTCAGTCTTTCTAAACTTTTCCAGCCAATAGGCCAATTAACTTGACCAGCCCGCTTCAGGGGTGCTAAAGGCTTCCCTTTCAAAAATAATTCATATTTCCGCATTTTTTACGAAAATGTAGGTTTTTTATTATTAATTTATATCAGAAATTATACACTAGATTCGACTTTTTTAAAACTATTACTATTTAAAATCAAGTACTATATATATTATTTAGTAATAAAATATTGTGTTTTTGATATAAAACTTGATTTCAAATAGTAGCTGAAGCCTCAAAGCATGTAATTATTTAAATTATTATTATTTAAAATAATTTGATTTCACCAACACAAAGTGTTTTAAAAAAGTTTAAAATAGATCACATGTACTGTAAATTGAATTAGTCATTTTTAACATTTTGCTAATTTGGTTCAATGCGGATTTGTCTCCGTAATCTTAGCTTCAAGATTATAAGAAAATATATTTCGTGTTTACAAGAGCTTTCTATATTAAGGTTTATATATTAATCATATCTAAATTTTACACGAATTAGATATGCTTTTAAGATGAGGTTAATGGTTAAATTAATGTTAAAATTAAATTAAAATTAAAAGTATCAGAGAAATAATTAATGATGTTATTTGTTACGTAAATCATGCGAGAGAGGAAGGTTTGAATAGAAAGAGACGACAATAAAAATGTTGATTTTATTGCATTCGATATAATTGTCAAAAACAACTCGTATTTAGAGTATTTTCCATGTGGAATTAAATAAAAACTTGTTGACATTTGAATTAATCCATCGAAAATTAAATAATTTATTGAATACCTAATTCATATATATGAATATGTTTTGAAATCAGACAAAGTACCTACATATATTTAAATGGTCGCTAAAATCAATGGTCTAAATTTGAAAATTATTATGACATCTTTAATTTATTTTTTTGTTTAATATTATCGATTTAAAACGCCACGTTGGCATTTTGGTGATATGTCTGTTTCATAATTACACAGTATTTATTAAACAGACAGCTTGTGTTTAAAATATAATAGTGTTATATATAAACGAAATGTTTAATTGCGACATACATAAAAATAACGTACATAAAATGTTTACTTTGTTCAAAAAAACGTTGTTTTCCCTTAAATTCAATAAAAAAACATCTAATTTATGAAATTTGCTATTAATGTTGTGAATATGTTCAATTTTAATTCATATTGTGGATAAAATATGCGTAAAAAGATATATTTTAGGATTCCCAACCAGACATTACTATTGTACTTGATAATACTTTCACGTGTTTTCGCAATACACGCGAGAAACGTTTTAAAAATTTTATTATTCATTCATATTTATTATGATTTTTAAAAATGATGAGTACATATTAGCGTTGGGAAAAGTATTGTGTGTCCCAATGCACCGCATTGGCTGTTTTGGCGTTGGTACGCCACTGAGTGAGGCCCTACACAAGCCCACATTCCTGGCCAATTATATTTAAGCCCCAGGGCCGGTTCGATGATGCGATTTTTTTTGTATGATGGGAATCTTTTTGTACACGAGCTTTGAATATTGTTGTTTTATCAGTTAATCGGCTGATCAGTACCAAATTAACCGCAATGAGACGCCCCCAGCGCCAAGACGTAAAACATAATTAATGTTCGTGTTTTGAAAAACAAATAAATGTTTTGAAGGAGGTACAGAGAGGTATAGTTAATCTGTTGTTTTTTTTAATGTTAGTAATAACTGTTGTCTAATTTGGTATTTACAATAACAGTTAATAACAGTTAATGGGTGGAATGTTTAAACTTGAATTACGGGCAAGGTTATTTCGTGCTTTAAATATTGTTCCAATATATTTTTAATTAGCAATATTTTAATATACTAATATAATGTATTAATTATAAATATATACATGTAAAATCAATTTTGTCGAAGAATATTGTTTCTGCTGGATCTCTATTTCCAATCCGGGGAAGTACACTACCAATTGTGTTATAACGCCAGTATTTTTCGTGACAAATTTTCGAACCTATATGTTACAGTTTTTCAAATTAATACATCTGTTGTTCCATTATTTTGAAAGCCATCTACATTATTTTTACTGAATCACAAATACCTTTGAGTAAACCGACTGCAGACGCCAGAATTATCAATTCATTTTTATTAAATTTTGGACACACTGATACAACTTATATTATTATTAAGGAGAACACATTCTTATTGTATTTATTAATTAGTATTTAAAACATCACAGACCGTCTGTTCTGAATAATTACAACTTCACAATAAGAATGTGTTCTCCTTAATAATATTTGAATATGTCCAAGAACATACAATTACTGAATTTTCACCTACACGGGCACTGTTATTAAACAATTAATAAATATCTCACAGAGACGAAGCTATTTTTTATTATATTTAATGGAAAGATGTTGAAGTATGTGTAATTATAGAGCTTACCTGGTTTAAGTGATAACTTTATACAAATATAACAATTAACATACTCAACCATTAATCAATTTCCACATATATAAAATTATTGGAATTTAAATACATGTTAACTACGTGAAAGCACTTCGAGTACAACTACACTACCGCTATCTATGGGCTAAATTTGATAATCATTTTCTTGAAACAGCGTCACAATGGCAATCTAATTAATTTTTTAAATTATTTATAGCAATTTTTTATATAATTAGTTTTATATTTTACGAGTACACGATATGGTCTTGTGTTTATTTATAAAACTGTTCACTGTTTAAATGTATTTAAATAATATTAAATCGGAAAATTTGTTAAATAAAAAATATTATAGATGTATATAGAGTACCGTATAAAAAATACAGTAACATATATGAAAATGGGAGATAGGTTCCACTGTATAAAAATCACTTCTGGAAGAAAAAATAAATAAAACACATTATTATTTAAATATTACACTTTCTGGATATGGCAGCCGTGGCGGCTTCGGTAGTGTCATTTGTTTAAACTGCCAGGTTTGTGAGACGCGAGCAGGGAAAAAACAAACGTGTTTTAAATATCTCTAGGTTAAGATTACTTAAATGCTTTCTCTTTTATATATTCAATAATAGTACGTAAATATATATTCAATTTGAAAAGAAATGTCATTTTTTCTTATCTATACTGTCAATGGTATACCACAGAATAGTAATTTATGTTCGTTTTGACAGATAACTTATAGGTGGAATAATTTTAATTACATCGAGATTTTATTTACGTGCGGTTTGTTTTGGGGAAAGCTCTGTCATTGAAATATAGATTATATTGAGACCCTGACTACGCAGTGGTCATCATAGGCCGCGCAACGGCCACTCCACAGAGAAATGAGCGGGGAGGGGTATCAAACTTTAATCAGATTTGACGTTAAAGTATGTCTCAATCGGTCATTCTAATCTGCGTAGGAATACAATAGATAAAGAATAACAGCTCACCCCGCGAGTTTCGAGGCGAATCTCGAAATGTGTACATACCATAATAGCGATAACATCGTTTTATAAATTTAATATTCTCAAAACCTTACCATGTTTTCTAATTATAATTTTTTAATTACTTAAAAATTTTTCAACTGTCATTTGTCAGTCAATGGTGTAGAAACCAAATATTTTTTTTGTGGAACCCTTAAGGTCCGTGTCCACGGAAGGAAACAATCTCAGAGATTTAGTTGAGATACATCTCAGCACTGTGTATGTGTGATGAGATTTTGTTCTGGAGATCAGCTTAAGATCGTTAAAAAGAGACAAAAACGTTTCTGACAGTGAGATTTGATACGTGCACATAAACGCCGCCAAAAACTATCATAGATCCCCACAACTCTCTATTCTGAAAGTTAGATACAAGTCATTAAACATTAACATAAGGCGTTAAATTACAAACATTTAGTGCAATTTAACTGCTATTAAGGAGATATAAAATGACGACAATGACATTTGACGTTTAATGTACGAGAGTGAAGTGAGGCGCGAGATGGCGAATTTCTGAGAGAGTGTGCACGCGGTGAATACAAAAGTCAAGAGTTGTCTCCAAAGCGTCTCATGGGAGCACAATCCGCATCTTAGAGATTGTCTTGAGTTGAAAATTTCATACAAATCTCTTCCGTGGACACGGGTCATTACACGATTTTCCAAAAAATCGAGGAGCTCGTACGTATACTTCACGGACAACACCTGCCGTTCCATTTTTAAGATATTAAATTAAACAATATTTTTTTCACAGGTAGAATTTATTCATATTTAATAAATATTACGTACTTGCGTAGTTAGTACGTTCAGTTGCACACCTCGTAGTTGGATCGATGGCTGTCCAATATAAACTCTTATGTGACAATTAAGTATTTATTATAAGAATAATACAATGATGGTATAAGGTATATAACTCGTATCGAAGTCAACGCTAACGCAGAAAAGAGACCGCGCCTTGCGCGCGTCCCCTATTCATCACAATAAATAAATAAAAAACTGTTTAATTGATATACTCGTACATAAATTTTAATTTATTTAATCATTAAATTTTGAACATGCCATTCAACTAAAGGCGACACATTAAAAACGCGGAAGGTGAAAATGATAAATTTCTACCATTTTTTCATGAGATAAATCTTCTTAAATACATCGAGCATCGCGGAATGCCCTGACGTAGATCCATGTGCCTACCCCGCAATGCTTTGAATAAAAATGAATTGTGAAATATAAAATCTACATGCCTATTTGAGAAGCACTGCGCGTTGCATCGCCGAGTGCGTTTATTCAATGAGTGATTTAATTGAATAAATTTTCATTATGTGATTAATTTTCAAGGTTAAAGTGTTACAAGTGCAGGTCAAAGTTCAGCGTCTACGTATTTATTAAAGGGTGAGTACGTAATTACTTACTCAATTGTGAAACTCTCGATCTTCGGCCCGTGTAGGTGTACGTGTTGAGATTTTGATCTAGAGATAAACTCCAGAAATCAGACCTCGATCTCTTGTCCCAGAGATTTATATGTAAAGGTCGGTATGTATCGGTTAAATCATTCTACTCTGAATCACAGCTCGTCTGCTTATTACACTTTACGCGCTCTCGAGACGGGTTTCTGAGAAAAATCTCATCGGTGTTACCCGTGATTAGTTAGTACCATTGTTTAGGACATCTGTTTATGGGGCGGGGTGGCTATAGTTCCCTGAGGGTCCTAGTGAGCAATTGAGCAAAATTTGAAATGGGAAATGGGAATTTCAATACAATACAAATTAACTCGTATATCGGTGGTGTTGCGGTCAGGGTGAGGGAGAGTGTAATGATGTAATAAACCGTATGAGTATGTACATAGTACAGAGTAACTAATATAATATCATAGTACATAGAGTACATATGGTATTATATTAGTTTATAGTATACTATAAAATATTGGAAATTCTATTACTGATAGACATATTAATGCATACCCTTTTTAAAAGAGAAATTATTTCTCGAGTTTAAAAATGGGGAAATGTTATTATAATACAACATGACAGTACAAAAAATAAGTAATAAAAATTGATGGAAGTTGGTGATAGTAAGTCAATTTTTTAATATGTTCACTTAGTAGATAGTTATACTCGAATATAGGTACGTTTAATTTATTTTTTTTCAATACAGAAGAAACGATTGGTTGAATGAAAAAATTATTAAAATTTGTAACCTACGCGCACGACGGATGTTTTATTTTATGTAAAAGCATTCTAGGCTCGGAAGATAATTATAATTATAATTAGAATTTTTAGACTTTTAAAAGAATCCGAAGGCGTTAAGTAGGTACCGATTCTAAAGCTGAATTGATACTTTTGTACAAATTGCAGGCTACTTCAGTGGTTTTCATTTCGATGAAATTTTTATATAATACATAATTAGATTTGGTAAAGACAATCAATTTAAATCGTCAAAATTTTCTAAATCGACCAGCTAGAACCGAAGGAGCGATGTAACGCTTTGTGTTCACATTCGCTACTTGATCTACCAAATCAACGTCAGTGACCGAGGTATTCTAGCCGGAGCGGTAGCCAGTTCGAGGTGGGAGATTGGCTGGGAGTTTCATTACCAATTTGTATGTCTTCAGCCCGAAAAATATAAGAGATGACAAAAAAATAATTCTACTTTCTCGTAAGATATACGATTTTAACGAATTACTTACTTACCATCACGCCGTTTCCGCCGCGGGCGGTAAGCAGAGAGGATAGAGTGCCACACTTCTCTGTCCTGACACACAATTCCCGCCTCATCCACATTCATACATCTTCTCATACAAGCTCGCCGATTGTTGAGGCATCTAACAGAACCATTCTCCATTATCTGGTTTACCTGGTCGTGCCAAGTCTTCCGCGGATGTCCTCTATTTCTGGTGCTATCAACAATTACATCATATATCTTTCTTACCATTCTCTTCCCATTCATCCGTTCCATGTGACCAAACCACCTAAGTGATCCTTTAACGAATTAAACGTTGATTATTGTCCTTCAAGCCATTAAACGGCACTCCGTTCACTAACAGTAGATAATCGGTCATTCTTCCAGCAGAATCTTGAATGAGACTATTAAGTGATTTTTCGGAAGTCAAATTTTGTCTTATGTGAACGGAATATTAATTTATTTACAAATTAACGCCTTTTTTGGTTACTAAATCTGGGCATTCGGTGGTGTGGTTTATAATTTCAAATTATAAAACCACACTGAAGAATCCGGGTATTGGAGAAGATATAGAAGATACACTTATGAAAACATATTTTTTTAATAATAACTTCGTGCTTTTTTCGCAAAATTATTTATTAATTCATTAAAATGTGAACTTAATTGTGTTTGGCCACTGGTGTTGCGTAAATAATTCTTAATTTGTGACAGTGTGGAATTCGGCCCGGTAATGTTGCATGCGTACTGTGAGTTTTTTCAATTTAATTTAATTTTTGAGCCCTGCAAATTTGGTGGCCCTGGGCTACAATACCTTTAGCCCTATGATAAATCCAGTCCTGGGTAACGTTACAACTAAACACATTAACTTGATAAAATCTTAATTTTGTAGTGAATATCACGGAAATTATTCTTTTTCGGGGCCCCAATACGTAAAAGCCCAGGTCCCCCTCAAATGTAAATACAGCCCCCCGGTCAGCTTTTTTTTTGAAAACATTTTACCAATTCTCGGTCTTCGATGTCGATGTATTTGACGATAAGATTTCACCGCTGATTTTTTAAAATTTTTGAGAGATTTCTTAAATGATATAATCAATCATTTAGTTTCTAAGATACTTAATAAACGAGCAGAAGTTAGCAGTTAATTATCCCTTTTCGCACCATTACTGCTTCAATCATTCATGTGTCATTATTATCAGAGGCGTAGCTAGGGTATTTGGCGCCCGGGGACAAATTAATATTTAATAGGTACTACGCGGTTGACCAATTAAATATCCCGTTTTGGCACCCCTTTCTAATTTGGCGTCCGGGGACATATGCTCCCCCCCCCCTAAACCTCCTTAGCTACGCCTCTGATTTGTATACATCAACACCTTGAGAAAATCGTTAACTTTGGACGCAAAATGATAAATGAGTCATGTCAAAATAATGAATACCTACTAGTTTATGACTAGGTGGCTAGTGGCTAGTGGCTGGTGGCTGGTAGTTAGCGCTGGTACAACCTACAGCCCCAGGGCTGGCATTATGAATATAACTAACACGCCATTAATTTTTTATTACGTGAATATATAAAGATATAAATAATTTTTAAAAACGACACATGATAATTATTGCCGACCTGACGGTATATAAATTTAGTGTGTATTGGACGTATAAACAGATGGAATCAAAAATGTTTTGATTTTTTTCTTGTGCACTCCGGATGGAGAAAGTACAGAATATAAATTAATCTAGTTGTGGAAAGTTAATGGTGTCCGACAGTGGCGTAACTGAAAAATTAGAGAATATGAATATAAATATATATTAGAGACTGTAAATTCAGAATCAAAGGTTCACTGTACAATATTACATTAATTAATACTTGCGCTTCAACTGAGCCAGTGAATCTTTTCACATGAATTTTCATTTTCGCTTATATTCCAGGAGACTTTAATGTGCCAACATTGGAAAAGAGTAAGGTCTGAAGGAAATTGCCGGACGGCACAGCATGCACGAGACGACAAACGATAATGGTGAACGTCTGTGCTCTTCAGCAGCTGCTAATAGTCTAATTATTAGCAGCGCACGTTTCCCACATAAGAACATTCACAAAGGTATCTCGAGAATACCAGGAAGCAATGAGCGTAATCAAATATACCATCTTCTTGTATCGAAGAGAAAAACACTCCTATAGAGACGCCAACTGCGATTCTGACGAAAATTGAAACAAAAAATCTCGGAATGTTTTAGATACAAAATTACAAATAATTACAGATCTGGTGAATGTGGACTGGCAAAATACAAAATAATGATTATTACGAGTGGCACTGAAGTACCAGGGGAAAAAAATAAATGCAGAACGGTTTGACGACGAGTGCAAACAGGCACTACGAGAAAATAATGATGCAAGTAGCCTACGGAGAGAAACGCGACAAATATACAATTTATATAAAGGGAAAAGAACAATTGGAAAATTCTGCCGAGAAAAAAAGCGCGAAATGTTGAAGATATGGAATCCCAGAGCCGGAATGAATCCAGAAAATTTTATCAAATTTTCCGTGACTTATCTGAAACATTTCAGCGCAGACCGACTGTCTATAGAGATGACGTGGAAAAATGCTGGTGGAAAAGATGGAAAGAAAACTCCCGAATCATAATAATAATGATCACAAGAAACAGGAGGAAATATTTTATCACACTGCTGAAGAATTTACTGAAGAACCTACTCTGTCTGAAGTAAAACGAGCATTGAGAGGTTCAAAAATAATAAACCCCCAGGAACAGACATGATAACGTTTGACCTACTCAAGCGAGGCAAAATGGAGGCAGGGAGAATCTATAAGTGCGCACCGACGACTTCTGTCGTGATGGCGAGATCTATGAGGATGATGGCAGAGCGCACACTGTACACTAACTTTTCAAACGATAGAACAGCTGGTGGCGAACAATTGTCGACTCTTCTCGACTCTTTTGTTCACAATGTGGGCTCGCTCTTAATACACAAAAAAAAACACTCCTCCCGTGACTGATTCTATAGAGTTGTTAAACGTTTTAAAATTATTTAATAAAACATACTAAACAGTAATCGTGAATCATGAAAAAAATGTGTTTTATCTTCTGTAATGACCTTGATTTAAATCTCGTTATAGGAGAATAATCTTTATAAATTTGGTCGTAGTGATCGTAAAGCTGTAATACAAAGCGTTTTAATATTAAAACTAAAATGTTTAAAAGATGTCATAGAAAGATAACACATTTTGACTGTAAAACTAATATGAGTATTTTAATTTGTATGATGTATCATACAATTTATTATATGTTTACCTGTAAAACTAATCGCTACCCTAGTTATCAAAGAATTTTGTTAAAGTGATATAGGTGTACAATGTATGTTGTATATATTAATGACGTGCGCAGGTATTGCAGGTACTTAATATATTAATTTGCAATAATACTGAGATGACTAGATAATTAAAAAAAGTGTATTATAAGTTATCTCAGAGGCAACTGATGTTTCGCGGCGAATTCGTCTCTAGTTATTTAAATTTGGGGCAGAATGTTGCCATTAATTAGGTCAGAATAAAATTATGCCAATGACGATGGGCAACTGCATTAATTACACCTATATTTTAATTTATGATGAAGTAGGTACCTGCCAGCACCTACGTGCAGTGTGCAATGTGCACATTGCGCTGTTTGGAATACAATCGGACGCTTCTTTTAAATGTAAACATGGAGTAGGAGACAATGCGTACGATTGGTTTATTTAGCGATAATTTTCCTCATAGCTATAAAATAATCTTTCGATAGTGCGTGTATGTTCAAAGATCATAAATAATTTTCATTTTAAATGCTCGCTTCAAATAATGATGCATTAAACCATTTTTTTAGTATTTTTCTACTTTGTCCTGGTTCGTTCGTACGGAGTCGGCTGCTCTAATTCTGCTCCACTTTATTCTGTCGGCTGTCACGTTCAAATCTTTAAAATCGCGATTAACTAAAGCTATCCATGTTGCTCGTGGTCTTCTAGATTTTATCCTACCGGTCTCGATACTTATGATATTATGTATCTTGTAATTTTCCCTCGTTCACGTCACGTGTACCATTTGAATCGACTGTCGAATGTATCTAAACATTTCAAATGTTGTCCTACCTTGTGACTCCATCCCGGATACACTTCTCTCGTCCATCTATTTCTTGAACTCGCCCAACTCTGACCCGTAGAGCATACATAGAAAACTATCAATAGAAGTAAAACAGACATCGACAAACAATGGAATTTGCATACCAAATGCATGTATTCCAAAGGTTTTCAAATTATTAAAACATATTAAATTGAAGTATATACAATATTAACAAAGAAAATATTATAAATTATTTAGATCACGATTATCGGGAGGAGAGTCCCTCACATCAGCAGATGTAAATAATTATAGTTTGTGTAGTACAAAGCTTGGTTTACTTAAAAATAATAATCACATTACACCGCAAAGTACTTGTGATCTCGGTTGCATCTTCAAGCAGTATATGTGTCTTTATAAATACATATATATTATGTGTTTATATACGGACCTCAAGATATTCATGATATGAGATAGTCGAGTAGAAGGTGCTCAACATCTCACACATAAATATATTATTTTATCTAACAGCTTTCGTCACGATCACCTCCGGGCATTGTGGCCGGGCGGCAGAACTAGGCGAAGGTGACGCAGGAGGAAGAAGAATAATGATTAAATTACGTATTTAACAGTAGGAACTGAAATGTAAGTATATTTAAAGTAATAACGCTAAAAATAACCCGTTAACAAGTTGTGGGAAATTAATTGTTTTTATAAGGATAATTTATTTTTAAAATACCAATAATACAATACACAGAAGCAAATCATTTTTATTTTAAATTGCTCTGTTTATTGTTTAGCAATATCTTTATAAATTGCACATTTTTAACATAGAATTATTTTTTCAGAGTAAAATATGTCACGAAAACTGCATTAGAAATAGCGCGTTAGAAAATCGGAACATTTTCACCTTCATTTCAAAAACATCACCCAGAATCGGGCTGGGGCGTTTCTACTGAATGTGCCACTTCAACAATTACAAAGACCGTCAATTATACCCTATATATACATATGAGTAGAAAGCAATAAATGCTAAGCCCTGCGGGCGGTTATGATGGCCGCTTCGCGGTTATGATTGACAGTGTTTCCGCGCCGATCACATTTGTTAGGTAATGGTCGCCTCGCGGCCAATGTTTTTTAATATATAAAATTTAATTTAAATGATACCGACACTGATGTATGGAAGTGAGGCATAGAACTGGCAGAAGAAGAATGAAAGTAGACTGAATGCAGTGGAAATGAGATCACTTAGGCGTAGGCATATATGGCAGATCTATTTATGACAGAGTAAAAAAATAAGAAATAAGGAAATAATCTAAAGTTGATCTTAGTATAGTGAGTAATATTAAGAAATGATCACTTAGGTGGTATGTAGCGGATGAATGAGGAGAGAATGGTAAGAAAGATATATGACGTAAGTGTTGATGGCACCAGAAGTAGAGGACGTCGGCGGAAGACTCGGCACCACGACCAGGTAAAACAAATACTGGAGGACGGTCCTGTTAGAAGCCACAATAATCGGCGAGCTTGGACGAGAAGATGTATGAATGTGGATGAGGCGAGAATTATGTGTCAGGACAGAAGAGTGGGAGGGGAAAAGGTGAGATGGTAAGTTAGTTTAATTTAATATTATAAAAAAAGGGAAGTGGTCTACAACGGATGAACTAAACTTCACTCAATTAACTCAAACAAATACCCAGTCAGACATATTTTACCGTTCCGGCGACGTGCACATATGCACACGTGCCACCCGGTGACAGATTATATTCTATGGTCGTCCTGTGATAGTTAATAAGTATGCACGTACCTATTTACCTAGTGCAATAGGTAGGTGCATACTCGCATACTATAATTTTCGTGATGTCGATAAACGATATTCCACAATCAAAATTAAGATTCGAATTCTGCTTTAGTTGATAATCTGTTTATATGTAGAATGATATTATACGATTAATAACACAGCAATAATAATGTTGTCAACGTTGCAGTTGGTTTACGATTTATAATTCCCTTAAATTCCTAACTTAAACTCACGTGTCACGAATCAGCCTAATGGACCGTGTTTACGAATGAAATTTTTAAGAGATTTTCTATTCTCTAATCTCGATGGATTTTGCTCCCATGAGATTCTTTGGGGACAACTCTCAGCTTTCATAGTCCCCGAGTCTCAGAGACTCGTCACCTAGCGCCAAACGTCAAACGTCATCGTTGTTTGTCAGTGAAGTGATTTGACTGACAAATCTCTAGCATTAGGAAAAACTTTAAAAACACTACGAATGGTATGTACTCAAAAATTACAAATAAATAAATGGTATAGTCGTATAAACTATTCGATTCATTTTGTCTAAAGACGTTGGTCAAACGAAAATTCATAATCCTATGTACAACACATATTATATATGATTGTGTTGGTAACAGCATCACCGAAATCTATACCTACTGCACGCCACGTGTTGAGATGTATATCAACTAAATCTGTGAGATTATCTCATCGAATCTCCTTCCATGGGCATGGACCTTAACGATAACACAGATAATGCTCGACTTTTTGAGCAAGGATGTAAAATATATATGCCATATTTTTACAGGACATAATTTTCAAATTTAAAGATATCGATTTTTTTTTCAATATTTCTCTTCAAATGTTTTTGTTATATAATAATAGGAGGGGGGTATTACCGCTCTCTGTTTTGAATGTTCTGTAAGCGTGAGACTGGAAACCAATCACGGCACGTTTGATTTATTTGATAAAACATATTTTTTTCTCGACAAAGCCCTATTTCGAATCGAGGTCCGTGTGGCGGGAAAGACAAATTTGTTTTTACGACTTGCAGTGCGGCGGACTATGGGATAATAATACTTATTAATTAATTCTTTTCTTCCACGGTAATGACTTGATGGAAAAGTATTTAAAATCATTTTCGCCGTTTGTACGTCGATCATACTATTACTAAAATAAGCCATGTGTACGCTTATTTTAAATGTACAGGTAAACGTCGTTTTACGCCGGGGTTCCGTTCCGAGAGACACCGGCGTAAAATGAACACAAATATAATGGACGATATAAGGTTAGGTTCCGTGTCAAAATTCTAAGAACAATCTAACATGTTTATTTAATACATATCCTATATATATATATTCAAAATAAATTATAAATGTATTTAATAAATACAATTTAAATTCGTTTACAAAATAAATAATAATCTCTTGATATAAATAATGAATTTTTAAAAATAAATACTAACTCACCAGTTCGTCGGTACTAAATTAAATTCTCACACTTTTTTGAAAAAAGCATCCAATTTCATTTGCTTTGATTGGTGCTTCCTTTCTTGCAGAATCATAGCATAAGGTCGAAGGGCAGCTGCGACGCTTCTTTTAACATTTGCGCTTCGATTGAAATCCCCATCTATCTCACAGAGCTCATCTGTTAACCTTTCTATACAAGAAAGGATACGAGTTAGATCGGCCGTTTTTAGGATTTTCCCATCATTTTCTTTCTCATCCTCCTCTTCTTCTTCTTCTTCGGGATTTTATGATTGAGGGCAATCTAATACCTCCATCGACTCTTCTAATTCTTGATTTGAGAGTGGTTGGTCATGCACGTCCAACAGTTCGGTCACATCTTCGGTTGTTACGTCTTCGAATCCACATTCGCGTGTAACCCTGATAATGTCTTCGTCTATGTTAATGTTATCTACCTCTTCTACACTTAATCCAGGCAGAAGTTTACGCCAAACGCCGTTTAAACAATTGGTTGTCACTTCGTCCCAAGCAGACTTCAGATTTCTGATTCCTTTTAAAATGTCGTATGACCGCCGATAATCTTTAACGGTCTGATTGGAATTAGTATCTATCGCCTTAATCATTGCTTTTAATGTTATGCGCAAATAATATGCTTTAAAGGTAGAAATTACCTCCTGATCCATGGGTTGTAATACGGAGCATGTTAGGGGGCATGTAAATTACCTTGACTACTTGCACTTGTACTTCTACAATCGTCTGATATTTTGTCGCGTAACTTGACTGGGTATGAAAAAATATACTCTCTTCCTTATATTCCATTTTTTCAAATAAATCAGTTGAGTTTCGCGTATCACTTATCTATGTTGCGTATTCAACATTGGTAGACCTACTTTTCATCTGTTAAAAGATAATTTAATTTAATACTAAAAGGTATGCAATATGATTGCATTTCAAAAATTGACACCTCCGATGTGACTTCTGTGCAATGTTTCCAATGTTAGTTTCATTTCAAATTTGCCTGCAAAAGGAAAGCGTTGATGCAAATCTAGGCTTTTATTATTTATACCATACGCGACAGTTCATCAGAAGTTTCTCCAAAACAATCCGATAACATTAAAAGTCCGAAGGGACCGAAGCATATTTTCTAAATATGAAGCCGCAAACAGAGATAAAGTCAAATATAGAGTGGCAATCGTTTGTTTTATCACATCACGAAATACTAAATGCTAGGCTACTGACTCAGTCGTTTGCACTTAGGTAGGTACCTACCTGGATATCTGTAGTATAGTATTTGAGATATTACTATACGTAATATAATAGCGAGCGTATGATGTTTTCTGATGTGAGACGGACATTGTTATTTATAATATATTCCCCTCAGCACAATCTCGATTGGCCGTGAAATCGTTTATTCCCACGTTTTGCAAGGGCACTATTTACACCATTGGTGGCTATTCAAAATATCCGATTGCTTTAAATAGTGACAACACATGTTGTGGTGATTAGGCAGCAGGGGCGTGCATTCCATACAGTAAAAAAATATGTGAATAACTATAATTTTCGCGAAACAAATCTAAATTACATATATATTATATTATGTATGTAAGTCCACGCGCAAATAATACATAGTTCGTGTTTTAATATTTTATATAGAACCATCTAACAGAATAATTTAGAAATGACAACTAAAGCTGCGCATATGTTTCGCATAATTTTATGTAAAATCTGCTTCAAACATTCAAAATCTGTTTCAATCTGTTGTTCTGAATACATGCTTTTGATTGAACATACGTGTTGCAAAACAGCGCAAAGGTATATATTTAAAGCGTCCGAGTACATTTTAAACATATTATTTTATATTATAAAATATTTTTAACTCTTCTTTTAAAAGAACGGAATTAACTCATGCATTGGTACTTTTTACAAAAACATTCTTCTGAAAGAGTTTACTTGTTTCAGATGAATGCAACCTTTAATTACAATACAGCCCATCGTTTATTTATAGCATCGCTATATATAACATAACCTAAATCCACGTCTAGTGCACGCCACTGTTAGACAGGTAAGGACGAATAATGTACGGATCGAGATACGAATTATGAGAAGAGACAATAGACTAGTCTCGATACATTTATCATGGTTTTGCCTTGCGTGTATGCTGATTTTATTTGCGGTGGACAATTAACGGTTCAAAAAATGGACGCGTAAATCACTCTGTAGATAATTGCAGCGCTTTTTAAAAATGTTTTATTCGAGACTGCCGTTTCACCTGCGGGCGCTATTAAACTGCTCTGTGGTCTCGTTATTTATAAAAGTAACACCATCAACACGTCCGATGGCTCGTTCTTCAACTATTAACTTAGTAGTGGGTACTACAATGAAATAATTAGTTATACTCGCACTTCAATACTCCACACGGGAAGCGCCGCGAGGGCGGCTCTTAGCGAAGTATTGAGTATGAAGAGACTGTGGTAGGTATAGCAAAAGAAATTTCGCGAAGTGCTACACGAGTTTGCTGCTCACTTCATGGAGTTCATTGAAGTGTGTGAAGTGAGAAGCGATTTTGACCCACGGGATAGGTATAAACTTTACTTGAAGGAAGTGTGTGGTATTCTATATTCTCTGCCTACTGGTACGTGGAAGTAGAAGAGTGTTGAGCATACATATATATACGTTTTAGCGATTTATAATATATAACAGATTAAGAGTTTTCAGAAATTCTCGCTATGTTTTTCGGAGATAAGCCTCAGTGAAAATAATCAATGAATATTGATTATCTCACTCAGAATTTAGGCCGGTACTTAGCGTGTTCCACCCTGTATGTACACGACTATAAAGTATGTATTATTATAATGTATGTACACTTTTGGTAAACAAGGAAGTACCGTGTAATGGCTGCGCGGTTGTCACCTGATATAAACGGTGTCTATCATTAATGCTCACCTTCAACATGTTAGAATTATTTGAACTCTAAAGTTGTATATTACATATATTGTGCACCGGCCACGTATTCACTGGAATACATACAACTGACGGCATTTGGCGGCAAATATTCATATGTACACATATACCCTTACGTTCGCTAATGACACGGAAGAGATTTTAGATCCTAATTTCTATTATCTGCACTATTAATAAATATCTGTAATAATCTTAGCACGATTGTTATTATAGGATTGTTTTGATTAAACACACATTGACAGAAAATTTTCCAATAGGTAACAAAAAATGTTGTGTTATTCTGAAAACCATCCCATCATTCATTCAGGTTCGTAAATTTTTCTTAATTATGCGGGCAGAAACAGCTAATTTATTTTCTTCGTTTCACTGGTGTTATTATAGTTTTATATAATGTTAGTATGTAGTTTTGCTTAGTTGACTCAGTATTATCGACACCAGGAGTTTTTTACAAGCATAAAAGTTCAAATTTTTAGCTAGAAGTCGGATCTTCAATTCATAGTCGACTCACAGCTGATTACTTCAAATGTTATGTTGAAATAGTGAAGAAGATATAATCAGTGGTGTTATTCAGCCGGTTCACGCGAACCGGTTTCTAATTCTAACTCCTCATTTGTGATTTTTTCTCGTAAATATACCTAAGTCCACTAATTTCTGATTACTGCGCCATTTCTCTATGAAATACTAGTATATAATTTTAATATTTATCATGTATTGCGTGTGTTTTTGAATAAAATGCAGATTTGACGTTTAAAAAACAAATGGGTTGGTTGCGATCTTTTTCGAAAGTGGAAGTCTTCATATCATTTTATCATATCAATATAATTTTTTGGCGATGTTTTACGGCATGGTAAAACAATTGTATGAATAAAACATTGCATTAAAGTTATTGCTGTATAATTTAAACTACAAGGATTTCCAAGCACAATAAATTAAACACTATCCAGCCACCAGTAGTATACCTACCCACGTAATTAAAAATAATAGATTTTAATAATTGAAAATAATATATATATTTTTAATTTTTCACATTACTATAGTTTCGAAGGTGCAGGCAGTCCACCTCATCATCAGGTGTAATTTAAAACTAGTCTTTGGTGCCGACCTGTTCGGGAGGTGAGGAGTATGGACTGTAGGGGGTGAAGTATTAGAAAGAAGTTTTTTTTTTGTATTTTGTCAGTTTCTAAATCGTTAATTATTATTTCTTTATAAGTTGACGAGTGTTTAGAGTAAGAATGAAAATATGTTGTCATCTTGCATCACGCACTAACAGTGCCATGTCGATTAATGAAGATTTTCAATTTTAATTTGGCAAAATGAACGCTTGTGTGTTTAAACAAGACGTTTAATTTGCTAAAAATATTTGCTCCAGACACACAGCGCACATTTACTGTAAATACAGACCATATTAACTACCTATTAAATATTATTATATGGAAATTTGATACCGCTGTGAATCGAACATCTGGTGTGCTTCCTGCATTTTGTTTCTGCAAATTATTTCGAACAAATGCACGAAAATCTGTAAAGAACAGAATATGGAAATCTCTCGAATCTTAAGGCTAATCACATCGTCGGAATTCGAACAATTATCAAGGAAAGCCGCAACATACTTCGGACGTATTCTCCGCAATGAGAAATATGAATTTTTAGAACTCATTATGCAGGGAAAGGTAGCCTCCATGCGTCGCGTTTTGAAACTCCGTTAGTCTGTCAGTGTGAGTGTGACTCAATCCATTTTGTGTCTCGTCCACTGTCCCTCTTTTGGGAGTGTTTTTGATGAATGGATCCCTGAGTGTCTGCTTAGAGCTGATGCACCTTAATTTTCCATCTGTATGTAAAATTATGTTCTATGGATTTATGTTATATGATTTTTTATGAATAAAGACAGCACTTAAGGGACGCTGGAGGGTCTAAATTTTAAATCTTAATTGCTAATAACCACATTGAATTTCTTCTCCTTTTTCGTTTTGTAATTGTAAAAATGTAATTGAATTAAAGTCGCGTATTTTTATTAGCTTTTATGAGTGGGACCGAAAAGGAAGCCCTAGCTTCTAAACCGGTCCCGGGAAAGGGTGGATCCCCCCTCCATCTGTCCTTTTTTAAAAAAAGGGGAAGATAGAAAGCAGCGAGTCGTAGGTAAAAAGATATTATCTTGGGTGTGGGACCTCAGAAAGTAGTACAATGTACAAAATGTTAGTGATCTTATGCAAGATAAATAACATTGTCGCTAACATTCGATAGAAGGCTGCACATAAATAAGATATAAAATATATTTTTTTGTGTGCTCTATGATGATAAATTGTCCCGCACACCTTAGAGGGAACATCGCCAACATGAAGTTTTAATGTCTTATCCCGGAGATTTTATTAAAATATTGTCCGTTCTTTTTTGAACATCAGTTTATACATTATTAAATTATAAAAATTGCCCATGATTTGTCTTCCAAATACTTGCCTATTCAAATTATGCGCTGACCTACGCAGATCGAAGAAATCACATCAATTATATTTGCCCAGGCCCCGGGCTCCCAGCCGGTGTCCTCAATGGTGTCCCTATTACCTCTTGCTGCAGAGTAAATTAAATATTAATATTCAAACTTACTTTAATAAGTTGTACGTAACATTTCATTGAAGCCTCCAAGGCAAAATGATTTAACCCAGCTGAGCCCGTTGTTGGAAATGAAGGACGGATAGATAATTCTGTCGGCCATTCAATAAAGGATGACATGGAAAAATGATAGACATATCTGGGTCTACTCGATTACGAATGCAGAGAATTATCTGATTTTCCCGTTTTAAGGCTTCCCTTTCAATAATAATGAATATTTTCGCGTTTTTTACGAAAATGTAGATTTTTAGTCTTTATTTATATCAGAAGTTCTACGTTGGACGACACTTTTTTTAAACATTTACTTAGAATTAAGACGATACAAGCATTATAAGAAAGACCGCGACCATTAATTTCATTTTCCGCGTGCACAAAATTGCTTTAATATGAAAATTCTTGCAAATACGAAATATATTTTCTTATAATCTTGAAGCCAAGATGGAGATTAATCTGGATTGAGACAAATCAACAAAATGTTATTAAATCATTCAATTTGCAGGACATATTACAAATTTTCGACGATTTTAAAACACTTTGTTAGTTAAATGATTTTGAATAATATATATATATTTTGTATTACTTACATGCTTTGAGGCTTCAGCTACTGTTTAAAATCAAGTTTTATATTAAAGACACAATAATTTCTTACTAAATAATATTTATATCGATCCTATTAATGTGTGTTTTTTCATTTCATATCGCCGATTCGAGTGGAAGTGATGGCTGTCAAATTCACACTCTCGTAATTTTCGTTAAAAAAATAACGAAAAAAAATATTTTCACGCATATTTTAGCTATGAAGTAATATTGTATTTATTCTCAAAATATGTTGCAATTTCCGTAAATTAAACGGTTTTACACTGAACAAAGTAAACATTTGATGTTCGTTATTTTGTATGTAAGCGTGTTTTGTTGTCTTTTAAACATTAGCTGTTTGTTTCATAATTACGTAGTAAAACAAACAGCTCAAAAAACGACAACGCGGTGTTTTAAATCGATAATATTAAACAAAATCACAAAATGTATTTGAACAGTGGCGTAATTACGCCAATGCAGCTAATTCAGTGCATTGGGGCTCACGTTAGGTAGGGGGCCAATGCAATCCTAATGTTAATATGGAATGATAATGTCTAAAATCCACCATAGCAAGAAATGGAATTATAAAATTTAAAAAATCGTTATCCATGTAAACATTATCAATATATCAGGCCTATTCTCAAAATTGCAATATTGAAATGAAGGGGATTGTTACACTAACCCTCAAAAATAGGCAGTATGTAAATTAACGTCCGTGTTATATTTGAATGAGAGAGAGAGTGAGGGAGTGAGGGAGATAAACGTACCATAATCTGTCAAAACATAAAAATGGCAACAGGATTGGCCGTGATTCTTCACTACGACGCTGCGGATGAGGAAATCAATAGGTAATTTATGAACAAACCTTTTTCTGTGAACTTTGAATACTGTATTAGTACTTATTTTAACCAAAAACTTATATTTTTAGTCGAAACTCGAGAATGGAAAGATGTCGTTTGCGTGATTTGTGCGGTATAGTTGTACCTTATCAAGGCGGTATAGTTGTAAAAATTGCCCATTTGGAATTTCCATCGGGTTGCACAAATCACGCAAACGACGTCTTTCCATTCTCGAGTTTCGACTAAAAATATAAGTTTTTGGTTAAAATAAGTACTAATTTCATTTTTATCAAAGAGTTTAAAATGGCTTATTGGCTCGCGTCCACGATAATCTCTCTATGAGACTTTGATCTCCAAAAGTCGGTAAAGAAGAAAGGTACAAGGTGTTCTTACAACTTAAGCGGATAAAAGTTGATAATACTCGTAGATAAGTGACTGGATGTACTGATTTTCATGACTGATTTAAAATTTGTACTGATTATAAGAGAAACAAAATTCATTTTATCCGTATTCTAGTATTCATATCATTCTCATGGCCCGTATCTACGACGATCTCTCATTGAGACTTTTTTAGACTGAAATTTCTTCTAAATATGAATTAAATATATTAATTAGAAAGATATACATATAAAATCAATTTTATCGAAAAATATTGTTGTTACGCCATCGAGATTCGAACCTGGATCTCTTTCCTAACCGGGGAAGGTGCATTATCCAACTATGCTACAATATTTTTAGCGACAATTTTCTAACCTATATGTTACCTTTTTAATATTAATACATTTAATCGTTCTATTATTTGAAATAGCCATATTTTTAATATTAATCAATATTTTTCGATAAAATTGATTTTATATGTATATCTTTCTAATTAATATTTAAAATATCACAGACCGTCTGTTCTGAATAATTACAACTTCACAATAAGAATGTGTTCTCCTAATGAAATTTCTTCAGTCAGTAAAGATACTGGATGCGTCACTCTAATCCAGGAGCATAACACATGCGGTGATAATTCATAGATCGCTTCACTCTATTCTTTATAAGTCGAATGTCATTCGTGGACACGGTCCATTTCGCATGTGTCTGAATATCTTATCTGTTTACTTCCTACCACCAATGTTAATAGCACTTGAGAATTTGTGACGCTGGTAGCGTAGTTGTACAACAGCCGCTTCTAGCATCAAACCTAACTTTTTTGTTGTATTATATTTTGAGATTGAGAGAGAAAATTGTAGCTAATCTGTAGTATTTTATTATATTTGGAATTAAAATGCTTTATAATATGTACAATACAAATGATTTAAAATAATACAAGTATTTCGATAAGTCATGACTTTTTTAAGAATGATAATAAAAGGCGACATTTCTTACGCATGTTAGATCTGATTTCGGTGGTTTAGTTTAGTAACATTTATTCAAATAAAATCATTAAAAACATATCGCACACACGAAGATCAAAACTAAAACAACTCAAAAAGTCATTTTTCAGTGGACAAAAAAATAAAAACATTTTTCTGCATTTTTTGTTACTAAAGTTATGAAACTAAATAACATTTTAGATCATAATTGTATCCTAAAATGACACTACTAGAGAACTGGGGCTAAGTTAGTTGCGTATATGACAGGGTATCCGAATACAATAATAATTTAAAATTCTTGTTTTTTTGAGTTGTCTTAGTTTAAGTTTAACTATACCAGTGATGGCGAACCTTTTAGCGTGTCACAACCCCTCCCCACCAACGCATTTCAATTGATGTCAATTAATTAATTGCTCATTTCAATTGTTTGTTTTTTTTCACATATATGTGTAATATGTACGTAGTAATAAATTCGAACGCTGTTGTCGGGTAGACTCTTTTATGATATAAAAAATAAGTTTATAAAAATAAACGCGTGGGTCATTTAAAAAGCCTGACCCGCGGGTCAAAGGTTCGCCATCACTGAACTATACTATACTTTGGCTGAAAGAAATATATCTGTTACGAAATAGCTGTCCACACATTCAAAGTACCTTCACAGGAAAATATCGAAATCATAATGACAGTAAGACGATAGTTAAATTTTGAAGCTCATTTATTGAATTGCTATTACTTGAAACAGCAAGGTTACCTACCCTAACCTAGAATACACATAATATTTCTTAAAACAAATTAATAACTCTTAATTATACATAATGTAAAATATCGAATAGCGACACAAACAAAAAAAATGGAGTAAGTACGTACATGTATATGTATTACGTGTAGTGCAGTGTTTTGGGAAGGAATGAAAATTCATTACATTTATTTTTGACATTTTAAAATTTAATTTGTTAGAGAATGTTTGCCTAGCATTATACATATGTAATAGGTATGTATTATTTTTTTATTCAAATTTTAGGTACCATGTAGGTACTGAATTCACAAAGAAGTTCATTACCGGGACGAAAAAGGACATATTGAAATTTTCTAACATGCGGGTGTTCCAATATGTGAATTTTTAGAGGGTCAAAACGCCAGTTTATGTGTGGGCCATATGGGTAATAAATAAAATATGTAGTCACCAGGGGCGTGCACTCTACAATAAAATCAAAAAATATGCGCATAATTATAATTTCTGTAAAATAAATCTAAATTCAATATTTATTTGATATATTATGTATGTATACGTTCACGATCAAATAATTTAAAGTTCTTTTATTGATCTAGCGAAAGAATCTAGAGATGAAAAATTAAGCTGCGCATAGTTTTTCGCGAAATCTGCTCCAAACGTAAAGTAAATAAAAAGCAACTCTCGCGCCGCGCGCTGTTCTGAATACACTTCATCGTTTGAGCAGACGTGTTGCAAAACGTCGAAAGTATATATTTAAATGCATGTGTTTCAAAACACTTTAAACTGGGTTTTATTTTATGTATAAAACCTAACTTTAAATAATAATTAACTCCAAAGAATAATTTGTATTAATATTAATATTTTTCATGAACGGAAAATCGGAATATTCACGAAAACATGCTTCTGAAAGAATTTTTTTTTTCACATTTATACAACTTATAGTGATGATACAGCCTATCGTACTTTTACAACATTGATATTAGCTGCATAACCTAAGTCCATACCTAATGCACGCCATTGGTAGACACCACGCTAGGAGTGTGAGGTACCTATCTGTTTGGTCACATTAACGTCACATATTTTTTGAGGGACGCGAACTAAGATGTTTACACATTAAAAAAAGAAGAAAGTGGGGATGTAAGTTGAATAATGATCACCACAAAAAGGAAACAATATATTTTAATTGAAAACATGCAAGGTTTGAGTGTGGACTCGAACATGTGAGCTATCGAATCAAAAACACTAATTAATATTCATAACACATTTCATATAGCTTCGTTCGATGATCTTCCGACCGTTCAAGGATAAGTAAACTCCTGAAACGATTCGTCATCGCGACCTCAACGAGAGCTTCCTACAAAGCGGCCTCGCGTCTTTAGGAATATCAAAACGGAAGAGCAGACGATAGTAGCACTCAACACCATCAGCATCACCACCACGGGAGTGTGGTTGACCTGGCCGGAATTTTCCATTTGTTTCTCTCCCGCCTCCTCGTCCGGCAGAACGACTTTGAACGACAGAACTGACGTCGTATCGAGGGTTTGGTTTGACGGCTTGCTGGCGTGCCTCCGGTTGCGGCCGGCGCCGGAGAACGGGCAGCGAGGAGTCCGGCAGTCTGTGGCTTCCAAGCAGGCCACCAGTCGGACGCTCAGGCGGACCTCTTCGCCGCTGCGCATGCCTTCAAAAAGAGCAGCCCTATAATGGAGGAAACAAGGGTGTTTACAATAATCAAGGGATAAATATTAATAAAATAAAATACATACACGAAACAATTAGAAAGACAAACGAATAGAATCTCTATTTAGTTACTGCCGGCATATACATATACTTAATATGTGTTCTGAAATTGCAGCTTTACAATAAAAACGTGTTTCCATTAAAATAAATCAATGATAACATTATGTTTTAAAAAATGGTTATATGTTAGTTAATAGTTAAGTGCCTTAATGAGTTCGATGACGTCTATTGCCAATATATCGATATATAATATTTTAGTTTTAGGTAAATTTCTGTAGAAATATTCCCAATTGCCCAAGGTCTTATGACGCAACATTCGGAAAATTTCAGTGCATTTTCATGGATCATAACTAGAACATCACGAAACCAGCCTCCGTTATAAAGTTTATTCATATTTGACACCTTCTAAATTGCATCATAACTAACAAATATTTCATTTTCAAAATATTTCATGTGCATTTACATACAAGTAGCAGTATTTTTTTAAATATATATTGTGTTTACTAGAACATAATATTAAAATAAATACATGCGAACTATTAGACAGCTAAAAATTACATTACATAACGGATTTTGTGGAAATAACTTCTGTATTTCTTATCTGAGTGTAACAAAACTTTTCTGAAAAATTAACAATTTCAATATCAAAAATGTAACAAATTCGTTAAAAGTAAAAAAGGTAATCTGGAACGTCGTGTATCTGTCGAAATTTTACTCATAGAACATTCGGGAATATCTAACATGGAATATGGAATATATATTTTGACTACTACTTAACCCAAAACAATCACACTGTTCACCTTGATGTCCTAGCTGAATACAAATCATAATTTTTAGTAGAGTAATTCAAATCTATCAGTCAGAAGGTCTTTATTACGGCCTTTGCACAACACTATTGTTGGCATTGTACAAATAGAGAAATAAGATTTTATCAAATAAGTGTGTATATGTATCAAAAAGTTACAAATTTTTCTATAGCGTAGTTTCTGATGCAGTTTTCGTGACAAATTATTCAATACTAAAAACATTTTTTTGGCGATTATCCGGTGTTTTAATATCCGGGCCAATTTTTTTCCAGACCACTCAGGACAACCGAGAGACTACTGATAAATCTCAGAAATTTAGTTGTGATAAATTTCAAAACCATATACACTTTCAATGTGCGTACTGATATTTTGATTCGGAGATAAACTCAAGAGATCACCTTGAGATTGGTGGAAAGGGACAAAAACTCAAACCCGTATGCACGACGTTGATTTGAAAGCGAAATTCGATACATGCGCATGAATCTCACCAAAAAACATATTTAACTACATCTATTTATTATGAAAGTTAGACAAGCAGAGGCAATTCAATGACTTATTTCATTTTAACAGCTCCTAAGCAGTAGTGTAGTTCTAAAAAAGAAATACTTACCGGAATGCTAAGTATTACGCTACTAAATAAAAATAACGTTTCTTTGCTTTTCTCGGACATAGTTAGGTATTTTTTCGTATATTAATTAATACACTAGTACATCTCGCACAAAAATCAGTCTTCTCAGTAGAATAAAATGATTTAACACAAACAAATAGTAGTAATACAAAAGCGTAGTTAAAAACTTGATTTAAAAACATAAAAACGCACAAGACTGAAAAAACTATGTAGATGTCCCTAAACTCAAATGATTATTAATGTTTAATTATTAATATTATTATTAATTAAATTTCGAATAAAATATACCTGTTGTTATTTATTGTCGCACAAAGTGTATTCCGGTTCAGCTTACAGACACCACTATTCCTGAAATGTATGCAACAACCGGAACGCGTTCCGGTCGTGGAAAAAAATACCAGAACGACGTTCCAGCCCCACTACAACACTGCTCCAAAAATGATTTAAATTCACCCAACTGATAAATATAACGCTTAATGGTCTATAAACAATTTGACGTACAACAAGCGTGAAGTAAGGCGCGAAACGGTGACTTTGTGTTTACACGACGGACCACGAAACGCTGGACTTGTCTCCAAAGAATCGCGCGAGATTCAAGATATTCTGTCTAATAGATTAATAAAAAGTGTGCATAGCACTTGAGTCTGCTCATCATAGGGGACTAAGAACCCTCTTGAGTGGCCTCGTTTGAGAAGATTATGCAATAAACAAGCTCGGAAGATAACCAGTACAAGAACAAATAATTCTTCTGTTTGCCTTCCGTAAAAACGGAATATAAGGCTACGACGCGGCTGGGATACCGCAGGCGCATGACCGAGGTTACTGATGATATTAAATACCGACGATGCCCATATCAACTTTGCATAAAAATGACACATCTTTTTCTATTCGCTGTGGCTGTTATTCATGCACCATTTCATTTTGTATATGTACCTAAGTGTGTATAATTAGCTATGGATATTAGCAAGCGTGCATGTTATATGGCACCTACTTTCTTGTATCAAATTAGATTAATTTGATAAAAATTCTTATTGTGTTCGTTTGTTTGGTTAATCAGTCAGGTCAAGGTCCTAGAACAAAGATATGGATGTTAATATTAACTAACAAGGTGAATGAACCCGTAAAATTGATTGGGATAGCTCTAAAAAATCTTCCCTTAAAACAAAGTGTGTTTACATTAACTCCTAGACAAACGATTAAGGGTATGAAAAGCTCAAAGCGGCGGTAGATGATTACTATGTTTTGGATATCGGTTGTAAAAAGTTTTTCTAAATTAAATATATTCACTCTTTTGCAATGTGTTTAAATAAAGTAACCTTTATAACGAAGAAGAAATATAATGTAACGCGAAATATAATTTTACCGTCATTATTATTTTTTATTGTTTGAGTAGAAAATCTTATAAAACTCTCGTTCACAGACACGGGCCATAATAAAATAGTCTATTGATTGGTAAGAAACACGTTTCATCGGGTGTTATAAAATTATAGAGTGGTTAGTTGCTTTTATTGATATGAATATCCGATCGGTTTATTTCATTTTCATTTGATTAGCAATTATTTGTGTACCTAGCTTCGGGCGGTTAGTTAGTTATGATAACATTTCCTAAATCTAACTGCCCACATTCATTTACATACTGATGTTGATTCCTCGGATATGGACCAGGGACGTGTCTCAATTGTAAATCACAGAGATATTCTCAAAGAAAAGATAAATAATGTAGACAGCCTTGTTTTAATGATCCGTGTCCACCGAAGAAATTGTTAGGACATTGTAGACTCGAGACAATCTTTCTGAGATACGGATTTTGCTCCAAAGAGATTGTATGGAGACTCTCTTCTTTTGTATTCCCCGTATATGCACCATGTCTCAGAGATTCGCCGTCGTGCGTTGCACTTCACAATCGTCGTGTTTATATCAATGTTTAATGATAAGTTAAACGTTTAGAATAAATGGTTGAAGGGTTTTATGGTGATTTCAGGTGACAGATCGAACGTCGTGTACACTGGATTGAGTTTGTGACTCTAGAAAAAAGTATTATTACTAATTGGTAGACACCAATGGCAAGTTGATCTCTGAGTTTATCGCCAGATCAAAATTTTACCACATGTACACGGTAATGAGATGTATCTCAACTAAATTCCTGAGATTAACTCATCGTGTCTCCTTCGGGCTATAAACTAAATGTACATAAATTTTGATGCATGTAGTAAAGTCCGACCGAAGCTTCGGCCAAAAATACACCTTCGGCTGCACATTCGGCTTCGGCTAAAATATGCCGAAGGTTTGACCGAAGCCGAAGCTTTTTTTTAGCCGCCGAAAAGTGAATGAAATAAAATTCAGTTGATCATTTCTGTAAAACTGCAATTTATTTATTTAAAGGATATATTTACAATTATTATTAACACCATAACGCAGAAAACTAAGTAACAGTGTACAATTTGCATTGTTATGTATTCTATCCAGTCGGCGTTCTAAGATTTCTAAGTACGATTGAAACATCGGCTTCGGCTTCGGTCGAAGGTTATGCCAAGAGTCGAACAATCGGCTTCGGCTTCGGCCAAAAACTGACCTTCGGTCGAACACTACTATGTAGATAGATACATCATAAAATTTTGAACACTAAATGTTGTAAAAAAATTTGGTCTAAATGTATAAAGTGGATGGCTTTCAAATAATGGAACGATAGATGTATTAATTGGAAAAGTGTAACATATAGGTTCAAAAATTTGTCGTCAAACGTACTGTCTGCTGTAGCATAGTCGGTTAATGCACCTTCCCCGGATTGGAAAGAGATCCAGGTTCGAATCCCGGTAGTAAAACCAATATTTTTCGATAAAATTGATTTTATATGTATATCTTTTTAATTAATGCATTTAATTAGTATTTAAAATGTTCCATTACGACGATGTAAGGACATCACTTCAAGCATTTAATTTTCGTACAATTTCTTGTTATATCTATTTTAAAAGTTATGCATGTTTCGTTTAAATTATTATGTAGCTAATACATGCGGCAACGTAACCTAGAAAAGTGCACAGAATACGTTTTATGTTTTATTTGTATAAATCTTTCATTTATTTAAGATCGATATAAGCTGCAATATTCCTTCATTATAAATAATTAAATATAGTCCTTCTCTGGAATTATATTCTTGTAATTACATTATTTGATATGTATACGCGGAGTAACTGACCTGATGAGTAGTGTGTGAGTAAGAGGTGGGGCAGGCCGGGGCTCCCGGGGGCACAGGGCTCGCGCTCTGTCCAGCCTGCAGCCGTCGGCCCCCAGCAGGGGCATGGCCCCGCCGCTACCTCCCGCTAGAGAGACGGAACTGAATCTAGATGCTATCCATCCTGAAATATCAGTGGAAATGTTTAGACATTAATATTTGATTAAAAATATATTAAAATCATTTTCAGCCCTCTGATCAAGAGTCAGTTCGTCTGCTTAGCCAATCTGTGCGCTGTAATGATCTGTTCCGCCCTGCTTGGATTGATAATTACCTTCCTTGAGAGTTACTTTTATATAAAGACAGTCTTAGCCATTATGTGAAACTTAATTTATTTTCTGATAACTGTATCGTAATATCACGATTTCTCTCGGAGATTCATCTCAAAAAGAGTTGAGTGCCAGTGACGTCCCTAGATAAAATACTGCCCTTAGTAGTGTTGCCAACCCTCCCGGATTGGCCGAGATTGTCCCGGAATTGAAATCGCTGTCCCGTAAATATTATTGGAAAAACTCATAAAAATATAACGTTAAACTAGTTATTTACTGTGTTAAATTAAGTTTTGAGCTATTTGTCCCGGAATTGTCCCAGAAAAAGTTGACAACCCTAGCCCTTAGGCGAATTTCAGAATCCCACCCCTATTATTATTCAAAATACGATATCAATCCTCTATAGTTATTTTGTGCTATAATTACAATACAAAATATAAGTAAAACTGTAGGTAAATTAGAAAAAAGAATAAACTCACCCACAATCATCGGATTGGATTTTGGCAATTTTGGTAGATAATGTTTCTATTTATCACATGCAGGTATTATTATTACCATCTGTTTTTAAATATTGCACATTATAGTATGTATTTAAATATTAATATAATCACGACTTTAAAATAAACCAAAGTTATTTATTATCACACTCTTTTTTATTTCACTATTTACTTTAAATTATTAATGATAACATTTATTGTCGCTTCGCACATTTCACTAGAACAAACGATCAATTTTTATATATAAAAGTATTTACTTTGAAAAATGTATTTTTGAATAAAATAACGCAATAATTTGGCTGCAACCCGAACGCCGACAGCTTTGGATTTCAATTAAAATTAACAAAAAAAATTCTAAAGAACTACTTACCAATGTATTTTGTTCATTGAAATTCAATTGTTGTATGACCCGGGCAATTTCCTTTCAGGGTAAAATGAAAACAACATTTTTTACGGTATTTGCCCCATTTATTTTTTCTAAACATAACTTCTAACTTATGTTGGATATACTTATCGGATTATTTTCGCACTATTATGAGAAATGAATTATCAAAGTGCCCTTTAAATTGCTTTTCGAGTTTTTTCTGTACGAGATTGTAATTTGAATATTTATATTAGATATAATATTTACATTCCGCTGCCCTTAGGCACCGCCTTACTCGCCTTCGCCCACGGATGTTCCTGTTGAGAGCAAAGCGAGGTAGTTTCCGCATGTAGAGTGAATTGCCCGCAAATCTCCGAGATAAGAGATTAAAGATTTATCAGTGGATCACCATAATGTCGATTTTATCCTTTTGCATACGGTAGGTATATATTTTTTAAATACACGGAGCACATACGTACATATATATAAAGAAAACTTTTATTTTTCATTTCTACATTTCACCAAAATATTATATCACCTTAAATTACATCCTTTTATTGTAGCATAATAGCACCTAAAACGAAATTAAAGTATACCATGAAAAATTATATCAATCATCGACTATATCTATTAGGTTTAATCAAATATGAATGAAATATATAAAAAAATCGAATATGTACTAATTCTTGACAATTGTTAAGGTTGGATGAAGATTTTCTGAAATATTAATCGCACTATTTATTATAGAATTCAATGTTACACCCATATTCATGAAGTCACCTAGTCAGGATAATCCAGGCATTGGCGCACGATAGCTGTATCCGATTTTAATATAATCACAATGGAAGGTGACTCGTCTATTTTTTTTTAAAAGGTATATGTATATTAATTAATTTAAAAAAATCAGGGCTGTCCAACAAAGAATTTATAAATTAGTGGGTAAACATAATTGATCGGCAATAATAGATCTACTAGACAAATTAATTAAGATGTAAGAAATACGTAGTTTAACTCCTTTAGGTAATTAATGATTCCATGATAACTGCACACATGACAGGCGCACATATAGGCAACTGCACACGGTCGGCTTATTTCTCTGCTGCCATTACTGTATATTATATTATATAACCTAACCCAACTTAATGTAAATTAACGTAACCCATCTTATAGGAATATAAGGTAACATAAATTAATCAATCTCTGTCTGCAGTTCAACGCACTTGTCTAATGGCCGTATGTGCAGTTATCTGCTCTTTTTCTATAGTTGAGGAGTGAATACTATTGTGAAGAGATCGTGCATCACGTGACTTCTGGCTGATGTGCAATGGAGATAAAAATCACCATCAAGATTTCCATCACCCAGCATTTGCAATGCCATATTTACTGCTTCCTTAACGTGACTTTCAAACAAAAAAAAAACCTCTTTATCAAAAATGACTCTCAAATCACTAATGACCGAGGCTCACACAAGATTAAACATATTTAAAAGTATACATACGCAGCTATAGGTACATTATTGTTTTATTTTTATCTTATGATTCTGAAAAATTTAACAATCGTTCATGCACAAATGATTTTATATATAATACATACCGTCGTATCATCTGCACACAATAAAACGCAAATATACCGAATAATCATTATTGATAATATACTATATAATGTAACTCGTCAAAATATGGAAAATGTCCCCCTATTACTACGAATCGTACTAAAATAATTAAAATATTGTATGCGCCATCTTCCATTCAAATATGTAAACTAATCATTTTCACCGTAGACACATCAAAAACAAGTAAAGCGACATATACCTTATAAAAATGTAATTTTTGAACACCTACGTATTTTTAGGTCCCATAAATTGTAACGTCATTATTAAATTGTAACGTTTTTACATTTTATATATCAAGTTAAAACTATTATTGGCGAGTTAGTGCGGCTCGACTCACCGTCTTCTGGTTCAATCTGCGCCCTGAGCATGAGCAGCTCTCCGATGGGGACCCTCGCCCCCCGGGGCAGGGGCTCCGTGTGGTCCCCTCGGGGGCCCCTCCTGAAGAGCCCCACGCGGGACCGCAGTCCTCCTCGTGCTCCGCCTTTGGCCACATCTGTGGATCTGCCCGAACTGCGAAGAAATTAGACCATACGAATATAGCTCGACAAACCGACGTGAAAATACATATGATAATTGATGTATCAATTTTTATTGAAATTGCGGAGATATTATTAGTAATATCCTCCTATGGATGCGGATCAGTTGTTGGAATTGGAAACCTTTCAGGGAATCGTTATTGAGAAATAATAAAATTTCACTACCAAATCAATCAAATAGTTTAAAATATTCGAGACCGCTGTTTCTGTAAATGTAATAAACGGTGTTAATAATATACTTAACATGGTCGGGAATAATAACTAAAAACATATTTAGCATAAGAGGGGGGATAGGCTGGATATTTTTATGTTTTACAAAAATTATTTTAGCGAACCGGTTAATAATTTTTTTGAGGAAATCACTGGATTTTATAATTTATTATTAATAAATTCAATAGACATATTATATATTTATGTGTATTTGCATTGTAAAATGCTGTTTGAAATAGAATGATACGTATTAGTCCTATTTTCATAATACAAGCGGTTAGCTTAGTTTAAAAATAATGAGAATATTGATGTAACGTGTATTTGCACGTGTCTCTATTTTTAATTTTTATAAAAATTAAATTTGTCAATATGTAATTTATCAATATGTTTTGCGCATGGAAAATGAACACATATATATTGAGGGTTTGAAATATTAATGTTAAAGCCCCACAATGAATATTACAAAAACAAATCCAAACCCAGAATATAGATGAATATTACTTACAGCTATGTTTATTAACATAAAACGGCCCGTTATTGAAATAAATATTATATTTTAAATAATGCTTTACATTTTAAAATATAATGACATCTGTTATCTTCGGTATTCTTTTCGCGGTAGGCTATTGTCATTGTATATTTTACATCGAGTGGGATGAATGTGTTCTTTACAATTTTTAAATTAGATATGTCATAATGGAAGGTAATTATTATTCAGAATAACATCAATATTGACAAAAGATAATGAAAAGAGCATAATTTCATATCTAAATATTTATCTAACATATTATAATTTTGAACAAAATCAAACATTTACTCACACCGAATTGTCCACATCGATGGCTAAATGTTTAGTGTGCGCTGCGATCCTGTCCTGCGTCCGACATTGCAGGGTCAGCACGGCGTCTTCGGCCAGTTTCATTCTGGCTATCGTGGGGAAACGGAGCTTCACACATAGATGAACCACGTCCGACGACACGGAACAATCCTTTACGGCGCAGGTATTAAACTGTCCTTTCGGTATACTAATCCGGAGCTTTGTGTTGAACCGCGGAGGCACCACATCACTTCTCACCACGCACGGAGAACTATCCAGATGTTGGTAAACATCTTCAAACACGGGAACATTCTCGTTTGCCGATTTGACAGTGAGCACCGCCTGGAATCTTCCATCTGTAGGAGTATCGAAGCAGTGCATCTCTGTCACTTCAACGTGCAAAGGTCCTCGTTGCTTGGATTGTCTTCCGTCTAAAGAAATTTCATCGATGGCAGGAGATTGCTTCGAGTTGATACCGTTTGATTCGGGCGTCTTTGCTACTGCGACTCCGTACAGAGGAGAATGTCCAGTCGAATCCAAAAAATCGGGCGAGGGTATCGGAAGATATTGCGAGGGTGGAGTCACAGGAGTCGGATCATCGTGAGATATGGGAGGCTGCAAGTTATCGAAAGGTGTTTCAGGCACCGCGTAATTGTAGCCTTGGAAAGGAATATCCGGAGCGTCTTGAGGAATATCATCGTGAGAAGGTCTATTGATAAATTCTTCGTCAGTAGGGGCCGATGTCGTGTAGTCGGTAGGAACCGCGTCACTCGGCGGAGGTAGGTACAGTGAAGGGGGAGGTTCATAATAATACAATGTGTTTGGAAATCCCGGATAGTTTAAACTCCTCGAATCGTGTTGTGTCTTGTTACGTGCCGCGGCTGAATCATTTATCGGTACCATCGCTACGTCCTTGTCCTTTAAACCTGGTACGTCAACAACCACCGTGTCACCGTCGAACGTCGGCTGGGCTCCGCTGGTGCCGTAGGGCCTCCACTGTCGGTCCTGGTCGTTGTTATACTTGACAATCTTGGAATCTCTGGGCACAAAGCCGTACGAAGCGTCTTTCGGAATCAGAAGGCCACACATCACTGCGGTTAGTTGAGCTAACGTACAAGAGAGAACCGACAAGCTGGCCATGTTTATACAGTTTACGATGTCGAGCGCCGATAAATGGAACTGCACATGGAACTGCTGACATTTAGAGTGAGGATTTGTCGGAACGGGTCTAGCTTTTATAACTCGTTGTCTCAAATATGTGTCAGAGGACTGGCAGTAAGTGGTCCGAGTCGTGATGGCGCCGCCTCACCGCCACCGATTTCGGCTTAGTCCAGCAGCGTAAGTGTCAAATCCGACGATAAACGTGATCAATTTGTGCTCTTTAATATACTTTACACGGGTTATACATTTGACGTGTTTAATCATCGATTGCGGCGCGGGCACACCGGGTGGGGCATCGGGAAGCCTATCTGTTAAAACTGATTCGCTTAATTAAAAAGTTCAGAAGCGAACCCGCCATTAATCGATTTATAAAATTGAGATAAACATATTTGTAACTGATTTTATGGCCAGACTGGAATATTTCTAAAACATACAAACATGTTTTCAAGAGCACTGAATATTGTAAAACTACCACTATTGCCAGATAAACGTTTTCAAGCTCGTCACCTTGCATTTTCGATTTGTTTAATGAATTCGAGTGAATTCATCAAACATGTTAACTAAATCTATAGCGCTCTTCATCTTATCTTCAATGCCACCTCCGTGATAATTCTGGCGTCCATTTTTAGTCAATCACCAGCAGCAGGTCCTTAGCGTCGTTCTTCACATCGTCTCTCCAATGGAGCCCTGATTTTCTTAAAAGCGATGGTTTATTCGCCGAGAAAAATAATAATTTGCAAATAAAACAACGTTCGAATGAATTTTGAATACCATAAAGAATTATATTTTAAAATTAGCAATATTAACTCTGTGGTTAAAATTAATATTTTTATTTATTATCTTTGTTTTGTTAAACTCAATTTAGTGGTTAATAAAATCATAAAGAATTGTCATAACGTGAATGATTCGCGAAATAATGGGACATTATTTATTTATTCTTAATATAGCGCATACATAAGTATATATATATATATATATATATATTGTTCAAAATATTTATTTTTTCTCTAACTTATCTTGCACATACGAGTATCTGTTTAGTTTCATTTTGATTGTATTGTCACCTCCTTTCTTATACCATCTGGCATTTCATTGAAAATGTTCATCGCACTGTATATCACCGATTTCTGAGATTTACCCTTCTCGCTGGATGCCACTCCGAGTCTATCTCTTCGTGATGATTTGCGTCAATTTTTCATATAAATTCTGTCGATATTTTTTAGTGAGGATTTAAAAATAAATACCATAACATTGAAATATATCATCATATTAAGATCATTCAGCTTTGCGCTGATCTGAGAATATCTGTTTTCATATTCATTTATATTCGCACACAATTCACCGCTGGGTATATAAATATTTTTTATATTAATAATAATTAAGTAACTTGTCTTATTGTTCTAAGTAAAGCAAGCAAGCTCTCCCAAAAAACCAGTTAGGTTAGGTTAGGTTAACATATTATAAATTATAATTACATACATTTATCTCTAATGGTCTTATTTACACTTTTAATGCTCTTATGAATAAATATCATTGGGAATTTCTACATGAAAACGAAAGAAAATAATTAATTTGGAAAGAAATACATTTGCGAAAATTTTCTTTTCTTTTATTTGTTGTGTGCGGTGAACTTTCCGCGGTGAATTGTGTGCAGTGAATTGTGTACGGTGAACTTTCCCAGCGGTGAATGTTCCGGGGTGAATTTTCTGCGGATAATTTTCCTAGAACCGTGGGCGCTTCATCCACCGTCTTCACTCACCAGACATCTCGCCAACAGATTATCACTTCTTGTTCAAGCATTTCGATAAGCAAGATAACAGGGTAAGGTCTTCAACAACCAAGCTGCTGCCAAATGTGCATTTCGAGGTTTTATCATCTCCAGAACTCCGGAATTTTAAACCACCGAAATGAAATTTTGTACGAATTGATGCTATTATATAAAAATGTATTTGAATTTGGAGCCCATAAATCGCAATAGTTTTCCTACCAACCTAATATATTATAAAATCAAATTATAGATATCTCATAGAGACGAAGCTATTTATATTATATTATATTATATGGGAAGTATGGAAGTATGGGTATTACAGTAATAACAATGACTTTGGAGGTAAAAATTCAGTAGTTGTGTGTTTTTGGACATACTCAAATATTGTTAATATAATATACTGGTCTAAATAAGAAATATATAAAATTGAAAATTGACTTTTCAGGCGTATTCTAGTATAATATGTTTAAGAATATTCATATTTCTAAAAAATAAGATTTTCATTATTGATATCTATGCTGTTTTTGGGGAATGAATATCAAATTTCAAATCATAGATGGCGACAGCAAAGTTGTAGTAAAATACTTCCAAAAATTTGTTAGACGTGGAGGTTAATTGTGGGTAGAATTGGTGAACGTTACACTGTGTAAAGTGATCACTTAAGCCACCCGAAGACAGGTCGTAAGCCCTGTAATACCTATCTATAATGTATCTTAATAACAATGCCTTTGGAGGTAAACATCCAGTAATCGTGTGTTCTTAGACAATATATTATAATTTAAAGGTTTGCATTGCATTAATCGATGATCATCAACTGATGTGATGGCAGCTGGGGACGGCTGAGCACTGAGCACTGAGCACTGAGCACTGAGCACTGAGCACTGAGCACTGAGCACTGAGCACTGAGCACTGAGCACTGAGCACTCAGCACTGAGCACTGAGCACCGGGTACACAATGTGTTTTGCGATCAGTATATTAGATAGTACTTTATGCGGGACTAATCAAACTTATCGGTTAATAAGGCCGTATCCTTTTTATCTACACCTCGTTTATTGTAGGGGCAATTAGGCTAGAAAGATTAGATAACGTTTGATTTATCAAACTCATGACGTGTCTGGAAAATATCTTTTGAAAAATCTTTCTATAATATATACACCTACGTTTTTTTAAAATTATTTTTCCAACTAGTATAAGACTAATAATAAGTACATACCTATAATATTTATGAATGAAATAAAATAAAATCTTGAACCAAATGTTCTTTCTTTCATCACATTTTGATGGTGTAGAGAAAGGGTTGGCAAATCGCGCCTCTCTGGGTTTACTGGCCGCCTCCTACTTTACTAGAGGTCTAGCAAATATTATACATTGATTTTTGACAGGGTGTATTTCCAGAATCATACGATCAGTTATTATTGATACAGTTATTATAGCAATATTGGATTATTTGTTTTACTTCAACATATTCCCGAGAGTAATCAATCATTCTAAAGTACGTACCTTCATAAAGAGAAAATTAAAAAAACAAGGAGGGGTGGGCTGGGGGGGGGGGGGGGCTCGGAGGTACTCGCGCGAGCCCCTTGTTAAATTAAAAAAAAACAATATTCTCAGATCAAATCGGTATCTAACTATAATTTATGTAGATGGTTTAAATGTATTATGAAATATAAGACTATTACTTTTTGAAATTTCTCGCAAAATACATTTACTTCGGATGCTTAATAAAAGAGACCTAGCCGCTTTTTTGTATATAGTCCAACAATGCTTCAAAATGCCGATGTTTGATATATATCGCTTCTAGATGTTCATAGATGTTCAACGGAACATTATTGTGAACGATGCTTTGAAAGATTATCTTTCATTTTACCTACATAAATTTAGTTAATTAAAAGAGATAATTTTCGCATCAATTCATTGTAAAAATATGCTTGCCTATTATTATTAATATTAGTATTCGCCGCGCTGTCACGGCCAGTGTTATTGGTTTTGAAAGGTAGTGGCTTCTTCGCGGCCGATGTTGGCCACTGTACCACAACCTACCGCAAACATCTCTATGCTATTATCGGTGAAGCGATATAATGCTACTCTTGATTCATGAAGGTATTGGATAACAGTGATTAAAAAACATGATTTTGTTAATCATTTAATTAGCACCTAAATAGTACTGTATCACACTATTCCATCATTATTATTATGTACTTGCGTAAGAAGTACGTTTCAAGTTGTACACCTCGTAGTAGATTGTTGGTGGTCCAAAAGAAACGCTAATGTAGCAATTATAATCTTATATATTACACGAATAATACAGTTGAGGTACAAGATATATAACTAGTCTCGGAGTCAAATAGTAACGCAAAAGAGATCGCGCCTCTTTTATCCCCGCTCACACACACATATACATCTCGCCCTGGCGGTGCGGGCGCTCTGACACACACACATATATTCGATCAGAATTATATGAAACATATTTAATTTATAGCTATAGCTATAGGAAACCACAAAAAAATAAATTCTTTAATAAAATAAACATGTATTATAGTTAACGATCTTTTCAGACAAGAATCGCGAATTACGATATATTAAGATACCCAATCACTGTTAGTGACTGTGACTTACATGTATATATCAGGGATCGACACACAGTTGTAATCAACGTCATTGATACAGCTTTTATTGAATATTCAATGGATGCACTCACGCGTCTCGCTTTTGAGGGCATTCTGAGCAGTCTTCTTCAACACTATTCTATTCTCTGTCCTGACCATGTTCCCGAAGCGTAAAAGAATACGGAAAATATCAGGGATATAGCTCCAAACTTTCACGCTCAAAATTACACGACGGCCCTGAGTTGACGATTGAATCTCCGTGTGTCTAATTTTACTCACTCTCGATTGCGAGTATAAAAAGGGGTAATTGAATTCATTGTCTTAGATACGTACACGAAATTATGCCTGATAGTGAAATGTGGAGCTGCGCCATGTTATGCATAAATTTAAATAAGCGGCGGACATATCTTTTCGACATTTCGGCCACATTTCGTGTTTCGTTTCCGCGCACAAAACAAGTAGAAATCGCCATTACGGTCGCCCACTCGCCGGAGGGAAGCGTCGAGCGCCTACCTAGAAAGTAGTCGGTATTGTATTATTGGCTGATGGTACAAGTCACGAATCACATTAATATTGGCGCGGACTCTGTTGTGACGATACAGCTCAAATATATTCGAGATGTCCGCGGAAGATGACGAATGTGAATCATTCTATGCGCTAGATCGTGGGTGGGCAACCTTTTCAGCAGCCGGGCCAGACTTTAGAAATTAGATTTTCCACCGGGCCGTACAACAAAATGTATTTTATTATTGAAATCGCCACAGGGTGGCTCGGCTGGCGGTCGCACGACCCATCTCGCCCCGCACTCGCGCTCGCGGCTATCCACGCAAAATCAGCTTAACGTTGTGATTGTTTGTTAATACGAATACACCTGTAGCAATCGTTATTCGAATCTACCGCCATCTCAGTCGGCATCGACGCTAGCGACAGCGCTGCCGGCTGCTGCCACAAGTCTGGCTCAATTCACCGCCAGACAGTCTCTTCAGTTTCAGCGTTTCACAATGGCGGTCTTGCCGGCTCGCCTTTGCCGAGCAAGACTGCCAATTCATTTCATTTCATAATTTCATACCTCTTCATTCACTGTATTCATTTCTATCTGTCTTCATCGCATTTATCATTTGTCACAATAAACCCACACACGCGCCAATTACATGTATATCATTTAACCACTGTCCTAACCCCCAAACACCCCATAGAAGAAATTGTCACGATAGTTGAATCAGTGCACTGAGATACTTCCACATATGAGATGTGATGCGAACTACGCACGTTGGAATGTTTTTTTGGTGGATTTATGTACACTGAAAGAAAAAAATGTGTGCATATGCTCCGCGGACCACGAGTAGACACTCGGCGGGCCGCGGGTTGGCCACCCATGCACTAGATCAAATGAAACGACATCTTCTTACGGAAGTGACATCACACCTCACACGTTCGCCCGATGAAGCGATTGTGAGTGTAACGCCAAACATATAATAACTTCACTGTTTGTGGTTTGATTTGGATAAAATTAACTGCGTATATATAAGTGCACTTTTTTGTATTTATCGTTAGTTTTAAATACGCCCTGACGAAGCTCGAGCTAAGTGAAGCCGGTTGGCGTTTGATACAATTTGTGGTTTTATATAAAGTGATTGTGTTTTGTTAAAAATAAACTACATTCAAGTCGATTTGATAACCAGTTAAAGATGCCGCTTTTATTTCTCAGTAGCAGTTAGCGTAGACTCTCAAACGACATCAATATGGTGGTGAACTCGGCTGCCGATTTCCGTCTTTCGTAATCGTATACAGTGGAACCTCTCATAACGAGCAAAACAATTTTTTTATAAATGGCTTCCTTAACGTGCGACATTTCGCATAACGAGTGACGCGCTTGTTTACCATTCAGAAACTCCACGAGCCTTCAAGAAGTGTAATGTCCAAACGAGCAGGCTAAATGTGATGTGTAGATCCAAAAAGAAGGCTCGGGTGACACGTGACATTTTTACTGATTGGATCAATGAAGTGTTTGGTCCTTCTGTGAAAAAATATTTTCTCGAGATGAATCTGCCACTCCATGTCTCGCTTGTTACGGACAACGCACCTGCTCGTCCTCCAGGCCTACAAGATGACCTGCTTAAAGAATTTAATTTCATCAAGATTCAGTTTCTGCCTCCCGACACCACTCCGTTACTCCAGCCTGTGGACCAGAAGGTTATTTCTAACTTTAAGAAACTCTACACTAAAACACTCTTCGAGCGATGTTTTGAGGTGACTGAAGGGACCGATCTCACCCGTAGAGAATTTTGCAAAGATCACTTCCACATCGTTGCTTGCTTCAAGATGATTGACAAGGCGTGATAAGGGATTACCATTTCTGCTTGGAAGAAGCTTTGGCCAGAGAGCATTGTCGAATGTGACTTTGAGCGGTTTGAGACAGCACCTGTGGAGTCTGTAGATTGTATATTTGGCCAAAATCATGGGACTGGAAGTGGATAATAATGACATCGATGAGCTCGCGGAAGAGCACAGCCAAGAGCTGACCACCGAAGAGCTTACGCAGTCGAATCGTGTTTCACAGTGAGAAGTTGTGGAGAAGGGTTTGTCAGTGGAAGAGAAGGAGGTGGCAAAGCACCAATCTTCTGGCGCAATAAGAAACTGCTGCGTCGTATATTGAGAAGCATCCCCCTAACAGGGCGGGGCGGTGGCTGTGAGCGCTACAAATTTATTTAATGATAATGCTGTCAGTAAAAAATAATTAGTTATTGTCATAAATAATAATAAGTAATTTTCTTTGAATAAACGTTACAAATAAAAAAATTGAGTATTTTTTTCGGCATGGAACGCATTATCGCATTTTACATTAATTTATATGGGGAAAATTGTTTCGCTTAACGAGTGTTTCGCATTACGAGTAAGATTCTGGAACGAATTATGCTCGTTATGAGAGGTTCCACCGTATTACTTGCGCGTCGCATATTCATCAGCGAGATGCTTCACATCAATCTGTCACGAGTATTCAGTTGTATGTCAAAAGGCTATTGGATCGTACGGGAGTGCGCATATTATCGACAATATAATTTAAATATATTAATTAGAAAGATATACATATAAAATCAATTTTATCGAAAAATATTGTTGTTGCGCCACCGGGATTCGAACCTGGATCTCTAACCGGGGAAGGTGCATTATCCAACTATACTACAGCGACAATATTTTTAGCGACAATTTTCGAACCCATATGTTACCTTTTTGATATTAATACATTTAATCGTTCCATTATTTGACAGAGCCATCTACCTTATTTTTACAGAATCTCAAATACCTTTGAGTAAACTGATAGCAGACGCCAGAATTATCAATTCATTTTTATTAAATTTTGGACACATTGATAAACTTACAAAAAAATAAAAAATAAAATTAAACATAAAATTGATGTTCTGAATAATTACAACTTCACAATAAGAATGTGTTCTCCTGACAATACAGACGCTCGACAAAAAAATCAAAAAACTTTATCGATCGTCTTTTGACAAAACACATGTACATTGTCGTGTATTGGCGTGCGCATACACTCGACTAAACGGTCGATCCGCGACCGTTCAGTTGTACGGCGGCACGCACACGAATGTTGGGAGATCTCATTGGCAGCTGATTGATTGTATATGCGCACTTGTAACAACTAGTCGAATATAAATCTCGTGGTTCATCGATTTCGCCTCAACAGTTTGGCTATAAGGCACCTGAAGGTTTCAGACCTTGACTGTGGTGGAACAGACGAATGAATTAATACTTTTGCTGAGTGACACTTCACGATAAAAGGAGCCGGTTGCGAATCAGCGATTGTAATATCATGTTGATATTAATTAACCGAACCAGCTCACGGTAATAAATGTGCTGTATGTAACGGCGTAACTTGCGTGCAAAATTCTTAAGTCAGAGTCACACAGATGTTCAAAAAGAGAAAAGCCTTTGGGTTCGTATAGTAATGGCCGTAGCGCAATGCGGGACCTATCCTAATCTTATTTTTGATGGGTATTTGTTTTAATCGTAATCCGGATTGAAATAAAGGACGACCCATTTTGAACATGGGAGAAAAAAACACATGTAATGCCTGTTTCGCAATTACCCAAAGGTGACAATTTTACTTATCGCCGTTGAACTGTGCCGAATTAAGATATTTGAATTTTCCGTGATATTTTCACTCAATCTAGCAATGTATTTTTTTGAATGGCCACACACACATGATCGCTGATTAGGTTGCAAATTGCGGTGTCCCTTGGCAACATGATTAGGTAGTACAAAAAATAACAAAAAGTACAGAACGCGAACACTGGTCTGACAATCAGGCCTATTCTCAAAATTGCAATATTGAAATGAAGGTGATTGTTACACCAACCCTCAAAAATAGACAGTATGTAAATTAACGTCCGTGTTATATTTGAATGAGAGAGAGGGAGAGAGAGTGAGGGAGTGAGGGAGATAAACGTACGGTACGGTACGGTAATCTGTCAAAACATAAAAATGGCAACAGGATTGGCCGTGATTCTTCCCTACGACGCTGCGGATGAGGAAATCAATAGGTAATTTATGAACAAACCTTTTTCTGTGAACTTTGAATACTGTATTAGTACTTATTTTAACCAAAAACTTATATTTTTAGTCGAAACTTGAGAATGGAAAGAAGTCGTTTGCGTGATTTGTGCGGTATAGTTGTACCTTATCAAGGCGGTATAGTTGTAAAAATTGCCCATTTGGAATTTCCATCGGGATGCACAAATTACGCAAACGACGTCTTTCCATTCTCGAGTTTCGACTAAAAATATAAGTTTTTGGTTAAAATAAGTACTAATACAGTATTCAAAGTTCACAGAAAAAGGTTTGTTCATAAATTACCTATTGATTTCCTCATCCGCAGCGTCGTAGTGAAGAATCACGGCCAATCCTGTTGCCATTTTTATGTTTTGACAGATTATGGTACGTTTATCTCCCTCACTCTCTCTCATTCAAATATAACACGGATTTTAATTTACATACTGTCTATTTTTGAGGGTTGGTGTAACAATCACCTTCATTTCAATATTGCAATTTTGATAATAGGCCTGAATACCGTGCTCCGAGTTTAATAATGGACTTGCTATGTAAATCAGGCACCGAATAAGAATATTATTAAAAGTTTTATTGAATTTTAAGATTATAAAAATCGCGGGATATTATTTGTTTATGCACGATGTACTGATGATATTTTGTCTATTATTATTGTTAGATTCTTTTTTTATATTAGATAGTTTGGGCTGGGGGCGATATTATCCAACTCTCCCTTAATGATTAATGCTAACTTTCCAGAATAGATTGTTGTTCGGCTTTATGGTAGTTTAAGGTGATGTTTGCATTCACGTGGCAAATCTCGCTATCAGATCGAATGTCGTATACACTAATTTGAGGTTTTGACTCTTTGTACTGATCTCAAAGTTTATCTACGGATCAAAATTAGATTGGATTGAACAGTTCAAAATTGGCGCCTGTTTAAAATTCTAGAGAACGAAATGAGACATTTCTGCCATGCTGAATACGTAGTAAATTTTTTTTTATGTTTTCAGCCACGAACTATGATGAGCGGGGACTTCTCCGAGATGATGGGCGCGCGGCGGCTGAGCGTGCCGATGAGCGCCCGCCGCTTCAGCACCCTGGCCGTGCCCGGCGCGCCCGGCGGGCTCGGCGCGCGTCGCCTCAGCGCGTTCGTCGTGCCCGGCGCGCCCGGCGGGCTCGGCGCGCGCCGGCTCAGCGCGCTGGTGCCCGAGTCCGTGGCGCGCCGGCTGTCCAACGTGTCCAGCACGCTCGGACTCGGCAGACCCTCGTCTCCGGATTACCTCGTGGAACAAGGTGGGTTCGATATTTGAAGCAACAATTAATTGACGAGGCTATTATGGAAAATCACATCGGTGATTAGTCTAAGTTTCGATACTAACGTATCTTCGATAGGACTGGCGTACAACTCTCGGTAAGAGTGAGGAGGTGATTGACAGGGAGATGTTAAAATAGGGAATATATAAACCGGTTGACGAATAAACATTTCTCAGTGGTATAAACAGACTATCACAGGTCTAAATACAACTTTAATTTAATTAATATTAATTAATTTAAATGTATGTCTAACCACTGCTACAAACATGAACGATAGTCTAAACATAATTGAAATATATATAACACACATTTGTTGTTATTTTAACTAATAAAATGCTAGAAAATTAATTAGGTCCCTTATATATGTTATCTTGTAATCAACATACATATTTCAACACTCCATCCTCCATTTGTCAACCATTTCCACCACGGACTCGAATCAAAAACCGAGTAAAGCGCCATCTACCTTGAAATCTAAACTCTACCAACTCATTAAGACTGTTCAAATATCACAGTGCTTTATAGAATAGTTCGCTACTAGGACAATTCCGTGCCGAGGATAATTTTCATCATTTTATAAATATAATAAGGCAGTTCTATTAGTGATCATATCTCTATCATTATGTATAATAAAATAAAAATAAAAATATTACAATTAATTATACAGAGCGATTTAAACGAAATTGCATATCTTTGAGTATGGATATCAAATAAAATTATGAACATAAATATTACATAAAAATTTACTATAAAATGCTCCATTACCGAGATAATAAGAGAAATTAATTATTTAAGATTAAAATGTCTCACAGAGACGAAGCTATTATTTTTTATATGAGAAGTATGGAAGTCTTGGGTATTACAGGGCTTACGACCTGTCATCGGCCGGCTTAAGTGATCACTTTACACAATGTAACGTTCGCCTATTTACCCACGCTGCCACATCTATATTTTTTCTGCTTACATTTTACTAATGTTATTGTGCTGAATAGTTCATTATATTAATTGGGAAATTTAGCGAATTCTTGTACCGGGCTCTGTGTTCAATAATCATATTCAATTTATATGATAAAACGCTGTACAAATTCCGAATAAAATAAAAACGCATTACATGTCTCAGACACATGTATCAACCACCCCTGCTATAATGTTTTTTTGGTTCGGAAAATATTTATAATTTGAGTTATATTCAGGATCAGATCCCCGGTCTCCTTCCTAACCACTGCCGATAAATTAAATAAGATGTGAAGATAGCAGTATACAAATATCTTAAACTCATTATTAATACTGGCTTGTTAAAAAGTTCAACACGGGTAACTATGTGATAAGAAACACCACCGCCATCACCAAACAAAGGATGGAAAGTAGGAAAATTACGTAATGAAGTAAAGACGCAGAATAATAATTAATCAATTTCGCATATATTTATTTAGAAGTAAGTAGACTTGAAGGTTGACATGATTGTGTAAAAATCTAATATAATAATATTTTCCGTAACGGTACAGAATTTGCACACACTCCTTGAACATTTTCGTATCGTATTTTAGTCGGGAATTCACTCAGGAAAATATTGTGTACTAGGTGTTACACCCTGAAATTTTATAATGCGCTATTTCTAATTCGGTTTTAAATTTTAATGGGGATATATATTATTGATGTGTGAAAGAAAATTACGCGTCAACTACTCGAAACTATTAGAGCGACGCCGGATAACGTTATGATTAAACGTCTCCGATCTTTCCAACTCGGCGCTTTTTCTGGGAACTGGATTGTAGGGAGAAGTTCGTGGAAAAACTTGTAGCGACCATAATTCAAATCTACCGCCATCTCAGTCGGCATCGACGCTAGCGACAGCGCTGCCGGCTGCTGCCACAAGTCTGGCTCAATTCACCGCCAGACAGTCTCTCAAGTTTCAGCGTTTCACAATGGCGGTCTTGCCGGCTCGCCTTTGCCGAGCAAGACTGCCAATTCATTTCATTTCATAATTTTCTACATCTTCATTCACTGTCTTCATCGTTTTTATCATTTGTCACAATAAACCTCAACACACGCGCCAATCACATGTATATCATTTAACCACCGTCCTAACCCCCCAAAAACTTAATCACAGTTTCATGCCTGATAACACCTGTTCACCTCCACCACGACATCGAGGATATCGAGGCATTCTCGGCAGTCCTGCTCTTGCTAGGAGATCAATCTATCACGGAGATTTTCACGGCACACCTATCGGACCGGACTGGACCGGGTCAGTACTTAAAAAGTTGCGCCGAACTTGCAGCGAACTCTGAGCTGCGTCGAGCTTCCCCGTCGTGTGTCGAAGCAGCAACAAGACGTCTATATCAAAGCATTCGAAGAGACCGCTGGTAGCTGGCAATTCTCGTCGGCCAGGGCGTAGCAGAAACTACGAGCTTTGAAGATATTTAATGGGATCATCGCGGACCCCACCTTAATTAATATTTGTCTTTCATTCTATTGTTCTAAATTGTGTTCCTTTTCTGCTTCCCATATTATTTCCATGCCTTGTTACTTGCACGCAACGCGTAATTAATTAATTATTTTATTTCAGGTAAGGCCCTCTGCGCGCTATACATGCGCAGCCGTATCCGCGCGGCGGCCGGCGGCGGGGGCGATGCGCGCGCCGCCTCGTGCGCGCGCCTGTCCGCGCCGTGGGCGGGCGCCCGCGTCGTGTTCCCGCGCCTGTCGCAGCTGGGCCGGCACCTGGAGCGCGCGCGCCCTCGCCTGTACACCGCCGTGGGCCGGCACGCCGTGCCCGCGCCCGCGCCCGCCGGCCCGGCCCCCGACGCCGCGGACATCCTGTACGGTATCGGCATGGAACTGTTCAAGGAGGACATCACCTGGGGAAAGGTATTCGCCACTTTTAATTGCCTATTTAGTGATGTTTTTATCGTATTGAGCCATAATTACCTTATGTTGATTTATACATAAATTTAAGGTTGAGAAATTACTCATTACTGACAGGTTTATATCTTGTATTACATAATTTACTAGCCTTACAGTATCGAATTACATTATTATTAGTAACACATGCTAAGTTTCTGCTTACCCAAGTTGAACATGGATAAATTTAATTTAAAAAAATAGAACGTCCAGAAAGCAAAATGGCAGATGATTTTAAAATTATTTTATTCAAAACGTGTATGTACTTAAACGTGCGACCGGCGAGAAATATTTTAATGTAGATGATATCATGTTTATCTATGATTTTTTTAAATACGCAGCCGCCCTTGAAATGTTAGCTCACCGTTGGTCCTTATTTACCAGGTAGTATCCATGATGGCGGTGTGCGGAGCCTTGGCCAGCGAGTCTCGAGCCAATCCAGATCTGGCAGGTCTACTGGAAGCTGCGGCAGCTGTCATGAGAGGCCCCCTGCTCTCGTGGCTCGCTGACCACGGAGGATGGGTGTGTGTGCGATAACTATAACTATTTTTTGCGTTCTCGGAAATGGATATTAATAGTTGTCCAGAATCTAAGAACGTTTTTAAATCTGGCAACCTGACACCAAAACGTTTGTCGTTGAAAATACAATCAGCTGGGAATGGAACAGTAATTTGAATGTTCAACACACTGTTCCGTACAGCCACAAGAAAACAAGGGTAATTCGCCGATTTCCGCTTCTCTCAACTGGCTATGATGACGACGAGGTGAGAAGAAATGAAACACAGAAGAAGAGAGAGAATCGAGAATGTGTTCGCGCTCGCAGTGTACTTGGTTTTATTTTAGATACAAACAATACATTCAATTCATTCTAATATTTCCCACCATTTCAGCGAGCAGGCAGCAACAGGCGCGAGAAAGACGTATTTTATTAAAAAATGACGGTCATTGTTTGCCGAAATCTATCTATCTATATTTTATAATTACTGCCTCGTGTTCTTAACACATTAATTAATTGGCGTCACTACGGCGACCTCTCAATCTTGTGCGATATAACACACTTCTTTAACATCTAGATTTCAATTAAAAGTTGTAACAAGTAGAAGCGTCTAAATGTGAAATATGTTGCAAATAAAATATAGCGTACTAATTCAATACATGATGTATAGCAGTCCTAAACATACCCGCTATAGCAATATGAACCACCACTGTGGGACGTCAGTAACGCACTGCCGCCAAGCGCCAGGTCGCTTATTTCGCTCCCGCCTACTGATCTGACAGCAATTTACACAATATTAGATTACACCGTATAGATTCTACACACGTAGTATGTAACCACTATACTCTAGAGTTTAATAAATTCAGTGTCAATGTGTAAGTAAATCGCTTCAATTCAATTGCTACCTACCTCATATTACACAACAAACCGAAGTGAATACCGCGATATACACGAACATGAATGGTAAGTCGACTTGGAGGCTGCTCATTATTCAAATCCGATCCTTATGATTTCATCTCATGCAACACACGTACATTATTACCTCCAAATTCCTGGACCGAAAAAAATGATTATTCTACTTTTGTTGCGAACCGATTGTGAATTTTATCGCTAAACATCAAATTTGAAGTTATTACCCTTTTAAAAATGAAATTTGGTTAAACATATTTTTGTAATTTACAGTACGGCCTGTTGGAGCATTGTCAACCGCAGGACCACGTGACTTCCCCCCAGGGATGCGGATTGCCGGCTGTCTATATGACATCGGCGCTCTTTGCCCTCGTCATTCTCCTGGGACTCATGTGGCTGGTTCTCCGTGATCTGTTATCCTGACAGGTCAAACGTGAGACTTCATGGCCGACACAACCTCCTCACGGTTACTTGCCACTCTGATGCACGGCAAACGATTGCTGTGATTTGTACACCCGTGCATCTGTAGAACGGTGGTTTGGAAAATTAGTTTTATTTTTATTTATCGTGCCCCAAGACTTTACAGATAAATAAATAATGTACTTCATAGTAAAGTATACTACTAATAAAGTACTTCAATGAACTACTCGTTATACTCACACTTCACAGTTGGCACGTTTTAAATCGTGCTGCCACTTCGATAGTTCATATTCACACACTAGCAAACGTCTGCAATGAAGCTTTCACTCAGCAATGCACACTATTAACTGCGAACTGTGTAGGTATAGAGAACGAAACTTCGCGAAGTACTACACGAGTTTGCTACTCACCTCAAGGAGTTTGCTACTCACTTCAAGCTCTTCGCTTCATTGAAGTATAGAATTATAACGATTTGACCACACTTCATTGAACTGTGTGAAGTGCGAAGTGATTTCAAATTGCTTCGGAAGTGGGCCAACCTAGTGGTAACAACATAGTTCGAACGAAGCATTCATTTTGAACGCTTCAAGTTGGTGAACGTGCACTTTGTAAAGCGTTCATTACAAAATGAAGTATTGCCCTTTGCCAATTACGTACACAATCAACTCTGTACTGTTCTTTACACAGTCAAAATCTTATCCATGTACACGCTGCATAATGGCGAAAGCGATAGCTAGAAGAGTGTCACTTTAAGTTAATTTACGACTTTTGTGATGTTAAATGATCGCCTTGCTTGTAGTAGTGTTGCATTTAAAAATAAATTGAAATGATACGATATAAACAATATCTACAGTTTTTCTCATTCAAAAAAAATAAATCAAATAGCATATGTGCCTACATTTAAGTTGGCGACACTATTTAGCTGATAAATAGATGATGCGTGTATCTGTCAAGTTTTGAAGTATCGCGTGTGCCATGCTCGCGAGCGTTGCGTCGTTTATTTGACTTGTATGATGTTTTAAAGTGTATCTCTTTATATGAAATCGTTTTAGATCATGTAAAAATATCATCAAAGCATTCAGCAAATTGTGGGACGTTCATAATTATAATCGACACGTGGTACATCTCTTATTTCTTAAAGCGTGATTGGACTATGATTATGATAATGTGTAATATTGTAATAAAAATTTGTAATAATGAATTATAATTTAAATGAAAAAAAGGTGTGTGTGCATATATTTATTTTATATTGATACCTCTGAGATTATTCCCAGTCCTTAGGATTACCTATGCAAGAAATGCAATCCCAACTGCATTACATAATAAACAGGTAAACGTCCGGTAAATGTGACGGGAAAAATTAATATTTTAAATTCACACAGGATTCCAAGGATGAGTTCCTGCTTCCTGGTGTCGAAATAAATTAAATCAATATTAAACGCGTGGGAAGTAGGGGTTCTAGGAAAGTTCACCGACGAAAAGTTCACTCACCGGAAAGTTCACCGACCGACGGTAAATTTGTCGAATGGAAAATTCACGCCCCACAATTCGTCGAACGAAAAATTCACAGATTCTCCAATCTATTTCCAAAGATTTATTTATTAAAAACCATGAAACGTCAGTTGATGCATCTAAAACGAATTTAATGGTCGCGGTCTTTCAAAAATTCCGATAGTGTAATAATTATTACAATTTTTGTGAGTTAATTACTCACCGATGGATCCAGGAATTTTTCCAAGGGGGGAGCGGCGATAAATTTTTTCACAAATTTGTCTGAAAATGGGGGAAGAGGAGGGGGGGATTGGGTGTATTTACTAACATGCTTTGAGGCTTCAGCTACTATTTAAAACTGAGTAAACTGAAAACTATCAAAAACACAATAATGAGTTTTTAAATAATACATGTGTAAATATATATGTTCCATCTGTCATAATAATCTGTTCAGCTGTCATAATAATTTTAATATAGAACAAAAACAACGTATTCAGCGTTAATCTAAATATATGTAGGTATTTGACTGATTTAAAAACATATTTATGTATGTATATCAACTGGGTATTTCAATAAATTATTGAATTTTCGATTGATTCATTTAAATGATAACACACATTAAACAATATTAATATGAAAAAACGTAGAAAAAACTTTAGATTCGTATTCTTTATACCTGTCTCGATTGTGAGAAAATTCCATTTATTTGTCGTTTCTTTCTATTAAAACCTTTCTCATAAGATTTACGTAACAAATAACGTCCTTTAGTATCTATAAGCAGTTTAACTATTAGCCTCATCTTGAAATACGTAATTCGCGTAGAATTATTCAAATTTCAAAGTAGAAAATTGAAAATCGAGGTCCTCTATTTTGCTTCCATAGCGCAAACTCACGTGAACCGGTCATGTCTCAAACTTGGTCTGTCCATTTGATTGGAAATCAACCTCTCGGCCGTCGTCCTTGTACAGTCGTACGCGTAGCATGCGACGCCAACACCACATCTCGAAGGCCCGGTCTCTTTTTTAACTTCTCAGGATCTATTATTTGACTTCATACAGATACAGTAAATAAATGTAAAGAATATTATTAATTCATTATCTTTCAGCAATTTGAAATAAATTCAAATATATCAACAAAAAAAAACATAATGGTACCCTACAATATGCTAAATAATCTAAAGTACGCATCCATTCAAAATGAGGGCTATCTTCTTTTACCTTTCGCTGTGAACTATGATATAATGTTTGTACATATCTATTTATCTGACGACGATTTTCACCAGGAGGCAGTTTTTTAAACTATTAAAAGTATTCTTGTGTGTGAATACCTTTTTACAAATCAAACAAAAAATAATAAGTACTTGACTGCTTAAAAAAAGCATATTGTCCATAGACACGTCGGGTGAATGTCCTAAATTATAGAAGAAGAAGAAGAAATAAATAGCTGAAACAGAAACAAATGGAAGTATGTGATATAGTTGATCGCGTTTAATTAGCAAATACTTCAGTTTATTAGGCAAAATCGGTATGCATTTGATAAATTAAACATTTGGCATTTAAACAGCTACTTAAATTTCCGTATAAAGCCTCCCGTTTTCACTCGATTATGTTCCAAAAAAATGACGTCCGCCTGTGGGAAAAATCTGTTTTTGACATAGTTGTCAGTAAATTTGACCGAGTATTGTGCAAATGTATAATTAATTCTCATTGTTTATCATTCATGAGTTAATTTTATGTTTTATGCCGTTTCAGGTATAATCCTATAATTTAAAAATGTCGAATATGACAATGAATTAATGACCGACGATCTAGTTTCGGCGCCTGTGTAAGACTGGAGCTTTATTGGGCGAAGGAGTGAGAGAAATTAGCAATGATGAAAAGTGCAATACCCAAAAAAGAAGGCAAAATGAGGATTCGAGCTTTCCCGGTAAGTCAATTATATATGAATAATTCCGTCAATGAGGTTAGATCTGATTACTATTGACCTTGGTTTGTTTTCAAATCTCTTCAGTGGACAGTTTTAAACTGCTCTAAAGGAACATTCAGTGAGATACAATAATACATTTTTAAAAACTAGTCCATTCATATTTTTTGTAGGTAATTTCAAATTAATCATTAGATAAGGAAACAATGTATTTTTTCAGTTTTTAAAAAAAAAAAAATTTAATGCAATTTGTTAACTAACAACCCCTAGATAACGAGCGGCGAAATATTTATTCACTATTTACACCAGCGAATTGTAAGAAAATTGTATTCGGTTTAATTTTTATCTGCATTGGTTGATAAAGCAATCAGAGAATAATGTATTTTTAAAAATAACAAAGAGCACGGCTGTATGTTTATTTCAAATCTGGTTGCGCTTTATTTAATATACCAATTTTGAACAATATATTAAATTATTGGTGCTTTCTATTTTATATGTATAATGATTCAAAAAACTCTAAGCTGCAGTTTTATATTTGTTTATAGAGAAGAAGAGTACCTGTCCTGTAAATGATTAAAAACTTGTTTATTTTGTTCTGAATTCAAATTAACATACACTATGTTGGCATTGACTATATTCATTTGGTTACCTAAAAATTGTCGTTTAATATAATTTTACTTTTAATAGTATATTAATATTGTGATATCAGTCTGTAGTCATTTTTATAGTATTTCCAACATACTGTAGTAAATTTATGTGTGCATGTTTTTTGTTGATCACTATGATTCGAAAATTGGTTGTTTGGAACCTTTCTATTACATGACATGGATATAGATTCATTGGTAAATTTTTTTTATGAGTTATTATCTTCACTATACCTTATGTCTAAGTTGAGCACAATTTTCTGTATTAATTTAACTGACATGTGCATTTGGCAATTTTAAAACTGATCCCATTGAAGATACGTTTCCACATCTAGCTCTCATTACTACAAAGACATGCTTTCATGTTGTCGGTGTACATGGAGCTCCATAGAGTTTTGGGGAGCTCTGAAGATTTGCAGTGCGCACTTTTTAAATAATATAATATAGTATTGAAGCTATACAAATTTGTATTTCTTTTTGTGATTTCATTTGGTAATTTCGTCAGTTCTAACATTGACATAAAAATTAGGTGACATATATTATATTTCTGGTTGAGTTAATTTATTTTAAAAATATGTTACTAAAACACGGTAAAATGATTTGTTCACTTTTAATATTTTCTGCTACACATTATATTATGGTAATGGCACATAATATGTAGCAGATAAATTGTATGAAAATGTTTAGTAATTGTATAGCACAAAAAACTTGTAAGTGAGAATAAAGATCAAATTTATAAAAAAAAAAAATTCAAATGTCAATTGCATGTTTTGCAATATACCATTTCATGTGTAGTCAGACGGGATATAATCAGCCTGGCTCAGTTTCCTCAAAGAAAGTACTCCAACCTCACAATTCCTAAATACCTTTTATATTTACTTAAAATTTATTTTATGTCAAATTTTAGATGACTATGGATGAGAAGTATGTGGAGAGTATATGGTCACTTCTTAAAAATGCCATCCAAGAAATCCAGAAAAAAAACAATTCAGGATTATCATTTGAAGAATTGTACCGCAATGCATACACCATGGTGTTACATAAGCACGGAGAAAGGCTATACACTGGCTTGAAGGAAGTTGTCACTCATCATCTGGAGTGCAAAGTAAGAAGTGCATTTTTATAAACATATGATTGCATTAATGGTGATCTCTTATGTATTTCTTTAAGAATAAATATAATTATGTGCAAAATAAACCAAAAATTAGAAGAGAAAATTATGAGACAAGTAAATTGTTTTTTTCTATTAATCCTTTAGTTTGCCCCGAGACACCTCGCGATCAGGGTACCTAGATGTTATCGTCGTGTTTTAATATATATGGGGTACATGATTATGTATTGATAAGGTACTTAGTTTTAAAGGGGTTACTAAAAATTTTAGTTAAATGTTAGGAGTATAGAAACCAATTTTTTGTGACTTAACCCGCCGCTGGTCATACGTTTTTGCTATTGTCATTAGTCACGCCTGAGCAAATAGCTGCCTCTCAGTTCTTTACGTTTTTAAGCTAACATATCAAATATTTTTTCACATTTTTTATCTTTGGTATATTTGTATTTGTTAATCACGGTTCGCCATTTTTATCCAAGAGATGAAGAAAAAAAAGTATTTAAAAAATAAAATAATTACAACAAGAAAGTAAAGAATAAGAAGAAATTACCAAAAAATAAAAATTTCTGCTAAGTTTAAACCCACGTGAAAGACGTCCTTTCTCGATCCTTGGTATAACACAACTAATGTGCAAAACCAAATGTATACAAAAATAGCAAACACGTGTTTGAGCCTGTAATATTGAAAAAAAACAATTCTTGGACCGACCCTCAAGTTAATATGTTTCACACAAAAACTGGGTAGGAGCTGCACCGCCGCGAATTAAAAGAATCATCTATTCTAATATTAAACGTTAATGCAATGGTCAAAGACCAATAAAAATTATATAGATAATAGGAAAAAATGCATTTCTATATGTAAAAACGACTTTTGAACCATTTGTGACATGTTGTTTGAAGAAATTTTGTAGAATTTAATTTTAGCAATTATCTTATTTTTAGGTAAGGGAAGATGTACTACGCTCTCTTCACAATAACTTCCTGCAAACTCTGAATGCTGCTTGGACGGATCATCAGACCAGTATGGTCATGATCCGGGATATCCTCATGTACATGGACAGGGTATATGTACAGCAGAATGAAGTAGATAATGTATATAATCTTGGTCTCATCATTTTTAGAGATCAGGTAAGACCAATTTTTTAACAATTATTGAAATATGGAAAGTTTATTTACACAAATTTCAATAACAAACATGGCATCCTGTCATTTGAAGGAATGTTTCATTAGAAGTCAATACTAACTTGGCAACAAGATAGTGGTGTTTGAGGTGACTTCATTTTTATCTTCTATTATTTATATATGGGTTGTCATCAGTTTATCTAGTTTTGTGCCATATGTCAGTGTGTATCTTAGAAATAAACATGATCCATTTCAATCGCTCCTGTATATTGACAGTGACAAAATACTGCTGAAAAGGGTTCTAGTAAATATTTTCATTAGCAAAGGTACCAGCAGTATACCGCTTAAAACCTTGAAATTAAATTCATTAATGTAATTTTTATTTTTTGATTTAATGGAGAATGAATTAGAAGGCTAACGAGAGTATTCCATATCTAATAAAAAATATCTATTTGTAATAATTTTTGTCATGTCAAAATGGAAGGGCGAATGGATGACTTATTTAATATGTGTAAAACATTCTTGCCTTTTTTGATAAATACACTTTTTGTCTCTTTAATCTATAGTTTATTTTTGGGGATACACCTTGATTCTTCTAGTTCTGTCAGTTGCCAATTTATGAAGTACTAATTTATTGACAGGTGGTGCGTTATGGTTGCATCAGAGATCACTTACGACAGACACTCCTGGAGCAGGTCGCCCGCGAGAGAAGGGGTGAGGTAGCAGACCGTCTGGCTGTGAGAGCCGCATGTCAGATGCTACTAGTCCTCGGCATCAACTCTCGGCAAGTGTATGAAGAAGATTTCGAGAAGCCATTTCTACATCAGTCAGCTGAGTTTTATAGGGTAATGATGCAATAAATTATTGTAATAAAATACTATTGATAAATATATTTTTTATATTAAAATAAATACAAATTAAGTGTGTCAATTAAAAAGATATCCATATAAAATCAATTTATCAAAAAAATATTTTTTTGTTGCTGGGATACCGTTAATCATAATCGTATCAATAAAAGAGCGGAATATTGAATGATTCATTATCGTATACTCAATTATTATATTATATTTTTAAATTATCGATGTCATAGGTGACTTTTAAAACAAATATGAAGAGTGCCATTTTTAACTATTTACTGTTTTTACCATCCGTTTTTGGATGGAGAAATTAATTTACTATTAAATGTACTTTCGATGAATAAATATTTTTTTACCAACGATCGAACAACCCGGTTTTGCAATATTTTTCACTATGTTAATTAGTTGTCTTTTGTTTACACGCACTGCAAAGGTGTTTAATGGGATTTATTACGGTAAATAGATGGAGTCACAGAAGTTCTTAGCAGAGAATAGTGCGGCAGTGTACATTGCGCGTGTGGAGGCTCGCATCGCAGAAGAAGGCGAGCGCGCAAGACATTACCTCGATGATACCACGGAACCCAGGGTCGTGGCTGTGCTGGAGCAGGAACTTATCAAACATCACATGAAGACTATAGTTGAGGTAAGAACATATGTATATTATCGATTGCTGTTATGTTGTCTTTCTTCAAAATTTAATCGAAATTTTCTAATTATGTGATGTAAAAATATGTTTTGAGCTGATTTATGCCGTAATGGACTCAGATTTATTTTAAGTTACCAATTACCGAGATTTTCTAATTAATAAAAATTACTTCAGTATAAAATTTAACATTTGAATGGGAACTGCTTGAAGAATTTAGAATTAACGAGGTTGTTCTCTTGTTAATTTTAACTCTGAGGAACAGGAGGCCAGGAACAAAATAAAATTGCATATGTACATTTAGAGGCCGGATAAAGGTCTCCAATAGGTGTCGCTATTTAAACCAAAAATAAAAATACAAGATGTGTTGATAATAAATAAATTATGTCAGGACGGATATATTTGGTTCTTGCCATTCTTGATGGAAAGTTTTTTGCCATGGATATATACGGCGCTGAGCCATAGAAGGTTTAAATTCTATTTTTGTTTGCTCACTAATCTTTTATTTCTCATGAACTTAGTATAGTGTACCTTCAATATTTGTCTTTTTTGATATTCATTCTGTTTTTTCATCAAATTTTTGTTTGATATTTGCCCGAAAAGACGATATTCGTCCCACCTGCCACGTGAGTCAGTCAGTCTCGGAACTGACTCGAAATTTCATCAGATGAGGAAAATGAAGATGATAGCTCGGTTTCAACTGTTGAAATTAAGGATGACTGATCACTTTGACAAAAATGCAGAATTTTGTCGAGAAATGACACCCAAACATCGCTGTAATTAATCAGCGAATCAATAAATCTCTCAACGATAAAGCATTAATAAGTAGTGGTTAATACGTAATTAAAATGTACTTGCGATGATTTTCGAGTGAAATTTTTTTTTGTTAAAGTATAGGCAAAATTCGGGGCTGAGAACGAATTAAACCATCAGACCCCATGAAAGGAGAACTAACAGTTAATATGCAGAGTGCATGAACTAGCTTGTACGGCTGAGGCCTAATGTATTGAAATTACTTTTTAGATGGAGAACAGTGGTGTTGTGCACATGTTGCGTAACACAAAGACAGCAGAGCTGTGCTGCATGTACCGGCTGCTAGGGAGGGTGGCGGGGGGGCTCCGTGCTGTGAGCGAGGCCGTCAGCGCTCACCTAAGGGAGAGAGGCCGAGCTCTTGTGCAGGACCACCAGGAAGCTATCAATGCCATCACCTATGTACAGGTAACAATAAATATGTATAATTAATTAGTTGTAAAGACATTGTTCAAAATCATTACATATGATATAACATAATTTCTATTCTTAATCAATGCTTTTATTTGCCATTCTACTGATTCCCCCCATTTTTGCCAATTTTATTTACAGAATTTGCTGGACCTGAAGGACAGATTTGACCACTTCCTCCACAACTCTTTTAATAATGACAAAATTTTCAAACACATGATAGCCTCAGACTTTGAATATTTCCTAAACTTGAATCAAAAGTCACCAGAATATTTGTCACTTTTCATTGATGATAAATTAAAGAAGGGTGTTAAAGGGGTAAGTAAATATATATTTTTATATACGTACATAAGTAATAGAATATAGCTAAGTTATAGAACTTTTAATAATATATAATAACCTTTGTATTTTGGTGTTACAGATGAGTGAGCAAGAAATAGAAGCTGTGTTAGACAAGACGATGGTGTTGTTCCGTTTTTTGCAGGAGAAGGATGTGTTTGAGAGATATTACAAGCAGCATCTTGCCAAGAGGCTTCTCCTTAACAAGTCTGTCTCTGATGACAGCGAAAAGAACATGATCTCTAAGTTAAAGGTTATTTTTTATTATTTTCCTTCATTAGCAATACACAAATACTAAAAAAGCCCTCTAATATTAATTATTATTAATAAATAATTATTTTTAAATATAAATATTTAAATTAACTTAAGTTCTCTTATACAATATGGTTCGTATTTTTGTACTAAAAATATCTTATATTATATCAATTTGTACTTCTACAAATTATTATTCGTAGACGTTACATACCACGGGATTAATATATATTTTTAAATTTCCCGTGCAGTTGGAAAGTGTCTCGCTTAGTAAAATAAAAGAGGAACTGTCCTCTTCCCTGCCAACTCTCTGAAGCTCCCGCTATCCTTTACCGTCCTGCAAAATCCTTTCTTGTGTCAGTTCAGTAAGTTCCATTTCCACCATTGTTACGTTTGTTTATTTGCAAATTGTTATCAAGACAATGAAATGATAAAATATTGAGCAAAAGAGAATTTTGCAGAGTCAAGTGATAAATTAACAATTAACTGTATAATTTATAACCAGTGAGGCCACATCAACCCCACCTGACACTTAAGCCAATTGACAATCATTATTTTTGTATTACATTATGATTTTTTACAAAGTAGGTGGGTGCATGTTAGATCAGTGACAAATATGGGTTAAATGCGGATAAGCGTTGAAAATAATTTATTTTGATTCATGCAGCAAAAACATTGACATAAATTCATTCACAGAATACATGGGAAAAGTTATTTATATAGGAGTCGATTTATGAATATTTTAAATATTATCTTTAGCAAATATTTTTTTGTAGCTGTTTTAGCTTTATTATTCTGATAATTTAATATCTATATACAGTAAAGTCCTGTTAATTCAAAGTTGAGGGAAGTTGATTCAAAGTTGAAGGGATTTGATCAAGAAAAAAGTTTGAATATCGACTAACGATAATGAAAATAAAATCATTAAAAATTTGATTTCTTTTTAATATGCTAACTTTTTTCATTACAACTCGAAGTAATTATGTATCTGTAATGTGTATCCACACATTTAAAAATAACTAAACAAGTTGCCAAAAGACAGCGCAAACAAATCAATAAAAGTATAAAATCACAGTAACGTGAATTAAATAAAATAATTTTGGTATTTTCACTTAAGTTACATGGAATGTTTTCACTTATATAGTCCCTTCACAGTCATGATTACTGCACAAATTTAAATAAATAACATTAAAAAAAAAGGTTTTAATGGATTTTCTTTTTGCCCCATTTTTAATAATGACATAATCCACAAACTTGTCAAAAATATTGTCATTCTCTGTTGTATCCGCAAAGCCAACAATAAAAGTTTCCAGTGTTTTTAAAACTTTGGTAGTCGCGGCGTGATTTCGCATTTGTTTGTGACATCTTGTTCTTTATTTTCTTCACTCTCCGCTTCCTTATTCCTTTTCTCTTCGTGACAGTTCTCACTTGTCAACGTTGAAGTTCTGTCTTGTCATGTTTAATATTATTGACATCATTATGGAGTCCGGTATTTTTCTGCTTATTTGGTTTTGGTTAATATTTTTTGTCAATCTCTTATATTAATTCATTTTTTTAGAAACTGAGTTTTGTATGGTGCTATTTTCGAGAATACAAAATTATCAGTCGGAATCACAAAAATGTTTTCATTTAAATTTAATGAAATACGAAAAAGTCTGATTCGTATTATGCGGAACCCCGTTAATAAGAAATTAGAGAAACAAAAAAAAAAATGTAAATTTCGTGATGCGATCGTGCAATAATCGCAAGTCATGAAAAAAGCTGCCAATTTCGTGAAAAGCATACATATTTTGACATATTTCACAAAATCATCTGGAAGACATAATATGTATCTATTATACTAATACAAAATCCCAATGTAATTTTAGACTACAGTAAAACCGCGATATAACGAAATCCAAGGGACCAAAAAATAAAAATTCGTAATAACGAATTCCCACATATAACGAAATAAATTTAAAAAATCCTACTATATGTTACGCGCCGTCGCAAAAAAATGTTGCGCGGCTTCAAAAAAGAGCGCAAATTCTGTAAACAAAGGAGGAAGAAGGCCATAGGGAACTGAATACCTACATATTTTTAGTAGTTTTGTTATTAAAACAGATAAGCAAATGGATAATCAAAGGAATTAAATTAAGAACAGAACCTATTCAACACCAATTGGAAGATATTTTTGTAAATTCGAGAATATTGCAAACACAAAACAATATTTTAATTGTGTTTAAATGTAGAGCCGCTTCAAACATAGTTTTGGGCATGAAACATAAAAAATAATTCAAAAATAAAAATTTGACAGTTGAATCGCGGCATTTTTATGAAATGAGTCGTATATAAATTACGAAGGTACTTACCGGTAACGGCGGCAACCACTTCAAAATATAATCGTTAACATTATTTGTGCGATGGTTAAAGTTTTGCGGGAATTATCACGTACTGAAGCCATTTTAAGGATTCACAAAATATTAGGAAATGTACTTTAAATAATAAATTACGCTACACTAGTATGTATACGCAGATTTCAGTAAACACACGAAAACAATAGTTAATAGAAACACAAAATGCCGTACAAAAATAGTCCATAAAATATTTTAACGAATTATTTATATTATTGACGAGTTCACACGAAAATGAATTTATGTAAATATTCAGTTCGGTCATGCAATAATTGCGTTAAAAGCGGAACAAACTTAACTCTACAGACGTTACACTGAGACTGACATTCCCAATAAGTACATACTGCAACATTCGGGGGTTCCTGTTAATTTTTGTATTTTACACATAGATAAGATTTTACAGCTGTTTGGGTCTGGGATTGCAATACATATTAGAGGCGTATGCGTACGTAAAACGTGTCCAAGTGAACGCCGCAAGAATTATGTCAAATGGTTTTATGGGCCTACTATGAACCCAAGAAGAAGTTTGAATTGTTTTACTACCTTGTCGGCAGACCGCCGCGAACCGCCGAAAAGGCCATAAACCGTTCGCATACGGCAGATGCAGCGGCGCGGCTTTGTAAGTGCGAAATAATATTGTCAACCTTTAATATTTTTTTATTTCGTTATAAATTTACGTAAATGTATTGGCATTTTTTCGTACGGGACAAAAATGATTTTGTTATAAATATTAACGGGATTTCGTTATATAAATGCAATTTTGTATGAAAAATTGGTTTTAGGGACTAAATTTCAATTTTTTTTTCGATATACGTCATTTTTCGCTATATCGGGTTTCGTTATATCGCGGTTTTACTGTAATTAGTTTAAATAATATATCTATTTCTAGTAATAAGTAAAGATCCTTCCTTCAAATGTTCCCAGGAAATTAAACAATCACACTGTACCTAATAATATAACACTAAACTAAAATTAATATTTTTAATTGTCACTTATGTTTCGGCTTGAAAAAATCATATATTTTTCCTTGTCTCATTTATTGAAACTTCCACAATACAAATTTTGCCGCTGCATCAAATGAGCGCATGTGTCTCAGGATCACTGGAAAAATTTCACGTGAAATAATAAGATAAGTTAACAATAATGTCATTTAAGGAAAATTAAGATTATTAACACAATACAGTTATTAGAAATATAATCGTTCATAAACGCGTGAAATACATAGTACGTAAAGTAAAAAAAAAAACATTTTAACAACAGAGTTATTATTAAAAAGAATCGAAAAGGGAATTAGAAGAGGCGAAAAACAAACGCGTCCATGCGAAAGCAATTAGTGCAAATAATATATTTCTATTCTATGGCGTAAACTACCTGCTCAAGTCGATGCAGCCGACTGAAGAAAGCATGCATGGAATTCCCCAATTTTGGGATCGCAACATAATATATACATAAAGGAAGTTCCACACAAAGTAGGCTCAGATGCGCGTTGTGTCGTCAGGTTTCGTGAAATACGTAAAGAACGTTGCAAAATTTTTTATAACTTACTCAAACTTTTCGATTTATGTGACGTAAAAATGATGCAATGATGCGAGGGCCTGAAAATTATTTCGTACTACATGTTAACGGGGTTTTCGCGTTAAAGAGGTTGATAAATATGAAACTGATAGTTTGGGTCTTGAAGAGTTTGAAAATTTCGAATTATAATAAATTATAATTGTAAAATTCTCTGGTGACTTCAATATATTTAATTTTATTATTCAAAAATTTCTTTTGATTTTTATGTACATTATTTTCTTGCAGACTGAATGTGGTTGTCAATTTACATCAAAATTGGAAGGAATGTTTAAAGATATGACCGTTTCCAATACGATAATGGAAGAATTTAAAGAATTTGTCGCCACATCGGAGGTGAGTACCGAATGAAACCTAAGAGATAAAATGATAATGTGTATATCTTCCGTTAAGTGTACCCATTGGACATATTACTTTTGATACATTTAATCGCGTGATGTAATTTTAAAAAAAATAATGAATTGTATATTTTAAGATTTCAACATGATGAATTATGTAATATTTTGTGACAGACGAACCTCCACGGTGTAGATTTGTCGGTGCGCGTTCTAACAACGGGGTTCTGGCCAACACAATCGGCCACTCCAAACTGCACCATTCCCGCTGCACCCAGAAATGCGTTTGATGCCTTCCGCAGGTGACTATTTTATTAGACTTTTATATCTATAAATTGCTTCTATAAAGACACTGTGTGCTGGGCATATTTTTAATGGCAATTGTAATTATTGTATTTTGGTAAGAACAGCTATAAAATGTCTGCTAAAACAATTTTTTTTTTACTTTTTCTCCAATTTAGTGATTCTTGTGATTATTAACGATATTAAATTTCTAGATTGATGTATAGTGGATCCTGGATTTTACATTTTATCCTATAATTTACATTACAATTTGCTGGTCCTGGTCCTGTTTCAGTTCCATACAATCCACTACTAACTTCAATTATATATTATTCTTCAGATGCATTCTCTATCTCCATTACAGTAAAATCCTGTTAATCGTCACAAATTGGTTACACCAAATATCGTTGATTACCATCCAATATGTGTACGTAATTTATTCAAATTTTTATACGGTTTGCAGAATGGTTTTCTGCTAGTGCATTCTAAACATTACGAACATACGTCATCTGTCATTTGCACCACGTCACATTTGACAGTGTGACAATAGATAAGACATATGCTCGATATACTTGCCAGTCATAAAAATTTGTATGATTTTGCTAATGTATGTTTTTTCTTACTCGTAATAAAAGCAATATACACTTCATTTTTCTTACTGGCAATGATACTTACATGTACGGATCCATTAACATATCCAGATCATAGATAAAAGATGAGGGAGTATAATATTTTTATGGATTCAAGGTCTCTTTGCTACTTTAGCATTGGGTGCCATAGTAGGGTTGAAATTAACTTAACAGTAACATATGTCAAGTCAACACGCTTGTGTAATGCAGGCTGAGTGCATAACCTTAAAATTAGTGTGCGCACGCACATTGTGTAGAATATCGGCACTGGTGTCGATTGATTAAATCATCGAAGTCGAATAGCAAGATATGACATATGGGAGCGTTGATTGATTGAATCGTCGATTAATGGAGTGTTGAATAATGAGGTATGACTGTATCATTGAAATTTTATGTTTATGTGTTCAAACTCAAAACAGGATTCCGTGTACAAAAATATTTAAAAGTGATTTAAAATGAAATTCAATAATTTATAATTTTTTTATTACAACAATTTCTCTATTTTTCCAGATTCTACTTAGCCAAACACTCGGGTCGACAGTTATCTCTCCAGCCGCAGCTGGGTAATGCCGATTTGAATGCCGTGTTCCGCGGCCCTATCGCTCCCGCTGCAGTAGTGGCCGGAGTGGTATCGGGGGCGGCCGTGGTCGGAGTGGCCGGCCCTTCAAGCACCAGTGGAGCCGTGATCCCGGCGGGAGGGGCAGTGCTTCCCTTACCCGCACAAAGGAAGCACATAATTCAGGTGTCCACTTTCCAGATGTGCGTGCTGTTACTCTTCAATAACAGGGACAGGCTAACATATGAGGTTAGTATGACACAGTGAGGAGAAAGTGGGTTAAATTCCATTGGCCTAAAATTTGATTCAATACAGCTTAAAAATATATTTTTTGAAATATACTTGTATTAAAAAAAAGTGGTCACGACATATAGATGTAATATTATATTCTGTGACATAATAAATAACGGGTCAGTAAAAAGGTAACGAAAATATGGTGCGCGTGATATTATTTCAGGAGATACAGAGTGAGACAGATATACCAGAGAAGGAATTAGTGCGAGCGCTACAGTCGCTAGCACTGGGCAAGCCGGCACAGAGAGTGTTACTGAAACATCCCAAGACAAAGGAAATCGAGCCGGTGCACGTGTTCTATGTCAATGATGCCTTCACCTCCAAATTACATAGGTACCAGCACTTCAGCTTTTAAATTAATGTAACTGCCAGTTGTTCAAAAGTTATATTGGATTTCAATTATGCAATTTGCAAAGTATCATAGTATTTATAATATTGTGCCAAAAACGCATGTATTTCTTATGATGTTGTACACAGCCAAGATCAAACTGCATTATTTAACCCATTGATCACGTTCATAAATATGCAAGATATCTTCCACACGCGGCACCCTTTGGCGGCATTATAATTTACGACCTTAAACTACGATAATGCTCTAAATTTATGATTTATTTTTAAGAAATCGATAGCAAAGGTTCTCAAGTATCCTCATGAACATAAACAAATACAGAAATCAGAATCATAATTACAAAATGACGTAAACAAAATTATCCATGATATTCATACATACATATTTTAGTTATAATATGAAGTGATATTGTATTTATTCACAAAATAATTTGCAAATTCCTTAAACTTGACAGTATTTCACTGATTTTAAGGGAAAACAATGTTTTCTTGAACAAAGTAAACATTTTATGTACGTTATTTTGTATGCAAGTAGCAATTGAATATTTTGTTTATATATAACACCATTGTCTTTTAAACACTAGCTGTTTGTTTCATAATTATGTAGTAAATATGAAACAATCAGCTCGCAAAATGACAATGTGGTGTTTTAAATCAATAATATTAAATCATCTAAATATATGTAGGTAATTTGACTGATTTCAAAACATATTCATAATTATACAGATTAAATGTATCAATTAGAAAGATATACAGATAAAATAATTGAGCGATACTGGATGATACAAAGACTTTTATTATTTTGTGTTTGTTTATAAGATGGTTAATTATCCTTGATAATTATCTACAGATATCAGTAGGATAAAGATTCCAAATAATTTTGGTACGATTTTCATCGCTCCTCAGTGCGTATGTATGCACTAGCGGCGGGTGTAATATGGCTACTCATATATTAGTCACCCACGCTGTGGGCATGCAAGGCACAACTCATATATGAGTCTCCCGCGGCCGATGAATTAAAAATGGGCTATCAAATAAAAAGAATATAAAAAAATAATTAAATGTATCAAGTAGAAAGATATTATCAATTTATCGACAAAATATTTTGGTTGCCACTGATAAATTGATTATATCTTTCTAATTGATACATTTAATTTGTATTAAAAATTGCAACTTTATAATAATGTGTTTTTCTTAAAAAATAAAAAGAGAAAAGGAATATAATCTGTTACCAGGGGACACGTCGCCAGAGCGCTAAGTTGGGTTGTTAAAATGATTTTAAGAATATGTCTGATTGGGTATTTCTTTGTGTAAATTATTTAAGTTACATTGTACTGTGGTAGACCATTTTTATTTTTTTAATACAACATTGAGAATTAGGTTGTACCGAAATACTGGTGTTGGCCGCACAGCATTTTTTAATTAGCAAAATCGGCATGGAAACTCAGGTTGTGTCAGCGCGGTATTCACCATTGACTGAAGTGACCACTACTTAGCAAAAGCAATATCTATTTAATATTTAAATCTGCTAGTAATAATATCTACAATAAGTCAACTCTGGTCAATTGTGGGAACTCGTTGACTCAAAGGGAAAAACAAAGTGCTCTGAACAAAATCGCATAATGGGCTGTGTGTGTATTAGTAACACATCACAGAAATGCTTCTTATTGCTTATTTGTTTACATTAATATTTTTTTATAGATTTAACTATTAAAATTAAATTAATTCTCTATACTTTGTCTGAAATCTACTCATGGTTTATTATTACTGTGTGTGTAATTATACTTTTACTGTATAATAGAGTAAAGATCCAAACGGTAGCTGCAAAGGGTGAATCAGAACCAGAACGGCGGGAGACGCGCAGTAAGGTAGATGAAGACAGGAAACACGAAATAGAGGCAGCCATTGTGCGAATCATGAAGGCTCGTAAGAAGATGACTGTGAGTACTACATATTTTTTATTTTCTTTCAATTACTCTTCATTTAATAAAGTGTGTCTGGAGAGTTATAGATTTTATTGATGTAAGAAGGAGCGGGATTTTATTACAATTTGTTCTTTTACCAGTAGAATGGGGATAAGTGGATTACTCATACCGTTTTCCACATGGATCTTGTGATAATGGTACAGTAAAACCGCGATATAACGAAACCCGATATAGCGAAAAATGACGTATATCGAAAAAAAAATCGAAATTTAGTCCCTAAAACCATTTTTCATACAAAAATGCATTTATATAACGAAATCCCGTTAATATTTATAACAAAATCATTTTTGTCCCGTACGAAAAAATGCCAATACATTTACGTAAATTTATAACGAAATAAAAAAATGTTAAAAGATGAAAATATTATTTCGCACTTACAAAGCCGCGCCGCTGCATCTGCCGTATGCGAACGGTTTAATGCCCTTTTCGGCGGTGCGCGGCGGTCTGCCGACAAGGTAGTAAAACAATTCAAACTTCTTCTTGGGTTCATAGTATCATATTTTGAAGTGGTTGCCGCCGTTACCGGTAAGTACCTTCGTAATTTATATACGACTCATTTTATAAAAATGCCGCGATTCAACTGTCAAATTTTTATTTTTGAATTATTTTTTGTTTCATGCCCAAAACTATGTTTGAAGCGGCTCTACATTTAAACACAATTAAAATATTGTTTTGTGTTTGCAATATTCTGGAATTTACAAAAATATCTTCCAATTGGTGTTGAATATATTCTGTTCTTAATTTAATTCCTTTGATTATCCATTTGCTTATCTGTTTTAATAACAAAACTACTAAAAATATGTAGGTATTCAGTTTCCTATGGCCTTCTTCCTCCTTTGTTTGCAGAATTTGCGATCTTTTTTGAAGCCGCGCAACATTTTTTTGCGACGCCGCGTAACATATAGTAGAATTTTTTAAATTTATTTCGTTATATGTGGGAATTCGTTATTACGAATTTTTATTTTTTGGACCCTTGGATTTCGTTATATCGCGGTTTTACTGTATCATATTTCTGGGCACCGCGCAATTGATCACAACTTTTATATCATGAATGATGTTTGAGCTGTGCATAATGTGCCTTTGTCTATTTGGGAATACACAACATCACTTGATGTTCATTTTTCAAATTGTTCAACATGGTTTTAAGAAACCAAATAATTATGAATATTATGGTACATATTTGGATGTTTTTTGATAAAGTGGTTTAATGATGGTTTTATTTTTACTTTCCAGCACAACGTTTTAGTAACCGAGGTCACCGAGCAGCTGAAGAGTCGTTTCCTTCCCTCTCCGGTGATTATCAAGAAGAGAATCGAGGGGCTGATTGAGAGGGAGTACCTCGCCCGCACGCCGGATGACCGCAAGCTCTACACATATGTTGCATAGGTACTTTGGGAACTTAATCATTTTGTAACCAATGTACAGTTTGTATGTATTTTTCACTTCTGAAGTGTCAACATGATTCAATTTTGTCTCTGCATTTGAAAACAATTTATTTTACATGTCATACCAATCGTGCTCTATAACCGATATGATATGCTCAGTAGCAGAATGCGTACCTGCTTTTAAATCCAGATGTGGATTGCAGCTAGTTCAAATTGCTTACAGATAAGCACATGAATGACAAGTCAGATACTTAGTAGTAGAATAAGTAAAAGAAATTGTTAAATTTGGTTTTTCGCTTCCATTGAAGAGAATGAATGGTATGTTTTCAAGTGCAGAAGAACTGAGACTATGACCCAGTGAACATATGAACCACAAGTAAGTAAAGGTTGCTCACCACCGAGTGTTTTTGTACTTTTAGGTCTAACTCGGTGCATCAAGAGCTGACAACTTTTATTGTGTGGTTTTAGTGAGGACGAGCTATATAGAATAATTTTTTAAATATATTATTATTCAAGAGCAATATGATGTAAAGGTATGTTAGTTGTGAGATAGCAAATCCTAAATTGCCTGTTACATTAATGGAGCATTATAAATATAGAATTACATATTTCCAGATCTTATATTGTGCGGGGACTTGTTTTATTTATTGACTTGCTTCTAAACGTATTTTAAAAATCTTATAATAAATATTTTTTTAAACATTAGTGTTTATTTTAATTTTTAATATTCCCTTTTATTAGCTCCGAATCGTGCCACAGTGAAATTATTATTCATTCTCTTGCGTAGGGTCGACACCAAAATATTAAAGTTTTCAACGAACCTTCGATTTAGAAGATTATTTAATGGGGTGTCATCAGGCTCTGCACTTCAGAAGTTTTCTAGTTTTTTAATCACAATTATGACCTTTTTATACATTTAAATTTTGTAATACAAAAAACATCTCGTTCATTTTACTCATCTTTACAAAAATAAAAATAGCCCTTGTTGGATATGTTGGCTTCCGCTTGTCAACTGTTTTCTTCTATTTAGCACTCTTTAGATCTCTTATAATTCAACAAAATAAATGTTTCCAAAATACGATTGCACATTTTTTTAACATTCATTATTGCGCAAATGTCAATACACTGGGTAAGTTGTTAGCGGAAAATGATACCTGTGAGTGTTTTAGAATTTTAAGAAAGAATTGGGAAGAGCAGTGAACATAGTACAATTATTATTGGTGCTACGCAAACACCAGCACTGTGGACAAATGTGTTGTTTAAATATCAAAATTAATCATAGTATTAAATCATGCAAAGTTCGCAAACATAGGAAGACATGGTTCCCAATCAGTTTATTTTAGAAGCAAACAAAACTTAAATAGAGCAGAGTATACTCGGACATACTGGAATTAAAAGATTCCAAATCGTTACCTTGTATATTCTGTTTACTCTAATTCCTTGACTGGTCTATTATGTGGACATCATAAATAAGCAAGCGCACCATTGCAACGGATATTCTTGAAATACTTGCATTACTCTGTGCGAATAAATTAAATTATTTAGGAAAAAACACAAGACATTAAATACAAGATATTTTTTTGAATACGAGTCTGTGAATAAATGTGTATTTATATTTACCAAATTAAAACATTAAAATTATTATTTAGTGAAAGATGATGTTTCATAATTGTTAGTGCCATCGGAATGATGGTGGGAAAACTGTTATGATAACTAACAGCATCTCAACCCATGATAAAAACATGGACATAGGTTTACCGCAAATAAAAATCGAAAATAAGCCATCAAAATTCAACCTGTGCAAAAGATTTAGCCGTTTCATTATTACATACTGTCTTATTAATCATTTTAACACATAATGAATATAACACTTTGTGAAATATGTGAAATGTCAAAGGAAATTGATTGAAAAATGAAAATGGTGCAATTAGCAAGTAAGGAGTAGGAGTACCGATAGTAGAAGAAATAACAATTCATGCTTGTGTGTTAATCGCAACACGTATAACAGATGAATACTCGTCGATGTTGATTTCACAACAAATTTAATCTGGGAGATTTTTTCAAAATAATATTTTTATTTTATTGTTATTAATGACTCTAATAGATAGTCATACAAATACATTAAAGTACAACGTGAAGTAGAAATGTTTATTTTAAAACTGAAAACATAATATTTGTGGTGGAAATTACCACAGCCTAACCACATTGGATCATTTTCAAATCTTTTAATCCATCACTTATTTTGAGGCGAAAAATGTATATTATAGTTAATTTTCAGGTTGGATACCTTTTTGCCTCCGAAACAGTTTTATAAATCTATTATTAATTTTAACCACTTTAAATAAATAATAATCTGAGTGAAAAATGTTGTTAAATTTGAATCAATTAAAAATATCTATATAGGTGTGATTTCTGGCCCATGATACATATTTTAAATATTGTAATTTCAATAATTTTATAATTCTTGAGATTTTCACTGTTTAATAACTTTTGCATTATATTGTTATATTTTTATACATTACATTGTCATTTCTATTCCATATTATTAAATTGTGTGAAATCAATAACAGACCCGGCCCATTGACATTAATTTAAAAATAACAAAATATTTCTAAACTATAAAAAATACGTCGCATTAGAATTATTAATCAAATAATAAGTATGAAAATGAAAACTACAAAAGGTTATCTTCGCATATTGATTTGATAATTCACTTTACCTATAATTAGATTTTCGGAAATGGATTATCTGAAGATCATTTTTTAAATTGTAAGACAAGGGGCGTGCGCATGAATGACATTTTGCTCTTGACTTTTGACTTGGTACTAATTCTGTAGTCTACATTAGTTTCAAGAGCAAAATTTGATCCATGTAATGGGTATCTAATATATGTAGAATTTGTTCTATCTGTTTGATGTTATTTTTACTAAAAAATCTACAGCAATTGTAATGTGCTATGAATATTATTGAAGAAATTTGCAATTGTTATTTTGTTTGGTAAGTAATAAACACGTTAATGAAACTATTTCCAGAGTGGTGTGCGGAGTGCTGCGTCGGCTCTGGGAGGTCACTCCAGCCTTTTCACCAGAATCTCGTTGCGTGCATTATCACATGTGACAAACTAAACTATTCATTTAAAATATACTACTTATTTATTTAAGTTGTTTAGAATTGTAACCCTTTAGTTGTAACTTCTTTGCATTCAACCCCAATTCCTGTATATTTTCTAGTTTTATCAATGTTACATATTGGTCTGAATAAAATGGGCCATTCACGAGTTTGGTTTGATATTATTCTATTTGATTGCATCAAAAAAATAAAGATTTTTTAAATGTAATTATTATTGAATTGATACACTCATAAACGGGTTGAAAATATTCTAGCATCATTTATTTGGACCAATATGATAGAATGGATAATCTAACAATATAGACTGATGCAATAAATACCATAAGTTCACTTAGAACTATGGTTGTTGGATGAGATATATGATTTATTTTTAATTAAATTAAATAGTACTTTTATAATAAAATGACTATTCTTTACATTAGCAATCTGTGAATTTGCATACATAGATTTAATGGGAATTAATAAAATGATCAATAATAATTTATCATCGTCACACATGCCAAGCAAATTACTATAAAATAAAACTGTTTTTGCAATAATTAATATTATTTTTACTGAAATTAATTTAGAGAGTAATGGTATATTTTAAATTGATATAGTTAAAGTTATATGGTTGGCAAATTACTAAAACTCTTTAAAATTAATTATCTATTGAAGCAGACATAAGAGATGTCTGTGACCGCGTTGATTTGCGCAAACTGAAATCCATCTGCCAATTTCCATTTTTGTACAGAAACGAGTGGATGTTAATCGGTTGTAGCTTCATATTTTGATAGATTTCTCAATTGATAAAAATGAAAAAAATATTTCATTTGTGCAATTACTATTTTTGACTTCCAGTTCATAAAAAAAAAAAGTTAGTCACACAGAATAACGTAATGCCTAAATAATTTCATTCATAATTTGCAGATTCTTTATAAAAATTGAGCAGTGGGGCATTGATATTGTGATTGAAAGTGCAGAGTGATAATTAAATCATTATTGCGGTAGAGTCAAATGCCACCGTCAACCACACCAGATGCAAATATCTACTTTTATGTACATAAAATATATTGGATAATTTTATTTCGTAATTACTTATTTAAATTCTTCAGTATATTATTTAGAGCCACTCGGTAGATGAAACATGGGTGTATATTAAAAGCTTCTAAATAAAATTGTTATATATTTTCTTAAAATTTAAATAAATTAAAAAATTGTACTCAAATGAAATATTTTGCCAGATAAGAAGCTTCTTCAGATAAAAAATACGAATGTAACAAACTGAAACCACGTAACATGGAGACACAAGCCAAATACTGAAGACAAAAAATGTGGATACGGAGGTACGACCAGAGCATTGAATTCAGAATTCATCATTTGTATATAGTCATCTTGTTGATTCACCATTGCGGAGATTTACTGTTTGTTTCCATATGTATGCCTATAAGATTTATTAAAAAAATTCATATAATTTGTGTACGTTTTGTTATATAAATGAAGCCTTTTAATAAAACTTGTCAACCTTTTTGTGAGATTGCAATGTTAAATTGTATTTATAATTCATTCTGCATGACCTAATCCAAAACAGGACTCGATGCGTAAGTGGTGCGGATATTTTAGTTTCAAAAGCGACTTATGAATGTGATGTAAACATGTATTACACATTTGTCTTTATAATAAAACATAGTACATATAACAAGTTTTTCATGTGTCTTTTATTTGTTCCTTTCGTCAAGTCCGATGAGCACACCCAGTTGAAGTAAGATCCCAAATGGCAAAACATGCTTAACTCCTTGACCGCCCACGTCGCAAGTTCCTGACAGAGAAAGAGATAGAATGAGAACTGTCAGAATTTATGTTGGCTATTGTGAGTACAGCGAATAATCATGTGACGTTCTGCAGTGTCTATTTCTCATGACAAATGACCATCAAATAATGCATGATATCACCGGTGCCACGGATCGGATCTTTAACCAAATTATTATTTCCAGTAGTGATATCGTACGGCACCCCATAGAAATCAATTGAGTGAAAATCATCATTTTTCCTCCATACAAAATTGACAGTTGGCACATACTTTTGCGTTGCCAGATCGCTATTTTATTAAAATTGAAAATTTAACACGTCTGATATTTTTACAGTTATCGAATTTTTGAAAACTTTTTTGATTTTATTTTTACTTTACAAAATGGCGGAAGGGTGACTTATTTCGTTAGTGGAGACTGCCGACTTTTTAGACATTCCCAATATGCTCATTACTACCGTAGAGTCCGATGATGAGAAGGACGCAATAAGTTGGAAAGTATCTGGAACGTTCCAACTTGAGTAAATTGTCAGCTAGATTTTGATGTACGTTTGCGATATTTTTCATTTTTGTTGCCAAGTAATTCAAGTGAATAAGATAATATACAAGTGTTTTACTATAAATACAGTGAGTGTGCCGTTAGGCAGCATTGGCCATTGCCGCCGCCATCGGCGTCATTTTATGCGTGTTAGTGCGATATGTAATGTATAAAATTCGTAAAAGCTAAGTTGTGGATTTTGAATTTTGGTGATATGGTGCTGTTTCACCTATGATTTTTCTGGGCAGCTAACAGGTTAACATAAGTATCATTTCTTATAATTATTCAAAGTAAAACAAAATCTTAAATTTGTATTTAGTATGAAAAAAATAAGTTCAATAAAAATAAAGTTTTTGTAAAAATATATTTTATTTACAATTCTTTTAGTGTCGTAAAACTTTAGATACTGATAACAAATTCTTAAGCTTTATTACAATAACAACAGATCCTATTATTAAACATGTTTACATAAATTATTATTGTATTTACCAAATTAACATTACAAAATAAGGTATGTATATGCAGTGGTGCAGTGTTAAATAAAGTACTAGGGTGGTATTTGACTTCGAATCCATCCCTCTTCCCTCTTTTTTTTTCATTATTAAGAAATGATTTTTAGCCAGCAATATGTTAGTTTTTGTAAATGTTAAAATCATGCATATGTCAAAAAAATTATCGAGCTATAACTTGTAAATTTAGGGACTGTTTATTTAAGTTGAGTTCATGTATTTAATCTGTCTTCAAGTGCATGCGGTAAATGGTTGAAAGGATCGGATACCGCCATGCGCCCGGATGATTAAATCCTTAATATAAAAAATCTATACATTTACTCGTAATGATTTACACGTTTTGTGAAATGCTCCGGTCCTATATCTTTTTTTTGCATTCTTGTAATATTGCTGCATTATATTTGATGTACAAAATTCTATGTGGAATTCTACATTTGAAAAGTTCAATGTCAAAAGAAGTACCTTGGCCTCACTACACCACTATGTATATGATATGTAGGAAAAAATTGTACATTCAATTGAAAATAAGATTACATGACGATGGGAGGAAGGGATTTCAGGGAACGCACATTGAGAGGCAAATGATTTTTAAATATACAAATGCACATTTACAATATTTACACAACCCCTTTGGAAGGGTCAAAAATGAATATGTACATATTAATGAAAACACAGCCATATATAGCCCGATAGAAAAAAGTAATATGTAATATAATATGTACTACTTTAAGGCCATTATTTTTGTTTAAGCTGTGATACAAGGCACCATTGTTGAACCAAAAATAATCACTGATTGATTAGTGAACTTATGCAGCCAAATTGAATTATAATGTAGTAAAGTAAAAATTTGTAGAACTTTACTGAAATTAATCCAGTGAGGATATCGTGGGAGAGACACAATTGTGATGTTACGAGTAGCCTAAAATATAGAAAATTCTGTTAATTTGAAAAATTTGCAAAAAAATCAAATTATGGAATTCGATTTATATTGAAATTCACTATTGCCCCATGCAATCATTTCATTTGGATGGTACAAAAATCAATGTATTTAAAAGTACATATAGGGGAGGTTTACAAACAAATCTTTCTATTTGATGAAAAAAAGAGGGTGACCTATTTGAAAATGATTACATATCTGGAAGTAAAGGTAGTTTTATGATTGATAACTAACAGCTCTTGAAAACTATGTATGATATCAATTTTAAAATCTGCTCTGGATTTTGTTAGTTTCTGTGTCCCTCATATATGTACTATGCATTCAAAAATATCTGAATAAATAATATCCATTAAAAAATAATTTGAATATATAATAAATACATCCGAAGAAAACCAACTCTAGGATGTGGTGATTCAGAACTATTTTTTGCATAGTTACACAAAACTCAAATTATTACAAATATTCGTAAATACCAAATGTGCAAGATTTAAAATTGTTAATATGGTTTTGTTGAAATTACGAGGGCTGTATGATAAGTACCTGTATTTAACGACTGATGGCGCCACTGATGTTACATCTGTATACATACCACTGTTTAACGTCATCTTTCAAACGACGCCTATCAAAATTTCACACATCTTTATCTGAAAATTAGATAACTGTTGAAAGTTTGTGAAAAAGCAATATCGGTCATCAGTGATTAGATTCCTTTTTTGAATGGGAAGAAGTGTGAGAAAATCAAAGTGAAGTTGCATACTGTTTATAAAGACCATGTACCCCTGATTGGGGTGATTATGTAGGATATGGTCAATAAAATCTGTGATATCTTGTTAGTAGACTGCCGGGTGAAGATCAGAGAAATTGCTGACATTGTAAACATCTCAATTTAACACTACAAAATATTTTACATGAAAAATTGGGCATGAGAAAGCTATCGTCGAGATGGGTGTCGTGTTTGTTCACAGTGGAACAAAAACGGAATCGCACAACAACTTCAGAGCACTGTTTGAACATGTTAAAGCGCAATCCAAAAGAGTCTGCGGTGTTTCGTGACTGTTGACGAAATATAGATCCATCACTATGCGTAGGAAATGAAAGAACAGCCAAAACACCTTCACCTGCTCCGAAATTAATTAATTTACCATAACGCCGTTTCTTCGCGGGGGTAGGCAAAGAGGATAAAGTGCCACACTCTTATGTCCTGACACAATTCTCGTCTCGTCCACATTCATACATCTTTTCATACAAGCTCACCGATTATTGAGGCTTTTAACAGGATCATCCTCCAGTATTTGATTTAATTGGTTGTGCCAAGTCTTCTGCGGATGTCCTCTATTTCCGGTGCCAATCTGCTCCAAAGGCCACCGTTTTTTGAGATTCGCTAGGCCTATTTTGCTGGGTTTGATAAATTATATTTTTAGATGGCTTAAAAAAGTTGGAATATCGCTGGACTAAGTGTATCGAGCTGAAAGGAAACTATATTGAGAAATAATAAAAAAATAAATTTAAATGGATTTCCTTCCCTAAAACGGGTACTTATCATACAGACCTCGTACATAGCAAGTGGGTTTGGGAGAAGAAATGAAAATATATGTGTAGTAAAAATATAAAAGATATACAGTAGACTTGTTTTCGAAATCATTGAAAAAATAATATTTTTTTATAAATGTTACGCATTCTCTCAAAACATTTTTTTTAGTGTTTTATGAGGATTAGTTGCATCCAATAAGTTGCCATTGTCACTTATGTACAATAGAGCACAGCGCGGTAATTTATGACGGCGGTGGGGTTTGCAATCAAGGGTACTAATTTATTTTTATTTGCGCGGCCAAAACAAAATATTTTTATGATGAATTTAAGTTGTAGGGCGATTTTAACATATCTTTTGGATGATTAACACGGCTTAAATAGAGGCACGGCATCCAACAAATTAGCGTTCAAGGCAAAAAATTAAACAGTGATGATCTAGCTATACGATAATTCACCCGCTTTTCTAGTATTAATAAAAACCAAAAATCTTATGCGGGAGCAATTTTAAATCACTGATTAAACTGGATTGGACGTGATGAAGATTTTCTCATTCTAATGAAAATCATGAAGAATAAGTGTCACAAAATTTGCGACAAAAATTTGAAATTTGCAAAAACATTTGTGTAAAAAAATATTTATGGTGAAAGTTCTTTGACAACCCTACAACATCCCGGTTGGCAATTGCATTGCACAAACGCACGTGCGTGACTTTCGGACAGTAGGCTAGGTAGTGATTTTTGTAATTTGAATATCTTTTCAATGTTTTCAAATCAACTGGGAATTCGATTATCTGGGATTTTTTTTCACCATCTATCTCGGATAATCGGGAGTCTACTGTATTATTAAAGTTGCAAGGATATTCATGAAGATAACAGATGTGTGCAGTTCCAAACATTAAAATAAATCATGCTCAAGTAGAAAATGAAATATGTAAATATATATATCTGACAATATTTCTAGCACCACATTGTTCACATTTCAATCTAATGCCACTCATTTCTAGAGCCATTCAAGGTTATTTGAAATTCATTCACATAAATATGGCGATATCAATACAAAAAAAAAAAAATCTATTTAAAATAAATAAATTAATGGAGGCACCACAATAAAATTTTAAAATAATCCGATTCGGGTGTGAGTTAGGCCGATGCACGATGCATGAGTGGCTAACTCTGGGTTAGTTGCACAAATAAATTGCCAGGAGCTTTAAAACTGCACAGTAATTACCATAGACAAGTTCACATCTAATCAGAAATCCAGCTGACCCATTTCGTGTTTCTCTAAATGTACTGCCAACAAATCGGTTGAGTCAAAACCTGAAAATATTAAAGAGTTAATAAACAAGACTCTGAGAAAATGTATGAAATGTGAGTTTTTATTAATTCTGCAAACCTATACAGAAATATATGAAAAGATAATTTAAGGGCATAAACCTATGCATAATGAAATCTTGTTATGGGAGTGACGTCACATCTTTCATCAATCGCGTCACACGGTACACTCTGTACTCACAGTACAACACTCTTTAGCAGTATGCTCGTGCCATTCCACAGAGTGACTGCGAGTGAGAGTTAAACGGCCAAACCGAACAACAATTGTTTGTGGTCCGATTTGGCTAATGTAAACTATATTCAACTCGTTTGACTTAACTCTGCGAGATAAGAAAAGATGATTTCAACATTACAATTTTATAAAATGGGCACTAGTTTTCTTTATTTCTCCATCATCATCATGGCTAACGAGTCAAAGATGCCATCTTAATTTCTCAGTACAGTAAAAACTCGTTAAAACGAACCCCGCTATATCGAAAAATTACGTATATTGAAATTTTTTTATTAATTAATTCCCTACAATCAAATTTCCATGAAAAAATTCATTCTGTCATTAGAAACGGGGGACTCTCAATATTTTGGTATTTAATTTGCTGAGTTTATTTTGGAAAAAGAAATTTCGCTGTCATTAAAGTTACTTATGTGAGGTTAATCCAAAATTTGATTCGAAAGGGGATTTATTATTTAATATAATTACTTACTTTTATAACAAATACTACAGACATTAGATCTCTCCTCGTTGTGGTTCATGACGTGAACAATAAGCGCCGACGAACCGCTAAAGGCCTTGTTGCAGATTTCACAAACGTGTTTTTCTTTTATATGGATCTTTTTATGTTTTGATAGTTCATTTGATTGACAGAATGCTTTCTGGCAGACAGAGCAGACGTACGGCTTCTCCCCAGTGTGGGTACGTTGGTGGGCTATTAAATTACCTGCAAATAATAAATAATTTGAACTTTAATCATTCATACCATCGTCTTGAGTACCGACAGGGAGAGAGAAAAATATTTACCAAAAGGTACAATTCTTACAAATTCTTAATTGTATAAATATAATGATGTGCTTGTCAGTCCAGTGGTCCAGTGGTCCAGTGACCCAATGGTCGGGGGTTCGAGCCTCATTCCAGAAGCCCAGCAAGTTAGTCCAATTTTCATAGCACAGTTTAAAAATAGTAATAATATTGATGCGATACATATTCCATGTATATTATTTTATTTATATTATTTTTAATAAAAAAAATAATAACATTCATCACATTGCCGTGTTTATATTTTTATAAATTTAAGATTGCAGATAATTACAAACAAAAATATGAAAACATTTTTTACATAAATAATTCAAAATAATTTGGGCCTTTGAATTTCTAATGAAAAGAATTTTTGTCCTTCGTCAGTCCTAAAACTTACTAAAATGAGGAAGGATGCTTACTGGAAGATGAGAATGCCTTTCCACATGCGTTGCAGGCGTGGGGCTTCTCTCCAGTATGAATTCTCGTATGCATCTCCAGATCTTTGGCTCGTTTGCAACCCTTTTGACATACACTGCAAACGAAGGGACGTTCATCGCTGTGCATCTTCATGTGGGCCTGTAGCAATAACCAAAACAGTAAGGGCCGGTTGTGTGATCATTAATAACATTTTACTATTGTAACTTTTTACTAACGCCCGTGGTTAAAATCGTTTGCGGGTTGTTCGAAGGTCAAATTTACTATTGTCAAAGCATAGATGGAGGCGTCTATAGGTGTGACAAATAATCATGAAATATGCTTTATTTTATGCATTATCTATGGATTTTTTCACCTAGGCGTTTGATATCTGTCACTTTGGTGGTGCCATTTTTTCGTATTATGTGTAATAATGTATACTAAACAACAAGATCATCATCAGATGAACTCCCATCACTAAAATAGCAGGATATTTGATGATTAATTGTTGTATACTGCAACTTTCAAAGTATCAATGTGTCAGATGACTCTTGGAACAGCTGTGAAAAGTCCACTATATTTAACTATCGGATATCGCAGTGTAAAATGAGTTTACTACGGGATGTACTGTCGAGAAGTAAATATTTATTTACTAACGATCAAACAACCCGTTTTCGAATTTTTTTTTACTTTATTAGTAACTTATTTTACTATAGTAAAAAGTTACTACTGATCACATAACCGGACTCAAGACGCCAAAGTTACGTCGTATGTGGTCTCACAGTTGGTGTCTTAAATCAAAACAACTTAAGTCGAGATAGAAAAGTTCTCACAATTGCATTTTGATTGCAAAATGCACAGTAAGTAAAAATAATGAACAGCTTTAACAGAACAAGTCTGGCAGTTTCTGTAAAATTATTTGCTACAGGCGAGCGTTTTCTGCCTTATTTAGAAGTTACTTCTAAATCTCTAATTAATGAAGTTTTGAAAGAGTCAAAATTTATTATTTATGATATAATTATGAACCGATATAACCAATGTGACTTAAGTCAGGGCATTACTGTACTGCAATTAAGTTTTTTTTATTTTTTTTTTACTTAAAATGCATACTACGGGATGATGATCCAGAAGGTTGGCTAAATATTTATATTGTCGGTCAAAAATGAAGCACTAATAGAACAAATGTTTTCTTTTGTACAGTGTAAAGGAATTGGGCCAGTAAGTAGGCTACTCATTAAAATAAGATTCTTACATACTTCTTAAAATAAGTAAGATATTTTGAATGTATATTCAAGGTTTGGGTAATTAAAATCCCCAGGGTGGACAAAAGATGAAACAAGTATCTACTAATATCTACCAAGAGAAAACTTGAGTACTTTGTACATGTTAAAAGAGGTGAGAAATATGAAGTAACAAAAGCCAAGGAAGAGGACACATCTGGATAAAGACAGCTGCCCCTAATGTCCAAATATCAGTGATGATTTTCAACCTCCAAACGGAAGTGGAATTATAAAGAAGACATATTCTGAATAAAAGTATAAAAGCTGACAAATTTTTATTAGACAAGATGTGACAAACCTTTAAATTACTGTTGTGTGAAAATGCTTTTTTACAAATTTCACATTGGAATGGTTTCTGGCCAGAGTGTACATAGACATGTCTCGATAGCTTGGTGGAAGTGCTGAAGATCTTAAAGCATGTTTTGCATTGGTATCCTTCAGGGTCGGGCTTCAAGCCCTCGATTGAGTCTATCTCTTCATACGTGTAGGTCAGCACTTCTGTATGATTCTTGATCGAGGTGGGTACTGCGTGAGTAAGGTCTGTCAGCACACTGTCGGTGAGAGGAAGCTCTGAGCCTGAAACTTAATACCCATTCATTAATTAAATATTAAAATTCATATGCTAGCACCATTGATTACAGTGTAATCCTCACTAATTTAGAAACTTTTGATTATATATCGAATCCTAAAAACATTTAAGCATAGTCCCCAGAAATGCAAAATCAGGGTTCCACTGTTTTTTCTGATAATAAATAATAATTAATTTCTTTTTTGATACTAGCAAAATTATTTTATAGCCACATATTATATAAATAATAAGACAAAACATGTTGATTTATCAATAAATAGTGGTTTAAACAAAGTGTTTCATTTTATTATTTAAATAATTAATTTCACTCATTTTGTTGGATTACAAATAAAAAGTTGAAAATAACTTAGTTGGACATTACAATTATTATTTTAGAATATTAGTGATTATTGTTATCTAATGACTTTATAACAGTTTATTTGTAGATGAAGCCATATATGCAAAATACATATTATACTTTATAAAAAGCCTTCACTCAAGTAAATTCTCACATGTATGTACTAATTGGATGATTTGTGCATTTGCAGGGTATTAAGTCTACACTGAATTGGATTAATATGTCAAGAATAAAAACTGATGAATATGAAACAGAAATCTAATATTAATGAAAATGTTATTCTTCTCCTTTTACCTCTTTTCTATGAACTTCTGTTCACAAGTATAGTGACATAAATCAGTAAAGCTCGTCTGAACAGAATTAAGAATATTAGGTATGTGGGAATTCAGTTATCACAGTAAACCATTATTTAACTTTTTAAAGGCCTGAGGGTGACACGTAATGAAAACCAAATTAGATTAACAACATAAAATACTTATTACGGCATAATCCTAGTTCCAATCTGTCTTCACACCCATCAGTTTGCTTCTTCTGCCCAAGAGTTTGCCTTTAGTATATAATTGTTACTAACCTTCTGTATTTCTAGAAACTGTCTGTCCAGTCAAATCTGGTGTACATTCAATATGTTCCAAGATTTCTGATGAATTTGCCGCTGATATATTAAAATATCTTTGCTTTCTGATTTTCTTCCTTATCTTAGAGGCTTCCAGCATAGCCTTGTATTGGCGAAGGGTTTGATCAGATTTCTCGCATTGTTTCTTGAATTGGAAGGAAATATCAAGCTTTACAATACATTCATTACATATCTGTCCAGGCAAACCATCGGATTCCCAAACCTAAAATTTTAATCAGTTAAATTATGTCTACATTTTAAAATGATTTATTTGGCGTTTTTTATCATAGATCTAATTCTAATAATTGAATAACTTTCTACCTGAACTGCTGCAAGAGCCATAATTTTTCGAGATATGTGAACTCTGAAAATTGACACCATCACCCCCCTTGGTGAACAGCAAACTCTACAAATTTTTGAAAAATCGAGACCCTTTTGTAAATTTGATTCAATTGTCGTCATATTAATAATTTTGCTATACACTATCAACACTGAACACAATTCTCTGACAGTTCAATTCGTATCGAAAACTTATCTATGTCGTAAACTGTAAACAGATAAGTAAATTAGATAATCCATAGAAAAGAAAAATTCTGATTTATGAAAAGATAACGTATATAATAAAATACATTTGAGATTTGAGCTATAAATTCATTAAACATTGAAATTTTACAATAGATTAAAATTTTCTAAAATAAATATTATTTATTTTTAAAGCCAAAATAATTATAAACATTTAGCTCATGAATAAAGCTTACCACACACTGGGTCATTCACAATGGTGTGTGATCTCTCAATTCAGAGATTTGACGATAAAGATTGGTATGTGCCGGTTATGTCTTTCTCTTCTGTGTGCAAAATACATTCGGCAATTAATCATAACTCGCTTCGCGCTCAACTCTATACTGTCCTGTATGCGTTTTCGAGACGAATCTCCTAGAGAAATCGCATTCGTGCGCACGCGCCGTAAGAATTACGCACATTATTCAATTTAATAAATATTAAATAATTTTGTAAACTAAACATAAAATAACATTTAATTGCGAATTAAATCAATCGTTAAGATATTGTAGCGATATAATGATTTGTGCGATGCAAACGCTCCAAATACATATTATTTTACTGCACAATAGTATGAAATGATATCGACAAAAAGTCGGTGTCAGAACCAAATGATGAAGCCGGACCCTGAAGCGGAAATATTAGCAAATACACTATGTAAAACCCTATTCGAGCGACAAAAATAACTTTTTTTTTTTTAATTACAAAGAAATTCCATTCGATCGAATGAAAGAAGCAATGAAAATGAGGAGAAAAAAGAATGGGAACATACTCAGAACACAGATCACTTAATTAAAAAGAGAGATACATGTATAGGATATTGGAATTTTTAACATATGCAGTAGTGTAATGCTAAATAAAGAAAATATCAGAATACTTGCACCCCCAATTTCTACCCTTCAATGGTAACTAACATATTGAAAATGTAAGAATTTTGCAGTGTTAATAAAGATAGATAGATCTATCCTTTAAAATACAACAAAATTGATAAATTTTATAAATAAATTGTTCATGATTTTGGCTTATTGCAGTTAAAAACATGTAATCGTTGCACCCAAATTAGGATAAATGCTTACCGCCAACTGAATGTATATTTTTTCAAACTTTCATCTGACAAATTGCTGGTTTTTGATTATATATTTACAAGTAAAGGTTTCGGAGGGCGCTCCACACCAAAAATAGTGGCGAGCTCGTTTGAAAAATAAACATGAACGCGACCATAGATAAAACACAGAATTACAAAAAATGTTTATCTTTTGCCTATCCTACAACATTGTTTTGACTTTTGACATTTGTTAACTCGGTGACGTGAGCATAGATAAGAGGATGTGAGTTTGTGGACCAAAGTATATCGATTGGTGTAATTATAAGAGAGAACTGCATTTTTGTTTCAGTTATGGAAGACTTAGTGGAAAAGTATGGTGAACCAAGTAAACTTACTGCAAACCAAATATTAGAAGACTTACAAGATTCTTCCTTAAGTAGACCACCGCGCAAAATAATTAGTTCTAATGATTCTCGCGAACCCGAATGGACAAATTCAAATAATCTTCTGGTTTATCACGATGAATTGATAGAGTCCCTAGAAAAATTTCGGGCCGCTAAAGAGACACTCTCTCTGCTTGATGCTGAATTACAGAAGCGAATTAATGAAATGAAAGACAAAGTCAGTGTGAAACTTACGGATACTGGATAATTGTGTTAATTTCTGTTTCATTAAAAAATGTTTAATTGCAACATTTTTTTATTCTTCCTATAATTTAGTACAACACCTTAAATATTTAAGTGAATGCAATATCATCAATCTAACTACATTTGTTAAACAAAACTGCTTTTTCTTACATGTCACTTTTGTGCAGAAGCAATCTTGGGTTAATTTCCACTTGCAGTATACTTCCAGGTAGTAGGGGAAAAAATTGACCCAGATAAAAAACTAGATAGTCTCCGCAAAAAGAAAAAAATAAAACAAAAACTAAAATTGGCAGTTAACATGTGACCAATGCCCGGGCTTACCATAATATGAAACCCTAAATCAGGACCTTTCTTATCTATGACCGGGACCAAGTTCTTGTTTGAATCAGCTGTAAATATTATTTTGCTATGTACGCCTCCAAAATTCGTGTTACAATTGTGACCACAAAATGTAGCTATCTTTTTATCAATCTCATGACAATGCAATGTTAAAATTATCTTGTCAGTCAGTATTTTCGATGTCTCGTTGTGAACAGACAACACATGACAGAATGCAAAAAGTATCTAACAGCAGGCACTAGTTTTACTTCTATTCTGTTTGAAGTGTCGTTAGTAACACTTACAAAATGCATCTTCTGTAAGTCAGCATGTAACTTTACCACCAACAAAGGAACCAAAACATTTATAATTATCGCTTTGTATTTGGTTCTTGCAGCACCAAATTTGGTTTAAAGAATTTTGAGATCAATATGGACAGACAGTCAGAAGTTTAGAAGCTCACATCATGCATTGCTGTGTGAAAGGCAAATTTGGCCTCTTTGGCCTCAATAACTAAATCATCTTGAACGGAATCATCATTTAAAAAAATGTTTTAATAGATGAAAACCTTGCGACAGCCGTTATACCAGCCTTGTGTTTCGCACCAAACCGGGATGTATGGTAAACTACCAATACTAAATGTAGAAATATAGATTTGTAGGTGCAAAAAAATATTTTAAAACAATGTACTAGTTTGTGAAGAATGTCATGTTTTTATTTGCAATATAATTTCAATAATAAATGTCTTATTTAGTTTTAATCACTGTCATAATAAACATCCACTTTTTTTTAATACTTCTTGGCTGATGATGCCAAGAGAGCACAAAGCCACCAGTGCGGCCCCTTGCTCCGCAAACTTTTTATTTTTTTCCCAGAATGTCGAAGCATATTTTTTTCCTTCAAAAGTCATTATAGTTCTGAATAGTTTTTCATCTCCTTCCGTGTCATAAATTGGCAGTCTACAGCCTTTCTTTCCAGCCCACACGTGTAATGTGGTTTTGGGAAGATCAATGTCTTTGGGATAGTTGGATCTCAAAAAACATATCTGAAAATATACAGAGATTCATGTCTTCATACAGTGTATTCTCAGGACTCGGGATGATGCAAGTTAAATGCCGGACTCAATAAATAAACATTACAGATTCCTAATCGTTAAACAAAAACAAATGAATAAATACTTCCTAGCAAAGAACGTTTAAAATTATGTGTATATTAAAATCGGACGTTACTTTTGGAACAACAGCAACAACATGGGATAATTTTCAGAGCTCCATTTTTGTAAAAAATTTCACCTAAAGAGTGCTTTACACATAAAACAGTTTAGTCCTACATTATCCTAATACATATTCACCCGTAAATGTGAATTCAAAGGTGGGCTTACTCTAAAGGTAATAATTTTATTAAACAGATTTTAATTACCTTCAATTGAATGACATCATCGAGGTTTTGTAATTTTCTCTTTTTATTTGGTGGTCCTAATAATTCAGGACAAATTTGCCATCTACCTTGGATACCTTTTGCTTGATAATCTGTTTGGATCGTTCGGCAGTGTTCTCCCAAGCCCCAAATAGAACTACAAAACATAAATATAAATAATTTTCTGAACTGGCTGATTATAAATGTCTTAAACGATTTTATTCAAGACATTTTAGAAATTTTAAAAGGTTTTTTAATCAAGGAACATAATTTTTTGGGCGTATATTTTTACATTCTTGGGCGGGTTATCTATTTATAGTCATCTTATATTCATTTGCTAGCTATCGCATATGTCGCGTTGCAACAAAATTACACAAAAACATTTCAATAAATAATGTTAAACAAAATGTTCCTTGATTTTTTAAATAAATTATTAAGGTTATAAGAACTATTAATTTTCTGTCATTATTGACAGGTTATTTCTAGTCTAGTTTTATTATAACTTTGAAAACTTTTTATAACAATACAATATTTTTTCTAAACAAAATATTAATTTAAACCTTGATTTTTTAAGTGAATCTTAGCTCACGTATTTAAATATTAGAGTAATTTCAGAAAAATAAATGTGATAAAAGAGTATCCAAACAAATTTGTCACACTTGTTACCACGGTGACTTCATATTTTCGGAAATTTGTATATTTGAAAAGCCACAATACTAGCATGAGTCAAAAATTAAAAAATGTTTCACATCTCAATAGATAGGTAAAGAACTTTATGAATTAAATACAAACATGGAAAAAAATAATACATACTCAGCACCTATCTACACAATGTACAATGCTGTACAATATCATTCGTTCCTTTCTTCTCAGTGAACTAAATACATAACACAATGTTTACACATCACCATTAGAGTACTAATTGCACTCACTCAATTTTTTTTTTGAGATATGAGAGAGCAACATAAATAATGATGATTCATTTACCAAATTTGCTCTAACGTTTGGCATTCTAAAAACTTCTTTCCTCTTTCGGTTTCTTGCAACACTCGCAGCATGTTCTGAACACAATACTTGGTGTTGGATGGAGCGTTATCGTATTCTATAGACAACTTTAGATACTCCACGATTACATCGTCCAGAGGTAGAAGCCCCGCTTTCCGGAATATTGAGCAATTCCATTCTGCAGCCCTGGCCAGCATGACACTAGAGCATCCCGTTGCATCTTTAAACTTTTGGATATCTGTGTACTTTTCTATTTCGTTTGATCCCCCACTGAAACATGAAATGCTTTTTATTAGATACAATTATTGAAGGAATATTTTTCAACAGAGTCGTGAATCTTTTATAATCCAATTGTTTATTCCAAAATTTGTTTCAAAATAACAAATTACTTAATGTGTTGCATAAAGGTGCACTATCAGGGCTGTAGAGAGTCTTAAGTATCGGGTGAAATGTAATGACGAGACATACTGTGATTGGTGTTTGATTGCAACAATATTTGATGATTATTCGTAATCCGGCGAGCAATCACTGTTTCTAGTGTATGAAACAACCTTTAAATCACAGTTACCATTGTTACAATCAAACACCAATCACACAATCATAGTTTATCTCATCACATTATTAAATGGAAACCATCTATTTTCACAAGAGCTTTTTTGGATACTACAATTAAAATATGATAAAAAGCAAATATTTATTTTTTATATGGTGGATATTGGTTAGAATTGAAGAACATTAGAAAACCTTCTAATAACAGTTAATTTCCTGAAATTTTATTTCCCCGTTTCAGATTTTGAGACAGGTAAGTATAGCTATGAATAGTGAGCGAGATAAAATTAACTTTCTATTAATTTAACAAAACAGCATAAAAAATGGGGTATTTATTACTTAGCAATCACGGGTATGTTGATTTTTGAAGCCACATATTTAATTATATCAGAATGAACTATGTGCTGAGGTCTTTCTTCTTTGGTCCTGCCATGAATAGCAATAGTGGATATACCAGATGACACCAAATTTTCTACAGCATGCAGCGTCTCTTCCGCGGTAGGAAATATTCTGATTTTACAGGACACTGGTATTGAAATATTGTCTACAAGATTTTTTAGAATAGCTTTCGATTTTTCGGGCTGACCCAACAGTTGTACACCCATTCCACCTTTTATCGAGAACTCTTTAGGACAGCCCATGTTGATGTCGATAGCCGCAACGTCATTCTCGCTGAAATTCAAATATGAATTCAAATTAATTTGAATGTTCAAAATATGTTCATAAATATATTAAATTAAATTTAAGCATAAACTTACACAAGTTTAGCTACTTTAAGAGCTCTTTCCGGATCACAAGTTCCAATTTGTAGAACTACTTTGCCACTCTCCTTGGGGCAAGTCCTGAATACCACCGTACCATCTGTTTGGTCAATATAATCAACAGTGCCAAGGATGTCTATAAATTATTATTTTTTAAATAATCTTAATACCATATTAATTTTTAATTAAATTATATTTTATTTGTGAGGTTGTGGCTATTCAGAATATAGGTAAAATTTATAGGGTAATTGGTGAAATGGTCTACCGGCAATACAAAGTTCAGGGTTTGAGTCTCGGTGGCGACTATTTTTTCAATATGTAGATTTTTTTCTATGTATCTTTTTAATTAATTTCAATACTATACATAGTTTTTATTAAATATTACTTTTTGTTACTGTTTATAGTGACTAGAAACTACCTATAATTGACATTATCTCACCATTTACTCTTCTCACCGATCTTAAAAATTTCCAATCTATTAGTTCTTCTGAATAAACAATATCTGCTCCATATTTCAAAGCAAGTAGTCTCATAGGAAGAGTACCAACTCGGACCATAGGGGCCAGAATGATTTTACCGGCGTAATCTAACAATGGCTTAGCTTTTTGGATGCTCATTTTAAAAAATATTCAAATGTGTAAATTTTATTTGAAACTATTTTTTAAAGAATGAATGATTAAAACACGAATAATAAAATTTTTGTACAAAACACGAAATTCACGCTCAAAACGAATCGAACTGACATTTGGAAGACTTTGTGAAATGTCAAAAATTGATGTTATTTATGCCTAGATTTTAAGTAGGTGTTTACTTACTGGGGCATGTAGTGTCATATTCAAACAAATTTTCAGTGAAATGAAACCTACGCGCAAATAATGTTATATAGTGCACGTTACCGACTGTTGTGTGGTTTATAAAATATGTAAATAGATTAATTAAATCAATTAATTTGTTGGAAAATGTTGATGTTAGTTTTAATATTCTCCAGTGTTTCTGGGAAAATTGATTGTAAAGCGAATGCCGTATAACAAATAATTTATTTTAATATAAATCCATAGATTCATTCCAATTTTATAGAAAAATAAGATCACAAAGCTTTTAGTTGAAAATGCATTTCTTACTTCATAATCATATAAAAATAACTTTTATATTACAAACTTTATTAAATATGTTAAACGATTCAATTTGGAGTCTGAAAAATGATATGATATATCCGCAGTTGTGGAAGAACCTGGTTGAAAATATTGGTCCAACATTTAGTTTGTTGTTTTGTCTTATTTTTTACTGTGCTTTGTAACAGTTAATGGATCAAGAAACTTTAGCGCTGCGTTCTTCGTCGAGATCAGTTTGAAGTAGAATATTTATTTTTTGTTCGAAATGTATTGTTACGCACAAGTACGCTCCAACGATAACAAATGTGATGGTCGTCCAGTTACGCCGCCGCTAGGGAATACCCAGATGTCGCCGAACGCACTGAAAAGTGCGGGCTAGTCCGATTTGCTATATTTCGTCCAGTGGAATTTCAAATATCGTCTCCAAGCGGGCCTTTCCGAGTTTGACCGCCGGCGCTCCGCGCGCGGCGACTCCTCACGAGAAGCTGCTTCTTGAGCCCGTTGTGAGGCAGAATCCTGTGTGCAACATGTATATTACGAAAGAAAGTGTATATTATATACTTTTTGGGTGTATATCAAAACTGAGTTATAATTTAAAATTGTCATTATAGCGAGGTATTGGTATACTATTAAAACTTTTTCAGCTAGCGCCGTATATATTTGTGGCGGCTCGCGCGCATCGTCCAGATGTTTTTCGTTCTGTCAATTCTTGGTATTGCACCATCCACGCGTACAAAGTGAAAACGTTCGAGGAAGGCCGGACTGCACCGCCCGGCGGGCATGACACACGTGCACCAACACATGCAGCAGAGGAAGCGATCGGCGACCAGTACCCAAACCGACCGGACCGCAGATGTACATCCCGACTCTCACCTTTCACTAACCGTGCATCGTTTTTCCATAAACTTTACATATTCTGTGTTGTTACTTGCTCTCAGTGGCTTCTCCCCGATGAGAATAACATGTTCGGATAAAAATGGTTTTCACCAGAACACCAACTAACCTTCCCACATATTTATCGCATAAACTTTCCACTGCAGCCAGCTACGTAATAAATTTTGTCTGATCCACATTTATTTTGGCTTTTGACCGGCCATGGGTTAGTATAATAACTATTTGAAACAGATATTTTGAATTTTCGTGCGTCAGATCAAACTACTCAATATCTGGCATCAAGTGTGATGCAAAATATATTATGAAATATCGGTTTAATTTGAAACCTCTGAGCGTTGAAATAATGATACCAAATGTTATTAGACTTGTGTTTTATTTGTAAGTGATGATAGGTAGCTGTTGTGAAAATAATTTTTTTAACAGTCTGTGAAATTTCTTTTTGTATTTAATAAAAATATTTTTGTGTTTTATTAAAAATATATTATAGGTACATTATAGTCTTAATGCATGATTTTTGGAAATAAGGAGTTACTCAACTACCTCAAGTTAGTTCTTGCATTAGAAAGAGAAGCGAGCAATATTCATTATTGATGGTTAAATCATTAATGTGACTGTGTTCAATTATAATGATGATTGCCAACAGATTATTTGTAATTCTTCTATTATGTAAACCTCCAACAGTTAAATCTTAGTTACCAATCATTGTTGCAATCACATAACGGTTTACCATCACTAAAATTCATAATGCCATCATATCATTCAGATCCAAGCCGACTGAATAAATCTTCTCCAGGAATCCCTGTCTCAAAAAAATATCCCAGTTTCTTCAGTCTGAAACCAGTAATCTAACTGCGTATTAATCATCTTCACTGTATTTACCCATTTCATTTTTGGGCAGCCTGGTGGACAAATTCAGGCCGGGATTCCCACGAAGCCATTATGGGGAGTCCTAGAGTTCCCAATTCATACAATGTCATCGGCACATCTGTCTCCTTGATCTCACAACTGTCACTATTTTGCTGCTAGATCTTCTGAAGTTCCAAATTGCTGCAAATATGTTAACGGATAAATTACACGGTTGATTGCTAATCACGTTCATGGGTGTCATTACGTTGTCTCGCTAGGTGTCGCCAACGCTCGAGGGCAGACCATTTCATACATGTTTGTTCGCTTCAGTACGTCGCCGGTATTCCCCGCGACTTGCTGTTTTTGTGGCGGATGTGCGCTTGAACAATAATGTATAATCAGTGTTTATTAATGTTCCAGAAAAGAGCTGACAGTCAATGGGATAATCATAACTGGCAAAAATATGCAAAAAATTTGGCTTTCATATATGTACTCGGATGACCATTTCTTGTTCCTCCATAAGGATTCAAATATGTGTGACACCCATATAGCACTATCAGCTTCACAGTCTTGTTGTAGACCCGGAATTTGGCCTTGGATTTGAAAAGGTTCTGTAGATATTTCTACTCTCAAAGTTCATCCGTAGCAGCTTCACTGTGCTTGCTGATTCTTCCAGGAGGGTGAGAATCATTGCCAAGTTAGTTTTTTTCTTGTACAAATGTACAAACCCATAAAAACGTTTTAAAATAATTAATTAAACACTTTCAACAAATTATGTTTCACTGTTAATACATTTATTTATTGATTGTGTTGGGTTCATCAAATTGATTGGTAAATATTTTTCAAATAAAATATTCTCTTTGTTATCCAGGATCACTTTAACCGAGTTGCAGATTGTCCGGGGCGGTGGAAATTCCAATTTCTTTAATAAAATTTCAAAATACTATCCCTACACACTAGTGAAACTAAATGTGTGAGTTGTTTTGACTATACCCATATAATTTTTGTTCTTTTTTAAATACACGATGCGGTCATTCATGGAAATATACTTACTTACCATCACGCCATTTCTCCGCAGGGGTAGACAGAAAGGATAAAGGGCCACACTCTTCTGTCCTGACACACAATTCTCGCCTCATCCACAATTCATACATCTTCTCACACAAGCCAGTTACTGTGGCTTCCAACAGGACCATCTTCCAGTATCTGGTTTACCTGGTGATGTCAAGTCTTTTGCGGACATCCTCTATTTCTGGTGTCATCAACACTTGCATCATATATCTTTCTTACAATTCTCCACATTCATCCATTCTATATGACCAAACTTTCCTTATTTCTTCATTCTTTATTCTGTCATAAATGGATTTGCCACATATATGTCTAAGTGATCTCATTTCCACTGCATTCATCTACTTTCATTCTTCTTCTGTCAGCTCCAGGCCTCACTTCCATACATCAGTGTTGGTGCCAGAACTCCATTGTGAACCGCTAGTCTTGCCTCGGTTGACAAGTTTTCATTAGCTATAATTCCATTCAAAGCGCCGTTCACTTTATTCCCCGCAGTCACCCTCCTTTCGATATGTTTCTCAATCTTTCTGTTTCTATCAAACATACTTCCCAAATATATGAATAGAAAATTTGAGAAAACAGGTGTATTAATAAATAAACAGAAAAATAAGATAATATTTGTATTAAACTTTATTATAAAAAGTACAAAACAGTATTAAATATTCAAATACATAACATGGTAATAATTTTGAGCTTAATATTTCAATTTTTAAGCGTTTTCACAGCAAATATATTAAAAAAGCACATTCCAACTACAAATAAACAATCTACTGGTGCTGTAAAACTATCCTTAATTTGATTTAAGAAAAAATGATTCACAATTTGACAAACTGCTAGGCCCATTCCCCAAACATTACCAAAGACATACGATATATATACGAGAGATATAATGTTCCCGGCGAGAATTAAGTCAGTCAACGGCGTGATGCCGCGTCTGAAGAGGTAAAGAAGCACAGGGATGGCACCCGATATTAAATGGGCGTACGCAATGTCCGGTGGGTAGCCCGACATCAAGTACAAGTATGTAACAAGACTCGGGAGAGCTAAGTTTCTTGTAAGCGAGTGAGTGATGGCAAGAAATCTACTCATTCGTACACTATTGTGCATGTCTGGAATAGCTGAAAACCATCATGTATTTTTAATTATGATGCAACTATTGTGAAAATTACAAAAATCAGAATAGTCACCACACTATCATATACACTACAAACATACTGATTTGCAAGCATGACAATTTTATGGAAGAATTTGGAGAAGACAATGGAATCTATGAATTTAGCAAAAAAATAAATAAAAATAAATCACAAACATTAATTTCTGTTGGGCCATTTCCTTTGTGGAAATATAAATTAAAATAATATTGAATTATTACGTCAATTAATTTTGAGTGTCTTAACATACCTTCAATTTAATATTGGTACAAAAACAATTTTAACAATTTTTTAATTGTTTTTTTACAGCTTGAATTTATTATTTTTAATCAGCATTTTAAATAAATGATCAATATTTGTAATAAAAACAGCCCAACTTAACCTATAAATTGTGATAATAAAAAAATATTACTGTAATTTTATTATTTATACTGATCAAAGTATTTTATTTATGTACTACTTACAATTTATTAATGTAAATATGTACCAAATAAATACAAGCGTTTCTTTATATCCAATATAACATTATTACCATGCTATTTTTTCAATACCTAATTTTTATTTTGAAGATATATTTTGTAACATGAAAGTAGATAAAAAAAAAAAGTTAACTTTTAATGTTATTAGATTTAATAATAAAAAAATCTTAGACTATTTCAGGAACGGTACCTAGTCCAGTATTAAAGTTTAGTAATTTAAAAAAAAAAGTTAAGAAAAAACAAATTCTGGTTTCATTGCACTTGTATAATAAATATAAAAGCATTGCGTATCTGCCACCAAATGTTTTCAAGAAAGTCCAGTTTCAGGTTTTGTATGTATTTTTAACAAATATATCATACAGCCATTTTCTGAGATGTTATGTTGCATGTACTGAGCACTGTGTCCGCATTGTAACATTTGAGAAAACAACAGTAGGGAGACAAAATTTATAAAGGTGATTTGCCATCATGAAACCTGTAATTTGACTCATGTACCATACCAAAGTACTTATTATATTAGAACATGAATCTCGTTGGTTTTGCAAAATATAGAAAATAAAAACAGTAAATCGAAATATCAGCCAGTACTTTAAAATATGATAGTTGATTGATCTAGTAGGGGGTACCATAAAGAAATGAACTGTAGGATTGTCTAAAATCTAGAAAAAATTGTCACAAAAATAGTAAAATAAACAATCACACTGTGCTTCAAAAAGCAATCAATTTGTGTAGGCCTAATTTGACCCAGAAAAGTCGTAATAACTTAATGATTCGTGTTTTAGCTTTAACAAATCGTGATCCTGGAACAAGGTATTAATTATCTGACATTTTAGCCAAAACTTTGTACCAAAATTGTGATAATAATTTTCTCTTTAAAACTATATTACAAAGTGTCAATTTTCCTAGTAGTTTAGGAAATATTTTCTACAACAGCTGTTAGTTTGAATAAAATGTCAGTATTCTTTAAATTATGACAATTAAAATGTAAAAATTTTACTTCACGGGTGATAAATTAATCTCTGCTGAAGAAATAAAAAACAAATATTTAAACTTTGAATCTCAATATCTCAGTTTGATGTAAATGTCAGATGATACTTTGTTGTTCCAAGAGCACAAAGTGCTATGGTCTTGTTCTGAAGGCACTCGCAACCAAGTATGATTATTAGGATAATGTAAATGATCTCTGGATTTGAGAACTTAAGTCTCGTCTAATAATCTAGCTAGGAAACTAAATTCAATTTAAAAACTATATTCACCTCAGTGCGTGCAATATGTGAAAGATTTGCATGTAACAAAAAATAACATTATTTTTCATTGCATTTTTGGATGTGTTAATCAATGAAGAGGGTTTATAAAGTATAGGAAAAACTTCAAAACAAGATTTACAGATTGTAAATTTTAATATAATCTTAAGTTTTTCTGTAAATGTAAATTATATAAAGGGAGAAAAACAAAACAACCAGTTTTCAAAAATATAATACTATTGTTGTGAATGTATTAACAATTTATATGTATAATAAAACTACCATTGGGTATTTTTTATTATCTAAAAAGATGAGAAAAATCAGAAAAAATAATGGCAATATATATAAAATGTTTCTTGTTAAAAAACACATGATGGATTGCAACATGCGTTCACAGGACGTCTTACAGGTGGTATTTTTCAAAACTATAGATTAAATTCATAAAAGTAGCATATATTGAGTTTTAATGATAAATATTGTTGAAAAATGACAACAGCAATATTCGAAAAGAAAAACTGACATGCAGAACAGTTTTTTTTTAAATATACACAAGATTGTTATTCATCAAGAGATGTTTTATTTCCTGGATTTTTAATATCATTTTACTATTCGAAATTATAAATACATACACATTTTTTTCCAAATTTTTGGCACAATAAATATGCTTTAATCGTAAATGCGACAATCCTATTCTGCCGTTATTTTTATATTTCTATGATTCTTGTTCATATAAAAAACGAAAATAACAATTGATTTTGAACAGGTTGCCTTGTTGTTGGAAGTGCGTAGGGATAGCAGTGTTTTACCTTTTTTATCCCAGAAATGCAGTGAAAAGCTTTGTTCCTATATGCGGAATAGGCGAAAATGTTTCTAAATTCCTGATTTTGAATCATTTCACTAAGAATAATGTACATGCATACACATACCATCGATGTAGAGAGGATAGAGCGCCATACAATTTTTGTTTGAGCAATTTTCTTCATCTGGTACATTAAAGGGAAATAATAGGTGCAATAGTACACCGTAATATGACAATAATTAAGGGTATCAAAAAATATAAAGGACAAAAAATAACGTTATATCATAGAAATTGATAGGTAACCTAAGCAGAAGATACGGTTACAAATTACATATGTACCTACTAGAACTACCCACAATACAATAAAAAAATATAAATACTTAAAAATTGTTACCATAACGAATGAATCCAGCAATTCCATATAAAAGGATATTTCCAAAAGTTCCATAAGACACGATAGCTCCGGATGGAGAATATTTTAAGGCCAATATTGATGAACCTGACAATAGCAAATGTGCTATTGTAAGTTGAGGACTATTTTTAAGCATTTTTGTAAAGTTGCAGAATAAAGAGTTGTTAAAAAATATTAAAATAACTTGTAATGACACACATATAATGATCTAAATTTATCGCGAATCGTTGTACTCGTACCGGTCTATTAAGAGCAAGGAAAAAGGAGAAATAAAATTAATGTTGACATCCGGCTGTCATTTTTTGTTTGCTTTTGAGAATTTTTATTATCTATGCCTTTGGTTCGCCGAATACGATGCAACGGCAATACCAGGCAACGGGAGCGTTCGAGATTTATGCTAAAGTGTGCCATTCACGAGCGAGCGCGATTTCGTTAACTTCGAAAAATATTTATAACGCAGTATTGGATTTTTTACGTTATTCCTTGGAACAAGAATTTAACACTGTTATATCAATTCATTTTCATAACACTCACTTCCATGTGTGAATAGATGATATCGTTATACAGCTTATTTGACGGATAGATTTTCTGTTCTCTGGGGAAAAATAAACTATTCTCCAAAGATTGTTATCCTCACGCCCCTCATATAGTCGGTAGCTAAAAGTAGATTTTTAAACGTTGATTGCTATTGCGGCGTTTCGAGGAGTAGGCGGATAGTATAGAATGTCACCTAGATGCTAGCTCTCGCCCAAATAAATAATTCTATCATCTTAACTTTCTAATGCATACTCATTGACTGATTTTTCTAGTTTATTTGACTATACTAAATATTTTTTGATCTCGTTCTCACGTAAAAATACTTCCTTCTTTCTTCATACTTGATCGATCAATGTTGCATTTAATATTCAATCTGCTCTTCCAAATGTTACTTGCAAACATAGGCGTTAGCATCAGAACATAATTGTTCACTACTAATCTTGTCGTAGACAATAATTTTATACCAGCAATGTCAGCGTTGAGAGCTCTATTATTGTTTGTGATCACCGCAAGATTTATAATATAAAAAAAGATTTTTAAATTGAGAAAAATATCCAAGTAAGTTCGTGTGTGAACAGGAATACGGTAAATTTATTGTTAAAAAATTATTGCTTTTCAAAAAATAATGAGAGCCGATTGCTTTTCTGTTATCCGTATTACCAATATCGTTTTATCACAAACATATTTAAAGCACATCGTTAGTGACATCTGTTACAGCTTTTTTGAAGTTTCTGGTAGCCCCAGTACCAAAAGTACCAACAGATTAAACCATAGATGTCAGTGACAAACTTAAATCATGTTTTATATTTTCATTTCGAAGAGGATTTTTTCAATTATAATATGTATAATTATGCTTAGTAGTGTCGATAATAAAGATTTCTACCTATTCCATATATTTTGGCTTGGGTCCAGTATCTAAGCGCACAAAATTTCGAATTTTAATGTTTAATCATTATTGTACGTAAGCGAAGTGTGCAAATATTTTTAACATACGTATATATAAACCATTCATTTACTCAAGTTTAGATAAAAGCTAAAATAAGTATAATAATTGTTAATTAATACACTTAAATAATTTAATGTACTTTTAGATATTTATTTCCTCAGTAAAATTATTTTGACAGACGACAGACAACTTAACTAATTTTGAATGTTTTATAAAAAAGATTTGATGGTAGCAAATGATGAAGATTTTTGCGATATGTTTTTGGTGCAGCCACACGCTCATTGAATGACCTTAACCCTTAAACAAGTGAATGAGTCTGGCTCATCGGTTTAGATTGTGGACTAGGACACAAGAGAATTAACCCTCCGGTACTGTGGTGTGGGTCGTTTCCGACCCGAGCCAAATACTTTTCTTTGCTACCCCCACTACAATGGTCAGACTGTTGAGCGGTCTCAGCTATCTTTCGAGTCAGTCTTCCAACAGCTGTGGACGAGTACGCTGTCTCATAGATACGTTGCATTTTCAGACAATTCTTATTTCATTGAAACTTGTCTCCTTGACTCCTCACCAAAAGAAAAGAAAAAGATGCAATATTGGTAGTTGTGTTGGAAAGGACAGAAGGGCAACGAGACTCATGTAAAATGCAGTCAATCTGTTTGTGGATAGCACAAACGAGTGATCTGTCAAACATGTTTTGATTGTGAGGTACATAATAGTGATACTGATTCTCATTAGTTTTATAGTTGTTTTATTTATATTTATGAAACTTACAGTTACTCCAAATGTTTACCTTTCCTTTCAAATGTTACTTTTTATTCGATCAAATGAGAGACAACCATGTTTGGGTGGGTCGGATCCGACCCAACCACAGTCATGGTGCCTCGCGACCTCACCATAGTACTGGAGGGTTAAAAGAGTTAGTACTGTTATTATATGATGACATAAACATATAGGATTCGAGGCTGAAATACGGAGACGTACGAAAATGACAAACCTACGAAGATATGGAAAATTGGTCTATATATCAAGAGAATCAAGACTCGATCGGTAAAATCTCTGATACCGCTATACGAAATGGAGACGGGCAGAACTACATGCTTTAGGGCCCAGGCCAGCAAAAAAATGCGTCCCTTACGTAATACGAAAACATTACGGCATTAAACATATTTTCGCTTTGAACAAATCGGTTAGAAACACGCGTGTGACAAAAATGAAATCCTGTGTAATGACACAATGGAGAACTTTTCAATGACACTTTTAATATTGACATCGTTCGTTATTTTATATTATCGAAAGTTAAAAAAAAACAGTGGTTCCGAACACCAAATTGTCGCTGGTTTTTGACATAAGAAAATTGTTATTTTTTTAATTTGCACATTCATCGAAGCTCCAATTTGAGGTGTTACTGAGGCTACTAACCCTCTCGTCTACCCCTAGTTTCAGAAACATAGACCCTAAGAAAGAAAGAGAGAAATATGTCAGATGCATTACATCCTCGTAAATTATCTGCAAATACATTGAATTATTCAGTGTGCACGTCGGCCGCTAGATGGAGGTGACCATCACTACTGTACAATGTACATTACATGTATGTAGGTTGTACCGTTTTTTTTACAAATTGACAACTGATAGATAATTTTAAGAGACAAACGCTGACTTTATGTTGTTAATGGGTACAATTTTTTTTCTATTTTTTGGAAGCAATTTAAGAAAGTGCTAAGAATTGGAAATACTTTTTATCTTAAATTTGTTTTCACAGTGGTTTCCAATTTGTTCCCCCCCTTACCTCCTCTTCATTATCCTCACCATTCACTTATATTTACAGTTTTGTTTATGTTTACACTAGCAATTTTAATTTTAGTATACATTGTATCCTGAAGAAGGGACCATTGCCCCCTAAACATGTCGAGTTATCAATAAACAAAGTGTTTTCTTATTATTAATATAAATTGTTGCCATAAAGTAACTGCAACTATTAAAGATATTTAAGAAAGCTTGATTGTATTTTTCTTTCAAGATCAAATCAATTTTATTTCAATCCGTTGTCGCGGGGCCTCTAAAAGTAGTGGGGCCCGTAGACCGTTATCTACTTTGTCTATTTGATAATCCGGCACTTATGAGGGCGGTTTTTAACATGGCTAAACCAAATAAAGGAGATGATCCGCGCCTGCCTTAGGCGTTAAGCTAAGCTAAGCGTTAAGGACCGAGATGGAGGCGAATACTTCATTCATAGGTCCGTCGAGCAAGATGAACTGAAAGATCAGGAACAGATGGCAAGTGCAAATATATATTACAGTGAGCCCCGCGCTCATAACAAATAGGTACATATATATACTGATGTGTATTTGCTTTGGTTTGTGGAGTCATTCGGATGGGGAGACGCTGTCACCTGTATAAGGAAGAAGGTGTTTGCTTCAGATTGTTGGCTGTTACCCGGATGGAGTGAATGTAATTGATATCAGAAGAATTTGTTTTGTGATAAGACTGAGGGTTGCTAAATGAAACATTAACTTACAATTGGTGACTTTTATTGTAGGATGATGCACAAATGAATTTACACAGGTTGAAATTAAATTACAAATTACGGTTGCTGATGAGAGAAATAGTTGCTTTAGGCGGCCTTCTCGGTGTTGTTACATGGTGAAGTATTGCTACTGAATTTCGGTCGGTTCTAGGCGGCATTGAATGGCTGTATTGTGTTTGGTTAAACGGACAGGTCTGTGAGGCGCGAGCAGAGCATCTATAGCTACACCAAGAAAAACATGGAACTGGTTAATTTATTTGGTACCAAAAATATATTTAAAAAAATATAGATGCGTACAAGGAATACATGTCACATTAAAATTCTTATTATTTTAAAACTAAGCTAATGTGCTACGAAAATAGGATTAACTTGGTGATCTCCTGGAACGAGGTTCGAACCCCCGACCACTAAATCACTCGAAAATAGGCGGCCTCTAAATTTGTTATTTGTATATTTTGAAAAAATGATTTTTGGACACATTGGTATAATTTGTGATACACGCGGAAAGTGACGTAGCTTGTTCATTGCAATATTTTTATGAAATAGCTGAGCACATTTTAAATTGATCTTTTATGCTTGGAAATATTCGGCCTAAACTTGGCCTGTCACCATTTCGCGTAGGAAAATATAAATAAGCTTCGCGCCCAAACTTTGCACCCGGCCATACAATTTTACAGGCCGGCCCTGACCAGGAAGATAATATTGACAAACCGCGATATTTGCGCAGATTGACATTACCACACCGTCGGCATTATTACTGCAGACTACAGTGTAGACCTGCGCGGCGTTTCTATTTATTAGAGATACAATACCATAATTTAAATGTAGATTAAACATCAGGATTTTTAACGTTTACCATTTGGCTACATTTGAAAAAAATAGTAGAAAATATTTTAAAAAAAATGACAACTTCGCGCATTACCGATGGTGTTTAAATTTGGAAGTTGGTATTCTTTACTGATGTGTCGATCAACATCAGTAAATAATATTTACAAATTTACACACCTAATTGTCGACGTGGAATACATCGGTGTACACTTGTGGCACTTTTCATCAGCATCAGATGATAAAAGTAACTAGGAAACTTCGAAGGCGTCCGCAACAGCGCGTATTAGTCTCCGCCTGGTACTGTTTCAGTGTGGAGTTGAGACCAGTTGAGATTGAGTTCTTCTGTATTGATTCGAAAGGCGTGATTCAGTTACAACAAATCAATTTCTGACATTGAAAGCCAATAAAATATGTCAAAAAGTTTGATGTTTATTTTTGTATGTCACGACTGTGCACGCCTTGGTATGTTTGTCACTTTTTTTAAATTTGTCAATGTTTAGTTGTCTTGTTAGCGCGGTAAGTCATTGTATAATTTTAGTCTGCTGTAAAATGTGTCGCGATTGACCTATTTTGTTCCAACCAGAATTATGCGGTAGCTTGAGATGTTCATGTATGTATATCTTTTATCTAACCATTAGCAATGACACATTGATGTGTGTAACGGTAATGAACAGCACTCCTGACGAATGAAGTTCACGCGTGTATCGTTTTTTTTGATATTTTCAGTTCGCACAGAGGTCGCGGTTCGTGTTAGTTCTGGTCAGCGGAGTAATTACGTCAATGCAGCCGAGTGCATTAGGGATTCACCTGGTTTACGGCGCGACTGTCACCTAAGGTCTTCAAATCGTTAGAGGTCCCGGGACTTAAATTAAAAAACATTACGCTGCGGCATATAAACCTCGAGGCAGCACGACGGAAGTAGGTTGTTTCAATAAAATATAATGTGCAAAAAAATTATGGCATCGGAAAAATATTAAAAATGTGCCAGAAGTCACACCCTGTTTTCCCCTACGAGACGTACAAAATCACGCGTTCAGATAAAAGTCGGCTTTGTAGTTTCAACAGTTACCTACATATGGAGTCCATTTTCCATTTCGCAATGCTTTTCAATTCTTTTTACACACGTTGCTGATTCCGGTGTGCTGTGTATTGAATTGATCGAATAATTATTATTTCTGCACGTACTTATGTTACAGAATGTGGGTAGGTACATATTTTACCCTGTCGCAAATATTCGGTGTGAATCCAATAAAAGTTTATGCAAGTTTGTGGAGAGAAAATAATTGTTTTCACGGGATGTGGTCTGGAGTCTGGAGTCACGGAGTTGTGAAATAAAATATTAACCGCAAAGCCGGCGAGTGTGCGCAATCTTCGAGACGACATTGTAGGCTGTCGGGGGCGGGCGGGCGGCGAGGGTGGAGGCTCGGAAGAGTTATGTCCTCCGATGGCAGATTGCTATTGTGGAGATGGAAACCGCAAGAGAAAGACCCGAGACTTGTATGCGTTTACTGCTGTCAGCGACTTTCCGAGGTTAAAATCAATTTATTTCGCTTCGGAGTACCCACCTATCTGAGATAGGTGACAGGAGACGATGTGCGGCTGAGAAAATACCAAAAGTAAGAATGATTCTTCTTCTTTACTTTTCTTAAATCCGTCGATTCTTTTCTATGCCAGTGACAGGTCTTTTCCTTCTCAGCAGCATCTACATCTGTTCAACTCCAGCAACAGGCTCATAAATGTTTTCCTGGGCATCCTTTTATAAATACTAATTAAATGTATTAATTAGAACGATATAAAATCAATTTTATCGAAAAATATTCGATCCTGGATCTCTTCCAATCCGGGGAACGTGCATTAACCGATTATGCTACAGCACGCAGTGCATTAACGACAAATGTTCGAACCTATATGTTACACATTTCAAATTAATACATCTATCGTTCCATTTGAAAGCCATCTACTTTATTTTTACGGAATCTCAAATACCTTTAATTAATCCGATAGCAGACGCCAGAATTAACAATTCATTTTTATTAAATTTTGGACACATTGATACAACTTATATATTATTAAAGAGAACACATTCTTATTATGAAGTTGTAATTATTCAGAACATGGGTCTGTGATGATTAAATAGTAATTATATTATATGTATATCTTTCTTATTAATACATTTAATTAGTATTTAAAATATCACAGACCGTCTGTTCTGAATAATTACAACTTCACAATGAGAATGTGTTCTCCGTAATAATTCTTTAATAATTGTTTTACAATCACTGCAGTGTAGAAGAATATATTATAGAGGAGGTAGATATGACCTACATATTTACCGCGGCTATGCGCTATTTCAGGAAATCGCTCAGGATGAATCTATTTTCCTCTATTTCTTTCAAAATGTCGTCATTTAGTATTTTCAGTAGATTTTCATAATTTTTCTCCAGCACCACAATTAGAAAGATTCCAGTTTTTCTTTGTCTCTGTTCGTTAGGTTAGGTTAGGTTTTCGCCATTTTATAGTTTTGCTTTTATCTATGGTTGTATTTTTAATTTCAGTATACACTGTTTCCTGAAGATGATACCGTAGGTATCGAAACGTAGAATAATTAATAAATATTGGTTTAAACAAAGTATTTTGTATAATTATTAATAGAATCAATAATAAATCACAGTGAGTGATCTCTGTGCGGGAACTTAAATTTTTTCTTTCATTCTTCATGTCAGTATTGACTTGTAATGCACATCCACAAATCACGTTCCGTGTTGCTAATTCTAAGGTCTCTCCCAGCCAGATGCAACGTATCCTCAACCGCTGTGGCACTCTTTCAGGTCTTCTTCGGCCTAAAGTTGTGCCCAGGATAATCTCTTTTTTAGGGTATCACTTTGACGCATCACGTGGGCGAAGAATTGGAACAATCTTTCGTTCACCGCCGTGGTTGGATTTGTTGCAGGATCGAGGTATTCGTACGTCGTGCCGTCCACGGGACACGTAACATAGAAACTTCGAGAATAAACATAAAAAAAAAGAATTTCTCTACGCACTTGTAAGACCTGATATCGTTCTAACATGAATATTTTGATGTTATGAAAATATTTTCTAAAACTATTTTAAATCGTGAACAAATGATGTCCGCAGTACAGGGTGAATATTCTGTTCCGTTCTGTTCAGTGTTGAACTCATTAAAACATTTTATCTAAATAATGATGGCGATGCTGTCTAACGTCTGATTCACGGTGATCGCTATCGTCACACGTTAGAAAACTTCTTGGTGGCCGAATTGGTTCGATTGGGCCTGCAACACATGCGATTTTAACAGGGCGGTACCACCTTACACACAGCTCGAGCTATCGTAATTCGAATCTACCGCCATCTCAGTCGGCATCGACGCTAGCGACAGCGCTGCCGGCTGCTGCCACAAGTCTGGCTCAATTAACTGGCGGTCTTGTCGGTTCGCCATCGCCGAGCAAGACCGCCAATTCATTTCATTTCATAATTTCCTACATCTTCATTCACTGTATTCATTTCTATCTGTCTTCATTGTTTTTATCATTTGTCACAATAAACCTCAACACACGCCAATCACATTTACCATCATTTAACCACCGTCCTAACTCCCAAAATTGTAATAAACAAAATAATGGACGTATGAAAATGAAATTAAAAAATTGTATTTAATTTTCTAGTTATTCAAAAACAATATCGGCCTGAGAAATAATATTCACACAGCATATTACGTAGTAGCCTATGTAAATAAATAATTAGGTAGAAAAATATATGCGTACAGAAAACTAAGAAATTGTGAAAAATTTAGATTTGATACCTATCATAGGAATATGGCACTTTATAATCTCTTTTTACGAATGTGTAGATTGTATAATGACAATAGCGTGACAAATAAATTAAAAAGCTTTACATGAAAATATGTACAAATATACACAGGATGCCATCCCGTGATAACGTCGGTAAGAATATCAGCAGGACACGCAGCTGTCAGGGGTCAGCCGCCGTGCGGGGCGACCGAGCTGATTCCTTCTAGTATCATTCGATTCAGTATTGTTTTTCTCATCGTAATTATTCATATCTGCGTAATCTATTGTATTTTTATTTATTATCTTTGTTTTATTAACCACTAAAATGAGTTTAAATACATCTACCGGTTTCGAAAAATACCATTTTCTTCTTCAGGATGTCATAACTAACTAAAACATATATTGTTTCTTTGACAGAATCTATTTCAAATTTTTATTTTTTTATTTTTAGTACCTAACTCAAATCATTACTTAAAACAGATTTACTCGAATAATTTTTAGTTATTTTAGTTATGACATCCTGAAGAAAAAAATGGTATTTTTCGAAACTGGTAGATGTATTTAAACTCATTTTAGTGGTTAATAAAACAAAGATAATAAATAAAAATATGAATCTTAACCACAAAGATAATATTGCTGATTTTAAAAGTATAATAAGACTGTTTTTTGTTCACGCCTTATTTCCAAGTAGGTGCCTCTTTTTCCTCACACATAAACCATAGATAATGAAACACAATGAATACAAATGATGGACCGACTACGGAGTTCACAATATAAATCCTTCTGATTCATCTGCAGTGGGTATAAAATGATGTTATGATCGGGAAGTGTGTCAGTTCCTATCATTATCATCATCAGGACACATAATTTGATACGCGTAATCGTATCAAGTGTTGTAACATGATCTGGTCGGATATCGGCCGCCCCGCTGGTGGTGCTGGTGGTGCTGGTGGTGAGCGGCGAGGAGTGAGGATACTCGGATCATCGACTCTCTTGCGCTGCTCACCGCGCCGACCGCAGGACTCGCTCTCCTCGTCGCACTTCAGCCACCGGCTGCGTCACATTATACCCGGCGATTCGGAAGTCTATTGCCACTCATTATTATTTACTATTTTATGTCACTCGTTAATTATCTAATCGAGAAATAAAAACATATCCAATGAATGTTGTCACGTGACAGATTGCGAGATGTGAACCCTGCACTGTATGTGGCGCACTAGCGACAGGCATGCCGAGTGGATACGGCCATGGAAGTCAGGTGTCCACCCATAAAATATTGTGGATTAGGTCTATTTGAACGTGTTTTTAAGATCTCTTGGTTAAGCATACTTGAATGTTTTCTTGTAACTGGATATCTTTCACATTTATTGCCAGATACTTAAAATATTTAACCGATTCAAAAGCTCGATCTCTTACGACGAATGGCGGCAATGATAACGATATGTTATAATAGTTACATCAAATAAACATGTAGGTCATTTAGAATTATTTTACAGAAGTCGTAGTCATGCACAGCTTTGATGATGACATGTTACGCAGTCAGCCAAAAAACCACTAACAACTTCGTCACACATCTCCCGGAACCGGCAGAGTGAGACGCACGTTTGACAAGAAATCAAATCTTTCTCTGAATATTTAGACAAGACACAAACCGCTTTATTTATCGAGCACCCAAATATAATCTGTCGCCAGGGGGCAGCGTCGGAGTTAGCAGCGCGCACGTGTATTGTGTTGTGTTGTCTTGTATGTACTGTGGTAGACAGTGGCGTAACTATTCCAATACAGCCAATGCGGTGCATTGGGGCCCACACAATCTATTAGAAATTGTTATTTTAGTGAGTATCGATATCTTTCTCAGCGATAAAATTAATCCAAAGCAAGAAATTAAAGCATATATAAAGTTTGAAAATAATTTCTCACGAGTATTGCGAAAAGACATGAAAATATTGTCGTTCTACACAGTAAGGCCCCGCTGTGTCGGGTTAGAGACCGTCCATCGCTGTAAAGTGAAGAATTTTTAAAAGCGCATACAATGCCTTGCAAAATATTGTTACGGTGCCTTTGGGCCCTAGAGGATAGGAAGCCATAGGGGCCGCCACCGATCTAGCTCAGTCTGGGTTCTCAAGTGTGTGCGTGTGTGCTCTGGTGTCGCCTGCTATCTCGGATGGGATGATAATTGATTCAAAGGCATGCTGATTTTCACAGTATACATTTAATCACAACACAATCCCGACATTCCAACTTTTCTCTGAGTGAGGTCACTTTTATTTATTTATTATATTTACAGAGTTTATCAATAGCCTACATCAGCTAACGCGGCCGTGGGGTGCCGCATGCCGCCTCCTCGCTCGTTGCAGCGGGGTCTCTCTTCAACCCGCGGGTGGACGAGGACCATCCATCGCTGGGTCCACCGCAGTGATCTTACTCTTAATCTCAGCCATCTCCGCCGCCATATTCCCGTGGAGCGCGGCTCTACCGACGCGCCTATTTTCGAACGTTTCCACCAAAAGTGACGTCTTGCTCAGCTGCCCGCCAGAGTCGGATTCTCGTCCCTGATTCGTCCATTTAAACAGCCAATCATCCTAAGTCGGCAAAGTAGGCTACCCACACCTCGGCGCACAAATACAAACATCACAATGTATTATTTAAGACAAGATACTAATTTTGTAGTTATTATTTATTGGATAAATCACGTAGTACTTAATACGTTTCTTATTTAGGCGGCCCTTTTTATCCATTATGCATTGGGGCCCAATTATTATAGTTATACCACTGGTGCTAGACCGACATATATTTTTTTTGATGAATAATAATTTCAACATTGAAAACTAGGTTTTACGGGAACGTCGCTAGAAAAAAATCTCGCCATGTACATAAATTCATTACCCTACATCATTTAAACAGTTTTAATTTTTTGTTTCATACATAAAAAAATGTATTATCTGCTAAAATAAATGGTGGAGGTAGGTTTTGTTATTTGCGGTCGAGTGGCACTCGAGTTGGGCTTAGATAATAGCTTCTCAAAATCACAATGCTCGAGGTGCGTTAAACAAAGAGCTATAATTTTATAAACGACACCATATAAAATAGAATCTGACAGCGAAACCACAGCATCGAGATTATCTTCTCAGACTTTCAGTTTTTCTCTCTCACGATAATATAAAGTAAAATAATTTATATTGTTGTATTATATTATTATTTATTACATTTCAGCGGGTCCTTAATTAACATTGGTTGTCATTGTGTGTGTGTGAAGGAAATAATAAAATTGAATGGAATAAAGAACGAAATTCACATTTTTAAATTTCATATGTTAAAAAGAGGTTTTATAGCGTTGTTCTTTAGATCATAGATGTGTACTAGACATGTATAATTTTTTAAATAATAATTTTAGCGAGGTGCACGTTTATTTTAATTTCCCAACGCGTGAGTAATTTTTCTAAAAAGAGTCAAAGCGTAAGTTTGACGCTCACGGGCGCTGAAAACAATGTGTGGTCACCGTGGTAACGAGTGTGACACACTTGTTGAAACGGAGCCAATGTATTTCACGTCGTAGGAGGGGGCTTTTTTCGGTTTGCAATTGTCAATGTATTGTTTTTTCTTTCCATAAAACACTACACGGACCGAACTGATATGTTTTTTTTATAATTAACTCTTATATCAACCGAGCGACATATTTTGATAAAAAATAAGTACAAAATTTCGCATATTATCGACCGTTCCGGTTCGTTACGTTTTCCGTTTCAAACTGAGCACCGCTGCACTGCTGTGCAGGCTGACACCCACCATTAATATCTGCTATATTTTGGATGCTTCAGCTTGACTTTGTGAATTGCGTAAAAAAGTGCAATTTTGATTGATCCCATTAATCTAAAAATCTCGCGATAGGCCGTCAGTCGAGGGTCGTATTGTGTTAGTTTTTAACATGAAAATAGCGGAAAAATGTCAGCCACCACTTGCGCGGGGGTAATATATGATTGATGCTTCTATTAGTATCGTTATGTGTTATCTTATACCATGATGCACGTGGTTTAATTTAATATTAATACGTTCACACTTACGTATGATAAATACTCAAAGGCATTTGAGATTTCGTAAAAACAAAGTAGATGGATGGCTTTCAAATAATGGAACGAAAACGAAAACATATAGTCGGATAATGCACCTTCCTCCCGGTAGCGCAACAACAATATTTTTCGATTGATTTTATATGTATACCTTTCTAATTAATACATTTAATTAGCATTTAAAATATCACAGACCGTCTGTTCTGAATAATTACGACTTCACAATATCAATGTGTTCTCCTTAATAAAAAAAACTTAAATATGAATTAAATATATTAATTATAAAGATATACATATAAAATCAATTTTATCGAAAAATATTGTTGTTGCGCCACCGGGATTCGAACCTGGATCTCTTTCCTAACCGGGGAAGGTGCTTTATCCAACTAAGCTACAGCGACATTATTTTTAGCGACAATTTTCGACCCTATATGTTACCTTTTTGATATCGTTCCATCATTTGACAGAGCCATCTACCTTATTTTTACAGAATCTCAAATACCTTTGAGTAAACTGATAGCAGACGCCGGAATTATCCATTCATTTTTATTAAAAATATTAAATATTAATAAAAAAAAAAAACACTTAGTCTGGGAGATCTTTGTAACGAGCTACAATTAAAAAAAGCATAAGATATTAACGTCTTATTTGTATTTTCTGAGATTACAATTATAATACTATTTATTTAATTGAATTTATAGATATTAAAATCACAACAGAACAGATAAACATGTTCTGAGAGCGGGGGGTAGCACGTACCACGTTTTCCATTTCTATTTATTTTCTTATTATTAGATACATTAGTTGAGTACCGTCGCAATATTCAACTTGGGTGTCGCTGTCATCTGAGTAATGCATTTTAGTATTCGCAATCATTCGAAACCCTCGGTAACAGCAATAATAGTTGTTCATTTTTTAAGCCCAAAACACGAAGGGGGTTGGTGGGATCACCGGAGGGCGGAGGTGCGGGGCAACGGGGCCCGCCAGCCGCTGTGTGCGATTCGGATTTAAATTGAAATTTGAATATTAAATTATGCAAGCGACAAAGCGTGCATTTACATATGCATTATTTTTTAATATCCCGCGAAAGCTTCACCAGACACGAAAGTATTTTAATAAAAATAATAAAAAATGTATTTTTGCGTTATATTTATGATTAGACATAAAAAAATGACACATTTCGATTAATTTAACGTCGACCGGTTTCGATACTACCGTGTCTTTATCAGAACCGACAACATGGGCTAACTTATTTTTATTTTTATTAAAGGATTTTGACAGTGAAAACATATTGAAATAAACATAATAATTATTTAACGTGCGGTATGTTTAGATAGAAGAAGGAGAAGGGTGGGGAGGTTGCAACTAACGTTGCGGTACAGGGAGAGCAACATGAGTTTTTATAGGTATAGTGAATGGCCAAAGTTTAGATTGTGGTGGTTCATAAGAAGAACCCTTTAAGCTTAGTAAGGCTGATGTTGAACAAATCAATTAATGTAAATTTCTCATTATGGTATTTGCATGACCGGTGAATGAATGAATTTTGTATGTAAGATGTTCTACTTCTGGGAATGTGGAAGAGTGCAGATTGCCGGGTTGATCTAGATGGCACATGGAGAGATATTAACTCCAATTGGCTGGGACAATCAATGTGGCCTTGCGGTAGTTTGAAGAGAAGTATTAGGTCAGCACGTGTTCGACGATGTTCTAGGGTCTTCGATTGCTGCATCTAAATAGGAGCCGAATGATAGATTAGATCTAACATTCAGATGTCGAATATACCTATTTTGTATTCGTTCTAATCTCGCAATGTATGTCATCTGCCATGGGTTCCAGATTTGAGAAGCGTACTCTAAGTGACTACGAACGAATGCGTAATACAGTATTTTGAGGCAATATGGATTTTGGAAGTGTTTGCAGGTTCGAAGTATGAATCCTAGCATTCTATAGGCCTTGGAGGGAAACATGGTTAATTTTAATTTACAAACTTTATACAAACCACTTTGATTAATTTAATGTTAGCTGGTGTCTTCTCCAAGACGGACGTACACTAAATTAATCATTGATCGACATCACATATGTATATACTTTTATGCTTATCTCAATATATTAATAGACGAAAAAATGTGTAATTTATCGAGAGTAACATCAATGTATGTATAACGTTAATTAAAAAAAAAAATTAATACTATAAAAATATTAATTTATATGTATATTTCGATAGTGGATTGAGTATTGTACTAACCGCTCAAATTTGCCTATTGTAAAATGTAATATTTCGCAAATCTTCATCTATTTAGAAATTTCGCATTTTGGCAAGAAAGTCGCGCGATGGCGTCCCCATTTTTTATGATTAAAGTGTTACCGTAACAGTTTCACATGTCTGTTTGTGTCGACACTTGTTTGCTCTCGATGCGGATCACATCGCTTGTAATATCGGCATCAGCAGGAGAATGGTTTACTGTTGACGCATGGAAATATGAATATCAGATTTTACATGAATGATGGCGGACACACACTGCAATCCGCCGGATGTCTGTCGATGTGTGCTTTAGGTTTTAGTATTGTTGCCGCGTGCAAAAAGGTTTGCGGCAGATTTTCAAATGAGACTGTGAAATATATCATTGATATATGCAACGAGTTCCTCTAACTCGAGTACACAAGCGTCCAACGCCAACAATTCACCGCCGATATTGCTCAACGCGCTTACATTTCATATTTCATAGCCTGCGATATTTCTCTCCTGAAGCAATTCATCGCCTCAATAAAAGTATGTAGGGGTTGCCAATATAGAGGTTGTGTGAGTTTAATATGATTGACTCGTGATTGTGTCTGTAGGTTTTGTTGACACGAGACTGAAGCCCCTGACGTCTTCAAGTCTCACGCGTGTTACTTGTGTGTCGCAGTATCGGGTGTCTGTGTTGTAACTAGAGCGAGGTATTGAATGAAAATGTGTTTATTTATGTATGAATTATACAGATGCGGTATATAGTTAAATGCTGTGGAGTGGCTCGCTCGAGATATGGATGGAAGATGTCGCTAGCTGCTTGAGCAGTGTCCGTCACGAATGTGTGTTGTCTGCGGATTGCTGGTTGCCGTATGGTTGATAAGTGAGTCCCTACACGGCCGTGTATGTGGGCGCGTGCAGGGTCACCACGAGTATTATTCAAAGTATGCAACGCTTAAAACCCGTTCCAGGAGGTAGTTCAAGTGTCGTCCTTTCCGAGTTGGATCTTCTTCCAAAACTTTTTGATAACTAATGTATTGTAACATTGAGAAATATGATTTGATGTTTTATCTTTAAAAAACGATCATTAATAGCGCTATTCTTAGAAAAAATTAAGATATTAAATAATTAATACCTAACTCAAAAATAATGAACATTTTAATTTGTAATTTCTGAATAAAAAAGTCAGATAAATAAATATAACACATATCTTCAATGAAATGTATGAATTTCCCATTTAATTTATTTATAGACTTTATTTATAATATATCACTGTATTCAAATAGGCACTGAAAATATGAATAGGCTATGAAAAGCAGCACTTTTATAAGTAGTTCACAGTATATATCGACAGTTTTGATTTAGAATTAAATTCCATATTGAAAATTGTTTCAAAGATAGTGAAAATAAAAGCTCTGATCATAAATTATTACACATTTTCAATAATAATTAAATGTAATTAACTCAATCTAACCTCACTACAATACATTAGCACAAAGTGGACGATAGTATTTGCTGGATCATTAAATTATTAATTAATTAATTAATTATTCACTATACTATAGGTACTTATATTATAAGTCTGTGATATCCACATTAAGAATGTGTTCTCCTAATAATAAAGTTGTATCAATATGTCCAAAATTTAATAAAAATGAATTGATAATTCTGGCGTCCGCTATCAGATTACTCAAAGGTATTTGAGATTCTGTAAAAATAAGGTAGATGCCTCTTTCAAATAATGAAACGATTAAATGTATTAATATCAAAAAGGTAACATATAGGTTCGAAAATTTGTCGCTAAAAATATTGTCGCTGTAGCATAGTTGGATAATGCACCTTCTCCGGTTAGAAAAGAGATCCAGGTTCGAATCACGCTGGCGCAACAACAATATTATTCGATAAAATTGATTTTATATGTATATCTTTCTAATTAATATGTTTAAAATTATTTTATTGCTATAGGTACTTATATTATATATTATCCGTACATTATGTACGAGTACATACTTTGAAGAAAAAGCATCGGTGCCATTGGTGTAGGCACATCTAATTATGTTGCTAGAAGATAAAGAGGTAGCCCGGAGAAATCGGTGAGAGATGTATAACATAATTTTATATATCTATTAGTGAATAATACATTATGTAATGGTCGGTGATTTCTTGCACTTCGTGATGCTCTATGTGGTCTCTGAAGTACCTGATCGTTTCGTATATTGCCGGTAATTCTCTGTCATATGTACTATATTTGGTCTGGGCTGGAGAAGATTTTCGGGAGAAGAATCCAAGGGTCTTCAATCCCCGTCGATTCATTGCTGCAAAACTGCTCCCATGGCTGTTTCCGAGGCACTGCCACATTTTGGGTTGGATGGACTCATAATGTGGTGTTCGCGAGCTGAGTTTTCGTGTGCTCGAATGCCTGCTCTATCGTTGGTGTCCATTTAAACGCGCTCTTGATTGGTGAAGGTGGTTTTGTGTCTCCACCGCTTGTGGCATCAATTTTCTGTAATAATTAAGCATCCCGAGATATCGTCGTAGTGCTCCAACTGTTTCGAGCTTGGGAAAGTTCACTATGGCTTCTATATTGCCTGGCAATGGTTGTGTTCCCTCAGGGGTGATCTTGAATCCAAGGAGTTTTATGTCTTGCTTGCCGGAGATGCTTTATGTACGTTGATGATCAACCCATTGGTTTCCAGGCGTGGGAAGACTTGTTGCAGATGATCTATGTGCTTCGCCTCGTTCCGTGAGGCAATAATTTGTATAGCGCCATTTTCGTAAAACCTTTCACCTCAAGGGCGCTTTACACATAAACTGTTTACAGCTCAACAATTATCTGTGTTTTAAAAATTAGAAAATTGTTATTTTCACTCATAGAAATGACTTTTTAAAAATGTGCGTTTTTAGTTTCTTCTTAAATAAGGTCTCAGATGCACTCTTTCTTATGACGGAGGGCAAAGAGTTCCACGCTTTTGGGCCTGCCACCGCAAATGCTCATTCACTAAATTTAGACTTCTGGCAACGGTTGGTCGGTTATTCAACCCTTTCTACAATTCAATTAATCTGAGATACAAATTTCTTGAAGGCGCCATGTATGTCGAACAGAATTCGAGATCTCCCAAGGCTTAGTGAATAAATCGCTGGAATCGTCCGAATTGCAAGTAGGCATAGTATAATTTATCCTCTGCTCTAATGCAATCTACGATATATCGCCGTGAATAGTGTGCCCACTGTATATGTGTAGTGATAAGTTTCTCATGATTTTCCTTATCACCATTATAAGTCACCGCAGATTATCAAAAATAATTGTGGTTACTTTTCCCGGCTGTTCCCTGATTTCACGGTTAGTTTTAACAAATAATCTGATGTATTCCATTTTCCTTGTGATTAATTGTAGCATAATTTACTCAACAGTTTGTTAATCACAAGTATTGTCTGTGCGACTGAATTTTTTTAGATATATTTCGATGAAAATGCTACATATTGCGGAGGGTCTCATGACGCAATGTACGAAATTTTGCAACCTAGACCTCGAAGCAATCTAGAGACCTAAATAAAAAATGAAATCTACCTGATTATTTCAGTCAGTATCGGAAGAATTATTTTTATTTTCAGCTAGTTCATCTCTTCATCATCGTTTCCGAGCCCCGACTTCCAGCAGTCATTCCATCAGGTCTGATATTTCTCTGAATTGATTTCGTTACATTACAGAGATACATAAGTTTTCGGATTTTTACTGTTTTAAATACATATGCCTGCACTATACAGAGATACCTGCACGCGCCCTACAGTACCTGGCTGTCAATCCAGACACCTGACAGCCATATCAGTCCGTCTGGTACTCACAGAGACTTAGTTAGGGCGAGTCCTAGAAGCTAGTAAAGACCAACCACTCTTCTCCCGGCGAGCTCCTCGGACACACCTATCAGCACCGCCTCTTTGTGGCCACAAATTATCTAAATAACAAGACAAAACACTTTGTTTAAACCACTATTTATTAATAAATCAACATGTTTCCATACCAATGGTATCTTCTTCAGGAAACAATGTATACTGAAATTAAAAATGCAAGCATAAATACAAACAAAAGTATAAGTGATGGGTAACTAAGCAGGAACTACTATGAAAACAAATTTAAAATATTTGCAAAATGGATTTTGTTATTTATAATATTTAGCTTGCTGTTAACACTTTTTAATATTTACAAAATTTCAAATTGATCTATTATTGTACATACATTGTTTCCTGAAGAAGATACAATAATAGGTATGGAAACATTTTGATTTATTAATAAATAGTGGCTTAAACAAAGTGATTATTTATACTAATTTCTCTTTATTCATAATATTTTTTGCTAGGTGTATGAAATTATAGGTTTCTGTGTGATATTTAATTCTTAAAATAAAGATTGTGTATTTTTCTTCAATTTTCTCATAATTAAATGTTTTGGAGATTAATTAACAATAGGCAGACGATTGAATGTCAATAATTCGCAGTCCAATGTGACGCCATGCAACATGCACCATGCACGTGTGCAATTGAAGAAGATCGCACGACCGTGATGTTTCCACGTGTGTGGATGATGCAACACAGGAGATCACCTGGGACCAAAGCGGGGATCCGGAAGATTATCCCAGGGTCCAGCCGGGACGCAGCCGGGAGGAGAGATCATTAGGGATGGATTAAAGCGCGTGCACTCCCACCCTCGTAATCCGCCCCCATTGGATATCGACTGAGAACGATGTACCTGTAGATAGGGATTCAGTGATGATATCTCTCGGATATTTTACAAGTGGCAAAAAATATATGTTTTAAGATTTAGTTGTTTAAAAACAAAAAAATAAATGATATCACATTATTCCTAAAATAATGCCCAATTTAATTTTTATATAATTATTAATACATAAATAATCTTTTTGTTTTAAAGATATACATATGAAATCAATTTTATCGAAAAATATTGTTGTTGCTGTCGGGATTCGAACCTGTATCTCTTTCCAATCCGTGGAAAGTGCATTAACCGACTATGCCACAGCACACAGTACTTTTGATGACAAATTTTCGAATATATATGTTACACTTTTCAAATTAATACATCTATCATTCCATTATTTGAAAGTCATCTACTTTATTTTTACGGAATCTCAACGGATTACGGATTGGAAAGGGATCTAGGTTCGAATCTCGGTAGCAACAACAATATTTTTCGATAAAATTGATTTTATATGTATATCTTTCTAATTAATTAATTTAATTTGTATTTAAAATATCACAGATCTATGTTCTGAATAATTACATATTCAAAATAAGAATGTGTTCTCCTTAATAAATAATTATTCATTTGTTTTTGTTTTTGACAGTTATGAATATGCTATATTTATGTATTGAGTAGATAAAATAAATATACCTATTATATGTAGAAATAGATAAGAATATGTTTCTTTGTCAATGTTGACATTTTTTTTTTTAAATAGTAACTTTAAAATTTGATTTTCCAGTCAGTAACATTTCTGATACGGACATTTATCATTGTTTATAGAAATAGATTTATATTATTTTAATACTGATGAAAACCGAACTAATAAATAAGCATAGATAAATAAAACAAAATAATAAATAAGTTAATCTTGTAATGTTCAAGTAGTTGCTTAATAAAATTTTCTTAAGCCAAAGTTAGTTATAATACTCAAAACATCTAAGACAAGCTTTAGTGTATAATGTATAATAATTATGTAAGAACATACAGAAGCGTGTAAAAAATGTTAAAAAGTAAATTCCCACAAAAAAGGCGATTGTATTATAAAAAAAAAAAATACATTTAAAACTTACCAGATCGAGTGGAAGAATTGACAATTTAAAAAATGCCGTAGCGGAACATTTCAGTGAGAAAGGGGTGACGGGGTTCGGAACAATGTTTCAACGGGTACACCTTTGGCAAATAATTTTACTAACAGGCAAAATGGGAATGAAAATATTTTGCCCTACATTCCTCGAAATTATACAACGACATATTTAAAAAAATATTTTTTAATAAAAACAGACTTCGAATCTGTCACAATCCTCAACTATATTACTCTACAAATGTTAGCACCGGTTGCCCTGTGCATGCGAAACGTGGTGGATATCAGAATACTCCGCATCTCTTGCGTTCTAGAATTAAAAAACTTTAGACTTTTTATTTCTAGCACACAAATACCAGCAACAGTGGAGTCTATCATTCGTTCCGTATCCACAAAGTTTGAATGTGTTCGACTGTCGCACATGCGCATTCAGTTCCGCCTGTCAAGATCTTTGAATGCTGTATATGCATTCGTTAACAGCATCCAACGTACAAAATACGACTTTAATGCGCAGAAAAGCATACATATTGCGAAGCGAGCGGATTGTTTTGAGTAATTTGTTTGTGTGACGCATTTTTGACATGAAAGCCGAATTATTGAAACATTGAATATCCTCACGCTCGGATTATCATGTGGATTAATCTTCTTCGACTAGAACCCCTATTTCATCACCGACTTCATCCTGTACCAAAGTTTCCCTACTTCTTCCCATACCTTGCGGTGATTCCGATTTACGACCGGAATTGTCGAATTCCATTTCGCGGGACGCAACCCGGAGATTTGCGCAATTCGTTCATTTGGATCCTATCGATCCGGGTTTATAGTTCGAGGTCACCTACCTATGTACATACGTAGGACATAATTTTACTACCTACCTACACCAACATTATGTGCAGTCTTAGAATGTTCAAATTTCTAACAATAAAAAGTACCTTCAGAACAAAAAGGTCACCTATTCACCTAATTTTCATATATTAAAGAAAATTAACACTTCATTCTAATATAATGTATCAGTTTCTTTTAAAATTTCCCTACGCGGACACACAAGGACATTGGGATATTATATATAAGAATTATCTCCAGTTCTCAGGTTAGAGCAGCGGTTTCTAAATTTTTTCGGTTTACAGCGTCCTTGGTGTATTAGAAATTTTCCAAATTTGTGTTTTGTGAATGTAAACATGTCAATAATATCTCCTTGGAAGTATTTTTCAAACCGGTTGATGAAATATGATAAAAGCTCTTCAAGTCGCGAGAGAAATCAATTTTTTGGAGCTTATAAACTGCAATGCGAGGAAACAATCTTTGCCACCATATTCGTTCACTTTTGTTTACCATAGATGTAATTTTTTTTCTGAAAATTAAAACTTCTGTAGTAATTTCAAAAGGTGTAAGACGCCCTTGTAAGCCAGTAGCGCATACACTTTGGTAATCGCTGGGTTAGTGATTTTTTTTAAAAAGCTTTAATAAATGATTCAATTCTTCTTGTTTTCTGTCTTGAACATAATACACGTTATGATTACATCATTTTTTCTGATATTTTTTGTCGATCTTAATTGCAAAAAAAACCACTTCAAACAGGCCATTTTGACACGGAGGTATAATTTTGAATTTCTTCACGCCTTCGCGGTGCAGTGGCGCGTGATGATCGAGCACAACCCTTCCCGGGAGTATTTGTGCGGAGGCAGCAGCGCGGAAATTATGGCAACGCCCCTGCCTCCGGGTCACGCGGAGCGGAAATGTTAAACTGTCCTTTGTACCCATAGCGTCCGCTGCGGGGTGCGCAAGGGCGCGAATCGCTGTCATTCGCGATTTAAATTTCGAACTGGTGCTTTTTCACTCTTCACGCACGTATTATGTAACCCAGGACATGGTCCCGAGGTTCGTGACAACCTATTTATGACAGAAGGGGTAGTTTAACGTTTGCATTTTTAATTTACCTTCATGCCAGAGCAACTAAAATGTTAGGTTTCATACTACGGGTACAGACAATTTAATAACATCTCCCAAGTCTGGAATCCAGCATACAACAATAGAATCTAAACAATACAGAACACCTTCTTGAAATAATTTAACTTTCGTAGCTATCGACCCTTATCCAGCACTGTTAAGTCATGTATTATTTTCTAAATTCCATCACTACAAATTCGAAGAGACACGGCCGATATCATCTGCCAACACAAAATAGCAAACTCCGAAGTAGACTGCCGCGATTTACTCAGACACATCCATTCGAGTGTCATCTAGGTCAACTAGAACTAATCTCACATTCAACCTTCTACATTGTAACACTAATGCCAAACAGAACTCATTTATCGACTGGGCCTTCCTTTATTTCAACTCACACTTAAATGAATTAAACATTTTCAACACTTCAGTTACCTCAATTATGTAAATCAAAATATAATATATAAACTTTAATGGCCTTAATTTTTTTTTTTACACAGATTTTATTGCCTATACCATTTTTCTTCCACTTCACTGGAAAATTTTCTTCTTTTTATCTTTTATCTCTCCCTTTTTTTATATATTTTTTAATTGTTTACAGATTTTTTGTATTCTTGCAATATAATAGAAAGTCATTACTCTTTTTATCTTTTTCTATGCAGCGTATAATTAAAAAATTTATTACCTAAGTCTTAATAAGCTATTGTATTAATTAAATTAATCTCATTATTAAAATTATTGTCTTACACTATATCTAGTGTACTAATGTAAATTCAAATAAAACATGTAATTGGTTTAGTTTTTGTTATACTGTTTGTTTTCCAAATAAAATAAAATAAAACATGATTGTCTAGTGGAGTGACCACTAGATCACTAAGCGAGTATTTTAACCAAGAGACCAAAAAGTACGTTATTTCGCATTATTTGCTCAACGCACGCCGTAAAAAATAAATAATTATACATTGAAATTATTTAATGTTTTCTGCCTATGTCCAGATGTACAGTTGTAGAGCTTATTATTTCGAAGAATTTAACATGTATTACGAAGCGACTGGCGTGTCAGCCACAAATGAAGATGAATACAAAAGAAAGAATATTATTTAATTTATTTTCTTGTTCGACCATAGAGCATTGAGTGAAGAGTCAATCTACCGGCGAGGGCTTGTGACCGGGTCATTCTCATTGTGATTATGATTACACTCATAACCGAGTTAGTAGTTAGGTTTACACAAAACAGAATGCACAATAATTACGAAAATCATTCCGATAATGTTTTTAGATGTGAGGCGAATTTATGAATTATTTATTATTAGAGAGAATTATTGTGGATAAAATACAATTATGAAGAAATTATTAGAACAACATTTTTTTGGTCATATTATTAAACGAAAAATAATGAAATAATGTGTGCGCAATAAAATAAATAGAAATGGGAAAATACGTTTCGTGTCTCAGATATATATATATATACACCACCCCTGTATACAATATTTTCTTTTACTAAAACTTATCTTTTACGTATTTGGTCAGTTCAATTTCTCCTCCTTTCTTATGTTTTCTGGCATTTCATTAAAAATCTTCATCGCACTGTTCATCATCGATTTCTGAGATTGAGCCTTCTTCCTGAAAGGCAGTCTTAGTCTATCCCTTTCTCTTGTACGATGCTCGTGCTCATGTTGATTTGCATCAATTTTTTAAATTAAATAAATTCCGCAGATATTTTCTTATTGAGGATTTAGTAAATAAATACCATTATATTAAAATATATAGTATTATTCTCAAAGCTTTATTTTGCAACACTGACAATTGTTGAATTTCTTCTTCGTTAGCCAAAAACAAAATGCTGCTGCAGTAGTTGATGTGAGGAATAATAACAGACTTGTGTATTATTTTACAAGACTCGGTACTAATAAATCTTCTGATCCTTCCCAGAAGTGAGATTTTCTTAGTCACGTATTTTGTATTTTGCGATAAATTCAATTTTGAATCTATTATGAAGAACTTATTAGAACGCATTTTTTTAAAATAAAAATAATAAAATAATGTGTGCATAATAAAATAAATACACATGGAAAAATACATTTCGAGTCTCAGACAAATATATCATACAATTTTTTTCTGGTTCGCCCTACCCCATTTCGTATACAGATCATTGTATTTTATTTCGAACTCTTCAAATGTCATCAGAATTATATTTCATGTTCGGATGTGTTCTTTTGTTTTGCGTAAAACTAAAATGATATTTATTTAATTTTATTAATTGCATATTATTCTAGAAACTGTTAGGTATTTTTTAACGCAGTTTTGTGACACATTTTAAGAGAGAAGCCACGGAAAAAAACATATATAATAAACGCTTGTGATAAATGTTTGTAAAAGGTTTATTAACTATATTTACCATAATTTTTTTATATTTTGTGTCATTGAATAGCTAATGTTCTGTAAATTATAAAATAAAATTGCGATTTTTCTATATGTAGAAGAAGGGGCTCTATGTTGAGGGTTCCCTGAGATAACTCATATCGGTAGCCTAGATTCTTGATCTCTTTCTCTCACATATTCTATGTTACAAAACACTATTCTGAAAATGGTTTCTGCAGAAGGTACTTACCTAAAAACGTTGTTGATATAGTTATTTAAAAAAATATATATGTTAATATGCCGACACAAAAATATTTTTAAAATGTGTAAATTTTCAGATTCTTGTAATATATTGTGTGTGTAGGTATAACATCTGAAATGGTTATTCCGTCCCAAGGGCCAGCTGTCAAAATATAGTCGTCATTAATCTTCGGCACAAGCCTGGTCCATTTAACAAACACGCGACACTCGGAGACATCTTGAAAATACTTTAAATTTCCATTAGCATTCGGAATCTTCAACGTTTTCTGTTATTTATGTAAACACGTATTTCAAACGGTCACGGAATGAATGACTTTGAATGACGTTATTTTGATGTAGCGATTGAAAAATTCAGAAATAAATATTGGATGAAGAGCCTGTTGAAAGTGACTTTTAGATTTTTGATATGGAGTCCTGATTGCGGACGCGGCAAGGGTTGTGTGACGGCAGGGCGTGGAGTCGGAGTTATCAGGGATAGACCGACTCCGACTCTTTTTATTTTGAAATGATGTTCTACTTTAATAAATCGATAATGTATCAGGTTGATGCATAATTATTCGCCATTTAAAAAAAAACATTGTAACGTAAATTATTTCGTATTATTATCAAAAACGAAAACAAACTCAATACATATTATGTACAATTATCATTCGTGGACTGATCGATGTTGATGCTCTCAGTCAGTGTCCTAGTGGTGCAACTTTCGTCCTCTTCCACAGCCGCCAGAAATCTGAAGATCGACCCTTTCCTGACTTGTCGTCTAAGCTGGTATCACCAGCTTTGAAGCGAACAAACAAGAACTCTGCATCCCAGACAGCTTGAATGGTAGACGTCAAACTGCCAGGTTAGCTTGTATTTTTGCCGCAGGAAGGGTTGTAGGCTCGATCAGCCGTTGCCAGAAGAGTAAGTTCAGTGAACGGGCAATTGCGGTGGCAGGCCCAAAAGCGTAGAACTCTGCCCTCCGTAATATGACATTGAGAATCAGACTGTTTTAAAAAATACTCAAACGTAATTATTCATAAAATCATATCCATAAATTCGCAATTTTGATACTGGTGTAGGACCAAACAGCCAATGTGTGAAGTGCTCTTGAGGTAAAATTTTAACGAAAATGGCGCCATATAAATTATCTAACGTTATTACTACGAGTACAGCAAATAGTTTAATACAGGGTTGATTTAGTTTTACTGTGGACAAACAATTTCGTTGATATGAGTTTGTATGAACAGTACTCATTTAAAATACACTGTTTTCAATTATCAGCCGGGAACATTAATCACACCCTCCAACTTTTTCAAAGCGGACGCTTGTATCACGTGATACAAAAATATATTAAAATAGTGCAACATAATGACCGCGGCCTGTAAATCTGTAGAATCGTTTAGCGACCGACTGCAACAAAGGGAATTTATTAATCGTCCGAATCATGCAGTCCCTAAAACACAATGGAAAACGATTTCGGTAAAAATGTAATATTGTAACCCTTCCGCGCGGGGAGGAGCCGCCATGACGGATCGCCGTGATAAATGTTGCCAGCCTGCTGAAGAACAATTCCTCACATCTGTTACGTACCTACCTACTTGATAATGGCGAGAGGAAGGGACACGGATGTTGCACGATGGAGGTAATTTACGACCTCTGGATTTTATAGGATGCAAGAATGAAGGATTGTATTGCATCTTTGTTCTTAAATCAACAATAATCAATTGCCACTCAATAACAAATGTTGGTTTATTATTATTAAATCAAGTAGTGTTTGCGTGATTTCAAAAGTAATAATTTGTAGATTTTATAGCCCGTGTCCGCGGATGCAACACAATGATATATATATCTCAGAGATTTTGTTGAAGTATATCTCAGTACACGTATGTATTGAGATTAACTGATCAGCCTTGAGATTAGTAGAAAGAGATTAACTCAAGCCCGAGTGCACGACATTTGATAATTTATACGTTATTTATTCCGTTTTACTGCTGCTGAGGAGATTCAAATTCACTCAACTGGAGCGAAACGTAAATGGTTGATGAACTGATAATTTCATGTTTGACGTACAACAGGCGTGTAGTAAGGTAAGAAGACACGGCTAGTAGACGGCGGGGACTATGAAAATCGAGTGTTGCCTCCAAAGTTTTTCATGGAAGCAAAATCCGAATCTCAGAGATTGTCTCATGTCGAAAATCTCTTCCGTGGACTCGGGCCTAAACAGCTAGGAAATTATGTTTATGGTCATTATGGTTTTTTGGTCAGTTTGTAGCAAAGTTATATTAATTACACTAGCCATTTACTCGTCGTAAGACGCTTAGGTCAGATAACATGAGGCAAGTTGTTGGACTGAGTCTATACTGAAAGAAGTCCGTAGAAGTACTGATAAAAGTGTAACAAAACTTTTGTAGTTCAAAAACCAGGATCAACTCAGCACGCCTGTCTTCGGGCGAGCGTAGCTTGAGCTTCCACTTGAAATGATGAAATGATTTTTATAAGGCTAAATAAATTTGAAAGTATGATCCGAAGATACCTAAATATGATATTGTATTTTATTAACGATCTTTCAGCGATACACATTTTCAGTTATACTAAACTTTCGTTTATGTTATACATTATTATAATATATTTGCTAGAGTAAATATTCAAATTAGTAGGGGTTGTGGTTGTATTGAATTTGATTGCATCAGAAGGTTTTTATTATTAGGTGATTATTTACGTTGAGAATGTAGAACAAGGCATTCAAATAAAAGAGAACCTACAAAAGTTGGCGTTTATTGCGGGATGAATTATAAAGGCGGGTTCGATGAGTATACAGTTAAATGCGCGTATGAAGTTGAATACTGGAGTGGCACGCTCGAGATGTCGATGAAAGGGCGGTCTGCGGAGAAGTGGTCGCTAGCTCCGAGGACTCGTCTGTCACGATGTATCGCATGATTGGTTTGGTTGGCTGTCAGGTGAGTCCCTATACGGTCTGTGGGGCACGTGCAGAATCACCACAACTTCATAGTTGATAAAAATTTCACAGTAATATGGGTTTTCTAAAAAAGTTTTAATTGTGAAATATCTGACAGTAGAAATGAAGAAGCGAGAAGAGTTTGGTAAGGAATATATATGAGGCGTACTGCTCTATAATTGTCAGCATACAACATTTTAATTTATGTTATTTTTTAATCTTATAATCTATCAAACAAAATTATTACTAATAATACATAAATTGGTGTCGAAAAAAAACCGCTCATGAGTATTATTACTTTGCTTAACTCACTTGGCTTAGGAAAGTTGAGACGTTCTATCCTTTTTGCCTATCCCTGCGATAAAACGGCGTGATGGCTAGTTAGTAAGTTAGTTTAGAAATGAAATCGTTCGTATTTGAACATTTCTCCATCAGTCCAAAATGATCACACATCTACCTACTTCGTACTAAAAGGAAATTAACACGTCACTCCAATGTAACGTATTCATTTCTTTTCAAATGTATTCGTATATACGTACAAAAAATTGGGCTTTTATTTATATTCAATTATAACCTTGTGTTAACAGCTAAATGCACAATACAAATAAAGTAAATGAAGTGTGACATCAATGTTATAATGAATCCACGTGTCAACCAGTAGACAGTAGAATAAATTAGCAATGAATTTATAATTTACACAGGTGCGAATATTTAATTTCATTTTAAACCATTATATTATGACAGGCAATCAGGCAGGTTATCGCGGTAATATAGTAGTTATTGGTATGTGCCTGAATGTAATGGAATCTAAATAGAATTGAAATAGAGCGCCCCACCCCAGCCCATGATGGAAACCTAAGAATGGATAACGAATAGTTTGGAATTCGTCCAATTAGGAATATGAGTTATCATCTCAATCCGTATAATAGCTGTCGGCGACGGATTGCTAGTTGCTACTTGATTCGGCCATCTCCTGCCCATAGTATTATCACTTAGCACAGAAGATTGCGCTGCGGTCAGCGGAGCTTCCAACCGCAGGCTCTACCTTGGGGTTAAATATATTATTTTCTAAATTTCCAATTTACTCTTCCAGGACCGGGAATTAAATTAGATTTGTGAAAAAAACATTTAAATATTTGAAAGACGATAATTTTCTCTTTAAAAGTGTGGTACAAACATGTAAAATTTCCTAATTGTTTAGGACAAGAAAATAGTTATATTTTAGTAGCACTTAAAATATTTTTAGAACGACAACGGTTAATTTGAATACAAATCAAATTTATGACTTTACTACATATTGTGTGTATCGCACAGGATTAAGAAGTAGACGAGGTGACGCCGATTAATTGATGCAGTGGTTTGGAGGTATAATCATTGGCGTGGCGCCGGAAAGACGTGGGATAGATTTCGGTAAACAAAAACCATTCTTATAAAATGCGCCTTGTTAATATGGTGGGGAAAATGTGAATAGATTAATGTACGTACCTACTGTTTGTAACTGAATTAAAACGAGGTATTCTGCGGGCGGGAACGCATTCTCGATTCTGTCACCATAGTGTACGGAAATTGAACATCTTTTGTGTTTCATTTCTTCCGACCTTAATCATCATCGCCAGTTGAGAGAAGCGGAGAACCTTGTCTACATTTCTTGTTTCCTGTACGGAACATCGTGCTTGAAATCAAGAGATTTTTGAGATTCAAATTTTGCTTCTATGAAATTCGTTCAGTTTTTAACAGACAAGGAGACAACTCTCAGCGTTTGTTGTGGTAGTAAGGTGCAGGACGGTGAATTTATGAGACGTGTACAAAATCTTATAGATTCACCGTCTTGCGCCTCACTTCACCCTCGTCACGTACGTCAAATGTCATTATCGGTGATTTTGAACTCCTCAGCAGCAGTTAAATCGGAATATTTTTTTATAATTTAACGCCTTATCAATGATAATATTTAATGACTTATTCTAACTTGTCATAATAGAAAATTGTACGGATCTTTGATGGTTTTAGATGACGTTTGTCTGCATGTGTCAAATCTCAGATCAAACGTCGTCTGATTTGGTTTACGTTTTCGTCTCTTTCCGCCAATCCAAAGCTGATCTCTGTGTTTATCTCCACATCAAAATTTCTACACCTGTACATGGTACTGATATGAATCTCAATTAAATCTCTAGTCTCGTATGTCCTCTTCCATGAACACGGGCCTTAAACATATAATTTAATATAAAAATGACGCTATATATACATATATACATTATTATAAATAATTCACTTCGCAGGCGATGAGCAAAACTCCTCCGAAGAAATACAAAAATGAATTTACAGAACTTTGAAGCTAAATATCTCAGTTAAATGTTAGTTTATACCTTGCTCCAAGGGCAAGACATATTGCTAACGTATCTTTATCTGCAAGAAGACATTAGCGAATATAGATTGGTGCCCTCTTGGAGATTGGCGTGACATAGCAAACATTGATTTCTGGATTAAGCTAGACCTAGCTTAAGATATACAGATTGCCAAAGAATTTGGAATATTTCAGACATTTAGCTATGCTAGAAATATAAAATGATATAAAAGTCGATCTTAAAACGTACGATTTCAAAGCGATTTTATAATTCTTGAGGCGCTGTAAGGGTAATGATGAATATATAACAAAACATGGAGGGTGCTCAAAGAGTTACCGTAAACTGTTTGAGATCAACAATCTCCCGGCTCACGTAGCACCGCTGTGATTACGGCGCGGAACGGTCAGGTATTCGGTTCGATTCCCGACGGCAGCCAACTGCAATTACCGGATGATGAGATTTGTAATGGAAACGGGCTCTTCATATCATAAACGGCAATGTGGCCAAACAGAAATCAAAGATATTTATTGGATCCGCGGTGGCGAACCATTATGTTGTTTAGTGTTCTTTGAGGGTGGGCCGAGTTTACCTAATAGATCTGGCGACTGGCTCTCTGGAATGCTGATAAAAAATTGATTGATTTTATTATGCCTACCTGCTGCACCGGAGTCCTGGGTTTGGGGTATGTGACTTTGAGGAATGTTTAACAACGGGACTTTTATGTTGTGAATTTCTTAAATATAATATATTGGTTAGCACATCGTTCGTTACACTTGCTGTACAATATTTAATTTGTAATAAATTATCTAATCCACGAAGTTCTTACTCCAAATTTTAAATATAAAAGTTGGGGAAAAAATTACCCTTTTTGCTAATGAAATGGCATAATTTTTTCAGTGATGAAAAGTATTAAATGAATCACAAAACCCAAAAAAGTGAGAACATCTCGTAACACATGAGATATTTAAAAAAATAATATAATTAATTATAGTTCAAAATACCCCACATTGTATAATCTGTTGATTGTATTTCTGGCCATGTGAGATGGAGCTCCGTCCTGCTGTAATGTCTAGCTGTATTCCAGGCTTTGTTTTGAAACTGTTTGATCATTTTCCTAGCTCCCCAACGTTTTTCAATTCGCAAATTTTCGATCAGAATACGGTCTTCTGCAGTGATTTTTGTCATTCTGGGCAACTGGGTAACAATTTAAAAAAACCAAACATAAACAATGGGGAAATTAATAAACAAAAATGGAGACCGAAAATTATCGAAATAAAACGTAATATAGATAAATAGGTAAGTAAATAAATTAGTAAACAATTTAAGCTATTGTTGATATAGTTAAACTAATTTTGATGTAATTATATCACATTTTACGAAATGTTTTCATTTTTTTTGGGCCAACCTATATATATGGACGCTGTCTGCTAATGCAGTGATAAGCTAGTGTGGCGGACAGGGGACCGAATGAAAAATCCATACATATTTGTCAAAACTTTCTACAAATTCATGTAATGTAATGTAAAGACTATTATCAGAAACAAATTAATAATGCTAATATCTGTGGGGATGTCACGTGGGAGGATGACAACTAATCTGATTGTGTGACGGATTAATATAACATAAAAGTAATTAAGTGATTCACTATTAAACGATATTATTGACATGAATATTCGTACGTCGTTAAAAAGTTTTAGAAACTATTTATATTTTTAATATTTTTTCTAATTGTGAACTTGCTGCGAATTAATTCTGCAGTGATGTAGTTGATTGCTCCATACAGGTAAATTTATCACACTGTTTGAAATGAGTTTATGCTAGTACCTACTCTTACTAGTAAACTTGTTAGATTGTAATGTTTTACAATACGTTCACTTTCGACAGGCGCACTAATAGGTATCGTAAAAATTATACTCAAGGTTCGACAGTAGACAACGCAGAAAAATGCGTTATTCTTGAAATGTATGTACTTATGTTAAAATAGATACAACAAAACCTTCACAAAACACCAACAATGCATTGGATCTGTTATCGGAATGTGACTGAAAACAGATGAGGCACAAATGGAATGCAGCAGAAAACAGATGACGGCCATTAAAGTTTTTTCATCTCAATAATTGACGATCGCATTCCTGCCCTTGATATTCGATAGCCATTTGACGGACGATTTGCATCCCTCTGTCGGTATCACTATCCTACAAAAGGCAGCGTCTCCTACAAATTGCAGCAGCGATCTATAATTTATGACCATTCAAAGGCAACGGGCAAAATGGACACCATTGTTGTCAGAAGAAGCGGCTCACGCATGCGCAGCGGACCCTAAGAAAACATTCGGCCAGTTCGTCAAGCGTAAACTCTATGAAAGAGCTACAAGCGAACAAACGAATAGTATAATAATATATTTAAACATATCGACAAGGAATTGAGCTTGTATCGCATTATTTTGAAGTATATACGTTTCAATTGTTGTTACGAATTAAAGCAGGCATGAAGATTGAAGTACCGCTGCCGGTGGTCCTAGTGTTGAGCGCGTACGCTAAGCGTGTAAGTAGATACATACGTGTACTTACACTGGGGTATCTATCAGATATTGGATAATATTACACATCAACTGACATACTGAATAATCATATAAATATTGGTAACATTTTTGCTATGCTGCACATTATAAAACAATTTTTAATAAGAAAAACTGAGAAAATGTGATAAATAATATTAAAATGACCTTCTGCGTGACATATGTACGGAAATTTGTAAAGAAACTGATACATTACATTGGAGTGAAGCATCAATTTCCAGTTGAAATATACGAATTAGCTAGACACGAGACATTTTTGTTCTCAAGGTTACGTAAGAAAATTAAAAATTATTAATCTGTAATGCTGCTGTACTGTAAGTAGGTCATTATTTAAATTATGTCCTGTGTACCTACGTCTTTTGCGGTCATCTTAGGACGAGTTTTAAGCAATTGTGGAAAATCGTTTTATAAAATGAATTACTTTTATTGTCTCATATGAAGTCATTAAAGTAATAATTTCTACAGTTTTAGCAGAGTTTTTGCACATTTTTGCAGAGTTTACAATAGACCGCCAATAATGGTTGGAATCTTACACTTCCGTATACGTTTTAGAGTGACAAAACAAATGCCATCAGTGTATTACAATAATCCAACGCCAATCTATGGTTATAATACAATGTATAATGGTCATTAGCTGTACTGTACTGTAAGACTGTCAGGAAATAAATATAGAGATAAAGTAGCCACATTTATACGCAAATTATATAAAGCTACGCCAGATGTCGTGTCAGATTAGATTTTTGCAATATTCAATATGGTTTATTTAAATCTTATCTTTTCTGCAAGATGACGCATCCGTGATATCTACAGTCAACTGTCATTTTTTGACGTTTTCAGCTAAAATTCTTGCATGTACTATGTGATGTCAAGTGCGCAATTATTACAATGAATACCTTGTAATAGTCTAGAAGTTTATGTATACACTTTAGCAATTGAAGATACGAAATATACATATTATAATAAAATATGTAATAAGCAATCAATAAATAAATGGATTATCATGATGTATATACCTACACGTTTTTATTTGCTGTTTATTTTTTTAAATTTAAGAACTCGCAGAATGTTGCCATGTTGTTGAATCACTCATTCAATAAAATATTATTCGACACGAGGAGTTTCAATGAGCGACTGAAGAGCAGAGGGTGCCGTTTGAATAGAAGAATCTCCAAATCTGCGCGCCTTTTAATAAACATGCATTTAGTCCACAGTACCGGTGCAATGTGATACAAAACATTTCGTTTCTCGGATCATTTGTTCCTTGAAACGCCGTTAAATGGGGGAAAGGTATCGCGAAATAGACATCTGTATTATAATATGTAGCCACTGCTGAATATGACTGCGGGTAGGTACCTATCATCGGACAGGGAATGCTAAACATTCAAATGTTTGGATCGTGTTTGTTTCTGAAATAACAATAACATTGCTGACATTATGGGAACGTTCCAGAATGCTGATCCCATTTTGAGAGAAGGGGGAAATTTACTGCCGCCTGCCACGAAAGGAGAATGACTAGTTACATTATATACCATCTATTTAGAGGTTATCTAAACGAATGACACGAAGATATTTTTCTTACAAAAAAATCGTGTGCAAACATCGCTTGAGGTTCAATGTTTGGTAACAATGCTTAAAAAGTAAAATAATATAATATACGTAGGTACCGTCATCTGCAAAAGGTAATTGTTTACTTCTTGTAGATCTCCTTAATTTTGACATGATAATTTTTTTCTTGCTTCTCGAAATCGGTAATTAGTGAACTATTTATTATACATATTTAGATAAATATTATTTCACGAATCTATTGTTTCAATGAATAGTGCATTTGACATAACAGGAATCCAATTATTGAACTCGAGCTTTGAAGAATTAAACAAAGAGATTCCGTTGTTTCCGGAAAATATCAACACGCGGCGCTAGTGGCGCGCGGGAGGGCTTGACAGGTATTGTTGTGCGCACGCGCCGCTCGCATTAGCGCCTTATCTTTCATCGCAGGGGGCGGCTCTAAAACAATGGCTCCCCGGCGTATGTTTCCATTAGTTTAATTGACCCAAAAGCTTTGAATATAAAAATGGAGGGGCTCTGATTTGCATTAAAAATGTACCAGGGAGATTATGTCGTATGAATAGATATCATGCTTCCCATCCTTGCATTCATTTATTGTAAAGAATTTGTCTTGATCATAGGTTACGCAAACTATTTAGAATATTAATAGAAAACATACTGATAACAAGTTTGACTCAAAATTCTAGGACCTAAATAATTTTACTGATATTTTATTATAAATCATTTTATCATCATACTAAAACAAATCGTTACAGAATTTAAATGATACGTTATTTTTTCATTTCCGATATCGCAGAAACGTTTTCTATCCGATACGTCACTTGATGCAATAATAAAAGCGAGAAGTACGGCACAAAAGTATAATATGACATAATAGATATTTGACATGCGCCCTTACGCCGGGTAGGTCCCAGATGGGGTTGCCATCACAAAACGTATTGCAGGGGGCGCGCCGACATGAAGGGGTGAACAAAAACACGGCAACACTTCTTTGATTAATCCCGGGCACGCCAGCGTATTCTTAGGCAGATATAAAAATATTATATAGTAGATAAGCAGTAATAATTTATTGGATTAATTTTTTGAAATTATAACAAATTGGTCATATTTAGTTAGTATTTCGCACATACATAATTTAAGTAGTAGTATTTTTTTTGTTCTACCGTACACAATATATAAAAATCCTGGCACCAGAAATAGCGTGTCACTACAAAAGCTCCGCGGATATTTGGCCCAACGACAATAAGTCCACGACAAAAGATCCGGCCGACTAAAGCTCAGCCGAAAAATGACGTTCTGTTGCATTTCGACTTATCGAATTTTCTATCGAACCTCATACTCATAGAGTGATGTTAATAAAAATAAAAAAACTTGATAATGAATGGATAACACATATACAATTCCATTGGCTTTCAAAGGCATTTATAATTAACGCGCTGTTAAAAAAATAATAGCAACGATAAATCTTATTTTTTTATGATTAAATCGCGCCAAAGTATAAAGTTTTATTATGTTTTAGCATCGTATATTTTTTTGTATAATTATGATGTTTGTTTTTAATTTAAAGAATTCCACTTACTGTAAACTTTGTATTTCGCTTCAGATTTGTTTTGATCGGTTATTTATATTTAGTGATCTGCAAAAGGTTATATGCATATTTCAGTCACCCCTCGAATCATTGATTTCTTGAGAGCTCTTTCTTAAAAAAATAATTTAAAAATTATATGTCGTCGGATCTAATGTCGCATGGATCAACGGTCGGCTGGAGCTTTAGTCGTGGACGTATTGTCGTTGGGCCAAAAGTCCGCGGAGCTTTTGTCGCGGAACCGAAATAGAGGACCTCAGCGAAAGACCCGGCATCAACAAGAAAACTAGAAAAAACTGGAAGTCTCAAAAATCGATGAGTATGTCTGTGAAGATTTATTAGCAGCGCTGTTACTATGTTAATATAGCTAATACGATACCCTGGGGATAAGGCTACAGAGGTCCGCATCCTGCAACATTTTCCGAGTACGTATTAATATTTTTCCCAGTGCTAATAGGGTAATAATAAATTCTACACCAATAATTTTATTTTATTTCATTTATTTCTGTGAAAGAGAATAAAGATTACAAGAATGATTTATTATAGAAAAAGCCATTTAGCCATTAGGCATTTGGGAATTGTTCCTCGAAATCCAAGAATCATTATTTGATGTTTCTTGATATGTCTACCATAAAATAGTGATAGTCACATGTCTCTAATCACATTTAGTTTTATATCGCAGCAGCTTTAAGGAAAGTATTGTAATATTATTATCCTTAATATTTATTCAGGTATATCGACTGTTGAATTGATTTATTAAACTTCGCGCAATAATGTTGTCTTAGGAGAATACTTAATAGCTTTAGGAAGTGAGGCCACACCGGGCGGCTTAGAGATGGTCAAGAAGTCCCTACAAGCCCTGCAGCTGACTGCGCTGACCCCTGATATACATCAGTGGCTCTTTTGAATGATTTAAACTTCCGATTTTTTATAGAAATATTTTACGGCTGACCGCCCATCTGTGTGCTGGAGAACTGAAACACGTGACATTTCATCTAATCTCTGATAAACAGTAAAAATAATTATAATTTGTACTATTTTTAAGGATTCTATATAGTTTGTTAATATGTATGCATGCTATTTTTAATATTTACTGCAACAATATTGTGGTTAGGCAATTTTAATAAAATGTATATAATTAACATTGTATTGGACCACATGAGTTTTATATTATATTATAAACCAACCGGTTTCGGAAAAATCCTTTTTCTTCATCAGGATAATAAAAAAACTAAACCTAAATATAAAATAATAATATAAACTTCCGTTTCAAAAATATATGGGTCATTCTTTCCAAAACGAATAATTTGCGCTACCTACAAGAGATTAAATCACTTCTTTAAATTATTTAGAATTTTAATATTTTTAGGGTCTCCTCAACACACTAGTTTAAATTTTATAGTCAGATTTGTTATATTTAAAAAAATTACAATACACCCAAAATATCATTCCCTCACCATTCCCCAGCAAGGGGTTTGATATATTTGAAGACATTTAATGATTAAACAATAGCTACACCCTTTACCAAAACAATAAGGTGTTGGTCTACTTGTAAATGTAAATTTCTTATTTTATTAAAAAAAGATACGTTTCTCCACTAAATTACATCACTCTCTCACCCATCCCAAAAATACCCAATTTCTACTATCAGAGTGCGTTACGCGCTATGACACTAGACTCAATGCAGACCAGCCATTTTGAATGCCTTGCTGTATGGCTACTGATCAGTGATCTCTATGTGTGTAATTAATCATTGAAAAATTAAGGTTTATTTTGGACTGAGAGTTTAAATTGAGCGTCATTCCCTCACCTGGTGTATTCTATATAAATACGTGTATTATTTTTCTTACTCATTGCTTATTTTACATTGATTGTGTTTCTGTTAATTTAATGTATGGAAACAAATATATGGCCATAACCTCAAACGAAATAATGTTGTTTCAAGTCGTCATTCCCTCACTATGAAAGAATGACATTAGTCAGGTATGACGATACCCGGGAGAGATATTGGCTGCGGGGAATGGTATAGTTTCTGTGAATGCCATGACACCGTTGATGTTAAAAGGAAATTTGCAATATTCAAATGATATTAATTCAATTCTATTGAGGATATGATAGTCAAAATTGTTCCACCAGAACCTATTGATAGTCGTGGCAATCAGTTTGTGTCTCCAGGTTATTTTATTTGAACAATGTTTGTATCATTTTATGATGATTAAATAATAAATGTTGTAATTTATCATTCTGTCGGTATTCGGAGGTGTGGAATGGCTATAAAATGTTTGTTTACTCGGCCAGGTCTGTGAGGCGTGAACAGGGCCTCCACATACCCATCTATAAATACTCTCTGTTAATCTGTAATCTATTAATTTGTTATTAAGTAAAGTACATGCGGGTAATAAGGCATGTCGCGTAATAAAGCCTAAGAAGCAAGAATCATATTTAAAGTACATTACAAACATACATTAGGCTTAAACATGTTGATTCCTGATCGCGGCCTCCTGATATCCCGCTGCCCGTCGCCAGTATAGTGTCAGTTTTTACGAGTAGAGTGCGCGACAGTCAAATAATAAAAAATTGACAGAAACAATCCTAACTAATTTTAATAATATGATAGTAAACTATGTAAATTTGTACTCTATGTCTTCTGTAATTCATGCATTTTATGATTCTAGTTGAATTACTTAGATGCTACAATCAAATTTCTTATATTTTCGTGCCAGCGGGCATTAAGGTCTATGAATAATTAAAATAAAAAATGTGCAACATCTGATACTAGAAAGGATGCTGATTCTTCATAGATGAAACGGGATGGTATCGTTATGGTTGTGAGGAGGATAAGATTGCCGATATGAGATACATGTATGATGAGGAGTGCGTTGGTTTATCAGCGGAAGATCTTAATACCTTTGAGTGCCTTGATAGTTCTTGAGCTAGACAAATTGTCGTGTTTTTGAAAGATTTCATTGTCTATTAACAATAATTATTTTATTTATTTTTGATCCTGAATACAAAATATAGTTTGTAATTCGAATGCCAGCCAGCAGGAATTTCCAGCCATAGGCCCTTATTACTCTCCCAAAGTATAATAAGGTCAACGTACACTGTTTTAAAACGGTTTAAAATATTGTCCTTGCATATGTTAGAAGTTGACATTTTAGTTTATAATTTGTTTCTATGATACTGTAAGACTAGTTAACAATAAAGATTATATTTGCAGTATTTTTCATTATATTTAAAATCTTTCTTAGCTAGGCCTTTTTACCAGCAGTTACCTTATTTAGTGTTTGGTAGTCCAGCAGAATTTATAAATTATTCAGAAAATAAATTATTATCCATGTTAAATCTTCACACAACCCAACGACGCTTCAAAACGAATACATAAACGCTTGACTTGTTATACAATTAATTGTTTGATCTCCCTGACTCTGAAATCCGTTCATCTCCTCGTCCAAGAGCTCTTCTAACTCCTGACATCTGTATTTTGAAGTGTGCCCATAAACACTCTCGTTATGCTTCAGTGAAGTATCCGTAAAATGTTTTCAAATATCTTAAAGTGTTGAGCAGTTCATCTCGCGTAAGTTAGGGCCCAACAAATGGCGGGGTGTAGTCCTGAAATTAATGACTCCTGTCAAGATCCCCGGCTCCTTTGTTGGCGGCCATCGGCGGACAAAAGTATGGGACGATTATGTGCGACATTTACAGGAATTTGAAAAGAAATGGAGATGTAGGTAAACACGCCTTTAGGGTGTATAATGCATATCCACTTAAATCAAGAAAACGTAATATATTTATGTGCCGTGCTATAAGTTTGAACAGTATTAGTTTATGGTCACCGTCACAGGGTGCCGACATACAGAAATAATGCATTTCAAATATTTTAAAAGTATATTGTGAATGTATAATAAATAAACATTAAGCCTTGAATATTTTACGGATTAATGTCAAAGCAAATAATAACAGTATTTATAACTTTTTAATAGTTTACGGTAGATTTTTAACGTAAAAAAAATATACTAAACTAAACAGCTTAAAGAAATCTTAATATTTCAAAAAACTAAATATGTTTTAAAGCCATTTCAGTTTTATTATTATAAATAACTAGCAATTAAAACCCGTCCTAAGTGTAGCTTATTCTGAATTGGACCCTATTCTATATTAATTAATACGTCAAACCGTTTTTCTAAACGATTAAATCGTATCGTATCAGAAATATTACTTTCTCAATGCCTATTTTCAAATTTGTGACGTTATAAATTGACATTTTTGTTTTACTATCGTGAAAAAAATGGCACTTGAGAACAAAAAGATTGTGTAATTCAATTTGATTGTTTTTTTCTTCTCTTCAGTAAGGTGTATGTAATTTTCGACATTAGAGAACTTAAGATAAGCACAATAATTTGACGTGAAGTTTAATTCAAATACAAATAACAGTGAGCTACGAGAGTAGGTTGAGAAATTCACAGCCCCGAAAACAAAACACAATAGTAGGTCTAAATTTATTATTGTTGTCAATCATTTAAACCTTTTTATTTATCCTGGCAACGTATGACTTTGTACAGCTGTTTCAATTTGGTGTGTTTGAAATTTTTATGAAAATGGATAATATTCAGCTGCGCTTTGTAATTAAATATATTTTTAACATAGGTTTTGCACTGAAAATAATCTTTGAAAAGAGCAGGAGTCTGCTCCGTAAAATGCGACGAGCAGCTGAGTTAAACGTGGAAGACCTCCGCAACATAAGGACATCAACCGCAGTAATTCCAGAAACTTCCAACAAAGTTATTGATTTAGATTTACAAGATTTACAAATCACTATTAAGGAGATATCAGAAATCTTAAAGAGCTTATGTGAACGAATAGCATTCATTTTAACTTCGGAATTGGACTAGTCGAAGCTCTCAGTCCGGCGGATGCCAAGGATTCCGAAGCCAGAAAAAAAAAAACGTAACTGAATTTTGTCCGAGTGTTTGGCCATTCGACAATTTATTGGAACGATTTGTGGCCACAGACGAGATTTGGACTCAGTACCACCCGACCAGAGTCGAAAGAACAAACGAAACAGCAGCGGATTAGCGGTTCACCGCCTCCGAAGAGGCAGTTTTGTCTGGTGATAATAGATGGCGTCAACATTTCGGGTTCGTAAGGATGTTATCATGACAGACTACTGCTGGAATGCTGACAAAAAGTGTGATCTTTCACCATGACAACCTCTTCTACCAAAATGCCTCGACCAACAGTGTCACAGAGGCTATGCAGCGATATTTTGAAAACCTCGACGACTTCTTCTATAAAACCGGTATTGAATCATGGTTAAAAAAAGTGCATTCTGCTTCGAGATGATTATATTGAAAAATAAAAATGTTTTCAACCAGTTTATTTCTAGCAATATGGACTTTTATGAAGTGTAAGTATGGATCTGGATATAATAATGTGTATCTAAGTATCTATAATATTATTGTGTAATATTACATATCCCTTTCTAGTCCTACTCAGTAGTGATTGTAAAATAATTATTTAAACCGTTATCTAATAATATGATTGCACTTCGTCGTTATTGGATTAGCAAAATATTAAAATTAATATTAATATTAATTTTATTTACAAATCCGCCACATGGCAGTACATATTGACAAAAAGTGATAATGAGTATTCATATTCGTTTACAATCTTTACACATTGTGCAACAGATGTCACTGATTACGAAATCGTATTCAATCATATGAAAATAAAAACACTTGTTTTTTAGTCCCGTGAGACGCGTTTCGTCTCAAGGAAATTAAACGAGTAAAAATAGAAAAACAAGCGTTATTATTTTCATATGTGTGATTATGGAGGTCTTGCCTCTGAAACGATAAATATATCGTATTCACGTATTAAGTTAATTTTTTTTCATTTCTATAAGTTTACTATATCCTTTATGTTTACGCTTTTAATATAATTCTGACGATAATCATGTCAATTAAAGATAGCTCTAGGTGTACATATGTATATAGCATGGATCATTTTACTAATATTTTGTTTACACTGTATGGTGCATTGTTAAAGCAATATAATAAGAGATTTAAATATAGATTTTACGGAAATCCTGGTCTCGCTGTGGTCTGCAGGGCCTAGCAGCAAGCAATCGGCGATATCCGATTATTTTTGTGCTAGCTGTGGCCGTGATTGTGTACGATTGCAGCGATGTTTGATAACTAATTATTCGAGTTGTGACAAGTACACCTGCATATACAGATAATCTCAGTTATCTGGGATAATCTCAGTAAACTGTGATCGCGACATTCTGTAGCCGATAGAATGAATACATATATTCTATATATTTTTGAGTATGTCCAAAACTTTGTACGAACCAATTACTGGGGTATAAACCCCTGAGGGATTATCATCATGATATAAATGTCTTACAGAGACGAAGCTATTATTTGTACATGAGAAGTATGCAAGTCTTGGGCATTACATGGCTTACGACCTATCATCGGCTGTCTTATATAAGTGATCACCTACATATTTACCCATGCTACCACATCTATCAAATGTTTGAATGTTGTATATATATTATCAAGTTGGAATATTTCAATTATTTATTACCAACTGTGCTGTCGCCATCTGTGGAATTTTTAAGAAATTTAAAAAAAATGTACGCCAGCCGATGACAGGTCGTAAGCCCTGTAATGCCCAAGACCTCCACACTTCACATGTAAAAATAATAGCTTCGTCTCTGTCAGGCATCTATATCTTCTTCATTATTTAATTAGAGAAGCCTAAAAGTCGCATCCATCCTAGGTATTTATGATGTCCCGACTTCCCCAAATGTGCTGGACCTGCTGGTAGTTCTTTCATGACCATCATAAAAGAGAAAGCTGCTTCCGAACTGTATACAAGCTTGTTGTCTTTCACGGCACGCTCCGGAATGCTGTCTACTAAATGCAGTATAATTTATGAGTTGTTGACATTTTTCCTAGTCTCACTAATGTCTTATTTGTGACAAATTATTATCTACAGTTAAATTTTGAAATATTTTAAGGGCGTATTATTTACGTTGGTGTTCTGTGCCATGTAATACTTTATGTTTAGCTAGTGTGGCTGGAAGCGTTCGAGACGTGGTGATAAAAGTAACGAGATTTAAAGAAGAAAATTCGATGGAAAGCAGAAAAAGAAAATGTATCAGACACACAATGAGACGTAATATGTAAGTATCTAAAAATTATTGTAGGAGGAAGAGGCAGAGGGGGAATACCGAGAAAGAATTATGTTAATATCCCAATATCTTTCATTGTGTCATACCTAGAGACACTAGAAAAGAAATTCCTTAAGAATGAAGTATACATTTAAACTATACATTTGTCAAATATTTCCATTTCTATTGTTAGAAATTTATTACATCATGTCTTGTGTACGTCATTCGCACCCGTCCTGGGACGGGTTTTAAACACTAGTGAATAAATAATAAAGGCTGCCTTCTGACCAGGAACTGTCAATTGAACAGGCATACGTGTAAAATGATAACACTGTCCACGCCCTATGTATTAAGTATTACAAAATTAGAAGATTAAAAAATTAAAAAAATCATTTCTCTCGTGTATTACGAAAATCACAAAAGTATTATCGAGGTATACTGTGACATTAATTGTGAACGCTTTTGATACATTCTTGATTCCTTTTAATTGTAATCTATTTATGACAGAGGAAAGAATAAAGAAATTATAAATATTATAAAGGGGGGGTTTCACCCTTTCCCGGAACCGTTGTAGAAATTTCAACATCTTTTATCGGTTCCACTCACAGTACTACAGAAACGCGAAATGTACAATTAATAAACACAAGCTAAAAAGAGCTAATAAAAAACAAAAGCTAAAACGAACAAAGATTTAAATTTAAACCTTCCCGCGCCCTTTTAAGTGCTATCTTTATTTATTTTGAAATACAGGTATATAACAACATTATAAACAAACAGATAATCAAGTGTCATGTACGGAAGTAAAGAGACAAGTGGGTACAAGACAGCCATTAAAGGGCTAACGATTTTGTTTGTTTTAAGAATTTGACTTGTGAAAAGTGAAGTGTCCGCGTTTTCGCTGACACGATCTTGTCATCATCCGCCTAATATACCCCATCTCGTAGTCCACGTTTTGATGAAGCCCCTATACAGTTTGAGATTCCTCGCATTACTGATCAGGCCGACCATTGAACCCAGTTAAGCCTCCAATCGATGCGATCACGAGCATCCCTCATTATCCCGCGATGCCCCAAGATGTGTTCCGGAGTTTGATTCACTCGCTCACATACACACCACGGGGCATCCACGAGTCTAAAATCAAACAGTTTACTTCGGAATTGTCCGTGCCCCGTAATCATCTGCCACTCAGATTGATTTAGATCCGGAGGTCTCCATACACCTTTCGATTTAACAACAGAGATAGTGTAAAGTTCATTTTAGCATAGTGAAGCAAAGTAAAAAAGATCGCTTAGATGGTTTGGTTACATCGAAGAGAGGAATGCTATGAAATATATATAACGCAAGTGTTGATAGCACCAGAAATAGAGACATAGAAGTTACTTAGTTAGAAGCCTCAGTAATCGATGATCTTGTATGAGAAGATATATGAATGTGGATAAGACGAGAATTGTGTCAGGATAGAAGAGTGCGGCGCTCTATTCTCTCTGCCTACCCCATCGGCTAACGGCGTGATGGTAAGTTAGTTAGTTAGGGTTTTGCGACTAAATTTAATTGGGAAACCATGATAAACAGCCATGAATGATTGTAAATCAATCTCAAATTATGTTGAATGCTATTTTGTTTAGACTCTAAAGACAATATGTAGAAGATTAAAACACCAGCTGTCCACCGTGTTATGGAACACGGATCGCTACACAGCCAGGCCTGGCCGGCTGTGGTCAGCAGCGGTCCGTTCCTGCCGAGAATGGACCGCATTATGATTGTGGCCAGCTATTGGTGGAGCCAAGCAACACGCGGCCACTTTTTACTGATTTATATGTATCGGCATTCTTAATAGACTTATAAAAGTTAATTAATAAATACAAAAAATATATAAAAATTACAGTAAATTTTATTCCCTGCTAATTAATGTAATACAGCAGAAAGTGATCAATGTTGAAAACGTAATTATTCAGTTTTTACCTAAATGCATATTATATTTAAAAAAGAAGTAAAAACAATTACATCTTTCCGCGATTCTTCTTAAATCATTATTACATTTAAAATAGTGATGGGTGTACCGTTATTGTGACCGTGGTTGTGTTTGATTGTAACTGTGATTGGTAACACTGTTACACTAAACCTGCAAGAGTTAATTCCTAGTTATCAATCATTGTTACAATCATACATCAAGCACACAAGTCTATCACAGTTTATGTCATCCATATTTTACAAACCTATTGAACAAATAATGTAATGTTTAATTTATTATATTAGAAGTGCTATATTAGGTACATATTTAGATCGGTTTTATCTTCTTTTTTTCGTAATATTCGTGTTATTAAAAACGACATTTTTATGTCATTTTTGATAACTTTTAAATCTAAATGTTTCTGTGAAAACACATTCGATATACTTACGTCAAAGGTTGTCAGTAGGTACCCATCATAGGTAAGAGATGCCAGTCGGAAAAATATCTACATATAAAACATACGATTCTATTAGATTTGATAGAAAGAAACGCAACTTTGGTATTTTTTCTTACTAGTTATAAATACAATGTACACAACCATAATGGGATCTCGCATTTGTGGCGTATTCAAGTATATAAATATGAATGAGTATGTATTTGCTATTGTTCCGGCTGCACGATTATTTGGTACGATGCTGGTCTATGGATGAATTTATTAAATATAAAGCTATTAAAGGAGAGTAAATAATTAGTGTTCAGTCATTAATTTCAATTGAATAATATAATGTGTTTGTATGTTCGTATTTGAGAAGTATGTCCAATCGGAACGGTAAGATTGAGAAATATACCGAAAGAAAGGAGACTGCTGGAAATAAATATGTGGATGGTGCATTTATCGTCAATAAGTGTTTGTTATCTGAAGCAAGACTAGCGATACATAATAAAGTTCTGGTGGCAACATGAACATGGTATGAAAGTGATGTCTGGATTTGGCAAAAAAAAATAATTCTTTTTTCTGATTCCTGAATGCACACTTAGGTGCATTGGCACGATAGAGTTAAGAATACCATAAATAAATTTGGATCGAATGTAGGTATGTATTAAGAGATAGAATTAAGAAAGAGACGCTAATATGGTTTGAGCGCGTGGAACGTGTAAAGGGAGGAAGGTAATGGAAAAATGGAAGGCGGGCATTAAAGACAACAGAGATGACCAGTTAGATATTTGAGGAAGGGCCTGTTAAAACCTTCCACAATCGATGAACGTGCATAAAAGAATGTATGAAAGTAAACGAGGCAAGAGTAGCATGTCAGAATACCAGGACAGATGAATATGTCGTTCTAGCAGAAATTTAAACCTTGTATATTGCGCTCTGTGTGAAGAACAGATTGAACCAACTGAAAAACCTTTGCCTTACTTACAAATATTGTACTGTATTACAATGTTGGACATCAATATTTAAGTACTTAATTAAAATAAATGAGGTCTAGCATTCTCTGATTGGGGTCGTGACTTTGCTTATATTATCATTAAAATTTGGAGTCGAATGTTAGAAAGAGCTTTCATCTGACAAACTTTTCTATTTTTGACTTCGCGTCTCTTGTCTATTCCGAAAGCAATTGTTTGGGCACGCTGTCACGAGAACGTTTTGGAATTCGGCAACAACTGTTTACCATAAATATGATGAGTATTTGAATTTTGACGTAAACTTTTTTGAAGAGCTTCATCGGAGAGGTAACTATTGCCACTTCTCAGTGCTATATTCTCATGTGGAGAGATCGAAACGGAAATTATTGAACGGTTAATAATTGTTTGAATGAAAATAAATCATGTGTCAGTGAAAAATGTAAATGACAGAATATTATCAAAAAAAACTGAGCTGTCGCCGGGGATTGAATCATCTGGCATTCTTTAACGTGGTCAGCCCATCGCAATCTTTGGGACCTCACGATTGTTTCTTGCTTAGTTAAATTTTCGCGTTCATGATTCAGTTTCATTATATGTTTGGTCTATAAATTTTTCTTTGTATAAATACATTAAACATTAAAAAAATGATAATATTATTTTCGTCTTGGGTTAGGTACCACGTTTTGCGACCACAAGTGGGCGCCGTTATTATTGTTTTGTATATTAACAGTCTATTTTGTTGATTCATTATTTGTGATCCTAGTAGTTAGTTATAGACATAGACATAGACAGCATCTGTTCCTAGCTAGAAGATAGATTTTCAATTTGTCCGTTATCTTACTAAGCACGTTCAAGGTAGAGCATGGATACGTAAAGTAAAATTAACGAACATCGGCATAATGGTACAATTTTCAATGATAATTGTTGCAACACAAGTTCCCGTAAGTCCCGTTTTGAACGGAACCATTCCGTTTTTAGGTAGCCTGTCCCGCTGTTCCCAAGCACAGCGTCGGGACGCTGAGATATCCCTTTTTAAGAAAGAGAACAACTCGGGTATCAATTTCAAAAAACGGCGCGACAAATCAGATAGAAGCGCCTGTTAGCGCGGCAATGACGGCATACGCAATACGTCTCGTGTCTCACATACACGTAAGTTGGTTAGAGACCTTTTTGACGATTGGTTATTATTTTTTTATCAACGTGTGTTTTTGTAGTCAATTTAAATTTCTTATACGTGAACCCTTCATTTGAACAATGCCTAAACGCTAATGTTTTAATGTTAACTGACAAACTAAGTATCCGTTTATAAAGCAAAGAAGTACTCCATCGGACGTCAGATGTGAAAAATGTCGTACAGAATTTAACGTACCCCGTGGAGTAGATGTCCCGTTTTGAGGAAAAAAATAAATGGTCACCTAATGTAAGCTCCATTGTAATGACGTTTAAAAATTCTCTTCATATTATTTATAAACCAAATTGGAAAATGTAAACACATGCGCACTTTCAGCAGGGGACTCCATTAAGTGGGAAAATAAACATCGATGATACCTCGCGGGCCTTTTTTGACAGGTCGCGCCTAAAACTGTCACAATTGTCAAATGGAACAATGCACACTTTCAAATTATTTAAATATCGAACAAAGCGGGCGGCTGGAGAACGCTCTCCAGCCTGAAGTTGGTCACAAAGCGCCATTGAAGCGTCGGAATACCGACTCGTGTTGCGTGTCATTTGAATACTCGCGGGTCACGTGGTGCATTGTGTTTTGCATACGGGGGAAGCTCTCTGCTAATTATATCTAAATGTTGTCCCGTTCGCCCCCTATTTTCGATCGGTTCCACTCGAGAGAAAACAAATTGGACGATGCGTTCGCGCGAACCTGGTGCCGAACCGCTGACGTTGTTGTACCTGTGTACCTAGGGGTGGGCTGGAGAGGACTCGGAGGGGCTTGCGCGAGCCCCTTGTAAAATGAAGAAAAAAATAATATTCTCAGATCAAATCAGTACCTAACTGAAATTTATTTATTGTTATTGAGTTTAGTTTGTAGAACTCCATGTTTATTTTTTATTAAATTTAAAAAGTTAAATTATAAAAAATATTGTTATTGAATTCTGCTAGTTTGCGAAAGCATTATTATATGTTACAGCTGTTTCGGCGGTTAACTGATTTTAGTTACCCGTTCCTCTATCCATGGGTAATTGGGTGGTTTCGGTAATATTCCTTAATAAGGAACGTTGTGTATTAATAAAATACAATTACGTTGAAACCACGAATTTTATTACGCACCTACCGGTTTCGCTTAGCTCAAGCTTCGTCAGGACGTATTTAAAACTAAAAATAAATACAAAAAGAGTGCACTTATATATATATACATAAAGAGGAAGATAGAATATAAAATTACCAGTGAAAGAGAGAGAGACAGAATACATATACAGTTAGATAGAACATCAAGGAAGGGGAAAATACAGTGTTGATGGATATTAAATTGATTTAAAAGGAAACGTAACCAATATGATATGTTTTTATTTTGGAAATATATTAATTTTAAATTTTATTTCTATCATCCCTCAATCATTATCACAACGTTTGTGAAATATCAACTCCTGTGCATTCTTCACACTTAATGTAATATTTTTATTATTACAATGGCTGCAGATATATGACTCATAATAATAATAATAACTCCTCCGTGAAACCATTTTATATCGTTTCCTCTATTTTTTTTACTCGCTGCTCGGAACAAAATATTTGTGAGCGGAAAAATTGAAAAACTGTTTTCTTTCACGTACCCAATAAAAACTATATAAATATTTTTTTTGCGATTATTTTAAATTTATAAAAAAAATAAAACAATAGAGTTTATTAGGTGCCGAACCTTTAAATTATTAAGAAACGGATGCATTTTGGTCCAGGGTCAAGATATGATCTATGATCTCTCAACAATAATTTAATACATTTATTATCTTTTATAAAATTATCACAACGTATAAGACAGTAGGTACTAGGTGCAAAGTCAGCTACCTCCGTTTTTATATTTTTATAACTTTTAGAGGAATTTTCTTCATATGTATCTTATACGTATTATGTTCATTTATTACCCTTCCCAAACCATGCAGTAACACAGGTCTACCATCATAATTAAACCTGTAATATTTCGGTAAATACATGCAACATTAAATTTATATTTTAGATAATCCTAAAAATATATTAGCGCTCAGGAATGACTAGTGAAAAACCAATTATGAAAAGGGAATCGTACAAAAACATTTTTTTTTCCATTCAATCCGTTGTAAAATTAATACGTTGGTAAAAATACAATTTGTGATATGAAAAACAGAGATCACACACTATTTTCACAGTGAAAAGAACAACAAACATATAAATATAATTATCTCTTTCTTACTAATTAAATGAAGAGAGATAAGAAAGAAGGACACATTGTATAGGATTTAATGAATGCTCTAAATTATGTTATTAATCATTTTTCAAAATTGAATGCTCAATATTTAGAGTAAATTCGTGCTATTAAAGCTAATAAAAATATTTTTTCTAACTGTTATTTACGGTAACACGAGTTGACAGCATGGCTGCATTTGGGTATTATATATCATGGTATGGTAAAGGTTAACAATCTCACTTAGCTCTTTTTGATGTAAATTAATCATTCAAAATCAGTGTTATTTGTAATGTCAGCTGTTTTTGCCCGCCGCCATTTATATTGAAATTCGACCAATAGAAGTTTTCGCTATTCCGAAAATGATATGAAAACAAATTTATTTTTGAAAGAAAGTTATTTTTGTATTAAATCAGATTATAGCGGTTATCATTCGTCGTATTTTGGACCTGCACTATTTAATGGGATGCTGAAAAATTGAACTCAATTGAATTGTCCCGGTGACACGAAGCTGAAAATAAAAACTTGGAATGGTGCGCTCACCCAAACATAACATTGAATTCACAAAATTCCTAAAGTATTATATTGAAAGTCCATACATATTATACATACATCTTATGTGTGATATATATAATGTGTATGTATAAGAGATAAATGTTCATTTCCCTTTGATACTTGTAAACTAATTTATTTGTACAGTTGCTAGAAAATACAGTATTGAGACGGGCACAGTCCAAACACATTAAAAGTAGGTGTTATACAGTTTCTAATAAGCGTTCATAAATATTCAAGAATCTATTGGTATTTCTCCGAATAAAAAGATTAAAAGATTTTTGTGATTGCAACTGGTACCTTCGTGAGTCGCGATTCTGATATCTCTGTTAGGAACGATGTAATATCAATTGTAAACAGCCCGATTACCATCACCGTCGATAATTACAGATTGCGTCCGTTAAATTATTCGGCAGCGCATTGTGTACACATAAAGAATGGGCTCAGTGAAACTGTAACCCTTTTTATCGAGTCTAATTTATTGCTTTACGCCCTTTTGTCGGACACGGCGCGGCCCTCGGGACGCCGACCCGTGGACTGTGGCGGATCGAAACACACTTTCGATTTACTTTTTGATACGTTTTAGTGCGATGTGTGTAGCAATTTTCTGGATCATTTCCTGGATAATTCAATTTCATCGACACCAAAATGAATAACTGTTGTAAATAGATATTGCGGTGTGCTATTGAAGTGAGGTGCTGAATTGCCGCATTTTCTTATTAAACGAAACTATTAATTGATCAGAAATTAAAGGAATTGTGTTGCGATTTTATACAGCCCATTTCAGGGGTGGGCTGGAGGAGGCTCGGAGGGGCTAGCACGATTCACTTGTTAATTTAAGAAAAATCATTATTCTCATATCAAATCAATACCTAACTGCAATTTCTGTTAATGGTTTAAATGTATTATGAAACATAAGATTTTGTTTTCTCGTGAAATACGTTTATTTCGGATGCACAATGAAAGAGAGCTGCCGTTTTATTGTCTATAGTCTAACAATGCTCACAAACGCCAAAGTTAGATATATATTGCTTCCAGATGTTCTTTGATGTTCAACGCAACATTTTTGTGAACGATGCTTTGACTATTACCCTTCATACTTCACACGTGTAATTTTTTTTCCCTTTACCGTAATTGTGCACAGTTTTGAGCACAGAGCTTCCTATATATTAACATCTAATTTGCTTCAATAACAATTGGTACCAAGACATAGATGTCTCACAGAGACGAAGTTATTATTTTTACATGGGAAGTATGGAAGTCTTGGGCATTACAGGGCTTACGACCTGTCATCGGCCGGCTTAAGTGATCACTTTACAGAATGTAACGTTTACCTATTTACCTATGTTACCACATTTATTAAATTTTTGGACGTTGTATATATGTTATCACGTTAGAACATTTAAATTCTTTATTACCAACTATACTGTCACCATCTATGGATTTTTTTGAAAATTTGATATTCATTCTCATGTAATATTATAGATGTCGCTGAAGCTGAGACTATTTTTTCTGAAGTATGGGGGTAACATGTATATATGAAATTCATTTGAATTAATAACATAATTCTCATGTAAAAATAATAGCTTCTTCTCTGTGAGACATCTATATCTTGATGACAATCCCAGTAATTTGTTCCTACAAAGATTCGGACACTCAAAAAAAAAAAAAACAATTGGTACTTAGCTGTGTCGTCTCAAGATTCTAAGTTAGGTTAGAATTCAGAGTCCAAGATTCACTCATCTATGTATACAAGACTTGGAAGAGTAGAGTGGTTAAGACACAGTGCCTTTTAGTTTTAAGGACCAGATCCAATACATTATTGTTTCCTTCTGAAGTCCTCCAGTTGGATAAGTAACCTGACTTAGTTGCGTAAAAATATGATGATACCAATTCTAGGTTCATGTCATCCACTGTAATGTTTCTCTGGCATGCATAAGCCGCTAGTTTTCTCTTACACCAGCCAGTTCATTCAGGTATGACCAAAATGATAAGATGGTAAAAGAAGTATGAATATAATAAGTGGTTAAGAAGATTGATTTGATTGGTTTAAAACATTGATTATAGAGTAATGAAAGGATTAGCGATTTGATTTAGTTAGGTCATTTTAATATGATGTATTATTATTTTATTTGCATGTATATTTGTTTTCTTTTTTAGTACATTATAATAGTTAATTTCCAAAGTAATTTATTTTGTGAGGCTTAATAAGACCTGCACGGGCTGGCTTCGATCCGCACCTACCGTGAATAATTTTATTGGTTTTGACCGCCGAACCCTTCCTCTATATTATCAACTCTTTTGGCAGGCATTAAAATGCGGCCAATCCGAGCGGATAATTTGTCGATTTATTGTGAGAAGCAAAAAAAATACCAATACCTCTGTGAACGATATCTTTCAAAACTTAAGTTAATATTACTGGCATTGATGGAATGCTGTGAAATTAGTTTGGGTTTGAAGATCGATACACAATTAGGATGAGTTCCTGGAGCACATGATGAGAGGACCTATACATGAAGTACCCCACTTGATAACGATGGATAAAGTTGAGGAGAAGAAGTGGAATAATCAGATAAAGTTCTTCTGGTTGACCACACTCGATGTAGAGCTCATGACCGTGCGGGGTTCCAGAAGAAGGAGTACGTTGATGCCTGACGTCGGATAAGACACCAGAAGAAGAACGACGTTACACGATGTCGAATATACTAAAAGATATTATTAATTATGTAATGAATAACAGACTAGCCTGATGTACATCTATAGGGTACGGAAATATGATATTTTTAGTCTCACAGGTAGTCACATGGTATACACTCGTATATATATACTGTACGGCGGTATATATATATATATATACTGTACCGCCTTATAACTATAAACTATTTTTACTAGTATTATGTTCTTCAATCTTTGTTGTGTCGCTTTCAACAAAAATAATTATTTATCAAAGGAAACTAATTTATTTGGAAAACGAATTTTACAAGGCTTAATTATTAGTGACTTTATTATTTGTGTGTATCGATTTGGTGAGAGTAAATATAATATACTATATATAATATAATATAATTAGAAAATAATATAAGCTGATCTTAGTAAAGTGAACAGGATTAGAAAAGGGCGAAAGAATGAAGAGAGAACGGTAAGAAAGATATATGACGCGAATGTTGATGGCATAACAAATAGAGAACGGTTTGCTTTTCGAATTGATAACACTTCTTCCAGCGACAGCAAATTTGACAGCTGACAACTGATTTGTGCTAAGTTTGGTTTGACATTTCACCATGAATAGACAGCGCTTGAAAATTGTGTAAATTTATTTCGAAAATCGTGGTTCAGTTCGCGAAACTTACCGCGCGCTACGTCCATTTCACGGTAGGCATAATCGTCCATCCGAGCAAGTAATTCGAATAACCATCGATCGTTTTCGCACCACGCATTCTCTGCGTACTGATAATACGCATCCGCAGAGACGTCGTACAGTGCGCAGTGAATATTAATATATCCAATGCGCTATAGATCCACGATTACTGACTTTTTCATTCCCCAATTGAATGGCATTAATGTGGAAGAGCCGTGGTTTCAACAAGACGGCGCAACATACCGCACAGCGCGCGCCACAATCTATTTATTGAAGGAAACATTCGATGTGCGCATAATTTCGCATAACGGACCAGCGAATTGACCGTCAAGATCGTGTGATTTGACACCTTTTGATTATTTTCTGCGGAGATATATGAAGTCGCTAGTCTACACCGATAAACCAGAGATGATAGACGACTTGGAAGCCAACATTCGTCGCGTTATTGCCGATATACGGTCCCCAGCTGCTCCAGAAAGTGGTCGAATATTAGACTTCCAGATCTTGCTTTATTCGAGCCATAAGCGCGAAATCATATTTAAACACTAATGGCATAAAATGATCTTTGATGATTGATACCATGACCATTATCACGATTTTTATGTATTTTATTTCATTTTAAAGTTCAATACCTTAAAAAAAAGCACTCTATGTATCTATGTGGATGGGGCGAGAGTTGTATGTCAGGACAGAAGAGTATAGCGCTCCATTCGATCTGCCTACCACCGCGAGGAAACGGCGTGATGGTAAATTAGTTAGTAAATAGATACTTAGTTGCATCAATTTTGGTGTAATACTTTTTTTTATCGAATATCTTAATTTTAAATATTTACCCATTTAGAATGAAAGAAAATATTTTGTAAACAAACAATAGAATTTTGAACGTTTCGCATTATTCTGCAGAAGCTAATGAATTGAAATATTTTTTGTATTCTACCAACATCGTAATTCGTATAAAACGTATAATTCATATCGTGACTTTGGCATTCGCAGTGTATTTAATTTTTATTTTTAAGATAATAATTTAGCCATGAAATGTTGTAGCACTTAAATAAGGTTTTAGTTATATTATATATCATGTATATTTTATTAAATAAAGTTCCAAAGCCCCTTTGACAATTGTCCCCTTAAATAGTGAGATATTCAATGAGTCTGTTTTTTAACAACACCTTATCAAATAATTTATCATCAATTTGATGTAATACACAGAGCCGTACAAAAGGCTCGGCGCAATGTCATGCCCTAAAGGGATTAAATAATCGAAGGAGATAAGGGCTGGTCTTATCGGGGGCGTGTGGCCTTAAGCAGGAACAAAAAATATAGAACCCTTAAAAACGGATCATTTATGTATGTGATACAGGGTCACTGTGAAACACACTTTTATTTTTATATAACAAGTCACGAAATCCGACAGAGAAGTAGGTACTTTAAAAAGCACGTAATACTGCTGGGTGTATAAAAAAAATGATGTAGGTATATAATGTATACTATATAATCCAGGGGAGTCCTTATGACGTTAATGAACACAGCAATGTTTCCTCTGCTTTCTATCTGACAAATTCGTAATTGAAGTCATTATCAAAAAATATTGTTTTTAATTAAAAATCACTAAAAACTAATCGGACGCCTGGTTTTCGCGAATTTATTTTGATGCAATAATTATTAAAACGTAAAAATAACATTTTGTTATGTTTCTTTTTTATAAATATAATTAAATCACATTATGATTTAATTAATATATCTAATATTTTTTTACTATATTATATATATATATTTAATAAACATATAATAAGTATTAGAAATATAAAATTTTCTAGTAATTCTTTATTTTTTTCAGAAATGTTTGGATTTACGCTGCTTAATAAAATGTAAAAATTTTAAATGCTTTTATTTGACGTTTTTTGATTTTTATAAGAAATCGTACTAATATGGTTAATTATATTTTGTTTAGGATTTATTTTATTTATTTTAGAAGAAGTTATACAGAAAAAAATATTTTTAATATCTATTTATTTATTTAATATTCAATGGATTCGTTATTAGATTATATTACTAGTATATTTCTCCTAACATAACTTAGGGACTTGATCGTTTGAGTATGCACTGTGGTTACCGAAAAAGGGAGGATTTTGTTAAACTGTTGTGATAGAAAGTAAAAACATTAGATTGTATTTTATCCCAAAGATGTCCGTTAGTTTGATGTATTACTTTATGTACGCTTAAATATATGAAAATGTCATACTATTCACAATTAAACACTATTAAAGGCCAATGGATGAAAAATTATACACGTGATTTAATACAAGTTTAAAAAAATGTTAAAAATATTAATACACTATTGTAAAAAATTGTTTTAAAAGGTTTTACTTACAAACCTATATTACATACTAGCGATCCGTGCTCGGAGTTGCCCAGAATTCAGATTTTATTATGATTTTGAAATTTGTTTCATTAAAAATATATTTGGGTGGTAGGTACTTAATACGTTTAGAATTTCTCCCTCAGATGTCGTAAAGGCGTTTAAAATCTATGCTACTTTTTAATCTGTGTCAATATTTATGAACTGTCAAATTAATTTCGCTGAAATGTTAGTTTGTCACAATTTAAATATATTTTTCAATAGAATTATAAGTCTGTAGTATAGTATACCTCGGTCTATAGATCTCTTCATGACGGATTATTTGGTGTACTTGCATAGTATATGTGCTCAATTTTCAGAGTTATGCGCGGACAACGTAATTTTATCTTAATTTTTTATTTGTCATTAATTAAAAAAAATTAACACTCAGATTATTCTTTATCTTACACACTTAACAACAATTCTGTACCACTAAATAAATATAGTTAAATTTTTATTCAATCTTTTTCCTAGTCACATTTGACGTAATAAAAAGGTCTGATTTATTTAAAACACATGTTTTGTGTTAGCAAAAAAGGTGAATTATCATACGTCACGCATTTCAAATAAATCACGAATTAAATATGAAATATTCCCCTGTCCTCCGCCAAACATCCCCCAATACACAAAAGGGGTAGTTCTTAAAAGGGTTGATCGCATAAATCCCTATCTGCGCTACGATATGCGTGAAATAAAAGTGCTTTTAAATCGAAGGCTCCGAATAGTAAAGTATTGAACACTTCTTATAAAATATGAAAGCAACTTGGGAATGGTTTATTTTTTTATTTGCGTATTTGCAACCCTCAGTGTTGGGTGATTTCAAGATGGAACTGCATATTTACACACAGCCCTATGCAATATATGACCATTTCTCTTGCATAATCTGCACTGTAAATAAATTTAGTCGTGAAATTGGTTTTGCATCACATGACAAACAGAAAATGACGACTCAATCTAGTAAGAATGGGCTGGCGAGATGGCGGGGGAGGGGGGGTGACCCTTTCGCTAGTGTAATGTATTGCAATTATTCAATTTATAAATATACGTGACGTGAAGTAATGTCTAAATGTTCATTATTTTTTAATGTCTTAACAGGTTTTTCAATCTTTTTCGAACGAGCAAAAAATCAAATTTTACTTGTAATATATAAAAACGTAAAATGTCTTAAAAATTTAAATTCATAAAGTATTGCGAAAATACATACTAAACACGTAATACTTAATTTATTCGGTACGAGGTGCTAATTAATGTTCAAGTTATCTACATTATAATGGCGAAGTATTTGAATATTCAGCTGATGGAATTTCATTAGCAGAGGTGAGATATCTTCTAGATTAAGTGAAAGAGAGAAAACACAGTACACAGAGCTTGAAAGAAACACTTTCATTCCCTACATCCTATAATTCGAGCTATCGTTAACATGAAAACTAAAAATAGATCTAGAGAGACTTGATTAAATTTTACAAATTTATTTTTGAACATTATTGGATGTTTTTCTTTATAGGCCGTGACCCTCTCGGAGCTGCTTCGTGACGTGCGCTTTGAACACTGCTGAATTTACATATAATGTGAGTAATATTCTAACATTTACTTAGCACTTGTACTAACAATAAATAAAATAATACTCGGCAAAGGTTTGACCGCTTTTTAATTCACACGCCGCATATATATATAGCCACGGTTTTCAGTTTACCAACAAAATAAACAATATACTTTATTAGGTACCGAACCTCTAAAATATTTTTGTAACGTCCTATTTATGTCACATCTGCTCGTAGCGACACGTAGACTGTAAATCTGACTTGAATAATGTTTTGATTCATGGACCAAGACCTACAATCTACACGCATCTCTATATTGCCTTTATTAGCAGTCAAATCAATATATTCATATGTAGATTGACAAAAATCAGAATCTCAAAAACAATACGATAATCGGAAATACAGTCTTTGTCTTACATATTATGCGATCACACCCTCTGTTGTGCATATCCGCCCCCTGTGAAAGAAGAACAAACAACTCGCTTTCTTTGTCCATGGATTACTTTTGTCTCCAGTCCATGGATCAGCTCCACAGCGTGTAGGCTCACTAAATCCTCGCGAACCGAAGCGTGGACACGTCTGAGCTTTGTCTGGATTCCTATTCAAGACAATAAGGATTGTAGGAAGCTCCCGTCGTACAGCATGGACGCTTGCCTACATTTGGAAGTAAAGTGAATTAAAGAGGTAGACGTATTCACTATGTTTCTGGAAATAAACTGACACTTTGAACCCCGAACGTTTCTATTATCGCTAGTCTGCTCTAAGCATTGATTTATGGCGACTAAACAGATCTATTTTTGGTTTATTTATTGAATCATAGAATTAACTTTAAATATTTATTTAACCAGAGGGCGCCAAAATTCATCGACCGTTGTTATTAACAACAAGGTATTTTTTCAATAATTAACGATATTATTAATTAAAGTCAGCCCTGCTGCATGCGGCGTAAAACAGCTGTGCCGCCTTTTACGAGGCTTCGTGGTTACATGGTTTTTAAAGTACATCATTTACTAATAATAATGATAATCGATAATTAGATTTTAAAAGTTTTATTGAAATACATAAACATTGCATTCAGTGGCATATTTACGTTGAATAAATTATGGAAGAACAAATTTAAGTTGTATGTAAATTGCAATCTATCAATTATCATCATCATCCCTAGCTCTTCAACCCCATACGGGAGTTTTAGTTTAGTGGTTATACTCGATATGGCCTAGCCGTCAATGTCTAATTTTATACATTTTGTGACCTTCATGTCGTAAAGTACCTGGTTACAACGCGTACGCCACACTCAAATTTCTTTGACAATTCCGGTAAATCTCCTGAGCATTCTTCTTTCAAATATATCTAGTGGAGCTTCTTTGTTATGACGTATGTCTATGAGATTTCTCTCGAAAGGGGATAAATGTCAGTACAGAGTTAAGCGCGAAGCGTTCTGTGAATAACTGATCAAACTCTCACAAATTAAATATGATTAATAATGAATTAGATTATTATCGTTAAAATTTCTGTATTAGAATGATGCATGCAGTGTTTACATACTGACTTTCAGAAATCCAAGTCTCTAATAAAAAGAATAATAATATAATAATAGGATAATAATAATAATAGAATAATAATAATAAACAATAATAAGTCGCAGGAAAGCACTGGTCTTATTGGAGTAATTTGATCAAAAGAGTTACCCCCCCTGTACATAATTAATTAACGAAAGTTGGAACTGGCTCTAAATGTAAACAAACAAATGATATGATATATATCTCTCTAAGTATAAACCATCGCTTGAACAAAAATGACATAACGCGGATTGCCATACATGTTGGCCCAAACATTGTTAAATTTATTCAATAATATTTTTATTAAATTTGACGTCGGTTTTGGTTTGCGGTCGCGCATGCACCCATCGCTCCTGAACTAGGTTGAGACTTCACCGTTAACAGGTGACGGTTACCGGATAAGTCACCCCTGACCGCCATCTAGAATCAACACATTGCTCAATAATTACTCACAGTGCCTTTATCTGAATTTTATTACCGTTTCTTTTCTCGCATTTCCTTCCGATTTTCCAATTTATAACAAGAAACAGATGTAACATGTATATATTTTTTTAATTTAATTTAATTTTTAATTTAAAAGGCCAGCTGAAGAATAAATAATAGCATGATAATACTTGATTGTATTATTAAGATACGTATTTGTATTGTAAACGTCTGTATTCACGCGTGTTATTTGTATCCGTCGGCAGTGTAACGACTATTGCTAAAAAAATGCCTGTGCGATATTTTCTTTCTTATTTCATCTCCTGTTTTATGAACGTCATTGTTTTTATTACATCATTTTATTATAAATGTGACGTCTACCCTCCCCTTTTGGGGGTGTGCGATTTCTATAGCTTCTTTCTGGCTGCCTTTTTGAAATGAATGTGACAACAAATCTCTCATATCGTGCAGGTATGGTTCTGGTACGACGGTACCGGAGCCAGCCTATGATGGTGTTCTGATGATATGACTGAATGTAATAAAATATATTTTTTTTAATATGTAATTACGACGAATCGAAACGAGAGTAAACAACCCTCGAAACGATTTGGATTGGGTGTAAATAAATAAATAAAAAATATCATTACATTAAAATGATTTAATCTTATTCCACCTTTCAATAATGCTCATTATTAAAAATATTTCCTTATTATCGGACATGTTGCAGCACTGTCCTGAGTCCATATTGGAATAAGTTATTTACAGTTTAGTTTTTTTCTTTCTATTAATTATAATTTACTAGAAATAGGTAAATGAAAATAATAAAATTATCGCTCTAGCTCGATGGTAAATTGAAGTTAGCTACATTTTGAATTATGACTCAATTAGAAACATTAAACCGTTGTTTATAGTTCCGGACGTTAAGCTTGCTCGGGAGAAATGTTCCAAATCCTTTGTAACGTTCATCCCTTGATTACACTGCGGCCGAAGAAATATTCACCAACCCTCCTAATAAATACCCTCTCACGAGGGCACGCGCCGAGGATTGCCCAGCTGCTCCGAAACTTAGGACATTTATTTAAAAATAGTTAGCATACTCAATGAATATCATCTATTAGATAATATATAACGCGAAATAATTTGCTAAAACTTGTACTTAAATATATTCTTCACGGTAGATGTGCAGGCGAACTATATTTTATAATCTATTGCATACAAAAAGTGTAGTTTCCTCATTAGCGTTCAATTGTTTGTTCAAGCGTTCATTTGTTTCAAAACTTCGTTCATATAAGTATAACAGTAATTCTATATCAAAAATATGGTAATAAAATCGCACGAAACGCACCGAAGAATACAAATAAGACTTAAAAACATCCGTTTACAAATATCTTAATCTCTTTTTTAAAACTAGCTTATTACAAATATCACCAAGGACAAATATTTTGTAAATAAAATGAAATATTCATTTTTAAGGAGAACGCATTCTTATTGTAACGTTGCAGTTTTTTAGAACATATAGTGATATTTTTAATACATAATAATTAGAAAGATATACATAAAATCAATTTATCGAAAAAAAATTGTTGTTGCTACCAGGATTCGAATCTGGATCTCTTCCTATCCGAAGACATGCATTAACCGATTATGCTACATCAACACAGTGAGTTGACCACAAATTTGTTGCACTTTCAAATTGATACATCTGCCGTTCCATTATTTGAAAGAGTCACCTTCGATAAATTGATTTTATGTGTCTTTCTAATTAACACATTTAATTTGTATTAGAAATATTGTAAATAAGTAAGTTAGTATAAATATAAATTTTTACAATTGATGCTAAGAATGTTTTATTAAGTATATCAAAAAATAAATCAATGCATTAATATCAACAAAACAAAAATCAGTCGCTCGCTTAGCATATGAGAGGTACCGGGATCGATATCCGGGGCAATCAAAATCATTTAAAAAAAAAAAAAATTATTAGAAGATATAATCAGATATAAAACATTTTAGATAATCTTTTTTTTTTCTTCTCTATGAGAGTCGGAGACTCCTGTATAGAATTATAATTTTAAAAACGCTATGTAAGGGTTTGGTGTCGAAATGTAATGTATTCATGACAACATTTTCTGACGTACTAGGGCTGAACAAATATGTATATTCTATTTATAATGTCTAACGCAAATATGTTGTGGTTATTCAATTTAATAATAAACAGTTCGTTAACTTTGTTTTTAACCGCTGTGAGTTATTTATATTCACCTTTTCCTTCGTCACGATGTTTAGAAACATATGACACATTAAATACTAATTTAATGTATTAATTATAAATATATACGTACAAAATCAATTTTGTCGAAAAATATTGTTTTTGCCCTACCGGGATTCGAATCTGGATCTCTATTTCCAATCCGGGGAAGTACACTACCGATTGTGTTATAGCGCCAGTATTTTTCATGACAAATTTTCGAACCTACATGTTACACTTTTTCAAATTAATACATCTGTCGTTCCATTATTTGAAAGCCATCTACATTGTTTTTACGGAATCTCAAACACCTTTGAGTAAACCGACTGCAGAGGCCAGAATTGGAAATAGAGATTAGTATTTAAAACATCACAGACCGTATGTTCTAAATAATTACAACTTCACAATAAGAATGTGTTCTCTTTAATAATATGACATATTGTTTTAGTTTGTTAAAATCTTTTTAAAATACATAGTATAGGTTGTATAGGTAAAAAAAACTTATTAAAAACAAATTTGGTCGTATCCGTTCTGTTGAAAATTTGGACGCCATATGTGATGATTACTTTCAAAGTTGGTGCAGTTTTCTCTCGCAGCCAATGGCAGACAATTGACGGAGAGGCACACAAAGATACGGCATTGTTCGCCTTGATCGGAAGGCTATTGATACGTCGGTGATTGACACAAATTAGCTGTAATTTGAGTGTTAAATACACACACGGCAGACTGTTCGGTGAAGTTTATAGATCACGAGGAATACAGCCGTACGGTAGTAATTCAAAAATATATATTTTGAAAAAATTACGTTTTCAACTATCTTTAGGCCACGTCGTTGACGTCACCATGCTGCATATGTATTTACGTGTACTTACTTACTTACCTACCGCAGATATGATAGAGCGCCACACTCCTCTGTCCTGACACACAATTGTCGCCTCATCTATATTCATACATCTTCTCGTACAAACTCGCCGATTGTTGAGGCTTCTAACGTAACCATCCTCCATTATCTGGTTTATCTGGTCGTGCCGAGTCTTCCGCAGACGTCCTCTATTTCTGGTATCATCGACACTTGCGTCATATATCTTTCTTACCACTCTCTCCTCATTCATCCTAAGTGATCCCTTCTTAATCTTACTCACTACACTAACATTAGCTTTACATTCTTTCCTCATTTCTTCCTTCTTTACTCTGTCATAAATAGATTTGCCACATACACGCCTAAGTGATCTCATATCCACTGCATTCAGTCTACTTTCGTTCCTCTTCTGCCAGCTCCAGGCCTCGCTTCCATACATTTAGCAGATTTGTAATTGGTGAAATGAGTGGAACTTTAATTTGATTGTTAATATAATATTAAAAATGTCAGAACTAATAGAAAAGATCAATCTTCTTTGAGTTTTCAAAAAATCTAGATTATGTGTAGATTTTTTAAATTATTGTCGTTCGTAAGTATTCTAGAAATAACTATGAAAATGTAGATAAAATGATTAAAAATTCATTTCATCATTTTTTTATCGGTCCGCTTGTAGTTCCTACGTTCTTCCTGTATGCCGCGGGGGAGGACTTCACCCCTGCGCGCGAGTTCCCCTAAAGTGCAGACCTGCCCATCAATGAAGGTTAAATTGATTGTCGAAGGGTAGGGGGTGGGTGATACGGCTTTAATTAGTATTCAGTAGGTACCTCCTGACATATCGACGTGATTCAATTTTTATTGCAAAAGTCGGACGCACTGTTCACGAAATTATGCTCGAAAGACTTAAATTTGTAAGCATACATATGTTTTTATTTATGCTTTAATATATGAATAATAGATATTTTAATAGCGTTGAAGAGATAATCATTCTATTAAGATAATAAAAATATTGTTCACGTTGTCATTGTTATTCAATCACTGAAAAATAGACCTTTATGATTGCATACTGTTTATTTTGAATACTTAGTTACAATACATCACAATGTGTTTCTCAAAATGTCATAAATATTTCTACCACTATGGCGGCATAATTGATTCCAACATTATTAAATCTTAGTTCGTCATATATGACGGAGCGAAAGATTTGAGAATAGGGAAAATTATTGAAGATTATATCTCCCGAGAAAAAAAAACTCACAACGTTAAAATGTAAGTTAACGTATGTATACATTTATTAGGTATCGCGAACTGGAGAAGAACAGCGGAGGAGTCCACCGGACAGGGCGGACACGAGTCTAGTCATTGAAGGTCATCCGAGCCCCTTGTTAAAATTGTATTAATATATCTAAGCAGTTTACAGGAAATAAATTAAAATGTTTTTATGGAGAATTATGTATGTTTTATTTCATTTTTTCTCAAAACGTCGTAAATGTATTATCAGAACACATGTTTTAAATACTGAGTAAGATTAAGAAAGGATCACTTAGGTGGTTTGGTCATATGGAACGGATGAATGAGGAGAGAATGATAAGAAAGATATATGACGCAAGTGTTGATGGCACCAGAAATAGAGGAAGTCCGCGGAAGACTTGGCACGACCAGGTAAACCAGTCAATGGAGGATAGTTCTGTTAGAAGCCTCAACAGTCGGCGAGCTTGTACGAGAAGATGTATGAATGTGGATGATGCGAGAATTGTGTGTCAGGACAGAGGAGTGTGGCGCTCTATCCTCTCTGCCTACCCCCGCGGGGAAACGGCGTGATGGTAAGTAATTAAGTAAGTAAGTAAGTAAGTACTTACATATGTACCGTAGAGGTGCAAGTTCTGTTATCTAACTTTAATTTTCAAATTTTAAAGTTTGCATTTTCTAGTGACTAAACTATTTAGAATTTGAAAATAAAAGTTATGTACGTAGATTGTAGATACGAGGGGCGTGCACCCCTCTACGGTAAAAAGCTGTGCAAAACTAAGCTGCGAAATAAATCTAAGCTACATATTTAGTTGATATATTTTATGTATTAAATCCACAATTAAATTAAACACATTAGAACATAGTTCTGTGGTATTTTAATACAAATTAAACGTTTCAATTAGTGTGTCAATCGTCTAGCAAAAAAAATTAGAAATTACAAATAAAGCTGAGCATGTATTTTGTAAAATCTATCCCAAATGTTAAGGAACAAAACGAAATACGAGTGCACGTCTACTCGCGCCGTGCGGTGTTCCGAATACATGTCTGATTGAATTGGTGTGTGTTTTTTTTTTTAAAATTACACAGCACAAATCTGTATTTGAAGCTGATTTGAATATGTGTGTTCCATTAAATTTAAAACAGCTCCCACTGATATACTTTTTATAATAGGATGCTTCTAGAAGATCGTATTTATTTCCAGGTAAAGATCATTATACTTCTACAGTATTGTTACTAGAAGTACGGGGGTTGAAAGTCACCACTGTTTGATATGGATCACCGGGGTGAGAAGAGCGCTAGCGATGTTGAATAAATGATGCAGGAATTGGTATATGGTGTTTATACATTTACTTCTTTCAGCGCCCTATGTGCTATTATTTATTAGTATAAATTTAACAACATACAGAAATATAAATGAGATAATGCACGATTAGTTCAGAAAATAGACACTAGAGAAACGAGAACAAAAATACACGCTTTAAGTTATGTACAGTTAAAATTCATTGACAAGGCAGACAGACAGGGCGACAGTTATCACGTTCACTCCCTTAGAGGGAGAAAAGGACAGCACGAATAGATTTGAGTCAGGCTTGACACAGTCACATATTTGTTAAATAAATTTTCCTAAGATTACATGAAAATAAATGTTACAGAACGACGGTGGGAAGGCGATAGATTAACCCTCGTCAACTCGCACTTTAATGATTCCTCGAAAGAGACGCAAGTTCCATTCGTTACGTATTGATTTATCGTTCGCCCCGGAACTTAATGGTGGTGGATGCCCCGATATTCACACACCACTCTCGTGTCCGTTTGATAGTCGCGGTATTTATTGTGTATGTGTTTTATATGAGACCAGAGCAGATTATGACCTACCTACAATCAGGCACAATTTACAAGTGTGGAGTAGTTAAACTGTACAATAAATGTTAGCTTACCGCTTAGTTACCGCCGCAGGCCGCGATCGTGTTGTTACCTGATGTCGGTACTGGATAGGTACTGCACGTCACTGTAGATACATACCTAGCACGTGAAGCGAGGGTAGCAAGCATGCCTGCTGACTCTTGGTATTGGCCACGGAGGTTCCAATGGAGATTAGATTACTTCCTAATCGTAGTATACATACAGATATTACGCTACATTTAAATATTTGATCCGACAAAAGCGCGCCGCACTGACGGCAACAAAAATTACCACTGTGACTTTCATTCACATTTCCACGGATCGTTGTCAGATTTGTCACAATCCGCGAGCTGTGTCACACGTTACATTATGCTCCATCCTCTGACGCGTCAATCAGAATTAAGTATTCAGAGGGTCCGGACCTGTTTTAAACGCCGTGACAATAATAATTGTCGAACTGTCACAGTCGCCATATTGCCGGGGGGGTCTCAAACGTCAAAACACGGCAGCGACAATGTCGGCCGTCAGACGCGACGCGATCCCCCCGATCCTCTGCTTCGGAAATTGTAATACAATACTTACATATTCCACGTTACAATGTTAATTACTATCGTAATGCGGGCCGACTCAGATATTTCAATATCGAGTATGTTTTTTACTAAGGCGGCCTTCCGAGTAAAATGTGTCGTCAGACATTTTATGAAAAGTTCGCCGGTGGGGGGTAGTATGTAATGATAACATTCTTATCGGTAATTTGTGTTTTTATAGACGCCAAAGAGAAATACACGCGTATATTCGATCGCAGAGAGTATAATTGACAATACCAACAAGATATGAATTCCAACACACCAGTTATTAGCACGCATTGATGCTAATAATTATATTAGGTATTTCGGTTACATTTGAGTATAAACACGATCCGATGAAATGAATAAATAATAGTAATAAAATAAATATATAAATTATAGGTAAATACATCGTTTTTATTTCCCGCAAAACAAAAAAGAAAAATCCATCCGAACACAGGTTGATGAATACAAAAAATGTACCTCTACCTCAAGAAACTATCATCAGCTGAATTGCTGACGTTTAATTCCGTTCTATCCGACATTCCGTCGATAACAATAAAGAATAGTACAATAAAAGAAACAGAATGTCTGGCATGTCATTAAGAGCATTGCACCCTTATCCGAAGCAAAACAATCCCTTCTCTTTTTCCCTTTTCCCCTGCCACGAATATTATCAGGTAGGTACGTATGTATATGTAAATCTGAATTAAAAATGTGCTTAAGTCCGAAAATACTACTCAAAAGGGGGGTTATGAGTCTATACAGAATTTCAAACAATAATCATTTTCTAGTTTTGCTGAACTATCTACGTGTGAGTGCAGAAATGCAGCTGAAAACACCAAATTCGATTGTGTTTAACTTTTATCCATCTAGCTATCACATAATTAACAGTTTTTTAGCTCTTTGTTGATTATGTTATACATATCTTCTCTTTCTTCTTAAACACTGTTGAATGTTGGCGATTAATTTGCCGGAAGATCCGGAAGAGCTACTCCGCACCTTTGGCATCTGACCGTCCATTGGTGAATATTTCTGGCCAAAAAAACCCTTCAGCTTTGCACTCGTCCTTTCAAAACAAATTTGGTGATATTGTATTTAGTGTGATGCTTATGCCCAAGGTATGAAGTTTTCTCGTACATCAGTGGAAAATTTAATAAAAAAGCAATCAAAAAGTTAACATAAAAGTCAATTCAGATTTCATCGATAAATTATTATATTTTAAGCGCACACCTCCATGACCGTACTTTTGAAAAATGTCAAAATTTACATGACATTTGGAAAAGGATTCGAAAATGTATACATATAAAGTTGTATATAGAGATTGATTAATGGGTAGAATGGTGAACGTTGTATTTGTATAAAGTGATTACTTAAGCCAGCCGAAGACAGGTTGTAAGCCGTGTACATAATTTCATATTTTTCTATCAAATATAATAAAAAAATAGCTTCGTCTCTATGAGATATCTATTATTTGTTAAATAACAGTGCCTTTGTAGGTGAAAAACCAGTAATTGTGTGTTCTTGGACATATTCAAATATTGCGAATGTCCGTCTGTTCTCTATGCAATCCATCACTCTTTGACCGAAAAATATAACATTTTGATTAGTTATTCTTTAAGACACAGCGTAAAATATAGGCGCCATCCACCTCCCCCTTTCCCATCGATATAAATATGTATATATAATAAAGAACACTATCTATTTTGTTCAGTTGCACTGTAGGATCCTGAGGAAATATAGTCATCTTACCCCACTCCCCTGGACATCTCAGCCACCCCTTGCCAGGACCAAATTTTGCATACTTTGATATTACATATTTCGGGCCTGCGCAAAATAAAAGCTCTCTCTCCCTTTAAATCCCTATTTTAAACTATCACTAAATCTGAATACCGGACAGCGAGAGGTATTGACCGCTAGTATAATATGCCGAGCGACTCGAAGAAAATAATCATTGGCAAAGTATAATAACAAAAAAAAGTGGCATGAATTATTAGTTAAATTAAAATTAAATAATTGAAATCTAATTAATATAATCACTTTTAATATAAATTAAATGTATCAATTAGAAAGATATACAAGAAAATTCAATTTATCGAAATAATATTTTTGTTGCTACTGGGATTTGAACCTTGATCTATTTCTATCCGGGAAAATGCGTTAACCGATAATCCATCCAGGTTCGAATTCCGGTAGCAACAAAAATATTTTTTCGATAAATTGAATTTTTCTATATATCTTTCTAACATTTAATTTGTATTAAAATACCACAAAACTATGTTCTGAAAATATGCAACTTCACAATAATAATGTGTTCTCCTCAAAAATGAATAATCACTTTTCACTATAATAATATTTTGTTTATTCTTGAATCATTATTTATTTTATTAATCGAATCTATTATAATCTATCGTACATAAAACAAAAAACTCTTCCATAAAAATGTACATCCCGATACGTGTGTACTAGCGGGAGAATCAAATAGGTAATGTAAAAAAAAAAATTGTATAAAATAAATATAATAAATAACACAATTGGTAGTGTACTTCCCCGGATTGGAAATGGAGATCCAGGTTCGAATCCCGGTAGCGCAAAAATAATATTTTTCGACAAAATTGATTTTATATGTACATATTTATAATTAATACATTAAATTAGTATTTAAAACATCACAGACCTGTGTTCTGAATAATTACAACTTAATTGTATGGCTTGGAGCCGAATTATTAGCCATGATTGAAATCTGGTACATCGGTGCACAGAGCGAGGAGCGCGATCCTTGTCAATGAGGTCACGACTATGAAGATGTTGCATTATGAGTGGTTTACTGATTTGGGCGGATACTTTTCTAAAAAAATAATAGGTCTTCGTAACTTATTATACCGATGCTCTCACCCTTATTCATATAATATAATAATTATTTTTAAATATCGCTGCAATAGTTTACGACTAACAGGAACGAACTGCAATCGGATTAAACTTTAAATTATTTTTATAATAATTTTCAGAAAATGCGAGTCCTATTGAAAAAACACCCCTCGATCGTTTGAAGTACATAACAGAAAAATGTAGGGGTGCAAAGATCACGTGGGGCGTGTATACAATAATAGAATACTTTCATCCCGGGCTCTGCAAATTACCGCTCCCAGGAATGCAATTAATAATAGCACTTAGCTCCTACAAATTCCAAGCGCGTTATTTAACTGATTTTTTTTCTGACGCATATACGATAACATATACATACTAAGTTTATTGGATTGTTGAAATAAATTTTAAACACATCATTTTTTACTTAATGGTATTTCATAAGAAATTATTTATATAAGTAAGTTTGTCATTTTCTTCAAAATTATAGCACAAAAGTAATAATTAATAACATCCTATCATCATTAGCCCAGAAGACGATACACATAAGATCCTATCATATGTTTTACAACATTAATGTATATTTTATACATAATATAAACATGCGACAATATCTAAAATTAATCTAGGAAATTAGAAATGATCTATGATCGTAAAAAAAATTATAATTTTTTTTCTATGAAGATTTTTAATCTAAGTGATTTTATTCCTAGATAGTTATAATTATTATTATTAGTTATTAAAATTGTTTAAATAAATATTTATTTTTAACAATGACAGATCTCTAAACTTATTAGTTATTACTTGAGTGTAATGATGACGGCTGACGTTCAGTGCATCTGCGTATGGTGCGCCTCGATTTGAAATCATCGATCAGTATCAAAAGTTTTACTTTGTATTTATCATCGCGTCATAAATTTCTTATCAAAATGTAGCGTCGTCTTCAGAAAATTAAAGATTTTTCTGTGATCATTACAATGTGACGGAATGAAAGCGATATCTCGCCAATTCAGACATACCAATGAACAATTATGCTACTGATAGAGTTATAACCAAGTATTTTTGCAATTTTATTGCAAAATTAACATTTCAAATTATTAATTGTGAGTCGTAAGTGTGACTACCGTATTATTTAAATATTTTTTTCCGTTCAGGAAGCAAGAGGAATCTTTGATAAGTTAATAATGAACGCGATATTTTAATTACTCTTAATTCTAACTAGCTAAACTAACATTACATCGCGCCGCTTCTAGGCATTTCTTCGTGACATTTCTTTGTCTCTTGGCGTGCCGCTCTCTGTGTCTGATGATAAGCTCATTAATATAAAAACATACTATTATTAGTATTTCTCGGCTGAAGCGTGGCTACGGTACACTCGCGTGTACAAACACATTTTCTGCAATTATTTGTAACTGCGTCCTGCGGTGTGAATCATACCGAGATCCGGATTTGGCGACATTGAGATTGTTCACTGATTATTGCGGTGCGCGGTTATCTGGTCACGGAAAATAAATCGCGGGCCGTACGTACTATGGCCACAGAAAATAGCTCGCAAATATTTTTTTACATTTTGCGGTCGACATTTGCGACCGAAAATTTATTTAATATGCAAACACAGATCTGTTTTTTGTGAATGAATTAAAATACATTTATCACTGGTTGTTGTCCGATCTGGCGGTAAAACGATTTCCGAGTGACACAGGGGCTTCAATCTTTTTCAGTTGTTAATTTATTGTAAAAACTTTTAAAATTTCCGACCTCGCGTAAGTAATGTTACTGAGAAATAAAAATTTAACACGCCAATAAATTTGTAATTAAAATATGAAAATCGTAGGACAATGTTCTCAACTTAAACGAGAAACGTATACGCTACAGGTCGATTTTTTATTCATGGCACTATACGGTCGGCCACTGACGAATCTGTAGCTAATATATATATTTTTATTATTACAATATTATAGTACACAGATTTATTTCCTGTTTAATTATTTTATAAATAGGGAATGAAATAATATTAATCACATTTTAATTTTGTTTAAAATATTTTATTATATCAATGTGTTAAATTTACTCTGTTTTAAGCATTAATCAAAATCTGCACAATTCAAATCATTAAAAAATGATTTATTAATTAAATAACATTTTTGATCTTCTTCTTCTACTGCGTCTATTTTTCTCCTGGGTTTTCATTAACCTTTTAAATGCCATGAGCGCATTAACACGCCAAACTTTGTGTGTTAGTCCAAGCAATAAACACGTTAACACGCATTTTTGGACCTTTCAAACTTGAAGGGATTAAAGTCATATTTGAAAATCATTTTGCCATCTGTGGACAACAGGTTCCAGCTTTTGATAAATAAGTCAAGACCCTTAAAGCCTAGTCTTAGTTTAGGATTCTTTTTGAGATCCGCTCTTCCCGCTTACTTTAGACTTCGTATGAATGAAGGTTTGGGGTTCTGATAAATGTCATACAATTCGTCATCGTATCATGTTCTTCAATCATTCCCGCACAGGTCCATCAATTCTGCGAGGCACTTCTCTCTCAAAACTAATTATTTATTTACTATTTTTTTGATTTTTGTTTTTTTTTAAATTATTAATATTAACGACCCTGTTGTGAACAATATAGTTAAATATTATTTCAAACTGACTTGTCGCTGAACAATTTTCGTTTTTTTTAACGTTTTTTCGTACTCAGCGGGACGTCACACCGCCGGCCATTCCAACTTTGCATCACTGTAACTAATAAAGTCGGCGTCACTCATTATCGGAATAAAAGTGTAATTATCAATAGAAATTTTCTTTTCGGATTGACCCCCCTCGAAGGCGATGGCAGCGGGGCGCTAGGGGCGTTCCGCCCCCGGGGCACCGACTGTTTCATTTCCAGGGGGCTCGAACGAAGGTGCAATCATAAATGTTGAAATGTAAAGTTTGCACCGGAGAGTGAAGTGAAAATAGTGCGTGATTTATTTATATCCAACCCTTTTGTTCAGGTAATAAGGTTAGGAGTAAACAGCACGGTCTGGCGCTCAGCCCCCCGCCGACTGCGCCCCCGGGGCCCCCTTGTCGCCGAAGGGGCGCGTAATATTCAAAGGTTAATTGTAACAAAGTAATTTGATTCAATGTTGCGCGACATTTTACACAGGTGACTTGAGATTAATCGAATTAAGATGTATTGGAGTCAGCGTTCAAAAAATGTTATTTTACCGTTACGAGTAGTGATGAACTTAAAATCACAACCCGTGAGTCAACCACTGATATATTTGAGTCACACTCACTATCAGTGATTGAATATCTGGGAATATCGTGATTCGTGATTGATTAATTAATTTTATTTATATATGTTTGTGAATCGTGATTTCGCACATATGCATATGAAACGTATAATTACGAGCCATCTAGTTGATTCTGCCAAAACGTTTTACACATTTGACGCGAAAAATAAACTCACAGTTTTTAAGAGTTTTCATTGTCTTTGTAATGATATTAAATTAGATACCTATATATTGATTATATATGCTAGATATGTTTTTTAGTCAAATAATATAAGTAAATACGCAAAAAACGCTGTTTTATTTATTTATTTTATGTATTGTGATATTGTTTGGCGCACGCGTATTAGTAATGAAACTGTGATCATAGTCACAGTTCAATCACTGATATTATCGAATATCAATCACAATCACACTAGTGATTCAAGAGAAGTATATTTTCTCATCACTGGTTACAAGGGTTACTGAGGGCTGCCGAGGTTACGAAGCTTAAAGAGAACTGTAGTCTTCAGTAAATACTTCAGCTGAGAATTGTAATTGAAAACTATGATGAGCTTTTACAAAATAGGTTTGGTATAAAAAAATCAAAAATACACGAACAGCTTCACAGTAGCATGGAATACATATATAAAGCAAAACAAACTATAAAAATAATAATTTAAGACAGAAAAGACAATAGAAATTTAGGTTTGACACAGAATGGCTGAGTATCTAAATCGGTTGTATCTTTGACTCACAACAACATCAAAAACATCATTTTTATATTTAAACATTGAGTATCGGAATATTATCTACAATATATATATATCTACAAGACCATAATCGTTCCCAAGCCTGTGAAGTCTTTGTTTGTGTGGATACATTCCTATAACAATTAGTATATGATGAATTTACATGGAACAGCACCGACGACCTGGTACTCCGCGCAGGAACGTGGTATACAATCAGTTCAGTTAAATTAGGCGCGTCCAGTATGCCATTTACTAAATAAAATAAAAATAATAAATCACTTTGTCGTAGGTTTGACGTCATCGGTGATAACATCTCTTTTGTACAATAATTAAATTGGCAAACTCACGCAGTAGGTTCAGCTGGGTTGTGGAAATGTCTTTTTTTAGATACCATATAGAAACCCTCACATTTGATGCATGAGGAACTTGAATTCGGAGATCATGGATTTCAGAGTACCGGGTCTATGGATCCCCTCTCTGCTCCTACATAATACTATAGGAATTATTATTTAGAATAATTAGTTTAATTAATTATTATTGTTGTAGGGGTTTACACGGGACGGAATTCCTGGGTGGAAACGTTCGGACACATGTTTTATTAAATCCCTTATGGTAGGAAAGCTCGGATCCTAGTGAGTGGAGTTGTGTTATTCTGATCCACAAGAGCGACCTTGACGTGGTGTTCCCTGACATGGTGACGCTGACATGGTTTCCCAGAATCTACAGCCTTTTTATTGTGTGAATTTGTAGCGTGACCCCAGCGATGGGACTGCATAGTTGAAAGGTTCTTTTTACGATTTTGTATATGGGGGAGATTATTGTCTATGGACAGTTTGCTATTTCTGCCCATTATAAGATATACAGACAGTGCACGTGGCGACAGAGTTAATTTTTCCTTGAATTTGCAAATGAGGTAGATGGGACTTAAATAACATTGTTTAATATGAATTGTGAGGTTCGTTATAACGAATTTTAGTGAATTTAAAGTCACCTCTAAAACCTGAATATAAAAAAATATATACCTTCCTATTTTATCATTTTTCTGTACCTGTTTAGTACCCCAGTGTGAAACATTTTCTAGAAAGTACAATAAAATGCGTAACATCTACGATACAAATATTTTGAAGAAGAAAAAAACCAAACAAAAGCACATAGCATTGTGTCATTTTCAATTTCTAAAGTAGTCGCGTATCAATACGTTTATGGCCAAAGCACGCCGCCGCTAGTGACCGTCCGTGGAAGTCATATTTCACGTCACACACCCAATGTCAAATTTAGTTGTCAATGTCACCGTAAAGGAATATCGAGAATCGCAAGAATGATGGATTCGAAGATCCCCTCTCACCCCACTTACACCGTGAAGTGTATAACACTGTAACACACATAATGTATACTCGCATAACCTGTTCTGCAAAAACTGTCAGCGGTGACTAGACTGACGCAAAAATGGCGTGAAATTCTTCCGAATTGCAAATCGTCGCTTCGATAGGCACACAATTGTAGCGAGCAACAAGACTACAATGGTCGAAGTTTCTGGACTTTTTTTTAGTAATATCCAGGTGTGGATTCGGAATAGTTGTTTAGAGCAACGTTTCATTGTATCTTTAATGAATAAATAGCCGTGAATAGAGCAAAAAATTAGTGTAAAATATGTAATTGCTATAAGTACTTACCAGTGGCGTGCAGTAGGTATAGATTTAGGTTATGCTGTTACCAATGATATAATAATATATGAAATACAATACATGCTGTACATAGGATTATAAGCTTTCGTTTAACCAACGACTTTAGACAATAATGAATCCGTCGTTTATACTACCCTAAAATGTATTTATTTGTAATTTTAGAGTACTATTAAGTGTTTTTAAAAATTAAGTTTTAATACAAATAAAATTAAAAATATATGAACGTTTTTAAGAACACTTTCTATGACAACATGATTCTTTTATTGTTTGAAAATCTTTCATAATTATTTTTATTATAGGTTAACGTAGGAAATAGTTCTGCCAATTGCTTTTTGTTTTTCCTAAATCAAAAAATAATTCATGCACCATATGTACCTCGAACGCAAGGAACGACCATGAAATCAACACGTTAAAAATAGTAAGATAGTAAAGCACGCAAATTAGTAAAAGAGGAAGTAGACACATCAATGATTTTAACTCAGTTGTAAGCCTTTCTTATGTTATTCTGTTAAAAAACAACATAAGTAACGACTCCATACAAAACGGATCAACCAAAAGAAATTTTTAATTCAGTAAATAGCCAATTATATGACTTGAGTAATTCACTAGCTTAAAAGTAGACGATTGTAATGCTACAATGCGTCGAATGTAGCTACTAGCGCCACGGCTTCGGTGGTGGGTTGTCGTGGTACTTTTTAGAACTAAACCATTAAAGTTTCCACTGGTACACAGATGACGCTAATTTGATGAGATTATTTAATTTATATTTGTTTCCCAGAATTTTTAGTAATGCACACCATTTTTGCTTGTATGCACTGCACGCCCCTGATACTTACATACTTACTTAAAAATATTGAAAATTAAATGACGTCACGCACAAAATATCTCTCTCGGAGAGTCGGTTTTATTTCAACAATTATACCATGCATTGTTTTTCGACATACATACTTCTGAATTTTGTCTTTAAAAAAATTATGAAAAATGTCAGTAGAACTCGTTATCAGAATTATTAATTGCATCAATTATTGTTTTGATAAATAAAACCCGACCTATGACAGCACACAACTTATGCAGAATTCAAATATGTATGCATTATTCATATTCTTTTATTAGAACTTTGTAATATCTGCATAACGGAGTATATAAGGATATTCCTTTACATATCCAGTATGAAATTCAAGGAATTCTGTGATCATTTACAATAAATATATTAAAGCAAGTTATTGTTAACAATAGAAAGGTGTTGTAATCTGTTCATATAAATAATAATTAAATATTAATTTTTTGAGTTTTTTTCGTAATATGTTATATATTAAGGCATATCTTTTTAGATCTTTAATCAGGTACAAGAGAAGATGTTCTAAAAGGAAAACTGTTTATGCAATTTCTACAATGTTGTTAAGTTCTCCATGCAAAATATTTTTTACCCAAGTATGCAAATATCTACTTACTATGAGTAATGTCCATCAATGTTCCATATATAAAATTAATTAATTAATTCAAATAAACTTTGTCGCCATCTGTGCGATGTATATTTTTTCATAATTAATTAGTATTTTACTATTTTTAAAATACATCGCTGCAAAATGGTGCGCATAAATTGTCAATTGGAAAACGTTGTTTTTAAAACCATGTAATTCCTAAATTTTGAAAAAAAGTAAAATATTTATTAATTATTTAAAAAAAAATCACTTTGTTTAAACCACTATTTATTGATAAATTAACATGTTTCAACATGTTGATACAATGTATACTAAAATTATATATACAAGCGTAGACAAAAAAATAAAACCATAAATATAACTATTTAGTAATTACTGTGAAAATAAATTTAAATTTGAAAAAAATAATTTGGTTATTTATAATGTTTGATTTCAAAAATTTATAATTTATATAACTGTAAACCCATGATATTTGTATGTGAAATGTGTATTTCTGATTTGAGGTGTCTAAATAGCAATAACGATTCTGAATTTGCCAATGATCTTTTAGAAACAAATCATTCTTTTGATATTAACAAGGGTTTAGAAATATGACATACAAATACCATGGGTTTACAGTTAGATAAATTAGAAATGTAAAGATAATTTATATAATATGTTACCGCAAAGTAATTTTGCAAATATTTAAAAAACTATTTATTTTTAGATTATTAATTAATTAATTAAATTAAATACATTAACCGGTTTCAGAAAATTCTATTTCCTCCTTCAGGATGACACATCAACTAAATCTAAAAATGAATTTTAATCACAAAGTTGATTTTACTAACATTAAAAATAAAAATATATATTTTTTAAAATTTAAAGCAATAATATAGTAATAGATTCCATGTCCAACCATGGACGTCGGAAAATAGGTACATACATAAAAATCCATTCATACAAATTTGTGTTTTTATACAAAACTTAGATTTTTATTGTAATTAGTTGCAGCCCTGAAAGTAAGTGTAAGTTTATCACGTAACAATAAAGTAATCATTGAAACCAAAAATAAAAATTATAATATATTTTATGTCGTAAGTAAATACCTAAATCCAGCCCTTATTACAAACACTCAGACCTCTGTCTACCTGCCAGCTAGAACAGCGCTAAATAAACACATCACCTTTTCTCTGTTGACATGTGAATGTGCGCACATTCAGCGCCCAGTACCGGACTCCTACCCAGCTCTCGACAGATCTGTTCCAGCCATTGACTGGACCTTCCGACGACAAAAGTCAACGGTGATAGCCGTTACAATGGAGGAGGAAGCCTTCGGATCAAATGTGTATTGACAGCGACATTTGCAGGAATGCCTTTTCATATTCGATATATCAATTGAATCTCGACGGATGAATGATATTCGGCAACACAAAAGAATATCCATCCATTGTTGAGCGCCGACGCACTGCGCGCTTTGTGCCGATTGAAATACATTATACGCCAACAATCGGTCGGAGGCACATTAGTCGGGCGCTGGAGTGGTGGAGCCACCGAAGACCTCGCGAGTCATCATGCTGATTTATGTTTCCTCTCTTGGGAGCCATTGTCGCACATCTGATGACTTTATTAGCAAACTTTGTACAAGCGAGCGTGAAAATTGTAGGCACGAGAATACAAACATTGCCCGATTGTCGGACAAGCGGAATCTGCTCCGCGTCGGTCGTTGGCGCATTTTTTGTCGCTGTGTGCGTGCAATGAAAATTCCGCGTTCAGACAACTTCTGGAGGCATTTAAAATAAATATATTAATTAGAAAGATATACATATGCTACGGTGACAATATTTTTAGCGACAATTTTCGAACCTTTTGATATTAATACATTTAATCGTTCCATTATTTGAAAGAGCCATCTACCTTATTTTTACAGAACCTCGAATACCTTTGAGTAAACTGACAGCAGACGCCAGAATTATCAATTAATTCTTATTAAATTTTAGACACATTGCATTTAAAATAATATAAATAATACTTTTACATTCGCTGGCCATGTTTTAGTGCTCTAATATAATTTAACCTCGAAATTATTGACTTCATTGCAATCAATTCTTTTTCCACGACTAATTGATCATGTCTTAGATTAAAAAAACACGCGACAATTACTCGTGGATCTAAAATATTGTTGGACATAAAAGAGTGACGTGAAATTACATATTCAGCCAACAATGCGTGTTCCCGGTTTAATAAGTTCAAATCGATGTTATGACATTCTACAGATTTTGAAGTTTTGTTTGTTCAGTGTATAACATTTATTAACAGTACGCTGTGTTTTAACTAAGTCGATTTTACGATACACAATCGATGCAAAACTGAGCACTGTTAGTAATTTTCTAACATAAAATTACGTAGCTAACATGACATTTGATTATGACCTCGATGATAATGGCGATCAGTTTCGTTTTGTACATACTTCAAAAACAATAAATACATATATAAGAATTATGTAGATTAAAAATAGTGTCATTATTTAGCGGTTATGGGTAACCACAGGCATTCGACATTTTAGAAAAAAACAGGATGTTTATTGGTCAGCTGTAAGTCAATTATCGGGTGATAAGGAAAATTTCATAATTTAATATAATCCGAGACTAACAAATCTTTTGTAATATTTTGTTAAACAAAAGCACAGTGGAAAACAAATAGTGTATCACATTTGCGATGTGAAACAATGTTAAGGTTTAAGAAACGGCAGGTAAATTTCACCGAGAGGCAACAGCTGTGAGACGAAATGAGTCGCGAGAAATTCAAATTTTCCTAATTAAAAATCAATTAAATATTAGAAGCGAATTCCGATCTACGAGATTTAGAGACCAAATTGATATTCCAAAACTAAAATATACCGCAACCGTATAAGGCATTAAATTTTTTAACAATCTCCCCATCACAATTAGAAAAATGACAGACTACTATCAATTTGTATATGAAGAAAAAAAAATATGTACACAGACCGACTGAAACATAAATTCTCGTATATACTCCTTCTCTATACACGAGTCTTGCTCTCATAGAGAAGAAATAAATGTTAAAAGAAATGATATGTATATCCTACTGACTATTTTAAAAATGTATTATATTTTCTAATATTAAAATAAAAAAAGAAATATAAAAAAAGATTGAGTTTATTCAAAGTAAAATTTAATGTATACGACGTTAATAATTAATATTATTTATTGAATATACTTTTAAAACCTCTTGTTAATGCAATATGGAGATGAGTAAGTTTTACTAAGTCTTTGGGTACACCTTTGAATACATTCTTATGTTAATTTGTATAAATTATTTATTAGTCTCTATATTATTATTGAACCCGACTGGTCTACTAACCTTCGGGTAAAAGTCGCCGAGCGTTTCGACCGGAGGTGTCCTGAGAGAACCTTCCAAGTCCCGCCCTCTGCAACGTCATTGCTTTTAAAACCCTTAGAATATTTGGGGAGTTATTAAATTAAATTACATTTATTGACACGCATTGTCCCAAATATATTAATTAGTTAGCATTTATAATGTTATATAATAAAGAGCAATGTAAATATAATCAAATTAAGCAGTCTTTAACAGAGATTACTCTCCATTATTGTCTAATGACTCAGTTTACACGGTTATCTTTTGTTCTCGTTCTAAAACGGATGATTCGTTGTTTGTTGTTTACATACTCAATTGAGTTCAGTAGTCCATCTGGTTATGTTAGGTTAGGTTAGTATATATTTCTTTAACGATGAAAAAATCAATGAAAATATAAGGTATTTGCTGTATCTAAAGTTTCATTATATACATCAAACAAAACCCGTAAAAAAGATAATAAATACTAATTAAATGTATTAATTAGAAAGATATACATATAAAATTAATTTAATCGAAAAATATTGTTGTTGCGCCACCGGGATTCGAACCTGGATCTCTTGCCAAAGCTGGGAAGGTGCATTAAAACATTAAATTCATTTTATATGCATATCTTTCTAATTAATACATTTAGTTAGTATTTAAAATATCACAGACCGTCTGTTCTGAATAATTACAACTTCACAATAAGAATGTGTACTTGAATCAATGTGTCCAAAAATGTAATAAAAATGAATTGTTAATTCTGGCGTCTGCTATCGGTTTACTCGAAGATATTTGAGATTCCGTAAAAACAAAGTAGATGGCTTTAAAATAATGGAACGATAGATGTATTAATTTGAAAAAGTGTAACATGTAGGTTCGAAAATTTGTCGTCAAAAATAATATTGCTGTATGATAGTTGGATAATGCACCTTCGCCGGTTTGGAAAGACATCCAGGTTCGATTTCTAACAATACTTTTCGATAAAATTGATTTTATATGTATATCTTTCTAATTAATATATTTAATTAGTGTTTAAAATATCAAAGAATGTGTTCTCCTAATAAAAAGAAAACAGGCTAGAATGCCAGAGATTTAATATTTTTTAATGAATTTGTTCACAACAACAATGCGTACCGTGTGCGCTGTACGCGTCTGGCTGAGTTCAAATCCTCGTACGTTACTCTCGCGCCCCACTGCGCACGCGCGTCTGATAAATAAATTCATATTAATCCTCACGTCAATAGCAGCACAATCACTGAATTCAATGTAATGAGTCACAGCGCCGGCTCCGTTTCTTTCCACAGCATAAAGGAAATTCCAAATGGCTGAGTTGCACAACTGCTACGCGCGACTCAGGCCGTGTTGGTTGACGCCGCGTGTAGAATACCGGCCTACAAATGCACTTTCAAGGCGTGCAGAAGTACATTATAAATATATATTATACATATAATTATTGAGCAACTGAGGCACGGTCGCTCAATGTAGACATTAGGTTTTTACGTCAATCGTAACTTGCTTCTGATTCACGATTTGTATTCGGACGTGGAGATGCAGAACATGTGGATTGCTTAACATTTGAATGCGATTTTCGTCGATGTGAACTTTCTCGCTTGGATTTGGTGCAATTCCGTCACGTGGGACATATAGATCTACCTTAAAACTGTAATAAAATTACAATAAAATCTATATGTGTATTATAGGTGAGCAACTGATGCGTAATATTGATCTTTACTGCCAAATCATTGTGTGTATGCGCACTCTTAGAATACACTTTACTTTCCAAAGTTGCACTACTTGAGGAAATGGTACTTGTACGTAATATTTACAGCCAAAGGATTTGATATGGTTGTCTGGTTTGATTTAATCGTGTTAAGGCCGTAAGCAGTATCAATTATTAACTTGATACATCTATTGACCAGTATTGTCATTATTGCCAATAAAAAACTACAATAGTATAATTTCTTTCTATCAAATCTAATGCAATTGTATGTCTCATGTGTACAAAAATGTGTCATTTCAAGAAGGGCCATCTGTTTTGCCTGACAGACACGTAAGAACTGGCAGAAAATAATTATTTATTAGAACACATTCTTATTGTGAAGTTGTAATTATTCAGAACAGACGGTCTGTGATATTTTAAATATGAATTAAATATATTAATTATAAAGATATACATATAAAATCAATTTTATCGAAAAATATTGCGCCACCGGGATTCGAACCTGGATCTCTTTCCTAACCTGGGAAGGTGCATCATCTAACTATGCTACAGCGACAATTTTCGAACCTATATGTTACCTTTTTGATATTAATACATTTAATCGTTCCATTATTTGAAAGAGCCATCTACCTTATTTTTACAGAATCTCAAATACCTTTGAGTAAACTGATAGCAGTCGCCAGAATTATCAATTCATTTTTATTAAATTTTGGACACATTGATACAACTTTATTATCTAGGAGAAAAATAATAAAAATGAATTGATAATTCTGACGTCTGCTATCAATTTACTCAAAGGTATTTGAGATTCTGTAAAAATAAGATAGATGGCTCTTTCAAATAATGGAACGATTAAATGTATTAATATAAAAAAGGTAACATATAATATTGTCGCTGTAGCATAGTTGGATAATGCACCTTCCCCGGTTACGAAAAAGATCCAGGTTCGAATCCCGGTGGCGCAACAACAATATTTTTCAATAAAATTGATTGTATATGAATATCTTTGTATTAATATATTTAATTCATATTGAAAATAATTAGATTAGAAATGTCAAAAGTGACAATGTTCTTCTGTGTACAGTTTTCAGGGCTAATCTGCCGTGAATATCTGACCTTTTTGACCATCGTTTCTGATCCCATTGAAGGTTTTAATAATAATTTAATAATTGTATTGTAATTATTATTATCAATTTAAATAAATAACATTTTATTTACCTTGCTCAACAATAATCCAATCAGTGTAATATGTATCTGAATCTTTACATAGAACTGTATATGAATAATTATATTTGCGTTAATAATTACAGGGGAAAAAAATAGAAAATAAGAAAAGGCTAGCCTAGGGAAATAAGTCAGTTGTCGGAATGGAGCAGCCACAAAAGCTACCGAGAAATAAAATACCTGTCTGTCATAAAATAGAGATCGATGGAGAGAGCCACAGCGACAATGGAATGTCCCTTAAGAAGAAGAAGAAGAAGAAGATCTTTAATCATTGGTTTTAAATGGGTAATTTTAAAATTAATGTGTTTGATTGAACAATATTTCGCGTACCATTGGGCGATTCATCAAACGATGAAAGTGGCTTGACATTATGTCACTTTGGATCTCACGCCGGAGCACTCTCGCGACTGGTCCTACCGACGTGACGGTATCGCATGTGACACTTGTCGATCGCTCTCGACAGAGCTCACTCGGTGGATGCTGACGATAGCCAAATCACATATGAATAAATTTATGGGTTAAATTTATTATCACTAAATTATTAAACACTATTATTTTTGAAAATTCCGATACTTTTATCGAGAAATAATTTAGTGTGACATTATAAATAACAGCCGTATTGTTGTATAAAATCAGATAATTTACTTACTTTAGAGTAGTGTTATTTCTTAAGAAAAACGTTCGACTAAATAATTATTAATATTTTACAAATCAGTCAATATTTTTGATTTGGAGATTTTTTTGTCTTCCATACAAAAATATTTTGAGGCAACTTTTTGTTATATGTTAGAAATATGATTAATTATGGTAGAGATTGCAGATTATTTAGAAGCATTTTTTATGTGACAGTTGGGAGTGCATTGTTAATAATTTATATATTTATTGGTGAAATTAGATTATTAAAATGCACTTGGCTTCTGTACGGCGGAAAGGATTTCAAAAAGTCCAACGGTAAAATCAATACAACTAGGCAAAGATATGGAGAAATTGGTTCAATTTAAAGTCTAGTAAAATATCTATGCCACTGTATGGAATGGAAACATGGAAATTGAAGAATTGAGAATGAAGTAAAGAAACATGCTGGGTGCCTTCGAGATGTGGTGTCGGAGGCGTATGCTACATATGACAGTGGATCACGTGTTATCGTGGATCGCAAGGAGGATGCTATATATGACTGTGAATCGCAAGGTAGATGCTATATATGACCGTGGATCGCGAGGCGGATGCTATATTTGATCGTGGATCGCAAAGCAGATGCTATATATGTCAGTGAACCACAAATGTCTATCCTCGAAGAATGAATGATTATCGAAAGACTTCCGACGGCAGTAGGAAGAGGCTCCTTGTTTACTTTGGCCATGTTGCCAAAAATGACGATGAAAGTATCGAAAAACTCGTAATCAGAGGAACAGTTGAGGAAAAGCGAGTAAGAGGACGGTTTTCTACAATAAGTATAGAACAGATAAAGGGGTTAACAGAATCAAGACAGGGAGAAACGCGAAATTCCAGACAGCTCAGGGCACCGCGACGCTCGAGTATTGAGCACACGATGATGATGATGATGATGATGAAGAAGAGTTCTGAATTAGGTAGTTTGGAAATCTCCTCCTACTGCAGGCATCAGACATGGTAAGTGCCTTGTTAATTAGCATGCGAACAAACACATCGCCTGTAACACTGGCGTAACATTATCATAATCATGTCTGAGTCAGGATCCACTGACCCACAAGGAATATACAGCCCAGTTGACTTCCGCATACAGTCAATCAAATGTTTTACATTGCACTGGAAGAGATTTATAATCACTTATTATTACGTCATTGTTGTAATTTATAAGTGATGCTTTGTGAAGTCCGCCAGAAAAGGGCTCAAGGGAAGAGGATTCTGAAATAAATAGATACAAGTGTAATTTTATTTATTTATTATTCAACTTTATCACTAATCTCCGATTTAATCTAGATTTAATTTAATACTGCTCTGACGAAGGGATAGACGTTTTCTGGAAACCGGTTATTTAACCGAGGTTATTTCATATGATAGTATAAAGTCATTATAAAGGGTGTCCAGCGGAAAATTTTCAAATTTAATATTAAATTTAAAAAAAAACTACAATGTTATTCTCATATTTTATGTATATAAAATTGAGTTTAACGATGCGAATTTTACGTTTTTAAACAATATCGTCTAAATGCCGTCCATTTCTCTCAATACACTCTTAAATTTGCGAACACGCGAGAGCAAAGCGTTGGTTCAATGGCAGCAACTACACGGCGGATATTTTCTTGTAGGGCCTGAATTGTTCGAGGATTGTTGCTGTAAACTCTCGACTTAAGGTATCCCCACAAAAAAAGTCGCACGGTGTAAGGTCCGGTAACCGAGGTACCCAGGGTATGTCTCCGTACTTGCTGATTAATTTATTAGGAAAAATTCCCCTCAGCTTCTCCATTGAAACTCTAGCTGTGTGTGGAGTGGCCCCGTCTTGCTGAAATTGTGTTCTGTTATTGAACCCGGGAAACAGCTGCAGTTGTGGTACCAAAAACTCGTCGATCATTCGGCAATACACGTCAGCAGTGACTGTCTCTCGCTGGTTAAAAAAATAAGGGCCCTCGGGCAGAAATTGCGCACCATACTGTCGTTTTTGGACAATGCAAACGTTTTTTATGGCGTTCCCTTGGGTTGTCGGGGCACCAGTATCTCATGTTCTGTTTATTAACATAGCCATCGATATGAAAATGTGCTTCGTCAGTAAATAATATGTTTCCAAGCGTTCGTGCTGTTCCAAAACGTTCCAGCATCGTTATCGCTAAAGTTTCACGTAAAGAATAGTCATTTTCGTTGAGAAACTATACGATTTGCAGTTTGTATGTGCTTGAACTTAAGCCACACGTTTTGGCGTCGCTGCTGACGTTGATGGTCTCGGAGGAGTTTGGTTAACCATTGTCCCTTCTTGTCTGACCTTTTGAACCCAACACCAGATAAGTTGCGTGGTCGGCCCATCACTTACTCGTCGAATATTAAAGTGAGTAAAAAAAGCGAGACGCGCACGCGCCGATGAATCACCGCACTTTAAATATTGCTCAATCGCGAACGCGCGGCGCGCTCCCGACCAGTGACTCATTGCGACTGGCAAATCCGCAAATAACGCGCGTCGAACAATACCCCTCTCACTTACCTCACCCTGATGATTTACGAACAATTACAATTTAATCTTGAAATTTTTCCGCTGAACACCCTATATGATTAGTAACTAAATATGTTACAACCAAATGTATCTTATCAAAATATCAATGAATTCGTAACATTGTTACTGTTAAAAAAAATATATATTTTAAAAGGTATAATAACAAGTACAATATTTTTTATTTTATCTAAATTATTGATTTCTTCAAAGCCAGCAAAATTTTCTATCTCACACTTGTCTACTTGGATTCTATGGTAATGCCTCAATCCGGTTTTTATATCTAAATCAAGTTACGGCACATAGCCAATGTGTGCGACTATTTACTTTACACATAATTCTCATTCGCTGAATGTACTTATTTACTTTTGAGGACTTGTTATGTTTTACTTACTGGGATTTCTTAAAATTTCGTTTGGTTTTCTAACGTGACTCATTACTTTAATAGTTCTGATAGGTCCCGGTTTGTGCGAGCAAATCAAAATTCCATAAACAAGGCCCAAGTAGAAAGGGAGAAATAACTTTTTAGATACGAAGACATTGGGTGAATGGTAAATAGATTTACTTAGCAATTTACTGTTTTCATCTAGATCGTTGCTAAAGTCATTATCTAAATCACGTTCAATCATTTCTGTATAAATTGTTCTGGGTCAATTTATATGACTTCTAAGAATAACTTTCAGTATTCAAAGCGTGCTGGGATATTTTTAGAATACTTTTGACGTCGTAAATAAAAGAGATTAGTACATTATTTGATCTGGTAATTTATCAAAATAACAAAGACAAATCCCTGGCATGACTTTCTATATTATGGTATCGTCACATATCATATACGATGGCATATATAGGAGATGGGGTTGTGTGTTGAAGTTATCCAAATATACGCGATTGACTCGAGATTGTGTCAGAAGGTTAAGATGCTGTGAGACAGAAGCTCCTAACTTCTTCTTGTCTAACGCGTGTCACAGTGTAGGGTGTCTGTTGTAACTAGAGCAGGGTATATACATGAAAGAGCACTTACAAGGTTTCGTTTATTGAAGTAATTAATGAATACAATTTATATACGCGATTTGAACTCTGGAGCGGCTCGCTGGAGATGCAGTCAAGTAGCGATGCCGGTGTTGGGACGGCCTGCGAAGAAGTGGTCGGGTAAATGTTTGGAATGTTAAATTACGTCTGCTGATTGGTTGTTCTATATGATTGATGGGCGCGTTTCAATACGGCCATGTCAGTGTGTCACCACACATATAATAGTCGGATTGTATGTCTGTATGAGCGATATTACCATCATCCTCAGTCAGAATACAATTTTTTTTACACATATATTTCCTCATGGCGGCTCACTTTATTTCAAAATTGTTTGTATTAAGGTAGACATAATATAATCGTATTGATTCTATGATAAACCTGTGATAATTAAGTGTTAAAGCACGTGTCCAAGATGATCTCTCGATGAGACTTAGATCTTTGAGAGCCAGTGTGTGCTGTGTGAGAGATACGCGTGTGCTGGATGAGACATACGTTCAAACTTCGCGCTGAACTCTGTACTATCCATTATGCGCATTCGAGTTGGATCTCCGAGAGAAATCTCATCTTTGAACAACGGGTCATGTAATATAAATACAGACTGAACCTTGTGAACTTCACGTAATGATACGAGCATACGTCAACAATGTGATTCGTTGTATATTACCACAGAATGCTTTCTAACATGTTTTATCAATTCCAAAGACACTAGTCATGGCTGCACGGCGTCCATAACACAGTAACCCAATGTTCGGTATTTAAAAACTGGAGTTCTGCTAGTAATAAATTAAAAGTCACTTAAAAAATAATAACAGAAAAAAAACATAATTTTTACAAATTTCATATTAAAAATAACTCACGCCCTTTTTGTTTTGTGCTCACGCCCTCTGTTTACACTATCGAATCAACATTTGTGACTGAGGTAGAAGAAGCGATGTGGAGTGGTAGCAGACAAACCAGTCAGTTCAAAATCATAGACATGTCGGGAATGACGTTAACGTTTCCGTTTCTCATTTAACGTAGGTTTTACTTCAGTCGGAAAAATAAAATATGTTACCGACGAGAATATTTTTATAACTAGTGCTCAAAACCCGCCACAGGACGGGGGCCGAAGACATACTACTAGGACAGCTTTTGTGAATAATTAAAATATTTAGTTGTGGCCAGATCATATAGTCTATATTTAAATCTGTAAATCCCTTATTATATTGTTTTAACAATGCACCATTTAGTGTAAACAAAATATGTATTAGTAAAAGGATACACATAAATAGATTAACTTAGATGATATTACGAATCTCCATCTATTTTCATCTATTTCTATGACTTTCTGGACGTCTTGCAAGTCTTAGATATAGTTTCATTATGGCTATACACGGCCAGGTTTGTGAGACGCCGTGTTCTTTAAGTAAAGTTAAATGTTTTCTCTTTTATACATTCAATAACAGTACGTAAATATATATCCGCGAAATCGTGTTGCGGCTGGTAAATATATTTAGCATTTGTCATCCTGTCATCTCACGTCATATCGTCTCTATGGTCAGTTTCTTATCTATGATAGAACTGTCAAATTATGATAATATGAATATTTTGTTTGTATTTTTCAATAATGTTTTTAAGCGGATATATATATATTTCAAAATTAATACGTAAAAACACCATTTGTACAATTCCAGTGACAGCAATACAGAATGCTATATAATATCGGTCATCGCCGATTACTTCTCTGTCAGTGCAAAAAGCGAAAAGCAATCGGTGGCAGGCGATAGCTTTTTGTTGCTAAGATAGTAACCGCTACGCGGCCCACGGCCTCCGTAGAATCTATATTTCATATAAAGTAATATAATAAGGATGCATAAGTTACCAATAGTCTAGCAGCAAGCAATCGTCGATAGCTGCTAGTCTTAAGTGAATAAGATATCTCAATCAGTGACATATATTGTACAATGCGGAAAGATCGCTAACAATTATTAATATTCATAATTACTTTTTGCTAGTCCTGCCATCTAACGGATTTGTAAAAAAAATATATTATTAGTCAATATAATTTTGAACTAATCTGTACTGCCATCTAGTCGATTTTTTTAAAGACTACTTTGGTATTTTTAAAGTCTACTTTAGTATTTGACAATGACTTTTAGACTTTGATTTCATGTCAATCAGGGTACGGGGTCCGCTGGACCCGTTGCCCCTACATCCGTAGTATGCCTCTGAGGCCTGATAAGTTTTATTATTAGGATTTATAACAACAAGAGTAACAAATCTGCTTTTAAACATGTCGCAGGGAACTGCTAGCTGGCGCAGTGAATTTTAATCCTGTAAGAGGACTGGTTTTGGACGTTTATATCGCGACAGTGCGCTCAAATCGTGTTTAGCTAACGAATTGATGGTCGAATCTGGGTGCTTTTATAATCCATCGTAAAAACGTTTGAAAATTTGTGTAATGAACTCTTTTACGGGGAGAATGTCCGACTTGACGAACTTGTGAAAGCTTTATCAATTTGGGTGCGTCCAGCGCTAACCGGATACACTTACTCTGGAAGGTTTGTAGTTTTTTTACGTTTGTGGGAGCCTCGTGACCCCAGATGGGGGCTGCGTATAGGAGTATAGGCCGTAAGACGGCCTTGTATAAGAGGAGCTTGTCGTCTATGGCAATTTGATAATGACACTAACATATACAGATCATAAATATTATTAGATAGGTATCCCATCTAATTCGTACATTTCAAAATAAATTCTTATTTTACGCTTAATGTCTTGCATACGTTTCTATTCATATTATTTCCCAACGCGTGACACACAGAAGAATATTACTATATTCGAGTATATACAACGAGGGTTTAAAACGCGTTTTGTGAAAAAATTGCTATAATTTAAATATGTAATTAATTACCCACTGGCTAAAATATCGTACATATTTCAAAATAAATTTATCAGTTACTCTAATGAGATGCATTCATTTCCTCGAGTGAAAAACATTTTATATACATAATAAAATATCAAATGATTTGTATGTCCCGCTCGTCCCACAACTGCTGGAACAGTTATCTGACCAATGTTACGGCTCGTCACAGAGCACACAGCGCGCGCGAGTCTAGAAACGTAGAAAAATGGTAATGCTCATTAGAAATCAAGAGTTCCTACTTCCTTTCGCTTGTAGCTCGGTTCTCGGAAGAAGTTGCCCGGTAACTTTCCGCTGAAACAATCACCAGCCTTGGCAGATTTTGAGAACTGAACCGATGGACACATCAGGTTTCTCCGCGCATTTTTCCTCGTGCCCGCATCTCGTAATTGAAGCGAGGCGTTTGATTCACGGAACCGGCGGATTCTATTCAATTTCGTTTTGTGGAAACACGTCCATTCCGCCAGTGAAGAGGCTGGTACTCTACTCCGGTGATTGCTGGTGCATATTATATCAACACGTCCTATCTTTTGCACTTGGTGCCCGCCAAGTTGGTGGATGTCCAGGAGTGACAGACGTGGAGAAATAACCAATATGTTATTAATAGATGATTAAATGAAATTATCGGAGCAGTGGGAGTGACATAGTAAAGATTGGCCGATAAGAGTGATAATGGCTGATGATGATGCTGGCGGTGAAGATGTTTGTGATGGTAGTGATGATGTTGCTGCTGGTGGTGGTGATGTTGGTGGTGGTGATGATGATGATGATTTTAATTATACATATCGCACACCTAGATCAAAACTAATACAACTTAAAAAAAAACAAGAATTTTGAATTATTATTGTATTCGGATACTCTGTCGTATACGCAACTAACTTAGCCCCAGTTTTCAAATAGTGTCATTTAAGGATACATTTTATGACCAAAAATTTTATTTAGTTTCATTACTATAATAATAAAAAATGGAGCAAAATGTTTTTATTTTTTTGTCTACTGAGAAATGACCTTTTGAGTTGTCTTAGTTTTGATCTAGGGTGGGATTTGACCTCCTCCACAAATGCTCTCCATCCCTGGCCATTCTTGTCCAGTGACCAGATCCTCCCCCCTCCCGTCCTGCTCCACTCCCCCTCCATACAGTGAGCCCACCTCTTCCTTGGCCTGCCTCTAGGTCGCTCTCACTGTGGTATCCGCTTGGTCTAGACCTTGTGCTAAATATATTGTTTATTATATACATATGTCATTAGTCATTGGAAATGTACAACGTAATTTATTAAGTAGTTATATTATATTTTCGTTTTGCACTACTTATATACAGACCTAGATAGGTACATAGTTCGATGCGCGCTGTGCGAATGCTTTACATTTGTTTTTTTTAATGTAATGTCTTATTTGTAATATGTTGAGGTACACAGTATATAAAGGGTAGGTGTATCAATTAAGGGTTTGAATAATCGAAGTATTTGCTGTGAAACGGAGCCCTATTTATAGCTCCTAATTATACGCCATCACGCCCTTCAGCATTTAACTTTTATAGGGTATTTAAGTTTTGACATCTTAATTGTTGTTTTTATCGTTTTACATCTGTTGGGCCCGCTACTCTATTCGACACATGGCGTAAACAGAAACAATGCTAGATAAAGTCTAAAGTCTGTTCTCTTATGGACTCTTCTGTTTTTGAATAAGTTGTAAATGTCAGTTATGTTGTCTTCGTTGAGTCATCAAATTGAACACTGTAGCATTTTATATGAAGAGATTATTCGACGAATGAACGTGGTTGCAGGGAATAAAGCAAATGATGCTTCGAATGCGGTAATTGATCATGGAATAAGCTGACGGACCGTTTACAAGCAAATGCTCCTATATGGTCCTACTCATTGGCATTTTTTAAAACGCTAATAGGCAGCTGTGCGATTTCTTCTCGCACGGTGACAAGACGGAGCCGCACAGCCGCCATCACAAAAACTCTCATTTATTCATTATTCCTTTATTTATTTATTGACAGTTTACAAACATTTTAAGAAATAGACGTAGTAAATGAAAAAACAAATAAATTAAAATGTGAGGGAAAAAAAGAACACGCTCCTGAAAAATGGAAAAGGACAATACAAAATTAATAACAAACTGACCAGTCATCAGAGCACCACTGCCGGCCGTAACATTCCAACGACACGAGAAAATCAAAATAGAGATTACAATACAACAAAATAAAGACGACAAATGAGAAAATAAATGAAAGAATTTAAAAATAGAGTACAAAGAAAGAAATGAAGTTACTCAAGCGTAGGTGCTTATATGTAGAAAATTCATCAATGATGGTGGTTGAAACGATAGTTGTGTATCAGGACAGGAAAGTGTGGAGCTGTGGAGCTCTATCCTCTCTGCTTACCTTACACACAGTCACCACTGGTACATTGCCGTACCAATTTGAAATTTGATAAAAAATATTTTAAGTAATTCCGTTATTAACTTAATTGCAGAAAAATCTTCTTTACACGTTTAATTATTGACAAGTTCACTAATCAATATAAAAATATGAAATCATTCAGCAATAATTTTGTTTAATTTCCCTGTGGGAGAAATATAATAATACCCTATCCGTAAATAAAGTACTTTCAGTAATATACATACATAAATACAATAATACATGTACTCGTATTTCAACAAAAATGAACCTATTTTCGGCACTGTCAAATCAGCAACCGACGTTCATAAAACGTAACTATTTATTTTTATGCCCGATTTTAGGTAAAGTTGGGGCAATCGTGGATTGCTTTATTGCCGTGTAAATGCCCCAGAAAAACTATTTTATAACACGAAACAATGGGCTAAATCGGCTTTGCCGCCAGCCGCCATCCAGGAAGACAATGCGTGCCCGCCCTAAAAACAAAACAAGAGGGTTGCCTAAATTATAAACAATAAAGTGAGACGAGCTGTTTATGAGCACCGCCTCAAACGCTCCAAGCGCAGCGTCCAGCGTCCTGAACCGTGGACCATTATTGTGATTTACGTTTTTTGATATTTTGTTGCACTGACCATAGAGATTTATTACGGGTAATCTAGAAACTGTCCAAAAGGCATAGATTTTTATTACTCGGAATAATGAAGAGCGGACTTCTGAAACCGCCGACAGACCCATTTTTATGGCTGTTTTGCCTACTTTCTAAGTTATAAGGTTTTGCCGCAAGAAAGGAATTTGTGATCTCGAAAAATGCAACTGCGTAAATATTGTAGTACTTTTTTTGAAACCCTTTGTTTTAATAAGTAGTACAATTTTTGGTATACAAATATATTACAAATAAACATGGTATACGAAAATATAATATAATGGAAAAAAATTATATAAAGATATGGTGTGTAGGTACCTACCTAGTACCTAGGTTGTGTACGCAATATCAATTGATTAATTTTAGAAAATGGAATATCCAGAGAGCAACGATTGAAAAGTAAGTATGTAAAGTTAAGTGACAAACTATCAAACGATTATATGGAATTATTTTATTCGAAATTAGCGTGCACTCGGCCCAAGTCAATTAAAGTATGACAGATGGCTAGAATCATTTTAATATTGACGTTAATTATTAAAAAGGTAAGCGGAAATAATACAATTCATCATTTGAAAAATAAGATACAAATGTCAATAATACGAATTTCTCAAGAATTTTATCGAGATTTCGTTCTTTGTGATAACATGCCAAAAGTATGCAAGAATCCTTTTTTTGCACGTTATCGAAAGTCTTTCGGTAATCTCTGATTCTTGGACGATCAAGACGTCGGTGCTCCGCGCAGTCCATGGGACACGTGACACCCGTCTCCGGCCAGGGGCTGATTTATGGTGCAGGGGAATGTCTCGCTGGACGCTTCGGGGGCCCCTCGAATATTATATATAATAACCTGACGTGAACTACAAACAGCAACATAGATAATGGACTTTGAGCCAATAGTTCCCGAAACGACAAATACCATAAATGTCATAAATACTCGACGGCAGGAGAACACAATCGAATTTGTCAGTACTTTTGAAATTAGCAAAATTAACTTTGTAGTTAAAGTTCATTATTTTTATTTGTTTACTTTGTTTTATTAACCACTTATCGAGTTTAAATACATCTACCGGTTTCGAAAAATACAATTTTCTTCTTCAAAATGCCAATGATGAAGAAGAAAATTGAATTTTTTAAAACCGATAGATGTATTTAAACTCAATAAGTAGTTAATAAAATAAATAAAAACCAATAAAAATAATGAATTTGTCAGTATTTTAGAAGCTAAAACAATGTTTCTAGACCGCGTTTTTCTAATTCTTCCCTTTTTTTGCCTTTTCTCAGTGATTCAGAAGCCCTTTGGAAAGCACGGCTCCTCTGAATTGCGACTTGTGTCTCTTTATAAGTCCATCACTGCCTCCGGCACCACATTTCGAAGGTATCCAACAGCTATAGGTCGATTTTGGGTCATGGCACTTTAAGGATGTGTTGTGTACCGATATACGTCAATGTGTGCATAAGCGCCATCTAAGCGAGAATGAGACAAAGTTGTGTGACCGCTTCAGACAAGACAGTAATATAACAACGCACTTGACGTCAGTTGACGCATAATATCGGTTGTGTACACCGTGTTAGTGGGTTGCGTCTTTAATATAATATTTATACGGAATGCCCCAAAAATTTCATCGAGCCAGGCATGTGGCCACCGATCAGCTCAGATTTAAACCCAGTAGATTATGCAATATGAGGTGTTTTGATGATTTATGATTAGCTAAATATTGTGCAAAAAACATTACATTAAGAATTATAATTAATTATATTATATTTTGAAATAACTCATGTGTTACGAGATGTTCTCACTTTTTTTGGGCCACACACACACACACATATATATATATATACAGAATAAGAGTAAAGTGTTAGTACACTGTTCACTTCAAATCAAAATTTATTTTCTTCACCTAATTAGTTTCAGCTGATGAAGAGCATTAACAGAGTCATTATAATTATTAAGATATGATTAATATTATTTTATTCTCTATCCATAAAATAATTAAACATTAAAAAAATCTATGTACTTATATTGTAATAATAAAAATATATATACTAGCCACAGATTAGTCAGTGGCTGACTGTACAGTACCATGAGTAAAAATTGACCTGTAGTTTCCTAGATATTGCATAAGTCTATCGCAATCTTCGCTTAGTAACAAAATTACTTGAAGGATCTTTGATTTGATTATATTAATTATCCGAATCCGAGAAGAGAAGATAGCTCGGAGAAGCTTATTCTGGTGGGCCACGTCGAAGGACGAAGAGGAAGAGACAGAAAAGTCAACAAGCACTTCTATGGTGACAGTCCTTATATCTGTAGGATGCGAAGAAAAATGGATAGCATAGTCAAAAGGGCAGGAGATCATGGAGATCACGATCCACAGTTATGAGAGTTCGACGTGGATTGTGATGTAACATCGAGTGATTCAGCGTTCTGAATTAAATTAGTTAGAAAGATGCATTAATATTATGCTATGTATTAAAAAGGTCTTATGTTGATAAATCGATGATAAAATGATTTTTTTTTATGTATTGCCTTATATTTCCTTTTTTTGTGACTCAATCGCAGGCATGGATACGTTTTCGTACGTTAGCATATCTTAAGATCACGTATTTTGACAATTGATTGAATTCGTATTAGGAACAATCGCTAGGGGCCAGTATTGAATGTACAATACACTGAATTAATTTTTATTGCTTTGGTCTGCCGTGATCATCGGTTCAACAATCTTCTTTCAGGCACACGTGGCGACATGCATACAATTAATTGCTAAGGAATAATGAAAATGTTACAAAGAAATATTTTTTAGTTCAACTAATAAATTAGTAATTTTGAAGTATGACGAATGTACCTATATATAATAATAATAATAATAATAATAATAATGGATAATTTGTATAGCGCCATTACGGACGGTTTACACATAAACTGTTTATAGTTCTACAATTATCTTAAATTAAAAATTGTTACTTTTTGAAAAGGTGCGTTTTTAGTTTCTTCTTAAATAAAGTTTTTGGTGCAGTGTTTCTTATGACGGAGGGCAAAGAGTTCCACGCTTTTGGGACTGCCACCGTAAATGGCCGATCACTAAATTTAGACGTCTGGCAACGGTTGGTCGATTCTACAACCTTTCCTGCGACTGAAGTAGAGGCTGACCTGAGAGTTTGACGTCTACCATTCATACCATTATATTTTTATAACTTCTGATTATATTTTTTTCACATAATTTTTTCTAGACCTTAAAGGGTCTAAAGTGATTAATGACTTCAAACCAAAAATAACAAAGTGGTTGCTTGATGTGGATTGAAAGCAAAATGAAACATTTGTCATTTGTGCTAATCTTAGTATACACACATTCTTGTCACCGACTATATAGTATATTACTGAAAATAATATTTTCATAAATTTTTTTCAATATCTTTTTATAACTTCTGATTATACTTTTTTTCAAATAACTCTCTCGTTATACTTACTTACCTTTTAACATTTACAACTTTTAAAAACTGTACAGGTAATTGCTTTAGAATGGACTACGTCTCTAGTAAAGCAATTACATTTATTTTTCATATGTATTATTTATGCTACAAATAAAAAATAATTGTCTGGGATACAAAGTTCTTGAAGATACAGAGGCGCCATGTTGTGTGTCGCCTTGTACATCAACCAGTACAATTTAAATTCAACTCTTTCAGGGAATCGGAGGTAATGTAGCTGATGTAAAAGGGATATTATATGAGAGAATTTGGAAACTCCGTATATTATGTGTGCAGCCGCATTTAGAATAGATTGTAATCTATCCAGCTGAAACATTGGCAGACCAGCATAGATGCTGTTATAATAGTCCACACGTGACACTCAGTCTCAGTTGATGGCAGCATGCACTGACAGTTTCACTGATTTGTGTATTCATTGAAAGATCTGATTCAATGTGCACGCCCAACAACTTAATTGCAGATTTAGCATTCGTAGACATTGATTCCTGTAACATCTTTGCCGCCATCTCTACACGAATTTCTCACCAGACCAAAACGACAAACATGGAGGAAAAAATGCGTTACGAACGTTATTATGTCATCGATTGGCGCTTGTCTCAAATAATAACGAAAAATTCTCGCGTCAAGTGTTTCGTTAACCTTGGAAGACATGCTCTTTACAACCGCAAGAATTATATTTAAAATATCAAATGTATTATTTTATTTTCTAACTGTTTTAATGAGTTTCTAACTTTTTAATCGCAAAAAAATGTGAACTGCAATACCTGTTTCATTTTTTACACATAAATTGTTAATTGTAACATTGTACTTCAATATGTCTCTGCAGGACTGTCTACTCTAGGGTCATTCAATAATCACTCTTATTAATATAAAAAATAAAGAATGTAAAAGAATATCACAAGGATGGATGAAATAATATAATAATGAATCACGGTGTAGCTGAAGCATTCGATTCTGTACACAGCAGTATTTTTTGTCAATACCCTCCCTTTAAATATTCAAGAATATGATAATTATTGTAGTATTTATATATTACATCTCTGACAACCGTGAAATGCAAACAAAACGGTAATAGAAAGGTTACAAACTGTCATTAAACTAATGCCTGCTAACAAACGTGCAAATACAAAAAAATTGGTCATATTTTACCTTGTGAAATATCGTTAAAGGAGACGTAAAAAGGGGAGAACGTCTGACTTGGCAACATTAAGAATCAGACAATCTAAAAAAAAAAACTCGGATCATTTAAAACGCGAGGCTAGAAAAATTGGGGGATTACGCATGTCACGCTGACACAAAAACAATGGTAGCTTGCGTACGGATTAAAAAACTAGTCACACCAGTTGTCCAACCGTCGAGATACCGAGATACAAATATTCCCGACGCTTCTTTCAAATGAACTGGTCCTCGATAAATCACACCATTGTTGCCGCGGGGCATTTAACACGTCGTTCCGCGTTTGTTTAGCCGGGCACAATGAGGCGGAAGGGTCTAATTAATTGATTAAATAACATTTGTATTGTTGCATGGAGGCAGTACATGCAAATTTGAACTGAAAAAACCGCCCTGATGCAAGGAGTTCGGCGACGCACCCCGTCAGGGTTGGTCATGTGTTTTAAGATATACATTTGGACAACATTTTTACATGTATTAATATAGTTACATTTTAAATAATCGCTATTGGTGTAGTAAATGTAGGTGCGCAATTGAGTCGGAGATCTCAACGGTCGGACGGGAGTCAGATTTATAATTAAACAAACAAAGAAATAAGAACTGTAAAATATAATATTGCACAGATGTTAATAAGAAAATTATTTTTAAAGAGAGCGCATTCTTATTGTGAAGTAATTTTTCAGAACACGGGTCTGTGATATTTAATACATATGAATATAATTTAGTTTCACTAGAATTGACAGTAGAATTGTTTCATGTAAAAAAATATGTACACAGACTAACTGAAACATAAATTAACTCTAATATACTCCTTCTCTATACACGAGTCTTACTCTCATAGAGAAGAAACAAATGTTAAAATATATATTTGGATATATATCCACTGATTATTGAAATTGTATTATATTTTTAATATTAATAAAAAAAATAATATGTTATTTCTTTTTTAAGTACTATATACATTGCAAGACTGTTAAAGATCTTCTTTACAGTAATATAGTGTTAGTATATGCACTTGTGGTGCACGATTTTTCATTGTTGCTTCCACCGAGATCATCCCCTATTAAGAAAAACAACGTGGCGTCCCGTCACGATGTACTCTTATAGCAATAATGTCTTTTTTCTCGTTCATTTTATAAATCCATCCTAAATGTTAAAATAAAACATTTGGAAGACCGAACAAGGATGTAGGAGTCTTCGATGGTTGTATTTGATAAAAAACCTTCATCTTTTACTCGGGGACAGCTCTACTTGTACAAAAACGCTAGAACGCTCCATCCTGCACAGTCTCTTGATTCATATGGGCGTTCTTCATCTTCTCAATATTTGACTATCATATTGAGGGCCTTTCTATTTGTCGTCTGTTAGTATTGATTCTGCTTGCAGTTTTGACGATACTCTTTATTATATGTCCATACCATTTCAGTTATGCACGTGTAATGAGTAGGTGTTCAGGATACAGCGCTTACAGCCGTCCAAATTACACAAAAATTCGCAGCAATAGCGCATAGCGTATAGATTAGTTAAAAAAATATATTTTTAAAATGAAAATTTCAGCCCTGAAACTGGAAACAATACGTTTAGCAAGTTATGTCCCTCACGCCCTGCAAAGTTTATTAATCAATAAAAAAAACAGTTTTATAAACATTTTATTCCCCTTTGGTCAGATTGCCCCGGTGAGTGATGGTCGCAATGGGCCAAGGCCCGCCTCCGGGGCCCCTAAATCGGGGCTTCAGGCCCGACAATGGCCCTGCCCATTGGATGTAGCGAGAATCAGCAGCATCCAAGAATGTAAGTGAACAAATGTAATATCACAATAATTTCTTTATTCCAATTTTTTATGTTAATATAGATTATTGATACGATGGAATTACGTATACTTTCATCGTTCAGTAAAACTATTACTTATTATATTATACGTAAGATTTAATAAATATCCATGTCGTATAAGTACGATATTATTATTTATATAATTTAAAAATATTTTAAAATGTATTAGGTTTTGTATTTAGTATAGAACTCAGACTTCTACAGAATAGAGAGGTATATATTCTGTAGAAGTGAAAGCTTGACGTGCATAATTTCAGTATTAATACAATGGTTTTAAATATATAATTAGAGAATGGCTTTTACGTAGTACCTACATATTTGTTTATTTCATCCCATTCTTATGTACTCCATCACATATAGCCTGTGTCCACTGTGTCACATTTTTAAGAGATTTACCTACGACTCGAGACAATCTCCGAGATAGAGATTATGTTTCCATGAGCTTTTTCAGAGACAATTCTCGGCTCAACGTAGTCCGCCATACACATACAAAGTCTTAGAGATTCGCCGACCCGCACCTCACTTTATACTTGTTGTACATCAAACATCAAATAATGTTGGTCCGTTGACCATTGATCTTGAATCCTTGAATCTCTCCAGCAGCAGTTAATGTATGTATTCTAATATATGTCTAAAATTCCATGTGCCCTTTTACATTAATAATTTTCCTTAATTACGTAGGGTGTATTTTTAAATTTCTATATTTATGTATACATAGTAATACGTATGGTTTTAAATTAAATTTTTAGACAGTTTGAAGGTGTGATAGTGAACTGTAGTGCTCTGTGTTCTAAGGGTGACCACAGATGGAAGAAAATGACATCAAATCCTGCATTTCAACTCATCCATGATTGTACTCGAATTACATTCGGTTTAATTTAATTTTCTGAATGGGGTTACATATAGTTGGTAAAATAAAATAAAAAATCAATTCGTCGTCGCCGGAATATGACTGGACGTCGTACAGCGGAGGGGTTGTTCGGCTAATGCAATAAAATGGTTTATCAACAGGGGGTTGTGCAGCTTGACCTGCCCCCGACTATTGTTCACACCTGGCGAAGCTAATTCCATCAATTTAAATCCGCGCAAAATTGTTAATAAATTTTCAATTAGCGTACGACGTTATAGCGTAGCGTAAGTAAAACAAATAAATAAATAAATACAACAAATTTAGTAAATGAATGGATATGGAGAAAGCAAAATATGCGTGTTACTAAATGAACAGTGGCGTGCTATCGTCTCGGCCCAACGTTATGGAATTGTAATTCTATATAATGTGCAGTGTCGACCGCAAATACAGATTTCCCAAGTCAAAAAAAAATTGTAAAAATTGCCCAAGCGAGTTGTATTTGAGTAGCTTGTTGCTCTAGCAGTTAAGACGCTGGCCTAGTGATCTGGTGGTCGGGGGTTCGCGCCTCGACCGGCAAGTAAGTCTTATTTTTATAGCACAAGCATTTTAGCTTTATTTGAAAATAGTAAGAATGTTAATACATGTGTTCCATATATGCATCTTTATTTTTTATTCAAGAAAAAAAAACATTTTATAATGTTTTCTGTTAAAGGTATGCGACTTTATAAACATTGAATCAATAGTCCAATAGATTTCTTTTACTCATGAAACATCTCATGTTTAGAGAGAGAGAGAGAGAGAGAGAGAGAGAGAGAGAGAGAGAGAGAGAGAGAGATTGTTTACATACATTAATTAGCATACAGCTAAAATAACTAATAATAATTTAAATCAGAGAAACGGTAAACAAAATCATAACAAAACATTAAAATGTTACCGAGAAAACAAAAAAAGATTTTTTTTCTTTTATTTATCTTTTATAGTCTGCTCGGCGACATACCTCGGTCAAGTTACTCTGATCACAGTGTTAAAAAAGAACCCACGTACAATACATTTTATGCATTAATTCAATATCTACATAATCGGAAGTGCAGATTATATTAATATTTTTAAATAACTTAATTTCGTGTACCTTTCAAATTAAGGCGTAATCAAAAATATATAATATATTTCTGATGAGTAAAGGAAGGATTTGACGCTTCCTTGGAAAGGGTTCTAACACCTGTCCTTCACTGACCTTGCAAAATATGTAATTTTTCTACGACTGATAATCAATTTTACATACACATTAATCGAACTATTTTCATTATTAGTGAAAACAAATTTATGTTATGAAGTTGCAATTTCAAAACATATCGGATTATTAATAATCCTGACAGCAACCAATATTTTAAAAATATAAATTAAATATATTAATTAGAAAAATATACATATAAAATCATTTTATCGAAAAATATTGTTGTGCGCCACCGGGATTCGAACCTGGATCTCTTTCCAAAACGGGGAAGGTGCATTATCCAACTATGCTACGGCGACGATATTTTTAGCGACAAATTTTCGATCCTATATGTTTCTTTTTTTTGATATTAATACATTTAATCGTTCCATTATTTGAAAGAGCCATCTACCTTATTTTTACGGAATCTCAAATACCTTTGAGTAATCTGATAGCAGACGCCAGAATTATCAATTCATGTTTATTAAATTTTTGACACATTGATACAACTTTATTATTAGGAGAACACATTCTTATTGTGTTCTCCTAATAATATTTTTTCTAATTGATTCATTTGATTTTTATTAATAATATCATTCTTAATTACTTGACAAGCTTCGTTTTTTAGTGTTTACTACGATATGATCCCTTTCGACCCTGCGAGCCGCCCTCGATAGGAAGCTGTGGGACCCTTGTATTTGTCCTGTGACGCGACAGTCGCGAATTAAATTGGACTTATGACGTCACAAAGGCGTTTTCACCCCTTAATTTGCGACAAAAAAAGACAGCGGGGTGGCCATTCTACCCCATGAGGGGTTACCGTTCCCTCAGAATGAAATAGTTACGTTCTATTCATTAATATAGGAAGAACTCAATTATGAAACCTGTTACGCAATTTATATCTGTTGTAATTTAATGATTTCAGATGTGTATTTAAAAATGTTTAATTTTAAATAAATCAATTTACATAATATTTGAAGTAAATATGCCTGTCTGTGGCGGCCAAACTTATACATATAAGTAGTGGCGTGCAGTGGGTATAGATTTAGGTTATGCTGTTACCAATGATATTATACAATCATATATAATATATGTACTTTCGTTTAACCAACGTCTTTGAACAAAATAAATCCGTCGTTTATACGATTCTACCATGTATTTTTTTATAATTTTTGTGTACTATTAATAGTGCTTTTAAAATTTAAGTTTTATCGTGAAATTATACTTTCTTATTCATATAAAAAATGTATGGACGTTTTTAAGAACACTTTCTATGAATGAACATGATTAATTTATTATTTGAAAATCCTTCACGTAATAACTAAAGGAAATAATTATTTCTATTAAAGGTTAACGTAGGAAATAGTTCTGCCAATTGCTTTTTGTTTTTTCCAAATCAAAAACCAATCCGTGCACCAAATTTATAGAACAATCATGAAATCAACAGATTGAAAACAGTAAGATAGTAAAATTCGTAAATAAGTAAAAAGGAAGTAGACACTTTAATGATTTACACGCAGTTGTAACCCTTTCTAATATTATTCTGTTAAAAAACAGCATAGGTAACGACTCCATACAAAACGGATCAATCGAAAGGAATTTTCAATTCAGTATATAGCCATTTATATGACTTAAGTAATTCATTAGCTTTAATAAAGAACTGAGTAATGTAAATAGCACGATGCGGTGAATAAAAAAGAGCGGTGAGAGTTCGTGAGTATTTAGAACTAAGTAACTAAAGTCTCTACTGGTACACAGATGGCGCTAATTGAAAAATAATGTTTTCACTTATGTTAATCCAATTTTTTAATTTATATTTGATCCTCAGAATTTTTAGTTATGCATATAAGTGACGGCTGATGAACTTGTCGTGTTTGTATTTAACATAAATGATTCAAATCTTATGTAATTAGTCAACATAAAATCATTTGTCATCACGTCAATCCATGATGGAATGACCTTTGAATAATGTTTTGTAAATTCAAATAATATTTGGGTACTTCTAGTGGAGTTATTGTTGGTATGTCAAGAAATGTTTGAGGTTAACTACCGCCACTTTTCGAAACGTGAAATGCTTGTCGGGTGAGAATTGTCAATTACCTGACGTCCTAACTGGTTTATTATTAGAATATGATTAAGTCTAAGTTTTGATATTTGCCATTTCGTGTTACGGGCTGTATATGTTAAATTCGCAAATAGATTAATTTCCAAACAATCCAAAATCTCTTTTAATTGTTCCCTCACGTGTCATTTGTACATTTTTCTCAGCCAAGGGCAGAAGTAGAATGCGGTAGTTTGTAGTAAGTATGCATTCCGGGCGTGTAAGAATCCACAATCATCATGTTCTTCACTGTCTAGCCGGTGGAGGATCGAACACCTTACTTCGGATACCCCACAATATACAGTAAGATGTAGAGTCAGTAAATATTTTATACATTCTAATGGTGCGTGTCTACAGTGCGTTGTACATGCCGAGAGCGGCAGATAGTGAACAGTCACCGCAATGTATTCAATTAAAAAAAAAGATTTATTTGTTCTAATGTTCAAGTTCAATTCTCGTCCTAGGAGAGTCGGGGGTACAAAGTAGTGATGAGAAAAAATACTATTGACTCACTTGGTGTGATTGTGATTGGTATTCAATAATATCAGTGATTGAAAACTGTGACGGTGATCACAGTTTCTGATATCACAATACACGAAATAAATTTAAAAAAAAACAATATTTTGAGCGTATTGAGCGTAAAATAAATTTGCGTAAAAAACATATTCTAGCATAAATAATTAGAATAATTAGTAGCAAATTATGATACATGCACACACATACCTACAAAATGTAATAAAAAAGGAACAAAATTAAGTTAGCATAAACATGACCAAAAAAAAAACAGATTCCAGTAGATGGTTCTAATCAAATAACGGAAAATCCGGTTGATGACGCTGATTCAAGTGATAATTGATTTTAACGACGGCGGCAGAAAATCAATAAAATTTTTAACAAAAAAAATTGAATCTAAAATCACGATATTCCCAGATATTCAATCACTGATAGTGAGTGTGTCTCAAAATATCAGTGATTGACTCACGGTTCGCGATTTTGAGCCCATTACTAGTACAAAGTCTCAACTTCCTTGCGCCGCTTAGGTACTTGTTGACTTGTACTCACCTAAGATTTTCTGTTTTTTTCTGATTCTTATTTGCAAATGCATAAAATGTCATGATAAGATTTTCGTTGTAAACTGCATCTTTAAATTTTGTTTTAATCTTACATTAGCGTCTTTTGAAATCAGAAAGATTTTGGATGCTCCAAGTATCTATTCCGCTACCTCTCACATGCTAAGCGAGTGCCCTACCGTCTTGTTGTTCCCCCGTACGACTGTGGTGTCAAATTGTCATGTAAGTATTATAACGCTAATTTTTGTGTAAGAATTTTATGCATTGATTTAGATTTTATTATTTTTAAGATCATATTATATTTTATTTGCAAAATAGCCACACTTGGTGAACTTTGTTACAAGCTTATTCATTAAATAGCTAATTAGTAAAGAGTTTTACGTCTTAGTCATATCCGTCGGCAGTGCAGTGGTTAGTTAGCACGGCCGCTTGTCACGCGGGAGACCGGGGTTTGAGTCACCGCCGGGGAAGTTTTATTTATTTATTTTACTGATTTTAATAATTTTTTTTTTAAACTAGAAAAAACATACCATGTGTCTGACACGTACTAGAAATGGTAGAACAATATCTAACAGAAGAAGTAGAAATAAAAAGAGGTGTTGGATAGGAATATATTCTACCACTCAACGCTGTTCTACTTACATTCAGAAGAATAAGCTACTTAAGGGTTTGTATTAAATGATTAAATAGATTTTAAATAACTTGCGTTATACAGATGATACGCAACATGATAGAAATTAATATTGAGGATCTACAACTTCTGTTGAATTAAATAGTGAAGGCGTGTTGACTTTTGGGTTTGAATTTAATAAAACTAAGACAAAATATATGCTTATTAGCAAACAGAAAATAGTTGACAATAAAAGTCTTTATATTTTTGGAACGAAATTGGAGAAGATACTACGTATTGTATAACTGTTACGAAGCTACGACTGAAGATGTTATGAATTTTAAAAGAAAAAAATAATTAAATAATGTTTTAGTTTTAAACCACTTTATTGAAGATGTTGTGGTTCGGATGAATTAAGAAAAATAAGTAGAGTGAGTCGGGATAAGTGCACCTATGGGAGAAGCGCATCTAAGTCTCTTAATTACGTTTGAAATTAGATTCCAGTGTTGTAATCTATTAAGAAATGTTATAAATCAATATTTGAAGAGACAGTCCAGAGATGGTGCAAAACTAATCATTAGTTTGCTCGGAATACCATTTCAAATGATGACAGTTGTTTGATGTCAACTTGTATGTTGTGTATGCCTTTTCAATCTTTCGTATATCTCGATAATCTTTTGTGCCAGGACGCTGATATTAGGTGAGTACCTTTATCCGAAAAAAATCCTAAAACTTCACTATCTGACATATTATGACAAGTATCAGATATTCCATCTTATAATTGCTGAACGTTGGGGCCTTAGAAGAAGGAGAACATTATAGTCCAGTTCCAACAAACTGATGGTAGCCATTGTCCGTTTAACGGATAAGACACGAGAAGAAAAAGAAGCTAAGACTGACTACAGTTTAGTTCCTAATAAATACGGCCACGAGCGGTAAACCCTTTTGACAATTTACCCTGTTCTGTTCGCGCGGGAAAAGAGGAATAATTTTCGGCGAATTTCACCGAATTGTGGGCGGCTCAGGTGGTACCCGGTAATGGCGGACCATTGTGTACGGAGTATAATCGAAAATAAGTTACTTAAATTGAATTGCAAATTCGGTAGGTATGTAACACAATCGATTGTGTTTATTTTTATTGTGCCCATACAAAGGTGGCGACAACGGGAGCCTTTGCACCCATTAATTATTTTATTGTAGTGCCAATTCTATTATCATGCTAATTAATTCGCAGCTTTGTCAGATCCTGATTCCAAGAATTATTTTAATTTATTTATATATTAGTGTTTAAAACCCGTCCGCTCTTTTTTTTTCTGAATTGTATCCTCTTCTATATTAATTAAACATCACAAACACTTTTTGATACACCTAACTAATTAAAACTTGAAAAAAATGGTTTGACGTTTTTTCTTTGAAAGGCGATCATTGTGAGTAGGATATTACTAAAAAAAAAATAATTACCTATCTGCAAAATATTTGTATCAGAAACATTACACACTGTTGCAATTCTATATTTTTAAATTTTGTCAATGTGATTAGACATTTTTAGTTACTACATGTTTCGAAAACAATGCAACCTCAGAACAAAAAGGTCGTATAAACCAATTTGACACTTCTCTTCAATAAAATGCATGAATTTTCCATTTAATTTACTGCTCACTACATTTTGAATTACTTAAGTATTACTTACTTTTCTAGAGTTGTAAAAGAGGAGCAGATTCTTTCTAAACGGAAACTGAACTAAACTTAAGTCCGATTCCCTTGACTTGTGCGCAGTTGACAGGGAGGTTACAGATATGTGGTGATTACATTTCTTTGATTTGCACGCTGCACACAAACTAGTGACATAGAACGATTCCCCGCGAAAATTCAAATCCAATGATATAAGTATCTTAATTTGACAATATCATTCATTCGGTCTACTTGACCAACCACCTAAGGGATAGTTTTTAATTCTATTCACTATAATATTCCCTACTGATTTGTTTATTCTATCAGAAATGATTTTGACAGATATACGTCTAATATCAAATTATCCATTAATAAATTTTGAATCGATAGTAGTATAAGAGAAGATTGAAGTGATCTCATTTTCACTCCAGACTTCATTTCCACAGATTCCATTGTGTACCATTAGTCTTGCTTCGGATGACGAGTTTCCAAATTATTGCATCCAAAGCGCCCCACCTCGCTCACTTTTTTCCTTGTAGTCACCCTCCTTTCGATATCTTTCTCAGCAGTTGTCTTTCGGTTCCTACAAAACATACTTCCCACCTACACAAACTCATTTATTTGTTCTTAATACATATGATCTTAATACAACATATTAATCTTAATACATATTATACTCGGTGTCTTGTAAAAAGGGTCACTAACCCTAAGGCTGGATTATTACCGCGACTATTGAGTCGAAATCGATGAATCCCGAGATTTCTACTTGACTAAACTGTTTAGATGTTGGAAGTGTGCAGATAGTAAATCAGATCTTTAAACATTCGTGTGCGTGCTCCATACAACTGAACGGTCGCGGATCCTTGTTTAGTCGAGTGTGTGCGCACGCCAATACAAGACAATGTACGTAAGCTGTGGACCGATAATTGTTTAATTGTTAAAAACTGTATGTACGCGCTTAAGAGTATTTTATTTATGCAACAAAGCTAGGCAAACTTTTTTCAAATCATTCATCTTCACGACATCTGGACGACAATTTTTTTTGTAAGGGCTGATGGTGTGGTCAGTATAGTAAAAAAAAGTTACTAAAGTAAAAAAATTGCGAAAACGGGTTGTTTGAACGTTTGTATAAAAAAATATTTACTTTTCGAAAGTACATCCCGTCGTGAACTCATTTTACTCTGCAATATCCGATAGTAAAAACGAGAATTGATTGTTAAATATGCCGGACTTTTCACAGCTGTTCCAAAAGTCATCTGACACATTCATACTTTGAATGGTTATACGGGCGTTAGTAAAAAGTTACCACAGTAAAAAGTTACTACTGATCATACGACCGGCCCTGAGTGTTGCATATAAATTACACAAAGTGTTCAAGAAAAATTACAATTTTCTTAAGACCATAAATATGAGACTGCGTCAATAGATGTAGTAACATTAAAAATATAAAAATGTATAGTATTACATTTTCATTATTAGTTCGTCGAAAGTTTTAAAATAATTTCTTACAATTTATACACATTCATAACACGATTTAAAAAATCAGCTGTTTTTGCTGTCGCTCTGTATGTAAACATTTGCGGAGAAGATTTTAGATGTTGATCCGACGTAAAGTAATGCGCTTAGATTAAAGTGATCCCGGCTCCTGCCTCCTGGTTGCGTCCTCGGGTCCGGATTTATCCTATTTCAACCCCTGGTGATCTTTAGAAAAGCTGTTATAGATCAGAGGTTCACACGACATATCGAGATTGCTTTGTGCGTGCCGAGAAATGTTTTAATACTATTTAAGGATAAACCCCCGTTTAACAGGGTCCCAGTAACTTAAGTTATATCATTTTTAATTACATACTCATATGTTGAAAGTTATTGTACAATATGTAATTAAATAATTTACCACTTGTTGACAAATTTTTCTTTAGTTTTGATTTATGTTTTTAAATAATGTTCAGGCCTATTCTCAAAATTGCAATATTGAAATGAAGGTGATTGTTACACCAACCCTCAAAAATAGTGTTATATTTGAATGAGAGAGAGGGAGAGAGAGTGAGGGAGTGAGGGAGATAAACGTACCATAATCTGTCAAAACTATCTGTCTATTTTTGAGGGTTGGTGTAACAATCACCTTCATTTCAATATTGCAATTTTGAGAATAGGCCTGATTATATGTGTAGGTATGTTTCTTATCTTTTCTTCTATTTACACATTTATATATGCATGCCTATAACAGAAGTTTACTCATGGGCACCATGTCCGGATGAATTACCAAATAATGATTTCGATAACTTACATATTATTCAAACATTATTATTTTTTTGATATATTTTAAAATGTGTTGTTGAATATCTTATCTGTGGGTTAAGAATTTTATCACAGGATGGTGCCAACCTGCGGTTGCAAAACGCATCATTAATTTTATCCATCGAGTAACTAATCAGAATGTATGTTGATTTACAAATTAAATTAATAAACTAGAAAGATATACTTACATAAAAATCTATCTATGGAAAAAATATTATTATTAAACCACTATTTATTGATTAATCAACATGTTTCGATACCTATGGTATCTTCTTCAGGAAATAATATATACTGAAATTAAAAATAACAAGCATAGATAAAAACAAAACTATAAAGTGGTGAATAAGTAAGAACTAATATGAAAACAAATTTAAAAGGTGATTATTTGCAAAGTGGATTTGGTTATTTATAATATTTAGGATTAACACATTATCTTATTTCTAAAATTTCAAATTTATCTAACTGTAAACCCATAGTATTTGTATGAATAATTTCTAAACCCTTGTTAATATCAAAAGAATGGTTTGTTGGAATTGGATGAAAAATTACACAAAGTATTTTGTCTAATTGTTTATATAAAATGAGGCCATAAAGGAATTTTGCTAATATTGAAGAAAAAATATTTAGTTGCTGCCGGGATTCGAACCTGGACCTCTTTCTATCAGGAGAAGGGCGTAACACATTTCGCATATAGCAATCGAATACATGCCTACTTGACAAATTTTGAACTTATATTTTATAATATTTCCAATTTATACATCTAAAAGCAATCATTTTTTTCTTTCTAGTTGATTAATTTAATTTGTATCAAACTTGAAAATGCAATTTTACAACAAAAATTTCTTCTCATTAAAAATAATGTTTTTTTTTCAAAATATTAACATTTCACTAATGAAGCTTCTAACAGAATTGTTTTCAAATGTCTGGTTTATTTGGTTTTTCGTGGACGCCCTTTGTTTTTGTTGCCTTCAACATTCGTCTCGTATATTTTCTTTACCATCCTCTCCTCGCTTATACATTCCACGTGTCTATACCATTTCAGTGACTCTTTATTAATTCTATCAATTATGCTGGAAATATTTTCCCTTCATTAGTTCATTCTATCGTATATAGATTTTCACACTTGTGCCCGAGTGACTGCATTTCCACTGCATTCAGGTCAAATTCCAAATTTTGTGCCATTTCATTTTATTCTGCTTAGTCACCCTTTTTTCGATATCTTTCTCAACCGTCCCGTTCCTATTAAACTTATGTAGGCGATTTTTGGTGTTGAGAATGAAACATGCGGTATGTGTAGTCGTTTATTGAAGAGTACGGATGATAGCGGAACGTGAAGTACGATGATTGGGCGGAGATCGGGCCAGACTAAGCGCAGCTTCTCTCCGCCGAAGCCTTGACTCTGAATGTAGATGTCGCCAGTATCGATGTTGGTCAGTTGGGGACGGCGCCGGAATCGCCGCCCCTACACATACTTTCCAAATCACAAAGTCATTCATCGTTCTAAGCTCTCAAACATTTTTTTTGTAAATACCGTATTTCCTCGATTATATGACGCACATTTATTTTTGTATTATTAACTTTATAATAACAGACAAAGGCATACGATCATAATAAAAATGATTTAAAAATACGCATATTATTTATGTAATTTTGTTACAGATTTTCTGAAACACTTTTCGACTTAGTTCTACTAGTAATCGAGACTGCGGAATTTGACAGCGATTGTAAGACGCGGCCCGAATTCAGGGCCATCAAAATAGGAAAAAACACGCGTCTCGTAATAAAATATTATAGATTGCATGTAGAAATAATAAACTACGGAATGTCATTATTATTATCATTATTAAACCCGGAGCGTGATGTGCGGCAGTAGTCGCCCTGCACAATGCCCGAAGAGTCGACTCGTAATTTGTGACAAATAGCGAAACTACACTACAAATGGTGATGGCCTCCTAGCGGGGCCGGGGGCTGCAGGGGCTGGTCCAGGAAATTGGATGCTGCGAGTATTTGTCAATCGTCACCCGCTGTGACTTTACGAGCCCTTTGTCGTAGCACGATGCTGTCAATCAGCGGCAGAGGTTGCGAAGCGGGTCGAAAATATTTGCAAATTTATTATTATTTATTTATTTAAGAATTTTTTTGTATTCACAATATGTTGATTGATTGAATTATGTCTTCTTTACCAGCATATCCTAATATACGGTGTAATACCTTCTTTAACTATAACTTTGTTGTCATATAACACGTTTTATTATTTTCACTAATATTATTGGATTATTTTGGATTATATCGCTTCTGCAATCAACAATACCGCCGACGGTCTCTTTATGTACCATGCAAATACCTGGGTGCAAAACTGGGCTCTCATCAACCTAAAAAGCACGCCCGGGACCGACACCAAAAGGTGCCAAAACAACGCGCATGCGTCTCTCTGAGTAGATCACTAGCAAATTGTGCTCAAGTCTCAATAAACTCGAAACAACTGTGAGCAGTTCTTACTCACACACTCGCGAAAAACACACACACACACACACACACAAACCCACACACACTCCGCTTTATTAGTAAAACGAATATGTGAGCGAATGGAAGAATTTTATGGGGTACTCATATACTCACGTTAAATCAGATTCATCATCATATTTCATAATTTATCTTTCTTTAACCGTACCCCACACACTGTTCTCCAAGGCGGTTACCCCTTCTCTCTTCTATAATGCCTCAAACTTTATTTTACAACATTATACAATACTCCATACGCCCAAGAAATGATCGCTTATAAATATATAAAGCCCAACTTTGTCTAAAGCTTTCTTTGTGTAGCCAAATTTGATACGTTACTTCGGAGTGTTGCAGGTATGGAGTACATACCTCACCATCACCTTAATTCACTTGACAACATTTACAACACTCTCACTACCTATTCCTGTCGAATCTTTCTTTCTAATTTGAATTAAATACACCACAATAGCATGAAAAAAATTAGCTACAATTAACACAGACGGCAGTGTAGCAAAGTAGCCAGGACAACGCTGTATATATCAGAGGTGGAGTCTACTCCATGCAATATAATTGTATCTCATGTTATATTATAATATTTTATATTCACCTCTGTTACAACAAAAAACACGTTTAAATTATTTAAATAAAAATAAAATATCTGGTTCACTAGATCATGTCTTCATCAGTAATGTTGTGTTCCTATTGCCTCGAATACTCGCATAACGACATATAGTGTACTTAATTTTTAAGCCATCTTGGCGACCGTTCCTCACGGCCCATGTCCACCCACGGATGAGATTTCTCTCAGAGATTCGACTCGAGTTCGCAGAGAGGACAGTTCAGTGTTCAGCGCGAAGCAATTTATGAATCATTACTCCAAATGTTTTGCGCTTGAATTAGAATAACGCTGGAATTTAATCTTAAGACTGTGTACATATTTTTTTACTTCAGATACAAATTTATAGTAGTCTGTTGTTTTTATAATTGCGATGGGAAGATTGTTAAAAAATTTGATGCCTTGATAAATATAGTGGTTTTAGTTTTGAAATATCCGCGTATGGTTACCGACATTCGATAGATGGTAGCATATGAAGATGTTATATTTTTTAACGTGCGTTATGATACCAAATCGCGTGCGCGCACGTACCCGGGAACATTTGATATCACCGTGAAATTTTGTAGGAATACCGGCAGAATAATGGAATTATATTACCTCTAAACGATTGGATATCTCTGCAAAGAAGTGTATACGGGTGCGGGGTTGATATTTTTTATGCGTACTTTGAACAGATTTCGTCTGAAATTGTTTTATGCAAGCGTGTTGCGATATAATGACTTCTGTTGCACATACAATGCTCCTCCCGACACAATAGTCTGCGGAACAAAGCCACTTTTTCTTCTCCTCCCGGTCTGCCTTAATGATCTTTGCCCCAATTTTTCTTAAACATTCATTTATTGTTTCTTCTCCGAAGTGCGCGGCCCCTCTCGGCTCCGCAACACGACACGACACAGTGTCGAGCCGAGTATGATTATGTTGCCTGCAGTCCTGTCGTTTAAACAATTTAATGGCCTGTCCGCTATTCACGCGGCATAATATGTAACTGTTTACAAACAAGATTTTAAATGGCACCTACCTAAGGGATAAATGCCCATTTCCTTTCGAGTGTCAGTTATTTCGTTTTCAAAATAATGCTTTGTCTTTGCAGTTGGTATTTTGAGTGTTGGCGAAATCGCAGTCTGAACATTGTGCTTGCAAAATTTTTCATTTAAAAAAATGCACAACGGATATAATTAGCTGAAAGACAAGCTCAATTTAATAAATATTTATTTATTTATTTACAGTACAAAGACCGTTTACGTGTAACTCTTCAGTATACGCTATAATAATAAGAAACAAACAAAAAATAAGTTAGCAATATTTGAATATGTTTAAGAACACACAATTACTGGATTTTGCCCTGCAATGCACTGTTATTAAACAAATAATAGATATCTCATAGATATTTAACGGGAATATATAAAAGTATGGGTAATTACAGGTCGTAAGCTCTTTAATTACCCATACTTACATATATTTCCGTCAAATATAATAAAAAAAAGTTTATTGAATGTTAAAAAAATCATAAATTAATCGCTCTTCAATAACATTTATTATCGATTTACATTACAGTACGCAAATATATATGTTCAATTTAATAAAATACGCCAAAGTACATACATAACACCAAACACTATCAGCAAAATTTTATACACTTAGGGATCAAAAACTTCAATAGCCTCCCTACACAAATAAAAGAGTTTAAAAATAAATTAAATGAACACTTCAGAAGCATATAATTAGAAAATAAATAATATTCTAGAACACATCAGAAGCACACAAATATATAATAAATAATTATAGACTACAAATGTATAACCGCTATGTAAAATTATGACAGTGTAACTCCCTCTTCAAGCACAAGAGCTAGTCTCTTTTTTGGAAAAGTAAGCGAATAAAAAACATTTAATTTTAATAATGTACAATATTCAATTAATAACTCATTTTTATAAAAATATTGTAAAAATTTTCTTTCTTTTAAATCAACTATTTAGGCAACTATATTAACCATCTCTTGTCTATGGTATCGGCACAGAAACAATTGTCAAAAGTGACAGAAAAACGGCGTCTTTAGATAATAATGTAAGAATCGCGGATATACGAATGTAATTATTATTATATAACAACCCAAAATTACTATTTTATTAGTATAATATGCATTTCAGTGAAGACCTAAATTAAGATATTTGAAGCTAAAGATTTGATACATTTATCCTGTCGGCTAAATCTTAATAAAATACTTTGAAAATGAAGAATCTCAAAATATTTTTACAAATGATGAATATAACTCTTGCTTTCTGCTCGTATTAAAGTATTGAGCCCCATGAACCTTCACAAAGACCGGTAACGATCGACCAATTATGTGTATATTTGTATGTAATAAGGTTCAGATGGCTACCTCTCAATTGCCAGAGGAACTTTAACCTGTTTGAAAGATGCGCAGGTTGAAGCGTTCGTGATTTATCTCGGGTGTTTCGTAATGTAATTCGTAATATTATATAAAGAGTTGGATCCCACGTCCAGGCTGGCTCGGGCCGGGTAAGCCATCGTGTTCGGATTCACTTCAATGGTTCCTATTGAGTCTTGTAATGCGGTTAACAATACAACATGATTTAAAAACATGCAAAGCGCACACCTGAGGTCAGGTAGTTTAAAACTTATTGGCCATTTTTTTTGTACGGTTTGAACACAATTTCGGCGTAATTCGTGCAACAGAGGGTTTACGATATTGATTTTTTTGCATAGGCTATTTATTCTCTTGCGATGAAAAATATAACATAAATAAATTGGATTTGGTAGATTTGTGTTGTGGGTAAACATTTAACAAAATGTTTAATACATATAGATAACTTGATCACTTACTGAAATTGATAATTCTACCTAAAATTTAAATCTATATGTGTTTTTAATCGTGAAGTAATTAATTTGATAATAAAAAAAATATGGTGAATCACATAACAAGATACACAGAATAAATCTGTTTATATATTAAGATATATAGTTACCACCATGACTAAAACCCCGTTAACCATATACTTTCACGTCGAATTTTTTACATTATATTTCCTATTATTTAAGTGAGACATTTATTATTTTCTAAAATCAATAAAATGTTAAAATTCATTGCAAATAAAAAGATGATATACTTTGAAAGACACTATATCTAGACTACAATTATGATTGCAGATTGCAATCAAATAAGAAAAATCTGAAACAAAATAGATGTTCCATGATGCTGCGAAAGAAATATTGTTTCTTTAGGAGAACACATTCTTATTGTGAAGTTGTAATTATTCAGGTCTGTGATATTTTAAATATTAATTGGAAAGATATACATACAAAATCAATTTTATCGAAAAATATTGTTGTTGCGCCACTGGGATTCGAACCTGGATAAGGTAGATGGCTCTTTCAAATAATGGAACGATTAAATGTATCAATATCAAAAAGGTAACATATAAATTTGTCGCTAAAGATATCGTCGCTGTAGCATAGTTGGATAATACACCTTCCCCGGTTTGGAAAGAGATCCAGGTTGGAAAGAGATCCAGGATCCCGGTGGTGCAACAACAATATTTTTCGATAATATTGATTTTATATGTATATCTTTCTAATTGATATATTTAATTCATATTTGAAATATTGTTAATTTACGTTGATAAAAGTAATATTAACTGGGCGATATGCAACGTGGGTACTTACTGTAGGTTTTGATTGATAGCCCTGCATGCTTCTTAAAGCAACTGTAGGTTATAATTTTTTATTCTTAAAAATTATTTTATGTTTATCATGTCATATTATGAATTTAACCCTTCCAATACCATGCAGTAACACAGGTCTACAGCCCCAATTAAAACTGTAATATTTCTCTTAATATACGCAACATAAAATTCATATTTTAGTTAATTATAAAGAAAATGTTTGTGTTTAGAACTGACTAGTAAAAAACCAGTTGTGTAAAGCGAATCTTACAAAAATAATTATCTTTCAATTCAGTCAGTTGTAAAAATAATATGCTGGTAAAAATACCATTTGCGGTAAGACAAATAGAGATGGTACGTTCATTTCACAATAAAAATAATAACAGATACACGAACATATGATCTCTGTTTCTCACTAATTTAATGAAGAGAGATAAGAAAAAAAGTGGCATCGCATAGGACTTAATAAATGCTCCGAATTATATTAGGATATTGATCCCATTTACGTAATTAATGCTCAATATTTAGAGTACGTTTATAGGATTAACAATTTTAAAGGCATTTAAACTAATAAAAGCTTTTTTCACATTAAAATGTTAAAAGTTGACAGCATGGCTGCAAATGAGTATTTTATGTCACGGTATGGTAAAGGTTAAATAATAACTTTGTATTGTATAGACCTCTTGTTTCGATGATTTTGTTATCGATACATTCTATAATAGTTTTTATCTTATTATTTCGATCATTGTGAAATTGTAATAACCAATCACTTGGAGCATTTATCGATACATTTTAAAAATTTAATTACATTAATGTATTTTTAAAATGATGCACGAATTGCCCAACTTTTTTTCTCACTATCAGTCATGTGCTCCCTCACTATCACTGTCCAGCTCCTATCGGCGTCCGAATTGACGGAAGCAGTGGACGATAAAACTTCTCCCACGATCGAGCCCGCGGGAACTGCCGTTGGCCGGCACTCCCAAGATAGGTGCAGGTCAGTCCCGAGCCCAGATAGGCAGCAGAACAAGGACACGATTCGGTTTCACGGCAAAAGGTTGCCCAGGATGTGGAGCATTCTCGTGTATCATGCAAATCCACCAAATAATGTTAATCCTTCTGTTGTAATCAAATGTCGGATTGAGTTAGCTCGTGCAACCTTTATCCGCATGAAAAAGATGTTCTGCAGATATTATTTTATTCAATGGAATCATACCGAAGAAATTATACGACGACTTGAAGCATTTGAGATGTGAATCTACAGAAGAATGCTCAAAATAAGCTGATGGATGGAGTTGCGATTGAAGATGTCATGGTTGCGATGAATATAGAAAAATTAGTATAAAAATCTGAAAAATTCAATATCTCGAACATACGACATCCGGAGAAGTACGAGATCTTGCACCTCATAATGCAGGGAAAGATTATATTATAAGATAATGGTTTTGCCAGTCTACTGTTAAAAGCAGTTTAGTTATATATTTAGCCAACGTCAGCTGAACGGTAAGAAGAAGAAGAAGAAATAAATGTAAATTAAATATATAATAACCACGAGATTATTTTTTAATATTGAAACGAAAACTTGCATAAATCATTAAAGTACAAATTCCAAAATTGTCCCTAAAATGCTTCCTCGTTGTACTCCATATATTATTGCTTGATTCCTTTGCTCTATTATTTATTAGTATGTTTAATAGTCATCATTCTATTCACTGCAGGCTGAAGGCCTCCCCAAGTATCTCCCATTTTTATCTGTCTCTTGTTATTCGTTATAATAATACTGGATAATTTGTATAGCGCAATTTTCGTAAAAACTCGCCTCAGGGGCGCGTTGCCGCGTATTTTCGCAGAATTTGATGATTTCGTCAGTGCGGCGAGTTTTTCTTAGGTAATACGCAATAGCTGTATTCGTTCAACGAATGTCCGTCCTCCGAGCGGTGTGGCCTATCCATTGCCGTTTTATTTTCTTGGTATATTCAATAATGTCGACTAGTTTTGTATGTCCTCTCATCTACACGATTTCTTGTGTTGTCCAACACACATAGATATTTCCATATCTCTTTGCTATACTCGAAGTTTTTGAAACTCTCGCTGTCTTTAGGGCCTTGTCGCCGTCATGCACCACACGATCTTGCCCTTATTCACGATGCGGCCCTGTTCATGACCAAACAGTAAAATGTAAAAATTTTACGTTTTGTAGAGCCGAAATGGCTTTTAATCAATTCAATCTTTAAAATACGCAAAAAACTCAATGAAATGTTTATCCGTGTATGTAACAATTGCACGATAATGGCTGAATTATCTGACCCCGTCTGTCCGTGAGAGCTAACGAGCGCCCAGCCTCCAGCAAAGTGCACCGCGATCTGTGTTATCAGCAACTAAATATGAGATATTTTTCGGAAATTTCCTAATCGATGTTTTTTGTTCGTGGGAATTCGTAATCGCATTCATTGTGAATTTACGTATCGAGGTTTGGAAAATACAAATAAATCGTATAACCTCTGCTGTCTTTTATTCCCTTATGAACTATCGTAATAGCGATGCCAATCCCAACCCTACGGGTCACAACCCATCAGGAAAAAATGCAAGAAAACTAATGCATTCAATTAACTATTTTGGCTTTCTTGCAATAGAGTTAAGATCGGTACAATTCAATATCACAAATCACTTATATCTCTAAGTGACAATCGCTAACGGTGATTGAGTGCTTGAAAATATCGTGAATTCTAGTATGGAAACATTGTCCACTAAAAATATATTTTTTTTTATTACAATATTTAATTTGTTGGTGATTACTAAATTTACAAATATATATTTTTAATTACTTATTTATTTAGGTGAGAATAATTAATGATTTCATTTCGTATATGTATAATATATAATATAATATATAACCAATAGTTTAAATAAAAGACTAATCTAGTGTATAACTTCTGATATAAATGATTAATAAAAACCCACATTTTCGTAAAAAGCCGCGAAAATATGAATTATTTTTGAAAGGTAAGACTTAACGCTATTTTAATGTTCTCATGGAGCGGGTAGACATATTCTACATCAAAACTATCAAAACGAAATCCCTACAAAGGCAAAGGGTCGCGTATGGAATGCGGTAACTACAAGACAATTAAATTGCTAAGCTTGGTTGGAAAATTATATGGAAGAATTTTAATAGAAAGAGTAAGAATGGTGACGAAAGAAAAAGTATGGGACGTGCAAGGGGCCTTTGTGGGTGGAAGAGGATGCATGGATCAGATCTTTTCCCTACGAGGGCTGACGGAAAAGTTTTTAGTGCCTTTGTAGATCTGTAAAAGGTGTATGATAGAGTTATAAGAGAGAGGTTATGGAAGGTAAAACTCTGATTACAAGGTGAATAGCAAACTTGCACAAGCAATCACTTTCCTATAGGAAGGAAGCTCTGCGTGTGTAAGGATCAATGGATCATTCACACCATAGTTTGATATTACAAAGGGTGTCATGCAGGGTTGTGTAATGTCTCCATGGTTGTTCAACTTGTATATGTATAATTGTATGAAAGAGCTGGAATATATGAAAGTAGGAGCGAAAATGGATGATTTGATTGTATGCTGTTTTATTGTACGCCGATGATACAGTACTAATGGCGAATAATGAACAAGAATTACAGTCTAGTGAGTAGAATGCACGATGTATGCAAGGAAAGCGACCTTATTATGAATGTCAACAAGTCGAAAGTGATGGTATTCGAGAAGGAGGAAAGCGAGACACCGTGCTAAATACTTGGAGGTTATTAATGTTTGGAACAAGTAGATGAGTTTGTGTATTTGGGAAGTATGTTTGATAGAAACAGAAAGACAGAAAGAAAGGAGGGTGACTGCAGTGAATAAAGTGAACGGTGCTTTGAATGGAATAATAGTTAATGGAAACTTATCAACCGAGACAAAATTAGCGGTTCACAATGGCGAAATGGTACCAACACTGATATATGGAAGTGAGGCTTGGAGCTGGCAGAAGAGGAACCAAAGTAGACTGAATGCAGTGGAAATAAGATCACTGTATATGTGGCAGGTCCATTTATGACAGAGTATAGAATGAAGAAATAAGGAAATAATGTAAAGCTGATCTAAGTATAGTGAGTAAGATTAAGACAGGATCGCTTAGTTGCAGTGACGTGCAGTAGGTATAGATTTAGGTTATGCTGTTACCAATGATATTATTCAATCATATACAATATATGTACTACAATATGTGTTGTACATAGTATTATGAACTTTCGTTTAACCAATGTTCTTAGACAAAATGAATCCGTCGTTAATACGACCCTACCATGTATTTATTTGTAATTTTAGAGTACTATTAATATTGTTTTTAAAGTTTAAGTTTTAACGTAAAATAATACTTTCTTACTCATATAAAAATCTATTAAACTCATTTTTTATGACTGTACATGATTCTTTTATTGTTTGATAATCATTCACGTAATAACTAAACGAAATAATTATTTTTCATTAAAGGTTAACGTAGGAAATAATTCTGTCAATTGCTTCCTGTTTTTCCCAAATCAAAAACAAATTCATGCACCAAATGCACCTCGAATGCAAAGAACGATAATGAAATCAACACGTTAAAAACAGTAAGATAGTAAAATTCGCGAATTAGTAAAAGAGGAAGATGATTTGTACGCAGTTGTAAGCCTTTCTAATGTTATTCCGTTAAAAAACAGCATAGGTAACGACTCATTACAAAACGGATCAATTTAATAAATAACTAATTATATGACTTGAGTAATTCACTAGCTTAAAGACAGAACAAAGTAATGCAAATAGCTCGATGCGGCGAATACAAAAGAGCGCCATGGGTACAGCGGTGAGTTGTCGTGGTAGTTTTTAGAACTAAATAATTAAAGTCTGTACTGGTACACAGATTGTGTTAATTGTAAAATAATGTTTCCGTTTATATCTATATTTTATATTTGTTTCCCAGAATTTTGAGTAACGCACAGTTTTTTTGCTTTTATACACTGCGCGCCCCTGCTCAGTTGGTATGGTCATATGGAACGGATGAATGAGGAGAAAATGGTAAGAAAGATATATGACGTAAGTGTTGAACGCACCAGAAGTAGAGAACGTCCGCGGAAGACTTGGCACGACCAGGTAAATCAGATACTGAATTAGAAGCGAAAATTGTGTGTCAGGACAAAAGAGTGTGGCGCTCTATCCTCTCTGACCACCCTCACTGGGAAACAGCGTGATGGTAAGTAGGTTAAACGTATATCTATGCAGGGGTCGTTTTTTAACAGTCCATATCTAGGATTGAATGATTTCTCGTCGCTGCTGAGTACTTGAGTGAAATATTTTCAAACAAAGTCGCGGAAGCTTTTACGTAACAAAAGCTCCTAATCTTGCGTCACTAATCTTCAATTAGGGCGATAAAAACATGTTCGCTTTTATTGAAGTTAGCGCACTCGAGCGAGTCACGCCTCACTGTATCACCATAAAGGCCGAGACGCTGCTGCGCTCGATTCTTTTCACAGCCTACATTGTAAAGGAGATGAGAAGCTAATCAAAAAAGGGATGAAAGAGATCCCGGTGAGACAGGAAGCGATGCAGTAGAAGCAGACGAGCAAATGCAGTGGGGTAGTGGTAGAAAAAGGAAACGTTTGATTCTCGCTTTGGTATCCTTTTTAGAGTTATTCAAAATGTTTGTAATGATAATAACGTTGGATAATTTTTATAGTGCGTGTTTCTTATGAGTTCCACGCTTTTGCAAGTGCCCTTTCACTAAACTTAAGACTTCTGGCACGGGCTGGTCGGTTCTACAAAACCCTTCTTGCGGCTGAAGTAAATGCCGACCTGAGAGTTTGAAGTCTACTATTTAAGTTGTCTGGGATGCATAGCTCTCAATGATGCAGAGGCGCCGTGTTATATATCAACCGGCACAATTTAAATTCAACTATTTCAGGCAAACGGAGAATTTAGAAGAGAATTTAGAAACTCCGTATACATACTATTCGTGCAGCTGCATTGTGGATTGTAATCTATCCAGCTGAAACTTTGGCAGGCCAACATAAATGCTATTAATGCTTGCGCGCTAAGGAAGCATTAACAGCAAGCTAACATCAGTTTTTTTGACACTTTTGTATTAATAATTTTATTCAATAACGTAAAAAATAAGCATATTTTGATCAAATTATACATGTAAAAGTGAAGTAGTTTGTAATTAGTAAAACACAAATGTCAAATTCATAAAAGATTTCAAGTTTTTGCTGTAAACTCTAAGAGATTGAACATAATCTGTGCCTGCAGTATTATCTCGACAAATTTGTCTCGTAAAAAAAAATTCCATGCATTTCAATATTATCGCAGAAAACAAACATATTGCACATGTCATTTATTGGTTATAAGGGAAATCGTATGTCGGCGTTTTGGGTTTTATTAGTGTTTTTGTTATTATATATTTTTTTAAATTGAGAAGCAGGTGAGTTTAAAAAAAATAATTAATATCAATTATTAAAGTTTCTTAATGGACGCTTCTGTAGATTCATATTTGCAATTTTAAATACATATGAAAAATTTATTTATTAAACAGTTTTGAAATGAATAAACAACAATTTTAAATATGAATTAGAAAGATATACATATAAAATCAATTTTATCGAAAAATATTGTTGTTGCGTCATCGGGGAAGGTGCATTATCCAACTATGCTACAGCGACGATATTTTTAGCGACAAATTTTCGGTCCTATATGTTACCTTTTTGATATTAATACATTTAATCGTTCCATTATTTGAAAGAGCCATCTACATTATTTTTACGAAATCCCAAATGCCTTTGAGTAATCTGATAGCAGACGCCAGAATTCAATCAATTAATTTTTATTAAATTTTGGACACATTGATACAACTTTGTTATTAGGAGAACGCATTCTTATTGTGAATTTGTTCAAATTGATAAAAAAATACGATAAAACACTGTTTAAACTACTATTCTTATTATTTATATAATATTAATTACGAGTCATTTTATTTTTATATTTATACACCAAACCGACACTTATGCCAATAATCAAACTCGGCTAATATTATTACCATTGTTTGTCGTTATGTGAAACAGGCGTGACAGTACAGAGTGCCCGGGGAAGGTATCACGCACATTTAAAAAAAATGGCATTAATGCCCCAAGTTACGCGGTCCATTGAGCTGCCTTTGCCGAGCGCGGCCCGCCTCACCTCTGCTATCGGCCCCGAGATCTCTTCACATTGACAACTCAATTCGCCGGTGTGTCGTTTCGTCTTTCTCTCTGCTGATTCAGGTAAGTACCCACTCGGCGTGGTTCGACTACGACGATGGGCGCCCGCAATACCAGGTATTACACGAGTCGTGCGCACTAGGGATTAGGAATTCCTAAATTATTTATTTCAAACTTCAATATTTCATTAAATATCCTAACTATGTATGTAACTAAACTAGAGGCAGCTGTCAAATAGTTAATTTAAAAAATACAAGTGAATATTATGTTACAGGCCGATGTTGTTTGTGAATAACTAAGACATAAAACAAAACTTTCAAATTTAATTTTTATTTATCGATTATATGATTTATTACAATAATTTAAATATAGAATATGACATTGGTCGCCTCTGGCAGCGACACTTTTACACAGCGTACTCTTTTAACTATATTTTTCATAACATTTCCCGCACAGTTTGCGAGTTATGTTGTCGTGCAGCATCGGAATTCCCACTTTTTGACATTATGTGGCCGAGAAAAATTTCTCGCAAAATTTCAAGCGTAGCTCGGGCTGTGTATGAGGTGGCACCGTTCTATTGAAATCACACGTGTATCAGACCAAATTGACCCAATTCGGCTGCTAATAAGAGGCGTTAGATGCACCATAATAAATTGTATCAACTACTCTCTGCGACTACCAAATGCGAACTGACAAATGTCTACAAAACCAAAATGGCGGCCAAAGAAAATTAGCCTGGAACATAATATTCACCATGTAGATGAATGGTGTAAAAACTTATCCACCAGTCACTTCATAATGTAGGTCAAGGGTTGCTCCGAACGCCTTCGACCCGTTTCTATTAGCCATCTGACTATCGATCCTAATGTAACAAAATTCGATAATGAGACAAATGGAGTAATGTCTCCGGTTCAAATTTGATATTTTTTTGCCGAACATTGAGATCATTATCTTCAGCCGTTATTGATCCACTTATGGATGAAGGCGACACTTTTTGCCATGTCACTACCACTGCTCCGATTATTTCATCCATCCATTGGGATTTTGAGCGTCCTCTAGGTCATTTTTGTCTCGTGAACACCAATGATGAATATTTTTAGTCATTATTTTATTTTAGCCTATTTTATAGTTCGTTTCTTTCTGAATGAATTGCTTCTAACCCCATATTGGTAGAATAAATAGAAGCTGAGATATTTCAGTCTCCGCAAAGCCTATACATTGCAAAATATGCTACGCCCCGTTACAACAAATATGGTCGCCACGTAAAAACCATAAACAATAAAATTGCACAAAAATACATATGAAAAGCTCTAAAGCAATTGCCTCAAAAGTTTTTAAAAGTTGTAATTATTAAGGTACAATCGTTGTAAAGTAAGGTAAGTATTAATAATAATAATGGATAATTTGTATAGCGCCATTTTCGTAAAAACTTTCACCTCAAGGGCGTTTTATGTAAATCAAGTTATAAAAAGTTATGTAAAAAAGTACAATCAGAAGTTATAAAATGTTATTGTAAAGAAAGTTGTAAAAATATTTTTGTCTGTAATATAATAGAGACAAAAATGTGTAGGTAGTTAGGTTAGCACAAATGACAAATTAGTTTAATTTTTTTTCTACCCACATCAAGCGACCACTTTGTAATTTTTAGTTTAAAATCGTCAATCACTTTAGACCCTTTAAGGTCTAGTGGCAATTTGTTAAAAATACGCGGTGCACAAAATAAGAAAGTTCAATGACCGAATTTGAAATACAATTCTAAAAAATCAGCATTGTATACTTATGTGACAATTTGACACCGCAGTCTATTAGGAATGTATCGAAGATGGCAGAGAACTAGCTAGAGATCAAATGAGGTGCCTGGTATCGATTCCGGTATCGGTAAAGGTGAAAATAAAATTCATACAAGGTAAAAAAAAAAACATATTTTTTAATTCATAATAACACGCTGAATATACTCTCTGTTGAAATACTTTTTCTTGCAAGCGGAAATAAAGTATCATAAAATATTCTCATCCATCCGACATTCGAAGTCCTATAATTGTGTTCGCTAAATTTGTTGTTGGAATATAAAAAAATGTGACGTGCGTACGTATTCCGTGGCGCGAGCTTCTGTTTACGGCGTCGTGATAACACGTTTTATTATTTCCTTTGAGTCGCGAGACACGAACAAAGCTCACAGCACAATAAACACAAATATCGATGAATTCCAGTTTCTGATTACACAAATATGATCTCGAATGGCGCGGATAACATGTCCGCGTAGACGTCTCAATAGCGATACTGTTTGCGATAATTCTATAACTCGGAGTTGACTAAAAAATTGATCATCCAACAATGGACGCCCCAATATAGGATTAAATATTGTGAATGCGCCATTACATCTATTCTCTTGTAAGGGTGGAAACCAAATGGGAGAAAAAAAGGCATCAAATTGCACAGGTGAGTACGAGTATACCCGTCTTACGTAAATTTCTCATGACTTGACGTGGGGAGACCATGAGGTCTAGATCTAGGTCTGAATTTATCTTTCTTCTATTCTCCTGGATCGTCCTACAATGTTCTTCCTTCTGGCACTGATGAGAAATTCTGTTTAGGAAGTCTTTCGTTTCTTTTACCATGCGGAAGATATGTCGAAACCATCTTAACTGAGATTTTTCTATTTCCAGCGACAGCGGGTTCATCCCAAGATCATCTCTTATGATATCGTTCCTGATATTCAACATTTACAATAATGGATGTGAGGATTGCATTCACAGAACTTATGGGGTGATGATTCATAAATCGATTCGCGCGGAATTCTGTACCGTATTTTATCTCGTCTCGAGTTGAATTATATATTATGTTTAGGAGAACACATTCTCCTAAATAATAAAGTTGTATCAATGTGTCCAAAATTTAATAAAAATGAATTGATAATTCTGGCGTCTGCTATCAGTTTACTCAAAGATATTTGAGATTCTGTAAAAATAAGGTAGATGGCTCTTTCAAATAATGGAACGATTAAATGTATTAATATCAAAAAAGATAAAAAAATATTGTCGCTGTAGCATAGTTGGATAATGCACTTTCCCCGGTTAGGAAAGAGATCCAGGTTCGAATCCCGGTGGCGCAACAACAATATTTTTCGATAAAATTGATTTTATATGTATATCTTTCTAATTAATATATTTAATTCATATTTCATATATTATATATTTTTATTTATTATCTTTGTTTTATTAACCACTAAATTGAGTTTAAATACATCTACCGCTTTCGAAAAATTTCGAAAAAGTTAGTTATGACATCCTGAAGAAGAAAATGGTATTTTTCGAAACCGGTAGATGTATTTAAACTCAATTTAGTGGTTAATAAAACAAAGATAATAAATAAAAATATGAATTTTAACCACAAAGTTAATATTGCTAATTTTAAAAGTATATATATTATGTATATTTTTTATACACAGAACATTACACTTTGTTTAGTACTATACCGAAAATGCGCTGTCTGCTCTAATATAGTAAAATACTAGCGTATCAGCAGGGTACCCAAATATATGTCTTACTTTGCTACAATTATAACAATAATATAACTCTCAGTACTATGACTCAAATAAATAATTTCTACATATGTGCGTGGGACAGGTACATATTTTTTCGAGTAAAACAAGATTGTTCCATTAGGATGCTCGAGTCATATTCACCGCATAGTATATAAGCAGGTAATCCGTGGGTGTAATGTTTTGATAGCAAAATATCACATTGTCAAAGGACCGAGACTACCTGCTCTCCCGCTCTGGGCTAAAGATCCCTTTCCTCCTAGGCAGAGAAGTCTTCAAAGGACATTGAAGGACCCGTAAAAAATGATACATTATGCTGTTTAATCCCAATGACCCTGAGATCGGATACCTCGGGGCTATTCATAATTTTTACTACAAAATGTAGGAAATATATCAAGAAGGTTAGCAATAAAGCTATTTATGGTTCTGAGAAATTTGGCGATGGTCGATTGTGTCGGTCCGCGGGCTGGACTCTTTTTTTTTGAGTAAAACAGTTTTTGTATTCTTTATCATTATTCTTAGCTAATGTAGAATCCTGAAATGTTAGACATGAGAGAAGTATAGAAATCTTGTTTAAAATTTTGCCGCAAAAAACCTGTCAAGAATTTAACTAACTAACTTACCGTCACGCCGTTTCTTAGCAGGAGTACACGGAGAGAATGAAGCGCGACGCTCTTCTGTGTGATACACGACTCTCGCTATAATCTCACGCAATCTCGTCGGTTGCTGGGGCTCCTAACAGGACCACGTTCCGACTACCAGGTCATGCCGAATTTTTGTTGCCAACAAAACTCGCGTCAAATATCGTTTTTATTATTCTCTCCTCATTCATTCCTTCTACATGAATCCTCTATTAATTCTATTCACAATGCAAAGATGTTACATAGAAATTTAAATAATTACTTACATATATAATAGATATTACAATTCTCAAATTTCTGACAAAATAAATGGATTTGTTTGTTTTAAAATATACCATTAGTACAAAAAAAGTCACATGTATAAAATACGTACAATTCAAAGGAAATTGCTAATTGATTCTAATACTGTGTATCAGTTTGCTTTCAAAAATTCCGTGCGCGTAAAAAATCACGCATTACCTTTTGCAGCTCTGGGTGAAGTTTTGTGCACGGTGGAATCACTTTAACCTAAATTTTGGCAAAGTCCACTAGACATGAGGAAAAATTGATGGTCCTAGAAAGTCATATCACGCCAAACTCGCCAACACAATGGTCTGATTCAGATCCTGCTCCTTGTCTGAAGAAGAAGAAGAAGAATAATAATGAGCAAATCTAAGATCAAAATTATTGCTTCAAATATTACATTGTATTGTGTTTATAAAGAACCTTTTTTTTGCATTTCTCTCGTAGCGTTATATCGAGCAAAAAAAAATCTGAAGCATCTTTTGATGTTCAATAATGTTTAGAAGTATATCCAGGGAAGTCAAGCTGGAGCAATAACATCGCGCGCTCGTCTGTCAAAACATCCCATAAAATGTTGGAACATGTGCAGCTAATTGCTTAATAAACTGGAACCCTGCAAAGAAAATAAATATTCATCAAACATCGTAAAAATACAATTAAACTTCTGAGGCCTCTTCGCCGCTGGAGCACCGCGTTAAACAACAGATTTCAAATTATTAAAATATCACATTCCTGTGTTTTATGTGATTTGGAGATGTACATGCATAATAAATACCTACACAGACGCAAGAAGCAGTGTTACGAAAACTATTTTTCATTTAGAAAGAACAATTGCATTAATGTGAGCTTAAATTTTCACGTATACCATTTTTTTGCGATATATACACACACACATATATATATACAAATTTATGTACACAGAAAAAATGGTTTATTGGAACATATAACTGAAAAATAAAGCTTTGAGAATAATACTCAGAAAAAATAGATATTCTCGGATCAGTGCAATGCGGAAAGATCTTAATATGATGACTTTTTAGCAGAACAAATATTTCAATGCTATGGTAATTATTTTTTAAATCTTCACTAAAAAAACGTCGGCAGAATTTATAAGAAAAATTGATGCAAATCAACATCATGCAAGAGGAAAAGATAGACTGAGACTGCCGTTTAGGAAGACGGCTAAATCTCAGAAATCGGTGATGTACAGTGCGATGAAGATTTACAATGAAATGCCAGATATGAGAAAGGAGGAGACTTGGACTTTTGATCTTGTTTATATTAAAGCATATATATATTTACGTATGTCTGCACTATATCAAGTACGAATAAAAATAATGCTTTTAGGAATATTTATTTTGAATACATGGCTTTTATAGTTAAATATGTAGTTATGTATTTATAACAATGGAATAACCAATAAATGCATTCGATTAAGATATATAAAAAATATGGTTAAAAGAGCACGCATTTGTGCCAATATTATATTCTATACATAATTGTAATAAACAAAATAATCGATATATAAAAATCTAATTAAAGAATTGTGTTTTATTTCCTAGTTATTAAAAAACAACATTGTCCTGGAACATAATATTCATCCTGTATTACAAAACAATGTGGAGGACTCGGATAATTTGCAGCTACGACGGTTAATGAATCACAAGCTGTAACGGAAAGATAATAATAGGAGAATCAGGTAAAAAATCTTCGTGAATGGTCCTCTATTAGAATGTCGGCGTTTTTTGTGTTGCCATTTGCCTATTATAAGTATTTATCAGATCAATATTAAACCGGAAAGGAAGTATTGTGGAATGATATTCACGGCGGTCACTTCGTACCGTTCTGTGATGCCTATCTTAGAGCCAGAAAATTTCCTCGTTTTTAAGTACCTAATATAATATGAATGGTCTCGTCTTTATATATATATATTTTAATCGTAGTTTGAATACGCATAGCTCAATTGGTTAATTTATAAAATACTGAAACGTCTAGAGTGCGACACCTTTTCCCATCCAGCAAGTGGGCAAGAGCTAGACGATTATGGAATTAAATAGTTAAATATGTATAGGTACTTAACTCAATAACCAACGTTATTGAAATATGTTCATTTGAAAAAAAAAGTTATATTATCAATATCATATTCGATTTCTGACGTGTCTATTTGGTCTAACGATAAAACACACGTTAAATGATCAAGGGTTCGAGTCTTGTGCCGGGAGAGTACCAAAGTGGTGCCATTTTTACCGCATAACATACGCATCTCAGTTATCTAATTTATTTTTTTATGTTCATTAACTTTTGATGGTACTGATGATACTGATGATACTGATGATATTGATGATACTGATGATACTGATGATACTGATGATACTGATGATACTGATGATACTGATGATACTGATGGTACTGATGGTACTGATGGTACTGATGGTACTGATGGTACTGATGGTACTGATGGTACTGATGGTACTGATGGTACTGATGGTACTGATGGTACTGATGGTACTGATGGTACTGATGATACTGATGGTACTGATGGTACTGATGTACTGGTGGTAATGATGGTACTGATGGTACTGATGATACTGATGGTACTGATGATACTGATGATACTGATGATACTGATGATACTGATGATACTGATGATACTGATGATACTGATGATACTGATGATACTGATGGTACTGATGATACTGATGATACTGATGATACTGATGATACTGATGATACTGATGATACTGATGATACTGATGATATTGATGATACTGATGATACTGAAGATACAGATGATACTGATGATACTGATGGATAGATAGAGTTACAAATTAAGATATTATAATATAATAATAACAGAATAAAGAAAAATAAGGATTTAAAACAATAAAAATTCGAAAACTTTAATATCTAGGATATGTGATGAGACATCCAGCGAATGAGATCTTGCACCGTATAATCGGTGGCATAACTACAAAAATTAGGCCCCAATACAAAAAAAGGCAATGGACACCAAAGCAAAATGGAAGGGCCCCTGAATCTGTATTATATTGTATAAGTTATACAAATATTATTGTTATTAGGCGTTTTATCCAGTAAAAAATAAGAACAAAATAGGTCACTTCACATCATGGAAAAATAAAGGTATGCTTTAAGCATTTATTTAAAGGAAAACGCGACAGAAAAAAATTCTTTGCACCTCTTAGCGAGTTACTTACTCTATACATTGTCTTGCATTTTCGTAATACAAGTGAGAAATAATTTTTTAAATGTTATAACTTCATTTCTTGATGGTGTATTTTAAAAATTATTACCATTAACAATAAGCGCTGTAAAAAGTAACGATTCTCGCAAATGTCAATACCAAAATTATTATAGGCCCCGTGGGCCCCGATGCATCGCATTGGCTGCATTGGCGTAGTTACGCCACTGCAAGAATATCAGAAGGTGTCCGGTGTCCGTCACTCTCAGAGACTCTCGTAAAAAAGATACACATCCGAATACATATTTGTAATTTGGGTGCACAATGGCATGCGACCATTTAGTGGAGTGACTAAGTTTTTGGGTGTGTGTAAATTTTAAATTGACTCAAAATGTAAATGTCCCAATAAAACGATAAAAGTGGCTCGGGCGGGTGTTGCCATTTTGCACGCTCACCCTTCCAGGAAATATAAACCTACTTTGTTGAGAATATAATTTCATTCGCAGAAGGAACACCCATCATTTTTGATTTGTCTTTTGCGCCAGTATAATTTGGATTACTCTATTTTCGGGTAATTAAAAATTTGTGTGCAGACAAAACTAGTTAAACTTCTGACATCGGTTGCACCTAAGAATGCGACTCCAATAGCCTGTAAAAATGATAGTTTTTTTTTCATCTATTAGTTCAAATTATGTAGTTATATTCTGTTACATGAATGTCCTTTCAATGGAACAATGTCTTCGAGTCTTAGTGTATATTTTACTGTATATAAAATATATTTTTTGGTCCAATTTCCGGTAAAAATACAAATTATTTTCCCACGCATATAAAACCCACGTTGTATCCCAATATAATATCGACAAAATTATCTAACTCATAAACTAAAATTAGTGGTATGTTAGAAAAAAAATGAGAAATGTGTCAGCGAGTTTTCACAATAGGTACTTAATTTAAAAAAAAATTAAGTCATATACCAGGGCGGTTTTGAAAGTATATTTTATTCTAAATAGTTGGTGAACTCATGAGTTCTTAATAATCAAACCAGCAGTGTTGAGAAAAGAAACAACTGATAAGAAAGGTCGAAGTCTAGTTTTGGAGAGTCAGACTAGTACTGCCTCAACACGACGCTTCCACGGATGAAATGGCTGAATTATACCTGGTTATGATATTTTATCCAGTTGATCAACCCTGGAAGGGAAGCGAAGGGCGGAAGTCGCGTGCCGCCATGAGGATCATTAGGAAAAACAATTCCACACATTTTAGTCGTGTTTTTTGCCACACTCGAGAACCATTAATTATTTATTAATTTTGAGTGCGTGGAGGGGTTGCAATTCTGGGCCTTGCGGAATGGGGGATGTTTAAAAATAAAATCATTTTAAGAAAAGTGTCTCATTGTTTAAAAACGCATATTATGCTATTTACATTGTGTACATGCCGATTAGTTATCCACAGGGTTGGACCTAGCAAATGTAGAGCCCGATTGGAGCATGTAGTGAGAGCATCACAGAGAAGAGAAGAGAGAAACGATCGCGACTGCACCGTGTGAGAGAAATACAAATAAGAAATAATATATTTTATTTTATTTGGAAAACATACAGTTAATTAATAAAAACAAAAATCATAATGAAAGTACAACAATAATTTAACCAGTTACATATTATGTAGGAGAAAAACTATCTAAATAGTTCTCCGTGAATACCGATAAGGAAGATATACATTCACTGCAAAATCAAAAGTGTACTAAAGATGGGTAGTTGCCAGGAACGAATAAGCCCGGCGGGGTACAGAGAGAAATCTCGATCAATGGCTTCAATATATATATTTAATTAAAAAATATAATATTAAAATTCAAAAAGTCAAAAAAAGGATTCAATCTAAGCACTAAATTTTATTGTATTTATAATTTTGTAGACTTTTATAAAAAATGTTTTTTTAAAATCAGGTTATTAAAAATTTAAATTAAAATAATATTATTTTCAAATGATTTAAAAGGTTGCGATTGGGTCGGTTGCCTCGAAAAAGTATTGAATCGGTTTTAGGTCGCCAATCCACCGCAAGTCATTTGTATCGATCCACATCAGGCGCGCGTCCCGATCGGTAGCGATTGGAGCGTGTGACGCGCTATCATCTTAGTGTCATATATTGATAGTGAATGGAGTTTTAATAATCAAATTTCATTATTTTTTTCGTCTGATTGAATAAGAATATTTTATTTATTTGTTATCGCCCTTATGGGCTTTTACAAAGTTGGTTTGGTATAAAAAGAAAACAAAATATGAGCAGCTATACAAGTAGCACATACATATTGATAGAATACATATATAAATAGAATTTGTTAAAATATACATTTATAGCTTTAAAAAAAAAATTAAAAGTAAGCAAAACAAACAATAAAAATTTAGGTTTGACACAGAATGGCTGAGCAAAGCAAAGCGGAAAGAACAACGTATGAAAGATTTACTATGCTACTAAAATCATCAGAAATATAGCTTTATTAAGTTCATGACAATGGCATTTATTCACCATACCTATGTACCTATGTAAAAGTAAGTAACCAGTATTAATAAAAAAAGTCGATACATTTTTAATTATTAAAATTATTAAAACTATGGTACCGACCAATACCACAAAACTTGACAGCTGATAATTTTGCTGCCTCAAATCCATCTCGCTATATAATAATATTAATATGTAGAGAACGTTTTGTGGTGTCATTAATTAGTGATAAATATTGACATGTTAATATTTAATTGGCTGAAATATTTTCCATCTGTAGATGATATATGTATATTAATTGTGGTGTGGACAGGTGGAGTCGCTAATTTATTGTGTTTTAAAATTATTACATATTAAAATGGCATCGTGTAATAACTCAAATGACGGAGATGAGAGATGTTTTGATAATAAACATCAAAACCATCTCCCAAATTTCTCCATATAACACAAGATTTCAATTTTATTCCATTATTATTACCTCGTAGTAATAAATTAGCAATAAATACATTGTATATGGTAGGCTTTATTCATTTTGCATAGCGCCCAATTTTTGTAGTTACGCTACTGATGACGGCCAACATGTCCTTTATCAGTGCGAGGTTTCCAATCCATGATCTTCTTTCCTCACTGCCCATCATCTCATCGACAAATCGACCCCTCAGAATAACAAGGTTCCAACTAACATTTTGGGCTAATTTGAGTTATTGCGTGAAAAGGGTTACAAATGCATTATTCTGTATTTCTTCAATACACACCAACTCTATTTAACGGATATTAAAGGAAATAGTAAGAACTGAAAGTTCCAACCGCATCGGTTATTTATTTCAATTTGTTGCCGTAAATACTTCGATAGCTAGTTCTGGGTTTTTTATTGGTAATGATGAATACAGTAATTCAATCTATGTAAATTCAAATTACACAAACCTTTGTGAACCTGTGCTGGTTGACGCCAATGTCGCTCTCCTTGTAGTCTGATAGTCCTTAAATCTGCTGGTCAGCCACCGAAAACCTTCTTACAGCCGATAATCTAAAAATATATAATACAAAATGTTTCTTTCCAGAAGCAGCTTCGCTTTTGTTTTCTGTTTTTAAATCCACACAAAAAGAACACACATATTCAAAATTTATATCAGGCCTACCTGTCGAAGTATAAAAGGGCGTAAACATAATTTATGGATCATTATTGTTCATTTACAATGTTTTTTTTTATTTCCCTCATCTCACAGTGGTCCATTGATAATACTGAAAATAAGTTAAGACATTAAAACTGATCATATTCAAAACAAAATATACATGAATATATGTTGAAGTTCAATCGACACTTTTGAGTTCATTATTTCAAAACAGTGTCATTATCAGATGGAACCTCGTTATTCTGAGGGGTCGAAATATGTACAGTCCATTTGCCACATTGTCTTAATTATTTTGTCCTCTATATATTGTCTCTATAATACAATTGATTATTTTAGTAAACAGGTATACTGGTGTAAAGTATGAGTAGCGTGGTGTACAAATATGTGTAAACAATCAGACTGAGAACGGTACCTACTACACATATAATGTGTGTGTTCTTAGAACGCATTCTGCTTACACAAATGTTTATTTAAATATTTTAAATCAACAGATTATTTGACACTTCGGTTTTCCCAACGATCATATTTTTCTGCGTAAGGTTTGCGGTCGAAAGAATATGCGCGACGAATAACAATGGATGTAATGAATCAAAATTGGCACCCATATTCGGCACAACAAAATATATCGTGAATTATTTTACACATAAATGAAATTATTTCGTACCTTGAGTGTGTGAAAATTAAAATACACATGAAATAATGTTTTTTTTTTTATGAAAAAATATCTGATAAATAGTTGAAATGTCAGAACATTGTTGTGTCATATTTAAAATAAATTTATTTGAAATACACAGAATAAATCAATTTATCGAAATAATATGTGGTGTTATATTATTATAAGTTTCCGACAAATTTGGGACTGTTGTTTAATTTGTATCCCGGTGGTGATGAAATATTTTTTCTATAGATAATTTTTTTTTGTATACCTTTCAAATTGATTAATTTAATCTATAATATTATTAAAATATGAATTAAATATATTAATTATAAAGATATACATATAAAATCAATTTTATCGAAAAATATTGTTGTTGCGCTACCGGGATTCGAACCTGGATCTCTTCCCTAACCGGGGGAGGTGCTTTATGTCTGTCAAATGATGGAACGATTAAATGTATTGATTTCAAAAAAAAGGTAACATATAGGGTCGAAAAATTGTCGCTAAAAATAATGCCGCTGTAGCTTAGTTGGATAAAGCACCTCCCCCGGTTAGGGAAGAGATCCAGGTTCGAATCCCGGTAGCGCAACAACAATATTTTTGGATAAAATTGATTTTATATGTATATCTTTATAATTAATATATTTAATTCATATTTAAAATATCACAGACCTATGTTCTGAATAATTACAACTTCACAATAAGAATGTGTTCTCCTAAAAAAAAAAAAATATAATATTATTGAATGAAAAAAAATATTTACATTTCAAATAATATTTTGAAACGTTCTTGATTAACACGACCTCGGAAAATCTGGCGTGCACCGAATTACTAAACATTTTGGGAAATAAATACTTATATTCTGAAAAAATCTTATAAAATTCTAGCTGTTATCACACAGATTAGCCTAATCCGCGGCTAGAGTTTTTAATTCGATTCGTATAACAATCTATATTATTTCCCTAATGAAGCTTTGTTATGTTAGTAGCATTTTTACGTCTACCAATTTGCTGCTGTTTTAAAGCAATTTTTTCATGTTCTTTTTTTCCAATGGATGTGTTTTTCATATACTTTTTTCCATTACATTGACTGAAAACTTCGTGCTTTTACTAATTCTACCTAGTTAGCATCGCCGATAGCAGCATAAGCTATGTTTATGCCTATTGCACGCCACTAGGTGTAGTCGTGTCGGTGCTTCAAAGAACTTTTAATCCGAAATCTTCATTGAATCTACAATAGTTGAGTCAAGTCACTTTGTGCACTTTTAGGCAAAACAATTCAATTCGTTAAAATAAAAGCCAAAAAAAATGTATCGCCTGCGCCGACAAAGGCTGCGAAGGCGATCGATCCGCGTAGATTAAAATGGAATGTTTGTATCACGAGCTTCCACGCACGCGTTTCCAGTTACGCGGCACTTAGTCAGCGCGCGCGCGTTGTTTGGTCAGGGTCGCGTGCGAGGGTGGGACGCGATGGGGACATTTTTACTCGCAGTATTAAGAAAATCGCGACCTGGTAAAAAGGGTCCTTCGTAAGGTGGCAGCGGGCGGAGCGCGAGGGTGGCAAAGTGGAAACTTTCTTCGCGTCCGGGGTGGTTGGAGCGTCCAACGTGAGTTTTGACACGTTTCAATGGAAATTGTTAATTATTTATGTATTTCTTAAATACGTATAATATATATATATATTGTAATTAAAAATACAGTTTATTACAAATTGGCAAACAAATCACATTTCATTGTGTTCCCGTAATTAATTTCTATTGATTTGTTGAATATGTCCATTCAAATTACGGAAATAAAAAAATACTACCCTTCACGTAACTGGGCTGCAAATCGTCGGTTCTTCTATGATGCTCCAAACTCTGCTGGCAGTCTCAGATCGTCTGAAACTCGTCTGGTCAGCCTCCGAAACTTTAACACAACCGACAAACTGAAAAATATGTTTTATATATCGTCACTACAAATAAAACCGTGTTCGACGCCATCTCTGAACAGAAGAAGTTTCACATTTGTTTTTTGTTTTTAATCAACACAAATGGAATGCACGTAGTTGTACTTTAAATACCAAGTCTACCCATCGAAGTACAAATCGCCTGAACAAAATACAATTACATACAAAATGAAAGCACATACAAAGCAAAGTAAAAGTGAAAATATATAAAATCAGAGAAAAAAAACAAATGTGGAATTCAATATGTATAAATAAAATGAATGGACATACAAGGTAAAGCAAAAGTGTTCGTGAATGTTTTTTCTTCTATAGCAGCGAAATGCGACAACGTACACAAGAACTCGGATCATCGTCAGCTGATTCAGTGGCGTAACTACAAAAATTAGGCCCCAATGCAGAATGGGAAAAGGGCCCTCTAAATAAGTATGGTATATTTTATAGTACGCGTAGTTTATCCATTAAATAGTAAGAACAAAATAAGGTTTTGTCTCGTGTGTGACAAAACAAAGGTGTTTTTAGGCATTTGAATGAACATGCAATTTAAAAAAAAATTGCGTCGCCAATTTTCGCTTTACAGCAATGGTCTGGCATTTAATCCTACATAATAGCGAGGTACTGCTTATACTTTGATAATATTGTCGAATGTTTTTGCGGAAAACGTTTTTTAAAATTTAATATTTAATTTGTGGTGGATTTTAGACATTATCAGTCTATATTGACACTGGGAAAAGTATCGACACTAGCAGAAATTCGACGTCAAGTGGATTGCGCCGCGTTGGCATAGTTACGCCACTGAACAGATTGTCGAGTATATCTCCACTGCTGGATACAGGCCTCTCTCTCCCAAGGATTGCCATTTCTATGTGTCTTCAACCCTTCTCGTACATCTGTTGCCTCGCATTGTTCCGATGTTCCATCGACCTTGAGCACGACTACAGTGGCGTAACTACGCCAATGCAGCCAATGCGGTTCATTGGGGCCCGCGTTGTATACATCAATATTTTAAGCATAAATACTTTTTTTAATCCACCATATCAAGAAATGACATTACGATAAATTAAAAAACATTTTCCGATACGTTATACAATAGTAGTATATCGGGATAGGGACCAGACCATCGACGCAAAGAGAAATCGCTGTAAAGCGAAGCAACAAAAAAAAAATTATTTTGAAATTGTGAGTGTCATGCCATTAAAATTTATATATATTTTTTCATGTAAGTGTGAATATTATAGAAGTCAAGAAATGAATTTGGAAACTATTAATACGGAAATTAAAACAAATACTTTGTTCCTTAGAACGAATTATTTGTGCAAGAAAATAATACAAAATTAGCAAGGTTAGGTTAGTTAGGTTAGGTTGGGTATTTTTTTATTGAACAGAGATATATTTATTCAATGTTTATTTTTTATTATTGTAATACACAAATAATTCGTTCTAAGGAACAAAGTATTTATTTGAATGCGCTGTTAAATCAACGCAATGAATTTTCCTATTTAACCTTGTAACTGCCAACTCTATTTGAAATGGAAGACACCGCTAAAGCTGAGACCTGTCGACCACAGATGGAAAAATGTTTTAAAAATATGTTTTTAATCCCTGCAACTTTGTAACGTCCAAAAGTGCGTGTTAACACGCTTATAGCTTGGCATGACATACAAAGTTTAGCGTGTTAACACGTGCGCGGCATTTAAAAAGGTTAAGCATTCCATTCCAATAACTCCGTTGCCGTCCTCCCGATTCAATTCGGTTTTAGGAATCATTTTACCGTGTGACATAAATAAACAATATTTTATCATTGTTCACTTTGCTCGTTTCGAGGTTGGCTCACAATGCTCCAGTAGTCAGGAGTACCTACACGGGGGGTGCTTCGCCCCGACACTTCAGGACGGGGCGGCGTCTTTCTAGATCGATATCAGCCCCCCTGAATGGGGCCCAGTTAGGGGATAAAGGATCCCGGAGGCTGTGAGGATCGCCGACGAAATGGATACCTAAATAAAGTGGCCCGGGATTCTTCAATTAGATGATGAATGAGCATCTTCCTATCTACATCAGTTATACTCAGGTTCAAGTATGTAGGTACGTACGTTACTAATGGGTAGGCAATCTGGTTTTTAGTTTGAGGATAGTGAGCAATGAGGTGTTACAGTATGATATAAATATAACTTATTATTAGAGTTTGAATTTTTATGTAGGAAAAAAACATATAAAAAAAATATTTCTTTACATTAAAGTATGAGAAGTAGGTGGATATTTGGGAAACTACAACAATCGACAAGCATGCATGAAAACATATACGAGTTAGTAGTACCTAGTAGTCCAGTTTTTTGGGCTATTCTGCAGTGTGTATCCTAGCTCTGGTCGACGTTTCGATAGGGTTCATCATCGGGAATTCGCTGATGGGATGATGAATGGGTATCGAAACATGGCCCAGAAAGGTCGAGTACACACGGCAGAAAAGCTCAGAATATTTAGAATTTGAGAAACATTCAAACTGATCGAATAGTGTGGTGATAACAAAACGGATTTATTAAGAAATTTTCATTATTCAGTCTCTTTCACTAAATTATTATTAAAGAACTTCATACCAAATATTTACATCCATTAACATGGGTAGCTTATTATTCAGTAAAAAAAAAAAACACTAAGAATATTAGATTTCTTATATGAAAATCAAAACTTGAGAGCGCCTCCCGTTTTCACGTTCACAAAGCTCGCCGAGCGGGAGAAGGGGAGAAATCCAGGGGAACTACCCTTCCCAGAGCTTTTACTGGCCCCTCCCCTCGGCCGGCCGACCAATCCGGTGGCTCCGTGCCCCTCCACCGGCAGCCGTCGGCGCGCACCGCCCACTCTCGGATCAGAGGGGGCGAGGATGCAGCAAAAAAATTCAGTATCTCGCTGGCGTTCAGAGAGTGCGGTGCGTCGCTGGTTTCGGTGCGGTTTTACTCTAGTAAATTCGACACGAAAGTGAAATATATATTTTTTTTAATAAACAAGTACATTACAGTGACATTAGTTCAATTCATAAACATTATCAATCTGTGTTACTAATAATTCAATATACTAACATTTGTCAACTACAATAAAATGAATTGAGAATTTTTCAAAATTTCTTGTTCCGATTGTGCTGTGAATATAATCGTAGTTTGAATTCTGTCGCCGGGGGTGCTTTGGTTTTTCACCCCGGGGGATAAACAAATCAGTAAAAATACCTCAAGTAAGTGAAGAATCCGCGATGCACTCCATGTCCGATGCCGCAGCCCTCGCGGGGATGCTGCCCTTCGACTCCATGGGGCTGTACGAGCAGCCCAAGCCCAGGTTCATTTTCAAGATGCCCAGAGTGGTTCCGGATCAGAAGGCCAAGTTCGAGTCGGACGATCTGTTCAAGAGGCTCAGCAGAGAGAGCGAGGTGGGTTTTATATTTTTTGTTGTCATTTTCGAATACCTATCTGCCTTATAAACGATGCAAATTTATGTGTAATTTTTTTAATAAAAAGAAAAGGAAAATAAATCTTTTGTTATTTGAATTGCCGACGCAATCTAAATGACAGTAATAATACAATGTTTAAAAATAATGTTGCAAGTAGATAGATGGATACTTAATTACTATTTTTTAACGTTTAATGTTGTTTTGGAGGCTCTCACAAAACGATAAAAATAGCGCGTTTCTAAAAACAAGATATACAATTTTGGAACATATTTTAGAAGATTCGCTCGTGAACTATAATGATGCAAGAAAAAAAACTATGCAGGGGTGGTATGATACATGTGTCTGAGACATGTAAGGTAGATTATTTTTTTTCATACAGACCGAAGAATCTAGTGTGTGCAGAATATTCTGAGGCATTCTGCCGCGCGTATCGGCCAGCGACACTACCAGCCGGTGTCTAACATTGCATGACTCGATGCAACGACGCTGGCCAGCCGTCAGTTCTCACCCGAGACGTCAGAAATGAGGCCAAATAAACGCGGCGGAAAAAACCAAACAAAATCGAAAAAACACGAAAATGTGACAACAATTTTGTGATAGAACTATATCGGTTAAAAAAGACATTACACAAAATTAAAAATGTGATACTAACGTATACATGCATAAAAACGTGTTAAATAAATGAGTTTATAATTTTAAAACTAATCCAAGGTTTAAACTGTAAGAATACAAGTGAAATTTAGAATAAATAAACTTACTGTAGGTAGGTACCATGTGTTCATAATTTTAATTGTTTCAGAAGATTTCTAAACAACAATATGCAGATATCTGAACTTGATAATAAATAACGTAGACATGTCAAATTCAAAGTTATTTAAAAATACGCACAAATTCGTTTGTTTTTGTTTACGTGACAATGTTTCCATGGTTATGATAAAACATGGATGTTTTTATAATTGTATCTAGATCTAGAACTGAAATAATTAGGGTATAAACAATACAACCTACATTTACATGCATATACAATGCTTTAGGGTTAGATACATATTAAAATTATTCGAAAGCATTTTAAAAAAAATCATAAAAACAAATATTTCGATTATCTGAAATGTTTTATAGATTCCAAATTATACAGAGTGTAATAGACCTATTCTCCAATATTTTATTGGTGGATACCTAAATTAATTGCGAGTCGAAAATGTTCAAGAAAGATGTTCTTAAACTCAACCATGTCAGGCATGTAAGCATTTAAAAAAAATCATAATTATGCGATTATTATGATTACTTGAAATATTTTATTTATTTTAAACCTATACAAAAAATTAAAGGTCATCGAATATATATTGTAGATATAATGTAGATGTGGATAAATTTCGCAAACATTTATTTCGAAATACGTAGCCTTAAAACTTAACATGATTTTGTAAAAATTTCCAACACTAATGTTGTTCGTAACAATGCAGAATTCGCACACATTCCTTGAACATTTTCGACTCGTAATTTAGTCCGGTATCCACCCAAAAAATAGTATGGACTAGGTCTGTTACACCCTGTATAATGTCCGTCCGTGTCGCTTAGCAACATGAAAAAAATATACACTGTCATATGGCAACTTGAAACTAACAAAACACGTTAAATTCTCGCGTCAAAAAAATTAAATGCATCAATTAGAAAGATAAACTCAATTTTTTGAAAAAATATTTTAGCTGCCACCGAGAAAATACAACTTCAAAAATAATGTGTTCTCTTTAAAATACATATTTTACTGTTGTATTTTTAAAATAAATTATTACAAATAATTATTGACGAACTGTGTCTTAATATTACTTTATATGACGACAGTTCAAAATCTATTGCAAAATGTCGGCACTTGATAATAATATTCACCGGAAATATCCCATTCCAGCAGGGATCGCTGGAACTGATTCACTATTTACTAGCAATACTACCTGCTAATTGAATATTTATATGGTGTTTGATGCAAGTGGAGGGAGCGTCAAAACGTAACCATTAATAACATCTGCATTTTGTTTCTGACAAATAAGGAAAACGTGCGACAAACAAAATAATACACTTCCAGTTAATAATTTGCTGTTTTCCTTGATTCATTTCGAATAGATCGTATATGAATTTCCTTTGTTTGAGGTATGCCTAATTGTCGTGCGACAGTGGCGTGCACTAGGTTATGCCGCTACTATTGATGGGTTGAGGTTGTATTCATCATTCACTCTATCAGAAGCATGTTCTATCTACTATTATTCTTAATATGTTTTTCAAGTTTTTAATTAAATGAGCTAAAATATATTACCGCGTTTCGAGTATATTGGAATGCGTATAGTCTAGTCCGCTTCATAGACACGCTTGTGGGGTTTTGCAACACGTCTGTTAAAACGAAGACGTGTATTCAGAACACCGCGCCGTGCGAGAGTTACGTTTAGTTTTTTATACGTCTGGGACACATTTTGCGAAAAAACACATGCGCAGCTTTATTTGTCGACTCTAAATTCTTCCGCTAGTTAACATGAAAACTGAATTATTTTCGTGTAGATCTTCATACTTAATACATAATAGATATATCAAATAAATATTTAATTTACATTTATTTCGCAAAGATTATAGTTATGCACATTTTTTTTGATTGTATAGAGTGCACGACCCCGCGTGCACTAGACATGGGATTTGGTTATGCTGGTAATAACAATGTATGAATAAAACGATTATTTGTTATGTAATAGTAGACAGAGAGGATATAACGTCACATTCTTCTTGCCTAGCACACGACTCTTGCTTCGTCCATTTTCCACTTTTGATAGGTTCGTTCACCAATACATGGTCTTTCGCCCTGTTCCAGTTCCATTCAACACTCGTTTCATATATTTTCTCATCCGTTCCATGTGACCAAACTATCTCAGCATTTCTTTATTCATTCTATCGACTAAGCAACAGACAGACCCACGTTTGCTCTTAATTTGTTCAATATTTGTAGTACGATAATGTAATTATCAAATAATATACTACGTAATCTTTTAATCAATGTTACCTATTCGAATATTTTATAAGTAGGTTATTAGATGTGTGTAAATTAATGCAAATACTAGAAAGAAATCCAATTCTGCCATTTGCTTGTCGCTAAGCTGTCCGCCGTGCTGCCCGCTAGTTTTTGCTGCCGGGATTCGAACCTGAATCTTTTCCTATCCGGGGAAATTCATCAACCGATTATGCTACACCAACACATTAAGTTGTTTTTCGAACTTATATGTCGCACTTTCAAATTGATACATCTGTCGTTCCATTATTTGAAAGCCATCTTCTTTATATCGCAGATCTGTGTTCTGAAAAATTGCAACTGCACATTAAGAATGTGTTCTTTATTTGCAATACATATTGTATTGCTTTCTTATCTAATATGATTCTAGTTTTATTTTCTTGTGATGTGATATCAATCCGGACAGCCTCTATTAAATATGATGATTAACAAAACGACATCAGGTGTAAAAAAATGAGGATAATGGTTCATATAATGTGTCCAAGATGTATTAATGAATCTTTGGTTATCGATAAATAATATTAATCACCGATCAATGTGTAAGACTTGTATTGTATGAAAAGCGTCTATTCAAAATTACACAATTTCTTAAATAAGTATTCATTACTTATTTAATTAGAAATTTAAAAAAAAAACAAATGAGTGGGAACAATTATTTAGCACTACACTAATAAAATTTTATTACATTTATTAAAGATTTAATTTGTTCGAAAACGGATTGCTTGGCAATTTACATTTACATAAGTAGATACTGGGTATTTATTCTTTTTGTTTAATTTTTTTTATTATTATAGGTATGTACTGAAATTACAAATAATTTCTTCACGACCTACCAAGACGGTGAAAGGATACCTATATATTAAATTTCGAACATGTAAATTTCTAAATAGCATCAAACTATGAATTTGACGTTAGTGAGTGAAATATTGGTATTGAATAAAATGTGTCGTAACCATGGTAACAAGTATGACGTACTTGATGATTTTTATACACAATCGCTGGTCTGAATTATGTTAAAATTCTTAGTTTAATAAGAAATTATCAATATAATATGCAATGATAAATTTTGTAAAGTAGGAATAATTATTAGTTATTAGATATGTAACTCAGTATCATTACTGACGTATTTGGCACCAAGATAAAAACTTTATTTATTACCCTATCAGCTACTGTATAATTTGGAAGACAGTGGTTTTACATTAAGGTAGGTGTTGGAAAAATATTTTAAATGCTAAAATAAAAATAAACGATCACAAATTATATCATAAAAGATTTTTTTTTAAATTTAATGAGGTTCCTCTGAACCTCTATGTTCAACAGTAGTCCGTTCCTGAGAGCCTGATGAATATAGAAACAGTTTTTTTTTCCATAAGACGTAATTGAAATTCAATGAATTCATTCTCAATGTTGCCCGTTGCAGGGTCCATAATCAAGGTTGATGTGATAAGTACTGGCTTGCAGTACTGTGTCGTAAGCAGGTGTCGTGTGAAGTGAATAGTGTTGTGTTATGTTAAGTTTCATCTACTGTCGGATCACTATCTCTGAAGGCTCTTCGATTCCTATGGTTTTGAAGCGCCGGCTACCACGAGGTTTTTAATTTTAGGCCTCTCATCATTCTAGTCATCTCTATTAATGTTCGCTTGGTGTTTGTATATTTCAATTGCTTCTTTGACCAGACGTGCGTTTGGGAGCAATCGAAATATACAAAAATGGTTCATAATATTTTTTTGCCAAAACTATCTTTATTGTACTGAGGAGATTCTAGTAATGGTTTTCGTTTTACCTATGACTCGGTAGCACTCTATTTAACAAAGAACTTGTCCAATGTTGCCAGTTCTGTCTGTTTTTAAAACATTTTTTTTAGCTAATTATCACTACTAGTTTCTGGAAGAGCTTTCCTTCCCGTCTACAGATGTCAATTGAACTAATTGAATACAGTTGTCTACGGGAACCGTAAGGGTGGAAGTGGCTTTATTGTTTCTTGGAAACATCGATAGGGGGGAAGTATTTAAAAATGTGATATTATTCATTCATGTTTTTTACGGATACAAATTTTTCTGGATTTCTGTCATTTCAAGATTATTCATTATTATACCCCCTGTATTATGGTACCCAGTAGTTTTAGATCGTGGCTTTCGAAATAATGGTTGGTTTCAATGATATCGTTAGAGAATACGGAAAAAATATTATTTTTCAGACAGCGTCGGTGTTCTTTAATTCGCGTATTTAAATTTCTCGCGGTTTGTCCAATGTATTTTTTGTTACAATCTCCGCAAGTTATTTGATAAATCTCGCCTTTTTATAAAATACCTATTTTTGTTATAGAATTTTTTAAGAATTTTTCCAATATTATTAGTGTCAAAATGATCAAGGGTGCTAGCACCCCAACGTTTTTCAATTCGCAAATTTTTGATCAGAATACGGTCTCCGGTGATTTTTGTCATTCTGGGCAACAATTTGGAAAAAACCAAATATAAACAATGGAAAATTAATAATCAAAGATGGCGACCGGAAATTGTCGAAATAAAACGTAATATAGGTAAACAGGTAAGTAAGTAAATTAGTAAACTATTTAAGCTATTGTTGTGATATAGATAAACTAATTTTGATGTAATTATATCACATTTTACGAAATGATCTCACTTTTTTTGGGGCCACCCTGTAGAGGTACCACTGTATTTACAAAATTGTTATTAATAAATCTAGTGCATGTAATAACATTAAGATACCTACGATTCTTATGAGATATGTGCAAAAAATATTTTTTTTCTCCGTATAGCTAATTTAGTTTTGCGCAATACATTACTATGATGCAACATTTCCCGTTAGATATATTGATATTTAATTTAATTATTGATATTTATTTCCGGGGAACTGTGATTCCCCGCAGTACAAGCTGTAAAAGGCAGGTAAATGAAAAAATAATAATTTGGAGACGTCGGTAAGTTTGCACTGGATCGACCGCCATGCTGATGATGTTTAACCCATTGCAGGTTCGCTATACCGGGTACCGCGACCGGCCGCTGGAAGAGCGGCAGGTTCGCTTCCAGAACGGCTGCCGCGAGGGCCACGCGGAGGTGGCCTTCACCGCCACGGGCACCAACCTGCAGCTGGTCTTCAACCACGCACCCTACGCGGAGCGAGAGTGCGACTTTCAGAAGGAGAGAGGAAAGGTAGGATACATCCCTTTTGAAGACATTTTGTATATGTAATACTAGTCGAATCCGCTTAATTGGGACACACCGGGACTAAGACGTTTGGCCTAATTAATTGGAGCGAGCGTAAAATTAAACAATGGATATTTTTCTATATACATTATGTGTTAATAAATTAATGAATGTTTGGAACATCTAGATGAGTTTGTGTATTTGGGAAATACGGAAAGGCTGAGGAATATATTGAAAGGAGGGTGACTGCAAGGAATAAAGTGAACGGCGCTTTGAATGGAATTATATCTAACGGGAACTTGTCAACCGGGGCAAGTCTAGCGGTACACAATCGTGGAGTCCTGGGACCGTCACTGATGTATGGAAGAGAAGCTTGTAGCTGCTAGAAGTTAACGCAGTATAAATGAGATGAGAGAGTATAAAGTGAGTAAGATTAAGAAAGGATCACTTAGGTGTTTGGTCATATGGAACGGATGAATGAGAAGAGAATGGTTAGAAAGATATATGTAAATCAAATACCGGAGGATGGTCCTGTCAGAAGCCTTAATAATGAGAAGATGTATGACTGTGGATAAGGCGAGAATTGTGTATCAGGACAGAAGAGTGTGGGGCGTGATGGTAAGTTAGTTTGTTCGCTATATCGACTTCAACAATTACATCTTCTAGACTCTTCATTTACATAGTAAATTGTTATATTATATTGTCGAAATTTTTTGATGATTAACAATAGGAACAACTAACATGTCCTCATTTTCCTCGTTGTTCAATATTTGGGTAATGTCTAAAGATTTAAGGGCGCAAACCAGCAAAGCAATTTTATATGGTGTTGGATTTTATAGCTCGCTAACTGTCAGCGACAAACTGTATTGCGAGCAAAAAGACACATTTTTGCACTAATATTTCTGGTTGTTGTGTTAATTAATACATTTTCCTTTTGCCCTGTTCATCATGCACTTTTTTAAATTTGATATTGTGTCTCGCTTTCCATCGAGACAATCAACCACTGGTTGTTTTCAAATCAATATTGATCTTAAAACTTACTGTCCCGATCAAGCGATGTAAATTATTGTTCGTTGCCTGGTTCGGTTTCCGTTCCTTGAGATTTGGCCAAATAAGCGGCTGCCCCAATTAAACGGAATCGATTGTATTGCGCTTTACATAATAATACTATTATTCCTTGCCTGTTGCGATAAATGATCAGTCAGCTTTTTAGATATCGGCCCTGATTACTGCAAATTGAAACCAATTAAGATTACCTAACCCTTCCCTTTCTCGTAACATTCAAGACGTCCATAGTAGGGCACACTCGATACACCCAATGTTTTAATGATTCTGTTGATAACCTGGGTAGCTTATTTTGATAGATGCCACAGTTAATTCAACATTCTTTGAGAATAATTATCTCACACTCGATTTGCAGGTCTTGTACGAATTCATCGAAGTTTTTATATGATATTGTGAGTGCATATATAACGGGGTAGATTTTTACTGATAAATCATGTTAAACTTCTACTTCAACGAGTGGGCGAAAAAGTATATTAAGAAAATGCTTCAAAAACGTGTTATTTCATTTTTTTAAAAATATTATATGTTTATTTATTTATAATATTTAAAAAAACTAAATTAATTCACTTATCCGGATATCCTTAAAATAGATTATGGCTTAATTGTCTGAATATTTAAAATTTTAAAGAATAATCGATTTGCGAACATTCTATGGCTGCCAGCGTCTATGCCATTTAATATTTATCCCCAATTTTAAGCGTTTTCTGTTCGTCAGACATACAGTTGCAAGCTAAATCAATTATTTGTCCATTCCAGGTCTCTATAATATCATAATTAATTAATAATATTCAATCGACCAAATAATGCGAAAGAGTAATATATTCAAAAATGTTAATATTTAACTAAATATAATTAGTTTTGGAATATGTTTTCCTGTGAGGTGACATTGTCATGTTGCAATAAATTAGTGCTGTGACGACGTTCCCTCTGCAAATCGTGCGCGCGTATGCACGATTTCCATCATAGCGCACGTAAAAAAACATAGCGCTTGCAAATTTTTTCACAACATACTAATTTCGTATAAATAGCTTTATACTGGTAAGGTAATGTTCTTTCTAATTTCAAATTATGGTATTGGACCTTCAACATTGGAACATTACCGTCACGTTAGTGGAAATGTAATGATATGATCGAGCGGTCGGGGGTTTGAACCTCGTCCCAGAAGACCAACGTGTTATTAACTTATTTTTAAACCACATTCGCATGATAAGAATATTGATGTCACAAGAATTCCTAGTAAAATAATGTAACATTCGCCTGTATTCCATCAAATCTTATAATAGGGTTTATTCAGTGGAGAATTTAATACTTTTTCACTCAGAAAAGACTCCCTATGTAAAATATAGTAAAACATTTAAAACACCCAAACCAGACAGCAAAATGGGTTCCGCACTGTATATCTAAAACGACAAAAATACATTACTAGCTGTATTTGAGACATTTCTCCATTTACTAGCACATGTGCGGGAATCCCTTATTATATTAAATGCATCAAAAATAGTTTTACTTTGTATTTATTGCCAATATGAAAAAAAAATACTATGTTACAAAATGATATTTTCTGCGTTGAAAAATAGTTCGCTGATTGCGCGGCAGCCACCAAACGAACAAAAATGACATCTAGATGATGATGTAAGAATCGCGGATAGACGATAATGACCACAAAATGTTATTTTGGATGGTTTTCTCTCAACCTAGGTTTGGACAAATACTTGTACTGTGACGCATAATAATTTGACATTTGACATCTCGCGCCGCTTTGACATTGCGACTAAGAAATTTATTCTATGGTGGGAGGCGGGATGACCATAGATAAGAGATGTTTTATTAAATATTCTTCTTTAGACTTTTGTCTGCAGGTACATTCAGATCCATTTTATTACATTTAATATAATTAAAACATAATAACTAATCAGTGTCAGAGTTACAAGTAAGACGGGTTATTATCGATAAGCCTTTTTTTTTATCATTTCTTTCAAATTGGGAGAAAGCGTGCTATTTTGTAAAAACTCATGTAGTTTATTTTTTAGTGTAGGAACAACAGATTCTAATGTCTTCGATCCATGCTTGTTGGTGATTTTGGAAATTGTTAAATTCAGATTAGCTACACATATTTTTTCCGTGTGAAGCCACCATATTTAAAGTATCGTTGTTATAATTTTTTTTATATATATATATATATATATATATATATATATATATATTTATATTATGTATAATTAAAAGGAACAGTAACATCCCGTGTACAGGAGGAACGTTTATGGAAGAATATAATAATTTTAGATTATGTCTGAATTTAAATGCTTCCAGGCTTACAATTTTTTTTTACAATGGCTGTACGAAAATTTTGTATTTGTTTTATATATAAATATAACGTTCACCATTCTTACCCAGTACTCAATCTCTAATCTATCAAATTTTTGAATGTTGTAGTTAATATGTGGAAACACTTCGAGTACCACACATACTACCATTCTTCCATTAAATATAGTAAAAAATAGCTTCGTTTCTGAGATATCTATTATTTGTTTCATAATCAATTCGCCGGTCGCCCAGAAAAAAATAAAATACCCGAGTTCTTGGAAATTATACAAACGTTTTATTTATTCAGACAATTTCAACAGATTTATAGATCTGTAATTAATCTATAATGTCTAATTAAACGTTAATGCAGAGTCACCTCTCGGAGGAAATGCACTTATTCATAATTACCTGTTTAGAAATCCCATTCAATTGAGATTTGAAATAACTCGTTCGTAATTCGATAATTCGTAGATAATTCGAAGGAATTGACCGAAATGAATGTCAAGAAAGAGTGACTAATATCGTGTCGCATCACGGTTTGTCAATAATTTTGACATTCTGCAAACACAATGTTTTGACATTTAGATGTTAAACTTGGAGTGTAATGATTCAACACCCAATAAGTATGCAAATGATATGGATCACGAGGCGCTGGTACCGCGGGATTCCCTCTCTCAGCAGCTCACGTACCAGATCAGTAGCTAACTATAGACCAGGTAGGTGGGGTGGGGTACTGATCATTCCGTGTCCGAGGAGAAATAAAAATACACAAATAGAAATAAAACTCGGTGACCAGGGCCGGCACTACTATTTAAAATTAAAATAAAAATATAATATGTCAGACGTGATGTTTTTATACACGGGTGAATATTATGTTCCAGGCCGATTTTGTTTGACTACCATTTTGGTTTAGCTGATATTTGTCAATTTGTATTTGGTAGTCATAAAGAGTAGTTAATTACAATTTATTAAAGAGTATTTAACGTCTCAAAAAGTTTTTAGGGGCATTAAAACATTTTATCTAAGTAATAATGGAAAAAATGCTGTAAACATTAATGGTGATCGCTATCGTCACATGTTGGTAGACTTTTTGGTGGCTGATTAAATCGATTGGGCCTACAATACATGTGGTTTCAACAAGACGGTACAATTTTATATGCAGCCCGAGCTAAGCTCTAAATTTAATTAATTGTCGCGTAATGTCAAAAAATGGTGTTATCGACTGGCTTCCTCGATCATTTGATTTGACGGCTACCGATTATTTTCTGTGATGGTACTTGAAAAGAAAGGTCTACAGCAATAAGGCAACAACAATTCCGATGCTACGGGACAATATTCAAAATGAAATTGTTGAAATAACACGCGATGTATGCGAGAATGCTATGAATAATATGGTTAAAAGAACACACATTTGTGCCATTGCGAAAAGCGGCTACTTGGCCAATGTAATATTTCAAAAATAATTGTAATAAGTAAATAAAAATTAAATTAAAAGTTGTGTTTTCATTTTCATTTCTTATTAATGATAAAGACATTCGACACGACGCACAAATCGTTTTGCAATATTTATTGCTAAATGCTCGATAATGTTCTTCTGTTTTCAAAATGACACGTGACGTCCGAATGACGTAATTTAACCTTGCCGCATTACATTTATTTCTGAACAGAGCGGAGACGATCGGTACCAACATCAGAATGTGACAGAAAAAGTTGAAAGCCCTTGCGCTGATTGGTCCCTGTCACCAGTCCGTCACTATTGATCTAATCTTCTTGGGCCGGTGATGAATCCATCTCACGTATTGGTGAATTTCAGTTTTACAATTTTACAGTCTGTACCGTGAGCCATTTTGTTGTTTGAGTATTTTACGTTTCACGCCATCTCATTGGGCTTAAGCCTATACGATATATGTTATTTTATAAATAGTGAAATAAATATTTTTAATCAATAGATTTTTCTACATAAAATATTATAACTAAAAAGGATTACCTATACACTATATTAGTATAGTGAGTAACTCTTAACAGGGGCGTGCAGCAGTGACGGTCGGTAATTTTTTATTGAAGGGATGTTGGATAATATGTTTATACCTACTATTAAATAAACAAATATAACACATAATCGAAGGATTTTCAATAATTCGGCTTCAAATATTCAAGCCAAACTGTCGATAATGCGTCACACAAAAATTATTTAAATAGTTTTGTTAGATGCTGTTAATGATCGCGTATACAGTATTCGAAGACCTTGACAAGCGGGCTGAATGCGCATGCGCGAATGTCAAATACTTCCAAACTTTATGGATACGGAACGAATGATATCTGTGCTGGTATCTGTGTATTTACGCAATTCATAGATGTTCGAAATTCGTTCGAATTATATGTATTTTGACTCGCTCCGCTCGAGCGCCGTGTCGTAGTGTGTGTTATGACGAATGCATTTGCAGCAGTGCTGTTTTCGACTAGAAACAAAAAGTTCAAAGCTTTTTGACTCTAGAACACGAGGGATGCGGAGCATCCAAAGCATGTATGAAACGACCGCGCCTGGCGTACAGTGCCTACATTGAAATAAGCTGGTCGCACGAAAAATTAGATAATTAAAATTATAATTTCGTAGAATGCAATCAGTTTGTGGTTTGACATATATATTACCTTGAACCTTTCCAACCTTTTCCAAATAAAAATCGAGTGAGTTCAGTCGGTACTCTCGCTTTAACTGATACACTATTATATCTTTCAACATAGCGTGCGTGTGTTATGTGTACAGTTCACCGAGAAGGGAGGAAGGGATGAAAAATTATTATATTTAATTTTGTTTCTTAGAAAATGGTCGCTTTACATTGTACGTATTTAGTATAGGTAGGTACTAGGTTATTATTTTTTATTTCAAATTTACCGGGATGTTTTGTAACATGTAGTCAGTACATTGTTTGGTCACACATTTCTCTGAGATACTTACTAGGATCTCGAGCTAACACGTTTACACATCAAAAACATGTGACACAAAATACACGAATCGAACAAAGATAGCCGCGAGGGATTTGAAATCCCGGCAGTGAGTTGGCTATTTCCGAGAAATATATTAATATAAATATTTCCATGAAATAATAATATGCTAATAAGAATATCGTCCGCCGATGCGTCTGTCGAAGTGGCGCCCGCGTCAGCCGCCGCCTTGAGATCTCACGCGATGACGTCAGGCGGGAAAATCCGACATCCGCCCGAGCGCGCGGAGTAGACCGCCACAGCTGTCACCGCCGCTCAGCATCCTATTATAAATTTTCCGGCACGACTCTCACATACTAAACGCACCGTACGTGGGTACGATTCGGCGGGCCCTAATTCATCATTCTCGGTACAGAGTGCCGTCAAGTGCCTGCGGTAGGAGGCTTCTAACCGGCGATGAGAAATATTCCCTCTAATTTTTGGATCACCGTACGCGCAAAAATATATGTGTATTTTGCATTTTAAAGATCCAATGCTATAATTCGTATGCTGCGTGAGGAAATTAAGCAATATGTAATCATATTAAAAGGTTATTTATTTGAGTATTACCATTATCAACGTCATTTATAGGGTCACATGTTCAAAGGACCTCCGAATCACTGAGAAAGAAGGGGCTGTAAAGCCAGGAACAAGAGAGAGAGCGAAGTGAATGAGGGAAAAAATAAAAAAAATATGACATAAAAAAATGACATCTTGACATCGTGTATGTTCGATCTTTCTCGGGTCGGTTGTGGGGGGTACTTACTATTATTTGTTTAACATAAAACATCGTATTATTATATGTTTTGAGACAAGGGGTCCTCAAATTATCCAGTAAAACAGCCTCGCAATCAGGGGCGTGCAGCGCATACAAGCAAAAATGCTGTGCATTACTAAAAAAATCTGTGAAACAAATATAAATTAAATAATTGGATTAACATAAACTATATCATTATTTTAATTGCTTAGTTCTAAAAACTACCACAACTCGCCGCTGTACCCATGGCGTTCTTTTGTATTCGCCGCATCGAGCTATTCACATTACTCTGTTCTGTCTTTAAGCTAGCAAATTACTCGAGTCATATAAATGGCTATTTACTGAATTGAAAATTCCTTTCGGTTGATCGATTTTATATGGAGTCGTTACCTATGCGGTTTTTTTAACAGAATAACATTAGAAAATTATTTTTTAAATTTGGTGCATGGATTGGTTTTTGATTTGGGAAAAACAAAAAGCAATTGGCAGAACTATTTCCTACGTTAACCTTTAATAAAAATAATTATTTCCTTTAGTTATTACGTGAAGGATTTAAATATAATAAATTAATCAGGTTCAGTCATAGAAAGTGTTCATACATTTTTATATGGGTAAGAAGATTATTTTAAGTTAAAACTTAAACTTTAAAAATACTATTAATAGTACTCTAAAATTACAAATAAATACATGATAGGGTCGTATAAACGTCGGATTTATTTTGTCTGACGACGTTGGTTAAACGAATGTACATATATTATATTATATGTCATTGGTAACAGCATAACCTAAATCTATACCTATTGCACACCACTGCTCGCAATATTCCGCCAGTATTCTGGATGTCGTCGCTTCACCGAGCTTGAAAACTGCCAATATGTCTTCTATCAGTGCAATGCCACCACTCTAGAACTTTCTTTACCCGCAGAACTTTGTGTTTAAGTGCACCATATAAGGCAGAAGAAAAGCCCAGATAACTGAAGGTTTTAAACTGGCGTGCAAACCTTCGGTCAGTTACGACAGTAATGACGTATAATATAATGGTACGCGCACATCTACATACCGCTAGGTAGGTCACACACCGAGCCGGTTAAATAATAATAGCGTGGTTATTCAAGAAACTGTCTTAGAAATTACCATTACAAGCGCACGCACCCGCGTTGTTACAATTAGTAAGAATGATTATCGCGGAATTAATTACAGTCGCGGATAAAATGATATTAGTCCGTCATAGTCGTGTTAGAATCCCCGAAGATAATGAATGGCTCTTGGCGATGATATCCTCTGTGAGCAGTGAAATTATTTTAAATTAATATTTTCAAGGAGACTAATCGTTTTTGCAATATATTGATTTTCATCTCTCATATTATTATTCTACAATATTTAACCTTTACCATACCGTGACATAAAATACCCGAACGCAGCCGTGCTGTCAACTCGTGTTACCGCAAATAACAGTTAGAAAAAATGTTTTTATTAGCTTGAATGGCTTTAATGGCACGAATTTGCTCAAAATATTTAGCATTCAATTTTGACAAAATAATTAATAACATAATTTAGAGGATTCACTAAGTCGTATACAACGTGCCCTTCCTTCTTATCTCTTTTCATTTAATTAGTGAGAAAGAGACAATTATATTTGTATGTTTGTTGTTCTTTTCACTGTGAAAATAGTGTGTGATCTCTGTCTTTCATAACACAAATTGTATTTTTACCAACGTATAAGTTCACAATGGATTGAATAGAAACAAATATTGTTTTTGTACGATTCCCTTTTCATAATTGATTTTTCACTAGTCATTCTTAAGCGTTAAAATTTTCTTTACGATTATCTAAAATATTAATTTTATGATGCATGTATTTACCGAAATATTACAGGTTTAATTATGATGGTAGACCTGTGTTACAGCATGGTTTGGGAAGGGTTAATACTTTTTGTATGTACATATATATGTTTTTACTCTATATATGTATACATATAGAACGATGGCTGTAATTACCGCGATCGGCCATAGTGGCCATGGTGTATTCGCAAGGTGGCCGCAGTTATTTTCCGTAAAATATATTTTCCATTGTTGAAAACATAGGCCGAAGATGCTGACCGAGATTACACAGGCCATCGTGTACATAGTTTAAGAATAATATAAAGCGGAAAACAGACAGGCGTACATGAGAATATGACGTATGGTAGTGGAAAATTCAAGAGTCGTTTACCAGCACACAGGGGCGTGTGACATTCTATCCACTGCTTATTCGTGCAGTGAAGCAGCGTGATGGAAGGTAAGTTAGCAAGAAATCGTTTGATATGATAGGCATCTTAGAAAAAACAAAATACTCGATCGATCGTTCCTCGGATAATCGTTTTCCCGCATGTATCGTTTAATTCTTCCAATCCCGAATTAACTTCATACAAAACACCTAAAAAGTAGATCGTTCCTTATGCATCATTTTACCGCATTAATCGTTTAATTTACGCAGAGTACTTCGTAGCTAAATACTTCGTTTCCGTTACCGGCACTTCTAAAATCAGAATTGGGCATTGCCAGGTATCCTCACATTAGTTCAGATTGAACTTAATAGATTCCCAAATGTGTGAGCGTGGTGCCGAGGGTTTTTTTTACAGTAATCTCGTCAATGGTAATTTTCAACTCCCGGTCATTTTCTTTCCCTTAACTCGCCACATTTAATCTATATAATAGCAAATTTTTCGAACAACAACGGTATTGACTTGTAATAGAATATTTCGTATTCTATAATATTATTGTACTTTTTTCAGTAACTTGATTAATGGCACAAATCACTCTCGAAGGGTGGATTGCCTATTTAAAAGAAGAAGAAGATTACCGGCACTCGTAAATAATGAGAAAAACGTTTACACACTCACATGTGAAATGTGTATCTTTTTTTAGAACTTTTTCTATATTCCCCCTTTCATAGGTCACTTCGAAAACGATAGATAGAGGTTTCACTGTAATATAGCGGCTGCCATGTCGTCACCAAATTGTTTACTGTTACAATCGACATCTGATAATTATCGAGGATACCGTTTGCCGCACACCACACTTACCATTATTCGGATAACGTATCGGTTGCGTCGTTCCCGAATTGATTTGCTATTATACCTATATAAATATATATAAAAAAGTCGCACGTCCCTTGCAGTTTTTTTTAAATATTGTAAATTAATGTTGTTTTTTTTATCGTTAATATATATTATAGTTTATTTCGTCAAATAAAAAGTTCCCTTCATCATTTTATCGGATTATATTGAACTATTGTATTGTTAAAGTTCTCTAAAAGCTCCTAAAGTACGTACAATATTTTGATCTGACGTTACATAAGGACCCTCTCGAAATGCCGGATTTTGATATTGTTATACACAAAAGAATGAATACATGGCCGAGCAGGGGTGTAATTCAATCTCCACGGGAGCTGGTAACTGGTAACTGGTAACAACCCACCCCGGGCTCCCCTGCTCTCCCATACATCACGCTGCAGCGGGACACGGCCCCCTTTGCTCATTCAATACAAAGTGGCGGGGGTAGCTGGGGGAGAAGTAACCGGAAACAAGCCAGTGGCCATATTGAATTTTTAGTATTCGCGCTGCGAATTTTTTTAAACATATGTATGTGTTGGTTAAAAAATTATTCTATCTGGTAGTTCGGTATCATTATAAGCTGACTGACTGTATAATGAGTTTTAATGATAAATGATCTAGAATAAATCTAACAATTTTCTCACATTTTCACTGTCGTTCAAAATCTTTTGTGTAGAGTTTTCTGGACTGTTTGGCTGTTGTACCCCTCTAGCACTCCTCGGACTATATTGCAGGGTCTGATCGTGGTGAACATTGGTCACATTACTACCCTTTAGATGAGTTTATTATCTGTGGATAGTTTTCCGCTTCTTCCCATCGATCGTTTAAACATCATCATTTGTATTTTGCAAATTAATACTAGTTATGAAATTATAGCGATGCAATTATAGTTAAGAAAATTGGTGTGTTTCAGTCTCAGGGTTACCTATACGTTTTTAACAGATTCAAGATGTGAAAATAGTAATAGAAATCGAAAGAAATAAATTGTTATATGCGAGGAAATTGCTTTCATATCACATCCAATAATAATAATGGATAATTTGTATAGCGTAATTTTCGTCCAAACTTTCACCTCAAAGGCGCTTTAGACATAAACTGTTTATAATTCTACACTTATGGAAATGATTTTTTTTTCAAATACCTAGAAAAAATTCTCACTGAAACTGGAATCAGTAAAATATTTCAAACACAGCCACGGCAATGTTTAAAAACTAAAATCATTCAAATGTACATTGCGTCTAAAACATCATCAGATATTCTAGATGTTGTCTATAAAAATTGTATCGTATAATTTCCTTACGCCCGTCCACCTGTGTCGCACGGCAGCATAAAACAAACATACGATTGCCGTCGATTGTATAATTTTTAAAATGTATTTTTAATTAATTTCCTGTCATGATTGAAATATTTCTTAAATAACATTCCCGTCCGACTGTTGAGATCTCCATCTCAATTTCATACCAATATTTACAACACCGATCACGGTTGTTCTAACTTTGTCTAGAATACTGAATTTATTTTAAGGATATTTCATCTATTGATGCTGACTTGGATGAATGTATTAGTTGTGTGTGAAATAAAGGGAAACTTTATAATTCTATAATTTCAGTATCGACTACTCTAATGACGATTTTACTATACTTATACTTTTAGTCGGCCTTGCTCTCTTGCCTTCTTCCATCATATTCTTTAGAAAAGTCATTGTGTCAAATCCATTTTCCTCTTCTGTGATCGATATTACTTCAGTTCCTCGTTTATAACATTTTCCGTACACCTTCAGCATCCCGCTTCAAAATTATTTTGAATTTTTTTATTTTTCCATTTGTCGCATGACGTTCATACGTGCGTCAGATGAAATGATTTGATGACATATTTAGGCTATTATTTATTTTTGAGCTAATGACATCTTTTCTGCCGTATATAATATTTTACAATTTCTATCCGCTTGTATACCTGCAGTGTTTTTTGCACTGTCTAAACTTCAATAACTTACCGTTATCTAGTTTCCTTACGGGTGTAGCGGAAAAAAGAAAATTTCACATTCTTCTGTACTGGATTAGCATTCTTGCCATGTCTGCTTTCATAGATCGTCTCTCATTATTACAATCTTATAATGTGAGATGTATAATATAATGTAAAATATTATAAATATTCTTTCTTTTTTTAAATTATTGTATATAATAACAGGGAAGCTTGTAACGGGAAGAGATGTTTAATAATAATATATTCATCTACCATCCAGCATACTCCCTCGAGTAGAGCCTCATTAATGGCGCACGTTCCTCTATCCCCTTCCCCCAAATACTCTTCCATCAGGGTTACCACACCAAAGAAGAAAAATGTCATAAAATTCAGAAATGCACATTTATAATTCTCCGCTGCTGCTTTTACATCAAAAAGGAATTGAGGCACCTACATACCTAAATGAAAATACGAGTCGTAAATGTTTAAGCTGCATGTGCTTACTCTCTACCGTATCAGAGATATAAGCATTTTAAAAATGTCGTAGTTGTGCGTTTATTGCGAATAAATTAAAGATTTTATTAATTCAAAATTATATTTAATACAAAAAATAAAAGACTGTCGAACGTCGAGTCGTCAGTTTTTTGTTAGATGATTTAGGGCGAGAAGCAAAATTTTTTGGTAATAATGGATTATTATGGATAATCACAGTGAACCGTATGAAGGAATATTGGAGGAGGAGGAAGGTGACTCAGTACTAAAGAGACCACTCACTAATTGAAGCCCCGCTTCTCTCTTCAATTGAAGAAAGGTGCCGTCGGCCACTTTGCATAGATTTCTCGAGGTAGGTAGGTGAACCGGCGCGTAATCCAAAAGAAATACAGTTTTAGTTGTTTTCAGTAAGGCGATCAAATTAACACTGAAATATGCCGCGCTAGTTGGCGAGCAAGTAGGTAACCTATTTCGAAAATCGTAGTTTAATTTTGTACAAACCGCGTACAGAATTTGTGTATACCTACTGCGTGAACATTTTCAGGTATATTAATGGAAAAGTTTACCAAACATCGCAAACGTCATCATTAAGATTAATTATTCTTCTTGGCCTTCTCAATCTTCCGTGTCCGTGGTACTCGGTTTCTACCGCTCATTTCCAATTACTCACCAGCAGGTCCTTAGCATTTATTTATTCTTCATTGTCTTCCCGATCGGTCTTTTGCTCCCTGGATTTCAATCGAGTATTCTTTTTGTGATTTACGAATCGTGCATCCGTCTCAGGTGTTTCGTCCGTCTCGGTCGAAACCTTTTGTTTTTGCGAGTCTTTGAACAAAAGTTCAGCATTGTATCGGTTTCTCCACGTTAATAAAAATATAGCATTATGCCAAAACTCGATGGCGGTAATGAGCTTTAGCCGATAATTTAATCCAACAGGGACAACGCAGCTGTCTTATTTTGTAAACGTAGGTAGATAAAATTTAGAGACTTCTATTTTGGGCATCGTAGCTTAATTGTTTAAATATATGTACTGGCAATACACAGTTCCGTGTTCGAATACCGACGATGACTATATTATTTTGATAGATAATGTCTTTCTAAATTATTCATTAAATTATTGTTATATTTAAGATCATTTTTTTAAATTAGGTGAAAAGTTAAACTATTGTGTTAGGATTGATCAATACATCGGAGCGACTCAAAAGGTCAAAGTGCAAGGTCAGAGACATACTATGAAAAATTGAACCATAAACGACTGTAAAAACCCGCAGAATTCTAGAAAAATTGGTCGTAAAAATAGTCGTAAAACCTCAAAAAACTTATTTATTTAAAGTCGAGTTCACGAATTCATGTCGGTAATTTTTAAACGTGATAAAATTAACAAACATGTTACATCATATCTCAGTTCAATTAATCGCCAATCACGTGTGCAATTCACAATTTAAGTGAAGATAAAAAAATAACTTAAAAATCAACTGTACCGGTAACCCTAGGGAAAATTCGGGATAATCCGGGATGTGGGGGGGACACGGATGGGCGGTCGCGGGGCGGCGATCGATAGCGAGGGGGCGGGGCGTCGGGACGCCGTCCGCCATTTTGGACGCCGCTGCGCATAATTTTAGCAGCCGAAATTCGCGAACTAGCGGACGCGGGCGCAGATAAGCGCCGGCCAAATATTATTCCGTCGCCCCGATAAGAAATGTTTAATGAGATTACGCGGATTACTTTTAAATGGTATTGTTATGAAATTTAAATTAAAATATTTTTAATTAGTGAAGATCTGCCGCCTCTTGTAGATAAGGTTTTAAATTTGTAAAGATTTAGCATATTTTTGACTAGGTAATCGGTAACAGGTAATTAATCAAATTTTAAGATTTCAATAATTATTACACACAACTCTGATACTCTATTTTTTTTTTTCTTAGTTTTATTAACAGTCAAATGTGTGTGGGGCATCTTATCATGCCCCAAATATTAGAGCATACAAATATTATGTCAAGTTAGTTAAATGAAATGTTAATAAGTCAAATGATAATGGTCGCAACCTTTTCAAATTCAAATTCTGTCTTGATATTCATGATTTTATGAATCACAAGATCTACCCCTTTCATTACAATTCCATATCATCTCTGTCCACTGATATAAACATTTTGAATTATGTTCAATCTTATGACCAATGTTCTCTTTATTAAAGAGAACACATTCTTATTGTGAAGTTGTAATTATTCAGAACAGATGGTCTGTGATGTTTTAAATACTAATTTAATGTATTAATTATAAATATATACATATAAAATCAATTTTGTCCAAAAATATTGTTTTTGCGCTACCGGGATTCGAACCTGGATCTCTATTGTGTTATAGCGCCAGTATTTTTCATGACAAATTTTCCAACCTATATGTTACACTTATTCAAATTAATACATGTCTTTCCATTATTTGAAAGCCATCTACATTGTTTACTCAAATGTATTTGTGATTCCGTAAAAACAAATAATGGAACGATAGATGTATTAATTTGTCATGAAAAATACTGGCGCTATGACACAATTGGTAGTGTACTTCCCCGGATTGGAAATAGAGATTCAGGTTCGAATCCCGGTAGCGCAAAAACAATATTTTTCGACAAAATTGATTTTATATGTATATATTTATAATTTATACATTAAACTAGTATTTTAAAAAATGTTCTCTTTAATTATGAATCACGGTGTGTGTATAAAATGATTTTTGTGCAACTTTAAGAACCGATGAAATGATTTGTGCTCTTAAGATTACTGGCGGGGCCTAAGGTTGACCACATCACTAATGAACACGCATAAATAAGTAAGAACTAATAACACGTATTAAGTAATGTTGGATACTACGGACACATTTTCCGCAATAGAGGCGTAGGTAGAAATCTTGGCCGAGTAACCTCAAAAAGTGGTCCAATATCTAAATATGTCGGTGATATTACACAAAATAATTAACACACTGCAGCATGGTAGCCAACATTCGATAGAAGTGGGCATACGAAGAAGTCTCGTTAAAAACTGTGCGAGAGAACATGCCTATCACCAGCGCCGGCGCTAGACACTTTGCTACCACAGGCAAGATTGTTTTTTTCCGCCCTAGTAACGTAAGTAAAGAAACAATTCTCATAAATTAGCCGCCCGCGTGCCATACACGTCAGGGGCGGTATTTTGTTAGGTCGCTATTTTGAAACATGCCCGAGGGCGGCTTTTTACCAAAATACGTTCTGAACACTACAAATTACTGATTTATTAGGAAATAACTCTAATGTTATGTATTGGATTTGCTTTCATGGATTGTTTACACCTGGATTATTTTTATTACACTCTGTTTTTGTTTTGCAACTTGTGATTTTGTTTGTAATTTTTTTATATTTATCTTGTTGTCTGCTTCTTTATACTCCCCCGACACTTTGATATGCAGAGAATAGACCGCTGTGTCATAAACTTTGTCCGTTGTCTTTATTATATATATATACATAACTAATTCGAATCTATTCTTCTGATCATTCTCTCGAAACTACGTACTTCGGACAAAACATGTATCGGAATTATTCAATTTGTACCTTTAAAATATGTCTTGATCTCCGTTTTGAAAGACACGCAAAGTACGTCTTGGCAATTTGCAAGTCCGGTTCCATCACCAGCATACAATGGGAAGTAATTAGACCGATGGACTTGCGTGTCCCGAGCGCCAGGATTTAGCGTGCCCGACCACCTGACGGGACATCTGCTAGAGTTGCACTTTTCAATGCATTTTGGAGAATTTTTTTATTGAATAATAGGCACCAACCTCACTCGAGAAACGTTTCCAAAATGTGGCAACAGACATTTTTACACAAGATGCAAATACGTTGTTTACATCAGCGTAGCATTCAAGTTAACACGCAAAACAAAACTTAAAATACCGATCCGTTTGTCCCCGTCGGCATTGTTATCAAGAACGATTTCACACCGTTTCTTCGTAGGGATAGATGATAGAGGATAGAATCCCACACCATTCTGGCTTCGTCCACTTTCATACATCTTCTCACGTACATTCTTCGGTTGTTGAAGCTTTAGACAGGGCGGTCCTTCAATATTTAGTTAGAGCGGTCATGCCAGGAGTGTGTGTTATGACCGTTGAGGAATAATGGATTTTATTGAATAATAAAGAATGTAACGTGTGTAATAATAAAGAATGGACCTACTAAAATAAACAATGAACGCGGGAATATAGAAAAAAGTCACGCTCGTACATCATACTCTAAAAAAAATACTTACTTCACATGTAAATGAATGTGTTTAAATACAAATAGAATTAGAAAGCTGCACAGAAACAAAAAAAAAAAAAAATTAAACATTGTATCATACATTTTTATTTATTTATTTTACACAGATTTTAAAATGCATTGTCCAACCGGGCGAGCTTATTTTAGGGCAGATTGGAAAACAAATTACATTTCACAAAACCAAAATAACTCATCGAAGGCGAAACACAATCGGATAGAAAACGAAACACACATTATTTGTTTTTTGACTAATGCGTTGTTGCCGTAAGTGAACAGTATTTTTTCGATGTTGCAAATGACATTTATTGAATGTGAACTTTATTTTTCAAAGGCTGTGCATGCTTCTGAAAACGACGAAGGTACAGGCGAAGGGTTCTCTTCGTCCGACATCTTCAACCTCTTCTGGACGATAAAGTGTCGAGGCTTTTTTAAAATAAATTAAAAATATTTGTAGTCATCGATGCCTTTTTGTTTGCGTAATATTTTACGGGTAAAGTTTTCCTACTCCCTCTTGACGCAAAACAGAGATCCTCCCTTTCGACCCTTTACCACCGTGGCAGGGCTCGCTCTTTAACGTCGATGTGACGTCATTAGGCAGGCAATTATAAAATAAGCCAGTGCAACGAAATATGCTGCGTAATTTAAACGATTAATGCGGTAAAATGAACGATCGATGCAATCATATTTTTAAATATGAATTAAATATATTAATTAGAAAGATATACATATAAAATCAATTTTATCGAAAAATATTGTTGTTGCGCCACCGAGATTCGAACCTGGATCTCTTTCCTAACCGGGGAATGTGCATTATCCAACTATGCTACAGCGACAATATTTTTAGTGACAATTTTCGACCCTATATGTTACCTTTTTGATATTAATACATTTAATCGTTCCATTATCTGAAAGAGCCATTTACCTTATTTTTAAAGAATCTCAAATACCTAAAAAAAATTGTCGCTGTAAGCATAGTTGGATATTGCACCTTCTCCGGTTTGGAAAGAGATCCAGGTTCGAATTCCGCTGGTGCAACAACAATATTTTTTGATAAAATTGATTTTAAATGTATATCTTTCTAATTAATATATTTAATTCATATTTAAAATATCACAGACCATCTGTTCTGAATAATTACAACTTCACAATAAGAATGTGTTCTCCTAAAATCTATTTTTGCGTGTTTTGTATGAAATTAATTCGAAACTGGAAGAAATAAACGACACATGCGGGAAAATGATTATTCGAGGAACGATCGATCGAGATTTGTGTAAATAATGACCAAAAATATGATTTTTACAAATCTTCTCTGAAATATGATATTTTTAACCAAATTAATTTGTGTCAAAAGTTAAACAATCTGCTAAAATTTGCAAGAAAATAATTGCATTTACTTCTTTTTTTTCATAATGTTCACAAATTCAATAATAATATTGTTACAAAATAACACGTATTTAGCAATGTTTTTAGTCAGTTTATTAATTTGTGCAATTTTAAAAATATTTAATAATAAATCAATTTTGACAATACTACATCAGCACATCAAAATGAGCGTGTACGTGCTACAAATATTGCTCGCAGTCTCGCCTCTTAAGTCAACGACAGACTTATCCCTTTTCTACAAAATTAAAAGGCACATGTGTTACGTCATAAAAACTCCGGAGCCTATTTACCTCCACCGAGACGGGTACCAATTAGTGGCACGAGCCTCTCCAGTGAGGGGCTCTTCCGCCTTATGGCTCCGGTTCGTTATCCCACCTGACTACAAATAATTTTACACTGAATATCTTTTATAAAAAAAAAAACACTCGATACATTAATTTATTTTTGATTTTTATTGTAACTATTAATTTACTCGTTTTAATTAAATGTCATCTTAAAACAGCACAAAAAAAACTAGCTACTCTAACATGGACGGCAAAGTAGCCAAGATATCATAGGTGGATACCTACTGCATTATTTTGCATCATCTGGTACTTGCTCTGTGTGGGTTTTCATAACCATGGACTACTGCATATTGGCTCTCTTTTGTCTGCAGGGGAAGAGAGAATGCACAAATACACGAATTGTTCACATAAGAGATTATAATTCTACAAATTTCACTTCAACTGATAGCCTCACTTATTTCATTCGATTCTCATTTCCATTGCATTTTTTCTTCTCTCTTCTTTCTTCGTCATCCCTTTTGTCCAAGGCCGTGGAGATTCAGCCGAGCTCAGAGTGGACTCGGTTTACCGAGTCGTCATTGATTGCCATGCCGTATTTCAGAAGTTTTACCTGGGCAATCGGACAAAATCACCGACAAATTGTACCTTAGTCTAAGCTGAAGACGCCTGGCAACCCGCCTCGGCCCCTGCAAGCTGCCATCTTCTGATTCTCGCTCCATTTTTTGATCATGGCTCGCACGCCGATCAGCGGACCTGTTCCTACGCGCCAGTAAAAGTGACAGCCCGCTATCTTATCATAACCATGGACGCCTACCGCTTAGCGGGCGTGTGATTGGCAAACCAGAAGATCGTGTATGCACACACGAACCATCTGTTTCTGTTTACTAAGGTGGTTCATGCACCTAGAGACGGCTCATTTTTCATGTGGCAGCGCGTCAATCAGGCCTATTCTCAAAATCGCAATATTGAAATGAAAGTGATTGTTACACCAACCCTCAAAAATAGACAGTATGTAAATTAACCCGATGGAACCCGATGGAAATTCCAAATGGGCAATTTTTACAACTATACCGCCTTGATAAGGTACAACTATACCGCACAAATCACGCAAACGACGTCTTTCCATTCTCGAGTTTCGACTAAAAATATAAGTTTTTGGTTAAAATAAGTACTAATACAGTATTCAAAGTTCACAGAAAAAGGTTTGTTCATAAATTACCTATTGATTTCCTCATCCGCAGCGTCGTAGTGAAGAATCACGGTCAATCCTGTTGCCATTTTTATGTTTTGACAGATTATGGTACGTTTATCTCCCTCACTCCCTCACTCCCTCACTCTCTCTCCCTCTCTCTCATTCAAATTAAACACGGACGTTAATTTACATACTGTTTATTTTTGAGGGTTGGTGTAACAATCACCTTCATTTCAATATTGCAATTTTGAGATTAGGCCTGAATATCATCAAAAACTTATCAACACATTAAATATTTCGTAAAAAATCTTCAAATTTTCATATCATCATTCTTGCATCTAGCTGGGTACCTTGTTTCGTAATTCCAGTTCCTATTCCCAACTTCCCACATACGTTATTTTCTATTGATTGCTGTTTATTACCAAATGATTGCTCTTGTGTTAATTAACATGGTTAAAATGGATTTAACTGACCGATATCTCCTGTCCCCAGGTTCACATAGTTTCTCGCTTCATAATGAACGGAGTGTGCGTGACTTGGCGGGGCTGGCTGGACCTGGAGAGGCTGGACGGCGCCGGAGGTCTGGAGCTGGACACGGAGAGGGCGGCCCACGAGGACGCGCTGCTGAGGGAGCAGATCGAACGCTATAACCAGCGGCTGCGGGAATTTGAGGAGAAGCAGAGGGCCTACAGGGACCATGCGCACCAAGACATGGAGGTTGGTTATTTATCTCAATTTACCAAGAAGTAGAAGGGGTGCATCTATCTACTCATATGTAAGGATTTCAATTATCTCGAGTCCATAATTACAGACGACGGTAGCTGCGACCTACTAATAAATATTTAAGAATTGAAAAAAAAATACACAATTATATGAAATTGCGGAACTTGTAGGCGAAAATAATAATTCAATTTTTTCAATATTAAAAAATATGCTTGATCAAGACCATAGAAGCGAGTTCTATGGTCTTCTCCCAACGAGAAACTATGCTAAAAATATCATTCTAAAATAAATCTTCATGTTTGGACTTTATAAATTATTCGTACCCCTAAATTATTTCTGCTCGGATTCGAAACATTTTAGCGGAATAAGTGAAAATCACGGAGCATGCGAAAAAGTTTTCGAAACTTAATTAATTTAATTTGTTAATGGTGATTTGTGATATATCGGTGGAGAGTTGAAATACAGCATGTACAGTAGTGTTGGACCAATTGGTTCATATTTGACTGGTTTTTTTCCTTCATAATATCAATTTCATGCCAATGCGAATTGGCTGTAATTGATTGGCCGGTCTTCAAAGAAGAATAACAAACAGTTCCTGTAAGCGATTCCTCTAAAAACACCTCTAAACGTCCAAGTCTCTGACTTTCGGTCAATTTGTGCGGTACCCACTTTTTCTATCGCAGCGAAGTGGCGAGAAATAGTCATAACGCTGACGTTCTAGATCATTCGAGTTGTCATATACGGATTAGCTTCCACTATTGTCTTTAACTCTTCTTCGTTTACAACGCTCATTGGTCTTTTTTTGGAAATAAAGCACAATCGTACAGTCCTCTGGCTAGCAGACACTTCACCGAACGACTTGTCGATATTTCTAGCAGCCTCAGTTGCATTGTGTTGTGCAGATGATTTATTTATTTTTTAGTTTCATCGGATTAACACTAACCATTTTTAAATCCGCCTGCAGAATCAATCATTTTAAATATTATTTATTTATTGCAGCAGCTGCGCATGACCGGAGGACTCCACCAACCGCGCTGCCACCAGCAGTCCCCGCGACACCCCCAGCACGGCCAGGGCCTCAAGCCCCACTCGCAGGGGGGCATCCTGTCCTAATGCCGTAGGCAGGGAGCCTCCCAACACCAAGGACCGCCCTGCTAGATAACCCACCCATTCTGGGACACACTTCGATGGAACAGTTCAATCCTAAATTATTGGATATATGAAGAAACAGTGCAAAATGTACATAGTAGTTTATAATTATCCCGAGAGAATTTGATAAAATGACTTAACATTTTACAAATAAAATGGCTCAATGGAGAACATCACAACATGTTTGCCAAGGATCTGAAGTTGTCGAGTTTCCATTAAAAATTAAAACTATGAAAATTTTCGGACATCAAGAAGAGGTTTGTGAAAATTGAACGACTCGAAGAGAAAGACCTCATTTCATAAATGAAACTCTATATAAAATGAAGCCAAAGAAAAAGTGCGAAAATAATTATTGTTTGTGAATAACAAAAGAGAACAAAACAAGTTCAAGGCATAAATTCAATTTAGTCCGTATTCCGTAGATTAAAGTTATCCGTAAGGTATTCACTAACGTAGCGCGTAAGATTACCAGATAAAAACATTTTAGATTCAAACATCAAAATAAACCGAAGTGCGTGTTCCGATTCGAGAATGTTCCAATTGACGATCGCCACACGCGTGCAGTGAAAACTATTCGTATAAAATTGTGCCAGTATTGTTAAGACTTTTTAAAAAATCCATCACTTTTAAATTAAATTATTTCACAATCGATATTAGTACAATTTTCCGGTTGTAAAATTCGAATACTTTATTATATATATTACGTGACGTAATAGTTTTTTCACTGATTTATGTAGATATGTACAGGATTCGCAACAAATAAATAACTATTTACATTGATTTATCGGAATGTGTACATTCGCGAGTAGTGCTTCACGACGGTATTTTGTAGTATATAGTATAATACATAGCTGGTTTATGTAGACAATTTGTATTACATTATATATCATCCACCATCGGACCGTTTCACTTTATTAAAATGTTCGTTTTAGTACATTTATTGATATTCGTTTAATTCAACTGATTTTTTAAATTATATTTGTAAAAAGTGTTATTTAATTTTAAGTTAAAATATTATTGCCGAATTATCGTAAAATTATATGATAGTATGTGTTGTGATACTTGTAAATAAAATATACGATTTTCAAAATAAAATGTCTTATCATTTAATATTAACATTTTCATTCCGAACAAATTATTTTCTTCATAAAGTAGTTGTCAAAATAGTTCATACATACTTCCATTTAACATGTGCGTTAGCTTCGCTAGCAGAAGAGCTTCCTGAAAAAACCGACATTTGAAACCGTTCCAAGTGAATTTTGAAAATGTCCATTGGCGTAGCCAGAAATTTCTGGATCACCTGTCCCCCAAGAACGTGAGAATACAAATTATTGAATTTATTTTATTTTACATAGTGTGATATATACCAGTTTTATTATAGTATTGTAATATATATATATGTAATGCAAATTCTAAAATAAACAAAGTAGACATAATTAATAAAACTACAAGGTAAACTCGTTATTTCAACCGTTATTGTGACTGTGATTCTGTTCGAATATAAGGATGAATAACGTAATTCTTCAAGCGATGATTGGTACACTAAAATGTAAATCTTAGATACCAATCGTCGTCAAATCTCAGTTACCAATCAGTGACACAATCACAGTCACGTAACGGTTTACCATCACTAATAATTAACGCATACTCTATTTAAAAGAAAAATTATTTCTCGTGTTTAAATTGTTATTATAATATGAATTATTATACTTACCTAAACATTTCAATTTTTTTTGATAAGGTTATCTACAAAACAACTTTAAAATTATCCGTATGAAATGACAATATTCTAAACAAAATCATTTCTCAAGGAACAGTATCAGAACCTTATTGCTTCATGGCACGTGTAGTAAAGGGACTTCCATTCGTCGGAAACATAATATCCTCCACTGACGATGTAATAATGAATGAGAAAACATGGAAAGCGACCCATCGCACAGCTAACAAGGATTTGCAATTGTTTAAAATAAATAAATATTTCGTACCTCTCAACCTTTTGACATGCGCGATGAGTTGCCGTACATTCCTTCAAATCGGTTGACGGGAGTTTGTTGAAAACATATCTAAATAACATTAATTAATTACATCTTCTAAGGCAATCCGTTCTTCAAGAGTGATGTGTGCCATTTAACTAGTTAAAAGTGAATAATTAAATTAAATGGTAACATTATTAGCTTGGTGAGGGTGGCACATATTAGCCGGGAGTTGATAATTAGTATTGACCCAGCTCACTGTAAAAATAATTAGAGCTTCGTGATGGACAAGCAAAAATACACTACAAACTCTATTAACAAATATGAGGCTACTTGGCAATGCACAATTCTTATCCTGCAGATATTTGATGTTATTTTGGAGGTTTTCCTTTTCGAGTGCGGGGAAAATTCCTTTAAATGCTTTTGAATCAATTTTCATTATTACTATTTAAATCATTCCATTGTGAAATACGGTTAGCATTGCTTTTAATAATACTCAGCCTGTCCGAAAAGAGTGGTATCGTTAGCCAAAAATTTGATTACGTATTTAAAAGTTTAAATCTAGGCTTAACGCATTAGGAATAGGTAATTAGTACATATATACGAATAATTTATTAGAATACCTATTGGATATTATTAAGATTTTTTTTAAATATTAATAAAATTATGTAATCCAGAAAAATAGTAAGTCCTCTAGTCGCTAGATGACAACTGCTAATTCCGGATACGGATCCGGGTCAAAACCGGAAAGGTGATTCTAATTCGTTTCGTAAAATTATGCTTTGTTCATATATTCTTTTTGGTTACATGCTATTGATAATTATTAGATACTAGGTATTTAATATGGGAGTCCCTACCCGCTTTGTGTTCTATAACAGATAATTAAATACGGTTTTGTTATTATGTTTTATGGTCTCAGGAATGATTTACCATTTAGTCCAGCGTAATTGTGTGTACTTGAGTAGACAAATTTTTCATAATTCACAAAATGTGAACTGAAAAAAGAAACTCAGTTTGATTGGTCACACATCATAATAATCATTTTCATATGTTATATATAACTTTAAACCTAATTCTTTCACCGCTGTTTAACTTCTTCGGAGGATTATAGCCTGATGGTATAGATGTATCAGAAACTAAATAACCGTAATTTTTTAGCCCTATTTTACCTATTTACTAACGATGCATATATTATTTTTTTCGAGATATTGGTGTGTTGAGAATACGGCTTGTAGCTGGAAAGTTAGTTTGTCGGGAATTTGTCTATCGAGATTATGACCCAAACCCCATAGATGCAATCTATAAAACTAGTATGTGATTAGTTTTTAGGATAAATTATCATTTGCGACACTTGGAATTTATGTTTTTTTTACTTTCTCTTTGATCAAATTAACATTGTTTTGGTTTTTACGGAACCTTGACAAAATCAATTATAAAACTAAGGGCTTTCGGAACACTACAGTCTAGGGGTAAACACAAGGCGCAGACCCGCCTTGTGCACGCGGGCTTTCTATAGTGCATCTCTCATGACACTTCCATTATAAATGAAAATACTTCTAAATCATAAATAACATTGCAAAACACACATTAATGTTTTGACTGATACTAATTGATATACCCAGCCTTGCGCAGGTAGTTTCTATATCTAATATCTCTATAATATTTTTAGATATTTTAAAAAAAAAATGCTTATGAAGTTTTTCAGTTTGTTTTTTTTGTAATGTTCTTGCTATTTTTGAAGTTTTGTATGAATATATTTTTTATACTATTATTTGTTTATATTTCAACACCTACAATAGGTTTATTGTAGTTTAATTGATTATTTCAATACGACCCGAAAATTTGAGTACGACTGTGTTATGTTGTAAAGATATTTTTTAGGGGTTTGTTTTTCGAATTGGCAACACTTTTTCCAGCGACACTTAATTTGACAGCTGACAGCTGATTTGTGCTCAGTTTGGTTGCTATTTTACGATAAATAGAGTTACGCCAGAACAACGCGTGGTTCAGTTCGCGAAATTTACCGTGCAATATGTCCATTTTACGGTCGACATAATCATCCATCTGAGCAAGTAATTCGAATAACTATGGATCTTTTTAGCACCACGCATACTCTAATTGATAATACGCAACCGTAGAGACGTCGTACAGTGCACACTTAAGAAGCTGTTGCTGCAATGGAGCCTATAGAGGAGGACCCGTATGAATCGATTCGCCATCATGCACCGCAATTGGAGCTGCGTCCATCCTCTTTATGGAAGATTTTGTGGAAAGATCTTCGTTTACGAGCTCACAAGATCCAGCTCGTGCAAGAATTGAAGTCGTTTGACCATTGTGTGCGTTGTACGTTCGGTGAATAGGCCGAAAACGAGATTGCTTTTGATTCTCATTTTCAACACAAAGTTTTGCTTAGGGATGAGGCTCATTTTTAGTTGAATGGCTACATCAACAAGCAAAATTGACGCATTCGGAGTGAATACAATCCACAAACCATTATTGAGACGTCGTTACATCCATAAAAAGTCACTGTATGGTGTGCTCTATGGGCTGGTGATGAAAAATGATGCCGGCCAGAGCGTTGCGGTCAATTTTGAGCGCTATAGATTTATGATTACTGACTTTTTCGTTCCCCAATTGAATGGCATTAATGTGGAAGGGCTGTGGATTCAACAAAACATGAGAGCACAATTTCGCGTAATGGACCTGTAAATTGGCCTCCAAAATCCTGTGATTTGAAACACCTTTGAAATATTTTCTGTGGGGATATGTGAAGTCGCTAGTCTACGCCGGTAAACCAGAGTCGATAGCTTTATTTGTGCCATCCGGGGCGCGGCGCCCAAATGCGTAAAATTATATTTAAACACTAATGGCATAAAATCATCTTTTCAATAAAGCCAATAGCATGGCCATTTTATTTTATTTTAAAGTTTTATACCTCTAAAAAATACCTTTTAGTATAACCTCCATACATAAAATATTATATATATAAGGTATAATTAAAAAGTTTTACACTTTTAAAATTAGCAATATTATCTTTGTGGTTAAAATTCATATTTTTATTTATTATCTTTGTTTTATTAACCACACTTAATTGAGTTTAAATACATCTACCGGTTTCGAAAAATACCATTTTCTTCTTCAGGATGTCATAACTAACTAAAACATATATTATTGTTTCTTTACCAGAATCTATTTAAAAAAAAAAAACAATTATTTAAAAAAAAAAATTTAGTACCTAACTCAAATTGTTACTTAATACAAATTTACTCGAATAATTTTTAGGAAAAAATTTTAGAATGGGACTCGGTAGTTAAATTTAGTTGGTTGTTTATAATATTTTGATTAGTTTTACACGCTTTATTTATCTCCAACGATTACAAATTATTTAATTTGTGACCAACACCGTTTATATGCAAAATTGACAATCCCAATTTTTTATCAAAACCATGACCATTTTCTATCAAATGATTAGAAAATTCTGAAAACCCACTATTGTTCAAACATCTCAAATGCTCCCTTACTCTTATATTAAAATTTCTACCCGTTTTACCAATATAAAATGCAGCACAATCCTTGCAACTAAGTTTATAGACACCAGAATTGTTAAATTTATCATCTTTGTCTTTAGAATTTTTGTGTAAATTTCCTATACTATTATCTGTATAAAATGCCGGTCTAATGTTTCGTGGTAGGTGTTTAGATATTTGATTCGAAAAGTTATTTATGTATGTATGTTTTAGTTAGTTATGACATCCTGAAGAAGAAAATGGTATTTTTCGAAACCGGTAGATGTATTTAAACTCAATTAAGTGGTTGATAAAACAAAGATAATAATCAAAATTTCTCCTCTTCCCCGTCATATCTTTCACCTCAACTCGCTTGCCGAGTACTACGCCGATACAAAGCGGTTTGTGTCTTGGCTAGTGAGTCGCGGATGAAATGTACACCATCGTACGATAGCACGGCTGCTTGCGTATCTACGGTAATACAGTATAGGACTAGTCCGACCCTGATGCGTGTGAACAGGCCTGGTGACCCCAGACCCCGTGGGCTGTTCCCCGGTTCCCCCCGAGCGGAGCTCGACTGGTCTGCGACGATAATTGCCGACAAATTAATATTATTGTTCCGATTCAGAGCAGGTATTGAGTTTCTGCTCACCAGCCGTGACATCGGGGGCGTACTTTACAAGACCCCACATTATAGCATCGCGGTAGTTTAGTTCGTTGAAACGTATACCTGGAATTCCGAGCGTCACACGAGCATGTGAACTATTTAATTAATGTAATTTGTTAGAACGCAAGTCTGATTATACAATTATGATGTGATATTTTTCTGCACATTGATCCGTGTAAATTCATTGCTCAGTCATTAATATTATCATCGCAATTTTATTTTCTTATTACTTAATTATTCAGACAAATTATAGATATCTCATAGAAACGAAGCTATTATATTTAATGGAAAGTATAAGTATTACAGGGTTTACGATTGAACACTTCCGTTTTAGACACAGTGGAGCATCACTTTTGAAAGTCACATACACGTCATCCTAGCAATATGTACAATTTCTTAGGATGTGCTGGTATCCATTGACGCGAATGACAGACGCGGTCGCTTTTTACGTGCTTTGGATACTCCGCATCAATGAATCGCGCAAACACAGATACCAGCAACAGTGGATTCTATCATTCGTCCCGTATCCACAAGGTTTGAAGGGACTCGACTTTTGATCATGCGCATTCTGTTCCGCCTATCAAGATCTTCGAATACTGGATACGCATGCAACAAAAAAACACTTTCTGATAGTTCCTGAATTCTGTTTTAGAGGAATATAATAAAAAAATGAAATGGCAATGGGCAGGCCACATTGCTCGCAGGGCGGACGATAATTGGACGAATGCGGTCATCCAGAGGCCACCCTAAATCCCGCTGGACTGACGAAATTATCAAATCGTGCGAATATACGTGGGCAGCGAGTGAAAACTACTCAATTGATGGTGACGACCTGTCAATTTTTTAATCGAGTAGTGACAAATTTGTAAGTTTAAATCAATTGCATGATTTACCAAATACAGTATATATAAATAATTCAATGTAATTTTAAACTTTGCGATCACCTTCCCCTAGTTACGAACACCTATCAATTAGATAGTTTGTCGAAGTTTTCATACTGCTGCCATTATGTGTGGTAATATCATTATTTTGACCCAGCCCGTAGGATACTAGTTTCCAAAACAGATGATAGTACATCACTCAATTCTATTGCACTCTACGTTCATATTAATATAATAAATCCTTTCAAGTGACTTTGACGTTCAGCGTTCAAAAACTACTATACAGGTGGCCCAAAAAAAGTGAGAACATCCCCGTAACACATGAGTTATTTCAAAACATGATGTAGTTTTTTTGCACAATATTTAGCTAATCAGAAATCATCAAAACACCCCATATTGCATAATCTACTGGGTTTAAATCTGGACTGTTCGGTGGCTCGATGAAATTAACATTCTCACGACGAAGATGATTGTATTTCTGGCTGTGTGAGATGGAGCTCCGTCCTACTGTAATGTTCAGTTATGCTGTAATGTCTATCTATACTCCAGGCATTGTTTTGAAACTCTTTGATCATTTTCCTAGCACCCCAACATTTTTCAATTCGCAAATTTTTGATCAGAATACGGTCTTCTGCAGTGATTTTTGTCATTCTGGGCAAAAATTTGAAAAAAAACAAATATAAACAATGGGAAAATTAATAAATAAAGATGGCGACCGGAAATTGTCGAAATAAAACGTAATATAGGTAAATAGGTATGTAAGTAAATTAGTAAACTATGTTGATGTAGTTAAACTAATTTTGATTTGATTATATCACATTTTACGAAATGTTTTCACGTTTTTTGGGCCAACCTGTATATCTCACGCACATACTCGTAGTTAGAGCGATGAATATGGTTTTTTTCTCTTTTAATTTTTAATAATTATATTTCATTATATTTATTTAACAAGGTTGTTCAATCCGTTATATCCTGTGTAAAATTTAATTAATTAATGAAATCGCCACAGTGGTTCAAAAGTTCCAAGGATATAAAGGATGTGGTCACATCCTTTCATATAGATGAAATGTTTTGAATACATTTACGTACGTAAGTATAGCTATACACATAGGTATTTATAATTATGGCCCATGTCAACGAAATATATTTTTATGAGATTTTAGACATTTTGATCTGACTCTGCTATGCGATTCTTTGGAGTTAACTTTTGTAGTCCTCATGTATACACCATGTCTCAGAGATTCGAGTACTCGTCGTACGTTAAACGTTATTGTCATTAATCATTTGGGTGATTTTGAATCCCTCCAGCAGTAGTTAAAACAAAATAAATGTTTGCAATATAACACCTTACATAAATGTTAGTATTTAATGACTTATCGACCCCTTAAAATAACAAGGTTCCAACAAACATTTTGGGAAAATTTGATTTATTGCATGAAAAGGGTTCCAAATGCATTATTATTCATTTCTTTCATGCACAGCAACTCTATTTAATGGATATTAAAGGAAATAGCAAGAGCTCAAAATTCAACTGCATCAGTTATTTATTTCAATTTATGGATCATTATTGTTAATTTACAATGTTTTTTAAATATTTTTAATTTCCCTCATCTCATAGTGGTCATTGAAGTAAAGACCTTAAAACTAATATTTGCATTTTCAAAACAAAATATACATGAATGTATGTTGAAATTCAAGCAACACTTTTGAGCTCATTATTTTAAAACAGTGTCAGATGGAACCTTGTTATTCTGAGGGATCGTTATGCTAACTTTCATAATAGATATACTTGTAAAGATATATGGTGGTTTCGATTAATGTGTCAAATCTGTCTGGTCGAACGTCGTAGATATACATTAGATAGAGTTTTAATCTCTTTCTACAAAATGTCAACACGTGAACATGGTATTATTTAGGACACCCTGTATTAATTTCCTTTACGCGAGTTTCGAGAGCACCCATGTATACGGACTATTTTAGAATTCAACAGAACAGTTTATAATGAATATTTATAAAAGTTAAAATATTTATAAACTTCATAAACACATATTTTCCTATATTTAATAAAGTTGTATCAATGTGTCCAAAATTTAATAAAAATGAATTGATAAATCTGGCGTCTGCTATCAGTTTACTCAAAGGTATTTGAGATTCTGTAAAAATAAGGTAGATGGCTCTGTCAAATGATGGAACGATTAAATGTATTAATATCAAAAAGGTAACATATAGGGTCGAAAATTGTCGCTAAAAATATTGTCGCTGTAGCTTAGTTGGATAAAGCACCTTCCCCGGTTAGAAAAGAGATCCAGGTTCGAATCCCGGTGGCGCAACAATAATATTTTTCGATTAAATTGATTTTATATGTATATCTTTCTAATTAATATATTTAACATATTTTCCTTTCTCGTTTCCTAATACCGAATAAAGATTACTGATAACATTGCGCGCCCATTCAGGTCACCTCCGTCGAAGCATATTTTCGTATTAAATTGTAATTTCCGGTACCGTTCCGAACATCCGCATCAAATCAGACCTTTTCACAGGTTGACGAACTTAATGGTCTGCCATCATGGGATTCGATTTGCCCTCCCCGCGAGGACTTGATGACTTGTAATGACCTGCAGAGGGTTGCCTGCTCCCCGGAGCCCCGAGTCGGCTAGATGCGACCTGCTGATTTGATAACTAAGCTATCCGAGACCGTATAATTATTTCAAACGCGGGCCCGCATTTGAAGATGGGACCCGTACATTGAATCAAGGCGTAGTCCGTGAGATTCAATTTTACAATTGTACAAGCAAATCATTAGAAAGAGGATTGTTTTTAATTTACAGAATGTGTTACATGTAACGCCGAAGCACCCTCGCTTGTAATATATTTTCCTGGTTCATAGGATAGTTTTTTGTTTAGTGAAAAATAAAATATGTATACATTTTATCAATTATTGTTATTATTATATTATTCATTGCGTATTATTCTAATCAATAGTTTATTAACTGTATATTTAAAAACCACTTGAGTTATTTATATATTGAGTTAAAAACAAAGTAAATAAACTATCAATTATTAAAATGAAGACGTGTTTCCTTTAAATATTACAAATTAGTATATTATTATTTTTAACGCCACTTATAACACCGTTTCGTGACATATTTTATATTAGGGAAGTGTATGAAAGAACATTGTTAAAAAATTTCACGTGAGGTTTTCAATTTCTTAGTCTGAATTGCTGCTGAATATTTGATTTATGTAGTTATTAGTATTAACATTCTCTGTATACGGTATACGTAGGTACCTACAGAGAATTAGGCATTGTCCTCGTATTAGCTGAAAAATAATATTTGACAACTGATCGTTATTCATGTGTAGTTAAAGAAACGTAGCGTTAAAATTAACACCGACACCAGATTCTTAATTTATTTCTTAGAAACGATGCAGCCATTTTAAAGTATGCACTTAGTATTTTTTTAGTCGCCAATGTTAGCCGTTTTAGACTCTTTCCTGAAGAAGCACAAACAAGCCTACGAAATTTAATCGCGTGGGATGACTAACCTAGATGTCATTTCAAGCTTCAGGCGGACATCGTCAACCAATCAAAAGCTACCATTTTCTCTTCCCGTCCTTTGAGTTCCGCATTGTTCGTTTGACGCCTTGCACAACAGTTGGGATGTTTATCGCCAGGAGGCGTGCGTGTCGGCGAAGCCCGCGCATTTGTAACAATTTAGCCGGCAATTATCGTGGACCCTTCGTTAATTTCCGACCGTGAAACGATTGAAGGTAAACAGACCCTCGGACTAACGACCCGTGGACCGGAATCGAACAAAAAAATTGTCGGCGATAGGTAATTACGGATATACTATATACTGTAGCATTTTAAAAGGCTATAAATTTTATTGACGTTAAGTGTTTTCGAGCCAATTGGAAAATGTTACGGAATAGGCATTGTGCTCTTGTGTCATTTTTGCCGACAAATTAAAATTAGTATTTACTTTAAGTTAGATTATACTCCCTATGTTAGAAAACAAAGCAATGCTCCACATGTGTGTGCGCGGGGTTTTAAATGTGTTGAATAAAATAAGCAATAGACCTTATTAAGTACCGAATCTCTAAAATATTGTCCCAAATTCGTGGACACCACACGGTGATGTAACCGTAATCAAAGATGCAATTTTGCGGGTAGGGTAATCATTTTGTTATGTAAATTCATTACAATGTACCGATAAATATGCGTTTGTACATTTTTAATTCTTTTTATATGTAGTCGTTAATATTTGAAATTGTCATCTTTGATTACGACAATACACGGTGTTTGAGGCTAGAATTGGACTCGGTAATCCGGTTAGAACAAAAATAATGTAATCGCGACGTAATTTATTTATTTATTGGACAGATTAACAGAAAAAAATGGAACATATTTCACATAGATAAATGGGTGGAGAATTAAACTGGTTTCAACAGTTTTTGTACTAGTTCAAAGTGTCGAGTGCTATTCGTCCATTTTTTAAATTTAAAATATTAATTTTTTCAGTATATCTACATTGTGCTGCCGGGGTAATTGCTATCTATAGTTTAGTGTTCGCGTGAACTTTTTTTGAACATATGTCAATTTATATATAAGCGTATATAATAAGAATTTCAGATGCTGGTAGGGATTTAAAAAATGTTTGGTAATTTATACACTTTTCACAACATACAAGATAATTGAATATTAACACATTTTAAAAAATAAGTTGCAAACATACTAGGACGTGCACAGACGTAACATATACAAGTAAATTGATTTTTTTAAAGTTCTGTTATGTAATATACAGTGGCGTGCAATGTGTACAAGCAAAAAAAAATGTGCATCATTAAAAATTTTGGGAAACAAATATAAATTAAATAATTGGATTAACATAAACGGAAACATTATTTTACAATTAGGGTCATATGTATACCAGAAGAGACTTTAATTGCTTAGTTCTAAAAACTACCACGACAACTCACCGCTTTACCCATGGCGCTCTTATTCATTCGCCGCCTTGAGCTGTTCATATTACTCTGTTCTATCTATAAGCTAGTGAATTACTCGAGTCATATAATTAGTTATTTACTGAATTAAAAATTTCTCTCGGTTGATCCGTATCGTATGGAGTCGTTATTTCCTACGTTAACCTTTAATAGAAATAATTATTTCGTTTAGTTATTACGTGAAGGATTTTCAAACACTAAAAGAATCACGTTCAGTCATAAAATGTATTCTTAAAAACGTCCACACATTTTTAATATTGATTTTTATATCGGTAAGATTGTATTATTTTACATAAAAACTTAAACTTTAAAAACACTATTAATAATACTTTAGAATTACAAATATATACATGGTAGGGTCGTATAAACGACGGATTTATTTTGTTTAAAGACGTTGGTTAAACGAAAGTTCATAATCCTACGTATTGTAGTACACATATTATATATGATTGTATAATATCATTGGTAACAGCATAACCTAAATTAATACTTACTGCATGCCACTGGTAATATAAATATATGTTTTTTTATAGTTTTAATTATATTTTATTTGTCGATCCCTTCAATGTCGCTGTTATCTATTACTGTCACCCTATTAAAAACAAGTGTTTGATTCCCGTTTGTCACAAAGCAGTAAGAGTCTATATATATATTTCATAGTACAGATTATCGACGGGTCGTTAATGACCCTTGACCCTAGCGATGATGTCCTAGTGTGACATAAAGATTAAGGTGCAATGTAAAACCCTTTAAAGATAAAACAAAATACACTATTTTATGGTTGGGAAAATATAAACACTAAAAAAATAATATGTTTTAAATTGACAAGGAGAGTAAATGAGATATTACAACTATCGTACAAGTACAGAAGTGCGTGTGTTACTAGGCTAACGAAGTCTAATCACGCGAAAGTTCCAAAGTGACTAGTGTAATTTGGCTTATATGGTACACTTGCATTAAATGTTAGAACGACTATTAAACATAAACATGTATAATAAAGTTATAAGTCTTTACACAATAATAACTAAATAACAATGGTCCAAGTACCTTGCCTTGTGGTATGCCAAAGTCAGTGGTTTCAGATGTGCTATTGTTATATATTTTATACTATTTAAACTTAAATTACATGGTAAAATAATATCTTAGGCATACGATACAGCACTAATAATTAATGAAATAACTTGGACTAACGTTAATATATTTGCAAATGAGTATGCTAATAGCATAAAAAAATGGACGGATGATAACCTACTATCAATTAATACTGATAAAACATATTTTATATGATTTGGTATTTAACAGAAAGATAACACTGAAATTAATATTAAAATTCACACCAAAGAGACTCTTGTGACCAATGCTCATCAATTGAAAAAAAAATACTGTAAGAAAAACCTAGGAATCATAATATTCAACATATTATTAATCTTACAAACAAAATAAGGAAAACTGCCTACATATTTTTACAAATCTGAAAATAGCATATTACGCGTTTGTAATCACATTTGCAATACTGTATTATTGGATGGGGAGGAGCATATAAAACTTCAATATCACAATTAGAAATCACTCAAAAAATAATGATAAAAATAATTCTGAAAAAAAAAAGATTATCCAAGTATCCAACTCTTCACAGATTTCAAAGTACCGAAAATAATAGACGATACAAAAAAAAAATCAATAATCCAAATTTTTTAAATTAAAACGAAATTAAATATTAAAAGCGAATTCCGATCTACAAGATTTAGAGACCGAATTGATATTCCAAAACTAAAATATACCGCAACCCAAAATCACTATATTTAACAAGGCATCAAATTCTTTAAAGATCTCCCCATCACAATTAGAAAAACGGACACATAAATTATACACTCTCGTATATACTCCTCTATATATGAGTTTAACTCTCATGGAGAAGAAATAAATGTAAAAAAGGAATATATACATATATATCTTATTGATTATTTTAAAAATGTATTATATCTTCTAATAATAATGGTTGATACATCACTACGAAAGTGATTTTTGAAATGTTATCAGTTCAATCCCGGGGTAATTTATAACTGTTCTAAGAAATTATTATTGTAAGAATTTTTATACATAACTTTATGAACTAAATAGGCTGCGTAAACAAAAAGTGATATCACCGCAAACACGACTTATCGCACTTTGGTAGACCACCAAACGAGATAAAGGATTATATTCCCGTAATAAATGCTATTAGGCCTGCACTGGACATGGACTGAGGTATGCTACTAATAAAGAAGTAGTAGAAGTATGATGAACTGTGTTGCCACTAAAGGATGTTTTCATCTGAACTGAAGACGCTTTGCCTGGGAAGAAATATAAAATTCTAGAATATTCTGTTCACTGGCGTAACTACTTCAATGCGGCTGTGCATTGGGGACAATGTTAGATAGGGGCCCTATAGGTTAACTCCCTATAATACTTTTGGCAGCTTCTCAGCGCTAATTTAAACTAATAGTTTTTAAAATCCACTGCAGCAAGAAGTGAAATTATAAAAATTTAAGAAATCTTTTCTTACGTACATAACGAAATCACAGTAGTGCCTGGATAATATGTCAGGTTAGGGACCAGACCATCGCCGCAAAGCGAAAATCTCCGGGTTTTTTTCTCGTAGTGAGTTTTATAAACTAATCAATAAGGTTACACTTTTAAAATTAGCAATATTATCTTTGTGGTTAAAATTCATATTTTTATTTATTATCTTTGTTTTATTAACAAAATTTTTATTTGTTTTTAAAAATAGATTCTGGCAAAGAAACAATAATGTATGTTTTAGTTAGTTATGACATCCTGAAGAAGAAAATGGTATTTTTCGAAACCGGTAGATGTATTTAAACTCAATTTAGTGGTTGATAAAACAAAGATAATAAATAAAAATATAAATAATCAATAAGGAAAATACACAAGAAAAATCTAAATCGTTTGGTAGCTATCAGCATTCGAACCTGGACCATTTCCTATCTGGGGAAACACGTTACCATTTTGTCAAATCATTTTTTTGGACATCTTTCTAATTGATTTATTTAATTAGTATTAATAATTTCACAGAACTCTGTTTTGAAATTGCAGATTCCCAGCAAAAATGTGTCATCATTAAAAAAAAAAAGTCTTGCCTAAAACCGCACTTTAATTTCTGGTTCATGAATATTATAAGATGCACGAGACTAATTATTTGATTCTTACTATCTAATGGACCAAATCATGTAGCGTTAATATTCTTGTATCTAATATGCAGAGCGTAACAGACCTAGTACACAATATTTTATGGGTGGATATACCTGACTAAAATACTAGTCAAAAATATTCAAGGAATGTGTGCCTAATCTCAACCATGTCGGGGATTTCAAAAAAATCGTAATTATGTAATTATTTCGATTAATTCTAAATTATATATTAAAAACAAAAAGCTAAAAATCATCGAATTTCGAGTTGCCAGACTATTTTCATTAGATCTGAAGCAAATATATAGATTAATAATTGATAAATTCCGCTAATATTTTTTTCGAAGTACGTACACTGAAAACGCTTAACATGATTTTGTAAAAATTTCAAACAATCATATTTTCTGTAACGGTGAAGAATTTGCACAAATTCCTTGAACAGGTATCCACCCATAAAATATTGTAGACTGGGTCTGTTACACCTGTATATTTAATATAATACATACTCGGGGGCACTTTTCCCATTTTCCATTGTGGACCAATTTTTTTAGATACGCCACTGAAAATATACCTGTGGTAGCTTTTATCAGTTCTTGAAGATCTTAATATTATTACCATTATTCTAGGTAAAGTCTGACGTATTAAGTGAAGAGTTAAAAATATTATGATTTAATACCACGTTTGTGATGTAATGGAACGTCCGCTTCAAATTCAAGATTGATTTTGTGAAAAAATTAACAAAATGCACATGACAGATTTTCTGTCAATCTACTGTTACACAATTGATTAAAAATTATTAAATACAATTTCGTAAAGGTTGCTTTTATGGTATGGGCGTATGGAATGAATGAATGAGGAGAGGATAGAATGAAGGACTTACGACACGTGTTGATGGCATCAGAAATAGGAGTCCACCGAAGACTTGTTGACATGACTACGTAAACCAAATACTGGAAGATGTCACGTTGAACATAGAAAATATGTGACTGTGGATGAGGCGAGAATTGTGTGTCAGGATAGAATAGTATAACGTTCTAGTCTCTCTTTTCACTTGTTAGGTTAGGTTAGTTGTAATGATGACTAGTAACTGAGGTTTAACTGTTGGAGGCTTAGTTTCTAGTGTACCTGTGATTGCTCGACGAATTAAGAATAATCAGTTAACATCACCAGTTAGTTGATATTAAAAACATATTGCACTATTTTAAAATAGTTTTTGTCGTCAAATGTTTGTAAAATTATTTTAGTCCAATTTTCGCGCTATTTTCATGTCTTTCTTTGGTTTAGATCAATGACTTAAATATTCAAGCTTTGTAAATAACAAAATACACAATCTTTTCAATGCGAAAACACCTACAAATACACCCTCTGAAGTGTGAAGGGATAAATAAATAATATTGAAAGTTTCCTGTATTTGTCGCCGACAGCGAGCACAATGGGGGTGTGTGTTGAAACGTGAAACATATCGGTACCCTAGATAGATTAAAAAAATATATATTGACACTGCTCAAAGCTGTTTATCTTGTACTGTTATCTCTTAATCGCCAAACAGATACAATAATGAGGTCCACACTGTCGCTAGCAAATAGGTGTTAATATCCAACATGCTCATTCAATATTACACACGGTAAGTTTTGTAAGTTCAGGGATCATCGAAAAAAGTATTATGTTTCTGCTTCTCCTTGCGTACAGGCAGGGGCCGCATTAATAGTTAATTATATAATAAATTAAGAACCAAATAACGTATTCAAGGACCAAATAATGAACCACGTAATGTAATTCTGCTGTGCCGAAATCCAAGCGATTTATTTTTCCAGACAATTTATCCATAGCTTGTACTATTTCAAAGTTTAAATACATTTTCCAATAAACACCCTCAATAAATAAAATAGTTAATGCCACCCCGACACTGCGACTGACGGTGGTGAAAGTATTGTTGTTGCACCACCGGGATTCGAACCTGGATCTCTTTCCAAACCGGGGAAAGTGCATTATCCAACTATGCTACAGCAATATTTTTTTTTAGGTATTTGAGATTCTGTAAAAATAAAGTAGATGGCTCTTTCAAATAATGGAACGATTAAATGTATTAATATCAAAAAGGTAACATGTAGGTTCGAAAATTTGTCGCTAAAAATATTGTCGCTGTAGCATAGTTGGATAATGCACCTTCCCCGATTTGGAAAGAGATCCAGGTTCGAATCCCGGTGGCGCAACAACAATATTTTTCAATAAAATTGATTTTTTTTGTATATCTTTCTAATTAATATATTGAATTCATATTTAAAATATCACAAACCTATGTTCTGAATAATTACAACTTCACAATAAGAATGTGTTCTCCTAATAAAATTAATTTTATTCAAATAAATAATTAGACAAAATACATTGTTTAAACCACTATTTATTAGTTATTCTACATGTTTTGATACTCTATGTATACTGAAATTAAAAATACAAGCATAGATAAAAACAAAACTTTAAAGTGGTGAATTACAAAAATTAATTAATTAAAATTTAAAATTTAAAATATCCCAAATTCTATACAACCAGGTTTTTACACTAATAACAAATTAAAGAATTATATATGAAATAACAAGGATAAGAACAATATTTTTAAAAAAATCGTGGGTCTACAAATTAATTTGCAATGATTGCAATTATTTTTATATAGGTAAAACTTGCAAAAATGTTGATATTAGAATTAAGGAGCACTTGATATGCCTAAATAACAACAACTATTCAGAATTTTCTAATCACCTTTTAGAAACAAACCATTCTTTTGATATTAACAAGGGTTTAGAAATTATACATACAAATACTAGGGGTATACAGTTAGGTAAATTTAAAATTTTAGAAATAAATAAAGTGATATATTATAAATAACCAAATCCTCTTTGCAAATAGTCACCTTTTAAATTTGTTTTCATATTAGTTCTTACATATTCACCACTTTATAGTTTTATCTATGCTTGTGTTTTAAATTTCAGTATACATTGTCTCCTGAAGAAGATACCATAGGTATCGAAACATGTAGAATAATTAATAAATAGTTGTCTAATTATTTATATAAAATGAGGTAATAGAGTAATTTTGCAAATATTAATTTTATTCTGCTAAACCTAATCTTTTTTTTGCTGATCAATTTTATAATTTTGTTTCATAATTATTTATTTTGAATACGCATAAATATTATGCTGACTAAAGATGTGTTTAATTGTTGATAACATTTTGTTTGTTTGTTAATCACATATTGAGCCTGATATTTTTTTAATGTCGACAAAAAAATAGTATGATGTCCGAATGATTCAATAGCTGTCTTTTCTCGCTAACCCAATATTTAAATGGCGTATCGTTTAATTACTTCTCAAAAAAAATTACTGTTGCAAAGATCGCGAGACACGCAAAAAGTTTTCGGTTGATAAATTAACAATTACCTTTCTACGGTCAACCGAGAAAACCTCACTTCAGCCCTGCAGACTGATTCAGGGGTAAGTCGATGCGGGTGTCGTATGTCCGTGCTAGCGAGCGAAACCTCTCAAGTCCTCGTGGGAACTGCCCTCGCCACTTCGGAAGGCAATCAAATTACAAGTGGACTTAACCAAGATAAACTGGCCTATCTGATACTAAGTATAATACGGCGAAGGTTGGCATTTTTAATCTTCCTTTTTTTCAAAGTACCACCCCTTTGTGGAGGTTGTAAATCGTCACTGTTATTTGGACTATAGGGGTAGCTGCTCTATACAAAGACTGTGAGTTGCGAATGAAACCAATCATGTAATTTCTCCAACCAACAAATGCTCTCCCTCGAGTTTACCTTTGTAGTATTCATTAATGAAGGAATAAATTAATATAAATTAAATGTTTCAATTAGATAGATATGCAGAAAAAATCAAATATCGAAAAATTCGAACCGAGGACTTTTCCTATCCGGGGAAATGCGCTGACCATTACACCATGTAAACATGGTATGTAGGTTAATGACAAATTTTCGAAGTTCTATGTTGCACTTTCAAATTGATACATCTGTTATTACATTTTTTAAAAGCAGTCTAAATCATATTAATTGATATTAAATACCTTTGACTAAAACCAGATAGGAAACGCCAAAATTAAATTAATTAATTCATTTTATTGAATTTTAGAAACATTAATACATACAACTTATATATTTTGAAGGAGAACACATTATTTTTATGATGTTGCAGTTTTTTAATACATTTAATTTGTATTAAAAATATCACAGATAGAAAAATACTCTAACTTCACAATAATAATATGTTATTTAAAAAAAAAAAAAGAAGAATATATTCCTATTATTGATTCACTTGTGTTATGATAATAATAATAATAATCAAAAAATTAGAACCTAAGTACTTATGTGAGTATTCTATTATATTAAGTCCTACCTTCACGTAAAAAGCATTTTTAATTCGCAACTTCCTAGTATAAATAAGTAAATAAAATGAGCAAACTAAATCATTTTTTTAAATGTATTAATTAGAAAGATATACATATAAAATCAATTTTATCGAAAAATATTGTTGTTGCGCCACCGGGATTCGAACCTGGATCTGTTTCCTAACCGGGGAAGTTTCATTATCCAACTATGCTTCAGCGACAATATCTTTCTAATTAATATATTTAATTCGTATTTAAAAATATCACAGACCTATGTTCTGAAAAATTACAACTTCACAATAAGAATGTGTTCTCCTAATAAATAAAATTGATAATATGCATTTTTGTTGAAAATATTTTTTATTTTTTATTAAATAATTTTTTGTGGTATTTAACTCAAATTAAACAGATAGGAAAAGGTCCAGGTTCGAATCCCGGTAAAAATTAAATATTTTAACGATAGACAGATTTATTTCTGTATATTTTTCTTGTCGATCGTTTAATTTGTTTTGAAAATATTTTGAGTCAACAATCAGTCGTTTTCTCATACTTAATCACTGTGAGTAGTTGTATTTTATATTTCTTTTCTAAAGTATCTTATGATATGTACTATGATCTTGATAGAGATCAGTACATTATTTAGAGAGAAGCTTCAGAAAATTGTAAAATCATTAGCATAAAAATATATAAGTACAAAACTTAAGAAAATGATTGTGCATTTAGTCCTTCCAATATAAAGATTAATATATACCTGTCCCGCTTTGGCCAAACTAATTATTTAAGGATTTCGCCGACGGGGGGACAGATTGCCTTCTGACACCGAACTGTCAAGATCTGTGTTCTTTCTTACCGTCCGAAAGCAGCGCTAGGACCTCGAAGCGGCTGTGATCTAAACAGCTCCGGAAGTGAAGTGATATCTCGGTTCTTCACTTAAAAAAGGTGCGAGCCAACATGAGGTGAAAACGACGCTCAATCCGGGATTGAGATCAAGGAAGGCCAGATCCGTTTGCCAATATTCCTCTCTTGAATCATTATTGTACATATATATATATATATACATACATACAATTCATGGCATCTTAATTTGACCTAATTTACATCATGAAATTCCTGTGCATTATTTCATTCACAACTTTGCACTTGTTAGAGTTTTAAAAATACCGGCGTTCCGAAAAAAATACATTCATTTGACATAAAAAATTAAACTCTACGGAAACCTATAAAATGTATGCAAAAAACACTTGTGGTTACATTCTCCAGAGGTAAGAATGCAGCAACCCTGGAGTAGTCCACGAACCCATAAAAAATGATTCACCCAAATGTTACTTTCAACACCGGGTGTTTCAAATTATGCTACATCAATTTGTGGTTCTGTAAAAATTTGATTTATTGATTTTATTTGATACAAAACTTATATTTTAGAACGATTTTTGTTTCTACCTATTTTTCCATCTGGTTCATTACAATTGCGATACATTACAAAAATTATTTCGGCTAAATGATGGTTGGTTCCACCGGGAAAAAATAGATGTCTATTAAAGTAGAAAGAAATAGGTGTCTATATATTAGATACGGAAGTACGAGTGAGTACAAATATCACTCTTATTTAACATCTTGTGTTATATGTGTACAGTTCATCGGGAAAAAAGGAAAGAAGGAAATATTATTACATTTATTTTTGGCATTTTAAAATTTAATTTGTTATAAAACGGTTGCTTAGCATTTTACTTTATGTACGTAGGTACTAGGTATGCATATTTTTAAAATTAAAATTTGTAGGTAAGTGCCGTATAGTGAATTTACAAAGAAGTTCTTTGTGCACCTACCGGGACGTGAAGGGAGGTATTTAAATTTTTGAACATATCAATTACTACCACATAATAAAAGTGTCAAAACTATGTTTGATGTTTATGGGTACCGAATAAAATATGTAGTTACCATGGTAACGAGTATGATTTTTTGGAAACATTTTCGTCACGTATTTCTCTGAGGTTGCTCTAGTATGAAATTTTGTTTACTAAGATGTTTACATACCAAAAAAAATTAGGACACTAGGGTAGGAACATTTTTACAGCACACCCTGTTTGATGTTTCCATATCAAAATATGCCATAAAAAGTAGATCGATTTCACGGAGTTGGTGCGGAAACTTGATAGGGGTGCAGCAGTGGAAAAAGGCCTCGGTTCATATGCCAGGAGTAATCAGACATGAAACCGTAAGACGCGCGGAGTGCTCGGGTAACGTGGCACGAAGCGTAACCCGATCACGTGATTAATACTGGACACACACTCCAGCGTGATGGAGATTGATTAACAATTAAAGTACAATTAATTAATCTAACTAAAGTACTGTTTACTGAAAGAAACAATTATAATACATATTTGCACAAACGCCGAGCTTGTCGACGCTTCTGTAACAACCAAATATCTCGGCAATATTTATGTTGAGTTGGCTAAGATTGGCAGGACGTGTTGTCGGATGTGACGATTCTAGAGCACCAACAGAAACTCGGCCCCAGGTGTGCCCAATAATGTACCATTTTATTTGTAACTATATAATACAATGTAAAAATCTGTTTGGACTGTGCCCGTCTCACTAGAGAAATTCTGTGTCGATACGGGCATAGTTTACAAGCAATTGTTCAATTAATTAGAATTACAAGTAGTAGATAGAATTACATTTATTACTATTTAAAAGATGTATATGAAGAACAATTTTAAAGTGGACTTAATTTTTGGATCACTTTGTAGCAATAATTAATATAGTAATAATGGATAATATGTAAATATAATTATATAACAATGATTTAAATCTTTTCGCATTCTATTAAATAGTTTATATCCAAAATATTTGTAGTTCCTTTGACCATATGTTGCATGTGCTCTCGGGGTTTGTAGGTTATTTGTATTTGTCCGTGTGGAAATTATATTTTGAGTTGTTTTAAAATGTGTTTGTATTTATATATGTACAATGTTCGATTGATTGGAGCGAGGCTTACAAATTCGATGTTAGGAAACCACGGCAGTGGCGTAGCAACAAATTACTGGACCCCCAGTCAAATACGTATACCGGGATCCTAACATTTCACTCTTTCCAATAACGCACTTTACATTACATATATTTTTTTATTCAAATTTTCCATTACCTCTATAATGGTTAATGTATGGTACAAGTAGCAACTGAATGAAAACGATTTAACTGGTTCAAAGGTTAATAGTTAATAATTTATTACATCGGTTTTAACAACTTTTATAAGTACATTTGAAACACCTTTTAAAATATCTTTTTCTTCTTCAGGATGTCAAATAAACTAATTAAATCCATATCGACTCTTCAAAATAATAAGGTTCCATCTGGCACTAACACTATTTTGAGATAATAAGCTCAAAAGTGTTGATTGAATTTCAACGTATATTTATTTATGTATATTTTGTTTTGAGTATGCAAACATGGTTAGATTTAAGATCTTAACTTATTTTCAGTATTATCAATGACCACTGTGAAATGAGGGAAAATAAAAATAATAAAAACATTGTAAATTAACAATAATGATCCATAAATTGAAATGAATTACTGATGCAGTTGGAACATTCATCTTTTGCAATTTCCTTTAATATCTGTTAAATAGAGTTGGTGTGTATGTAAGAAATAAAGAATAATGCATTTGGAACACTTTTCACGAAATAGCTCAAATTAGCGCAAAATGTTAGTTGGAACCGTGTTATTCTAAGGGGTCGATATGTCAAATTGTTGTAATGTTTTCAAATTAATAATTATTTAAAAAATAAATCTAATAGGTATCTAACTTAAACTTGCGGTGGACTGGTCATGTGACAGGACACCGACGATCATGACCGAGTAGATACTTTATTGAAAGCGACCTAGAGGCAGGTCAAGGAAGGGGCGGAAGAAGACTGAGCAGGATGGGAGAGTCCTGGGACTAGAGAAGAATGGCCAGGGATAGAAGTCCGTGGAGAGAACTTGTAGAAGAGACCAAATCCCACTCTGAGATATAGTGTCGTGGAAGATGAAGAAAATATTATTTTTAAATATTTGTTTTCATAAAATTATTAATTTATTCTTCCAGTTCACAGGAGAAGGTCAAAGCGAAATATGCAAAAATAAAATCATGTTGTGTGGTCGAGATTATGCATCATGAAATCAGTAACACCTGAAGGTCAGTTTTGTACCGTTGTGTTTTACGTAATACATAATTAAGATCATTATAAAAAACGGTCAATAATCGTACTGCACTTAATAGCATTTGAATTGCACAGATAATGACTGATTATTGCCCTCGGTAGGTCGTGAAACATACTCATTCAGAGAGCAGGTCCATCAGAGCTGTAGTTTTATAGATCGATCTAAGAGTAGATCTGTCAGAATAAAATCGTTCGTTTGTATGTCTGATCTCGTCCTCATCCTCGATCAGATTGTAGTGATATTTGTACACAAAAATCGGTAATTTAATATTATTATATTAATGGGAAATTAATGATGTCATGTTAAAATTTTGATATTTATGAACACATTCTTATTGTGAAGTTGTAATTATTCAGAACAGACGGTCTGTGATATTTTAAATACTAATTAAATGTATTCATTAGAAAGATATACATATAAAATCAATTTTATCGAAAAATATTGTTGTTGCGCTGCCGGGATTCAAACCTGGATCTCTTCGAATCCGGGGAACGTGCATTAAACGATTATGCTACAGCACACAGTACATTGACAACAAATTCTCAAACCTTTTCAAATTGATACATCTATCGTTCCATTATTTGAAAGTCATCTACTTTATTTTTACGGAATCTCAAATACTTCCAATTGAAATGAATTGATAATTCTGGCGTCTGCTATCAGTTTACTCAAAGGTATTTGAGATTCTGTAAAAATAAGTTCTTTCAAATAATGGAACGATTAAATGTATTAATATCAGAAAGGTAACATATAGATTCGAACCGCACCTTCCCCGCTTAGGAAAGAGATCCAGGTTCGAATCCCGGCGGTGCAACAACTATATTTTTCGATAAAATTAATTTTTTCTGTATATCTTTCTAATTAATATATTTAATTCATATTTATAATTGGAATTAACCACCATAATTAAACAATATACTCGTTATTTTATATCGATTTTTTTTGTAGGAGCATAATTTGAATATCTATCTACTTTATCTAATGATAATCGTAATAATCCAAAATACATTTTTGTTACGATATGCTCTGGCACGCTGTTTGTTAACTGGGCCATCAGAGGTGGTCCGAAATAAGCAGCCCCAAGAGCTGTACGGTTTACACAATATCGATTAAATTAATGAAAAATAAATACCCTTTTCGATTCAACGAGTCGTGAAATGAAATTGTATACGGCAACGAAATGTGAGAAGAACGCGGAGAACGATATAGATATTGAAGTGAGCCTTCGTTAGGCTTCACGTCTCGGAAAAATGTCTCGAGCTGGAAACAAAACAGCGTAGTAAGATTATTGTTAAATGCAACAGCGTCATGTTGGCATTCTAACAATCTTATTACAGATAATATTCAAATATTACGTGTAAGAGTATTCCAGTTTAATTTTTACTAAAAAATATTACTAAGTAAGGGTGTTTTTTTTAAAGGTTTGTTTTTCGAATTAGCAACACTTTTTCCAGCGACAGCCAATTCAACCAGCTGACAGCTGATTTGTTCTCAGTTTGGTTTGCCTTTTGAATAAATAGACTTACGCCAGAACAACGCTTGCAAATTTATTTCGAAAATCGTTAAATCAAAATCGCGAAATTTACCGCGCGCTACGTCCATTTTACAATCGACATAATCGTCCATCCGAGCTAGTAATTCGAATAACCATGGATCGTTTTCGCATAATACGCGTCTGCAGAGACGTCGTACAGTGCACACCGAAGAAGCTGTTGCTGCAGTGGAGTGCAGTATTGAGGAGGACTCGAATAAGTCGATACGCCATCGTGCACAGCAATGCACCCATGATCACTAACTTTTTTGTTCCCTGATTGAATGGCATTATTGTGGAAGAGCTGTGGTTTCAACTAGACGGCGCAACATGCCACACAGCGCGCGCCACAATCAATTTATTGAAGGAAACATTCGATGAGCGTGTAATTTCGCGTAATAGACTTGTGAATTGGCCTCCAAGATCGTGTTATTTAACACCTTTTGATTATTTTCTGTGGGGATATGTGAAGTCGCTAGTCTACGCCGATAAACCATAGACGATAGACGACTTGAAAGCCAACATTCGTCGCGTTATTTCCGATATACGGCCCCAGCTGCTCCAGAAAGTGGTCGAAAATTGGACTTCCAGATAGCGCTTTATACCAGCCAGCCGCGGCGTCCACGTGCACGAAATCATATTGAAACACTAATGGCATAAAATTATCTTTCCAATAAAGCTAATACCATGGCCATTACCGCGATTTTTATGTGTTTTATTTCATTTTTGAGATCTAAATCTCTAAAATAGACACCTTTTTAGTAACATAAGAAAAGCTTTTATTTCTACATAAAGTATAATATATCTGGAACGCAGCAATGTTTCCAAAAATGAGAGATCATTACGGCATATTGCTCGGGAAAGGCCTTGGTTCCTCAGTCATATACCTTGAGAGCATGTAGATTTCTCTCAATGTAGTCGCAGTCTACCGATGCTACATCTCCACACTGGTTTATGAAATATTAGATACCAAGACTCTTCCATCCGAGCTAGATGCCCCGATCCAAGCCAATCGAAGACGTTGAATTTTAGAACATTTTACATTGTAGAAGAGCGCATAAACTTCGAGGTTGTATTGCGACGCCAAATATTGTCTCCAAAAATACAAAACCGCAACAAAAACTTTATAGTAGGTATCCCTACATGCTTATTCATATAAACTTTCAATTTAAGTACAAACAAAACAACATAACACCTTGTTTTCGAACATTTAAAACAGTCTTAATATATATATATAGCTATGAAAGTAAAAAACATTATGGCTCAAATGTGAAATTCGTCAATAAAAATAGCATCTCGACGAAAGATTGTTCGGTCTATAAAGATGATAAATTCACAGGTACGATAAATGGCGTGTCATATAAGTCTATTTTCAAATCAACAATGGTAAAAAAAAAACGTTCCTTCAACATCGAACACAGAGTCTGATCACATGTTTGAAAGATCTTTGTTCGCTTGATGTGAATCAAGGCGAATGATTGAGTTAGACCCGCGCTGAGCCAACGCTGTCAACATTGGTCCGATCCCGGCAGCTCAGTCACAAACATAGCAGTTCCCGGTTCAAACGTGGATTGTATCAAGCTGGGATAATCCGGCGGATTTGTTTAAACAAACATCCCTCACAATAGCGAGGGTTAAATAAAATGTTTTAAAAGTTTATTTGAAAGGGTTTAAATTTAAAATGAACTATATTGAAAGGCGTCCCGGCCGCCGATGAAAAGAGACTATAAAGATTTTGTTCAATAAATCAACGTTCACAAAGGAGCATTTTTTGTGCATTCGCATTATGTTCGTCCGTTGGAATTGATACTTGGGTTAGTTGCGCGGAACAAACTGAAATTTTCGACACTTATCTGACACGTTTTAAAATTGTATTATTATTAACAGTAACAGATCAGTAAAAACTAATAGGATACTTCGGAACGCCTGGAAACTAGCATCAAATAAATAAAACTGTACTGCCCTTCAACGAATAGGTCACAAATGAAAATTCTGATTTCTATGACATGAGACATTCGAAAATGAGCGTTACAATTCTCGCGGAAAACACACGCTCACGTTCCGATTATCCTATACAGGCTTCATACGTTAGTCATGAGTCTTTTTACGAATTATTAATTAACATTTATTATCACTAAAAAGTATAAACTAGATCATGGCCAATTATGTACTTCAGACCGAGGGAGAGGTGGGCTTACTGTATGGAGGAGCATTGCAGTAGGATGGAAAGGTAATAAATATACTAGTGTATACATAATAGGGTATACATTATAACATTATAATATTAGAATGGTTTTCTGGTGAACGCTGAAAGCAACATTATCCCAAGTCCCATAAAATGCGGGTTTAACACGATCCTCCATAGTAATAAGTCTTATTATGATTTATGGTAATTAGATAACATAACGGCCCTTATGAAACTTCCCTTCTTTCTGATTGGGTGGCTATCCCTGGAAGTGGCGGGGGTAATTCACACCTCGGAAGAGGCGGGGCTGAATACTTAATGTTATCAAGCATTTCATCAGGAAAATGTCGTGTCTATTCACAGGCAGACGGGACACATTTCGGGAGGGGCCCTTTAAAAAAAATGTCAGTGGCTGTCTGACTTACAACATTTCATGCAGTCGGTATTATTTTTAATGTCTTATTATATTAAGTGCCATCTCCCTGAGGGTTTGTACCGGTTATAGCTGAAAATATATAATAAAATCACGTATTGAGATTCTGAATTTACTTAATAATAATAAAAATTGTTATTTACTTTTTAGCTCTTGCTAAAATTAGTTTAGCAAACTGATTTTTTTGGGTATATCACTGGTCTTAAAACCCGTGTCCACGGTGGTCTCTCAATAAAATGTACTGGATGTGTCATTCTAATTCGCAAGCGAAACATGTGCTATGATGATTTATGGTACACTCGAGTCGAAATTCCGAGAGAACTCTCATTCGTGGACACGAGTCATTACGCAGAAATTAGTTAATATTAGTATCGTGTTAATAAGGAGCGTTCAAAGCAGTCTGTATTTTCAACAACCACCGATCATCTAATACCAGTGTGGTAGTAATAGAAAAACTGTAAAGGACAATCAGATACATCTACAAGACAAGAATGGAAGTATGCAAATATCTAGGATGGCTCAAAATATACAGTTTTATTAAATAAAATACATTCCGAAGAAGGATAAAGCCAGAAGCCTAAAAAATCGAGGAGGGTTGATAAAGGTTTATATACCTATCTAATATTATTAGGGTAATAAGGAAGAACCGGAAAATAGTGGCAGGATAGGAAAATTCTCTGCCTATTTTTAAAAGACAATTCGTATGACCATTTATTTATATAATACTTTCACTGCTGTTCCAATCGCAAATGCAACTCCAGTCGTATGTGGGGCTTTTCACACTATACGATACGAATATTATATAAATGATTATAGATTTACCCATAATATCGTATTGCATACCTCGTATACAATAAAGATAGAGAAGTATTAATCTAGAGAATAATGTAAAGTTTCTTGCTTAAAATACAATAAAAAGTAATCTGAACGCTTTAATACGAAGTATCGCAAATTCAACTCAATTCATTTATTAACAAAGAATACAAGTATTATTAAGGAGAACACATTCTTAATGTGAAATTGTAATCATTCAGAACAGACGGTCTGTGATATTTTTAAAAATACTAATACAATATTAAAACAAGTATTATAAGTTCAATATTAAACAACTAATAGGTGATATATTCTTTAACACGGTATTTTGATATTACATATTTGCAATTTTTTTAATGTGCGGAATGCAGTGCAGATGTCACATGTCACCAAATGAAAAACAATTATTTTAAAATTTCTGTTCTGGGATGTTGACATGACAACCTTGGACAGACATTGGTCTAGTCGAGCAAATATTTGGGAGATACCTTATTCATGTTTAAATTATGAATTAAATGTATTAATTAGAAAGATATACATATAAAATCAATTTTATCGAAAAATATTGTTCTTGAACAACCGGGATTCGAACCTGGATCTCTTTCCTAACCGGGGAAGGTGCATTATCCAACTATGCTACAGCGACAATATTTTTAGCGACGAAAATTTCGAACCTTTTTAATATTAATACATTTAATCGTTCCATTATTTGAAAGAGCCATCTACATTATTTTTACAGAATCTCAAATACCTTTGAGTAATCAGACACCAGAATTATCAATTCATTTTTATTAAATTTTGGACACATTGTTACAACTTTATTATTTGGATAACGCACCTTCCAGGGTTAGGAAAGAGATCCAGGTTCGAATCCCGGTGGCGCAACGACAATATTTTTCGAAAAAATTGATTTTATATGTATATCTTTCTAATTAATATATTTAATTAATATTAAAATTATCACAGACCTGTGTTCTGAATAATTAAAACTTCACAATAAAAATGTGTTCTAAGTATTCATTTTTAACCAGACTGGTTTTACTGTAGTCCTTTTACAAATTCGTTTTCAATTCTATGGAGTAAAATTGATCTGCACTATTAGGTAATAAAGATGTCTAGAGTATGTTGCTTGCTCTTAATTACTTTTTAAATGTGCTACAGGGGGACTATGTATTGAAAACAAAATTAAGTTATACTGTTTCGAGGCTCCTGTGTATATAGAACAAATAAATAACCAAGCGCCTTTACTGTTCGAGAACAGACTACGCCGCCACTTTAATGTCTATATAAAACTTGAAATAGCCGGCACTCTCGCGCCGGGCAGCGTATATCAATAACGTTAACAACAATAATGACATATTATGAAAATATCAGATGGTCGGTACCTACTACCCACCCCGGGGCTGTTTCTTTGTCCCTTTGAACCGAATGTTCCGTTGCGGGACCCGCGACACTGGGCGAGCAACAGGGCCGAAACAGGATAATTATTGTATTATTTAGAATGAGTATTGATATAAGTGGGTATAGACTATACACCTTGTGAAAGTTGCTTTGCCATGACAGCGTCTTTATGACTGAAAACTGTGAATTGCAAGAGACGAACGCATCGCAAAATCAGAATTAGTCTTGCAGCTGTCGATTGCGGCAACGATTGACTGAGTAATATTTCATTATTATTTTTTATATTTTCGTTGAAAGCAATCGCTTCGCGGTTTGACATATTAGATTGAATAAAACACAATCACTCTGTACACAACCACGACTTTAATTAAAATACAACGCCAATCGGCTTCGCTTAGCTCAAGCTTCGTCAAGGCGTATTTAAAACTGACAATAAATACAAAAAGAGAGCACAGAATATGAAATTACATATGAAAGAGAGAGACAGATACATATACCTGTGTGGTAGAGAGGAAGACAAACTAAGAGAATATACATAACATCAAGGGAGGGGAAAGGAAGGGGGGGAGGGGGAGAGAAGAACAATTTTGATGAATATTTGTTTGATTTAAAAGGAAAAATACATAATTTAGGTCAATCGATAAATTTACATGGTTATTAAGGATTTTATACACAAATGCCATAAGTGCACTTTATTAATAGTTTTAAATACGCCCTGTTGAAGCTTGAGCTACGCAAATCCGGTTGGCGTTGTATATAATAAAATTCATGATTTTATACAAAGTGATTGTGTTTTATTTAATACAATGTTTAACTGTCGAAAGTTTACTTTCTAATGTGCCAGTCATTGTTCGAAGAATTGTGAATAAATAAGTTACCAATCATCTTTGCAATTGAACGCAATAACTGTTTAAATAACGATTTAAATAAAGATTTCAGCATCAGTACTCGGAGCATTCTGTGTCATTTTCTACTGTCAATTGAAATGTATGCCCCTTAGAAATGTGATACACGCAAAATTTCAATTCCTCTAATCACATTCATACTGCGGAAAGTTTTACAAGAAAAAGAAAATATAATTCATACAGCTTACTGCTTTTGATATTAATTCGATATCGTTATTAGTAATATGTTTACACGTGCGTTCCAATCCTATCCTGATTCCTGCTCACTCACGTGACGGCCTGAACAATGTCGAGACATCCATGAAATGTCAGATTTAGTGACGCCTTTGTAACGTAATAATATTATTTTCAGCCGAACAAAAAGATGGATGCCAGTAGCCGCTTTTTTTTTATTTTTATAACACTGAAGTAGGTACCTACAAAATAATGTGCTAGATGTATTTTTTGCAACAGCTTAAGCTTTTTTATATAAACAAGCCATGAATCCCTAGGCGGGATGTCGTATATTATTTTCAAATCTGTCTGCAAGATTTTTATTATTTCTAATCCAAGTCCAAATTAAATGTAATGTCACAGAGGTCTCAATTGTTTTTCCATTAAGTCTTCGGGAAATTTTTGTTCCAATATGGACATAATAATATTGTTTTTTTTAAATACAAATTAAATGTATTAATTAGAAAGATATACATATAAAATCAATTGTATCGTAAAATATTATTGTTTCTACCGGGATTCGAACCTGCATATCTTCCTATCCGAGGAACGTGCATTAACCGATTATACTATACCAATACAGTGTTTAACACATCTATCGTTCCATCTATTTTTTTTAATGCACGTTCCCCAAATAGAGATAGATCCAGGTTCGAATCCCGGCAGCAACGACAATATTTATCGATAAAATTTATTTTATGTGTATATCTTTCTAATTACTACATTTAATTTGTATATTTTTAAATATCACCGACCTATGTTCTGAATAATTAGAACTTATTATTATTATTATTATAAGAATGTGTTCTCCTTAATAATAATAATAATATTGTATTAATTTTATGATAAACCTCTGTGACAGTGAAACTATTGGCAACACGAAGGTGAAAGTGAGGTAAAGCATAAACATTAACGATAACTAAAATCCAGAACAACACAATTTGATTAAAAATGAATAATCTTATCTTATCTGAATAACCTTTTGATATTATTTATTTGTTTTATCATAAAATTTCAACGGGACCTTACAAAACAGGACAAATATCGCTTTCATTATTATTTTATTTATTATAAAGGCACCAAAAATACCATTTACCTTTGTGTTCAGTGTCCAGAAATTATTGTTTTTCTTTTAGATCTTTTTGCACCTTTGAAATCATTTTTAACAGCATCACTGTACCGAAATTAAAAATGCAAAGCCGGTAATTTAAAAAAAAAATACACCAGAAGATGAGGTTAATTTTTTAGTAAATAAATTGCTGAAAATAATTCTCCAAATAAACAAATTATCGGGCATTCAAATATGTACGAGCGTAAAACTATTTTATAACAAAAAGTCATTCAAAGCTTTTGGAAATTTTACATAGGCGTGATGTACATCCACAATAGGCGGGAAGCGGTACCTACCCAAGTCCTGTTGATAGTAGGTGGGTACTTACTTGCCAACATAAGGATTTCTAACAATGGCCACTTCTCGTTTTTCTCATCTTAATCTTATAAACAGGCAAAAAAACTGTTTTCTTAGGACATTTTGATAACGAGGGGTTTTATGAGCGAGGGTGGCGCCATTGAACAAACTTTGCCCTGACAATGGCGGCGCTCGAATCAGTGGCGCGCTTTAGACGGTTCATATAAAAAGTATAAGTAAATATAAGTGATTGTAAATCCAATTATGTACCAAACGTCTTTTAGTGTAGTTAAATAATTCATTTTTTATTTGAATACGTTTTTGAACACACAATTACTGGATTTTTACCTATAAAGGCACTGTTATTAAATAAATATCAGATATCTCAGAGACGAAGCTATTTTATTATATTTTATAGGAATGATATATATATATAAATATGGGGGGCAATTACAGGGCTAACGACCTGTCTTCGGCTGACTTAAGTGATCACATAAATATATATATTTCTATAAATAAAAATTCAGTAATTGCGTGTTCTTTAACATATTCAAATATTGCTAAAATAATATACTCATCAAAATAAGAAAAATATATAAAAATTTAAAAATATTCATATTTCAGACGTATTCTAGTATAATGTGTTAAAAACATTTTACAGATAAAAAACATTGCTTTAAATAATTTTCAACAAAAATCTGATTCTCATTGAGTTGACATATAATATGCTGTTTCAAAGAAAAATGAATTATCAAATTTGGTCGATATATGGCGATGTTGTAGTGGTACTCGAATACATAGAATTTTTTTTAATTTGATAAATATGGAGATTGAGGGTCGTACAGGTCGTAAGCCCTGTAATTACCCCCCATATTTCTATATTACCATTCCTTTAAAACATAATAAAATAGCTTTGTCTCTATGAGATATCTGATATTTATTTAATTCATGTTTGGTCACGATTGTGATTATTATGTTGTTGGTGGGGGTTTTCCTCTTTCTCTCCGTCCTTCGTCGTGGCCAACTGCAACAAGCTTCTCGCAAGATATCAAAAAAATTTAATGATTCGTCTTAGGAAAATGGTTGACATTCTTACGTCTCGATGTCCCATGTTATGCGCAACACGTATCTCCGGCACCACATCACGAAGGCATAAATCCGTAATCCCTCCCTTACCTTCAGGATCCGTGATTCCACAAAATATAGAATGCATCAGAGACTGTTCAAGCCCTGACCTTGGATGTTTTGGATATACCGAGGACTTTGCATATTTTGTCAAGTCTTACAAAATATGTAAATATTTAAATGATGACGTATACTTAAAATAGTAATGTAGAGATAAACGAAGTGAGGCCTGCAGCTGGCAGAAGAGGAATGAAAGTAGACTGAATATAGTGGAAATGAGATTACGTAGGCGTATTTGTGACAAATCTATTTATGACAGAGTAAAGAATAAAGAAATATGGAAAGAATGTAAAGCTGATATTAATATAGTAAGTAAGATTAAGAAAGGATCACTTAGGTAGTTTGGTCATATGGAACGGATGAATGAGGAGAGAATGTTAAGAAAGATATATGACTCAAGTGTTGATGGCACCAGAAATAGAGGACGTCCGCGAAAGTCTTGGCACGACCAGGTAAACCAGATAATGGAAGATGGTTCTGTTAGAAGCCTGAATAAAAGGCGAGCTTGTATGAGAAGATGTGTGAGTGTGGCGCTCTATCCTCTCTGCCTATCCCCGCGGTGAAACGGCGTGATGGTAAGTAAGTAAGTAAACAAACGGATGGCATCAAATTACAAAAAACATTTATTTCAATACATCCAACTGACGAACGCGGAACATCAATGGTCGACTGGTGTATTAACTTTTGACGTTTGTGCGTACAACGAGCGTGAAGTGAAGCGCGAGACGGTGAAGTGCGAAGGCTGCGAGTTGTCTCCGACTATAATATATATATATATATATATCCATACTCCACTAGGTACTCAAAGATTTGACAGAAAGACACGGAGCATAAAGATAATTCCCGCCGTAAACTTTTAACTATACATACATATAACAAAAGCACGATTAACAAATGGATGTCACTTCAAATCTAAACATTGCACAGTGGACCAAGTGCTGAAAGCAATTTCGTGTTGTCGGTGCATCGATTAAACAATAAACGCCAAAGCTGAGCATATCGGAGGCTCCGAGTGGATAAATCCTCATCAAACAACGGCAAGTGCGGCAGGTCTCACGGTGGCGGCCTCCACCTCCGACCCCATGAACTCACCCCTGTTATTTCGGTTACACGAAAGCAATTCGTATCGAGCTCGCATTGTATTATTTGGTGGTCAGGTAATAGTAAAGATTTGAAAACAGCGTAGAAATGCATTGATTGAACATTTTGTTTTAGATAGACATAATCATCGAAGTGTTTATGCCGGGTTTCTGACTATTATGACTGATCAAAGCAGTTCTTCATTAGGTACAGTTGTATTTGAGACATTTATTTTCAATCCTACTCTGTCACTGACTTCTGATTGGTCCTGCATTTTGTTTTAAAGGATTATAATTGAGTTGGTACGCCAATAAAATTAAATGATAATGGGCAGGCCACTGGCAATCGTTATATGAATGCATCAGCTGTAATCATTAAATAATCAACGCGGAAATAAATGGACAGTGAATGAAGACACTTGGGGAGGCTTTCATCGAGCAATGGATGGAAAACGACTGGAAATGTTGATGATTCGAATAATTGGCGAAAATGTGATCGCTTTCAACAGCAAATAATAGATGTCTCACCTGAAACATATGTAGACGAAATTCGACAACATTCTGCGGGATCATTGTAGCTTAATTTTTAAAGCTGTCCACCAGCAATAAAATGCTCTGGTGTAACATGGTAACAACACAAGACAAATAACGAACATCTACACACCAGTTCCGAGAGCAACAACGACTTATTTTTAGCTCCGAAACTGTACAACACACTCAACACCAACTGGAAATCGTTCACTTCCAATAAGATTACACAAATATGGACCCAATATATGATTCAATTGGGTAGAGATCAATCAGAAGCATCGCTGTCCAACATTCCAATATAATCGTAATACAATACCTACACTAATAATTCACTAGTTTACACTCTCACTACATTAAAAAATAATTATTTTACTCCTGTCGAATCTTTCTTTTTCTTGAATTAAATAACACCACAATAGCACGAAAAAAACTGTCTACTTTAACACAGACGGCAGTCTAGCAAAGTAACCAGGACAATGCTGTATATATCAGAGGTTCTACTCCATCCCACACAATGAACTGCGAGTATTATACTTAATTACAATATAATTGTATCTTATGTTTAATAATAATATTTTATATAATATATATTACTCCACAGTAGGCATGGCATACCTCTGTTGGAAGAATTAATAACTTTAAACGCCCTAAGCTTTCCATCCCTAGATTTACGTGCGCAGTGACGTCATAAAACCCTCCCCCGCCCCTATTATTTCCTAATTGTATGCAAATAGAGAGCAGCATTGTGCAAACTATACTTTTGCGAGTGTGAGTGGGAGTGGGTGCATTTCCGAGCACGCGCTCTCTCGAGCACCCTGTAGCTACTCAAGGGGTACAAGGTATTCGGAAAAGCAGTAAATAAAGCTAGAATTAACAGTAAAAATTGAATATATTATTGTATTAGTATGATGCAAGCAGAGAATGGTTCAAATATGTTTGGAATTGTACTTGTAACTAATCAAAAATGTATTTTATGAAATCATTTATGATAACATCCCATTGTATAATAGCCCAAGTAGAATAACATGTCAATGAACAAAAATATGCATCTATTGAAAAAATATTTAGTTGCTACTGGGATTCGAACCTGGACCACATCCTATCCGAGGAAGCGCGTTTTCCATTTTCGACAAATTTAACCTTTAATTAAAATTTAATAATTGATACATATGGTGAATCTCCTTTGAGTAAAATAAATTATTTGCATTAAAACACCACAGAACTATGTTCTGAAAATGCAACTTCACAATAATAATGTGTTCTCCTTACTGAATAAAAAATATTTAATATGAAAAAACGCAGGTCAGATTTTAATATTAATTTAATTACGGCGGCAATATATTGGTTCCGACACTATTAAATCTGAGCACGCCTCAATTGACGAAACGTTCCAATTAATTAATTACAAACGATATTTTATATTGGTGAAATTCGCAAACAGCGTTTGATATTTTAGCGGTATTTGACAATAAGAAAAACTTTACATTCTTTGTACGTGTATACTTAAATACAGTGATACACATTACAAACTCTATTTTTATTTTACAATACGTATTTACCATTTATATACATGTATATAGAGATGGGCTTACAATCGGGAAAATGTATATTTAAAAATAAATGGTTCCAACACTATTAAATCTGAATAACTGATGAACTTTTCTATTTTATATAATAGCAATCAAAATATTATTTATTTAGATTGGTGGTATTTAAAGAAAATGTTTGTAGATACGTTTCGTAATGTTTCGTAATTTAATCACTTATTAGCTCGTAGACTGAATTATATATTTAATAGACAAAAATTAATAATGTTAATGTAATTCTATTAAATTTAGCACAATACCTGTATCAGAAATACCCGCTGCAAACTAAATAATGAAACTGAAATACCTAAGTGGGGGCGAGGTACCTACGTTTATTTTTGCTCAGATTTCTGACCCATTAAGTTCCGTTTATTGCAAACTAAATACGCGGCTAGTTTTAGTGTTCGAGAGCAAATGTTTGCATCGTTCAACGGTTCGGTCATCAACGAGACGATGCATTGTGTTTCTATTCCTTTCATTCTTCGATTGGATGCTGATTACACGACATGTGTGCGAGGGAGGTAGACTCTATTGTATTTTTTTAAAAGGTATTTGAAATAATGATATGTATCTATACCATCTTTATTGATTTAACGTAAACCTTAACGAAGAGAATTGAAATTAATTAATTAATAATAATTTAACCAAAATATTTCAGAAATGTTTACGAAAATATAAATGCCAGCGGGAGAGTTGAACCACTGTTCAAATCTCCCATCAAGGAATAGTTCAAGTCTACCACCCAAACCATTTTGATTTTGAAGATATGTAGCGAAAAAAGTAAAACAAATATTATAAAGCTGCTAATGTAACTTGAAACTTTATAGATTTTTAAAACATTCGAAAGAACGACAAGCAAATCAAAAACTTTTTTTTTTCACTCGCGACTGCGTCACAATGCGTTTCTAACGATTGTAACCAAATGGTACTGTCCAACGCGATGTTGTCATGAGGGGTGCATGGAAGGCGTAAGAACAAACGTTCTGACATAACAACTCCTGAAATAGCGCAATATTTGAGCGGTGTCTCCTCTATAGTCAAGTGTCCCGAGCTCCCCCTGTATATGAGATGATTTTGATAACTGACGATAGAAATCAAACGAAGCAAAGATATCTGTGTCCATAGTTGACAAAATACCGCAAAACTGCAGTATATTTAAAATAATTAAGATAAAGCTTGTGCAATCTTTGGTTTATTCAATATTTCTCTATGGTGCAGAACCATAGACTCTAATGGCCCGTGTTCACGAATGAGATTTCTCTCAGGGATTCGACTCGAGTGTAGCGTAGGAAACGGCACAAAGTTCAGCATGAAGCAACTTATGAGTCATCCTCGCACGTGTTTCGCTTGCTGATTAGAATAAACCATCCAGAACATACGTACCTTTTCTTACTCTCAGAATCTCAACAGAACAGATCATCTTGAATCTTAAAGGCAAAGGAAAGAAGAAGGAATGATATGGTTGATCCAATCGGGAACTCTCACAAAACGATACCCTTAACCATTAGCCTGAGGCATATCCTCATTTTTTGGGGCATCTTGCGAGAAGGGAGAAGTTTAAAAAAGTTTGTTGTGGTGGGCCACGTCCAAAGACGAAGAGGAAGAGGAAGAATAGGAACAAGTGCTTTGGAGGAGTATAGTCAAAATAGTGGAAGTTCATGAAGATCGTGATCCACAAGCATGACCGAGAGGAAGGAGAAGTGTTTTCTTATCTGTAAATATTTATTGCGTTAGGAATTTTATTCTCCGCAGTTTTCTTTAAGACTGGGTGAATGATAAAAATGCCGTTCACTTCAACGAACAAAACTATAAACAACAGTTCACTGAACTGAACGATGATCCCATCACTAGTTGGGAGGGACGTAGGCGTTTTCTTTTCTCATTTTAGTAATTTTCTAATCGGTTTACTAGTGTAGCTAAAGCTGATTGGTCTCGCATGAGGCTAGAGAGAAATCATAAAAAATTATACATATTTTAAAATCTCTCTTCTTCTTTCACGAAACGTTCAATATTCTTCACAATAATGATGTATGGTTTTGAAAACCATCCAGATCTGTAATATGTGTTGGTGCATCTTATAAAGTTAAAAGATTGATTGTAAACATGCCTTGTAATAAAAATGAAGACATTTTATGACAAGCGGGCCCCGGCGCTTCGGCGTCTCTTTCCGCGGCTGTTTACATCACAGAACATTAAGACTGTTTCTCAAACTGTGGCGCCACTCGTATTCTCCCTTGGCCAAAATAAGACAAGTAGGTACTAGATTTTTAGATCGATTTAAAATAATAATTATTTAAATAACTCTTAATTATAATAAAATATTATATGACTGATTAGATTTTGTTGCATTTTGTCACATCTCCATCCGAGTATTCCATATATTAATTATTGACAGATAAATAAAAATGCTGGTTTACAATTGTTAATGATTTCATTTATTTTATCTGCAAACCATATTTGTCATGGAAGGTTAAGGGTGTTGACTTAAGATGTATTTTGAAATTTGGATATTAAAAGTAGGATTTATCGTCAACAGATGGCAGAATGATTTCAAATATTTGATATTGAAAATCACGCCTATTAACGCTTAATTAAAGATATAACAAAAAAATAAATACATTAGAGTAATCCGATAGCAGACGCCAGAATTAACAGTTAATTTTTATTAAATTTTGACACATTTATTCAACTTATATATTATTAAGGCATTTAAGATTCCGTAAAAACACAGTAGACGGCTTTCAAATAATGGAACGGTAGATGTATTAATTTGAAAAATGTAACATATGGGTTCGAAAATTTGTCGACAAAGTGCATAGTTGAATAATGCACCTTCCCCGGATTGGAAAGAGATCCAGGTTCGAATCCCGGTAGCAACAACAATATATTTTTCGACAAAATTGATTATATATGTATATCTTTCTAATTAATACATTTAATAAGTATTTAAAAAAATATCACAAACTGTTTGTTCTGAATAATTACAACCTCACAATAAGAATGTGTTCTCATTAATAATTATATTAAAGTATAAAATATCTTAAATATAATTGTTGTAATGCGCAGTAAATGGCTCTCCATGCAAAATAGAATAGATAATTTTTAAATGATCATCTTTCAGTACATATCGTACTACATAGTGTTTCGAATATGTATCCATTGGTAAAATTTGTTGAGAATTTTCTTATAGGATGTGTTATACATGGATACTTTCAAAAATTTTGCGATAAAGAACGGCTTGCATCAGTTGGTCAGTCTGCTTCTTATACAAAATACACAGACATCGAATGCCTCAGCATGCTCAACGATAATTAGGTTTCCAACGCAAGTTCAAGAAACAATGGTCCATTGTCCCCTTACAGATTGGCAAACACTGTCATAAAGGATACGTAAGTAAATGAATATCTATGGTGTATTCGGCAAGCTTCCGCCGGCCATGTTTGTTTTGGTGTTGTCATAAAATGAGTTATTTACGATTTTATTACACGAAAAAATCAACAACCATTTAATGCATCTTAGCGCTGAACACAACGGAAGACCGGTAAACATTACTCGGGACCGTTGTCTGGAGCCGCGAGTGTTTGTTTACCGAAGTCCCGGGTTTACGATCGGCGCAGTTCACTTTGTTTGATTTAAAGTCAATTTTTACACACTTCGTCTTTTTTAATATACAGTTTTATGTACTTTCTATTGAATCCTTCGCTCGGACATAAGAATTATAATACATATTTTAAACAAAATTTAAAACGAATATGTTCAAATCAATCAATAGTATTTGTGAATCATTGTCCAATTTCATTTTGTGTAGCCAATTATTTCGAAAGCGCGCAACGTAATGTCAATTGAACTGTTATAGTCGACGTAGCATCACATCATCGGTGGATTTTCCTGTTTCCTGTCTTTATACATAAACTTTGAATAACCAGACTGACTGAATGAAATTATATAACATATTCACAATTTACTATAATTAGTTAGCCCAGTTTCTGCAGCTCAAACTGCTTGCCTTCACTGCATTCCTGGCCCTTGTTTAGCGAGGCCCGGTTCCACGACAAAAGGTCGGCGGACTTTTGGCCCAATGACCATACGTCCACGACAAAAGATCTGGCCGACCATTGATCCACGTGGCATTAGATCCAACGACACAACGGTCACAGACAAATTACAATTTAAAAATATTATTGACGCAAGTTGAATACTCCCTGTGCATTCCGTCTACCCAATAAACTTTAATATACCCTTCCCGCTCTGGCCAGCTAATTACTTAGAGATTTCGCTGACGTGGGAATAGATTGCATTTCGACGCCGAGCTGTCGCATGTGTTTATTTTAACGGTCGAGAGTAACGCCGTGCGTAACAATCTCAATCACGAAAAAGAAGCGGGGTTCTTCAGCATCCGGAAGTGCAGTGTGATCTCCGTTCTTCACTACAAAAGTGCGAGTCAACTGGAGGTGAAAATTGACGTCCAACCCAGGACTGAGATCAAAGTAAGCCAAATTCATCTGCCATTATTCCTTTCTTGTTCCAATTTGTATTGCGTCAATCTCATATCTTTTTTGTATAATTATGATGTTCGTTCTTAGTTTAAAGAATTCCACTTTCTCACTGTAAACTTTATATTTAGCATTGGATTTGTTTTAATCGTTTACTTATTTTTAATAATCTACAAAAGGTTGTACGCACATTTCAGTCACCCTTCGATTCATTGATTTCTTGAAAGCTTTTTATAAAAAAACATTTTGAAATTTTGTGGCCAGCTGGATCTTTTATCGTGGACGTAAAGTCGTTGGGCCAAAAGTCCACGGAGCTTTTGTCGTGACACAGCGAGGCCCCGCTCATGTCACGGACTTTTTGTCCATTTTCGCCCTCCGAAAATATTTTTATTTCAAAAATAAATAACTGTTTAGCCCATCCTAAGACGTTGGGTCTATCTTTGATTTGAAAATTGAGAAGAAAATATACAAATATATATTATTAGTCCGGAATCAGTGGTGTAGTGCTAAATAAAAAAATTACCAGGGCTGTATTCGATTTTGAGTCCCTCCCTTTTTTTTCTTCCATGTATTCCCACGAAAACATGAAATTGAATGTGTTTGAAGTTGAAAATAAATTAACTTTTATAAACACTAAAACCATGCGTATGCCAAAAAAAACTATCGAGCTATAACATGTAAATTGCACGTGGTCAATGGTTGAAGTAATGGGATACCTATAAATTTCCTCGTAATGACTTGAAATATTTTTCCGTCCGATATATTTTTTTGCATTCCGTAATATATATTGGGAATATTTTGTGTCAAAATATTTTTTTAAATGCACTTGAAAAGTATGTTCCGTATCATTATTATGTATAAATGTTCCCTGGCCCGCCCTGGCCTCATTACACCATTGTTCAGAACCGAAAGGTTACACATATCAATTGAATTCATATTTCAAACAAAATTGACACTTCAATATCAATTTCCTTTCAAATTTGCCAAGCCCAAAGAAGCGTTAGACACAACCCTGGGCCTTTATTTATGCTCAATCTGTGAAACAAGTGCAGCGAAATACGAATTTCAAATCCTTCAATCGTCGTTCTCTTGTGGGGGGCGATCGATATGCCTGCAGTCGTACTTTTTATCGCGGGGTAGGGGGGCTATAATCGCAGCCGGGGATTAAGGCTTACGGGGGTAATATATTCATACTGCTGGGGGATGGGGGATGATCCAGGATTACCTGCTGGGGCAGCGGGACGGATGAAAATATGTGAGCAATTTGAATTAATTTGATTCCCGAGAGCGTGTACCGAACGCATGCAGTGGAGACTGTAATGAATAGGTTATCAATGTCAAGTATCGTAACGAGTGATTTTTAATTTGCCGCCCTCGGTAGTGACTATCGGTGTTTACAGTTTATCATACATTTCTTTATTGTGCTGTTTTTTCATTTTATTAAAAATATATATTAAATAACACACAATCACTTTGTATACAACCACGAATTGTATTAAACGCCAACCGGTTTAGTTCAGTTCAAGCTTCGTCGGGGCGTATTTAAAACTAACAATAAATACAAAAAGAGTGCACTTATAAAGACGGAGACAGAATATAAATACGTTTAGATAGAACATGGAACAGGAGAAAGTACAATGGTGATGGATATTAAATTGATTTAAAAGGAAACATACCTAATATGGAGCTTATGGATACATTTATTTGGTTATTAAGAATTGCACTACCACTATTTACTGCTTTTTTTATCTCAAGAGCCTCTAAATTGTTCAATCGGAGGCCAAACCCGATTTTATGGAAGATATTTATTCCCTTTGATGTTCTGTCTAAATGTATATATATTCTGTCTCTCTCTTTCGCATGTAATTTTATATTCTGTCTCCCTCTTTATGTACATGTGTATAAGTGCACTCCTTTTGTATTTATTGTAAGTTTTAAATATGCCTTGACGAAGCTTGAGCTAAGCGAAACCGGTTGGCGTTTAATAAAATTTTCGGTTTTATACAAAGTGATTGTGTTTTATTTAATCTAATGTGTCAAACCACAAAATGATATATTTATTTATTTATTTAGTACTTAAAGTACCGAAGTGCTATTCAATATTGTAACATGTACAAAATCTGTCGAAACCAGTTTAATTATCCACCTATTTTGTCATTAATAAATTTCCATGTCACATTGTTAGTATTACGATCGCAACCTCTTTTCAGCATTCAATTCTGGATTACGCTCTCATATAGTGAGAATGCGCCGACCATACAATGATTTGTTCACCGACATTGATAGGTATATTTTATGTTTCATTGCAAAAATTCAATAAACCTAATTAACAATATTCTTCGATGTAATAGTAAATGATTTTTATATTATTTTACATTGTACTATGCCTTTTTCTTGTTCATGTTAAATATGTTAGGGTAATTATAATTTATTTTCCGCTTATCGCAATACATTCATAACAGCTCACTCGAACGAGTTACAATATAATACAAATATATGAAACAATTAATTCGACAATATCAACTATACGGACCGTTTTTATCTATTCCATCGGAGTGAACCCAGCTTAACTCGTGACGTCTGATCCCCCGTCTAACCGGAGCTCACCCCAAACCCACGACTTTATCGTATATCCTCAAAAGCAGAAAAGCGTGTTCAAGTTTTTCCCAAAGGTATAAAAATAAGCTCGGGATGAGTTGCGCTAATCACCCCCCCCCCCTCCCCCCCACCCGCGTGCTAGGGAAACGAAGGGAAAACAATTTGTTTCGTCAAAAAAAATAGTCGCGTAACTTTCTTAATGATGTTAATCTAGATATAAGATTTATCTGTATGTCCAAGTTGTCTAAAACAATCTTCTTAACTTTTCTTAGATTTCTAAACACTGCGAGATAGTATGTACAGTGGAATCTCCATATTCATCCTTAGTTCTTTTCTGAGAGTCTGACGAATATAGAAAAAGTTTTTCGCATAAAAAATAACTGAAATTCAATTAATCCGTTCTCAGCTCCCAAAATGGTACATAAATTAATAAAATTTTCGTCAAAACATTACCATATGACATGATGGTAGAAGCGGAAGAGGAGGAAAGTTACTATTGTTTAGTTTAAGAAAGTCATCATTAATTAAAACATCAGGTAACTCTAGTTCTGGTGATGGGTTTACCACATAGTTTACCGCTCGATTTAACAAAGAACTTGTCCAGTGTTGCCTGTTTTTAAAACGTTCTTGAAATAGTCAATCACATTATCGCTGAATCCATTTATGTTCTGGTTGACAATGGCAACATTTAGGTGCCACTTTTCGACCATATTCTGCATTTTGGTTGCATCCATGTTCACCTATTTCATTCATAGGCGTCCTGAGGGTCGAGATCCCGTTGGCGTCTCCTCATACACCTTACTGTGCTCTAGAATCGTGACTTACCTTTTTTGATTTCAATATCGCTGAGGTAGTGTTATTGAATATTGATTCTTATATATTTTTACGAAAACCTGAAATTATAATAAACATACTCGATTTATACCTAATATAGAAAAATCAACCTAAATATTACTATTTACCATACCTACATTTTATTTATATGGGTTGATTTTTATTTATTACCAGAATAATACTTCTTTTAATTGAATAAACCATTTTTAATAAAATGTAAAACAAACGTTGCTGCGGCGGAAACTACGACTTCGGAAACTAACACTTTGGAGTCTACGGATTTTGTTGATTGAACAAAAATAGCATCTGCATCCGATGCCTAAATACCTGTTGAAAAATAACTGTCACACCTGTGCTTCTCTAACTCAAGCTTCCAACTGAATAATTCAATTGTCACGTGTAAAACATAAAAAATCTATTCGATTATTAATTAATTACAAAAGCGACTTTATAATATTTTAAACACATCCAGTAATAAATTACAGTTGGTTAATTTAGGGCAGAACGGATTGTCCTTATCGATCATCTGTATGCAAGGTTGTCGCTTGCATATGCAAATTAATTAAATTTTCACTGCGTTTTAACACCCTAACCTCCGCCCTGCAGCTTGTTAGGTCAGGTGCAGTTAACGACCGCGCAGGGCCGCCAAGGGGTTATCAGAGTTTGCACTCTCTTGGGTCTATATGAAAATGACTTTTTGAGAGTTACATGTCCAATATTAATATATATATATATTATTTTTAAATTTTAAGAGACATCAAAATAAAAACTCAGGCTCCAAAATTAATTATGTATTTCAATTAAATTGATCATTTAAGGCTGATGTAGAATTGGGAGGCATTCTTATAAAAACGATAAAACAGGCATATTTGTTAACTATTTTACTTTTTTGGTAGGTTCATTTCTTGCGCCTGCGATTTAGATAATAAAATGAACTTCACTAAAATGTAATTCCTACTTTTCACCTACATACGTTAGTATCATTTACGCGTATTTGTACTCTGGTTAGTGTAATGTTATAATCCTATACATATATTTCAGTGTTGTCACTGCGTATTTTTTTAAATGTCAACGATTAAAAAATGTAGAGATTATTTAAAAATACTTTTGAGCGTTAGCAAGCCATACTACAATCTTTATTGTTTACGTAATTTTATTATCGTGTAACAATCTCGATAAGCGCAATAATACATTTAAATATACTCAAAAGATGTAAGAAAGTCTGTAGGTAATTGTATAGATATACGAGTCATTAATGTATGAGATATATGTTGCCGAAAATTGCCAAAAAAAAGCTTCATTCGAAATCTGATCTAACCCAACTAACTGTTTTATTATCGATAGATAGTAGGAACGTCATTTAACTGAAAGTTGCAGTAAATAGCCGATATTATCTTTTCAATTGGCATTTTGCATTTATTCAAAACGAACTTGTTAAATAATATATATTATTATCACTCTTCTTCCCGGCGTTTTCAAACCTCGATAGGGACCTGGAAGGTATCATAGTGAATATTTTAAAATATTAAAATTAAAACAGGGTTCCATTAATCACGGGCGGAGCGAACAAGTGTTAACAGCAGTCAAATTATTCCTGCATAGTATTAGGATAATATCCGTGACGGACCATATGCGGGCGCACTCCGTAAAGGGATGTTGTACGTAGGTGTAGGTACCTACATTAAAACGCCGAGAGGAAAATAAAATACGTACGTATTCATTTGTTTATAACATCTTGAGTTATTAATTTGCAAAATATAGAAAATAAAATCAATGGCAAAAGCAAATAATCCTATGCCTGCCTATGTTTTGCCCAGGATCCTAAAGCGTAACTCTGTAAAATTTGGTCTATATTGGTTAAAGAGTTTAGGAGATTATCGCGAATAGACGGACTACTTACATTGAGTTTTATATATTTTTATTTTTATATTTGCAAATTCAACATTGTGGTTAATGTTCATTTTTATGTACATTATTTAACTTTGTTTCGTTTTTAACTACTTCATTAATTACCACTTCCTTCGTCAGGATGTCAAATTAACTAACCAAAACCGATTGTTTTTAAAAAATCTATTTAAAAAACAATTGTTGTCATATTATATGTATTACACGCAACAGTGATGTAGTAAATTGACAATTTATTTTTCAGTCTCGTTAAAGGTGAGATTTGTCTCGAGAGCTCGGTTAAACTTTCGAGTGATTTATAATAGGGGTTGTATTTTCAACAAGGAATACGGTTTTTCAGACGTTTCTATGGTAAAATGTATCGCAAAACGGCTTTAAAAAAATGCGATAAAAAAAGCGAATATGCAACGAAGAAAATAAAATAAATAAACAAAATGATAATTTTTAAAGAATAATAACTGAAATGTTTGTTTATCTTCTTACTTACTTACTGCTGAATGTCACGGTCCCCTGAAGCAGGGGCGTTACTATGCCAATGCGGTGCATTGGGGCCTACACTAAATAAGGGACCAACAAGTCCGCGCCCTACATTACTCTCAATATCGATACTTTAGCGAGTACTATCAATTCTTTTCCCATATGTAGCGCCTAATTACAAAACCTCCTAAAATGACTGTGTTTTCGAGTTATGAAAAGTTATTTGAGTTTAAAAGTTTATTTAGAAAATAAGGTTTTAATAACAACCGATCCATTTATTGAACGTGCTGTTGAATCTCAGCGAAAGGGCGCAGTATCAAGAAATTTACAAAGATTTAATGAAAAATAAAACACAAAAATTAGTTACAGACTATTTAATAAGAATTAATACAGAAGAACCTGCTGCTGGATATGAAGCTGATGATAATGGCGATTTCGAGCTAACCCGAAAGAAATGAATGGTTTCATTAGAACATAGCAGCGAGAAGGAGGAATAATAAATTTACAACTCTGTTTTAAATTATGTACGTGTTTTAAAGTTATTTTGAATTAATAAAGCTACATATTTTATAATTTTTTTTTCTTATGTTGATATACAGGTGTTTTTTTTAGAGATATAGAACTTTAAAATGAAAAAAAAAAACACATAAAAATCGTGGTAAATGCCATGGTATTGGCTTTATTGAAAATATCATTTTATGACGTTAGTGTTTAAATATGATTTCGCGCATATGGGCGCCGCGGCGCTCGAATAAAGCGCAATCTTTCTAGATTCGAAGCAGCTGGGGTCGTATATTAGCAATTACGCGACAAATGTTGACTTCCAAGTCGTCTATCGTTTCTGGTTTATCAGCGTAGACTAGAAACTTCACATATCCCCACAGAAAATAATTCAAAGGTGTTAAATCATATGATTTTGGAGGCCAATTCACAGGTCCATTACGCGAAATTATGCGCTCATCGAATGTTTCCTTCAATAAATTGATTGTGGCGCGCGCTGTGTGGCGTGGGTGCGCCGTCTTGTTGAAACCACAGCTCTTCCACATTAATGCCATTCAATTGGGGAGCGAGAAAGTCAGTAATCGTGGATCTATAGCGCCCTTCATTGACTGAACGTTCTGGCCGGCATCATTTTTGAAGAAACAACAGCTTCTTCAGTATGCACTGTATGACGTCTCTGCGGATGCGTATTATCAATTAGAGTATGCGTGGTGCGAAAACGATCCATGGTTATTCGAATTACTTGCTCGGGTGAATGATTATGTCGACTGTAAAATTGACATAGTGCACGTTAAATTTCGCGAACCACGATTTTCGAAATAAATTCACACAATTTGCAAACGTTGTTCTGGCGTAAGTTTATTCATAGTGAAATAGCAAACCAAACTAAGCATAAATCAGCTGTCGCTGGAAAAAGTGTTGCCAATTCGAAAAACAAACTTCTTAAAAAACATTCATCTATGGTATGTACTCGATTTTAATTTTCTGGTACCTATCTTCCATTTTTGCATGCATTCTATGCCTCGATTTACGCGGAATTTCCTGGAACGTATCTACCGCGTAAATCGAGGGACGAGTGTATTTTACTACAGCTGTATGTTTCGGATCCTATTCATAACCCATCTAGGCCTAATCTGTCTTCATAAAGACTGATGCTGTTATCACAACTCGGATTGTGTCGACCCACTGGCTGTCATTCATTCTTTCGGTATTTGCAAGACGTGCCCAAGCCTCCTCAATTGGGATCATTTTATACGAGACCCCCTGCAACAACACTGTATATCGATTTTTACTAATGCTGGTATATGTAGAGGGAGCGTCGGCTATCTTGGTTGATATATATAGTGTTGTTGCAGGGAAACTCACTTAGAAAGTGTGTTTAACAGTTTATTTTATGTTTAAAATTACTTTCATTGCCCAAAACCGATATACAGTGTTGTTGAAGGAGTGGTCTCATTTTGTAGAAGTAGGGGTTTCGTGCCGAGGGTCTCTCTTATCATAAATAACAAAATAAAACACAATGACGTCATTGATTCACTTTATTCCATAATGACGGAGTAAAACATTTATTTATCCATTTAATAAAGATTGAAGCAATACAAATAGTAAAAAAAATACTCGATTACTGTCTTTTATTGGAATGATACTTTTTTTTTTTATAAAATCAGTCTACGGATAAGGGATGTGTTACTGTTAACCACAATTGTGGTAGTTTACTAAAATTAGGTTAGCATGACTTATTGGAATACGTGCTGGCCGCCAAAATTTAATAACTCGTTGATAAAATAAGCTAAAAATCATTAAGTTGCATTTGAACAGTGTGGTGCGTCCGCGCACTATTTTTGCAATTTTAATTCATACTAGTGTTACATTATTTTCAAACCTGATTTTTCACAAATACGAAAGGGTATTTATTATAAAAAAAAAATGAAATCCTTCTCATCAATTTGAATTTGAATCAGATTTGATTAAATAATCTAAATACAGGCGAGCCTCGATTAACCGGCGGCAACTCTCCCGTTACGGTCACTCTACTCGCTACAGCGGCACTAAAAACATAACCCAAGTTAATAATAAACACCATACAATAAATACAATTTTAAGAATCCGATAATTACTAATTTATTATGCTCACCATCCCATTTTATTAAAATGATATCTATGGTTTATTTCATTATAAGGAATGCTCCCTCAAAGTTGTGCACACGATTTACCACCATAGCGTGTACACAAATTTTAATAAGACAATAATAAAAAATAATAAGTGATATGTACAAATATAATTTAACTGTCTTCACATTATGTAATATATTTCCACATATACAAACACAAATAAATAGCCCCAACACTGGTAAGATAATGTTTTTTTTTAATTTCTCCCTCAGCGTACAAATTACAGCATTTGGACTAAAAACTGCACAAAAGATTTTTTTACACCCACTGCGGTCCAAAAATTAAATACAGCAGTTAAATGTTATTACGAGGCACCCCTGTATTTATATTGAAATAATATTGTAGGTTTGATTAAAACACATGCAAATGAAATAAACAAATCACTAAATTATGGATACACACAAGTTAAAAGTCAGGATTAGGGAAAAAATACAAAACATGTTAAATTTAATGCTATATATATTTAGTATGCAATATTAATGAATATAAATATTATATCCACAAATATCAATATGTTAAAATACTTCCTACATAATTAATATATATATAATATATAAATATGTTATAATTTTTCTACCAAAAACTAAAAAATAAATAGTTACAAAAAAAATATATAAATTTATTATTTGTATATCTAAAAAGGCGCACATGAGGCCCGTGTTGATTATTACATTTTATTTTGTTTGTTAAATTATTCCAAAAAAATAATAATAATACTGTTTTAGTAAAATTCAATTAAAACATACAAAATATTTTATAACTATAAACATTGATGACTTCAATGTATCTTTACTAAAACCATTAAATTGTGCAATAAGGAGAAAGGGTCAATTTAATGAATAAAATAAATCATTAAATCAAATTGCCAAAATAAAATTAAAACGATGATTACATTTCTACATTCAATCGTCTTAAATAATCAACGAAGATTCAATTCATTAAAAATCTATTATTTTTTGTAAAATATTCCATTAAATAGACTACATAATAAATATTAATGTTTTAAATGTACTCGTATAAAATATACAATTTTCTTCGCGGTAGACTGTTTTTACTCTTCTAAATACTAAATATATCTACACAATATTTTGTACATTTTAAGGTAGTAAAATGCTACAAAAATGTTACAGTAAACACAAATAATAATGGCTAAATACATACATAGGCAGTCATGGATATAATTTATTAAGAAATTTAAATGTCAATCCGTTAGCAACAAAAATCATAAATGCAAATAATTAAAAAAATAAATAGTAGTTTGCAATATAGGTATATTAGGTGTTGAATGTATACCATTTGGCAAGATAAGTTTAAAAGCATATACGTAAATATTACGACTAAAATGTTTAATTTATTTATTAAATATTTTTCAGGCACAACATTTTTTAAATAGTCATTAATACTTTTAGAAATAGTTATGGTAAAATATCAATTAAAAAATGCATAGATTCAACATGATAATTGTTATTATGTACCCAGCGGATGCAGTTGATACATTGAAATACGCTGTACTTAACTAGAATTTCTGCTAAATAATTTGAAATAAAATATGTATCTCGTAATATTCTCATCACAATTATTCGAATTTTAATATATCGTAAAAATCTGTCAGATAAATATATAATTTCACTTTATTTCAATGTACTGACAGTATGCGCCCGTATGTACCAGATCCTAGTAAGAACAATTTTATATTCCTAGATTATTTTCTATAATTATAATTTAATTATTAAATGCCAGTGAAATACTGAAATGGAAGAGCGAGCGTAAAAGCACACTGAATGGTTGAAGAGTGGATTTGTTAAAGATTGATATGCGCCAGTTAGTCACTCTGCTCTGCGCACATAATGTAATACATAGATAATGAATGACAGTTCGCTGTACCTTTTCAGTGTGTAATTTTTTTCGTGTTTCGTTCTCTAAAATGGCACCATTATCTTGTAATTCGTGTAAATCCTTGACCATTTCAAAAATGGAGCTTATTTTAAAAACTGACGAATAATTAATATCAATGATAAAATTGTCAGAAAAATTTGAATCCCGAATACTTCCCTGAATTCCAACTTGAAAAATCGCAGGAAAATAATTAGCTTCAACAATTAAGGCCAACAAAACAAGAGGATTTAAAAAATTTACATTATTTTTTAATATTCCAATTTCTTGCCCAATTTTGATGGAAAAGGCGACTTTGACCGCTAATCAAATTAATGTCCGTGATTTTAATATTGGACTTGCCACGTTGCCACAAACTTCCTTATTTAGGAAAAATTGATTATTTGATAAATATTTCGACACGTAAAGAGCTGAAATAATGGACAGTCACCATGTTTCAGTATGAAAATCACAATGTCGATGTAAAAATGCGGACGTTTAAAAAAAATTATTTCTGTTTTCTTAAAAAAAAACCACGAGTTACAAATTAACGGAGTTTTACTGTACACATGTACAAATATACAATTATTATACACATATTTCTTGATCTTAGAATTGTTAATAAAGTAGAATCTTGATATTAACCGGGAAGCAGATTAACTAGGATAGCTATAAATAGCAATTTGATTGAGCAAATAGAAAAAATAGCAATAAGATTAAGAGTCACCAAGATGGGCATATGTAGAACAAATGAGTGAGTGGATGATGGTAAAGAAAATATATAACACGAGTGCTGAAGGCAACGGGTTATCCAAAAAAAAACCTAGCGTATCAAATAAATCAGTTATGTAAAAACACCCCAGATAGAAGCTTTAACAATCAACAAACGTGCATGTATATAATATTATCTAGTCTATGATAAAACCTTGTTATTCCTATACTCTGATACTGTTATGGATTATTATGCATACTATATTCATTGTCGATTTTGAGAAAATTAAATAAATAAAACTGAGATATCAAACAGTATTGGTCTCGTGGGGAAGAATTTTTAAACTGAAAAGTTATTACAAAAATATATGTATGTGATTAGAAAGTTTGCAGAATAATTATTAATGTTTCAGAATCACATAAACAGCTGATTCCATAATAAGAAGGGAATATCGATCCCATCAACAATAACAGCATTGTTAAGGGATGGAGTTGTTACAGAATTTTAAACAAAAATAAACTAAAAAATGATTATTTTCCATCCATTATTCAACGTTGGAACATGTCAATTCCTACACGGAGCTAAACTCTCGCCCTGGTCTCAAGAAATACAAGAGACGTATGGAACAATTATTGTAAATTGTATTTTTACAAATGAAGAAGAGTTGAGTGATGATTTTCTAGTTTACAATTTGAAAGATTGATAAAAGATTTTCTATATTCTAAATATCACACGTTATAAAACAATTATACAATGCACAAGGTATGTAATTCTGATCGATAAAGGAAAAAATATCTAAATGATTCAAACGAATTCAGTGCAGTATGTAAAGCGTAAAATGGAAATTCAAGGAATGATTTCTCAAATAGTCTGTCAATATGACAAACAACTAATTATAATAATTTTTGTGATGATCCAAAGTGAAAACATCAGTCGATGATGTTTTATGCAATTAAATATCAAGAAAAACTTCTATAAACATACAAAAACTTTTATCCAAACTTCACAGAAATTAAATTAAAACACTATTTGAGCAAAACGTTGATAGAACTACTGAATATTTTGTTCTATAAGGCTTTGTAGATCTGCAAATGAGGCGGCGAGGCGGGGATGATGCGGTCTTCTATTTTGCAGTGTAGATTTAATCGATATGAGTTGGTCTCGGCACCGTCTGCAGCGAGCAATTCTCTCTTCTCGAGGAATATCTACACCACCACCTCCACTGCGGATATTGCTTGCTATTACGGAAGCAAAGTTACGGAGGATCAATCGTAAGGCAGAACAGCCCGTAGTCATGTAACTGTAAGAAATAAAGTATATCATTGTTAAGTAATATATTATATCAATGTGATATTAGTGATGGTAAAATCATTATTTTGACTGTGATTGTGTCCTATTGTAACGACGCTTGATAACTGATTAATGTAATTCTTCGAGCAATGACTGGTACACTAGACAGTTAAATCTTAATTACCAGTCATTGTTAAATCTCAGTTACCAATCATCGACACAATCACAGTCACGTAACGGTTTACCATCACTATGTGATATAACTAATGTGCATAATACACGCATACACGTACATGGATACACAGTATTTGATGATAAGTTACTAACAATCATTGTGATTGTTCATTAATGTTGTTTGTGATTTCAAAATGAATATAATAAATAATAACATGACACATGTTAGGCTAATATAACTACATCAAACAAAAGATGAAGACTATTTAGAAATTTAATATGTCCCGTGCTGATAACGCGCTAGATGAGTTCTCCAAAAAATAACCCAATTACACAGTCTTTGCTTACATTACAACATAGTGAAGCACCATGACAGCGGGTTCTTTAAAGCCTCAGCACGGAGATATCAGTCAGTATGATTGGTACATCATTCGGATTGTTTGTCGCATCAATTTGTACAAACTATCTAATTTAATAAATATAATTAAAATGAACTTACGATTCATATTTGCTTTGGAGAAGACCGTGAATTTGTGGTAGAAGAATTGCGCAAATATCCAAGGTCCAAATTGAACTATAAATAAAAATATTAATACTCTATTGTAGGGAAAATCAATTGGTGAGTAGCCACATCGGACAGGAATAGTGGTGGTAGTTATGACCACTGGATGGTCAGGTTTATGATGAGTTCTGTATAATAAAATCAACTATATATTAAAAATGAAACTATGTACCTTGATTTTGGCACCTTTGCGCCCGAAATGTCAATTTTATCATTGATTAACCCCGTTAAATTGAAAACGCCAGTAATTCATAGTTCGAGATAATTTTGAGACCCTTGCTCTATAAATCAATATCTTTTTACGTTACATAATGCGTTTATTTTTAAAGTTATAAAAAATTCACAAGCGCGTGGCTTTTTGTCCGTGCCCACCTGCATGGAGCCTCCTTTGTGTGTAACGGTTCTTGCAGATAGACTGCGCTTCTAAGCCTGCTCGTGTGGGACCTTCTTTATAAAGAAGGTATATATATATATGGCAGATCGGCATAGATTGACACATATGCCGTTAGATGACAAGTAGATCGATCTTAGCAGCTGCTGCGTGCTGTTAATTTTCAAATATATCAATACTAGAAGTTCTCACCTTGACCCGTGTGGATAGTTTACATATAGAATTTTCAAAACGTTTCCTCGGAATATGCAAATATATAAATATTTTTTAACAAAACTAGCGCCTTTGTTCACGATTTTTTACTAATTTTACGAATTCCGAATCCATTAGTTTGATTTAATTACTTAAAAAAATTTTTAGTCTCTTGAATATTGTGTTAATGGGGTTTCGCGTAATTACATTTTTATTTTTGTGGTCTCTTGAATTTCGAATTAGCCCTTACAGCCTGGTGGTGGGTCATTTTAGATCCAGCACAAGATTACGGTTTAATAACCGTTTATTAGATTTTCCATTTTAAATGTGATTTAATGAAATGGCACGATGTGCCGAAAACTTTCTACTAGAAAATTAAAGTGGTTATAAAAAAAATTACAAATAATGTATGTACGTATATTTACGCATTAATGAATGTCCTACACGGACCAAACACAAACATCCACTGAACCGTCGATACGTTATCGGCTACCTGCCGGTTTGTGACAGTGATACATATATACATTATACATTCTCTGAATTAAATTTTTTTATTTTATTTTTGCACATAAATATATTGGCTATAAATAGAATAATAAAAATAAGAACAAAATATACACAGAAGTAAAATAAAAAAATTATAAATAAAATATTAAAAAATTATATCCTTTTTGTGCGAAATGCATTCAACAATATTATAAGAAAAACAAAAAAGAAATTCGACATATTTAAAAAAAAAAAAGGTGAAACAATAGACAACCTAATCCAAATTGCTTATTATTGTCATAATGAAAATAATTTTTTAAAATATAATAAATGTATGTAAAAATAAAATAAAAATATACACATCCTTTTTAATACGAAATCCAATCAAATTATAAAGGAATTGGAAATGACACAACTTGAAAAATAAATAAACAAAACTTATACACAAAATAGATACAACAGATCGAAATTGATTGTCTTTACAATCCAAGCAGTAAATTGTTTCACACTTGTGAGTCTTACAATCCGCCTTGTGATACACTGCACAGAAAAATTTAGTATCTTTGTCATTTTTACAAGGACAAAACCAGACGACCCTGTTGTCACCAGGTAGGCGCGGCACGCCATAAAACTAACTTTATCATTTATTGGGGTTCATTTTCAAATATGTGTAAAATAGCTTGAGTGGTTGGAGTGGAGCTGCATCCTTTGTATCCCCTGTCCAAAACGTTGACAATATATGATTTGGCGCAAGTGGTGAGAGGCGATTCCATAAAAATGTCTGTCCTAGATCAGTTGTTGGGCGTTTTTTCATATTTTTATCAATAACTCATTTGAATCTCGCCCGATAATTCATTTATGTCTCAAATTATTTGAAAAAATTTAATATAAGATTAACTAGAAGGAAAATGGCATTAAACAAAGATCTATCGCGTAATTCATATTTAGATGAGTTAACAAAGTTTTACTGTATTATAATGTCAACTTATTCCCATATATGCCGGTGTCGCCAATGCATTGATTTGTAAACAAATATGCATGGTCATAAATGTAGAACATCACGCTATGACCATACAGGTAACCCCCGTTTATCGCAAACCCGGCGAGTGTGGATTCGTTATACTGCGATCTTTTGTAATTTTTTTTGTCTCGGCGCTTGTCTGACTTTGACATATGCCAGGAATCGTCATAATGAGTAGTTGTATGTGCGTGCTATCTTTCTTTCTCACTTATTCACATCATATACGTAAAATTACGAGTGTGAATGAGACAAAAGAACGCCGGTACACCGGTGCCTGGTTCAGTTGATCCAGTGCATCATTTGGGTCTATCCTTCAATGTAATCTTAGCTGAAGTGTCAAACGCACACTAATTAAATTGACAACTTACATATTTTTTTATCTCTTCGTAATTTTTAAAATGCGAAAAATCGGTCGGCTGCAAGAAATGAACTGCCATACTATGTCCCGAAAAAATGACGTCTCGGAACCTGTTACCGCGCGAAAGTTAAGCATAATGAACGCAGATAATCTAGATTCTTTTTTGCAACGCGGAACAAAACGAATGAATTATGTTATGTATGACATTTTATTTGTTATTAATAATGTTCATTTTATTAATAAGTGTTTTTTCGAATTTTAAAATATATTTTTTTAATCCCCACCGAAATTTCGTTTATCGCGACCATGTCCAAAACGTATCCCCCACGATCAACGGGGGTTACCTGTACTCAAATTCTAATCACCCCAATCTATAATACATAAATGTAGAACATCACGTTATGACCATACTTGAATTCCAATCACCCCAATTTATAATACATAAATGTAGAACATCACGCTATGATCATACTTGAGTTCTAATCACCCCAATTTATAATACATAAATGTAGAACATCACGCTATGACCATACTTGAATTCTAATCACCCCAATCTATAATACATAAATGTAGAACATCACGCTGTGACCATACTTGAATTCTAATCACCCCAATCTATAATACATGAATGTATTAATGGCTGTTAATATCTGATATTCAAAGGCTAAAAGAAATAAACAGTTGACTTTATCATTGAAATCATAATTAATTCAATTTACAATTCTTTAAGATATTACTTACGGTCGTAGCACCATAACATTAAGAATATCTAAAATAACTGATAAATCTCCTGCAGCAACAGTGGACTCCAGGGCTACCTTCAAATTCTTGCTCATCCACATGGAGTGGAAAACCTGGAACGCGTGCATTAATTAGTATCTAGCTTAATTAATACATCTATGGGATTATTACTTTTCTTAATTATTACATAAATGTCTCAAAAGTAAACAATTTCGTGCAAAATTTTGCACAGTTTGGATGAGGTCATATTTTTCAAACAGTTTCGGACATTGTGACCAGAAATGGGTTAAATTAGTATGTGCAAAAGAGAGAGTGTCATATCACCATTAATGCAAATATGAAATACAATTGTACAACAAGCGTTTCTCTAAGCAGTACGGAAAAATCATATAGATTTTAGATTCAAATGAATCCAAGGGAGATAGATTTAAGTGGGATAATGGATTCATTAGGTATGGTGGATTCAACTGGAATTATGAACTCAATAGGTATGACGGATTAATAGAGTGGGAGAAAGAACACCAAATAAAAGCCAACCTTATTCGTAGTTTTGTTTCAATTATTAAAACGTGCACAAATATTACCTGCAACGAACGCTGTCTAGTTGCCAGCACCGACATCATTGGTTCATGACCGCGCATGATTACGCTGAGAACTTCTTGTTCTGATAATTCGCCGCGTGCTGGTCCGAATCCTGGTCGGGTTTTCTGTTAGTAAGTAAAAAAAAAAAAAGCACTAAGTAATATTTATTTATAGTTTAAAGGTAATGCTAATGGTAAATAGAAAGGAGCTTACTGGTAAAAACTCCTCCAAGTCCAAGCCAACAGATCGGTCTGTGCTGTTGGGTATAAATTCTGGTGAAGGAGAACGCTCTGCGGGTGGTGCCGAGGGGGGTGCAGGGGGCTGACTCACATATATCTCCACTGGGGTGTTTTTAATACTGATAAATAAATTTAAATAATCATTGATTTGGAATGCATATAAAATTAAGAATATATATTTTTATTTTACAGAAGTAACAATGGTTGTACTGATTGCTCAATCACAATTGGTCTAAATTACTGAAAGAGCTTAAAATATGTTGCGGTTTAAGCTTTGAATAAAAAAAAACTAAAATATCTAAAATTTAACATTATAACAAAAACATTGGCAAATACATCAGTAAAAAAACAAATCAGACCTTCTACTATTACTGGTTGTATAATCATTTCTGGAAGTGGGTATTGAGGAATCGTGACTAGTCCTGGCCGGTCTTGTGAAGGACAGGGATCTGGATGGCGGGGCCGGCACCCTCCCGAGCGACATTTCGCTGGTGCTAGGCCTCAAACTGCTAGGTCCGGAGTAGGTGCTGGATCCACTAACGGACTTCTTGTTCTCCCCATCTGAGTGTTGACGCCGCAGCGATCTACTGACATTTATCATCGGAGGAGTATCGTAAATAGTCTTCACTTCAAAGTCATGTTCGTCTGGCGGAGCGTGCACACTCTCGTATGATCTGAAAATGTGTTTCATAAAATATTATTCCCTCAAAACAAGATCTGATTGCTGTGTGGAAGAAGAGAGAAGGAGGAAGGAGCACGGTAAGTAAAGAAACATGACTAATTATTTGCATAAAGATAATCCTACTACAAAGATTCTAATGCATAAAACTACTTCACTGACTAGATTATGAAAATTAACATTACCGTTTTGTTTTAGTGTTGGAAAAAAAACAAAAAACATAGTAATAGTCTGGATTATGTGGTTGATTAGGTAAGATGACCATCTTAGACAAAACAAAGGTTGGTGATTCGAATCTTGATAGAGACTATAAATTAATCCTATTTTCACAACTCAAGAACATTTGAATTAAAAATGAAAATGGTAAAAATATTTATGTATTTATTTATTTAGACTTTATTGACATAAATATTTTTGTTGTAACAGAGGTGAATATATTATAATATAACATGATAAACATAAGATACAATTATAATGCAATTAAATACTCGTAGTTTATTGTGTGGGATGGAGTAGACTCCACCTCTGATATATACAGCATTGTCCTGGCTACTTTGCTAGACTGAAGTCTGTGTTAAAGTAGCCAGTTTTTTTCGTGCTGTTTTGGTGTTATTTAAGATGAAGATTTGTCAGAAATAAAAATATAGTGAGAGTGTGTAGAACTAGTGAATTATTAGTGTAGGCACTGTATAATGATTATGTTAGAATGTCGGATAGCCATGCTTCTGATTGCTCTCCACCCGATTGGATCATATATTGGGTCTATATTTGTGTAATCTTATTGGAGTTGAATGATTTTCAGTTGGTACTGAGTGTGTTGTACAATTTCAGAGCTAAGAATATTGATGCAACATAATTCAATAATAATAATTTAACTAAGTAATACATTTATCTATATACATAAATATGATTGAATGTCTGTCTGTTCTCTATATAATCTTACATTCCTTGTGTTATCCCGTGTAAAACATGACCAACCCACTCCCATTCTTCTTCTTTGGGCCCTGCGCAAACAGGCATTCCCTTTCCGCCATCCACTTATTTAAATTAGCTAACTTATCATCATGCTGCTTCTCCGCAGGGGTAGGCAGAGAGAATAGAGCACCACACTTTTCTGTTCTGACATACAATTCTTGCCTCATCCACATTCATACATCTTCTCATACAAGCTCGAGGATTATTGAGGCTTCTAACAGGAGGATCTGGTTTACCTGGTCACGTCAAGTTTTCCGTGGATGTCCTCTATTTTTGGTGCCATCAGTACTTGTGCCATGTATCTTTCTTACTATTTTCTCTTGATTGATCCGTTTCATATAACCTAACCTAACCACAAGCAATTATTTTTTAATCTTATTCTCTATTCTAAGATTAGCTTTACATTATCTCCTAATTTCTTCATTCTTTACTCTGCCATAAATGGATTTACCATATATGTATATGTCTAAGTGATCTCATTCCCACTGTACTCAGTCTACTTTCACTCCTTTTCTCCCAGCTCCAGACCTCACTTTCATATATCAGTGCTGGTACCGGGACCCCATTATGTACCGATAACCTTGGTTGATAAATTCCCGTTAGATATTATTCCATTCAAAGCGCTGTTCACTTTATTTGCTACAGATACCTCCTTTCGATATCTTTCTCAGCCTTTCCGTTTCTATCAAACATACTTCCCAAATACACAAACTCATCTACTTGTTTCAAACATTCATTACCTACAAGTATTTTGCAAGTTATTTTACTTTCCTCCTTCTTGAATACCATCACTTTTGACTTGTTAACATTCATAATAAGGTCTCTTTTCTTGCATACATCAAACATATTTTAAATTACATATAACTAATTCTGAATCCCGGGTAAAGCCGGGTGCTAACCGCTAATGACAGTATAAATAAAGGAAGATCTGATTTTTTCATATCAAAAATTAAATTAGCTAATAATTCATATAGAATGTATTTAATTTCCTATATGTGTAATGGGCAGTGTCATAGTATAAACAATCAATTTGAAAAATTATGCAACCCTACTGTGTATTTTTATTAAAATGACAGAATTATTTTTTACCACCATATCCACAGTACAATAAAATAAAAGCTATAAAAATTAAGATTCAATGAATTGAATCTTTTCCAAATTATCCAAAACATTTTTATTACACATTCCCAGAAGTAGAACATCCTACATGCAAAATTCATTCATTCACCGGTCATGCAAATACCATAATACAGAAATTAACTTTTTCAACATTAGCCTTACTACACTCAAAGAGTTCTTCTTATGAACCACCACAATCTCAATTTTGGCCAATCATTCTACCACATCTCGCTCTACCTTTACCATCCTTTCTCCCTCTTTTCATTTATTTTCTGCATCTAAACATACCCATATATCTGAATATTTTTGTGGATTTTCATTATTAGTATCATATGTTAAATAGTTATTATGTTTGTTATAATATGTTTACACTGTCAAAATCCCTCAATAAAATAAAAAATTTAAAATAACATTTCTACGATAATTTAATAAATTTTTAAGCATAGCATGCAATCACTTACATTTCAAAGAACAACAATAAATGTGCATAGGTACCTTAAAAACTTCCACAGAAAAATTGCAGCACTATTTTAAATATTTTATTTATTATTTTTTAAATATTATCTTTGATAAAAACAATAATTCGTAACTGATTTGTCAGTTCGATGATACAAAAAAGGTAAATAAAATAAATGAAGATTCATTAAATGATTAAAACAGGAATGATGATTTTAAAACTATACTTTTCTAGCATTGCGACCTATTGGCATTGACGCACTAGTGGAATTATGAAAGTATTCTAGTAACCTGTTACAATACACATATATATATACTATTTTAAGCTTTGATTGTATTATATTTGTGATATTGATATTAGATGGCGTGAGAGTAAATACATATAAACAATATATCAGTGAATCACCTATGTAAGTTGAAGTGATGAGCTAAACCGTTATTGTGACTGTGATTGTGTAATTGGTATTCAATAATAACGATGATTGGTAATTGACTTTACTGTTGGGAGATATATTTTATAGTTTACCTACCGGTGATTGCTCATAATCAGTTACCCATCATTGTTACAATCGAGCACAAATCTTACAATCACAGTCACAATCATGGTGTATAAATAAACTTACTAATGATGATACATCAATAGTAAGTTATTATAATTCAATAATTAAGGTGTCATTTTTTTAAAATAAACTAAGCTTAGAACTACGCACACATTACTTTGTGGTGCAGTCCCTCTCATTATTACTTATTATACCATTACTAACTATAAAAACAGTATAGCTCAATGTATGTGTTGTACAAAGTTTAGTTTATTGAAAAAAAAAATGTAATAATTATGTTGCACCACAAAGTAACTACTATTATATTAATAATAAAACTAAGATTATTCAATCATTTTTGTCAAGAGATACGGTTTGGTTGTGGTGTATCTTTTAAGTGTGTTAATTTTAAATAAATGTTAATGTTTTTTTTAAATATTACCTGTGTGAAAACTGTGCTGGGTCATCATTGTTGAGGGACGTCGGAGCTGAATGATAAGTTGGAGAGGGGGGATCCAGTCCCGTAAGTGAGAGACTTCCCATTTCATTCTGAAGGGAGGACGATTGATTTGTATCTGAAAATACACATTGTTACCATACTATTATAACAGACGACTTGAACTAACAAAAGAAAACATTTCTGAACTTTAATGGCTTTAGAGTTTTTAATAATTAAGTATTTTTAGGACTTAAACGTTTAGATAAATAAGACAATCACATCACAACATAAAGACCGGGATGATTCTACACAAATGTTCAAAATGAATATCATTACCTGATATATCTGATACCATTCCATCACCATAACATAAACGGGCAAGCAATTAATTAAGTTCACTAAGTTAAGAATGCAATCCAACATTTGTTTTGGCCAAGCAGTTAGAATGAAAGAAGAAGAGAAATTCTCGAATAAGAAACATGCTACGGGGAAGTGTATAATAGGTGCTAACCTGAGCTGAGAGGTGGAGGACTCTCTGGAGGACCTAATAAGCTTGTGCTGGGTGGCGGAGTGCGGTTTACTGTCAACATACCAACATTTCACATTTACAACATGTACTAAATATCCACATATTTGATGTTGGTACAAAGCTCCGAGTTTTGCTGTGAACATGATCATGAAACAACAAAAATCCAATCGTTTGGAGCACTTTTAAATATGCTCTGAAAATAGACATCTCACAAATGAGAAATATTACAGGCCTCATTCTTGCCTGGAGCATGTCGGGGTGCACCACAGCCAAAACAATATGACTAACAACTTCATTTGTTGTTGATTAATGTTTATATATTTTTATAACAGTAATAATTAACTAAGCACTGAGGATAATAGGATAGTAGCACTTACAATAAATTTAGGGAATTTAAAATATACAGTAGATACATGTACGTAATTTGTAAAGTTAATTATGATATTATATTAATAAGTTATTACTAATTGTTATATGATCTAAACAAAAAATAATTTTAAATGTCCCATATTGTTTTGCTTTTCTAAAGATAAACAATTGCGGTGACTGTAGATTTAGCTGATTGAGCAGGAGAATTGAGTTCCAACTTCATTCTTTAGAATTGGTTTGATTCATTTCGCTGTTGACATCTTCGATATAACTGTATCACATATATGGTTGAAGAAGTTAATCGTACTGTCAAATCCTACATAATTGTAAATGTATCTTTTATTTCAGTTAAGAATTGAAAATGAAGCTTCAATATTATCTGCAATGGAAGTTGATCAATCATCTTGCGGAATAAAAATAAAGTGATTTGTACTCTTTAAAACACAATTAATATTAAGATTATTCTAATTTATTACATATTTAAAAAAAAAAAAAAAACCTGTTATCAGTTGTACTAAACATTTTTTATGTTAAATGAAAAAAATTACAATAAATACAAATTAACTGATCAAAGATATTGAAACATGGTTCACTCAGCCACCAGCATTACTCAGCTAAAAGCTGACAAGCTTAGAGATATGACGTGGTGGCAATTTTCCATCAAAATTGGCTGTATTAAGGAAGACTAATATAATAGATAAGTGTGAATTGAAAGACAAAATAGATGTCAGATTGAGCAATCAGACAGTGAAAATAAAGGTAGTAAAAGTGAGGTTAAAACAAACAGTTGATGACAATTGAATACTGTGTGCGTACACCACAATGTGATTTGTTGTACGTCACACGTGTTTGACACATTTGAAATTGAATAAATATACATAAATAATATATTTTTTGGATTATTTGTTTGTTATATAATTTTCGCAGGACTTTACCCAAGTACAGGACACAACATAAATTGCTCTCTTTACTTTTTTTCACTGCAAGACACTAATCATGTCAGGCTGCGGCGACTAACACCAGTGAAGTTCAAAAACTGTGGCTTAATGTTCTATGGAATATGCATCTATTCAGAAATTAAGTTTTGTTTTGATAAAAGCATTTTTTCATTGTTTTATTTCTGAACGAAGCATGAAGATTTTTAAATAAATAAACGGCATCGGTTGTATATGTAATATGTGTGTCGGGCACCATTTGAGGTTAATTGCGTCGCGTATCTCGTCAAACCTTTTTTGCAGCGAGATCCCAGAAATGAGACTGCTTTATGCAAGTTTCAAATAAAAAGCTCAAAAATACACGAGACAGAGTTTGAAAAATAACAACACAATCACAATTATGTGCACATAAATAAATTAAAACAAAACAACATAGATTAACCCCGAAACAAAAAATTAGACTTTTTTCTAGAAGTGAAGAAATGTATAGGAAGCACTTCAAGTAAGAAAAAAATTAAAATTGAATGATTAAAGAAATGATAAGCCCACCATTTCATGCAGTTTTTCAGTTAAATGATATATGAATGCTTGTATAGCTTTTTAAGTTTAAACAACTTTCAAGTATGGATAAATGAAAACAATATTATGTTTAACACATTATAAACTCACGTGCTCGACTTGGTCGGAATATTTCTGTATAATCTGTTAGATTTGGTATAACAGCCGGTTCTTCCTCCTCTGTACCGGAAGCCGACTCTTCGATTGTCCTTTCATCCAATAATGATTTTCTATGAACCACTGCCACAAAATAATAATATGTATAATGACTAATAACAGCTAAGAATAAAAACAGTTAAAGTAATCAAGGCATGGTAATTACACAATTTTTGCCAAAGAATGAACGGAGGTTTAGATGCCCAGCCATTTTTATAATACAAGATATGAATTGATGAGTTTGAAATTTCATAGTAAAAATTGTTCAGTTTACCACCGGCCACTTTTGCTAGCTAGGAACAGCTTGTAAATCTGACGCCTCTTGATGTTAGCAAAGCCCTGACGCTTTGTTTCAGCCATATTTTCTCAACAGAAATCTTGTCAGTCAAATAAGAACATTTATAATGACAATTAACTTCTATATTCAAGATATAGAGAAAACAGTTTGATGGAATAATGAAGAATGACAATGTTGGATGTAAAAACAAGACCAGAAGCAAAGTTATTTTCTTTTTGACCCATTTTTAAAAATATCAATGATCGGCAGGAAATTTATCAAATTTATAACGTGATATTACATGGTGAACAAGAGATGTCGCTACTGGTTATTAAGATAATTAATAATATAGGCATGATTTGAATAAAAAGGAATAATTCCAATTTTTTGAGAGATTGAATACTGAACAAAAATATTGGTGATGAGTTTTCATACCCACATTTAAAAATTATTAATAAAATTAAAAATACCTTGTTTAGCTGGTCGTTCTTTGGAAAAACTTTTTCTAACAGAGGAGTTCTTTTGAAAGGGTGAGACGTGTTCCACAGGAGGCCCAGGGGGAGGTGGCCCGCCAAAAGGATGCACTTTAGTTAAATCCACCACATTTAGAACTACATTTGTGGAGTGGAACCATCCTACAATCTAAAATAAAAACATTTATAATTATTTAACCTACTAATTTATACTGTGCATTTATAATCTATAGTTATGTGGCATTTTAAATAGGATATAACAAGCCACCAGTATCTTCAGGTGTGGTCTGCGAGTATATTTGTACATAATTTATGGGGCCGAAGAGGTTTAGATTAGGTCAAAGATATCTATCAAGCCATCTGTCGATAATCCACATATTTGATGGATTTAGTCAATGTAAAACCTCTCACATAATTATCCATGAAACTAATGGCACCCGTGACTTGTTTCCATAAAATTCAAAATACAAATGAACTATATCTGCGCTTTTCACGTATTCTTCTCTCATTCATATCAGTAGATAATCGAGAATGGTAGATAGCATAACTTAACCTAAACCATATATTTAAACTGTCTAAAAATTTAAATAAGGAAATATCAACTCACAAGTTTGTTATGTGCGACAGTCATATCGTGGATCTGTCCCCACGAGGCAGGCACCGTATCCAACTGCCGGGTGGGTTCCCAGCCCAGCACCTGCAGTCCCTCTCCACCCCCACCCAACAAGCAGAGCCCGTTGTCGGAAAAGGACAGTAACCTATAAAAATAATGTCAAGAGATTCAATTACCATCTCTGGACTATAAGAAATAATTAGGTGTGATAAAACTATAATTATTCACCCAACTAGTCACAGAATTCATGTCATTAAATTATATCCATGCATATATTATAATAAATTTTCAATCACAGCTTGCTATTGCTATTGACTAACAATAGAAGTGAAACCACTTTGGTAAATGGTGGTTTTGTCTAATACTGTCTCAGACAAAAGATGATTATTACACAGCTTTTATGGCTACAAACCTAATTGGTGATAATTGCTTTTCGGTGCTGGAAACAAGTTGGAACTTTTCCATGTCCCAGAAGTTGACTACTCTGTCATCACCACAACTTGCGAGTAGGAATTCGTGTGGATGGAACTTTACACACGTCACGGGACCCGTGTGCTCGGTGAATTCTTTCAGTACTCTACCATTTCGAACGTCCCATACTTTTACAGCTCCTAAAAATTTAAAAACAATACATACATGTACTATTTTATTTTATTTTTTAGAATTTCATCATAACAAAGTGCTCATGTACAGTACAATAATATCAATCTGTATAGGAAATTACACATGAAGGGTTCAGAAGCAAAACTGCCACTATTCAGTTGATGAAATAGAGATAAATATATTTGAAACTGATTTTATTTTCAGATCCGAGATTTTAAAATTGATATACTTTTGATAAAATACTTATAAAATATACAAATATTTTTTCAGTAGCAGTTATCAATTGTAGAACTGTCACCATTGCCAGATAATCATTTTCAAACACGTCACCCTCATTTTTGTCAATTTATTAGTGCTAGTTTTGTTTCTAAACCCCTCATTTACAAAAGTGATGTGATTAAAGTGTGTGGTTAAAACTATACACCATTAATGTTCATGTTTAGCTATTTAACTCCCCAAAAATAATAATTCGTAACTTACCTTCGTCACCGCCAGATGCTATCCACTGTCCGTCCGGGCTAAATTGTAAACTATTCACAGCCATTTTGTGACTGGAATATGTGCAGATGCAACCCCTCTGTCGGGTGTCCCACAGTTTGATTCCAGTGTCGCACGACCCGGTGGTCAGGTAGCCTCCGTAGGGATGGAAATCCATGCACTTGATGGCACCTTTGTGTCCCGTAAGGGTCCTGATGAGTTTGGCTGCTTCTAGATCCCAAATCTTCAATGCGCCAGACTGCGAACCCGCACAGACCATATCTTCAGAGTGTCCGAAACAGACGCACTCCACAGGAGACACATGACCGCTTAGACTCTGAAAGATATCAAACCGTTTGTGATATTACATGCAATTATTTTTACTGTTAACCAGGGTATTTCATAAAGGAAGTAATTGGTAACCGCACAATAAACATGCAAAAAAAACATTCTCAAAACCTCAGCACTTAACGATAACGACAATAAAAAATTCCAAATCTATTTTTTTATAATGTTCAACAGAAACTAATTTTGCCGCTAAGTTATCAGAAAATAAAAAAGTCTGTGTTATGGAATGCATTCTAATAATCTGCTAATGAATAAAGTAATTCAATAATAAAATTAATCAATTCAATTTAATGACTTACTATCACAGTATTACTCTGAAGAGCATAAAACTCCACACAATTTTGTTGAACATCCATACACACTCATCAATTTTAGAGACTTCCAATGGGGCCATTTTCAATATCTGCTTTACTGTCCACAACAGATCCATTGGCCATCGATGCATGTAACATTCAACCATCCTCTCCTCGCACATTCATTTCACATGAACCATCTAAGAGACCCATTCTTAATACCGCTTACAGTTTTGCATTTGTTCATTCTTCACTCAATCATAAATAAATTTGCCTAGGCCTATTTCTACTGCAGTCTACTTATATTCTTCTTTTACTAGTTATAGACTTGATTTCCATACGAACTGTTGGGTTAGGTTAGGTAGGATTGGTACTAGAACTCTGGCACCGCTAATCTTGAGTTAGATAATATATTTACATTTGCAATTACTGTGCATTCACTTTATTCCCTTAGTCAACTTTCTTTCGATACATATCTTATCAACTATTAGATTGCATTTCTATATACTTATAAGCATAATTATAAATGAATAAATATTACCAGGAGGCAGCCATGTCTTCCAATAGCCCATAAATTTACTTTCTTATCATCACCTCCGGTTGCTAGAACTTGGTTGGACTTGTGTCCCATGGCCAGGCAGTTTACATTTGCTGTGTGAGCTGCGAATTCCTCTGCAAGTAGAAAGATCAGTTACTTTAATATAGTCAACATGACTGGACTGAACAAGAGCACTGTGATTAGCATTTATAATTAAGAAAATACCAAAGTTCAGCGCAGATAGTAATTTCAAATATATAATACTTGATGAATTTCTCAATAGATCAAACTTTGTGAGTAATAAAAAAAAAACAAGTAGAATCAAAAACAAATATTTTTATTCATGTTTTATATAGTTGGACAAAATTACTTTGGAAATAATAAATAAAATAGTGTTATTTACTGCTTATTTTTTGTTGTTGGTCAGTTTCAGAGAGACTACACCATTGATAGGGCAGAATAAAACTAAACTAGATAATGGATGGATTAAATAAAACAATGTTATAACTCTACATGAGTTCATTAGCACTACTCGAATTTCAAGAGAAACAGTAACTCTTATCTGTCAGTATCAGATTACTTGTATGTATCTCTCAATATTACCGTTACAACCACCCCTCCACTGTCTACCCTCCACCAGTAACTCCGTCCCCTCCCCCTCCATCTGTCAGTACCTAATTACTTGTATGTACCACCTAAGCCTTGTCTCCTATATTTGTATGTAGTTATTTTAATACTTCACCTGTCGATGAAAGTTACTGTTTCTCTAGAAACTCGAGTAGTGCTAATAAACTCAAGTAGAGTTTATTTATTTATTTATTTATTAGATGACATACATATTTTTGTTCTAACAGAGGTGAATATATTATAACATAATAAACATAAGACACAATTAATACTCAATAGTTTATTGTGTGGGATGGAGTAAACTTCACTTCTGATATATACAGCGTTGTCCTGGCTACTTTGCTAGACTGAAGTCTGTGTTAAAGTAGACAGTTTTTTTTCGTGCTGTTGTGGTGTTATTTAAATCATCAACAGGAATAAAAAGAGAAATAAATAAAATATCTATAAAAAAAATTAAAATATGTAGTGGGAGTGTTGTAGGACTAGTGAATTGTCAGTGTAGGTATTGTATAAATTATGTTAGACTGTTGGATAGCCATGCTTCTGATTCATATCTACCTGATTGGATCATATATTGGGTTCATATTTGTGTAGTTTTATTGGAATTAAACGATTTCCAGTTGGTACTGAGTGTGTTGTATAGTTTCGGAGCTAAGAACATGTAGAATCTTTGAATTATGCAGTTATAACATTGTTTTATTTATATCCATCCATTATGATGAAACTCTACAAAGTTAACGCCAATTCTATCAATAATCTAAACTAAATATATAACACTGATGTAAGATGTAGGATAATCTTAGTTCTGTTTTTTCCAATCTAATGACATTTGGCATGAATAGTTATTGATTTTTAATGTATAGTAATATGAACCCTGGTTCTCAGTATATACAATTTAGTACCTGTAGTAGATTTAAGAGTGACAATTTGTCAAAGAATAACAAAATGTAAAATCTAAGATTAGTTTTATTTTGCTTTAATGAAAGGGTAGTTCACTCCAAAATAAAGAAGTATCAAAAATAAAACATAAGTGGTTAAATGCAGAGCAACTTTAGTTTAATAATTCAAATATTATTTCCTTATTTACCTTGCATTATTATATTTTAAGTGCAAGACAAAGACACATAACAAGGCAATAAACAATTAAATTTATTAAAAAAATAATTTGGGCCATTAATCACGAGTAATTGATCCATTGTTCTAATGCTACATTTTTTATGGAGAATGACAACAAAAGCCATATGACTCCGTTCTAGGTTAAAAGATGTGCAATAATAACACAAATTGTTGAAATATACGTGAGGTATTTTTTACTATCTAGATAAATTAGTAAAAAACGAAGTTACCGTCTTGAAGGCCAAATAATTTTATATGGTTTACGATTTTTAAAAAAGCACGTAATTACAAATTGTAAAAAAATGTATAAACAAAAATACTCACGTAATTTCCATGTTCTTTTCACGGACGACCCCATAATGCATTAGAATGTTTAAGTTTAAAATACTTTATTAACAATTCTTATGAATAAATCACGTTGATCAAATAAGATCCACAAAATGTCAAAAGCAACTTTCTGTCAACGACAGAAATCACCTCCCACAGATATTCTTATCGACAAGGACACGAGCGGCTACATGCCCAACCAGAGACAACTGAGCTATGCCAATATAGCCATTAAACTGTTCTTTTAGAAATGAAATCCAGATAATATCGAATGATGATAAATGATTCACTACTTAAAATATTAAAAATAATTAAATAATGGCAAGCACAGTCAAGTCTGTCAAACTTTCATTGTCATGTTTTGCATAGAAAATAATATTGTTTTCTATCTTTATCACATAACAGCTGATATCATTTGTTGTTGTGCTGTACTTAGCGAATTAAAAATAATGTTCCTTTTTAAATCTGTCCGCAGATTTAAACCTAAAATTCAATTTGTTAGACCTTTAACTTATGTACAAGGCCAAGAACCAGAACCTAAAACTAGGGAATATTTCTATTACATTGACCACCAAGGCATGGTTAGTTATTACTTGTTTGTAAAAATATTCTACGACCTAAGGTTTTATAAATATATAACAGAATAAATCTTATTTTAATATATTTAGTTATTTCTAGATGACTCTAAGATGAAGAATTTCACATCATGCTTTAAAGAGAAAAAATTTCTGCAGTTCTTTTTTAAAAATCTCAAGGTAAATGAGACTGGTAAATATTTGGACGAATTCCCTTACATATCTCCATGTGGACGAGAAAGAAATTTTGTAAGGTGTGATGACTACCCTATTGTTTACACGCATATCATAAAGAAAGAGGTTGAAGACAAAATAATAAATCTCTTGTCATTTGGATATGCTGGTGACGCGCTCGTTACAGAATTCTTACCACAAAAGATATTTATGTCACCAAAGACGGGAAGAGTTTATCACCCAACTCATGAGAAATTTGGATCAATCGGTCTCATTCGTTCGAAGTTAGCTATCGAACTAAGCAAACATTTTGAATTTCACAATGGAGAAAATAAGCCTCCAACTCACTTCACCTGGGAAGGAATGCATTATGTGCTGGATCAAGATTGGTTTGGGATCACACAATCCAAAAATAAAATTTCTAAGGGATTAGCATAAATTGATTTATTTATAAAATTTATTTGTTACATCACAGGATCATTGTTCATTTTCACAACTACACATTCTAAACCCTTTTGAGTGCCAATGTGTTTAATTAAAATATATATATATATTTACAGAGAACTAGTGCCAAAGTATTCAAATTTATTAATTTATTTAAAAAGAAAAACTAAGTTATCAACTTGTTAAGGTGGCGTCATCCCCAGATGATGTTGCACACTAGAATCCAAGTGGGTTATGGATAGGTAATAACAAAAATATTACCATTGTATAAGTGATATATATCACAATTTTTTAAAACCACAGCAGTACCCAACGCAATTCCATAGAAAAGTGTCAAAGCAAGTACATTTTTTTAAAATTTCAGAATAGTGAAGTAAACATGATTATCTAGCTCCACGAAAACTGTATTGACATGTTTCTTTTCACCGGGACCACTTGTTCATCATTCCTTGCACTAAACAATAGAATTTGAGATTTCTATGTAGTAAGTCACATCGATTGTGTTCATAAGTGTATCAATTCACTATTTAGCAATAAAAGTAATTAAGGTCCTGGGATAAATAACAGTTTAATAATTGGTTCATTTTTGTTTTTGTTTTCCTATAAAATTAACTTTTTTTGACTTACATTTTTCTACAGGACATGTAATATATGCCATCATTACGTTAATTCACTTTTGGGACTGTGGCATTTTGAAGGTTATTTTTACATTTTTTTTATTTAAACATTCACACAAGTAAAATTAATTTACAATTATATTTTTTTGTGATGAATTTTACCACATTAAAACTGCGAGAAGCACAATTCTACAAAATAATATTTATTGTAATCATCACAACCAGAAGTTTACTTACAAAATTTTGGTAAAAGAATTAAAGAAAAAACACATTAAACTGTTATTGCTTGAAAATGAGCATTGTCATTAAATAAAAATATATTTTGACCTAATGTATTGTTGACGAGTCAGAAGTGAAAATTTATTTTGGCACTCAAAAGAAGTGATAATGTACTTTATATATGTATGTAGGTATATATTAAATGACAATTTTACTTATGAATAATTTTAGAATCTGTACATATTTTTATTTCCTATAAATACAATATTATTGCCATTAGTCTTTGATGTAGTATTACTAAATAATTCTTTTAATTTATTCACATTTTTACAATACTTCTGTTATGTGGCAACAAAGAGATATTTCATACATATAAGGCACCCGATGATTCGTAGCGCAATGATTTGTAAATAATAAAAAATGCAACATTTTTAATTGTTTTAATTTCTATGTGGTAATGTCTTCATTCTTCCGCAGATTTTGATTGATGGATCTTCGCTCATTCACATGCAAGAATGTTATGCTTTTATTCAAAATCAAATAATTATATCAATTAATTATTTTAATTCAAGACCCATTCTAGATGAGGATAAATATTAATGTAATATCATGTTGATATTTTGAAAAAATATATATCATCTAATATGAATATTCATTTGATCATTGGTTATTCAATCTTATCTTACTATCCATAAATTTACTTGCTACTTATAGAACGAGCCACTTCTGCTGCCACTCGATGTTACCATTACCCAAAAATGATTTTGGGTTGCAATTTTGATAGTTTCAATAAAATTGATTTTTTATTATACAGCAATTATGTATTTGATAACCAAATTTAATCAGGACTCAACCTGTATATAGCAAGTAAACTTTTAAATTACAAAATGGTTATTTTAAAGGCCCAGTTAAAGTAAATATTAAAAGTATTTTTATAAGTAAGAAATATTATGATTCAAAATTAATTAATTTTTGTTTGGTTAGGAAATGTCACTAATAAAATAACACTGAGTATTCAATAAGATTTCAAATTTTAAGGAGAATCGTATCAATTTTTGTGGATGTATTTGGCGAACTTCCCATTATACAGAATAATCTCAAAACATAACATCAAAATAATATGTGTAGGATACAAATTTTTGTTGCACAGATGGAGGGTTATCATGTCTTGTATTAAAGCATATTACTACTTCCAGCTGGTGCTGATGCATTATATGAATCACAAAAATTTGTATATACTATGTACAATAGGAATTTGAAACAAATAAATATTGTCATTTGTGGTAAAAACTGACAGCTGTCTATAAATTTGTATCTTAACAATTTAAAACATTACAAAATTTATTTTGAAATGAAAAACATTTTACTTCAGAACAAAGTTTTGTTTAAGGCAACAAAAACTTACTAGATAAAAATTTGACGAATACCAAATATTTAAAGTACAAATTAATTCAATTTCACTGTAATGTTAGTTTATGTGAAAAATTATATTATTTAAAAATAATTATTAATGAATAGTGATCTAATTAGTAAGAGGGCTGTATTATAAAGTTTAAATTCATACACCACTGGTTTCAGGTCAGGTTGATAAAACAATATGAGCCTATGTTTTATGTAAATCTGGAATTTTTCATACGTCGCCTGCCCAACTGAGAAGCGTAAGTCACCAGGATTTAGTTGAGAATCAGTAGCTATAGTAATTTGAGAATAAATAGATCATCGAGGCATTGATTTTCTTTTTTATGAACCAGCGCAGACTTTACAAATGTCATGTTTGTAATTTAATTAGATAATTTTTAGACATAGCTTGACTTTTTCTATCACCATCTATGAAAACTACTGTAGACATAAAGAAAATCTTAAAGCAAAAATGTGAGAATCACAATTGCTTACAATATTCATAAATAAAAACATAAATGTGAAAAATGATCTTAAACACAACACTTTTAAATTAATATAATAAGGATGAGTTATATCATTTCTTAATTTCATTATGTATATTATTTGAAATATATGTCTGTATAACATAACTATGTGTGTAGTGGATATTTTTGAATCCTGTTTTCTATAATTTTATTTTGTCAATAGCAAATACAGTAAAACCGCGATATAACGAAACTCGATATAGCGAAAAATGATGTATATCGAAAAAAAAATCGAAATTTAGTCCCTAAAACCAATTTTTCATACAAAAATGCATTTATATAACGAAATCCCGTTAATATTTATAACAAAATCATTTTTGTCCCGTACGAAAAAATGCTAATACATTTACGTAAATTTATAACGAAATAAAAAAATGTTAAAAGATGAAAATATTATTTCGCACTTACAAAGCCGCGCCACTGCATCTGCCGTATGCGAACGGTTTTCGGCGGTGCGCGGCGATCTGCCGACAAGGTAGTAAAACAATTAAAACTTCTTCTTGGGTTCATAGTATCATATTTTGAAGTGGTTGCCGCCGTTACCGGTAAGTACCTTCGTAATTTATATACGACTCATTTTATAAAAATGCCGCGATTCAACTGTCAAATTTTTATTTTTGAATTATTTTTTATGTTTCATGCCCAAAACTATGTTTGAAGCGGCTCTACATTTAAACACAATTAAAATATTGTTTTGTATTTGCAATATTCTGGAATTTACAAAAATATCTTCCAATCGGTGTTGAATAGGTTCTGTTCTTAATTTAATTCCTTTGATTATCCATTTGCTTATCTGTTTTAATAACAAAACTACTAAAAATATGTAGGTATTCAGTTCCCTATGGCCTTCTTCCTCCTTTGTTTGCAGAATTTGCGATCTTTTTTGAAGCCGCGCAACATTTTTTTGCGACGGCGCGTAATATATAGTAGGATTTTTTTTATTTATTTCGTTATATGTGGGAATTCGTTATTACGAATTTTTATTTTTTGGGCCCTTGGATTTCGTTATATCGCGGTTTTACTGTATCTAGTTGTCCAGGTAATCAGTGATTTATTTACAGGACAATGCTAACCAGTCATAAATTTTATCCATCAAATTATACTAATCAGAACTAAACCAGGGGTGAATAGGGCTAACAAGAATATAAATTAATTGAAATAATATAAAGCCTCCTCACTAATAAGAACTACATATTAGGATCTAATTAATATACATGTTGATATAATAACATACCTATCAGAACACATCTTCAGATTAAACTATCTATGAATTATGGTAAAGGGTATAAATAAAAAGTTAACTGGATCGTTAAATAAAATAAAATCAACATTAAATAGGTTAACTTCATCTCGATTCATCATCATCAGATTTGGTGAAGGGTTGGAATGTGCCGGGCTTGACCCAAGAAAGGCCTTGGATATGTGTCGTAGAGGGCGTCGAAGAGTTGAGCATCGACACTTTAACAGAATCGTGAACGGAAGGGTCGTATGGGCTGAAACTGATGTAGTGCTTGTCATCCGTGGGCGGTTCATCATACAAGTGATCTATGCTTAGCATGACACTTTCTTTTGCTTTCTCTACGAAAAGCATTTTGTTTGATTTATACCTGAAATAATAAGGTCAATAATTATAGCTACATAGAATACTCTAAACCTAGAAGCTATCTGATTTTATTAATAAAGTGTATTTTACAAAAAGTCAAGAAATTTAAATAACATGTCATACAGTGACACCGTGGTTTTATACATCTCTGGGGACTGAAATAAAACAGAAGAATGAGTAAATCCAAACGTGCGTATGTACGATAACATTGGATATCGTGCTCGGACTGCTCACATTAATGATCTACTTAGCCAATGTGAAGGCTGCAGATAAAAAATGAAAATATATAAATACTTACAATCTCAAAGCTTCCGCATTTGCTGGAGATTTCACATTAATATTTTGAAAAATCCAATGAATGTATTTCAAAATTTGCCAAATATGATTATTTGATTTAGTCCAATTGGGAAAAACTTCATTTAGAGTAAGAACTCCAGTAATAGCATCCACCGCTGGATGGAATATTTGGGATTGGAATGTGACAGTCTGAAAAATAAATTATTTTTAAAAATCAACGCGAGATGTCCGTTATAAATCTAGTATGCATAATTATTACCGTAATAAATGTACAGAGTATCGGAAACTTGATACGTTTGTGGTTTAATCATTATCAAGATTATATGTATCATTAATTAATATGGCAGTTATATGATTATTTAAAAGTTTGATTGAATCCAAGTTTGTACTATATCCACAAAATAAGTATTATTTTTATCACAATCATAGTTTCCCTCTCATTGGCAGGTGTAAATAGTAGCAATGTGCAGTCAGTACATTGAAGTAAACTGTACATACTTGACCAGAATTTCAGCAGAATAAATTGAAATGAAATATGTATGTTTATAATATTCCTATCACAATTATTATGATATTATCCATACTTTAATATATCTTAACCTGTTAGCTGCCCAGAAAAATCGTAGGTGAAACAGCATCATTTTGGCGCCAAAATTCAAAATTCACAGGCTAGCTTTTACGAATTTTATTTTTTACGAAAAAACCATGAAAACGTTGGTATAACTAAAAAAAAAAATACGTGGGTACTATTTCGCCATAAGCACCCATCGACTGCGATTTCATACGGTTTTTAGATGAAAAAATAAAAGTTGATAGTGTTGTCAGGCCATATAACACTTAAAGAGCATTATTATTTGTTTTTTGTAAGGACGAGATCAGATTTTATTAGTATTATTGTGTTTAATGTAATGCTTAAAACAAAAATATATTAGCACTTCACAACTACGTACACATTACATATAGCACTAATAACATGCATAAAATGATGTCGCCGGACGTTTTTTACACTCGATTTCAGACATAATTTGTTGTGTTCTTGAGTTGAGACAGATTTCTATGGGACGCCGTACAATATCACTACTGGAAATAATAATTTAGTTAAAGATTCGATCCACGGCACCGGTGATATCATGCGTTATTTGCCGTTAGAAATAGACACCACGGACTGTCACGTGGGTGTCCGCTATACTCACGATAGCCAACATGAATTCTGACAGTTCTCGTGCAATCTCTTTCTATGAGGGAAACTTGCAACATGGGCAGCCAAGGAGTTAATATTCTGTCAGATAAATATTTGTTTTCCTTTTAAAGCGCCCTTGAGGTGAAAGTTTTTAAGAAAATGGCACTATACAAATTATCCAATATTATTCATATTATTATTATGTCTCACAATATATAGTTACAGCTTATTTAAACGTACTGACTGTATGCGCCTGGTAAATAGAAACTGTTGATGAGAGGATTTGCACCTCTCGAAATTACAGTTGTGATAAAATAATTCTCAGTTATGTGTATAACACAAAGTTAGGTTCAATAAAAATAAAATTAGATGAAAAAAACATTACGGTCAATTTATTAAATCATGTTTGTACACAACAAAAAACAATAATTTATTTTGCAAATTTAATTATATGCTGAAGAATTAAATCTGGACCACCCCCATACATCTATATAAAAAATCATAATATACTTACAGGGCATTCACAATCTGGGAATGTATCAGGTAATGCAACGGAGAATCTAAAGACACCGCCTTCATAGCACCCACTTCTTATAAATATCACACCAAACCATACTGAAAAAAATGTATTAAGAAAAATATGTAATAACATGAATTACTTACGACATGACTCATGGTATTTATAACAGTATAACAAAACTGCAAATCAAATATGTCTACCATAGAAAATATAAAAATTATATTTTCTCTTATAAGAATTTTGTCATAATTAATCATTTCTTGGCTAAAAACATATTGTAGTTGGAGCATGACTACAAGCCTCACCTCATCATTTTTCAGAAAAAAAAACACTGACTCTCTTTAATGAAATACATATTTATTATAGCTAATGGTAAACATTAATAAGCAACCGGTCTTCTCTGAGGTTCTGGCCCCTGGGCATGTCACTAGATAAGACAGATGTCCAGGAATTTTACTAGAAACGGACACAAATCATATATAATTGAGAACAATAATATAGTTACCATGTTCAGAAGCTTAAAATGTTATAAATCAATGAAAAAATAAGTATTTTTATTCAGATACTTTTTTTGTAAACAAAATATTTACTAAGAACAAATGACAATTTCAAAAATGTGATAAGGAGATTACAGTAAGCCAGAATAATAATTTTTAAATAAACAATGATTTTATTTTTTGCATATTACCACATAATCACATTATTAAAAAAGTGTACTACAATGATACACTAACTTTAGTAACTATGTAAAATTTCTTAATTGCTGAGAGTCAAAAAAGCCAACTTTTATAATAGCAAAAAATGAATGGGGGGTGAACAAACTGTAATTGAGCTGCCGGAAGAATGAACAAGTAGATAATTTGAGTTGATAATTCGAATATAGAAATTGACAAACTCATCATTTAGCAGATACATACGTGTGATATAACAAAAGTTGCTTAAAATACTTACAAAAAGAGTTTTCAAAAGAAGGTATAACATAAACGCCATGAAGGTTTTCGCTTTGAAGCATTTTACTGAAATAAAATGAAGTATATATTAAATAACAAGTATTAACAAATATAAGCATGCACTACTCTGGACATGACAATAGAATCTCATGAATTGTTATAAAAAAATTAAAAAGTAAAGAAAAAAGCACACGCATTGAGTGCATGAGGGATATATCCACCCACTGTGCCAGAAGAAGACACTGAATTTCATACATTACTACATAATTTTCATCCACCTTTATTTGTTTGTCACTGGTAGAATAAAAAAATTTATTAACCACATTTTATGCCTAATCCAGAGTATTGCACTAAAATTATTAGGGCGTATTCATTAGTTTGTTTTGTTACAAAAAAATCTGGGCTGTAAATAATATTAGTATTTGGATAAGATTTGATAATAATTTAATTTAAAAAATAGGTGACCAGCAAAATTATTGGAATCCGTATGTAGTAAATAAAAATCTGGAATATCTCACGGTTTATTCTGTTTGTGTAAAATAACACAAACGCAAAATTGTAATAATTACGACAATGTTTGCCCATTAATCCATGTAAGTTTATCTTTATACCTGTGCAAATAATTGATAAGGCATTCAGTAATATGTATCCTAAACAAACATGCAAAATTTGTAGCTCAGAAACATACTGATACATATTTACAGCGACTTTCTCAGAAAGAACGTATTAAAATGGAAATGTTCTTTATATAAAATACATAGATCTATCTGTTTCTGAACTACAGAAATAGGGATTGAACAGCCTTTAACATCGTGTTAATACAAAGCAATTGAAGATTTAAAAAACACCGATTCTTACTATTCCGCCACAATCGTATACTCTTGTTGGAAAAGTTTATAGAGCTTCATTGTTTCCGGATTCGTTGTCGGAGTCTTATCATTAGATGATTTGACAGAGTGTAAATGTTGATCGTTCACGCTGTCTTGGGTGTGAACCATTTTGAAGGAATCTTGAGAAAATCCATCACTAGTGTCCCTCCTCTGTTGAAAAATATAATTGTTTATATAATCAACGGATGTATGATAAATTTAGAACAGTCGCATATGCAATAACAATGTAATATTGTTTGGACCTTGGAGCTAGCAGCAATTGTCGTGTACATGTTAGATGACGAATAAAATGGTAAAATGATAAACTTTAATATTATTATTAACTTAATCACATTTCAAAAACAATGTTATGGGTGGTCACCGAAGACACGCAAATAGTCAACGAATAGCAAATGTCAACCCCCGTATTTTTGACGTGAAACGGGAATGGACAAAAGTAATTATGATCATAGAATATTATTTTGTATATGTATTTTAGTTCTTACGTAGCAATTCATTAATCTAAAGAACTACTAGCTAAGTAATATTCATATTCAATCAATGTAATATTTTCATTCTGAATAAATGCTGAAGTTAGTTTTCATTTAATTAGACGGGGTTGGAAATTTCATTATATGTGATATATCTCTTATATTGAAAATTGTAAAAATATGCGAATTCAAAACATTTTGTAATCTTTTACTGGTCTACTTGGAATGATACATATTTTGATTTGATCGAACAACTATGATGGGGGGTTTATATAAAGAAGAGGCTCTAAATCAGTTTTTTAGAGCGACACCCCGCATCCGGTAAATAATTCACTACGCGATTCATTTCCAGGTATTTCATTGCTGTTACACTATAGTTGTGAGAGGGAAACAGGTGAACTATACAAACACTGATAACACACGAATAAATTATTTATTTTTATCCCTATATATGTACAAATGGGCAGGTGTACATCCTGAATTTTAACTTAACTCTAATTCAATTCTATCTTAAGTTATTTCGTAATGTTCCGCAGGGGTCTTCTTCCAAAGACATGGTCTTTGGCGGGCGAAGTAGTGTCATTGACGGCCGGCTGGGTTGCTGTTTCAGAGCTGACTCGGCGTCTGGTTGTCAGGTTGGTTGAAGCTGGCTGAGTGGCTGATTTTGGGCTGACTTGGTGTTTGGTTGGTTAAACGACTGCGTGTCGGACTGATTTGGCGTCTGGCTGCTCGTGATTGCTTGGAACTAACTGGGCGGCTGCTTCTGAGCTGACTTGGTGTCTGGTTATCAGTTTGGTTCAACAACTGTGTCGGTTTTCGTCCACCTTATCATATAATCACTTTACATTGTCATATTAACTAAAACTCCGAGTCCGGGAAATATCAATAATGATAAACATCGTTTCTAATATCAAATTATAGATCTCTATGCATTATAATATTAATTACATTGTTTATTAAAATCTTAAATTTAATTGCATATAAGGTGGTAAGAATGAAATGGAAACGCGCGGTTGGTATAGTCATTTATTGTGACAGAGGATAGAACAGAGAGTACAAAAAAAGGGTATGCGTGTAAAAATGAAATGTAAAGAAGTGAACTCCAGAGCGTAGAGGTTGAAGAATAATGAAGCGAGTCGGCGGTGTTCGGTGTCGGCCTCGAGCACCGTAGCGAGGTAGCGGAACAGAAGATGTGTCGTCGATGAGCGATCGGGCCAGACATAGATAAGAGATATTGGAGATGATATACTGGGCCAAACTGTTGAGGCAGCACTGTACCGCCGGCTAGGTATTGAATGTAAATATCGCTGGTGTCGATGCCGGCTGGGTACTGCGATAAATGTGAACCGTTACCCCATACATAACTTTACATACAATAATTTTGTTACATTTGACACGTGAATTCATCTATAAAATTCGCACCCTGAATTTCCTATACTTATGTAGCGATCATAATTCATATCCACCGCCATCTCAGTCGGCATTGACGCTAGCGGCAGCGTTGCCGGCTGCTGCTACAAGTCTGGCTCAAGCATTCATCGCCAAGCAGTCTCTCCAGTTTCATCGTTTCACAACGGCGGTCTTGCCGGCCCGCGCTCGCCAAGCAAGACCACCAACTCGCTTCATTTCACTTCATAAGACACGTGCACCTTCTACATCTTCATTCACTGTATTCATTCTATCTGTCTTCTTTGTTTTTATCATACTGTCATAATAAACCTCAACACATGCAATTGACATTTTTTTCATTTAACCACCGTCCTAACCCCAAAACTTATTTTTATTACATAATCTTTATTTTAGCCTGCCATTTAATTATTGTATATTATTAATTTTTTTTGATTTATCGTGATTCTTGTTATCTATTTTCACATTGATTTAAATAGATTGATAAAGTTATTGTATTTACTAGGCGCTGACGACCGGCTGGTATATATTTTTCAGCCTGAAAAGCTGCCAAAAAATTAATGGACGTATTCTAATTGCGGTGCAAATGAGTTTGCCTAAGCGTATACATATGTGGCAGACCTAATTACGGTTGGCTAAATATTGGAGAATTTTGGCGATTACTTCTGTCACTTGGTTTGGCGTTCTGGGTTGGCGGCTGCTCCGAGCTGACTTGGCATTCTGGATAGACGGCTGCTTCTGAACTGACTTGGCGTCCTGATTCTTTTTTTCTTTTGCGGTTTAAGCTTTAGCTCTTTCCATTTCCGATTACAGGGATTGATCTTCAACTGTTTTCTTCCTTCGACTTTGGAAGTCAAATTACAATGATTTATTTTCTCCAACTTTCGATGTTCGACTCTCCCGACTTCTCCGATGTTCAACTGCCTTCGACTCTCTCGGATTCAATTTCCCCTCCGACTCTCTTGACTTCCGCTGTTCAACACTCCTCCGACTTCCGTGTTCAAAACTCGTCATCTGACTCCCGTATTCCAACTGGTCTCGGGCCGTGTGTAAGCTCTTTTCATCTCCTTGAAAATGGGATGTCTCCCATCCATTGATCTGCCCCCTTCCCGTCATGGGACGGGCTACCATCCCATTGGTCCATCCGTTTCTTCGGGAGGCCACGTCCAGCCCAGATTCAACCTGACACCTCCTTAGTAAGTTTAGATCAGTAGGGCAAAGTTGCAAATATTCAACCATTTAAAAAATATGAAAACATAATAGTACAAATTAAAGTTTTTCAAAAATGTATGAGCAGCACCATAGATACGAGCAGCACGCAAGCAGTTATTATTTTATCTGTGTATTATTCCTATTTGCTTGTTTGGTTACCTATTCTATGGTTGATAGTTGTCAAAAATGAATATAACAAGATAGTCATTTAATCCGCAAGTTTCCACGTTTTCTAATGTTTGTTATCTCTACGTGTCTTATAAGTTATAATAGACATTTAAAATATTTTATAATCTGTTAATGGGTAGTGATAGTTAAAAGATTTTAAAGAGTTCTGGAGTATCACATTCATATTGTTTTTATAATTCTAATATCGTAACCTCAAAATGGCGAGGGAACAAAATGTGAGTAAATTATCCAAATCGATTTTGGAAATGAAGTTTATGAAACGGACAAAAGAAAAGGTAGAAAGAGAGCTCGAAGATGCCGAAGGGCGAGAAATGTATTCTCACGAAATTACCGCCGAAATGAGACAGGGTGCCGGCAGCTTCGTCATTGAACCTAGTTTCGTTCCCTGTGGAGACCTGTTAGTCGGGCGGTTGTCCTATAGAGGAATGAATCCTGAAATTGAGAGAATAATGGAATTGGAAAACGCCGATGCTACTATATCAACTGAAAAAGAAACAGAGGTGTCCGATTTAGAAATGGCTTCATTTTATAATCCACTTGTGAAGACTATGAACTCAAAATTCAAAATAAATAATCCTAGGCAACCCCGGAAGGATGGTTCGCAGTGGCAGGGAAAGAACAAAAGACCCCACTCTCCAGACACACCGAGAGATCCTAAAAAGAATAAAATTAACAAGAATTCCCACAATAGAGATTCGCCTGTACAACACAAAAATAAAAAATCCAAATTTATGAAGCCCTCTGATGACTGATGTGGATTCTTCTACTCGTGAGATGATACAAGTTAGGATACAGCAGTATTTAAACAAATGATGCAGCAAGAACATTTAAAATAAATTTGACATTTTATATAATTAATAATATTTTTATTTTACATCTCAATGTAAATAATGCCTTTGTTATTTAAAAAAAATAAAAAATGTGTAAACTTTTTCAATCCTTTTATTTCATTTAATATAGATTTTTACAATTAATATTAAGGCTGTATTGATAAATCAACCCTTATTGATGTAACGGGATCAGTTCTGGTAGGATATTTTTTCTTTCTTTTAGTATAATTGCATATTTGCAAATTTTTATTTTTTCTTGTGTCTTGTGGGTCCATTTTTTGCAAATCCTTATTTGAAAAGTCTAATAATTCCACCATATTAGATTCCATTAATTCCCTAAAACCTAACTCATTCCCCTTACTTATGATGCTTTTATAAATAGAGACTGGTAGATGAAGGTGTTATGTGATATTCTTTCATAACACACACCTCCTTATTCTGTGACTGAATAAGTACCTTCCATTGTGATCCTTGGCCAAATATTTTCCATGCATGATTCATAGATTATCGCTTGACTTTTTCTCATAACTTATTGATATTATTCATGCAGCCTTGATATTAAATTTCATCCAAAATTGTCAAAAAAAAAATTAAAGTCTCAAAAACATATATTTTGCAAAAAAGATGCTACTCACGCATAGGAAGCGTGTGTTCAATATATAACATCAATTTTTTTTAAAGAAAATTGTGTAAAACTACATTTGAATTTTGCGTCTCATCATAAAGGTGCGTTCATACCAACTATTCAGTTTTAAATTTTATTTGTTTTTTTGTATTTATCCACCCTGTGAGGTATATTGGGAAATAGTCTTATTTTCTTTTTACAATTTTAGGTGAATTGTTTTTCTGATTACTTGTGAGCATTCTGGTAATATAAGTATTTTTACTTAGCATCTTATCCACCATGTGGACACTTGTGTAATAATTGTCCATGTATAATGAATATTCGGAATTTGTTTTTCCCTCCATCAAATGATTCACAACTTTTTCTGTGTGTTTAGTGCCTCCTATAAGAGGATCTGCTGCACCACCATACACAATTATTTTTAATGCCAATCCATTGGATTCTCCAAGAATATATAATTTTATTCCATACTTTGATTTTTTCCTTTCATATATTGTTTTAGTATGTCTCACTTTCCATAGAACAAGCAATTAATCTATTATGAGATGATTTGAAAGACAATAAATGTTTGGCATTAAATTTTCGTCCACTATTTGAGAAGATGTCAGATTTGGACCTGGTGTAGAGTGCTCCACGACAATGTGTTCCAATTCATCTCCACTTTCTTCATATTCACTTTCACTATCATATTGCTCAAAATAATTGTTTTTGATTCTAGATTGTTTTGATGTATGTCGATTCATGAAATCTGATTCCAGTTATTTTCAGAAAATAAATTCAGACTAAAAATATGAGTATAGGTTTACAAAAATCCAATAAAATACGATTCTTGTACTAAACCCCCACCAAAAATACTATATGCCTATAAAAAAAATAGGTTTGAACGATGTAAAAACAAACATGAAAAAATACACTAAATAATAAAAACAAAAAGCACAATTGCCATAACTTCACAAAAATAGTCACTTGGACAACACCAAAATGCCACTATATGAGTAATATTGAGTCTAAAAACACTTCTCGCGACAAGTAAACAAATAAAATATAAAATTATGATAAAACTTGAAAACATCCGAATTTGAAAAATTATGTGCAGAACGAGGGATGTACTAGTGCATGAGAACGCATCTTTACTTTCTAGTAGATAATAATAATTTTGCTAAAATGATAGATAACCGTTCTCTGGGGCATCTAAATAATAACTGATAGGTCAAGGCTAACTTTAGTGTGTTTGAAAAAGAAATCTTGCAGAAAAATTGTACCAGAAAATAATTTGGTATCACTGCGTGACGCACGGCGATGGCACATTCACCGCGCCAGGCACGGCGGTGGACTTGAAACGGTTAAATGTCATTGGCTTAATTAATTCAGTTCATTTTTATACAAGGATGCCCTTTTTATTCCATTTACATGTTTCTTCGAGATATTACTAAAGTATGTAAGCAAAGTTAGTAATATGTAGATAAAATTTTGCATAAAGGGGTGTTAATAAAATTAATTAAACTATTAAATTTATGTTAAATAATTGCTTGACAGTAGTATCGGAAGCAAACCAATTTCTGATTATGGACTCTACAAAAAGTATTTAATAAAAAGTTTTTACAAAAAAGGGTTGGAAAAATATGCTGACGGCTGAATATCAAATAAGAACCAAAATCATTTTTATTTTATGCTTTTAATAATTCCAATACACACAATAATAGTATAGTTTAAACAAATTGATTAAATACATACTTATATATTTATTTTTGTTCTAAATAATTTCTTTATTTTATATAGCTATTTCAATAGACAAATTAATTTCACGGAACTAATATTATCATAATACCTTTGACTAGTCAACATGCCATTCTAAATCATGTAATTTCATCTAGTTCACAACAATTATAATTGAATATAATGACACATGCTCAGTGTGAATATAATTATTCCAGAAATAGTGAGTGCTAAACAAAGATATCTTCCGGTTATTGGAACTCTAAATAGTCTGGCTGACAGTTGAAGACTTGATGCATATGTTAAAACTGTGTTCAAATCTTCTTGGGGGGTGTCCTGATGGAGGAAGGGGCGCACAATTATCTCGTGGCCCACTGCTTGGGTCATGGAGCAAGCTGTCGTAAGGCGGGCCGCCTAAAATAATATTTATTAAGGTTTATTTTTTTTTAAAGGTTATACCAATTATATTATAAACATGCATTAGAAAATGGGTGGCCTCTTGGTAAACCTCATTCAACAATGGATCTATAACTCTCAACGGTTACATTCACATTTTGTATTTACTAATGTTTTTATTCAGACTTATGATTAACGCTACTAATACTATTTTAAAAAACTACTAATTCAATTATTCTTATAAAATAACTACTGTGTGCCTTGTTTTATAAAATGTAATGAATCAGAACACAACCAAGTAGAACTGCACTTCTGGTATATGTATATTTATACAGAATACACACATCCCATTTGGAACATAGTTTACCAAAAGTTGTGATTCCGAAATGTTAATTAGTAAAAAAGTACCTGTTCAGAATTTGGTACTAGGTTTAAAGTTTAATTGTGACCATAACCATTACTATTTAAATAACTTTTAAAAGCATAATGCAAACAAACATGAATGTAAGCCTGCTTATCCTGCGTAACTTAGTTAATTGCGACAACTTGAATTATCTTATACTTCAATGAACATACATTTTTCCTAATGATAATAAAACTTTTGAATATAGTGGGTTGTTGGGAAAGTAATTGCGTTTTTACAAGGTCATGTTGTGTGGTATGTGGGAATTGAATGTGTTAGTATGGGTATTTTTATTATTTTCAGTTTATTAATATTATATTACTATCAGTGGCTAAATAGTGACTGACCTATCACCTATTTAAAAATATATTTTCTTTACTCTTAAAAAATATTCCTTGAAAGGACATAAATATAATTATATTTGAAATTTTGATATAATAAACAAATATATAAATAAAAATACCTCTGTAGTATTATTTAAAAAAATAGTTTCAACTTACGGAAATAAATGGAACAATGGAGGCCGAGATCCACAGTAATTCATTCAAAAAGCTTATTCCAAGTATCGGTTTTGTAATTGTATCGACTTTGTCAAAATTTAAGAGCCACAATCCTCCCGAAAATGCCCAAGATATATTAACTAAAGTAAAAATACATATTACGGGCGCCAATACTTCATTTAAATGTCGTAGTAATTTTTTAAATTCGGCAATTTCCTGAAAATAAAAATATAGACACAAGGCTAAATCTAAAAAATCGATGATGTACAGTGCGATGAAGATTTTTAATAAAATGTCAGAAAACATAAAAAGGGAGGAGAAACTACATAGATTCAAAATGAAACCAAGCAAATATGTGAAAGATAAGTTGTAGTAAAAAGGAACGATTTTGATTTTGTTATATAAAAATACTTAAGAATAAATAAATAAATTTTATGTGCTTAACAAATAAAGATTAATTTTTATAAGGATCCAGTTAGTAAGCAAACTACACATTAAATTTTGTTTCTTTTATTTTTAAATCTTACCCTCATCCAATCAAGCGATGAAATGGTCCTGGTCAACAATCTGTTTCGAAGGAAGTGCAAATGTGCTGTGAGTAGTTGCGCTTGTAAGCAATAGCTTGTAATTATGGTCGCCTGCACCATATCATGTGTGAGAGTTGTTATTGCTAGCAGAACTTTCATCAATATTAATAATTTCACCGATCTGCAACACAATATTATCATTTTTATAACAACTTATCATCATGCCGATTTCGCCCTGGGGGCAGAGGGGTAGGCAGAGCGGCGCCACACTGTTCTGTCCTGACGCACAATTCTCGCCTCATCCACATTCATAAATCTTCTCATACATGCTCGCAGATTGTTGAGGCTTCTGATAGAAATATCCTCCAGTATCTGGTTTACCTAGTTGTGCCAAGTTTTCTGTGGACGTCCTCTATTTTTGGTGCCATCAACACTTGCATCATATATCTTTCTTGCCATTCTCTCCTCATTCATCCGTTCCAAACCACCTATGTGATCCTTTCTTAATCTTACTCATTATACTAACATCACTTTACATTCTTTCCTTATTTCTTCATTTTTTACTCTGTCATAAATAGATTTGCCACATTTACGCCTAAATGATCTCATTTCCACTACATTCAGTCTACTTTCGTTCCTCTTCTGCCAGCTCTAGGCCTAACTTCCATACATCGGTGTCGGTACCAGGACTCCATTGTGTACCACTAATCTTGCCTCGGTTGACAAGTTCCCGTTAGCTATAATTCCATTCAAAGTGCCATCGAAAGAGTAAGGAGGGGAGGGAAATGGGATGCAATATATACAATTAATGTTAATAGTTATTAAAAAGTTGGCTTAGTTTAATTTTAAAGGGAAACAATTTATCGTTGAAAATGTCTAAGTTATTTGAAGTATTGCATAATTCATTTTTATTTTATTAAACTATGATCAGACTGATCTTACAATTTTGTCAATTCTTGCTAATATACCTATAGAATGGTTGTGGGATTCAGTAAATGGAAAAATACAATGAAAAAAAAATGAGCAGAAATTTCTATCATTTATACTTTGCTGAAATTATGTGGTAAACAATAATAGACAGCAGCAACCCCTTCAATATTTGAAAAAAAAGGTTTATTTTGGAAATACGGCAGATGCATATGCGTTGTTCACATAATTGTTAATGGTTAACATGTGCAAAATATTTGAGTGATATTTGTATATTTAACAAGTACCACTATTTTGGAGGTGCATGACTTTTATAGTCTCACGTCAAATTGTACAAATATGGCTCTGGTACGATGATACCGGAGTCAACATATGATGGTATTATGATGATAATGTTAGACTGAATGTAATAAAAAAAAAAGAAGTAATTATGACCAACTGTAATAATTGTGGCATAAAATAAAGAAAAAGAAAAAAGTGAATATGAAGGAAAGCCATAAGGTTTTAACAACTGCTCTAATTTTTTAAATATAGTCCAAAAAAAGCTTTTAAGATTTTGTAAAATATTGCGCGCATTGCTTTGTTGAGTGGAATCGAAACGAGAGTAAACAACTTTCAAAACGATTCCGGGATAGGGTGGGACCCTTTGGGGTTTCCTTTATTATTGGTATCATTCTTCTTCATCCTCTTATTCTAGGTGGCTCAAAGTCTCGACAGGGCGCTTCCATTTTCCCTTGCACCACTTCGGAACTTGTTAACCAATAACCCATTCTGTCTTCATACGGTCTTTGTTGTTGTTTATTCCAGTTTAGTCTGAGATAACCTACTGGCTACCTTCCCTCCGGAATTACCAAGAAGATATATCTTGATAATCTTTCCTCTGGCATACTTGAAACGTGTCTAAACCCATCTTAATTGAAATATTTATATATGTAGAAGTAGGGGCTCCATGCCGAGGGTCTCTCTTATCTCAGTACAATAAAGTTACTCCCCTAAAATAACTAATTTTGGCAGCCTGGATTCTTGATCTAACTCTCTCCGTAACTGTCTAATGCATATTTGGTAGCCTATATTAAAGTGGGGACAGTTTGGTCTTCACACTTAACTTAGATTTCATTTTCACCGCGCTATAAAAGGGACATAAAACAGCACTAGTACACTTTTTTCTTAAATAATTTAATAAATGTAATGGTAGAGTGGATGAAGGAAGGTGGTGCCGGTATAATGAGTATAACTATGCACAAATGGTTTGCATATAATTAAAGAGGACCATCAAACCTTCTCATCATATGGTTCTCTATACAAACATATTTTTATGCATGAAAAATATTACAAAAGTATGCAGAATTTTAATTTATTGTTATATAATTGGCATTACCTTGGCACTAACCAGTGAAATACTATAGTCCCATCAATAAGCATTAAATTCACTGTTATTAGAGATAAGCCTGTCCAAATTATACTTAAAAATATATAAAACCAAAGAGTCATAACTAATTTTCTAGGACTTGTGTATGGGGTTCCTTGTGGGGGAAATGATGATAGTAAAAATACCTGAAATATTAAGTGAAAACTAAAAATAAACATTTATCCACAAAATACAAACATAATATAAGTAAATTAATCCATAAGGTAAGTAAAAAAGGAAGTAAGTACAGCCTTACGAAGACATAAAAAGAAATAATACTGAACAAAGATAAATTATTTTTCAAACATCAATGTTATTGGGATATTGTATATACATATTAAATTTTCCTGACACATCGTATTGTTTCTATCCCTAAGATTGCATTATCCATTTTAATACAACATTCAATATTTAGGCATATATCTTGACTCTCCCACATTTCTTTATTTCTGATGCTTTTAATTCTGGCATTATATATCTCCTCTTTTCGCTCTCTCATTTCCAAACCACCTAAGCGATTCTTTGTGATCTTGTTAATCAGTTACAATGCAGTAGAATGCTGATTATCTAGATTAATTAAAACCGGTGATAATCTATACAATCAAAAAATTGAATAATGAATCGTATGGAAAAATGAAAATATTTAATACTGGTATAACACCACATATTCAAAAATGTATACATTATGCAATATATTAAAAAAGTTCTTGCATAAAATTATATTTTATGTATAATATTTTGAGTGTGGTTCGCAAATCAAAGTAGTTTATATTTTTAAATATTTATTTAAGGTATATGTATATTGTTTGTTTTTTTAGATCAACACCATATATAATGATAATAATAACGTTCTCATGTTAGAAATGGAATATCATTAGGCTTTAGTGTTCTTAATTCAACATCATCAGTAATAAAGTATAAAATAAAGATAAAAAATCGCTCATCGCGATGTTCGCTTGCACGCGATGCACATTTCATCTGCATTGTGCACAACTCCAAATTCTAACCACATTCTTGAATCTTCACAGATATTTTTCTCTCTCTTTATTTTGCTCTTGAATTTAATAACATGATTTAAAGCTAGTCATGAATGAAACATCATCGACAAGGTTTTGATTAAAATCCAAAGCTTTTTCGCATGTCTCAGATGTCGGTTGCCTAGTAGATCTTCTCTACACAAACCATGGAATGGAGAGTCTGAGAAATCCATCCGGATAACTTTTCATTGGACTCATATTAATGTCATTTTTAATTTTTCTTTTGCTTTCTTCAGGCCTTGTACCATACCTTGCGCATACTATACATACATCTGGTTGGTACCAGAATCTAGACTTTATATACATGTTCCACATTAAACACACCATTCTAATGTATATTTAGTATTTCTTTGTGAGCTTTTTTAATTATACATATCTAATTATAAATATTGCTTCCTTTTATAACATAGTGAATACACAATTTCTCAATTAGAAAGATACTGCTTTATTGCTAACATCATGATACAGTTGTCGCATAAAGTATAAAATTCTTTGAAACACTTTTTAAACCTGAAAAAAATATACAAGTGCGAATTGGTTTAAATTAAATTAATACTTTACCCTTTCCATCAAGTGTTGAAGTTGTTCATTATCAGATATTCTAAACAGGTAAATGGCATAAATGTATCCAGAAAAATGAAGAATATTAGGGCCTATGAAACTAAAAATGGAATTATAACATATCTGGTCATGGGTATCTTCAGTTTCAAAATCATCATAATTGTAGTTCTTGTGCGGAGTATCAATTTTGTAACAAAAACCTCGGTCTCTCCTGAAGAAATAAAAATAATACATTTGATAAAATGTTTTTCATACAAAAGTGATGGAATTAAAATAAATTATTAAGTTTATAGGTTATAAACAGATAAGTCTCGAGATCTAATTCTAAATTGTACAACTTCAATTATTTTGTAAATATTGAGCGAGTGGCACAAATCATTTTGATATAAAGGATCAATAATAAATTGTAAAAATATTAATTCTTTAGTACAATACAATGGAATCTCGGTTTTCATACACAATTCATTCCAGGAGACTGTTTGAATTGCGATTTGTATGAATGCCAACATTTTTCCACAAAGAAATTATGTAAGTTGAATTAATCCATACAAGATCCTCAGACGATTATTTATTTATTAAATTTTTATGATTGTTTACATTGACCAGGTTTGAGACATGAGTTCCACTTTCAAAATTCATAATGAGTTATTTTTCCAAAACAATTACCATTCTCACAAATCTTTTTGGACCCGTGTATTGACTATCGGAAAAGAGTACACAAAACGGTTGCTACATGTAACAATGCTGCATTAATGGAACAAATTTCTGAAATCTATTTTCTACACAAAAGTTTTCATGCTTGATTTGCATAATAAAATATAATTTTAAAATGTATTGTTTAAATATAACCAGTACAGATTCTTTAATATAATATAAGTGAGTTTAAATACTGAAAGACTTGGCTAGCTTCTTGACAAACCTGGATATTTTTAATAGATATAAATTGTGTTAAAGTAGAGAGTGGCAGTGCCACATTTTAATGACTTTTCTAATTACAATTGGACATACAAACTAATTTTATAATATTTACTGCATTTTAAGCTTTAATATAATATGTACTAAATAAAAAAGGCATTAAAAAAAATAATAATTTGTAGTATCATATGTTGCAGTTATTGAAATTTTTTATAAATACAAAAAAGGCAAACTTTGATTAATTTATGTCAATAATATGCCTAGTTCATCAGTTCCATCTTATAGATAGTAAATACAAAACAGAAAAACGTGTCTTCATTAGAATTTTTGGCATTTGTTATAGTTTACATTTATTTTGTAATGGTTGGTAATATTCATTACCTTTAGGAGAACACATTCTTATTGTGAAGTTGTAATTATTCAGAACATAGGTCTGTGATATTTTAAATATGAATTAAATATATTAATTAGAAAGATATACATATAAAATCAATTTTATTGAAAAATATTGTTGTTGCGCCACCGGGATTCGAACCTGGATCTCTTTCCTAACCGGGGAAGGTGCATTATCCAACTATGCTACAGTGACAAATTTTCAAACCTATATGTTACCTTTTTTTAAATATTAATATATTTAATCGTTCCATTATATGAAAGAGCTATCTACCATCGCTGTAGCATAGTTGGATAATGCACCTTCCCCGGTTAGGAAATAGATCCAGGTTCGAATCCCGATGGCGCAACAACAATATTTTTCGATAAAATAGATTTTATATGTGTATCTTTCTAATTAATATATTTAATTCATATTTAAAAAATCTTTATTACCGTTCATCACACCTCAATGATAAGAAATAAATTGTGAAATACATAGTACTAATTAATGTGACTTACCGAAAACACGATGTGTACTGTAAGAAATATCCTAGACAGATAAATACAGAAATCTGTATTGTATGGTAATGCCACAAGAGTAAAACAATCCTGGAAGTTTGTAATTGATCAAGCGACACTGGACGCAGTCCCATAAATGACAAGAATCTAAGGTACGGGTACAAAATCTAAAAAGAATTACATACATATTATATATTTCAAATTGAATTTCAAGAACTATTTTTCTTACATAGCGTATTTTCATTTATCTGGGTTTTAGAGATATTGTTGTAATGATACAAATCTATTAGGTAATAAATAATTGTAATGAAAATAATTTATGTGTAATATTTATCTATTTTTAATTTTTAACAAATAGATAAATACAGACATTCATTTATCCTAGGTCCTGTGTAAACAATTCAAAATTTCTAAAATAATATTTAGTTACATTTTTTTCTTTTGACTATGTTATTCCGAGTAACATAGTCAAATAGTGATATTTTTGTTTTTGGAAACAAGTCAGCTGTAACTATTTCATTATTAGATGTTTGTACAACTTCATTTAATTAATTTTGGACACAAAATTGACAAAAATACAGGAAAACATGATTAAAGCCCTGTTTTTTTGGGTGGTCCAATGTTATATTGATACATAGTTGAGTAACACTGGACTTCAATATTTTAAAATTATATTTAAAACAAAAACACTGTTTACTGTCACTAATTTGTTATTTATTATAACGTTTTCAGTGCTGACGCATCATCTTTAGTAATGTTACTAATACTAAACTTAAGACTAAAGGACTATGTGCTACTTATGGTTGAGGAGTGGAGGGGGAGGATTAGAGTTGAGTGTGTGTAGGGGCGTGGTCAACAAGCGCAGGAGAGGGGACATAATAGAAGGTGTTTAAATATTGATGACATTTTTGTTACAATTAATTGTTAATTTTTCTAAAATATCTTTGAACAAATGAAAAACGTGTTTATTTTATGTTTTTTAAAATTATTTGATAAAATAATCGGTCATCAAAGGCTAAATAAAAATTATTTGCTACATTCTCTTTCTAATATTATTAGAAAATCACTCCCTCGACTCCATACACAAGAAATCATCTTCAATGAGTTATGCTATCCCATCAATGCATACTTGGTCAACATCTATTCCTTTTATACTGGCGGAGATGATCTCTTTTGAATGGCCATACACATCCAGTATTTTAAAAATTCTTTTAAAGAATATTAATAGAGATTTTTCTTATATCTGTCCTGGGAATAATTCCATCTTCGTAATTTACTATGCAAAATTGACGTATATAGATTTTGAGTCTAAGCATGTATGTGTTTCCACAAGGTCTCCATTACTGACTATAATAAATTCCTAACCTATTTCAGGATAGGCAAACCATTTTTCAGGCAAAATAAATTACAAGCTTTGATTTAACTCATTTGTGAAACATGAACTTGGGGGCGGACCACAATTTTCGAGTCCATGATCACAACAGAGTTATTTATTAGTCATAGAAATTTAAATTTTATCCGAGGCTTCTTGCAATAATTATTGAGTGTAGTGGTTCTTTGTATCGTATTTTCTTGTTCCGGGTAGAGACAACAAAGACTTGCAGCACATTGAAATCTTGAAAACAGTATTTTGAATATAAGGTTCTGATTTTTAAGAAACAAACAATTTTTTTGTTGTTCTTTATTAATAAATAGCTATAATTGCAAAATCAAAACATGCCCAGAATAACAAAAACTTATAAGTTTTCCGGTGACGTCAATTAAATAAGTTTTTTTGCTTAATAGCATAATTTAATAATATTTTTGCTTGTAAGCCAAATGTAAATTTTGAAATTATAGTTTTGAACAAAATTTACCATCGTGGGGCACTAAAAATATACTAGAGATGAATTGAAAACAACCTTCAAATTCACTAATGCTGCTGTTGTCTTTTCTGTTCATTTTAAAATAGTTTGAGAGATCAAAGGTGATTTTTTTTGTTAACTATAGATAGCAGCTAAATCGGGTTTGTTATTGTCATCAATTTCAAGAATGCTTCCTATCACAAAACAACGGGAAAAAAAATACATTTGCTCATGTTTTGTCCAATGTTATATTGAATTGGCAAAATTGATACATAATATTATGTAATATAAAATAAAACTGACAAAACTGTGACAAAGTCTGGGTCGATGATGTGGTATTTTATATACTTATTGAGTATATAGGATACCACGATTAAGTATATATAATTATTAATTATGTAGGATAAGTTTTATTTTTATTCCAATTTTTTTTTGTTATTTTTTTTATCCGAGTAAAATTTTTCCTACCACCTCAGTTAATCGAGAGTACTATGTGTAAGTCTACTGAAAGGCAAAAAAATTCTCGCATTTTAATTTTAAAATTAGAAACCTTAGATTTGCAGTAATATAAAACAGCTGATGTACTCATAAGGTCATTGTCATTGGCTTCAACTATTTCACCAATCTGAAAATAAAGACATTTCTAATGAAGAATAATTTATTTATGAAAACTGATGTATGTTTCGCAACTAGTACAGACGCTTTTTGATACATTTTCACCTATCCTACCCAATCAAAATGAAATGAATAGTAAATTTTAATTACATAATTAACATTTTAATTTAAAAAAACATTAACAGCAATCTCCCACAGTTTACACAAACAGGATTCTTTTTTCTGGTTATATTTTTCAATCTTCTCAAAAATTGACATATTCTCACAATAAAATTATTATACTTAATTTTCTAACACACTTGGTGATTGATTAGTAACACAAAAATAATTGGAGATTTGTTTTGGAAATTGTTATATGTACATCTTTTTTTATAAAATTAGATATTTATAAAAATGTATCTGCCAACATTTAAACATTTTATCATGTCAGGTGAAGAAAACTGATTGCACAATATTCTATTTCGGCACCTGTTTATTTACAACTAAGATTCATCAGCCAAATACATGTTATGCCTATTTATTTTATTTTAACTGTTAGGAAGGTTACACATATGCTTCTCGTTTGCAATATTTTTCTTCAAAAATGTTGCATCAAAATATTTAATTCTCAAGATCGAGTTCAGACCCATAAATTTAATTAATGATCTTACTGTGTTATGTTTTCATGCGTATTAGTTGAAAAGTACAAATATTAACTGTTTGTGTAGGTACACCATTGTAAAAACAATATTTACTTACATCAACACTGTCCATGTTTAGATAAGATGGAGTAGAAGTTCCCAGATGGGTTGTTTGAGCACTTTCAGTATTTGAATCTGAATTGGTGCACTGCTCCCCGCCACTTGAATCACCTTTAGTATTGCATTCCCCACTGATATTATTGTCACAAGACATCCTCAGACCCGCAGTTTATGTGCATATATAGAAAATCATTTTAGTCACCCTCAATTTATTGAAAATTGCAACAATTCATGTAAAAACTGTCAAAAAAATGATGCTGCACACTGAGCATCCTTTTAACAAAGTGAAAATATTAAATATAATACAGTGACACATTGGATTGTTAGTGCTGTGTAAAATTGATTAACCTTCGTACAAGCTGTGTAAATGGTAGTGATAACCTTTCACGATTGATAAACAATAATATAAAGGTGATGTTATTAAGAGGCAGATTTTTAAATTTAATAAATTATTTATAAATGATTTAATTCTTGGTGAATAAGAACTAAGTGTGCTAAATATAAAATTAAGTGGAAAATATACATGTACGAAAAACTAAAGATTTACAATTAGGTTGCTCTCACAGCTGACTCCAGTGTTTCTCCAGCAAGATGTAACGTATCTATCTACCATTGTGCACTTTTCCAGGTCTTCTTCGGTCCAAAGTTGTTCTCAGGATAATCTCCTTTTATAAGCTGTCACTTTGATGGCCAAAGAATTGGAAGAATTTTTTGTTCACTGTTATAGATAAGGCTTGCTGTGGTTGTTGCAGAATTGAGGCATTCGTGCATCGTGCTGTCTGTTAATGAATGTTATGTATACCGTTATACGTAATATTCATTAACCTGATAATATTGTAGCATTAGACAAAATTAGAACTAACTCGGATAAATATACATATTCAAATGTTCCTGTACCAATATTGAATTTTTTATATCAATCTGTCTTTTACCTTTTCATAAAATGGAATAAATATTGAATTACAGCGAAGCCGAGCTACCGAGCGACCGGTCAGGGTACCAGATCAAAAGGGGCACTAAATCCTTGAGAAGTTTTTTAATTTTTGTAATTGCATAAATTATATAAAATATCGATAACTTTAATAAATAGTTTTTAATTAGTTTTCTTTTAATGGTCTTTCCAATGTGCACAAAAAAGACAATGAACATTCAGATGTTCAGCAACATCCAGATTTTTTTTCTTTTTAGTACTGGTATTTTATCACATTGTACTGATTGCTAACTGTGTGTTTAATGTGGGTGTAGTAATGTGTAATTAATTTTAAAATGTACAGCGGAATACGCTAAAATAATTCATTGTACCCCATACGTTAAATATTGATAATACTTTTAAAATTAGCAAAATTCACATTGTGGTTAAAATTCATTATTTTTATTTTTTAACTTTGTTTCATTAATTTTATTGAGTTTAAATACATCTACCGGTTTTGAAAAATACCATTTTCTTCTTCAGGATGTCAATACTAACTAAAAACAACACCTACCACGAAACATTAGACCGGTATTTTATACAAATAATAATATAGGAAATTTACTCATCAATTCTTAAGACAAAGATGATCAATTTAACAATTCTGGCGTCTATAAACTTAGTTGCAAGGATTGTGATGCATTTTATATTGGTAAAACGGGTAGAAATTTTAATATAATAGTAAAGGAGCATTTGAGATGTTTGAACAATAGTGGATTTTCAGAATTTCTAATCATTTGATAGAAAATGGTTATGGTTTTGATAAAAAATTGGGATTGTCAATTTTGCATGTAATCGGTGATGGTCATAAATGAAATAATTTGGAATCGTTAGAGATAAATAAAGTGTGTAAAACTAAATAAAAATTTATAAACAACCAACTAAATTTAACTACGAGTCCCATTCTAAAATTTTTTCCTAAAAATTATTCAAGTAAATTTGTATCAAGTAACAATTTGAGTTATGTACTAAATTAATTTTTTAAATAATTATCGTTTTTTAAAAATAGATTCTGGTAAAGAAACAACATATGTTTTTAGTTAGTATTGACATCCTGAAGAAGAAAATGGTATTTTTCAAAACCGGTAGATGTATTTAAACTCAATAAGTAGTTAATGAAACAATGTTAAAAAATAAAAATAATAAATAAATATTGATAAAGTGCTAAATAGTCTTGATTTGTCTAATTGGTTCTAATTTATCAAGAAACCTATAATTTGGTCCATGTTCCAAATAATTTATAATTTGTTCTTGAAAATTATAATATATTAATAAAACTATTTTTGTTCAAATGTGCCTTTTTTAAATTTCTCTAATATGTATGTACATACTTATTAGTGTACATTATAATATATTTAATTGTGAAAAGTATAGCATGACATTTATTTCTTTATAGTGAGAACGCTTTTCTATATTCGACCAAAGCTTTACTGAAGCATAATTTTTACCAGTCTAACCACCCTTATTTCGATGTGTCATTCTTACAAATGACGGTAATAAGTAATATTTATGGAATAAATACACCTCACAATGTCTTTAAATCAAAAAATATCTGTAGAAATCGTTAATTTTATTTTATCTATTTTAAAACCAATTCGAGACACGCCTCTTTGGAAGATAGATGATGAATTATCTGGGGTAGTAAAATATCATGAATTATTTAAATAATATTTCAAAACATCAGTATTTGAAATGTAAAAATAATTTTTCATTCAATTACATAATACGTATCAGAAAAATAAACTGATGCCGAATAAAAATTAAAGGTTGTGGTGTGACCCTAAAAGAGTAAGAGCGTGTAGGATTTAAATTTTTTCTGGTATTTTTCTTACATTCTTTTTTCTGATATTTTGCCAGAGTTTATCCGGGTCAATTTTTTTCCTTACCTTCTCGGATAATCAAGAGTCTTTTGTAGTTGTTTTTGATAATAGTAATTGAATAGATATTTATGAAGTAAAAATTTGTCATTAAGATGATTATTAAAAATTTTCTGATAGTTTTATCAATTTCATAACAAAATTTATCAAAATGCGCCTGAGAGCTGCATGCCTACAGAGGGGACGAGGTTCAATTAATCCAACAGGTGACAGGGACCTGAAGATAAAATTGTATATACTAAATGGTCTTTCTTATAATGTTTGCATTGTCTTAATTATGGCAAGTAATATTCAGTTAATTAGTTTTAAATTAGTGTAAAGGTTCTATCTAAATAATAGTTTTATAAAAATTCTAATCTAGAATATAACTTCTGATTTAAATGAATAATAAAAACCTACATTTTCGTAAATAAAAACGGGAAAAGATGAATTATTATTGAAATATGAAGATCAAAAACAATTTTTTTATTTATACTTCATTTATTTAAATATAGATGTATTTATAAGTGTGCATAACGCATCACCGCCGTTTCCCGGTTTTAAATTTAGATTTTCCCAAGTGATTGGTTGGTCTGAAGACTTTCTTCCTGTCTTCCCGGTGCATTTTATCCTGGTCACGTTTTTCTCTATCTTTTCTGTCTCCTTTCATGCTGAAGGTCATTTCTCTATTTCCCACAGATCCAAGGAATTTCACATTATTGTTCTCATATTTAACCCGTTCTCCTAGACTGCTCCTGTAATTAGTATTAAATTATTATAGAACATACAATTAGATTAGGTTTAAAAACATGGCAGATTCACACTTTAATGATGCCCGTTCCTTGAAACTAAAGTAAAAAATGAACTCAATTTTGTACAATTTTAAATATGAAGATATTTGGTCCAAAGGTATTTTGCCCACTTTTACCATCCACAGAAAAGTAAACAAATAAAATTATGGCAAACACTTATTTTGTTAATTGAGATAGGTTAAACAGATGAGTAAATTTGGGATAATAATAAGTACCAAATTATGATATATTTTCGAACCAAGCTGCATACGGCTAAAAATTTACAACAAAAAACAGTATTACCATGAAAATCTTTTAACATGAAATCATGGGAACTAAAACATTTTTTCACGTTGAAAGAAATTTTAAGAAAATCAATTGGTGTTTTCAATATCGTAATAACTGAAACGGTTGTGATAGAAACTTTATATTTTTTTACCTTATAACGCTACACAAAATAAATTATACACACATAATTTATTTTTAACACATATGTATATACATTTATTACAACAGATGTAAGAATACATGCAAAACATAAAAATTCAAAATGAAGTAAAAAAAATAATTACTTTTTGGGTAAAAATCTGAATATTTTTTGCACCATATTACTTTTGTCTCTATGTATTTTGTTATCGATTTATTTTTGTATATATTTCATTGACGGCCTAGTTAATTGAAACTAGCGATAATCAGTTTGGTGACGATGCAGCCGACGGGTTTAAAATGTTAATAGTGATGTGTGGCAGGGACTAGCATACTATTGTTTATTATCAGATGTCAGCCTAGTCAACAGAATGTTGAGTCGTAAACAGTAATCGTTTAGTGATGATGTGACAGCCGATAAAATGTTTATTCTGAGATGCAAAGTTATTTCATGTTAAAAAAAAAATGTTAGAAATCACATAGCATTTTGTCAAGGTCAGATTACTTGATCATGTTAAATGTTTTCTTTCATGTAGACCTTTTCTGTCAATTCTATAAAGTGAATAGAAATGTCTAAGGACAGATATGTATCTATGCAGTTAAATACATGAATTAACATGTAAAGGGTGTCCAGCGGAAAATTTTCAAGTTTAATATTAAATAATAAAAAAAGAACTACAATGTTATTCTCATATTTTATTTATACAAAATGGAGTTCAACGATGCTAATTTAATGTTTTATAAACAATATTGTCTAAATGCTGTCCATTTCTCTCAAGACACTCTTGCAATCGGACTCTTAAATTTGCGAACACGCTAGATCAAAGCGTTGGTTCAATGGCAGCAACTTCACGGCGGATATTTTCTTGTAGGGGCTGAATTGTTTGAGGATTGTTGCTGTAAACTCTCGACATAAGGTATCCCCACAAAAAAAGTCGCACGGTGTAAGGTACGGTGACCGAGGTGCCCAGGGTATGTCTTCGTACTTGCTGATTAATTTATTGGGAAAAATTTCCCTCAGCTTCTCCATTGAAACTCTAGCTGTGTGTAGAGTGGCCCCGTCTTGCTGAAATTGTGTTCTGTTGTTGAACCCGGAAAACAGCTGCAGTTGCGGTACTAAAAACTCGATCATTCGACAATACACGTCATCAGTGACTATCTCTCGCTAGTTAAAAAAATAAGGGACAATTATCCCTCAGGCAGAAATTGCACACCACACTGTGGTTTTTGGACAATGCAAACGTTTTTGATGACGTTCCCTTGGGTTGTCGGGGTACGAGTATCTCATGTTCTGTTTATTAACAGTGACGTCCTTGGAATGGAGGGATGGTATGTGTATGTGTGGCTATAAAGACGGCACGCAGGAGAGGCGGTTAATCGACTTAATAGTTTGACCTATACTAGTGGTATACCTTGTACTAAATTGTAGCTTATTGTAATAAAAGATTAATCGTTACAAAGTCTATTTCTTGGACCTTCACATTACGAGGTGTACATTAAAGACGTACTAAGAAGTTAAGTACGTAACATTAACATAGCTGTTGTGTAAAAGCATAGATGCCGGAAGAAACAGGATATTCGGAAGGAAGTTCCACTCACCACAGTCCCGTTCTTCTGGCACCTCCAAGGTGGACTGTAACTTTAGGTTTTGTAACACTATCTCCGTTCAGGGTCTTGAGTACTCCAGATTGCACAGGATAAACACTTACGACTCACGTCTCACTCGTTTGTTATACTGCGAAATTAACTTGTTACTGCTCCGGTTCAGGGTCACCGATCGACTGACACGGTGGCAGGTGAGGAAAGGGAGGGGAGGTAGAAGGCACAGGACATTATCTTTGTTCATGCCATCGATATGAAAATGTGCTTCGTCAGTAAACAATATGTTTCCAAGCGTTCGTGCTGTTCTAAAACATTCCAGCATCGTTCTCGCTAAGGTTCCACGTAAAGAATAATCATTTTCGTTGAGAAACTGCATGATTTGCAGTTTGTACGGGTGAAACTGTAGTTTATTTTTCAAAATAATGTGCACTGTTGATTTTTTTATTCCAGTACAGGCTGCAATCTTCCTTATCGATTTGCCCAGATTGTGCATAATTTCATGTCGAACTTGAGCCACATGTTTTGGTGTTGCTGCTAATGCTGATGGTCCCAGAGGAGTTTAGTTAACCATTGTCCCTTCTTATCTGAACTTTTGAACCCAACACCAGATAAGTTGCGTGCTCGGCTCATCAATTATTCGTCAAATATTAAAGTGAGTACAAAAAGCGTGACACGCACGAACCAATGAATCACCGCATTTTAAATATTGCTCCCCTTTAAACAATACCCCTCCCACTTACCTCACCCTGATGGTTTACGAGCAATTACAACTTAATCTTGAAATTTTTCCGTTCAACACCTTATATAAGAAAACCATGCAATCTTTTAATTTCGTTTGAACAGTTTAAAAGAGAAAAAAACCTACTTGTTGAATTTCTTGGACAGACTTCGTACACCCTTGAATCCACTTTTAAACTCCTGGCCCTCTTTCAATTCATAGAATTTAGGTTCTGGAGCGCTAGTCGCTTCTTTATCTTCGTCTTCTCTTCTCTTTTTATCAATAGATTGTTTTGCTAGCTTCAATTTATTCTTAACATCTGCCGACCACGTGTGCTCATCATCAGAACTGCTGTCGTTTCCATCAGAAGTTTGATAAAGATCTTCGTCTGAATCGTGCTTTTCCTCATTTTCCTGGAATATCAATAAATGTTTATAATAAATAAAAGTGATCTGATAAAACAAAATAAGCAAATTTTACACATTACCATGAAGAGGCACAATAATAATAATATTATGATTTTGTTTGCTCGTGCATGTGTGGAAATGTATTGGATAAGAACCGGGATAGGAAGAAAAGCATTCAAAAAATGTGAATGTAGAATACATATTACACATTATTAGTTTTTTATTTCCCGAAGACGAACTTATAAAATTGAAATGTTGCATCAAAGAAGGTTTAGAAATCACATTAATTTTGATGAATATTTTTTGTCAGTTTTAGTGCTAGGAGCGATATAGTGCACTCAGTATGGCGACAGACGTGTGTTTTCACATTCAAATATTTTTTCTGGGGATATTCATACATATAAAACACTTTTCTTATTTTAATAGTGAAATTTACCGTGGAATAGTTAATTTAATATATAATTATAGATAATTTAATTAGTTTTTTTATTCTATAAACTACAACATGGCGCCAACCAAAAATCTTAAGAGGTTCATGGTATATGCATGAGAAAACACAAGTGTTTAATATATTTTGATGATTTTGCTTTTTTTGTACATAAATTTTTTTTCATGTTATTTTTATATATATTTTTTAAACCATAGAACCAATTTTTGATAATACAATTTTATAATTATATTTTTAACGTTTCTTGTGTTATGTATTTAAAAATAAGTGAATAAAATCAATCGAAAACCGTAAGAATTAATTTTTTTATTTAAGTAGGTATCCTAAAATATCACAATTTTCGTTCAGTATTTTTTGAACCCGTAAAGAAAATTAGACCAGTATCAGTAGAATGGTTAAATAGTGCAAAACTTACATCGACAGGATCAAATTGTTCTGTAACTGCCTTCTTTGCTGCTCGGTTCTTATTCACTTGCAGATTTGTCACTACCGGGTTGAGTAGTCTATATTCTTCAGATTCCTTGTCCACTTCAAAATCGGGATTAGCGAACAGTTGCTGAAAAAAAACATTTTGTGAAAAATGTATATTTAATTTTCATGATGTTATACATCACCAGGTATTTTTGTATAAAGATTACCTTAAATCTATTATCACCAAGAATGTCACTGGCTTTGTTCTTCTTTTTCTTTGTATATTCGTCTGACATAAGTTTGGCAGCGAGATCTTTATTGACTGGCGGAAGATCAACTTTCAACTTTAGTCTTGAAGGTCTCTCTTGTTCTAATTTCTCGCGTATCCTACGTTTCTTGAATTCTTCAAATGCAAATGGATCAGCAATTGATTTGGCTTTCTTGTATAACCGAACATCAATGAAGTATCTAAATGTGAACAAAAAACAATTGAATATTTTGTGGAACCCTAAAATGGCAACAGGACGTGATAATTTCCGCAAAACTTTAACCCTCGCACAAAAAAAACAAAGTGAAATATTAAGTGCACTTTTCTCTGCTGGAATATTAAGTGAATAATGATAAGGCGTAAGTGCGTAATTTATATGACTCATTTTATAAAAATAATGTCAGATTCGACTGGAACATTTTTAATTAAATTATTTTTTTATATTTTATGTACAAAACTTTGTTTGAAGCGTCTCTACAATTAAACAAAATTAAACTAAAATATTGTTTTAAATTTGCAACATTCTGGAATTTACAAAAATATCGTCAAATTCCAAGTTGTCCTGAACAGAATATCTATATATATATAAAGAAGAGTGTCTGTTGATTTGCTTGTTTTTTATACAAATCTACAGTTTTAATCCGAGCTTGATGAAACTTTGCACACTTAACCTTCCAAACAAGAGGAAGATCACAGTCTACATGAGATTTCGAAAAACCATCCCCGTCCCCCTTTCCCACCCTTTAAAGCAGAATTTTTGGTACTTTTTTATGAAATTTAATACACTCGACATTTAAAATGGGAGAATATTACTGACAATGTTCCACATTCAAAATGTTTATGGCAGATTCAAGTCTGCTTTTGTTTAAAATTATTTATTGCAATATTGTTGATTTATTGACATGTATGGATGCGGAATTGTGGATGTAGAATAGCTATTTATATAAAAAAGAGTGTCTGTGGATGTGTTTGTTTTTTAAAACGTTTTAACTGTAAAATAAATTAATTGTTACTAAAAGTGCCGTGTTCGTTTACTCTTTAAAACAGTGTAGAACCTTCCAGAACAGTGTTAACGACGTAACAAATAATTGATTGACGGATAGATATTAATTCATACCTATCGAAATGCCACCGAAGAAAAGAACGAGTATTGGTCAGAAAAACCCTGCAGCTAAAAGCTATTCGGGCGTCAGAAATAACTGAACAACGGGAGCTTCATCTACAGCAAGAGCGTAAGAGAGCTTCTATGTCTAGGTCAAGGGAAACTTCGGAGGAAAGAGTGCTGCGTGTACAACAAGATCGACATAGAAAGGAATAATCAAGAATTGTGAAACGACATTCAGATCCAAAATTGAGGGCATTTAAATTAAGGGGGATGGACGGGACGTATGTAAACATTGTCATGCAAAAAAATATAAATGCAAACCAGCAGGATGGTGTGGCTCCAATGGAAAAGTGAAGCTGCCGCCTCCTAATGAGCCTCCAGAACCGCTGCTATCATACAAAATAAGAGGAAAACTACTGTCTACATCTGATTTTAAAAAAAAACTAGCCCCATCCCACTAAATGAAGCCTCTTCACTCTGCGTAAAGTTCGGAGTATTTCAGATAGTTTGAAATATAAATGAAATAAAACATGAAATGAAATTTTCGAATACACTTAAATAATGCACAGTGCATTTATCTTATTCTTTATTGCTAAAAAGAGGAGGGTGGGATGTTTTTTTTCCTCAGGGTCCTAGAGTTCAACTGGACAAAATGATTTTAAATAGCGTTTCTGTCGAACGAGAAATAGGAGGAGCATGGGGAGGGGAAGTGAGGGTAGCGGGAGAAGAAAAGGAGGGGAGTGGAAGGCGAAAGGGAATGGAGCGGGAAAGGAGTGGGAGATGAGCGGGTAGGCGGTGGGAGAGGAGCGAGAGGGGTGTGGAAGGGGAGCAGGAGGGATACAGGAGAGAAGCAAGAGGTGTATGGGAGGGGTGCGGAAGGGAGCAAGAGGTGAATGGGAGGCGAAAGAGGAGCGTGAGGCGAAAGGAAAGGGAGCGGAAGGGGAATGGGAAACGAGAGGGAGGCGAGAGGGAAGGGAGTGGAAAGAGAGCAGAAAAGGTGCGAGTGGGGAGCAGAAGAGGAGCGGGAGGGGAGTGGGAGGCTAGAGGGAGGTGAGAGGGTAAGGAGTAATAAGAGTAAGATCACAGTCTACATGAGATTTCGAAAAACCACCCCCATCCCCCTTTCCCACCTCTTAAAGTATAATTTTAGTACACCTTGATGAAATTTTGCACACTCGATGTTCCAAATAAGAGGAAAATTACTATCTACCTGAGATTTCTAAAAAACTACCCCATCCCTCTAATTGAAGCCTCTTCACTCTGCATTAAGCCCGGCCAACGCTGGGTACTTCAGTTAGTATTATATAAAAGTATTTTTCGTAAAATGTTGTTAATTTAATTCTTTAATGATAATCCATTTGCTTATCTGTTTTAATAACAAAACTAATGGAACTATTCAGTTTTCTGTAGCCTCCTCTGTTTATAGAATGCCTTATTATATTATTATCCCACATTAAACTGACAATGGTAGTCTTATTTGCGGAACTTATGAATTTTTTAAAACTGCACTAATTTTTTTTTGTAATGGCGCGGTGCGCAATGTGCAGATATTAGGAAATAAGTTTTTTTTAAATTTAATTGTAAGTGGTAATTCGTTATGAAGTTTTATATTTTGGTCCTTTGGATTTACCAATGACGAGGTTTTACTGTATATGACAGCAAAAAATGAAGAAAGAAATGTTGATAAATAAAGGTGTAAAATACAGTATGTACGGACTCTTAGGAACGTACCTAGGGTTAGTTGACATCCAATGTTAAAAAGGAATTTTAAATGTTTTATAATACAGTATCATTATTTAAGTAGTAAACCAATGTAAATGAGGATTATTTGAATAAAAAAATATTCCATGACAAACTATATAATTTGTATGCATATTTCTGAAATTTATTGAACCTTTATCTAGTTTTCGTAAATTAAATAAATCTTTCAGCTCCTAATGCAACTCTCCTTGTAAAATATATATTTTTAAATAAATGTTATCATTACCCGTGCATGTATGCCCGAAGTAGATTAGTTCCCATTAAATGTCCGAGACCCAATGTTTCCAATTCTTGCTTCGTGATAAATTTATAGTCGTCATAAATAGCTTGCGTTGACGTTGATTCCAGCTCCTCCGTCAAATTGTCTAAGAATGCACACCATCTTGGTGCTGGACCTACGAACAATCAGATAAAATGTGAACACATTAATGTGTACCACCAGTGTCAGCATTTCTTTTAACTGCCAGCATAGGAACTAAAATAAAATGTTGTAAAATAAGATGATTTGTAAATTTAGGGTAATCATACTTTTGATACGTATATGAAATATGATCACAAATAGTTTTGTAATTTGAATAGAATATGAAAATATCACGCTTTACTACTTGAAACTATACAAAGAACAATAACAACAAACTGCCGCCAATTATTGGCAAAAATTTTTTTGAAAATTGACAAGATGTAAATGAAGAACATCACACATGACTCATATGCTAACTTAGTCACCTTGAATCCATGAAAATCCCTCTTTTATCTATGACTCTGTTTCATAAACAATTTGATGCTTATTTAAAATTTTAACATTTTTAAAATTAAACTCAATTACAACTTAAATCTGGGACTTTTTTATTACCGAAAAACTGCTGTATATAGTTATTAAAAATTTTGAAAAAAACTCTGCATCACCGGAACTTAAACCTAAATGGAATTGAGTTTCTTTATTGAACTATTTACTTTGATTTAATAATCAAGGAAGAATATGTTCTGAGAAATCTCAACATAAAAGTGAATTGAATATTATTCATTGTAAAAATTAAATACCTAATTTCGTAAACTAACTGTGGAGTGGAAGTGAGAAGCAGGGCAGGCTCACCCACTTATGTTAGGTGCGCACACTGGCGGCGCTTGGTGGCGCCACGGGTTGCGTCGGCAGAGGTGAGCATTACAGCGGGCGCACAGGCGCGGCAGAACGAAAAGAGTCAGCTTCCCATAGAGACCTAGTTATGCTGCCCGTTTGTGGCATTGTTTCATGATAAAGTCTTGTCGAACCTTACGATCATGTTATTTTGGGAATATCCCTGCACCACAAAATAGCACATTTCACACTAACAGGTACATATTTTCAATGACTAGAAAAGATTTAAAGATCTTACCTAGAGTAGGAATGTAATACGTAAGCATTTTTGGGTCTTCGTTTGTCATAAAGAGTAAGCCACTGCCCGGGATGACACAGAGATTATTGAAATCATGTGTAGCTTCAATGCTTGTGTATTGCTTTGCCTAGATAAAGTGAAACATAATACATATAGTTAATAATAAAAAAATACATAATGTAATCAATTTACATATTATAATATGAACATGATATTAGAAATATTACCGTATTTTTGTCCCAAATTTTGAGAACAGACGCATCCATGGAGTATATGTAATCCATGTCCCTGTGATAAACAACATCTTTGATTGGCAAACCGTTCATGTGATCTTTCACTATCAGAGGCTTGCTTGATCGTAAATCATACAATATAACATGACCGGTAGATGTTCCCACACCAACATTCAGTCCTCCGTGACAGCTCAGTGCCGATATAGATGGAATATTATTTAATCTATAAACATATGAATTAATATAAATCATTTATTAAATATTATATGGTGATGGGGTCTCCACAAGAGTAAGGGGGTGTTTCACCAACTCCGGAACACAAGTAACCTTTGGATAGATTCATTATTACGTTACTTGAATGCCCTGTTTTTTTCTTGATTTTATCAATAGATTTTCATTGGATAAACAATGTGAAAGCATTAATAATTTTATATCATCCATGACAACAGCACACAAGACAGGTGAACACAGTCACTTAAGTTTACTGCTGCCATGACTGCATTAAATAACTTAACCTAATCTAAATCTAAACTAACTTAATGTAGCATAACACAACATATAAAGGAATATAAATTATCATTATGAAATAACTTGCAGAAGGACCTGTGTGCAGTTGTCTAGTCATCGAACTCAACTAAAGGTGGTGAAATAGCCCCTGAACCTATAATTTTACATTGTAATACAGATGTATATACGGGAAAATATTTAAAAAATATATATCACACAAAAAATTCATTACAATCTTGGGGATGAGTTTTAATAAATCAATCATAAATCAATTTTAAAACCCCGTCTGGAAAAGACCAAATGCTATTAAAAACAAAACAAAAGCATCTACAATAAATAAATAAATTAAGGAGAACACACTTATGTTGTGAATTTACATTTGCAGAACATAGTTCTGTGCTATTTTAATACTACATAATTAAGGGCGCGCTTTCAAAAATAATTAATATTTTCGCATTTTTACGAAAATGTGGGTTTTTATTATTCATTTATATCACTAGATTTGACTCTTTTTTAAACTATTACTTAGATAGGATCTTTACACTAATGTAAAACTAATAAATTGAATGGTATTTGCCATAATTAAGAAAATACAAACATTATAAGAAAGACCGCCACCATTAAATTTATTTTCAGCGTGTCACAAAATTGCCTTAATATGAAAAATTCTTACATATACGAAATATATTTTTTATAATCTTGAAGCCAAGATTACGGAGATAAACGTGTATTGAACCAAATTACAAAAATGTTAAAAATGAATAGTTAGTTATAAACCATTCATTTACAGCACTTATGATTAATTTTTGACATTTTTAAAGCACTTTGTTTTAGTGAAAACATACATTTTTAAATAATATATTGTATTTACTCACATGCTTTGAGACTTTGGCTACTATTTAAAATTAAGTTTTATATTAAAAACACGATAATTTCTTAGTTACATAATTGATTCTATTAATGTGTGTTTTTTATTATTTCAAATCGCCGATTAAAGAGAATTTAAGTTCAAAATTTGTCAAAAATGTATTCTTCCCTGGATCTCTTTCTATCTAGGGATAGTAACTAAATATTTTTGCAATAGATTTTTTTCTGTACAGTGGTACCTCGGTATACGTCCTTAATCCGTGCCGGATCTTTGGACTTTTACCAAACAGGATGTATACTATGATTAATCTGTTCCCATGAAAAAAAATCCTATTGGCATTGATAGTTTTAAATGATTTCAAAATTATGAAACCAGCCATGGCTAGCATTAAACACTTCACTTTCTTGAGTCGTTCCTGCCTTGTTTTTCAAAAGATCGACATGCAATAGTTTTGTCTTTTCGCAAATCATTGCCTCCGATACGTTATCACACTGTTTCTGTTATCCAGATCAAAAGCAACATGCTCTAATATCTCTGATCTTTATTTGTTAATCGATTTCATCCTCTTCGCAACCTTAGCAAATTTAATAACGTCTTTGTTTTTCACAATCGTAGATAATGTCGTTCTCGGCATACGGTATGCAGCAACCAAGTCCCGGATACGCATGCCACCTTCATACTTTTCAATAATCTCTTTTTTTACCTCTATGGTGTGCCTAACCATTTTCTTTGTTGTTTGACTCTTCTCATTAACTTTCTTATAAGTCATGGTTAATGAATATACAAAAAAAATTGCGAAAAAATACAAAATTCACAGAGAGTTATAGCGCAAATTGTTCACTGAATGGTTGAAATAGTCATATACTGACGCTCGTGGGCAGCCATGGCAGGGATGCCCCCTCTCCAAAAACCGAATTCAGCCTAACGAGACCGAGGACGTAAGCGTGTACCATTTGATGCACGCGAGTCGTTGTCAAACAAAGGTCATATACCAAACAAAATTTTTTGCATCTAAACAGAACGTATACCAAGTTGGACTTAGACCAAAGCAGATGTACACCGAGGTATCACTGTATATCTTTATAGTTGATTAATTTAATTTGTATAAAAATAGATAAAACTCAGTAGTTAAAAATAGTGATTTTAATAAAGTAAATATTTGGATCTCATTAATTTCCCCCAAGGTTGGCAATTTTCCTATACAGCTTAATATTCATTGATTTAGAATTTAGACAGGAACATAAGACATTTACATATTACAAAAAAGTTGTTAAAAATATATTATGTTGTACCTATATAGTGATGAGCTAAACTGTGATTGTTATTTGATTAGATTTAACTGTCAGAGGTTTAGTTTCTAGTATACCGGTGATTTCTTGCCGAGTTACGAATAATCAATAACTAACCACCGTTACAATCAAACACACATCTCACATTAAAATAACAGTTTAGTTCACACTAGTTGTATGTGTTATCTATAAGTGTACATTAAATACAAATAGTAAATGTGTACTTTACTTGTCGTCTACATCAGAACAGTGAACAGCGCAGTCCAAAGTGGCTTGACGGGATTTGGTTCGAGGATCCCATCCTTCCAATTTCCCTTCCTGTGTTCCGACTATAACCAGGCCGTGTTCTGGATTAACCACACACTTGTTAATACTACTGGCGTTTGTAGAATACGGGGACATAAACTGGCCTGCTTCCAAATTAAGCCTGTATATTTCCTAAAATAAATAATATGGTTGATCGATATAAACCCTCAAAAACTTTTTTAAACAAAAATTCACCATATGCTCAATTGATTTTAATGCTTTAAAATATTTGTAGCAAAACTTTTCAGCTAGACATTTTAATACATAATTAATATTATAAATAACTAATTCCTTAACCACCAGCCCTACACTAAGAATGTTTCCAACAAACTTTTGTCTGTTTTCAGTCTGGTTTGAACTAAGACCCTCTACAGTCCAAAAAATATATTCATTTTCTTAAATTAATGAAATTGTAACCATTAAACCATTAAAATTGCTGTCAGTTAAATACAAACATATAAGCTATGAATACTAATTTATTTTATAATATTAATTCTTTAATTATATTAAGTTTTATTTAAATAAGTCAAAATAAGAAGATGCCATAAGCAATACTTACAGAAGATGCTCCTACCACAAATAAGTCACAGGTTTGCTTATGGTAAGCGAGATCTCGACCAAATCGTGGAACACGGAGGCGATAATGTCTCCCGTGTCCGACATGAAACTCTACAAAACGGTCACACTGCAAGAATACAAGCTGAAAAAGAAATTGGTTCATTATTTTAATAATTTGGAGTTTCACTAACGCCACGATAATAATTTATCATATCACGCAAGCTCTCTTCTACACACTGTAAAAATTAAATAATTTTTAGAAATATTTTTTAAAAATAAGAGTGCGCAAAATAGGAATACAAAATACGGCAATTAAAATTATTCCAGCTATGTAACACATCCATAGTGATTAGCACTGACGTTGTGAAAATTGTCTCGCGAGACTGGTGAAAAACAATCTTTAACAGTATTATTTGTTGTATATGATATATAAACAAAAACAAATAACTAATAATAAATAATTATGCGAAATTATAGTAAAATAACTTACTTTTGTGTAGTCATCACTCAAGGAGTCAAATGTAATAACTTCTGAATCCAGGCACCTTTCAAACTTCAGAGAGAGATTACTGACTTCAAAACATTTCACACGTGGTTTGTATATACCGGTTGCTAATATGTACTGCCCGTCCTTGGAGACCTGTATGGAAGTACTAAGGCCAGGCATGCTGAAGTCCTGGATGAGCTCAATCCGTCGACGAATATCGACATCTTTTTTTAGTAATGCTCTCCTTTTTCTCTCGGACAGCCACTGAATAACATAATTAAAGCATTAATATTTTTTTTTAAATATACTATAATATATTGTCAGGCGTATATGCAATGTGTACTTACATCTGGCAAAGATTTTCCAGCACTAAGGTTATATATTTTCACATTGTCTATTTCGGAAACCTGCATTTTAAAAGCAAAATTAATAAAACTATTTACGAAATCGCAGAAAAACTATTAATTTAGACAAAATTTCACGTCTTTCCGCGCATTCCTAAATGATTTTTATTATTTCTTGACTTCAAATCATCTGTCAAATTGTCTAGCACGTGCAATTCAAATTCGACACATTCCGTCAAAATGTTTGTTTTTGTCAGAGAAATTGTAATGCAATCATTATAATGTTGATAAGTTTTATATTTTCTATTCAGTATTTTGTTTTCGATCACCTTTATTGAAATTTTCTATGCTTTAGCAATTTTTTTCCATAGACCTTGATTTTGACAGTCTGTGTATATTATTTCTCTTATCTATGTAGTAAGTGTTCTATGGTGCTTTTGACATTTACTCATCAAAATATTGTGCCCGTGCTTAAGTCTATAATGTTATTTATTTCAATCAAAAGGAACTGGTGTGTATTTATGTATTAAAATTAATTCTCCTTTGCGTTATCGAATAATACCAGAAAATATAATCATTTCATTTATCATTCATTACGCTTTCAATTTTTTTGCAGATATTTATAATGGGCTTCCTACGTTTCTGGAGAGGCTTGGAATGCTTAACCGTTGAAAACGAATGGCTAAGTCGTACGGGAGTGATTAAACTTTGTGTTATCGGAAATGAAATCCTGGTTTTATGTGAAGATCGTAATTTATATCATGCTAACCTTGAAAACTCTTCAAACACGTTGAAATTTCAAAAAATTTCCGATATAAACGCAATTGATATAGCTTCTAATAATAGGCATCTTTATTATGTGGATACATTTGGGCAGGTTTTCAAGTGTGAACCCAAATCTTGGGAATTAAAAGAGGAAATAGTCATACGGGAAGATGCGAGAAATTGTCTTCACGGGCACAAAACCCCGAGTCATAGAGTGAAAATTAAGTCTGTTGTCGGGGGAGAATTTGGGATTCTCTATATTAGCAAATGCGGTCAGCTATGGGCTTCTGGAAGCATGCCGCAGCTTTCGATCAATTCATCAGAACCAGAAAAAGTGTTATTTTTTGAAGGGCGCACAGTATATCAAGCTGCAGTTGGCGACAAATTTGGAATGGTCATTGTAAGAAAGAAAATATGTAAGGATGAAACTGATAGCGAAAATGATGAAGACGTATTCACTTCATCTTGTTTGGAGTGCCAGTCTGCCACGAGGATGTCCTCTCCCTCTCAAGTATCTTTAGTGGGAACCGGCCCTCTCAGTACGGAAGTGTGCAAGTCCAGTGAAGATACGAGCAGCACGTCGGCCGCTCATACCCATCCGGATCTTCACGGAGCTCACACCCTCACCGAAGACACGAGCCCCTCCACGGAAGATTCCGAATTGACAAAAATACATTTTGATGAAAATAAAAAGGCTATATTCACACCAAATAGGGACAATAGCGATGAGAAAACCAAAAGCACTTTAGAATCTGTGAATGAAGAAAACTCCAATGTGCTAACCAGGGAATTAAGCGTCGAAGATAAACCCAACATGATATTTATTAATACGGAAGCGGCTAAGCAATTTCTCACCAAACAGTTATCTTGGGTATCGGCGGGAGAAGATTACCTCGTTGAATGTACTGAAAGACCTACAAGAATAATTAAAGAAAATGTCTCCAACCTTACTAATCTAGTAGTGGAAGGAGTGAAGACTGTCGGTGATAAAGTAGCCACACTCTCGAGGCACATGAGCGGAAGTAGTGAAACAAATGACCCCCTCGAGGCTTATCAAAATCTCATTGCCGAAGAGCTTAACCCATTGATGTATTCTTTAACTTCTAATTATAAGATGGACGAAATTCAAATGTCCTCCAGTACCATGAGTGATAAAGAACATTCCCAAAACATAATACACGATAGAGCCAAGATGCTCGTCAAGATCGGGCAAAACTTGTTAAATTCCGAGATTTGGGTTTGGGGTGATGCTAATAATGGTCAACTCGGTACAGGCGATACAGTTAAAAGATCTCAGCCCATTACGGTACCTCGACTCGCAAATCTCGGCATTCACAAAATATCTTGCGGAAAATCTCACTGCGCCGCTATAACATTAGACGGACGAGTGTTTTGTTGGGGACACAATGGTTGGCATCAAGTCAGTACTGATTCGCTGGATGATAAAAGTAGTCCGCAGCAATTTTCTGCAAATTCGAACACGGATAGAGCTCGCGATTTGGCATGCGGAGATCATCACACGATGGTTTTTACATTGGATGAAAATTTATTCTTCATTGGAAAATATAATACTGGGTTTACTCAAGATGCCAAAAACCTTAAAGAAAGTATAATAGACAAAAATTCGTTAGTGATCGAACAAGATTTTCAAAAGAAATCAGCAAAATTGAGTAACCGTTCGACAAAAAAACACCAAGATTTTTATTCTACACTTTCGGCAGATCTCAATTTCAATTCTCACGTCTTGTCATCTGGAATTTTGAGCCTGTACCGTCCCCAGCAGTACGGTCAACAAGAGACTCCGGCATTCCAAGACTTGGCGATAGAACAACAATTTTTAGAAGAAATGATTCTTGTTCATCAATCTTTGATAAGACCGCTTCTGAAAATGACGGCTTCTATTGCTTCTAATTCTTCTGTTTTTGAAACACTTTGCAGTATTTATGCTGATATAATGTATTTTACGGCTTTGAATGTATTGTCATTCTGGAAGTACACGGAAGGGTACAAAAAAGCAACTGAAATAGCTTTAATTCAAAATTGTGACGAACATATTTCATTATACGAGAAGTATCTGAATGCTGTTTGTAATATTATAGTTATAAATGGTTTTAATGTAATTACTTCTTATCTGGATGTGCCAGCAGCGTTGAATAACTTATTTAATGACAAACTACCATCTAGTAAACAAAAGAACAATAAAACAATATCGGAGGGTATTATTTTTTGTGCCATTTTGCATCCTTTAAGTCGACTTAACACATACAAGTGTATGATCCAATCTCTCATCAAGTATAATTCTGGCATTTCACCTACAGATGTTAAAGTTTTGATAGAACAAAAGTTAGTTGATGTTCTCTCAAAATGGGATAGTTTTAACAACTCCCAAGAAAAGAGAAAAAATGAAGCTAACATTACTAAAGTATTTTGGGAAGGAACAGGGAAACCCCTTGAAGTTTTTCGTTCACCAGAACGGCGATTAGTTCGAGAATCAAAAATGAATCCTTTATCCCTCCTCCATTCCGGAAGGTTTAGTTCTCATTGGTTTATTCTATTAAGTGATGTTTTGATTCATGTGAATGGAAGCACCCAAAATATCCATCATCTGATAACACTATGGGTAGAACCTATCAACGACACTGATGCATTACAGAATGCGATTCGTTTAATTACACCGGAGGAATCTTTCACCGTTATCGCCCCGACTTCTCAAGAAAAATTCCGATGGCTGCTTGATTTCCAATCTGCCATCAAATCTAGCTTAAATAAAAGCAGCAGTGTAAATCCGCCCCTGGTGAGAACTGCCATTTATACGTACACCAATAAAAGTCAGCTTTATAAAGATGCAGTATACTCGGGTAGATGGTTAAATGGAAAACTTCACGGTACTGGCAAAATGGAATGGCAAGATGGCAGGATGTATTTAGGTCATTTTCACAATAATCAAATACATGGCCAGGGACGGATGGAGTTGCCCAGCATAGGTAAAATATTTGACAGCATGACAAAACTGCCCTAACATAGTCCAGGATGTGCGTAGTTATATGGAAATGTAAATGCATGTATTATTTATTTATATTTTAAACCTTGAACACATCATGAATACTTCGTCCCCTTCTACCTTATACATATCATGAATACTTTAACCCCTCTTACCTTGTACATATCATGTCATGGATAGCTCAATTATCAATGAGAGCAATTTAAAGATTGTTAAATTCACTATAAATAAATTTTCAAGCTTAATTTGGCTTAAATATCTCTTATTGTATAAAGTTACATTTAAGAGTTTTTATTTACCATTTAAAATGAGTAACAAAGGCATGCAAAATATTAGATCTATTTGTTGGTTTTGAAGGAGGAGTCGATTCGATATTTCCATATTGGGTCATAGCTCTGGTAAAGTGGCTTGTGAAAATGGAATTTAATTGATGAACTTGAATACAGGCAGTTCTCGATTTACGAATGAGTTCCGTTCCTTGAACTTGTTTGTTATATGTTTTTGTTTGACACCTGAAACACCTAAATATGCATTTTTTGCATATACAATGCAATCGTATAAGTTAGCAATCATTTTTACGTATGAAAAACATTGTATTAAATATCGAATATGTACGTTTTATTATAATAGTACGCTACAAACGTAAAATAAGTTGAAAAAATACTAAGAAAATACGTGATATGTGTAGTAATAATTCATTTTAATTAAAAACAAACAAAATTATATATTATATATGTGCATATTAGCCATGGACGATATGACTCACACAACTGAGCCGGTTTAAATTGAACCGCGGATCAATTTGATTGAACCGTTAGATCCTTTGAAAGCATGGCTCACGCTCACGAATGTGTTGCTCCTCGGACGTATTTGGAATATTTTCTTATGAGTCATATTACTATTGCTCTGTCAGATATCAGCATCCGAATAACAATAATTAAAACATCTAACGTCCTATTTTAAATGATACAGTAAAACCGCGATATAACGAACCCCGATATAGCGAAAAATGACGTATATCGAAAAAAAAATCGAAATTTAGTCCCTAAAACCAATTTTTCATACAAAAATGCATTTATATAACGAAATCCTGTTAATATTTATAACAAAATCATTTTTGTCCCGTACGAAAAAATGCCAATATATTTACGTAAATTTATAACGAAATAAAAAAATGTTAAAAGATGAAAATATTATTTCGCACTTACAAAGCCGCGCCGCTGCATCTGCCGTATGCGAACGGTTTAATGGCCTTTTCGGCGGTGCGCGGCGGTCTGCCGACAAGGTAGTAAAACAATTCAAACTTCTTCTTGGGTTCATAGTATCATATTTTGAAGTGGTTGCCGCCGTTACCGGTAAGTACCTTCGTAATTTATATATGACTCATTTTATAAAAATGCCGCGATTCAACTGTCAAATTTTTATTTTTGAATTATTTTTTATGTTTCATGCCCAAAACTATGTTTGAAGCGGCTCTACATTTAAACACAATTAAAATATTGTTTTGTGTTTGCAATATTCTGGAATTTACAAAAATATCTTCCAATTGGTGTTGAATAGGTTCTTTTCTTAATTTAATTTCTTTGATTATCTGTTATAATAACAAAACTACTAAAAATATGTAGGTATTCAGTTCCCTACGGCCTTCTTCCTCCTTTGTTTGCAGAATTTGCGATCTTTTTTGAAGCCGCGCAACATTTTTTTGCGACGGCGCGTAATATATAGTAGGATTTTTTAAATTTATTTTGTTATATGTGGGAATTCGTTATTACGAATTTTTATTTTTTGGGCCCTTGGATTTCGTTATATCGCGGTTTTACTGTATATGTATGTATATGTAATGAAATCAATATTATTCATAGAAATGAAATAAAAAATATCTGATATTTGTTTAAAAGATATTTCGTTATAATGGTATTTTATCGAAATTCTTCAATTAAATAGATGAGCTATGTTTAAACAAAAATATTAAGATACTTGAAATAACTATTTTTTCATATAAGTTATTTTTTCATATGTAATGTTAAATTATACATACATCCTGACTCATGTATATTGTAATTTTCAAAATGGTATGATTTAAAAGTTTTTCTTTAGCTGAGAATACAAATATATATACATATAAAAGAAAATAAAACATTTCTACTACAACCAAACAAAATTTAAAAAAAAAACATTAAAATTAACATTCTTTAAAATAAAAAATGCTTTTAAAGATTATACTAACTAGATACAGCAATATAATTATTTGTCGTAGACGTTTTAGTCGTTTAGTGACCTCATCATTATTTTTTGAACAACGTTACATGGACTGATATTTGAGAACGTAAGTAGTAAGTAATTGAAACAAATATTTTGATAATAATTCACTTTTAAAAAAGGGTTTGTTTTATAACCGAACACCCTGATAACAACAAGGTAACTCTGCGTTGTCCTAAAAATTTTATATAGGATTATTTTCAAGTGTCAACTTTCATAACTCTCACAGAGTGACCCGTGCCGGCTGATTTTCGACTGATCCGCTGCTCAGCTCGCTCAAATTGTTCTGGGAGCGAGATGAGCAGATTGAACCATTGAGCAGGTGAACTGTTGAACCGGCTCAACGAAAAGATCCGGCTCGCGAATGACGCACTGCTAGTACATATATTGTACATTCAATTTTACTCAGTGTTCGTTGCATGTCACTTTGCGCATTCGATATAGATGATTGAACTTCTGATGACTTGGACTGTACAGTTAGTTTCTTTTTTTCATTAAAAATCTATATAAAGTATAACATGTGAGTGAATCATAAACGCCTCTTGTCACTTTCGCAATTCCTTCCATATTTACGATCTGTTCTTCAAACATTGTCAATCTCTCAGAAATTAACTTAAAAGCTACAGCGTAATGTTCTGCGTCATAAATGTTCTTTAATGTATATTTTCGAGTTTTTCTTGTACTTCTGTGTTTAAATTTGCTTAACTTTTAACTCCTCAGTTGTCGATTCCTCAGAATATGAGTCCAACAACTCTTTTACATCAGCCGAGTGAAGTTCAAGTTCCAGTTCAATAACTTGGCGTGTTACGTAAATAAAAAAATCTCTAAATTGTGATGTTTATTATATCAAATGTTCGCAAACCAAACGTTTGTAAATTGAGAACTGTCTGTAATCGCAAGTGGAATCAATTCCCTGATTTCAATTTATTTATTAAGGCATTTTAACCCTTCATCCATTAAGCCAGTCTATTAATTTAGTCTATGCTTCAATTGAAAAATCTGATCATTGACATTAGTTTTTAACATTTTATAAATTTAAACACAAAACCTAAAAGGTGATCAATTTTTAATAGGGGTTCTCAACTAGTGATGAGCTAAAAATCAAGAACTATGAATCGATCATCAACAGTGATTGAGATAAATTATTATAAATAAAAATAATATTGAAATAATGATCACAGTCACGGTTTTCAATTACCAGTATCTTTTAATATCAATTCGCGTCGATGAGTCGAAATCTCTATCTTGACTCACTTATCTCTTCACTATTCTAATGTAACCTCTATTCTAACTATTGTGGTGTAATATCAGAAACAGGTTTAATATCTAAAATAAATAAATCAGCATGTTGCAACTTGGTCGCCAATCTTTGATAGAAAATGGCACAAGTAGAAAAATAACTATTTTTAACCTTTTCATAAAAAAAAATCATATCACAGTTTGCAAGTTCTTGATATTATAAATCTTTTTTATTGATTTGTAAATGTTTTATAAACCTTTTTCGAGATAAATTGTCATACTTTAATCAGGTTTTTTCTACTAGGTGTGTATGAAGGTCAGTGGAAAGACAATTTACAAAATGGATTTGGTGTTATGAAATATAGTTCCGGAGATATCTACGAAGGTTATTTCAAGGACGGACTGGCACACGGCCATGGAGTTAGAAAGCAAGGTGATTTCACCACTTCTACAGCAACAATCTACATGGGAGAGTGGAATCAAGGTGTCCGCCAAGGTTATGGTGTTATGGATGATATTGGAAAAGGAGAAAAATATCTTGGCTCCTGGAGTGACAATAAAAAGAATGGTTGTGGATTAATCGTCACACTGGATGGCATATATTATGAAGGAGTTTTCATGAATGATACTTTAACGGTAAGTTCCTATTTTTATCAGATAATTATACAGTTATCACATTGGTGAATTTTTGAAAAAAAATAACAATTCATTTTCAAAATGTTCTTTCTTGCGGTGCGCTTTCTTTATTTAGTCATTTTGTGTTTTTAAGTAATAAAAAATTTAAGTTTTATAACATTTATATTTAATTGATAACTCGACGGTTTGTTTAAAATGTAATTTCAAGCGGTGAACCCTATTTTAAAATTCAAATCTCATTATTGGTAAAAATTTAGCGGACCTAGCTGACCTTTTGTGAATTTATTATCTATGTGTTATATTCTCAAACTCCTTTACGCTAGGGCCATGGAGTGATGATATTTGAAGATGGAACTCACTACGAAGGTGAATTTAGATCGGCGGGAGTATTCAATGGCAAAGGAACTCTTACATTCTCCAGTGGAGATTGTATAGATGGCACATTCCATGGTGCATGGACTGATGGAGTTAAAATCAATACTGGAACACTCCAAATGAATGTATCCAATCCGGCACCACCTGCTAATTCAATACCAAAGTTTGTACATTTTGGTTTGTTGTTAATTATGATTTAATTTTGATCACATACTGTTTTACTAATATAAATCTATCAGTTCTTTTGGACAGTTGAGCGTTTCTCCAAACCAGAAGTGGAACGGGCTATTTCACCATTGTTTTGAGCAACTCGGCTTCCCGGATAATCTTCTTTCCGCTATGGTTGACCAAACCCTCAAACTCAACAATTGCTTCTGGAATGAGAAGTGTTGGCGCAACATTGCCGTCGTACTGTCTAATGCTCAAGATGAAAATATCCACACGAGTTCCATATCAATGGATATGTCCAAAAGAAGTGACAATAAGTCGGGTTCCTCGGAGAAACTAGATTTCATACCTAAATTTGGTCAAACATCTTTAACTATGGAATCGTACAATGAAATCAAACAATACGTGTCTAAGGTTTGTAAGACGTGGAATGTTATACAATTTATACAAATACAGTAAAACCCCGTTTATTCGAAATTCGCCGCAAGTCGAAGTTTTAGAGCAGAATGTGGTCCCTCTGGAATGTTTTCATACTAAATTGTACTTATAAATCGAATATCGTTATTCAAAGCTATTTTTGGACCCTATTGGATGAATTTGTCGATCTATTTTTCGCCTAATTCCATTTTTTTTTGTCAGATGTCAGCAATCTGGAAAATACACATGTGCTACGCGATGTGCCTGTCCAAAGTCCAAGACCATCAAAATGGGTAGTTCACCCCTATACCGATTCACGACGCATAAAGTTAATTCTCATTGTTTGTTTTCTCACTCACTCTCAGTATACTAGAAAAGATGACAAATATATCTCGTGCATCCTCGATTTGAAATATTTATTTTCTACCGCGACGCTTTTAACTTAAGGTCGCATGTTTTTTTCTCTCGCTCGTTTTCTGTACATTAGAAAAAAGTAGCAAATATTAACTTTGCGCCCTTATAGGTAACACAGTTCTCTAGTTCTCCTAGCTGCAGCTGCAAATATCAGTGCTTGCCAATCTTCTGTTCCGTATTATTACCATAATTATTTTTGTTTACGTAGCGTTTGTATATTTTGTTGTACAAACGTTAGTACGCGGTTAAGTTCCTCAGATTTCCGTGTTTTATAAATTATTTAATTTGTATTAATTTTAATACAGACATTTCTCTTTCTATTTAAGTTTAGTGTAAAGACATTTTAAAGAATGTGTAGTTAGCGTTTCTCAGATTTTCTCGTATCTTGTTAATTATTTTATTGCCATTGTTTTATATGTAAAGAACATTATTTATTTTTCTCTAATATTTACGTGTTAGACATTTTGAAATTCGCGAATGCGTGGTTTGCGTTCCTTAGACTTTTCCGTATTTCATTAAATTTAAATTGAAACATTTTTATAATTTTGACTGATAATTTTATATTCTCGATAATAGCATTAATGCGAAACTCGTACAAAACGCCGACAGTTGCTAAAAATTGAATTAATACAAGAGATTGACAAAAAATATTATCCAAAATAAAATCAACAGAAAAATACGCGACCTCATTAATGAAGTTGACAATATTAAACATGATGACAGAAAGAACTTTAACGTTGAAAGGCGAGTGCCAAATGTCGCCGCGACCATCACAAAACAAATGTTTTGAAAACGCTGGAAACTTTTGTCGCTAACTTCAGCGGAGAAATGGAGGGTTAACAAGTTCGACCTATTATGTCATTATTAAAAATGGCGCGCGAAAAGATAGTCCATTATAATTGTGTTTTTTTTAAAAATAGTATTGTGATTTGTTTACACTGTATCTTGACAACTTGTTTGTTAATTTTAAAAGTGTGGATATAGGTGTTATAATTAATTCGAGTTGCTATGAAAAATGTTAATATGTAAGAAAGAATCAAATTTTTATATTCATTATGCTAAATCGTTATTCGAACTTTTTTTTTGATTTTCGGTCCCCTCAACTTCGAATTAACGGGATTTTACTGTACTTGAATTGCTTTGAAAATACAGCAGAGTCTCGATTATCCGGGGTTGCATTAACGGCAATAAAAATTCCAGAAATTAATCCTGTTTGCCAGGCGCATGCAGTTTGTACATTGAAATAAGCTGTATGTGACTATATATATTTTTGGAAATAAAGCGAAATTAAATATTTATGTGATAGAATATTATGACATTAAAATCTGAATAATTATTTGTAAACTGTGGGATATCTGTAAAGAAAGACCTAAATGGCTGAAGTAAAATCTAACTTAAAACTACAAATCCATTTTGCACAATATATATTATTTGTTTCAACGATTGCAGGCTTGTGAAGTGAATGCCCATCCAATCGGACAGCTGGTATCTGGCTGTGCTGCTGCCTTCAGTGCGTCCTACGGGGGGGTTAGAGTCCATCCCCTCCTTCTATCTCATTCAGTGGTGGAACTAAAGTGTCTGTCGGTCAGAATCTACTCTGCTGTCCGTCTTCTATTTCCAGCGTTGCCTCCTCCGGATAGGCACGTCGTGTTAAGGGATGGAAACGAGGATGAAGAGTTGAACAAGTGAGTTTTTTTTAATATTATTTTGTTTTTAATTTTGTGAAGTTGTTAAAGTTGTATAATTTTTTTTTCAGTCTGAAAGTTGTAAAATTCACCAGAAAATAAAAAGCACCATTACTTGCATTTCAATGCATTCAGTTATTTTGACAGGATAGGCTTTTAACTATTAATCAAGCATTTGTATCTTATATCCCAACATCCTTCTGTATGTCACACTAAGCGAAATTCGAAAGGAAACTAGTAAACGGATGAGAAACGTTGAAATGAAATGTTAATTTTCTGTGTTTGTTGTTTACCGAGTTTTAAACACTAGTTTTTACAAAGTAATTTATTTTAAATGTGTTATTGTTTACTTGACAAATGTAATTTATTTTACATCACATTTACGTCACATTAACTTAACAAACATGTTTAACTGATATTTATAGGTGTAGGCTTATCAAGAGTATTTCTTTGTTTGTTATGTTTTCTTATCAAAACATTTCCCAAAATATTAATACAAACTTTTAAATAATTGTATGGATTACCAAAACAAAAAAGATGAAGAGATTGCCTTAATAATCTAAATATTTTTATTATTTTCAACTAAAGAATATATTACTGCAAGCCAAACCTCACTTTAATATTGCTGTATCTTGTATAGTTTCTGGTTTTATCAGGATGCCCTCGCCTTTGACAATAAAGGTTAGAGTTTTAATTTCCACTAAGTTAGTTATATTTTCATAGTACAGCTCGATTATTCATTTTAAGTGACTTGAAGTTCATACTCACTTCTCTATTCTAAATGAGTTTTTTTTAAATCAAATAATTTTTAGCAATATTTAAATATGTCCAAGAACACACAATTACTGAATTTTCACCTACAAAGGCACTGTTATTAAGAGGCAACTTTCATTTTTCCAGTTTGAATTTTGAGATATTTTTGCATTTTGCATACCCTTTCAAGATGAGATTAATAGTTAATTCTTTTACAATATCAAGTAAACATAAAAGTGCATTATTTTTTACGTAAATATTGCTTGAGTGAAAGGTATCAATGGAAAAGGACAAGTATACAATTGTTGGTTTTCTTAAAGTCCCAGAAAATAGCCATTTCTTCAGCATTCATAATACATATTTGTTGCCATTTGAAATTATCAAGCGAAAATTAAATAATTTTTTAAAGTTTTCACCTAAGAATTGTTATGTTTATGATAAATACCATTGTTTGTGTCGATAAACATATGATTATAAAATATTACAATTTTGCCCGGATTTATAAGGAAAAAAATGACGTAAATTCATACTGATAAATAACATTGATAACTTTTGAAGCAGCTGTATTTGTGAAGAGAAAACTATTTATGCTAAAATTAAATAATAATCATACTCTGGTTGTAATAAAAAAAACGTTTTTTTTTTAAATATTTATTTATTGTTTTAATAAATTACATATACACTCAGTTCTCTTTTTATGCGGTAGATACGTTCCACAGTAAAACGCATAAAAAAAAATCGCACAAAAAATGACTAGACACACGTATAAAAATAAAGGATACGTTCCATAATTTTTTAAAACCACATAAAACTAAATCAATGAGTATAAAAATACTGAAAATCGCATAAAAAAAGGTTTATTAAATTTCAGAAAAATAATTAGTCTTACCATATTCCTTCTAAAATGTTTATTCATATTTTTATAAAAACGTTAACAATCATAGAAAAGTTTATTAAATTTCAGAAAAATATAATCTTAACATTTCTAAATTTATATATAAAAATTTTACAAAAAAAGGTAATCTTTTTTCACATTTTTTTCTTTAGAATTATCGTCACTATATGAAAGTGTTCGGCAAATTTGCGAACTGGTTCGAAATCACTTTCATTACTAGAAGAGATAGTCAGCGTATCAGATCTATGTCCTGAAGATAATGATTCTTCACAAGTAAAATTAGCCTCAACTTCGCATGTTGATTTTTTCCCTTTGACAATATAATCAGTGATTAAACTTTGCGATGGCTTTGCTAATTTTTTGTACAATTTCTGATATTCAGAAATGCAATTCTGAAGCTCGCGTTGAAACTTGAATGCTCGTTCAGAATTATCATCTTTTTCGATGAAATGGTTTGCCAATTAACTGGAAAGTTGAAGACCTTCTCGAATTACACTTGCAGTGAGTGTGACTGGAGTTTGATCTTCTTCCGATTCATCTGCGTTTTCTTGTTCTTCAACAGTATCAAGAGTTATACCAATGATATCAATGTCATTCATGACATTATCCTCAAGTAATTCGTCTACATCGTTTTAGGTATATGTTTCAAAACCTTCCCCACCAATGTGCTAAAGAAATTATTTCAGTTAAAACTGTCGATGTTTGGTTAGTTTCTTTGACTGTAACACATTCGGGCCAAATTGCTTTCTAACAAGAATTTAAAGTTTGTGGTCTTATTTGAGAGATAGCAAGTGCAACATGATTTAAACAGTCCAAAATAGAAAAACTTTTCCAAATGTCAGTTACTGTCACTGACTCATTTCCTAGTTTATCCACTATACATATATCGATAAGTGCTCTTAATGTAATATTTTTTGAAAGTAGAAATTATGCCTTGATCCAATGGTTGGATGATGCTTGTTGTGTTGGGTGGAAGAAATAGTACCTGTACATTAGGATGTTCCAAATATGGATGACATGGTGCATTGTCAATGATCAATAGAACTTTAAAATCGAGAGCTTTCTGCTTCATATATATTTCCACTTCCGGTATAAAGCAATCAGTGAACCATTCATTAAATACGACGGTTGAGCTTATCTGAATTATCCTTGACACTCACCGTGGCAGGAAGCGATGTATCCGGAAACAAAATTCTCCGAATTTCTTACCCTTTTAACATGTCAAAATGGTCTAAAATAGTTATTTAAAAAAAAATGCTTCTTGAAATATAAACCGCATAAAAATAGTACGCATAAAAAGAGAACCGAGTGAATATTTAATATTAAAATATAAATGAAAATATGACAAAAGTATTATTATTCACTGTTAAATAATTAGTTGTTCATCGAGCATATTATCGTCCTTCAGAATTTTGTTGTTTTTTTCTTTACACATATTCAAAACAAAATTTGATCCACACACTTTAAACTGAATTTAGAAATAAAACTTTATGTTCTTTCACATATTTAATATTTGTTCCTGTGCACCCAAACATTGATTTGTGGGAGTAAATTTGAGAAAAGAATTGGTGTATGTCGACCACTCTTTTGCCATCTAATTTAGGAAGTTCACACGAGTCCACACATTCAATGCTCAGTCTGAACATCCTGAAAATAATTTATAATATTATTATTATTGTTATTTAGTTATCAGTATTTTTGTCTAAAATATTAAAATACGTGTTTATTCATTTATATGACTATAACAAATACATTTATATCAATCAGACAGATCTGTCATGTATAATTCTTTTGATAAAATTATTTATTTTTAAGGATATGTATTTCCAATAAAAAATAATTTATCTGCACTACATAATATATGTATATTGAACTTTTTTTTCAAGAAGTTTATAACCATTTAAAATTTTGTTGGAACATTTCCTAGAGCGTGTCAATGGATACTTTTTGACCTTAGGCATCTTGAGTCACAGGAGGCAGTAATTTCAGAATATAATAAAACATATTAGACTTTAAATGAGAACTAAACCCAACAAAAAAAATCACGGATTCGCAAATTTCACGTTGAATCTTGTGAATTAATGAATTTCATGCGCTGTCAGATTCTTAGCGAAACATAGGTTTTGACACATGTTCTAAGTTGAAAAGTCAAAATTATAATCTGTTTTCGTATAAAAACAGCCCAAAATCCCATTTTGAACAGCATACCAACAGTGTGAGATATAATTAATAATATTGTATTTCATAAGACTGGAAATATATTATTTAAAAAATGATTATTGTGTTTCTGATATTAAACTTAGTTTTAAATAGTAGTTGAAGCCTCAAAGCATGTGAGTAAATATAGTATATTATTTAAAAACGTATGTTTTTACTAAAACAAAGTATTTTAAAAACGTCAAAAATTCATCAAATGTACTGCAAATTGAATGATTATAACTATTCATTTTTAACATTTTGCTAATTTGGTTTCCTACAGATTTGTCTCCGTAATCTTGGCTTCAAGATTATAAGAAAATATATTTTGTTTATGCATTAATTTAGCGTATTGACTCAATTTCGTACCATGCCTAAAATGCATCTAATGGTCACGGTCTTTCTTATAATATTTGTATTGTCTTAATTATGGCAAATAACATTCAGTTTATTAGTTTTATATGAATGTAAAGATCCAATCTAAGTAATAGTTGAAAAAAAATCAAATCTATTGAATAACTTCTGATATAAATGAATAATAAAAACCCACATTTTCGTAAAAAATGCGAAAATATGAATTATTATTGCGAGTCGCACCTTAAACAAATAATAGATATCTCAATAGTCATAAGCCCTGTAATTACCCATACTTCTATATTTTTCCATTAATAAAAAATAGCTTCGTCTCTATGAAATATCTATTATTTGTCAAATAATTTTTGTTTCTAGTGATGAAGTCGTATCAGTATCTGGTATTGTACAACCTCTATTACTTCCAAGAGTTCACCCCTCACTGCATGTTTTGTACGCATTGCATCACCAAAAGGAAGATGTCACTTACTGGAAACGATTATTGAAATGGAATCGGCAGACCGATGTCACACTTATGGCTTTTCTTGGCATTGATCAGTAAGTAATATTATTACCTTATCTATTAAAATGAGTAATATTACCATCTTACATGTTGAAATTAGTAATACTCATTACTGTATTACCTGTTGAAAATAAAATAAATAATTCTAAATCTTATTTATTATGTAACTTTTACAGAAAATTTGTGGTTAGCTATACAGCCAAAACATCAGTTGGATCTCCTCCATTTTCACCTGTAAAAGACCAATTGTTTTCTGAGGCTGTCGATACCTTGCAGCAACTAAAGACAACATTTTGTCCTATGGAAAAGCTTCTTGTTATAAAAAGTACATTCCAAAAAATAACGTTTGCCGTACAGAAAGAGCTAGGTAAAAATTATAGTCTTTGACTTCTTTTAACTCTACTGTTGTAAGTACATATGTATTATGAAATGAGATCATTATTTTATTAAAAATTGTTTGTATTATTTTACTCCAGGACCGACGTATTTATGGACCATGGATGAATTGTTTCCGGTCTTTCATTTTGTTGTTGTGAGAGCAAGAATTTTACAGCTGGGTTCTGAAATCCATTTTATTGAGGACTTTCTGGAGCCGTGTATGCAAAATGGGGAACTTGGAATTATGTTTACTACACTCAAGGTAATAAATATAGAATTTATATTTTTTAATATCTATTGAATATAATGAAAGTGGTTGTGGTAGTAAATTTTTCCTTGTTTTGATAGTAACACTAATATCTCGAGATTCTAGATCAAATTTTCACTAAATTTTACCCGCACCCTCATGGTGCGTACATGCGGATGAGGACTTGTCTCAAGACTCGCGTAAAGGACAGTACAGAATTGAGAATAGAGAGTGCTATCATTTATATTTTATCCGCACAGCAGAATGATCAACTGATTGCATACTAACCTTTACTGCCAAATCACCGAAATGATAAAGCAAAGTCTCATCTCTGTCCTCGAAGAGTTGAATTTTTTAACAAGAAATATGTTTTTTTAAATATTTTACCATAACAAATGTAAGCAAAATAAAACACACAAGACCACCATATTTCCATTCTATAGCTTGGCAAATAAGTGTAGAAAATTAATGAAGGTGCTGCAATTCTTTAAATGGCAATACCTAAATGGTTCAAAGGTAAAAGAATGTAACTTTAAAAAAGCACTATGATCCAAATACATATTTCACATAATGTACGCACATTGTTCAGAAATCAGTGGTACATACTTCCTGAAAGAATATAATTCTATATATTCTAAGACAATTTTATATTAGAGCTTTTTATTATTTAACGCTTTGTAAGCGAAATAATTGCACGAAAAAGTGATTTTTTTATTTATTTCTGAAATTTGTATATTAAAATAGTGATTTATTAAATGCAAAAGATACACACTTACAGCAAAAAACACATTTTCACTTGATTGTAATCAAAACATTTTATTTTATTGATATATCGTTCAATGAAAAGGTGGTTTGATATTTCGGTGAAACATAAAAAAGAAATTTACTACAATAAAATATGATAAAAAAAATTGTCTTGCAATACAAGCAGGGAATGACGCAATGTTAATTTTGTTGTAAAAACTACATAATATTTAAAAATCAGAGTCTATCAATTTAACACCAGACAAATTATTATCTTCGCCCTCTTTGACATTTCTGAATTTTTTTGCAATTCTTCAGGTAAATTTCGATTATCCATGATGATTTTTAAGTAATGCTTCGCCGATATATTTCATTTTTCAATAAGTGCACTTTTGTTTGTTCTACATTTTTTATAAACAAAGCAGATTGATACAAATTTTTCCTTAAATATTCAAATCTTATGTCTTCTTTGAGAATGGTTAGTAAATTTCTTAACGTTGGCACTTCCTTTCGTACTATATAAAAAAAAAAGTTTTTTGGCAACTTTCTTTTTGGGAGGCCCCTTTTTCCTTTTGCCCGGTGTTTCGAATTTGCCATCTTGCTTTTCACCTTCCTTGATGATATGCCTGATGTTGATTCAGATTTCCCTGTGAGTTTAAGGTACCTGATTTAAAATTCTGATTAGTAAGTAAAATAAATAGTTTAATAAAAAAATATTTAGTTACAAAGAAAGAGTGTAATTAATTAGGAAAAAAGTTACTTTTTATGAGTTCAAAAAAATAGCAAAGATAAAAATTATAAATAAAAAATGTAAAAAAATGAGTTATGACATTTTTCCTTTCGATGTTGATATTTGTAAACAACGAATTGTCAAATTCGGAAGATATGACCTCACATCTGAATGTTATAATTGTTCCAAAATCGGCATAAATCTACTAAAATATTGTTTAAATACATACAAAATTTATTAAGAAACTATAGTACGAGGCATGTTTTTTAAGTAAGTACCGTTGCCGGATATTCCCGGTGTTGCGAATGTGCAATGGTTTCCTTCATCTGTTGACTCACCACATGCAACGTTAGAGATATTTACATAGGGTGAGATACAGTTTGTGATTCATTTCTTGAATGCACAAAACATGAAATCAGCATTAATAGCCAAGTGTGTCCTGTTTTCCTTCATCTTAAGCGGTTCCTTGGCAGCAAGCGTTTTGATGATGATGATGAACTCAAAGACGGAGTACAGACTTTGTTTACATCCCAGGCGGCGGTGTTCTATGACGAAGGTATACAAAAATTGATGCCCCGTTATGACACGTGCATTAATAATCGTGTTGACTGTGTTGTGAAGTAATTTAAGGTGTGTAGCATCCGAAGAAAGTAAAGTGTTGTAAAAATGATCAGTTTCTTTAAAAAAAAATCCAGTACTTAAAAAACGCGCCTCGTACTTACCAGTCATTTCAGCAGTTGGTTTGTAAACATCTTTTATGTTGAACAGGAGCTTCCCCGCTCGAAATTCTGCTAAACAGTGCTGAAATACGCAGTAAATCACTTCCCTCGTTCCACAACATATTGGTTTCTTCATTTTAAGTTTTCTTAATCAAATTAAAATAATTAACACGTAAACAATGTGACTAACTCGGTGTTGTCAGTGTTGATATTACGGTTGTTTCGGTGCACCGCACATCATAGTTATCTTTTTTTACTTTAGTTGACCATTTTTTAACTGTCACATTTAAAATTAGCATGTGACAGAAGCAACTTTTTGACACTTTGATTATACCATTTAGATTAGACTAGTGCTTTCAGGATTAATAATGCAACTCTGCCCTCAGTACATTTTATGTGAATTATAAAAATATGCAATTATTATTTAACTTTTTTTGTTATTTTACAGGCGTGCTATTTCCAAATACTACAAGAGAAGGTAACAATATGTGATTAGTTTAAATGAATTCTATAAGAAACATAGTGACTCCTTTTTTCTAGATAACATTATAATTTATTAATGTTTGTGAAACCAAAGTCATATCTAATCCCACAAAGAAGATGCCACGTGTGCGAGTATATATTTTTAGTACTTAGTACCTATTTATGGATTTACTCATTCATGTATTTTAATTAGTTTAGTAAGATAAATTTAAATTTCAAAGTCCAGATGTTGTCAGTAAATTGGTTAGGTTGGGATTAAGCAGACTCATTTTTAAAAATCTATGTTAGTTAAGTGTTCATAAGTGTTAGATGTATAAATTTAAAAAAAATAATCTTAAGCAATATTTTGTTTATATATGTTCGAATGTGCTTTTTTATTCTTGTGATATTATAGATAGTAGTGATGAGATAAATCGCGATTGTGACTGAATGTGATGATTCATAACTGTAATTATTTATAATTCGGCGAACAATCATTGGTACACTAGAACCTAAACTTGCAACTGTTAAATCACACTTGACAATTATCGTTACAATTAAACACCAATCACAATCACAGTTTATCTCATCACTAATAGATAGTAGTTATCATTTTAAAAGTCACGACCGAATATAAATTTATCTTTACAGGACAATACCATATCATTAAGTTTAAAACTTCATGTAATACTTATTAGTAATTTTAAAATTCATTCACATTTGGTTTACGATATATGCAAAAAATTGTGTTTCAGATGATCCTATCCTATGAATAAAATTATGATTATCTTAACTGACTTTATCATCAAGTAAATTTATACAGCGGATGTTTATTTGGCAGTTTATCATGAGGTGGTGAAACTGCCCTTTACCTGTGACTTTAATTCAATACCAGCTTGGTTAGCAAAAATATATTTTCAGTTTGGTTTAACTGTGGACATCATATTGTTTATTTGACTGCAGATTTAATTGCACAAGACATATTTATGTATTTAAAACTTTTGTCCGGTGTAACTATATATGACACAACACAAAATATATAATCGTAATATTTATCATTCATCTGAATATACATAGTTTTTTAATCTACGTTAATATTTATGTTTAATTAAAAATAATTTGCGACAATCTTATTTTTTACAGAATCTTTATCATAGTAAAATATTTGTACATTAAGTTAAATGTTTTGAATTTAAAAAAATCTTTATTTCAAATCAAAATATATATTGTAATATTTGTACCAATAAAGAATTTCTTCTGGAAGTGGCAAAAACCACCACCAATCAGCGATCTCATGTTTTAATCTACTGACAGTCGTAACATTTTAAGTCATCTTTTGTAAATAAACACACCAACATATTTTTAACAATTTATTGGAATAATCAAATTCATTCTTACTTGTATTTTTTTATATTCTTATAAATTGAATTCAATGTCAATTTGGATTACTCAAAAATGAATGTTTTTGCTTCGACAAGTCTAATTGAAAACTATGTACAGGAAAAATAATATTCTGTTAAACCACACACGGGTTTCGTTTGTAAAATAATCAAAGACGGTCTCAGTTAATTTACATTTATTCAAACTCAATCAATACAATTAAACAGATAGCGGACAATACGATATCTCCATTCGAATCTGGTGTCGATCTAACAAGATGGCACCGACCTTTTTATTTTCTGTGCCTGGCATCCATACACGTCAGTATGTTGCCAGGATTTATTATTTTGGTGTTTTGATTATACGGCACAGGACAAAAAAATATTGTTATGTTCACTCGAAAATTCAAATTCATATTCCATGTAGGTAATTTAAGTATAAGCAGTTCTACTTCATTGAAAAAAATTTTTAGGCAACCAGTCTCTTTTTTGAGCTGGGTTATTCTCTGAAGATACTATATGTGGTTATATTTTGATATCACTGTTGATACCGATGAAACACAAAACATTTTGTATTTATCTCTCCTCTCCCTGTTCCGCAATTTTGAACATGCTTTTTGATAAAACGGTTGTATAACACGTTTTTCTCCAAATTTAATTAAATCAAAATATATGCATGTAATAAGAAATTGACTGGGAGCGCGCGCAGTGGGTAAAGACGCGTTTTCGTTTTTTATTATTTGTAAATCATTTAATTGTATTCTAACATATCAAGTATCTTTTAAAAATCTTAATAATTATGAAACATAAATTTCTTTCTTTAAGTCTGTACTTTGAGCTTACTCTTCAATATTGTTCAACATCATCATATACATTTTTAGTTTGTATAAAATAAGAATAACCACAAATATTTTATATTAGATTTCATTTTGTATGTACACAATAACAATACTTTACTATTAATAAATGTGTCCATAAAATATTGTGTAAGTTTTCATACGTTAGTAATGTAAAGCAAAAAAATATAGACAAATGTAGCTTTTCTTTTAAATAATAATGCAACTGCAGTAATTAACACACATACTTTTTGAATTTTCTATAACAAAATTTTTTTTTTTTTTAAATTACTACATGATAAATCACTTTACTTACCTATCAAAGGATTAAAAAATATATACATGTAAATATTTTCTAAATTCCATTCCTTATTACAGTAAAACCCAGTCAATTTGTAATTTCACTTCCAGAACCAAAATGTAAATTTCATAATTGATTAATCCCATTAAATGCCAATCATCAATGCATTTTTATTCACATAATTCAAAATTTTTTAATAACAATGTCATAAAAAGTTAACGGTGCATTTTTAAAGTGTTTTCTTAGAATTTATAAAATACACATATTTTTCACAAAATTAGACCCTTTTTCTAAGAGTTGTGATTTTTTACAAATTAATTTTTTGATCCCATGAATTTCAAATTAACAGTTTTACTGTATCATTAAAAGCCAAAATATTTTTTGTAAAGGTATAATTTTGGTAACCCAAATAATTGAATGAAAGTCGTCAATTTTTGTTCCCTCGAAAAATACAGCATTACCATGTTCATTTTCCATTAATATTAATTTTATTTGGGGACTTCAGAAGGCCGCTGTTAAAATGCTGATGTGTTTGGCCTTCCACTAAATATTGTCACCTGAAGCGGTAATTGTAACCAGCATGTGGCGAAGAACTCCGCACGGATGTCGCTCATTCCACAATCTACCGCTTGTTACACATACTCGCCTGCTGAAGCTCGGCATGATGCAATTTGTTTGAATAAATAAAGAACAGCTTTGCACATTAGATAATTATATTAAAAAATTTAAAATGTATGTGATTAACCGTACCTGAGAAATTGTGTTACATAAAAATTCCAAATTGTACATTAAGTATGTCCTTTTAGATATTAGTTGAATCTTCATAAATACCACCGCTGAGGGAAAATGTATTTATTTTTGTTATTAATTTTGTTGGTTTCAATAATTATTGTAATAATTGTTTAATAAAACTTTGAAAAAGAACAGTCTGCTTACTTTAATGAAACATCACTTGTTTTATGACATTGTGGTAATGTCGAGCATAAAAGTAGTTCAAAGAAAATAATAAAACATATTTATGTTAATGCTATTTATTTCATTCCTGTAAAATAACATACCCAATGTCTTAATTTCATTTGTACAACATCATATCAAAAATGTACACCGTAAATACAAATTTAATTATAGGTAAATGTTACCTAATAAGTGATATCTCGCGGCTATTTCGTGTCTAGTGTAAGTCTTTGTTTTATATTTATAATACATTTTTTCCTCCACAACTGGTCTTCCAAACGCATCATTTTATAAGAAAATAATTGTTGTCAAACAGGTAAAATAGAAATAAATATATCACCACAATCGCTTCACCGAATGATTTGCCATCAACATAATGATAAATTGAAACAAAAAGGCTCGTTAACCGTCTACTGAATGTAGACTATAACAATATTTGGACTAAGATTGACTACGGTAGCTAGTAGAAGGCTACGTGGAGTAAAATGCCAAGCATTAGTTTAACATAGTCAACTGTTGATAGAAAGCAAAAATGAACCAAGTTGTACACTCGATATAAATGCCAGCTCGCTAGGGCAATACAATAAAGCTTTGTTCTAAATAAACATTTTCATTATGAATTAAAATATTACATTTTATTCTACGTCATCTTTACCACATAGTGCTTCTATTTACAAAACATTATTCTACTCGTTAAACCAAAGTAAAGGCGGCATCGCATGCCAAACAATCTTGGGATGTATTGCTTAATGTCACGAGAAACCAAAATGATTCATTATATTGCCAATAATATAAAACTATAATAATTGATACTAAAATAATATTTCTGTACAAATCTCTAATACATGTATATTCCACGTTAGTCGAGAGTTAAAAACAATTAAGATAAATAACAAGGGGAAGGGGAAGAACAAAACACTCAGTAAATTAAGTATTACTTATGAATAAGCTATGGCATAAGAATAACCCCCACTAAGATATAAAATACTGTCACGTGAAGTGCAGATGATGTGACACGTGACGCTCTTGTACTATCGTACAGTGCTAATGCGCTTGCGTAACACATCAGGGATGTTGTTGATACTGAATTCAGTTCCTTTTTACATTAATATTAAAGTGTATAAATATGATAAGGCCACTAAAACATAGCGCATAGGTATAAAATTAGAGAAAAGTAGTCGGTAGATAAATATTGTTCCCTGAAATAATTGATATAGACAAATCGTCCGCTGGACACCACTCGTGTTATCGACATTTGCAACTTCTCCGATAGCAATGCCGCAATACGAGTCAGCTTGCTGATCTTATTACATAAATGGGTACATAAGCATTGTGATTTGTATAACTACATGCTTAATAATAATATTTTCAGTAGTCTATCTTAAATAACTGCTTTCACAGAACTAATATCCAAGATTAAATTTAATTCTGATAATAGTCACAGGTTTGGGTGTAAAATGTAATTCACGTTTGCATGACATGCTATCAAAATATTTAGACTGATTGTCCTCAATATATATATTATGTGTTATTATTTTCGCCGTGTATACATTGTATTTGACAAGTAGTGATATAAATATATATCTTTGTTATCCTATGAAAATATACGTATTTACGAAATTGCAAATTTTTTACAACGTTGCATGTATTAAAAAGTAAAATAGTCATCAAATTCACAACACAATAGCAACCACAAATAAAAACATATATATCTTAACATCCACGCAAGTCTTTCACTCTTTTAGAAATGTTAACATTTTAGTTAAGGCTTTAACAATAACAAGCGGGTTATGGTGCGGTTAAAAGCATTCAAGCAACTAAAATACGTATTTATGATTAAATAAAATAAATAACAAATAAATAAAGTAATGTAGTAACCAGTTTCAATTTATTATTTTACCTAACTGAATTTAATGAATAGGAGGTAAATGATAATGATACGGTGTACAGAAGTGGAACTGAAAGTTACCACGGTACAGCATTTTCAGTGAAATGTGCTATAACCGTACAGATCACAATGTCAAACACAAAAAATGGATACTTTTGTTCTCTAGAATAATTGTGTGAATGAATAAACAATAAATTTATAATTACTATCTGAATATTTTATTGCACTAAGCTAGCAAAACAAATTTTTAGGACACTATTCTTCCTTCTCCGGGCTCTGTTGACAACTCCGCAGTGATACCTTTACACATATATAATAAAACTATTTAATTAATGAAACAAACACAAGGACATCAATGTGTGGTAAGAAAATACTCTTCCCTGTACAATTTGTAAGGACTTCTTCATGTCTATTGAGTGACAAATAGATATAAAAAGTAATTCCGCATGCGGAAGTACCACTCCACCATACTGACGTGCAAAACAGACCAGACACCGCCTAATGATAAAAATACATTAAATATGTTTTGCTACTGTGTAAAATAGTAAGTTATATGTATATTATATCCACAAGGCAAAATTGGCACTTAAACAAACACCCTCTCGATAGATATCACTCTTGTTATGATTTCACTTGTGTCTGTGGGAGGCGGGGAAAGGTGGGGGGCTACGTAGGGCTGCCACCCCTGGGGGGGGACCCCCCGCCCGCCCCGTTGTAGGGATGGTTAGAGTTACACAACACTGTATACACACTGTCCACCTTACTCAACTTCTCAAAGAAAGGTATAAGATCCAACAGTTCTGTGTCTGTCATGTCGTCAAACCATGAAGCTACCGGCACCTGTAACCAATCAATCGTGTAATACAGTTAATAACAATCCAATCTTATCACTTGTGTTAGAATATCTTGTGCATAATACAATGAACACCGTAGGTTGTGATATAAGAGAACATATTTAACAACCGTATATCTCAAAGATAATATTTCACATCTCACAAAAATAACTTAAGGAAGGCTGACAATGTGGAGTACTTTGATAAATATATAAATAAACTGAAGAGTTCAAAGAAGCCATCAAAATACTCTCAAACTTTATGAAATTATATGAAAATGATATCACGTTTTAGTTTTTAAGACTGAAACAAAATCAATATCATAATATGATAATAACAAATGTCTCGATAAGAGGTCACAAACTGGCACAACATTATCAGTCAATAGAAAGTTTTTAACAATCAAGAATTTTTGACCAAATAATAATATTAATTATAGACTGATCAGTTCATTAAGAGCATTTGATAAATACCTACAAATATGCATATAAGGATTACAAGCAGAGATGATATCTGTCGATAAAAAGATGGTTAACACTAACCGCATTGTCCGGATGGAAGATGTAGGAGGCGGGTGAGTTGTCCACGATGATCACCTTCCGCAGATCTCGGCCCAGCTTGTTGAGGTCCTTGACGTAGTTGCCGTGGTGGAAGACACAGCTCTCGCGGAAGAGACGTGCGCGGAACACCCCCCAGCGATCCAGCAGATCCGCCACGGGATCCGCATACTTGGCCAGCGAGGCCGTGAACAGTACGCACTCGTATAACTCGCCCATGCGCCGCAGGTACTCATCCACGTGCGGCCGCTTCAGCACGTACACTTGGTGTACTGTGCCGTCGATTTCCACAGGTACCACGAAGTCTGCATTGTTTATTGGCTGGAAATATACGACACTAATTCAAATCTTTGATAAAATAAATAAAACATTTGTCATATTAGGCAACAATTAATTAATTGAGTTTAAACAGGATCCGACCCGATCATATTGAAAAGAATGAAAAAACTATTGCAATTATAAAAGGTACATTAATTTGTAAAAAATATTCCTTCAAAGCTTCCTTTTAAAAGGATAAGTAGTGACAAAAGACAAAGAAAACACATTATCGTATCCATCATAACGAGTTGTTCGGGAGCACGTACAATGAGTTGTTAAATGATCATTTCATTATTGTCACATTGTAATACATTTTTAATGTCTAATGTGAGATTTGAAATTCAGGCCACCGTTTCACAACAGTGCTAATAGTACATACTCGAGCCCAATGTCTTAATAAATGTTTTGTTCAAGTAAACTTGCTTAATCATTGTATATTCTATACTATCGGTAATGATAGCATGAATTGCAGCAATGCAACATACTAATTACAGACACCCGTATATTATTTGACTAGACTATAGGGATTGACACAGTTGCCGGAATAAATCTACTGTGTATTATATTGTGTGCCACACAGCCGCAGACAATTTATCCAATGACCTTCTCATAATACAGTACTATCAAATTAGTGGCCCCGAGTCATTGGCTTAACTACTTGAACATGTCAGATGCACACAGCAAGCCATTTTAGAAACAAACGAGCAAAATATCAAAGCCAGCTGAGGTGCAGATCAGTTCTAGCTTCTGTAATAATTAATCATCATATTATTTATTTAGAATATTGAAACTGGTTAAATTATTGCTTGTATTGATATATTACCAAAAAATTCGTACAATAACACAGCAATTCAACATTGAAATTACAAAAAATACTCACATACTTATTTTTATAATTCGACAAAACCACAAATATTGTTATCATTTTAGTGAATATTTATTTACCGCACACAATCACCGCAATCTCAAAACCTACACCAAAATAGTATAGTTTTATGTTCTTGCAGTAATCTTTCAAATATAATCATTATTCCATTGTTAATATAAAAATATTGTAATACTTTTGAAATTAGGAAAATTAACTTTGTGGTTAAAATTCATTATTTTTATTTGTTAACTTTGTTTTAAATACATCTAGAAAATGGTATTTTTCAAAACCGGTAGATGTATTTAAACTCAATAAGTGGTCAATAAAACAAAGTTAACAAATAAAAATTAAAATATTGTATTTGCTATACATATTTTTTAATTTAACTCAGTTTTCAAAGTAGTCTTGGATTGATATTACATGTGTTGAAACATCAACATAATATGCAAATATATGCAAAATACTAAAACAATTAAAAATGTGATACTTTACGTAGGAAGGGTAGACAAAGGTAAAAAAAAATATTTTAAATCATTTGCCTAAGTAAATACAAACTATTGACTGAATTTCAAGGGTTAACATTATCAGTTGACACGTAGATAAAGCGATATGTTTCACTACATTTTCCCTACTTTTATCAACCTGATAAAGGGATCTTGATGCATTATTTGCGATGCCGGCAAAAAATTATAAAACAGGAGTTTCTGCAGTGAATGCGTTTAGCAGATTTTAATTTCACATGCTAAAAATATTACATGTAGGCAATATTGTCCATATTAAGGGCATGCTTTCATTTTTCTAGTTTGAAATTCAAGAAATTCTATGCGAATTACATATGCTTTCAAGATGATTCTAATACTTCCATTTTTATAAGTATCAGAGAAATAATTAATGACATTATTTATTACGTAAATCATGCGAGAGATGAAGGTTTGAATAGAAAGAGACCACAATAAAATTGTTGATTTTCTCGCATTCGATACAAGTGTCAAAAATAACTCGTGTTTAGAGGCTTATCCATGACTTATCCAAATTTTTCATATTAATATTATGGAATGAGTGTTGTTTGAGTCTTTTCATATTGATATATGGAATGAAATTAAAATGTATATTGTCATTTGAATTAATCAATCGAAAATTAAATAGTTTATTAGAGTTACCTAATTCATATACAGAAATACCCCAAAGTTACGCGATAGATGGGACCGACAAAAATTGCTTAACTCGAATTTGCGCAAGTCGGGGTACAACATTGCATATAAATACATACAATTTTGTTTAATTGGGACCAAGGACTAACAAAAACACTAGTTTAGAAGAAAAATATTTAAAAAATAAACAATTTACGTAAAAAAGTCATTTCGATGTCGATGGCTTCATAAAATCTAACAAATTCGTCTGACAACACAATGCCTTCTTTTTTCACGCAGAATTTATTTGTAGTAAGCTAATAATTTTTTTATTCCTTGCATTGTAGCTATAACGCGTTCTTTGTTGGAGTCTGTTTTCTAAAATTTTTAAGCCATTTTCAATTGAGCCGAGACCATCTGTCAAGTTTGTAATTGTCATGTGCTTTTCTGATAGAATTGTAAAGTAACCTATTCTATTTATTCTTTTCTTTTCTATTTGGCCACAGAATTTAGGTATTCTATGGCTATTTCAGGCTACTTCAAGATGATCATCACACCGCATTTTCAAACCAGGTAGACAAAAAAGATAATCCAACAAATATCCATTTCTCTTTTCCAGAATTCGGTATACTAGGTCTATCCAAGTAAAACTACAAGCATTGTGTGCTAACACAACTGTTAGTCATGTACATATATCAAATTCAATATCACTGTCATATTACTAAGGACTTTTTATTTTATCAATCTATACAAATTTTAAAAGGACGTACATATATATTTTCTTTTCCAGTCTCGCTCGTTTAAACCTGCGTTGTGGCGGGCACTATTTACAATAGGCAAATAATTTTTATCATAGATTACAACTACAACTAAAGAAACAATACAAAAAAAATCTAAGAAACATTGTAAATCTATTGTTGTCCGTTATCGTCTGGCAGGTGTATTATAGAGATTGTAAATATAAAAATCTCACTTAAAGCGTAGCTCTTACCGATATTGTGTTCACAAAAGTAATATACAGTAACACGTATGAAATTTTAAACCAAATTTCATTAGCGACTGGCCTTCACACACAAAATAACTAGCCACCGAAGGTCGTATCCTATTATTGCAAAGCATTGCTGACCCTGTTAAACCATTTGAAAAGAAGCGTTTGACAAAAACATTGATTGTATTGATCTAAATTTCAAAGGAATTAGAAATATAACCACTGTCAAACAGATGGCATTACAAGTTATAAATAAAGCCATAACTACAGCAGGTAGAAATGTCTCTATGGAGTAGCTAAAAATAGATAATTCGCTTGTGGTCTACTTATCAGTATAAGAAAACAAGATTGGCTCTAAGGGCCTTTTGGATTCATAGCTTACCGACCGCAGTACCATCCTCCAAGCCTCTGTCTCTCCCGACAGGAGATTTATAGCTTCGCTACATCCATTCGCACATAACCATTCTCGGCCATCCGAGAGGCCGAATTCTCATATAGGAAAGTAGTCAAATATAATTATTCTCACCTTGAAAGAGCTGTGTACCAAGGTTTCGTCCAGATCTATCACCATGCACTTTTTATGCATGTCCTGATGTCTCACAGGTGGTAGGAGCCAGCGTGCCGAGTCTGCGGCAGCCAGGGGCAGCTGCCCCCCGGGGGAGGCTCCTCCGGGTCCGCCCGCGCCTCCTCCGCCCGGAGGTCCTTTGCCCCGGCCCCCTCCTCCGCCCCAGCAGCATAGCAGGGAGCGCAGGAAACCTATCTTCTTGGACGGGGTACAGGGAGGCGGTGGAGGCCCCACGCAGGCCGACACTTCGCTGTCATTGTGCTCCGAGGCTGGGGGGAAGAAAAACAAAAGTCATTTAATAGATATATACATAGAACGTATACTGTTGACTTTTAAAATTATATGTTAAAATATATACATTATACGGAAGGTGAAATAGATGGGAAAACGGCAACTAGTGGCCCTTATAGTGTGGGGATAAAGAAATCTGCGTTAAGTATTAAGATTAAACTGACTGTTTTTAAAGCTGTGTATTGGACCCACTTTAATATGTGGCCACCAAATATGGATCCTTACGGATGTCAGAGAAATGACTACTAAGATGTAACTTCTTGGCAACTCCAGAAGGAGGGCAGTCTAGGGGGGTGGGTCACTCCATACCAAAACTGAAATAAACAGCAACAGAAACTGTATGAAGACATGGGAAGATGGAGGTGTCTTGTCGAGACCCTCCAATCCTCCTATGATAAGGCGACAAAAATAATGATGATGATGATGATATATACATTAAAAAGTTATAAAGATTTAAACTACTAATGAAAAACTAATCTAGATATATGGTTGAATAATTTATGAATACTATTATGTATTACATTTATATTGGATTTGTAATATTTGTCGGAACTATGTGTAATTTGAGAAGGCACTTACTGTGCTCAAATTGTAAATAAATTATATGCAGTATAATGAAATGTTTTAATATTTGTATGTACAAAACTGTAGTTGAGAAATGGTTTAGAACAAATACTTGCAGGGACATATAATGATGTCTAAATAACACCAAAACATATCTACAAATTGTCAAGTTTTCAGGGGAGAATAAAACAAGTTTTTTCCAGATTGAGGATTGATTTTTAGTTAACTAAAAGTAATAAGCATTTTTTGTATATAAGTTTTGTTGTTATTAAACTATTGATTTGCATGAAAACTTAGAACAATTTATATCTGCTTAACCCTAAAGTACATAGCGATGCAAATTTACATTATTTACAATATTGCGTGAATTTTTTCACACACAATTGTTTTGGATCGACTGTTAAATGTACCAGTTGTAAAAAGTGACCAATAGACAGTACGCATTATGACAATATTCAGTCATATGGTGGAATTGGTCAAGTATTATATTAATAATTATTTATTTTAATTACTTGCTCATACTGTTTATACAGGATGTAACAGACCTAGTCCATTTCATGGACTAAATTACGAGTCGAAAATGTTCAAGGAGAATGTACAAATTTTATACTGTTACGGAAAGTATTGTTGTATGAGATTTTTACAAAATAATGTTAAGCTTAACTCTACATACTTGGAAATTAATATTTGTGAAATTGACCCATTACTATGGTTATATTACTACAGATCTTAAATCATCTAACAAAAAATAATCTGGCCACTCAAAAGTTGTATGACCTTTTTTTGTATTCAACGCATAATTTGGAATTAATATATCGAATAACTACAACCTTTTTGAAATGCTTATATCTGTGACATGATTAGGCACTGAACAATTTCAACTCTTATTTTTAATACGTATCTATCCTTAAAATATTGTGTACTTGGTGTTACACACAGCATACACACCATTAACCAAATACTTTAAATATATGCTTCACAAATATTACAGAATCGTGCTTGTTTTATGCAAAAATAAATATTAAAATATGCAAAATATTTTTGGCTTATTTTTTTAAACAATCAAGAACTCTCGATATATATATTAGGGGGACCCAAAAGTAATCAAAATTAGACGATGATATCCTAAAGTCGATGGTGGAATCAGATCCTTGTCAAACAATCGAGGAATTATCATTGAAGATTGGTTGTCCATGGTCTACAGTTCAGGATCATCTTCGTCGCATAGGAAAATTGCACAGATAAGGAATTTGAGTTCCCCATGAATTAACGAAGACGGCGTTCGATCAACGGCGTACCATCTGTGCATCTCTTCTGACTCTTATACAATAATCTTTCTTCCGGACAAGTACCTGTTCCGACCCCTCAACCATCACTAACAATAAAGAAGGTCCTTCTTTGTGTGTGGTGGGATATTTCTGGAATTATTCATAATGAATTGCTTGAACCCAGTCAGACCATTACAGGGATAGTGTATTGTAAGCAAAATGAGAGAATGAAACAAGAACATGTAAAAAAACAATCTGTTTTGGTAAATAATCAAAAAAAAAAAAAAAAAGGATTCTGCAACACGATAATGCGAGGCCTCATGCTGCAAAAATAATACGGGAAAAAATAAGGGAGCTTGGATTTGAACTTATAAGTCATCCACCCTATTCACCAGATCTCGCGCGGTCGAATTACCACCTTTTTAAATCTTTAGAGCATACTATGAGACGTAAAAAATTTAATAATGTTGGAGAAGTGAAAACGCACTTAGAAAATTATTTCGCTGAAAAATCAAAGGACTTTTTCAAAAACGGTATTGAACAATTGCCTTTACGTTGGCAAAAAGTGTTAGAAAATGATGGAAATTATTTTGTTGATTAGTATTTAAGATTTTTTTGATAAATAAATATTTTTATCACTTTATGTTATAACTCATAAATTATTTATTTAAAAGAAAAGACAAGCACTGCAACGGTTAAATAATAATTTTAATCCATGAATCAATGCTTGAGGATTGTATTTTATCAATGAGGTAATAAATTAGCAAAATCTACAAACAATAGTTTTGAGATTCTTATTCAAGTATAAATTATTCAGTAATTATGCCCAGTCAGTCATATAAATAAAAGCACCTTATTACTTGAAATGTTTCAATGACTTGCATTTTACAGAAATTCCTTAATAATAACTGCGTCGTTTGTGTATCTGTTTGAAGTGCGGAGAGTATTTCTCAGTGTTAACTTTTTCGCAGATGATCCAAGGCAGCATAATTTTTTTTAAATTCAACGAAATAAAAAAAGATTAGCAGAATTCTTTGAATGATTTAAATTTACAAATTAATAACGAGAAACCCAAAAAAGGGTGCCTAACTCTGTTGAATTTTTAGATGGGTTCTACTGGTACATCAGATAGTGTTTTATATTTTTAAAAAAAACTATGCCAAGGGTAGGAAATACCCTGACACTAGTCCTAGCAATTTTTGCAATTTAATACAATTAAAAAAGAAAGGTATAATTTATTTCACCTACTGAAATAATACTATTAAAAATAACACCTGCAAAAGCATTTAGCAATATGCGATAAAATATTATTTAAATAGGCCATACAAAACTGCATAATGTCTGGGACGTGTGGCAAATTTTCACAAACATCTTAAACAAAATAGGTCATGAACTCAAGTTGCTCAATTAATTGACCCCAATGGTATGACCAATGCCACGCACACTCGCTCGGGTGTAATTTGAAACCGTTAGTCGAGAAAATCACAAAAGTGTTGGTGGTTCCACACTCTGTCACCAAATCAATCTGTTATACGGTGCCAATTGAAAATAAATTCTAATAATAATTGACCGGCACGGAAGATGGAATGAGATGAATGGATGAGAGAATTTATTTATAGAGCTCTATAAAAAAACTGTTTTCTTTGAAATATGTGTTAAATGTCAATTTCAGATGATTTAGAGTCCTTTTTGATAAGCATTCTGAATATAGTAAATATAATGTTTTTTGTTTTTACATTTGTGAAGGTAGTGTACTATGACCCGATAAAATAGATTCCTACGCCACCCTATGATGAGCAATGTTCCCTCTAAATTTGGATCACAGCGTGCGCATAAAAAATTATTTGTGTAATTTTAAGTACCAATTCTTTTACATATTGTATTGCACATTGGTATTTTTTTATATTTTCACGTTTACTTGCCTTGTATGGTTACGTATTCTATTTGATAGTGTTTTGCCTTCAATGAGTTATTTGGTTTTGTGAAATGTAAAATTTCCCCTAATACAGGCTTGCCTGGTTGGGCAATGCATTTTAAAATCTGTGTAAAATATATGTAACAAACTGTCTTTTTTTTGTAGCTGTACAATACTTGTGTGTACAATGTGTCTAAATAAATTAAATAAATGCTATTATTTGTGTGCTGGGCGAGAAAATAAGAAAAACATTACCACACCAGTATGAGGCTACTGGTAGGACCTGGCTTGATCACGCTACTGATGAAGATGTATTAAGATGCATAAATATGTCAAAGGAACTAATAACAATGGATTCAAAGACGCATTCATTTTCCACAATGAAAATATGGTATTTTACAACTCAATATGAAGAGGGTATCTTGGCTATGTAACTTCAGAAAATGGTTCAATATCCAAAATATTAATAAATCAACAGTCGCCAACCTTCAAAAGAAGGCGGCACAAAAATTTTATGTGCGTTATATTTGTTTGTGTGCTTGAAAGTTGCTGATTTGCATGTTTGTGTTGGACTTTGCGAGATCGACAATATTCAAGAAAATATTCCTCAGCCTTTTTGCTCTGTTAAAATGTGTATTTCAATTTGAGCAATATTTGTAATTTTGCAATTCTTAAAAAAAAAATTATTTACACTTCAGAAAAAAGTGGTCCACAGAAAATCTTTCAGAACGCAGATCATTGGTCTAATAAATGATAATGAGATTCAAATTATATTATATAAATCATAGTTTGATAGGTAATCCTTAATATTCGTGTTTGATAGACACCATTCTAAATTAGATACCGTGCAATGGAACACTTCCTAAATCAGATAAACTGTTTGAAAATGACCATATGACCATGTGGGTATGCATTTGTCGTAAAACTATTCTGCAGTTTGGCAAATATTAAAAATTATTATGTATATATGTAATAAAGTTGAAATTAAAAAAATGTAAAACTACCATAATACAATTAAACAATATTGGTCATTGCATTACATACTTTTTAATTACTGAGTAGGCGTCTGTTATTGTGATCACATGGGTCCTAGGTGATTTTCATTCTAATATCTATTATCCATAATTAATTATCCAAAAACTACAATCTACACAAAGGTAATTCATGTATGTAACTCTATATTTAAGTAAAATATTGATTTATTGTAGATGCACAAAACAAATACAATATCAAACACATTTTATAATTGATTAATTTAAAAATGGTCACTAATTTCGGTTTGTTTGTCCATAAACAGTACATTAATTTGATTTTCAATATAATACTGACAGATTTAAACTGCTTATCTTGAAGAATGTACTAAATTTTAAAAAAATTCACATATCTGCGGACCGGAATTATACAGGGAATTTGGTACCTAAAAAGGTTACCTAACACTATTATTGGCTGATATTTCCTGTTACTGTGAATATATATGTATAACTGATAAAAATAACCGATAACCTGAGTCCAAAAAGATGAAAAATCTGCACGTTTTTGATATTTGATTCCGTCCATTGAGAATTGAGCACAATATACAACTGATTCTAATAACCACTAAACACAATAACCAGTGCCTGGTGTATTTGAAACAATTTACATACCCGTTCATAAATCTGGGGAATTCGTTGTGTTGATGATTAATGGCTGGGTTAACTACGTGTTAGTTCCGACATACACATCAAAACTAGTAGTTTAAAAAATGGTGTAACGTAATTTGCATGTTTGGATTAGCAGTAAGAATCTCACCTAGTGATCAAGTGGTTGAGGTTTTGATCCTTGTTTCATATAAGATAATTCTATTAATCTAACTAACTAATCCAATATCCGAAATGAAATTGCTGAGGCGTACACACGTAGTACAGTCATCATTGATATTTTATTTTATGCAAGTTTTCATACAAAAGTAAACTGTTATAATGAGCTTGTTTCTCGGTTATATCGAACAAATAATACAGCCAACACATGAATATTTGTATTTATTGGGACTGAAAAAAAACAATTCTCGAAAAATGTAAGCAATTAAAGTGAAAGAAGTAACGGACACGCTGACCATCGCTGACGGTTGGGTTATAAAATTTATGACACTACTTAAGATTTCCGGCTGCCAAAACTTCTATCATTTCGATGCTTATAACTTATTATTGAGCATCAAATAAAAAACGGACATCCAAAAATGCCATTTTACAATCTCGTTCCCTTTTTACATTTGCGTTTTTCTCTGAATTCAAATTTATTACGAGATTGTCTAAAGTAATGTTTGTATACATCGGCAGTGTTGCGTTGACTTATCAGTTTAAAAGTGGTGATTTGATTTGCAAACATGTCTACTAATAAATGAAAGTGTCTCTCGATTCGTGCTTGCAGAGCGAAAAATGTTGAAGTGTGTAAAAAATGTTTCCTTGTGTTCTTTAACTGTTTCAATATAATTGAAAAATTAGTATGTTTAGTTGTCTGCATTTAAAAACAAAAAAATGTAGAAAATATCTTAATGATGTTGATGCATTATTATTAAAATGGTTTAGCACCCAAACAAGTGCCAGATTTGCTATTGGCGGGACCAATTTAGAAGGCACAGGCGAAAAGATTGGAATTACAAAACAGTTTGGGAAAAAAGATTTTAGGTGTACCAATGGTTGGTTAGATTTAACGAATAACAGCTATATCGAGCAAATCTAGTTGGTCCCCTCATGCTCGTTATAACCAAGTTCGACTATATCCATTTATGATAGAAATAAAAGACAAAAGAATGAACAAATTAAGAGTGAATATAAAACTGATCTTAGCATGGTGAGCAGGATTAAGAAAAGGTCATATATGTGGATTGGTCATATGGAATAGATTAATGAGGAGAGGATGGTAAAAAAGACATATAACGTGTCGGTGGCACCAGAAATAAAGAATGTCCTAGACATGACTAGGTAAACCTGAAAGATGAAGCCTTAACAATTAAAAAGCATACATGAGAAAATATATCAATGTTACTGAGACGAGAGTTTTATCTTCTTTTCCTACCGTCGCGGAGGGTAAATGTAAATGATAAATTGGTTAGTTGAAAAATATTCATGTGACTATGTATGTATGCGTTTTTATTTTAAATAATTTTATAAATGCAAGTCAACATACAATTGAATTTCAGTTTAAATAAGCAGACAATGATAAAAAAAATTGTTGTGAAATGTCAACAAACAATATTTCTCCAAATTAATTGCAGACTGGCCTGCACTAAATAGAAGTGATTTAGCAAATTCTTTAAAGGATACTTCTAGGACAGCGTTTGTAGTTTAACAGACAGCGTACTCATGCTCTGAACCAAAAATTCTTGTACTATTTAATAATCATAAATACAATGTATTGCAAGCAATTCTTGGACTATTATGTCACGTGTCTCGGACCTCTCCAGCTTACATTTCAGGCCACAATGCATTTTATCACCCTATTCATTTGCCTATATTACATCACAGTGGAGCACTATGCACCATTTTAGTCAGCAGTGAACATGTTAATTTAAATAAATAAAAATACTCCCAACAAACTCGACGTTTATCAAATTCAGTAAATAAATCTATGATACTAGTAGAAAACTATCGGCTTCACGGCCAAGGCCAGTACAAAAGTAACATTTATTTAAATATGTAATGCCACACAATAATACACAATTCCAAAGCTGCCTGGCAGCAGTGAGTTTTAATCTTAACAATTTTTTTTTTAAAACTGGTTGGTTGATACCACGGCCCCAGTCAGTTCTGAATCTGGCGTCTTAACTCACTCAGTTATGACTGATAATACGGAATGCATTGATACTATTGTATTTATAGTAGACTGTATAACATCATATGCAACATACAATGCTGGCATATTACTTTCATTTGTAGCATAATACAAAATAGAATAATGAGTTTTAATGATGAAATGTCATGTTCGAAAATATGTCAAAGAATGACGACACATTTTGGAAACCAACTCTTGCATAAAGTAACATTCAATAGTACACAAAACATTGGTTGGTTGAACAAGTTAACTAATAATGTGGTATGTACACTGATTTAAATATTCAAAATCATAAATGAAAAATTAAAGTTTTTACAATTTTCAACAAAGTATCATAATTTACTTTGAAAATTACACAGTAATATTCATCGTAAGTGCAAATATCATATTGTTTGAACTTGGTCCACCGCGTCAGAATGTCTATGTGATGTGTAGTCTGCATTTGTGTCGCCTTACACAAAATAAAAATAATCTAAAACTAAAAAAAAACCAATTGCAGGTTTATAAAACAAGTTTTCAACAAATTATCGCATTTGACCTGGAATTAATGAACTAATAAAGTTTTTAAACTACAACTGTCACTATTACACATATTTTTACGGCGAAAAAAAATGTTCAGTTCACAACTTGGAATTGATACATCAAATGAGACTGGCTATTAAGCAACTACGTTCATTCATTACCGTTTTCCACCTTTTGACAATCTAGCCCAAAACAGTATTTTTAGCATTCAAGAGATCAAAGCCGACTGGATGAAACAGTCTGCCCCTAAATTGGAGACATGTTTTAAGTCTTGCCCAAAAAAATGAAGGTCACAAACTTCACAGGTGGTGGTTTGAAGGTAATTTCTAATAGGAACTAATAAAACTATAATTTTTCTTTATACAAAACTGACATAAAGTGGAAAATTAAAAAGGCAGCACGTAATTTTATTAACATACTTATATAAAAATATGTTTGCTGCCCTGAAAAATTATTGAAAAAAAACTGTAAACTTGCAATGAAGTTAATATCTATAAAAAAGTAGCGTTTTCACAATCCTGGCACCACAATTTAATTGCAAAAGCGGATGTCATCGGTATAACATAAATCCGTTTTTAAATAGAAATAAATGTAGTTTGTCATTGCAAATCCTGCGAAAAGGAAACGCGTATAATATTTAATACTCTTTACAAAAATGGTTTACGTGAATCAGGAACGACACGGCTGTCACACGTTGCATAATAAAATTTCAATTAATGTATTAAAATAAAAACAATAGTGTTTCAAGGTTGTGAGCGCCAAGCTGTTATACACCGCCAGGTCTTGTTTACCTTAATAGCCTGAACACGCCTACCTTTCAAACGCCACAAACATGTCCTTTAATACGAAAATCACTTAATATGAATATAACAACAGTTTTCCCTTATCCTTCATTATTTGTAAATAATCAGAATGCCAACAAAATACGTCGTTCTTGCGGCTTACCGAATGAAAATAGATAGTTAACAGGTGAACTAGCGTTAGTCTATTTACCTCTTTCTGGCGTATAATTGTTTAGTTGTTCGTCATCCCGTGACACTTGAGTGATAATAGATGATGGGTCCATTTAAACATTTGTTTTGTATCTTGTTATTAATGGTGACTTGAGATTTGCAATAAATGTACACCATAAAATTATCTTTTATCTCCTTTCTATCTTACAAAATGGCAGATGGCTGCTGGCAACTACAAATTCCTACATTCAGCTCGGTTGTTTCGTTGTTATTTGCAGAAGCTCGCTATAGCTATTTCTGTTTTTCATATTCGACAGGTTGTTGGGAGAAAGAGATACAATTAAAAATGTATACCAGTGTGCTAGAATGTTTTCCCATTCATAGATACACCATAGAAGTTGGTACATATTCTTTATAAAGCCCATACACATGTGGGTACATATTTTAATGACATTTGGGCCAAGAAACTTTACTTTTTTTGCAAAGGAATACATATTGTTGTATCTCAACGCGGAATAATGCGACGTTATCGTACTAATTAGATATAAAAAAGTACGTAATAGGGATGATTTCACTTTGTCCAGCCTATACAAATCAGTCAATGGGACCATGTGGCAGAAAGCGTTATAATTTTAACAATTAACCGGGCCCAGCATTCCTTCACGAATGACGGGTGTAATTGCTCAAGGGACCGTCGGCTCAGGAATTAAGCAATAACTATAAAAAAAAAAACAATAGCGACAAGATTGACCGCCCGCAAGTGGAATATTCTTTGAAAAAATATCATAAGATCGGCACCCCAGAGCGCGACGGATCATCTTCTTTTGTCATACCAGAAATTTTATTTTCAACGGGTAAAGTGAAAACGGCCAAACAGTCAATAATTCATGCTCAAGTGACTGGAATAGCGAGCAAAAAAGATAAGTTTGTTTTTTTATTATCACGAGCGATAATAAGTTCTAGGATTCTCTTGTCTGAGTCCAGAGTTACTTAACCTAACGATAAGTAAAATTTTAAAAAAGCAACAAGTATAATGACCAGTCGAAATTACGCGCGGGACATGCAATATTGGATAATTGTTTCCGGGTCATTATTTCCGTAGAGTAATGGGCATGAAATACATTGATAGGAATGTAACTGCTTTGTTTGAGTTGGATGGGAGGGAGGAAGAACACATGCGCCGGTCACTACGGGGGAAAGCGGCTCTGTAGAATTAAAAATAAATGAAATTGAGGTAAAATGTTTAGGATTAAAAAAATAAGCTCGCGGTACCGCGAATTAACGCCTACAAATACATATGCATATAGATACAATGGGCATGGGCAGGTTTTAAAACATGCTTTATACAGGTGTCTCGTAGCTAGTTGTCCAAACTTCAAGAAGAGGTAAATCAAGTAATTTAGAGCGAAAAATATTCTTGATAATTTGTCGATTTTCCCCTTGCCTGTCGAATTATCAACTTTCTGATTTATAATTTTTCAAAATCCGCATACAAAAGGTTAAGTATTATATCATACATTCCATATATGAGAGTTCGATGACATCAATATATACTGACTCACTGGCCTAGAATTTGCAGGGTGGAAAAAATATAAGATAAAAAATGCCGAGATTGACAACATTTAAAAAAAAATTGTAACACGTAATGAAAGATCGTTTATTTTTTTTTCAATTTAATAATAAGGTAATCTTGTGCTCTCATTGAATACAAAATATGTAAAAATGTGAAATGAAATTAAAAATACGTAAATTTTTCGGCGTCAACTTTGATTGTGAAAAGGATCATCTGAAATTTGTGAAAGTATTATGCTTATTAGCCTACAAATTACGTCTATAGTTACTGTCGGACGGTTCTTTAATTTGTGTTGTCAAATCGGGAGCCATTTTTAAATTATTCAAAGCGCATTTTAATTAAATACCTAATTAAAATATGCTTTGATAAAAAAATACATACTTTTCATAAAATCGTTATAAAGACATGTCAGTCAATATTAAGCTAAATATTAACTATTCTTAAATTTTAGGCTCCCCCAAAATCAGAATCATATCTACGTACTCCGAATTACAATACTCGTATGACATTTTATGCAATATTACAAAAACACAAGATCTTTGATCAAATAGTTACTTTTTTATTGTAAACAAATGAGAGTTGAGTCAGTGCCGCATTACCGCACAGCGCAAACATGAATTTGTATCTCAAAGAATCTTCCAGGTACAGGAAACTTTTACCACGTGCTGATACCGACAACACGGTAGTTTTTTTAAAATTAAAAGTGCATTTTTTAGTTTTTTGAAAATAAATAAGTACCGATGTAGTTGTTGAAATTAAAATAATATTCACGTAATTTAAAAATTTTAATATCGGAAATTGAATTACACAGATGTGCGAAAACAATTTTTTTTCCGAAGTAAATACATTTTCAAAGTAAAAATCTTTATCCTTCGATTCAAAGACACAGTATCTGAAAAATGAATTCCCTAAGTCTTTTTATGTATGACGTAATACATAAAAATTTGCTAATATTTTTAACCCCCCATTACTCGCTATATGAGCATTTATTTAACTTTAATATAAAATACAATATCTCATTCTAGTAAATGGACCAATTTAAATTATAACATTTTTTATTCATTAAAATATTTTTCGTTCCACAGATATTTAAAAGTATAAATAAAACCTGCATACGTTGTAAAATATAAACATCCATGCAATATTACGTTCTGCCATATAATTTTAATATGCGAAGTAAAAAGGGACCAAGACTGCTTATTGCCGTCATGTCACTTACGATAAAGAACATCCGTTACTAGGCGCACAAGTCCCCATTTATGTATTTTAACATACATTTTAATAAACAGCATACAATGTTTTCATGTTTACAATAAATTGTATTTATGTTAAATATGACTACTTTTACGAATTGTGATGAACCATTTTAGTTCAGTTTTTAATTGTAATCTTATTTGTATTTTAATATAATTAACTTAAAATATAGAATTATTAATTTCATAGAAAATTATATTTGTAATCGTTTAATTAAAATAAATGATGGTTTTATAATTATTTACACGCATAGATTGTGCTTAACTTTGTGTAAACATCATTTAATACTAATGCACATTAATGTGCATTAGTATTATATTCCGTGCGACATTTCTATCTTTACATTGATGAATATTACAGGATTAGAAGTACAAACACGCATACTGTTCTACATTTTCGATTACTAGGTAAGCTATTTTCATTTAATTGTTTTGCTTTACATTGAATATTTTGATTCCCTTGTTTTTTAAAATATTTTTGGTAATTTAGTGCTTGTGTTTATTTAAAAATTCTTATTAACTTCATTAATATACGCAATATTTAAATAAAATTTGCTCGGCGGACGAGTAAGTGAACTACCGTTTTAAGTCAGCAGAAGTCGAGAGCTTGATAAGCTATGTAAGTACCTATATATGTGCATATGTATTCATGGGGGCATACTTAGGTAAGGAAAATCAGATGATTGACATTTTAGTGCAGTAATTTCTATAGTATTGTATTTTTAGTGTTTTATCAATTAATTAATCAGCGAATCAATTTATAAAATTTGATATGAATTACTTTAATGATAGTCTAACGTTTCACAGAAATATTGAAAAAAAAATGCTAACTTTGAAGTCGCATAACTCGTTAACTGTAAACATTTTACCAAAGTGTAAATAATATTTTCTGTTCAAAATTGAATGAAGAAGACTCCCCCGAAGTTTTTGCTATTAGCTATGGGACACTCGGTATAATAAATATAAGTATAATTCAGGAAGCGAGTTTTATTATAGATAAGTCGTGTACCAAATGTAATAAATTGATGTGATAGTCATAAGCAGGGTAGGAGCAATGAGTCATAATATGTCCAATAAAGGATGGTAAATTGTAACTGTTTCATGTTATCATGTTTAACATATTATACGAAATATCAAAATTCTGTAGTAGCTGTTACATTATGAGAGTAAATCAAACACTTAGGAATTATATTTGATCCTTATCTCAAATGGAGTCATCATACACAACTCATTACAAATAAAATAAAACAATATACTATTTTAGAAATTTCCTAAAAATGGCATACAACGCGATCTATCAATCAATCATAGAGCATGGTATAATTGCTCGGGGTGGAGCGACTATGTCTGCAATTGATCCAATAATATCAACTCAGAAATTTAAAAGTTATCCTCAAAACTACAATCACGAGCACTGATGAAATTTTTAATAAATTCAATGCCTTTGATATAAGACAAATATATGCTAATACTCCTCTTAAGTACATATATAAATGCCCGCCCGAGCGGTCACAGTACTATAAGTTTTAAGAAAACATAGTAGATCGAAAAAAAACCCCTTGCACTGACACTATTTTTTGCCTCTTCTAAATAATATTTCTTCAAATGAAATTTAAAAAAATTGTTTTCCAACATCATCATGGCCTATCTATTGAACTATCTGACTAAAGATTTCAATTCAATAGATTTTGAAGGAGTCTCTGATTATTTAATGTGCTTAAAACATAAGCAAAACGCTTAGTATGAAAACTTGTAATAAACACATAAATAGCAACGTGTGTTGTTTTATGTACATACACATCACTGAAAAAATAGGGCTGTTGTAATTGAGTAAACACACAGATATTTTCATTATTTATTTAACATATAATTCAGAAAAACAAGAATAATCTACAAAATTTAAAAATGTTATAAAAGTTTACAAAAATTATAGTATAAACAATGTATTTAAAAGGATGCAAACAGAAAAATGTATTTTTATACATTTATATCCTAGTAAGTATTTTGCTTGGTAAAATTGCAATTAACATTAGGAAGCACACAAAATTTTAAATGATTTCTGAAAACCACTGTGATAGAAACAATTAAATTATAATGTTGAAAGTATTCTAAAAATAAATGGTATCTTCCAAATGTGAGTAAACGTATGTAAATAATACAAATAATAGAAAAATACAATTATTTGTTTGATGTGTTCTGAAGTTAAATCATAAAATGTTAATTTAACCACAAGGCACAACAATTTCTTTTGAAAATGACAAAATATAAAATGGAAAATACTGTTGTATTGAGAATTAGTAGTGAGCATTGAAATTCTACATTAGTGATTCTAAATATCATGCCTGGCCAAGGATAATAAGTGATACAACTGGTTCAGAAAATTAATCTTTACATGCCCAGCAGTCCTCGATGGACTGTCGAGTTCCGACATTTATAATAATGCAATCTAAAATATTGATATTGAATTGAAAAACAATCATAACAATTCTTATTGGTTAAAGTATTTATTTTGTCAAAAATATTTACTGGCCCATATGCATTTCAATGATGCAAACAGGTCTAAGTTTTTTACTCATTCAAAAAAAAGTAAAACAATTGCAAGTAAAAATGAGATGATTTTGTGAATAAGAGTTTGACAATTGTTTTTATTATTATGTATTGTTACTATGCCACATTAGTTGTTATTCTGAAGTCTTCTTATAAATAATAATATGCTTTGATTAATTTTTTTTATTAAAAATATTTTTTATTTGAGCCATTAGATTGAATATTTTTTAAGATATAGCTATTATAATGACTAGCCAACCCCATATGTTGAACAGTTATAAAAAATGTCCAAGCCGCGAGAGGGTGCGGATTTGTCATGGAGTGCGAGCTGATAAACATTAAAAAAGGTGAAGCCAAAATACAAACTTATGTTTGTCAGGCAGTAAAATATTTAAATACTAATTTAATGTATTAAGTATAAATATATGTATATATATATTTATAATTAATACATTAAATTAGTATTTAAAACATTACAGACCTATCTTCTGAATAATTATAACTTCACAATAAGAATGTGTTCTCCTTAATAATAGTAAAATATTTCTCAAGAAGACCTAATTCAGTTGGTTCTGGTTTGATAAAATATTTGTGTAATTTCCAAATTGCCTCTCAAAAATTACAATATCTAGTTCTGAAGAATTCATAGTAAATATTACAGCAATCCCTCACTGATACGTTTTCATGCAGCGATAGTTTAATAACTGTCGAGCAGTATTTCTTTGAACTGATTTAATAATGTCTGAAAATCACATATAAATTTGTCAAGTGCTTCACAATGCAGTAAGTTTATTAGCTAACATGCTTAAATCATTCGTCCTTACAGTCATCATGTTATTCAACTCTTTGTTTACTGATTTTGTGTTTATACATTTAAGATCACGGAACCATGGAAAATATAATATTATCTGTCTTCTTCATTTTTTTGCTCGCTCATTCACTCACTTTTAAAATTTTTAAATGTCAATCGCTAAGCATGACACTTTCAAAATCAAGATGTCTTCCAAAACAATTACATTAAGGAACATATGGGGTCCATGGGTTAACTCATATATATATATATATATAATTTATATTTTTTTATCTGTTTAAATTGTCTAGTTACGTATTTCGTTGATTAATCAGGGAAAATAAACTAACATTATGACAACTCAATTATGTTCTGGTTGGATTGGCGAGAGACTAACTGCATTCGTAAAAATTACCAGAAAAAAGGCGCAAGTGTATAAAAAGCATGTGGTAACATTACTTTCCAATAATTTAAAAAACATATATTTAATTAAAATCTATCATATAAAACAGAGAGGAATATGAAAAAAAGTTTTAAAATTTCCACTGTTGTGTAATACTAAAATAATCATATTTAGATAAAAAAAAAATCTCATCAAATTACAACACATAATAATTATTCTGATATTAATACAGAATAATTATTAAGTATCAAGTCACGGTCTAGAAATAAAAATGAATAAATTATATTTATCAACAACAAATCAATCAGAAATAAAAAATTACATTGTCATGAAATGACATCAATAAAACCATTATTATCTCGGTGAATGTGCATACACACTCAAAAGAGGAGGACTGAACTGCACCGGAAGCTATAACTTATTTCAACTTTCACAATACAAGACACAAATCTCAATCAAAAAATACATAGATAAATTGATATCTTCATAGTAGTTAGTAAGCATGTATTTACAGAAAATAAAAAGAATTTAAAGATATCTTTTCTAGAACAAAATTAATAATATAATACATATATATTTTATTAACATTCTTAAAATAGGTTGTTTTTTTGATAAACCAAGACATAAACTTATGACTATTTTATTTATGTTATATTCATCATGGATTGTGGATAACATACCATGTGACATCTTTTGGAATCTGCACTAAGAATATAAAAAATCCAAAAAATGGTCTGTTGGTTTTTAGCATTAACCAGTTCAATACAATTTGGCGAACTGGATTTAAAATTCATATTCAATTTGTTTTGAGAATGGGTACTGCATAAGAGTAAAAAATCATAAATATATAAAGCAAATAGTAAAAAAACACGAAATCCATAGCCACAATTAAGAGCACAAAGTGGCTATCTGACATATTGTCAAATAAAGTTTGTAATGGCGAAGTATACTCTTTACAACGTCCTTTATTATTGGAAAAATGGATAAATGATCATTTAAATAAAATTGATTTTTTATGATTATTATAACAATTAATAGTAGTTGAATCATTGGATATATAAAATAAATAAAGATTTCTTGTGATAATTTGATACTGTATATATAAATGGCAATTTTTTTTTTTGATAATTTAATTCCAAGTATAATTGGAAAATTAAAATGAGTAGAATTTTTTTTATTTCGATTTATTTCAGAATGGTTAAATTGCAGTTAGCCACTTGTCACTCTTAACCGACAATACACATATATGTACAAAGCTTATTACTAAGAACTGAATAAATGAAAAGAGAATAGACTGAATACGAACCTTATACGATTGGCAATGTTGCCATTTTATGTATCTTTGTGTTTAAGTTTATTACCATCATGTATACTAGTTGAAAAAATTGACACAATATTGGCAGGGACATAGCGTACTGAATTAGTTGTTATACTTAGGCGCTGGATACTCTAATTCAATGCTAAACAAGAAACAAGAAAGATTGTGTAATAAATATTTTCACAATAAAGCTTCTTGATTGGGTAAAAATGAAAAACTTAATATTTTTATTGTACGAGGATGAAAAACATTTGTGTTAAGACTAAGATAATTAAAACAATGAAGCCAGTTATTTATATAATATTGAGCCAAAAATATTCATTTGTAAAATTAATAATTAAATAATTGCACGGCCGAGGCGGGCTGGTCAAGTTCAATACATGGAATTAGAACAACCAACAAAGAAAGAGTTTGAAGCGAAACCGACCGAAGGAGTGTCGGAAGACCCAAGCTGCGGTAATTGGCTGGCGTTACCCAGGATGCGTATGCAATCAGCATTAATAACTGAAGGACAATGGAGAACAGGTTGGAGACTGTTGCACCACATTGATAACGATTTAATAATTACCAATTAGTGAAAAATTTAAAGAGAATAGTGATTTTTCCTGAACGTAATTACCGTGTTACATTTAAAACTTACATGATTACTACTATTTACAACATGATGAATTTTTAAATATTGGTTTATTTTCAGATTCAAAATGTTTAAAATTGATTGATAAAATAAATTAAAGTGGTGATTGTTGAATTATTAAAAATAGCGTCTACAATTCCAATGACATCGATTGATAGAAAGGTATATAATAAGTACAAAACCTATTTATAGAAATAAAGTCAGGATAAATACACCGCATTATTTATATATTAAAGATTTCATTTCCCTACTTGCACTTCATTGATGCTGTAAAAAAGCGTATATTTTTATTTTTCGTGAGGTGATTTCATTAGCATTAAGTTCGACAATTGTTTTTTTATTATAAACTGTTTCTGCGACACGTTACATAGTTACTGTTTTGAAATCTTCTTATAAGCTTTTATAAATAAATCGTCACACAAAATAATTGAAATATTTTTTAAATTCATATAATTTTTGAGATATAGCTACGATTGGTAAATCCCACCAATATCCCCTCTAAGCTGTGCGCGCAGCACATATTTTAACAAAACACAACATCTACAACATACAAGACAAACTCAAATAGCCTTTACACTGGGTATGGTAGTGTTTTTCTTTCTTGGCGCATAAATTATAGCATTGTACGTTAATTGAACTAATTTTATTTTTTGTAAACAGTAATTCAAAAATAAGAGGGAACATATCGATTTGTCATAAAAAGTGTCCGCTGTGAGTGTTGAATTTATGAAACCTTCAAATAATTCACTAAAAATATTCCTTTTTATAATTGTGTAGCAAAAGTTAAATATCAATATAAACTATCATACAATTTTAGCAGAAAAATGTGATAAAATTAAGAAATAGGGATGCCTTCAATAATAATTTAAGATTGCTGAATACAAGACAAAATAAACCTGTTTTTAAAATTATTGTTTATTTCATTCTTCATGACAAAAGTCCCAATCAAATCTTTTTCTTACTATTTATTATGAAACAATGTTTTTATTTTAATTATCTATTAATAATATAGACATTCTGTATATGAAATTAACAAAAAATAACAAGTTTTCATTGCACCCCGAAAAATAAGTAAATATACTATAGTTCTGTATTTGGGACCAATTTATTTATAAGTTTCTGAAGTATTTTGCAGCCCAGAAAATATTTTAAATAAAAAAATAGTTTGGGAATATGTACATCATGATCATCGCGATTACAATTCTCAGAGTATATATGATTGACCATAGTTAAAATTGTACATGATTTGCATTTAAAAAAACCTTTTATGATTATTTTAATTGATAATTTGAATGGTTGAAAATATTATGCATTTTATTATTAAAATTACGACTGTTTAAATAAGTCAATATAAAATTGAATTAATATAAAGTAAAGAGAATAACTGAAATGTATTCTATACAAGGATAATAATTCAGGAAGCTTTTACACATCTAAAAAATAAGACCAAAAAAATTAATATAAAATATGTAATTAACACATTCACTGCTGACAATTTTATTCAAATTCATGCTACAATCTCTGGACATCGTACCGATACTGATGACCCGTGTCCACAGAAGAGATTAGTAGGATACGGATTTTGCTCCCATGAGATGCTTTAGAGACAACTCTCAACATTCATATTCACCATGTCTCAGAGATTCATCGTCTCGCGCCTTACTTCGACGTTATATGTTAAATGTCATTGTCGTCATTTGAGTGATTTTGAATCTCCCCAGTAGCAGCTAAAATGCAATAACTAACTTTCAGAATAGACAGTTGTAGGGATCAAAGGTAGTTTTAGGTAACGTTTATGTGCACATAACAAATCTCGCTGTAAGAATGTCACCGTGTACAATGGTTTGAGATTTGTCTCTTTCTATCAATCTCAAGTTGACTTCTGAGTTTATCTCCAGAACAAAATCCTATCAAATGCATACGGTATCTCAACTAAATCTCTGAGATGGTCTCCTTCTGTGAACATAGTCCTTTACTGACAGATATCTCGTTGTGCTGAGGCTTAAAATGACCTACTATTACGGCACTCCAGTGTTGAATAAGCAAATGAATTGGACCATAAAATGTTCCAGACGTGTTGTGCACACCTGGGTCACTTTTGGAGAATGCTCCATGTGCATTGTCAGCGAGGAGCATGTTAAATAATTATATTATACACTACCGATGGGAAAAAAAATCTAACAATGTACCCAAAATCAATTTACAAAATGACTATGTATATCCAAAGATATAATTAAGTCTTTAGTTACATTCATAAATATGTATATATCACAATTAAAAGTATTCACTTTATCATTTCGTTACACTTTATGTTTTTTAAACAGTTTTCCGAAATGTGTGTGAAACTGGCCTCTGGAATCCACCTTGTGCCACACTCATTTTTCTTTCATTAAGAAGTTTGCTCTCCTCACGGCCAGAGACGTTCTTCCGCACAGAAGCCCGATGGAGAATATCATGCCGAGGAAGCTGAAAAATGTGACTATGAAGTAAGTTTTGTTTGGGGATGTCACCACTTGTTCGTATAAATCACTGATGCCTCCAGGGACCAGGACCTGCAATAAAAATCAACATTTTATGTCTGTACGTACCAAACAAAAATTAATCTACGTGGAACCTTGAATATATATTTTTTGGAGACTGACTTAAAATATTGTTAAATATGAGAATGTGTAAAATGAGGATCTTACTATCAATATAATACCATCGTAAATAGTTTTGTGATTTGAATAAACAATGATTACGCTTTATTATATCTCAAAAACAAATAATAATATAAAAAACAACAAAAACTATCACAACATAGTTTAGTGGTAGGTAACGAATAAAATTATCATTTCATACTGAAGTTGAATTATAATGATAATTTGAAGACATCTGTAAAAAAAATTTTTTAAATAACTTCTAAGTCCACTAAATCATAGATCGAAACACAAAATCAAAATTAAAAATATACAATGTTAATTTATTCACATGTACGCCTGCATCGTCAACTGACAAAAAATCTGTAATACTTTTTGTAAACAAAGATGCACAGCCGTGAATGGAATATTGCGGTACAACCATAAGGGCGTGCTTTCATTTTTTAAGTTTGAAATTCGAGAAATTTTACACGAATTACATATGCTTTCAAGATGAGGCTAATAGTTAAATTCTTATAAGAATTAGAGAAATAATTGATGACGTTAATTGTTACGTAAAACATGTGAGAGAGGAAGGTTTGAATAGAAAGAGACGACAATATAATTTTGCATTCAGTGCAAGTGTCAAAAATAACTTGTATCTCGAGTCTTTCATATTGATATATGGAATGAAATAAAAATGTGTGTTGTCATTTGAATTAATCCATCGAAAATTAAATAATTTATTGGAGTACCTAATTCATATATATGAATATGTTTTGAAATCAAACAAAGTACCTACATATATTTAGATGATCGCTTATAGTTTGATTTATCAATGTTCTAAATTTAAAATTATTATGAAAAATTCTTCTTCTAATTTCTTTGTGAAACCTGATTTAGTGAAATTTCGTGTTTTTGAGCTTTTCTCTGCGAGTTTACAACTAACTTCTAATTTTTATAATTACAGTAACAGGTAGCAATAGCCCAGAATTTATTCTGGTGTTTGTAAACTCCCATCATTTCAATTGCATCAATTAAATGTTAAAAACGCATTTTTTTTTTAAAAAACTTGATTTCTTGAAGAATATATTAACCCAATGCAACCATTTTTGATAAAGTTAAAAAGGCTAGCTGTTTTATCGGCAATTTTTGATGTTTTATATTGTTTAGAAAATGTCAAGCAGATCTTTTGGGAAATAACCAAATATTTTTAGATTATAGTATGAACGGACATCTCATTTATAGTGTGAAATTGAACCGACAAGTGTGCATATCCACTATGCTGTATAATCGGAGTTCCTACCGAAATAAAAACTCGTGATGTTAATACTCTTACAGATGATCTAGATATTTTTTATGGTGATCCCACAGAAGTGTTATGGACACCATTTTGTTTTCGAATCAATGTTTACAAAGAACGGCCATCTTGCACGATATTATATGTGGTAAACACATGTTTCAAGCTTTTTAACTGTCATTATTTCGCGGTTTATTTCCAAAACATGAGTTTTTCGAGCAAAATTTGAAATAATGTAATCACAGACATTTAATACATATAGATAGATTCATGCTGTGAGTTTGTTTAAATTGTATTATTTTATTTAATATGAGAATTACAAATGTGTCCAGAATGACACAATATATATTTTTTTAAATGCAGTATTATTATTTCGATAATGTGGTAAAAAATAAAATGTTTGAGATGATTTTACTTCTGAAATATGTTTTTTACTATATATAAAACAGAATGGCATTTATACATTTTGAAAAACTGAAAGAATAAAAAAACCAATTTTCATTTGTGATGTATTTTAGTTTACATATAGTATATAGTTCGGAAGTGAACGTAGCCCTGTTATTCTTTTAATCAGTAACTAATGGCGGTCATTGGTCAAGCAAAATAAAAAATGGCCGACATAATTGTGTATATGATCATAAACAATAAGGTGGCCATTGTTCACATGATTATAAACAAATGGCCGCCTGCCGTAGTATATTCAAAATGCCAGATGAAGAGCAGCTGTTTTCTTTGACACTTATTACTATGGGACAATTAGTACAATTTGACGCGATTTTTGTGACGTTTGAAAGGTATGGATTTTATTTTGTATTTACGTTTTTTAATATTTGGTTAGTTTAAGTGCGATTTTAATTCTTTTAAATTCTACTGATAGTAAAAAAGGATTCCTTAATTCTACCGCTTCTTCTGTTCCCACCACACTGTTTTTATTTTATTATATTGGTTAGTTTAATTGCGATGTTAATTTTAAAAGTTCTGGTGATAGACAAACCTGAAACGCATTGAGATTTTAACTTTCTCACTTCTTTTTCTCCTATTAAAACACTTTTTATGGTTTTATCAAAGTGTATTAGCGAATTTTTTAATTTTTTTAATCTGGAGATTGACAACAGAGTACGGTGTCTCTGCAGGGTACGTTTGCGACAATTATAAATTTATAATAAAAGACGTAATCGAATTTATTAATTATCCATATCGGAATCACTTGATGGCTCAATAAAATCTTTTTCTTTTTGTGGAACTTTAACCAGGAACCTATCTATTGACACTTGCTTTTGTGAAGAAAATATTGAATTTAATAAAGGTTATTTTATATTTTAAATACATTTTTAAAAGTATCATAATCTATAAATACTAATATAATAATGAATAATTATTGCCAGTTTATTTTTCTTTAAAAACTTTTAGTATTTTTATAATTTTCAGCATTTATTTTCATATTATTCTTGTTTCTTAATCATATTTAAAAATAATAAAACTATAGTAGCTACAAATGTTAGTATACCGTGATCACTAACAACCCCTGAGATATAAGAGACTTGTTCTGAGCCATAGCTGTGATACGTATGTAAATATGTCTCGTTAGTGATCAGTTAAATAAGGTAATATAATATAGAGGTTCCTATTTTATTTATCTTTTACAATGTTTTGACTTCAAACCTCCGGACTCTTAACAGGTTAAGTCATGTGAAAATAATTCTTGCTATATTCTCTTCAGCTGGTTGCGCTCGGTACTAAAATTATTAATATATTTTTGTTAAAAGAAATAAAGGAAATGTAATGAAATATCTATTTTTTCTTTTATCCACAACAACGGACGACTTGAATCCAACCTAAAAGTCATATCTCTTACAAGAAATTATACAAAAGTTAATTGCGAGGAAGTTCAATTACCTGAGCAGTTCTGAACATTTCCATACGTTTTGTAAGTTGATTTTTACATTCTTCTTCAAGGGCCTTTGTTTCATCAGCAAGCACCATTTGTAGGCATCTTATATCTGTAAAGAACGTTAAACAATTATTAAGTGTTGATATTAACCCAGATATGCCCATCGTCTTACATGTAGGATGGTTGAATTAGATTAATATTTTCATAAATTACAGGAATTAGCGATGTTCTAATATATTTTTTGTTTTGCGTAATCATTGCATCATCCAATAATCGTAGGTAAAAACTGACGTGACAAATTAGTTAGTTGTCATTCTTTGTTTTGTAAAGTTGGTGCAATTTTTGGTCCCCGAAATATTCACCATGAGTGATTCTAGGTAAGTTATTTATTTAAATAATTATAAAAATAATATGTTTCTAAATCTGTAATCGATTTGTTTAGGAATTATTATGTTCAATTATATTTGTTACTTTGGCATAAATTATTCTCAAACATTGCTGTACTATATACAGGTCAATGGGAAGCCGCCTTTTTTAAAATGTGTTTTTTATATTTTTTTAGGGGCATTCAAATTGCACGAGGAAGAGTCTAATGAAGAAATTCAGATCAATATTTTTCCTCTTGTTGCCAGTGGAGATGTTACTATGGATGAAAAATATGAGAATGAAAATGGAATTAATAATGATGTGAATAATCTACCTGCTAATATGTTATTATCTGAAGCGGAATTAAATTAATTAATTAAAACATGATTCTGACAGTGATGTTCCCTTGTCATTCATTGCCGATCAACAACATGTCTATCTATTTTTCGCCTAATTTGACTTTTTTTGTCAGATGTCAGCAATCTGGAAATACACATGCGCTACGCGATGTGCCTGTCCAAAGTACAAGACCATCAAAATGGGTAGTTCTGCCCTTATACCGATTCACGACGCATAAAGTTAATTCGCATTGTTTGTTTTCTCACTCACTCTCAGTATACTAGAAAAGATGACAAATATATCTTATGCGTCCTAAATTTGAAATATTTATTTTCCTTACCGCGACGCATTAACTTAAGGTCGCATGCTTTTTTCTCTCGCTCGTCACCTCATCGATACAGCCAAGCAAAATGCATGGCAGTTATTCAGAATAAATAATAGAAACCTTGACCATCTAGAATTCTGTAGAAGACTAGTAAATAATATACTAGGCCATTTTGGATAGAGCAAAAATATTATAAAGGAACCATCGACATCAACTGCAAGGCCAAATCATTATAGATGGAAGACAATGCTCTATGTTTGGTGGGATCAGAAGGGTGTGATCTATTATGAGCTGCTAAAACCTGGCCAAATCGTTAATACTGAACGCTATCAATAACAAATGATCAATTTAAATCAAGATTGGCGTGAAAAATGACCAGAATATCAAAAAAGGCAACACAAAGTGATTTTGTTTCATGATAATGCACCATCACACACAGCAAAACTTGGGCATATCTGGGTTAAACACCAATGAAACTTATATAACACGAGTACCAGGGGCATGCACTGCATAAAGTAAAAAAGCTATGTACAGTAAAACCGCGATATAACGAAACCCGATATAGCGAAAAATGACGTATATCGAAAAAAAATCGAAATTTAGTCCCTAAAACCAATTTTTCATACAAAAATGCATTTATATAACGAAATCCCGTTAATATTTATAACAAAATCATTTTTGTCCCGTACGAAAAAATGCCAATACATTTACATAAATTTATAACGAAATAAAAAAATGTTAAAAGATGAAAATATTATTTCGCACTTACAAAGCCGCGCCGCTGCATCTGCCGTATGCGAACGGTTTAATGCCCTTTTCGGCGGTGCGCGGCGGTCTGCCGACAAGGTAGTAAAACAATTCAAACCTCTTCTTGGGTTCATAGTATCATATTTTGAAGTGGTTGCCGCCGTTACCGGTAAGTACCTTCGTAATTTATATACGACTCATCTTATAAAAATGCCGCGATTCAACTGTCAAATTTTTATTTTTGAATTATTTTTTATGTTTCATGCCCAAAACTATGTTTGAAGCGGCTCTACATTTAAACACAATTAAAATATTGTTTTGTGTTTGCAATATTCTGGAATTTACAAAAATATCTTCCAATTGGTGTTGAATAGGTTCTGTTCTTAATTTAATTCCTTTGATTATCCATTTGCTTATCTGTTTTAATAACAAAACTACTAAAAATATGTAGGTATTCAGTTCCCTATGGCCTTCTTCCTCCTTTGTTTGCAGAATTTGCGATCTTTTTTGAAGGCGCGCAACATTTTTTTGCGACGGCGCGTAACATATAGTAGGATTTTTTAAATTTATTTCGTTATATGTGGGAATTCGTTATTACGAATTTTTATTTTTTGGGCCCTTGGATTTCGTTATATCGCGGTTTTACTGTATTACTAAAGATTCTGGGAAATAAAAATAAATTAAATAATCCTTATCGTATGAAAATACCCTATAAAAGTCTAGCTGTGGGTTATTTAGAAAAATTGCAACAGTTTATGTACAGCATCATGTCATCATGTGATACAAATAAATTAGTATGTATGCATCTAATTTGTTTGTTCGATCCGCATAACAATACTACTGAACTAAATACTTTCTTACTGAATCTATGTTAATGTTTTATTGATATCTTTACATCTGCCAATTTTCCCCATTTTTCAAACAATTTGTGCTTAATTCTGTTGTCTTCGAAAGAGAATAATCCTTACTGAAAACTGCGTGCTGTGATACCTTCTACATATTTAATTTGCTAACAGACTAAACGTTTTGTTTTTATGATGTATTACATCAATTCATATGGTGTTTTGCATATACAAGAACATCTATATATATATATATATATGTATATATATAGTGGTCGTCAATTATCTATCAAGCGAATGAGTTTGCATTTTTTGGGTAGATTATTACCAAAATTAAAAGAAATGTTTAAATAAATTTCTTTCTGTTATGAGTTTCAGCTATGGTAATTTGAAAAGCTAGCTTTTAAATACTAAATATCCATTGTCCGAAAGAGAAATCGTAGATAATATTTTAAGTGAAATCGAAAGCAGAGTACAATATGTACAACTTGCCTGTTTTGAAGTAATGAATTCACTATCGTTTTCTAAATTTAAATTAATAATATTCTTCACACATTTTTTTTATACTTAGTTAGCATCGTCAGTAACAGCATAACCTATGTTTGTGCCTACTGCACACCACTGATAAGTACTGTATATTCTTGTTTGTCTGTGTCAATGCCGGTAGCTCATGAATTGTAAAGGCAGGTGTGCATGTTCTTTTGCAGTGTGGTGATAAAGAAATCAGAGTTTAGTGTCAAGAGCAAATTGTTAATAAAGTTGTGAAGATCAAGAATCAAGGCTGTCGAAATAAGTTATCTTGGGGGAGTAGCAGAAGTAACATTATCCGACTGAAAGAGAAGTACCGAGATAAGGAAGACCCTTGGCATGGAGTCCCTACTCTACATGGAAAGATTTCAACAAAAGCGGCTTGGACTCATCTCGCGAATGCCGGGGGAACAACTACCGAGATGTGTCTTCTTGGCAACTCTGGAGGGAAGGCGGTGGGTCATCCTAAACTAATGCAATATTGTGTTATGTTACAAGAAAAAGAACAATGCATATTATAAAAAGTCAGAATATCTACAAAGTTTGAAAGAATAAACTTACGTCTGCCATTGCCCTGATCAAGATGATTGCACCACTTGAGGAGATCTACAGCGCAGGCTCTCTGAAGGAGTGGATCGGCGTGAATATCGGCTCGGGATTCTCCAATCAATGCTGCTACTTCCGTACGGCATTCCTCTGACACAATTTTACGATTCAAGAAAGCTTGTTTCAAGCACTCCTCCACCTGAAGAGGAAATAGCAAAATATTATAAAACATTAAATTTAAGCATTAGCTGTAATGATCTTATTAACAAACTTAGCATAATGACCTTATTAACTAGAAAACCAAATTATTTCACATAAAAACATGTTTATTAATTTTACGTATTTGTAAATAAAAATATATTATAGATAATGTAACAGTAGTAAATTTGTTAAAAAATAAAATTATTATTACACCCTGACAAAGACGTTTTAAAACTGGTTAGTTAAATAATAAAATCCAGAGGTTATTTTTTTTTGTATATATTATCTGTGATCTGTATGTGTATTTATTGTAAACCAGATACATACTTATGTTTGAGGTACAGTCAACCTAGCTATTTGATATGCAAATATTGAAATCAGATTCCTTAATAATTTTGTTCCCTATCAATCAATCACCTGCACTCATAAATGCAAAATAATTTAGGTGCCGTCAGACATATTAGATAGAGATTGGATTGACATTCCGATGACGTCCTGAGTTTGAGTACTGTGTCGATATTCATTTGACCTTGTGGTGGAACTAATTAACATTTACATATTATGTATGTCTAGTAGTGATGAGAAAAACTGATACTCTTGACTCACTTGTGTGATTGTGATTGATATTCGATAATATCAGTGATTGAAAACTGTGACTGTGATCACAGTTTCATTATTAATACGCATGCGCCACACGATATTACAATACATAAAATAAAATAAACATAATTTTGAGCATATTTACTTATATTATTCAAACTTCATTTTCGTAAAAAATATATTCTAGCATATATACATAATTAATATATATCTAATTTAATATCATGTAAGTTTATTTTTCGGGTCAAATTCTTAACATTTCGGATTAAATGCGTAAAACATTTTAGCAGACAAGATGGCACTTATCACGAATTATAATGTCATTTCTTCATGAATATTTTCATTTCATATGCATGCACCGAATCACAGTTCACAACCAAATACAAATAAATAAAAAAATCAAATCACGATATTCCCAGAAATTCAATCACCGATAGTGAGTGTGACTCAAAGAAATTGGTGATTGATTCACAGTTTGTGATTTTGAGCTCATCACTAATAGTACATTATTCAGTAAAAATATTATTTTTTACTCTATGTACCATGTTTGTGATTTTAATCATGTTTTTAATTGATATCAGCGCAATTAGTATAATTAAGTGCACATTAAGAATTCTCACCTCACCATCTGCGTTTGTGTCAGAGTTATCCGTGGGTTTGCAAATCGTTTCTATTTCAGGGCGGCACATGGTACTGAGCAAGGGATCCAAGTGGTAATTTAGGGCTTGTTCCCTAAGTACGGCAGCCACTTGATGCTCGCAGTTTGTGCTCAGTTTAGCTTCAGTAAACTTTACTTTTAAGCACTTTATGACTTTGCCCTGTAGCTCTTTATCTTGTGGTTCATTAGCTATTAAAAAATAAAACATGATATGAGATCTTAATTCAAAACCATTATTCAGTGTTACCTCGTAATGTTTAAAAAATTATTATACAATATGATATGGACATATGAAAATACGTCAGTTGTGCAGTTTATTAAATTATAACTTTCTTAGTGGTAATAAAATGCACGACTTTTTTTACGAATGGCAATAAAATGCGACATTTCATGTGCATATTATTTTATTGTCATTAAGAATTTTTAATAGTAATCCCCCGTACCCCACCTGATATCTATTGTGAATAGATACCCCTTACAAGCTCGTAAAACTCTTCCACTTGTCAGGCATCATTGGCAAATATATATATATATATGTAGTCTGACAACGGACATCCTAAATTATATATAAGAAATAATTTACCTATAATTCCGGCACAAAATTTCTTGATGTCGGGTTTGCAAGAACTCTGTAAAGTAGGATTGAAGCGATAGTCAGAATTTTGGTCGATCATTCTATGCACGACGACAACTTTACACTTTTCATCAAACGTGGGTTCTTCTTTATGTATCTGTAACAATATATAAATAATAAATATGTTTACAAATAATTATGAAATATTTTTATTTAAAAATATAAATGAGTTGTGATTACTAGTACCTTTAAACAATCCAAAACTTTTGATGGATTTGTGTCGTGACAAAATAATGTTATCATGGAACTGCAAGTTGTGATAAGATTATAGTCGACTGAATTATCAGTAAGCTCTTGTTTTTTAACCACAAATAATGCGTGCTGGCAGGAATTGCTTAGTTTTCCTCGAACATTTTGAAGGCATTCCAAAGCTTGGGACGCACCGTGCTCTACATTTGTACAGAATTTTTTTAGATCATCTCTACAGGCCGCGGTCAGTTTAGGATCATAGTCAATATTTTCTTTCTGTTGGAACAACTGAGTCCTAAGCTGTTGGCGGCAATCTTTCGGAATGCTGTGACGATTGCCATCGATCGTATCATTTCGAACAGTCTCACTCAAGCATGTTATAACTTCACTTTTTGTTTTGGCTTGAGGGCAGAATCTCATCACGTACGAACGGCAGGCTTCCTTGAATTTATAGGTAAAGTGGTAATTTTTGAGAGAAATCAACTGGAAATGTTCGATGGACGCTTTGCACTTGACTTCAGAACGAACACTCGGGTCATTTTTATGAGTTATAAGACATTCCATGACTTCTCCTTCATCTTTTCCGTTTCTAAATATTGAAGGACAGAATTTTTCCATAACGTTGTAGCAATTCTTCATTATGATAGGATTAAGTTCCACGTGACCAGCTTGTGTTTCGGTAAAGTTGGTTACGGCAATACGGCATCGGTCCATTAATGATTCTAAATTAGTTTGTAAACAGGACATCTCCTCCCCTTTGGCAGTCTTGTCGAAGCAAAACATAGCAAGATCGTCTATACAGGTTTCCTCAATCTCAGGTTGTAAATCAACACTCATGGCACGTTGCCTCATCACTCTACGTATTTCTTGAAAGCACACTGGAGACAGTTGCAAACTATGTCGAGACTGATAAGCATACCGATACAAGCACGGAAGCACAAGTGGACCTCTTTCAGGATCCATTTGACCGTCATCATCTGTCCAGCTTCTCTTGGCGTGGCACAAGTTGACAGAATCTTCTTTGCAAGCTTTATATAACTGTGGATCTAATTTGAAGTCTCTAGCCACAAAATATTGAACTTGCACCACAGCTGCTTCGCATTCTTCAGTCATGAAGGCTGTTCCGAGTTTCTCCATAAGACATGACATGACTCTTCCTTCACCTCCAACAATTTCTTTGCATGCAGTATCTACTACTGGTTTACAGGCCTGCCTCAAGATAGGGTCCACTCTCCAGTCTTCTCCGGCATCCGTTTGTTTAATTAGGTTCTCCAGTGCCCTTTGGCAGACCGCTTCAACTCGCTTCTTTTTGGGTCTGGCATGTTCCATCAAACAGTGAATTGTCTTACCGCCGACCTCGACAGGACTGCAGAATTTGGTGATATCATTGGCACAATCGTGCATGATTTCCGGAGACAGTCTGTAATCTTCAAGTAACATTTTCCTGTGGTCAATCATTTCAGCTTGACATTCTGAAGAAATTTTGCTGTTATTTTTTATAACAGATTCGAGACAAACTAATATTTGCGCTAGTCGTACATCTTTGTCATCAGACACACCTTTCCGACAATGGTTCGATCTGATATCTTCCTTACAAGCCCTAGATAGTCCTCGGCTTATTCTGTAATCTTGGGAAATAAGCCTTTGTCTCCGAGATAATTGTTCTTGACATGGTTTTGACATTGCTGAAAAAAAAAAATAATGGAATTAATATGTGACAATGTTGCTGTAAACATCGAAAATTGAAAAAAAGTAAGTGTTAGGAAAAATAAACAACTTAATAATCACCAAAAAATGTATATAATTCTAACTAATTTGAAACAATAAAAGTTGATGTAATATCAGCATATAAAACTCACCGTGATTTGATTTATGTAGCATCAGACATTTATAAATTACCCCGGAGCCTGGTGATAAATCCGGACAAAATCTTAATTGATCTGTTGCGCATGAGATGCGTAATTGTCTGTCGAACTTTATATTGTCAGCTTGCAATTCAGATACATGAAGAATTTCCTGTTTGCAATCAGTATCAAGTGCTTCCACATGTGATTGTAGACAAGCCAACGTTTCACCTTGTGATAAGGTGGCGTCGGTATCCTTATTTAACCGCCCGCACGAGTGTGTCTCCACATCATCCTTGCAATGTTTTACAAATGAAGAAATCAATCTAAAATCACTAAAAGCGACATACTCCAATTTCTGGACAAATCCTCTACATTTGGGTGCTTTAATTATATTTCTATTGTCAATCAAACATGAAAGCAAACTTCCCTTTTCTCCCGACGTTGGACATCTTAATTTTGGTAAGTCTTTAACGCAGTGCACGTTGGACATTTCCTTCAGATTATCATTATCCATGAGCGTTGACACAAAGGACCAAATAACGTGCTGGCATGGGTCAGATATTTTAGATATTTGGTTACTGTTTAAATTTTGAATGCAACCAAGAACGTTCAGGTCAGTTTCGCCATCTTGGACAAAACCGCAAAATTCTTTAACTTGTACGCATTCTGGTTCACTCATAATTTTACTAAATAATGCTTCACGTTTATGCCGAAAGCTATCAAAGTACCACGACACTGGTGAAAATGCTTCATTTTTTAAACCGGTTTGTGAAAAAAAGGCTGAATCAGCGTTTACAAGAACCAGCAAAATATTAAAAAATATAAATAAAACTTTTGAATACTCCATATTAAATAGATACCATGACATTAAGTCCAAAATCGTAAAATTCTATTTTGTTATCAATTTAGCGACGGCACCCCATCGGAAAACGTCATCCACTTGCGAAATCTATGGCGCACAAGTGTTATATCTTTTATCTATGCAAAGTGCAGAGAAATAATGTTAAGCTTATTCGTAACTTTATTTTCTTATCTATGTATGTTCGTAACATAGAGGTTACGTGGTGAGTACCATAGATGTGAGTACTTTGGTTTTGATTGATTTTCATATGCCCACGTTATGATTAGTTATGGCGCGAATTGATTGTGTAATTTATCATTGGGATGAATGAGTGGCAGAGGCCCAAGCTATGGGCACAAGTGAAAAATTTCATACATTAAGTGACTCAGTGATTTTTTGTCATGTAATGTGGTAGAATGGCGTTCCGGCACTTTTTTTTAACGGTATTTTTAATGTTTCAAAAGATAATTAGATGAAACAATGTTTTCGCGTACATAATTATAATCCATATTTATATAATTCGCACAAATGATAAAATATTATTTTTTTATGAACCAGATGAAATAGGTATGGATTTGAAATTGACGCTCTCATGGTTTGAGTTCCGGCATTTTTTTTTAAATAAAAAAAACACTGCATACACTAATACGCTCAAAATGAATTATTGTATGGGTTTAATTTAATATGCGGGGATCATTTATCTATTATGTTATTCCATCATTTATCTGTTAAAAACTCCATATCTTTTCGAAGTCCATCAAAATCGCATATTTTGGTCTCTTACCAAAACCTTTTTATTTTTATATTAAAGTTGACAATTTGATATGCACAGGTATCGTTGTCACACGAAAAAGGTGGCCTCCGGTTTATTTTGCCTCTCTCTGACGTGAAATTAAACCTACGAATGGCGATGCTCACTAAGGAGGGACAGGTTGAATGATAGAAACACGAAATGACAAATATCTATTTATGTATTATATACTACACACGTCATGGGCAGGTATACATTCTTATGCTAACCATAGATGCTAACTTAATACTTATTTAATTTCTATCTTACATTCTTCCAAAAGTGTGGACTTTAGCCGGGCGAAGTAGCTTTGTTGACAACTGCTTCCGGATTGACTTGACAATTGCTTCCAGACTGGCTCAACGACTGGCTGGGCGGCTACTTCTAGACTGACTTGGCGACCGCTTTCAGGCTGGGCGGATTGACGATTGGTTCCAGACTGCCTTGGTCTTCCTCGCAGGTTGATTTACTTCCGCACTGATTTCTCGTGGCTGATCTTCAAGCCTTCGAACTAGATTATGGTCTAACTTCACGGGACCGATTAGCTTACGGGCTCGCTGCATCTCGTGACCGCCCTCAGACTTGTCAACTCTCTTAGTTTGATCTCACATGGTCGATGAGTGGAATAGCTCTCGTGCAATGATGTTCGGCTCTTTTAAAGCTGTGTGAGTTGGAGTGGTGCTGTGCTTACTATTCAGTCCCACCCTCAGCCATGCCCTATTTTTTTATTCTTCACCGGTAGTCTTTTTATTATTAATTTCAATTTAATTTATATCTATACATATTCATCTCATTACATTTGTAGCGATTGTAATTCGAATCTACCGCCATCTCAGTCGGCATCGACGCCAGCGACAGCGCTGCCGGCTGCTGCCACAAGTCTGGCTCAATTCACCGCCAGACAGTCTCTCGAGTTTCAGCGTTTCACAATGGCGGTCTTGCCGGCTCGCCTTTGCCGAGCAAGACTACCAATTCATTTCATTTCATAACTTCCTACATCTTCATTCACTGTATTCATTTCTATCTGTCTTCATTGTTTATCATTTGTCTCAATAAACCTCAACACGCGCCAATCACATGTATTTCATTTAACCACCGTCCTAACCCCCAAACATTAATCATTTTTTGGGAGTTAGGTTAGGCTAGGTTAGGTGGTTAAATGAAATGATGGATGGATATTGATATTTATTTGATATAACAGATAGAGAAGGAAGAATATAGAGATAGAACAGAGAATACAGAATTGCAGACGATAAGCGTAAATATAACGTTATTATTTGAGAAGTTGTAATTTTTTCAGTACATAGTTCTATGATATTTTAATACAAATTAAATGCATTAATTAGAAAGATATACATACAAATAACCTCACCACCAGGGCAGCCAATGGAGCTGATGGCCATTGAAAAATGGACCAATGAAGTCAGTTTTGAGATGGGATGGACAACACTACCGGTGAGGATGCACCTTCGCCGCAGACGCTTAAAAACGAGGGAACACCATTATTCTAGTCAGTTGGAAATTGATATCAGAAGTCAGAGGAGGCAGGCAGTTGACAATTGGTATCGAGATTTAAGAGTTGACAATTGACATCAGAAGTCGGAAGAGGCAATTAGTGAGTGTTGAGAAAGATTGTCTCAGAATTTCGAAGTCAGTTTGGCTTAGAAGTCGAAGGAACCCGTTAGAATTTGGAGATCGTTCGGTAACAGCTCGCTGGAAACAGTTTGGACCACAGAAGATCACAAAATTTGAGAGTCCGGCAGAATCCAGAAGCTATTCCGAAGGTCTGGAAGGACAGTGAGTCGTCAAAGTCAGCCAGACTATTAATCACTGAATCAGCTTGGAAAGAACCGCCAAGTAAATCATCAAGCAGCCGTTCAAGCAAAGCATTTTAGCAGAATGCGGGATGCCGCTCCAGCGAGCGATCAAGAGTATAATAATGTTCAAATAATCTAAATAATTGAGAAAATAACCCTACCCCCTTATCAACCTGTCCAATGTTAAATAAAGTAACTATTATATAATTAGCCACTCATTTATTTATATAATATACGCCAAGATATGATGTTAAAGTCAAAATTTTATAATAATGGAATCCACCAAGACGTAAGTCATATTATTATCGATTTAAGTATTTGAATTATGTTCACAATGTTTCATATTATATAATTAAATTGCGTTTTCGTAGGTAGGTACCTTCAACCATAAATTAGAGATTGCTTCACTTTTTTTGTTTTGCTTGCGCACTGGCATAGATAAGAGATCTAGATCTACTCCTTATCTATGATCTACTCAATACTTACTGGCTTTTTCCCGCCTTTCGATGATTTGACGTTTCGGAATTAAAACTTATATTTTTCGTTTGGCAAACGACTACTACGATGTAAATTTTTTTATCTATGAAATATTTTAAAGTGCTTTTAAATATAGTTCACTCTATTTTTGAAAAAGTGTTTCTTATCAAGATGGATTTCACTGTCAAACGCAAAATTATAAAACCCACCCAGACCGGGAGCCTCGTAGAACTTTATCCGAACGATCTTCAGCTGTACAGGATACCTCCTATACACACTATAACTTTACACGAGTTTGAAGAATTAGCTATCGAGAGATTGAAAGTTTTGCGTACATTGGCGGCGGTGACTACCCTAAAAGGATTCAAAATATATTCCAAAGAATGGAAAGCAGCTGTGATTGAAGAGTTACAGAAAGAAGGTTTGAAAGGATACGTTAAGTCTTGCCGAGCGGCAGGCTTTACCGCTTTGGAAGCTGATCTTCAAGCGCGGCGAAGAGATCATATCTCTCATTTTATATTGAGGCTAGCTTATTGTAGATCTGAAGAACTTCGTAGATGGTTTACTATGCGCGAGCTTGAACTTTTTAAAATGAGATTTCAGTCTCTGACGTCTGAGGGAGTCAAACATTTTTTTACTATAAATAATCTTCAGTATGTGCCCATAACCAAAGAGGAGAAGAGCGACATATCTAATAGCTTATACGAGTCCACCACTGGATCTCTGCTTGCTCAAATTGAAATGTTGAACTTTTATAAAGTGAAATTCAATGAAGTTTTTGATCTGATCAAGTCACGAAAAGTGTTTCTGCAAGGAGGTTACGCTTATATTCCCAGTACGGAGTTCGTTTCAGTGTTGTCTTCGCAGTATCGATCGCACATAAATCATGCTTTAGCTGTTGCCAGTCGAAGGCTACCAGAGGTAGAGCATGATGAAAGACTTGTATCTTTACTAAAAGGGCTACATAATTCTTACACCGGAACCGATTACAACAACGCATCTAAATCTATTCTACCAATTGAAAGTTTGGATGCCCTTTCAACTAAAGCATATCCGCTCTGTATGAGACAACTACATGAACATTTACGTAGTGCACATCACATGAAGCACGGTGCAAGAATTCAGTATGGACTATTTTTAAAAGCGGCCGGGGTCACGTTAGAAGACTCCCTGAGATTTTGGCGAGAAGAATTCACAAAGTTGATGGATTTGGATAAGTTTGAGAAACAATATGCGTACAATGTGAGGTATAATTATGGTAAAGAAGGGAGTAGGAAGAATTATTCGGCTTACAGCTGTATGAAGATAATACAGGGAAATGTTGGACCAGGAGATATGCATGGCTGTCCTTTCAAGCATTCGGATGCTCCCACACTTAAAAATAAACTACTGGGTTACGGAATCAATCCTCAAGGTGAGTTTATATTGTTTATTTGGTCGTGTATGTGTCTTAATACATTTTTCCTGAATTCTGGACTCGCTGGCTTGTTTGTTGTTCAGCTTTAGCGACGTACAGCATTATCATGAGCAGTTCAAATGTTGCATACCTAACACAACATTAGTGCGCTTGGAGTGGTCGTGTTAATTACATCCCTGGCTAAAGCGGTACTGGGAATAAGGCTGCTGAAAATGTATTTCATGGTGATTCGCTGTATGTTCACTACTGTTTTAAAATTACATACGATTTTCCCATCAATCTTCAAATACACAAATTATCCAACTTTAAACATGCATTTCATTAACATTTGAAGCGATAACTGTGTCATTAGACATTTTAGTGGTTAGAAGATGGTTCTGTTAGATGTCTCGACAATCGGCGAGCATGCATGAAATGTATAAATGTGAATGAGGCGAGAGTTGTCAGGGCAAAAGTGTAGAGTGTGGCGCACTATCCTTTCTGCCTGCCCCTGTGCATGGACGAATTTGTGGTGTAGGGGACATTTTGGGGTCTCTTGCCTTGGGTCAAGGGATCCCCAAAATGATTATATCACAATGTGAACATACAGTAATACAGATATAGAGAAGATGTTTCAGTTTAAACTATTAATAATAACAGACCTTGTGTCTAGATTCTCTCGAGTCGACTTGACAATGACTGAGTGTACGAAGTCATGAATACACACGACAGATGAGCTCAATTGAATCTACCAAAGTATTCCTAGGCCTTATTTTTTATTCATTTTTATTCGCTTTTTCTGTTGTTCTTGCCTTCTCAGCGATTCAGGTGTCCTTTAGAAAGCAGGATCTCTCACAATTGTGACATGTGCGACTTTATAAATCCGCCACAGCCCCAATGGGGAAATGACACAATGGTAAGTAATTAATAAAAAAAAAAAGTAAGAATAGATAGTGAATACCGATTTCGAGTTTTACCGGTCATGTCAATAATCGTCCTGATTTTGAAAGGTGAATGCTTGAATGGAATAACTGCTGTAGTCTTGAATATTATTAAATATTATCAATAGGTACTGCATCCTAGCAATATCTTTTAACTATGTAGTTATGATATTAATAAATATTTTGATTTACCTTGTTTTAGCAATTTCTACCATTGTCGACTTGGCCAAAAAAGAACACTACCAAATAGCCTGCAGTAAATACTTTGATGTGACCAACAGTGTAAATATTGAGTTGGGAGTGAACCATCCCAATCAGTATTTTGAAGAGAGTCAAAACTTGTCTGCAGGTCACGGAAAACCGAATGTTGAAAACGTGAAGACGGAGAGAACCTATGTTTACACTCAAAGCTCTCAAAATGACTCAAATAAAGACGAATCTAGTTTTCAGTTTGATGATCAGTTTATGGAAGCCGATTTAAGCTTTGTGGACATGGAGACATGAGATATGAATATTAAATATTTATTTTTGATAAAATCTTTTTCTTTTGCCAAGTAAATTGTATGTACAGTAAGATGCTGAAGCAGCGAGATGTTAATTGTTTTTCTAAAAAATGACCCAATAGTTAACATGATTTTAGTATAATTTGCTAATTTTTATTTACCTTACTAGTGTTTAACACGTTAACCCCTCCTAGGACGGGATGTGAAATGTGTAAATAAAACATAATTGAAATAATTACTTACCTGCTACATTATGGCAAATTTCTGACAATTAAGATAGACTTGTTTGTTTTCTATTTGAAAAATGTCCATTCAGAACATTTCCACCTAATTCGCAATACATAGGAAATTGGCATTTCAATTCAATGTAATACATCAATTTTCTTTCAACATTTTATATGCATGACACGCAGCAGACATTTCTGGGATATTATATTTATTTTTAAGAAGAACACATTATTATTATTGTGATGTTGCAGTTTTTCAAAACATAGTTCTGTGATATTTTTAATACAAATTAAATGTATCAATTAGAAAGATATACAGATAATATCAATTTATCAACCTGGTGGCAGCAATTTTTATTCTCGATAAATTAATTTTATCTGTATATCTTTCTAATAGATACATTTAATTGTATTATTACATTTACCTTAATTGCCCCATTACTTAAACACAGATTTACAATGCAAAATACTGATGTCCAGCAATATAAAATTTGATCACAAATGTATAACATCCTCTTTTAAAATAAAAAAACATTTGTATAATACATTTGATAAATATAAATATTTATGTATGTACATTTTATCAATTAATTTCTGAAATGTCACAATTTCCTTTTTGTTCATATGAGTATGTTTTCTCTGGCAAAATTTTTAAATTTTGTAAAAAGAAATTAAGTAATTTAAATAGTTACGGCGAAAGATTAATGTTGAAAATAAATAAGACAATACTCACAAAATTGTTTTACAATAAAATTTATTTGATGTTTTTACAGAGATGAAACATAATTGTTAATTTTCTGCTTTTGGAACCCTAGACATTGCTACATATTACTAGACATTACACAAGGCATGACATAGGAACCAAACCTGAACAATAGTCAGTTCAGTATTTGTGGAACTTGAGTAAGGGTCAGAAGTGTTTGCTCAAAATCTACCAATTAGTCCTATTAAATTCAAAATATATTGGTACCTAAGGATGGGAAGAATTGCAGCCTTTATTATTTTTTTGTGTTGTAAGATTAATTTTGCAAGAGACACCTGCACAACTCTGCATATTTGACAAATATGTGACGTGTTGACAATCTGGCGGGCTGCACTGAGTTAAGTTACACTAATCATAACACAACCTAGGCAATTTTCATAACCATTGGCATCTTGGAACAATATCTCTGTTATCTGTGGTGTAAAGTTAACAAATGTTATTGAATGGTTTTTCTAAAGTGTGTGATTCAACCTGAACTGCTGTATCGTATTCAACATTTCTGGATCCTTTCTCATCACCTTCTTTCACTTGGCATTTTCACTAGCTCAAGAGGTCAATTAAATTTTATTTTGTTATTGAAACATTAACTCCTCTAGAAGATGGTAACTCCTATGAGGGTTTGTGTGAAAAAGGCAATGTTCTAAATATTTTGAAAGCTTACATAGTCATGTCTCACTTTTAACGATCATCTTGTTTAACGACTGTTCATACTTTCGACTGTCATCGTATGTCTACAGACGCTACACCCTCTGTATGAAAACCATAAAATCTCTGTGTTCCATCGTTGTCAACAGGGAAGAAATACTTAATGTTGTAAGATATGTCGCATCATCTACGTCGAACCATATTGATGATGTCAGGGAGCACCTTCCTTTACCCCTCTATGGCTAGTGACTGATATATTGTACGCCAGACAACTTTCCACCACGGTCAGCGACTGACACATCAGACGCGGCGCTGCACTCAAACATTGTATTTTAATATATAAATAAGTGCGGCGCCGCGTCTAATGTATCAGTTGCTGGCCATAGAAGGGTTAAATTTACAGTGCGCATTGCCTATAATCAGTGAGTGTGTCAATCGATTGCACGCCGTGCACAAATTATACAATTTTACATCTTCCATTAAAATAAAATAGTGAGGAGTTTGTTTACCGACCAATTTTGCTTTACCAGGTTGGTAGAACCAAACCTGGTAGTTAAGTGAAGACTAACTGTATTATTTTTGTACGCCTTAGTAAAAGACCTTCGTTCATATTATTTGCTATGTGTAGTGACTGTCTTTTATATTAATTTTTTCACACCCATATATTATTTCCATATCTTTTCTCCTATTTATCACCTTAATGATAAGAGACTCAATACTCATTAGATGGTTTTTTCTGTGAGCAGCTTTTATGAATAATTAAAAAAATCTTTTGATCCATGCTCTGCATTTATATATAGTAGGTATTTATATAAAATTTGAATAAAGTAATCTAATTATGAACCGGTAATTTGATACTAGTTTTTTAAAATTTTATTTTATGAAATACATGGTAGGAGACCTGTGTGTGGCTTTATTCAGCAGTACATGCACATGTGTACAAAACAATATTGGCTGTTTCATTCAATTATTTATAATTAAGTTTTTAAACAAAAATTATAACATTTCAATCAATAATGTAGTTTACATTATTGATCAGCCAATTTGTCAGTGTTTTTTTTTATAAAAATTGGCTGGTCTGGTATCAAAATAGTTATGGAGCCAATTTCTGAGGTCATCATCGTTGTTGAACGTAACGCCACGCATTTAATTGGAGAGCGATTAAAAAAGGTGATAATGAGGACAGGACTGTAGGGTAGATGCAGCAGAATTTCCCAGTTGAGCTCTTGGCAGGGCCGTTACTACTATTAGGCAAGATTAGGCGGTCGCCTGGGGCGGCAAAAGGGCAGTTTTTTTTTAAAATCACAGTTAAAAAAATCAGTAAATTATGAGAAAAAACTTGTAACATGGCACTGTATATTATTTCAAATAAATTTTACCAGTAAACTGCTGCAAGAGAAGCATTTTACTCTTGAGAAAACAGTAAATGAGCTTAAAAATACAGAGTATAAAAAACACGAGGAGTGGTATGGAATTTGATATCAACCTCGAGAGGTAGCTGAAGAAATCAGTAATGGGCCAATTTTTCAACCAGAGATAAGGAGAAAATTGTTTGCTTACGAATCAGAAGATGAACTCATCACTGACTCCAAAGAGAAGTTCAGAGTAAATGACTATTTTCCAATATTGGTCATTACAATTAGTTCTGCGGAAGAACAATTCATACAGTTGAAATCTAATCCGGCGTAGCCCTGGAGAAACCCCATCTTTTCAAAGACATTGACGCGGCAGCTCTCTGCTCTGAACTTTGAGGAATAAGTCATCAAATTCAAATAAATGCAAAACCCGAATATGTGCTGAGCTATCTGTGCTAAAACAAGTTAGAAAATGGTTTTCCTAATTTGTTCATAGCTCTTCGTATCCTTTTGACTTTACCAATATCAGTGGCAAGTGCGGATAGAAGTTTTTCAAAACTGAAATTAATATAAACCTGTTTGCGCAGTTCAACGAGCCAAGAGAGACTAGTGGGACCAGCCACAGTTTCAGTAGAAAAATACATGGTTTACCAGCTTGACAATAGATATCTTATAGGTTAGGTTTGACTTTATTAAAATAAGAGCAATCAAGGTACCATTGGATTAAGAGGAAGAACCCAAAACACCATTGAAGTTAGAAGAGAGAATTTTAAAAAAGAAATAAAGTATGAACAGTGCTTGTTTAGTTATTTAATATTTGTTTAATTTTGAATACAGGTTCTTTTATATCTAATGAATTAATTCTTCTAGCCTCGATGACAGGGGGAGAGAATGATGTTAAAAGGGAATGGGGGGGAGGGGCAAAACACCTAGAAAAAACCTAAAAATTGATCTGTTAAATAAATACATCACAGCTAAGTTGTTGGCTTCCTCGCCTTGTTTTAAAATGGAGGCTGTTTCAAAACTAAATTGAGGTATTTTCATTTACTAACAAAACACGGAATGATTGTTTTTTGAAAAAATAATTGTGTTTGACATTTGGATTTGAGTGGCGTAAAAACGGTTAAAATGAACAAAACAACGCGTTACATCAGACAGGCGGGGATACTAACCACTTCACTGCCGAGGAATCAAGCAGCAAGTAAAAATAGCAGTTTATAAACACTTTAAGATCTTTATTAATGCTGGTTTGTTACAAAGTTTAAGAGGGGTAACTATTTTAAAAATAAAATAAAATATTATTACCTACTAAAATTTGATGTTAAAAATGTATAACTAATTCTAACACAAAAAATCAACATATGGCAATTTGACACAACTGTATATTAGGGGAGTAGGTAAGATGGCAGAGCACTGGCTTAACATGTGAGAGATATCGGCATCGGTACTCGGCGCATCCACAGTAGAATATGGATATCTCGAACTTTGTTAATTCGAATTTATCATTAATTTGAGCTTTTTTGTTGGTCCTGCGAATTTAGTTTCAAAATAGTACAAAAGAAACATGGATATTTCGAACTATTTAATTTAAAAATTCACGAGTATCTAATCAAAAAGCGCGCGAAACAATCCGTCCATCAGTAATAAAATTCGTGGAAATTTTATCATTTTAAAAACATTGACGTATCACCGTACCTCGCCCCAGTTGGCGGGATACCTGGGGGATGTGCACACTGGCATTCCTTTCGAAGAAGTCTCACATGAATAAGTCGAGAAGACAGTGGATCATCAAATGAAGAAGCAGAGATTCCCGAAATTAAGAAGCTTCCGCATTCCGGCGAAATTTTAATTCACATCAACGAAGTGAAGCGATTTATTGAGGGACAAAATGGTGTGAATGAAGATTTGTTACATTAACATTAACAAATATCTTCCTATTTTTAACGTGTTTAAAATTATATTGTTCAAAAAATTAATCAAAGTGTGAGACCTGTTTTGTTTATATTATTATTTATGTGCACTGCGCCATATTACTTGGTATCGATTTCCGTTGATACCGGTAAAGGTAAAAGTAAAACAGGTAAAAGCGAATGTATAAAAATGCTACGAAATTTTACACCGGGCGACCCACTACTGAATAAACATTTTCTTTGTTGTAAAGTCTTTTGTATCATTGACAACTGAATATTCTTTCTTATATTGAATTTAATTTCTCACTGAATCTTCAGTGGGTAAAAATGGAATGTGTATATTGAATCATTAATCTAAACATTATTATTAGGAGAACGCATTCTTATTGTGAAGTTGTAATTATTCAGAACAGATGGTCTGTGATATTTTAAATATGAATTAAATATATTAATTAGAAAGATATACATATAAAATCAATTTTATCAAATCAAATCAAAATAAGGTAGATGGCTTTTTCAAATAATGGAACGATTAAATGTATTAATATCAAAAAGGTAACAAATAGGTTCGAAAATTGTCGCTAAAAGTATTGTCGCTGTAGCATAGTTGGATAATGCACCTTTCCCGGTTAGGAAAGAGATCCAGGTTCGAATCCCGATGGCGCAACAACAATATTTTTCGATAAAATTGATTTGATAACTGTTTGTAAAATAAAAGAAACACCGCTATCCGTCGCTCTGGTTATCCAAAGATCACACCCACCTTGTAGATTGTGGCAGCTTGGAACCCGAATCGTAAGTAATAGTAATTGGTGGTGTGTAGCCTTTTATCGATTGTTGGTAATTATGGTGTTTCGGTACAATCGAGGTCGGGCAGTTTCCGAGCTCATTCAGGTCGGCATTTATCGCTCGCAAGCCTCGGTGGAATAATTTTTGCACTTGGAAAGTTCGCATTTTATCGCTGGGTTTATTTACTTTTAAAATATATGGATGTTATTACTTATTTCTCTCACTCTTTCATAATGACATTGTTCCAACGTTCTGGAAGATTCCATCAGTTCTAATTTCAAAGAAATCTATCGATTAATGTCGATACCAAATGGGACGGACGTAATTGCCGTTGTCCTGCCGCTAAAAATGAAACATACCTAATTTTTTTTTCCAAAAAATAAACACGCTTGAACACAATGCATCTTTTTCCTTTGAAGAAAACTTCACATTCATTTATAATTATTTTTCGGAGAACACATTTTTATTGTGAAGTTGTAATTATTCAGAACAGACGGTCTGTGATATTTTAAATATGAATCAAATATATTAATTAGAAAGATATATATATATATATATATAAATGTATATCTTTCTAATTAATATATTACATTATATCGTTCCATTGAAACATTATGGATCGATTAATTAGAAAGATATACATATAAAATCAATTTTATCGAAAAATATTGTTGCTGCGCCACCGGGATTCGAACCTGGATCTCTTTCCTAACCGGGGAAGGTGTTCTCCTAATAATAAAGTTGTATCAATGTGTCCAAAATTTAATAAAAATGAATTGATAATTCTGGCGTCTATTTGAGATTCTGTAAAAATAATGGAACGATTAAATGTATTAATATCAAAAAGGTAACATATAGGTTCGAAAATTGTCGCTGTAGCATAGTTGGATAATGCACCTTCTTCGGTTAGAAAAGAGATCCAGGTTCGAATCCCGGTGGCGCAACAACAATATTTGTCGATAAAATTGATTTTATATATATATAACTTTCTAATTAATATATTTAATTATTTTTCATCTAACAGCGGCAGTATCAATAACAAAAAAAAAGTTGTATAAAAATATATATTTTTCACATAAAGCTTTATAAAAATAGTTACATTAGGTATACATTATAAAATAATTTGTGGGTACCTATCAATCACAGTGTCATGATTTTTTGTCGATGTAATTTTTTTTAACGTCCCTCACCATGAGGTCCACCAGCGCGTCCAGTCCGTACTCGTGCTTCCATCCCCAGTCCTTCCTCGCATCGCTGTCGTCAAATACCTGGGGCCAGGAGTCCGCTGGAAGTAGATCAATGATCTTCAATATGTACTAGTTTTTATTTACTTTCCACTTTAAACTGAATTTTATTGTCACTCGCATTGTAGGTTGGTAGGTTCCGTTCTACATTTTTAATTAATATGATTTTAATTAGGTAAGACGTCGAAAATGTCAGAATTCGTTTTCCACGTTTAAAGCAATTATGGAAGCTGCTTGCAGAAGGCGATTGGCTGTCGCCGCTTCGCGTTTCCGTAAGCCCTGTTCTTCAATGTTTAAATTATAATTTATTATCATTTGTTAAAATTTAGAAGGGAAGTGATTTACCGAAGTACAACTTAAGTTTAACCGTTTAAATGTGATATGGTTGACGTATGCGAGAGCGCGTGAAATGTTGGTATAAATGAGTATGCGAAAGAGATAAATGGAGTTACGCGGGTTTCTCTGCTCCGAACCGCGATCCGGGTTACGTATATTAATTGTTTTGTATATTGTATGTAAACGTCGAGAATAAATAATATTGTTACCGAGCATTCTGATATTATTCCAACGACACGAACCGAGAATCATATTCAAGGACAGCGGCATCTGGCTGATCACGAAGAGGTCACTACACAAATGTTGTAATACAATCTTACATTAAAATTCATAATGTTCCGTTCCGGCCATGAAGCGTCATTCGCGCAAAACCTTTCGCAGCCAAGTTCAACTGTGATACCGCCTGGCGATAAATTGTATTCGGAGTCTCGCCGTCAGGGTTTTATCGGCAGCACTTGTAAAGAGAGCAGTTTGTGTCTTAATTTAAGTTAATATTACTATATTTTTTGGGGTAATATAATTACGAATTATTAGTACGACGTGGATACTTAATACTCATTTTTCATTGGTCGATTGCAACCCCAAAGGCGGTGGCGTAATTACGTCAATGTGGTGCATTGAGGCCAACGCTAGATGGGACCCCAAATTGTCCGCGTTCTACAATATTTTGGTAGTCCCACGGTAAAACAAATAATTTTTAAATTCCACTGCAGCGAGATAGAAATTATAGGTAGATACATTTCTCATTATTTTACGAAAATACGTGAAAATGTTATAAATATATCCTGCCATCAAACCATGTGAAAAGTGAAATATGCCGGTTCGTAAAGGGGTTTTTTCATTTGCGAGTGTATATATCGTAAAACACCCAAAACTCACTATAGTTAATATTTCACGCCAGACCGTTAAAATAGGTTTAAAAGTGAAATTAATTAGACAATTAGTAAATAAACTCTATACTATTGTATATTTATAAGGGTCCTTTTCCAATTTGCATTGGGGCCCAATTTATTTAGTTACGCCACTGCCCAATGGTATTGCTTATGTATGTATGCAGGTACTATTTCTTAAATATAAATAATTAGTGTTTTGCTTCCAGATTTGAGACTCGCCATTTAATATCTCAGAACTCAGAACATCGAACTCTAGCTGGAAAAAAAATATCTCAGTAGATGAATTCCACAAAAATACGAGTAGTAAAATCGTCAGATAAATTGAGGCGTTATGAAAATAGAAATATTCATTTTTAAGTGAGGATTTTCACTGAATATAGATGCTTATGTTTAAAACACTTGAAAACAGTCTATAAACCCACCAATATCCTGCCTGGAGTCAGGCTTGTAAGTGACCCTCAGCTCTGGCACATGCGCAGAAAGTTTTTCAGCCAGCTCTTCCGGTGTAAAGCTCATGGCTGTCACGTTGTACACCCTCCTTTTCAACTGTTCGTTGGGGGCCTTCATAAACTCCCACAGGGATCGCAAGCAGTCATCCACGTACATCATGGGCATCCTGGTGTTCGGTTGAAGATAGCACTCGTACTTCTGGTTGCGCAGCGCGGCGTGGAAGATGGCGATGGCGTAGTCTGGAAAATGAATTCACACGCTCGTGTTAGATTCTTCCAAATTATGCCCGCTTTTTGCTCTTGTTTGGAAACAAAAAAAAAACATTTAATTAAGAGGAGTCTACGTCTACGAGTGCGCAGGGCTTTATGAGGAAGGGCCGGTTGCGTGATCAGTAGTAAATTTTTACCATGGTAAGTTTTTACTGTGGTAACTTTTTACCATCGCCCGTGGTAAAAATCGATTTCGGATTGCTGGTACGTCAAATTTACTACCGTCACAGACAATCTCGCCTAACAGTGTAGCAAGGTGAATAATGATGAAATATGGTTTATCTGTGGCTTTATTCGCCCCTACGTTCGAGACCTGTCACTACGATGGTTAAATTTTTTTCAGATTACATGCCAATGCATATTAAACAACGAGATCATCATCCGACGAATTCTCGTCACTAAAATAGCGGAATATTGAATGATTAATTGTCATATACTGTAACTTTCAAAGTATCAATGTGACAGATGACTTTTGGAACAGCTGTCAAGAGTCCGCCATATATCGCAGAGTACAATGAGTTTACTACGAGATGTACTTTCGAGAAGTAAATATTTTTTTACCAACGATAAAACAACCTATTTTCGCAAATATTTTTACTTTATTAACTTTTTTTACCATGGTAAAAAGTTACTACTGATCACACAACCGGCCCTAAGTAATTATGAAAAATTTAGAATGGATGAGATTCGATCTAATATAATACACATTTGTAGAGAGAGAGAGAGAAGGTAAGGTGATCGCGAGGAGGGGATATGGTACTTTTTGTTTTGCGCAGAGCTCCAAAGAGTTTACTCTAAAATTTGATTTAATTCAGTCAAACTAGTGTAGTGTAGCATTGTATAGAGAACAGGCAGACATTCAGTTTAATATATTTAGAGATATTGTGAGATAGAACGTCCTCTTTTAATTGCGTGTAAGCAGTAAGGTCACCAAGAGTTCAGCTAGATGCAGAGATTTTAAGGAAATATATTTGGTGGAAGGTCCAGATCGCAACGAAGGAAATGTTCGATTTGTAGATAGAGTATGCTCGTCTACGACGTGTATTATGAACAAAATTAGTTAAACTTGTTAGTTTTATAATGGAATACTACCGAGGTACCTTAATGGAGGTCTTTTAGGGCAGAAAAATGGGGAGCACCTTCGCGGCCACTCAGTGCCGGCCCCAACCTTCTCCTGTGATCAGACCCTTTTTTTCGAGATTCAATCTTGCGCTGATGATAAGGTGGATAGTGTTGTATTACAGATATCTCTCATGGGCAAAATATTTCAGTTTCCGAATCTTCATTGATTTCTTAGCTCAATTCCCAGTAATTATTAAGATTACAGCTGACGGTGAGTTTTTGGGTGAACCTTTCTTAACGGCACTTCATAACCTGTAATTATTGTAATACTGGAGAATTAGCTGCCATTCTCCAGTGCAACACTACAGCTGAGACGTTTGTGATGATATTTGAAGAAGCAGATGGATCTTCTGGATCTATATGACGTTCGTTTCGCTTTTTTTGTATTATGTAATGCTCATAAACTTTTTATTTTGTTCAAACTGTAGCTCTTCCTCCTTTATTTTTATTTATTTCGGCTTGTTTGGTACCCCGGCTTGCTCGGCGCCCTCGGACGAAGCCCGAGCTCACCTCCCCCCTCAGGGCGGTACTGCGGCCCACTAATCGTTCACTAAAAGGCTCCAAATATTACACAAGGCGGACACGTCCAAGAAAAGGCTTCAAACACTACTCAATTTGGACTCAAATTGTTAAAGAACTTCAAACTATACAAGGACGTTCCCTAAAATGAGAATGATATTGTTTGTGATAGGTACTCTAATGATTTGGCTGTTCATTATGAAAAGCATTTTAAACTACAGTCCACACGTGTACATTATAATTAAATGCCATAGTTAGAAAATACTAAATAGCGTCTAAGTGTAAATTCAGCGGTTTAACTGCATGTAGTATCGTAGGATAAAGAAATTGAAAAAAAAAGATTAAACATACACAAGAAATAAAAAATAAAAAAAATTAATACACAATATAATGTTAAATATGTAATACATTGTTTTGAAGGTCAATTTATTATAAAATATGCAACATCAAAAACATTTACGAAAGATAAACACTATTATGACGTCTGTATGTGCATATAAAAAAAAAACAGTTGGCTGGATGGAACAAAACGCTGGTAGATTATTGAAACAGCTTCATTTTCCGAGTATCGAGCGATATCTAAATCAATCTTTAAAGAAATATATTAAATATCTGACAAATAAACATGTTTACACACGAGGCACGATTCAGCGACGCCTGCTGAATCAATTTTTTATTGTTTGCATCACAGTACAGGCAGTTTGTCGGGATCGCATTCCCATTTGTTTATTTTATCAGAGATCTGCATCGCAGGCACCCTAATGCCCCAAACAGGTTATTCTGCGGCACATCGTATCGAGCTAGTTAGAACGCCCGCAAATAATGTAATGAATGAAACAGATGACAGCGAGTCGTAACATCGCTTAGGTAATGACTTTAAGCGGTTTCTTTCAATAGTTATTAGGGAAGATTGGTCCGTATTTAAGTAAAAACCATTCTTATATACATTTGTTTATTCTTATCGGGGAGAAGCCACCGAGAGCCGCCATCTTAAATGGGAATTTGATTTGCAATTAAACGTATATATATACGCGAATCTTACGCTGTGCGTACACTATATTTTTAAGGATGTAGGCAAATCAAATATCTCTTTCGTGAGACAGGTGTATTTATATACAAACGTTATTATGTCAAATTATTATGAAATTACATTTTAGTGTAGAGTTGTCGGCATTGTGCTGAGTTTGAAGTTAAATACATTTGTAACTGTTAACTGCGCACGGGTTCTAAAACTCAATGTCTATACTTTTTTTATTAATATTAAAAATATAATACAATTTCAATAATCAGTGGATATATATATATATATTTTAACATTTGTTTCTTCTCTATGAGAGTAAGACTCGTGTATAGAGAAGGAGTATATTCGAGTTAATTTATGTTTCAGTTAGTCTGTGTACATATTTTTTTTACTTCAGTTACAAATTTATGATAGTCCGTAATTTTCTAATTGTGATGGGGAGATTGTTAAAAAATTTGATACCTTGATAAATATATTGATTTTGAGTTGCGGTATATTTTAGTTTTGGGATATATATATCTATATATTGTAGATCGGAATTCGCTTCTAAAATTTAATTGATTTTTAATTTTGAAAATTTGAATTATTGTTTTTTTTTTGTATATGTCTACTATTTACTTCAAATAGCAAAACAAATAAGAAAGGATAAAAGTTGGTTTTTGTGAATTAAATAATTACCGCGACTTGACTATTGAGTCGAAATCGACGAATCCCGAGATTTGTACTCGACTAAGCTGTTTAGTTGTTAGGAGTGCGCATATAGTATAATCAATCTGATCTCTCAACATTCGTGTACGTGCTCCCTGCAACTGAACTGAACTGTTTAGTCACGTGTATGCGCACGCCAATACAAGACAATGTACGTAGGCTGTCGTCCGATAGTTGTTCATCTGTTTTGTCAAAGACGATCGATGACGTCTATCGTGTCTAGCGCACTCTGATATGATCCAATAGCCTTTTGACATACAACTAAATAGTTGACAGGTAACTAATAGTACGCCTAGCCTAATTCTTTAAGCCAGCCTTGGGACAAAAGTTTCATGCGTGTACACACAGCTTTAAGCGTGTTAAAATAATATGTACAAGATGGTGAGATTTGGAAAACCTGTATACCTGTTGTTCCGCCTCCGGGAGGATCACTGGATATGACTCCAGGGAACCGGAGACACCTGAAGTCAAGTCCAAATCGGTGGTAGTAATATTCCCCAATCAGTTCCGCGTGCACTTTTGACACTCCATAAATAGTCCTCGGTCTTTGAATTGTCACATTTGGGGTGGGATTCCTCGGAGAGTCAGGACCGAATGCTCCAATAGTGCTGGGAACGAAGACTCTTAGTTTGTATTGCTTGGCCAATTCGATGACGTTGTGGACCCCTTCGATGTTGACCCTGACGGCCAGCGGCACGTTCTGCTCTCCGATGGCGCTGAGTAGCGCGGAGAAATGAATCAGCCAGTCTATTCTGTGGTCCACGACGATCTTTTGAAGACCCTTGAAGTCTAGAATATCGGCGAAGATGTAGGGGCCGCCGTCAATTATTTCCTTGCTGGGTTTGATGATGTCAGAGAGAATGATGTTTTCTTTTCCATATTTCTCACGTAGGAAGTTCGCGCAAGCTATGCCCAATTGACCCAATCCACCTGAAAACAATGCAACATTGTAAAATGAAAAACAAAGGTATTATTTGTGTCAGATACATGTATTATACCACCCCTGCATGTATGGGGTTGGGAAAACTATATATTTTTATGGTTATTCCACTTCATAGTGCACAGTTCATAGTATTACATACATTCAATCCCTTTCAAGTCCCTCTACTTAATACAATAATTATTTTAACTTGAGGAATTACAGTAACATGAGCCCGTCATATATTTATTTATAAAATTATAAATTAAAAAAATATTTCTAAGTTTCAGTAATATACACTATAATGAGCTATTTTTAAGGAAGTTTGGCGACACGTTAAAAAAACTTATTCTATTTAAACATTAGTACATATATTATAATGCAGAACTTTTTATACAATTTTTAGTGAAATTTAATATGTATCGATTCAATTGATTTTAGAAATAAGAAAACGTGAAATGGAAATCAAAACAGAACCTGTGATTAGGATTTTTGGCTTGTCTTCGCGGTTGCTACGGGATACAGAGTGGAATGGGTTAGCTCGTAGGGAAGCGTGGCTCCAGGGTTCCGGTTTGCGGGGAGTCCAGGCAATTGAGCCGAGAGGCAGCCCGGTAGCTTTCCTCATGGACATCGCCAATGGGAACATCTTTCGAAATTCCATGCCGTGATTAGTTCTGAATTTTTATTTGAAATGTATTTTTAATGAAAACTAATCGCCTATTAAATGCAGTATGCCAAATAGATATTGTATTGTTACAGGTACACTAGGTAAACATTTCGGGCTTTTAATGTTGTATTAATCAAATAAGTAAAATATAAAAAACTTAAATAATTGTATCGAATTTACATTAAAGTACGTAAAGGTACTTAAAAGGAGTGACGTATTACAAAATTCTTACATTAGAGCTCAAAGCAATTTAGATAAAAGAAGATTTAAGGGTATCCATAGTGCGCCGAACACGTTGACAGCGACGGTAAAGTTCAGTAAACCAGTTAAGAAATAGATTTTAATGTTGATTATTACATTTTGTATGAAAGGAAGATTGAATCGACCGATATGTACTGAAATTTACCGACTTACCAATTTTTTTTGCAGTTTTTAAATAAATGCATGGTTTGTCGTACCAGAAGCCACCGCAACATCATCTGATCAATGAATAGGTACCTTTTATTTATACATTGTGATCACCTGTCAAACAAAAATTTTGTCATTTTTATTTCTCTACGAGTTCTGAATTCGTAAATGAATTTTACTTTCCGCAGTGGGTGCGAAAGTGCCTACTCCGGTTCCCACTTGTATAGAACATGTTTTATGGCCACCATAAAGTTCAAATAAAGCTGTCCTACCTGTTTTTATTGCAAGGAAGGATGGCGGGAAAGCGCGCAATGCGCATGCAATATTGCATTTGTTGCAATCAGGTAGTTTTACTAGTGATGCAAATGGTAAATTAGACCTGAAGTGACTGTTAGATAGTAAGACTTTAATTAAAATTCATGTATCTTGCATTTTAAGCCGCTTTTGAAATATCAGTTAGATAATGTAATAATCAACGACTCGACAAAATCTCGTAACAGAATTCCAAACAGCATACGCGTCGTGCAGGATTGCATCTTAAGATTATCATACCAATATGTATCAACGCGCAAATTACTTAATTAAAAAAATATAGGTAATTCGTATTTTTATTTATTATCTTTGTTTTATTAACCACTAAAATGAGTTTAAATACAAAAATAAAAATAAAAATAAAAAATAGATTCTGTCAAAGAAACAATATATGTTTTAGTAAGTTATGACATCCTGAAGAAGAAAATGGTATTTTTCGAAACCGGTAGATGTATTCAAACTCATTAATAATAAAAATATGAATCTTAACCACAAAGATAACATTGCTGATTTTAAAAGTATAATTCATATTTGCACTAAAAAACCGACAACATAACGACATATTTACCACGAATCACGATACTCTACTCACTTACTGTTAGTGATTGTGACTTGGAGATGTCAGTGATTAGTTAGTACGCTCGCAAGTAGAGAATTAATGAAACATATGTTAGTAAGTAGTAACTAATTTTATGAAAAGTAACATTCTAGGTAGTAATTGATTGTCAAAAGTAAATATTAATCTCGCATAAATAATAAGGATATATAATGGTTGCTCTTACACATCGAAATGTCAGAGTTCTTCAAATGTTGGCAATTAATCGTAGATACCTGTATTTATTACGAATTACTTGTTTAGAATTTTTTTTCCAATAGGTAACAGGTATTTGCACTTCTAGTATATTATGTTGAAGAGTTATTTTTATCTCTATCATATTATACTTGAAGTTAAAATGATATTAGGTTCGTATAATTTTAATTTAATGATAAAATAATAATAAAATTGGATGATAACCTAATCTAGTTGAGTAGTGGGGTGTGAAAGGGAAGGAGGCTGTAAAAGTTATTAGATACATTGAAAATAAAGGTGAAATATTGGGGAAAGTAATATTGTTGATAAGAGTTTTTTCAATTTTATTTTTAACAAATCATGAATTCTATTTTATTAATTTATCTGTTATTTATATCGTTCTCGTGTTTAAGATTTATGGGTTGTCCACGGAGTGATACACTACTATGAGATTTGGTTGAGATAAATCTCAGTATCATGTATACATATTGAGATTTTTATATGCAGATCAGCTTGAGATTGGTAGAAAGAGTACAATGTCCGATTTGATAGCGAGATTACGTTTAAAACTAAAACCATAAATATTTATTAATTTACCAGTAATGTGGTAAAATTCTTAAAAAAAGGACAAAAATTTATAAATAAGTTTGTTATTAAATAAAAAAAAAAAGAAATGGCTTTGCCAGTTACGTAGGTACTTTGAATGTAAACATGATTTTATTAGCTAAATCAATAGCCGCATATGCAAATGGAATTTGTTAATGTCAGTGACTTTGTTTTTATTATTTTTTAAAATAGAGATTCGTACACGAAATGCATGTCACATCAATATTCTTACGATTTTAAAACTAAGCTAAATAATATGAAAACATGATATAAATTTTACGGTAATTTTCAATCATTTGGTATTGCATCGATATATTCTAATAAATGTTTCTAGAATTAGGAAAACTTTGCGATTTACAAATTGGGAAGATAAATTATATTCATACATTTTAATTATGTTCCATTCTATGTAACTTATATTGAATTAAATTTTCTAAAAATATGTGCATAGTTACTCTCGCAATTATGATTATCACAGTTTTAATGCTAAAGTTAACATAATACGGGAAATATGAGATATTGAACCAGAGCGGTAGGTCAAGAGGGAGAATTTTTTATGGTTAACTTGGTTAACGAAGCTTAGCTTTATATCATATAATCGTAAATAAAACACACAGCAAATGTTTAAAAAAAAGTACTACAATCGCCATTTTAATAAAATAAGTTTATTTTATACACCCAAAATAAGATCATTGTCAAAAATTATTTATAGCTACACACTTGGCGACCCTCGTGGTCTCTATCCGTACGGGGGTGAATTTTTGTGTTGGGCGTTTAGGTAAGTACAGAATTCGAATTTAAAATGAGTAAATCGTAAGGGGTGTGCCATCGACCACAGATACTTCGTACATTTTATACGTGTACTCAAAGATCGCAAATAGATTACAATAACGGGATATTTAAGTATGTCGTTATTGTTTTAAAGTTCAACCATAATGTTGGAATAATTAGATAAGATAGTATAACATATTAACTATATATAGCGTATATGAGAGTGGCATTAATAACGTACTTTGGAACTAGTTAAGAGCCAATATCATGCATAATATATTAAAATGAATGAATTCAAAAAATATTATAGATCCTATTATTATAAGAGAAAAACTTGACGCCGATAAAAAAAAATTATATCAAAAGTAAACATTCAATCTAAGCGCGTTCTAATATATTTTGCAAACACGTCATCAACCGGAATTTCCGGTCGATGACGTGACGTTGTTCATAATTTAAATATTTCAAGTTCACTAGTTCAATATTTATGATATCTACATATTATGTAATTGAATAAAATAATATTTCGAAATAATTTTTTTACTAAAATTTAACTTCTCACTGCACGCACGAGAGTCTTGTGTATTTAAATATTTTGGGATTTTTATATGGGATTTGATATTGTATAAAAGGTAATATTTTATCTGGTTTAAATGGTACATTACTTACCGATAATAGATGTATACTAAGTTGTGTGTTCAAATGCAACAGAAGCTAACTAATTTTCTAGTCATTGCGGTGATTTAAAAATCGACACGCTTTTGATAAAATGCTTCTATGGTATACAAAAATGTCTTCAAGTGTAGTAAATGGTAAATGTATTGACAGATAATCATTTTCAGTACGTTACTCTATATTCTTTATGCAGTCAACACTAAGATTTATATATGTTTTACATCTGATACAACCAAATCGGATATAAAACAAAGATTTACAATATCGGAAATACAAATTGATTTAGGTCGGAATAACTACTAACGAAATAAAATTCTACCGCACCTGTAATTAAAACTTTCGGTTTCTCAGCCTGATTGTAGAAATTCAATGATGTGGTGTGAATGGTCCGGCGGGGAAGAAAAATGTCCCGCGGGACGTTCTCCCGGAGTAACCTGGCGATCCGCAAGACCGGCCTGCACGCGGCCCAGGGGCCAGCTCTGACTGCCATGCTGCGTGACGAATCAGACGATTGAACTTGACTGAAGCGGCTTTATCGCTTCTCCGACTGTTTCCCCCTTACCGGCGCGGCCCAACCTCCACGGGGTGGTTCCAAACCAACTCATCGATTTCTCGCAAAATTAATGTTTTAGTTTTTTTAAATTCTTCTTCCAAGGGACATTCTCTTGCCGTTGCAGCTCTCTCCTTCGATTCCCATTCCGTGCGGGTCTTTCTCGCAGATCTAAAATCACGAATTGTGAGTGAATCATTGATACCCGTAAGTCACAATCACTAACAGTGATTGTGAATTTGAAAGTATAATGATTCTTGTTTGAAAATATTGTCAACTGAACAGTGAAATCTAACAGAATGGTCTGAAGCAAACCGGAATTCAACTCCAGTTCGTGGGTTTGGTAATAGAACGTCAATAGAAATGTCAATAAAACGTTTTTCAATAGAATGAAATAATCCTATGCATCACGTTCACAATTAGTTTTAGTTAACGTTCAAGTCATAAATCGATCCTTCTAGAACTTAATTACTACCTGCTATAGAAGCAGGTAGTAACTTATTCTTAGTGCAAGTTTTGAAAAGTGCAGTTCGATTTTAATAGTTATTTTTCAAAACTATAATAGAAGTAACAAAGGTGCATATTCGGAATATTTTGCATAAGGTAAAAACGCAACGGAAAGTGTGAGGAATATTAATGCACTACATGGGGATCTGATAATAAGCGTAAGCCGGTATCAACAGTGGTTCCAGAAATTTCAAGCCGAAAACTACAGTCTAGAAGCTACGAGCTTCATCGTAAAGTTCACCGAAGACGTTCTGCAAACCCTGGTGGAACAAAATTGCTGTTGAGGAACTACCAGAAAATCTTTAATTTGGTCATTTAATCATTCATTGACACCTGCGTACCATCAGAAAAGTCAGCAAATTGGGTCAATTGGGACGCAAACTTTCACAGTCTAATCGCGTGCAGAGAGTGAATGTGTACTGTTCTTTGCTGTCACGTCTCAGGAATGAACCTTTATTAGAAATGATGCCCCCCGCCCACCATATTCTCCGGACATTGCCCCGTTTGATTATTATTGATTCCGCAGTCTTCAAAAACATTTGGACAAAAAAAAAAAATTTTTGGAGACGAGGTCAGAACAGTACTGGAGGAGTGTTTTTCATCACAGATATGTGAATTTTGCCTTGCAAGTCTACCCCAGAACGATGGAAGAACATTGGAAAAAATGAAGGAGAGTATATTTTAGATTAAAAAAGAACTTTCTTTATCTTAATATTGATAAATAAATGAAGAATAAAAATCGTCTTATTTATGGGATGATTCAATATTACAATCATTTTACCTTATTACTGTAACAATATTGGGACGGTTGCTCAGTTTGATTCTCCGTTACACAGAATTCAATACTTGAGTATGTTGCCTGTGTATGGAATATAGCATTATCGGAATACAGAGATTCCCTGTCCAACACGTTTGTTTATGAACGGACTGATTTGAGACCAAAACAGGACCAAAACATGTTAAATAAAAAATATAATAAATAGATTTTTAAAGGTGGTGCTTGATAAAATTTCCATATTTTGTAAACTTTATATAATTTCAATTTCCTACATATTCCTTTTGCCATGTATTTGATGATTTTAACTTTAATTTTTTATTTTACTTTATGTACTACTGTCTAGTGTAAATCAATTAGAGTCGTTAATTTAAAAATAAATAATTGATACATCTACTATTCCATTTTTAAAAGCAATCCACTTTATAACATAATTTTTCTTTCCCTTGGCCCATTGTTTGGAGATTGGTCACGTCACCTTCGTGTGCCATCTGACAACATCTCGCTCAACTGAGCCAACGGACTTAACCACGTTCTGCCGGGGTTTCCCGCAAGTCTTTGTCTTCTCTATAACGCTGCTGACTGAATTCGGAAAATTTCAATGAGGCCTTTAACCTTTACCATACCGTGATATAAAATGCTCGTACGCAGCCATGCTGTCAACTCGTGTTACTGTAAAAAAAAATAGAGTTCTATTAGCTTTTAAAATGTGAAAAAATGGTTAATGTCATGAATTTACTTTAAGTATTGAGCATTAAATATTAAAAAAATATATAATATTATAATTCGGAGCATTCATCAAGTTCTGTAAAGGAGTTCAATCTTCATTTAATTAGTGAGAAAGAGACACCATTAATATTCGTATGTTTGTTATAGTTTTCACTGTGAAATTAATGTGTGATTTCTTTGTCTTACCACAAATGGTATTTTTGTCAACGTATTAATTATACAAAGGAATGAATTAAAAATAATTATTTTTCTAAGATTCACCTTATATAATTAATTTTTCACTATTCATTTCTAAGCGTAAATATTATCCTTTAAATTAACTAAAATATGAAGTGTATGTATACTACATGTTACATAGATATATTACATGTAGGCAGCTCCTACAGAATAGCTACATATACAACAATGGCCGTGACTGAAGTAGTTATATATGTAATATTTATATTTTGTGTGTATATATGTGTGAACTTTTAATTAACTTTTTTTCTTGGTTTTCTTTTTTCATAACCTTTAATGTATAACATAATATGTATTATCTTTATGGCGAATCGGGTTAAAAAAAAAACCTGATCACGCTGGAATACACACATTATTATTATTATTATTACAGATTTAATAAGAGCGGTAGACTTGTGTTACTGCATGGTTTGGGAAGGGTTAAATTATTTTTTTTCTAAAACCTTGTAAAAACGGCACATGAGGTAAAACAGATTAATGGAACATCTTTCCAAAACATCGTGACTTGAATAAATCTTAAATCTTGTAAAAATAGGCTCATTGAATATTTTTACAAATCTTTTTGACTTAAAATAAATCTTGTAAAATGGCTTGTAAAAAATTCTCCGACGTTTATCCAATAAGTTGCATTATTAAATATTAATTATAAAAGAAATATAGTTGATTTAATTTCGATGCATCACCTCGGACACTAACTGTTGTAATAATAAATAAATAAATTTATCATTTGAACGTTGTTCATTCAATTGTACATACCGCCCGTTCACCTTGATCGTACGTCACACGATCTGGTCTAGCGCAATTATCCGCCAGTTATGATTAGCCAAAAAATAAATTGGCGAGCCCGAGCACCTCCACAATCGCTGCAATAAAAAATTCGCGGATGTGACGTATCAAGTATCGACCTCAGAAATACGACTACGTGACCGTTAAGAAGAGCCACAAGCGCGTTGAGAGCTCCTCGCAAATCTCTAATATCTTATACATCATAAAAACTGTGCCTGAAAATAGCGCGTTAGAAAATTTCGTAATATTTTTATATACTCTCACTGTAACAGATCGCTTGAGCGTAGACCCATTTATGACAGAATATAGATTGAAGAAATTAAATGAGAATGTAAAGCTGATGTTTGCGTAGTGAATAAGATTAAAAAATAATCGCTTAGGTGGTTTAGTCATATGCAACGGATGAATGATGAGAGAATAGTAAGAAAGATATTGATGGCACCAGAAATACAGGACGTCCGCGGAAGACTTGGCAAGACGGTCCTGTTAGAAGCCTCAATAGTCGACGAGCTTGTATGAATGTGGATGAGGCAAGAATTGTGTGTCAGGACAGAGGAGTGTGGCGCACGATCCTTTCTGTCTACCCTCGCGGAAAAACGGCGTAATGGTAAGTAAGTTTACTTAGTTACTGTAATACACCTTGTATTTTATATTAATCTTTAGCGGGATCAGGATCGATAACAGGCGAAAATCGACAAGATTTTGGGAGGCGCTAAGCATGCTAAGCGAGTGCTCTACCATGCTATTGCCCTAATAGACTGTGGTGTCAAATTGTCATGTAAGTGTATATATATATTTGATATACCTTTATATTTACACATCCTTAATATTATATATAATTAATGCAAAATTAATTTCCCTTATTGAACTTCTTAAGAAGCTAGTATTAATTAAGAGTTTAAGATACTTATAAACTGCTATTTTCACATCTCATTGCCTTTCTTGCAGCGTAATCGTTAGTATTCTCACGTATCATGAGACCCAAACGGGGATCGGTTCTCTGCCAAAGAGATTTTAATTTTATTTATTCAACTAAATTTATGAATATTTAATTATTTATTTTTTCGAACCAGATATATTCTATAAATATGTCTGAATAATATAAAAAATTACAGTCGTATTCTAACAATATAATTATTTTTTTTTTCCTTCGTCTAAACGTTTGAAACATTCCTGCGAACGTAAGCTATATCGAATAAAATTATAACTATTTTAAAATTTTACGCTCTGGAACATTCTATAAATGTATTTAAATTAAAATTATTTACCATTATTTTCAAAAATAAATTGATATAATTTGACATGTACGTTCGTTTCATCGAAAGTTCGCATATAGAGAAGTTACTGTATTATTTAATTAACCCTTCCTAAACCACGCAGTAAGACAAGTCTACATCATAATTAAACCTGTAATATTTCGGTAAATACATGCAACATAAAATTCATATTTTAAATAACCCTAAAGAAAACATTAGCGCTCAGGAATGACTAGTGAAAAACCAATTATTTTTTCCATTCAATCCGTTGTAAAATTAATACGTTGATAAAAATACCATTTGTGATATGAAACACAGAGATAACACACTATTTTCACAGTGAAAAGAACAACAAACATACAAATATAAATATCTCTTTCTCACACTAATTAAATGAAGAGAGATAAGAAGGAAGGACACATTGTATTAGACTTAATGAATGCTCTAAATTATGTTATTAATCATTTTTTCAATTTTGAATGCTCAATATTTACAGTAAATTCGTGCCATTTAAGCTAATAAAAACATTTTTACTAACTGTTATTTACGGTAACACGAGTTGACAGCACGGCTGCGTTCGGGTATTTTATATCACGGTATGGTAAAGGTTAATTTTTAAAAGTTTTTTATTTTTATTTTTCTGAACATTTTCCGACTCCACAGCCCTGCAAAAATCATAGTAATGGTGCCCAAACCACCCGGCGCATGTGTGCGACTCGGCACCATTAAACATTTTGAATAAAATACGTCACACCACGCCCACAAGTTGATGACTATTAAAAACTCCTCACTGCGAAAAAAGTTGGACCACATTCTAATATCTGAAAACTTGTTTCCCTAGTACGCGAAAAGACACCAAGGCTGAATGCGCAGTAATAGTCAATTGACTAAATAAGTCAAATACTTCCTACATCGTACGTTTGGCAGGATACTCTGCTGACGTTTTGATGTTTGACGTCATATTATACTCCTTAAATCAGTGGCGTGCAGTAGGCATTAACTCAGGCTGTGCTGTTACCGACGTTGCTAACTGTTTATTAGGTGTTATACACATACACATAACACACGAATAATAGGTATTTAAAAAAATATACAGACAATTATTACTAACTTTGATAATAATTCTATTTAATTTAAATTTGGAAAATAATTCATTAAAGGCTTGTTCTTTCATTGCTTCATACCGTTCTCTGCTTTCGATTTATTTTTTAATATTATAGTATTAAGGAGAACACATTCTTATTGCGAAGTTGTAATTATTCAGAACAGACGGTCTGTGATATTTTAAATACTTATTAAATGTATTGATTATAAAGATATACATATAAAATCAATTTTATCGAAAAATATTCGAACCTGGATCTCTTCCAAGCGACAATAATATTTTTCGACAAAATTATTTTTATATGTATATCTTTTTAATTAACACATTTAATTTGAATTTAATAAAATAATATAATAACTAACTTTACAAATTACCATAACCGAAACACGTATAATATAAATAATAATAATAGTATTCATAACAATCATTCCAAAAAATGCTAACTGGCTCGTTTGACGAACTTGATAACTAAGCAATACCATTCTACAGATAAATGATCACCATACTAACTAAGAAATGACGTTGGATAAGAATATGAAAAATACGTATAATCTGTGCGCAGGTGTCATTTGTCATAGTTTTCAGTCAAGATAATCCCTTTCGAAAAAAATGAGAACAGCAAGAAAAAAAATCCTTAAAAACTGTAGCAAATTGGCAAACGTAAAGATGCCTTTAACACACCGCAGCCTCTGTATGGAAATATTTAATTCAGTAAGATTATTATGCGGATTCAATAATCAATATGACATTCGGAATTAAAAACTCCAGTCGCGGTGTTAGGTTATTTCTTCTATCTGCCTCGGCTTCATGTTCAGGGGGGAGGCATCTAGCCTAACTGGTTCTTTTTTAAATATTGACAAGTCAAATGGTTATGAAATGTAAGAATATTTTTTCATAAGGAAGTTTATTATCTATATCTTACGATACTTGCATGTGTTAAAAGTGGAAAATGAGCATTTTACTTTAATACTTATAAATGAGGCTATTCAAAAATAATTACAATTATTAAATTAACATTAAATATTTGTGTTCATCATGCCAGCATTAAGTTCTCTACCAAATTGTCTATGTTGACGCTTGTCTGATGTAGATTATGTCCGTAAGAGATTTCCTCTTAGGATGGTCCTGGATCCTGGACGTGAAGTGTGGTCAGCTCCTTGTGGTGCCAGCGTAGGGTGACGGAGTTCAGGCTTGTAGTTGATTGAGCACCAGACGATGCCCAATTATCCAGACAAACCGGGGGACTCTGGACGCGATGTTCTTATGCAATAGCGACAGTCTGTTCTCGCTACACCAAATTATATTGATCAACTTTTTATAGATCCAGTGGGACCCTTTTTGATACTTTCACATTTACGATTAAACGCGTATTTTTCTCGGAATCACAATCTATAAAGCGCTTGCTTAATATTTTTAGAGACGACATTGATTCTATTTTATAATTGAAAATAAAATCTTGTCTTTATGGAGCCAGTTCTCCCGGCCGAGAATATGTCCAGACTAGCCCGCCTAAGGTTATGCATCCCTTAAGGTGCATTTGCCTACGTGACTTTAGTCACGTACGCCGCATTTTTTATTGCTGTACCCACGCTGTGTCGGTCCACCTGCGTCTAACAATACTTGGTATTATTACCCTCCGTCCCTTACTTCGACTAAGTGTTTTTGTATCCTTGAACAAAATATCATTTTGGATAATTTCGCATTCTAACAGTGGGTTACGCTAATCCATGTAATAATAGCTAGAATTCTATAGTTTCTTTTCAGAAGATAGTGGATCTCAGAATCTTTAGTAATGCACAGCCTTTTTACTCATATGCAGTGCACGGTGCACGTCCCTGCTTCAGGCCATTAATCTGAATCACGATCAAGTGAAATGAATGTACCCACTCGAATATAGCATGCATAATATCGTCATCGTCATTACCATCACGGCATTACAACTCGGGGCGGGCTTTGGTCGGCTGGAGGAAATCTGTCCATTCCTCTCTGCTCTTCAACTTGTTTTGCCAGCCGTCGACATTGAGAGCATGCAGGTACTTCTGGATTCTAACAAACGGAGTCGCAGTCTACCGATATTGCATCTCCCATCTAGTTTATGAAATGTTTGGTGCCCATGATGTTTCATGTTAGATTTAGGATCCTGCAATTTTTATCTGCGTTGTAAATGTTATAGACTTTTTTTAAATATGAATTAAATATATTAATTAGAAAGATATACATGTAAAATCAATTTTATCGAAAAATATTGTTGTTGCGCCACCAGGATTCGAACCTGGATCTCTTTCCTAACCGGGGAAGGCGCATTATCCAACTATGCTACAGCGACAATATTTTTAGCGATAATTTTCGAACCTATATGTTACCTTTTTGATATTAATACATTTAATCATTCCATTATTTGAAAGAGCCATCTACCTTATTTTTACAGAATCTCAAATACCTTTGAGTAATATGATAGCAGACGCCAGAATCAACAAATTCATTTTTATTAAATTTTAGACACATTGATACAACTTTATTATTAGGAGAACACATTCTTATTGTGAAGTTGTAATTATTCAGAACAGACGGTCTGTGATATTTTAAATTTAATTTTATTTAATTTATATTTAAAATTTCACAGACCTATGTTCTGAATAATTACAACTTTACAATAAGAATGTGTTCTCCTAGTTATAGACTTTTTTATGCTTACCCATAGACTTTTATGTTGTGTTTATTATATATCCCTATAAATAGTAGACAAATTTAATCAAAAGTAACAAATGGAAAAGTATAATATACCCATGCATAATTATTCCGATTTATATGTAATAATATATGTACTTACGCATAGGATGTACATAGTTATTTAAAAAAATCTAAATACATGCGCTTGCAAAATTGTTTCAAAATTTAATCGTGAATGTGATGCGTTCAGATTAATACAAATATAAATTAGAATAATTAATTATACTACTTAATTAGGTACACTTATATAACTAGATAAACTTCGTCGAAGTAAAATTATATTAATTTATCTTTTTATTTGTACCTTTGTAGCAATTGATTATCTATTTAAAAACTATACACTCGATCAAAGAAAATTATTGTTTAAACAGTATTAAACCATTTTTATTGATAGATCAACAATTTCAAAAGGTGAATATTTGCAAAAATAATTTTTAATACGAATTAATTGTATATCGTTCTAACTAATGCATTTAATTTGTATTAAAAATATCATATTAAAACTATTAGTAAAAATAATTTGCTTATTTATAATATTTAATTTGATATTAACATTGTTTCTTATTTGAACAATTTCAAATTTATCTAACTGTAAACCATAAAACTCTATAATATTTATATGTATAGTTTCTAAACCCTTGTTAATGTCAAAATAATGGTTTGTTTCCAAAAGTTTATTGGAGAATTCAGAATAGTTGTTGCTATTAAGACATCTCATTAGTACAAACAAAGTGTTTATTATCATTATTAATATTGCAATTATTGAAGAAATAATTATTGTTACCTACTAGATTACCTGCCTGGACAATCAATCGGTGATAAATGTTGGAACAGGTGGAAGAATTTGTGTATTTGGGTAAGGTTTTCTTAGATACGAAAAGATGATTTAAGTGAACATTTTAATTTTGTTTTGTAATTTTGCCCGAAATGTTTTCAATATACACAAGGTATAAAATAATATACGTTCCAAAGGTATTTTTTGCTGTAATGGTGTGATGATTTAAAATTGATTTTGGTTTGAAACATCGGCGAACTATTTTGCTTTGAGATCAATCACCGTTCTAAAAAGACGGCCAGGAGACAGCATTGAAACGGTAACATGGAGATTGCCCGTGGCGGGCGACCACTACTTCACCAAGGTACGTACAAGAAGTATAAGGAGTGGCTTTGGTATTTATGTATCTTTTTTAATTTATTTTACTATCTCTACAATTACGTCCATTGCTCATCAGAAATATTGACCGAGAGGTGATTGTCTGACTAGAAAATATTGCAAGTCAGAATTACACCTCTTCAATGTTAAAAGAATTCTTCTTTAAATATGAATTAAATATATTAATTAGAAAGATATACATATAAAATCAATTTTATCGAAAAATATTGTTGTCGCGCTACCGGGATTCGAACCTGGATGTTATATACAGAAAAATAAAATTTTACATTACAGAATTATACATTTTCATCCATAACTCAAAAACACATCGTCGTTTTGGGGGGTTTTGAAATTATGCGCTACATACGATCCACGAGTCTCAATTCTGGGACGCTCTCACAGCCGACTTCAGAGCCACTTCTGGAATTGGCAATATATCCATGCACCGTTGAGGTACTCTTTCAGATCTGCATCCTAGACTTACTGATACTGAAGCATTTTGTGGCCGAAAAATTAGAAGTAGGTATCTCTTTTGTTTCCTACCATAGAGAGAACTTGGATTTGTTGCAGGATTGAGGTATTCATGTATTTTGCTGTCCGTCTACCAGTACAGAGAGTGTTGTATACATAGTTGTATTTTGTACAGAGAGTAGAATGATACAATCGGTACATACCGACCCTTACCGAGATAAGATATCATAATCTCATTCGTGGACACGTACCATTAGGGCTACATACGATTATCCAGCTAAATAAATTTTAATTTCAGTATTAAATACAGAAAGAATATATCTTCAATATTTCTAAAAAAAAAATAAGATTCTCATTAGTGACATCTATGCTGTTTCAGAGAAATGAATATAAATTTTAGACCATAGATGGCGACAGCGAAGTTGTAGTTAAATACTCGAAGTATTTCTAAATGGTAACCAAATCCAAATTTCAAATACTCTCATATAACATCCCTTTTACATCAACTACATTTGCTCCGATTTCCTGAAAGAGTTGAATTTAAATCGTGCTGGTTGATGTACAAGCGACACATAACATGGCGCCTCTGTATCTTCAAGAATTTTGTATCCCAAACAATTTGAATGGTAGACGTCAAACTTTCAGGTCAGCTTCTACTACAGTACAGCCGCAGGAAGAGTCGTAGAACCGACCAACCGTTGCCAGAAGTTTAAATTTAGTGAACGGGCATTTGCGGTGGCAGGTCCAAAAGCGTGGAACTCTTTTCCCTCTGTCATAAGAAACAGTGCATCACAGACTTTATTTAAGAAGAAACTAAAAACACACCTTTTCAAATAATCATATCAATAAGTGAAAATAAACATTTTTTAATTTTTAAAACAAAGATAATTGTAGAACTATAAACAGTTGATGTGTAAAGCGCCCTTGAGGTGAAAGTTTTTACGAAAATGGCGCTATACAAATTATCCAAACTATTATTAATTAACTTCCAAAAATTTGCATATGGAGATCGATTATGGGTGGAATGGTGAACGTTATATTGTGTAAGTGATCACTTAAGCTAGCCGAAGATAGGTCATAAGCCCTATAATTACCCATACTTCAATATTTTCCCATATACCTCTATGAGATATCTATAATTTGTTTAATGACAATGCCTTTGGAGGTAAAAATCCAGTTATTATGTGTTCTTGGCCATACTCTAATATTATTAATTAAATATTAGATAATTTAGAACTGAGTTCATCTCTGTTGGTAGGTATTTGTGGGTAGGAGCCATTCTAGCTTCGCTATTGGCTGAAGAAAACTTGATTGCCGAGGCAATTGGCATCATTTCATTCAAAGTGATCAATCAGGGTTGTCAAAAATTAATAGTTAGAAGCAAAAGGTTACAAGAATAATTAAATCAAGATTCATAATTAACAATGCCAGTCTATGTAGGTACTTCAGGTAGCCCTTGACTTCAGGTACCTGACTAAATATTTTAGATCATTCTCAATTGCAAAGGAACATAATACACATAATTTTTTATATCATTGAAGGGTTTAGATATAGCGTTAGTTTTATTTTTCTTTTCAATAATTGTAAAGGCCCGCATCCACGAGAAGATAATCTAAGAGATTTTTTGCATGTATTATAGATAATGATGTGACTGACACTGCATATAGCATATTATTCATATTTAAGTAAGTATCCATTGTTTTGGCCCGTATCCACTGAAGAGATTTTCGACTCGAGACAATCTCCACGAAATTCTTTGGAAACAACTTTTAGACTTTCACAGTACCCGTGATTACACCGCATTTCAGACATATCTTGAGCTTTATTGTACGTCAAACGTTAAATGTCATTGACCATTTATGTTCCGTTCATTGTGGAGTGATTTTGAATCTTCGTAGCAGCAGTTAAAACGGAATAAACATTTACAATTTAATGCATCTGCTTGTCAAACTTTTCAGAATAAATAATTGTATGTGTTTATGGTTTTAGGTTTTAGACATAGTCCCGTTGTCAAAACTGCCGTCGCGTACTCGGGCTTGAATTTTTTACTCTTTCTAAAAAACACACGCGTTTACTATAATGGGACTACCCACCGCAGCCCATAGATACCACACTGGGTATGAATTGTGCATTGACAATGAAATATATACAAACTGTACAGTACCGAATAAACTATAATGCTTAATAATACATGAAAGTGTAGTATTGGCGTAAAAGATTAAAATTAAAATATTACAAGGTTTGATAAGGGTTGTATATAATATAAAATATTATTGTTTTATAAATATTATTTATTAAAAATTTCTCAGAATAAAATAAAATGTTTTTTTAATATAAATTAAATGTATCAATTAGAAAGATATAAGAGATATATAAGAGAAGATATTCTTATTGTGAAGTTGTAATTATTCAGAACAACACATCCAGGTTCGAATCCCGGTAGCGCAACAACAATATTTTTCGATAAAAGTGATTTAATATGTATATATTCCAAATAACACATTTAATTAGTATTTGAAAAAATATTATGTTGCCACCGAGATTCGATCCAGGAACTTTTCCTACCCGGCGAAATGCATTGACCATTACACCATGTCAACATGGTAAGTTAACGTCAAATTTTCGAACTAATATACTGCACTTTCAAACTGATACATGTGTTATTCCATTTTTAAAAGCAATCCACTTCATATTACGAAGAATCTCAAATAAAAAGGTCATAATGGAATCCTTTGATTGGTGATTATACATAGTTGCATAATATGTTAACAACATGAATGATAAACAAGAAACAAGCTCAAATTCTCGGTAATAATGAAAGGTGGTAAACAACACGGTGATTTAATGATACTAACTGTATTACCCGTTGGATATAATCACTTTTTAATATAATGCCCATTTGTCAGGAGCCTTGAAATTAATTTGTTTACGTACACTCTTGAAATGCGAATAAGTATGAAAGGAACAGGATACTTGGCAATTCCTTGTAGGCTCACAGGGCCGCAGCAGAACACTAGTTTCGCTGTGATGGCATCGAGGCGTTGATTTAAACTTTGGAGAGGGATAAATCCAAGGCATTTTTTATTTATTTTAATATTAGAAAATATAATACATTTTATAATAATCACTAGGATATATATATATATATATATTTCTTTTAACATTTAATAATACTCTTGTATAAAACACCTTTCGTTTACACAGTAGAAAATCACTGTTGAAAACCATATTTCCAATTTCATTTGTTGTGTCTTTTCTACAATAATATTTTTTAGTATCGGCATCTTCATTGATTACAAATATATTTTCAACGCTTAATTTAAATAAATATTAGTAGATATATATTTCTTTTCAATATCTTCAATAATTCATCTATACATAGAGGTGTCTGAGAGCGAAATATTTGTCCGATTATTATAGTTTTAATTTTTTCCGTACGATTATTGGTTATTTTCGAGAGATGCATGTATGTATAACATAGGTATAGCTTACGTTCGCAGGCCATTCTTTTCATAAATATAAACATTAAAAATTTATACGTTCCATGAAAATAAAAAAGTTAAAAATTTAGTTAGGTACTATCATCAGTGGCGTAACTATGCCAGTGCAGCTAATACTATTAATAACGATAATGGAATTATAAAATTTAAAAAAATGTTTTTCTAATAATTTTTTATAATTTTTCTGGTAATCCACAGCTAGAAATATAATGCACAGCAAGTGTATATAAATGTCTAAGAACACGTATCTTTTTTTAATGAAAGCATACATATTGTATGAGAGAAGAGGCTAATTTTGATCTTATCATTTAATGAATAAGCCACACAGTACTAATGTTCGCATCTATATCTTATATAGAATATTTATTTCTGTAATAATATGTTTATTCCAGCGTTATCGGGTTATTTGTCCAAGACACGATTCGCCATATAAATAATTCATACAAGTTACAAAAAATAATATTTATGTTAAAAGAAGTAAAGACAAAAGAAAAGAGGATTATTATGCACTGAAGCCCAAATTGGTGTGCGGAAAATTGCTCGCCAAGAAAGTTACTCGCCACACAATTGCTTGCCAGGAAAGTTGCTCGCCAATTGCATGACAGGATTTTTTAATTCTTTTTTACATGAATATGGATTAAGAAACACGTTTATTGAAAAACACGTAAAGTTAGGTTTGGTTATTTAAATAAATTTACAATTCTATTTTTAGGATAAATTAGGTTAGGTTGCGTTAGGTTTGGTTATTTAAAAAAAAAATAAAAAAAATATTTGCATCTGTTGGCGAGCAACTTTCCTGGCGAACAATTGTGTGGCGAGCAACTTTCCTGGCGAGCAATTGTGGGCGAGCAATTGTTGGCGAGCAATTTTCTGGTAATCGCCCAATTTACTGGATCATCGATTGCTAAAATCAAATAGTTAAACTGAACGCGCACATTGTGAAATCTTCCAGATTTGTAATTAATTTAATCAATTAAAAATATAATGACTTCTTCAATATTAGCAAAATTACGATGTGGCCACATATTATAATAAATAATAAGACAAAATACTTTGTTTAAATCACTATTTTTTGATTATTCAACATGTTTCGATACCGATGGTATCATCTTCTTCGAGAAACGATGTATACTAAAATTAAAAATACAAGCAATAGGTATCGAAACACGTTGGATCATCAGTGAATTTTATTTTTTATTTTTTTTAAATATAATGAATTACTGAGTCCAGCTCTAGAAATTGATTGTCGTTTTTAACTACTCGTATATCTAGACATAATATTATGTTTCATGTCAAAGCAAAAGAACAAACATCATTTACCCAGTAATAATTGTTGTTGATTGCGATAATATATACATATGACAAATGTTTGCGTACATATGACACGTGTTTAGAGAAAATACCCGTTTTAATGGGTTATTTTACTAACCCTAAAATTGTTTTATGTTAGGGGGAAAAAAAGTAGATAATACTAAAATATTTCACACCATGTTTTTACATTGGTTAATATTTGCAGGGTTGGATGCAACGTTCTCTATATTTTTACAAACATAATTAAAATGAAATTATTTGGAAGAGGATAAATGATATGTGACGTAAGTATTAAGAAATGATAGCTGGAGGGGAGTGTGGGGGGGGGGGAACCCACCCACCTTTTCCGGGACCGGTTTAGAAGCTAGGGCTTCCTTATCGGTCTCACTCATCGAAGCTAATAAAAAATAGGCGACTTTAATTCAAATATGAATTAAATATATTAATTAGAAAGATATACATATAAAATCAATTTAATCCAAAAATATTATTGTTGCGCCACCGGGATTCGAACCTGGATCTCTTTCCTAACCGGGGAAGGTGCTTTATCCAACTATGTTCTTTGATTTTATATGTATATCTTTCTAATTAATATATTTAATTCATATTTAAAATATCACAGACCTATGTTCTGAATAATTACAACTTCACAATAAGAATGTGTTCTCCTAAATAAAGACTTTAATTCAATTATATTTTTAAGAATGTGGTTATTAGCAATTTAAATTTAAAATTTAGACCCCCCCTAAGTGCTGTATTTATTCATAAAAAATCATATAACATAAATTCATAGAACATTGTTTTACATACAGATGGAAAATGAGTGGAAAATTAAGGTGCAGTAATTGAAGGCAGACACTTGTAATAACACGCAAATACTGGAAGCCCGTTAGAAGCCTCAACAATCGACGAGCTTGTATGAGAATATAACGTATAGATCTGCTTTCACCATTTTCTCTCAGATAAGATACTTGTGTAATGGATGCATCGTTAAAATCTGCGAGCAAAACGGCGAATCATCCGCCCATGTGTTTTGCCCATCCAGTACCTGTATATGTACCTTTAGCGCAGTGGCGTGTAGTAGTATAGATTTAGGTTACGCACCAATGACATTATACAATCATATGTAATACAATATATGTAATTTCGTTTAACCAACGTCTATAGACAAAATGAATCCGTCGTTTATACGACCCTACACTTTTTTTGGGCCACCTGTATATAATCAACGTAAGTGACTGAGGTAGGAGATGCGAGGCGGAGTTGTAGCAAAAATCTTACTTCAAGGTTAGAGAGGAGTGAATGTTTCCGTCTCGCATTTTCGTTAGACATTAGTTTTACTTCATTTTAATTAGTACATGCAAGAGACTACAATAATTGTTAAAACTAAAACTATTTGTTAAAAGAATCACTTGACGTGATATAACTTCCCTCCCTTTTTCATCGCCATACAAATATATCTAATAACTACGAGCAGCTGTAACAAATAAATAAATCGCAAATTATAATTATTTTTAATAATGAAATCGCATTACGTAGGTATAGGATGTTTTGAAAATCTGTAACCATAATGTTTTGTTTAACATTATTTTTTTATTTACATAAATCGATATACAACTTCACGGGGATGTGTAAAATGCATAGTAATGTATCAAAAATATAATTGAAAACATCTAAACGAAATATTTTCATCTATTGCGTCGGACACTTCAGATGTTTTCTTATCTCGGTAAAGTAGAACATTTAAACGTATATATAAAAATATGTGAGCCCACAAAGAATTACATATGAATATAATAACAGAATTTTTTTTAGAGTTACTAACTTATTTCTTAGGACCGTATATATAGTTCTTTTTTTGAGACTGAGCGCGCATCGAAACATTTATTTGTATATATATAATCAAAAACCATTCAGTTCATCATACAGATTAAAAAAAAAGATATATGCACATGCTAATATTCAGATATGTATGGTTAGGTTAGGTTAGGTCAGGTTAGATATAGCCTTTGATTTGTAGATGATTGGGCGCGACCAGCTACGACAGAATGGCAGAACTTATCCACAAGGTTGAAAAATAAACCTTGGTACTAGGTCTTAAAATAAATATTACATAAACAAGACAAATATAGAGATGCAAAAATTATCTTTTATTCTTTGCAATTCTTCCAAACTGTCGTATTTAACAATGCCTCGGGAAATACAATCTCATTTTTATTCTCTTCGTTTTCTTAATAGGTATCAGTTAAACGAGCTAGAGTCAATATTATGGTTGTAGATATTAAAATGTACAGCCGAAGTAAGCGTTTGTAAAATTAAAGGCAAAATTATCGACATTACAGCGTAACTGGACATTACAGCAGGACGGAGCTCTCCAAAGATGGATTTCTTATTATTTCTAGCTGTGTAAGAACACAGCTAGAAATACAATCAACTTTCTTCGTCGTGAGAACGTTAATTTCATCGTTTTCTTAATAGGTATCAGTTAAACGAGCTAGAGTCAATATTATGGTTGTAGATATTAAAATGTACAGCCGAAGTAAGCGTTTGTAAAATTAAAGGCAAAATTATCGTTCACCTTGCAACCTGTATATTGGTCGGTAAAACAGATATCATGACAGAGTTTTTGGTGTTTTCTATTAAAGGTTCAAAAAGTGGACAAAGTGCAATATTGACTTATTGCTTCTATTGCTGCCTAGTACTCAATTACTATAGCCAAGACTGCAAGTAGAAGTGTGTCAGCTTCTACAAGAAGAAGTTACATATTTGTAATATCCCTACTATGTGCGTATTCCTCTGCGAGCTTACTTTGTCATGTTTTCTATGGGTTCACTCTTTAAATTAATGACACGTATCCGCGGAAGGAATTTTCAACTCGAGACAATCTCTGAGATAAGGATTTTGATCCAATGAGATTCTTCGTAGACAACTTTCGGCTTTAGTGTTCCTCGTGTACACGACATGTCTCAGATATTCACCCATCTTGCGTTTCACTTCACGCTCGTCGTACGTTAAACGTGAAATATCATTGTCGTTCGTTAGTTGGGTGATTTTGAATCTCCCCGCAGCAGTTAAAATGAAATATTTTTTTGTAATTTAACGCCTTATATGTATTAATGTTTAATGACAGAATAGATGGTTGTAGGTAACGTTTGCGTGCACGTGACTTACTCTCAGATGTCTCGTCGTGTACACTGATTTAATTAATTTTTTTCTCTTTCTACCGATCAAGCTGATCTCGGATAGCGATGGTAAACCATTTTTCAAACCGTTATTGTAACTGTGATTATGTTTGATTGTAACGATGTTTGGTAACTGAAATTTAACTGTTGTGCCAGTGATTTCTTATTACAATCACAGTCACAATAATGGTTTAACTGTCACTAATCTCTTTATTATCTCCAGATTGAAATTTATTTCTTAACACTTGCACACGGGTATTGAGATGTATCTTAACTATATTCCTAAGATTATTTCTTCGTGAAACACCGTGTACTTGCATTATAATATGGAATGTGTTGTGGCCGCGTAATGCGCATAAAATTACTGGAATTGTTTACGAAATTAAGCCGAACAACCTTCCTTTGTACAATTTTCACATCCGTATCACAGAAATGCATTTCATAGTTTTTTTTTAGACAAGTTTGCTAACGCTCCAGTGATTCGGTTTGCCGATTGGACCTAACAGTTTGCCGTCGGTTGGAACCCTCTGTGTCATGATGGATACTTCGGTTATTACGCCAAGACTAGTTTCAATTGGATATACACCACATTTTAAACCACACAAAACGCGTCTGATTATCTACATCAATGTGTAGGTATAAAAAATCTTCTATCCTATTATTTGTGCGTTGTGGAAGAAGATAAGGAAAACTTGACCACACTAGTATAAGAAGTGGTGGGCCGCCAATATGTTGGTAAAGATCTCGCTTAATCTCGGAACTATTGGCGGTGTTCCAGGGAAAGGGCGGATTTTTTTATTACTCTTCAATAATTATACGCCATAATTATTAAATCAATCAAAGCTGAGCTAATTGAGCAAACAGAAGAAGATAGAACATAGAAAATGATGGTACAAAGTTATAAATATTAGGAACTGTCCTTCTGAAAATTGCGCACACGTGTGAAGCATGAATGATAATCGTTCACAAAAATGTTGCGTTGAACATCAATATATAAAATATATCAAACATATTGCGTTTTTAAACATTGTTAGACTATAGAAAAAAAAACGAACATATCTCTTTTATTATGCACCCGAAATAAATGTATTTTACGAAAAAATTCAAATGGTAACAAAGATTTATGTTTCATAACACATTTAAACCATTGCAGATAGGTACTGATTTGATCTGAGAATATTGTTTATTCTTAATCTAACAAGGCACCCCCGTGAGCCCCTCTGAGCCTTCTCCAGCCTCCGGTAGGGGCCTGGGTTATCAAATTACTAATGAAGATGTATTAAGATAAGACGCATAAATAAGTCAAGAAAACTAATAACATCTATCAAGGAAAGCTTCATACTCCGGTCACACTCCCCGCAGTAAAAAATATGATATTTTACAAGTCATCATGCAGGAGAAGATAGAAGGCAGCAGAGCAGTGTAAGTTAACGTACTGCAAAATGGTCGTCAACCTTTGATAGAAGGCGGCACATGAAGTATATTTAAAAAAATTGTGTGTGCGCTTAATTTTTTTGTGCGGGCTATGGACGCCGAATCGCGTGCGCGCGCATATCCTAACACCTTAGAGGGAACATTGGTCTACATATATCTTTCCTAACCCGTTCATGTTAAGTTTTTGGAGTTCTCTTTTGTTGAGAGTAATTTCGTTAGATATGACAGCTGGATTTCATTTAAATGAATTGAGTAAAAAAAAGCAATTCATCTGTGAGACATTTATCTTCAATTCTGCTCTGAAGGTACCTGGATTCTGTTCTGAAGTGGATCATTTAAGAAGATCATAATATCACGTGTGAAACGTAGTTGCATAAATACTATCCATTTATACAAAAGTCTTTCTCCTACCTCTTTAGTTGCCTGAACAGTTATTCGAGAGTAGCCGTAAATATTAGTGATGGTAAAATCGTTATTTTAACTGTTATTGTGACTGTGATTGTGTTCGATTGTAACTGATTAAAGTAATACTTCGAGCACTAGAAAGTAAGCCTCCGACAATCGTCGTTAAATCTCAGTTACCGATCATCGACACAATCACAGTCACGTAACGGTTTACCATCACTAGTAAATATCTTAGATGAGACATCTTTTCTTGATAGGGAATCTACGAGACGGTTTATTAAAATAACTGGAGGTAGTTATGTGTTGCAATTATGTTTATATAATATTTAAAAAAACTTTTCTTGTTAAGGGCATCTACATATAATTGCGCCATATATATATATGTATGGTGAAAGTGTCGATGGCACCAGAAATAGATGATGTCCGCGGAAGACTTGGCACGACCAGATAAACCAGTTACTGTAGGAAGGTCCTGTTAGAAGCTTTATAATCGACGAGCTATGAGAAGATGTATGAATGTGGATGAGGCGATAATTATGTACTACAGAAGAGTGTAGCGCTATATCCACTCTGCCGATCCCAGCGGAGAAACGGCGTGATGGTAAGTTAGTTACACAGTGGCATTATAAATTTATTATTTATTAATCGTTATTTAGTAAATACATCGTTTATCTTGTTTTAAGCGGAATTTCAAAATAATGCCATAAATAATACTTTTTTTAAAAGCTAATGTTTTTAATGATTTTATGCTAAGTTAAGCGTACCAAAATGAACGGCAATTCTCAATATTTGATTGTATATTATATTATAAACCAGAGACGTAACGTAGAGAGAGTAACAAACCAGAGACGGTTTCTAATTTTAACAACCTGTGCGAGCCCATGGTGGGACGCCACTGGCCATTATTAAAAATGTGACGTGTAAACGGCGAGAATTGTATTTATGTAAATAGTAAATACTTGCCAACGTAATCATACATCTATTACACAATACGTTGTTACTGGTCCGAATGGCGAAAGTAAATTTAATTTTGTTAAGCAACATTAATAAAATAACGAATGCGTATGATACGCGAGACCACCGTTTGGGCAAACAATATTCATTAAATTAATAATCACGTCCTAAGGTTGCGTGCCCACGGCGCGCGAAATGGTCAAGATTAGCACACACTCGTCGCTAAAGAACATTGCATTTTATAAGGAGAGTTGAATCAACCAACCGATCATGTATCGTATCGATCTTTACATCTCTACTCTGTGAGTGTCATCGACATATAGAAATTTCAGTAATGCGAGATATAGATTTCGATTGAGCTTTTCTTAAAAAATCATTGCTAAATATATCCGCTAAGATCCGCCATCTTGTTACAAAACATGAAAACTTAGGGAAAAATGTAAAATACACACTTTAACACAGGTCAAAATTGTGGTCAGTACCGGAAGAAATTGTTATACAGTTATTTTACAAAATTATGCATTTAATAAGTATCTTCATGCAGCGGCGTAACTGAGATATTTGGACCCAAATGCAAAATGTATATTAAGTCTCGTCTTTGACCATAAATATTAGTGGAGCACTTCTGTATACAGAGATAATATTTTCACATGTTTTCGTAATACTAGAATATCAGGCCTATTCTCAAAATTGCAATATTGAAATGAAGGTGATTGTTACACCAACCCTCAAAAATAGTGTTATATTTGAATGAGAGAGTGAGGGAGTGAGGGAGATAAACGTACCATAATCTGTTAAAACTATTTGAGGGTTGGTGTAACAATCACCTTCATTTCAATATTGCAATTTTGAGAATAGGCCTGTATATTTCATAAATTTTATAATTCCATTTATACATTTTTTGTCTATATTAACTCTGAGAAATGTATCCATTCCAAATAGGGAACCTTTTGAGTCACTATCAGTAGCCAGTGTCCAAAAATGAAACAAGATGAGATAAATTGCATTACATTATATTAAGATCTGGAGATAAACTCAGAGATCAGCTTGAGATTGGTAGAAAGAGACTAAAACTTAAAGGTTTTAACTGCTGCTGGAGAGATTGAAATTCACCCAACGGACAAACAGAACATAATCGATCAATGGGCTGACATTTGACGTACGACAAGCATACGATGGCTAATCTCTGGTGTGTACACTTCGAATGCCGAGATGTCTTCAAAGAATCTCATGGGAGCAAAATTCGTCTTTCGAATCAAACATCTCATCCGCGTACGCGGGCCGTAACGTGGGCCACAATGCATCGCGTTCGCTGTAGTTACGCCACTGCTCGCATGCAATGTTATGACGGAACATTGGTGTCCTTTTAAAGGTATCGGACGTACGGCGAAGGGCAAGACGAACAGCGCGAATGTTAATAACGTGTGCACGTACAATGTACGAAAGTGAGAGCGAACTCCTAATTTGCTCGGCTGAGCATGGCAATCCCGGGCAGGTGTGGCCAGCAGTCAGCAGACTGCAAGCCGTCGCCACTTTCACTCTTGCGTTCACTGCTCCGACCAACCAAATACACTCTACACAGCTACAATAATTCAGAGAATTAATTTATCGAAAGATTTTAAGGGTACAAGTCTATGTGGAGCAACGCACAGCTAGGCCTTGGGCCCAGTTTTTTTTTTACAATAGTATTATGAAAATTTCCTACATAGGCTACACCTGATTTAGGGAAACCGCCTCATAATTTAAAATATGGTAAGAATATTGTAATATCGATTAAAAAAATTGACAACAAAAAATAAAATAAATAACAATACTAATAACACACAGGTGAATATTATATTAAAGGCCGATGTTATTTTTGAATAACTAGAAAACGAAACATAATTTTTTAATTTTGTTTTTATTTATCGATTATTTGGTTTATTACAATTACGTTTAAAATATGACATTGGTCAAGTAGTCGCCTCTGGCAGAGGAACAAATGGATGCTCTTTTAACCATATTTTTTATAGTATTCTCGTACTCTTCGCGTGTTATTTCAGCAATTTCATTTCGAATATTGTCCTGTAGCATCGGAATTATTGTTGGCTTGTTGACCTAGACCTCTCTTTTCAAGTAATCTTACAGAAAATAGTCGGGAGCCGTCAAATCAGGTGATCGAGGAGGCCAGTCGATATCACCACTTTTTGACATTATGCGACCGGGATAAATTTCTGTGTATGAGGTGGTACCGTCCTGTTAAAACCACATGTATTGCAGGCCCAATAGACCCAATTCGCCATTGTCATTATTATTTAGATAAAATGTTTTAACAACTTCAACACATTGTTGATATGTTAGATGCTCCATAATAAATTGTAATTAACTATTATCAATAACTACTAAATACAAATAAACAAATATTTGTGAAACCAAAATGGCGACCCAACAAAATCGGCCTGGAATATAATATTCAACCTGTTGTAGCCCAAACAAAAGTATTATTCCCTTTCAAATCCCTCCGGTTTGTCAGGTATTCAACAAACTTTCTTTTTGAAAAGCGCTTTGTGTCCACAGATACCTTTGTAGGCAAATTTAAAAGGAAACTGATGCATTACACCAGAGTGATGTGTCAATGAAGGATATTTGACGTTTTTGCTCTTAGAGCCGCTTGTGTGATCAGTAGTAACTTTTTATTATAGTAAAAAAAAATGTTTAAAAACGGGTTGTTTGATCGTTAGTAAAAAAATATTTACTTCTCGAAAGTACACGCGTAGTAAACTCATTTTACACAGCGATATTCGATAGTAAAACGAGAATTGATAAGTTAAATGTGGCGGACTCTTGACAGCTGTTCCAAAAGTCATCTGACACATTGATACTTTGAAAGTGGCAGTATACGACAGTGAATCATTCAATATCCTGCTATTTTAGTGATGAGAGTTCTTCCGATGATGATATCGTTGTTTAATATACAGTATTACACATAATACGAAAAAATCTATAAAATAATGCATATTTCATGATTATTTATCACACCTATAGACATCTCCATCTATGCTTTGAAAATAGTACATTGTAAAAATGTAAAACTAGAAGATTGTTTCTGGGTTTTACAACGTTGTATCTTTGAGGCCCGTGTCCACGATATCTGAGAGTCAGTAAGTGTAGCAGTAGTACTGGATGTGTCATTCCAATCCGCGCACAAATCGTACGGGCTGATGATTTATAAATCGCTGATGATCGTGCTGAATTCTGAACGGTCCTATGTGCGCACTCAAGTCGAATCTCCGAGAAATATCTCATCCGTGAGTGGACACGGGCTATTCAACTATAAAAGTTTTGTTATTGTGCATTGAAAATATATTTTCATTTTTTAATTCTGTGTTAAATATTGGCCTTTCGCAGATCTCTTAATTGATGTTAAATGACATATGACTGTCGCGTCTTAGGACTGGTAAAAGGCTAGTATTTAATAAATATTAAGTCTTTGTGTATTATTTACTTTCATTATATGCACATGCACCTTTTTATATAATATACTCAGTAAGGCATATATGTGGCAAATTCATTTATGATTGTGATAAATAAAACAGTAGAAGTGACTGCATAACTGATTGTGGCTTTAGTCGTGTCGTTGGGTTGGATGAATGAGGAGAGGATGCGCCCCTGACGTAAAATTTAATGATTTTTTTCATTGAACATGTATTTGGGTGGATATGTACGAATGTACCTTAAATACGTATACGTATTGTGATGTTTGAATTTGCACGCCGAGGTCTGAGTAGCCTACTTTGCCGATTTATGATGATTGGGCGTCTAAATGGACGAATCAGGGACGAGAATCCGACTCTGGCGGGCAGCTGAGCAAAACGTCACTTTATATGCACACAGGAATATGGCGGCGGGAGGTGGAGGAGATTAAGAGTAAAATCACCGCGGTGGACTCAGAGATGTATGGTCCTAGTCCACCCGTGGACTGAGGAGAGACCCCGCTGCAACGAGCGAGGAGGCGGCATGCGAGCGATGACCGATGGATGGGCGTTATGGACAAGATTGAGAGGAGATGGTGTCCGGTCTATCTCCCGGAACAAGAGATGAATCCTGGCGCGGCCGTGTGGCGGCCCGAGGTCTCGGCTGCATCGGCACCCCACGGCCGCGTTGGCAATAGATAAAATAGAGGAAAGTTGACCTGAAGAAAGAAGATCTAAAGAACATTTTTCATGCATTCAATGTCGGGATTAATTGTGTTTTGTAAATAAATGTGTAAAGTGAAAATCAGAATCAATGATCATCCCATCCGAGGCAGCAGGCGACACCAGAGCACACACGCACACACTTGAGGACCCAGACTGAGCTAGATCGGTGGCGGCTCCTATGGCTTCCTATCCTCTAAGGCTCAAAGGCACCGTAACAATATATATACATATATATTAATTATGAATTTTTTACATTCACCGAATCTCCACTTCTGCGCCATCTGGTACACCCGTTGTTAGGACAGAAGAGTGTGGCGTTCTCTCCTAACTGCCCACATCACGGTGGCAAGTACGCAAGTAACCTTAAATTTGCCACCTACTTTGCTAACAATCTAGTTTATCCTCTCATCTCCCCGACATCGGCGAAATCTCTGCCAATTTCCGCCTCAGAAAGCATGCCGTAAGCAAATTATTCAGACCCACTTTTTTGGCACACAAATCACAACGGAAGATACCATAAACACATATTTATTCTCTTTGAACATCACGATCGTCTAGGCCGACAAATTGTATGGAATATTCATGACTACAGCACAGATAATATCGCACCTCCATAAACTCCTAGATAAACAAGGCCACGATTTAGATTGTCTGTTTGATTCTAGTTTTTCTGCAACGTATTTATATATGTGTTAAATGTCTTTCGCATCTTATGGTTTATCACGTCACTTAGTTGTCACACTTTCCAATGCCGTACACCCAGTGGCGTAAATAATTACATAAGACCCAATACAATATAATAATTACGAGGTGTGACAATTTAATTCCTGGAACCACAGCGTACTCCCTTTGTGTCGCCCATGATGCAATCGTATCAAAATAACGAAAGTGTTTAAATTTTAACACGTTTGAACTAATACGTGTGTAAATTTTGGGTTGATAGAGTCAATTGTTAGTCAGCTATTGGGAAGGTAACACATATCTGCGTGTGCACTTTCGCGTAGAAATGAGCTATCGAAATTTAGTGTTACACTTTCGAGCCATAAAATTATCACCCAATAAGATCACCTGTGATGTCTGGCTATTTTCAGAATTAAAAAGAGATAGCAGAATTCCAACAGTTCAAGGAAATATGTTCCAGGTACACTTGCAGAAATGGGAACGCCATCTTAGGTCGAGGCATACATGCACAAGGGGAGTACACAAGTTGCATTAGCTACTAGTGTTCAGTTCCACATATATACTTATTTTCTAAAAGTGCATTACGAGAATTAAATTATCACATGTGTGAAGTGATATTCACGTTTTCATGTACAGAAACAATGGCCACTTATATACACTCATTACTGAAAAAATATCTTGCGCCTAATGCAACATATATACATCGATAATGCTTCTAAGTATTTTCATAAGTGAATTTTAAAAATACACCAACATTCCGTAGAGTCTCGATACCAAAAGTATTGTTGGGCCCCGACGCACCGCATTGGCTGTTTTGGCGTAGTTACGACACTGCGTACGCCGCACTCTGACGGCTTTTATATTAATCTCAATACATAATACATGTTTGTATTCGTTTTATTATCAGTCAACGTATGCGAAAATTAACATTTAATTAGCTCACGCTCTATCTATGCACCGTTCCTCGACGAAATGTTTCCCCGCGTGTCGATTTTTGATTTCTGTAAAAAAGTTCATGCATAATTTTACCAGTTTGAATCGTTCGCATTTTCAGAGATCTGAAGATGTCTTTTGTCGATGAATAACGAATTAGAGGCAAGAATTTTTCGAGAGAGATTTCAAATAATATTGACGGAAACCGTATTGTATTCTTTCTGTCACGTGGGTACCGGTAAATATAATATAAATATGAATTAAATATATTATAATTATAAAGATATACATATAAAATCAATTTTATCGAAAAATATTGTTGTTGCGCCACCGGGATTCGAACCTGGATCTCTTTCCTAACAGGGGAAGGTGCTTTATCCAACTAAGCTACAGCGACAATATTTTTAGCGACAATTTTCGACCCTATATGTTAACCTTTTTGATATTAATACATTTAATCGTTCCATCATTTGACAGAGCCATCTACCTTATTTTGTATATATACATATATATTATTATTGTATACATATTTAAAATATCACAGACCGTCTGTTCTGAATAATTACTACTTCACAATAAGAATGTGTTCTCCTAAAAAATATAATATATACTATTTAAACATTATCATCGTCCTACTAGCCCCGAAGAGTGAACCTTGGCCGTTTTTAATGAATTTCCTCCAAATATTGCATATCTAATACAGTACAAATTAAATTAATCAATTAGAAAGGCTTATTTTCTGTAATGTTTCAAATTGGCACATCTATTATTTCATTTTTAAAGCGATCCATTTTATATTACGGAGAATCTCAAATACTTTTGAGTAAAATCCGATAGGAGACACCAGAATTAAATTACGTAATCCATTTCATCAAATTTAGAAATATTACTACATTTTTGCTGTGAAGTTGCATTTTCAGAACATAGTTATGTGGAATTTTAGTACAAATTAAACGAATCAATTAGAAAGATATATCTTTACATATACAGAAAAACATACGATAGATAGATTTTTTCTGTGTGTCTTTCTAATTGATTAATTTAATATGTATTAAATACCATGGAACAGTGTTCTGAAAATGCAACTTTACAGCAAAATGTGTTCTCCGCCATCTTGAGATTTTCACAAAATCATTATTTTTATTTTTTGTCTAGATTTATCATTTATAATTTTAAGCGTTTAAACATATCACAAATTGAAGGTAATATAAAAAAATATTTGATTTAAAGACGCTGACGCGCTACTTTCATTCTTTTGCGTTTTTCTCGAAACTACAAATTGGTAGACAAAATATCTCAAGATCTACTCAACTGATTTTGATGAAATTTATACCACATATGTTTTATAATATTATCTAGGATATGGCATAAGATTTTTTTTTGATTGGGTGCCGCGTTCATTTTGTATTAATTTTTAAAATTCTTTTTTTTTTTTAAATCATTATTTTTCCTGTCATTTTTGCTGACAGAGAAAAAAATTCTATCATCGACAAGGATTTTTAAAAGAGGTTTCTACTAGACGACTTATATCTCCACCATTTTTAAATAGTTATTTAAAATTTGTATTTATGAATAATAAAAAATATTTTACGTATTTAATAGTCATGTCAAATTTTTTTTTATACCTATTTTTCCGAGCGCCAAGGTGGTCTATTTCATCTACACTGCTGGTAGAGGGATCGATCGAAGTTTTATAACTTTACACTATTGCCATAATATTACATTATTACTGTGTAAATATCTCTTTCTAACATGCATAACATCAATTTTATCGTTACAACAGCGGGATTCTCTTTTGCCATGTTATGACTCAAAATAAATTAACGATCTTTTTCCGTTTGATCTCTTTGCTACAATTCCACCGATATATAAATATGTATGACTCTATTGTTTTACACAATCTCCATTTGACCGATCTAAACCAAATTTTGCACAGTTACTCTTTAGGACCCTGAGCAAAACTGTATTCCTACACTTCACCAATACATAAATGTGTATTAAATTGAAAGCCATCCGTTACTCTTTACATACCCTTTCCCCGATATAGAAATGCATATTGAATGCCAGCCAAATTAAAATACAGTCACCCCACTCACCCTCTGAGCATCTCCCTCCCTCTGCCTGGACTAAATTATATGCGTCGAGTTCGTTTTCTTTAAATATTATTAACGGTTCACTATCTTAATACATTTTAAAACGTACAGTTTACATATCTGTCATTGGTTTAATAATCACACCATAATGTTACGATGTCAATCGGATTGCGGAACTAACTAGTGAGGGTATCTGTATTACAAGGGCGCGCGCTCCACACAATCAAAAAATCTAAAGGACATATTTATTAGTTTTATTTTGTATTATGAATGTAAGTACCTACGTTTAAAAAAGTGAAGTAGAAACATAGACAATGAGAGCAAGAGAGACAAGTAAACTGAACGCCTTTGAAATGTGATGCTGGAGGCGAATGCTAGATGGCTAGAATGCCCCAATTGGAATGGTGGAAAGTCTGGAAAAAAGATCTGCAATTCGAAGAAAATACCAGAATAAAAACGCTACTAGCTAACGTAACTGCTGGTTTAATAATGTAATATAATAACATGAAATAATTCAAAATTCGCACGTTAACATGTGAACTAGACCCATCTACTAAAATAAACAAACAAATCAATTATTAAACAAATAATAGATATATCATAAAGACGAAGCTATTTTTTATTATATTTAATTGAAGTATGGGTAATTACAGGGCTTACGACCTGTCTTCGGCTGGCTTAAGTGATCACTTTATATAAATACAATATAATCCAGTTATTGTGTGTTCTTGTACATATTAAAATATTGCTAATAAATCTGTATTTCTTTCGAGGTGAAGCTCCTCCGGCTCAGTTGAATACAACCTCCAGTGGCAATACAGCCCATCGTACTTCTGCAACATCATTTTTACTACGCCACTGCATTGTTACGTTTTATTTTCTTGTGAAAAATATGATGCTGTAATTTAAAAAAATAATTATATTTTTATATACACAACGCACCTACCTAATAAAACTGTACGATTGCGCGATTTACATTGTTTTAATTATCGTCGTAAGTTTTTTAATTTTCTGTCAAGAATGCAATTTCTCTTATTTTATTAGGACAATACTTTACAGTTTATTACAGTTATTACAGTTTAGCCAGCGATAAAATAAAAATATAACTATTTGCAAATTGTCGTACCACTGCACATAGCGTATATTTCGACTACTAAAGAGTTACAAAAATTGTTAGCAGTATATCTTGGACAATATTTTAATTTTACTATCCGCTATTATTATTGGTATATTATTTTGATAACTTTACGCATCCATCCGAAGCCCCCTTGTAATTATCATCAGCCTGTCTCTTCACAGCTGGATACAGGCTGTGGAGATCTATCACTTCCTCTGTCATCATTACCGCCAACGATCCTGAACGCACCTTGCTTATACCGGTGCATAAATTAGGGCTCCTAACAGACGTAGAAACGCAATCAGTGCAGTCGCAATCGTCTGGAAGGCTGGCTCTCGCTCCAAACTCTTCTCGCCGCCGTCTTCGAGATCGAGTATCCAGGAAACGCCTCTTTATAAAATCAAGTAATTAATTTAAATAGTTTTAGTTTCTTGATCTCATCTGGCCACCACTACTCGCACATAGGCAGATCCTTATGATTTACAAATAACACACACACACACACAAACATTAATCTACAAAACACTATAACCGCATCTCCACTTTTCTCAGAGTCTTCGCCAATCGTCTCTGTCTTTAAAATTGAGTATTACATTTATCACAACTATATCACTTGCCGATGAAGCAGTACTAATGGCGAATAATGAACAAGAACTACAGAGTCTAGTTAGTAGAATACACGATGTATTAAAGGAAAGCGACCTCATGATGAATGTTAACAAGTCAAAAGTGATGGTATTCGAAGAGGAGGAAAGCAAGACTTGTAGGTAATGATTGTTTGGAACAAATAGATGAGTTTGTGTATTTGGGAAGTATGTTTGATAGAAACGGAAAGGTTGAGAATGATATCGAAAGGAGGGTGACTGCAGGGAATAAAGTGAACGGCGCTTTGAATGGAATTATATCTAACGGGAATTTGTCAACCGAGGCAAGACTAGCGGTGCACAATGGAGTCCTGGTACCGACACTGATGTATGGAAGTGAGGCCTGAAGCTGGCAGAGAAAGAACGCAAGTAGCTGAATGCAGTGGAAATGAGATCACTTCGGCGTATATATGTGGCAAATCTATTTATGACAGAGTAAAGAATGAAGAAATAAGGAAAGAATGTAAAGCTGATGTTAGTATAGTGAGTAAGATTAAGAAAGGATCACTTAGGTGGTTTGGTCATATACGGAACGGATGAATGAGGAGAGAACGATAAGAAATATATATGACGCAAGTGTTGATGGCACCAGAGATAGAGGACGTCCGCGGAAGATTTGGAACGACCAAGTAAACCAGATAATGGAGGATGGTTCTGTTAGAAGCCTCAACAATCGGCGATGAGAAGATGTATGAATGTGGATGAGGCGAGAATTGTGTGTCAGGACAGAGGAATGTGCCTAACAATTATAGTTTCGAACGGTTCTAATCAACAGGTACAAATAAACATCTTTCAAGACTATTCTAGCGATGAAAACATTTCTCAGTTATACGTAGTACAAAAATTGGTTTATTAAAAAAATACGAGATTTACATAATTTCATTGATGGCATTTTACAAAGCATAGAAGAAGATGCCTTTTTGCGTTGTGTTTCATATTGCGAGATATGATATACTGACTATTGTTCTTCGATAGCAATGATGTCCTCTGCAAATTAGATGCGAGTCATTTCAAATCTATTGTTTTGCAGTTTTCTGCCGAAGCGGGTGTTGCTTCGGAAGTTTTTTGTCAAGTTAAGAGAGTTGAATTTTAAAATTTTGTATACGTGAAATAGATTTTCGTAGAGTGAGGATTTTAGGTTTTTAAAATGATGTTATTTTTCTATCAAAAAATACCTAAAATTCACCCAAAAAAATAAATATATTCGTCTATACGAGACTCTTACAATGGCCCGTGTTCACGTATGAGATTTCTCTCCGAGATTCAACTCGAGTGTAGCATAAACAACCGTACAGAGTTCACATGTACATTTAGTATAATTCTTATTAATTTAGTTCAGTTGTTATTTGAGTATAACAGAATGTTTTCGTAATATGAGCAATTTGGTTTAGAAATAAATTAGATCGCGCTAAAGCGATAGCAACAAACTTCCCAAGTAGCGGGATGCGAAGTAGTTTAATAAGGAAATAAATTCAATGACGCAATAATGTTGCTATGCACCAAGTTATGAGAATCCGGAAAGGCGGTGACATCAAGCAACCAACTAAAATTATGTTGGTTCTCACTCTTTCCTTTCCAATCTTAATGTATTCAACGGGGACTTGGATAGTCCGCAATAGCGATAAACGTAAAATAGACGGCTTCGAAATGTATTGCTGGAGAATGATGTTATCTAGATAGATAGCCCGTAGATAGCACGACGCACGAATGGATAGATACGTTGCATCTGGCTGGAGAGATCTTGGATAGTCAGCTGTGTGGGCGACTCAGGATCGGGACTTGTGGAGATGCGTTACGAGCCGAGTCTCATGTGATTGAGGGCGCTGTATGACAATACTGACATGAAGGAGGAATGAAGAAAATATAGATATAATACATAATACATATTTTTATTTATTATCTTTGTTTTATTAACCACTTAATTGAGTTAAAAATCTATTTTTAATAAATAGATTCTGGTAAAGAGACAATAATATATGTTTTAGTTAGTTATGACATCCTGAAGAAGAAAATGGTATTTTTCGAAACCGGTAGATGTATTTAAACTCAATTAAGTGGTTAATAAAACAAAGATAATAAATAAAAATATGAATTTTAACCACAAAGTACAAATTAATTAATACATATTAATTATATATATATATTTTTATTTTTACATCAAATGTAGATTTATACAACGATAGAAATATAAATTACATGATTAATTGATATAGCGGTTACTTTATAGTGCAAAATGATTATGATTATACTTTGTACTACACACACGTTGGGTTATTTCGTCACTACTATAGTTTTGAGAAGTGTTGCTTCTTAACATAATGACGATGGTCACAGGTCCTAAAGAGTAACTGCGTAAGATTTTGTTTAGATAGGTTGAACGAACAGACGTTCAATTTTATAGATTCATTATAATTGTTATCTCATAGAGACGAAGCTATTTTTATTATATTTCATGGAAAATCTATAGAAGTATGGGGTAATTACAGGGCTTACGACCTGTCTTCGGCTGGCTTAAGTGATTTTCACTGAGTTGACATATATGCTGTTTCAAGGAAAAATTAATTATCAAATTTGATCCATAGATGGCGATGGTGTAGTGAAACAAGAATTTTAAGGTATTATTGTATTCGGATACTCATGTACGCAACTAACTTAGCCCCAGTTGTCGAATAGTGCCATTTTAGGACACATTTATGACCTAAAATTTTATTTAATTTCCATAACTTTAGTAACAAAAAATGGAGAAAAAAGTTATTATTTTTTTTGTCTACTGAAAAACGACTTTTTGAGTTGTCTTAATTTTGATGTAGGTGTGCGACATGTACAACTTTAAAAAAATAAAGATATGTATGGAGATTGATGGGGTGAGAATGGTGAACGTTATATTTATATAAAGTGATCATTTAAGCCAACCGAAGACAGGGCCCCTGTAAGATATTTATTTAATAACAGTGCCTGTGTAGGTAAAAATCCAGTAATTGTGTGTTCTTGGACATATTCAAATATTGCTGTTATACTATTTGCCTATACGGCAGGAGTACGCGATGGAAAAATTAAAAACAAATTTATCTATAAATTTAATATAACCGTACTCTTATAATAAATGTATGTATTAATTTTAAACGACATGAAAAAATTGAGATGAAAGTTTTGCGTCAACCGAATAAGTATAAAATATTTTAATAGGGGAAATGTGAATAATTAAAATATAAAGTTTAGAGCCCAATTGGCACAGATACCGTCTTCAAATAACAATAATAATAATGTCTTGTGTATTAAATTACCATTACAAAAACACGGTGAAATTTTGGCAGTTTTGTAGATTCTGAACGTGCGAAAATGTAATTAGGCACTAAATAATACAATGTTAACAAGGTGGCTGTGTAATGCAGACCTCGATTCACGGATGCTCCGTACGTCATTTCAAGCGGCTTAGATTAATAAATTAAAAAACGTTTTCAAGGAAATATAGCTGTTATACATTTTTTTAACACATTTCAGAGGTTTATAAATGTAAATGTTACGATATTTTGTAACATCAACTTCTATACTAATTATATTACTTATAGTACTTTTAGGTTAAGGGTATACAGTACCGTATTAATATTTTAAATTAAATAAATACATTTGTGGTTCTATTATTTTATAAATAAATACAAGGAAATTTGCTCGTAACATATAAATTACTTCTAAGAAGCTTTGGTAATACCTGATAGATTTTGATGAAATTTGTTGGTTGAAAATAGATTCGAATTCATTAGTTTCAAAGTTTGTAGCGCACCATTCGCACCTGCTACCTAATATGATTCAAATAGTGCAAACGCAATTTTTACAAAATGTTTCAAGTATACGAGATTGCAATACATTCGTTCATATTTTTATTAAATATTAATTGAAAACAAGATTGTTAATTACGTTATGTATATTTTTATTTATTATCATTATTTTACGAGTATTAACCACTTAATAGAAATTAGATACATCTACCGGTTTCGAAAAATACAATTTTCTTCTTCAGGATATCATAACTCAAAATCACCACAAAGTTAATATGGCTAATTTTAAAAGTACGTTATGTATATTATTATTTTTCATATCTTGTTTTTTTCCTCATTATTTATTTTTAGGGCAGTTTGTGTGATCAGTAGTTACTTGTTACTATAGTAACTTTTTACCAACGCCCGTAGTAAAAATCCTTTGCGAGTTGTTGATACATTAAATTTGCTACTGTCAAAGCATAGTGTATACTTTATTATTTAGTATTAACTGTGAATTTTTACGCCTAGACGTTCGATATCTGTCACTTTGGTGGTGAAATTTTTTCGTATTGTGTGTAATAATGTATATTAAACAACGAGATCACCATCGGACGAACTCTCATCACTAAAATAGCGGGATATTGAATGATTAATTGACGTATATTGCAACTTTTAAAGTATCAATGTGTCAGATGACTTTTGGAACAGCTGTCAAGAGTCCGCCATGTGTAACTATTGATTCTCGTTTTTTACTATCGGATATAGAGTAAAATGAGTTTACTACGGGATGTACTTTCGAGATGTAAATATTCTTGTACTACTGTCTTTGTACCGTAAACAAATTAATAAATAAACTGTGAACTACATAAATATCAACGGTTATTGCGGTTTTCGATTTATTGCGGTTTACCGGAATTAGATTTTAGCTGTTCGAATTATTGGGGCATTTCGAAGATATTGCGCCGCTCGAAACTGTAGAGCTGCGTCAGTAGCAACGGTTCCAGGTGCGCGCAGTCAGTACATAGAAATAAGCTATACATAACTATATACTGAAGAAATCAACAAATTTTACGATAATACGTGTCGGCAAATAACAATGGATACATTTGATGATTTATGGTATGTACGCCTATCGAATGATAAAATGTAGAATTTGAAGAAAATAAATCAAAGAAATATTTTCCCAAAAATATAATATTTTCTTACACATGCCAGTGCACTTTAATACACTTATTAAAAACTGCATTCCGTGTGAGAAATTCAAAATAAGATCTTGGCAATATCTCGCGTATTATCTGTACGTTCCCGATTATTACGGTTTCGCTTATTGTGATATTTTCCTAGAGCAATAATTGGAGTATACCTGTATTGTTGTAAAGCGACTGGTTAAGATATTGGGAATACATGACAAAAGAATTTCAAATATGGCTGATCCAATTTCAAAAACAGCTCGTGGACGTGCGAGAAAAATCTGCACGAAGTGGATTAAAGATATTTGTAGTCTATTTGAGGCTCATTTCTATATTTTTTTATTTTTTTTTAAGGTTATGCATGTGATGAATCTAGGTGTTTAAGGGAAGTACAAAAAAATGAGTCAAATAATTCTCAGAAATAATTAATTTTAGTGATAAATTAGTTAAAATAAGATACGCAAGTAAAATATAAATCATGTGTATACAATATTTCAGGTACAGTGTGTGTCAAGGAAATATTAAAGGTATCTGTGGTAGACACAGCCGACCCTTTTTTCATTTTTATTTATTTATTTATTTATTTATTGGGGAAACTAACTATACTAGAAATATTTTTACACAATAGCGATAAACAGAGGTAGACCAATTTATAAGGTTTCACAAACGTTTCCAGTATAAAATAATATAATACAACAGGAATCTTATTTTTAATAAGTAAATACAGGAGAGGTAGATTGGGGGATCAGAAGAAGAGGGGTAAAAGGAAACAAAATATTAGGATTACGTTTTATGTACATTACTTGCTGTAAATGAGTGCATCTCTCGACACTGCAGTCGTAATAAAAATAATACTTTGGTATGTATATTATGCTGACTTTTAAGATCTAACCTAAAAGTAATAATGTTATAAAAGTTTATGTATTTAAAAGTAATTTCGGAAATAAAAAAAAATACAAAAATGCCCTAATCTTATTGCATAGTTGTATGGGTTTGATAGTATTATCTGAATCTATTCATGAATTCTAATTTACATATATTTGTACAGAAAAGTAATTAGTGTGGTGAGTAAAATTACAAAAAAATATAAATAAATAATGTCATAAACATGTATAAACAAGCGTTTATCAATTTAAACAAAAAACACACGAGAACGGTTGTCTGACTAATTTTTCACTTGTTCTCGGCCCCAGGAAAATATTAGAAGAAATCAACTATTACAAATGTTTGTAGATTTATCATCCGACGTGTCATATTTCCTGAAACTGTATATTTAACGGAGGCTCATTAAGTTGAGACAGTATTTTGAAACGTTACAGAGAAAATAAACAATCAGATCACGCAGTACCTAAATAGAATGCTTCCTGTTTGTGACGCCTCGCTGATGAGTTGCACTTTCCCCGGAATGAGACAGACACCGGACTCGCCTTGAGATAAACATATTCACCTGCGCTTCCGCTACTCATTCGCCGCGCTGATGATTATCTGCAGTTCCGCAGCCCTGAAACTATGCAATTTCAAACACCATTTCTCAAAATGCAATTCAACGCAATTGTAGTCTAACAGCGTTCGGCCCCCCGCGGTCGCCGAACCCGCACTTAATTGAGCGACCAAAAAGGTTACTCTTTCCTCTGTACAGATATTTCCACAAAAAGGAAGTGTGTCCCTTGCGAAACTTTTTCACAGGCGATTTAAATTCAAACTCAGGGCTGGCCCGGGACAGGTGCACGGGGTGCAGCTGCATCTAGCCCCGCGCTCGTGACAGATACAATTAAAGAAATCTCTCTCTTTCAGTCGAAAATTATCCTTTACTCCTTGCCTATTACGATCACGTCTCGGACTTGGTCTATCCATCTTATTGGAGATTGACCTCTCGCTCTCCGTCTTCCATTTCTGTGAAATAATTAAGTACAATCTATGCGTGAAACCCAACATAATTAACAAATAAAAGCCCAAACTTTATATAGCCCTTGTGAAATAAGACACGATGAAATAAATTTCAGGGATGTAGTTGAAATTAATCTTAGTACCATGTGCAAGTGTTGAAAGGTTGGTATTGGTAGAAAGAGACAGAAACTCAACAATGTACGCGATGTTCGATTTAACGATAATATTTGACACGAACAATAAATTTATTTATTCGAAAACATTCAATTACAAACATTTATTGGTGAGATTCAAATTTACCCAACTGACGAACCGAACATCGATGGTCAACGGACTGACATTTGATGAACTGTTGTGTTTTATTGAAGCGTACACGGTGGACTACGAAAGCCGAGAGTTGCCTGCAAGGAATCCCAAGTTGACAATGTCATTAATATCTCATCCACGGACAGAGGCCATTTCGCCTAGCCCCTCAATTATCCAGACCGGCCCTGTTCAAACCGCTTCGAGTCATGTTTCGGAACGATGTCGACCAAACGGCAAAACAACAATACGAACAATGCAATAATGGCGTACACAATGGCGAGCGCCGGTGCAGCACGATCGTGTCTCGGAGCCGAGGTGTTGCGGCTGGCGGTCGCACGGGGCCACCAGTTTGGAAGCTCGAAATCTAGTTCCGATTCACTCGGCCAATTTGTTATTCTCAACGGTGAAAATAAAGAAAGCATCGGACCATTCATTTTATCGTTCTTCAATCACGCTTTCGTTTTCACGATTAGTCTAGATCAACAACTTCAAAACGTTTTGTAAAAAGTTGAAAACAATAATTTTCATTATAACTGAACTATGTATAAAAGTGATTTATTTCGATAAATTTGACTCTAAAACTCTACAATTTCTTCTTCATTATCGAGTGTCGTGGTCCCCTGATATGTCTGATTCTATCGGTCTTGAGCCAGGAGTGGGCTGGAGCGGGCCCGTAGGGACTCGCTCGAGCCCCTTGTTAAATTTTCTAAACCAAGCCATTAAGAAAAAACAACTTTGTCAGATCAAATCAATACCTACATGATTTTAATGTATGTAAAACATAAGACTTTGTTGCAAAAAATGTTGTTTTTTTTTGTATATAGTCTAAGAATGCTTAAAAACTCCGATGTTTGATATCCTACTATATAATGCTGCCACATGTTTTTAGATATTCAACGCAACCTTTTTGTGAACGATGCATTGAACGGTTATCCATCATACTTCACTCGTGCACATTTTTCCTGATATTTATTACTTTGCACCGTCTGTTTCAATTCTGATTTGAGCGAAAAAAAGTAAGTATCTATTTGTGCGTCAATCTTGGAACTCTTCTCTCTTGCAATCGAAGGTAGGTTATTGATATTAATTATTTACGGTATATTGCGTAGTGTTACATAATACAAGTAACATTCGATTGCTTTAATAATATATATATAATAGTATAGTTGTTAAGAGTGATTAAAAAATCCCCCCCTTGTCCGGATCACCGCGAATAGCTCAGAGATTAAGCCAGCCTTTTGTTAACGTATTGGCATTCCGCTGCTGTCTTGGGTCATGTCGACCGCAGTGTTGAACTCACTTATTTGGTCTGTCCATCTTTCAGGAGTACGTCTTGTCGCTCGCGTCCCCTCAACTGTTCCCGTGATGATGTGGTCGAGACTCTGTCCAGAGCAACGTGTTCAAAGTATGCGAAAATCTTTCTCTTGTACGTTGATCCAATATGAAATATGTCAAAAAATGCGTTAAACAATTTGGGTTCGCGGGTGATGGAGTACCTTATATTTAAGAACATTGTTTCGGGTGTCTTTGTAGAGACACCAACGAGGAAGAAATATTTTTCATAAAACAAAAGAACGCCGTTTGAATTTGAAATTTAGACGGTGTTTATGATAGATGAGACTAAAACAAAATTCAATTATCTGTAAACGACATGTGTGGCAGGGCGAATCAGAAAAAATATATGCAAATTATAAAGTTAATACATTAGTTAATAAATTATTGAAGAAGTTATATATACGCGTTTGAAATATGTAACTAGTTTTAATCGGAGGACATCATCGGTCTATCTTCTTGCGTTCCAGAACTCTCATAATACTTCCATGTTTCAGCACTGTAGAGAAAGGTTCCTGCGATCCTGAACTCTTATCATACGTCCATGTTTTAGTTCTGTAGATCTAACAACTTGAGTTTTGGTTGTTGCCACAAGTTGGGGTGGCTGTGGCTGAAAATGTGGCGATTATTAAAACTTCTGTTACCAAAAAAAAATGGTACAGTTTAGCCGATAAAAATTTTCTGTAAGTATAACCGATTATTCGCGGTTCAATTACCCCATTTTACCAGGGGCGTGCATTGCATACAAGCAAAAAAGCTGTGCATTACCAAAAATTCTGGATTTTTTTTTTAATAATCTTTAAATTATGAAAAGAGCCTATAAAATTCTATCCGTTATTACCCAGATTAGCGTAACCTTGTCTTCATGTGCATTCTTAGGTCTTGTACGAACCTAATTTGTTGTTTTCAATTTCAATTTCAATTCTTATAATAATTGTACTGAACTAAATATTTCTTAACTGAATCTATATCGGCATCTTAACATCTGCGGATTTTCTGCATTTTTCAAACAATTTGTGCTAAAAGCTTCCGTTCTCGAAAGGGATTAATCCTTACTGAAAACTGCGTAGAATAACATTTCTACGTATTTGTTTTACTTGACAGACTAAACGTTTTATGTTGTCAGTGTATTCCAACTCATGATTCCATATTTCGGTGTTGGCGTAGAAACAAATTGTAGGTTATAATTTATCATCTGTCAAGCGAGCGAATATGCATTTTTAAGGATATTATTATGTTAGATTATTACCAATATTAAATTAAATGTTAAAATATTTAAACAACAATATTTTTCGATAAAATTGATTTTATAGGTATATCTTTCTAATTAATATATTTAAAACATCACAGACCGTCTGTTCTGAATAATTATAACTTCACAATAAGAATGTGTTCTCCTAAAGTAATTAATTGTTAATATGTTTAGTTTTACCATAACCTTTGTTATGTTTTTTAACAAATTTTTGTGTGTAAGGAGAACACATTATTGTGAAGTTGTAGTTTTTCAAAGCTATTTGAGATTCTCCGTATATGTAATATGAAGTAGGTTACTTTCATAAAATAGATGTATAATTTTGAAAGTGAAACATATAGTTTCGAAAATTTGTCGTTAAATTTACTATGTTGACATGGTGTAATGGTCAGCGCACTTCCCCGGTTAGGAAAAGGTTCCTGGTGTTCGAATCCCGGTGGCAACAAAATAATTTTTCGATAAATTGATTTTATCTGTATATCTTTCTAATTGATACATTTAATTTGTATTAAAAAAATATATATGTGTATTTATAAAAACATAGTTTGGATAATTCGAAATCGAGTGTTCATCAATTACCATGGATAATCGAAAAATCTAGTTTCTTTTTAGTGTTAATATAATTTAAGCATATTTCAAATTTGAAAACTGTTTATACCATGATATCTATCAGACTTTTAACCCAAAGCGAAAATGTTCAAAAATACTACGCATTGTGTTGCTATATGACAAGAAACAATGAGGCATTATTTTCCAAATGATGATGTTAATCGTTAGTAAGTACTGACACTAAACATTGTATATATTTATTTGGGAAATTATACGCCACTTAATTTATTACAATGTGGACAAACAAACAAACAGATATATTTAACTACGAGTTTAAACTAAGCGAAATTAATTGCCCGAACGATTCTGTCGCTTGGTTTAGAGTCATTCTATATTGCAACTAAAAAAATTGGTTGGGTCAGGTTGGCCAGGTGAGATGATTCTAACGATGCTAGCGCCAGTGTACTAGTATAATTATTTTATATTTATTTAATGTAAGGGCAAACGTAATTTATGAATTATCATTATTTAGTTTTGATATTTTTTTGTATATTGTTATACACTAGACTAGTGTCTCAAATGCCAACAATCTTTCACTACTTGTATTGATTTTGTACGCAGCTGCATTATGACACGTGTCTATTTTTATGAGACTTTCGGCTCGAGATAGTGTGAGACGTGAATTGTGTCTTCATGAAATACGCTGGAGACAACTTTTGCGGCTTTTGCAGTTCACCGTGTACTAAAAGATTCGCTGTCTCGCGCCTCATTACATGCATGTTGTTCGTCAAATGTTAGTCGTTTTATCATTGATTTTGTTCGTCTGTTGGGTTTGAAGGTCCCCAGTTGCAATTAAACGGAATTAATATTTGTAATTTAATGCATTGTCCTCGTATTTTCAGAATAAGCAGCTGTAGGTATCTATGGTTCTAATCACTTAATTCTGCATGTTTTGTGCAAATCTCGCTGTTAAAGCGAACGTCGTGTACACTGATTTGATTTTCATCTCTTTTTTACAAATTTTGAGCTGGTCTCTGAAATTATCTCCAGTACAGTGTATTGAGATATATCTCATCTTGTATCATTAAGTAGACACGGACCACTTGACAAATAATATCATTATCATTTTCATCCCCCTGTCCTAGGAGGATCAGGGGCCCAAAGGTCGACAAGGCGCTTTCGAGGGTTGGTTAATTTTTAGATGTTTTCCGAGGGTTCTAGAAGTTTTTTCGATATAAAATAATGATGTATGATATAAAGAAGTGTATTTCCACCAGCTATGACCTAACCGGACTAATTCGCGTTCATTTGGCATCAACAGCAATTTGGCCGGTGGAGTAACACGAGGCGGCGGCACACTCCGGGCTCACGAGGTGTGACACGGGCTGAGGAGTACCGTGCCCAGCGGGCTGTGAACAGAGCTGGAGGCGCGTGCCATCGCCGGCAGTCGAACCATCCGCCACACGCAGAGCGTACGTCCTCAGACAATCACCTCAAAGAACTGGCGGCACAACTAAAAATCTCTCCGACAGACAGACTCTAGACGATTCTTCCAAGAGTCTCTGTTTCAACTGTCAGAAATATAATATTAACGCATTTAGATTAAAAAATTCGAAAGCATCTTTGCAGAAACACGCAACTTGCTAATCCGGTTGGACTATTTGTGTCAGTTTTGAGAGCATAAATCACGAACGGTTTGAGATTTGCTCTGCTTTGCTGGTCTCGCCTGTGTTGTGAAGTGCGACCTGAGGATAGTTGTGTGATCTCTAGGAAGCGTACCGTGTCCGAGTCGGAATACTATTGGGTATGTACGAAATATGTTATTATTTTTTCTTTATTGGACCGTAGCAGTTGACGCAACTTGAAGCGTGTCATTAATTATTCGAGAATTGAAAAAATACACATTATTTTTTTAATGTTGCGTGTCTAATTAGAAGATATGAGTCTACATAAAAAATAAACCTATTCTTATGACATAATTTAGGTCCCGTTGAAAGTATTATGTTTATAATTTTTTTAAGTTCTACGCTACGTCATCGTTAGGATAGTATTTATCTTTATCTATATTTATAAGAAACTATATACTTAACTATATACTTTAACTAGATACTTAACTATATACTATAACTAGATACTTTGCTGTTGATAATTGCTGTCATCGAGATTGTTACAGAATTTAAAGATTAAACTGTGTACAACACTGATATAATTGATGGCTCGGCCACTTTAGCGCAAGAAATAAGGTTTTAGGTCTTCGCCTATCTCTCATACACAAGCCAACTGGATCAAGACCGAGGGAACTAAGAAGAGAGACTAAGAGAAGACTAAGAAGTATGTGGATGGGCCATGACAGGTCTGTAAGAGATAGGCAAACACTTAAAAGATGGTGATGTCAAGAGATGACTGGTGCTCTATGGCAACTGCTGTCATTGACATCCCGTAAAGCCGCTAAAGAAAAATAAAATATTCACTTAATTACTTAAGAATTAAGATATTTCCTGCTTCCGTGTACCATGTCAAAATTAGCAAAGCGCCATGGAAGACAATGCAAATCTCAAATATTCTGCAGAAGAATGCGAATAATAATAGCAGGTAGGCGCTGGTCATTTATAAATAATAAACTACTACGTTTATTACATCTTTAAAGACTAACTTTGCATTTAAGATCACGGATCCATGAAAACGAAAATAAAATATTTTAATAAGAACACATTCTTATTGTGAAGTTGTAATTATTCAGAACATAGGTCTGTGATATTTTAAATACTAATTAAATGTATTAATTAGAAAGATATACATATAAAATCAATTTGATCGAAAAATATTGTTGTTGCGCCACCGGGATTCAAACCTGGATCTATTTTCCAATCCGACATTCCAATTACATCGACAGTATCGGTTTACCCAAAGGTATTTGAGATTCGGTAAAGATGAAATAGATGGCTTTCAAATAATGGAACGATAGATGTATTAATTTGAAAAAGTGTAACATATAGGTTCGAAAATTTGTCGTCAAAAATACTGTCACTGTAGCATAGTTGATAATGCACCTTCTCCGAATTGGAAAAGAGATCCAGGTTCGAATCCCTGTAACGAAACAACAATATTTTTCGATAAAATTGATTGCATTTGTATATCTTTATAATTAATGCATTTAATTAGTATTTACAAAAGATTTTATCTGATTCTTGATTTTTTTGCTGGCTTAAAAATAATTCTAATAATTAGCAATTGTCAAACATCACACTTCAAAATTAAGTTCTTGAGGGGTGTATATCTTGTGTAATACCATAGAATCAGATTATTAAATTATAGATTATTAAAAATAAGAAAAATCACAATAAAATAATCGCATTAAAAATAGACATTCTTGAGAAATAAATGTTCTATGGTAATGTGATTGGTGCGCAAAAACGCCCGATCGATTTAAAACATGTAGATGAGATTAATTGGCAAAAAAATAATTTCTGATCATATATCTATCGTGTTTGAATGATACCGCGATATCACGATAAAACTCTTAAACATTTTGCATTTAAAACAGCCAATGAAAATATTTTTTTTACGTACATTAGCAAATGACACGGTGTTTCCAATTCTGGAAATTCTAAAACAATGTTGACACGTGATGTGCGTCGTACCTACAACAATCCCTATTTTCTTTCACCACTGGTCACAACTTTAATGATTTAATACACATATAGGTATTTTTTAGCATTTTTTACTAAGTAGAATGGAAAAAAAAAAATTTAAATTGTAACAATATGACACAAATAAGGAAAACACATTTTTGTTATGAAGTTGCATTTTTAGTACATTGTTCTGTGGTATTTAATACAAATTGAATGAATCAACTAGAAAGATATACAGAAAAAATCAATCTATTGAATAAATATTTAGTTTTTTTTTTTTTTTCGACCCTATATGTTACCTTTTTGATATTAACACAGACCTATGTTCTGAATAATTACAACTTCAGAATAAGAATGTGTTCTCCTAAAAAAATAATAAAGTTGTATCAATGTGTCAATTTAATAAAAATGAATTGATAATTCTAGCGTCTGCTCTCAGATTACTTAAAGGTATTTGAGATTCTGTAAAAATAAGGTAAATGGCTCTTTCAAATAATGGAACGATTAAATGTATTAATATCAAAAAGGTAACATATAGGTTCGAAAATTTGTCGCTAAAGATATTGTCGCTGTAGCATAGTTGGATAATGCACCTTCCCCGGTTAGGAAAGAGATCCAGGTTCGAATCCCGGTGGCGCAACAACAATATTTTTCGATAGAATTGATTTTATATGTATATCTTTATAATTAATATATTTAATTCATATTTAAAATATTTAGTTGCTACCGGGATTCGAACCTCTTCCTATTTTTTTGGTGATCTGATATTACAATTCAACATTATCCAAGAAATAGAGTGCTGTTGGCAGTGGCGTAACTAAGCCAAAGCGGGTGCATTGGCCCACATTAGATAAGTACCCTAAACGTCTACGCCCTCCAACACATTTGATTTCAATACTTTTACCAGCGCAGATACGGCCTAACAATTTTTAAAAACCGCCATAGCAAGAAATTTAATACAACAAATGAAAATATTATCAATATATAGGAACAGTAATAGGCCATTAATATGTCGGGATATGGAATTAGATACTGCAAAGCAAAAATTACTTTTTTTCAGTCGCGAATGCATATATTATATAAATGCTTTAAAACTTAGTATTGTAGAAAACAAGAAACCTATTTTATTCTTTCTATTTAATGGATAAAACCGTCTACTGAATATTATTATACAGCCCTTCCATTTGACGTTGGGGCCTAATTCCTTTTTTGCATTGGGCCCAACATTTTTAGTTGTTATATAAGATTGATATAAGATTGTCGGTGATACAACTCTAGATCTACGAAACTACACTGAATACATGTCCAATATGAGTCATAAGATTTCCATCGAATATTAAAATATACAATGTATATTTGTTTGATTGACAGCATTTTTCAAAACGTTGTAAGATATGATATGATGACTTTGTTTTTAAATAACAATGATGTCCTTTGCAAAATAAGAATAAATACAAACACAAGTATTACGTTTTTTTTACGCTGTTTTTGGAGTGGAAAGATTAGCACAGAAATATTTAAATACCTATTTAAAACGTGTCAATCATGACTGTGTTGATAAACATAACAGTGTAGAAAAAAATGGTTATATGTATCATCCCTTCATAGCTGGTTCTCTGGCCTTTTTTCAATCTTATATTCAAATAGTAATGTATAAAAATAAAACGATATACAATTTATTGAGTTACACCTGCGTGTCGTTTTAGGCTATACAACTTTTAATCGCTATTTAGTTGTAATGTAATATACTATGTCAAAATGTTATTACGGATATTGTATGGAAGGATCAGTGGAACATTCATACCGTGGTTTGACATCACGAAGGGTGTCAAGCAGGGTTGTGTAACGTCTCCATGGCTGTTCAACTTGTATATGGAATAACTGGAATATATTAATGTGAGGGTGAAAAGGGGCGAATTGATTGTATGCTGTTTATTGTACACCGATGATGCAGTATTAATGGTGAATAATGAACAAGAATCACAGAGGCTAGTGAGTAGAATGCACGATGTATGCAAGGAAAGCGACCTTATTATGAATGACAACAAGTCGAAAGTGATGGTATTCGAGAAGGAGGAAAGCAAGATGATGTGTAAAATACTTGTAAGTAATGAATGTTTGGAACAAGTAGAAGAGTATGTGTTTGACTGAAACGGAAAGACTGAGGAAGATATCGGAAGGAGGGTGACTGCAGGCAATGAAGTGAACGGCGCTTTGAATGGATTTATAGATAATGGAAACTTGTCGACTGAGGTAAGACTAGCGGTTCACAATGGAGTCCTGGTACCGATGAAGTGAGATATGGAACTGGTGGAAGAGGAACGAAAGTAGACTGAGTGGCAGATCCATTTATGATAGAGTAAAGGATATAAAGCTGATCTTAGTATATTGAGTAAGATTAAGAAAGGTTTACTCAGGTGGTTTGGACATATGGAATGGATAAACAAGGAGAGAATGGTGAGAAAGATATATGACGCAAGTGTTGATGGCATCAGAGATAGAGGACGTCCGCGGAAGACTTGGCACGACCAAACCAAACCAGATACTGGAGGATGGTCCTGTTAGAAGCCTCGATAATATGAAGATGTATGAATGCAGATGAGGCGAAAATTGTGTGTCAGGACGGAAGAGTGTGGCGCTCTATCCTCTCTGCGTACCTCCGCGAGGAAACGGCGTGATGGTAAGTAAGTAAGTTATATGGGAGTGGACATATTATCGACAGGTCGATAAAAAATTATCGATCGTTTTTTGACTTAACAGTTGAACAGCTATATGTACATTGCCGTGTATTGGCGTGTACATAAACTCGACTAAACAGCCGATCCGCGACCGAATCAGTGAAATTATTCTTTTAAAATTCTATTCACTCATTCCATAAAACTTGGAAAATTTTTCTGGATTTTCCTTCAGATTGGAATGTAACGCGTGGATTTTCCATTTAATAATCTGGGCGTTTTTTTATTTGTTTTGTGTTCCATATAAAGCAAAACGCGAACGAATGCTTTTCTGTTTATAATTTTGTAGGACATATCATGGGAGTATGCGTACGGATGTTGGTAACTGATTGATAATATACGCACTTCTGACAACCAAACAGTTCTATCGAGTAGAAATCGAGGGGATCATGGATTTCGATTTAACATATGCGGTTATAATCGAGTCTATGTGCCTAGCCCTAGCATCACCGTATCGTACTACCAACCACACAATTTTCACGACATTATGCATGTTGTATTTGATTCTACGATTCTACATGTGACAGCAAATTTAAAGAATTAAATAATAATAAATATATTATGTGTTAATGGTACTAATTTATCTGTCTTACGTATTAATATCGGTGTGTGTTGTCGTGATACTGTTCTGCATCTTGAGCGAAACGAAAACTCTGAGACCCCTTCAAGAATTAGGCCAACCAAATGAACTTATATCGTATGAGTAACCAGATAGTTAATGTCTACAAAAAGGAACACTCCTGAAACTATGTTGATTGGTCTGTTTAACGCTCAGGGCCGGTTGTGTAATCAGTGGTGTCTTTCTACTATGGTAAAAAAAGTTAAAATTTTGTGCGAAAATGGGTTGTTCGATCGTTAGTAACAATTGTTAACTAATTTTACTCTTGAATATCGGATGGTAAAAACCGAAAATAGTTGGTTAAAAATGGCGCGGACTCTTCACAGGTCATCTGACACATTGATACTTTGAAAGTTGCTATATACGACAATTAATCATTCAATATCCCACATAAACCGAAACAATTTCGTCAAGTGACAGATTTCGAATGCAGAGCATATACCATGATTATTATTTTTTCTTATTTCTTATTTATGCTTTGACATTAGTAAAATTGACGTACCTTTACTGACCCTCTGAGATCACAAAGTTTCATTGAGAGATCATAGTGGATACGAGCCTTAATGGTTTACACGTATCAGAAGAATTAAAGAGCGCCAAACGTCAAAGTTACAGTTGGAGGATTATTAAGTATATCATAATAAGTGTTATCGCTATATGTTTTTACAACAATATTCCTTAATTCGTGACTAACCAACTAGATCACTACAATGTTACTAGTAATACAAATTTTATAGCAATATGTGGAGGCATTCGGCCGTCACAAAACTCCACCGACTGCGGTCTGTCGTCAGACTTCCCGTGCACTTTAGTTCTGCCGAGTACAACCAGTGTATAGTCGTTACGGGACGTTAAGAATGCGGGCTTGAACGAAAAACAAGCCATATTAACCCTAGAAAAATCCCTCACGCAGCCGTGATGTCAACTCGTGTTACTGAAATGATTTTGCAATTTTTAATCCATTTAAATGAGGAAAAAAGTGCTTTTCCTAGTTTTAATTGCTATAAGATAGTTGTGGTCATATTTTTACTCTAGATATTGAGTATATGATCTCATTTTCTTGTAGTGATCAGGTTATATGGCGTCCGTTCCTTTATTTCATATTCCTTATGAAGTCAAGCCGTCGCGCGCCAAGAATTCACCGCAAAACGTTTTCAAAACTCAATATGGACCTTGAAGAGGCTCCGGGATTTGCAGTCGTACAATAATCTGGCAGAATGCGCACGCATAGAAGACGGCATTTTGTTTTAAACGAGTTTAACGAGCTCCAAACAGTTGTCATGATATTGAACATTAAAACTAATATACTAATTAGTACAATAAATTTATCACATCTTTCGCTAGATTAAACCTTCAGTCTCTATCTGAAACTATAACTATCTGTATTTTAATGTTCTCCCGTTTAAGAGTTCTTCACATAACGCAACACTTTCCAGAAATATCCATTATATCTATCAATTACAGTGATTCAATAATGTCATTTGATAAACATCATTTTTTTTTGCGAGTAAGCTCCAGCAAAGTTTTAGTCATCTTCGGATAATTTCACATATAATAAAACCGATTTATATTTTTTTCCTTAACATTGAACACACGGAGTTGCAGTTTTTCAGAACATAGTTTTGTGGTATTTTTAATACAAAGTAAATTAATTAATTAATGAATTGTATTTTTTTAAAATTAAAAACATAGAGATGCGTACACGGAATACATGTCACATCAATATTCTTACTATTTTAAAACTAAGTTAAACGCTTGTACTATGAAAATAGGACTAACTAGCTGGTGTCCTGGAACGAGGCGCAAACCTCCGACCGCTAGATCACTAGGCCAACGTCTTGACCACTACACCAACAAGCTACTCCATTTATTTATTATTGTGATGTTGCAGTTTTTCAGAACATACATAGTTATGTAGTATTGTATCAATTAGAAAGATATAGAGACAAATTTTTTTAGTTGCTATTGGGATTCTAATCTAGACCTTTTCTGTACATATTTGTACGTACAGAAAACATGCTGTTTTCTCCTTCGCTTTCTCGCACGCACAAAACATGTACGATGAGCGACGTGGACCTCACCCTAATACGGGGCGTGTTATGTCGGCGTATTTCTACAACGGTGAAACCGGAAGAGTTGATAAATGGCTGTGTTAACTCACATAGCGTGATGTGAGAAAATAAAATAATTTATGCGGGTTGCGAATAAAACAAGGAGGACACGTGGATTAATGGTTTGGACATGTGGAGCGCATGGCTGACCAGTGATTGGCGAACATTCTTCGCAAGTGGTGAACGGAAATATTTCTGTAATATTTTTCTTTCTGACACTATCATGAGATTGATCAAATGAATTACAATTTGCTTACATACTTACCGTCATGCTGTTTCACTGCGGGGGTAAGCAGAGATTATAGAACGTCACACTTTTCTGTCCTCGTTTGGAAATTTAATGCGACTTTTGTCTCGTTTACACTCATACTCTTGTTAAGGCTTATAACAACACCGTCTTCCAATATGAGATTTATCTGGTAAGGAATTTCGCGAATGCTACTATATACAGGGTGGCCCAATAAGTTATTTCAAAACATAATATAATTAATTATATTTTTTTTTGCGCAATATTTAGTTAATCAGAAATCATCAAAACACCCCATATTGCGTAATCTACTGGGTTTAAATCTGGGCTGGTTCGATGAAATTAACATTCTCATGACGAATAAAGTTGATTTTATTTCTAGCTGTGTGAGATGGAGAGCTCCGTCCTGTTGTAATGTCCAGCTATGCTGTAATATCTAGCTATACTCCAGGCTTTGTTTTGAAACTCTTTGATCATTTTCCTAGTACACCAACGTTTTTCAATTCGCAAATTTTTGATCAGAATACGGTCTTCTGCAGTGATTTTTGTCATTCAGGGTAACAATTTGAAAAAAACAAATATAAACAATGGGAAAATTAATAATCAAACATGGCGACAGGAAATTGTCGAAATAAAACGTAATATAGGTAAATAGGTAAGTAAGTAAATTAGTAAACTATTTAAGCTATTGTTGATATAGTAAAACTAATTTTGATGTAATTATATCACATTTTACGAAATGTTCTCACTTTTTTTGGGCCACCCTGTACATTCGTTGTCGTATGACTTTTTTACCATTCTCTCCTCACTCTTTGTTTTAATGAACGTACCAAACTGCCCTTTTTATCATGCTCATATTCCTACAGATAGTTCAGATTATAAGCAGATTTGCATTTACCCATATCATAATTATAATTAAGATCGGTGTACTTTGCACTCCGCTACTCCTTAATTAATTATGCTATTTTGGTTTGGGGAGGAGCAGCAAAAACAATATTAGAGCCGGCTAAAAGAACACCAGAGACAATTCTCAGGGTAAAAAATGGTCGTCTCTTTAGATATCCATCAGATTTTATATTTAAAGAGTACAATGCCCTAGACATGAGACAAATCTATATGTTGAGACTCGTCCAATATTTCCATGCTAACAACAACTCACCCCAAGAAATAAATCATGGACACAACACAAGACAAACAACGAACATCTAGACGCCAGTTCCGAGAGCAAAAAGATATTTTATCAAAGATTAGATTAGATTTCTTAGCTCCGAAATTGTACAACACACTCAGCACCAACTGGAAATCGTTCACTTCCAATAAGATTATACAAATATAGATCCAATATATGATCCAATTGGGTAGAGATCAATCAGAAGCATCGCTATCCAACATTCTAACATAATCATTATACAGTGCCTACACTAATAATTACTAGTTCTACAACACTCTCACTATATATATATATAAATATATATATATATATTTTCTCTATTTTCATTTTTATTCCTGTCGAATCTTTATCCTAATAACACCACAACAGCATGAAAAAAACTGGCTACTTTAAAGCAAAGTAGCCAGGACAATGCTGTATATATCATAGGTGGAGTCTACTCCATCTCACACAATAAACTACGAGTATTTAATTGCAATATAATTGTATCTTATGTATATCATGTTATATTATAATATATTCACCTCTGTTACAACAAAAACATGTATGTAAAAAAAATATATAGGCATATAATAAAAACATTCGTATGTCTGTGATACTAATATTTAAATTCATCAAAACTGCAATTAACATTATGTATTATGTTGCTACCAGTAAAGAAAGCATATAGGGGCGTCGAAATGCGTAGTTTTTAAAAACACAAACTAACATATCTTTTTTTATATAATACATCTTAAATAATTGCATACAGATTTTCAGGAGTCAAACTTTTTTTGATTTTGTTGAGAGGCACCGCTACCAGCATGAGTGAAAACTTATTAAACTGTTTCGGGAAAGGGTGGGGTCCTTTCGATGTCTTTAAATATGTTTAGAGACAAATCTGTAGTGTTCTGTACACAATCGGTGGTACCGTAGCTTATCAAATCGTTGGATACTCGAGTGTATTTAGTAGTGTATCATAAATGTGTATAGGAATGTGAGTTTGCTACAGAATCGTTCCTTCTAAATTCTAAATACTCGCTTACTCTTCACGCTCGTGCAGCATTGCAAAAAATCATATTTCGCACTTTCTCTAACCGGCGCAGCCATTACATTAATAAAGCTGTGATACTTTATACCGAGAGATAATTATAGTATATAAATGAAGAGTCGTATGTACGACATACTATTCTACTCTTAAAAATAATAAAGTCCACTTTGTATCATATAGAACACGCATAAGATCTGTGCTCGTCAGATCAAGCGACGGAGCTTGGACACCAACAAAACACGATAGTTGAATATACAGATGAGATTTATCATGAATCACTTAGAAAGATAGGTGCACATAAACAAATGTATAGTTACCGCTGGCACTCGAACCCGAAACATTCTCTTGCCGGATGAATGAGTTAGCAATTATAGTATGTTAACAATTACTTTCACATCGAATTTTCGACTTCATATCTGTTCTTTCTGGTTTAGTAAGACATTTATTATTATTAAGGAGAACACATTCTTATTACGAAGGTGTAATTATTGAGAACATAGCTCTGTGATATTTATATACTAATTAAATGTATTGATTAGAAAGATATACATATAAAATCAATTTTATCGAAAAATATTGTTGTTGCTACCGAGATTCAAACCTGGATCTCTTTCCAATCAGAAGAAGGTGCATTAACCAACTATGCTACAGCAGACAGTACTTTTGACGACATATTTTCGAACCCATATGTTACACTTTTAACTTACACAGGTAAGTAACTTGAAAAATTGGACCCCAATGCAAAATGGAAAAACTGCTTGAATATACGTTGTATGCATACGATGTATACATTATTATTACGCGGCTTATTCATTAAACAGTAAGAGCAATATAAGTGTCTAGTCTCCGACAATTTTCAAAACTAGTTTAAAAGCAACTTAAAAACGTTGCTTCGCTTTACTGTGATTTTAGTTTTGTGATGATGGTCTGGTCTGTGATGATTCAGCATATTAGAAGGGTATTACTATACACATCGGTAATGTTTACTTAATACACGTGACAAATTATTTTTAATACTTTATAATATTAGTCTATATTAACGCATTTGGCACTTTTGCGAATATCGATACCAAATGTATCTGTAGGGCGCGAACCTTTTGATTCCCTATCTAGCGTGGGCCCCGATGCACTGTGTCTTAGAAATCCAGGATTGAAAGAAACGACATGCAATAGAGATCAACGGAGGAAAATTATCGATGAGGCCAACACTCACCAGGAGTTGTAAAGCCAATAGTCATGATGATTGGAACTTGGATTTCATGTCTTAACGGTGTGTACCGGGTCACTTGGACCCCTCGCTTCTTCATCGTGTTGTATTCCATATGGGCCTGTAAAATATTATTATTAGGTTTTTATTATTATATTTGTACTGCTAGCTGGCGCAGTGATTTATGACCTCTAAAGGAGGCAGTTTTGGGGCGTTTAATTCGCGATGGAACGTATTTTGATAACGCGTTAATCGTGGGGTTTTGGTGCTTGGGGGAGGGGGCAGCATAAAAACACTTGGAGGGGTTTTATGAACTCTTTTATGATGATAATAATATTTTATTACACTTCAGATGCGTACACAGAGTACCTACGTATGTATCGCAACAATGTTCTTGCTATTTTTAAACTAAGCTTCTGGGTCTGCTCTGGTCACTGGGCGAGTGTCTCGTCTATGATGTCATTTCTACTACTGCTGTCCATTAGAGCCAAATTTGTATAATTTTTTTGCCAAGCTCGCGCTAATGGAAGAAAGTGCACGTTAATTACTTTTCCAACACACGTTAATAGTAGCTGTTTACGTAATTTGACAGCGTTCATTTTTTTTTCTGTGAACGTACTAATGATAACTTTCAAACGTACAAAAATGTAATTATTCGTGTATTATTTATCGGCTAAATTGGCAAACCTGACAACTTAAATAAGAGTGATTAGAAAAGGAAGAAATGCATAATATATCAATATCCCAGAAAAAAAGGTGGAACGTTCATATTTTTCTAAGCTTTTTTATGAATGTTATTTATAAACCATTTTATCATTTAGTGTTGACAGATGTAAGAAACAAGATTACATGATTTTTCATTTTAAGTGTTATTAAAGCCAAATTTAGTATTTAAAACAATGGAAAAATATATAAAATATAATATAATAAAAATATTATTAGGAGAACACATTCTTATTGTGAAGTTGTAATTATTCAGAACAGACGGTCTGTGATATTTTAAATATGAATTAAATATATTAATTAGAAAGATATACATATAAAATCAATTCTATCGAAAAATATTGTTGTTGCGCCACCGGGATTCGAAACGGGGTATGTGTATTATCCAACTATGCTATAACTATGCACCTATATATATATGCTATATATGCACCTTCCCCGGTTAGGAAAGAAATCCAGGTTCGAATCCCGGTGGCGCAACAACAATATTTTTCGATAGAATTGATTTTATATGTGTATCTTTTTAATTAATATATTTAATTCATATTTATAATAAAAATATTGATATATAATTTATGCAACCAAATAAGTACATATGTACCATGTCCGCCCTGCGAGGTGAAAACCTATCTTAAAGCAGACATTATTTGTAAGAATAATACGTCAGACAGTTATATATTATTAATAGTGTAAATATGTGTAAAATATTACATTGATAATATATTTATATTAGCTTCGAACGGAAATGAATAGATGTCTCACCAAAATGATATATTATATATGTTGTTCAAAATTTGGTAATAATATACACTTAGACCTCGTTTTGCGCTTAGGATGCGTTCCTGGACGATAAAGTGCCGAATGAAACAGCGTCAAACGATCTAATTTTAACACATAGTAAATAAACTAATTTACTTTAATTTTAAATTATTTTTTTATTAATTATTTTCATTTTTTATTTATTACGTACACAAAGATATGCACACAGAAATATAAAAATCATTTTTGCGATGATGTCATCTAGTGTCATTTGTCTTGGCTTTCTTTTTCCCTTGTTAAGCAAACGTCGGTAGCAGGAGATCGCATACAAAACGCTTCGTCTCGGTTTTGTACTTTTTTCAAAATCTGGATCATTCGCTACAATGAAAAATGTCTCTAGTGATCCGAGATTTCTTATTAAATTCCCAAATCACATAAACTATATTTTAAAATTCCTTTCATGACTCTCGGCGTTTTGAAATGATACACAAGCGCTGGTTTTAATTTAAAATCAGTAGAAGAAATAGAAGAAGGGTGAAACGGTCTTTTACAGCTTTGAATCCAATCAATTGAAAATAATCTGGTGTTGACAAGTCTTCGTATTATATACGAGTCAATGAAATACCGCGATCATTTGAATCGGCATAAATTTTGAGCTTTTTTTAGGCTTCGAGCAGATCGCGTTATATCGAATCAGCGTTAATCGAGGAAGTACTAAACGAGGTCTTATTGTATAGAGACAGCACTATGACGTATTAGTGTTAGTAGCTTTAAATTGCTGTATGCAACTTGTTTTAATATGTAAATATTATTTTTGATGATTTGACAATGAGTGTTTTATGGATATGATGATAAATGAGAATGAGAATTGTCTGATTTATGTTTGAAAAAAATATTTATTCAAAAATTAGTTATTACGTCTGAATATTGAGTTGTTTAGAATTCTCGGTAATTAGCTTATTAACAGGTCGTTATATGACCCGGCTACAACATTAAGGTACAATGTAAAACATTTTAAGACAATTAAGAGAAAAACTATGAATTGAATGACTATTAACGATGTACTTACCTATGTTTCATATATCATATACTACAATACAAATTTCACTTACTGTGTCGAGAAGAATATATGTAGGCTAGCGTTAAGGATGAGATCTCGCTATAGCAATTAAGCATTCTAGGCAAAGGAGATGAAACTTGGTGTGAAATAGGGATGGAGATCTCATTGATCGGACAGTGATATTTAAGTCAATGTATGAAAGTATTGAGGGGGTATACAGTTTGTTGTCAACTATTTTATAAGGTGTCATTAGGTACGTGATTTTTCGTATTATTTTTAAAGACATTATGAGACCGCTTAGGTCATGTCGATATGTCAGAGATCAAGGAATATTTGGCTTCGTAAATGGGTGACCAGATCGATGTTAACAAGATTCCCTTTATGATATTCCAACGAGAAAAGTATTCCAAGTCTTGTAGTATTGTAGTCCTGTAGTATTGTAGTCCTGTAGTATTCTCTACCAAATATCTGAATTAATTAAATATTTTCATATGAACATTTTTTATTTTACTTGAAAATCATACATGGCCGAAAACAAAACACGGGTTACAGATAGATACAAATAGACAAAAAAGATAATAAAAATGCTAACAAAGAGTGAGGAGTTCATTTATGACTCATTTCCATTGTTTCTCTGTAAAATGGGTCAATACCTGTATACCGCACAAGATATTTGAAGATTTACAAAGCAAATGTACTTAATGAACCCACACTCACACCATTTATTTCTAAAATAAGTGGTTGTTTTATTCCTATTTAGTCATAAAAAAATTTGCTCTACTTTCATAATAAGTATGTACTAAAAATGTTAGCAAATACTTTGAAGGTGCATGTACAGTCTTTGCTTTTGAAGTTTTGGCGGTAAAGGTCACTATGTATCAGTCGGATATGATGCTTTACGCACAAAATACATTAGACAATGACAGTTCGTTTCGCGCTAAGCTTTACACAAGTTTCATCCATCTATTACACGAATGAGACTTGTCTCGGAGACTCGTATCTAATATCACGTAAAGTACAGTATAGAATTGAGTGCGGAACGAGCTATGATTTATTTGCTGTTATATTTTGTATAATACCAACAAATCTTTGAGAGACAATGAGACGAGAGATTAAAGTGCATTTAAGTTCATAACAAAATTATCTAATATTTTTCGCACTTTAATATAAAATAATAATTTTTTAACACAGTAAAATTTTAATTAATTACATTCTTTAAAAAGGGTCAGAATGTTTGTAATATATACATTTGTACATTGACGTACATACAAAATAACGTAAATAATTTTTTATTATTCTGAATAATGTGCTCGAACGAAGACCGCAGTATTTCCATGACAACGAAGGTCTGCTTTGTACTCTGGTGCATTCTATATATTTACATAGTGTGGAATCATGGACCCTGAAGGCGAGGCAGAGAAGACGCTTGAGACACATGTTACGCATACTGTGGACGGCGGAACGTACGAATGTCTACATTTTGCAGGAGCTGAACATTAAGGGCAGATTCAACCGTTTGCCTGAGACGAATCCTTTAATTTTTTGGACATCTCTCGAGAAGGGAAGATAGCTTGGAGAAACTTGCTGTGGTGGGCCACATCGAAGACGAAGAGGGAGAGGAAGATCCGCCACCCATTGGACCGACCGGGTGGAAAAGGTAACGTGTACTTCTCTGAAGAATTTCACTTCGGCAGAATGCCTATACAAGTGGAGGAGCAATAACAAAGCACCGAATGCTTCATCATTTAGTATCAATCTAATTTTGATAGGTAGTCCGAAATTAAGGTAAAATATTAATCCAGAAAATTCGCCCGTGTGAAGAGATTTTTGATATCGAGACAATCTCCGAGCTACGAATTTGCCTGCCATAAGATGCTATCGGAGCCAACTCTCGACAGTCGTATTTACCGTGTCTCACGCTTTACTTCACGCTCGTATGTTAAACGTCAAACGTCATTGTCTTTAGGTTCGTCATTTGAGTGATTTTGAACCTCTACAGCTACAGTTAAAACGCGATAAATATTTGTAATTTAACGCCTTATGTTAATGTTACTGTTTATTAACTATCTATCTATTTTTCAGAATAGATAGTTGAGGGATCTGTGGTAGTTTTAGACGACGTTTATGTGCACGTATCAAATTTCGCCGTCAGAACGTTCGCTGCTGTCTCAATGCTCAAATCTCATGCTGATTTCTGAGTTTATCTCCAGAACAAAATCTTATCACGGTATTGAGATATATCTCAACTAAATCACTGTGATTATCCTCTTAGTCATTCATAAATACTTTAATCCTAGGGTTGCATTCCCCAATCGTCCCAATTAATATGTAACTTGATATTTTGAATTATATTTTATAATGACACTTATTTAGTCTGGTTTTTCAAAACGGTTTTAAATTGAAACAAAACAGACTACGCGAGATTACAAGGCCGGACAGCTATGTAGAGTAAGTGAATAGCCAAACGGGGTTACACATCACGCGATCCGCTCGAGAAAACTAACCAGTACGTGCGATAAGCCTGCCGAGGTACCGAGTGCTGGCTGCAGCAGCTGAACCTTCGACGGAATGGAGCAATTTGTGATGATCTCGAAAGTCGCCGTCACACCTGTTTACCGTAACTGTGTTTCATTTCATACACGTGTTATTAGAACTACATTGCGTGACATTTCTATTATTACTGAGAATGCGTAACGGTTGTCAAATTACGATTGTCTAGTTTTTATATAATCTAAAGATGTGACTTCAAATTGATGGAACAGAAGGTATTCTCTATTGATTGGTGGATAGGTACCATGCATTGTTCTCGTATATACCACGTCTCAGAGATTCGACGTCTCGCTCCGTTGTACGTCGAACGCACAATGAACGTCCGTTCGTCAGTTGGATGAATTTGAGTCTCCCCAGCAGCAATTAAAACAATGTAAACAAACAAATAAATGTTTGTTATTTAATTCTAGCTTTACATAATAAATAGGTATCTGTGCTTATAAGTGACGTATCGAATTTCGCTGTCGAATCGAACGTCATGTACACGGGTTTTAGTTATTATCTCTTTCCGCCAATGTCAAGCTGATATCTGCTCAAAATTATTTATTTTTATCTGAGATTTATTTCACCGTGTCTCATTCCGTCGACACGGGCCATAAGAATAGTTGTATATTATATTTCCTTGTTGATTTTACTACTACACTTACTAGAGTTTAAAACTAGTCCTAGGACGAGAGCGAAAGCCGTACCCAGAAAAGGTTTTGTAAAAAAATGTAATAATATACCTAAATAAAACAATTACTTACCTTTTTCGTGACACATAAAAATACGTTGGGTTTTTATAAAATTGGATTTAATCTATGAAATGTTTATCATGAAAGCGACATCTGTCGAAATCTAGATAAACACATTCTCGAAAGTCGTAAATGTTAGGTTTTTGATTCAAAATCAGTGATTCTTACTTGGGAAAAATTTGCTGCGTCACTTTAGACTCTAATCTCAAATTCATTTTATGTTTGAACTAATCCTTCTCGGAGTAGTGACCAAAGTTAACTTATCGTAAAGATTTATCAATTATATGAACTCCAATAAAGATTTGTAAAACGAACATATATTTATAGTGCAGTTTGGGAGAAGGAAAGTATTTAAAATTCTTCCCTTTTCGCGTTCACGGTTTTCCGCCGGAGCTGCACCGCCAATGGCCGCTTACAAAAGCCACGCGTCTGTGGAGATATTGATTTATTATTCATTGATCTGATGAAAACAATTATACATTAAAATCTAGAAAGATTTTAGTTGCCTCTCGCCTTTACATGACAATGGAATATAATACATTAATTAATTTATTAATTCAGTATGGACTTGCCTTTCTCTTGTGAAGTTGACAAATGATTAAGAATATATTTTCAAAAAATGGTGTAAACTTTTCTTTAATAAAGTGTATATTTCCCAAGAAATCATAAGTGATTTATTGGTTATTTTCTATAGTAATATGGTGTCTCAATCACGAATCAATGAAGAATTACAAATCCATATCTTAAGGTGCATGTCCACAGCGTGCGATACACGCCAATAACACAAAATTAAAAATTGTGTACTCTAATTTAAATGGAGAAAATAATGACTCGAATCAATATATATCGAGGCGCGTCTACGGCACCTCGAATCACAGTCGAGACCATAGATAAATGTGAACCCACACCGCTTGGTTCATTTTTATTTTCATATAAAATTCAAATGTACCGTTGTAAAATTATTGTCTCATTGCTAAGTGTGTACCGATGTTTTCCGGCGCTTGCGTGTCGCTGATGACGAATTTAGCCCACTGAAGAAAAAATTAGTTGTATATATTTTTTAATGCAATGTATTTATTATCTTAGTAGTATAGATTAAAATACAAAAATGTGCTTTATTATCTATGAAAAAAAAAACATGTACATCATAAAATCCGCTAGAGAAAACAATTTCTTATTTTTTTCGTTTAACGATGACAGGCTCCTTGCATAGATATATTAATTTGACCGGAATGTTTCAAGCGTAAAAATTACTATCGTTCATCTTACCAGTCTACTGTTAGAACTGAATACATAATTTAGCTCGATTTAAAAAACTATAATACACACCAGAAAACATTAAATAATTCAGAAATTCATAAAGGTAAACATTTAAAATCATTATTACTCGGGAAAAAGATAGCAACACGGTCGAGAGTTCTAGATATGAAAATGGAAAACGAATCCATAGATAAAGGTAGATACGTAACTCTTAATTTTAGAAACGAACAAGCACAATGCGCGATTACGAAATGTGTTTTACTTTTACGTAACCATCGTTAGTTTTTGGAAATGATGAAATACGTACGTCGGTAATTCGCGGGTGATTCAGCAAAATAATGTGAATGGATGAATTAATTTAGTTAATTATTATTAATGCACACACCTTCATTACTTTTTCTTGCAAATAAAGCAAAATAGGTGTCGACTGCGCCGCGGTGTGCTGTTCTTGTGTCACTCCGCAATCTGATGTCCTTCTTCGAGAGTGAAGAAACGTGTTCCACCAGAGTGCACCAGATGCAATTAATATATTATGAAGAAGATAATATTAACACATAAATACTTGTTTGCAATAAAAATTATTAGAGGGAATGCGTCCGACAGAAGGGCCGATATAACTGTCAAAATAAATATTGAACACATTTTACGTCAGAAGGGAGAATTAAACTGACGAAATATAGACAGTATATCAGATAGAAGGACAAAATAGAAGAAAAGAGCAATAAAAAACTAATAATTAATAAACAACTGTCCGGTATAACCTTATTTGATACATTCAAAGGTCAAAACTTTAACTTAAAAACTCAAAAAAAAACATTTTGAGAATCATCATATTTTTTAACGAATTAATAACGAAAAATACAGTATGTTCGAGAAAGTCAATCAATCGACACCTTCTATTACATTTAATATAATATATATGTAGCGACCATAATTCAAATCTACCGCCATCTCAGTCGGCATCGACGCAAGCGACAGCGCTGCCGGCTGCTGCCACAAATCTGGCTCATTCACCGCCAGACAGTCTCTCCAGTTTCAGCCTTCCACAAGGGTGGTCTTGCCGGCTCGCCTTAGCCGAGCAAGACCACCAATTCAAATCATTTCATAATTTCTTACATCTTCATTCACTGTATTCATTTCTATCTGTCTTCATTGTTTTTATTCATTTGTCACAATAAACCTCAACACACGCATCAATCACACGTGTATATCATTTAACCACCGTCCTAACCCCCAAATATATATTTAATGAGAACACATTTTTGTCGTGAAGTTGCAATCTCAGAAAATAGTTCTGTGGTATTTTAGTAATACAAATTAAATTAATCAATTAGAAAAATATACAGAAAAAATCTTTTTTTTATAAAATATTTGGTCGTTATCGGGATTCGAACCTAATCCTTTTCCTATCTTGTAATACATTTGATAATGCTTCTATTATATTATTTGTGTTCAAATAGTGCCGAGAATTTTTTCCCCTTTTACCCATTTCAAGTACATATATAAGTGCGTAAAATACCTACATTTGGAAGAAAGTGAAATTTGAATTCATATCTAGTTCCCTAATTAAATAATCAAGCTTATTCTGAAAATAACGATAAGGAAGTGACTGTTATCTGAACACTCAAAAACAGACTGAGGACAAATCTCTTACATCCGTGTAATATTTTCCTATTGTATATTTCGAAACAAACCATCATCTGTTTGTTTCTGTAGTCATGTGGGAAATTTTGATTTCAACATTATTAAGTCTGAATCATAATCATTATCTGTTATCCCTTGTATCCGATGAAGAATATCCTTCACGAATGTGAGTCCTCAGTTTGGTTCACAAGTTCTAGGGCATCTTGGGCATGGGAATACAGCGGCTGCGGGCTGACTTCCACGCCCTGTTTGCTCATCCCTACATTTGCAACTTCTTCAATTGACGAACGTTCAATGTGAGCAATCAAAATAAATTGTCAAGAAAGTACAAACGCTTGGCGGGATTTAAAAATTGGCTGTCATGAATTACGGCTAAGTTGTGCATCGAAACATAAAACTTCTTAAGTTTTTCATAAAAGATTGATCTTTATTTTTCCTTTACCATTTTCAAACAAGCTACCCGACATAACTTTTAATACTCACCAGTTCACCTGACCAAATGTAAATTGCATGGACCTATCTCTACGATTTTTACTAATTATAAAATTTTACCTACTGACGATTAGCGTCATAAACAAATTGAACAGGAATGAAATTAGAAGAAACGAGCCAATAATTCTAGACCGGAAAATATACGATACAATTTTATTTTTAAAACTAAATCATTGAAGAGTAGAATAATGGGAAAGTATCCCATTTTCATTCGTCATTTTCCGCTCTAAGTGATACGCAGGTACTGTACTCAAGTACAAGTTATACTGTTATTTTGAGCGGACCAAATAGGTATAAGGAATATATACTATTAAATATAAACAAACAGAATGGTGTATTTAATAGATAGCCCAGCAGCACGACTGCTTTTAATAGAAATGATTGAATAATTTAACATCATATTCCTACAAAGGGTATACCAGAGGCCGTAGTCCAAACAATATCATCATCATAACGGGATATCGCTTTTTTTTCAATATTTCCAATAAAAAAATATTTACTTCTCGAAAGTACATCCCGCAGTAAACTCATTTCACTCTCCGATATTCGATAGTAAAAACAAAAATCGATAGATAAATATGGCGGACTTTCACAGCTGTTTCAAACGTCATCTGTCACATTGATACACTAAATGTTGCTGTATACGACAATTAATCATTCAATATCCTGATATTTTAGTGGTGAGAGTTCGTCCAATGATGATCTTGTTGTTTAATGTAAATTAGCATAAAATCCAAAAAAAAAAATTCACCACCGAAGTGACAGATTTCGAACGTTGAGGCGAAAAAATCCACAAATAAAGCATATTTCATGATTATTCGTCAACTACGCTTTGACAATAGGAAATATGACGTTCGAACAGCCCGCAAACGATTTTAACCACGGGAGTTAGTAAAAAGTTACCACAGTAAAAAGTTACTACTGATCACACAACCGGCCCTTAGGTCTACGATATTCTGAGAACTCTACATGCGGCTAGACCGCCTAATCTACTACTACAAGTGCACCACCGATATTCGCGTTGACACTTTTACTAACTACCTTGTAACTGTTATTGTAAACATCATAGGTGTTTTATATTAATACATGAATTGGAAAGGTAAAAAAGTCTAATAAAAAATCTTCTTAGACATAGCTAGCAACCCATTGAACCCAAATAGGGTAATACGAAATTCAACGATTTAGAAATTATTCGAACATTTGTAATTTTCGATAAATTTGTAATCTGTCTTTACAAAAACGAACGCTGTGCCATAAATATTCAACCAATTGTGACGAAATTTAGCATAGGTGTGCCGTGATAATGTAGCTATCACATAAGCTACAAGATTTTTGTCTACGGAAAATAAGAAGAAAGTTATTTGAACTTTTTTGCTAAAAATCACAAAAGTTCGAATAAATTCTAAGCCGTTAAATTTCGGATAAGCTATTTGATACTCACTCGATGGATTGCTAGTGATGTTACCTAACCGTATGAACATCCTGTGTAAATTAATCTTCTTCTTTAGCGGCCTGATCATCAGTTCCATCATCAAAGCCCATCACCACAGCCACTGGAGTGCGTTATGCATTTCTTGACGTCGTTGCTGTGCTCTAGTCTGCTAGGCATTCGCCTATTTCTTTCAGGTTTATCTTGACATGATCCATCCATCTTCGTTTCATTCTTGGTCATGTTGGCTCGTGTAAAAGAGCCTTGGGCGTGTTGCGGAAATCATCTATTCTCACTGCATGTCCCGTCTACCGTTGCCTCTTTGCTTTCACCTTGCTCTGGGTATCTGGAAGATAGTGAAAGAGAGGCATTTTTTAAGTTAATTTATCTAGTTATTTTAAAACTGACAGCTCTAGTAGATGACTATATTTTCCAATATAAATAAAAGGTAAGTCTTACTTAGAAATGAAATATATAGGAGTTCAAATATTATTGTTGATGTCAACAATACTGATGACGGCTCCAATACTAAAAGGAGGAAACAGCTGCCCGTTCTTGAAAATTCGGGCGGGATATGCATTATGACTTGAGGAACGAAGCGACCAATTTTCACAATTTGCGTATACTCTAACGAAGGCAATAAACAGAAAACATCTTTCGTATTTTACATACTTCAATTTTAATGGCGTTTACATAAGAGAAAATCAACTGCAAAAATTTAGATCTTAGAATTAATTAGATATCATTCCTATGAGATTGAACTAAAAATGAAAGTTTCTATCGTATTTATACGTGGGGGTGCACTTTCTATGCATTTGAAAAGCTACGTATAACTAAAAACTAAACGTTTGTCTGATATTATTATAAATTAAAATATACATTTTCGACTGTAAGGGCGTGGAGGAGAAGGTAGATTTATGCATTTGACTGCATATCAACGATGGATTCTCAATCAATTATGTAATTCCTCCAATTTTTTGAACATCTTGTGAGAAGAAAAGCTTGTTATGGTGGGCTGCGTCGAAGGACGGAGGGGAAGAGGATAGTACCCCCCCACTCGTTGGATCTACCGAGTGGAAAAAGCAACAGGTACTTCTCTAGTGACAGCTCTAAGATCTGCGGGATGTCGAGAAGAAATTGAGGAGTATAGTCATGATAGCGGGGGCTTATGAAAATCCCGATCCTCAGTCGTGGTGATGGACGACGAGCGAGAAGAAGAAAGTGTGAACAATACAATATAATTTGCACAGCTCTTTTTAAACATATAATATGCCCGAGCTTTGGAATTACCGTTACCAAAGACTAACAAACGCGTAACCACTCTTCAAATAACTAGATTACACCACAGATAACAATCAGATAAAATTGGTATCTGCTGTGTGGAAAATTGGTACGTAAAAAACATGTCAGCCTTCAGCAGGGTTTTATAAGAAGCAAAATATACAAAATTTAAAAAATAATAACATCTGAGCGAGGAACACAATGGATCCCTATGATTCTGTCTGAACAATCGCATACGAGTTAGTAATTGTTGCATCGAGCTAAGAATTATTGTTGTGAAAAGTTACTCGGATTCCTCATTGTTTGGAAATATTCTGTCATGGTTAATAATTCCAAAGTCAATTCCTCCATTCGTTTTCTGCAATATATTATTTACCTAAGGAGATGTTTCTAGATATAGATCAAGATATTAAAATAATTATCAAAAAATGTATTCGATAGCGTGTCGTAATGATATTAAACATTATTATTCATTACGGACGTACTAAAACTAACAAGATGCATCGAGTGTAACATATTTTTCCACAATATTAAGTTGTGTGAGAAAATTTCGTATGGTTATGGAAATATCTGAGAATCTGTTACAAGTATGTAACTGGTTCGCGCGAGCATGTTATTAAACATTATAAAAGTTCGCAGAACCGGTTCCCGGATTGTTATTATAAAATTAAAGTATTCCATTATTTTACGTACTCTTTCCATGGAGTAAGGCCGTGTCTTCAACTGGGAAAATTGTCCTGAAATTTGTACATTTTATCTTCAATTTGGAACAATCTCAGTCTGACATATTCAATTTCATAGACAAAAATTTTAGTGATGGAAAAAAAGGGATAATTGATTAATAAAAATTGTGAATCTCACTATTGTTTATAAGATATAACTGTTATTAGACGTAACATTATTATATAAATGTCAGTGATGAATTCCACCAAAACATTAGTAAATTGCCTGATAAATAAGCATGAAATTCTGGAAAATCTTTATTGAATTATACAACGCGGGGTTTTTTTTGTCGTGCCACCTTTTTTATTCAATATATCGTTTGAAGTAAATCTAAATCTTTGACTGTCTTCGACTTCACTAAATTTTATATCAGATTTTGCACATACAGCTTGAATATTTTCGACCCAAATTTTCAGAAAGGACCCGCCGATAAAATATTGGGTAATATGTTAATCTAAATTGTGTCATGTATTGCTAATCAAATTTGAAAAAATATAATATTATCCGATCGGTAACTTGATAGATAACGCTATTCATGAGAAAAAGCTGGAAAGTTTTATGAGGCAGGATGGAAGTCAAGATTTCGAAGTTTTGTATTGACAACAAATTGTATTTTATGAACGCGGCCGTGTCGCAGTCACGGCATTAATTTAAAATTAATCCTACATACATTTTGATTTCATTATATCCGTCCATCCATGTCGCAAAGGGACATAAAACAAACTTATATTGACAGCTGTCCGTATCACGTGGCCGCACAAAACAGACTAGATTTGCAGTCAATTATATCATGTAAATGTGTGCAGTTGTCGCGTCAAACAAAGTAAATTATTTTGTTATTGTATTTTTTAATAAATTATATGCTAATAAAAATCATTAATTTCCTATCATTATTGACGGGATATAACATGTCTGAAAATGTTTATTGAAGTAAATATTTATTTTTAATAATAGATAACTAAATGAGGTCTGCTTGTATTATACTTTAGTTATTTATTAATTCAAGTTCATCGGCAGGCATATTATGTTGTAATTTTATTCCTTCTGTTTGACGTTGAAATTTTGCAAACAATAATTATAATTTAAATACACAACTATTGTAGATTTTAAAATGTGCGACTTCTATTTTTCATTTTATTAATTCCGTGAAAAACTCATTACTCTTTACATTGTTTTGGTTTCTAACAGGACAACGGTAAGGAAAAAAAAAATGTTGTGTAAGACTGGTGTTGAGTAAGAACTTTTTTCATATAATACTTTGACACATCACGTTTCGTAGACCGGAGAGATCATTCAAATGGGCCGATTCGGCTCGTGGACCGGATTCTGCATTTCCATCTTCAGATTATATCGGATTTAAATATACATTACACACAGATATAATATATTTTACGTATTAGATTATCTATTTTTAGATAACGTATAAAGTTTTTTGTATTCCGGCCTTGAAAGTTATTTTTGATTTAGATTATTCTCAGTCACCTGAAGTATAAAATTATTCCGACACGAACAACAAAATCTCAAGCTTAAATGAGAATAAAAATGCATATTTCTTCATTGGGTTGTGTGCACGGACCGCGTCCGACATTCCGTAACATTTCCTCTTCATCATATATGTGCATACGTATGGCATGAATGTAGATTATCTAGACTGGTGGCCAGCTATTTTCAATTTAGCTCCGTGAAATAATAATTTATTAAGTAATTAGTATAATACAAGTATTTTACTTTTTCCAATGTGCGCGGTGATGTCCCCTACAGGTTGTTAAAATTAACAAACTTACATCTTTTGAAAATTCACGAAACTGTGGTATTCACCAATGGTTAGTATTAACTATTAAGTTCCCCGAAAATGATTTATGACTAGTAAGCAATAAGTTTAATTTTTTCATTATTTAATGATCGTACGAACTGGATACTGAATAATATTTTTATTTAAAAAATTGAGCGAGTATAATTAGCACTCTCGCGGTGACAGGTGTAAACATCACACGTGTTTTGTTACGTGTAGAGGAAGATATCCCCAAAGGAAAAAGTCTGGTGCTGTCAAATCAGGTGATCGTGGAGGCTGTAAGAAATCGGAATTTCGAGAAAATATTCCATCTTGAAACGTCGCAGTAAAAATTTACATAGAGGCTACCAATACCCTGCCATATTTGCCATCTCAGGCTGAACAAAATTTACCAGCATTTCTCCATATCGCTCGCCGGTTGCAGTAACTGCATTTTCGTCGGAATCCTCAAAGAAGTGAGGCCCGATAATTCTTTCTGAGGTTACTCCACACCATACTTTAACCTTACGCGGGTGCAATTGACTTGCATGAACGTTACCCTGTTTTCGAAAACGCTTCACCAAGTTAATTATTGTAGGCTCAGTAGGAGAATGCTTAACATTGAAATGGCGCATAAAGGATGTTTATTTTCAAAATAAAATTCAATTATCTTCACTCCTTCTTCGGTTGTAAATTTATTCATGGTTAAATTTCCAAAAATGTTACTTTATAATTCAGAAAAGAAAAAAAAATTAATAACAAAAAAAAAGATATTTTATTTTAAAATGGTAAAGCGACTTATGCACCACCCTGTATTACATTTATTTTTGACATTTTAAAATCAAAACGGCTCCCAAGCATTGTAATTTTTGTAGGTAGGTACTAGAAACATATATAAGCTCTTTACCGCGGGACGTGAAAGGACATATTTTAATTTTCGAACATATGAGTGACGTAGCTTTTCGAACACGTGAATATGTAAAAGTGTCAGCTTATTGGCTAAAATATTTTAGCGAACCGTTTCGTAGTTTTTTTGGGGTGACATCACTGGGTGTGATGCGCAGTAGCTACCGTGTATAGGTCAAGTCGTGTAATAAATAAAATTATTATTATTTTATTTTTTTTCACAAAGAATGTATAATATAAAAAAATAATTCCTTGGTACATTTGTCATTTAAGAATTTATTTTTATTTTTATTAATATTAAAAATATAATACAATTTCAATAATCAGTGGATATATATATATATTTTAACATTTGTTTCTTCTCTATAAGAGTAAGTTAGTCTGTGTACATATTTTTTTTACTTCAGTTACAAATGTATGATAGTCCGTAATTTTTCTAATTGTGATGGGGAGATTGTTAAAAAATTTGATACCTTGATAAATATATTGATTTTGAGTTGCGGTATATTTTAGTTTTGGGATATCAATTTGATCTCTATATCTCGTAGATCGGAATTCGCTTCTAAAATTTAATTGATTTTTAATTTTGAAAATTGGAATTATGGAATGGAACGGATAATCCGAGCACATTGTTAAAAATATTTAATTATAATATCAATTGCAGAATGACCTATAAATGCTTCGTTTGTCTACACTCTACACGCTCGCCGCTGTTAACATCGAACTGGCTTATTTTCATGGTACATTAACCAGATGAGACGATCCGTTTCTCTCGAGATAGAATACGTGTTTAGATGTTTATGTCGTCATATTTATTTGTTAAACTTTACAATAAAATCCAGAAAAAAAAACCTCGCAAGTTCACTCCACGGACATCAGTTATCAGAACGTCGCGCGAGGGTGCAGGGTTTTCAAAAAATTAGAATTATTTTTTATACATTTTTTCGTCCTTATTAATATTAAAAATATGAATAAAATAAAAATCAAGGCCGCATATCACCTACGTATGCCTTAGCCAGCTAGTCATCAACAATAAATTAATTTTTGCCGTACGTACGTCGGTCACACTTTTAATAACATAAACCACACGTACGCAAATTTTGAATAAAATTATTGCCACTTGACTGGAGACATCTTTGGACTTTCTATTTTTTCAAATGATTCAGCATGAAAACATGATTTTTTCCTGTCATTATTGACGGCCTTTCACTCGGCGTGTAATATCAAATGTCTATATTAATTGTGTTGGTCAAAATTGTCATTTTTACATCAAAATTCTTTAGATATTTTTCTCTTTAAAACTATGTTACAAACATGTCAAATATCTTAGTAGATTTAGAGATAGAAGATAGAGAAAGTAGAGTAAACAATAACTGTTAAAGAGAATACATTCTTATTGTGGAGTTGTAATTTTTCAGAACAGACGGTCTGTGATGTTTTAAATACTAATTTAATGTATTAATTATAAATATATACATATAAAATCAATATTGTTTTTGCGCTACCGGGATTCGAACCTGGATCTCTATTTCCAATCCGGGGAAATACACTACCGATTGTGTTATAGCGCCAGTATTTTACGTGACAAATTTGAGAACCTATATGTTACACTTTTTCAAATTAATACATCTATCGTTCCATTATTTTCGAATCTCGGTAGCGCAAAAACAATGTTTTTCGACAAAATTGATTTTATATGTATATATTTATAATTAATACATTAAATTAGTATTTAAAATAACTGTTGTGTTATGTGATCAGTAGTAAATTTATACTATGGTAACTTTTTACTTAAGTAATTTTTTACGTTTAGCCCGTGGTTAAAATCGTTTGCGGGTCGCATGAACTATTGTCAAAGCATATTTGAGATGTCTATAGGCGCGGCAAATAATCATGAAATACGCTTTATTTTACGCATTATCTATGGATTTTTTCGCCTAGGTGTTCGAAGTCTGTCACTTTGGTGGTGAAATGCTAATGTATTATACGACTAGATCATCATCCGACGAACTGTCATCACTAAAATAGCGAGATATTGAATGATTCACTGTCGTATACTGCAACTTTCAAAGTGTCAATCTGTCAGATGACTTTTGGAACAGCTGTCAAGAGTCCGCCATGTTTAGTCTTCTAGGCTGTTTATTCGAACCTACCGGAGAATTATTCGAACAGTATTGTATTTGTCAAACCGACGTAGGCACCCAGCGCCGTTTGAGCGAGCACTTCCAAACAATATGGCGCAACTAATTCGCCTGTTGATAGAAATGTGAGCGGAGAATATTGCGGAGGTGAATAGCCATAACGAGTGCATTCATTCCGGGCTGTCAGATACACTAAAAAAGATGGCACAGATATCATCTACATACTTTTAAACTTGGCTTATTGTGCAGAGAAAATAATGACATTTTCTCTTCTGTAAAAATAATTGTCGTTTATAAGAATATATATACCCAAATCTGTCTATATATAATAATGTTTTAGAAAAATGGACGGTGTTTGACACATAGGTCTGTGATGTTTTAAATACTAATTTAATGTATTAATTATAAATATATACATATGAAATCAATTTTGTCGAAAAATATATGTATGTATTATTATGTTATTATATAAAAATATATGTATATATTTATAATTAACACATTAAATTAGTAAAAAAAAAAGTGTTTATCTTCAAAATTAAAAAATATATAAAGTCATATTCTTTATTTCCCAAAACAGTTTAAGCATCTTAGAGACGTTTACAAAGTATTTTTAATACCACAATATATTACAAAGGAACTTAAGATTATGCAAAATTGGTTTAAGAATCTTAAAGTGTTGTTACAAATGAAGATAAATGCGTTATCCAGTATATTATACACCTTGTTTCATTATTTTTTTTAAATCTCTCAATTGTGCAACACCGCACAGTAAGGCACGCACTTCATATTTAAAAATTAATTAATTAAATTGTTTTGAATATATTTTCTTAAACAATAAAAAAAATCATAAAAAATATAAAAACAAAATACGCAGATACCTGTCAAAAAATTGTCATCAAGAATTTAATTTTGAAAGTGTCGCGTTTGTCGTTAGACAGATAAAATATTTTGTTTTAGTTTCCATGGTTTCGTGATCTTAAAAGGGATGTCAGTGGATATGTATGGATGTAATGTATATAGTAGTTTGTTACACGTAAATGATCCGCGATTGCTATTATTCGAAATTTGAAGTCTATAGAATGCTTGCGTTAATAAACGGGTGTCATTCGGTTGGATTTCTGCACATAAGGGGTGCTGATAAACTTTCCGGAGTTTTCCCCCATCAATTCCATATCCCGATGTATGACAGACTCAATTCTATCTGGAATGCACAATGGATGGATTCGAATAATCATAAGGGTAATCGTCTTAAAGTAATTCACGGTCCCTGGTTCTCAAAAATGAAAGTCTCCAAATGAACAGTATCAAATATCTCTAGAATGAGAATTAGGCATTGCCAGGTGGCCTTTCATTTGTTCAGATTGAACTTGATAGATTCCCCAATGTGTGAGTGTGGTGGTGTGGTTCCGAGGAGGAAACCCTTGACCGTATCCATTGCGGATCACAGGTTTTTTTACATTGGTCTCGTCAATGGTAATTTTCAGCTCCCGGTTAACTTGTGTCATCTTCTTTCCCTTAACTCGCCACATTTAATCTATATAGTAGGAAATTTTTTGTACGGCAATGGTATCAACTTGTAATATAGTATTTCCTATATTATTGTACTTTTTTCTATAGAACAAAGTTTTTAACTTGATTAATGACACAAATCACTCTAGAAGGGTGGATTGCCTATTTAAAAGAAGAAGAACACTCGCGTTAGTGATTCGTCTTTCGCAAGTGCAGAAAGCATTTGCATACTGTTAGTGCTTTATTAAGTAGATAATAAGAATTAGGCGCCTATGTTTGAGATACGCCTATACGTCTTTGATCTCTCATGTCATTTGAAGAACATATCAATTTAAGACGATTTTAAAATACTTTGTTTAGTTAAATAATATATTGTATTTACTCACATGCTTTGAGGCTTCGGATACTATTTAATTCTAATATCAAAAACACAATAATTAGTCTTTTAATAAAAAATTTTGAGTCTTATAAAAGACGATTATTTAATGATCCTAATGATAATGATTTTAGTTTAATACATCACTTGATCCGGTCATGACAGACGTCGAATCCGCGCTGTCATTATTTTCGTTAAAAAATGCGGAAATTATATGTTTTCACGCATATTTTGTTCACAATATTAGTAGCAAATTTCATAGATGTTTTAACTGATTTTAAGGGAAAACAACATTTTCTTGAACAAAGTAAACATTTTATGTGCGTTATCTTTATGTAAGTCGCAATTTATCGTGTTATGTATCGTTTATACATAACACTGTTGTCTTTTAAACACTAGCTGTAGATTTCATAAATAATATGTAATTATGAAACAGAAATATCACCAAAATGGCAACGTGGCATGTTAAATCGATAATATTAAACAAAATAATAAATTGAAGCTATCCTAAATTTTTTAAATTTAGAACGTTGATTTATGCGACCATCTAAATATATGTAGGTACTTTATTTGATTTCAAAACATATTCATGTATATGAATTAGGTACTCCAATAATTTTTTTATTTTTCGATGGATTAATTCAAATGACAACACACATTTTTATTTCATTCCGTATATCAATATGAAAAACCGTGGAAAAGACTCCAGATACGAGTTATTTTTGATACTTGTATCGAATGCGACAAAATCAATAAGTCTCTTTCTAGTCTAACCTTCATCTCTCGCATGATTTACGTAACAAATAACGTTATTAATTATTTATCTGATACTTATTAAGAATTTAACTATTAGCCTCATCTTGAAAGCACATGTAATTCGGGTTTCACGAATTTCAAACTAGAAAAATGAAAGCACGCCCATAAGGGGCGATGAAAGGTTTACCTTTTAGTAATAAGTTAGCATTGTTGAGTGAAACCGACAAGCGAATCTTTACTCCTATAATGGCTCTGAGAAAGGGTGGGTCCTTTCTGCACTTTAGGCGAATATTCAAGACAAGTTTCATCTGTGCACACGCGCCATTACACGACCAATATCGAGATGTAGATGGATAGATAATGTCAAAACAGACTTGCAAAAGGTAGGTAAGTGTCCAACAGATTGGACCATGACTGCGTTGTCAAGAGATGGTAGAAGAAGTAGAAGAAAATATACTGAAAGTCATCTCGTATTACATATCCTGCCTTTTAACTAGCTTAACAACCAGGCTGGAAGCTATTCACTTCCCTATAAAACAATCCCAGCAATGTCATTCATTTTTAAACAATAGGTGATACGTGGAACTATTAAATTATTCTAAGTAATCGCCTAGACTCGTGAAAAATATTTAATGTTTAGACCTTGAGATAATTTAAAGAATACTCAAAACAATTTTTAAATTTCAGTGTTAAACTGTTAAGAATTAAATTTAAATACAAAGGGAGCTATAATCTGAGACCATCTGCACAGTAGAGTAGTACAAACCTTGGAGGTACTCAAACAATGCCGGTACTGTCTTCCTCAGATGCACAATTGAACAATTTCTGATTGTGTTGAAACCGCGTATTGTTTCCAGGATTACGCGGCTTCTCACTGAAGTCGTCCTAAACGTTCGTTACAAAACATTAATTCAAATTACATACGATGATGCAATTTGTGGAAAATATCGATTTTTCTGAAACAGAATGAACCTTCTTGTTTAACACTGGAGCAAGACTTAATTGTATTGTTCAGAACAAGAGATCTTTGTCGGGAACAATTGTGTACCGCCATCTTTCAGTGCGCGTTGAACCGGTCAGATGGTTAGTCAATGCGGGCAAACACTTAATATTACTTCCGTTGGATTGCTGCAAAGCCTTCGATCATGATTTCCATGGATGATGTGAAAAAACACTTTATAATGATATAATGCCATGATATAATCGGTAGATATATATCATTGTTTCGCGATATATACAAACGTAGCAGAATGCATGCATTTCGGCACTGTAATTAAGATCAAGATTTATTAAAATAGCGTTTATTTAAAAATATATATTTGCTTTGAGTTAGTTTATTCCAGAACTTAACATTTTTCGTTGTACTCTGATACCGCACAATTTGACGTGAGACTCGTTATCACATTAAATTCAGAGGGTAGCCAGAGAGAAGCTATATAAATCACGCATCCCCAAAAGGAGAGGGTAAACGTCACATTTGTGTGTTTGCAGAAATTCACCCTGTACAGGTCGCAAGAGGTGCGAGGGAGAGTCAGTAGAATGCTCCGTTAAGTTAATGCTCTTCCCGGGATCGTCCGTCCCAGCAACCCCAGCGGGAGACCCACACCCTAATAAATTTCCGGAAATGTCCGAGATTCCTTTCATTTCTTAATAGGTCATCGTTCCGGGGGATCCGATGACCTATTCCTTCTGATCCCACAATCATGATCATCTCACGTGCATCATTCATAACCACCCAGTCCCAGAGGATGTGCCTCACCTGAGCGCAAACACACCACGGATCACGGACAAGTCCCGAGTCGAAGAGTTTACTCGTGAAATGCCCATGCCCCGAGATCATCTGTATCGCGTAGTGGTCTGGTAAGATGATACCGGAGCCAACCTATGATGGTATTAAGATGTTAATAACTGAATGTAATTAAACAAATTAAAAAATGTAATATTGACGAATCGAAACGAGAGTGAACAACTCAAAAAACGATTCCGGAATAGGGTGTAAATAAATAAATCAATTTCTCGCTGTACGACAGCTCAAATTTTTGTACTTCAAAAAGATAATCCTACATAAGAGTGAAGAAAAATTAAACAAAACTATCTACGATATAGCTTTGTGAAACACGAAAGTTCTTGACCGTAGGCATGTCAGAGTGCCAACTGTCATTGTGGTTTAGTCTGCCAATTTCTTGCAGGCCCGTCTTGACATTTTTGTAATGTTTAGTTAAATGACGAGGACATATTGAAATTCTTTTATTGAATTTATGTAGCTCATATAATACGCTTCAATCGTATACAATTATTTTAAACATTAAATTGTGTATAAATGAGTTTTGTACCATTTTTTTTATTGTTAATGAAGTACAGAATAACCCTACAGTTTCGAGTAATACTTTAATAATTTTATAATTTATTTATTCTGATAATTATATTTGGCGTATGAACGTAAAAATCACATATTTTGTGAATCAAACAATGAGTATTATTATAATATTAGAAAAACTAAAATAGACATCATCTTTTGACAAAAGCTATGAATAAAATAAAGAAATCTAGTTACGTTATATCAAAATGAAGAAAATATGCAATGGTTAGTTTTTGCAATAATCACAATTATAATAATATCTAGAATTGTCTTCACTACTACAAAAAGCATGGGCCCAACAGCTTATATACCGTACGTCGCGACAAAATCAAAAATTGTGAAAATACATACTAAATTATGATCATAAATACTTTTATGATGAAATATTTTGGAAATCCAGCCAGATAGAAATAATAATATTAGCTTAAAGAAACTTACTCAAATTTGATATTACTTCATCTGAAATTTACAGCGGTCAGCTGTAAAACAAAAAAAATGCACCCCTCCTTACAACACTTGTTCAACTGAAGCCTGCTTTTGTGGCTAGTTTTGACATTCCGCAAATATATGTATATTGTTTGTTTCGATGAAAAAGCTAAGTAAATTCCGTACGGTAATAGCCTCCGCTTCTCTATATGCCCATCTACTTCTTGGTCCTCTCCTCGATATACATCCTCTTACTTGTGTAAGAGCTTTGTGGATAGGTTTTTTTTTTTTCCAATTCCTAATCTACTACTACAAGTGCATCAGCGCTAATCGCTTTGACACTTTTAGTAACTACCTTATTGTAATAAACATCATAAGTGTTTTATATTAATACATGAATTGGAAGGGTAAAAATTTTTGATAAAAAACCCTCTAAACAATTGACTGGAAGTTAAGTATTTCAAATTAATTAGGCGCGACACTTTATGTACAGTGCCGCCTTATTCTAACATAATACTTATCGGTAAACTAAAATAAATTACTACTAAACTTAAGAATATTGTTTTTTATTATTACAAAGTCATTTATTGAAGAGTTCAGTCGACGCTGTCCGCTTCTGTGTGCATCTCAGTCCGGAGGATCGAGCGCGTTGCTTCGCTTCAGGAAATAGTGCCTGGGCAATCTGTATTTGTATCTGAAAGGCATTAGACTGACGTTGTGCTCGTACGAGCCGAGACCCCGGATGAGAGGATTATCTTGAGAAGGATGGCAGCAAGATTTATGGAAGTTTGCTGATAATTTATCAAAGCATTGCATTATTGGTTGTGGGTAGGTATTATGGGACTCGCTACATGTCCCACCCAATACAGCTTCCTCGATTTCGCCTTCTTTAAAGACACGGATGATGTTTCACAGTTCAGCGTGAAGTGATTTATTATCATCGTTAGACGTTTCGCTCGCGGATTATAATGACGCATTCCCTACACACACACACCTTCACTGACTCTCAGAGACCATGAGGACATCTGTTCATAAAGTTCTTCTCTCTACTTTTAATTAAAATAATGCTTCATCAGCTTCTCGTTTTATTTCTGAAACGACGGGATATAAAAATTACGTTTCGTAAGTTGTGGTAAGCCACAAACAATTATTTATGCGCCTAAAATGGCTACGATTTAAATGCGAATTCATAACGGCATTACTTTAATTATTCTTTTTATTATAAAAAATTATGTCTCGAATGACGGACAAGAGTAGGTATTACGGTGTGTGTCCATTGATCTTCCGTCTGTTTTGAAATTTGTTCATTAAGGTTGTTAATGTATCGGTTACAAAATGATTCATAGCTCTCTCTTAGATTTATGCACATCTCTGTACTGTTATTTGTGCATTCTTGAGACGAGTTTTGTAAACAAATCTCATCCATGTAATGGCCCATGTCCATGGATGAGATTTTTCTCGGAGATTCGACCCGAGTACGCCTAAAGAACGGTACCGAATTCAGCACGAATTGATCTATGAATGTGCTTTAGAATGACGCACGTACCTTTACTGACTCTCAGAGATCAGTCTCATTGAGAGACCATCGTGGGAGTAAACCGACAGCTAGTCAACGTGCATGCACGTGTTTAATGTTAGCGAGAGTATTAAACATGAGCGAGATGTTGAAAAGTGTGGTAGATCTTGGCGTTCTATCCTTTGTGTTGTGTCTGGTGTATATTGGTAGTAATATATTATTGCGATAATCGCAATAAAATTCTGCCTTCCTTACAACAGTTCTGGGTTTATTACAACACTTAGAGGTACATGGATTTACACTTCAGAAATAGTATTTACAATTGGATGAGAGAGCGCTTCCCATAGGCGCGGCGACTTATAAAGGTTCGCCCCCCACACACGCACACTCTCATGGCGGACACACCCACACATATTTACATAGACAAGTAACAGTTCTCACAAAGTATTAAAAGAGTAATTCCCAAATTTAATTTGACAAACAGTCATTTTGTTACTGAATCAGTGAAACCAATTTATAAAATTAACAATTTATTAAACAATCATAAAATTTGTTGTTGTACATTTTGAAAAGTCGAATAAATGTAGAATTCATTGAAGTTTGAAATCACTAATCAGTCTTCTTCTTCTATGATGCAGAATCTGGTACTTTTCAAGGTGTCTCACGATATGGCCAAAATATTACCATCTGTTGTTTTCTATTATTTTAAGGATTTATTTTTCCTTTCGCATCCGGATTTGTAACTCTTTATATCATTTGTAACTCTTATCAATCTAGCTTATTTTTAAAAACCATCTGCAGATCCTCATCTTAAATGCATTGTTTCAGTATACGAAATATTTGAAAAGAAAGAATGAGAATATTTTTTTTTAATTTTTCGCGGCGTAGATAATTCTAGATTGAAAAGAGTCCAATTTAGGTTGGCGTCACTTTCAGGAACTGAGGTGGTGTCATTTTTCTAAGAACCATTCGCCGGAACCGCGGTCCGGTAATTGTCCACGTGCCGTGAAGAACAAGATGGTCGCTCCGTCAGCCGGCGTGACTATTCAAGTCTGATTCGCGCATTATTCGCGGCAATGGAAAGTATGGCGTATCGTAAATTAAGTAGGACTATTACCTTTAAACACGCTGTATCTACTTACGTCGTAAATATAATACGTCATTAAAAATAATTTGTATTCATACAACGCTGGTATTAAACAAGAAAGTGTGACGAGTTCACATATTATTCCAATCGATGATATTTTTGTAGCGTTTTTGATACTTTATACATGTTATTGTTATCAATGACACAAGTACCCGCACGGGTACACGGATGATGCTCGTCTCGGAGATGAGTTGAGCAGGTATCGAGTCATCATTAATCTACACAAAGTAGAATGAAGCAATTGATACATACCGACCTTTACTCATTCATATTCATATGTAAGAAAATAACTCAATTTCTCTCATAATAAAGTATAGAAATAACATGATTTTATTATTATTATTATTACATATTTTTACACTTCTCAGCCTCTTAATGTCGTATCGGGATAATGTTTATATTACAAGCTGGAGACATCCACATTAAAATGTAGTAGAAATTTTATCTTTTATTTTAAATACAATATTTCCAAATATTAATTAGAAAGATATACATGTAAAATCAATTTTATCGAAAAATATTGTTGTTGCGCCACCGGGATTCCGGATAACCGGGGAAGGTGCATTATCCAACTATGCTGCAGCGACAAAAATTTTAGCGACAATTTTCGAACCTATATGTTACCTTTTCGATATTAATACATTTAATCGTTCCATTATTTGAAAGAGCCATCTATCATATTTTTACAGAATCTCAAATACCTTTGAGTAAACTGATAGCAGACGCCAGAATTATCAATTCATTTTCATTCTCACCTTCCCCGGTTAGGAAAGAGATCCAGGTTCGCATCCCGGTGGCGCAACAACAATGTTTTTCGATAAAATTGATTTTATATGTATATCTTTCTAATTAATATATTTAATTCATATTTAAAATATCACAGACCGTCTGAATAATTACAAATTCACAATAAGAATGTGTTCTCCTAACAATATTTACCCTTACTTAAAAAAAATACATTTCTTTATATACTGCAATGTTCATTAAATGCATATACATTTATTTGATTCAGTTGAATTTTAATTTATGTTTTGATATATCATATATGCGATCCGAAACGTCAGCAAAAGATTTCAGTGGCACGTGACAAACTAGTTCGGAAAAGTCGATATATAATACATTCTGAATTGCTTCGAAAATGAAAACGAGATTGGGGTATTTTTGACAGTAGGTAATTTCGCCTGCTAACACATAACTATGCAATCGGCGCAGCATCCCAGAGAGATGCTGAGATATCATTGGATTAATTTATTATCTTTTAAATGGCCGGCCTCCTGTAGAAATCTATTATGCGTTACGCTTAAAATTAACTTTGTTGTCACATTAGATGTCGCATTAGATGTCACATGTAGAATCGCAGAATCAAATACTCGTATATACAATACTATATTATACACGTACAGTGAAGATTGTTTGCTTTTGTAACCTAATATGTAAGAGATGAAATGACACACGTATGAAATAAGAAATAAAGTACAAACTGGCAATTATAGTTTTAAAAAAAAATTGGCTAGAGAGCCAGCCGTTAACCATATTAAATGCAGAGCCAGTGCCTGTCAGGTTTGGGCAGCGGCGTAACAATGCTAATGCAACAAGTGCGGTGTATTGGGGCCCGCGTTATATAGGAGGCCAAAAGTTCCGCAACCTAAAATAATTTTGATATTTATTTTCGAGGTTAGATTCTTTTCCCCGTTAATATGTATTTAAAATGTTTAAATCTAGAAAAAGAGATGGAATTATTAAATTTAAAAAATCATTTATCACAATAAGTAATGAATGAACATTGCACTACTGTATGTATTCTAAATATTAGGTCGTTGTTTTTTTGGGGCGCAATTTTTTAGTCAGACAACTGATTTTAGGTTGAACTGTCCCCAGCCGACCCGACGAAGATCGAGCGTACAAATAGTTATAAATATTATCAGGAGAACACATTCTTATTGTGAAGTTGTAATTATTCAGAACAGACGGTCTGTGATATTTTAAATATGAATTAAATATATTAATTATAAAGATATACATATAAAATCAATTTTATCGAAAAATATTGTTGTTGCGCCCCGGGATTCGAACCTGGATCTCTTTCCAAACCGGGGAAGGTGCATTATCCAACTATGCTATAGCGACACTATTTTTAGCGACAATTTTCGAACCTATATGTTACCTTTTTGTTATTAATACATTTAGAATTGATTTTATATGTATATCTTTCTAATTAATATATTTAATTATAAATATTATATAAATCAGACACATATAAATCCATACTAGTAGAAAAAATCAGTCCGCTGTCGCCAATTGCTTGCTGCTAGGTCCTGCGGGCCGGTATTGTGGCCGCTACGCGGCCAACGCCTTCGTAGAATCTATATTTTAACGCGAAAATTCCTTATTATATTGCTTTAACAATGCACCACATAGTGTACTATGTCTTTATTTCCAGTAAGAAAAAACAAAATATTAGTAATATGTACACCTAGTACTATCTTAGGTTGATATGATTATTATCAGAATGTTATTAAAAGCATAAAGAAATGAAATAATATGAACAGGTAAAAAAAAAAATCTTAAAATCTCAAGCGAATCCGATATTTTGAACTGCAATGCAAAAAATGGGTGACATCTATTGCGTAACGTGGAAAGATTGTAAATGAATATTAATATTCATTATTTGCTAATCTGTACTGCCATCTGGCGTATTTTTATAGGCTACTTTGGTATTTGACAATGACACTAACATATACAGATCCGATAGCGACGAAGAGCAATCATATTATACTCATACAGAATACTGTTCGGATTGGCGCGTTATTGCAGCGCATTTACAATGTTTACCGAAGGCCGTATACATGGATTCGTTCCGCTTCTGAGTTGCTGGCGTAAAACTGCGGCTGGAGCTCGGCACCAACTCTCTGGTGCAAGCGGCGCTCTCATGGAAAGCTGGTTCCCCGACCAGAGAATGGCAGCCCCTACAGAATAGCTGTGACTGATGTAGTTATATATGTAATATTTATATTTTGTGTGTATATATGTTTGGGGGTTAGAACGGTGGTTAAATGAAATAAATGTGATTGGCGTGTGTTGAGGCTTATTATGACAATGAAAACAGATAGAAATGAATAAATGAATGAAGATGTGATGTAGAAGGTGCACGTGTGCGTGAAATGAAATGAATTGGCGGTCTTGCTCGGCAAGCGCGAGCCGGCAAGACCGCCGTTGAGAGACTGCTTGGCGGTGAAATGCTCGAGCCCGACTTGTAGCACCAGCCGGCAGCACTGTCGCTAGCGTCGATGCCGACTGAGATGGCGGTAGATTTGAATTATGATCGCTACATATGTGTGAACTTTTTACTTTTTATTAATTTTATTTATTAATATTTTCCTTGGTTTTCTTTTTCATAGCATTATATTTATTTCATAACCTTAATGTATAACAATATGTATTATCTCAATGGCGAATTGGGTTTAAAAAAACCTGATCACGCTGGAATAAGCACATTATTATTATTATTATTATTAGATATAAATCCTCCACTATGAAGGGGTGTCCGATGGCTGCAACCGGTTTTTAAAACAATTCACATTTTAGACCGCAGAGGATAGAATAATTTCCATTTTATGTTGCAGTTATGAGGTGGTTTGAGTGACTGCAGCGGGCGCGCGCGATGGTCCGCGGGCCGCACGCCTGAACACGATGAGGAGCGCCCGGCTGCACGCGGCGTGGGCGACGTGCTGCGCGCTGTTGGTGGTGTGTGCGCGCGCGCAGCGGCCCCCCTGTCCCCCGCCGGACTCCATACTGCCCTGCGTGTGCGCGACGCGCAACGAGGAGCTGCAAGTATGGTGAGCGCCACGATCTCCCTAACAAAGCTAAATAAATAAAACATGTAATACTATTAAAGTAAAAAAAAGAAAAAAACACGTAAGAAATAGAACACATAATACAATTTTCATGTAGACCATTTTTTTCCATGTGTCACCGTGTCATGATGTAGCGATTGTATGATGCGCGCAAGTTGGCAAGAATGGCAGAGTGGAAGGGATAAAAGAGCGTCGCGCTCTCTCTCTTTCTCTCTCTCTCTCCGGAATCGTAGATCAGAACGCATCTCTTATATTGTATTTATACTCGTGAGATCTGTAATAAACTGTATTGCTGTACATTGAATTCTTGATTACCCAAATTCTCGTTCACAAGAAAACACCATTGTTTGCAGCCGTAATAGTTGGGATAACCTTTACCATACCATGATATAAAATACCCGAACGCAGCCATGCTGTCAACTCGATTTACCGTAAATAATAGATTAAAAAAGTGTTTTTATTAACTTAAATGGCTTTAATGGCACGAATTTATTCTAAATACTTAGCATTCAAATTTGAAAAAATGATTAATAATATAATTTAGAGCATTCATTCAGTCCCATACAATGTGTCCTACCTTCTTATCTCTCTTCATTTAATTAGTGAGAAAGAGATAATTATATTTTTATGTTTGTTGTTCTTTTCACTGTGAAAATAATGTGTGATCTCTGTTTTTCATATCACAAATTATATTTTTACCAACGTATTAATTTTACAACACAGTGAATGGAAAAAATAATTGTTTTTGTACGATTCCCTTTTCATAATTGGTTTTTCACTAGTCATTCCTAAGCGCTAATATTTTCTTAAGAATTATCTATAATTTGAATTTTATGTTGCATGTATTTACCGAAATATTACAGGTTCAATTATAATGGTAGACCTGCGTTACTGCATGGTTTGAAAAGGGTTAAGAATATAACAGATAGAAATAGGGTTAAGTATATTTATGTACTGAGAAAAAATAGTTTATTGGAACGTATAATGCTTTTAGGAATATTTATATTAAATATAAATTAAATGTATCAACTAGAAAGACATACAGATGAAATCAATTTATTAAAAAAGTATTTTAATTTAGCGGTAGTAACTTGATTTTTTTTTGTATATCTTTCATAACCTTATATATTATACATTAAAAAATAACATAAACATAAATTTTCCTAATTTACAAAAAACAAATTCCGTACATATTTTTTAACTATTTTCAAATGACAACCCACCCCGCCACTGACCAGTTAAAACGCAGAACTGCATCAATACACTGTTACAATGTGCAAATTACATATGGTATTACTTATACTAATACAATTGTTCTTTCTAAATATAATGCAGAATGCATTCCAAATGTATAACAGAAAAGATCACAAAATTTTACAGGTGGATAGTAAGTACGGTTAAATTGTTATTTAAACCGTCTTTGATGATATTGTATGATATTTTTACTAAATCACATTAAGCTTTAAGTCTACATACTTTGAAATAAATATTTGCAAAAGTTATCCGTTATTATTCTATATCTTTGCTTCAGGCCCTAAATCATTTAACAAAATATAGTCTGGCTTGTCGAAGTTTGATGACCTTCAATTTTTTATATTCAATATATAATTTTGAATCAATAAAATATTTCAATTAATCAAAATAATGGCAAAATTAATTAATTTAATTTTAAAATGCTTATATCTGGTTGAAACTGGGCAGATGCAGTTTGAACATTTTCAACATATATTTGGATATTTATCTACCATTAAATATTGCACACTAGGTGCGTTATACCCGGTATGTGTTTTATTGTAGAGATGCGTACATTACATGACATCAATATTCTTACCATTTTTAAAATAAGCTAAACGCTTGTATTGTGAAAATAGAAGTAACTCGGTGGTCTCATGGGACGAGTCTTAAACTTTCGACCACTTGATCAATGTCTTACCACTGGACCAAACAAGCTCATCAATTAAAATGTGAAATTGAAAATATATAATAAATTTGGGAGCGTTCATGTTCAGTATTTACTTTTGATGCAAGTGAGCAGGCGCATCGTGTCAATATGTAAATAAAAAGTAAAACATAGCGGTACCTTTATTATTTATTTTAAACGGTTTATTTTATATCCTTAATTTTGTATTTTCGTGTTAGTTAGCTGTGCATTTGCTACTAGGTATGTAGGATAATTTTATAACCCTGGATAATTAAGATTACTTATAACAGATTTCTTTTTCATAATTCTTAATTGTCCAATCTTAATAATTTTTTTGTTATTCAATTTAACACGGACAATTTTATTTCAGGTGTACCCACAGCGATTTGCCAAAAGTTGTAGAGGGCTTGAAGACGATAGGCCAGTATATATCTCGTCCTATAGATGAACTTATAATAGAGCACAATCACCTTCCGGCTCTTCCTGGGCGCGCCTTCCGCCCCCTGCGCGCATTGCGGCTCATGCTGCGCCATAACAACCTGGAAAGAGTCGCTCCGGGCTGGCTGGCCGGCCTGGAGGATTCTCTTATGGAACTCTTCATAGTTGAAGACGACCTTCGAAGTTTACCTGTGGACAGCGTAGCGCACATGAAAAAACTTCAAGCGATCACAATAGAAAGTGATCAGCTCAAAAGATTGCCGAGTTTTTCTCGGCTCAGTAATCTGAAATACCTAAAAGTGCAGTCTTCGTCTTTGATAGAATTGAACGGACGGAGTTTTAAGCACCTCCCGTCCCTGGAGAAACTACAAGTGACCGGCAGTCCGAGACTTGTTCGACTGGAATCGAACCTTCTGCACGATTTGCCGAGGCTTTCGACAGTAAATATTTCCGATTGCGGTTTGACATGGATTCACTTGAGAGCCATGTCACTGCTACCATCCCTGGCAGAAATATCATTTGAAAATAATAAGATTTCCGATGCCGGCATGGTGGGACGAGTGTGTAGAGAGTTACCCGCTCTTGCCACTCTCAAACTTGACGGGAACCGAATCGATAGACTGAACGAAGCTTCTTTCGTTGATCTTCCGGCATTGAAAGAGTTGACGATATCCAATAATAAAATTGAAGAAATATTTCATGGAGCCTTTCATAAAGTGCCCTCTTTAAAAACAATAGATCTAAATTATAATTTTGTACAAAGGGTTCATCCAGAATCATTCTTGCAATCATCGGGGAGTGGAGTCGAGGAATTGTGGCTAGTTGGAAATGAAATAAATCACGTCTCAGAGTTGAGAGCTATACTGGATGCACTGCCGAGGTTAAAGTTTTTGGATATGAGCAATAATGTTTTGGAAGACATTCCGTATGGTGCACTAAGGGGACATCCTACTTTGGAACGATTACATTTAGATAGCAACAAAATAAGAACCATCGAAAGAGAAGCATTTATGGCTATGCCGGCGCTGCGAGAGCTCAGGTTAAAAAATAATTCTCTTTCAAATCACATAGATGGACCATTCTGGAATTTACCAGCCTTAAAGGGATTGGATTTATCGATGAATTTCTTTCGTAGACTAGAGCCTCGCCTGATAACAAATCTACCGTCGCTTCGAAGAGTTGACATTAGTAATAATAATATTGCCATTATCGATCCGGTGACTTTCTTAGAGACACCACTCCTCGAGCACGTCAACTTGTCTGTAAATTCACTGGCTTCTATTCATCCCGCAACATTCAGACACCTCATGGGCTTGTACGAGCTGGATGTAAGTCGAAACCGTTTGTTAGAATTTGTGCCTGGACTGCCGAGAGGAATTGAATATGTGCATATGTCACGAAATCAAATGAGTTCATTGCCTCTACCACCATCACCAGATCTCGATCTTCCGTCGCTGAGAATGTTGGACTTGAGTGCTAACGCGTTACGAAATATCCCGACCGGAGTCATGGCCACTTTGCCTCAGCTGAGACGACTAGATATCTCATTGAACGGGCTTCAACAGATAGAAGAAGGATCATTAAACGGATTAGCCAGACTAGAAATGCTGGACCTCCACAATAATATGATTGCTAATATAAGTCCAAATGTATTCAAAGACATGATCGGTCTAACTCACATAGATTTACATGGAAATACATTAGAAATATTGAAACAAGACATTTTACGAGATGCGCCTCACCTGAGATCGTTGGATTTGAGTAGAAACAGGTTGCACGAAGTTGCAGTTAACGCTTTAGAAAAGACGAGGAATTTGGAAATAGTTAATCTATCATCAAACTATTTAACATCACTCCCAGAATCATTTTCAGGATTAACTAAATTAGAAATTTTAGATTTGAGTAATAATCAAATGAAAATGGTGTCTCCTCCACTATTAGGAACGCTTTCTGCACTCAAAGAACTACGCATGTCTAACAACAAGCTATTGGAATTGAAAGAGGGTGCTTTTCAAGATTTGCAAAGCCTTGAATTGTTGGATTTGCGAAGTAACGAATTGGAAATGATCCACTCTGGAGGTATTCGAATGTTACCAGATATAGAAACTATTCTGTTGAGTGAAAATCGCATAATAGAAATACCCGATGCTGCGTTTGCAGAGTTACCATTGTTGAAAAATTTGGAACTCCAAGACAACAATTTGCATCGTATATCAAACAACGCCTTCTACAAGGTGCCCCATCTGCAGTTTATGAATCTGAGTAATAATCAGATTGGAGGGTTGGACTCTGTCGGGTTGAGGAATGTAAAATCACTCGAGGTATTGGACTTGACAAATAATAAAATAACTAGAGTCGGATCGATGGCTTTTGAAAATATGGAATGGATGGTTGAATTAAAAATGGACAACAATAAGATATGCGCAGTTCAAGGGTCTCCTTTCAACAATATGCCGAGACTAAAAGTGCTAAGTCTGAGAAACAATAAGATGACATCTCTCCCTGAGGATTCTGTTAAAACTCTTCGCAGCAACATTGCTGTTTTGGATATAGATGGTTTGTATACATTATATTAATTTGAAAATCTGCTTAGTTTTGCTTACTAATCTATTTCAAATGCCAAAATTTACATTCATACATACATATATAAAAAGCTCCTGTGGATGACAAATCACTAATGCAACTGTTCTACAGACTGCAAATGCGTAATTAGTCAAATAGACTAATTTTAAATTTATTTACAGATCATATTTGAGTAATTTGTTTTGATGTTGATGATGAATTTTTTTATTGTTCATGAAGATACCATCCAAAACAATACAATGTATAGACACACTGGGTCCACCGGATAGCTCATGTCATCATATTTACACTTGTAATATATACATACATTAGATGCAATATACATTTGTTAATCTTTATTTATTGATTTTTTTTTTTATTTATCAGAAAACTAGAGACTTACACTATACTCAAGACAATACATAGTTGGTTTCTGTGATTCTATGCATTCACTCAAATACAGATATTGCAAGAAATAACCTACACTAACAATAATCCTGTTCTAGTCGGTGCATGACGAAAAGTAGCAATTTCTCATTGAAACTTTTTAAATAGACTAAATATATTGTTTTTATATAGAAATATGAATATCAATATCCAGAGTACCAAAGAAAACTAATTCTATTATGGGGATGCTTAAATAGTGCTCCGGGATTTTTTTTTTTTAGTGATAATTACAAGATATTTAGACATTCTTTCTCTTCTTTTGCAATCTATTTGAAAACTTTACACTAAATTGAAAAATCATGTACTATTAAGCCTTAATGTTTAATCAACATAAGTATGTATTAAAATTATGAAAATCACTTTGAAAGACATATAATGTTGTATAATAATTAAAATGACATTTCCAGGTAATCCACTTGTCTGTGGATGTAGTTTAGTTTGGTTCAGAGCCTGGCTGCAAGAAGCATCATCAATGGGACCACGGTGTGCTGATGGAAGCCTTCTGAAGGAAAGAAAACTCTACAGGCAAGACTGCGGCAGCGACAAGCTGAAAGAAGAACCCGTTCTTCCAGGGTGTGAAAGTGAAATTATTGATACATCACAATATGGAACATCAGAGGTATTTTCACCATGGATGGAAAAAATAAGAGATCAATCCATACCAGTCCCACAAGTTGGGAACAATGTCCAAATGGCGCCGTCACCAGAAGAATCAGAATATTTTTATGATGAATATGTTGACTATCCCTTCAATGACACTAATATGGTAGAATTAAGTAATTCCACGTCAAAATATCTCCATTTCAACAGGTCACATCAATTTAATTCAACACCATCATATCATTTTATACCTGGAGATACGCCAACACTTTACGCAGGACGAAATCCCAACAAAACACATGTCAATCCTCAGAATAATAAAATTAACCCTGCAACAGGATTTACATTCTTTGGAATGCCATTACCTACTTTAAATATAGGAAAACTTTGGGGTTCAGATAGAAAAACTGAAAGAAAGATGCAAGATGGTAGACCAAGAGGCACAGGAAGATTGCAAAACTTCCCTCCTTCTCAACCAGATTTGCAATCTGGAGGTTTTGTACCCCTGACCCCCGGTGTATCGGGTGGTTTTCAACCAATTTTAGATCCAAATTCAAACACAACATATTACCAATTCGAAAGAGATAAAATAAAAGTAAATCACACATCATGGCCGGCAGATTTTCCATCAATGATAGGTGTGAATCAAAAGTCTGATAAGATACTTTCAGATCCTACTTTGGTTAATATTAATTCAGGAGGAAGTTCCGACAAAGGGGCACTTTTTAATTCACCTCTAAATTCAAATGTTAATGAAAGTGTAAGCATTGACGCATTCAAAGATTCAGTTGACAGTTTCGAAAATGTGAAAGATTTTCCAAACGATGTATCATTTCAAAATAGATCTTTATCAATAAAAAACGATCCAGTGACTCCACCTGTTTTCGAGGAAATACTGGGAAATAGAGATTCATCTACATCGGGAGAATTAGATAGAAATGATAATAAGCCAGTATTTCATTCTGATAAAACGACTAAGATGAATTTTGAAACTGTTGAAAAAGATGAACCTGAATTATCACCAGTTTTAAATTCTAGTATTATAAATATTATGAACAATGATTTGCCAGAAAAAACATATTTAGAGAAAAAAAAAGAAAGTAAGACGGAGGAGACGGTCACAACATTTCCTACGGCTTATATTAATCATCAGCTATCATTGTATGGAAAAGATGATGATGCTGAAACTTCACCATCACCGAGCGCTGTTTTAGCGGTTCCTGGAGGAACTCAGACCCAGTACACTGTACCGGTAGGAAGAAAGTCGGCAACAATCACCAAAGTGGAACATCCTCACAGTTACACAGATAACACGCAGATACCTTCTTCAATTGAGCCGTATAGAGTGAACAGTCGGGGGGCAAAAACATCATTCAACACTGACTATGACACAACCACCAAATCAAATGTGTTCAATTCATCTCTAAGTTGGTATTTCAGGAACTATAATCAAAGCGGTCTCGAACCGTTTGTTGGCCCAGGCGTCGAAATGTTTGGTAGTAGCGGAGCAGTTATTATGAGATGTGATATTTTAGTGTTTAGTGCATCACTGATAGTCTTAACTACGACATATTATCACATTGGAAAGTAGTCATATTTAAAAGACAAATTTGTGCAAATATTTTTTGACAGACAATAAATTGACTATAATTTATAATACCTGTTGATTTATGTTAGATAAAAAGCTTTGTTAATTGTGCATGATAGTATTTTAATATTGTATATAAGAATAAAATTAGATAAAATTTTTAGCATTATCTTTTATTTTAAGTGTTAGAAAAATGCTGTCAGAGATAGTGAAGATGCAGCACCCATGTTTATGAAGGCAGCAGAGGCGGGCGACACTTCGATGGTGCTCATATTGTAAAGTCCAAAGCCCCACACAGCCCTAACCATTTAATAACACTTCCCGAAATAATATTAAAGGATTTCAATATTACCATACTTTAGTATTTTTATGCAAACGGTTACCTTTAGTCTCTGACCTTGAGGTGACTCATCTGCTACCTCATTTCTTCTACTGCTCCACCTCGCTTCTTTTACCTCACCACTAATGCAGTTTAATTCATAGGAATGTGAGTATACAACATTTACAACAATCATAAGTTGGATGTTGCTGCGCACTAGACAGAACTTTCCACACATTATATTCACAAAATAAACAAACATTAAAACATCTTTTCAAATTTTTCTGAAAGATTTACGACACTTTGCTGAAATCAAATTGTAAGTACAGGTATCTTGAACCATACTGAAATGCATGTTTTTTCACAAGTAGTTAACATATACTCGTAAAATTGGAAGCACGACTCCAAATTAATCTTGATTCATCTCAATTAGAGCTTTAAGTAGTACAAGGTTACTCAGAGCCATTCCATGTGAAATCAAGTTAGTGTACTACAAATTCGCTCAAAGGCATGTTCTGTATTTGGGTTTCATCTTTACCCTAATATGGGAAACCATGTACGAGGTATTTACTTTTGGCATCCGGTACTAACCAAAATTTTATGCCAAATTTGTCTAGTTTATTTGGCATATACTGAGTAAATCGGCATCTAGTCTTTGTTGGAAACAATTGTTTATCAACTGTAATGCTTATGACAATTTTGGGAATTTCCAATAAATCTATTTCATATTTTAGAAATCAAAGCAAATTTGTATTTACAAAAACGTTCTGAAGGCGGGCAAGGGGTGAGGGATGCTGTTTTGAACAAAGGAAATGACAAGCGAAAACTTTTATTATACGGTTTGCTTGTTTTCTTTTTTAACAAATGAGTGCAAAATTAGTCAAATTAACAGGTTACTGTTAAAATAGGTATATATAACACATGTCTGAAAATTAGAAGGCCAACAAAGAATTAAGAGTACACTCAAGACTGCAGGTGAAAATGTTAACAATAGCTTGTCTTATGTTTACAGTTTGCTGAGCTAATCTGTTGTGTATATCTGACCTATCTGGCCGGCATTTCAACACATCGGCCTTGATGATGGATCCTGCAATGGGATCTGAATTGTCAGATTTATACGGCAGATTAGCCCAGAAAACTGTACACAAGATTCAAAACCTAAGAACATTAGCTTGTTTTAGTCCCATCGCATTCGGGAAGAAAAATATTAATTTTTGTGAAAACCAGATGAAAATCTGCCAAATTATTGACCGAGATATGAAGAATTTGTAAAACTTACACTTTTTTACACTGCGTGCTTGTCTAAGCCGCGAGGATTTCAGTGTGTGGGATAAATCCCAGGCTGATGTGATTTAGAAAATTTACTCAAAAATATTATTTCGTTTTTGTTTATTAACAAGTTCATTGCTGACTAATATTCGTAGATGTTGATGCTGTGCTGAGAATATTTGGGTTTTTTTAAAGTGAGTAAATGCGTAAAATAAGTGGTTACCGGTAATTCAATACTATATGGTGGTACCCTTTTATGCTAAACCCACTGCAGTCAGGTATAAAAATAAAGGTTATTTCTGCAAGGTCGAGCGAACTAAAGGCGTGTTTACATGTGCATAAATTTCATATAGATTTTTCAATAGTTTTGATTTATTATAACTTAACCATTATAACTTGCCTACTTTATGGGTGTACTCTTTTCAGATTAAGAGTACTAAATATGCGTTCACACACATGCAAATTTCATATTGATTTTTTTTCAATATTATTCTATTCAACTATGTGTAATGTTTTATTTATTGTCAAATACTAAAACCAATGAAAAATATTTTTATATGTTATACCAATGCGTGTTTAAGGTGGCCGAGAGATTCTTTCAATCCCCATCATTCTGGTGGTATATGCGGAAACATGATTCTAGACACTATCCTGGTACATCTGGACATTGAAGACAGATACTTGGTACTAAAGGGGGAGGAGGACCCAGGAGTTTTTCGATAATTTGAAGCCTGAAGTCGTATAGTGACATTTTCCTCTCGCTATTTAAATTATATAGGTAAAACACATTCAATAGCATTGTTTGAAATAGATAGATTCCTAATTTTTTATACCATCGCAAAGTTTTTCTTCTAATTGGATAGTATGCCAACATCTGGTTGTGAAAATCGATACCGCTCATAAATTTGTTATATTTTATAACCATTTTTGGCTTTTGTTTGTTTTCTCTGTCGCTCTCTGTAAAATAACGGAGTGATATGGTCAATAACTCTCGACGATCTTTCCACTTTGTTATACAAACACCTTTTTCAATATACTGGCTCACAGACTCCCCAGTTTTTAATTTCTTTTTTACAACTTGATTTGGATTGAACTTTCTGTTGCTTCTCAAAGTGCCCGCAACATGAGTTTTTGGCTGAGTAAGGTTTCTACCAGAGGGACACTATTATAATAATTATCTATAAAAAGCGAGTGACCAACTCCGGTGCTCCCTTTCATCAGCTTGTACACGACTTTATTGGTGTGATCTTTCCATCAACTCCTGGTCGGCAGAACCACCATACACAATAATTTTCAATGCCAGACCAGTAGATTCTCCCAACATGTACAACTTGATGCTATACTTTTCCCTTTTCCCCTTCATGTAGTGCCAAACAATGAGTCTCCCTCGCCACAGTACCTGAGTGTTTTTGGGGTGAATAAATAGTATCTATCCGGTCATTGAAAAAATTAATTAGTGGCTTGATTTTATGTAAACTAATAGTCAACTTCGTTATTATTAAAATGTAAAGCCATTAGAATGAATAAAAACTTATCCCGGGACATATACTGTGAGAATGCTGTCAGATTGAATAGATGTTTCTTCCAGTAATCAGTTATGCGACTCAATTGAATAGTTCCCATGTGAAATAAGAGCCCCATCCATACTTTGAAGGTTTGTGCGGTGAGGTCTTTCCAGCGGGTGATTCTGCTTATATCTCCTTCCGAATGAGCCAAAATTTCTAATGCATATATATTGCTCTGACTGACAACAAGGTCATCATTAGCTATTCAATTGAAGTTGCGCGGCTTCAAAAAAGATCGCAAATTCTGCAAACAAAGGAGGAGGAAGGCCATAGGGAACTGAATACATACATATTTTTAGTTGTTTGGTTAAATATTTTAATTGTGTTTAAATGTAGAGCCGCTTCAAACATAGTTTTGGGCATGAAACATAAAAAATAATTCAAAAATAAAAATTTTACAGTTGAATCGTGGCATTTTTATAAAATGAGTCGTATATAAATTACGAAGGTACTTACCGGTAACGGCTGCAACCACTTCAAAATATAATCGATAAAATTGTTCACTTAAAAATGATCTTTAACATTGTTCACTTAAAATAATCGTTTATTTTCCCTTGTTTAGTTTTAACATTTCTTTCACTGTCTCGTATAATTATTTTAGCCAATGCATCGCAGTGGGAAAATGCATCCACCGGTAATTCTGGTCTTCCCGATACGTATCGTTGGAGAACATCTAAGGCATGAAAAACTTCGGAAGTTGACGGTAACGAAGCAAATGAGATTTCATTGCTTTCCTCATTCAATGTGTCATTTTTGTCCTCATCACTCGTCTCAGATACCGTAATGCGAGGCGCGGGAACATACAAAGCAGACGTTATCACTTCATGGTCGTAAGAAATAAAATCATCGTAACTTGTAGATCTCAACAAAATTCTTTCACCCGTTGTTAAACTCGCTTGAGGGGCGTCAATTTCATCTACGGGCAGCGAAGAAAACCCGCACTTTTTAAAACAATTCGCGATTGTTGTAGATGTTACCGATTGCCATGCTATACTCATAGCTCGACATGCATCCAATACCGTCCATTTTCTTAAGTTTTCTACAGAACAGCCATTGTTTACCTGTATAATACAGGAATGCAATAAACTTTTTCTGTAATGGCTTTTGAAGTTCTGTATTATTCCCTGATCTAGCGGTTGGAGAGCACTCGTAGTATTAGGAGGTAGGAACAGAAATTCTATATTTGGCGCAACAATTTCCGGTGCGTAATGTGCTGAACAATTATCCAAAATCATCAATATTTTACGATCTTGTGCTGCCATTTTTCTCTGCATCGTAATAGCAAAGCTCTTAAATATTTCCCGCGTCATCCACGCTTTTTTATTATGGCAATAAGTAACAGCGGGAAAACTGCTAAAAGTAAGGCCTCTAAAGCATCGTGGTTTTTTATATTTTCCGATGACTGTGATCTTTACTTTATCGGATCCGTCCATATTTGTACATAACGCGGCCGTCAGGCGTTCCTTACTACGTTTTCCTCCATGACATCTCTCTCCTTTAAGAGCTAGTGTCCGATCTGGCATCATGTTATAAAACACACCAGTTTCATCTATGTTATAAACATTTTTTGCGTCGTATTTCTCCCAAATATGCCGATTGTTTGTTATCCAGCTCGAAACTTCTTCTTCATCAACTTTTTGGGAATCGCCACAAACCGCGAGGCAAACAATGTTGTGTCGCTTTTTAAAGCGATCTAACCACCCATTAGATGCCTTAAAATCAATTCCCATCTGATGAGCCAACGACTTTGCTTTCTCAATAAGCATTAAACCAGAAGTAGATATATTCGCTGATCGGATTTGGGAGAAATACTCGAACAGTTTTTCTTCCAATTCTTCATATTTGGCAGGCCGTACACGCTGTTGGGAACCGCTCGCCTTACATCTATCAAACGCATCTTCAATCTTCTTCCGATTTTTTAAAATTGTGGAGAGAAACGAAACCGGAATACCATATTTTACGGCTATCTTGCCTTTACTGTCCACTTTGTTGTCGATGTCTTTCAATATCATTATTTTTTGTGCCATGGTTAAAGTTTTGCGGGAATTATCACGTACTGAAGCCATTTTAAGGTTTCACAAAATATTATGAAATGTACTTTAAATAATAAATTACACTACACTAGTATGCATAGCAGTAAACACACGAAAACAATAGTTAATAGAAACACAAAAAATAGTCCATAAAGTATTTTAAAGAATTATTTGTATTATTGACGAGTTCACACGAAAACAATTGTCAAACGAAAATGAATTTATGTAAATATTCAGTTCGGTCATGCAATAATCGCGTTAAAAACGGAACAAACTTAACTCTACAGACCTTACACTGAGACTGATATTCCCAATAAGTACATACTGCAACATTCTGCGTATTCCTGTTAATTTTTGTATTTTCCAGCTGTCTGGGTCTGGGATTGCAATACATATTAGAGGCGTATGCGTACGTAAAACATGTCCAAGTGAACGCCGCAAGAATTATGTCAAATGGTTTTATGGGACTATGAACCTACTATGAACCCAAGAAAAAGTTTGAATTGCCAAAATTTGACGCCAAAAAGGCCATTAAACCGTTCGCATACGGCAGATGCAGCGGCGCGGCTTTGTAAGTGCGAAATAATATTTTCATCTTTTATCATTTTTTTATTTCGTTATAAATTTACGTAAATGTATTGGCATTTTTTCGTACGGGACAAAAATGATTTCGTTATAAATATTAACGGGATTTCGTTATATATATGCATTTTTGTATGAAAAATTGGTTTTAGGGACTAAATTTCGATTTTTTTTTCGATATACGTCATTTTTCGCTATATCGGGGTTCGTTATATCGCGGTTTTAGTAATCAATAGGTTCCCTCCCTAACATATCAACATTTATACCTGATCTTCCAGTAAAAGGGATCTCCTGGGCTTGTGTTATTGTGTTTGACCAATGTCTTGAAGGTAGACTGGGCGATGGTTGTTCTTCAAACACATTGTAGTCATCACTATCCGTTTCTAAATCGGTGTCTATTTGGAATTCACTTCCTGTATCATACTCCCTCTCACTTTCAACACTATCACACAACACATTTTTCACTTTGGGTTGTGTTGTTGGTTGATCCATTTTTAGGTAACAAATATAATAAAAAATTAGGAAAACGAAATATAGCCTATATAACTATTGATAAAATTCACAAATTTCTATAAAACTAACAAAACGGAAATAATATTTCACTTTGAATATTTCTATCTTGTGTAAACGCTGCTTTATGAACGAAAACAACAAAAATGCACCAAACGACCGATATCAATAACAGATCAATTTGAACTGACGAACAGTGATGGATCAGAGGCTAGAAACAACTCAAAACTACAGTGCCCTATTGATTTTAGATCGGTTCAAACGAAATAGGTGACTGAACGCATCTGGCGCGTTGTGTGCACACCGATAACGTAACAGTCAACGTGTTAATCATGTATATGGGGTAAAATAATTAATATGTAAAGAGACCGGAATAAAATATACAGAATGGTTTAGAAATTAGAGCTGTTTAAGATAAAATGACAACATTGTGCTATTTTGAAATGGAAAGATACTCACCACGCGTCGCACGTGATGCATAAATTACCCCTCACCAACAAACCAGTATGGTCAGGTCTTTAAAAACCCGTGAAATATGAATCCACAGATGTGGCTAATTCCTGTTACAAAAGTGGTTTTAATAATATATAGAGAATTAAAATAATTGTACTTAGTTATAAGAAAATGGCCAGGAAATGTCTTACTCCCTTAGGATAAAATAAGTGGTTTGTGAAATCACGTCTAGTTAATTAATAATTTAAGATTTTTTGCCATGAAAACAATGTCTCGATTATAAAATTAAATTAAAGAATCTTTTGTTACCATTTATGTCAAGCTACCAGAAGACTACTGGAAACTAGCACTTGCATTGGAAATCATTTCAGTTTGCATATGTTTCTCTATTATTATGCAAATTTGATAAATAAATGTAATGTAAATGATAAAAATAAGATAAATGTTTGACCTGCTCGGCGGAGCTCTCAAGAAAATCAAAATCCTTTAGTAGTCATTGTGAGCAACACTTCGCCCGGTCAACTTCTTCTTCGATAACTCTATCAATTGCGACGGAGACCATTTAAAAGGGGTTATTTTCAAAACCTAAATAGATAATACTAATTTTGTTTTACTTGATTCCTTTTCTAAAATAACTACCCTAAAACCGTAACACTCCATTAAATTGTAATATTATCAGCCATCAACCATTTAATATATACATTTGCGACAATCACATTTTTAATGCGGTCTTGATTTGTAACAAAAAAACAAAATGAAAAATTAACAATTTCTTTCTTTATGCAATGATTTATTTTAATATTATAAAATATGTAGCTTATGAAATGAATGAAATGTCTATTTAAAACTGTGAGTAGATTATGACTTCTTTTTGTCCTCCTTGCTTGAGGGGGAGTCCTTCTTGTCTCCTTTAGCTTTATCATCTTTATTTTTATCCTCTTTATCTTTTTTTTCCTTGGCTTCCTCTTTTTTACCTTCTTCGGCATCTTTGTTTGTTAACTTATTATTAATTAGATTGTGGAGAGCGATGATGGATCTCACCAGTGCGGCGAGGTATACAACAAGCATCTGATCGTTTGTTTTAACATAAAGGTTATCTGTGAAATTATCTTGGGTGATATCGGGCAGCAGATTAAATATATCTTGCCACTGGTAAACAATTTGGTGGTTGATTGGAAGTTTTCCTTGGGCGACTTGGAAAAGGTAATCTTGAATTTCTCTCAACTGCGTATAAAGTCCACGAAGCCCGAGAAGCTGATTAGTGATTCGCTGTGACAGACTTCCGACTGTAGTATCTTTGATGTCTCTCAACAAGTGTTCAACTCCGACTTCCTCAGCTTCTTCTGCACCAATTTCGCTGGGGACATGGTCAAAGGTTTTAGAAGTAGGTGAACCATCATCGTGAACTTCCTCCACTGCCTGGTATGCTTCAGTGGGCAGGCCGAGGTCTTTTGGTTTAGCATCAATAATAACCAGGACAGAGTTTGGACAATACCTTCGTACTAATTCATTGATGGCGATGTCATTTTGATACAGCTTGGGACCCGTGTGGTACCAGCCAACAACTCTTTCACGGGCATTTACCTTTTTGAACATTCCATACATGTTTTCGAGGTAGTCATGATCGAGGAACCAAACAGATTTATCTTTGTCATCTTCATCAAAAGGAACTGTAAAAAAATTATACATTAAAATAGTTTTAAAAAATATTGCTAATTTATAATTTTGTGTAATGCATCCATTATCTAAAAAAATAATTGTCTCAGAACATGTATCATATGCACAATAATTTTTCATACATATTTCTTCATCGTCTACAAAGATAGTAAATATCTGTAACAAAATTCTTAGAAATCAATTCCCTTACTCGCAAACATCCTACAAAATGATATGATATTTAATGCAGGTATATTGATCAGTTTTACAAGGGAAGCCCTCCTATAAAACATATTCTATGTTAAATCATTTCATGCATAATAATACTAATATTTCAATAATACTTATTTAGAACACTAAAAGACCCATAGCGTATCATTGTAGGGTGACGATGACATTTGACATGTGGTTTTTCAAAAACATTAATTGAGTAGATGTATAATGAGTTGAAAGAAAGATTGTTGAGTTGAAACTCTAAAATAATAAAAACATGTAGAAAAATTATCACATTTTGGAAATAATACAATATTTATTAACGCAGGCAAGACGTTACACATTGTTGCATTTCCAATTAAGAGAGTTTTGATTTTATTGTAATACGAAAAACTATAAATAAACACCATTTTTTGAGCATTCAGTGGGATATGATTCAGCATAATTGACTTTACAAAACAGTAATTTTAAAATGATATTCATCATAAGTCCAATTACCCAATTAAGTATTAACAAAACGAATCATTTGTATTGTTCCACAGTGCGTTACATAAAAGTATTATGACTTTTGAGGATTTATAAACATGGGACAGATTAGAAATAAAATATCACACAATTGACTTTCAATAAGTTTGTAACATCAAGGACAATGTACTGGTTTAGTCTTTTACGATATCAGAATTATGTTTAAAGTAAATAAATAAGACAAAGGTTTTTAAAAAGAGTATTGGGTGAAAATGTCATGACATTTAAGCACTCTTTCGATGAAGACAAACTTCAACAAAGAAATGGATGGAGATCGGGGTCAAACGCAGCCAGATGTTATAAATATTAAATATGCATTAGTGATAAATCGAGCAATACCTGCAAAACTGTTGGATACATCGAGTACTCCTTTTGAACGCCAGCAACCAAGAAGAACGCCGACAACACGTTTCTGGTTACCAATTTTTCCCATGCGATTGAAATGGTCAACCACACTTAATAAAACAAGCGGGTGAACAACAACTTTGGTTGCCGTTAAGTCTTGAGTCGGCATTTTTATTTTTATGTGTACTTTTATTCGCTAAATCAGTTTGTCAAGTCACTCCACCAGATATTCCACAGACAAATTGATTAAGCAATTTGGTTTACCCATAGATGAGTTTGACTGACAAATTGAAAATAGATGCGTCACGAAAAGTTCTTACGCACGTCCTACAACGAAGACTTCGAAGCTTCTGTGAAGATGATAAGGAGAAGAGGATAATTTTTTTTTTTGGGGTCAATATTAAGTGAGTATGTAATAAAATGAATAACACCAGACATTATGTTATATATAGGGAATGATCATAACTAATTATAAGATAAAGGAGGGAACTCCTATAGGATAGAACACTATTGTTCTCATCAGTTGACAGTTGGGATCAGAACTTGAAACAGTCCGTCACGTAATTTGAACGAGTCAAAAGCAGCCCTTCTGCTGGAAATGGCTCATTGCGCAGTGTAACAGAGTTCACTGGAAACAGCCGCGACACTGATCTTGAAATGTAGTCCTCCGAGGGGAGTCCTTTAACCAGCCTCGGACCGCATTCTTCAGCCGTATGGAGAAAAACTGAAGACGTGAAGTGCCGAACAAAGTTGAGGGCAATTAAGCGCACCTGCAGTCAAACGGGAGAAATTGCAGAACGGGGCAAGCAGCGAAGAAAGGAGCCTAGCAGACCATTGGCCAGTGGTGAAGCAAACGGCTAACAGACAGAGTTAGCCAACACCATGGTGTCGGAGGCTGGAAGCGGACTGTGGCGATCGCACGGATGTCCAGCAAGGCAAACACCAAGGAGACGAGGTGACGCGGAAGACGATATCGTCTTTTATTCGGTTGAAAATCGGGCAAGACCGTATAAGGTAGTTCATAATTAGATTAAGTTAGTTGTAAGAAGTCTGAGCAGGTGTGTGTAGTAGATAATAAATATCTGATTCCTGTATCCTCCGTATTATCTATAGTTATCCTGTCTCACTCTCATAAACATAGTGCAATAAAATGTGATATCTGGAAAGAATCGCATAGCGAAATGTTACCAGAGTGCGGGGCCGCTCTAACAAAATGATTTAGAGCCAAAAAAAATTTACACTCACCCTCCTATCATTATATAAGGTAGATAATTATTAGTACCTGCGTGGTTTATCCGTTAAATAGTAAAAACAAAATCACTAAAATCATAAATTTTTTATGAAAAAAGCACACCTAAGTGTTTTTAGATATTTAAATACCTACAATTTAAAAAAAACTTTTTAAGGCGACTTTGGCTTTTCGGCGATTGCCTGATCCATAATACTGCATATTAGTGGAGTACTTATACTGTTTAAAAATTGTATTATTTCATTTCTCGCTGTAGACATTAATAGTTCACATTAGTACTGGAAAATGTATCAATATTCGCAAAAATATTGATGCCAAATAATAGGGCGCGAAATTTTTGGGCTCCAATCGAACGTGGGCTCCAATGCAGCGCATTGGCTGCATTGGCATAGTAACGCCGCTGATGGTACACCAACAAGGGGTACACGATGGACCAAATCGAAGTTGCCTCACGGATACACTTATTCTACACTTAATACACATTCTATAGTAATTGTTGAGTCACTGTTATGTTTTTTCTCCTCATTTTCACGCGTGCGCCCAGCCGCTGATCGGAGTCCATCCCTGGTCCATGTATGTTTATATTTTATTTTTATCTCTAATTAGGTAACATTATTTTTAACTTATAATTGAAATCTAACTCACTAATTAGTAAATATTCTGTAAAGCATCTTAAATCCATCTCTATATAAGGTAAAACCTAAATTCGTCCTAATGATGGACACTGAAACGTTGGCTAAAGACTATCTATGCTAAAGACCAAACCAGAGGTTTTCTGTTTCTTTATGCTTAAATCATAGATAAGAGAGAAAACTTAAATCTATGAATACACCTGAGACCTGATACTTTGACAGTTGACAGTTGTTGCCTTGCAGGTTATTGTGGGTATTCTCTCAATTCTCTCGTATCTGCGGTTATCGTTAAAATCTATGGTTGTTAGCGGATGCAGAGCGCGGTTTACAATATTTCGATATTTTCTTATATACATAACCTAATTTTTAACGATGGCCCAAAAGCCAATAACATTCGTTACCGGGAATGCAAAAAAATTAGAAGAAGTAGTGGCTATATTAGGAAAGTCATTTCCTCGACAAGTCGTTAACAATAAATTGGATCTCCCCGAGTTACAAGGGGAAATAAACGAAATTTGTACGTTGAAGTGTCAAGAAGCAGCGAAGCAACTCAAAAGACCGGTTATTGTAGAAGATACGTGTTTGTGTTTTAACGCGTTGGGAGGATTACCAGGACCTTATATTAAATGGTTTCTTGATAAATTAGGACCGGAGGGTTTACATAAATTGTTGGCAGGCTTTGAAGACAAAACTGCCGAGGCAGTTTGTACGTTTGCTTATTCATCGGGTGAGAATGAACAAGTGATATTGTTTCAAGGAAGAACCGCGGGCACGATCGTTTTCCCCAGAGGCCCGAGAGATTTTGGCTGGGATCCATGCTTTGAACCCAAAGGTTACGATAAGACTTATGCTGAATTACCAAAGGAAGAGAAAAATAAAATATCTCACAGATACAAAGCTCTTGATAAATTAAGAGAACATTTTTTTAATGAAAGCCAGTAATTAACATTCAGGTACTCATTCTATTGATCAATAAAATTAGTTTTCAAGACAATGTTTTCTTTTTCAACACATCTTATTACTATGTTGTATTTAATCTTATGAAAAATAATAATGTATTTGATAATTAAGGAGAACACATTTTTGTTGTGAAGTTGCATTTTCAGAACATGGTTCCGTGGTATTTTAATACAGATTAAATTAATCAACTAAAAAGATATACAGAAAAAAATATTTTAGTTACTACTGGGATTCGAACCTGGACCTCTTCCTATCCGGGGAAGCGCGTTCTCCACTTTCACTATAGCAGTCAAATCCATTTTTGACAAATTTTGAACTTATATTCTGTAATATTTACAATTGATACATCTACTATTCCATTTTTAAAAAATTTCCAGGTTTAAATTATGGTAGTAACAAAATATTTTTTCGATAGATTTTTTCTGTATATCTTTCTAGTTGATTTATTAATTTGTATTCTATGATAATTGACAAAAAACTAGTATTGTTTATTGCCCATATATTTTGGTGTACTTTAACTGGGCATTAGGTGATTTTTGTATCCTATAATAAGTCAGACATCTTTCAATATAATATATTTTGTTGTGGGAGTAAGAAGAAGAAAGAAACATAGCTGTTTGGCCAACTTGACTGCAAGATACTGATAAAGGTGTAGAAATATTATTAAAAGGTTTAAAGGATAAAATCACAAAGGTTGTGATCATCACAAACAGAAATAAGAATTTGGTTAATAAAAATCAAAATTCTATCATGTTTAAAAGTTGTTTTTAAGGATGCTTTATCCTTTTAATTTATCTTATTTTATCGTTCATGTCAGTATTGACTTATAGTGGCCTCAATCAGGTGAGACACGGCACCTCCACAAATCCGGTCCTGGGTCATCTTCACGGCTTACTCCGATCTCTGGCTAGATATAACACATCCATCCACCGTTTTTTGTCCTAATGTGTCCAGAATAGTTTCATTTCCTAAGTAATTAAATTCAATTCATTTATCATCAAGTAAAATGAAATGTGAATATTACTACTTTTAATGTGCAATTTATTTTGCACTTCTTTTTCTTATTAATCTCTGCAAAGTAGGTAACGCAATTTAAAGAGCATTTATAGGTTGTCTAAATTAATAATATATATCTTATTATACTCCATATTTTCGCGATGTTTCTCAAAATCTCATTATAATTTGGACATTTGTACTGTACATTGAGTTGTTTTCCTCTCTTCAGATATAATATTTCTTAAAACAATTAATCGTACCCAGAGATCAATAAACTTGACGCTCCCACATAACCAAATTCTTTCCAAATTATAACATTTTTGTTACCATAATGTACATACATAATCTACAACATATTGATATTAACTTTGGAAGGATCTAGTTATATTGAAAAATATTAAAAATTAATCAAACAATTTTTTTGTTCTATATCCCTTATGTAAACTTTCTTCTTTGGAATTTAATATTGTGTTAATTTTATTTACACATTTTAAGGTAAATTTCTATAGAAATGCTACTTATTATAGATCTCATTTTAAGGTATTTATTATTTCAGAAGATTTCACGACACAACTTCTGGAAAATTTCAATGCACTTTCTTTGATCATTACCAGGAGACCCCGATACCAACCTCGGTTAAAAAAATTATCCTTATATATGTTGGTGGTATTATGGCAAAGGCATTCATCGAGAGAAATAAATATTTATTCATTTTATTTCCTTCGATTGATCCTATACAGGCTGTAATAGACCTAGTCCACAATATATTATGGGTGGATACCTAACTAAATTACGAGTCGAAAATGTTCAAGGAATATATGCCTAATCTCAGCCATATCAGAGATATAAGCATTTAAAAAAATAATCGTAATTATGCGATTATTTCGAATAGTTGAAATATTTTCTTGATTCTAAATTATGTATTGAATACAATAATTTAGAGTTCATAGAATTTTGAGTTGCTAGACTATTTTATGTTAGATTATTTAGGGTCTGGTAAATTTTGCAAATATTTATTTCGAAATACGTAGATTTAAAGGGTAACCAAATTCAAACAATAATATTTTCCGTAACGGTTTAGAATTTGCACATATTCCTTGAACATTTTCGACTCGTAATTTAGTCACGTATCTATAAAATATTGTGGGCTAGGTCTGTTACACCTGTATATACATGAAAAATATGCTTTATATTAATATCTCGGATAAGTTCATTAGCCAGCCTTCTTTCAAAATGGCGGCTATTCAACAATTTAAAAAAAGTTTAAAATTTCATACCCTACGCTGATCCTAGAGAGAAAGTAAGAAACACCATCACACACGGTTGAAATCTACTGATTCTTGCGGCCAGCGCTGGACGGGATTTTGTAATAATATGTATTTGTTTCTTTTTTGTTACTTTGTTTTATTTATAATTATAATTTATCCTTCTTCTTTTGTATTTTTTGTGTATGTCTTTAAATAAATGGAAAACTTTCAATATAGATACTCAGATATTTCATTTCTAAACACGATAAATCCCTTCTTTAGAACTGTCAACTGGATAACGCCCTTTCTAATAAATATATATTTGATCCCCTGCTTTTACATAGGTATTTTATAAGTTCTTATATAATATATAATTTCTTTAGAACTAGCGCAAACGTACGGCTTTCTGTCGTAGTGGTGAGGTCTGTAGAGATATGCAAAGCTGTCATATATGTATAATATTTCCATAGCCTGTTGTAACTATCTAATTTCAATGTATATATTTATATTTAAATAATCAATTCCAAAAACGTATTAGTTACGGGAAAATGCATTTCGTACAGCGGATTGGCAACATTCCCGATAAACGGTTGGTATGTGGTTTATATCTACCAATAAAATGATTAGCTACGCAATCTGATGTATTATTCCGATAAAATATAATGGACGAGGTTGAATGTATGGATATATTCTAGAGCGAAACGCTATTAATTATATTTTGTATGTAAAATATCTGAGACGCGAGCTTTATTCGTAGAGATTAGATGCCACACATTCCAGCAAGATTATACCTAAAACAAGGTTCTCATTACAAAATAGTCGCTGAAATGCGATTGCCGTCACAGCATGAATGCCTCTAAAACGCAGTTGCCATCACAACATGATGCCTCTAAAATGCGGTTATCATCAAAACATGTAAATGTTCCCATTAGCACGAGAAAAGCGTAATTAGCTTGGTTATCCGCAATAAGTAGTCTGTCTTTTCCGACAAAATAATATACGTTATTGTTTTTCTTTTTAAATACGTATTTACAAAAGTCCGCATGCAAATTGTGATTTAGATATACAGGTATTAATCGCTACGCCGACATGGGTAACGATTTAAAACAATTAATTTGTAAGCAGCGATGTTTTATCTGATTCAGATAATAAAAACAGATAAAATAGTTGGCAAATTGTATTGAGAATGCTTCCACAGTCATCGAGTCTAATCGATTGGGACCAGACATATGATTTTTACTTATGTGATTAGATTATTGATAAATAATGGCAGATTCAAAAGTGGTTCCGGTATATATATATTATTTTTTGCTCACCTTCAGGTCTACTTTAAATAGTCCATTTTTTAAATACAATGTGCGTCCAAGTGATGTGATGTGACGTGTGCTTATATATCTACATACTAAACATAAATGTGTTTTCATTTTATACCGTTTTATAATGTATATCCAAATTATTAAAAAAAAGTGCAAGCTTACTTATAATATGGTTGCCTCTTCGAATATAGAATATCTTTAAATTTTTTTTACTTAATATTATTTGATTATTTATGTATTTTGATGGAAAATTGAAATAATAAATAGTTTTAAGTACATAAGTATAATCATCATGCCTAATACAATGGTTAGTGCGCTTGGAATGGGTGCGTTGCTAGTGGGTCGAGAGTGAGAATTATAATTTTCAGCTGCCTGCCAGCCTAATACTGACTGCTAGGAGCTAATAGGCGGAATGTGTAACAATGTTGTGAAATGTGTAACATGGTCACAGTGGTACCGTTATTAGTTCTTTAAGACACCCAATCAAATGGTAATAATATACCTACGTATATGGGCCCTGGCGCGAAATACATTGGCATTAATATATATTTATACGAATTAAATGCATCAACTAGAAACATATATAGAAAAAATCAATTTATCGAAAAAATATTTTAGTTGCTACCGGAATACAAACCTTTCCTATCCAGGGAAATGCATTATCGGTTACATCACGCCAACCGAGTAAATTTTCGAACCTATTTGCGGCAGTTCTTTCAAATTGATACATCTGTTATTCTATAATATTTAAAAAAAAATAGTAATAATAATATGTTCTTTAAAAAAACGTACATCAATTTCTGTCATTATTAGCATCAGCAAAATCTTCAGTATTTCAGATAAAGTCGAAAAAAATATTTTATTTCTTATCTGAGCTATTTTATGGTGGGTATTAGGTAGGTACCGATATTTCATGGATTCACAAAGAGTTTGGATTCCCCGAAGTTACTAAACCATCATTTAAAAATTAGGTTAGGTTTAGAATTGCCGTGTCCTTACTATATTATGCATACAAATTATTACGTCGTTATAACATTAGTGCAGCATTATTAGTGAAAATGTTATTTTACCATCGTTAAGGCAATGTTCATTAAAATGACCGTGTCGCTTTGGCATTATTCATGAAAATTGTCGTGGCATTATAGCATTATTTGCGATAATTGTAGTGTCGTTATGGCATTATTTATGAAAATCACCATTGTTATTTTACCGTCGTTAAGGCATTGTTCATAAAAATGACCGTGTCGCTTTGGCATTATTCATGAAAATTACCGTGTCATTATAGCATTATTCGCAAAAATTACATTATTATTTGTGAAAATGACTACCATTTTGACACTGTCATATTCTGACATTATTCCGTGAGTGACGTATAAAAAAAAAATTGATAACATACGAGGAAACGAATATAACCCATTCTCTTGCTATAATACAATTTTATTAGCAGATTTAATGAAGGAATTAATTTGCTTATCTGTAAAATTATTGCTTTTATCATTTTATATAATAAATAGATACCAACCCACTCCTCAGTCATTTTAATGTCAATACTAAAGTTTAGTTCTTTAGAATTGGTACAAAATAATTACCGTACATTTTTTTCAGTTTAGAAAATAGTGTGGTATTATTTTCAACAGCTTTCTCACGTTATGAATCTCATTAATTCTTTTGTAAGTTGAGTTGGCTCTTACAAATTATTGAGAATTAGTGCAAGGGGGGGTTTGGTTATTTTTGACCATTCCACAATGGTTGCTCTCGATTTTGTGTGTCATACATACTCGCTTATCTGATTATTCATTCATTAGTCATTCGCTTTATAATTTATTTAATCATCCAAGAATTTTCTAATCTAACAATTCAATAAACTTTATCATTTATTTCATCATGGCGGGCTTACATTTTAAATAAATTAATATTACTTTAAATATTTGCATTTAAAAATATATGTGTCACACTAGTACCTATATAATACTATATTTTAATCCTTTTCAAATGAAAAATAAGATGGCTGATAGCTGGATCGAATCTTTGACCTTAGCAACTACAAGCGATCATGGTTCCAATACTCGATCACACTGGCCAAGCACAATTTAAATTTTTTAATACATACACTGATATTTTCAAACTGAATCAAAGAAACTAAGCTTATGCAATTATTATGGGACTAACTTTTTCCCAGATCGGGGCTCAAACTGTGAGAGTCTTAGTGTTACTAAACATTGTAGGATGCGGTCCACCTACTTGGTGAGGCTGGACATTGCTCACCGTCTAGACAGGGTAGACCATGAAATATAATGTGAGTTTGATTCGAGATTTAGATCACCTACTCACCTCTTACTTCATTTGCTGGTCATCATTGGAGGAATGTGTAATTTTGTGATCTGAAATATGAAGTGTGGTGTGTAGGTAGAATAGAGGTTTCCAGAATGAAAGCGGACTTTAATATTAAAACAATATTTATTTATTATATAGATATTATAAACTGGTTAAATCGTGAGGCAATTCATATGGAAACTTGTCTAACAACTAATAATTACAGCCTAAAGTTACTCCCATGTCTATGCCACAATAAACTGTCCAATGTCAAAATAAAATTATATCATAGAAAAAATCACTCGTAATGAATCACTTAGCTTGCGTTTTCGTATTATCCTTCTCCATCTGAGTCCATGGCAGCTCCTTCCTTATTTTCCAGTCACATAATCTGCCAAGATATCCAATATCTCGACAGATGAGTCTATTCAAATCGCAGACAGTAGCAACCTCCAGTACGATATCCAATTTTACCCAAGCCAATAGCGCAATTCGGCAAAGATAACGTAGCCTCGTTGACTCGACGTGGTTATACCATGGTGAAAATACTCTAGTAGCGGCTTGGGAATGGTGGTCACCGTCACTCCGAGTACCCGGCATGGCCGATCCACTCGCGGTGGCCCGTGCGCGTCTTAAGTAAGACCCAGAGTGAACCCCTCCCCGCGGCCGCCTGCCGCCATAACACATAGATTCAAAATTTCATATATAATGATGCCCTAATTAAAATTTATTTTTACAAATATGTGACGTTACTTTGTAATGTCACAACATGCATGTCAATATGTATAATGTAAACACATTACATGTAATAACTCATCACAGAGTCTGTATCTATAGCCTTTTATCACTTTCTTGACGTGATTTATGCTCTGTGGGTATGCACCAAGAGAATTGTATTACATTATTATTATGTAAATAGATACCTCAGGGGTGGGCTGCTAATACATTAATAAGGAGTGTTCAGGAGAGGGGGTTCCTCTAGATAGTTGGTTGGGACTTTTTTATTTATGTACTTGCAACAAATGAAGTATTTAATTGAGAAATTTCAAAAAGGTGAAGAGGTACACATTACATTCTATGATACTTTTAAAATATCAAGGATAAAATTTTGATATAAAAAGGTCAATTTTGTCTAAAATGTCAGATACCATGTTATTCCGAGTTTACAATATATATGAACTTATAATTCCCAACATCCTATTCCAAGTCCGCACTGACCTAGGAATTGGTGTCTTCGAATAATGTCTCTATTTATTTTTTGTGACTATATGCTTTTTTTTTAATGTTTTCCATAAAATTACCACATAACATTAATTTAGTACAATAATCATTGAAGAATAATAAAATCCTTTAATTTTTTCTTTACCTGTTAAATGATGTAAATGTTTAATATAATTCTCTTAATTTTTAATCAGGGTGACTACGTTTGGGTTAAGCCAATCAATAAAAATGAATTCGATATCCCCACCGGGTGCAAGATTGTCAAGGTGGACGGGAAGAAAGTCACGGTGCGCGATGATAATGATAAAGAGTTCTCCGTGGCCGTGGACCAGGTACTGAAGTCTATGCACCTGACATCTGTGCGGGGAGTAGAGGACATGATAACACTCGGGGACCTGCAGGAGTATGCTATATTGAGGAATCTACATGTGCGATACAACAAAAGGATTATTTATGTAAGTTTTTTTAAATAAAAAATATTCCAGTCAAGATATTAAAATTCTTCATATACAGAATGCCTCAAGAAAATGTGTTCACGTGAGACAGGAAATCCAAGATTGAGTTTCCGTTGCATTTTGAAGCAAGCATATTGGAAAACTTCTACTTGTTAATGATGAGGGATCTTGCCATTGTGATGTGACTATGTGGTCTGTTTTGATAAAAATCTATCCAATAGATGAATTTATTGAACAGGTAGCATTCAATATGCCCCACATTCTTCAGAACTTGCGGTATTACACTTTTTTTTTATGGCGACACATAAAGGATGAGGTCAATGGTGCGAAACTGGCTATAATTAAAATTTAAAGGTAGCTATTAAGATACAATGCACCCAAGTACAAAATGTTTGCAATTTAGATTATGAAAATATATAGATTGACAAGTTCAAACATTTGTGATAATTAAAAAAAAATGTTTATATAAAACAAAAATTTAGCTTATTTAACATTGAGTTTATAACCCTTCAAAGTGTGTATACATTTTTTTGGGACATCCTGTTTAATAACAAAATGCTTCTACTTCTGTAATCATCGGTTAATAGATCTATTACACATTATTTCCACAATTATCAGTGGCGATCAGTCCATACTATGTAATTCACTATTACATGTCTAAGTGTATCACAAAAACCTTATTTGGCCTAAATAATTACTCTGTTTAACGGACTTATTTTTTTCAAAAACATAATCTATAGTCACCAAAGATAGCGGTGATCATAGGAATCAAACTAAATAATATATTATATTATGGAATTCCTTTCTTTTACGCGACAAATCAGTGAAAAATTATGTTGATTCAGTGATATATATATATATATATATGCTGTTGTGTAAATTTTTTTATTGTATTCTTTCAAAGTTTCACCAGAATATAAACTGTCATCTTCATGACCTTTACTAGTTTAGAGAAATGTTGAAATAGAGGTTCCCCGATTCGGGATTAGAAATTGTATATATGTACTCTAAAAACAATTCATTCTATATCGAATGTACAGGTGTATCTTTGTATTAAAAAAAATTTGCTTCATTCTCTATGCTGAAAACACTGCTGGCAACTGAAAATTATATTATTAAGGAGAACACCTTCTTATTGTGAAGTTGTAATTATTTAGAACATAGGTTTGTAATATTTTAAATACTAATTAAACGTATTGATTAGAAATGCATACATATAAAATCAATTTTATTAAAAAATACTGTTGTTGCTACCGGGTTGTTGTAGATGGCTTTCAAATAATGGAACGATAGATGTATTAATTTGAAAAGTGTAACATAGGTTCGAGAATTTGTCATCACAGTACTGTGTGCTGTAACATAATAGGTTAATGGACATTCCCCGGATTGGAAGAGATCCAGGTTCGAATCCTGGTAGCAACAAGAATATTTTTCGATAAAATTGATTTTATATGTATATCTTTCTAATTAATACATTTAATTAGTTTAAAAATTATATTACCTTTTTGCACCTGAGCATTATATGTGAAAATTACAATGATGTTATGGCATTAGTCATGAAAATTACCATTGTTATTTTACCATCGTTAAGGCATTGTTCATAAAAATTACCATGTCATTATAACACTATAAGTTTTGACAATTTTTATTAAATGCGATTGGTAATTCTAGGTACATATTTTAATTATTGCAATACTAAAAAATTCTGTGCCAAATGAAAAAAGTATGTATGTTAATTCCAGACATACACAGGTACTATGCTTATTGCCATAAATCCTTATGAAATATTACCCATATATACGGGAGAGCAAATACAGCTTTATCGAGGAAAGAAAATCGGTGAAATTCCACCCCACATATTTGCCGTGGGCGACTCCTGCTACAGAGAAATGAAAGAAAAGGTTGAAGATCAATGTATCGTTATAAGGTGAGAATAACAATATAATTTTTAGTCATAATCATAATTCAATTGTTGTAAAACTGCACACATATTATAATTAATTAGTGATTATCTTTTAGTGGTGAAAGTGGTGCCGGAAAAACGGAAAGCACAAAGCTTATATTGCAATACTTGGCGGCGGTGAGCGGTAAACACTCGTGGATAGAACAGCAGATTCAAGAAACAAATCCTATTTTAGAAGCTTTTGGTAATGCAAAAACTGTTCGTAATGACAATTCATCGAGGTTTGGAAAATATATTCACATAAACTTTAATAATAAAGGATTCATTGAAGGTGCCAATATTGAACAATATTTATTAGAAAAATCTCGCATCGTGTCACAAAATCAAGGGGAGCGCAACTATCATATATTTTACAGTTTGCTGGCAGGGTTGAACAGCGAAGAAAAGAAAAGGCTAGAATTAACAGATGCGTCTAATTATGAATATTTAAAAGGTGGAAAGACACTCACGTGCGAAGGGAGAAATGATGCTGCGCAGTTTGCAGATATCCGAGCAGCTATGAAGGTGTTGAATTTCGCTGATGAAGAAATGTGGAACATCTTTAAGATGCTTGCGGCAATTTTACACATGGGCAACTTAAAGTTCAAATCAACGGTTTCCAGCAACCTCGAAGGTTCTGAGATCACAGATTCCGCCAATGCTGGAAGAGTTGCGACCATTTTGGGACTCAACAAATCTTCTCTTTGCGATGCTCTAACTAGAAAAACTATCCAAGTACAGGGCGAACAGGTGGTCACGTCCATTTCTAAGCAGAGCGCTTTGGAGTCCAGAGATTCGTTCGTAAAAGCCATTTATGGACAAATCTTTATTAAGATCGTTGACAAAATAAACGAAACTATTTTTAAGCCCAACGGCAAAGCTGTCAGTTCGATCGGTGTTTTAGATATTTTTGGATTTGAAAACTTTACAAATAACAGTTTTGAGCAGTTGTGCATTAATTATGCAAATGAAAATCTTCAACAGTTTTTCGTGAAACACATTTTCAAAATGGAACAAGATGAATATGCAAAAGAAGGCATTAGATGGGAGAACATAAATTATGTTGACAATCAAAATATTCTTGAAATGATTGGATTGAAAAGTTTGAATATTATGTCATTGATCGACGAGGAAGCCAAGTTTCCGAAAGGAACAGATTTGACTATGTTGACGAAACTTCATTCTACCCATGGCGCAAAGTCCATCTACCTTAAACCGAAATCTGATCATTCCTATATGTTCGGAGTCCAACATTTTGCGGGAAACGTGATGTACGACGTCGTAGGTCAGTACTTTTTCAAAAAAATATGTTTAAGATATTTAATGTTTTCACTTCTAAATCTTATCTGGTAATAAATTTTGGATTGACATACCTGGTATTGAAGGTACCACTATATATTGGTAGACGTATTTTGTAAAATTGCATATTGTTATTTTTTATTGTCTGTCTGTTATGTTCTTATAAAAACTCTTTAAATATGTAATACTATTGCATAAGGTGGGACAAAAATTATTTTACTTTGTAATGTTATTTTTGTTTTAAGGTTTTCTTGAAAAAAATAGAGACACTTTCAGTCCAGACGTGCGTCAACTTGTTAGACATTCGACAAATGCTTTCTTGAAGGGACTTTTTGCTGATAGTTTGTCAGATATGGAAGGAGGAAGGAAACAAATCACTCTGTCTATCCAGTTCAGGGCATCACTCGATAGTCTCATGAAATCACTGTACTCTTGCCACCCGTTCTTTGTAAGATGCATTAAACCCAATGAAGTCAAGAAACCCTCGGTAAAGCATTTTCTAACGGCATCAATAGACTTATAATAATTCATAGTAAAAATTCATTTTTGACACATTATTTAATTTTTCTCCTTTTTACAGATTTTCGATCATGCACTTATCGTTAGACAGCTCCGCTATGCTGGTATGATGGAAACAGCTAAAATTCGACGTGCTGGATTCCCTATCCGACATTCTTACTTCGATTTTGTTAACCGTTATCGTTTCCTAGTCCATAATATCGCTCCGGCGCATAAAGCAGATTGTAGAGCAGCGGCTGCTAAAATCTGCAATGAGGTTCTTGCTGGTCAGACAGAATTTCAACTGGGGCACTCCAAAGTATTTCTTAAAGACTCGCATGACATTTTCTTGGAGGAGACTCGTGAAAAGGTGTTAGAAAAGTATATATTAGTATTACAAAGTAACATCAGGCGCTGGATACACAGAAGACATTTCCTTCAGTTGAAAGATGCAGCCTTGGTCGTTCAAAAACACTGGAGAGCACGTGGTTACAGAAAGAGATATTTGGCCATGCGCCGAGGTTACCAGCGCCTACAAGCGGTCATCCAGTCTCGTCAACAAACGTACACTTTCTCGAAAATAAGAAAGTCTATCTTAGCGGTACAAGCATTGGCAAGAGGTTTCTTGGTCAGAAAGGTTGTCAGAGAAAAGGGATCCTTTATAAAACATCAGCTTGCACTCCTAAGAGAGCAAAAAGAAAATGAAGAAGAAGAAATGAAGAAAAAAGGAATTGCTAACTATATTAAAAAATCAGAAGATAATCATGATAAGAGGGTTAATGCTCTATTCCGTAAAGTTTGGGTGGAGAAGATTCACGAAGATAACACAACATCAATGAAGAAAAACACTCATGTCGATGATCGTTACGTTGATGATGTATTTGGATTCCTTCAGGAGACTTCTGAGGAAACTTTAAAGGGAAATCATGTAATAATTTTTCAATTACCCTTAAAAATTATATCCTATTTAAAACTCATACAAAAACATGTAAAAAGATAAGCGAAAATATTTAATTAATTCATTTTCATTGGCTGAATATTTTGTTGAGATCTCAGAAAATAATTTTTAGATATAAAAAAGATGTAAAATGTAGAAATGATATTTAATTTTTTTAATCCAGGTAAAACAAGATGCAATATCTGGTCAAGCTGAAATAGACTTGCCGGTAATGGAGGAACCATCGGAAGACCTGTCCGCCTTTGACTTCAGGAAATTTGCCGCCACCTACTTCATAGGTAACAGCAGCTACCAGCATAGTCGTCGAGCACTACGTCAGCCATTGCTGGAAGGGGGGGAGGGTCAAGGGTGGGCCGCTGCTCGCGCCCTGTGGGTGGCGCTCCTCCGGTTTATGGGAGACCTGCCGGAACCGAGGGATGCCGGGGACGGAGACGTTGTCCCCGTCATGGCCAAGTTGACCGAGACACTTGGAAAAGCCTTCCAGAACTCAATGGAATACAAGGTATTTTAGGGATTGAGTTAGATTGTGTATTGTGGAAGTTTTACGGATAGAACGACTGATGTTTGTAGGTTATGAATATCTGAAGGATTTGTTTATGGTGAGTCTGAGAGCCCTAATCCTCCTCAGATTCTCACGCATGTATATGAATGTGTATGTTAATGTTACGAAGCGTGCGTGTGACTATAGGTGTTGATGTTGTGGCTTGAGCAAATTGATGGAGTGAAACAGGACTTATAATCAGTTGGGGTTTATTGTAGAATGATGCACACATAAATTTATACTGTTTGAAGGTTAAATTGCAAGTTAAAGCTTGTGACTAGTGAAGTTCACTGGAGGTGATTCCGAGATATGCGTCCGAGAAAGTGGTTGGGGGAAAAGAGATCGTTTCAGCTGGCTTCTCGAACCGGTTGCGTTGTGATGTGTTGTTGTCTAGATTTTCGGGCGATACTAGGCAGCGAAGAATGGCTGTAAAGTGTCTGGTTTGACAGTCGGGTCTGTAGGGCGCAAGCAGGGCTTCCACATCTATATTGCTTACTGTTTCAAGGTATGTGAATATACTCCCATAAAAGTATTTTCAAACTATGCATACACTAGCAATTTGGGTGTGGGTGTAAATAAATAAATAAACAAAAAACTTGAAAGACTGTTTTAGGAACAACAAATTGACTGTTGTTATTACCATATTCACGCAATTTTCATATGAAATATTTTTACACGAATTTTATCAAAAAAATGGTGAATAATCTAATTTTATATATGTATTCCAATAATATTATGCTTCACATTGTTGCAATAAATAATATTTTTAAAGACTATTCCAAAGATAATGTTGATATATGTATCTATAATGTTGATGAAAAATGAGTTACACTTGATGCACGTGTGAATCATGCGAAACTAACATGGAACACTACAGAAAGAAATTCTTTTCCGTATCCTTATATCATTATTTTCCCATGTGGCATAGAAGATCATGTTTTAACATTATAATTATAAACAGCCACTCCACAGTTTTTATGGAATTATAGAAAGAGCACTGTGTTTTCTCATATGACATGATGGCGAGAGATTGCGTTAAATCAAAAAAATATATTAATGAAATATCGCAATAAATTCTCAAACAAAATATCACTCTAAAACAACATGTAAAAGGTATTTTATAATCACCCAGTGAAATACGCTTCTTATAAGTGATTCACGATTATATGATTATATTAGATCATCTCATAAATAATGCAGTATGTATTTTTTTTTTAAATTAAGATAAACTAAGTTATTTTTTAATCTAAAATATACTCTCTTTCATTTTCTACAATGCTCTTTCATCTTTCTGGTAGACTTGCAAGGCCCCTCTTCCAAAATTCACTTGTCCGTGATGAAAAATACTCCTCCAGTACTGTTCTGACCTTGTCTACAGAATTCATATTTTTTCTGTCCAAATGATTTTGAAGACTGCGGAATAAATGATTAACAAAATGGGGCAATGTCCGGCAAATATGGTGGGTGGGGCATGGTTTCCAATAAAGGTTCATTCCTGAGATGTAACTGTAAAGAAGAGCACACATTCACTCTCTGCATGCGATTAGAATGAAAATTTGTAAAGAAGCTATTGACCCAATTTGCTGATTTTTCCAATGGTACGCAGGTGTCGATGAATGGTTGAATGACCAAATCCAAGCGTCTCTGATAGTTACAATGGGATTTTGTTCCATCAGGGTTTGCAGGACGTCCTCGTTGAGCCTTATAGACTTTACAGGATGAGATTCGTCTTCTAGTCTTCTGGCTTGGAATTTCTGGAACTACCGTTGACACTGGCTTATGCTTATTGTCCGATCCCCATATACTGCAGTAATATTCCTCGCACTTTCCGTTTCATTGTTGCCTTTATTGAACTCATAGAACTCATAAAGCAAAATATGCTCCTTTGTCACTTCCATTATAGCTTTGAAAAAAAAAAGTTAAAATCGAACAGCACTTTTCAAAACTTGTACTAAGAATAAAAGCTGCTTTTGTAATAGGTAGTAATTTTACCCGATACAGGTAGTTTATCCCACCTCCCTCCGAATTTTAGTTTATGTAATTGAAAAAATGGCATTATTTATGAAATGACCCATCACAACTATTGAGTTATTTTGTGCATTGTTTAAATACTTAGTCGTGGCTTAGTTAAATAAGTTATTGTTAGAATAGTAATATTGTGATTATATAATTATATTCCATGTGCTAATTAATATAGATTAAGTTTATATATTTGTAGAATATGATGTCCGATGGAAATGGTATCACGAGTGACAAACAACGCCAGAAAATGATAAATATGACATTGAAAAGGAAAACTAAATTGCGAGATGAATTGCAACGGGGTTTTGCGGAGGATAAGCAAGTTAACGAATTCTATGATTCATGGCTCGGATACAGAACAACTAATCTAGAAAAACTTCACTTCATCATTGGTCACGGTATCCTTAGGCCTGAGCTGAGGTAAGAATCAATAAAACTACTAACAAATATTTATATTAGGTAATGTCCATCTGGCGATTTAATGTAATAATAATATTTATTTATTTAAAGGGATGAAATTTATTGCCAGCTTTGTAAGCAGCTCTGCAATAATCCAACAAAGGCTTCACACGCACGAGGTTGGATTTTGATGTCTCTTTGTGTCGGCTGCTTCTCTCCCAGTGAAAGGTTTGCGAACTATCTTCGCGCTTTCATACATGACGGTCCACCTGGCTTTGCACCATATTGTGACGGGCGCCTGAATAGAACAATAAAGAATGGATCTAGAACACAACCGCCCAGCTGGGTAGAACTTCAAGCGACCAAGTCTAAAAAGCCAATTGTGCTTAATATTACATTCATGGATGGGTCTAACAAAACGTTACAGGCAGACTCAGCTTCCACGTCTGAAGAGATTTGCAGCCAAATTGCCGAGAGCATCGGTTTGGTCGACACATTCGGTTTTTCGCTATTTATTAGTCTCTTTGATAAAGTTCTATCGCTTGGTAGTGAAGGTGATCATGTTATGGATGCCATTTCTCAATGTGAACAGTACGCAAAGGAGCAAGGTAGCTCAGAGAAGAATGCACCCTGGAAACTATTCTTCCGTAAAGAAATATTTGCACCGTGGCACAATCCTGTTGAGGATCCTGTTGCAACTAATTTAATATATAATCAAATTACAAGGGGAGTCAAATTTGGAGAATATAGGTGCTCAACTGAGAATGATATAGCAGTTCTAGCAGCCCACCAGTATTATGTAGAGTATGGCAATAAAATGGATCCCCAAATATTACAAAAGGTTGTCAATAACTTTATTCCAAATCAATTTTTGCAAGCTGGAGACAAGGCTATTGTGAAATGGGAAACTCTGATCAGAAATGCATTCAATAGCAATTCTAATATAATCAAAGGTGTAGATCCCCTTAATTGCAAAGAGGACGTGGTGATATTTGCAAAACTCAACTGGCCAATACTATTTTCGAGATTCTTTGAAGCAATTAGAATTAAGGGATCATCTATATCAAAAGACAATGTGATCATAGCTGTCAATTGGACAGGAATTTATATTGTCGATGATCAAGAACAGATTCTTCTTGAACTATCTTTTGTCGAGATAACTTACGTTGGTTACAGCAAAGAACAAAACTCTAAAATTGGAAATATCATCTTAATGACCATCCAAAAAGAAGAAATTGTCTTCCAAAGCTTGGATGCCGAAGACTTGAGTAATTTGATTATATTTTTAATAGATGGATTGAAAAAGCGTTCAATTTATGTTATTGCTCAAAATGATTATAAGGATTCAGGAGATAATTCATCCTATTTAGAACTGAAGAAAGGAAATTTAATTATGCTGACGAATGATACCGGTGACACGATTATGACATCTACATGGGCTAATGGTGAATGTAATGGTCAGCAAGGAACATTCCCAACAGAGCATGTGTATATTTTACCAACTATGAATAAACCTCCTCAGGAGATCTTGGTTCAATTTAAAAAAGATGGAGCTTTGGATACATATAAAGACAAGAAATCTAAGTATAATACGTTACAGCGTAAGAAAATGCATACTTTACAGAAATATGCCCAAGAACAATTTAGAGTCAGTTACCATTCTGCATCCACAATATCGAAATCATCTGCTATAACGGCGGTTAAGAAAACCACAACCGAAGAATTGTGGAGACATGGCAGAGAGCATATTCGACTGCCGCTTTTGCAAAAACTTCAAGGAAATGAAATGATTTGTAAAGAAGCATGTTCTATATTTGTCAGTATTCTCAAATACATGGGCGATATGCCTGCTCCAAAACCAAGAATAGCTTCAGAGTACACCGATGAGATATTTGGTCCGGCTTTGAAACATGAAGTTCTTAAAGATGAGGTGTATTGTCAAATAATGAAACAATTGACCAATAATCGCATACAATTGAGTGAGGAACGTGGGTGGGAGTTGATGTGGCTAGTGACAGGTTTATTTTCATGCAGTCAAACGCTGTCGAAGGAATTAACAGAATTTTTAAAGACACGTCCTCATCCCATTGCAAAGGAATGTTTGCAACGGGCGTATAAGTCCCAAAAGAGCGGACAGCGTCAGTATCCACCATATTTAGTGGAAGTTGAAGCTATTCAGCATCGCAGTTTACAAATATATCACAAAGTTTACTTCCCAGACGATACTGATGAGGCTTTTGAAGTCGATTCCACTACAAAAGCGAAGGATTTATGTCAACAAATAGCAGAGAGATTAGATCTCAAAAATAATGATGGATTTAGTCTGTTTGTTAAAATTGCAGACAAAGTTTTCTCCGTCCCAGAAAATTATTTCTTCTTCGATTTCATACATGAACTCATAGAATGGATAAAACAATCCAGGCCATCACGTAATTGTAAGTTTTTGTTTTTATATATCAATGCATCAAATTTATATAGATTAGATCTGAATTATTCAGTTAGATTAGATCTGAAATATTCAGTTAGATTAGATCTGAATTATTCAGTTAGATTAGATCTGAATTATTCGTTTAGATTAGATCTGCCCTAATGGATATCCTACATCATACATATGTACAGGCTGGCCCAAAAAAAGTGAGAACATCTCGTAACACATGAGTTATTTCAAACCATAATATAATTAATTATAATTCTTAATGGAATTTTTTTGCACAATATTTAGCTAATCAGAAATCATCAAAACACCCCATATTGCATAATCTACTGGGTTTAAATCTGGGCTGTGACTCTATGAAATTAATATTCTCACAACAAAGAAAGTTGATTGTATTTTTGGCTGTGTGAGATGGAGCTCCGTCCTGCTGTAATGTCCAGTTATACTGTAATGTCTAGCTATACTCCAGGCTTTGTTTTGAAACTCTTTGATCATTTTCCTAGCACTCCAACATTTTTCAATTTGCAAATTTTTGATCAGAATATGGTCTTCTGCAGTGATTTTTGTCATTCTGGGCAACAATTTGAAAAAACCAAATATAAACAATGGGAAAATTAATAATCAAAGATGGCGACCGGAAATTGTCGAAATAGAACGTAATATAGATAAATAGGTAAACTATTTAAGCTATTGTTCATATAGTTAAACTAATTTTGATGTAATTATATAATTAACATTTTACGAAATGTTCTCACTTTTTTTGGGCCAACTGTATATATACATGTTACTGTATCACTGTATCAACTACTGTACTGTTTCAACATAATTTTCCACTGATTTGTTGCGAGAAAGAAAGGAGTTTTGTTTGAATTGAATCTCAGTTTTCAAAATAAGCTCCATTTATCCAAGGATTGTCAAGGATTTATACGAATTATAAGATGTTGATGCCATTTTAGAGAACAAAATGTGAAAAAAAAATGTCAACGTATTTAAATATGAAAGATTTATGTAGTTTCTTTAGTACCTACATATACAAATCGCAACATTTTTTTTGCTGATGTTTACGAAGGGATGAAGGCCAAATGCCTTTGCGCGAGTTTAGGAATTTAAAAACATTTGCAAATATGTATATAATTATGTGAACAAATAATTTATTTTGGGTGTCAAAAACGTATACAAACTGCGAATAATCAGATTTTACGAATTATTAGTAGAAATTATGAAATGTTATTTTCGGGGCAATTTTTTTTTTTTAAAAAGTGTGAATTCTGTAAAAATACGAAATATAACTGTAATAATAAAAACATTTGTTTAATTATTATTATATGAATATAATTGTTTTTAATATAAAGTTTTAATTATTTGTTGCAATGTGGCCACAACCATTATTTTTGAATAGGCAAATTGCCGCATAATAGCCACGATATCGGTATTCGGTAATAGACGATTATTCAGATTTTTGATAACACTGAGAATTTTCAGTTGTCCCAATATTCATACGGAATGCATAGTCGTGTCTGTACAATATCTTTTAATATTAGATTAAAATGTTGCTTTCTGCTATGTCAGTTAGGAACTTAACTTATTGTTGATTATGTAAATAATTACTTCTTTTCTGCAGTTGGTGCGCCGATTCAATTCCAGTACCAGGTATTCTTCATGAAGAAGTTGTGGATAAACACAGTACCTGGAAAGGATCTTAACGCAGACCATATTTTCTACTTCCCTCAGGAATTACCCAAGTTCTTGAGGGGTTACCACAAATGTGGAAGGGCTGATGCAATCACTATAGCTGCTCTAATATATAGAGCGAGATTTGGAAATGATAAGTCCCAGTTGGCCGGGGCCACTTTCCAACTCCAGACCTTATTACCCTCAGATTTAGTCAAGCTCCAACCTATGACAGAATGGCGAAAACAAATAACAGCTGCTTATATCAAAGACAACGAGAAGACTCCCGATCAAGCAAAGGAAGACTTCCTCAAGATTATTTATCAGTGGTCAACATTTGGAACCGCATTCTTCGAAGTGAAACAGACAACTGATGCCAATTATCCAGAGGTTGTAATAATTGGAATAAACAAGAATGGAGTCAGTATTATCCATCCTCAAACAAAGGTAAGTTTAATCAATTTATGTTTTAATCTAAATATGACTTGGAAAAATAATGAAATAAGAATGATAAGATTAGCAACAGATTTTGAAGTCAAAATGTTAACAAATTCATTGATTAATACAATAATAAAATTAGTTTATGAAATGTTAACAATATATTAAAATTTATTTGCCAAATTTAAATAAACTAATTTTATTATAAAAATGTTGAAACTGTTTTAAAAATTCTAAAAATACCACAAGTAATATATTGCACATGGGACAATTAATAAAAGCGTGATAAAAATTGCGACGTGCAAGACCTACGTCTTGCTCATATTCACCGACTGCTCGGTGGTGATCGTGAGAGTGTAAGTACGTATCTCAGAAACATACCTACTTACCATTGTTGATGTTGATTAATGATCATCGTTTGGGGAAAAATAAATATTAAATGGTGTAATAGAGAGGAATTGTGTGTGATGTAATAAAAATATATCAAGTTAGCTTCGTTAATTTAATAACAAATCATAAAATTGATTTGTCAAAGAAATCACATGGTTTTAAATTCAATTACATAGTTTTAAATTCAATTACAAAAGAAATAGTAAAATAAGAAATAATAGAATCATAACGCAAGAACAGTAAAAAACAATAATAATCTTCCCAATGTACAAATACCGGATTGATTCTTAAAGTTAGAGCAAGTAGGAGAAAAGTAGCTGGAATAATTATATTTTAAATTGAATATGATAACACTATAAGATGGCATACAAAAACACTAAATAAAGATTAAACATTTGATATAACGAGAATCGAAGATAGATCTGATTAAAACCATTAAAATTTTGACACAATTACTCATTAGTGAATTCAAAGGATTTTGTACATTTGTAAGTTTAACAAGGACCATTGATCAACAAAACATTATATTAATTGTTCAAAAGAGATGGCGAATAATAAGAAATTATGCCCTTTTAATAAATTCAAGGTTTGTAACAAAATAATATTTTAGAAATGTAACAATGTAAGAAATTGATTTTTTCACATACAATGAGTACCATCGTATGTGAGCTTCTAGATAAATTCTTGATGACAATAATTTAATAAAACAGTGAAATAGCATAACCTTTAAATCTTGATTATCGACGCATTCTCATTGCGGATAATTTATATTCTGCACTTTCCTACGTACAGAGTACTTCCGGATAGCGAAATTTGTCATCAGTCTTCCTCCCAAAAATTGAGTACAGTAGACTAAATAGTAAATCTAATTTTACCAGGCTGCCTCCGTGAACCGAGTACCGAGTGCATCCACACCAAAAATTTAAAGTTTGATGGATGTTTGGTGGGTAATGTTGGCGTTCTCAATTTCAAATGTGATTAAAATAAATGAATTCCAGTATTTAATTTTTATAACGTCACAAAATATATACATTTATCTTGGTGCTATTCACACAGGAATTACAGATTGTAATCAAAATGCTAAGAGTGGAATTCATTACATTATTTGATAAAAATTATCACAAATTTAAGAGATTATAAGAGATGAAACGCTTTATGATGTACAATATCTTGAAAGATAATTGTGTCAGTTTTCATTTTATGTATATGAATGATGTAATACGATCGGTGATGTATGAAAATGTATATTATGTAGAATAATTGGTGTAATCCTAATTTTTTAACAACTGTTTCGCTGTTTTTTTTATCCTTCAAATATCTCATTTAAATGCCATATTTAGTATGTAGATGGAGTGTTCATAGTTTGAAGAAAACCAAAATCCAGAGCAGTTAGTGTCAAAGTTGAAGCAGATAATATTTTTGAATAAGTTATAACCGACGTTCCCTCTAAGACGTGTTGGTCTCTGGGCTCTCCAGCTAGGCGGTCGAGCAGGCCAAATTGCCGAATGCGCGAGCGCCCATTATTTTTACATTTATTCAAACTTCAATGTTTTTGATATGATATTTTAATATCTATTATAAAGTTTAGTATTTTAATTTATTCTGTAAAAATATAATAATCAATTTTATTATTAGGTCCATATATGAAAAAAACAATGATATAAGAAAAATGGTTGTTTAATAATTTTTTATCAAATACACATTAACAAAAATTGAATAATGGTGAAAATGAGAAGCAAAAGAATTTGTAAACCATTTACATAGATAAAAAAGAAAATGCTGTATTTCAAAATAATTAAAACAATAAAATCATGTTTTATTTATTTTTCTTTCAAAAAAAATATGAAAACCAAATGCAAAAAATGCCTTCAAATATAAATCTAATTTATGATTTTCTTTTTATAATTTTATGTTTTTTCACGCCGTTCTTTACAATTAATCCAAACCTTATACACTTCATCCAAGACAATATTTTTTTCTTGCAATATATAAGATTTAATTCTCATTAAATTGTTTAAATGTTCAATATTTAGTTTGTTGCGTGTTTTAGATTTGATAGCGTTCATCAAGCTGAATCCATGTTTACAGTCCGCGCTTGACCTTTGAAATGTTCTACAAATATCGTAGAGATCCGAAAGTTCCTTAAATTCTTTATATTTCTGAGCATACATTATTAAATCATTGAATGTTTCTATACAGCCAGTTTTGTATTTTAAAATTAAATTCAAATACTAAAAATATTGTTCATTCTGATGATTTTTAGAGTGCGCGTTAGCTTGTCATCACTGTGGGACTTTCAAGACTGTTGCGTGGCCGCACACATGCATAGCTTAGAGGGAACGTTGGTTGTAACATAAATTCGCATGCGTTTTTAGTAAATAATATACATAACACCAGTAGTTTGTTTTCTACTATTAGTTATTTAAATAAACCAAAAATGACCACGGTTTTAATAAAATATATGCAATATTAGACAAGAGAGACAACCTAAGCATTTTCAGATGCAGCAAACAAATTGAAACTGAAAATAAATTGTCATTTAATTTTTGTCTTCTAAAATTGACTTCTATGGCCATAAATGTCTGCTAACAAAGTATGACTAGTGAACATAATATGACTGTGATAAATCTATCTATTACTAATTCATTTTAGTTCTCGAGTGTTAAATTAGTTAGTTTTTTTTATTTGATAGACTTTAACTACCAGTTCGAACCCGTTTTACCTGACATTTTACATCTTTTACTATATAAGATAGGCTTTCAAGGTTTCAATCGACTATATTAACATTTTATTAAAACTTTAGAGAAGATATAGGGGCTCTTCCATATTAGGATATAACACATGACTCTGTGATTAAATAAGCCAACTTTGTATTTATAACATTTAAAATTAATTTGTTTTTCAGGACATATTGACAACGTATCCATTTTACGAGTTATCTAACTGGTCCTCTGGTAATACATACTTCCACATGACACTGGGAAATTTCATGAGAGGTTCCAAACTTCTGTGCGAAACGTCCCTCGGATACAAGATGGACGATCTCATTTCTTCCTACATTACCCACATGAAGACAGCAGTTGGAAAGAAATAATTTAAATGTAATATGCAATATCTATTATTTATTTGCCTAAAAAAAAATTTTGTAATTGATCTTAAGAATATTTATTTAAAATTAAAATACATACATAGTATTCAATGCATTATTTTAATTATGACATTCAGTGATCACTAGAACAGAGTATTATATATTTTTCTTCCTATAATGTAGCTATGAACAGGAGTGGGTTAGAAGTGGCTCGCTGAGGACTCGTGCAAGCACCTTGTTAAATTTAACTTAGACCAGCGAACACTATGTTCTATTAAGAAAAATTGAATAATATCAATAATATTCATAGATTAAACCATTATCATTTTATTAAGGAGAACACATTCTTATTGTGAAGTTGTATTCAGAACATAGGCCTGTGATGTTTTAAATACTAATTTAATGTATTAATTATAAATATATACATATAAAATCAATTTTATCGAAAAATATTGTTTTTGCGCTATCGGGATAATTACAACTTCACAATAAGAATGTGTTCTCCTTAATAATATAAGTTGTATCAATGTGTCCAAAATTTAATAAAAATGAATTGATAATTCTGGCGTCTGCAGCCGATTTACACAAAGGTATTTGTGATTCCGTAAAAACAATGTAGATGGCTTTCAAATAATGGAACGACAGATGTATTTATTTAAAAAGGTGTAACATATATGTTCGAAAATTTGTTATGAAAAATACTGGCGCTATAACACAATTGTTAGTGTACTTCACCGTATTGGAAATAGAGATCCAGGTTCGTATCCCGGTAGCGCAAAAACAATATTTTCGACAAAATTGATTTTATATGTATATATTTATAATTAATACATTTAATTAGCATTATCATTTTGTCTATTGGTATTTTAAAAGTACATAAAACTGCTTTGCCTTTTTGAAATTCCTCGTAAATTTCTCTACTTTACTGTAAGGAAATTTTTGAGCCTTTTTAAAAGAAAAATAAGGTTATCCAGTTTTATTTATTTGTCATTTATAAAATCAGCTAAATTTCTTCATTTTGATGCTAAAAAATCAGAAATGATTATAATTAATACATTGGTATTGCAAGTCTTTTCATTTATAAAACTGACAATTTATTTCACAATTTTATATCAACAATGTAGTTAAACTAGACTGTTATTGTGACTGTGATTGCACGATTGTATTAAACTGTAACAATGATTGATAAGAGTTTTGGTTTCTAATGCACCAGTAATCGCTTGCCGAATTACGAGTTGCAAATTGAAAATAAATTTTATAATCACAATTAAAGTAACTGTTTAGCTCCTTACTGCAACAATGTACCTATCTGTGTTTGTTTGTCTGCACCAAAACAATAATAATCAAATATATGTGTGCAGTAAAGAAAAGGTCAGAAGGTGAAAGTTAAGTGAAAGTCTTTCAGATAAAATTGTTTGTGTTCATTTTGATTAGTGTATCAAAATTATTATAAATGCATTATCAATTTCAACAAAATTGTTTTCTTGCAGCAGAGAATTTTTAATATTACGACTAATGGTAAACATATTTACTGTTAATATTGTACACATATGCAACACTTGATAAAGTGGTATGATCTGTTTGTAAAATACATAATACATTTTGCATGGCATCTCAGCAGTGACATAAATAAAAAAATTGGGCTCCATAGATAGCTATTGGCCCCCTTTTAAAACAACGACCTAGGATTTTTTATATGTGCATTGGTCATTTACCAATTACCTAAATAATTTAACCACTCAATAATTATTAGCGCATATGTTTTAGCCCTGCTTTATGGAGATTTTCACTTTGCCATAATGGTCTGGTCCCTATCCCGATATATATACGTGTTTTTGTAATACATGTAATAAATTTTGTGGTATTAAGATTAAGAAGCTGTTTCAGTTCTTCCATAGTGAGTTCTGAGACTGCCTGCCTGTACGTAAACCGAAATTCTGTTTGCAAACTGAACCGTTTTTTTTCATAAACAAAGTCGTTCCACTGTACATTATTTTGATGGATTGAATGCTGTATAACATACAGCCCCGCATAAAATAAGAACAGTGTGTAACAAATACAACATTTATTAAATTTATTTCATAGAATTACATAGTTAATAAAAATTCCATTCAACTAACAAACATTATTACATCTATACGATTAATTCAATTTTGTAATCCAAAATTTTTCACATTTCATAACAAAGACCTTTGAACGATGTCATTCCTTTAGGTAACTGTACTCTAATCTTGCTACCATCGTAGTCTACGTTGATTCCTACACTTTGGACATGAACTGATACTTTGTGCTCTTGACGAATCACTCGGTAATCAAACCATGAACTAGAACGGTATCCGTACTGCAGGGATGGAAGTTGCTTGTCATTTAGATGAAACTGGAAATCACCGTGGCGGGAATAGATGTCAAACGGATCATTTGACACAACAATGCGCACAGCCTGAAATAATAAAACAATGAATTCTCTAAATAAACAATAAACAAAACAATTATATGTACTAATGAATAATTTAAAACAAATAGATATCAGAGTATATTAGGTTTTCTGAATACTTTTTTAATTTTTAACAATATCAGTAATACCACAATATCATTAGCAAAATGTAAATGTAAAGTTTGTTTTTGGCTGTGAATAATGAACAATTTGTAAATAAAATTAATTATGTGATCTCACCATTGAATGGACTTCATCCACTTTCTTAACATAAACTTTCCACTTAGGTTTTTCTCCTGCATCTGAAGCGTAAAGAGTCCAGTCTTGCGGAACTTGATACTGTCTACGAGTTTTATATTGATTCACTAAATATTCTGGCCTTATCTCACATGAATAAGTAATTCCTAAGTGATACTTCACCAGAGAACTGAGAGACACGTGAGTGCTGTAGGGTTGGACGAGGCCAGTCCAGTACCAGTTGCTGAGAGGTATTCCTTCATACTTTTGAACCTCATCAGGAGAATATATGACCACATTGACATCATCAGAAGCCTCTGGATAATCGAGTACAATTTTAATATTGCCTTTTTGTGTCATTTTTTCTTCATCAAATTCGCGAACAAAGTGGTAACCGTATTGCGTCCTTAACCAATCAATTACATTAGTCCACATGTGGGTCAAGGGTTTAGGTAGATTTACAAAGTGGGAGTCAATTTCAGAATGTCGTAGAGACGTTTGTGACATTGTACAAATCATAGGTTCATAAGTATCAGGGTGGCAGCTGGGGTGGCTGAGCATCTTTTTAGTCAAAGTGTCCTGTTGTTCTTCAGAAAGTTCACTTTTCATCGATACTTCTATTTTACTGTTGTTACGCGGACATTTACTATTGACTGTTTCCCCCGCGAGCATTGTCCACTGACTAGTAACTGATTCATCTTTCCACAACTGCTTTCCATTTATACAAACCTTATAATCGTCAAGACCTGGCTTAGTTTTAGTAAGCACAATATCTAGGTCCGATAATCTTTCACCGAAACTCTCAGCGATAACATTTAGGTCCCAGCTTTTTACAACTTTATCTTCATTCTTTAGGTTATAGGTGGATCTGAAATTCCATTTAGATCCATCGCTTATCTGGTTTCCTGATGATTCTTCGTCAGTTCCTAAACGCATAGAGAGGTCGGCGTGAGTTGCAGGATACTTGAGGCTCGGTGAAGCCTGGACACCCATTCCACACATCCCTGGGCTGGCCGATAGTGTTACGTAGGCCCACCAATGTCTTACAGCTAGAAATATTTTTAAGATAGGAAGGTTTCCCCAGTTCTTGTTGTAATTACTCAAGAATTGCCTTTGTAAATTAATGAGCCTCGATGGAGCAATTGACCGCTCACAGTCAAATATTACCACTTTTAGGTGGAGGCCCACGTCTTCCAGATCCTTGTCAAACACTACATACTATAAGAAAATACAAATTGCATTTTATTATAACATTTTCCGATAATTCAAATAATTATATAATCTATGATACAAATAACTCATTTTGGTTATTATAAATATTGTACATATTAGAAAAGTATATATAGATTACCTCTTTACGATGTTCAACTCCATTGGATACTCTTTCATAATTAACAAACTCCATTTTGTTCATATCATATTTGTATACTTGCGATTGAACAAATGCTTGGAATCCAATATTACCAGAAACCATATCTTTATTATCAAGGGTGTTGAATGACATCTTGGATGTTTTCTGGTGAATATTGTAACTTAGATCTACAGAGAGAGGAATGTAGTGGTCTACCGTGAGGAACCGTCTGCTGCCATGCCAAACATTGGTAATCGGATCATATACATTCATTCCATATACCACATAATTCCATTGAATTGTGTCCATTTTATATTTTATACTTATGATGGGACTGTCAACTGATGACTCTGGTTTATAAAATCTTTTGCTTTTTTGTACTGTCGGCATACTCAGATATACAGATGCTGGCATACCAATATCTGTAGGTATTATGACTCTTCCTTCAACCGCTTGCCCAATATCGTACTTGGCATCTGTTTGACTTCCTGACGGTTGTTCCAGTAAGCTCCACAGTTTTTTCAAACTACTTGGATTGTTATAATATTCAACAGATACAACGCGATTGCGCAGCATGCTGATATATTCCATATGAAAATCATCTGAGGATCCCAAAACACTATTAGATTCAGCGATTGATGTGTACAGATCGCTCGGAGATTTCGAGGTTTTCAAGCTAGATTCTAGGACATCTCGGAGATTCTTGCTTATACTCAATTTCAGATAGTTGGAATAATGATTGACCATTAGGTTTGACATATGAGATGAAAACTGCACATAGAAAGCTGTTGACATATGGGTTATAAGATTTCCGATATGCGATGCTCTTAATGTAGCACCCATATTGAAACCTGAATCGTAATAATCATATTGGTAAACTGAGCTCTCTGCTGAAGAATTAGCAGGCCGACGAATGTAATTCAGGATTCGTTTAGAGGTTAACGATGACACAATGTAACAGCGACTTGAAGAGGAAGAAAGCGTTTGAAGCGTTGTATAATATACATTGTAAAGATCTTCGTCGGTTTCTGTCATCATGTGCCAGTAAATTTTTATTTGACTATCCATTGAAGAATTAGCCATAAGAACATTTAAAGCACTTGTGCGAATCTCTAACGGTTCAGTCTTGTCCAAGAGGATGGGCCAATATATATCATTAACAACTTCCGGATGTTGAATATGGATGTGTTTAGCGGCCCATATGGCTAAATTGCGTATTTGTGCCGTAACTTTGAAACCACTAGTTTTATGGTTCATAATCAACGGTTCTAGGAATTTAGTAACTTTCATCGATTCAAGATTCTGCAGAGCACTGATGTACAACATTTGCGAGTAGTAATCTTTGGATGTTGTGAATTTTTCTATGAAATGATCAATGTAAACATTTAGACCCATACTTTCTGGATGAGATTTCAAAACTCTAGAGAGTAGAGTTGAGAATGAGAGAACAGCAGCAGCTCTGGTTTTCTCGTTAACATCGGTACCCCACTGGGTAAATTCAGCAAGTTCTTTCAACAACACTTCATCAGGAAAACGTGTGTGGAAAGGCATCTCTTGTAACATCTGTAGCACAATATCATTTTCAACTGTTTTAGATTTAACGATATTTCGGATAAATACATTAGATGCGTGTGTACCGACATATGGCATAACTTGTAAATAAACATCCAACATTCCTTGGTCGTCACTATTTTGAACGTTACAAAGAATTTTGAAACAATGTTCAAAGCTATGGATATCAAAAACACGAAGATAAATTAAAAGTTCATGAATGCTTTGCCCTTGGGTCCAATCAGGTTCTTTCAAGGTTACATGACTCTGTTTTAGAAATTCAATGACTCGACGAAGACTTTCTCTCATCTTTGGCATCACGACTTCAAGGTCTACGGTGGATCTTCCTAGGGTCGCATCGGGAGCACTCCCTAAAATAGTGTTTGGCTTATGTAACTGAACTTTAACACCACGGGGTATAAGGTTTTCATTACCACTAACGTCACTCATTGGCGTAACATTTAATTTTGTCAAAATTTGTTTGACATGAATTGAATGAGCACCGCCATTGCCACCTATCGGGTAAAACATGTTGCTGCTATCACTTTCAAGTCGATTGATCGAAAGTACCTTATTAGACCATTCAATGTCGTAAGTACGATAAGTTGACGGCTGCAGAGAATAATCAAAATTTTCTTCACAGTGTCCGGGCGTAAGGACGTTGAAGTTCATATCCCATTTATAATCCTTGCATTTTTTAATCCATTTTTTGACCGTACTGCTTGTCTTACTATGAGGAATGACATCATACTGAACATGACAATGTCCGTACACTGTTTGCTCGTCAGAGGAGAAAGCGTAAGGTTTGGTTTTGGTCAAGTCAACTTGCAAAAAGTCAAGCTGAAGGAGGGATGAAATTGCCTGTTTCATGTTAATCGACCAATGCTGATCATTTTTGTCAGTGAGAATATTGAGAACTTTCCCATCTAAATTGTACTGTACAAAAAATGGAAGCTTAAGGCATTCAGATTCAGGAGGAATGGGCTGCGTTACTGACTCATCTGTGAGTTTCCCTTTGCCTAAGTATGTATTGTATGTGATATCGTGGAGAGAAATACGGCTGCCATTGTTGAATCCTTTGATGTGGATATTTGCATTAATGAAATATTCAGATGTATAAAGTGTCGGTTTCTCTATCATGTTTTGTACATGGCCATGATAGCTGTAGACTACTTCTTGGCCAACGGGGAAGAGTTGTGCATGAGCCACTGCTATTAACGATAGCAGTAACACTTAAAAGAAAAATACATTTATATCAGACTGAGAAAAAATACAAAATAAATGATATAAAAAAATAAATTTAAATGACACTGATCTGACAAAACATGCATTGAAATGTTTAGTTAAGAATACGCGAATGTATAAAAAAAATATGTTGGAAAAAGAGAGGTATTGTAAATTTTAGAATCATATTTTAGAAAAGTGTACAGTGATATAGGATATGCGAGAAAACCAGTTGTTAAAATTGGAAGCTTCTCACCGAACCTCTTGTTGCTGAATATTTTAAATAAATCAAGTATTCAGATGCCAGATATGTTTCATAATATTGAGAATTGTCATTATTTCGGTATATTCAGCACCAAATCATTAAAATAATTCAAAATATTTCAAATCATTGCTGTTAAAAATGTTATGACTTGTACTGCGGACTCGTTTCGCTACATTTTATCGTCACGCTTATCATCTGTAATTCTGTATTCTCTGTTCTATCTCTATATTCTTCCTTCTCTATCTGTTACATCAAATAAATATCAACACCAACTGTCATTTTCATTTAACAACCGACCTAACCCCTAAAGGTATGTGAATGGTTACCAAAAGTATCACAGAAAAGTTTAGTGAACCGATTTTTTGCGGGACATCACTACATATGTACTGTATTATAATTAGAAGAAAAAAGCAACTTCAAAGAACTGTGAAATTTTAAAATGCGTACCTATGAGATATAACAATATTTAAATATGTAGAAAGCATTTCTCTATTATTTAAAAAATAAACTGTTCAGTTATAACTGCAAATAACATCTGTTCAAGATTAATAATAAACTTGTAAAAAATAATGACTCACCATAAAAAATAGCCATGGCCAATAGAAAGGTAGCTCTGCAACTGGTGGTCCTTGCATCTGGTGGCTTCTTAAAGTCTTGCTTTTATCAAATAGCTGATGACCTAATGCAAGGTGTATCGGACTAAAAAAAGATAAATCTCTCAATACTGCCGTAATTGCTATCTGTTTACAATATTGGTAATTTAAGAACATGCAAAAATACCTATATTAGAATTATACAGTCACCTTAACAGTTTTTACAAAAATGGCGCTACATAAATTATCCAATATTATTATTATTATTATTACCGGCATACCTCGTTTTACTTAGTACACTTCAGTATAAAAAAATCATAAGAAAGAAGAGAAAAATTAAGTGGCTAAAAAAGAAGTTAAAAGTCAAAGATATTAAAACATTTCAAAAATATGAAAAAGAGAATATAAAAACAAAAAAAATCATACATATCAAAGTCGCCTCGGGAACTCCGTTCTATAAATCAAAATGAGGTCAATTTAAAAAATTTCACTGTTGAAAACTGCTATTTTTACTCGCAAACATTTGCTAGATATTTCGATTTACACAAGTTATCAGATTATTTTTACCGATAATATGCCATGTAAATTTTTTTTTTGATGCTTAAAAATTGAATTATTAAATAATACATTAACCAACGCCTACTATATTTGTTTAAGGTAGTTTTCTGGTAGAGATCTTCTTCATACATTGTAGAACCAATAAAGTTTTAGAGTGCATGTAAGGTTTTGTCGAAGAATAATTTTTTTTACAGATGGCATAAGGATTGTTAATAATGAAAGATCTCCCTTAGATTGTAATTAAAATTACTATTAAAGATTATGCTTACTTTGTAAATCAAATTTAATAGATAGGAAGTTTAATTCTACATTGTACTATGGTGAGATGGATGTAGGATATCTTTGGGGAAGCCATTTAACTTTTGTCGCATCAAGCACCGCCGAACAGACGGCCCCCGCATTCATTATCAGCCTCGGGCCACCCCACAATAATTCTTCCAATGCATGCCGTTCAGCAAGCATTGTTAATGCAGCTTCGCATTGTAATATTGCGGTTAACCTAGTCGACTTTCAAATAGTAACATTTCTGAATAAAACATGTGATTATACTGCAAGTACTTTTTACTCATTGCTCGATTACTTCACACCTCTTTTTTTAAAATTAAGTTGAAAATTTTAATGTTTGAATATCAAGGTAGGTTGTCGAAAGCAGTCCATTATGCATGTCAGCCTTTAAATTGGTTACCTAATACTTCATTGCCATACACGCATCTTCCAAAATTGCTGACCTACTTGTTCAATATCTCAAGACATATTTCCAAATATGTGTCTATTTTAAAATTTGATCATTTTTATTTGGATTGAAGATATCTATTGAACTCTTATTGGAAATAAGCATAGAATTATTTATATTTTTAAAAATGCTGCAGATAATTAAACAATTATTGATTGTATAGAAATATATTGCAAAACAATATATTGAGAGGTCATAGTTAATTATTAAAAATAATCTTAGGTCAGGTCTTTCTCGTTACTATGTACAAATTTATCTAGCAATTATTATTTTATAAATTATAAATGATCACTTTGATGAAGTCGATAGGTTTGTATGTATGTTTGTAATTTGACTGTTATTAGAGTGTATGCATACGCTACAAGACTTTCATAAAATACAATACAAAGTAGACCTGTCATTCATGTCTATTGTGTTTTATACTCAAAGCAGATTTACCAACTTTTATTGCCAAATCTCTGAGATGCGAGATTAAAGCATTATTCGTGTACACACAAATATGTATAATAAATATCACTCTATAGCTCAGCACCATAGTTTAGTGAGTTTGCAATAGTTAAAATAATAAAAAAAATAGCTTATATGGAGAGAACAGTACTCATGGTTTTTATTTATGTAGTCTTGTTTAAATATGGCAAAAATTTCATCCGTTATTTAAGTTAAAAAAATATATATGTATATATTTTAAGGAGACAATTTTTTTATTAATTTCTATATGTTGTATATAAAATAAAATTTAACAATGACACAATAAATCCTCATATTCTTCAATTCAATATGTATCAAGCTACAAAAACTTTTACAAGACACTTTTTCTTGAAAATTGTTTTTCAAGTTTATATATGATGTATGTTGTTACTAATAAAGAAAGCACATAGGGGTGTCGAAAAGTGTAATTTTTTAATTCACAAGCTTTTTTTTAAATTTTTATTACATATAGATTCTCAGGAGTTAAAACTACTCTCGCTTTTGTTCATTTGTTGAGAGGAACCGGGTACATGAGTGAAAACTTACATAACAGTTCCGGGAAAACGTGGGGTCCTTTCGACACTCTTTCTTGAAACCATGTATATGCATATTTATAAATATTTGTTTATTATTCTACACTTTCGTGTATTTTGCATTTTAATTTGTTCAGATATAGCTGCAACATCAAATTTTTATGCATATTGTATTTCATTGTTAATGCACGGTTCATTGCTTCTAACGGGCTGCGGTGGCATTATAGTGAACGCACATAATGAGAATTTTATGACTATATATTAAAAAACAATAATTTTTATTCAAATATTTAAATAAGTACAAAATAAATATTTTAACCATATTTATTAACAAACTAAATACATAAAGAAAAGGCTACACCTATTAATTACAAAATAAATCCTTTCAGCCATGGGTTCATCGACGGTATTTTATGCTTACATTACAACCATTCCAAAATTAGACAACTGAAAATTTGTGTAAAAAAAAAACTTATGGTTAAACTTGCATCAAAGCTGCAAAGCATCAGTACGAACTTTTGTACATTTTTATTGTTTGATAAACTTTTGCTACATAATAGAAAACCGTCAACAAAAAAATAAATGCTATCAACTTATTCAGCTTCACTTCGAATATTGTTTATATAACACTGTTATCACCGTGAATGGGGAGAGGTGGCTTCTCATTGTGCTGGAAGATTAAGAAGTACGTTTTGTCCGCCTGGCAAGTAAGTGATGTTTCTAGACTTTGACAGTTGATAAGCGATGTCTTCCGCAGCTTCGATACGTCTGAGTTCTACAAGACCCTCTCCGGCGTTACCGAAAGACTTGGCGAGAAGAATGGCTGCTTGAGCATCACCTTCAGCTGTGATGATTGCCGCTTTCTTCTGCTGTTCTGCCTTTTCCACGAGGAATCTCGCCTTCTCGGCGTCTTGCTGCGCCACCTGCTTTAACTCTACGGCTTGTGTGAATTCTTTGCCGAAAGTGAGATGGGTGATAGAGATATCATCAAGGATCACACCAAACTGTTGTGCTCTCTCTGTTAAGCTTTCGTTCACTTTTTGCGAGACAATCTACAAGAAAAAAAAGACAAAAATTGATGTGACTCGGGAGAGGGTCATAATCTTATTCTCATTAGAAATAAAATACTGCGAGTGTTTCTTAAAACAGCAGTCAAGTTAATAATTTAAAATTATGATTAAAGGCACCCTTTACAGGTGAAACCTCTCAGGATTTCAAAGGCTTCATTCATTTCAGAATATTCTATGAAGAGTTTTCTGAGCTATTCTGCCGTGTGCCTCCAACCTTTCCTCGACATTTTAGATCCCATCGTTAGCCAGAGAGGTTGGAGTCACATGGTAGCCCAGAAAATTCTACAAAGAATATATGTATATAATTATGTTTGTTGTTTCGATGTTAGTTTTTAAAATCATTTTTAGGTAATTTTTATTAATTTGCACAATCATATTTTTTGATAACAGTGTTAGAAATTGGTGTTAATTTAATAAAAAATGTTTTGTCAAATAAAGTACAGTAAAATTCGGTTTACTCGATAGAACTTTTATTCAAAATTCGTCGTATACCGATTCAAGACGCATAAAGTTAATTCGCATTGTTTGTTTTCTCACTCACTCTCAGTATACTAGAAAAGATGACAAATATATCTTGTGCGTGCTCGATTTGAAATATTTATCTTCCTTACCGCGACGCATTAACTTAAGATCACATGCTTTTTTCTCTCACTCATTTTCTTTACATTAGAAAAAGATAGCAAATATTATCTTTGCGTCCTTATAGGTAAAGCAGTTCTCTAGTTCTCCCAACTGCTAACTGCGAAAGTCAGTGCTTGCTAATCTTCTGTTCCGTATTATGACCATCATTATTTTTGTTTACGTAGCGTTTGTATATTTTTTTGTACAAACGCTAGTATGTGGTTGAGTTTCGACTTTTCCGTATTTCATTAAATTTAAATTAAAACATATTTATAACTGATTGATAATTTTATATTCTCGATGATAGCATCAATGCGAAACTCGTACAAAACGCCGATAGTTGCTAAAAATCAAATAAATACAAGAGATTGACAAAAATATTATTCAAACCAAAATTAATAGAAAAATACGCGACCCCATTAATGAAGTTGTCGACAATATTAAACATGATGACAGAAAGAACTTTAGCATTGAAAGGCGAGTACCAAATGTCGCGAGTGCAAAAAGTTTAAAAGCGCTGAAAACTTTTGTTGCTAATTTCAGCGGAGAAATGGCGGGTTGACAAGTTCGATTATTATGTCATTATTAAAGATGACACAAAAAGATAGTTCATTATAATGGTGTTTTTTTAAAAAATAATATTGTGATTTGTTTACACTGTATTTTGACAACTTGTTTGTTATTTTTAAATGTGTGGTATAGGTGTATATAATTACTTTGAATTGCTATGAAAAAAGTTAGTATGTAAAAAATAATTAAATTTTTGAATTTTTTATATTCATTATCCTGAATTGTTATTTGAACTTTTTTCTTGATTTTCGGTCCCTTCAATTTCGAGTAAACGGGATTTTACTGTATTGCTTTCAAAAATATTGTAGTGATTTACCTTGGAAAACATTTCGCACATTGTTCACCAAATGGTATAAACAGTCGTACTAACGCTCGTGGACAGTTGTGACAGAAACGAACTCTTCAAAAAACGAATGAGACAGAGGACATAACGGCATACCATTTGATGCACGTGAGTCGTTGCCAAACAAAGGTTGTATACTAAAGAAAAATTTTCACGTCCAAACAGGATGTGTACTAAGTTGGACTTATACCAAAGCAGACATATACCGAGGTATCACTGTATGTTAAGAAATAAATAAAATTACGATATCTAACCGTATTCCTCCTTCCCAAAGAATAGTTATTTTTAACAAAACAAGGTTTAAAATTTAATAGGCCAGTAGGACATACTTCAGATGAAGGAGCAAGGGGTCCTTTGGACCCGGTACTCTACGAAACAATATATCCAAGTCCAAACAAAACAAGGGAAATTTCTATAATACTGTATAATATATAACACGAGGGTAATCCCAAAAATGAGGTCTCTAAGTTTTTTAGAAATAGAATCAATTTAAAGCTTGGATATTCCTCTATTTTTCAACATTATCGCCATTTCGGTCGATACATTTTTGTATGCCAACGTCATACCAGCTCATTGCCATGTCGTTGAGGATGCGTTGAACCGATTCTTTCACCTCATTTTCGTCGCTAAAGCGAGTTCCGGCTAAATGGTCTTTCAACTTAAGAAACAAATGGCAGTCACTGGGGGCCAAGTTAAGACTATAAGGTGAGTGGGTGATGATGTTCAATCCAAACTCTTGCAGGAGAGCGATGGTCGTATAGGCTATGCGGAGAAGGCATACGCTCTTGCTTAATGTTTTTTAGTGTCTCACAATACCTGTCAGCGTTTATTATGGTCCCGCGAGTTATAAAGTCAACCAACAATACCCCCATTCGATCCCAAAACACATTTGCCAAGACTTTGCCGGCAGACTGTGGCTATTTGAATTTTCGCAGCATGGGCAAAGAGGAATGCCGCCACTCACGCGATTGCTGTTTGGTTTCAGGTGTGAAGTGAAAATACACTTCCGTCAATTGGCGATGATTTTAATTGGTTTAAATTCTTTTGCGTTCAAAAACCGAATAATTGAGCGAACTTCGCACCTGGTGGTAACGGCAAGCGGGAGCTCCATTACGAATGTCTGCCGAGCCAAAACTGAGCATATCCGCAGGCTAAATGATGACTTGCTTGAGAATGGGGGAAGCAACAAACACAACAGTGTGGCCAACAGCTGCGCAAAAAGTTTTCCTTCAGCCCCAGCGCTTTGGGGACTTTATTTTTGGGATTACCCTCGTATAAATGCATTACGAAAACACAAAAAATATAATGTTAATAATAATTATCAGGAATCCTGATGTAATTAATGAATGTATAATGTAGATCTGGATATGAGTTCACCTCTCTCTGTGTAATAAGTTCTCCAGCATCGAACTGCGCTACCACAGCCTTTAAAACTTCTGTGGTGATGGAAGGCAGCACCCTCTCATCGTAGTCTACTCCCAGGATGGTGTAGATCCTGGGCAATTGATCGGGAATGGGGCGGAACAGAATTCGGAGGGTGATGTTGACATTCTGCAAATCTGGAAATTTTACAACACAATTTGGAGTTTAACTAAAATCATACTTTTGATATATGTAGTGAACAGAAAAAGTTAAACTAAGTTAGTGTAGAATCCACCTAATTCTAAATTATATTTCACCATTCAAATAATCACATACTACAGTAAAACCCCGTTATACTGAAAATGACATATATCGAAATTTTTTTCAAAATTAATTTTTCATACAATAATGAATTTATATAATGAAATTTCGTTAATATGTATAACAACATTTTTTTTGTCCCGTATGAAAAAATACCAATCATTTGTGTAAAAATATAATGAATTTTTTTTTTTTTACAATGAATATATTTCAAAATATATTATGGCTATTTACGATGTTTGTCAAATGTTTTATTGCTTTGGTGCAGCGGGCCGGTCGGCGCGGGCGGCCCGCTGCGCCCTTGTAAAACTTCTTCTTGGGATCATAATAGCCCTTTATAAAGCCATTTGGCATAATCTCCACTTGTCCAAGGTTGGATTTATTGCCCCTTGTCAAAATAGGTTACAATGGCACCCTTTCCACGCTACATGAAGCGTACATGTATTCACGCCTCTAAAACCGGGTCTTATCTAGACCAGCTGGAGAAAATAAAAATCCCCGAAATCGAAACCGAAGAAATTTAAAACACGCGCGTGTCAGCTTTGTGTATGGTATCGCCCGCAATGCTCGAGATGCCTATAATTCTGTGCATTATCATCGTCAACTTATGTCACTTTTTACATTATAACTGAACATTTACATCAATTTCAATGAACGGTCTTATTGCGTACAACATTTTCGTTAATGTGTTTATTTGACAATTGTTTTTGTATTTGTTTACAGACATTTATATGTACTAGTATTCCGTAATTTATTCTTTCAAGTACATTTTTTAATATTTTGTGAAACTCTAAAATGGCTTCAGGTCGTGATAATACCCGCAAAATTTTAACCTTTGACAAAAACCTATGATTCCAAATTCATCTATCTACGATTTAAAGAAATATGAAGATCGATTGACCGATGCGTAACTCTCAATGGTTGTAGCGGCTCTCCAATTAAACACAGTTAAAATTTAATATTGTTTTATATTTGCATGATATTTTGGAATTTCCACAAATATCGCCGAATTTTAGGTTATCTTATATTGTCTCGTAAAATGTTTTTAATTTAATTTCTTAATTATTATCCATCTGCTTGATGTTGAAACAACAAAACCAAGTAGATTATTCAGAGTTTTCTTTATATAGAAAATCCTTCTTTGATTCCAGAATGCCTTATTACGTTATATTCCATATTAAACTGACAATGGGTGTCTTGTTTGCGGAACTTACAAACTTTTTTAAAGCCGCGCTACATTTATTTCTACGGCGCGCGCGGAATATTCGTATATTAGGATTTTTTATTTTTTTTTCGCTATATGTGGGAATTTGTTATTTTTTGATCCCTTGGATTTCGCAATAACAAGGTTTTACTGTAGTCACATGTGATTCAAAAACTCTATTAATATAAATGATGAAAAATTGTAATTCAAAATAATTCCATGTTCGATTTATCGTGTCTTCCGCAGATTCCCCTCTATTTCTGGTGCCATTCTTGCCATTTCTTGTCATCCTCTGCACAATAGTTTTTTACACATAATTTGAAAATTTTGTATTCTGCTTGAAATACAAAATTTAAATTAAAACAAATCTAAATTTACAAACAAAAAACACAACCGTAATAAATAATACCTACCTTACTTATAATGTTGAGTATCAACTTAAGATGATTTAAGAGAAAGGAAAGAGACATACAGCAGTGCGTTCGGTGATGGATTTTGTAACTCAAATTACTTGTATGTCAAATTAATTCCCCCCATTAATCCGTTCTGAGGCCCCAAAAAAAACAGTTTTTTTTTTGCTAGACGTTTTTAAATAGGGGAAAGAGTACTTTTAAATAATGAATATTGTGTAAAAAAAAACACAATATAATGTACTGTAAAAAAACTGGTGCCAACTAGCGGTGGGATATCTGAACCTGGCTCGTAACCCGAGACGGCTCATGTCTCAAAAAACTCGTAAGTCAAGGTACCACTGAACTATTTAAAAAAAATATATATCCAACCTTTACTGCCAGTGACGACTGGAATATTTCTAGGCCTTGATCTGATATCAAATATGATGGGCCTTTGCACCCAAGGAACGTAAAAATGTGTTCCCTCCCCGGTGACATTGTTCTTGATACCAGCAAATCTGTCGAATATGACAGCTCTGTGACCTCCGTCCACTGAAACATTACAAGATCATCAGCATACATTGTATACATATAAATTACAGGAATTAGAAATTTTAAGTTATGCTTATTATAATTGTATGTAATCAATTTCTACAATAGTACACGTATTATAAATCAGACTTTTGGAAAGGTTCAGTGTTAGGTTTAGTCAAATACAGCGAGCTTGGAACTGCTCAGTGAGTTGAGTCATGTTGCTGTGTCCTCCAAAATTTGATTTATTCCTTAAACACCTAATTACGAATTGCGACAGAGGGTTATACAAAGGTTTAGGGGGAAAAATCAGGTGCAAGAGAGAAAAAGCTTGGATTTTTTCTGATCCAATCATTAAAATTTCAAAACAGAATTAGGCACAATTGGCGAATACAGTAACTTCTCACTTATATTTATGCAAAATGTTTATTTTTCAGGTAAATTTATGGTGTCCTGAATTGAAAAAAGTAAACATTACCTTCGAGTCGCAAATAGTTATAAAATGATTGCACTTAAAAGTTTCATGAAAAATTATTAATTCCCCAAAGAAAGATCCAAAAATCACTGTAATTTAAAGTCTTTCAGAATCAAACAGACCTTCCAAATCTATCACATCATCATCCATATGTCTGGGCACCATATTGTATTATTCTAACTAACCTAAAAATTAGAGAATCGTACTACCGTATTGTAACTCAAGGGTGATTTTTGCTCGTCAAAAAATTACGAAACTTCAAATTGTAATGACATTTTAGACATTTGTGACTCAACCAATTTTTTAAAATCAGTGCACTTAAGTTTGCCGGAAAATATGCCTTTTGCAAAAATATAAGAAGTCGCCATATTCGCTAATAAATTATTATTACTCAGTAAGGTTTTTAAAAAAATGAATCAAAGATTATTTACAACTGGAAAATTTCTGATTGTGTTTTTATCTTTTATCAATATATTTCTTTAAATGTTGTTATTTTTAATCCAGTTTGATATATTAAAGTCTTTGTTCACGGTTATGATTTTGATATGAATAATGCCTATAACAAATAGAACTGCATATTCCCGTGATGTTTGTCAGAACCTAGCTCCATTGTATTTCTCATATAAACATAAGAGGCATGTTTTAAGATGTACTTAAATTAAACAAAAATAAATTGGAAATTTTCAATAAAGTAATTACCATTATAAAGAGCTGAATTAACTACACCTCCAATAAGGGCAACTCCTAGACCAAGCTGACCAATCCGATTGAAAAATTGAGTTGTCATATTATTGTACCTTAAACAGAAGAAATACAAACAAAAAATTTATAGTGGGTACAGCGCTTTGTAATTAATTACCATGTTATCATGACATCGTCACTATTGGCTGTACAACCCTTGGTGTAGGACTTCCGAACTGGGTAGAACCGGAACCAAAGAACCGGGTACCCCGCATGTTTTAAAAATAACTGAGAATCGGGTAATTTTCGACAGGTTCTTTTCATTTTTTTTTTAAATATTTCCAAATGGAACATCACTAATATATTATTATTTTTGTAGTATGAAAGTATAGAAAACGTTATCATAAATGCAACTGAAACATAATTTATTAGCAATGCGGGAATTTCTGCTTTCATTTCTGCGAGATTATTGCTTTTAACTGTTTCAACTCGTAAGTCCACCCTCAATAGACATTACAAACCTGACCCACAACTCGCAAGTCTATTGTGAGAAAACAATGCACACCGTTCATTCAAATGCGATATTTACCTAAACTAGACGAGATATCGGATGTTGAATGACACAGGCTTATAGAGGAAGACTTTGACATCTATAATGTATATAATGTAATGTAATAGAAATGACATTACAAAGGGTTGTGTAATGTCTCCATAGTTGTTCAACTTGTATATGGATAAATGTGTGAAAGAACTGGAATGTATGAATGTAGGAGCAAAAATGGGCGATTTGATTGTATGCTGTTTATTGTACGCTGATGATGCAGTACTAATGGCGAATAATGAACAAGAACTACAGAATCTGGTGAGTAGAATGTACGATGTGTGCAAGGAAAGCAACCTCATGATGAATGTTAACAAGTCGAATGTGATGGTATTCGAGAAGGAGGAAAGCAAGACACCGCGCTAAATACTTGTAGGTAATGAATGTTTGGAACAAGTAGATGAGTTTGTATATTTGGGAAGTATGTTTGATAGAAACGGAAAGGCTGTCAATGATATCGAAAGGAGGGTGACTGCAAGAAACGGCGCTTTGAATGGAATTATATCTAACGGGAATTTGTCAACAGAGGCAAGACTAGCGGTGCACAATGGAATCCTGGTACCAACACTGATGTATGGAAGTGAGGCCTGGAGCTGGCAGAAAAGGAACGAAAGTAGACTGAATGCAGTGGAAATGAGATCACTTAGGTGTATATGTGGCAAATCTATTTATGACAGAGTAAAGAATGAAGAAATAAGGAAAGAATGTAAAGCTGATGTTAGTATAGTGAGTAAGATTAAGAAAGGATCACTTAGGTGGTTTGGTCATATGGGACGGATGAATGAGGAGAGAATGGTAAGAAAGATATATGACGCAAGTGTTGATGGCTCCAGAAATAGAGGACGCCCGCGGAAGACTTGACACGACCAGGTAAACCAGTTAATGGAGGATGGTTCTGTTAGAAGCCTCAACAATCGGCGAGTTTGTATGAGAAGATGTATGAATGTGGATGAGGCGAGAATTGTGTGTCAGGACAGAAGAGTGTGGCGCTCTATCCTCTCTGCCTACCCCCTTCGGGGAAACGGCGTGATGGTAAGTAATGGAAAGTAAATTCATAATGTATGTAATAAAATAAAATGTATGTGTCTTCTGTCTATTATTATCCTCTTTTTGTTTAAACTATACGAGTGTGCATGACTACTTGATAGAATAAAATATTAACAATTATACAACTCTTTCAATTTTCTATTCAAACAATTTTTATTTATTTAATTAAATATTATTTTAATGCAATACTGAAATCAAACGTTTTAGTATCTATTGTACACATATAATATGAATCTAAACTCTGGATCAGTATAATTAAAATGGTGGAAAAAATTTCCCAGAACCGGATACCCGGTTCTTCTACAAAAATAATGAATTTGGCCGGGTATTTGGATGCCCTACTCTGGTGGGTAATGGCTTCCTCACGAATTTTCTTCCATTGATTCCTATTACGAGCCATTTCTCTCCAGTTCGGAATTTCTAAGACAGATATGTCTGAAAACATTGCCGCTCTATCAAAGCTTTGGCCTTTCCAAGCTCCTGCAGCCTGTAATCTTGTGTTAAGCAATGATTTCGGTGAGCACCGTTCCTCTCTACTAGGCCCAACCACTGAAGTCTTCCTATGTACGCTTATCTCGGTACACAAAGTATAGAGCTCATTATTGTAGCTTCTTTTTCTAAAATCAGCTCAAAGATACACCACAAAAATATCTTTATTTAATCATATTATTCTGGATATCAACATTTCCCGAGTAAACGTGGCAATTTAGGAAAACGTTACATGTTTTGTGATAATCCATAATAAACTATACACACACATGCATGTATCATCTCATCATTTGTAAATATATTTATTTACTGAATTACCTTTTCATGTTACAATGATAATAATGTACATTTTCAAATTATTGTAAGCAGTAATATTGTGTTCATTTAAATGTGTAAATATTTGTGATGTGCAGAAATTTTTTTATATTTTCGCGCTCAATTGTGTATTATTGAAAAAATGAATGAAAATAAATTAGTATGTTATCGTGTACATTAATTTATTATTTAATCTGTGTCAATATAATTTTGTACTGTGGTGTAGCCTCACTGAGATGGAGAAATCTTCCAGTCCGTTAGTAAAAGGATTAATATTTACAAATAAAGAAAAAGTACACCACAAAACACGTACGAAACCACTAATATTATACGTTATGGGTCCATTATTGGAATAAAATAAAAATGATTTAATGATCCAGGGCCGAGAATAATCTGTCAGAACTACAGAATATTGCACAATTTTATACTCAATTACATTGGTTTAAATATATAAGAATTATTATAATATTATTGGTTAATTGGAATCTGAATAATATACCAAACCAATATTTGTCAAACATACATTACAAAAATTCGTGAACTATAACCGTGACATAACCTAAAAATAATAGATTTGGACTTCACGGAAAAACTGGAAATTTTGTCTTAAATTTATAGGAAAATTAATATTATAAACAATCATTAATACCTTTAATAAGGAACCTGAAATTGAGGAAAAAATTATTTCTAATGATCCAAAAATCAGTCACACACCCGGCGAACATGTAAAATGGCGGAACCATAAAGAACTAAATTATATAATACAATAGAGTAGACAAGCGGTGAATTTAAAATATTTAGTATGTAATAATCTTTTTGAGTATTATAAGTATAATATTATATTAGTGTATTCATGTATAATGCATTTATAATTAATAATGATTTATATATAAGATGTAAGTATAGAAAGATTCACTGAATTTTCATTAATTATATTAGAGATGAAAGCCTACAATGTATATAACTGTGCCTACTACATTCTGTAAACATTTTTTTTAACTTCTAGAGATCTGCAACTAATTATTTTGAACTTACTGAAAAAACTAACAAGAATGTCCTGAACTTACCGAATAAACTAACAACAATAATTACTTATAATTATAATAAAATAAGAATTGCATAATGTGTCAAAAGATTTAATAAATTTGAGACGTTTTTTATAATATTTAGGCAATTAATATGTTTGACACAATATTTATATTTAATACATGGAATATACAAAAAAAAATATTTCGTATATGCAAGAACTTTCCATATTAAGGATATTTTGTGACACCCAGAAAATGAATTTAATGGTCGCGGTCTTTCTCATAGTGCTTGTGTTGTCTTATTTACGGCAACAAAAATCAGTTTATTAGTTTTAAATTAGTATAAAGGTCTTATCTAAGTAACAATAATTAAAAAAGGTCTAATCTAGTGTATAACTTCATATAAATGAAAAATAAAAACTTACATTTTCGTAAAAAAACGCAAAAATATTAATTATTATTGAAAGGAAAGTCTTAATATAAATAATAAAATGCACAGAAACTTTCATTTATCACAACGGAATTGTAGGCTTAAAATTTTATAAATACTTCTAGCTAGTGCAAATTTTTACCTGTCCCGGTCCATATCACGTTGAGTACCATTGTTACCTTGTTGCATAGTTTTTATTTATTGGGTGACTTCCTCCACCCAACGACAGTTAATAAAAATGTTCTTAGGATTTCACAGCCGTTCAGAATCTTCTGTATATAGTTTTCTGGGCTAATCTGACCTTTCTGGACGACGTTTCGGATCCACGCGATATACACGGAAGATTATTCCAGAAAACTATACACCATGGGTGGCCAACCCGCGGCCCGCGGAGCATATGCACACATTTTTTTCTTTTAATGTACATAAAACCACCAAAAAAACATTCCAACGTGCGTAGTTCGTATCATATCTCATATATGGAAGTATCTCAGTACATTGATTCAACTATCGTGACAATTTCTTCTATGGTATATTCGTACAAACAATCATAACGATAAGCTGATTTCAAAAAGCGCGCACGCCACTTTTGCGTAGATAGCCGTGAGCTTGAATGCGGGGCGGGATGCGTCGTGTGACCGCCAGTATGTGGCAATCTCGCTAATGTATTTCAAGTGAGCAAGTAATTAATAACCAATGCAAACGTACTTATCTTCTATTTATGAATCACACTTTGTGGGTCAAAAGAATATTCTATTTTTAGAAAACAAAACGTACGAGTGAATTGGCTAAGTAGATTCAATTTGTTATAGATAGCATACTGACGTAAAAAATCCAAATAAATCAAATTGGAAAGTGAAATAAAAAAGTTAATCAAAAGTACATAGAAGATATAAGAGATCTACTCTACGATAGTTTATATAAATACCTGCCTAAAATTCAACACCGTTATAAAAATATTCGAGTTTATTGGAGTATGACTTAAAAAATTGAATTCATATTTCATTACGTATAGCACAATCTATCAGTGATACATTACCGTCAAAGCAAAATAAAATGATCTATTAGTGATACATATACATCAAAACGCGTTTGGTTTAAAAAATTTGTCGACCTTGCCTGCTCCATACTGCAAGTGTCATACATGGATAAATAATGTGTCTTAGTTTGTGTCTATTATTTCAAATCTTTATCTATGAAATGATTTGACAACCGGTGTGTTTTTGTGTTTTCTATTTGAAAAGCCTGTTTTTGTTGCGGCTTCTTATATCGTTTTATGAATCCTGATATATTACAGGGGTTTGTTAAACATATTTATTACAATGGATAATTTCGATTTTAAGCCGAGTGTTCTTTTAAGAGATGGGATAGATGTCACGTATGTAAAACCACTAAAATATTATTATAGTGTTAAGGTAATGTTATGGTGACCAGTAACTTATTCCAGGTTTCGTGTTATGGATGCACATCGTTAACATGTGCTGGTCAAATGTAGCTTAACACAATAATGGACAGCTCGCTCGGACTGCTCACGTGAACGATATGCGTCGACAAAGCCAAACGCGGAATAAGGCTGCTGATTTTTAATAATTGTACCCAGGGCAGAATTTATGATGCGGTGGATATTTTGGGGACCATTGTCTCAATTCACATAATATTACAACACAATGTGAACTATGAACAGCGACATAGATTCAGAGATACATTGGCGTCTAGAATCTACAGCTCCCGACCCGACCCCACAAAACGGCGTAAACGAGTCATGATCTGCCAGTATGTTTAAAATTATTTTCTTTTTAATTTTTCTGTTGCTCCGCTAATTTGGGAGCCCTCTTGAAAGTGGGTCCCTCGCAATTGCGACTTGCACAACTATAAATCCGCCACCGATTGTACTAGAGCATTTTGAGAGAAAATATAATATGTTTTGCATTCTATTCAGAGTTTTTAAAATTTTTGATCACATAGTGTATGATAGTATAATGTGCACATATATCTATATATTTAAAAAAAAAATTATGTTCTGTTTGCATCTAGACATATTTGCAAATAATATGAAAGCCACTAAGATTTTTTCACATGAACATAGAACAAGCTCAGAGAGATTAGAATTATAAATTATCAATGTAGTTCTCAATTTTTTCTTGAAGAGTGCACCCGTTGTGAAGATCGCTATGCTTGGGTAAGATTGCAAGTTGTAATTATTATTTTTTGTTTTAGAAAAATTATGACAGGCTTGACAACCTTCGAAACTGACACTGAGTTTTTACACGAATTGGAGTTAAATAATTTTGATAATGAACCTTCTGATGCCCCTGATGATGAGCCAACTTACTTTGCTAATCAAGAGCACAAAGACAATGCATCGGAGCCATTTGACAAGCTGTGGTCCCAAATGACTCCAGTTGGTAAAAGTGGTTTTATTCGTAAATCGATAATTGTTGCGAGCGAAGCGCCTCTGTTAAAGAATAATGCAACTATAAAAGTTTGTCTTAGTGGATTTTGCGAAGGAGTTAAAGAACCTTTTATATGTACCACTGATGATAAATCTATGGTAAGTTGAATATTATTTTGTACATTCCCCTTATTATTCGATTGATTTTGACAAGTACATCTTAAAATAGCCATGTAGTGAGACATAGCATTTTCACAATGCTGGCTGCTACAGCTTTATCAAGGTGGAATTTTTCCGCAAATCTTTGTAACTCTCCCTATTCGTGTCTGATATCAGATGCGTCTCATGTTACATGAGTTCCAACAAGTAGCGGTTGGTTGTCTGAAAACCGAAGGTATGTTCGACAATTGTGACATTTTTTTAAAAACATTATGTTCGAGAACAAAATTGTTCAAGATGAGACATTTGAAAACCGAGATTTCACTGTATCATACGTGGTTTTAAAAAAAATTACACAAATTTATGTATGTTGGAAGATAATTTTTGATGCACTGCTAAGAACGTAACTTGCTGGGGTGATGGAATACATACTATAATGTTTTGATATGTCTCGCCGTCAGGTAATAAAATTAATTATCTTTCGCATCATTACGTAAAAATATCACCAAAATAATCTACTTACAGAAAAATGAAATTGAGTACATACCATTGTACATTTAGTACTTATGTTTTTCATTATTTATTCATGAACTTTGTCTAGCCAATAGTGTCAAAAAATTATCACTGCATAAAAATGAGAAATTATCACTAAACTTAGCACCGTAAAAACACTAAGTACTAGGTATTCAATGTTAGTGTGTGTATCTGATCTATTCTTAAGGATAATAACTACATAAAATAAAAATTCCTTAAAAATGTCTATTTGAAAATGTCCAAAAACTAAATAAAAACACGCATTATTTTTATAGAAAACACAATGACGAAACATGTGGACTGAGTAAAAACGTAAGAGGATCAAAATATGAAAATAATCACAAAAACGTTTTGCGTGTGCATTGTTTACCTAAAAATGATTTTTTATTTACTTTTGACCATTTATTGACGTTTGCGGTAATGATGGGGTTTAGGAGTATAAATGGATTGTTAATTGCTCCGCGCCATTGTCCTTTTAACATATCAAAGGCGCACTAGCAGATCAGCACCCTGCCCTTTTGAGAGCTAAGCTGGTACATATTTATAATTCTTTTCTCTGTATCAGCACTGAGAGTTATTTAGAAATATCACTGTAATTGATAGATAATCTAATAGGCCTATCGTTTAATTTAAACTCTCACTAAGGTGATATACTCTGCTATGTGTAGTAAATTGAAGATGAGAATTTTTAGATTTTCTATATTTTAATGTTTGCTTGCTTTTAAATTGAACCTTGCGAAAGAAGAATGTTCCCACGTCTGAACATATTGAATTATTAAAAACATTCTTTAATTTCAGCCCATCAAGTGAAATTGTTCATACATTTTTCATTAATTGGCACATCTTAAAAATGAAATTACTACCAATATTACCAAATAATACGATCCGACATCTCGGCTCTTTGTTAAAAAAAACTGTCAAAATGATTCCGTAATGAATTTTTAACAATTTGAGGAATTAATATGTCATTTAAGATAAAGTTTTTTTAACCCAAGGATTTATATAAAAATACATTTTTTTATTCAATCATGTTGTTTTCAGGTTTTACACATTGGCAATGGTGGACAATTACCTGGGTTGGATATGGCTTTGAAATCTATGAAAGTTGGAGAATATTCTCGCTTTTTACTTTCGCATAAAGTTATGTATGGAGATTTAGGATGCCCCCCACTTATTCCGGCAAAGGCTACTTGCTTGTTCTATATCTCAGTTCTTGGTTTGCTTCCAGCTATTGACGATAGGTATTCTAACATTTTGTTTACTGTTTTTGAATTATATTTTGCTTTAATTAGTTAAATCTTTTACCAGTCAACATACGTACATTATCTCGCTTGAGTGTCTTAATACATTAGCTTCGCTTGGGTATTATTGATACGCTAGTTAATGAAATGTTGAGAATAAAGCTCCTATTTGGCTAATTCCAGACTAGCTTTAAGCATTTTGGAGTAATTTGTAATCAATACTTAGAATGGCAGATTTTTCACTTCAGATTGGGTGCATGTTGCCTAAGTGCGAGAGTTGTGAGTGGGGACTTCTTAAATAATACTTAAGATTCTGCTACCAATCACTATACCGTTTTACGGTATCCCTCAGTATTGTGTATCAACATATCCAAAATATAATTACAAACATAATGGAAATAGAAAATGCAATTGAAGAATAATATATAGTTGCGGTTATATTTCTGATTACCGGTTCATCTGTAGAAAGTGCGTAAATTGCGGGGAACTTGTAATTTTAGTACCAGATTGTATGAAACTGAAACTGGTTCAGCTTATTTTGATGTTAATTGTGAAAAAATAAATAATCCAGGTTTCTCTGTTTCATATGTTTATATCATTTAAAATTATGTGCCAATTAAAAGTGTATTTTTACAATTATTTTCAGGACCGATTTAAATGAAGAGGAAAATTCTAGTTTTGGGATTGTATATGAGAAGGTAGTTGCGCTACATATAACGGGTAAAATGTTTTTTCAAAAACAGGAATACAGTTACGCAATAAAATCTTTTAACTCTGCAGTGAAATATTTGGAATTCTGTCGACTGAAAGATGAAGCGGAAGAAACGAAACAACAAAAGTTTTTGGCCAAGTTGTATTTGAATTTGGCTATTAGCTATAACAAAATAAATATGCCCCTTAAAGCGTGCAGTATGTGCAATACTTTAAACTATATGGACAGGCTGTGGAATTGCAGTAAGGCTCTCTTTCACAATGCTAGAGCTCTTCGAATGATCGGGGAGTATAATTCTGCTGAAAAAAAATTAAAGGCTGCTTTTAATATAGATAAAACGTGTCCAGATATCCAGAAGGAATTGGCATTGTTAGAAGAAAAAAAGAATATGTATCAGAAACACGAGGAGAACCTAACACTTAAACTGAAACACTCGTTCAGAGTATATAGGGAGACAGATTTTGCTAAACCTTCTCAAGATTTTTCAAACGCCGTCGAGGAGTTTTGCATGGTATTCTTTAATGATGCAGACATGATTAAAGCGAAGTTACCCAGTGGACTCACAAAGTTGGAATCAGATGAAATAAAAAGAATAGCCGAAACTCATCATTTGTTTTGTGATGATGAAAATGATTTCATCACACATATTTCTAAAATAAAATTAAATGAAGATCATTAATGGAAATATTATTTTTGTTGTAGTTAATCTTAATATTCTAGATAACTTTTTTTTTTGGGCAAGCATTATTTATCGTTAAGTGACTGCACTTCTCTTATCCTGGGCCACTTGTTACATTTTAGTTGGGTCTTTCAGTAATAGTTCAAATTTTCAGTTTTTTTTTTTGTAGGTTTTTATTATTCCTTTATATCAGAAGTTATACACTAGATTAGACTTTTTTTAAACTATTACTTAGATATGACCTTTATACTCATGTAAAATTAATAAACTGAATGTTTTTTTGCCATAATTAAGATAATACAAGCATTACAAGAAAGACCGCGACCATTAAATACATTTTCCGCGTGCCACAAAATTGCCTTAATATGGAAAATTATAACATATACAAAATATATTTTTTTATAATCTTGAAGCCAAGATTATGGAGACAAATTAACAAAATGTTAAAAATCAATACAGTTATAAACCGTTTAGTTTATAGAACATACTATCAATTTCGACATTTTTAAAACATTTTGTGTTAGTGTAAACAAATTATTTTAAATAATATATTGTATTTACTCGCATGCTTTAAGGCTTTAGCTACTATTTAAAACTATGTTTTATATAGAAAACACAATGATTAGTTTTTATGTAATATATTTTCAGTCTTATAAAAGATGATTATTTTAATAATCTTTCGAAGTTCAATACGCCGCTCGATCCGGCTATGATAGATGTGTAATCTGTTGCTTCCTTCATTTATGGTTAAATTGTCGATAAGATGTATTTTCACACATATTTTAGCTAAAATGTGAAGTAATATTGAATTTATTCACAAAATAAGTTGCAAATTCTGTGAATTATACGGTTTTACACCGATTTTAAGGGAAAACAATGTTTTCTTGAAAAAAGTAAATATTTTATGTTTGTTATTTTGTATGTAAATCACAATTATACTTTTGAAATGAGCAATTGTTTATTTAGTTTATATATAACACCATTGTCTTTTAAATAATTATGTACGTTTCATAATTATGCATTAAATATTAAATAAACGACTCGCAGGGTGGCAACGCGGTGTTTTAAATCGATAAGATAATCAAAATCACAAAATGCATCTGACATAATAATTTTTAATTTATAACATTGGTTTACGCATATACTTTTGTTATATATATATATATGTACTTTTGTGACTAATTTCATGTAAATCAATTAGGTACTTTAATAAACTATTTAGTTTTCAATGAATTAATTAAAAACACATATTATTTGATTCCAAACTATTAATATCAAAAAACATCTAAAAGAGTTAATATACAAGTTATTTTAGATATTTGTATCGAATGCAAGAAAATCAACAATTTTATTGTTCTCTTTCAGTTTAAACCTTCCTTTCTCGCATGATTTACATAATAAATTACGTCATTAAGTATTTCTGATTGAATTGAACTATTAGCCTCAATTTCAAAGCGTATGTAATTCGGGTAGAATTTCTCAAATTTCAAACTGTAAAAATGAAAGTCTCCCTTAACTGAATTAATTAAAACATTAAGTATTGAAATAACTTTAATCAAACAGTATTGAAAGTAAGAGAAGCTTATAAAATAAATAAATTTGGATTGGCCAGCTTCGGCAACCTCGAAAGTCATCGTATGTAACTCACAAATATATTGAAATAAATATTCAGATAACATCTAAAGAGATGACGTTCTGAAGTTGTAGTGCCCTTTGATGCTGTATTATCAATTGGTACACTGATGGTTTAATTCTGATATATAAGTGATGGCGGTGAGTTATTTTCAGGCTATGATTTGCCATTTCACATTTATATAAGGTATTACACAGTTCTGACGAGGTCACTGAATATTGCTTTCAATATTGATGTGGTTGATCAATCAAAAATAACTTTTTTTAAATTATTATATTATAATCGCATATTGTGATTCTGTAAGATGATGACATGTTTTGTACAAATATTGAATAAATATATATTTTCCAACAAATATATTTTGTTATTATATGTCTATATATTTGATATTATATGTCCAGGTATTACTATAAAATATTAGCATCCAATGTACATACAATTACATAGTATGGTATACATCACATATATACATATTGTATTACTGACTGTTGCCGAGTGCTCTGATTTTTTATCAGGGAATACAGGATAGAATTCCCGATTGGCCAGTTTTTGAAATTTTTATTTGTCTGAGACACAAACCACTTTACTAAAGGAGACCCCGAATATAATATGTTGCAATTGTTATCGCATCATCAACATTTTGTCACAGGCCTTGAAAATTTTTTTTTTTATGAGCGGTCCAAACGTCGGGTATTTAACACAACGGGATAGCGCACACAGACTGCTTATTTAAAAATTTGCCTCGCAGTTCGATATCTGGAATATGGCTACAGATTGTTTCTGAGGGCGCACTCGGCACTAAGAACTGCCGTAAATGTTAGTACTACTATACTAGTTATACCTATCGCTGCAACCTTAAATGTCCATTGAAAATTGAACTGACCGATTTTCTGCATGTTTTGGGAGCTGTAGCTACATTTTGGATTGGACTTTTCGCTCAAGCAATAAAAATGAACGCTTGTGTCTGGCAAGACCTTACTAGTTAACGTCACCAACTTTGTACATTATTACACTCAGCGGCGTGCAGTTAGTACTTTGAAATGAGCTCTTTAGACTTTGGTATCATGGCACAACGGAGTACTGGGTCCGTAGGACCCCTTGCTCTTTCATCGGGAGTACGCTTTAATGGCCTGATAAATTTTATTATTATTTAATTATTGAAATAAGCTCTACTGAACTAGAATTTCAACGAAATAAATCAAACTAAAATATGTATCTCATAATATTGAGTGAGATAAATATTGAATGTAACTTTGTTTCTCAAAATATATAGTTGCTTAGAGTTTACTTCAATATACTGACTGCACACGCCTGATCACACTGTTGTTGAAATAGTGATTATTGCCAGACGACACAATCACATCAAAATATCATGGACAATGCTTTACTCCAAGAGAACTCCCTTACCCGAAATCTTGGCCCGTATAAGCACAATGCTATATAGGTATGTCTTATGCTATTTAGGCATAAATAAATATTATGCATGAAGCTGATCAAATTGCTTGTTCGGGATGCGGACTAGCGGATAATCAGGCCTATTCTCAAAATTGCAATATTGAAATGAAGGTGATTGTTACACCAACCCTCAAAAATAGACAGATAGTTTTGACAGATTATGGTACGTTTATCTCCCTCTCTCTCATTCAAATATAACACTATTTTTGAGGGTTGGTGTAACAATCACCTTCATTTCAATATTGCAATTTTGAGAATAGGCCTGAGTGAGTACGTACAATGATGGGACGCAAAGGTTTGGTGATTCTCGCACAGAGGGCGTACGACAGCTGTCGTAAGTGTAAGCGGTCGTTAAACAAGATAGTCGTTAAGTGAGCAATAACCGTATTAAAGCGCGTTAGTGTTTTACGCAAATATTGCTAGATAGAAGGGATTTAATAAAAAAGGGTCAGAATAAAATGTCTGATTTTCTCAGTCGAGACGAGCTGTCAAAAAACTTATTTCTCGAACATTTATCGTAAAAGTATAATGTAGAATAATAATACGAAATCAATAATTACTGTAAAAATAATTTATTTAACCTTTATAAAAAAACAATAATTTATCTTTCCTTAGTGAAAATTTAAACAAATCGTTTCTTATGAAAATCACAAAACGCGGAAGGTCCCCGACACGTCGACACGTCATTCGCAAGTACGTGCAACGGCGGCCAATGGCATTTTATTCACGGTTCGTTGTAGCATTCTGATTTTATTCAAACATTACCTTTTGACTGATTACTCATTACTTTGTCGTGTCCAATTTTAGGCATAACTGGGATGTCCATATAAAATAACGATAAAACAATGAAATATTGAGAACACCGATTATTTAGACCAAGAAAAATAAGTACCAGCAGAGAAATAAGTAGTTAAAATGGGAATATTGGGAGTGTGATGGCCCTGCACGCGCCCCACATACATGACCGTGTATAGGGACTCACTTAAAAACCATATAGGGCCGAAACAAAACCAACCAATCGGCAGACAACATGCATCGTGATGGACACTGCTTTAGAATTTAGCGACCACTTTTTTGCAGGCCTTCCTTTCATCGGCATCTCGAACGAACCACTCCAGCGTTCAACCACATACCGCATTTAATAATAATATAATTCATCCATCAATAAACGCCAACTTTTGTAAGTGCTCTTTTAATTATGTATACCTTGCTCTAGACATAACATAAATAACCACACACGCACACCATATACACTGCGACATGCACTGACATGCGTGAGACTTGTCATGGTCCCACATCCACAAAACCTTCCGATACAATCACTAGTCAATATGTACTGATAAACAACCGCAATCCCTACAGGAGTCCAATATGAGTTACGAAAAAGAGTTATAAAACAGAGAAAACTAATGCTCTATGGTTATAATACAATATATATACATATATAAAATATAATAAAAACACTTCTCGTTTATTAATCTCGAAGCAATCGCACTTAATATCAATAACCGATGAAAAATAATTATTGTAATTTTCTAGGCCTAAATGAAATTGCCTATTTTTTTTGCTTTTGCGGAAACTGCGTTAGTAATTGAATCTTTGATGAGGGTCGAATGGAGAGCCTCGAGGGATCGTGGCGTGGTTTATCTTGTAATAAACGGCTGGCAAATTGTTAGTCCTTCCTGCCTTCGGCAACACACCCAACAACTATGTACTTAATATATTAATATAATAATAATAAACCAAAACAATAATTTACTCGATACCAGGGGTGTCGATCAAATTAACTGAAAATTGATTTAAGCACATGTAACTGAATTGTTGATTGTCACCAAATTCTTTTTATTTAGATATTCTCATTTTAGACATTATTAGATGCTTAGATATCCTCATTTTAGATATTATTAAATATATTAATTAGAAAGATATACATATAAGTGGAATGTATGAATATATGAGCAAAAATGGGCGATTTGATTGTATGCTGTTTATTGTACGCAGATGATGCAGTACTAATGGCGAATAATGAACAAGAACTACAGAATCTCGTGAGTAGAATGTACGATGTATGCAAGGAAAGCAACCTCATGATGAATGTTAACAAGTCGAAAGTGATGGTATTCGAGAAGGAGGAAAGCAAGACACCGCGCTAAATACTTGTAGGTAATGAATGTTTGGAACAAGTAGATGAGTTTGTATATTTGGGAAGTATGTTTGATAGAAACGGAAAGGCTGAGAATGATATCGAAAGAAGGGTGACTACAGGAAATAAAGTGAACGGCGCTTTGAATGGAATTATATCTAACGGGAATTTGTCAACTGAGGCAAGACTAGCGGTGCACAATGGAATCCTGGTACCGACACTGATGTATGGAAGTGAGGCCTGGAGCTGGCAGAAAAGGAACGAAAGTAGACTGAATGCAGTGGAAATGATATACTTATACATAACATTTTGGATTTAAAAATCAATTTTCCACACCTCCTTCGCGAGCAGACATTTTGTGAAACTTTTGCCGTCGATTGTTTGGAAATTTTAGCCATAATAAACGTAGAAGACAAGTTTTAGTTTAGTCCTAAACAAACCTAATAAATGGTCAAAAGGGTTAACTTTTTTTCAAGAAATATTATTTATGATCAGAGTGAAAGAAGAAATACTAGTATAAGAAATTTCGTATCAGATTTATGCAGATAATTAGTGCGCAATGCTCAAGCACTATCGAAGTGAACCTTCTAAGCCTGTATAAATATTAAATTTATCACATGAAAATGTTTTTATTACTTCGCTAAAATGCCACATTTTTATACAAAATAAATGTATCAATTATAAAGATATATAGGAAAATTCAATATATCAAAAAAAGTAATAAAATAAAATTAAGAATAATAGATGTATCAAGTTCAATGAACTACAGCGTATAAGTTCGAAAATTTGTCGTCAATTTACTATGTCGGTGTAGTGTAATCGGTTAACGCATTTCCCCGGATAGGAAAGGATCCAGGTTCGAATCCCGGTAGCGACATAAATATTTTTTTCGATAAATTGAATTTTCCTGTATACTCTATTTGATTGATACATTTAATTTGTATTAAAAAATACTACAGAACTATGTTCAGAAAAACTGCAACTTACAATAATAATGTTTTTTCTTTAATATTTCTTTATAATTAAAAAATTAATTATAGGCTTATGACAACTGTAATATATTTAAATATCTTACTACTACTAATAAATTCCTAAATTACTGATAATTAATTCGATTATTTTAGTAATTCATAATAATAACTATTAAATAATACAATTTTTCTTTCAACTGACTTGTACGAGAACATTCCATGTACACATCGGGATATTACACAGCGTAGCACAGGTTTTAAATATTTCACAATGTTACATATATTCCTTGAACATTTTCGACTCATAATTTAGTCATAATAATAAAATATTGTGGACTAGGTCTGTTACATCCTGTATAGGGGGTCCTTTATACCATTTTGCATTTTACGCCACTGCGTGTGCCGGTGACCTTTGACCGTTTGATTTTAATATATTAATAAATTTGCTTAAGTACATGGCTTCGCATGGCACAGTAGGACCTCAATTATCCGACACACGGCTGAAGAAATTTCACTTTAATGAAATGGCGTGATTGAAATTCGAGTCGAAATAAACGTTCCTCCTCCAGATAGGATGGATGTTGCTAATGCGCCACTGTTTCGTGTAACGCCGAGATCATATTAGTGCGATTCTTTGCGTAAGGGATTCGGCCTTTTGCCTTGCCGCGGTCATAGCGTGACGTCATTAGCGGTGTTTAGTTCGGCTGTTAGCCCCAAATTTCGTTTTGTCGGACGGCCGACAAAGGGGCGCGGCGCGATCTCCGGCAAATATGAGAACTGGCGTACAGCAGCTCGCACGCACTGCGCGTTAACTTGCCAAGCGGACGAGGGGCGGATCGCCCGGCGGACCGCGCGTCGTGACGTCCCCGGGGCTCGCATCGTCGGTGCTCCGATTTGAAGCAATCGAGTCACATGTAAAGCGCTATTAGAGCGAGCGCACACCGAGGGCAAAACATTCGCCACCAACTGTCCTATCGTTTGAAAATGTGGTAGTCAATGTGTTCACTGCTCTCGCCATCACAACAGAAGGTTGCACTTAGGTGAAGCCAGAAGGTCTTATCATATCTTATTCTTTTGAATACAAGAAAGCGGTCATATTTTGACAGGCCAGAGTCCTCTAGATATCAAAATATTATGTATGAATGGTGTCTTTGAAGAGAAAAATATATCGATAATACCTCGAATCCGTTGGGATAGTGTAAAGAAGAACGCAGCAGAGCTGATGCAGATGCCGAATTGGAAGACAGAGAACCGGAGCGTGTGGAGGCGAAAGATTTGATAAGAAAATATTATATTTGGAAGCAAAATGACACACAGGAATTTGAGACGGATAGAAAAGTCTCTTAGCGCCGGTTGTGTGATCAGATGTAAGTTTTTACTATGGTAAAATTTTCGAAAATGTTTACTTCTCGAAAGTACACGAAGTACGTACGAAGGTAGAAAATTAATTTTACTCTCTGATATCAATCGTTAGTTAAAAATTGTGAACTTTTCACAGTTGTTTCAACAGTCATTTGTCACATTGATACTTTGAAAATTATATCCCGCTATTTTAGTGATGGGAGTTATGATTACGATCTCGCTGTATAATTTATATAACCGAAGATTTCAGATTGACAGATTTCAAACGCGGGGGTGAATAATGCCATAGATAAAGCATATTTCGCATTGCCACACTATTTAGGCGGGATCGACTTTGACAGTAGTTAATTTGATGCACGAACAATCCGCAAACGTTTTTTACTACGAGCGACGGTAAAAGGTTTCCGTAGTAAAAAATTACCATGGTTAAAATTTACTACTGATTACACAATCGGCCCTTATAGATGGAAAATGGTACATCGTCAAGATAGTTTCCCATAAATAAATACAAGAGATAAAGTGGTAATGTTTTGGGGTAACTGCAAGCTCTTTGGCTATTAATATTTTCTCTTGAGCTTTTCGGATCACCTTTGGCTAGGCCGGAGACTCCTGATTCCGCTCCTGGGCCGCGGCACGAATAGGTGCAGAGGCGGAAGTTGCCGGTCCACGGAGGACGAGAGCGGCATCTCGTCCATTACGGGCGTAATTCACGTGTGCAGTCGTCAGTTCCGACGATCTGCTTATATCTGGGAGATCCCTTTTTCGGCAATAATTTGTCCGGCATTGTTGGCCATAATTTAGCGAGGGTACGTGATTGATGCTCCGCGTGGTGGGGGATGTTTAATACATCATCATTATCAGATATTAACAGGGAGAAAATGGCCGTGGCGTGTTGCCGTGTGTTTCAGCCTGTAAGGAGATGCTCATTAATTAGGAACCGGGGCAGCGGTGGTTAGTGCAGCGGAGCCTTATTCTCGCTGCTTCCCGTCAAATCTGACACTCATTTTCTTAGTTTATTATTTGTTTTAATATAAATTATTTAAAACTTTGTTTTAGATAATCTTTATTCATAAAATGGTTACTTTATGATTTATATTTAATACACCGACCGGTTTCGGAAAATACCATTTCCTTCATCAGGATGTCAAATTGACTAACTAAAACCATTTATGTCAAATTGTTCTAATATTAAAAAAAATCTATTTAAAAAAAATATATATTTTAAATAAATCTAATGTACCTAACTTAAATTCTTACTATGATGAAAGATGTGTAAATTGACTTAAATATAACTCATAAAGTGGTAAAAAATAAAGTTTTAAATAATTATATTAAAGTCCACAATGTAAAATTTGCGACAAATATTAACATTTTTATTATTTGTTTATTAATTATGCGGAACAATAATTTTATTTTTTTATATATTTCTTCATATTTTATACAAAATTGTTTTAAAATGCCAGTCTAACTTGAGTATTTGAGTATTTTTGAGGCAAATATTTAATATTTTTGCTATGCTGACGCTAGTTTAGAAAATAAACAATTACATATTATTTCCTCCTTCATGACAGTATGATATGTAGTTTCTTCGTAATGCACCATCACCTGTTCTGGTCATGGGCGCCCTCACAACCGACTTCAGGGTCTCTTCAGCCAGATGCAATGTATCTATCCACACTTCCAGGTCTTCTTCGGTCCAAAGTTGTGGCCAGGATAATCTCCTCTTCTAGGATGTCACTTTGACGCATAATGTGGTTCGAAAATTGGATTTTTTTTTGATCACGGCTATAGATAAAGTTTACCGTGGCTTACAAGATCGCCTGCTTGTGTAATGCGATAGTTACGCACCTGGAAGCTGGACACTGGTGCTGCAGTAGAGTATGGCCACTGTAAGAATGCGGCTGAAATTTCTGTCATGCACATCCGGCCGATTAGGTTGAATATATTAAAAAGCGATCTGACGCAACAGATTCGTTTGCGAGCGAAGCGGTGAATAATTTTAATGAATGCTGATTGGCGTTATATTGGACAAGGCGACACCCCCTTTTCTTTTCGTCTTCTTCTTCTTAAACTGGCCTTACTCTACGTGCACTCGTTCATACTTCTCGTTGCATAATAATTATTTGTTGACAAAATACACCATATAATAATATGATCATAAATCTTCACCATTTGCGTGAATTACAACTCACTTATTACTCACCAACACTATCCTACAGTGGCCACCAATTACACACTGATGTTAATTACATACAAACATTAAATGTTACGGTGAAGGTGTGAATAAATTAAATATTTTTTTTTACTATATACATATTAAGAGAGAAATTATTAATCGTGTTAGAGAAACTTGGTGACAATAAATAAATAATTTGATATTTCATAATTTCTGTATGTTCTGTTATTAAAATGTTAACATAAATATATTCAGTAGGTAAACATACATTTATTTGAAAAAAACCTATGGCTGTGCCTTGTTGCCTTTTATAATTTTCGGCGTTCATCTATCTAAATACTACATTATTTCAAAAACGCAGGTAACTTATATGATATTTTTAGCGAAGACACAAACCTCTCAATCCCTCTGTTGGATTATTTAAATGTGCGCTATAAACGATCTCCGCCAGGCGGTGCGATACCGCTGGAACGATAACTATAAGCAAGTACATATTGTAATTATTTTCAATATTGAAAATAGGTTTTGAGGAAATACTGGCCGTGGCCATGCAGCAACTATCATTGGCCATTACGGCTGTGGTAGAGAAACCAAAGTTGCTTTACTACCCGGAATATGGATGAAAGTTGGTATTCTACCCGGTACTGCGACTGTAACATATAAATATGACGTCTACCCTCCCCTTTGGGGGTGCACGATTTCTATAGCTTCTCTCTGGCTGCCCTCTGAATTGAATGAACGAGTCTTATGTCAGATTGTACAGGTGTGGCTCTGGTACGATGATGCCGGAGCCAACCTATGATGGTGTCAAGATGTTGACAACTGAATGTAGTAAAAAAATAATATTGATCAATTGTAATAATAAAGAATACAAAAAAAAAGTTAATATGAAGGGGCGCCATAAGGTTTTAGCAACTGTCGGAACATAACTAACTGCTCTAAACATTTAGTACAAAAACAAGCTTTAAGGTTTTGTAAAATATTACACGCGTTGCTTTGTTGAATGGAATCGAAACGAGAGTAAACAACTCACAAAACGATTCAGAGATAGGGTGGGGGGGACCCTTTGGGATTTCCTTCATACTACCTGGTAGTGATGAGAAAAAATGCTACTCTCATCTAATCACAGGTGTGATTGTGATTAGTATTCGATAAAATCAGTGATTGAAAACTGTGACTGATCACTGATTCATGCCGTGCGCAACACGATATCACAATACGTGAAATAAATAAAGAAACAAAAAAGATCGAGCATAATATCAAAGCTTTAATTGCGCTATAAATATATTCTAACATAATTAATAAACTAAAATCTTATTTATATATCATCACGAAGAGAATGAATTTTTTTGATAAAGTAAAAGTGTATTTTTCGGATCAAATTTCTGCTATTTGTTATTTTATGCATATTTATGCAAAATGTCAAATTTACAGAATTTACTAGATGCTAATTACTGGTCATGATTATAATATCATTCCTTCATAAATTTTGCGCATCACTTTCATAAATTTGTGAACATTTCGAATAGTGCCATCTATCGGAAAGTTAAATAAATAAATAATAATGATAAAAAATCAATTCACGAATCACAACGTTTATACTCAACACTCAATCACCGATAGTGAGTGTGACTCAATGGTATCAGTGATTGAGTCACAGTTCGTGACTTTGTGCTCATTAATACTACCTGGTATATGCACGGATGCTGGTGTTACTACCTAGTACACGTGCAAAACTAAGATATGCGTTTTTTTAAGCCAAAGCTGGTTGCATATTTCTGCTAGTATAATAATATACATTAATGTGTACGTATGTATGTTTTGTTTACGTGGAAATTTTACATTAGTTTTAGTAACTGCTACCTATTGTTTTAGAAATGGGAATGTCGTGTTCCATTGTTCCCACGTGCTGCTGTCGCTTCCGCCCCGTGCCCTGTAATAACTAACAATTTTATTGTAGTTCAAATAAAGTATCGTCTCAGAAAATTGTAGCTACATTCGCGAAACGCTTTGACACACGCGTTTCTCCGAGGGTAATGCCAGTAGTCAAATGCGAGGCCACCCGGCGGCAGCTGATGCTGGATGATGACCATTAAATGACCGTCATTTGAGGTTACAGGGCATTCGAGGAGTAGAATCAGGCAACTGTTATGAGGAAATGACGTCGCGGAATGTACAAATTGTTCTGTAAAAGATTGCTGTAATAATTCAACCGTTAAAATTGAAAATCGATTACTTTTTTGAAACATGCACTGTGAATGGTTTATACGACTTCCAGGGTAATACGTGCTAGTGATCATATAAACCAGTGATTCCCAAAGTGGTCTATATCGACCCCCAGGGGTCTATGATAACCTGCAAGGGGTCTACGTCAGCGAAAAAAAAATTGGGAGTCCATGAAATGAAAATGGGGGTCCACGATAGTGGATCTCAACATACACTGATAGTACCTATTTACTTACATAATATAAATAATAATATATAATATAAAGACATATACATTATTTACAAAAGTACCTATGTAGATTTTTTTTTATTATATATGTTTAAAAAATTGTGTAAGTTGTAGGATGTAGGCATTCGCTTTGTGGTTTAAGTTTTTAACACTAAACTTCACTACAATTAAAAATTTACAAAAAATCAATATCAGGTAAGTAGTGGGTCTACCAAAAACCGAAAAACATGGCAAGGGGTCTACGACACAAAAAAGTTTGGGAACCTCTGATGTAAGCCATAAACTGTGACATCACAGTTACACCACTGGAATGTGACAATCGTTCACAACAGTTTCAATATTCTTATTAATTCTAATATATATAAACTTGAGTGTAAAAATTGTACTGCTTTCTATATTGAAAAAACAGGTCGAAATTAAAAGCAATAAGAGTCAAAGAGCACTTAAGATGTTTAAATACTAATGGTTTTTCAGAATTTTCCAATCATTTATTCGAAAATGATCATACTTTTGATAAATTTTTTTTTACATAATTATTCGTTAGAAATAAGTAAATTGTGTATAACTAGTAAACGGCGCTTTGAATGGAATTCTATCTAACTGGAACTTGTCAATCGAGGCAAGACTAGCGGTACACAATGGAGTACTGGTACCGACACTGATGTATGGAAATGAGGCCTGGATCTGACAGAAGAGGAATGAAAGTAGACTGAATACAGAAAAAATGAGATTCGCTTAGGCGCATATGTGGCAGATTTATTTATGACAGAGTAAATAATGAAGAAATAAGAAAAGAGCTGATCTTAGTATAGTGAGTAAGATTAAGAAATGATCACATAGGTGGTTTAGTCATATGAATGTGGAGAGAATGGTAAGAAAGATATATGACGCAAGTGTTTGATGGTACCAGAAGTAGAAACGTCCGCGGAAGACTTGGCACTACCATGTGAACAAGACACTGGAGGATGGTTCTGTTGGAAGACTCAATAATCGGCGAGCTTGTATGAGAAGATGTATGAATGTGGATGAGGCGAGAATTGTGTGTTAGGACAAAAAAGTGTGGCGCTCTATTCGTTTTGCCTACCTTGCGGGGAAACGGCGTGATGATAAGTTAGTTAGTAAAACTAACCAAAATATTATAAATAATTAACTAAATTTAACCACTAGTCCTAAAAAGTTTTAATTTTTTAAAAATCATTAAATCTATTTCCACAACTTTCATCATTGTGGCAATTTAAGTTAGGTACTAGATTTAATTATATTATAATTATTAAAAAAAATTGAATTTGAAAACATAAGAACATTTTGAGACATTATTTTAGTTAGATTTTTCATCCTGATGAAGGAAAAGGCATTTTTCCGAATCCGTTATAGTTATGTAGCATAGTTGGATGATGCACCTTCCCCGGTTAGGAAAGAGATCCAGGTTCGAATCCCGGTGGCGCAATATATAATGGAACGATTGAATGTATTAATATCAAAAAGGTAACATATAGGTTCGAAAATTGTCGCTAAAAATATTGTCGCTGTAGCATAGTTGGATAATGCACCTTCCCCGGTTAGGAAAGAGATCCAGGTTCGAATCCCGGTGGCGCAACAACAATATTTTTCGATAAAATTGATTTTATATGTATATCTTTCTAATTAATATATTTAATTAATATTTAAAATATCACAAACCGTCTGTTCTGAATAATTACAACTTCACAATAAGAATGTGTTCTCCTAATAAAAAACATATAATAGCCGTCAGTACTTTATCGAATAAAAGTGTCATGCTAATATAAAAAATGTAAGGCGAATAATTTGAAACTTAAATTTACTAGAAAATTAGTAATTGTAATATAATATCTATATAACGAACGACAACTTACTTTTCTGCTAATTTAAAGAATATGCTAGAATAAATACGAACAGTAGAGGATTCTATATTGAATCGAAACACTTGTCTAGCTGTACATTATCCATTATCGGTATTGCATGCTCAGTGACGATGTTCATTAAAATGCCGCAATTATCCTGTCACAGGCAACTAGTTTTCAACGACACTCTGTAATAAGTGTGGCCATGTCTCGTTTTCTCACCAGTTATCACGTTTACCAAAAGTGGTAACGAGGAAGCGCTACCCGAATTATTCCATCAGGCCGGCGGGCCTGCGGTCGAGCTGGTTAAGGTTGAGGTCTGCGGTTAAGCTAAAACAAAAAGCACATTTCCTCGCATGTCCAGACGTACGAATTGCATTGAATATAATTATTTTGATGAGGGCATTAAGTATATGTCTGACAAACGAGAATATTAAGAAAAATTTAACGAAAATTTTTCGAAAGGAAATAAATGATTATTATTATTCAATTTGTTTTTATTATTTTTGTCGTTTAACTTGCTCACTTTACCGACACGCCGTTTTCATGGAGTAACACTTTTCTGTCTGGCGAACTCTCGCCTTGTTCACATTCGATACATCTTCTCGCGTTTGCTCGTCGACTGTTGAGGCTTCTAACTCGACTATCTGTTTACTTGGCTTATCTGATCGTCATATCCTCTTCATATCTGGTAGAAAAGCTCTACAGTACACATGCCTCAGGTTCATCAGCCCTGATGTTCTCTTTCTTCCAGGACCCCATGTCGAATTCTTCTGTAGATAAGATAAACCTTTATTGATCAAAAGTGAACATACAATGATATATACATTTATTAGTTGACTGTGTGGGATGCAGTTAGTATCCATATCTGATATATAAAGCATTGTCCTGGCTACTTCGCTAGACTATCGTCTGTGTTAAAGTAGCCAAAATACATATTTTAAATGCTTCTTCAATTCATAATTCCATTCCATATAATAATACTGAGAACACATAGAATGTGACCATTCGCATTCGTAATCTAAGGTTGAGATCATGACTGCAGAAGGTTGCACGAGCTTGTTCAATGCGACATTTGATTTCAACAGAAGGATTCAACCTTTAATTTATATTGCAATCCATGTATAAAATACTTCTCATATTTTGTTCCAGTAATATAAGGACTTTCATTGTTAATTGAATTCTGTCTGCTATATTTTGTTTCAGTTGTATTAAATTCTAACCCGAAAGTCTTGCGCTTGGTTAAGTAGGAGTTGTAGCTCAATGTTACATACTAGAAGTAACATTGACAACGCAGGTTATTAATTATCTATTAAGAGGACGTAAAACATCACCAGCAGCTCTGATCTTTCTGATCACCATCTTGTCTCCCGTCGCTTTACCGGTTCTCACCCTTTTCCGGTAATTATTACCTGTTCTCAGTCTCGTGTGATGTTTAAGGAACGATTTCGGTCCAGAGCATGAGAGAGTGCGTGCCTCTGGACCCGTCCCCGTTCAGTTAGTGGTCGCTAAGGAGGCCAGGCCGTCCCAGTTCAGATGGTAATTAGAAGAAATCTCGAGTCTCGCGTGCTGCGAACCAGAGCGGCCGTGCACGTAGAGAATTGAGCCGGTATTTAGTCCATTGTTGATGACTCTTGCGGTCGGTGCCGCGACCGGCCCATTCGGTTCGGGAGGATGCGAACCAATTTCAAAGGGAAGCAAATTGATCGGCGTTTGTCGTGGCGCCCTACGAGGACCGGTGTCGTGCCGTGAGCCGAGATAACGGAACTACTCGTATGGTAAACGAGTTTGTCTGCGTACCTACCCCGTCATGGGAGAGACATATTGCCAGGGGGTGTTTTTGTTTATCTTCATTCATGATTATATTTCTGTTTAAACTGAACGGAAGCTGTACAATTTTTGTCATGCGAGATGAGAGCTTGATCGGAGATTTCCGTTCTAAAGTAATTGGGTAACTGTAATTGTTTTACAAAAATCGTGTTAAACACGTCACTATACAGACATAAGACAATTTTTCCTACACTCATATTACTGTTATCTATATAAATCATGGCACCAGAAACAACACGAACACTGCACTTTTTGTACTTCAGATGAAAAATAAATTCGGCCAACCAACCACATGTTCACATCACATGGTTTGTTAAAAAAACCTGAGATTACTAAAAAAACAGATAATTCTGAACTATTTATTAAGTGCACTCTTTTTGTATTTATGATTAGTTTCAAATACGTCCTGATGAAGCTAGAGATAAGCGAAACCGGTTGACGTATAATAAATTTCGTGGTTTCATACAAAGTTATTTTATTGAATATTTATTACTCAATTATGATTATCATTTGCTGCTCAATACTCAGAGGAAATTACCTCACTTTTCATCTACAATACAAGCATAACATTTCAAAACCTTCTGTGTCGTTTGTCATTTTTTTTAAAAGGTTGCCACTTCGGTAACCCTAACTTCATATGTTTAATTTATTATTACATACGTATGTAAAATCTCAGATACTTTTCAGAAACAATCCATGGCGTATGTTAATTAAAATAAATTCTTTCACATCCTGGTAGGTAGATTAAGAACATACTCACAAATTCAACATATTCTACACTTTATCAACTGTAAATTTAAACTTAAAAAAAAAACATATCTAGTACCTATCCATAGAGAGTGCAATGCTAAGCAACCATTAAAATAAATAAATAATACAAATTAAATTCCTTCCTTCTTTTTCTGTAACTGTACACATAACACACATACACACACACACACACACGCGCGCGGTGTTTCGATAATCGTTCTCTCCATTTTTATTTTTACAGATCTTTATTGTATGAATCTTTAATTTTTTTTTTGCCAACTTTGACTCCTTTTAAAGTGCACATTAATTATTGTAAAATTGGCCGAGCGACTTACATCGCCGGTTCAGTAATATCTGTAGGATTATTTTTAAGAGCAGTAAACGAAGCTCAATTAAAAAAAAAATTCGTCTTCATTTTAAAATTGTTATATAACTGATGATCACGTTTCTCCAACGCATTGAGTTATTTCGCGTTGTGGAATGTCTGAAATGTTAGCGTAATAATGTGAACCTCGTTCCTTGTATGGGATGCGTGCGGACGCGACAACTTTGTATGTAACTGATAGATTTTCACCCAAATTTGCGAGTTGTATCGTGAGATGTCAATCATTTTTTCGCCCCGTCGACAAAGGGCACCGCTTCGGTATCTACCTGTGGGGAAAAAAATGGAATGCTCATTTCATCATCAAAAATATTATCTTTTTTAAATCTCCGGAAGAACGTATTTCAATATTATCTAAACTTTTTATGACATATTTTAATAATTATTAATCTTTGATTTTTGAGTCAGTAAAGTGTGTATACTGGATACGTCATTCGTATTCGGGAACGAAACACATGAGATGATGATTCATTGAACACTTCGCGCTGAATTCTGTACTGACCTTTACCCGCTTTCGAGACGAATCTCTGAGAGAAATCCCATCCGTGGATACGGGGCATTATAAATAATATTTTAAAGGACTCTCTTTGTTCGTCACAAATTGGATGGGAAGTGTCAAATTCTTTTGAAACTGTAGGTATATTTTATATCATTTTTAGTACACATCATTTTTTCACAATAATTTCCCACATAGGCTAGGCCTGATCTATGGAAACCGACTCACATTTTAAAATAATTAATATTGTTTAAAAATATTAAAGATGATTAAAAAAAAATATAGTATTAATATAAAATAAAAACTTAAAAATTATAAGAATAACAGAATTGAGAGCAAGTATTTTTTTAAATAAATAATATTAATAATAACACAGGTAGTAAATACCAGAATATCCTTTACTTTCAAATCCCTCTGTCATATAAGACCTTTTTGTTATGAAGCTATATTTTTTAAAAACTATTTGGTTAAAGTGAGAATTTTTGTCTTAATTTTCTTAAAGTGATGTATTTTATTTTATCTGTGTCTATTAACGATTCATGATAAAGGAAAAAAAACGCAATTGGTACGGACGTATAATTTATTAATTAAAATAAATTATTCATTATTTTGAATTTTGTGAAATTGGGAGGGGGTTAAGTTCTATCATGTGCGTCTGAGATTTCAATTATTTAATTTAAACATTGTTAAATTTAATTTGTACGTGTCGTAATAATTCCTCGTAACAGCTGATTACATTATCGATGGCCGCGTTGAGTCGTAGTTGCGAGGAATACCGATAGGGAGGTGGGCAGGGCTGTGCCGAGCGTGTCATTCCATGCAGTAGGTACTGTGTTTGATAATGTTATATGTCAAAAAATTATTATCACTAAATCGAAGACCTTTTCCCGATGTTAAATGTATTTAGTTCGCTGAAATACTACTAGAAAGGATGTTTTTTTTAGTGGTTTGTTTATCGAATTGGCGACGGCTAATTTGACAGCTGACAGCTAATTTGTTCTCAGTTTGGTTTGTCATTTCACTATGAATAGACTTACGTCAGAACAACGCTTGCAAATTGTGGATTTTTTTTTCGAAAATAGTGGTTCAGTTCGCGAAACTTACCGTGCGCCACGTCCATTTTACGGTCGACATAATCGTCCATCAGAGCAGGTAATTCGAATATCCATGAATCGTTTTCGCACCACGCATACTCTAATTGATAATACGCATCCGCAGAGACGTTGCACAGTGCGCATCGAAGGTGTTGTTGCAGTGGAGCGTAGTGTTGAGGAGGACCCGACGTTCGCCATCGTGCACAGCAATTGGAACTGTGTCCATCCGCTTTATGGAAGATTTTGCGGAAAGATCTTGGTTTACGAGCTTCCAAGATTCAGCTCGTGCAAGAATTGAAGCCGCTTAACCATCGTGTGTGTCGTACTTTCGGTGAATGGGCCGAAAACGAGATTGTTCTCGATCGTCATTAATATTGTTTGGCGATAAGGCTTATTTTTGGTTGAATGGCTACGCCAACAAGCAAAAATGCTGTACTTGGAGTAAAGAAAATCCACAAAACATTATTGAGATGCTGTTGCATCCACAAAAAGTCACTTTATGTGGAATGATTGGTCCATATTTCTTCAAAAATGATGCCGGCCAGAACGTTACAGTCAATGGAGAGCGCTGTAGATCCAAGATTACTGACTTTTTCGTTCCCCAATTGAATGGCCTTAATGTGGAAGAGCTGTGGTTTCAACAAGACGACGGAACATGTCACACAGCGCGCGCTGCAGTCAATTTATTGAAAGAAACATTCGATAAGCGCATAATTTCGCGTAATGGATCTTTGAATTGGCCTCCAAGATCGTGTGATTTAACACATTTGGATTATTTTCTGTGAAGATATGTGAAATCGCTAGTCTACGTCGATAAACCAGAGACGATAGATGACTTGGAAGCCAACATTCGTCGCGTTATTGCCGATATACGTCCCTAGTTGCTCCAGAAAGTGGTCGAAAATTAGACTTCCAGATATATGAACGAAATCATATTTAAACACTAATGACATAAAATTAGCTTTCCAATAAGGCCAGTACCATGGCCATTACCATGATTTTTATGTGTTTTATTTCATTTTAAATTTATACTTATACTTCTAAAAAAACACACTTTATATAGTTCATCCCCTTAGTCTTTTCTTTACTATTTTGTATTATTAAAATTATCTTACATACTATATCCAAACGAATTATAATTGAAAGTTGATAGCAAATTGCCTGATATTTAATTTATTTTGTTAATTGTGTAATGTATGTCTTGCCCGCTTCATATAAAAATGAAAAAAATAAAGCTTTTAATAGACACCGCTGCTGTAACACTGTCCCGAAAAATACTAATAATTATTTTGGTTTCAATAGCACGTAGTGCTTTGGTTATTATGGTAACGAGTGCGTCCTCTCGTTGATTGGAAGCTGTGATGAAGTACAACATTTTCTCTGCAATTGATTACAAATTATAATTTAAATGCGAGATAAAATGAATAAATTCACTAACATATAACGTTGAAAGAGTTTGAAACATCAGAAAAACAAAAGTTTTTTTTCTCAGACAAATTGTTTGTTTAGATGACAACTTTTTAAGTGTGGATTTTATAATTTTTTATAAATATTTTGTTATCAGTTTTCTTTCGAACGTATTTTATAGAATAATTGTCGGATTTGATTATAAATTCTTACAAATTCAATTGTACAAATAAAAAGTTTGTAATTTAACGATCTGTTTGTATAACTTTCATAATAAATAGCTGTAAGTATCTTCGGTTCTAGGTGACGTTTGTGCGAATATATGGCAATCACAGAGAGACAACTTTGGACTTTCTAATCCTTTACTGTTTACGATTACGCCTTATTAGCTGGAATGCTGATAGTGTCAATTCTGGTTAGATTTTATTTTGGAGACTAAGAATCAGAAAACTGCCAATCTTTTGGAAAGAAAAAACATGGTAGTGTCTTCAATAAATACTTCATCAGCAGCCAGCTTCGCACCGGCAATAACTCTGAAACATATTTAAGTATTGTTATTGTTTCGTCTTCTGAAAGATATTTAAGTAATGTTATTGTTTCGTTTGGCATCCAGGTGCACTACTAAATATTTAAAAGAAGTTTGCTTCCATTCACAACTACAAAAAATATTGTAAATAATGCAAAACTAGCAGAAAAATTAATATTATTACTTTATGGTTGGCTAAATAATTACATTAAAATGAATGGAAATTGTATTATGTTAATTGTGTACTGTTTCAAAACGAATTTTTATTATCCAAACCCTTTGATGTCACTGATAAGAAAGAAAAGAAAGTATTAATTATTAGGAGAACACATTCTTATTGTGAAGTTGTAATTATTCAGAACAGACGGTCTGTGGTAATATGTGGCGCAACAACAATATTTTTCGATAAAATTGATTTTATATGTATATCTTTCTAATTAATATGTTTAATTCATATTTAAAGTATTAATTCATTTAATTACTTTGTATTTATATTTGGTAATTATTGATTAACTATTTAAAAAAAATGTGTATAGAATAATAAATATTTCGTTTTCTGCTTTCAATTGTCATAACGTATATATTTTTGGCATTTAATATAAGCAGTTTATAGTTTATTTAACATTCGTATTTAGTATTAATATCAGAGGCGATAGCAGGCCCTGGCGCTGATGTTGAACTTCGACCGGCCGCCGCCAGGGTAGCCGAAGGCGGGGCTGCGTCTTCGCTAATAAATATTCCCGCCCATGTGTGCATTTACGCCGAGAACACGATAATTAAAACCTGCACAAAACATACGTGTTTAATAAAATGTTTGTGGGAGGATAGTGCGCAATTTCGATTAAGATATCAAATTATCGAATGCTCGTTTATTTCTTTTATTGTTAAAATAAAAATACGCGCGTATTGTACGCATGAAATACGTTTTATCTTTTGTTAAACCATTCTTGGTTCGGGCGAGATTTCAACCATTTACAGTCGGTCCTTACAACGGCCAGATTCCGTTGTTGTTCGGTGAACGAATTTCATGTTTTCACTTCTTCCTTTCCTCGACCTTTAGAACAGTAGACGCCGTAGAATGTGCTAGGCTGAAATTACGAGCCACCGCCATAGCTTTCTTTTCAGCATCTAAGATCTTTTCAAGATCTATCGCTTCCCTTTGCATCATGCCGCTTCTTTTAGGTAAAATTGTGATCTTTCTTTTGGTTGACATCTTGTGCTATGGGGTATCATCACAATATTAATTTATTTTAATGAAAAATGTACAGATTTATAATATTAATAGTTAATTTATAACACTGATTTACTGATTGAATATATGCAACGCGCTAATTAAAAATGAGGTGGAGTGCTCCTTGACGTCATTAACATAGTTCGACGGTCGCTCAATCGGTGCTAGATGTAGACGACGCAACACATTAAGTTAGTCTTCTCTGCTGGCGACAGTGAGAAATATTTGATGGTTCTCGTACAGAGGGTGCAGTGTTGATTGGCGTACGATATCGGTCGTAAGTGTGAGCGGTCGTTAAACCAAATGGTCGTTAAGTGAGGACTAATTATGTCATACCTGGAATTATACAATTATGCTGGAACCTCTGAAAGATCGAGTACCCAGCGTACGGGTTGGTTGAGAACCAAGGTAGTACATGTTACCCCATAAATCTGCATGCTCAAGTGGCAACGGGCTGAACGTATCTGTTGAAAAGATGATGGATGAACTAGAGAAACCTATATCTCCAGTTCTTAACACTTGATAACGAAGAGATAAAACCACGTAATGTTTTATGCTCACGTCCGCTATTTACTATACTGAATACACATGATAAGAAACGTGAAGCGGAGCGGTAGCATATTAAGAAAGTCAGATACTAGTTTTAGGGATTGTTTTCGTCGCACATTTTTGTCACTGAACTCTGTACTTCGACCTGAAAAATATCGCCATCTGAGGATGCTACCATCATTTGAAAAGAATGACCGCACAGCTGATAGTGTTGGGATGCTGCTAATCCTTGAATAAGCCTCGGCTCGCCCCCGCCTGGTATTGTTTTATCAAGTCTAATCACATTAATTACTGATCCCGTCTGCTGGCCGCAATCATCATTCGGAAATTATCGTCTGCCATTCCGCTGACCAGCCAATGGAGAATAACATATCAAATAATAATTAATATTATAAGAAAACACCTAAATAATTAACCCATCAAGCATATTTTTAAAGTTATCGTTACCGTCGCTAGAAGAAAGAAAGATAGAGATTTCGCTGAATTAATTAGTTTGTGTCTTTGCTAAATTATATTAAAAATAATGGGTTCGATCTCGCCGGTCCCGGATCTGATTCTTAACGTCACGGCCAGTTCTCGCAGACGCGTCAATATTGTACAATAAATACACAACTCTGCACGGGATTCTTGCAGTTTGGAGAGAATCAAGAATATGACGATGATTAAACGAAGATGAGACTTTGCCTTCGCGTCTCGGAGATTTGGCAGTAAGAGATTCGGCGTGCATCGGTTGCTAGTGTCTGCACCACTTAAGTCAGATAGGAAAATCGAAAACTCTTGATAAACGGGTACTGCATTAATTAAAGTAAAAAAATCGTTATTATGAAGTTTGTTCTTCGAAATTCGTAATTTTACACCACCGAAATAAATAAACTTGTAATTATTTGATTGATCGACATTACCAGCTTTCACGACCTTGAAGTTGTCCAGGATTTCAATTATCTCGGGTCCATAATCATTGATGGCGTTGGTTGCGAACAAGAAATTAAACCATGGACAGGTATGGCTTAAAGTTTTATGTCCAGACTTGACAAAATATGGAAAGACAGCGGTATTTCTAAAACAACAAAAGTCAGGCTTGTTCAGTCTCTGGTGCATTGTATATTTTTTGGAATCACGGAACCTCAAAGCAAGGGAGATAAGACGGATGGATGCTATTGAGATGTGAGAGACACGTGTTACGCATACCACGGACGGCGAGACGAACGAATGTCTCCATTCTGCAAGAATTAAACATCAAGGATAGATTCTCAACAATTTGCCTGAAACGAATCCTTCAATATTTTGGGGATCTTGCGAGAAATTAAGATGGCTTGGAGAAGCTTGTTGCGGTGGGCCTTGGCAAAGGACGAAGATGAAGATCCCCCACCCGTTGGGTAACAGGTACTTCTCTGGTGACAGCCGTAAGATCTGCAGGATGCCGAGAAAAGTGGAAGAGCATAATTAAAGCGACGTGGATACATATATATATACAGGGTGGCCCTAAAAAGTGAGAAGATTTCGTAAAATGTGATATAATTACATCAAAATTAATTTTAACTATATCAACAATTGCTTAAATAGTTTACTAATTTACTTATTTACCTATATTACGTTTTATTCGACAATTTTCGGTCGCCAACTTTGATTATTAATTTTCCCATTGTTCATATTTGGTTTTTTCAAATTGTTACCCAGAATGACAAAAATCACTGCAGAAGACCGTATTCTGATCAAAAATTTGCGAATTGAAAAACGTTAGGATGGTAGGAAAATGATCAAAGAGTTTCAAAACAAAGCCTAGAGTATAGCTAGACATTACAACATAACTGGACAGTACAGCAGGACGGAGCTCTGTCTCACACAGCCAGAAATACAATCAACTTTCTTCGTCGTGAGAATGTTAATTTCATCGAGCCAGGCATGTGAGCCCAGATTTAAACCCAGTAGATTATGCAATACGGGGTGTTTTGATGATTTCTGATTAGCTAAAAATTGTGAAAAAAATGTAAATGAATTATATTATGTTTTGAAATAACTCATGTGTTACGCGAGATGTTCTCAATTTTTGGGGCACCAGTATATCGAGAAAAAGGAATTAGAATTTGAATAATTTTCCTAACAATCTAATAAAATAATTAAACGAACAGAGTAGAGTCGGTCATGGCACGGGTCTCCGTCTGAAGGTGCAGCCGACATTAATGAGGAAAGTCCAATTTAAAAATCAATTTGTGTTGAAGCTTTTTGGATGACCCCTGACCCGAAGTTACGGACGTCCCACATAACTATTTTCACCATTTTATTGTGTATACATCATGTACGCAGCACCTACTCGAAGCATACAAGTTAAAGATTACTCACCATCACGCTGTCTCTGCAGAAATAGACAGATAGGTCCCAATACACATTTCGCTTCGTCTACATTTACACTTTTCTACTTCGTGAAGGCTTTATATTTGATTAATTCTTTCGTTATTTTATCGTGTCAAATATTATGTTGTATATTTTTCTTAACCTTTACCATGATATAAAATACCCGAACGCAGCCATGCTGTCAACTCGTGTTATCGTTAATAATAGTTGGAAAAAATGTTTTTATTAACTTAAATGGCACGAATTTACTCTAAATATTGAGCATTCAATTTTGAAAAAAATGATTAATAACATAATTTAGAGCATTCATTAAGTCCTATATAATATGTCCTTCCTTCTTATCTCTCTTAATTTAATTAGTGTGAAAGAGACAATTATATTTGTATGTTTGTTGTTCTTTTCACTGTGAAAATAGTTTTTGATCTCTGTCTTTCATATCAAAAATGGTATTTTTACCAACGTATTAATTTTACGACGGATTGAATGGAAAAAATAATTGTTTTTGTATGATTCGCTTTTCATAATTGGTTTTTCACTAGTCATTCGTAAATGCTAATATTTTCTTTAGGATTATCTAAAATATGAACTTTATGTTGCGTGTATTTACCGAAATATTACAGGTTTAATTATGATGGTAGACCAGTGTTGTTGCATGGTTTGGGAAGGGTTAAGATCCATTCGTTACACATGACCAATCCTAATACTATGTAAATTTGTCACATGTCACTGCACGTAATATACTTTAATTATTATTTTTTTAATAAACAATATTCAACGGTACTATATGCCATTAACAAAAATGTTATAAAAACAGTAATGTCCTTACAGACAGGATTATTTATTACGTAAAATTTTATAAATTGACATATTTATATAAGAACTTAAAGCATATATTATGATTATTTTTATGACTTGTAAATATAAAAAACATATCAAAAGATAAATAATAATAGCAGTGACAATTTACAGTTGAGGTATATAAATATGTAGAAATAGTAAAAGTATTTAAAAAAAAAATGTGTATATCATAGACATATGGAGAAAATAAAACATATAACGAAACGTAGAAGTTAATGAAGAATAATAATAAAGAAAGTAATTAAACATTTACGTAGAAATTTAATTGAAATTTTCAGAGAAAAACCTACATTAAATCGAATTATCCTAAATTATATAAAACAACATAAAGAAATATTTGTAAAACAATGTAGAAAGAGAAGAAAAAATAAAAAGGTAACAAATGATTTACACTATATATTTTTATGCTTTAGATTTCACATCCGTACTTCAGTGTTGATACGAGAACATCGTTAATTATTTATTTGTAATATGTTATTGTGTTTAGTTTGTAGAACTTCATGTTCATTATTTATGAAATTTAAAAAAAAAAATATTTGGTCCATATTTAATGCTTCTCATAATGCCAAATCATTCATTTAAAATTTTTAGTTTAAAAAAAAAGGGTCCCTGCAAAATGAAATAATTTGGGAAGAAATTCCTCTTAAAGAATTTGGTCTCTTTGATTACTCCAGAACATCTTTATTATGGGGTTTATATAATTAGTTAATTACGTTTTACATATTTATTTTTTCATTTGCGTCCTTTACAGCAGTCAACAAATTATATTGTTTGAATAATGGACAATTTAAAAAAGATATTTCAGTCATATTATTGTCATATAAAATTGTAACGAGATGGCAATAATCTGTCAGAAGCAGTGCAATAAACTCATAATAATAACATTTATTCGACGTTTCTATAATAGATAGAAAAGTAACTAATAGGACATATTAAAATTATTCATCACCGAATAATCCATAGCAGTTAGGTGTATGAGTATAGATCGAATATTATGTGGGAAAAAATATTTGGTCTGTTATTGAAAACATATTTTTTGTAATATTTCACCGGTATTTTTTTTTAAATATTCCCATCGGTTCAACCATACCGATTGTTAAAAGTGGTTTATGATAAACCGGTTGTTTAATTATTGAAAATTATTGAAATCATTAACTGGGACACCATTTAATATTTTATTTACCTTGGAAAGATATCCACAGAAAGTTCTTTACAGCCCTTAGAACCTTTCATCTCATCGCGTGGATATATATACAAATATATGTACATATCATTTTATTTATCGATTATTTGGTTTATTACAATAATGTATGAAATATGAGATTGGCCAAGTGGTCGCCTCTGGCAGCAGCACAAATGAACCATGAAATGAATTTAGCCATATTTTTCATAACATTCTCGCACACTTCGAATGTTATTTCAGCAATTTCATTTCGAATATTGTCCTGTAGCATCGGAATTATTGTTAGTTTATTGGTGTAGACTTTCGAGTACCCCTGTAGAAAATAGTCGGGAGTCGTTAAATCAGGTGATCGAAGAGGCCAGTCGATATCACCACTTTTTGACATTATGCGTAGCTCGGTCCGTGTGTGCGGTGGCACCGTCCTGTTAAAACAAAATGTGTTGCAGGCCCAATCGACCCAATTCGGCCACCAAGAAGTTTTCCAAGACGATAGCGATCATCATTAATGGTTCCAGCAACGCGATTATTATTTAGATAAAATGTTTTAACGACTTCTGTAATGTGTTCTATGTAAAAAATAATAAGTATTATTACTAATTATAATTAGTATCGTTAATATTTAATTTGAAGTACTTTTAATAGTTATTTGATCCTTTAAACATGACGTAATTTATTAAGGTAAATCTACAATACAATAGTTTTTGTTAATATAATTTCATTAATTTATTATAAAGTGAAACCTAGAAATTAACATGCGGCCGCGTGCACCCCCAAAGGCTGTCATTTCGGAGACCTCTGTAAGAGTAGATATTATTTATTGCCGATGCGTTCCTACCTACAGACGTCCATTGACGAGAGGTGTGGGTTACATCGTCACGCGGGGCAATTAAAATAAATGAAATATTTGAACGTGGGGTCCGACGCCATTTGTTTAATTTATAACTAGGCACAAACAAAAAGGCTTCTTTCTGTGCGCCCGCGACTCTGCGTCGGTAGAAACAAATCACTCCAAACTACGTGGGGGTCCATTCTGTCCCCCTTTGGGCGTGGGGACTGAGTATTTAGAGACCTCGCAAGCAGCGACGTGCACTAGGCGTGAACTCAGGTTATGCTGCTAATATCGATGCTGTAAAAGCGATGGGCATTGTCACTAGAGATTGTATTTTCATCATACACTTTTTTCGACGTATGTTTTTTGAAAGTATGCATGTGTGAGTTTATTTCCGTTCTTGAAAAATATTAATAATAATATTACTATTATTCTTGGAAAATTTTTCAACTTGTTAAGTGAAGAACTTAAAATATTTGATAATATAAAAAAATATCACATTTAATATATATTGAAACGCATACATTCAAGTCCGCTTGCAGCGTTTTGCAACACGTCTGTTCAAACGAAGACGTGTTTTTAGAATACCGCGCGGCGCGAGAGTTGCATTTAGTCTATATTAGACATTCGTGGAAATTTTTGAGAAAAAACACATGCGCAGCTTTATTTGTCAAATCTGATCAAATTTTTCCGCTAACTATATGGTTCTAGTTAACACATTAACACGAGAATTTGGAATTATTTGCGCGTGGACCTACATATTAAATATATAATATATCAAATAAATATTTATTTTGCAGTAATTATAGTAATGCACAGATTTTTTGATTGCTGATTTGCTATTTGACTTTTTTTTTACCGTTGAATTGAATATTGGTTTAAAAGTTCACTTTTTATTGTTTTATACATTATTTTTTTATCACACATTCAATGATATATCTCAAAATCTCTCTCTCGGTCGATGTGCTCGTGCCTGAGCATCGTGCATCTCTATTCTGTTTCTACAGCGCGAACTGCTTACTTCCTCTCTTCGTGATTTTGAGCCTTGTTTGCTCCAGTTGTGTCCCGGAGTTGGTCTTTCTTATAATTCTTGTATATCCTATATTGACTAACAAGTGCACTGGATATTTTTGAAAGAAAAATTTAATCTTTTATTTTACCGGATTTTAGAAAATGAATCAAATGTAGATATCGCTACTCGGTTTGCTTCTCAATATATAAAAATCATCTAATAATATGATTGCGCTTGGTATCTATCGTATCTGGATATGTAAGTGTCACTGCCTATAAGAAAAAATACCAAAGAAGCGAATATGTCGAACGTGTTTTTAATAGCTCTAGATTAAGATTATTTAAATGTTTTCCTTCTGAAAAAAAATAATATTTAATTTGAAATGAAGTGTACATTATCTTTATTATCTACGAATAGGTAAATATAAATAGTAGCGAAATCGTATTAATTTTTCCGATTGGCAAATATATTGTCATCTCGCGTAGTTAATCATCTGTCAAATATATATTCAGTAATTATTTATTGTAAACATGAATTCAGTTATTTCAAGAATGTTTTTATGTGGAATAACAAAGAATAATATATATAGTTCAACATTAATATTTAAAACACCGTTTGTACATTTCCAGGCAGGGCATAGCGGCTTGATTTTATGCTAGTTTTAGTAAAATGTATCAGAGCTGCGGAGTCGCAGTCAGAGTCAGAGTCGTAAGAAATTGGCCGACTGCTTTTTCAAAAAAATGTTTTCTATTTTAATTAATTAATAATATACGTATCGTGTGTGCTTCAGGGAGTACCGTAAGTAGTAAAAATTAAAACACCAAATATAGTAATATTTAAGTCAAAAGGAGAGGAGAGCTTGATCACCAAATATAAAGATTTTTCTACCACTTGCCTAATAACATAATACTTAACCTAACTCTTAATACAACCTAATCTCCCAAGTAGACGTTCTGGTGCTCATTTATTATTTAGGTGACATAATATTATTCGGGTGATCTCATTTAAATAGTACTACTTACTTACCATCACGCCGTTTCCCCGCGGAAGTAGGCAGAGAGGATAGAGCGCCACACTTTTCTGTCCTGACACTCGATTCTCGCCTCATCCACATTCATACATCTTCTTATACAAGCTCGCCGATTGTTGAGGCTTCTAACAGAACCACCCTCCATTAACTGGTTTACCTGGTCGTGCCAAGTCTTCCGCGGACGTCCTCTATTTCTGGTGCCATCAACACTTGCGTCATATGTCTTTTTTACCATTCTCTCCTCATTCATCCGTTCCGTATATGACCAAACCACTTAAGTGATCCTTTCTTAATCTTACTCACTGTACTAACAACAGCTTTAAATTCTTCCCATACATCAGTGTCGGTACCAGGATTCCATTGTGCACCGCTAGTCTTGCCTCAGTTGACAAATTCCCGTTAGATATAATTCCATTCAAAGCGCCGTTCACTTTATTTCCTGCAGTCACCCTCCTTTCGATATCATTCTCAGCCTTTCCGTTTCTATCAAACATACTTCCCAAATATACAAACTCATCTACTTGTTCCAAACATTCATTACCTACAAGTATTTTACACGGTGTCTTGTTATTTGAAACATTTGTAAATGTGAACAGCTAGTGTAAAATTTACATCTTATACTATTTTCTCTCACAAAATTATTTCAAATCCAACGAAATGAATTTAAATTGCACGATATTGAAAACAATTTTATCTCCTATGCGAAATTCGCAACAGGTGCGCGTGCGCGTGCCGCGCGGTGTCGTGCAGAGCCATCTATTGTTGGGCGCGGACAACAATGGCGGCAAATCTTTCAAGAAATCAAAAAAAGTTTTTAGACTCGGTAATCTTTGACTAAAAAGCCGCCGCGAGACTTTTCGAAGAGGCGAAGCTCTTTGTTTAATATTCGACGGGAGGTGGCGCATGTGATTATGGAGGAAATGTGTATTCTCTCACATTCATTCTGTACGGAATATTAATATGCTGAAATTTTTTTTTCAAGCCTACAGGTTCTGAATGGACGACAGTAGCAAATCGGAACGTCGCTCCGGTTCGAGGGTTTCCCACAAATATAACTTCATCTCGTGAGATTCTTGCAAATGATAGTTCTGGCTCGTGATATCCTTTCAATTATTGCCCCTGTTTGTAATTTTGTATTCTGTAAATATTATTAAAAGTCTAAAGGATTATCAAAAAATGTGTGTTTTGCAAAAGAGTAAAGTATTATAGAATAAAAATTAATTATTTATAATATACAGCAATCCAATAATAATATTATCCAATATAATATCAGACAAAACTATAGGTAAATATTAAGATACGTATTAGATAAAATACATAATTAACATTTTAGTATTGTGAGGTATATAATGTATACTTTTGATCAAAAATGTGTGTAAAATTTTGTTTTTATCGAACTTTCCGGTAAATATATTAAACGTTTCATCTTAAACTCCGGTAAATTGTTTTATTTTTTTAAGTATTAATAGTACTATTATTGATCTTAATACAGTTTCTATTTTAATATCGAAACTGCATTCATAATTCAAGATCATTCTTATTTGGGGGTGTATAATTCTATTGTTGCATAAAATTTTCTTTTCTTATACGAAAAAGATATTTCATGTGCGTACTAAATTATTTATTATTAATAATAATAAAATATATAGATACGTGCGTAAAGTTTTATGGCAATTTATTATTATAAATTATTTCTGTTCAGCTTTCATTTCAGAGTCATTTCGCGTAATCTGTATTATCTTTTACTAATATTTTTATAACCCCTTTGATTTATATTCTTGTTTTATAATTTATTAGTTAACATTTATACATGAACAGCATTAATTATAAATTTAACTTTAATTATACGGTCATTAATCTGCTTATAAATTGTCACCAAATGATTAGTAATAATTGAATTATTTAACATCTGAACACTATTATAATGCCAAAGACTCATTCATTGGCTTTAAAAATATCTTTTTGATTTATTGTGTTTATTCAAATAAAATGAATCAATTAGAAAGATATACAGAAAAAATCTACGTATCGAAAAAATATTTTAGTTGCTACCGGGATTCGAACCTGGACCTCTTCCTATCCGAGGAAGCGCGTTCACCATTTCGCAATAGCAATCGAAAACATTTTCGACAGATTTTGAACTTCAATCATTTCAATTGATACATCTATTATTCCATTTTAAAAAGCAATCAACTTTGTATTGTGGTGAATCTCAAATACCTTTGAGCAAATACAGGTTTGAATCTCGGTAATAACTATAATCTAAATATATTGTTCGATAGATAGATTTTTTCTGCATATCTTTATGGTTGATTAATTTATTTTGTATTAAAATACCATAAAACTATGTTCTGAAAATGTAATTTCGTGTGTAATGTGTAAATGTAAAAAGCGACATTAAGCTTTTGTATCTTTTGTAACTTTGGAGAAAACTCTCAACAACAAGTTAAATTGTTAGATTGATAATGAATGCCCTTACAAAGCGAAACGCGTCTTAAATAAATTCACAAATGTGAGTTCTACAAATTTACCTCGCAAACGGTAAATATTCGCGCGGATTTAGATCTTTATATACGTAGATGACATTTATTGGAAAAACAATCTACAAATTCGGATTGAATTTGCCAGAATCGTCAATTCAATTCGAAAAATTTATATTGGGAGTATTCGATATTTACAACAAGATTCTATGGATCGCTGATCGCCGTCTTGCCGTCCATAGTTACCTATCCACTACCCCCTTTCCCTATACCAGGAACACAACCTTTTTCTGTGGTGTTATGTACGGTTGAAAGTTGATGTTTGAACTGACAGTTATCGTTTTCCAGTGGTCCGGAGAAAATTTTATGAATGATTATCCTGCCGTGTGGGAATGATAAATTGATGGAGAGTATACTGTGTGTGTTCGGTTTCTCTCTACCGTGCGTGCAGATTAGTACATCTTTCTATTGTGCTTGTTGTGTCATACTTCGCACCATTACCGAAGTGTATGAACAAAAGTATTTCATACGTGTTCTGAAGCTAAAAGTGAAGAAAAATCAAAACACCTAAAGAAGAATTTCTCAGGTGAGTCATGTTTTTCCTGGTTCTGGTTGGTCTTGAGCCCTCCCTGTTCTTTATTCCTGTTCCTATCCCAAATTCCTTCCACCCTTCCTACTTCCCGTATTTTCCCTATCCCCTTGTTCAGACAAGGAGTATAAATATTACATGAATGTTATACGTTATCGACCGGGATTTCCGGTCGATGACGTGTTTAGGCTTACATTCACAGTTGCATCTGGGTGCATCACGCCAAATTGTAAATATAAATGAAGTGTACGACCTGTTAATACGATATCACGCATCGATATACATAATTAATTTTACGCAATACACCTTTGTAATGTGTGTATTATATATTTCTGAGATCAAAAATAAACAGAATCGTACATTGCCGTTTCGTTTTGACCGAAAATTATAATTTTCTACCATCGAGTAATGAAGGGTTAGGGCCGCTCGGGGTCGATCGTTCTATTGTGAGAAGTGAAAAATTGACCGCAGGATCTGCGGGGATCATTACAGGGTACCTACCCTGCTCCCGGGAGGACCGCGCTGGCCAACTGCGGGGTGCGCACGCAGCCTCGGCAGGTGCGCCAGAGACCTTCGAGCCGCGCACGATTTACGCTACCGTGATGGAGGACGGGGGCTTATGCATTGTAACAAATGAATTAAACCGCGATAAGGTCCAATTCATTCGGTATAAGATAAGATAAACCTCTATTGACATAATTTTTTTTGTACACCAGAAGTGAACATACAATAATAATATAATACAGTAAGGCCCCGGAGATACGTTCCAGTAAGTTCTAGCGGTAAACGAAACAGCGTTAAACGGGGCAATAAGTTACTTTATTAGTTATTCTTGTAACATTTATTGTTAAATACTTTTTATTTCGTATCTACTAATATATTACTAATATTTATTTTTCTCATAAAACATACATTCATGTCAATAAAAAAAAGTTCAGAGTAAAAAGGTTATGTTAGCGATAAGGAAGGTTCTTCCTCATTTGACTTTTTATGTTTTTTTATGAAAAAGTCATCTAACTTCGTTTGTATTTTCCTGTTTCGTTCAACAAGCAGTTGTCGACAACGAGACATCGCATCAATGTCACTTCGTCTTGCCTTAGAACTTCTATCAAAATTGGTATCATTTTGAATAAATTGATGCATAATTTTTGTTATAGTGGCTAAACTAAAATTGTTCTCGCTTTTTCCATTATCGATTTAATGGCACATTGCGTTCAGCTTCATCGTCAATCTAGATGGAAAGTCGTTTTTCCATTTCCTCAATAACGTTGCTTCTGGAACGGGTAATTTTGATTGCTGAAGTCCTTGCGGTTGTAGTTGCCGATGATACGATTTTTTCTTTATTTTTTAGAATTGTTTGTATTGTTGAAGTATACAAATTTAATGCAGCACCTATATCAGATTAATCATATAATTATTAGGAGAACACATTCTTATTGCGAATTTGTAATTATTCAGAACAGACGGTCTGTGATATTTTAAATATGGTAGATGGCTCTTTCAAAATTATGGAACGATTAAATGTATTAATATCAAAAAGGAAACATAGGTTCGAAAATTGTCGCTGTAGCTTAGTTGGATAATGCACCCTCCCCGGTTAGGAAAGACATCCAGGTTCGAATCCCGGTGGCGCAACAACAATATTTTTCGATAAAATTGATTTTATATGTATATCTTTCTAATTAATATATTTAATTCATATTTAAAACTTGCATTTTAGTTTATTTTTTTTGCAATCACCCATTTTAGGAATTAAAAATTGACATATTTATCACAATAAAATAATATACATGTTATGATTATATCTTTATACGTACACAATAACGTTGATGACCCATAATAAATTAACTATGACGTAGCAAAATAATGTTCGTATTGAAACGCACCGCGAGACTGCACGCGAGTGTCAAAGCAACAAAATCGTTCGCAATTTCGGGGAATCCCAATTTTACCGCGTAATACTGAAACAGCGTTAAGCGGGCCCTTACTGTACACTTATTAGTTTACTGTGTGGGATGCAGTAGGCGTCCACCTCTGATGTGTGGCTACTTTGCAAGACTTCCGTCAGTGTTATAGAAGCCAGTTTTTTTTCGTGTTGTTGCACGTTGCTGTCGAGTGTTATTTAATTAAAATTAAAAAGAAAGATTCGTCGGAGATATTAAAAAAATAGAGAATTTAATAAAATGTAGTAAACGTGTTGTAAATCTAAAGTAAATTATCAGTGTTTCTGACTGATGTCTACCCAATTGAATCATATATTGAGTCCATATTTGCGTAATTTTTTTGTAACGAACAATGAACAAGTGTGTTGTACAGTTTCGGAGCTAAAACACGTAGAAACGTTGAAAGAATGTCGCTGTTGCTCTCGGAACTGGTGTGTAGATGTTTGTTCGTTGTCTTGGACCATAATTTATAGCTAAGGGTGAGTTATATATATTTGACTCACGTCTAGAACATTGAACTCTTTAAATAGAATATCTGATCTGATCTGAAGGAGCAGGCAGAGTGTTAGCTTGAACAGATTACAAATAAAATGCAACATTATGATTATTTTAGTTGGGGATTATTTCTTGAATCCTTTTATTACCAACGATTATTATCTCTTTGGTTATGACAGATATTAAAAAATTAATCATTTTAGATTGACCACCACTTGAGTTAGTTTGGAGCGCTGTGTCTTAACTAAATGTGCAGCCTGAATTGTTTTCAAAATGTATGGATATAAATAAAACAATGTTATAACTCTACTTGCCCCAAAAAGTTTGCACTTCGCAATCCATTTGAAAGCGATATTTTTTACATATCGTAAATAGAATTATAACATTACAATAATCGTTGAAAACATTGTCGATGTATGCAGTAATACTACGCTTATATACTGGGTTAGGACGTATTTTATAAATTGTAAGTGTATATAAATGCCTTACAAAGTGTGTATATTATATTATATTACTTTTAATTTTATTTATAATATGCACTTTTTTTTTAAATTACATAAATTATTTTAAAATGTGAGGCGGTTTCCCTAAATTGCCATAATAATATTATTATTGCGATGATAAAGTTATATTCACTAAAATAATAATAAATAAATTAATATATGAGACAAGACACTAATTTTGTTATTACTATTTAACGATTAACTTACGCAGTACTAATATTCGTGTATTTTTATATATATATGTAATACTTATTTAGGGGATCTCTTTTTCATTCCATATTAGGGACCAATTTTGTAGTTACGCCATTTGACAACGTACGTAGGACGGTCGGTATGGTAGAGAACACCACCTGCTCGTCTGGTTTACGTACGTTTCCATCTTTCTATCAACATTTTATCTATGCAGTCTGTTTATTGATGTTCTATAGAAACTTAGATTAATCTGAGTGTCGGTTTTTATGAACTGGATCGTATTCCATATTACTGAAATATCACAAACTATACACTTTTTAATATCCAATTTCAAATGAAACGTCAGGAAAAATTCGATCGTAACGAAACAATTGTAATTAGGACCTACATAAAATTTAAATCCATGTTGCATTGCAATGTGCCATTTTTTTTTCAAATGTCTGACATAATTTTTTTTTATTACTATGTATTTAAAAAAAGTGTACCTTCAGATGAAAAAGGTCTTAACACACTTATATTCAATGAAGTGTTGAAATTTTCTTTTCAATTTGAATCAGTGACGAACGGACGTGAGAAAAGGTACTTTAAGATTTTATTTATAAGAATACTTAAGTATTTACATAGGTAAAGCTATGCGGGCGTTTAAATAATATTTCCGGAAATATTACTGTTAAAGCACAGCTGTTTTAAAAACCATTTACAATATAAAAAATAAACAAATACGAGGTAGAACAACAAACAATTTTATTTATTTTAAATTCTGACTCCCTTTTCTGTCGGAAACAATACGTGCAATGTCAAGTGCCAACAATTTGACAGTTCTGCATCATAAAAGAACTTCCTCTCCGGACCGGCTTCAGGTTCTTTCATCTGTCACACAGCATCTCATGACTTTCGCCCAGAATATTTCGGATCTTTTGTGACGATGACAAATATTTTTTTTAATTTGCGGCGACTTAAAACGGCGGCAGGAGGTTGACTTGCTCGCAATTTTCGGCCTCTGGGAAAAGTTTGACCATTGATGAAACGTGCTCGTGTAATGGTTAGTTATTACTTACCTTTAGGGCAAATTAACTTCTATTTAATTCATTATTGTAATTAAAACTCATTAGATAAATCACTCTAAAACATGTTAGGACCATCGGTCATTAATGGGACCCAAAATTTTCTGCTACCGGTATAAATTAAGTACTACTCGTAGAATGTCGAATATATTATTTCGACAGATAAATTATTCTGTGTATTTTGTTTATATTATCAAATAACCATGTACCACAGAATCGCAAATTCGCAATTAAAATATGATTTAAATAAAAATATATTATTTCAATCTTTTTTTATTCTAATGTTGGAAATAATAGTTTTGTGTAATGTGCGACTTAGGAAGTAATTTATATTAAAACTTCAATTAATTTTAATATACAACAGTGGTCTATGCCTGGAATTCAAATTTAGTTAAAATATAAAATAGATTATTTATATAATTATAGCTAAAAGACTCATTAATATAATACTTCTTACGCTTACAGTAAATATTTTTGAACCTATACCTATTTACGAATATAATAAAAAATGTTAGAAATAAAAAAGATAAGATTTATTTGTCGTTATTACCTAGTTTTCCATCCATCTGGGATGCATAGTAGGTACAACTTAAAACAAACATGTATTGATAGCTGTCCTTATCGCGTAGCAACACAAAATAAACAAGATCTGCTGTCAATTCATTCGCAGTTATCGTGTCAAAGAATGTAAACTATCGTGGTATTGTATTTTAAGAGATTTTAAAATTAATCAAGGTCACAAAAAACATTTATTTTGAAAGATATCCAGTCATAATAGACGGGTTATTAATAATATTATTGAAGACCAGAATTATCAGCACACATGTCCACTTTACATGTTTTCGAGTATAATGCAAAAAAAAACATTGTACGTACAGCAACTGACACCTTTGGAATGATGATGATGATGATGATGAATGAAAAATGATCAGTAACACTGATTACACGATTATTTATCTGGGTTTGAATTAATTATCTATTTGACATGTCTGCGATTGAAGTAACAAACAATTTTTAAATCCGTTTTTATACGAAATTCGATATTTATTTAATTTTGATAGGCTAGGCATATAGACATTAATTTGTTTTATATTTGTACATACCTAACTCAAAAACCATAAAATTTGGAAATGTCTGATTTTGATTCTATACCTCACAAATATGTTATTTTAAATTTATTCCAAGGGTTTTAAAATAGGGTATTGTGTATTTATATACAGTTTATTTGAATGCGATAACTTAATAAAGTACAAAATATCACAATCAAAAAATCTGTTAAAAAAAAGGTTCAATTAAAAATAAATATATGTAAACGTAATAACGTGTATGAGATTTTACTTTTTTCTTATTTAAAAGAAAAACCGCCATTTATACATCTGTTTAACATTTGGTTTGTTTCTGAATTTTAGTTAGTTAAATATCAATTCTTAAATCTTGAAAACAATTCTTTTTTCTCTCTTGAAAACTTGGCAATATCTAGATAGGTTTTTGTGCTCCTAGTAAGTAAGTACTTATTAACAAAAGTTAACGGTCTGAAAATATTTTGTATTAATAAACAACTATACATAATATTTTATTTTTTCTTTACAAATGTAAGAAATAATGCAACACAAGCAAATGATTGGTGTTTTAGAAAATTTAATAGACCCTTTGAAAAAAATGTGTCTTTTAAAAGGTAATCAAAAGACACAACTGGTTAAGATTCAATGTACTTGTCATTTTAATTGTAAATAATTTATAGGTTGAAAATTAATGAAAATATATCCCCCAGTATTTTTTTTACATCCCTATAGGTAGGTGCATAATGTGGTACGTAGGTACACATGAGCAAATGGCGGCGCACATGCGATCATGTGACAGATGTATGCCCAGGGGACGTGAAAGACAAAGGATATCAGTCTTATGGAGCAATAATGAATATTGAAAGTCCTCTTTTGTTTACTTTCCTGGACTTTGGAACAGCCTCCACCAAAGGAAATTGAGTAATAATTGGAAAGAAACTTCACGTGGATTGACAAAAAGGCGATTTAAAAATTAAATAAATAGGTGTTTAATAAATATTTTCGAAATAATTAATGTTATGATACATTTAGAGGTTAATAATTTGATAAATATGAATAATGTAAGAGTGTGCGTGTGAGAAAATGTAGCAGAAGGATTTTGCAGGCGTTGTTTTGAATTTGATTAATGTGAGGGTATTGGATGCCCCATTATTTTATCAACCACTCTCGTGTCTGTTAGAAAGTAAACGTTATATATTATGTATACGTGAGTGTGGCAAGCTGTAAGTCATTAGAATTATAAAGTACTTACTCTTGACACATGATTTATTGTTAGGCGCAGGTTAAAAATATGGCGAAGTTAAGCTTTACACAGCAGTTTCTACCCGAATAGTTTTCGGAGGCGATTCCTGGAATTGATGGGAAGAGTGGCATTTATGAGACGTCCTTCCCAACCGTCGCTGGCCGCGATCACGTTGCTGTATGACGTCGGTACTGGGTGTCTTTACGGCGGATGGAAGTTTCGTTTCACGTACCGGTAATAGCAGGTTGCGTTCAGTATCGCCGGGAGGTGATGATAAGAGTAGAGGCGATATACCACCACAATGCACACTTTAAAATACTATAAGCAGTAAAAATTAACGGGGTTTCTCGCAAATACGAGGGCAAGTCAAAAAGTACATTTTTCTTTCTACAATTTTTTTACACAAAACTTTACGGAAGTCAAGCTCGTCGTGAATGATTTGACGGGCAGAACCATGACTGATACTCATAGAAGACGCTACCTCACCGATGGTAACTCGCCTATTCGCTAGAACCATCTCTCGAGCTTGCTGAATCTTGTCGTCCGTGGTGGAGGTTGACGGGCTTCTGCTCCCTCTTTATGAGTTACACTCGTCCGGCCATTTTAAACTTCTTGTTTCACAAAAATACACTTTTACGTCATAAAGCACTGTCCCCGTATTGTGATAAAAGTCTACGATGAATTTCAGTCTCTTTCACACTCTTCGACCAGAGAAATCGAATCACTGCTCGTGCAGAGCAGACATGTTTACATTATAATAATCGGAAGGCAAATGACGCGATCGGGATCAAATTTCGTACACATGACTAAGAACGCATACGTAAAATGCAATATGTTGACTCGCCCTCGTATATAACACGAAACACAGTTTATTTAAGCTTGTTTTTACATAAAATCAATTGTATTGTCAAAAATTATTGACAATTGCTTATATTACAAACATAGATTTAAGTTACGCTTACAATTACATATATAGGTACTTACAATTCAATAACGACAGAAAAAAACATTTTTAAGGGAATTTTTCTTGTTGCTGTAGCTCTCTCTATGGATTCGTATTTTGCGTCAGGTTTTTTAAATTTTTTTTAGTTTCTGCATTTGCTACACTGCAGCATCTAGCACATGCACGTTTTCCTTTACGTCTTCTTCTTCTTCTATTATCGTGATGGTGTGTTGTTGTTGTGTTATGCTGAAGGATATGACTCAAACACTTTCCACACTGTTCGCTTTCGTCCTTAATTATCCACTATTAACCGTTTTTTATCTCAGGCTGTGTTAGCCAGAACAAATATATGTATGGGTACCTAGTGACATACACACCAGCCCTTATACACACAAAAGCCTCGAAGCACATTTACCCCTGAAATTTTTCAGGTTCATCTTAACATTGTACGTCCAACTACATCTCGATCCTTCTGGTCTTGACCTTATTGACTTGTATAAGAAAACTTTGTGTATGCTACGGGACTCAAATGTCCCAACAACTGCAGTCTCTTTGTTTTCACCTCCCCCAGGATATCTTCGTTCTTTAACCTCCTCTATTCTCTGGTTAGGTTATCACGTATCGGGTCGACTTTATTATCGAAGACCTGCAATCTGGTGTCCTGTGCCAAGCTGAGAGATCAAGCTTCACACTTGTCATTATTCAGACGTTTTATTTTATTTCGTCAATGAATTATTAAATATCTTGTATTGATATAAGATGCTATATTGTTCATACAATTTATAAAACGTATTGTTTAATTTAGATTTTTAATTTCGAGTAAAACAAATGTTTAGCAATTATATAAAAACTCAAGGAGACAATTAATACATTAAAAAAATTAACAAATATAAACATAAACATAAATTTAACAATTTTACAAAATTTAAGAATTCCGTACCTACATACTTTTGTGGATACCATGGTTTTGATAAATTTCAAACAACAACCACGCCCACTGACCAATTAAAACACTAAGCGGCATCAATACACTGTTAAATTTTGCATGTTGCGTATAATATTACTCACACTAATACAATTGTTCTTTCTAAATGGTATGTAGTATAACTATATGTGTATAATTTATATAAATTACGTTGAACGTTTTTATATAATGATTAGACGTTTGTATTTGAGAAACCACTTTTGAAGAGTTAATAAAAAAAATTGTATTAATTTTTAGATTTCTAATAAATTATTTAATCATCCCTCATTTTACCCCCTCCCCCGAGAGCAGTGTCCATCTTTTATATTTCAATCATGAACCGTCCGGCCGCATTTTAATTTCAGTCCATTGTGGAGTCGGCTGTAATCTCCGCTATCTATTATCATCAGAAAAGGTTACCTCCACTCTTTGAAGGACCTGGGCGGAGTATGGGCAGCAGGGGTGGCGGGTGGCAGGCTGCGCGGCCCGGGGGTCGGTCATCAGAGTACCGCGTGACCTGTATGCGACTGTTTGCAAGGATGGTTTTCAGATATATTAAAAACACGATATACAAAAGTAAAATAACATTTAAATTATTTTTTTGATTCCGTAATGTAAGAATAACTTAAATACATATATGACTATCTTTATTCATTGAATCAGAACGAATTAAATGTAAAAAAAATATAAAAAAGTCTTTTTTTTGATCAAAAATACTTACATTCGTTTAATTATGGAGCAGTTTCGTCACCTCCAGAAAAAGAAATTATAAAAATATTATAATTTGCCATCGCACAAAATTTCAAAAAGGGATAATTAATTATAAATAAGGAAATAATAATTAAGCTCGCTTGTATACTTATAATATTCCAATATTCTTATATGTCGCGTAGGGAAATTTGATAACATTCCTTTAAAATGTATGATTTCGGTGAATATGTTACTTTTTTGTTCTGAATTACATATTTCAAATAGAAAAGAAATTCACTTCTAACTCGAATTAAAAAAAATGGATCCTGTGATAATAATGCTGCCGTACTGTGGGTTTCAATAATTAAATTTTTTCACAGAAACCGTTCTATGTACGTTTTTCGCGCACGTTGTATATAATAATATCACTGAATAATTTATTTAGCGTAATTTTCGTAAAATTTTATAACTCGATGTCGCTTGACACATAAACTGTATTAGTATTTAAAATTTAAAATTATTAAATTTAAAAAAAACTGGATATTTTTTTGTAAGAATGTGAGTTTTTAGTGTCTTTTTAAATAATGTTTTTGATGACCCTTCTTGCGGCTGAAGTAGAGGCTAATGTAGAAAGTCGTATGGGATGCAGAAATCTTAGAAATACAGAGGTGTCATGTTATGTATTGTCTTGTACATCTACCAACACAATTAAAATTAAAACTTCCATTATGATTTTTGTTTTTATAAATAAACTTTATCTGTTCCCGATAAAATTTCAGGAAAACGAAGCCAACGTGGTTCATGCATATTATTTAATTGTGTAGTTTTAAATTATTTTTTAACCTTACATTGATATTTTTCCATTTAAATTTTTATTTATTTAAGTGTACGTAGGTAAAATGTCATGGGGATAAACACTCCTGTTTACGATTCCTTGGGGATGATTTAATCCATATTGGAGTGTCTTGTATTTGCCCTTAAAACCATGAATACAAAAGTCCCCTGCATGGAGACCATAGCCTGGCGTCGAACTGTTTGTGGCGATAGACATAAGCGGCCGGTGTCATTTGCTGATAAAACAGGGATTACTTTTTTCAATTACGATTGTATCGTTTTTTAGGCATGTGCTCGAGTATGGCGCGGTGGTGAAGGTTAGGGGGTAGGGTGGACGGGGCGAGTGAGGGAGCTGCGAGACCTGCCGCAGGGGTGGATTATTTACTGAATAATAGAGTCTTGATAATTTTTACTTTTTTTCGAGGACCAGTTTTAGAAAGGTTAAAATTTTTTGAATTGTAATATTTTATATTTTTAATATATTTTTAAACTATTTAAGAAATAAATGAAAAAATACATATTTAAAAAAAACTGTTATTGATGGGATGTTTCGTGTATCTAGTTTTTATACAGAGTGTAACAGAATCTAGTTCACAATATTTTATGGGTGGATACCTGACTAAATTACGAATCGAAAATGTTCAAGGAAATGTGACTAATCTCAACCATGTTAAAAAAATATATTATGCGATTATTTCGATTAATTAAAATATTTTATTGATTTCAAATTATACATTGAATAAAAAAGATTAAAGGTCCTTGGATTTCGAGCGGCTAGACTATTTTTGTTAGATGATTTAGGGCTTGTAACAAAGACAGATAAATAATGGATAAATTTCGCAAATAATTATTTCGAAGTATGTACGTAATACGGCCTAACGTGATTTTGTGAAAATTTCGAACGATAATATTTTACGTAATAGTGCAGGGTTTGCACGTATCCCTTGAACATTTTGGACTCGTAATTAAGTTAGGTATGCACCCATAAAATATTGTGGACTAGGTCTGTTACACCTGTATAATAATATCTGTTTTTTCTTTAAATAATGATATTTCTTGTTCTACACGTGTTAAATTTACCACTGTGCCTAACACCTAGTTTGATATATTCGTACATATTATTATGCAATTAAAATTTTTCATCATTTAATATCAATCATAATATAAATTAAATGCCTGGCTCCATTATTACATTACTAAAAAAAATTATCGTCAAAAATTCAAATCTTTAAATTTGTCATATAAAAATGATATTTTATAATTTACCCTTAACCATTCGCTAACAAATTCAGATTAAAATATTTAATGACAGTTCTTTCTGTAATGAACCCCTTCACTGTATTCAAAGCCACCACGCCAGCGGACTGCCTCTGCGCCAATACGGGGTGTGCAGGAACTCCGATTTGGGGTATGTTTTCATCACATAGGGATGTTTAGCAGCAAATTCGGTGGCTTAATGAGATCCGTAAACTATTCATCGCAGAATTGTCCCCGCTATTGACATCTGGCGCGGAGCGGAAAAACGCCAGTTTATCTGCATATCTTCAAGTGGACCAGCGCGATGGACGGATTTGTAAAGGGGTTATTAACTTGTATAGAAAAACTAAAAGTGTACAGACAGACACTCCGGAATGATTCCAGTATTATTTCACAGGCTTACATTTTAGTTCATCCCTTACAATGCATGTGTAAGGTTAGTGATTAAATTAACAGACTTTTTCTAACATACTTTACGGGAAATGTTACGGGAAACTACTTTTAAAATGAGAATAGGGCTGACTTGAGGTAGGTGCAAAGAGGGAAGCCGCACCTACCACCGCGCTCATAATAGATAATTAAAGATAAACATGGAGTTTTGCTAATTTATTCAGTCGCAGTTTAATTCAAATAGGTGACTTCTAAAAATACGGATTCCATCAGTCAACAGATACTACTTTTGCCACCAAACGTATCTAAAATTCACCCATATATCATAAAAAATCAAAACACGTGTATACAAGATTCTTAATAGATTTGTGTTGAGATACAAAGCATAAACCTAGACTGTGTTCTAGAGTTCTGACTATAAGTCGACTCGAAGTAATGAAGCTTGAGCCCAAAATTCTGAGAAGCATCTTTGGTCCTATTAGCAATGATAATATTTGGAGTCGTCGCTAACTTTTATGAGTTCAAAACTAAAGTTTAAGAGTTTTACCATGATCACGAGATCCAGCAACTTCGTTGGGTTGAGCATCTGGCTCGGACGGAAGAGTTCCCGGAAGAGTCACACGACATTGGTACACATGTGACCCAAAAACTTTCCACCCTTAAGAAGCGTACATCGGTGGTGTTATGGCATAGGGATCATTTGAAATTTTAGTACTTTTTACTAGTGCTATATTATTACATTACTTTTAAAATATCTCTTTTTGACGTGTATAAAAATCAGGTTTATTGTTACTACAAGAGGATAATCTTTTAAACGATTTTTTTCGATAAATTGCTATAATACCGTCGACTCATTTCAAAGAGCTAATGGACGATGGGGATTGAAGGTCCTGGAGCAGAGGCCTTGTACTGGTAAGTGTTGGCCGTCTTCAAGTTCGATGGAGCGACGAATAACAGACAAGATGGGGTGAAGACAGAGAATTGGCGATTATTGAGGGACGCTACTATCCAACAGAATAGAGATACAAGGCGATGATAATGATTACGATTGTAGGTGAAATGGTAAAATGTCTGCGAATAAAAAAGGTTTTTTTTTTTACACAATATTTATTTTTAAATAGGGTTTACAATAGTTAAATACGTATTAATAAATAACATTGTCAATTCGAAAATCTTGCTCATTATTGACTACTTCACTCGGCCAGCGTTGAAAATGTTACTATTATTTGATTTAAATTTTTAACACTACAACAGGCCATGAGGCCCAATTACACTAGTAAATGTTATCACAGGCTTGAGATAATGACATGTATTGTGTCCTCACCGGGAATCGAACCAGGAACCCTCAGTATGAAAAGCCAGTATCAAGCCAATTTGACCACGAAGGCCGTTTTGTGTATAAAAGTAATTGAAATGATATTAGCAATATTTGAATATGTCCAAGAACACAAAATTACTGGATTTTTACCTACAAAGGCACTGTTATTAAACAAATATCAAATATCTCCTAGAGACAAAGCTATTTTTTTATTACTCAACTTTAAAAAAAATTGATAAATGTGGAGATGGAAAGGTGAGAATTGGTGAACGTTATTTTTATATAAAGTGATCACTTAAGCCAGTCGAAAACAGATCGTAAAACCTGTAATTACCCTATATTTCAATATAAAAAAAAATAGCTTTGTCTCTATGAGACATCTGAAATGATATTAACTTCAGTTTCTTACTTTAACCTCACGAGTGTCAGTACCTACGGGTAATATTGGCGTGATTGTGACTAGTTAAATATCACTTCTTTCCGGACCGCAGCATGATGTCAATATAGTACCTGCAACAAATAATAATAAGATGATGAGTTTATTGTCGAGAACTCAACACATTCCTTATACAAATGCTGCTTTTAATGAGTTGTTAAGTAATTTAATGTGTAGCTTATGAACATGTCGGAGTTCTTCTAGATGTGGTTCTACAGAATAACACTTCTTAATACATTATAGACAGATTTCATTAGCAACAACACGGTGCTAGAAAACGTTCACAAAAAATGAGAAACAATGTATACCTATCGTTAATCATTTTAAAAATGAAAAATTTGAAAGATGATTTGTGGACCCAAATGTTGCCTCTAAAAACAATTATTTAAGGGAAAAAAAAGGTAAATGATAACTTGGAATAAATAAACAGTCCATCCATCCACCAGTTGCAAAAACATCCAGAAGTAGACGAAATTTCAGAGTCGACAAATCGTGAATACTGTATGTAGTCCAGCAACTAGATAGATATATATATATATATATATATGCTTATATACAGGCACGGTACGGCGGAAAAGCCACTGTGTTTTTTGACACAATAGGTCGTTGCTGTCTGACTCCAAAAATACACAATGCGTTAGTGAAGGACCAATCGTGTATGGGTATGTCAAAAGCGCTGCAGTGTTTAAAATGTAGGTTCAAAATTTTGGAAAGGGATATGGCATTGTTTGTTTTGACCACTGCCCTTTTGTACATTGTTTGCATCAAGATATTAAGCACTTTATATGCAGGGTGGGCATCAGCCCTGGACACATGGATTAATGGGTATTTGTTAATGATATTTTCAATGGGATTTCCATCACACAGTAGTGGTGGCTTATCACCGTCGATCCTAGCACAATCAGCTGTGATGCGTTGCTTCAGATGATGATTTTCACTGAATACACCTTCTCCTTTAGCATACTCTAGAGCAGTGGTCGCAAACTGCGGCTGTTTGGCTACTTGAGTGCGGCTCTTCGACGAATGACGTGTTAAACCTTCCCAAACCATGCAGTAACACAGGTCTACTGCCCCAATATATCGGTGAATACACACAACATAATAACCATATTTTAGTTAATCCCAAGGAAAATATTTACGCTTAGAAATAAATAGTGAAAAACCAATTATGAAATGCTAATCTTACAAAAGTAATTATTTTTCATTACTTGTGGTAAGACAGAAAGAGAATACACATTGATTTCACAGTGAATAGAATAACAAGCATGTGAATTTAATTATGCATCTTTTCGCTTATTAAATGAAGGGAGATAAGAAGGAAGGTTGTATAGGACTTGATGAATGTTCCGAATTATATATATATATTAATCCTTTTTTCACATTTAATGTTCAATATTTAGAGTAAATTTATGGCATTAACTATTTTAAAATCACTAAAGCTAATAGAAGCATTTTTTCACATTTTAAATGCTAAAACAACTCTAAATATCTTACGGTAACACGAGTTGACAGCGTGATTTTTTACAGGTATTTTATATCACGGTATGGTAAAGGTTAAAATACATTTAATTTTTTATTTATTTAATAGTATTTTAATACAATTTTCAGTCAGTCAGTGTGTTGCAATAAAATCCCGATTAGTTTTTTGTTTCACAACGTAAGTGGCCTGCTTTAAAGGCCTGGAGAATGAAGACATGATGATTTTTGACACCAGGAATAGTATTATTGACTCATAATCAGTTCTTTCACTATTCGACTTTACATATTACACAGTATGGCATTAATTGAATGTCTATATATTAGTTGGTTTTAGTTTATTAAATTGTGGCCCGGTAAAAGATGATATTGTGATTTCTTTGAAAAAGTAATTGTTGGATATTTCAAATCCATTTCCTTGGGAGCTTCAGACACACTGCCTACAACATCCGGCACGTGTGTGAAGGCGATGTGGAATGGTCGCCGGAAATAGGTTGCTTTATCTGTTTGCTACGTTTGATTTTCGAATACATATACATAGGTATAATATTTATAATTCATAAAAGTTATATACGTAGGTACAGTAGGTCACAGTACATTTACTGATTAATAATAAATACATACAATCACACATATGGAAATAAAAACACTTGTTTTTTAGTTCTACTCGTTTAATTTCCGCGGGACACGCTTCGCCTTATGATGGCATTATAAATCTAACCATTTTAAATTCAACAACATAAATTTATATGAAATCACTTCTTTAATATTATCAAAATTACTTTGTGGCCACAAATTATATAAATAACAAAACAAAACAACTGTAACAACTAAATATTGCTTACGCAAACTAGCAGAACTCAATAATAATATTTATAACAATTAGATTTTTTAAATTTAATTTAAAATAAGACAAAACACTTTGTTTAAACCACTCAACAAGTTTCGATACCTATGGTATTTTTTCAGGAAATAATGTATACTAAAATTAAAAATGCAAGCATTGATAAAAACAAGACTATAAAAGTATAAGTGGCGGGTAACTAAGTAGGAACTATTATGAAAACAAATAAAAAAAGGATTCTTTTGACATTAACGAGGGCTTAGAAATTAGATATACAAATAACCTCTAGGGTTTACAGTTAGATAAATTCGAAATTTTAGAAATAAGAAAAAGTGTTAATAGCAAGCTAAATATTAGAAATAGTCAAATCCTTTTTGCAAATAGTCACCTTTTAAATTTATTTTCACAGCTGTTCCTACTTAGTTACCCACCACTAACAATTTTATACTTTTGTTTTTATCTATGCTTGTATTTAAAATTTTAATATACATTGTTTCCTGAAGAATTTACCATAGGTATCGAAACATGTTGATTTATCAATAAATAGTGGTTTAAACAAAGTGTTTTGTCTTATTATTTATATGAAATTTATTGAATAAGAGCAGGTATATAATTTAAAATACTTAAAAAGGTAATATGTAATGGGAATTATGGGTATTTATATTTTTGCATATATATATATTCAAAGAAACAATTCTGTTCAAACACTAATGAGATTTTAATAAAAAATAATATATGAAAGAGAATACTTATATAATTTTATATAAATAAGGTAGATGCAATATTATTCATCTTAGTTCTTAGGGTTTTTTTACGGAAATTTAGGGACATAAACGAGTAGAACTAAAAAATAGATGTTGTTATAAATAAAAATCAAATTTTTAACATAGAAAGTGCTGATACAATGTTATTTCACGTCCTAATAGGTAAGTTCTTTGCGAATTCATTACCTATCTAAAAATTTGAATTAAAAAATAATATATTCCTACATTCCTACAGTGCGCTAATTGAACTTGATTTTTATTTAATACGGATTATTTATGTCATTCTAAAAAATATTAATTCAATTATTAAAATATGGCACGGTTTGGTATATTTTTTTAATAATTCACTTAACATTTAAAATTTAATTTTATTGGATGTGGAGCAATTTCTGACGTACGAGAAAACGGACCAGATGGTTAATGTATGAAATTTAAGGCGTGTTATTTTTTCATAAAAAAACTTGAAACATGCGGAACAGTTGCTGTTCATACATTTCTTTATGTAAGAACATTTTGAAATGAGGGATAAATAATTGAATAATTTAAAGTAAATACCGATAATATTTTCACTGCAATAATCTGTGGTTCGAGGTAAAGAAAGAACATACGATAAAATCAATATTTTTTGAAGTATTAAGTTTTTCTGTTTTCATGTTCCGTTGTAATTTAGAAAAATATATTTTACAAAATTAAATAGAAAACGCGTTACCTGATACATGTAAAGCGTTTCATACCATTCGCGCATGAGACATGTTTTTCTAGCTCGAAACAAATACTAATTAATTCAGCAAAATAATTAAAATTAAAATCTCCCTGGCGGGAAACCGAACCCCGGTCGACCGCGTGACAAGCGGTGATACTCACTACACTGATGAAAAATCAAGCAAGTCGAGAAAGTACATAGCTGTTTACAAATATCTTAATCTTTTTATATTTATTATATTACCCCTGTTGAACACAGTAACAAGTTGTTATTGCCAGCTTGTTATTAAATAGTAATATTAAAATATAAAGTTTACAAAGGGTGGAAAATTTAAATTTAGCGCCATTTTTCCTGTTGTGCTTTGACAGTCAAAAAATTGTGACAGTTCGATGGTAAACAGTCCGCCATTATTAAAAATGGATTGCTATTCGACACAACAACGCATTCTTATTGTCAAACATTATTTCAAAAATTGTAAAAGTTTGACTGCCACAATTCGCAAATGGCGTCCAATTTTTGGAAATAAAAATGTTCCAAGTGCATCAACTGTGAAGAGAATAATCAAAAATTTGAAGAGACCGAGGCGACTACTGATGGCAGACCATCGACACGTGTTCGTCCAGGTCGTTTAGCAGAAACCATCGCGGCTGTTCGCCAGAATGTGGCCGATAGTCTGGGAACATCCAATCGGCATCATGCTCAAGAATTGAACATTTCAAGAAGCACTATGCAGCGTATTCTCACAACAGATTTACGTCTTCATGCCCACAAAAAACAACTGACTCGACAACTCAAGCCTCCGTATAATCTTCCGTTTGGGTGACCAGAACTGGGAGTCTAGATCGTGCGATTTAACGCCTTCGGACTTTGGACGCTGTATCACTGAAATTCAGCGACAGTAATACCAAACCGTGATTGAAAGTTTTGTCAAAAGAACGCAAATATGGCAGCAAAGCCGAAGAGGGTATTTATTTGATGTGTTGTTCCATACGTAATTCCCACATGTCTACTTTATGATTAAATCAAAATTTTAATATTTTCTCAAATAACTGTGTTTTATTTAAAATTTAAGTTTTTCACTCTTGTTGGATATCCTTTATAAGTAGATATTGAAGTATGTATATCAAAAATATAAATTAATGGATTAAACTCTAATAAAAAAAAAACATCTTTAAATACTAATTTAACAATTTGACAACACAGTCTATTAGGGGAGTCGCTAAGACGGTAAAGCACTGAATTAGTATATTAGAGCTATTCGGTGCTTCTAAAATCTTTTGATTTTCATTGAAGGCGTCTGGTATCGATCTCAATACCGAAAAGATGAAAAAAAAACACACAGTAAAAGTGAAAATATTACGAAATTTTCTAATGCAGATTTAGTGACAAATTTTATCGAAGGGTTTCCTAATTAAGTAAGCCAGATTGTTCCTAAGACAGAACAATATTTAACGGATTTTAAAAATTTATAAAAATATGTGTTTGAAACAAATTAAACAAGTAATTTACTAGTTCATAATTTAATTTTAATGTATCTGGTACTTGTTTCTTATTAGCTGATTTTATCTTATACACGATATTCCAGTGTCTCTGTGTACCATGATTAGTAAATAATGAAAATAAACTAATTGTACATATTATATATTTTATAAAAACTGTGGTTAAAAAATATTTACTGTTAAAATGATATTAAAAAATATTAATTGTCCCTATTGTTAGGCAATTTAAACCAGTAATCCTCCAAAATGGAGGGATGAAGGCTTTAATTGCTGGCAATTTGTTCCTCTCCAACCTGCGCGCAGACTGAGAACCTCCAGGACTAATGGAACCGCTTCATCGCCAGATGTTCTGATGTTTAGGCACTCAACAATCTCAATGGTTGCTTACGTATGACGAAATTTGGATGCCAGAGATTTGTAACTGTCCATATATTTTAATGTTTGATGAGTATATTCAAGATTATTTAGAATAAAAATACTAAAGAAAACACATTATTATTGTGAAATTGCAGTTTTTCAGAACATAGTTCTGAGATATTTTAATACAAATAAAATGTATTAATTGGAAAGATATCTACAGAAAAATTCAATTTATCGAAAAAATATTTTTATTACTATCGGGATTTGAATCTTTCCTACCCGGGGAAATGCGTTAAGCGATCACACCACACTAACACAGTAAGTTGACGATAAATTTTCCAATATATATGATGCATTTTTTTAAATCGATACATCTATTATTCCAAATATTTTTTTTTTTTTCGATAAATTGAATTTTCCTCTACATCTTTCTAATTGATACATTTAATAAGCATTAGAATAAAAATATGTTACATGTCTCAAATACGTTCTATATAATATATTTTTTTCTGGATTGCTCTGCCGCATACTGGTCATTATATAATATTTTATTTTAGCCTCTAAAAATGTCTGAATTTTATTTACGTTGTGTTCTTTTGTTTTATATAAAAATAACAACGATATACTTGCATTGTATCAATTAATTTAATTCATTGCAAGTTATTCTAATAAATGTTGTATACTATTTAAGACGCTTTTTATCCGGGAGGACTCCGAAAAAACATTTTCAATGTTTAAAAAACGATGTAGGAGAAAAATGTATAATTAATAATATTACGAAAATAATACACAACCTAGTGTGGTATGCTAGTTAGTCAATAAATAAGGAGAATAAAAAGAATAAGAAAAATTAAAAGTGAAGAAATTAAAGTACAAGGTTTTGATTACCTAACAGCATTATAATTTTAATTTTATGGGAAATAAAACACATACAAGATATAAGGACGTAGAATTTTTTTTTTTGACAAATTATTTATATCCTGGCCTTTTTCACATGGATAACAAAACGACACGAATAAATAAGTTAAGTGTATGATAAATAAAAGAGAAAAAAAAGTTAAAGGTTGTAAACACACTAACGAGGAAAAATCATTTACACACTGCAATGTAGAATATTGATAATTTGGTTTTTAAATATTGGTAATCAAATAAAATATAATATATATCAATATCGGCTAACAAATCATTGTAAGCACCATTCTTACTATATGAGAGCGTACTCCAGAAATGGTTCGAAGGAACTTGCTGATGTAATACGACCATCGTTTCTTATATGTACACTTATTTAAAGCATCAAAAGCCATGTATATTTGAAAAAGATGCACATGATAGAAGTAGTAATATCTATTATAAATTAATTTTCGTATATAAATCCCACTATGTGTATATATAAAAATAATATTTCTTTACATTAAGCTAATTTAAAATTTTAAAATATTTCATAAAAAATAACGTAGTTACACGTTTGAAAAGAAAAATGCATTCGAGCATTTATATCACCAGATTAAAAGACGATGCAGCTTCAACATTTTTCTAGTTTAGCCCCGACAAAACATTCCTTAATGCGTTTTCTTAAGGAAGCAATTAAGGTTTTCCGCCATGCGCGACACAATGGCGCTATTAGTCGAGTTTTCCTCCACTATTGTATGCGTTTTCTTGCAAACGTCACTCGCAGATTGCCACGAGGGACCATAGCTGGTGACTCTTCATCAGAATGAAGTATTTAAGTCTTCATGTAGCAGAGAGAGCGCGACTGTTTGAGCACGACTTAAAGAAACTAGATATTATAAAGAGTATACGTTTGGACTGTAGGTATAGATTTTTTCAAATAACTTAATATTGTAGACCTGGCAAGATTAGGTTAATCGGTTTCTTTAAAAATTGACGAGCCTCTCTGTCTACCACCGCCAAGGGCGTCTCACGGGCGTAGGTAAGTAGGGCGGTGGTAATTATCGTCCTGTATGTAAAAAGGCAGTGAACAACTCTAAAGGTCTATTTCTCAGAATTGTTCGAAAATGATCCGATGTAAAAACATGTTGGGAAAACATCAAAGGGCAACACGACCTATAAAACTATGGTGTGAAAATTCACTTAGCCAGGAAGGTAATGAACCCAATTTAAACAATACACATTGATAATGGTAAGAAATATACATGACACAAGTGATGATGGCACCAGAAATAGAACACGTCCGCGGAAGACTTGGCACGATCAGGAAAACCATATACTGGAGGATGGTCCTGTTAGAAGCCGCAATTATCGGCGAGTTTGTATGAGAAGATGTATGAATGTGGATGAGGCGAGAATTGTGTGGCAGGATAGAAGAGTGTGGCGCTCTATCCTCTATACCTACCCCCGCGGGAAAACGGCGTGATGGTAAATTAGTTAGATTAAAAATAGTAGGGGCGGCATCCTAAAATTTGTTTAAAGGTGGCACTTTACGTAGGGACGTCACCGACCACTGTAAATACATTTCTTGACGGTTAATTAGATGGAGTGAGCAGTGCACTCAGGTGCAGTACAGGTGGGGCAGCCGCCTGCCGAAAAATATATTAAAATTGAAAAACAAAATCCCATAATAGTGTATTATAAAAATAATTTAAGTATAAACAATCCAATAAATAACAATATAGTAATTTCCTAATAAAGCAATAATTTGTAATCAACACTATTGTCCAGAACGTCTTTTGGTAAAAAGCCGCCATTGGGCAAGTTTCAAAATGCCGGCCTAACAAAATACCGCCCCTAACATGTGTGGCACGCGGGCGGATGAATTGGGGGCGGCCAATTTATGGGGATGGTTATACAAAAATTGAAAACATCTTTACTTAAGTTACTAGGGCGGAAGAAAACAATCTTGCCTGTGGCGGAAAAAGTCTGGCGCCGGCGCTGGACGGACCACACTTCAAGACGATGGACAAATCCTTGATGTTCATGAGACAAAAAGCGACCTAGAGGATGTCCAAAGTCTCGATGGAGAAGTGGATGAAACAGATTGGCGAAAGAAACTGGCCCGTTCATGGGCAGGTCTTCATCCAGTAGAGTATTGACAATGACTGATTATGGATATTCAAAATTTATTTCTTTTAAATCCAGTTCGGAATGTATGAGGTGCCTTAATACTGAAAAAAATAAAAACGTTAGTAAAATATTTATTTATTTTTGTTTGGAACTATACTTAAATACAACGATATTAAGAGGTTTTAGGAAAATGTAACGCAGGAGCACACGGCGAGAAAAATATCAGATTTACATTATTAGTCTAGGAAACATTATTTTCACGTTATCTACATATGTTTGAAACTCAGGAAAATGCCGTTGAATTACACCACTCTGATTAAATGGTTGGGAGCTTGACTAACAGATGTCTCTAGACGTATGAAATTCGAATAAAAACGTATTCAAAATAGTTATTACTAAAAATTAATACTATAGGTAATATATTTCACTTAAATAGCATTATTTAAAAGATTTTTAAAATTATGATTTTTATATGGTGCGAGTTCAAGTCGACTTTTAGTAGATTTTTTTAAAGATTTTGTTAGGTACCTGTGCACAAATGGTGTATTTAGTGATAATTGATTTGTATTAAAAATATATAACTTTGTATAATATCTGCCTGTAAACGCTCAAATGGATACTACTTAAATGTACTATTTACTATTACGTTCAAAGCTGGACTGAAAAATAAAGCTTATATCCGTAAGCATAACATTATAATTATTTTAAAATAAAGATTTATTATAAAAATTAATAGTTTTCCCGAAAAATTAACTTATTAGGCGATACATATAGAAAAATGTATTATATTAAATTAAACGTTTTTTTACTTAAAAATTGTATGTATCCAAATTAAATAAATATATTATTGGTGTTTTAGGTAATTAATTACTAAAAATAATGTAATAGAAATAGCACCTTAAAGGGATGTCAGATAAATAAATAAAATGTTAAAAAGACTCAATGTAAAATGTTATATTTACCTAAATAGAAAATGGAACATGTAAGAGGGAAAAACATAGCAATGTAATATAAGTATTTATGTTGAACACAGATTCTAAATTATAAAAAATAAGCAAATTTATGGGCAACAAATACAGTCTTAGATAACAGAAGATTTTCAAATTGTTCCGTGATATTTGCAAATTTTGGTTGGTCTTTTGATTTCTATAATTAATTGCTGCGTATCGAAAAGTCCTAAATGAATACATCTTTTGGACATCAGAGGAAAGACTATAGAAGCGGATCCTGTCAGCAGAACCAGTGGAAAGACGATCCGTGAAACGTCTACGATCTAGGAGAATCTTGAAGAGTCAGTCTACTGGATTAGTTTTGTGATGACGATTGCAGCTGCCGTGGCCGCAAGCAACCGATATAAGCTGGACAGGGACTCACGGAGATGTCTTGTCCAAATAATGGACCCTCGAATGGATTAGTACAAGTGGAAAAAAAACAAGGAATATATATTTTATATGTTTCTACATTTAATGATATCTTTGTCTCTGACTAATTTGCTATTTTATTTATGTTTAACTATCCTGGAAAACTACGTGGTATCATCATAAAAATAATTCTCGCCGATTGTGTGCGCGTGGGTCAATATAACGTAATTAGAATAAGACAATTCCATAATAATCCAGCACATTTGAAAAAATGTCCCCCTCTGGACGTTTTATTTTTTTAAATGTTCAATAATAATTTAATTCGATACTCTTGTAGGTAGGTAAACTTCTCAACTATTCCATATAAATTTGAAAATATGATTTTTTATTTGTTATTATTAATCTAGTTAACATTGTAATAATATTCTCTGTTTATTCATCATCACACCGTCTGATATATTTTGATATCTTTCTTCTTGCACCGCGGATCGCATTACTTTTTTGGCATACGTAAGAGAGGCGCGTGACTATCTCACTTCTGGCAAGGATCAGAAGATTCATCAGTACCGAGTCTTGTAAAAATAGTCTACAACTCTGTTATTATTCCTCACCTCAACTACTGCAGCAACATAAAGAAGAAATGCAATAATTGTCAGTGTTGCAAAATAAAGCTTAGAATAATGCTCAGAAAAAATAGATGTACTCGGATCAGTGCAACGCTGAAAGAACTCAATATGATGACCTTTAATCAGAAACAATATTTATAAAATCCTCAATAAGAAAATATCGTCTGAATTTATACGAAAAATTGATGCAAATCAACATGAGCACGAGCATCGTACAAGTTGAAGGAATAGACTGAGACTGATCTCAGAAGTCGACGATGTATAGTGCGATGAAGATTTTAAATCAAATGCCAGAAAACATAAGAACGAAGAAGAAATTGAATAGATTTAAAGCGAAACTGACCAGATATGTAAAAGATAAGTATTAGTAAAAGAAAAAACTTTAATATTGTTTAGATCAGAGCAAATATATGAGTGCATATGTATGCACCATGTTAAGAATTAATAAAAGAAATAAAAAATATCTATGTCATCATTGTCATGTACGGTCTGCCGGGGCGCACCTCGCGGGTCAGCGACCCCCCCGCCGCGCGCCGCCCGGCAGGCCCAGTGTTCTATTGGCGGGTGGACAATGATTTTTTCATGAATGAAATGTCCCGAACAATGCGGTCGATTCGGACAAACAATGCGGCGCGAACCGCCTCTAACGCTATCGCAGTGCATTCCTCGGGCAAGGCCACCGCACCTCCGCAAGCTGCCGGCTGTTTTCTTCACACACACTTCACACGTAAAGCTCGACACAGACCTAATTTAGATTGTCATGTGAAACAGAAGACAATACGGATCCTGGTCTGGTGAGGTGGGCAGAGAACAAATGAAATAATGAATATATTAAAATTAATAAATAAATAAAATATCTGAATCTCTTAAAAATCTGGATCTCTTTCATAACCGGGGAAGGTGCATTATCCAACTATGCTACAGCGACAATATTTTTAGCGACAATTTTCGAACCTACATGTTACCTTTTTGATATTAATACATTTAATCGTTCCATTATTTGAAAGAGCCATCTACCTTATTTTTACAGAATCTCAAATACCTTAGAGTAAACTGATAGCAGACGCGGATCAGATTGTAGGAAATTGTATTTCAGTAAAAATATCATCACTAAGAATGAGGGCAATATCACTCATACAGACGTATCACCGAGACAAGACATCACCGACAAGATAGGATTATACAGAGTGAATATTATGTTCCAGGCCGATCTTGTTTCTGAATAACTAAAAAATGAAATGTAGTTTTTAAATTTGGTTTTTATTTATAAATTATAAATTTTATTACAATTATAAATACAATATGATATTGGTCAAATAGCTGCCTCTGGCAGCGGCATGCGTGCTCTTTTAACTTGCATACTTTAATAAATTTCATAACTATGTCAGATTTCATTTCGAATATTGTCCTATAGCATCGGAATTGTTATTGGTTTATTGGTGTAGACCTTTCCTTTTAAGTACTCTCACAGAAAATAGTCGGGAGCCGTCAAATCAGGTGATCATGGAGGCATTTTGACATTGTGCCGCCGGGAAAAATTTCTCGTGAAATTTCAAGCGTAGCTCGGGTTGTATATGAGGTGGCAACGTCCTGTTGAAACCATATGGGTTACATACCCAATCGGCCCAATTCAGCTACTAAGAAGTTTTCCAACATGTGACGATAGCGATTACCATGAATGGTTACAGCATTGTCATTTAGATAAAATGTTTTAATAATTTTAAGACGTTGTTGAGGCTATAGATACTCCATAATAAATTGTAATCAACTATTATCTACGACAATTAAATGTAAATTAACAAATATTTATCAAACCAAAATGGTAGCCAAACAAAATCGGCCTGGGACATAATATTCACTCCGTATGTCACTACACATACTCAAACACGCTAAAGACCTACCAACACTTTCACGAAACAAACATATTAATTTTACCTCTTAATATTATCAGTAATTAGATTTAATCTCTGCATGCACTTCCGATCACGATTTACATTTTAATTGGTTTGATATATCTATAAAAAAAGTGCCAGCTAATGTTGGCAATTATATCGTTATATATTTGCCTAACTACCTACCTGGTTCATAATATTTTTTCCGTAGTTTATCATAGGTCACTCTAATTTGCTGCTGACGAGAATATGTACTTATGGGTAGGTACTTATTTGCATATACATTAGACTGGGACTAAAATCACAGTTTTCGATAATTTTCCGCCGTTTTACGGAGCACAACTTTGTATTAGATTACGCTAACGTTATTAATGTAATTTCAAGCCTAATGAGATGTCTAGTGCAAATATAATTATGCATTTTCAAGTTATTATATAAAAACGTAAACAAGACCTCTGCAGAAGGGAGTGGCAGTCTCTGGTACATTGCGATTTAAAAAAAATATAACAGATATGCAGGGGCTTTAATTTAACCTTGTGGCGTCTTTAGGTCGTCGACACGATATTTATTTATAGGCCCGCATGTTATTAGTAAATTTTTCTACAATTTTCTATTAACTAATAAGTTGCGCACATTTACATCCAGCTAAACAATAAACAATTAAGAATAAAGCTTTGAGAAAACATAGATATACTCGGATCAGTGCAATGCTGAAAATGTTGACAGAAAATATATTTAAATGTTATGTCTATTTTTAAAATCCTCACTAAAAGAATACCGGCAGAGTTTATAAGAAAAATTGCAGAAAATCAACATGAGCACGAACATTATACAAGAGGAAAAGATAGACTGAGACTGCCATTCAGGAAGAAGGCTTAATCTCAGACATCAATGATGTACAGTGTGATGAAGATTTTCAATACAATACCAGATGATACAGTCACATTTACAATACGGTATTATCGAATGGGGAGGAGCATGTAAAACTTCAATATCACAATTAGAAATCACTCAAAAAAATGATGATAAAAATTACTCTAAAATAAAAAATGACTATACAATGTATCCAACTCTTGAAAGAACCTAAAATAATAGACATATACAAAAAAAAATCAATAATCCAAATTTTTAAATGAAAAATAAATTTAATATTAGAAGCGAATTCTGATCTACAAGATTTAGAGGTCAAATTGATATTCCAAAACTAAAATATACCGCAACCCAAAATCATTATATTTATCAAGGCATTCAATTTTTTAACAATCTCCCCATCATAAATAGAAAAATTAGACTACTATAAATTTGTATCTGAAGTCAAAAAATATATACATATTAACTGAAACATAAATTATATTATATATACTCCTCTATACACGAGTCTTACTCTCATAGAGAAGAAATAAATAATATATATATAAAATAAAAATATATAGATTTAAAATAAAACTAAGCAAATATGTGCAAGGTACTCGTGTAAGTTAGAGTAAAAAAGAAAATAAAATAAATGATCGATATATTACTAAAAAAAATTAAAATTACTAATAGTTAAACTGCTGATGAAACAACTGGCCCCGGGGCTGTTAATAAACAACCTCCCCTAGGCTTCAAAAAGGGTCCATCGATAATACATCACAAACATAATCGGTCATTTTTTACCCATAACAGTATTGTCACTGTGAGACGCTTGTGTGTGATACAGAATTATGTGCAAGAGATGTCCATTGTCCGTCAAATCGCTCATTTCATGGCGCCCATCAGCTGTTGGTGACGCGGGGGCCATTGTTTCCCGCCAAAGCGATAAAACAATGGCCGCCCGGCGATCGATTCGCGCGCCAATTCCACCAGCGGTGGGCATCCCCCGCCTATCTGCAAGTTGCCGTTTCACAGACAGGTTTCTGGCTGATAGGCAAATTTGTGGTGATTGAATGCTAGGGCAGGTGTTTAGGTCTATCCGCGGTAACTATGAATAATCAATTTATACATCTTCAATGAATAAATTTAGCGAAAATGGAGAAGGCGATTCCCCGGATAGGAAGATGTCCAGGTTCGAATCCCGTTAGCAACTAAACATGTATTTTCTATCAGTGGAATAAGGAATAGGAATGGGGAAAATGTATCTATGTATTACGCAGGGTCCTAAAGAGTAACAACGCAAAATTTTGAATGGATGGCATTCAATATAAAACGCATTTATATCGTGGGGAGAGGGTGGGGTGACCAGGCGAAGCGATAACGCAGAGTCCTACAGAGTAACTGTGCAAAATTTGGTTTAGATAGGTCAAATGCTATAGGATTGTATAAAAAACAGACTGCTAAATCATCGCACAGGACAATCCAAATGAAAATTGACAGAACCAGCTTTGAAAATAATAAAACGGATATAATGTTTTTGTTGTATCACCAACACTAGTAATTACTATCTTGAGTACTAATTACAATAGTCATTTGTTCACTGTATAATATACATATGACTTCCTGGTATTAATGTCGTGATTTTGAATAAAACTTCAACAAGTTCTGTTTATTGAAATATTTTGTCAAACAATGTAATTTACATCGTTTTCCATAACCTTTCTTCACCTTTCAACCAAATCACAAATCTCTTTTAGTAAAATGTCGCTTATTTAAAAAAAAAATCATTAAAACCTTTTATATTTTACTTCCTATATAGAATTGAATTTATCCATTAAAAAATATTGCATCTACCGAAACAAGTGATAGTCCGAAGGCATCAGCGCTGAAGAATTAGGAAGGCGCAACATAACATTCCAAGCAAAACTGTCGCGACACGTTAACATATTTGTATCACCATTTTTACAAATGTATTTTTTCATTATTATATAATATTATTCATCGACAGCCCTACCTTATTAACACAGGTGGTTACCTAGTGAGCTGGGCTCGAAACATTTTCACGATTGATACCCTCGTATGGTGATTAGCCGATAAGCACATTTAACCCTTTGAATGCGACATGAATCGACACATCTGTATGGAATGCAGCGTTAATACAGCTATCTGCCATTTGCAGTCGCCACAATGGCCGCAAAGTCATAACATGCCCAAAATTCACCTAATATTTCGCAACCAGTGTAATCTATGCGGCACATCGCTAAACTTAATATACCACATGCCGTATGATGATTAGGGTTACCATAAAAATGAATTGTTTATTTCGAACCTATCGGTATAATCTTTTTTACGTACTAATCATACAATCATTCACTGCTCGTCAAAAGCGTAATGATTTAAAAGAAGAAAACTCGTGAATTGTTTCCACGAGAAAAAAAGCAATTTAGAAGAGGTAAAAAGCTTTCATAGGTAAGTAAATTTTTTGTTCTGAAATTTGAACATTGTTAATGGAATACAAATATATTTCTTATGTAGGTAGGTAATTTTATTTAATGATTAAGTACCTACCTACATGATTTTGAGTATCATTTTTTAAAAATGTCATCGCAGCGCATCGCTGGAAGGATTAAGCATTTTATACATGAATTCATATAACAAGAATAAAAAATTTGATATTTTAAATACTAATTAAATGTATTAATTAGAAAGATATACACATAAAATCAATTTTATCGAAAAATATTGTTGTTGCGCTACCGCGATTCGAACCTGGATCTCTTTTCCTATCCGGGGAAGGTGCATTACCAACTATGCTAGAGCGACAGTACTTTTGACGACAAATTTTCGAATTAATCGTTCCTTTATTTGAAAGCCATCTGCATTATTTTTATGGAATCTCAAATACCTTTGAGTAAACCGATAGCAGACACCAAAATTAACAATTAATTTTTATAAAATTCTGGACACATTGATACAACTTATATATTATTAACACATTCTTATTGTGAAATTGTAATTATTCAAAACATAGGTTCTAGGTTCGAATCCCGGTAGCACAACAATAATGTTTTTCGATAAAATTGATTTTATATGTATATCTTTATAATTAATATATTTAATTAGTATACAAATTCTAACGTTCCAGATTCCACACTCACTCGTATGGCCGAGAGAAGAGTGTATTAATAAGAGTATATATTGTTCTTAATATAAAAATATAGAAATATTTGCATTTTATTGTTAGACAATGTTAGATTAATTGTTTACGTGAAATAATACTATTAATCATAACGATGATAAAATAATAAATTGCAATGTGTGTTTGTAAATCATTTTGTTTGATTAATTTTATAAAAAAAACTTATTTCATGTTAAAAAAACAACTCATTTCATGTCTTAGTCACATGTGTCATACAACCCCTGCATGTTTTTTTTACGTCATATTTCTGATACTATTAACCCGTAACTATTAACTTTCTATAATAATGTTTATGGTAAAAAGTTTGCAAGAGTGTTTGGATTTATGGATGATGTTTGTGTGGGCGTGTTGTATATACATCAGAAGGATCTGCTTACGTGCGAGTGGTAGGTGCCCCAATAATCACCCATCACTTATGTGTCCGTTTGATGATCACGGAATGTATTGTATATGCTGTGTGGCCAGAGCAGGTTAGAAAACGACAGCTACTTACTTACAGTTGGTACAAATTTATCTACAGGCATAATTTATAAATTTAGAGAAGTGATTAAGTGGTACAATAAAATTTCTACGCGCAAAGAGGCGCACTTTCTGGACATGTTGTCTGGAAGGCGGCGGCGAGTACAGTGATGCTCGCGATATCTTCCAGATGGCTGCTGGTTGCATGTTATCGTTGTCTGGCGTCAATACCGGAAGTGTTTAGTCCTGTTTTATGCACCGGTTTATGCAAGGTGCGTTCAGGGTCGTCGGCGGTGATGATGATGATGGAGGCGATAGATATAACATTTTCTAACGCGCCATTTCAAACGTTGTACGTTTAATGCAGTTTCGTGTCACATTTTATACGGGGACTCAGATGATATATAGGTATACATATTGAATGCTAATAACGACTCATCTCGAGCAACATCCGTTGTCATGGCATGCCATTAATGCCTTCATGAGACGTAATAGTACTCTTCTTTGTTAGACAATACATAATCAATAAGCTCATCGCGAGTGAAAGTATCGAACAGTGGCGGCGTTGGGTTGGGCCGGTAGGCGGACCCGCCAGATGTTGTGACGGCAGATTGACAGGGGCGCACCCGATGGGGGGCCGGCCCCGATATCCCATCGGACAAGTTTTCTCAAAAACAAAGCGTACTTCCGGCAAGGTTTTAAGGGCGTGGATAATTGGAGAGATGAATTCGGTCGCTTTTTTAAAAATTGTTTTTTTAATGGTTTTTATACCCTGATGATGACAATCGACTTATTTACCGAACGTTTTATTACTGGCCAAGAGATTGTCCACGGGTTGAGGTTTTCTTAGTTGTCTTTTGCTAGTATTTGTTCTTAATGCTATATTGGCGATATGGTCATCAGGTATCTTCATTACATGATCACTTATCATCTCGGCCTGGCTTCTTCATTGAAAGCCGGCCAGAATTTTCATAAAATCTAAATGATAGCAACATGTATATTATTTAAATCATTATCAATATCGAAAAGATTTTAAATGCGTCTCGTTTCGGTGACACGCCTTCTGGCGCTGATTGTTTAAAAACCTGCTTTAAAATAATTAAAAAAAAGGGATGGAGAGATTTGTGTCTTAGCTAATAACATCATAATCGCGTTTATTGAGACTATATAGCCAAAAAAACAGCATAATAATGTACCAACATTGTTTAATGCTATAAGCGTACACTTTCACGTAACAACAGATCCTGTTTGGTTTATGTTCCTAGGAGATACATATAAAGTAATATAGGTCATTTATTGTGTACTCTTACATATTTAAAAAAAATGTGAGTAACAATTTAATGATAATTTTTAATTTTGAAAAACGTTCTAAATTAAATAATTAATTGATCAATTGTTAACTTATTATTTATAATAATAAAATAAATCACCTTACACCAGCATTGCAATGCTCCAATTTTTTCAAAAGTGTACATTCAGAACAACAGGGTGTTATATAAACTTTCAAAGAAATTTGACATTTCTCGTCAATGAAACGTATAAATTTTCCATTTCATTTCTGACGAAAATACATACATTAGCGTACTTTAGGATTTATTTAAATAAATCATTTTATACATTACTTATACGTGCGTTTATTTGCACGTACACAATACAGCATCACGTGGCTATGACGTACCGTGCAAGTGTCATAACAATTCTCAACACTTTCAGAGATAATTCCTTCAATAAGTCCCATTGAGTGCGCAACTATTGTCCGCTGTAGTACCTCGCGGTGGAGTGGGCGGGCACTCAGCAATGCCAGAGACATAAGATCGAATCCAGGAAGTGCCAAAAGTGACCCGAAGAAGTACTCAAGTCTATACATACACATGCAGACATACCGTATAATAAATAATATTTTCGAATTTTTATACCGTATTTAGCGGAAATTTATCTGACACGATTTGTTATAAATTATCTTACGTTATTTTGAAAAATTGAATATTAGTTATTTTTATTAAACAAGCCAACTTTCTATTATGCACACAATTTAGTATTATTTTAAATAACAACTCCATAGTTGTCGCAAAAATTCAGCTATATTTTTAGTGTAAAATTTTGTTTATTTAAAAAATATAAATTAATGTTAATTAGTGAATGTTTTTAAATTGAGATATCGACACTGTGGAGCAGGAATGTTGGTTATGCAATTATGTGTGGTTAAATGAATGCGTGTCGATGTATGTAGATACGAATTAAAAGGATTTTAGAGGTTATGTAGTAAATGATGTGATGAGAAAACGTAAAAGTCGCGGAATGTATTATGTGTATGTGAGGGTGGCAGGCTGCAGGTTATGAGAAAAAACCACGTAGAGTTTGCTTGGAGTTTAAGTAAGAACTTCGTACAACATGGATCAGCTGATCCATTTCTGACTCTGCTGAATGGAAATTTCAATTCAGTAGATAGCAATTGTATGGCTTGAACAGATCGTTAGTTTAAAATAGTGGCTAACAACTGTAGTAGCAAAAAATGAATAATAACCCGGTAGAGGACTACGGTGGCGTCGCGCGGTAGCATTCAGAACTACGCAACTAATAATTCTATTGATGCACTAGCTACTATGCGATCTACTGATGCATTCGTGTAATTATAATATTATGGATTATTTCATTAATACGTGTCAGCTTTTTTGTTTGTTTGCAATGCACGCCCCTGACAGTGACGTCCCTATGTAAAGTGCCGTCCTTGGGCGAATTTTAGAATGCTGTCACTACTAATATGTTGTTAAAAATGTGATATCGATCTTCTATCATTTCATTATGATTACTAAATTTTTAAAAATAAATATATACCATGTATTTTTTAAATGCATGTTATCCTTTTAAATTGTATTGTTTTATGACCCGGACAATGCAGCGGCCTTTCGCCGATTTATGATACTTCTTCTTCTTTTAAATAGGCAATCCACCCTTCAAGAGTGATTTGTGCCATTAATCAAGTTAAAACTTTATTTTATAGAAAAAAGTACAATAATATTATATTACAAGTCAATACCGTTGTCGTTCAAAAAATTTGCTATTATATAGATTAAATATGGCGTGTTAAGGGAAAGAAGATGACACAAGTAAACCGGGAGTTGAAAATTAACATTGACGAGATTACTGTAAAAAAACTTGTGAACCGCAATGGACAGGCAAAAAAGATATGGTCAAGGGTTTTCTCCTCGGCACCGCACTCACACATTGGGGACTCTATTAGTTCAAACAATGTCCATTTCTCATTCTAGACATATTTAATATAATAATTTTAAGCCGATTACCCTTATGATTATTTGTATCCATCCATTGAGCAGTTCAAATAAAATTCGTATGTTTTTTTACCATATTAAGTCTGTTATACATCGGGATATGGAATTGATGAGGGAAAGCTCCGGAAAGAGTGGCCTCCTTGGCCATTTATGACACTTTATCCATAAATATTTTCTTAACATATGTCGGATGTACTTATCGGATTGTTTTCACACAAAACTAAAAAAATTGATGCTCAGAGTGTGCTATAAATTTAATTTCGAGTATTTTTTGTACGAGACAGAATATTTATATTAGATAAAATATTTACACTCCGCCGCCCTTACCACCGCCTTACCTGCCTACGCCCGCACGACGTCCTTGGTAACCGCATCGTTCACCTTTCGTGGCCAATGTACGACAGTTTGGCGACATACCATATGGACTGTCGCGCTTCGTGCGGCGTAAAAGATTTAAAAAATTACATTTTGATGTGAAATTTTCCACGATTATTATTAGGTAGCCACTTTAATCCCCCATATCTTAGCCTTATCTCCAGCCATTTTATTACCTTTCGCCACAATTTTCTCGGGCGAATTTCTTCCGATATAAAGTAATCAGTGCATTGTGTCCGCCCCGACCCCCTCCCGCCCCCGGCTGCCGCGCCCGACCGCCGCCCCGACCCCCCACCCCGATGACAATGGATCCCGCCATTTTGATGTCGACACCGCCAACTAAGACGTGACATTTCATTTGTCCGAATCTGGGAGATTTTTTTATATTCTTTTTCTCATATTTCCCGCCATTCTTCGACCGGAATAATGGGATTGGACTTTCGAGAGATTCGCGATTTTGATAAAGATTGGATAAAATGGCGGAGCGGAGAGTGCGAGGCGGCAACATTATTTGTCATTTTTTAAAAAACTTTTGATGCAAGCTAAGTTTCGATTTTAGGTTGATTAATTGAGATTACGTTTATATTTTATTTACAATTGTTAGGAAGAATATTAATTTTTTTTACACAACACCCATATTGGCATTGCATGCATATATTCATTGTTTAGTATAGGTATACGCATGTATATTTTTATAATTTAGATTTAACGTTTAAAAAAAATCGAGTGAGTACAATTAATGTTCTGACAGTTGTGTGTATTTTCGAGTGTATATGGGTGTGCAAGCGTGTATTTGCATGTGTGTATAGTACACTAGGAAGGAAGGAAGAAATTAATTAAATACGGTTGCTTAGCATTACACCTACAATGTATATGTAGATACGCGGTATGATTTTTTAAAATTAAATTTTCTATCATATGAAGTGTCCAAACGTTAGTTTTACGTTTTTATGGCTACTAAAGAAAATAACTTATTGAGTGGTGCGGTGCGGTGAGGGGAGGGGAGAGGGAGGGAGGTGGTTGCGTAATAAAGGTTACATTTTAAATAAATAAATATTTTTTTATTATACGAGTACAAGTCACATATAAACAAATACTAACTGAATATACAAAAATAAGAATACGTAATGGTTTCACAGCGGGAACAGATATTTTACACAATTCTATTATTGTTTTATTAATAAAAAAATATACTTATATTTAGGAATGAACCATAGAAAAATATCTACAAAACTGAATTTGTTTCCGAGCATCTATAGAAAGTCTTTCGATTGGTGGATTAATCTGATAATTTGTTTTCCGATAAGCACTCGGTACGATATCACAACAGTCAAATCGGGGATGTCCAGCTTGCCAAAATACAAAATTAAATTAAATTAATGAAACGAATAAAGTACTCAAGATATTTTCTTATTATTATTTTCACATCTCGGTTGATTTATCGGCAGTGTAATGTTATTAATACGGGGGTGGTAGTTTAATTAAATATTTTTGACCCAAAAAAAAAAAGGTAAGTAATATGTGTCTAAATATTATAGATACAGAAGGACGTCATCATCATAAATAGGTATAAATTTATTAAGTACAAATAAAAAAATTGCGTGTGAATTATATACTATTGATAAAAAAAATGAAAGTATTATCGTGTTGTCATTTAGTAACCGGTTAAACGGAGATGGTAGAACATGATCGAAAGTAAAGAAAAGCTTAGAACAGTTACAATTTTTTTTAAATATTATATTTTTATGCTCGTAAACTCGAAAAGTTTTTACTCGTAGAAAAAACAAATCAGTATTAGTGATGGCCGTCAGCACCCAACATATTGACACGTTTTTTTAACAGCTACCTATATTTTAATTTAAAACCCACTATCGGTTTTTACCAATATGTGGCCTGGGACCGTGTTATCATACTCGAGTATTATTTTTTTGTTTGGGGAAACGTCGATAAAAATGATGTCCAAAGATCTTCAAACATTGATACAATTATACGAATGTTTTACTCTATTTATTATCTAAAATCGTTCACTAGTTGATTGTTAATTTTTAACCGGATTCTATCAAGTCACAAGCACAGAAATATTCGTAACCAGTTCCACATAAGCGATTGAGTATCGTAAGATGCAAGAAAAATCGGTGTCAATTAAATGGAACCGAAAATGGTAAAATGATCTGATATTCATCTGTATCCGATGTTTTGACAAATCTACTATACCTATTTATCATCGCTGGCTGTGTCTTTAGACAGATAGAATAACATAGATAGAGCCAGAAACAGCCAAAAAATTGAAAACGACTGGACGAACGGCTAGAAGACTAATGTGATCAAAATGAATGTAGGTTTAATTGAAATTAATTATTGTAGATTCAAAAATTGCTGTAGGTTTATTATTCTCACATTATTTTTCATTCTCAATAACAATAGCTAGTGCCATAACAGTAGTTGGTTGTTTGTCAGTCACAAAGTTTTGTAAACATCGTTTTAAATACAGACACAAGCTGAGTTTAAAAACGAAATTGTATTATAAATGGTTAAGGGTCATTCAAACTTGTAACATAACACGTGCTGACCATAAAACAAGATCAAATGATTCGTTTTTAGCACTACGGACTGTCACGTATTACGTGGTTAGAATTCGTTGATTTCGAACAAATTACTCACTTCTGTACTCCTGTGCGGTAATTAATGCTCATTCTCCTCAATTGACAATTTTAGTTTCTACACTGCTTTTAATTTCTTTTCCATAAAATAGTTATTTTGTAACATATTATTTCATAAACTATCTTAAAAATACTTTAATGTTATTCTTAGACTATCTGGGTTATTGATGGCCTGTTGCTAATCTGTACATTAAAAATTATATATTACATAAAGGATATTGCCCCTACTTCATTAATAAGTCTCAACTATTATGCTATTACACGAGAAAAAATATCAAATTTTCTAAAATATCAATAGATGGCGACAGCATAGTTGGTAATAAATAAGTCAAATGTTCCATTTTGATATAATATATACAACTGCCAAAAATTTGATAGATGTAGTAGCGTGGGTAAATAGGTGAACGTTAGATTGTGTAAAGTAATCACTTAAGCCAGCCTGATGACAATCCCCCAGGGGATAAAACCCAGTAATTAGTTCCTACAAAGATTTGGACATACTCAAAATGTTGTAAAAAAATATATATTTAATTTAATCCTCAAAATTGACGATATAAAAATGTATTTTCGTCACATTACTCACAATAAATTTTTTGAGACTTTCGTGTGCGGTTTTACGATACCATCTATATTAGTGATGAGGAAAAATGCAACTTTTGACTCTCTGGTGTGATTGTGATTGATATTCGATAATATCAGTGATTGGAAACTGTGACTGTGATCACAGTTTCATTACTAATACGCACCGCACGATATCACAATACACGTAGTGAATAATAAAAAAAACAACATAATTTTAAGCGTATATAATTAATATATATCTAATTTAATATCATCACAAAGAGAATGAAAATTCTTAGAAAAAGGGGAGTTTATTATTAGGAGAACATAGGTCTGTGATATTTGAAATACTAATTAAATGTATTAATTAGAAAGATATACTCGTAAAATCAATTTTATTTATTTCAAATATTGGAACGATAGATGTATTAATTTGAAAAAGTGTAACATATAGATTCGAAAATTTATCGTCAAAAATAATGTCGCAGTAGCAGAATTGGATACTGCACCTTCCCCGGTTTGGAAAGAGATACAGGTACACATTCCGGTGGTGCAACAACAATATTTTTTGATCAAACTGATTTTATATGTATATATTTCTAATTAATACGTTTAATTAGTATTTTAAATAGGAGTTTGTATTTCGGGTTAAATTCTCAGCATTTCTGGTCAAATGCGTAAAATGTTTTGGCAGAGTCTACTAGATGGCGCTTATAACGAATTATAACGTCATTCCTTCATGAATATTTTCGATTCATATGCATATACGCCGAATCACGGTTCACAACCAAATATAAATAATAAAAAAATGTGTCACGAATCACGATATTCACAGATATTCAATCACTGATAGTGAGTGTGACTCAAAGATATCAGCGATTGACACACGGTCCGTGATTTTAAGCTCATGACTAATCTATATTCCCAACAAATACCTGTCCGGTCACTGAATAGTGCATTGATTTGGAAAACATGATGCAAAAGTTAATTACTTTATCAACACACTTCCATCCTAACCTTTTAAATTAGTCGATGAACGAATGCACAAATTGCCATCTAAATGGAAACAAGTATTGCTTAATAATGATGAATACATAATTAAATTGATTATGTAACATTAATTAAAGTATTTTTTTAAATAAGTAGTAAAACGGTACATGGTTATGCATAATCAACTCTGTATACTCGTTTAGTTCGTTGTATCAGTGTGTTGATTTTTTTCTTTTGTTTATCTTAATACTTTTATTATTTCTGTTCTAATATTGGGGACTGGGGTTTGAATAGTCCGTAATAGGTAGACGGGTAGGTACCTGGCTGGTACCCAATTTGGCCGCCGATTGGTTCAGGTGATCGGCGACTCATCGCCCGGTCGTCAATCAAACCTGCTGAAACACCATTTAACACCACCTCAACTCATCACCGGCTCGTACAAGCTGCGGGATGTTGCGGACAACTTTAGGTTGGTTTGCGTGACGCTAGGTGTCTCTAAACTGGAAAGATATTTAATAGTATATGTATATATATATTTTTTAACTCGCAGTAGACATTATCTTATCACGATTTGATGGCTACAGGGACTCTCCCTTGGCATAGAAGAGTTGTAATAAACTTAGGTAGAACTAAATCCTTGACTTGTGCGCAATTGACAGCCAGGTTACAGATATGTGGTGATAACATTTCTTTGATTTTTTGCACCCCCGCTGTAATTGTATCTAATTTTTTGGCATAAAATATTCACGGTGATCGAAGATGAAGTAATACTATGTAAAGAAATTATAAAAAATATGCGGAGTAGTATATATAGAATTTCTATACTATTAAAAAAATAAAATAGTTTCAATAAAAATACCACAATAAAGGAAGTCCAGCGGAAAATTTTTAAGTATAATATTAAATTTTTAAAAAGTGCAATGTTATTCTCATATTTTATTTATATAAAATGAAGTTAACAATATTGTCTGAATGCTGTCCATTTCTCTCAAGACACTTGCAATCGGACTCTTAAATTTGCGAACACGCGAGGGCAAAGCGTTGGTTCAATGGCAGCAACTTCACGGCGGATATTTTATTGTAGGGCCTGAATTGTTCAAGAATTGTTGCGGTAAACTCTCGACTTAAGGTATCCCCATAAAATAAAAGTTGCACTGTGTAAAGTCCGGTGACCGAGGTGCCCAGGGTATGTCTCCGTACTTGCTGATTGATTTATTAAAAAAAATTCTCCTCTGCTTCTCCATTGAAACTCTAGCTAGGTGTGGAGTGCCCCCGTCTTGCTGAAATTGTGTTCTGTTGTTGAACCTGGAAAACAACTGCAGTTGCGGTACCAAAAACTTGTCGATTATTCGGCAATACACGTCAGCAGTGACTGTCTCTCGCTGGTTAAAAAAATAAGGGCCAATTATACCTCGGGAAGAAATTGCACACCACACTGTCGTTTTTGGACAATGCAAACGTTTTTGATGGCGTTCCCTTGAGTTATCGGGGCACTAGTATTTTATGTTATGTTTATTAACATAGCCATCTATATGAAAATGTGTTTCGTCAGTAAACAATATGTTTCCAAGTGCTCGCGCTGTTCTAAAAGGTTCCAGCATCGTTCTCGCTAAGGTTTCACGTAAAGAATAGTCATTTTCTTTGAGAAACTGCACGATTTACAGCTTGTTTTTCAAAAATTGTTGCACTGTTGATTTTTTTTTTCTAGTAAAGGCTGCAATCTTCATTATTGATTTACGTGGATTGCGCATAATTTCACGTCGAACTTGAGCCACATGTTCTGGCATCGCTGCTGAGGAGTTTGGTTAACCATTGTCCCTTCTTGTCTGAACTTTTGAACCCGACACCAAATAAGTTGCGAGCGACGCGCACGAACCGATGAATCACCGCACTTTAAATATTGCTCAACCGCGAAAATGCGGTGTGCTCCCGACCAGTGACTCATTGCGCAAATCATGCCCGTCGAACAATACCCCTAACACGTACCTCACCCAGATGGTGTGAGAACAATTACAATTTAATATTGAAATTTTTCCACTGAACACCCTATATATATATATTTTATATAAAATAATGTATATTTAATAAAATTAAACTGACGTCCATAATATATTGATTGATAATCAATTTTCAAAAATGTTTATCATAAAAGCAATTTAAACATATTTTCCATGTATTAACTTTTCCCCTGTACCTCTCGTTACTATTTGTGTCAACAGTGGAATATCGTGATAAAATACTATATTTTGTTGGATAAAATTTCCAAATAGTTGCAAGTAAATGCCTCATGTTACGTGTGTAGAGCTTTCGGAATGTCGTTCCGTCCTAAAAGAAGCACACTGTATATAGATATTATAGTATGAGAGCACCGTATATATGGTTGATGTTATAGAAAAAAAATGGCTTCACATGAGTATTTATTAGGGTTCTGTTTTTTAAACTCATTGCGTATATATGAAGTTAAAAATGGAGCGAATTGTCTTGACATTCATGGTATATCTCATATATGGCGCATTCTTTTTCTCTCTTTCACATGTAATAATATGTTCTATGTATGTATAAGTGCAGTCTTTTTGTATTTATTGTTAATTTTAAGTTCGCCCTGACAAAGTTTGAGCTAAGCGATACAGGTTGGCGTGCAATAATGTTCGTGGTTTCATACAAAGTGATTGTGTTGAAAATATAGATAAAAATAAAAATAATAAAGTAAAGTGAACATATTTATAAAAATCATACTGTCATACTCGAGAGAATGCTGGGTTAATAAGAATGAAGTTGTTAAATAATACACAAAAAATTGTTAAGTTAATGTGAATTATGGTTTTTATGATGATTTGTTCAATTGTAGAAAAATGAATTACTCAGATTGGACGAAGTGAAATAATATAATCCCAACCATACTCAAAAACTGAACATTACAGTAATAATTCTATTGTAAAAATAATTAAAGACACGAGTTGGGAATTAAAGGGAGTAATTACGAAAGCATCCCGTCAGCACATTCGGTAGTGTTTGACAGCAGGAGTCGGCCGAGTCGTGACCGGGGGTCACCCGGCCCGCGGGACATGATTACCTCCCGGCGGAGGCTTCGTTCAGTGTTCAGTCAGTCAAGCACATTCCAAACATTTTTTAATAATAATACTCTCCTCCCATACCCAGAAAGTTTACCCTTTTTTACCAATATCGAATTATATCAGCATTTTCATAAATTTCAAGGAATTTTTTTTCCGATAGTCCGAGTTCTTTTCAGTCTGTGAAAGTAGTTAAATGTTTCTTTATTAAGTTAGCATACAGATTATCTGCTGATTTTCACAAAAATTTTGAAACACGAGAAGTTTATTTTTATACTCACTCTAATTGGACTTAAGCTTAATCTTTTATACGTCACGAATGAATTCAATCTCCATAGTTTGAAGGAATGCCATGCCTTAATAAGCGAAATAATTCAAACGTACTTTTCGTTCATTCTTCTTCTTCTCGTTCCTTATCCGTTCAACCCACGTTGACAATCATCTACACTGCTCACTGAAAATGCTCTACACTACCAAAGGATTGTCTTTGGTTCTTCAGCTATGATGTTCTCCTTCTTCCAGGGCCCCGACTTCCAACATTCTTTACCTGCATTATGAGGTGGAGGATCTGATAATTCTCTAAATGTCTTCTCACATGTCCGAGGAATTGAAGTTTTCGGATTTTTTTGTTTTAAATACTTACTTCATTTTTTTTATATTCATATATATTTTTAATATATTCAGTTTATTTTGAACATGCTTCTATAGATCACGTCTCAAATGCTTCAAGTCACCTTAAAATTGCATCCATTTTACAAAATAATACCAAGAATACATGCACAGACGTAATCAAAGATGATTTTGAATATTCATGTATTCGAAAATTCAGCCATTTATGATTTGTACTATTTTAATTAATAAAAATGAATAATTTTTATAATCTTTGGTATAATAGCATGACAAATGGTATAACATGCATAAATAATACAATTAATATCAAAATCATGTTCAGAAGCTTGGGGTTAAAAATCCTTAGATCCATTAATGGAAAAACGTTGAGGAACAACAGGATAAGGAACTCTCGCGATTGAGAAAATGTGCCAAACACATGACAATCGTGTAGGGCAGACGACGAGTAGCATATTGGAACGCACATGTGAATAGTAAGTAAGAAGGATTTGCATTAAAAGCTCTCTGGCTATCTTCCTCATGGAAATTCTTCAAAATATTGGATGAATAGCTGGAGTTCATAAACGGGACGACTCCGAAAAGAGAATAGCCTGCTATCTGTAAGAAAATAAAGAAAAATAAGATACAATAACTCGCAGATTTCCCGTATATTAAATTTGGTTGTCAGATAAAATGTTATAATATATTGCATTTGTTACGGGTACATTATTTATGAAGTATCAGTAAAATAAAACAAATTTAAATACATGATGATTTAAAGATGTAAAGCTAAGACGAGCACCGTGATAGATTAAAAATTATAGTCATTAAATGAAGATCATTCAGTATTTTGATGACCGAGCACATTTCATCAGGTGCGATAATTATTAATCTAGAAGTAATTCAATCAGGGCCTACTGGTGTTTAATTAAAATAACATACGTCGAGCGCCGAAGCCTCATCCATCCCTTTCTAGAGAGGGGCTGACAAAAAATGGTGAGAAAGTTAAAAACAAAACCGTTAAAGCGGTGTGTGTTCGATTTGCGTGGGGCGTCTCGCGATTATGTGAAACTGTGGATGATATTTGAGGTGAATTTAATATGTATTTCAATTGGTGGAATATTTTAATGTCGAGCGTGGGTACTCAATCACGTAGTCATGGTTACGGAGCCTGTAGCAAATTTGAATATAATTTTTCAATATCGATTTATAGTATGTCAATGTGACAGAAGACTTTTGAAACAGCTGTGAAGAGTCCGCTATATATGACCAACGATTTTCAGTTTTTACCATCCGATATTTGAGAGTAAAATTAGTTTAATTAATTTTTGCAATTTTTTGACCTTAGTAACTTTTTTTATTATAATATTGTAAAAATATATTACTAAATCACATAAACGGCCCTAAGATATAGAAACACTTCAATGATCTTCTATTTGAAATATGTAATATCTCCCATTTATCATTCAACAATTAGATATTGAAATTATACATATGTATGGCTGACAATCAAGCGCAGTAAAGTGTACGTATTAAATAGTTCTAATCTCAATTAATCAATTACTTAAAGAAAATAACACTAAAAAATTTGAAACAAGCACATCATTAAGGTTTAAAAATAACTTTAAAATCTCAAAATGTAACACGAAACATTATTAGCAAAATTGTATACTTAAAACACTTCAATAGCCTCCGTACACAATTTAAAGAAATAAAAGATTTAAAAGAGCTTAGAAAGGAATTAAATGTACACTTCAGAAGCACATAATTAGAAAATAAATAATATTATAGAAAATATGAATTAAATATATTAATTATAAAGATATACATATAAAATCAATTTTATCGAAAAATATTGTTGTTGCGCCACCGGGATTCGAACCTGGATCTCTTTCCTAACCGGGGAAGGTGCTTTATCCAACTAAGCTACAGCTACATTATTTTTAGCGACAATTTTCGACCCTATATGTTACCTTTTTGATATTAATACATTTAATCGTTCCATCATTTGACAGAGCCATCTACCTTATTTTTACAGAATCTCAAATACCTTTGAGTAAACTGATAGCAGACGCCAGTTCTATGTTCTGAATAATTACAACTTCACAATAAGAATGTGTTCTCCTAAATATTATAGAACACTTCAGAAGCACACAAATAGACAATATATAATTATAGACTACAAATGTATAACTCTCTATGTAAAATTATTACAGAGATTCGACTCAAGTGCGCATAAAGAACAGTACAGAGATCTATCACGGATTAGAATGACGCGACTAGTACATTCGTACCAGTTCCAGTGAGAGATCATGAGTGGACTCTCTTTATCTCTATTTAAAAATAACTAAAAACTGAAAAAAACAACAAAATTAGAACTTTACAAGTTTATTCGGTCACGAGTCGCATATGGAAAATTTCGACAGGTTCCTCGGAGACGGCCACAAACGTCAATTTTCGGTTATTGCTGTATCGGGCTCGCCACTCTGAGGCCGACGCCAAATCTCCCAACTTGACAGGTCGGCCAAATTGATAAGCGTGACTGTGCAGTATATTCAGATGCTGAATCAACGGTTCGCGGCCGTTCTGAGAAAAAATAGTTTTGCTAGACTTTAGTGATCCAGATACTCGGCGAGGCGACTCTCGAGGGCTGTGCGCGTGCGCGTGTGGTTCGATTCTAGGCAACGCAAGCCGGACTCATTGAGGTCACGGAAAAGGAAGTGGATATATTAATTAACGTAATTAAACAGAATTTAAAGAATAAATGAATGATGGCTCGCCGCGAACAAACATGGCCTCGAATTCGAATGAAAGCTTTTGTTACAATTCACGACCTACGCTAATATACCACATTAATATCACTAATCATTTTTTTAAATAGTTGAAACTGTTGTAATTGAATTTGTTAAAATTTCAAGCCATTTTTATAATGCTGTTTGTTGTAATGATGCGTGTCCACAGCGTGTTAAACTCGAGTACCGACAAAAATAAAAAGGAATAGATAAATTGTTACTCTTGATTAACCGGTTAAGTGTTATTGGTATTTGATGATTGAAAACTGCAACTGTGACCACTGTTTAATGATAATATCACGTAAACGTTTTTCCATCTTTAGACAGTCTGCGTTCACTGTTGAATAATGGTCTTCTTCGTGGTTTCCTCCAAATTTCGTCATTTCGAGGACCGGTGGTTTGTGTTGACGGCTAAAAATTATTCTACATAGTCACGAAAATAAAAAATTGAGGATATAAAATAAAGTGTAAGAAATTAATTAAGTTAACTTAATAATAATACATTAACTGCCATGAATTTAAATTTACAATTTAATATGACGCGCCAGCCTAAATGTAAATATTGAATCTAAACGTATCTAGGGGCTGAATTTTTTTTACAGAAAATAATGTATCGACTCACAATAGCTTGGAATAGCTTATTGATCTAGTGGTTAAGACGCTGGCATAGTGATTTAGTGGTTCGAGCCATGTTCCAGGAGATCAGCAAGTCATATTTTCATAGCTCAGGCGTTTAGCTTAGTTTGAAAATAGTAAAAATATTGATGTGATATTTTATTTGTTAACAAATGCGAAATGTGCATTCATTTAATATATTTTTAATTTTTATTAAAACACGTTTTTGTTGTGAAATATTAATTTCAGAAAGTAGTTATTTTTTTAACCCGGTAGCAACCAAATAATATTTTCGATAAATATATGTTTATTGTATATATTTATCATTAATTAATTAAAATTATATTAAAACATATTATCAATTTTGACAATTTAATGTCCTGTTACATATTATGTAAACGAATGAAAAAATATTTTTACAATTTAAATGTTATGTTTTAAAATTTCTAAATATTTTACTGGTCAATCCCGATGAGTGTGATAATCGAGGGTCTACTGTACTTCATATTAAAGCCCTGAAAGAAATACATCTACAATTCTAAACCTACTAACCTTTGACCGACATTTAAAGTAATCTTAATTACGATTACTTCGCTAACGATCATTTGAAAGGTGACACGAAAATATCAACCACGTGATATAGTTTCGTTTTTATAATATTTTGATTTTGAAAACGAGTGTTTTAATTGTGCACGCCGCTCGATCATCGTTAAGATGTTAATACCTGCGCGCGGTTGACAGAGATAATTATTCTTTACGCAACCGCGGCTCGAAGCGCAGTCCCGCGCGTCCGTAAGCGGGAAAGTTAACAAAATGGTCGATTATGAAAAAAAGATGTCCATCAGGCGGTTGAGGTGGATTGCATTAGCGCCCGGTGAATTCAAAACGTCTTGTGAGCCATTTTTATAATGCACTTTCATAATTGATGCAAGTAAATAAACACCGAGATCTGCCGAAATCTTAAAAATCAAAAATCGAATAAAATAAAATAAAACACGCGCTGTAATAATTTAATCATTAAATATAAATCAGGTCATAGGGTCCAATTACTATAGTGAAACACATTACAAAAAAACACAGGATTGAGAAAATGACATAGATGTATTGTGTCCTCATCGGCAATCGAATCTGGAGCACTCAGTATGAGAAGCCAGTGTCATGTCCACTGAACTACGAGGGTTGCCACGTTGAATATACTATAGTAAGGTTTTATAGTTTTGACAATGGATGAACAAACTGAAGGAACTTCGGCGAGACAGAAAAATCACCAGGTCCACTATGATGAAGATGGGTCTGAGTGAGACGATAAGAGCGCAGAAAGAAAGATGTGTTGCCGCCGGTGATATCAGAGCAGTTGGTACCGCATAGTTTTGCCATGGTGTCGTCACCATTTACCATAGCAACCACGACTGCTCTACTAAAACTGTGATGATGGAGAAAATGACCAAAAATGAATTAATTCTATTTATTGGTTCCTACTCAGATGAGGTTATATTTAAACGGACCTTTGTGCCAGTGACTGCTACTACTATTAAATCGTTGGTGATTGGGAGGTTAAATTAAATTTAGTGAAAAATGATTCACTGCTTTACGAAATCACAGGAATCAAGAATTCTGTAACCATGTGGGGAAAATAAAATCACCAAGCAAATCTCTGTAAATGATGCTGATCACAGCTTCAATCGCGAATATTCCAAATCATTTTGCATCTATATACTAAATCACTAGAAGTGATTGTGATTTAAATACATCGGTGATTGACTCACAGCTTGTGATTTTGTGCTCATAGCAACTTTATTGTGGAGTTTAATTAAATTATTATAATTTTTTAAAAGACTTCTTCGTTACCATTTTTATTGATTTCTTCACAACAATGAATCTAAATTTATTTTAATTATTCATAATTAAGATACAAAGTGGCAGGCAGGTCGGCACAATTTGATTCTGGGATCCAGCGGTGACGTAAGATTAGTGTTGATGAGGTGATTACGCGTCGGGAGGCTGTGATTTATTGAGAGTGGCTGGACCCGACCGGCCAGCGGACACCGCGATAGATTGCTCTTGTAATGTCTTTATGGACCAGCTCTTGGGGTAATGGTTGCGAGATGTTCTCTGATCTAGAGTTATGGGTCTTCCTTGGATAAATCATTATTTAAAAAAAATCCATCACCGGAGACAGAGTGAGAGAATACACTCTGCTGCCCTAGTAATTCTGGCCTCGTTTAAATTATTTTTTTTCGTGTATTTGAAGTAGTAAAGCCATTGTATAGATTTTATTTATCTAATATAATCAGCATCCCCATCATTAGGCGTTTTCTTATCGGCTACTTTTTGTGTCCGATGAAGGCCGTCCTTTACGATTGTGGGGATGAAGAGTCCAATCTTGGATCTAGTTCTGGGGCATGAAGACAGTGGCAGTGGGCTGACTTCCACGCCTTGTTTGCTGTTCCCTGTTTAAAGTATTGAATGTATTATATACCTTTTTTTTTTTTTTTTATATACCGACTAAAGCCTGTATTTTCTCGTTTCCGTATTCTTTTTCAGGTGCTGGTTTTTATAAACTTCTGGATATTTTAACTGACTGCTAATGATTAATAGAGACATGCGCGAAGGTTAAGTATTACGATTTCAGAATCTACTCCGTCAATAAAAACTCAAATTGTTATAAACTGGATTCATTCAAATTGTTTTAAGAGAACTGATAATAAAATATTTACTGGCTTTTTACGTAGGCAGATTCCTGCCTACGAGCTATTTACTTGTATATTTCATGTGGCGGACGTGACATAAATAGACTGTTAAATTTTTTTACACACGAATAACAGGAATTAGTTACAAGTATGGCTTGCAGGTGTTTTTCTTTTACCTCCTTTGTTAGTCTAGTCGTTTTATGTCCACTGCTGGACGAAGGCCTCCCCAAGTGTCTCCCACTTTTCCATGTCCATTGTTATTCACTGTCACGTATTTATGCCGAGTTTCGTTTCGTTTTCGGCGGGTTTTAGGGTGGCCTGTCGGCCTCTTGTATAATATAAGTTTATCATGTTTACCGTTGAATTGTAATATGAAGTTGTAGATATATTTGAATATTAACTTTATACCATTGTTTTTTTCACACGTTTTAAATATTATCGAATACCTACATGGATACATACCGACCTTTACTCTAATTTCCGAGACTTGAAAAATACGAGACTGCAACTGAGTGCACGCACCTATAAATAAAAATGTCATGCTGTGGTTCCTTATTCGGAGTCGATATTCTTCAATTCCATAACTGTTAAACATTGTAAGAAAATTATAACAATTTTTACTAATATCTCTAAATATTTAGAGTATTAGAATAGGTAATCTCATCAATCAGACAATGGCGCAATACTGATTATCACAGCGGCTATATATTTTATTCAGTTGGAATTACGTTGTGATATTTTGATAGCCACAATACAAAATTAAAAATATGTCCTTTCACATTTGATAGGTATGAAAATATTTTTTTTATGAATTCAGCACCTACAACGGTACTTACCTAAAAATTTAAAAAAAAAAAATACATACTTAGTATACTTACACAAATTAAAATGCTAAGTGACCGTTTTCTAACAAATATACGTAATATAGTCGTCGATAGTTACGACTGCAGTTTCAAGAGGTGCATTATTTTTTAATGTAGCCATCATGAGATATTGAGATGTGGCTACATCGACGTACGCTAAGTATCTCCTGAGTTGACCACATCATCAATGATGAGGTACGCATGAATTCATCTAGATAACTAATATCAAACGAAGGAAAGCTGCATACTTCTGACACATTTTCCGCGACGTAAAATGTGGTTTCTACATGTGTTGTTGGTACGATTAATTATTTAGGGGAAGATAGAAGGCGGTAGAGACATAGGCAGAAAGAGTTTATCTTGGCTGCGTTACTTCGGGATGGCTCAGGTGATATTATACATCTTGTATAGGTTAAATTAACATACTGAAACGTGGTAACTAACCTTTGATAGGAGGCGGCGCATGAAAAATAATAAATATGAAGACCATTTTTAAATTGTTATTTGCGTACTTAATAATGTAGGTAGAGACTTTGGAATAAAACGTGGTTTTTACCCCTGATTTATCAGTTCTGAGGTTTTCAGTGAGTCAGACGTCATTTCTCAGTGATATTTTTTTAACCATGTCCATCATTAATCCCACCGATTGCGAGGTGCGATCGATGAGTCGTTTTTCTAAAACTCGTAAACACGACAGAAGAGCTGCAAAAGTTTCGGTGGGAGCTACTGGATCATTTTTCATGCAGCCCGAATATTTTCCGAAAGTTCTCATGTAACTATTGTATAAACGGCTGATTCAAGATACATGCGGAAATCTTCATCAATGAGATGATTGTCAAGTTCGTCTACTGTCAAAAATTCTTGAACGTCAACGAAAATTATATTAAAAAGGTAGATTAAAATATATTTTCATTATAATTAAAAATTTATTGAGAAAAAATAAATAGCAATGAGTTTACGACCGAATGGCCCTCTAGTAACATAACTGGCCATTATTTTAATTATTGCTGGTCTCAAAAAGGTTACACGAAATCCTTCGCAACGGTTAATTTGAAAATGGTCTTAATTGGACAGGTAGTCTAAAATGATTACGGTGCAAAATAGCGTACTGGTGATAAAAAGTCATTAAGTTTAATACTTTTAAAACAGTAAGCGCTTTCGAGTGGATTTATGGAGTATGACGTCACGCGGTAATGTCCATTACGGTATGAAATGTGTGCGCCTGTATCGCTATATTTTTTGCCGTGAAATATGGAAAAGATCAAGGTTACAGTGATTTAACGTCACGTAACCTATTAATCCATTTATACTTTAACCGCGGGCTGGACAGAGCCGGATTAAGAAATGTTAGGCCCTAAGGACGTTTGTAAATCCGGACCCCTCGATGAATTATAAAGCATCACATTTTAATTATTATTTTGCAGTGGCGTGACACGAGAAATGGTAAATCCAGATTTATTCCACACTTTTAGTTCAAAGAAAATATAAACATAATAGAACAATCGTAATAAACAACACAGTATTTTCTAGTGAGATGGAAACAGTCCAAACACTATTTTACATATGTAATGCATCTCAAATCTGGAACCTATGGCAGATTACATATATTGCGAGATTAAAACGAATACAAAGTAGGTTTATTCGACACCTGAATGTTAGATCTAATCTATCATTCAACTCCTATTTAGATGCAGCAAACTTCCACAATATGAAAACCCTAGAATATCGAAGAACACGTGCTGACCAAATACTTCTCTTCAAGGCCATATTGATTGTCCCAGCCAATTAGAATTAATATCTCTCCATGTACGAGTACCATCTGGATCAATCCGGAAATCCGTACTCTTTACATTCCCAGAAGTAAAACATCTTACATACCATAATGCAAATGCCATAATGAGAAATTGATTTGATCAACATTAGCCTTACTACGCTCAAAGGGTTCTTCTTATGAACCAACACAATCTCAATTTTGGCCATTTATTCTACCAATAAAAACGCATGTTGTTCTCCCTTTACCGCAACAATAGTTGCAACCTCCCCACCCTTCTCCCTTTTTTTTTTCTTTTCATTAATTTTCTGCATTTAAACATACTTATGAATCTAAATATTTTTTGTGGATTTTCATTATTAGTATCACATGTTAAATAGTTCTTATGTTTGTTACAATATGATTACTCTGTGAAAATCACTGAATATAATAAAATAAAAATATAGTTAATTAAATAAATAAATAAATTTGAGTTCATTTATTATCCAAGAAGTATTGTTGTAAAAATAATTTTTAAAACCCTTTTGCCTTACAGGAAATATTAATATTTATAAAAAGTTTAAATTGTTTATTTATTAATTTGGTAAAATATTTTTTTATATTTCAGAACTCGAATCTTAACCTAAATGAACTGGCTTGTCCAATTAATATTGCTGGGTTAAAAATGAATATGAAGAAAACTGCTACGCGAAGTCACGAAAAATTGCTACGCACGCCCATAATCTCAACCTGCCTCAACTTGCCTGAGACGAATCTTTCAATTTTTGGGGATCTTGCAAGAACGGAAGATAGCTTGGAGAAGTTTGTTGTGGTGGACCACGTCGATGAACGGAGAGGAAGGGAAAGATCCCCCACCTGGTGGACCGATCGAATGGAAAAGGCCCCAAAGTCTACAGGATGTCAAGAAGACGTAGTCTATTCTAAAGCAATTAACTGTACAGTTTTTATAAGTTGTATATTGTTAAGGTACAATCAGAAGCAATAATTTTTTTTTTGTCTATGATATAGTTGGAAACAGAACGTGTAGGTAGTTAGGTTAGCACAAATGACAAATTAGTTTTATTTTGTATTCTACCTACATCAAGCATTATTTTTAGCATGATTATTTTTGGTTTAAAATCGTTAATCACTTTAGACCCTTTAAGATCTAAGGGAAATTTATGATGATTTATTTTGGTAAAATACATTTTTTTTGTTTACACACTAAAAACATTAAAAAAAATATATATTTTACGTTAAAATTAGTAACTCATTTCTTGTTAGATTTATTTTATTAAGTACCTTTATTATACAAGTATAGGTAATAAAATAAATTCCTTACCTTGCCTGGGCCCTGAGACTAACGTAGCTCCGGCTCTGGAGCCAGGGCGATCTGGCAACCGGCTGAACTGTGATGAATGCTACACTTTAATAGTGAGAGTGGATCTGGCCAGTGCCGATTATTACGGCCAATTTATTAACCTTAACTAGAGTTGTTGTTGTGCTTTGTTTTCTGCAATCGGTACATTCTCAATTATTTTTAGGCTGTAGGTGTGATACAAAATGTTTTTACTATTCCTTTAGAGCATAATTTGAATAGTACAACTGAATTAAAGGTTAAAAATGTAATATTTTAAGTAGTTTTCATCTAGTAAAAGAATTAAGGAATGACAAATAAAGACACTTGTGTGTTTTGCGTAGTTTTTCGCAAAATCTGCCCAATACCAACCAAACGCACCTATGTCCATCGTTCAGTGTTATGAATACACGTGTTGCAAAACATCGCAAATGCGTATCTGAAGCAGACTTCTTACGCATTCCAATACACTTGAAACGTGGTATTATTTTAAAATACAAAACATTTTTAATCGTTCACGTAACGCTTCCAATAGAGTATTTTTTTAGATCAACATAACGTTTAGCTTAATTTGAATCCATTGGTAGTGAATTAATCAGCGTCTACAAAGAAGAATTTGTTGTAAAGAAAAATAGTTGCATTGATTACTAAATTAGGTGCACTTCTATTTCGAAGTACATTAAATCTGATGAATGTTTATGTGCACTGGTAAAAGTTCAATAATTTAATGAACGTTTCATTTATCTCTTGAAATACGCTAAACTAATTTGACTATAATTTTCCAAATTTCTTAATTCCCACTGTCGGTGTACAAATGATAGCCAACGGCGATTTGCGCACATTTAATACCCTTATTGACTTACCAACACTAACCGAATAAGAAAACTAAACGTCCACTGAAAGCCGTACGCAATAAAATGCCTTATGTGGTACATCTTATGGGTAGTATTTGTAGTTGTTGAACCGTGACGTACGTTGTCGCCACGGAGGTTGGCCAAATTGAAGCAAGATCTGGTTTTTGGAAGTTGCCGCTTTGAACAACATAATATGATATAAAGAAGATATATAGTTATGGTTAAATTAAACAATATTTTGTTTTATGTTTAACAGAGAAAATTTTGATAATTATATATTGAAGTTTGTTCAATTTTAACGTAGAATTAGTATATTCAGTGGGTAGTGGTTACCTTCGTAAAATAATGAGAAAGAAAGTTTAATAATATTTATACTCTCAATTTTACAGTACATATATTATATTTTACTGCGGTAGAATCGAAATCAGGCGATTCCAGGACCTTTTTGAAATCGAAAATATTTTGGAATCACCGAGCACCTAATAGTCAAATTGTCATTTAATAATATATACTGGTTTTATTTGCTAAAATTAAAGTCATTGATTTATACGATTTTTTATATACTAATATTACAAAAAATTACCCCAGTTGCATTTTGTAAGAAGTTATTAATAAAAAATGGCTTGGGATATTTGTAAACTGCTATTTTCACATCTTGCTTGTAGTGAAAATTATTCCCATCTATCACGCGGAAAACCAGGGTTCATTTTCCACCAAAATTTGAATTTTTATTTAATTTAATTAAGTTAATTTACAAATATTTTTTCGATCCAAAACAAAAAAAAAAACAATGCAATACGTCGGTGGTATTATACACAATCAGTAATTTATTTATTTAAATCAGATGTTTTACAAGATAATTCAATTTGAATAAAGAAAATACTCCTTTTTGAGATAGAAAATTCTACATTAGTATTTTCAAAATTACGAATAATTGATTCTAACTTTTCATTCATGAAAATATGCTCAGTGATGTTCAATAGATATATTTCGGCAGGTGCATCGTATTTATATTTAAACTCGTTATATGGCATTTATTTTTCTTTCCACTACGCCGATCTTCTCTCTCTTCGGTTTCCGAACAACCCCTCGGGGTGCGAGCAAAGTGCGGCCGCTGCACACGACTATCGCGGGTGGTCCGGCCACAGCAGAACCCCATTGAACAAACAGGTGTGGCCTGGTGTACAATTTACCCACATTTACACCGAATAATGGTTCAGATTGCCAGCCCCCGGGGATGAATAATTGCCTGAGAATTTTCGCACAATGTCACCAGAGCAGAAGACGTTTGCGAGTATTCGGGGAGGTTTTGACTGCTCGGAAATACAGTGATTAAATTAATTGTTTATTTGTTAAAGCTTTTGGTGTAATAAAGAACTTTAAATGTTGTCATGAAACGTTTTATTTTACAGTAATAATGATTGCTAATTTAGTTTAAAAGCCATGTGAGAAAAATAGATATTTTGTGAAAATCATTACAGGGACACCCACATTGGAGGTAAAATCAAGGTAATCATTTAAAAAATATGCAAGGTTTATATAATAACATAAAATATTTCGTTTACTTTCAATGAATTGTGTTAATTTATGTGTAAAAGAGTATAATTATTAACAAAATATAATTATGCAAAAAATTCCATATAATAAAATTATATATATAAAAATTACACATGTTTTCAAATTATAGAGTTCTTAATTTTTATGATTTATTTCATGTATTTTATTTCATAAAAAAATACAAGTTAGATTAAGAACCATTCTTTATTTCGAAAACTATCAATATTTTTGCTGGGTAATTTAATCATGTAACCCAGAGAAAGCAATGCAACAAAATGGTTACCAAATTACGGGTGACAAAATGACAAACATCGAGAATTATTTTTAATATGATGATAGAATACGAGGCACAAATTAAATGGAGAAACGTCATGACACGTTCGGCAATGGATAATCTCAAAAAGGGAAAACGAGACTGATTAGAACATTGTTCAGATCTTCTCGATCTTTCTCTATGAACTCTGACAGTAAAGTGATGTTGGCGATGCTTGCTCCGCATATCTTGGACAGACTGCAGAACGAATGTATCTATCATAGAGGAATTAAATATTGAGTTGTATCTAACCTCAACTACATGAATCCGATTCTTTAGCAGACATGATGACACCATGGAAAAATTGGTGATCCAAGAGAGAGCGAAGGTTGTCAATACGATGGACCGACATAGTTAAAACTTGGATGCAGAGTCCACTCCGAGAATGCACAAGAAATGCCACCGACCGAAATAGGTAGCCACAGATCATCCATGTCATCATCCGCTGATATTCGCAGTTCCATGAATAGGTCTGCTCTCATTGAGAGTATAGCCAAGACGAAGAACTGGTTACTACAAAAAAATAAAGATGTCTACCTACGTCATTTTGGGTTAAAAATACAATTTGGGCGAGGTGAGTTTCTCATTAAAAATATACAGGTGTTAATTTACGAAATATATTTGTGTAACCTGTCAATATTGCATCACACTATTAGATGATTGTGCACATTTTTTCTTCTTTAATATTTGGATCAAAACGGGTATTTATATAACCGACACTTAAGTCGATTAAAGCATTTTTTGAAGGCGTTAAAATTTTTGAAAACCTCGCCATCACGCCGTGGCCTTGTTGCCGAGTCTGATTACGGATCTAGGTGGTTTTTGATTATTGTGTTTAGTACAAAATATATTTGTTAATAGATTTTTAATTACAGTTTTTTTTAACAAAACTCTAGGCGCTGATGAAGCATTATTAAAAAGTAAACATCGGGCCGTGTAGTAATCTTGACGTTGCAGTTGGTAAATTGGCAAGATTGATTATTTCGAGAATGTCGTGTGACGTCATCGTCTGATAAATCATCAATCTTGATTTTACTTGCATCATATTTTTTGAAGTGAAGCATCGTTGCCGGTAACTAACAAATACAATTACATACCACAGACTTTCAGATTCTTTCAGTAGATTCCCTCATTATTTAGGATCGCGATTCTTAGGGTACTTTCTATTAATGTCCTTCATGTTTAATGATGTTGACAAGGATCATCTTTTTCACCTTTATCTGCAGCCTGCAGTTCAGAGAGAAATATCGTCCTCTTCTTATCCAATTATCATCTACAGTTTTTACAAGTTTTATTATTTTCTGCGGGCGATGTCGATGTGCCCGAAAAATTGGAAGAAGCGCATCAGACAGACTATGAATCATTTGTCTTAGATACTTTATTGTTCTAAAATTGAAACATTATTTACTAATGGATTCTAACCATTCACTCTCGTCATCATATTTCACAGTCAAATATAAATAAACGTGATGACAATTCTTCACAGACAACTGGTATGTGTGGGTGTAATACATACATCCATTTATGGTGTCACGTGTGGACTACTGTATCACTTAATTACGTACACAATAATGACTGTATTTCCTATTCTTTTTATTCTTTCTCACCTGCTAGTTTTTTAATAATAATAATAATACAATAAAATAAAAACTCGAGTTGAGTTTGCAGAAGAATGGTTAGAAAATATTTACGGTCGTCTTATATAGGCAGATTATTATTCCTGACTGCGTACTTACAGGGAATGGTGGAAATATATAAGGACACGTGTTTCTATATATGAAATAATGTGGGAACCAGGTCGGATTATCGGGTAGCAGGTGTTCACATAAGAAATGTCGGATATGGAACCTAATGTACTTGTTTGTAAGTAGATGGATTCTCAGTTATACACGTTCGTAAACAGCATTTATGCTAGCCTAATAATGTTTCAGTTGGATAGATAATGATCTATTCTAAATGCAATAGCACGGATAATATATGAATTTTAATCGAACAGCCCTTTTGCGTGAACCACATTGGTTCTATTTCCCTAAAGTTATAGAATTTAAATTGCGCTGGTCGATGTACAAGTCGACACATGTCTTTGTGTCTTCAAGAGCTTTGCATCCCAGATAACTTGAATGGTAAACGTCAAGTCAGCCACTACTTCAGCCGCAGGTAGGGTTGTAGAACCAACCATCCATTGCCAGAAGCCAAAGGTGGAACTCTTTACTCTTCGTCACAAGGAATTGAGACTTTGTAATTTAAAAAGTAAATGAAAACGCACCTTTTCACAAAATCATATGTGTAACTTTTATTTTAATTTTAAATACTTCTTCTTTCTTCCTTTATGTTAATGGTCTTAATCAGACATTTAATGGTCTCAATCAGACATTTAATGGTCTCAATCAGACATTTAGTGGTCTCAATCAGACATTTAATGGTCTCAATCAGACATTTAGTGGTCTCAATCAGACATTTAATGGTCTCAATCAGATATTTAGTGGTCTCAATCAGATGAGACCCGGCTCGTAATGCACCTCCACAAGTTCAGTCGCCCTCACAGCTGATTCCAGGGTTTATTCACCCACCCAGATACAACACATATTTCCACCATTGTGGCACTCTTCCAGGTCTTCTTCGGCCTAAAGTTGTTCAGTTCAGGATAATCTCCTTTTCTAGGTTGTCACTTTGACGCATAATATGGCTGAAGAATTGGAAGAATCCTTGCTGTGGTTGGATTTGTTGCAGGATTGAGGCATCCGGTATTTAAATATTTAAGGTGATTTTTTTTTTACGAAAATGGCTCTGAATAAATTGTCCAATGTTATTATTATACCCAAGAACAAGTTTTTTTTAAATAACAAAATTATTTAAATTATTTTCTAGTTGGTAGGCAGGTAGGTAGGTACTCGGGACGTGGTTGTGCCAACGTAGTTTTGTACCTATCCGGCGACGAGAGGCGAGCGAGCGCGGCAGGAAGCGCACCGTCACTGCGCATAACGAGCTGCGCAGGTGTACCCCGGGACCCGATCCCGGCCGCGGCCGCGCGGGGTCAGGCCTAATTAAAAACTAAGTGTAAATGTGGCGTAAATAGCAGAAAGGTGCGCTTTCACATAAATTTATTTAAGTACGAAAATGGTATAAAACTTTTATTTTTCCAAGTAACGTTACAACACTTTAAATTAAATGGCACAATTTCATTTACGATTTTTTAAAAAATAAAAACACTTAAAAATTTCTTTAAAAATTGTTACTTTTTGAGACTTGGGATACTGGTTAACAATTATTTTCTCCAATACAAATTTAATTAATCAATTAGGAAAATATTTTTTTTAGTTGTTACCGGAATAAGAACCCGGAACATTTCCTATCTGGAGAAACACGTTACCATTTCATCATATCAACCGCTTACGTTTTCGATACATTTAAAACTTGTATTCTGTAGTTTTTTAAAATATTTTTTTTGCTATTGGGATATCTGGATTCATAACTTTTCATGTCCGGAGGAGAGCGTACAGAAAGGTAAAAATAATAAAAATAACCTACAGAATATATTGTTAGGAAAACACATTCTTATTGTGAAGATGTAATTATTCAGAACATAGGTCTGTGATATTTTAAATATGAATTAAATGTATTAATTAGAAAGATATACATATAAAATCAATTTTATCAAAAAATATTGTTGTTGCGTCACCGGGATTCGAACCTGGATCTCTTTCCAAACTGGGGAAGGTGCATTATCCAACTTTGCTACAGCGACGATATTGCGCAATATATGTGGCGCAAACATGTGGTGTAATTATATGTGGCGCAACAGCAATATTTTTCGATAAAATTGATTTTATATGTATATCTTTCAAATTAATATATTTAATTAATATTTATTACAGAATAGATATGTTTCAAATTTGACGATAACGTAATCATTTGATGTGGCGAAATGGTAACGTGTTATTTAATGACATTTTTCCACACAAACCTTCCTGTGTACTGTACCAGTGTACTGTACCAGTGTGCTGTACCAGTGTGCTGTACCAGTGTGCTGTACCAGTGTGCTGTACCAGTGTACTGTACCAGTGTACTGTACCAGTGTACTGTACCAGTGTACTGTACCAGTGTACTGTACCAGTGTACTGTACCAGTGTACTGTACCAGTGTACTGTACCAGTGTACTGTACCAGTGTACTGTACCAGTGTACTGTACCAGTGTAGAAATATTTTATTTACTGTACCTATACTACTGTTTGAATGCATTTATTCAGTTCGCTAACGTATTTATCTTATATTTTTGATCAAAATACAATAATACAATTTATGCTTCTCTTGACAGCATATGCTGATCAAAAGTTATGAGACTTATTTTTTTTTATCAAATTAATATCGTTTTATTTCAGCTAATGCTGAAAAGTAAATAGTAAAATTTTTAAATGTTTAAAAATATTATTTGGTTAAGATTTTAAAATAACCGCAAATGGTCACGGTTATTAATTTAATTATTGGAATTTATTTAAAGGGCTATCAATAATTAATAAATATAGTATATATATTATATATATCAACCACCAAACGTTTGGAGAACGGACAATTGGACGAACGCACTTATCCAGTGGTACAAGAAGAGAATCAAGAAGCCGAAAAACCATCCGATGACGTAACTCGATGGAAATATGTGATGCGCGAATATAGGGCAGATAGAAGTGGGAGACACTTAGGGAGGCCTTCACCCAGTAGTGGATAGAAAACGATGTGAGATTAAGAATCTAGTCTGCTAAAATTTGATGTCTTAGGAAAGTTGGCGGAGTGATATTAATGAACCAAGTGATAAGAGCTACCCTCGGCATTGAGCTCTTTTATAAATATAAAGAACTCAGTTAAAGTAGCTTAAACACGTCTCGTACGTACACGAAGGTAGTCAGTGGGTCGCCACAGACTGCGTTGAGATAAACAGTAGCAAAAACAGATTGTTTCTTGATTACTTATCAAGTTCTTAAATAATGTAAAACAGCTGAAAAAACTTTGAAGCCGCGATCTTACTAGATATGAAATGGTGTTAACGATGATGAAAATACAAAATTTTTAATAACATAAATAATTTTATTTTCAAATCAGTTGCATGCAAAAGCTTGGTAAGCCCTGAATAAGTGAAAAATGTTCGCAAATAGTGGCAATCAATTCGGAACCGTTACAACTTCACGCTTGTTAGAACTCAATAGCGGCGCAGATACCTAGGAGAAGGCGCGGGGTAAAAATGTATACACCATCACTAGCTAACACAATGATTGCACTGAAAATCTCACCAAAAAAATAACACCAACTAACGTATACAACACGTGCCAGTATCAAAAAATTAAGAGGCTTACATGCTAGTCTTAAAAAAATGTATGAATTTGTCTGAATTATTTTATTCATCTATTAAAATATTGTAAACATGATTATTAAAGTCGTCCACAACATGGTTCGTACATGTAGTTAATCATCATTTTCATTAATCAGTGGACCAAACATCGGTTGGATTTGATGTCACGTGTGTACACCATGTATTTGGTACATATGTACATACAGATGTTTTGTGTCCTATTCAATCTGGGGGTTGTATTAAAAAATTACAATTTAAAAAAAAAAAACGTTAACTCATTTATGACACAAGAAAATAATTTTCAGGAACAAACTTTACATAATATATCGTTGGATCTGGTAGCTACAGGCGTAAATGATTTTTTTCCAAGATGTCATTCATATAAAACAAATATATCACATGGTACGTGGTTCTAGACATTTCTTCACTTAATTTTCTTTCACTCAAACTTCTTTATTCAATATCAAATTGTAAAATGTAGTGAACATATTTAGAAAAAGTAACATTTCTGTCGAATCTAATCTAATCATACATCTTATTCTACCAAATCTTGTGACATATTATATGTTTATTAACGTTTATTATTAGACATTTAATGAAAAAATTCAACATTTAGTTTCATAAATTATAATAATCTATATCATACTGGCGAGTATTTAAATATCTGTCATGTTTCAAAAAACAACTGGGCTAAGGTTACACAACAATTTATGTAAGACAAAACATAAACCGTTTGGTGCTATTGCATTATTTAAAAGTAGGTTTAAACTGATAACTATTATTTAAATCATTTTGACGCTATGTCTGATTGGGTATTTATTTGCGTTAACTTAAATAGCTAACTTAACATTACTTAGTTAACCGTGGTACACCATTTATCTTTTTTGATAATAGATTGTATAAAAATAGATTTAAAAAATAGTTTTTACGAGTGCATATTTGAATTCCTGTTTAATATACGAATATCATGCATTGAACTATTCAAAATATGCAAAAATTAACATTTTTTAATTGTTACTGCAGTCTATATTATGTAATATAATGTTCAAATTGTATTATATAAATTTTTTAAATGACTTTGTTTTACAGGGAGAAAAAGTGTCGGTATAAATTTAAAAAAAACATACAACTTTCACAATCACATACGCATAGGAATAATATAAAACAATTAAATTCTGGGATACATATATATTTCTTGATAGCAGGGATTGATACTTGCACATTGTATTTGTTGCTCGCCTGCCTTCCTTCGCGGCTGATTTTTTTTTCCAAGGATCAATTAAAATATTTCACGTGCACTGTGGTATTTAATAAACACATAGAATAACACATTTTTGTCTAATTTTATTTCAATATGTATATTTAGCTAAGACACAAATCGATTTAGTTTTTGCTGCCGAGGCTCCGATTATAATCTATCACCAGGCGGTATCGTAGCTGTGCGAGTCATTGCTGGTGTGGCACGTTATGTTTTAAAACAATTTTTAGCATTGAACAATAAGTTTTATGGTAACACTGGTTCGCAGTCGCCACCCAGTCGATATCCGCAGTAGCCGATTGCTTTCTGCCAGTACACGCACTCGTATATTTATTACGTAAAACGTTTTATTTTTAATATGCGTACAGTATCTGTCAAGTCATTTCGTAACTTAAATCTTAGTGGTTTTTCAAGAGCATTTATTAATGGCTTGCCTAAGAAGATATTTTTTGAATGAGACCACTAAGGCTCGTCTGTATATACAGAGGTCAGAGTTTGAGTCTATCGCTCAAATCGTAAAAGTAATTATTTATAACAAAATGGACTGAAAATGCCGACAAAACATAATAATCGCACGGTGTTGTCTTCATTTTTATAATCGAGAAATAGTTCTTATTAATAATAACAAAAATCAGACATAGGTTAATAATACGATAACAGGTTAAAATTAATTATATAACTAATAATTGTGTGGGGAGGTGCAGCCTACACATATATTAAACAACTATTTAGAGCGAATGCCAATTCGAATGTGTTCAAAATAAATACTCAATAAATTTGAAGTTCCGACAGTCTTACAAATATGGAAAAATGTATTATTATATCAACATAAAAATTCTAAAAGCTACTCTAAATACACAGCAGTCCACTAGACAAAAAAAGGAAACAGAAATTACCCAAGTCAAGATTTATTACAAATATAAGTGAACACACAAATAAAAAGGAAAGAAATAACTTTCTGGACCGAAATTACTAAATTGATCTAAATATCATAAAACCCACCAACGTTTCCTGTTTGTCAGTTGACTTCCGTTATGATAGTAAAGTCCTCTATGACATCATATTTTCAGAGCAGTTTCATTCCCTATTCACCTACGCCCTTGTCGGTTGTTAGATATAACCTTTTTACTGTTTCCTAGTTTTCCATACGCTGTACATGACCTAACTAGCGTAGCCTACCAACTTTGATTGATTGGACCATGCTGACATCATCGTATGTAGAGAGAGAGTTCTGTGTTCAAGTCTTAAATTAATAGAACGAAATATTATAAAAATGATCTACGATATATAAAAATAATTGGCTGGTGAGAAGTTCTAAAAATGAAAAACAATATGTAATAATAACTTTATTTTTTTAGCTGAATTAAAATATTTAGCGTTAAAAGTATTTTATAAATAAATAAACAATTTTCTTATAATATTATTAGGAGAACACATTCTTATTGTGAAGTTATAATTTTTCAGTACATAGGTCTGTGATATTTTAAATATGAATTAAATATATTCATTTGAAAGACATATATATAAAATCTATTTTATCAAAACATTTTGTTGCTTATCAGATTACTCAAAGGTATTTGAAATTCCGTAAAAATAAGGTAGATGGCTCTTTCAAATAATGGAACGATTAAATGTATTAATATCAAAAAGGTAACATGTAGGTTCAAAAATTAGTCGCTAAAAATAATGTCGCTGTAGCATAGTTGGATAATGCACCTTACTCGGTTTGGAAAGAGATTCAGGTTCTAATCCAGGGGGCGCAAAAATAGTATTTTTCGATAAAATTAATTTTATATGTATATCTTTCAAATTAATATATTTAATTTTATTACACTTATTCTATAAATAAAAACAACAATAATTAATGTGCTATAGTTGTTTAAATGTTGTATTTGATCTACAATGTATTTTTCTCATCTTTCTTCTGTATTACACCTATAAATATCATATATACATACAAACAAAATCTCGCATAGAGAAATAACTAAAAATTCTAATAGTGTATTAATTGTAAGATATCACTATTGTCATTAAATAGTTTTTGATCATTGACCCTTGGTCATCATTATCTGGTTGCAGCGGGTATTATTATTTTTTAATATCTTTAGATTCCCTTTCGCGCGGGTCAGTTAAAAAGTGGACAGACCATTTTATCTCACAATGCCGTAACACCCCGACCATCTGGTTTCCAAACTTCACGACCGGAGTGACAATAATTTATTTATTTAAAACGTGTACAAAATATACTTTTACAATTAAAATTGACAGTAATTTGCCATAATTTGTTTTGTGTATTTATGTGAAAGATGTTCCCCATCTACTTAAATAAGATAGAAATCTGTGCTAAAAAAGACAGGTTCATTCGTTATTTTCAAGAGTGAAATTAATTTCTGTAAATATACGAATTATTAAATTGAATAATAAAGAGATAAAATAATTTAAAAAACAAAAGTAAAAGAATATAAATAAATTTAAAATTACGAGTAAATATTTTTATACTTTTACACATTTTTATTTTGGAGTTGCATTTTCAGAACATAGTTCTATGGTATTTTAATACAAATTAAATTAATCAACTAATAGATATACAGAAAAAATATTTAGTTGCTAACGAAAATCGAACCTGGACCACTTCCGCGGATAGGAATATGCGATAGAGGTCTTGGCTTGAATTACGGTAGCTTCTAAATATTTTTTTCCTATAGTTAATTCATTTAAAATTTCATAAAATGTAGATCTCCATAAATGTTTGTTCAGTTTCTTCTCTAACAATATCCAAATGTTGTAGGTTTTGGACACCAGAAACGTAAATAAAATTATATTGGCCAAAGTTCTGTCCCATTTTCAACTAAGTGGTGAACCTATTTTCTGTTATTATTTTAAGATAGTTGTGCAGTGGGTTTCCATGGAGCTCTGCATTACCGTTAAATAAAGATAGAACTGTCTTACATTAACACCCCCGTTCCGGTAAGGGGTACAATATAACCCCAAAAATCTTATTTTTGAAACAACATATTTATAAAATATTAGTGATATTGAGCTGGTATTCATTGTAACCCTCGTAAATATCCCAAATAATGTAACGCGCAAAAAATATATAACAATAATGTATAGTAAGACAGCAAAATGTAGAGAAAATTATGTTTTTCCATAAACAATCGGGACCATTTTAAAAGGTTATAAGGTTATTAGGTAACGGCAGATATGACTTACGTATTTGGATGAGTCGCATATTAGATCTCTTCGCCATAGGGTCTTCGCTAAGCGTACTACAGTGTGTTTCAGTCGCGTCTTACCTCTCTTAACTGTTGTCGGTGGTAATATTCTTGAAGATTTTATTTTAAAAATTTAAGTTCTCTATTATTTACTGATACTATTATTCCTAAACTTATTATCATATGTATTGTGACTTTTTCCTTGTTTATGTTTGTAATTTTAATGAAAATGTTTATATTTATTTTTTTGTTTATATTTATTTTAAGTTATTTGATTAAATAAATGTGAAGATTTTAATTTGTCATTTATACATTATTTTGCTGTGTGATAAATGTAATATATTAAAATTCTATCCCATTTGTACTCGTATGTATTTAAAAATAATCCCAATAATTTTATTCATCTTTTAGTCGTGTGCATTTTAAAATAAATATTATAATATTGGACCGTAACTTTTGGAGCACACGTTTTTATAGCTCACAACTCACGACCTGCACGTGCGCGGTGTGTTCGCGATCGCGCGGCACATCCAGTTATGTCATTCTGCTCGTGTAGCTCTCGTCGGACAGGCGCTTGTGAGTGGTGACACTTCAAAATACTACGGTTTCTTATAAAATGACAACAAATTTAGTAGTATCTTGTTCGCATTGTATAAGAAATTTAATTAAAAATATAATAGAACATGCTCAAACCATTATACTTCATTAAAACGCAAATTTGAATGGAGTCACTTTGTTCCCCGCTCCAGCTCTCGATCATATTTTCGATCTTCCGGTATCGTTAAGACGTTATGACACTGGCATTCTTCAAACATCAAGTCAGCATTTCTCTACAGTAAATCATCCTGAGGATGAATTTTTGGGTACTTGCTAATTGTTTAAGGGTAATTTTCTGAAATTCTCTCCAATCCAAGATAGCGCAGTTAAGAAGAGAGTGAGGTGTACAGTTTTTAGCATCTGGTTTAATTTCAAAGATTTATTAAGTCGCCAGTCTAAATCTACCGGAAAGTTTTTTGATACGGTCTTACCAGTTTAAAAGTTGGTCAATTTAAACACCAACACACATAATACTTTTTACTCTCTCTGACTCTTTACATGTTATGCATGTGTACTGAAGGATATTTTGTGTTTCTGTTACGATCATGTAATTTTATTTGAAATTGTTCCTTTGAGTATCGAGATTAGGGCTACGAGTTTATCAATATTCAATGTAAGAATATTCGTTTCTAGTCCATAATTTAGCACGTTGTAATCAAAAATATCGCATGCAAAATGTATTTCCTGCAATAATATTATATGAAATTATATTTAAAACATCACAGTTTAACTTTTGTAGGTTTCTAATACGCCATCGCACCTCCGCCTCGGAATCCACCTCGTCATCACATCGCGGTGCGGAACAGATCTATGGCGAAAGAACAAAAAAAAATCGAGAAGAAGAAGAAGAAAAAATTAACAACATTATAAAAAAAATGACTCGTAAAAAACGCGGGCTTATGAGGAAAACAGAATTCCGATTTGCTTGGCGGTCCATTCACTTCATGTATAACCTGTACTAATTTATTTAATTAATTTATTTTAATCATTATACTATTTTCATTTTTTACATTTGATGCTGCATAACTAGGCATGCTCAAAGATGGAAAATTACTATGCTTTTTAAAATCAAACTGAAATATTATAATAGTTCTTAAAAAAACATTTTCTTTTATTACGTGTATTCGTAAATTAATAATTTCATTTAACGTTTCTTTTAAATATGAATTAAATATATTAATTATAAATATATACATATAAAATCAATTTTATCGAAAAATATTGTTGTTGTGTCACCGGGATTCGAACCTGGATCTCTTTCCTAACCGGGGAAGGTGCTTTATCCAACTAAGCTACAGCGACATTATTTTTAGCGACAATTTTCGACCCTATATGTTACCTTTTTGATATTAATACATTTAATCGTTCCATCATTTGACTGAGCCATCTACCTTATTTTTACAGAATCTCAAATACCTTTGAGTAAACTGATAGCAGACGCCAGAATTATCAATTCATTTTTATTAAATTTTGGACACATTGATACAACTTTATTATTTAGGAGAACACATTCTTATTGTGAAGTTGTAATTATTCAGAACATAGGTCTGTGATATTTTAAATATGTTCTCCTAAATAACGTTTCTTCGTACATAAAACTACCTTAAATCACATTAACCTTCACCTTGACAGCATATGTAAATATATTGTAGATTTTTATAACTAGTTAATGTTTTACACGATATGCTCTCATATAGGTACAATATATTATAATGTTATAATTTGGTGATGATCTAAATCGTGATTGTGGCTGTGAGATTTGTGTTCGATTGTGATGATGATTGGTGAATGATTATGCGTAATTCGGTGAGCAATCACCGGTGCACTAGAAACTAAACCTTCAATAGTTGAATGTAAGTTATCAATCATCGTTATAATTGAATACCAATCACTGTCACAATGACAGTTCAGATTATCATAAAATCTTCAATAAACAATTAAATATGATTTAAAATTGATCTTGCAAGTGTGAAAACTGCACAAGATCGCTAGGACCGCTCATGTTAATGATCCACACTATTCAGTCTTGTTGTACATAGGCTACGTTTGGACTGCTCACGTTAACGATGTGCCTTGATAGTGCGAAAAAAAAGTATTAATTAGTTTTTAGTATTTTGTCATTATAGCTATGTTGATGAAGGCTTTGTAAGAATAGTAAGCAATTGATTCTGTGTCTTGTCCGCTATATTAGTTATTGTATTATGACAGGCAGTGCTCTTACGTCATAGAAATAAGGCTGCAAGAGGATGATACATTATTAATATTATTAATTATGATTTCAGATTATAAAAAAAAAATTATAAACATTTCTTATATTTCTACAATATTATTAAAAATACTTATTTAATAATTCAAACATATCGAAGGTCATCGTTGAACTGTAGGTGTAAGTGTCTATATTTTAGAATGTCCCTTCATCTTTTATCCATTAATGTATAGAAATAAAAAAAAATATCGTCATTAACAATTTTATTTGATACGTTTCATACACATTTCTTACAACGATTTTATTGACACTACATACAGTTTTTTCTTTGACTTTTCTTAAAAATTTCATTTGAAATATCAAAGTTATGTATTTTTAGTCAAATCTATGACTCCTCTATGCTAGATGTGATTATATATATATATATATATATATAATATACGACTATACAACAATATTTCAATAGGTAGGTACGTTTAAACAAAAGCAGACTTCGAGTATTTTTTTCAATTATTTGAATCCATTTCATGTTCATGTTTATGTACCTATATTCCAGTCAATTTATAAATTATTTTTATTATTATATATATAATATATAGCCTTAAAACACGTTTCTGAGTATTAGTGTATAGGTACGTAGTTTTGTAATCTCAATTAATTCAACGAAGTGGAATATTTGCTTTATTTTTATACCTTAATACATCTGCACAATAATTCTGATTACATGAATACTATTTAACATTCAAAATTCACAGATGTTTGACAAAATGTTTAAATAAGTGCACAGATAGCAATTTACATAAGCTTAAAATTGTTTTGCTATTCTATTTTCAGTAATATTCAAATAAATTAATGACATAAAAGGTATTATTTCTAGTCGTTGTTTTTTGCTATTTTAAATTTGTTTAATTATTATTTAACAATGTTTTTTGTTCGTTACTCATTACGTAGTCGATTAACCACTTTTTTACATGAATTAAATTTATATTTTTAACCACTTTTTATAACGGGTACCTTCATGTACGGGGAAATACCGTTTTTTGTAACCATTGATTAGTTCGACGATGATAATACTGACGTTGACGATCTGGCAGTGAAGGTTAGTTGTAGTGGTGATTGTTTGAATCAAGTAAATGTTATAAATTATAAATAATTAGACAAAATATTTTGTTTAAACCATTACTTATTGATTATTCTACTTGTTTCGATACTTATGGTATCTTCTTTAGGAAACAATGCATACTGAAATTAAAAAATACAAGTATAGATAAAAACAAAGCTATAAAGTGGTGAATGAGTAAGAACTAATATGAAAACAAATTTAAAAGGTGATTATTTGCAAAGAGGATTTGTTTCTAAAATTTCAAATTTATCTAACAGTGAACCCTTAGTATTTGTATGTATAATTTCTAAACCCTTGTTTTATATAGTTGTTTATTTTAGGGATATATAGTTAGATAAATTAGAAATTTTAGAAATAAGCAAAAGTATTAATAGCAAGCTTAATATTATAAATAACCAAATTAAATTTGTTTTCATATTAGTTCTTATTTATTCACCATTTTATAGTTTTGTTTTTGTTCATGCTTGTATTGTTTAATTTCAGTATACATTGTTTCCTGAAGAAGATAACACACGTGTCGAAACATGTAAAATAATCAATAAATAGTTGTTTAAACAAGTATTTTGTTTAACTATTTATATAAAATGAGGCCACAAAATAATTTTACAAATATTAAAGAAGTTATAAATTATTTCCAACCTTTTTGAACGTATAAGTATGGTGAAATCTGAAATTATGTTATTTGAGAAGGATTTATTTACTAAATGACATATATGTTTTTGTTCTAACAGAGGTGAATATATTACACATAATAAACATAAGACATAATTGTACTCATAGTTTATTGTGTGGGATGGAGTAGACTTCACCTCTGATATATACAGCGTTGTCCTGGCTACTTTGCTAGACTGAAGTCTGTGTTAAAGTAGCCAGTTTTTTTTTCGTGCTGTTGTTATGTTATTTAAATCATCAACAGGAATAAAAAGAGAAATAAAAAATATGTATAAAAAAATAAAAATATGTAGTGGGAGTGTTGTAGGACTAGTGAATTATTAGTGTAGGTATGGTATAAATTATATTAGAATGTTGGATAGCCATTCTTCTGATTCATCTCTACCTGATTGGATCATATATTGGGTCCATATTTGTGTAATCTTATTGGAATTAAACGATTTCCAATTGGTATTGAGTGTGTGAGAATACTGATGATAAATTAACACATCACAAAAATGAGCTTTTATCGCTAAAAAACAAATCTTCAGATCGCATACAAATAAACAGATAGACAGACAAGAAATTCATTAAACTCCGAATCTGGAGCATGGTACTATACGGAAGTAAAAAATTGATACTTAACTAGAGAGAGAAAGAAGCATTCAACCAAAAAAACATTCCTCATTGTCCGAAGAATCCCGAATCCATATTTATTGAATAAAATTTTACAAGAAGTATAGTACAGTTAAAAATAATAAACAAAAATACAATAATTATTATCAATACAAAATCAATAACAAAATATACAGAAAATAATAGATTATCAAAACTAAAGAGACACAAACTGCAAATACCAAATATTTGTGTTAATATTAATAATATTCCCCTTTACATTAATTGTTTATTATATTTGAGATAATATATTATTTCATCTGTATGTACTTGTAATGGTTAATTACGCTTAATTGGCGAAGGCCATAATAAAGAAGAAAATCAAGCAGAAGCTGAGATGCTGAAGTAAGACGAACACCCTCACAAGGGAAACAAGACTAACACCAATAAAATATAGGATTGACTGCTGGTAGATACTCTCCAGGAAAAGCACATTAAAGGATCCAACTGGCAGGCCAGTCAAACACCTTCCATAGCAGGTTTACCCAGGATTTCCCACCCAGAAACCCACACTCACAAAATTCCTGAACAATTCTTGGTTCATTCCAGATCCAGATTACAGAACTACGACCCACTACTGCCATGTTATTAATCATACTCTCTCTCGCATCATTCAGCAAAGCGCAATGCCAAAGGTTGTGCTTCGGCGTTTGCCTCACACGACTATAGGTACACCACGGGTCAGGGGCAAGCTCAAAATCGAAGAGCTCGCTTCGAGACTGACCATGACCCGCGACAAACTGCATCGCAAACTACATCGAGAAAAAAGTAGAAGCTGAAAATTTTCTTCCCGTTTCAAGAAATGTTCACCGATCAAGAGTATCGCACCATCTGATACCGACACAAGTACACGTCAACGAAATGTGTAAATAGCAAAGGTAGAACAATAGCTAAATATATCGATGACGAAATTGATTAAGATATTTGTGCGGAAATACTACTCTAATAGTAGACATTAATCTCATGTCTCAGATGTTTGATGGTAAAAGTCGGTATGTGTCGGTTGCGTCATTCGATTCTACGTATACGCGACATAAGGCTCTGAGAAAGACGTGGACATGACAGATATATGGTCAGAAAATCGAATTAAAAGAATTTTTCTTATTTGAAATGAACGGTACGTTGGCAGATGATATAAACACATTTTCTGCCTTCTTTTCTTGCACAAAAATTTTGCGTCGTGTATATTTTCTTTAATCATCTTCATCTAGTCTTGCTTGCATCAATACTTGCATCGCCTAGTCATCCTAAAGCGACAAAATATTAGTTAACACTGGATGCAGATTGGCAGAACAAGAAGATTGAATAGTGAAAAGGTACTTTAGATTGATTTTATTTATTTTTTATTAATTAAATCAATTCAAGTTATAATACAATGCATAGTGACAAAACTTTTCCCGTATAAATGAAGTCGTTTGTTTTCTTATTTTAAGAGTGTATTTTAAAAACAAAAAGATTACACACCTATATAATTCGTTGACGAAAGAAATTTACACTTCATTCCAATATATTGTATGAGTATCCTTTCAAGTTTTTCTAATCATTGAAAAGCTTTGGATAAAAAGCTTATATTTAATAGTAATTTTGTCTGATCTTAAAACAATCATTTTGTGATTCTAAATCTAGGATTTAGGTCCGTTCACCCTAATTACAGATAGATCAAGGTCTCATTAATACTCGGTACTGACTTCCTTATTCGACTGTCAATCATTCGTGATACAGTTTTAAATATATATATATACAGCGCACAATTTTTTTTCTCTTCGATGTAAAATCTCATTGCATTCTTGAGTTAAACTATTCTGATTTATTTGGAAAAAAAACATACTATTTTTCAACGTCGCTGGTTGCCAAGTATCGCGACCTTAAGTAACTTTTTACCTGAGTAAACGACTTGATCTTGCCGCTCGTCAATTTGTTACTCTAACGAAATTCTTTAATTGCACGGAAACTCGTGTGGCAATCTTCATTACATTACCTCCGGCGAGTCATGTTATTAGCCCTCTACATCCCAATACGCGATCTTATTACTGTGTTAAAATATTCTTTAATTCTTCATACTGTTATATATAGGGTCCCCCAACGTAGGCGATCACCTTAATGCTCTTCATCTCCCTATTGTACGCTCTAAGAAATAGGTCCTCTATCCTTCTGATTCCGGCCCAGTCACGGTGTGCCTCAGTAAAGATGCTTGTCTCCTACCGACTCCCCTACGTTCTTCGATATTTGTTTTTATTATATGGTAATTAAATTGGTACAGTGTATGGCTGACGCCTCCACTCTCATCATCACCGCTCAGCGAAGCTGAACGTATCCAACAAGTACCGGTACGTAAAATGCAACTACCATCAGCCTTTAAGACACTAAGTACCGACGGAATGCAGCATATCAATACGGTCGACTTACGAGCTTTTTTGTACGGTTAAACTTTTACATTTATAAACTTTGGCTACTATACATTTAATGTAAATAGTTAGTAGTTTCCGTTCTCAGAATCTATCGTCTGCTACTCACAAATACACTCCGCAACATCAAACAAACACGAGAGTTGAGGATGAAATATTGGGACTTTTACACTAATCACATTACTTACAACATAACCTTAAAATCCTTCTAATTCGAGTCTTTTATCGACTTTCATTAGCTCACACACATACAATCATATTCATTCACAATCGATAAACCCAATAATTGTATAACCATACTTTTAAAATTAGCAATATTAACTTTGTGGTTAAAATTCATATTTTTATTTATTATATTCGTTTTATTAACCACTTAATTGAGTTTAAATACATCTACCGGTTACATAAACATATATTTTGTAGCGATTTGAGTTAAGTACTAAAAAATTGTTTTTATTTTTTTTAAATAATTTTTTTAAAAATAGATTCTGGTAAAGAAACAATAATATATGTTTTAGTTAGTTACGACATCCTGAAGAAGAAAATGGTATTTTTCGAAACCGGTAGATGTATTTAAACTCAATAAGTGGTAAGTGGTGTATAACCAATATTCTCCATACTTCTTTTGATTTTGACTGCTACTGTTCCTTTAATCATTTGAATTGTAACAACTCATTTGTAACTTTATCCATTAAATTAATCTTGAGCTCGTATAGATTCCCATCTCAAATGCTTCAAGTTGCCTACACTTTCACTGCACAAACTAGTATCGAAAACAGATAGAATCTGACCATTTGCATTCGTAATCAAATTCGTAAAAAATCATTGATGATTTTGTTCAGACTCGCAACGAAGGCATACAGGTCGATTTTTTAATTTATAGTTTTTGTTTAATGTTAAATTATTTAATGGATAGGGAATGAAATAATATTAATTAAATCATAATAATAATAATGACTGTCGATGACCTTCATCTGCTGAAACTAGTAGTTAAAGAAAATACAACATTTTATTTTTTATTTAAATTTATTTTACACTTATTTTATTATACATATATTGTACATACATAACTTAATAAATTATATTTTTTTTACATAAAATTACCCAACTCAATAGAGTAATCAATTCTCGTGTTTGAATTAGGGAGTGTTTAAGTTTTAAAATAATGTAAAGGTAGGTATAAAAGTAAGATATAAATATAGAATTAAATTATTAAATACATATACATAAATATGATCAATTTCTAATATTTCTTTGATTTTTGATTTGATTTGGTTTGATGGTTACACGCGGTGTACACAACCGATACCATGCGTCAACTGACGTCAAGTGCGTTGTTGCATTACTACCTAGTGTGAAGCGGTCATGTAACTGTGTATCTTTCTCGCTTAGATTCGCACACATTGACGTGTATCGGTAAACAATACATTCTTTAAGCGGCATGATCAAAAAATCGTCCTGTGCATAGTTTTAATACAGTGTGCGTTTGTTGTTAGTGGACAGAGGGTTAATGTAAATCCCGCATTGCACGTGTTTAATCCTAACAGATGATGCTCAGTGAACGCTTCGGGAAGCCTGTTATCACCTCCGACAGAGATTTCCAATAGCTCCAATACGCGCATGATGAACACCGGCAGCGCTGGACCTTGGTACGTCGGCCTTAATTGCCGTATTAGATTGAGCAGTTGTGGAGTGGTGATCGAAAAAAACCTAAAGCATATGTAAACAGTTTTGAGTGGTGTCTTGACCTCGAGAACAAAGCTGCAGCTCCCCAAGGTTGGTGGTTATGTGTGACGAGGAGAGAATGCAGCGACTTCGAGTGTTGTCTAAGCAAATGTTGTTAGAATACGAGGAAAAATCAGCTGGTGTGCGAAACCTCCAGTTGCAGATATATTATAGGTCTTGGTCGTGCGCATATATTGACCCGACTCGACAACTACGGCATGTTTTCTGACAAGAAAATCTTATCAAAAAGTATCCATAAATCAAAAATAAGTACACTACGATTGTTTGGTCACTTTTCGACTTGCTTAGTTTCCAAATACAAAGTATGACAATTTAAAATTAAAATTGTAAAATTTCATGCTAATAGGGGTAATCATTAGTTAGGTATTTGGTGTAAAATTGGATGATCGAAATTTAAAAAGATCAATTTAAGCCATTATCCAGTTAGATCATCGTAACTATATTCACCTGGCTTTGTTTTCTGTGATATATGGCAATTAAAAAAATTTAAAGCTACGCTAAAGGGTCTAAGATTTTATAATAGTTATAACTGATTGTCAACAGAATGTGAGAAAAGTATTCCATAGTATTCCGGAAAATGAGTTTGACAAAATGGAAATATACAAGGGGAGTACTTTGATAATAAGCAATAATAGCTACTAGTGTACAGTTTCACACATGCGTTTATGGAAATTGGACGGAAAGGAAATCGACAAGAAAACAATTTTATTTATGTGGTTTATTCTTTGATAAGAAAATCTTGTATCATAGATGATCTACAAATTGTAATGAAACTATTTAAAAAATCAGTGCACTATAATTTAAAATTGATTGTTTTTAGATGTGTCAAGCTTTAAAATTGGAAACTAATACAGAAATGTTCATTACATATATTAAATACCATTGTAATGAGATCATGACTGCAGTGATTAAAATCAAATACTTATTTAAAAAACATATTCAAATATTCAAATGTTAACCTTGCAGAAAACAAAAATAACTAGAGGCATGTAAGAATTCGATTTGTACATACAGCCGTTATATTTGTAAATTCTCATTTTTAATTGTGTCGAGTTAGCAATAAAGAGTACCTTTCTTAGAATTATGTGGGTCAGGCCAAGCTGGCCGACGTCCGTTACCGTCTAGTGTGATGAAAAATATTTTATGCAATATCATTTGGTCGGATCCAAAAGATGGATGAGAGATCTTCCTTCCGTTCAACGTGGCCCATCACAATAAGCTTCTCCAAGCCATCTTTCCTTCTTGCTAGAGTTTATTGTTGATATCTGGATTATGTGGACTTACTTAAATTACTTACTTAAACCTGTTTATGATGTTTGATTATTCACTACTGGATGCTAGCTTCTCGCCAGGATTGCCATTTCGTTCTGTCTTCAGCTTTTTTCATCCATCTGTTGCTTAGCACTCTTCTAATCTCAACGCTCCGTAGAGCTTGCCTTCTGCCATTGCGTGGCCTCCATTCCAGAATCGTCTATCTCCATGATCTATCATCTCTTTTTCCAGCTTGTTGCTACTCGAGCATGTAGAATTTTTTGGGCAACATCTACTACATTGGTTCAGGTACTCGATAACTGTTCAATAGCATAGCTCTTTTCATTGCTCTTTCATCTCTTTTTTCAATAGCATAGCAATAGATATTTAATAGATAAGTTCTTTTCATTGCTCTTTGGGCTTTATGATAAGGAATGAAGGTTCATGTTTCGGCTCTATATGTAAGTCTTGGGAACACGCACTAGTTGTAAGTTTTAATATTTAGAGATTGTGGTATTTTGAGTTTAAGGAAATGCTTTAGCTTCCTAAATGTTGCCTGAATGCGTCTTTTCATTTCAATCTCTTGATTTTGTCTCCCCAGTTGTATTGTTTAACCCTGATATACACTACTCTTGTACAAACTTATTGTTTTAGCTAATCGTATTAGGGCTCGTGTCCAAGATGATATTTAAGAAGACTTTCTGAGTATCACTAAAGGTACGTATGTACTGGATACGTTATTCTAATCTGCGGGCAAAACAATTGAAATCTATACTATTCTTATTGTATACTCGAGTTGAATCTTTGAGAGAAACCTCATCGTGGTTTGCTTATTTTCCATAATTTTGGTGTAATCAAAATTCATTTTTAACTTCAATATTTGCAAAATTACTTTGTGGCCTCATTTTATATTAATAATTATACAAAATACTTTGTTTAAACCACTATTTATTAATTATTTTACTTGTTTCGATACCTACGGTATCTTCTGCAGGAAACAATGTATACTGAAATTAAAAAATACAAGCATAGATAAAAACAAAACTATAAAATGGTGAATAAGTAAAAACTAATATGAAAACAAATTTAAAAGGTGACTATTTGAAAAGAGGATTTGGGTACTTATAATATTAAGCTTGCTATTTACACTTTTTCTTATTTATAAAATTTTATATTATCTAACTGTAAACCCTTAGTATTTGTATAATTTCAAAACCCTTGTTAATATCAAAATAGTGGTTTATTTACAAAAAGGTGATTGGAGAATTGTGAATAGTTATTGTTATTTAGGCATCTCAAATGCTCCTTAATAGTACATTATTGAGAACTCACGAAATTTTTTTTGTAAATCTTCCTGAGTGTTTGCAATAATCACAATATCATCTGCATCGAACGCGTATTAAATAATGTATAACCAATATAAATTCTGGCAATCGCATTCTATCCTCTCTTCTTCAACGTAATGGTAAGTCAGTTAGTTGGTCGTAGATATTTTTTTTATTAATATTTTTTCATATAGACATTCCATAGATACAACCGATTATAGAAGGTGGTGTAATGGAAGATCGGCCATTATTTGAAATGATATGACGTTTTGTCTTAAATTATTATTATACCTTCATTCTTCACGGATCATTTGTCGGAGCTCCGGTGATTGATTGTGTATTGTGATGGTAATGACGATGAGGCTGGACCATGAAAATATCTACCGCGTTTATCTGATCAAACGGGATTTGGGAAACGGAAATTGTGCAACCAAATTATATAGTTATCTCTCGGTAACGAGATGGATAGATTAGCGATTCTGAGATCGGAAACGAACCGAGTATATGCTATTCGAAAAGTAGACTTCAGTTTTGCATGATCTTGTACACATCTACATGTCTTATACATTAGTGATAGGTAAACCATTATTTATATTAACACAAATTAAATACATCAATTAGAAAAGGCAAAGTGACTTAGCCAATTACGCTACGTCAGCCTCGCAAATAGACGACAAATTTTTGAACTTATATGGAATGTAAGATGTATCAATTTGAAATAGCTGCAACAGTTCAAGTTCGAAAATTTGTCATCTATTTGCGAAGCTGACGTAGTGTAATTGGTTATCGCACTTCCTCGAATAGGAAGAGAACCTGGTTCAGATCCCGGTGGTAATTAATTTTTTTTCGATAAATTGTAATAAATATAATATAATAATAATAATAATAATGGATAATTTGTATAGCGCCATTTTCGTAAAAACTTTCACCTCAAGGGCGCTTTACACATAAACTGTTTATAGTTCTACAATTATGTATGATTTTTAAAATTAAAAAATCATTATTTTCACTTATGGAAATGATTATCTGTGTGTAAATCTTTATAATTGATGCATTTAATTTGAATTAAAATATCATAGAACTATGTTCTGAAAAATTACAACTTCACAAATAATAATGTGTATTCTTTAAAAAAAACACCGTTATTTATATCATTATCGTGGATATGTTTGATTTTAACGATGATTGGTAACTGATTATTGGCAATTCTTCGAGCAATCGCTGTGGTATATTGGAAACTAAACCTCAAACAGTTATATCTCAGTTACCAATTATCGTTACAGTCATACATAATCACAATCACAATAAATATAATAAGTTTAAATAATGGTTTACTAACACTAATGTGTACACTTGAGGTTAGACCGTCGTAAGATGTATTGGTTTTAATCTAATCTAAATATAACACGTCTTCCGTGTACTCACCCCTATTTAAAAAAAAAAGATGTGTAATAATGATAGTCAACCTACCCTAGAAAGTTGTGATTAATAATATTATATATATGAATCAAATAAAAATAGAATTTCAAACCCAAAGTTGATTTAGATTTGTTTTTCAAACATCTTATTGAACATCACATTTTATGTAAATTGATGCGCCTACATCCCCAGAAACTTTTTTTTTTGTGGGTTCCCAGTAGTGATGAGCTAAACCGTGATTGTGTAAATGCTATTCGATTGTAACGTTGATTGGTAACTAAGATTTAACCGTTAGAGGTTCAGTTTCTAGCGTACCGGTGATTGCTCGCCAAATTATGAATAATCAGTTACCAATTATCGTTACAATCGAACGCAAATTTCAGAATCACAGTCACAATCACGGCTAAAATAACGGTTTAACTCATCATGATCGTGTTATTTCAATGGAAATGGCCATCACCATATTTTGAACCTCCGCGATTGATTGCAGTGATAAAACGTAAACAATTTTTTTTGATTATTAAGGAGAACACATTCTTATTGTGAAGTTGTAATTGTTCAGAGCATAGGTCTGTGATGTTTTAAATATAATTTTAATGTATTAATTATAAATATATACATATAAAATCAATTTTGTCAAAAAATATTGTTTTTGCGGTACCAATATGCTTATTTCCAATCCGGGGAAGTACACTACTAATAGAGATCCAGGTAGCTCAAAAACAATATTTTTCGACAAAATTGATTTTATACGTATATATTTATAATTAATACATTAAAATAGTGTTTTAAATTTTAGAATTATCAAAATTGATAAATATTTGAATAGTTTTTAAAACTATTTTCTATTGCAATGTGTGGCAGGAATGCATCGGTACATATATTGAAGTAGTAGTTATTTGGCGAGCCAATCTTTATGGCCTATTACGAATTAATTGGTTGGTGGTTGTAATGACAATACTAGTTACTTGAGTTTAATAGAGTTATGAGACATATTCACGGACGAGTCTCAAAAATTTTAGGACAGTACACCTTTAAGCAGAAAATTTATTTCAATGTAATGGTATTTATTTATAAAATCCTCACTAAGAAAATATCGGCAGAATTTATACGAAAAATTGATGTAAATCAACATGAACCCGAACATCATACAAGAGGAAAAGATAGACTGAGCCTGCCATTCAGGAAGAAGGCTAAAACTCAGAAATCGATGATGCACAGTGCAATGAAGATTTTTAATGAAATGCCAGATAACATAATGAAACTAAGCGAATATGTGAAAGATAAGTTCTAGTAAAAAGAAACGATTTTGATCTTGTTTATATTAGAGCATATATAAAAATACTTATGTATGCACTATATTCAAAATAAATAATAATAGAGTTGAGTGCAGAGCGAGTCACTTGTTGCCAATTATATTTTGTAAGCAGAATAGTGCAAGGTAACTGGTATATATTGACCTTTATCGACAAATCTCTGAGATAAGAGACCAAAGTCCCATTCGCCATTGGTCAGATGCTAGTTTTGATATAACATTTCTGTTGCGGATCTCAGATTATAAAATGTTTGCATGTTGTTGTAGCAAAAATATGTTTTGAAAATATTATGTGTTGTTCTAAATTTTATAAGTATTTTATAATTAAAAGAATATATATTTCTGTTCTAATACGAGTAAGTATATAGACGCAATACAATACAATACATAACAATATTTTTTCGATATACAGAGTTTTTCTGTAAATCTTTCTAATTAATTAATTTAATTTGTATTAAAAATACCACACAACTATGTTCTGAAAAACTACAACTTCACAATAATAATGTGTTCTCCTTAAAAATAAAATAAATGTCTGTATATCTATATAAAATATTGATGAATTTAATTATTTTCTAATATTAATAACATTAATATTATACTTTTAAAAATTAGCAATATCAACTTTGTGGTTAAAATTCATATTTTTATTTATTATCTTTGTTTTATTAACCACTTAATTGAGTTTAAATACATCTTCCGGTTTCGAAAAATACCATTTTCTTCTTCAGGATGTCATAACTAACTAAAAAATATATTATTGTTTCTTTACCAGAATCTATTTTTAAAAAAAATGTTTTTGTACCTAACTCAAATCGTTACAAATTTACTCGAACAATTTTTAGGAAAAATTTTTAGAATGGGACTCGTATTTAAATTTAGTTGGTTGTTTATAATTTTTTAACATTGATATTAATATTAATGACAATTGATACAGATATATACTCTCGTGTTTAAAAAGGGGGGAATTGTTTTTACTACATTGTTGAAGTGGATAGCGAAAAGTTTGAAATAAAATTAAATAAATAAAAAGTTGGGTGTTAACAAGTTAATTTACATAGCTTCGTCAAATCATTTGTTGTGCAATCAGTTGCTAAATTTTGATTGAAATATAAAAAAATAATATTAATGTATTTATAATTTTCTTTATTATTTCGAGTTTCTTGTTAAAAATAATTAATTAAAATTGGCTGTCACGTAATACACATTCAAAAAGTATTAAATTTATTTTATTTTATTTGTAACAATAATACAATGTAAAAATCTGTTTGGACTGTGCCCGTCTCACTAGACAAATTCTGTGTAGCGAATTTGTGTTTCATGGAAAATAATTGAATATATCAACTAAATACAAATAAAATATATTTAAAAAAAAAAAGGCATATGTATTATTTATTGATAGATCGTTGATACGATCGTGTCTAAATTTAGTTTCCAAATTAATTTTAAGACAGAATTTTTTTTTTATCTTCAATAATTGCAATAAATTAGAGCTAAATTGAGTACTTAATACGCTACGGAGACGACTATCGATTATTATTAAACTAGATTAACGCCGTTTGTTAAAATGATGTGACTATGTACAAGGTAATACACGGCGTTGAAACGGGAAGTAGATTAAATAAATAATATTTTGCTACGTACAATGTGCTGCGTGGGTCCACACGGTTTTGTCTAAACAACACGTGAACTTGATACATTTTCCATAGTAAACAACGCCAATACTATTCAATGAAACAATAATATTTTTAAAATTACACAGAATGATTGGTACTATCTGGTATCGAATTAATTTATATTACTGTTCACGTAGGAAGTAGATACATACCTATTTAGGTTGGATATGCAAAGCTCAGTTGATTCAACATTTTAAGTATGTCATACTCAAAATATTGTGAAATATACTGGTCTAAATAAGAGTTAAAAAAGTTAAAAATATTGACTTTTCAGACGTATTCTAGTATATGTATTAATAATTCAGATGAATTTTATACATACATATAAAGAATATAGCTTCGGTCAAAAATAATCTCAGCTTCAGGGACATCTATACTGTCACATGATAATGAATATAAAATTTTAAAACCATACATGGCGAATGCGTAGTTGGTAATAAATAATTGAAAGGTTTCTACATGATAACATATATACAACTTCAACTTTTTTTTTTTGATAGGTGTGGTAGTCGAGCATGGGTAAATTAGTGAACGTTACATTGTGTAAAATGATCACTTAAGCCAGCCGATGACAGATCGTAACCCCTGTAATACCCAAAATATCCATGCTTACCTTCCCATGTAAGTAAATAATAGCTTCGTCTCTGTGAGACATCTATATCTCAGTTCTTCAGTATTTGAAAATATCGAACTTCCTAACGTGCCAAACATTTGTATAATAATTTTATTATAAAGGTCTGCATATGACTTACGTTTTAAAAGTGTGATAGACGTACAAACGGCGGAGTTTTATTTTATTGTTTATAATGTAGATTGCGTCTACATAGGTAGGTTCTCCCGAAATCTGTTCCGCCGCGTTGCGCGTTGGTTGGTACGTCTCGGTTGACCACCAATACCTATACGTTTTAACCCGTTTGATACGGGTTTAACGAGAGGTTTAAGTACGGATTGCATTTTAGGGGTATTAATTGATTTGGTATGACTTTTTAATTTGATGGGCAAGGGTTGTTGGGATCTCGTAAACAACTTTACTTAGGAAATTTTTGAAAATCATCTACCCGCGGGATGAAGATAAAACAGGACAGGGTGTAATGTTATGCTAAGTGAATTAAAAATAATTAGAGTATTATTTTGAGGCATGGTACCTATAGGCAGTATAGAATTTGACATATTTATTTCTTAATATATCTCAATACCATGTACAAGTGTAGAGATTTTGATCTGGAGATAAACTCAGAGATCAGCTTAAGATTGGTAGAGAGAGACACAAATTCGAACCAGTATACACGACGTTTGATTTGATAGCGAGACTCGACCCGTGACGCAAATGGTACCTGAAAATACCATAAATCCCTTATTATTATTATACATTAGTCATTAAATATTAACATTATTATAAGGCGTTAAATAACGAACATTTTTTGTGTTTTAACTGCTGCAGTTGAGATTTTAAATCACTAAACTGAATAATGATAATAATATTTGACGTACGATGAACGTGAGTAGTGAGGCATGCGACCGTGAATCTCTGCGACATGGTGTATATAATTGTCTCTACAGAATCTTATGAGATCAAATTCGCACATCAGAGATTATCTCTAGTTGAAAATTTCTTAAAAATTCGTGGACATGGACCGTTATTTTTTTATATAATTTTTTTTACTATCACTATTATTTTTCTTCTTTCTTTAACGGTCTCATAGAACTCGAAAGTCCGCGACAGCAGTCAAAATAGGATGCTATTCATACCTTGACATCGCCATTATGGTCGGATCTGCTGGGCATTCGCCAACTCGTCCAAGTGTGTCTTAATATTATCCGCCTACCTACGTTGTGTTCCTCTCTCGGTCTTTATGCTGTTGGCTTATATAGAGAGGTTCTACTCTCGCTACATGTCCCACCCGCTGCAACCTCCTGGCCTTCATCTTCTCCAGGATATCTAGAGTTACGTCTATTTCCAAAGTTCCAAGATATTTATCCTCCTCCATTCTCCGGTTAGATTAGGTTAGGTTGAGTTATTATTATTAAAACATAATGATTTTTTTATTTATTTCATATATACCATTTTTAGAAGCAAAGGCTTTTTTTACAAATAAAAAAATCTCTTCCGGCACTGGCCGTAAAGAATCAGGTAGGTTAAACCATTAGGCGTTAGAAATTTTGATACAATATGGCTGATAAGGGTGGGTAACGCATTTAACCAAGAAAACAATTTACAAAAAAGTTTAATCGAAATTGGATTAGATTACGTGAGTTATCGTGTTTACAAAATTTGTTATATATTCGGATAAACTTTTCAACTGAGGGTAGTTTCAAGATCTTCTGGTCGTATGTACGAAGAAAATTTATTGAATTCTTCCAAAAGCTGCATTACTATGTTGTATTAGGTTATTTTTACTTATATGCTTAATTTAAATGTAAAACACCGAAAATGAATTGGATTTATGATAAAAATTGGTTTAGGTTTTAAAAATGAATTTTTGAAATAAGTTTGAGCTATTAAACTGCGTTTTGTGAAATATATTGGGTTTATTTTGTTGAAATGCTGAAATGGAAGCACGTCGATTTTTGAAACGTGAAATGAAAGTACGTCAAGTTTAGCGTTAAATATGTCGTGTTTTATAATACAACTAGACAGATACTGAATATTTTCTTGCTAGCAATCGAACGCATGAAAAGCTGTCGTTAACGGTGTCCATATATTCGCCATTATGCCGTGTGTCACAGCGACCACGTTTAATAGAATTCTCATTACAAAATGCCTGACCGTCCCATTGAATGAGAAATGAGACTCAGCATCCTCGGAGAAACTGATTAACTCGGCATCCGAAGTCAAATCGATTTGGTCTAGGAGTTAGACGAATCAGGTTCAATTTGATCCTTTTCTAAGGGATATCTCATTCCACCAATCGCATCCCGAACCGATCGATGAGCCGTTTTGGCGGCAAAAAAATCCACCCGTGAAAATTCCATTTGGGGCCATTAGTTTGTACAAAAAGTGTCAGTAATTGAAATGTTGCCCGATGGCTATTATGGAGTCCATATTTCATTGGCCGCGAGAGCGTTTCATGCTTGGACTGCTGCATATTATTAACGCCATCTTGAATACTGGCAATTCAAAGGTTAGGTTAGGTTAGGTATGTGTGAACAATTCATGTTTAGAATTTATTTTTCTTAATGCATATACGGTTTCACACGTTAAGTACAGCAGGATTTTAGCTATTGAAATCATGTCCTAAACAATTTTTCCGTTGAAATGCAATTGACCCGTATCTTCGCACGATGTGCATTTAGCCAAAGCACAAACCGCTCGGTCCTTCTATTGGATTATTTAAAAGCGGGTTAATAATAGTAATTCCCACCAGGGAAGCAAGATCAGAAGTACAATCTTTCATTAAGCGGAACGATAAATTACGTTATTATTTCAATCATCCCAAGAATATGTTTGTATTTGGTTGTCATGTTGAATTGTGGAATTAATTAAGAGGTCTTTACTTTTTTGAAAATTAATTATAGTTTTAATATTAAAAAATAGATTTTATGAAACATCGACTGTGGGCGAGTAGCGGCAAGTATCAGCAATAATTATAATATAATGTTATTTATTATTTTCATATTTTATTTTTATGATACTTATAACAAAGAATTCAATTATAAATTGATTCGTATACGAAAAAATATTTCAAGACAAGGAAGATGTTAGAACTTTCTATTCAATGTCGTATTTATACTATGTTAACTTTATACAATATAATTTTCTTATTCTAATGTATAATATCTGAATGTCGTTCTGTGTGTTTGTTTACGCGTAGGGAAATTTGAAAAGAAAGTGAACTGTCTTCTGAAATACATATACGAATTAAGTGAATATGTGTGTTTGAAATGCGCCTTTTTACATAAAAAATAAACTAGTCAATTTCCATTGTCAGAAATTTTAAAATGTTAGATACCTAATTGTTAAAATTATCACTTCTTCAATATTAACAAAATTATATGTGGTTACATATTATATAAATAATATAATAAAACACCTTGTTTAAACCACTATTTATTGATAAATCAACATGTTTCTATACCTATGGTATCTTCTTCAGGAAAAATTAAAAATTCAAGCATTGATAAAAACAAATCTATAAAAATATAAGTGATGGGTAACGGGTGATGGACATTTATCAAAAAATAGTAGTTTAAACAAAGCGTTTTATCTTATTTTTTATTAAATATACCATCTATGCGTGCCTTTCGTGTCCATTCTAGGACAGGAATAAAACACTAGTTACTAAATAATTTGCTTAGAGCTTCTTGATTTAATTTACTTTGTATACTACTTGTGTAATAAGCAAATAATTTGAGATATTTTAAATACTTCATAAATTCAAAATAAGAATGTGTTCTTTTAATAAAATTATTTGCATTTCAAAAGCCAGAAAATATCTATTTTTATAAATAATGTTGAAATTACCATAGCAACAATTCTCATCGATAGAAAACAAGATTGATCAACTCCTAGGGAGTTATGAATTGTTTTATTAAGGACCAATTAGTTTACTTATAAGACTAATATTTTTCTTTTAAAATTAGCAAAGATAACAAATAAAAAAATACTAATATTTTGATCAAAATGTTGACGGTTTTATTTTCTTGTCATAATTTATGAGAAATAACATGATTTCATCAAAGTTTCCCGAAATGTTTTATGTTAAGTAACATTAAAACGATGGATGAGCCACCCAACAAATTAACAGGGCCGGCACAGTTTCCAGAAGCTGAAACTGAAACCATATTTATAATGAATAATTTTTTAAACTATTTTATTTTACTTGTACTTACTTGTACAATAAATAAAAATGCATCTCCATTTTTCCAAGAAATGTTTTTTTTTATCAATTTGAATATGCATATCAGTACTGTCTTAGACTACATGGTGAATATTATGTTCCAGACTGACTTTGATTGGCCGTCATTTTGGTTTAGTAGATATTTGTCAGTTCGCAATTTAATAGTCGTGGAAAATAATTAATTACAACTTATTATGAAGTATTTACCGCCTAAATGTGTTGAAGTCATTAAAACATTAAAACAAACACAAACCCGACTTTTGGAAAAAATCATGAGCGACGAAACTCATTTTGACTTGGCGAGTTTAGTTAATAAACAAAACAGCCATTATTGGGGCACTGAAAATCTTCAAATGATACACCAGCGACCTTTATACCCACGCATGTGTGCCATGTGGACCAGAGGAATCATTGGGCCCTATTCTCTCAGGATGCACGAGGCAATGCTGGTAGAAACTCCTTAGTGACCGAATTGGCTCGATTGGGCCTCTTTTTGAGGGTGGGTGAACTCGTCGTTTACCCAGGACCGTTTATAAGCAAACGCTCTTATATGGTTCTACTCATTCGCCGCCAGGTTGGAATTTTTTTTTTGTCGATTGGTCCTGCAATACATGTAGTTTAAACAGGACGGTGCCACCTCACACACAGTCCAAGCTACGCTTGAAATTTTGATGAGTGAAACAACACCGGCCTGGAACATAATATTCACCCTGTATTAACTGAAGATATAGAAGCTTTTACTTAATTTTTACAAATATAATCGTATTTTAGGTACTTATAGTTATCTTACCTATATTGTAATGACCGATTTTTTTTCATATGGTAGTTATTCAATTAACATTTTCAATTCTCTTTTCCCACATAGATTTGTAACTTCGGTGCAATGAATTTCAGTTTACTGAATTTTGGTTTACCAAAAATTTTGTAGCTTTATTAATTTAAAACTATCTAATAGTTAATATGATATATAATAAAATGAATGTACACGTATTGAAATCATTTTATCTTCTCCTTTATTATATAAATATTTCAACATACTCGTATACTTAATATTCAACGGGTACCCTGGTAAAATTTGTCACGAAAACTGAGTTAAAAATAGCTTGTTAGGAAAATTCGTAATCTTTTTAATTTTGTGTTTTAGATATCGGGTCCCTCCAAACTATTATTAAAATCAAAAAAAATTTGGAGTCACCGAGCATCGATCCTAATACATTTCAAATAGTTAAATTGTCATATAAGAATATAATTCTGATTTTTAGTGTTAGAAATTAATGTATTAATTTTGAAAAACTTTATAATTTATCCATTTTTAACATCAAATTTTAATACTGATATTGAATTTTATGTGAAAAATAGTTACATTTGGTGAATTTTGTAAAAAGCTTAAGATGTTTGTACATGTTATATTCTAGTCTAATTCATATCCGTCGGTAGTGCAGTGATTATTACGTCCGCCAGTCACGCGGATACCGGGGTTTGGTTCTTCGTCCGGGAGAATTTTATTTAACTGAATTTATTAATATTTTTTCGAACCACAAAAACATATTATATACAAGGACGGTGACTGAAATAAGTAACTAATATTTTTAACATTTAAGTTACTTAATTTCATTACATAAGGATATTTTTCTTAAATATTTTTATTCTTTTATATATTGCACAAATAAATATTTGTAAAACGTATTTTATTGAATATTTTATTATAGGTCCCACCGGTAAAGCCTGATACCGTAAGAGTACGTATCAGAAGTGTCATCAAACGGCCGGCATGAGATGTTACTTTGTTTTTACCTGAAAGTGTTAATTTAATTAATACCTCCCGGTATCATATTTCGTTTTACGATTCTGAGAAAAACACTTAGTACAAATTTTTCATACTTCAATAAAATTGACTCATCTGCAAATGGTAGGTTTGTTAGTATCCGAGAAGTAAATGCAGCTGTGTTGGTGTCGCTACCGTGAGAGCATATAAACAGTTGGGACGTACTTAATTAATAAATATGCATATTTCCATATTCACTATAATTTGTCAACAATCTATTGTTTCCGCTACAAAAACGTTTTGAATAATTTACATTTATTTAAAAGTTTTTTAATGTAGTAATTCTATTAAATTGTCATGTTTGTTTATAGTAGGTGCAGTATACTATACTTATGACATTATGTATATGCTTTTTTTATAAAATATAGATAATTAAGGGTAGTGAGTTGCAGTCAGCAACCTCCATTTTTAACCTCCAACTTTTAATGCAGTCTTCTCATATAATTTTACCCTTTGTGTTAATTTTTAATATTAACAGTCAAACATAGCTCTTTTTGATGTAAATTGGTCATTCGAAATCGGTATTATTTGAAAAATTAATCGTTATTAGAAATTAGAATTAAACTAATAGTAGTCTTAGCTACTCTAAAATTTAAATGGCCGCCAAAAGTGAAATTAGCTTGTTTTTGGAAGAAAGTGTTGTATTATTTTTTTATTTTAAACCAGAATATAGGTATTGACATTCATAATAATAAGTGCTTTAATAAATATATTATTTTTAAGGAAAATACATTATTATTGTGAAGTTGCAATTTTTCAGAATATATTTGGTATTTTAATACAAATTAAATATATCAATCCCGGTGGCAACCAAATATTTTTTCGATAAATTGATTATATCTTTCTAATTGATACATTAAATTTGTATTAAATATATATTCCTCGAGCTATCAGTTTTTCACGATTTTCTCCAAATAAAAAAATGGAGATTCCTAAGATTTGTACCCTTAAATTAAACATAATTTGCTGAATATTATATTAAAGCCTTAATGAGTCATTTTGCGTCTAAATAATTGTTTGTGTTTCAAAAGTATTGAAAGTGATATCGTATAAATGTATAAATAAATACATACCTGCTATTATGTGCAAAAATGCAAGAAACCTTCATAATACTGACATGAACCCATGCATGGCGCCAAATTTGTCCACTTTGCGCGAAAACACATGTCAAAACGAGGCCCACCCGCACGTGCGCCATCTATCACTATTGACACGGGGCCGGCGTTGTTAAATTTCAAGTTTAAAAACAAATATTTCTGCCGGTCCAATAGGAGTTGACATGAACACCCAATTAGACGGCATGTGGGAGATGAAAAAGTGTAGAAAAAAGCTAAGGGTGTGCGTGACGCGTTGACATGATTTTAATTTGACGGCGACCTAAAACAGTAACCCCCATTTTGTCTTCTGAGATTTATTGTTTTATTTTGTGATTCCCTTAAAATGTTTGTGTTTAGTGGTTTTGTTACAGAGTCAAAGTGGAGAAAGTCCTGGATATTGATTTGAAAACATTATCCACGAACATGAAAGAATTCTCACTAGGAATTAAAAAAAATATTAATATAATATTCTAATTTTTTTGCTAATATAAATTATAACTGGAATCAGCATCACTGGTAATTATATTTATGTTCTGTATTAAACTTTAGATAAAAGAACATGATGAAATACTATCGAAATATTTAGCATAGCGTCGTTTGTTGAGAAGATAGAAGGCCACATTTTTCTTTACACATTAGTAATTTCACCAGTAACTCCGCTCCTTCCCCCTCCTTCTGTCAGCATCTAATTACTACCATTGTCTACCACTCAACCTTGTCTCCTATATTTGTGTGTATTTAGTTTAATACTTCAAATGTCACTATCGAAACTCGAGTAGTGCAAATAAACTCAAGTAGAGTTATAATATTGTTTTATTTATATCCATCCATTTTGATGGTGAAACACTACAAAGTTAACGCCGATTCTATCAATAATATAGAAAATACTTGCTTCGTTTTAAAACGATTATTTACATCGATAATGTTTTCATATTTCACGTGTGAAACGATTTAAAAAATGTAATATTTCCTTTTTTTTGCTGCGATGGATTTTAAACATTATGAGTCCATATTAACGCTGAAAAAGATATCGATACTTGCAAAAATATCGATGCCAAATGGATTGTAGCGCGCGAACTTTATGGCCCCTTTATGATATTGGCTGCATTTGCATAGTTACGCAACTAAACCGGGTCTTTCACGGACACCACTAATTTCTGGTACCATCAAAACCTTATTAAACTTTTCTTATTCTATCATTTTTGCCCTACTCATTTATTTTATATGATTATTGAATATTAAATATTAATTAAAATATCACAGACCTATGCTCAGAATAATTAAAATTTCACAATAAGAATGTGTTCTCCTCAACGATTATTGAATTTAAACTTACTTAATCATGCTACTCTAAAAGTTTACTCTATGCATTTGTAATTTTTTCACTCTGAATATTATCATAAATGGTCTAAAAAATAAACTCCCTGGGTTTTTACAAAAGAGTACGCTTTCTCCCAATTTGGAAGAAATTATAAAAAGTGGCTTATCGATAATAACCTGTCTTACTTGTAAGCACGAAATTAATTGTTTAATCTGTGACACTGATTAGTTATTACGTTTTGATTATATTAAATATTATAAAATGGATGTGAATGTACCTGCAGACAAACGTCCAGCAAGATGTTTTGTGGGTCTAGTTTTTAATTACAAATATATAAATAAAAAGAAGTATATAAAAAAAAAAAAAAGTTCATTACCAGACAATTTCGGTCGAAATTCATTCTCATATTGCAAGTTACAGGCTTCAAAACCATATACAAACTGGTATCAGTACCTTGCAACGTAAATGGTTAATTTGGCCTCGGTTGAGAATTACACCACTAGCAATCACTGCCTTCTGAATATGGTTCATTTTAGTCTCTGAATTCACCCTTTTTTCGATATTTTTCTTAGTCATTCCATATACCATAAAATACTTCAATTATCCTGGATTATTGATAGCTTACAGTCGTAATGTATAAAACATACATTTTTTATAAATATATTTGAAAAAACATGTCCAGTCACCATAAATAATAGTTTTCTTTTACAATACAGATTCTACCAAAAACATGTAAAATTCAGATTCGTATTTTACTGAAATAAAAACAACATTTCAGTACTGCAACAGATAACCAAATAGCTCTTATTTAAAAACACCATAATTTAAAAATGTGTTAAACGCTTCATTTTATTCTTGTGTACCTAATTTAATATTATTGTTTAAAATGTATAATTTTATGGTAAATATTTGTAACGTATTTTTCAATTACACACATCGCGTATATTAAGAGCCGTATTTTAAATTAGATGATTTTCCCCAACAAACTACCATCACTGCAATGGTTTTTGATTTTTGAAAAAAAACACAGTCGTTATGTATATACCGAACAATTAGTAATTTAGTAAACCTGAGATATAATTTTAATAAATAATACTTTCAACAAAATAGTTTTGTCATTATATTTCCATTAAAAGAATGCGACTTATAAGATAACGTATCTGATAAAACTATAATAATTTATACATACATACACGTATTATTTAATTAACGTCTTATTTAATTTAATTTTAAAATGATAATTGCCATGTAGATCTTAAGTACAAGCATAAATTATGCATTTTGTAACGAGAAATCGTCATCCAGCATAGTAGGTATTGACGATTTTTCATAATTACATACGCTAGCTATACACGATTCGCACTATGTCGCTTTCCACATCGTTAACTTTGGAACCCATGCAAATATTGTATTCTACGATGGAATTTAATATTTTTCATTTCGCCACAGTTTTTCAATTCATAATATTGTTTGTAACCGGTCCTATAACGTTTTTCAGTCACAAAAAAGGTTACTTCTTCAATATTTGCAAAATTACTTTGTCGCAACGTATTATATAAATGATAAGAAAAACACTTAGTTTAAAATCACTTCTTATTGATGATTTATACAAAAAGGTTAATGTGTGATATTTTATTCTCCTGTTTTAATGCGTTTGTAAGTATTTAATTAAGAATTTTGGAAGTAATTATTATATTGTTCTTACATTTTTTGTTTAATAAAAATCTACCAAGCGGGTGATAAGTATTCCTTGTTCTTTAAAAACAACTTTCATTGTCGCTGCCGGATATTTCCGGTGTAGCGCTACGGTTGCCATGTTGCGCACGCGCAATGACTTTCTTTATCTGTTGACTCACCACATGCAACGTTAGAGATATTCACATAGTGTGACCATCTTGTAGTGAGTGGTTGAAATGTTCAAGACAATAGATCAGCCCGCCGACTATGAGATTCGGTCCGTGATTCGTTTCTTGAATGCACGAAATATTAAACCAGTTGACATTCATCGCCAAGTGTATCCTGTTTTGTACTGATTTGGCGCCAAGAGATTTGCATCTTTTCCTTGGCGGCAAGCGTTTTGATGACGATGATGTACTCAAAGATGGAGTACAGACATGGTTTTCATCGTAGGCGGCGTCGTTCTATGATGAAGGTATCCATAAATTGGTGCCCCATCATGACTAGTGCCTTAATAATGGTGGCGACTATGTTGAGAAGTAGTTTAAGGTGTGTAGCATCCGAAGAAAGTAGTGTTGTAAAAATGATGTATTTATTTAAAAAAAAAATACAATACTTACTTAAAAAACGCGCCTCTTATAAAGGTATATTTAATGTATAAAAGACATGTTCTGAGCACTCATATTAAACCATTCAACAAGAAGATTATTTCTTAAAATGTAGGTACCCACGTATACGGGTTGAAATTATTGGGTCAGTATTGTTTATTGATACAACTTTATTATTAGGAGAACACATTCTTATTGTGAAGTTGTAATTATTCAAAACAGACGGTCTGTGATATTTTAAATATGAATTAAATATATTAATTAGAAAGATATACATATACAATCGATGTGCAAAATTTAATAAAAATTACATATTATTCAAAGGTATTTGAGATTCCGTAAAAATAAGGTAGATGGCTCTTTCAAATAATGGAACGATTAAATGTATTAATATCAAAAAGGTAACATGTAGGTTCGAAAGTTTGTCGCTAAAAATATTGTCGCTGTAGCATAGTTGGATAATGCACCTTCCCCGGTTTGGAAAGAGATCCAGGTTCGAATCCCGGTGGCGCAACAATAATATTTTTCGATAAAATTGATTTTATATGAATATCTTTCTAATTAATATATTTAATTAATATATAAAATATCACAGACCGTCTGTTCTGAATAATTACAACTTCACAATAAGAATGTGTTCTCCTTATTATTAAATGTACATATACGTGTGATGATCGTATGTTTAAAAAATATTTACGATTTACATATTAATAAAAATACTGACCATATAAATACGCGTTCCTATTATCAGAAGATTTTTTTCCACACCAGTTGTATCATCGTCAACTCAACTGAAATAAAGTAAAAATAAAACATCAGCAGTTAATAATTTGGTGGCCGGTGGTCCCGGGAAGGACGACAGATAAATTAGCAGTCACAGCGTGTTGCGTGCAACATTTTTTTGTACAAACACATGTTTTGCCACGGAGACGGCACCATTTGCATATTCCTTCTGATCCTGCTCAGGTACTAGTGAGCAAGCATGTATGGGTGTAACTAGTACTACCACCCGACGTATGTGTATCACTGCTTTTAAGGATAATTTTATTAAAAGCACTTGCATTGAGTATATATATATAATATTAAACATCTTTAAATTGATGTTTTAAATTTGTGTTTTTTTTAATAACGTTTCTGGTTTGTTTCGTATCATATAAATTTTTTTCACGTACTCGGGCCTGCAACAGCCATTGTATTATATATCAGAAAATTCCGAACTGTGATGATACATACATTAAAATTTTCTCAGAGAAATTCGCAGTTCGGTAAAGATAACCTCATTAACATTGGTTTTAAGATGAGACAGGCAGACGTTACTTTTTATGTACAGTCAAATTCCGCTACAACAAATATTAAAATAACGAAATTTTTAGAATACTTAATTATTTTCACGAATCCAAACGAAATATTGTGTTTTATCTCACATCCATTCTACATTCTCAGTGAATATAACAAAATTTTAGTGAAACGAAATATTTTTACGGCCCCATAAATATCGATGTAATGAGATTTGACCTTTAACTATAGTTGTAGGTATATAAGGGTTATCCAGAAACTATTTCATTATACATATATAATATATTTAAATACACTATACATTAGTCAATTTCTTCAAATAATTACCTCCCATATTTAAGCACTTATTATATATGTTTAACGACCTTGTACCACTGTTGTAGTTATCTACCGTCAGTACGTTTAATAAATTGTTAATTTTATGCAGCAATTCGTTATCACTTCCAAAACGTCTTCCACCCAGGAACTCTTTAAGCTTAAGAAAAAGGTAAAAATCGCTCGAAACAAGGTTTAGACTATACGGTGGATGATCGAAAATCTCCCAAGTCTTTGCGGGGCAGTTTTGGGCACAATTAGTTAAATCGGTGAACATATACAATAACGGGAATATAAAGCTATGATAAAAGATGTTAGAGGTGATTATGTGAAAAAATATATTAAGCAACTGTGTGTTTAAAATAATATAATAGTAAATAATATTTTTTTAAAAATTATTTAAAGATATACAGTTTTTACTTTCGGTATTTCGTATTTCAAAACACCAAGAGGGTACTTTTGTAATCAAATAATCCGAATCGGATTACAATAAAGTAATCGAAATATATATATCGAAAGTCTGCGAGATTCATCATTCTTATATTTATTCCCGGTATTCGATCTTGGACATATCAGATCGGAGATTCATTGGCGAACCATAAAGCTTGAGACATTTATACCAACGTTACGGGAGGCGGTAAACCTGAAAATTTCAGCAATATTGATAGCTTTTCTCAATGCAATGACGGCAATCGACCGGTTTACCGTGATACATGCAGTAACTAATATGTGTGTGACATGTATCATAGTTTATCAGAGTACTAACTTTATATTCAACTATACTTGCGCAAATAGATGAAATTCGCGAGTCACTGCTTGAACCAAATCATTATTACGATGACTATAATATTGATTTATTGTTAAGTAAAATTGAGTAATGGTAGTTTCAAGCACTGACTGTTTAATAGTTCAGAGATTTCGAGGAGGTTGCGAAGACGATTACGATGCAAGTTATTTTGAAAAGGCTACATGATGTGAAAGGAGAAATATCACAAAATTTCTAAAACCATGAGTAACTAGACCATGGATAGCATGGGTTAGTCGCGATCTTAAAAAAAATTTACGTGACTATGCATGAAATCCAGAATAGTAAAAAGTGGAGCGGAAGATTCGAAGTTCTTTTTGTAACGCCTTCTTATATTGCGTATGTAGTGCACCTTCTCATTTAAGGCTTAGATTTAGGATGTTTAATAGCACAACGAGTCAGGATAGTGGAGAATTCTCATGATTTCGCTATGTTGGAACTCAATTAGTCGCATTTTAGCATCACTCAGCTACCGAGAAAATCTGGACAATTGTGTCAGAATGCCAGATTTTAGCATTGCAACCTTAACCTTTGCTGATAAACTTACTATGCAGATTGCTGTAAGTTTAATTGCATTTAGGTACTCTTTATATACCAGGGCGTAGTCCAAAAGTATGCCAAGATTTCTGGGGTATTTATATAGCGTACAATAACATTAACTACCCTGAATTCTTTTCAATAAATCTTAATACTTTTTTTTTTTAGGAGAACACATGTAAATATAAAATTTACATATAAAACAATTAATATATTTAATTCATATTTAAAATATCACAGACCTATGTTCTGAATAATTACAACTTCACAATAAGAATGTGTTCTCCTAAAAAATAATAAAGTTGTATCAATGTGTCCAAAATTTAATAAAAATGAATTGATAATTCTGGCGTCTACTATCAGATTTACTTAAAGGTATTTTGAGATTCTGTAAAAATAAGGTAGATGGCTCTGTCAAATGATGGAACGATTAAATGTATTGATTTCAAAAAGGTAACATATAGGGTCGAAAATTTGTCGCTAAAAATAATGCCGCTGTAGCTTAGTTGGATAAAGCACCTCCCCCGGTTAGGGAAGAGATCCAGGTTCGAATCCCGGTAGCGCAACAACAATATTTTTTGATAAAATTGATTTTATATGTATATCTTTATAATTAATATATTTAATTCATATTCTTAATACTTCTGTTCGTTATTCGAGATATATACTTTTTTTACACAAAATATAAACTAATGTCTAATTCTTGTCATTTTTTTACATTTCTAAAATAAAATGTTGTTTTAATAATTAATTAAATCAAATACCTCATGTACACAAAATTTCACCTAAACATATACACAAATTGATAGTATCACTAATTCAGGAAAAAAAATGAAATGTTAAAGAAAGCCTCATAAGGTTTTTATTTGTTTTAATACTCCATCTGATCGTGCATCTTACCGTTCAAGGCAAAAATGCTAGCAGAAGAGGTCCTGTAAGACGGAGATCTTGGCTGAAAAAGCAAAGTAAATGGTTTAACTATTTCGAACTGTTTAGTCAGATTATTTTTGCACACACATGTTCATTATAATTTTCCCCAGTACGGACAAAGTCCAAGATATTAAAATATTATATGTACACACAACGTATTAAATAAATGAATAAATGTACTCTTTCATCAAATTATTTAAAATATTTATGTTATGTAATACACGAGATTATAATAGTGATGGTAAAATCGCTATTTAAACCGTTATTTTAGCCGTGATTGTGACTGTGATTGTGTTTAATTGTAGCGGTGATTGATAATTGATTAACCTAATTCTTCAAGCAATGACTGGTATACTAAAAAGTTAACCCCCAACAGTTAAATTTTACTTAGCAATCATCGTTAAATCTCGGTTACCAATCAGTGCCACAATCGCAGTCATCTAACGGTTTACCATAACTATATTATAATACTATAGATATGCGAATTGAACGTATTTATGCTTTGCCCTCTGTCATATGAAACAGTGCATCAGAGACTTCATTTAAGAAAAAACTAAAAACGCACCTTTTCAAAAATTCTTTTCCATAAGTTCAAATAACAATTTTAAATACAATAATAATGTAGGACTATAAACAGTTATATGTAAAGCGCCCTCGAGGTGATTTTTTTTTACAAAAATGGGGCTGTAAAAATTATCCAATATTATAACGCGTATAGTGCAGGTGTTGCACCAATATTAAATAAGTAAATATATATAATTTTTCTTCTTATTCATCTTTCTTATATGTATAATATATAATACAATGTATTAGAGTAGATAGGCGAGTTGTCGATATTATATCGGAAAATATTAGCCTTTTATCGCTGGTAGAATCCTTCATCGGATCTGTCCAAAGTATGAACCAGCAGGATCCTTGAACTCTATCAGAAACCATCCACGTTACCTTTGCTTCTTGTGATCTAACCAATATATTTAATCACGAACGATTGCATAATAGAATGAGCCTTGAAGAAAACTGAATAAATAAATACCATAATTTTTTACAAAAATAAGCAGTTACGAGATCAACAGTTACGCGACATTTTAGTTAAGTTCTCTATCTCTACCGAAATACTCGGTATCAGTTTCACTTCTCCAATAACGACCGGTCTCGCGGCGTTATTTATGGAGGCTAATTAATAAAATTTTAAGTTATCTCGCACGTGAAATATATTACAAAACTGGTAGCCAGGAGCTGGGTTCTAATAATTTAATAACTTGTGGTTATTTAATCCAATTTGTTCGTGTCTAGATACGTATCTGATCAGGGGCAGCGGGCAGCGTGCCAGGGGCGGCACGCGAGGCAATCTTCAATAATTAGCATAAAGTGCAAATATTTCGTGGTACGATTCAAAGGTTATTTTAATATAATGACGTACTTAACCACCATGACGTACTTAAGTACCTGCAAACAAGGATGACGATGCATATTATTATCTTCATCTAATCACTGCTGGATATAGGCCTCCCCTAAAGATCGCCAACTACATTACTACAACTTAAACTGCAAACAAAATTACATCATCTTAACAATACGAAAAAATTGGCTACTTTAACAAAGACAAATTGATACTTACTGCATCCCACACAAAAAAATAATCTATAAAGAAATTTTTTTAGAGTAGACAAAATATTATAGTTTTTGTAGTTCAACTGTCATGTAAAATACTAAAAAATGTCAAGAAAATTTGATCTTATCTTATATTCGAGTTTAATATAGTTTCGGACATAACTGTTAAAATATTTTTTTTATGTGAATCATTAAAATATGATAATGTGATAGGATACTAGATAAATGTTACATGTTAAAGCACCTAAAATAAAAATTAATAAGGCAAATCATCACGAACCGTCCCTGCTGAAACTAACTCCGGTAGCCGAATGGTGGATGGTAAATGCCTCTGTCTTAAAGTCCACGATTCGATGTCCTGCTGGACACCTTTCTCTCGGTGTGCGGGGAAGGGGTAGGGCAAGGGCTCGGGTCGCGGGGCTGGACCCTCTGCACTGCGGGTAAACCATGAAATATTATCCAAAAAGGAGGCATCGTTTAAAATAAAAACGTTGTTAAAAATCATTGGAATGCGTTTATCTTGCATCAAGTAGGCTGGAATACGGTCACATTATTTTATTTTAATACATATGTTTACCTTATACAAATTACATCATTTGTAGTAATCTGTCCTTGTGGCATGCCGTATGTACATGTTTTGATTAAAGATTAATAAAGTTTCGTAAATTGATGAGGGCCGATACGAACAAGATTTTTTTCCGAGCATTGATACTCTTGTCTGAGACACAATGTGATAAATCTCAGAAACACGACGAACTAAAACATTTTGATCTGGAGCTTATCTCAGAAATCAGCTTGAGATTGGTAAAAAGAGACAAAAACTCAAATTTGTGTATACGACGTTCGATTTGATAGCGAGAATATATATGCGAACAAATGTCACTTAAAACCATAGATATCTACAACTATTTATGTTTAAAAAATACGTTAGGAATTACAGACATTCTTTTCGATTTATTTATTTATTTATTTAAAACTTCAATATTTCATGTGCCCACCTCACTAGATCTGAGTCAGTATCAAGATGGACACTGTTTTCTCTATATCAATCACATTTGTTCTTTTTTATCATTTGAAATAAACAAGTTGATTACAGTGCTCAAGCAATATGAAAATATATACATATATATATATACACTATTTTACATGATATATAAAAAAATGGAAGTAAAAATATAAATAAAAAGTAGAGTAAATCCATGCATACTTACTTGCATAAAAACTTGCTACTGGGAAAATTCAAATTCACCCAACTGACGAATGAAACATCAATGGTCAATTGACTGACATTTGACATTCAACACTGCCGTCGTATATCTTTCTTGCTGTCCTCTCCATGTTCATTCGTTCCACATGACCAAATCATCTAAACAACCCTTTTTTTGTCCTGTTCACCAAGATCAGATTTGTTTTATGATTAATTTGTTCTCAATGGTTAAGACACTCGCCTAGTGATCTACTAGTCAGGGGTTTGAGGTTCTAGGAGACCACCAAGTTAGTCCTATTTTTTACTGCTCAAGCGTTTAGTTTCATTTGATAATAGTAAGAATATTGATGTTCTGATGTCTTCTGTCAATCCTCGCCTAACTCACATTCACACATCTTCTCATACAAGCGTTCCGATAATTGTGGTTTCTAACAGGAATATCTTTCAGTATCTGGATTATCTGATCGTGCCATATCTAACTCTATTCTATAAAAAAAACAGTATTTTCTTTCTCTTTTTCCTCCAAACTTTACTTCTATATACCCATCAAGATAGGTATAAGTTAAAATGTATAAACACTTAATATATCACAAACTTTGCAGACTTGCTCAACGGTTGCCCTTTTAAAGTGTTGCCAAGGCGTTTCCGATTCTCGCCTCGCAATCCACTCCATCTGATTCGGACGTAAGAATAATGAATGGTGTCGATGGCGTGTCGTGATACCGGCACAAACAAATCGTACTATGGATCCTCATCCTCGGGAAGATTGGGACGAGATAGCCCGAGCCGAAACTGGATACAGATTCCGGTTGGGTGTTGCAGAAGGAATTCATCGTTCCGGTGGTCGATTATTATTCTCGGGTAACACAGCAATGTTGCGTATAATACCGTCGCTGGAAAATTCAATTGCTATAAGGAACAATACATTTTACAACAATTGGTAAGTATATTTATTGTTTGTAGCATTAACTTTGCTGTTAAATGTTATAATCGGACCGACTTGAGGTAGGTGTAAAGTCTCTGTTGATGTGATGCTTCGCGTTCAACGGTCCCTCTAACGGAAGTATTATAGGGCGTTAAGTAAAGTGAGTTGAGCAATGTAAAAATCCTCATGTGCGGTTTTTTTTGACACCATTTTTATGATTTATGTATTAATAATAATCATTTTAATCAGCGGATTATAAAATATACGTATGTATAACATAATTAAAAAATATTTTCAGTATGTCCAAATTTTTGTAGAAACCAATTATTGGGATTTATCCTCTGAGGGATTATCATCAAGATACATATAGATGTCTCACAGAGACGAACAACTATATATTTACATGGAAAGGTAAGGGTAACGGGTAAATTGGTGTACGTCACATTTTGTAAATTGTTCACTTAAGCCAGCCGATGACAGGTCGTAAGCGCTATAATGCCCAAGACTTCAATACTTACCTTATCATGTAAATAAATAATAGCTTCGCCTCTGTCAGATATATATATATATATATCAAGATAATTTTACTTATATAATACACATTTATCAACTTATCTTTAAACTGCAAACATACATCTCTGCCTGCAATATTATCTCAGCAAATTTGTCTTGTCTTAAATTTATATATTTTTCAATATTAAGGCAAAAAAAGGAATTTGATTTTTATAAATATTTTTTGTTATGAAAACATTCATAGAATTTTTTTATTTCTATACTTTTTGTCACAACATCCCAGGATGGAATTTGGTCTCCTTCATAACTGCTCTACCTCAACTCCTATTCCTGGCCGTTCTTCTCTTGTTCCGAACCATCTCATTCTACTCCAGTCCTCTTTCAAACAATCAGCCCACCTCTTCCATGGTTTTCCTCTAGGTCGCTTCCGCTAGGGTCTTAATTTTTGGTGGAAAAAGTATATGGGCTGACTGTAAGCGGGATGGGAAGGTCCAAGAACTCGAAAAGAATGGCCGGGGTAACACAGTTATTGAAGAGACCAAATCTCATCATGAGAGAAGAAGAGGGCCTGATTTATTTATTTGGACTTTATTGATATACATATTTTTGTTGTAACAGAGGTGAATATATTAAAATATAACATGATAAACATAACATACAATTATATTGCAATTAAATACTCATAGTTTATTGTGTGGAATGGAGTAGACTCCATCTCTGATATATACAGCGTTGTCCTGGCTAATTTGTTAGATTGAAGTCTGTGTTAAAGTAGCCAGTTTTTTTTGTGCTGGTTTGATGTTATTTCGACAGAAATAAAAATAAAAATAAAAATAAAATAAAAATATTTTTAAATAAAAATGTAGTGGGAGTGTTGTAGAATTAGTAAATTATTAGTGTAGGCACTGTATAATGATTATGTTAGAATGTTGGATAGCCATACTTCTGATCGCTCTCTACCCGATTGGATCATATATTGGGTCCATATTTATGTAATTATTATTATTGGAGTTGAACGATTTCCAGTTGGTACTGAGTGTGTTGTACAGTTTCAAAGCTAAGAACATGTAGAATCTTTGATAAAATGTCGTTGTTGCTCTCGGAATATTGAAACAGAGATTGAAACTATTCGGACTCAAATTCAAGAGTGATCTATCTATTATATTATATATTGAAAACTTTTTATGGAGTATTTTGATGCTCTACATAACTCTTTTGGATATTAATAAATTTGTTTGCTTTGCATAATTTAAGTTTAATATAAATAATTAGACTGACAAAGATAAGAATCGAAGCCATTAATAATGATTAAATGAGAATAAATTAGTGTACAACTAAAGAAATTAAGTTAGTTATGATAATATTATTAACCCTTACCATACCATGATATAAAATATCCGAACGCAGCCGTGCTGTCAACTCGTGTTACCGTAAATAACAGTTAGAAAAAATGTTTTAAATTAGCTTAAATGGCACGAATTTACTCTAAATATTGAGCATTCAATTATGAAAAAATGATTAATAACATAATTTAGAGCATTCATTAAGTCCTATACAATGTGTCCTTCCTTCTTATCTCTCTTCATTTAATTAGTGAGACAGAAACAATAACATTTGTATGTTTGTTGTTCTTTTCACTGTGAAAATATTGTGTGATCTCTGTCTTTCATATCACAAATTGTATTTTTACCAACGTATTAACTTTACAACGGATTGAATGGAAAAAATAATTGTTTTTGTACGATTCCCTTTTTATAATTGGTTTTTCACTAATCATTCTTAAGCGCTAATATTTTCTTGAGGATTATTTAAAATATGAATTTTATGTTGCATGTATTTACCGAAATATTAGCGGTTTAATATGATGGTGGACCTGTGTTACTGCATGGTTTGGGAAGGGTTAATAACGTACGTTTCCAGTTTTGGCCGCAGTATTCGGTCCTCCGGAGATATCTCACGAAGGACGAAACCAAACACCTGCTCCACGGGGAGCGGAATCAATAAATTTAACACTAGTTGGAAATATACATGAATGTCTGTTCAATCTGATGTCACTTAATAGAAATGTGTGCCGACGATCATGTGTATCGTATCAAAATACAATTAAAGCTGTTTCCCTTTTATTTCAGTGTCTTCCTTTTAGTCGCTTCCAATCTTTTTTATTTCTGCTCGGGTCTTGGCACTTGATAAACAGAAACATTGTAGTCGGTTCTTCAATTAAAATCCATGAAAAAATTCATCCTCCTCTTTTGCAAAGTCTCTGTATTTTGTTTAAGTATTTCGTTGATGAAAAATAATACTGCACAACGCTACCATCGCATCGTTTGCCATAGATTTATGTTCAGTACAGAGATTATGAATAAATTCATTAATCAAAATGGCCCGTAGTAGAATTTTTTAGATGAACTATCGTTTTTTAAATATTGTATTGGAGTGTGTAATACATTTTTTGATGGTGCCACCATATTGATGATCACTTTGATTCAATGTATCTTGCTGGGGATAAAAAATGTATGCCCAATTTATTGGTGACACTTGATATTAGGTAATACGGAATGTTTAGAGGCTATCGGAAGTTGCTGTTGGGGTAGGATTTATTTATCCGTCTTGACATTTTACATAATATTATATATTAAAATTCCATTATATGATTTATTAGTACAAAACACGAGACTCCAACTCTACTGCCATCATTTGTATGAGTAAAAGAGTCATCTACATACGGCACATTTATCAGTAATTTAAAAATTATTTTTGGCTTTTATTCTGTCGCTTACTTATTTAATCAAATGAAAGCCGAAATAAAGCAACGACTGACATGGAAGGTATTAAGCGCATATCTATTCGAATCGACAAGTATTTTTATACCAGTGATTGTGCATATTCTATGAAGGAAACTTCAATTCTATTCTATAGTTATATTTTCAGTCATCCAGTTGGACTCATCATTCATATCATCACGCCATTTTACAGTGTGAATATAATGTCATATAATTCTGTCTTGACAGATTTCGCATGCTCGTCAATTGTTGATGCTTTTTCAATACTTGGTTGAACGGATCAGACTAGATCTTTCGAGGATGTTTTTTGTCCTTATTGCCTCCAAAACTCCTTGTTCTCTTGTTGCTGAAGCTATCTCAATCGATCTCTCTTTTGTGTTAGGTATTTTGCTTCTCAGCAGCTTCTGTTTCTGTTCCACTACGGCAATTGGATCATGAATGTTTACCTTGGCATTTCATTTCTTCTTTCTTTTGTTATTCCTTCTATCACTGTGGTTATTAATGCAACATATAAGACCGGAGGGCATGACCTAAATTTTGGATAATTTTGCATCCGTTTATTATAGTCCTCAGGATAAATATATTTTCTTGATTTCTTCCAAAATTTTGTTTCCTATCCATATAACAAATTTTTATCATTATACTCCATTATTATTTTGAAGACTTCCAGTCTCTTTTCGTTGGGTTCTAGCTTTTTTTCTCCTTACTTGTACGTTTCACGTCACTAAACCAACATAGTAGCTACGTCGCTTAGATGATTTCTTAATCCTGTCGTATGGCTATACGGTTATTTATATAGGCATACCTCCTTGTGCTTCGGGAAACGTTTCAGACACCACCGTAAAGCGAATTATAGTCTTATTTACTTGCCAAGATATATAAAAGCCGAGAAACATATTTACACTTTCATTTATTAAATACGTAATAAAAAAATAATAAATGCTAATGCTAGAATACACACGAGACACGAGGTGCGCAAATTCTATATGTAAATAAACTGAACGCGGGATATCTTAAAGACGCCGAAGAATCGCGCAGGGTTTGAAGCACATCACGTGACTCCAATCGGGTGACGTGAATTGCGCCGCAGCGACAACACTGCGCCGTAAGAGCGATGCAACTCCGAAAATAGTAATTATGAATTAAATGTACTGTAGATAATTTCACGATAATATTTTGTAGTAGATTCCTAAAAATATTTCGATTATTTAAGTCATCATTTTCAATGTTAAAAAAAGCATTATTAAATGTATTTTATTGTTTCCTTGAAAGCATTCCAAACACAGCACATAAATATATTTAAATATTCATTCATAAGTTCATACAGTATCTACCTCTAGACTCCAAACGGTAGCGACGCGAGGTTCCAAGATCCTCGAGATAACAACAACAAATAATCGGTTTGGCCGCAGGTTTCGCGGCTAGCCGAGCCGCAGCTGAGTTGGTGTCATTTCCTAGGTCCCACTTCGGGTCTTTCGGTCGCTGGATCTGTACAACTGTACATTACCAGCCGGGACACCCAATGGGGACCACACACACCAAGGGGCGCGGCCGCGGGGGGCGCCAAAGTCGTAAGTTGTGGAACCCCGGGGAGCGACCACCGCGCCGCTAGATGAAATTAAATTCATTATTTTAATTAAATTAGAAAATCACTTTTGTCGAAATTTTGTAATACTTACGAATATTAATGATCGACTTCATTTCAGTTATTTTAAACCAATTATTATGCATAAATACACAATTAAACGTAAATTACATATTATAAATAGACGTTATCTAACAAGATAGATATATATATATATATTATGCAAAATTACACGAGTATTTAATAATTGTGCTTCACTAAGAGGATCTGTACGAAAAAATAAATAATATCAATTGGAAAGATAACAGAATATAAGTTCAAAAATTTGTCAAAAATGTATTCGATTGCTATAGCGAAATAGTGAACGTGCTTCCATGGATAGCAAGAGGTTTAGATTCGTTTTCCGGTAGCAAAAAAATATTTCTTCGATAGATAGTTTTTTCTATATTTCTAGTCGATTCCATGTTCTGAAACTTCATAACAAAAATGTGTACTCCATAAAAAATTATAAACATGTTATCATAAAACAATTAACATTTTTTTATGAAACAGTTTTAGAGACTTTAAATATTAATACATATTTGTACAATGTTATTTGTCACTTATCAACCTAAGTTAAGCATTTTTGTTATGAAAATAGGACTAACTTCACTTAATGGTCTCTCGGAACGAGGTTAAAGCCCCCACCACTTGATCACTAGGTGAGTATATTACCGTTAAATCAATAAGCATATCAAACACTAATCTTTCTTTGATGGAAGTTCTGGTGCGTGCTAAGCAAAAGTGCGTTGAGCAAATATTTTTTTTAATGTTTACCATTTACATTTATCAATTTACTTTAAAACTCCAAGAGATTCTACTTGCTTTTTGTATTGTAGATTATCTGTGCCTGCAATATTATCTCGACAAATTTTTCGTGTCATAAAATTCACACTTACTCAATATTTATAAAAAAAATATACATTTTTCTATTCATATGTATTATTTGATATAAGACATCTATTGGATATTTTTTTATTTCTTGATCTGACAAAATGTTCAGGTGTGCACTACACTGAAGAGGACTTAGAGGAAACACTGGTGTCAAATATTACGAATGTCAGAAGAATATTATTAATAGAACACATTCTCATTGTGAAGTTGTAATTATTCAGAGCAGACGGTCTGTGATATTTTAAATATTAATTAAATATATTAATTAGAAAGATATACATATAAAATTAATTTTATCGAAAAATATTGTTGTTGCGCCACCGAGATTCAAACCTGGATCTCTTTCCTAACCGGGGAAGGTCCAACTATGCTACATGGCTCTTTCAAATAATGGAACGATTAAATGTATTAATATCGAAAAGGTAACATTCGAAAATTTGTCGCTAAAAATATTATCGCTGTAGCATAGTTGGATAATGCACCTTCCCCGGATAAAATTGATTTTATATGTACATCTTTCTATTATATTATTAATAAAGTAATGCGATTACATTATAGTTAAGTGTCTGTTATTTACATTGAAATAAAATTGATTTCCCCTGCAGCACCGATACAGAGTGATACTTTTTTTTTTCTTTTACATATTTCCAAAAAAACTAGTAATTCTGGAGCGACGCATTGGTCTACTTAATGCGTAGGAATAAGCAGATGAAATACTGTGGTAGAAATAAACGGAGGCAGCCTCCGCTGTGAGTTATACTCGGCGTAGCGTGCATGGACCCGACTGTGACTTGAAATGCCTTCAAAACGGTATCAAAAAATCTTTACATATTAGGAAAATTAACTGTCATATTCTAAGCTTTATAAGATAATTATGCAGATTTTCAAAAATCGCCTAAAATGGGCAGAACTATTTTTTTTAAAATTATTTTTTAATTTTAATAAAATATTTATTTATCTAATGACGGTAAAAATAAACTTATTAATGAAAACACATTCTCATTGTGAAGTTGTAATTATTCAGAATATAGGTCTGTGATGTTTAAAATAGAAACGAAATGCATTCATTAGAAAGATATACGTATAAAATCAATTTTATCGAAAAATATTGTTGGGACTCGAACCTGGATCTCTTCCGCTCCGGGAAACGTGCATTAACCGATTATGCTATACCGACCTAGAGCATTGACGACAAATATTCGAACATATATATTATACTTTTATCTTTTTTTTCAATGTATTTGGTCTATTTTGATGTTTCAGAGTTAATTCTGTAGTTAGATATAGATAATGTTTCATTTTCAAGTTAAACCACTTTGGTTAGCTTGACGTCGATCGATTTCGATGGCAATGCATCTTCGCCAGTTTGACAAAGTTTGAGTACCTTTTATATTATATATTCGTTCTAATGAATGTAAAATAGTACGAAGACAACGCTTAATGTCAAATTAATCAAAGTAGTCGATACAAAGTTTTTTCTCATTTAAAATTAATAATAAATCTGTCTCCCACGTGAATGTTACACATTTAAAAAAAATATATATATTTTTTAGGAGAACACATTCTTATTGTGAAGTTGTAATTATTCAGAATATGGCTCTGTCAAATGATGGAACGATTAAATGTATTAATATCAAAAAGGTAACATATAGGGTCAAAAATTGTCGCTAAAAATAATGTCGCTGTAGCTTAGTTGGATAAAGCACCTTCCCCGGTTAGGAAAGAGATCCAGGTTCGAATCCCGGTGACGCAACAACAATATTTTTCGATAAAATTGATTTTATATGTATATCTTTATAATTAATATATTTAATTCATATTTAAAATATATTTTATACTATATATCTTAATTCTAATGGAAGTCGTACATGGTTATAAAATCTAATAATTAAATTATTTTATTGATACCCCAGTGCATTCACTGCTTAAATTATTACTACTCACAGGTAAAGTTCCTCTTTAAAATCGCATCAAAAACCACTAACGTAGTCAATGGAATCCATTAAATGAATCATTTCATATGTCATAATCATCGTAGTCATAATTAAGACTATTTAGTTTATTTTATATCTGTTTATCCGTTGCTGAATTGATAAAACGTAAATTTTTTTCGAATTGATTTGTGATCCGAATGAGTAATGCAGTCACAGCATTTTAGGTATAGAATAGAGGTAAAGATTGATAAATAGCAGTAGATTCAATTCGTTCTTCATTTAAAATGTGGTAGACAAAGATAATTCAGTACTGATTCTATACTGTCCGTACTTGTCGTTCGTTGTACGTTTCACGTTTTGTGGATATCCTGCGTTTTTAATAATTGATTCGTTTTCAGTATTGAGTATTGAGTTTTAAATAAATATACTATTTTGACTATGGAAAGGAAGAAGAAAACTCTTTCAATTATTAATATATTTAAATGATTTTTTTTGTGACAACTCATACAACAATAATACATGACGTTTGATCGCTATCGTCGCTATTACATCAATTGTATATATTAATAGTGTTTATTTTCTTTAAAAAATCAGCTAGATGGTAATACAGAAAAAAATAAATTATTAAGTAGAACACATTCTTATTGTGAAGTTATATAGGCTGTAGCATAGTTGGATAATGCAGCTTCTCCGGTTTGGAAAGATATTCAGGTTCGTATCTCGGTAGGGCAACAACAATATTTTTCGATAAAATTGATTATATATGTATATCTTTCTAATTAATACAATTAATTGGTAGGTATTTAAAATATTGACATTCATTTACATTCTTTGCGCATTGTGTAATAGATGTCACCGATGTCTAATATTTGTCAGAACTGCTGTGAATAATTCTTAGATATAATTTCTCGGTAATTTTTGCATTGCAGTTCAAAATGGTTTTACACAAAATATCGTATTTAAAATTATTAATATTATTATTTAATTTCTTTAAGTTCACTTATCTCCTTCGTGTTTATGCTTTTAATAATACTCTGTTTTAATGATAATCATATGAATTTACGATAACTCTAGGTGTACATGTTACTAATATTTTGTTTTTTCTTGCTGGAAATAAAGACAAAGTACATTACATTAATGAAATATAATAAGGGATTTTCGAATTGAAATATAAATTCTACGGAAGCCCTAGCCACGCAGCAGTCAACACTGGCCGCGTAACGGCCCCTAGCTGCAAGAAATCGGCGACAGCATATTTTGCACGACTAACGTTGCATTAATTTTACAAGAATGACGCATCGCGAATGAATCCCCATTATTCAGTCAGTCAAAAACATTTAAAATTATAATTTCTCTTGAAAATACGAGTATTATAAGCAGAAATGTATGACTTCTAAAAATATAATATTAATTGTATAATAAAATAACATACTATCTGATGCCAGGTAATAAATATACAACATTATTAGTAATTGACTATTTAAAAAGGACAGAATTGGCTCTGAGACAGCTCCGATAAGCATTTTATGAAAAAAGGTTTTTTTAACTTATTTTACTGTTGTATACTGTTAAATAAAAAAAATTAAACATTAGCATGTCGACGTTAGAAATATCAAGAGCTGTAATGTATTTTTTTTATGAAAAGGGTCCATGCTGCCAGCATTTGTCGTTCTTTGCACGTTTCACGCTTCGTGATACGCTGCGTTTTTTTTTTACTAGGTGATTGATTTGTTTTCTACTAGTATATTATAAAAAAATATAAGTCTTGATCTAAATTAAGTTTGTTAATATTGTGAAAAATATAAATTGGCCTCGAGCTATTTCTTTATTCATCGACTATAATTTATTTAAAAAATATAGATTTTTTAGAAAATTTTATTTTAATAATAATGCTCCATATTAGTTTATTCTGTTGGTATACATGTATTTTTTTGTTCTTTGAAGTGAATTTTAGTTTAATTAGTTTAATAAAACTATTTGTTCCCGTAATTTGCTTTGACAGCTGATTCCCAGGTCTCCGATTGACAATAAGGGCATATATGATAAATGAACACTGCACTAATATTTTTATTGTACTTGATGATTTTCTGGTCCGATGTTGTTGTTCTTTTGGCTGGGTAGATTTAGACCGACCGAAGTGCGCATTCCTGACGATCGGTTTATTTGTACCTCCATACTGGTCGAAGCACAGGATGTAATTGCTCTGCCCGTCGTTTACCGTTTTCTTGCATTCTCCAAAAAAAGGTGGCAATATCCATATACCAGGAGACCCAGTGGTACCAATAGAAGTAACAAGGCGCGTAAACACTATTTAATCACCACTTGATATACATGGTTTAATTTAAATGATTGAATTCAATCTTTCATAAACAGGCTTATGAGTAACAAAATCCTAGTAGGTACTTATAACATATGTATTTAAAAAAAATGTTAATCTGTAGGCTGTGACACTTTTAAGCTTTTATTTTCACCCAGAACACAAACCGTTTTGTTTAGTGTTGCTGATAAAAGCCTAGCGGCAAAACCCCGAAAATATGTGAAGAGTATTTAGTCAATACACAAATCGCTTTATTTTTGCCATACTTTAGCCAAGCGGTGTCGCAGTTAGTAATTGACTATGGGAGGTATTGACAAATTGGTTTTATAGATATTTGTGACACTACCAAGCTTTTTACAACTGTATTTGAATATATTATATAAACATATTATCTATTTATAGAGATTCTATATATAATATTGATTGTACTATATTAAAAAAATGCAAATACAATATACAAATGAATGATTTATATTGCTTTCATTAAAAATATTCAATATTTGTTTTGACAAGAAAGTTCATTCGAGTCACAGACATGTATTATTATATTAGATCACGGACGAATGTCGTAGCCGATAGCATCGGACCACTGGCAACTAGTGACACAGCATCCTAATGCGAGATGTGACATTTCCACGGCGTGTAATCTCGGATCATCTGACTGTTGTGACATTCAACGGCTGAGAACTGAAGATTTAATCCCATATCAATACACGGGCTTAAAAATCGAGGAGTCGCCATCGCGTCAAAGATGTTGTCGTGCAGTGGAACACCCAAATGGCTATTTTTTGTAGATAGCTGCGTGAACGGGTTCTAATGATACCTACACGGTCAGCTGTGAATACAGTGGAATTGGATGCAGATGTATTGAGATGATAATAAAATACATAATATATGAAAGAATTAATGAATGAGAAAGCGTAATAACGGTTAGTTAATTATTTTTCCGACGGGTATGTGAATAACATTCATATTATGTGGTATGTACATAAGCAGAAAGCAATCGGCTATCGCCGATTTTTGTTGCAAGGTCATTAGTTTTAAAATTGATCATACATTACATTATTACACTGTCCTAATTAGTGATGGTAAACTGTTATTAAAACTGTTATTGTGACTGTGATTGTGCTAGATTGTAACGATGATTGGTAATTAAGATAGAGGTTTAATTTCGAGTTTGAAGAATTACGAATACACCGTTAACAATCATAGTTACAATCAAAGATAATCACAGTCACAATAACGCTTTAAACATCAACAATTCTAATGTTAGCCTTACAGGATTCTTTAAGAATACCCCACTCCATTTTATGTCGAAATTTTAATACAGTGGAATGAAAATTAATTAATTTTTTTAATTAATACATAGGTTCATAAAAAAAAAGAATAAACGCGACCTTAATCAGATGTTATAGGGTTAGATTAACATGATAGACAGTAGGGTAATAATCGTAACTAATTTTATTTTATTATTATTTGCATATACAATAATACAATTGAAAATTGAATACAATTAATTACAATTTACAAAAAAAATAACAATTTTCCAAAAACATGCCAAAAAGAAAATTGATGACAGATTTTTAAAATGCATTACCCAATTAGGCAAGCCTATTTTAGGGCAAGTTGGCAAATAAATCATATTTCATAAACAAATATAACTCATTGAATACGAGCTAAAATATAATTTAATACAAAATTTAAGTACATACAAGGTAAAGTAAAAGCGAAAATATATAAGAAATGTGTAAAATCAGAAAAAAATATTAATGTACAATATAACATATATACACGTTGTTTATAAAAGTACAACAGTATCTGATCAAATAATTTAAAATATTCTTTCTAAAAGTTTTTATGTCATTTTAAGTTTTTACACTATTTCCAATTGCGAGCATAATATATGAACAATTTGACGAGAAGTGATTATTGATTAGTGCGTGTTCCCAGTACTGATATGCTAAATGCTAACCCGAGACGTGAACCCTGACCGTCAATGTCATAAACAAATTGAAAGTTGACCAAATAGCAATGGAAAATCTCTGAGAGACCGAGTACCTAACGTGCATGTTGTTTTCGTTAAAGGGATGATAGAAGGTGCGGAAAAATGGTCCTGGTGGAGTTTCAAGAGTTCCAAGGAGAATACCAACAATTCTTCTATCAGTGCTTCGCATTGGTAGAAAAAGATGAGAAGAGTAGCGTGCAATACACGGATGAGAATGGTTGAATACAAAGATTATTAGCTATCCTTGGGGGAGGCCTGTATCCAACAGTGGAGAAACACACGCTGATGATGATTGATTATAATTTTTAAAATATCTACCGTACTTAATTATTGAATACTTCGGTTTCCGTAGTATTCAATTGTATTACATTTCGTGTGCGAATGGTCCGTTAGTTTGAACGTACGCCTTCGAGTGACGCGTGGGTGGCGCTCGCAACATATATGGAAATAATTAATTGAAGCAATCATTGATCAAATCATCAAAAACAATTGGCCAGTAATGCTATTCATTTTTTCCATCCGGCCAATTTCGTGATGTTCCTTTGGGCGGTGGAATTGATTACATTATAAATATGCACGGAAAATAAAGAACCAAAATCGTATGCGGTTAGGCCGTCTGGTTAATTAATTGAATTGTATTATTTACTTGCAGTAAGTCCGGACTTGCCCGGGTGTAGACAAACCGTTCGTTTCATTTAAAATGTGAGATATCTAATAGTCTATACATAATACAATAATCGAATAATCTATGTATAATTACAATTTTTTTTAGTAGAAATATAACATCCTTTTTAGATATAACGCCTGCACATAGAATGTTGACCTGGAGAAGCTGGTAGTGATTGGAATAATGGAAGGCCAGAGAAAAAGATGGAGATCTCTCATTTGATGTACTGATCAGAACAAAGTCATTATTGGTTATTTTGTTGAATCCGCTCTCTAAACTGCGAGCTGTTGATAAAGGTAGAAGAGAACCGTCATGTATAATTCATCAGTAGGTCACAATCCTGAGAAATAAGGGAACCGACTCCAGAAGAATAATCGTACCATATAATAAAAATAGAATATTTGGTCCGATAACAATTGCTGGTAAATCGGTGTGAGGGCGGCGATTCAAATCTATCGCCATCATCTCTGCTCCCAACTGACCGATGACACAGGCGACATCTGAATTGGGAGCGAGGCTCCCGCCGAGAGGAACAGCGACCAGTCTCATCCCGTCACTTGTCCCGTCTCTAACTTTTTATATACACCGGTTGAATAATACAAGACGTTAGCGTAGTCCAATCAATAAAAGTTAATATTCTATACTGGTTAGGTTTAGTATATCGAATGAAGATCAGAAACTAGTAAATACGGTTTTGTTTAGCAACTCAGAGGGGTGTAGAAGAGGAAGACCGAAACTGTGCTGGAAAGACGATGTCGTAGTGGGTTGGTGCTAGGAGATGGCGAGAGATAGGTAGGAGACGGTGGAGAAAAAAATTGTTGGCATCCTTAACCCACTTCGGGTATTCGGAATTATGGTGATGATAATAATAGTAATATTCTAAAGGTCTTTCATAATTGTTTCGATACACATTTTAGTTTAGCTGCCGTATCGAATATAGGTGATCCAAAATTAATCATTATTTTAAGTATTACTTTGTTTTTTGTCTTTCATAATTAGAAACATTATATATAACATGTACGCCTAATCAAAACTATACTATTAACGAAAATAAGTCGGTGCATGGAAAAGCAGCGCTATAAAATTGTAAAAATTCACTATTATTATTTTTGTGGAATTGCGTAAAATTTTAACTGCTTTTGGGTAAACAAGATAGAGCTACATACCACAAAAATTGGAAAATAATCAAGGTGTTACATTAGAATTTTTTTATTGCGTCATTTATCGTTTTTAAGACGTCAATTGGCCGCTCAGATCTTGCAATTTAAAGCCTCTGGACTATTTTTTGTTGAGTTATGTAAAATATAAAGATTACTTTAATGCTCTAAAAGTAATTCAAGCATTTACAGTCAATATCTAACCTGCTATTGGTGTACAAAATTAATTTATGCAAAAAGTAATTCAAATGACAACGGTTGAGTTTGGATCATCCAATATTGATGTACTGCATCTTCTTGTACGATGTTTTCCGACTTGCGGAACTGATGCGGTTGTTTGATTTAAGATGTAAAACATTTCCTGAGAAATTTATAATGAACTGAAGGAAACCGCGTCAAAGTTTGTTCAGCTGTTTTCTAGTTTTAAGCAACAGCAAAACAGACTTTTGTAGAAATCATGGAGGAAGTTTAGTTCGATTTGTGTATCTTTGAATAATGAGGATATACAAGTTTTAGCTGTTGCATTACGCCTTCTAATTTATGCAAATAATTATTGAGCAAGCCGTTAATTTCCATTCTATTTTTTACTTTTGAAATTAGCAAAACTATCTTTGTGGTTAAAATTCATTATTTTTATTTGTTAACTTTGTTTTATTAATCACTTATTGAGTTTAAACACATCTACTGGTTTCGAAAACTTCTTCAGGATGTCAATACTAACTAAAAATATATATTATTGTTTCTTCACCAGAAACTAATTAAAAAAAAACAACAATTATTTAAAAAATAAATTTAGTACCTAACTCAAATTGTTACTTAATACAAATATACTTGAATAATTTTTAGGAAAAAAATTTAAAATGGGACTCGTAGTTAAATTTAGTTGGTTGTTTATAATTTTTTGATTAGTTTTACACGCTTTATTTATCTCCAACGATTCCAAATTATTTAATTTGTGACCAACACCGCTTATATGCAAAATTGACAATACCAATTTTTTATCAATACCATAATCATTTTCTATCAAATGATTATGATTAGAAAATTCAGAAAACCTGAAAAGTTTGATAATGCATTGTTGAAAAAAGTGTATTATATAGGTTCGAAAATTTGTCGTCAAAAGTACTGTCGCTGTAGCATAGTTGGATAATGCGCATCCCTAGTTTGGAAAGAGATCCAGGTTCGAATCCCGGTAGTGTAACAACAATATTTTTCGATACAATTGATTTTATATGAATATCTTTCTAATTAATATATTTAATTAATATTTAAAATATCACAGACCTATGTTCTGAATAATTACAACTTCATAATAAGAATTTATTCTTCTTAACAAAATATTTGTTCATGTTAAAAGGGATAAACAAAAATCTCCCCAATGTTTTTAATGTTCCCATGGTTCATGTTAAACGTGCTCTATTATACTTGAAATGAAATATTAATTTTAACGATTCACGTATCATATCATTACGCTATTTCGTATAATCGTTATCGAGTATATTTTGCCCCCTTACAGCAATATCCAATAGATGGACTTTGTCTAACTTAGCTATAGTGAATATATATATATTTATTAGCTAATTGTTCGTAATTATTGTAAGTATTCTATCATAATTTCAAAACGTTTCATAACTATTTACACACATCTTCTTACTCCATCGTTTTTTGTTACAAAACCTCTCCACATATCAACCACGCCAACGCTATCGCTTCTTAAAATCTCTTCCAAATAAGCAGATCACTTTGACACTTGTAAATTAAAAAATGGTCCCGAAAAAATGCAATAAACTTAGATGGATTATTCTCATTAAGACGCGGAAATCTTTGAAATTCATCTCGCCGGCTGACATACCGACTTGACTGTTTTCAGCAGACACACAGAAATGATCCGTATAACATTTCACAATAGTGATCGTGTTCTCGTGACCACCGAGCGGTACTTGGCGTGTTTTGAGACATGACGTGGCGTAATACTTTTAATTTAGGCGATCATCTTAACAGTCTTTCCATCGATCTCCCGCAGAGCTCAAATCCAATTACAGAATCGCATTCCGCTCTGTTTTGTACGTTCCTGCGAGACGTCTCGGAGAGTGAGCACCGAATTAAGGGTGGCGTAAGGTTTAATCATTTGATACTTGGAATCGGATCTTGAAGGGGAGTAATCGAGGATCTAGCGCTAAGCAGCCGACATAACCTAATTGATGGTCCAAGCAGATCAGAAGATAGAAGGAAGATGTTAATCTGAGATCTGGTAACAAATGGTTCGGCGTTGAAACTTTAGATCGCTGTGTCAGGGGCGAGATGCTAATTTATTAACGAGGCTATAAATGCTAAAGCATATATATGTAAGATTTTAATATCATCATCTTCACCATTTTCATCCCCTTATGCTAGGAACATCGGAGGCCCAAAGTCTCGACAAGGCACTTTCGTCTTCTCTTGTCTTACGTCGCTTTGGTTCTTGTTGATTAATCAAGATTAAATTTGTCTTCATACAGTTTTTGTCGCTCTTTATCCCAGCTTAGTCTAGGCCGACTCACTGGTCGCTTTACCCCCGGAGTTGCCAAAAAGATATATCTTGGTAGTCGTTCTTCTAAAGTATCCAAAAAACGAAGGTAATGGTGGTAGGAAGATATGATCAGCAGTGCACGATCAGAATTCAGGGGGTGCAGCTAAAGAATGTCAACAATTTCAAGTATCTTGGAGATGAATTCTAGCGATAGGAGACATAAAAGTCAAATAGATATAAGAATCTTGGCTGCAGTGAGGTTCTCTCTACAGTGCAGTGATAAAGAAATCCGAATTAGGTGTCAAGACCAATCTGACAGTTCACTTTGATATATGGTGAATAATATGTTATTATTAAATTTTTATCAATGAAATAATTGTGAAGAATTCATTATAAATCGGATTATAGTATCGTTAACATAATTAAGAATGGGTAGTTAATATGATTTTTGTCGTGTGGAACGTACAAGTGAGTATGAGGGCGGACCCACCGCTTACCCAGGATCGATGTAATAAGTTCAAGGCACCTTTCATTCGCCGCTTGGTTGGCATTTTTAAATGCTACTAGGCAGCTGTTCGATAGCACCCCGCACATTGACAGGGCGATACCGCACATCTGCCAAAACAAGATTTGCCCTCATTGTCCCCGGTTGGTTCACTTTATTAGTAAATAAATAAATAAATACTATTTACAATACATAACATAAAATAATACAAAGCAGCAGAGGGGAAGTGAAGAGGTACTCCCTTCCGGGAAACGAGACGGCACAAAATAAAAACATATAAGAGATTCACCCTCCACGCACCACTGCCGGCAGATTTAACCCACAAGAACAGTACATCGCAGATCATATTCGGGCAGAATAACAAAATAATAATGATGAAGCTATTCAGCAGCACACTCGAACAATGGCCCTGAAAACTCCAGATTCCTGCCACACTTGAGCAGATCGGAATTCCTGACGGAACCTCAATCGATCGATGAGTAGAGGATGATAGGAAATTAATATACAGAGTACATATTATGTTCCAGGCCGATTTTGTTTGGCTGCCATTTTGGTTTGGCACATATTTGTCGATTCGCATTTGGTAATCGTAGAGAGTCGTTAATTACAATATATTATTGAGAATTTAACGTGTTGTAGTTTTTAGAATATTTGATATAAATAATCGTTTTATTGTGAAAATATGAAAAATATTGCAGGTAATGCTGTATTCATTAATAGCGATCTCTGTAGTCACATGTTGGAAAACATTTTGGTGGCCGAATTGGGTCGATTGAGCCTGGAACATATGTGGTTTCAATATGATGATGCCACTTCATACACAGCCTGAGCCACGCTTGAAATTTTACGAGAAATTTTTCCCGGCCGCATAATGTCAAAAAGTGGTGATATCGACCGGTCTCCCCGATCACCTGATTTGACGGTTCCCGACTATTTTCTGTGAAAGTAATTGAAAGAAAAAGTATATACCAATATGTCAACAAAAATTTCGATGCTACAGGACAATATTCGAATTGAAATTGCTGAAATAACACGCGAGGTGTGCGAGAATGTTATGAATAATATGGTTAAAGGAGCACGCATTTGTGACGCTGCCAGAGGCTGCCACTTGGCGAATGTCATTTTCAATACGTAATTGTAATAATCGATTAATAAAAACCGATTTAAAAAATTGTGTTTCATTTTCTAGTTATTCAAAAACAATATCGGCCTAGAACATAATGTGCACCCTGTACTTTCTTATCAATTCTAATTTCCAACTATTACCAGTAATTCGTCATCATCATATTATTATTGTTCATAAGTTTCGTTGTACAGAAATTACCCAATGACTATCTATTACGATTTGTTATTTTTTAATGCCATAATGACATAAATTATAATGAATGAAATAAATTATTGCAGTTTTTGATAGCGATTTTCTTTCGAATTTCGATAACTTATGCTTTAGAAATACTATATAATTTTATAAAAAATATATTTCTGTTCTTTATAACATTCCCATCTTTACAATGGACCCTTATTACCCATCTGAGGATAATAACCGTCGCTAATTTGTCACCAGTGAGCAGAGGATTGAATGAGTTAAACTAAATCCGTCATTAATATCCGACATCCTCGTTAAAAATTAGCCATAAAGTATCATTGTAATATTTATTCTATTACTATCAAAGATTTAAGGTTATTAAAGTTTTTTTAATGGATCATTTTTGACAATGGACGTCGAAATTTTACCATGTTTTAATTTCCCAATTTCTCACAATTTAGCATCCACCAGTCCAACCCTGGGTGGCTGTGGACAGACACGAATAGGTTATATTTGTTGCAGCGATAGAGATTTAAAGCAGATGAGGTATAAAGTACCATTTTATTTAACGGCTACATTATGGATTCAAAACTATACATATGTAAGTATTGCATTTTTGATTCGTAAAAAAAATACGTAAAATCGAGACGGTTTAGCGGGAATTGGTAGATTCTACATAATTACATTACATAATTACTGATGGTACCAGAAATAGGAGACTTCAGCGAAAGACTTGGGATGACCAGATAAACCAGATACTGGAAGATGGTTCTGTTAGAAGGTTCACTAATCGACGAGCTTGTAAGAGAAAATGTATGAATATAAATGAAGTGAGAATTGAAAAAGAGTGTGGCGCTCTGTTCTCTCTGCCTATCCCCGTGGGGAAACGACGTGATGGAAAGTTAGTTAGTTAGTATAGTGAGTAAGATTAAAAAAGGGTTACTTAGGTGTTTTGGTCATAGGGAATGGGTGAACGAGGTGAGAATGGTAAGAAAGATATATGACGTAATTGTTGGTGGTACCAGAAGTAGAGGACGTCCGTGGAAGACCTTGTATGAGAAGATTTATTATATGAATGTGGATGAAGCGAGAAGAGTGTGTCAAGACAGAAATGTGTGGCGCTCTATCCTCTCTGCCTGCCCTCGCGAAGAAGGAGCTGTTTGATTTTTATTTCATTGATTAAGACATTTTCAAGAATGTGAGAGAGGAGAAGATGATACGGAAAAATACAAGAGTAAAATAAAAAACAGAAACAGAAAGAAATAAAATGACGAATGAGTGTAGAAAGAGGGACGGAATATATATAATTATCATACATATATATCTACATTAATATAAATGCAATTATGATGGTGTTGGAAACTGAGTACATTATTATTTTGTTATTAGTTATTACTCTTTTGTCATCCGTTTACGTATTGGCTGTTGTGTCTGTGACGTGCTTATTTGGTTTATCGGATAAGTTCGAACCAGCTCGGTACTTCGGAGTGGAGACCACCAAGATAGTCTTATTCTCATAGCACAAGCGTTTAACTGATTTTGAGCATAGCCAGAGTACTGATCTGAAATGTTTTCCTTCAGTTCTACAGTCGGATGGCAATTTAAAATACGTCGATAATTTGGAGATGTTCAATAATTTTTTCGTGGATTGGTCAATTACGTCAGAGTTATTTTTTTTTTAAAATAAAAATCAAACATTTTAACTTCACATGAAACTATAGATTGACGTTAATTACCGCTAACATGGTCCAGTGACATACCTGTAACAATAAATACTGCGTGTTCCACGGAGCGAGACTGCACCATGGCCACCGAGGCGTGGAGAGATGGAGTCGGGGACACTTCCTCTGTGTAATCTGCTCTAGCCCTACCCATGCACGCCACCTCATCTCCGCTTCCGCTACCGGCACCGCGTAATATACTGCCCACCTGACAGGTGAGTGTCCGCGGAGGACCGACTTTTGGACCGATTCGATTCCAATCCAGTATTGTATGTATGTAGGCAGATTAAGGCAGTGGTGCCGACCGATAATAGTAAGCAAAACTCTTATGGTTTTTATAATTAAAACATAATTCATAACACTAAAAATAAATGTTAAAAAAACTGCTCATAAGAATTTTTAATTTACTGAATTCCCTTTGCTTAGTTCTTCTATTTTATCCCGAGGAATCTTCGATTTCTGACCATATTATGTATGTTATAAATTCTTATGAAAAGCATTTTAATAAGATGGCCTTCTTCTTCTTTTTAATAGGTAATCTACCCTAATAAGATGGCATATGTTGTAACTTTGATATAAATAATAGTGTCAAAAATTTTATACATATTTAAAAAAATAAATTTAAAATTCTTTTAATATTTGAAGGTATAATGCATTTATAAAATAATCAGTAGGATGTATATATATTCCTTTTAACATTTATTTCTTTTCTATGAAAGTAAGACTCGTGTATAGAGAGGGAGTATATACGAGATAATTTATGTTTCAGTTATTCTGTGTGCATATTTTTTGACTTCAGATACAAATTTAGAGTAGTTTGTAATTTTTCTAATTGTGATGGGGCGATTGTTAAAAAAATTGATGCCTTTATAAATATAGTGATTTTGTGTTGCGGTATATTTTAGTTTTGGAATATTAATTTGGTCTCTAAATCTTGTAGATTGGAATTTGCTTCTAATATTTATTTTTTCTAATCTAATATATATATATAGTTACATAATTTTTTTTTTTTTAATATGTCTATTATTTTAGGCCCTATAAAATCTGTGAAGAGTTGGATACTTGGATAGTCTTTTTTTTTAAGAAGTATTTTTATCATCATTTCTTGAGTGATTTATAATTGTGATATTGAAGTTTTATGTGGTTCTCATCCAATAATACCGAATTGTAAATGTGACTGTATAAACGTGTAATATATTATTTTCAGATTTGTAATTGATAAGATGTCCTAGTCTTAAATATATGTAGGCTGTTTTCCTTATTTTGTTTGTAAGATTAGTAATATGTTCTTTCCATTTGAGTTTGATTCCAATATATAAAGCCCAAATTCCAATATATAAAGCGATTCTCAACATGGAAGGTTGATTTTAGTTAAAAATTTTAACAATGAATAATTTTGAATACTGATGGAATGTAATTGCGGAATTTTACTTTTTTTTTTAATGCGAGAAGATCGTTGAATTAAGTGGAATTTATTATATTTAGTTATGTTTCCAAAATTTATTCCTAATTGATTGACTAATTTGTTACGTTTTTCCTATCGTTTAATTAATTGTAAAAAATAAAGTCTATTGATTTGTTATTAGTTTTTTGAATTATTTACGTACTTTGTTTCGCATTTAATTGCAATTAATAATACATACCTAAATCAATATACGCAATGTCACTTTAAAACATGCAATGAATAATAAAAAAGTAATTTAAAAAAAATATATATTAAAGTATATTAATTTAATGAAATGTTCCGATCTCCGTGGTGGTAAACAGTGTTTCATTTAAAATGTACATAACATTTAAAGTCATCGTTGTCAAGTGAATGCAAGATCAATACATATGTTGTATGAATATGGATCAGAAGGATTTGTCAGATTGAGAGAATGGTGAATCTGCGTGTGCACGAGTGATGTGCGCTCCATGCAAGGTAACGTGCAGCTGTGAAGTGACATTGTAAGAAATAAATACAGGATATTGTTTTAACAGTTAACCCTTATTATAGATAAGGTGCAGATCAATATTTTCCGAAAAAAGTTTGCCACGAAAATTATGTCAAATAAATTTTATCAACATTTTTGCTTTCACTTTTTACTTGTGTTTTATTTTCACCATTATTTCAAAAATATATTTCTTATATTGAGTGTGTCACAACGCCAGTTCTGATGATCGCTAGTTATCCTCTATGTGTATACTCAGTATAGAGCGGTGCATGATAGAATCACAATTAATTTTTTATAAATAACTTACGTTACTTAAAGTTACGAAAAAAAATTTGTTAACTTATTTTACGGTGACACAATTGTTATGAAACTTTATATAAAATATTACAAACAAATCTTATATTTTATTGTTTGTGGCTTATGAGGAACATGTTATTACGGATACTTAGAATTATATGGAAGAAATATGTGCAAAAAACATGTCCTTCTGGAGGTGGTATGATACGTGTGTCTGAGACAGACCATGTGTTTGTTTTTTAAATTTGTATCTTGATTAAAAGTTAATACGTCAATGAAAAAAAAAATTAATCGATTTACCCGAGTGACAAAATCTGATATCTAAATGAAAATCTAGGTATTAGATTTTTTAGAAAGTGGTACTATTTAACCTTTACCATACCATGACATAAAATAGCCAAACCCAGCCATGCTGTCAACTCGTGTTACCGTAAATAATAGAAAAAATGTTTTTATTAACTTCAATGGCTTTAATAGCACGAATTTACTCTAAATATTGAGCATTTAATTTTGAAAAAAATATTAATAACATAATTTAGAGCATTCATTAAGTCCTATACAATGTGTACTTCCTTTTTATCTCTCTTCATTTAATTAGTAAGAAAGAGACAATAAAATTTGTATGTTTGTTCTTTTCACTGTGAAAATATTGTGTGATTTCTGTCTTTCATATCACAAATTGTATTTTTACCAACGTATTAACTTTACAACGGATTGAATGAAAAAAAAAAATTGTTTTTGTACGATTCCCTTTTTATAATTGGTTTTTCACTAATCATTCTTAAGCGCTAATATTTTCTTGAGGATTAATTAAAATATGAATTTTATGTTGCATGTATTTACCGAAATATTACAGGTTTAATTATGATGGTAGACCTGTGTTACAGCGTGGTTTGGGAAGGGTTAACTGTGTTGTTTTTGACAGTTTTATGATATTAATATAAAAGTATATCTTTAAATAATTATTATCCTGCCAGTAAAAATAAAAAATCATTTTTAAGCAAAAAATTTATTACATTTTAGTCTAGTTGCAAATTATGTGAAACGCCTTCGTCCGTTTGAGGTATATGTATTTTAAAAAGATTTCTGAGTTATTGACATTACGTGAGTGCATATATATATATATATATATATATAATAATCCAATATCTGGTTTACTTGGTCGTGCCAAGTCTTCCGCGGACGTCCTCTATTTCTGATAACATTAACACTTATCCGTTCCATATGACCAAACCACCTAAGTGATCCTTTTCTAATCTTACTTACTATACTTAGATCAGTTTTACATTCTTTCCTTATTTCTTCATTCTTTGCACTGTCGTGAATGGATCTACTGCATGTACGCCTGACTGATCTCATTTCCACTGCTGCCAGTATGAGAAGACAGAAACGCTCTATCCTCTCTGCCTACCCCCGCGGAGAAACAGCATGGTGGTAAGTTAGTCGAGTTAAATACTAATTAAACGTGTTAATTAGAAAGATATACATATAAAATCAATATTATCGAAAAATATTGTTGTTGCTACCGAGATTCGAACCTGGATCTCTTTCCAATTCGGGGAAGATGCATTAACCAACTATGCTACAGCAGACAGTACTTTTGACGACAAATTTTCGAACCTATATTCCATCATTTGAAAGCCGGTAGCAACAACAATATTTTTCGATAAAATTGATTTTATACGTATATCTTTAAAATGTAGTATTTAAAACATCACAGACCGTCTGTTCTGAATAATTACAACTTCACAATAATAATGTGTTCTCCTTAATTGTTAAGTTAAGTTAGATATATGTATGAGAACGTTTTTTTTTTTCATCTTCTTGTTATTGTTTCATTACCTATTATACACATCTGTGTTTGCCTGTTTACACTGATATACCGAGCGGTGCACGCTGTTAGCCCAGTCAGCTGTAATCCAGCTCGCCTGATATATTGAATTGTGTATATTTCAATTAAGCCATTAAGCTCTAGTTCGAGTCCATTATTCAATTTGAAATAGTGTAATCCTTAAATCACTGCCGCTGTGCTGCGAGGACCTCAGAGTGGATACGAGATATGTCAAGCGTTCTTGCGTCTCATCTTCCAACCTTCTGGATAACCAGAGGGAAGATTCATCCACGGAGGTCAACTGTCTCAGAAACAATAATATTATAACTAGTGTGTAAAACCTGGACATCGTACAAGCGGCGCTTTTTCTATGTTTGATCTTCTTTCACATTAATATACTTTTTGATAATTAACATATTGCAAACATTTAGAATAATGGTTTGACGTAGTAACAAGATAATTCTAAAAAAATATGATATGGAATAATAATCCTGTTAGGAATTTTACTATTTCAATTCAAGTTATCAAATTTTTAACAATGTAAATACAGTGGATCAAAAAATAAATATATAAACATGTAAATTGTGGGTTTAAAAAAAAATATAAAAATGTTTTTTAATTGAAAAAATCAAACAATATTTTTTTCTGAATGTTTTTGTTGTTGTTATTAAATACATATTTCGTTATTAAAAATTAAAGGTTTCTTGTGGTACATTACTAATACTAGTAAAATATGTTATGAAACCTTCAATATGCCTAATGGCATTGTCCTTTGTAGGAACTGGATTCGTGATGAGCAGACACTTCTTCGTAGGAAGGTTCTTCTTCTGTCAAGTTTTAGTTTATATGACTGCCCATAAATTCTTTCCCAGCCATCAATGTTGTCTTAATATCTTCTACGTATTTTTTTACTGATTCCAGCTTCACGGAAACAATAAAAAAACGAAACGTAAAAATAACGTAGGTATGAGAATAAAAAATGCATTTGAAAGACAAACAATCGACCAACACACTCTTAGCTCTATGGCGAATAGCGAACTGGCCAGACGAATTTGAATAAATTTTAGACGTAAATCGCGGGAAAGAAAAACGTTAAACGGGTTTTTTTTTGTACTAAAATGACACGGGTCTGCTGAAATAACACGCAAATGGAGGGAAAATGTGAATGGCATGCAAAAACGGAGTTTCACTATAGACATTTTTGTCTACCATCGTATGAACCAATTTAACTTTTCTTTTCAATGAAATGTACGAATTTACAGTTTATTTTTCAATTTGTGACGAACGTTTATATCATTTAAAAATATTTAACGAAGAAGGTAACATTAATGGTAAATAAATTATTAAGATTGTTAATTATTATTTATTGAATTGGCAAAGAAGGTTTAAATTTAATTCATGTTTCGTAGTTCCGCACTGGGATACCATATAGGGAAATTATTAAAATGTTAATACAAATAAAAAGAATCAACTAGAAAGATATAGGTAGGCATAGAAAAATTTTTTTATTTGCAACCGGGATTCGAACCTGAACCTTTTCCTATTCCTGAGAAACGTTTAGTTATACATATCTCTCCAGTTGATTAATTTAATTTGTATTAAAAATTTGTTCTGAAAAACTGCAACTTCACAACAATACGTGTTATCTTTAAACATTATAAAATATTGATATTGCTCCTTAAAGTATGTGTTCATGTCGGTATGACAATTGCATGTATTCTGAAATATTCTGTGTTTATGTTTATAGAGGTGGGTAATACATTTTGTACCTAAAACTGTCAGTGCATGCTTTTATCAACTGAGACAGATTAAAAGTATTTGGAAACATCTTCCCTCTAAGGCACCCCCTTTTATTCGTAAATGGACAACTGTATTATTCTGGTATTCCAATGTTTCAGCCAGATAGTAATTTATCAATTCATTTTAAATGCGGTACACGGATAATGTAAGGAATGTCGAAATTTTTTCAAATATCATCCCTTTTGCTTGAACTAAATTTCCCTGAAAAACTAGAATTTAAATTGTGCTGGTTGGTGTACAAGGCGATATATAATACGGCGTCTTCAAGAACTCTGCATCCCAGACAACTTGAATAGAATATGTCCAACTCTTAGATCAACATCTAGTTCTGCCGCAGGTGGGATTATCATTATTGTTTTGTTTTTTTTTTTCTACCTTCTGCCCAAATATGATCTGCGTTGTACTATTCTTGTGGGTTAAATCTGCCGGCAGTGGTGCGTTGAGTGGAGGGTGAGTCTCTTATATGTTTTTCTTTTGTGCCGTCTCGTTTCCCGGAAGGAAGTGCCTCTTCACTTTTCCTTTATTGCCCGGCCTTGTTAATTGTATTATTTTATATTATCTTTATGTAATGTATTATAAATATTATAATATGCGGGGCGCTATCGAACTGCTGCATAGTAGCATTAAAAAATGCCAACCAGGCGGCGAATAAGTGGGAAGTAGGAGCCTTGAGCTTATTGCATCGGTCCTGGGTCCGCCCTTAGGTGGGATTGTAGAACCGACTAGCTGTTGCTAGAATTTTAAGTTTTGCGAATGGACTTTTGCGGTGGTAAGACCAAAAGCGTGGAATCTTTGCCATCCGTCATAAGAAATAAAATATGTTCATAAGGTCAAATAATATATTTTTATTTTAAATTAAAAATTAGTGTAGGACTAAACAGTTGATGTGTAAAGCGTCTTCCAGATAAAATATTTAATGAAATTGGGCAACACAAATTATCCAATGTTTTATTATTATCGGACATCTGTTTACCTGTTTAAATTTCTTCCAACGTAAAATAAATGTAATATGTATGGACAATACATTCTTTAATTTCCACAGGAAAACATATTTTCCCCAGCTGTTTACGTTGCTCGATGGACAAATTAAAAGTGATTTATTTTTCCCACATCCACCGAATCCGCGGCGGCCACTTCCGTTGGACGGATGACTTCCGACCTCTCCCACAAAACACATTGAATTACGATGCGTTATTTCCCATGAATCATTTTCCTACCTAGCTGGACCTACGAATTAATTAAGACGGTACTTACCGGAAAGCGGTGGCTTGTGACTGCAGATACCCGAGCATCCGGGTACCGACGTCATTTCCGGACCTGGTCCGAATTTGGAACTCGTTTCGAGATTCTGACATGACAGATGACAGCAGCGGCCAGATAAACAAATTAATATTGTCATCATTGCAATAGTGTCTGTGTCTGCTATGTTAACATGAATTTACACAGCGTGTACTGAAGCTAGCTCGCCATCTAAGCCATCTAGCGAATATTTATCTCATTATGATATATACATTCTTTTTAAGGAACTTACCCCAGCGATGAGGCAAATTATAAGAACTTCTTTCAAACAAAGAAAATACCTACCCTTATACCACCACTATCATCATCATTACTTTCGTGCCATTATCCTAGGGGCGTTGGAGACCCAACGGATCGTGTTAACCAATTAAGACCCAATCTGTTCTCATACAGTCATTGTTTCTATTTATCTCAGGTTAGTCTATGCCGACTTTCCTCCGGACTTGCCAAGTAGATATATCTTGGTAATCGTTTATCTGGCACTCGCGAGACGTATCCAAACCACCTTAATTAAGATTTTACAAGAATAAATAGGAGTTCCACGCCAATGGTCTCCCTTACGTCGGTACTTCTCACAAAGTTCTATAATGGTATTCCGCTACTCCCCTAAGAAAACTCACTTGGCAACCTGTATTCTTAATCTTACTCTCTTTGTAAGATCCATATTTGGTGATTATGTATTAAAGTGGCCATATACAGCTATATGAGCCACACAGCTTATATAATATGATATACTCCTTCAAATAGTATTGATACTGTACGTACTTTCGGGTTATATCTACTTTATTATTGGGAAAAATTGTTTTATTGCCGTTTATAAAACGAGAATAAAGTTGAATCTTAATTCAAACCTACGCTTTCAAATAGAATCTGATTTTCAGTCAGACACCTTAACCGCTATGTCATATATGGTAATGCGAGTTGTGTGAATATTAGCGTATTTATTTAGATGGTGCATCGCTCTGATTTGTATAACCCTTCTACATTGCGTGGAACGTAGCCTCTATAGTTAACAGATTCATTAGTAACCAAATCTGTTAGGGGTAACAGATTTACACACTTTACGCTTGTATAAACATATTATTAATACCCTAATGAGACCCCCAAATTGCGGCGGCTCGCTGGTAACCGAAGGTGGGAGACAGCAAACGTCGACAAGTCAGCAGACTGACAGAAGCTCCCCTATCATGCGCCTTACTTAAGGGATTACATTTTACAAATTATTTCTACCAAGGTTGTAAAACTTTTGTATTTATTATTATTTTTTCCTCTTTCACGTCAGTAGAGCATGCAGAGTCTCTCCAGGCTGATGTAATGCATCCATCCACCGTTGTGACACTCTTGCAGGTCTTCTTCGGCCCAAAGTCGTGCCACTGGACGTATAATGTGGACAAATAATTACGAGGGAAAGTCAAAAATTATCGATATTTTTCGATCTACAACTTATTTACACAGACTTTAAGGAAGCCAAGCTCATCGTGGATGATTTGAAGGGACAGAATCATGACTGATGTACAAAGAAGATCCTACCTCAACGACGGTAATTCGTTTATCACAAGAACCATCTCTCGAGCTTGCTGAATCTTGTCGGCCGTGGTGGAGCCTTCGTGCGTCACATTCGTCCGGCAACTTTTAATCTTCTCGATCCACAAAAAAAAACTTTTATGTGATAAAAGTCTATAATGAATTTCAGACCATTTCACCACCTCCGACCAGAGAAATCACTGCTCGTTGTTTCTCCTTGGTGTAAAATGCTAGCGGAGCGGATATGTTCACACCGTAATAGCCGGAAGGCAAATGAAGCGATCGGGATCAAATTTCTCACACGTGACCGCAGTCGTATCAGCTCTAAGCCACAAGCGCAGAAGGTAGTGTGACAACCTTGAAGGTGTGTTATAGCGAAAGTGTACATCATTTTTGACTCGTCTTCGTAGAAGATGGTTAGAGGGCAGTGGTTAGATATGGTGCAGGATTGAGACATTCGTGCGGTTTGCTGTCTGCAGGATACGATACATCTTTCTCCAGCAATACATTTATATTTCTTACTTGGCTACATTATTTTTGATTTGTGTAATAGGTGAAAACACTTACAATGTGATCTTCTACTGTACCTTAAACGGAAAATATTCAGCTAATGTACTGTTCGTATACGGCTGCGAAATATGGACTCTCAACAATAGACAGGTCCAAAAGAAAGTGTTGAAAAATATATGCTGGGCGTCACACAAAGAAACAGGAAAATAAACGTAACATAAACATAAGAGAATAAACAATAGTAGTCTATAGATTGAATACGCTAAGAACATAAAATGTCAATGGAAAGGTCAAATCGCTCAGAGGATGAATAATCGTTGTTATTCAGTAGTATCTGAGGTAATAAAAGGTTTGATAGGCCGCCCTAAAACCCACCGGACAAATAAATCGACAATGATGAATCTGATATATTAATTATTAAACTATTGGATAAACGAAATTTCCAAAGCAGTGGGAGTGGCATGGTGAATATAGGCGAATGTCCAAATTAGTAAAGATCTTCACCAGCAATTTGAAGAGTATTGTGTGGTCTATTGATATACAGGGATTTAATGGTCGGGTGTTCTCGTTCCCGGATACCACCAAGTTAGTCCTATTGCCACTGCACAAGCATCAATTGCAGCTACTTTATTTTAAAAAACAAACATACGAAGACAAATTTATCATTTTATTAGAACCTATTAATAAAAAATCTTATTTTTCTACTGAAATAAGTTTTAAAAGTATTAAACTTTGTTTAGGAACTATATTTGTTGATTGCTACCCAATTATTGGCAACTTTGTACCCCCTCGGCAATTCCTTGGCAACACCCCTGCACACAGTATCATGTTCATGTATCTCCTCGAGTAACAAACAACAAGTGCAGAAAAGTTATATTTTAACAGTTGCTTGATAAAAAGCACGCGTACTGAATCCTCATAATTTTTCTACGTAAGGGTGCAGAACTGCACCGCAATTTTCTTTTGAAACCGGCGCCAGTGGTTGAAGTGGATAATTAGCCTAACGATTTGAGTTGGCCACAATGAGAGATATTGTGTGGCCATAATAAAGCATCCCTAATCCTGGCTGATGGCCAATTATCTCGGTTTGATCTTGCAATGGGGAAACATCCCTTTTGGCAATTATCAAAATCAATGCGAATGATCTGCATGCCATTGAGTATTGCGATAGTACGGTACGATATAATATTATGCGCAACAAATACACGTAATTCTAGCATAACCGGATGGAAAAATATATTAAGTGAATGAAATAATGATCGTATATTTCTGAGTATTGACGACGATTACGAGAATTGACAAATTAATGGATCCGTTGTTAGCAAGGTAAACATATTTTTCACTAAAGTAGCCAGAAAAAGTTAGAAGCATACTTTATGTGGTTAATTTAAGATATTATTTACTCAAAAAACTAATTAATTTCTACGTCTATTTTTGTACATAATACAAAAAAGTTTAATCGTATGTAGTGAAAAGAGCTTCGCTGGGAACAATATTTTGTTGAGTTAGACTAGTTAGTTAAAAATATTTAAGAGTTTAGCAAATGATAAGAAAATTAAACCAAAAATAAGCAGTACAATTGACCAAAGTAACTTACATAGGAAGAGAGAAAAGAACACCACGCTATTCTATCGGAAATTATTTTTCATGTCTATCTGATCATGCGATCAGGTCTTTCGCAAATTTTCTCTGATTCTTTGTTGCCTTTAACATTGATATTATATATTTTCGTTACCATCTTTTATTAATTCTTACGTTTCACATGCCCAAACAATCTCAGCGACTCTTTCTTAATTCTATCGACTATGCTACAGAGAGATTTATATACGTTTCTAATTTGTTCATTATTCATTATATCATAGATAGACTTTTTACAAATCCTATTTCTACCATATTCAGTCTATTCTCTTTCATATTTTTTCAATTACAGGATTTATTTCCATTCATTTGTGTTAACACGAGAACTCCATTTTGTTAATTAATCACTCTACCATACATAGATTTTCCACAAATCCTATTTCTACCGTATTCAGTCTATTTTCTTACTTTTTTTCTCAATTCCAGGATTCATTTCCATTCATTAGTGTTTACACAAGAACTCCATTTTGTTCATTCATCACTCTATCACACATAGATTTTCCACAAATCCTGTTTCTACAGTATTAAGTCTATTTTTATTCTTGTTTTTCCAATTCCAGGATTCATTTTCATTCATTAGTGTTGATACAAGAACTTTTTGCACCGCTAGTCTTGTTTCAGAAGATATATTCCTTTGGCGAAAAATACCCTTCACTTGGAGTTTTTTTTTAATTGATAATGAATAGATTATACAGTGTTAAACACACTTAGTCTACAATATTTTATGGGTGAATACCTGACTAAATTACAAGTCGAAAATGTTCATGGAATAATTAATATAAACATTTCAATCATGCAGAGATATAAGCAACGTAATCGTAATTTACATGTGATTTTTTTTGATTAATTGCAATATTTTATAAATTCCATATTATATATTGAATTCCAAAGAGATCATCGAATTTAGAGCGGCCAGACTATTTTTGTTAGATGATTGAGGGCCCGAAGGAAAGAAATAGATTCATAAATATCATCAAATATTTCGAATCATTCGCATTCGATCATTCGCAAATATTTCGAAAAAAGTACGTGAACTTATAGGGTAACATGATTTTGTAAAAATTCAAACAATAATATTTTCCGTAACGTTGTAGAATTTGCACATAACCCTGGAATATTTTCGACTCGTAATTTAGTCAGGTATCCGTCCATAAAATATTGTGACCCGGGTCTGTTATACCCAGTACCTATGTACGATGAGAAAACACAATACATTTTTTCTTCTCTTTCTATTTTAATTTAGATACAATAAAAAAGTTCGCCTCTTGGCGTAGAATGGCTTTGCTGTGTGGTTAATACACTGCAATCGTACGAAGGCATGTATCTACATACATATTGACACATGTTAATAAATAAAGAAGTTATGTAACGCGCGGCGCGCCCTTTTAAACTAAGTTTCCTATTAAACGTCACGTTTATCACCCCTTGAAGATCGGGGGATGCTTAAACAACCACTTCGGGGTTTAGTAAAGTTGGCGTGAACATAATTATCAAGAAACAACGATAAAACAATACACAGTATTTATATAGGTACCGTACATTACATATAGAAACTATAAATTGATTTAGTTAATGTCATACAGAATAAAGAGATATCATTGAAAACAGTAAAAAAAAATACAAATTATACTCATCAACTAGAAAGATATACAGAAAAATCTACCTATCGAAAAAATATTTAGTTGCTGATACATAGATTTTTTAGTATATCTTTCTAGATGATTTATTTAATTTGTATTAAAATATCACAGAATTATATTTTCAAAATGCAACTTCACGCCAAAAAAATGTGCTCTACATGAAAAAAGTAGTGATGGTAAACCGTTACGTGACTGTGATTGTGCCGATGATTGGTAACTGAGATTTAACGATGATTGGTAACTATGATTTAATTATCGGAGGCTTACTTTCTAGTGTACCAGTCAATGCTCGAAGAATTACGTTAATCAGTTATAAATCATCGTTACAATTGAACACAATCACAGTCACAATAACAGTCAAAATAACGGTTTAAATAACGATTTTACCATCACTAAAAAGAAGTCAAAAATAAACTAAAAAATCACAATTTAAATTCTTCTAACAGTAATCAGCTATTTTTTATATTTAAATTGCAGATCTAAATATTATATGCACATCTAAATATTATATGCATATCTAAATATTATATTGTTAAATTTTCATACAATTATGTGAAGTAAAATTCTTCCCGTTCAACTGTTTTGCGGTTTAACTAATGTTGAGAACGATAAATTGAATAGATATATAATTTTTTTTTTTTTATAACACATTTTTATTGTGAAGTTGCAATTCAAGTTGATTCTGACATCTCCTATCGAATTTTACTCAAAGGTGTTTGAGATTCCGTAAATATAGAGATTACCATCAAATAATGGAACGAAAGATGTACCAATTTAAAAGTACAACATATACCTAAGTTCAAAAATTTATCGTCAACTTACTATGTTGGTATAATGTAATCGGTTAATGGATTTCTCCGGATAGGAAAAGATCCAGGTTCGAATCTCGGTAGCAACAAAAATATTTGTATTTCTAACTCTCTAATTGATACATTTAATTTGTATTAAATATAAATATTTTAAACAATCTGAAATAATGAAGTATTCATTTTGTGTTTTGTTATTTAAAAAAGCATTTTTTCATCAAAATGATATGAGGCTATGAGACATTGAATTTAAAAGATTATTTAATATTTTAATTAAACAATAGAAATGGGCTGAAGATTGATAGAATTGCCGATGCCTGGAGGGTGCTGTATCCGCCAGTGGAGCAACACAGGCTGTTGAAGATGACATCATTTAATTCATATTGTTGACAAGATGTGGTAGCTATCTATTATATCTACTTACAGTTTAGCAGAAGCTAAAAACACGAACTTGTCTATGGCATACATATCGTGAAAAGTCCGTTGTATTATAAATAACCTTATCATTTTTACCTAATTTAATGGATATCGACAGACAAATGAGGCAGATCATGATTGTTCCAAAATTGTATGTAAATTAAAATATTTATAAATCGATTTCAGTTCTTAAAAATTACACTTAGCAATAAATAATCGAAAGGGGTAGTTTAAAGCCGTTAATATATGGATGTATGCATATTTTACAAAAATAAAAGAATGGCTTGTGTGAAAGCCTAACGGAAAAGTGTTGAAAGTCCCAATATAAATCCGTTGGTCGTAACTCACTGGGGGACAACGCCGTTCGATAACGAATCCCGCTTCCAGTAACGGCTTAACGGCCATCGTTATATGGCTAATGTGCCAAATTTATAACGCCCCAACGATTCGTTAGAATTCTTGCAGCCGCGCGCAATTTAGAGGTAAACCCTTACTTAGTAGGGTAGATTTATGAATAGGTAAGTGTTGTAAAACACCATATATTATCCCTGAGAATTTCCACTGCATTTCGTATACTTTCGGCTTTCTTTTGCCAATTCAAGGTTTTTCTTTCGTACGTCAGTGTTCATTAATTCAGGTGAAATGTTATGTAAGGCTTTGGATAAATAAATAAAGATATACTCATTTTACATTCTTATATTTATTTATATATTGCATAGCACAGATCAATAAATGACCACACGTTGTAAAGACACATAATTGTCTTAATAATTATTGTGCATTGGTACTATGACAGTTTAAAATTTTCTTAGTATTATTACTTATGTGTTATTACTTATTATTAGTCTTATTATTAAGATACTTAGTTATATAGTACAATCAGGAAAGTGCCTTAGAGCTCAGTAAGTGGCAAAACTATTGCAATATATTTTTTATAGGTACATAAATACAATTATTGAATCAGGTCTTATTAGAACCGGAACGTCACTCCGGTTCATGGAATTTTCGTAAGTATAGCTCCGGTTAAGATTTTTGCAAATACAGTCCCGGGTTGTGATATCTTTTCGATTTTAATTACAGCCCTTGCACATTCGGATTCTATAAAAATTATTAAAAAGTCCAAAGATTTATCAATAAATTTATGCTTTGCAATATAAAATAATAAATAATTTATTATTATTAAACAATTTAGATGTATTTAAAAAATAAAACTGCCACCGGGACTTCAACCCAGAACAATCTATTGCTGGCAAAGTACTTTTCCTAGCAATTTCACCTAGCAGGTCATACGTGAAGATTTTTAAGAAACATTGAACTTAAAAAGATGGTCGTTTACAATCGAAAAGACAGATACCTCATTTAAAAACGTATGTAGATGAAAGTTAATGACATTCTATACAGTCGTTATACATTGTATAGGGTTTATTATTCAAATCGGGTTGGGGGCTTAACTCTTGGACAACACTCTTCCACCGTTCTCCGTTCAGCTTCGCAGCTTCTTCGCAACATCTTTCTTCGCAGTCTCTCTATCTATCTTCTCTATGTTCTTCTGGGTCATCCTATAGGTCTTCTTCCACCTGGTTCTGATGAAAAAATCTGGTTAGGTAATTTTTTGTTTCCCATTCAGAGGATATGTTCAAATCAACATAGCTTTTTTATTTGGAGCAGTAGCAGATTTTTATATTTATTTCACAATATATATTTAGGATGTTAAAATCTTATACAATGTTTTAATTTAAAAGGCTTACATAATGATAATTTTTTTTATGTTCCTTATTGAAAACTTTTAGTAATATGTATATTTTCTTTTTATATATTTTTATTAATATTAATTTGTCTGAAATAATGTTTTTTCCGGGTGGTACTTCTTTTTTCGGTGTCCAGTAGACGTCGAAGACTACAACTCCTAGGCGCTGTTGAGCAATTGTTCGAGATCTGGCTCAGTCATTCCATACATGTACATATCAACACACGTATATGTGTATTATGTATTCGAACGTATAGTACTTGAAAAATCTGTCTCTTTATCAAGCTTTCATGTTGAAATATTTTGAATAATACGATAAATTCCCCGACAGAAATATTTTTATACGGCAAAGGCGGCGGAATTCAAATTTAGAAATTGGCCAATAATATTTGAATAAAGACCGATGCAGATTTCTTTACGCTTTTATCAGTTTCAATTCGCGGAACATCTTAAATTCACCAGCTGTACTAGGTGGTGCAAAAAGAGCATTTAAAAAAAAAAAATTCTGTGCAAATAATTCTAATGAATGAAAAAAAGTGTTCAATACCGATGATTTGTTTTCTCTTTTAAAATTAACGACAATATTCTGCCTGGAATTTTTAGAAATATCAAAAAAATTAGAGACTTGAATCATAACAACTGTCACAAATTATCAACGTCTATAATATAATTTATAAAATACTATTTTATAACATAATACATAATATATAAGAATCTAGCGAAGACGATATATATAACACTTTTTAGGCTTAACTAAGGTATGCTAAGGTTATAATTTACCAACAAACATAATATTTTATTGTCTCATTGTCTCCTCCTGGGTGGCGGTCAGACAGCACGCGCTTCGTTCGAAGCTCGCAGCGTCATCATTGGAACTTAACTTCAAGCAAACTCTGGCGAGTTTATAAACTTTTCCAGTACTGTGCTACAAGAATTAGGTAGATTTCTAAATTTGAGATGATAAATGGAGTTCTAAATTTTTAGACTTAAAAATTGAGTCGAAATATTTACCAAATATTTTTACATAAGACCTTCTGTTTACACGCCTTGTTACGTCAATTGACAACGCTGGGCTTCTTGGTTTATGTGTGTGTGTGAGTATTGCCACCCTCTTTTCGGAAAGCTAAGAAGACGGTAACCGATAAGAGTCATTCTTATTACATCCCGTGCTTCGATAAGTCCAGCGGTCCAAATAAACCACCAGTGCGCACTTCGGTCGGTCGAAATTTAAAGAAGACAACCCAACTAAAAGAACAACGACATCGGACCAGAAAGACAGCAAAATTAAAAAGGTTAGCGCGGTTCATACATCACATGTGTGCTTATTGTTAATCGGAAACCTGAGAACCAGCTATCGAAGGCGTTTATGTGAACATCCTACATAATACAGTGTTTCTACCGAAATCTAGCTATGATAAAAATTAAAATGAAAGAGAAATTAGTTTTTTCTCGCCACCCGTTTTCAATATCAGACGAGTGGCAATAAATACCGCAAACGTCCGAGCCATTAGCGAAACAGCGCGTCAGTTCCCATCAAAAGTGACAGAGATCAAACCCGGGGAATATTTATGTGACAACAAACCCCTTTTGACTCCTCGCCGTTAAGGGCAATTGGCTTATGCCAATAACAGTAACAGTGACTCAATCTCAACCCTCATTGACGCTAACTATAGACGATACAATAAATAATTACAATTGTTGCTAGGTTTGCTGAATGGGATGTTCTTGTACTGGTTTAGCTAAATGGAATAGATGCAAAAAAAATTAATCATCGTCTCCTAATCTGTGTGTAAATTCGTTCCCATTCTTCCTAGCTGTGTTAATTGTATCGTTTAAAAAAGACCGTCCTCTTGTTAATTTTTCAACACCTGTCATTGTGATGACACATTTTTCGAGACTTTCATCGTTCTTTCTGACAACACGCTCAAAGTATGTAGGGATCCCTTTCCTGCATATCGTCGAAAGCATTGCTGTTCTTGAAGTATAGAGATATTGGTACAATTGGCGTAATTACAAAAATCAGGCCCCAATGTAAAATGAAAAAAAATCTCCTATATTCTTATACAGGTGAATATTATGTTCCAGGCCGTTTTTGTTTGACTGCCATTTTGTTTTGGTAAATATTTGTCAATTCGCATTTAATTCTCGTAAAGAGTAGTTAATTACAATTAAAAAAATCATAATGGCAATGCTGTAATCATTAATGGCGATCGTTATTGTAACACGTTGAAAAATATTTGGTGGCGAAATTGGGTCAATTGGGCCTGCAACACATGTGGTTTCAACGGGATGGTGCCCCTCACACAGCCCAAGCTACACTTGAAATTTTGCGAGAAATTTTTCCCGGCCGCATAATGTTAAAAAGTGGCGATATCGACTAGCCTCCTCGATCATCTGATTTGACGGCTTTAGACTATTTCCTGTAAAGATACTTAAAAGAAAAAGGTCTTCGTCAATAAGCCAACTATTCCGATGCTACAGGACAATATTTCAAATTAAATAGCTGAAATAACATGCCAAGTGTGCGAGAATGATATGAAAAATATGGTTAAAAGAGCACGCATTTGTGACAGTCATATTCTATACATAATTGTAATTATTAAGAAGAACACATTCTTATTGTGAAGTTGTAATTATTCAGAACAGACGGTCTGTGATGTTTTAAATACTAATTTAATGTATTAATTATAAAAATATACATATAAAGTCAATTTTGTCGAAAAATATTGTTTTTGCGCTACCGGAATTCGAACACGGATCTCTATTTCCAATCCGGAGAAGTACACTACCAATTGTGTTATAACGCCAGTATAATTGCAATTAACCATATAATCGATAAATAAAAACTAAATTAAAAAATTGTGTTTCATTTTCTAGTTATTCAAAAACAATATCGGCCTGGAACGTAATATTCGTTCTATATATATACGTCCCTGAAAATTGATGCCCTATTATTTATTGTATTCACAACAATGTAGTGTTCATTTACTAATTACTTTAATAATTTTACTTTATCAGTGGTTTATTTTTTGTTTTGGCGAAAATGATATTTATATGCACATTTTTGCTTTGCGCCGATGGTCTGGTTCCTACCTTACCTAACCGTACTATTACCTAACCTAACCGTACTACGGATATTAGCCAAACACGTGCAGTCGGTAGATACATTGTAATAAACTGTACGTAACAATGTATAACATTTCGAGAAATTAAATGTTTATCTGACATAATATTACGACATGTTAAAATCTAAATAACATAATAACTGTGTAATAATAATAATAGTGACTGCACGCCGCTGGTATTAGCGGAGTATTACTGAACGGGTACGTTTTCGTAATATAGATGAGAAATGATTTTATAAATTTGATAATTTCACTTATTGCTGTAATTGATTTTACAAATTATTACTCTATATAGAAAAGTATCAATGCCAAATGTTTTACTTGGCTGTTTCATCCTCGTTGTTGACTATTAGTGATAGAACGGTCAATATCGAGTTAGAATATATTGTACGCACAATTAGTTTAGGAATCATATTTTTATATAACACTATAAGGTATCTGTAGTAGTACGTAACTATAGTAATCAGTACTTCCCAAGTTGTATACCTCACCGAAGATTGTTAGTAGACCAATAAGAAACTCGCTATGTGCCAATTATAATCTTTATTACAATAATAATACTGTTTATGGTACAATGTTAAACTCGGTGCGCGTCATCCTTTTAAGCCCGCCACACACACACACACATACATCTACACCCGGCGGTGCTGGCTCGATGACACACACATATTCACACAATCTCAAGGACACCACACCATCTATTGTATATAGGATTTTATCAGCAGTACTTGACAAGTTATAAGGAAAAATAAATTAAACAGTTTGTGTTGTTGTTCGTTGCTAAATATACAGAGCGTGCTGCATTATTACCGATGATTATGCAAAATAAATGTATTTCGTGAAATTAAGAAAATAATTAATTTATTAAAAAACACGATTTCTAGTCAGATGCCTAAACCACAATGCCACGGCTGGTGATGCGAGCTATAGGTAAATTATCGTATTTATTAGAAAATGAACAAACATATATAAATACATTTTAGTGCTAATAAAATAGAACACAAATATTTTAACATAACGTAATCTGTTTTAAAAATCCAACTTTAAATCAAAAATAGAGATGCGTACATCAATATTCTTACTATTTTATTACTAAAGTAACCGTTTGTACTATGAAAATAGGACAAACTTGGCGGTCTCCTGGAACGAGACTCGAAACCCCGAGCACTATATCACTAGATTAACAAGCTACTCATTACAATGTCATGTGTATTATATTTAATTGTAAAGAAAATAAACTATTCAAGTAACATATTGATTCTATCTGCAGGTACGATGTAAAGCGTGATTCACATTTTAAAACAACAACAAAAAAATTATTAAACGTAAAATATTTTAGCGGCCTCTACCGGGTTAAGGTGCCGTCCGATCGAATCGCCGATCGAAGAATGATCCGGGTCCATCAGGGACCAACAAAGCGGTTGAAAAACCGCTCTCGAAAGATGCCCTTTGTCACTCGATGTGACAGTTCTGGCGGGCAGCATCGCGCATGCGCCCGATAAATAAATATGCACCAATCAGCGCAAAGACACGGCGCAGGCGTTTTATCGCCCATCCCGACATTATTTACGGCAGTAAACGTCAGACGAATTGAGGATACATTCAAATTGGATTGCCGGGATTGGAACAGGTGAGGTTATGATCAGGCGGGGACTCGGGGGATGCGCGACAGGTATGCGCTTTCAACTGTGTCGAGGTTATCTTTAAACTTGTGATATTGCGAAAATAATTAATATATTATTTTAAATATGAATTAAATATATTGATTAGAAAGATATACATATAAAATCAATTTTATCGAAAAATATTGTTGTTGCGCCACCGGGATTCGAATCTGGATCTCTTTCCAAACCGGGGAAGGTGCATTATCCAACTATGCTACGGCGACGATATTTTTAGCGACAATATTAATACATTTAATCGTTCCATTATTTGAAAGAGCCATCTGCCTTATTTTTACGGAGTCTCAAACACTTTTGAGTAATCTAATAGCAGACGCCAGAATTATCAATTTATTTTTATTAAATTTTGGACACATTGATACAACCTGGATCTCTTTGGCGCAACGACAATATTTTTCGATAAAATTGATTTTATATGTATATCTTTCTAATTAATATATTTAATTCATATTTAAAATATCACAGACCAATGTTCTGAATAATTACAACTTCACAATAAAAATGTGTTCTTTTAATATAATATTTATTTTCACAATAAATATACAAAAATTGTGAAATGTACTATTTTAGGCATCACCAAATGTGGACGGTTTGACATTACAAAGGGTGTGAAGCAGGGTTGTGTAATGTCTCCATGGCTGTTCAACTTGTATGAAAGAACTGGAATGTATGAATGTACGAGCTAAAATGGGCAATTTGTTTGTACGCCGATGATGCAGTACTGATGGCGAATAATTAATAAGAATTACAGAGTCTAGTGAGTAGAATGTACGATGTATGTAAAGAAAGCGACTTTATGATGAATGTTAACAAGTTGAAAATGATGGTATTCGAGAAGAAAGAAAGCAAGGCACCGTGCAAAATACTTGTAGGTAATGAATGTTTGGAACAAGTAGATGAGTTTGTGTATTTGGGAAGTATGTTTGATAGAAATGGAAAGGTTAAGAAAGATATTGAAATGAGGGTGACTTCAGGAAATAAAGTGAACGGCGCCTTGAATGGAATTATATCTAGCGGGAATTTGTCAACTGAGGAAAGACTAGCAGTGCACTATGAAGTCCTGGTACCGACACTGATGTATGGAAGTGAGGCCTGGAGCTGGTAGAACAGGGACGAAAGTAGACTGAATGCGGTGGAAATGAGATAATTTAGGCGTATATGTGGCAAATCTAAAGGAAATAATGTAAAGCTGATGCTAGTATAATGAGTAAGATTAAGAAAGAATCACTTAGGTGGTTTGATCATGGTAAGAAAGATATATGACGCAAGTGTTAATGGCACCAAAAATAGAGGACGTACGCGGAAGACTTGGCACGACCAGGTAAACCAGATAATGGAAGATGGTTCTGTTAGAAGCCTCAACAATCAGCGAGCTTGTATGATAAGACGTATGCATGTGGATGAGGCGAAAGTTGTTGTGTCAGGACAGTGGAGTGTGGCGCTTTTTCCTCTCTGCCTACCCCCGCGGGGAAACGGTGTGATGGTAAGTAAGTAAGTAAGAAAGCGGATTTGACTAGTAGGTAATATGTAATTATTTATTTTACTATACAGTGTATCAGACCAAGTTCACAATATTTTATGGGTGGATACCTAACTAGGTCTGTTACACCCTGTATAATGAAACACTCTTAAGGAATTGAAGTATCACATGTAATTTGTAAAGAAATTGATGAACAATAGTTCTCGCATCAATTTAAATACAAAAATTATTTCACTTTTTAAATTTACGTTGATTTTTATTTTAATATTACAATGTTATCAAAATAGTTTATATGTTCCCACTAAGTTCGATCTATAGAAAAAGATAAAAAGGTGTATGCCTAGATGATACAAAAATATATTTAATATTATAAAAATACTTTATCTTCGTGAATGATATTCTATAAAAAAATGTAGAAGTAAAATTCAATATTAAATTAAAAATGTTTTAATTTTCATATTTAATATCAATTTATTTAGTCACTGTTACTACAACAAACTTTTGCTGGTTGTTTATTTTTTCGTAACATTTTATTATATTATTTACTTATGCTTTATAATTGTTTTTAGTTTATTTTTTAAGACACACAATTAATTAATGCGAATAATAATTAAGAAAATTTGATCTTACTTAATATGATTTAATTAATTATTGTCAAACTAATAAAAACGGCATTACGGCGACATATTATGTATGTAATATAAGATAAAAATAATACAGTATCATTTTTCTTACTTCTATCATATTTGTGTCAACTTTATGCCGCGGAATGGCGGCCCTGGTAGTGATACGGTTGTTAAATCATGCGTCTCGGATGAGCGGCACTGCCATCTGTGATGGACGCAATTAAACAGGACCGAATAAATGTGTCGCCTTATGGGGGCGCTCTAGAGAAATTATTTTTATCGGGCAACACCGCATAAATTGGTGATAATTTTCTTTAATCAGACGGATTTAAGGTGTTTTATTTAATGATCTTCGTTTTTCAAGATATGTTTTTTATATCTCCTAATAGCGTTAAATGGATTCAAATATGATCCGTTTTATTCTGTCATACATGAAATGTATTTTGGGACTAAATGAATTGTTTTAGTCTTTTTTTTAGATATTTGAGGAGGTTTATACCTCACGCTGTGATAATTTTATTCTAAGGCTATGTTTTTATTTTTAATTAAATTCAATGTCCACCAGAGAGAGCTGATAAATGTATTTTTGAATTATATCAGGTATATTACAAATGTTAAGATTTTAGTTTTAATAAATTGTATTTTGTAATACATGCATACAAACTGAACCGGGGCGGAAAGGGCGAAATGAAGAGGGGTGGTATTCTCTTCACTTGCAACATTGTTAAGGATAAGGGGGGAACAGTAAAAATATCGATTACAATATACATTTTTAAATGCACAGAATTAACTGTTACAGTCAATAATGACTGGAAATGAATTAATTAAATTTGAGAAAGATCAAACAAAAATTTAATTGCAAAATAATATAAATATATAAACTGATATTTTTTTTCATCAATTTCCATGTAATTTAAATATTTTTCTGTTGAATTTTGATAGTTAAAAAGTAGGTACCTACCTATTTTATTTCGTATCGATCAACGATATTCCAAATTCAAAATTATTGTGACAGATTCAAAGTCTGCATTGGTTAAACAATATTTTTCGAAATATTATCATCGTATATATATCATAATATTTAAATCCATATTTAGCGACAGTGGTCAGTTTAACAAACCCCTGGCTAAACACTGAACACAAAAGCAGGGGTAGGCACTATCTAATATCATTTTGATGCTTTGCGATGTGATCTTAGGGGATGTAAGGCTGTAATAATAATGCTCTATAATAACATTAATGTAAATTAAAATGTGTTTGTAGCATTAACTTTGTGGTTAGACATAATTTTAGATTATATTTACATTTAACTTTGTTTAAGCCACTGTGTTGTTTTTATGTCAACCGGTTTCAATACTAACGTATCTTCATCAGGACTGGCGTACAACTGTTTCGTAAAATTTAAAAGACACCATTACGAGGTATAGGCGGAGCCTTGTTAAGAGTAGGGAGATAATTGACGTGGGGCATTAACACGGTGAATATAATAAATAGCGGGTTTTTTGTAAAATTTAGTGTATTATTAATTATATTAGGCTTAGTATTGAGTGATTTTGTGATTTATAGACTTTTTAAATGATCAAATCTAAGGACTTTATTATTAATGTATAAAATTTCAAAGCCGTTTTCTTTTACGAAATTGTGTCTTTAAAATGCAGTATGGTATAAAATGTATTTAATATATTTTGAGTTTATTAAGTAACCTCTAAGTAAATCTTTCTTATTATTATTATTTTTTATTAAACTTAACATTATTTTTCCCGCATGCGATCACCATTCCTAGATTCCGTTTTAATGCAGACCCCCATTTCCGAGCGCTTCTGCCGCTCCCGGGGCGGACTGGACCCTGGACGTCCGATAATGGACGTGTCATTCGGTCTAGGATAATAAGCATGGGAGGCGCGTGAATAAGAAACTAAAAAAAATAATTCATATTTATTTTTTATTGACTAGATTTAAAAACACTTCCTGAACCAGGCGCGAAAGGTTTGTGTGAAAAACGGTAATAAGCAGCATTATCCAATTTTCAAATTTCCGATAAAAATTTACCTTTAGAATATAAACCATGATGTGCTGAGATAGGCAAGACTCCGGTATAGAGTATTTATTATAATGAATAATAAATAATATAAATTAAATTAATCATCTAGAAAGAAACAGAAAAAATCTATCAAAAAAAATATTTACATAATATTCCGGTAGCAACTAAATATTTTTTCGATAGATAGATTTTTTTCTATATATATTTCTAGTGGATTAATTTAATTTGTATTAGATACTACAGAACTATGATCTGAAAATGCAATTTCACAACAAAAATATGTTCTTCATAAATAAAATCTAATCCGATTTTAATATTTTTGAATTTAGAAAATTAGTGTAGATGTCCATCGATCGGAACACAGTTATTGTATTTTTTAATAGAGATAACATACAGAGTGTAACATTCGTAGTCCATAATATTTTATGGAAGGATACCTGATTAAATTATGAGTTAAAAATGTTCAAGGAGTATGTACAAATTCTGTACCGTTACGTTAAATATTATTGTAAGAGATTATTACAAAATCATGTAATCATCATTAAGTCTACGTGGTTTGAAATAAATATTTGCGAAATTGACCGATTAAAATCTAAATCAGGCTCTAATTCATCCAACAAAAAATAGTCTAGTCACTCTAAGTTCATTGAGCATTTATTTTTCGCATTTAATATATTAATTTGGAATCAATATAATATTTCGAAATTAATAACACAGTTAGGTATATCTCCAACATGATTGTGATGTAGGCACATGCAGTTTGAACAATTTCGACTAATATTTTTAATATGTACTATACTATCTACCCCTAAAATATTGTCCACTGGGTGTTTTATATCTAGTATTCTGGAGCGAATTTTTATATAGTTTTTTTTAGTTAGTCGATTAAAGATTAAACATAAACTGTATACAAATTTAAATGTATATAGACTGCTTAAAGTATAATTTAACAAAACATGTTTTTGGAGGGCAACTACCCTTCGTGCTATAATTACACCATCAAATAATTTTAAACTCACGCATTAATATGGTGTCATTGCCACCGTCCAAGTCCAGTCTCGTCCGACGGTCCCGGAAGCGGAAACGAATCTCGGCCACGTGGGACGGGGGAAGTTGCCGCTGGGAGGGGGCCGTTCCGCCATGTTGCTTTCGCCATACCGGAAGTTCACCATCCCACCGTCCATCTCTCACTGACCGGAAGCTGGCTCGTCATCACTTCGAAACGTCTAAACAGGTGTTTTTGATAAAGTCAAGCCGTACCCACACTTCTCAGTGGGGATTGTACCTACCTATAATACACTCTCAAACTCGTGAAAGAAAAATGTATTTGTTGAAAATATAATTTTAAGACTTCTCGGTTGGCGAACTCAAATACGTTTTCTATAATATGTTTTTGTGATAGACAAGCCTGTAGCTCAAGCCTGGAAAAAATAATTTACTCTGTTAGGTAAACCGAAGTAAATACGGTACTGAAAAAATACTACAAAAAAGTACGAAACTTTCTTTGGAAAAACTTACTACAGAGCCATTACCGCCAGGACTAGAATCTGAGATGAATTCAAATTTGATAAATATAGAGGTTGATTGGGTGGAATGGTAAACGTTACATTGTGTAAAGTGATCACATAAGCCCGCCGAAGACAGGTCGTAGGCCCTGTAATTACCCATACTTCCATATTTTTCCATTAATAAAAAAATAGCTTCGTCTCTGTGAGATGTCTATTATATGTTTGAATAAATAACACTTTGCTTAAACCACTATTTATTAATAAATCGACGTGTTTCGATGCATATGGTATCTTCTTCACGAAACAATGTATACTAAAATTAAAATAGATGATAGTGGTTTAAATAAAGTATTTTTTATTATTATTTATATAATATCTTGCCACAAACTAATTTTGATAACATTGAAGAAGTGAAAAAAATAATATATAGTTTTTCGTTGTATTTTTTTCGTGCCTTATCTGTTCAAGAGTGTTTGTCTATCATCACTTTTACTGCGGCCAGACCATTGCTTCAACCATGAAGTTCTCCTTATCCAGGGCCTCAAATTTCAGTGATGAGTCGCATAATCGCATATCTGACATTTCTCTGAATCTTTTTCTGTATTCACGAATCGGACCATAACAATTAGAGATACATTTAATAGCAAAAAAAAAACTAAAATTCTTACTTCATAAAAATTTTAATCAACTGATAACATATCATTAAATATTTTCAAATCACATAAAATGCATTTTATTTTATCAATATATATTGTTTAACACATTTTTCGTCGGAGATGATAAAGTCACGTCACAGTAATATAAGTCGCGTATCGCACATCGCCCTTCAAGCAAATTGAATCCTTAAACAGTCAGCTCTAAGATTTGTAATAGAGCGACTGGTCCCAGGATATAGCGTGCTTTTATATTAAATCCAAGGCTCATAAAATCCTGTTTTCACAGCTATCCGATAATCAATCCAACGCATTAATAATTTTAGCGGTGCTTTGTTGAAGATTGAGTTTGCTTTGCGAGTTTGACCCGTAGTGGTCGCGTAAACAATGCGCTCGTAGGACCATAATTGAATTAAGCGGTATTAACGAGCGATGGATATGGCGGAAACGCACGCTACTGTAAATTGTCCGGTATTTGTATTTTTATATCATATTATGGAGAATTTTTTATAAGTGACATTTATATTAAATATTTTTTAAATCTGGAAAAAAAATGCCGATAACCAAGTTTTGTAGCTCTTTCCTACAACATTGCAATTAGTGATGGCAAACCGTTATGTGACGATGATTGGAAAGTGATATTTGACTGTTGGAGATTTATATTCTATTGTACCAGTGATTGGTCGAAGAATAACGAATAATCAATAACCAATCATACTCACAATCATTTTGATAACATTCTAAATAACGTTTTACACATCTCAAATAATAACAATTTCAAACAGGCAATTAATTACTACAAAATTATAAAAAATTAACTTATTAGTTTGTTAAGTTAATTAATTTTATTTAGTTTGCGAAAACACAATGCTTTCACGTGATTAACTTAATTAACATAAATTTTTGTGTATTTTAAGTTGTCATGCGACACGAAGAGTTGTAAATATGTTTGTTTTACGTTGCTGTGCGACTCGAATGCGCATATAAGGAAATAATAGATGTATGCGTCTTTAAACGTTCAGATACAATAGATGTTAAATATAAATTAAATGTATTAATTATAAATATATACATATTAAATCAATTTTATCGAAAAATATTGTTGTTGCTACCAGGATTCGAACCTGGATCTCTTCCGATCCGGGGAACGTGCATTATCCGATTATGCTACACCAACACAGTAGATTGACGACAAATTTTCGCTTTACACTTTTCAAACTAATACATTTGATGTTCCATTCTCGACACAGAATTTCTCTAGTGAATAAATTTTTACATTGTATTATATAGTTACAAATAAAATAAATTATTTGAAAGCCATCTATCGGTTTACTCAAAGGTATTTGAAATTTCGTAAAAACAAAGTAGATGGCTATACGAAAACAAGTAAAATTTATAAAAAAAAATGCAGATTTTCTGAAACATACTGTGCATTAATTTTATGTAAAAACATGAAGTGAGTCAAGCGCAAAACCAAATCGGTGACGGAAACAATACGGTATTATGTCGGTACTGTGGTGTGAGCGGTTTTAACCAAATTGATCAAAAATCATATTAGTATTAACAGTTATATTTTAACATATAATGTTAATTCACTAAGCATTCCAGTAATATTTACCACAAAAATATTATAGAAATAGAGCATTCAAAAGAGTACATTAGAAAATTTTGTAACAATTTCACGTATATATTATCATTTTCACCTTCATAATCGGAGTCCATACCTTTGAAAATAAAAAAGATTTAGATTTTGATTTTGGAGTCGCTGAGTATCGATCCAGTACCTCTCGACCAACAAAGCCAACGCTCTGCTGTCTTAACCAAAAACCGAAAAAACTTTCTATGCAGATGGTATGATACACGCCACTGAGACATTTTTTCTAGAATCTTTTGGATACCATGCCAATGGTATTATTCACAATCAGATCAATGTGCTTTATCAATATGTACTATAAAAACATTTATAAGATTTTTTATCAACCGGTCCAAAATAAAGTAACCATAATTTTAAAATAAAATAAAAATAACTTGCATTACATATTTTAATTACTATGATGAAATAGATAACAAAATCATACAGATGTAATATGACCTCACCCACTGGGAATCGAACCGAACCCTCGGTATGAGAAGTTAGTGGCATGCAGATTAGACTATGACAGCCGCTTTCTTTGAATCCTAAATTTAACAAAAAATATATTTTATGATTTTTTACTGTTTACAATGTTATTAACAGTGACAATGCTCGATACGTTATTCAGAAAATCATATAAGGAATTGATATTTTTAACACTGTCGGTAATAAAAGTTTTTGCGAATTGTCAAAATTATCAGTACCGTACAGTACAGTTTCTCATACAGAACAGTTTCTCATACAGTACAGTATCTCATACAGTACAGTTTCTCATACAGTACCGTTTCTCATACAGTACCGTTTCTCATACAGAACAGTTTCTCATAAATGAAAGCCCAATTAAAAAGCATAATTTTGAAAATTAAATGTGTATTTAATTTTTTATGTTATATTTCAACATTGTTGCGTAATTATCAATTTTCTATTTAATTAAGCGCGAAAATGTATATATGTATGTGATGTTAACACTAATAAAGGGTGTTCAGCGGAAAATTTTAAAGTTTAATATTAAATAATAATAAAAAACTACAATGTTAGTCTCATATTTTATTTATACAAAATGGAGTTCAACGATGCGAATTTTAAGTTTTATAAACAATATCGACTAAATGCCATCCATTTCTCTCAAGACACTTTTGAAATAGGACTCTTAAATTTGCGAACACGCGAGAGCAAAGCGTTGGTTCAATAGCAGGAACTTCATGGCAGATATTTTCATGTAGGGCCTTAATTGTTCGAGGATTTCTCGACTTCGTGGGGATTTCCGGCCCATTATTTAAACTATTTTGTAATTTCGAAAATGCACTGTACCATAAATATAAATTAAAAAATACTAAAAATGAATTCAATAAAAAACTGATAGTGAAATATTCTGGGCGTAAATTTAGAACCTGGAAGAGTACCACGATGGTGGTTGGCGATGCGTTTGGCTGGAGAAACCCCCGAGTCAGCTGTGAGGGCGACCCAGTATCGAGATTTATGCGGGTGCTTTATGATGAAAGCAAAGCATGGGTGTCGTATGATGAAAGCAACAACATATCTAAATTGACATGAAGGAAAAAATAAGAAGTTGTCATGCGTAGGGAAAATTGAAAGAAATCTGATTTATATTTTAATTTATTATCTTTGTTTTATTAATCACTAAATTGAGTTTAAATACATCTACCGGTTTCGAAAAATACCATTTTCTTCTTCAGGATGTCATAACCTCATAAATCTGATTTATTATAAGGATTGGAATCTAATTCATACATTATAGGACATGACGCGCTACATTACACTCTGTCAGTTCTGACATGAAGGAATAAGGAAGAAGACACTAAGTTATACCAACACTTCATATTTTTATACCAAGCTATTCGCTTGTGGTGTGTTGGTTTGCTTAACTTTTTGATAAATACGATAAGATTCACGTCGGTCATTCACGAATGAGGATCGCAATCTCCATGAACTTTCACCATCTTAACTATGCTTCTCCACTTTTGTGGCATCCTGCAGACCTTAGGGATGTCACCAGAGAAATGCCTGTTGCTTTTTCCACTTGATCTGTCTAACGGGTGGGGGATCTTCATCTTCCTCTTCGAACATCGACGTGGCCCACCACAACAAGCCTTCCCAAGTTACCTTCTCTTCTCGCAAGATGCAAAAAAATTAAAGGATTCATCTTAGACTAGATTTATCTTGAGAGTATATCCTTGATGTTTAATTCCTGCAGAATGGAGACATTCGTGTGTCCATAGTATGCGCAACATGTTTCTCCAGCACCACATCTCAAAGGCATTAATCTGTCTTCTCTTCCTCGCTTTCAGGATGAATGCACACCACGTAAAAACATAGAATTAGTTTGTGAATATGATTATTCTGTTTATATAAACATTGGTTCAAGTTGACATTTGAGAGATACTTTTAAAGTATTGGTTGTTACGTCTACAATAAAATCTATTGCTGTATGTAATCGGCCACGTTTTAATATACCAATTTAGAACAATTGTAAGTATATGGAGTTATACAAGAAATCCGGGTGAAGATTACCGTGAACTTTGGATGTTTTTTATTGCTAAGAATGATAGGTCACAAAGGTTACACACTGACAGATGACTGTGACTCTTTCCGCACTCTGATCATGAGTCTACTCTATGCCAAAAAGAGATTCAATAGCGACCAATAAAAGTATTATTATACATATTATAAGTACCCCTTATCTGCGTGGTGAAAAATAAATTTAATAAAAATTAAATTAATCAACTAGAAAGATGCACAGAAAAAATCTATTTATCTATAAAATATTTAGTTGTTACCCCATTATTAAATATATAAAAATATATAATATAAAAAAAATATTTTCAATACCTATTAAATTAATCATTTAGAAAGATATACAGAAAAAATTATCTATTGTAAAAATATTTGGATGCCACCGGGAGTCGAACCAGGACATTTTCATATCCGGAGAAACACGTCACTATTTTGCTATGTCAATGGATTATGTTTTGAAAAATTTTGACCTAATATTCCGTAACCTTTTTTAAAATTAAAATATTCTCAGAAAGGGAAAAGGTTCAAGCTTAGATTTTTTTTGTTTATATTTCTAATTGATCAATTTAATTTGTAATACAAATTTATTATTTTTGAGCAGACTAGGTGTCACCTCTGATAGATTCAGCTTTGTCCCGGCTAATTTGCTAAACCTTTGTCTATGTTAAAGTAGCTAGACAATATTTTCGTGACGTTTATTTAATCATGATGCCAAAATACGGCAAGTGATGAGCAGTCTACTGCACAGACGTCCTAACTTTGAAATACTTTGAGCTATCAAAGTACAAACTTGGTAGTAAGATAGGTAGAGATAGGATTTTCTATATATCTCAGAGTATATATTTAATGGAAAAAAACGTCTTATATGTCTGAATACCAGTAATTCTAATAATATAAATACAAACAACTAACTAACTTACCATCACGCAGCTTCCCCGCAGGGTTAGGCAGACAGGATAGAGTGCCACACTTTTCTGTTCTGACACAATTCTCGTTTCATTCACATTCATCATCGATTATTGAAGCTTCTAACAGGAACATCTTCCAGTATCTTGTTTACCTGGTCGTACTAAGTCTTCTGCGGATTTTCTCTATGTCTGACGCCATCATCACTTGCGTCACATACCTCTCTTACCATTCTCTCCTCATTCATCGGTTACATATGACCAAAGCACGTAAGTGATCCTTTCTTCATTTTACCCACTATACTAAGATCGGCTTAACACTCTTTCTTAACAACGTTCTTATATATTACACCTATCCGCAAACCTCCTATAAAATGTTAAGAACTTTTAATGCACTTTTTTAACGCAGTTTCGTGAAAGAATTTATCGAGAAGCCTCCGAAAAACACCGTGTATGTTAAAATAAGATAATATGTAGTTGTATTCAAGTATTTAGTTATTTTTTTCGCACATCTTTAGAGTGGCTAGTATAATACTACTAATAATAATAATAATATGTACACGGGTGGATATTTTTAAAATTATTCTTTGCATTCCAAGAAGGAAGAATATTCTAAACCGCTTAAATTACAAAAGAAATATTCAGATAATTTATTTCCAACGAGTCAAATGATTCCCTATAACTAATTGCGATGCGAATCAATCATTTCCTACATAGTTTTGTCTGTATTGAGGCAGCATCCCGAAGGGGGAGATCCATTGACCGGACCACCGAGGCGTCATCGATATGACGATATGAAAAATTACTCCTAATACTCATCGACGCCATTACATCTTTTGTCCTTACAAATATAACCCCATTAGCGTCAGATCACCTTACTCGGAATCCATTAGGAACGGATTCGCTGTATCTATGGGGTGTTTTCATCATATTACTTCTTACAAATTAAGTGTCGTAGTAAAGAAAAACCTACGCCCTCATAGTATAATTAGTTGTTCATTTTTTTTTTCATTTAATAGCTGTAAAGGATATCAACGTAGCAATGAAATAATCGTGTAAGGGTTTCAAAATAACAACACATTGCTTTTAACACAATGCACTCGTAGTTTGTTCATCAGACCCTTATTTATTGAGCCTTTTCTTAGATATCCGGATCTATTTAGTTGCAAGACCACAGATAGCATCAATTATTTGTCCAAACCGATCTCTGTCCTTGGCAACTTAGAACAACTTCTCGACTCGGAAATACAGGTTCACTTACGAACATTTCACAACCACTTGCATTCTCCAGAAGGTTCTTTAAATTCTGTTAAACATTCTGAATGATGCTTGTCGATGATGGGAAATGATCATTACAATATAAAGGCCATGGTTGCCAGCGATGATATAGCCGATTCGTTACTACTTATTGGACAAGAATAGGGCAGGTAGATCGTTCTTCATCATCATCAACATGTAGATCATTATAAGATTTGAAATTGTTTATTATTATTATTATTACACATGATTATGTAATATTATTCTAAATAAACATTGATTATACCGAAAATAGTGAACGGTTTTTTGAAAATTTCACTTGATAAAAATGCTAACTAGGACATTAAAGGATCGATATGAACGCAATCCGCTCATAAATCGGTTCTGGGAATGCGGTGGATTCACTATTAGTGATTGTTACTCAGTGTGTTATTAGTGATTGACTAACAGATCGTGATTTTAAACTCACAATTGGAGTGTAGGCTAATGAATAACCAAGCTGATATATCTATGTGTCGGATAAAAATTAAATACTAATTTAATATATTAATCATAAATATATACATATAAAATCAATTTTGTCGAAAAATATTGTTTTTGCGCTACCGGGATTCGAACCTGGATCTCTATTTCCAATCCGGAGAAGTACACTACCAATTGTGTTATAGCGCCAGTATTTTTCATGACAAATTTTTGAACCTATATGTTACACTTTTTCAAATTAATACATCTATCGTTCCATTATTTGAAAGCCATCTACATTGTTTTCCCGGATTGGAAATAGAGATCCAGGTTCGAATCCAGGTAGCGCAAAAACAATATTTTTCGAAAAAATCGATTTTATATGTATATATTTATAATTAATACATTAAATTAGTATTTAAAACATCACAGACCTATGTTTTGAATAATTACAACTTCACAATAAGAATGTGTTCTCCTTAACGGATAAAAATTATAGGAATTGTGGAAAATGGATTAGAATTCTTTTCTGAAGAGTGCGTCGTCTTCAATTTTATTCGACGTGGGCTGAGGATGAGTCACTTTTTAAACACCATGTGATTATTACAAGGTGAGGTGGCCTGGGTGGCCGGGCGATGCGATACATTTGTGAAAAGTGCGGAATATATCACCGTAATTAATAACGTTTCATCAATGTCTGTTATGCGGTGTTACTTTCAAACGTTTCTTCATATTTATTAAAGATTGATATATATTATACACACCCGAGAGTTTGACTTGCGGCCAGATTGGGCCTTTTGTGGCAGAACTAGATATCATTTCTCATGATGTTCGGGACTTCTTAGATTAAATTAATAATCATAATTATGTTTTAAACCAGGAAAACGAAAATGAGGCCAGTTAGAACGCTTTTTTTTGTAATCTTTCTCTATGGTGTTGAAATATTGATTCAAAAGGACAGATGCCCTGGAAATGTAGTGAAATGCTTCGCATACCGTGGGCATGCACAACGAATGGGATTCAACGTCGAGAAGCGTCTAAGTGATCTGTATTATACGGCTGCAAATCCTCAGATACCTGACATGCGGCATCATGGAAGAATTGGTAAGTTAATACCGTATTGAACCGATTTCGTTAAAATTTCGATGGAATGCAAAGAAGTGCCACGAACCGGAAAAGATGGCGAAAAATAGTTCATGTCATCCACCTAGCCGCAGTTTAATGATAAAGTCTGCTCTCACAATGAGCAGACGACGAGAACATGACGAAGAAGAATAATAAGAAATAAAAAATAATACAAAATGAATAACTTCATTAGAAAGATACAGAGAATTTTTAAATTTATTTATTAATATTTTTTATCATGAGAAAAATTCAATTAAAATAAAGGTAATTGCTTTACTAGACAGGTATGTTCGAAAGCAATTACCTGAACAGGCTTTCAAGTTATATATTGTTAAAGTAAAATCATAAATTATACATAAAGACTTTTATTGTTGGAAACAAAAATATGTAAGTAGCTAGATTAATACAAATGACAAATGTATTCATCGAAAAAATATTTGATTGCTACCGCAATTTGAATCAGGACCTTTTTCCTACCCAGGGAAACGATATAAAACTGTAAAAATATACAGAACTCAACTTACAAATCTGTCGTAAATGTAATCGGTAGGTGTAGTGGAATGGTAACACGTTTTCTCAGATAAGGAAAGGTTCAGGTTAGAATCCCGGTAGCAACCAAACATTTTTTTTATAAATAGATTGTTTCCGTCTATCTTAATTGATTAATTTTATATGTATTAAAAATACCAGAGAACTACGTTCTGAAATTGTAACTTCATAATACGAAAATGTTTTCATTAAAAATAAACATTGGCAAATTAACCACACCAATAATTTTAACTAGTAGGTAGTTAAAAGTGATGGCTATCAGAATCTGAGAGCTATTTATTGACATGCGAATTAATTTTTTATCACTTTCTCAATACATGTATGGAAATAATATATCTTATATTAAACATCGGCCCTTTTAACCGCTGTTATATTATTACATGGATAATTGGTTGGAGTTCTTTTATTATATACATCTGCAATAAACGACATTAATATTTCACTATAAATTTCAAAGAGGCAAAGAAATCTCATGTGCCGTGACACTTCTAAAATACAAAAAACTGAACGGAAAATATAACAGTGTTTATTTTTCTAAATTGGTAAAAAAATAAATTTATTGCATTTTTTATGTAAAGAGAATTACGACATTTTATTTACGTCTAGATACCAATTAATCTCCAGTGTCGTGTCATTATTAATTCATCCAACAGACAGTTTTGGTAGTTTTTTTGTCTGCGCACGTAAAATGATAAATATCTTTAATAAAAGTGCAAGTCCGATGTGCAAAACTTTGGAGACCTCGATGACTTTGAATTCGATATTTTCCTGTAGACGTGTAGCGTTTAAAACAGTGTGACATATCTTGTGACGTGTAAGTAGGGATTCTGTATAGAGACAATCTGGGAATAAACTCCCGAGAATGCTATGGGTTTTTGTTATCTCGGGAATTTAAAAAAAAATAACCCGAGACTCGACACTCTGATTTTTCTCTATATTATTAATTTTAAACAAGTTAAGTTATATAAATTAATTGAATCAACTAGAAAGAATCATAGAAAAAATCTATTTATTGATAAAATATTTTAGTTTGCTGACAATTGCGGTACAGCAGGTAGCGACCTAGCTGCTAGCGGTGCACGTATGTCAGCTATAAAGGTTCTGAAAGGAATAGTTTTGTCGGTTTGTTTAAACAGGTGATTATGTTTCCTTGTAAAATGTGATATAAATATTTAAGATAAAATCGTGTCATCTTTTGACAAAACAAAATTTAGATGAAATGAAATTATTTGAAAAAGGTTATTAGTGGACTTCAGTTTGTCGTTGATTTTGACCAAATATATACGTTATTGTCTTCCGATGTATTTATTTATTAATTTATTTTTTTTGTATATTTAATGTATATGTTTTTGTACCTGTTTTTTATAATCAATTTACAAATGTAAGTGTATTTTAAAAAAAAATCTACTAATTATTTAATTAAACTATTTTTTTCGATTTAATACGGATAATATCCTTAATGCTACTGTACATAAAACATGGGAGTATTTATTAAAATGTATATATTTTTTAGATATATAAAATTCTTTGTCTCGATTCCTTGGAATTCCTGGGATTTGAAAAATTGGACTCTCGAGTCCCGGGAATTGAAAAAAGTCGAGAATACAGAATATATAAGTCCGTTTTATATAGGATTATCAACGAGTATAACATATATGTGTGAACATCATTGGAGACTGTATTGTTCTCATTTACTTAATCTTTCTTAGGAAATTAAGTGTTTTGGAAGAGTATTCAATAATATCCAGAAACTGATATGTGTTCAGAAAGGACGATGAAATAACTGCAAGACCAGCAGTAATTAAATCAATAGTCAGTTGATTTATTTGTTATTCTCAATGTTTGTTTTAATCCATTCAAATATAATTTAATATCTATATCTAATTTAATGACTGAATTTTAAGATTTATAAAAATCTGTCTTAAAGAACTTTTTTGTAATTTTGAAACCATAATTGCTTTTAAAAAATCATAAAATAAAAATTGGCATACCTCAACCATTGATAACCATGACAAATGTTTCAGTTAATACCTACACTAAAAAGAAAAAGATAGATAAAAAAATTTCAAAACACCTATGTATTTATTTAATAACGCTGTAAGTATATTTTAGAGAATACATAATACATTGATTTGCAATAGGGATGTGGATTTAATATTATTAGTAGGTACCAGCAATTGTAAAATATGTAAGTACTAAAAAAATATATAATTTTTTATTTAAATAAATAATTAAATGTAATTCATAATTTGTAATGCATTTACGATTAATTTTTAAATTATCTTTTTCATAGAATTATTTTTTATTTTATTTCTCTGTATTGTACATTCCTTATTTAAATATAATTAAATTTATTTGATATTAACTTTGGAATTGTGTATTATACCTATATGTAATTCATACATTGTTATATATCTAAGTAAAAATATATAAAATCAAAGCAGTCAGAATACAGCCTGTAATCATCCAGATATTATGATGGTCCATGATGTTCTCTGATCTATAACAAGCGTTAATTAAATAATATATATATATACTCCACACTTAAGCAGTACCGGGCGGAGACTCGATTAAGAAATATATGTACTTGTGCTGCGATATTACTCCCTGTCGAAAATTTGATTGAAGATTTCGCAAAAAATATACATTTTACTGAAATTATCAGATAAATTATCGTCAAAATTCTATTATTATTATATAAATACATTTATCACCTAAAAAATGTCGAGGTACGGATGCACAGATAGCCTGGTTATAAAATGTACACCAAGCTAGAAGATAGACGCTTCGCTTGTGGAAGATTCTAGAAGAGATTGCGTCTAACGTTAAACGGGCGTATGTCTCGTATTTTTTGCGGGATCCCTCGCCCCAGGTGGGCCGCGGAGGCGGTGAACTGATTGAGACAAAAAGCCATTAAACCGCGCAAATGACGGAGTGAAAAATAACGCGATGTAATAAAAAAGAGCGGCGAAAGAGCGTCTCTGAAACTCCTGCTACACGTGTCCGAGCCGCCTACGAGTGTCGAGCCGGCACTGAACGTGAGAAATGGACAGATACTTGATTGATTGAGACACTGAGCGGAAATAGAATGTGAAGTATTACAGCGAAGAGCTGGAAGGTACCAACTGAAAGTCAATATATTGGTCGCGTTCATATTTTAGTTGTTGTCAACAAACGAGCGTCATCCTCCCTTGAACGGAAGGTTGAATGAGCATTTTGTTAGGACATCTGTCCGAGTACGATAATAGTTTTATTACGATACAATTTTTTTTCAATTTTAGTGAGCAAAAAAGGAATAATGTGTTTATTTGAAGTAGATTAAAGATTTTAATCAGATGTACTATTCTTACTTAATTATAAGGCTCGTGTTCACGAAAGGAGACATGAAGAATTGAATGGTGAAATCAGCTAAATGGCAGAAAGAGACAAAAACTCAATCCAGTGTACATGACGAGACACACAAACGTTACCTAAAATCACCACTGATCCATACAACTTTCGATTCCGAAAGTTGGACGTAATTCAATAAACTTTAACTGCTGCTGAAGAGATTGAAAGTCACCAAACTGACAAACGATAATGGCACTTGATGTTTGATGAACGTCAAGTGAAGCCCAAGATGGCAAATTTCAGAGACATTGCATGTACACAGGAACTACGAAATTGGAGAGTTGTCACCAAAGAATCTCGTGGGAACAAAATACGTATCTCAGAGATAGTCTCGAGTTGAAAATCTCATTCATGGACACGGGTCGATATAATGAAGATATACTATACTTTATAGCTTGAAAATAATGTGGTGTAATATATAAACCGGGTACTTTTCAACACAAAATGAATATTACAAATATTTCTGTTCCCTCACTGATTTGGAGACTATCATCATAGAACAAAAATCTGTAATAACTGAAGCCTCTTATTTAAGGTATCACTCGTAATGTTATAATACTTATTTTACTTAAGGGTTGCACCATATCGGTGTTTCGATGGGGGTGCTGGAGACAGGAGGGATGAAATAAATATCACGTGATATAGGCACTATTGTATCTTAGAGTATACATATCGACTGCCTCGAGGAACAAGGCAGTGACTCAAATTTATTAATTTTTAAAGGGACAATTTAGTTTTAAATTCAAATTCAATTTTCGTATTTACTTTTACTTTCTTTTATTGGAACTGCAATTTAATTTGGTACGTTCAGCAGCGAATCATTCAAATATAATTAACGTTGCCAGGATTAATAACTAAATTAGTTTATCGAATCGGTTTATATAATTTTGGAGGACAGCACTTTCCGAATTAATTTAATTTTATGAAAATCGTTTCATTATTAAATTGGAAGCTTAAACCATGTTGCATTAAACCTGATTTTAAAGATACGGTATTCAACATATACCTCTTTGCCAAATTATTAACTCACTGTAAAGAATCATGTATATATGTGAAATAATCGATATACAATTTTTTTTCTCATTAATTATTCTATCAACACTCACGAACCGGTTTGCAACTGACAAAGTTACATTGCTGAATTTGAAATAAAGTTAGCAGAAGTTTAGTGTGACACAGTCGAAAAAGTAGATTTTGTTTATTTTCTTTGCGTTGGAGTATTTACAATTTTCAGGATGAGTGTCTTCAGAATAATAAAGAAAAGATTAAAAATCGTAATTTATTACAAATAAATTGGAAAATGGGCTTCTGTCGACTCCACTTAATTGGGACACATCGGGACCAGGACATTTGGTCCAATTAAGCGGCTACCCTAATTAACCGAAGCGACCGTAAAATTAAACAATATATTATATAGAAATCATAAGAAAATAATATAAAGTCGGAAGAAAAAATAATTATAAATACAAAATGCTTCAAGTGTCATTTGTTTTTGTAAGTTTGCACTTCTACAAAATCAGCATTAGGAACTTCTAACATGTCCTCGTTTTCCTCATTGCTCAAACTGTCAAAACGGATATGTATAGATTTTAATTATACGGTAAACATTGAATTTATGTGTATAATATGTAATGTGATCTTAAATTTACTGTCCCAATTAAGCAAAATATTATCCCAATTAAGTGATGCAAATGACTGCGAGTTCCTTGGTTTGGGTTTTGCTCCTTGAGATGTAGTCCAAATAAGCGGCTGCCCCAATTAACCTATATATTATATTTTGCCTAACAACTTGTCTGATGTTATCTGGCCATCGTGTCTTCTTCACTTGCCTTATCAGTTTAACGGACGTTGGCTACCATCTTCATCCATGATATTCTCTTTCTTCCGAGGCCCCGACTTTCAGCAATCTTTCCCTGTATTTCGAGGTGCAAGATCTCATACTTTTCATCATATGTCTGAGATATTAAAGTTTTCGGATTTTTATTGTTTTGAATACATATTTTTCTTTATTCATCCGAACCATACTGTCTTAACTTCGTTCGTGACTCTCTCTACCACCCAAGATATTTTATTTGTTTTAGAACAGGTAAAATAATAGTTTCAAAAATGAGTACCTATTCCTGAGTGTGGACTTCACAGAGTTCCTAACTGTGAAAAAATATCGAGTAATAACTAGAAAATATTATTAACCAACCAAAAAACAATGCCGTCGTCAAAACTGCTCACGGGCTACGTACGAGAAGACCCAATTCCGTAATGAACATTAAGAATAATACTTTCGACCTTGGTCGCTTATTATACAAAATAAACCACTATTTAGTTGGCTTTGAAATGTCAAAAAAATAATAACAATTAATGAGACTCGTGTTGATAATTTTAAAAGTGTGGCTCAGTGTAAGAAAATGTGTCGAAAAATATCAAGGCCGTGTCAAAGTTTGCTTTAAAATAATTTCAAAAAACATTTTTGAAGATTAATTTGTGACATGTTAAAAATGGACATGTGTTAATTTTGTATTTCTTGGATACTTCTTGTCGGGTCACGAGTGTCAAAGTCTCGCAAGCGTCATAGCAGAATGCTAATACTAAAATTCCGGCATCCTCAATGTCACTCAAGTTATCCATCACTGACAGTTGTTTTTGCTTCTATTTTTACGTCATACGTGCACTTGAAATTAAATTGTACACATTTCAGATACTTTTTTATAGCTGTGTTTTAAATTTCGTTATTTAAAAAATCCTAATTAACGTCGGGTAATTATTATATTTTTATTAAATTGATGATGTTAATCGCCTAATGTAATATTTTATTGTATTGTTTCTTAATAATTAATCAAAGTAAATACATATGCTACTGAAAAATGATTTTTTTTTATAATTTAAAAATAACAGCAGCCGCCGAGAATTGAACCCAATTTAAATAGATTAATAAAGCTGATATGAGATTCTGAAAAATCACAACATCAGTAATAAAATGTGAATTGAATATCATTGTATGACTATTATTTAAATAAAATCATATTTTTATAGTTTTTTGATATATAAAACTAATTAGATGAATTAGAAAGATAATCTTTAGGTGAGATATTTATTAAAAATAATAGATCTCTTATTTAAGGATTCATATATACAGTCTAAATTCATCGTAAAATTAAATAGTTAACATGGTGCAATGGTAAAATATTCTCCCGGCAAGTGAAGGTTTCGAATTCAAGTCCCAGTAGTAAATTAATATTTTTTCGATAGATTATATATTTTGATTCATCTAATTTGTTTTGTATAATTATTAACATAAAACATAATATGTACGTAGACTGGTAATATGTATACCACGACTAAGATATCCGCGGGTCAGCGTATTGTCAGGCGGTCTTCCAGCGTCCAGTGCTCCGCTCAACAATGGGCGCGGACCACGAAGGCTTTGACGGAGCTCCGAAAGGTTTTTTGACGGACTCCATGACACCGCGTAAAAAATGTGCTCCGCGTCTTAACTTGCGAGCCATTAGTCTGCATCAGGACCGAAATTCAGCGTCGAACAGGGTAAGTCAAGATGTATTATAATATTTAAAAACTAAGAAATAATGAGAAAAAAAAATCTGGTATTTTTTTAAAAGTTAACGTCAAATTACTTAATAATTATTTACAGGTATTTTATAACCATTTAAAAATGTTTTAATTATTAATGTAAATTGTTTTATCGGACAACAAAATCAAACTATATTTCATCATATCAATATGTAAAATTCACAATGCGTGCAACATTTTTGCGTGGGATCATATATATAACTGTACACTGTCAATGAATGAAAATTTTGCTAAACTAACCTAACCTAACCTAACCTAACCTAACATTACACGTTAATCTCTTTGGCTTTATTTTTATTTTAGTGCTTAGATTTGTTTGCGTTATGGACATTTTATTAATTATTCGTATTTCTTGGGCTTTAACTATGTAACAATTTCTAGACATTATGTTTTAAAGAGTTTATTTAATGTACATTTGTTAAGTACTTATTTTATGTCAAACACGTCACCGATTTCGACACGTAACTTTTAAACAACGCTTGTTAATAACACGGACGTGTCGAAACCGGTAGCGCATTAGATATAAAATAAGAAACAAATGTACATCGAATAAACTCTTCAAAACAAAATGACTATATATTCATTTCTGTCCTTTTTATCAAGTCATTATACCGAAAGGGTGTGATATCTAGTCTTACGTATAATTTTTTTTTTCAGAAATAAAATTCTTAGATTAATAGATAGATAGATTAATGATAAATATTCACGAGAATGTGAGTTTTCTCTGTAATGATATCACAATTCTAAGCAATAATGTTAAAATATGTTACTGTAAAAATACACATGCGTTGACAGTCCCTGAAGTCGCGACTAATTTGAATCGTCAAACTTGATTTGTCTCAATCTTCAGGATGTTTTCAAATCACCGTGAGACCATTGCGCTGCATTCCACGGTGCTATGTGACAAACCTTACCATGGAAACTGGTCGGTTTAACCATGACCTCTATGCCCAGAATATCTCTTGACACGATTAATTAGATCCACCTAAGACAAGTGTGATCTCTGAAAAATATATTAGTATGACACGAATAATTGTGCCATGCCAGAAGTTGTTCTCTATTCGCTAATTGAACTTATTATGAAAGAATTTGTTTATCATTTAATTAATAAAATTGTGTGAGAGGTAATGTTGTGCGCGTATAGTCCATTCATTTTAATTTGTGTTATTCAAATATTAATAACATAACATTAGAAAAAATTAACACATTTCCATAATATAATAAACTAGCGGAAACCAATTGGTTATTGCCGATTGCTCCGCGACAGGCCGATTGCTGCTGGGCGATTCTGATATTAAAAACATAATTTCTTATCAAAATTCATAATGTACCGTTCGGACGGTGACACACATCCGCCCTATTGCACTGCCGAAAAGTGACTACTGTGTGAAGCCGCATTTCAGAATTTCGCTGCCAGGTTTTGTTTGTGTCTTTGTTAAATGATGAAAATTAAAATTTAAAATTATTACATGAAGAAGTATATACATAATTCACCACAGTAAAAATAACTAGTTGCTGATTGGTTTCAAACCTACGCTCTTGAAGAGAACTTGATTTTTTATCAAGACACCTTTACCTATATCATGCGATACTATAATAAAAATATATACGAGTATACACCACAGGAACGTGTTAACATAAAAATGAATATAATAAATGTATCGATTTCTAAATAGGTAAATATTACTAGCTGAAGTATCTGGCATTGCCTGGGCTTTACGCAAAGTGAAGAGGCTTCATTTAGTAGTTTTTTCGTAATCTCAGGTAGACAGTAGTTTTCCTCTAATTTTGAACGTCAAGTGTGCAAAATTTCATTAAGAAATACCAGCTTCTGCTTTATGGGGCGGGAAAGGGGGAAAGGGGTGGTTTTACGAAATCTCACGCAGACAGTGACCCTCCTCTTGATCAAAAAGTGTGCAAAATTTCATTATGCTCGGAATAAACTGTAGATTTGTATAAAAAACAAACAAACCAATAGACACTCTTCTTTATATATATAGATTAGGCTATTGTGGCAAACTTTATTATGGCACAAAAAAGATTATTTTTAATGCTACATGTATGATGTTCTCGAAGAATTGATGATTTATTTAACATAATGTTATTAGTATTATGTTATTAGTCAAAATGAATATAAATTAGTAATAGCATCGTTAGAATGCTGGCAATTCAGCTGCATATTGGTTACGCTGATGAATCGAAACCATCCGACAGACGTCGCGGCAGACACTCTGGAGATAGGCGCGGATAGACCAAGATAGCGCTGGGATCCCTAGAGGTTATCTCAGAGCCATCTCTCCCAACCCTAATCAAACTGCCATCAATAACAATTCACAGTCCATGGGCATCCTCATGGTTCAGGTGTCTGTATCTATCGTTTAGTACATCATATTGGAATGCTGGTGTAAATTTCAAACCACAAACCTTTCCCTTAAATACACTAATATTAATACTAGATCATTATATTTAAGGTTTTGCTTTTAATCAACTGTATAAGTGGAATCACAGAAATTTAATTTACATAAAAACACTTATAGATATTTGTAATTAAACAGTTGTGTATAATATAATATAATATAAAATTACTACAGGATACGTCCATTTTACTAATTGCAAGTTTCATGAAAGTGTATATCGTTCTGTTGATATGAAAGTGATACAATTTTAAAAAATGATGAATTGAGTTAATTATGAAGAATATCTCAAAATAAAAAGAATTTTATGGAAGTCTAACATTAAAAATGACTCCTAGAGGACATTTTTTAGCAAATTTCGCTCATCACTGTTTGTGAATGAACGTCAGTTCTCGTTTGAACCGTCAGGTGGGAGGTTTTCAATAATAAAGTACACACGGGAAAATAGAAGATAACTGTAATAGGTTATACCAGAAATTATTATACAAAAAATACAGCAACTTCACTGAAATTGACAAAACTTTAAAAACCGTCTCCTATAAAATTTGTATACCTTTTGTAAATGTCATTTTTTTCACGAACAGTGTGGTTTGCACATTGTCGGTCAGAGTGGAAAAAAAATTTACTAAAAATTTTTATTAAATTTTTAATTAAATAACTAATTAACAACAAAAAATGTTTCACTATACAATAGTTGTATGTAGTTAATGAATATTTATATAATTGCTCAACCACTCTACAGATCATTGCCTAGTGGAATGGCAAGATTCACGTGAAGAGTGATAAGATATATATTTAATACAAATAAAATATATTAATTAGAAAGATATACGTAACAGTCGGTGACTTTTTGTAGAAGGGATGCTGGATAATATATTTATATCTACTATTAAATATACAAATCTACAGACAAGCCCACAACTGACAAAAGTAGTCTGAAAAATTAACTCTATAAATCCTTTACGCTAGCAACATCAATTACAGTTCCAAAATTTAAATGCGTATGCAGTATTCTAAAACCTTGACGGGCGAAACTGAATGCGCACACTTTAAAACTTTATGGATACGGAATGAATGATAGAATCCACTGTTGCTGGCATCTGTGTGTTTACACGATTCATAGATATTAGAAAGTTGAGAATGTATACGTATTTTCGACTCGCCCCATGTCGTAGTGTGTGTTATGACTGGTGTCTAAAGGCAGAACGAATTTATTTGCAGCAGTGTTGTTTTCGGCTAGAAACAAAAAGTCCATATCTTTTTGACTCTAGAACACAACGGATGCGGAGCATCCAAAGCATGTATGAAGCGACCGCGTCTGATACATATAAAATCAATTTATTGAAAACATATTGTTGTTGTTACCAGGATTCGAACCTGGATCTCTTCCTATCCGGAGAATTGCATTAACCGATTATGCTACACCAACACAGTGAGTATTTTCGAACATGTATGTTGCACTTTCAAATTGATAATACTTCAAATATCATAGACATATATTCTGTAAAATTGCAACTTCACAATAAGAATGTGTTCTCCTCAAAAAAAAAAAAATTATTCGTCAATTGCATAATTCATTAAATTATTAAATGTTTATCGTTAACCGGTGGTCACCAAATTCCATCAATTACTAGTATTATAGTAACCGACCGATTCGTGTGGTAGGTTATGTATTGTATCTAAGAATATTCATTCAGCCGCGGACAGATTGACGTCCGTGTCTAACGTCTGTAATGTTTTCAATATATACCTATGTAAGTGCATACAATCACGTAATCAATAAATCAAAAATGCATTGCGAAATTCTTGTCAGCTATTATTACCACGATCTGTATCGTCTGTATTCAAAAGTTCTTACCTATAATAACATACGGATATCGAATAGCGTATTTTATTTTATTTTTCTTTATCAATATTTATAGTTATTTATTTAGCATCTATATATGTATTTATTATTGGAAAATATTTTTTTTAAAAGGTATAAGTTTCAGTTAATTATGATTTGTTTGTTGCTCTAAGCTCACATTGTGTAGATGGAATCAGACCACTTTATTAACAGAAAACATCCAACGTGAAACCTAGCAAGTTCCACTCAGAGGTATTAAAGAAACATTGCAATTAATTGTTATTAAAAAGATGATGGCTTTCAATGCAAAAAAGTAGATGCCTGACTAATAAGGTAATATGTGAACGTAGATGGATTCTAACGACATTGTATAGTGTCAATCCGTAGAGCTGTAATATATAGATAGTTCCAGGTTTAAGTTTTGAGAACTATATTGTTTCGATTGATTTTTTGAAGTATCTTCCCAAGCGGTTCATTATAAATTTCTCTGTGGGATTTAATGATGTTTGATACATTATTTAACAAAATTCAATAGGTATAGAAATGTTGCCAAACAGTGTCAACCGCGCAATCAATGTGACTGACTTTATTTTCAAAAACTATGCGATTCTTACTTAGGACAGACGTTTTCCTCTATCAGTGTTTAATAGCCACGTGAGAAAAACATTCAGTATATTTGATCCTGCCGATGACGTTGCAACTCTGGTGGGTATTTGAAAAAATTAAGATGAAAAAATGCGACGCCATTCCGGGTCTTCTGATTAAAATTTCAAAAATTAATAGTCGATATTAAATTGAAAAGAAAAAAAAAAACAGTCTCATTTGGGTCTTGTTTATAAGTTATTTCGTCGGATTATAGCGTGAAATTAATTGAAGTATTACTAAGTATCAAATTGAGAAGATATTTTTGAACGTCGTCGACTCGATGGAAACAAATTACAATCTCGGAAATAAGTATTGTGATTATAATATTTTTGAATGGTAGGATAAACGCTGTGGAGTTAATTAATTTCTTTATTAAGATTGAAATTAACGGTATTTATATGAATCGTGGAAATACGTAAAGGGAGACTTAATTATTTTATTTTAATTTTATTAATAATTTTAATTACGCTTTCTGTGTAATAAAAGGAAAATTTTAATCTTAATCTTCAATTACTTTTTAATATTAGGAATGTTGAAGTATTAAAGAATTTCTTCAGATCTCAGTGGGAGTTATTGAGATGTTTCACGACATTGGTGAGATACTTCAGAATTTATATCTTTATTTATATATTATATATATATTTATATATATACTCAAAATCACGAACCGTGAGTCGATCACTGATATCTTGAGTCACACTAACTATCAGTGCTATTTTATTTATATTTTGTTGTGAACCGTGATTCGGCGCATGTGTACATGAAACGAAAATATTCATGAAGGAATGATGTTATAATTCGTGATAAGCGCCATTTAGTAGATTCTGTCAAAAACGTTTTACGCATTTGACCTGAGAGTGCTGAAAATTTGACCCGAAAAATAAACTTACATTATTTAAAAGGTTTTCATTATTTTTGTGATGATATTAAATTATATATGCTAGAATATGTTTTTTAAATTTAATTCGTGTATTGTGATATCGTGTTGAAATAAAACTGTGATCACAGTCACAGTTTCCAATCACTGATATTATCGAATATTATTCACAATCACACCAGTGAGTGAAGAGTAGCATTTTTTCTCATCACTAACGGGTAGAATATTTTAACTTAAGGAACATTTGAAAACGACCTAAATAATTCACGAGGATTCTGAAAACTCAAAAACATATATTTTTAATAACACTCTTTCACCGCCACTAAACCATTTTTCAACTTTTATCAGTCTGATGAAGTCCATTGCAGGACTCAGCTAATATTTAACCTTGCCGTTCTTTCGATCCTTTCTGTCCATCACGTTGAGATCCTGCTAACATTTCTGAGATCTGCTCATGACCTTCAAATTCGAAGATTTTTCTTCTTCATCGGTCATCTCTCCTGTTGTTGATACGTCTGGCTTGTTGTCTTGTATGCAATACTACGATTCAATATCTTGACTGATATATATATATATGTATATAACTTTAACATTAGAGTCAAAGAGCATTTAAGATGTTGAAACAATAATGGTTTTTCAAAATATTCGATCATACTTTTGCAAAATTTTTGAATTTTTTTATTCTACATATAAACAATGCTGGTCTTAAATTGAATAATTAAGAATCATTAAAAATAAGGCATGTACAATAATCAAGTAAATATAACTACAAGTCCTATCCTAAAAAAAATATCTATAATTTTGGATCATTACGTCAATTTCCACATCTTTCATCATTCTCACTGTTTAAGTTAGAAACTAGAATTATTATTATTTTTAAATTGAATTAAAAAACATTAGAACAATTTTTTATACGGTTTTAGTTATTGTATTTTCCGAATGTGTATTAAATTAAACTCAAAAAAGTGGTTAAAAATAAAGTTATAAATAATTTATACTAAATTGAATAACCGCAATGTAAAGTTTGCAATAAATATTAAAAATAATATATATATATATATAGGATATTGAACAATCACATAAGAATATTTTTTATAAAACTGATTTACGCAAAACGCGCGTTGTTCCCCCGTGAAGCGATCCATTGCGACTTAATTTCCAAGGACCAAGCTACCGCGCGCTGTCGCCTATGTGCACCTCCTTCGCGCGGTTGCCGCGTAAAAGCAATTTAAAAAATGGAAAAACTTATGGCCCTCCCTGTATATTACAGACTTCTCCCTCTTATTATCCGGCCTTCCACTTCAGACATTTAGAATGACAAATTGGAGAATGCATTACAGATAGATCGTAGACAACCCATATTGGATCCATAGTTGTTCTAAAATAAGGGCATAGCTCCAATCTCCAAGGCACCACATTTTAAAGGTGTCAAATTTGACGATATGAAATTGTTTACTGTCAATATGACAGCGCAAATTTTTTATGATCTTCCCCTTTCATGTATCCAGAAATAGTAATAATTAAATTGTTCACGAAATAGAAAATTTAAAGATCAGAATGGTCGGTAATATTTCAAATAATATATTTATTTTTGATCATGATGTAAGCGTTGAGTCGGCGGACAACTGACACCTTTTTGCCGTTCTAGGAGGTTTGATTTATGACTTGAAAGATAACTAAGAATTAACCCAGAGTAACTATTGTGAAACGTACATTAATAGATTTATATTTTTAATAATTTTTTTTTGGATCCAAAGTAACAAATAGGAAGAATGACGCTTCGGTTCGCTCCGGACCACTTTGAGTCCTTTATATATTTAGATGTATGATGTCAAAAAAAAAGACATGTGAATTGTTTTAAATATTTCATTTAACAAGGTTTACAGCCTAACTATTCCAATCTTGTGTCAAATATAAACAATTTTTTTGCACAAATGTTTAATTTATTTCTAGAACAAAAAAATATACAACGGTCTTAGGGCCGGTTGTGTCATCAGTAGTAACTTTTTACTAACATCCATATTCAACAAATTTACAACTGTCAAAGTATATATGGACATGTCTATAAGTGTGACAAATAATCATGAAATATGCTTTATCTATGGATTTTTATTTATCTGTTACTTTGGTGGTGAAATTTTTTCGTATTGAATGATTAATTGTATCAATGTGTCAGATGACTTTTGGAACAGCTGTGAAGAGTCCGCCATATTTAACAATCGATTCTCGTTTTTACTATCGGATATCGCAGAGTAAAATGAGTTTACTACGGGACGTACTTTCGAGAAGTAAATAATTTTTTTTACTAACGATCAAACAACCAGTTTTCGCAAAAATTTTTACTTTAGCAACTTTTTTTACTATGGTACCTGAAATGTTTTAATCATAGACTTGCATATTTTATATCAAAAGTAAAGATCTGGCTCCACAAAAGGGAAGAAATCATGTCCTAACTTTTTAAAAGTCCATACACAATATAAAAATTACTACAAGAGTGTACATTTAACATTAATGTTTTTACTTTAACTTTTATTTGCAAGCTTTTTAAATTGCAAGTGCTTATGTTTAATACACCGTTTTTTTTTGGTGAAAGTGTGAATATTATTAGGTACTTAGAGTATATTTGTACATCTTATAGGTATGCAATACTTATTCAGTGGGTCCTAATTCTATTCAGCATTGGGGAGTATTTTTTAAATATGAATTAAATATATTAATTAGAAAGATATACATATAAAATCCATTTATAGAAAAATATTGTTCTTGCTCCACCGGTATTCGAACCTGGATCTCTTTCCAAACCGGGAAAAGTGCATTATCCAACTATGCTACAGCGACGATATTTTTAGCGACAAATTTTCAAACCTATATGTTACCTTTTTGATATTAATACATTTAATAGTTCCATTATTTGAAAGAACCTTATTTTTATGGAATCCCAAATACCTTTGAGTAATCTGATAGCAGTCGCCAGAATTATCAATTCATTTTTATAAATGTATTACGATCACAGACCTATGTTCTGAACAACTTCACAATAAGAATGTGTTCTTCTAGTAATTTTTACGTTACGCCACTGATTTGGCGAGTGTCTTAACCACTACACCAATAAGCTACTCTATTTTTAGCTGCTTTATTTCCACCTTTAACTTCGATTATATTCTTCATTTAATTGAATCGTACTTTATTATTTTAATTTTTACACTGGTATTTTATGTATTATTAATTTCAATGCTTTAATCATTATTACAAGTTACAGTACCGGAAAAGCACTGTTTGCTTATAATACAGTAAAATATAATACAGTATAAAGTATTTTACTTTACTGCCGAAGTCCTCAGCAATCGTGCTCCTAATTGCAGTAGGAATGAAATGTAATGCTCTATCAAATTATGGAAATTGAAAAAAAAATATTATTACGCTACGGTTGATCCAAAAGCTAAAATACAGATGCTAAAAATCTGGTTTAATTAGACTAGTATTAGTGGAAGCTGTGATCTTTAACGTTTATAATACTAATAATAATATTTCTTAGGTAATAATTCTGAGTTATGTCCGCACAGCATCAGACCACAGTCCCTGGCACTAATGTCCATAGCCATTAGCATTACTTGTTGAGGAACGTCAGACATACTTCGCGCCAGAAGAAATTCCGAGCCACAATCCTTCAGCAGAATCTATGAGGATATTACGTACTCCGGTCTCCACCTCCTCACCGGCAGATCCGCGTACTGCTCCTACTGTTGAACTAGCAAAGGTTTGAATTGATTAAAAACACGTATATATTACACAGCACAATGTTTCAAAATTTGTTTAGTCTACTAGATTTATAATTTATTTCGATATATAAATGTAGCATGTAGCTTATTAGGGAAAAAAAGAGGTTGAAATGACTTACTCTATTATCAAAATAAACACTAGCGGAATACCGTTGATTGTCGAAACAATACCTACACTGAATATAACGCTTCAAATTTTTCACGACTGTTACAATTTGCATCATATTATATTAATTTAAAACAATGTGATTAATTATTGATAAACTCATTTTTTTAAATTTATTGACTCAGACCACTTTCATAATAAAAATGGGCACAATTGGAACATTATATCGGTCAGTACTTTCATTAAGAACTCGGGGGTTCAAATTTCCTTAGTTTGAAAAAAGAGAAAGAATACTGATGTGACATTATTTATTATTTTGTATTATTTTAAACTACATTACATTATTTGTCCTGGACAAATCTCAAACCATATTAATCCAAAAACGCAGCATTCACGTCCGCTTGTATATTCAGTCGAGACACATACATATATGGTAACATCGACATGTATCACATTACAAAGTATGATTAAATGAACTATCAGTCTGGGAGCGCAGGTTTGAATCCCCCAGCTGCCAACTTTTTTAAACCTTTGTTTTAATATATTTTTGTATATATATAGTCAAAATACCAACCGTTTTATTTGTAGCTACCAAAAAGGCGCAACATTTAATTTGTCGCATGTGTCGCGTTGTCGCCAAAGTCATACATTACGTATTTAGATCTCTTTCAGCATTGAAAAATAGAAGACAGATATATAAATGTAGGTAATGAAAATTTTAAGAAGAGAATTAAGATGTTAATTATTTTTTATAAAAAATATCTGTCTAAACAATGTAGAGAACGCGATTTTCTCCGTCACATCCCAAGAAGTCTGGGGAATCTGCACCGTCACTCTGGTCAAGGGATTCCGGAGAAGGTCTTCGCTTCGGGAACACTGCGTCATCATATCGTCGGCGTATTAAATCATCCACACGATCGCATGCCGCCTCTTGCATCCGCAGGAAAATACACCTTGCGCACGTGCACCTTGGATGCAGTCTGTCGTGATCGCTGGTGTTGGAATAGTTCGGTTTGAAAAAAAATTGACCAAATATAATTAAAGTGTGAATGTGTGGCGCATCTTAAATTGTTATCGATGTTTTAGGATTGATCGGTTTTATTTGAGAGGAGGCTCGCTACGGTGGGATGCTGTGAAAAAATACACCATTTAAAAATATATTTTTGTATTTTTTTAATAAGATTATTTATAAAATTTTGCACGGGAATCGGCCAATCCTGGATGTTCTCACAATTATATTCACTTTTCATTATATAGATTAATCCCGATCACAATTATATAATCTTAATTCTAGAATTTCTGAAGCATTGCTTATTTATGGAAACCAAATGAATCATCAGATATCATGCTGCTAATGTTAGAAGCTTCCGAAATCATTAACATACATTTTATTAACGTTTTCTCATTTCGAATCATAGCTGAAATACTTCTACTTCTGTTGAAGACATGGTAAACGAATTTAGAATAACCTCAACGCCATCATAATCTCTAGGATTCTTCCATATGCTTCTACCAGCTTTTCCTTGGTAGGTTTTTTGGGCTAAAGCTTGTTCTGATAATCATATACTGATTTACACCATGCATTCTCAAGTATACTTATAATATTTTGTTAATGGTACTACAATTCTTTTGAAATCGAATCCCGCATTAAATAAAATCGTGCAACCTTTAACCGCATGAAAACGATGTTCTGCAGTCATGCATGATCTCAACCATGGATTACGAATGCGAATGGTCAGATGCTCTGTGTTATCCATGTTATGTAATGGAATGGAAGCATTGAAACTTATCGAACAAATGATAAGGCGACTTGAAACATTTGAGATGTGAATCTACAGAAGAATACTCATATAAGCTGGATGGATAGAGTTACGTTATAAGATGTTATGGTTCGGATGAATAAAAAAAAAGTATTTAAAGCAATAAAAATCCGAAAACTTCAATATCTTGGACATGTGATGAGAATATGAAGAATTACTTGGTCTTGCACCTAATAATGTAGAGAAAGACTGCTGGAAGTTGAGGCCCTGGAAGAAGGAGAACATTACGGCTGAAAGGCCTGAGACAATGGTTTGGCCAGTCTACTGTAGAGCTGGGTCGCAATAAATAAAGTCATGATAGCCAACGTCTGTTAAATGGATAGGGTAAAAGAAGAAGAAGAAGAACTTAAATAAAAAAAATATTTGGCACCAAAAATTTACATGCGCACCAACGAGTACGTATTCAATCTGAACAATAATTTGAGTATTGCTACCAAACCGAATAATTGAGCATTAAAATGCAGTCATTGAATGAAATATATATAAAGAATATAAAAATATAATCTGTATTAAAGTTGCTAGTTACAGGCATATGTGTTAGGTTAGTAAAAAAAAAAAAATTAAAATATATACTAATTTGAATATATAAAATAATCTGTACACTTAAGTTGCTAAGTATGTTTGGTGAGTTAAAAAAATCAAAAAAGTACGTAAGCGAGATGGTAATATTTTAGTAATCATCACAAGAATGAAAAAAACGTAGAATTTTTTTGTACTATACATTTTTTATTTATATATTTTGTGGTTGAATAATCTATATAATGTCCGTATTTGTATATAATTATTAACATATAATAAATGTTGAAATAATTAGCACCTGCTTGCAGCCATTTAAATAATTAATATATTTTATGTTATGTATGACATCAAATAAATAGTCGAAAGATATAAAAAAATAGTATTTATATATTAAAAAGAACACATTATTATTCTGAAGTCGCAGTTTTTATCCCGATAGCAATAAACATATTTTTTCGATAATTTGAATTTTCTTGCACTATCGTTTTAATTGATACATTTAATAAGTATTAAGGTATCTATATATTTTGTATAATTTTTAGGTATTGAAAATATAAGACATTTTGTTCGTGGTTGGGTTGGGTTATTAGATTACGATTTTTTTTGTAATTTTTTTTCTCTTTTATTTGTTCAGATTCAAAACCATACAAATTTTTTCATGCGTTTCAATTTAAATTTTATCTTTTAACACAAATCTCGAGATATTAAGATATCGTTGCCGCATTTATAGGTCTAATTCGTCACGTTAAATGTGAATATTAAAATAATGGTCAGTGTCCTCCAGCTGCGATCCGAACAAAGGACTCTTCGTCCTGTCACTCAGAGCATCTTCCGCGTACCAGGCAGAGGAATGTCTTCTGACTGCCCTGGGCCGGGTGAAAAATGGACTCAATCAGTCACTCGGACGCGTTGAAAATGTGGTTAAGTTGTCGCTCGACATCCGTCGGAGGATGCACCAGGGCAGAGGAATTCTCGCGAGAGGAGGAAGATTAAACTGTTTATTATTATTTGTTAGTCACAGGTGTGCATCTTTAAATCTTCAAGTCGAGGAACAAAATGCAGTCTCTTTTTGTTTTAATTCTAATGGTTGCAGGTGGTGCCATACCTGGAATGGACCAGCGCAACGCAGCTCCGGTTTGTGGAATACGATGAGATATATCTCAGAGATTTAGTTGAGACGCATCTCAATATTATGTATATTTGTTGAGATTTTTATCTGAAGCCCACACTTCACACATAATCGTAGATATTTACTCTGGAAAGTTAAAAAAGCAAAATGAATTAAATTACAATAATTTATTCCGTTTTAATTGCTATTGGAGAGATTTAAATTCATCAAACTGACGAATGGTACAACATTAATAGTCAATGGAGAGACATTTGATGTTTCATAAGAACAAGTGTGAAGTGAGGTGCAAGACGACAAATTTCTGATACATGGTGTGTACTACGAAGCCCGAGAGTTGCTTCCGAAAAATCTCTCGGGAGTAAAATCCGTATCTCAGAGATTGTATCGAGTCGAAAATCTTTGAAATATATAATCTATAGACACGAGCCATAAAATACAGCTACATTTTGTTGAGTTCTTGCAAATATATCTCTGGCTCGTGATATTATTTACATTTTTATTAAAATTTTGGTTCGATAAATTGTCCATTTCGAGCCCTGGATGGTGCTTGATTGCTCAAAGACTTGTCCTCATTATGTAAATAAATTGTCTCCATCCGATCACATGCATGTGTCATATGCAGATTTTTGTAAAACACAGTTGTTGTTTGACAGGTAAAAGATAATCTTCCTTATTCTAACTATTCCGACATCACCATGGACACACCACAACGTACCCGACACACAATACCCGACAATTTATCGTCTTCTTTTCTTTTTCATATCAGTATTGACATACAATCAAATGAAGACAAATGAGACTCGACTAATGCACCTCCACAAATCCCGGTCCAGGTCAGGGTCTCTCCAGCCAGATGCAACACATCTATCCATCGTTGTGGCACTCTTCCAGGTCTTCTTCGTTTCAAAGTTGTGTTCAGGATAATCTCATTTTATAGGATGTCTCTTTGATCAATAATAATGTGGCCAAAGAATTTTAAATTTGTTGCAGACTTGATGCATTCATCCGTCGTCTAGTTAACAACTTAATAAAACTTACAAAACTATCGAGTTTTACATATTAGACGTATTATCACCTAATGTATTGTAATATGATTCAAGTGAAATATTAATTGATTAATATGAATCCCTTATATTATTTCTAGATATTTTTGACATCCGAGATAAATACTGCCGATGTTAGATGTGAATCAGAAATCAAATGATTCTTGGGTTTGGCTACGTGTTTTACGTGTTGTTAAGATATGGAAAGACCGCGGTATATCAAGATCGGGGTTGTACAGTCTCCAGCGCATTCAATATTTCTGGTGTGGAATCATGGACTCTGAAGGCAAGGGAGAGAAGTTGGATGCTTTTGATGAGATATGGTGCTGGTGCCGGCGATATATACTAATGTCTCTATTCTACAAGAATTACACATCGAGGATAGACTCTCTACGACCAATCTTTCAGTATTATGAACATAATGTAAGAAATGAAAAGACCCCCACTTATTGGACCGAGATCTGCCGGATACCATTGAGGAGTTAAGTCAAGAGGACTGACGTGGATAGTGAAGACATTCTGTTGAAATTTAACACGAATTTTTTTATGGAGTTATTATAGGTTGTTGTTTATTTCTGAGATTTGCAGTGCGAATACTTATACAATATAATCGATCATAAAAAAAAAAAGAACAAAGCGATGAGTTCAATATTCTGAACAATGAATGCTGGAAAACAATTTTATTTATTTATTTTAACCTTTATTGACCTACATTTTTTTGTAAATCAGAAGTGATTATACATATATGATACACTTATTCTCTGTGGGATGTAGTAGGTGTCCACCTCTGATGCATATAGCATTGTCCTAGCTACTTTGCTGTATTAAGTTAGACAGTTTTTTCTCGTGCTGTTGTGGTGTTATTTAATTAAAATTAGATAGAAAAGATTCAACAGAGATTTAAAAAAAATAAAGAAAATAAAATGATACAGGTGGGGAATGTGTTGTAAAACTAAAGTGAATTATTAATGTTGGTATTGTATTGTAATTATGTAGGAATGTTGGACAGCGATGCTTCTGACTGATCTCTACCCAATTGAATCATATATTTAGTCCATAATTGCGTACTCTTATTGGAAGTGAACGATTTCCAGTTAGTGTTAAATGTGTTGTACAGTTTCGGAGCTAAAAACACGTAGAAACGTTGATAGAATGTCGTTGTTGCTCTCGAAACTGGTGTGTAGATGATGATGTAGAGTATGATTTATTTCTGGGGGTGAGTTATTGTTAAAAATGATCGTTTTATATGCGATGTAAAGTTATAATTTCCTGACTTAAAAAATAGAGGCAAGGAAAACGACAAATTTAGATAGAAAATATTCGATAAATTATTAAATGTGAATTAAATATATTAATTATAAAGATATACATATAAAATCAATTTTATCGAAAAATATTGTTGTTGCGCCACCGGGATTCGAACCTGGATCTCTTTCCTAACCGGGGAAGGTGCTTTATCCAACTAAGCTACAGCGACAATATTTTTAGCGACAATTTTCGACCCTATATGTTACTTTTTTGATATTAATACATTTAATAGTTCCATCATTTGACAGAGCCATCTACCTTAGGAAAGTTACCTATCTACCCGGTTGGGAAAGAGATCCAGGTTCGAATCCCGGTGGCGCAACAACAATATTTTTCGATAAAATTGATTTTATATGTATATCTTTATAATTAATATATTTAATTCATATTTAAAATATCACAGACCTATGTTCTGAATAATTACAACTTCACAATAAGAATGTGTTCTCCTAGATAAATTATTATATTCAAACCAGTATTAATGAATTTTTACCCGATACATTACCCAAAACAATATGTTTTTTAAAATTTTATTTATAATAATATAAGTGAAATTCTTCTATGTGTATGTCTACGCACGTATATATTGATTCGGACTATTTACAAGACTATTGTGTCGTTAGTAAATTAGACAAAACGACGATTGATAGTTAACACTTAGTGAATAAGTACACATTTTAAAACATCCTATAAAATAACGGTGAAATAAAAAGGTTTCTTGCTGAAAGAACTGCCGCTGTGAAAGCCAACGTCAAAGTTACCCTTATGACATGGAGCCTCCGAACCAGCGGCAACTCTCCAACCCGCCAGGACAGATCCTGGTTCGCAAGACGAATGGTTCGTGTTGTTGAGTGATGAGACTATGAAACAAGATGTCTAAAATACAAATTGTCGGCAATTATAACTAATTCCTCGTAAGGTGTAATAGGCCAATGCCGACTTACGGATGTAAATGAGTCCGAAAGCTTGTATATATGATTTAGAGACAAGACGAATGAGGGCGAAGGAATTTCAGGTCAGTGGATTTTTTTTATTTTCTCATCCAGCAATTCTAACAGGAATACTTGGCAGGGGGACTCGCGTTATATGATGTCTAATAGGTTTTCAAATTTAAATATTCGGATGAATTTGTATCAAAGCATATTATTTATATTTATTATTTAGACATTTATACCATTGTTTTCGAGTTGCTAATTAGATTAAACAAACTTTGTACTAAAATCTGTATCAGGTTTTTAAACATGTGGGTAGGTACCCAAGGTAATAATTTATGACACGGTTTTTTGTGAAAATGAATTAATTTAGTATACATTTTTAAAAATCAACTAGAAATATGTACAGAAAAATCTATCTAACAGAAATATATAACAATGGGAAGAGTTCGAATCCTGGTAGCAACTAAATATATTTTCTATAGATAGATTTTTTTCTGTATATCTTTCTAGTTGATTAATTTAATTTGTATTAAAATACAACAAAACTATGTTCTGATAATGCAACATCAACAACACTTCTCCTTAAAAACGAATTAATTTAAACTGATGATGAATATTATTGTATGTGTATATATTATGGGTAGGCAGATGTAATATTTTCGGACATTCGTATTAAAAGAGCGTAAAGAACAGATCAGAACGAAGCGAGCAATTATGCCATTGTATGTATTTTGTATGCGTATAGTTTGGCGCCACCAGTAGGTATATACCGACCTATACCGACATATCTCTGAGATGAGAGGTCAAAATTGCATCCGTGGACACATACCATTATGGTGTCGCGAAAATGGCGTGTACACGTTTATATCATATTAAGGGTTGTGAATTGTGTTTTATTTGATATAAAGTTTTCAAATAAATTATATATTATTGCAATTTTTTTATATACCAAAACATTTTTTTAAGATTATTTACAATTAGTTTATGTTTCTAAAACGTACATATTACGTAATATAGCGGACATTTATAAGTGGATAGATGACTAGAGTAAGCTATTGTTATATTTGTAATAAATTTTTGTTTTCTATTAATTCGTGTCGAGCACGATTTCAAAGTTTTTTTAAAACATTATATAATTATTAAGGAGAACATATTCTTATTGTGAAGTTGTAATTATTCACAACAGACGGTCTGTGATGTTTTAAATATATAAGTATCCCGGTAGCGCAAAAAAACAATATTTTTCGACAAAATTGATTTTATATGTATATATTTATAATTAATACATTAAATTAGTATTCATTTAATATAAATTTACGAATTAAAATCGCATCAAATACAATAAAACACATTAAATGATCGTGAAATATCAAAACTACAAACTTTTCACTCGCGTCTATTTTTTTAATAATAATATATATATATATATGTCAGGACGAAGATAATAGGCAACAAAATGATACATCGCATTATTAAAAATCAAAACTAGTATACAAAATATTGTAAATATTTATGTATATTATAAAAATGTTCCTCAGGGGTCACTTTTAGGACCACTCCTCTTTAACATTTAAATCAATGACATCTCTACATGTTTCTTATATACTCACAGACTTTTATTCGCGTACGAAATGAAAATTTTTACTCCAATTCATAATATTGAAGATTGCCATAAACTTCGAAGAGATTTAAACCGCCTCGATCTATATTGCAATCAACATAATATACATTTCAACATCAGCAAGTGCTGCATGATACAGTTTACCAGGACAAGAATCCGTTTAACTTCCCTAACTCTTGACAAATAAATCTGAATCTAAAGATCTAGCGATTATATTGGATTCTAAATTACTCTTCGACTTGCACATTATCCATATTATATCCAGAGCAACCAAAATGTTAGATTTCATCTTTCGGGTATGTATACAATTCAATAACATAAACACCATGAAAACACTGTACTTCTCATATGTCCGAAATATCTTTGAATATGCCTCCCAATTCTGGAATCCAAAATATACCACATACATAAATAGAATCGAAAAAATACAGAACAGTTTCCTCAAATATCTTAACTTTCGTAGTTACGAACCTTAACTAGCACTGCTGAGTCATCTATCTTTTCCAATGTTCGATCACTACAAACTCATGCCATTTTCCTACACAAAATAGCCAACTCTAAAGAAGATTGTCCAGATTTACTCAGACACAAATCCATTCGAGTGCCAGCCAGGTCAACCAGAACAAATCTTACATTTAATCATCCACATTGCAACACCAATGCCACACAAAACTCATTTTTTTACCGAGCACCCCTTTATTTCAATTCACGCCTAAACGAACTAGACATGTTCAATACTTCAGCTACCTCCATTAAATCTAAATTCAATACTTAAACTTCAAATTATTTATTTATTATTTTTCATTTTATTTTTATCACTCAGATTTTAATCTCAATCCAATTTTTATTTTCCTTCCCCCTCGAATATTTTCTTACTTTCTTTTTTCTCCATGTTAAATTTTTTTTTTTATTCCCACATTTTTCTGCTTTATAGTTAAATTTTAAATTAAATTCACTGTATAAAGTATTTTGTATCGCCTGAGAAAACATATAACTGGTTCAATCATTGTTTATCTTTTACTGTAACTCTCGTATTCACTGATAAACTATGTTTTCTAAATAAAATAAAATAAATATTATAATATCCTGTGCTATAGAGAAGGAATCTGTTTTTAGATTTATATAGTATTTAGATTATTTATTTTCAGTTCATTGATTTATAAAATATATAATAATGCGGAGCTCAATTTGTAATACAATACACGGATTATTGCAATATTAGTTAGATTGCTAAGTATAGGTCAGAAACATGAAGACCACATACAACAACAATAAACTTTAATACTGTTTTAATTTGAATGAAAGAGAAAAAATAAAATATAACTGGATAATTTCTGTACCGACGGACTGCGGACATCTCTTAAAAATATTACAAAATAATATCACGTGTGCATTCAAAATGATTTGAATGCTGCGTGTCTCCTATGGGTCCAGCTCGCGTGTGGTTTGAGGTCTTCCTTTAAAGAGCTGCACGAGCCGGGTGGGCCCGATTTCAGTTTAAACAACGCAAAATGAAGTGCTTAAGTAGTCAGATGCGTCTTTTTTGCCATTCGAGATCGCTCATTCAAATGTTTTAACCGGTAATTTAGCATTTTTAAAAAAATTTCAAAATAATTTGAATTTATTGCGGCCGCTTAGATCGGGTAGGTAAGCAACCCGGCAATTTAAGAATGTAATGTCCCCGCCACTGCGAGTCGGCACTACGTCCGGAATAGTATTTTTAATAAATTGTAAAATAATCTTCAATTCTTGGAAGGGTAATACATTAATTACCATAATTGTTGCACCTAAAATATATATTTTTATTGTGAAGTTAATTAGTGAAATGAAAAGTAGATTACCAGACCCTTACCTACATTTTTGTCGCCGTCTGTTTAATAAAAAGGTTTGATTGTGTTTTAGAAGTAGTTATATTAAAATTTTAAAATGTATGTTTTTTAAGAAAAGACTAGTTGGAGATACCTAAATATAAAATAAAGAGTTGCGGATACCAAAGAATGTGGATTTACTTGCTTTGTTAGGATCCATATTTGGTGACTATATATAAAAATAGGCTGTACACATATTAATCTTCAAATAAAAGTATTGCATAATGTTTATCTTTCAATATTCATATTTATATACGATTCTAATATAATGGTAAGAAAGGTATATGGCGAAAGTGTTGATAGCACCAGAAATAGAGGACGTCCGCGGAAGACTTGGCACGACCAAGTAAACTAGATATTGGGGAATGGCCTGTCAGAAGTCTCAATAATCGGCGAGCTTGTATGTGAAGATATATGAATGTAGATGAGACGAGAATTGTGTGTCAGAATAGAAGAATGAGGCGCTCTATCCACTCTACCTACCCCCGCGGGGAAACGGCGTGGTGATAAGTTAGTTAGTTAGTTAATATACGGTGAAAAACGTTAAACATGAAAAATAGGTTAACATAAAGATATATCTTTGTTCCTACAACGTGCTGTATATTAAGTTTTATTCTAACATGAAATAAAAACGGTTAAATCTTAGCACCTTAGAATTAAATAATGTACCGGCCGCTACATTGTTTACTGTCTATGACTTTTTGACTCAAATTTCTATTGATTACATCCTCATTTGATAATAAATACGGATGCCGTTTGCTGTACACTACTCTTACCGATTTAAATTTTACACAGATCACCTACCCGTCGACCATGTTGTCACTGAATTTTTTACTGTTCACGATTTATTAATTATTTATTTTACATGAAATTCGTTTAACAAAAGAAAATATTCCGGTCCCATGGTTTCGCGTAAAATGGTTTCCACTGTATTTAAATAAGGAAAATATTAGTGACATTAGATACAGTCGAAAGATCCTGTGAAATCTGCATCCGATGGAACGGATGCTTTAGAATTGCAGCAGATCGAAATAGATGGAGACGAAAATTTTTAGCTTCAATGTTGTCAATCACCACAATCACAACTCCTGCTAAAAAAATAACAAAGAAGGACAATTGATAACAAAGAACTTCTGTTTTATGAATGAAAAATGTATTTGTTTTGATTTATTGGTAGTTTATTTTAGTATCGCGTTATTCCCCGCGTTTTATTGAATTCAGACTAAAACTGCAATCATTTGAATTTTACATTCTCTAAAATGTCTACTTAGCAATAAATACGAAACAAAATAATACACGATTTGTTTAAAAAACCACTCGGGCCAAATTTGTTTTACAATTTAGAATTCACATTAATGGAGTCGAACTTCAGTTATTGGACTTTTAGTGATGTGCCATAAATATTTAACGTCGTAAATATTAACATTACTAAATTACATCCCTTTGACTCATTTATTTGCTATAAATCATACTAACGCCAGACTTTAGCGTTCAGATAGTTCGTTTTCAGGTCTCGACTGTGTATTTAGAGTTAAATAAAAAAGGTAATACATATAATTGCCAGGAATTTACTAGTAAAACTTTTCATGGGTTATTTTTCATAATTATAATCTGTACAAAACCACACAACATTTTGGCATTGATTCATTGATTGAGAAAAATCTTAAATTTCGTATTAAATTTTAATATTTTAATATGGTATATTATAATATTTCTGTATGGTGTGGAATCTAGACTCTGAAGACAAGGGAGATAACATGGATTGATGAATAGATTCGCTAACTATGGCTCAGAAATAGACAATCAGAGTGATAAATAAGAGGTCTTTTAGATGTAACTCTGTAGAACTTTTTGATCATTTCAAGTTTTGGACATAATACAACTTTATACCAGATCAATTCTAAAATTATTTTTTAAAACTAAACTTCACATCCACGATCCGAATCAAAGGAAACAAGACGCAAAACTTTCGGAAGTTTTTCAGTGCCAAAAATGAACACAAAATTTGGGCGACGATCTTTCTTATTTTGTGCAGCGCGAATCTATTATAAATTGCCACTAGATCTTAAAGGGTTAAAAGTGATTAAAGAATTTAAACTGAAAATGACAAAGCGGTTACTTGGTATGGGTAGAAAACAAAATGAAAGTATATTATACATACGTCAGTTCTCTATGCTTTTAGTTTAACAATATATAACTTTAAAAAACTGTACAGGTATTTACTTTGGAACAGACCTGTCTAGTTAAGCAATTACCTCTATTTAAATGTATTCTTTTTTATGTTTAAAAAAATTCAAGTGAACGGCGAGATGCACGAATGTTTCCATTATGCAGGAGTTGAACATCAAGGATAGACTTAACTATTTTTTTAAGATGAATCCTGAATTTTTTTGGGAAAGAGTAGAAAATATATTGCATGTAGAAAATCTACGATATAGTGAAGAATCCATAAATTAGAATTAGATGTAGAACTTATAAAAAAATAATTTGTTCTATTTTAAGGACTAATATTTTTTTTAAGGGAAACATCATTATTGAGAAGTTGTAGTTGTTTAGAACATACTAGTAGTTCTGTATAATTTTAAATACAAATTAAATGTATTTTTTTATATTTATTGCAAACTTTACATTGTGGCTTTTATTCATTTTAGTATAAATTATTTTTAACTTTGCTTTTAACCTTTTTTATGAGATAAATTTAATACACCAATCGGTTTCGAAAAATATAATTTCTTTCATCAGAATATCAAATAAACTAACTAGAACCACAATCTAATTGTTTTAATGTTTTAAAATTATACTTATATATATATATTTCAAAAAAAAATCTGGTACTTACCTAACTTAAATTATTATGATGAAAGATGTAGAATTTGACTTAATGATGAAAATTATTTTTAAAAATTTTTGGGAATTTTTTTTATATATGACCTGTGCTTAAATTTATCTAAATTATTTAATTTAAGATTAACTTTATTTATATGTAAAACAGATTATTCCAAATTTTTATCAAAAGTATGATTATTTTCTAATAAAGCGGGATATTGAATGATTTATTATCGTTTACTGCAATTTTCAAAGCATCAATGTCTTTTGAAACAGATGTGTAAAGTTCGCCATGTTTAACCAACGGTTTTCGGTTTTTATCATTATATATATCATATTGTAAAATTAGTTCACCGTTACATTTTTTACGAAAAAAAAAAAAACTAAAGTAACCCGTTTTCGCGATGTTTTAAACTTAGTAACTTTTTTACCATAGTTAAAATTTATCACTGACAACACAACTGGCCCTTAACATGCTTATTACAAAATAATTTGAAAGAGAGTTAGTGTACAACAAAAACATTAAATAAATTTGTATATTTAAAGACTCGTTAATATCTTAGGGAACTTAAATACAACACGCCTCTAGAGCTATCTTAAAATTGATTCGAAAATCTTCAGAATAAAATCATAAACATGAAAGATACAGTGAACTTAAAGAAAAATACTAATTGGGACGGTTAAAAAAAACTTAACATCTCAAGTAATTACGATTTTTTGTGCCAAACCATTTTAAATTGTAATGCTAAAATGATTGTGTAATCCGATCCAAGATTTATTCACAGCTGTTTTTGACAAATATTAAAATGCGGACAGTAATTTAAATGGTTTTAACCTTTACCATACCAGGATATAAAATACCTTATACTTGTTACCGTAAGAAAATTGAGTTTTTTATCATTCTGAATGAGAAAAAATGTTTTAATTAGCTTAAATGATTAGTCTAAATATTGACCATTAAATGTGTAAAAGGATTACATATATTAATATATGTAATTTGAAGTATTCATTAAGTATTATACAATGCGACCATTCTTCTATTCTCTCTTCATTCAATTAGTGAGAAAGAGATATATTTATATTCGTATGTTTGTTATTATTTTCACTGTGAAATTAATGTGTGATCTCATTCCATCATAAGATAAATGCTATTTTTGCCAACGTATTGAATTATTTTTGAAGGATTCCCTTTTCATAATTGGTTTTTCACTAGTCATTTCTAAGTGCAATTGATTTCCTTATGGTTAAATAAAATATAAATTTTATGTATCGTATAAATAACAAAATATTATTGGTTTAATTGGTATTGGTTTGGGAAGGGTTAATATATATAAAAAAAGAAAGTATAATCTAAATCCAGAGATATTAAAAACACGTTTGAAGTACTCAATGACAGATTGTCAATATACTTCCCAGTAGGTAAAATTCATACGATTCCATTTACATTTATTATTTAAGTGATATATTAACCTAAAGGTTAAAAACACGTTCGATATATATAAGGCGTGCCATCTAGCTATTTTGAAGTTTTCTTACTGGAAAGGTACAACACACGATTATAATATATAATGATAGGTGAAGCAAACATCTGCTGTCAATTCTATCACGAAAAAGTATTCGATTATCGCATCAAACAAAGATATACATATTATAAAATCAATTTTATCGAAAAATATTCTTGTTGCTCCACCGGGATTCGAACCTGGATCTCTTTCCAAACTATGCTTGGCGACAAATTTTCGAACCTATATGTTACATTCTTTCAAATTAATACACTTTGTTTTTATGGAATCTCAAATGAAGACGCCAGAATCAACAATTAATTTTTATTAAATTTTTGGACACATTGATACAACTTATATATTATTAGGAGAACACATTCTTATTGTGAAGTTGTAATTATTCAGAACATAGGTCTGTGGTAATTTAAATACTAATTAAATGTATCAATTTTAGCCAGGACAATGCAGTATATTCTATATTTACCATGTTACATTATAATATATTCACCTCTGTTACAACAAAAATATGTATGTCAATAAAGTCTAAATAAATCTGAAAATATTTTTGTTGCGACACCGAGGTTTGAACCTATGTTCTGAATAATTACAACTTCACAATAAGAATGTGTTCTCCTAATAGTAGTTTTTTAAAGTTGTTAATTTATTTTTATTATTGACGGTTGTTACTTTAATAATTATTTTTAACTTCTTGTTAAAAGAAAAATTAGTGAAAAAAAAATTGACTTAAATAATCGGGTAAATGTCTGTTCGCATTACAAAGTAAAAGTAATAAATGTTGTTTGAGAAAAGTTTTTGGTTTCTTTGTCAGCCATAAAAATATAATATTTTCGGTTTAACTGCAGTGTTTATGTCCGATTCAGAAATGCACGAGAAAAATTGAAATTTTTTGAGTGTATTAATGATTAATGGCTGTCTGCTTATATATATATTTAATTTTTTTATTTATTTGACATTTTTACAATTTTTTATAAGATGAATGAAGTATTTTACATTTTTTAAATTACATGGTTGTTCTTTCTCCTACCTCTCCAAAAAAGAGACCAGCTCTTGTGCTTGGAGAGGGAGTTACACTACAATAATTTTATATAATACTTTACATATTTTATTTATTCTATTTAAAATTATGTGTTTTTGAAGTGTTCATTTAGTTTCTTTCTAAATTCTTTTATATATTTTATTTCTTTAATTTGTGTAGGGAGGCTATTGAAATTTTTTATCCCTAAATATATAAAATTTTGCTGATAGTGTTTGGTATTACATTTAATGTAATATAACATCAGTGTTCTCATTTTTAAAAATCTACAACTATTTTAAGTATTATTTTTTGCCGAATTAATAACAAGAAGAGTTTCATATTACTTAAATACGTATACGGAATCCCATCATGTAACAGAAGTAGTGTTTTAAACATTGTATTTATTACCATTAAGAAAAAAACGCTAAAGTAACGTTTCTTTCTATCAAATCTAATGGATTCGTATATTTTATAATCAGATTAATTTTCTTTTTGGCAAGTATATTGACCGTCTCTTATCTTATCTTAATATTGACGATTTTTGACGTATGTATAAAGAAATTATTAGATTAGAACTATTAAAAGTGGTTTAAAAATGTCATCTTTCGACAATCATATTACACGAAATATGCTTAAAATTAAAGAATAATCATAGTAAAATTAACGTGCTTAAATACTAATTAAATGTATTAATTAGAAAGATACACATATAGGTTCGAAAATTTGCCGTCAAAAATAATGTCGCTGTAGCATAATTGGATAATGCACCTTCCCCAGTTTGGAAAGAGATCCAGGTTCGAATCCCGGTGGCGCAACAACAATATTTTTCGATAAAATTAATTTTATATGTATATCTTTCTAATTAATACATTTAATTAGTATTTAAAATATCACAGGCCTATGTTCTGAATAATTATAACTTCACAATAAGAATGTGTTCTCCTAATAATAAATGTTATTATATAATAATACAAAAATTATATTTTTTAGTTTTATATGCAGTTAGGTATAAATTAAATAATGGTACATACCTACTTAGGCTGCGTATAAGGTAGATGGCTCTTTCAAATTATGGAACGATTAAATGTATTAATATCAAAAAATGTAACATATAGGTTCGAAAACTGTCGCTAAAAATATTGTCGCTGTAGCATAGTTGGATAATGCACCTTCCCCGGTTTGGAAAGATATTCAGGTTCGAATCCTGGTAGCGCAACAATAATATTTTTCGATAAAATTGATTATATATGTGTATCTTTCTAATTAATACAATTAATTGGTAGGTATTTAAAATATTAACATTCATTTACATTCTTTGCGCATTGTGTAATAGCTGTCACCGATGTCTAATATTTATCAGAACTGCTGTGAATAATTCTTAGATATAATTGCTCGATGTATATCTTTCTAATTAATAAATATTTAATATATTAAGTACCTATGTAGATCTACACGAAAATAATTCAGTTCTCATGTTAACGTGTTAACTAGAGTCGTATAACTAGTGGAATAATTTATAATTGACAAATAAAGCTGCGCATGTGTTTTTTCAAAAAAAACTGTCCCAGACGAATACGAACTAAATGTAACTCTCGCACCGTGCGGTGTTTTGAATACACGTCTTCATTTTAACAGACGTGTTGCAAAATGTCGCTAGTCTTTGAAGCGGCTTTGACTGTATGCATTGCAATACACTTTAAACGTGATATTATTTTGTATTAAAACATATTTTAACTGCTTTAGTTAATACCTTGAAAAACTTCCCAAGACTAATGTAATAATACACACTCACACAGGTATACTGACACAAAAACATGCACCTGAAAGAGCGAATGATGAATCTAATGATAATACCCATCGTTTTTATACTATCGATATTAGCAGCATAACCTAAGTTCATGCCTAGTGTACGCCGCTGGCTGGCACCTCGCAGATTTATCATACTTTCCATCATATTTTACATTATTGATTAGTATTCTTCGATATCTGAATCTCACTACACTGTATTGTTATATGAACTGTACTGTAATTTATTATAAAGGTCTCTAATATATAATAAAGGCCTGTGTCGACGGAAGGAAACACAATGAGTTAATCTCGGAGATTTAGTTGATATACATCTCAATACCACGTACACGTGTTGAGATTTTGATTTGGAGATCAGATTAAGACAAAGTGACAAAACTTTAAACTAGTGTATATGACGTTTAATCTTATGATATATTCGATTTTACACGTGCACACAAATGTCACCTAAAATTACCATAAATCTGTACAGTAATCTATTCCGACAAGTCAGCATAGTTTACCAGGAACAAGAAACCGTTTAACTTCCCTTACTCTCTTAATAATTAACTTTTGACCAAGAAACCTGAAACTAAATGTCTCGTGATTGTATTGGATTCTAAATTACTCTTCGACATGTACATTAACCATATTACCTCCAGAGCAACCAAAATGTTAGATTTCATCTTTCGGGTATGTAAACAATTCAATAACATAAACACCATGGAAACACTGTACTTCTCATATGTCCGAGGTATCATCGAATATGCCTCCCAAGTCTGGAATCCAAAATATACCGCATAAATCAATAGAATCGAACAAGTACAGAACAGTTTCCTCAAATATATTCACTTTCGCAGATATCAGAACCATAACCAGCACTGCTGAGCCATCTATGATTTTTTAAGTTCCATCACTACAAATTCGAAGACATATGGCCGATGTCATTTTCCTACACAAAATAGCCAACTCTAAAGTAGTAGACTGTCCTGATTTACTCGGACGCATATCTATTCGAGTGCCAGCCAGGTCAACCAGAACTAATCTTACATTTAATCTTCCACATTGCAACACCAATGCCAAACATTTTTCTACTCACACTTAAATGATTATATTTATATGATTGTATCAACTCACACTTAAATGAACAATATATTTATAATACTCCAGTTACCTCAATTAAATTTAAATTTAACACATAAATATTAAAGTACAAACATTTATTTAGTTATAACTTTTGTTGGTGTTGGAGTGATTAAAAATCAACCATCTGATGAATGATAATAACATTTGACATAGATACGCGATGGTCGTGAATTGTGGCGCAAGACAGCAAATCCTGGGACATGGTGTGTTCAAGGAGACAACGAAAACTACGAGAGTTGTCTCCAAAGAATCTCACGAGAACAAAATCCGAATTTTATAGATAGTCTCGAGTCGAAAATCTCATCGTGAGCACGGGTCATTAAAGTGGAACCCACCTTAAAGGCAAATTAACATAGTTATATAATTTAATTGGGAAATTTTTCTAAGAGAAATTGATATCAGAGAACCAACTCCTAAAACAGTTCCGGAAAAGTGATGGGGTCGGTTCGCTGTTCATCAAGTACCTACATTTTCCTAAACACATCGAAAGAATTGGCTAAATACACGAAGTGTGTCGGTAGCGGATAGGTACTAACTAGCCAATAATACCAGTGGCAACAATGGCGGGCGATAAATTCCCCGCGCACAGGGCCGAGTATCTAAAACCTGGTCAATCGGAGCAATTACAGAAAACTTCATACAAATTTATTCATTTTCAAACCGTAAATCTGCGGCACCAATGGCCGCGCAGCACAATAAGAATTCCTGTTCGAATATTCCGAATTCAAATTCGATTCGGAGCGGTCCGAAGTGAGGTCCACGCGCGGGCGCTTGCTGGACCGTGCGCCAACTGGAACGGGGCGAATTCTGAAGTCGCGGGGATCACTTGACCAAGCGACAAAATGTAGATAATGAGATAATGGATAATTTTAAAACTGATTTTGATTTTAATAGGCAGATAAGATATACATACTAAGTTATTCTGACATAGTATACTAAGTCATTATGGCATCTATAAACTGAAGTGCAACGGTTGTCCAGCTTTCTATACTGGCAAAACATCGAGGAACGTCAATATTATAATAAAATAACACACTAGATACTTATTAGCAATACAGAGGTAATGTCATATAAAAATGAAACAGGTTTGTACCTTAATAATTTAGAAGCGTTCAGATCAAATAATCAATTAATAATAATAGTCAAATAGGTATTAAATAACCAAATAAACTTATCCAATATCCGATATTAAAGTTTTTCCCATGTAACCCCTACCATTTCCTCCCACCCCTAGGTGATACTCTGTCGCACTCTAATATGCTGCTTCTATCTCCTTTTAACTTCTTAACCTTCTATGTAAATGTTTGTACTTAGACTAGTCTAGATTATACTATATTGTCCCGAAGAAGGTTAGGTCCAACCGAACTAGTGACATTTGCATACATATAAGTGGTTTAACTATCTATTTAATTAGATAGATCAACTTAGTTTTCTTATCCTGTTACAAGAGTTGTCGTCTCGACTACATTCGTACATATTTTCATCCATGCTTGTCGAATGTTACAGCTCTTATTAGTAAAGTACGGCCAGCCTAAGCCGGTTCAAAAAATGTGCGTAGAAACGCATTTTGGAAAGGGGTATGGCCTATTCCAGTATGTCGTCAATCAGCTTCCATTTTAACTAGTCATCGTTTGTCCTTCGAGCGGTTTGTGTGTTCTGAGTTTTCGATCGCTTTTTAGTGCAGGTACATTCAACCTAATCGATAGTTACGAAATTTTTAATATTCTTTTTTGAGACGCGGACGAGCACTATGAGGGCAAGCGCGTGAAATATTATTCAACGTATACATGTTCATGTCTAATGAAGCTTCCAATGGGGTTAGTGATTTGAAAAAAATTCAAAGACGAGTTGCGGAAGCTACTGGAATTTCAGTGCTTTTATTGCAAAAATTTTTGAAGAAAAAACGTACAATAGACATGACTTCTGAAGCGAACACTTCATTTTCTACACCTGGAAAAAAAATTAAAAATTCCCGATTCAACAAAGATTATCAAATGAAACTGACTTTTTATTTTGTGTATCTTTCACTAACGCCAAATTTAAAAGTCAATTAAATTCAGAAGATCGCTTTTTGGTTTATCTAATACTCGGCATGTGCGCCCTTTTTCCAAAGTTTTACGAATGTCTTCGTATAGATGCGCGTGGTCGAAATCTCATGCGTGAACTTACACTGGTCGTACTCTACCATCTTTCATTGTACAGTTTCAAACATATACTCTGCTTCCACAATGCTTCTACAAGAAACAATGTCTACATTCCACAACACAACTATGCATACTGAGAGTATGCGACGTATTTTATTCAAGGTTCTTCGAAAAATGATTGAAAATGCATGGCTTTTCTGCGAAATATTTTTTACTACGATTGACACATTCACATTCACATCTACGAAAGTTAGGATACACTTTAAAGTTGGCATTACAAGCTGAACAGCAGTAACTGACGTGCATGTAGTTGATTGGTTAGGTTTTTCTTCTCGACAATGTGCATAGGTGAAAAGCGGTTCACTTGTTAATATTATTTTGCTCCCATATTGAAAAAAGTAAATGCAAAACACATTAAACTTTTTTGATAGCATGTAACTCCAGAGCCCGAATTATTTTAAAAACCTTTAGCATTCTCCATAGTGCTGCAATATGGAGTTGGAAAAAGCGGAAATGTAGAATAGACAGATGGATTGTGGTGTTGGTGGTAATTATAGAAGAATTATACCCGTGGCATAACTATGCCCATGCAGCCAATGCAATTGGGGCCCACGTTAGACAGGAAACCAAAAATTTTGTGCCCTGCAATCCATTTGGCATTAATATTTTTGCGCGTATCGATCGATACGTTTTGTTAATATGGTAGTAATCCATAGCAAAAATTTCAAAAATCTTTTCTCACGTGTATTTCAAAAACACTATTAATGTATTCAGTATGCAGTAGCAGTTCCTCGCTAAAATGTCGAGTTAGGGACCAGACCATCGCCGACCAACTATTTTTTAAATTCTTAGTATTTATAAATGTCTAAGAACACTTCTATTTTTTACATTTAAATATGAATATTACATATATACAAAGTCAAGATACTAATTTTGTTCTTACAATTTATTGAATAAACCACTTAGTACTAATATCAAAATATCTTATATACAATAATTATTCAGGGGCACCTTTTTTTAAAAAATAAGGATATAATGTAAAGTATGGTGAGTAAGAAGGTTTGCTCATATGGAACAGATGAATGATGAGTGATGGTAAGAAAAATATATGACGCAAGTGTTGATGGCACCAGAAGTAGATGACGTTCGCGGAAGACTCGGCGTGACCAGGTAAACCAGATACTGGAGGACGGTCCTGTTAGAAGCCTCAACAATCGGCGAGCTTGTGTGAGAAGATGTATGAACGGGTATGTAGAAACGGTGTGATGATAAGTTAGTGAGATAAGTTGATAGTCAGAGGGAGAAGGGTCTACTACTCCAATAAAAGAACTCCATTGTTAGTTACGCTTTGCTTATAATATGAAAATGGCGCACCGGAAATACAAATATTACTGGCAACATGATCCGAGAAATTTGTATGTACGCCAGAGTTGAACCTAGGTAGGTACCTAGGTTCTATCTAGATTCAAAAATTTGGCATGCACCTCCGGCGGCTAGATGTTTGCGCGCCATTACGTGCCCCGCAATCCGATGCAATCAGACACAATGTAATATATTTGAAAGCGAACGAAGCGACCCCATTGGAGGAGCCATCGGAATGTTGGACTTCCGATTGGTCGCCGCGCATCCGGTTCAGTGGGCGCGGTCCATCCGATACTCGTAAAGCGCGACAAAAAGAACGCAGCCACCGAACGAATTATCCAAATCCTCTGCGCGTTTGTTTGTCTCGGTCCTGATGCGTAGGTGTGTGTGTGTAAATGACGAGTCTATATACATTTTATAAACACACTCTGTTTGCCTGAGATTTCTCTGAAAATCCGCGTCCACGGATGGAGACAATCTCAGAGATTTAGTTGAGATACATCTCAATACCGTGTACACGTGATGAGATTTTGTTCTGGAGATAAACATAAAGGGATTATTAGAAAGAGAGAAAATCTCAAACGTCATAATTTAATAATAATAATATCATAATGATAAACATCACCTAAAACTACCATACACCCCTACAACTATCTATTCTCTAAGTTAGATATAAGGCATTAAACATTAATATTAATACAAATTAAATGTTCTGAATAAATTACAACTACGAAAATAATAATGTGTTCTCTTTAAAATATTAATATTAACACAAAGCTTTAAATTACAAACGTTTATTGCATTTTAACTGCTACTGGGGAGATTCAAAATCACCCACGTGACGAACATAGTGGTCAATCAGTAGCGTGCACCAGGCATGAACATAGGTTATGCTGCTAATATCGATGGTGTAAAAACGATGGGTATTATCATTGGATTCATCATTCGCTCTTTCAGGTGCATGTTTTAGTGTCAGTATACCTGTGTGAGTGTATATTATTACTATTAGTATTGGGAAGTTTTTCAAGGTATTAATTAAAGCAGTTATAATATTAAATAATATCACGTTTAAAGTGTACTGGAATGCATACAGTCAAGGCCGCTTTAGCGGCGTTTTGCAACACGTCTGTTAAAGTGAAGACGTGTATTTAAAACACCGCGCGGTGCGAGAGTTGCATTTAGTTCGTATACGTATGGGACAGTTTTTTTGAAAAAACACATGCGCAGCTTTATTTGTCAATTTTAAATTCTTCCACTAATTATACGACTCTAGTTAACACGTTAACATGAGAATTGAATTATTTTCGTGTAGATCTAATACTTAATATCCTATAATATGTTCAAATAAATATTTAATTTACATTTATTTCGCAAAGATTATAGTTATGCACAGCTTTTTGATTGCATAGAGTGCACGCCCCTGATGATAATGACCTTTGACTTTTAAAATACTAGCTTGAAGTATGGCGCGAGTGTTTACATGGTGAATACGAAAGCTAAGAGATGTTTTGGAAACATCTCATAGGAGCAAAGCCCGTAACTCAGAGATTGTCTCGAGTCGAAAATCTCATAAAAATCTCTTCCGTGGATACGGGCAATTAACCATTAGTGTGAGAACGAAAGAGTCAGAAGATGCATATGTCGGAGTTTAACATTCTGACATATATATAACATTTAACATAACATTTTTAACATTCTGAACATTTAAAGTAATTATTTTTGAATTAAAATATTGGCATTTTTCTATCTTTATAACTATATTATAGTAAGATAATTACGGGAGTGAATAGACAGCCGTGTTACTATGTTGGGAAAAAACAAAATTTTATATGTTCAACATCATTAGCTTAAAATATCTTAACATCTATAATTAATGTATGATAATAATGACATGGAACTAAATATATTATCCTTGGTATTTCCAACATTGCCAATTTTAGCATTAAGGGAATGTTATATTGTTAATAACCTAATATGTAATAATAATGAATAATTTGTATAGCTCCATTTTCGTAAAAACTTTCACCTCAAGGGGGCTTTGTAATATACCCAACTGTGTAATAAAATTTGTATATAAGCTCACCACACTGTTCTATGTTTAATCAGTTGATAATGGCCTAGACAGCCGAAACAATCGTCCAATTATTTGAAAAAATTAAATATAGAACCAAAAAAATTTATTACGTCGATAAATAATGGAGTTTTATATAATAAATACGGTCTGTATTAAACGTTTAGTCACGTATTTTTCAGGAATTACTTTAGTATGAAAATTTTTGAGGGACTCGCACGAGTTAAGAAAATTTATACACATTAAAAATACCTGTAGACTGGCGATTTATTAGCCACGAATAAAGTACTGGAATTAGTACAAATATATGCAATTTTAAAAAGTCTCACTGTATTCAAGATGACTGTAAACTTTGGGGAGAGAGGCTTCACTTCAATTGGTTCCACAACTGCGGAATCTGTCGTAAATCAGGGATGTCAGTAAATCATGACGACACCCAAATAATACAGTGACGATCGGGCCGACAGCCCGGCAGCCTGTCGCAGCTCAGGGCGTCGGAAGGAAGGGCGTCGAAACATTTACAAGTGTATGTCGAATTTCAAAATCTTTCAAAATTATCAAAATGAAAAAAAATCTAACATACAGACGTATTCATGTATGTACATGTGTAAGTGCACGAGTGTATATAGCATAGTCAGTGTTTCGTATAGGAAACAAGAAATGTAGACAAAGTTGGTTCACCAATCTCCGCTTCTCTCAATTGGCGATGATGATGATGATGATTATGAGATTGAAAGAAATAAAACACAAAAGGTGTTCACTCTAGGTACATTACGGCGACATAAATGAAAATGGAGTTCCCGCCCGCAGAATTCATCATTTTTATTTCAGTTACAAACAGTACATTCATTTATTCATATTTTTACCATCATATTAGTAGCGACGGTCGCCGCCTGGCGTGTTTTTTCAAAAATGATGGTCTTTGTTGACCGAAATCTCTCTCACGTATTTCTGACGTCTCGCTGATAATTCATCTTTTTTTTATATTTAAATTAGTTCCTCGTATTCAAAACATCAATTAATTGGCGTCACCCCGGCGACTAATTCTGTGCGATACAGTCATAATATGGATAAAATAAAGAAAAGGTTGTTGAGATAGTTTTGGTATGTTGAACGTTCGAGTACGAAGAGAGTGATAAATAAAAAAACACTTATAAAATAAAAAAATTTGAGTTTGTTGTTTTGATAGAAACGGAAAGGTTGAGAAAGATATCGTAAGGAGGGTGACTGCAGGGAATAAAGTGAACGCCGCTTTGAATGGAACTATGTCTAACGGAAATCTAGAGGTGAACAAAAGTAGACTGAATGCAGTGGAAATGAGATTACTTAGGAGTACGTGTGGCAGATCTATAAATGTTTGAAGTTTGAAAATTTGTCGTCAACGTCCTTTGTTGGTGTATTGTATTTAATTGGTAAACGCATTTCCCCGAATAGGAAAAGATTCAAGATAGCAACAAAAATATTTTTTCCATAAATTGAATTTTTTTCTAAATATTTAATTAGTATTAAAAAAATTATACGAAGTCTGTGAATTTTATTCACTCTGTCTATTCCTACTGAAAAATTGCGTGATGGTGAGTTAGAGAGTAACAATTTATTTTCTCTGCAAAGCCACAGGTATTTATTAGTTATGCAATTTGTCTGCCAAAAATGAAAAAATTTTCACTCTTAAATTTTTGTCACTTTGGTATAAATCATCTCTTATATAATCAAATCTTGTAAGCAATGAAATAATAATAAAAAAATATCTAGAAAAAGTACACACATAAATGTAATTATTTACAAATGCCTTACCTTCCCGTGTTGGATCTTTTACTATCACTGTTTGAGTTCTTGCTTGTTTTATGGCATTTTCTTCGGAGAAATGTATCCGGGGGGTCTCGGGTCCCTTTGGTCATAAACCAGGCGAGTTCTGCAAGATTTACTGGCCCCCATAACTTACAGCAAAAACTCTAACTCACCATGGACACCATAACCTTAAAACTCGATCCAGATGCTCGCGGATCTTGCGGACAATCGCGGACTTCGAAAAGTTCAACCTTTTGAACGCGCGCGTATGAAACATCGCACGAATAATAATATCTTTTTTGTGATAGCTCACGTCTGCAAAATATCACTAACTACAATATAAACTTAACAAAAAACAAATAAGTATTAGTTTTCTGAAATCGAGATCGTTAATGCACAATATTATCCTTTTGATGTGTCGTTCAATACTAGCTTTTAAACTAGGCGTAGTAAAGATGCTCTTTGATGGTTTGAAATCAAGGCGTTTAGCAAAAAGACTAAAATCAAGGCTTTGTAGATTAATGATAGTTTGAGTAGTTCGTGCACTTTTTTTAAGGTTGTAAAATTTTACCGGCTTTTACGAGACGTTAGTGTGGCTCGTATACCATGATGTACGGTGGTGAAGTTCATATAAGTACCGTGAATTATGTCCTTGTTAAACAAATTCACTGTTGGGAAGAAGGACAATTTAAAGTGTTTGGTTGTTTTGAGTGGAATGGAAATGAAATCGTTATTTACAAGGAGCAATAATTTGACACGCAATCAGTTGAGTAGTCATTTTTAAAATTCTTTCCTATATAACACAGGTCTACCAAGTTTCTTGAGCCTGTCATATTTATGAGAAGTTGAATATGAAATGGGATAAAAAATATAATTTTTAATAGCTCAGAGAGACATTATATATGAAAAAAACTTACTCCACGAAAGTAATTTCGTCTCTGCAAGAATAATTATGTCTTTACGACTCCTTTACAAATATTTCTCGATGATTCCGAATCTTGGACTCCGAGAGGATTAGAGTGCAAGAAGATAGATGCTCTGGATATATTGTACACTATTTTATGTAACGATATGTTAAGGGTTTAAATAGAAATAAGAAAAACTAAATATGTTGGCAAGTGATGATCCAATGTATGCCCTTGGAACAACAATGTACCATTTGACAATTACGAGGGCGAATCAAAAATTATCTACATTTTCGCAAAAACACACTTTCAAAGTTGTCGTACTGCATTCTGCGCGTGAGTTCTTAGAGTTGGTACGACTGCAGTCACGTGTGAAAAATTAGACCCCGATCGCGTCATTTGACTTCCCGCTATTAGAGTGTGAACATGTCTGATTCGCAAGCAGTTTGCACCGAGGAGGAACAACGAGGATTGATCCAATTTCTCTAGTCGGAGGGTATGAAAGAGGCTGAAATTCATCATAGACTTTAATCACAGTACGGGGACAGTGTTTTATTTCGTAAATTTGTTTTTTTGTGGATCGAGTCGCTTAAAAGTGGCCGGACGAGTGTGACGTATTAACCCTTCCCAAACCATGCAGTAACACAGGTCTACCATCAAATTAAACCGCTAATATTTCGGTAAATACATGCAACATAAAATTCATATTTTTGATAATCCTAAAGAAAATATTAGCGCTTAGGAATGACTAGTTAAAAATCAATTATGAAAAGGGAATCGTACAAAACAATTATTTTTTCCATTCAATCCGTTGTAAAATTAATACGTTGGTAAAAATACCATTTGTGATATGAGAGACAAAGATCACACACTATTTTCACAGTGAAAAGAAAAATAAACATACGAATATAATTACCTCTTTCTTACAAAATAAACGAAGAGAGATAAGAAAAAAGGATACATTGTATAGAACTTGAATGCTCTAAATTTTTTTCAAAATTTAATTCTCAATATTTAATGTAAATTCGTGCTATTAAAGCCATTTAAACTAATAAAAACATTTATTCTAACTGTTATTTACGGTAACACGAGTTGATAGCATGGCTGCGTTCGGGTATTTTATATCATGGTATGGTAAAGGTTAAGAGGGAGCAGACCGCCCGTCAACCTCCACCACGGACGACAAGATTCAGCAAGCTAGAGAGATGGTTCTAGCGAATAGGCGAGTTACCATCGGTGAGGTGGCGTCTTCTATGAGTATCAGTCATGGTTCTACCCATCAAATCATTCACGACGAGCTTGGCTTCCGTAAGGTCTGTGTCATGTCTTAAGGTGTAAATAAATTGTAGAACGAAAAATGTAGATAATTTTTTAATTGCCCTTGTCCATCAAATTGAGAGCTTCAAAGTTTCGAATTTACATTTTCGGGTCGTTCATCGCCCATACATTGTTCAAAAATATTACAAGTGCTGGTAAAATATTACTTTGTCTTTTTATTAACTACTAGGAATATTGACGTGTTTATATCATAGTTTTAATAGAAAACTATTGTCAGTAATAAAGTCAATTTAGACACATACGAGTAATTGTTTCAAGGTTAAAATAGTATAATTTACTTGATATAGGTATTTAATATTTTTATAAAGGTAAAATAATTGATTTTAGACACCGAATATTCTGATTGCTTCAATATTGGGCCTCTTCAGCGCAAATTCGCAAACAATTATACTGCATATTAAATGACAAAATAGGTCTCGTCTTTAATTAAAATGATTTTAATTTGAACTAACAAAAAAATATTTTTATTTTTAAATTTACAATTCATTACGCAGTCGCGATAGAACTGATAACAGATCTTGTTAATTTATGTTGCACGGATATTTGTTAATAATATATGTTTATTTTTTATTGCTACGTGATACGAATGGTCGGACAATGAAATTAAATCTATGCAGTATAAAAACATAATTATTAGAACATAATGAACCTTCACATATGTGGAAATAAAACACTTGTTTTTTATTCTACTCGTTTAATTTACTTGAGACGCGTTTCGCCTTGTAAAGGCATTAAACGAGTAAAAGAAAAAAATGTGTGTTTTTTTCCAAATATATGATCATGGAGTCCTACGATCATATCTCAGAAACAGTAAATATAGTGAACCTTAGTAACAAATTAATATAAAACACTTCTTCAATTAACTACTTTGTGGCCTTAAATAATTAGACAAAATACTTGGTTTAAAATTAAAGCACTAAATAAATAGCAACAACTATTCAGAATTTTCTAATCACCTTTTAGAAACAAACCATTCTTTTGATATTAATAAGGGTTTATAAATTATACGTACAAATACTAAGGGTTTACAGTTACATAAATTTGAAATTTTAGAAATAAGAAAAAGTGTTAATAGCAAGCTAAATATTATAAATAACGAAATCTTCCTCGCAAATAGTCGCCTTATAATTTTTTTTTCATATTAGTTCTTACTTATTCACCAATTTATAGTTTTGTTTTTATAGGTATCGAAATAGGTATCGAAACATGTAGAATAATGAATAAATAGTGGTTTAAACAAAGTATTTTGTTTAATTATTGATATAAAACAATTTATTAAAAATATAAACATAGTTTCGTCACAGAATAGGCAAAGAGCTCATTATATACAAACTTATATAAGAGTTTTCATTTGTTTCTATTTATATTTCCATTACATGTATTTATTTTCGTAAAGTAAAAATTGTTGTAGCGATAAACAATACCTTTGTATACATTTAGTGCTGAAAATTCCTATTTTTCCCGTATATCCGCTAAGTAAATATTCCATTTAGCAGCTTTTAATTTCCAAATAGCGCAGACAATAGCCCGCGAAAGCCTAATTATTATCATAAAATCTCTGACGGGAAATTGAGTGGCTGCCGAATCCCGACCGAACCAGAGCGAACTGTGGCGGATGTTATCGAAAAACTTGATGCAGGGGTTCTCGAGCTTTTCTTGTTATGTGTCACCTTAACAGAGATACAAAAGAAAACTTAGTACAGTTTAATTGACGTAATAGGACCGTGGATAAAATAATAATAAACTATTTTACACTTTTTTTTACTGAGATTAACATTTCATACTTGATGTTGTCACAAAGTAATAAAAATTAGAAAAAATATTTTCAACATAAAAATACGCGATAATAGAATTATAAGGAAGGCAGATAGAATAGAGCGCCACATACTTTTGTCATGATACACAACTTTCGCCTCATCCACATTCATACAATTTTAAAATAAGTTATCGGTGAAGACTATCTTCCAGTATCTGGCTTACCTGGGTATGCCAAGTCTTCCGCGGACATCAACACTCGCGTCATATATCTTTCTTACCTCATTCACATCGTCATTTATTTTTTATAATAATATGCATTTAGTGTGAAATGTTTGATTTAAAATTACGAAGCGTAGGATTATAAATGCAACTGTTGTTGATTACAAAGTATGGATTTTTTATTACTGATCACGAATAATGTATGTACGCAATACAACTGGAAACTTTTGTATTTTTTTATATAAAAAATAAAATGTACACGTACAGGAAATACACATCGCATCAATATTCTTACTATGAGTATATAATTGAATGAAAACAACACATAGACCAGTAAACAAATATACGTGAGATATAGTGAACATATAGGAGAGGGGTTCGGAACATTAGTTGCGGGACGAGAGGCATTTTACAAACATTATTTGTGGAAACATAAACCCGATAGTTTATGATAGGCGAGTTAATGGTACAGAATAGACTTACATTAAATCCATCCAAAACAGAATTACTATGGACAGCAACACCTAGAAGGCAAAACTTAATACAGGAATCAATGTCTGCGAATGCTAAATCTGCAGTTAAGTTGTTGGGCGTGCACATTGATTCAGATCTTTTAATGAATACACAAATCAGTAAAACTGTCAGTGCATGCTGCCATCAACTGAGACAGATTAAAAGTATTCGGAGACATCTTCCTCTTGAGGCAGCCCGTCTTCTTATGAATGCATTTGTGGTGTCACGTGTGGACTATTGTAATAGCATCTATGCTGGCCACCAATGTTTCAGCTGGATAGATTGCAATCAATTCTAAATGTGGCTGCACGGATAATATATTGAGTTTCCAAATTCTCTCATATAACAACCTTTTTACATCAGCTACATTGGCTTCAATAATAATAATATTCAACAAGGCGACACACAACATGACGCTTCTGTATCTTCAAGAACTTTGTATCCCAGACAATTTGAATGGTAGACGTCAAACTCTCAGGTTAGCCTCTACTTCAGCCGCAGGAAGGGCTGTAGAATCGACCAACCGTTGCCAGAAGTCTAAATTTAGTGAACGGGTATTTTCGGTGGCAGGCCCAAAAGCGTGGACTCTTTGCTCTCCGTTATAAGAAACAGTGCATCGGAGACTTTATTTAAGAAGAAACTAAAAACGCACCTTTTCAAAAAATTATTTCCTTAAGTGAAAATAACGATTTTTAATTTAAAAAAACAAAGATAATTGTAGAACTATAAACAAATTATGTGTAAAGCGCCCTTGAGGTGAAAGTTTTTACGAAAATGGCGCTATACAAATTATCCATTATTATTATTATTATTTATGCAACAGTAAATACATTTACTCTTCGAAAATTAAATTTTTGTGTAAACATGAAGTATTTTTACATTAATGCATATCATATTGTCAGCGCTTAAAAGTCGCGGAGCTATTTGATTTTGGTATTAAAGTGATTACGTTTATGATACCAAAATCAAAATATTGAAACAAGGAATTTGTGTTTTTTCATGTCTGTGTATTTGGAAGTCTGTGATGATAACACATTTTATTGTGAAGTTGCAATTTTTGAACATAATTCCACGATTAATAAAACAAATAAGATGAATTAGAAAGACAGAAAAAATAATGCATCGAAATAATATTAGGTTCATACCTGAATACGAACCCGAAACTTTATCTTACTAGGAGAAAGCAGAAAATTTGAAATATAATAGAAATAAGAAATGTCTCATTTAAAAAGTGTAAAATTCGTCGTAAACTTAAGTGGTTAACGTGATGTAATGGTAACGAATTCACTCGATGGATAGGTTTTGTTTTAAAATTCATTGCTGAGCGTCGTAGTCTCTTAAAGTATGTGATACCTGGTGCACAATACATCTTTATTCCTCTCGGTCTTGAGTCATGTTGATAGCAGCGTTCAAACAAGGTCCTGTTAACTCTTTTATTTGGTCTATCCATCTTGCAAGAGACCGTCCTCTTGCTCTCAGTCCACGAACTGATCATCTTTCCCTTTCCCTCAACTGTTCCTGTAATCATTTGTCCCTATCCCTCAACTGTCCCTGTGATCGCAAACTTCTCGAGACTCATTTCTACTGGCGACATGTCCAGAGTACTCCAAACTCAGCGCTTATGATTAAATCACTAGCCGAGTCATTCTAGAAATTTGTATCAGGATAAATGGGTTGAAGAAGTAGAAGAAGAAGAATTACAAGAAGTGATTTAGGTATGGGTTTAATTAAAAATATAACAAATCGCGAGCCACCATTTAATTCCCGTTAATTCCGTTTGTGTGTGTGTTGGTGCCGAGAGGTTTACCGGAAATTGAATGGCGACGCTCAGTCAACCCGCTCTGCGTGCGGAATTAGTTGATAATATTGGGGGGTAGTGGGGGTGAGCTTTGCTTTGCCTGCGCGTGAATAACTTCCTTGTTTCTCGCTGCCGCCCACCTGCGATCTTGACAATCAGCACATAGCTGAAACTTTTAAGAACATTTCAATAAACAATCTTGATCATACATAAAAATAAATCTTGCGAGTTCTCAGTGATGACGCACGTCTCTTTAAAAAATTCGAATGGAACTTTTTTGATAGGGCCTGGAAAAGAGAAAGATGTTTTTTGAATTTGTGCAATACAGCATTACTAGCAGAAAATCTTGCTGCTAGGTCCTACTGGCAACTATTGTGGTCGCTATGTGGCTAGTGATGACCGCTGTGCAACCAGGGTTTCCGTAAAATCTATATTTTACCACACATTGTACTTTATCTTTATTTGAATGTTATTAAAAGCATGAATACGAAGAATATAGTGAACTTAAAGAAATGAAAGAGTATGGAAAGGCAAAAAAAAAAATATCTATGATATTTTGTGTATTTGAACTGCAATGCAACAATTATCGAGTAATTATATCTAACATCTGACATCTGTTGCATAATGCGGAAAGATTGTAAATTAATATTCATTATTTGGTAATCTATACTGCCATCCAGCGTATATTTTAAAGACTACTTTGGTATTTTTAAAGGCTACTTTAAAGGACACTAACATATACAGATCCAGATTCAATAGCGGCGAAGTGCAATCGTAGTATTAGATACCTATTTATATTTATTAGGAGAACACATTCTTATTGTGAAGTTGTAATTGTAATTGATATCTATTCCATGGGTTTTTTGGCGCCACGCCGATGATTACACCTTTAAAATATTGATACGTGTTTTATCGTATCAATTAATTGGCACCTCTTCGGAGAGTAATTCTGTGCGATACACTAGCAATAAGTAAATTTTACAACAGCTTCAGGTTAATGACGTGCACATGGCAGCATCCACTTTTTGACAGATAAAAAGTTATAGACTTTGCACAGAAAAAGCCACGCTCTGTGGTGAGTGTAAGGGAACGGACGGACAGATAGGCACAGTAAACATAGTGGAGCATCTACATACGGTTATAATGTTATCAAAATACAAATCCACCTCAAGTTACAGCTAGTGCCTTCGATTTTATGATAGCTACCGACTGCTGACATATAAGTATATACATACACCCTGTCATTAACCATTGACTGTCGACACCTTGCAAACTGTTAATCCACAAGTTCTCCAAGTGTTAATGTCAGGCGAGGTTTGGTTGCTGAACTCTATTAACGGACTCCGCGGGAGGGATATAATTATTATCGTCCGAGCGGCGCAGGCAGGAGTGCGCTCCACGCCGGCAAGGGACACCCCCTTCATTCAACCAGCCACCCTTCAACTAACCACTGTTCCTGCTATGATTTGCATATCGATCATACTATACCACAGGCACATATAAATCTTTAGTACGGTAGCCAACGATGGCTAGCGCTGAACAATACGATTGTTACAATTTTCTAAATTAACTAATTTACCATCACGACTTTATCTTTCGGGGGTAGGCAGCGAGGATAAAACGCCACATTATTCTGTTCTGACATACTATTCTCGCCTCATCCATATTCAAACATCTTCTCATACAAGTTCGTCGATTATTAAGATTTTTAACAGGACTATCTTCTAGTATCTGGTTTACCTGGTGGTGCCATCCTCAAAGTCTTCCGCGGATGTCCTCTATTACTGGTGCCCTCATTACTTGCGTCATATATCTTTCTTACAGTTCTTTCCTCATTCATCCGTTTCATACGACCAAACCACCTACGAGATCCTTTCTTAATCTTACTTTCTTTTATTAAGACTTGTTTTAGTTATAATATTTTAGTTGAAGTACAAACCAAGGTGAAGGCTTTATTTACTATTTATAAATATTTATTAAAATAGTGCAAGTTTCTAGTTATAAAATCTATCTATAACTTAAACTGTAATTAAAAATATTAATTTTATACATTTTTTCTTTCTTTCCTAAGTCATCTAGCATTTATCGATTTCTGAGGTTGACACTAAACATATATATAAAACTATTGACTAAAAAGTGTAAAAAGGCAAAGCAAATGGATGATTCGGGATGAAATCTCCTCTAAAAAGAGATCGAAGAAAGAGTTTATATCCAAAGTTAACATTGAATCTAACTGCGCCCAAATAATAATTTAGCAAGTGTTTTCAATGTCGATGTCGTTTTCGCTATAAACATCAGTATCAAATTAACTAACCAAAAACATATATAGTAATAAACTTATAAGCAAAATAAATTTTAAATTTTAAAGCAAACTAAATCGTGCATTTCTAGGATCGCGGGTTCAAATCGCCGGCCGGCCAGTTTAAAAATCATTTCGTCAAAACAAATCACCACAATATTGATCATAGCCGTGAAGCGGCCACCGTTGTCCACGATGCAACCACTAGGTACCTAGCAAAACTAATCGCTATTATTGAATGTAATGCGTTAAAATCACTTTATTCTATTGAATGAGGTTTTATTTAATTATAATTTAATTAATTATTGGGACATTTTTTAACGAATAATATTTTTTTCTCCTTTATAAATAATTGACAGTGAACATTTGGTTAAACAATAAATTATCCCTCATGTATATCTTTTGTTTAATGGTCTTTGTTCTAACTTTGAATTGGTAAATGAAGTATTTACCTATTTATTTGTATTAAACCCAAGCCTGCATTTATTCATTTAACATTACAAATAAAAACAATTAACAATGGAGTGCAGTCAATGGACGAATGAAAAGAGAAAATGTATTAGATCAGATTGAATTTTTGGAGAGGGATTATCATATGGGGTGGTTAAGAGAAAATAGGGGTGTATTAAATAAAATACTATTTGAGGAAAATTAAGCACTGATGTTGAACGAAAATCTTGTAATATACATACTATGGAGTTAAATATTCTATGTTTACGAAATCCGGCAATGTTGTAAAACTGAAACTATTAAGCAATCTTATTAAATAAATATTTATTTAATAAGATTGCTGCCGTTATTATATTAGATTTTGAATAATGTTGGTGATAAAAAATATCTGAGTGACAACCCTAGTTCAAACTCCTGATAAAAATATATACTTATTAACCAGCTGTTAGTGATTGATATCGTCTATTATTAAAAAAATATTTAAAACCATGATCTAAAATAAAGCATTTTGTAAATTGAAAGTTACGCAATTGGTAATTTTACGTCTATTTTATAATAAAATGGATTTTATTTAAGAGTAATGACAGTACACTCCATATATGACGTGAGATACGTGCAGGGCTCAACACAATAGATTTTAATTAAAATTCTGAATAAAACCAATTATATAAAGTGTAAGTTAGACCATTGGTCCATCCAGAATCTTTGATATTATTCCGAATATAATACATAATACATCACAATAAAGTATTAATATTACTATATATCATAAAGGCAAATTTGCGTAAAGGATAAATGAAATGTGTCATACGTTTAATTTATCAAGAGTATTTATATGGTTATTTAATTGAATTAATCGGATATTTTTTTATAAATAATAAGACAAAATACTTCGTTTAAACCACTATTTATTAATTATTCAACATGTTTCGATACCTATGGTATCTTCTTCAGGAAACAATGTATACTAACATTAAAAATACAAGCATTGATATAAATAAAACTATAAAGTGGTGGGTAACTAAGTAGGAACTAATATGAAAACAAATTTAAAAGGCGACTATTTGTAAAAAGAATTAGGTTATTTATAATATTTAGCTCGCTAATAACACCTTTCTTATTTATAAAATTTCAAATTTATCTAACTGTAAACCCCTAGTATTTGCAAGTATAATTTCTAAACCCTTGTCAATGTCAAAAGAATTGTTTGTTTCCAAAAGGTGATTGGTGAATTCAGAATAGTTGTTGCAAGTTTTACCTATACCTATATAAAAGTAATTGCAATCAAACGGGACATAAAAATATATTTATAGTTAGGTACATATTTAATTTAATTTTATTGTTACGGTAGTACTGTTCACTTACGTATCCCTGTCCACATCACTAGACTAAGGTGTGTATCAAGGTGGACATTATTTAAGTGATATGTGTGATATCACTATTATAATAATTTAAGGTGATGTCACCTTAGAAGATAGTCGCATTCTATCATGTGTCAAATAAAGTAAATTATTTTGCTATTATAATTTATTTTGAATAAATGGAGGTCATTATATATTTTTTTGTGTTAAAATAATTGACAGTTCGTTAATGACCCTTATAGATGGTCCTAGTATAAAATGTAGGTACAATGTAAAAATATTTAAATATAATTAATACAATGACTTATTACAGAGTGTACCTACTTAGCGACATTGTTGCCCTGCTGGCGTCTCACAGGCGTGGACTACAGCACAATATAGCCATATAGCACAATATAGCCATAATGACATTAAATCCAAGAAGTTCAAAAAGTCATAGTAATAGACGGGGAAACGTAATATTATTATGGATGTACATAGTGGATAGAGAATGGTATACATTATGTATTAAATAAATAAATACACTGTGATAAAAAATGTTCATTATTTAAAAAAAATTTCGTTGATTTAAAAATATAATTTAAAAGTGATGAAAAAATATTGAACAAACAACCCTAGCATGGCGGTGCTCTGAAAATTACTCAGATGGATATTCGTACCGCCCTTTCGGGTTTAAATGAATACCTATCGAGAAGTCATTACGTTAAAACCCACCCCGCACGACAATGTGCACCATTAATGCCATCCCTTTCTTTGTTTGCGACCCTGTGATTGAAATAAAATTATACGTCGGCCACTGATTTCTGCCGGAAGCTCTGGGGAAGAGGCTTTCGAGGATATGATAGTTAATAAATAGTTTCTACGTAGAATCGCACTTAATTTTGTTAACAAACATTCAGATTTTATTAAATGAAATCATTTATTTTTTGTACTGATGTAGTTTTAAATAAATAATGGTCGCGAGTGAAGATTTTAAAGTTTTGACATTTCGTCAGTTGATGTTTATTCATTCGTAATTGCTGGATTGACGCATACGTTCGTAGGTTTCACGTTTATCAAGGCGTTGGTGCTTTGGAAATATTATTTTTTCTTTCTAAATATCTCATTGTGTGCAAAATGAAATTGATATATTATGTACGTCAATGTCTTTTTGATGCAATATATATTATCTTGAATTTTTTAAATTGTTAAAAGTTAAAGTAATTTGTTGGCTAAGGGAAAGAAGTATCATGAAGAAAAATACGAACATTTCCAACATGTTCCATTTGTTTGAGTTTAACCGAGGAGTTAAGAAATTAATTGTATAATCCTGCAAATACTACCATGACTTGCTTCCTAGGAATGTAACCATCACATCTGAGGTTTATCGCTAACAAGTCCGACGCTTTGAGGTCGCAATTCGAAAAAAGTGATTGGTATGATAACATCAAGCGATTTTTCAGAATGATAATGCCCGTCCGCATACCGCTAACGTTACACAAGAGCTCGGTTGAGAGGTTGCACATCTGCCCTATTCACCTGATCTTGCTCCATCAGATAATCTATTTTCGGATCTCTATCCAACAATCAACTAGGAATATCAGTAGAATAACATGATATGCTGTTCTTTAAAATTGGCTTAACAAATTCTCCACCTCCACATCATTGGATTTCTTCTGGCGTGGATTCGAAAAACTTCTAGAATGTTGCGAGTTAAGCGTAAACATTGCAGGAGAATATATTGTCTCTGTCTCTCGGAGTCGATGTGTTCATGACTGAGCACCGTGGTCCTCTGTTTTTCTATGCGAATTGCTTGCCTCCACTCTTCACGATCCTGAACCTTGTTTACCTTCATGTGACGTGTAGACTTAGTCTGTCCATCAGCTTCTTTAGGCTGAACCTGTCTCCTTTAGTACAGACTTCGGTCTAGTTAAAGAGACAGTAAACATCTCTTTCATTATGAAGCTTATTCGCCTTTTTTGTATACTTTTGTATATTAATAAGTATAAATGTATTTTTGTATAAGAATGTTTATAATGTACAATATGTTTAAATTTTATGTCTATGTTTTTCAATAAAAAAATAAATAAAATGAATTCATCCCTTCTAGCAACATGCCCAACGTATGTATGAAAGTATTTTGTTCTGCAAGTAATTGACTTATTACGTATGTATGTATGTATGTATACTTATGTATGTTTTAAAAAAAAAAGTATAAAACGCTACGAATAATATAATGTACTTAATTTAAAGAGTTAGAGGTTAGAATTACAAAATAGGTATCAATAATAGCATTTATTCAATATTTGCAAAATAAATTTGTGGCAACATATTATATAATTAATAAGAAAAATCAATTTGTTTAACCCACTGTTTTTTGATTTATCAACATGTTTCAAGACCAATGGTAATAAATAGTGGTTTAAATAAAGTATTTTTTCTAATTACTTATATTTAAATAAAAGCATTATATGTCTAATTTTGAAGATGTGTTTCGAATGGTTTGGTTAGTAGTATCGATCATAAATTATATTATTGCAGTCGACGAAGAGAGGGCAGATATTTCGAGGAAGGAAGCAGGAAGAGGATCATGAGCAACTAAATATAATTATATGTTTGTCCTTCGAGTTAAAACTATTATTTATCCCTGTCGTAAAACCAAATAACTGTTATTGTCGCATCATCCTACGACCCAGAACCTTAAATCATTTACCAGAACCAATAGATTTGGGAAGTAGGGAAGGTAATTAGCCCCCTAAGAAAGGCTTCCGTGTTTTGAAATGCGTAATTTTGGAATGTTTCCAGATATTTCAGAATTTTGTGGAGATATCATTTGTTTGTTGAAATGATTGAATCGATTAAGTGCTATTATAATATAAAATACTATCAAAAAAATTCCAAAATATAGATATATATCCATTTATAAAAGATAAATTAAAAAAAAAAAATCCTAAAAAAATACGCAATATTTAATAAAGGTTCTCCATATTTTTTAAAGAAAAACACTTGATTAAAGAATGCATTGCATCTAACCATCCCTGCATATGATGTATTTTTCTGATTTGACAGACTTCATCACGTATAAAGATCATTGCATCATATGTTATATTGTCTTAATGTGTGTTAGTACACATTACCAGTACGAAGCAACGAGATCGAGTGTCTTTTGTAAGTATGTCGAATATGTATTTAATATTTCTAGGTTAAGATGTTCTCTTTTATATATTCAATAACATTAACATTATTAGAATTCAAATATATTTTAAATAAATAAAACATTAAAGTAATATTAATCTAGAGATATAATATTTAAAACATGTTTGATATACTTAGATGAAAATTTAATGATAAATCGTCAATATACTTGCTAGTAGGAAAAATTAATACGATTTTCCTATTCTGCTATTTATAACTCGTAATAAAGTACACTACATGGTGCATTGTTAAAGAAACATAGATTTTACGTAAATCCTGGCCGCGCAGCATTAATTATCGGCCATTACAGCAGCATAGCAATCTGCTAGTTTTATTTTGATCTCTTCAAATAACTGAATCAGATTTTTATTTCAAGCTTACACTATGTTCCTTTGGTTTGCAAAATAAAAACTACATTTATTTTAAATATGAATTAAATATATTAATTAGAACGATATACATATAAAATTGTTAATATTGTATTGTTGGCGCAACAACAATATTTTTCGATAGAATTGATATTATATGTATATCTTTCTAATTAATATATTTAATTCATATTTAAAATATCACAGACCTATGTTCTGAATAATTACAACTTCACAATAAGAATGTGTTCTCCTAATAATAAAGTTGTATCAATGTGTCCAAAATTTAATAAAAATGAATTAATAATTCTGGCGTCTGCTATCAGTTTACTCAAAGGTATTTAAGATTCTGTAAAAATAAGGTAGATGGCTCTTTCAAATAGTGGAACGATTAAATGTATTAATGTCAAAAAGGCAACATATAGGTTCGAAAATTGTCGCTAAAAATATTGTCGCTGTAGCATAGTTGGATAATGCACCTTCCCCGTTAGGAAAGAGATCCAGGTTCGTATCCCGGTGGCGCAACAACATCATTTTTCGACAAAATTGATTTTCTAATTAATATATTTAATTCATATTTGGAAATATCACAGACCTATGTTCTGAATAATTACAACTTCACAATAAGAATGTGTTCTCCTAATACGCTTATTTTATTTTATTCATTGCGTATTATTCAATAAAATATTATTAATTTTCTTAACGCAGTTTTGTGACACCGTTTATCATAGAAGCCTCTAAGCTGCGAGCGCGCAGTTCTCTACATGATGGCGCGTAGCTGAAATGTTGTCAGTGCACTACGATTATCATTGTAATCATTTATAATCTGATCAAGAAATTAAATTAAATTAAAGAGATCCGGGTTCGAATCCCGGTGGCGCAACAGCAATGTTTTTAGATAAAATTGAATTATATCTTTCTAATTAATATATTTAATTTATATTTTAGAAATGTTTTATTAATTATTTGAAAAATACGTCTATTTATTATAATTATATAATAATAAAATGATTAAGATACGTATCAGAAGTAATGTCGTTATATTTATATTATACTTTACGATCTTTCCAGTTAAATAATATATATAATCGTTTATTAATAAATATAATTCTTAGCATTAAAAATTAGTTCTTCAATATTTGCAAAATTACTTTGTGGCCTTAATTTATATTAATAATTATACAAAATACTTTGTTTAAACAACTATTTATTAATTATTATACATGTTTCGATACCTGTTCAGAATTTTCCAATCACCTTTTGGAAACAAACCATTCCTTTGATATTAATAAGGGTTTAGAAATCTTACATACAAATACTAGGAGTTTACAGTTAGATAAATTTGAAACTTTAGATATAAGAAAAAGTGTTAACAGCAAGCTAAATATTATAAATAACCAAATCCTCTTTGTCTATAGTCACCTTTCAAATTTGTTTTCATATTAGTTCTTACTTATTCTCCATTTTATAGTTTTGTTTTTATCTATGCTTGAATTTTTTAATTTCAGTATATATTGTTTACCGAAGAAGATACCATAAGTATCGAAAAATGTAGAATAATGAATAAATATTTTAAACAAAGTATTTTGTATATTTATTAATAAAAAAATAGTGTCAAAAAATCACATCCTGAGAATTTTTATTTTACTCAATTCACTTTGATCGGCTTGCACTAGGGCTCTCGATTAGAGGTTACGTTGTATGTTATTGGACCACTTTGTTGGTATTCCAAGACGAGGATCGAATTCCCGACTGCTCGGTCGCCACACGAGTGTGTTATTACTTGATCAAACAAGCATGTCAATAAAACCTATTATTTGAATGCTGGCAAGATTCCAGTTATTGTGAGTAATTTTTTTTCTTCGTTTTTTACATTAATTCAGTCTGCTTAACTGAATTGTGAAACACAATTTTTAAACTTTATTTAATAAAATACACATTGAACAAATACAGTGGAACCCATATTTTAAGTTTTTGATGAGACCGACGAGAAAAAATGTAAACAGAGGGAAAATGTAAATTGGGGGTGTTAAAAAATAAATATTTTTATTAGAAAAAATCTAACAATGTTTTTTGCTGCATGTTTTGTTGTTTTTAAATAGTTATTTCAAAATTATAAATTAAATTAAAAGATTCTAGTGGTACATTGCTAATACTAGTCAAATATGCTTTTGAGAACTTCAATATGCCTCATGGCATCGTCCTTTGTGGGAACTGAGTTTATGTGATGAGCAGACACTTCTTCTTTGTAGGGAGGTTCTTCTTCTGTCAAGTTTTCGTTTATGTGACTGTATACTATTACGTTAGAGTCAACGTCAAAGTAAATCTGCAAGACTAATTCATAAATTCTTTCCCAGCCATTAATGTTGTCTATACTATCTTTTATGAAATTTTCTTGCTGATACCAGTTTGTAAAATTAACGAAACAACTACGTAGATATGAGAATAAAAAATGCGTATATATGACAAGCAAATGGCCACAACATCGCGAGAAAAACAAACGTAAAATAGGGTTTGTAATGTAATTATTATTTTATTTTTACTTTTTTATACATATTTTTATTTCTCTTTTTATACCTGTCTATGATTTAAATAACACCACAACAGCACGAGAAAAAAAACTGGCTACTTTAACACAGTCTGGGAAAGTAGCCAGGACAACGCTGTATATATCAGAGGTGAAGTCTACTCCATCCCACACAATAAAATATGAGTATTATGCCTTATGTTTATTATGTATAATATATTCACCTCTGTTAGAACAAAAATATGTGTCAAATAACACGCAAATGGAGGGAAAACGTGAATTCAGGCCATGTAAAATCGGGGTTCCACTGCTAATTAAATATCACGCGGGTAGGCAGAGAAGATGAACAGTCACACCCTTGTGTCCTGACCCACGATACTCATCTCATTCACATATATACATCTTCTCACGCAAGCTAGTCGATTATTGAGGTTCGTAAATGGACTATACATATTCTAATATCTGGTCACGCCAAGTCTTCACGCGGACGTTTTCTATTTCTGGTGCCATCAACATTCGCATCAAATAATATGTATTATTTCTTTCTTACCATCCATTATTTCCACATATACTCGTTCTACATTATCCAACCACTTAAACGACTTTTTTTTAATCCTATAATACTTTTATAACGTGAAAACAAATCGCGTTAATCATAAAATATATAAAAATGATAAACCCGGATTGCATAACAGAGTGAATTCTTTTTTTCAAACCATTGAATTATTAATAAAACTAGATCTTTAAAACCGTGTATGGAAGCTAGTTACTACAGAATGCGAGTTCATTTCATTAAAATATTGATTGAAAAGAGACAGCATGCATACATTTTATATTATTCACGTGCTCTAGAAAATATATGGTATCTTTCAATGATAATATTCGTATTTAATTCACATAGATCAAGTACTTGTATATGATGGGGTTTCAGCTCACTTTTTTAACCCATCCTGTAGAGTGAGGTATCCAATTTAGCTTCTATAAACGTGTGGTTTAAAGAACAGACAAGACGTTGGACGAATGCAGTCTTCCGGTGGTAGTGATTACGAATGAGAATATTCAGTTACTATGTGTTTTATGAAGTGGAAGCATGAACACTCACCGAAGAAATAATAAGGTGACTTGAAGCATGTGAGATGTGGATCTATAGAAGAATGCTCAAAATAAGCGGGATGGACCGAGTTGTAAATTAAGATGTTATAGTTCGGATGAATATAGAAAAATAAGTAACAGAGGTACGTGCGTGTCACATAAATATGATTAACTTGCTGGTATGCTGGAAAGAGGCACCAACCTCCGACAACTAGATTGCTAGGCCAGCGTCTAAATCACTAGATCAACAAGCCTCAACAATCCGAAAAATTCAATATCTCGTTCATGTGGTGAGACATTCGGAGAAGTACGAGATCTTGCACGTCATAACGCAGGGAAGATTGCTGGAAGTCGGGCCCCTAGATAAAGGAGAATATCATGACTGAAGAACCTGAGGCAATGGCCTGGCCAGTAGAGCTGTAGATCTTAGAGTTTGTAGAGCTTGTAGAGAAGTGATGATAAGAATAGGATACAAGAAAAATAAGTAGAAGTAAAAGTGAAACCCGATGGTCTGCCAAAATCATCAAATTCACTTGTCAATCATCAATGTAAGTGGTCAGAGAAAAGTTGGAGACACATGGAGAGGTCTTTATTCAGAAGTAGATAGATGATAATAATGATGATATATAATAGTAATGTCACTACGGGCTTCTATCGATGAAATAAAGTATGTTTAGCATAAAATCAATAAAATAAATCAAAATATTCGATCACGTTATAATTTGTGCCATTCTTTTGAAATATCTCTCAATTATCTCAATACAGCATAAATAACATACGTAACATGGTTGAAAATAATAGAATACAATATATATATATATATATAAATATTGCCACTTAAAATATGTATCATAAATATACGAAATACAATAACAAGTAAAAATGAGCTATTTGTTACTTATTATTCTTACTAATGAAGGTAGTGGGAAAAAGGTAAGAAGGATGGCCAATTACTGAAGTAATGCAGAAGCTATCAAAAAGTGAAAGATTTGGTGCAGAATAGAGATTATTAAATAGAGTAATAGCGACAAGAGATTGTCGAAGAATAAAGAATGAATAAGATGAAAATTCCAAGAAATTAAATACACATTTCTTTTCTTACATATATATACGATTCAACAAACTTATAAAATTTGTCATTTTCCACCTTGATAAAACGTAATAAAAGAATGAACGAAACATTCGCGACAAACCTGAGGTTCGTGCGCGTTAGCGACGCTTCCGTTTCCCGCCACGGCTGTTCCTACCCCCAGCCCACCCCCGGCCCGCTGCCAGCCCCCGCCCCCGCCCTCGCCCCGACTTCCGGCACCGCGCACCGGAACTCAATCACTCCCCGACTCGTGGTCACGTTTATTCATGACAAATCATTGCATTTTGCATAAAATCGACGAACTTATATATTTTTATTTTATTTTTACTTTAGGCAAATAAGTAATATTATTATAAACCTGGCTGAATCTGCAAGCAAGCACCGATGGAAGCAAAAGCTTTTCAAGAATAGAGTGAAAAAGATGGATTTATTAATTATTTTGTAAAAAGTTAGAGTGATGTTTAATTATCAAGTTTTATCTATACTGAAAAGTTTTAATAAAATTGTATTGCATGCTTACAACATAGTATATAAAAATGAATGTAGATATTTGAATACGTATGTATGAAATTCACAGACATACTACTATGATACAGGGAAACCTAGTGTGGTAGTAAAATCTTACAAATCGGTACTTGTTCAAAATATCAAGACACGAAATATAGATATTACATAAAAAATAATATTATCCAAATCCAAGCAAATTTCATATAATTATGCAATGTGAAATATTTTTTTAAATTGTATGAATTAGTGTGTAGTTTATTTATTTTTGGAATAAATTAAATATTCATAAAAATATATAATATTAATTTCATTCTTACAGTGTCAACAGGGTAGCGTCACGTCCAACAGAGGAATACGCAGTACAGCTCCAGAACAGGTACATGCCAAGGGGCGATTCATCTGAAAAGGATACAAATGTTTTTTTTTAATAGTTAGATGCTATGTCAAAAAAGTAATGTAAAAAAAACAAAGGTACGATGACCAACCATTTTGAAAAACAACGAAATAAGTACGTAATATTTATTTATTGGAAATAACACAGATATGTAAAGTATAGGGTGTTTAGCGGAAAAATTTCAAGATTAAATTGTAATTGCTTGTTAACCATCAGAGTGAAGTAAGTAGGAGGGGTATTGTTCGATGCGCGTGATTTTCGGATATACCAGTCGCAATGAGTTACTGGTCGAGGGCGCACCGCGCGTTCGCGATTGAGCAATATTTAAAGTGCAATGAATCATTGGTTCGTGCGCGTCGCGCTTTTTGTACTCACTTTAATATTCGACGAGTAAGTGATGGGCCAAGCACGCAACTTATCTGGTATCGAGTTCAAAAGTTCAGACAAGAAGGGACAATGGTCAACCAAACTCCTCCGCACCATCAACGTTAGCAGCGACGCCAGAACATGTGGCTCAAGTTCGACGTGAAATTATGCGCAATCCGCGTAAATCGATAAGGAAGATTGCAGCCTGCACTGAAATAAAAAAGTCAACAGTGCACATTATTTTGAAAAATAAACTACAGTTTCACCCATACAAACTGCAAATCGTGCAGTTTCTCAATGAAAATGAATATTCAATTAACGTTTTAGAACAGCACGAACGCTTGGAAACATATTTATATCGATGGCTATGTTAATAAACAGAACATGAGATACTGGTGTCTCGACAACCCAAGGAAACACCATCAAAAATGTTTGCATTGTCCAAAAACGGCGATGTGGTGTGCAATTTCTGCCCGAGGGATAATTAATTAGGTAAAAATACATACAAATTCTATCTGGACTGCACAATGAATGGATCCAAATAATCATAAAGATAATCGGCTATAATAATAATTCAAAGACTTATTCCCCGCACCCCCTGGTTCCCTAAAAAGGAAAGTCTCCAAAATAAGAATATAAAATATCTCTAGAATGAGAATTGTGCATTGCTAGGTAGCCTCACATTTATTCAGATTGAACTTAATAAATTCCCCGATGTGTGAGTATGGTGCCGAGGAGGAAACCCTTGACCGTATCTATTTTGCCTGTCTATTGCGGATCACAGGTTTTTTTTTACGATAATCTCATCAATGGTAATTTTCAACTCCCGGTTAACTTGTGTCAACATCTTTCCCTTAATTCGCCACATTTAATCTATATAATAGCAAATTTTTTGAACAATAGTATTGACTTGTAATATAATATTTCCTATTCCATAATATTATTGTACTTTTTTCTTTAAAATAATGTTTTAACTTGATTAATGGCACAAATTACTCTTGAAGAGTGGATTGCCTATTTAAAAGAAGAAGAAGAAGAACTCTGGATGGAAGGCGGTTGGTGGGTCGCCCCAGACTAAGCAGACAGATTTGGCCCCCGACCTTCCTAGGAAAATGGATGAAGGTAACTAATTCATTGACTGCTACTTAAGCCAACCAAAATCTGTAGTTTCACACAAATGCGCATAATTAAAGGCACCACTTGTGAATTTTTGCACCGTACTGAACACACAACTCTCTCACCTTTTTACACGTGTCAAAGTGCATCCGTAATCACCTGCGCGCGGGATTAATGGAATTCACCATTCGTTGGGTCGTAATTTCAAATCACATTAACCGTCAAGCCGGAGGGGGAAAAAAGCCAGGCGTTATTAATGGCAGTGTAAGAATAATAATGAATTATAAATTGCTTAAGTGACTTGTCGTCAGAGTTCAAATCGGCCAATTACGTTAGATGTGCCAAGTGGGAACTGCTCACGCTGCGGGCAAGTGTGCTATGTATGCAGAATATTACTTTGCTGCATGGACGTGTACTAAGCGACTGTAAAATAATAAATATTATTCTTAAGAAATTTACGATAATTATATTGAATTATTGTAGTTGTTAATGTGTTCGATAAAATTATTGATTTCATTCGAGAAACAGTGAAGGAGACTCCAGCTCCTCCTGGTACTGCGGTCAGTTCTGTAGGTCGTATTGGATTTGTGGAGGTATATCGCCTCCATAATCAGCAACACCGATGAAGGCCCCTGAACACATCTTGCAGATACTTACGTGTAAAACTAGGCTCTCATCAGTCTCTTTACGTTCTCTCACGGCCGTCTTCCCGACAAGATCACCAGCAAACGCTCCTGGTTGTAGACTTTTTACTGCATATACTTCTAATTGTAACTATGCAACAATCAAAAATACACGTCTGTCAACTGTAAATAGTCTTTCTTGTTCACACACGCGCACACTCATACTTACACACTCCGCGATCATGTTCAAAAGAGCATGTAAGTGCTGCTGTAATTTATGGGGTCACCATACGCTCATACACATAACCTTCCGATTCATAACATTCAGTTTTAACTGCTTTCTCTTAGACATCACTTAAGATTCTACAAAACGCAGCTTCAACTTTAGTGTTGTTAACTGGATGCTACTCTTTTATCGCAGGTTAATATTAATAAGGACTTATCATGTTATTTACCCGCCGCTTTGCTATTATCCCTCTGCCGCAGTTTATTCTGTTATCTTTTGTTTTCGTTCTAATATGGATGATTAATTGTTAATATAGTCATGAGCAGGGGCGTGCAGTGCATACAAGCAAAAAAGCTGTGCATTACTAAAAATTCTGGTAAATAAATATAAATTAAATAATTGGATTAAGATTAACGGAAACATGATTTTATAATTAGCGCCATGTGCGTACCAGTAGAGACTTTAATTGCTTTGTTCTAAAAACTACCTCGACAACTCACCGCTGTACCCATGGCGCTCTCGTGTATTCGCCGCATCGAGCTATTCACATTACTTTGTTCTGTCTTGTGAATTACTCGAGTCATATAATTGGTTATTTACTGAATTGAAAATTTCTTTAGGTTAATCCGTTTTGTGTGGAGTATTTTCCTATGCTGTTTTTAACAGAGTTACATTAGAAAGGGTTACAACTGCGTGTAAATCACTAAACTGTCTACTTCCTATTTTACTAATTCGCGAATTTTACTATCTTACTGTTTTAGTGTGTTGATTTCATGATTGTTTTTTAAATTTAGTGCATGGATTGGTTTTTGATTTGGGAAAAACAAAAAGCAATTGGCAGAACTATTTCCTAGGTTGACCTTTAATAAAAATAATTATTTCCTTTAGTTATTACGTGAAGGATTTTCAAACAATAAATGAATCATGTTCAGTCATAGAAAGTGTTCTTAAAAATGTCCATACATTTTTTATAGAGGTTAGAAGGTATTATTTTACGTTATAACTTAAACTTTAAAAATACTCTTAATAGTATTCTAAAATTACAAATAAATACATGGTATGGTCGTATAAACGACGGATTTATTTTGTTCAAAGACGTTGGTTAAACGAAAGTACATATAATGTGTTACGTATGATTGTATAATGTCATTGGTAACAGCATAACCTACTGCACGCAACTGTTCATGAATTCAGTAGGTTATTATTATTTTTATTTTTAAAAATGGAATAATCTACAGTGTTATACCAATCTAAACCCAGCAAATAGATAACAAGAAATATCCCTTTAAAAGTGTATGGATTCTTCATCTTTCTTCCATCATATCAGTATTGATATATATATATATATCAGACGATACACGGCTTGTAATACTAATTCACCTTCATAGGTCTCACCTGGGTCGCCCTCGCAGCTGACTCCAGGGTATCGCCAGCCAGATGTACCGTACATATGCATGGATCTGTTGGATATACTCATGTCCTACCTTGATCTATTTCTGGACTGTCAAATTAACGAATAATTTGGTTTGATTGTGCTGTAATTCGCTCCACTCCATCCGATTATACCGTACATAAGTAATAATAATAAATATACATAAATAATGAGTAATGATGTGTTTTGGAAATATTTATGAATTAACTAATAATAATTTAAAATGAGTTTTGATTATGATCGAATTAATTTGTAAAATTACAGTAGAAAAAAACGAGATGTATTTTTTATCATTTTTATATCAAAATAACATGAAAATTCGATTTAAAATAAGAGAAAATTTTATGTAGTCTTATAGTTGAATGAAAGATTTTTTTTTTAATGTTTTGAAAACCAGCGAAGGGTAATAGTTTGTTAATTGATTCGTTTCTTCAGAGAAAACTCAGCGAGTTCTAGAAGAATTTTTAGGAACTATACAATAGTAGATTCCGTGTACATGGTACATACGGCCACTATCACGAGATTCCACGAAATGTGTAAATGTGTCCATTATCACGAGATTCCACGAAATGTGAGAAGTCAAAAATGCGCATTTTCTATACAAGAGGGCGATTAACATTTCAATTCAAGTTGAGTTATACGCCGGAATAAAAAATTAGTCTTAACGCTGTCTGACATTTTTTAAAGTTTCACTTTGCATGTTTCATCAGAGTTTTATTGTCTGCTTCCATGTAGGAAGTTACAACATTTTTTAAATTTTATTATACATTTTTAAACAATTATGGGGACGTTTTGTCATTAAAGATCCTAATATATTCGTGATTTTCTAAAGCTCGTCTTTACAAACTTTTCAATTGGTATATAATCTGATATTTAAACGGTTTAACAAGTCGGCAAGTGCTGATTTTAGAAAGATAATCTTCGACAACTACCTAAATAAGGACGCCAAGATGTTGTTGTGCATAGCTGTAACAACCACATCGTTACCAAGGACACCAACATGATGATATCTGAAACATGGTTATCGAATAGAAAACAAATCGAGGCTCCGCAAAAAAATCGCTAACGATGTTTAACCTTTCTCTTACAGTGCTTAAATAAAAACGCGCGTTACGGTGCAGTAAACTCAGTGTACATTGTACATGTAGACTTTTGCGATTTTTAAGTCGGATAAATATTAATATTTTACAATTATTACTTAAAATAATAGTTGACATGTATATAAGCGAATATTTACATCAATTATTGTGTAAAAATTTGAAAAAAACGTTGATCATCACGAACGACAGCATAAGACGCGTCAAACTCGGCCAGCGCACGCTCTGCCATTAAGTGACGATCGGCATCCTGGATCCGGTACTCGCACCACTCCGGACGTGCACATACACGTTTTGACAAATTTACGTCATGTTTCTTCGAGAAAACATTTTTTATTGTAGCGTATGGTAAATACTAATATATTGTAATTATTTTATCCAATACATAAATATATTAAAGAGGAATTCCTAAAATATGAACTCTGTATTTAGTCTTAAAGAGATATTCACATAATTAGAAGCAATGTTAACTCAGATCAAGAAGGATGTTAAAATAAAAATGGTAATGTGTTTGAAGAAGACAAATTAACGAGCATCAAAGCCATTGTCATTCAGCGACAATTCCGATGGGTTAACCATATGCTTAGAATACCTGAAACCAGACTACCAAAGGAGATAGATGTCTCATGAGGGCAACCGTTCACATGGAGTGACTATTAAGTACGATTGCTCTGATAAGAAAATGATAAAGGGTAGCAATAATTTCAGTCGTCATTGATAACTGAGCAATCCAGAAGCAGGCTCTGATTGAAGTCTTGGAGACAATTGAAATGCGCAATCAAAAATTATATTTCGATAAAATGTTGTCTCACCATCGTTCGACACGTGAACAAAAATTCAGATCAATTTGATAAGTTCACCGGGTACTTGTATACCTATTAAGTAGAGATATAATTTTCTTACTGATGCTGTGCGCTGAATGCGGCGCGGACTGCGGAAATGCGCTGCACACAGAAAGCACCTAACTGTACAAATCTCACATCACGAAACGCCACTGTTGTTGCAATTATAGGCGGTGACTAGCTAAAAAGCCTTATCCACGTAAGTAGCATGGCAGAGGTGGCAGAGGTGGCAGAGGTGGCAGGTAGACCCTTCACCGAGTGGAGTCTCGGTTATATTGGTTCATTGATTTCTTGAAACTTGTTTTATCAATACGCAGTACGTACTATTTTGTTAACAATACCAAATAATGACACAGTTTTATATAAATCATTTAGATCGATATTTCAACCATATGATTTTAATATCTAAAACGACAAAACACGACTCAAAAAATGCTAAAACAATTCAAAATAATATTATTTACAGGTGATGTACTCATATATATCGCGAGAGACAATTGTGCAACTATACAGAAGGAATTAAACTATGACTTAGACAAGATAGCAATATAACTAAAGAAAAATAAATTAAAACTAAATGTAAACAATACTAAATTCATGTACATTGGAAATAAAAGAATACCAATCACACCAAAAGTTATCATAGATGGTGAAAGTCTGAAAGAAGCGATTGAAATAAAATATTTTGGAGTCATAATAGATTCAAAATTGAATTTATCGCAAAATACAAGATACGCAACTAAAAAGATTGCTAAGAAAATCTAACTTCTGGGAAGGATCAGAAGATTTATTAGTACTGAGTCTTGTAAAACAGTACACAACTCTGTTATTATTCCTCACATCAACTACTGCAGCAGCATTTTGTTTTTGGCTAATGAAGAAGAAATTGAATAATTGTCAGTGTTGCAAAATAAAGCTATGAGAATAATACTCAGAAAAATAGATATACTCGGATCAGCGCAATGCTGAAATGTCTAAATATGATAACCTTTAAGCAGAAAATATATTTCAAAATAATGGTATTTATTTACAAAATCCTCGATAAGAAAATATCAGAGGAATTTACATGAAAAATTGAAGCAAATCAACATGAGCACGAGCATCGTACAAGATGAAGAGATAGACTGAGACTGCCATTCAGGAAGAAGGCCAAATCTCAGAAATTGATGATGTAAAATGCGACGAAATTTTTTAATGAATTGCCAGAAAACAGAAGAAAGGAAGGGACATTGAATAGATTTAAAATGAAACTGACAAAATATGTAAAAGATAAGTTTTAGTAAAAAAAAATATTTTAATCTTATTTACATTAGAGCATATACAGGAGTGCTTATGTATGCACTATGTTAAGAATTAAAAAAATAAATTCTATTAGTTATTCATGTTGTTTATAAATATACATTCGGCTATTCTAGGTAGACTAATTTTGAATTTATATTTACATTCTACACACAAAACACATTTATTCACCGTTCATGCAAATACTACAACGAGAAGTTGAACAGAAATTGACTTCTTCAACATTAACCTTACTACGCTCAAAGTGTTCTTTTTATTAACCACTACAATTCCAATTTTAACCAATCATATCTTACTCTCACTTTAATATATATTTTATAACGATAGTTTCAACATCCCATCCCTTTCTCTCACCTTTTTTTATCTTTTTAAACCGCCATATTATGTGCATGAACATTTCTGTGTTTTTTTTAAAACTATATGTTATATATAATGTTTATTTAGCAAATCTGATAGAATTGTATATCTTGATTATTCAACCAAATGCAGCAAAATATTATTGTGTGTTTATTGACTTTCATCCAATAGTCATTTCAAGAAGATCACAAATATACTTTCATAAATTATATTTCCAAATCTTCTTACTGGCAAGTATTTAAATATCTATTATCTGTCAGAAAACAACTAGATAATGGACATTTATGGATTATTTAAGGGCAGTATACAATATAATAATAGAAAAATCCTCTCTAAATCGATGTGCTCATGATTAAATATTTCTTCTTCTCTGCTTCTACAGCGCGAAATACTTGCTTTCATCTTTGCGATCTTGAGCATTGTTTAGTGCAGTGCTTCGCAATCGGTGTGCCGTGGTCAAATTCAATGTATTTGACATTTTACAATTTTACATATTCGAGAATTTGAATGAACTTAATAAAAAAATGCAAGGACGAAATGAGAATGTGTTGACGTGCTCCGACAAATTACAAGGGTTGAAAAAAAAATATTGTAAAATTTGTGTATCAATTTATATATATTTTAGTTTTTGGTGTGCCGCGGAATTCTAGGAAGAATTTTGATGTGTCGTAGATGAGAAAAGGTTGCGGAGCACTGGTTTAGTGTGAGGTTTTAAGAAAAAGCTGAGTGTGGCTGCGCAGATAGTTGCCAACATTGACCGTGAAACGACCACTGGCTAAAAGCATTAAATTCGTACTAGCAGAAAGAAACTGGCTTCGCCGATGTCAATGTCAATAGATAATCGGTATTCGCTATATGATCATTTGCCAAAAATGGTTTAGCAAATTGATAATTATATATTTAAGAAGACGTCACTATTTATGATTATTATATTAAAAAAGATCAAAGTATCTACTTTATTTTGTAGTTCCTGGTAATGGTGGGAGTCCGCTATATACCTAAGTGTGTAGAAAAGTTGAACGATTGAATTTGAGTTGCTGGATGACAAGTTTATACCTATATATTATCATATGTACAAATACAATATATAATTGAAGGATATTCAATGTTTCAATAATTCGGCTATAGTATTCAAGCCAAACTGTCAAAAATGGGTCACACAAACAAATTTCTCAAAACAATCCTTTCGCTTCGTAATATGTATGCTATTTTGTGCATTATACTCATAAGCATTAAAGTCGTTTTTTGTACGTTGGATGCTGTTAACGAATGCGTATACAGTATTCGAAGACCTTGACAGGCAGAACTGAATGTCGAATACTTTCAAACTTTGTGGATACGGAACGAATAATAGAATTCACTGTTGGTGGTATCTGTGTGTTTACGCGATTTATAGATGTTCGAAAGTTGAGAATATTTGTATATGTATTTCGATTCGTTCTGTGCACGCACGCCGTGTCGTAGTGTGTGTTTTGACTGGTAACTAAAGGACGAATTTATTTTCAGCAGAAACAAAATGTCCTAAGCTTTTTAACTCTAGAACACAAGGAATGCGGAGCATCCAAGCATGTATGAAGCGACTGCGCCTAATATATAAGTACGTTTCTATACTACTCAGTATAATACATTTTATAATTAAAGAAATGAGAACCTCAAATATCTTTGAGTAAAACCCGATAGGAGATAAAATAATAATATTAGTAATATGCATAAAGTTGATTGCTTTTAAAATTGGAATAGTAGATGTATCAATTTGAAATATTACAGAATATAAGTAAAATATTTGTCGAGAATTTATTCGAGTGCTATAGCGAATGTGGAGAACGCGCTTCCCCAAATAGGAAGAGGTCCACGTTCGAATCCTAGTGGCATTTAAATATTTTTTCTGTACCTATATATTTCTAGTTGAATAATTTAATTGGAAAAAATAATTTTTATTTAAAAAAAACATATGCATTAGAAATAAACCGAGATTAGAAGCCAGAACTTTATTTTGCCGAGTATTTGTAAACTGTTTTGCCAATTTCGCCATAGTAACTTTACAGATTAAAATAAATTTTTATAAAATAATTTTAGTGAGACACCTATTTCTTCAAACATGTGAGGTTAAATTTGATGCATATTTATTAAGTTGCCGTATATCAGATGAAAAAGCAGTGTATCGGCAATCGAAAAATTATATTTATTTATTCTGTTTATTTAAAAAAAATGATTCTTTTGGATTTTTTCAATGTGCTCATTTATTGATATAACGCCATCCAGGTTTAACTTTAATTAAAAATATTTATAATGTGGAGTTGGGACATACCTATAAGATTGTGGTACTTACATGATATACCTACAATAATGAATTAAAAAAGAGCTTCGTACGTATATGTAGAGTTTCTTGTATAACAATTTTATCATTCAAATAAAACCATGACATGTAGAACTAATTTGGTGGTTTCCCGTGACGCGAATTAATCATCCATCTTATTATCGAGCATCTTACTGCTACACCACACGAGTACGTCGTAATGAAAGAGGCTTGCAATAGACAAAAGTTTTCTGAATATAATAGCACTCTATTTAACGACAAAATCTCTAACAAGAATTTATAAATGGAAGTAAATTTTGAAGGAATAACTTTTTGTTAGATGTTGTAATAATTAAAATTTTAAAAAACTAACTAAAAAACTAAATGCCACGTTGATGGAAACGACGCTCTGAAATCTGTAAGCATTATAAAAAAAAAACAAGTCGTTATATTTAAAATTCATTTAGTTAAATCATTTATAGTTGTCCGACAAAAGGTCACAGTTTTGATAATAAGTCTAACAAAAATATTTAGAACTATTCAAAGGTTTATTTCATGATTATTTTATAAATTGAGTTAAAATACTGTTTTATTTCACTATATTTTTTATTATGTTCAACCTTAGAACGTTTTCGGAAATATCTTTCCATTATCATATTATTATAATTTAACTAAAATTAAAAACACTTTCAAACAGTAATATATGGTGTGTTTGGCGTTAACGGAGGTGGTAAGTAAGCTATAAAATCTTCAGTCTAAACTCCGAAATCGATGGGCACATGAAGGGCCATTAATTTGATAATAATAGAAATTTACAACTTATACATAGTTGCATCAAAGGACGAAAGTTAGACATTCTAGAAAATTTAAAAATATTTCATAACAATAAATACATAATTCAAATAACACCCATTACATCCTCTCTCTTATTCCTTTTAACTCCACCCCTACCCCCAACCCTCCGTTAACCCCAAACACACTACCTGTCTGAAAGTGTTTTTAATTTTAGTTGAATTATAATATTGATAATGGGTAGATGTTCGCGAAAATGTTCTAACGTTAAACACAATAAAAAATATAATGGAATAAAACAGTGTTTTAACTCAATTTATAAGATAATATTTAGAAGGTTGTTAGGTTAGAAGGAATACACCTTTATTTATCATATAGTTATGTTATTTTAACCTGATGCTTCTAGCAATTTCCCAGAACTTACAGCAAATCCATGAGGTTAATTTTGCTATAGTTATAATGTAAGGGGAAAATTATGTATTGTGTGGAATATTAGGTCCAAGTAAAGATATATAAATTAAATTGTTAATTTGTTGTATTTTGTATTGAAAGGGTGCATGTGGGCAGTATTATTTTATTTTATTTAAAAAGTGAAAGATAAAGAACATACTACTTAAGTAACTAACTTACCATCACGCCGTTTCTCCGCGGGGGCAGGTAGATAGAATAGAGCGTCACACTATTCCATCATAACACACAATTTTCACATCATTCACATTCATACATCTTATCATATAAGATCGCCGGTTATTGTGGCTTCTAGTAAGACCATATTACAGTATCTGGTTTACCTGGTCATGCCACGTCTTTCGCGGACGTTCTCTATTTCTGGTGCCATCAACACTTGCGTCATATATCTTTCTTATTCTCTCCTCATTCATCCGTTCCATTTGACCAAATCACTTAAGTGATCATTTCGTAATCTTACTCATTATGCTAACATTAGATTTACATTATTTTTTAATTCTTCAGAAAGAACAGAACAATCATTATATAAAGAGTATTATAAAGAGAAGGCATATTAAAATGTATGTAAGTAAAGTTAAAAGTCGGCCTTGGACCTTAACCCTTTCTCTCCGGTGATGTAAATTGAGTTGACATTGCCTTGAATTATGTGAATATCTCTGTAAATATACTAACTACAAAGTTGATATTTTAGGTATTCCTTTAGATAATATATTTATGTATTGGAGAATATAATTAAAATATATGAGTATTTACCATACGCAACAAAAAAATATGAAGGAAGAACGTGACGTGAATTTGTCAATACGTGTGCATATTTTAGCGTATTTTAGCACCGTAAAGGAAAGGTTAATATAATACTCCGTGCTCAGAAAATATGTATCTTCTTCTTCATTGTATGTTCAATGCTGAAGATTATGGTCCTCATCTGGAATTTGGTGCAAAATACGTCTCTATTCCTTCCGGTATTGATGTATCTCGATCGCAGTGTATAAAGAGGACCATGTCAACTTTATTTGGTCTGACCATCTTGCTGAAGACCTTCTTGAACGCTTTTCCTCAACGGTTTCTGTGATCAACTGTCCCTTTCCCTCAACTATCCAGTGATCAACTGTCCAAGCATTTCAATACGATCTTCTGATAACAAATCCAAACAAAGTAATTTTTATCGCGAACAGCTTTTTGATAAATATTCGCTAGGAGACGGCAGAGATTTTTTAATTTCATTTAATTAAATTTTTAGATATACTTTATTACAACTTATATATTTTTTAAAGAGAACAGATTATTATTTAAAAAAAAAAATCTCGATAAATTGAGTTTATCTTTCTAATTGATGCATTTGATTTGTATTGAATTTTATTTAACGTTTCAAGATATTGGTTATTGCAACGTGTTTGATAGTTAATTAATATGGAAGGAGATTAAGATCAGAAAACGAGAAACTTAAATAGCGTCCTAGGATGGGTTTTGAACTCTAGTTAAAAAAATACTTATTCAGATATAATTAAAGTTTTCAGAAACAGCAGATTAGATCGCGCAGGCCCTGCCTACTTAGGCTGGCGTCACGCACAATGAGTGAACAGGCAGCCGAGGTGTGAACAGGGGCCCGAACCGACCGAGTAATATGCAAATTATGAGTGACGGGCCCGATTTGTTCTACCTTTGCACGTAACTGTTACGAACACTCGCGGTGGAGCGTATTTTCCTTTCCGCGCTTTTTCTAAGAATCGCCGCTGCCATTAACGGCCGCCGCGTGCCCTTTATGCGCGCGGGGCCGAGCATAATCGAACACCACGGCATCGGCATCGCCAGCGTGACTTTATGGACGATTTCGACTGTCATATTTTACTGGTACCCAAAATGAATAACTTTGTAAGTGTAGAAGATTTTAATGTATCCCCGATTTTAAGTATTCCACCTTCAAATGTAACAAAGTATTTCTTTTCGGCGTCCGTAGGGAGTCAAACATTTAAGATAAATTTTTTGGGTCGTTAGGCGGATTTCAATAGATTTTTTTTTGTTTTTTAGCTATCCTTCATTTAGTATGAATCTTGTTCTCTTTTCACAACTCCCTAACCATTTTCTTACATATTATTTACCATACCCAAATGAGGGGTACAGAAAAATTTTTTGTATATCATTACATAAAACCACGTACTAGCCTGAGTATGACTTACATCATGCTAAAAAAAACTCGTTACATATCTTAGACACATCCTAACGAAGAATACGTTTTTCTGGACCGAAGAAAATATTCATAAGTTCTCATTAAATTCTCCCTTTAAGACCGAATCCTAAACGGATGAGAATGCTAACCACTATATATATAAATCGCGACGTGAAAATAGACATTGGTAAATATCTCAAGTTTTTTATTGATACCGATAAATGTCCAAATAAAACACAAAGTAATATGACCGTATATAAAAATGTTCCGAAATTTTTTAACGCGCTACTTTTAAATCAGTTTTGGTGATACTTTTTACTGGAGTACTCGCTAAATAAATGTATTCCACATTAAAACCTCAATGATTTCAACCACAATACAATTTACGCGAGCAACGGCTCTGCACAGTCGCAGGGCCGGAGTGGTGAGCGACAAAAAGTGGCGGCACTCGAAATGACAATCGCGCGACTCAGTCGCTCGCGAGCGCCTCGCGAGTGGCGGCATTGTTCGCCTCTCACGCGGCGCGCCGCGGCGCCTCCGCACAGGCGTCGATACAGTGCACTTCATAATTTGGAGAACGGTTTCAGTAATGTAAAGAATACACCGTTGAATGCACCCCCATAAATATGTATCTAGTGCGCGTTTTGACGGAACGTTTTAAAAATCTTTTGAACAGGAAAAAAAGCCGCTGATCATATTATATGTATGTGTTGATTACTATATATTCATTGTATATTTTTTAATTTATTAAAATTACATCATATCAACAGTATGAAAAAAACTGGCGACTTTGATACAGACAAAAGTCTAACAAGCCGGGACAAAGCTGAATTCCACTCAAATATAAATCATTTGTAAACTTAATGGCAATTTATTTGTTGTAATTTATGTAAGTGTATTATAATACTATATGTTCACATCTGATGTAAAAAATAATATATAATTATGTCATCTTATTTTATCTTATTTGTCTTATCTTTTATTTTATTAGGTAATTTTCAAATTTGGTTCAATCCACTTTTTGACTAAGTGAGTAAATGCGATGTTTAATGATTTTAACATAAATTTATTCACTATTTTTTGGCAGCACAAAACATGTCTCAGATCACCTTTACCGTTAATGAGATTCAGCAAGATGGCACGTGCCTTTACGATGATATGAGTGATTGAAATGGATTTGGCTGTATTTATGAATAAACTTGTCTAATTTGTCCACTATTAAAAATATGTCCTAAATTTAGAAGGTTTTTTAAACGATTTGACATTGAATTTGGCTAGATTTGAATAATGCCAAGCACTCTCAAATTAACAATCTACCATTGCCAGTAAAAAAAAAAATCAAGTATAGACTCGTCCACTTTTAAAAATTACCTTCTGAAATATGTTCTAACTCATATTAATTAATTTTATTTTAGTTGAAATTTTACTAACTTCAATATACATATACATGTTAATTTTAATTAAATAATATTTTATTGTATAGCTGTAATTTTTGTAACATAGTTTGATAATTAAGACAAATTATTTGAATTAATTAAAAAGATGCAGAAAAATTAATCAATATATAGTGTTTACGCGTCTTTGTTCCTTCGATTGGCACACCTGAGATTTTTTGTTGTTGCTATTGGTCATATATATTGCCGCTTTTTTCGGAGATTGAAGAGTGCGCAAAACGACTCAATAATCTCAATAATCAGTGCGCATTTCGGTCGGTCGGAAATCTTCCCAGAAGAAGAACAACAACATCGTACCAGCTACGACGCCAGAGCATCAGCGCGCTCAATCAAAAGTCATCGGTAGTGTTCATATTTGATATCTGATCATATTATCGATAGGAAACACGGGAACCACAGCTGCCGAAGGCATTCACGGGAAAATATACAAAGTTATCAACCGGCCTCGAACACGGAACTGTCTATTGTCGGTGATTTCACAATGCAATCACATACAGTTTGCATCATGTATGTTTCCTTTATTTTATAGTGAAACATCTATTATTTCATATTAAAAACAATTGCAATGAATCTCAAAAACCTTCTAGATGACGCCACGACTTTTAGCTCATTTTTATTTAATTAGAATACATTTACACAACCAATTATGTAATATATTATTTTAATGAATACACACTTTTGTTGTGAAATTGCAATTTCAGAATTGTGAATATTTCTGTGATACTTTTATCATAAATTAAATTTAACAATCAGAAAGATATACAGTAAAATATATATATCTAAAAAATATTTGGTTGCTACCGAGATTTGAACCAAGACCTAACCAGAGTAACGCGTTTCCAAGGATAGATTGTTCGCCACGGTATAACATATCCAATTATCGCACACATTTACTCAATCAGACATATCATCAAAATTTAATAACTTTAAACAAATAATAGATATTTCATAGAGACGAAATTATTTTTTATTATATTTAATGAAAAATATATGGAAGTATGGGTAATTACAGAGCTTACGACGTGTCTTCGACTGACTTAAGTGATCACTTTATATAAATATAATGTTCACCATTCTCACCCATTAATCTCCATATTATTCTTCGTATTCTAATATTTAAAATAATTTTTTTTTTTAATTTGAATTGGACCATAACATAACGTACATCACGTTTGATGGTTGAGTGGACGAATTCGGCGTTTGCGCATTTTCAGGTTGCCGACTGGCGCCACGCCTATTGAATTAAGTGAAAGTGCCAATCAAAATCTCTAATAATTATCGAAAGTTGTAATTTTGAATTTTGCATCGAAGTGCGTGCACGAAATGAGATATTTACAGATTTTGTATAATTAAAGAATGCGGACGATACCAATAGTACAGATAGCAAATAAACAGTTTTATCATATACAAGATGCGATGCGTCATTTTTGACGTAAATACATAAGAATGCTATCGTGATTAAACACACGTGCATCGCAACGCATGCAGAATTTTTTAGCAAAATATTGACACAGGCGTTTGAGATTTCAAAAGTGCATTATTTTATACCTAGCCAAGTCATTCAACCGTGTTGGCGCGGACAAATCAATTGAACAAACAATCTCAATACACACGGTTAATTAACATAAAATCACAAGACAAACAAATACCCGTTTTACTCGTATACCAGCGTTTGTTTATTCATTTTGCGATGTTTGAATTATTTTCGTAGTTGATTTAAGAATTGCATCCAAAAAAGAGAGGATTTGTATTTATACAGCACTCTGGTGATAAAAATAATTAATTTAGTAAGTAAGCAAAATCACCTTGCAGTCCATGGCATATCGAGCTTCGGTCTCTTCAATCATTCACCCCGACCTGCTCCGGTTCTCGGCGACTGTCTTCCAATTCGAAATCTGTAGCAGCTATTATTTATGCTATTGTACCAGATGAGTCCTAAAATATGTGTGAATTCTAACTGTAAATCCGGATCGATAAGATCTAACCGAACAAATTGCGCAAACTCCAAGTCGCGCGTCCCGCGGAATGCAATACGACAATTCCGGTCGTAAATCAGAATCACCGCAAGGTAGTGGAAGGAAGTAGGGAAACCCTGGTACATAATGAGGGGATAGGTTCTAGTCGAAGGACCAGTGATCTCGGGAACTGGGATTCGGAAGGACTACTCGCCTTACCTTATATATGACGGTTCCGTAATCTCCGCAGTTGCCGCCGAGATAACACAAATGGCACGCGGATAAGTAATTGAATACAGCGATGTCACAAGTTCATCCATGGTATACAAACAATAAACAATACGTGATCAGAACACAATATCACCAAAATACATTGCTGGTGTACTGGAGCTGAAATGTTTACACCGCGAATGCTAACGCGATGTCGGGATCGAATAAATATCGGTCAAGTTGACGTCTGCTGACGTCAAGGTAACAATTCACGCTGACAAGACGAGTAGGGAGAAATGTATGGATTGGAATTTTGATGCGGAATTGTGTCAATAATAACGGTTGCGGCTGAATCGAAAAGACGCGCCAAAAGGGTGTTTACGAATTTGAAACAATGTGTCTATTTGGGATCTATGCTTCCTGCATTCTTTGAACATAGCCCGCTAATCTGAATTGCAATTGTTTCATGTGCATGAAGAGTTGCGGGTTATGATAATGTTACATAACTCGTTCCAAACTGCGCACAAGTCTTCTTCTTCTCTCAATACTGTTAATTTTTTTTCCAATCTGACGAGAATTGTTCACGCTTCTAAGTCATAAATATAAATCGGATGAGAGTTTTATATACATAATATAACGTCGACTCAGTTTTCCTATGAACATTCCGCGATTTTAGTATTGGTTGTAATACGAAATAAATTATAGTATATATGTTACTTAAATCGCTTTGATTGCGACAGACTTTCTAATAACTAACTGATACACTTGACGTGACACGGGTAATAACCTACCCTCACACCTATCATGGCCATCGTCACCAGCGCACTCCTCAACGCCACCACCACGCGAATCAAAATGAAATGAAATGTAAATAATAAGAACAACGTTTTGTTTAAAAACACTATTTACTGATAAATCAATCAAGGATCTTCATGAAACAATGTATACTAAAATTAAAAATATAAGCATAGATAAAAACAAAACTATAAATGTATAAGTGATGGTTTTTATCTATGTTTGTATATTTAATTTTAGTATATATTGTTTACTATACACGTGTACAATGTGAGTGAGCGATAAAGAAAGAAAGATAGCACGCACGTGCAATTACTCATTATGACAATTCCTGGCATGTTTCAAAGCTAGACAAGTGTCAAATCAAAACATTTTTTTTATAAAAAAGATCGCCATATAACGAATCCGCACTCGCCGGGGTCGCGATGAACGGGGTTTACATGCACATTGTTTCCAGAAGAAGATACCATAGGTATCGAAACATGTTGATGTATTAATAAATAGTGTTTTTTAAAATTATTTATATAATATGTTGCCACAATGTGATTTTGCAAATATTGAAGAAATGAAATGTGTTGTTAGTAGTTTTTTTAATACCCGTGTCCACGAGATACGATGAGATAACCTCAGAAATATAGTTGAAATACAGTTTTAAGATTTTGATCTGGTGATAAACCTAGAGATCAGCTTGTAATTGGTAGAAAGAGATAAAAACTCAAACCAGTGTATGCGACATTCGATATCACATCGAGATTTAATTCGATACGTGCACAAAAATCTCATCTAAAACCGAGATAGATATCTACATATATGTATTCTGGTATTTAATTGCAAATATTTATTCCATTTTAACTGCTGCTGGGAAGATTAAAAATCATCAAACTGATCAACGAATCTAACATTTGATGTTTGACGTACGACGAGTATGAAGTGAGTCACAAAACGTGGAATCACTGTCGAAGGAGCAAAACATGTGTCTCGAGTCGACCATCTCTTAAAAATCTCAGTCATGCCATTAGTTTTTCTTAAATCAGTTTCGCACAATTTATTTCAATGTACCATTAATCAATCAATCAGCAGCTTGGTCACTTTCGCTATTTCGATCTGTCGGTCATCATTTGATGATGCTGACTGCATGCGTATCCTGAGCAACTACTGCAGTTGGATATTCCAACACTTCTTGGACCGATAGGTTTTGATTCCAAGACTTTCTTCGTTAGTCGTTCTAAATAAATATTTCGAATGTGATCAGTCCCAACTTATCTGAGTAACTTGGAAAAGGTTGGGATCACCAATTTCGGTGATTAATTTGAGGTTGTGTCTGTAACGATGTTGGGAAATGCGCACGGCGTCCGATCACATTTTTATTACATATGGAAAGCGCTCCCTTTACAAGCCAAGAAAAAGTTTTCATTTTACTGTATATGTTTTTAATTTTTTTTTCCTATCTTAATATCAACTAAGTGATCTCTTTTTATAATAGACGCTTGTATCGTTAATAAAATAATTAGGCATTGTGGTAGATCAGGTGTGTTCATTTTTTTACAAGATTAACATACCTCAAGAGAAAGGCAGTGGGTAGGTGCCTACCTACATATAGGCAAATGAAAAAACACAACAATGTATGATCCAGACATAATGATGACATCAGTGGTAACTACAAACAAATTACAACAAAAATGTATTTTTTTTTCATTTAAATAAAAATACTTAAAAATTATATATTATTTTTAATGTTTGAAGTAGTAGTTTATAGTAAAATTTTAATTCAAAATTTAACCAGAATAAACATTGTATAATAATCACTGTAGTTTTATATTTTATCGCCAACTGGTTTCAAAATATTCCAGCCATCATCAGGGTAGTTTAAAACTATTTTTAAAATTCTAATATTCATTTTAAGATAATATATAAGATAATTAGATATTTCTAAATTCCTATTTTCACGTTTTGATTGATTCCTCGGCAGTGCAGTCGTAAGTATCTCCGCCTGTCTCGTGGGAGACCGGAGAACAGGCCATTTAAATTTTTCTTTTAACTGAATTTATGAATATACTGGTCAAAATATATAAAAATTGATTTTTCTGATGTATTCTAGTATGATGTGTTAAAAATTTACAGATAAAGAATATTGATTTAAATAATTAGACTCTCATTAGTGACATCTATGCTGTTTCAGGGAAATGAATATCAAATTTAGTCCATAGATGGCGATAGTGTAGTTGTACTTGAAGTGTTTCCACATAGTAACACATATACAACTTTCAAAAATTTCATAGATATGGAGATTGATTAATGGGTGAGAATGGTGATCGTTACATTTGTATAAAGTGAACACTTAAGCCAACTGAAGACAGGTCGTAAGCCCTGTAATTACCCATACTTCCATATCTTTCCATTAAATATAATAAAAATGGCTGTGTCTTTATGAGATATCTATAATTTGTTTAAAAACGGTGCCTTCGTAGGTGAAAATTCAGTAATTGTGTATTTTTGGATATATTCAAATATTGCTAATAAAAACTAACTTCATTTGGTATTTCATCATGACACATTTGTTTGTAGTAGCCAAGGTTTCAATTTTGATTGAAATTGTATAAAATGTGTTCATAACACTACATGGCAGCGGACATCTTGACCTGATCTTCAGAATATTAATTAATGTCCATTTATTGTAGGCTCGGTGTTCTCAGGAATTTGGTCAATTTGTTGTTTTTAAGTTTAAAATATGAGATAATAATATATTATATAATGGTCAGAGACATAAATCTTGGACTCGATTTATACGATTTGTACACATCTTATTTAGTATTAACACTACTTTTTCTAACCAGTTATTTCTCGTGCTCGATACAAACATGATCTCGTTATAGATGGGGTAAACTATGCGTGAGAATTTTTAAATGTAATAAATGTTTTTTCAGAAGCCCTCTAGGGAAATATGACACGAAACCCTTAACATTAGATAATTTATGTATCGATGTATCAATTTGTCGTTAACTCACTGTGGTGGTGTAGCATAATCGGTTAATGCATTTCTCCGAATAGGAAGAGATCCAGGTTCGAATCTCGGTAGCAACAATAATATTTTGTCATTAAATTAATTTCATATGTATATGTTTCTAATTAATACATTTAATTTGTGTTAAATTTATTGATTTATTTAAATTGTTGTGTGTATATGGAGTATTTTAATATTTACTTCACTCGCTTCTCTCGTGCAGAGGCAAATATTTTAGATGGTTAATCAATAATCATATTTTACATACATTGTTGGTTCAGCAAATGAGTAAATATGAATTGAGAATAATTAAATAAAAATTATAAATAATATAGATAATGAAAAAAACATTTCCTTCAGATCTTCAGTTATGATAATCTACATCTTTCTGGATCACTTTGTTTGCAACTTTATTTTGAATGATGTGATACGTGATCCTATATATTATTAAACAACACCATTTGATTGCAAAACATGGGTGAAGTAACGCTAATTTTTTTGTACTAGGTTACATTTGAAAGGATAGTTATTTAAAAAGTCGAGGGGTTTAAAAAACATTGACAGATAATTATTACTAATTGAATTGAAATTACGTAAAATCAAATCATTTCAAACGTGTGGTAAATGAAATGGTACCTTCCAGTAGGGGTCGCCGTGCAGGACCGTGGGAGTTTCCGCTCGACCACTCACCCCCTCCCTCCAGCGCCGTGCAAGCTGACCCAGAACCGGGCTGCGACTTGTGTGGGGCGTCGTTTTGACCGCAATTTGTCGTTCCCCTGGTATATCACGGCACGTCACCTTCTGCGTGCCGGCGATGTTGACTTGCCAGGCGAGGGCAACCATCGGTCTAAACAATTTTCAGAGTTCGCGCTTTGTAGATTATACTACCCTCCAAAGATAAATATTTACGAAGCGCGCAACGGTCACATTTAATTGTGATTCCAGTCATACAATCATATTCATTATTATAAAACAATAAAGGTTCGTAATGAAAAATGAACTTTCAGACAATAGAAAAACGCGTTACATATTTCAGATACGTGTATCATATCACCTTCGTATAGAATATATTTTCTGGTTCGATAAAATATTCATGAAATCAGATAAATAAATAAAATTATTTTCATAATAGTGAAGAACCGAACCCTGGTCTCCCACATAACAGGCTGGAAACCACCACACTGGCGAGGTATTAAAAATGACGTTAAAGTGAAAGTTTACTATTACTTTTATTCTATTTTACTAGTATTCTGTCCACTATGCTACATAATGTTTTTTTTTATCTAGGTCAGATATTAACGGAGATACGAATTTCTTAATGTTTTAGAATATAGGTTAGTTGAACTTTGGTAGTAATGTTTAGGTAATCTACCTGAAAATCAGTAATGCTTACTTATATGACAGTTTGATAACATTGTATTAGGGGAGTAGCTAAGATGGCGGAGCACTGACTTTAATATGTAAGAGGTACTCAGTGTTCTAAAAAAAAATTTATTTTAAAAAGGTTTGTAGAGGCTTCGGGTGAGGATGAAAATAAAGTACAGGATAAAGGTGAAAATTAATAAAAATATTTTGCGCGTCAAAAAATATTTATTTATAATGCGCTATTCTTAATGTAGTTCCCGTAACAAGTTGTACTGGAGGATCCTATATATAAATATATTCAGTGTTTATTAGTATTGTCAGTGATGGTAAACTGTTATGCGATTATGATTATGATGATGATTGGTAACTGAGATTTAACTATGATTCGTAACTAAGATTTAACTTTTGGAGGCTTACTTTTTAGTATACTAGTCATTGCTTGAAGAATTACGAATAATCGGTTACTAATCGCAGTGAAGTAACTGTTTAAATTACTGTTTAAATAACATGTTTAAATAACAGTTTAAAGAACTGTTTAAATAACAGTTTACATAATGATTTGAATTGATATTGAAATAAGAATAGGTAATTAAATAAATTATTAATGTAAGTAAAATTATAGTTTTTTACTGATTTTTTAGTATAAGTGATAGCATAACTCAACATGTTTGTATTACAATATTAGTGAAAATTAAAATAATTATGTTACACCGCGAAATAACTGCCATGTCAATTAATGATTAAAAAAATCACTTAAATTAATACTAAAATTATATAATAACACCTTTGTATAACCCCTGACAGAAAATCTATGGTTATTTTTAAGGAGAACAGGTGAATTGATGCCAAAAGTTCCCATAAATACCACTGGTATTTGGAGACCAGTGCCGGGGTTCCCAACCTTTCTTACAAAATGATACAATTTTGCTTTAAAAGGTTAAAATAAAACAAATATTTAGTTAATAAAACCATGAAATTGACATAATATGTATATACTAGTGTTTAAACCCTACCCTAGGGTAGATTCCAAAAACATACATATGATGATTGACGTAGTTCCTATCTTTATAGCGCGTGACGATTCACCATTATATCAACATTTATGAACTGGATCGTCTCCCATAGTTATGAAAGAATTTAAACGCCAAAATCACTTTACCTGACTTCAATTTTTAAAACCGATTGTAATGAAATAAAATCATTATTAACTAGGTACTTATATAACATTTAAATTCACATTAAATTAAATAACTACAGCGGCATTGCAATGTTCCAATTTTTTCAAATGTCTGATAGTATATTTCTTAGTTAATAATTTTAAAAAATGTATACCTTCTCAACAAAAAGATCTTACATACTACATTTTTTCAAAGGAATTTAACACTTCTCCTAAATGAAATGTATGAATTTCTCGTGAGTAATGGTTTAGGAATCACTGGATTGGCAGCTAATAGCTAGTGGCTAGTTCCGCGCATAGCCAGGGGCGCCTAACATCACCGGACAATGGGGGGGGCATTATTTATGACTTCGGAAGTAGCGATTAGCAATGAATTGTCCGCGAGGATAATTACCGCCACCTAATTAGATTTTTCTTCCTCTAAGTATTTTTTTGTTGCTCTACTCCACAATATCATATAATATTCCATATAAACTGAACCCCAAACTACTCATACTTTTTAAGTTTATATATAATTTTTTATAAATGTAAAAATAAACGATATATAAAATTGATAAGTGAAACTTTATTTTTAGACCCGTTGATTCTTGATAATTGTCGTAGTCAACATGATAATGACAACATAACATACAAATTATTTAATGCCAATTGTTTTAATCTAAAGAATTTCTGTCAGATTCTTGTAGTAATAATAACAAATTGAATATTATTATTTTTATAGCGCCATTTTCATCAACTATTTCACTTATGTTTATAGTTCTACATTTTTTTGTATTTATAATTAAAAATTGTTATGTGAACTGATTAAAATGATTATTGGAAAATGTGCATTTTTATTCTCTTTACATCTGGCAACGGCTGGTCGGTTCTTTGAAGTGTTAAGTGTACACGTACATATTTAAAGGCTTGCCTTAATGGGCATCGCCCGTGCTGAGAAAAATATTTAAAAAAGTAATCAATAATCAGTAAATAAAAAATAAATATTGCTATTTTTAAACATTAAAAATATAGTGCGTAAACATGACGGTTTATTAAAATGTGCACCATTTAATTGTAATTTTTATAATGTAAGATTTGTAATATATTAGCAGTGATATTATCTTTGGTGGTGTGTGTGATCCTCACCGCCGACGTGTGTGTGTGTGTGTGTGTGTGTGTGTGTGCGGGGCGCGCTTGTTTCCAGCGCTACCGTTCTTCTCGTCACTAGTTGTACATCTTCTATCACAATTGTACCTTATTGTAATAAATATATATTTGGTCACCAAGGAGTTTCACTTAGACCTTCAATAACTACGAAGTGTACAACAGATACGTACTATTACGCAAGTACCAATCATAAAGCAAAATAAAATTATAATAAATAAAATCATAAAGCAAAATAAAATAATATTTTAGTTGCTACCGGGATTCTAAGCTGAATGAAATGATGTATTCCAAATACCTTTGAGTAATAAATGCTTTTTAAATCCCGATACTATTTGAATTTTTTAATATAGGTATTCTGTAATCTTTTATTGTTAGTTTTTTATAGTGTTTCTATTTATTCAACCATAAAAAAGAGTATTCTGCAACCTTAATATTAGTGTTTTAATCGGTATATTAAAAAGTTTTAAATTACAATTATTAATTAATATTGGAGAAATGAGAAATTTTCAATGAGTGCAATATGCAGACTAGCTCAACATAATATAGATACCGTTCTATTTTTTAAAAATAACTATTTGAGATATGCGAAAAAAGCTAATTCATTGCAATATAATATGAGTAATATTAAATAAAAACTTATTACATGTAAACATAGAGTATTTTAATTTTGCTTTGTAGGTAGGTACCCATTTAACACCTTAAATATTTTGCTACAAGAATAGAAAATAAATTTCTAAAATTCATCTAAACTCGATTATGTCAGTATCGCTTATTTGTATTGTCCAAAACTCGACATAAATGATTTATTTAAATAAAAAAAATCTTCCAACAATCACAACGTGATGAAAAATTCGTGAAAAATATTCGATTGCGATAGCGGTCGTGAAACGGCGCCGCTTCTGGTCACGGAAATGGACAGAATAAATGGCATAGTGACCGAAAAATTAACGAATTCCATTCAAACATATTTGTCATCCTTTCTCCCGTCGTTTTCCGACATTACGACATGTCTGCACGCTTCTCCGATTCAGTAGACGGCCTCAGAAGTCGCCGCCATCCGTGATCCGTAGATTATTCTGAAACGGTTTTCTAGAAAGTTCTCTGTGATTCATCGACTGCACCCGACTGTTGCGTAATTTTGCTGAATTATTATTTTTCGTGCATTCGGATAGCTATTAAATGCGACCCGATGTATTATGGATTCCTACACAGAATTAGTATTACATTTGAGCGGCAAATAATATTGGTTACAATGAAGGAGTTAGAAAAAAAAGGGATATAGACACATTTTTACACTATCTTAAAAAAAGGATGGAATATAGGAAAACTGTTGTTTTTTAAAGACTATAATAAAATATGAAATAATTTAAATAACATCATTAAATGAAATTAATGAAAATCCAAGAACCCAAATTAAATAATCTTTTATAAAAATATGTACTATATTTAACCTCTATTTTTCTTTATTTTTATGCCAGTAAGGGTACAGTAAAATTAAATACCCACTACAATACTATATTAGTATTAAGTCTACAGTATATACAAAACCACAAAAATAATTTAAAAAAATAAAAACTTGATAAGTTAATTTTTGAAAATAATGAATAATGAAAATGGCATAATTGGTATAAATTACAGTGCTAATTTAAAACTCATGAATTCGAAAATTGAACACCATTAAAGTAAATCACAAATACATTATATTTTGGTGAAATTTTAAAATATTCTTCTTCCTCGTTGGTCCCTCTTGACAGTATCGCGATCTTTTGTATATCTCCTTGAAATCCAGCATCTTCAGGCTCTGATTTCTGAGAGCTGTCCATAAAAGAAATTGCTTTTTTCGCTTAGTCTATCCAAAGTGAGTGGATCATCCTCTTCTTTTACTTCAATCTCTCATCCTTTGACGTGGTCCACCATAACAAGTTTCTCCAATCTATCTAGCTTTCTCTTAATATGTACAAAAACTAGAGAACAGGCTTCAGATCAATGTTTGAGAGTCTATCGTTGATGTGTAGTCTAATATTAGAATATAAAAGTGTGTCAGTTTTAAACATTAAATATTCAATTTTTGACAATGTCCCTTCTTTTCTTTACTCCTTTGTATGAAGCTGGCGTTTGAAGGTTATATTTGCGAAACAACGGATGCAGAAGATAATTATAGTATTTTAATTTCATCAATTAAAATTGAATGACATTGAATGCGCGGATAGCGGTGAAATATTTCCTGATTTCATCTCACGTTATTGCAGTTAAAATACTACCTTACAATATATGTGCTGCTGACAATGAGGAGATATTTCTGATATTTTAAATGGTAAATTTTTTTAAAATTTAATTCTTTTGATTATATATATGTGTGTTTATTTTAATGATAACGCACTTAATTTTGATATCGTTTAATTTTCACAACGCTCTGCATTTCAACAAATAATATATAGAACCCGATAACATTAGAAGATTACTCAAAATATTATATTCTTGAATAATATTTTTTTTCTGATTTGTTTCAATAAGAGAGTAAAAAAAAACATATTATCTCCCTACAACAAATTTTAAATATAGAATACAAAACATTTTACTTCTTCAATATTTGCAAAATTATTTTGTGGCAACATTTTGCAAATATTGAAATAACTTTAAGGGGAGAGAAATGAGGGTGGGGTAGTTTTTGGAAATCTCGAAATAGAATTGTATAAATAACAAACCAACAGACGCTCTTCTTTATATATAAAGCCAGATAAAACATGTTACATTATAGTGTACTTATTTCACTCTATAACTGTTGTAGAATAATATAATTAGATTTTTTGATATTATCTAACTACTGGTTAAAAATATTGTAAAAATCACACAAACAACTAGGATGGGCCGCGTTCGGGAAACTAAAACATGTACTCAAAAATAAAATTCCACAATGCTCCAAAATAAAAGTCAGGGCATACTTCTGTCCTGACCTACGGCACTGAAACTTGGACACGTAGAACAGGCCTCAATCACAAGTTCAAAGTAGTCCAGTGCGCCATGGAATGGACTATGCTCGAAGTGTCTTTGCGAGATTGATTTAGAATTGAATACAGCATTCGATTTAACAGCGAGAACCGACACATACACGCACCTAAAATCAATAGACACCTACAACTATTGATTATGAAATGTTGGACCAACAGAAGACAGGGTTGGACCGAGAATTATAAACATTTATACAGGGGATTTCAAATTCACCCAATGGGCAAACGAAAACATCAATGGTGAGAAAATTGATATTTGATGTATAATGTTTGACGAACAACAAGCATGAAGTAAGAATCTCGAATCTCTAAGAATGTAGGTCATTTTATTTTAATTTTTCAAAAATATTTTATATATAAAACTGAAAGAATTTAATCGATATCTAGAAATTTTGCAGAGTTACAGATGTTCAAAGTTGCGTATTTTAAAAACTTGTGACTTCATATTTTTCAAGTTAACTCAATACTTTAGCACACGGTAATCCGAGCGCTTTTTAACTAACCCAATTTTGAACGCCAATATCTCCGAAAGTATGAAGTAATGGATTCAAAATGCATGGTAATCTGTTTTCTTTTCTTTTTTTTAAATATATTACAATAGGTCATTTCTGACATGCTCCATTACCTCATTGTGTAAATGTTGGACTACGAAAGCCAAGTCTTCAAAGAGTCTCATAAGAGCATACTACCTGCATCAGAGTAGTGATGGTTCACTATTGTGACAATTCATCGTTATAATCAAAAACAATAAAATAAAGGTTTATCATCACTCTCTCGGAGATTGTGTTGAGATGAATACTAATTTAAAACTAGAATGGAGATGTATTGAAATACGAAACGTAGATCGTCCCATAGATCACTGGGCTGAAGACAAAATAAACGTTACAGGAAGCAGCTAGTTGCGAAGGACAGATGATGGAGAGGAATGGAGAGAGAATGACGTGGGCTGAAGAATACAATTTATAATAAATTTGTGTAATTAATATATTATAAATATTGTATTGAATGAATTGTTATCGTTCGGCTCGATGTTAATCTGCGTGGCGGTTGGCTGCAGGGCCGTGTCGGGAGGAAGTAGGAAGCGGAGCTAGTGGGCAGAACGGAACTAGAGTGAGCGAGCAGAGGACATGGGAAAGTGGCCAGACACATGTACCGCTGTGGTTCCAAATCTTTGCAGCGACAGTCAAATTTTCAGGTACACTGAACACGGGTTATTAACACAGAATATTAAAATCAGCCACGTTGTTAGGTGTCGCTTAAAATGACTCTAATTCAGAAAGTAAATAATAAAATATTAACATTTTGTTTGTAAGCCGTGGGGGCTTGAGATAACGATGAGAACACATTCTTATTGTGAAGTTGTAATTATTCAGAACATTGATCTGTGATATTTTAAATACCAATTAAATGTATTATTTATAAAAATATACATATAGAATCAATTTTATCGAAAAATATTGTTGTTGCGCTATCGGGATTCGAACCTGGATCTCAATTCCAATCCGGGGAAGGTACATTACTAACTATGCTGCAGCGTCAGTACTTTTGATGACAAATTTTCGAACTCATATGTTATACTTTTCAAATGAATACATCTATTGATCTATTATTTGAAAGCCATCTACATTGTTTTTACGGAATCTTAAATACCATTGAGTAAACGGAGAACAGACGCCAGAATTAAAAAATCATTTTTATTAAATTTTGAGCACATTGGTACAACTTATATATTATTAAGGAGAACACATTATTATTGTGAAGTTGTAATTATTCAGAACAGAACAGAAAATTTGTCGTTAAAAGTACTGTCGCTGTAGCATAGTTGGTAATGAAACTTCTTCGGATTGGAAAAGAGATCTAGGTTCAAATCCCGGTAGTGCAATAACAATATTTTTCTACAAAATTGATTTTATATGTATATATTTCTAATATTATATGTATATATATACTAATTAGTAATTAATATACTTAATTTATATTTGTATTTTTTACGACGACTATTTGCATCTCAATGTCTATGTGACGTCATTTTTTAATCAAGTGGTGTGCTACCTGCGACTAGAGTTCCTCATAAACCATACGTATATATTTAATATCTATATTGAATAGCTCTATGGCCATATTACTCGCATGTGCTTGTGTATAATGCTTTATAGTTTTAATTTTTTTTTTAATTACTCTTATTCAAATCAAATTGACTTATTTTTGTAATTGTATAAAATATACGAATCAAGCATTCCTTGAAATTTTTAATAGAATATGCGTAAAATCTTTCATATGTCATAAATTTAAATGTAGTGTAAATTCACATAAATAGGTCAAAAACGTACATACATATATAATGTTTTAAAATTCTGTGTCAAAGAAGAAGACATGAAATGGTTTGGAATAATGATAATGAATATGGAGAATACTGATAATTCAGAACTGCTCACTAAACACATCATAGTTTATATCTTGTTGCATTTCAAATTAGTAGTATTTCACAAGAGCAAGAGGAGTTATCTTCCACTTTTAAAAAATAATAGAATTTAAACTATAAAACTAAAAGTTCCATTGGAAGATCATCATTTATTGTCAAAACACATTTTTTAAGTCGACAAAAAACCGTACAATTTATTGTAAATATTAAAAAATAATATTGGTTTCGAATGTTTGAGCATCGGTGTAATTATAATAATCAGTGTGATATGTTGTGATTGCTCGTGTTCCGGCAGTTCCTGTTTCACCCAAAACTGCGGTCGTGTGAACCAGCCTTTACTTACAGCTGACAATAATTTACCATATATCTGACAACTGTACAATTTTTAGCAATTGTATGCAAAACATTTTGCCGACGCCAGAATGTAAATAGTCTTCTCTTTATAAGTATTTAGTGTCACAGTTACCGCATGGGTAATTAAAAAAAATATAAATATAAATTAGCGGTCTTAGGCCTTAAGACTAAAGTCATATAAATTAAAAATTCTTTTAAATTATAGGTATTTTTACATTGTCTTTCACTTTTCGCGTAGTTTTATTAAATTCATTATAAGTGAAGCTAAAAATAAAGAACTCTAATACCTACATTATAGATACATTATTTCAAGACCTAATATATAATAATATCTATCATTAGAACAATTTAAAAAATTAGAAAACAATTTCGTAATAAATAATATTTGCGATATCAGAATTTAATTTTAATTTTAATTCGTACGGTAAACTAGACAAGTAAATAAAAAATAATTTATTTATTGGAACCCTGAAATAAGATTACTGTACTAGTCATATTTTTAACCTATTCCTTTATTCCAACATCCTCAACTTGCACAGTCAAGTACCTAATTATATAGATGAAATAGATCGCACCTTATCAGTATTAAATACTTGTTTTTAAAATTCGATAGCCATTGTGTGGGTGCATGTGTATACTTCCCGATACCAAACATTATCAAAAAAATACTTAATTTATTTTTAGTAGTGTGTGATAGCGACAATACGGGGTGGTATATATGAGAATACCACAATAATTTTTACAGCTATATCAAAACTGTTCACTTTAGTATGAATTGCAATACGATATATAGATAAGATTTTTTTAGAAATACATCACGTGATAGTTTAGTGTAAAGTAAGGCATATTTATATATTGTGATAGCAAATAAATTCCAATGTAACTGTAATTATGTATTAATAACATAACAATAATTGTTTTATTAAAGAGAACACATTCTTATTGTGAAGTTATAATTATTCAGAACATAGGTCTGTGATAGATGTATTCATTTGAAAAAATGTAACAAAGGTTCGAAAATTTATCGTCAAAAGTACTGTCGCTGTAGCATAGTTGGAAAGAGATCCAGGTTCGATTCCCGGTAGCGTAACAACAATATTTTACGATAAAATTGATTTTATATGTATATCTTTATAATTAATAAATTTTATAAGTAGCAATTGTTTTACTTAAATAGAGGTGATTAAAAATCAGGTCGTTCAGGTACAGTAAAAAAAAGTTAATAGAAATGGAATGGTTTTGATTAAATAAAAAAAATAAAAAATTGTAATACTTACAAATTATTGTATTTTTATGATACTAATTATAAAACTGCTATGTTATAAGTATTGCTGCAAAAATAAAAATATTTTGAAATATTTTTTTTTATTATTTTTCATTATTTTTATTTTGATACGATTTTTGTTGTATGGTCCTTTTCTGTATATTATGGTTAATAACTGGATTACCTTACACGAGGGTCAAACAGTAATGATGACCAATTTGTCCAAGTTGATGGTTCCCACGACCGCTAGTTAGGTCGTGCATGGTAAATTGGGAACTTCCATCACTTTCAATCTGAAATTTCTCTCAAAAGGAAAGTATTTGATCAATTTGCCCTGCTAGTGTTACATACAAAACAGAGACAAGGACACTCACCGAGTACTCCATACATAAATTAAGAGTTACCCAAAGATCAATGTATGGAATCACATTGTGTTGATAAACGCAACGAGTGAATAATAATAATAATGAATAATTTGTATAGCGCCATTTTTGAATAAGGTACCAATGATGGTTAGTGAAGTGGAATTGTACCGGATTGTATTGTTATGAATATTGTATAATATTATGGATTCGGTACGACAATACCGGAGCTAACTTAGGTCAGTAAATTATCAATTGTAAGTACCTACTGCATCCTCTAAGGTTGTATATCTGTAAGAAGAAAAAACTCTAAATTGTAATAAGTAGCTTGTTGGTCTAGTGGTTAATACGTTGACCTAGTGATCTAGTAGTCGGGGATTCTAACTAACCGAGATTTGATCCTGGATCTCTTTTACAATCAGAGGAGAGTGGATTATAAACTATGCTACAGTGACGGTATTTTTGACGACAAATTTTCGAACCTATATGTTACGCTTTTTCAAATTAATACATCTATCGTTCCATTATTTGAAAGACATCTTCATTGTTTTTACGGAATCTCAAATATTCATTTCATTCAATTCATTTTTATTAAAATATAAAATTGTTCAAAATGATTTAATTTATCTCGGGTTTTATTAACTTTTAATGGTAGATGAAGTTAAGAAACGAATCAGAATAGCAAAAAATGCTATCTCAAAGCTGGATACAATCTGGAAAAAGAGATGTAATGGTTCGGATGAATAAAGTAAAAGAAGTATATAAAACAAGAAAAATCCGAAAACTTCAATATCTCGGATGCGTGATGAGACATCCGGAAAAGTACAGGATCTTGCACGTCATAATGCAGGGAAAGATTACTGGAAGTCGGGGCCCTGGAAGAAGAAACTGAGGCAATGGTTTAGCCAGTCTATTGTAGAGCTTTTTCAGGCTGCAGTAAACGAAGTGACGATGCCAACGTCCGTTGAACGGATAGGGCACAGAAAAAAGAAGATGCAGCACAACCACAAAAGTGCGTTTAGTTTAGTCTCTTATTTTTTCCATATGCACCAGTGAAGTAGTAACTAATATAGACATTGAAAGCAAATGACAGAAATAAACTTATTTTTGGAAAAATTGTCCATAATCGGATTCTCCAATTTTGTTGACATATTGGAAATATTGTGATAACCTAAAAAAGGTATTGTTGACTAGAAGGTGTGAAGGACAGAGAGGAAGAGAGCGGTATCCAACTCGACGGACTAATCAGATCAATGATATAACTTGCTATCCAATTGCAACGGTTATCCGAACTGCAGTCTACAGAGAAAGGTGGAAAGGACATCGACAGGTCTCAACCTGGGGGTCACGGTCCTCAGTAATGAGTGAACCAATTAGAGAAGAATGCAGTTGTTCCTCATGCATTTTTTGCTTAATACACACGTGACGGTATCAATAAACTTTTGAAAGTTTTCAATCACGACAGTCACTTGAAGAAAAACTATTCAGCCTTTCTAGCCGTAATTTTATACGGTTTGTTTATATAACGAGCATGGATATAACGAGAATACGGCCACTAGTGAATTATTTGATTTTAGTGGTTTTGTTGCAAGTATGTTTATAACGAGTATTTGCATACACATATCGCGGTCTTAACGAGAATAATGTTTGGAATCGAAGTGTAAATATCTATTCATGTTTTATAGTTCTGATTTTGTAATCATATAATATCAGTATCCAGCGTGCAATAAAAGAGATATTCTTTGAAATTTTCTCACAGAATAAAGTATTTACATAAATACTTAAGACACTATGAAGTAGTTAGTAATGTTTCATAGTATTCATATATTTCAAGACGATTATGTATTTTAGTTTCAAGTATTCTTAGAATCATTGATTATAATAATAAGTAATCTATGATCTGTGAATTTGCTCAGATGAAGCTGTTTAATGTCCACTGTAGTCAAGAAAGATGTACCACAATTTATGCAATGTCAGATTAATATCAAACTATTATATAATATATAAAAAGAGTACCTGTTAGAAAGTAATCAGGTGCACTGATTTAAAAAAAAAATAGAGATGCGTACACAGAATACATGTCATATCAATAGTCTTATCATTTTAAAACTAAGCTAAACGTTTGTGCCATGAAAATAGCACTAACTTGCCGGTCGCCTGGAATGAGGCTTAAACCCTCGACTACTTGATCACTAGACGAGTGCTTTAACCTTAGGACCAATTGGTACGTCATTTTTACTAGGCAGTAGCCGCTGGCCACGGCAGTGTTTCTGTAAAATTTATTTTCATACGTTAAAATTGAAATTTATCATAAAAAGGGAAGTAGTTTGCTACACGGGAAGTGGTCAGTGCGAACAAATAGCCAATTAGATATATTCCAAAAATTGTTTAAATACGTAATTTACTGTTCTGGTGACGCCGCCTGGCGACAGTTTTATATTTGGGAAGTATTAAGATATTTTATTTTTGATATTTGTAAATTGTACTTGAGGTTTATTATATTCATTTTTTATACATTATATAACTTTGTTCTTAATAATCACTTAATGAGTAATTTTAAAAGATTAACCGGTTTTCGAAAATACCATTTCCGTCTTCAGGATGTCAAATTAACTGGTTGGTAAATACAGTTAAATAATCTATAAAAAAAAGAGTTATTGTTTATGTAAACGCCTTCGATAGCTGGTTCCCAGGTTTCCGTTTAACAATAAGTACACATATGATATATGAACTGCACTAACCTCTTTAATTTTGCTGTCTTTCTGGTCCGATTTTATTTGCATATAGCGCGCACTGGTGGTTTATTTGGACCGCTGGACTGGTCGAAGCACGGGATGTAATAAAAATGACGCCTGTCAGTTACCGTCTTCTTAGCTTTCCGAAAAAGGGTGGCAATACTCACACATACACACATGTATATTATTATAAACCCCAGGAAACCAAGCGGTGCCAATCGAAGTAACAAGGCGCGTAGACAGATATTTTATTCCATCTTACTCTTTCACACGGCAAATATTTCATCACAACTCTTCTAGAAAAGTGCTGTAATGATAATAAAGGTACATTTTCCACTCTCTTTTGGGCATCGTTGTAAGCGGGTTTGACAGTAATATTATTTATCTAAATATTACAATAAGGCTGTTGAGCTCTATTGCGCAAGAGATTGAGGTAGGTCCAGCCAGAGCCAATGAATCTTTTGTGTTTAAATAATATAATATAATGAAAAAAGCGGTGGCTAATCGAACACATTGACAATAGAGCTGAGACAGAGAATGCTTTATCTAGGAGTGGTTGCTAATGGTGACGGATAAAAAACATTAATTTTTAAAGAAGTTTTTCAATCAAATTATTGAACAATAATATTTGCAATACTAATTTAATGTATTAATTATAAATATATATATGTACATATAAAATCAATGTTGTCGAAAAATATTGTTTTTGCGCTACCGGGATTCGAACCTGGATTTCTATTTCCAATCCGGGGAAGTACACTACCAATTGTGTTATAGCGCCAGGTATTTTTCATGACAAATTTAAATTAAATTAGTATTTAAATCATCAACACAATGAGAATGTGTTCTCCTTAATAATATTATTTGCGTTTGTATTTATAATTATTACACCAGCTTACTATTGATCTGATTTAACGGATATCAAAAAAGGTCAATACATTTTATTAAGTAGGTAATTGTAACATTATTTAGATAAATTATATTTGAAACGTGATAAAAATGCAGTTTCGTATAAATTTCATGAAAAATAGACAAATGCTATTAATTAGTTATATTTATACAAAAAGAGTAAAGAATGAAGATATAAGGAAATAATGTAAAGCTGGTATAGTGAGGAAGATTAAGAAAGGATTACTTAGGTGGTTTGGTCATATGGAACGGGTGAATGAAGAGAGAATGGTAAGAAAGATATATGACTCAAGTGTTGATGGCGCCAGAAATAGAAGACGTCCGCGAAAGACGTGGCATGACCAGGTAAACCAGAAGATGGTTTTGTTAGAATAATAACCGGCGAGCTTGTATGAATGTGTATGAGGCGATAATTGTGCGCCAGGGTAGAATAGTGTGGCGCTCTATCCTCTTTGACTACCCCCGTGGTAAAACGGCCTGATGGTAAGTAAGTAAGAGTTAAATTTATTTTTTTGACAGTTGTTTAATGTAATTTTTTAAATGAGATAGTTTTAACTGACCATTGTCGTGTATAATATATATCGCATATATAAGAAATTTCTTTCTACACCATTTTGTATTACGTTCTTGGTTCACACCTAGAATGAATGCTAGATTGATAGATTGTGTAAAATTTATTTCTTTTACAGTAATTTTTATTAATTTTGTGCCATATATAATTTCGATATCCGATTACATACTTAAGCGTGTGTGCACATGATACTTTAGTATCGCGTCTCGGAGACAAGAGGATAAATAAATGTAAATGTATGCGTCAGTCACTTTACGAAGAAAATACAATAGTCATGGAGTGTAGCCCGTTCCGCGCTCAACTCTGCGCTGTCCTTTCGAGACGAGTGTCGAGACAAGTCTCATCCGTGCACACGTACCATAAGATATTTTAGCACAGAGAAAGATAGAGGTCTTCAGTGGTTTGGTCTTAAAGAATATGTGAAGGGAGGATGATAAGAATAATATAAGACGCGAGAGTTGATGGCACCAGAGATTGAACACAATACAAGTTTGTGGTGTTTTAGAATTTTTTTTTAAGATTGCCTTATTGAAGATATTTATTATCGATATGTTCTAGCGCGGCATTCAAATCAGCGCAATTTAAATCATTATGGTGTCATTGGTTGTCTATTGTATTTTTAGAAAATTTTATATACGAATCTCCGAGATATGAGAGCAAAGTCTCATGTACATGGATTATTATATTATATAATGAATTTATTAATCAAGATGCAAGCTTTTTCTTACGAAATATACTTAACGTGAAAATATTTCACAAATATTCCAGTCACCACATCATCACCAAATTGTGAATTGTTTATGACACTATGACTCAATTTTCTTATTAGGCCGATATCCGATAATTAACAAGGATGCCGCTTGCCGCATAACCATCCTTTTCATTTTAAAGATTAGCCGGATTATCTACCAGCCGCATCGTCACTGAATTGCTTACTAATTATAACTTAATTTTTCGTCATCTGTTTCCGTATTTTTTAACCCAGCCTTACCGAAGCGGGGGATTCGTAATACCCCAAATCAACACTGATCCGGATAACTCAGTAATTAATGGAGCAATTCAACTCACACTTGGTGTAATTTTAAATAGACGGATATAGAATATATATTTCTATAATTTTTTGGTGTAAATTATTTTCGTCAAAAATGTAAATATAACAATTAATTACTGTATCAAAACGTGTAGGGTGAATACTCATCGTGTGTTCTGTTTTGTTTCACTCGTGAAGGCCCTCGCATCAATAGGTGCGAGCAAAAAAATAATACTCAACCTGTTCCTCAAAATCGAGTAATACGTATGTACAATATATCAATATTTATGCGTATAATAATTATCACCATGCACTTAGCACGTTTTAAAAAAAATCTTTATGAAAGGAAATGTTCTTGGGGTCTTTTCGTCCCTCTATTCGAAGTGCTAGTAATTTTGTTGTACTTCGTACAAGGAAGGTTAAAGATAAAAAAAATTCACATAGACTCGGTATAGTTGAACTTAAAACAGTGAATGTCATTATAGTCAGTACCAGTAGTGTAATTACGCGAATGCAGACAATGTTGTGCATTAGGGTCGAAATGGTTAATATTTAAAAAATCACTTCACATATTACAAAAGCACGTGGAAAGATTTATAAGGTATATAGTAGAATCTCAAAAACACAATATTTTTTTCACCATGAAAGTCAATATTGTAGGAAATACAAGTAAGTTACCAATTTTATTTTTCATTTTAACAGTATTACTACATTAATACGCATATTATTATATTTTATATACAAAATATACCTATGCAGGGTGTTACAGACTTAGTCCACAATACTTTATGAAATCATACCTTATAAAAATATGAGTCGAAAATGTTCAAGCTACCATATCTTATTCTCAACCATTTCAGAGATATATAAGCATTTTAATAAGTCACTGGAGGATTTTGAAGGAGGCCCTTTTATTTTATATTAGGGCCCAATGCCATTTTTCTATTTTGCATCGGGGCCCAATATTACTAGTCATGCCACTGATCGGTGCGCGTGGACGGCAGCCATCAGTAGGCATCAGTAGAAAATAGTACTACATTATGCACATCGCTACTGGCGGATTCTCCGTGTAAGTAAACAGTTAAACAGCGATGACTGGCGATATTTTTCGATTAAGGTTGAAAAAACATTTCTAGACTGTTCCGTGTCTAATCACTCGCCGCGCGCCGCGCGCCGCGAGACCATCAGCCAGAGGTAGGTGCATCATCTGAAAAACTCATATAAAAACTTTTCGGATTTTAGGCGGTAGGTACACGCGCGTACATGCTAGCAAGTAGTTTTTTTAAACTATGAAAACACTATAAATTGCAGTGTTAATTATCTTTTTCACATACTAAGAAAATAGCAATTTCAATTCGGTAACAAGAGCTGCTAAGATTTAAAGAGTACTATATTTATAAATGAAATTTAGAAATTTTTACATTGCTTCAAAATAATGTGCACAAATAATGTATAAAAATGTTAATCAACACTGTTACAAGACGTGCAATCTTTGTGTAGGAGATTAATCTCATGCTTGGAAAAGAGGAGATCGTTTACAACTCAGAACATAATTTTAAATATGAATTAAATATATTAATTATAAAGATATACATAAAAAATCAATTTTATCGAAAAATATTGTTGTTGCGCGACCGGGATTCGAACCTGGATCTCTTTCCTAACCGGGGAAGGTGCTTTATCCAACTAAGCTATAGCGACATTATTTTTAGCGACAATTTTCGACCCTATATGGTAGATGACTCTGTCAAATGATGGAACGATTAAATGTATTAATATCAAAAAGGTAACATATAGGGTCGAAAATTGTCGCTAAAAATATTGTCGCTGTAGCTTAGTTGGATAAAGCACCTTCCCCGGTTAGGAAAGAGATCCAGGTTCGAATCCCGGTGGCGCAACAACAATATTTTTCGATAAAATTGATTTTATATGTATATCTTTATAATTAATATATTTAATTCATATTTAAAATATCACAGACCGTCTGTTCTGAATAATTACAACTTCACAATAAGAATGTGTTCTCCTAAAACAGAACATAATTATTTAAATATATTTATACATCTATTTAGTGTATAATATTTTTTTAATTCTCTTAAAAACATAACATTAGTGTTATCGCAAATACGAATTTGTCATTATGGATCATGGATAGATTCATGATAGAAATCTGATGCCACAATATGATGTACATAATATAATACTAAAGTAAAGTCTGAAATTGGCAAAAGAGCCAATGCAGATGTATTTGTGGAATGTGAACGTGTGAGCGAAGAGACGATAGTAAAGAAAGTATATGAGACAGGTTTTACAGGCAGCAGAAATAAATCTGGTATGATCAAGATGTTCAAAGAAGGCTTTATTAGAAACTTCGACAATGGTATATGAAAGAAACAGAGGCGTGGCTTCTCTGTTTACACAACACGGCGTGACAGTAAATTGGTTTTAAAGTTAAATTGTATAATGAATATACTATGAAGGTAAATTATTACAATAGTGTACTTCGAAACTATGAATATTATACAACGAAATAAATGTAACTTGTAAATTGCATTTCCATCGTATGCAGTTAACATTCATATTAAATACTAATTAAATGTATTAATTAAAAAGATATACATAAAAAATCTATTTTATCGAAAAATATTATTGTTGCGCTACCTTAACTGACTATGCCACAGCATACGGTATTTTTGACGACAAATTTTCGAACCCACACGTTACACTTTTCAAATTAATACATCTGTCGTTCAATTATTTGAAAGCCATCTACATTCTTTTTACGGAATATGAAATACCTTTGAGTGGTCCGATAAGGGACGCCAGAATTAACAATTCATTTTTATATATTATTAAGGAAAACACATTCTTATTTAAAATATCACAGACCTATGTTCTGAATAATTACAACTTCACAATAAGAATGTGATCTCTTTAATAACATTCATATTTATTTTAGAATACATACTACACGGAAACTATTTACAATAATTAATCAATATTACCATTAAAACATCCCTTATTTTTGTCTTTAAAACGTTATATTGTAAATAAATTTATATTATATTTAAATTTATTCATAATTGTTAATTTAAAAAATATATTATATTTGTGTAGAATAATGAAATATTTCAATGTGTGTATTGCAAAGCTGTCAAAACACATCCACATCAGAGATTTCGCAGATCAATGATTGGGTCCATGACCGAATACCATGTACGTGTCCGTCACGTGACAGATGAGTTCATCGAACTGTTTGGTTCCGGACATCAATTTTTTGTCCCCATTCGGCCTATCAACATTTCCTCATATAAATATATTTTACATCGTGATTTCAATATAATTATTTAAGAAAGACCAAAACAATGTTTCATTTTCAGGTGTAATGAATATGCAGGCATTATATTTAATTGAGAAGCTATTAAATGGCCAATGAAGATGCGCGTATATTTATAAAAAAAACATATTTTTAAATGTAAGAGAAACATTTTATTTAAACGAACCGGCTGCTAGGCCAGCTCCATTGATCACAGAAACTAGACAGCTTGCGAGCGGATTGATGCGGTTTTATCACTATTTGTGTGGCTTTGTCACTATTTGTGCAATTAAACTGATAAAAAATTAATTTAATAAACTTAAATTAAAAAAATTCGCGAATATTACAAATGCCAATTTTTAGATATGATTATTAAAAATATCATCTATTTAGTCCATATTCAAGAACTGTCAAATTATCCGTACATTAATAGTACATACTAAATAGAGAAGTGAGATCGTAGTTACAATACAGTGTAACATTTGTAATAAATTGTTAAATGATGACCAATCTCAATTTCAGTGTATAAGAGTGTATAAAAGTGTATAAGAGTGTATACGAGTGTAAAAGAATGTATACGAGTGTAAAATAATAAAAAATGTAGTTCTTATTGAAGATTACTAAATTCGGTATCGAAAATAAAGTAAAAACATTATTATGATAAATAATGAAATAAATTAAAACAATAATAATTTGTTATCAAGTATACATAATACGTAATTTATAACCAATAACTATATAAATTAAAAATATGAATTAAGTACACTAATTAGAAATATATACAATATCGAAAAATATTGTTGAATGTGTTCTCCTAATAATAAAGTTGTATCAATGTGTTCAAAATTTAATAAAAATGAATTCATAATTCTGGCGACTGCTATGAGATTACTCAAAGGTATTTGAGATTCCGTAAAAATAAGGTAGATGGTTCTTTCAAATAATGGAACGATTAAATGTTTTAATATCAAAAAGGTTTAATAATAATAATAATATAAATAAATAAGATTTAATTTTTGAAGAGCAAATACGTTTACTGTTGCATAAATGTGAAATTATGTTTCCACCAAGAATGTGTGTAAAATGCTCTTCCTTCCGCAACTATTGTACCAAACCCCTCTGCTATATGGACACCTGGTCTGTGTGGTTCTCCTTAAAAATGAAATATTTTTCACTGAATTCAAATTTTTACAAATTAAGAAATATGTTAAAAATATAGATTTTATGTCCGTGTCACGTGTCTGCTGGGACTGCCGATACATCACCAGGGTACACAATGAATGAGCGATGCCATAGGTAGGTGACGGGCATAATGTGAGTGTGCAGTGTATGCTTAGCATGAAAGTTGGCTGAAATATATTTTGGAGATCAGGCAACTGTGTGAGGCAGAACGTGTTCAAATTTTCCGTACATATTTTCACCTCGTCTCTGTTTGTGGCGCGCAAATATATCTTGACACGGCGTGACGTTCAACAGGACATTCGGAACAGTGTAAAATGGAGTGCCTAACTACGTGGTAGGAAACAAATTTGAATTAATTTTACTTTATGGTAAATAACTATTAGGTAGCACATGTCTATATGGCCCTGTGATTTACGATATTTTTTTTTAAAATAGACTCCACGTAAAATTTTGTTTGATGAAAAATATTCAAATATGTTTTGTAAGTATTGAGAAGATACTTATTATGATAAATTAGATTTATGTCGAGATCTCAAAAATAGATATATCCACTATTTTAGATTGTTAACTTTGTTTTATTAACCACTTAATAAATTAAATACATAACCGATTTCAAAAATATGACATTCCGAATGACATCTTGAAGAAGAAAATGATATTTTTTGAAACTGGTAGATGTAAATAATCAATAAATTTTTTAATTGGTTAATAAAACAAAGTTAACAATCTAAAATAATGGATTTTAATCATAAAGTTGATTAAGCTAATCTTAAATATATATATCCCCCTAATTATAATTACAGAATAATGTCAATAATAATTGCGATAGTTTTGATTATTATTAATAATAAAAATATCGCATTATTTTTATTTCTGTAATTATAATGAGGCGCGCACTGTAATGATTTAATTATGTAATTTTCATGTCATCTCCAACATATTCACACTGCGAAATGTCGAAAATCTAATTACAAATGTCTCGACAAATGTGCGATTTTGTCGTTAACAATTTAGATTGTTCTGATATTTTATAACAGGTGTCGCATTTTTCACGTTGGTAAATAAAATGAGGCACGCGCTGTAATAATCATAAAATTGATTCTTTTTTTCACCAACGTCAGTCGAATAATGGTCGATAGTGAAAATTTTATCGTTTTGACATTTCGGTGTCAGTTGATGTGTCTGGGCGGTATTGCTGTATTTGATGCGATGTTTTATTGGGAAATTGAAATAAAATGTGATACGACGGCCATAACCATATTTGTTCGATTATTTGAAAATTTTTATATGACGGTTGTAGCCGTCGGTTATGTATAGTTTCGCGGTTGAAATGCATGCGAATATATATATAGAAAGTTGAGATTATGCGTCTCTGCGAAATGAGACTTCATCCAAACTATTTTGTATATGTGTCCAAATTTGTAAAATGTTTAATAATTGATGAAAATTATGATTCTGTTGGAGAGAGGACTGCAAAATAAATATCAGCGAATTAAACTATGTTGGTTAATCATATTGCTGAAATATATCTTCTTCCTTCTTTTTTCTTGGCAGAATTGACATATAGGCCTCAATTAGATGAGACACAGCTTGTAATGCACCTCCACAACTTCCGGTCTTGGGTCGCCCTTACAGCTGACTCCAACTCCAGATGCATCTGATTTGTCCATCGTTGTGGCATTCTACCAGCTCTTTTTCTAAGCTGTCATATTGATGCAAGAAAAATCGTAAGAGTTTATTTTATTCATTTAGAGCAACAACTATTTATTTAAATGTAAATATAATGAAAAAGTTATATATATACAGGTTGAATATTATATTACGTTCCAGGCCGGTGTTATTTTTAAATAACTAAAAAACTAAACATGATTTTTCAATTTAGTTTTTATTTATCGATTACGTGATTTATTACAATTATGTAAGAAATATGACCTTGGCCAAGTGGCCGCCTCGGCAGCGGCACAAACGCGTGCCCTTTTCTCGTACGCTTCGCATGTTATTTCATTTCGAATATTAGCTAGATATTAGAATAGTGGCTAATTAGCGTAGATATTTTCTTTCAAGTATCCTAACAAAAAATAGTCGGGAGCTGTCAAATCAGGTGACCGAGAAGGCCAGTCGATATCCCCACTTTTTGACATTATGTGGCCGGAAAAAATTTCTCGCAAAATTTTAAGCGTAGCTCGGGCCGTATGTGAGATGGCACCATTCAATTGAAACTGCATGTGTTGCAGGCTTAATCGACCTAGTTCGGCTACCAAGAAATTTTACAATATATGATGATAGCGATCAGCATTAATGGTTATAGCACTGTCATTATTATTTAGATAAAATATTTTAATGACTTCAACACATTATTAAGGCATTAGATAATGAATTGTAATCAACCACTCTCTATTAATACCAAATGAAAATTGAAAATTATTTACCAAACCAAAATAGCGATCAAACAAAATCGGCTTGGAACATAATATCATTCTGTACATATTCATTCAATAACAATAACCTCTGAATAAGAAGACCTTGAATTATGGGGGTGAAATTTTATCTTTTGTTTAGAGTTTAGTAGATAGACCTTGACGTGGTTGGATTTGTTGCAGGATTTAGGCATTCGTGCGCCATGCTGTACACCAAATATGTAACATCCATTTTAAGCAATTCATTTCGAAAGCGTTTATTTTACACTTGTCGCTATTGCAGATTATCCAAATCGCCGCTACATAAGTATGCAAGAAGTTTGGAAAGATTAGAGTGTGAGCCAACATAATTATGGTTGCTTAGTTAAAGTCAATATTTTTATGAATTCTCGTAAGTGGGTTCATAGCAAAAAGTTGCTATGAACAATGTATCTAAAGAGATAGTTAGATGCGTTTCCTTGCCTACTGTCACAAGTACTCGTGACCAGCGTGCTCATATCTAATATTGTTATATAAAATGTTTTGCTTTATCCAAGTGAACAACTCCGGTACACTAATTGGTTTTACAAATACTACAGAATACAAACAAATTAAATATTAGTAGGAGAACACATTCTTATTGTGAAGTTGTAATTATTCAGAACATGGGTTTGTGATATTTTAAATACTTATTAAATGTATTAATTAGAAAGATATACATATAAAATAAATTTTATCGAAAAATATTGTTGTTGCGCCACCGGGATTCGAACCTGGATCTCTTTGCAAACCGGGGAAGGTGCATTATCCAACTATGTTACAGCGACATTATTTTTGACGAGAAATTTTCAGACTTATATGTTACATCTTTTTCAAATGAATAGATTTATCGTTCCACTATTTGAAAGGGCCATCTACTTTGCTTTTACGGAATCTCAAATACCTTTGAGTAAGCCGATAGCAGACGCCAGAATTAACAGTTCATTTTAATCAAATTTTAAAATTGATTAAAAACGAAGTTCAAATAATGGAACAATAAATGTATTCATTTGAAAAAGATTTAGGTTCGAAAATATATCGTCAAAAATAATGTCGCTGTAGCATAGTTGGATAATGCATCTTCCCCGGTTTGAAAAGAGATCCAGGTTCGAATCGCGATTGCGCAACAACAATATTTTTCGATAAAATTGATTTTATATGTATATCTTTCTAATTAATACATTTAATTGGTATTTAAAATTAGTCATTTTTAAATGATCGAGTTATAGAAATAAAAATTATTTATTTATTATCGTCTAGAAATTTTACGTCACTTATAGATACAGAGTGTACAAAAAGTATCTACCTAGTTTGTCTACGAGATTCTCTAGCTTGAGGTTTGAGAATAGTTCATGGAATAAACATTAAGCACGTACACGCGGAGATTTTCAGCTCACAAGAACACGTTATCCGGTTGTCACAGTCGTCAACAAATGTCGACCCGTCAGTCAAAGTTTGACAGGAGTCATGTATCAAATATTGCGGTCTATTTTCCAAAATGGCGTCGCTGTGTAGCGAGGCGTCCACACGTATCTCGATGTTGCGTCCCCACTTAAGATTATTTTTTTAAATAACTATAATGACCCGTTGACTGTTGCTAAGCCCTACGGGCAGCCACGTCACAACCGGCCACGGTCAAAGACTTGGTCAAAATTGGTCGTAACAGCGTAATGGTCTACGGAATTGATAAAACATTAAAGACAGCAATCTATACCTGTATTACTTGAACACGATCCCGTGAAAAAATTGTCTTAGAATTTATATCAGATAAGATTAGATTAGACGCTAGTGCACTGCGTAACGTATAACAAATCACATTATTAACGTATTATGATTTATTACTAAAATATTATTATTTAAAATACAAGAGGGGTGGCTAATTTGAATTTATTAATTCCCAAAATCAACAAGTATCGATCGAGGACATTATAAAATAAACTACTTGGGTGTTTACGAAATGGTAAGCTTTCTCCCAATTTGGAAGAAGTGATAAAAAGGTGGCTTATCAATAATGATTTTTCTTACATGTAAGCATGAAATGGATTGCTAAACTGTGCCACTGATTAGTTATTATGTTTGTTTATATTAAATGTAATACAATTGATATGAATGTATCTGCAAACAAACGTATGGAAAAATGTTTTGTGGGTCTAGTTTAATAGCAAAAAAAAAGAAAATAATAACAATAAAAAAAGGTCACAGTAGATTCAAAGTTTTATCAATGAATTTGAGGTGTCATAATTTGTTTGTATTCTTCTGATTTCCTCTTTCATAACTGTATTGTTATATAGTGATTTCAATCAGATGAGATTCAGTTCGTAATGCACCCCCATAAGTCCCAGACCTGGATCGTCCTCACAGCTGACTCCAGCTCCAGGGTCTCCCCAAGCAGATTAACGTATATATCCATCGTTGTGGCACTATTCCAGGTCTTTTTCAGCTCAAGGTTAATTCTAATCTATGCTGTTACAGATGAATAATATTACTAAAGTATTGGAAAGATTTTTTATTCTGCTTCGTGCGCGTTGCGCTTTTTGTATTCACTTTAATATTCGACGAGTAAGTGATGGGCCGAGCACGCAACTTGTCTAGTGTTGGGTTCAAAAGTTCAGACAGGAAGGGACAATGGTTAATCAAACTCCTCCGAGACCATTAACGTCAGCAGCGACACCAGAACATGTGGCTCAAGTTCGACGTGAAATTATGCGCAATCCGCGTAGATTGATAAGGAAGATCGCAGCCTGTACTGGAATAAAAAAATCAACAGTGCACGTTATTTTGAAACAGAAACTACAATTTTAAGCATGCAAACAGAACATGAGATACTGGTGCCCCGACAATGCAAGGGAACGCCATCAAAAACGTTTACATTGTCCAAAAACGACAGGTTATTTTTTTAACGAGCAAGAGACAGTCACTGCTGACGTGTATTGCCGAATGATCTACGAGTTTTTGGTACCGCAACTGTAGCTGTTTCCCGGGTTCAATAACAGAATACAATTTACGCAAGACGAGACCACTCCACACACAGCTAGATTCTCAATGGAAAAGCTGAGGGGAATTTTACCCAATAAATTAATCAGCAAGTACGGAGATATACACTGGGCACTTCGGTCACCGGACCTTACACCGTGCGACTTTTTTTTGTGGAGATACCTTAAATCGAAAGTTTACAGCAACAATCCTAGAAAGAAAATATCCGCCCTTTATAAAGATTGGAAAAACGAGACAAATGATTTTAGTTGCTTGTTTTATAGTTGTTCATAGAAACTTTAGCTAATTGTACGAATTTACGTATTAATACATTACTTCTTGAATTACCTCACAAACTGCTATTCAGGAAATTTGTTGCGATGCTTTTGCACGATTATTTGTATTAACTTCACATTGATCTTCGTATAGTCATCATTTTTTAATTAATTTAGTAAGGAACTCGCTGATTCAAGTTAAATGTAAGAAGGGGCTCATGGGAGCCCCCTTCAGTTCACACCTCTCGTCACTCCTTAAAGATTTTTGATTACATTGAAAAATTTGATGAAATGATTGACTCATCTGCGGAATATTTTTGATTGATTGATTTACTGTACAAATAAATGTCTTGTCAAATGTATTGCACAAATATGGACGCAAATTATCGACAATTGCATTTAAAGCTCTTCGCCGTTCACGTTATTTCTGCGCAACTTGGTCGTCACGTAAAATGAAAATTGTAAACTAATTCAGGTTAACAAACTTGTGTACCAGTAATCTGTATGTACATATATGGAAGTGTGCGTACTAAGTCAGCAGGTATATATATATATGTGAGCGTAGATGAAAAAGTACACATTGTGATTTGTTTTCTCTCGCGGAGAGCGTCGCCATATTGTCATTCAAATTGCATTTAAATTTGAAATACACGTTCACCTCCCGAGCGGAATACTAACTAGCCTGAATATTCATGAGCGTACACTGGGAAGTACATAATCACCGTAAGAAACAACATTTGTCCAGAGGGTTGTCGATTGATTCGGTGTTTTGATATAAGATTACTCTTTATTTATCTGTTATCTTTCTTTTGGAGATGGACATAAGGCGACATCTGTGGAAGCTCGAGTCAAATTTGCACAATGCGCTGCCAAAGCTCCGAACAGACTTAATGTAAGTACTTTTTTACTCATATTTTTTCATAAAGGGTGTCCAGTGGAAAATTTTTAAGTTTAATATTAAATTTAAAAAAAAACTACAATGTTATTCTCATATTTTATTTTTACAAAATTGAGTTTAATAATGCGGATTTCATGTTTTATAAACAATATCGTCAAAATTCCGTCCATTTCTCTCAAGACACTCTTGCAATCGGACACTTAAATTTGTGAACACGCGAAAGCAAAGCGTTGATTCAATGGCAGCAACTTCTTGGTGGATATTTTCTTGTAAGGCCTGAATTGTTCGAGGATTATTGCTGTAAACTCTCGACTTAAAGTATCCCCATAAAAAAAAGTTGCACGGTGTAAGGTACGGTGACCGAGGGGCCCAGGGTGTCTCCGTACTTGCTGATTAATTTATTGGGAAAAATTACCCTCACCTTCTCCATTGAAACTCTAGCTGTGTGTGGAGTGGCCCCAGCTTGCTGAATTTGTGTTCTATTATTAAACTCGGAAAACAGCTGCAGTTGCGGTACCTATAATTTTTCGATCATTCGGTAATACACGTCAGCAGTGACTGTCTCTCGCTGGTTAAAAAAATAAGGCCAATTATTCCTCGGGTAGAAATTGTACACCGCACTATCGTTTTTGGATAATGCAAACATTTTTGATGGCATTTCCTTGAGTTGTCGGGGCACCAGTATCTCATGTTTTATTTATTAACATAGCCATCGATATGAAAATATGCTTCGTCAGTAAACAATATGTTTCCAAGTGTTCGTGCTGTTCCAAAACATTCCAGCATCGTTCTCGCTAAGGTTTCACGTAAATAATAGTCATTTTTGTTGAGAAACTGCACGATTTGCAGTTTGTATGGGTAATTCTGTGTTTTTTATTTCAGTATAGGCTGCAATCTTCCTTATCGATTTACATGGATTGCGCATAATTTCACATCGAACTTGAACCACATGATCTGGCGTCGCTGCTGACGTTGATGGTCCCGGAGGAGTTTGGTTAACCATTGTCTCTTCTTGTCTGAACTTTTGAACATAACACCAGATAAGTTGTGTGCTCAGCCCATCACTTACTCGTTGAATATTAAAGTGTATATAAAAAGCATGATGCGCACGAACCAATGAATCACCGCACTTTAAATATTGCTCAACCGCGAACGTGCGGTGCGCTTCCGACCAGTGACTTATTGCGACTGGCAAATCAGTAAATCACGCGCGTCGATCAATACCCCTTCCATTTACCTCACCCTGATGGTTTACGAGCAATTACAATTTAATCTTGAAATTTTTCTACTGTACAATCTTATATATGTAAAATCAAGTTAAATTCTTACATTTTGAATACAATAGTGGATTATATTTGGAGGTAGTGATCATTGCTTCTTGCATGAGCTATCCTTCTTATACACAAACACCATATTCATTCCCATACATCCTCCAAACATGATGTTAAATATTTGGGAACCAGCATATCCGAGAAGAATGACCTTTCTTCTGTCTGATTATATTTCAAGTCAACAACGTGAAGGCCAATAATACTAAATTAATGTAGAACCTAGGGCCTTATGGAGAATCTAGAAAAAGCCATCCAATTATTTGGAAATAATTTTCTTCGCAGAATATTTGGGACAGTTATGATTAATTACTGATGCTGTATTCATACCAACGCAGAGAAGTTCTACCAGAACTTTTGAGAAGACTAGCCATGTTATAAATAACGAGAATTCTTCAAAAATTCTTCAAATGATCAGTGAATAATTGCTCTAACAACGTGATATATAATATAATATTTTCATTCATTAGAGGAGTGTAAGTTCAATTATTCTACAATGATTTTATTATTTATGAAAAATTAAGAAGTCCTTTTTGTGATCCCTATTATATTCCAGAGGGAATGGTACAATTTTTTGCACTTTATTTAATAACTAAATTGATATAATACATTTCCATTCATAAGCGGAGTAACGTGAACAAAACTTTAATTTTACGCGTGTGTAACAGAAAGAATAGTTTATAACCGTCATTTAAATTATTGATTTTTAAGTTTTATACAATTTTATTATATATATAAAAATAAAGATGTCTTAATTGTAATCCCTGTTGTATTCCAGAGAGTACTTTTTTTTTTGCACTTTATTATCGGCTAAATTGTGAAAATATATTATGTATATGTATTGGCAGCAATCACGTCTAAAAATTCAACTTTTATGTAATTTTTTGTAAAATTACTACGTAGAAAATATAAACACCTCTAATAACATCGTATTTATTTAGTATGCAGGTCATACAAATTTCAAAGTATTTATGAGTCATCCGTAAACGAACGACCGATGAGTAGTCTTGTTAGCTCATGTATTTTATAATGTTTGTCTAATTTTAGATCACACATCGAAACATTGAAAAATATAAGTTTATCTTCGATGGAAAAATTTGTAAATTATGTATAAATATTTTGCGGTATATTGATAGGTGGAAATTTTTTTATAATTTAAATTTTTTATTTTATTTATTTGACTTTATTACAGTTTTTTTTTATAACATGAATTAAGTATTTTACATTTTTTTTTCGCTTGCCTCTCCAAAAAAGAGACTAGTTCTTGTGCTTGGAGCGGGAGTTACACTATAATAATTTTATATAGAGAGTTATACATTTATAGTCTATGATTATTTATTGTCTATTTATGTGCTTCTGAAGTGTTCTATAATATTATTTATTTTCTAATTATGTGCTTCTGAACCGTTCATTTAATTTCTTTTTAAACTCTTTTGTGTTTTTTAGGGAGGAAACTGAAATTTTTTATCCCTAAGTATATAACATTTTGCTGATAGTGTTTGGTGTTACATTTAGGGATTTAAAATTATTTTTAAATCTTAATGATGTGCTTGTTTCAAATTTTACAGTGTTATTTTCTTTAATTAATTGATTAATTGAGATTTTTTTGTAAATGTTTTCTATTTTGGGAACTGGGAATTTTGCAAAAAGTGTTTGTGTTGAAAAAGTTGATATTTTTTAAAATATTACTTTGATGATTGTTCTCTGTATTATTTTTACCGAGTTTATTATATTATTGTATGCTCCTCCCCACCCAAGTATTCCACACTGGAGTAGTGAGTGAACAATAGCAAAATATACCTTTTTAAAATTATTTATACTTAAAATGTTTCTTAATCTTATGAATATATAAATACATTTTAACACAATTAATAAAATCGAGAAAAGAATATGTAAATGCATTTGAGAGTGTACTATAAATTATAATAATATTCAGAGTACGTACGCATTTTATGATGTTTTATTAAAATGACTGCCGAAAAAAAAAACATTCTTTATCATTAACAAGTAAGCATAATTTATACTTACTCTTTCATTGCAATTAGGTAACAGAATATTTATATTAATTTTATTAAATGAAAATTTTTTAAATATATTGTTTTAAAAAACAAAATTGATTCCTTGTATTTATTATTTAAATAAATATGAAATCTAATCATTTTCAAAACAAATTTTAATGCAAATGTTTATATTTGTTTAATAATAATAAAAAAAAACAACATAAGAATGCTGGTAGAAATCATTGTAAATATTTGTAGCGTTAATTTTGTTATTAAGATATAATTATTAGGTGAAATAAATAATTAACTTTGCATTACTCAAGTAGAATATATTTTAATACAAAATTATAAACGGCGAGCTGAATGTCGTCGATTTAACTGAGCTGATTTCGTACCGTATTCCTTTTCGAAGTACATATTGGGCCATTGGAGGTGTTTAATGTTTAAGGTGAATGTTTCAAAAATGAATAATTATATTTTAAGGAAAACATATTTTTGTTGTGTAGTTGCATTTTCAGAATATAGTTCTGTACATTATTAATTATTATTAATCTTTTAACTGCCAACTCTTTTTGAAATGGAAGACACAAGATTGGGTAAGACTAGGCTTTAAGGGTCTTGACTTATCTATGAAAAGCTGGGACCTGTCGTTCACAGATGGCAAAATTATTTAAAAATATGACTTTAATCCCTGCAAGTTTGCAAGGTCCAAAAGTGCGTATTTATACGCTTATACCATAGCTTGGCGTGTTAACGAGCTCATGGAATTTAAAAGGTTAACTCACCAATACAGAGACAACACAGGGTTTAGTCTTGTAGATATTTCCTTTATATTAATACTTAATTATTTACATATATAACGTCTTTGTTATTATATAAAAACAACAGTTTAATTGATTACGGTATTAAAGCAGTTCTACATTTTAACTTTTTTTATTATAATTTTATTTTTTATAAGTATTTTGTGTATATTTACATGAAGTTAATTATTAATTTTAATGGCTATCCCTAAACTATTTAGTGAAATAAGGTTAATATTATGTTAAAAAAAAACTAAACAAATAATATGATATGATAATTATAATAAATTATAAAAACTGTATTCGTTGATAATTAGGCTGTATTTATGTATATATTTTGTGCGTATATATTTAATAGATTTTTTAAAAGTCGACATGGGCGAAGATAAAAATAAAACAATTACATTACTTTTAGAATAAAATATTAATATTAATATAATCAACTATAATTTTATATTTTAGGGGTGTTTTGCAATTTACCAATAAAGTAAATAATATTCCTTATTAGGTGTCGAAATCCAAAAATATTTTAAAACGAAGTCCCAAGCACATGAATACCATAATAGAGCAATACATATTATTATTACCTACCAATTATTATGGTCTAGACTCATGGTACTCACATTTCTCGGAAACGTTTCGTTAATTTTTTGTAACGTGTCGTAAATCTTTATGAGGAATTTAAGGAGATGTTTGAAAGTTTATTTCTACAGCTCATGAGGACGAAGGCATACTCTGTGTAGTATAGGAGAAGTTATCAAGCGGTTACACAGTTAAGAATTTGCTAAAGTATCACAGTATACTTCGCAAATAACAGGATGTAAGATAGTTCAAGAAGTAATTTATTTGGGGGCGTTGATCATGAACACTGATGCAATGGGCAGGAGATTCGAAGACGCATACAACTAGCTGAAGTTACTATGAACCAAGTTATGAAAAACAGGAAAGACAGTGATATCAAACAAGCAACTAAAATAATGTTGGTTCACACTCTTATCTATGCAGTGGAGACTTGGACAGTTCGCAATAGCGACAAGCTTAAAATAGATGCCTTCGAAGTGTAGGTATTGCGGGAGAAGGATGTTACGCATTAGTGATGAGAAAAAATGCTACTCTTGACTCACGGGTGTGATTGTGATTGGTATTCGATAAAATCGGTGATTGAAAACTGTGACTTTGATCACAGTTTCTGATATCACAATACACGAAATAAATAAAAATCATAACTCTGGCCGTGTTTATTTATATTATTAAAACTTCATTTGCGTAAAAAACATTCTAGCATAAATAATTAGTAGAAAATTACTGCGCATACATATACATACTTATAATGTTACCAACAATCGAGCATAGACATTACCAACAAAAACCGATTCAAATAGATGGCGCTAATTTAATTACGGGAAATTCGGTATATGGCGCTGATTCAAGTGACATCGATTTAAACGTTAGCGTCAGAAAATAATATATAATAAATATAGGTTCGAAAATTTGTCGTCAAAAATAATGTTACTGTAGCATAATTGGATAATGCACCTTCCTCGGTTTGGAAAGTGATCCGGGTTCGAATTCCGGTGACGCAACAACAATATTTCTCGTTAAAATTGATTTTATATGTATATATTTCTAATTAATACATTTAATTAGTACTTAAAATATCACAGACCATAAAATATTCAGATGTTCTGAATAATTACAACTTCATATTAAGAATGTGTTCTCATAATAATCAATTAACAATAAAAAAATTTAATCACGAATCACGATATTCTCAGATATTCAATCACTGATAGTGAGTGTGACTCAAAGATATCAGTGATTGACTCACGGTTCGTGATTTTAAGCTCATCACTATTACGCATCTCCTGGATAGCACAAATCACGGATGCATCAATCCTGCAACAAATACAACCACAGGAACCATTATCTACAATAGGGAATACAAGATTCTTCCAATTCTTTAGCCACATTATGCGTTAAAGTGATAGCCTAAATTATCCTAGGCACAATTTTAAGCCTTGAAGAAGTTAAACCTCGAGAAGACCTGGATGAGTGCCAGAACGGTGGATAGATAAGTTGCATCTAGCTTGAAAGATCCTAGTTAGCTGTGAAGGCGACCCATGACCGGAACCTGTTGAAGTGAATTACGAGGAAAGAAGAAGAGGAAATTGTTGATAATTGTGATATTTAATTAATAAAAAATGATACCATGTATTCAACAAATATTCAAATATTTTTAATACAAATTAAACGTTGAAGAGTTCCTTAAATGGTCAAAGCTACTCATTTTATGTAATTATTTTTGTCGTTACATCCTACCTCGTACTTATCATGTCTTGTTTGTTCCCTGCTTGTTTCTTTTCTTTTACTTTTTACATATCTTTAGTCTGCATCAAAAAATTTACTTTGTTCAATTTACATATTTTCTCTACTTGTCTTCTTTTGATTTTTTACAATTTAATTTAATTTGTTACCTTACTTTCAACTTATATTCTAGCTTATGAACCTTATGGCTACCTGCCTCAGAACAGGTACTTTATATATACCTAGCGAGGTAGGAAGCGACCAACAGGCTTGCGTGTAAATGAAACGAATAACAATATTTGTACTAAAGATTTTTATATTGGTGTAAGCTATAAAAATGTTGTTATAAAAATAAACGCCGATTTATCGGCACTGAAATGAATGTATCAATTAGAAAGATATACAGATAAAATTCGAACCAGGAACTCTTCCTATCCGGGAAAGTGCGCTGACCATTACAGCATGTCAACATAGTAAATTAACGATACATTTAAAAAAAATTATATTTCACCAATAAACGAACTGAGCTGAAATTAACCGGTACCGTTATCCGTCATTTCCTCAAATATTCCCTCCAACAAGTTTCAGCACCATCAAAAACATGGGTTGTGTACAACCATTATAACATTATAATACTCTCAAAATAGCACCTATTACTTTCTACCATAAATGAACACGACCAGATCGGAGATCGATTCCGGGAACCCGTGCAGTCGTGCTCGCCGCGAACGCGAACGCAGCGATCGTGTCGGACAGCAACGTAGCGGCGTTGCTTTTTTGACAGGACGCTGCTTTGCCGACACATATTTATTTTTTCGTACATTCGTTCCGCATGAGGTGACATCGTGTCGGGTAATTATAATTAGCAATACTCTCCGTGGCTCAGGTGTACTCAAGTTTTATCACTACATTTTTTTTTATTTGAACTTGGCAAAATATAGTTAAATTTCTAATATTTATATAAGTACTTCAATAATTATTTTGCTACTCCATCACGTCACATTCATATTGACATACCAGAGAGAGTTCAATTTAATTAAAGAAAACCCTATCCCTATCCCGGAATCGTTATGAGTGTTGTACATTCTTGCTTCGATTCCACTAAACAAAGAAATGCGTTGCTACGGTACCTTTGGGCCTCAAAGGATAGAAAGCCATAGGGGCCGTTGCCGATCTAGCTCAGTCTGGGTCCTCAAGTGTGGTGTGTATATGCTTTGGTGTCGCCTGCTACCTCGGATGGGATGATAATTGATTAGATGGTGTTTTGATTTTCACTTTAAAGTTAGTAAAGTAATACCTTGTGGCTTTTCTTCATAGATTACTTTTTATTTCTTCATTATTTGGCACAATTGACAAACAAATTTACTTATGTAAATTGGCTCCGGTACCATCGTACCAAAGTCATATTGTACCATACTATTCGTATGATATCAATTTGACGTGAGACTCGTTTTCATATTGATTCCAAAAGGTAGTCAGAAAGAAGCTATGGAATTCATGCACCCCAAATAGGGGAAAGAAAATATCACATTTATGTGTCGAAGTCGCAGAAATTGACCGCTGTCCGGCAAAAATTCATCCAGGTTGCAAGAGGGTGCGTGGGAGAGCCAGTGGAATGCTCAGCTAGTTTTAAATCGACGTGAAGTACATAATAATCAACCTGTTTCTCTCTGCTCTCTACTACTACAAAATATATACCTAAGCCAAAGATCGCCAATTCTATCTGTCTTCAGCACTTTTTACCCATTGCCCGCTACTTTTTTGAGACTTCCACTCCAGAACCTTCTGTTATCTCTTCGACCAGCTCAGCCTATTGCCAACATCTGCTACTTTGAATCTCCGGAAAAATTGTTCTTTGATACTCAATGTGATGTACGTAGTATTAAGGAAAACACATTTTTTAGTTGTGAAGTTACATTTTCAGAACAAAGTTCTGTGGTATTTAATACAAATTAAATAAAGCATCTATTAAGATACTATAGAAAAAAAAACAATATTTAATTATCGGGATCCCGGTAGTAACTAAATATTTTTTTCGATAGATTTTTTTCCCCATATATTTATTTCGTTAATTTAATTAGTGTAATATTAAATTGTATAGATATTCAAACAATATAAGCAATTGCACGTAATATTATTACGATTGCAACAAAATTTATACTGGCCTAACAATGTTTCAGCTGGATAGATTAAAATCCATTCTAAATGTGGCAGTATATGGAGTTTTTGAAATCTCTCGTATAACATCCCTTTTACAAGAGCTACATTTTCTCCGGATCCCTGAAAGAGTTGAATTTAAATTGTGCTAGTTGATGTACAATGAAATACATAACATAGCGCCTCACCATCTTCAAGAGCATTGATCCCAGACAATTTGAACAGTAGACGTCAAACTCTCAGGTCAGCCTCTACTGCATCCGCAGAAAGTGTTGTAGAACCGACCAGTCATTGCCAGAGGTCTAAATTTAGTGAACGGCCATTTGCGGTGGCAGGCCCAAAAGCGTGAAACTCTTTACCCTCCACCATAAGAAACAGTGCATCAGAGACTAAAAAGGTGCCTCTTAAAAAAATCATTTCCATAAGTTCAAATAACAATATTTTATTTTAAATGCAAATATTATATATAACTATAAACAGTTTATATATAATATAAAGCGCCCTTGAGGTGAATTTTTTTACGAAAATGGCGCTATAAAATTATCCAATATTAGTATTATTATGACGTAAAGTAGACGTATTCAAAATTATTGATCATCGGTCAAATTATTCCACAGATTTCAAAACATGTTTGAAGACAATAATAACATGGGTCATTGAAAAATTCATATTTTGAGAGGTAAAAGCGAATGTAGTAATCTCTATTATTATTTTCCTAACTTTAATGCAGTCGTTTTCTTATTTAGTTTTTATACATTGTATTAATTTATTAAGATTTAAATTTAAATATAGCTCATTCATTTAGTCATTTTTGCTCGCTGCCATTAATGGCCGCCAGTCTGGAAACTAACTTACTTTTGTATTTTAAACTAGATTATGGGTATTATTTATTATTGCATTAATAAATATACTGTTATTTAAGTGTCTACTAAAATCGTTTTAACGTTTTTCTCAAAATAAAATAAAATTTGCTTCATTTCGAATGATATACACACGCATTCGGAAATGCTTATAGGTAGATACTAATTACTATGTTTTTCAGACGATAAGACGCACGGGACCATAAGACACACCACAAAATTATGTCAACAAACAAAAGAAAGAAAAGATTTACAAAAATAAATAAAAAATTGTCTTATGCACGAGCGAGCTAGCGAGCACCAGTTTACGCCGATTTATCGGTGGTATCGAACGTCTGTTTCTGTTTTGCGCGCTAAATGAGAGATTCAAAAGGCAATGAAAAAAAAACCTAACCTACCTTGAGACCATCAGGTACACCACGAATTATGTCGATTTTTTAAAATAAAATTGTGCATGTTATAATTGGGCAATAAGTTACACATAATTGATACATAATTAAAATTATTAATAAATTATATTATTTAAATAATTTATTTAAGTGTTTTATCCCTGAATCTAGCGGATACAGTTTATCATGCTTTATATTGTAGTTGAGTTAACAATGCACACTACACCGGTCAGTCGTTCTCTGACCTAAAGAGACACCTAACAAAGAGAATGCAAGCATTTTTTCACGCCACTCTATTTCACGCTAATAAGAAAGATTCACTTTTCTTGCTTTGCCCTAATACTATTTAACGTAATTTATATGTCGGAATTGCACATGTACACGTAATTAGAGTATTTGGCAGAGTTATATGTATATTATATATTATGCATTAACTGAACATTGGAATTCAAATGGATTTTGGCTATAGTACTAAAGAATTTAGAGCAAAATATATAATGTGATTTCGCCTGAAAAAAAAAATCATAAATTACAATAGAGTGCTCTAGAATGCACGCCATAAATCAAAAAAGCTGCGCACAAATATTTCAACCAAGTAAAAACAAACTACACATTTATTTTATATGTTATGTACATATATATAAGCATTTTACCTTATCTTAGACGTAATGGTGGGTTATCCAAGTTGTTAGATAAGGCAGTAGAAAAATAAGAAGATATGATGGAATTTTATCAAACACTAGAATTTTTTAAAGTAAAAAAAACGCTTAATTCGTAGAGAAACGCACAAAAGATAAGTGTAACAGAAAATCATGCATGATATTTCAAATTTGAATCAATAAAATATTCCAATCAATCGAAGTTACTGTATAACTACGATTTTTTTTAATGCTTTTATCTGTGATATGGTTGAGATGAGGCACACGCTACTTGAACATTTACTAATCATTTATAATCAATTAATATGTACGAGTATTTTTACAATTAAAATTGAAAATATCTGCAAAGTGGATGTTACTACAGTGCCACCCTAGAAATTTTCGGTTGCATTCTGCATATACTACCTTCATCATATCACTAATTTAAAAAAAAATGTAAAATCGTCTAACCAGATTATAACATGTGCTTCGTGAATTTACATGTATTTCTTATTTTGATATTTTTATTGTACGCAGTTAAATATTATAAATTTTACAAATTATCCAAATAAATTAAAAAAATAACAGGTTGAAAACTTCAGAACTTCGAAGGGGGAACAGTTCTCTTAAGACAGATGACGTCAAGGTGAAATTTGTGGAAGAGTAGGTGCTGCAAATGGAATTCTGTTTAAATATATAGTTCAGCAATTTGGAAAGAAGAACTCAGTTAGACAACTAAGATAACACTTTTAAAACATTGATTAATTGTATAGCTACTTAATGTATATTCACAATTTGTATCCTCTGCCGTGATGGTTTGTCAAATTGGTAATTTTATGACTATTAGTTTGAGATGTCACGATAAATAATTTTTGTGTATTATTATGTCATCAAAGTGTTAATTTTCTAATACATAAATAAGTAAACGTGATTAGCAAAATGACATGTGGTTCCACAAACGACGTCTAACAATAAGCTGAATTGATAAGTTCACTAATGACAATTTGAATTCGAAAAGAAAAATAAATAATAAAAACTATAGTATAAAATAAATATATTTGATCTTGCATCTCATAATTTAAGGCACGTAAGGTAAGTACACTGATTCACATTTAAAAAAAATATCATAATATTTGTCATATGTCATTAATAAATAGTATTTTATTTTCTTTTAACATTTATTGCAAAATAATAAAAATCTTTTATTTTTAAGGAGAAAACATTATTATTGTGATGTTGCTGTTTTTTTAGGACATAACTTTGTGGTATTTTAAATGCAAATTAAATTAATCAATTAGAAAGATATACAGAATAAATCTATTAATCGAAAAAATATTTTAGTTGCTACCGAGATACATATGTTGTATCAAAGTTTATCCAAATTTAATAAAAATCAATTTGTTTAATTTTGGCGTAATATAAAGTTGATTACTAATACATTATTAAAAATGGAATAACAAACTATGTAAGTTGGAAAATTTGTCGTAAACCTACATGGTTGATAAAGCAAAATTAGATAATGCATTTCCCCAGATAGGAAAAGATTCCGGTAGCAACTAATATATTTTTAAAGATTTTTTTTGTGTATCTTTCAAGTATTTCAATTATTCACAATAAAAGTTTGTACTACTCACATGTTGGGTTATATTCACAAATTGTGAATATTAAAATAATCTTGTTACACCACAAAGTAACATTGATTTGTATTAATAATAAAAATTATTTTACTTAACATATATATCTGATATACATAAATTTAAATTTATTATCCTTTTATTTATTTAAACAGTTATACTTATTTGATTTCCTAAAACGGATGGTTTGTGAGCCCTGAAATAGATGAAATATTCCAGAAATAATTAAATATTTTGTATGCGTGACCTTCCAAGGTTTGTTCTCTCGAAAATATTTTGACCAAATTGTTTTAAAAGATTTGTGTAAATATTAATATACATTTCCGGGAAACTGAACCACGTCTTTAAGTGCTTCGATAATATTTATGACTCGTCAGGGGAGTTTTTTCTACAGTCATCCCCGCAGTAACCAGCGACCGCTTTAAGTAGAACCTCCCGTGGCTGTGAGTCGCAGGTAATGTAAAAATATTATTTAAAACAAAAAAGAGTATTGTTTTACCACGTTTACACGAAGCACAGCGGGGCGGGGGGTTGGAGAAGTGGGACATGTTGATTTACAATCCTTACAGTCGAACGCTATAATTACACAATTCTTGGCGTTGTAAATATTATGGTAACGATTCTGGCCATCTATGGCAATTTTGTGATACATGTTATTTTTTTAGATATTCATAAAACTGAAGAATTTTTCAAGTACATGCACATATTAAACAGTATGTCTAAGTCAAAAATTGTCGATAAAACTTGATAATAAACTGACTATTGAAAAGAGCGAAACGATAATTAAAAATACTATTTTTTATGAACGTATCGTGTAATGTGACTTGTTCATAGAATATCAAAAAGTAAATGATAACAAAGTTATATTAATAACTATTGGTGAAAAAGATAAGTATAGTCGTAAAAAAAATAGAACTTAATAAAAATAATAATAATAATAATAATAATGGATAATTTGTATAGCGCCATTTTCATAAAAATTTTCACGGTTGTAGAAAAAATTAACGTGAACATTGTTTTAATATGATTCATCTATTCATCTACTTTGTCAATGCTATTTTATTCATAATTCGAAGACGCACAAGTACCTATATTTTATTTACAAAAGCCTTTAAATTTAATACAATTAAACTACTAACTTTTTTTTTGTAAATATAAAATAGAAATGTTAAATTGAATATAAAATTTGACTTAATACAATAAAAAAAATTGTAGCTCTTTATTAGAAAAAAAAATCGTGTATAGAGAGGGGGTAGTTTACATTTTGTACATAACAAGGTACTATATAAAAAAAAAAACATATTAATTCCGTACTTACACAAAAATTACGAGAATTATTTTCTAGAAAAAAAAAGTAGTAGGTACATAATTATTATAAAAAATGCAGTGAAGATATCTAATCTGATCCGCACGGTCAAACCACCGAAGTGACCTTTTCTTCATTCTATTCATATATTTGAATACATTAGCTTTTACAATGTTATTAGATTCTAAGCATATTTATTAATTTAAAAACATGTTTTAAATTAGAATTTAAAAAATTGAATTACAATATTAATAATCATATTAAAAATATCAGTTCTAGTATTCATTATTGAATTTCTTTTTTAATTTTATGACGTTAAGATCTGATTTAAATCAATTGCGACTTATTTCCAATCAATGTGACGTATTTAATTACATATCATGTACGTAGATGCCTACCTATCTAAAATTATTTCTGGACCACCAGCAAAACTATGAATAAAAATGATACTATGTATAAATATTACAACTCGTTATCAGAAAGCAGTTTTATGTAAGAATAGTTATTTTTTAATAGGAACTATGAATATTTTATTGTTGAAGTCATTTCTAAAAGTATGCCATGTTCATAAAATCAAATTCCATAATGTTGTTGACATATTGAATTTTACATATTGATCTTATCAAGTTTATGGTGATTTTTTCCAATCTCGGTAGAATGAATCTGTGTTGAGTCATGCAATATTTATGACCTGATTAATTATTATGTTATTTTAAACATGTTAAAAACTAAACTAAAATACTCGAAGAAATAAAAACAATATATTATTTTAAATATGAATTAAATATATTAATTAGAAAGATATACATATAAAATCAATTTTATCGAAAAATATTGTTGTTGCGCCACCGGGATTCGAACCTGAATCTCTTTCCTAACCGGGGAAGGTGCATTATCCAACTATGCTACAGCGACAATATTTTTAGCGACAATTTTTCGACCCTATATGTTACCTTTTTGATATTAATACATTTAATCGTTACATTATTTGACAGAGCCATCTATCTTAATTTTACAGAATCTCAAATACCTTTGAATAAACTGATAGCAGACGACAGAATTATAAATTCATTTTTATTAAAATAAAGACAATTGATACATCTTTATTATTTAGGAGAACACATTCTTGAATGTGTTCTCCTAAATAATATATTATTTTGCTCAGAAATATTAAGAGAGGACATCTTCAATATTATGTCACAAGGTACAAAATTTATTTTTAATACGGATACTAATTACAATTAAATGATACATTTTCATTTCAATGGTAATATTGTGATTTTAAAAAAATTAATAAATACAAATACAACGAACTGACTAATTAACTTACCATCATCCAATTTCTCCGCAAGGGTTGGCAGAAATAATGGAGCGTCACACTCTTCTGTTCCGACACACAATTATCGCCTCTTTCATATCCATACATCTTCTCATGCAAGCTTGTAATATATTTATAATTATTTATTATCTAATTGTGTATTTCTGAAGTGTTCTATAATATTATTTACTATCTAATTATGTATTTTTGAAGTGTTCATTTAATTTCTTTTGAAACTCTTTTATATCTTTTATCTCTTAAATTTGTGTAGGAAGGCTATTGAATTTCTTTTATCCCTAAGTATATAAAATTTTGATGATAGTGTTTGGTGTTATATTTAGGGATTTTAAATTATTTTTAAACCTGTAATGATGTGCTTGTTTCAAATTTGACAGTGTTATTTTCTTCAAGTAATTGATTAATTGAGATTTTTTTGTAAATGTTTTCTATTTTGGGAACAGGGAATTTTGCAAAAAGCGTTTGTGTTAAAAAAGTTGATATTTTTTTAATATTACTTTGATGATTATTCTATATATATGTATATTTATATGTAGGTACTCCAAAAAAATTTGTAGGTATCTAGCGTTAATTTTATAAATCACTTTTAAAATAAAATGTTAAAGAATGTTTCATAGATATCTTAAATACCCTGTAGCACACCTCATGCCCATTCATTAACTAAGATAAGACATTTACTCAGGTTCAACTAACCCATAAATAAATAAATATTTGTTATATCGTAGTGCCAATACATTAGTTCTTATCTGTCAGTTCACTTAGCCCTATCTCCATTATCGTAATAGTGGATTCAATTCCTACTTTTGTTTTAAGATATATTTTGGCGCGCGGACAAGAAACAAACTTTCACCATTAAAATGATTTAATTATTTTAAATGAGAAAAATACTACACTATCGACAATGACTTGTTAAAGAAGCATTAAAGTCTACTGTTGACAGTAATACGAATTGTAATAAGTAATTAAAATATATAACTTTTACTATAGTATTTCAATACATTTGTTGACATATTTTTAAAATTAATAAAATATTGATTCCTTGTCCGTTGACCAGAGTAACAACCAAACTTCAACCCTCTATTCCAATTATTTTAAAGGGTAGGTAGGTAGGTAGGTAGGGTACCTACTTACTAACTCACACGGAAATAATCCCGATATAAACCTGTTTTCCTGTCCAGAGATCCCGTGTGAAAATACATTTTTTACAAACTGTACTTTTTTCAAATATTTTGTAAATAATTTTAGAGATTTTTTACGTCACGGTGACATATTCCCAATGAATCTAAAATAATTTTAGTTTATTTACTTGCTAAAATATTGGGAATATTATAAATGTTCTTATTTAAGTCGTTCAAAAAATATAAATATTGTAAAAAAATTCTGCAAATTAACGAGTAAACACAAGTGTACAAAAACATCTTAGATTAGGGTGTGTATCAACCTGAAGATTAGATAAACGTTTATACCAGAAACGTGTATATGTATGACTTAATATTATGACGTATTCAAATATGAATGATATGATAGTAATTGTGGCAGGCATATTACGAGATATATATTATAATTGGATTTATTTCACAGAAATTCCAATTAAGTATAGATTTTTTCAAAGTATTGACCGCTGCAACATATCAACATCAAATAAATTGAATACTTAGCTGATTTTACTCACATGAATTATGACGCTATTCGTCCGTCCGAATCGACGTGATTCAATAATTTAATCGCTTTTGCAGTGGGTATAACTATAATCTTATTGGTTATGTATACTGGAAGATAAAATTATTTGTGTTGCCGCTACGTCAGGTAATTATCAGTAACTAAAGTGCATACTAAATATTTATGTAATATTATCAATAAGAATGTATTGGTCGATAAGCAAGAAAATATAGTTTCACTTTTCCAAGGCATCGTATCCAAAGTGAAGTTAGAGGATTAGAGTAAAGAGTAATTAATATAAATATATTCAGTTTAAGTTTAAGACACCTCAAGCAGCCCTCAAATTATGGCTTCTAACTCAAATGTGCTGCACACTAATGAATTGAGTTGGAATTATAATATTGGAGATTGGGAATTTGCTTCGCTTACCGTCTCAACATGAGCATGAAATTATTATCAATGGAAAATCGCTTGCCGTTTTATATGAATATGTTTGAATAGTGCTGAATCTGTTTGTCTCAAACAATAAATTAATATTAAGGAGAACACATTCTTATTGTGAAGTTGTAATTATTGAGAACAGACGGTCTGTGATGTTTTAAATACTAATTTAATGTATTTAATACTGGCGTCTGCAGTCGGTTCACTCAAAGGTATTTGTGATTCAAAAATAATGGAACGACAGATGTATTAATTTGAAAAAGTGTAACATATAGGTTCGAAAATTTATCATGAAAAATAGTGGCGCTATAACACAATTGGTAGTGTAATTCCCCGGATTGGAAATAGAGATCCAGGTTCGAATCCCGGTAGCGCAAAAATTGATTTTATATGTATATATTTATAATTAAGACATCAAATTAGTATTTAATAAATTAATAAGAAATGATACCGATATAATAAAATCCAGAATCTTTTAAAATTTATAATTATTCAAAATATGTACATACATACATTTTTCATTTAAATAAAAATGTATTTATGAGGGTTACCGAAGATGTAAAAATTAAAATCAAAATTAATGTGATATTATTATTACAGTGATAGCTGATGGTGAACGCACTCTCCGAGGTGGTGTGTCTTTTCAAATATTTGAAATCAAACTGCTAAATGGTGAACTTGGATATATCAAAATATCTCTTGATATTGTTGACTCGACGACCGGGTTGAAATATCAGACAACGGTTTGCCTCAGACTGAATAATGACTGCAATATGATTTTAATGACTATATTCATGATATGAAGGTACTTACTTAAGCTTCGGACTGAAATGCGTACCTACTAAAGAATCTGTTAAATATGTACAGCGCATCTAATATTGCTTCTGTGCAATCAGAGCGGCTCGAACGAATCATCGTGAAGTATATTATTATTCCAATGCACATTTTAAATTTTAAATTAATTAATGAATTTATAAGAAACTATCTAACATAATAAGAACTATTAACCACTCAAAACATAGCGGTATTATAAAATAAATAACTCAAAAACAACTCAACTCAGACAAACAATAGTCATACTCGACACCATATTAAAACTGTTCAACCGATGCACGTATTTAGTAAGGGTGGATTGTTGAATCCGCATCGACCAACGTCGGTTATAGTTTTAAACTCTGATTTTAATTTGGAGTGGTTGCGAGTGAAGGATCCGTGCGTAACATCCCCTCGGTGCGTCGCTCGGGGGGTGCAAAATCGGGATTTAATAACTAAGGGTTGGTGGCTCGACCCTTCTTTGAAAAACGCCCAAGAAATTATCGCATTAAACACACTGCGCACAATGTGCGAGCGTCATTGCGCAGAAGAGTATGCAAAATATTTAGCAGAGATCTTTTCCAAACAACTTTTGAACGGTTTCAAAAATAGGAATACCGTGTTTTTGGACTTTCTACGGAATTTTAAATAATATACTTCACAGAAATGTTCAAAGTTCAATCAAAATTAATATGAAAAATAGAATTTCAAATGATTTGACATTTAAATTATTTATGTAACATCTAAAAAAACACATATAAAGTATGCACGTATACGATGATAGGTATAATAATACGCCAAAAAGTTTAAATAAAGCTAGGTAAACTTACTTATGTGACAAAAAATAATTGAATAATTTGTTAAACACAAAGAAAATACACTTACATAAATTTAGACATTGATAAATAATTGTATATTTTTCTTTATCCTTTGGTGCTTGGTGTTGGTGCTGAGAATCTGTAGCAATAATTATATTGGTCAATATCGTGATAATTAGGGTGAAAAAAAAGATGACGTCACCGTCATCATTATTCAAAACGCTTAAAAAAATTATTGTCCGGAAAATGACTTAATTTCAAATTGAACATGTACTGTTATTGGGTATATAAAAGAGAAAACATTAAGTAATCTTAACTTAGAGATATTAAAACGCGTTCGTTTTTTGCCCTGCTCGCGTCTCACAAAATTGGCCGTTTAACCAAGCTTTACACCCACAAATGATACTACATCCGATTTCAATACATCCAGAATATCATAAATGAAAGATAGGGAAGCGCAATATAATTGTGGATGGTTTAAAAATATTAATAATTATAAGATAATTAATGAGAGAGATTATTTAAAAGTGTCTAATAGATAGTTCAACAAAGACACATCACTATACAATGTGAAGGTTGAAATGTTACAATTGATAATTTATAATACAAACAAAGACAGTCAAACAATTATTTTTACAAAGTTTAGGAATTCAATTGTAACATTCAAATTAAATGTTATAATAGAGCAGAAAGAAAAAAATATTTTCGATTATACAGTTATAAATACATGCAATACTATAGTATTTTCATGGCAATTTTTAATTGTATAACATTTATGGTTGACCTAATTAATTAGTTAATTTCATTCATACATTCTAGTAGCGTTATTTGATATTCAAGTATTACAAAGATAAGAATACAAATGTACATGCATATTTTATTGACTTTCATAAAGTATTTAACGATGTTCGACATTACCAACTGCTTCAAATCCAGAAAACCTCTAGAAGTAAGCTCGTACAACCTTTATCTGTATGAAAAATATATTCTGCAGTCATGATCTCAACCTTAGATTACGAATGCAAATGGTCAGATGCTATTTTATGGATTTGAAGCATGGACACATAAATATGGATCAAATAAAGAAGAATGCTCAAAATAAGTTGGATGGATAGAGTTACGAATAAAAATGTTATGGTTCGGAAGAAAAAAAAAGTAAGACCAGTAAATGAATTGTAAACCAGTAATTAATGAAAAAGTAAGACCAGTAAAAGTATTTACTCCTTGAAAATTAAATCTTTGTATAATCAAGATGTATGCATATTATATTGTCAGCGTTTAAATTTTCGTTTCAATCGAGTCATATTTTTAAAAAAAGTCACGGAGCTATTTGATTGCGTAAGTCGTACCAAAGGTGTTGGTGACACCAACATGAAAATATTGAGACAAGGAATTTGCGTTAGTTCATGTCTATATATTTGGTGGTCTGTAGTAAGAGTGTTTTAAACGATAGAAATCAAAGTCTCTGATATGTGCTGAGACATTCGGAGAAGTATCAGATCTTCCATCTTATAATGCAGGGAAAAATTTCTGGAAGAAAGAGAAAATCATGGCTGAAGAACATGAGGCATGGTTTGGCCATTCTACTGTGTAGCTTTTGGTAATGATAGCCGATTTTGGTAATCCTCGACAAGAAAAGATTCATTAAAGATTGGATCAATTTTGAGAGAGTGGAATATTTGTATTATTGTCAAATTCTGAGATGCCGTTTGGTCACATCTCGTCGGACGCATCGCAATTTGCCGCAACAATATCGCGCGTCCGCTTCGAGTGCCCCACGGTTATTACCGGCGGTGCGCGGGGGGAGGGGGTCTTTAGCAAAAGGGGGGAATAAAAAATATTTCGGCGGGCCGGGAGGTGGGGGGGGGGGGATGAACACCTGGGCTCGCAGCTGCGGGGAACAGTCCCACGGAGCACCCCTCAACGTTAAAATCACGAACTGCGTCACATGTATTCCCAGATTTATCTGGCGCAACGCAAACTGTGGGACGCGAAAATAAATAAATGTTTTTTTTAAGAGCATTAATTACATAAACTGCAGAGTAGTTTTACGGCAAGTAGTAATTGAAAGTATTTAAAAAACAACATTTAAAAATAAATAAATACTACATGTACTACATATATAATATAAACAAATAATTAGATGAGAATGTATTCTTTCACTTCATAGTTTAAGGTGGTCACGGGGGTCTCTTTATTTTTCATGATATTTAATAATTTATATAATATAATTTATTGAGGTTATTCAATATTCGTGTCACAACACATTCTCTCACCTTACACATTGCTCGCGATCGGCATCTGTATCTGGAGCAATGGTGAGGGTCAGTTTTCATATTTACATTATGTATCATCTCTTTTATAATTATATAATATGTTACTTTTTTGTCAACTGATAAGATTTTGCACATTGTAAATAATTTATAATAATCATCTTTATACAAACACTTCGTTCTTCTTTGTAACTGTTACAGAAGAATTTAAATTGGGAGAAAACACTGATTAACAACATAACATTCCCTACCACTTCGCCTTTACTGTCCATATTCCTGTTAACGACCGCAACCTTCCCCTTTTTCTCAATCCCCTCCCCATTTCCCGAAAATACACAATAAAGACTACAACTCTCGAAACTAGTAGTGAATGTAACCGAGCGTATGTGTAATACAATGTTTTGTTGTGAAAATAAAATAGGGATATAACCTGGCTATTCATGATAATCTTGCATCAGGGCGATAAATAAATAAAAATAAAATAAAAGTACGCTCTTTTATAATTTATAATTTTATAATCGTACAATTTATCGGAAAGAGTTTCAAGAGTCATCATGCCGCCTTGTCGAACTCTACTGTAGATGTGATACCACCATGGATAATAATTATATCTTTAGAAATTTCTTCTACACTCTCTCCAACATTGAGTAACTAGGTATGTCGTGTCATGTAGGGCATCATGCACGTCAAAATTCATAACGAGTATCTGCCCTTAAATCCTGCTATTTCGAAACATTTTTAGCTAGCAGGAATCACAGCTATAATGTTGTTTCTGGTATAAGAACTAGGTATTAATAATATAATCTGAGAAATAATAAATTGGTTGATATTTATTTGCCTGTTTAGCAAAAGTGGCAGGAGAAAATGGTGCAAGATTTTTTGAAATTTGTCTATTGAATCTACCTATTTGATGAAGGTATTAGGCAGACTGAAATTAAACATTAATTATATTAAACTTTGTAATAACGTATACAACATTTTCATTGCCTTCCAAAAGGGGGACAGCGCTAAGAAAGTTGACGAAGCGCATCCCTCAAGTAAATGAAGCACATTATATACTTGATGCCTAGGTACCTTCCTTCGTTGTGAACAAGCATGATGAAACTCTTTACGCCATAAGCAAAGCTCAAAACCAGTAGTCATAAACACTGGTTTGTACGCACTAATTTTTAAGTTCCTACCTATGTATTCGTACATTTAGTATTTACATATGGTCAGTCTTTAAGATACAATGTTTTTATTTAAAAGATATCAGTAAACTTAAATATTTCAACATTAAAATAGATTATGTACCTACAACGTTTTGGTACTCTTTTTTTGACAATTTCATATAAATGCATATATATATATAAATATTAAATTATTAAAAAAAACATATTTTTGTTGTGAAGTTACATTTTCAGAACATTGTTCTGTGTTATTTTAATAAAAAATAAATTAATCAACTAGAAGATGTGCAGAAAAAATCTATCTATCGAAAATATATTTAGTTGCTGCCGCAATATTCTGGATAGATTTTTTCTGTTTATATTTCTAGTTGATTAATTTAATTTATATTAAATTATATTCAAAATAAAACATATTATTTTTAGTCCAATCAGATTAACTTAATTACTATCGTATAAGGTCACATGCTCAGCTGCTACGTACCATATTAAAATATATATATAGTAATGCAAACAGTACATTCAGTGTGTAAAATTATTACGATAATAATTTAAAGACAATGACGTAGTTCTTAATAAAAATATGTAGGATGAGTCGGGGCATGTGCGACATTTAAATCATCGACACAAACTTTGAACTGTTCTCAAACTTCATAAGATGATGCTATGACTTTGATAGAACTTTGATACAAGGATCATTAATCATTTCCTAATTTAAGTCTTTAAAAATTGGATTGTAGCCTTGTAGGATAGCGGATATTTATAGCATTTTACAAAAATTAGACGAGTAGATGCACTTACCCCAAATTTGGGGTAAGAGCATCTAGTTGTATTATTTCGGACAAATTGTTAAAAAAATGAAAATGTTTTTACTGATCTGCTTAATGACAATATGAATGAGTTATTTTGATATTTAATGACGGGTAAAGCCTGACGAGTTGCAAAAAAATAAATTACAAAAATAAAATTGCTTAGACGGGGGAAGTGCGACATACTTACTACAAGTGTATATATATTTCATTTTTAATTCAAAGCGAAATAAGTTATTTTTAGGGAATTTTATGTCACCTTGAGATACCTCTATTTATATTTATAAGGCACAATTTAAAACAATAATGTCACATAAATAATAAAGGGTGATTCTCAATCGGTGTCTGAACGATTCATGTGGCCGCTTATGTCCTCTGTTCATCGTGAAGCGAGCCTAAGCCCTGAAGCTGTTTCCGTTCTCCAACTAAACCTATACCCTCAGGAAGCCAGTCGGGGGTGGTCTATTATTCGATGCGATTGGATATACCTTCCAAACCTTCCCTTTTATCTGCAGCAGGATTCGTTGATATCCGTTCGGGAGTACCGAGGGGCCGAGATAAACGTGCCATACGGGGTCTTTTATTTATTTGCATATTGACGTAGTTATATATTTTAGATTTTAAATATAAAAATGTTAAATTAAAAAAATGCGAATGCGATCAGTACTCTCATAGTTAGTAGTAAGCGTTTATTTTGTGTGGGTAGGTACTAGGTTTTTTGATGTATAAAAGTAAACATGATGAGAGCAAAGTTCCATCTGATCATAAAGGATCACAATTTGTGCAATTTTAAGGATCCGTGTTATTATTGGCTTGACCACATTACTAATTAATATCAAGCAATGGAATGAGATCATATTTTCATTCTTAAAAGAGATTTTTATGGCTGTGTAACATCAGAAAGTGGTCCAATGTTCTAAATGTTGGTGATTCTATGCAGGATAAATCAACTTGATCCCCAATCTTCGATGGAAGGTAGCATATGAAAAATAAGTTTTAAATATGAATTAAATATATTAATTATAAAGATATACATATAAAATCAATTTTATCGAAAAATATTCTTGTTGCGCCACCGGGATTCGAACCTGGATCTCTTTCCTAACCGGAAAAGTTGCTTTATCCAACTAAGCTACAGCGACATTATTTTTAGCGACAAAAAAAAGAAAAGTTTTTTAAAAAATTGTGTGCGCGCTATATTTTCTAGTGTCCGTTATGATATTGAATTGTGTACACGCCGCACACCCGCACCCTTAGTGGGAACATTGAGTGAGAATGGTATGTCAGGGCAGAAAAGAATGGCGTTTTATTCTGCCTACCCCTGCGGTAAAACAGCGTGATGGTAATTTAGTTATTTTTAATATTTAATGCAAAAACACTGTGGTTAGTCATTTTAATAAAATTACACAATAATTTTTTTCATTAGTATTTTTTAGAAACCGGCTGGTGTATATAAAAAATCACAAATATAATTTTATTATTTTAATACAAAACTTAGTTCTGAAAATGCAACTTCACAACGATAATGTGTTCTCCTAAAAATTGTTATTTTAAGTTATTTATTGTTTCATTTGGCAGATCATAATTTTTTTTCAATTGTTAGATTCCATTTAAGAAATCTAAATATTTTTAGGTACTTACATATCTTACTTACTTATCTACATAATGCGATCGTACATAAAAAATATATTTTTTTCATTAGTAATAAACAGTGAACAATATTAATTAAAATGATTTATAAATATAGGTTCCCACCTGCAGACTTCAGAGTAAACCATTTATAAAGGTCACACCTAAATATAGGAAATAAAAGGATTGCGAATACCGTATCGAGGTTGTGTTGAACACAAAAAATTCACATTTAGCGGAAAAAATCGTGTAAAATACCGTTCACACCGTGCCATCCCGCCACCCCTCCGCCCCTGGCTCCCTCGGCAGGTTAGCGCAGACTTCAGCGCCGCCGCCGCCGGGTCGCTGGAAACAGAGAAATGTCAAACCCATAAAATTAACCCTTTGTCCGCGGAATATCGAGATTTTTTCATATTCGTACCTCCAACCCTTTGCGAGCGCACACAATTATTGCTCACAGATTTATTGTCGTTCCGCGTATGCTCAGCCGAGTGTGACACCCCTAGGCCAGTGGCGTCCAACGAAAACAGATTCACCGTCGTGTTCAAATAGTATATTTGTTATTTCAATCATTTATTGGTGAATATATTTTTGTTTTTCCTGTCCCCAGAGCTATTGTTTGATTTCTGTAGATTCTATAAAAATATTATTAAAGGCGAAATTGCAAGAAAAAAAGAGAAATATGTAGCTCAAAGAACGTATCAACTGTAAGGATAGTCTAGATATATAAAGCTGAAGACCCTAGTAGAAAAATTGGATTAATAGAGGGCGCTACAGCGAGAAGCAAGTCATCCTTTAAGATAATAAATAGCCCAACCATGTAGTTGATAAAATATCTTCTAATTTTAAGTTTTAGTTCATTACTGAAGATGACGCAGTAAGCGTCGAAAACGTTTAAATTAAAGTGCAGTGTGAAGTAACCAACGTTGTGTTTTATTTTATTAATTAAATAATTATTCAAAAGTTAATTTTTAAAAAGTTAATTACAATGAACTTCCACAAAGTTAATCACAAAAATTTTGAAATATAATAAATAGAATTGTACATTGAATGAAAACCTTGACCGCAAGAAGAAAATAATGAAGTATTATACACAAGATAATTTATATATTTTGACAGAAGAGGAAAGAAAGTCTGAAGGAGATAGCGAATTTTATATGATACCAAAAACTACATATCTAGAAGATTATAGGTTCCATATTCTTATTATTATATTCTGTATTCCCTCTAGTCTATGAGGTCATCTATTCTTTTCTATTTTCTCCATTTTCATTTATCTACGCATTATCCATTCATCGTGAATATAGACGAGAATAAAGTGCTATTTTATTTATTTGTGTACGAGTACAGCCATTCAATTAATATTATTACCATTTAGGGACTAATAGATTACGATGGAGTTAGAACTCAAAATTGAACTAAAAAGTTATTTATTTATAGAACTTAATATTTGAGTATGTCAGAATAAATTGTGTTTTTTTTTTAAATTTACATAATACATTCACGAGTCGCCTTTGACAAAAATGATACACCACTCGTTTGTTGGCCAACTGAGGGAGGGGGGGAGGCATATCGCTCTGGATTTTTTCATCGTTTATTTAATGGTATATTCGCTTAATTTATATCTTTTTGATTCTGTGAAAGGCATAAAAACAACTTCGGCATAAATCTATACGGCTCCCGTCAAACGACACAGTCGATCGCAATCAATCTTTCGACGCCATTAGTGGGAAGGAATTTCGGGGGGAAAAAATGTGTCAAACGACGCCAGAGACACCTCTGAACGGCGGGCCGAGTTACGGTTCAATAATAATTACCCTTTTGCACACTTCCGACACATATTGAGTGAGATTAACTCTTTGAATGATGATTTTTTGGCGAGGCATTCCGTGAAATTTTAGACATTATCGTTTCTCGATTAGGTCGATTGATTTCATTTCAAAAAGTACGTTTGATGTTTGCGCTCGAGATGTACGTCATGAATATATTATTCTTCGCTTTGTCATTTTTGAATGATATCGTGTCAACACACTAATAAAATAAATTTGAATATTGAAAATAGATACTCGTAGTGCGCGATTTTGCTAATGTTGATTTTATTCTATAACCGTGCCGTGAACCGATTTCAAGAGATTTTATTAGATAAGATAAATTAGTTATTTTAATTGTATAACTTTCAGATTGAACTTAATAGATTCCCCAATGTGTGAGTGTGGTGCCGAGGACGAAATCCTTGACCATATCTTTTTGCCTGTCAATTGCGGATTACGGGTGTTTGTTTTACAATAATCTCGTCAACGTTTCAACTCCCGGTTAACTTGTGTCATCTTCTTTCCCTTAACTCGCCACGTTTAATCTATATAATAACAAATTTTTTGGACGACAATGGTATTGACATGAAATATATTATTTCCTATATAATATTATTGTGCTTTTTTCTATAAAATAAAGTTTTAACATGATTAATAGCACAAATCACTCTTGAAGGGTGGATTGCCTATTTAAAAGGAGAAGAAGAATAATTGTGTAACAATATAACCAATTATAACATAATTTAACATTAGGAGAACACATTTGTTGTAATTATTCAGAACATAGGTCTGTGATTTTTTAAATATGAATTAAATATATTAATATCAAAAAGGTAACATATAGGTTCGAAAATTTGTCGCTGTAGCATAGTTGGATAATGAACCTTTCCCGGTTTGGAGAGAGATCCAGGTTCGAATCCCGGTGGCGCAACAATATTTTTCGATAAAATTGATTTATATGTACATCGTTATAACTAATACATTTAATTCGTACATAATTTAACAGTTTAAAAATTACTTTCATATTTAAAGTAAAATATTAAATAAATATTTTTCCAATTTGAAGTCGATATAAAAACAATAAAAAAAACGTCATCTCATATATATGTATCAAACCACCCCTGCAACAAATACATTTATATATTTACTGTTTCAGAGGTAAGTTTGTATAACTTCATAATCACATATGTGAAAACAAAACACTTATTTTTTGATTAGTTAGAATTTGATATCATAGATTTAAATATGGGACGAGAAATTGACAACATTATTTATAAGTATATTTTACAGAACGCTAAACGAAGTAAACTCATACGTAGCCAATGTCCCGATAAACCGGTAAATTATAACGATTTAAATCAAATACAAGTTTTTATACAAATTGTTGGATTGATAATGCTTTTGCAAGGCGAAACGCATCTTATATAAGTAAATTAAACTAGTAGAATAAAAAAAGAAGTGTTTTATTTTCACATATGTTACATTTATATAGCTCGCCCTGGTCCACTTAATTGTATTATTTTGGTATATATAAAATAGAATACATTGGAAGCTTCTCGGGAATTACATACGATAATGTTTCAAAATTTAAAATAATAATGTGATTCATAAAACAAAATTTTAATTATATTATAATATATCCTGACTTTAAAAACTCGCAAATGCATTTAAGTTTTTTATGGATTTAGTTCAAAAGTCGGAAAAAAATTTGTCATTCGGAGATAACTGAATACTAATTTTCGTATAATTAATAAAATTACATCAAACCTTCAAAAACAGTTTAAATAGTCGCATGTAAAGTTAGGATAAGCGCGATACAAGGTATCAAAATAAGGGTGATAATATATAGTATATGGGACAGTGAACGCGTATTACCAGTGAAGTTATATTTTCACTGGCGTTTTAGTGAAATCATATCCGAATACATTTTCACCGGAAGATATATATTTCTGTTTGATTTGTATGTTTTTGTTTTCGCTTCAAATGCATGTTTATATCGAGTAAATATTCAACCCGAGTTATTTTGTCGTCTAGTTATCAAAATCGTGCCTATTTTCGATAAACATCGTATTTATATTTTTTCGAACCAATACATGGACAATACACTTTTACCGATATGCTTTAAGATAAAAGGTCTAAAACTAACACAAAAAATAATTATTTTAATAACATAAATAATTATATTAGATCGATATATAGTTTTAGGATTGGAAATAGAGATCCAGGTTCGAATCCCGGTGGCGCAACAACAATATTTTTCGATAAAATTGAATATATATGTATATATTTATAATTAATACATTAAATTAGTATTTAAAACATCACAAATCTATGTTCTGAATAATTACAACTTCACAATAAGAATGTGTTCTCCTTAATATATAAAACTACTTTTAGTATCAACTATTAGAGTATTTTTTATTTAATGTAATTTTGAATGTTTCTCTTCATATAGATACATTTTTATAAAGGGGTTTCGGGAAACGGGGAGCGAGGCGTCATTGATTTGGCAAGCCAGAAATAATAACGATGTATGCAAAATTTAGTCCAGATAGGGGGAAGGTGAGATATCCGGGGGAATGGGGTGATTTGACTACATTTTCTACTGTATCCTAGAGCGCAACCGAGCAAAATTTAGATGTCGTTCAATTAATAAACATTTATATCGGGAGGAGGGAGACGGGTGGCCACAGTGAGGGAAAGGGTGACAATGTCCTAAAGTCCTAAACAATAATCCTGCAATATTTGGTTTAGTTCAGCGAAAGGGTGTATGATTCTGGACACAGAATATTCGTGCAATAACACTGCAAGGTATATCATAAGTTAAAAAAAGTAAAATTATTGTAGTTGATTCATGTTATTTATATTCAACAAACATATAAATGTGTGCATTTAAAAGTTTTAAATAAATGCACTAAGGTGTAAATATATGAAAAATGCAATTTGTGGGGTAAACACCAGTGGACCTAAATAAATATATCGCGGAGTTGTTAACCTGTCAGCGTTATTTCAAGTTGCATCAAAAACATGCTGCACAAATATTTTATTAACTGTTTTTTTACTTAAATGCATTTTGTCTTCAGTTTATTCTGAATACTCCAACCTATGCACATATTTTCAATTTGAAGTAAACATCAGCTTTAATCCATTGAACAGTGCCGTAGAAAATAATTAAAAATTTTGTTTACAACATAAAATTATAATATTCTTGTATTTTATTTATTATTATATATGGTACTTTACACGGTTTAATGTTAATTTTTTTGTGTCTAAGATTTAACTTTAAACATAAAATATCATTTAAACTAAACGCACTTGAAATCATGTATAAGTTAGGGGTAATAGTATTCTGTCACCTGTTTTTTGTGCATTTCTCTGTGAATCAAGCACCTTTTCTGTTTTTAAAAATTCTGGTATTAGATAAAATTATGCCTCATAGTCCTCTTCTTTTTGTTGTTTCAATGTAAATAACATGCAAATTTATCATTTATCCATTTAAATAGTGAGTCTCCAGCCGGGTCATATCATATTTACGCAAATGCGAAGCATTACACAGGCACGCTAGTACATCATAAAAACAATAGATGTTAAAGTATAGAGAGGAATAAATAATAATTTAAATAACATTAAGGAAGCGTGAAACATGCCTTCCACAGCAATTTTGCGTATCTGATTTTAGGAATGTGTAGATTACATAATAACATTAACACAGTTTGTAAATAAGTTGGACATATTTTCCAATTCATTACTTATTGATTGCGTAATCTCAGGGTCGCGTGTCCCGCGGAATGGAATTACTACAATTCCGGTCGTAAATTGGAATCACCACAAGGTGTCGAGGAAGTAGAGAGACGTGGAAGTCAGTGAGGGGAAGGGAGTCTTGTCGAAGGACCAGTGATCTTGAGAACCAGGATTCGGAAGGACTGCTCGCCTTACCTTGAGTATGACGTCTGTGGTCGCCGCGAAATCACATACGAGTATGGTGACGATCTCCACTCCCGACTGAAGATAGCGATATCAATGTGCATCCACGGCAAACGCAAACAATAAACACTACGATCACCCAAAACACCGTCCTGGTGCACTGAATCGCGATGTCGAGAGCGAACACAATAACGCCCAAGTTGACGACCGTTGGCGTCAAGGTCACATTTCACACTGGTGGGCAAGCATTAGGATAGGTCATGGGTAATAAATTTGGACGCGGGCATGTGACAACAATAATTTTCAAGCCCGATATTACAAACGCGCTAAAGTGTGTTTTGGAAATACGGAACACTTACATTTTATTACATTTCATATGTTGGTTTACAATTATTTTATCCCGGTTGTAACTAAATATGTTTTCGATAGATAGAGTTTTTCTGTATTTCGTTCTAGTTGATTAATTAAAAAAATATTCCTTATTTTTATGTTCCTGTCTGTTACTATAGGTATTTATACGTGGATATTAAATTATTTCGCATTGAAATTTGTTCAGATATATACTGTAACACTACATTTTCATTTTTATAATATTTTATACTTCATTGACAACGCACAACTGCACCATCTATCTGTAGTCTACAGTAGATAGTCAAATTATAGTAAACACACGTGACAAGCATTTTTAAGAGGTTAAATGACCATATTTTTAATATAGTTCATTAATTTTAACATGTAAACTATTAAAGATAATTAATATAAAATAATATAAATAAATAACAATGAAACATAATATTGACAAAAATCTCAACTGAAATATATATTTATACGGTCATCTAGAATAGTTATTTTATACGGTTTAGTTCCATCACTAAACAGATTATACTAAGTTACTTATTTACCATCACATCGTTTCTCCGCGGGGGTAGACAGAGAGGATAGAGCGCCACACTCTTCTGTCCTGGCACAATTCTCGCCTCATTCACATTCATACATCTTATACAAGCTCGCCGATTGTTGAGGCTTCTAACAGGACCATCCTCCATTATCTGGTTTACCTGGTTGTGCCGAGTCTTCCGCGGACGTCCTCTATTTCTGGTGCTATCAACACTTGCGTCATACATCTTTCTTCTCATTCATTCGTTCCATATGACCAAACCACTTAAGTGATCCTTTCTTAATCTTACTCACTATACTAACATCAGCTTTACATTCTTTCCTTATTTTTTCATTCTTTACTTTGTTATAACAGATTACACAACAGATTAATTCAAAATTAGGACACTTTTCAGATGATTCATTTACCGCCCTTGATAACAACCCCAGTGGTCACACCCTGTAATACCAACCGGATTGAGGCAATACACCCGGTGGATATAAACTATACCTACTTGGGTTTATGCGTCCGGAATGCTAGCATTACTTTTCCTACCCACCCTGTTCATGTGCCGTTAACAGTATTAAATCTCACGTCAATCATGATCATACAGCTTCTCGGAAAACTGGAGAGGTAGCGTGTAAGGGATGCTGCAGAGATAGTCAATCATTACTTCATTCTAACCCTTTGACTAATTTTATTAATGATATATTATACATTCAATTATTTTAGTGCTCTAAAGTTTTAAGAAGCAGTTTATAGGTATTTATAATTTTTCATAAAAATGTATCGTATATTTAGAATTTATATTGGATCCTTTCAAGTTCTCCTACAATCAATCGTAAATGATTATATAACTTTTTATCTAATTTATATTGCATTTTTAGTACTAACAAAATTACTGTTAAATTATAATGGTACACAAATAATTCTAAATAAGTGTATAATTTTTTGTATAGTAAAAATAAGCATATACCTATATAGTTTTAAAATGTATTATAGTAATTATCATCAGTCAATCCATTGCCAGATATAATATTTGTTAACCTTTGCCATATCATTCCTACTATTCAGATAATTACATATGTTAATCAATAATTATTGCAAATATTTTAAACACTAACAGAAAGTTATCGACTTCGTCTCCAGTGTCACGGCTACTATTTCCATAAAACACGAGCGGCGTGGCGGCGATTTTTTAAAAGCCTGCTTTTAAATAATTCAATAGAGGGAAAAGTTACCATTATGTTAGGTACTTTAAAAGCGGGTGATGTCGCCTTTATTTGCTTTAAAATTTGGTAACGCTTTCTTTATTTGCTGTAAATGTAAAATAAGTCAATTGAATTGATTAATTACTCGACAAAAAAATAGTTGTTATATTAAATATACATTTATATCTAAATATAAAACTAAGTAAATATATTTAAAGATAGGTGATGAATACGCGGGTCATACTGCTTGCAGTATTTAATATGCTATTGTACAAACGGGACAGATGAACTCACAGGAACTGCACACAAATCATGTGCATAGTTAGAGAACTATACACGAAGAAATATAATATATGGTAGATGAACACAAGTTACCTTACGATAGCTAATATTGTTTTAAAATGGGTTACGTTGAGTTAGGTTATATAAGTATATTTAATGCAAAGTCACAGTAGTATAATAATAAGCTTATCGTGTGCAGTTGTCTATGTGTGCACATGTTTTGTATGTAATGGTCGCATGTTTACTTATCTTGTGTGCAGTAGTCATGTAAGTGCGCACTCAATATTTAAAAAAATTGTAGGTATGTCCAAAAATATGTATATATATTTTACAAATCTATAAATGACATAGCTTTATTCCCACATAGAGTTACGCAAAGCATGAACTCTATAAAAGTTTTATAATTATTTAAAATATGTTAATATGCCAATTAATAACGATATATTTTTAAATTTACTAAGTGTACCTTTTTTTAAATTTTTAGCATCCGCACTATTAAAAGTATATCAAGAATATTTTCAAATTTAACTTTTAAAACATCTGTCTTACTTACTTCAAAGTTCTCATGATTTGCAAAAAATTGGGTGAGTTGCAAAAAATAAAGCCTGCAACCCGTAGCCCGTTCTCAAAATCGGACCCCAGAGACCTTCCAGACTTTGTGACGCCGACAGCACGGACAAACTCCACAAAATCCAGTCAGGTAAAAATATTATTATTACTTTAGCGATCATCCCTTGCCAGAACAATGTACGGATTTGAAAATTGAATTTTAAGAATGTGGATTAGGGGGATGGATATATTTTTTTATTGTTGTTGAACCATTGCAATGTTATCTGAAATATATGTCAATGTGTTTTTGAAAATAATTATTGTTCAAATGAGATTGTAATTTCTCCGATAAACAGCGTCAACTTGGATCATACTTATGAATTAGACAACTTCTTCTGAAATATTTCACTCAATATATTTTCGTGCAGTTTTTCCATTTTCAATAATAAAATTAAATATTTGTGACGCGACATGAAGAAAGAGTAACTATCCTGACTTACAAATTGAATGTTTGGACAATTTCAGTGGTATAAATTTATTGGTTAAAATTATTAAATTAATTAATTATTTATTAAATTATTGGTTGGTAAAAGCTTCGTACACCGCGCATCATATCATCAAATAATATTACGCTGCAAACGCCGCTGGTGGTATTACACACAAGTACATTGACGACGGTTCATAAGATATGTCGCCAGGCGGTGTCGCACGGCAATGCAAATATGAAAAGTGACGGATATGTGTCATTTACCACCTTTTTTTATAGTGAGTAATATGCTGGCTTATGACAACATCCACCATTGGTAGTTAATTAACCTCTATAACCAGTAGTATAGAAAGCACACTGCTAATATATGAAATAATATACAGAATATTCAAAACTCTTTCATTGTTTTCATTTTCTAGAAGAACTTATAAAAAACCCATAAAAGTCAATAATTGTTATTTGCATAGATAGGAGTGGTACAATAACCAGTTTTATAGTGAAATAGATTTATAGGAATCAAATGGACATACATTAGTTTGAACAAACAAAATAATTTATTTAACAAATATATAAATATATATAACAGTTTATTTGATTGATCAACAGTCGTTAGTGATGCAATTAAAAATAAATCGAGTATTATTATCACTCATATGGTTAGAAATTATTAAATCATTTGTGCGTGTGTGTTTTATGTATAGTTCTTTGGGAAGAAAGGAATTTAATTTAATTATATTTATTTTGAACGTTTAAGAAACTAATTTATTAGAAAACAGATAACAATAGTTGTACCTTGTGTGGGTAGGTACAAGGTATATTATCTTTTTTTGGTGAGTACGCAGTTAGGTAGTGAATTAAAAAATAAGTTTTTTACCTACTTACTGAAAAGTAAAGGTATATCTTTTAATTTTAGATCATTCATGCGAATTTCTAAAAAGTGTCATAACGTATATTTGATATACAGTGGGACTGACGAAAATCGCTTAATTCGAATTCGCGTAAGTCGGGGTACAACTTTGCATATAAATACATACAATTTTGTTTAATTGGGACCAAGGCCTAACACCAATTTAAAAGAAAAATATATAATACATATTAATACAAAATTTTAAAAAAATAAACAATTTACGTAAAACTCTGAGTTCGCGTAAGTTGGGGTAGCGTAAGTCGGGGTATTACTGTATTATGTTTGATCACTATTTCGTCACATATGTCTAACTAAGAGATAATTTTTTTGCTGGTCAAGCTAAGACGCTTACACACATGTTTAATTTGGTTGGGTTTTAAAAACACATTTTTTCATAATTTAAAAATTTATTAAAAATGGAGTTATCAATTAAAATATAAAATATATGTTCACAAGTATAAAGTGTAAAACGCTATAGAAATCTTCTTTATGCAATGAAATATTTCCATTAACGCCCCTGCAATTGTTATTCTAGAAAATACAATGAAACAAAATGTCAAAGTCGTTTCAGTTCTCGGGACCAAATATTTGTAACGCGGTAATAAAATATCTGGCATCCATTTCTCTTCGGGATTTTATGAATTATTCATTAAACACACAGAATTCCGGACTTTTCCGGTATTTTCGAAAACCGCCCACTTATTCAGGCACTCCAGGGAGGGGCGGCCATTAGGGCGGGAGGCTCCGGAGGGTAGGTGAGGAAAAGGATCCCAAATTACATTTCCGGTCTCTGGGATATCGCATATGATGTATATATTACTAAAACCACAATGTATGATCGTTGGTGACCTGAAAAATGTATTTTTTTGTGCATTTATTTAAATAAAATGGTATTGTACGTTTTACTGATTTAAGTGTCAAGACCATGCAGACTGTTTTTAAAGCTGTATATAGGCTCACTTATGCAGCAAGAGTGGATCTTAAAAATAATTCTTTATGGAAACGACGGTTATAGGACTTCACTGCGAGGATGACGAAAATAAGGATGCATCAGAGCTGCTATGGATTCCGAACTGGAAGACAGTCGCCCTGAACCATAGTATGTGGAAGCGAGAGATTTAGGAGGCCAATGTTTGATGTAAGCTGCAGGGTCATTGAAGAAAAAGAACAATATACCCACTTTAGTATATTGTCACATAATATGGGTCCTAACGGAAAGAGTAAGATTGAGAATCCAAGCTGTAGAAATAAATAAATTATTGAGTGAGTATTACTGACGTAAGGGAGTTTCTACTTATTTTTTATTTTTATATATTAAAAAAAATAGGAACGTGTACACGGATTACATATTAATATTATATTCATGTCATATTAATATTCTTACTATTTTCAAACTAAGCTATACGCTTGTACTATGAAAATAGGACCAATTTGCTGGTCTCCCGGAATGAGACGTGAAATCCCGACTACTAGATCACTAGGCGTCTTAGCCACTAGATCAACAAGCTATTCGAATGCTTGTCAGTTTAGTGTATAGTCTAGTAGTCTTAACTACATATAGAATAATTGTGTAATAACCTACTGCGCTATTTGTAATCCCGGCTGCCAGTAGTATCTTCCATGTAATTCATGAGTTATGGAGTTATCTCCTGACAAACTCAAGTTGTGGGTTGGATAATCAAAATCTCTGTCCGGTGACAATAAGCCGTTTATTATATACTCGAATACAAGATGTAATACGAGGTATAATACAAGGTATAATAAATTAATTATTTCGCGGCGGAGTAGAGAAGAGTCCGCTCTCACAGAAGGAGGCGCCTTACATCATATTGTCCGCACATACACACATACGTATCTGTCACTTCCCATGTCGCGCTCCCGTGGACACACACACACACACACACACTAACACTCGGACCTCACAGATTGTAATTAAGGTGGCTTGGACACGTCTTGTGAATGTCAGAAAAACGACTACCGAGATGTATATTTTAGCAACTCCGGAGGGAAGGTGGCTGGTGGGTCACAGATTGAGCCCTAATTGGGCAACTAGTACCGAAGCAGCGTAAGACGGAGGCAGATGGAAATTTTGAAAATTTTTGGAAAAAGGCATTTCAAGATTATTATAATTTTTTAATTGATTTAGGCTCGATTTGACGCAATTAGTAGAACCACTCGTTAGCATGGTATCAAGGTTTGGTGATTTATTTATTCAGTATCCGTAAACGTTAAACGTATTTGTTGAGACTTTTTAGAAATTTACAGGTTCAAAAAGCTGCAACACTCTCGTGCTCGAAATATAAATAAGTATGTCCTTTCACTTTCCAGTAGTGAGGTAAAATACTTCATTGTTAATTCAGTATTTACCTAAAAATTTGAATTTATAAATAATATATTCTTAATACATATTTGTACAGTGTATAATGCTATGCAACCATTTCCTAACAAATTATATTTAAAATATATCAAAAATGAATATAAATAAATTCGATTTCTTCCTTCTTTCCCAGTAAACTGTTCACATAACTCACACACGTACATGATGTCTACACATAATCACGAGCGTTGATTATGTGTACAAATTATGTGCGTGTGGATGTGTGTGTATATGTGTACAGTTCACTGGGAAGGAAATAATGAAATGTATTAATGACATTTTAAAAACGTAATTTGTTAGGAAACGATTGCAGAGCATTATAATTTGTGAATGTAGGTTCTGAGAATATAATTCTTTATATAATTTTTTTAATACAGTTCGAGGTTGAACTGCTCTGTATGCAGTGTATGAGTTGCGATATTAAGCTATATAATTTATAAAGTTAAGATAATTGCGCGTGAATGACGTACGTATAAGATATATTATCCTTACCGTAAAAATGCTATGCAGTTTGGAAAAAAATTAAAATCGTATAAAATATTATACATATATGAAATTAAGAACAGTAAAAAAGTACAGTGTGTATGTAGTTGGTGATTACACACCTGAAGCCGGAACCCCTTCCTTCACTAGTTCCTTCCGATTCCTCCCCCTTGCAAGTCGCTCTCGAGGCACGCCAGCCGACAATTATTTTATTTGTACTAATGATTAATTGACAATTTGTAGTTCTGAAATTTTCACGGCTGGCAATCAAAAAAAAAAAACGCGCCACGTGTAATCGACTGACTGAAATATCGAATGTGAGGTGTGATCCAAAGATTTTCGTATTCTACACATTGATGAAATGTATAGTGCATGAGATTTGATTATTTAAAATATTGTTTATTGGCGCAATAAATACGAATTTTAGTTGCTAGATAATAATGAATATCGATTTTATTTAATATACCACACACCTTTGAAGGGACCCTGAGCTAATACATATTAAAGGGACCAAATTACAAGGACGTAATTAAAACAATATTAATTTTATTAAAGTATTATACATATATATTGTACATATATATTCTTGTTCTTGCTTCATTTTGGAGACTATCGATCTTAGAGACAAGTTTTTACCAATTTAGGGGATGTAGGGTTAAAATTTCATTAGCCATTGTAAATACAATAAAAATACCATATGTATGTTTGATTTAAGGTTGTGTATGAAATTGGTGTCTCTTATAGGTTAGATCGTGTTTTTTGTAGATGTTTTTTTTGAGAAAACCAGACGTTTCGACACGGTAACACGTTCTATTGCCGAGGCTTTGCAAAGTTACGGTACAACCGTACTTGTGCACGGGGGATACAAAACTATATATATATATATATATATCACTGAATTTCAAAATCCGCTATAACACTTTTTTAACAAATTTGAGTTGTATATCACATATCATTGGATTCGGAAAAAAAATTATGCTTTGTTAGCTAGCAATATTAAGAGTATTGTTATAACGCAAAATGACTTCTAAAAGCTGCCATATTTTTTTTGACAAATTAGTACATTAATTAACACAAGTATAAATATAGTTTAGATAGAAGTCATTAATAAATTTTCTAAAAAAGTAGTAATGTCCGTCAATAAAGTGTGGCGGTTTTACTTGATTTTCTCAAAATTATGAAAACGTGTTATTGAAAGTCAGCGACTGGTATATAAAATCTGGAATAAATTAAATCACTTTAATTTGTTCAGCAATATATTTATGGTTGATTTTTACAAGGAAATTGTATTATCTTTTTTTCGCGTTGTATATTTTGTAACTCTAAGTCACAGTGATTCCCAAAGTGGTCTATATCGACTCCCAGGGGTCTATGATAAGCTGCAAGGGGTCTACGTCAGCGAAAAAAAAATTTGGGTGTCCATGAAATGAAAATTGGGGTCCACGATAGTGGATCTCAACATACACTGATAGTACCTATTTACTTACATTATAATCGTATAATATAAAGACATATACATTATTTATAAAAGTACCTATGAAGTAAAAAAAATATTATATATGTTTATAAAATTGTGTAAGTTGAAGGATGTAGGCATTCGCTTTGTGGTTTAAGTTTTTAACACTAAACTTCACTACAATTAGAAATTTACAAAAAATCAATATCAGGTAAGTAGTGGGTCTACCAAAAACCGAAAAACATGGCAAGGGATCTACGACACAAAAAAGTTTGGGAACCTCTGCGTCTAAGACAATAGTGTGTTGTTTAGCTAGCTGGATCCGGAACATCTAATAAATGATTTTTGTCCAATAAATAAATAAATATTAGGAATTATATTTTACGCTATTTGGTGTCTTAGTTTCCTTAATAATAATGGTATCCTAGAGTACTTCAGAAAATTGCGTTGATGTTTCGGTACGATAGCTCGTTTTGAAAATGACCGATTACATTTTGTACATTCACATTTCTGGATTGCACCTCGCAATTCAGCGCCTAAGGAGCGTGAAGTTAATGCAGGACTTGATGAAGTTGGCTTCGCGGTATTTGATGTTTGATATTACTGAACAAAAAATACACACAACTTTTAACTTTAACACGACTTTCATTATATTTGCGTCCAACGTGGAGCGAATAAATGTCGGTGCATTTGGAATATTATACTTTCAGATTTTAGTTAAATATATTTTTGAAACACGCGAATAATTGAAAAATAAGAGTTAATTGAATAATATCTTGGAGCTTTAAATGGAAATAATGACTCGGAATTTGAAAATCATTTATTAGAATATGACCACACATTTGATTTTAATATAGGGTTAAAAATATTACATAAAGGTTAGAAGGTCTTGCAGATTAACAATTTAGAAATTTGATAATTTGAAATATTACTATCTTGTTGGTGTAGTGGTAAAGACGCTAGCCTAGTTATTAAGTGTTATTTTATTTTTTAAATTATTCTTTTTTCAAAGTACAAGTCATTTAATGACCATGTAAAGCTCTAATTTATTCCTTCTACTCTGATTTTGGTTGAACCCCTTCCCATATTTCTTCTCCCTAACTCTGTTCTAATGTCAATCTTTTAACTGAGTATACAATTCATCCTGAGAAAGAGAAAATTGTTCTAGAAGCATCTAGATCTAATATCTAATAAGTCGTGAAAACAGAGTTATTTGACTTTAATTAATTAATTGATGTAATCGAAGAGTATTATAAATATCCTTATGTAGATTAATTTTGAAAAAAAAACAATAGATAATTACATACAAGAAAATAATTTTATTTTACGGAGCATAAACAATGCGAATGCGATCTATTATTATTGCATTTAAAAATATGTGTATGAAGAAAATGAAGCGAGAACTAAAATAATTAATTTTCTTAATCGGCAGAATCAAATAATATAATAGAATGAAAAAAGTGTTCCTAATTCCTGCAATAAATTTATTGTAATACTGCACTGACAATCTTAGACAATGCATTTTTACGAATTTTATGTTACGGGTAGTGCATATACTAAAATTAAATATTTAATCATATTAAAGATATTAATTAACGTGTATTTTATCTTGTAATTACGAGTCGTTAAAGGGTTGAATGTTAATTTTATTTTTCATATACAATTTCTTTAGGTCCGTCCGTCAGTCTATCCGTGCCGCATAGCAACATAAAACAAACAAATATTGACAGCTGTCCCTGTCACATTCTAACACAAAAAAAGTGTACGGTTTTGACGTAAAATAATTGAAGGAATTAAATAATGAAGGTGTTATGTTATAAAAACAAAGTTTGTATTTAATTGAGTTTAAAGTTATTCTTCTTAATTTTTTTTTATACAATACTTTTAATAATTACTAAAGAACTGATTCATTTCTGTAACATATACCTTCTATCCACTTTATATTCATTCTGTTAACATATTATGTGAAGGAGATATAAGGTTTTATGATATAATGTCACATAACACCCCACCAACCACCCATTAAATTGTTTAATAATAATTATCCATTATTAATGGGTTATTTATATTTTTAGGAGAACACATTCTTATTGTGAAGTTGTAATTATTCAGAACATAGGTCTGTGATATTTTAAATATGAATTAAATATATTAATTATAAAGATATACATATAAAATCAATTTTATCGAAAAATATATATTTAAAAAGTAACATATAGGGTCGAAAATTGTCGCTAAAAATAATGTCGCTGTAGCTTAGTTGGATAAAGCACCTTCCCCGGTTAGGAAAGAGATCCAGGTTTGAATCCCGGTGGCGCAACAAGAATATTTTTCGATAAAATTGATTTTATATGTATATCTTTATAATTAATATATTTAATTCATATTTAAGTTATTTATAATTTTTATTATAATACTTTTTAAATGCGTAGATTTAAAACTGATTAAATAATTACTAGGGTACTTTATTATTTAACGATTTTTTCAATTATCTATGTCAGAATTTTGTGAGGTAAGTATATTTTAATACCAAGTCAATACGTAAGACAACAATAAAATGAGTATTACAAATTTACACAATATTTTAAAAATGAAAGGTTATTTTTAAAATTGTAAACTACATTTTCAAATAAAATGTTCAAATAATATTTCAGCTAACCAATGATCAGTTTTCTTCGTGTTCAATTTTATTAATATAAACATTTTCATCATCGATCATAAAGCGACATCTGCAATTTTTTTTAAATAAGTATTTAATAGTCAACATTAATAAAATTACTTGTTTCTTAAAAATAAACTTTATATAAAATGTGTGAACTTAAACGATAAAAAAGAGACAAGAACATAGTGACTGGTTTCCGCTTTTTACTCGGCAGTGCAGTTTAGCACAGCCGAAAAGAGAATGTTGTCCCACGCAGGGCCGGTGCCTAATACGGCCGGTCATGCGAGGCGCGCATTACACAGCAGTGCGTGTAACGCCGCGAGTAATCAACGCATTCACGCATTTTCTTCGTAATTTCCTCCAGCGCGGATGACAGGGAGCGCTGAAGATCCGCGCGCGGATAGCCGGGACTAAGTCGGCGGTCGCTTAGGGCGCGCGCCAAATACTTCCTGCGTTCGGTTAAACGGATTTGTGTTTGATTTCTCGCGTCACGCCACTGCTAATGTGATTTACCCGAGTATTTACACATACAAATGTACACACCACAACTTTGCAGAGGTAGCTGACCGCGTGTTTTTATCCTCCGTTCGAATTCTTCTTCTCCGTTGTTTCTTCAATAGGTGGTCCACTGATCTGTCTTGATCTTGATCCTTCCCAGTCTTCAGCTATATTGATAGTTTAAATTCTCTTCATAAATATACAAACAAAACATTAAACACTGGTAATTGGCCAGTCTATCGAAATTTTCAAATAATAGGCTTTTGAATTTAATAAAACTACCATAATTGTTTTTGGTGAAACTTTGTGGAATTTCATGATTATTTTGTAAATTGAGCCAAAACTCTGTTTAATTCCACTACATTTTTTATTGAGTTAAATGATATAACGTTTTCGGCAACATCTTCCCATTATCAATATTATAATTCAACTAAAATTAAAAACACTCAGACAGTAATATATGGGATGTTTGGAGTTAACAGAGGTGGGGGTTAACACAAGAAAGCTATAAAAAACTTCAGTCTAAACTCGGAAATGGTTGGGCACACAATAATAGAGGGCCATTTATTTGATAAAAGTAATTTACAACTTATACATAGTTGCGCCAAAGGACAAAAATGAGATATTCTAGAAAATTTTGAAATATTTAACAATAAAAATAACAAATAAATATTCAAATACCACACATTATATCCCTTCTCTTATCCATTTTAACTTCACCACCACTCCCACCTCAGTTAACTCCAAACTTGCCATATATTACTGTTTAAAAGCGTTTTTAATTTTAGTTGAACTATAATATTGATAATAGGAAACGTTATATCATTAACTCAATAAAAAGTGTAGTGGCATAAAACAGCAATCGCTTTGTCTCTTTGACATATTATATTAAATAAAATAAAATTGAGATAAGCGAAACCGGTTAACGTATAATATATTTCGTAGTTTCATACAGAGGGATTGTTATTTTATTTAATATAAATTATTATTTACCCTTTTTAAAACTTTCCGAAATTTCTTGATTATATTAATATAATAAAATATACTGTTCACTTTTAACCAAAATTTATTTGATTCGCTTACTAGTTAAATATTATTGTTATTAATATTAAGATGTGATTAATATTATTTCATTCCCTTTTTTGATCGCATCTATGTACATATACTAGCAACAGATTCGTCAGTGCCGACTGTACAGTGCCATGAGTAAAAAATCATCCTATACATGTCAATACTGATATAAAAGAGAAAACAAGAAGATGAAACTAAATAATTGACAACTTGAAATATTAGTTCATAAAGAATCGTTCTATTTAAAAGTATGTGTTAATATGTAAACACATTTATTGTATGTCCCGTAAAAATGCACGGCAGGCAACGAACTGGCTAGCACAAAGGTAGGATGTGCGATATATTTTGTGGAATAACAGTGCCCTTTCCTGGTGCCCTTCCGGCCGCCGCCCCTGGAATGCAATTAAAATGACAAATAGCACCCGCCGCCCTAGCGCGCCAAGTGCTCGGGGTTGGTTTGGGGGAGTATTCTCGATATTTAATCATTTTTGTTTAACCCTTCTCTCCTTCATTTGTTTATATGTAGCTACTTGAAAGTTTATAAATAGCCAGTCCACAGGTAGTGTCCTGGGTTCTGATGCGATAACCATTCTCGATTGTGTAAGAACTGAATAGAGGAACGTTAATACTAATTTGTACATAGATATCTAAATGAATACTATACAGACTTGTTTTAAATATGTATAATTCACGGAAAATAGTTCGAGCTAATCTTACATTTTTCTACGTAGAGTTTTCTGGGCTATTCTGTGTGTGTTTCCAACTAATTCCATTGCAGGATCCATCATTACGCCCGTATCGCTGATCATCGTATCCACTGAATAAACATATTCTACTAAAACTATTTGTACAAATACATCTATAGATTTTGTTTCTTTTCTTTGGGTCTCCCAACCATATGACCAAACCAGTTAGATATTTATGAATGAATCTTCAGTTGACGTTATTTTTAATTCAAATGAAATGTATTATTCAGAATGATATAATTATATAAGAAAATTGATACATTTAATTTATATTAAAATAGCACAGAACTATGTTCTGAAAAACTGAAATACAATAAATAATAAATAACGTGTTCTCCTTAATTGACGTTATTTAAAAAAAAAATTCTTTCAGTGGAAAAATTAAACAACAACGAGCCATATTCATGTATTTTTGTATTCAATTGATTCTTTCAGATCCTTTTGAGTAATGGTAAGATGATCCCATGAGTCATCTTACCTCTGATACTGCTGACTATATCTGCTTCGGTAATTTTTCATATGAATTCAAAGGCGTGTCCAAACCAATTCATTCGAGATCTTTCGATACGTAACAGTAAGAGTTTTATTTCTCGCGAATATTTATGCTTCAACCGACATTAAAGGTAATTCAAAGTGTTAGTCCTAAAGCTTATGAGGTACTCTGGAGTTCATCTTCCCTACACAAAACTAATTTGTTCGTTTTTACACATTTGATACAAGTGTAATGAAATTATATTTAAATACTTTACAACATCGTGCATTTATTAACCAATTAAAGCTCGAGTCTTTAAAAATCACCCGTAATTACTGCGGGGTTGGTTGGTTGGTTATTATTGCACGCAACGGCGTTTTGTCTAATGAACCCAGGGCTGGAGCCTGAATTATATATCGGGGGTTAAATCAGTCACGGCCCGCATCAGCCTGACCCCTTTGAAAAATACATATTTAATGTTATGCTTATTAGTTGTATCTTGATCGCCTCCCTTCACGCACTAAAATAAAATAATGAATAAACATGTCCAGAGACATTGAAAAACAATTATTTTATTTCATCAATTTTGTTTTTATTATGGTCTGCATTGTACGATACATTTTATATTTATACTAATAGCCCACGGGCATCAGGTGTCTTTACACGTGGGTCATATTTCATAACCGAAAGGCGACTACCGTGCTACACTGCGCATTAGGGTCATAGCGCTATCGGCTTTTATCGGCAGCACTTGACGGATGTTTGGAAAATAAATAAAGCGGTTTGTGACCCAACGCAATATTTAACAAATTAAATAGTAAATAATTCATGAAACACTCGCAGTCGCTGGATTCGAACCCACAATCCCAGAGTAAATCTGATTTCTAGTCAAATTGTTTAACAGTTCTTGCACGACTCCTGATGCGCGGTGTGTGGATACTATTAAAGTGTTAACATACACACATACATACAAATTTAAGTGTTTTATAAAATAGATAATAATATAATAGTTTTCTCGAATAGAGATTTTTATAACTCGTCAAGAGCTATATGTATGTAAAGAATGTCTCTTCTTTAATGGAGGACTTTAATTTTTCTAGTTTGAATTTCGAAGTTTTCTTTCACATTCCTTTAAGACGAGTCTAATTGTTAATCTACTTCCAATATCATCTAAATTTGAACGAACGTTATTTTTTACGTTAATCTTGCCAGAGAATAAGGTTTTGATAAAACGAGACGAAGATTACATGGACATTGATTACCTCACATTCGAGACAAGTCAACAAATATGATTTTATAGAGTTTTTCCATATTTATCATACTAATATTGTGAATCGAAATAATAAGTGTATTGTCAGTCAAATTAATCAATCAAAAATTAAATAATTATTGAAGTACCTAGGTACAGAATTTTACGGGTACGTGCGTACCCGGATCGATTCTATGTTCTTAATTATGAAGAACTGATTTGGAAAACTCTTTCGTTGAACTGAAAAATAAGTCTTCCACTGAATTAAAATTACAAAGAAATTTCACTTGGAATGCAAATTTTCTTAAACTAAGGCATAGATCTCGTTCTGTGAAAACGAAACTAACTCGGATACTTGCTAAAGGGGTTCGAACCGAGATGAATATTAATATTAATAGTTTTGTGTAACACTGACGGACAAAGTAAAAGTTGTCACATTCGAGATGAAAGTAACACCGATATACACAAAGAGTTAATTTACGGAATAACAGTTGTTACAGTTTCTGCAAGAAGTTTTTGCGTTGTTAATCACCTGAAACGAAAATGGTCCAAATTCAATTATCAATGATAATATTTATTTCTTGCAAGTTTTCTCCGTTCTTGTAGATTTATCTGGATCTTGCGGTGGTCACTTTTCGCACCAAGGTATGATTGATTATCTCTTTCTCAGAAATACAAACCTAAATAATTTCTGTCTATAAAGTAATGAATCGTTTCACGCTGTTTTTAAAGATTATTTACAAAGTCAGTAAAAAATACAATATTAGCTTTATTGTGTATGAACCTATATATTTTTCTGTTTTTAATTACAATAATTAGGATTTTGATTTATCTTTTAAAGATGTAAGTTCCACATATGTACATATATTTACAATTACATTTTTTTTTATAATCCCTATCCGCCCTACTAGGTAAACATTTGGACTTAGTGTTCATTTATTATATTTATAGGAATAATACGTCAGACCGATATTATTTATCAGTTGTTATTGACAAAATTCTTGTTTGATTTAGCAGTACAACGCTCGCTTAGTTAGCCATATTTTCCACAACTTATTATGACATGCATATATATATATTTTTTTTTTCATTCTTCTTTTTATTTTTTAAATAAAACTAGACTCGCAAAACATCATGCTAGACGTTTGTCTGCAGGTACATTCGGATCAATTTTATTACATTTAATATAATCAAAACATAATAACTAATCAGTGTCGCAGTTAAAACTATTCATTTCATGCTTACAAGTAAGACAGGTTATTATCGATAAGCCACTTTTTTATCATTTCTTCCAAATTTTGAGAAAGCGTACTCTTATTGTAAAAACCCAGGTAGTTTATTTATTAGTGAAGGAACAACAAATTCTAATGTTCTCGTTCCGTACTTATTGGTGATTTTGGGAATTGTTGAATTCAGATTAGCTACACCGCTTGTATTTCTTCCGTGTAAAGTCACCCTATTTAGAGCGTCGTTATTGTAATTTTAATTTATTAAAATGAACTTATAATTCAAGTACCTACAATCGATTTCTAATAGAAAAGTATTTGGTACTATCGTAAATGATTCAATACTTTCAGTTATTTCAATTGTAATTAGATATTGTTGTGTAGTTTTTTAAACAATAATGCATTTATTAAATTAATATTTGGTCAAATAGTGTTGCTCGCCTAGGCTCAGTCAGGAAACTACATCTAGCTGGCGAACTGTTTGCCAATTATTATCAGAGAATTTTGCTAGTATATTTGTACAAAACTGAAATGTTTTATTTATTTACTTAATATTTAGTGATATCTAAATAAATATTTTATTTTACATGTTGTTTTTTTTTTCAATAAATAAATGTGCTTTTTGTTACTTTCATCAATTTTAATTCTGAGTGGCACAGCATCAAACCACAATTGACGTCGAAAGTCACATAATACGTTTATAATTTTATTTGAGGATGGATGTTTTTTAACGAAAGTTATGTTTTTTATATTTAATTATTAAAAAAATAGCAATTATTGAGTATAATACTGTGCAATGTTTTTAGGTATACCTCAAAATTAGATTTTTGGATTATTTGAATTATGATTCTATGATTCTCTTCTATAGTATTTTTTAAAGTTCAATCTTCTCTTGTAAGTACTTGTGACTTGTATTACTTCATATTTCTCGCCTATCATAACACGCCAAAATGGTAATGTTTTCAGTTTTTGATAGAGATCAGCTTCCCTAACTTTTTAAACGATTCAAAACGTCTACGTTTCGGAACAATGTCCAGTCAAGAAATTTTGAAAATCTCACAATTGTTCTAGTTTTCGAAAGTCTGTATCTTTTTGTGGTTGTTTGAATTTCGTAGGTCTAAATTAAATCTCTATTATCTTCTATCAACAACAATAATTGTGTTTCGTCTTCTTATCTAAACTCTCCTGAAGACTGTCGCTATTATCTTTCACATCATCTTCTATTGGCTAGTTTTAAACTATTACTTTTTTATAGTTTTCTTTCACCACACCCATCATCTTTGTTCACAAGCGTGCAATTGTAAAATAAATATTACACACAGATCGAAAGAAAAAAACAAAAAGTGAAAATAAAAATATTTGTAATGCAAAATCACTAATGATGACAATAAAACCTAATACAGCGGACATTCTACCGATGAATTACAAAATGGCAATAAATTTACGTCGAAATACATAACTGTAAAATTCTCTCAGTATCCGCGCACGTCTACATATGGCCGCTTACAAAATGCTCCTATCAATAAAATCAACCGCAAGGTGAAAGTCAATCAATGATACTTTTCAATAAAAGTGACCATTGCTAAATAGCATTTCTGTATTTGAAGCCGACTGAGTGATCCAGATATTAAACTAAGCAAAAAATGTAATAAATCGTCACATTGATCTCGCAATTTGACTTTGGTTTTTATTCGGAACGTATTATAGGAACTTGCACCAATAAAATTCCTATTGACAGGACCGTATCTGTTATTATGTCTAGCTTATTTTTAAGATCAGTAATATTCTGATTAATATCAGTTTTGAATATCCTTTTAGCACACCTTAAAAAATTATACTAGTTTTCGTGACACGAAGTAAGGATCTCCTGTATTTAAAGAGCCCCTTTCAAAACGAATTTTTTTTTTTTGTTTTTATTATCGTTTATATCATAAGTTATACACTATATTAGATTTATTTTAAAAAAAATACTTAGGTAAACCCTTTTTTCTAATATAATACTAAATAAATTTTTTTCAGTGTTCCTGAAAAATTTCTATGAACGGAAAATTCATACATATACGAAATATATTGTCTTATGGGTCCGATGCTAAGGTTTCGAAGATATAAGATTTAAATGAAATTATCAAAAGATTAAAATTGATTGAGTCACAAGTGCAATGAAAAGAATGCAAAGAAAATCATGTTATAAAATATAGTTTTTGTTTAATATTATAATTCATTTGAAAGAGTTTTGACCTTGACATCAGTTGATATTTATATATTGAAATCATTATTAACTCATAATGCTTTTATTAATTGTAATTTTTGAAAACCATCACATTATATAACTTTAAATACATTTAAAAAAAAAGATTTATTTATTTTTAACAGTGTGTAATAGTACGAAATATTTTAATTCTATTCTTATATTAATAATAGGCATAAAATGCACGTCTTTTTAAATATATAGTTTAAATTTATTGAACATTAATCATTAAATCGATCATTTGATATTGATATTTGATATTGATCATTAAACTATTTGATACGTAAAATGAAGGTGGGTTATGCCAGCATTAAGTTTAGATATTGTAATATTCCCGACCGACCTCGGTCCATTGCTAAAGCAGTTTCTTAACCATAATTTATAGTGAAAGTTAACTTTGTGTATTTGCAGTAATGCATATTTTTGATTGATTGACTATTTATGAAGAATATTTAGAAATTTTACTAATTTTTACGGCGTCCAGTTGGATATTATAAACCCTCACCAGGCCCTGATTGTCAAGCTATTATAATATGTTATACCGTAAACAATTTTTCGTAACGTTCCGGTTTATAGATATAATTTAATGTTACAATCTAATACAGAGGCTAAAATAATACAATTTTAATTTGATCTTGTTACTAGTGATAATTGTTCCGTTTGAACTCAATCAATTTATTGCTGTCATCGTGTATGTGAAAAAATAAGTACGTAGAAATTTGCAGTTTTGTTGTTTCAAGCGTACTATTTGTTTCGAACATCGAGTAATCGTCGGCTCGGTGATATGGGCTAAATAATTATTTATTTATTTATTTATCTACGCAAGAATATTTATAAATTTGACATTGCACTATGCCTATCACTAGCTTGGTATGTGTTGAAACAGGCAAAACGTATTATATAAATATAGAATTGTAAAATTCTCTCGGTGTCACGTTACCAAGATGAACAGTCTCTCACATAGTATTAATACTATGTTAAATATGAATTAAATATATTAATTAGAAAGATATACATATAAAATCAATTTTATCGAAAAATATTGTTGTTGCGCTACCGGGATTCGAACCTGGATCTCTTTCCTAACCGGAGAAGGTGCATTATCCAACTATGCTACAGCGACAATATTTTTAGCGACAATTTTCAAACCTATATGTTATCTCTTTGATATTAATACATTTAATCGTTCCATTATTTGAAAGAGCCATCTACCTTATTTTTCGATAAAATTGATTTTATATGTATATCTTTCTAATTAATATATTTAATTCATATTTAAAATATCACAGACCGTCTGTTCTGAATAATTATAACTTCACAATATGAATGTGTTCTCCTATTAATACTATGTCTCTAGCTAGATCAGATACCTTTTTAAAAATCTAAATAAATAACAATGTTATAACTCTACTAGAGTTTATAAGCACTACTCGAGTAGAGTTATCACATTGTTTCATTTATATCCATCTAATATGATGAAACTCTACCCATCAATAATATAAATCGTATATTATTTCAAATAGAACGTACGCGATCTAGTAACAAAATTATATACCTACATTAAATTAACAGCAAATATTCCAAAATACATATTTTTTGGCTATTTTTTCTCATCTCAACTCATCTCACCTGTCGATGAGAGTTACTGTTTCTCTCGAAAATCGAGTAGTCCTAATAAAATCAAGTAGAGTTATAACATTGTTTCATTTATATTCAACCAATATAAAATTTAAATAATTAATTTACAATAACTTAGATATCCGTTATTAACGAAAATTTTACAAAAATTTAACCATCAATTTTTTTAAACTATAATTGTTTGATGGGCCAATTAAATTAATTAAGCGCAGCGAAAAATTTCTCTAAATGTATAAAAAAGTAAAATATGTTTTTAAGATTCATTTTTTAAAATAAGATATATCTATCAACTATTGATTAAAAACCTTCATAGATGGGAGCCAAATGTCTATCTAAGTGTAGATGACATAATTTGAATAATTAACAACTAGTCCACTTCTTTGTTCTTTCCATTTAGAAAGAACAATTGTATTAGTATGAGTAATATTATACGTAATATGCACATTGTAATAGTGTATTGATTCTGCACTGTATTTTAATTGGTCAGTAGGCGGTGTTATCGTTTGAAATTAATTAAAAACACGGTATTCACAAAAAATATGTACGGAACGTTTGATTTTTGTAATTGGCTAAGTTTACTTATATCTGTTAATTTTTTCAATGTATTGGTTGTCTTTTTATATTTTTATATTATTATCAACATTTGTCTGTCGAATGCATTTGTTGGTTTTTTCATTGTTAAAAATATATAAATAACTACGTACTTACAATAGAAAATACATATATTAAAAATAAATATTCATAAAAGTATTATAAGTTCGATTAAATTATTTTTTCTTTGTAAGTAAATATACTTAACCCTATTTCGTATAAATATAAATTCGTCCCGTCCTTAGAAACCAGTCATAACACATACTACAACACGGCGCGCGCATGGAGCGAGTCAAAATACATATACATTCTCAACTTTTAAACATCTATGAATCGCGTAAACATACAGATACCAGCAACAATGGATTCTATCATTCGTTCTGTATCCATAAAATTGGAAAGTATTAGATTTTCGCGCATACGCGTTCAGTTCCGCCTGTCAAGGTCTTCGAATTCTGTATACGCATTCATTAACAGCATCCAACGTACAAAAAACGACTTACAAATAGCGTACATATTACGAAGTAAGCGGATTGTTTTGGGTGAAGCAGTTTTGGCAGTTTGGTTTGAATACTTGAAGCCGAATTATTGAAACATTATATATTCTTCGATTATCTATTTAATACATCATTTAAATAAAAAATGAATAAAGAAAATAACATGGATACTTCACCAACGTGTTCTAATGCTGTAAACATAAATAGTGAATTGCGTGAGTGTTCGTGAGGTAGTCTATAGATTTATATATTTGATATTATTCAGAATCTCTTCTATAAAAAGTCACCCACTGCCACTGGCATCTATCTAATCTAATGTAACGTATTAATTTTTTTTCAATTTTCCTCCGTGTAGCATACAGAAGAATACTGGGATATATATATAATGATATAAGTTCATCATCACTATCCCTATTTCAGGACTTTGATCTTGTGATGTGAGCAGGGAACTAATAAATAAATAAAACAAAAATAATGTGTTAAATAAATAAATAAACTATTAGCTCTAGATGTAATCCCTCCTCTGCTGAATCTATGCCTCTTTGAAACTTCTTCCACTAATCTCCGTTTTGCACCGATTTTCTGCTATTTTAAATCTCTAAAGTAGATGTGTATTTGAAAACATTGTCATTCCATTTTAGTTTAGGCCTCCTGTAGTAGAATAATATATGATCACAAATCAAAGGTTTACGTATGATTTTTGGAATCATGTGGACAATTTAAATATCATGAGATTTCCCGGTTGAAATTGAAGATATCATAAATTAATACCAACGATAAATAAATACAGACGATAAATAAATATTCTCAAAAAATCAGGATAGAACACGAGTATTTATACGACTTGACGTCATGAAGAGTTGAAGAACATCTGTGCGTCACCGTCCATCCGATACCTGGCCGTGTTGCAGCCAACATGCCAGTCATGCTGCTATCGTTCCTAATTAAATCCAACATTTATTTCCTACCGCCGAGATCAATCATCATTAGGAGATCATTTGATCCGGCCGTTGGTGCCGAGGCTAGGATCACAGGTTCAACTCTGGCCGGCCGAGCGGCGAACGGCGAGCGGCCCGCCACCACCCATAGTGCTGTTTCGATAGTGTTGCACTGCAGCCTCTAAATATTACCTCCACTGATAAACTTTTGTCTCAGAGATCGGTAGACAGTTTATGTTGGTTGATAAAATAATGATTGCCTTCTGTATCTTATATAAAGAAGCCATTATTAAGTGCCTAGAGGTATTTGAGATGTGACTATATAGACGTATGTTAAAAATCTCCTGAGTTGACAATATTACCAACGGAGAGGTGTTAAGTATTAACGAGATTTAATATCTATTTATTATACCTACGCCCTTATTAATATTTTACTACATTAATATCCAAACTATCAGCTTCTACAATTTTTTTATTATAAATACAACACAGTAGAAGTACACACACACCGGCTTCTAACAGGACCATCCTCCAGTATCTGGTTTACCTGGTCGTGTCAAATCTTCCACGGACGTCCTCTATTTCTGGTGCCATCAACACTTGCGTCATAATATTACTAAATTAAGTAGAATTATACACAAACACACATTCATGTGTGTATATATATATATATACATACATAAACAAAAATACTCAGAACATAAATATCTTAATCAATTATAACATTGTCTCACTACACATATCTTAATTTCTTACATGCATTGGAGATTTATCTCGCCAATATATTACGGCTTTTGTATTTGCTCTAGAGACAGGAGTGTCTTCATTGGAGTTGCTCTCTAAGAACATTCGGTAATCGCAGGCATTATTTCATATTCGATTTGATTTATCGACGCGCGTGTGATGGTTGTGAACTTGGCTAAAACTGTTTTGTATAGAGATCAAAACATGATTTGCGATTGATCTCACTAAATTAATATTCCGAGCATAACATAATTACCTACATACATATCATCACTTTGTATTTATTACAAGGGGTGGACAAAGAGGATAGATTATTATACATTCCAAAGCTGACAAGATTATTGTACAAGTCACATTAATTTTTTTTATCTACGTAGTTACTAAAATATTTATTATCTCGCATCACGCTTAACCTAATATGGTACTGTATACAAAGGGTGTTTTTTTTAGAGGTATAGAACTATAAAATTAAATAAAACACATACAATTGACTTCATTGGAAAGATAACTTTATGCCATTAGTGTGATTTTAAGCATATAAAAGTAAAATCTGAAAGTTACATTTTTGACCACTTTTTGGAGCAGCTGGGGTCGTTTATAGGCAATAACGAGACGAAGATTGACTTCCAAGTCGTCTATCGTCTCTTGTTTATCGACATAGACTAGTAACTTCACATATCCTCTCAGAAAATAATCTAAAGGTGTTAAATTACAGAATCTTGGAGGCCAATTCACATTGAATTTAATAATCAGTAATTATGGATCTACCAACCAGCGCCAACATAATTCTTTAAGAAACAATAACTTCTTCGCTGCGCACTGTACGACGGCTCTGTGGATGCGTATTATCACTTAGATTATATGTGGTGCAAAAACGATCGATGATTATTCGAATTATTTGCTCGGATGGACGATTATGTCGACCGTAGTTTCGCGAACTGACCCATGATTTTCGAAATAAATTTGCGCAATTTGCGAGCGTTGTTCTGGCGCAAGTCTATTTATGGTGAAATGGCAAACCAAACTGAACACAAATCATCTGTAAGCTATCAAATTGGCTGTCGCATAAACACCCTTTATGATAATAATTTATACAATAATTTTAATAAACAAATATAAAGTAAATTTATATATATTCGTTTTTATATTTGATCATTTTTTGTTACTTGTTATTTATTATTACATGTACATTTCGTCTGATCCCTGACCACCTCACTAAATTAGAGACCGTAGAGGCAGTGTCTAACTTTTGTTTACATTACTCAAGTACGATAACCCAGTACATGGTAATAAACAAGACATGTTGAACTACAGGAGTTAAAAAAATATATAAATAATATTTTTTAGATGTGTAACTGATTACGAAGATAAATTTACTAAGTTTTAAATAATTTTGCTAAAAAAATATGAATATTTTTTGCGAAAATATGTCGATTGTTTTTGTTAGGTAGTATAGTGATCACTTCGCTGCCAAAGTTGACCACTGCGTAGTCCGGCCGGTTTAACCGTAAAACTAATTTTTCAATGTTGAATAACGTTATTTATTATCAAATAAAGGGATGTGGCTTATCACATCACAATCGATTAATGCGAAGAAATATCCAATCAGAAATATTCTTATTTGCTTAAAATAAATCTCACCGCCCTAGCGGCCACTGTTGTTATAATAAATAAGTCCGATAAGTTTGTTCGCCACCCTTGCGACGATAATAATGATCAAAAATAGGTTTACATGTTTGATAATACTACTACTCCTATCGCATTCAAGGACACTAGTAGAAAAGTAATCGGTAAAAGTAATATTGTTTTTTTTTTCTACTTTATTACATACATATTACATTACAATTATTATTTTTACCAAACTGCAGAACAGTTTTATGGCGCATTGAGCATCTTTATTATATTGCTATTCAAATTCCGCGTTGAAATATATATTCCACGATAGCCACGGCCGCGCAGCGGTCACCACTGACCGCGTAGTAGCCACCACAGAACCTATACCCTTTTTGCTAGTGCATTCTGTATTGCTCTCCCTGGAATTGTACAAACGGTGTTCTTAAGTAACAATTTTGAATTATATATATCTAATTAATTATTCTTCGTCATTCCGCTCAAAGACATTCTTGAAAAAACTGAGATCATGTTTATAATAAATAATTACTGAACAAACGCAAACATTACGAACACATATTTGACAGATAAATGATCGACTGCGCGAGATGACAGATGGTTAATATACTTGCTAGTCGGAAAAATTCATACGATTTCGCTACTATGTGTATTTTCTCACTCATATAAAAGATAATGTACACTTAATTTCAAATTGAATATATATTTTCGTACTATTATTGATATGTATATATATTCTATGCTACTTGTGTAATTTTGTAAAAGCCCACAAGGGCGAAAATTAATAATAAATAAAAATATAAAAGAATTAAGTAATCTCGCTTTGCAATTTATCTTATTGGCAGTGATATGTTTTTTACCAACATCTGTAAATTGTCCTCGCACTTTGTTATAATGTCTGGCTTCAATCAATATCCTTCAGCACAATTTCATAGTGTCTTTGATGTTGTCAACCATTTCGTTTTAGTTTAATGTATTAGGTTTTTGTTGACACTGATGCAGCTCCGGAGACGAGATGAAGACTCGAGGAACGCGGAAAACTTGACTATTCCGGTCAAGACACTTAACATAACGAATCCATTATCAAACGACGTTTCTATCATCTTGCACAAGAGTACTTACTATATTTCATTCCTCTGGACACCACAGCATCCAGAACTTATGATGCGCATTAAATCGATCTCGTGTCAATAATATAAACCGGTTTAGATACGAATATAGATGGAACAACAATGGATTAAAAAATCTTAACCTTATCGAAAAACAATTTGAGACTTGAATCATTGACAATAATATACGTGGTCGAGGTCGTTTTGATATATTTTTATGATGCAGCATGTAATATTTTTTATTATATCGTATTGAATACAATATATTTAAAAAAAATCAGGACAATTAAAAATGATCTGTTTGTTAGTTACAATACTTTACGCAGGAGGGGCGGATGAGGGAAGTTGTTTCTAATGCAGTCTGATTAATACGGGTTAATTTCTCTGTTTATCTCAAATACAGTGAAACCTCTAGCCATCATTTTTGAAGTGATCTACTAAAATAAACTATAAATGCGGGAATATTGAAAAAAGTTAGATTCATACATCATATTTTAAAAAAGATGTACATATTTCACATGTCAATGAATGTTTTTAAATACAAATAAAATTTGAAAGCTGCACAAAAACAATAAAAATATTAAATTAATCTTTCATCATGTGTTTTGGCAGTTGCGTTATTTCCGTAAATAAACTGTATTTTTTCGTTGTTGCAAATGATATTTTTTTCGGCATCAGTTATTGAATGTGTTTAAAAATTTCGCCCTTTAACGTCAATGTGCCGTTGGGCAGGCGATTATAAAATAAGTCAGTGTAACGAAATATGATGCGTAATTTAAACGATTAATGCGGTAAAATGATGCATAGAGGAGCGATTGATGCGATCTGTTTTTGAGTGTTTTGTATGAAGATAATTCGGAAATTGAAGAAATAACGACACACGCGGGAAAACAATAATTCGAGGAACGATCGATTGAGATTTCACAGTAATAGCATTTAAGTAAACTTTAAGATTGAAAATAGGCCTTTATATTTGTTTTTATTTTATTACATAAATAATTTTTGTTCTTAATCATAAATTAAATGGAACCAAATAAATAAATTGTAATAATTTTCTTAATAATATCTTAATATTGCGAATCAAATAGAATATTATATAGTAAATATTAAATTTTATATTACTTAAATTAAAGAAACAAACATTCCAAAATAAGTTGGCATTAAATAATAAAACCCTAATGGTTATTACGAAAGGTATTTTATCTCAATTATTTAACTATACGTGGACACTCACCGTCAATGTTATAAACGATTTAAATTATCCAAAGAGCAATGTAAACGCCTATAACATCTCAGAGAGAGTATGAATCCGCCAGATATGTTGCCTATAAAACCAAGATGTTAAATCTTCATGCTTAAATGGCAATAGGCTGGAGATATTTGTCGAAGAAACGATGGACGATGGGGAAGAATAGTCCTGAAGTGGAGAATTCGCACTGGTAAAATACGTGTTAGCCTTTTTCAAGCTCGATGGAGCGATCAGTATCAGAAGAGAGGCGGGCAACGAATGAGAATTTGCGAGACGTGGCTTAGGCTCAGAAGGATAACGATTAAACTAAAATCTATCTTAGATTATTGTTTCAAATATTGAAAAAAAGTGTTATTTTGCTTTAAATTTGAGTCTAGTCCTAGAAATAATATAATTTGTAAGCAAGCAGCTTGGCTTAGAAATAAATCGGTTTAAAACTAAAATAATAGTTGTGGCTCGTGCTAATGCATTAAAACAAACTTCCCAAATAGCAGGTTGTGAGATAGTTCAAGAGGCAATTTATTTGGGCGCGTTGATCACGAACATTGGTGATAGTGGGCAAGAAATTCACACAACCAACTGGCTAAAGTTGCTATGAAACAACTTACGAGATAAAGCAAGTAACAAAAACTATGTCAATTAAACAACGCAGTAATATAACAGAAATATATTTGAATTGAAGTATTATTAATTTAATACGTCGGATCACACTTTTAAAAGATTATTATTAGATAATTATTGATTAATTGAGCATTTAAAAAAAATATTAACATATAGCAAGATATCAAGTAGTTTAAAATAAATTTATTTGGGCGCGCTGATCATGAATACTGGTTGATACGCACATTATTATTCTTTCGGTTGGCAGCCCTAGGTTGTGCATGTTGGTATCTATGTTTGTCCGTGCGAGTGTAAGGTTTCCGCTTTTTCTTCGAGTGTCAATCGCAGTCAGCCTTCCGTCAGATAATGACATAAAAATACGCCACGGAGTTAATACGTGGATTCAGCAGTCAGCGTATCTGAACCAGATAAGAGTACAAGGAAGAACAATACAACGAGCAAGAAAACCAGCATCTTAAATATTAGGTTAGTGATAACATTTATGCTTGCATTGATTTTCTTATTATCAACAAAAAAACCCCGGGAACAACAAGCTATTAAAGAGATTCTATAGAACATTGATGAAAGTAGACAATAAATTAGAAGATGCATAAACTAGCTAAAGTTGCTCTGAACCATCTTACAAGAATTTAGAAAGACAGTGACATCAAACGAGCAACTAAAATAATAAATATGAATTAAATATATTAATTAGAAAAATATACATATAAAATCAATTTTATCGAAAAATATTGTTGTTGTACCACCTGTGTTCTCCTAAAAAAACTAAAAAAATGTTGGTTCACACTCTTATCTTTTCAGTGTTGTGTATGCAGCGGAGACTTGAACAGTCCGCGACATACGACAAGCTTAAAATAAAAGCCTTCAACATATATTGCTGGAGAAGGAGTTACTCATCCCGTGGACAGTACGACGCACGAATGCCTCAATCTTTCAACAAATACAACCACAGCAAGCCTTATATAACAGTGAATAAAAATATCTACTAATTCTTCGGTTACATTATGCGTCAAAATTATATGGGAATAACAAGAGTGCCATAACGATGGATGGATACATTGCACCTGGCTGGAGATACCGTGGAAGTCCATTATGAGTCGAATCTCATCTGATTGAGGCCACTATATGTCAATAATGACATGAAGGAGGTAAGAAAAAGAAGAAATTTAGATTTACCGAATCAAGTAATGTTGAAGATTGGCGGGGTTAAGGAAAGCAGAATGAGCGAGATAAACTATTCTATCTGATATTTTAATTGAGTTAAGTTTCTGGAAGTTCAAAAACGATGTATCTCCTACATCTCATGTATCTCGATGAATAAATAGGCATCACCTCGCGAGATTAAATCAAAAGAAATTAGTACCACACAATCGTTCTCAACAATCTATTCAATTAGATTATTTTTATTACACCGTAACAGGTACTCTGGTCGTAAATCAGTTCCGCTACGGCGGTTCTCACGCCGTCCCCGAGGATGGATTGAATTAACACCTCGAAATGTTCTAATACGTCAAATTACATGTAAGAAATAAAGATTGAATGGATCTGTATTTATTTATTTTATTTGTAAATTACGTGCTTAAAGCATCTTTGCCCGTCTCACTAGGTCAACACGGTGGGGAAAAGTGCTTTCACACATGTTTATCGTGTGTTAAACATATGTGATAAAACAGATGTGCAACATATCGAAGTGACACAACTTAAAAATCATTAATCAGTCTTAAGTGACTAGTGTTAACAGTGCCACTGAATGCATATTTAAGAAACATTTTATGCATTATACCTTGGGGTATTCAAATTCTAACTATAATAGGAATTTCACAAATCAACAAAATTCCAGTCTCTTGAAAATTTTAATTCTTTGAGTTGTGACATTGTTTTAGGGGTGCAATATGTTGAACATGTATTCTATCATACATTATATACAGCATATTAATGTTTTATATGCGTTTTTTCATACACTTAAAATTTCACGTTGTTCATGAGTAAGTTTTATCATACATACATGTATACAAAATAATATATATTTTTGATCGTAAGTTAACTAGTAAACACTTTTATTTTTTCATATTTTTTAAATAGAAAACACATTCTTAAAATTGTCCATCAATACATAAAGAATAAAATTATTAATAATGTATGATAAATAATATATATTATATTAGCAAATTAATTAGTTACCCGGGTATGTGGATTTTTGTAAATTACTATATTAAACACAAATTAAATTAATCAATTAGAAAGATAAACAGTAAAAATCTATCCATCGAAAACATACTTGGTAGCTACCGGGATTCGAACCTGAAGCTTTTCCTATCTGGGAATTTTCGTTATATCGTACACGTTTTCGATACATTTTGAATTTATATTCTATAGTCTTTTCAATTGATACACGTGTTGTTCCAAAATATTTTTTGATAGATAGATTTTTTCCGTATACCATTCAAATTTTTTCATTTATTTGTGTTTAAAATACAACGGAAGTAATTTCTGATATTGTAATTTCACAACAAAAATGTGTTTTAATTAAAAATGACATAAAATAACATGAGTTCTGACGACGAGTTATGAAGGTTAGAGATTTATTAGATGTATAAATTTGGATAGACATTACCAAGCAGTAGACTACTTTATTTCCTATTTAATTTAATTTGACTCTTCGTAATCTGAATTTTAAGTCTGATGGTGAATTCAACATTTCAAGATTCACCTACCTACCTACAGCAATGTGTGAATCGTGTCACAATATTAAAATGTCTTACAATAGAAATGGACTTGTTTATTTTCTATATGAAACGCGCCTTCGGAACATAATTTCACCTAATTCGTATGTTTAAAAAAAAAATGACACTTTACCCTAATGTAATGAATCAGTTTCCTTTCCGTGCGTGACACAAAAAGATATATTGGATTATTATAGGTATATCAGATTTGTAGGTTTATGAATAAAATGGAAGAAAATTATATAATATCATTCATTTGTTTTTTATAGTAGAATTTTTTTTGTAACGAATTTGAACTGTAATAAAATGATGTTTGAAGACAAATGATAAATGTATGTATCAAAAAAGAAAAACATGCCTCCAATAATAAACTGAAAATGGAATGTCAAAACTATACAATCTTTGTAGATAAAAATAAATAAATAAAATTATTATTTTTTAAGGAGAACATATTATAATTGTGAAGTGGCAATTTTTCAGAACACCGTTCTGTGATATGTGATAAATTAAATGTATCAAATATAAAGATATACAGATAAAATCAATTTATCGAAAAACTATTTTTGTTGCTACTAGGATGCGAACCTGGATCCATTCCTATCTGGGAAAATGCGTTAATCGATTACACTACACCAACAAATTTTCTGACTTATATGTTGCACTTTCAAATTGATACATCTATAATTACATTATTTGACAACAATCTACTTTATATTCACAGATTTTCAAACACCTTTGAGTAAAATCCGATAGGATATTCCAGAATTAATTAATTAGTTAATTTTTATTGGATTTTGAAACATTGATACCACTTATATATTTTTAATTTTTCAGAACATAGTTCTGTGACATTTTAATACAAATTAAATGTACAAATAGAAAGCTATACCTACAGATAAAATGAATTTATCGAAAAAAATACATTATGTCACCGCGCACCTCTCCTTTCATTTACAATAGTGAAAATAATGCAACATCTTACTTTTAAATTAGAATTATCTACCTAAATTATTATTGAGGCGAGATTTGTTTGTAGATTTTTAGTTCAGGGCATTTTGGACAGATCAGGGTGTTTGTTTTATTAGTTGTGAATAAAAGTGTGAGATTGTTCGTATAAAATAAGCCGAGACCGTTGAGAGTTACCAAATGGCATCAAAATGTTCGTAATGTGTTGGTTTAACTTACAGAATGACAAAATATTTCATCCGAGTTTATTTTTCGTTAATTCGAATCCAAGAGGCTTTAAATTATCGATTCCGCCGCTGTGACATCGCATAGATTATTAATTTTTATGCGTCTCGTATGTTAATACGAATACTAAAATGTATAAATTGTAATAATGTGACAAACTGGCCAGGCCCCGGGCTCGGCCGGCGTCGAATTTATGATTCTGGTTCTAAACTTTTATGGCTATTAAAATATCAAAACTTTGAAAAATTATGTCGGAATTTCTCCTCCTTAATTTGGAAATGGCGGGAAGCAACGATAAATAATTATTATAATTTACCTTAACGTTAAAGATTACGCGCATACGACGATTTGAAATATTTTTTTTCTAATTTTAACTCAGGTATAATTTATTGTTGGATTTTAGATATAATTTATGCTATTTTTGGTTTAGTAAACATGCACTTGAAAACGGGAAATAAATATATAATATTGGCATCACCAAAATTAATGCCAAATCTAAATTTATATTCTTCAAATATTTTCCATATTAAATTCCACATGATGATATTTAATACTTTAATACACTTAATTTCAATATTCAGAAGTAATGACAAAATTTAACTATTTTTCCCAAAACATCAACATATATAATTTGTATTAAAAATGCCACAGAACTATGTTCTGAAATTTCAACTTTACAACAAAAATGTGTTTTAATTAATAATAAACCATTTTAAGGATAACATATTATTATTGTAATATATTATTATTATCCCAGTAGCAACTAAAATATTATTTCGATAAATTGACCATTTTAATTTGTATTAATGATACGTATTTGCGTAATAAGTATTTCTCAAGTTGTATTCCTCGTAGTAGATTGTCGGTTATCCAATGAGAAACTCTTTTGTGACAATTATATGATACAAAGTATATAACTAGTCACGGAGTCAAATGGTAACGAAAAGAGGCCGTGCGCCGCGCGCGTCATCCTTTTAAGTCCGCCACACACATACATCTCGCACCGGCGGTGCTGGCGCGCTGACACACACACCTAGACACAATTTCAAGGACATCACAATTTATAATTAATAATGTAATATGTAAAATAGTAAATTAATAGAGCTAACTAATCAATCAACTTACCCGAGAACGACGTGCCATTCTGTTCTGTCTGCACAATTCTAACCTTATTCTCATTCATGCAAGCTTCTTCTCTATTTTTTTTCTACATCTTCTCATACAAGCTTGTCGATTGTTGAGGCTAATAACACGATCATCATCCAATATATGTTTTACCTGGTTAAGCCAAGTTTTTAAAGGATGTCCTCTGTTTTTTCTTGTGCCATCAATACTCGCATCATGTATCTTTCTTATTATTCACTCCTCAATCATTCGTTCAATAAGTCCAAACCACCTAAGTCACCATTTTTAATCCAATTCACAATACTAAAATTAGTTATACATTTTATTCTAACTTCTTCATTCTTTACTCTTTAATCATAAATATACGCTTAAGTGGTCTCATTTCCACTGCATTCAGTCTGCTTTCGTTCCTCTTCTGCTCATTAGTGTTGATACCAGGACTCCGTTCTGTACCGCGAGCTTAGCGTCGGGTGAAAAATTTCCATTAGAAATTACTGCAATTCAAATTAAAAATGCGTAAGATATTTCTAACAGTCTGGAAAAAAAATTATTATATAGATTCGTTTATATTTTACAACTGATGCAAAACTGGTGGTGCTATTACATGCTTTTAGCTAATAAATTTAAATATGAATTAAATATATTAATTAGAAAGATATACATATAAAATCAATTTTATCGAAAAATATTGTTGTTGCGCCACCGGGATTCGAACCTGGATCTCTTTCCTAACCGGGGAAGGTGCATTATCCAACTATGCTACAGCGACAATATTTTTAGGGACAGTTTTCGAACCTATATGTTACCTTTTTGATATTAATACATTTAATCGTTCCATTATTTAAAAGAGCCATCTACCTTATTTTTACAGAATCGCAAAATACCTTTGAGTAAACTGATAGCAGACGCCAGAATAATCAATTCATTTTTATTAAATTTTGGACACATTGATACAACTTTATTATTAGGAGAACACATTCAACTTCAATAATTACAACTTCACAATAAGAATGTGTTCTCCTAATAATAAATTAAATTTTAATTAAATCACGAAAGCACAAAGAAGTTAAAACATCGGTAGGTATGGTGATGGAAAAGATATAAAAAAGTTTAGATAACTAATAAATATAGAGCTTTACATTCAATAAAGAACTTGGTAATAAAAATTTTGCAACAAGTATCAATGATTTTTTTATTTGACATTATAGTGATATTATATTTTTGAAGGAGATTAATGTGATTAGAGAAAATTTAATGTGCAGATTTCGATATATTAATTGAGGTGACTCACTTCATACAAAGAGAATATTAGACAACTAGAAAAAACCATCAATATGGAAGATTATAAACTTAATTTATTTTTAAAATGTTCGAAAATAATATTCGCAAATTTAAAAAAATATTACATTTAAATTGATGTTAATACAAGTATTATTTTTTATTAATTTCTCTATAAATTTTCTTCTTCGATCTACGAGTTCGGTATTCAAGTACCCACTTATCCAGTGTGATGTCGATCAATAAAGTTGCTTCGTTTAAAATGTGTAAAATATTGTACGCCGTATTCAATCAGTGAATGAGTAAACGCTATAGAGTGGTTTTATGCAAAGATTCTCGTATAACTGTTCAGTTCAATCCATACAAGAAATTGACTTAATGGTCAACAGCTCTTCGAAGGACAGTTTTACAAAAAAATGTTAAACTACAGACCTATTGACTGACCGGGCGCAGGATTGTTTGCAGACCAGCAGAGAGCCCAACACCGGTAGTCGCTGGGCAGAGCCGTGGAGTGCTTGCGTCTCTGAAGATGATATTTGTGGTGTTGACAGTGCGCTCGACTGCACCCCGCTTAATGCAAAGTGTTGGAATAGGTGACAGAGTGTCCCACTGACCTGCTGCAATTTTAAAATGCATTGCATTTACCCATATACCGTATTGTACAGTTAAGATTGACGGAGAAATGTGAACTTTTTATTTATTTTATTATAAAAATTAGCATAATTTCATTATTTTATTTTATTTTGTTTTATTCATATTATATTTACGCCCTTAAATTGAAAAAAAAAAATGTATTTATGTAAAAAAAATAATTTAGGTTAACCTTCGGGTACCGGAGGTTCGAAAATATGATCGAGGGCCGGAGAGGGCTACAAAGTGACCCCATTCAAATTTGCGTTTTAATGAAGTATAATGGTTTGAGCATGTTCTATCATATTTTTAATTAAATTTCTTATACAATTCGAACAAAATACTACAAGAATATTACATAAAATTACATAGCGCGCACCGACAACAGTTAAGAGAGGTAAGACGCGACTGAAACACACTGTAGCACGCTCGGCGAAGAGCCTATGGCAAAGAGATCCAAGACGCGACTCATCCAAATACATGCGTCATATCTGCCGTTACCTAATAAGGGGAATTACCTTATAAAATGGCCCAGATTGTCTATGGAAAAACATAATTTTCTCTATTTTTTGCTATCTTACTATACATTATTGTTATATATTTTATGCGCGTTGCATTATTTGAGAAATTTACGAGGATTACAATGAATACCAGCTCAATATCATTAATATTTTATAAATATTTTAAAAAATAAGATTTTTGGGGTTATGTTGTACCCCGTTCCGGAAAGGGGGTGTTAAATACAGAACGGCTTAAATACCTTAATCAATTACACCTTTGTTTCAGTACAGCATCAAAAACATCACTTTTATATTTAACGAGCGGAGAGGAGCGGACAAGGCTGGACCGCTCTCCAGAGTAAAGAATAAAGAGTAAAAATAGTATCGCTCAGGTGGTTTGGTCATATGGAATGGATTACTGAAGAAAATAGAAAAATTGAAAATGTCTGCGAAAGACTTGGCACAACCAGGTACTTGAAGATGGTCTCGTCAGAAGCCTCAATAATCGACGAGCTTCCATGAGAACACGTATGAAGCGTGCGAGGCGAGAATTGTGTGTCAGGATGGAAGAGTGTGGCGCTCAGTCCTCTCTGTCTATCCTTGCGGGGAAACGGTGTGATGCTAATTTAGTTAGCATTAATGTCCAAAGATTTTGGCAGAAAAGGTCACCCTCTTAATTTGTAGCCCCATCTGCTGTACAAGTTTTTTACAGGTTTATAGCAGAAAGTGCTTTTGTGTCAAGGTCAGTAATGCAAAATATTATAATATGATTAATGAAAAAAAAAAAAAAAAATTAAAAGTGAGGTAAACTCTCTCCACAGTCTACATAAATACGCGCAAACACATTTTATTAAATGTATTAATTTTAGGAAATAAAATATTCTAAATTAAATTTTTAGTTTAAATTTAAATTATAGATCTTTTCACTAATTAAGATCACAATTCAACTATATTTTATAATAATTAGTAATTTAACTGAACGTAGGTATGTATAATACCATTTCACTGAATGAAAATCACAACAAAATAAGACAACACTATTAATCAATTGGAATGGAGCCCATATTTGTACATATAAAAAAATCTCAATTAAAGTGGCTTGGACGCGTCTTGAGAATTGACAACTCTGACAACTCGTTGCTGGCTGAGCTTAGATAAATAGCAGCATAGAGCACACTCGTATGAAGACTGATTGGGTGTTGATTAGTCAACAAGTAACAATGCGGCTCAAGTCAGGGGAAGATGTCGTTACTTTGGGCTCCTGACACTCCAAGAAATGGAGAACGAAAATGATGACGATGATGATGAAAAGTTAATTCGATTAAGACTATTTATTTTAATTCTAAATTAAACAACCCTTCGGTAAAATTAATACAACCTGAAACCGTTCGAATCCGAAGCGAGTGATTGGTCCATTACGCTATCGAGGTTGCGTCTGTCGTGCACAACACATCATTGCAGTACAACCTTACGGCTTGAATTGCACAAACATCTCTATCCACTTACTTTGGTCGAGATAAAGTAAGTTGCTAATTTGTTTAATATTGATAGATGATGAAGATTTTTTAAGATTATAATTCAAAAATGAAACAACCCAACTGGAAGTAAATGTGTAATTGGGTATATTTGAATTCTTTGTAAAAACTAATGATAGATTTAAAATACATACAGATGATATCGACAAAAAATGCTTTAGATTCAATAAAAGCGAATCTTCAAAATGCCAATACAAATAGCTATACATGGGAACAAGCTGAAGAAGACAGGCCTAACTCCGAAGTAGGATATCAGTGACGAGAAGTCAGGAGAAGAAAACGAAAAGACAAATAAGAGCAAATAAAACACTGAAGTCAGCCAGCAGCGCTGCTGTCTTCCCATATCCAAAACGCCACAAAGCTGTGGATCCAGGAGTAGATAGTTTTTCTCGAATACGAAAGACAGTCAATAATAACATTGGGCAACAAAACGAATTTTTTTTTGGATATTTTTGATGTGCTGATTCCAAAACTACCTGGATATTTTTCGTATCAGCTCTAGTTTTTGAGAAACAGGCTAACTGATTTTAGTTCTCATAAAACGCAAAAATAATGAAATAATTAATAACTTCAATGGCCAAAATCTAAATTTTGTACATAAAATTAAAATCTAATTAGTCAGTTTCAATTACTTGGTTATTACCCATGACCGTAAAACCCGACATTGAATTAAAACCATGGCATCGACAAGCAGATGAAGCTGTATGAATCATCTAGACGATTTTTGTTATGTATTTGGCGAATACATTTTGACAGAAAGTAGAAAACCTTATTCTGACTTTGTGAAAAGGACTTATCTGGTCTATTTTGGCGTCCACTTGGGAGGCCAGGATAAATCTTGGGCTTTACATTTCGTGTGCAAAACATATATTGAACATTTGCGACAGTGTACAATTAAAAAGCGGAAGTGCCTAAAGTTTGAAGAATCAATGGTTTGGAGGGAATCAAGAAACCAAGTATGAAGAACATCAGTGGGTGATTTGTGACGATCTAAAAATGGTTAACTTCCTCCTTGGACAGCAAAGTTGATATACAAATTTAAAAATATATATATTTTTATGTCTTTAGGACAGCAGAGCTAAGGATCAGCGCTGAGTTAACAGAAATTGTCCTTTAAGAAATGTCATAGTTCTAGGAAAACAAAACTTAATCAACGAACCTTTGGTTGCGAGAGAGAAAATCATATTTCCACCCATATTTGGGGATTATGAAGCATTTTGTGAAGGCTATAAATCGAGATGGAATTTGTTTTGGCTACTTGATACAAAAACTTCCTGGCACAGAAAAACTGAAAGTCGGCATATTTGATGGTCCTTAGATAAGGCAGCTTATTAAAGATCCACAATTTACCGCATCAATGAACGAGATTGAATCTAACGCTTGGTATTTATTTGTTTAAGTACTAAAAAAAATTCTGGGAAATAATGTGGCAGAAAATTACATAGAATTAGTGGAAAATATGCTTTCCAACTTTAATACTCTCGGCTGTAATACGAGCATAAAAATTCACAACCACTTTGATCGGTTTCCATAAAACCTCGGTGATTTTAGTGAATAACAGGGCGATAGATTCCATCAGGACATTAAAACTATAGAAGATCGATATCAAGGAAAATGGAACAACTACATGATGGCTGACTACTGTTGGAGTCTTCAGCGAGACTGTTCCGCTAAACTCTTGCATTCTAGAAAGTCGTATAAAAGGAAAAAAATGAAGTGAAAAGTGATGGTGAGGCCAATATAGCGTATCTCAAGAACTAGATATGATAGACCAAATCTGATGGCTGTTTTGGATTTTGTACTCAAAAATTACCTATACATAGTTAAAAAATTGCTCGCACCAAAATGTGTGTTGTCTAGTGTAATATATCATTGTCAGGTTGATTTCTTACACACCTGAGTAGAAATTATTAAAATCACAAATTGATAAACCTATATTTTTCAATTTCTTGAATTAGATCACTTTCATAATAATGGGCAAATATCGAGTTTAAATTATGAAATTATGACAATATTTTTGAAAGATATACTGAACTAAAATATAATGAAAATTGCTCAGGCGCATGTGCGACAAATTTACTTATGATATTGCAAATAATTAACAAATGGAGAGTTAATTCAAATCTGGATGAATAAAAATGAACAAATATGAAATGTGGCCAGGCAAACCAGATATTGGACGATGGACGTATTGAGAGTGTATGAAAATATGCGTATGAATCTGGACGAGGCGAAACTTGTGTAATCAGTTCAGAAATGTGAAGGTAGATGGTTTTATGTTATCAATATATATTCTCAATACTCTCATGCTTTTTACTTTGCTGAGTAGTTAAGTATTGAATAATTATGACGTCAATTATTTGCAATGATCTGCTTTTATGATACTCGTCGAAAAAATTAATCGGTAGTTGAAACAAATAATTAAATACATATCTGGTATGTAATTTGAATAGCAAAAATGGATATTGAAAGTAGTGTTTCTCGAAGACTCTTCGATAAAGGTTTATCAAGATTAATTCGTTCGATATTGCGTAATTACTGTCATGTGAAAACTGTGTGTAAGCATGGTTTTGTAGTTTCGCCGTTTAAATCGTAGAGTAAATAATCTCTCATCGGACACAGTTAGGCAAACACACCAAGAAATTCGCAGTAAGTAAGGTTCTCGGTGCTTTCTAATTATGCCGGCACCGTAAGAGGTACAAATCACTCATGCGAAATTCTTCACAAATGTAAGAATGATTAAGAAGCATTTTTGCTTGGTTTCGCCGGGTAACTGTTGATTTGCAGTACTGTGTTGCATTGAAATGTGCATCTTAATGGAATGACGTTAGGTGTCTACGTGAGGTTGAAATATTATTTTACCATTGTAAATTTAATTTAATGTTCTCAGAGCTCTTAATATATAGACAGGGTATACAGTGCGTCGTTAGGATGGCTGCGTGATTACCCTTAAAGTGCGGGAAAACTTGTTATTTGTAAAAATGTTTATTTAATCATACACTACATACTACATCTATGTGTAAAGTTATAAAAATATTAATTTGTCTATGGCATGAATGAAAAGAAAACCTTTCCTTGATTTATTTTACTCCTTGTGATTCTGAATTAAGTGAATATAAAACAAAGTTCAGCTGCGAGAGCATTCTACCGGTGATAAAAAGGAAAACGTTTAATATGAAAAATATTCTGGTCCCCACAAAATGTATATTTATTTATAAATGTGTTTTCTTTTAACATTAAACAATAACGCATAGCATGAAAATATCAAAATAATATACCGGTCGCCAAATGCCAAATTGTTTACTGTATATGACTCAACTGTATTGATTCTGGTAATAAACAACAAACGTGCTGCTTGCCGCATATTACTCTTACCATAATTAACATTATCCGAATTATCTATTGGCCGCACCGTCGCGTTGACTTTGCGAAATAAATTTATGTTGATTTGGCTGATCGATCTGACATTTTTTTTTAACATAAAATACATATTTCAATTTCCACAGTTTAATGTAATTGTACAGTTTATACATTTATTTCATTTATTTAATTTCTTCTTCTTTCTTCCTTCATGTTAGTTTTGACATATAATGGCCTCAATCAAATGATACTTACTCTGTTAGCGTGGTGTAATCGGTAAACACATTTCCCCAGATAGAAAAAGATCCAGGTACGAATTCCGGCAGCAACCAACATTTTTTTTCGATAGATTAATTTTTTTCTGCATGTCTTTCTAGTTGATGAATTTAAATGAACAAAAACAAATTTTTAGTTGCTTGCTCGATGTCACTGTCTTTCCACATTATGTATAGTTGGTTCATAGCAACTTTAGCTAGTTGTATGCATCTTTTGCCCAATGTCACTAATGTTCATAATCAGCGCGCCCGAATAAATTGCTCTTAAACTACCTCATATCCTGTTATTTGGGAAGTTTATTCTGATGCATTAGTGTGGTAACTCTTGGGGTTCTATCCTCTGCTTCTGTCTTGTTGTATTTTGCTAGAATTATTGTAGAAATAAATTCGGCCTTACAACAATTATCGGTTTATTGCCGCACGTTAGTACAGAGATTTATACAAGATATACTCTTAACAAATAGTAATTGCAAATGGAAGTCGCGTTGATGAGAGAGCTCTTCCCACTGGGCGCTGACTTATAAGGCTTCCCTCCCACACACTTATACTCACACTATCATGACGGACACACACACACACACACACACACACACACACATTTACACCAAAAAATGACAGTTCTCACAATTATCACGATCCAAGTTTCATCTTAAAACATTCTAAAATTTAGTCTGCATATTTTCACTTAGATTGAAAATATTGCAGAGTACCATTATTCAATATTGCTAAATTAGTCAATAGTCAATTTTTTATCTATGACTGTATTGCTCTTGGAATATAGTGTCATTACCAGTTGACTACCGGCAAGTATATTGGCCCTCTGTCATCTTCTTTTCTTATCTATGCTGTCATCTCTCTTATCTCTGGTCATCTCGCTTCGTACCACAGAATTGTAATTCTATGTATAATTGTTAGTAATAATTATATAATTTTTGATTATGAATGTGACCTAATATTTATCAAAATCTGCTCTGGAATGATCATAACCAAAATTTTTAATACATTCTAGGTTAACTGAGAAAACTATTACTTAAATGCACAATATACTGACAGAATAGCATTTTTGTGTTTATTATTGTCTATCCGCGGTTCTTAACATGATCACTTAAATATCATTTTTATTCGATTTCACATCTAACAGTGCTACTTACAAAGGTAAAATAATTTTAATCACACCGAGCTTTTATTTACTCAACTATTTTTCAACGCAGAAAATATGATTTTGTAATATAATCTTTTTCATATTGACAATAAATACAAAGTCAACTACTTGATGCATTCATATAATAAGGGATTCCCGCATTGAAATGTAGATATTGTATTGAAACCTTGACCGCTCAGCGGTTACCAATGGTCGTTATTGGGCGACAGCCGATTGCTTATCCGCTAGTAATTATTTAATGAATATAATCTGATTGAATTTACTTTAGTTAAATATATTTCTGTTACATTACTGCGTTGTTAATATAGTTACATTTATAAACAAATGACATATAATCAATTCACTAAATACCTGTCATATTTCCCAAAAGTCTAAAAATAGATTATTTTGACTTGCCTATGCCCTTCGGGTTTTGGGCCTCCGGAGGCGATAACTATTACCTGCATGAGAGCAAGGAAACCGATAAATCGCACCGCAGCTTCTGCCATTGCTGAATAACCGGAGACAGACCACCGTTACGCGCTTTTATTAAGGAATGTACAAATAAACCGCCCTTTTTACTAGCTCTGGGGGGGTTCCGAGAGACGCGGATCGAAGGTAACGCCTGTCCCTCGCCGGGTGAAGAAAAAATATAAATATAAAATAAAAAATGGCCATAAATCATACACCTTCACGCCGCCGCGCTGTCAGTGCATTTTATCGCCATGGCGGATGCGCGCAGTGCTGGTTATCAAAGTGTTAAAAATGCATCTCGGCGTTTTATGGCTGGTTCTAAAGGTGTTAAAACCGCGCGCCATTATATTATAAGATTACCATCAGTGGTGAAAGTGCAGAATCAAATAAATAATTTAATATATCTTCTTCTTCACGTGGCGTCTTCTATAGAAGGTTGGTGATCAAGTAGCGGTATACTGATTTATCCTGAGTGAGATGTGTAAGATCTCCGGCATTTTAGACACTGATCCACTTTCTTTCATGTTACATAACAAAAAAGAGGTCTTTCTACCTACGCCCCTGCTGCCTTCTATCTTCCCCTAAATAGAGGTAAATTTTCACATTGCGAAGAACGTGTCCGAAATTTGCTGCTTTTTTTCATTTGATAGCTATCGCTTCAATATTAATGTCATCAATATCTTATATGTATAATATTCCAATGTTTAATGGAATAGTGTTAATTTATTTTGAAGTATCTATATGAATTAGATGTATAATATGTTACCTTTTTGTACTGATGTATATTTTTCAAATAGAAAACGAACACGTCCACTACCAGAAATTGAATATTTGGTATACAAATCACTATTTGGCATCAACGGTTCGGTACCTACCTAATATGTTTTAATATTTATTTATTGGGAAGCAGAAAAACACCCACAAATTTTTTGATTTGCCGTCTACGTCAAGAAGCATCTACGTGTTTGGGAGTTTATTCAAAATATTTTAGGGGTTCGGTAACTAAAAAGGTATTTTGTTTATTTTACTGGTAAACTGAAAACCACTTCTAAAATATTCGGTTTGTTTAAAAAACAAAACTACACTGTCTTAATCTGCAAATTTGAAGGAACATTCTCAATCACTGTTAGTGATTGTGATTTACAAATATCAGTGCTCACTAGTAGATATGTCCCTGTGATCCCGGGGGGTGCGCAGTACCGGCGAGCCAATGTTTGGGAACCTGCCCAGCGCAGCCTCGCAGGACGGGATGTTGGGTTAATTTGAGACCGTGAAACAGGTGGTCCATCGGTGAAGGACTCGATGAAAGATCCAGCTCCGGATCTATCAGCGGGCAGAAATCACCACCTTGTTAATGCTGATTTAATTTCGCTCAGGAATAATTAATATTGAAGGAGCGGATGATAAATTAGTGACAGAAAAACGCCCGACCCAAAGCTAAATCGATTTTTTCAAGTCTGTTTCAAATCTGTGCACGCAACGCGCCTTTTATAACGTCTTTATGTTCCAATTTTCGTTAACATAATTAAAGATTTCTTCGGTGATATAATTTATTGGACAAGGTAAATCTAGTCAAATATTTATATTTGAAATTTAATAAAACACTTAGTAAATCATTTTGAAAATATTTTTGATTGAAATACATGCATACATTTTTTGTACTTATAGTTGTTTAGAGTAAAGATTGCGGAAATCACGTAGCGATGAACTAAACTGTTATTGTGGCTGTGACTATATGATTAATATTTTATTGTATCAATGATTTGTAACTGTGATTTAACTCCGAGAGTTTTAGTTTCTGATTTATCAATGGTTGCTCGCCGAATTATGAATAATCTTGCTTGTTCATTAATAAACTAGTCTAGTAGTCCAGTTTTCGTGAATTTGAGTCTCATTCCAAGAGACAGCATGTTAGTCTTGTTTTCATAGCACAAACGTTTAGCTTAGTTAGAAAATAGTAAGAATATTGATGTGATACGTATTCCGTGGACGCATATATTTTTTTTAAAACTAATAATACTCACGAATTATAACCGAATGCAATCTCACAGTTAAAATAACGGTTTAGGTCATCATTAGAACCATGCCTTATCATAATGAGACGGTACAGAGTTCAGAGTGGAGTGAATTATGAATCATCCACCCATTTGTTTTGTGTGCGGATTATAATGACGCATCACAGATAAAAATCTCATTGAGAGATTATCGTGTACACAGGCTTTTTAAAATTTTACATCCAAACGTTCACTTAAATTAACATCTTTTATTCGACTCATTAACTGTGTATAATTTGACTTATTTTTGTGCAGATTTCGATCGAAATTGCAGAAGGTTTTGCGGGAGACTACCCACCGTTAAATATTGTGGACACGATTACTCCCGTATTGTGTAAATTTCGATCAAACTTTTCAAAATTATTGACCATACATATATTTCTAGTATTTTTGAAAGCCAATCTATCTTAAATATGAATTAAATATATTAATTATAAATATATACATATAAAATCAATTTTATCGAAAAATATTGTTGTTGCGCTACCGGGATTCGAACCTGGATCTCTTCCCTAACCGGAGGAGGTGCTTTATCCAACTAAGCTACAGCGGCATTATTTTTAGCGACAATTTTTCGACCCTATATGTTACCTTTTTGAAATCAATACATTTAATCGTTCCATCATTTGACAGAGCCATCTACCTTATTTTTACAGAATCTCAAAATACCTTTAAGTAAATCTGATAGTAGACGCCAGAATTATCAATTCATTTTTATTAAATTTTGGACACATTGATACAACTTTATTATTTTTTAGGAGAACACATTCTTATTGTGAAGTTGTAATTATAATTACCAATCTATCTGTTGTTATTTCAAAATAGCGGCAGTTCAACATTTAAAAAAATTATTAACGTTTATTTCACATACAGAAGAAGTCTATTCATTCAATGTTCAATGTTCCACATTTAAAGTTATTGTGACAGATTCAAAATTCAACTTACTTAAAGACGGATGTAATTACTGGTGGTTTAAGTAACGTAAATAGGTATATAATAATTCTTTAAATATAGATTTAAAGCCATTTTTGTCTCTTTAGTCGTAAATATAATGCACACAAAGCAATCTAAATGTTGCTAATCTATATTATATACACATTAGTTTTCTGTACAACGCATTCTAAAACAATCATATTTCTTTCCAGTCTAATACATTTGCTTCCAGACTTAAAATCATCAATTTGCACTTTGTGTTATAAAAGCTAGAGGCTGTTGAAAATATTTTAAAATATATTTTTTAAAGATGATTTTTTAATGGCATTGTAAACAAGAAAAAATATGTATAAAAGAGTAAATATGTACATTATGTTATCGACGAACCCAATTATTACTGTTATGTATTATTATCGGTGATGATGTACTCAAGTGGAGGTCTTTGCTTGATTCGAAGAACAGTGGTTAAGTTAACTATGCTGTATGGGCGAGTATAGAGAAACAGATTAACATGCAATTCATGTATTAATTAAAAAGACTTATGATGTTTATTATAATAAATATATGATAGTTTGTAACAGTGTCAAATCGATTAGCGTTGATGCACTTATTGTAATAGAATAGGCGGTCTAGCCGCACGTATAATATAATAGTATAGTGGATTTTAAGGAATAGGAAATGCACATAAATAACTGGGATAGAATGCTGAAATCGGCTGCCGGAGTCACAAGACTGGACAAAATTCAAAATGTTTCCCGGGTTCTTTTAGGGTGGCCCTTATTCTTGAAAAAATAAAAAAAGGCCGACACGTGACCCAAAGAGAGGAAGATCACACGATGCATACTCGTAAAACCATCAATATCAGGACCGATAGAAGACCACGAGCAACACAGCTTCAATCAGTCACGATCTTAAAGATTTTCACGTATCGAGAATGCAGCCCAGGTGGAGCAAAATGATGAGAGTAGCCGACACCAGATTTACAGGATAAGGCGAGGGCAAATAAAAAGAAGAAGAGTCGTTGTTGATGTATTTATTGATCTAACGGTACGACACTTCGTACCACTGGATCATAAATAATCGTGTGGCCGGAGTTTCGGGATCCCACTTTACATGAAACCATTAGGACATACATATTTGTTCATGTTAAAAGAATTTCATGTTAAACGGTGTAAACAAAAAAACTCACAATGTTTTTGATATTTTTTAATGATCTATAAAGATGTAAAGGTAAAAATTTCAACAAATTAACACTTTATTAACCCTATTATAATATACAGTTAGTGTTTTTACATATCAGAGAAAAAACGAATCAAAAAGAAAAATAAAAAAAATATTAAATATTTTCATGTTTAGCGTTTTTGTTTCGTGTTAAAAGAAAATGAAATGTAATCACAAAGACCAGAATATATTTACGAGTTGACTGTTTCATGTTAAACGTGCTCAACTATATTATTAAAACGGTTTATTTTTTATATCCTTCTACTCCAACAAATAATAATATGACGAGTTACAAATCACACGATAGGAATTTATAAGTTAAGGCTTGCATGAAAAGTCCTTAATTTCAACGTAAATAAAATCTTGTAAAAGGTATATTTATTGGTAGTTATTTTTGAATAGCCGCCAGATGTACAGTCATAAAAATATTCACAACTTTTCCACCAAATCCATTAGTAGAGGATACAACTTAGTTGCTATACACATTTCAGGATTATCGACGATACTCTGAACCTTCGTTCCTTCATTAATGTCCAGAACTAAATTACTTCAAGAATTCATCCGATTCTCTTGTCAAAGACTCGGTATAAAATTATAGCACAATTTTACCGTGAAAACAGAGACTCTTATATAAAAATGCAAAAGTATTCACTCGCAAAATAATTACAATAATAATATGGTATTACACTTTTGTATGAGTTCATGAAACGCACCTCTTTCAGTATCAACAAGTAGCCAATATTTATCTCACAGACACACGGTTCAAAAAATTCGTTTACCTGTGAAATACGATGCCTTTGTAGAGTGGAAAGACATAACCACTCCACGGTGATTTTTAATACGAGCTTAAAATAAATTATTTCTTTGAGTGAGTGCGTTCTACTGTAACGATTTATAAGTATCTTCGAACCTGAAGATGTGGTTCCACGCTGATGCAGCTAATTGACGGAACTAATCCACCGAAGGTCGAGCTCCGTTTAATTTATGCTGCGTGGATTTGCTTAACCATTATTCTAATGTTCTTCAGGAAGATGGACAAAGGAAAGCTTTGTCATTGCATCAGTTGCAGGTTGCAGTCCACTGCTGTCAATTTGCATATTTGAAACAGAGTTCTATAACATGATTGTAAAATATTTAGCCTCTATGCCAAAGTTTCCTAAAAATCTTTTAAATTTGTTTGAATAAGTTTTATTCGGACTCGTTGTTAGTCACTTTTTAATCTGTGGTTAAAATATTTTTTAAAAACGCGTTACATATGAGATCACCCCTGCAACAGCACTGTTTATCATCCAAGATGGCCAGCACTCCGTCTAACAATATTTGTAAAAACCTATATACAGTATTGTTGCAGGGGTGTCCGTTAATCTTTTAAATATCATGAGCGCTTTAAAACGCCAAACTTTGTACGGTACGCTGAGCCACAATCGTGACAGCACGCAGTTTTCGACTTTGTAGAGATGGGATTATACACAATTTGAAAAAATGTATTTGGAAAAATTGTGCCGTTTTTTCCAGCTTTCAATAGACATTATAAGTTAAATATACTATATTTTATGTGGGGACTTCCATGTCAAATACAGTTGTAGTTAAAAAAGGCCTTTATCCAACAGTAGATGAATATGGGGCGAAGAAGAAGAATAGTAATATTTTGTAGACAGATTCCAAAATTTATCTACATTTTTTAAATAGCTCATGACTCTGCACTTTACAAAACCGGCATCGGAATGAGAAGTTCGTGTTGTTTTTCGTTTTAGGGGAAAAAATGTCATGCAAATCAATTTGTTATAACAGGCATCCCGAAGTACAATTTCCATGATTTGATTTTATTTGAATTCGTGCGTAAAGCGTGGCAGACATTTCATTTTAAATGGGCGTAGTGTATTTTTGTTTTATTATTTACTTAGACTATTACAGCGAGTCACACCCGAGATTGGTATCGAATAGGTGCGAACAAATTGGCAACACAATTGGAATTAGCACTTTTTCTGTGATATTATTATACCTCGTTCAGTTCACAGTATTACACAACTGTTTTTTTTTAATTAGAGTAATTAATGCCGAAAAGCGAGTTCCAAACGTTTGAACGTATTTAATTAATCTAGGTAAATATAATTCTGATTTATTCATTTAATAAAGGAGTCGCATCGACTCTTAGCTTCTGAAATTGCGCTAACGTATGCATCCATTATTGGTGTCATTGCCAGTTTTGGCACGGAATTCCGCTAGGTGGCAGTACAGATAAGCAAAAAATAATAATAAATATTAATATTAATTAACAATCTTTCCGCATTGTGTAATATATGTCACTGATTAAAGTCTCCGGTAGGTGTCGTTGTTCAAAGCAGATAAACAATAGAAGTACAAAAATATCCATCCGCAGTCATCAAAACCTGCTCAATAATTTTTATATAATATGATCACTCGATCTTTTTAGCATTGCAGTTAAATACGGTTTTACACAAAATATTGTATTAATTTAAGATTTTAAAAGTTTAATTTATTTATGATAATCATATCAATTTAAGATGGCTCTAAATGTACACGAATATATAGCATGTATAATTTTGTTTTTTCTAACTGGAAAATAAAGACAAAATACACTGCATGGTGCATTGTTAAAGCAATATAATAAGTACAAATTAAATGTATTAATTAGAAATATATACATATAAAATCAATTTTATAGAAAAATATAGCTGTTGCCACCGGGATTCGAACCTGGATCTCTTCGGATTACGGAATCTTAAATACCTTTAAATAAAGTAGACGGCTTTCAGATAATGGAACGATAGATGTATCAACTTGAAAAGTGTAACATATAGGTTTGAAAATTTGTCGTCAATTTACTGTGTGCTGTAGTATAAACGGTTAATGCACGTTCCCCGGATTGGAAGAGATCCAGGTTCGAATCCCGGTAGCAACAACAACATTTTTAGATCAAATTAATTTTATATGTATATCTTTCTAATAAATACATTTAGTTTGTGTTTAATATGTTACAGACCTATGTTCTGAATAATTACAATTTCACAATAATAATGTGTTCTCCTTAATAATATAATAAAGAATTTCCGGATTGAAATATAAATTCTACAGAAACCCTAGCCGCGTGGCGGCCACAATATCAGCCTACAGGGCTTGGCAGCAAGCAAGTCGTGGATTTAGGGGAAAGGATTGATTTCTTATATTTTTTCATTATCTGGAACTATTAAACATCGACCCTTTGAAGCATTGCTGTATTCTAGATAATTAATTAATTATCTGCATACCTACAATAAACAAAAGACAAAGACATTCCATGATTCCATGAAATAAAAACATACAAAATTAGACTTGTTTAATCTGAGAATATTGCAAAAAATTTAGTTCAAGTTGTAGAATCATTAAATACAAAAATAAAAATTTCTGATCAAAAATGAAATCGCTCAATTTGAAAAGTATATCTTCAGAATAAAAAGGTCACATATCATAATTCGAATTTCAAAGAAAATTGATTCACTTTAAATATTTAGACATTTAAAGGTTTTATTTAAACGCGATTTGTATATTTTTATTAAAATTTTAAAGTCATTGAAATTATAAAAATTAAGTGAAAATAGAAATGTTATGTTATAGAAGATTTATTATAAGGAAAAAATATAACACGTAAAACAGATATCGAGAAAAAGAAAAATATTATCTATAAAAATCCTAACTGTATTTATTATGGCAATCGCAGTAATTAAATCCCGCGTAAAAGTCTCGGATCACAATATGTGGACGAACTAACAAAAAAAAAATCACCAAGTTCGTATCGTTACCACATTGTCCCCTGAACCACGGATCCCGATATGGCGCAAGAGTCTCCGTACGTTTCTGGGAAAAATAATTACAAGCCGTGTCAAATGTTTCGTCTGAAGTGATGAGATGACTCTTCGCCATGCTGATGACGTTTGAGAGCAATGATATATTAAATATTTTACGCGGTTTTTGAAAGAGTGATAGCGCTACTTTGCCGTTACTTTACGGACGACACAATTACTGTCTTTCGTATTTCTTATTATTTTCAAGTATTTAATTGTATACACTACTTTGAATACATAAAAATGTCGTTCAGTATAAATTAATAATTATAATTTTTATTGTCAATAATTTTAAATATTTTGAAATCACGTTGGTTGGTTACAGATAATCATCGTCATCTTTTTAATGTGCTATATTAGGTCACCCCATCCTATGCCAGAACGAACAGCTACTTCACCGAACTACCTCTCCTACCAACTCCCTTAAGTTCTTCGTTCTTTCCTTTATTATAAGATATGGAAGTTAATACTTATGGCTTCTCAACACACGAAGATGATTAAACTTTCGCTCTTTTACCATAAACATTAAATCTCTATTTGCATTAGTTATTTTACAATTACAACATTTATTTTGTATTTTGTGTGCATTTTTTTTTTCTTCTTATTTTTCAATCTGTCACAGTTCACTTTAGAACAACCTGCTGAAATTTCTTCCATAGGATCCTGCTTTCTGATATCTGTGTAGTATTTAGCCCAACTGTTCTCTTAATCATCCACGCATACACAGAACTCTTTAAACATTCTTTAACTCCAAAAAAGTTTTTTTTTTGTGATTAACAGATTGAACGCTAATCTAAATGAGTACATATACATTTTACTGCTTGCCATTTTCTGCTTTTTTAAAATGAATTAAATTAAAATCGTTTTATTTTTGAGATTCTAAATATACAACATGTAGAAGTATATTTTTATTTGAAAGTTATTTGTATGTACTAATAAAACCTCAGCATATATTTTATCTGTTTACACACACGCGTATTACCAGAAACATAATTTTGGCCACGTGGAACGAAAAATAAAATAATTCCCGTAATATTTCGGTCACGCTAATGAAGAGATCGCGTGCCTTTTTTATATATCTGGATCAGAATCGGGAGATTAGACAAAAATTAGTTTTCATTTTACTAACGTAAGCGGCTAAATCTGGCCCTAACATAAAACTAAACACCCACATTAGTTTCAACCCCTACGAATAATGCATTTCGACAGAGGCTAGATATTAATATAGCCCCGTGGTGTAGATACAGGTGAGAATGCTAAAGACAAAGAGACAAAGAATGCTAGTTTCAATTGATTAATATGTTTAATATTTAAAACAAATTCATAGTGCTTCATTTTTAACAGTATATTGTATATTGTTAATATTCGATAGCTTTAATAATTAAATGTATCAGTTAGAAAGATATACATATAAAATTAAATTTATTGAAAAATATTGTTGTTGGTTACCGGGATTCGAACTTGAATCTCTTCCAATCCGGGGGACGTGCATTATCCGATTTGCTATACCAACGCAGTGGATTGACGACAAATTTTCGAACCTGTATGTTACACTTTTCAAATGAATACATCTATCGTTCCATTATTTGAAAGCCATCTATATTGTTTTTACGGAATCTCTAATACCTTTGAGTAAACCGATAGGGGACGTCAAATAGATACGCCGATAGATGTATCAATTTGACTTGCAGGATGACTGCCTCAAGCCACGCCAGGCCAGCATAACTGATCGAAACCGAGACCAGTAGCAGAGTTCGAAGGAAAGGTGGGTTGACAAACTAGTTGATAAACAAAAAAAAGGAATATATTGTTTTATCAATAGTTTGATATTTTTAAAATATATATATTTTAAATATTATGGAGATGTGTAGAAAATATTATATTTTTATCGCGTCCCTAGAGGTGGTACTTTAGACGGGCTTGGTACTGACTCCAGGGCAGTAACGGCAAACCTATGACACGCGTGTCAACGGTGACACGTCACAGTATTTTCGGCGGCACGCCAGCGTTCACTAATATTAGAGTTACCAAAGAACATGTGTCTCACCACCAGATGTCTATCCGATAACAACGTTCAAATTTATCACTACATATTACATAATGTATCAATCACTTTTGGATCGCAATGTATGAAGAAAGCAATTGATAAATTGACATAAATCTAATGTATGTGTTCCACATTTTTTCCAGTTCAATTTAAATAAAAAAATATTTAAATGAATTTGTAAATTGTTTCTTTTTAAGTAAAAAAAAAAATTTAAGTCAACAGAGTTAAGATAGATTTTCCGAATTTTTGACACGCCGAGCCCAAAAGGTTCGTCATCACTGTTCTAGAGTTCAAAAGTGGATACAGCTAATACCTAAAAAATATTTATAAAACTAGCCATTCAGGTAAATTTATAGGCAGTTACAGTAATTTAAACATTAAAATAACAAAATTGTTCATCAATAGCTGAAGCAGGGTTGCACAATGGGATAAAACCTACAGGGCTGTTGCAAAGTTTAGGTAACGGTAGTCGTCCAACGAATGCAGCGGAATGAAGCAGGTATCATTAGATGATTCAGCTGATTTCTGCTGCAGCTGTCAAGACGTGGTGTAAGGAACTGGCTGCACTGCGCCGCTGCTTTGTGATAAAATACGCAATTACCTTCCGCAAAGCGCGTAGCCATTAATGCATGTAGATTGTAAAGAACGCATCGTTAGAATTTTTGTTAAGTTGGCCGACAGTCGACGACCCGAGCCAATTTCAAAGTGCTTATTACGTTTATTGTACCTCGTGAAAAATATATGTACTATTAGGACTGATTCAATGGAAATAGACCATAACCGTTCATAAATTTCTGCAAAATATGAATGCCAGATATGTTGAATTCAATCATACAACATACTGTGATCTCCAAAAGCATCTAAAGTCGTATATCACATCCGTATACCTATATATCACATCTATACAGTAAGTACCCTTATAAAATGTTCCCTCTAAGCTCACCTAAAATACTGCCAGTGCGTTATATCTACCATTTATAATCTGATAATTAAATTAAAAAATTTCTATGAATGTAATAAATTGTATGTTTTTGCGTCAACATTGTAAAACATGTGAATTTTATGACGAGACAAAAATGTCGAGATAATATTGCAGGCACAGATGTATATACAACGTCTTGAAGTTTGGCGAGAAAGTTTGTAATCTTTTATGGTTTTATGACATCAATCTAACAGCATGATGAGTAAGAATAATTAAGTTATATTTATACCTTATGATTATTCAACATCAAAAATTCGTGCCGTAAAACCGTTCGTGAAGATTTCATTTTGCTCAACGCGCACTACCACTCCCTAGTCTTATAGGAAACGTTGCCCTTACTAGACTAGTGTTGATACATGGAGCAGAAACTTAGTTTTTGAGCTCTGTCTGAAATTACAAGGGTATGAGCGCAAAATCATGAGAAAGATCTTTGATTCGATTTACCAGAACAATATTCGGGGTTATCGCTACAACCTCAAAGTTTATGACCTCTACGATGATCCTGACATCATCAAAGCACAAAGGTGTATCATAATGTCACTGATGCGACATTAGCCTTCATCATAGACACTATAATGAGATTCTAAACGTCGTCCAGAGATGTCGGCAGAATAGCCCAAAAAGTTCAGAAGATTCTGAACTGAAAGCTAAGAATATGTTTAAGATGAAGATGAAGAAAGAAATATACAAACAAGATTCTGTATAACTCTCACTTACAATTAGGTGGCAAAGAAAAAATAACGCTTTATAATGTTTTCAGGTTGGTGCATAGTCCACACCAACAAGTGTGAATAAACTTATTGGATTGGCTGGTGGACGCTAAGAAGAAGTGTAAAGAACATGCTTGATGCCTTCAAGACATGGTATTGACGTCGTATGCTGCGTATGCCATAGACTTGTAATTGTAGTTGTAATATATAAATAATCAGACTGCTTCTAAAATAATAATACCGGAGACATTCCGCGAGTTGTGTAAAGTTTCAGTGGCTGCTGTCGCGCGGAAAGGTCAGCGGAGCCGGTAACTACCACCCACAGCCAGTTACCATCCTTCGGACCACGCGGTACAGGAACTGGAATGGTTTCAGGTGAACTACGGAGGATATCGGATAGATTTCTTCGGGAGAGAATATCAGGGATGTGCCCAACTGAATAAATTATGTCAAATTTTAAAAATTGATGTACAGTGCAATGTATGGTTCATTTAAAAAATTACATATTTTATAATGAAAATACATGAACAGCTCTTTAAATAAGATAAATCACCGATTATTTATGCGCCTTGTTACTTTGATTGGCACCACTGGGTTTCCTGGTTTATAATGGTTTACATGCGTGTGTGTGTGAGTATTGCCGCCTTTTTTCGGTAGCTAAGAAGACGGTAATCGAGGATTCATTATTAGTGCATCCAGTACTTTGACCAGTCCAGCAGTCCAAATAAACCACCAATGCGCGCTTCGGTCGGTCGAAATCTAAAGCAGACAACTCAGGTAAAGAACAACCACACGGACCATCGAACCTAAAAGACGGCAATGTTAAAGAGGTTAGTGCAGTTCATATATCATATGTGTGCTTATGGTTAATTGAAAACCTGGGAACCAGCTATCGAAGGCGTTTACACTGATAAAAAAAATATTATTCTACAGATAAAAAAAATATATGTCTAACGTGAGAAAATCTCGTAGATGATGAAAATAAAGCAATAATGAAATTAATTAGTAAAATAATAAACAAATATACTAGAAATATTAAACATTAGTGTAGCACTATTTCGATGGAGGGCCATATACTGAATTCAACGTGCTAAAAACTGACGACGTCCTTGAATACAGCATCAATAATATTTATCAATTTATAGAATGAGATCTGACAATGAAAACCGTTGTAGATGGACCTAAAACTGTCTAAGCACTCCAAGATGCAATTTCCGAGGGGGTATAATGGTGTTGTTGAACGAAACGCTTCAACGATCTTCCTTTAGAATTAGAACTGGAAATAGTAAATAAAAATAATTTAGTCCAAATAACTCAAAATAAATAAAATGTAATTTATACGAATTATACATATAATAAAGGAATACATTTTTAATCACATAACAATGTAACTGGATCAACAATAGTCCTCTAAAGCAGGGATTGCCAGAATGATAAGTCACGTTATTACGTACGTCAACCTGAAGAATTATAATGCTGTATTACTTACTGATTATAAATCTAACGGCTGTGGTTCGTAGCAATTTAAAATTAAACTCAACTATTTGATCTCCATTCTATAAAGTGCATGAAATAAAAGTAGAAAGGATTTAACATAAATTTTTAAGGTTTATTAACTTCAAACTGTGTATACCCGTTGAACAATTGAATTATGATTTTCCAATGAGCACTCTTAATTCAACTAACTTGTCGTGTAGAAGAACTTTAAGTGATTTGTTATTTTTATTTAAAATAATAAATGGCATACTGGACGCCCATAATTTAACTGAACTGTTTGTATACCACGTTCCTGCGTAGAGCATCAGGATGTCGGCGCTATTCCATGTAAATGCATCATATATTCATTTTCATAGGAATGCACCCACACAAATACGTCACAGGCTTGGGAACGATTTTGGTCCGATTCAATGATTAAATATAAGAGTGATGTTTTTGATGCTGTTCCGAGTTAAAGATATAATTGATTTTGATACTCAGCCATTATGCGTTGAACCTAAATTTTTATTGTTTTTCTGTCTTGAACATTATTTTTTATTATTTATTAAAATATTAATTATATTAAAATAACTCAATATGCACACTTATGTATTGTAGTCTTATGAATGGTGAAATAATTATATATATATTTTTAATATAAATTAAATGTATTAATAAGAAAGTTATACATATAGGATCAATTAATCGAAAAAAAAAATTGTTGTTACCGGGATTCGAACCTGGATCTCTTCCTGTCCGGAGAAATATATTAACCGATTATGCTACACCAACATAGTAAGTTGACAAATTTTTCAAACTCATATGTTGCACTTTCAAATTGATAGGTACATCTGTTGTTCCTTTATTTGAAAGCCATCTTCTTTATAATCTCAAACACCTTTGTCATATGTATATATTTATAATTAATACATTTAATTTGTATTCAAAATACCACAGACCTATGTTCTGAAAAATTGCAACTTCACAATAAGAATGTATAGTCCTAAAATGTTTATATTTTGAAATATAAATATTTGATGTTGCAGTGGCGTGGAAGATATCCTGAGACGAGATTTAAGCAGAAGACGACACCTGACAGACCAAGTAGACAGAATGGCTTAGGACCGGATGCTGCACGAAAAACCAATAGGTAGACATAATATTTTTTAATATTTCTAATCAACTGTTCTAATAATTGTTTAAATTATTTTACAACGTCACTGTTCTGCATTGTATTGTAATTGCATTGAATTTTCCAGTTAGTTCGTGTTTGTTTTAATTTGCGAACACCATGAACGCCGTTCGGAAAAACAGCGACAATTAAAAACGCCGTGTCTGATGCGAGCCCTGAATGAAGAGCTTGATTGCCAGCGCGTGGCGACAAACAGGACGCGAGCCCGTCATCCGTGACGGGTCCACATCCTCCATCGGTACATCGCGTCTCATATATCTACATTACATCCTATTCGCAATCTAGGTACACGTACATATCCTATACCTTCCTCCAATACCAGATGAAATCATTTTCCTTGGACCTGTGCGGTATGTTTTGAGACCTCTTATGTAAACGTGCCAACAGGGTGATGATTTCCTTCATTTCTATCATTATTTCGTTATAGTATACTCATTTCTTCATTTAACATTGTGTTGTATCGTGCTTTTTTGGTCTAGCTGTAAGACAGTCACAATATGTAATTAAGTAGCCGTGGTTCTAGGCTCATGTCGGGAGACCACCGAGATAGTCCTTTTCAGAGTACAAGCATTTAGCACAGTTCAAAAATTGTTATAATATTGATGTCTATTCAGAACACACGTTCATCTATATTTATAAAGTTATTAATATATTTTTTATTTTACTTTTCAACATTTTCTTATCTCTTTATTTTGCATTAAAGATTCTGAAGGTAATTATCAGATCATCATCTAGGCTTAGAGGATATATAATAGATATAATTCTTACATTCTGATACTCGTCGATTGTTGATACTTCTAACGTTCTGATCTCTCATCTCATGATGCCAGCTCTTTCGCAGAACTTCTCTGTTTCTATTATCTTCATCTCTCGCCTCGTGTATATTTATTACCATCAGTCACCATCGTACATCATCAATCTGATTGTTTCGAATGGAAAATTTTGATCAAGTCTGTATATAATACAATACATTAGAAAATGTGTAGAATCATTAATTAGAATCATCAAATCCACTGCCAGCGTCGCAGCTCACAACTGACCGACGACACAGGTGACATATACACTCCAGGTCGCTCGCCCCGCCGAGTCTCTCTCGTATCGTATGCAAATATGGAACGTTTCATATGGTGACATGAGGATATACAGATATGCTCATATCTTTAAACTGTTCGCGGCACCATCAGGTTCCGAGGGGTAAGCAAGGATGACGGAGCGCCATGTGACACCTCATCCTGCCGCTAACCTGGCGTGTAACGATTCAGGTTGTGTTCCAGTGGTTACTCGCCTAGGTACAGCTTCCAGTGGGTGGAAGGAAATACTCACTAAACATGATATGCATAGGTGGTGTAATTCGAGCAGGCCAGTGCTCAAAATTGAAGAAATGAAGAGCAAGGAATGCTTCTTATGTAATCATAATATAATCAATGAAATTAATTTTACTAATACAATTAACGTATAGAAAAATTGTGGAATGTACTCGTAGAATACACAAAAAATGCAAATTTTTGTAATTCCATTCCTATAATATATTTTTTAAGTTTACAAGTGGTTATTAAAAACCAGGTAAATGTCCAAATTTTCTGTGCGTGCGCAGTAGTCTTCCATTTTCTTCACGTATCTTAAATCAAGCAATCTGATCAAAAAATAAAGAATATCCACAGACCACCAAATATGTAGACATGAACTAACGCAAATTTCTTGTCCCAATATTTGCATTTTTGTGTCACCCACGTGATCACTTTGGTACCACTTACGCAATCAAATAGCTCCGAAACTTTTTTCAAAAATACGACACGATTGAAACGAAAATTTAAGCGCTGACAATATAATATGCATTAATATAAATAATAGGTCTTGTTTACACATAGATTTAATTTTCGAAGAGTAAATACTTTTACTGTTGCATGAATGTGTCATAAACTATCGGAATTATATTTCCACCAAGAATGTGTGTAGAATGCCTCTCGTCCCGCAACTAATGTTCCAAATCCCTTATTCTATAAATGCACTTTATTTCATATCTATTCATGTACTAGTCTGTGAGAATATACAATAATTTTTGCTTTCTTAACAAAATATACATATGATTGGAAAATTTTATGTTTTATAATGAGACAAATTTGTCGAAATACTGTAGTTGATGATTATGAAAACGCATTTGAGGGAACGGTTAAACGTGTCCTCAAGTGATGAACTAGAATACTGTTTCAGCACATTTCGTGCACTGGATTGATCCCCAAGGTGTTTTAAGTACAATAATAATAAAATAGTTCACGATAAGGTCTAGTGATGACACGGGATGGAATTTTTAGTCACGAAACTTTTATAGTACTAATATTAAATTCTAAAACGTTTTTTAAACATCGGTTCAAACACTCCAGCGCGTCTCGATAACCAAGTTGCTCGGTTAATTTTTTTTTAACTACTAGAAAAAGCAATCATTTTGATCTGCGGTCGCCTATATTGTGGCCGATGTGACGCCATGACCAGTGTATTTGGAATTGACAAAATAATATAGAGAGAAACATATATGTATCACTGGTGCAAGGTGCTATGAAAATTATGTGATAAATAAACATTATTAGTAGAACACATTCTTATTGTGAAGTTGTAATTATTCAGAACAGACAGTCTGTGATATTTTAAATATGAATTAAATGTATTAATTAGAAAGATATATATATATAAAATCAATTTTATCGAAAAATATTTTAAGGTATTTGAGATTCCGTCAAAATAAGGTAGATGGCTCTTTCAAATAATGAACGATTAAATGTATTAATATCAAAAAGGCAACATATAGGTTCGAAAATTTGTCGCTAAAAATATTGTATTGTATTACACCTTCCCCGGTTTGGAAAGAGATCCAGGTTCAAATCCCGGTGGCGCAACAACAATATTTTTCGGTAAAATTGATTTTATACGTATATCTTTCTAATTAATACATTTAATTCATATTTAAAACAAATAAACAAATAATACCAGGAAGGAATGCAGATAGTATTAGATTTTTAAATTTCAAATCTGTCGAATCCCGTGTGACATAATACAACAAATCACATCGATAGCATGTTCGGTTGTTAACAAATATTTGCATTACCTGAATCTCATCTCCGTTCAATCATTATTTTCATTAGTGTTAAATCTGATGTATATTTTAATTATTTCTATATTGGTTATTATAAAATGAATACTTTGATATTAAGTATGTCTACCGTAATACAAAAAAAAAATGATCGCCATATCACATAAGCTTGTTAGATATTGGCGCGTCTTAATTCAAATTTTTCAATCATTATCGAAAATTTATACATTTTTCATGTATAAATGTAACCTGACTAAGGATATCAGTTTTATAGATATTTTATTTTATTATTATATTACGCTTATATAATGTGCTTAGTCTGACTTAGGTACCTACTATTTTAGTTATGTAATTTATTTACATTAAAGAATATTTGTTGACTTTAATAAAAAACATTTCTTATTTAAATTAGTTAACTTTGTTTTATTAACCACTTATTGAGTTTAAATACATCTACCGGTTTCTAAAGAGACCATTTTTTTCTTCAGGATGTCAATACTAACTAAAAACATATGTTATTGTTTCTTTACCAGAATCTATTTTTAAAAAATAACAATTATTTAAAAAATAAATTTAGTACCTAACTCAAATTGTTGTTTAATACAAATTTACTCGAATAATTTTAGAATGAGACTCGTAGTTAAATTTAGTTGGTTGTTTATAATTTTTTGATTAATTTTACATGCTTTATTTATCTCCAACGATTCCAAATCATATAATTTATGACCAACACCGTTTACATGCAAAATTAAGTTAGGTATAATTATTGTTTTTTTTAAATAGATTCTGGTAAAGAAACGATAACATATGTTTTTAGTTAGTATTGAAATCCTAAAGAAAAAAATGATATTTTTCAAAACCGGTAGATGTATTTAAACATAATAAGGGGTTAATAAAACAAAGTTAATAAATATAAATAATGAATTTTAACCACAAAGTTAATTTTGCTAATTTCAAAAGTAAAAACATTTCTTATAACAAAAATGAGAATTTAATAAATATTCATTTCCTTAGAATTCAGAAACATTCAGAATGATTGAAAAATCTATTCGTTTCCTAGATTGCGTCATCCGGAATCAATTTCACAATACCAGGAGTGCATAGCTGAGCGTTATATTACTGCAGGCTAGCAGTCAAAAGAGGACTCTCATTCAATACTAATACCAAACATTTGTTAATAAAATATAAAGGTACTCATCGCATCTTACGTCTTCTGAGATAACATCTGATAGTTAATGCCTGTACTGAGGAATCAACGTAACTTCATAATATACCTACTATCGATTCAGAATAATGTCGGGGCAAGTTTTGTAAGTAACTGTGTATATTTCATTATTTAAATTCTCGTATTCTTCGTTTGTTCACATTAACAGTCATTCCTTCTCCCCCTCTTTACAAGATTTTTTTTTAAGTGGTTACAATATTTCGATATCGGTTGTCGTCACGGGGCTAATTTTCGATAAGTACTTATTTACTTACATACATCTCATAGAAGCTCGACGATTATCAAGGTTTCTAACAGGACCATCCTCCAGTATCTGGTTTACCTGGTCGTGCCAAGTCTTCCGCGGACGTCCTCTACTTTTGGGGCCATCAACACTTGCGTCATATATCTTTCTTACCATTCTCTCTTCATTCATACGTTCCATATGACCAAACCAACCAAGTGATCCTTTCTTAATCTTACTCACTATACTAAGATCAGCTTTACATTATTTCCTTATTTCTTCATACTTTACTCTGTCATAAATGGATCTGCCACATATACGCCTAAGTGAATTCATTTCCACTGCATTCAGTTTTCTATCATTCCTCTTCTGCCAGCTCCATACATCAGTGTGTATACCAGGACTCCGTTGTGACCCGCTAGTCTTGCCTCAGTAAGTATATCATCGATTGACAAAGAAAAGTTTTACACATTTTTTTACGATTCATGAAGTATTATAGATAGTAATAAAACGAATGAAATGAATCAAATAGAAATATATATTCCTATTTACAGAAAAAATTTATCTATTGAAAAAACATTTAGAGATTTTTTTCGTAACGCGTTTTCTTTGATAGGAAAAGTTCCAGGTTTGTATACCAACAGAAACCAAATATGTTTTCCACAGATAATTTTTATTTTGTATTTCTTTCTAATTTTTAAGGTGAATACATTTTTGTTGTGATGTTGCGTTTTCAGAACATAGTTCTGTGGTATTTTTTAATTGTCTAATTTATTATTTTCATAAATTAATGTTAAAAATACCACAGATCTATGTTCTAAAATTGCAATTTCACAACACAAATGCGTTTTTATTAAAAATAATCTCATTAAATAATCTATTATACAATAAACTCGTCAATGGTAATTTACAACTCCCGGTTTACTTGTGTTATCTTCCTTCCCTTAACTCGCCACATTTAATCTATATAATAGCAAATTTTTTGAACAACATTGGTATTGACTTATGTAATATAATATTTCCTATTCTATAATATTATTGTCCTATTTTTTTCTAAAATAAAGTTTTAACTTGATTAATGGCACAGATCACCCTTGAAGGGTTGATTGCTTATTTAAAAGAAGAAGAAGAAATGATTCATTAAGAATACGTTGCCATTTTCGATATTAAAAAAATTGGATGCAGTAGATATTACCACTGATAGTTATTCAATCTCGTCCTGGCTACTATTCTGAACATTAATATGTAATTAATGTGTCAATAATAAATTATCAGCCAATTTTCTTTGGTTTAATAATCATCATTAAGAAACTATATATTCTGAAAAATATCAACATTAACAATAAAACGTGAATTTATATAATTTAATTGCGAAAATAAATGTTTATGTGAATTAAATGATAGTTTAAAATCTGAATACTCAAATACGTATAATTTCCTTATATGCGCGCGCCCGCCCGCTTGTGTCATAAATAAATACACAACAAACATATGATATAAAGTATAATATAAATATAAATACAAAATAAAGATAAAGATAAAAATAAATAAGATCTAGGCTATTTCACCTCTCTATCGAGAATGCTCAATTAATACAACAAGATCTTATCCATTAATGTTAATGTGGATAATGCGAAATTGTATTATTTCAAACATGCCGATGTTCAGCAACGTGATTCGATGGTCTTGGAACTAGTGATGGTAAAATCGTTATTTAAACCTTTATTTCTACTGTTATTGTGACTGTAATTGTGTTCAATTATAACGATGATTGATAACTGATTAGTGTAATTCTTCGAGAAATGACTGGTACACTAGAAATCAAGCCTCCGACAGTTAAATCTTAGTTACCAATCATCGTTAAATCTCAGTTACAATCACAATCACGTAACGGTTTACCATCACTACGTGGAACCAACGCACATATACTGATAATTCATTGCAATGTCTTGTTTATTTTCTTCAATTTATAAGATAACTTACTCTTTAATTTTTTTCTAATTTTTCAACCTTAAAATAATGTACTTTATTTTATTTCATTTATTGTCTAAAAATATTTTTACTGTGTAACTTGATGTCATACTAGAATTATCTATTAGTGTCATTGATAACATGATAATATGTAAATTAAAAATATAAAAGGATCTGCTGTCAATGATGTATATTTAAATAACCGAGTCAAACAAATGAATTATTTTGTTATAAGTTAATTTTTTTTCATTGGGAAAGTAATAGTACTCTTATAAAATCTAATAATCTTTCAAACTTTCACACATTTATGACAATTGACGATCCATTTCTTCAAAATTTATGTATTGATAAAAACAACAATCATTTTACATAATTATGTAAAATGATTATGCAAAATTATAATGCATTCATTGATCGAAAATATCAGTGTAGGAATTAATATAAACGGCTTTTTTATCGGTCATATACAAAAATAAATGCCAAATATGCTATGATATTAGATAAATTTGAAAATAAAATGATTAGATAATAGAAAGATAATACACTTTAGTTACTTGTCTGTTATTGTGCTACCATTGAACGAGGTTACAATCATTGATTTTTTTTAAATATTTAACTAATTAATTAAAAATTGTAAGTACTAATACAAATTAAATTAATCAACTAAAATGATATACATAAAAAATCTATCTATCGAAAAAAAAAATAGTTGCTACCGGGATGTGGACCTCTCCGAGATCCGATGAAGACAAAATCTTTCTAGTTGTTTCACTTAACTTGTATTAAAACACCACAACACTATGTTCTGAAAAAGCAACTTCACAATAAAAATGAGTTCTCTTTAAAAATTTTTTTTTTACCTAGTAATTTTATTTATTAAGGAGAACACATTCTTATTGTGAAGTTGTAATTATTCAGAATATATGTCTGTGATGTTTTTTAAATACTAATTTAATGTATTAATTATAAATATATACATATATAAAATCAATTTTGTTGAAAAATATTGTTTTTGCGCTACCGGGATTCGAACCTGGATCTCTATTTCCAATCCGGGGAAGTACACTACCAATCGTGTTATAGCGCCAGTATTAATTGAGATCCAGGTTCGAATCCCGGTAGCGTAATAACAATATTTTTCGACAAAATTGATTTTATATATGTATATATTTATAATTTATACATTAAATTAGTATTTAAATATGGTTTATTTCAATGTATGGATGGCACGTCTCTGAAATACTGTAACAATGTTTATATACTATAATATGCTCGGACTCGACCAATCGCGATGACGTATCATTCAGGAATGATAGACGAAGAGTTGTTCTTATTCATATTTGAACATCTGTTGATTATTATGACTCAAAAATGTATTTACTTGGGCATATTGATACGCCTTTCGGGTGATTGACACCAGTGTCAGCAAATCCTTACCTGAGTAGCACGTGCTTAAAAATTTAATTTGCAGTCTCATTTTTTTTGCTGGTTGAGCATTTTTTGTTTTTACAGTACATGATATAACAATATGGGACAGCCATGAAGTTATGTCAGCATAAAAAGATTTTTTTTTTTTCGAATTTGTATAAAAACGGGTAATCTATCAATACAATATTGCAGTACTTATTGTTTCCTCTCCGATGATGTAAACTAAGTTAACATTGCGTCTAATTATGTTAATATTTTTGTAAATATACTAAATACGGAGTTCATATTTTAGGTATTCCTCCGTAATATATTTATGTATTGGATAACATAATTACAATATTTAAGTATTTACCGTGCGAAACAATAAAAAATGTTTTCTCGAAGAACCCGACGTAAGTTTATCAATACGTGCGGAGTGGCGCGGACAGCACCGTGGGCGGGGTGCGGGGTGCCGGATGCCGATCATCACTTAGTAGCAGAACATGCGCTGGCCAAGTTAGATGTGTCTTATGCTGTCGTTCGTGATGGTCAATGTTTTCCTCATATTTAGAACTTTTATACAATAATTTATATCAATATTCACCTACCTATGTCAACTATTATTTTAATGGTGAATATTAAGTAATAAATGTAAAATATTCATATTTATCCGATTAAAAATCGCAATGTCTACATGTAGACTGAGTTTACAGCACCGAAACACGCGTTTTTATTTTAGCATCGTAAGGGAAAGGTTAAAATAGAGCACCAATAAGGTCACCATCGTCTTCATTCGCTGTCCATTGTGTCCAAGGAAAACTGTCCTTCACGATTGAGGATCATCGAGTAGCTAATTAGTCAAACTCTGGGGTCTTAAGGCATCATAAGTGTGACGTTTTTATCTTTTAAATTTTCGTGTTTAATAATGTATCCTGGCATACGCTCTGTACAATAAAGACTAACCATTCGATGTTATGTATTGGAGTGTTGAAAATCAAAATTAAAACGTGATAAAAATTACTTTTAATAACTCTGATGATATTATTAAAATATATTATTTCGAAATACGCTCATAATTGGGCTTAAAAAATAATAAAAACAAAAATTTCTCAAAAAAGGCAAAGACCAAATCTTTATATCGAAAAACTTGGGATGCCACTGTTCATTGTTGATAGACTGATTTGCACAAATATACGTGTCACTGAAATATGATTCAAACAACAACATCTAAAGAAAATTAAGTACTTAAGACTGACAGCCCAGTCTACCAGCTCAATTCTGTGTGCCTATAAAGGAATGGCTTTTCAAAATTGGAAGAAGTCAGCTGGAAGAGTTCCTTAAATGATCAAAGATACTCATTTTATGTAATTCTTTTTGTCGTTACATCCTACCTCGTACTTATCATGTTTTGTTTGTTCCCTGCTTGTTTCTCTTCTTTTACTTCTTACATACCTTTAGTCTGTTCAATTTACTTATTATCTCTACTTGTCTTCTTTTGATTTTTCTGTTTTTCATTTAATTTCATTTGTTACCTTACTTCCAACTTATATTCTAGCTTATGAACCTTATGGCTACTTGCCTCAGAACAAGTACTTTATATGTACCTAGTAAAGTAGGAAGCAACCAACAGGCTTGCATGTAAATGAAATGAAATATTTGTACTAAGGATTTTTATATTAATGCATGCTATAAAAATAATGCTGTTATAAAAATAAACGCAGATTTATCGGCACTGAAATGAAAATAACAATTTTTGGTTTAAAGACGTGTAATAACATTTACTAACTATCTTACCATCACGCCGTTTCACCGCGGGAATAGGCAGAGGATGGAGCGCCACAATCTTCTGTTCTGAGATAAAATTCTCGCCTCAATCACATTCATACATCTTCTGATGCTATTGTTGAGGCTTCTAACAGAACCATCGTCATCAAAGTCTTTCGCAGACGTTTCTTATTTAAGGCACTAGTGCCATATAGGTTTCTTGGCATTCTCTTATTTATTTTTCATAATATTTCAAATAAATAAATGCAATTTATACTCTAACAGTTACTTGTTTATAACTATAATACAATGAACAAAAAAAGTTTTTAAGTGTTTAAGAAAATATATTTAAAACAAACACTGTGCATAACTATAAGTTATGATGAACAAAGAATCATAAATTTAAAAGAAAAAAAGTAAATGCAGTCCGTTATCATCCTGAGCCTTCCACGTGTCACAGTACGTATCTCACACATTTCTGTTGAACCGGTGACATCTTCTTTATGTCGATATTTAGCCTCGGGACGCTTGAATACTATTATATCCGAATTGACTCCGACGACTGCGAACTCTGACCCTCGCTGCCATAAAAGTCAGATTCGACTACAGCCGCGCGGCAGACATCATTTCAGGCTAGCTAGCGTTGATTTTCACCTAAGATAGCTTCATATATTAATTCACAGTCGTTAAAAACCTTTTTCGCAATTATTAAATTTATGCATATTTATTTTTCCTTCATATATTAATGCCAAATTCTTCCAGTTGAAATAAAAAAAATTTGATGCTGAATACAAATCTTACGACTTCAAAATTTTCCATCACAAATGTGTGTCACAAATCAGATCATTTATTCTAGACTGTTTAATTGGACGCGCCAGACGCTCTGGCGACACAGGAGGAATGATTACACATATAGACTCTGTGGTTCTAATTTATCAACGTGAGTTATAATCTAATGAAAAATGAAATATTATTAAAATTACGACATTATATAATATTTTGAAAGACATAAATATTTTTAAATTATAAAATTGTTTTTTTGAGAAAAATTTGAAAAATCAGAATAGCGCTTTTAAATTTATAATGTTCGGACAAAATTTATAGAAAAAAAAACGAAGAAAATACATACTAAAATAATTCTCCGCGCATAAAGACACGTGTCCACGATAATCTCTCAAGTCATCTCATTGATCTCTGAGAGTCAATAAAGGTACGCGCATGCTGGATGGGACATTCTAATTCACGCGCAAACACATGCGATGATGGTTCATAAATTGCTACACGCTTAACTCGAAACGAATCTTCGAGAAAAGTCTCATTCGTGGATATGGTCTATGATAACATCTATTAAAAAGTTCTTCGTTCGCAATTTTTTAACAACCAACCACAATTCATCGCGGTCACAATTTAAAGAATATATGTGATAGTTTACAATATCCAGAAGATGATGATAGTATGGAAGCTACAGTGGGCGGGACATTAATTTTTTCCTCAAAACGGGACTAATTTAAACGGGACATCTAATCCATGGGCTACGCAACCGAGGAGCGAGGAAGCTAGCATACTTCTGACTGACTTACGTATGTGTGAGATGTATTGCGCATGTCATTATCACCGCGCTACTAGGCGCTACCGTCGGGGTTTATTCATTTTAGAGCTTTTTTTAAAAATTGTTATTGTGGGTTTGTCTTTTTCTGATAACGAGACATTTCGGCGTTTCGAAACTGTTCAAAACGTTCCACGTTCAAAACAGAATGTAACACGTACAGAGCCCTCGCATATAAGCCAACAGAATGGAGACCGAGGGGAGGACCGAAACATTATTTATTTTTTTATTTCTTCTTTATTACATAAATATTCATTTTCATTTAAATTTTTTGTCAAACTACATGGATGGGGGATGATGTCAAGACAGCCTTAAAAGAGGTAGGGGGTGCTCAGAGGACCGAACCACGGAGGGGATATCAAGGAATGGATGGTGTGCCGTTGTGACTGCGGTCATGGACTTTCGAATCCCATGTAGGGATGGGCTGGAGGGGACTCGAAGGGACTCGCGCAAGCTCCTTTCTATATTTGACTTAGACCGGCGAGCCCCTTGTTAAATTAGGAAAGTATATATATATATATATATTAATCTCAGATCAAATCAGTACCTAACTGTAATTTTTGTAGTTGGTTTTAATGTATTATGAAACATAAGACTTTGTTGCTTTTTGAAATTTATCGTAAAATACATTTATTTCGGATGAAAGAGACCTAGCCATTTTTTTTTGTCTAAAGTCTAACAATGCTTAAAAACGCCGATGTTTAATATACATTGCTTTCAGATGTTCAACGCAATATTTTTGTGAACGATGCATGCAAGATTATTCTTCATACTTCACACGTGCATATTTTTTTCTCTTTATAGTAATAATTGTGCATAGTTTTGAGAAGTACAGTTAGAAATATTTAATACATTGTACCATCATTTACTAAAGAGAACTTCAATTTCAATCCAGCGTTCTGATTTGAAACATGGAATTGGAGCGAAAAGAACAGTACCTATTTCTACATCAATCTTGGAACTCTTCACTCTTACAATCTAAGTAATCTAGGTAATCTAGGTAAGTACATTATTCAGCTATTGATATTAATTATTTTATGGTATATTGTGTATTGTTAATATTCGATTGCTTAGATAATTAAATACTAATTAAATGTATTAGTTAGAAAGATATACATATAAAATCAATTTTATCGAAAAATATTGCTGTTGCGCCAACGGGATTCAAACCTGGATCTCTTTCCAAACCGGGGAAGGTGCATTATCCAACTATGCTACAGCGACATTATTTTTGACTAGAAAATTTTGAACCTATATGTTACACTTTTTCAAATTAATGCATCTATCGTTCCATTATTTGAAAGCTATTTACTTTGTTTTTACGGAAGCTCAAATACCTTTGAGTAAACCGATAGCAGACGCCAGAATTAACACACACATTGATACAACTTATATATTATTAGGAGAATTATTGTGAAGTTGTAATTATTCATAACATAGGTCTGTGATATTTTAAATACTAATTAAATGTATTAATTAGAAAGATTTACATATAAAATCAATTTTATTGAAAAATATTGTTGTTGCGCTACCACAATAATGGAACGATAGATGTATTAATAACAATAATATAATAAATGCATAAGAGTGATAAAAAATCCTCCCCTTCCCAAGAATACCGCGAATAGCTCTGAGATTAAGCGAGCCCCTTGTTAACGTATTGGCAGTCCACCGCTGGTCCCATGATACAATTAAAGAAGATGAAAAGCTGGTGGTGTACTTTATATAACAATATGAATATTATATAATCTATTTTCTGTACAAAAATAATAGAATGCGATTGATTTACAAATTTTATACTATCTTTTATAAAAGTATCGTGAGAAAAGTTTCATCGTTCCCTAACGGTTGGACCAATCCCATTTTTAAAAAAAACCGCTAAATAAATTAAAACCAATACTATTTTATACACACTATTTTACATGTATTCTTGCTCGTAAATTTAATATTATAATTTTTTATTAGCATGTTGTGTTTTTTTGTGAATTCAAAAAATATACCGGTTCACTGCCTACTTTATCGCCAGAGCGCTCGTGACTCATGCGTCGACAAAAGTAGCGAAGATTGTTAAAAATATTTTTGCTTGTCGACCTCTGCAGTGGACTGATAGACGAGATAAAGGGGTCAACATATGCTTTGACATTAGTGTAAATGTTGAAAATAAAAGATTTCAAATGCCGAAAAAGATTTCGCAGACGACACGATGCATAAAATTACTTACGGATTATTGCTAGAAAGGTAATGCCAATTTTATAAGTTTTTGGTATCCAACACGTGTAGTTTCCGTGTCCGTGTCACACGCTCGCATAACACAATCGACAACTGACCATTTGGTATCGTGGTCTTTTAAAAATATACAAATACTACGTAATTGTGAAATATATCAGAAAACAGGAACTTGGTAGGATATTTTAAAGAATCATTTCAAACAGTTGCATACTTTGAATGTATCGCGATAGTTTCGAATGTAGATCATATTTGATCGACTTTATATAATATTTAGTAGATACTTGAATAGTTTTTAACTAACTCAAAACATACTCACAGACGTAAGAAAAAATGTATTATTTTTAAAACACAGACATGAACTAACGTAAATTTATTTTCTCAATATTTTCATTTTGGTGTCATCCACGTGATCACTTTGGAATCACTTAAATAATCCACTAGCTCCGCAACTTTAAAAAAAAATATGACTCCATTGGAACGAAAATTTAAACACTGACAATCAATGGCGTGCAGTAGGTATAGATTTATATTATATGTACGACCTTATTATGTATTTATTTATAATTTTAGAGTACTGTTAATAGTGTTTTAAAGTTTCAGTTTTAATGTAAAATAATACTTTCTTACCCATATAAAAAATGTATGGACATTTATGAATGCTTTCTATGACTGAACATGATTCATTTATTATTTCAAAATACTTCAAGTAGTAACTAAAGAAAAAAATAATTTTTATTAAAGGTTAACGTAGGAAATAGTTCTTGCTAATGTTAATTGCTTTTTGTTTTATGAGTTATACCAAAAACCAATCCGTGCACCAAATTTAAAGAACAATCATGAAACTAACAAGTTAAAAACAGTAAGATAGTAAAATTCGCGAATTAGTAAAAGAGGAAGTAGACACTTCAATGATTTGCACGCAGTTGTAACCCTTTCTAAAGTAAACAAACAATCGTAAATTGTAATTTATTCGTATTTAAATTATTAAATATTTTCACAGAATCCATCCTATGTTCGTATTTAGACGGGTTTTAAATATTTATAAGAATATTTCGATATTTGATACGTTTATGATAATAAACTCTTGCAAACATGCAGGAAAATAAACCTTTCATACTTTGGGCCTGCTACTAAAAGAGTAAGAGTAGCTTGTTGGTCAAGTCTAGTGATCTAGTGGTTGGGGGTTTACGCTTCGTTTCAGGAGACCAGCAAGTTTGTCTTATTTTCATAGAACAAGAGTTTAGCTTAGATTGAGAATAGTAGGAATATTGAGGTGGTATTCCGTGTACATATCTATATTTTGTTTTAAAAAAAGTGATGGAAATACTCTGGAGAAATTGGGGATCACGGTAAATATACATTTTCATATAGATTTTCAATAAAATGGACAGACCAAGTTCGAGAAATGAGCGGAGCCTTGTTAAACACAGACCAAGATTGCGAAGAGTGGAGGCAAGCAATTTGCGCTGAAGAATGAATAAATTATGTACACAAACAATATTTAAATTATCGTTTTGTATATAATATATTAAAATATAATATATATAAATAATAAACAAAATTTTAATATTAAACGGGTTACACGTTGCTGGCGTAGGATGTAAATCAGGCAGTTTAAAAATTCAAGTAATTGAAAGGCAGACCGGACCTCCTGTGCAGAAGTTCACAGCTTACGATGATTTGCGACCAATCTCGAAATTTTCACGACAAACAATAAAAATTACAAAAATCATTTACAACCCAGCAGTTCAACGAATGGCAGTAGCCAGTAGCTCCCTGTAATAAAATCATTAAAATCATATTTACATATTTTTTGTTAAATATACACATGCCGTGTAAATTTTTAATCTCCGCTGGACCTCTCGGCCTTGCAGCTTCCGAATTTAGGGATCATCTCATGTTTTATGGGTGGGTTCTCAAATTTCTCATGTGGTGTTAAATTGCGGACTCCGAAGGCGAACGAAACAAGCAAGATTGATGCCTTCGAACAGTGGTGCCAGTGACACATGCTGGGAATACCAGACAGACATTCCAGTGTATATATTCTGCGTAATAACGGAAAGGCCTATAACTCTTTATATTATTTTTTGTTAGTTATGTCTTGTAAAATATCTTACAGAATTGGAGAAATATATTAATTGATTTTCTACGATTTGAAGAGGTAATGACATGAAAAATAAAAATAAGCTAGAGTATGCATTGGATTTATGGGATTTTATGGCACCAGTTTGAGGTTTTGTGAGGTTATGAGTGTTTGTGTGGATGTATATTTTGAAGTCGTATCAGAAGGTTATGTTGTGGATGATGTAATTAACGTGAGAGAAGTGGAAGCCCTGATACTTGTGCTCGTTTGAAAGTCGCGGAATATATTGTGCATATGTGAGTTTATGCAGGTTATCAGAAAGAAAACACTCACTTACTACTGAGTTAATTGTAGTTGGAGTTTACAAATATTTAATTGTTATCGGAGACAGTTTCCTGGAAGGTGGTGATTACGTTTCCATTAGATTATTTCGAGACAACTCTCGGATTTCGTAGTCCATCGTGGAGATATTTGCCGTCACGCACCTCACTTTATGCTTGTTGTACGTCAAATGTCAGTCTGTTGACCACTGATGTTCCATTCGCAAGTTGTGTAAATTTTAACATCCCAGCAGCAGTTGAAACGGAATAATTTATTCCTTTCTGTTAGTCAAACATTTAAAAATAAACAATTGTAAGTGTCGCCCATGTCGAGTATAGCTGTCAAATCGAAAGTCATCTAGGTACGTGAATTTGACATTTGTCTCTTTCTACCAATTTCAAGATGAATTTATCCAGACTAAAATTATGACAATGATTGTTAACTGGGATTAAACAACGGGAGGTTTAGTTCCTAATATATCGGTGATTGCTTGAAGAATTACAAATAATCAGTTACATGAGTACAAACGAAAACAATCACAGTCACAATAATGCTTTAAGTAACGATTTAACCATGACAAATACGTGTATATGGTACTTACTGAGATTTATCTTAAATAAAAATCTAAGATTTATCTCACTGTGTCTCATTCCGTAGACACGAGCCATTATACGGTTCATATTCTGCGATAGTGAATACCGAAATAATGACATTTCTATAATAATTAATTATTTCCATGGTCCCAAACGAAATGTTGTGAATTTAACGCAACGAAATGTGTCCGACTATAGGGCGATCCCTACTTTTTAATCTGCTTTTTGGAGAAAATACATTTTCCTCAGCATTATATTATGAAAAATAAAATGCAAAATGTTAAACGAATTATTTATCAAAACAAAGTACCCAGATAATAGAAAAAAGCTAATCAGATCAGTCAGATTCACATATGGCTACAGCGTCTTCAGCATCAGTGTCATCTTCAGTGATATTATCGTCTTCGGAATCCTCAATCATTTTTTCCCACAAAAAATCATCTTCAGTACCGACCATTTTATCGGATATGCAACATTTTTAACATGTTGGCTATTTGTGAACAATGTCGCCTTTTGAACGCTATTGATAATTTCGCTAATCGCGAGTAGTGAATTTATTATTACCCACTATGTTTGTGACTCAAATATAAGGCGACCCCCCACCCCTATTTACGTGTCGCCTTTATAAATAAAAACCTTGCTTTATAGTCGGACTAATCGGTACTTCAACGCAGTCATTCTTACTTTGTACATTTTAGTAAACAAATACCCCTTTGTTTCACTTGCTTATCGTATTCCCGAAGCCTGTATTGAACCGATTGGATTATTTAGATCAAACACTGGTCCAGTTGGCCTATAGTCGTGACTGCACAACTCCATCGTACCTCTGCTTTTAAGATTTTAGAGTTCTACAAAAAAGTCTGTTAGCGCGTGTTTGATATCCTTTGATTGGTATCCCTAGGTTTTTATGCTTGTTTTTGATATGTACGTGCGGAGCGCCACTTAATTTGACAGAAGGTATCCAGCCGCCGTCGGAATCGGCCCCTATCAAAAATCGCTCTAGGAAGTTTATTCGGCGCATGCCAGGAATTTGAGGAGGCTGACCGAGATCAGCAGAGGATCAGCCAGCAGTCTGGATTGCGGGAGATTGCCCGCCTATCGAGGTTAGCGGTGACATATCTTACTAGAGGGACACGGTCTTATTAACAACAGAAAATCCAGAACCAGGATTCATTGCTATCGAAGGTGTTAACACTCATAAGGTCCATAAATGCATATTTCCCAGATCAATTGACAACTCACAATTTAATATGCTAAATGATTTTTTTATTAGTGTTGAATGAATGAGTCGATTTCTTTCTTACTTTCTCCGAAAGCCAACGATACCGAATTGATCCGAGTTCGATTTTGATAATGGCTCGTTATTAATTCAGATATTTTGATAACATTTACCTCGACACTGACCTTTGGCGACGCAGTGAAGTGTTGGCTATCTGGTTTCCTTCGTTCCCATTGCCAAAACTCGTTTTGATCACGTACGTCTACATGACGTTTGATTAAATCTAGAGATTTTTGTGTAAATTTTCTACCCACATATTTTGTATTATAGATATTAGGTATTCATTTAATGTTACAATTCACACTTTATTAAAAAGGACCGGATATTTATTTTTAATAGAAACGCGAGCATTTCATTCATTTCACGTCAATATTATATTTCGTGTAACATACTTAGTTACACAATAGATTATAGGGGTAGATACATATTAAAAATATGAGTCGAAAATGTTCATGCTGCATGTTCCTAATCTCATTCATGTCAGAAGTACAAGATGTCACAATAGTCTTTTTCATAATAAAAATTCTGTAATAAAATAATGGATGGATTTAATAAAAATATGTTTATTTTGCATTTAAGTACAGTCTCTGGGAATTTATTTCTTGAAAAAATATGTTTTATAAATGTGATCCATTATTTCGCTGACACTCTTCTAAACGGGTAGCAAAAATTTTGAGAACTGCTCGGCACGTATTCTCCGTGATCGAAGCTGACGTAGAGTAATTAAATAACGCACTTCCCCGGATAGAAAGAGATTCTGGTTCAAATCCCGGTGGCAGCTAAAATATGTTTTCAGTAAATTGAGTTTATCTGTATGTATATGTTTCTAATTGATGCATTTAATTTGTATAAAATATCACAGAACTATGTATGTTCTAAAGAAAATTACAACTTCAGAAATAATAATGAGTTCTCTTTAAAATATAAATTTTATATTTTGATGAAGGTTGGTAATGAAGGCAAGAAATTTATCTAATTGCCTGTTGGTACCTGACCAAATTACAAAAATGTTATCAACACACGTTATCAACAACAATCCAAACAAAAACATTAAATAATAGACAAAGTCTAATATCAAAGAGTTTGCTTTCAATATAATCCATAAATATTTCTGCAAATAATGGGGATGTGGGATTACCCATGTATGTATTATTAAAGGTAAAGTAATTTTGACTGAAAACCCATGGTATTTGTATGTAAAATTTCTAAACCCTTATTAAATTGCAATAACTACTCTGAATTTTCCAATTATCTTTTGGAAATAAACCATTTTTTTTACATTAATAAGAGATTGGGTCTTTAACATGCAAATACTATGGGCTGATAGTTAGAAATTTTATAAATAAGCAAGAGTGTGAATACTATTAAAATTAGCAATATTAACTTTGTGGTTAAAATTCATATTTTTATTTATTATCTTTGTTTTATTAACCACTTAATTGAGTTTAAATACATCTACCGGTTTCGAAAAATTCCATTTTCTTCTTCAGGATGTCATAACTAACTAAAACATATATTATTGTTTCTTTACCAGAATCTATTTAAAAAAAATCTATTTTAAAAAAAAAAACAATCATTAAAAAAAAAAATTTTAGTACCTAACTCGAATTGTTACTTAATACAAATTTAATTTACGGTAAATGTATTTAAACTCAATTAAGTGGTTAATAAAACAAAGATAATAAATAAAAATAAGAGTGTTAATAGTAAATTAAACATTTTATATTTGTTTTCACAGTAGTTACTAATTATTTACCCATTACTTATATTTATAGTTTTATTTTTTGTCCATGCTTGTATTTTTAATTAAAGGATTCATTGTATGGCAAAGAAGGGACCATAGGTTTTGAAACATGTTGATTTATCAATAACTAATGGTTTATATAAAATGTTTAATCTTATTATTTACTGAAATATTCCCCAAAGAGCTGTAGGTTGGACATTTATTCACAACGTATTCAATTGTGTCAGAAATCCGTCACTCACACATGGGTAAATCCTTTGTACCCGATATAGGTGCAATTGGTTTCACAGCTTCGAATGCAATTAATTTATACATCTTCAAAGCATGCTCTGTGTCAATATTTCTCACTATTGAATTCTGCCACATAATTTAACGGCAACCAAAGATATTAATACAAATTAAATTAATCAACTAGAAAGATATATAGAAAAAACCTATCAATATACAATTTTTTTTTAGTTGCTACCGGGATTTGAATCTGGACCTCTTCCTATCCAGGGAAGCTCATTATCCACTTTTACTATAGCATTCGAATACATTTTCAACTTATATTATGTAATATTTCAAATTGATACATCTACTATTCCAATTTTAAAAGTATTCCACTTTATATTACGGTGAATCTCATTTAATTTTCAGTTAAACCCGACAGGAAAATTTATGAAAATGCAACATCACAACAAAAATATGTTTTACTTAATATATAAGATGTATTAAAGTTTACAAATTTAATTAATTAATTTAATTTTGGCGTCTCCTATCGGGTTTTAGGCAGATAGGATAGAGCGTCACACTCTTCTGTCCTGACACACAATTCCTCGCCTCATCCACATTCATACGTTTTTTCATACATACTCGCCGATTATTGTGGCAGGATTATTTTCCAGTATCTGGTTTACCTAATCATGTCGAGTTTTCAGCGAGCACCCTCTATTATCAACACTTGCGTTATATATCAATGAGTCCGTCTGCTTAAAATGTCTAGGGTAGCGTCATAAACAATTTAGTGATGACGTGGCCGATGGGTAATTTTTAAAATAATCAAAGTAAAGCTAATTATTAGATGTCGGACTATTCAATACAAAGTTGAACCATAAAATCACAAGCATTGAGTAATTCGATGATGACAAGTTTTGCCGATACGACCGACTGCTTAAGATGCCAAGGGATCGACCCGTCTGTTTAAAATTGTACGGGTGTTATGGGGGTAAGTATTAAATGTTTATTTTCGGATGCCATCGTTGTCAACAGTAAATGTCCACTGTATATGGTCGTGTGTATTCGTATAATAAATATTAATGCGCATGTAATATTATGTAAATATTGTACAATTAATGTCAATCTGTTTAGTATTTTGATAATAAATTACGTTGAAAAATTTACGATTTTCTGTATTTAATGCAGTGACATATATGCAAATTGATTCATGTTTTGCACAAACTTTCATACGGTTTACTGCATTTCTGATTTTTTTTAAAGTTTCTCCCATTAAATTAACCAAAGAGTGTCGAGAATTCCATGTTTAGAGATATCAAATTACTAATACAGGCCCGGATTTATATAGGCACTTGTGTATAGATTTAAAAATTATTTTCCTAAAAACTAACCTTTTCTTTTAACACACTATAATAAGCTATGGAAATTAAATAATCTGTATGTCTGTGAATCTTGGAATAGTTCTTTTAAATTTTAATAAGTTTCGACAATCTCAAATGATCAAAGCTACTCATTTTATGTAATTATTTTTTGTCCTTACATCCCGGCTTGTTTTTTTCTTTTACTTCTTACATGTCTTTAGTCTGTATCAAAATTTTTACTTTGTCTATATTATTTATTCTCTATTTATCTCCTTTTAGATTTTATTTTTATTTTGTTTTTTTACTATTTAATTTAATTTATTACCTTACTTCCAACTTATAATCTAGCTAATGGAACCTAATAGCTACATACCTCAGAATAGGTACTTTATATGTACCTAACGAGTTAGGTAGCGGCCAACAGGCTTGCATGTAAATGGAATGTAGTATTAATACTTGTACTTTCTGGTGTATTGGTTACTTTCAGGATTTTTATATTGATGCAAGCTTTAAAATAATGTCGTTTTAAAAATAAACACCAATTTATTGGTACTGAAAATGAATGAATCTTTCTCAGACTTACGTATTACAATTTACTTGATACAATATTGCAACTAGTGGAGCAAAGAAGAGCCATCCAGAGTTTGGTGGTTAATGTTGTTGAAATGAGGTGTAGCACTAATTATGAGATGTGGTTGATGTGTGGCACTAATGTACGAGCAAGTACCCTGGCTCTATGATGAAAGGTAAAACGTATTGTATGCCTGTGAAGAGAATGATATCAGAAGCTACCCGTCTCCCAATGCTAGTCAGCATTTAGTGTTCATGTATAGGTTAGTCGCTAAGTCTATATTATCAATGTGTATTGTATCTTGGTACTGACAGATGATTGCAGCAAAAAAGTTAAGTAGGAGTAAAATGAATATTCATGGTTTACATTGAATTTATTCAAATTTTAGAAAAAAATACCAAATTATTTCAATCCGGCTCTGCTGATTAACTTACATATAACACATATAAAAAAAATTACAGCCAGAAAATTTTTCCTGCTTTCTATAATCAAATTGATTTGGAATTTAAAATATTTTCTTATTAAAGTGTTAAATAATCATGTTGTCATTTTACAGATATTTGAAACTCGACGAAACCCGATTAGCGGAATGATTTAGCGCCCAGCGACGGAAGTTGATGTTGGCTATTATTAATTTGTGTGATTAAAAATTGTTGGATATTTTTATTTTAATCTCCACTGTCCCCGGGTGGAGAAATAAGTTATTAAGAAGATTTATGGCAAAATTTCATTTGCAGCTCGTAAACAGGGATTTTAAAAATATATCGGTAAAAATATTTATAAAAATAATATTTCATTCTAATTTATTAATTGAAATCTGTAATAGAGGTATTATTAAAATAGGCAGTATATTATCATCAACTATTGTCTAATCAAACTCCCATGACTACCCAGTGGCGTAACTACGCCAATGCAACCGATGCAGTGCATTGGGATCCGTTAGACGAGTGCACGAAAGGTCTTTTTTGTGAGTAACGATTTTCTTCCCAGCACTAAAGCGGGCTAATATTTTTTTAAATTACTGAGAAATGGAATTATAAAATTTAAAAATACTTTCTCACATATGTTACGAAAATACAATATATGAAAACATTATCAATGTATACTGTAGTACTTACTCCGCCAATATGTCAGGTAAGGGACAAGACTACCGCTGAACAATTACCCTAAAGATAAGCGAAGATATTTTTCAGTTGCACGTGCAATGTAATTGTCTCAAAACATAAAACATTTTATTCCCTCATGGAAGTGTGAGACAAGAGACCAATTTTGTTTTTACTATTTAATTGATAAAACCGCATAAAATAGCCCTACAATATGTATATTCAGTGAACCCTTTTTCTATTTTGTATTGGGGCACAATTTTTTAGTTACGCCATTGACTCTGCCACTCCTTTTCAGAAGCGGTCATAATTCTTTCGATATTTTTCTCAATCTTTTCGTTTCAATCGGTCATACTTCCCGTGCATTTATTCTATTTATTCCTAACATTCATTCCTTACCATTATTTTCTATTGTTGGTTGGAGGGGATTCAGAGGGAGGGGGGGGGGGGGTTCGCACGAGTCCCTTTATAAAGTTGAATTGGATCAGCAAGCCCATTGTGAACACAAAAATTACATGATAAATAATTAACTTATTAACTTACCATCACATCTCTCCTCCGTAGGTGTAGGCAGAGAAGACAGAACGCCACACTCTTCTGCCCTGGTGTAATCATATTTTATTTACCATCCTGCCGCTCATATATTCCACAGGACCAAACCAAAATGATAATATATAACGACTATATGTACTAAAATGTAAATATTGGGAGGACGTATTAATATAAATGTGATAAAAGATCAACCTACCCCTCCTCTCCCCGCCTGCGACACCAGCAGCTCTTCACTTTACTCTTTCTCAAATACCACATCACATTCAACTGTAAGTACCTACTTGGAATTTTTTTTAAAATTTAATAATTTAAAATATATTTTTATTATGACTTCATCTCTCTGCACCTAAATAAATAATTGTAACTAAATTAAATTGAACAATTCTAGCACGTTATTGTAATTTGAGATAATTTAAATAAATAAAATAATGACCTATTTGGATACCATTTATCTACTGAGTATCGTCTAGTTAGTATCTTTTGTAAGGCTCTCATCGCCGCCACTTTCGAACTCGGCTCTTAAAAATATCGACCATTTAGAATTTTAATTTGTTATTTTAAAAGCTATGCTCGTGCTGCAGATAGCCACTTATTAAAAACAATAAACATAAAAACCAATTTATTCGTTAGGCGTAAATGTTTATTGAATACCTGATGGCCATTTGCGTCCAAGTCCGGCCGTCAGGCGATAACAACGGATGATATGAACCGAATTAAAACTTGTATCACTAATTTGTATAATTTATTTAAATAAAATTACACTTCTACAAATTGCCACGTGTGAACTCGCTGGCTGAATATTTCAAGTCAACAAATTTTTCTTCTTTCTGCTTCATCGTCTGCTCAATACTGATCTTCGTGGTCCACAGCAATCAGCGCGGAGCTAGAATTTTTGCCGCCACAGGCAATATTGTTGTTTTCCGCCCTAGCGAAGATGATGTTATTTTTTTTAAAACCATCCCCATAAACTGGCCGCCCTCTAAATCGGCCGCCCGCGTGCCACACATGTTAGGGACGGTATTTTGTTAGGCCGGCATTTTGAAACTTGCCCAAGGGGGGCTTTTTACCAAAATACGTTCTGGACACTAGTGTTGACTACAAATTACTGCTTTATTAAGAAATAACTATAATGTTATTTATTGGATTTACTTTCTTAGATTGTTTATACCTGGATTATTTTTATTACATACTATTATCGTTTTGCAACTGAGATTTTGATTTTCAATTTTTATGTATTTTTCAGCCGCCCCTTTGATTTGGCCGCCACAGGCAGGCGCCCGCTCTGCCTGTGCGTAACGCCGGCGCTCCCCGCAATGTTCTCTCTAAGGTATGCGGGTGTTCGCGCACACGAAATGGAATCATAGCGCGCATATGATTTTTTAAAAAGACTTCATCTTCATGTGCCGCCTTTTATTGAAGGTTGGCGACCATGTTGCAGTATATTGATTTATCCTGTATACATTTTAAGCACTGAATTACTTTCTGAGGTTGAGCAGCCAATATAATCTGATTCTAGGTACGCTTCTGCTGCCTTTTATTATATTTCCTCTACATATTTTTCATTGCGAAGAATGTGACCGAAGATCGGAGTTTTTCTTAATAGTTATTATTAGTTATCTTAACTTATTTACGCATTTTAATACAATAGTAATATGTTCAACTTAAGCTCTACCAGTAGTCTTACACTGGTAAGGTAATGTTTTTCTTATTTTCTCCCCGGTGCTTCTCTACTCTTCTTGGCATTCTGCAGACCTTAGGGCTGTCACAACCAGAGAATTGCCTGTTGCATTTTTCACTTGGTCGGTCCAACGGGTGAGGGAACTACCTATTCATCTTTCGACATGATCCTTTCCCTTTTCGCAAGATACACATAAAATTGAAGGAATCGTCTCAGACGAATGGTTGAGTCTTTCCTTGATGTTTAATTTCTGTAGAATGGAGACATTCGCGCGTCTCGTTTTATATTACATAAACGTGTATAATAAATTATTTTATTTTATACTTGCGGTTCATGGCCGAAATTTAGAAGTATGGGGAGGATAGGGTTTGATCGAAGGGATTATTTAAGTTTAGTTTGCGGAATTTTGACGAAATATTAGTTTGTATTGCTTTTCAAATTCTCTAATATAGCTTACTGTGTAGATCTCCTCATGTCGGATTATTTGCTACGCGACATACATAATTTATATGCTCAATTTCCAAAGTTATCTGCAGACAAGCTATTTTAAGGTGAGAATTTTAGTTATAAGATTATATTTATATATTCTTTTAGATCCATTATTTTACAGTAGATGGACTACTTAGTTTGGTTATTGTGACATGTATGTGTATGTGCATGTCAGGAGAGTTAGTAGATGAGTGGTGGGACACAATGATTATAAGAAGCCGTCTCTGGAGGAACGGGTCTCTTTCCATCGCCACTTCTCCATAAGAACTAGTCTATCTCTGAATTGTATTATTATAAATTACTGAAAATACTTTTTATAATAAACGTGTAATTGTTACCTGGACATGGAGTTATTATTATAAGGAACTAAACACAAGTAACTCGCCAGTAAAAAGAGGATAGAACACCGAGGGATTCTGGTGGTACCACAGTTATAATAACATTTAAACCTTACCTGTATCATGTAACCATATTCATACATTTGTTATCACTAAATGGTAAATACAAATTTTGGTAACTGCCTTAAAATTGTTAAAGATGGTATGGAAATCGTTGTTATTGAAATGTTTTGGGAATGGAAATATTACTGGAATGTTGGACAAACACATTAGGGCCACATCTAACCAAGCCATCAACGGTAGCCACCACAAACCTTGGTTCACAGGATTAGATCAAACAAGCGACATACATCAGTGATTGGTCAGACACAATAGAGTCGTTATCATTTTTATCTGCTCCCATCTCACTAGGATAAATATTAGTAGCCTCTTTTTTAACAATTATTCAAGTACTGCTTGTAGATTTTTGAGAAATCTTAATTGTAAATTTTTTTTTTTGAAAAATTTCTTCTAATTTTGACTCACTCTACATTGCATTCGCAATACTGCTCACTGAGGCTGGACTGAACGGGGTAGGAAAATTTTTATAACAGACTATTTCAAAGAATAATTTATTTTTATTTTTAATGAAAAGACATTTTTTTGTGATGTTGCAATTTCAGTGCATAGTTCGGCGGTATTTTTAATACAAATTAAATTAATCAATTAGAAAGATGTACATAACAAAAGATATCAATCAAAAAAAAAATTTTTGGTTGCTGCCGGGATTCGAATATAGACCTTTTCCTATCCGGGGAAACGTATTACCATTCCACTACATCAATACTTTTAAGATTGGAAAAAATAGATATATCAATTATAAAAATATATACAGAATATAAGTTCTAAATTTGTCTTTAACGTAGTGGATTGGTAACACGTTTCCACGAATAAGAAAAGGTCCCGGTTCGAATCTTAGCAGCAACCAAATTATTTTCAATAAATAGATTTTTTCTGTATACCTATCTAATTGATTCACTTAATTTATATATATTAACTTACACTTTATCGTTTCATCTACAATTTAATGTAATATTAACATGATGTTGGAAATAACATCGAATTTTCATGTTTTTAAAACTGTACATGATAACAATTTTAAAAAAAACTATTAATTTGTTTTAACACAACTATAATTGAATACATAACCAACTAGTTTCGGTTCAGGCTTGAACCTTCATCAGGGTGAATATATATATACTAACTAAAAACAGAATTACAAATATTTACATTTATTTAAATTATAATTATGTCTAGCCACAATGTTTTTACTTCATGTGAATCTAAATTAAACTTAGTCACATAAATTTTATAGCTGTTTCACATTAACTTAAACATCTTCTTCTTTTAAATAGGCAATCCACCCTTCGAGGGTGATTTGTGCCTTTAATCAAGTTATAAACTTTATTTTATAAAATAAAGTACAATAATATTATAGAATAGGAAATACTATATTACAGGTCAATACCATTGTCGTTCAAGAAACCCGCTATTACACAAGTTAACCGGGAGTTGAAAATTACCATTGACGAGACCACTGCAAAAGAAAACCTGTGATACGTAATGGACAGGCAAAAAAGACACGGTCGAGGGTTTCCTCCTCGGCACCACACTCACACATTGGGGAATCTATCAAGTTCAATCTGAACAAATGAGAGGCCACCTGGCATTTGTGCTATCTTAATGTATAATCATTCGTCGAAAGCTGATTCCTCGATCTCATAGTCGCTTGGAATATCAAAAGAATTAAATTATTATGTCGTATTTTAATAAATTAAATTAATTATCCGTGGGTACGATTCAGGTACCCATTGTCACTTTGCATAATGGATCCGTAAGTTTTAAAATAAAATATTTCTTAAAGAAGTTAATAATATTATCTAGTTTCTTCTCGTTCCATATTGATTTCTAGTAATGAAATGCGTGTGTTATTATTCCAAATAATATCTTTATATATTTATTTAATCAATGTTATTTTTACATAAAAATATTTTTAATACATGTTAAATGTATTAATTAAAAAGAAAATAGGTACATACAAAATCAATTTATCGAAAAAATATTTTTGTTACTACCAGGATTCGAACATGGATCTTTTCCTATCCAAGGAAATGCATTAACCGATTATGGTACACCAACATGATATTTGTCAACCGGGGCAAGACTAGCGGTGCATAATGGAGCCCTGGTAACGACACTGATGTATGGATGTGAAGCCTGGAGCTGGCAGAAGAGGGACGAAAGTAGACTGAATACAGTGGAAGTGAGATCACTTAGGCGTATATATATATATGCGTAAATCTAATTATTTCAGAGTAAATAATGAAGAAATAATGAAATAATGTAATGCTGATGTTAGTATATTGAGTAAGATTAAGAAAGTATCACTTTGGCGGTTTGGCCATATGGAATGGATGAATGAGGAAAGAATGGTAAAAAAGATATATGACACAAGTGTTAATGGCACCAGAAATAGAGGACGTCCGCAGAAGACTTGGCATGATGTAAATCAGATAATGGAGGATGGTTCTGTTAGAAGCCTCAACATTCGGCGAGCTTGTATGAATGAAGATGTATGAATGTGGATGAGGTCAGAATTGTGTGTCAGGACAGAGCAGTGTGTCGCTCTATCCTCTCTGCTTACCCCTGCGGAGAAACGGCGTAATGGTAAGTAAGTAAGTAACATGGTAAGTTGACGACAAATTTTCGAACTTATATGTTGCACTTTTAAATTAATAAATCTGTCGTTCCATTATTTGAAAGCCATCTTCTTTATATTTACGGATGTGTCGATTTGAAAGTGCAATACATTAGTTCAAAAATTTGTCGCCAACTTACTATGATGGTGTAGCATAATCGGTTAAGGAAGAGATCCAAATTCGAATCCCGGTAGCAAAAAAATATTTTTTCCATAAATTGATTTTATATGTATATTTTTCTAATTAATACATTTAATTTGTATTAAAAATATCAAATATGTTCTGAAAAATTACAACTTCACAATAAGAATGTGTTCTTATAAACAAAAATATTTCAATATGTACAAGTCGAACTAAAAATTTAACAAAAATGTCGTTAAATATTTTTAATTTGAAAGTAAAGTATGTAGAGATTGGTTTGGAGATATGTATGTGTATATGTATATGTTTTTGAATATTGTGAAAAAATTAATTTTAATTTCCTGTCTCCCAAATAAGCACTCGGTTAATTTATATGAATATGTATGTATAAATAATATAACGGAAAAGGAAAATTGAAGTTGACTTTGAATTTGATCTAAGATCTATCAGAGTACCGGATCATTTAGACTCCTTGCTCTTCCATCATGTAGTATGCAGTATGGGCATGTTAAAAATTTACTGGTTTGGTTAGTTAGAAATTTCTGCACTAGACTGCTAGCTGCGGCAGTTTTATTTATAACCTCTAAGGGACGACGATTTTGGGGTGTTTTATACGCGATGGTAGGGTTAGGTCGTAGTTCGATCGGACATTGATCGTGGGGTTTTGGTGCTTGGGGATGCCGGCATAAAAACGTTCGGGAAGGTGTTTAATGGATTCTTTCACAAGGAGAATACCAGAGTCGTGGTGGAGTCATGGTGAGATTATTGTCCATTTAGGTGCATCCAGTGTTAGCCAGATGACCTTGTTTTGGTACATTTATATTTGTAAACTTCATATTAAACTTCAAAGATATTTTTCTAGCCTATTGATTAGAAAATTAATATTTATATACCGATATTTGTGTATTTAATATTAAATAATTAACATAAACAACATAGTTCAATGTAAATTATATGGTTAATATTGAATAAATAAATATTATTACCCCTTACAATAAAAAAAATATTTTTAAAACATACCTATGTTCATTCTTTGGCATTGTGAGATGTTGAGTAAACCCTTGAAAAATATCTAATGTTTGTACTACAGAATGTGATTAGTGAATATTTACCACAGAATTGATTCACAAATCTGCAGACTCTCAAGACAATACACAAGGAAGTCAGTTTGAATGAAATAATATAATAAATTCACTTTTCTAAGATATATAGCGACATACAGGGTGTTTGATGTTTTGTATACCCATATAAATATGAAAATAAAAGTAGCGAAATAATGTTGAAAATAAGCGTAGTAGCGACCTGTAGGATTTAAAATTGTATTTAGCCACTGTGTTATTTTTACATCAATCGGTTTCGATACTATCGTATCTTCGTCAGGACTAGCGTACAACTGTATTTGTACAACAGCATTGTGTACAATGGTTGTACAAAGATACGATAGTATCGAAACCGGTTGATGTAAAAATAACACAGTGGCTAAAACAATGTTAATAAATACAATTTTTATATTGTGTCTAGTAAAAAAATCAAAGCTACAAACATTTATAATATCTATAAGATTTCTTAGCACATCTGGTACCTCGGGAAGCATCGTCAGCTGCGTAGCTTCAGATTCCTTCATAATTCTAAATGCTGTATCTCCATCATCGGACGTAAATATACCAACATACATGAAAGTCAACAAACATAAAATCTAATGTTGAGATAAACCGTTTTTATTTTTTTATTATTGTTATTTTTTAACACTATAACAGGCCATGAGGCCAAGTACTGTAATGAAATACATCACGTATTGTGTCCTCACTGGGAATCGAACCCGGAGCCCCCGGTATGAGTAACCAGTGTCACGACTACTGGACTACGAGGAACTGTGATTGTGAAATTTGTAACGATGATTGGTAACTGATTAATATAAATTTGGCGAGCAATCACTGATATACTAGAAACATAACCATTAACAGTTTAATCTCAGCTACAAATTATAATGATATTCGAATACTAATCATACAATCAGTTATAATAATGGTTTAGCTCATTACTAATACCTTTGTTACATATAAATCGTTGATTATTGTTTACACTGTAGGTTAAAAGAGAGACATACGTTGATAAATGAAAGAGTCAGATAACAAATTACTATATAAAAATTGTCTATGTATGGTTAAACTAAAATAAAGTTTGTGCAGCCATGACTAAAATTTAAATTTGAGAATGAGAATTTATATGGAATTGAATCATGAACACTTATGCTAAAGCGACTTCAAGCAATTGAGATGTGGATCTACTGACAACCTTAACAAACAATTATCAAGGACCTATATAATATGCATTATAATATTAACCGTAGTAATGTTCAAATGTTTTAATTTCGTTGCAAGCATTGGGCCGAAAATTTTATAGACCAACTGATTATGCAAACTTTAACATCATCATGACAATAGCATTTTACGAGTAGATAATGGAAATCAATGAGAAAGCAAAACCATATTTGTAAACCATTAAAATTCCTCATTTTCGGAGATACAAAACATGCAGCAGGTACGTAGGTACATATTTCATAAAATGAAATGTGTGAAGTGACTAGCCGCTGTTGCTTCATTTTGTGACAACTCCAATTTTACTGGACCGATTTGAAGTTGTGATCAATTGTGTCTTGAAGCCGAAAAATATTAATGTATTTCTATTAAAATAAATTTTAAAAAGTGCACAAAAAAATACTGATTAAGTTATGATGCCATATACCTTATAAAAGTCGACAAAGTTCATCTACCTATTTTTTTTATACGAGATATAGCTATATTTTTTCCCATTGGAAGCGACCAAGATTAATCTAAATTATCACGGAACTACATTTTGAAAACATTAATTTTACAAATTGAATGTGATTTCATTAAAAATGCATTTAATATATTACTTTTCATTATTTCTAATTTAATTTTATAAAGAATGTTTATTATAAAACATCATTCGCACGAGTCAGGTGCGCACAGGCAGAAGCTGACTTTAATCAATGATTTAGTGAAATATATACAACCTGTATAATGCTACAGTGTGGTCAGAACTGCGTAGAGGCATCGGGAATATAACACGGCCATAAACATTTATTGATGGGATTGCGCCGAATTTAACATCCAGACATTAACGACGGTAAAAGTAACAAAAAACCGGTAGCTACCATAAAAGACTCACCAAGAACAAATGTTTTGGTTCTTTTGGGTCATAAATGTATAGAGGTATAGATTTTTATACTTTGTTACACATACACGAAACACTTAAAGTAAGGTCAAATACCAAACATGTCATTCCAGAAGATGGCAGGACACTGCGAGGCGGCTTCATTTGTCGCGCTCTTCATATTTTCTGCTTGTCAGCCTGTCTCGAGGGCCGCGTGACAAAACAACCTTAACTAAGAGTATCGAAACAAGCAATAACATGATATAATTGTATTACAACATTGCGACAACGTTCATCCAGCATCCATCGTATCCATTTTGAGGCTATTCAAAACTAAGATGAAATACAAGACGTGTCAGATAAATAAATTACATCAGGACGGATTAATACGACACTGGCCATGGTGAAAAGATTTAGCATTGCAGTTCAAAACGGTTTTACAAAAAATATCGTATTTACTAGAGATTTTAGGTAATATTTTTAACTGTCCATATTATTTCATTTCTTTCATAAGATCATTATATCCTAAATGATTATGCTTTGAATCACATTCTGACAATATTTAAATTAATCTAAGATATTTTAAATATTTTTGCAATTTGAGCTTTGTTTTTAACAACTTGATGAGTTATTTAATATACCAAAATTAAACATTTGGGATTGTCTTTTTTACATATAAAAAATGATGGTTTTAAATTTAATAATTTAGAATCATTAGAAATAAATAAAGCTTGTAAAATTAATCAAAATATTATAAATAACCAACTTAATTTATTCAAGAGCCAATTCTATAAAATGTTCCTAATTTTTTTTTCTAATAATTTTGTATCATTAAGTCAGTTTTCACATCTCTCATCATCGTAATAATTTAAGTTCGGTACTTATTAGATTTATTTTAAAATATTTTTTTTTTTTTTTTAAACATTTGGACAACTTGATATATGGTTTTAGTTTGTAAATTTGATGAAGGAAATGGTATTTTACGAAACCGGTTGGTGTATTAAAATAACTCATTAAGTGGTTAAAAACAAAGTTAAATAATCTATATTAAAATTTAAGTTTGCTCTAGGTATAGATACATTATATCATTTTACAAATATTTTGTTATTTCTTACAGTAAGTACATTATATGATGCATTGTTAAAACAATATAATATGGGATTTCCGCGTAGAAATATAGATTCTACGAAAACTCTGGCCGTGTAGCCACTATCGCGAAGCGGCCACAATACCCCCCGCAAGATAGCCGATTGCTTTTCTGCTAGTAAACATTATTTGCTCTTTGTTTTCTACACAAATTGCTGTCATCGAGGCTATTGTCTATGTGAGCGTGAAACTTGGTCACACACTTTGTTGCAAGTCTCGCGGATGGTTGACGGCCCAATATGCTATAGCCTAAATTTTAAACTCTATTACTCGTAAAAGTGTCAATTTCAAAGTATTGTTGGGCGCGGACCTTTTTGGCCCCTACCTTTGGCATAGTTGCTCCACTGTTGATGGGTATAGATACCACCGTCTAATAGTAAGCCAAACAAATGTCCATACGTTACGCTGATGCCAATAAAGAGAGAAATCGAAGAGGGTCATTTACCTACGTCTAAAAAATCAAATCTATTTTTATAAATCCAGTTTCTACATTGTGTCATTCGCTATTGTGCAGCGCTCGCAGGCATGAGTATTTTAATACTCTACATATTATTGTTATGGTGAGATATTTCAGGGCCACCTGGCAAAAAAATACGTCTCCCTCTAATAAAAATGCACTAGGCTAGCGATTATACAACTAAAATGATTACACTAATAAGACGTGCTTGTGTTGTTGTTTAGTGGTTACGATACTCGCCTAGTGATATGGTGGTCAGGGGTTTGAGCCTCGTTCCAAGAGGTCATTAAGTGAGTCCTATTTACATAGCACAAGAGTTAAGCTTAGTTTGAAAATAGTACGAATTTTTAACGAACCATCGATGCGAGCGCGTGGCGCTCAATCAGGCCTATTCTCAAAATTGCAATATTGAAATGAAGGTGATTGTTACACCAACCCTCAAAAATAGACAGATAGTTTTGACAGATTATAGTACGTTTATCTCCCTCACTCCCTCACTCTCTCTCCCTCTCTCTCATTCAAATATAACACTATTTTTGAGGGTTGGTGTAACAATCACCTTCATTTCAATATTGCAATTTTGAGAATAGGCCTGAATACCGGATAATTGAAAAGCGCGCTTTAAATAATCGCAACCAGACATTGCATGTGTCACCGGTAAATTATTGAAATTATTTTAAGAATACGTCTGATTGAGTACTTGTTTATGTTAGTTAAATTAATTTAATTATCTGCCGGTTTGGAAAAGTTTGTGGTCTCTCTGCTTGCCCCGGCGTCACGCCATGTAAACGGTTCCGATGATTTGCATGTTCAGCGCGGCGGAGTGGCTACCTGTGGAGTTGAATAATAAATAATAGGTACAAGTGTAATATTAAAATAATCGCGGCAGCTTATCGCGACTCCATAATGTACCGCAATAATTCGATTTCCTCTAATGTTTCCTCCCTCGTCCCGTACACGCGAACACGTACAGGCGCGCTCTACTCCGGGGCACGCGAGTTAATTACATTTCATTTTACTACCCTTCATTTGCTTAGGGGTGGAAGTTGTGGCGCAAGCGGTACTGTTCATTTACAATTCTTCTCATTCAGTTTTATTTTTGATGGAGTGACAGTGTCCTGCCGTGTGCCTGCGAGAAGAACTCGAGGATATCAAGACCCACCAGAGCCAATAGTGATGATGACGAAGTACAGAAATATTTGATGATCACTGATGATGGTAGGAGCATGCTAGAAATCAAACGACACATAGGTACGACGGTGGGTTCAATTAGCAACGAGGTGTGATTGGGATTGGTGTTCAATCATGACGATGATTTGAGAGAACGTGTTGCAAAGTAACCGACCTTTTTTATATATTTTTTTGTAACTTATAATGCGATTGTTTTCTCGTTAGTGATGAGCTAAGCTGTTATTTTAACCGTGATTGTGACTGTGATTCTGAGATTTGTGTGTGATTGTAGCGAGTAATCACCGGTACACTAGAAACTAAACCTCTAACGGTTACATTTCAGTTCCAAAAATCAGTACAATAGAATAACATTTACACAATCAAAGTCACAATAACGGTTCAACTCATTATACTATACTCATACATCATTGTATACTTTTTACGTATTCTGTTTATTTATTAACAATCAAACTTACCTCTTTTTGATGTGAATTTATCATTAAAAATCGGCGTTAGTTGTAAAATCAGTTGATTTTGCCCGCCACTCTTTACGATAGGATTCGACCAATAGCTTCGCTACTCTAAAATTTAAATGAAGGTGTTGCATTTATTTTTATTATGATAAAAAGTATCTTTTAAAATCAGCAATGTTATCTTTGTGGTTAAGATTCATATTTTTATTTTTTATCTTTGTTTTATTAACCACTGAAATGAGTTTAAATACATCTATTTGTATAAATTTAAAATTGATATAAATAGATGTATTTAAACTCAATTTAGTGGTTAATAAAACAAAGATAAAAAGTACGTTGATAAATATATTGCTAAATATAAAAATTAGAAAGACATACATATAAAATCAATTTTATCGAAAAATGTATATCGTAAAATACACATTCCCCGGATTGGAAGAGATCCAGGTTCGAATCCCGGAAGCAACAACAATATTTTTCGATAAAATAGATTTTGTGTATATCTTTCTAATTTAACCACAACATTTAATTTATATTTAAAATATCACAGACCAATGTTTTGAATAATTACAATTATATATGGAGGTTGCTGAGATTGCTACTAGTACCCTTATTTGTATGTGGCATTTAACGATTTAATATAAAGGTTCTAGTGTACCAGTTATTACTCGCCGAATAACGAATAACTACAGTTATAAATCACCATTACAATCGAACACCAATAACACAGATAGAATCACGGTTCATCTCATCACTAAGTTCTACATTCAGACTTGACAAGATTTGAAACGAGATTCAAAACAACTATTAAGAGGCTTGTGCAGTCTCTGGTCTATACTGAATTTTTCTATGGTATAGAATCGTGGACGCTAAAAGAAGGAAAAGAAAACGGATTAATGTTTTTGGAATGTGATGTTGGAGACACATGCCGTGGGCAGCTGGATGCACAAATGGCTCAATTCTGCAAGAACTACACATCAACCATTTGCCAGAGGCGTATTTTCCAATTTTTTTGACATCTTGCAAAAAGAGAAGATGTGGGTCATCTCGAAATACGGATAGAAAAATGAAGATCCCCTACTCATTCGACCAACCAAGTAGAAAAAGCAACAGACACTTCTCTAGTTAATTACTGTAATTCTTTTATATTTAAAACAAATTAGATGAATCTCTTAAATATATACCTACTGAAAAAATCTATTAATTGAAATAATATTTAGTTATCCCGGCGGCGAAAGTTTTGTTTTTATAATATCCCAATGTCTTTTTGTATGTCACGCATAGGGAAATTTGAAAATAAACTAATACGTTACATGTGGAATAAGGTGTCAATTTCCTTTGAAGTATACGAACTAGGTAGATATGCGATATTTATAATTTTGTTCAAATTTGAAAATTGCGAAAAATATTATTAAAATTATAACTTGTGTATGTAGGTAAGTAATTATTTAAATAACATACTATTAATATCTTTTGCGCCCGTACTAGGATGGGTTCTAAACACTAGTGGTTTAATAATAATAAAATATATATACGAAAGACATCACAAGAAAATTTAAATATAAACTTCGAGATAATAATTGACGCGTAATAATAAAAAATTACTTTAGCTACTTAGCTACTTAGCTAAATTACTTTGTAGGAAAATATGTCACTCTGAAACCTGTCTGCGCCAAGATGTAAAATTTCAGTTGTTAAATACAAACTTATTTGATTTCGTAATTAATGTGTTATTTATTTTTCACACATTGTACATCCACTATGGTCCATCCCGACTCTAGATCGGGGTCTCCATGATTTTCCGCCCTCTTGACTATGCTTCCCTATTCCTCTCTATCCTCCGACGTGGCCCATCGTAACAAGCTTCTCCAAGCTATATTTTTTTCTCGCAAAAAAGTTGCCCAAAAAATTGAAGGATTTATCTTAGATAAATGGTCCAGAGTCTGTTCAGCTCCCGAAAATGGAGACATTCGTGCGTCTCGCTGTCCACGGTATGCGCAATATGTGTCTCCAGCACCACATCTCAAAGGCATCAATACGTATTTTCTCCCTTGCCTTCAGGGTCCATGATTCCACACCATATAAAAATATAGAGTGCACTATACAAGCCAGACCTGTGTCGTTTCGGAAAACCGCGGTATTTCTATATTTTGTCAAGTCTGGACATATTTTAATTTTTTAATATTCTATTTATTTTTCTGTGTTGTCTACAGTTATTTATTGATTAAAATATAATGAGGTTTCATGTTTCAAAATTATTGCTTCCAAATGAACTTTTAAAATATTTACATAAATTATTTTCTGACATTTAATGAGATCTTGTTAATATATCATTCTATGTGACAGTTAAAAAACATTTTAAGTAAAAAATATTTTCTCTCTGTGGATTAATTATGTATTAATTCATATAACTAAACTGTTACAAATAACGGACAGTTCCACATAAGAGAACCATTTACATAGATGGCTTTAAAAATGCATTTTTGATTTGCATTAAGAAACTTTCATTGCGTATTAAGGCAGTAATGTGGCACATGTTGGTAATGGTTTTTTTTTTAATTTGGCAACTTAACGTTGAACTGGTTGTTCAAATTATAAGGAAAATCACTTCATGTTAAGAAACACTCTTTACTATGTTTTTCTTTGAGAAAATCTGATAAACAGAAAAAGATAAACTGGACAGGGCCGTTCTCAACCGATATGCAAATAAAGCACAGCTTAAGAGCGGCTTTGTCAATGGGCAATAATTTTAACATAAAAATAAAAAGAAAATAAAAAATAAATTCTAAAACAATTATTATCTAAATAATAAGATATATAAAACACTTTATTTATACCACTATTTAATAATAAATCAACACGTTTACACTACTAAAATTAAAAATATAAACATAGATAAAAACAAAACTATAAAAGTACAAGTGGTGTGTAATTAATTAAGAACTACTGTGAAAACTAATTTAAAAGGTGACTATTTGCAAAAATAATTTGGTTATTTATAATATTTAATTTGTAATTTGCTTTTTTTTTATCATATTAAAGTGAAATCCTGACTTGAACAGCAGTGTTGAAATGGTGAAAAATAAGGAACGTTTGACGAAATCTATAATTAATCGCACGTTGAAAAAAAATGTGACACTGTATGAAATTTGTTATTTTCTGCTATCATCTAGCGCGATCTTAGCAAGTTTTCGTGATGCAAAAATCTTCTTTCTTCTAATCGCACAATATACTGGTTTGAAAATAATGATGATGACGTAGTTTGTGGTACAGTAGTTGAGACACTCGCCTGGTGATCTAGTAGTGGAAATTTCAAGTGTCATTCCAGGAGACTATCAAGTTATTAAGGAGAACACATTCTTAATGTGAAGTTGTAATAATTCAGAACATAGGTCTGTGATGTTTTAAATATGAATCAAATGTATTAATTATAAATATATACATATAAAATCAATTTTTCTGGTTTATTCATTTAATTAGTATTTAAAATATCTCAGACCGTCTGTTCTGAATAATTACAACTACACAATAAGAATTTGTTCTCCTTAATAATATATATTTACTAAGTGTTATTGTATATGTTACAGTGGATGAGTATTACCAGTGAGAATATATTTTCACTGACGTTTCTGTGAAATCATATCCGAATATATATATAACTTCATTAGCAGATTTTAGCAAATGTATATTCTACCCTAACCTATAATAAAACCTAACCTAACCTAACCTAACCTAACATATGTGTTGAAAAGGAAATAAAAAAGGCTGAGATTATAAACACGGTAGTTTATACAATAAATAATTTTATTTAATATAAATGAAAATACTATAAGCGAATAAAAGTGACAGTTGTAAACGCCACCCACGCCACCAAACTATTTGTTGCCATGCTGTAGAGCGACACATCGACACATTCGACGGCATATTCTCGCTTGTCAACGAATACAAACTCACTAAATGTAACCAGTGAATTTGTATCTTAATTGTTAGATATACATCCACTGACCGGCTTAGCGAAAATATACTTACACCAGTGAAAATATATTTTCACTGGTAATATAGATTCACTGTAACATATAAATATATTTACTTAATGTAAAAATGCTATTAAATATATAAAAGTGAAAACGTTAAGTAAACTTAACCAAGAGATATTTTCCCTACTTTGGCGAATATTTTTTTAACTGGCGAATGACACCACATCCAAGACTTGCTAGACGTCCAGAAAGTCATAGAAATCGATGATGATATACGGGGATACGTAATATAATTATATATTGTGTTGGATATAAAATTTCTTTGAGTAAATTACAGTAGGAGACGCTAGAATTAAATCAATTATTTAATATTATTAAATTTCGATGTTACAACTTATCATTTTAATTCAACAAAATAAATAATACTCACAGGAATGACGGCACGTGAACAGCACGCACAGGTAAATAATTTAGAAGTATTTACATGTTTAAAAGATATTTGTTCTTACTTTGTTTACAGTCTGTCAACACAATTAACATTTTTATCGAGTGTTTAATGTCTCATTTCAACACCGACACGCCGTGTGCCGGGGGAGGGGAGAGCTGATAGCCAACTGCGGTGGAAGCGATGTCAACCGCTTGATAAGCCAAGCAGGAGCACTTTAATAGTCGCCAGATAACAATCTCCGTCCCCCGTCCGCTATCTGTCGACATTTGTTTCGGAAATCGGCCGACGCACTGGGGGTCTACGAGTAAGTATATCTCAAAATACCTGAAATTAAGCTAATATTCTAAACGTGATCATTTTATTGGCAATTGCAACGTTGTCTGAGGTCCCAGGCGCAAAATAATTTGGAGACTTCCTCATCTAAAATAAAATTCAGTACGTTTTTATATGTCATCATGACCACCATATTAAAATTGTTGCAACAGTACCAATATATTTAATATTATATTTTTACTATACCTTTAATTTTAATTTTTTTTTTAAATGTGTGTTAGAAAAGAATACTGTGGCGCTCAATCCTCTCCTCTACTTTAATGCCACTTAAAATAATAATATTATTATTATCACCATAATTATCAGACGTTTTCTATTCATTGCTGGATGAAAGTCTCCCCAAGTGTCTCCCACTCATCTCTGTTCATTGTTATTCGCAGTCACGTTATGTATTTACACGTATATAATATAACGAAATAAAATTGGAAATTTGATAATAAACTTAAATAATTACGAACCTACATAGGTAGTTTTCTAAGCTAAAGCTTTATTAAATCTGTGACATAAATATAATATATCGACGTCTTAGAAGTAGCATGACATAACTCAAATTGAGTTATGATATGGTTGGATTCAAATTTTCGCGCCGGTTCGATCTGTCAAACTAGTTTACGATTCAGTCGACTGCAGAGCCACTGTAGCCACTTTTGTCATCACTGTATAACTAAAATCGTATACGCTGTGTGAGAGGATGATGTTGAGATGAGTGTTGCACTGTTTTATAGTTATTTGTTGTGTATTGAAATCAAAATCACGATAATACTCGATGACACTCCATTCCCTTTCCGTACGTTATGACCACTTGGAAAAGTTTACAAAGGATATTCCCAAATTGCCATCAAATTATTGTCGCCAATCAACAAGGAGATTGTACATTCAAACTGACATAGCGTCGAAGGCTCAACTCTACACAAACAAACGCAATGAAGAAAAACTTACCCTTTTAAGCAAATTCGTGTTTAATAGAAAGTTTAAATCAGAAAGAATCAGTATTTTCACCCCTCGCAAAGATCAGTGTGACTTGTGTTATATGTACAAATTGAAGAAAGTAACAAATGAAGTATATGAGGTTCACCGCATTCGCCAAAAGCTAGCACTAGACAAGAAAAAATCTTTAAGTCTTAAAGACTAAAGCTTTCTAACCTAAAATAAAACTATAATTAGGCCTTAAGACTATAATTAGGATGACCATATACAGAATGGCCCAAAAAAAGTGAGAACATCTACTAACACATGCGTTATTTCAAAATATAATTAATTATAATACTTAATGTAATTTTTTTTTGTACAATATTTAGTTAATCAGAAATCATCAAAACACCCCATATTGCATAATCTACTGGATTTAAATCTGGGCTACTCGGTGGCCTCATGCCTGGCTCGATGAAATTAATATTATCACGACGAAGAAAGTTGATTGTATTTCTTGCTGTGTGAGATGGAGCTCCATTATTATGTAATGTCCAGTTATGCTGTAATGTCTAGCTATACTCCAATCTTTGTTTTGAAACTCTTTGATCATTTTCCTAGCACCCTAACGTTTTTTAATTGAGAAATTTTTTATCAGAAAATGATCTTCTGCAGTGGTTTTTGTCATTCTGTGCAACAATTTGAAAAAACCAATTATAAACAACAATAAATAGGAAAATTAATAATCAAAGATGGCCACCGGAAAGTGTCGAAATAAAACGTAATATAGGTAAATAGGTAATTAAGTATATTTGTAAACTATTTAAGCTATTGTTGATATAGTTAAACTAATTTTGATGTAATTATATAACATTTTACGAAATGTTATCACTTTTTTTGGGCCATACTGTATATGCCAAGATAACTTTTCTTTTAATAAAAAAATTTCAATTTTGTAATAATAATTATCTCTGAACCTACATGTTAATGAAAATTAATTTTTCTTTTATCTACAACACACAAGCACAACTTATTGATTTTTTAAATAATTGCCTTTAACTTAAAATACATTGTTAACAATCTGTAAAATAATGTTGGATTCCAGGTGAAAAAGTTGACTAAGTTAAAATAAAATAGTTTTTTCTATCTGCTGAAAAGTTATCAAAAATGAGTTATGTCATGATGCTTCTTAGACGTCGATCCGCAATTGTTTGATAATATTCTATAAAAAAATAAAATTTCACAGAGTATAAATTTTTTTAGTCTTTTTGAGGCCCTTCAGTCTTTAGAGACCCCCGGCTAGAGCTTTAAGAGCCTGTTAGTAAATCCGCCTCTGAGTATTACGGACAAATTATCTTAGTACTTACCTACGGTTTAGTTAAACTATTCCAAACGTCTACCTGTGTCTCGACCAAGCACCTAGTTTAAAGTTGGTCGTAATTGTTTGAGTTGTACCTTTAAGTTGATAAAATCCTCATTTTATATTCAAAAGTTTCGTATCATAAATAAAAATTTACCCGATAATATTGATTTGATCCGAATAAGCAAGTTGACATGGATTTTTTTAATCATACAAATAAGTATTTTTAATATTATTTATTTTTTCTGAATTTTGGCGCGCATGATTTATCAACATAGCGCACACGAAAAATTATAGCGCGCACACAAATTATAAATTCTTATTAATACTGTGTATAAAATACCCACAGGCTTAAATAAATAGCCTTATACTAGTAAAAAAAAAAAAAAATTATTACTCTCTGAGCTCAAATTATAAGTTTAAGTGCAGTTCCATTGAATTAGTTATTTATCGAAGATCGCCACTAGGACTGCTGCTAGATGACATGTAGAGAAAAAAGATTTTCTAAACATTTGGCTTTCAATATTTTTAAATGAACTATCTATATTCTTTCATAATGTAATTAACTATTAATTTAATTTTATAATGTGACAATAATACACATATTCTCACTTACAATAACGCCGTTTTCCCGCAGCGGTAGGGAGAGAGGATAGAGCATCACACTCCTCTGTCCTGACACACAATTCTCGCCTCATCCACATTCATACATCTTCTCAAACAAGCTCAACGATTATTGAGGCTTCTAATATGACCATCCTCCAGTATCTGGTTTACCTGGTCGTGCCAAGTCTTCCGCGGACGTCCTCTGCTTCTGGTGCCATCAACACTTGCATTATATATTTTTCTTACCATTCTCTTCTCGTTCATCCGTTCCATATGACCAAACCACCAAAGTGATCCCTTCTTAATCTTACTCATTATACTAAGATCAGCTTTATATTCTTTCCTTACTTATTTATTATTTACTCTGTCATAAATGGATCTGCCATATATACGCCTAAGTGATTTTAATTCCATTGCATTCAGTCTACTATCGTTTCTCTTCTGCCAGCTCCAGGCCTCACTTCCATGAATCAGTGTCTGAACCAAAACTCCATTGTGAACCGCTAATCTTGCCTCAGTTGACAAGTTCCCATTAGCTATAATTCCATTCAAAACGCCCTTCACTTTATTCCCTACATTGTATATGCACTGGTGAAATAAAATAATTATAAAATTGACTGCCAAAAAACTATTTATTTTGTGTTAAAAAAAAAGTTTGTACGTATAGAATAAATCTTTTTTATGTGTAAAAGAAATATGATGTCATTTTTTATAGTGAGGTATAGGAAACATTTACACACTTGCCAACGGCTTGCGATATTATGAGATCTTAAGAGAGTTATATTTAATTTTATTAACAGTATTGTTTTTGGATACATATTAATTAACCATTAATAGGAGACCTTAGCATTGTTATTGAAATGATGCAATGATTCAGGAAATATAATTTTTGATTATGTCTGGCAAAAACATGAAAACGCTGATTTGATACCGTTGCCAAGTTTAATCGAAAAACACCCATTGTGTGGTATAAAAATAAAACTGGGCGGAAAATGCAAACAGAAAAATAAATTACGTAACAAAATGCAGATGGCGGGTAGGCACTTTTTGATTACGAAAAGAAAATATGTTTTGCTAATTTTCCACAGAAAAGTATTTACGGTTTATTTTTGTACTTTTAAATCTCATAATGGTATTGGAAATATAAACATGTAGAGTACTCACTTGTTATGGAACTTGAGAATTACCTTAAAATTATGTATATATTATATTATATACCGTTGTGGCTTGGTGATTTAATGTTGGTTATTCATATTTAAAAACAAAAATAGCGATGCATGCACTGATTATTCTTACTATTTACAAACTGAGCTGAACGCTTGTGCTATGAAAATAGGACTAACTTGCTGGTTTCCTGTAACGACTATGTATGGATCACTAGGCGAGTATCTTAACCACTAGACCAACAAGTACGTAAATTTTTAATAGTAACTTGTTTCCTCGCGATGTTAGACAGAAGATAGAGCGCTATATTCTTTTGTTCTTTCGCACAACTCACCTCATGCACATCCACACTTCTTCCCATGCATGTTCTTCAGTTCAACAGTTTCTACCATCTTTCAGCTTTACCTGACCATGCCAAGTCTTCCGCGGTCGTCTTCCATTTCTGGCACCATCAGTATTCGCAATATATATGTATTTATTTCTTAAATTTAACATAAATAATACATAATCTTTTTTTTTTTTTTATAATATGAATTAAATATCACAGACCTATGTTCTGACAACTTCACCACCGGGATCCCGGTGGCGCAACAACAATATTTTTCGATAAAATTGATTTTATATGTATATCTTTCTAATTAATATATTTAATTCATATTTAAAAATATCACAGACCTATGTTCTGAATAATTACAACTTCACAATAAGAATGTGTTCTCCTAAATAATACATAATTGACTAAATGAATGAAATATAATGAGTAATTAGCTTTATTAAATTATGCACTATCTTGCTTATGCTATCGGCGCCGGCGCTGCCATGAGGTCGCATCTGGGACCCTACTGCACTGTACAAAGCCCTGTGCATAGAAGGAAAAGGCTGCAAAATAATGGAGAGCTCCAGACATCTTGTACCATCTTTGCCATTGGACCGAGGTCTCCATTATTCCAAGAGTGCGTGCGGGCGGTACTGTGTAATACCACCTACACTTTAAACAATCCTACGCGCAGGCTTCTGCCGTGGCCAACCAAAGAAACCATGGCAGACGTAATCCTCGTAATAGAAGAATAAGAAGAAGAATACATATGAAGGGTTCTGAAACAAAACTACCACTATCCAATTAAAAATAGAAGGTGACGTGTTTAAAAATGATTATCTGACAACAGTGCGGTATTGTATAATAATTCATAACTGCCATTGAAAGCATATTTTGATGTTTTAGAAGTACTTTATCAAAAGGATCTCAATTTCATCATTTTGATAGTGTGGTTTTGTTTCTGAACCTTTCATGTGATCTCATTTCTACTGTATTCAGTCTACTTTCGTTCCTTTACTGACAGTTCCGCAACAAGATAATCTGTAACACTACGTTATATTTACAAAACGTAAATATTTTTATTTGGTTTTATGATTATTTTCTTAATTAAATGTATATGTGTAAACTAAAAATCTCTGAATATTTAAAAACGTAGTTTATTTGACTTGAAAGTGCTAATCTTGAGTACGCATCCAGCTCGAAGGGCCAATTTTATGCTTACGTCGGCTCAAAGGACCAATATTGAGTTCTAATGTGACCCGATATTGTAGTAAAATACCGCACCAACTTGATTCAACCACGATTCACACTAAAATTTTATTGATATAATCACAGCCTTTATACAATTCGCAACAAAGAAAAAAACATTGTAATACTATTTTTGCTGACATAGCAGTAGAATTACGCTGACTAAATCAGTTATATCACCCACGGAAATTGCTGACATTGAAGTCAATCACCCAATGATTTCATCTATTAGACAAACGAATTGTTGATTTATGTATTTATATGTAGCTACTATACATATTTTAGTATTTATAAAATACTATACATATTTTAGTATTCATTCTATACTATTTCAGTACTCATAAAAAAAATTATTAATAATTTTATTATGTAAGTAAATGTTCTATAAATGCATGTTTGCACATTATAATATTATATACTAAGTGACATTACCTAAACAAAATTAAATAGTTTTAATAACTGCTAATATATTAAAAATATTTTTTAGTTATTATTCCCGACCGTGTTAAGTATACTTTATATACTGTTTTGAGAGCATTTAGAGGGATTTCAAAAAAATACAAGTTAGTAGCAATAGTATTGAAAATTTTAACCATTGGTGCTGCACAAAACACCAAAATAAACATACATTTTTTAATGTTATGAAGCATATTCAGTAACCCAATACTTTATTTTATTATAAATATTCAGCAACAAACCGTTATATGAGAAGTTTACAATTTTAACAACCGGTTCACACGAACCGGTGAAAACCCATAAGGGGACGTCACTGTATGGTAGAGTAGATATATTTTGAATACATACGAATTCAGGAAACCATTTTAGATAAGCTGGCAACTCAAATCAATTGTATTTACGATAGATACATGGACGAAAATCGGCATCTTACCCCAGATTTATGGTAATATTCATCAGTAACTAATCAGTATTTAAATGTGTGTTTTTTGCACTTTGGTCTCATGTTAAATAGGGTACCGGGTCCGCTGGACCCCTTGCCCCTTCATCATGATGTTTGCCACAATGGCCTGATAAAATTTATTATTAGAGTTCTTATTATTATTCTGCAATAAAAAAAATTAATTTTTAACTGGGCGCATGAATCCTGCTTAATGGCGCAGTGATTTAATAGCCTCAAGGCAAGGACTGTCTTTGGACGTTTGATTTTGGAAAGGACGTTTATATCATAATTTGAAAGTGTATTAATCATGGGGTTTCGGTGCTTGAGGAGTTCCGCATAGAAATATGTGTGTGTGTGTGTTATCTTACTTTTAAACCAATGTCCACTTATAGATAAACACAATAAACCGTAAACCGTTATTAAAATGCGATAACTTTTAGATAATAATTAAGTATCTGATAACTAATAATCTGAAGAAGAAATGGACAGATACTGACGTCACACAAGGGGTATAGAAACAAAACAATATTAAATAGACGACAATAGAAGATGATGAGTTTGAAAATGATTAATTTACAAAAGTGGTGCAATAATTGATAATTGCTCTTGAAAACGTGGTTATATGCACAGACCAGTAAATAAATAGACATGAAATAAAGTGTACGTATAGGAGAAGGGTTTGGAATATTTGTTGCGGGGTGAGAGGCATTCTACATACATTCTTTGTAGAAACATAAATCCGATAGTTTATTTACACACTTATTTTATCGAGGGATTTTGACAGTGTAAACATATTATAACAAACATAATAACTATTTAACATATGATACTAATAATGAAAATCCACAAAAATATTTAGATACATAGGTGTGTTTAGATGCAGAAAATAAATGAAAAGAGAAAAAGAAGGAGAAAGGAAGAGGAGATTGAAACTATTGTTGCGGTAAATGGAGAGGTAAAATGATTGGTCAAAATTGAAATTGTGGTGGTTCATAAGAAGAACCATTTGAGCGCAGTAAGGCTAATGTTGAAAAAGTAAATTTCTCATTATGGTATTTGCATGACCGGTGAATGAATGAATATTGTATGTGAGATGTTCTACTTTTGGGAATGTGGAAGAGTGCAGATTGCCGGTCGATCTAGATGGTACGTGGAGAGATATTGATTCTAATTGACTAAGACAGTCAATATGGCCTTGCAGTAGTTTAAAGAGAAGTATTTGGCCAGCACGTGTTCTTCGATGTTCTAGGGTTTTCATATAAATGTATGCAACAGTAAAAGTTTTTAATCTTCGAAAATTAAATCTTTGTGTAAATATGACGTATTTTTTACATTAATGTATATTATATTGTCAGTGTTTAAATTTTTATTTCAACCGAGTAATATTTAAAAAAAAAGTCGCGGAGCTATTTTATTGCATAAGCGGTACAAAAGTAAACACATGGGTGACACCAAAATGAAAATATTGAAACAAGGAATTTGCGTTAGTTCATGTCTATATATTTGGTGGTCTGTGGTTCTATGTTTTAGAAGCATAGCAATTTTAAAATCTTTGGCTGTAAAATAGGTTACAAATACGTTTATTTCAGTTTCGTCAGTTTTACACGTGTAATGGTGCTTTTGTTCATGTACATTTAATAGTACGTCCAGTGTGGCCTTGCAAATCAAAGGGACATGGATCAAGTCAAATAGCACTTCATCATTTTTACGAATGGTCATGATATCGATCCCTTAGAACAACAAGATTCCAACTAATATTTTGGGCTAATTTGAGTTATTACGTAAAAAGGGTTCCAAATTCATTATTCTTTATTTGTTCCATACACACTAACTCTAACGGATATTATAGGAAATAGCAAGTGCTTAAAATTTCAAATGTATCAGTTGTTTATTTCAATTTATGGATCAATATTGTTAATTTACAATGTTTTTTTTAAACATTTTTAATTTTTCTTATCTCACAGTGGTTACTGATAATACTGAAAATAAGTTAAGACCTTAAGACTGATCATATTTGCATACTCAAATGGAAATACAAATGAATATATGTTGAAATTCAATCAACACTTTTGAGCTCATTATCTCAAAACAGTGTCAGTGTGGAACCTTGTTATTCTGAGGGGTCGATATGTCTTATAAAGAGTAAAGAATGGCCAACCCAAGAAAGAGTGTTTTTTATCAGAACTTTTTACCCTTCCAATTCATGTATTAATATAAAACACATGTTGTTTATTACAATAAGGTAGTTAGTAAAAGTGTCAAAGCGATTAGCGCTAATACACTTGTAGCAGTAGATTTGGCGGTCCAGCCGCATATAGAGTACTCAGAGTATCGTAGACTCTAAGGAATTGGAAAAAAAAAATAACCCAAGAAACCACGGCAGACATCATCCTCATAAGGAAGGACCGCCAAAGAAAAGAAGAAGAATATATACCAGTAGAAGAAAAATTCTTTCCTGTCTGCAAAAATTAAATTGATTGTCTGTGTTTTTTTTTATTTTTTCACCTAGATTCAACATTAATGTATTCAAAAAATTTTGCACAATCAGATCATTTTTCAGAAGAGTTTGATAAAATCTACAGGAGTCATCCTCTGATGCACTTATGAGTTACAAACATTTTCTAGGTCTCCTAAATCATATTCAAATAAAGTGCATTTAAATTATCCGGAAGTTACGCTGTGAGACCTTCCGCAATAAATAATATTTCCATCGAAAAAATACACAATGGTTTATAATATACGGTACACATTTAAAAAAATAAACTGCGAGTAGAATTTCTTTAATAATTCTTTCGTCTGTCGTAGGTATTATCAAAGTGATAGGTGCCTATAAATGTATTGATATGTCAATAATTTAGCGCGTGGGGGAACGAATGTCATTTGATGTGTCAGCATTGTGATAAAGGATTATGACGTAATTAATTGTGTGTCGTTACACAAAATAGTTTCTGTCAAATCTATTGATCTGAGAATACTTTATTGATGTCAAAACATTTAATTTACATAAACTGTTCACATATGTGTCGGATTAAAGCGATTTTTGAATTTTCACAATGCATAAGTTACAATTTAGATGTATATGTAATACATATTACGTTTGAATTTATCGCAGTACATTTTTTCATCGCAATAAAAATGTTAAAATACACACGATATATCCAGATATGTTTTGAATCTTTTTATTTCGTTATTTTTTCATTTACGTTATTGGTAACTAATCAAAATTATGTTTTCAAATTTATTTAAATCGGATATAATTACAGTTATACAAAATTTTGGATGTTTTCTAGATGTGGTGTTGGAGATGGATGTTGTGTATCCCGTGAACTGTAAGGTGCACACTGTATCTTAGCTTCCAGGAGTTGATGATTACAAAAAGTCTTTCGCAGGATAACTCTTGCATATTGTAAGTTTTAAAGTTCGTGATCACAGGGACATTTTAGGGAAAGGGACAGTTGGAGGAAGCGAGCAAGAGGACGGTCTCCTGCAAGACGGACCAAATAAAGGAGCTAATCGGGTAATCTTTAAACGCTACCATTAATAGGACTCAAGACCGAGAGAAACGCAGACATATTGTACATCAAGTTCGATATTTTAAGGAGCCACGACGTTCAGCATTAAGCAAACAAAATGAAAATAATAATAATCACAGTGAGCAGAAACTCATTAAACGAAAATATTGTTTAATCCTTCTTAACTAAGTGAAACTGATTATTAATAAATTTGACAGAATGCACTAAACTATGTATGCAAGTATGTATACATTTCATGAATATTTTATATATGTACATCATAAAATAATATATAAAGCATTTCACTATTTTCTTCTGCTTTCAAATATTGCTAACTGCGTATTTACCTCAGGTTTAAAGAAAATAAATGATTCTTCAATATTAGCAAAATTACATCGTGGCAACATATTATTCTTCTAAACAGGCAATCCACCCCTTTAAGAGTGATTTGTTATGGCAACATATTAGATATATATATATATATATATAATAACAAAACCGCTTTGTTTAAATTACTATTTATTGATATTTCGATATCTATGGTATATTCTTCAGTAAACAACGAAAGCTAAAAATATAAATGCAAGCATTAATAAAAACAAAAGTTTATGTGGTAGTTACCTACCACTTATATTTACGAAACAACTTTTAAATTTGTTCCTAATTAGTTACCCACTCATAGATTAATTTTAGTATACATTGTGTCTTAAAAAAGATACCATAGGTATCGAAACATATTGATTTATTAATAAATAGTGGTTTAAACAAAGTGTTTTTTCTTATTATTTATTTAAAAAAATACAATATGGAGCTTAGCTAGCTACCTTTTATTATTAAAACTAAAGGGCTATTTCACTATTTTCAGATAAACTGACAAATAACTATCCATCGAAAATTTGTTTTTTGATTATGTCGACAAATTTTCGAAAATGTTTCTGTTGGGTTTTCGTTAACCAGCGATCATAAAACACATTTTCAATTTTATGTGTTGAGTAAGGGTAACCAGAACTTAAAAAGATTGTGAAATAACCTCTAGTTATTAATTATACCATTAAAACAATTTCATAGTTTACAGTTAAATAACCGCCTATAAATCTCTAAATTGATGTTGTAATAGATTATTATATTTTATGGCTGAAGATGTAATTTCTAACGTTTGTAAATAAGAAGAATCATATATTCCTGAAAAGTATACTCACCTGCCTTTATTCAAATTACCTTTCAAGATTTAAATCATCGCCAGCATGATGAGGACAGACATATTTTCCACATCTTTTATTTGCGGATCCAAGTATGTAATCTGTTTCTGCAATTTCTCAACCCTCGTTCACGAAGACTACATTTCAGCAGCTTGCGACATATTTCCAGGAATCAGCCCTTATTTTGCTACCTATGTTGATACTACCGGTTATGAGGGGAATTAAATTAATGCCTTATAAACAAGGACCATCCCTTCGATACAGTGTGTTGCGAAAACAAGACAATTTTACATTGAACAGTTGCTACTCATTTATAGTTTGTGTAATCTAATCTTAATCGCGGTTTTTTTCTTTTAATGTAAAAATATAAGATTATTTGTTTGTTTTCATATATTAGATTAAGTATCTAGATAAATATTGTTTGCCCAAGTTAGGTTCTTATTAATTAAAAATATCGATTATACACATAATTTAAAATGTTCCAATATTTAATCATCAGCAATATTTTAGTTTTTTGGTGGTTTTACAATATATTTTATCTAACTTCTTAAAGTAGAAAAAAAAATTAGACCTGTTATGTAGAGCCTTCTACACAGATTTATTTATGAATTATTTTTGTGAAAATACATCGCTTTTTAATTATTGTGCAGAAATACATTTTTTCTTAAGCACTCGTTATATTTAGTATAAAGGGTTTGTCTGCAGATTTGTGTATGTTCTAAAATAGCAAAGGGGTTGAAATAATCTGTTCGAGTTGGTAAAAATTAATGCAAATCTCATATTATGATATTGATTCCCAGTGAGATAACATTAAATAACGAAGATCGCTTCGACTTTGAGTTGATACTCTATTAGCTAAAAGCGTTTCAAGATATTTCACTATTTTGTATTATTTTAAGTTTTAAATATTTTTATTCGAATATAATATATTATTAGTTTTAGGCTAAGTTCTTGCATAAACTAAAGCGCTGCAATTCACGGCAATTTTCCTAATACCCTCTTTCGTGAGTTCAATGTTTTCTACTCACGAATTTAGTTATAAATCAAAAGTTTACTAACTTCGCTCACATTGACATTCAATAACTTATTTTTCACAATGTAATAAATAATACGTTCTTTTTTAATTTTCTTTGCACATAGATGTATTTTCTACAGTTTTTAGTTATTGTATTAATTTAATATATAGGTTATACAATTATTTACAGGAGCATGCAATTCAAATAAGCTGTAGATAATTGTATTGTTCAGAAAATATAATGATTTATTAACATGATATGAACACGCAAATAATTGTACAAAGAACACTACGAGATTTAATTTGGATAAATTATTATAAAAATTAGTGTTAAGTACAGGTACTTTACTTTAATTTTACTTAGTTGTATTTTATCAGGCGCATGCTTCATCAGTCAGTACATTAAAATAAGTTGTTCGTAACTATATATTTTGACAGAAAACCTACATTAAAATAATAATACTTGTGATAAAATTATACATTAATAATTATATATTTTATTTCGATTAATTTCTAGTTAAGAACAGCTTATTTCAAAGTACATACTGACAGCACGCTGCAATTATATATAGGTATATATTAGGAGACTAGTAATTATGTCTAGATACTGCAAATTTTAATTTATAATATATGTACCTTCATACATTTTCTATTTTGTTTTAATACTTATACGTATTTATGTTTTATATGCATCATATTAATATTTTTTGTATGCCTTGTAGGTATATGTAAAAAAACGAACCCGGAAAAATTAAATGAATATGATTATTATGAATTATTAGTTATAAAAATGTGATCATAATGCTATTTGAATTATTGAATAATTATTATACAGGTATATAAGTAAAGAACATTTTTTTAACTGTTTATGCGCTTTTCATTGAATGGTAACTTTAAATAAAAGAGTTTTTTTGCATAATAACATAAATATTTCCTAGTAGCATTACGGCTTTTTAGATCACAAATTTTGCAGCAAACAAAAGAGTATTTAATATTAAAACGCATATAAATGCAGTTTTAATACTTAACTGTTTATTAATATGACTGTAAATGCCAGGAGTTGTTTGAAAATAACTTGTATAATTCAAATATAGATGGGTCCTTAAGATTATTGAAAACATTTTTTTACGTTGCTTCCTTTTACATATCGTAACTTCTTATAAATATTTTAACACGACGATTATTTAATTATAAAACAATCCAGATCGAATTTTGAAAAACCTTGTCAAATTCAAATACCTTAAACTTTAAATAAAAGCAATCGGCCGAAATCAAATCTAAATGTTTTCGTTTTTAACAGACTAATATCTTTATTACCTAAAACGGTAAAATTGAATCAGGTACTTCAGATAAGGAAACAAAGACATGTAACATTAAAATTTTACGCTGATCCTTACGTGGACAAAAAATCTTTTCGGAATACCAGGAAATGTATTAGCTTTCTGATTTTAATGGTCAAAACGTAAAGTTACCCCCAGGCGCAAGTCTTAACATAAAAACACCGCTCCATGGCACATTGTTTTAAATAATGTTTCACCCTTGTGAAAGCATTTGGCGCCATCCGTGTTTTTTTTTCAGTGCAGATACCGATAATATTATCTGTAAAAGGATTTTTAAAACAAATATATTTTAGTTAGAAATACCTGCTAAGTTTAAAACCAACTCATCAGGGTGTATAACAAATTGTGTTTAATAAAAATGTACGTACACGAGTAGTGTAATGTTTAATGTTTAATATTTCCATAACAAAGTTGACGTGAATAGATAATAATTGTTATTAATAAGTTTGTAATAAATACGCGAAATTATGTTGCGAGTATTAATGTCATAAGTGATTTTAAAAGCATTTCTCTGTAAGAAATTGTAAAGTTGATTTGGTTTACCTGGAGTGCGGGTCGTCCAGCGTCGCGGTTACAGGAGGAAGGAACCGTAACAGGTAATACAAACACACAGCCTTTAACTTCAAATCTCGTATATTTTTTAATCCACTGACTATTAACACTCACTGTAGAATGAAATAAAATGCATATTAAAAAGTTGCATGTCATATTCAGTTAGATTCGTGAATAATTTGTACAATGCATGATAATAGATAATGAAAGTGTATCGGATGGCTCCTACGCAGTGTAGCCAATGACCGCTCGTTCTTATTCTCTAATATTTGTTTTTGTTTATTACAGGCTATAAGTATTTACAAGTTGTTCGTATTTTTGGTTTTCACATTTACCATTCTCTCTGTCGCACATTCACTCCGTCTCTCGCTCGTTTTGTGGGTAATCAAATTTGTCAATAAAATTATAAACATTTGTCAATATTTCACAAGTATTCGACTAACAACAATAAAGATAAACGATCGCAGGGGCGCCGCGGCCCGCCGGGGCCCGCCGGGGCGCGGCGACCGCCACTCCGCGGACATATTTACAGGGCACAACTTAACAGGGAAATAATAACGCTGAGCTCTCGTATGGCCTAAATACAAATTAAAATATATCCGCTCTAATAAATTCGTCATTTTCATAAATATAAGACATCTACGCGATCGACAGCGACACCGGCAGCGCGTCGGCAGCACCTCGCGGCTGCTCGGCCCACTCAGGTCCATCCTTAATCATACAAAATGTTATCAAAACTAATAATCACGTCAGCCGAGAAGTAGACCTTACGATGAATGATAGTATGTACAGGCAATGTAAAGCAGTCCTCGTCACGCGCCGCGCGGGTCAGTCGGGGCGGCGGGCGCGCTGGGGGCGCGGGCGCGCTCGGCCGGGCCGCGGCGCGCTCAGAGCGGCGGGATGTCGATATCCGCGCCCGGGAAGGCCGCGTCTCACATGAGCGGCAGCGCGCGCTCGGCCGCGTACTGGGCGCGCTGCTCGGGCTCCGGCACGTGGTACATGTTGATGATGTGGCTCAGGTCGGGCTGGCCGTACTCCCGCTTCATGGCCATGGGGTCCTGGTACTCCCGCTTCATGCCGGCCAGCGCGTCGGACGCGTACTCGCGCTTCATGCCGAGCAGCACGTGGTCCGGGGGCGGCGCGCCGAACTCGCGCTTCATGGGCGGGCCGGGCGACAGCGGCTCGGACTTGGCGCTCGAGCCGCTGGGGCTGTGCGACTGGCACGACCCCTGCAGCGGGTATCCGCCCGGGGAGCCCTGCGCGCCGTACGGCGAGCCGGGCTGCTGCACGTACGGGGAGCCCTGCCCGGCGGTCGCGCCGCCGTACATGCCGTAGCCGGAGTTCATGTACGAGTTGATGCTGCCGTGCTGCATCTGGCCCATGTCGTACCGCGGGTAGCCGTAGCCCGGCTGCTGCTGGTACGCGGCCGGGTCGTGCATCATGTACCCGTTGGGCATGTATCCGTTGGGCATCTGATACATGTCCCGGGAGGGGGTCGGCGGCTGCGACGGGGGCGCGCGGGACTCGTTGGACTGCATCAGGCCCACTCCACCCATGCCCAGCGGGTACTTGTCCTGCTTCTTGGCCAGGGTCTTTGTTTTCCTGCGCGGCCTGTACTTGTAGTCGGGGTGCTCCTTCATGTGCACGGCGCGCAGGCGCTTCGCCTCGTCTATGAACGGCCGCTTCTCACTCTCCGACAAGTCCTTCCACTGGGCACCGAGTCTTTTTGATATTTCCGAGTTGTGCATTTTGGGATTGTCGGAGGCCATTTTCCGTCGTTGGCCGCGCGACCAGACCATGAAGGCATTCATGGGGCGCTTGACGCGGTCCAAGTTCTGATTTTTGTTGTTGTTATTGTTATTGTTGGGCGGTGGCGCGTGCTGCTGGTGCACCTGGTGCGCCGGCAGATTCTGGTGGTGCGCGGGCGGGGACGGGCCGGGCGGCTGCGAGTGCAGGTGCGGCTGGTGCAGGGGCTGGTGCTGGTGCTGCTGCAGGCCCATCATGCCGCCCAGGGCGCCCAGCGAGCCGTACGGGTGCTGCAGCCCGTGGTGGGGCGGCACTCCGGCGTGCAGCCCGCCGCCCTTCAGGTCCGACTCCATCGTCAGCATGTCCTCTTCCCTCGGCGCGTACAGTTTGGCGGAGTCGGGAGACACTTTGAAAGAAACACTCTGGCCTCGGGGCCGCGGCGGCGGTCAGTGCGCGCGGTCACTCGCGGGTCGGGGCATGAACGGCGCGCGGCGGGGGGCGCGAGGCGCGAGGCTCGAGCGCGAGGTAGCGGTGGCGGGACGGGACGGGCACTCGGAACACCTCCACGCGGGTCGAAGCACCTTTCCGTTGTGAGGCTTCGGCGGTCGGGCGAGCGCCTGCACCCCCCGCGCCCCGGGGCCTCCCTCCGCGCCCGCTGCGCACGCCCGCGGGCCGCTATTGGCCGACGGAGGAGAGGGGCGGGGCCGCGGCCGGGTGGGGGCCCGCGCCCCCCGCTCCGCCGCGGCAGCAGTGTCGGCGCAGCGCGACGCGTAACAACTAATTAAGGCTCAAGGGCAAATACTGAAAAATACAAACTACGGGAGCGACCGCGCGGCTCGGCGGCTCGCGGCGCGGCGTGGCGCGGCGCCGCGAGCCGCCGCGCCGCGCCGGGCCTGCCGGGGTCGCGTGACGAAGCCAGCACTCCCGCTTATTTACTAAACATTATATCAGTCCGAGATTTCAAATAACGGAGGCTTCTTCGATCTAATGAATAAATAATACCCAGCTACACACCTCGACAATATTATCAATTGTGATATCGGTACCTAATTATAACTGCACGTGTAAATTAATTTTATTTGCCCATAAAAAGTGCTTTGTGTTAGAATATAATAGTAGCTGTATATTGCTTTTATACCAGTAGATTAAATTACTGCTTGTAATTTGCATAAATTTTTTAATTATTAGTATAAATTATTATTATATAGGTATAATGCGAGGAATATTAACTTACAATGTGTGATGGCATAGATTGCAATAACAATAGTCACACATACAAATGTAAAATAAACATCCGTGTAGGTAGGTACTTACGCTGTTTTTTTCTTTAATAAGGGCTGTTTGTATGTAGGTATGTATTATATTTTGCTGTCATAAAATATAGATATTTAGAAAAATCTTATGTAAGAGAGCATAGAGATAAATTAATTATTATTAATACAATCGTCAATATTAGGTAGGTATATGAATAATTGTAGGTATGTGAAATTTATACACATGGCTATGTGTCGATATATACATACCCACATAATATTCGCATTGGCAGAGTCGATCTAGGTATATAATATACTTGTAGGAACTTTATATTATGCGTATCAGAGATAGTTGATAGGTAGGTATGTTATTACTGCTCTCATAACGGCTTATTTTAACCTTATGTACCTGTTTGTTTTAATATAATCGAATATCCAGATACTTTCTAGTGAGTACCTATGCAAGGAATAATAAATATATATATATTTTTTAATGTAACTCAATATATCAATATATCGAAATTTTTCTAAGATCCCACTAAATCTTTCTGTTATCAGTAGTGTTTTTTTTTTGTAGTCGTTATCTACTGTGGAATTTACAATAATATAATATAAATTTATCAGTACGTCTGTTCGTATTCTTAGTTTGGTACACAAGGAGTAAATAAAATATATATAATGATTTACATACAATTAAATACCTAAGTAGGTACCTACCTATATCTTATTTTATAGTGTATTCATTAGTCGTCACGTTTTAGGTTATTTTAGGTACCTACGTGTCAGAGTAATGTAATTTTTTGTTTGAAACTACTAAATACACTTAGGTAGATGTATTACGTAGTAGGTACCTATAGATTACGTAGGTACATACTTATTCACCGACATTGATATATATTTTCTGATTCATTAACAGTAGGATTTAAAAACCCGATTAACAATACCTATTCATTGATACACAATGTAAATGGTTTTTTATTTTTTTTATTTTTGTATTTATAACAGCTTTTTTCGTGTCTTCTACATGTTCATGTGAAATATGTTAGGATGTAGGTAGCTAATTAATTAGTCACCACTTTATTTTCTACGCCCAATGCCTTTATCCTTTTATCTGTGTTATTTACATTAAATATATAGGTTAATATGTATTGTATAATACAAATTAGATGAATCATTTAAATATATATATTGAAAAAAATCTGCCTATCGAAAAAATATCTAGTTACTATACGTTGCCATTTCGCCGTGTTAATTATTTAAGTAGAGTTTCTAGACATATCTAGCAGTGGCGGTCGGTGACTTTTTGTAGAAGGGATGCTGGATAATAAGTTAATACCTACATACTATAAAATGTACAAATATAACATATAATCGAAGAATATTCAATGTTTCAATAATTCGGCTATAAGTATTCATGCGTCACCATAAACAAATTCCTCAAAATAATTTGTTCGCTTCGTATTATGTACGCTATTTTGTGCATTATACCCATAATCATTAAAGTCATCTTTTGTACGTTGGTTGCTGTTAACGAATGCGTATACAGTATTCGAATACCTTTACAGGTAGAACTGATATCTATGTGTTCGAAAGTTGAGAATGTATGTATATAAATTGTATATGATTGGTCTCTGAAGGACGAATTTATTTACAGCAGTGCTTTTTTCGACTAGAAACAAAACGTCCAAAGTTTTTTGACATAAGGGATCCAAAGCATGTATGAAGCGACCGCGCCTGATATCTTATCTGTAGATATATAGGTATGTAGTATTTTTTAAATGAGACATCTATTCATCTTTTCATTTATGTGAGTGTAGCAAATTAAATGTATCAATAAGAAAGATATCCAAATAAAATCAATTTATCAAAAACATATTTTTGTTGCCACCTAAACTCGAACCAAGAGCTCTTCCTATCCGGGGAAGTGCGCTGACACGTCAATATTGTAAGTTAACGACAAATTTTCGAACTTATATGTCGTACTTTCAAATTGAACATCTGTTATTCTATTATATGCAAAAAATGATTTTTTTGATAAATTGATTTTATTTGAATATCTTTCTTATTGATACGTTTCATTTGTATTAAAATATCACAGATTCCGAAAAAATGCCACTTGACAATAATAATGTGTCCTCTTTATAATATATATATAGCTGTCAGTGGCGTACACTAGGCATGGACCTAGGTTAAGATAATCATAACGATGGTATATAAATACCTACGTTGGGGTGTATTATCACTAGAAATTCTATTTATTTGAACTGGAAAGACTTAGAAGAAGTGCAAATATTCAGAAGCATTTTGTTGAACTAAGTCTAATTCATCTGTGGGAATATTTTATTTAAAAAAAATTCCACTTTTTAAATGTAGTGGAACGCGTACATTCGAATACAGATTTTCGCTGTGTAGTTGAAAACATTTTAGTAACACGCCAGTTTAAGCATAAATGTGTATTAGGTAAGTAATAACGTTTCGCGATGCGAGGAAGGTTAGTATTCATAGATTTTGCAAAAAAATATACGTCAAATATGCACAGCTTTGCTATTTCTGGATTCTTCCACTAAATGATTATATTTAACACACTAATATGTGAACCATAGTCGGTATATAATATGAATAAATATGTATTTTAGATATATTTCAAAAAACTTATGCCTAACATTTTTGATTGTATGAAGTGAACACCCTCGCATACTGTGCAAGTCAGTTTATGATCTGACTGCCTGATTTTGTATATTAGATAATAATGTAGATAACACGTTGTATAATACAGAAATAAATCAATAATAGTAGAAAATCGTCAATTTTTGAATAATCTCATCAAATAGAGTTTGTGGTTACGGAGCGACATTTGACCATGCAGCCGTGAAGTCAATTTGCCAACATTCTTTTAAAATACCGACAAGACAGCAGAGTACATTAATATTTTTTCGATACATATTTAAGTCTATTCATATAACATACCCCCTTTAGAAGCAAGTGATCTAGAGGACTGGCTTTTTGAACGAAAACTAAAAGTGTGAGGGAGATGAAGAAGATGTTGGAGAACCCTTTCCAACACCCCCCGTAAAGGAGGAAGCTGGTGAAATAGCGGGGTATATTTATTGAGCCTGGTATACATACATAGCTGGTATCTCATAAATCACTAATATTTTTCACAAAGATAAAAGTTTTGTTTATAAAGTGCGATATTTTATATTCTCATCGCGTACCTACCTACATACATACCTAAAGCCATACCTGTAAAATATCAACTTTTTTTAAAAATAAATTACCTGCCATCTAATTTCAGTTAAGTGCATAAATCCCTCAGTGGCAATTTAACACCTAACTGAGGGATTTTACTAAAAATGTAGAAAATCCCAAAATCAGTTGAAATTCACAGTAGGTTATAATTTAGATACGGCAAGTATTTAAGTTGTCATTTGGAATAGTTATTTGTGCATTTTTGAGAATTGGAACAAGAATCGTAAAATATCGACCGACAAAACAGGTTTCGATAATCGATTCAATTTTTTTTTAAAACCTGTTCGATTTATAGGATCGGTGGGAGAATGGATCATGTGTATTCGATTTTCTCCCCGAGAAGCAATAAGATATAATATATTATGTTATTATATTTGCATAATACACAAGGCGTATGCCCAAATTGAAAATAGCTATAAATAATTGATTTTTTAATTTGTTTTAGTTGGAATTCTATGATAATTCCTTAATTAATAAAAAAAAAACTAAATAAAATAATAATGATAAGAAATTTATCTATTCAAAAATATCATTTACAATTTATTGATTTCATTAAAATTGCTAGACAGATATCAGAGACATATCGCCAACACAAAAACATAATATTTTTTACTTAAATAGATAGGTATATACAATCAAACGTCTAATTTAAAATGATAATATTATGTCCGTGCCATCCCTAATCAATAGACAAGTAAAACAAAGTCTTAGGGCGGCACAAATCTAAGATAAAATCTAAGTAAAGAAACAGAAATGATTTAAATGATGACCAAACCATACAAACATTATTTCAATAAAATGTAACTAATAATTAAAATGTTACATTACCATTGTCTAATGGTATGGTAATCGAAAGACACATCCGTATAAGGTAAATATGATTTTCAAGAAATGAATTTGGATTAGTCATACTACTGACCATGAAATAATTATGTAGTGTTTAGGCATAGTTTATAAGAAACGCTGGGATATATTTTAAATTACAGGAAAAGTGGGAAGGGGAGGAATTTATGAACGTGTTTTGAAAAGTGGTGTAAAATTAAAGAACTTGAATAAAATTGTTTTTTAATTTAATTAATACCAAAATATCAAGTTAAATCACAAAATAATAAATAGAATTGCGACCTCAGTATTCTGTTATTTAATTAAATATAATATAAGATAGCTATATAAAAGATTAATTAGTTCTGATTCATGTAAAATACATGGGACAGATGTAATTATTGTTGTTCCTCGTATAAACTACTGCAGCAGCATTGCATTCTTGGCTAGTGAGGAAGAAGAGTGCCAAAATTATTAGTATTGAAAAATGAAGCTAAGATAATAATATTGCGAAGAATCAGATCTGTACAATGTTGAAAGAGCTTAATATGATAAACCTTCAAACAGATAAAATATTTTAATACTATGCAATTTATTTTTAAAATTCCCACTGCAAACGAATTGGCAGAATTTATTAGAAAAATTGATACAAGAAGAATATATAATGAGCCTATAATGAGGCTGGTATTAAGGAAAAAAGTGCATTGCAATAGATATTACTTAGTGGCAATTAATATTTTTAATGAAATGCCAGTGGAAATTAGAACGGAGGAAAAATTATGAATTTAACATAAAACTTAGAAAATATTTATTGTATTAATTATAGACAGGATTAAAAATTGATATACGTATATTGTTTGTTTGAGTACACTATTTTAATAATAATAAAAATATAAAATAATAATAGGTAGGTATTTATCTACACAATTATTCATCATAGATTTTCCCTGGCCTTTTCTCTATGTATAAGTACATATATATGTATAGTCTACCTATAAGATCCGGCTATTCAAAAGAGATGGGATGTTTTGAATCAAAGGTTATTGACTTCTCTTTCTTTGACGTTCGCCGTGACGTCACGATCCCCCTCCTCCCACCCCGTTAACCCCTCGTGAGTGCTCATCACGTGGAAAGGGTGAAAATATACAATTATCTACTTCGTCCGCTGATAGCTACTATTTATATATAATAAAATTTTGATTCCTGTAGTGTAATCGGTTCTTAGTTCAATTGATTATTAGTATCAGGTAAGATCAAAATGTACAGTGACTGCATTTTAGTACAACATTTTAGTAACATTCATTAATAAATTACGTACCGCATCCATTATTGAATATGTGTTTATAGTCGTAACAAAAAACGATATATATGGTATTTTATTTTATTTGGAATTCTTACAGCGTTTTTTATTCAGAGGTCTATTAAATACGTAAACATGAATTCATTTTATTACTTGAGTAATATTACTACATAGAACTTTAAAATTGAATAATAACACAACATTTTAATAGTATTAAAAAAGGAGTAAAAATGCAATTATGTTTGTGTGTATATGAGCGTAGACGTGGGCTTGTGGTTAAGAAAACAGCTAAAAGGTTTTTGAAATTCTCCATTTATACCGCTCTTTTGTTTATTATGTTGATTTTTTAAATTTATTTATATATATTTTTTAATATTAGAAGATATAATACATTTATAAAATAATCAGTAGGATATATATATATATTTCTTTTAGCATTTATTTATTTTCTATGAGAGTAAGACTCATGTATAGAGAAGGAGTATATATGAGATAATCTATGTTTCAGTTAGTCTGTGTACATATTTTTGGACTTCAGATACAAATTTATAGTAGTCTATAATTTTTCTAAAAAATTAGATGCCTTGATAAATATAGTGATTTTGGGTTGCGATATATTTCGATAGAAATACTGTCTATTTTAGAGAGTCTCATTATGCAATTTATGGAAAATTTTAATGCATTAGTCTTTTTTTTATGACGACCAAAACACTTCGAAATTACCTTCCGTATATTCCAGGCAGGTAGGCAGATAGGGTAAAACGCAACACTCTTCTGTCCTGGTACACCACTCTTGCCCCTTCTACTTTCATACTTGTTTTGTGCACGCTCTATTTAATTATATTATATATACATAAATCTCCCTTCTATAGATAATTATGGATTTACCGTAACTTTTGAGGCGAAGCTTTGACATTTGCACGTATTAATATACCAAAACTTTGGCCTAGGTTGCTTCAAATTAAATTAAACACACAACACACACGTATATCTAAACCTATAATACATATATATATTTTAACAATTTATAAAATATTTATTGTAATATCATACAAAAATATCCCTGCAAAATATGAGCGAATTTTAGCAATCGATATAATTAGTTTGAATGAATTTATACGCTTCACTGAATAGGTAGAAGACGTTTTATTTAGCAGATATTTTTTAAATATCATAATTTGTAAAAAAAAAATATTTTTTATGTATCAGTTTTCAATTAATATTTAATTATAAGAGGACAGATGTTTCGCTTCACCAGACTATCGTCTGTGTTAAAGTAGTTGGTATTCAAAATTAAATGATTGCTAATGTAGCCACATAAAAGGCCTCTAAATAACCAATCAGATAAAAAAAATAGAAATAAGTATTCAATGAATTTATGAATACGGTTAGGATATACATTCGAAAAATAATATCATCTATTTAGACATCTTCATATCTAAAATCTAAGAACAATAACAAACATTTTTGTTTTTACCTGGATAAAAAATGTTACGAAATAATCAAAATTAGGACACCGCAAACATTTCAGTGTTTCCCGTGCGCTCCGAGAGATGGCAGCTGTGTACATGTTTAGCGCTTGCGAGCACCGTTCCCTGAGAACACTTGAGTCAAGTCGTTTGACCCCACGGTAGTTTTGGGTGAGCTGGATGAAACTTGTGTCAATAATGAACGTACTCACTACGCCATACTAACGACTGAGCCTCCTTCCTACAAGTAGATTATTTTTATTTATTTAACACTGGAAATAGTGTAAATTCATAATTGTTTGTAGTAAAATCATTTTCGATTTTTGTCATTTAAAAAAAAAATTAAGGGTAAGTAAACTTTATATTTTATAACATTTGGTGTAAAATGTTAAAAAATAATTCAAATTAAATTAGTCAACTAGAAAGAAATACAGAAAAAATCTATCTAGTTGATTTTGCATTATAATACCACATAACTATGTTTTTAAAATGCAACTTTGCAAAATATGTTCTTCTTAAAAAATAAAATGCACTTAATACTTAGTTTTCAGATTAAAGCTTAAATATTTTTGCAAAAAAATCAACTTAGTAGGTACACGGTTATATACGGTATAATACCTGTAATAAATTTAGAATACTAAATATCTGCACATATAAATATTACATAATTAAACATATATGACTGACTTGTCTTGATGGTGTCAAAAATAGAGAAAATCCACGATTCACCTGGCTTGAAAAAGGTAAACCTTGGATGATGATCATGTTAAAATCTTCAGGAATAAAATGTGGACAAGACGTGGACGCATAAAAGTGCGACGTTCTATCTACTGCTTACCCTTGCGGAAAATGGCGTAATAGATAAATAAATTAGTAACTTCTTATTGACAACCCACCATTAAAGTCTAAATACATCGTCAGTCAGTGGTATTAATTAGATATAAATATGAATCTATTATATAAAAAAATAATTGATCAACAAACACATGCAGATTATTTAGAAATTTTATACCAATCTAATATATTATTGTGTATGTATATTTATGGTAGGTGTGTAAGTCTCAAGTTAGTGAAAAAATTACATATAAACGTTTTTGTACTTAAATAATGTATTGGATAATAATAGGTAATTATGCAGTTTCTTTGTAACGATAATGATATTTAAATTCATTTATTAGAAACTCTCAAATAATGAAATCGATTAAAAGATTACGAAAAATATTAATAGTAGAATTTATTAAGACAGGTAACATATAAAACCATGACATATTATTAAAAATAACAATTTAACGGTCTCACACTACTCGAAAGTTCGTGACTGCACGCACTACAGAGCGCCATCTTCTCGACCTTAGCGTTGTGGTCGAATATAGTTGGTTCTGTTCTTTCTCTTGCTGGTCCGTTTTTACTATACAATTGATAGCTCCAGGTTTATAAATATTTTGACATGCCACGTAGCGTACTTCAAGTTCTTATGTTTGCGTTAATGTCTAGCCGGCTAAATAAAATTAATATAGAATATCGATACGGTAGCAAAATGTAAACGAGTCAATTAATCTAATCATAAAAATCACAACAATACTTTTTTTATTATCTCCCCGACTCACTGTTATCTTTTGTTCTCGTTCTAATAATGATGCATTATTTATACACTCACCTTGAGTTCAGTAGTCAATTTGGTTAGGTTGGTCAAGGTTGGGTTAGGTTAGGTTAGATTAATTTTGTTTTCATACATTTCTTAAACGCGTTTCAAAGATAAAAATGGAATAAACAGGTATTATATTTATATACCATCTACAGTATCATTTTATATACAAATCAAAATAAATCAAAGTATAGAGATATTATGAAAGATAAGATAAAAACAACAACATATAACAAGCAATTGACAACACAAAACAAATAATTGCTTAACAAAGCGATGCGGTACCTACGCATGCGCATGTACCATCGCAAGACGCGCTGAGCTTCGGCCACAAAGAAAATTATCGCCGTTCAAAATTCGTCAGCAGGTCGATTTGTTGTTGAATGGCCTAGGTGCAAAGTGCATCAGAATCCGGGCATTCAAAATTAGCGATTCAAATGTACACCAACAGGTGTTTTATACAATTTGGTATTTCATTGAGAGGATGACAATAAAGGCGCCCGTGAAGAGGGCCTCCGTCAATGGCGAGCCGCAACTATTGTGCCGTATAATGTAAGAGATTCGCTCTTTATAAAAATGATAATGTGTACGTTTACCCTTACACAATGTTTTATTGTGCTTTTTACTACGGAGCATTGTGGCAGCGGATTTACAGCCAGTGTTTACGTTGTAAATTCGGCCCGCGGAACGCTCTAGATTGTTTTGTATTGTTACAATTTGAATATCTCGTACGGAGTTCTTGGCGTGGGTAAGTGATTTTAATAAATTATATTAGTGATGGTTAAATCATTATTAAACCGTTATTGTGTTCGATTATATTGGTAACTGATCAACATGGGCGTGCACTCTATACAATCAAAAAACCTGTGCATAACGATAATCTTTGCAAAATAAATGTAAATTAAATATTAATTTGATATATTATAATTGAACATGTAAATCCACGCGAAAATAATTCAGTTCTCGTGTTAACTAAATTTAAAATTTACAAATAAAGCTGTGCATGTGTTTTTTCAAAAAATTTGTCCCAGACGTGTACGAACTAAATGCAAGTTTCGCACCGCGCGATGGTACGAATACACGTCTTCGCTTTAACAGACGTGTTACAAAATGTCGCAAGTGTGTCTTTGAAGCGGAATTGACTATATGCATTCCAATTAAAGATTCGAACCCGAATATTCGAATATATTCGGCCTTTTTCTACTATTCGATACTCGAATATTTGTGCAGCAATTCGAATAGTATTCCTACTAATTTCTAAGGATAGAATATTAAACAATTCTCAGGATTCTGATGAAGAGATACCTGTTGCTTGTTCGAAGAGTTCGTCGACATCCGAAGTGCAGACTGAATTAAGATGCACCAAACGTTTGTTCAAATAATCTGAAAAAATATTTATAACCGTAATATACGGGGTAGTAAAATGTGATATAATTACATCAAAATTAGTTTAACTTTATCAACAATAGCTTAAATAGTTTACGAATTGAAAAACGTTGGGATGCTAGGAAAATGATCAAAGTGTTTCAAAACAAAGCCTGGAGTATAGCTAGACATTGCAGAATAACTGAAGATTACAGCAGAACAGAGCTCCATCTCACACAGCCAGAAATACAATCAACTTTCTTCGTCGTGAGAATGTTAATTTCATCGAGCCAGGCATGTGGCCATCGAACAGCCCATATTTAAACCCAGTAGATTATTAAATATGAGGTGATTTGACGATTTCTGATTAGCCAAGTATTGTGCGAAAAAAAACATTAAGAATTATAATTAATTATGAATTATATTTTGAAATAACTCGTGTGTTACGAGATATTCTCCCTTTTTTTGGGCCATCCTGTATATAAATATATAATATCCATTATAAATATATAATCGTAGTTTAGTGTTTATTTACTATAATTATGTATATAACCGAAATAAAGTGGCCCAGTATTACGAGTAGAAATTTGTAAATAAAATATATTTTCTAATTTTATTTTGCTCTTTTAAAGTAGCAGTAAAATGTTTAGAGGGTTTTTATTAGTTTTTTACCCTTCCAAATCACGTACTGATATTAAATACTTAAGTTTTTCGCAGCTTGAGGGTACCCAGTTAGTTAATGTGTCAAAGTGGTTAGCATTTGTAAAAGTAGATTAGAGTGCCTACCTACTGTACGAGTAGTGTTACTCGGAGTATTGAAGACTTTAAAGAATCGGAAAAAAAGTTTTTACTTGTAAAATTGTACCGCTGGTATACATACCACGGCATTTAACTTCCACGTATAGAATAGTATCACAATATTCTTAAATGTTTATTTTAAATAAAAGTGAAATTATATTATAGGTACGTGGTTGGTGCAATCGCAAAAGGACTCACCGAATTTCGTTTCTCTTGGGTCTCTTAATCACCTCCGGACGCAGTGGACTGGATGAAATTATATCACTATCTCATCAAAGTTCGACACATTCACTCACGGAGCCGTTGATTACAGCGTTTAACCGTTCCGATTCAAGGTCGCCGATCGACTGACCGCTGGCTAGCGCCGTGAAGGGGAGGGAAGGTGGGAAGCAATGAATGTCAGTTCTTTCATGGTATATCATATAAGTATAAATCCTAAAACAATAGTTAACAGTCATTCGAACGTGTAATACACGCATTCGCTTTGGCTAACTGACGCGTACCACGTAATCAGACTTCGTTGAAGTTGTAACTAACGCACTTCTGTATTTATGCACACCAGTTTTAAATATCTTATTTATTCTCTTCAATAATTGTCAATTTGTAACATGACTTTCATCTTTATTTTTCACAGCGTTTGTAATTTCTATTCCGTATGTGTAATATGTTATTCCCCAAACTATCATTTCATAGTATTTATATTGTACCTTAATGTCATACTAGGATTATCTATTAGGGCCATTTAACGACGTGTCGATAATCGGTATATTAAAAATAACAATAAAATATCTAAAATATATTAATTAGAAAGATATACATATAAAATCAATTTTATCGAAAAATATTGTTGTTGCACCACCGGGATTCGAACCTGGATCTCTTTCCTAACCGAGGAAGGTGCATTATCCAACTATGCTACAGCGACAATATTTTTAGCGACAATTTTCGAACCTATATGTTACCTTTTTGATATTAATACATTTAATCGTTCCATTATTTGAAAGAGCCATCTACCTTATTTTTACAGAATCTCAAATACCTTTGAGTAAACTGATAGCAGACGCTAGAATTATCAATTCATTTTTATTAAATTTTGGACACATTGATACAACTTTATTATTTTAGGGGAACACATTCTTATTGTGAAGTTGTAATTATTCAGAACAAGTTGGATAACGCACCTTCCCCGGTTAGGAAAGAGATCCAGGTTCGAATCCCGGTGGCGCAACAACAATATTTTTCGATAAAATTGATTTTATATGTATATCTTTCTAATTAATATATTTAATTCATATTTAAAATATTACAGACCTATGTTTTGAATAATTACAACTTCACAATAAGAATGTGTTCTCCTAAAATAACAATAAAATATCTGTCTTGTAAAAAAAAAAAAAAAAACTAATATAATGATTGAAAATATCTAGATATGCATTATCCGGGGTCCCACTAACCGAGGTGTAAATTAACCCGGGACAGTAAAAATAACGATTTTTTTAAAAATACTATTTTTAAAAATGACAATAGTTCGTAAATTAATATTTGAGCGCGCTTAGATTATTTTTTTACATTCAATGCTAGTGGACGGGCGCAACATGTAAAATTGTAAATTAAAGCATACATAGCTGATGACATGTTATACATTATTTATTATTGACGACGATAATGAACGGAAGGAAAAAACAAACTTCTTTACATATAGCATATACATATATCAAATGTCCAAGTTTATATCTGACGCTCTCTTTTTGTAGGCAAATTTGGAAAGGAAACATGTATTGAAGTGTAAAATTTCCTTTGAAATGTCAGAATTAAGGGAATATGTAACTTTTATATATTAAAATGACATTTTTCAAATAGACAACAAATAAGTCAATTTCATTTGAAATAAATTAAAAAATTGAAATATTATAACGCTGCGTACTGCAGTCAAATAATTATATGTATATTAATGAATTACCACAATGTTATAGCGGAATACAACAGTATGTAATATTTAAATATTGTTTTTTGTACGTCTATTGTGATTTAAAATAAAAGTGTAGGTACCTAATGTATGTTATGTTTGAATTTTTGGCGGAGATTATTCGGGGTTTTTTTAATCCATGTCAAATTTTTCCATACGACTCTGTATAAAACTAAACTCTAAAAAAGAAAACACAGACATATTGTAACTTTGATTTTGTGTGGTGCATGTATTTTAATTAAAATGAATTGTTTAATACATTGTTCAGATTTCAATATTAGATATAACAGATGAACCCTCAGCACAGACAGCGATCAACTCTTACATTATGTACTAACGAGTATTTTTTCCGAAAGACTTAATAAAAAAAGTAAATAAATGATATTGTTATTATAATTATGTAATTAGAAAAATTTTGTAAGCATATACTGTATTGTATCAATAGTAAATAGAATAACATAAAAAAAATGCATAATTCATACAGGCTCTCTTTAGTTATGCCAGGTAAACGCACGTTACATTTAAACACAACAGATAAAAAAAAACGCGCTACGTCCTTCGGGAAAAGGGGTTGTTGAAATACAGGCGTTAAATCTGACACCCCGAAGCAATCACCGCTAATTTGGCTCGGGGACTATATTTGTGTCAAGCGTCGACCCGCCAGGGATTAATTTATTGTCATATAAAATGCACACTTGGTTGTCAAGAGGGTATTTTCATCACGTTTTTTTCAATAATTTATTAATAATTTTAATCGTACAGGTTGCATTCTGCTTTTTTCCCGGTTTAATTTTGTTGATTTTAAATGTGAATAAATATTTTACGAACATGTTTTAAAGGAAAAATAGAAATTCGCGAATTATTCGTTTAGTTGAATATTATTATTGATAATTAGATGTTCCCGAAAACGTTCCACAGACAAATATAATAAAATATAATGTAATAAAACAAAGTGTTTCAACTCTATTTACAAAATAATAAAACTTTAAATCTACTAAAGCAGGCTGCGACATCTGGCTGGACATAAAATACAATAATCAGGGAGATTTTGTTAGTGTGTGTAAGGTATTTTTTAATTATTTCTCTAGGTCCAATATTATTTACGAAGTTTTTAAACAGTTGCCGTTTTTAAACTAAATATTGTTTACCGAACTAAAGCCAAAATATTTACAAAATCTTTTTTTTTTTAAAAGATCTGAATATGATAAAAAAATCGATATAATATACAAATAAACTATAAATTTAAAAAGGGGCATTGAAATTTTCCGACAGTCTCAAAAGAACTATTATTTTCTAAAACTTTAACATCGTCCAAGTAAATGATGTTTTCACATAAAATAAACAATTTTTCGTTCGTACAAGTACTGTTTTTTTCTAATACACTACGTTATCCCTCGCTGGGAGATAATTTGTGGGGTTTTTCGCATTTTCTCGAGGCGTGTCGCCGGTGAACCCAGATGGGAATATAATTGTGGGAACAATGGCGCCACACGGACCAGAGACGCGGGAAAATCATCAGAATAATTAATGCCTGACACCTTTTTCCAATTAGGGATCACGGATCAATGGACACAGGACGGAGGCTGAGCGCTTTATCGCACCTGCCCGACCCGGCGGGGGAAAGGGGTGGGAAGGATGGGGGCATGGGGCGGATTCAGGGAGTTTCGCATTTAAAAAAAAACATTTTTGAATGAATAGATTTTTTAAACATGGAATATAATTTTTATGAACCTTCTCGGTTAAAAAAATATGTTAGAAATGTGCTCAACATTTCATAGGAGGTTTACGAATAGGAATGTAATATAATATATAAGAACGTTGTGTTGGGTATTAAGTGCACGTGTAATACACATCAATAAGCAATAAATATTCCCAGAAACCAAAAAACACCATCTGGATTTGAAATAAGATTCAGACAACGTTTGAAGAGACCAAAATAAAATACATTGATTATGAGAAGAGCAGGGTGAACCAGAATGTAGGGGTGATATGTATTACATTATACGTGTCTGGGTAATAGGTTTTTTAAAATTACGTTTTGTGGTGAAACGCTCACCTATTATCTAAACATAAAATTGATATTTTAAATTTGATTTATAATTTAAATTTCTGGGGAATTAACCAAGTTAGCCCTAGTCCAAGATATGACATACCTTGTATTTCTAATTGGAAACAATGTTTATTTGCCTAAAAAGTAAATCAGGCCTTTTTTAAAATTTTACCATTTACTGTTGTCACGAATTATATATATCTAATTAATTAACTGTTCAAAGGTTTTTAGTGAAACTTTATGGAATTCGGAAGATGTTCCCGAAAATGTTCTAACGTTTAATATAATAAAATATAGTGGAATAAAACAGTGTTTCAACTCAATTTACAAAATAATCTGATTTTCACTTTCACATTCTTGAAAAAATGAGATCATTTTTACAATAAATATTTATTGAACAAACGTAAACATTCCGATCATATATCTATTTGATAGATGATTGACTACGCGAGATTACAGATGGTAAATTTTTTTGCTAGTCGGAAAAATTCATGCGATTTCGCTAATATATGTTTTTTCTTACTCGTAATAAAGACAATATATAGTTAATTTCAAATTTTCCATTTATTATTTGTGTCAGAATAATCATCAGTCGCTGTCAATCAAATCCTCATGATAGAGGATAGTCATGTCCGGCTCGTTCATCCCCCAAGAATATTCCCACTTCTCTGATAATTTCGTTTATCCATCAAGACTAGGCATCCAGTATGGCGTTTTTTAACTCGCGGTTATCAACAACAAACATTGGATAATAATAAAAGCGACATTTTCGTTAAAAATTTCACCTCTCGGGTGCTTCATAAATAATCTAAAAGTGCGTACGGATAAAAATAGTATTTTTTAATTCTTATTGTTATTATTATATTTGTGACTATTTGTGTTAACAAAATTAATGAGTAAACATCGCATGCATACAGTTCGCTGGAAAGAAATTAAGAATGGAAACACGAAATTAAATTTTATAACATTTTAAAATTTTATTTAATATAAATAGTAACTTAGCTTGTTTTTTCTATAGGTAGGTACTAGATTTGTTAAAAAAAAAACAATTTTAGAGGTACGTAGGTAGCGTGAAGGTGATGTTTATTAATAATTTTATTACCTATCTACCGAAATGTGAAAGGACATATCCATATGTTTCACGAACATGCGAGTATTGTGGCTTTTGGAACATTGAATTTCTAAAAAGTGTTAAAACGTATCTTTAACGTTCATGGATACTGATTAAAATATGTATTCACTATGATATCGAGTATGTTGTGAGGAACTTTGACGCTTACACAACAAAAATACGAATAGGTTTTGAATCCGGTCCTGTGGAATGGCATCTCAATAGCTATTTCACCGTAAAACTGAACTACAAATAAACACGGAACGCGCGATAATCAGTCTTATTACAATGCACGGCGCGGGTGAAAGTCGGCGGCACGCGCCGGCGATACTTGCGCGTTCTCGGTGCGGCCTTCAGCCACACTGCGTAGTGCAATTCGCTACGATGAACAATTTTACCATTCACGCCGCGGAGTCTACCACTTTTTTCATTATCTAATTTTTAATAATTGCCATTTTGATTCCAGGGCTGTGCAGCGCGCCCCCCGCCATTGTTGGAGCGGTACAGTTTTTTTTTTAGTTTATTTAATTTCGTTTTTATTGACAACACAATACGATACAATCACATAATAAACAAACACACGTGAACCAATAACATAGATCCACAAGTTTCGTTTCGTTTTAAGTAAGAGATTATTTTGTTATCTGAGGTGAAAAGTGAAAAATAGGTAACAAAAAGTGGCCCTCATAGTCTACTGGGCATCATGGTAGAGACACAATTTTTTACGCATTAGTGATTCAATCTTATACTTGCACAATTCACTATTTTTGTTTTCAGCGTTAGAACACATTGGAGAAGTATCCATGTAATTTTATGTACTCATTTTTTATTAAAATGGTGAATTAAATAGATAATCGAAGGACATTCAATGTTTCAATAATTCTGCTTCAAGTATTCAAGCTAAACTGTCAAAAATGCGTCACACGAGCAAATTTCTCAAAACAATCCGCTCGCTTCGTAATATGTATGCTATTCTGTGCATTATACCCAAAAGCATTAAAATCCAAGTATTCGAAGACCTTGACTGGCGAAACTGAATACGCATGCGCGAAAGTCGAATACTTTCAAACTTTGTGGGTACGGAACGAATGATAGAATCCGCTGTTGCTGGTATCTGTTTGTTTATGGATTTCATAAATGTTCGAAAGTTGAGAATGTATTTGTATTTCGACTTGCTCCGTGCGCGCGCCGTGTCGTAGTGTGTGTTATGACTGGTCTCTGAAGGACAGGACAAATCTATTTGTAGCAGTGTTGTTTTCGGCTAGAAACAAAAAGTTCAAAGCTTTTTAACTCAACCTCAAGGGATACGGAGCATCCAAAACATGTATTATATGAAGCAACCGCGCCTGCCGGGTATGTCACCGGATTTTCATACCGGGGACTCCGGGTTCGATTCCCGGTGAGGAAACACTACATCTATATCATTTTCTCAAGCGTAGGTGTTTTTATGATCTGTTTCATTACAGTAATAAGACCTCATGGCATTTTGTAATTTTTAAAAAAATGTGTTGAGTTCTTCTTCTTCTTTATCGTATGCTCAATGCTGAGTGTTGTGATCCTCTGAAGTATATGAAACCTAGTGCATAATACGTTTCAATTCCTCCCGGTTATGAGGCAAGTTGATCGCTGCGCTTAAAGAGCACCATGTTAACTCATTTATTTGGTCTATCCATCTTGTAGGTGACCATCCTCTTGCTTGCTTTCTCTTAACTGTCCCCGTGATCACGAGTTTCTTGTCGTTTCTTCCAGCAAAATATTATTGATATTCTAAATATAATAAAGCTGCAGAAACTTTTAATTACCCGCCATTGTAGACGGGTTAATAACTTATATAATATGTCATAATATTCATATGAGTGTCATGCATTGAGAAATCTGAAATGAAATGAATACACTACATCGGACAATTATCACATTGAGATGCGCGTATTAGATGAAAGTACAATATTCTACATTTTTACTGTCAGAAATTTGAATAATGGAAAAATGTGTACGCTGCAGGACAGTACATAGATATTAAAATGATGATTTTGTGTTCAGACTTCTCAGTTTTGATGCTTTTGAGTTTGAGTTCTTGGATCAAGAATTTGGATATGAGTACAGACCACCAAATAAAAAAATATGAACTAACGAAAATTCCTTGTCCCAACTTATTAATTTTGGTTGCACCCACGTGATCACTTTGGTTCCACTAACGCAATAAAAGAGCTCCGCGACATTTTTGAAAAATATGAGTCGATTGGAACGAAAATTTCGTTAGATACATTTGTGTAGAATGTTCCTCGTCCCGCAAATAGTTTTCCAAACTCTTCTCCTATATATACACTTCATATTATGTCTATTAATTTACTATGGATTTGAGAAGAGAATTTAATTTTTTGACGATATAAATATTCTGGCCATATGGACCCCACTAGAGATAATAATATTGAATACATTAAAAACTAACATTGTTACACAACATATTTTAAACTTTATAAGTTTATTGAAAAAGTAGAAAAACCAGGATCTTTGCTCGGAGTCAAAATATTGTTTTAATTATCGAGTACTTATATATCTTTTTTAATTATGTAAAAGAAAATTATACACATAAAATTTATTCTGCTCAGATCTGTTTACTATCAATAGTCACATTTAATATATTATATAGGTTTATTTAAATAATAAAATATTTGCGTAAATAATATAGTCACTGCAATTATATTTAGAACCATTGACGTATCCTCCCGCGCGTTGCGCCCCCTTAACGTGAAACCGCTGTGGGCCCCTTCCCAGGTGTCGCGAGCCCTTATTTTATATTCACCGAAGGACCCCATTTCAACACCTCCGATGACTAGCTGGTATTCAGAGCCACAGAGGTGGAAACTATTCAAACAGGCGCTTTGCAATTAATTATCACCTCGACTTATATTCCGTAGCCGGATAATGGGATGCTCGTAAGCAGTGCTGGAAATGTAAATTTACACATGTTCATTTGTGATATTTCCATTTCAAGTACTGGAATTTTTAATAAAAAAAACATTTTTTAAATAAATACATAAATAATGCATTTTATGTATGTTATATTCTGTCTGAAGAATCAATTTAAATAAAATATATATTTTAACTATTTGCATTGTTACATTATCACTGTTTTCAATGATCTATTTTTCCTTTAAAAATATATTATTTTTATATTGACTTGTACTACACACACAATTTTTGAGTTAATATCACTACTAGTTTCGGGAAAAATAGTCCTTCCCATCTACAAGTGTAAATTGAACTAAATTAAATACAGATAGCAATGGGAGCCGTAATGGTGGGAGTGGCTCTATTGTTTCTTGGAAACATCCAAATTCCAAAAGTTTTATCCAAATTCAAATTTTTCTAAATTTCTATTATTTCAACATTATTCATTATTATTTTCCTATATGGCAGCGAATGGGGTAATTTTAAATCATGGCTGTTGAAAGAATGGTTAGTTTCAATGATATGTTTAGCAAATTCTTAGAATGTTCTTTAATTCGCGTATTTAAATTTCTCGTGATTTGGCCAATGTATTCCAATTGTTACAATTTCCGCAAATTATTTGATGAATTCCGCTCTTTTCTAAAATACGTATTTTTGTTTTAGAATTTTTTGTTCTGAACCATACATATTTTGCAATTAGCATTCCTTTAATCTTATTTCTCGAAATAGATCTTCATTTCGATGATCCAAATAGGATCTGGGATGTTTTTGAACTGTTTGAAGGTATCAGGCGTGGAGGCACCATGATGTTTCTTATTAGGTTGCTGCACGTGCGTATCTCCAAGTTATCAGGTTTTGTTAATTTGTTTTGTTTGTTTGTTGAAATACGGTTCTATGTCAATTTTTTTGTATTTTAAGCCGTCTAATTTGGGATGGATAGTCTTCCAATTAATTCAATATCCGTGATTTTAGTCATAAATGAATAATGAGGATTTCAGTGTTTCCACTAACATTTTCTTTGTGGTCGTGATGATTCCATTATCTTTAAATATATTACTGTCTGCTTCCTCTATGACCTTTCTTCAATCATTCAATTAGGGATGTAGCTGTCATATCTGGATCTGTTTTCCTCTTCTGTTTTCGATAGTATTGATTTGGATACTTCGATACGGTATTCTGGTTCCCTTTATAGTATTTTATCATTTTTTAATCCAGTTTTCATGTTTTTCGTTCATCTGAAGTGCTTCTAGCATATTCTTCAAATTAAAACTTTTTTATCTATAGACATTAAGAATTATGATTGTTGGTAGCGTTCGCCTTTTATATACATATAGTATCTCCAAGTTAACCTTTCGAGTATCTTTTTATCTGTCGTGTTTGAAAATTAAAATGTTAAAACTAAAACTAACGTAACAAAAATAATAATAATCATAATAATAACATAACGAGCTTTTAAACACAATTGTAGCTCACCATCTAAAGCTAAAGTGTTCCGATGTCAGATGGCATCAATAACACAAACATATAACGCATGCGCGGTGAATACCATACGTGTATCGGATCATCCGTTTGCGAACATATACAGTTTCACTGATACTGAGCAGTAAAATTATAAATCTTTTTATTTTTAAGGAGAACACACTATTATTGCGAAGTTGCAATTTTTTCAGAAAACAGTTTTATGATATTTTAATATATATTAATCGTATCAATTCGAAAAATATACAAAGATGTACAGAAAAAATCCCGGTAGTAACAAACATATTTTTTCGATGAATTGATTTTATCTGTATATCTTTCAAATAGATACATTTAATTTGTATTCAATTATAAATCAACTGATTGAGTGGCTGAGTTTTTGAATTTATATTTATACTAGTGAAAATAAAACATATAAAATATTACAGTTAAAGAAAGTCTACAGCAGCAAGAATTCTAGACGAGTTCGGCGAATATTGGTTTTTTCCATCTCTATCTTTTAATATACGCTTTAAAATTTATTTTTAGACTTGGCCTTCTTCGTGTATGAAAACCTTAACGCTTGTTTCACCCGCCAATCAAATTATCTAAGACATGCCTTGCTGACAGGCAGACAGCTCCTGACGTACCCGCGTACGTCTTCAGCACAGTGAGGAACGCCGCTCGCTAGACGCGCTTCTTAATCAAAATATTTATATTCATTTACAATCCTAAAAACCATCTTAATAATATTTACCATTTTTTTAATTTGACTGATCTGATTTCGTACCATGTGCCTGCTCAAAATACTAGTTCGCTATAAATATTTCAAAAACAAATTATTGTATTAACTCATCAATACAAAAGACTTCACAGGCTCGGGAACGAATTCAGGCTTGTCGATATTGTCGTTTAATTGCATATTTTATATTAAACACTCCATTAACAGTTTAATGATACAATATAAGTAGGAATAAACGAGCTACATTTAAAATATGGTCATTTAAAAATACTTAACACATGCGTTTATTATAAACCCACAGTAGCCTATAGATATTGCAGTGGATATTAACTGTGCATTGACAATGAAATATAACACACACACACACACACACACACACACACACACACACACACACACACACACACACATATATATATATATATACACAATTCGATGACCTTTAATTATTAGTATTCAGTATATAATTTGGAATCAATCAAATATTTCAAATAATCTAAATAATTGCATAATTACGAATTTTTTGAAATACTTATATGTCTAAAATGGTTGAGATTAAGCACATATTCCTTGAACATCTTCTACTCGTAATTCAGTCAGGCATCCACCTGTAAAATATTGCGGACGAGATCTGTTACACCCTGTATATATATATATATAAACGAGATATTACAGTATATATCTGGACAAATTAAAGTGCAAAATACATTAATTCATAATAAAATACGTACAGGAACATGTAAGTTATTCACTATGAATTAGTTCAATGTTATGTTTTTATGCTATATTAAAACAATAAAATAATCGATAAGGGTATTAAAGCCGTGTATTAGATTTTTCGGTGTTACCTATAATTTCTTTTACAAATTTTTGTTTGTAAAAGAATTTATGTTTATTTAATATTTGCATTATGAAATTAACTAGGGATATTAATAACTACAGTATATTAAATTCAGTGAATTGAGATTGAGATCAATAAATTTATTAATAGTGTGTTATAGAGACTATTCTTTATTATAGTGTATTTATTTGAATGATATTTTTAACATTTTCTTCAAATACACGTTTATTTATCCTGAAGAAAGAAAATGTATTTTTCCGAAACCGGTTATACATAAATAACTCACAGTAGTTTATATAAATAACTTACACCGCATATATACCTAAATAATTCACAGTGATTTATAAAATAAAACATAGTTAATAAACCAATATGGAATAAGTCCAACTATTCATTATTTATATGTATTGTGCATTATCATATTTAATAAATAATGTATTAGTGTTCTAACCGCATTGATAAAAGATAAAATAATAAAACATAAAAATATTTCTTTCGCGGAAGTTATTAAGTTATAATTATTTAGAGTTCATCCATTGAAGGCATTCTGTTTGGTCCAACATTTGTAAAATTCCATGAGCTATCGGGTATTGCATGGTAATGTATAGGCAGTAAGTTAAATACAATATTAAACGTCTCTAGAAAGATCTACGTAGTATTTAGTCATGATACTAGAGAATATCGTTTAAATTAGGTACCTACTCACTCGAAGCTATAAAATACGTCATTCCTCACGCTCGCTTGACTTATTGAGTTTAGTTTTTCAGAATTGATTGCGAAAATTTGTGATTATTATCCAGTCGGATTCTTCATCACAGAAGATCATGACTGATGTCTTTGAAGATTCATCTCCATATTTCTCTGCAGCCTGCAGTTTGAAGAGCATCATTTTAACTTAGCGTGAAAAACCAGACCGCACAAGGTATTCCAACTAACTTCATTCCTTAAGTGTATTTAATTCTGACGAATTGATGCGATGTACCAGGGTATCATGTCATGTGCGGAGGAGGTAGACATTTTTTTACTATTATTCTGCTCCGTAAGGCGTGTCAATGGCTCGTCAGCCACGCTATCTCCTCTCCGTGATGCTTTCGTGTTACTTATTTGTGTCGGTGTCATGCAACTATCGGACAGATTTCTAGACAAGGAGGAAATCTATCCGCCGTGCAAGTTTTGCAACGCTGACTTCGGTAACCCAATAATCAAGCTGTCTCACTCAACTCGTGCTTTATGACAAATATTCCAACATTTTTATTATTGTTATAAAGCTCTAACCAGCACGTGAACCATATTTAAATATTTTATAAAATATCTTTCTTCATAAATAACTCTTCTTGTGTCCTATCCGTTCGACCGACGCTGGCAATCATGTTGACTACCATCACTTTGTTTATTGCGGCCCGGAAAAGCTCTACAGCAGACTGGCCAAACCATTTTCTCAGGTTCTTCAGCTATGATGTTATCTTTCATTCAGGTCCCTGACTTCTAGCAATCTTTCTCTGCAATATGAGATGCAAGGTTTTATACTTCTGTGAATTTCCCATTACATGTCCGAGATATTGAAGTTTTCGGATTTTTATTGTTTGTTCTTCTTCATTCGTAACTCTATCCATCCAGCTTCTTTTGAGCATTCTTCTATAGATTCACATCTCAAATGCTTCAAGCCTCCTCGCTAGGATCTCCACTTTGTCGTGGTGAGGAGGCTTGAATATTTAATGATTCTGAGAGTTATGCTGGCGGTAATGTAACTACCAGAAGAGTGGTGTAGCAGATGAGGAATTAGATCAAAAGAGATTCACTGCTAGAGGGCAGCAATACCTGGCAGTATTGAAGCAAGGTAGAGGGTGGAAAAAACTAACTTCGGTACGGCTTAATATTAAACTTTTGCGAGCAATGATAACATATTTATTTAACCGGTTGTAATACTGAGATGAGGAAAGTAACGGTAAACTACCTCATTCCACCTTCTCAGGATAATCACAATAATGGCTGATAAATACAACGGTTAAGAATCTCCCGGTCAGCCACAACTATCAAAACAAAATTCATCAACAATATCGAAACAATGTATCTGATTTTGATAAAAAAATGCCATTAAGAATTTTATTTTGAAAATGTCATGTTTGATATTTGAGGAGGTCAGAAAAAAAATCGTCACTATCCAATTAACGAAAATAGAACTGATAATAGTGACAGTTTTACAATTGTTAACAATCAGTCACAAGTAAATATATGTACGTACTTTTAATAATTTGAATAATTTATTAAATTCATACACAGTGTAGTTTAAAAAAGTAAAATATAAACTTACAAGTATAATACGAAACTAGAATCACGCAGAATTTTTTATAAATTCATGAAATCCAACGAAAAGGTTTGAGTGAAGGCTCCATCCAATTGGATTTTTATATCCCAGTGAAATTGTTCACTGCGTATCGTGTAGCTACTACGTGTACGTCCCATCGTGCGTGCACGTGCATTCGTCACGTAGTACACCACGTGAACATCCGTTATTTTGACGTCATTTAATCAGAGGATATTTACGTCCGAAATGCCTTTAAAAATACGCTACGTAATTCCAGATGTCTATGATTATCTACGTCAAACTTAAAAGTAAATATTATGTTGAATTTGTATTTGAAAAACGTGTGTATATTTTTCAGATATAATAGAGGTATAAAACAAATTATCAATTCATTGAAAACAAATGTTCATAACATCAACGATTTTAAAACCTATTTCTGTTTTTTATACAATTTCTTTTGTTACTTTTTCAATCCATGTATTAATATAAAACACTTATAATGATATAATAAAATAGTCAGTAAAAGTGTCAAAGCGACTAGCGCTGATGCACATGTAGCAGTAAAATAGGCAGTCCAGCCACATATATAGTACCTACTCATAATATAGTAGACTAGACGGAAGGAAAATAAATCTGACGTCCACCTCGAACGAATGTCTCCATTCTTCATGCAGTAAAAATTTCTTTCATACTTTGGGCATGTTGCTAGTCCAAGAAATAACCGTAACCTCGCTACACTTAAACATGGCCCAAGATAGCGAAAAGTGAGGAAGCAGAATAGAGGACCACAACGCTCAGTCATGAGCACATCGACCGAGAGAGAGAGAGAGAGAGAGTGTGACATCGAAAAATTACTATCTCAAAAGATCTACAGTTTCCGATACTAATGCGAGGTTATTAATTCACTTCTTCTTCATCAATCTGCCACATATACCGTTATTTTGATCTTCTTCATTCATAAACTGGCACATTGGTCCTCTCAGCATATGATCAAAATTACCAAATTTTCGCTGCTTAACAAATGACATTAAATAAAATAACAATAACTTTGTACGAAACCACGAAATTTATTGTACGTCGACCGGTTTCGCTTATCTCAAGCTTCATCAGGACATATTTAAAACTGATCATAAATACAAGAAGAGTGCACTTATGTATACATAAAGAGGGAGATAGAATATAAAATTACGTGTGAAATAGAGAGACAGAATACATATATAGTTAAATGGAACATCAAGGGAGACACAATAAAAATTATATGCGAAAGAGAGATTTATATGTAGACATATTTAGCAACCATAGCTCCTTCCATTACTCTTTGGGCAACTTTTATTTTGTATATGACATTGACGGCGAGGGTCCACGTTTCAGATTCGTATGTAAGAACTGGGAGCATGTACATATTTGTAGTAGTCGTAAAAGCTTAAAGATAGATATTTTATTATACCCACATTAATTCTGAAACATTCAACATCATTTGAAAATAGTTAAAATATTGATGTGACATGTATTCCGTGTACGCATCTCTATTTTTTTTTTAAATAAAAAAAAATGTATTTTTCTTGAAACATTATTAAATTATTATTTTTATTTATTTACCAAAATACAATAAAAAAAATTATGCTACACTTCTCTTGAAAGCATATTCTTGTGTAAAGAAATGGAGTGTATATTAATAAAATATATTATTTACAATAACTCTCATATAATAAAATTATATATATTACATATAAAATTTCTTGTATAATCACAAAATAAAACGTTTCATAAATCCAATAATGTATGTAAAGAATGGCTTAAGGCTTTAGGGGGTGGCGGACGCTACCCTCGTAGTCTGTGCAGCTGACCGCGCGGAGATTGCGGCAAGGGGCGATGAGGGGGGATGCATGCAGTTCTGACCGACGAATTTTATCGTACGAAAATAAAATATGACGAATATGCTGTAAAGTGAATTTTTATAGCCCCAATAACTGAAATCATAAAGGAGGTTGAACGCGCTAGTGATGTCCATATATTATTATATTATATAATGTACGTACGAGATTGTACGAGTATGTATTAAGTTGGACGAACGAGATTAATTTAATCAAATAACTAAATTTATTTGCCACCAAAATAGTCAACGTGATTGAAATAAATTGAGTTATTTGTTTTTAAATTAAAAATTATGTCTAATCAAAACGTTTACACTGAAATCAAATTATTACTTAATTTATTTCGCAAAATTTTTATTAATAATTTAACTGCGTGACCGATATCGGAATAAGTCATTTAGATTAGAAATTTTTAATGTACTGTCTGTGAGTCAGCCAATAAGTATGAAAATATTAGTAAATGCACGATAAAGAAATATGCTAAATAGTATACGATCAGTAGGAAATATAATTATTTAAATATGTATTTCTTATTGAACATTATTATTTTTTCTGTGCATGTTTACAATATTCATTTTATTTGCAAAGATTGATCGAGAAGACAAGAAATATTAAAAATACATTTTAATTATGTTTAATCTTTGACTCTTTTATTAAGCTTAGGTCAGTTTAAATAACTATTTAACAAAGGAACTTCTTATAAATCAATAATTTTATTTTTAACCGTTTTAATTTTTATATAATACAAACTGTAATTAGCAAAACATTTACAAAAACATCGGTAAACAATATAGACATTGAAGATTCTATTACTGAGTATCAGACATACAACTACTAATAATTCTTTTTCATATTCATCTCCATGTAGATGTAGTTTGCACTCGACTTTTTAACATTAAAATTTTTTCTACTTACCTATATGTACATTAATACTCGAATAATATTTTTAAGAAGAACGCATTTTTGTTGTGAAGTTGCGATTTCAAAACAAAGTTCTGTGGTGTTTTTGATACAAATTCAATTAATCAACTAGATAAATATAGAGAAAAAATCTGTTTATCGAAAAAATATTTATTTGTCGTAAAAGAGGTTGATATAGTGGAATTTCTTAAAGCATTTTTTCGGATACAAAAAGATCCCAGAAATATTATTTTGATAAATAAATTTATTCTATATATCTTTCTAGTTGATTAATTTAATTTGAATTACTAATAATATTTCACAATCTAGCTTACTATTTCTGAAGATTACGCGTAAAATTACTTTTGGACGGTTTTTTGCCTCAATATTTTTTTACATTTATTTCAAATAATTCCCCATCACTAGGGTGTGATTCTGTGTTGAGGTGGGATATTATTTAAGGATTGTTTAAGTATTTGTTAATATTTACATGGATAATTTAACATTATTATTAATTATGTGCATATCGTTATAATCCTTTGTCTAATGCTTTAATCGATTTTATAATTAGTTTCTAAAATATTACTCCATTTGTTGTATCTTTTATTTCCATAGGCAGTTTGTTGTATGATTTTGTGGAGTAATATTAATAATAATTCTGTGTCTCATGGGCCTCACTTGTTGTATGATTGGGTTATTTTCGGAATTTTAATATTAGTAAATTTTTCGCACATATACGTCGGAACTTCAAAATTATTCAATATTTCATAAGAAATCGCTTGAGTCGCCTTTTTGAGAATTACTTTTATAACAGCTGTTTGTGCTCTAATTAGTTATTCACTATATATAAGTAGCACCTCCCCATCCAGTTATGCCATATTCTATTATTGTTTGGCAGGTGGCATAACATATGCTTTTTATGACTTATGATGTTCCGAAAAAAATATATAAGTTTAAGTCTTTTCACGATCAATTTTTGGGCAGGTACAGGCTGTGTCGTCATTTGATATATTTTGACAATTGTGCATTTAAATATATACGAGTATATAAATATGTATATTATCTCCATATAAAAGCAAAATATTTGTAGAGGATTAAAATCTGAGAATAAAACAGTAGTATTACCTCAGGACATACAGTTCCAAATTGCTTCTCCCGAGCCATACATTACATATGGTCGGACACTCCGTAAGTCAATGACTCTCATAAATAAAGATGACCCTCTAGTTTGTTTTTCTTCCTCTCTTTCCTCTGCTCTCCCCTCGCTTCCCTCCACCGGTCATTCATTCCCCATTCCTTTACCACCCTCGAAACCTCATCTCGTTCTGAGCCTCTCGCCCTTGACAGTGCCTACAATGCAAACTTTTTAAAGCTGTCCAACGATTTTAATACTATTTACATGTACATGAGCCGATGCACAGTTTTTTAATAAAGGGATTGAATTTCATTACACATCACTAATAATATTAATATAAAATTTTAAAAATACACTCTAGATTTATAAAAAAAAAATCACAAAATATTTGAGTAAACATTATACAATGTGACAAAAATAGATTTTTAGTATTAAGGATCATGTCCACGGAAGGAGACACAATAAGATAATTTCAGAAATTTAGTTGAGATGCATCTCAAGTACATGAGTTGTACACGAACCGGTGTAGACAATATTCGATCTGACAGCGAGATTTGACACGTGCACACAAACGTCACCTAATATCATCACAGATCCGTTTAAGTATCTTTTATAAAAAGTCATCATTAACATAAATATAAGGCGTTAAATAACACACTTTCATTCAGTTTTAACTGTTGGTGGAGAGATTTACATCACTCAATTGACGAACAACAATGACATTTGATGTTTGACATACGTGATGAGCGTGAATAAAATGTGGTATAGTGTTTACATAATATAGATCATGAATCTGAAGAATCTCATGGGGGCAAATTCCGTATCTCAGAGATTGCCTCGAGTTAGAAATCTCATTAGTGGACATGGGCCATTACCAAACATTATACCTACCTACATATTTCACAATGTATAATTTGTAATAAAGTAGAGGTATTTATGATAAGAGAATCATGTATAATAAGACATAATTGACGACATTGGTGCAATAAAAAAGCGTACGAGATTATAAACTATTTTTAAATAGAACGTTTTAGTATGATTTACAGTTTCTTATTTATCAGTACAAAAATTATAAAAAAAATTAGAGTCGTAGTCAATAAATAATATTTATGGCTAACCTCCGATTGAAGAAGGCACCGTATCATCTAAAATTTACAACAAACTGAAATATTAACCTTTAAGTTTTTAATTTTAATTTTTAAATTTCATTGGCGGAGCTGAAAATGTCGCAATATTATTTAAAGTAAGCTGATTTCGGGCACGTTATAGGTACAACACAAACATTATATTTTCGGAGAAAGCTTTGTGATTTGAGATATTAGATTAAATTAAACACAATCACTTTGTATAAAACCACGAATTCTATTAAACTCCAACCGGTTTCGCTTAGCTCAAGCTTCGTTAGGGTGTATTTAAAACTAACAATAAATACAAAAAGAGTCCACTTATATCTACATAAAGAGGGAGATATAATATAATATTACACCCTGAGAAGATTGAGCTAAACGAAATCGGTAGGCGTTTAATAAAATTCTAGGTTTTATACAGAGTGATTGTGTTTTATTTATTGTTTTCAAATCAATAGTTGTTGTTCTAAAAAATATTTCAAGTGTTATGTATTAAAATATAACATTGTTTTCTTGTTATCTCCAAAACCATTAGGAAATTTGGGATGTTTGTATTATTAGTGATGATTAAATAGTTATTTTAACCGTTATTTTGACAGTGATTATATTTAATTGCAATCGTGATTGTAACTCGTAATTCTTCGAACAATCACAGATACATATTCAATTGCAATCATGATTGTAACACGCAATTCTTCGGACAATCACAGTTACAATAATGGTTTAAATTACGATTTACCATCGCTAACACGAAATTAGCCAAACTTCTTATTTTGTAATAACTGCCTTATAGTTATTTTAGTAAAAGCAGATTTGATATCGACCTGGACTCGGGGATCGGAATACCGCTCTGGTTTTTGGGAATCTCTCAAATTTAGCTCCAGCTATTAGCAGAATTAATTTTAGCTACTAATCATGTCGTCATAAATCAATTTTCTCATAATAGTAAAAATATGGCAATCGATGGCGAATACTACGTATATTTTATAGTATTGTGATGTAAGTGTTTACTTTTTGATCAAAAATAAGTAAAATTTTGTATTTTATCAACCGTTTCGATTCATTAATCTGCTTTGACTTCAAATCTTTTCTTGTCAAGTGTGAACACTTCACCATGTGAGTAAACGTAGTTTGAGCCTCGTCCCAGGAATTAGGAAGTAGATTTCACCGTGCGTGAACTTAACTTGGTTTAGAATATTAATATGACGTGTTTTATGGTGTCTCGAATGGTAAAACTAATGTATTCTTTTCCCGTAACGCTTTCTCAAACTACCTGTGTTGGCTATTAGTTAGGTCCATGCAGATAGGCGGCGACGCGTCTGCTGACGTCACACGAGCCGAGCTTTGTCCGTTACGACTGGACAAGGGCGGGTGTTGGCGCGAAGGGGGGGAGTGTCATATAAAATTGAAACGTCCAAGCGTTCTGGCGGGAGCGGCGGCCGCTTCCGGTCAGCAGGGGAGGGGCGACCGGAAGCGGGCGGGAGGTTGGTCACTACCACCCGTGTTAGTGTCAAACCAGTGTCAAACTTCGCAGAAGGTGTGTGGGATCACGCTAGACTAACTGGACCAGATGTCAGCAAGCCGAACCGCGTGTGAGAGTTTAATATATTTTAATTTAATCGTAAAATATTTTTTCTTTTTTAAACTTGTGAAACTAAACCTGGATATACAGTAAAAAGAAGTAATGATTGCAACTGAAGATCAAATAGATGGAGATGCCTCGTATGTATTAGCAGCCCCAGCCTTTTTATACGGAAGGTAAGATAATTAATTAGAAAACGTAAAACAACATTTTTTTATTTTGAAAACGTACGTTGTATTAAGTGAATATTTTGAATAATTTCACTGTAATTTTTATGTGAATGTTTTTGGAACGCCTCCTTAAACGTTTTTTCGTTGATTTCAAATATTATAAAAATAGCTCACTAAGAAAAGGTTGCCGACTCAAGGTAAGATAGATAAACAAGATTTTTCAATGTTCAAACATAGAACCTACGTATCTACACACCTATGTCACGCTATCTATTCGAATTCGAAATTCAAATAGACTATCTTGAGACAGGTTTTCACCTAGTTGGACTGATGTGGGGCTTATCTGGATATTTGTTGTTCAAATTATTATTATACCTTAATTAGTATACCGGCAATAGAAAGTTTCGAGTTCGAGTGGCTGCGATAACTATACTATTTGTATTTATTTATTTTTGTGCACGTCCTGTTCAGGCAATACCATAATAGAAAATCACATCAAAAACGCAATACAAAGGTAAAAATTGTATAATATTGACATGTTTTTCATAATCAAAATTATTTTTAAAAAGTGGTAAATTAGAGAAAATGAATAGAACAAAACAAAGATTATACAAAAATACATGAAGAGTCGTAGGAAGTTGGAAGAAGTGACAAAGTTTGTAAATTATACACAACTAGTCGACAAGTAAAGGGTGTATTTTTTAGAGGTATAAAACTTTAAAATGAAATAAAACACATAAAAATCGTGTTAATGGCCATGGTATTGGTTTTATTGGAAAGATAATTTTATGCCATTAGTGTTTAAATACGATGTCGCGCTTATGGGCACCGCTGCTGGCTCGAATAAAGCGCATTCTGGATGTCTAATATATCGGCAGTAACATTGGGTTTAAATCGTGTATTAAGTCGTACAACTTCACCTATTTCTACAGAAAATAATCCAAAGGTGCACTCATCGAATGTTTCCTTCAATAAATTGATTGTGGCGCGCGCTATGTGACATGTTGCGTCATCTTGTTGAAAGCATAGCTCTTCCACATTAATGCCATTCAATCGAGAAAAGTCAGTAATCAGGATCTATAGCGCTCTCCATTGATTGTGACGTTTTGGCCTGCATCATTTTTAAAGCTTCATCGGTTAGCACTATACGACATCTCTGCGGATGCGTATTATCAATTAGAATACGCGTGGTGCGAAAACAATCCATGGTTATTCGAATTACTTGCTCGAATGGACGATTATATCGATTGTAAAATGAATGTACCGCACGGTAAATTTCTGCACGGTAACCCTGCTTGACACCCTTTGTAATTTCAAACCATGGTATGAATGTTTCATTGATTCTTACACACGCAAAACTTCCAAGATATAGGGATGCGGTTGCGCGTATAAGTTTATAATTCACCCCGTAATCAGAGAGTAAATTCCATAACCTTTCTCTTATAACTCTGCCATATGCCTTTTGTAGATCTACGAAGGCACAAACAAGTTTTTGATTTTTCGTTAAAAACTTTTTCGTCATCACTCGTAGAGAAAAGATCTGATCCATGAATCCTCTTCCACCCACAACACAAAGACCCCTTGTACGTTCCATACTTTTTCTTTAGTCACCGTTCTTGCTCTTTCTATTCAAATTCTTCTATATAGTTTACCAACTGAGCTCGGCAGACTAATACCCCTACAGTTACCACATTTCATTTTTGACCCTTTGCCTTTGTTGAAAGGCATAATGACAGACCTCCTCCAATCCAACATGATATGGCTCTCCTCCAAACATTGATTGAAGAGCGTATGAAGCTACGAGATAACTAATGGGCCACCAGCCTTGATATACTCTGCAGCAAGGTTATTATACCCCACAGCCTTACCATTCTTCATTTGTTTTATTGCACACTTAATTTCTTCCATACTTATTGTATTCATATCGTTTTCGTCATTCATACTTACCCCAGAGAGCCTCTCAGGGGATTCCTCATTTGTTTTCTTTAATAATGGGCCAATTTTGCAAATATTTATTTCGAAAAACGTAAACTTAAACCTTAACATGATTTTACGAAAATCTTAAACAATAAAATTTTCCGTAATGGTACAGAATTTGTACATACTCCTTGGACATTTGCTACTCGTAATTTAGTTACAAAATGTTGAAATCATCTTCTTTTTTATACTTTATATTGGTATAATAGTGTGCTCTCCTTCTCCCTAATCTACTGCTGTATATTTCCGAAAAGGATATGATGTCCTATTCCATATGCAAGACAGTTGGAAGGAAATATCGCTTTATTCAAAAATGTTCCCTTGTCACGTGTCTACAGGATATATATGAAACGTTTGAAAATTTCTGTGGAAGTTCAACAGGTGGGGTCTTGTACGAAACAAAAATTTGTGCTAATAAATTTTTGCTTTCGGAAATTTACATAAAAACCAGAATTAAAGAGATGTTGACATAATGAACTGAATCAGCGAAGAGATGATTTTGAGACTTTTCATCTTCTTCTTTTTCATCTACTCTTGATAGAGCAGGTGTGGTCAAACAACTGGCGCCTTCTATATCTTACTGCGGCAATCCTGGCAGCTTCTTGAACTGATCCATGATTGCATACTTCATCAGATCCGTCTATCTAATCGGTGATGTTCCCTTGATTCTAACACATTCGATGAATTCGAATCTAGCAGTTAAAATTAAATAAATATTTGTAATTAAATTAATTCAAATTCATTTTGTTTTAAGCCACTTTCGGAATTTGCCAAACACATTATTGAAATTAACTATAGTTCCAATATAAATACAGGAGTAAATATTCTCCACATTGATAATAAAGGCAAACGCTAGGATAACTTAGAGGTCCTAGAAATCAAGAAGTCCATAAATAATAATGAATGTATAATTAATAACCAAAAAAATCTCACCTATAATCCTATCTTCAATATGTTTCCATTCGCCATATCATCTGTGTCTTTTCCTTCCCCCAAAAATTATTACCACTCCAGTTACTCACCCACCACCACTTTAACATGTGACATTAATGTATAATTGCTCATATATTGTAATGTTTAATTAGTACCTGGTTTACCCTGAAGAAGGAACGATGGTTCCGAAGCCGGTTGGTGATACCAAAAATAAAGTGGTTTAATCACAAGTGATAGTTGAATATAACAGTATAAATATTTGTAATTTAATTAACCTTTTGTTTATTCGGAATAAATAATTGTGAGGTATCTATGGTTCCAGGTGACGTGTGTGTACTTATCGAATCTCGTGTAAACGGGTTTGAGTAGTTGTCTCTTTCTACCAATCTCAATATGACCTTTGAATTTATCGTGTCTCATTCCGTTGATATGGGCAGTTATGCGAAGAACATTAAAATAAAATTATAGTGTATAAAATATAATAAAAAAAAAATATAACGTTTAACGTGCTCAAGACAAGTTGTCGCCACTCAATTGTTCCTCTCCGGTTGTCTCAACTCCGCTGCGCCTTTCTCTTTTCATCCGACATTTCGGAGTTATCTCCAAACATATCTTCAGCGGCAAAGACACCGGCAACGGTCGATCCAGATAGAGTTCCGAATGTCTTTTGACACCTGATAATGTCGGCACGGCCCAGGAGAGGAGGCGCGAGGTCCGCCCGTCACGCGGCAACTCTCAATCCGCACCAGGGCTTCTCAAACACTCAGCGCGTGTTCTCAATTCTTGCAAAAACAGATATTTTAGAAGTTTTTCTATAGTATACATACTTCAATGAATAAAAAAAAATAACGCCTATGTAATTCTGTATTGAATTGCACAAAATTCTGCACTTTTTAAATTATAAAATTAAATGTCTATCTCTATGTATTTGTTTTACACAATCCTACAAACTTTGACTGATCTAAACCAAATTTTGCATAGTCAATTTTCAGGTTGCATGAAACATTCACACCCGTCCCCTACTCCAAAGATATAAATAATCGATGATTATGGCCCATTATCGATTGTTATGGCACCAAAAAATACAATGCATTGGGAAGACTTGCGAACTGATGAAAGCCCCGCAATAACCAAAAAGGTTGAAAGATAAAACAAGAAAAAGATCCGTACACGTCGATTTTTTGGTTATAGCTCTTCAATAATGTGTCGTTTACCGCTACACGTCAATGTGTGCGTGAGCGCTATCTAAGCAAGAAAGAGACAAAGTTCTATATCTATATGACCGCTTCACGCGAGACCATAATGCAACAACGCACTTGACGTCAGTTAACGCATGGTATCGGTTTGTACACCGCGCGTAGTATGTTGTTTATTTTTATGTGTTTTATTTTTAAACCATTTTTGAAAATATCCGTAATTTCTTGGTGGTTATCCAATATATTAATATAATGCAATGTACTGTTCACTTTTAACCATAATTTATTTTCTTCACCTACTCGTTTTAGCTGATGAAGGGCATCGACAGAGTTATTATTATTATTTCATTCCCTATCCATAAAATAATTAAATATTAAATAAATCTCAATATATTATGTATTTAAATAATATTAAAAAGACATACAAGCAACAAATTCGTCAGTTGCCGACAGTATATTGCTATAAGTAAAAAATCGACCTGTATCTCAGAATCACCCTGCCCAGCGGATGCATCCGCAAACATGTAGAAGGGTATGCACAGCGGCGTAACTAAAGGGTGTTTCTTTAGAGGTATTGAACTTTAAAATGAAATAAAACACATACAAATCGTGGTATTGGCCACGGTATTGACTTTACTGGAAAGATAGTTTTATGCCATTAGTGTTTAAATATGATTTCGCGTATATGGGCGCCGTGGCTGGCTCGAATAAAGCGCAATCTGGATGTCTAATATTCAACCACTTTTTGGAGCAACTGGGGCCGTATATCGGCAGTAACATTGGGTTTAAATCGTGTATCGTCTCTGGTTTATCGTCGTAGATTAACAACTTCACATATCCCTACAGAAAATAATCCAAAGGTGCGCTCATCAAATGTTTCCTTCAATACATTGATTGTGGCGCGCGCTGTGTGGCATGTTGCGCCATCTTGTTGAAAGCACAGCTCTTCTATATTAATGCCATTCAATAGGGAAAAGTGAGTAATCTGGATCTATAGCGCTCTTCATCGATTGTAAAGTTCTGGCCGGCATCTTTTTAAAAGAAACAACAGCTTCTCCGGTGAGCCCTGTATGACATCTCTGCGGATGCGAATTATCAATTAGAGTACGCGTGGTGTGAAAACGATCCATGGTTATTCGAATTACTTGCTCAGATGGACGATTATGTCGACCGTAAAATGAACGTAGCGCACGGTAAGTTTCGTCAAGAACTGATTCACGATTTTCGAAATAAATTTGCACAATTTGCAAGCGTTGTTCTGGCATAAGTCTATTCACCAGAATTGGCAAACCAAATTGAGCACAAATCAGTTGTCAAATTGGCTGTCGCTCTGAAAAGTGTTGCCAATTCTAAAAACAAACCTCTAAATAAAACGCCCTTTATAATTATTTGGTCCCGATGTAGATTGGAAAAAAGGGCCCGCTAAATAAGTATTGTATATGAACTATTGGAATATTAGTATCGCATGGTTAATACATTAAATAGTAAGAAAACAAATATATTTATAACAAATAAGTTTATAAATATTTGTTTCGCTTTAAGGCGATTATCACTTTGCAGTGATGGTCTGGTATCTAACCCGACATGTCAGCGAGGTACCGCTGTATACAAAGTATTTTCATGATACACGCGAGAAATGATTTTTTAATCTGATAATTTTATTTCTTGTTATGGATTACTGTTATATTAACGCTGGGAAAGGTATGGATACTTGCAAAAATATCAATGTAAAATATTCTGTAAGGCGTGAACTTTTTGGTCTCCTATCTGACGTGGACCCCGATGCACTTCATTGGTTGCATTGGCATAGTTACGCCACTGGTTCCTCAGTCACGCGAGGACTCACAGTATCTACAGTGGCAAACTTCACCCCCGCAACGAGAAACCGCCGAAGAATAAACATATAATTGTATTACGTATATTGGATAGTGTTTTATTAAATGTTGTTAATACAATTGTATTAAAATATCCTTAACTTTAATTCTAGTAAAGTGACTGAAAAAGTCGATTAGCACAAAAATTCATCTCAAATTAATTTTACTAACATCGCAGTAAAGAGACACTAAACAGCAAAGTGGCTATTTAAAGACAGTGTTTTGATTAAACATATGTAATTTAAAACTAATTAAATTAATCAACTGGAATGATATACAGAAAAATTACTTCACAATAAAAATGTGTTTTCTCTCTTTAGAAAAATCAGGTTGTCCGACTATCCAATGCTATGCTAGTTCATATAATATAGCTTTGAGTTTATATAATATAGCTTTGAGAATAATACTCAGAAAAAATAGATATCGGAGAAACGGCGTGATGGTAAGTAAGTAAGTACAATGTTGGAAGATCTGAATATGATGACCTTAAATCATAAGATATATTTTAATATAATGGTATTTATTTATAAAATCCTCAATAAGAAAATATCAGCGGAATTTACACGAAAAATTGATGCAAATCAACATGAGCACGAGCATCGTACAAGGGGGGGCTATAGACTGAAACTGCCATTCAGGAAGAAGGCCAAATCTCAGAAATCGATGATGTATAGTGCGATGAAGATTTTTAATGAAATGCCGGAAAACATAAGAAAGGAAGAGAAATTATATATAATTAAAATGAAACTGATTGAATATGTTAAATAATAAGTTTTAGTAGAAGAAAACACTTTAATCTTATTTATATTAGAGCATATGTAGGAGTGATTATGTATGCACTATGTTAAGAATTAAATTAATAAAATACTTCTTCAACCTTTGTATTTATAAGTTAGACGCAATATTTCAAATATAATATATTACATTATATTATATAGGGAAATAACTTTAAGTATCTACTCTGTAAGCTTGAGATATTAAAGTTTGTTGTTCATGCTTGAACGTTATCGGATTCTTTCGCTTAGACTGTACTATCGTAGTATTCTTTGATGTTGAGCGTACTGGACATTATCTAACATCTTATCACGCAATTGGTATTGATCCATGATTCGAACCTGCGTTTAAGTGTAGAGGAAATTTCCACGACACAAACCAGACACGACAACACCAGATCTGATGACCAGTTCAACGAAAGATGGTGAAGTTGATATTATATTATACAAATATATCGTCAGAACGATATTTAAATAAAGATATTAAAATGTTTTGCATGTCATTTAGGTTATGATTGTTTAATCATTTTATACAAGAGGTGAAAAAGTAGGTGAAAAAAATTGATAAATAAAGAGTTGTTGTAAAGTTGATCTTAGCAGAGTGAACACGATTAAGAATATGTCGCTTAGGTGGTTTGGTAATGTAGAACGAAAGAATGAAAAAAATGATATTAAGAAAGATATAGCGAGAGTTGATAACACAATCCACGAGAAGTACCGTGAACGTGAATGAAATGGGAGATGTCAGGACAGAAGAGTGTGGCGCTCTATTCTCTCTGTCTACCTGTGCGGAGAAACGGCATGATATCATGTAAGTATATACTACTATCAGATGACAAAAAAGATAAAACTTTCTTACTTTAAATGTTTATATGGTTGACTTTGTGGTGACTGTTATTAATTAAAATAAATAATTTAATTAACATTAACCAAATCGATTACTTTGACATTTGCCAAAACTAATTGTTAGTGTACGTCCATCCTGATGAAAACTTTACAGTAATAAACAATTTAATCATTTGTTAAATTAATAAAAATTGTTTCGGGTGATTGATAGAGCTATTGGCCGTGCTATTTCAATTGGCCATTTCAAGTACAAACGTCAACAATAAGAGTTTGACTCTCTATTTCTTACTATGTCTCATATTAAAATATTCTGCCATCCATTTCTAAATAGTCTTAGAGAAAATTCATACAAATCGTGATTTCATTACTTTTCATAAAATATAATTGAAGATTTATTTATATATACCGGCTATTTAAGAATCCAAAAATAAAATCAAATATTGATACATGTTGAAAAAATATGTAAATCCTTAAATGGCCAATTACTGTATCATTCAGCCTATCGTTGTATTGTTTTAGCATACCTCATACAATTTGTTAAGTTATGTAAATCTTTCAGGCAGGTGTACGAGTAAGTACTATATCAAACACATCATAGAAGCAATTAGCAATTGTTGACAAGTTTATATGGCGGAACATGTAATGGTGGTCGTGTATGATATACAATTTTTCAATTAATAAAATGGGCAACTGTGTTTATATCAGTGGCGTGCAGTAGGTATAGATTTAGGTTATGCTATTACCAATGATATTATACAATCATATATAATATATGTACGACCGGCCCTAGTATTGTTAATAGTGTTTTTAAAGTTTTAACGTAAAATAATACTTTCTTACCCATATAAAAAATGTATGGACGTTTTTAAGAACACTTTCTATGATTGAACATGATTCATCTATTGTTTGAAAATACTTCAGGTAATAACTAAAGGAAATAATTATTTTTATTAAAGGTTAACGTATGAAATAGTTATGTCAATTGCTTTTATTTTTCCAAAATCAATCCATGCACCAAATTTAAAGAATAATCAACAGGTTAAAAACAGTAAGATAGTAAAATTTGCGAATTAGTAAAAGTGGAAGTAGACACTTCAATGATTTGAACCTTTCATTTGAATAATCCCTTTCTAATGTTATTCTGTTAAAAAACAGCATAGGTAACGACTCTATACAAAACGGATCAACCGAAAGGAATTTTCAATTCAGTAAATAGCCATTTATATGACTTGACTTGAGTAATTCACTAGCTTAAAGACAGAACTGAGTAATGTAAATAGCACGATGCGGTGAATAAAAAAAGAGCGCCATGAGCACAGCGGTGAGTTTTTAGAATTAAATAATTAAAGTCTCTACTGGTATACAGATGGCACTAATTGAAACATAACGTTTTCGTTAATGTTTATCCAATTTTTTAATATATATTTGTTTCCCAGAGTTTTTAGTTATGCGCGGCTATTTTGCTTGCATGCACTGCACGCCCCTGGTTTATATAGGTATACAATGTAACGATTTGAAATTATGTAAGATCACATTTCCCGCGTTTTCCCATGACTCGCGAAAATTCAAGATGGCGGCACTCCCGACCGACCGTGGCGCGCTCTGCCGTCAGACTAAAAAGGCAACGCGAAAACCGCCGCCAAACACATCGAGCTCAAAAGGGAAAAGAATGATAACAGAATAATAAAAATATCAACAATAATAATCCCAACACAAAACAACAACAGTTCCGATATGATAAAGAACGCCATGATGCGAGCGGGTCATAGAAACACCCGCGATTCACCGCGGAGGAGGAGAAACGCAGAAAAGACACAGCGCGGCTACAAACATATTTGTTCGCGTTTTGACAGAAGTGTGCCTTTCTGCGCTTAGCCCGGCACATTTGACGTCACGTTGAATCTCGAGTCGTGTAGATAGGCACATGTACGACGTCAGTCACAATACGTTCGGAATCACCATTGTGTCAAGTCAAATAAAGATATTTTTATCAGGCCTTCCAACAAAGGGTTCGTGAATGATGTCAGCCGACGCAATGTTGCCACGCTAAAGGCAATAAAGTTTTTTGCGACTGTAGCGAATGCCGCCCTGATTTTTTTAACGTGTTTTATGGCAATACATAGTGTGTTTTATGAATTGTTTAAGGATTTTTCTTTATTGCGTGTGCAAATGCTTCTAAAAAAAGATACATGCATTATTGTGTATGCGCGAAATACAAATGTGTGAGTAATAAAAAAACACAATATCTGATTCATAATTAATTACGACAGCTTGGTCGATTAATGACCTGTTTAGAAATCTTCGACATTTGAGATGTGGATCTACAGAGGAATGTTCAAAAGAAGCTTGATGGATAGAGTTACGAATTGGAAATGTTACGGTTTGAATGAATAAAGAATAATGAGTATTTAAAACTATAAAAATCCAAAAATTATCTCAGACATGTTATGAGACATTCAGAAAAGTACAATATATTGCGTCTATGCATTTTATGCTATTTCTCTGAATTATGCAGGGAAAAATTTCTGAAAATTGGGGGCCAGGAAGAAGAAGAACATTATTGCTGAAGCAATGGTTTAACATTGTCAGTCTACTATAGAGCTTTTCTGAGCCGCAATAAACAAAGTGATGATAGCTAACGTCAATTGAGATTTGAGAATTAAAAGTAAATCTTTTTATTATTAAGGAGAACACATCATGCCAAACTGTCAAAAATGCGTCACATAAACAAATTTCTTAAAATAATCCACTCGCTTCGTAATATGTATGCTATTTTGTGCATTATACCCATAACCATTAAAGTCATTTTTGGTATGTTGGTTGCAGTTAATGAATGAGTATACAGTATTTGAATACTTTGGCAGGCAGAACTGAATATTGAATTCTTTAAAACTTTGTGGATACGGAACGAATGATAGAATCCACCGTTGGTGGTATCTGTGTGTTTACGCGATTCATAGATGTTCGAAAGTTGGGAATGTAGGGAATGTATGTATGTGTATTTCGATTCGCTCGTAGTGTCGTAGTGTGTGTTATGACTGGTCTCTAAAGGACGAATTTATTTACAGCAGTGCTTTTTTCGACTAGAAACAAAACGTCCAAAGTTTTTTGACTCTTGAACATAAAGGATGCGTAGCGTCCAAAGCATGTATGAAGCGATCGCGATACAAATACATAGGTTTGTAGTATTTTTTAAATGAGACATCTATTCATCTTTTGATTTATCTAATTTATTTTGACTATCATAGAACTATGTAGGTGTAACAAATTAAATGTATCAATAAGAAAGATATCCAGATAAAATCAATTTATCGAAAAAATATTTTTGTTACCACTCGGACACGAACTAGAAACCCTTCCTATTCGGGGAAGTGCGCTGACCTATTACACCACGTCAACATTGTAAGATAACGACAAATTTTCGAACTTATATGTTACACTTTCAAATTGATACATCTGTTATTACATTATTTGAAAGCAATTTATTTTGTATTTATGGAAAATTTGAGTAAAATCCGATAGGAGACGCCACAATTAAATGAATTAGTTCATTTTTATTACATTTTGGAAACATTAACACTATAATATATTATCTATAAATCTTTTTAATTACTTTGAGAAGTTTACTCAATGACATATTTTATCAAAGACAGTTTCTGTGTTTATTCAAGTTTATTACATCAATTGTCAAGATTTCAGTGCAACCAAATAAAATAGATCTTCTTCTGGGTTAAACAACAGTAGATCGATTGTCAGTGAACACCATCAAAGCTGACGTCGGCTACCAAAACCTGGTCCGAAACGTTGGCTACTACAAAATCTGACTCATGGCAGAATAACTCGCTCATAATTGTTGCAAAAACTACAAACATACAAAGTGGTATCAATAGAAATATATAGGCGCATAAGTGACCTTATGAGTAATCCATATCATGGACACGCCGACGCGTAAACATAAATAAAATATATCTATAATTTACATAATATTACATAAGGAGTCAGTAAGTAATATTAATTAATGATTTACTATATCACTAATATACATAATATTCCGTGCCGATTGTTTTGCAAAGTAGTGTAGTGGCAGCTTCACGGCTATCGTTGGCCGCTACGCTGCTACCGCTAGTGTTTCCCTATTTTACAATGTTGATGATATAATTTATTATCAAAAAAGTGAAATGGTCTACCATAGTACCTACAATCTAACATAATCAAATAACGCCAACAAATACTCAATCAGACATTTTAACAAAATAATTTTAAAAATAACGTAATCTATGGTTCCGGCGACTTGCGCGCACACATGCCACCTGGCCATATACTATATTCGTCTCGCCGTCGCTTGTTGAAACTATATGTAAGTATATTACAATTTTAAAAATGGTGTGATTTTAAAGTTTATCTATATTTTTTATGTTTCAATAGCCGAGTTTGTTTACATTTCTTCAATAGTATAGTGTAACAGATTTTTAATGACGTTATTATGCATTTTAATACGCCGAAAGATTGTTATGATTTAAGATCTTTTACCCTTATTAATGATCTTATTAATAAGTAATATATGCAAAAAAACAGCAGATATTTTTCCATAAGGTGGTATTTTTATCGTATTTTCGTCTAATCATGACACAAGATGTTTTACCCACCAACTACAGGTTTATGTCTTGATTAACAGTATCCTTTTAAGTAAAGTTTTAGTGACTTTGTGTTTATGGTTATGTAGACTCGTTAAGGTCACCAATAGGGATTATTTGTGTCAGAAGAATATGTACAATGAGAATCAAAGCTTATGTACCTCCTCGCTTCTCCCGTATGTATATGAGATGTTACCAAAATAGAGGCTGGCATTTGTGTGAGTGTTTGTGCCTAGAGCGGGCATATTATGAATGAAACAGTACTTGCTATAGTTGGGTTTATTTACAGATTGAATTTTCACTTGTTTGTTATGGTATACAAAGTACAAGATAAACGTAATTCACTGAAGGCGGCGTCGACGTGCGCGCGAAAAGATGTGTCCGATGAGCTGGCTAGGAGAAAAGTGGTCAGTTATGTGACTGTAATGTTGAGTAATTTCTTTATGCAGATCTGTGAGGAGCGAGCAGGGCCACCACAAGTTTTTAACACATTATAATATATATATATATATACATATATAGGTATCCGCAATTAGTGGAGAAAGGTTTCGTTCGAGATGGTTGATGGACGTGCCCTACCCTGTGGCCCAGTGAGAAGTTGAGTAATCTCGATTGTATAATTTATCTTTTTAATATCTGCAACACCTGTCAGTTATAAAATTAATACAGTTATGCTTTTATTTTCAATTTGGCAATACCGTTAGGTCGAGATTTCGAAAACAATCTAATCAAGGACACCCACGTGCAAAACGATACAGAAATATGCATGTCGGTAACAATGCATTACAGTCGACTGCTGCACTCGGATGGATGGTGACCTCTATTGTTGTGGATAACATAATTAGTCAAAAGTAACAGCTAGGTGATATAGACCCTACTGACGAGTTCGAGAGATAGGGAGGACTGCTAAAGAGAGTTCAAAATAAATATTTTTAATTTTAGTTTAGAATGATGATTCGACACAACTGCCATGTAAAAATATTTATATTGTAGTACAATCTCCATAAATACGTAAATAATAAATATCTAGCTTTAAATATCCTATGGAAAAGTAACTTTTTATATTTTAAAAGTGATATACAATTTCGTAAATGTTTTGAGTCCATTGTAATTAAATTATATTAAAACATCAAGCATAATCAATTGTTAATTGATTGGATCTGTTGATAGCCAGCTTTCTTGAAATGTAAATCTTATAGTTTTATAAACAATTTATGATAAGTTTAGAAATATGATTTTTTTTTTTTAATTCTTGATTAGTGCGTAATAACAATATCACTTGTAATGTATCGCGTATGAGATATGATACACACATCTCTCGTACTTTACGGCCCGCAGCCTCGGTACACACACACACACATATTTATATGCAACTCATAGACACCACATTAATACTATATACAGTAATAATAGTTTTATTGGTGATTTCAAAGAACAATAATGTACCTATGTTAATTATCGTTAAACAAAAAGCGAAAATTTTAAACGATGCCACTGAAAAATAGTACAGTTTGACTTGATAGTATTCGATGGATGTACATTTTTTTTCATATTAAAGTAATGTATTCTTGTCGGCGCAATGGTCGCCGTGTCCCTGTCATGGACACCATTTAAAAATTGTCTGTACGGGTCTGCATTCGCTTATCTCTTTAACATATTGTTTGTACATCTCTATTTAAACTCAGAATAAGTTTGTTAATATATAACACATGTTTAATGACTTACAACACTCTTCTGGATAACGCTACAGAACATTTTTTTAAATATTGATTTAACATAACTGATAATCTGAATTCAATGGCTGATTCAATTTTGGAATAATTTAAGTTTCAAATCTATCTTGATTGTCCACGATTTGTCTGAACGCATCATCCAATATTTCTGACACATCGTCCGCAGAGATGATAACCTGGAAAAACTAATGATGACTGAATAAGTAAGAAGGAGAAATAGATCCAATTGTGTTGGGTCTCCGAAATGCAGACTGCAGAGAAAGGTGGAGAAGAATCATTAAATATATCAACAGGTCACAATCCGAATTCTTGATTCTTAGTAATTAAGGAACTGACTTAAGAAGAAGATTCTGAACTTGATGGCACTTACAGCATTAGATTGACGCCTTTGAGATGTGGTGCTGGAGACACGTGTTGCGCATACCATAGACGGTGAGATACACGAATATCTTCATTCAGAAAGAACTGAAGATCAAAGACAGACTCTCAACCATATTTACCTGAGACGAATCCGTCAATTTTTTGGGCATCTTACGAGAAGGGAAGATAGCTTGCAGAAGCTTATTGAAGATATAGAAGAATGAAGCGGAAGAGGAAGATTCCCCACTTGTTGGATCGACCAAGTGACAGCCCTGAGATCTGCAGGATGCCGAGAAAAGTGGAGGAACATATTCAAAAGGGCGAAACTTCATAGAGATCGTGATCCTCGGTCATGAGGGATCGGCGTGGGTGATAACATTATTTATCTTTTATCTTCTCAATAATAAAAAGATACGAGTAATATGCATTTCGAAAAATTTTTTTAGAACAATTTCTACTCAATTCATATGATACAAAACAATGTCTATCGTTCCTTATCGCATTTTTTAACCGCAAATTATTTGGACAATTCTGAAGGCGCACTATTAGGCATGTTTAAAAAAATATATTTTGTGTCTTTAGTAGAGTTCTGTTTCGCGCCACGAAGCGGCGAGTCGGCAAAGCAGAGTGTGATCCGATCGGCAGGGGGGCGATTGATTGGCGGGAAGATTGTGCATTTGTTGGTGGAACGCCCCGCTGGGTTCGCTGAGGAGTTCTAAATTCGAAAAAAGCGCGCGCCTCCGCGGCGCAGATGATGCGGCGCACGATTATCTGTCGGCCCTCGGCGGCTGCCATTATCAATTTCAAAATTATTTAAATAATAGTGCGAATAGCATTTTGATGAATTACCGTCATTCCAAGAACGGACGAATCCTCGGCCTAATGTGTACCAATATAATTTGAAATCAATCCAATTATCGAGATCGATAACATTATCAAAAGTAGTTTAAACATTTTTTTTAAATGCATCTATATCTGAAATATTATGTAACAAGGCCTGTAGGTACATATAACTTTTTTTTTTTTATCGAAATACCATAGAATCTGACGTTAATATTTTAAAATTGCGATTGGAGAAAAGTAGAAAAATCCACGCATAAAATTTCCTCGCGTCAGTCTGTTCGCCCGAGACACACAGCGATATAATACAAATATATGTTGACAGATGTTCATATCGCGTAACAACACAAAACAAACGAGATCTGCTGTTAATTCTATTACCTGAGATTATGCGATAAACGTCAAAGAAATTTATTTGTCTATTCAATTTTTGTTGATTAGATATTAAAATAATTACTTAATTTCGCTTCGATTGTTACACATCATTACTTGTTATGTTTATTAATAGATTACGGATTATTGTTCCATAACTAATTTTACTTCAATAATGAAAGAACGAGGCTAATTATGAATCTAATTATATCCTAAATAATTGAATTATGTTACGCTTGTTCCGTGAATAATTTCACCTGACAATAGGAGTTACGATCTATTTATTCTTTACTAGTGCACGTGATCGCCTGACGTCACTCAGACCACAATGTCCTTGCGAGCTGCAGGGAGTGACGGAACCACAATGGCCGCTGGACGATAAATTGCAAATGGCGACTCGAGTTTTCCCGCACGATATCCGCAAACCTGCCCCATAACAGACGGAAAAGCTATCCGGCGAAAGTGTACTTCTTCACGGTGAAGTGAAATGAAGTTTCCACTGCGAGGTTGTACAGTGAGGTATTTAGAGGGTGAACATCTTGAAATAGATTAACACGCTATGGAATATGAGATTTAGAATTTGTGTTTTACACGAAATGTCAATAAAAGTAAACATTTTACATTGAATAGCATTGAAATAATTCGTGTTCAGTTACTAAATATTATGTCACCAAAATCTAATCGTTCATCACCTGGTATTGCACTAGTGACAGATATGTAGGTATCATATAATAATAATAATAATATTTAGTAATAAAATGCGATATAATTAATTATTTTGTGAATGTAAATATCTTAGCATTGAGGGCGGAATTAATAAAGGTTCGCTCTAATTTGATTTGGTCATATGAAACAGATGAATGAAAAGAGGATTGTAAAAAAAAAATATTTCTGGTGTCATTAATGACATGAGTATTAATAGCATCACAAGTAGAAAACAAACCGTATATGTTTAAAAAAATGTTTTTTATTTCTCATCCATGTATAAATATGGATGAGACGAAAGTTGTGGCGTTCTGTTATCCAATTCCACCCCTGTGAGATCAGTCTGAATAATCATTTCGTAAAATAATGTTAGCTAACTTTTTATTTCGCCATTTCTCCGCAGGATTAGGTAAAAAGATACAACGTCACACTCTTCAGTCATGACATATCACGCACGCGATTCTCCAATATCTGATCGACGCGGTTTTTCATATTTTTCCGTGAAATAATTTTAACGGACAAAACTATTTTTGTGAATGAGAAGAGCGTATTTTTTTCTCCATGGGAAAATATTTTTATTAAGATTACTGGGTGGTATTGCACTTATATAGATTACTATTCACGTAAAATCATATGTTTTTGATGAAGAAAATATAATAGTCAGTGTATGTATTTTATAAATAAATATATAGCTTACTCATTGGCTAATGGCGGAGCAGGTTGTCCATCCGCGAAAAAATCTGTAAACAAATAAGAAATAAAAATTAGAAACAGAAACAAATAAGTCGTCCTATATTAACAAAAATATGTTAATATTATTTTAGAACACATTCTTATTGTGAAGTTGTAATTATTCAGAACAGACGGTCTGTGATATTTTAAATATGAATTAAATATATTAATTAGAAAGATATACATATAAAATCAATTTTATCAAAAAATATTGTTATTGCGCCACCGGAATTTGAACCTGGATCTCTTTCCTAACCGGAGAAGGTGCATTATCCAACTATGCTACAGCGACAATATTTTTAGCGACAATTTTCTAATTAACATATTTAATTCATATTTATAATATCACAGACCTATGTTCTGAATAATTACAACTTCACAATAAGAATGTGTTCTCCTTAATAAAACAATATTAATACGAGCTAGTAATAGCACTAATCAAAATATATAATAAACCTTACATTTAACCAAAAAACCATTGGTATTTTTTCAATTCCTTCGAGTCTACGATACTCTGAGTACTCTACATATGGTTAGACCATCAACTTTACGACTATGCATTGACGCTAATCGCTTTCACACTTTTACTAACTACATGGAAATGTTTCATATTTCCGAAACTGGTTGGTTTTTCAATTAAAATTCAGGTGGTTAAATACAAAGATTATTATTGCGGAGAACACATTCTTATTGTGAAGTTGTAATTATTCAGAACATTTTACAAAGATTATTAAATATTTTTTATAAGAATTTTGATGACATGTAAATATTCCGTTTATGCATATGTATTTAAAAAATGTCTATTATAAGATTGTTTAATATTTATTAAATTACATTTTATTAAAGTTCGATCGAAGCTTCGGCTTCGGTCACCTTCGGCAAAAAAAATACACCTTCGGCTGCACATTCGGCTTCGGCTAAAATCTGCCGAAGGTTTGGCCGAAACTGCCGAAAACGCACATACTATTACGAATGAAATAAAAGTAACACTGTAGAATTTGCTTTGTTATGTATGCTTTCTAGTCGATGTTCTAAGATTTCTACGTACGATTAAATCTTCAGCTTCGGCCGAAGGTTATGACAAGAGCCGAACAATCGGTTTCGGCCAAAAATTGGCCTTCGGTCGGACACTACTTTTAATACAAGAGAAAACTCCCGTTACTCTAGTAAATATATATTTTTTTAATATGTTTCACCAGATATATGTAGGTATATGAAATGTATAAATCAGAAAGAAAATTTGCGTATGTTAACACTATTATTGGTGACTTTTGCATACATATTTAAATAAGCACCCAGATGCGTGTATGCGTTATTAATTATTATATGTTTACATATAGAAGATTTTTTTTTTTCTTAAGAGAACAATCCTTTTTTGTAAATGTGTTTAAACACTGTTCAAACAGAAACACGTGCCCGAGAGTTGGTTAAAAACATGATTTGGATAATCCCTTTCGGACAAGTCTCGGCAAACCTTGGTCTGCACCAAAGAGACTGGAGGTCTAGCGAAACTGCAGAACAATGGGATCTTCCTCAGTGAGACTTTTTTCTTTGTACGATGACGGTGCTCTTTTGTGCCTGTATTATTCTGGTTAATATTAAATATTCACCTACTGGAGTTGATGAATAGGCGAGCGGCCATCGCACCGACAAACGGTCCCGCGCCGAGCCCGCCAGATCTCTGATGATGGATTCTTTCTCCCGAGGGATTTGTGAAAAATATTATGTTCGGCCGCTGGTCGCAGATAACGAGAAGAAATTACGCTGTATGCTGCACAAGATCGTTTATGCACGAGAAATCACACATTTTTAGGTAGTACAGTGGCGTACTTGAATATAATAAAACTTAAAAAAATATATTTATAGAATTAATGTTACTAAAAAATTTGATTAATATTTGAAAATTGTTTATTGATTACTCAACATATTTCAGGACCAATGGTCCCTTCTTCAGGATACAATGTAGGATACTAAAATAAAAATTGCAAGTTTAGACATAAACAAAACTGTAAATATAAGTGATGGGTGAATATAAGAAAGAGAGGGAGGAAGAGAGGGGGGGTAACTAATAACGAACTACTGTGGAAACAAATTTAAACAGTGGCAATTTGTAAAATGGATTTGGTTATTAATAATGTTTAATTTGCTATTAACACTTTTTCTAATTTCTAAAATTTCTAATTTATTTAATTGTAAACCTCTGATATTTGTATCAAATTACTAAACCCTTATTAATGTAAAAATAATAATTTGTTTCCAAAAGATGATTGGCGAATTCAGAATAATTCAAAAATAAAAATAGTTTATATACCAATATTTTTGAATCAGCGAATAAATATCCTTAAATATTTCACGCTACAAAAGCCAGTAGTGGTGGTGTACACATTGCGTTTCCAGTAAGTTTTATTACCAGGCAGTTACGATATATAGTAGACGTGTATTACCGTCGGAAGGGTACATAAAGTATTTAAATTGTTTTAAGAATATGTCTGATTGGGTATTTGTTTGGGTTAACTGCTTAAAGTAGGTTGCAATATAGTAGTCCACTTCCTTTTTTTATTTAATGATAGAATATATTTTCACTTACCTAGGATTATCCTATGAGCGAAACAGCTGCTTTTTTATACTACTCATTTATAAGCCTGTAAAAGATCATAAAAATTTACCACGTAAAATATTATAAGTCATTTTAAATGCATGATAATATCTGTAATTAAAAATTTCTTATGCTAAACAATTAAAGAAATATAAACAAACTCTGTAATTAAAAAAAAATCTTTTTACCGCTCTGCTATTTGTTTACAAACGGATGATTCGGTATATGTACGTAGGTATATGCCGCCCATGCGATATGTTTTTGTGTCATTGATGCCATCTGACGTCGGAACATTTTGATCTTAGCTGGTGTCGCCCTACAGCTGTGTGTGAAAAGTGAGTTATGATTATTATTGTTTATGTTTTGTTATTGTTAATTTTAGTACTTTAAATACCATTTTCATAAAAAATAAGCACTATTTTTATAACTAAATGACAAAATAACTCGAATTGAATAATTAATCAATATAAACACAATTTTAAGTAAATGAACGTTTAACAATCGTCAAATTTACAGTTTATTGTAGCGTATAATTTCACTAGCGACTATTTATAATTTATTTATTTTGCTAGTGGAAATATATATCTTCCGGTGAAAATATATTCGGGTATGATTTTACTGAAACTCTAGTGAAAATATAACATCATTGGTAATATATACTCATCCATATATGGTATTAGAAAGATTTGCTGGCATATTTATGTTGAAAAACTCTGTTGACATTCTCTCCGCGAGCCGCCCCTGTGACCAAGAGTCATTTACCTGAGATCGTGATGAAAAACAACAAACTGCATCCCGCGGACGAGAGAGAGGGAGAGAGAGTGAGAGAGTGAGAGAGCGAGAGCGCGGGCGTGTCGCGGCTCCTTTCTCTCGGGGCGAAAATAGTCGATAGTCAATCGGCGGACTTCAAAGACCCATTCATCGCCTGCCGGAGATGGCCGAGCTCAATGGCCGATCACAATGGCCGACGAGTCCCGAGAGAGTTGTGTTAATTCGATATTAATTTGTCGCGAGGAAAGCAGCCGGTTAATGGAGACCTCGAATTAGTCACCGAGGATGGCGGTCACGTGATCCACATGTCAGTGACAATTTTGAGACTATGGCTGTTGACTGCCAAGCACAACGTTTATTTTCTAACATCATCTAGAGAGATCTTAATTGAATTAGAGTAGTATGTTAGTCTAGTGATGAAGACACTCGTCTAGTCGTCTAGCGGTCGGGGTTTAAGCCTCGTTCCATAAGATCACCAAGTTAGTCCTATTTTTATGGCAGAAGCATTGTTTGAAGATAAGTAAGAATTATTCAAAGACATCTTCCTCTTGAAGCAACCTGTCTACTTATAAATGCATTTATGGTGTCACGTGTGGACTATTGTAACAGCATCTATGGTAGCCGGCCAATGATTCAGCTGGATAGATTACAATCCATTCTAAATGCGGCAGCGCGGATAATGTATGGAATTTCAAAATTCTCTCATATAACATCCCTTTTACATGAGCTACATTGGCTCCGGTTCCCTGAAAGAGTTGATTTTAAATTATGCTGGTTGATGTACAAGATAACACATAGCATGGCGCTTCGTGTGCCGTCAAGAGTTTTGTATCTCAGATTATTTGAATGGTAGACGTCAAACTCTCAGGTCAGCCTCTACTTTAGCCGCAGGAAAGGTTATAGAACCGACCAGCCGTTGCCAGAAGTCTAAATTTAGTAAACGGGTATTTGACGTGGCAAGCCCAAAACCGTAAAACTCTTTGCCCTCCAACATAAGGAACAATGAATGCATCAGAGACTTTATTTAAGAAGAGACTAAAAACGCACCAATTCAAAAAATCATTTCCATAAGTTCAAATAACAATTTTTAATTTTAAAAACAAATATAAATATACTATAAACAGTTCATGTGTAAAGCGCCCTTGAGGTGAAATTTTTTTACAAAAATGGTGCTATAATAATTATCCAATATTATTATTACTATTATTGATGTGACACGTATTCCATGTAAGCATCTTTATTTTTTATTTACATATATGCGTTATTTTTTTACTATTTTATGAAAACTTTGTACATCAAATATATATTTTTTAAAGATCACGCATTTAATATCACATTAATATTTTTTGTTTAATTTGCTTTATTTTTGGATTGACCTGAAAACTTTTCATTTATTGATAGATATTAGGATATAAACCCACTAAATAACTTTAACCATTTTTGCATATACATATGAATGTACGTGAAATTAGTCAGCGATCGAGGATAGTGCGCATGTTAAATTTCGGCTACCTACTTTAAAATACTTCTCACAATACGACTTATCAAATTAGATACAATTAATTCAAGTTAATTTCACACAAATTCTTAATATGATCCTTTATTAGTAGGCAATGTTAATAGTCAGATTAAAGTACACGATCACATTTAAGCCCATTTGAGATATCAAGGGTTGATGTTTACGTTTACCAGCGGGATCAATGAACCCAAAAAACTGTTGTGACTAAAATCTTCCCTTAAAACAAAAAATGTTTGCAATAACTAAGAACAAAGGATATAGATTATAAAAGGCCCGAAGCGATAGCTAGAAGATCACTGTGTTTTGACTATCGGTCATGGGAAGTTTTCCTAAAATAAATAAATAAATTTATTTTGCAAAATGTACAAAGGCTGTCCTTCTCCTTTAAATTCAACACTACGCTGGTGTGAGAAATATAATTCTCACACTGACGACTGCATATCTTTATAGCTCTCGCCATTACGACAAAATGTCGTAGGTGTACACTAGCTCTTATGGTATGATATAAATTCATATGAAAAATACTCCTACAGCCCAGTATCGTTACAAGTATGTGGGTGCTAAATATTTCAATAAATTTCCCTATTTACATAAGTTTCTTTTTACAAATTATATGTAATTTTTTAAAATTTATGTACAGTTACAACTATCTGTATTATATTATATGCAATACTTACTCTTTCTTCTAAATTTTGTGTGTTAACTTTGAATATTATGTAATATTTATTAATCTTGTAATCTATTTCAGACTTATAATATATTTCCAATGATTATTTCTGTATTTGTATGTTGTAACTTTTTTCTGATATTTTATATTTTTTTACATATAAAATAAAATGCTCTATTGTACCTCCGATTGAAGATAATTAAAAAAATATTTTAATTATCTATTTAAGTTTTATTTTTACTATTTATTTTAATAAACGATCTCTCTCTCTCTCTCTCTCTAAGCACGAGATTTATCGAATTATTCTATTATTATAGAAAGTTTGCACGTTTTGTAACAATATTGATGAATAAATATACATATCAGTATACATTATGTTAAAGCAATGTAATATTTCTTAACAAAAAAAAAGTATATTTCAATGTTTTTTCGTAGCCAATTTTCGCAGTGGATGTCACAGACAGTTAGAACATCACATATTTTTCTTCGTGTAATCAAAATGTCCGAATCTAAATACAATTATTGTTCAAATTGATTAACAAACTCTGACGTCGGCACATCTCAATTGATTACGATTTAACAAATGTAAATTAACAAAATATAATATGACACGAATTGCATAGACACTGCCAGATATTATAGACGGCAAAGTTAATCTGTAAGCGGTGACTGCGAAAAATAGGCTGTACAAACAATGCCTGAAATTTAGAATGATTATTATAATGTGCGTCCTCATTATTGACTGCCGGTGTATACAATGCAAATTTAATGGCGCCTGTGCGGTATGCTAATACGATTTTTTGTTCCATATGAATCATACGTTAATTTGATATTAATTTGTCGCAAAGCATCACCAAATACTATAGGGTATTCGAAATTTATCTAAATCATTTAATTATATTTGTTTTTAAATACAAATTAAATGTATTAATTAGAAATACATACATATAAAATTGATTTTATATGTATATCATTCCAATTAATACATTTATTTTGTATTTAACCTTTCACATATGTTGCCAAAATAATAACGCGCGATCCGGTGCTGTAAACTCAGTGTACATGGAGTTTTGCGAATTTTAAGTCTGATGAATATGAATATTTTACATTAATTACTTATATTAATCATACAAATAATAGTTGATATATACACATACATATTAATTATTGTGAAAAAGTGCTAAGAATGAGAAAAAACGTTGATCATACGAAACGACAGCACAAGGACGTATAAGATACGTCTAACTTAGTCAGCGTACGCTCTGCCACTAACTAAAGTGACGATCGCCATGCGGCACCCCGCGCCCCGTGCACTACGCCTCCGCACCTCTTCAGACGTACACATACAAATCACATCAGGTTCTTCGAGAAAACATTTTTTATTGTTGCGTATGGTAAATACTTATGTATTGTAATTATTTTATCCTCAGTTTACATCACCGGAGAGGAAAGGTTAAACCAATATGACGGACCTATGTATGTTCTGAATAATTACAACTTCACAATAAGAATGTGTCTTCCTTAATAATAATTATAATTTGTTTCGTCATTACGGAAAATTGTATAAACGGCAGTTGCATTTTATGTGACCTCACATAATATGTAAGTGAAGATTAGTTTTCTTATTGGAAAGAATTTAAATTAAGATATTCTTGTAGCCTACCAATTTAAATCAAATGCAACTATTTAAAACATTTCATTTTTACTAATTCAAGGCAAACCATTTTAAGGAAAGCTGCATACTTTAGACAGATTTTCCTCAATATGATATCTCTTATTACATTATGCAGGGTAAAATAGAAGGCTGCAGAGGGATATATAGAAATCTTGGCTACATTATCTCAGAAAGTGGTTCATTATCCAAAATTCCGAGGTCTTACATTTTGCACAGAATAAATCAGCACACTGCAATTTGGTTGTCAACCTTCAACAGAAGATTGCACAAGAAGAAGAAGAAGAAAGGCATATTTTAATAAATATACGCGTATTTTTAATCTTTTTGAAAAGGTGCGTTTTTAATTCCTTCTTAAATAAAGTTTCTGATGCACTGTTTCTTATGACGGAGGGCAAAGAGTTCCACGCTTTTGGGCCTGCCACCGCAAATGCCCGTTCACTAAATTTAGACTTCTGGCAACGGTTGGTCGGTTCTACAACCCTTCCTGCGACTGAAGTAGAGGCTGACCTGAGAGTTTGACATCTACCATTCATACCATTATCTTTTCATAACTTCTGATTATATTTTTTCACATAACTTTTTCTATACCTTAAAGGGTCTAAAGTGATACTTCAAACCAAAAATAACAAAGTGGTTGTTTGATGTGGGTAGAAAGCAAAATGAAACTAATTTGTCATTTGCGATGACCTAACTACCTACACATTTTGTCTCCAACTATACTATAGATAAAAAAAAATTATAACAATTACATTTTATAACTTTTGATTGTACCTTAACAATTACAAATATTAACAACTGTACAGGTAATTGCTTTAGAATAGACCACGTCTAGTAAAGTCTTTATTTTCATATGTATTATTTCATGCTACAAGAAAAATAAAATTATATAAAATCTATTTAATACATAATATATATTTCTTCTTCCGATGGCATGCTCGTGTTCACGCATAAGCATCTATCTAGTTGAAGGACCACGGATCCAAACTAATGTCTGTCATTGGGAACATGGAACAGCTCTTTTTTTTTCAAAATGAATTGGTTTAAGTATGTTTAAGTTTGGGTCCACGAATTCCATATTTATTTTCCCAAAATATTAAATTTTACGGCCCTTAGCGATACATTATTTCTCATTCTTTGTGAAGGTTCTTCTTTCTTCAGTAGCACCACATCTCGAGTATTTTTTTTTTTTGTAGAACTGCATCACTAAATTATAAACTATTATTATCACAATTACAGTCTGGCAGTACTGAAGGAAATTAGTGCAACCAACTTCTATTCCAAAGTTTTTGATTTACGAGGGTATTTTTCTTTACTAGCACTACCGCTTGCTAAACATTGAGAGCGAATTTAAAAATAACAACACTTATAGTTATTTAATGAAAACGCATTTTTGTTGAAAAGTTGTAATTTCAGAACGTAGTTCTGTTATATACAGAATAAAATCTATATATCGATAAAATATTTGATTGCTACCAGAATACGAACCTCAAAATTTTAATATCCGGGAAAACGCGTCATCATTTCACCATTTCAACTGATTACGTTTTCTGATACATCTATCTATCTTTCAGTATAGATCCGATTTTTCTGTGTAGCTTTCTAATTGATCAATTTAATTTGTATTTACAATAATAATTAGTCACTTGCAGACTTTCAATGCAAGCAAACGACGTGGTGCTTGCACGCGTGGTTCACACACAGTGGTGTAGTGGGTCCAGGGCGAGCACTTATTTTCGATCCAGGGCGCCGCCCTGCCACTTTTATTGACACGCAACTTATTTTAAGATAATCTGGAGGTTTTAATAGGACTCAGCTTCATTCACATCATCTACTACAGGTCCAAACATTCGTTGTATGATTTTATTCTGCGCCAAACTGATCTAACCCCAGCATAATTTTTTCAGTGGGCAACGTCAATACTTACTCTATAATAATTGTTTCGTCAGATATTTATTTCCACAGTCTTAGTGTGAATTCATTTCACGCACGTATTAACCATTTTTGTAACACCTCGTAGTTGAGTGCGATCGTCTAATTTCCCCGAGGTTCCCACACATTAGTCTCTTGTGGTTTCGCCGCCATTGTCTGCGAGAAAAAAGAGCCGGGAACTCTTCATCTGCAGTCCGGCCGAGAGACATCCTCAGTCGTGAGATGTGACTCATATGAATAATAAATATATTGTCAAGTTTTTGTACTGAGCAATCGTTTCATCCGTGAGACTCGCCACTTAGTTGCCCAAGAGCCACGCCGCTTTCTTGACCATTCTCTGGTAATCTTTGAAGCTCGATTAAAATATTGAAAGGACGTGTATGTTAAACAGTTGAAAAATGTCTGTACCCATTTATTGTTCCAGTTATTGATACTTATTTAACATGTAAAAAACATTTAAATGTTCTTCTTCTAAGTGATAACACCTTCGGTATTTACACTGATGCACTAGTTTAAACATCTCAATTGTAGCGTCGTTGATGCAGAAATTTCAGGTTTTTAGGTAACTTAATCAGTCCAATACATTGTGACAATAATCTTGCCAATAACCATAAGTCTTTCAAGGTTCGTGTGTATTTTGGCAGGCAATGTATCCAAAGATACACTAGAGGTACGTGGTGTTAATATTCTGCAGAGTGTGATGATATTATGTATTACAATATTTTTTATTGATTTTATTTTGTGTACACAATATTTTTATTGATTGAATTTTTTATATTTGTAAACTGGTTGGACGGACCTACAAAATTAAGAAGCATTGTGAAGAAAAGCTTGATCAATACCAGCAGCAAATCAAGTGGGCCAATGGGCTGACTGTTTTTAAAAATTTATAACTTTGGTGGGGTTTATTTTTAATGATATATTTTTTGCAGATAATAAATAACTTATAAAAGTTTATAATAGCTACATACCCAGTGCAAGAGTGCGTTAAAATTATTAATTTTTATGATCTATTTTCGGTGACCGGCTAATTTAAAAAAATGCAGAGTTTGCTTGGCCTCCCCGTTCCCCAGATTTGATGGCGCCTGATTTATTTTTGTGGAGCTACTTAAAAGGCTGAGTTTACATGAACAAACCAGCAACAATTCAGGAGCTTAAACAAAATATTCGTGCAAAAATAACAAATTTTGAGACTAAAACGTTGCGTAATGTAATACAAAATACTTTAGAAAGAGCAATTATTTGTCAACAAGAAAATGGAGGTTATTTAAATGGTGTTATTTTCCACACATATATTTAAAAAGTTAACAAAGTACACTTTCATGTAATAATATATTTTTTTAAATAAATATTAAAATTACAAAAGTTATATATATTTTACATCAGTATGTCGGCCCACTCTGTATAACACCAGACATCTACTCGGAACATAAGAATATTGTAAAAAAAATATAACTTCTTAATAGTTTAATCTATATATTTCTTAAAAGTTATCTCGTGTAACCTAATATTATTTAATTTTGAATATATAATAATTACAGTTTATTTATTTTATAGCTGTCATTGTGAAATTTATTATTACAATTTTAACAACGACTTGTTATACAAACTTTAATTATATTAATAATGCAGGTAGTTAAAGTAACATGTGATAATTCTTTAATATCGGTAGTCAAAATTTAATAATCTCTAAACTAGAACAACCAGTTGTAGCTCTACATAGTTTAAATCGTAAATAAGAAATCTCTAAGAACGATCTTAATTTAAATTATAATTTCTTGTATAAAAATTATTCCTACCATTGCGATGCCAAAATATAATATTTCTAACAATGTTTGATTTATTTAAAAACAGTTTAGTAGTTGATGAAGTTTAAAACTGTTGATTGGCCTAATCTATTTCAATTTACCACACAATAGAAATGATTATTTTTGATGATGCTATACCTGGCAATACAAAGCTTACAAAATTATTGATACTCTATTATTTTTTGCCACAGGTGAAAAAAATTGTTTCGATTTAATAAATAATAAATTTGTCTCCGTTCTTATGGCATTTTTGTTTATATTTTACGATATTAAAAGTAGGTACGATATTAAATATAAGAAAATAAAATTAGATTTATTTTAGATATACCAAAGATGGTGGTTTTGAACCATGCAAAATATACGAGAGTTCTTGTAATAATATATTAACAATTCTAGAAAATGAAAAATTGAAAATGTAGATATTAGAAGCCTTAGTAGTTAACGAATATTCATGAAAGTGAACAAAACCTATTTAATCAATATTTATATTACAAACAATTGTTTACTTTTAACTTACACTTTTTTTTTACTTACACATTTTATTTTTAAAATGCTGACACTGACATGTGCGCCTAGATGGCTCTACATGTTTGTACTCTGGCTACTCTGGCGATATGTGGATTTTATTGTAAATAAAAAAAGTTTTTTTAATATCTGGACTAACCAAAAAATTGTAAATTAAACATCAGGTACAGTAAAAAATTATTTGGTACTTAATTTGGATATTTACAATTCTGTGCCTATCCCCTCGTAAGAAATGTTTATTCGTGATCCTGGATATTACTTATCTCTTCCTGTAATTAGGTCCCGGCATTAAGTATACACCCTTATCCGAATCCTTTCTTAGAACTTCCTGCCCTAATGCCGTAAGGGAGGACACGGCCACGACTGGTAGCAGGGGTTCGGAGACTTGCTAATAATGATGATGATACCAAAAAGCATTAAATACAGTGGGAAAATAACTTATATCTAATTGTCATTTAATGTGGTTTGTATTGTAAATGCAAAATGAATATTATATATTTTTATCTTCTTGAGGTGGGATTTTATACTTCCATACATTTGGAGGTACATGTAAACAAACAATAAAATAATGACATATTTAATTACCAAAATATAGTTTACAAAAAAAAAATAATGAAGCAAAATTAGTTTGCGGTATAACTACGCTAACTTGTGGACACTTTTATATTTTATTTGTTTTAAAAGTAATTTTCTTTAACAATAAAATATAATCTATAACATAAGATCAATTATTTTTGCAAAATATTCTCCGTGGCATTTGACATTTAGATTTTTTTGTATATATATTTAAAAAAAATTTTTTATTAAATCAACAAGGCCGACCAAACTTTCACGGTTAAGTGATCAGTACATTATATTTATTATAGTATTACTATAGCTTATGTTTTGGAACCATGGCAGAATAACCCACAAGAATCAAATCGATAATCATTTGACAGCTGTGAAATTTATAGAATTTTTTAAAATAAATTATCTGCGCTGCTTACACCGGACAACGATGACAAAAATACTTCAATTCAAAATGTTCTTGACAACTTCTGGAGCATTCCAACCCTCTAGCAAAACATCCCCACCTCTTGTCATCCCCACGTTGAACGATTTTTTCCATCGAAATGTAATCGCTGTTCCCACGGTCCGGATTTGGTGAAAGGTAAAATACTCGGACCAATGAAAGTGTTGGCGGTTGATGCGCTTTGTTTATGCGCAAAAAAAATAGTATACGAGAACTGTGAAAGGTGTGCCAGCCGAGATATTCCCATGCATATGTCTGGTGAAGGTTCATGCCGTAAGTAGTCAACTGTGTGTAGGTAACACACCTGTAATATTTGTTTAACTGTAAAAGTAACTATCGATTTTAAATTACTGATAACACAGTTTTCATACATAAACACATATTTTTCCCTGGAAACAAATCTCGAAACAATTGTTAGATTAACCTTAACTGCCAACTCTATTTGAAATAGAAGACACCACATAGAGTAAGACTAAGATTTAAGGGTCTTGACTTATTTATCAAAAGCTGGGACCTGTCGATGGAAAAATGATTTAAAAATATTATTTTAATCCCTGCAACATTGCAAGGTCCAAAAGTGTGTGTTAACATGCTTATAACTCGGCGTGACTTACAAAGTTTGACGCGTTAACGCGTTCATGACATTTAAAAGGTTAAATGAGAAACCACCAATCAACCTTAATATTGAGAACACTCCTGGATTGTAGTGATAGTTAAATCATTATTTAAACCGTTATTTTAACTGTTCGATTGTAACAGTGACTGGTAACTGATTATACGTAATCTTAGTTACCAATCGTCGTTACAGTGAGAGGTGACCCACCACTTATTCAGGACCGTTCTATGAGCGAATGCTCCCATATCAGTACATCTCATTCACCTCTAAGTTAAATTTTTTTTAATGCTAGATGGCAACGTATCCTGCAATCATCGTCGCAATCACAGTCACATTACTGTTTATTATCACAAATGGATGTTATGAGAAATGGCACAGACAGGAATAGGCGCAGACAAATCATCCGTAGGATCCATGATCACAAATTTATTTTTAAATAGACATGCACACACAGAATATGTGTCATATCAAAATTATTATTATTTTCAAACTAAACAAAACGCTTGTGCTATTAAAATAGGACTAGCTGGAATGAGAATCGCTGTTCAACATTCCAACATAATCATATTACAATATCTACACTAATAATTCACTAGTTTTACAACACTCTCACTACATATTTGTATTATTTTCTCTATTTTTTTAATTTTATTCCTGTCAAATCTTTATCTTTCTTGAATTAAATAACACCTCAACAGCATGAAAAAAACTGGCTACTTTAACATAGACGGCAGTCAAGCAAAATAGCCGGGACAATGCTGTATATATCAGAGGTGGAGTCTACTCCATCCCACGCAATAAACTACGAGTATATACTTAATTGCAATATAATTGTATCACATGTTTATCATGTTATAATACATTATAATATTTTATATTCACTTCTGTTACAACAAAAACACGTACGTTAATAAAGTTTAAAGTCTAATAAATAAACCCCCGACCACTGGATCTCAAGGCGAGTGTTGTAACCACTAGACCAATTTTGCATTTGGTATTTTGCGAGTCGCTTTAATTGGGATTACCTTTAGTTAAACCAAAAGATTCATGATCACGACTAACTAAAGTGAAGTTGACCAAGAAGTCAGTTATGATGTTACCTATAACAATTAAATTATTATTTTAAATACAAATTAAGCGTACTAATTAGAAAGGTACACATATAAAATCAATTTTATCGAAGAATATTGTTGTTGCTACCGGGATCAACAATAATATTTTTCTATATTTTTTAAATTAATATATGTCATTTGTATTTAAAATATCACAGACCAACGTTCTGAATAATTACAACTTCACAATAAGAATGTGTTCTCCTTACTAATAATTATTATTCATCGGTAGTTTATGTACTGCATATACATCGTTAGATAGATACGCACTTTAATTATATAATAAATATGTAGGTAAAAAAAAAAAGTATAGAAACAATCACAAGTTCATGTTATGTTAAAATTAATAGAGCATTTAACTAATTTTGTAAAATTTATTAAATAATAATTAAATAGACTTAAGGATTTCTCTCTTTTCTTATTTTCCTAAATCCGTTCTTTCCCACATGTTACGATCTCAACAAATAAAAAACTACAGAGTTTTCTTGTGACATGTTTTTCTGGAAAAAAAATTACTACAAAATAAGGGTCTAAACAGTGAGTTAACAAGAACGTAAATCCGAAATTCGAGAATAAACATTCATACATATGTTTATAGATCTAAAATTTATAAATTGACTCGGGCATACCCGAGATAATTACTTACTCATCAGAGCTCTAAGATTATCGCGGTTTTTCCAAAAATGTCACTAATGGTCCGTAAGTTAATGTCGAAAGATTAGTGGTATAACGGTATTTTGAACATTGTCAGCCTTATTTCATATTGCAGTGGGATTTTTTGAATATTAAAAATGGATTACATTTTAAATTATCATCAGTAATGAAAATAGATTACGTAATATATATTGTTTTAAATTATTTAATTTTATGCATATATATATATATATACTCATCACCGTACTCGTAGAGAGAAAAGAATGACATTTATATTATACTTTTAAAATTAGCAATATTAATTATGTGGTCAAAATTCATATTTTTATATTGTTAAAACTAGCCAAACATTTGCATAATGCAAAATTCATCTGTTAATATTCATTTATTTGTCTTTATTTTCAATAATTCCTATTATTAAATAGCTTTGTTTGAATGTATGAATTACATGAGCCTACCTGAAGCAATTATTTTACTTGTTCGTACCGTTCATATTTTCTTCTTATACAAAATCGGGTTTCTTGGATTGTCCTTTAAAATTTGTTTTGTACACATTAAGGTAAATATAAATATGTACAAATTTATGTTTGTAGGTATAAAAATATACAAACATGACAAATAAATATTAATAATGTATAAAAAATTCAACATTTTAGAAACAAAATGCCACTCAACTGCACAAAATGCGTCTCACTATTTGACATTTTTGTGCTGAATGATTTTTTTATACAAATCATTTTATTTTATTTTATAATGAAAGTATGTACTTAAGTAGTAGAAATTGTAAATTTTAACTCACTACACAAATACATAAACAGTGGCGTGCAGTACGTATAGATTTAGGTTATGCTGTTACCAATGATATCATATATATATACAATATATGAACATTCCTTTAACCAGCATCTTTAGACAATATAAATCCGTCGTTCATACAACCCTACTACTTACTTAATAATACCTCCTTACCCATATAAAAAATGTATGGACGTTTTTAAGAATACTTTTTCTATGACTGAACATGTTTAATTTATTATTTGAAAATCCTTCACGTAATAACTAAAGGAAAGAATTATTTTTATTTAAACTTAACGTAGAAAATAGTTCTGCCAATTGCTTTTAAAGAAAAATAATGAAATCAACACGTTAAAAACAGTAAGATAGTAAAATTCGCGAATTAGTAAAAGAGGAAGTAGACACTTCAATGATTTACACGCAGTTGTAAGCATTTCTAATGTAATTCTGTTAAAAGATAGCATAGGTAACGATTCTATACAAAACGGATCAACTAAAAGGAATTTTAATTCAGTAAATAGCCATTTATATGACTTGAGTAATTAACTAGCTTAAATACAGAACAGAGTCATATGAATAGCTCGATGCTGCGAATGCCAAAGAGCGCCATGGGTATAACGGCGAACTGTTATGGCAATTTTTAGAAATAAGCAATTAAAGTATCTACTGGTACACAGATGGCGCTAATTGTAACATAATTTATTTGTTTATGTTAATCCAATTGTATAATTTATATTTCATTCCCAGAATTTTTAGTAATGCATGGCTTTTTGTTTGTATGCACTGCACGCCCCTGTACATAGGGCTCGTAGGTACCTACTAAAAGCGAAAAATATTTAACGAAATTATGTTTAATTTTTAATTAAATAATTTCTCACGAATATTATATGTAATTTAACTAATATTGTTTAAAAAAAATTCTACCCACGAACAGAATGCAGAAATACAAATTGATTTATTGCGTAAGAGGGTTGCGAAACTTTAGACTACCTCCTTATTGCGTATAAGCATGGTGACCCAACAAATATAAAATTTTGCTGTTTTATGTCACAGACCAAATAAAACTAGAACAAATTTATTATCTCTATTATTCAGGAGGCTTTTTTTTACCACCCTTGCAGAAATGTCCGTGGACGTAGGATGTGGGCAGTACAAAGCGCATGAGCGTATATGCGCCCGTAATGAGTTCGTCAGTGATGGATTTAGTCCCACACAATAGAGAATTCCTGGTAAACCTATCCGAGTGAGGTATGGTTCCTTGAATGGTGCCTCGATGGCTACCATAACCGCCCACAGGTAGCATAAATTGTAGGGTGTCCATGAATGTATTTTAATTAATTTACTTTGAATTTGAATTAATTAAGTGAGCGTAAAATTAAACAATGAATATTTTTCTACGAATATACATGATGTATTGCTAAATTCTTGAACAAAAATATACATTATAAGAATATAATATAAACTCTGAATAAAAATAATAATAAATTCACAAATAAAATATTAAACAGCAAGTATCATACAATTTAATTCTGCAGGAATGCGTCAAGTTTAGGTACTTTGATTATTATTTTTGTAAGTTTGCACTTCATAGTAATACCTATCACTGATGTAAGGCTCCCTAGTACTGATGTAAGGCTAGTAGTGATGCACACCTAGTATTAAGTACACCTAGTAGTAAGGCTAGTAGTGATGCTCCCTAGTACTGATGCACACCTAGTACTGATGTAAGGCTCCCTTCATTGTCTTCCTGCATTAAATAACTCTGTAAATCGGCTATAATTTTATTTGCCTCCCGATTGGCTTAGGTGGATCTTTATCATCATCGACTTCTTCATCTAATTTTTAGTGTTTCAATTTATTGACTTAAACAATTGCATCTTCATAGACTTCATGTTTATGGTAACATGTTAAATTGCTATCTATTGTCGAAAATTCTTGATAATTAACAATAGGAACTTCTAACTTGTCCTCATTTTATCAATTTTATAGTCCCAATTAACCGATGTAAATTACTGTTAGTTCCTTGGTGTGGTTTCCGTTTCTTGAGATTTGGATCAAATAAGCGACTGCCCCAATTAACCGGCGGCCCAAATAAGCGGAATCGACTGTATTTATATTTTTGGTAAGCTCAAAGTGGTTTTATATAAATTAAAAATTTTAATTCAAATGTGTGGTCCTCCTATTTGGCGGTACCCACAGAAATAGTCCGTAAGTCCCATTTAGGGTCCGCGCCCCGGCATATGAATGATGAAGCCCCGGCAACTACCTGCGCCCTTAAACGTCCGCTCGGTCCGTGTCAATGATTCGTAATTTATTATTATTCTGCTGACATTTTTTGAATTCCTATCATTGTTTTTTTCATCCCTGAGACGGCAGCGCGGACCGCCTTCCACCTTCCGCGCGGGCTGCGTCAGACTGGACGGCGGTGACGACGATCGCGGTCTTCAGGCTTCTTCGGCTGTTTATTCAGTCCTGTTTGTAATGAAAGCACTCGAATTAAATCCGTTAAGCAGTGGTCGGATGGATTGGAGGTGTTGGCCTTCTTTGAGGACCTCATTGATGTTTGATGTTGTGAATGAAAATATGACATTACAGAATTTTTGCTTTTTTTTAACGCATTTCAGATACAGGTGCGATAAATTCTAGTTATTTTGTTTGTCAAGTCAAAAATTTTGCGATAAATAATAGTAGAAACAGGAGGTGAAATATACAGAAGAAACGATTTTTTACTCATGGCACTGTACCTACAGTTGGCCACTGATGAATCTGTTGATAGTATAACTGTTGCAAGTTTGTTTAATGTTTATATATTATATTTTATGAATAGGGAATGAAATAATATTAATCACATCTTAATATTAATAAATCGGTACACAGCACATTCTTGAAGAGCCATGACCAAAAAATCGACCTATAGTGATATTTAACGTTTCCCTTGCAATGATAAATCAATTCGAGCTAAATGTTTGTAATGTTGTGCTCATGTCCATTTTAATACGAATATATGGCGACCAAATATGGAAATTAAGAAAGTATCATTACTGGATCGAGTAAAAAGTACCGACGCAAGAGACACTCTTGGAATGAAGCTCCTACTTCTATATATAGAAAGATTGAAGTTAAGGCGGCTTGGATATGTCTTTCGAATGCAAGAGAAATGACTATTAAGATGTATCTTCTTGGTGATTCCGGAGGGAAGGTGGCTCAGGGGAGGGAGGGAATATAGGTATAGAGAATTATATGAGTAAATAATTTATCCAGACTGTTTGCTACATTATCTATGTATACACAATTTTACTAGCTAAACTCAAAGAATTTTCTGAGAGTAGGCAAATATTATTAAAATCGAAAGACAACGTGGTTTGAGGTTAAGTTTGTGTAAAGGTTTATTAATTCAAATTAGTGACAGTGTCAAAAGGGCTACATAATAAGTCAGTTCGGAGATAGAGCTCGTCAGCCATATGAGCACGTTTATTATTTTTACGCATTTTTATTATTTCCGACCATGTTAAACAATTTACAAGATTACAAGAGGAATTTAAAAAGGAAGATATGGAAATTTTGCATGGTTGTGTACTTAACGTAGGTACCAAAATAAAACGCAATTTTTAATGTTACGAAACACACGAGGTATATAAAAATTTAATTCATATAAATATTTAATAACAAACGATTTGAAAAGTGGTTTAATATGAAATTTTATTTGTGAATTTAGTACACTGTTCCTACGTAAAAATTATAATTAAAAAATAATACATATCTAGTGCCTATCTACACAAAATAAGATATCGTAGTAAAAGCTAAGTAACAATTTTCTAAAAAATATAATTAATAATCATGAAAAATAAATGTAATAAAATTTCATTCCTTCACGTGATGCTTATAATAAACCTTGCGATCACTAACTATTATATTAAATAAAACATTATCACTTTATATGAAACCACGAATTTTATTACACGCCAACGGTTTCGCTTAGCTCGAGCTTCGTCAGGACGAACTTAAAACTAACAATAAATACAAAAAGACTACACTTATACATTCATAAAGAGGGAGATAGAATATAAAATTACACGTGAAAGAAAAAGACAGAATACATATACTGAATACGTATTTTCGTTGATGATTATTTGTTAATGTTTTATCTAACTGTATATGTATTATGTCTCTCTCTTACACATGTAATTTTATATCCTATTTCGCTCTTTACTTTTATAATTTTAATGAAGGGTTTTGACAGTGTAAACATATTGAAACAAATATAATAACTATTTAACATGTGATACTAATACTGAAAATCGACAAAAATATTTAGATACATAAGTATGTTTAGATGCAGAAAATTAATGAAAAGAAAAAAAAAAGAGGGAAAAGGGTGGGGAGGTTGCAACTATTGTTGCGGTAAAAGGAGAGCAACATGTATTTTTATAGATAGAATGAATGGCCAAAATTGAAATTGTGGTGGTTCATAAGAAGAACCCTTTGAGCGTAGTAAGGCAAATGTTGAACAAGTCAATTTCTGTAAATTTATCATTACGGTATTTGCATGACCGGTGAATGAATGAATTTTGTATGTAAGATGTTCTACTTCTGGGAATGTGGAAGAGTACCGACTCTTTATGTATATATAATTGCACTATTTTTGTAATTATTGATAGTTTTAAATACGCCCTGACGAAGCTTGAGCTGAGCGAAACCGGTTGGCGTGTAATAACATTCGTTGTTTTACACAGAGTGATTGTGTTATATTTAATCTAGTATTTCAAACCACAAAGTGATTGCTATCTACTAAAATATCATTTAACCTTCAACCCCTTAGAATAACAAGATTCCAACTAACATTTTGAGCTATTTGAGTTATTGCGTGAAATGGGTTCCAAATGCATTATTCTTTATTTCTTCCATATTCACCAACTATATTTAACGCGCATTGAAGGAAATAGCAAGAGCTGAAAGTTTCAACTGCATCAGTTATTTATTTAAATTTATGGATCATTATTGTTAATTTACAATGTTTTTTTATTATTTTTAATTTCCCTCATCTCACAGTGGTCATTGATAATACTGAAAATAAGTTAAGACCTTAAAACTGATTATATTTGCAAACTCAAAACAAAATATACATAAATATATGTTGAAACTCACTTTATCAAGGTTTACCTCAATTAGTACAAGTGTTTATTTACAAAGTTTCTACTCTATTATTTACTTCAAAAATAAGTTCAATCTGAATTTCACAACTAGAAGTGCAGTGACAGCTTAAAAATCATTGTAAATTATCCGTATTTAAAACATTTATATTTTGCATTTTGAAATGTTACATTTTTATTGTATTATATACAAGTCATAAATCATTTCAGTCATGTGAAAACATCAACAAATTTATTACCAACAACACATTACTATAGGATCAATATACAGTGTGTCCCAGAGATAGCAGTCCAGTCTGCTACGAATATGAACAATGTTCCCTCTAAGGTGTGCGTGTGTGCGCGCGCACACGATTTGGCATCATAGCGCACACAAAAAAATATAATGTGCACACTATTTTTAACAAGATTTATTTATTATTTATTTATTTTTAAAACAACGCTTGATTTCAATACAAATATAATGTATGAGTTAACAACATAATAACAACAATAGAGATGTGTACCCCCAAATAAGAAAGATTTTGAATTATGGGGGTGGCTATCGTCATTTATATAAAACAAGATCAAAATTTAAAATAATACAATATTAAATAATAAGTATTTATTTAAATGTTAGGAAATTGATCAGATTAGAATTTGTGAATAAGAAAGATGTAGAAATACATAATTATTTATTTTTTTGGAGATCTTTTAGCTATTTTGGAACCTCTTTTTTGTACACAATTATATTTGCTGTTAAATTGGACATTTTTAAAGTAACTTCTCCATGTGCCATGTTGTTATATGGTGATTTTTCCTATATAAGATCACTAACATTTTGGACATCGAACAGCTTTATGAGGTTACACAGCCAAGATAAATCTATCTCCCCCTTCATAATTAGTTGTAAAATATTATATTTTTCATTGTGGAGAATATATCTGAAGTCTGCAGCATTCCTAGATAGTTATTTTTACTTCTTTTGACATGTTTATGCATCTTTATACCTACATCTTCATTAGTAATGCAGTCAACCCGGGCTCTACTAGTAGCCTTATATTGGCATGGTATTTTTTTCTTATTTTCTCGCCTAACGCACAAATAGTAATACTGGTCCTTAAAATTGCACAAAAGAATTTTTTATGCACTCATCGTGATCTAAAATTAGAGGGAAAACTGATTATGACTATCAGTAGCAACTCATTGAGCTCAAATAGGGTTATCCGAAATTCAACGGTTTACAATATATGTGATTTTCAGCAAACAAATTAAAATAGCCGTAAACCAATATCTCCTAATTAACTTATGTGGTAGCTACATTATCACAGCATACGTATGCTAAATTTCACAATGGTTGGTTGAATATTTCTTGAATATCACAAATGTTCGAATAACTTGCCTTAGCTAAACTGTTGAATTTCAGATAACCCTTTTTGACGCTCATTGGGTTGCTAATGATGTCCCCTAACCGTAGGCTCCGTTAAGAATAACGTCTCATGGACACCCTGTATATACAAATATATTTAGTTTTTATAACTAGTCTCGGAACCATTTTTTAAACTATTATCTATTAGACTTACGCTAAAATTTACTTACCTACATCGTAGCTTGCGGAACGCTCAGTAATCTTTATTTTATGGAACCTGCACCGAGTTCAGATTCCGTACTTCCTCGAAGGACAAGCAAAAAATTACGAAAACCTTCGTACGTAAGCACTTGAAACACAACCCTTGTGAGATACGTTAAATCATTTCAGCCGCGCTACCTGGCGTACACGCATTGTGCTTTGTGAAATACAATATTTTGCAAACAGGACGACAGATAATCATCTCCTTTTTTCAGATTGGAGATTTTTCAGATCAGGAGATAGTCCTCAATTCGAGTGTTCGGCGACTTCCTGAGAAGTGAATTAGTTAGCAATCGAAAATATTGAAAAATTATTAATTCTTATTGTAAATATTATAGACATCGTTTGTGAATAATTTAAAAATGAACACAAAAAAATTATTATTATCAATATGTTTGAAAAGTTTGCCATTTAAATTTGCAATTTACGTTTTACTGATGACTTCGGTGTTGTGTAATAGAAGCTTACAAAAAAAAGATTTTAAAGCAAATTAGACGAGTTTTAAAATAATGTTTAATAAAATGCGTCCAGATACTAAAATAATACTCATGTTTGTCTAAAATACAGCGTAAATCATTTAACACGAAACCTTGAGGATCGAAATATATTTTTATGTTCATGTTTAGTTGTTAAGTCACAAACAGTAAACAATCCGATGATAACGCGGACGATTAGTAATCCGGGGTATGCTTAAAATGACAAGACTTTTCTATTATCAGATGCCGGCCTGGACAATAAAAAGTCGAGTTTTAAAGTAATAAGTAGAAAATAATGCGGAGGCTGGTATATTATTTTGTTTTTTTAAAAAGCTAAATCATTTAATTTAAAGTGTTGTTTGTTTCATGTTAAAAGAAAATAAATGTATGAAATCAGGTGACATTAGCCAATTTTTCATGTTAAATATTTTCTACTGTATACCTAAATACCTGCTTTGTAGCAAATCTGAAATTATACAGGTAAAATAAAATTGTTCCAATAAAGATTTTTTGCCCCAATTCACTCCAATATGCCAAATCTGTAATATTATGTTCGGTGGCTTTGGCAAAAAGCTATTACAAATTCCCGATATAAGATGAATTCCACGCCTACCTGCCGTACCGAGATAAACAGATATTACAGTTTTCGTCGAAAAACAAACCCTCGAGATGGGAAAAGGTTTCGCAAATAATCCCAGATAAGCCCTAAACACATCGCAGCATCCTCGAGGTTCATCCCCCGAGTAATTACCTGGTGTGGATTCTCATCTCGTCGTACGAGTTAAGACCGGGGGTTGTCAGGGTGAGTTATTTCGAAGAAAATCAATCACACGTTATGACGAATGCTTCGAGCGAAATTCTACAATTCTTTTAAAAAATCAAAAAATTGTCGCAATTTTTGGATGAGAAATCTTAAATCTCAGCAAACTCCATAAAATTTGATTTGGGCTTATAGAGCTTGAAGATTAAAGTATCCTTCATATTAGTTTGCTTATTATTACAAATGATAATCGCTATAAAAAACAAAAAAATAGTGAAAAACTTATTTCAAAAAACAAACTAGCTTTCATACTGGCGGCCATTTTAATTTGAGAACAGCGAGGTCTGGTATTAGTCGAATTCTAATGTAAATGGCTGCGGGCAAAAACAACAAATTTTGCAGAGAACACCGAATTTAGTGACCGATTTATATAAAAATGAAAAGTATTAATATAAATTAAATTAATCAACTAGAAAGATTTACAGAAAAATTATATTCATCAAAATAATATTTTAATTGCTACCGGAATGCATTCTACTACTATGTCGCAAATTTACAACAAAAATGTGTTCTCTTTTTAAAAAGTACCTAAGTTTGATTGTTATCGAATTAACACAATACTTAAAAGTTGTAAGTGCAAAAAAAAATATGCATAAAAAAAATATAACTCACTCGTAATATTTTCTTGTTTAGATTGAGAAAAGGTCAACTCCAACAGCAATAAAATTGCTGAAATCTTGGATGTCGTAAACTACCCTAGATATTCTAGTAATACAGTGGTATCGTGGCTCACCTTTATAAGCATCAACCAACTAAACAACAATTGCCAAATTTATGTAAATAGTTGTAGTATTTATTTGTGGTAAAATTATATCAACTTCAGAAATTTAACGCAGAAGTAAAACAAAAATATTCATATTTGCAGGTACAAAAATGAGGTCAAAGCTGTATCTATAATATCGTATATATAAAGCACAATGGTGACAGCTCTACAATTTGACTAAAACAAGTTATGAATGCAAGTTTTTTCATTGTTTCGCATTCTTTTAGACCACACAAGCTACGTATCCAAATGACATTTAATTTATATTTATTTGGTGACATACAAATGTTATAAGTCCTTTATTACAATGTTTATAGATCACTGATGATATCCGGACTAAAGACTGCAAAAATAAGTGCTCCCCTGAAAAAAACGATATTTTATATAAATCACAGAGTACTATGCAGTCGATATAACAAAATCTAAACACGTGTCATGTGGACTGTCTTAAAATGACAACAGTTGTCTTTTTAAGGTAATAAGACGATTTAAAAAAATAAATCTTATTTATAAAATCGACTGCAATTGAATAAATTAATACTATGTTATGTTATAAATATCACCGTAAATGGTTATTATCCTCCCTCTTTCCTCATAATCTAAGCAAATATTACATTTATCATCAAACAAAGAGTAAGTTTAGTATAATTTTTTTATAAATTGTAAAGATTTTAAAATGATCGTGTGGTTTAAAATATTGGTAAATTAAATAAAAATTAAACTCGATTTTGTTTATGTTATAAAAATAAGAAAGATCCTAGAAAACATACATTATATTTTTTTTAATGCTAAAAACTACATTTTTTAATTTGTTTTTGTGTATTTTTCAAAAATTTGATAAAATAAAAATTGTATCACAATATGAGTATATATATTATTATTATGCTATCGTTGATTATTTAAATAAATGAAGACAAGAAAAACTATTAATTTCCTGTAAATCATTGACGGATTATTTAGAGATTATTTATATTTATTATTATTTGCATCCTATTTGACCAATGCCAATTTACAGAATACATAATATTAAACAGTCATGAAAGATATCCCAACCCTCTAAGGCTTCGTTTTTCCAGCACGAAAACTGATTTGAAAAAAAATCACCGAAGGTAATTCAATAAGGCCTTCGCGGACCCGCCTTGATTTGGATGCCGGTATTTTAATGGGTGCGTAATTACCTTTTTGGGAACCTTTTTGGAGCTTTTAGCACAGGAAGTGGAGTGTACTGTTTCGTGGTTAATTTTTGATTGACAGATTGCGTGGGAACCTTGAAAGATTCGGTAATACTTCAGGTATTATTCATTAGGGATTTATCAAAGAGCGACTCGGGTTAGTTCCTATTTTTCTTTGATATATAGGAAACGTGACACCCTAAAATATTTTTGTTTAAGCAGGTGCGATGAAAAATAAAGAGCGAATGAATTTATTGTTTTAATTTCGATGATTTTGAATGACTATAATGGTGGCTTAAATTCCAAAAAAGTTTTCTTTATTATCTTTAAAAATCTACTATTCGAACCACATTTATAACGGTATTGCACAAACATATTATACATATCATTCACACACACAGTTATTAATGAGAACACATTCTCATTGTGATGTTGTAATTATTCAGAACACAGGTCTGTGATATTTTAAATACTAATTAAATGTATTAATTACAAAGATAGCAAGAGACGCAATTTTTTGCTTTCATCTTTAATACTTGCAGCCAAATTTATTCTGATGCAGCCATTAAAATTGTATCTTTCGTGTACTTGAGGTTGGAAATATGTCTGCCTCCAATTTTTACACCACATTTCCAGTTTTTGAGTGCATGCAAATTAAACATACATTATAATAATCATCTACAAGGAATAAATTTGTCTCTTACCTGTTATAATTGTAACACATTGTAGTGATACCTCAGTTAATACACACATATATAAATCAACTCAGAGATTTTTTGCTTCCAGAAATATAACACGTATTTGCTATTCTCAGTACACACAACCTTTCGTTTACGACTTGCACCATTAATAATCTGGCGCTATGTACCCCACACAGGGTTGCGAAAATCTACGGATCCAGAATTGGCTATTGTGCAATGTCTGCATCTATTTTTCAATTTTAATCATTTTAACATCAACGGATTAACTTATTTCACCATGGATTAAATTAACAAAGGTTCTGATTAGCGTTCGAACAATGACACGTGATTTAAACCCTTAATAAATTTATACGGCTTATGACAGTTTATCAAATGATAAAAGTTAATAAAGATACAAGTTTCTGTAGATAGATTTAGATTTTTCAACATAAAGTTTTGATTCTTTATATAATTCGTAAACATAGGTTTATTATTATTTGTGAATAAAGATGTAACTGTAACATAAAGAGTATTAATGATTTAAGTTATAAAAATCTTTTCTTGAAAAGTATTTCAACTATTTATATTTATTTGATGTGTAAATGTACAATTATTAGGTAAAATAAATTTTTACAAAAATCTTAAAAAATTTAGTTTTTTGTTTTCAGCAAAAATATAATAGATTTCTCACCAAAATACAAAGTCAAAAATTTGTAGTGAAAGTATATGGTTAAAATAGTGTAATTGGTAACTCATTCTCCCGCAAGATAAAGCACCGGTGGTGACTATTTCGATAGATACATTTTTTAAGTGATTCATCTAATTTGTTTTAAAAACGTTAGAGCTAATAAATAGTTAGGTTCGGTTAGATCTAATAGTTTTATTGACATCTTTACTTAACAAATTGTGGAAGTTGGTGGTGGAATGAAATGAGGGTTTTGTGTGATTGCACATTATGTAAAACGGTGTATAAAAACGTAACAAAGTGGGTTGGCACGGTCGAGCCAGGTCACGACTCCTGATGGTTCGGGCGCCGTAGCGCGATCGGTGTCGGGGTGAGCGACGAAGCGAGACTGGTCACGTCTTCTCTCGGCATGAGCCTCGTGCAGATGTCGCCTGTGTCTGCTGGGAGCGGCGATGATGGTGGGTGATTTGAAACGCTGCCTCAAAAAAACTAAACTTTATATATTTATATTGTATATAACAACTTAGTTATAGTTTATCCCGAATATAGTTGTAAGAGGTGAAGTCCCTCTCATTGTCTCCAGTTGTAAAACAATATATCTGCCATGTCAATTAATTAAATATTTTCAAATTATTACAGATATTATATATTTTATTCTGTACTTACATTTTAATACTAATACTGAACAAACAGAATACAAAATATGCGCGAGATAATTAAATAGTACATATTAAGTAGTTTTATTTTGGTGTGACAACCCTAACTCAGAACCATTTCTCACCTGAGGGAACATTATTCCCGGTCATTCTTGGAAATGTTTAAAGTAATTTCAAAAGCCTACCTGGCCCTTAGTCTAGTGTATGTATGACCAAAATGGAAAAAGCACAAATAAGGGCTGAAAATAATATATTTATTTCCCATATGAAACGTCACATATTCCGTTGACAATTTATGATTTTCACAAGATTTTATTATAATTAGTTATAAGGTCAAAACACAGAGTTCAGTGATACATAGGTATATGATATATATTTAAAACAAAATTTTCGTCAAAGGAGCGGTTTGCACAATTGCTTTCCAGATGGCCCCTGACTCACTAAGAAAAAAAAGTGTATTTTTTAAATAAAAAAGGTTGAAAAATGGATTATGTTTCTTTTTTAAATCTCTGTCGAATTTTAGTCTTCCTTTTTTAATTTTAAACATAACATCACGAAAAAAACTTACTATTTTAACATAGACGGTAACTTTGTATATCAGATGTGGATACCTATTGCATCCCACATAGTAATCTAATAAGTGTGTTTATAATTGTATGTTCACTTCTAACGTATAAATTTTTTTTATGTCAATTAAGGTTTATCTTATCGTAAAACCAATATCTATTTTGAGGAATTTTTATATGTTAATAATCGAATTTCTGAAAACAAGTTGAACCAATTCTGAATTACGATCTCCTATAGTGAGAATATACTGAACTTACATTTAATATTTTAAAATCAACTTAACAATATTCGTAAATAATTTTTCTTTGTTTGTGTGTTAATAACTTTATATTTCCTTTTGTCTTTTTTTTCTCATACATTAAACCACGGATTATGTAATAATATGATTGCACATCGTTCCTATTGGATCTGTTAGTGTCCTTGAAAGTAGTCTTTAAAAATACCAAAGTAGTATTAAAAAAAATACGCTAGATGACAGTACAGATTAGCAAATAATGAAAATTAATGTTAATTTACAATCTTTCCGCATTATGCATGTCACCCATGTCTAAACTGCTGTGAATAATTCTTAGATATAATTAATTACTCGATAATTTTTGCGTTGCAGTTCAAAATGATTTTACACAAAATATCGTGTTCATTTGAGATTTTAAGTTAATTTTTTTACCAGTTCATATTATTTCATTTCTTGAGTTCAATATATCATTTGTGTTTTTAATAACATTGTGATGATAATCATATCAATTAAAGGTACCTCTAAGTATACATATTACTACTATTTTGTTTTATCTTACTGGAAATAATGACAAAGTACACCATGTGTTGCATTATCAAAGAAATATAATAAGGGATTTTCGAATTGAAATATAGATCATATGGAAGTCCACTCGCCGCATAGCGGCCAAAATAACCGCCTGCAGGGCCAAGCAGCCGACCGCAACATCACGACATAATGGGCAACGAGCGATTGCTTTTCTGCTAGTGTTTAATAATATCGTTTTCTTGTCCATCTGAATTATGTTAGGATACACTTAAATAATTTGTCGCCATATAACGATTAACGCATTTCCCCGGATAGGAAAGGATCCTGGTTCGAATCTCGGTAGCAACAAAAATATTTTTTCGATAAATTGATATCTTTCTTACAGATACATTTAATTTGTTTTAAAATATCACACATCTACGTTCTGAAAAAATGCAACATCACAATAATAATGTGTTTTCCTTAAAAATAAAGAAAATTTGAATTATGAAAAATGAGTGTCAATTGTTATTGTTTATTTTAAATTTCTATAGATTTTAAAGGCAAATTTTAACTCTTAACTTTTAAAAATATTATCATTTATCTTTTTTTAAATATCTGTATGAAAAATATCAATTTTAATTATTACGTAATATGCTTTTTTTATGTAATTAAAATCAAATGATGCTTTATAACCGATGAATTTTTAATACTTTTTAAAAAACTAAGGCAGTCAAGACAGTGAAACCAAGGAGCCATCGTCGCACAAAATATTATTGACATTCTTTCCACAAACCTTGATCACAATAAAATACACCATTCTTATATGTATGTGTATTCCTGGAAAAAATGTTGTTCTCCGGCGGTCGACCGATAAATCAAAAATATCTGGCAAATGGGTCACATTACCCAAAATATAGAGTATTTTCAAAATTCTCATGATGTAAAAATTCGTGATATTTTTAACCGATCAGTGAATCTTAAACCGTTTCTCCCAGAATATTTTTAGTCAAGGTGTCAAACGCAGATTTCCTTAACGCGGTTTTGCTCATTCACGGATATATTATTATCACAACATACAGTAATCTCTTGTTTCAATTAAGCTATGAAAATAAATTGGGCCCGCCAATAGAAATGTTTAATTGTTATAACTACTTATTTCATGACAGCATGCTTATTGCTTTGAATGGCAGCCCTGGTACGTAGACTTATATATGTTGTTAAATGATAAGAAGCCATAGGGACCCCCGCCGATCTAGCTCAGTATGGGTCTTCAAGTGTGTATGTGTATGTGTGTGCTCTGGTGTCACCTGCTACCTCGGATGGGATGATCATTGATTCAATGGCAACTCTGCTTTTCACATTACACATGCACTGAAAATGTTCTTTAGATCTTCTTTCTTCAGGTCAACTTTCCTATGAGGGAGGTCACTTTTATTTATTTTATCTATTTACGGAGTTTATCTATTTGCCATCATCAGCCAACGCGGCCATGGGGTGCCGATGCAGCTGAGGCCCGCGCCAGGATTCATCTCTTGCTCTAGGAAATAGACCGGACACCATCCCATCTCAGCCTTGTCCATAACGCCCATCCATCGGCCATCGCTCGCATGCCGCCTCCTAGCTCATTGCAGAGGGGTCTCTCCTCAACCCGCGGGTGGACCAGGGCCATACATCTCTTTGTCCACCGCGGTGATCCCACTCTTAGTCTACGCCATTTATCGCCGCCATATTCCTCCGGAGCGCGGTTCCACCGACCCGCTCCCTCTTTTCGAGCGTTTCCATCTAAAAGTGAGTCAGATTCTCGTCTCTGATTCGTCGATTTAGACAGCCAATCATCATAAATTGGCAAAGTAAATTACCCAGTCCTCGGAACACAAATTCAAACATTACAATATTTTATAATAGTATTAAAAGTATACTCTTATTAATATTAATAATAAGAAATCTGTATGTATATTGAGAATTCTAGAAAAATTGAAAATTGGAATCTTTTCTCTAGTCAATTTGCTAACAAATATAATAGCAATCATCAAACGTATATGTGTTTAAAATATATCCAAGCGATTAATTAAACAACATTGAAAACAGGCAAAAGTTTATTCAAAAATTTTTTGTTTGTTTTAAATGACTACATTACGTATACGAGCTATGTAGGATTTAAAATAGTATCATTATCATCTTCCTCGATAACATTATGAATGTATGTATTATACATATACCCTAACATAACCTCATTATATCATAAATGTATATCAGGGTTAATCATTAACGCGTTTCAAAAAAAAATTGGTAAAATAAAATGAAATATAATATCTTATTTAGAAAAATATATTAAAAAGATTCCTCAAGATGAAAGGAACTCATAAGTTATTTAAATTTTTATATAAACTAACACAATATTTTCTGAACGTATTTTCAAATTAAAACCACACATTAATTTGATTCGTTTTTTGGTATTTGTTGCCTTACAATAATGAAATTTATAATATTTTAAATAAGCTAAACGTCTCTAAGTTTATAAAAATAAGAAGACTCAGGTGGTTGGGTTATTTGAAGAGAAACACCGAACAGTAATCTCCGACTTCACTTCTTAATACCATATCAACAGGGCGCAGGGGCTTCGGAAGACCTAAGAAAAGATGGAAAATGTCTTCAAACATAATCTGAAGAGAAACGGCGCAAAAAAAAAATCAAATGAGGAAAACCACTAGGGCAGAGGCCATATACAAATTTATACATTGTTTAAGTGCTGACCACAGCTTGAGAAGCTCTGAAGATCGATGGATCCCGAAACCAGTGGGGGTCCCTTAGACCCAGACTGCGTGTCTTTTGTTTGGACCCACACAATTTTCGGACCCTTAGTAGCACTTTCCGCGCCCTTTTTCTAGCGACATAATTAATCTTTCTCTAGATTATTAGATGATCTATAAGATGAAATCTTTCAGATCGAATGTTTTAATACATTCTATATTCATATTAAAGACAGATGTTCAGTGTTCGAGGCATTTCGATACGGTCAAATTTTGATGAAATGTTGGTAATTTTTTTAGGTGTTAAAATAAAGGTGTAAAGGTTCAGGCATCCAATCGTCGAATTATAAATGATGTATCTGAGACTGTACACCATAATATTATCATATTTCTGATCCTTAAAATATCATCTGAACGCATCCACTTCTTCTTTTAGATGATATAATTTCTAGCAGTATTTGAATACATATTTAAATATTGCTAATAATATACTGATTAAAATAAGAAAATATATAAAAACTTTAAAAAACAATTGTCAGGCGTCTTCCAGTATAAAGTGTTAAAAACATTTAGAGATAAAGAATATTGCTTTGAATAAATTAAAAAATAATTAAATTCTCATTAGTTGACATCTATGCTGTTTCAGGGAAATAAATATCTAATTTAGTCCATAGATGGCAATAGTGTAGTTGTACTTGAAGTGTTTCCACATATTAACATATATACAACATTGAAAAATTTGATAGACAGGGAGATTTATTGATGGGTGCGAATAGTGAAATACCCTGGTTAGTAACTTACCTATACTAATAATAATAATAAATACACATACTTCCATATTTTTTTATTAAATATAATAAAAATAGCTTCGTCTCTAATGAGATATGTATCAATAATTTGTTTGATACAAATTCTCGCTGCGACGTCATCGTAGCACAATAATAATGTCTTATAAATACACCAAATTTACATTTTCATAATCATTTGGTGCTATAGATCATCCAGGTTCAAGGTAAAGTATAAATAAACGTTCTTCAGGCGTCTCGAGCTAACTTTGTCCAGTACGAAAGTGTTTCAGCTTCTACATTTTTCAGGCTGACTTTCAAATTGATGAAAATACGTCATCGTTTATTGATCACGTATATAAATATACACACGTTTATCCAACGATGGTACCTTGTTTTATATATATATATATCATATTTAAATTTCAATGTGACATATTTAAAGGATTTCACAAACTACCAAATATATAGACATGAACTAACGGAAATTCCTTGTTTCAATATTTTCATTTTGCTTTCATTCACGTGATCACTTTGGTACCATTTACACAATCAAATAGCTCTGCAACTTCTTAAAAATATATAACACATTTGGAAGGAAAATATAACGCTGAAAAAATAATACGTATTAATGTAAAAAATACGTCTTGTTTATACAAAGAGTACATATTTTTTTTATTGCAAATATGCGTCATAAACTATCCTATTTATGTTTCCAGAAATAATGTATGTTGAATGCCCCTCGTCCCGCGACGAATATTACAAACCCGTCTCCTATATATACACTTTATTTCATGTCTATTTATTTACTGGTCTGTGAAGGATACATATATAATAAATTTAAATGCAAACCTATTCAATTTCGAACAGCATGCATTTTTAAAACTTGCACATCTAAAGAATGTGGGGATTCAAAATATATCTTAATTTATTTTTAAGAACATTCATTCGTTCTTATTGTGAATTGCAATTTTTCAGAACATAGGTCTGTGATATTTTTAATACTGATTAAATGTATAAATTAGAAAGATATGCATATAAAATCAATTTATGTAAAAAATATTTTTGTTGCTACCGGGATTCGAACCTGGATTTTTTCCTATCCGGGGAAATGCATTAATAATAATGTATAATTTGTATAGTGCCATTTTCGTAAAAACTTTCACCTCAAGGGCGCTTTACACATAAACTGTTTATTGTTCAACAATTATCTTTGTTTTTAAAATTAAAAATTATTATTTTCACTTATAGAAATGAATTTTTGAATAGTTACGTTTTTAGTTTCTTCTTAAATAAAGTCTCTGATGTACTGTTACTTATAACGGAGGGCAAAGAGTTCCACGCTTTTGGGCCTGCCACCGCAAATGCCCGTTCACTAAATTTAGATTTAGATAAATTTAGAGGCTGACCTGAGAGTTTGACGTCTACCATTCAAATTGTCAGGGATACAAAGTTCTTGAAGATACAGAGGCGCCATGTTATGTTTCGCCTTGTACATCAACCAGCACAATTTAAATTCAACTCTTTCGGGGAATCGGAGCCAATGCAGCTGATGTAAAACGGATGATATATGAGAGAATTTGGAAACTTGATATATTATCCGTGCAGCCGCATTTAGAATAGATTGCAATCTATCCGGCTGAAACAGCATTAATCTAGTTTCTCAATTCTTGATTATAGCAATAGAGTAACAAATATTAACAACCGGTTCGCGTGAACTAGGGCGAATCCATAGGGGTCATCACTGATAATGGTAATGACCAAATAATGGTAGAAATGTCTTCCTGCCAAGATTTAATGTCAATTGCGAGCGAAATGGAGTCAGCTACGTTGATAACTAAAATATCACGAGCACAAACTTGAGTATTGATTTCGATACATTTTTTCAATCGATCGCATTTCTCCTCCACAAAATTCCCAATTGTCGTATAAAAATGATACCGTTTAGATTTTTCCAACGGTTGACTCGCATGGTCAACAATGAGAACCGAGTCATGACTTCAATCAGCTGGCCGCACATTTCCCGAAAAGCAATACAGTTCGTGCGGGTCAATGTTACCTATAATGCCGCAAATGCGTTATAAGAACTCGCGGTCTCCCATATTCTCCGGAATTTTTTGTTGGCCACTTGACGGATTTTGAATTTTGTGGATTTCAGTTAAATATCTACGTGATTGGTTCAAATTTAAAAATGCGTAATGCGTGAGTGACAATAAACGTGAATTTTAAATTAACGGATTTAAATTGAAAATCAAAGTTGTTGGTCAACATATAAAATATTTAAAATATATTAATTAGAAGGATATACATATAAAATCAATTTTATCGAAAAATATTGTTGTTGCGCTACCAGGATTCTTTCCTAACCGGGAAAGTGCCTTATGCTATGCCTATGCTATAGCGACAAATTTTTGAACCTATATGTTACCTTTCTGATATTAATACATTTAATCGTTCCATTACTTTTACATATCTCAAATACCTTTGAGTAATCTGATAGCAGACGCCAGAATTATCAATATATTTTTATTATTAAATTTTGGACACATTGATACAACTATATTATAAGGAGAACACATTCTTATTGTGAAGTTGTAATTATTCGGAACATAGGTCTGTGATATTTTAAATATGAATTAATATATTTGTTAGAAAGATATACATATAAAATCAATTTTATCAAAAATATTGTTGTTGGCGTAACCGGTGGCGTAGCGGTAGATAATAAGGTAAATAGCTCTTTCAAATAATGGAACGATTAAATGTATTAATATCAGAAAGGTAACATATAGTTTCGAAAATTTGTCGCTAAAAATATTGTCGCTGTAGCATAGTTGGATAATGCACGTTCCCCGGTTTGTAAAGAGATCCAGGTTTCAATCCCGGTGGCACAACATCAATATTTTTCGATAAAATTGATTTTATATGTATATCTTTCTAATTAATATATTTAATTAATATTTATAATTTATTAATAAGAAATCAAGTTTCCTGGATAATTCAGGCAGAAAACATGGATTTTGTCAACCAATTTAAAAAAAATAGAAAAAAATACGCATCCTCTGTAATGCGGTATATTCAGTCGATCAAATATGAAGAATCACGAAGCAGACAATTTAAAAAAATGTACATTCATTGCCACGTTGACTGCACGAAAACAAACTCACCTTTGAGCGACACAACCCAAAAACAAAATCAAATAAAGAAATGTCAATACGCGTGACAAGTTTTTTCCGCAATAATAATATATCTTGTAAGCCGTGAGGCCTTACAGCTTTGACACATTTCGTTCGCCATTAACTATGTAGTTATCCGTCGGGGAAAAAAAACGCCAAATATATTTTTGTGAATGGTGCAGACCCGGCACAATGGGGAGGAAATCTTTGTTGCAGATTCGCTCTGGCCGTATTTGGAGATTTCTACAGGGCACAAAAGGCTGTTTTAATTGTCATATCCTGCGGTGCAAGGTGTCTCCTAAGGTGTGCATGCGCTTGCGACTCGGCATAAATTTGTGCAGGTAAATCAGGGCTGCGTTTGTCCAAAGCTTTGGCCGAAGTTCTCAATGTCTTTGATGCGTTTAGGAATTTGAAACTGGAGCGATTTTTTTTTAAACAGAAGGCATGTGAGACTTTCACAAATAATGCGCGTTCCGAGAATTTTAGACATGTTTATGATTACCTAACCCTAAGCATTAAGTGAGTAATGGTGGCAAATTTTAGATTTTAACGATAAAAATATTAAATTTTTCATACGTTTAAATGATTAAGAAAAAATGATTACTGGTCAAAAAATTAAAAATAGCATAATCATCCAAATAATGATGTTATCAAATGATTTTGAAAAATGTTAGGAGCGTTCGATAAAGTGAACGACAATGAAAACTTTCATTGGCCATTTCAAATAATTTTAAAAGTCTTTTTTAAATGCATAAAGATCGACACTTTTAGAAACAGTATTTAGAACTAGCTTTAAAAGAAATGTAATACATTTACACGTTACAAAACAACCTTGACAAATACTAGTACCCATATTTAAGTGTATAGTCATTCTGCTTTATTATAGTTGCGAGTATATAATGATTTTTTTAAATAAGTACACAATTTTTCACAATAATAATATCACTATGGCAATTTTCCATTTGGGCTAGGACTGATCTAGAAAATCGCCTCACATTTAAAAATAATTGAAGAATGTAAACAGCAATGTTTGTAAGCGTAGAGAACACAATTTTTGAGGGAAGACAAATTTTTAAAAAATAAATAAAATACATAAAAATCGTGATAATGGCCATGTTAAATGAACCACGATTTTTGAAATAAATTTGCACAATTTGCAAGCGTTGTTCTGGCGTAAATCTATTCATGTCGAAATGACAAAGCAAACTGAGCACAAATCAGCAATCAAATTGGCTGGAAAAAGCGTTTCAAATTCGAAAAATAAACCTCTGAAAAAAACACCCTTTACAATACATCAACGGTAGACTTTCAATCATTTTTCTCAGTCAAATCCTTCAATCTTTTGGGAATCTTGCAAAGTGAGCAGATAGCTCGGAGAAGTTTGTTGCGGTGAGCCACGTCGAAGGCAGAGAAAACGTGGAAGACTCCTCACCCGTTGGACCTACCAAGTGGAAAAAGTAACAGGTTTTCCGCTGGTGACAGCCCCCAGATTTGCAGGATACTGAGAAAAGTGGAGGAGTATAGTCGGAAAACGGAATGAAGATATCTTCACATTAACAAGAAGAATTTTTTATTATTACATCAACAAAAATACATAATTTACTTTTTAAAGGTTTTAGTGATACTTTGTGGAATTCCATGATTATTTTCTAAATTGAGTTAAAACGTTTTCGGGAACATCTTCCTATTATCAATAATATAATTCAACTAAAATTAAAAACATTTTCAGATAGTAATAACGGGTGTGTTTAGAGATAATACCGTCCATTACATCATCTCTTTTATCCATTTTAACTACATCCCTACCCCCCCTCCGTTAACTCCAAATACATCATATATTACTGTTTTTAATAAAATAGAGTGGAATAAAACAGTGTTTTAATTCAATTTAATAATTTACTTTATTGGATGCGATCTTTCAAATAACAGATTTAATAGAAGAATAGTTTATTTGAAAAATCAACAAAAATATAATAACAATGTACCTACATATTTAATTTTGTTTGTCGAGATCTTTCACGTGATATAATTGATAGGAGATTTTGTTTATTTTATCTTACGGGGACAGCTATCAATAAAATATTGTTTTACGTTGCTGTGTGTTATAAACGGAAGATTGCATTTGCAGAATAATCACCAGAAAATAATAGTAAACACAAATCAATCTAACATAACTGTATTTTAAAGAGAACGCATTATTATTGTGTAGTTGTAGTTTTTTCAGAACATAGTTCTGTAATATTTTAATACAAAAAAAATGCATCAATTGGAAAGAAATACATACAGATAAAATCAATTTATTGAAAAAATGTTTTAACTGAACCGGAAACTTTTCCTATACGTGGAAGCTCGCTGTCCAATTACACCACGCCAGCCTAGTAAATTGACGACAAATTTTCGAACTTTCAATATTTCAAATTGATACATCGATTATTATATTTCTTAAGAACTATAATTTTTTATTGCGAATACCTTGCCTACCTTACATACCTATTGCAACCTGAAAAAAAACAAGGCCCGATGATTCCGCTGGCCCACATGGCGCACCATACAGTAACTCTAAGTGGGTATAAAGGTCGTTTGTGTATCAATTAAGAATTTTCAGTGTCCCAATAACGGCTGTTTATTAATAAAACCCGCCAAGTCGAAATGAGCTTTTTTGTGTGTGTTTTTATGTTTTAATGACTTCAACACGTTATTTTCAACGCGTTAGATACACGATAATAAATGGTAATTAACTATTCTCTACGACTACCAAATAATATTTTTTTTGAGAAATATTTGCCAAACCAAAATGGCGACCAAACAAAATCGGCCTGGAACATAATATTCACCCTGTATTTACTTTAAAATTTCCTATGCTAAAAATTAACATTCACCTTTGTTGAAACTTTCGTTTATTTTGTTCACTAACTTAGTTTACACTGTTTTAATCTTAGTTCACTATCCTTATCAAATTTTGTCAAATTTATTAAAATTCAACATTTCCGCTGGATCAGACACCTGACTCGGATAAAAGAATCTTCACCATGTGTGCATTTGAAATTTTATAAACCTGAGGAGAGATGTTGTATTAGTGATCTATCTTGACTATATGAGGTCCAGCGGGATGCTCTCGAGATATATCAACCGGGGCGCATAATAAAAAAGATTAGACAGATTTTCTTGTGTTGGTCTAGACCCGCATAAGCCTATAGGTATATAGTCAGGCCTATTCTCAAAATTTCAATATTGAAATGAAGGTGATTGTTACACCAACCCTCAAAAATAGTGTTATATTTGAATGAGAGAGAGGGAGAGGGAGTAAGGGAGATAAACGTACCATAATCTGTCAAAACTATCTGTCTATTTTTGAGGGTTGGTGTAACAATCACCTTCATTTCAATATTGCAATTTTGAGAATAGGCCTGAATATGACGACGATGATGAAAAAACTGGTAAACAAACACTTTAAATTGTTGACCTTAACTATTTTAAATGTAATAATAGTCTAGCACAGTAAAACCATCGCAAAAATAAAAACTATCTCCCAAATATGTACGTACAGAAAACAAACAAATAAAAATTGAAAAGCATTCACATTCATTATTATTACGAACATATCTTCTAAGTGCGTCTTTAATGTACACCTCGTAAATGTAGGGGGTCCAAGATAAAATGATGATAGTTACACGTTTATTACAGTATTATACAAGGTATATCACTAGTACAGGTAAACGATAAAGTCGACGGACTCGCAGAGAGAGAGAGAGAGAGAGCGCGCGCCTGACGCGCACCGCCCTTTATACCCCCACAGATACGCATTCACGTGCGGCGGTGCGGTATTCACACACACATACATCTGTACTATTCCAAGGACATCACAATTATTAAATCGGGCCTCTAATAAATACTAGACACCCTTCAATAAGGTTTTTTTAAATTAATTAAATGCTTTATTGTTATCATTTCCGTCCCATTTTGCAAGGAGGGCCAGGGGCCAATGAATGTTTAAACAGAGTACTTCCACCTACCCTGTTTTGTGCTTTATCAGCACTTGATGACGAATCAAGACTCAGTGGTCTTCATTAAACCCTACTTACTGTTTACCCTAACCTAGTCTAGGGCGGTTCACAGGCCGCCAAGAGGCAACATCTTAGTTATCATTTCTCTAGCATTCGCAACCCATTTCGAACATGTATATTTAGATCTTTATTTTATAATTAATATAATAGTACTAATTTATTTACAAAATACATGAATAAATGATCTTCCTATATTTTCACGACATACATACTACCTTTTAGATAGTTAATACGCCGAAATATTATTAAAAAATCTTATTATCGTAAACATATGAAGGTCTTCGAAGGACATGAGAAAAACAAAAATCTTATATTCACGATTTATTTGAAAAATACTTTAAAAAAACGTTTGATTCAAAGTGTCAACAGCGATGAATATGTGATTTATTCTCGTCGCTTTGATGCCATTTGCATAGCTACAGATTTTACCTCAAATAAAAAATGAATACAAACAATGCTCCTAAACGTTTAATAAAACATGGAAACACCATTTCAAATCAAATTAAAAGGCATTCTAGCGCTGATGTCCTTCCTTTTGTACCAATAAAACCTTCATTCACATGTTTTTATGGAATTCTCTTGTTTCCAATTAACACCGTCTTCTTACCTTAGCACGGCCGTTAACAACAGCCACGAGACGGCCATTGTTCTCCGCTGTTCATTCACTTCTTCATGAGCTGGAAGCTGCAGGAATCAAAGATTCCACAATAACCGGCGGTGGGGACCCTCTTCAAGCAGTGACAGGAGAAAACAATATGTGACACGATTCCATAAACGGCAACCCCGCACATAGCCTCTACACCGCCGTGAGAACTGGGCGTATGACGTATTCCACACATCTGAGTGTCATAATGTCTTATGAGTTTGGTTGATTTATTGAGACACATTTGATGCATCCAGCGGATACACATCTTGGCCCATAAATAAGTTGAATATTTATAAACTCTAAACCTCTAAAATGTACAAGCAACATTTCATCTACAATTAAATTTGTAGAATGTGTACTTTAATACTTGTGGCCCGTGTCCATGGAACGAGACTCGATGTGATAAATCTCAGAGGTCTAATTGAGATACCATATGTATGTGTCATAATTTTGATTTGAAGATAAACTCAGATATTAGCTTGAGATTTGTAGAAAGAGACAAAAACTCAAACCCATGTACATGACTTTCAAGTTGACAGCGTGTATAAACGGAAAGCACTAAATTATAAACATTTTTTATGTTAGAACTGCTGTTGGAGAGTCAATAGTCAATAGACTGACATTTAACGATTGACGTACAACAAGACAGCGAATATCTGAAACTTGGTGAGTACACAGTGGTTGAGAGTTGTCTCGAAAGAATCTCACAAGAGTATAAATTGTCGATAAATTTGCGATAAGTTTTTAGAGTTATCTTTTTTGAGAGTCCATGTTTTACAGCCATACGTAAGCACTGGAAGTGAAAATCTCTTTTGAAAATCATATTCAGGCGTCCGGATGCATTCCAGCCTCCGGAAATTTGCTGACCTGGGTAGATATATTTATTAACTTGTTCAGACTGAATTTCGTTTACATTAATGTCTATCGAGTCAATAAAGTAGTTCATCATACTTCAGTGTTTAAGATGATTATCTTCAATCCTGCTCTGCCGTTGATTATTTTTTTTATAGTTAACGTAATTTACTACAATTGAACAGTTGTTATTAAAGTCAATACTTATATTATTTTAAAATAATATAAAACATTCAACAAAAAGGAAAGAGAATCCACCGACGCGCTGACAGAACCTACATCATTGGAAATGTATTTTGACCGTGAAAGGATCTGATTTAACTGTATTTAGTATGTAAATATTAAGAAAGATGCCGCCCTGGGTTGAATCTAAATATTATATTTGTTCTTTTAAATATGTATATCCAAGATTATTACTGTTGTATTCTGTGGAATGATATGATTTATAAATCTTAAAACATTAAGAAAATTTTAAATTATATTTAATTAAATTAGTTCATCGTATGCCTAAAAAAAAGTTACCAAACAAATACTTGTTACCATGGTGACTATCATTTTTTTTACTGACACTTTAGAAATGCACATTCGAAAAGCCGCAAGACTCGAAGATAAAGATTCTTTGAAAACGATACCTAACTAAATATTGTAATTAAAAAAATAATAATTATGTACCGATAATCTACCCTCACGGAAATGATATCTAAGCAAGCATGTTTTCTGATAAATAATATTTTAGAAAGTCAAAAATTTGTATAATAATTACTTCCTTACTTGTCAATGAACTGTACAAATAACACAAGCGTGTTTACGCATGGCCATGAGTGTATTAATTGTAATCACTTATTATTATTTATTATTGAGATAGAAGTGAAAACAATTTTAAAAGGTGACTTTGCAAAAAGAATTTGATTTTTTATAATATTTAATTTGCTTTTAACACTATTTTATTATTTATAAAATTTCAAATTTATCTGTCTGTAAACTTCTAGTATTTGTGTGTAAAATTTATTAACCCTTGTTAATGACAAAAGAGTGGTTTATTTCCAAAATATGATTGGCGAATTCAGAATAATTGTTGCTATTTAGACATCTCAAGTGCTCCATAGTTCTAATAAGATTCTAATAGATTCTAAATTTTACCCACCAGTAAATATTTAGATTCATCGAAATAAATTATTTGAATTACTCAGAAGCATTAACATAATATATCTAAAGTAATAAAAAATAATAATTTAAAAGAACTATGTTCTAAAACTTCATAATAAAATGTGTTTTAATTTAAAAATATATTTATCATCTTACTATTTTATATAATATATACCGTCTCTTTCTTTTAATGCAAAGTATCCATTACCTGAGTTGTAAATTGACCTCGCTTTTACACACTGGGTGGTAAAAGCTTTGTTGTTATGAATGAATCAAAATTTAACGCGAGGACGTTGAAATCGGGAGGACATGTGTTAACAATGTCAATTGACATCGCTCGGATTTGGTTTGAACTGAGCCGAATGGAGGGCCATATCACAGCGTGAGTTCAGAGTCAAACTTAGAGAGCACTGAATTAAGAAATTTATAAACACAGATTGGCGCTAATTAAGCAAATTTAATAGGTGTGCATGCACAGAGCTCAGACCGAAGGGACCTAGTGTTCTTTTATATTCAGATGTGGTTATAATTTAAAATAAGTATACGAAATGTTGTTATTTAAACAAATGCTTTTTATGAGGTGACTATATTTTCCTCAGGGACCTTAAGAGCATCTGAACAAAATTTGGAACTGAAAACAAACAATATAATACATACACATTTACATGTGTTTTTATAATTAAATTCTATTTTGTTTCATTAAAAATATAATAAGAACAAGACAGATAGACGTATGTTTACATTGTGTATATATATATATATATATATTTTGAACAGAGACGTGTACACGGAATACGTGTCATATCAATATACTAACTATTTTCTAACTAAACTTTGAAAATAGGACTAAATTACTGGTTCTCCTGGGATGAGACTCAAACTCCCGACCATACGATGAGTGTCTTAATCATAAGACCATCGAGCACATCATTAGATAAGATAAACAAATAATTTATTTAATATATAAACATTATTTTAGATTTTAAACTTTGTGTTTTATTAACCATTTAATGAATTAAATACATCTACCGGTTTCGAAAAATATAATTTTCTTCTTCGGGATGTCATTAACTAATCATTAACATATGTTGTATTGTTTCTATAACAGAATCAATTTTTAAAAAACAATAATCTAACTTAACTTGATGATACAAAACTATTACAATAATTCTTAGGAAAAAATTTTACAATAGGACTCTTGGTTAAATTTAGTTGGTGGTTCATAATATTTTGGTTAGTTTTAACCGCTCTTTTCCAAATTATTTAATTTGATACTGAACAAAATTAACAATCTGAAATAATGGATTTTCACCACAAAGTTGATTTTTCTAATCTTAAAAAAAAGAAAAAAATTATAAATACATGAGAATGATTTTATTTATAAACAATCGCATTAGATTTATTATTATAATTTTCAAAAAAAAATGAAGAATCCCAAAAATAAAACTGTACAATAGATACACAATAAAGCTTGTTACGACTCTCCTTCATATAATTTAACTTAAAGAATTTTGGGACCTTTTTTATTTACACGGTGCTCAGAAATAAAATGAAGGTATCCGTGTAAAATTTGAAAAGCCGGTGGCGATCATTGAATTAGACTTACAGCGGTTTGATTTGGGTGTTACAATTTTCTATTAATATGCACGGGCCTTTACTGTGACAATGGAAACGGAGCTTCTATAGACTTGTATAGAAATGTACTGCTCGCAGTATCGAACAGACAAACGTTGAATGGATACTTTTCGTTTCTTCTTTTGAATGGTACAAATGAGACTAATTTTATAATAGTGGCTTTTTATCTGTGGGCGTGATGATGGGTTATAAAGTGTGATAAGTGGAAGTAATTCATTACATAATTTAATACTTTTTTTTCTTTTTCGGTACCATATTACATTCTCCTTTAGTCTGACATTTAATGGTATGCGATATAAAATTTCTAGAACAATATGACAGATGTGAGAATATAGATAAGAGGAAGAAAAAAATGGACGTCTTTTTTTTAAATTGTCAGTAATACAATGAAATAGCTCACAGTGATTATTGTCATATGTAGTAAAAATCTTAAAAGGTGGACAAAGGTAGTAAAATATCCAATAATATTAAAATCCAAACAAATTAAAAACATGAACGTATCTATATTACAATATACTGACTAGATTAAGAAGAAAGAGAAAAAGTTATCTTATTTATCTATGGTACTCACCCAACTATACGTTTAGTACGATTAAGAATAGTAAAAAGGTAACACTCCAATATCCTATACAACAGGAGAGTGCACTGCATATAAGCAAAATATTTGCGCATTACTAAAAATTATGGGAAACAAATATAAATTAAATAACCCATATGTTTTAATTACGCTAGCGCCCACCGTGTATCAGTAGAACCATCAGTTGCGCAGTTATAGATTCTACCGCGCAATGCCACCGGAGCGGTGTACTCCTTTACTGGATTATTATTCATTTATTGTTATTATAATTTCTAGCCACTGTTTTAATCTATCGTTCTATTCAAGCTATACAATTTATACCTACTGAATTGAAAATTCCACTCGGCAGAGTCAGAAATGAATCAGCTGATACATGTTGTATAGAGTCCGTATAAAGTTGGAAAGCTGATAGTAACATCTAAGTACTTCCTCATTTACTAATTCGCAAAATTTACTACCTTACTAAACGTATTTTCATTATTGTTCGTTGCTTTCGAGAATAATGTATTTTTATTATGATAGATTAATTTTGCTTAAAAACGTCGGTTGGACGAAAGTTCATAAACCTATCTATCATGGTAACAGCATAACCTATGTCTATGCCTACTGCGCGCCACTGCTATACAATGAGTTCCGTATTAGCGGATCAGTTCAATTCGATAATGGCGAGTGAAACAAAGAAATACCTGTTCAAATTAAATTAAATTAACTAACAAATGATTTCCAATCTCAGGTAGGTATGTGGACAATATAACTTAAAGATAATGTGGTAAGATGATGTGGTGCTGGAGACATATGTTGCACGTACCATGGACGGCGAGATGCACGAATGTCTCCATTCTGTAGGAATTAAACATCAAAGACAGTCTCTCAACCATTTGCCTGAGATTACTCCATCAATTTTTTGGACATCTTGCGAGAAGAGCTTGGAGGAGCTTGTTGTGGTGGGCCACGTCGAAGAATAAAGAGAATGAGGAAGATACCCCACGCGTTGGACCGACCAAGTGGAAAAGGCGACAGGCATTTCTTTGGTGACAGCTCTAAGGTTTGAAGGATGCCGAGAAAAGTGGAGGAGCATTTAAGCAGAGTCAAGAGGGTGAGAGTTCATGGAGATCGCGAAGGACCGACGTGCATGATGATCAAATTTTACATTACGCTGACAATCGAAATTCGCAAAGAAATTGTGACGTAGCGTATTTTATGAACTGAACAAATTGGTTATTGATTGAGTAATTGTTTTAGATTTGTTCAATTTTCAATAAAATATATAATACATATTAAAGGGCAGCTGGAGGGGGGTGGGAGGGACCCATCCTTTACCGAGACCGGTTTAGAAGATTACATTTTTACAATTACAAAATGAAAAAGAAGAAGAAATTAGTGTGGTTATTAGCAATTAAGATTTAAAATTTAAACCCTCCAGCGTCCCTAAGTGCTGTCTTTATTCATAAAAAATCTTATAATAAAAATCCATAGAACATAGTTTTACATACAGATAGAAAATTAACGTGCAGTAATTCAAGGCAGACACTCAGGGATCCATTCATCAAAAATACTCCCAAAAGAGGGACAGTGGACGAGACACAAAGTAGATTAAATCACACTTACACGGACAGACTAACGGAGTTGCAAAACACGAGATATAGAGAGTGAGAGGTAGGCGCGTAGGTGGAGTCCCACCCGTTCTGACTATCCACCTAAGGAGCTCCAACCCGAATCCCGATCCTTTCTTAATCGTACTCAATATACTAACATCAGCTTTACATTTTTTCCTTATTTCTTCATTTTTTACTCTGTTATAAATAGATTTGCCACAAATACGCCTAAGTGATCTCATTTCTATTGCATTCAGTTTACTTTCGTTCCTCTTCTGTTAGCTCCAGGCTTTACTTCTATACATCAATGTCGGTACCAGGACTTAATTGTGCACCGCTAGTCCAATTCCCGTTAGATATAATTCCATTCAAAGCGCCGTTCACTTTATTCCCTGAAGTCACCTTCATTTTGATATCATTTTCAGCCTTTCCATTTCTATCAAACATACTTCCAAAACACACAAACTAATCTACTTGTTCTAAACATTCATTACCTACAAGTATTTTGCACGGTGTCTTGCTTTCTTTCTTCTCGAATACCATCACTTTCGACTTGTTAACATTCATCATGAGGTCGCTTTCCTTGCATACATCGTACATTCTATTCAGTTCTTCTCTAGTTCTTGTTCACCATTCAGCATTAGTACTGCATCATCGGCGTACAATAAACAGCATATAATCAAATCGCCCATTTTCGCTCCTACATTCATACATTCCAGTCCCTCTCATCATCAGGTTTAAATGATAACTAAGCTAAATACAGTCTGGTGCCGATTTATTTGGGAAACGGGTCGGAGCATAGAAGCGGGGATGGATTTTTTCAGTCGTTATTTAAAAAATATTTTATTAATTAATTAGTGGTTTTTTTTCCGTATTTTTATTATTTTCTATTGATAATAAATCATGTTGCACCATAAAATAACTGTCGTGTCAATAATAAATAATAAATATATTGTTTGGTTAATAATAATTAGATCGGCAACACCTTCATAAGTACTTTTGAAACAGAAGTTCAGAGTTGGAGAATACTTTTATCAGTGCCGCTACAATTAAGGGTCCACCGCCCCCAGTAGCCCTCGAGGGTTGGTGATGAAGGCACAATGGGGCGCAACGAGCCCCCGTAACCGAATTTCGGTTTTGATATTCAATTATGACCAGTAAATATGTTTCGTGCGCTCGATAAAATGCTCAGTGTAATCAAACAAAATATTATAACTGGATTAATCTAGGCCTTAGGGATCGCGTGAAGGGAGGCTCACGGAAAATTTATCAAGTATTTTTTTTTAGGATTTGATTTAAAATATTGTACGAGGATGTTAAATTGTGAACATTTTTTAATGCAGATTTTTGCTGAAATACATATTAAAGGTGACCAATAACAATATGTACAATATCCCTACATCTGCGTCATATTTACTGCGTCATGCGTAGGGATATTTGAAAGGAAATTAATACATTACATATTAGAGCGAGGTGTCTATTTCTTTTGAAATCTCTGCTGTCTCATATTCGAAAATTGTAATACTATAGATAGATAAGTATTTAAATTATGTAATACCTGCGTATCCTTTTTGCGCTCGTCTTAGGATAGGTTTTGAATACAAGTGTCAAATCGGTGTAACTACAAATATGAAAAAATCGTTTATACGGTATCAAAACATTTTTTTGTATTAATTCGTACAAAAAATGCATACTGCATGTACTTTTATTTAATTCTTAAAATATAAATATTTTTATGATTATGTATTATTTCTGTAATTCTTGAATATTTTTGGAGTTGACTATGCAGTTGAATTGCCATGATTGAGCGGTTTATTATTAACTAGCAGACTATTTTTAGTGGCTGTACTGTTAGATGGCCATCTTCATGTTATATATGGTATTGTAAAAAATTATAATTAAATAAATAAATGAAAGGAGATTAATATTAAGCGACTAAGTGGGAGAAATAAACTCTCAATATTTTAGTTATGAAACGATTCTGTACCCACTTTACTACTGAGCCAATTTATAAGATATATCGATGAAAAAAAAATTAAGTGATACAGAAAATTATTATGATTCTCCCCTTCATCATCTCCAACGTTAATAATAAATTAATACACATCTCTTATTGTATAATTTTGCAAGAGTGCCGAAGTGAGCAAAAAATAAGCAATTGTTCAGGTGTTCTATAATAATTTTGAAAAACACTTGTCTTGTGATCAAATGATCGGAGGTACGAGCCTTATACCAGACCAGCAATTACGTCCTATTTTCATTGTATAAGCATTTAGCTTAGTTTGAAAATATGTAGTAAGAATATTAACGTGACGTGTATTCCGTGTACGCATTTTTTAAATGTAAATAAAAACTTTGTAGTAAGCTACGTCGGTATCCATTAGTTACTGGCGTATGCATATTGATTTTACCCAAGAAAAAATTAACAATAAAATTGAAAGTGTATGAAAATTAGTTTAGTAGTGAACACAGATCTATCTAACATAACTGTATTTTAAAGAGAACACATTATTATTGTGAAGTTGCAGTTTTTCAGAACATAGTTCTGTGGTATTTTAATACAAATTAAATGTATCATTTCGAAAAATATACAGATAAAATCAATTTATCGAAAAAATATTTTAATTTTGTCTGTATATCTTTCTAATTGATCACATGTATCAAAATACACATTTAATAACTTATTCTTTACGCACTTCCTTGGAAGAGCTTTCCAGTATATATATATATCGTAATACAATATCTTCATGAGATAGTTCATATTAATAAAAGGTCTGATGTTTACTCAGAAAGCAAAATGATTTCTCAGATCCCGGCACTCTTCTACCCCCATAACAAATATGAGGGGAAGCCCACAGGGGATGAAGCAGGCAGCGCATCAGCTGTCATCACCACACTTCTGCATCATCTCACATGGTGGATGATGAGCTCACGGGAACTCGGGATGTACATGTGCGACCACACTGCATTGTTTTATCCTGGTGCGGTTTTAGAATTGTATAATCAACAATTTTAATGCTTTATTTTAAATAGTTAACTTTATTTTATTAACTACTTAATGAATTAAAAATACATCTACCGGTTTCGATAAATATCATTTTCTTTTGTCATTAACTAATCAAAACCATACGTTATATGGTTTATTTAACAGAATCAATTTTTAAAAAACAATAATTATTTAAAAAATAAATTGAGTATCTAAGTTAAATTGTTACTTGATGATACAAAATTACTAGAATAATTTTTAGGAAAAATTTTTAGAATGGGAATCGAGCTTAAATTTAGTTGGTTGTTTATAATATTGCCTGAATGTTTGTGTGCTAATGAATGATTAGATTCACTACGTATGATAGTATCTGTAAAAGTTAGTTTTCTAAACACTTTGAATTCAATTAAAAAATAATAATAATAATAATTGTAATGCTAATTCGTATGACATTGAAAATGGTGTCATGAAATGTCGAGTCATTTCATTGTTCACATATGCGTGTAGAATGAAAAATAGATTAATATAGGCTTGCTTGTTGATCTAGTGGTTCAGACATTTGCATAGTGATCCAGTGATAGGTGGATCGAACTTCGTTCTAGGAGACCACCAAATTGGTTCTATTTTCACAACACAGGGGTATAGTTTAGATTGAAAATAGTAAGAATATTGATGTGATTCTTAAAAAAAATAACCAACCCGTGTTGAATTATCAAAAGCAATAATTAAATTATTTTCTATTAAATATATTTTTTATTAAAACGTTGTTTAGGGGGTGGTGGAGGAAGTAAAGGTAAGGGAGCGATAAACGTGTTTGTAGCTTATTCGTACGCCACTATATAATTCCAAAGATCATTATAGTCGTCAGATAATTTGGGCCCGAGCGTAGGTTAGTTGTGTTACGTTAGAAAATATACTACTCATACATGCTTATTAAATAAATCTGTAATTGTGTAAAAATCAACCGGAGTCACACCCTGCCGTATATAATTACGTGTCGGTGTAGGTATGTTGTGAGAGCTGCATGTAAGATGGAGAGGGAGGCCTGCACACTTCATTACACAACCACACCAAGCAATCATTTATTAAGGGAGAAAATAAATACAGAAGGGCTCCTAAGATTGATTCGAGCTTTCATTGAATTTGAGAATAAAATTGGGAAAATTTAACGCGAATAGGGTAATTCTGATAACTAGTAAAATTGTAAAAAAAGTTTTCATCGTATACCTATGTTTTAGGATGTCCGTATATGCAAGCGATGCCTCACTATATGAAATGTTTTAAGGGTACAATAAAGGGTTTATTTGGGATATCTTTGTGTGGTAGGGGAAAGAGGTTTGTGAAGAGGATTTGAGGGGTGCTGAAGGGCGGTGTGGTGGAGGGAGTGCCGCGGAGTGAAGCAGGGGGGCGGCGGGAGTGCGTTGTGGTGGTGTGAGGAGGACTACTCGTGTAACGCCGGGTATATCATCTAGTTCTCATATTTTGAACATTAAAATGGTATTAAAACTCCAGCAATTATAACATTACGTCATTTATTAACATATTTAGATGTGACTTTAGATATCCTACAAACCTTCTTTTTAGGGAATTTCAGTTTTTTGGTGTAAGGCAGTTCTACTAACTAGCTTTTATAGGAAAGTACGCGCCTCATCTATGAGGATTGAAGAATCTTAAAATCGTTCTTAGAATGAAAACTACTTTTGGTCACAGATAATTCGCTTTTCAAGCTCCCAGAATATATAATCTAATATAATGTTTTAAATTGGCTGTTAAAATTAGGTAGATCTGAGAGTTTACTGAGAGTAAACAATTGTATATTATGAAATAACTCTTGTATTGTAACTACACTATGTGGCTTTGGACGACCAATGAGTTCTAATCATTTATGAATGAACTTGTGTATATGCATGCGTCATCTTGTGTATATGCGTATATGTATTATTTGAATACGCGATGTGAAAAAATATGATATTGTTTGTTCACTTGCCCTAAAAAAGGCTTAACTAGTTGGGCAAATGGTATACTATTCATTTTATCAGAGTCTCATCAGTTACACAATGTGTGCATGGTGTGGTGCAGCTCTTACTTCAATGGATTCTCTAATTAAGGATCATAAATAGGTCATCAAAGTAATAAACAAGAGGCCATTCAGACATAACTCTGAAGAACTCTTTAAATTCTTCCAAGTTTTGGATATAAGACAACTGTTTACCAGAGCAATCTTAAAACTATTAAAAAAAAAAAAAATTACTTCCACGATCCGATCCAAAGGAAACTAGGAGCAAAGCCTTAGGATACTTTTCAGTGCCAAAATTTAATGCCAAATTCGCTCAATAAACTTTCTTATTTTGTGCTCCGCGAATATTTAACAAATTGCCACTAGACCTTCGAGGATCTAAAGTGATTAACGACTTCAAACCAAAAATATCAAAGTGATTGCTTGATGTGGGTTGAAAGCAAAATTAATCTAATTTGTCATATGTGCTAACCTTACTGCCTACACATTTTTGTCTCCAACTATTGTATATTTCAGACAATAATATTTTTATAACTTTCTTTCAATAATATTTTATAACTTCAGATTGAACTTTTTTCACGTAACTTTTTATAACTCACCTAACATTATTCTTACTTACCTCTAAGCAAATACAACTTTCAAAAACTGTACAGGTAATTGTTTCAGAACAGACCACGTCTAGTAAAGTAATTACCTTAATTTTTTCATGTATACTATTTATGCTACAAAAAAAAAGTATTTAAAAATAAAACTCTCATCAATTTTTTTTTGACGTTTTTTGTAAAATTGTTTATTTTTTGTCAATTATAATTTCCTGAAATCTGAATTATAATTATATTTGATGAATAGGATTTCATTTCATTAAGTATCGGTTTTCTTATAATAATGTTTGTTGCGTCATTGTCATTTTGGAACAATTGAGAGTTAATTTATAATTTAATACTTTTATTACTGTGTGCAAAATAATGGATTTAAAAAAATATATTATGTGTTGGCCTAAACGGCAAATGACGTCAGCACTCACAGAAAACACGCGTCCTAAACCAATTCACTGGTTTCAAATATGTATATTAAAAAAAAATATTTTAGATTTTGAGTTTTAAAGTTGATGATTTTACCAACAATAATGTAATAAAATCATTACTGTGTTATTAAATATCTATACCTTTTGTAAAGGATAATTATGCTTATTGATTTGTTATACTGATATATTCTCCCATTTATGACTAAAATATTACGGTAGCCGCCCTAGCTTGAAAGAATGTATTAACGATTTGATAGCAGCCGGAAGATGTGAGAAAACATTAATGAGGTTTCTGGCGGAAGTTGAAACAACGGTTCTTAATCGAAAAAAACCTTCCTTCATTGATTAATTATTTTTTATCTATTTGATTAGAATCATCCAAAAAATTCGTTATATTTTTAGATGATTCTAACCAATTAATTTACTTGTAACATTTCATGGATTCTTTTCTTTTCAATATGAATTCTTTCATTCAACCGAGAATATAAGATAACATATATGTACATATTTAGAACAATAACTGTTGATTTGAATACAAATGTAATGTACATTTAATAACATAATACAACAATAGAGTTATGCACCCCTAAATACGAAAGATTTGAATTATGGAATTGACTATCGAGATTGATATAAAACAAGATCATGGTCTATAAAAATATAATGTGAAATTGAATAACAGAATAATATTTTATTGATAATTGATTTTACTTCCTGAAGAATAAAATGGGGGTTTTCGAAACCGGTTGATGTTTAAAAATTACTGATTAAGTGGTTAATTATAAACAATGTTAAATAATCTATAAATAATTAATATTTTATAAAAAAATGTTGAGAAATTTATCAGATTATTAATTCATTCTCTTATACTTTAACTTATAATTAACATTTTTATTTAAAATATCGTTTACTTATAATATTTCTTGATATCAATAGTAGGGCGTGGGAACAGTAATTGCTTTCTGTGAGTGAATAATACAATAAAAATTAACCAAAATATTATTATTCATTTTAAACGCCTTTAATTATATACAAACACCTTTTTAAGTAGCGCCATTTTTACTGTATTCAGATTGATATCACCGATCCTTTATCATTTCCAATTTTTTCGCATTATCATCATATTGCATGTTTTAGCATATATAATGAATCACAAATACCTATAAATAAATTTATTTACAACCTAAAAATATAACATATAATACATTAATGTTATTTATTTACTACTTGTTCTCTACGCGACTATAAATTTCGATCTCCGTTATCATCCCTCTTTAATTTCTGCACCCTTGATTCTCCTTCTTGCGAGAAGTGCAGCCCTCTTAGGAGCTGGTTGTATATTTGTCAGGCTGTATAATATACTGCCACGAGAAAGGCGCGTGTCTCCATTAGCAGAAACAATCTTTGCGAGATAGATAGCAAAAATCTATTAGCGAATAGGGGAGCATCCGTGGATGCATTTATTTGTGGATTAGGTTTCCCAGATTTTTGTGACTTTGGATATAGTTTATTTTATTTAATGTACACATTGTTGAATAATCAATAATTATATTTAGATGTATCACCGCAATGTACCATTTACTACGTAATTAAAAGAAATTTTAACATTTAGAAATATACTATTTTTAAATAAATAATAAGACAAAACACTTATAGTATCTTCTTCAGGAAACAATAAGTACTAAAATTAATAATACAAGCATAAATAAAAACAAAACTATAAAGTATAAGTGATTGGTAACTAAATAAGAACAAATTTAAAAGGTAACTATTTGCAAAAAGGATTCGGTTATTTATTTATTTTTGTTTTCATAGTATTATATTTCCTACTTAGTTACCCACCACTTATATTTTATAGTTTTATTTTTATCTATGCTTGTATTTTTAATTTTAGTATACGTTGTTTCCTGCAGAAGATACCATAGTGGTTTAAACAAAGTGTTTTGTCTTATTTATTTATATAATATGTGTCCACAAAGTAATTTTGCTAATATTAAAGAACACACATATTTACTTTATCGTTTACATAAAATAACGATTGCAATAATGCCGAAATATGTGATAAGGATTATAAGAGGAGATGAATGAATATTAATGGATAATTTTAGTAGAAAATTCTACATTAATTTCTACGTTCTTTCCAAATGTGAAATTTTGCTATTGATTTCGACTTGAGTGTCCACGAACATGATTTCTCTCGGAGATTTACATTAGGGACAGTACAGAGTGCAGCACGAAACGATTTATGCATCATGACGCATCCGGTACATACGTACTTTTAACGACTCCCAGAGATCAAAATCTTATTTTGAGATCATCGTCGACAGGAGGTATTATGGAAACTTAAATTTTCCCTTGTCTTTCGACAGCAATACTATGAGTTAGAGCTTGGTTAATGTTATTGTTGACGAAGTCATGAATGAAATAACTTTCAATCTAAATTTTTATTGATTTTTATCATTTCAATTACTAACAATGCAATACACAGTATAATCATCAGATCTTGATTCATATACAGGGAACTACAGCAGGATACTGTAATAACAGCAAACGACTCATTTACTACCAAAATCATAATTTTTCATTTCGTAGTGCTTCAGGGCTCTATCTTGCAAATGTTGACCATGCTATCCGCATATGCCAACATTTGCACAGAACTGTTGAATAATTTCTATAAATAAATCGTTCTTCAAATTTTATATAATACTGATCAAATTTAATGATTCTCGTTTACTTATATTTCGAATTATGTTTGAAATACAATTCAAGTGAAAATCAACTTTAAATATAAGATGAAAGAATTTTAAAAGTTAATTTTTGCTTGAAGTATAAAACGGCGATAGCAATAAATTATAAACATTATTTCAAATTTTAGAACTCTATTGTTCAAAATGTCATTCGATTGAATCTGAATAATATCTTAATTAGATTCAATTCCAACAATATTTCTACTAATGCATATATCTTTTGTAAAATAACATTATTAACACATGTAGTTATGGATTTTAACGGTATACGATTTTTCACAGTAAGTTATAATAGGGTAATTAATATTCGATTGGCACTAATAATGTGCTCAAAACCACTAACCGTGAGTCAATCACTAATATCTTTGAGTCACACTCACTACAAGTGATTGAATATCTGGGAATATCGTGATTCGTGATTAAATTTATTTATATTTTGTTGTGAACCGTGATTCGGCGTATACGCATATAAAACGAAAATATTCATGAGTGAATGACATTATAATTCGTGATAAGCGTCATCTAGTAGATTCCGCCAAAAACGTTTTACGCATTTGACCCGAGAATGCTGAGAATTTGACCCGAAAAATAAACTCACATTATTTAAAGGGTTTTGTTTATCATTGTGATGATATTAAATTACATATGCTAGAATATGTTTTTTACGCAAATGAAGTTTGAATAATATGAGTAAATACGCTCAAAATTATATTTTTAAAAATTTATTTCGTGTATTGTGATATGGTATTAGTAATAGAACTGTGATCACAGTCACAGTTTTCAATCACTGATATTATCGAATATCAATCACAATCACACCAGTGATCAAGAGTAGCATTTTTTCTCATCACTTATTGGCACACCTCGATTCGAAAACTTCCATCAGTATCGAAAGCTCACACGTGCATAATATTGTCATGAATTTTTTGATCAAAATAACAATATAAGTGTTCATCTTCAGAGGATATTATTATTTTAATAGAATATATTAAAATAAAAATAAAGAGTACATTATGTATTTTTAAAATAAGTTAATCGCTTGAGCTATGAACATAAGATTAATTGCTGACCTTTAGAAACGAAGCTAGAACTCCCAACAACTAGATCACTTGTCAAATAGCTTTACAACTAGACTAACAAGCATGTCGATAATGATGCACTTTTCGTAAGATCTTTAAAATTTCAGAATGATTCTGTAAAGTGCAGTGCATTTTTTAGAACTTAGTACGCAATACGTTTCCATTCCTTGAAATGTGTTCATGGTTCACGTAATACGTAGCATTGGCCTCCAGCATCACATCTCGAAGGCATCCAGTATGCTCCGTGGTTCTTACTGTCAATCTTTCCATTACATATAGCTACCTGAACGATACAGAATAGCTTCCTGAAATATCTTCACTTTCGTAGTTATCGAACCTTAACCAGCACTTCTGAGTCATCTATGTATTGCTTTCAAAGTTCCATCACTACAAATTCGAAGAGATATGGCTGATGTTATCTTCCTATGCAAAATAGACTGTCCTAATTTACTCAGGACGCGTGCCCATTCGAGTGCCATCTAGGTTAACCAGAACTAATCCACTGTTAACCTTCACACTGCAACACCAATGCCAAACAGAACTCATTTTTCTACCGAGCCTCCCTTTATTTCAACTCACACTTAAATATTTATTCAATTACACTTATTCAATACTTCAAATACCTCAATTAAATTTAAATTCAATACATAAACCTTAATGGCTTCCATTTTATTTTTGATACACAGATTTTATTCTTGTTACCCTGGAAATTTATCTCTCCTCTGTTTATATTTTTATATTCTTATTTTCATTTTTTTTGTAATTCTGCAGTAGAGGAGAAATTTTACTTTTTATTTATTTTTTGCTGCATAAAATTCGTTTTATATTCCTCGTCTCAAAAGGGTATTTATATATTTAATAAGTCTTTTTTCAAATTATTGTTTTAACTTTATAAAGTATATTTTAATTTCAGAGAAAACATGTAATTGGTTTAATTATTGTTACACTTTCATTATAATTTTGATTTTATCGATTAACTTAATGTTTTCCTAATAAAAAAAAATATATAAAAAAGTATAGATATCGGTTACGAACCTACTGATATAGTTTTAGTTAGTTCACATCGGTAAAAGTACACGAGTATCATCTAACTATCGATATAAAATGAGCCCATAATATTAAGCTCGAGGTTGACAGGAATTTAATAAAGCTCTTTTCTTAGAACGTTCGAGTCATTCCGTTATTAAAACGGGTGACTAGACAAGTGCTAGCCCTACATCAACCTCAAGTCAACTGCAATGGTGATTATCTAACTAGGTATAAACACAAAGCCCTACTCAAAATTTTCCAGAGCTCGTATGCGTACCGTTTAGTGGTTAGAGCACCCAGGTCGGTTACGAGAACTGTGTTTATATTCGATTTGAATTGTTTGATGGACGTATCTATATTTTAGTAAAAAGAAAATTGCAGGTTTAATGAATGCTGTAGGAAATCTTAATATACTTACAGTTGAGTTCTGATGTATTATAAGGATAGAATGACCGCACTGGTAACATTCTTGTATACAAATACAGAAAACAAGGGGTAGAAATCGTTCAGGGTAGTGAATGATAAATTTTAAATTACAACAACGACATGTATACAAAAATTATATTTAAAAAAATGTTTTAGATAAAATTAGCAATGAGAGTTGCAGAAACGATCACACTATTTTTTAAATTTGATGCGCGAAATACAAAATTTCGCTAGTCTAAAATGAATTGAATATTTTTGAACTGGTTTACCAATAAAATAAACATTTTAAGGTACCAAATACGAGTACCGAATTCCCAAATACAGTCATTATATAAGTACCTATTATTGTATTATGGACAAGATACTTAAAATTATTATAAATAATTCGTATATTTTTTGTAAAGTATCATAAATATTTAGCAGATATTTAGGAAGATGATTTATTGTTTATTGTGTTAAAATGATGCGCGGAGAATTCTGTGCAGTGCGTGGAAACATTGAATAATGTAACGCAGAGTGGAAAAGTCATAGGGAGGCCTGTATTCAACAGTGAATTGACAATAAATATGTATATGTATGTTAATTTAAATAATTATGAAAAATGTGATATTTACAAAATAGAATGTGATTTATTTTGAATGGTTTTCTAATAATCGCGTGCATCTTGTGTTATGGAAAAAATACGTGAACTAAACACATACTATTTATGCATAACTTTGTCGCTATAATATGTGTAGAACTTCTTAGATAAAAAATAGCACACTTATTTGTTCGTAATCTAAACTGAATGGAGTTCTAAAACATTTGTTGGAAAAAAAATTTTGCTACGTATATATGAGTGAGTACAAAATTCCAATAAAAATTCATCCCACAACTAATCTCAGCTTCCGACAAACCCTACACATCTGTCCTACCCTGTTCTTCCATCCTTCTGCCCCTTCTCACCCTGCCCCTTGGTGCGCCATCCCCTATTCTCTCTAGATCGTAATATATCCGGATTAGCGAATACCGCGAGTTAAAGCTGCGAGAGTAATCTGCTTGCAGCGCGCCGGATAATAGAGGCGTCGATGGATAACACGGAGTATATCCCATTTTTCTACATGGGGATCAGTAAGTTATTTCATTTTTCAATGTAGTAGATACATCTGTATCACCGTGATCCATGACCATAACACGATATCGAAGGATTTGTTGGTGTGGCTTTGTGGAATAACCAAGATATTATGTATGTAATTTATAACATTAATGTATCCTTTCGAATCTCCTTTTCTCACGTAGGATTTTAACAGATGAAATAGATAATTTCTTAATATAAAATATAAATAAAAAAAGAGTAAGTTTTTAATCATATAAGCTAACAAATATTACCTTAATTTTAGGTGTAAAATAAAAACCAAACACAGCTGAAGATTTATATTTTTAACACAATATAATTTCATAATATTGTTGAAAAACAGAGATATCAAGCAAACGACTAAAATAATGTTAAATATGAATTAAATATATTAATTATAAAAATATACATATAAAATCAATTTTATCGAAAAATATTGCTTAGTTGGATAAAGCACCTTCCCCGGTTAGGAAAGAGATCCAGGTTCTAATCCCGGTGGCGCAACAACAATATTTTTCGATAAAATTGATTTTATATGTATATCTTTATAATTAATATATTTAATTCATATTTAAAATATCACAGACCTATGTTCTGAATAATTACAACTTCATAATAAGAATGTGTTCTCCTAAAAAAAAAAAAATAATGTTGATTAATACTTAAATGTTCATATATTTATGCAGCAGAGAACAATCTAATCTACAACAACTTCAAAATTAATGTACTGCGGGAAAATAATGCACGAGTATCTCAATTCCAAAACAAATAATCTAACTACGGTAGTGCGAAACAAACAACCCAAAAATAAAATTACCCTGGGCTTACTTTAGAACAAAAAAAACCTGGTATATACCATAATTGTAGATGGATAGTAGAAAGACCCTGAAATCAGCTATCAAGGCGACCTACGATCGAAATTTATGGAGGTGCATTACGGCAACGTCTGGTCTGCTTACGGTTACGTTTTATTAATACTAACATGCAAAATAATATCGTAATGTATGTTATGGGAGTGAATCTATAAGGTAAAAACTGCGATAGAAACATTGAAAAATTATAATTTAACCCTATAGTTATTATGTGCCTCGTAGAGTAGCATAAATAACAACAGCATGACGAGCAACAAAACAAGCAGCAGAAAAAATACTGTTAATTATAAATATATGCAGTGAAATGATAGTCACCGTGTAGATACTAGGGATGTAAGTCCATTCTTGTTCAGGCGTCGGAAAGACCCCCGCAGTGTCCCATCAGCATATTAAGGCTTTACACCTTCTGCTGTTAATAACGCTAGGGTGTGCCATCAGTCATTACATAATATGTGCCCTGCGGCACATGTGACCTCATCATTTCTTTTAATCCAACGTTCATTTAGTCGACACAAGATGGGGCGATTGTTGTCGCCAAGTGCAACCGTCCAATCAGAAAGTTCGTCATTACTTCGGCCCAATGCGACCATATTGAAAAACTAACAACATCGCGAACATTCAATATTGATTTTTATCACTTAGATAACAATACTTTCGTTATTTCTACTATTGTAAGGTCATTAATGGTGGCAATTTCGAGATTTCGCTAAATAAAGTGGTCATTGTCTTAGCTAAAAAAATGACCTGAATGCATTGCACCACAAGTAGTTATCGTAGATTAATTACAAAAGTACAACTGTGCAACGTCATACGCTGGCACGTTACACGCGTTATAGCATATATATATATAATATATTAATTATTAGGAGAACACATTCTTATTGTGAAGTTGTAATTATTCAGAACATAGGTCTGTGATATTTTAAATATGAATTAAATATATTAATTAGAAAGATATACATATAAAATCAATTTTATCGAAAAATATTGTTGTTGCGCCATCAGGATTCGAACCTGGATCTCTTTCCTAACCGGGGAAAGTGCATTATCCAGCATTATAATATATGAAATATTTAGTTTCTCATTAATTTACGTAAAATCTCAAACACCTTATAAAATAAATTGTTTTCAAATAATGGAATAACACATGTATCAATTTAAAAGAGCAACATAAATATTTTTTAGATTAATTGATTTCGTCTGTGTATCTTTCTTATTGATACATTTAATTTGCATTATAATATTTGTTTGCTTTTTCACGCACGTTCACACTACTAAGTACTACGGAAAATTTCAAAGAAGCGGGCTAAAAAAATAATATAAATATTAGGTACGTACCTACCACAAAAATCTTAATTCGAACTAAAACTATTTCCGTTCAAATGAGCGACCGCGTAATGGCTGATCGGCAGTATTACAGTTCCATCCGAGTTTGAAAGCTGTCATGAAAAAAGTGTAGTTTGATTAATTCACACGCTGACGCGTATTTTCGACGTTTAATTTGACAGCAGACACCATGAATATTAAAATTTCAATCTTAATATTCATCTCGACGAAGTTCATACCTGAATCCGCTCTAATCAACATTAATTACTTTCGTATGTAAATACAGCGATACTCGCATTGTGAAGTTTGTTCCGTGTGCGAATGCGTAATGTTTTTTAATATCTTTTGTCCGAGGAAGTCTTTTTCAATGTTTTTAAACTTAGAATTAATTACTGCGGTGACAGATTTACGAACTGTGGGAACCTATATATATGATATGCAACGAAAATTTAAAAAAAAAAAAAGAAAACATTTCTCAAAAATCACGAACCCGTAATAGAAGTGAAGAGTCAAAGAAAATCTTTGGGAAGAGAATAAGTTATTAGAAAAGTTACGAGGAGTGAGAGAGATAAGAAGTGATGGGGTTATGGAAGTTAAATAAGGAATTGTAAATGTATATTCAAAACTGGTGAGTGGTACTTTCCAACATATTACATGAAAGTGATACATATTATATATCTATGCATAAGTATACCAGGTATGTCAATATAAAACCGGAATTTGCCCATAGATGACCCTAGCTGTCAATATAGTTACCGTCAAACAGCTTCATTGGCACCATTTGCTTGTTTTGACATCTGACAAAGATTTTCAACTCATAACAATACAAATTTCATACAACAGCATAATTTTTAATAGCGTTGAACATGTCGAATTTTGTGCCTGGAAACTGCGATTTGCGGACAGCTTTGATTTTCTGTTACCATTTGAAGAAAACTGCTGCAGAACCGCATCGAATGCTTGTAAAAGTTTATGGTGAGTATGCTCTTGGTAAATCATAGTGCTTTGAGTGGTTTAAAAAATTCAAAAGTGGCGATTTTGACGTGAGAAACAATGCTGTGTTTGGTGGGATCAGAAGGGTGTGATCTATTATGAGCTGCTAAAACCTGGCGAAAGCATTAATACTGAACGCTACTGATAACAAATGATCAATTTAAATCAAGCTTTGGGTAAAAAATTACCAGAATATCAAAAAAGGCAACACAAAGTGATTTTGCTTCATGATAATGCACCATCACACACAGCAAAACCGGTCAAGAAAACGATTGTGGCGTTTAGTTAGGAAATATTTTCGCATGCGGCTTACTCACTAGACTTTCGATTACTACTTATTTGCATCAATGTGATACGCACTTGCTGAGCAGCGCTTCATTTCTTACGAGAAATGGCTCGATGATTGGTTTGCCTCAAAGCAACAGTTTCTTTGACGTGGCATTCACAAATTGTCAAAGAGATGGGAAAAATGTATAACTAGCGATGGGTAATACTTCGAATAAAATATTTTGTTTCATTTTCATACAATAAATGTGTATTTTCTACACAAAAATTCCGGTTTCATATTTACATACCCAAGTATATATATATTGCAATCAATTTATTATTTTAATTTGTTGCGTAAAAGAGAGATATTACGAAAATTAATCATTGAAAAAAAAGTATTAATTCGATGATTTCGCATACATTTGAACTAATTTCTACGTTCACCGACTTGGGTACAATACACTTGGCGACTTACCCGAGAAGTAAACTCGTACAAATATGATGCCATGCATTTTAAAAGATCTCCGCAATATTTCCGTTACTAACTAACCAACTTACTATCATGCCACGATGATAAATAAGAGAGGTTTAAGTAAAGAAGATAGAATGCCACACTCTTTTGTTTTATCATATATTTATTAACAATAATATTTTCTATAGCATATTCTCTTCATATGTTCTACCTGCTTAGCTCAACTTAAAGCCTTTATTTATTATATCGCCTCTACTACAAAGACCTCTATATTCATGTTTTTTTATGAAGCGGAAGAAATTAATTATTAATAAATGATATAAGAAGATGTAGAATTAATCTTTCATGAAGAGAGTGATTTGACTCAGTGAGAGGGACAAAAGGAAGACAGAGACGAATTGAACGAATGTCTGCACTCTTCATGAAAGAAAAACCCTCTATATCGTGCAGGAATATAGTTCTTTCATATTTTGGGCATGTTTCAAGATGAGATGGAGATAGAATAACCTGATAAAATCAGTCATCGCATGGAATATACAAAGACAGAGGGCCAGAGGATGATCGCTACACGTCACAAGATCCAAAATTGATAGATTAATCATTAAAATTATAGTTGATATATATATAAACCCCTTAGATACGTCTAACTCGGCCAACGTACGCTCTACTACTAAAGTGACAATCGGCATCCTACACCCAGCGCCCCGCGCACTCCGCCTTCCGCACCTCTCCACACGTACACGTACACGTATTGACAAATTCACGTCAGGTTCTTCAAAAAAACATGTTTTATTATTGCGTACGTTAAATAATTATATATTGTAATTATTTTATCTAATACATAAATACATTTCGGAGGAATTGCTGAAATATGAACTCAGTATGTAGTATATTTACAGAGGTATATTCACATAATTAGAGACAATGTTAACTCAGTTTACATCATTACATTATCGGAGAGGAAAGGTTAAATTAAACTGACCATCAGATGGACCCTTAAATTAAACCTGGGGACTAAAATCACCAACACACTGTGGATGCTTAAATTTGACGATTTAAAATTAGTCCAAGATCGCAGTCGCATTCAATATTGTAACATAGTATACTCGCTATTTATTTACCTCGGCTTCGGCGAGATCACGAAGGCGTAACACCCCAAGTTGCGTACAATTTTGATGGATTGGTAGGCATCCTTTAATCTCAGTTTGATTACCCCGGCCTCCGCGGGTGGTGCTTTAATATGCCCGCCTCACTCCATCCCCCGATCCTGCCCCCCGCCACCCCGCCTCCCCGCCGCCGCTGCTACTACCAATCAAGAGGAATCTGTCATTTTTTATGCCCCGTCGATGGCCGCGAACGAGTCGAATTATTGATTGATATGCCATCGGAGGAGAAAATTATACTTTGTGGTCGGCCGACGCGGGCTACTGATTGGCGTCCGAGTGTCTGCCGGACGTAGGACAGAATGTTGTCGGGATTTATTCATCAAACTATTTTTTTTTTTAAAACTTGTCTTATGGTCAGATGTTCGGTTTATAACCGTACGATCTTTGCTGTAAGAAAATAACGCAAATTCTACCATATGGTGTTTTTTAAATAATTTTTCCAGATTGTTGAAGAATTCACATATATAGCGTCCAATTTGACTGGATAATATTTGCGAATATAAAAAAAACAGTATTTCATTTTAGGTTTATAGAATAAAAGATGACAAATAATCAGTGGTGTAACTGTGTAACTTAAAAAATGTGAGTTCATTTTTTGGGTTAAATTCTCAGCATTTCGGGTTAAATGCGTAAAACGTTTTGGCAGAATATACTAAATGTACTAAATATACTAAACTTATCACGAATTATAACGTCATTCCTTCATGAATATTTTTTTTTAATATGCATATGCGCCGAATGACGGTTCACAACCAAATATAAATAAAATTAAAAAATGAATCACGAATCACGATATTCCCAGATATTCAATTACTGATAGTGATTGTGACTCAAATATATCAGTGATTGACTCACGGTTCGTGATTTTAAGTTCATCACAAGTCGAAATGTTTATTTTTTAATTTTGTGGTTTGACATAGTAATTAAATTTTAAAAATAACAAAATTTATAAAAAATATTTTGATGTTTGTTTGAAATTTTTTAAATAATTAATTAACTTGATTCATCATTAAGCTGGAATCAGTTATTTGAGTCCCAAATTATTAGACACGATTACACAATGGAAGATATTTGATTATGATACGGCAACAGGTACAGGTACAAGATGGTCATAAATGATTTTCCCCCAATTTCTGTGTATTTATTGACCTAAATAAATAAGTAAAACGAACGAACATTAAAGACTCCGATATCTTTAAATATTTAAAAATGATTTTAAGTATGTAATTGATCATTAGGAAAAGCTGCGTCGTTTTCTTGAAGAGAACCTTTGTCCTAAAGTCTGCCCATCTCCCTATTTATCTTTCTTTTTGAGGAGGTTTTTAATACAGCGCAAAATTTAAAAAATAGCCTAAAATTGATGTATTTAACAGAAAGAATCCAACCCATGAAAGTGCATTATAAATTTGTTAACATTTTTTTTCAAATGAATTAATAAGTAATATACAGTTTATCACCATTAAGTTGTTAAAATAAATAAAATTACGATGGGTTTTGGTTAATGATGAAATAATGTAAAAGTATTCCTAATGAACTGAGAAACACAATTTCCGTTAAAAATTTTTCATGGCTTTTCATGAAAAATAAGCATACCTGTATTTATTTAATTTATAGTTACAAATATTTATTTAAAAATAATTACAACTAAATTCAAGCACAATATAGATATTATGTATTTAAATATGAATTAAATGTATTAATTAGAAATATATACATATAAAATCAATTTTATCGAAAAATATTGTTGTTGCGCCACCGGAATTCGAACCTGGATCTCTTTCCAAACCGGGAAGGTGCATTATCCAACTATGCTACAGCAACAATATTTTTAGTGACACATTTTCGAAACTATATGTTACCTTTTTGATATTAATACATTTAATCGTTCCAATATTTGAAAGAGCCATCTACCTTAATTTTACGGAATCTCAAATACCTTTGAGTAATATGATAGCAGATGCCAGAATTATCACAGAACTATGTTCTGAATAATTACAACTTCACAATAAGAATGTGTTCTCCTAATATTATGTATTTGTTTATTTTTATTTTTAATGTACAGATTTATCAATAGATGGTTAATCTTAGTATGATATTAAGATACAATGTGAAAACATTTAAAGAAAATTCTTAATAACAAATTACCTACAGAATATACTTAATATTAAAAAATTAAAAACTAATTTAAGGGGAGTTGCTTAGTGGGCTTATCAATATAAATCAATGTATTTAACTTTTACATAGAAAAATCACCATTATACTCTTATGTGACAGTTTCGAACCACAGTTTATTATTGCAGTAGCTAAAATGGCATGGAGAGGTTTCAGGATTGATATTCAGCGACTCAAAAATCCTATTTATTTCAAAAAAGTTCATCAATAAACGTAAAAATGAAACACTATGTAAAAGTGAGAGTTTATAAAAATGTTTCTAAATTTTCTAAAGCGCTATTTCTAATGCGATTTTCGTGACCAATTTGTTTGTAAGACTACCTGAATAAACATGTTCTATGTTTAAAATATACTAGTTTATATTATGTACACGAGCCGTCTAACTTACACCAAACTAAAAATAAACACTAAAATAATAGCGCAGCGACGCGAAACAGGGAGAGGAAGTGAGGATGGAGGGGTCGCGGAGATTTCAAGGTGATGCTGTATGGAACGCTGTAAAGAGTAATGGAGTAATTAATCAAAAGCTTCACTCACCCTTTCTGACTCCAAAAGGCAAACTCGGGTCCAACAATGCGAGGCCAAACTCTGGCAAAGTTTTAATGGTTGCCTGGCAAACTTTAATTTTTATATTTGTTTAATAGTTTAGTTACAAACTCTGACGATATTAAATTATCAAGATATTATTTTACAATATTGAAATGATTGACGGCTTAAGGATTTCAGGATTTGATTAACAATATTTAATATAAATTATTTATGATTTATAAATCATTTTTATGTGTTTTACACAAAAAACTCTATCTTCCATTTGACCGAATGAGTATATTTCCTACAAGACACCACGAACATCACTGTCGTAAATAATTGTCACGGCGCCAAAAACAACATGCTAGTTTAATTGCTTTAAATTAATACAATATTTATAACAACATTGCTGTAAACAGTGGCGTGCACAAGGCATGAATTTAGGTTATGCTGTTAACATCGACGCTGTAAAAGCCATGGGTCTCGTTACTAGAGGTTGTGTTCATCAGAAACATTGGGTATTGTCACTAGAGGCTGTATTATTTATTTCATTATTACTTTTTTTAAGTTATAAATTGAAGCACTTGACATATTTTATAATATGTGTAACATATATTATAATGCATGCATTCAAGTCCACTTCAAATACATTTGAGTTTTGCAACACGTCTGTTCAAACGAAGACGTGTATTCAGAACACCACGTGGCGCCAGTTATTTGCGTTTATATGAACTAAACGTTTGGGGCATATTTTGCAAAAAAAATACATGTGCAGCTTTATTTGTCATTTCTTAATTTTCTGCTAGATATATAGTTCTTGTTATTTACATGAGATAGTTGAATTATTGTTGCGCCGATCTACACTTAATACGTATAATATATGAAATAAATATTAAATTTAAATTTATTTAGCTAAAATTATAATTACTTATACTTTTTTGATTGTATAATGTACGCCCCTGCTAATAAATCTAGGCACTAAGAATTTTGAACTATTACTCAATATTCAGACAAATTAAAATTATTATTTTTTATAACTTTTATTTTTACGCATTTGGGTGATTTTTCATATTTTTCATTCTCACGCATAAAATAATCAAAACAATATTTACTTTAAATATTTTAATAAATAAAACGTATTTGTACACTAATAAATAATGTCAAATGTATAATACCATGTCTGCCCAAGGAGAAATCGAATAAGACAATTTGGGATTCTTCACAGAGTGACCAATTTTGTTCTTCGTGGAAAAATCTTAGTTAATTTGGCTAAGATACGTATCATCACCGGAATATCGGCGTATCCGAGTTTTTGGTCTAGAATCATCTTTATATAGCGGTACTTTCGGACGCCCATACCACGCTTGCATGAAAAGGCTTGCAAGGTAAGGTAGGTAAGATCCACCGCGGGAGCAAGTACTCACAGCATCTAAAGGCTGAAATCTCGTTTATTTATCTAATGTTTATCCCCCCACCACTCATCTACTTACTCTCATGACACACACACACACACATATACAAAGTGACAGTTTTCACAATAATGAATATGGATATATTTTCAATACAAATGAAATTAGTCAACTATTATATCTATTTATGTTATAAAAGATAACCAAAAAGACCACTATTTTTTTTTTTTAAATAAATCCTTGTATCTGATCGCATTCACATGGCTGATTTTTTTTTTCTTTGTACCTATTTTAATTGATAAATTATAACTAATAATATACATCCATATAAAACAATTATAACTGCGGTTTCTTCAAAAAGTATAATATTTACAGTCTTGATTGCGTAAAGGATGTATAATTAAAAACCTTTGGCATAGATGCGAACGAGTCTTTCTCAGTAACTGATTTAAAGCCTCGTACACAATTGGCAATTTTCTTTTCATAACAGAAAAAATGTGCGCTGAATTCGCCGAAACATCGAGACGTAAATTTCGTCATGAAATGCGTTTTCAAAATAAAATCTGGAATGTTCTACAAATATGATCGAATATTTTACGAATAGTTAGACAAATATTCGAATATTGAATAATTTAAAAATGGGCTAATAATTCGGTATTCAAATATTCGAAATGGAGTTGCTGATTGGAAGTCACATCTATTAAGTACTTTTTAATGAATTTTAGTGTTCATTGATTTAATATTTATTTATTTCTCAACACCCGCCATATTCTCATATTATATACATTTACCTCGCGCGCAATCAGCAGTACGAAAAAATGTTTAAAATAACACATATACGTGCGCATCTTATTGATCCGGCAAATAGGACATTTACACTCACTCAACTGGCGGCCGCAAGATGGGGCCAGTCAGATGAATCAATTGGATAATGCGGTCTGAAGAGTGGTCACAATCAAATCATTGTATTGATGGGGAGGCCTTTTGTTGGCTCTCCGAGTGCCATGGGAACCCTGGCTGGAGTTTACTCATATTTTTTTGGCGGACCTCTGGCGTGTAATATATGTAAGTTAAACAGAAGACCTGCGAAATGATATTGATAAAATTCATTTTTTTAAAAATCGAAATAAGTTTATACTTTTAAAATTAACAATATTAACTTTGTGGCTAAAATTCTTTTTTTTTTTTTAAATAGATTTTTTAAAAATAGATTCTGGCAAAGAAACTATAATATATGTTTTAGTTAGTTATGACATCCTGAAGAAGAAAATGGTATTTTTCGAAACCGGTAGATGTATTTAAACTCAATTTAGTGGTTAATAAAACAAAGATAATAAATAAAAATACGAAATAAGTTTGTTTACATATGTTCAATTTGATTAAAATCTTTCATACTATTGTATTTATATGTAGATTGTAATTTATTGTTATTTTTAATAATTTGCTGCCATATATTTACCATCGGTTGACTAATATGGAAAAAGAATCGAACCAAAACGATCGATAATATCTGAAATAACTAGGTATACACTTAAATTACAATACTACAATATCCATACATATATAAATCATAAATATTATCGAAATTATCAATTAACCAGCTAATTGGTACGTTTTCGCTGTTCTAGAAAATTGCTTTATCACTTGACTGATAACTAAAATTAACTATGAATATATATCACAAAATTCTTCTTCCACGACACGGATTTGGCCTTCTCCACAAGTGCTCTTCATCGACTTCTATCCCTGGCCATTCTTGTCCAGTTCCCAGACCATCCCATCTTGCTTCAATCTACTTCCACACAGTCAGCTTACCTCTTCCTTGGTCTGCCTCTAGGTCGCTTCCACAGGGGTATCCACTCGGTCATGATCTTTGGTATTCTGTCATCTGGCGTTCTTTCAAAATGGCCTGCCCATCGCAGTCTTTGAGACCCATAGAATCTTACGTGTTTCTTGCTCAATTAAATTTTCGAGCTCAGAAGTAGTTTTTATTCTGTAAGTTTCATTTTCTAGTGTAGATAGTAGATGCATAAATTTTTCTCAATATTTTGGGCTCAAAAACTGCTAATTTGTGTTATTTGATTTGGATTTAGGACAACGTTACACAACCATAATGACCACTGGTCTCATTATAGTTTTATATTTTAGTAGTTTACTTCGTTGACTCAGTATTTTTGATCGCTGCAGTTTTTTATACGCATAGAAGCTTATATATCCAGCTAAAGATTGGATCTTCAATACATCAAAATTCTTTTACACAATTTAGATTTATTAATACATTATTTTTAATTATTGTTATTGAATCCTAAAGAATATACTGGAAATTTAATTGAACAGATATCGATAAAGGTTTTAATTTTAAGCTGGAGTTATATTTGCAAAAATTCTGTACGATCATGTTTAATGTTTCTATTCCGTTGATATTTTTATTAATTTTGTTAGTGATAGATTTTTGTACACGACTTGAAATTTAAAAGTGGATGCGAATTCCACAGCAGATACATTTTAACTGCTGGATCTGTATAAATATAGCTGGTGGTCTTGAGTTATGTATTGTGGAGTCGTATCTGGTCTCAGAGGTGGGCAGTCAATATGTTAATAAAGAGCTCTCTTAATCTCAGAGTTATTAGCGGTGTTCCGGGGAAAAAGCGAATTTTTTGATCATGTTGCTTGATATACTTGTATTACAGACTACTTCTGGTATATCTAAAGAAAAATGTACCGAAACGGAGTAATTTAATGCAGTCAAACATGCATTATATTCGTGTAGAGCATTGATTTAAATATTAGTGTTTCACTAACTGATCGAACACATTATCTTTATTTTATTTGCGATCTTCTTTACATTTACGATATTAGTTTGTTAACAGAGAATTTCAAATTGTTAAAATAAAACCTCCGTGATATTAGCGCAACATGTCATACCGGAAGTAGATTTCCCCTTCTGCCTCAGTAACGGGCATTGTCTCAAGTGTGCGTAACAATGGACGTCTTCTTGTAACAGAAAATGCGGGTATATGATACATGCTTCATTTAAAAAAATGGTTGTCACTGGAAAAATAGCAATTTAAAATATATATATATATATATATATATATATATAAACTATATTGATTAATTTAACGTCGACTGGTTTCGATAGCACTGTCTCATCATCAGGACAGACGTACACTCACTTAGTGACGTATATTCTGATGAAGATAGTATCGAAACAAGTTGGAATTAATCAAAGTGTACATTAATATTTATTTATAAATAAATTCAACATAGTAACTAGAACATAAAAATAATCAATTTTTTAGAGATTCGATACTTTAAATACATATTTTATTATGTATACTTATTTCAACAACACAAAAAAAGGATTCTTTAACATGGGTGGAAGTCTAGCAAAGATGAATAATATAATATCAAAAAAGATAGCTACTACGACACATTCAAAAAATTATTTATAATCCAAAAATGGCAATTTATTTATCTAATATCTGTTATTATAATAATTCCCGCGCCATGTAAAATACTGTAAAAAATTGTCGATAAAATTTTATCTTGTCTATACAAAGTATGCAAAAAAAAGTTTTGTCTAACCACAAAGTTAAAGCTGTAAACATAAAAAATGTATTTAATACTGATGCGGAAATAAATTAGAAAATAATAAAAAATTTCCATTGAAAAAATTTATCTTTGGAAAACTAGAGGACGAACGAAGCAGCAGAAACAGACCACTGTCAGAGTATTGTCCACCAATTACGGCACCCACACCCTATATTGTTCATTTCTGGTTTTGTTCACAAGGCAGTGACAACAACTTGTATTGTAATCGTATTAAAAAATAGTACATCATTTCAAAGTGATACGTGTGCGTGATTGATGCAGTTTTGATAGAACACTTCCTGTTCGGATTCTGACAAATGTGACGTCACGTGTTACGTCACGTCGACCTACAACTATCCCGAATATATCAACAACACATTTGCTCGTATCTCTGACTAGTGTTTTCTGCGTAGCACAACAATTTTTGGATGTCTCAGACCGTTGATGATTCAAATGACTATGTTACAAAAAAATATAATTTATAAATCAGTCAGTTTCACAATTTAAAAAATAAACTCTCAAAAATCAGTAAATATTGTAAATACGTGTTACATTAACATTCTTACTATTTTCAAAATAAGCTAAACGCTCGCACAATGAAAATAGGACCTACTTGATTGCCTCCTGAAAAGAATCTTGAAACCTCGAACACTAAGCGAGTATCGTTACCACTATTAACGGAGATAACGAATTATTAAACTCTTTGAATATCCACCATTCTCAAACATGGTAGTGGATCAGGCTGGTTAACGAACTTAGCCGATATATATAGGTACTAGATCAATTTTTACAAAAAAAATATTAATATTTTGTAATAGAGAATGGTTTTGAGGTCTTTGGTTATGATTAAATCCAGAACCTTACTTATATTGAATAACTATCATCGTCAAACTTTAATATTCTGAAATTCCAAAAAATGGACCTCTTCCTATCTGTTCTGAATAATTACAACTTCACAATAAGAATGTGTTCTCCTAAAAAATAATAAAGTTGTATCAATGTGTCCAAAATTTAATAAAAATGAATTGATAATTCTGGCGTCTGCTATCAGATTTACTTAAAGGTATTTTGAGATTCTGTAAAAATAAGGTAGATGGCTCTGTCAAATGATGGAACGATTAAATGTATTGATTTCAAAAAGGTAACATATAGGGTCGAAAAATTGTCGCTAAAAATAATGCCGCTGTAGCTTAGTTGGATAAAGCACCTCCCCCGGTTAGGGAAGAGATCCAGGTTCGAATCCCGGTAGCGCAACAACAATATTTTTCGATAAAATTGATTTTATATGAATATCTTTATAATTAATATATTTAATTCATATTTATTATATATGTATATAATACTTTTAATTTCTCTTCTGCATTAATTTTAACATTCTGTTTGGAAAATACTTCTAACCGTGGCCGTAAACAGTAACATTTGAACATTACTCATTAAAATTTATACTCGTCATGCCTTCACCAGAAAATGTATTTAGTTGTGCACTTAAAATCAATACATGATTTGTATCCATTATTATAACAATGTATTCTCAAGCTAGACTGTAATTTCTCAAATTATTATTTATTGAAGTAGTAAATATTTACAAACAGATTGATGGCTGCATTCTTACTGTTTAAATTAATCTTAAATTACGATGAGATAAATCGTGATTGTAAAGGTAAATGTGTGGTTGGTGTTCGATTATAACGATAATTAGTAAGTGTAATTAAGCGTAAAGTGTTCTGGTATCTAACTAACTAAAATGGTTAAATCACACTTACCAATCATGGCTGCAAATGGCCACAATTACGATATACATCATTACAAGTTTTGAGAATAATATTGAGAAAAAATAAAGACCTTAATATATTTATTATTATATAAAAAAAATTATACTAAACAGAAAATATATTTATTAATATAGCCAAGTAAATATGTGCAAGATTAGTTATAGTGAGTAGTTAAATACATATAGACATTGTTTATTTTAAAGCATTAATAAGTTCTTATATATCATTAATAATAGGTATTACATTCCCCCATCAATTTTTTTGTATGACTTTTGACTATGACTTTCTGGACGTCTTAGATGTAGTGTCATTTGCAGTAATAAAAATATTGTAACGTAACCAAAGTAGCAAAAATGTCTAACGTGTTTTTAATATCTCTAGATTAAGATTACTCAAATGTTTTCTCTTTTATATATAAAATAACAGTACGTCAATATATATTCAATTTGAAATGAAGCGTATATTGTCTTTATTATGAGTAGGTAAGAAAAAAAACATATTTGAGCGAAATCGTATAATAACATCTCTCGTATTTTCTTCTGTCTATGGTAAGGCAGAAATCTTACTCACCATAAAAATTGTCTATCCACGATCTTATATGTCATTTTTGTTCGTTTTAATAGCTAACTTACAAAGATGGAATAATTTTAATTATATCGAAATTTTATATACGTGTGGTATGTTTTAGGGAGAGCTTTATCATTGAAATAAAGATTATATTAGTATGTGTAATGTTATGTTCATACTTACGTATGCGCTTAAAACAAATTTATATGTAATACATGTAGGTATATTTATATATGAAACTGGCGTTTCTTCTAGGTTAGATCCCGTTTTTTGTAGACGGTTTCTTTGCAAGTCAAGGCGATGCCTCAAAAAGTTACGGTACAACCGTACTTTTTCGCAGGAAATATAAATCTTCCACAATCGAGTAAAACCATCTATAATAAACGCAATCTAACCTAGAAGAGACGCCAGTTCTATACACTAGTGCATCTTATTAACAAAAATGTATTTTCATTTAAAATATTTTATATGTAGGTATATATTAGGCACAGTCATAGAACACTTTAATTTATAAAAAAATGTTATATAAGACAGAGTATACATTTAATAAGTATTTATTGAACACTCTTCTCTCAAAATTATTGCGTGTGTATTTTCCCATTTTGCAAAGTTACAATTTACTTCTTTCAATATTAATGTCCGTTTACGACGGTCCTTAGGTATTGTAGGGCAGGCGGGCGGGGGGCGGGGTGTGGGATCCACATCCCGCCCTCATTACATCCACCGCCTTTTATTTAAGGGCTGCTTATGAATAGAGTACTAATGAACAGGATTCATGGGCAGACTAAAGACCTATCATTTCAAAATTGCTGCTCAAGCTACCTTTGCGCTTTGTGGGATGTAATTAGCCGCTTACTTGCGTACCTTCTGAACGCACGACTTCGCTCTCGTCAGGATGTGATATAAGAATAATTATGAAATCTTGGTACCTACTCATCTACCTGCTGTAAAATATTTTAGTCATAAAGGTGAAATTTATTTTTGAATATTTGTAATTACTGTAACATGTAATAATTTATAATCTTTTCAGTCCGTCCTTGAGAGGTTTTAATATCTGCTATGGCTTATATGTTATAAGTCATCGGGAGGCTGAAAAGCCTTATCCACGAACCGTTTACCCTTTCACATAATAATAATAATAATAATAGCATTGGATTATTTTTATAGTGCCATTTTCGAAAAAAAATTAACCTGAATGACGATTTACACATAAACTGTTTAGTCCTACACTATATTTGAACTTAAAATAAAAATATATTATTTAAACTTATGTCTCTTTTTAAATAAATTCTCTGATGCGTTGTTCCTTATGGCGGAGGGCAAAAAGATCTACGTTTTTGGGCCTGCCACCACAAATGCTATTTCACTAAACTCAAACTTGTGACGCTGACCTATGAGTTTGACGTCTACTAGTCAAGTTGTCAAGAATGCAGAGCTCTTGAAGATACAGTTATGCGTTGCCTTGTACAATTTAAACTCAACTCTTTTAGGAAAGAAAAGCCAACGTATTGAACGCAAAAGGGATATTATGTGAGAGAATTTATGTAATACAGGTGGTTCTCCTGGGCAAGATCCTCTTCTTTATCCTTTTTTCGGTCAGCCGCAGCCCTCTTCCGTTCGTTTACCTCGCGCAATGTATTTGTTGACTCGATTGCACTCGATCATAGACCGCGGCTTCTCAGTGTTCAGGGTTGATGCCACTTTCGTTCAGATTCGCATTCAGAGTGTTTTTAAATTTTTTCATTGGCCCATCTTGTCTTCTTTTGCAATGAGATAGCTGCACAAAAATAACCTGTTTAGACAGACGTATATCATTTTTATATATGCAATTACATCATCGTAGTTGGTACTTCAGGAGTAGTTCGATACTGCAAATATTTGCCTCTTCCAGTACACTCAAGTTTGTTCTACGCTCTTTCCAATTTATCTAAAATACTTCTAAAGTATCTGTTGTGATATTTTTTGAGGTATTTTAAAGGTTGCAGCTACATAATACTCGTACAGTCGTGCACAATACTCGGTACTATTTTGTTAGATATTTTAAATTTTCGTATATTCAAAAATTATGCAAACCCGCATGCTTGATGGTTTCATTCGTTCCTATTTCAATAATTCTTCCACATATCCAAACCATCTTAGCGACCCTTTGTTAATTCTATCAACTCACTACGCGCAGATTAGATCGCAATTTGGTATTTTTATAATTACCAAAGATACACATTTTTAAACATACACATAAGCGACAGCATACTTACTGCATTTAATCTGGTTTAATATTTTTTCTGTTACTTTCAGCCGAATGCATATGCATACAAATAATATTTTAACTAACATTTTCAAATTTTTAAACACCGTAACTAAAATAAGGGAATACCATTAATTGTGATAAAAATAATCATAATATAACAAATAGTAATTACTTTACCTAATAATGAAAAAAACCGATCCTAAATAAACGAAATTTACAAAATAAATTCATCTATACGTAATCTATTTGAAGTTTTTCCAATATAACAAGGAACACCTTTAATGTTCGACCTGTTCGAGTTGTATATTACTTTTTTCTACCGTATACCTTTCTTGGTAGCTTCTGCTACGAAAATATACAGTCAGCTCGTATATACGTACATACGGAAACATGGTAGAAATTCGGAAAACCACTAAAGAGTCTTGTGTATTAATTCAGGTTATTATTATTTTAATACATTATATTTAAAGTTTAAAAGAATATTTTTATTTATGAGAATAAAAAATAATTAAGGTAATAATTTGTAAGTTTAACATTGAGATACAGATACGTTGGTATTTAATGAATGTCCCATTGCATCCCCACCATTGTCATCGATAACCTAACGTCCACACCACCCCGATCATCCCTCTCTCACCGCACGCATCTAAACGCCAACCTCGAGTACCACCAATACCACTCCACACCATCTACACCACCTTTTACTCCCCTCCCCCAACCACCCCACACCTACCCCACCCCACCACCACTCGACCGACCCTTGTGATATCCTTTTTTAAGTTCTCCATTTGAGAAGATGACTTATTCTAAGCACTGACTTATAAGGAGATGTAATTATTACTATTATTTAGAAAAAAATATTAATATGATATCTCGTTATCACTCTTCCACCCTTGGTCGGTGAGTCTAGGAGACGGGGCGTGATAAATGATGTATCGGCTGGAAGAGTCTGCCATAGAATGGTAGGAACGAGAAGATTTATACGGGGTGATACTTACGAGGAAAGGCACCAACAACCTTCAGTTACTTATTTCTTGGATTTTTCAAGATCCGTACCTACTACATTCCCGCGTGTATTGATTTTTCATGAGGCTAAGATATTTTCCTATAACAATTATTATCAATTTTTAAATTTTTAAATACAAAACAGAAACACGTTATTTATTTCCAAAATGCTAATGAATTAATCCGTTTAACCATGATAAATCTATTTTACAGTATATCTACAAGAAATATATATATATATTCAGGTATATATGAAAATCATTTATTTTTAATGAAAACACATTTTTGTTTTTTTTCGATAAATAGATTTATTCTGTATATTTTTCTCATTGGTTAATTTAATTTATATTTGAATTATTTAATTTTTTGAGATTTGATATTTTCATTCCTATTAATTAAAAAAAACAAAAATCGAGATGGGTACACGGAATACATGTCACATTAATATTCTTACTATTTTTAAACTAAGCTAAACACTTGTGCTATGAAAATATGACTACCTTGCTGATTTTTTGAAACGAGGAGCAAACCACCGACCACTAGATCATTAGGCTAGCGTCTTAATCCGTAGAGATCCAGATTCGAATCTCGGTAGCAACAACAATATTTTTAGATAAAATTGATTTTATATTTATATCTTTCTAATTAACACATTTAATTAGTATTGAGGAGAACATATTCTTATTATGAAGTTGTAATTATTCAGGACAGGTGTGTGATATTTTAAATACTAATTAAATTAATTAATTATAAAGAATAATACAATTAATTTGCATTTACTTAGTATTTAAAATATCACAGACCTATGTTCTGAGAAATTACAACTTCACAATAAGAATGGTTTTTCGTAAAAATGAGTTAGTAGCATATTTTTTTATTAAGAAACACATGTCTTATGTAATTTGTAATTATTCATAACATAGGTCTGTGATGTTTTAAATACTAATTTAATGTATTAATTATAAATATATACATATAAAATCAAACTTGTCATGAAAAATACTGGCGTTATAACACAATTGGTAGTGTACTTTCCCGGATTGAAAATAGAGATACAGGATCGAATCCCGGTAGCGCAAAAACAATATTTTTTTTCAAAATTGATTTTATATGTATATATTTATAATAAATACATTAAATGAGTATTATTATTTTAGTTGGAAAGTGGATCCCCATATCATTGCCCCAGATTCGTTAGCCAAGATGTTCTCCATCTTTCAGAACCTCATCCGCTGGTAATTTTGCCTTGAATTATGAAACACGAGCGCGGATAGGTTCGGATTCTCATAGATGGCTATAATATTTAATAGGTTTTTTTTTTCAACAGAAACTCCGAGGTAGTACGACAAGACGCGACTCGGGTAACTATTAACTTACCATCAGCAGCGCCTTGACTAGAAGAGAAACCCGTCACACTCTATCTGTCCTGACACACATCGCCTCACCCATATTCATACATCTCATACAAGCTCGTCAATTATTGAGACTTCTAACAGGACCTTCTTCCAGTGTCTAGTTTACCTGGTCATGCCAAGTCTTCGCCGCGGGTATCCTCTATTTCTTGTTCCATCAACACTTGCGTTATATATCTTTCTTACCATTCTCTCCTCATTCATCGGTTCCATATGACCAAAGCACCTAAGTGATCCTTTCTTAATCTTTTATGTCCGAGAAAGGCATGGCAAATCTATGGGAAATGATAAAAAGAAACACTATAAGAGATTCATGTTATATCAGAGGAAATAAATATGGATTACTATCTAAGTATATTTAAAAAAACGCAAGGAATGCAGTTTGGCACATTGTTCTAGCGGTGTTCGTTATGAGAACCGACAGGAACATACAATTTTACTTACTGTAGTTATATAATAGTACATCATTTTCAAAAAGTGCATCATAAGTTTTTTTTTAAAATCATAATTGACCGACCCACCCTGTAACTCGAGGTATTTGACTATGTAAGCCGCGCTGAAAGTCACGTATTAACGGGAATAGGTGTATGCCAGTCCGATCCGCCGGTAACCATAAGCTCTGTAATTGAATATCAAACTACCACCATAAATAGTTAAACATCATTTTGATATATAGTTTTTAACCTAATTTTTAGGTGACCGGAAGTACGTCGCCTATCATATTTCATTATTCATTAGAAATAGTATTTTATTAAGTAAATAGACAACTAGATATATATATAAACTCTATTCTCTGTACAAGCCCTACAACCCTTGACCGATCTAAACCTAATTTGCACATTTACTCTTTAGGACCCGCACAAAACTAGAGACCGCCCCACGTCCTGAGCATTTCACCTCCTCCTCCTCCGATAACAAATGTAGATTATATTAATACTAATCAATTTTGTGCAGTTGCGCAAATCTTGAGAAATTTGTTAGTGGCGTTTCATTGGTAACGATGTGGTGTTGAGGTATAACTGGTTTAACGGTTCTAGTTATCATTATAACTGATTACAAATCATGGTTAAAATAACGTTTTAACTCATCACGCACTGGGACAGTGTAAAAGTAATTGCGTTTTTACAAGGTTAAATTGTATGGTGTGAAAATGACTCGATGAGTCATAAACTACAAATAACATAAATACCCGTACCAACACTGTATGAATCGTGGGTACATTCCTACCGTACAACAATACATTAATAAACACACGATTTCTTTACTATCAATTCATAATACCTATATTCCAGTATATTTACTATACCTATTAAATGTTCCGTGCATAATAAATGCAATATCTCTTATTTTATGGTACGGATCATAATCTGTTGTATTTTTTTTTTCACCAACATTCTAATCTAAAATATTGCCCTAAGTTCTTCTTATTACATGACGTCATTTGACATAAATATTGTCTTTTTAATTTTACATCTATTGTTATGTTAATTACGAGTATTTAATTGCAATATAATTGTATCTTACGTTTATCATGTTATATTATAATATATTCACCCCCGTTACAACAAAAATATATATGTCAATAAAGTCTAATAAATAAATGAAAAATAAATAAATATCTATCTATTGTAAGCAGGCATAATGTTTTTAAAAAGGTGAAAATTGTTTGGAACATTAATCAAACTGCAGGACAGTTATAATTATTAAATATAATAAATTATTATTTTAGGTAGGTGTTATTAATATTATTGTAAAAGTGTAATTTTCAAAAGTGGTCAACTACAAATTAGACTATTTTCATTGGTAATGTTAGACCACTCTCTTGAGAGTGCTTGCCGAATTCAACGTCAAAAAAACCTTCTAAATTAATTTTTAAGAGTGGACAAAATAGACAGCTTTGTATTCAAACAGCTCCAAACCCATTTCAATCAATCAGATCATCGCTAGACGCTATCTTGAAGGCGATCAGAGAGACTACATGTTGGTTTTTAGCTGCCAAAAAATAGCTTATTTAAATATGAATTAAATATATTAATTAGAAAGATATACATATAAAATCAATTTTATCATAAAATATTGTTATTGCGCCACCAGGATTCGAACCTGGATCTCTCTCCAAACCGGGGAAGGTGTATTATCCATCAATGCTACAGCGACAATTTTTTTAGCGACAAACTTTCGAACCTATATGTTACCTTTTTGACATTTAATCGTTCCATTATTTGAAAGAGCCATCTACCTTATTTTTACAGAATCTCAAAATACCTTTGAGTAATCTGACAGCAGACGCCAGAATTATCAATTCATTTTTATTAAATTTTGGACAAATTGATACAACTTTATTATTAGGAGAACACATTCTTATTGTGAAGTTGTAATTATTCAGGTAATAGGTCTATAATATATATTCTGAATAATTACAACTTCACAATAAGAATGTGTTCTCGTAATAGCTAATTTATCTTAATATTACGAAATATTCAATTTTCTCACTATCGAGAGGTGGATTTGAACCAAATTTGTAAATTATCTCTTGAATTGCACTCGGTGTGAGATTATAACGGGGTTAATATTTGTATGTAAGAATGGTACCTATTAAATCTTAGCTTTTTTCTCTCGACTTGATAATATGCTCACGCCTTATTTGGCGATACGTATCACGGTCGCTCACCGAATCACCTCACGTACGGAATTAAATCAAAATCATTCCACCGGGACAATCTTTCATTCCCGGCACGTCGTCATCGCAATCCCCGCCGATATCATCCGGCGCGGGGCCGCTCCGCAAACTATCGTCTCAGTTCACAGGGCAAACTTATCTTGTTAGATCCCTTTTGTTTCAGCGGGAGGGGGCCGCAGCGGACCAATCAGGCGGCCGGATTCCCTCGCGCGTTATTGGCCCATATACCGAGGTTCCTTTGTTTTTATTGGTTGATAGAACGCTAAGACAAAGGGGAGACGGTTGATTTATGTTGAGTTTGTTTTCTTTTTTCGCCGGCGCTCTCGTGGGAATTTTTACGGCAACCGATACGGTGTGTAGTCCCGAATAGTCAAACATTATATTTACGATTAGTGTTTAAAGCTCATACTAGACGGATGCAAATGATGTGTATATATATTTTTTTAAATTATTATTATTAAATAATTACAGAATTATTTAATGACAGTGAATTTCGATTTACAAAGTTTTGACAAATTTTCCTTTTGAACAAAAATGACATGCGTACACTCTCCAAAGATCGTTTACATTTGACACACATAAAGACTTAAATTTTATATCATCTTATAAATAAAATCCTAAAGTATCTACCCATGTAAATGACTATTCATCACGAAAGAAAATTAAATGTGAAATTCAAATACGATATGTTATTGAAGAGAATAGTCAAAATCCTTTAAAAGTATCCATTAGATCTTTTTGTTCTGAAAGCATATTTTAAAAAAAAGTAAACAAAGATATCTACTGTGCGGTATTTAAAAAAAATGTAACATTGCAATGTTGCTGCAAAATTATTTAAACTGGTAGTAATAATTATATTTATTTCATTATGATCGGTTTTCAAAATAACGTCAAGTTATTTTTTTGACGTTGGATATTAAAAATTGTTTATGGTATTTGATTTGTGATATTCCATTAATATGGAAGACGATCCAGATCAGGAAAAGCAACTCTTAAAAAAAAAAGTCGAACTGCGGCTGACATTCTCTGTTACGCCAATCATCTTATGAACGGGTTTGGCGCTTTGGGATTTAAATACTAGAATAAGAATATCACTGTCGGTAATACAATGTCGACCAATTAACCTGTGTTTATAATATATACTACCTATTTATTCATAATTGTAATTTTAAACTACTGCAAAATTAATAAATATTTATTATTTAATTGTGTTATTTCTAACTCAAGTAATTTGTGTGATGAATGAATTGCTAGAATACTAAAATAATTATTTAATATAATAATCCTACCTGCACTGTTTAATCCGTGTACTTTTTTAACGAAAATAAACTTGAATGAGTTATTCATACTTAATATAAAAATTATGTAGAGTAAATAAACAAGGTACATAAAAATAGTATCAGAGAAATTTAATGTAATTTTTTTTGTTAAAATAACGATTTTAAATAACACAACTTACATACAATTTCTGGATGAAACTGATAAGAATAAATTTAAAAAAATAATAAATTCAATACGATCTATATACACACTTATAAAATATGTACCAAAAAATTTAACATAACAACATATTACAAACGATTTTGTATGCTAACACATTCATATCTTCCAACATTGACACTTGGTGATCAACCCTTTCATTGCGCTCCCTACACTATTACCTACAGGATTCCAGTTCGAAACAAAATACCTTCGATATCAACATTCAAATAATAAATAAACTAAATAAATTACCATCACGCCGTTTCTCCGTGGGGGCAGGCAGAGAGGATAGTCTGTCCTGACACAATTTTCGCCTCATCTACATTCATATTGAGGCTTCTAACAGAACCATTTTCTAGTATCTGATTTATTTGATCGTGTCAAGTCTTCAGCGGACGTCGTCTATTTCTGGTGTCATCAACACTTGCATCATGTATCTTTCTTACTATTATCTCCTCATTCATCCGTTTCATAAGACCAAACCACCTTAGATCAGCTTTACATTTTCTCCTACTTTCATTATTCTCCACTCTGTCATAAATGGATTTGTCACATATACACCTAAGTGATCTAATTTCTACCGCATTCAGTCTGTTTTCATTCCTCTTCTGCCAGCTCCAAGAAATAATAAAACAACAAGAACTATAAAATTCATTTTAAAAGATACATAAAAAGTAATTATATATCACTAGAGAAATAATATTTCATAAAAATATTGAATCCTTACTTTTTTCAAACTACGCCATAAAAATAGGACTAACTTGATGATCTCATGGAACAGGGTTCGAACCAAGCATTTGATTGCTAGACGAGTATCTCAGTACCTACTTGCCAGACCAACAATCACGTTGAAGTTACAATATAAAAAACAAACTTATTTTGCATTCTTGCATTCTAAAATACTAATAGAAATAATGTATTATCTAGAATAGTAGTATCCCATTAGATAGCCAAAACAAATAATGAAATTAATTAGAAAAATTAAAACTCCAATATATTTTTAACAGACTGATTCTGAGATGTGTAAAAACCATTTAACTTATGTAGCCTAGCATATTTGGATGAGATGAGTTTAACGAATTATCCTGAAGAGATTGTTCCGGTTTCATATCTCGGTAGTGCCCAAATATTTTATTGATTTTCTTCTGTATTTGTATTTTTCTAATTAATTTGCATAATTTTTTTTTTAAATTTCATCCTCCATATGTTATTTATTTATTAACTCATTTTAACTCATCACACCTATCTATAACTCATAAATAATCACTTAACTGTGTTCTGAAATTGCAACTTCACAATAATACGTGCTACAATTCAAAAAATGTACGTACGTTGTACCGAATATTTACCAAATTTGATGAAGTAGATTCATTTAATACTGGCGTCACGTAGCGAGTATTTCTCAAAGGTTTTGTGATCATCGCAATATAAAATTGAATGCTTTTAAAAACGGAATATTACTCGTAGATGCATTATTTATAAATATTACAGCATATAAGTCCAAAATGTATCCGAAACATAAATTGTCAATGTGGCGAAATGGTAACGCATAGGCAAAGTTGCTCATGGCATCCAAATATTGTTTCTGTATTGGTTTTAATTGGTTAATTTAATTTGTTTTCTCATGTTTTCCTTTCTCTCTTAATAAATTTTAAATTTATTCTAGTCTTCCGTCTGGAATGTGTTTAAGATTACTTAAATCCATTCGCCTCAGCGATATAGGTAATTAAACCCGGCGCCTTGGGCGGGGGGCCGATGGGGTCGGGGGGAAGTTTCAGGACTGAGGGAAGGGCGGCTCCGGAGACAAAGGGCGCCGCTGCTAATTGAATAATGCACACATTAATCAAGGCGGCTTGCACGGACTTAATGGGTTTTTGCCGGCACCCGCCCGCCCCGCCCAAGATCTGCTCCTCGGAGAAGTCTCGACTCGGAGACTGGAGGAGACGAAAGTTTCGCGTAACCCGGTGTTCCCTGCGAGCTGGTGCCAGTATTTTCATCCGGACGTACTCGTAGATATGATTTAGGTGTGCTGTGTGAAATAGTTGACACTTGTTTCGGTGGCACTGTTCTATTGAATTTTGTTGTGTTCTGTGAAATATTTGACTGTTGTATTCTATTTTTTTCTATTGCATTAAATAGTTGAAGCTAGTTTCAGTAGCATTATTCTATTATATTTATTATATTCTAGATTTTTATGTATTGCGTGAAATTGTTACTAAAATATTACATCCACGTTAATAAATAAATAAATAAAAATTAAAATATCAATACACCGAATACATTAATTTTGTTTCTTCTTCCTCTTTTTCTATTTGATTTGAATGCCATTTCTCGTATATACAAGATTAAGAAAGGATCACTTAGGTGCTTTGGTCATATGTAACGGATGAATAAGGAGAGAATGGTAAGAAAGATATATAACGCAAGTGTTGATGGCACCAAAAATAGAGTATAAACGCGGAAGACTTTGCATGACCGGATAAACCAGGTCCTGTTAGAAGCCTCAATAATCGGCGAGCTTGTATGAGAAGATGTATGAGTGTGGATGAGGTGAGAATTGTGTCTCAGGAAAGAAGAGTGTGGCCCTCTGTCCTCTTTGCCTAACCTCGCGGGAAAATGGCGTGATCGTGAAATAGTTGACACTAGTTTTAGTGGGACTATTCTATTGCATTTTAGTGTGTTGCACAAAATAGTTGACACGAGTTTCAGTCGCACTGTACTATTATATTTTTTTCTAATAGATGTTGGTGTATTGCGTGAATTACTATAACTTTAAAGCAAATTGAAAGCAGAAAAAAATTAATTTATTCATTTTTTGTTGTAAGAATAAATCATATTCTTTGTCCGGTAAAACCCATTTTAGAGCACTATACTTGTAATAAACTAGGCTTGACTTACACGGGTGCGCGATTAGCTTTTTTGGCACTTCCAGCCGTGTGGAGCGGCGCGCGTCACGTGCGCCGTGTCGCACGCGGCTGGCTCGTGCCTCAGCTTGAAAAATGTGTGAAATCGGATGAAATCGGATTCGTGTGTTCGATAAATCGATTTCGATTAATCCGGAATGTACCGCAATTACTGCGCATGCGCGTGCGGCTGACCGTTAATATAATAATGTAAGTAGGCAGTATCTCAAGTGCCATCTCTTGGAACTGTAAATCTATCGTCCGGTACTCGAAGATCATTTGTAAATTACTAGCTGTATTTTAAGAGTTTTTATTTTAATTATTTCTTATTATAGTGACCTCAATCAGATGAGATTCAGCTCTAATGTACGTCCACAAGTCCTGGTTCTGGGTCGCCCCCACATATGACTCCAGGGTCTCTCCAGCCAGATGCAATGTATCAATCCACCGCTGTGGCAATTTAAAAAAATATATATTATGATATTATTTTTATAAAGTATAAATCGGTTGAATACAAATAACTGGTAACGCATTTTATTTTTTCGATAAATTGATTTTTTCTGTATACATTTCTAGTTGATACATTTAATTTATATTAAAATACCACAGAACTATGTTCTGAAAAAAATGCATTTCACAATAATAATACGTTCTTAAAAATAATAATATCTATATTAATTGAAATAGATAGATATGTAAGTATATATTTTTTTTGGGTTTATATTTTTATTATAATGACTTAGAAGAATTTATTGTATATTTATTATTACTTAAACCAATAGCTCTCATGATTTTTAAAATGAATAATAATAATCATACTTCTTTCAATTATTCCACAAGATTTTTTCTTTCAGAAAAAAAGTATAACATATAACGTTGACAAATATATTTATCCCTGTTAACGATGAACTCAATTTTCAATATATTATTATATTTTGTTAAACACGTTAACATAGAAACAGTAAATTTTACTAAAATATAATAAGTATTCCATTAAAAAAATGTATAGTATTTATACAATATAAGCATAAATGTAGTAAAAATATAATGTTAAAATAGTCAGTAGCTTTCAGGATGCAAAAGTGTTTAATGCAGTAACATGCACCATAATTTAGAAATCACTCGTGATTTCTAGAAATATCTAATAATCAGACGCTATTAAATCTATATTTGGATATGTTAGTGTCCATTGTCATTGCCAGTAAGAAAAAATACCAAAGTAGCGAATATGTCGAACGTGCTTTCAATATATTTAGGTTAAGGTTACATAAATATGTTTTCTTTTATACATTCAATAACAGTACGAAAATATATATTGTTTTTATTACGAGTAAGAAAAAACATATATTAGGGAAATCGTAGGAAGTTTTCCGACTGCCAAGTATATTGACCACCTGTCATCTTGCATAGTCAATCACCTATCAATTATATGTTCGTAATGTTTACGTTTGTTCAGTAATTATTTATTGTAAATATGATCTCAGTTTTTTCAAGAATGTTTTTAAGTGAAATGACGAAGAATAATTCATTAGATATACCATACATAATTCAAAATTGATACATAAGAACACCGTTTGTACTATTCCAGGGAGATCAATACAGAATGCTGTTGCCGATTGCTTTTCTGCTAGTATATTAAATTGTCTACTCTTACTTTATATAAATAATGCTTGTGTTACAAGGGACATGTAATATTTTTTAAATAAATTAAATATTTTTGAGTGGACTGCATGTAAGTAGGTACTATTATTTCTTAGATCTTTCTATTTTTCCTTCTCATAGTATTGCAAGATTAAATATTATTTAAGATGTGAAAACTATAAATAACGTGCTCATAGAGTAAGTAACTGAAGGCAATCTGAATATATCATAATTTATTACGTACGGCGAGAAAGAAGATTAATAAAGGCTTCAACCATGGAAGGTATCACTAGGCTACCGTAAGAATTCATGTACATAAAATGAGATATATATATATAAAGAAAGGAATACGTAGGTGTATATACAATAATTAAGATATGACATCATAGATTACGACACCACCAGAAGCTTTGTCTTAAAAATTAAAGGTGTGTACAGTGGAATATACAGGGTATCCTAAAAGTCTTTTTTATAATAAAAATTCAGTAATAAAATAATAGATAGGTTTAATAAAAAAATATTTATTTTGCATTTATGTACAGTCCCTAGGAATTTTTTCTTAAAGATAATGTTTTCTAAATGTGATACATTATTTCACTGGCACTTTTCTAAACGGGAGGCAAAATATCTGAGAACTACTCGGCACGTATTCTTCGCAATCACTGCCATTTCTTCTCGGATATTTTATTTTAATTGATCCAGAAAAAGTGCATTGGTGTCAAGTCGGGGCTACGTGGAGGCCAGTTTATGTCACCTCGTCGGGATATCAATTTTCTAGGGAAAATTTCACGAACAACTGGTAAGGACACGCTCCATAGTGACTGAATTCCCAAAGAGGCGCCCCTCTGCCGTTCGTTACGTTGGTGCAGCTAATGAACCAACATGAAAAAAGACTTTTGGGACACACTGTACTTCCGTTCAGCGAATTTCTGCGAAATGAGTTTACGTTTATATTTAACAAGTTTTGCCGATACTTTTGTACTCGAGTGTCAGTTCGTACAAAATGACAAGATCTCAAGTTATCAAGAATGTTGGATATTTACTTAACTAATTTAGATATTATGCGAGAAGACTCAGATGAACAAAAATCAGAAAGAAATGCAAACAATATTTCAAACGAAATTCCAATTATTTTATTTCGTTAGTTGGTGGTTCTGGAAGCGTGTATGATACTCTAAGAAAGGAAATTATGTATCAATACTTTTTTTTTTTTAAATTTTTGATCTATTTTAAATCAAAACAATTTATCGAAACAGAAAATTAAATGATTTTTTCGGACAATACTCGAGAATACCTACTATTGTACATAGTATCCTACGTATATATGATTATATGTCTTACACATGTGATCATAGTTTTTGTATAATGTTGCACATAAACAGTGAAATTTGTCTCGAGACTCGTCTCGAAACTCGCGTAAAAGACAGTGTAGAGTTGAGTGCGTAGCGAGCTATCATTAGTTGTATTTTTGTGAAATAACCAACTTACACATTCTAAATTTTATCGGATAATCTCTGAGATGAGAGATCATGTATGGTGTTCCGTTGTGACTGCAATCGTGGAAGACCATTGAAGAAAAAGGTTTTATGTAATAGGAAGGATTTCCTCATTTCCTGGTGGAGCGCCTGCTTTCACTTCACGGAACTTCAGTGTTCAACGACATCATTTGAAGAGCTTGCAGCTTATAATATTGTAAATACTAAACTATATCTTTGACCTGTTGTGACGTGTCTCAAGTTTTCATGTGAAATGAGAACCGACATCGTATCAAATCGTTCAACAGGCACGTTGTAAAACGGACTGCGCATCGATCCGGACGTGACGTGGTCGCGAAGCAGCAGGTAATACATTCCGGCAAGCGGCGCGCGGCTGGACCACCGGCGCGCCTTCCGCCGTCGCGTCCCGCTGTGCTCGCGCGCACCACGTGACCGGCCGCGGCCAATGGGGGCGCGAGGAGTATTATGGCATCCGGACCAAAGTCGTGACCATCTTTGTACGACGTTAAGGATGATTGAATACCTCGCGGGAAGATCGCGAGAGGGCCACTTCAAAAGTTGACACACGCTAAAATGAAAGATTTTCAAAAATCAATTTATCCCACCTTTCGAGGTATAAAAGACAATCTACTCGAATTAAACCTCGGTCGATAGTGTTTTGAAGTGAATATATAACTAAACAAATAATAGATATCTCATAGAGACGAAACTATTTTTTATTATATTTAATGGACATACATGGAATTACATTACAAGGCTTACGACCTGACTTCGGCTGGCTTAAGTGAACTATCACTTTATATAAATATAACGTTCACCATTCTCGCCCATTAATCAATCTCCATATCTATCAAATCATATGTGGAAACACTTCGAGTACCACTAAATTATCACCATCTATGAACTAAATTTGATATTTTATTTGCCTGAATCTAATTATTTTTTGAAATTATTTAAAGCAATATTCTTTATCTTTAAAATATTTTTAACACATTATACTAGAATACGCCAGAAAAATTAATATTTTATATATTTTCTTATTTTGATCAGTAAAATATTAGCAATATTTGAATATGTCCAAGAATACACAATTTCTAGATTTTCAACTACAAATACTACATACTTCCATATATTTCCATTAAATATTAAAAAAAATAGCTTCGTCTCTGTGAGATATCTATTATTTGTTTAATAACAGTGCCTTCGTAGGTGAAAATCCAGTAATTGTGTGTTCTTGGTTATATCAAAATATTGCGAATATGTAACACATTGATTAATTTATAAATAAAACCATATTTAATAACATTACACAAAAGTACCTACGTTAAACTAGTGAAACCCCGCCATTCGTCCGCTTCTCCATTCGTACAACTCGGCATTCGTCTAACTTTTATTTCGTACCACGCTATCCGAGTTACGTGATAAGTCTCGAATTTAGCTTTCTTTTGCTAAGCGTTATTAACAGTGAATGTAACAATTTATAATAATAAATTATAAAATTAATATATAGTCATAAATTCTTTTATCTAGTCATTTTTGGGTATTAAATATAATATGTTATTACAGGGCTGCTATAAGCAATATATATATATGTAGATAATTATTATATTAAAAGTAAATGATCTTCTCTTTCTATTTTATTACACGTTTATTGTACTCCCACAAATGGTAAACAAGAACCAAAATAGCAACTATATACTCAATCTTAATATTCAAAAGTACTTACCAAGAGTAAATTTTTCAGAATTACCACTAATTACAAATGAAAACGGTTTGTAATAATAATAATGTGTTTATTCCAGGGTGATCAGGTTTTTTTTTAACCCGATTTGCCATAGATATAATACATATTATATTATACATTAAAGTTATGAAATAAATATTATGCTATGAAAAAGAAAAAGAAAACTAAGGAAAATATTAATAAATAAAAAAAAAGTTAATAAAAAGTTCACACATATATACACACAAAATATGAATATTATATATATAACTACTTCAGTCACGTCCATTGTTGTATATGTAGCTATTCTGTAGGCGTTGCCATTTTCTGGTCAAGGAACCAGCTTTCCACGAGAGCGCCGCTTGCACCAGAGACTTGGTGCTGAGCTCCAGCCGCATCTTTACGCTCGCAACTCGATGTCTCAGAAGCGGAACGAATCCATGTATACGGCCTTCGATAAACATTGTAGATGCGCTGCAATAACGCGCCAATCCAAACAGTATTCTGTATGAGTTGTTGTACTGAATTCGGAGACGGTTATACGTGACTTGCGAAAATTATTAGACATTAATAATATTTAAAGTTTAAACATTGATTATTAATTTTCTGTCATTTCTGTCATGTCATTGCGATGCCATGCATTAGATTTGGAAAATTTACCACACAAATTATTATATTACTCGGTTTTCTTCGCAGAAGAGTGAAACGATTCTAGTCAAATGTCTACATTTTCATCCGGTTGGCTAGCGAACTCTTCGACTGCTCCTCGCGAGTATGTTCTTGTAATAATATACAAGTACAATTTAATATCTGACCATCCGCTGAAGAGCCGGCATTAATACATTAATACCGAGTGTCATAGTTAAATAACACGATTTCAAAACATCTATGGTCATTCGAAGAGTGCACTCGTGTAGGTGGCGTTGCAAAATAAATTAAATAAATCAACAAAATAACTACCCTTCAAATAACCTGTGTACGTACAATTTGTGGGAATCAAACCATTTTTTTTATTAATAGAATATCAAAATAATAATAAATAATTAGTATATCCAAAATTTTATAAAAATGAATTCATTTAATTCTGGCGTCACAAAGGTATTTGAGATTCATAGCAATATAAAGTTGAAAGAGATATAGAATACAAGTTTAAAAATTTGTCGTAAGCCTACTTGATTTATATGGCAATACGTTTCTCGGATAGGAAAAGGTTCAGGATCGAATTCCAGTCGCAACTAAAATATTTTTTCGATAAATTGATTTATTCTGTATATCTTTCTAGTTGATTAATTCAATATGTATTAATTTAGAACTATATACACCTACAAATATTTATTCTAAAAAGTAATATAGGCATTAAATTACAAAAAAATATTCTGCTTTAACTGCTACACTGGAGATTTATATTTATCCAATTGACAAACGAAAAATCAACGGTTAATACACATTATTGGCCACTAGAGTTTTCGCTTGTCTAACATGGTCAGCCCATCTCCGTCTCTTTGATCTCATATTTGGTACTTAATAGTTTTAAATATGAATTAAATATATTAATTATAAAGATATATATATAAAATCAATTTTATCAAAAAATATTGTTGTTGCGCCACCGGTATTCGAACCTGGATCTCTTTCCTAACCGGGGAAGGTGCTTTATCCAACTAAGCTACAGCGACATTATTTTTAGCGACAATTTTCGACCCTATATGTTACCTTTTTGATATTAATACATTTAATCGTTCCATCATTTGACAGAGCCATCTACCTTATTTTTATAGAATCTCAAATACCTTTGAGATTCTGTAAAAATAAGGTATTCAGAATAAATACAACTTCACAATAAGAATGTGTTCTCCTTAATAGTTTGTTACAAAACATTTATGAAGTGTATGTATGTATTTTGAAGTCTAGAATGTGAATATCTACCCCTATAGAAGTTATGATCTAAATATGCACAAATTTTTTTTTTAAATTACGCATTAAAATTAATTTATTATTTTCACTTCTGCTTCCAGTGAAATTTATTTCAGGTACGAACAAGCCACCGCCGTTTCGGACAACGTGCAGACGAGGGTGTAGCGTGGAATATTCTGGCCGTCTATGCAAAGGATAATTAATGAATTTTAATAACACGCTATTTTATTAACACATGAATTACTCGTGTTTGTTTTCTGAACCCCCGGTACGAGGTGAACGGGGAGGGGGAATGGAAAGGTGACTCGTTTAATAAATATACTTTTTTAATATCAAAAAATATACTAGAATCTTGCAGACATTAATTACGATACATTGCAGGATACAAATCAACTTCTATGATGAAATAGATACGATTGAATAAATAGCACTCGATAATATAAGAAAATACCTTTGACAAGCACGATGTCAGTACTTGTGAATATTATGTTCCAGGTCGATATTGTTTTTGAATAACTATGAAATGAAACAGAATTTTTCAATTTTGTTTTTATGTATCGATTATTTGATTTATTACAATTATATTTAAGATAATGTGTGATTTTTTATCCATGTTTTTCATAACATTCTCACACACTTCGCGTGTATTTCAGCAATTTCATTTAGAATATTATCCTGCAGCATTGGCATTGTTGTTGGCTTATTGGTGTAGACCATTATTTCAAGTACTTTTACAGAAAATAGTCGGGAGCCGTCAAATCGGATGACCGAGGAAGCCAGTCGATATCACCACTCGCAAAGTTTCAATCGTAGTTCGGGCTGTGTATGAGGTGGCATCGTCTTGTCATCGATCTGATTGATCTAATTAGGCTAACAAAAAGTTTTCCAATATGTGACGATAGCGAACATCATTAATGGTTGCCATTGCCATTGACATTTGCCATTATTATTTATATATTTTTTTTAAATAATTTTAACGCTTTGCTGATTCGTCAGATACCCAATAATAAATTGTAATCAACTATTCTATACGATTACCAAATACAAACTAACAAATATTTTTCAAACTAAAAGAGCGGTTATATAAAATCGGCCTGGAACATAATATTCACCCAGTATTATTATGTCTTTCAGGTATTAACATCAATTGCTAAAAAGTACTATTTTTTGTAGCAGTACAACGCGCTCGATCCTCCAGACTAAATACAGAATAGTGGACATCATCGACTTGAATTCCATTATATATATTTTTACTGAAAACAATTTTTTATTGTGAAGTTAAAACATAGTTTTGTGGTATTTTTAATACAAATTAAATAAATCAATTAGAAAAGTATAAAGATAAAATCTATGCTACCGGGATTGATTTATTTCTAGCTTATCCTAGCGTGAATCAGTTAAAGGTATTTGGGATTCATCGCAATGTAAAGATTATTGCTTTTAAAAATGAAATAAATGTATCAATTATAAAAATTTACAGAATATGAATATTTGTCCTAAACGTAATCAATTGCTAAAGTGGAAAAGTAACACATTTCTCTGGATAGAAAGAGATTCAGGTTCGATCTTTTAGATGGAAGAAATGGAGACGTTTTGTGCACAAAATTCTTGACTGGTCAGGGAACCATGATACTCAGCATTGAGCACACGTTACAGATGTAGAATAAGATGGAAGCTACAGTAATACCCCGAATTACGTAAGTAATGCGTTTCGTAACTTACGTTACGTAAGTAACTTGAATTTTACGTAAGTCGAATTTGTACATTTGTTAAGTGTAACTACGTAAATAAAAACCCAATATTTTTTATTATATGTGTATATTATTCAGTGGTATCACATCGATACCCCCAAACGATCTTTGTGGCGCAATTAAAGTAGCCGAATAACCCCGAACGAGGTTTGAAGCAGTCAATAAGTTAATATTAGAATTTACGAAACGCGCAAAAGTAAGCGCGCTAAGGTATAAGATGTTTGAAATATAATTATTGGGTCTAAAATTTTTATGTAGCTCTATTCTAACTAGCTTTAAGTATCTAAGAATTTACGTAAGTCGCGTGTTACGTAACTCGGACTGTTACTACATATCTAGGTCTTTCCAAGTTCTTGTGTTCCTCTTAGTCTGCTGATTAGCATCAATTTCGGTGTTTGATGTCTGGTAATCAATTGATAATCGATGGTGGTGAATTTAATAAACTTATTGTTATAACGTCTTTGTCAAAATCCATTTTATAAAACTGGTTGAAATATGCGGCTCAATTTTTATTTCAGTGCTTTTTTTTTGACGTAAGACGTCACATATTATATACATTTTTAATAAGAAAATATAACCTTGAAGAATACGGCATGCTGACATTAGTGTTCCTTAATGGAAAATCAATCTGAGACTCGTTTGGTCATCCATTCCAAAATATTACCATAATTTATCCATTCCTCAAGCTTACATTCCATAGATCAGGAATGATCCGCTGACCGCCGCGTCGGCCGTAATCCCGACCCCCGTCCGCCGAACATCACAACTCCCCCGTAATAACATCACTACGCCACTGACTAGCTACCCTTTCGGGGGTGTAAAAAACCATCTATCATCGCCACACGGAAGCGAAAAGGGTAAGGGAAAATGTCTCAGAACAAAATATGATAAAAAGTGCATTTGCGTGCCACCACCATCCGCGAGGGTTGGTGGGGTTAAAGGGCGGGAGGAGGGGGTGGCGGATGTGAGGATTTGGAAACGCGCCCTTTTGTACGTGAACTTCCGGAAAACCGGCGCACGGCAGTTCCGCAGTGCGCTCTCGCGGCGGGGTTTGCAACTTGGCATAAGATGGATATTTATTCAGCGTTAGCTACAAGGAGAAATACTTAACCGACTCTTTAATTTAGGGGAATAATAAATATCAGAGGACATATAAGAATTTCTATGGTAAGTAAGATTTCTCCCTTACTATAGACAGAAGAAAAGATGACAGATGTCAATTTACGATATCGCTGCTAAAATTTTTTTTCTTTCTTATTCGTAATAAAAACAGTGTACAATATATATTTACGTACTGTTATTGAATATATAAAAGAGAAAACATTTAAATAATCTTAACCTAAATATATTGAAAGCACGATAATGACATTTTTCACCTTGGTTTACGCTTCAAGGCTGCTTGTACATGGATAATGTTGTTGTTTCGAAATTCGCCTAGAGACAATTGATTGCTAAGCGAGCAGTCGTTCGTTGTTTACTTTACTATATTTCATACGCATATCAAAATGATCAACCGATATATTCCAACCTTTACCGCCATATTCTAAAAGACCCGAGAGCAGTTCCATCCTTGTTTTCTTCTTAGGCGGTCCCTCATTGCGAGAATGACGTCTGCCGTGGTTTATCCGTCATGACTTACCCATCATAGTCGGTGCTTGTGGATCGTACTTGTGAATGTTTGCCTTTTGCAGGATACTGCAGGGTACTGCAGGGTACTGCAGGGTACTGCAGGGTACTTACGCTTGTTTTGCGCTCTTCCTTAAAATTAATCTTCCTTACAATATTCCTCAATTATCTGCGGCTTAACATACCATGGATCATTCGTACGTATGCAATGTTTTGCCAATTGTAGTTGGTGCTTCAGGATAGTAGTTTTGGCACTGGAAATGTATGCCTCTTCCAGGACCCTCTTTATTCTGCGTTCTTCCCACTTTATACCTAAGATCTTCCTAAGTTGTAATATTATTCGAGGGAGTTTAGGTTATAGCTATGTAACACGTCATTTAAAGATTTGAAGTTTCTGAGTTAGTTTGATGCCCAAAGACTCCAGGTTTTACATGTATAGTAGGTATTTAAAGAATACACTGGTCCAAAACTCTTTTCTTAAAACACAATGGAAATTAAGGTTATTCAATCTTCCATACTCACCTCAATTTAGATTTATTCCTCTTGTTATTTCCTTCTGAAGTTCTCTGTTTGATGAACTAAGCAGTTCTAGGTATACAAATAAGGAAAATAATTATAAATTCATGTATTCTCTGCACGCAAAGATATTTTTTATTTTAATTTTTCTGTTTTCTTTATATTCATTTTTGGTCTACCGGCTGCACTAGCACTTGCCAATTAATTTAGGCAAACTACTACACATACCTACTTTTTTAATATGCATTATAATGTAAAATTAAATCATCGGTATTTAATCCATGGGGTATAATTAACCATTGCAGTATCCAATGAGAATTCAAGTCATATATATGCATATATACTGATGCTCAGGAGATCGCGGTAATTTTTAACGCATGGTCTACCTATGTATGCAGAACACAGTTGACAATGAAAGTTATTATATTTCTGAAATGAACTCATTATCACCACCCGGCGAAACTGAACACACCCAGCAGGTACCGGTGCACAAAACAAAACTCCCAGCAGCTGTAAAGACACAATGCCGACATCATGCAATAATATCAACTCGGCCAGCAGAGATAAGGAGTCATGAGGTTCACTCTTTCTATTGCCAACTTCTAGTCAACAGCTCCAGAAATTCACTCCGTTAATAATTTACGCAGTTCCTACATTGTACGGGTTAAGTTCTGCTAGTTTAACTAGAATAAACTCGGTGAAAATTAAGTAAATTTCTCACAACTTCCAGCCCGCATAATACATTTCTCGATTTTCAACTGAGCACGAGGAAAGATGGAAGAAATTTTGGGGTATCCACTACTCTTACATTAATTTAAATTTACATTTCAAACACAGCCTTCAAAATCATTTTTATACGACTTCAATATATGCCCACCCAAAATAAAATGTTATTAAGTTGGCCCACTGGCTCCCTTATCGCCACCTTCCACGATACACGTGTTGCGCACCGGCATCTGCTGGGTGTGTTCAGCTTCACTGGGCGGTAATGATGAGAGTAGAGGCGATAGACCTCCACAAATCCTTCTGTTGAAATCAAATGCCGCATTGAGCGAGCTCGTGCAACCTTTATCCGAATGAAATAGATATTTTACAATTGTGATTTCCACCTTAGATTACGAATGCGAGTAGTCAGATGCTATATGTTCTCGATATTATTTTATGAGATGGAAGTATGGCTATCGTATCACATGCAGACTGCAAAGCTTATAAAAATTTAATTAAAAAATAATCAAATCAAAAAAAGAATCAATAGACTGATAGGCCACCCTAAAATCCGCTGGACAAATGTAATCATTCAAGTGCGGTAATACGTGGCAGCGAATAACAATGGACAGAGGAAAGTGGGAGACCCTTGGGAAGATCTTCAGCCAGCAGTGTATAGAAAACAATTGATGATGATGATGATGGTGATAAGAAATCTCTTTCAAACTAGAATAATAAAGAAGAAATTTTTATATTTAAAGTGGTTAAAAATACAGTTATAATAATTTATACTAATGCAAAATAATTGATTATCGGTAAATAATAAGTTTTTAAAATGTATCTATGTAACACACATTCTCCATGAGCATTTCCTTTAGATTCGGGCAAAAAATGTACATAGGATGTTTATTTCCATACATGTATGTACATATAGTTACATACATGTATGTAATATTTTACAATTGCAATTATTTACAGATAGAATAAATTATTTTTCAAATCTCATTTCCATCCTATTAGTTGAACACCTGTCATTGATAGTTTTTTTACACATTTCATTGTAGAAATAATGTCTAATATTTTATTTATATAAATAAAAGAAGGAGTTATGATAAGTTTGTTTCAAGCATGTGAATATATATAAGAATGGATAATATGAAGAATTGCCTAATTTAAGTTTTATAAGGAGAAACTAAAATTTTTAAATATTGTGGGCATACTTTCAAATTGCAACTCTTGTGAAATCATTAGGTTCACCCTTTATAGTGAATGTCCGTCCGGAACCTACAAACTGGAGGGAACATCTGACATTTCACTTTGTGTGGTGTGCAACCCTTTTTGGATAACATTTCGTTTCAAAAATGTGGCTTAATGTTACAAGAGGAGATATATAAAATATAATAATTGATTAAATATGAAATCTGAGTAATAAATTCCATAACGTTATATATTTTTTTGGGTCGAATGGTATATCAAATAATAAAAATACTATTTTAAATACAAATAGAAATACATACATATAAAATCAAATTTATCGAAAAATATTGTCGTTGCTACCGGAATTCAAACCTAGATCTCTTCTTATCCGGGGAACATTATTTGAAAGCCATTTACTAATTCCGTAAAAATATTGTAGATAACTTTCAAATAATGGAACGATTGATGTATCAATTTGAAAAGTATAACATATAGGTTCGAAAATTTATCGTCAATGTACTGTGTACTGTAGCATAATCGGTTAATGCATGTTTCCCGGATTGGAAGAGATCCATGTTCGAATCCCGGTACCAACAACAATATTTTTCGATAAAATTGATTTTATAATTAGTGCGACTTAACCACCGACCAGCACCAAGCTCTTCACTTCACTTCACTATTTTACCTGTGTAGTATCAGTAATCATTGTACGCTTGGTAATTCTGACTACTGGCAAGCTCTTCCTACGCAGCAAACGAAGGTTAATACCGCGATATATACGAACACGAATGGGAAGCCGAGTTTGTAGGCGATTTATCATTCCACATCACATATATCAGGCCTACAAAATATTTTTTGAGATTTATCTCTTTAAATAAATCATATTCATAATTGTATTCAATAACCTATTAAGAAAAACTCTCTTTAAATAAGGTTTTTCATTACATACTTTTTTAGTATAGCGGTAGGACATTCGCCTGTTGGTCAAGTTATTGAGGGTTTGAGACTCATCTCGAAAGACTACCTATTTAGTTATATTTTAACACCATAAACGCTTAGAGTAAATGATGACAATATGAATACAAATTAAATTTATCAATTAGAAAGATACTCAGAAAAAAATGTAATATTTTAGTTGAGATACATATACCTGTAGCAACCAAAATACTTTTTGGCAAATTAATTTTTTCTGTATATATTTCTAATTGATACATCTAATTTGTATTAAAATATCACAGAACTACGTTTTGGAAAAACTACAACTTTCTTAATGAATTTTAATGAATCCTTAAAAAAATGATAAAAATATTTGTGTAACATGTATTTCATGTACGGATTTCTAATTTAAATTTTTTAAAACGTAGAATTGTAGAATAGTAGGTACTTATCTCATTATTTTCTGTTATTTGCGAATTTGATTCATCGGAGGAAAAAAAACAGTCTAACCGTATTTCATAGAATTTATCATCAAAATGCAGTATAACTTTATTAAATTTGTGTAACTGTCTCGATCTATACAAAATAATAAAAGATTTCTCCGTGCCTGTTGCTTTCAATATTCACTTCATATATTTCCTTTACCATCCTTGCTTTACCGATACTTTACATATGCCCAAACAATCTCTACAACCTTTTTAAAATTCTATCGACTACGTTACAGATTTACATACAGATGGGAGATAAATAAAAAACCCGATCTGAAATACTTCCATTAATAATTGGTGTTCTTAATGATGGTTGCAATATGCCAGCGTGCTTCGATATACCCTCCAGGGCAAATATTCGGCTGTATATATATCCCAGGGGTGTCCCGAGTTAGTTCTGGGGGGATGGTGTGTCCCAAAAAAAGAAGGGCAAGGAAGGGTATACGGGAGGCGGACCGGAAGTCCGTCTAATGCATCCGCCATCGTCCGGAAGCGACATGGCGTCCCAACGTTCGCGCGCAATTCTCGTAATTCGTTACGAGTGTCAACATTTTTCTCCTGGACTTTTTATTTGAACCATAAAATAAAGTGAGCTTATACAAAAATAGAATACCCATGATCGATCGTGTGGAATGCTATTCTTTTTTTGTTTTAACCATACATTTGTACGAAATTTTGACTGGAATTTTGACCATTTTGATTGGTGGCTACGCTTTCTCCACCATCCGTTATTTGTCTCTTAAAAATATAATATTTACAAAGGTTTGAGATTGAAGAACCCCCTTCAGATTAATAATATGTTCAATTTAATGACCAGATCAGAATAGCGACGATATATCGTTTACCGCACATTGTTGATATTTTGAATTCTATTATGTATATATGTAGCGTATCGTAATCAATTATACATATGCAATGCTAGTAATGTATCTACTATATTTATTGTTTATATTTCTACAATTCTTATTGCGATATAAATATTTAGAGTTTACTTATTTTTTTAAATATTTGCTACAACCTCATTGTGGTTAGTCATTTTTAATATTTTTTAAATTTTCAAATCATTTATTGGAAAACGATTATACAAAAATTTAGAATCGTCTATTTAACGAACTAATGTTGTTCTTAAATAGGATCATTTAAATTCGTTACAAATTAGTAAGGCGTGAAAAATAACCAAAATTAAATAACTTATCCTAAAAATGTTTCAAATAATTTTGGATCATTAAGGTATTTTTTCATTCAAGAACAGTCAATACAAATAGAATTTTTGAAACAACAGATAATAATTTTATATTAAGGTTTAGACGAAAAATATTTTTTACAAAACCGGTTTGTTTTTAATATAAAACTCTAAAGTTAATAAATACAATGTTAAACGCATAATTTTATTATATAAGTACTTATTTATATGTTGAATATAAATTTGTGCTCATTTATATAATGTTTAAAGTATTTATTTGGTTAATATATTTATAAATAAATGGACAGTAGGTATAATATTTATATATTAATATTATGATAAGATAAAATAATTAAGTATCAGTCTCGAATATAATTTTTGGTCTGCAATAATTATCATCCACATCGGATCATCGTGACGGAATATGATCTCTATGAACTCAGGCCCTCTTGGCTCCTCCACTTTTCCACCAGTGATAAAAAATAGATCATAATATATATAAATAATAAATTAGTTAAGATGTTATTACGTAGGTACTGATATTTTATATTAAATACAGATACCATGTATTTCAACTTATCAACTAATCTTTTTTTTTTTCATGTTTTTGTACTGATCAGTATAATACTGACCGTTTACATTACATACCGATATTTCAATATAAATAGTGACCATTTATTTAAAATACTGACTTAGTATTTTTATTAAGATTTTGCTGGGTAGTATTTTTTTTATTTTTCCATTAAATGGTGATAAATAAATAACTCTTTTAAATTAATGAATTAAATGTGATATCAAAAAATTAACTCAATTACATGTTGTATCTATATATTAATATCAGAGAATAACCAAATAGTCTAAATCAATACTTTAATTCTAAAATACCTAATAAAAATTTAAAAGAATATTATCAAAAATGTTAATGTTAATATTGTATATTAATAGTTAATCTTAGAAACTGACAACAATTTATTGTAGAAGTGGTAGATGAGAGGGTCGTTAAAGTTAGTGGTTAAGAGAGTTACCTCGTATTTCGGATAATAGAAAACACATATTACACATAGATTGTAGTATGATCGAACATTGCTTTGTTTTCTTTATTTAAGAGATAAATGTATTAATGCAAAGCGGCGATAACTTTGTTTGCAGAGTTAGTTATATATTTTTTAAATTTTAATCTCAATCTCATCGATATTTTCAGTCACAAATTTCCAAGACAACGATTTTATTCTTTGGTTAAAAGAAATACATAAATCTCTTCGTCTAGCTGCTATCCTCAAGTCGGACGTTCGACTGTCTCCAGCTTCCAGCTAGGGTCCAGGCTCGGGAGGGAGGATGACCAGCGGTCGTGTAATTCCACTTCCGCTGCTCCCCCCTTAATGGCGCCCACATTACCGCTTATTTATTCCCGCGGCACACCCCCACCCTTCGCCCATCCCTTGTCGGGAAAACAGGAAGATATTACTACATTTTATAGACCTTATTTTTATTGGTCGATATATAGTGAAAGCTTTGGTGTTGGTTTAAGTATTATTAAAAATTTAAAAGATGTTAATACTAATTGATTTTGTTGTATTTATTTAAGACTATTATTTTTAAGAACAATGTTTTTGTCAATGAAGCTCACTTCATTAGATCTAATCTTTTTATTTTTTCCTTCATTTCAGTATTGACATATAGTGGCCTCAATCAGATGAGATATGGCTCGTAATGCATTTTTATAAAACACGGCTGAATCCAGAAACTTTCCAGCTAGATGCAATGCATCCTGCAAGGTGTCATGTTGATATACAACGTGGCTGATAAATTCGAACAATCCTTTGTGTAACACTGCAGACAAAACTTGCCGGTGTTGGATGGCTGCAGGATTAAGAAATTCATGCGCCAAGTCATCTACGGGATACGTAACATCCTTCTCCGGCAGCACATTTTGATGACGTCCATTTTACGTTTGTAAGTCTATTCAAATTGCATACATTGAAGACTGAAATGATAAGTGTGAAACAACATTATCTTTCCATATTCTCCTACGTTCTTCATACAATTGTATACCCATTCACCGGTTCCTAGCAGCAGTTGATATATCCTGACACTAGGTTATATTCATCATTGTCATTTTATTGATATTTATATTTAAACTCAATAAGTGGTTAATAAAACAAATAAAAATAATGAATTTTAACCACAAAGTTAATTTTGCTAATTTCAAAAGTATATTTATTTCTGTCTTAGCTTCATAATTATTATCTTCCATCAACCATTCCTTCAATTATATTCTTTGGACTAATGTTATAACTAAAGTAAGTCAGGTCCATTTTCTTTTTCTGTTTTTCTTTCCAATTTTTCTTTTTTTTTATGTACAGAATGTAACATAAATATTTTAAAGACATAAAAAATATAGGTCGAAAATGTTCAAGCTGCGTGTGCCTACTCTCATCCATATCGGAGATATAAGCATTTAAAAAATAACGTAGATATACGATTAGTTCGATTAATTAAAATACTTTATTGATTTCATATTATGTATTGAATACAAAAAATAATAGGTCATCGAACTTCGAGTGACCAGATTGTTTTGTTAGATGATTTAAAGCAAAAATATATAATAAAAATGGATCAGTTATGTATATTTTTTAATATTTTTATCGAAGTGCGTAGACTTCATCGTTACTTAACATGATTTTGTAAAAATCTCATACAATAATATTTCCCGTTTCGGTACATAAATTGTACATACTTCAGGTCAGGTATCCAAACATAAAATAGTGTGGACTAAATCTATTACATCTTTTATGTATATCATTATGATAAAAAAATTATATAAAAAATGACTGAAATTCACTCTTAAATTAATTAATTAAATATTTGCGATGTCTATCATATTTACAATTTTCAAAAAAAGTTCGCGTTATCTATTACCTATTGATATTTTAATAAATCACTAAAAAATATTGAAGGTCGTTAACTAATATATAAACTATTATATTAACATTGTTAAAACAAAGTAATATATATTTAAATGGACATTCGTTAGAATTTATAAGCTTTCGTTTATACATACTACGGCTACGCCATTGTAGCAGTTACTCACGGCATTATAGCCACCCCCCTCGTCGCCCGAGCCGAGCTTCGCCACGACACTTTTATTTATGAATTGGCTTGGCTTCTGTGAGCTCTATGTAAGTTTGTATTACCTCAGGATCCACATCCTCGGCACTTGGTTTTGGAACAGAACATATTTTTGCAGAGAGCTTGGCAAAGCTCTCCATCGGGTGGCGAGGCTTCCGCTTGTTTTTGTTTTCAAATATTTTTGAGGTCGAGAGATTTTCGAGCGCCATTTTGTACGTGTGTGGAATTTCAGGGTTTCAGCTGCGAAATAATCTTTTGCGAGAGATTATTATTTGTTTTCTATTAAGGTTTGTTTTATATTAATGTAATGTTGGTGGTATATATGTGCAATTCAATTGTGAGAGAATTAAAAAGTAATTAAATTAGAACTTTTTAAATAAATATAAATTGTAAAAGATTATGTATGTAGGCTGTGAGAATCATATATTAAAACGTCTAGATGTAAATAAATGTATATCACCGTCATCATCACTATGGTCTGTTTCCACGATGATCTCTCAATGGCTACCTACTCCAGAACAGGTACTTTATATGCACCTAGCGTGGTAGGAAGTGGCTTACAGGCTTGCATACAAATAATATATATATTTGTATTTGCTGGTGTATTAATTATGTAAAAAATATTTATATTGATGCAAAATTCAAAATAAACCTCTTCATGTATCTACTTTGTACCGTGCTTCATCTCGTCTCGAGTGGAATCTCCTTGGATACGGGCCATTAGTCATTGTCGATTCACTCCTAGATGAAAATCTACCCTGGCTCTGCTACTCTTATTATCTATTTAGCAAGAATAGTATGTCACAGTGATTAGCTAAACCGTTTTTGTATTTGATTGTAACGATGATTAGTAACTTTCATTTAACTATTGGAGGTTAGTTTCTAGTGTACCAATGATCTAATCTAATTACGAATAATCAGTTGCCAATAATTATTACAATCGATCAAAACATATCTCAAAATCACAGTAAAAATAACTAAGTTTAGCTCTTTGCAGATGTAGTATGTCAGAATAGAAAACTGTGGCATTTATACGTCTGCAGAAAATCAACGTACTAGTTAGTTAACTAATTCATTAAATTAATCCATCATTGTTATTAGAGACCTCTGGTTAAACTATAATTATTAAATACTGCTCTGGGCTATTTTTTTGAATTTGTGGATACATTTTCAAATATAACTGTCCGTATAACAAGGAGTCCATCAATTCATTCCTGGTGTATCCAAGATACCATCGGCTGTGAAACGTGGTTTAAGTATCGCTAATCACAATTTTCCAAGGTTTCTTATAATGTAATGAGTTCAAATATTCCGAATTCTTGTGAATGTTGTGAAGCGACATTTTTTTAAAAATAGTATTCTAACAAGTCTATTGACAGAAAATTGAATATTGGTACGTTGTTATGCTATTATTAAAATTATTATTTTCACAAACACCTTTTTTTTTAAAATAATGATGCCAATACAGAATATGTATCATATTATGCAATATTCTTACTAAAGTTCATAGTACTAGCTTGCTGGTTACCTGGAACGAGGCTTGAACCCCTAACCACTAGATCGTTAGGCGAGCAAGCACATTCAATGTACCTACATTGATTTTTTGGCACCGGTTTTAAACACGACTAACAAAATGGGTAGCACAGCACTCCTTGTAGATGATATAGTACGTGTAGCAAACAAAACAATAAGTTAAATATGAGTTAAATATATTAATTAGAAATATATACATATAAAATCAATTTTATCGAAAAATATTGTTGTTGCGCCACCGGGATTCGAATCTGGATCTCTTTCCTTACCGGGGAAGGTGCATTATCCAACTATGCTAGAGCGACAATATTTTTAGCGACAATTTTCGAACCTATATGTTACCTTTTTGATATTAATACATTTAATCGTTCCATTATTTGAAAGAGCCATCTATCTATTATCTTTGAGTAATTTGATAGCAAACGCCAGAATTATCAATTCATTTTTATTAAATTTTGGACACATTGATACAACTTTATTATTAGAACACATTCTTATTGTGAAGTTGTAATTATTTTTCGATAAAATTGATTTTATATGTATATCTTTCTAATTAATATATTTAATTCATATTTAAAATATCACAGACCAATGTTCTGAATAATTACAACTTCACAATAAGAATGTGTTCTAATTTAGCTATTGCTAGTAAAATTCGTGTTAATAATCATTAAAAAAGGTAAGTTTTATGCAAATTGTTTCACAGAAAAGCTAATATTCTCAAACAGGAATCACTAATGTATACTAAAACTTCATCCGAGAGGTCGAATCGAATTGGAAGTATGGGAACTTGAAGGGGTTGCGAAGGGGGTAGGTAAGGTTTCTACGGAGGGGAAGGAAAAGGATGTTGTCATGGCAACAGGACCTCACCTGCCTTCGAGGAAAGTCCTCTTTTGAGAGGGAGGCAGAAACTTTTATGGCGATTGATGTTCGGGCATTATTTTTGATGTCTGAATGAATAGGCTGCGATCCGACCGGGGGTGAAATGGCACTCGCGGTACGTGATCGTGCACAGCTAATAACATATTATATCTACATTTAATATATACTAGCTTCTTACTCATCCTAAGGTGCGACGATCAGGCATGCTGTGGGATGCGGAAATATATGAAAATGATGCAGTGGAATTTTAAGAAACACCAGAATTTTTAAAAACATAAAAAACACTTCATCTCACAGAGATAAACAGATGACAGTAAACTGTTACATATATTTTTCCAGTTAAAGTTTTACACGATGGATACACATACATATGGTGATAATAATTTTCTCGTTACCATGTAACTAAGAAAAGTAACTAAATATTACAATAGTAAAAATCCATTTTTTACATCTCAATTATTTTTTTCATAGAAAGCAATCACTTTGTAGTTTAACATATTATATTAAATAAAATAACAATCACATTGTACGAAACCACGAAATTTATTATACGTCAACCGGTTTTGCTTATCTCAAGCTTCATCAGGACGTATTTGAATTGTTGTTATATTGATGTTCTTTTTAACTATATATGTATTCTGTCTCTCTCTCTCTTTCACATGTAATTTTATATTCTATCTCCCTCTTTATGTATATATAAGTGTATTCTTTCTGTATTTATGATCAGTTTCAAATACGTTCTGATGAAGCTTGAGAAAAGTGAAATCGGTTGACGTATAATAAATTTCGTGGTTTCATACAAAATGATTGTTATTTTGTATAATATCAATTCATTTTATTATTTCTTAGTTATTTAATTTGTTGAAATTTCTGTGCTATTCTGTCATGCATCGTCTGATCTCTCTGGACAACTTTTCGGATCCTATTGCAAGGGTTTATCATCAGGATTGTTGTTCTTGCATTTTGATCAACCAAGAAGTACAAGTATTTTATGGTTTATTTTATTTTCACTTATAAGTAACTACTTTTCCAGATACTAAATAAAGTAAAGTATCAACTGTAAGTTTAAGGATGGATAAATGATAAATGATTGAGAAGTGTAAGCATTTTTGTTCAGAACGTCACATAGCCAGTTATATTTATTCGTCAATATAGTCTTGGTAACAGTTCTTATTGGCGCCCTGAATTTTTAGCAAAACTATGTAATTTATAGATATGCGTGAGAAGAATGGAAGCAATCAAATACAAGAAAAATAAAATAGTGAATTTATTTTTAGGTTTATACAAATTCCGTGAATTATCTAAAACCCATTTATAAATGATTTTGTTTATACATAATAATTCTTTTTTGAAATCTGTGTAGTAAATATATCAGGGAATCTATAGGAATGAGTGTACAAACATGTTCAAGAAATCTATATGGGTACATAAGTAGAGGTATCATAAAACTTATGTGAGTTCTCAAATATGAAAACTATAAAACTAAAAAAATAAGTAAACCCAACCGGAGCGAGAAATAATTTTCGTTTATTTTATGCTTATGAAGGTTACTATTGGATCCATGACCAATACGAATGTAAACTAAATTTACAATAACGTTTACAAAATTTTAGAAATAGTTAATACTACGTAATAAAATAAATTAATTAATTAAATAAAAACAAGTATGATAAAAAGTGTAAGTAACATTAAAATTTAGGTACATAAATAAATTTGAAATATTTCATTTCAATGGGCATATTTTAACAATGTAGCAGTCTGTCACGCCACTGCTCCGTGTTAGCAATAAAACCATTTCAAAAGTGCGTGCGAGATGACTGAATAACCGGCCTTTGAGGCGCTCAAAGGCAGGGCCGTAGCTGTCCCGGTGGCGGGGGTCGCGGGGCGGCCCGGGGGCGCATTTCACGTGACATCAAACAAACAAGATATTGCACGTTGTCACGAGTGATCTTCCTCCAGCCCGCGACGGCCGCTTCGGTGGAAATTCCCGACGCGCGCTCTCCATCGGGAAAACTTTTCCTTTGAACCGTGTTTGGATTAAGACGAATTTAATGAACGCCTTTGAAATAAATATTGGATGTTTTATAACAAAAAAAATAAAAGAATTTAATATACTCTTTAAAATTTATTTCTAGCACATTCAATATAATAGATTTTTTTCTGGGATATTTTTTATCGTAGCTACATTTCAGTTGCTATCATTAAGACTAATGTGATGAAGTTTTCAATACGTGTCTCGAAACATTGGCCACGACTAAAACCGATAGAATAATCCAGAAAAAATATGCTCATGTTTAACCCAGAATAAATAGGTTTATTGTATTTTAAACGCTTGCATGAATCATAGAGATAACATAAATCTAAAAATAGTAAAAATACGATAAATGTACATATTTAGAGAACCTTATTGTCATTTACATTAGTCAATCATCAGTTTTACATAAATAATTTGTATTCGTTGTTTGAACATTATCTAAGAAGTCAAATACAAAAAGGCAATTCAAAAAGCGATTTCGTAGAGCCATTGGCTGGCGAAAAGTTCGTTATAAAATTTTACAATACTAAGATCGACTAATTTAAACTGAGTGTAATAAATATTTTTTTTAAAGGGACATTTACAATAAAATTAAAATTTACATTCTACGCAATAAATAAACTATTAAAACAAAGATAAACGTGATATATCGTTCCTTATAGGGCTATTTCGCATTCTTCATTAGAAACTAATGTGCAATGTCAATTTAAGAGTTAAAAAACATTAATAATGCGTAAATATGATAACCTTCTCTGAGTTCTAAGCATCGTATAGAAACTAATCATAGTCTTGACAAATTATAGGAGAATTAATTCATAATAATAATTATGAATAATTCAAATAGGATTAATCATGTAATATCAGAACTCAATAGATCACTTAAAAGGAAGAAAACCTGTAACAATTTTAATGGAATCACATTTTTATTACGTTTTAAGTAAAAATAGTGTAATTGGTAACTTTTTCTCCCATTTTTTTACAAATTAAACGTATCAACTAGAAAGATATACAGAAAAAATATATTTATGGATTGATTTCGATAGATAGGTTTTTTCTGTATATATTTCTAGTTGATTAATTTAATTTATATTAGATACTATAGAATTATGATCTGAAAATGTAACTTCACAACAATAATGTGTTTTTCTTAGTATGTATTTTTTTAGATAAATTTTTCCGATGTATCTCAGTGATTCTTCTTATTTATTTTTAAAAATCTTCAAAATTAAACATAATCTATGTACTTATGTTTAAACATACCTTACTTTTTCTAAAAACTGTTATTTGAATCTCCAAAAAGTTTCACACATGTGTAGTTTTAAATAATATGTACAAATTAAAAGCTTCAATGGAGGCACCTCTACATGTCCCCCATGAATTAAAAAGAACTCGTACAATTTCGAGACACCCTGCAAAAGCCCCACCGAAACAGGACATCACAACTGCATCAATGAACAATTTGTCAGAGTTGTTTCGGAAACCTCCCCCGCTCCCATCCTCCAAGAGTGACTACCCATCCGTAACGGAGGAATCAATGGACCATTAAGTTGGCATTGCCGACATGTCGACCTTTGTTCTAAGGCTTCGCTGCATTACAAGGGCTGGGATTTGTGTCAACAAGATTTAAAAAAATGGACATTATTTGTTGTAGTTGATGTACATTATATTTTGTTGGATAACTATAAGGGTTGGTCTCTCTTCTAAATAACAAGGATAAAAAATTTCCTTGTGTTTGATAAATAAATACATATCATTACCTTAGTTCTAATAGCACGTAACACTTTTTTTTCGATCAAGACTATGATTGATTCGTGTAGGGCTCGTTGAAATACATCCGCCTAACTCTTCGGGGAATATATCTAACGAGAGCAAGACTTGGGCATAGTCTTTATCAAAACAAAATAAATTCATTATGTGCTATTAGAATTAAAGTAATCTGTAATCATTCAAAATTATAACATCATACAATTTACATACGCACAAACATAAAAAATAAACAAACAAATTCACCAAGCCATATTGAATGATACGTACATTTTAATATATTGTTCAATTTATTTGAATGTTCATATTATTTATTTGATCAATTTTTTTTTTTTTAGTTCTAACTTCATTACATATGTACATACCTTATAATATAATTATATATAATTTTCAACGTTTTCCAAACTGCAATTTTACAAGGATTGCTCTTCATAAAGTAATCAACAACAAAAGAAAATTAAATAAAATACAACGTATATAAAGAAAACTAATAATTGCATGAGAATGTGTTCTTTCACTACGTTACATTTTAGGGTGATCAATGGGGGTCTCTTCATTTTGCATGTTATTTATTATTTTCGTTGGACTTAGATCTATTGGCTCATAGAGTTCCGAAACCGTAGGCTTCTTTATCTATGGTACATAAATTATCTATGTTATAAAATCATTATATAGGTATATCTTGTTTAACCTTTTTTTGAATTTCTTTTATTTTATTAGCATAGTCCTATATCAGCTTTATAATTTAATCTGTAAAATAAGATAAATAAATAAATCTAATGAATTTAAAGAAAACATAGAATACGCAGAAATATGAAATAAAAATAGAATTATATATGATAATAACATATAAAATATTTGCGTTATTTACTTTTACTTGCATTTTTCATATTACATTACATAACAATAAGCAACTACCACATCGAAAAATGTGTTTTGTTATACCTTACTGAAAAATATCTTAGCAATTTATTGCAGGGAGGAAGGGAGAGAAGAATCAAGAAGTAAGTGAGCCAACGAGGAACAAAGTAGTCCGTAAGCCCGGACACCCCGGGAGACTGAACCTGGAGAGATTTGCACGCGGCAAGAAGAAGGATTTGTTGTAGCTGCAGGAGATACAGCGTCACCGCCGAGGGATTGTAAAAAGGAGGTAAGGAAAAATATCTGTAAGGAGATGTGAAAACGCAGGTAGTAAATCATAAGTTAGGGGGAGGATGAATCGTGGGGTTGTAGTAAAATTCAGAATACGGGAGAATAAATCACTTTAATAACGTTGGCCATATTGCGTAACAACGCGTAGTAAAGAATTACACTTAATACAAATTTTCTAATTTAAAATCTGTATGTTGCCTGACGTTATTTTTATTTAAATCTAAATATGTTATAATAACAATTTTATTAAAGTATTTAAACCATTTTTTCAAAATATTATATTAATACTGTGACGTTATAAATTTAGGCCACGTACGAAATTGACTCTCACTTACATTTTTGTCAAGCACCTTGCAATTCACAGATAGTTACCCTCAAGTTGGTAACTTTCGGTTTCTAAGGTTATAAAAACGGTTACATATATGGTTCATTTTCAAAACCATCAACGAAGCTGTCAGACTAAAATGTAGCTATGTGCGATTCACTATAGTCAGAGGGTAAGTATTTTTTTATTGTTCAATCACTAGTGCATAATGTACAATTAACTTGTTAATCTAATCGCATGGTAAATAATGTTTACAGGAAACAAGATGTTTCCCTCTGGATTATGCCTCTGCTTTATGCCTTTGGTGCATACCTCTAGATTATGCCTCTGGATTTGACCTTTTTTTTTGCCTTTCGTATATGATGTTAATCACTACATTGGAGTATCGCCCGTGAGTTAGTTGCCTCACTGTAGGCGACATTTTTTATTATGATGATCAATCTTCAACAAATTCTGTTACGAATCCGATCGCGTCAGCCTGGATGCTGCGGCCCATATATGATGTGGAGCTAAGACATCTGGTTGTCAAGGAAGGACGTCGAACTCGCGCTCAACCCGACGAGATGAGGATTCGTCAAGTGGATTTTATTTTATTGTATTTTTTTTATTTATCACGTTTCATTCTGATTAGATGTCTTTTTTTTCTAATGAATAATATATTTTATTTGTCGCCTCCAGATGTTACTATAAATTTATCCCAGCTTAGGATGAAGGCAGAATGTAACAAAAATAATATGGGTAGGTGTTGCTCAAGTAAAAGAACCCGCGGATCTTGTATTCTACACTGCTTAGCCGGTGAAAGGGAAGGAAGCAGATCTTCTACCCCATACTTTTTGGAATATATTAATGTTTAACATAATTAAACGAAACTCTTTACATAGTTTATAATATTTATACACTTGGTAAATATATATTTTGATATAATTATATATACAATATTAAAATAGCAGAGAGAATATAAAATTCGGTTATAAAATGTATTTACAAGTTTAGTAATGATAGGAATAAAATCATATTTTAAAAATCACACAGAATAGTTAGCAGGAAAATGTTAAGTACGTTGGATGTACGAAACTTCGCTGATTCATTCGAAAAAATAGAACATTCAGGAACAATACGTTTTTTCAAATCCAGACAATGTATTTTAACTATTGAGAAATGTTGTAGAATCATTTAAATGGATGATAGGTAAACATTATGTGATTATATTTAACTTTAATTTTCATTTATCTGGGAGTACAGTTTTAAAATAGGACAAAGAAATTGATAAAAAATAAACTCAGCTAACAGCGTTCTTAGGTCACTGTATATCTCAGAAATAAGAAAGCAAGGCTTAACTGATCTACAGTCATCAACTTTAGATACTGATGGAGAGGAATCTGTTGATAATTAAGGCTGTAAAGATAAGATACCTGAGTAGAGTAGCGGGAGTTAGGAGATAAAATTAGGAACGATATCATAAGAGAGGATCTTTGGATGAACCCACTGCTGCTCCAAATAGAAAAAATCTCAGTTAAGTCTTGGACATATCTTTCACATGGGAAACGAAGAACTGCCTAAACAGATTTTTCTCATCAGTGCCAAAAAGAAGAAGACATGTAAGATGACCCAGAAAAACATCTCTGCGAAGAATGATGGAACTATCAGTGGCCCCAAATAATTAAAACAACGCAGGGCAGAGACAGGTGGAAGAGTGCTGTCAAGCCACCCCGAGGCCCCCAACCCTATTAGGATAAAGGTGATGAAAAAAATGAAGAAGAAGACCTTTATTTATATTTTAATTTTGTATATGAATAATAATGAACTGTAATATTAAAGAATCGCTAGAAAATCAGAAGGTTAAAATGAAAGTTTCCAATGAATTTTGCATCTCTTGCGTTCTATTAATTCCAACTTTAGAAACATTAATATTACGGTTCAAACTTAACACGTTTAAATATTCAAAGACTACGTGACGTATACGTATAAAATTTTCGTACGAAGTTCGCACAGACGATGGTGTTGATGAAGAATGTACACTTCTAAGGAGAGGCCAGTTTTTCATGTGTAGTTTAATATTTTATCTTAATTTAATTGTTTCAATTTATAACTCATGGAAGTATGTTTTTTATTACAAACTTATATAAAGCTATCAAGCTGAACAAGATTTAAATGGAGGCATATTTAAAATGTAAAAAAATCAGACTTGTTCATGTCCATCTGTGTGGAATCAAAACGTGGACTAACAAGGCAAAAGAAAGGAAAATGATTGATGTCTTTAAAATGTGGTGATGGAAACATCTGATCAAGGTTCGATGCAACTTGCAAAAACGGAAATTCAAAGATATACTCAACTCTCTCAACGATATATTTGTTGTTTAATATTTCAGACATCTTACAAGAGATACAGATGACAGACCAGAGATACTAAAAATGGTCGTGTTAGTTCCTTTACTTCAGATCAACATTAATACAAATACATGGTTAAATTAATAATGCCTTTACAAAGCGGAATGCGTCTCGAGTACATTAAACGAGTAGAATCCGAAAACAAGTGTTTTATTTTCTTATATGTAACTATGGAAATCTACAAACTTACCTCAGAACAGTAAATATCTTTATGTAACCCTTACTTAATTCCTGGAGGATAAAGATATTTCATCCATCTTTCAAAAAAGCGTATCTCGTTTTTTGTTAAAATTGTGTTACGAATGGGGTTACATTGCCCAAATACATGCCAATAATCCATCCAATCTGAATTTTATTCCAATGAAGTAATATTACATAAAAACATTTTGATTAACCGCTCTTATTTCGATGTGCCATTCTTATAAATGACTGTATTAAGTTATATTTATGGAATAAATACACTTTACACTGTATTAATTTTTTTTTTAAATTATTTTTAACAATGAATAATTCCATACAATTTATTAATATATCGTCTTATGTAAAATCAACAAATTCGAAATACACTTTTTTAAAAGATGGATGACGATATGTACACCCTGCAGTCAACGGGATACGCATCATCTACTTTCAGTACTGTATCGCTAAGGCATACAACACATCCTTGTCTATTTATCCATTTTATACCAGAGATTTCATCACAGAGAAAATACCAGAGATTTCATCACAGAGATTTCGGTTATTCTTCAAACATCGAATTTAAACCTCTCGGTGATTACTTCAGAAAAAAGCTTCGCTACGTTCATGATGGGCAACGCATTTAACAACAAAAACGCAATTAAACGTGTCAGCAGTTTATTCAATATTTAAACTAATTTTAATAAACCGGCCCCGAAGCTTTGGAAAACTTTGCAAATGACTACACGCTGTTGCTTCCAAGTTAAAAGTTAAGCGAGAAAGCTTCTTGTCTACTTAACTCAGCGCAACTTTTCCTGCACAAAGAACGCCCTGAATACCTAATGTGAATTGAAATGAAGCTTTTGACGTCTGTCAGTTCTTCAACAGTATAACGGTATCTACTACAAGTGCTGTATCAAGATACAGACTGGGTACATGTTTCATAATATACAATGACTAGACATTGTGTATGTTTACTACGATTTGGTAAATATGACATTTAAAAAATATATATTTAGGAGAAATCTATCTGACTTTTACCGATTATTTGATTCTCGATAGTGGCCAATAGTGTTTCCGTAAAACCTATTTTTCAATATTGAAAACAAAAAAGGAAAGAGGTCATGTTTATTTATTTACATTAATTTTTACAAAACCAAATAGACTTATATTAAAAAATTAAGTACAATTATAATGGAATAAGGTTTAAAAAATTACAATGAACAAACATCAAATTTAAAATATGCATTTAAACGACCACCCTAATCAACCCCCCCAACTTCTTCACCCAAACACCCACTACATACCCCAAACACAAGTCCCACCCACATTGTTCCCATTCCCCACAACCGCCCCCCAACGAAAGGCCGTACCCAACCCCCACAACCCCCGCCAACGCCACATTCCCACACAATTATCCTCCTCACCCACCTTCCAGAGAATCCATAAATGATACCCCCAAAATTAATACAAGGATAAAAAAAAACCATATCCCTGAAATATATTACCCCCCCACCCAGCCCAATCACCCCAATACAGATCCCCCTTTCCGCCACAAACAAAAGAATCTACAAAGACCCGAGCAAAATACCAAAATCCCCCCCTTCCTCACCCACTTAACAAACAACATAAGACGTATTTTCGAAGCTCTTATACTACTCTTACTAATTTGGTTGGATCTATGAGCACAACCATTAATGAACACCACCCCAAACCTCCATGTATCCCCAAACACACGACCCCAAACATCCACGACCGACAATTTACTCTGAACCCCAACTAATTTATCTCACACAAATCGTAAACACAGAAACCACACTCTAACCCAAATACCACCAAAAAACAATAACAACCCCACAACCCTTCCCACCATCTAACACCCCCCCAACGCCGCCCTGCCGAACCTCCCACCACCATATAACCTCACCTAACCCCATAACCCACTAAACACCCCACCACCCACCAAATTATTATACAGTGTGTGTACATTTTCAAAAAAATCTAAAACAAAAAACGCTACTGCGCGTTTTGAATTCTAAAATATGAACTAAATGAATTAATATAATACAATTCACCGCGAGAGTAGGCAGAGAGCCTAGTACAAGATTCTTTTGCCTTGATGCATTTCTCATCCATATTCATACGTCATACGAATGTTCGACGATTGTTAAGATGCCAACCAATAGGGCCATCTTCTAATATATCCTGCTATGCCAGGTCTTTCTTATATAGTCTCTGTTGTCAACGATACTAGCCTTGAATATCTTTATTCATTCATTCATTAATTCACCAAACCACGTATCTATCTCAATCCTACTTACTAGGTCAGCTTTATATTCAATTTATATCCAATGCTATATTCAGTCACAAAAATACACCTGAACGATCATATTTTCATTCTACGAATCTTCTTTCTCGTCTCAAAGAACCCCAAAAATCACTTCCATACATCATTGTCGGTACCAGGACCAATGTTACCTCCACAGACCAATAAATGAATAGATATGAAATAAAGTATATAGGACGAAGGGCATTTTACACACATTACATTGAAAACATAAATACGATAGTTTATGACACATTTATGTAACAGAAATGCATATAGTCTTTGAAAATTAAATCTTTATTTAAACATTTAAATTTTCATTCCAATCGAGTCATATTTTAAAAAAAAGTCACGGCGCTATTTGATTGTTCCTTGTAAATTAGCATTAGTTCATGTTTATATATTTGGTGATCTGTGGTTCCTCTTATTTTGGATCACGGTGTGTGCGCATAAAAATATTTTGTTCAATATTAAGGAGCAATGTCATTATTGCGCGCTGGGGAAGAAAATAAAAAAATCATTACCATATAAAGATATGATGATAATGAAGATGTATTAAGACCCATAAATATGTAAAGAGAACTAATAACAACCATCAAGGAAAGCCGCGTACTTCGATATATTCTTCGCAACGAATAATATGATATTTTATAATTCATTATATAGGGGAAGATAGAATAAGATTATCTTGGCTGTGTAACCTTAGAAAGTAGTCAAGTATCCAGAACTTATGGTGAAAATATGAGGAAGAAAGGAAGGCACTTACTTTTCGTCTACCGGATGCCAGTTCATTGATAGATTCCTCTCACCACTAGTACAAGCGTTGCAGCGTGTATACTAACAAATAATAAGCGGAATTAACGTAAGATTAATTAATAAGCGTTAGCGAAGTAAAGTGAAGTGAAGTGACGGTATAAAATTGTTAGTGACCTAATATTAGATAAATCAACATACTGCAAAATAGTCGCCACCCTTCATGAAGAAGAAGTCATGCCAAAATTGTATGCGCGCTATATTTTTTTGTTTACGCTATGATCCTAAATCGTGTGCGCGTGAACACCCGCACACTTTAAAGGGGACTCCATTATTCTTGCCTCGGCTGACTAGTTTTCATTAGCAATTGACATTCAAAGCACTATGTAATGTAAGCAACCGAAAATATTGTAGAACAATTATTATAATTTAGCCTTTCACCTGCCGGCTCGAGAACACCTGTTCACGGCCGCCCCGGGGCTGGGGCGGTTTGTTTTGTTTCGCCGCCCTTAAGACTCACCCCCTCCCGTCCCCGCCGCCCCCCACCCACGCTAATAACGCGCAGATATTTCCACGGCGTTTTGCCCAATTTATCACCGTGATTTATTGTCTCGGTTTTTACGGGGCTATTGTGGTGTTTCAATTTCGCTCCACTTGGACCACTGGAAGAAAAAGGGAGAAAGGTTGTTTTCCGCGCCGCTACGCGGGTGTATTGATAGTGCGCCGCGCACGGAAGCAAACCGTCGCGGCCTTTGGTGGAAAGCCATAAACCGTTTCCTTCTCACTAAAATCGTCGAGTAATCTCTTAATAGATTGGCCATTTCTCCGAGAGGTGAGAATTTATTTTCAACGTAATGTTTGGTTTAAAATGTTATTTCGATTTTTGTATGAAAGCAGAACTACCTTTCACAATGTGTTGATAATTTTTCAATATTATTACGACTACGAATAGAAATATCAAAAGTATATAAAACAGTATAAATAAATTGTGTGTTTTAAATTTAAATTTAAATTCAAACATGATAAGGACTTCATTCATCTTTGAACGTAGTCAACGACATTTTACATGACGAAAAAATTGAACCGATCGATTTTTTTCCACCACTATTATGATAATTATGATTTTTAATTTTAATATTTAACACATACTTTACATTGTGGTTATTTAATTTAATATTTATTTATTTATTACTTTATTTTAAACCACTTTTAATTTAATACACCAACCGGTTTCAGAAAATACTATTTCATTCATCATAATGTCAAATAAACTATTTTAACATAGTTTTAGAAGTAGATAAATAAATCTAAGTTTAACTGATTTTAAAGTTCTGTATAGGATCACTCTAATATATGGTCACTATATATGGGATCTTACAGAGAGAGTAAATGATAATAGCCAACATCCATGATAGGGCACGTGAAGAAAAATAAGAAATTGCTGTCTACAAAAGAACACCTGTTCTGATACAGCTAGTCTGATTAACGATCAATAAGGAACTAGGAATAAAATAGAAGTATATTATTAACTAAAATGTGTAATTTATTAAAAAATATATTAAGTATCCCTCGCGTTGGAACCAAAACACGTCGCCAGCTTGCTCGCACAATGGGATCAGCTGACTATCAGAATACACAAATAGAGACAGATACATCAGAAGACATAAAGCAACAGACAGTAAAGCATTGAACAGAAGATTCAATGCCAATGTCACCATATAAATACCGAAACTGCGGTACAATAGGAACAATGGCGGCGGGGACTGGGGGGTATGGTCGGAGCGCGGCGCATGCGCGGTCCGCGGCCGTCATTTCGGGGTCAAGTGTGACGCGATTCACTGTTCGTTGTGCATTTTTTTATTATATCGTACAATGAGTTAATCCCATCCATAAGTTTGTATTGGAAGATATCGTCTTAATTTTTTTTTTAATTATCTACACTATCAAAACAAACTACGCGATATCTGAACTGTCAGAAATGGTGTCATTGCGTTTTGATATTTTTGAATGCAAGAAATGAGAACATAAAGATATCGACAAACCCCAAAACACCTTTTTACTAGGCTCCTACCTTATCCTACCGCTTGACCAACAAGCACGACTTAACGTATTTCATTTTTATATTTTTTAATGTATTTATATCATCAATAGTCTAAACATTGATCCGATTCTTTCATCCATATTCAATATTGAGAAAATCATATTTTGTATAATATGATTTATATTTACTTCACTAATAATAAGGGTTGAAGAACCGGCTAAGTTTAGTGAGCGGGCATTTGAGGCGGCAGGTCCAAAAGCGCGAAACTCTTTGCCCTCCGACATAAGGAACAATGAATGCATCAGAGACTTAATTTAAAAATAAACTAAAAACGCACCTTTCCAAAAAATCATATTCATAAGTTCAAATAACAATTTTGAATTTTAAATACAAAAATAGTTTAGGTTTGAACAGTTTACGTATAAAGCGTCCTTGAGGTGAAATTTTTTAAGAAAATGACGCAGTACAATGTTATTATTATTATTATTTTAAATAGAGAAGTGTATATGATGGTATAAGTATCTTAAATATGAATTAAATATATTAATTATAAAGATACACATATAAAATCAATTTTATCGAAAAATATTGTTGTTGCGCTACCGGGATTCGAACCTGGATCTCTTCCCTAACCATTTATATTTAAAATATCACAGACCTATGTTCTGAATAATTACAACTTCACAATAAGAATGTGTTCTCCTAAAAAATAATAAAGTTGTATCAATGTGTCCAAAATTTAATAAAAATGAATTGATAATTCTGGCGTCTACTATCAGATTTACTTAAAGGTATTTGAGATTCTGTAAAAATAAGGTAGATGGCTCTATCAAATGATGGAACGATTAAATGTATTGATTTCAAAAAAGGTAACATATAAGGTCGAAAAATTGTCGCTAAAAATAATGCCGCTGTAGCTTAGTTGGATAAAGCACCTCCCCCGGTTAGGGAAGAGATCCAGGTTCGAACCCCGGTAGCGCAACAACAATATTTTTCGATAAAATTTATTTTATATGTGTATCTTTATAATTAATATATTTAATTCATATTTAAAATATCACAGACCTATGTTCTGAATAATTACAACTTCACAATAAGAATGTGTTCTCCTAAAAAAAAAAAAAAAGGTATAAGTATCGCATCAATATTCTTACTATTTTCAAACTAAGCTAAACAAACGTCTGTGCCTTGAAAATAGGATTAACTTGATGCCCTCCTGGAACGAGGCTCGAACCCCCGCACCGACCACTAGATCACTAGGCGAGTATTGTAACCACTAGACCATTAGCACATTATTATTATTATTATATACCGTTCTGTATTATTATTAATGCGATTTATCCCAGACTAGAAATCATAAATAAAATACATAGTTAGATGCAATCTTATATTATTATTGATAATTTAAAATTAAATTTTCTTTACGCCCCGTCCATTTGATTGAGGTACTAAATCTATTATGTGCAAATATTGATTGAAACAAATTCGTCTCAATGCTTCCGTCGTGAATGAAATGGATCGACCCGAAAACCCGAATACTTTGCAGCGTATTGTGTAAGCCTGAAGTGTGGTTGACTTGACTCAGTCAAGGGTACAATGGATGTCTGGGCTTTCAACTGGAGCAGACTGGAGTACAATTCCATAGCTCCAGTCAGTCGATTTGTGTACTTTATTCTGTATATCCTGCTGCATTTCTGGACGTGTTGACACTGCAGATAAATCGAGGGTATTATTGCAGTCTATTGCGTTTTCTTTTTAAATCCGAAATTGTTTATCAATAGAAATCTACTGTTGATTATTTACCAATATTCCTAACAAATGATGTAAAGTAACAAACAATATTATAAAAAGGAAAAAAATCATCATAATAATATTAAAAATAAAGTGATTTTTTTTCTTTAAACATCATATTGGTCAGGATAATTTTAAATTAAACATAAATTAAACAACTGGAATTTTAAGGAAATAAATCGAAGTTAAATATTTATCTCGTAATATTCCTAGCATAATTATTATCGTATTAAATACTAATTAAATGTATTCATTAGAGAGATATACATATAAAATAAATCTTATCGAAAAATATTGTTGTTGCGCTACCGGGATTCGAAAAAGGTGTATTATCCAACTATGCTACAGTGACAGTATTTTTGACGATAAATTTTCGAACCAATATGTTACACTTTTTCAAATGAATAAATTTATCGTTCCATTATTCCCAAATAATATATAGGTTCGACAATTTGTCGTCAAAAATACTTTCGCTGTAGCATAGTTGGATAATGCACCTTCCCCTGTTTGGAAAGAGATCCAGGTTTAAATTCTGGTTGTTAAATACTAATTAAATGAATTCATTAGAAAGATATACATATAAAATCAATTTTATCGAAAAATATTGTTGTTGAGATCCAAGTTCGAATCCCGGTAGCCCAATGATTATATATATATGTCTTTCTGATTAATACATTTAATTAGTATTTAAAATATCACAGACCGTCTGTTCTGAATAATTACAACTTCACAATAAGAATGTGTTCTCCTAATAATAATATTATCGTGTTATTGAAATTATTATAGTGTCATTGAAATTAATCGTAAAATTCTCATAAATATAATATTTAGCTTTATTTTTCAAAATATATTAATAATGGATATTTACACGCTTAGCAGGATAATGATCAGTTTTTAATTTCTTTGTCAATTTTAAAATTTCCATGTGAATTTTTTACGCATATTAAAAATGCGGAAACGTGGACTAAAATAATATATCACGCATTTGAGTTATTGATTAATATTATTTTAATTTTATTTCATTTAAAATAACCTAACAACAATAAATTTGAAAATATGAAAATGAATATTTAAATAAACATTATGATGAGATGATAAATAAATAAAATATATGCAGTTTAGTCACTGAAGCTATTTTTTTAAATGAGTTCATAATCAATATCTTTATATCAATACCCATTAAACTATAAACATACATTCTAGACAGAGGGTTTAAAAATATTATATTTGTATTATAGACTAGTTATTGGAAAATGAAGAAATTCATCACTGATAGAATCGACTCAACAAAATTAATATTTTCTAGAAAATGTAGGCTATTAAATTATTTTCAAAATTAGCAAAATCCACTTTGTGGTTAAAATCCATTATTTTTAATTTTGTTTTATTAATCATTTAATGAATTAAAATACACCTACCGGTTTCGAAAAATACCATTTTCTTCTTCAGGAAATCATTTACTAATCAAAAATATATGTTATTGTTTCTTTAACAGAATCTAAAAAAAAAAAATTTCGTACCTAACTTAAATTGTTACTTGATGATACAAAATTACTAGAACAATTTTTAGGAAAAAAATTTAGATTCGGACTTGTGGTTTAATTTAGTTGGTTGTTTATAATTTTTTGATTAGTTTTACACGCTTTATTTATTTCCAAGAATGTATTTGGTCAGGTTCACAACGTCAACTTACAACATTTTTAAATCGCATTAATTCATTTAATAATAAAATACAATTTACATTAGAAATGGAAAATAATTCGACCCTAACTTTTTTGGATCTAACATTGATTAAAAATGTAATTATTGTATAAAATTAAAATTTGAAATTCTAAAAACATTCGTGTGTATTAATATACCAATAAAGAAATAAACCACAATGTTATCTAAATAAGTAGATAGAGACATTAAAATATATTTTTATCCAAATTTAAATTTAAAACATGTGCAAGACTCATCCCTTTTAGATTGAAACAATAACTTAAATAAAAACAAGTTCCAAATTTCATTTGGCGAACAAAATCACTTTACATTCTGAATTATTCATGGCGACAATGAAATTATTGTCTGCATTCGTGTACTGGATACATTGGGGATGATTCGGAGCCAAACCACCCCTAGCCCAGCCCCTCGCCCCTCCCCCGCCCCTCCTCCGGCGGTGACAAGTGTCTACCGAGATTTAAGCCTCCAAATACAAGGTTTCAAGAGTATGGAGTGGTAGCTTATTGTCAAGGGGTAGGACGCACTGGGATTGTGTTGAAAAACGTGAAGGCGAAACGCATTACGGCTCCCCTCTTCGAGGAAATTTATTGAATGTTTTGTAGACAGAGAAATAGTTTTACATGGATTTAAATGTTTTATGTTTATGTCGAAGGTCATGCTCACAACAAGTCTATTCAATTTTGTAACTGTATGTGTGATACATTTCTAAACATTTTATAGAGTTTTTTTTATTAATAGAATTTAACTGAAAAGAAAAGAACCCATAAAAATTTATTTATAATGAAAATATCATTATTTTTGGAATATTCCAAAAATAGTGACATTTTCATTGTATAAAGTAATGTGAAGAAAGTTAGTAAGAAATTTGAGAGAGAATTTATAATTATGGAAGACGCATTATTTATTATGTTACAGAAAATTGAGAACGGAAGTTGTAGAAGTACGAGGAAAAAATTATATTTGATTAAAATATGAAGAGGTGAAATGTCTTGAAATTGTTTTTTTTTTACAAAATAAAAACATCTAAGGAAAACATTTAAAAAAAATTAAGGATTGATTTTTAGCTAAAAGTAATAATTAAACCAAATTTTCACAGATGTATAAATGCTATTTTCTATTTTAAATAAACTGAAAAGTAAAACATAATGATTCAAATTAAATTAATCAACTAGAAAGATATAGGTACATTTAATTCTAGAATCTCCTATCGGAATGTACTCAAAGGTATTTGAGATTCATCGTAATATAAAGTCGATTGCTTTTAAAAATGTAATATTTGATGTATCAATTAGAAATATTACAGAATATAAGTTCAAAATTTGTCAAAAATGTATTCGATCGCTATAACGAAAATGGATAATGCGCTTTCCCGGATAGGAAAAAGTTCAGGTTCGAATCCTTGAAGCAATTAAATAGTTTTTCGATTTAATTAATTTAATTCGCATTAAAATACCGCAGAACTATGTTCTGAAAATGCAACATCACCGCAAAAATGTGTTCTCTCCAATTAAAACAATGATTTTTCAGGTTTTAATTTTTAACTTCAAGCTCATGAATGAAATTAGTTCACTTCTCAAAGTTCTTGGAAAAATATTTATTTATGTTACGGATAAAACTATTAATTCTCAATAAATCTGCATACTTAACTTAAACACGCATTTTTCGTAGATAGTTTTTTAGTTAGAAGTTTTCGTATTCTATAAGAAACTGATACATCACAGAAAAAATAAATGCTTGACTAGTCAATGCGTACGTTTTCTCTCTTTGACAAGCTAGAGATCAGATTTAGATAATGGAGATCTTGTGGGCCACAAGACGAATGAATCCCTCAATTCCGGAAGAACTACATATCTAGGAAAATTTTGTTCACAATCTGTTTGAGATGCATCATATAATTCTTTGGCAACGACAGTCTGTAAAATCTGATGGAAGACTGATCAGAACAAGGAAGCTACAGATTTTTTCTTCACATCGGCTCTTTGGAATACGAAATGTAAGAGAAGAGAACGATTAAGAACGATGCGAGTAGGAATATTGGGATCGCGATCCTTAAAAATAAAGAAACCGATTAATAGAGAAGAAGATATATTCTCTTATTTCCTCATTCATGTCAGTTTTGACATATACAGGTCAAATTCCATTATAACAAATACCAAAGTAACGACATTTTCAGAATAATAAAGAATTTATTAGCCAAAATTAATGTCAATTTGATGGTATAAAATATATCCAACGGCTGACCGTCAATCGTCGCATTCAGCACTTCCTCGAGCGGCGATGTGGTTAGATCAAAGCAGTGGTTGGTTGTGTGGAGCGCATGGATGTATCTATATACACATCAGTCGATCTTTCAAGTACTGCACAAACTTTTTTTATTGATCTTTTTCATACATCGTATAACAATGAACAAAAGTGAAAAACGACACCAGTTTACGCTGAAGTTTACCCATACGAAAAATGATAAACCTGGGAATGAAAAAAGATGACGTTACCATTTTGAAGGACCGAAAAAAAATTGAAGATACTTGACAGACTGCTTGAAGACTACACATCTTGACAAACACTTTTTTTAATGCTAACTAACGCATGCGTTGAAACAAATGATTACGTGGTAGGTCTGGACCATGTCCTGGTAACCAAGTGGTGTCTACGCAACGTGTTCACTTCATGAAGTCTTTGTTATTTTTTTTAGAGTATTAAGAAAATGTTTTTCATATACAGTACAGAATATATATGTTATTTCTTATATTCACTAAAACGAAATTTCAGTATAACGAAACAATTCTTTCGGTCCCTTGAATTTCTCTATAATGGAATTTAATCTTTAGTAGCCTCAAGGATCTCTCCAGCCAGATGCAACGTGTTTATTCATAGTTGTGGCCAGGATAATCTCATTTTAAGGCTGTCATTTTGAAGCATAATATGTATAAAGAATTAGAAGAATATTTTGTTCACTGTTGTAGATAAGGTTTACTACGTTTGGACTCATTACAGAATTGAGGCATTAATGAATTTGCTATCCACGGACTGTCCGGTCTTCAACCAACTAACATAATTTTTAAACAAGGAATTTGCGTTAGTTCACGTGTATTTATTTGGTGGTCTGTGGCAAGTCAGATTAAATTTAATGGTTTTTAAAAATAATAAGAAATTCAATACTTTTTTTAGTCTTAACCCTATTGTGCCCAGATCTGCCAAGTATGGCATCCGGCACTGTGTTTATGCATATTGGCGAATTCGATCACGCACCGCTCGCCGCGATGGCCGCCGCCCCCCGGCCGCGCGTGCTCTCGCCGTGTATTTGTGAACACTCTCGATTCCGAGGATTTGCGAACTTTCCATGTGTAATCAATGAACACACACACACACTGTCGACGGCTCACAGAAGTGTTCCCAGTCAGACGGAATCACCACAACGCCTCGTATTAACGTTGTTCATTTAGTAAAATACTTATTTTCGATAGTTTAAAATATGTTTTTTCGGAGGCTTCTCCGCAACGACACCTCTACAGTGAGAGTATAACTAGATCTAAATCTCGGATATTAGTTATTATAAAATCAATTTCAATGAATATATAATATTATATATTCATAATCACATATATTACATAAATAAATTATTTACAATAATTTAAAAATATTGTATCGCACAAAATTACTCGCCGAGAAGGCGACAATTAATTAATATGATAAGACACGTGTCAGTAATTTAAAAGTGTAATCATCGGTATGGTGCCGAAGAACCCGTGTGATATATTTCGGAAAAATAAAGACTATCATTCGTAGTAAAACGTCACAGCAGCGGCCTGTCGCTATGTACTTGTAAATATGATCGTAAAGTATTATATGAATGTATGTATTATGTGTAATTGAATTAAAACAGGGTATTCTGCAGGCAGGAACGCCATTCTCGATTTTGCTACCGTAGAGTGCCGATATTGAACATCTTTTGTATTTCATTAGTTTTGACTATCATCATCATCGCCGGTTGAGAGAAGCTAAGATCGGCGAATCACCCTTGTCTACATTCTTGTTTCCTGTACGGAACAAATATGTCAATAAAAATATCATGAATTGACGTGATAGTGTGGTGTATCATACTTATTTAAACTTTTCAGTAAATTAAACTACTACACATACGTTGAGTTATTTTCACACTACTATTAGATTGAAAGGTGCAGTCTCTATCATCATCAGGCGTAATTAATAACTAATCTATATATATATATCTTGTTTTTAGGTGGCGAGTGTAAAGGGGAAGAATTTTTTTCCATTGTTAATGGGAATTTAGTCAATAGCGGTGTTGTAAATAAATAAAAAAGTATTATTAATTCGTGTGTTCCATGAATTGATTTTTATTATGGTCGCCGATTTCTAAGTTCATTATTAATTCTTTATTACGTACCGAATGGCAAAGTTTTAACTTACAGCTTTCGAAAAAAGAGTTAGTTTCAATTATCTGATTAGAAAATTTTGATAAGTTATTATTTTTTAGGCAACGACTATGTTCTTTTATTCTCAAATTTAGATTAAGTTATTTCGTAATATACAACATAATTATGATGACTAGACTGCATCTCTCAAAGTAAATAAACTTGTTTATAGTGCAGTGTTTAGTGTAGTGAAAAATAAAAATATGTAATTTAATAATGTATATGCAATCAATAGAGGTATGTCAGGAACTAACTAACTAAGTAATATTCATTTTTATTTGTATACTAAAATGAAGAACTAAAACATGTTATTTTAAGACAATAAACCATCCGAGGGGAGTTAGTGGGACCGGAGCTGCATGTGTTTCTCTCCGTGAATGGTTCCTCAAGCGATGCGAGTAAGTTCGTTCACGACTGTCCTCCAGGGCGCCATTTGCGAGATGAAGGACGATTGTAGGCTGCCGGCGGCCGGGATGGGGATGAAAGCTCGCGGAGAACAAATGGGGATGTGACGTGCGCCGCCGTACCACTGACTATCGTGCTACGGCGTAGAGTACCAAACATGGTGGACTCAATTGAATGTACTGCATGGATTTTTTTAGTAGTATATTTTCTTTTAAATAATGTAACATACCTCTTAATAAATCAATCATCATAAAATAAATGATTTGATGTATAAAAATAAAATCTTTTTTTATAGGATAACTGTTTGTTTTGTTTTCTCGCGGGGATATGCAGAAAGGATGCATCTCTATTTTATTACTCTTATCTTTAAATACTCAACTCTTGCTTAATCTACATTCACACATCTTCACGTACAAGCTTGTCGATTTTGGAGGCTTCTTGATTTAAACTACTGAATTAGAAGAAGCCTTAATCCTTGGTGTTTTACAATGATAATGATAATAATTTATTTGAATACCCTAATAATAACATAATTTTGAAAAAAAATCAGCATATAAATGAAAATAATTATAAAAAAATATATTTAAGTTAACAAATAAAAATAAAAGGAATAAAAATTTAATAAGTAACCAAATGAATCTAAATATGAATTAAATATATTAATTAGAAAGATATACATATAAAATTGATTTTATATGTATATCTTTCTAATTAATATATTTAAAATATCACAGACCTATGTTCTGAATAATTACAACTTCACAATAAGAATGTGTTCTCCTAACAAATGAATCTAACTTACAGCTCTTGTTTAAAATTGTATATAATATTCAATGTACTCGCCCGACTCCAGTGTATATACAAATATGTAACAAACGTACTAAGAAGCGCACGGATATAAAATATATTAATTAATAAAATAAAATGTTAATAGTTCTTGGGTCAAACATATTATTGTAAAATAAATTCAGTTATTTATTTAATTATTTAAATGGAAAAATATTTCATTTAAAGCTGTAAAAGCCCTAAATAATAAATATTGTAGCTTTTCAAATAACATTACTTGTATTATGTAACAAATAGGTAGAATTATATTCATTTAATTATTTATAAAGTATATTATTAAGGAAGTTTTCATAACATAGTTCTGTAGTGTTTTAATACGAAAAAAAGCTATCAATTTGGAAAGTATATAGATAAAATTAATTTATGAAATAAATATTTTGGTTGCCACTGGAATTCGAACTAGGTACTTTTCCTATCCGTATACGGAAAACTGCAACTTCATCATAATAATGTGTTTTCCTTAAAAATATACCTATAAGTTGTATTAATGTTTCCAAATTTATTAAAATGGATTAATTAATGTAATTTTGGCGACTCCTATCGGATTTTACTCAAAGTTATTTGAAATTTTCTGTAATATAAAGTAGATTGCTTAAAAATGGAATAACAGATGTATCAATTTGAAAGAACTGCAACATATAGGTTCAAAAATTTGTCGTTAACTTACTAGGTTGACATGGCGTAATGGTCAGCGCGTTTTCCCGGATGGAAAAAGTTTCGATAAAATGATTTTATAAAGTATATATTACATTTATTATTATTAATACACACGTATTATTGTTGTAATTATCTTATAATCTATATGCCCAGAAAAATAATTGATCTAACCCTATTGTTCTATTAAAATGACGACGTTTTTAAATACCCGTAAATAATATTATAAACCTAAGTGACTAGGTTTTCAGAACACGAATTGATTAAAACCTACCTTATTTTGAACAAAGTTTGAAATTTAATAAGTTTTCAAAACACCTGCATCTCCCCCCCCCCTTTCTGCAGGCTTGTTGTGTTTGTACACTTAATCGGATGCTCCGTCCATACAATGTGTCCATGATTCAGGGAAGGTTCCGCGCCGAAATTAGGCTCCAGCATGTTAATCCCCTTATCGGACTGGTTATTTGCCTGGTTTCACATGAATCTACCCTGCTAATGCAGATTGCCTGGCCCAAATAACCCCTCCTCACCCCGAAGGCCTCAGACGCAAATTTGATGCAAAATGCAACCGGCCATGAGGGTTTTGTACCTGGTTAATGAAACTCTTATGCGTGTTAATTACATCTGATGTGGAGAACTACTAGTTAGTAAATTTAAAAAAATACTACTTTATTTAACATTTCAATAATGTTAAGGATAGATCTATTGTGAAGTTATAATTATAAGTTATTATTAATTATTCAGAACATAGGTCTGTGATGTTTTAAATACTAATTTAATGTATTAATTATAAATATATACATATAAAAGCAATTTTGTCGAAAAGTATTGTTTTTGTGCTACCGGGTATCGAACCTGGATCTCTATTTCCAATCCGGGGAATTAAACTACCACGTCAGTATTTTTCATGACAAATTTTCGAACCTATATGTTACACTTTTTCAAATTAATACATCTATCGTATCTAGCGTTATAACACAATTGGTAGTGTTCTTCCCCGGATTGAAAATAGAGATCCAGGTTCGAATCCCGGTAGCGTAAAAACAATATTTTTCGACAAAATTGATTATATATATATATATATATATATTTATAATTAATACATTAAATTAGTATTTATTTCAATAATGATTTTCAGTTTTTATAGTAGCTTAAATAAATTGGTTCTGTGTATTTGAAAATTAATACCTACGTTAAAATGAGTAAGAATATATGGTATTACTTTCGTTTCTTAAAAATGTTCGATTAACGTGACGTAAAGTAAGTCCAAAATAACGTAATTGTACTTCAACTACGTAATTAGTTTACAAATTAGGGGAGAGTGTCCTAGTTGTCTCAAATTATGGTCAGTCGTCAGTAAATGGGATATATTTTAACTTACGTAAGACCGCTAATACGACTAACGTCATACCGCGGCGAACCCCAGAAACTTTCAGCGTCATTGTTCAAGGCGTGTTGAAGCTGTCATCCAAAGTGTAAAAATTACTGTTTTTAGTAAAAAAATAATAACCCTACAATTTATTTATTATCTCACTGAACTAGAAGTTTAACTTAACAGGTATGTTATATTTCGGTAACAATATGTGTATTGAATTTGATTTAAACTACTTAAATTGTTTGTGAGCGTTAAACTTTATGCCAGTTTGATTATTTTACTTTATTTTGTTTGTGTACTGGTCATCTCAACATTTTGGGGGTCACTTGTCACATGAAACAACTAGCCCCATAAATATTAAAGTTTTCTAGAATTTTTTTTAAAAATAATACAATGATATTATTCTGACTATTATGCCTAGAGATCTATTAGAGGCTCACTCAGGTGGTAATACACTTGATGTTATTAAGGATTTTAATATAAATTATAGAACACTATCTTTGTTGCCATAAATACTTAGATTTTCTATTTTCTGTTTTCTATATGTTTGACTATTTATTATTGAAGGTAAAGAATGACTTTATATAGAAACTAAAAAATATATTTAAAAAGTTATTTAGTTTTTTTCCTAAAAATAAGAAACTTATTTTGTGACAACTAGAACACTCCTCCCCTACTGCAAAGTTTAAAATAACCTCTTAAAAAGTAGGTTGGTAAGTGAGAAATTCTTACTCCAATTTTTAGATTTTGATAGAAAATATAATATATATTATTATATTATATTTTTCTTTGAAGAGAAAATTAATTATATATAATATTCGTGATACGTTAAAACATCGATGTGTTAGTTGAGCTCCACCTGCTTTAAATCCTAGTACATCTATCGTGATAGATTTAATAAAATAAAACCCATGCACACTTCACCGTTGAACTGAGGGCTCTTGCGAAAAATACTCAAACAAAAATACAGCCCAGAATGCTCGGAAAGTCATCGGCTGTAGATAGCCTTCCGCTACGTGGTTCGTTAAACGGTAACGACTGAAAACCTAACGACGTCGCTACAACGGAATAAAATTAAATCGCTATCGTTTCGCCGAAGCGTTTTTTATTCCCAAATCGGCGTAGAAGCGCGTAGGCGTGGCGAGGGCCTGGTTTTATCGGTTTTCCGTTATTTAATAAGCCTTTTTTCTCATTTTCCGTTTCAGCGAAGGCTGCTTTCAGACCGTTACTGTTACTCTCTTTATAGTCAAAGTTGAAATCGTTATTGCTTTCGTTTACCGGATTGATATTGCAATTCTCCGGGTCGGAATGGCGTATCGCATGGAGGGCTGTTTGAATATTGAGTGTAGCTTTTTGCGAATGGCATTTTTGTACAGTGAAATGCACTCGAATATTTGTGAAAAACTGCTCGATTGCGAACGATCGATCCGTGGAATCGCGGGAATTTCGAATGCAAAAATGCCTCGCTTCTGTTGCAATAATTAAACGTAACAACAAAATAGGCGAATGTTATAAGGTTTTATTTTCAATCGTGATTGAAGCACACACACACGCACACAGACTCACCCACACGTGGGCGAAAAGCACTTGCGGGAACACTCAGCCCCGCAAATGAATGTTGTTTTTTTTCTCTCTCCGCTGTTCAACAGTCCAGAGCCCACTCGAGCTGAGGGCCCAGCTGTCATTATACGGCATGTTACATGTTTTATAGACAAGTTTGATTTGCACCGTCGATCGGCAAAGGGCCAACAATCCGGCAGGGGGAGACAGTCACTTCCAACGCTGGGTCCTTAAATCAGTCGCCTTAACCCGCCTAATAATTATCATTTTACTCAATTATTGTATTACGTTTTAATCTTAATAAAACAAAATGAAATAATTCCTTTTTTCTAACATTTTGTTAGAATTAATTTAATTAATATACAGATTAATATGAAAACAAACACGTGTACTTTAAACATAAATATACTGTGTCACAAAAAGTACTTATTTAATATATTGTACTTAATTATTTTCAAGCCATAACTAATAAAGTAAAAAATAGTAATCTTCTCAATAATGTATACATTTCACTTCAAATAAAGATGTGAATTATTTTAATATATCGGTATATATAATTATAATTATAATATAATAATACTATCATGGAGATCGGGCACGGTACATGCGATCAAACCCAGAAAAGATGCCAATTGCATACACTAATGAAACCTTAAATTAAATATATGAATATACAAGAATATATAGGCATATTTTGCAGTCCTTCTGAAGTGATTATGCTTATACTGAAGAGTGTATGATATTGTTTACTGAATATAACGACCGTTTTTACATGAAATAAAAGTGAGGAACAAACTTGGGTCTCATACTAAAATATCCATTCTCTTTTAAAAAATGATCTTATAATAATTATTAATTTGGATTAAGATACTTGGCGATTTGCAGCAATTTTTTTTATCTGTTATCTGTGAAAAATAATGCAAATAATAAATTTGGCACTTATTTTACGAACTGTCATAGCACGGTTATAGGAAATTCACGTCCAGTGGTACCTAACTCAATAAAACAAAATTTTCCCACGCTTTTATGAAAAATTGTCAATGAATATTTTTTTATCCGTTCGCCCGTCGTTTTAAAACAAGAAAAAAATAACGTTCGTGTCGCATGGCAACATTAAATAAACAAGATATGTAAATGAAAAATATTTTTTTTGTTATCCTACTGTATTGTTTAAATAAATTAAGAAAATAATATGTAGGAGAACACATTCTTATTGTGAAGTTGTAATTATTCAGATCATAGGTCTGTGATATTTTAAATATGAATTAAATATATTAATTATAAAGATATACATATAAAATCAATTTTATCGAAAAATATTGTTGTTGCGCCACCGGGATTCGAACCTGGATCTCTTTCCTAACCGGGGAAGGTGCTTTATCCAACTAAGCTACAAATAAATAAATAAATAAGGTAGATGGCTCTGTCAAATGATGGAACGATTAAATGTATTAAAATCAAAAAGGTAATATATAGGGTCGAAAATTGTCGCTAAAAATAATGTCGCTGTAGCTTAGTTGGATAAAGCATCTTCCCCGGTTAGGAAAGAGATCCAGGTTCGAATCCCGGTGGCGCAACAACAATATTTTTCGAAAAAATTGATTTTATATGTATATCTTTATAATTAATATATTTAATTCATATTTAAAATAATATGTTTATACTAGTTATTTTTTCTAGCTTATAATATTATTATTATTATACTAACTGTTTGAAATACGATACCATTCATATTGACTAAATGACAACATTTGATAATAATGATTTTTAAAGTCGTCATTGTAAGTAAAGTACCTGTATATAAATGTTGATATGTGGAACACCACAAGATAATAGAATGATTAGTGAATGAGTGGGTATTTATAATTGTTATATTTAAAATATAATTATATTGTTGTGTACACGTTAAAGAACCTACCACTGGTAAGATTTAAAAGATTCCAATTTATGTTTTTTTTTTATTTGTAATGTAAACAATTAACTATTCAACACTTCGCAGTACGTGATATTCTCAGTCAACCCCTATTTCAACATTCCTGTCAACCAGGTATCAGCGGCGTAGCAGTACGATGGCCCCTCTCCCGTTATAAAATTTGTTTGTTTTGTACAAGACACTTGAAAGTGTCACTCGGTACTTGTTTGTTGTGTTTTCGATGCAATTTGTACCGGGAGTTGGAGGGTTTTTCAATCCAGCGAAAGACAAATCGGTGAATAATTAAACGAACCGTTGTAGTAAATGATGGTTTCATTTAAAAGTTGACCAGAAAGTTCTGTGTTACGTCAAGGTTTCAATAGATAAAACTCTACCTGTCATAATAATTCTATACTTTTTTTCAATTTTGAAAAATTATAATAATAGTGTCATGGAGATCATCATATATATATATATATATACATTCATATGTACGAATATATACAAACATTAATTTCCGCACGTACTCCAAATGATATTTTCTGTATTTCACTACGATAATTTTTATTTATAATATGTTTATTCAACGGGTACTACAGTAAAGACTGTTAAGAAAACAACAGGACAGAAAATATAAAAATATTTTAACTGCTCTCCAATTTGCTTTACCAATTTAACCCATCAAATTTTAATACTGATATTTAATTTGTCTTTAAAAATAATTATCCCTAGTGAATTTTCTTACAAGGTATTAACAATAAAGATATTAATAAACCGATATTTTCATATTTCATTAATATTCGTCGATAGTGCGATGGTTGTGCAACCCCCGCTTGTCACGCGAGAGACCTAAGGTTTCCCGCCAGGAAGATTTTTATTTAATTTATTAATATTTTTCGAGCCAGAAATAGATAAGTACTATATTTTTTCTAAAACCCATAACCAATTAAGTTAAGTTAAGCCAATAACGAAGTGATCATCGTTTCGTTCTCAAGCATGATATATGAAGCAGTCCTTAATTTATATGTTCTATATAGAATATACAAGACTTTTGGTATTATTGATCATACTTGTGAAATTTATTTTGATGGTCAGATTCCCTTTGTTGCAATGCTTCGATACTTGTTTTTCAAAGTATTTGTAAGAAAAATGGAGCCACAGGAAAGGAATATCAAAACATAAACAATTTATTGTTATTTAATATTAAAAAAAAGAATTTATAAATTTTAATATTTAACAAATAATCAATCGAAGATTAATTATTTATATTATCACCTTTAATGCTTATAAAATAGTAATGAACTATAACATAGGGGTTCACTATTTTTAAGAAAAATATAAATACTATGCTACAGAGAGAAATGAATTATGAATCACTTTTAGAATAGGTACCTATATAATATAACAACGAGCTAACCCGTGGACCATGTGACCGTAAATTAAACTATTTAGGAAGTCATTTTCAAAAAACAATAATAATTCATCAACAATGTCAAACGCTGTCAAATTTTTTTAAATTAATTTAATCACGTGTCCAAAAATTTAAAAACAAATAAATCTATTTGTTTTCATGTCCATTTTTTAGTGATGTTAAATGCAAAGTCAGTCTATATGGATGTAATATGTATTATATAGTATGTAGTTTATTTCATACACTTAAAAATTTCAAGAGTTTGAAATCTGTAGGAAGCTTACGATAGTGGATTTAATAGGAGTGTTGACATATTTTAGCGCTTTATTATGTAGATTATTTATAATTACATTTTATTATGTATCTATTATCATATAAAAAGAAATTCTAGGAGTAGTAACCTATTTTTATCAAATTTTGTATCTACTTTCTACGATTTACCAGGGTTCGTTGTCAGGAAATATCGGAGACTTCGCTGTGACGTAACAGCGCTCCCCGTACGGTCCATTAGCTGATGAGCACTCGGATACTAGACAGATGGGCCGTTGCCTGAATAAAGGTAGGCATTCAGCGTAGGTACAATCTCATGATAGATCCTGGGCTGTAAGGGTTTGTAAACTTTCAGGAGGGAAAATATAAAATAAATTATTACTTCATTTATTACCAATTCCTACAATTCTTTAACAAATTATTTGGTCATGTGAAACACGAGATCAAGGTGATAGAAATGCATGAGACGATTGTTAAAAGAAACAGTGGGCATCCGTAAAAAATCTAGCATAATCAAAAAAAACAGACAGGATGATCATATTAGAAGCTTAAAAAGTTATTGAGCGTGTATAAGAACATGTTTAAAATTAAATGACGTGTAGGGGCTGCGGTTGTTAACTATAATTGACTCGTGATGATCTCAATTGGAAGGTTTTGTGCATGGTGAGACTGAAGTCCCTAACTATCTTCTAGTATCACGCATGTTGGTGCATGTCGCAATGTATGTGAATGTGCGTGTGCGATTATTAATGCTGTGTCTAGAGCAAGGTATTTAAATAAAAGAGAACATACAAAAGTTGGCGTTCATTGCGGGATGATTAACAATGGCAGGTACGAGAAGTATAAAGCTAATTGCGCATGTAAAGTAGAAGACTGGAGTGGTTCACTTGAGATGTCGACGAAATAACGGTCTGCGGAGAAGTGGTCGGTCAGCTCTTAAGACTCGTCCGTCACGATGTATTGGCATCTGCTTATTGGTCAGTTCATTTCGGCTCTATATGGCTGTCAGGTGATTCCTTACACGGCCGTGTCTGTGAGGCGTGTGTAGGATCACAACAAAGGTAATAATGTATATTATTAACCCTGTCGACCCCTGCGGGTAAACTGCGTGATGCTTTATTAGTCAGTTTCAAAGTACCACAATAACATATAATATATTTATTTATTAGTAAAATGTTTTTTTTTCACCTTACATCATATTCAGAAGTTACAAATATAGATCCTAACATAAGCTCGATAATATGACCTATTAATTATGGCAGCGAGTCTAATATGAGAAACGGCAATAGTTGACAGGCAAAAAGGCACTTACCTTAGGTTGTTTATTCCCTTATCCATGCCGGTCTCTCATGATACTCCCGCCCTCTCGAATATGATCCACCATTTTTCTCACCGTTCTGCAGATCTTAGGGTTGTTACCAGAGAAGTTACTGTTGCCTTTTCCACTTGGTTGATCCAACCGGTGGGGTTCTTCCTCTTCCTCTTCGTCCTTCGACGTGGCCTACCACAACAATCTTCTCTAAGCTATCTTCCCTTCTCGCAAGATGTCCGAAAAATTGAAGAATTCGTCTCAGGCTGCAGGTTAGAGTCTATCCTCAATCTTCAGGTTTTACAGAATTAAGACTTTCGTACGTCTCGTCCTTATTCCTTATAGAAGCTCAAAAGTAAGAAATGACTATGTTTTGATATATTGAGCGAATAGTGTTACATCTCGGTTGCAGATGTAGATGCAGCTAATGGCTGCTGCTAGAAGTAGGGTCTAGCCGGGTCGGGTGCGAGTGAAGATCTGATCTGCGAAAGCGTATGTGGTCAAGTCTCCACGCGGTTGGCAATTGGCACATTGTTTCATAACGTAATTGTGGACGGTCTCCAGAACTGGTGTTGCCAGAAGAAGCGCCCAGCTCAATATAATTTCCTTCTTGTTATTTTTATTGTCCTTTTTGGGTAAGAAGACACATTTTTTGGTCATAGTATCCCAAGCGTAATTAATAAAAATAAAACTTATAAATATGTAATGAAGTCAAATTAAAAGCTGTTTAAAATTAAATACAAAAAACTAAACCAAACATAGTTCACGTAAGCGCTACTATCTATTGATAATGCAAGATTAGAGTAAAAATTCGCTAAAAACATATTTGTATCTTTGATAACATTTGTTTTGGCAGATCCTCAAATTATGAATAGACTATTTAATTTAAACTTATATTTACGGCTATATTTAAAACAATAAATTATTAATTAATAAAACTATTATTTATTTCTAATGTATTAATTCAATTAACAAAGCAAATCTTCCAAAAATGTATGAGTATATCTTAATAAATGGTATAAGAGACACAATAACCAATATTTAAAAAATAAATTCTCATTTTTTTTCTGTAGAAGACTTTACTAGGTTATTCTTATCAATTTAATGTTTTTTTAATACAGAGAAAATAGTTATGTAAAATACCTGTGTATTAATTATCAACAGTTATCATAGCAAACAATATACATTATTACATCAGATATTATTTGAAAGGCAATCCAGATAAAACGAGCGAACAATTGTTTCAATGGTAGCGCTCAGACTATCTCGAAAGTCATCGCCGTCATCAGCCATCATGATGACTGGAAAAAATGTTGAGAGCCATTGCAACTGTGATCCTCTTTAAAAATGTTGGGTCCGCTACGCGGCTGGTATTGCACACAGGTAGAAGAGTCCGTTGTGCGTTGCATGTGATTTTTTCCAATTTAAAATTTTCATTGTGCATGTACCAATATTTTAATGGCAACAGAAAAAGGTACGTGGGTACTTTGATATCATATGCGATTCATTATCAATCTATTTATCTCTCTAGATAAGTAAATAGATGTCTAACTATTAGTAAAACATTGCGTTACTATTTTTTGCTATATGAACCAACATGTTTTTCGACAAATTTTGAACTTATATTCTATAATATTTCCAATATTTTTCAAAGCAATCAACTTTGTATTGCGATGAATCCCAAATACCTTTGAGTAATATAAGCTAGGAGACACCGATTATTATGAGAATTAAAAAAAAAATTACTAAATATATTTTGATAAAAGAAGACATGTGTTTTTTATAAAATAATTACATCAATTATATTTTTAATGAATAGAATCTTTTTTTTTTAAAGTTACATAAAACAAATATATATTTATAACTAGTGTTTCATGCCCAGTAATACTCAGGATTCAGATTTACTTCAAATCTGTTGGGTGGTGGGTGCGGTATATATGGATGAACAATGTAACGATGTGTGTAAAATTTGGTACAGGCAGTGGGAGAGTGTGATATCTGGAGGGGTTGGGTGAGGTTACTTTATTTTCTTCAGGATCCTAGAGTGCAGTTGAGCAAAATTTAGAACGGATGGCTTTCAATATAATACACATTTAGTGAGTAATTATTTTACACATTGTAAAGGCATTGATATCTAATCATTTAATAACATTCTCCAGTCGGTTTGCTTATTATGAAGGACCCTCAGATTATGATTATGTTTTTGATCTGCTTAGACTATCAAGTTGGAGATCACTTTCTTCCTTCCAAGATATTATCGTCTTTGTTGGCTCTCGTGCCCAAAAAATTGTAGAACCCGTCTTAAAACATTTCGTGGACCATCTATTTAGAATACTTAACATTTAATTATCTAAATAATAATATAAAATACTTTGTTAAAACCACTATTTATTGATAAATCAACATGTTTCAAGATCAATGGTCCCTTCTTCAGGATACAATATACACTCAAATTTAAAATACAGGCATAGACAAAAAATTAAAATGTAAGTGATGTGTAACTAATTAGTAACTCCTGTAAAAACAAATTTAAAAGGTAACGATTTGCTAAAAATATTAGGTTATTTATAATGTTTAATTTACTGTTAAAGAATTTTCTCCTAAACCCATGGTATTTGTATGTAAAATTTCTAAACCATTATTAATGTCAAAAAAATGGTTTGTTTCCAAAAGATGAAATTCAGAATAGTTGTTGCTATTTAGACATCTCAAGTGCTCCTTAATTCTAATATCAACATTTCTTCAAGTTTTACCCATATAAAAATAATTACAAACATTGCAAATTAATTTGTAGACTCTCCCCATTTATTTTAAATAGCATTCTTACCTTATTATTGAATATTATATACAATTCTTTAATTTATTATTGGTGTATGTATGGTGGTGTATCTTAAAGAAAAGACCATTGGTCGTGAAACATGTTGATTAATCAATAAATGGTGGTTTTAACAAAGTGTTATTTTCTTATTATTTATATAATTAATTGTTAAGTATTCTAGATAGATTATCATTGATCAAATATTGAAGAGTTAATTATCTATTAACGATCACTAAAAACCTTTTAAGCCTTCTTGTAAATCACCAACACGATGGTCCAACTTGGTTAAGACTTCGATGCAGAGATCGTTTTGGATCTGAATAGATATGGCATAGGTCTTACAGGCTGCCATCCGAAATTTTCTGCCGAAGGATTCATGACCACTAAAAGTAAAACTAAGAAGACGAATTATTTTAAATGCATCGGTACATCTATTGGACTATACAAAATATACTGTTAACACATCGAAGTTAACAATCAATTCAATATTTAATGTGTTCAGTAGTAATCTGGCTATGGGTTAAACCTACCGTAAAAGTATTTTCATTATTCAACCAAATAGCTTTAACTATTGACATATCCTATGCAAGCATATTGGTGTAGGGTTAGTAAGATGTATTTAATAGTTAGCTGAGGTGATTTCTGCCCTTGTATAAATGTTATATATATTTATTAATTACTTTCATTAAAGTTATTACATTTGCGTATATTATATTATATACAATATCATTGTATTCAAGTTGTTTGTAATATAATAATTAAATTTGAATGATAATATTTTTATAAATTAATAATAATTATACAAAGTACTGAAGAGTACTTCTTCAATAGAAGGTTAATCTAAGTGTTAGTGTTATTTTATTTGAATGAAACATTATTAAGGTAATTTATAATCTAAATAAATAGTTCTATAAAGATATATTAATGTAATGTATAAATTTTATTTTAAGATACAGCCATTGGTATGAATGTACGAAGGACCATAGTCGTCAAATTACAGCAGAATCAAAACAAATTTATATATTTTCATTTTTATATCAAACTTGCTTTCTTAATTAATTTTAAGATTATTTAAATTGTGTATTTTTAAGATTATGTGTAATTGTTAATTTATGGACTTCTATATATAAAAATGTGTAAAATGTTTGCCTCAGCACGAACATGGCCCAGTGAGGCTGGTATTATAAATGCAATAGTGCAATAAATAAATAAATGAAATGTTGTATCAGAACCAGGTTGAGGTAAAAAATATTGGTTAAGAAAGTGAAATATTAAAAATGAACATTTTTGTGATTTCATAATTAAAAACAATCGATAAATATAAATGTTACAGCAACAATTTTTTTGTGAGTTGGGTGTTATAACAGATTATATTTTTGTGAGTGTTATAAAACGATTAAGAGATTACATGAATAATTATATATATCTACTTATATATAATAAAATATTAACGCCTTTAAATTAACTTCCTATATTTTGAATGCAGACTTTGAGCTTGTTGGTTTGACAGTCTTGGAATTACAACATTATAAAGTAATTTTACTCCGATATATGTTGTGTAATTGATAATATAAAGTAAATTATTAACTCGACGGAAATATTTTATTTTTTCCCATATGTAAAGATCCGCTAAGGTATTCAGAATAAATAATTACACATTTTAGGGTTTGAGTCCCCCCAGTTCACTGAATAGGCAATTAATTATGCAATATTCAATATTGGTTGGGGGTGCAGTAGCGTGGCTCTGGGGGGCTCAGGGGGCAGGAGGGGACGGCTTACGAGAGCTGGGGGAGGCTGGGCCCTTATCTTAACAGCACAGAGAGGTATATGACTCTTATTTTTTGAATTCAAGAACAATCAGTATTAGAAAGTAACATCTAGATAAATGTTACATATTTCATATTTATTCAAACATTTTATGCGTAGGTATTTACGAAACGAGAAAACTTCTTTTTATACGTGTATCTGAACATTCACAAACGAACGTGTATTTTTTTAGGGTCAACATGGTAAGATACTAATTTTATTACTTATATTGGAAAAACTTGAGAACGATATCGAAAGTAGGGTAACTGCGGAAAATAATGTAAGTGATACACTGAATGATACACCAATAGAAATTTGTCACACGGAGCAAGACTAGCGGTGAATAATAGAGTTCTAGTGCCAACACTAATGTATGTAAATGAAGCCTGGAACTGGAAAAAAAGAAACGAAGGTAGACTGAATACGGTGGAAATGCGGTCGCATGTGTGAAAAATGAATAAATTTAAAGCGAATGTAGAGCGGGGTCGCTGAGATGGTTTGGTCATGTTGAAGGCATCGGGAGCAAAGGGCGCCCGCAAAAGACCCGGCATGATCAGATAACCGAAGTGCATGCATGAGAAGATCTATGAAAGTGGATGAAGCAAGGGTGCTAGGATAGAAGAGTGTGGCATTCTATCCTCACTGCCTTCCTTGAAATGTGATGGTAAATTAAATCAAATAAAACTTGCCTAGTAACCAAGGAGTCGGAAAATCAATACTCGTCCCGGAAGATCATTTGTGTTTATTTTTTCAAATTTAAAAAAAATATACATATTTTTTTGTGTTGGAATTCTGCCTACACGACTGTTATAAACGCAATACTCTGCAAAGTATACGATATACTAATACACACCTTGACAACTTTACGAATGCCGAATAATAAAATCTACCAGTATATAGTAAAATACTGAAAAATATATCTGTCGAAAAAATATACTAACCAGGATAGGTTTTTTCTAAATAATTTATCTAAACACTAACAACTGATGTAGGTATATAGTTAAAAAAATAGACTACAAACAATTATAGGGAAGTTTTCACCACCCTTCAAAACTTATACTACAGAGGTTTGCTGTTATTCAATAGTCACTGTGATATTATGGCCTTGGTATTAAAGTCAAAAATATATTGCTTAAATATAATGACCCAATAGTATTTATGATAGAGCTCTAATCTCAAAAATTAAAAAAATCTAATAATCATTAACGGTAATTTTGAAAAATCGAAAAACATAATTATAAATAATTCATTGATTATGTATAATTTAAATAAATATTCAGTCCCTAAAATATTTCAATATTTTGTAAAGGTCATCTCAATTGATTGTTTGTTGATGATGAGATAAGTTTGTTGATTTTCACCTTTTCATTCGAAAATTTGTCGTCAATCCACTGTGTTGGTATAGCATAATCGTATAATGCACGTTCCCAGGATTGGAAGAGATCCAGGTTCGAATCTCAGCAGCAATAACAATATTTTTCGATAAAATTGAGTCTATACGTATATCTTTATAATTTAACAATAACATTTAATTTGTGATTAAAATATCACAGACCTTTGTTCTGAATAATTACAACTTCACAATAATAATATATAAATTGTATCAATGTGTCCAAAATTTAATAAAAAAATTTTTTAATTCTGGCGTTTTCCATCGGTTTATACAAAGGCATTTGAGATTCCATAAAAACAAAGTAGGTGGCTTTCAAATAATAGATGATGTAATGATTTGAAAAGTGTAACATATTGGCTCGAAAATTTGTCGCCAATCCACTGTTTTAATATAGCATATTCTTTAGTCATACACTTTATTTTCTCATTTGTCGTTTTCATTTTGTTATCTCTATTTTGTTTTTCTAATGTCATTGGGATGTTACGGCCGGCAGTGGTGCTCTGATGACTGGTCAGTTTGTTGTTAATTTTGTATTGTCCTTTTCCTTTTATCAGGGGCGTGTTCTTTTCTTCTCTCGTCTTCCCAACTAAAGCTACATTTTAATTTATTTGTTTTTTTCATCTACTACGTCTATTTGTTAAAATGTTTGTAAACTATGAATAAATAAATAAAAGATCGGGGCCAATGAGGGTTTTTATGATGGCGGCTGTGCGGCTCCGTCTTGTCACTGTGCGAGAAGAAATCGCACAGCATTAATAAAAATGCCAACCTGGCGGCGAATGAGTAGGACCATATAGAAGCTTTTGCTTATAAACGGTCCTGGATAAGCGGCAGGTTCACCCACCCTCATAGCGTAATCGGATAATGCACGCTCCCCGGATTGGAAGAGATCCAGGTTTGAATCCTGGTAACAACAACAATATTTTTCGATAAAATTGATTTTATATGTATATATTTCTAATTAATACATTTAATTTGTATTTAGTATAATAATTAACTGCACATATTGTATATAATATCACTGGTACACTTATGAGAGCGCCCTCTCTCGACATAACATAAAAGTAGCATGCAAAAACGTCACTAGATTCAGACGTTAGAAACACAAGCGGAGACAAGCTTCATCCCTTATCTCGAGGAAGCATCCCCCTCTTGCGCTACCCCTCGTGGGGATGACGAAGCCATCCAACTTCCGGTGCTCTATCTTCTTGTCCAATCAGGTCTACTTCTGTTTTGTTGATGAAAGGATTCTTGATTTGTCTTTTAATTCTTGTATGTATTTATTAACGTAGTAAATTGTGAGGTAAAAATAATATAAAGGTGGGTTTGCTGTCATTCATTATTGTTAAAATGTTTCTCATTTAAAAATAGACTGGTAGTCCTAGAACCACCGGGAAACTTTATTTCAAGGTTTATTTTTAAAAAATAAGATGGTATATTTCTACTAGAAAAAATAGATGTGTTAATTTAGTATAATGAATTGATCAAATCTAGAAAAGATTACTACGGCTGATATAATTCAGTTGCAGTTCATCGCCAATAGAAGGATTCCAGGTTCTAGTCTCGGTGGCAGCTATATTTAGTTCTAAAGAAAAATTAGTCGATGCATTTTATTTCAATAACATATTTATTTTTGTTCATTAGAGATGATGTATTCAAAAGAATCGCAACTCTACCAATAAAAAAATTAATAAATTAAATTGATTGCAATATAAAAGTATATGATAAATAAATTTTAATTTATTAATTGATAGTATTTTTACAATATTGATATACAGAGTGAATATTATGTTCCAGGCCGATTTTGTTTGGCCGCATTTTTGGTTTGGCAGATACTTGTCAGTTCGCATATGGTAATCATAGAAAATAGTTGATTTCGATTTATCATTGTGAAGTGTTGAAGTTATTAAAACATTTTATCTAAATAATAATGGCAATGCTATAACCATCAATGGTGATCGCTATCGTCACATGTTGGAAAACTTATTGATTGGGCCTGTAACTCATGTAGTTTCAATAGGACCGTGCCACTTCACACACAACCCGAGCTACGCTTGAAATTTTGCGAGAAATTTTTCCCGGCCGCATAATGTCTAAAAGTGGTGATATCAACTAGCCTCCTTGATTACCTGATTTGACGGCTCCCGACTATTTTCTCTAGAGGTACTTGAAAATAAAGGTAATAAGACAATAACCATTTCGATGCTACAGGACAATATTCGAAATGAAATTGCTGAAATAACACGCGAAGTGTGTGAGAATGTTATGAAAAATATGGTTAAAAGAGCAAGCATTTTTTCCGCTTACGGAAGCGGCTACTTGGGCCATATTTTATACACAATTGCAATACCCCAAGTAATATAAAAATAAAATCGCAATTTAAAAATTGTTAAAAACAACATTGGCTTGGAACATATTATTCACCTGTAGAATGTAATATACACATAAGCCTGAAGATTAGTTACATACATATATACCTGCATATAAAACTTATATATTTCATACTTTTAACGAGTTTGTTAGGACAAGTTTATATTTTATATTGTTGAATGTAAATTATATCTTAATTACATCTACTCTTATAAATATACAATTTTTAGCACAGATTTTTTTCAACAAATTCGTAAACTATTTAATTTGGATACCCTATAGTCTTCATAAATCAGTATTCTATAATACACAGGGTAACCAATCTTTAGGTATTCTAATATATCTAACATACGTCGGTAAGCAGGTATCTACTGTTGTTTTTAAACATCTTATTTTGATAAATGTATTTAATTTACAGATGAATTAGATTAGCAAAATACAGAGTTGATTGGCGATTGGATATCTCTAGCAGTCGAGAGATATAGGCTGATGATGATAGTGATGATAGAGATAATGATCCAATATCTTTTCGTAACTGATTATAAATACAAATATCTCTACACTTGGGACATCAACCTTTCCTCATTTTGTTAATATAACATAATCAATTTTCGATTCACCCCATATACATATATTACATTCCCCGTACCGCGTGCACCCCAACATCCCCATGTAGCAAGAACGATGATCAACTTGATACGTTTGACATGACAGCCGGGCCGATTGCGCGGGAAGATACGCGGAAAAAACAATGTCAAAGTACGCGCGCAAACTGACGTTTGGATAGGGGAGGCGGGGGCATGTTTACTCACACGGTTCACCCCCGCGGAAAAATGATGGAAATCATAAGCAAATTTGCTTTATGTTGCCACAGTCTTCCGACACGACGGGGAGATGGGATTGTTAACATGCTATTTTGGCTCTAGGATGACAATCTATGCCCATGTAAGAGTTTTGTTTTGAGTAAGATTTGTTTAACACACTGAGGGCTTCGAGGAAAATACTACATTATAAGTTATAACATTTCTGTTGTGTACGGGTGAAATATAAATAATGTCGTTAATTTTTGTATCAAAAATAAGTACTAAGTCTACCGATCATCTCGTTTATATTTGCATTGTATTATAAATTATAAATATTTTTAGGTTAAAGATAGAAAAAAAAACAAATAAAAATTAATTCATTTAAGATCTGCAGGTGTGCACTGGACGATTTTAAATGGAAAATATTAAGGCCCAAAGATAAGGCCAGCTTAGACAATTTCAGTGGTATGGCAACGTGGAAAGCATAACCGAATAGTATACACCGAAGTCACTGCTGAACATCAAACCAACAGAAACTTTGCGAAGAAAACTCTTGAGAAGGCTGTGACCTACCAGGTGTTGTGGAGCCAATATCTATATTTGATCAGTCTCTAAAATATTTGTGGGCCGGGTCTATGTGATTGTTTTAATAATTATTCTCAATATATATTTATTATATATCGATGTTTAAACTACCTTATCAAATTCTAACCCTTACGTAACTGTCCAAATTATAATCAGCTTGCAACTAGTTCTTACCTCTTTGTAAAAAAAAAACCTTTTTTAAAACGAAAGATAATTTCACTTTTCAAAAATATGTAGAAACAATCTTGTCCATTTCTTTCTGAACAAATTGATTTTAATCCCATGTTGATAAGACAAATAAGAGCTGAGATATTTTAGTTTCCGCAAACCCTTTACATAATTTACGTAAAACAAATATGGCCGGCACGCAAAAACCAAAAATAATATAATTAAAACAATGGTAATTTTGAACTGCCAACAAGTTAGGGTGATTGCACAAAAAATGTGAGAATATTTAATAATGGTTAAGCAACCAGTGTTTGATCATTTCATATGAAATAACCCTACGTGCTCTTCAGTGGTCTCAGCGGAAGTTTTTCTATTTTCAGAACCTAGCGGATATATTCCTGGTGTATTTTTCCCAATGATTGTATGAAAAATGGAACAAATAAGTCCTAATGCCGTTGCAACATTTATTCTACAGAATATATTTGTATATACGATTGTCTTCAGGCGATTCACATGGCTAAGCCATCGCTATCATTAAGAATTTGAGATTTTTTATTGCTCTCTCATTCATCATAGATATGTTGCTAATTACGATAGAGAAAAGCATCAAACCTTTTCTGATCATCAAAAGATCTCTGTAGGTTAGTAAGTCTTCTCTTTGTAGAATAGATTGCAAAAGTATATAAACCTTATTTGCGTATTAAAGTAATGCAATGTCAAAGTTAAAAACTTTAAAAAATGTCAGGTTTAACGGTACTTCTCCGACTCCTTCGTGATTTGATATCATGTATGTAAAACAACTTACAAAATTCAGTATGAAAATGTTAGTCAACAACCAAGAAATCTCCTTCAAAACGTGTACATGGCTATCTACATTTCAAGAGTATATTGAAATTATTGTGATTTATTAGAAGTGCTTTATTTAACGACAAGTACGTATTGCAGAGCAGTACACAGTGAATTTATGTTTTGGGGGCGCTGCGTATAAAGGCAAAGCACTTAATGGTTTTATAAGTATGGGCCATCAATACCCGGATATTTTGTCGATTGCCACGGGACAATCAATTTCGCATCAAAAGAATAATCAAAATACACTAAAAAAGCCGTATCTTCTCCGTGCATCTACAGACGTAATTTTCGAAGTTATTTTTTCGGGTGCGATTCTTGAGCGATAATAAACCATTATTATAGGGGATGTAAAAACTGTGATTATTACTGAAATATAGGCGCATACCTGTGCTATGGTGGAGTGGTGAACGGAATTAATTATATTATATTAAACACATACATGTTTTAGCAATATTTGAATATGTCCAAGAATTACTGGATTGGACTGCCTACAAAGAGCACTGTTATTAAACAAATAATAGATATCTCATAGAGACGATGCTATTTTTTATTATATTTAATGGAAATATATGAAAGTATGTGAAACATATGGACGAATGGAAATATATGGAAGTATGGGTTTCCATATATTATAAATAATATAATAAAATAAAATAAAAAATAGCTTCGTCTCCATGAGATATCTATTATTTGTTTTACATATGTTTTATTTAATTTTACTAATGTATAGAACTGGTGCGGTTAAATCGTTTCGGCACGGTAGCACGTACCATTGTCGAGGCTTGACCTCAAAAGTTACAGTATAACCTCATTTATTTGCAGGGAATATAATTCTCAACTCTAAGAGATTAATATATTTATATTTGTGTCTGTGTTTGAATTATGTTGAAAATTTAAACGCCAAACGTTTAAATGTTCAAATGGAGGTAATATTACACCATATAATCTTCTGATATCTCATTCATCCTCAAAAATTGGTAAAGCACTCGTTTAGTAACTCATCATCACTTTCGTTAGCTTATCGTAGGTTATTCAGGGACCTAAAGTCTTGACAAGGCGCTACTATTTTCTTCTTCAATATTTGCAAAATTACTTTGTGGCAACATATTTTATAAATAATAAGAATAATACTTTGTTTAAAACCATTATTTATTGATACATAAACATGTTTTGACACCTATGATATCTTCTTCAGGAAACAATCAAAACAACAAAAACATAACTAAAAAAGTATAAATGATTCTATCATCCCCCGTTTTACGCCGCTTTGTTACCTGTTGACTAATCATGACCCTGTCTGTCTTCACACAGTCATTGTTGTTAGCACGGGCTATCCAAGACTCCTTAATTGAGATCTTTATATCACTCTCTCCCTAAAAATCCATATTGGTGACCATATAGTAAAATAGGTATATACACAGCTTTAAAAACCGTCAGACTCAACTAGGATTTCTTCAATATCTTTGACTATCTATTGACCCATATTACGAGATGATTGGTGGATAAGGTTTTACACTATGTATCTACAATCTTATTGTTTTACTTTACTTCTTATTTATATGTTTTCTTATTTATTTATTTATGTAATTACAGCCTTAATGATCTAATTATGTAATTGTTGTTTTACCTCTGCTTTTCTAATTTTTAATTAAGATGTTCAATAGTGTATATACAGGGTGTAACAGACCTAGTCTACAATATTTTATGAGTGGATACCTAACTACATTATAAGTCGAAAATGTTCAAGCAATATGTACACCGTTACTGAAAATATTATTGTTTGAAATTTTTACAAAATCATGTTAACACGTCTACGAACTTTGAAAGAAATATGTTATTTGAAAAATGTATCTATTATTAATCTATATCTTCGCATCAGACCCTAAATTATGTAACAAAAAATAGTCTAGCTCTAGTCGAAATTCGATGACCTTAAATTTTTTGTATTTAATATATAATCTAGAATCAATAAAATATTTAAATTAATCGAAATAATCGATAATTACGGTTTTTTTGAAATGCTCTTATCTCTGAAATGGTTGAAATTAGAGACATATTCCTTATATTTTCGACTCACAATTTAGTCAGGTATCCACTCATAAAATATTGTGGACTAAGTCTGTTACAGCCTGTATATCTATTTTTATATTACTAACCAACCTATTGCAAATGATAAAAAATAACAATTGTTAATGATATAGAGAAAACACTGTCCATCTCGATACGGACTCTAGTAAGGTGGGCAGGAAACACATGAATTGAATGAATTGAAATTTTAAATAAATAAAAAATTTAAACGTCTGTCCTTCAATCGTAATCTCTATGAACTCCAGTCGTCTTCAGTATAATCCACCACCTTTCTCGGCATTCTGAAAATCTTTGGGATATCATCAGAGAAATGCCTGTTGCCTTTTTTACTTGTCGGTCCAATGGGTGAGGATCTTCCTCTTCCTTTTCATACATCGACTTTGCTATCGGTCTTGATGTGTTACAGTGGCAGCAATAATTATTGACGAGCAGCACAATGCACTGCCACAATAGACTCGTCGCTGGAACAGAATATTATACATCAACAATTGCTAATTTAATGGGGTGTTTTTATGTCAATGGTGATCGCGCCCACCCCACCCGTATGTAACTTCTGCTCGGTGTGACGGCTATTATTGTTGAAGTAAAAATCGTGAGAAAGAAGTAATTGTGTCAAATAAATGAGCCGTTTATTTGGGAATAAAATAACAAAAAGCTATCACCTCTTTGTTCGACGCCAATTGCCTTATCTTAATAACAGTTAACGGCTGATTTTATTGGATCTCAGTTATAATCTCTAGAACCACTATTATTTGAAAGACAAAATTATACATTCTTATCAATTAAATAATTTCGTATTAAATGAATACATTAACAGGTTATTACGATTTTTATAGAATTATAAAATAAACACAATACAAAGATAATTTTTATAAATTTTATTAAGCAATGCATTTTCTCTGAATTTAAATTAATTAAAAAAATAATGGACGGCAGAAACGACACACAGTGGCGTAGCAGCAAATTACTGGGCCCCCGGTCAAACACGTATAAAAGGCCTCTATTCCTCTCCTCCCTTCTCATACCTCCCATCCTACCAAGAACACACCTTACTTATACTTTTAAATATAATAATAGTTAATGTAAGATACAGGCAGCTATTAGTACTGTTGCTAACCTAAATTAGGATTTTATGGTTAAGCGTTCAATAATACTAATCGTCGATGGTACCACGTACTCATTCATTCGTAAGTACAAAGTGTCCTAAATATCTTTTTCATAATAAAAAATTTGTAATAAAATAATGGATGGGTTAGATAAAAAAATGTTTATTTTGCATTTAAGTACAGTCCCTGGGAATTTTTTTCTTAAAAATAATGTTTTCTAAATGTGATCCATCATTTCGTTGGCACTCTTCTAAACGGGATTCTTCTTAGATGTATTATTTTAATTGTTCCAGAGAGGAAGGATTGTTACTGTATACCTTTGATTTAAGATAGCCCCGTTGGCGTAAAGACGGGGCTACGTGGAGGCCAGTTTATGTCACCTCGTCGGAATATCAATTTTCCAGGAAAAATTTCACGAACAACTGGTAAGGATACACTCCATAGCGACTGAATTCCCAAGGGCGCGGCTAGCGATCGCCCGTTCGGTGAAACGAATGCACCAAAGTGAAAAAGACTTTTGGAACACACTAGTTGTGGTTGTTACGATTGCTGAACATTTTCAGCGTCTCCAGGCGGCTGCCCAGGCGGTAGCTACGCCACTTACATACTCTTTGCAAATTACTAACAAGCTCAAAGAGGACGGGGGGTATTTTTTTTCTTTCAAAATTAATTGTATAAGTTATTTTCCATTTTTTTGTATATATTTACATGTAATATAATACTTATTATACAGGGTATAACAGACCTAGTCCACAATATTTAATAGGTGGATACCTGACTATATTACGAGTCAAAAAATTTCAAGGAATATGTGCAAAGTCTGTACTGTTACGGAAAATATTATTGTTTGAATATTTTTTACAAAATCGTATGAAGTTTGAAATCTACGTACTTCGAAATAAATATTTACAAAATTGTTCAAATTGTTCAAATATTATTCTATATCTTTGCTTCAAACCCTAAATCATCTAACAAAAAGAAGCCTAACCGCTCGAAATTTTTGAATTCAATATATAATTTCAAATCAATAAAATATTTCAATACCTTTGAGTAAACCGATAGCAGACGCCAGAATTAATAAATCAATTATTTAAATTGTGGACACATTGCTACAACTTATATATTATTAAGAAAAACTCATTCTTATTGTGAAGTTGTAATTATTCAGAACATAGATCTGTGATATTTTAAATACTAATTAAATGTATTTATTATTAATGAGGTTATTGTTTACGTTTATGTTATGAACTTATGTTTAATTAAATTAAATTCTTTCAACCGAATCATAATACAATCGTCGTAGGCAAAGAAGTAGGTCTGAGCAATCAAACCGCATCCCTTACACGCTGGCGATATCATTTTAATCTTGCGGGGGCAGCGCTACCCCATCACCCATCACTCGGCAGGGCCGGTTTGGCTCCAGATGCTTACTACCTCCGTCACATAAATCTGCTCAATGCATCATAATATTTATTTTAAAATATTAAAACAACATTAAGAAAGACAGATGTACATTTATAATAATCAATTCTTAATCGATAAACCTTCAGTAGAAACTAATTTAAATCAATGCGATGTGCTTGTTGGTCTAGTGGTACACACACTCGCCAAGTAATCCAATGATCGGGGATCAAACCTCATTCCAGGATACCAGAAATTAAGTCTTATTTTCATAGCACGAGCGTTTAGGTTACAGTCAATTCTCAATTTACGAATATTCACTATAACGAACACCATAATTTTGATATTTTCTTTATTTACGTAGCGCACAAAGTTGTTGAACTGGGTAATCAAATGGAACTCGAATATGACTCGGCTGATATAAAAAAGTTATTGGACCATATTCTGATGAATTACAAGAGGAACTTGATATTTCGCATTCAGAACATTTACGATGCAAAAAATAGCTACGTGTTTTATGTTAATTTTTGAAGGATTTGCGATGTTTGAAGAACAGGATTTGTATATAGAAAGAATTGCGAAAGTGAAAATAGGCCTTTATGATTCACCGATATGTAATAATGAAATTTTTAGTGAAAAAAATAAACTAATTGTGCAGTCTTTCATCAAGTCATATTTTAAAAGAGTGGGTGAACCAGTCGCAGCCGTTATATCGGAAGTTCAATCATTTACCTTGAGTGCGCTAAGTAGCGTGTAAAAATAATTTAAAAAAAACAAAGCGAATATGAAAATAACGAACACTGATGAAAAATTAAAAGACTGAAAGTTGAATGTACAATACATGTATAATGTTGTTTATGTTTTTAATTAAAATTAACTATTACTATACATATCCTGTGTTCTTACTAAATTTTTTCAACTTATTTTAGGTTTCTAGTGTATCGTTATATATAAAACGCACACATTTATTGTTTAATACAATGCTTTTCATATGTAAATATGACCGCTAACTTTTAAGATTGCATTTCATACGTAAAAAATGCAAATGTAGGTGTTTCGACGCATAACGAACAAAAACATATAACAAACGACCTCAAGGAACGGAACTTGTTCGTAAATCGAGAACTGCCTGTAGTTTGAAAGTAGGAAGAATATTGATTTAACACGTGTAGGCAGTTCTAATAAATAATATTTTACATTTATCTGCCAATATATTCAACATACAAAAAGAATTAAATCTCTTAGTACCATTATAATGGCGAGTTTCAATGGATGAGATTTCTCTCGGACATTTGACTCGAGTGTAGCGTAATAAATGGTACAGAGTTCATCGCGATGCGACCATGCATCATCATTGCACGTGTTTCGTTTGCGAATCAAAGTCTCATTGAGAGATCATCGAGGATGCGCGCTTTAACAGATAATATATGAATATAAAGACATTAAATATAAGACTGATCGAAAAGTTGTAGATTTGTTTGTTTACTACACGGTTATCCAATAAATGTGATAAAATTTCAAATAAGAATAGTAGCCATGTTTAATAATATTTTAACAGCTGTTATTGTTATTTTTATTCAGTATAGTCTACAATTTTATCATGAAGCGTTTTACATTAAAATGATTACAAGTTATTAAAACTTATCAAAAACTGAGACGAACGATTTATTGAAAACAATATTTAACGATTCAATCATTTAGTCGCTTAGATCATGTAATATCTCTGTATGTGAGGATATGTAAAGTCACTTGTCACACGCTGATATATTAACGACAATTGAATAATTAAAAAACAACATAACTCGTGGGATTGGCGAGATAGCACCAAATTTATCTGAAAGAGTTGCTGAAAATTGGATCCAAAGAAGGTTTTGTATTAAACGTAGTCATGGTGCACATTTGAATGAAATTATATTCCATTATTAACGGCATCTAATGATCTTTCAAATAAATAAATAAATCATTGATATCATACTTATTTTAATTTTTTTTATTCCATTTTAAGTTCTATCATGCTTGCTGGATAACCCTATACTTTAAAAATGTACCGTCAGATCAATAGACTACCTAATTTGAATATTTCATAGAAAATCGATACACTCCAAAGTGATCAAGAAAATATAAGAAAAATTCACGTATAATATTAGGCACCGAAATTATTTTTCAACACTGAAGGTAACAAAAATGTAAAAATATAAGTTCACCCGGTTTGGCTAAACTTATTTTGCAAACTAGAATTTTATTTACTTATCTGACATGACCAATCCCACCCTTCCCGCGCCCAGAACCAATTCTGCGCCCCCACCCCTGGAGAACAATCCGGACCGCCAGAGAGAGAGACATGAGATGGATGAAAGCGACCAAATGAAATTCTTTGCGGTCGCAAAAAATGCTCGGATTAGATTTTTACCCCACATGCCATTACGGCGGGGTAACAAGTTTGGCCTCCAACAAATTGGGTAAGTTGAGGAATTGCTTAGAAATAAATATGTGCTTTTTTTTTATTTCCACACAAGGATCACTGGGAGGAAGAAAAGCACGGGTCGATGAACAAAAAAATTTTGTTTCCTGAAAAATATATACTTAATACACACCTTGTTCACGATATTTTAGCGGTAGATAGATACTAAAAATATGAATAGAAAATGTTCAAGGTACATGTGGCTAATTTCAACAGTGTCAGAGATACAAGCATCTAAAAAAAGTCGTAATTATGCGATTATTAGCATAACTTTAAATTTTTGGTTGATTTCAAATTAAAGATCATCAAACTTTGAGCGGTCAGTTGGATGATTTACCAATGATAGACAATCATATTGTAAATATAATATTTATTTCGAAATACCGACGTAGACTCTGTTAAGGTGCAGAGTTTGCACATACTCATTGAACATTTTCGACTCGCAATTTAAACAAGTGTCCACCCATAAAATGTTATACCCTATATAAAACACCTTACGAATGGGAAACGTGGACAATTAACAAGACAAAGAGAGAGAGAGAGAGAGTGTGTGTGTGTAGTAGTTAGCATCCTCACATATGATGAGGGAGTTCAGTTCTCCCCCAGGTGGTATTCATTTAATTTATTTCACTGAATTTATGAATATTTTTTCAAACCAGAAAAACATTTTTAAACGTCTACAACGCATAACAAAAACGTGTTTAACTTCTTCAAAATTTTGGAGTTAACTCTGCAGTGCATAAGAACATCGATATTTAAATGTTCAGTGTGGGAATAATACGGTCCAATGTCTTATATCCATACTTGTAAATACTTTTAGAAGTCTTAAATACGCATTGCATCGCGTAAATATGCTTTGCATTGCGAAACCAACTTATTTAAATACTGTAATTATCCTTGATGAGAAATATTGCTACCCATGGACAGGGAGAACGGTGATGGATGAATATTATATAATAAGGTTGTGCATTAATTCAAACACCTGGGAATATGAAAGGTTTTGAATCTAGTTTATAATTACAATGTATGAACGACCCTTTGATTTGATACCATACTTAAATATAAACTCCACGAATGAAAAATAAATATGTATATAAATGAATGTCTGTCTGTCTGTTTTCTATAGAATCCAATACCCTCTAACCGACCTGAATCAAATTTTACACAGTTACTCTTTAATCTGACCCTGAGCAAAACATAGATATCCACCCGCCACTCTCGAGCCACGTCATCCTCTGCTTCCCCCTACTCTCTCCGGCCGGTATAAATGTGTATTATTATATTGAACGCCATCCGTATAAAAAATTTAATTAGTACCCTGACGTAAATATAGTCAACCCTCCTTGGACCAAATCTTGCTTGGGTACATCGTTATTCTTTAGGGTCTGTGCAAAACAATGACCTTCCCTCGCCGTAAACCCCTTCCTTAAATTTTAACTAAATCTGAATCCTGGGCTTCACCAGATACGGACAGTAAGTTATCCATAATACTGAGTTTGCAATTACATATTTGATAAAAATTGATTTAAGATTAGAAGCAGATCTTAAAAGTTTACATGATTAATTTATTAAAACAAATTACGAGACTGAAAACTCAACAGAATGTCATTTATAATAACAATATTATAATAAGGATGATGATATTTAGTTCAATATTAAATTGAAGTTGTGTTATATATAGATTTTTTTATATTGATTGAGTTCTATATTATCATTAGATTATTTTAAAAATATATTTCTATAAGGAATGTATAATAAAACTTCATATTGATTTCTTCAAAGATAATGACTAATCACAATAATATTTATCCATTTTCTATAACAACATTTTAAATGCAATTATATTAAACCATTACTGGGTTTTCTTTTGATGACCACTTAATAAAATTTAACCACTTAATCTGACCAAGGATATTTAATTATAATAGAATTTTGTTTACCACAAACAAATCTTCATACAAATATTAAGGCATATATTCTAATATTCGTAACATGATACATCTTAGATGACAATTTTCCGTTGATAACATAACACCTTATTGCGTAATACGTAAATACGTCATTACATTCCAAGACTAGTGACGTCTTCATCTAAAATGTTTAAAATTGTTTGAATATACCAAGTGTGCATTATCAAACGCTCACTTTATGTATCCGTGACTGTCTTTTAATTATTTTTTTTATGAAATAACGTTGTGTTTTTCATATATCTAAATATATTTTTTCTATGGCTTCGTTGATTGTCTCGAGATTTATTGTTTTTAGTTGGTTACACGTCGGTAAAAAATAAACATGTTATATCTTGTACATAAATATTATATTTTTCTATTGTGGCCCATAAGACTTTTATTTCTGAGTGTCAGTAAAGGTACGCATGTCATGATGCGTCTATCTAATCTGGGAACAAAACACATGGGATCGCATCACACTGAACCGTTACTATTCCTTATGCGCACTCGAGTTAAATCACAGAGAGAAATCTCATCCGTAGATCTAGTCATTACAGTCGATATATTCATTTGTAAATATATTACGCAAGACTCATGAGTGCTGTGCTTTATATTAAATGTAAATAAAATAAAATATTATATTTAATTACTAATTAAATATATTAATTTTAAAGATATACATATAAAATTAATTTTATCGAAAAATATTGTTATTGCGCTACCGGGCTTCAAACCTGCATCTCTTTTCCTATCCGGGGAAGGTTCATTACTAACTACGCTACAGCGACAAAATTTTTGACGACAAATTTTCGAACCCATATGCTACACTTTTTCAAATAAATACATCTTTCGTTCCATTATTTGAAAGCCATCTACATTTTTTTTTACGGAATCTCAAATATCTTTGAGTAGTCCGATAGGAGATGCCATAATTTCCAATTCATTTTTATTAAATTTTGGACACATTGATACAATTTATATATTATTAAGGAGAACACATTCTTATTGTGAAGTTGTAATAGTTTTTTTTTTGTATATAATTGATTATATATGTATATTTTTATAATTAATACATTTAATTAGTATTTAAAACATCACAGACCTATGTTTTGAATAATTACAACTTCACAATAAGATTGTGTTCTCCTTGATAATATTTTTAATTGTTTCAATTATGTAAACAACATTACGATTACTTGAAGAAACCACGATATGATATTTTACTGAATACTGCATACAAAGTCGATCAATTCTACAACCTAGACATTAATTACATTTTTAATAGATTTAAAAAGTAATTAACGGTACACAAATATGATTTTACATGAGATAAATAGGTGTGCATAGATAAAAATGTATTTAAAAATTTGAACCTTTAAATACGAAGGAACATCGACAACACTCAGTCATCAGGCAACCTCCTATCTTCAGCAATAGTACTTATTACAAAAAGTTGTCACCAAGAAAAAAATGAAAGAGAGTATATATACAAAAAGCCATCACAATATAGTTAATCCAAAACTCTATTAGAGCGTCCTTTTGAAACGGCGCTCGGGCCCGACCCAGCGTCGGCGTCGCACTCCTGATTTATTTTTCTTCCCATTTTTTCTCAACCCCTAGTTCGAGGGCGGGGGAGGCTTTGCGGAATTGGACAGCCTTACTAATGAAACCGGTAAACCGCTAGATTCATTCCGAGACCCCTCACCCCGTCTTCCCTCTTAGTTCGAAAGTGGGGGAGATTTTTTTCTCTACTTTATAGTTGTATACATACATATATACCTACGGCCCGAAGGAAGTGCTATGGCATTTCAATTGGAATCACCGTATGTGGGTTAACATTTTTAGAAAAGAAACGTGCTTTATTTTTATTTTTGAAGGTACATCTATGTTATGTCTACGAAACTATCACCGGACATGGAAGTTTCTGGAATAACAAAACAATATTCGTAAAACTGTCCTGAAGAAGCATTCATATTTTCTGCTTAAAAAGGTGATTGATGTAGTCTTTGGCGACTTTGTTTTTTTAATTTGATAAAAGAATGCAGGTATTAAATAAATAATTTACAAAAAATATGTATTTATCAACAAATACTCCAAATATTGCAGTGGATACGAATTTTGATATAGTATTTTAATACAAATTAAGTGTATCAATTAGAAAAATACAATTTATTGAAAAAATATTTCTGTTTATATTTTTGTTTAACAATAACTAGGGTTTAGTAATTATACATACAAATACTAGGGGCTTACAGTTAGATGAACTTAAAAATTAAAAAATGTTAATAGTTAATTAAATGTTAAAAAATATTTTTTAAAGGGTCAATAGCTGCGAAATATAATATTTATACTGTTTTTAATTAAAAGGCTCTAATTTTTTAGTATCCGCTTGTGTTGTCGTAAGGTCAACGCCTGTTGCGATTATTATTCTATCGTGATTTTAATAATGCTATCGTGCATAATTACGTGTCCATTCATAAAATCTTCAGTATCCATCGACTCGAGCTGTAGATTTATTCATGAACTCAATTAAGTGAGATACTATTTCGCATTATATCTGTGTTTTTTAAACCACGTATTCAATCTTAAGGCGTTAAAAATACTTATTTCGTCCCAGTGGCTGGGTGAGTGTAAGAATACATCTGCCTAATAAATGAATTAGATTGTTAGCTTTAATATAATATATATATATATATATATATTGCATTATACATAGATAATGTAATTTTTCCTTCCGTGTAAACGTTATACAAAATAAATTACACGAGTCACTTAGAAAAAATCTATTTATCGAAAAAATATAGTCCCCGCCAGGACTCGAACCCGGAACTCTATATTGCCAGTAGACAGCCTTAATAAATTATGCTATATCGACGCCATACAATATCATCAGATTTCATTTACATATTGAACGTACGATACTAAGAAGGAGTCCACTTTTTCCGGAGTTTTCCCTCATCTATTTCATATCCCGATGTATGACAGACTTAATATGGTGAAAAAACCATGGTATGATATCACAAGGGTAATCGGCTTAAAATCATTCAAAGATCTATTCCCCGCACTCCCTGGTCCTCCAAAAGGAAAATCTCCAAGAGAACAATATCAAATATTTCTAGAATTAGACTTAGGTATTGCCAGGTAGCCTCCCATTTATTTTGATTGAACTTAATAGATAGGGGGGGGTGATAGATTATACTGTGAAAGGGAACATATTTAAAATTGGACTATAGATAACATTTTTTTGGTTATTTCAGCATCTCACATAGTTCTTAATCGTATTATAAAAATTACGACTCGTTTTTCCTATATATAAAATGAATGATTTATTTTGTATTTTTCCATTTAATATAGGTATGTTGTACTAATGTGTTAAATAACACAGGGATTTCTTGCCGAAAGTATATTTTGTCTAGTAGCCGTGCACCGTTCCCCTTTAGCATTAAAAAAAGCCAACCTGGCGGCGAAAGTGAATAAACAATGTGGGAGCAGTATGGAGTTCATAGAATGGTCCTGGATAAGTGGTAAATCACCTTTCACTGGTCACGAACCACATGAGTGGACACAGAACAACCGGCGAAGAAAGTGTTTGATACGAGTACAAAACCTATTGGCCTCAGGAGTGTTGGAAGAGTCAAGCTACGGTGGTTGGATGACGTTACCTAGCATGCTCAAGCAGTCGGTATCGTAAACAAATAAGAACAGCGGAAGACAGATCGGAGTGGAAAAACTTTCTTGAGGAGGTCACGGCCGACACCAGGCTGTTGCACCACCGATGATGATGATTAATGAAACATATATTTTTCCCATTGTTGGTAGCGTTAATTACAATGCTTTTTAATTGTTTTGATTATCAAAGAACTATGTTCTGAAAAATTGTAACTCCATAAATGAAATATAAAACAATATTTGAATATGTCCAAGAACACACAATTACTGGTTTTTTACCGACAAAAGAACTGGTATTAACCAAATATCAGATATCTCATAGAGACGAGACACATTTAATAAATTTAAAGATTGAAGGGTGAGAATTGGTGAACGCTATATATATAAAGTGATCACTTAAGCCAGCCGAAGACAGGTCATAAGCCCCGTAATTACCCCATACTTCCATATATTTTCCATTAAATATAATAGAAAAATAGCTTTGTCTGTTTAACTTAAATATTTTAAAAATATATTTTACCCCGAGAGAGTTGAATATTTATTTATAAAAGTTTAATTTAAGTCATTTTCATATTAATGAAGAATTTGGTTAAATTACCTGCAGCCAACTTATTCTGCAGCCGGAGAATAATCTGTAAGTGAAATGGAAAATTATTAAAAGTTTTTCCAAGAAAATTTTTAATTTGCATGGTGTTAAATTCTTGAATTAATTTCATTAAAATCTTTGTCAGTAGATTAATTTTTCTTCCATTTCTTCACTATTTTTATTAAAAATACATACAAGAATAAATTGTATTGTCGTATATAAGTAGTATTTCCCAACAGAAAATAAAACAATGAAAACTTTCCTGAAGGCTACAAATAATAAAGACAATATTTTTTAACTGATCTTCATAATTTATGTTTCCTTTTCATAAGTAAATAAATTAAATTAAGGTAAGTAATAACATAAATTACATATTGCTGTACGAATATAAACATATGTATTTACAAAACATTTAATGGTATAATAGCATATTAATTTATTAAAAATATATTGGATACGAAATTCTTTAATATTAATCAAATTAAAAGCTAACACACATCTATATAGTGAACTAAATTAATATTAATATCTTTAAAAGAACTTTGTAACTAACAACTTGATTATTATGGAGAACACACTCTTATTGTGAAATTATAATTATTCAGAACATAGTCTGTGATATTTTTTTAAATACTAATTAAATGTTTTAATTAGAAATATATATACTCCGGTAGCAACAAAATATTTTTCCATAAAATTGATTATATATGTATACCTTTCTAATTAATGCATTTAATTAGTATTTTTTTAAATAACCACTTGAGTTTTAATGTTTTAAAACCGGCCTTGGAACATCGTTTTGCTATTTCATTACAATAGTATAAAACTACCTAGATGAAGGAACAGATTGTCCGATACCAGTAGATTTTAAACAATTAGTCTGAAATGTTATATAAAAAGTTATTCATATATTAATAGACAACCATAAATTTATTGTTTTTAATATTTGAAAATAAATTAACAAAAATTATGTCTACATAATATATTTTGATATGTCACAATACAATATATTGTATATGTAAAATAGAGCGTTAATACAAAAAATGTAATATTATAAAAATTTTACAAAAAAAAATTACTAGAGGTATAGAAACTTAAAGACAATAATGTACTCCATGTCTGTCTTTTATTCTCAAATATATCTGCAAGATAAAAAATAAATGTTTAACGAGATAAAAAATATAAATGACATATATATATATATATATAACATATTTGAATGGAATTAAGCAATTAGTAATTAACCTAAAATGACCAATCTGGGATAATCTCTGTGAAAATTTGACATGGGTTCTAATTTATCATCTTATTCTAGTTTTCCATCGTCAAGTTCATAAAATATGTAAATTTTAGACGCTCTTTATTTTGCATAACAATGTAAACCGTTTCTAGAAGCTGTAAGTTGATTCCTCATAAAATGATGTCTACATTTTCCACCAACTATCTCTCCACCAGCTATCTCTTCACCTGGAGAACGTAGGTTACTTCATGAAGCGCCCAAATCATGGACTTCAAGATACGTTAAATGAATATAAAAATGGAATAATAGCGCACAACGTTTGCGAAGTGCTACGCGTAACGTAGAAGTTGGGCAGGCACGTAGCACCCTGGAGCGGTGCGTAGGCCACACCTGCGTCCCGCACGCTGATTGGCCGAACAAAGGGTCACGTGGCCGGACTGCTTGCCGATCAATGGACGCTCGCGAATGCCTTGTGTATCGCACGCCAGTGTTTCGAGAGTTTAATTACTAAGTATATTAATTTATTTTTTAAGTGTATGTAGTACGCGGCTACACATTACAGAATTAAATATATTGTTGTCATTTACATTTGAATAAAAAAAGTATACTTTTAAGTGAAAAAAAATATTAGATATAGAAAATTTTTACGTACATTTATTCCATTCATCATTGAGTATTACACTAATCTATAAAATATTAAAATTATATAGAAATAAAATTCACGTTATTGAATACCACTGCCATTGTATTGGATAAGGGCCAATTTTAAATAATATTATGTTATTCCTTTGTATAAATAAGAATAGAAAAAAAATATCACAAGCAACGTGCAAAATGTTCAAAGAAATATTTTTTGCAAAACTGCACCATAATACTGTAACGTTTTTTATATTACTATAATATCAAAATAATGAGGAGTTAGTATGAGCAATTTCAACAAAGTTCAGTATCATAATCAATCAGTTAACTTGCTGTCCTAAAAACTTAAACTTGTTATAATAGTAAACAACTTACAAAAAATAAGAATTTATTAATTATCACAACACAGAATAATCAAATACTTTATTTAAATAACTCAAAAATATATGTAAAGATAAAAGTAATCAATATTAAAACTGAATAACAGTAGTCATGTATAAATCTGTATGTTTTTAGATTATACTTGGGTACTATTATAACACATTAACATTGTATGATTTTCAACATGTAGTATATTTAAAAAAATAATAATTGTTAATTTAAACATTGAAAATAGTATTAATTTGTGGGTGAAAAATGATGTATAGATACATTTCATTTTTGACGTATGTATTTCATATAAACAATACAATATATTTATGTATGTATTATATAATATTATATGGGTTAGACACAGATAAACGCAACTACGCAACGTTGATTGAGAAAAAATGAAATATGGTCAATGTGGACTTGTGGAAAATAAATCTTGATGTTTTAAAATAATTTATAACGTTATGTTTTTATTAAAAATTGTTAAATTCTTTGAACACTACTTTTAAAACATTAGTTAAGTTAGTTGTTAGTAAAAAGTAAGTAGAGAAGTTAGAGATAAAGCGTAAGTTATACATCTACATAAGTAAAAATAATAATTTAAAATTGTACAGCTTTGGTATTTAATAGTTTCAATTGTACGTAATATATTCATTAGGTGTTCCGTTAAATTAATTTTATATGACGTAACACGAGTACCAACATAATAAACAAAGTTTTTTTTAAATGAATAATTAATAATAAAATAAGTAAATTAATCAGTAACCTAAATAATTTATTTTAAAACGTTTTCTCGTACTCTTAACAAAACAAGTGTAAGGAAATTCAAATTTCATAATGCCATTCAAATTTTTATTTTGCAAACGCGTTAATCGCTTTCCGTGGCAGATGAAAGTAATAAAATTGTCGGATCCCTTCAAAGTCTCAACCCCTTTCATGCAGCCTCCATCCCCTCCCACGTCTCCCCCCTCCACTCCACCCTCCCCTGAATTTCATTTTCAGCTCACTTGCTGGCGGTTCTCAAATTTTCGATGCGATCCAAAATCACGCTTCGTATGATCCGATACTTTCATTGGCTGTTTTTTTTTAAATATTAGGCATGTTCAAATACAACAGAAATAAAAGTTTATCGTTGAGATTGATGAGAGAGATGAGATTGATGAGGTTGAGATATCTATGAAGGAGAAGTAATAATATTTAATAACAGAAAATTTTATTAGACAGTGACAACAAGATCAAAATTTACTACAATTTTACTACATACATTATACATTTTTACTACAACTTATCTTTCAACATTGCGCTGATCCATGTGCCGATGTCTATTTTTCTGAGCATTATTCTCAAAGCTTTATTTTGCAGAATTGATAATTATTTATTCTGCAGTATATACATATAAAATCAATTTTATCATAAAATATTGAGGTTGCTACCGGGATTTAAACCTGGATCTTTTCCAATCCGGGGAACGTGTATTAAATATGTACATATAAAATTGATTTTAGAGGTATATTTTTCTAATTAATACATTTAATTAGTATTTAAAATATCACAGACCTGTGTTCTGAATAATTACAACTTCACAATAAGAATGTGCTCTCCTTAATTAAAATGCTTATTTCTAATCATTTAGTTTGACAAGATCTCAATAAAACAAAAAATATTAAAATACAAGCAAAATAGTAAATAGCACTTTCCCCACTGAGACTCGCAGATTGGAAAGCTCTCCGGCGTGTGACAGGCGCCGATTGACAGGTCTATAATTTCACAGGCTGTGAAGCGCCTATTGGCGCCCCACAAAAGCGACTCGCCGTGTTCCACTGTTACGCGGGACACGTACACACGGATCAACTGCCTAACGAGACTGTACTTCGGAAAAGAGAGAGATCAGTGCGCTGAGGAAGGGTGTATATAAAAATTTACACCCGGGAAATGGCCCGCTGGAGTATCGGCGCTAATGATTCGGAAAATGACGTCATATTCGTGAGAAAAAATGGGAACCGCATAAATTTGCCGCAGAGAGCGACGAGAGGGAAATTATTGAAATCAGGACGGGATCGTTGCAGTTTCCTACTTTGTGGGGAAGACTAAATTATTTGTGACAAAGGAATAATATTTTTCCTTTAAAAATGTCATCATCGGATAAACAGATACTAATTTTCTTTAATACTTAGAAACATAGAATTAAGGTTGTATCAACTAGTTTTTAATAAATCGTTTTTCTTCATCAGGGTTAGCCGACGGTGATGTGATTGTGGATTGTGACGATGATTGGTAGTTAAGGTCGATTCTGCTAGAACCCTCAATAATCGGCGAGCTTGTATGAGAAGATGCATGAATTTGGACGAGGCGAGAATCAGGACAGAAGAGTGTGGCGCTTTATCTTCTCTGCCTACCCCCGTAGTAAAACGGCGTGATGGTAATTTAGTTAGTTAGATCAATCATTGCTCGAAAAATTACAAATTATCAGTTACTAATCATCTTAATCAAAGACAATAACAATAATGGTTTAAATAACGATTCAATCACTACTAATAGAGGTAATAAGAATAAAACCTAATCATCAAATTATTTTGATCTTTTTTATCTTAATTTTAATAAATCTTTTGTATCAACAATGCAATTTTTTTTTTATATTTAAAAATTAATTCTAGCATGTACTCGTATGTTCCTACCTGTTTGAATAATATTAGTTTGATAAAAGATATGGGAAAATATCCTTTTTGATATAAAATTATTATAAACATTTTTAGAATGGTGGTTAATTTTAATTGTTTATTTATCCAAGTATAAATATTTACATTAAAAAAACAATTACAAAAAAGAAAAGAAGAAGAAATTAAATATTATTGATTCAATCGATGTACTTTCTGAGATCTATTAAAAATCGATATATCTATATCGTTTTAAAAACCCATTTATTTCAATGAAAACAACCCTTCTTCACAGGGTTTATTCCAGTAATGACGTCATTACCCTAATGTGTGTCAAAACAAGCCCAGTTTGCGCTTTTATTTGACTTGGTACTAATTGAAGCATAATCCAATCGATTAGTGTGCAACTTGTTATCCCACAATCTTCCAACCCTTCTCTTTGGAGCACAACTGCGTTCGTCGACAGGAATGCGGGCTGGAGCATTTGTGGTTATCGATTAACGGCTCAATCACTGTGTCGCTCTGCGTGGATCAAAGGGTGGATCACGATGAGCTGGAGCTAAAATTAGGAAACACTCCTCCAGTTCGATACGGCCGCAACGGTAATTATCAAAATTACTTTATCACTCTTCTGTCTTCTGCTGTTCTGATCAGGAACTCACATCCAGGATATAGTTACTGTTCATTTTTGAATTATTAAGCCATTTGGAACTGTTTTTGGACAGTGAATGGCGTTTTTACTAACCATGTCCTACTGCGATGCACCACGGCCTGGATTAGTGTATAGAAAAAAATTGACGGCGAATGAGTAAGACCGATATAAGAGTTTTTGCTCATAAAACGGTCCTGGATGAGCGAAGGGTCGACATTCACTATTACTCTTTGACTTGTATCATGTCCTTGAATGATTTTTCTATCACACTCTCGAATAATTTACCACACTTTTAATCACGTTGAAATTAATTGAATGAAGATTTTTTTATGTAACCTTATTTCTATATACTTTATATATTATATGTTTATTCTTAACTAATGATTTTAAAATGCATATTTGATCCTGTAGTGTTATTATTGTATTCATTTATACATAAACCCTAATTGATTTATTAACCGGATGATTCACGCCAATATAACCAGCCTTTCTTCAGAGACAGCATATCAAGCCACGCTTTAGTTGACTATCATCCAAGATGCTAAGATCTTTGATGATAACATGAACAACCAAAAACTATTTTACTGATCGTATTATTGGCGTATTTGATGACAGTTAGTCAAATTAAATGATTCAGTAGATATAAATACAAATAAAAATATAATATAGAAGAGCCTCGAGTTCGCTGGGTAGACAAAATATCCAACAAGTAGGTGATATGTGGAATAAAGAGAAAATAAGAATTACGAGTCTATATTTTGCAATGGTTCTGTACGTATAATGATGCTGATGTGCAACTAAAGTGTCATTTGGTAAATTTTCTTCTCGAGGACACTGAAAATAATAAATATTATTAAACAGTAAAGCCACCACAAAAAAGTAGATGTCAAAATGTGGTGCTTCAGGCGGATATTGATAATATTCTGAGTGGAAAATGTTTGAAGATGTTTTGAAATTAAAAAAAAGATAAAGTGCTGATTTTTATCGAGAACAGAAAACTTTAAGACCTTGACTTGTTTTGAGTATCTTTGTTATGAGAGGTACTACATGGAAAGGTTCAAGGGAGGCACGGTATAGAAAATGTTGTGACTTCTGGTTTCAATGCACTTCGCTGTTATTATTTTCAGCAGCTGTATTTATTTTATTTATTTATTCTTCATATAGTGCATACATAAGTATTCTTATATATGCTCTAATATAAACAAGATCAAAATCGTTCCTTTTTACTACAACTTATTTTTCACATTTCCTCTAGTTTCTCCTTCTTTCGTATGTTTTCTGGAATTTCATTAAAAGTCTTCATTACACTGTACATCATCGATTTCTGAGATTTAGCCATCTTCCCGAATGGCAGTCCCAGTCCATCTTTTCCACTTGTATGATGTTCGTGTTCATGTAATTTTTCATGTAAATTCGGTCGATTTTTTCATAGTGAGGATTTTATAAATAAATACCATTACATTGAAATATATTTTATACTTAAAGGTCATCATATTCAGATCTTTTAGCATTGCACTGATTTGAGTATATTTATTTCTCCCGAGAATAATTCTCAAAGCTTTGTTACATTCTTACATTTCTTCTTCATTAGCCAAAAATAAAATGTAAGGACTTAGTTGATGTGAAGAATAATAAGAGTTGTATATTCTTTTACAAGACTCTGTGCTAATGAATCTTTTGATACTTCCCAGAAGTGAGATTTTTTTAGTAATCTCTTAGTCACGTGTCTTGGATTTTGCGATAAATTCAATTTTGAACCTATTATGACTTCCAAATATTTTATTTCAGTCACTTCCTTCAGTCTTTCACCATCTATGATAATTGCTGGTGTGATTGGTATTCTTTTATTTCTAATGCTCATGAGTTTAATTTTGTTTACCATTAGTTTTAGTTTTTTTTTTTTCAGCCATATTGCTATATTGTCATAATTTAATTCATTCAGCATAGTTGCATAATTGTCTCCCGCGATATATCTGAGTGCATCGTCAGCAAATAATCTTATTTTGCAATATTTTAGTATTTTTACGATGTCGTTTATGCGGTTGCTTGGGTGCATATCTGGAAAGTCTATGTACGATAGAGTGAGGAATGAACAAATTAGGAGTAAATTCAGAATTGCACGGATGCAATATAGAAAAGGTCGCTGAGATGGTTTGGACATGTATGAGCGAGAAGAGGATGGTAAAAAAATATATGTAAAGCAGAAGTTTTTGGAATTTTTTTCAATCTCCTCCACAGCCATCATTATCGCCATCGACTTCTGAACGCACCTCACATTTACCAGTGCGTAAAACTAGAGCTCTTAACAGCCGCAAAAACACCACAATGTGCCGACGCCACAATAATGAGACATGCGACAATAACCGATGCGATCAGCAGCCACTCGGGAGGCCGGCCTCTGAGCGCCACTCGTCTTGCTGTCATCTTCCAGATACCATCTCCAGTAGTCATTTAATTATATGGCTATTGTAGATCTCTGTAACTTGCCTAACAATAAACTTGTATCAACCGTAAGTAGCTTATATTTTCTTAACTTGCTCTGAACACACATACTTATTCAATACATTCCGCGATCTTCAAAAGAACATGTGAGTGGGTGATGCATTGGGGTACTCATAACTCACACTACAACATATCCTTCTGATTCATCTGCCACACGCCCACATAAACATCAAACGTCAATCCACAAAACACTATTTCATAACTGCATCCTGTGTCTACATAAGTTAAAGGTATCAGAAATATAGGGTGCCCGTAAAAGTTCTGACTGTATTGCTAAGAAGTAGCGAAAAACAACACTTAAAAAGCCTCAACAATCACGAGAGTTGAAAATGGATGACGTAAAAGTGGAAACAAGATCAGAAACTAGGATAAAGAATGTGTCCTTCTATCCTCTCCTGCGGTGTGCTGGTGAGTTAGTTAATTTTACTTACTTTAATAACACAAATAGTAGTGATGGTTTACAGCCTCCATAGGCGAGCGAAACTTTGAAGAAGAAAAAAAAAATCATATAATATATATAAAGACATGAAGTATTTGTAGGTAAATTATAATTATTAGCATGTAATTAATTATACTGACATTTAAATGGAAAATGAGTAAAAAGATGCAACGGATTAATTAATTCTAAGCACTTTATCCGTCACGTGCGCCGATTGAAGTTCGCGGCCGCAATTTGGCGAATTGACGAACTAAAAGTATTAGGAGAACATTAGCGGCGGGAGCTGGTGACACAAAGAGAAATGGATAGACTTAGAGGAGATTCCCCGCCAATCTGATGGGAGAGTCCAAATTACTTGCCGGATAAGCCGGATTAGGTTTCTGCTCCCACCACGCCCCACACTCCACCTTCCCCTTCTTAATCACGAACACGATTTGGGTACAAGGGCGAAAAGGAATTGGCGGAGATCTTCTCGCCCTTATGTGCTCCTAGTAATTCAAAACCTGAAATAGTATATTTTGTTATACCTACCGAATTAGAAATAGTTTTTTTTGTGTTTTATTGAACAATTTTTTATTTATTTATTGTTATTTATGTTTAGTTTGTAAAACTCCATGTTTATTTTAAATTGAATTTAAAAAATTTAATTATAATAAATATTATTATTGAGTTCTGATAGTTTGTGTACGCATTATTTAGATGTTACAGCTGTTCCGGCGGTTAAGGCCATTTTCAAACAGTGGATAAATTACGAACAATCGACTTATTTAAATGATTTTAGTTACTCCTTCCTCTATGGATAATTAGGTGGTTTCGGTGAAATTTTATTTTTGCGTGCTTAACATGTTTTTAATATATTTAAAATAATGTACTGATAAAAATGTGTATATATCTTATAAAAATTCTATATATGTGTATAATAAATAAATCACATCTGGTGGCAATTCTATCACGAGGAATTATATAATTGTAGCGTCAAACAATACTACAATTATTTTGTTTATGTATTTTAATTGATTATTTAAATGTGTAACTTAAGGATATAGACATTATTCTTTTCCGTCATTTTTGACGGGTTCATACATTTGTATATTTGACTTTGAAAAATCACTGCAATCTCATCTCATACACCTAAAAAGTGGTAATTTACCACTTAACCGGGATTCAGGGATGTGGTTGAGGGATGGGAGTAGGGAGCGATATATGCAAAATTTTGTGCAGAAGCGAGTGAGCAACTGAGAAAAAATTTGGATTGTATGATCTTAATACAATACTCATTTATACCAAGGAGATGGCATGAATGGTTAGGGGAAGTGGAAAGAAGGAACGGCGCCTCTGTTTTGCACAGGGTCAAGTTTGCAAAATTTGATTTAGTTCGGTCAAAGGGTGTAAGATTGTATAGAGAACAAATGGACAGACATATATTACAGATGTTTTTTTTAAATACATTATGATGATTTTGTATTACGAATAATATACTTTATCATTATTATTATTATATATCAAGGTACATATGTGACGTCTAATACCAAAACCCCCTAAAACGGATTTCGGATAATTTGAGCTTAATATGCAGTTTTGTAGATTTTTTGTCAGCTACATGCAGAATACATTGTTTCTCGCAAAAGCTACTGTAACCATTGATATTGCACGTTTAAAATCAGGATTAGTTCTAAAATACCCTAAAGCAGACATAGTATAAGTTGGTATTCCCTCTAAAATGAAATCAGGCAATCACTACGCTTGTCAATGATCACGTGATCTAAAATTCAGTATGGCTGCCAGGACGATATATACAGAAAAACAAAACTTACATTACAGAACTGTCTCTTAAAAAAATTCTGATGTAAAAACAAATATTTTGTACATTTGCTTTCAAAGTGTACGTTTTCATCCATAACTCAAAAATACATAAAGTCGTTTTTGAGGGTTTTGAAATGAGACGCTACATAATATGTAGGTAACTGTAATAATATATTTATTTTAAAATACTCGTAAAATCTAGCGAAATAAATGTCAATTTTAAACCAAGAATTTAGAAAATATTCTGACCGTTTGCGACGAAATATGTTCTAAGCATATTTTGTGTGAAGGGGTTGCTCTTCCCATATAAGACAGTAGCGCGCAGCCGGGCGTGGCGGGGCGGGGGTGAAGTAAAAGTGGTCGTAAAGATAAGCGGAACGTGTTGCTCGGAGCTATCTCCGCGTGTAGGACTTCCTTACTGCGGGCGTGGACATATCTCTAGGGGCGTTTCTCACGCTCCACAACCCTCACTTGTAGGTTAAGTAGTTGAAATATATTCCTGAACAGGTGACTCACCATTTTTCGCACAAAATGTGTAAGATGAAATGGTAGAAAAAAAATTTCAACTTTTAACATGGGTACCTATCAACTAACTAAAAAACTGTCAATTGCATAAATGTGAGACTTACTATATTAACACTATATTATATTTGGTTACCATTCTGTATATTCCGATTGTGTATTTTATCTTATTTGTCTTTCGATGCAGCACAAGACTGAGAGCGGTGGAAGAGTGATGTCCAAGAGTTAGGCCCCCGACCTGATTAGGAAAAGGGCGGTGAAGACAAAGAAGATTAAGCATATTACGCCACCATGTTCTATTGGTACCTACTTATAATATATTATTCAGATCTTGTCCTCATTTAGTTTCATTTTGACAACTTTTATTTTACTATTTCCACCGCTTACTTCGATCATCCTCTCTTTGTGCATCAACAAAATCGTGTTTCCCAAAATGTGCCATTTGGCTATACGCGAAAGGGCTTCAAGGTTTGATTTTTTGTGGCAGTTTATTTTTTTTAATAAAAACACATTTTTGTTCTAAAGTTGCAATTCAGAACAAAGTTGATTGCTTTAAAAAATAGAGTAGGCAGTATAATAAAAGACTACAGGATATAAGTTCATTAGTCGTAAACGTAATCTGTTGATATGGCGACATGTTAGCGCGTTTCTCTGGATAGGAAAAGTTTCGAGTTTATATCCTGCTAGCAACCAAAATATTTTTTCGACAGTAAGATTTTTCCTGTACATCTTTCTAATTGATTAATTTAATTAGTATTATATTAAAAAATATATTCTACGTATAAATAAGAAATTAATTATTTCATTATTAAAATGTAATCGTTTTTTAAATAGTTTTATATAGTTTTTATTTATATTATTAAATTATTACAACTTATTAGTTCATTTACAAAAAAATATTTGGCAAATAAAAAAATTGTTTGATAAACATTTCAAATTTTCCTACATTAAATGAAAACAAAAATATGTAATTGTTATTGAACAACTTGTTTCAAAAACATTAAAAATGTATGAATTATATTGGGTAGGTGTAAAAGAGGAATTGGTATATTTTACTCTAAATTATACGGCACAATTTTTTTAAATATTCACTTCATGGGCGATGACGCAGAAGAAATCGAAAAATGAATATTCAAAATTTTGAAGCTCAAAAGTACGATTAGTATGTTTTATATACATGCTAACATTTGTTTAATGTAAAAAAAAGTATAAAAGAGTTAATTTAATGTAAAATTAGGATTGTAAAAATGAGGTAAGTACCTTCATACTTAAAGAGTCTATGTTCTTAATAATTACAACTTCACAATAAGAATGCGTTCTCCTTAATAATATATAAATTGTATCAATGTATCCAAAATTTAATAAAAATGAATTATTAATTCTGGCATCTGCTATCGGTTTACTCAAAGGGATTTGAGATTACGTAAAAACAAAGTAGATGACTTTCAAATAATGGAACGATAGATGTATTAATTTGAAAAGTGTAACATATAGGTTCGAAAATTTGTCGTCAATCCACCGTGTTGGTATAGCATAATCCAGGTTCAAATCCCGGTAGCAATAACAGGTGCATTAACCAACTATGCTACAACAGACAGGACTTTGGACGGCAAATTTTCGAACCCATATTGCACTTTTCTAATTAATACATCTATCGTTCCACTATTTGAAAGCCATCTTGATCCAGTTTCGAATCCCAGTAGCAACAACAATATTTTTCGATAAAATTGGTTTAATATGTTTCTAATTAATACATTTAATTTGTACTTAAAATATCACAGACATATGTTTTGAATAAATAAAACTTCATAATAAGAATATATTCTACTTAATAATACTTTTAGTTCGTCTATTATTTCTAGCATAATTTCAAAAGTATTTTGGTGACGCTGGGAAGGCACAAACTAAGCAGATTCTTTATTATTTAAGTTACGCCTACTCAATTGGCTGCCGTGCCAAATTGTTGTATAAGAATTTAATGCTGATGTTGACACATATTAATTGTAATGAAATAATTATATATATTAAAAAAAACAAGTTAGTAAAAATGTGTTTCTCTTTTGTGAATAGGTTTAACTTTTGTGAACGGAGGTTCTCCTAGAATTTTAAAAATATAACGATAAATGCAGTACGTACGAAATAGAGTTTGAAAAATTTGTAACATTTTATAATAGGTTCGCGGGTAGACTGTAATATAATAATTAAGATGTTTAAATAGCAACAACTATTCTGAATTTTCCAATATTCTTTTGACAACAAACCATTCTTTGACATATTAAGAAGAGTTCAGAAATTTTACATACAACTACCAAGCGTTTACAGTTAGATAAAATATAAATTATAGTAATTGAAAAAGAGAATGTGTTAAAAAATTAAACATTAGATATAGGTAAATAACCAAATCCTTTTTGCAAATAATCACCTTTTGAATTTGTATTTGCATTAGTTCCTAATTAGTTAATCACCAGTTGTATTTATTGTTTTGTTTTTGTCTTTGGTTGTATTTTTAATTTTAATATACATTGTATCCTGAAGAAGGAACCATTGGTTTTGAAAGATGTTAATTTATTAATAAACAAGGTGGTGCAGTGGTTGTATGCTACATGTGTCTGATACATGAAAAGCGTTTTTTTATATACCTTCCTTTATATAAACTAGTACCCAAAGGTACGCGGTACATGGCACACGGCACACTCAAGTAAACAAGATCCCACGACTGTCTCACATCCTCCGGGACGAGGCACAAAGGAACCAAAAAATAAGCAGCCGAGTAATCCGATATCGTCTCAGGGCACGTCTCGGCTCCAACCTCCTTCAGGGGGGAGAGGGACGCGCGCGCCCCAAACGGTACACGAGCGCTCAGGGTGTCCCTCTCCGGCGTGCAAGGCTAAACCGACCAATAAGGGGTGGCAAACTCACTTCCTGCCCCCGTCCAATCAGCTGTTAGAACAAAAGGCGAGCACACACGTGCGCGGCGTGACGGTACGAACGCACACACAAAATTTGAGACGCATGCGCGGCGCGGAGGGGTTGAAGGGGGGTTGGAAATAAAATTTAGAAATAATCTCTCATGCTGGGTAAGGCTGTCGAAATGATGAGCATTTTGTTTTCTTTTCGTAATTTTTAACCACCATCGGTACGTATATTTTTAGTAAAAAGAAAAGCCAGAATTAAAATTTATAAACATAATAATGCCGTGCGATTGTGCTCTTATGTACTAAACTAGTGTCTACATCTTGACGAAATGAGTACATATATTCTCGATTAAAATATTTTGTAAAATGTTATAACATCAGTCTTACGATTATTTATTTAGGTTCGATTATAGGTTAATATTTGTATACTTTTAAAATTAGCAATATTAAATTTGTGGTTAAAATTCATATTTTATTTTATTTATTATATTTGTTTTATTATACACTAAATTGAGTTTAAATACATCTACCGGTCTAAACACCTACCACGAAACATTAGACCGGCATTTTATACAAATAATAGTATACGAAATTTACTCATAAATTCTAAAGACAAAGATGATAAATTTAACAATTCTGGTGTCTATAAACTTACTTGCAAGGATTGTGCTGCATTTTATATTGGTAAAACGGGTGGAAATTTTAATATAAGAGTAAGGGAGCATTTGAGATGTTTGAACAATAGTGGGTTTTCAGAATTTTCTAATCATTTGATAGAAAATGGTCATGGTTTTGATAAAAAATTGGAATTGTCAATTTTGCATATAAACGGTGTTGGTCACAAATTAAATAATTTGGAATCGTTGGAGATAAATAAAGCGTGTAAAACTAATCAAAAAAATTATAAACAACCAACTAAATTTAACTACGAATCCCATTCTAAAAAAAATTCCTAAAAATTATTCGAGTAAATTTGTATTAAGTAACGATTTGAGTTAGGTAATAATTTTTTTATTTTTTAAATATATTTCTTAAAAATAGATTCTGATAAAGAAACAATAATATATGTTTTATTTAGTTATGACATCCTGAATAAGAAAATAGTATTTTTCGAAACCGATAGATGTATTTAGAGTCAATTAAGTGGTTAATAAAACAAAGTTAATAAATAAAAATAGTTATATTCTCGATTAAAATATTTTGTAAAATGTTATAACATCAGTCTTACGATTATTTATTTAGGTTCGATTATAGGTTAATTGCCCATAATATGGACATACATATTTTCATGTTCATTGATTTATAATGCTTCTAATAGGACCATCTCAAATTTAGTTTATTCGGTCGTGCTAAATTCTCCGCGAACATCTTGTATTTCTGATGCCATCAACACTCGCGTCATATCTTATTCTTACCATTCTCTCCCCATTCATTCATTCTACATGACTAATAAAGGCGTGCTTTCAAAAATAATTGGATAATAATGGGTTTTTATTATTCATTTATATCAGAAATTATACACTAGATTTGACATTTTTTAATAAAACTATTACGTTGATTGGACCTTTACTTGGCTTCAAAATTATAAAAAAATATATTTCGTACACGCAAGAATTCCCTATATTAAAGTAATTTTGTGGCACGCGGAAAATGAATTTAATGATCGCGGTCTCTCTTATAATGCTTGTATTTTCTTAACGATGGTTAATAACGGTGATTAAGTTTATTAGTTTTACATTAGTATAAAGGTCTTATCTAAGTAATAGTTTTAAAAAAAGTCTAATCCATTGTATAACTTTTGATATAAAACCCATATTTTTGTAAAAAACGCATAAATGTGAATTATTTTTGAAAGGGAAGCCTTAAGCGGTCACTTTTTAGTTCTATTCACCACGCTAAAATTCATCTAACCCTTCCTAACTGGTTCACTGTTTACTCTATTATGAATAGATTTGTACATATATATATATGTACGGCTAAGTGAATTTCAAATTCATTGTAACTTTCGTTCCCCTTCTGCCAGCTTCAACTATTTTACTTCCTAAATCAGTATTGGTACCAGGACTTTATCATGTAACACTGTATATTATACTAGTTTTACGCTGTATATTATTTTATAATAACACAAGATTTTTAAAGTATGTTGTACATGTAGGCATTGCACGAAACGTAATATTTCAAGGCCTGCCTTATACTCTTAAAAGAAACGATGTACCTACTCAAGACATTATGATATCCTTTCAAAATATGAGTATCTATCTATCTTTTGAAACCACCTGGCTTGTATCATTTTTAAATAAGATTTCTATGTACACATGCGCATTCACATAAGTCTCGGTGTCCCCTTAGGCAGCGTTTCCCCCTTGAGAAATAAGAACATACCTATCTACTATTTGGAAGACGTATTATTAGCTTAAATACATAAGGTTCTGATTGTATAATATATACATACACCAAAGTAAATTACATAATGAAATTACATAGTGGCAGCTGATGCTTAAATTACTACAAAATGTGGAACAAAATAAAAATAGATAAGTATTATATGCAGCTACAGTAGTTTTTGCAGCATTAATTTATTTTTTATAAAAATTGACAGATAATACCGAGATTCGAACCCGGAACTTTTTACCGCCGATAGACAGCTTTAACCAATTAAACTATAATGACACTATCCAATGTCATCAGATTCCCATCTATCAATAATTTTTTTCTGCGTCATCTTATTAGTTTTAATTATCATGGAACTGTATTCCGAAAAATTGTAAGTTCATTGACAACTAAATGTTATTTTATTAAATTTAATTAAAAACAATTTATATTCATATTTTAAAATAGGAAGTCCAAACATATCTATTTTTTATTTTATTAATCCTGTCCTAAACGTATTCATACCTCCAGATACACAATCTGTCCGTTCGGTTTCGAAGCGCCGCGATATTTGTAGGTATATGCTAAGTAAATATATGGTGTAATACTAAAAATAAATAATAATATAAATTACCGCGACTGCCTACTGTAAGCACGCGTTTAAATGGAGTATTATTGTGCGACGATCGGTCCATCGAGTCCAAGCGCCATCCCGAACGAAGATAATACACAGTTGTATTCTAACTAAAATAACCCACTTCTTCACAGTATTCTCAGATGTCTGTGAAGATGTATTATAATTTGATGAATATCATTTTTTCAGCATCACGTTTGGTCCTTAATTGCCTCAAATGCAAGGTTCAACAAGCAATGCAATAATTAGTACCTACCCACCAGGCGCGGTCACTTCATACACGCTTGGATGTTCCGCATCCCTTGTGTTCTAGAGTTAAAAAGCTTTAGAGATCAATCATAACACACACTACGAAAAGGCGCGCGCACGGAGCGAGTCGAAATACATATACATTCTCAACAGTATACGTATACATACCAGCAACAGTGGATTCTATCATTCGTTCCGTATCCATAAAGTTTGAAAGAATTTGACTATCGCCCACGCGCATTCAGTTCTGCCTGCCAACGTGTTCGAATACTGTATACGAATTTGTTAATTGCATCTAATGTATAAAAAACGACTTTAATGCTTATGAGTATAATGCACAAAATAGCATAAATATTACGAAGCGAGCGGATTGTTTTGAGAAATTTGTTTGCGTGACGCATTTATGACAATTTGGCTTTAATATGTGAAGCCGAATTATTGAAATCCGATTATATGTTATATTTGATAGTAGGTATAATCTTGTTTTTCAACATCTCTTCTACAAAAGACCGACCGCAGCTGCTACCTATCAAGAGATACAAATTCAATATATTGTCTCATTATTTGTCACAGTAATGTACTATTTTATTTTATAGCACCAACTGCTTTCGCTATCTACGCGAAAATTTGTTTTTCATGATGTTTGTTTTGTTAAGTATTTATAGTTTTAAAATCGTTGAACGATATTTGACACCAGAGTCGATGGACTTGGAAACAAGACTTGGCCATGACCAGGTAAATCAGATACTGGAAGATGGTCCCGTTAGAAGCCTCAATAATCGACGAGCTTGCACGAATACGGATGAGGCGAGAACCGTGTGTCAGGATAGAAGAGTGTGACGCTTTATTTTCTCTGCCTGGTTAGTCAGTTAAAATAATAAGTGTACAGTTTTATTGAATTCGATCCGAGTTTATTGCTGATGTTGTAAAAGTTAGAACATTATTAAGAATTATTACGTGGATAGGTACATATTTTCAGCGTAACTAAGTTGAAAAAATTTCCCTAACTGCGTAAATAAGAGTAACAAAATAAGTAATTGCCTAACCACGTAAACAAGGGTAACAAAATTCAAACGTAATTAAAATGTTTTTTTCTTTCGGAAATGTATCATATCAACTGTGAAAATGTAAAAGAGTGTAACCCAAAATTACAGAAGAAGTACCTACTGCCTACCCTGTACTTTATTATGTTATATCACAACTTGTGGGCTTACGTGTATTCATTTGTTGAGATCATATTTTCAAATAACATTGTTACTCGTCGCCAGATTTTTATCAAGCGGTTTCTAAATACAACATATTTATATTATACTGAGAATACATAATGAGGAAAATACTAGACGGGTGGGAAGGCGGTGCTGCCAGAAAGACCTCCAACATAACACTCGCAGAATGCTGATGGACAAAGGCGAGGACGAAATGGTTGAGCTACACCGTAGAGTAGAAGTAGATAGTAGTATACTAGGACTAGAAATAAATAAAAAAAAAACGAGAGTCTTCATCGTCGACCGATTCGAAAGTCTTACATGGAACAATTCCTTAAGGGATTACGAAGAAGTTGATGAGTTTATATACCTAGGTGTTCTTATTTCCAGTGGTGTAGTATGATAATAAATAAATAAAGTACAAAGATGGTATTTGATTTTAACCCCTCCCCCTTTTTTGTAATATTTAATAAACACCTATTGGTAGATCGAATGTTTAAAAAATGTTTGAAATGATTTTGGCCATCAATAAATTAACTATTAACCATATAACAAAATGTATCATGTAGATAGGATGACTATTTATTTATGTTGGGTTCACATATTTTATGTCTACAAGTGTATGTGGTCAATGGTTAAAAGAATGGGATCCAATTCTAAACACCAAAAAAACTATAAATTTATTCGTAATGACTTTCACGTTTTGTCCGGTCCTATATTTTTTTTACACTCTCGTAATATCTGTCTTCTGCACAATATTTCATGTACAGAATTCTAGGTGGAATATTTAATTTGAAGTACATTTATACTTGAAAAGTAAGATTCATGGCCCCACTACATCACTGCACATTTCAAAACTTGGAGCAGAAATCCGAAGACAAAATGGAATGGCAAAATTATCAATGACTAGTTTAATGAATTTGAACTGGTCATCAAATGATCTCACTGATTTAAGATATTGAGAAATCGGCCCCATGTTGCCAGAAGAAACGACGAGAATCTCGAAAAGATCATCACATAAAAGCATGATAATTTGATCGGCTGAGGGAGAAAACGAGCAAAGAGACATGAATAGGCCAAATAAAGGAATTACCTATTTTAACGCTCCGATTAACAGGAATCAAGAACAAGAAGAATGGAGATGTATTACGCATCAAGAGCCAGATATATCTGAAATATCAGGGAACTATGACGCTCAGTATCGAGAACGAAATGGCAAGTGTTATAATGACAGACAGACATATAAATACATTTGGCGCTTTATAAAATAGATATCTCAAGTTTTCTTTCATTTTAAATAAGGGAATAATTACAAATGAGAGAATAAAGAGTATGATAGTATTAAGTTGATGCACAATTATCCACAGTTTTTTAAAAATCATATTGTAACATAAATTATGTTGTAGCATAACCAAAAACGAAAACAAACTCAAAACATATTATGTACAATTATCATTCAGGAGCGAAGTCACCATAAACGTTAATTACTGCGTCCATTTTGCTTGGAAGACGGTCGATTCCGAAGGTGAAGGAGCATTGGTTTTTTGAGGCAATCCATGATTTGACATTCTCCATCAACTCCTTCCAATCGTCATAAACTTTGCCAACCTGAAAAATATTCAGATAGCAGTTGATGTAGAAGTTCGTAGTCCATAGTCTTAGATGAGAGAGTAGGGCGGATGGGGGAGCAAATCTTTAGTAGCGGTGAATTCGATCACATGGCGTTCTACATGAGGGTGAGCGTTGTAGTGGTGTAAAACGATTTGGTTCTATTTGTGCGGTCTTTTCAACTGAATGGCAGTATAAAGGCGATCAATCTGGGCCAGGTACACGTCGTTGTTTATGTTATACTGCCTTTAGCCATTTCTGTCCGGGATCCGCCACTCCTGACTCCTGACTCCTGACGCTCATCATTATCATTCCAGACAAATTCAAAAATCGAAACGGTGGATAATTATGCATCAACCTATTATATATTGTATTTGATTTTTTTTTTTGATGTAGGAGTAATATATTAAAAATTTAAGTATAGGTAAATATTCAAATTGAGGATTACATCCTTCTGCCTTTTCACAATATTTATTATAAAAAGTTGCAGAAATTGCCATCACGAGAAATATATTTACGCAAGCAAAACACAAATTTACCAAGAATTCGTTGAATGCCGTAAACAGAACGCGGCACATGTTATGCACAGAAGCCACACCATGTTATAAACGTGATAAAATGAAATTATTATTTTTATAAATATTATTGTTATACAATAAAATATTTCTCAGCGTTTGTACGTCGGTCACATATTTAGTAGTAGTGTTCCATTCAAATTTTTCCTCCAATATAATCACAAAAGGTACACTCCATACATAATACACGAGCACCCTGAATTGAACAAAAACCGTCGTAAATAGCTCAACAGCACCTCGGGGCGGGATATTTTGATTAATTTACGATCGCACAAACATATTTACTACCGGCGCGCTTATTGCTTTGATTTATGTTACATGAACTTGGGTATTATTCCTCTCAGCCACCCGCGCGAGGATTGTTCTCGCGTCTCGCCCATCCAGCGCCGGCTGAATGTCACCCGGTTCCTCAAGTTATCCAAAAAATAATTTGAGATAACGCGAAAACAACAAAAAATTTTAAATTACCCACTTTCAATTGAATTTTTTTTTCTGTTTTCTCTAGGTCCAATATTACAGAGTTGCGAATTTTTAATGTGATATTAGCGTGTTCACAAAATTAGTTGTATCCTTTATATAAAGATGAACTTTTTAATGGAAAATAATTTCGAGGTCTTCTGGGTTTGGCATTCAAATTTTCCAGATGTTGCAATATGTATAGTATTTCTATCGAAATGTAACTGAAAACTAAAAAAATAACGAAAATATAAGACTACTCCTAAAATAGTTTATTTCGAAAACATTACATGGACCTACGTTCTCAGATTATTTTTGATTATTTTGATTACCGATCACACTCTTATCAATGCTGCTATTTTTAGAATGCAGATAATTTAAGGAAGCTATTTATTTGAGAATAGACCGGAGTGAATATATGTGGGTGATACCCGGCTTGTCTGCCATCCAATACATTTGTGGTGAACGGTTCCGAGCAACCGCCGATATCGCTAAACGCACCCAGCGGGCACTGGTTGATTGACAACGCCACTGACGTCAGCACCAGCACAGCACACTGTATCGACATCAATCTCACGTATTTTTCTCATTATAAATAGTAATATCGCAATTGTAAATTTTTATAATAAACTCAGTGTCAACCGTAAGTAGCATTTTTTCATGATTATCCCTGATGTTTGCTTGTTTGCTTTCACAAAACGCTTCGCGATTCACGTGAACGTGAGGGAGCAGTCATACTCTCACAGAACTCAGTCTATTTAATAGCATCTTGCGTCTCGCATCCTCTTTACGAGTGGCATTTATCATTTCCTCCATACATTTGTAGAGGTCTATCACCTCCATTCATCACCGCCCGGCGAAGCACCGGTGCATGAAACGAAACTCCTATCAGCCGTAAAGATACCCAATACTGACATCATGTAGCAAAACCGATACAGCCAGCAGCGCTACGGAAGGTCACGAGTTTCACTCTTTCTTCTGCTTTCTTTCCATCAACAGGTCTAGAAATCAGCACCGATAACAATTCGCACACTAACTGCATTTACATGGATTAGCTTTTGTTTTTTTAAAGATAGACTACAATAAACTATACACGAGACACCCCGCGACTTACAAACGAAACGAGAGTGGTGGAATAAATATTAAGGGATTCACTACTATCACAATAATCACATCACAACGCGTGAAGCATAACCTTTAACCTTTACCATACCATGATATAAAATACTCGTACGCAGCCATGCTGTCAACTAGTGTTACCGTAATAAATTAGAGTTATATTTGCCTTTAAAATGTGAAAAAATGGTTAATGCCATAAATTTACTTTAAGTATTGAGCATTAAATATTTAAAAAATATGTTATATTATAATTCGGAGCATTCATCAAGTTCTGTATAGGAGATTGCATTGTAAAATATAACTTTCCTTTTTACCTATCTTCATTTAATTAGTGAGAAAAAGACACCATTATATTCGTATGTTTATTATTGTTTTTACTGTGAAATTAATGTGTGATTTCTTTCTGTCTTGCCACAAATAGTATTTTTGTCAACGTATTTATTTTATAATGGAATTAATTAAAAATAATTATTTTTGTATGATTCGCTTTAGATAATCAATTTTACACTAGTCATTTCTAAGCGTAAATATTTTCTTTCAAATTAACTAAAATATGAAGTGTATGTTGCGTATATTTACCGAAATATTACAGATTTAATTAGATCGGTAGACCTGTGTTACAGCATGGTTTGGGAAGGGTTAAAACTACATACATGCATCCGTTAACCTACACCCATTCCTTCAACCACCCATAATTGCACAGCCAACTTTTATCTCCATGGTGTCGATACTCATCACTCCAAACATTTACAGTTTGACAATATTGATGGAAAATTTCGCAAACTGTATATACTTAAAATTTGTAAAATATGTAGGTATTAGTTAGAAGATCTTTTTATTGGGTATTTGAATATTTAAATTCCAACCGTTGCACAATAGATTTATCTTTATTAATACTCTCAGTAAAGATAAATATGCTATTCGCTACAGGTACTTGTTGGTCTAGTGGTTAAGACGTTGGTCTAGTGATCTTGTAGTCGGGGCTTTGCGCCTAGTTTCAGGAGACCAGCAAGTTACTCCTATTTTTTAGGTACGAGCATTTAACTTAGTTTAAAAATAATAATAAAAATATTGATGGGACATGTATTCATTCCGTGTACTCATCTTTAATTTTATGTTTAAATAAGAAATATTAATATATACTGATCACCTGCATCACCAAGCACTACAATGTAGACGAAAATAATAGAGGAGGAATATGTTGATCTAGACACTAATAATTAATGTAAAAATTGTATATCTTTTCGAAAGATTGATTTTTTTCTTTATATATATTTTATTATTTACATCTTTCTAAGTAATTCATCTAACATCTTCTTATCTAATTTTTTCCCATTGTTATATTTTACTTATTAAAAAAAGTTTAACTATATAAAAGGCAATCCTTGCCGTAAAACTGCCATGCAGTTTGGCAAAAAATAAAATGAATGTATATGTAATAAGAAGAAATAAAAAAAAAGTAAAAAAATTAGTATTCTCTAGAAGTAGGCAGTAACAACTGTATTATTTGTTTATTGTTGACCCAACGGCTTGAGTTCGAGACGAAAATAAACGTGTTAACATAAACCATGCTCTGTAAAGCACAGCTGACACGGTTCAAAGATCTCGTTGCTTTTGAAGTGAGAATAAAATAAACAAAGATGTCAACGATTGGAGATGCAAACCGATTGCAAATATTGAATGTGTCAGTTGTGGGTAATACAACCTACATACATATATTATATCATCATCGTCATCATTACAAGAATGAAGCGACGCTTCAGCAGTCGCACATGATAGACTAACTTGCTGACTTAGAAACTGCTAACACCTTTTAAGTCTACTTTTAAAATTAGCAATATTAACTTTGTGGTTAGAATTCATATTTGTATTCGTTATCTTTGTTTTATTAACCACTTAATTGAGTTTAAATACATCTACATATACCTATATCAAATAAAAATACCTTTTAAGTCGATCGTCTGCGGAAGCAAAATATCATGGACAACGAGTGAAACACCAAAAATCAACGTGCGCCCATCATGTCAGAGAGTGGGGGACCGCAGCGAAGGACCAGCGCGCAGCGGTCGACGCCATGATTAATTACCAGCTTGCAGCCTGAACTAGCAAACGCGACCACGAGCACACACACCTTATAAGTGTGAAAACACTATAAGGTGTGTGTGTGTGCGTCAATCTATTCATCAACCCATCATAAAAATAATCGAAACATTAATATTCTCTATATTTTTATATATGCAGTTTTAACTATTAAAGACCAAAAAGACTAAAGAAACTAAAGCCTTACAAATGTGGTACAGATAGCGATTGCTTTGTATTTTATTGACCACCAGAAAAACTAATGTTTATGTCCTTCACGAGTGTTAAATTAAATCTCACTCAGACATATTCAAAAATGAAAAATGCAGTTTTTGAGGAATAATACGCGAATATTAGACGAATAGTCTCGATGAAGTGAAACCTCTCAGAGGACGTTCTCCAAGTCGCTGGATGGATCAAGTGATGGAAAACGTATCTCCATCTATTATAATATGAGGCCTTCAGATCTTGCAAAAGACAAATCCAGGTGGAGGCAAATCATTAAAACAATGCTCACGAAAGATTACGATAAAAATGAGATATAATGGTGCTGTGATTTTTGCGGACAGGATGTTTCCGGACACTTATTATTTCGCACACTGATTTTTGCGGACAGGATGTTTCCGGACACTTATTATTTCGCACACTGATTTTTGCGAACAGGATATTTCCGGATACTAATTAATTCGGACAGGATGTTTCCGGACACTAATTATTTCAGACATTGATTTATGAGGAAAGGATGTTTCCAGACACTAATTATTTCGGACATTGATTTTTGCGGACAGGATGTTTCAGGACACTGATTTTTGCGGACAGGATGTTTCCGGACACGGACAGGATGTTTCCGGACACTAATTATTTCGGACATGATGTTTCCGGACACTGATTTTTGCGGAAAGTATGTTTCCGGATACTAATTAATTCGGGCACTGATTTTTACGGACACTAATTATTTCGGACGCTGATTTTTGCGGACACTAATTATTCTGGATAAAAAATATTTTTAATATTGTTATTTAATTTTTTTTTATATTTATGTAAACATTTGAATTGTTAAATTTTCAACCCTCGAGTTCAATGTAGCCATCGAATTGTAATGTCCAGTGAATAAAATTTTCAATTTTATAAGGATTAACATTAACCTCTTAAGGGCCCAACACATGACGTACATGATTGCAATAACCCAACCTATTCTAATATTTGTCTATTTTTATAGACTTAATCTAATCAAAAATCTTGCATAAATAATCGAAATACCAACAACGCTATTTTGAAAAACTAATGAAATTATTTTTGCGTTTGTTCTCACGAAGTAAAAAAAAAGAATCATTGTATTCAATAACAATTAAAAATTTTACATTTACGTTAATGTTTTTTTAAAAATATTTTTTTAGTATTTTATGTCCGGAATAATTATTGTCAGCAAAAATCAGTATCCGGAATAATCAGTGTCCGGAATTGTTAATGTCCGGAAATATATGTCTGCAAAAACCCGAGCACCATATATAACATATCTCTAATGATTTATTACAGTACATTTAGAACTATATAATGTGAAGCGTAATAAGATATATTTATGCCTCAATAGTATTCGCTTTATAATAGTATAATAGTAACTACCCATAAGGGTAGTTATTTTATTATAGCTATTTTTTATAAATGCATAAAATGATATTTATACAGATGTGCCAAACATATTTTCATGAATAAATTTAAATACAATACATTAGAGTAAATGATGATGTGGTAAATTTATAAAATTATTTTAGAAAAGAATTCGAAACTATTCCAAAATTTTTATTAATCTAGGTTATCCTGCCAGGTGTGTAAGATCAAATATTTTTTACCACGCAGCATAATAGTGCAAAAAACCTAATATTTTAAAGTACCTTAGAAAAACATTATTATATGTGGGAATTTTAGTAAATCTTTTTCTTTACATTGTTTATTTACCTACAAATAAATAGAATTTACAAAAGCTTTCAATTTCAGGTTTACAATCGACTTTTTATTTTTAAAAATTGGTACAGTAGAACTCTACTTATCAATATATACGTAGCAAGCGATGACGAACGCTGTCGCAAGTAGCGCTGGGGCGCGATAACGTAGTGATTTTGTAAAATATGTTTCAAATCAAAAAGTGTACTTAATTGCGAATCAGAGTATCACGTTATATATTTAATTATTCATTTATTTGTCAAATTTGCCATACCCCGCCCGTCCGGAGTCTGCTACTCTAATCATTTTGTTAGTTCTTCACTTTGTTCTGTTCTGGACAGCATCCTTGATCACGTTCACGTGTCACGTATCACGTCTTTGAGATTGAGATCACATGATACACGAGTCTTATTCAAGATGATATGAATCGTGTGATCTTCCTTCTTTCGCATCACACAACAAACATCCACGACAAACTTTCGCACTAATGTGTTAAAATTCTCATCAAAACCAATTCTGTTTTTAGACGTCACATTGAAAATTCACATTGGGTTATGTCAAAATCTAAGCATTTCTGGCCATTACGGCGTAGACATGAAATCGTGTTTCAATTCTAAATAAATTACATTTAAATTGCCTGCCAGAACGTGTCGCACGGAACAATTTCAAATGGCGTCATAATTTCGAGTCTCCCGTCCCCGCTGGATGCGGGGCATAAAAGATGCGTGCAAATGAAGTGCGTGAATTTATCGCCTTTATTTTCAATACAAAACTCTTTCACATGGAAACACACCCCGTATTTTCGAGGCTAATATTGCTAATGTCACCACCAAACGATTTCATTCTCGAATATCGAATCCGCGCCCATTCGGCGCCAACGCTGCGGAGAAAATCCGATTTTAAAATAGAGGTAAATCATAAATCGAGAGTTTTACGCTAGAATTATTTACCCTTTCAATTCATGCATGAATATTAAATACTTCATCATCAGCATCATCTTCAGCCACTATCGATCTGCTCTAGGAAACTCCACGATTGTGTCATTCTCTTGGTGCCAAACTTTGCTGCTCGCACTGTTAGCGACAGGTTTGGGTTGACTTTCCGAAAGCTAATCTCCCGAAAGAATTTAATTTAATTTACTTATTTATGTATATACCTATGTATTTGCATATTTTTACGAAATAATTATTTTACCTGTTAAATTAAAATATTAACTGAAAAATTTAAATTTCAAAGGCTATCTTTTCCTAACGGGTTACCTAAAGATAACTCACTACATATATCTACCTACTAGATGTATATTTTAAACTTTTCTACCATATTAAATTAACGAATTTCTTCTATTTACTGACGATTTTATTTTTTCGGGTAATTGGCCATTCGGGAGGTTGGCTTCCGAGAAGTTTGGCGTCAGTCATTTGGCGTTCGGGTAGTTGTCTGTCATAAAGTTGTCCGACATCCCCATCGATACTTTAGGTGATCTTTAGGTTGTTTTTGGTTCCGGATTTGGATTTCAAAAACAAAAAATAAGATTATTTGACAATTATGAAACTATAATGAATGATTTAAACGAAGACAAACAAAATAGCAATATGATTTAAGAATAATGAACTAAAAATATACGTAAATAAAACTAAATTCACGAACATTGGAAATAAAAAAAATCCAACTATGCTAATTAAAATAGATGATGAAAGAATTAAGGAAGTGACTGAAATTAAATATTACAGAGTAATAATACATTCTAGATTGAACTTTTCCCAAAATAAAAATCCAGTGACTAAAGCGATTGCTAAAAAATCTCATTTATGTAAAAGATAAGAAGATGTATTAGTACTGAGTCTTGTAAAATAGTATATTTTTATTATTAAATATAAAAAAGAAATTGAGATACGTACACGCAATGTGTCACATCAATATTCTTACTATTTTCAAACTAAGCTAAACGCTTGTGCTATGAAATAAGATTAACTTAATGGCCTCCTGGAACGAGGCTTGAACCCCTCACTAGATCACTAAGCGGGTATCGTAACATGACCTTTAAACAGAAAATATATTTCAGTATTATGGTGTTTATTTTTAAATTCCTTACTCTATTTTGATGGTCTGCGATCCTTACTAAACAAATGTCGGAAGAATTTATAAGAAAATTGAAGAAAATCAAAATGAGCACAAGCATCACATAAGAAGAAGGGATAGAATGAGATTGATATTCAGGAAGAAGGCCAAATCTCAGAAATCAATGAAATTATGATACAAGAAACGACGAGAAATTTTGTAAATTCAAAATTAAACTAAACTAAGTTAATTAATTATTTTACATTAAAAACTTTTGTTACTTACGGTACTAATATACTTTAGCAACTATAATATAATTAAGATGTTACATTTTATTTTTTCTGAAGGGTTTTAACAATCATTATTACTTAGTGCCGCTCAATTTGCTTGTTGTTTATAATTTCACTTCGAGACCGACCTTAGAGGGGGTGTCTTGTAACATAAATCCCCGCGACAGACAAGAGACAAGGAGAGAGAGGATACTTCATCAGACCGTGGGTGGTGACGTCACGAGCAGGTTGTCATAACGCCTCTGCCTACCCACACACGTGTTCCTGCGGCGGTACGGACGCATACATAAATAGCGGGCAGGTGGATCGTAGACACTGTTGTTCCAGACAGCCGTGTTCTATGTTCCGTGTTCTTCCATGTGTGGTAATTAATACATTATGTTTGTTAAACATAAGTACATAGGTACAAAAGGAACCGAATTATGTCCGTTGAATTATTCAACCTTATTTAAAATTCAATTCAATTTCGATTGTGAACATTGAATATGAATAGTGAATATTGCCTACAATATCTAACGAGGTTTTATTTCATATTAATTAATCCTAAATTAATTATGCGAATCAAAATTCATTGTATACCACATAACAGGATATTTTCACGAACGAAGGATATTATTATACGTACTATTATTTATATAATATCCTTCTGTGTGTCACGCGTAGGGAAATTTGAAAGAAAACTGGTATCGAAAAATGGTGTTACAATTTATTTTGAAATATACGAATTAGGTAGACATACTATCTCATTGTTCTGAGGGAATATTTTAGGTGGGTAGAAATTTTAAAATTATAAAACTGTAGTGTAGCTGTATTATAAGGGTAATTGATTATTTAAATTATGCCCCATGTACACTTTTCGCCCTTGTTCTAGGATAGGTTCTTAATAAATATTGCATCAATAAAATGAATATTTTTATTTATTAATAAAGACGAAATTAAGTAAAACATATTTATTCTCCTTTTCAAAACTATGTGAAGTAATTTTTCATTTTCCTCATTCTTATCTACTGGCGCGTTATTCCTACAATCAAATACAAAGTTTGCCCTGAGGTGTTCGCTCACCTAGTAGGGCGGGCATGGAATGCATGATTGTATCTGTAATTAATTGTAGATTGTAATTATATGTAGGTACATATCTACATGTACACATTTTTTTTAACGTTGAATGTCAAGTACACATTTTAAAAATTGGTACCGGTTGCAAAAAACACATCCCAAAGATTCTTCCGATACCTCCTCTCCGTCGAGTAGAATTGTGAATAACAAAAACCGTGTCGAGAATGTGAAAGGTGGAAAAAATTATTATTAACAGCAAACAGAATCTTTTTTTTTTGCTTTATCATTGCAACCCCTTGGAATAACAAGGTTTCAACTAACATATTGAGTTATTGCGTGAAAAAGGTTCCAAATGCATTATTCTTTATTTCTTCCATACATACCTACTCTGTTTAACGGATATTAAAGGAAATAGCAAGAGCTGCAGTTCCAACTGCATTAGTTATTTATTTCAATTTATGGATCATTATTGTTAATTTACAATGTTTTTTTTTATTTCCCTCATCTTACATTGGTAATCGATAATACTGAAAATAAGATAAGACCTTAAAGCTGATCATATTTCCATACTCAAAACAAAATATATATTTGCATATATGTTGAAATTCAATCAACACTTTTTAGCTCATTATCTCAAAACACTGCCAATGTCGGATGGAACCTTGTTATTCTGAGTGATCGGTTGGTCAAATTCGATCATACATTTCTAAAGTTGGTCAAATAATTCGATATTCTTCTGAAAAATGGACGATATCAACCATCGCTAGTCCACGCGGTATTTTGAAAAATCAACGGGCAATGGTTGCTATGCAGGAAGGATTGTTGAATTTCACAGAATATCTTATTTTATATTATTGTCATACTTTCAAGCACGTTCATAACAGTCGTAGTATGAAAAAAAAGCTTAAATTCAAAACATTAAGAGTTCAGTAATAATACTGTGAAATATTTATAAGTTTGACAGTTAATAGATAGATTTACTCAACTCTTCAACCATCTAGCGTACCTTTATCTAGTTTTCGTCTCATTATCGGTAATCCGTCTGTAATGCGGTAATAACATGCGAGCTGTCGATCTAGCGCGGATTTCATTATCCCGCCATTAATGTCGGTCTTGGCGCGCATTTCGAAAAGCGCGCGCTCCTTTCCCGCCAAAATGATGACTTGCGCCTTATCAGGCGTTCCGCTGCGCTCTAATTAAATCAATCACAATCAGCGAACCCATTATTAAATCATTAAACTAATACCCCGCCCGTGGAAGTGTAGCGATCTGACGCCAGTCACAGATATACAAGTCACGACAGGAAAGCAGAGACGAATCTAGAACATCGACATATTTAACGCGCAATACTAACTACATATATTTTTAATAATACATGTAGGTACATATATATTCTATAGAATACAAAAAAAATTGAAATTCGAGTGGCTAGACTATGTTTTGTTAGATGATTTAGGGCCTGATTGTTACATAAAAATAATTAAACATACTAATTAAATTTATTAATTAAAAAGATATACATATAAAATCAATTTTATCCAAAAATATTGTTATTGTTACTGCGATTTGAACCTGGATCTCTTTCCAATCCGGGGAAGGTGCATTAACCGACTATTCTACAGCAGACAGTACATTTAACGACAAATTTTCAAATCTATATGTTATACTTTTCAAATTAATACATCTATCGTTCCATTATTTGAAAGTAATTTACTTTATTTTTACGGAATCTCAAATACCTTTGAGTAGTCCGATAGGAGACGCCGAAATTAATTTCGCAAATATTTATTTCTAATATAAATTAAATGTATCAGTTAGAAAGATATACAGAAGAAATCAAATTATCGAAAAAACATTCGAACAAGAAACATTTTCTATCCGAGGAAATGCGCTGACCATTGGCACCATATCAACATAATAAGTTAACTTCAAATTTTTGAACCTGTATGCTGCACTTTCAAATTAATACATCTGTTATACCATTTTTAAAAGCAATTCACTTCATATTATGGAGAATCTTAAATTCTTTCCCCCGATAAAGAGACGCCAAAATTTAATTAATTAATCTATTTTATTAAATTTGGAAACATTAATACTAATTATGTATATTATTTTAAGGAGAACAAATTATTTTTGTGAAAACAGTTATGTGATATTTTTAATACAAATTAAATGTATCAATTAGAAAAATATACAGATAAAATCAATTTATCGAAAAAGTATTTAACTTAGTAAACTTCTAAATTATAGTGTGTTCTTCTTAAGCAAATATTTCGAAGTTTGTAAACTTAAAATTAACATGATTTTGTAAAATACCTGGTACAATAAGATGTTTTCCAACGATACAGAATTTATACATACTCCTTAAACATTTTCGGGTCGTTTAATCACAGATCCATAAAATCTTAAGAAGAAGGTGTGTCAGATCATGTATGAGTATAATTGCATTTAATAATCCTATCTACCTACTTTAATTATTCACTTAATTTAATATAATTGCTTATCATTACATTGCATTTAATATGCCACGAAAATGAAAGGACAATGGGCAGGTCACATCGCTCGGAGGACGGACAATCGATGGATGAATGCGGTCATCTAAAAAAAAAACTAGTCCAGAAAAAGAGACAAGACTTGAAAGTTTTGATCTTAGAACATTTAACTGATATAAAAAACACTAAATATAATCATTTTAGAACAGCCTGTTCAAAATGTTGTCAAGTTTTCACAACCGTTCAGAATCTTCTATGTAGAGTTTCGTGAGCTATTCTGCCATGTGTCTTCAATCTCTCTGGCTGAAATTTGGGATCCCATTGTAGGGACCATCGTCAGGACTCATGTAGTTTATTTTTTACTCTAAAAAATTGTACTGATGTATACATTTATAATATTTCGTTACATCTTATCATACGCAGTCGTTAAACTTACTGCACCCCTGTAAGTATTCAATAGAAAATCGCCTTTAATTACCGGGTAGGTACATACTACCTAGTAAGGACCTCGTAGATCAGCAAATTGAATGATGAAATTTGTATTCAATCTACTAAAACTGTTTTTAATTTGTGTATCGTGACTTATCTCAATTCAAGACATTAATAAAGTGTAAGACCACGTTCTATTAATGGTGAAGCATTAATCAGTAACTTTATTACAATATTGATGTATTTTATTATATATATATATATATATATATATATTTTAAAAAGAACAAATAATTATTGGCGAAGTTGTATTTCTTTTCAGAATATAGTTCTGTGATATTTAATACAAATTAAATAAATCAATTACAAAGATATGCATACAGAAAAACTCAATGTACCGAAAAAATATTTTAGCTTTCAAATAAATGGAACGTTTGATGTTTCAATTTGAAATAACTGCAACATATACGTTTGAAAATTTGTCGACTATTTACAAAGCTGATATAGTATAATTAGATAACGCACTTCTCCGGAAGAGATCCTGGTCCTGGTGGCAGCTAAAATATTTTTTCTGTAAATTGAGTTTATCTGTATGGATATCTTTCTAATTTTAAATCGTATTACTGAGCACCGTTTACCGCAACAAAATTCATATTCACGGATGAGATATTCGACTCGAGATAATCTCCCGTGAGATTCATTGGAGATAACTCACGATTTTCGTAGTCTCGCTCAATTTTCATTCCGTTGACGTTCATTAATCGGATGAATTTGAATCTCTCCAGCTGCAGTTAAAACACAATAAATGCGCACATTTAGAATCTCGCTGTCAAATTGAAATTGTTCGAGTTTTTTTTCTCTTTCTATAAATCTCAAACTGATCTCCGAGTGATACTGAGATTTATCTCAACTAAATCTCTAAGATTCATATCGTCGTGTCTCATTACATTAAAAATATGTAGCATTTTTAAAAATAATTGAGTAAAGTATATATATATAAGTATGTATATATATAAAACATCGTGTTTTTTATTCACGTGTCAAATAGGCCATCATTATAAACTGACACAGTAACGTTTGAAAAATCAACCAAACCCTATTCGAAGATTCAATAAGACCAACAATGGCACTTGCCTCCGTTTTATTATGTAACAAAAAGCGATAATATCGAATTGAGGAGTTTGTATAGAAAAAGCGGCCGAAAGCCGTGACGTACAAAAGTTGGTATTGTCAACTCGAATAATTCTTTGTAATCTCCCGCGGGAGCGCGCAATAACCGCGGTCGGTTAAATGCGCGACATTTAACAATAACGAAACACAATAATGATGTACGCTATCTTCTTAAACATCAAAATATCTACCTAGACCACGAAATAAGGTGCATCTATCTGCATTTCAATACCGGTGAGTGTAGCCTTATCCTTATTAGCGCACCGACAAAACTGCAGCTTATAATTTTAATTTACAAAACAGTATAATTTTCACTAAACGCCATCCACGGTTTCTAGTGTTTATGGTGATTCTAAGGTTTGTACAGTTTTCATTTATAGCGCGCGCTTCATTTTATTTAGGTAAGTATTGGGCCTAGGAACATTGTTATCTCATAATTTTTCCTAACTGTAATTATTCGCCGTCCACAACTGTTACCTCACAATTTTTCCTGACTATAATTGTTCGCCGTCCACAACTGTTACCTCACAATTCTTCCTGACTATAATTGTTTGCCGTCCACAACTGTTACCTCACAATTCTTCCTGACTATAATTGTTTGCCGTCCATAACTGTTATCTCACAATTCTTCCTGACTATAATTGTTCGCTGTCCACAACTGTTATCTCACATTCTACCCAGCATATATTTAAAAAAATATATATTACATAAATAATGTATATTTTAAAATATATAATCATTGTCCTTATGTCTATTGTATATATTGTATTTGGGTACAAATAAAAGGTAGCAAAACAGCATGCTAATAAAACAAAGTTTAAATGAATTAACTTAATCTCGTGTACCTACCTAATTAAATTAAACTAATAAAGAAAGAAGTAAAAATGTATTAAAAACTTTGTATAAATGTAAAATAATCCGCTCTAAATTAAAACAGTCAAAAAAATCAAAATACGTAAATATGTTTTTTCAATAGGTGTATTCGGCGAACAATTATGGTCGAAAAATAGTGAGCGAACAATTTTCCGAACACCGTAACTACTACTAGAAATCAGAACTCTCTGCATTATTATCGACAATAATACGGACACTCAGGAGCATGCTAGGATAGTAGAGTGAAAACATCCAACACTAAAAAAAAACAAATTGTAATCTACTAAAATTGATTTAAAAATATTTTTATTAGTTACAAACTTTTTAAAATGTGAATTAATTTAATAATGGAAAAATGATTGGGGTGACTTTGTTAATAGATTTTTGAAATATTTGTTTTTCAATTTAGACAAAGTCGGCGAAGGACAGATCTATCAGAGGTATTTATAAAATTAATTAAACTAATCCTTGAGATAATTGGAAATATGAATCATCAAGACATTTCTTACACACAAACTAATCTTGTATTTCTGAAAATGAAAGCTAATTATATGATAATAAATTTACAATATATTTTTATAACTATCCTTATATCTTTTTTCTTTGCTTCATAAATATTTAATCCTGCTGGGATACTTCGCACAAAGTATATTATTCATTACTGTTTTTCAGAAATATCGTACTATTCGGACCATGAAGCACTTTTTAAATAGAAAACTTACGATCAGAAATGCGTCATATGATCTGATACGTAGTAATAAGTCCCTGGAAAAAACTAATTCAAATATAATTTTATACACGTATTTCTTTTTATACCTATGCATATACTTAATTTTAATACCTACATATTATATTTTTCATTTACTTTTTTCACTAAATATTAGTTAAATACTATATTTTGAATGAAAACGCATTTTTCTTGTGAAGTTGTGATTTCAGAACATCGTTCTGTAGTTTTTTTTAATACAAATTAAATAAATCTATTATAAGAATAATATGTATCTAAATAATAATAATTGTAGTTTTCGGGATAGGAATTAAATGACCAGGATCTTATCCCGATAGCGATTAAAATATTTTTTTCGATAGATAGATTTTTTCTTTATATATTCTTTAAATTGAATGAATTAAGATATTTGATACTACCGATAAGTTGGTGTAAGCTGATGCTTGTGAATGAGTAAAATATGTTTTTCTTTTTTTAGTATAATTTTTTTTCTTCTGAATATTGTCTCGTAATTCGTTCAATTTCGGGACATGATGAGTTTAAGAGTAAACTTAATGATTTGGGACTCAAGCCTGATTCTTGGTGCGCCTGTGGCAGGGTGAATCAAACGCCGGATCACAATCTCTGGCGATGCAAAATATTGACGGATGCAAGAGAGGATATGATTGAAGGTTTGGTGGGAGTGGATCGAGTGTCCTTCCGGAACTCCAATCTCCTCAGCTACAAAAGGAATCTGGAATTGTTCAGGACCTTTGTGAGAGTTTGGGTTTCTAGGTGGAAATTACTTAGGGGTATTAACTAGTAATACCAATATCAGTGCTTTCTTTGTCTGTTTCTCCTATCATTGGGGACGAATGGTCAGCGGTGGTGCTCTGACGACAAGTCGGAAAGTTATTATTTTGTTTTGTTTTTTTCCCCTTTTCAGGGGCATGTTTTTTATTTTTTTCTCTCGACTCCCAGACTACAGCTTCATTTACCATGTTGTCTCTCTGTTATGGTTTTTATTTTATTTTATTTTACTGTTCTTTGTATGTTAGATTTTTTTTATGTTCTATGTTTTTTGTGATGGTATCCTTAAATGTATATTTTTACTTTTTTAAATTAATGTTAAGGTCGTGAACAATGAGAGTGTAGCATTTTAAAAATGTCAACCAGGCGGCGAATGAGAAGGACCATATAGAAGCTTTTGCTTATGAAAGGAAACTAATTATCTATTCTTACTTACTAACTTATATCTATTATATAAATTCGAGATTTGAGTAATAAAAACAATATATTGCCTTTAATCAATATTCGATGGACTAGCATAATATTTTGCTTATTTTTTAATTGTTAACAACTATTATTGTGAGTAGCCAGAAGATATTATAATTAATATATATTAGTAAAATTCATCTTAATCTATTTCAAATATCAAGTAGTATTACGTATAGATATGAATCCATAAAATCATTGCAGGAAGTACTTGTATAGATAGTAAGTTGTTGCGTAATGGCATAGATGCCGGAAGAAACAGGATGCGGAAGGAAGTTCCACTCACCACAATCCCGTTCTCCTAGCACCTCCAATGTGGACTATAACTTTAAGTTTTGACACTATCTCCTGATCGGGTCTTGACTCCTTCAGATTGCACAAGATGGTCACGTAGACACACTTCTCACTCTTCGTTATACTGCGAAATCTTTTGTAACCGTACCGGTTCAGGGTCGCCGATCGACTAACCCGGTGGCAGGTGAGGAAGGCGGGGGGGGAGGTGAAAGGCATAGTACATCATCCTCGCTCAAGCACAAATATGTCCCAAACATAAGTATTAATTTAGAAGAGAAAACTAGTCGGTATAAACATTTAATTTCTAATTTCACTGACGTAAAATTTGGTTCAGAAGGGAAGAGTACAGTTCAATAATTGATTTGGAGTAATCAATAGAGTTTCTGACTAACAATGTACACTTCCTAGGGGAAACTTGACACAAAAGGATAACTTTGGGAGGGGAAAGTTTAAGATTGAACTGTTATTTTCCATACAATTCACTCAAACTGTACTTGTTATCGTGCACGTCGTATGTGCTTGATCGGTTAATATTTTCAGTCTAAGATAAGTAAAAAATTTATAATAATGTGTGTGGTCAAAATGTGTTACAAATATAATACATTCAATGATAATATGCACGTAAATATAATAATTATTAAGGAGAACACATTCTTATTGTGAAGTTGTATCTTTCTACATTTAATTTGTATTTAAAAAAGTTGTACCTTTCCATCAAAATATCACAGACCTATGTTCTGAATAATTACAAATTCACAATAAGAATGTGTTCTCCTTAATAATATATAAGTTGTATCAATGTGTAGAAACTTAAATAAAAAATATTTTTTAATTTTATCGTCTCCTATCAGATTACTCAAAGATATTTAATATTCAGTAAAATATAAAGATGGCTTTCAAATAATGGAACGATAGATGTATCAATTTGAAAAGGGTATCATATAGGTTCGAAAATTTGTCGTCGATGTACTGTGTTGGTGTAGTATAATCGGTTAATGCATTTTCCCCGGATAGGAAGAGATCCAGGTTCGAATGCCGGTAGCAACAACAATATTTTTCGATAAAATTGATTTTATATGTATATATTTTTAAATAATACTTTTAATTTGGATTTTTTTAAATATAATTGTTACCCAAAGTGCAGTGAGTTAGGTTTTGCTGTTATTATTGTTGTTAATATCAATGCTGTAAAAGCTAGCGAGGCTATATGAAATAAATTGATTATTTCAGAAGAATATTTTTGTGAACAATATACCTGTGTGAGTTGATTTCCATTATTGAAAAATATTAATATAATTACTATTATTTACAAACAGGAAAAAAAATAATGACAATTTATTTACATCCTAACATATTTAATAAGGACAAGAAAACGACACGAAAAAAGCATAGTACGATGTAAAAAAATTCTTCAAATCATTAAGTGAAGGGTTTAAAATGTTTTATGATGTAAAAAATACCACTTTTTATGTGTTTTGGAATGCATTCATTCAAGACAGCTTCAAATACACACTTGCGGTATTTTTCAACACGTCTGCTCAAGCGAAGACGTGTATTCAAAACACCGCGTAGCGCGAATGTTTAGTTGGTATACATGTGGGACAGATTTTTCAAAAAATTATACGAAACATATGCCCAGTTTTATTTACCATCTCTAAGTTCTTCCGCTAGATGATTTTAGTTAACATGATAACTTTGAATTATTTGCCCATGGATCTACATACTTAATATATCTATATTAAGTACCTATGTATTTTGCATCAATTATAGTTATGCACCGCTTTTTTATTGTATATAGTGCACGCCCCTGCCAAAGTGTTGTGCCTGTATTTTGGTTTATTAACTTCTTTAATTTGTAACAATATAGGCATGTATTAAGAATCTGAGAACGAGGAAATCGTTAATTTTATTAAGTCAATTACTGTTATTAGCACGTCTATAAATAAATTGTGTCTCATTTGTGAGTTAGATCAAAATTAACAATCAGCAACTCAAAATATGGTACTCTAAACATATGCAACATGTATAGACAAACGTACATACTTAGATATCTCTTTCTGCAAATGATCATTTAGATAATTAGTTTGTCGACGAACGAGTCATTCAAATTCACTAAGTAAGAAGCTGGTAATAACTTAATCTAACCTTATAAACTTAGAAAATCCATTATAATGTTGAAAGTATTTCCCCAGATCTAGGAATTTATCGTGTAGAATAACTTTAAATGATTTATTATTTTTATTTAAATAGCATTCTGGACGCCCTTAATTTAACTGAACTGATTGTATACCACGTTCCCACGCGGAGTACTAGGTCGTCGACGCTGTTCCATGTAAATTCATTATGTACAAATTTTAACTGGAATGCACCCACACGAAAACTTCACAGGCTTGGGGACACTTTTGGTCTTGTAGATATATTCCGATGTTCAATGTTAAAATAAAAAATTGATGTTTTTGATGCTGTTCAAAGTTCAGTCAAATGTGTAATTGACTTTGGTACTCAGCCATTCTGTGTTAAATCAAAAAAAAAAAAAAAATATTTTAATAAAAAAAAAAAAATTATTCTAATAAATATTATTATTGAGTTCTGGTAGTTTGCGTAAGCATTATTTAGATGTTACAGCTGTTCCGGCGGTTAAGGCCATTTTCAAACGGTGGATAAACCACGTAAAATCGACTTATTTAAATGATTTTAGTTACCCCTTCCTCAACGGGTAATTAGGTGGTTTCGGTGGAACCGATGTATGTTAAAATTCTTATTCTCAGAGGCTCTACCTTATCATTATTAATAAAGGGTGTGAATTCAATATAAATCAATTAAATAAATATGAGATCACTATCAGATGATAATGATCTCTTTGAATTTTGTGTATTGTTTTAATCTGATCAAACTATCAATACATTTCAAAATAATGTTTTTTTTTAATAATTAACTTTTTTAACATAATAATTAATACAAAATCCGAAATAAAGCTTTGAGAATAATACTCAGAAAAATAGATATATTTGAATCAGTGTAATGCTGAAAGATCTGAATGTGATGACAAGTATATTTCAATGTTATAGTATTTATTTATAAAATTCTGACTGAAAAAAAATTGATGCAAATCAACATGAGCACGAACATCACACAAGAGGAAAAGATAGACTGAGACTGGCATTCAGGAAGAAGGCTAAATCCCAAAAATCGATGATGTACAGTGTGATAAGATTTTTAGTGAAATGAGAAAAAGAGGAGAAACTACATAGATTATAAGTGAAACTATGCAAATATGTGAATAATAAGTTCTAATAAAAATAACGTTTTTGATCTTGTTTATAGAATATATTTATATACGCACTATGTTAATAATAAATAAAAAACGTTTCATTTTAAGAACCAGTAATGATATAAGAAAATATGTACGTATAAATAAAACACAAATTAAATAAGTAAATAAATATATTACAATTGAAACCAATATAATCATTAAATACAAAATCTGAACAAAAGAATATCCTGGAGATATTTGGTTTGGCCTTTAAAACAAACTAAGCACAGAGAGTTTATATTAAGGGGTCTGAGGATCAGAGCCATGCGTGGAACTTGGTAGGAAATCAAAGCGGACGATCATGTGAACGGATTCATGGCGACAGAATGATAATATCAGTGGCGTCGGTTTATTTACTCACTAATATTTTTTGTAATTTCCATTACTATTCAATAAAATTATAAGAATTGTTATAGTTATGATGATTTAATTTTACACTCATTGGCATAAAAAACTTATATACTGTGCATCTATTAATTATATATTTATAATAAAACATCTTATTAATCTAGACTATTTGTCTTCTCTGCTGAACTACTGCATCGAAGTTGTTAGGTATATATGCTAACCTAACTTCTTCATGACGTTGAATCAGATTAAAAGCAAAATAGTGCTGTAGATGAATGATATTTTCTCGAGTGTGTAATACACTCTTACCATACAATCATGTTCATACCATACGCTTTCAAAAGCCGATCGTGGCACGTCACATGTTCTGATATTGTTGACCTTAGAAGCAACGCGTTTTATAAAGTTAAAATATCTTGTTCATTCTTCTCAATTATCAACATTTCATTTATAAACTGTTTTAATGTGTTTCTAAATCTATAACCACAAAAAGTACATTTTGTAACATTTCATTATACTTATTAACCATCCTAATTTTTAAGAGAACACATTCTTATTGTGAAGTTGTAATTATTCAGAACAGATGGTCTGTGATATTTTAATTATGAATTAAATATATTAATTAGAAACATATACATATATAAAGAGATCCAGGTTCGAATCCCGGTGGCGCAACACCAATATTTTTCGATAAAATTGATTTTATATGTATATCTTTCTAATTAATATATTTAATCTTAATTTTTATTTTTTAAATTGTTAATCGTAACATTTGTATATTCACATTATTCTTCATTTACTGTTATGAGTATACATTATAATAATTAATGATATGATGGAATATTTGTCTCTTTAAAATAAAATAAATATTGTTACGTAGTATTTAATTATATATTTTTAAATGAGTAAAAAGTTCCTGCCAATTTATATAAATTCTCAACCACTGAAAGACGAAATATTTTTGGAATATTTTTCGGGAATACTTAAAGAGTGGATGTATTGGCCCAATATTAAATTAATAATTCCCATATTAAAAAACATTAAAAAAAACACTTTATCCTACTTTATAAAATATGAGTAAATACTTGATAAGAATTCTGTCTTTAATTTCCTTGGTCGATGTGGAAATACTGGATGAGTAGACATGTGTTAGTTATTCTAGAATATCTTGTTTGCAAATTCATTTAGATTTAAATAAAAAAATATTAATTATAAAATAAATTATTTAAAATTTACAGGCTGGCCCAAAAATAATGAGAACATCTCGTAACACATGATTTATTTTTAAACATAATATAATTAATTATTATTCTTAATGTAATTTTTTATGCACGATATTTAGCTAATCATAAATCATCAAAACACTCCATATTGCATAATCTAATTGGTTTAAATATGGTATGTTCGGTGGCCATATGCCTGGCTTGATGAAATTAACATTCTCACGACGAAGAAAGTTGATTGTATTTTTGGCTATGTGAGATGGAGCTCCGTCCTGCTGTTATGTCCAGTTATGCTGTAATATTTATCTACGCTCCAGGATTTGTTTTGAAACTCTTTGATCATTTTCCTAGCACCCCAACGTTTTTCAATTGGCAAATTTTTGATCAAAATACGGTCTTTTGCAGTGATTTTTTTCATTCTGGGCAACAATTTGAAAAAAACAAATATAAACAATGGTAAAATTAATAATTAAAGATGGGGACCGGAAATTATCGAAATAAAACGTAATATAGGTAAATAGGTAAGTTAATAAATTAGTAAAGTATTGTTGATATAGTTAAACTAATTTTGATGTAATTATATCACATTTTACAAAATGATCTCACTTTTTTTGGGCCGCCCTATATATTCGAAATACATTAAATATTATAGTATATTGTAAAAAAAAGTTTTTTTAACAAATAGGGATTAAATGGCTTAAAAATTAATTATCGTAACATAACCACGTACCGCGAACCAGCACTGAAAAAATGGCGTATCGAAGGGGGGTTAAACCCGAACTCCATGGGAAACACACTCGGATAGGTACTCCACCATACCCACTTTACCTTCACAGCCATCACACCATGCGCAGAACTTAGCTCACGTACCTACTGCGCATGAGAACAATAAAACACGCGCGAGAACTCAAGCGACCAAAGTTGCTCTCAGTTGCGAACCACCCCATTTCACACATAATTAAAAAAATAATTAAGTGTCATTTTCAAATAAAATCCGTGTAATCTCAAATTGAGTAATACGTGGTGTGTAAACGCACAGGTAAATAAGTTATTGCGACTTGAATAGGTGACCATGTGCTGTTTGTGCTTTTGGGCCACATTCATGTGCGACCAGCCTCCTAATTAATAACTAATTCGCTGTTCTAGATATGTCGGTATTATTCATAGATAAATCGTACCTATAGAAGGAGCGCACGTATGTGGCGTCATCGCCAAAAATTATATTAATAATATATGAATCGGTATTTCGTTAATTGGTTTTTATTTTTACCATTTTTTTATAATAAATTATATTATCATAATAGGTTTTTCGGAAACACTTATCAATACAGCAACAAATCATTTATTTTATTTATAGCTTGCTTCTTGTATATATGTGTGTTTAATTTAAAGTTTCCGCGAGCACTAGTATATATATATCTTCTTAACTATATCATTCTACCTCCATATTGTTATGTAGAGCTTGATGTAGGATTTTCACAACCTATACTAACGTTTTTTTTTTAAAGAAAGCATTTAAAGATAACGCCTCATTTATAAAGTAAATATAGTTAATTCGTAAAAAATGTTAAATAATATTAAATTTTGAAAACAAAACGCAACCAACTTTCTCCCCTGACGAGTAAAACCCAACAAAACAACCCCATTTACCTGTCTCATTTATTAAATTATGTACGCCGGTCCAGGAGAAGTAAGGCAGCACTACCCTTGCCGTGACTATCCATCTTCCTGAAGGCTTTGGTGGTAAATTTTTCACTGTACAGCTCGGCGGGTCTAAAGCCACCCTCACAACCCCAAATGTAAACTACCATATAGAGTGGCCACACGCAATGGGTTTAGTCTGTTGTGCCTTTTATACCATGGAAGTGTAAAATTAAAATATATATTAAAAAGAATTTTGTTTTCATTAATCATTAAAATTGATGATCATTTCTGATTGACACAAATGTTTAGTTGTTCTGTTAGTATACTACTCGTAGGAGTAGGGGCTTTATGTCAAAATTAAACGAAAATGCATAAAGACGTTTCTCGAAAATTAAAGACTGATCTTTTGTACATAAAAAAAAATATTTTTAAAAAAATTATCTAATATTTTTTAACACGCTTCTCGTCAAAATTCTTACTGTTTTTTAAAACTAAATTAAGATCTGAAACAAACATTAAACGACCAACCTCTGCCACTACGATAATATACCTTTTTCCACTAGATCAAACAAATATATTATGTTATTATTATAAACAACTAAAAAATAATAGCAAATACAATTATGTATATAATAATTTGTTATCAAATAATATTTTTACACTTTTACCTTCCAGTGTGGAATTAATCTGTTTTATAAATTAGAAAAATAGTTTCATAGCGATTTACAAAAAATAATTAAAAAATCTTAACATATTAATAAATTGACATATATGATTCTTTAAAGGCTAGTAAATTCAATTATTTATTTAAATAATTAAGGGAATTTTAACAGTATAAATAATCACAATACAACATATTACTTAATATATAGAATATTAAACTAATTATATAAATCCACAGATGTAATGAAGTATATAACTTAAGGTAATATGGTAGATTGCAATATAATGTAATATAATATTAGTAGAAGAAGATAAAAACTGGTGGGAGAAAGGGTGGGAAGGTTAAAACTATTGTTGTGGTAAAGGGAAAGCAAGATGTATTTGTAGGTAGAATGATGAATGAAAAAAAATTAATGTTGAAATGGTCAATTTCTGTTAACATCTCATTTTGGCATTTGCACGAACGGTGAATGAATGAGTTTTATGTCTAAGACGTTCTACTTCTAGGAATGTGGAAGAGACGGACTGCCGGGTAGATCTAGATGGTATGTAGAACGATATTAATTCTAATTGGCTGGGACCGTCAATATGACCTTGCAGTAGTTTAAAGAGAAGTGTTTGGTCAGCACGTGTTCTTCGATATTCTAGGGTTTTCATATTGTGGAAGTTTGCTGCTTAAAAATAGGAGTTGAATAATAGATTAGATCTGACTATTAGATCTTCACCTGAAATGTAAAATGGTAAAAGAATGAATCATATATTTATATGTAAAATAGTAAAATTATTAGGATTAAATAAAATGTAATCAAAATCTTTTTAGAACCCCATTGTTAATACAACGATACTACGTTACATTTTTATTATATTTGTTATATTTTTTAACATATTAAACTTTTATCTATTTTTAAGGCTCTTTTCTTTAATCTTTTATCTTTGTTCTAAAGATAAAATATATGTTGCTTTTCAACACACCTACTCGTACAAAATTACGGTGTCATGGCGTGTTTCCGTAGTATTGCATATTAAACTCCAAGAACACTAATCCATATAATAAAAGAAAACCTAACAAAAGACCAAAATAGTGTGAAGGGTTCCAGATTCAAAATTGAAATTCTCTACCTCCTTGACACTACCCCCGGCCCGTGTCCTCTTACCCTCTCCCGCCGCACTGAGCACCCTTCTTCCTCACACGATCGCTTGTAAACCTACCCTTGTTTTTCTCACACTACACTTTCCCAGATCCATCACTCTAGACAACAAGACAGCCTCTATGAAGGTCGTGCGAGTATTTGAAAGTGATTTTTCAATCTTCAAAAACCTTAAAAAAAAATATCCTTACAAATAATTAAATCACATGTAATACATGAAGTCTCGTATCATGATAAAATACTGGATCGAATACTTTTTGTTAGTAGAAATAAAACTATCGCGAGTGCCCTAAAAAAATAGGTACTTGTATCAATCCATCTTCAACTCTTTACATCCGCTAGTAATCAAAATGTTGAGTTTTTATATTTGTTCCGGAAGACCAGCTAGTTAAATATATATTTTTTTAAATAGAATTGTTATTTTTAAGGAGAACACATTCTTATTGTGAAGTTGTAATTATTCAGAACATAGGTAAAATCACATAGGCACATAGGTAAGAACACATATAAAATCAATCTTTATAATTAATATATATTTAATTCATATTTAAAATATCACAGACCTATGTTCTGAATAATTACAACTTCACAATAAGAATGTGTTCTCCTAAAAAATAATAAAGTTGTATCAATGTGTCCAAAATTTAATAAAAATGAATTGATAATTCTGGCGTCTACTATCAGATTTACTTAAAGGTATTTGAGATTCTGTAAAAATAAGGTAGATGGCTCTATCAAATGATGGAACGATTAAATGTATTGATTTCAAAAAAGGTAACATATAAGGTCGAAAAATTGTCGCTAAAAATAATGCCGCTGTAGCTTAGTTGGATAAAGCACCTCCCCCGGTTAGGGAAGAGATCCAGGTTCGAATCCCGGTAGCGCAACAACAATATTTTTCGATAAAATTGATTTTATATGTATATCTTTATAATTAATATATTTAATTCATATTTAAAATATCACAGACCTATGTTCTGAATAATTACAACTTCACAATAAGAATGTGTTCTCCTAAAAAATAATAAAGTTGTATCAATGTGTCCAAAATTTAATAAAAATGAATTGATAATTCTGGCGTCTACTATCAGATTTACTTAAAGGTATTTGAGATTCTGTAAAAATAAGGTAGATGGCTCTATCAAATGATGGAACGATTAAATGTATTGATTTCAAAAAAGGTAACATATAAGGTCGAAAAATTGTCGCTAAAAATAATTCCGCTGTAGCTTAGTTGGATAAAGCACCTCCCCCGGTTAGGGAAGAGATCCAGGTTCGAATCCCGGTAGCGCAACAACAATATTTTTCGATAAAATTGATTTTATATGTGTATCTTTATAATTAATATATATTTAATTCATATTTAGAATTGTTATTAATTAAAACACATTTTTATTGACAAGCTGCAATTTTAAAATACAGTTCTATGGTATTTAAAATCAATTAGAATGTTGTGCAAAACAAAACTTTATCGAACAAACATTTTGTTTTCATCGGGATACGATCCGGAACACTCTCACGCCGGATGACGCCTTGTTAACCATTAAAATTTTATTTAAATATGAATTAAATATATTAATTATAAAGATATACATATAAAATCAATTTTATCGAAAAATATTGTTGTTGCGCTACCGGGATTCGAACCTGGATCTCTTCCCTAACCGGGGGAGGTGCTTTATCCAACTAAGCTACAGCGGCATTATCCCGAATCCCGGTAGCGCAACAACAATATTTTTCGATAAAATTGATTTTATGTGTATATCTTTATAATTAATATATTTAATTCATATTTAAAATATCACAGACCTATGTTCTGAATAATTACAACTTCACAATAAGAATGTGTTCTCCTTAAAAAAAAAAATATATATTTATTCACCCGAACAGCAACATCTTCATTCGTAATTATATCCATCCAGCTAATTCTGAGCATTATTTTTAAAGTGTAGCATATTTCATTTAAATAACACTGTTGAATAAATAGATCCATTAATAAATTATATGTAGCAGCAAAATAAAGTTGAAATTACATCTTCTTTGTAAAAAATAAGTATTTGAATAATACTAGAATAATAATTGAAGGAATCTTCCGTCTTTATGGTGTGGCTTCCTTGTGAATAATAAAACTGATCCAATTAGATATGTGTAAGGTAAGATATTATGTCATTCGACATCATCTCGGAATGAAATCTTTTCAGATAAAAACGACAAAAAGTTTACCACGAGATGTTGGCACTCACTAAGACTTGATGATGAGAGATCCATCTCCCATACAGCCGAGTGTCGCGTCATTAATCTATTTTCGTCTCAGAAAAAGATATTTACATAAGCAGGATATCATCAATAATGTCTCTTTTGTTCGCAGAGTCAGGTGTTGAATATTTAACCTTGGTTCAAAGTCGAAAATTAATCCGATGACCTCTACGAAATATTTTGTCGTCTCAAATAAAAGGGAGTTGGAAAAATAGAAATAGGACCTTAATTAATTTTTAAGTCGTGAGAACAAAATACATACAACGGATGAAATATCTTACAACTTTTAGACATCAAGCTCACATTATTTATTGAATTAAGTGAATTCGAGACATAATTATTAGGTCTTGTGGTTCAAAAAGTAACATTTTTTAGTCTTAGTTTTATTAGCAAATTTGGTTTTAGAAAATGGATTTTGGCAACAATGACGTTACAATAATAAGCTCTTTATTACGATTATTGAGCTAGGCGACTGAAAGTTTATAACATAGACGTCAATGCTGAACGTCAGGCCATCAGGATGCAGGAGCTTGGGAAGGCCAAATGTCCTCATAGATACCTTCTAAGGTAGATCTCATCCGAATCTGGAGGAAAGTGGTTTCGAAAGAGAGATCAATGGAAGAAAACTCTCGGAGTAGCCAAGATAGACAGAACCAATAGTAGTTAACAATTAATAAAGTGTTATAAAAATAATAATATCCTTACAGAGTATTGAATAAGCATGGTAAATAATATTAATAGAAAATTACGTAGACATTAAAACATAAACCAGTAGAAAATAAAGTGTAAATAATCAATTGCATAACTGCTTTTTTTACATTGGAACTAAAATATGATTATTTTTCATGTATTATTAATAGAAATTACATATCCAAAAAATGTAAAAAATACAATAAAATTTGACAGTTCAAATATAAAAATACATAGAAATAGTAAAAGTATTTATTTTAAAAAAGTAAAGAAGAAATACTTATATGAATATAATAAAACATAACTAATTTTTAAGTAGAAATGAAACTAAAATTTTCAAAAAGATAGCAAATGCCTTAGATTATTACGTGTACTGTATTCATTGTGAGTTCTTTTAAATGTGATATTTAATAAAATAATTTAACCCCATAAGACTTTCAACTCTTATTAGGGTAGAATCCATCGCACCTGCGGGTTAGTATTGTTAGGTTGAATAGAAAGGAAGATAGTGAATGATTGAAAAAAACAGGAATATAATTGTACTTATAAAATACGAGTACATATATATGTAACTTGACCGATATTGTGTTTGATCACGACATCGCGATACCATTCGGGGTGTGGACCAGTTCAACTCCAGTGCACCAGCACCGTTTTTTGTGTGATCATAGTGTTTATTGTTTGTTTGTGCCGTGAATGAACATCGATATCGCCGTCTTCAGTCGGGAGCGGAGATTGATACTCCGCGTGCCATCATTGTTTGATTCCGGCGGTGGCAGCGGCAGGGATTTCGGAGGTGTGATACTCGAACAGTACGAACGGTAAGGCGAACAGTCTTTCTGAATTCCGGTTTCCCGAGATCGCTGGTCCTTCGACTAAATTCTCTTCTCCTCACCGAACTCTCCCTGCACCGCGGCTCCCTAATCCTCCCCCACCTTACGGTGATTCCGATTTAAAACCGAATCACCACTCAATCTTGATAAAAAATATTAGTAACTAATTAGCGGTCCGTACCCGGTGTTAACCGTATTACAGATTTGTTTCTAATTTTTAAAAGGGCGTTAGGTATTGGGGGCAGATTATTTTTAAAAAAAATAGAGATGCGAACACAGAATACATGTCACATCAATATTATTACTATTTTCAAACTAAACTAAACGCTTGTGCTGTGAAAATAGGACAAACTTGCTAGTCTCTTGGAACGAGGCACGAACCCCCGATCATTAAGCCAGCGTCTCAGCCACTAGACTACAAGCTACTTTTTACTTTCGTATAATTTATAAACTTTTTGTAAAAATTGTTGGGTCAACTCTTTTTTTAAGATAAAATATAATATGTTTTTCTGTAAAAATGTATCTCAAAACTGCATGTTGAAAGTGCGTAACATTTAGTGTATTTATAACTGAGTTTATGACCGAATTAAAATAAAGACGTATGGTAGGGTGAACCAAAAAAACATATTGTATACAAGAGTGGTATAATACGTATGACAGATATCTAACGAAATTTTTCTCGATAGAATGTTAAACAATTAATTTGTAAAAAAAAAATGTTACTTTAAAATGGACCGATACGCACTAAATCTATTGATAAACATTCGTAGCACATTACTGATGTTTTTTTATTACAGGAACTATTAATTTTTTAATCTCCCTTAAAGCCTCCAGAAAAAATACCGCGGCATTCCAAGTTTCTCCCCCAGCATTGTGAGGGCTGATGGGCGGGGACTTTTCTGTTAGAATCCTTTCCTTTGTATACTTTAAGGCCACGGTCATTAACGGGTTCGGAGCGTCAAACGCGTCATCAATTACCGCCACGGATGGGGGGTGCAAGGGGGGGTAAGATTCGGTGGTGCGGCTGAGAAACAGAAATACCTTATATGCGGAGACAGGAGTTTTTTAAGTCCACACTAAAGTAGTTCGTGGTCACATTACGAGTGATAATAGGGTAGTTTATTTTTTTTTAACATCTTATAATTATTTATCTTGAATAATAAACCTGCTTTAAAATACTATATTCATTTAAATATCTATCATCATAAGGTTCTTACATTCACTATCCAGGAGTTTGCATTTAAATTTAATTATAAACATTGTTAATGTTTGCCACTTTAACTATGTTGTTGGACATAATTAAAAATTGTTTACATATTTAACTTTGTTTAAACCACTATGTTGTTCTTACATCAATCGGTTTCGATACTAAAGTATCTTCATCAGGACTGGCGTCCAACTGAACTATTCCATAAAATTTAAACGACCTCCATTACGAGGTGTAGGCGGAGTCTTGGTAAGAGCGGGGAGGTGATTGACAGGGTGGCTTTGTAAGGTTTAATTGGTTATTAATTATGTAGGTATATTGGACTTAGTGATGAGTGATTTTTTTAATTATTTACTTTCTAAATCATCTTATCTATGGCCTTTATTATTAATGTGTAAAATTTTAATGTCGTTATCTTTTTTCAAAATTATACGATATGAAAACAACACAATGATTTAATTAAAGTTAAATGTAAATACAATCTCAATTATAACTATAAGTGATGAGCTAAACCGCCATTGTGTGATTGGTATACGATTGTAACATATATTATATTTTTAAAAAAAAACTTCGTGTAGAGTATAATTTTTAGCGTATTTGAGAAGCTAGTCTAGTGGTTAAAACTCTGGCCTAGTGATCTAGTGATCGGAGGTTTGAGCCTCGTTCCAGGAGACTACCAAGTTAGTCCTGTTTTCATAGCACAAGCGTGTAGTTTAATTTGAAAATAGTAAGAATATTGATGTGACGTGTATTACGAGTATGCATCACTACTTTTTTTGATCTAAAAAAAAATTATCTTCGTGTGAAATGGAATTCGCTGAATTCAAATTCTGACATCGTTTTAATTTTGAAAATATATAGAAATACGTATTTTTTTATTAAGGAGAACACACTATTATTGTTAAGTTGCAGTTTTTCAGAACATAGTTTTATAGATTTTACTCATAGGTGTTTCCGTAAATGTAAAGTAGATTGCTTTCAAATAGTGGAATAACAGGTGTATCAATTTGAAGTGTAACATATAAATTCGAAATTTTTTCGTCAACTTACAATGTTGACGTGGTGTAATAGGTCAGCGCACTAGCAACAAAAATATATTTCTTTTGTACATTTAATTTGTATTAACATATTTTTAATTTAATACTAAGAATGTGTGTAAAATGCCCCTCGTCCCGCAACTAATGTTTTAACCCCCTCTCCTATATGTAAGCTTTATTTCATGTCTTTTCATTTACTGGTCTGTGCTCAAGACCAACTAAAACTTATTCAAAAATAAGTATCGTGATGTCCTTGAGATCGTGTGTATATGTGTGTGTGTGTCAGCGCGCCAGCACCGCCGGTGCGAGATATATATGTGTGTGTGTGTGTGGCGGGCTTAAAAGGATGACCGGATGAAAGAATTCGTTACCGTTTGGCTCCATGACTAGTTTTATACTTTGTATCATAAAACTGTATTATTCGTGCAATAAGGATTATAATTGTCACATAAGAGTTTCGCTTTGGACCACCAACATCTACTACGAGGTATGCAACTTGAAAAGTATTTGTCATGCAAGTACGTAACAAGCATAATATAAAGAAAAAAGTTGTCACAAGTTTTTGCCTTACTGATTAGATTGCAAATAAGAATGTCAAAATGCTGAAATTTGATTACTGCCAATTTAATGATTTAACTTTGTCTTTACGTTTAACTAATAATTAAATAAAGGCGCACACGATGATGTGCATGATATACACAAACAACACAAGCATGTGTGTGTGTATTGAGATCAGTGTACCAATACGCCGGCAGCAAACAGGCCGAGGCATATGAAATTTAGTAGGTAAATAATCAATCTCTTCAGTTTTTTAACCTTATTTCCTCAGAGGTCGGTCTTTTGACGGATGCCTTTTGATGGAACAAAGAAGGGCCCGCTCATTTAACTAACGCTGGGCTCCATATACGTATCTGCGGTACATATAATATATACTCTACCGGTACATACATATACTGCGCAGGGCTCTCCGCACATCGAACAGAGCTTCATTCAGCAGCGGGAAACTTAAAGTGTGTGTCCTGATTCCTGTCCATTTTTCAACAGTTAAACGCTTAATTTTTAGTGACAATTTTCAGCGATAATTTATTAATTTTCTTAGTGCAATGTTTCAGCGATAAATTTATTATTTTTCCAACGCCATTTTTTTTAGCAATAAATAATTGTTTATTTTTTTATTATATTTGTCTTCTTAACAATCAAAATAAATTATCCATTAGCTCCATATCATGAATGTTTCCTTTTAAATCAATTTAATATCCATCAACATTGTACTTCCCCTCCCTTAAAGTTCTGTCTATCTATATATGTATTCTGTCTTTCTCTTTCGTATATAATTTTATATTCTGTCTCCCTTGATGTTCTAACTATATATGTATTCTGTCTCTCTCTTTCACATGTAATTTTATATTCTATATCTCTCTTCATGTATGTATAAATACACTATTGTTAGTTTTAAATACGCTCTGACGAAGCTTGAGCTAAGTGAAACCGGTTGGCGTGTAATAAAATTTGTGGTTTTTGTACAAAGTGATTGGGTTGTATTTAATCAAATAATTGATTTTTTAATTATATATTTTTATCCGAATACATTATATCAAACAATTTACATGATCCTCTTTGTCTTACTAAGCATTTATGGTATTTGTATTACAAGTGTTTCGGATTCATTTTCTATCGTTTTAATTCAGTGAAAACATTATTTAAATAAAATAAAATAAGTCGTTCGATCCTGTTAAGATATTGTGATTGTCATTGTTCATTTTAATATCATGTCTTGATAGTCAAAGTAAAATCATAAAAGTATATATATAATAAGATACATACCTGTATAGTACACCTAAAATCATTAAATAATTTCTGTATTAATATTAACGTTTCTTAAAACGATAAAACATATTTTTACAGAACGAATTCAGCGGTGCTCAAATTAAATTAAGATATCTATCCAATGGCTTCTTCCCTATGCACATAAAAGATCTGTCTATTAAGATAAAATCCTAAAACGATTAAACATTATAACTTATAAAGAGAGTAGATTTAATTATTTTCAAAAAATATTAACAATTCAATATAAATTTCAGTATATTCAGAGAACATCAAATCAAGAGTATCGCATTCCATGCAAAGATCTTGGATCGGAGGCACACGATAAATATCAATACATACAAACCAACAGGATCTGGACCGACAAGAAGACGCGGTGGTAGTATATAGATAAACCTGCAAGTTGTGATCTAATTTTAAAAAGATTCGATCACAGTGACGATATTCAGGGATGAGGATGCAGCCATAATAACATCTGGAATTTGCAAAGTCAAGAATGCTGAGTGAGATAAGTCCATGAGCGAGATAATTCCCGCGTAATTTTCGACCTTGCAAGGACATGATCAAGTTTCAAGAATAAGATGCCATGCAAGTGGTTTTTATGTCATATGTGGCTGATGGTTATAAGATTAGATACTTAAAAAATAGATTCTTAAAGTCTAAAAATGTGAACAATTTTATGTCACGCTATATCACTAGAACTTGGTCAAAGGACATTCAGAAAAAAAGCGCATTCTTCTAATCCTTAAACATTGCGATAAAACCTGGACTATGAATAGTAATCGAAGACAGAAACTTCAAACAGGCAGCATAGTATGGAAATAAGTATGCTGGGAATCAATAGAAGAGACCGAAAAAGACGTGGGTTAAAACAGAGACCTAGATATCATTATTTCTGCTAAAATCAATAATAGCAATTATCAGGCCTACAAGCAGTGATAAAAAATAGATAAAGAATATTCTCGAATATCCACGAGAAAAAAAAACAATCGTTGGACAAAATTATCGTATAGTTTGATACCTCTAGAACCTGAAACTTGTATTATTTTATACTGTGACGAGATTATGATACAAATTAAAAATTCAAGGAACATCAGAGGAAAGAAAATTTCAGCGCCTCTGGGCCAGAAAGTTCCTTACTTAGAACACTAACACCAGCGCAGGACGTGCACGCGTGCACACTCCCATACATCACTGTGCTGCGGCTGTCATTGAATATTTATGAACAGCCAACTCCGAGACTCACACCGCATGAATACCTTACAACCCTGTCTGGAGAATCAAAAATTACAGTCGAGCCCGAACGACTCCGTAAAAAGGAACCAAAACACTGTTGCCCTGTTTATGGACGGGGGGCTAAAAAACCACCGTTTTGCCGAGTGCAGTTGAATTTGAGATGCGGCTGGTTGTGTGGAAACCGGACTTAGGCCTACCAAAGATGGATGGACGGGAAAAACGGGACGATCTATTAATATTAGAACACAGCGACATTGTACAGGGTGAGCAAAAAGAGCTGTGAATTAAAAGCGTTAAAAATATTTATTAGATTATTTATTTAGGCAAACTGTATAAACAATTTAACACAAAAAAATAATTTAAACATCTGTTGATTTGAATACAAAAGAAATGTATCAGTTAAATATGTATACATGCATACAACAACAATATGCAACGCAAATAAGAATTATCTTGAATTAAGGGCCATCAACATTTATATAAAAACTTGATCAAGATCGATATCTGTCGATATGTCGATATCTAATTGAGACATTGATGAAATTAGAAATTGGGAATAAAAAGATGTCCAATACAAAATTGTTTAAAGACTTTTAAGCCATTTTTTTTTAATAGGGATGTGAAAACGAAATACATGCTGTCACATCAATATTCTTACTATTTTCAAACTAAACAAAAAAATTTAATTTGAGTACATCTTTTGGACATATTTTACATCTGCTGTTACTTTAATTGATTTTGGTAGTATATTTGAATGTGGTAAATCAATTGAAAGTTTCTGCAGTGGCAGTGACTAAGGTTCCATGATCCTCTTGGTTCAAACTAAACTTTTATTTTGGATTAATTACTTAAATAAATGGGTGTTGAAATAAGCATTTTCTACGAAGGTGGTGTAGAGCGTTTACTTGTTTAGGTCGTTTATATTTAGAAGATGCATCTACGTCATTGACGGAAAAGTTTTCGTCAGATGGAATATCATCATAAAAACATTTAGACAGGTGTTTTGCGAATTCTTTTATGAGAAATACCCGTGTTTACGCGCGTTTTGATTCCTTCGACTGGCACCCCTGGGTTTTTTTGTTATGGTATGCCTGTCCATGCGATGTGAAGATCACCACTTTTTGCGACTGACGGTAATTGCAGTCAGTGGCTCGTCATAAAATGATATTTTAGCAAGCGGCGTTTCGGGAGTTTATTAGTTAAATCGGACGAAATAATATGCGGAGGCTGGTCCGAACAAATACAATAAACATCGGAAATCCATTGATCATCAGCGGAGGACCAAAGCAATCATCAGTCCAGATTAGTGATGATGTTTCTTACTGTATTATCAATATTATCAATAGATAGCCCGGAAACAATACTAGCTATCGAAGGAATTCACGAGAAGAACCCGAATCATAACGTAATTATATGATTCTGATCCAACTCGGCCATTAAGGGCAATTCTGATGGCTTTGTTTTACAGAATCTGTAGTTTTGACGAAACTAGACTAATCGGAATGAGCTATCGGGCGCGGTTCCTCCTTTCCGGGGACTGATCCCCGGGTATAGATGTCTGTGTCGTCAGCCGGGAGCGGCGATGCAGGCGGCGGATTCGAATTACAACCCCTACAAAGTTATGGCCTCGTTACGTAAATAATTTAATGTTATCTGGCATTTATGTAAGGTTCTTGAAGTGAGCCATTAGTTATATGTAGACAGGATCTTCGACTAAACTTTGCTTTACCACTACTAAAACTACTAAATATATAAAATTAGTACAATATATGTACCTAGCTAGACGATAGAATACAAACGTGTTTCTTCTGTCCTCCGCATCCAGCTACTTCCTACTATTTTTATTATGTCATCGGCCCAGGATGACTATATGTTCGGTTTTCAGTACGGGGCCTCAATTCTACTACTCGTTTACTTCAAACATTATCATTCCCAGCCCATTGCTATTTCGGTCTTGTTATTTTGTGAATTACATTTTCTACTTTGGTACTGCGAATATCTTAATATGTCATTGTAACTTGCAACAAACACTCCAAGGGTAGGATAGAAAATGTAAATAGTATGGAAGATAGATGACCAATCAAATGATAAAACCGCGTAATACCTACTTAAAATTCTTATACGTTATGTACAAGACTCAGAAAGCACTTTTTTTAAATTTTGCACTGGAGTCCAATATTTGTAGTTACGTCACTGAATAAACGTCCAAGTTTCGACACAGTAGGTCATGCACCGATTGAATACTTACATTTTGAGTCATTGTGAAGTTTTACCTTTTAGTATCGCTTTTGACTACAAATGAGCAATTGTAATAAAATAATGGATATAAATTACATGATGTTTTGGTTTTTTGTGTCGCCCTGTACTCCATCGTCGTGACAACTGACGGCCGTAGAAATATGGCGGCGGTCTGTAAACACACCTTCGGCTGAAAAGTTGAGCGGGGGATGGGACGGCGGGCGGGGCGGGGCGGGGCGGCGGGAGGCTCATTAGGTATTCCCGGAATATAGAGTAGTGCTCTGTATCCTGATAGTTCTTGGTCAAAGATGGTGAAAGTGTTGGCAAATGCTGCACATGAATATTTGATCACGACACGTCAACATTTTTACTAACTTTCACAATAAGGCCAAGGAGATATTATTACCTACATCTCTCTCTGTAGCCCACAGCCCTGTACAGTGATCCTGGATGTCTTCCAAATCATATGACTGCCTTTATATTCTGTCTCTATTCTCCCTAGTCTTCTGCTGCATGCAAAGCACACATACATAGATAGACGATCCTGTCATCTGTTTTATATTTCTATCACACTGTATCACCATATCAAAAGGATCGTTGTTATATTGCCCATCTTCATGGGGTTCCTTATCGGTGAAGTGTCGCTCTTAAATGATCATAAAACACGTATTTTCAGGCCGACAGGTCAGCGCTATGTGAAATCACTAATCTTCACTATGTACAACTTGGGTATTTACAAGCTAATATTTTTGCTTGTGGTAATTCTGTGATTTAAAATATAATTATTATTATTTGTTTGTGTGATAAGTGTCGGGTCCGAATAAATTTATATAAATGGGTTTTTAGTATTGTTGTCAGTGGATTGAGTAATTTGTCTATCTTCTAATATATTGAGCCAGGTGTTTGGAAACCCTTATACTCTTATTTAAATAATAGAGACGACAGCATCAAATAAGGAACATTCTTACTGAAATTATACTGAACACGTGAAATACTCCATCTAGCCGTCCATGTACTCATTATGCGACGCGAACACCACGAATTACTTACGTTTTTATCGTTTGCTTTTTTTTGAGAAGTAAATGAATTATTAGCTAAATTTAGTAATGTCTACGTGAGTACTTCTTGGTTAATTACTTTAATGACTACAATAGATATATTCCTCATGGAGTGGTGTAATTAAGATGCGATCCATCGATATTAATATTTGCCATCACAGTCGGTCCCTCGTTACTGAGCATCGTGACCTCCCTGCTATTGCGAATGATCCACCAGCCATCTTCATTCAACATGGTTCTGGATAGTGGAGATTTTTCTAAAAGATCACTTTGTTGATCTACTTCTACCTCTCTGCATACTCTACTTTTCCAAACTTTCTTCACAAACAATCTCACGTTCTTCCAGATTATCAATGTCACAGCGACGGCGGCGGCGAATGCATTTTCTAAACATCGAAAGTCGAAGTGAAGATATATATTTAATATAAGATATATAACTCTTCATAGGCAGAGAGGATAGAGCGCCACACTCCTCGGTCCTGACATGCAATTCCCGCCTCATCCACATTCATACATCTTCTCATACAAGCTCGTCGATTATTGAGACTTCTTACAGGACCATCCTCCAGTATCTAGTTTACGTCTTGTATTTCTGGTGCCATCAATACCCGCGTCATACATCTTTATTACCATTCTCTCTTCATATGACTTCATATATGGATGACCGTTCCATATGACCAAACCACCTAAGTAATCATTTCTTAATCTTACTCACTATATTAACATCAGCTTTACATTATTTACTCTGTTATAAATAGATTTGCCACATATACGCCTAAGTGATCTCATTTCCACTGAATTCAGTCTACATTCATTCCTTTTCTTCCCACTCCAGGCCTCACTTCCGTGTCGGTACCAAGACTCCATTGTGAACCGCTAATCTTGCCTCAGTTGACAAGTTCCCATTAGCTATAATTCCATTCAAAGCGCCATTCACTTTATTCCCGGCAGTTACTCTCCTTTCAATATATTTTTCTATCTTTCCGTTTCTATCGAACATAATTCTCAAATACACAAACTCATCTACTTGTTCCAAACATTCATTACTAACAAGTATTTTGCACGTTGTATTGTTTTCCTTCTTCTCTTCTGAGATGGATATAGTCACACATCTCCATCATCTATATAACATTATTGGCTTCATGGTCATGTTGTAGATCCAAAATTTGGTATGTCTGGATGGAACCTGAAAAGGTTATGCAGCGGGAAGTAGACCGCGTTTCCTCTCGTAATTCTCCCGGCAAGTTCCAAACAATGGTCATTCTCTTCGGCTATGTTGGTTCCCAAACATTTGAAAGAAGGAGTATTATCAAATCAAGATCAATCTACTTAAGTATTTCCTGTTGATCCGGGCTTTATAAAAATATAAATATATATTAAATGTTGATGAATATTAAATTGATTTTAAAGGAAATTTACCTAATATGGAGCTAATGCATAAATTAATTTGATTATTAAGAATTGGCGTACCGCTATTTATTGCCTTTTTTATTTCAAAGGCTTCTAAATTGTCCAACCGGAGGCCAAACCCGTTTTTATGGAGGATATTTACCCCTGTGGTATTATTAGAAGAATGGTCTTTTTCAATAATATGGTTGGAAAATTCTGAGAAACCATTACTGTTTAAACATTTAAGGTGTTCTTTGACACGAGTATTTACGTAATGTCAATATTTATGTCAAAGAAGGTATATAATTAATTTAATATCCATCAACGCTGTATTTTCTCCTTCCTTAATGTTCCATTTAACTATATATGTATTCTGTCTCTCTCTTTCACATGTAATTTTATATTCTATCTCCTTCTTTATGTATATATAAGTGCACTCTTTTTGTATTTATGATTAGTTTTAAATTCGTCCTGATGAAGCTTGAGATAAGCGAAACCGGTTGACGTATAATAAATTTCGTAGTTTCATACAAAGTGATTGTTATTTTATTTAACATAATATGTCAAACCACAAAGTGATTGCTTTCTACGAAAATATAATATAAATGTACCTACGATGCAATGATTTTCGTAAAAATAGACCAGCATCATTGAGGAATTTAAATGAAATGTCTTAGTTGTTAAATAAAAGATATGTAAGTATATTTACTATCTAAAAATATATAAGTTAAAACGACAACATTTCTACCAAATTATCCTAATTTTAAAAGAAAACTTCTTCTTCTCTCCTCCCTCATATCAGTGTTGACATATAGTGGCCTCAATCAGATGAGACTCGGCTCGAAATGCACCTCCACAAGTCTCAGTCCTGATCTCGGCTGACTCCAGAGTCCCTCCAGCTAGATGGCCCACCCTTCTGGGGCTCTTCTAGGTATTCTTCAGCCATTTTCATTTCATACCAAAGAAAAGTTGTCATATAAATAAAGCATTACAATTATGTTATAAATAATGAAATGTTCTTAGCTTGCTTTTGAATATGTAATTTCTCAAAATAATTAATTAATCAGATTTATATATATTTATTAATCGATGGATCCATCACTACCAGTCATAAACTAGCTTGGCAGCGATAACAATAATATTATCATGCCAGTTTTTAAAATATTTGTTTTTTCAATTTTCCGATTTTTCAATTCTCCGGGGCAACGAAATATGTTTACAGTCCAAATTATTAAACCTATTCCTATATGATGGAGATTCATCATAAATGTATATTTATATTGTTTTATTATAATATGTAATATAAACAGCACATAATAAAAGCACCTAATAAAGGTCTTAATGGTATTCGTTTTGCGGACTGCAAAAAAGTTTTCAGACCTATACACATATAAAGTCCTCTACACTTCTCTGGTCAGACCTCAGGTAGAATATAATTCAGTCATATGGTCTCCACACCTCATTGTACACTCGACGGCGGTTGAAAGAATTCAAAGAAATTTACTAAGATTTATTAATTTTAAATTAAATATACGCTCTGAAGATATCAATTATGATTATCTCCTTAGCCGTCTACAATTGTTAAACTTATCAGTTAGATGACCGACCTTATATTTCTATTCAGGATCATCCATTGTATGATAGACTGCTCCCAGATTGTTGATCTGCTTGACTTTCACGCACCATTGAGGTTATCGAGATACAATTCATTGTTTTATTACAGTGGTAATGTCAGAACTCAAGCACTAGCTAAATCTGCACTCCCCAGAATTCATTCTTTGGGAAATAAATATGCGGAGGTAGTCGACATTTTTGCTGTTAATTTAATCCTTTACAGGACTACACTATTACTATTTTTTGTGTCTCAACTCAATGGTGACGGATGAATTGCTACTTCACATTTTATATTTCTTTTTAATTTTGATTATGTAGAAAACATGCTGATACTATGAAATTTTTTTCTTTGTGTATTGCACTTCCGTTGTAATTTTCTGTTATTTTACAAATTCTGTTAATACCTGAATAGGGTGTGTATAATAATAAATAAATAAATAACACACAGACTAGCGTAGCAAAGTGGCTAGGGCAACATTGAATTACTAATTAGAGGTATTAACCACTACTAAACTCTCCCTCCTTCACACAATACCATATAATATTGTTTTTTTTTAAAGAATAATCATATATAATACATAATCAGATATAATTTTTATTTTTTACATTTTATACTTCTCTATGAGAGTCGGAGACTTGTATATAGAGAAGGATCTACTGACGATCAATCTATAGAGACACTAAATTATATCAGATCCCATCTACATATTAAAGAGACATTTATTTGTTTAAATAGATTTGAGTAATTAATCTATTTTTTTTTTAAATTTTAATGTAACTATGTTCTGAATCAGAAACTTTATAAATAAAATATGATTTCATTAAAATTAATATATTTAGATGCGTAAAACGTTTTTGGTAATAAAATAGACCAGAAATGCTGGCGCCACCTAGCAAGTTCTATTCATAGGTTTTTGAGATACATATTAATTAATACGATGGTCGCTTCCAACGTAAAAAATACATATCTCACTAATAAAGTAACATATGTAGATGAAATCTGATGACATTGTACAGTGTAAATCTGTCTATCGGCAATATATAGTTCCGGGTTTGAGTCCCGGTGGTGAATATATTTTTCCATCTAATTTATTTTAACTCAACTGCAAAAAAGAAATGGCTATCGTTATATTGTTACATCTCCTCTTATTTTGTAATAATGTAGGTATATTTTTGTCAATAAACAATCACAATTAGAATTTATTAGTTTTCAAATAAAGAACATATAAAAAATTAACCGATTTTAAAAACGAAATTCTTCACGAAAGTTCAAAATATTCACACTCAGAGCAATAAGATTTTCATGGTGAAATTTAAAAGGAAATTCGAGAGGAATTTAGGTTGAGGAAGGAAGTTTTCTAGTAATAAATCATGAAGACGACGTCTGGTAGCGCGGAGAGGAGTTGATGACTCGTTAATAATCTGAATGCAAAATAATATCAATAAAACCGATCCACTCCCTTCAAAAACCTGTGGGAGAAAGTGATAAACTGCCAACTCTAAAGCCTCGCCACCCTAACACGCCCCCAGGGGTGGATCACTAGCGACTTCGAAAGATTTTAATTTACTCACGTTTAAACTAGGTAGTTATTTGTTGAAACAACTCAATATTTATTTAATTATTTTAATTAATTTAATATTAGCCCATATCTCCGATTATCTTTGTCTTCACCATCACTATTAGCTACGGTGTGCATTATCGTTTTTTAACCGATTTACCGGTAAATATAACTAAATTTCATTAACGAATTACCGGTAAATAAATTTCTAATTACCGTCTGTAAATTATTTTTCACTTTTTAATGTATTATACAACAATATTTATAAACTACGATATTTTCAGAAAGCAGGATCGTTGAGTGTTTTGCTGCATGGTTCGTTTACACAAAATTCCCTTGCGACTACTTTGTTTTCCGACAAATACTTTTTAGTGCCCTCTGCAGTTTCGCGAAGTCCAGTTGCACTACACATTCTATCTTTCAACATTTCATCACTGCAATTATAATAACGTTAATATATGTATAATAACGTTGTGTATAGTATAATAAGTAATCTTTGTGTAAAATAAATTTCAAATATAACGATTTGTTTTTATTAAAAAAATTTTTTTTTCAATTTTTGTTTTATATGATAATAAAATAATGCCAGAGTATATGAATGTGGAATGTGCGGGTGAGTATATATGCAGTTACTAAAGCGAGGTATTTAATAAAAACATGACTAAAAAAAGTTGGCGTTTATTGAAGATCGATTCACAATTGAAAGTACAACGATTGGAAAGTTCATTTTCACAAGTAAAGTTTTTAACTGGAGATGCCGAGGACGGGCTGAGAAGAAGTAATCGCTTTCGCTGGCTACTCGGCTGGGTCCGCCGCGATGTACCTATTGTCATCTGCATTGGGTCGGTACGATTCAGCACTAAATGGCTGTAGAGCGCTTGAATAAACGGTCAGGAATTATGCGGCCTCAACGAGGGCGTGTTACGGAACACGTCTACTCCCGCTACATATTCAAATTTGAACTATTGTTATTTTTCTAAGCGTGTGAACGAGTCGTTAAAATAATGATAGTTTTGTTATCTAAAATTTTAAAAGTTCTAATATAAATTTATTTAATTAGTTATTGCATTAGGTTCTTCTTCGTTTTGTTCTTATCAGAACAGTTTTTATGACACCATTTATTTTGATATGTTGATTTAACAGCCTGTCAGATCTGTCTATAAAAGGGTTCCTTCCATTTTCCACTGGTATTTTTGACATAAATAAAAGATAAACGTTGCTCAATTTTAAGTTCCAGTAGTCCTGTGGGCTGTCAATGGTATCCATACTATTCATTGCTACCACCACGTGTCTAAAGCGTCCCTTCTCCTACGTTCGTATACTATTTTAATCCACATTACCATGTAGAGATGTGTAAAAATAGTAGACTTCTACAATATTTGCAAAATTACTTTGTGGCTACATTTTATATTAATAATTATACAAAATATTAGAAATAAGAAACGGTTAACTCTAATAGTGCATATTCATAGATGAGACTCATCTCGATAGTAGCCTAAAATATTATTAGTATAAAAATAAACATATTGCTTTCTTCATCTCTTTTAATTATTATGTAACGCGTTATTTTTATTATTTGTTTTAAAACTCTAACAAATTATACCTAATCTTTTATAAATGTTTACCTTTTCTTTACAATGTAATATAGGTAAATCTTGTGAGTAAGAAAAAAAAAGAGTAAAAAAAGAATCACGAAGATGGTTTGGTAATATCGAACGGATGAACGAGGAAAGAATCGCAAGGAAGATATATGACGCAAGTGTTGATGGCACCAAAAACAAAGGACGTCCGCAAAAGACTTGGCATGACCAGGTAAACCAGATGCTAGAGGATGGTCCTGTTAGAAGCCTCAATAATCGGCGAGCTTGTATGAGAAGATGTATAAATGTGGATAAGGCTAGAATTGTGTTAGAACAGAATAGTGTGGCGCTTTAACCTCTCTGCCTACCACCGCGGAAGAAACGACATGATGATAAGTTAGTTAACACTAACAATTATTTTACATAGAAAGTGTTAATATTATATGTGATTGAATTGTAACCACAATAATATACTCGTAATTAAAGTAGCTCTATTAAAAGTTTGCCTGCTTCGATACTTACCTTTTATTTAAATTATGTATGCATACCTAATAAACTAATTAATATATATAATAAATGATATAAATTACCATTTTAAAAAATAACAGATTTCATGGCGTCGGTAGGCGCAATTTACTAACAACAAAATGGGGAATAAATGAAAAAAAATTCGTCCCAGCGGCCCGGCCCGCATGTCACCGGTCTCCCCTACCCCCTCCCCTCGTGCGATTGTTTGCACTGGAGCGACCTGCTAATATAATATTAATGTACTTCATTATTCGAGCAATTGGAAACCGTTTGCCCCCGGCTACCCTCGCGGGATTATCCGGCCGAGGGTGGGCCGAGTTGGATCAACATATGCTTCGCCTAATTAAACTAATATTTGAACTTTTCCTCCCCCGCGAATCGGGAATTTTTCTTCACCGTAGATTTGATGGTGAATAATTTATGCACTCGGTGTGTTTGGGCGCAGTTTAAATGGTCTGAAAACGAGAGGGCGAGGCTTTGAAGCGCTCAAGTCAATAATGCGGATAATCACTTTATAACCTAATAAAAATTGTTTATTAGAGAAGTTTTTCGTAAAAGAAAAGTTACTTCTTTATAACCGACCATTGTACCAACGTAAAAAACATAAAAATGTAACAAATCAGGAGTCTACAAATTATTTTTCAATGCTTGCAAGAATTTTTACATAAATAAAATTTGCATAAATTTAGATATTAGAATTAAGGGACACTTTAGATGCCTAAAGAGCAACAATTGTTCTGAATTCACGAATCATCTTTTGGAAACTAATAATTATTTTGACATTAACAAAGGTTTAGAAATTATATATTCAAATACTAGGGGTTCATAGTTACATAAATTAGAAATTTTAGAAATAAGAAAAAGTGTTAATAGCAAGCTAAATAATATAAATAATCAAAAATCTTCTTTGCAAATAGTCAACTTTTAAAATTTATTTTCATATTAATTCCTACTTAGTTACCCACCACTTTATAGTTTTGTTTTTATCTATGCTTGTAAATTCAATTTTAGTATATATACATTGTTTTCTGAAAAAGATACCATAGGTATCGATACAGTGGTTTAAACAAAATATTTTGTCTTATTATTTATAAAAAATATCGATCATAGTTACAAAAACATGTTATGAATGGATTTTTATTTTATTCTTATTTCCATATTCTATTCCACATTTCCATATTCTATTCCATATTTCCATATTCTATTCCATATTTCCATATTCTATTCCATATTTAGGTGATTATTGTTTGTGTTTCACATTCTAATGGCCCGTGTCCACGGGTGAGACTTCTCTCGGAGATTCGACTCAAGTTTAACGTTAAAAATGGTATGAATTCAGCGTAAGGTGACATACAAATCATCATTGTATGTATTTTAATTTCAGATTTGAATAACACATCCATCCAGAGATCATTGTCGACACGTGTCTTAACCTAAAATTAAGAGCCAAAATCAAATCGTCATGTCAAATATTTAGTTAACTCAAGAACTCGAGCGTGCAGGTCATAGGCATTACCGCGAGTTTGTTAAGCTATTGAGTGATGCTAAATTTGTAATAAAATCATCTTCAGTGACGATGCCCATTTACACCTCAGCCGATATATCAATAACCTATATTTGGGGAAATAAAAACCCTCTAACCAGCGCCGGCGCTAGACTTGTTGCCGCCACAGACAAGATTGTTTTTTCCGCCTTAGTAACTTAAGTGAAAATGTTTTAAAATTTTGTAAAATCATCCTTAAAAAAAAATATTTATATATTTTTCTGCAGCCCCCTTAATTTGGCCGCCACAGGCAGGCGCCTGCTCCGCCTGTGCGTAACGCCGGCGCTTCCTCGAATGTATGAAAAACAACCATCACATCCTCGTCGAGTTACAGTATGGTACTGTTTTTGGGTTGGAGGTATCATCGGGCAGTTCTTTTTTGAAAATCCAAAGATCAACGGGTCACGAGTAATATACTCCATGTCGGTCCACAGATTTCCGTGAACTTCCGCCCTCTATTTTTCTTCTCATCCTGCAGATCTTAGGGCTGTCATCAGAGAAGTACCTATTGTATTTTTCACATGGTCGACCCAACGGATGGGGTATCTTCCTCTTCTTCTTCGTTCTTCGATTGGCTCTCCAAAACAAAATGCCCAAAAAATTTAAGAATTCGTCTCAGATGAATGATTGAGATAGATACATTCGTTCGTATCACTGTAACATATTTCTCCAACACCGAGTTCAATAGGTCAGCCTTTAGAAGCCGAACAAATCCAAAAATTCAATTTAAATTACACTTGCTAATCTGCGAAGAAATCATCCAATTATAATGAAACACAAGTCGAAGAAGTCCGCATCTGACAGAAATTGAAATCTCCAGCAACGTCGTATTAGAAGTAGTATTCCACGCTAATAACGTTAACGAAAATCTATCCCGAAGGTATTATTAACTCTTCATTCATGAAAAATTGTAATATTGACAAAGAGCTCAAGCCTCAAGAATATTACCGAAGAATAGTACTCGGCTTGTACTGTCCGTGTGGTCCGTTTAGTCAAGCTTATAATCCCGTTTTCGGCAAACACAGCGATTAGATTTGCTTCGAATGGGATTTTTATGTATCGAATAATGTTTTATTTTTTGTTGTAAAAGACGTGTTGTATGAAAGCAACATCTGTGACAGTCAACAGAATATATTTGGACGTACTATTATTTCTAATTGTATCAATACCAAAGGCCATCTTTTATAATGAGTTGTATACATACATATCTACTACATGTAGGTTTATAATATCCACATTTAATAAATATATTGAATGAGGTAAAGTACGGCCAATGTAAGTTTGCGCATGAGTGCCGAAAAGGGCGCACATCTTCGCGATCTTCTGAATTTAATTGACTTTTAAATTTGGGCATTATTGAAAGATACACAAAATAAAAAGTCAGTTTCATTTGACAATCAATTTATTTTAAAAATATATAAGAAAATAACAGTTTACAAATATTTTTAACTCTTTATGAATACTGGCTTCTTACAACATTTAACAGAGGTCACAATTTAAATAAATATTAATATAAAAACTTGATGTTAAGAATTTATAAATAATGAAGTATAATGTAAAGAGAAATGAAAATTAAATTTGTTACATTTAACCGCAACAATATCACAAAAAAATATATTTATGTAAAAACCCCAACAATGTTATAAAAATTGGAAATTAAGTTATTAACATTTTAAGAGAATGGCACAATAGATAAAATATAGTCATTTATATTTAATTGCGAAAATATTACTCGTCTTTGAACTTTTTTCAAATCACTAACCCCATTGGCAGCTTCATTAGACATGAACTTGTATACGTTGAATAATATTTCACGCCCTTGCCCTCGTAGTGCTCGTCCGCGTCCCAAAGAAGATAATGAAGACATTATGTAAACATTAAAAATTCCGTAACTCTCGGTTAGGTTGAGTGTACCTACACAAAAAAGCAATCGGAAATGTCCAGAGCACATAAACTCCTTGAAGGACAAGGGGTGACTAATTAAAATGAGAGCTGATTGGTGACACGCTGGATTAGGCCACACCTCTTTTCCAAATGCGTTTCTGCGCTGATTTTTTAACCTACATTACAACGGCGCTAGAGTTCATGTACACTTTTGAAACTTTACATCTCGGATAAGTTCATTCATATCAGTTTTTATTCTGCTTTGCATGATAAATACAATATACAATAAATGACAGCTGCTACGTACTAACCATGTACAGTTCTTTACAGTCTACGAGTTTCGAGACAAAAATTGCATCATATATTTTTTATAACATATTAACGAGTATATTTTACAAATCTATAGTTTTACGGATGCCTGCAGAACATCTATACTGAGCATATCTTTCATACACAATACACAATAAAATACATACATGGCCTATATTTGTCTGCTAGTAATCAAATAAACAATTATTATTTATTTATATAATACTAGTATGTTATAGTAGATGCGTACATTTCTCATTGTATATCTGCGAATCGTGCACCAATAATGCATAATGTTATATTAATAATTAATTAGAGCAGCTTGTTGGTGTAGTGGTTAAGACGCTGGCCTAGTGATCCAGTGGTCAGAGTTTTGCGCCTCGTCCCAGGACACCAGCAAGTTAGTCCTAATTTATAAGAATATTGATGTGACATGTAATCCGTGTACGCATCTCAATTTTTTTTAAACAAATAAAATAAATAATAAGAATAAGATTAATGTAACAAATCAAAACATAATAATTACCGTGAGCTACTAGCTGACTATATAAGTGTATAGTACCTTGAGTTTGTATTGATTTTAGTGATATAATAAATTATTTAACTTAATTAAAAAAGGACATATAGATTATTAAAAAAAAATTAATTTAATCTACATTTTTTTCACAATTAGTTATTTATAATGTCAGTATAATTTACAGGTGAATTCTTAGCTGCATTAATTTTTTAACTATTATAAGAACATCAGGTTTTTATTATCTACTGGCTAATGCCAACAAATTAGTTAACAAAAAAGTGTCCAAAATAAGTACTTAGGTACGTGTGAAAAAAATTATACAATACTGAAATTAAAAAGGATATTAGTTTAAACTGTGCCATACTGAAAATTTTTAACTAATAGCATAAAAAAATATATGTCTTTTCCACCTCTCAGAGGTAGTTTATTTTTTTCTGGACATATGATCATGTCTATAAATGTGTGCTTCATTCTCTGGTAAACCAAGATCTTTGGTGTTGATGCCTTTCCTCTTCTCAATGGTAGCCAATCATTTTTTTTTTATTCCAGAAGAGAATTTTTACCACGATATTCCTTGGTTTAAGAAAAGAATAATGCGTATGAATTTGAAAGCTTTATTGCCGAAGATAACTAATAACGCCGCAAGCGCTTTGATTGTGCCACAAATAGGTTTATGTGCTCATAAACCGCAGTGAGGATAATTTTGTAATTTCAAATGATGATCTAACGAGAAGTGCTTACTTTGACCGAGTCTCATGTGAATATGACATATAAGTAAATTTGATGCGTTTTTGTAGACGCATTTTATAATTTTATATAAGTGTACATACCAAAAAAAATTCTAAAATTTTGATATGGTCAATAATCTTTAAACTGTACATATACGCTCTTATATACATTTAAAAAATGTATTCAAATTACATAATTTAAATGAAATTATAAAACATAGGTCATTGATAATTAAAACAAGTTAATAAATTGATACAGAAAAAAATCAATTTATCGAATACATATAGTCACCGGGACTTGGAATTGCCAGTAGACATATTTAATTAATTAAACTACAGTGACACTATACAATGTCATTAGATTCCATGTAGGTATATACATATTATGTTACCTTATCAATGAGGTATCTATTTTTTCTATTGGATAGGATCACTTTTAATTATAAAGTTTCTCAAAAAGCTAGGTGGCGCCAGGATTTTAAGTACATTTCATAAACAGAAAGCACTTAAAATTTCTAATTATATTCATTTTCATAAAATCATATTTTATGTATGATGTAACCATTTTTCAGAATATAGTTAGCTACTTGATAATTAAAACGAATTAAATTAATCACTTGGAAAGATAGGAACACAATAATGTGACCAGATGTCACATGTTACCTTGTGAGACATATTTTTTTATTAGATTGATTTTTTCAATGTACCTCTTTATGTGATTCATTGAATTTGTTTTAAGATATTTCATTTCTCATGGATTTCGCAAAAAAACTTTATAAACCGTGTACAAAGCTACCCTGAGAACTAAGATCCATTCACCCTTGTCAATTTTTTCCGCCCTTAACAATTAGATCGCATTGACCATCATGACTTGTCTATAGAACCGCATATATTGTAGGTAGGTACATCTTTACGTTTCAAATATATGTCAAGTTGAATCTGACACAATTATGTCAAAACACAATTTAAATTCAATCCTTTTTAATTGACATAACAATGGATACATCATAAAAAAACTGATGGAAATTTTATGGAAAAAGGGTGATCATAACAATATGTTTATGATTGTGATAGTGATGCATGCTTTTGGCGTTTTAAATAAATATATTAATAATATGTAAAAATTAAATAACATATAAGAGATACAGAATAAAAAATTTCTACCTACCTTACTAACTATTTTAATTAATAAATTATTTTCCCAATGTATTTAAACACAACTAGGTCCTAACTTATTACTAAATAATGTAAAATAATATTAATTGATAAGTAGGTATATTTGTAATTCTAATGTGACAACGCAATATAAATTATCAATTGGTATTTAATAACCTAACCTATCCTACTGTAATTCAATATAATATTGATATTTAATTATTTTTAAGGTATTATTAGATAACTTTGTTTTTAACCCCTTAGTTAGTTATTTTGACAATCCCAATTTTTTATCAAAACCATGACCATTTTCTATCAAATGATTAGAAAATTCTGAAAACCCACTATTGTTCAAAAATTGTTTATATAAACGGTTTTGGTCGCAAATTAAATAATTTGGAATCGTTGGAGATAAATAATGCGTGTAAAACTAATCAAAAAATTATAAACAACCAACTAAATTTAACTATGAGTCCCATTCTAATTTTTTTTCTAAAAATTATTCGAGTTAATTTGTATTAAGTAACAATTTGAGTTAGGTACTAAATTTATTTTTTAAATAATTGTTATTTTTTTTAAATAGATTCTGGTAAAGAAACAATAATATATGTTTTTAGTTAGTATTGACATCCTGAAGAAGAAAATGGTATTTTTCGATACAAGTAGATCTATTTTAACTCAATTAAGTGGTTAATAAAACAAAGTTAACAAATAAAAATATGAATTTTAACCCCAAAGTTTTCAAAAGTATGATAGTTTATGTACTTATTATACATTAACATGATTTAAAATTTAACAATATACACAGCTTATTTATAATTCAAAAAATACTAATATAGTAAATTGAAAGAATTTGTATTATGTACATATCGGTAGAACATAAAACTTAGTATTCAAGTGAATCATATCTTATTTTAAAAATAAAGGTTTGTATTTTTATTATTTATAGCGTTAACTTTGTATTTAGACAAAATTAATTCATGATTTAAACAAATAACTAACTTCGTGATAACCTTGCTAGTGTTTTTCAATACAGCGGTATCGAGATCGGTCGACTTCTAAATATGAACATATTTAGGGTATAAAAGTCAGTTGTATAAAAAAAAAAGTATTTGTTTTAAATTAGTTTTATGTACGTATAAATTAATGTATTAGTTTTATGTTTACAAAAGAACTAAAAGGAACAAGGAGCTATCTACAACTAGAAGGTAATTATTTATTTTAAATTTAACAAAGAACCCTTTTTAAGGTTAAGAAAGAATAACAACGCTTCATTAGAAAAAAATAGTTTTATTTGCACCCGTCGACGAATGAACCCCTGGTTAACTACTTTTCATTTAGAAAGAACAATTGTATTAGTGTGCGCAACAGCCCGTTTCAATAACATGTAATACTTTTTTTGAAAAATATTAAATAAATATATGGTGTCGCAAAATATTTTGTACGCAGTTATACAATATATATATAACAATGAAAAAACTATCAAATGTTGTTAATAGTATAAAAATACAAAAAGACATCTATATATATATAATATAAAATTAACAGATATAAACATAATTGTAAACTTAACTAATTTACAAAATTTTAGCATTCCGTATACATTATTTATGGGTACCGTGTTTATAACTAATTTTAAATGACAACACCGCCCACTGACCAATTAAAACGATAAGCGCCATCAATACACTGTTATAATGTGCATATCACATAATATGGTATTACTTACACAAATACAATTGTTCTTTCTAAATGAAAAGTAATATAACACTAAGATCAGTTTACCCAAAACTTTACCAATTCGTGCCCTTGGAACAACACGGTAAAGTCAAACTGAGGTATAGAAAGTTAAAGCTTTGAATATTATTTTTTTTATTTCTTCGGTGAAGTCTGGTTCATTGTCCGTGAGGTAATTGTTTTAAAAAAATGTCGTTATATAAAATAAAGTAATATAGCCATATTGATTCTTGATTTCGGACACGTTTTAAAATATCGATACCTTAATCTGCAAAGCAGCTAACTCCATTTTTCTCAAATGTTCAGGAGCAACAAAAAACTGTTTAATTTTGTAATTAAACGGATTACGAAAATTCCAAAACACTATTTCGTAGATTGTTTATGCAGAAATAAAGTGGCTGAGAAATTTTATTAATATTTTGATTTATCTCTTATTTATAAAGAATATTAGGAGTTTATTTGGAATTTCATGGTAACTAACTATCATGCCGTTTCCCCGCTGGGGTAGGCAAAGAGAATCGGGCACCACACTCTTCCGTTCTGATATACAATTCTCACCTCATCCACATTCATACGTCTTCTCATACAAGCTCGCCGATTATTTAGACTCCAGTATCTGATTTACCCGGTCGTGTAAAGACTTCCGCGGACGTTCTCTATTTCTGGTGCCATCAACATTTGTGTCAAGTAAATATTTAAGGTTTTTGTAAGAATCGATCTAAGGTTTTTCAGCACGTAGCACATATTTATTATTTTAAAACACGTGCTTTAAAATTGATGGAAATTTTTGGCTTTTTGTATACCATCGAACAATAAAAGGGGGAAATTATGGCATCAAAAACGGTTTTTTGAGCATGGGTGGAGTTAGCTGCTTTGCAGATTAAGGTATTGTTATGACTTGTATAATTTATTTGTATTTAATTCAATAGTTACTTTTTCGGAAAATATTAATAGTGTCACTAAATATAACACTGTTTCCTTGTCATATCCTAAACTACTAGGAAAATTTACGTATTTTTAATAGAAAATTATTGTAAGAAATTTGATACATTTTATTCAAAATGTCAAATGATACCTCGTTGTTCTAATGTCAATAATAATTGTCAAAATAAAATATAAATACCCATTGTCAAATTAAAAAAAAATAAACTAATCATCATGAATTGTGAAAGAGTTCGCATTATTACACGAATTACACGAAAATTGAATTGCAAAGAAGAATATAAAAAGAGGAAAAATTGCGTAGGTGTTAAAACGAAGGGGTTTACACACATCCATTGATATGGGGCACAATATGAAAATTCACCTCATAAAATGACGATAAGCGTCTCGTAAAGGTAACAAAGAGCCATTGCAAAAGTACGGTGCCAATGCGGGGGATGAAGCGGGAGAAATGTGCTCAGAGTATGTGAGAGGGAAGGAGAAAATACTAGTTTGTGAGCCAGATCATTAATGACGTACATTTTTCTATGATTAACCGATATTTGTACATTCATTTATTTTTTTACATAAACATTATATTACATATAATAAGATTTCATTGACAAAACATCTAAATCATTCATCTTTTTTTTTCATTTCTTAATTTTTATAGACTGAAATATTTATACAGATCGTAACAGACCTAGTCCACAATATTTTATGAGTGGATACATGACTAAATTACGAGTTGAAAATGTTCAAGGGATATGTGCAAATTCTGTTATTTTTACAAAATTGTGTTAAACTTGAAGTCTACGTACTTTGAAATAAATATTTACGAAATTGTTAATCTAAATCTTTGCTTCAGGCTCTAAATTATCTAACAAAAAATAGTCTAGCCGCTCGAAGTTCGATTTAATTTTTTGTATTTAATATATAATTTGGAATCAATGAAATATTTTAATTACTCAAAATAGTCGTATAATTACGATTTTTTTGAAATGCTTATATCTCTGACATGGTTGAGATTAGGCACATGAACACTTAGACATTTTCGACTCGATATTTAGTCAGGAATCCACCCATAAAGTATTGTAGACTAGGTCTGTTGCATCCTGTATAATTATCCCGGGGTTACTCGAAAATTATAACCCATTTTCACGACAAGACCCCGTGCGTGTGCTTTCTTTCCTTATTTCTGTTCAACTCATTATTTCCCAACCACCGCCTTATCCTACCCTTTTCTTAATTTTCTAAGCCCCAATCAATACACCAAAAATAAATCTAACAACCCAAGAACAGTAGATATTAAAAATAAAATATTATTTATTTATTTAGAATGTTGATTTGAATACAAATAAAATGTATGAGATGTATCAACCCCTCCTACGTAAAGTATCATAAGTAAAAAATTACATTTTAATCATTCTAGTATTTTGCACGTATTAGATACATTTTTAAATGGCTGTAATTTTTAAAAATTATTTTTTTAGTACCTACAAAATAGAATACAATACTTTTTTTTTAAATCTGCCACGTAAATAAGTATAGATCCATGATTACTGACTTGTTCGTTCCCCAATTGAATGGCATTAATCTGGAAGAGCTGTGGTTTCAAGAAGATAGCTCACCATGCCACACAGCGTGCACCATAATTAATTTATTGAAGGAAACATTCGATTAGCAAATTATTTCGCGTAATGGACACTGAATTGGCCTCCAAAAACATGTGATATAACATATTTGGATTATTTTCTGTGGGGATATATAAAGTCACTAGTCAACACCGATAAATCAGAGACGATAGACGACTTGTAAGCCAACATTCACCTCGTTATTACCGACATACATCCCCAGCTGCTCTAAAAAGTGGTAAAAAATTGAACTTCCAGATTGCACTTTATTCGAGCCAGCCGCAGCGCCCATATGCGTGAAATCATATTTAAAGACTAATGGCATAAAATTATCTTTCCAATAAAGCCAATACAATGGCCATTACAACGATTTTTATGTTTTAATTCATTTTAAAGTTTTATACCTCTAAAAAAAAACCTTTACATGCGAAATACTAGAATGATTAAAAATATAACTTTTTACTTACGATACTTTACGTAGGAGGGGTCGATATGTGTATATACATTCAACAACAATAGGCAACAATAGAGTTATGCACTCTCAAATAAGAAATATCTAGAATTATGAGGGTGGCTATCGACATTTATATAAAAACATGATCAAGATCTATAATAATATATAATATATTAATTAAGTTGCTTAGTCTAGAAACTAGTAAAGACATGGCTTAGTAACCATTAGAGATGATATCTACCGCATAATACATACACAGAAAATAATTGTTACGTTACTTGTCAAATTACGTCACTATAATGTACCTACCTATATTACAAACGTATAATCTGAAACATATTTCGATTATTTGTTAAAAAAAGCTGTTTTATTGGTCGCGACCGCGCAGCGGCCCGTCCGCAGGACCTAGCAATAAGCATTCGGCGCCAACCGATTGCTTTCTATTACTTTTTAGTATTTGAAAATGATTGCAGCTGTTTAGCGCAAACATGCGGGTGTTTCTTCTGTCTTTCTCGAAGCAGACAATGAAAATTCAAATCATCATCGAAATAACAAAATCGCTCGATCACAAGTTGGTACTCGCGTTGTGGAGGATGTCAAGTTTTATCTTCCAACATTGTTAACTTGTCAACGTTATGGTGGTGGAGATAATGTAAGGAGAGGGTAGGGAGAATGGAATCATATTTTACGCAACACTTTGCGAAGAAAAAAGAATTAATGAAAAAAATCCAAGATAATTTTAAAAATAATAGACATCAGAAAAAAACATCAATCTTTTTTTTTGTGTCAGATTCAGTTTCAGTCAGATGTATCATACCACCCATGCATACTTTTTCTTCTTCGTAAATCACTTTAATATTCAATGTTTAAATATAAGAGTGATGTTTTTAATATTGTACTGAGACAAAGGTATAATTAATTTAAGTATTTAAGCCATTCTGTGTTTAACCTAATTTTTTTTTTATTACTTACTGAATTTTTTTTTTTAATTTTCTGGATCATTCGTCGTCAACAGCCAAACTGATATTTAGTGAGATAACATATTATCGACAGAAAACATTTGAACTCTATTATCTTGTCTTACGGAGTACCGGGTCTGGTAAACTCCTTGCTCCTTCATCATGATGTATGCCTTAAGGGCTTGTTAAATTTTATAATAATTATAATAAATGTAACGATAATTCTATAACCATCAATCCGCTTATAAATATTCACAGTAAGCTTAATAATGATTAATAAATTGTTTAATCTACCATTATACTATTACAAATCATACATAGATATCATAAAATTTGTAGTGGTTATAAATATTAATAAGTACCATACAACCTTACGTTTTGTATTTGGAATTATATTTTCAAATAATATTATTGATCTATCTGAATTAATCTATTTTATTTTACAAACGGCAAATTTTATTTCAGTCATTTATAAAATATAATTATAGCACCTATTATAAAAGAGACGTGCATGAAAAATCATATATGTCTAACAGTACATACATATAAATAAATTTTAGCGTTTTTAAAATAGATTGTATAAAATGAAGGGTTAAAAAGCATTTTTCATTATTAATTCTACATGGTGTATTTATAGACATTCAGTGAAAAATAATTTTAAATATATTAATTAGAAATATATACATATAAAATCAATTTAATCGAAAAATATTATTGTTGCGCCACCGGGATTCGAACCTGGATCTCTTTCCTAACCGGGGAAGGTGCTTTATCCAACTAAGCTACAGCGACAATATTTTTAGCGACAATTTTCGACCCTATATGTTACCTTTTTGATATTAATACATTTAATCGTTCCATCATTTGACAGAGCCATCTACCTTATTTTTACAGAATCTCAAATACCTTTGAGTAAACTGATAGCAGACGCCAGAATTATCAATTCATTTTTATTAAATTTTGAACACATTGATACAACTTTATTATTTAGGAGAACACATTCTTATTGTGAAGTTGTAATTATTCAGAACATAGGTCTGTGATATTTTAAATATGAATTAAAGCACCTTCCCCGGTTAGGAAAGAGATCCAGGTTCGAATCCCGGTGGCGCAACAATAATATTTTTCGATTAAATTGATTTTATATGTATATCTTTCTAATTAATATATTTAATTCATATTTAAAATATCACAGACCTATGTTCTGAATAATTACAACTTCACAATAAGAATGTGTTCCCCTGAAAAATAATTAATATTGGTTATCTTTTTAGAGATTTCCTACGCTGGCCGAAGCTGCATCCATAAGAGGATATATTATACAATATGCTTGACGATATATACTTGTTTATTCATCTAGTGGTTAAGACACTCGCTTAGGCGATTCAGCGGTCAGGGCCTCATTTCAGAAGACCAGCAAGTTAGTCCTGTTTTCATGGGACAGTTTGAAAATATTAATGTGACATATTCCTGGATGAATCCATAAATTTTTTGAGCATATTGCGAGAACGAAAGATAGCTTGCGGAAATTTGCTGTGGTGGGCCACGATGAAGGACGAAGAAAATGAGGATAACCCTCAACCGTTGGACCGACCGAGTGGAAAAGGAATCAGTAGGTGTAGATCTGAAGGATCCCGAGAAATGTGAAGGAACATAGTCAAGAGGGCGGGGGTTCGTGGAGATCACGATCCTCAGTCATGAGGGACCGACGAAGATGATGAAAAAAAAATATGTGGGAGAAAAATGATAACGGACATACAGCGCACTCAACGGTCTGCAGATACAGTAGTTTCGTCACTCCGTCTATATTGGACCTAGAGAAAAAGTAAATACTTTTTAATACAATATATTGATACATATTCTAAATACGAATTTAATCGTAATTTAATATCAGCTGTATCTAGTTTGATCTGATCTGTGACCTTTTCAATAAACACGATATGTGTTCAACAGTTTATCTAACATTATCAAACAACAAAGATCACTCTAAACAGTGTGAGACATGGAAAAGGAAACACTTCAACATTATTTAATCGAGAATCAGGATGAGAATGGGTTAAGTTATATTTAAATTAGAAATTAAATTATTAAAATAATATCACATGACATAATTTGTTCACTTTTTTATATAGGTATACATCAATGTCTATACAAGAGTTGTCACAGCGGTGAGCGTCTGCGCTTTAACCCCTTTCCCGCGAGTGATTTATATATGAGTCGCGCCTTACATGCCCACAGCGCGGGTGACTCAAATATGAGTGGCCGTGTTTCGTCCGACATCTGTCGATATTTGTCAAGGATTAGACATCTTATAAACAAAAACGAAATAATAAAAGTTCTCGTATCATCCAGTATCGGTCAGTTATTCAAATTCTCAGACTCAGTTTATGCGTGTAGAATGTAATGCGTTTCAAACTATAGAGTTAAATTTAATGTCAGTATTTAAAAACTTATAAATGGTGTGTATTAGTGTTATAAATCAGCGCCTGCGCAGATCACTGCGTTACTCTAGTACGTATGATCACAAATGGCGCTAGTGTAGCGATGGTGTACGACACTGTTGTGTTTTCTCATGGATAATTTTGTTTACGTTATTTTGTAATCATGGTTCTGATTTCTGTATTTGTTTATGTTGATACTTGAGAACCTTTTCTATCGATTTCTTAAAAACAAATCATAAATTTGTTGCATTATCGTAGTGTAAAGTCGTAAATTATAATGTCACCAAAGAGTGCCGCATACAAAAGATGTCATACGTATTTATGAACACGATCAATGGCTTAAGGATTTTTGTAAAATAGAAGTGAAATCGTACGAAAATCCGTAGACCAGAGAAAAGATTCCATAGAAGATGATTCAGTTTAGCATTAGATGCTGTGAAGGGTGATGTAATCTCCGATAACGAATGATTAAACCATATAAAGAAGAGGCGATAACAGTCTGTGAAAAAGTTTAGCTCATCCTGATATTGCGTGCGAAGTTTAGAGTGTATTTTTAGCAAAATGCAAAACTCTTGTTTATTTTCAGTACACGATAGTAAATGCCTGTCTGTACCTTTGTTAATTGGGAGAGCATGATTTGCTGATGGTACCGTTTATACTTTATAACCACCAAAATAAGCGCTGTCGCCTTTATAATCCTGAGTACTGCATCTCTGTCACCTCATGTAGATGCATGAAAGGAGACCAACAATATTTATAAAAAAAGGTTTAATATTCAAATGTTAATAATTTGGGATCAATATCATAAAACGATTCCCATATTAATGACACAAAAGCATTTTAAAAAATCCAAAATAAATTTAAAATAAAATATAATATTCTATTAACTATTTTGTTAATTAATTATCCTATTCGTATATACGTATATAATATGTTTATGTGCATCCGCCTGGTAATTTGTATCGCACAGCAAAAACATATGTGACATATATTTCTTGTATACTCATAATAATGTCTTACTTACAAGATGGCTTCCAATAAATGTAATAATTAAAATAATAGAAGACCATCATAATTCACGTTGTCAATGACAACACAATATTCTGTGTTTAGTATTATAGTACATTGAATAATGTGTAAGGTAGGGTGTCCTCTGTTATTAAAATTTTTGGCCTTTTTGACAAATGTTGTTAATACTTCACAAAAATAAAAATCTGCTATCATTTCGATCACGTGAAAGTAAATTAAGTACATTATTCTCTCGTTGAGTTTTGAAATAAATTAATGTTATGAAAATTATTGACTCCTCATCATTATTGACAGATTATTATATTATATATATTCTATATCTATATAATTTAAAGACATTGTCCGCTATGACGTCACCAGCGACAGCCGCCGGACTTGAGCCGCTGCGAACCCGAGCCCTGCCGATAATACACACCGTAACGCTACATTTATGAAGCTTCCCATTCAACAAGTAGCGTTCAGCAACAATACGGCCATTATCCGCGGACAAAAGTGATATAAAAAAGCCGAATTTCATTGTCTGCCTCGCCTTCAATACTCGTCGAGTTGCGGTAGGTTAAGGTGGCTCACCGAGGTCTACAAATTATATCACTTGTCATTAAAAACTCTTGGTTTTATCGCCGGTCTAATGTTTAAAGTACCAACGTCAAAATTAATTCTGACACCTAAAAACACGAAAATTTGTCGGTGGGCCTTGCGGGCTGCGCAGTCGCGGCCAGTATTTCCTTAAAATATATTTTTTAATGTTGTAAACCTAATTTATTATTATTAAAAAGTATGTGTTCTACCAAAGTATAACCTAACTTAACCAATTAATGCAAATAAATACCATTCTGGCCGTCACGTTTCATAGCCAAAGTGTGACTGCCGTGTGACGCCGCCTGGCGACAGATTATATAAGTTTTAGAATATTATATATAAAAAATATTCATTTCTACAATTTTTACAGAATTTTAACGTGACTAACGTGTTGATTAATTCTTTCTGTTAATTTATTTTTAAATCTTTTCATAATTTTTCTTTAATTGTCGAAAAAATATGGAGAACTTTGTATGTATGTATACTCTTTACATTTTATCTAAAGCAATATATAATTAGGTTGATGCTAATTATCAGCCGTTTTTTTTGCGACGTTTGGTTTTTTGAATTTGACGTTTGATTGACATTTATCATAATATAATTCTTTAATGGGTTAATAGAATTAAAATGCGCATCAAAACATACACATTATATACTGTACCACTTAGAGAAAGGGTGGAAAGCTGCTGAGTCATTTCAATTTCATCGATCTTTTCGGCGAAGGAACGATTAGCTAAAGGGCATGTCGAAAGTTGTTAGTTTGCTTCAAAGTTGGTGACACTAGCTTAGACGACAAGTCAGGAAAGGAATGAAGAGGACAAATGTCGCACTACTAGGACACCGGCTGAGAACTTTAACATCGATCAGTCCACGATTGTTCATCTCAGAAAAATCAGCAAGGTGTGAAAAATGATCAGATGGGTCCAGCACACGCTCTCTGGCAACAATCCGAGTCCAAATTTTACAATATAGTTTTTAAAAACGGCAGATAATTATTATAAACAAAATGTTAATATGACGATAAACCCGATGCTGCAAATGAGCCAGGTAGAAAAAATAGTTAAGAAAGTGATATATTACATCATCACTAATGGCTCTACAACCCCTGATGGGTCGTGGTTGGCTCAATAAAAATACGTTAAGGACAAATTAAATGACCGACAAAAGATCCGACCGACTACAGCTCCAACCGAACATTAATCCATGCGACATCAGATCCAACGCCATAACGGCCAGAAACAACATTTCTAAACATTTTTACATTTTTTTTTAAGAAAGAGCTTTCATGAATTCGATGAATCGAGGAGTGACTGAAATATGCATATAACCTATCGCAGATTACTAAAAATAAGTAACCGATCAAAATGGTGATGAATATATAATATATTTATATATATAATATTTTATATAATATTTTATGAATATTACAATTCCATTGACTATCGAAAGCATTTATAATTCACGCAAAATGTTAATAAAATGAAATAATAAATAAATAAATAAAAATCGTATTTTTTTATAATTAAATCCCGCCAACTAAAGATGCTAATTAAGGAAGTATAAAGTTTTAGTATCGAATATTTTATTGTATAATTATGACGTTCGTTTTTAATTTAAAGAATTTTATCACTATAAACATTGTATTTTGCATCGCATTTGTTTTGATCGGTTACTTATTTTTAGTAATCTGTGTAAGGTTATATCCATATTTCAGTCACCCCTCGACTCATCGATTTCTTGAAATACTTTCCTTAAAAAAACATTTAGATTTTTTTTTGTGGCCGCTATATCGTTGGATCTAATATTGCATTGATGTTGGATCTTTTGTCGTGGATGTATTGTCTTTAGGCCAAAAGTCCGCGGAGTTTTTATCGTGACACGTCTGGTCTTGTATTCAGCAATGGCTTCTGTGATTTCTGTACAGTCATCCTTTCCACATGGACCAACCACCAAAGTCTTCTTATTTTAATAGATGTTGAGACGCTTTTCTCATTACAAAAAGGATACAGCTCACTGTTGTAAACTCTATGACAAAATTATTTACGTCTACATTTTTTTCTTCAAAAAAGTCAGTACCCATGTCTCAGACGTACTCCAGTGAAATGTTACAATTGATTTAATCTTATTGATTGAAAATTAATAACGTTTTGAGACATATATAATAAACAATTAATAAATATGAAATAAATATATGAATTAGAAAGATATACATATAAAATCAATTTAGTCGAAAAATATTGTTGTTGCGCCACCGGGATTCGAACCTGGATCTCTTTCCAAACTGGGGAAGGTGTATTATCCAACTATTTAAAATATCACAGACCTTTGTTCTGAATAATTACAACTTCACAATAAGAATGTGTTCTCCTAATAAAAATAATTAATAAAATGTTTTTTGTGATTGAAAAGTTATTTCTTATAAGACATGTGTGGATTAGTCACTAAATCAGCGTAAAAATTCATATTTATCTACAAACATTTTATCATTATTATATCATTTTATATAATGATATTCTCAGTGCGGTTTCTCCGGTGGAGCTCCACAACCTTCAACAGCCTTCTACAGCCGCAGCCTCCTTCGTCACAATGCAGTTTAGCTAGAGCCCCCAACCCTCATTGTGCCACAGTCCTCGGCTGGTGCCACGGCCGCCTGCGCAGGGGTATAATGGAAGAACCTTGCACAGCAATATAATGCAATATGAGATCCTGCATAGCATTACAATGCGAAGACTCGTAGCCAGATATTTAATTGGAGTTTTCGACGCCAATTATCGGTAGATCAAAACTGTATTATAAAAAAATAAAACGACCTCGAATACATTTTTTCGAGAATATAATTTAATTTTTTCTGGTGAATGTTTAAGATAAATAATAGATACCAAGTCGTGAATTTTAAGAAGGTAATTTTTGTGTTTCAATGGATTTTTTTACTGATGAGCTACTAAGAAAGCAAAGTAGACTTTTTATTTCGACTTAAATCATTTCTATAATATTTGTAGTAAAAATATTTTCTTTTATGAGTAAGGGCTGAGCGTGTTCAGAAACAAAATATAATATACCAAAGAACCAAATAGATCTAGAAACTTTTTATATTTGAGATACTCAAAAAATCACAATTTTAATGTCCTGGATCCATGCCAACTGCGGATGTAAACAATAATTAAAACATAATGAAAACTTGCAAGTGTTTAAAATGTCTATTGGGCGATTAATAATTATGAAGTGGTGTGTGTATCAACACAATCTAGTAGCCATGTTTACAAATGTATAAGAATGGGTTTAGCATATGAATCAAAGGATATGTTGTTGTGTGAGTGCCAAGTATCCATTCACTCACATGTTCGTTTGATTATGATCCCAGAGTGTGTATGTAAGTGTGTGTGGCTAGAGCAGGTTAAAGAAGAGAAACTACTTACCATTGACGCACAGTTACAAATCAGACATATACAAAATCAATAAAATGACTACACGGAAAAGCGTTTCGTGATGATGGTCTCTGGAAGACGGTAGTGAAAAGAATCGTCCGGCTATCCGGGTGGCCGCTGATCGCAAGTTTATTGTTGTCGCATGTGTTCCGTACAGGAAACAAGAAATGTAGACAACGGTGGTTCGCCGATCTTAGCTTCTCTCAATCGGCGATGATGATGATGATTATGAGGTCGAAAGAAATGAAACACAAAAGATGTTCATTCTAGGTACACTGCGGTAACAGAAACGAGAATACGTTCTCGCCCTCAGAGTACCTTGTTTTATTTCAGTTACAAACAATGCATTCATTTATTCATATTTTTCTCACTGTATTAGTAAATAGACAGTGACGGACACTGCTGTGATGCGTTTTATCAAAAATGATAGTCAATTTTTTACTGAAATCTATGATGCTGATGATTATACCTTTACATTACTGACTCTTATCTTATCATATTATTTAATTGGCATCACCGCGACGACCTCGCAATTCTGCAGCATGTTTATTGAGACGTAGTGTATAAAACCGTAATTAGACTGGCCACATTGTGTAAAACAGAATTCTAAGCAATGGAGAAATTCAATGAGCACACGAATAAACTGTAGATTCTGAAATGATCTAGGGATGTGACAATGACTTAATGGATGTCAAAGCACTACGACCTGTATCTACAGAATATGACCAGATGAGATTAATCTCAGAGATTTCGTTGACTCGCATTGTAAAGAGAGTCAAAAAACATCGTGTCCTGTTGAAAACGATGTAAGTTTTAGTGGATGAAAATATCCGGTAAATAGCAAGCTTACACGAAGAGGACCCAACTTGCTTTACTACAAATTATTAAGCACCTCGATAACTATTTACGAAAAAAAAAACTAAATTAAAGAAGCAGTAAATGCCTATAAAGAATTAGATTCTAATCCACCTGAGATTTATTCTGTAGGCTTAAATAATCTGTTGGCAATGACTGTTTACTGTTTTCTGTTTATTGTACGCCGATGATGCAGTACTAATGGCGAATAATGAACAAGAACTACAGAGTCTAGTTAGTAGAATGTACGATGTATTAAAGAAAAGCGACCTCATGATGAATGTTAGCAAGTCGAAAGTGATGGTATTCGAGAAGGAGAAAGCAAGACACCGTGCTAAATACTTGTAGGTAATGAATGTTTGGAACAAGTAGATGAGTTTGTGTATTTGGGAAGTATGTTTGATAGAAACAGAAAGGCTGAGAATGATATCGAAAGAGGGGTGACTGCAGGGAATAAAGTGACTGACGCTTTGAATAGAATTATATCTAACGGGAATTTGTCAACCCAGGCAAGACTAGCGATGCACAATGGAATCCTGGTACCGACACTGATGTATGAAAGTGAGGCCTGAAACTGGCAGAAGAGGAACCAAAGTAGACTGAATGCAGTGGAAATGAGATCACTTAGGCGTATATGTGGCAAACCTATTTATGACAGAGTAAAGAAGTAAAACTGATGTTAGTATTGTGATTAAGATTAAGAAAGGATTACTTAGGTGGTTTGGTCATATGGAACGGATGAATGAGGAGAGAATGGTAAGAAAGATATATGACACAAGTGTTGATGGCACCAGAAATAGTGGGCGTCCACGGAAGACTAGGCTTAACCAGGTAAACCGGATAATGGAGGATGATTCTGTTAGAAGCCTCAACAATCAGAAAGTTTGTATGAAAAGATGTATGAATGTGGATGAAGCTAGAATTGTGTGTCAGGACAGAGTAGTATGGCGTTCTATCCTTTCTACCTACCCCCGCGAGGAAACGGCGGTTTGTAAAAGTAAGTATGTAAGTAAGCAAAGATGCTTAGAATCAAATGGCTCTTTCTTTGCTTAATAAAGTTTACTTAAGTAATTAGATTTGAAGATTGGCCATAATTCTCCAAACAACACAATAATTAAACTAATATACTTTTAGGTAACTAGCAGTGCAAAACCTAACTCAGGTAGCATATTATAACATCAAAAACTTGGTTCGTACCATCATATCGCGAAATGGGTTCAGCGATGCATTGCGTTGGAGCATTTCTTAAACCACTTCGGTATTCATCCCTAAATGGCTAGAACCTGCTGAATTTTGTATGTAGGCTTGCCTCATGAATCGGCTTCCACCATGAGACGATTCCCGCATCAATAGCGATAGGGGGCGTACTTCACATTTAAGCGATTCGCTGAACTACAACGTATGTATTTCGTAATGTGGAGGTGATTTTTTTAAAGCCCGTGCACGTCTATGTTATATGTATGTTTAAGATTCGGTTCTAACAAGAACTGATCTTTGAAAAATCCGAGCGGGTTTTCCACAAAATTAAACATAACTCATCCTTTCGACTCACAGAACGTATTTTAATTTTCTGATCAATATGATATATCTACCGACTTTATATTAATTATCAATAAAATCACATGGTTTTATTACATTTTATGATGTAGTCAAATAATATTTAATAAATTTAAATGCACTGTAAACATTTTTAGAGTCTTTCTCAAAATAAGCATTTTTGCTGATAGAAGTTATTGTAACTAACCAATTTAAATATATATTAAGGGATGTTTGATATTAAACTATCTTTATGACATATTAATCGTAATGTGTGTTACTCACCAAAAATTATTTGATATTTCAGATTTTTCAGGAAAAATTTTCAGACTCTTTCTTACCTGAGGACAAAAAAACATTATTAGTAAAAAATAAAACATTAACTAACTAACTTAAATTAAAAGCGAGTACTTAGTTATCTATTGTACGTAAAAAACGAATATATTACGTATGAAAAATCAATTATTATAAATAATTTTTTCTTGGTAATACTAATGTAATCAAGATTAGTATCACCTCTTAAAGTTAATTTACACTACGTCTACGTTAAAGTAGCCCTTTTTCTACACTATTGAGATGACGTCATTTTTTTAAATAAATATTTATATATACGAGTACCTACTTATATACACATATATAATAAATGTCCCGAATCTTTAAAAATGGATTATTGATCTATAATGGCAAACTATACCTAATATCCAGGGGCATGCACTGCATACAAGCAAAAAAGCTGAGCATTACTAAAAATTCTGAGAAACAAATATAAATTAAATAATTCATACCTTATAAACGTTCGTTTATAAGATGTGAATTATTTAATTATAACGGATTTATAAAAATTACACTAGCGCTAGCCATGTACCAGAAGAATCTTTAATGACTTAGTTCTGAAACTACCACGACTATCCCGCTGCTGCAGCAATAGCGTTATAGTCGTCTTATGCTACTTTTTGTCCTATTAAAATAGCTATCTTCTGTTTTTAATCTATAGATCTACTATCCATTATAGTGTTGTATTCAATATGGACATAATTGCTTCTAACTGATATCTAGCCATTTGAATTATATAATTTTCTATACGTGAAAAGTTAATGGAACTTGGAACGAAAAAAAATCGTAATATTATATATGAACAAAATTTAGTTTTATAAATGTCATGTTTTAAAAACAGAATCCTAAAAAATCATGTATAAAACTTTACCGTTAACAGATTTCTACTAATTCGTTTAAGACTCAATTATTTTGAAACAACAAAAACCTATCAGGAAGATAGTTTTCATCTCTCAAAATGAAATTTAAGTTTTCTTTATCTTCAAAGGGATGCGCTTGAAATACATAATTTTGAATGTAATTTATGTATAATGTAATTTACGAAAATTAAACCTAATTACTGGTCTTGAATTTGTAGACATAATTTATATGTACCATTATGTGTAATATAAGATTATATATACTAAAAAATATATTATGACGTTAAAGGCTAATTACATAATTTTTAGACATTTTTGATGGATGTTATTAGAAGATTTAGTAAGTATTAAAAATATCACTAAACAAAAATGCTTATTGGTCGTATATGGGAGTCGATTTCTGATCCTAGAGAATTCTGATGGGAGAGGGTCTCTATCAAAATAAGTAATATTTAACAAGGCAGAAGCCAGATCCACTAAAAAGATAAATTATAATACTGTTGCTTTTAGGATCTGTCTGTATAAACCTGAGACGAATAGGAAGGTAGACGGACCAGATATGCTGTGCTGACAGCGAATCCCACATCACATCCTATGGACAGATATATTTCAAGAAATAAATTTTGCATACATTGTTTCTACTATGCTTACTTAGACAAATACTTTAATCATGCAATAAAGTTCAAAAATGGAATGGAGTAACTGGTTATAGAAGATTTCAATCCTTCTGAAATCTAAATCAACTCTTAAATTTTTCAAGCAATTCAATTTTTATTTTTTTGTAACATAAATAGTACATATGAAAAAATAAAAGTAATAACTTTACTAGACGTGGTCAATTCTAAAGAAATTAACTGTACAGTACAGTAAGTAAGTATAATGTTAAGTAAGTTATAAAAAGTTATGTGAAAAAAGTACAAGAAGTTATAAAATATTATTGAAAAAAAGTTATAAAAATATTAATGTCTGAAATATACAATAGTTGGAGACAAAAATGTGTAGGTAGTTAGGTTAGCACAAATGACAAATTAGATTCATTTTGCTTTCTACCTACATCAAGCAACCACTTTGTTATTTTTGGTTTGAAGTCGTTAATCACTTTAGACCCTTTAAGGTCTTGTGGCAATTTGTTAAATATTCGCGAAGCGCAAAATAAAAAAGTTCATTGAGCGAATTTGGTATTAAATTTTGGCACTGAAAAGTATACTAAGGCTTTGCTACTAGTTTTTTTTGGATTGTGGAAGTAAAGTTAATTTAAAAAAAAAATAGTTTTAAGATTGCTCTGGTAAACAGTCGTTTTATATGCAAAACTTGGAAGGATTCCACAGATGGTTTCCTGCAGTTCAAGCCACATACTTTTAGCTGTGATATCGATACTTTGACTTTTATGAAATTTCTGTTTTTGTAATACTTGATAAATTACATGAGGCGTCGCCCCCACTAAATGCACCCCCACCCCCGTTGCCCGTCCGACTTTCATAAAAATTTTAACGTAACGAATAACGGTATTTCGTTATTCATCTTACATTTTTATAAATACGCGAAAGTACCTCCGACGGGATGTGAAGGAGAAACATTACAAAGGACTCAGCCACATCTCTGCAATGAGATAATATCGGGCTGGCCCGGCATGAATTGAAAAAATTGCGAAAAGCCTGCTCGCTATTTCACGGTCTACAGGGTCACCTGAAACACATTCACTGCATTTAACTCGTCTACAATTATCACCAATAAAAATCTCTAGCCTCGTAGAAAATATTACATTTATCTCGATGGACATATTATTGAAATTGTCTCGTAAAATATTAAAAATTTAATTCAAAAGACATATTATTGAAATGAAACATAAAACTGTTATAAAAGTAGTCAGGCAGACCACGCAAAACCATTTCAACATTTCTGAATAATCTTAGAATGAAATAATCCCTCTTTTTAATCCCATTGATATCGTAGTACAAAAATGACGAAATAGAAGAAAAATTATTGTTGCTTTGGAGGCACTAATTTCCAAAAGAAACTTCTCATCTGAGGCAAGATTACAGAAACACAATACAGTTTTAGTACCAATACTGACGTTTGAACGCAAAATCTGGAGCTGGAAATAAAATAATTAAGTCTACTGTAAAATGTAATTAAAAATATATTTATGATAGTGTGCGGAATTAACATATGAGAACCGAATTTACTACAATTGTAGGTGAATATTATGTTCCAGTCCGATATTATTTATTAATAACTAAGAAAAGAAACATCATTTTATAATTTACTTTGTATTTACCAATTATATAGCTTATTACAATTATGTATGAAATATAATATTGGCCAAATGACCGCTTCATACTCTTTTATTCATATGTTTCATAAAATGTTCGCACACTTCGCACGTTATTTCATTAGAACATTGTCCTGTAGCATCGAAATTGTTTTTGACTTACTGGCGTAGATTTTTCTTTTCAAGTTCCTTCACAGAAAATAGTCGAGAACCGTCAAATCAGGTGATCGAGAAGGTCAGTCGACCTTCACCACTTTTTGACATTATGCGGTCGGGAAAACTTTCTCGCAAAATTTCAAGCGTAGCTCGGGCTGTATGTAAGGTGACACCATCCTGTTGAAACCACATATGTTGCAGGCCCAATCGTGGCGATAGCGATCACCATTAATGATTACAGCATTGTCTTAATTATTTAGATAAAATGTTTTAATAACTAACATGTTGTTGAGGCATTAAATGCTTCATAATAAATTGTAATTAATTACTCTTTACGACTACCAAATACGAACTTACAAATATTTTCCATAACAAAACGATGGCCAAACAAAATCAGCCTGGAACATAATATTCACCTTGTATAATGAACAAGATTAGAAAGAATTCTAATAAAATGCATACGGTTGATTGTATATTACTGGAAGGTGGTATGTTCATTAGAAACTTTAACAATTAAATAGCGTAATGTACGATGAGGACTAGATATTACGACAGAAAACTGTTGCGTTATATCCTGTCTGTCTAAGAAACATCATAAGTAAGAGTGGAAAATACCACAATTTCTCTGCAATATATTTTTACTGTGATCTTTTATTACATCAACATGTTTTTTTCTCTATAATTTTTTTCATTTTGATGTCATTCACATGATCACTTTGGTACCACTTACACAATCAAATAGCTCCATGACTTGTTTTAAAAATATGCCTCGATTGGAACGAAAATTTAAACGCTGATAATATAATGTAAAAAATACGTTTTGTTTTCACAAAGATTAAATTATCGAAGAGTAAATAATTTTACGGTTGCATAAAACTATCGAATTTATGTTTTCACAAATAATGTGTGTAGAATACTCCTCGTCCCGCAACTACTGTTCCGAACTCCTCTCCCATATGTACATTTTATTTCATGGCTATTCATTTGCTGGTGTGTGATAAATTGCCACATTGAACTGATTTCTTTATCATTTCAATATCGCCTTACCTTACTGCATAATCATTTTTATGTTTAAGAACACTGGTTTGGTCTAAGCCCGTGAAATCCCTATAATGACATGATTTTGCATGTATAAGTTATTCATTCAGTTCACAAATTTGGATTGATTACGTCACTGATTGCGCGTGGCTCACTTCAGCCCCCAAACTGTTGATTTCGTTACGTCGGGGTCACCACTTTATGGAGGTGTGGCGGTTATGATCAGATATTTCGGACAATTATTTCGATATTCACCTTGGCTACAATGAGGAATGGAATGAGTTGAGATAGTAGCGTAAGCAATGAGTTATTTGAGAACACTTTATTTAACTCGCGATTACAATGTACGAAAGAGAGTTAGAATATTATTTTTTGCCTCAACGGAGTTCAGTATAGCACTCCTGGTATAATGCGCGTGCCGCTGTGCCGTCAGCCCTAATGATGTCGTTACTGACGTGTTATGCACTAATAAATATGAAATAAAATAAAATCTTATAGTTTGTATCAAAACGCTATTTATAATTTCGATTATTGTCTAAAAATCGACAATTATTTCAGATATAATAGTGTTGCCAAATGTTTGTGTGTTCCCTGTGGGCCGGTCTCTCCAGGATTTCTGGCGTTTTTCCACCGCATCTGAATACAGCATCCAGCCAGCCCGTGCAGCATCATTACCGTTCCACATTGTGTTGTTTGGTATTCCTCTCATTTCCCCACAGGGCCGGCGCAGGACCGGGCGGCCGTCGACAGAGCCGGGCGTAGGTAGGGTATCATAGCGCCCCTGTAAAGCTTACTGTATCCATAACGTTATATTAAAATAAACTGATATGTTTACATTTGTACGTACGTTTAGGAAATAAACTACATGTCTTGAAGATAAATGCATATATATGGCCACATTTTTAATAATAATATGTAAGCAATATTCACGCATACTTCGAATAAAATATATATAGGTATAATTTTTATTTTAAATAAAAGTACATTTTTGTTGTGAAGTTGCAATTTTAGAATTAGATCCACACTCAATTCATCGCTATGTAAAGTTGATTGCATTTAAAAATTGAGTATATAGATATTATAATTGTTAAAAAAAGACTACAGAATATTAGTTCTAAATTTGCTTAAAATGTGGCTAAATGGTAACGACAAGAAAAATTTCAGGTTCGTATCCCAGTAATAAATAAAATATTTTTTGGGTCGATAGATTTTTCTGTATTTCTAATTGATTTATATAATTTATATATTGATTTTCTGGCACTTTGAAACTGGATGTGAAAAAAAATATCACTCTGGACGTTCCATTTCTCAAATGAGCTTTCTAAGTAGGTACCTATTTCCCATGTGTTTAATAATTTATTATACTTTACTTTGATACCAGAAGATAGGTATTAGAAATTAGGATTGCGGCGACAATATTGAGGAAGTCGAAAGAAATCTTGACGTTCACGACTGTAGATTTTACCTGCGAAGATAAACGACAGCGGCCAAAAATTCTGATGGGACAAAGATCCTTAATGGATCAGTGATTGCGATGACTAGAAAATAGGTGTATTATTCATTAATTTTATCTTTTTAAAGAGCAAAAGAAAAATTACCCCAATGAAATTTTCACTAGTAAAAACAATGGGACACATTTATTTATTTAAATGTTTCATAAAATTATATTTAAAAACTTATTCTTCTTCTTCTTTAAATAGGCAATCCACTCTTTAAGAGTGATTCGTGTCATTAATCAAGTTAAAACTTTTTGTAGAAAAAAGTATTGTAATATTATAGATTAGGAAATATTATATTATATTGTCGTTCAAAAAATTTGCTAGTATATAGATTAAATGTGGCGAGTTAAGGGAAAGAAGATGACACAAGTTAACTGAGAGTTGAAAATTACCCTTGAGATTACTGTAAAAAAAAATCTGTGATCCGCAATGAACAAGCAAAAAAGATATGGTCAAGGGTTTCCTCCTCGGCACCACACTCACACATTGGAAAATCTATTAAGTTCAATCTGAATATATGTGAAGCTACCTGGCAATGCCCAATTCTCATTCTGGAAATATTTGATATTGTTCTTTTGGAGAACCAGAAAGCGCGGGGAATAGATCTTTGAATTATTTTAAGCCGATTACCCTTATGATTATTTAGATCCATCCATTGTACAGTTCAAATAGAATTCGTACATTTTTTTACCATATTAAGTCTGTCATACATCGGGATATTGAATTAATGAGGAAAAACTCCGAAAAGAGTGGCCTCCTTGGCCAGTTTATCAGCACATTCACTTCCATGAATTCCCTTGTGTGCAGGAATCCAAATATTTAAAATCATCATAGAACATAAATGATGCAATAATTACTGCCTTATTATAAATCGCATTAATATAAAACTCGGGTGATTATTTGTGTTGTGTCCTTGGTAGAAAAGGGGTAATTATATATTTTAATTAAAAAATTTAAATGAAAAGTGTAACTTTTAAATTTATATTTTTTTATTATTATTATCCCGAATCATTTTGAGAGTTGTTTACTTTCGTTTCGATTCGTCATAATTACATATTTATTTTATTACATAATTATCATAATACCATCATAGGTTGGCTCCGGTATCATCGTACCAGAGCCATACTTATACAATTAGACGTGAGACTCGTTATCACATTAAATTCAGAAGGCAGCCAGAAAGAAGCTATTTAAATCATACACCCCCAAAAGAGGAGGGTAGACGTAACATTTATGTGTTGCAATCGCAGAACTCGGTCACAATACGGCAAAAATTCACCCTGTCCAGGTCGCAAGAAGTGCGAGGGAGAGCCAGTAGAATTCTCCGTTAGGACTCTCTAGCCACTGCTCTTTCCGGCATCGCCCTTCCCAGCAACCTCCAACGAGAGACCCACACCCTAATAAATACTCGGAAATGTCCGAGATTCCTTTCATTTCTTATTAGGTCATCGTTCCGGGGGATCCGATGTCCTATTCATTCTAATCACGCATTCATGATCTCACGTGTATCATTCATAATCATTAAATTTTAAATATATTATAAAAAAGTTTGCTTAGTTTAATTATTAGTTTCAAAATATATTATTCTTCCATTTTTAGTGCCGGCCCCACCGGGCTGTATTATTCCTTGCCGAGGCAAACATTTTACAATATTTATGGCTATAGGTATGAGTAGATGTTTAAAAAAATAATTTTAATACATTAAATTTCAAAAAACAAGAGAAATAATTATTTTTAAATATATTAGAGGCCTTTGAATATTATTTGCAATAATACTTATAATAAAAACAAAACTACAGAAAAGGTATTTTAAAAATTAAATGTCTATTTAAGCATTGATAATATATAATATAATGCAAAAGTATTCATTTAATATTCGTATGTATATTTTATTTAATGAATGTATATATACATAAATAAGAATAATTGGACACAAACAAATAGAATATGAAAATAATGAAGTGATATTATGTATATATCATATTTAATTTTCATTAAATGTATAAATATACATTGTGTTAATAGGTAGTGTTACGCATAGAACCAGTGCTGAATTTCTTTTTCTATATTTTCAGGTGCTGATTCCGACAATCTTCCTGAGATTTGTACTGTGATGAATTAAAATTAAAATAGGTGTGAAACTACTCATCTATTATAATTAATTAGCTTTAGCTTTACACAGCATACACTTTTATAGGGAAATTTATAGTACACATTTTATCCACGTGTTGTTTAAAATATTAATTAGCAAAGTAGAGAAATTTTATTAAATTTGTTTTAATTAACATGACAATGTATATTAATCAATGTTTAATTATTTTCAAAAGTAAAAAATATAATATTTAATATTAAAATGAATGTATAAAACTAATTTAATATATCTGGCGAACTACTATATACATTGGAAACACAATTAATTTTCAAAAGTCACTAATATACTATATATATATATTTATTTATTTTTTAAGAAGATCACATTCTTCTGTGAAGTTGCAATTTTTCAGAACATAGGACTGTGATATATTTAATATAAATTAAATATATTAATTAGAAAGATATACATGTAAAATCAATTAATCGAAAAAATATAGTTGTTTCTACCGGGATTCGTACCTGGATCTCATCCTATTCGGAGAAATGCATTAACCGATTATGCTACACCAACACAGTAAGTTAACGACAAATTTTCGAACTTGTATGTTGCACTTTCAAATTGATACATATTTTAAAATATTTTTTAGATAAATTAACTTTAATGTATATCTTCCTAATTAATTCATTTAATTTGTATTAATAATATTTTTAATAAATTCAATTCATATCAACAATTCCAGATCGTATCAACAAGACTTAAAAAAAATGACCCCTCGCATATTCTAAAATTGTAAAATGATATTCTAAAATTCCTTCCCTACCTCAGGACCGGCACCCCTCCCCCGCGCCGCGGTCCCCCGCCCTACAGCCGCCGCCCCATAAATCACTCCCATACAATATGTATTTGGCTTTTCGGGAACACGAATCCATTCTATTCATTTCAAATGTGTACTTAATAACGTACACATTATGTACAGGCAATGGTACAGGTGATACGTCACGAAAAGCTCGTCTTCCTATAGGTTTTAGTACTTTCCGTCATATATTAAGGAGAGCTTTACTTATGATAATGCGAAGTAATCCATACAACGGCGTAGTATATAAATTAAATGTATGTCTTTCTGTCTGTCTGTCTGTCTGTCTGTTCTCTATGCTATTTTTCATCCAGTGCTTGTCATAATTATGTTTGCAGCAGGTTAAAATAGTTGAACTTTAATATTTAAAGATGTCTTTTATCTTCCACAGGGTTTCTTCCGCTCGTAATTTTGCCATTAATTATAAGATGCAGGATCTGTTACTTTGGTGGATGTCTCATTATGTAGCCTAAATATTAAAATATTGGGTTTTTGTTGTCTTAATACAACGCTTTTGGCATTGTTTCAGTCTATAATTCTAATTCATATAAGGAAGAACATTATTCTTATTATATATTGCGTTTCTCCATCTATTTCTATGACTTTCTGAATGTCTTGAATGTACCTATTAGATCCAGAAATTTTATGTGGTTATAGAGTGCTTGATTAAACAACCAGGTCTGTGCTACGCAAGCAGAGCAAATCAAACGTGTTTTTAATATCTCTATTGATAAAATAAATGTATTTAATTAAATATATAAATTCTATATTTTTTAAATTAAAAGAACATTTTTCATTAAAAACATAATTAGAACATATTTGGTTTCTACCGGTAGCAACCAAATATTTTGATGTATAGTTTATTTTTTCTAATTGACTAAATTAATTTTTATTAAAAATTCTCTATCTAACTGTTATTTATTTAAATCGTTATTGTGACTGCGATTGTATTCGATTATAATGATAATTGGTTACTGAGATTTAACTGTTTAGTTTTTAATATAACTATCAATGATAGCTCAAAGAATTGCGAATTAGCAATCATCACTATTTTCTATACGCTTACTTCACCGATCTAAACACAGACGTCCTTTCCTGTACTTCTAACCATCCCACCCCCTCTCCCGATATCAAAGTGTATTATTTTAAATGTCATCCAAATTTTGTCTAGTTGTTTCTAGGATCCTGAGAAATATGTACCCTCTTGTACATTGCACCCTCCCCTTACCTGTATCAAATTTTGCATAATTAAACTGTACTACTTTATGACATAGATAAATTATTTTTCATAACAAAACTCTTCCGAAACGTTTTTATTAGAGTGTATACCGAATGGAAGAATATTTCTGAAAGAGAAATAGAAATTACAATTGTAAAAATTATAATGTACACGACATTTAAAAGATTACATAATCTACTATCATGATGACGATGGCTAGAGCACCTTTGTGAGGAACTTGCGTCTCGCGGGTCCCCGGGTGAGTGCCGGCAAACCCGCGAGCACTTCCTCTTTGTGGGGCCGTCATAAAAAACGCAGCAGAAAAGATTAGTGCAAAAAGAAGAAATGGAAAGAAATGGTATCATCCACAAGACGGGCGGTGGAACACGTTCCTCTGCTCCGCATCAAACCTTCGATTAATGATCACTGGAGCTTTTTGTGCCTTTTGTTTCTCGGACTGTGCGCTCTTCAAAGGCCGGGGGGCTTAGCTGCGCAACACGGGCGGGTCTGGCAGCGCACCGCGCATGCGACGAGCAGAGGTAGACATCTGAGGACCGTTGTTAAAATTTTGACAAAAATCTCACCGTGTTTATGCTCTCCACACGGGCGATTGAAAGGACCCACCCTTACCCGGAGCTATTGTGGGATTCTCGCGCCAGTTCCTCTCAGCAAAGCTGCGGCTAATTGTAACCATGATTTTCTGACATCGATTGGCTTAAACTTTAAAATAAAATAAATGTGTTTGGTTGCTTGCCATCACTAAGAGAACGTTAAATAATATTATGTCAGACTGTTAACTATCACCAAGAGAGTGTGAACCGACACAATGTTAAGTTGCTTGCTATCATCAAGAAAGTGTGAACTAATACATTCAGGCCTATTCTCAAAATTGCAATATTGAAATGAAGGTGATTGTTACACCAACCCTCAAAAATAGACAGATAGTTTTGACAGATTATGGTACGTTTATCTCCCTCACTCCCTCACACTCTCTCCCTCTCTCTCATTCAAATATAACACTATTTTTGAGGGTTGGTGTAACAATCACCTTCATTTCAATATTGCAATTTTGAGAATAGGCCTAAATGTTAAGTTGCTTGCTGTCACCAAGAGAGTATTAACTAACATTATATCAGACTGTTTACTGTCACCAAGATAGCGTGAACCGACATAATATTAGGTTACTTGCTATCACCAATAATGTGTGAACTAATACAATGTTAGGTTGCTTGCTGTCACCTAGAGAGTATATTATTAGACTTATTGCTATATACTTATTGTTATAGACTTATTGTTATATTAGACTGTTTCCTGTCACCGAAAAAGTGTTAGGGTCTTACCACACATGCAATGATCAGTTGAATATCTGAGGACTGTAATCAAAATTGTACACGTGTATTCCATGTATTACCCCAGTATTTTTCTAAGATATGTATTTTATGCTTGTCGCTATTATGGACTGTCTAAATCTCTGCTGCATACGTCAGGATTGGACAGACAAAAATTGAACCATTGCTTGAATGCATGGACGGTACGACGCAGAAAAAATGAAATTCAACCAAAGGAAGCTTAATCAATATGAAAGGAAATTATCTTAGACACAACTTAGAACAAGAAAACCTAAAAGCGTATCTCAATGATGGATACACTATTAGTTTTTAATGGACGTTGAATTTAATTGAAGAGACCCTGGAATCAGCTGTGAAGGCGACCCAGACTTGTGGAGGTGCATTATTATCTCAACTGATTGAGGCCATTATATGGCAATATTGACATGAAGGAAGAAAGATGAAATATGCATGTGAAGCCACATACTCCAACATCGATACACTAATTTTTACTTCTTACACTCAGAGGCGTAGCAAAGGGATTTAAGGGGCGCCAGACCAGGGGGGGGGGCGCAAAAACGGAATATTTAATTGGTCAACGGCGCAGTACTAAATATTATTCTCATATCTTTAATGAGGGGGGGCGCTCTTCAATTCTTACAATGCTGTTGTTCAATAAACTGCTAGCAAATTTGAAGGAAGCAACTAGTCTAAGTTTAATTACTGTTCATTTTCCATGTCTTTATATTATTATGTATTTATAATCTCTTTACCTAATGCTAATTGATATACGATATAGGGTTACATACTAGATGAAAGAATATTATAATTGTTACAACTAAATAAAAAAAACGTACATACATTTTTCGAATACTTAAAATAATATAAATATTGCTATTTTCTGAGAAATATCTATCGATGAGCAGTTAAAGCACAATTCTTTTGACGCAAAGTTGAATGGAAAAACTAAAGCAAAAAATTATAAAAAACTGTTTCACAACATTATACAGGTACTAGGTATGTAAAACCTTTTTTATTCAAATTTTTAGTTAGGTACCGAATTCACAAAGAAGTTGTTTACCTAGCTACGTTAATGGGTACTGAATAAAAAAAGTACACACCATGGTAATAAGGAGAAAGAAGTATTTTTTTGCTCATGTTTTCGTCACGTATTTATCTGAAATTACTCCAGTACGAAATACTTGGAGGGGGGACACGAGCTAAGATGTTTTCTCATCAATAAATCTTAGCGAGACAGTTTCCATATCACTAAAATTCTACGTGTATAAGAAGATACCCAAGGCCGTCCTTACCAATAGGCAAGTAAGGCAAAGCCTTAGAGCGGAAATTTGTGATAAAAGTGAACAAACAAATTTGAAATACTTTGTATTTTTATTTTAACGCGTTCAAGATGTGGTGCTGGAGTGGAATGGAAAGTAAAAGCTGGACCGACAACTGATAGGATACATCCTTAGACGTAGCGCAAATCATTTAAATTAAAATAAACAAAAATTTCAAGGTTAAAATATAGGTTAGGTATAGAACGGCTTATGAAACTTAAAAATCACTTATGCCATTTTAATACTCATATTTTAAATTTATCGAAATAATATATTAGAACCAGGATCTCTTCCTATCCAGGCAATCGCACTTCCTCGGATAGGAAGAGATCTTGGTTCAAATCCCGGTGGCAACTAAAATATTTTTTCGATAAATTGAGTTGCAGATTGCAGTTGCAGTTGAGATGCATTTAATTTGTTTTAAAATATCACATTACTATGTTCTGAAAAAATTACAACTTCACAAATAACAAATGTCTTTTTTTTTAAATAAAAAAAATATTCCATTGCCTCAATACAGCATCAGAAACATAACACCGAGCCTGTGAAGTCTTGGTATAGGTGCCTCAATATAATAATTTGTTTTTGAAACATTTACGTGAAACAGCGCCGATGACCTAGTACTTCGAATAGGAGAATGGTGCGAAATCAATTCAGTTAAATCATTGATATCCAAAATGCAATTTATTATTTTGTGTAAATATATTAAATAGCTCAAAGTTCATCTACACAAGTTAGTTAAATTATATAAAACTCATTAAAAATCTTAATTTATTTATTCAACAAGCACCTACTTATAAATAGCTTGCCTAAGGGTTGGCACAATATTTAGAGATAGTTCTGGAGATAGTCAACTGAACAAAGTACATGTTTTTGAAACACTAATACTCTCTTCATTGAACATTTCGCTGCATTCAATTTGTATTCACCTAAAGACCAGCATCTATTGAAACTGGGCCATCACGTATGCCTCCTGAAATCGTGATGACGCCAGGCTTACAAGTGACGACTTTTCGTACCTTGACTCCGTTCGGTTCAACAACGGAACAGGTTTAAGCCTCTGCAAAACAAGCGTGCGGAACGAATTCAAACGGGGAGCATTCTAAGCTGGCTCTTGTTTGAAATATTTGTCGCCGGTGTCTCTCTGGAAAAGGAAAGATTGCACTCTGACGGTTAACAAATCTCCAGTCGGTAATACTTTTGCAATTAAATACCATAAATCATGATCAACAAAGGTTTTATTTTTACAATTAGGAAATGATTATTTTTTTTACATCATCGTTACCGGTAAATTCTTCCCTCCGGTAAATAATAACTTCAGTAAATAGTCACTTTTTAGGGCGTGCGCAAAAAAAATCACTCCGCCCCCCTTCCGCCAAAACCTGTTTCAAATTTTTCAGTGACACCATGTAAAATATCAACAGTAAAATAATCGTCACCGTTTGTACGACGGTCACACATTTAATAATATAAGCCATATAAACGCATATTTCGATTAAAATAATTGTATCATCGTCTGGCACTTCGTCACTGATTGGATATGATAAAATATTTCTAAATAAACCAACTGAGATATGGGTATTCAACCTAGGTAGGTACCTACTTTCCATACACTCAATAATTTAATTTGATACTGTTCATTATTTTATTATTAACTATTTTGGATAAATTACAAAAAAATATTGTTTTCCTTTTTTATAGTAAGACATGCAATACTTAAAAGATATAAAAAATTAAGAATAAGATGATGCCATAATAAGAAATGAATGAACGAGATTTTGACAGATGTGTGGTAAGGTGGTTCATTTAGGTAACGTGCGTATTTCGCACTACCGAGTGACGCGCCTCGACGCCGTGCTGCAGCCACTCGTGTCTGCATATATAAGGGAGCACCACCCCTACCAAGCTTTAACCCTAAAGTGCAGTTTCAGGCGCAGGATCGACCACGATGGGATAATTAAAACCTCTCCAATCGGACACGCGCCGTCCTGAGAGCTGGCTGCGACCGCGCCAGCGCGACGCAGACGTCCACTCAACATGCTATTGAAAATATAATTATTAAGAATAGGTGGGTGAAATATTTTAAAATATTTATTCGTACATATAATTATTTAAAAAAATATACAGGGTATACTTAATGTAATGTATATTTTCTGAATGAAATACTGCCTAAAGTGATTTTCTCACCAGTACCGGAGGGAATAAAACCCGTAAGAGGATTCAGGAAATCATAGAAAAGGCAAACGGAGATACTTTGCGAACTATCAGTGGCCAGGGATGGGCTGGAGGGGGACCCTTGTTAAATTAAGAAAAAACAATATTCTCAGATCAAATCAGTACCTTACCTTACAGTACCTCATCAGTGGTGTTTGGAATTTTCTCATTTATTTCAGATGCATAATAAAAGAGACCTATCCGTTTTTTTGTCTATAGTCTAACGATGATTAAAAACTCCGATGTTTGATTGTATATTGCTTCCAGAAGTTGTTAGATGTTCAACGCAACATTATTGTGAACGATGCTTTAAACGATTATCCTCCATATTTTTTCCCATTACCGAAATTGTGCACAGTTTTTAGATGGACAATTTCTAATATATATAACTATGTATCATCATTAACTGCGGAGAACTTCAGTTTCAATCCAGTGTTCTGTTTTGAAACATGGAATTGGATCGAAAAGAATAGTATGCATATAGTCTTAAATTGAATAATTTAGAATCCTTAGAAATAAATAAACCGTATTAAATTAACCAAAATATTATTTATTTTAAGATTAATTAATTGTTTATTTCACAAATTGAGACCCAGAAGAATATAGAATAGAATATTGTGATAAATTTGAACATTATTGTCGGGTAGACGTCTGATGGCAGGACACGTGTTCTTTGGTAACTCTGATATTAGTGAAGGCTGGCGTGTCACCCAAAACGCTGTGGCGTGTAACCTTTGACACGCGTGTCATAGGTTCGCCATCACACTGATCTAAAGTATAGATTTGCGAAAAAAACTTTTTTCCTTCGTTATGGTATTGGCAGTGTTGTGATAATGACGTCTTCACAGATCACAGCCAAAAGTATCCGGTGCCATCTGCTTCGATCTGCAACACCCTTAATGACTACTTGAAATCATCTTTACATCATCGGATCTATCCACCTACTCGACAATCTTCCGCAGGAATGGTATTCCGTGACCCTGCCCAGTATTAACAGTTTTTCATTGCATCTGTACGCCTTGTGAGTTGCTCCGATTATTCCAGTATGCGCATTTGTATTATGTATTGTATTTTTCAATAAAATAGAGCTGATTGATCTGTGAGTGGTCCATAGGATTTGCAGAATACGCTGCTAGCACCACATCTCTAATGCGTTTCTCTTCCTGCGCTCTTATAACCTGACTTATGGTGCGTGTCCGGAATGAAAGCAGCGGTAACTTTCGAAATAAGTGGTGAATTCTATCACCTATTTATACTAAACGCAATTTAAATACATTATTTTGACAATAACAAGGGTTTTGAAATTATACATACAAGTGTTAATAGCAAGCTAAATATTATAAATAACCAAATATTTTTTTCAAATAGTCACCCTTTAAATTTGTTTTCACAGTAGTTCCTACTTAATTACCCACCACTTATACTTTTATAGTCTTGTTTTTATCTTCGCTTGTATTTTTAATATTAGTATATATACATTTTTTCCAGAAGAAGATACCATAGGTATCGAAACATGATGATTTATCATTACATAGTGTTTTGTCTTATATTTCTGTACTATCCTCTACCGTTACTTTTCTCGTTTTTTGGTGAAAAAACTTCATTCATGGACCACACTGACTATCATAAACATTGTAATTCGTCTTGTGAGTAACGCTGTACCGAAGGGTATTCTTGCACTAGTGCAATGCACAAATGTCATATAGACAAAGAATTTTTTAATAAGTAGTTATTTGTCTTCCACTGTTGATATTTCTAAAGAGTCCTAAAGTATGTTATTGATAGATATCTTCACGAGGTCCAGATTTAAAGGTGTTCCCCGTGATCGTGTGCCAACAAATCTCTCTCTCTCTGCAGACATGTCTCACCACCGAGTCGAGTCAAAAATCTACCAAAAATAAAATTATTTACAAATCTATTTTATCTGCCGGTAAAAATACTCGGATATGTACAATTTTTTTATACGTCTGAAATTTGTGGGTAAATATTTTCGCGTGGTTTTACATGGCCAGCGTGAATCGTCGTGACGCGCAGCGCGTACCCACATATTTATGTAAACATAAGTGCTTTATTTATCGGCGGCGCCCTCGCTATTGCTACCAGATGAAATATATCAATATCCGGTCCGGCCGGAGGTCATTCATAGCGCGTAATTCGTTTCCGGTCGAGTTTCAAAAGGACCGGACTGTAAGCATTCGTGGAAAATGTTACAATTGTAAGCACCCCGGCGCTGCGCCTGAAAAGCTACGACAAAATAGTAGAAATAAATTATATTATTTAATGTCTTTCTATATTTATGTAAGTTGGTTCATTGCAACTATAGCTAGGTATATGCATCCTCGAATTTTCTGCCCACTGTCATTAGTGTTTGTGATTAGCGCGTCCGAATAAATTGCTTCTTGAACTACCTCACATCCTGCTATTTGGGATTTTTTTTGTGATACATTAGCACGATCCACAACCAGTATTTTTTATTCTATTCTCTTAAAATATAACTAATTAAATGGTCTCCACCAGATCACTAGGCGAATGTCTTAAGCACTAGACCAACATGTCGTATTAATACTTCTAAGGAGAATGATTGTGTTAAGAATAAATTATTGTTCGCTTCCAATAATTTCGACCTCCATTCGTGTTCAGATATTTATGTATTCTACTTGGCTTAGAGCGAGAGTGAAAAAAATAAGTATATATGCGAATTAGATTATATAAATTTAAACTGCGATAAATACTATTATTTGGAAGAAGAACGGTGGAGAAGTGACGGGAGTGAAAATACCCGCTGTGTAACGGTTCCAACGTTTGGCGTGATGTGCGCGCCGCTGAGCCGTCGCTCTGTCATACGGTGCAGTTTTAATTTGTATCATCAAAGCCGTCTTTCGTCGAGATCACCAATATTTCTTCATTGCTGGATAACTTATTCTATGAATATCTGTCTTCATCCCTTATATTATATTTGTTTCCCACTCTTCTGCTGTCATCACTACATTAAGCTTGAGTACGTCCAACACTTGCAGATGCTCTCTTTCCCCACTGTCTGTCATCTATTCAACAGATATGCCCAGCCCATTTATACCTTAATTCATTTGCGAATTTATATGTTTGCTTCTGAAGTGACTTATCATCCGAAAACTATAATATTAAACAGCCCGAATAATATCAAAATAATAGTATGCATATTGCAATGTCCACTGAGATGTGACATATGACAACATAAAATACCTCTATCGATATTTATTTATAGCCTCCGTCACTGACACAATCGGTTATCCTTAACACCTTATTAATTTTTATTAACAAATAAATATTACATTGACTGCCACATTCCTACCCTGCACAGTGACCGCCGCTATCACCGCACAGGACGTCTTCAGGCACAGGGGATGGAAACTGCTGGCGGGGGGTGGAGATCACATTTATTTTATAGCTCGGACATAAACCCACCCCTGATGGCACCCTCGAGCCGGGATCGATGGTCGGGCCATCAGATTTGATATATAACGGTGTCAAAAAACAAGTAAAGATAGTGACTAGACACATGTAATGGTCTCGAGTGATTTCTTTCAAGTGATTCGGAGGCTTTGTGATGTATTTTCGTACTGTTTATTTGTTCGTGTATCTGTATATACAACTTACTTTTAGGGTTAATTAAATTCTAATACTGATTACCAAATATCAAATGTATTCGTGTATTTTATGTTCGTATAACATCATTTGAAGGGTTTATTAAATTGTAATACTGATTACCATATATGATGTAGGCATATGCATTCCGTGGTACTTTGCAACATTCTTCTCCCTAAGCTCCCGTGCAGCTCACGAAATGTTGCCATCATTCCAGCAAAATAAATAAATATCAAAACATTTTCTAAATATCACCATAAGATTTATAATACAAAAAAAAACAAAATTGTTTCAAAGAATTTTAAGCACGGATATCTTAACCCTGGACCATAATAACATACCCTTTCCACATTGTATGTTCAGTTTAAAAATACTATTTTGCTTATTTTTTTTTTTTAAATAATATAATATTTTTTAGTTTATTTTAATATAAAAGTTTTTTTGTTTATCAGTTTGTTTGAGTGTACTATCTTTTAGTTTATTATGTACTATTTATTTAATTCCAAAGAAATTTCACTGGTGTTATTTTTATATATAGGGCGTTCAGCGGAAAAATTTCAAGATTAAATTGTAATTGCTCGTAAACCATCAGAGTGAGGTAAGTGGGAGGGGTATTGTTCGACGCGCGTGATTTGCAGGATTGCCAGTCGCAATGAGTCACTGGTCGGAAGCGCACCGCGCGTTCGCGGTTGAGCAATATTTAAAGTGCGATTATTTATCGCGCTTTTTGTTACTCACTTTAATATTCGACGAGTAAATGATGGGCCGAGCACGCAATTTATCTGGTGTTGGGTTCGGAAGTTCAGACAAGAAGGAACAATGGTTAACCAAACTCCTCCGGAACCATCGACGTCAGCAATGATGCCAGAACATATGGCTCAAGTTCGACGTGAAATTATGCGCAATCTGCGTAAATCGATAAGCAAGGCCCTACAAGAAAATATCCGCCGTGAAGTTGCTGTCATTGAACCAACACTTTGCTCTCGCGTGTTCGCAAATTTAAGAGTTCGATTGCAAGAGTGTCTTGAGAGAAATGGACGGCATTTAGACGATATTGTTCATTAAACTCCATTTTGTATAAATAAAATATGAGAATAACATTGTAGTTTATTTTTATTATTTAATATTAAACTTGAACATTTTCCGCTGGACATCTTTTATTATGTTATTATTGTTGTACTTTTTGTTTCTCGAAAAATAAAAATAATATAATAAGTACATGTTCGAAACTTCGTTTCGAAATATTTTAAGATTTCGGTACCTAATAAAGTCCATTGTTTACTTTTATTGAAATGTTAAGAAACCACCCTAAAGTATTCAGTTCATTATTTTAGACTTGCAGCTTGCGAAAATATCTGTTAAAATTTTGCAACACACAATTATTAAAAAGAGTATTTTTTTTTAATGGAAGAAATACCGTTTTGCAGACTACACGTAGTCGGAGAACCTATCATTTTTCTGTAATTCAGGTGTCCGTATTGCGTTTCACTCGTACAAGTCAAATTAACGTATGTGTTTTATTTGCGAGCCGCTATTCAAACGTCAAAATCCTTCAATTTGAATAAAATATCGATTGCTAAACAAGCACTAAAATGCGGCGGCGGCGGCCCGTCGATGTTCTAGCGTGAACACTTATCGTAAAACGCGGAGTTTTCATTAAGAAACAGTTATTTGTCCTCCGTGAAATATTTCCATTCATCTCGCCAACAAAAGGAAACGGAAGCAGCGTGATTGAATTGAATATTTATATAATAATGTGCAAACACTCCGACTCCATTCAGCCGCGCCGGCAGACAGGAAATTGCTCCTAAAATATGTAAGGCCCACGAAAGAACACAAAACACGTGCGACTTTTAAAGATGGTTTAAAATACTAGGCGACGCGGGTCAAGGGAACTAATTGCTTTTCAAGCCCTAATGGAATATTTCAAGGACTTTCATTGGTGCGTTTCATATTACAGCGTGTCTATCATTATCCTGATCGTTATGTACTATTTTATAACTAGTGTTTAAAACCCATCCCAGGACGCAGTCTAAGCGTCACTTTTTCTGAACTGAATCATCCTCCATATTAATTAAACAACAAACTAAACACCTATGGGAATTGAAAGAATACCCAATGGTGTCACCAATTATGGGGTGATGGGTGGATTCAGTATTATGTTTTCTTACTATTTTCAAACTAAGCTAAACGCTTGTGCTATGAAAATCGGACTAACTTGCTGGTCTCCTGGATCACTAGACCAGCGTCTTAACTAACAAGTTAACTTAACTAACGATTGATGTTTGAGTCTGCGTTTGGGTACATGTGATGATGCGAATTAGAAAGATTACACATGTGATATTTTGAATAATGAGACTGTGAGTGAGTGGCGATGCCCCAATATTCATCCATCTCTCATGTTTCCGATTGATAACGCGAGATTTATTGTGTTAGAGCTGGTTAGAAAACGAAAAACTACTTACGGTTAACACTTGGTTTACTGTTTGGCACAGATTACAAGTATGAATTAGTTTAATTGTATAATAATGATTACTACGCGCGAATAGTTTACGAAGGCGTTTCTTGTAGTTGTTGTTGAGAAAACGGCGGCAAAAAATGTGATCTACGTTAGACGGCCTTCCAGACGATTGCTGGCATTAGTATTGTTACCATACGTCAATACTGGGTGTGTTTACGGTTGCTGACAGTTTTGTTTTACACACCGGTATCTGTGAGGTGCGTTCAGCCATACCAGGCGGTGATTACCAGAGACTTCCACATACTCTCCATCCACGTCGGTCCCTCATGACTAAGGATCGCGATCTTTGTGAACTCGTGTGTAGTAATATATAATCATACTTCTGTGGTGAGTGGTTCAGACCAACCACTGATATTGCTGATCATTTCGTCAATGAAATACTTGGCCGCAGCCGTGCACATCAGGCGGCCCACAAGAACGCAATCAGCCTATCACAAGTTTCACCCGCCGCGCCTCAGTCACTCTTCTCACCGACGTCCAACACATTGGCAACTTTATCACACATCGCCGGTCTCATATTGTTTATGAATGAAATAATAAAAATTTATTGTAACTTGTTTGAATAAATTCAGTGCAACAGTAAGTACCATTTATATCATACGTGTCGTATGCTTACATCTCTTCACAATTCACTCAATACACTTTGGACTTGTGGACAGCCATACTTTTACAACTATAATCCTTTTAACAAACAGCCATCATATAGCGTCCGATACACTCATGGCACTCACTCGCAATATAAGTTAGTTTATAAGAATCCCAAACTCCTCCAATTTCTCGACATCTCGAAGATCCAAGGGCTGTCAGCCTGCTACACGTTCCACTTATTTGATCAAAATGTTAACATATTATTAATACGTTTTAATAATTATTTATAAAGCACACATTTTATAACAGTTTGTTAACGTATTTTGCTGATTATATAATATTATCCGTAGGATTATAGACTTCATCAATATTCGTCTGATAAATAAATGGCGACATCCTTCTTAAGTAATAGTAAATACAATAAATTTTGAAAACGTTTCCATTTCAAATAAATATCCATTAATATTTTTAAACATAGCAAAGAGGTCAATTAATTTAGTATCCATTGAAATGGTCGCGTCTCCAAGTGAATACAATATGACCGGACTTGTAACGCCAATAACAATTGTGGATCCCTCGCCGGGCAATTTGGGGTCCGGGCTGACATATAGCCCGATAAAACCGGCGCATTAACCTCGGAGAGGAAGACACAAATCGTGGACCCCTTGTGAGACTCAGAACCTGAACCAATTTGGTTCACAAATGTACCAGGAGCGATTCGGTTCCGACCGGGGAATGTCCCTGGGGACTGAGCGGACTGGACAAATGCCCTATCTTCTTCCGGTAGACGCCTTTATTGCGGTCAACACACATAACTCAAACAGCGTCGCGACGGTGATTTTACGATCAGAATCTATGAGGCTACCTTTTTTCAAATATGTGCCCACTATTTTTATACTACGCTGTATTGACCGAGGTTAATAAAGATTTTTAAAAAAACAAAGTTATTTTATCTTAATTTGAGATATTGCGATGATAGATTATTCCCAAATCCATTAAGAGAGCATACAATAAAGAACATGCGCAGTTCTCAATATCTTAGTTTTTGAATTAGTGCATCAATCAAAAAATAACCCTAATATATTGATTATACATATTATCTAACTTATACTATTTTAAATATGAATTAAATGTATTAGTTAGAAATATATACATATAAAATCAATTTTATCGAAAAACATTGTTGTTGCGCCACCGGGATTCGAATCTGGATCTCTAATATCACAGACCTACGTTCTGAATAATTACAACGTCACAATAAGAATGTGTTCTCCTAATTATACTATTTTATTTAATTTATTCAATTATTTGTTATTGATTAAATATAATAGAATTGGAATAAGTACTTTCAACATGTAATGTATTTTTTAAATTGGAAAAATTAACTTTGTGGTTAAAATTCATTATTTTTATTTTTAACTTTGTTTTATTAACCACTTATTGAGTAAAAATATATCTACCGGTTTCGAAAAATATCTTCTTCAGGATGTCAATAACTAATAAAAAACATATGTTATTGTTTTTTTAACAGTTTTTTTTTTAAAAGACAATAATTATTTTAAAAATAAATTTAGTACCTAACATAAATTGTTATTTGATGATACAGAATTACTAAAATAATTTTTAGGAAAAAATCTTAGAATGGGACTTGTGGTTAAATTTAGTTGGTTGTTTATGATTTTTTGATTAGTTTTACACGCTTTATTTATCTCGAACGATTCCAAATGATTTAATTTATGACCAACACCGTTTACTTGCGAAATTGACATTCCCAATTTTTTATCGAAACCATGACCATTTTCTATCAAATGATTAGAAAATTCTGAAAATCCACTATTGTTTAAACATCTCAAATGCTCGAAATTTTATTATAAGAGTAAATGAGTGACACTTATTCTAGGTAAATTCTATTAGTAAGGAAAATTCTAGAAAAGTGAATTTTTAATAAAATCTATCATACATTAAAATCCGCTTCAGAAAGATTTTCCCCTTCTAGTTGTAAACATTTTGCAAACCAGAGTGAATTAAACATTTGATGACAATTCAAGTCTCCTAATCATGTATATTGACCATTGTCAAGTAATGAATACAGTGAAATGTCATATGTCAACTGTGTGATTCGTTGTATGACATACAATGTCATATATGTAATCTTATCTGCAATCAGAACACAACATTGATTACTCTCCTTACTTTTTTATCATTTCCAAGAACACTCGTCATAGACCCAACACAGCCGTCCACTGAGCCTTTGATCATATAGACACAGAGTGGCGTCTGTCAATACAAATTAGCTTTTTATGAGTATATCACCGCCAATGCGCTGACACAGCGGCGAGCGCATCACACCTCGGAGTGGAGGTTCGCGGCTTCAGTGACTCGCTCAGGGGTGTCCTTCACTCACACTATCGAACTATATCGGATAATTTTTTTTCATTTTTCACGCCATTGTCTTAATTGTGGTATTCCTCACTGTGAGCCAAGTTTAATACTGAAATATCTGAACACAAATGATGATCCAAACTATGGAGGCGGATCGCATATCATTTACTCTCATCATAACTTGCCATAAAGACAGCAATCGGCAATAACAAATCGCTTCTTTCTAGTTTAAAATAAATATATATAAAAGTGAAATTAAAATCATTATATTCGATTGTCTGTCTTCATACTAATCGACTTTGTATTTTTTACGGTAGTCTTCTGAACACTCTTAAGGCAGTGTTAAAATTGTAGATGCCTATCACACTCTTCTCAAGAGTTGTGGTAGGTACATTATACCCATACAAATATTACAACCCAAAACAGACGCGTGAATTATTTAATGTCAGGAGTGATTCAATATTACGCCCAGTGACCTATTCGTTAGTGTTGCAATGGTTTGATGCAGACGCTTACAGAGAAATAATGAATTTCCAGGGTTGAATTGGGTGTAATATTAGCCCATACGACGAAAATTAGACAACAAAATTTACTGTACTTACTATGAGATTTATAATGAAAACGTGCACATTTAAATGTTTATTTAGTATTATTATTTACTTAGCACAAAATTTATTTTCTTTTATATGATTTTTAATACCTGTTTATCTCATTTAGATAGGTAGCACATAAAATATTTAGGTAAGTATACAATTAGTAAATACTTAAATATGGAAAAAAGAATCATTGTATTATTAGATCTAATATATTTAATCTCTTTCGTGTTTCCATGCTCCACTTCTCTCCTCCCATATAGTATATTTTTAAGTATTTAGTATTAACATATTCTTGTCTATTTTTTTATTTTCTTGTTATATTATATTATATTCAGGTATCCACCCATAAAATACTGCGCACTAGGTCTGTTACACCTGTAAAAAATGTTTATCTTTTCGAAAGATTGTATTTTTCTTTATATATATTTATATTTTATTCTTTATACCTTTCTAAGTTTATTCAACTAAAATCTCCTTATCTAATTTTTTCCCCTTCTCATATTTTTAAAGCAATCCTTGCCTTAAAACTGCTATGTAATATGGCAAAAAAAAAATTTTTTTCTCGTTTTTACTATCGGATATCGGAGAGTAAAATGAGTTTACTATGGGATGTACTTTCGAAAAGTAAATATTTTCTTACTAACGATCAAACAAATTACTTTAGTAATTTTTTTTACTATAGTAAATAGTTACTGCTGGCCACTTTCATAATAATGGTCACAATTGTATTTTCATAATTGGAATGAAATGAGATTCTATGTTACACGATTACAGTTTTATTAGTTTTAAATGTACTACAATAATATTGTCAGACATTGCAAACTGCCAGTTCCGACCTGCCGCGCCCATTGACGAGACAGCGCGGATAACGAGGTTGTGTTCGTCACCGTCGATTGGAGACGGTGGAGTCATTTACGCAGTACAAACGACTACTAAGTGAAACATGCAGTTTTATAATGGATTTCTGCAATCGTACGTGTGTGCAACGTTGTGTAAATATCCATACACGCCACCCACATGCACCTGCTCATGGACGGACACAGACAAATATATAACAGGGATAAAATGAAATAAAATTGGACATTAATATAATTTACATATTTTAGATAAAAATTAAAGTTAATCCGAATTAAAAAGTCTTCTTGATCACTTTTTCCGGGCAAATTTGTCACGGACACGTGGTACCTACGAATTAGGCACACGTGCGAATAAATTATATTATTTTTAATGAGTTATTTGAAAACACCAACCGATTTTTGAAAAATATCATTTCTTTTTTCGGGATGTCGAATCAAACCACAAAGTAATTTGCAAATATGAAAAAACTTTTATTTTATTATCTCTATCAGTCGATGTGCTCATGTCTGAGTGTCGTCGCTCTTCAGTCAGCTTCTACATCACTAACCGTTGCCTCAACATTTTTTATTTAGTGAGAATCATGTATGCTGTCTAGTGGTGAGAAAAAATGCTACCCTCAACTCATAAAATCAGTAATTGAAAACTGTGACTGTGCCGCACGATATCACAATATACGAAATAAAAATAACCATACCATAAACAATTAATATGAATCTAATTTAATATCACAGAGAGAATGAAAATGCTTAAAAAAATATTTATTTATTTTTCGGGTTAAATTCTCAGCAAATATGCGTAAAACGTTTTGGCAGAATCTACTAGATGGCACTGATCAAACTCACGGAAAATCTGGTAGATGGCGCTGATTCAAGTGATAATCGATTTAAACAGCGGCGTCAGAAAATCAATAGAATTTATAACAAAAAAAAAATTAATCACGAATCACGATATTTCCAGATATTCAATCACTGATAGAGAATGTGACTCAAGATATCAGTGATTGACTCACAGTAAGTGATTTTGAACTCATCACTAATGCGGTCATTTCTCAGACTTGGTCTGCCATCTTGTTGGAAATCAACCTCTCGCTATTCACCCTTGTAGCACCTACATACCTGGTGATGACCAACATCTCAAGGCCATCTCAATTTCTTGTAGAAATCTTCCCAAAGTACCTAGATACGTCAGAATTCATTTTCTGTAAACATGTTGTGGAGAGCCTTTTCTTTGATATTCGTTTAGCAGCATACAACGCCAATACCACATCTCTAAATTGTCAAATACGTAGGTATCTTTTTTTATGAATGAAAGAATCAAGCAACATCCTTTTATACTCAGATAAATAGATATTAAAGATTTCCCCAAAAGCCTAAGAGTGCGGGACCACGGCGCTATTACTCAACAGTGATTGTGTACCTGCTGACCTTAATCATCGTCCCTCAAGTGATACGTAAAAACCTAGGTAGGTACTAGGTACCTACCTACTCTAACGATTTTCTTCTGATTCTGGGTTCAACTGAATACTGTTCAACTGTTTCATTATTGCACGAAAGTTGGAAGAAAGAAAGCTACTGCCTGGGCAGCCGGACCCCGGAAAGACCCGGAATCACTAATTAGTAGCTACCGTACCTACCCACAACTATCGCAACAATTATAAAAATCTTTAGTTGTCTGCACACGTGTGAACGCAATGACAATTTTAATTTGTATTTGAAATGATTTTCCGAATAAAATAAATAAATATATAAAAGGGATTCACATTCAGAGAAAATCATTGCAGTCTGACGTGAAAATGACGTAGGTAGGTACCTACCTACAGACATGCAAAGAGACGATTATATATCTGATAGGAATTAGGTCCATCTACTTATTGTCCGCTGCGGCTTCTTCCACATCCAGCTGCTACCTGCAATTTATCGAAACTTTATCCCCCGGTTGTGCATTACTATTTCAACTACGTTATTTGGTGGATCTTCTACTTTGGTCATACAATGGATATTTTCGTATCAGATTGTATACTGCAAGGATGCACACTCCAAACATACCTAGTCCTTTCCACGGTTCACTTCATACTTGTAGAATGCATTGATTAGATTTGTATTAAATTGTAAATTGTAAAATTCACCTTGTAATCATTTACGACAGTTTGTTTTATTTATCTTGGTGCGTTTACATTGACGCACCGACCTGTCGCCGAATTACCGTCTCCGCTGCTGCGGAATTACCGCTCCGAATTCCTCCGTAGACTGAGGCCCGGTCGGGAGGGACGCGGGGGCCGGGCGGCGGAGGGGGGAGTGGGCGGGCCCCCCGGTAGCCCCGCCCCCCGCAGCCCCCGCCCGGCGGCGCCGTGTCCCGGTCGCGCGCGCGGCGCCGCGGCGGGAGCGAGCGGGACGCGGCGCGCTCGGGTTTCCTAGGAACCGAACGTTAAACGTGCGGGGAGACCCGGCCGGGCAGCACGTGTCGGTCCGACATTTTGACGTCAGAGTCGCAACGGCGCATGTAGCGGAACGAGATGAGACGATTATTTCGGCATTTGTATGAAAATCGGTTGCATTTTTCATACGAATCTTCATCGTCTAGACGTCGTACCAAAAACAATTTTTGATATGAAAATAAGACTAAATCGAGATTTTACGTAAAAAACGAAACGAAGATAAATATGAATTTAATATATTAAATATAAAGATATACAAATAAAATCAATTTTATCGAAAAATATTGTTGTTGCGCCACCGGGATTCGAACCTGGATCTCTTTCCTAACCGGGGAAGGTGCTTTATCCAACTAAGCTACAGCGACATTATTTTTAGCGACAATTTTCGATCCTATATGTTACCTTTTTGATATTAATACATTTAATCGTTCCATCATTTGACAGAGCCATCTACCTTATTTTTACAGAATCTCAAATACCTTTGAGTAAACTGATAGCAGACGCCAGAATTATCAATTCATTTTTATTTAATTTTGGACACATTGATACAACTTTATTATTTAGGAGAACACATTCTTATTGTGAAGTTGTAATTATTCAGAACATAGGTCTGTGATATTTTAAATATGAATTAAATATATTAATTATAAAGATATACATATAAAATAGCTTAGTTGGATAAAGCACCTTCCCCGGTTAGGAAAGAGATCCAGGTTCGAATCCCGGTGGCGCAACAACAATATTTTTCGATAAAATTGATTTTATGTGTATATCTTTATAATTAATATATTTAATTCATATTTAAAATATCACAGACCTATGTTCTGAATAATTACAACTTCACAATAAGAATGTGTTCTCCTAAAGAAACGAAGATTGACTGAACGCAGTGGAAATGAGATCACTTAGGCGTATATGTGGCAGATCCATTCATGACAGAGTAAAGCATGGTAAGAAAGATACATCACGCGAGTGCTGATGGCGCCAGAAGTAGAGGACGTCCGCGGAAGACTTGACGCGACCAGGTAAACTGGAGGATGGTCCCGTTAGAAGCCTCAATAATCGTCGAGCTTGTATGAGAAGACGTATGAATGTGGATGAGGCGAGAATTGTGTGTCAGGACAGAAGAGTGTGGCGCTCTATCATCTCTACCTACCCTCGCGTGGAAACGGCGTGATGGTAAGTAAGTAAGTAAGAATTGATAGACACTATCAGTGGCGTAGCTAAAAAAAATGATGCCCCTTGTACGTCTACTGTATACAACATTATAATATTAAGTACTACGCGGTTCTATGCATTCAATAGAAAAAATAAAATTGGTCTATCTTCGTGATTGAAAATTGAAAATAACGTTTTTCTCCATACTACTAACTCGCAACCGAAAAATAATAATTACATTTATAACCGGGTATATACCTACTCGCATCTGAAAAGTTTTTAGCTTCATTACACAAAATATCAAGGCGATCCAACATATTAACGGGATAGGTACAATTATATGTACCAGCGGCGTGTACTGGGCACGGACTTAGGTAATGCTGCTAATATTCATCATTCACTCTTTCAGGTGCATGTTTTTGTGTCAGTATACCTGTGTGAGTGTGTGAGCAGTTAAAATATGTTATAATATTAAATAATACCACGTATATTGGAATTCATATAGTCAGGTCCACTTCAAAGACACTTGAGGCGTTTTTAAACACGTCTGTTAAAGCGAAGACGTGTATTCAGTACGCAGCGCGGTGCGAGTGATGCATTTAGTTTGTATACTAGCGATGGTAAAATCGTTATTTAAACCGTTATTTTGACTGTGATTATGTTCAATTGTAACGATGATTTATAACTGATTAACGTAATTCTTCGAGCAATGACTGGCACACTAGAAAGTAAGCCTCCGACAGTTAAATCTTAGTTACCAATCATCGACACAATCATAGTCACGTAACGATTTCCATCACTATCGTACATGTCTGAGACAGTTTTTCGAAAAAAACACATACGCAGCTTTATTTGTCAATTTTAACTTCTTCTACTTGTTACACGGTTCAAGTTAACATGAGAACTGAATTATTTTCATGTAGATCTACATACTTAATACATAATATGTCAAATAAATATTTAATATACATTTATTTCGCAAAAACTATGCACATCTTTTTTGATCGTATACAGTACACGACCCTGGTAAGTACCTATCTATAAATCGATGAGTACTGTTTTCACTTGTTTTTGCAACACAGGTGAGAAATTATGTTTTTAATTTTATAACTACATATCTTGCTGTGGTGAATTTTTAAAATTATTAGTTCATTTTAGCGCTGGGAAAAATATCGTTACCAAATGTATTGTAGGGTACTGACCATTTGGTCTTATATCTAACGTGGTCCCCAGTGCACCGCATTGGCTGCGCTGGTGAAGTTACGCCATTGGACAACATTTTACTGCTCCTGTTATGTTTTGTTGTTGTTGTTCTACTAATTTAACCGCTTGCTCATACGTGAAACAGTTGCTTACTGCATATTTATGAACTGTTTTGATAATTGTCTCAACAATTGTAATAAATTGTAAATAGTATGTAGGTATTGTTATTAAAGAATTTTTTTTTCTGAAATGTATTGTTATATTTATGTCCCAGTCGTTTTGTATCAAGATGCGATCTATGGCATCTGTTAAAATACTTTGTAATCAAAGTGGAGATCCGGTCGCTAAATAATTATATAATAAATATTATAATTCAATGCTAGAAAAAGAGGTGTATTTATTATATTCAATACAGAATTGAATTAGAAATAGTGCAGGTAATATTAGTGTATCTGCCAACTGTTTGTTACCTATATACCGGGTGTAACATATCTAGTTCATAATATTTTATGAAACCTGACTAAATTACGAGTCGAAAATGTTCAAAGAATATGTGCCTAATCTCAACCATGTCAGAGATATAAGCATTTCAAAAAAACATAATTACGCGAATATTTCGATTTATTGAAATATTTTATTGATTCCTAATAATATATTTAATACAAAAAATTAACGGTCATAGAATTTCAAGCGGCCAGACTATTTTTTGTTATTTGATTTAAGGTCTGAAACAATAATGAAGATTCATAATGGATAAATGACATGATTTGGTAAAAATTCAAAACAATAATTTTTTCATACAAATTAAATGCATTAATTAGAAAAATATACATACAGATACACTCAATAGCTGTATGCATATCTGAAATAGCTGCAACATATAAGTTCGAAAATTTGTCGACTATTTACGAGGCTGACGTAGTGTAATTGGTTAATGCACTTCCCCGGATTGGAAGGGGTCCTGTTTTAAATCCCGGTAAAAAAAAAGTTTAAATTCCGGTAAAATAAAAGTTTAAATATTGTTTCGATAAATTGAGTTTATCTGTATGTATATCTTTCTAATGGATGCATTTAATCTGTATTAAAACATCACAGAACAATCTTCTAAAAAAATTACAACTTCACAAATAATAATTCTCTTTGAAAATAATAATACACTATGAACATTTTCGACTCGTAATTTAGTCAGGTATCCATCTATAAAATATTATGGACTAGGTAGGTATGTTACATCCTGTATATTGGTATATTTGTATGATATTGTGGTATTTTTATGATTTGGATAATATATCTACTTAAGAAAACTTCGCCTGGATCGGACATTGATCTAGTGAGGTCGGCAGGAATACGATCCTAATGTAATTAATTAATGAATACTGAATATTACCTAGTGTTAAAGGTACTAGGGCGATAGTAGAAGTCTCTTTCAATCAATTTGTAGGTGACTTATTTTTTTGATGTATAAACACCTCAGCCCGCCTTTCCGTCTCTCCACCACCCATAATTTTGTACTAGACCAATCTCAGAAAAATATGTGAAAAAACGTAACCAAACAAATACGTCAGACTCGTCATCATAACGCTTAAATGTCAAATTTACTTTTGACACTTCACATGTTCAAAAATTACAATAAGTATGTCCTTTCACGTCGCAGTAGGTAAAGAACCTCTTTGTGAATTCATTAGGTACACGCAGCGCCGGCGCAAGGCTTTATGCCGCCACAGGCAATATTGTTTTTTTCACCCTAGTAACTTAAGTGAAGATGATGTTTTAAATTTTTTTTAAACTATTCCCATATTTTGGCCGCCCCCTAAATCGGCCGCCCGCGTGCCTCATACATTAGAGGCGGTATTTTATTAGGCCGGCATTTTGAAACTTGCCCATGGCCGGATTTTTATGAAAAACGTTCTGGATACTACTGTTGTCTACAAATTACCGCTTTATTAGGAAATAACTATATTGTTTGTTAGATTTGCTTTTTTGGATAGTTTATACCTGGATTATTTTTATTACACACTATTATCGTTTTGCAACTTGGGAGTTTGTTTTTAAATTTTCATATATTTTTCGGCCGCCACAGGTAGGCGCCTGCTTTGCCTGCACACGGTATATTGTAGACAATTTATTGATTCTCTTTTCAACCTGGTGTTTGTCAGTTTGGTTTACGTACACGTGTCCAGCATCCGTAGACACGCGTGCGAGAATTTTTAAATTAATTGGCAGCTTTTGAGTTTTCTCTGTATTTTAACGTGGGTTAATAAATAAATCCCGTTCCCTTTTAAAAGGTTGGCCTAATATGTGTCGAGCGCTAAAAGCCGAAAAAACTTTTCATTTAATATGGTGTATAAGTAGCTAGGTAGCAGGCACGGTCGCTTCATAGATGCTTTGGATGCTCCGCATCCTTTGTGTTCTAAAGTCAAAAAGCTTTGTACTTTTTGTTTCTAGCCGAAACAGCACTGCTGCAAATAAATTCGTACTGTCCTTTAGAAACCAGTCATAACACACACTATGACACGGCGCGCGCATACGTATTACGTATTACATATACATTCTCAACTTTCGAACATCTATGAATCTCGTAAACACACCGATACCAGCAACAGTGGATTCTATTATTCATTCCGTATTCACAAAGTTTTATTCATAAACTCACATACTATTTGAAAGTTTATATCCAAAAATATACAGGTAATAAATAATAGGTCAGGGGCATTCGGATACATACATTCAAATAAGCTGTGGATATGATCATTACACAATGTACTGTAATGATTTAATAACAAATTGAAATCATTCATTTGTATCTATCTAGGTACGTCTTAATATAATGTTGAATAGATATTTGTCACGAGGGAAGATTTTATAATTTTGATATTCCATTTTCAGTCGGTAGTCGGGGAGGTATAATTCTTGAATTAAAGTGCGTTTTTTTAAAAGAAATCGATATAAAAAATATGCTTTAACCGTAAAACTATGCAGTTTAATCGTCTGGTACCTACGTAGATATTTACTTAAAGTGGTTGTGTATCAAATAAAATAAATTATAATATTTTCCGAAATTGTAAAAAGTACCTCTCAAAAATATTCAGCATTATTAAGTTTTATCAAAATAACACTCTACACCTAAATATTATGAGCAATCCCAAATTAATTAATAATAAATAATCCCCTTTGCCCAGGCAAACACAATCATGACATGACAAAAACAAATTAATAAAATAAAGAAATTTGTCTATTATTTATGAATTATTTAGTTAGATAGACAGATAAATAAGAACGTACATTTTATTAAAATTACAAGATAAAATGAATGAATCTATCTACCTGTAAAACACATCAAGAAGGGAGGGTTTCGTAAACGCTTCGAACTGACCCTACCAGGATCGCATATAATTACGAAGGAAATATTAGCACTTCCTCGCAGGGGAGAGAATATGTGTGTTGCTGTGATTTAGGAAAGTAAACGATTATTTTCGCCGCCATTACACATACCTCCTGTGTAACGAGCCACGTCCTGCCCCTCTCCCCCCCTACCATCCCCTACCGTAGTTACCCCCGCCACGGGTCCGCGCCGAGGGGTGTTCATGGGATGCGGAGATCGTTAGAACACACGTGGAGTGCTTACGTTACGTATGTGAATAAAAACGGCGACCAGAATTTGATTGATGGTCACGTGGTTTTATTGATGCGGATCAATTTACAATCCGTATTTAAAACTTTTGCTTAAAACCAGTGGTGTGGCAACAAATTGCCGGGCCCCCGGGTAAACAGACACCTTGAATAACCGAGTCAAGAATACATCTCGTCTTACTTTTTTATAAATGAAAATAATCTTCAATTTTTTCATAGGTGTATTTATTTTTTCATACATTTATTTTTAGTGTTAGGTGATTGCAGTTAACTAATAAAACATTGCAATAGTACCTACTTGTCAAAATTTAAATATAATATACATCTATTCATTCATATGAAACTCTAATTAGTATACCTACTTGTTGCGACTGTCGCACTTGTTCAACGATTTCGGGCTCTACGGAGGTCCGGGCTCTCGGATGGCTGCCCAGACAGTAGCTACGCCATTGTTTTAAACCCGTCTTAGGGTGAGCGTAAAAGATTTAGGTAGGTATATAGGACGGTTTCGTAAAATAACTCCATAAAATAACACACAGACTGATATTTCTGGGATATTATAGTAATTTTAATAAATAATTCATTATACATCTGTGTTTTTTGTATGTCTGTGAAACTCGATCATGGCGACCTTGGATAACATAATAACGTCAACGAAACATATTTGTTTGTGTTTATAATTATATTTACTTGCTTATATTTTATAATGTGTATGTATTGGGGTATATGTAATTCTAATTATTATGTGTTCTTTTCTATCATGCTGTTGTCTCTCAGCGTTAGACAGAGAGTGTAAAGCGGCGGTGCACTCTTCGATTCTGACACAACTATCGAGCGACTTCTAACTAGACAATCTTCCAGTATTAGTTACCCGGTCATACCAGAACTTCCGCATTTATACTTACTTAATAATAAATATCTTAAATAACCTGTATTTCATTAATTTTATAGTTTATCAGTAGATAGTATTTGTGTATATATATTTATTTGGTGATTATATGCTGATGTTAATAATAGGCAACAATGACTGAAATGAGATTAAATTCAAAAAAATTAAATGTGTTTTTATAGCGTAGCAGTATGCAGAGTAAAATGTAATTCTTATTACTTAAGTATTAATAAGCTATTATATCAATTTGATAAGACTAATAATACGTGGTGTAACTATGCCAACGCAGCCAATTTCAATTGAGGCCCGAAAAGTTTGGAGCAAGTATTTTTTAAATTGTAAGTGTCCATGAATACGTATGTTCGTTTTATAAATGTTTAAATATTATATAAGACAAGAGACTAAATTTTCTTCTTACTATGTGTTAGATAAATCACGCAGTACTATATTCGTTTATTTACGATATATTTAGAGGGTCCTTTTTCCATTCTGCATTGCGGCCCAATTTTCGTAGATACGCCACTGCTTGCACTGTATCTAGAGTATTATTAATTCAGAGAAAACATGCAATTGGTTTAATTTTTGTTACATGTTATGATTTTTTGTACATTCTTTTCGATTTCCATTCGATTAACTGTTTGTTTTCTAAATAAAATAAAATAAGAGTATATATAATTAAATAAATAAACCTTTTTTTTTAATGCTCGGTTTTGCGAATGTAATATTAATAACTGAATTTGTATTTTCTAATTCCGGGATCCTGAAATACTCGAATTCAAATTCACTGTCCATACCATAGTACGTAATGTGTAGGTGTGTAAAGGAAAATAATAAAAAGTAAATCATTAAAAATTGTACTACAATATACCTAATTTAATAGAATTTCTGCAGGTAGATGACGTGAGTATTGACGATAGCTGGATCTGGCACACCTGGTCCCCATTGTATACCGGTCATATACCGTACACGAGGTAGGCTGGCAGCCTGTACACTGGTCCGCTCGCAGCATCCATGCTGGGCATGGACCAGGGTCGCGCACGTGTGCTCTAAAATTACACCTAATCTATAGCCAGCGATAATATGAACACACAGGCACATGTACAACATGTAAATCTATGTGTAAGTACTTAAACATTTGATGACACTTAATGCCAAAAATATTTTTAACACAAAATAAATTAATCAACATGAAAGATATACAGAAAAATCTATCTATCGAAAAAAAAATTGGTTGCTCCGGGCTTCGAACCTGGAATTCTTATTATCAGAGAAAGCGCGTTCTCCTTAATATTTAAGTTATATTAATGTTTCAAAATTTATTAAAATTAATTTAATTCTGACGTCTTCTATCGGTTTTTATTGATTGTTTTCAAAAATTTGTCGATAATGTATTCGATTGCTAAATATATCGAAAATGGAGAACGGGCTTTTCCGGATAGGAAGAGGTTCAGGTTCGAATCCCGGTAGCCTATTCTCTCCGATTACCTCTGAGAGGCAACGGTGTGATATAAGTTAGTTAATTACTAAGACGTTATAAGACATACTCGTACATATGCATATGCCTATACTAATCATTGACTAATAATTTAATTAAAATTGCATTAGGTTATTTTTAAACATTGTGGATCAATGTTTTACCATTTGTAATGAGAGTAGGTACTAACTTACTTACCGGTAATGTCCCACCATGGGTTCGCACCGGTTCACGTGAATCGGATATTAATAATTGAAGCGTCTGGCCAAACCGTTTGCTGCTGAATATTTATAATAAAAACAAGTATTGAGATATCTAATAGTTTCATAACATTAAGAATTACTATTTATTTTGCAACATTCAGTACAAAATCATTAAAATATTTCAAAAACGTTCGATATCGTATTGTATTGAAATTCCTTTAAAGACTTTAAAAAAATGATAAATAATATGTAACATAACATGGTGAGGAATAATAACTAAAAATAAATGTGTACGACCGGTAACCAAAATTAGTTAAACTAACCGGTTGATAACTTTTACAGTTTTTAAAACTGTATACAGACCCACTTTAATATATGGTCACCAAATGCATTACCTTAGGGGAGTAGCAGAAGTTACTTTATTGGACCGAGTCAGAAGTATCGAGATAAGAGAGACCCTCGCTTTGGAGTGCCCACTTCTACATATATAAAAATGTAATTAAGGTGGCTTGGACGCGTCTTTCGAATGCCAAATTATAAAGACGTATATTCCTAGCAAAATAAATAAGCAAATAGGATGGTATTGGTAATGATTGTACTATTATATATTTTTAAATATCTACATGTCTAAACTACGCTTATAATTCAAAATCATTATTCTTTGGGAGTATAGTCAATATTCCCTGCGGATGCGTTCTAATGTGCGGATGTGCGCACGCCCACGATTTGACATCATAGCCCACACAAAAAAAATATAGCGCGCACACAATTCTTAACAAGGCTTTTATTCATGTGCGGCGTTATATTGATTTATCCTGTATAAGATCATCAACATTTTAGACATTGAACCACTTTCTGAGGTAACACAGCTAAGATCAGATCTCTTTCTGCCTTTGCCTCTGCTGCCTTCTATCATCGGGTTGTTCATAATGAGTTGTAAAGATCACATTTTTCATTGCTAAGAATGTGTTCGAAATATACAGCCTTCCTTGATAGTTGTTATTAGTTCTCTTGATTAATTTATCCTGGACGACGCTAAAATTACTTTAGCAGTAGCCTGGTAATGTAATAATTTTTCATATATCCTTCCCCAGCGCACAAATAATAGCATTGCTCCTTAAAATCGCACAAAAAATATTTCTATACACACACCGTTATCCAGTGGCGTAAGTAAAAAAATTGGCCCCTAATAGAAATAGAAAAAGATATAAAAATATTAATACTGCTTATCCATTAAATAGTGTTTGGGCGATGTATACTTCATTAATTTATTAAGGAGAACACATTCTTATTGTGAAGTTGTAATTATTCAGAACAGACGGTCTGTGATATTTTAAATATGAATTAAATGTATTCATTATAAAAATATACATATAAAATCAATTTTATCGAAAAATATTGTTGTTGCGCTACCGAGATTCGAACCTGAATCTCTTTCCAAACCGGGGAAGGTGCATTATCCTTTATTATGCTATACCGACAGTAGATGACTTTCAAATAATGGAACGATAAATGTATTAATTTGAAAAAGTGTAACATATGAGTTCGAAAATTTGTCGTCAAAAATACTGTAGCATAGTTGGATAATGCATTTTTTTTAAAAATATTAATTGTTAATTAACACTAGACCCACAAAACGTCTTGATAGACGTTTGTCTGCAGATACATTTATATCCATTTGTTACATTTAATAAACTTAAAAACATAACAATTATATAGTCACCGTTTATACAATACATATCATTCTTACAGGTTATTTTCTATAAGCAATTTTTTAATAATTTATTCTAAATTATGAGAAAGCGCGCTCTTTTGTAAAGACCCAAGCATTTTATTTTTTATTGTAGGAAAAACAAATTCTATTATCCTCGATAAACGGGGTATTTCTATCTGTATACATCGATAATGTTTTAATACGTTTTCGTAATAGGTATGGTATACAAGCGTAACGATTTTTTTATTTTATAATTCTTGCTGTGGTGGATTTAGATGTTATTAGTCTATATTAACGTTGGGAAAGCAATCGATACTCGCAAAAATATTTTGATGGTGATTTTGCCGTGATCCAAAATTAAATGGATTATTGAGTATAGTATAACTCTAGTGTTGCTTAAAGAAACATGTGTGTAGTACCAACATATGCATGGAAATAAATAAATAAATAAAAAAGTAATAATTGGAGAATCGACCCAACATGAAAGTCACATTACTGAAAATGATCATTAGATTCAGCGTGAATAATCGACTGAAAAAATACGCAGTGCGTATTGTATTGTCCCACATTCTTTCAGTGAGAGATCGATATGCAGGTACGCCACACGACCCCCTTCCGATTTTCATCAATGCGATATCAAACACAAAAAACAACAATGGACGTGCCCACGCAATCCCGCCATTACCCGTCATACGTCATATTGTGTACATTACAAAATGGCGGACCTCTCGAGCCGATCGGGGCAAGGTCAAGTCGGACCCGCACGAGTGTGTCGCGGGGTAAATATTGCATTTCCCTCAAATGCGTCAGCCATTGTCGGTGTGATATGCGAATCGACACGATAGATGCACTGCGAGACGAACAAACGAACTAAACGCCATTTTGATTAATATCATACGTCAGTACATGTCACTATAAATATTGGTTTCTTCCTGTTAAAAAGATTGTATATTTTTATTTATTATCTTTGTTTTATTAACCACTAAAATGAGTTTAAATACATCTACCGGTTTCGAAAAATACCATTTTCTTCTTCAGGATGTCATAACTAAATAAAACATATATTGTTTCTTTGACAGAATCTATTTAAAAAAAATCTATTTATCTTTAGTACCTAACTCAAATCATTACTTAATACAAATTTACTCGAATAATTTTTAGGAAAAAATTTTAGAATGCGACTCGTAGTTAAATTTAGTTGGTTGTTTATAATTTTTTGATTAGTTTTACACGCTTTATTTATCTCCAACGATTCCAAATTATTTAATTTGTGACCAACACCGTTTATATGCAAAATTGACAATCCCAATTTTTTATTAAAATCATGACCATTTTCTATCAAATGATTAGCAAATTCTGAAAACCCACTATTGTTCAAACATCTCAAATGCTCCCTCACTCTTATATTAAAATTTCTACCCGTTTTACCAATATAAAATGCAGCACAATCCTTGCAACTAAGTTTATAGACACCAGAATTGTTAAATTTATCATCTTTGTCTTTAGAATTTATAAGTAAATTTCCTATACTATTATATATAAAAAAGATTGTATTAATAGACGGTTTTTTGTTAGACTTTTTTACCCTTCCAATTCATTCAATTCGAAACACAATAATAAGGCAGTTATTAAAAGTCAAAGTGACTAGCATTGATGCACTTGTAGTACCTAGTAAATAGATTAGGCGGTCTAGCTGCATGTTTAGAAGATGTCTAGTCGTAGATAAGGAATTAGAAAAAAATTAATTATAATTTTAAGTAATTAATTTAATATATTAAAATATCGACAAGCAGCCAGCAATCATCGATCGGCCACGGCAGTGTTTCATTAAATGTAATTCGTTACTATAAACCTACAACTTAACCAATTAACAAATACCATTCGGATATTCACACGTGCACCATGTCGAATGGCCATCTTACCTACCTGCCTAGCGACAGAGATACATACGGTTTAGAATATGAATATTATAATAATATACCGTTCCGATGGTAACACGACACACGATAAAAAAATCGACAATTAACGCAACTGGAAAGTACCTATGAAAACCTATGTAAATACAATTTTTATAAGGATAAATAATAAATATATCAAAACTTAAACGGATACATTTTGCATTATTCCGATGCATAAATAACCGATGAATAAAGAATATAATTGAATAGAACCTATAATATGACAGTAGATGATGTTGATCAATGTAAAATTAGTACACAGACGTATTAAATAATAAAAATATTCGTTAAATAATACACTGAATTACTTTTAATCTCTCTGGGTATTGATTTAAAATGAATTACTATAGTGAATATAAAAAGCATTGTGTTGTTAATTAATGGTCAATAATTCACCGAATCTTTCAACGCCCACCTTCACTGCGAGACAGAAATAACCTAATAAGAAATTCTAAGAGAAATTACATAACTTATTTGGAGATGTGTATCGTCAGTGAGAGTGTGAGAATGCGCGTGGTATCCGGGTATGGCGTCCAGGGCTCGAATGTTAGTCTGTGCGTGTGTGGCAGATGAATCAGAAGGATCGGTTTAAGTGTGAGGCTGGGGTCCAATTCTCCCAGCGCTCACTGTGTTCAGATGATCGCGGAGTGCGAGGAATATGTGTGATGGCGGACTAGAGCAGATATTGAAAAGAGAAAATGCTTACGGTTGGTACGAGATTTATTCAACACGTTATACAAAGTTATGTGCACGTAGCTACTAAAGGCTGAAGACGGCAAGTAGGCGAGTGACGCTCACGCGTGGGTCTTCCCGACGGGTGCCGCTTGATGTTATTGTCATATGTCGCCTGACGTCGGTACCAGGTGTATTTATGACTGTTGAGAACCTGGTGTATCGCACAGAATTACTCGCCAAGGAGGCGCCAATTGATTGATATGATACGACACGTGTCAGTAATTTATAGGTATAATCATCTTCATTTCGAGAAACAAGAGCTTTCATTCTTAATGAAACGTCACAGCAGCGGCCTGTCGCTATGTAACTACTTTCAAATATGGCGGGAAAAATATTATATAAATGTATGTATTGTATCTGAATAAAAACAGTGTATTCTGCTGGCGGGAAGCCATTCTCGATTGTGTCGTATCGCCGTAGTGTACCGATATTGAACACCTTTTGTGTTTCATTTCTTTCGACCTCATTATCATCACCATCGCCGGTTGAGAGAAGCGAAGCGACGAACCACTCATGTCTACAATCTTGTTTCGTGTACGGAACACCTGGTTTAATGACCAGGCTCTCAACAGCAGCAGGTAACCAGGTAAAATGGGTGAAAGATCGTAGAGGAAAAGGACGATCTTCATCACGATGAACAGACCAAATCAATATGTTATCCTGTTAACTCGCACAGACATATTCAATAATTAGGAAACCGACACGAGGAAAAAAACTAGAAATTCGAAACCATTTTACACAAGAAGAATGTGAATAAAAATTATTGACTTTCTATAGTTTCTTACATTCTTACATATTATACATTATAAACAATTCTTAAAGTATATAAAAAAGGTGAACAATCTTCATAATGTAAGTGATGTTCACTATCTCCTTAACTAGACTGAATTCTGTACTAAAGGAGACAGGTTCCTACATATTTATATTACGCATTTTTCAAAAGCTGACAAATGAGTCGCTGACTTTCAATACCCGCTATAACACGTTTTCATAATTTCGAGAAAATCAAGTAAAACCGCCACACTTTCGTGACAGGCAATATTACTTTTTTAGAAAATTTATTAATTACCTACATCTTAAATAAAACTATTATGTATTTACGTTAATTATTGTATTAATTTGAACCCAAATATGTATTTCAGTATAATAAAAAAAAACATGGCAAAAAATTTTGAAAGTCATTGAAAGAAGTTGAGCCGGGTTTTGCTCACCCAAATATTATACTTAATATTGCTAGCTAACAAAGCGTATTTTTATAATAAAAATAAAAATAATAATTCAGAATCCTAACTCGAATTTGTTAAAAATGTGTTACAGCGGATTTTGAAATTCAATGATACAAATATATTCAGAAAATACCGCAAATGATATCTAAACAAAAATGGCACGTGATGAGACATCTTGTAATATAAGGAAACCATGACTTTTTCAACAATAGACAAAGCTTTGGATGTGTTTGATTGTGGACACGAGACATCTTTTAGTTGAGTCAATTCGGTTTTTTTTACGCTCATTTAAGTTGTCAAATCAATAATTGGAGTCGCTCATTTAAGTTGTCAAACAATATTGGAGTCGGCTAAAAAAGCACAAAAGACAATTCTCAAGGTAATAGTTGGTCGTCCCTTTAGATATCCATCAGATCTTATATTTAAAGAGTACAATGTCCTAGATATAAGACAAATCTTTATGTTGAGACTCGTTCAATATTTCCATGCAACTCACTCCAAGCAATAAATCATGGACACAACACAAAACAAACAACAAACATCTACGCACCAGTTCTGAGAGCAACAACGACATTTTATCAAAGATTCCACATGTTCTTAGCTCCGAAACTATACAACACACTCAGTCCCAACTGGAAATCGTTTAATTCCAATAAGATTACACAAATATGGACCCAATATATGATCTAATCAGGTATAGATGAATCGGAAGCATGGCTATCCAACATTCTAATATAATTTATACAATACCTACACTAATAATTCACTAGTCCTACAACACTCCCACTACATATTTTTTTTATTTCTCTTTTTATTCCTGTCGATGATTTAAATAACACCAAACAGCACAAAAAAAAACTTGCTACTTTAACACAGACTTCCGTCTAGCAAAGTAGCCAGGACAATATCAGAGGTGAAGTCTACTCCATCCCACACAATAAACTATGAGTATTAATTATGTCTTATGTTTATTATGTTATAATATATTCACCTCTGTTATAACATAAATATGTATGTCATCTAATAAATAAATAAATTAATTAATTAAAGTTTATATGTAATTTAAAAAATATTTCTGTACTCCCAGAAAGCTATAGTTCAGAAAAGAGTTGGGGGTCCCCAGTCAGTAGATAGGTACTTGTTGAACAATCAAGACACAATCTGACTTCGAAAAAACTTTTATTATTGTTTATTGCTTAGTTTGGAACGACCCGTCGACCGTCTATCCTCTGAAGTTGTTTAGATAATACTTGGCAGTCGTTTCTCTCACATTCGCAAGACGTATCCAAGCCACCTTAATTGAGAGATCTCTATATATATATATAACTAGGAACTCCATGCCAAGAGCCTCTCTTATCTCGGTACTTCACAATTGGTCCAATAATGTTAGTCCTGTTACTCCTCTAAAATAACTTCGGCAGCCTGGATTCTTAATTTTATTATCTTATCCATATTTGATGACCATATATTAAAGTTGGTCACACACGGTTAATTTGGACTTGACACTCAACTCGAATAGCTGTATCAAGGTGCTATAAAGAAAACGCAAAATACTAGTTATATGTTTAATTTTATTAAAATGTATAAGAATCTCGGAAGGGTTAAAAAAATAACATTTACATGTACATAAAGAACATACTAAAAATAATGCGCTTTACAGTTTATTTGTATTTGTTACGTCGATCCTTCAGAAGAACAAGGTTCCATCTGACACCGACACAGTCTTGAGAAAATGAGCTCAAATATGTTGATTGTATTTCAACATATATCTTAACTTATTTTCAGTATTATCAATGACCATTATGAGATGAGGGAAAATAAAAATAAATAAAAACATTGTAAATTAACAATAATGATTTATAAATTGAAATAAATAACTGATGCAGTTTGAACTTTCAGCACTCGCTATTTCCTTTAATATCTGTTAAATAGAGTTGGTGTGTATGGAAGAAATAAAGAATAATATATTTAGAACCCTTTTCAGGCAATAACTTAAATTAGCCCAAAATGTTAATTGGAACCTTGTTATTCTAAGGGGTCGACGTCTTAATATGTTAGTTTATGTATTCAATTCTGTAGCTAATCATTGCTGTGTGTATTTAACATCACAACGGCTGCTACAATACTTGATCCAATTGAGTAGGAATATTATTATAATAAAGCATAATTAAGTACTTTTTGGTTAATCACTTTACAAAAGATTATATTTACACACATGCAAACACCGATCAGTGTCAATGTATTAGTTTATATCAGAAATCGATTGTGAACTTGCCCCCTCCCCCCTGCCCTGTTTCCCCCCGCACGCATCGACCCTCCAACCCCAAGCAGCCGAGGAGCCTCTCTTTTTACATCGCCCCATGATTCAGTCGGCCTATTGTTATCGGGACCCCAGTCTATGGAGACCGTTCACCCCTCATATTTTGGACGGAAATTATTCCTGTTCCCATACCAAGAGCGGGCTGAAACTTATACAGATGACCCGTCCACCATTCACAAGTTTCGATCGCTTCCACTGTGACAGTCCGTAGATAACAGTGGAAAAAACTTGCATTGCCGACCCGGGTCGGCAAACAAAATTTCATACGAAACTTTTAACGTATTCGATATAACACTAAGCATTAGTTTCTCTTCACATTTACGTAGCCTTTAATACACATCACTGACCGAAACTTTCAGTAAAACTACTGATGCAGTACAGTGTTCAGTAGTATCGCGTGGCAGCACCAAATTTCATCTTATGATTTTTATACATTTTGTGTATAGGGGTCGGCAGGAACTTTTCGTCCCCCGCGGGGTCGGTAGCCGGTAGCCGGAAGGCCTCCGTTGGGCGATCACTTTCGTTCTCTATTCAAAAATAAAGGAAGCCTCTGCAACGGCGTGGCGGTGACGTCACGCAGTTTACACCATTAACGCTGAGATTTATGTAAATGCTTAATTATTGTAGTGCCCTTATAATTACGCAAGGGCCGGAAGGGCGCAAGTCGAGAAGTGCCCTTTGCATAATCAAGTTTGATTTCTCTCTCAACTACAATCAATTTATATTCAAGGACATTGCCTTTAATACCTACTGACTTTACTTTCATTCATTTTCTACAATGTCAATAATACATTTAAATGCTAAAACATTAAAATCTGTTTCTTTTCTTGTAGAAAGTGCAATAACGTTTTAAAAAATACGTAATGCTATCGGTAGCAACTAGATATTTTATTTGCATATCTATCTAGTTGATTAATTTTATTTGTAATAATTAACAAATATGTAAATAATATCTAGTAATAAAAATTATTTTGTATTACGATAAATTAATATATTTAGTTATGTAAAGTACTCAATTAACTCATATATTATAAAAATTGTAAAAAATTTCAAAATAATAAAAAAAATATTTATTGATATATTTTACAAAAAAATAAAATAGTGAGGTAATCCATTGAAAAAAAAAACTATTTAAAAATACTTTCCTAATATTTATTACCATCTACAACAAAGGTGTAATTACATAAATACAGAATTCTGCAATGTTTTCTATTGACACACTTTTCTTTGTCTTCGAAACTGTACTCACCTGATGCACGTACCAATGATAGTAAAATAACCGGTTAAGATAGGTTTTAGGTTTAAATATTTAAAAAAAAAATGAAACTAATATAGGATCTATATATAAAATATTCATAATATAACGCGACTGATTACAAATACCGGCTCAATGTCTCTGGTTCCATCTGTCCTCCGCAGGCCTCGGGATGGCTGAAGAGGGGAGACTTTCTGGTCCATCAGATAGCCGCCATCAGTGGAAGCTGCGGAGATCAAAGCAGGTAGATACGGAGAGGAACCTTCCCGGCCTTTTCCATTATTCGGCTGCATCATCAGATAACAGCGTCCCGCAGAACAAGGGGAGATGCGTGTTATGATTACGGGGCTCTTGTTCGCGAAGAGCAAAAGGGACGATGTTTTTTTTAAGAATAGTAATTTGCTTAAAAGAACCTGTATAATTTGATTGCATTTGTAATAGATTTTTTTTGGTTTTAAAAAAATTATATGATTTCGAGAAAGCACCAGCCATATTATTTTTTAAATAAACTCGCACGAGTAGCGGTTGTTAAAGATGGAAAGGTAAAATGGATAATTACAATAAACTCAGACATTGAGAATTGAGATACGGAATATGTTTCATAATATTGAGAATCGCTGTTTATTTTGGTTGAATCAGCATCAAATCAATTCAATTGTTCAAAATATTCGAAATCAAAGTTATAACTAGTGCCATTTTTGAGGTGACAGTGGCGCGTGACTGTAGGAGAGGAGAGTAGAGGAAAAGCTGATAGTGAATTTCAAGTTAAATCGAGATTTGAGAGGATCCCATTTGTGTCGCACAGAATTACTCGCCGAGGAGGCGCCATATAATTGATATGATGATAAGACACGTGTCAATAATTTAAAGGTGTAATCATCGGCGTGGCGCCAAAATCTCGTGGAATAGATTTCAGGAAAACAATGACGTCTCAGAGGTTACAGCGGCGGTCTATCGCCGTGTAGGTACTTGCAAATATGACTACATGTATTGTTATTAATTTGTATAAAAACAGAGTATTCTGCATGCGGCAGCCATTCTCGATTTTACCGCCATATTGAACATCTTCTGTGTTTCATTTCTTTCGACCTCATAATCATCATCATCATCGCCAGTTGAGAGAAGCTGAGATCGGCGAACCACTCTTGTCTACATTCTTGTTTCCTGTATGGAACACCATTTTTTTATTTTTTTTGAGAGATTGCTCACATAACCACCTCTTTTCAATTTTCATCCATATGATGCCAACTGTGTACAGAAGCTGTGCTCGCGTTTGCGTTAAGAATTATAAAATGTTCACCCGCGTTAATTATTTATTCATTATTACATCGAAACGTATGTAGATAAAATGCAATGATTTCACTTCAATTATGAAATTATTACTATTAACAATTTATCGACAATAATGCGCTGTCGGCGTTACGTAATTCTTAGATTTTGAATTCGGATGATGTTCGAGACAGATCTGGATGTTTATTATATCATATTCATATTTCAATTGTACGCTGTTCCATCCATCTTACATGTTCCAACAATACATTTTTCTTAATTCCATCACCGAGATTATAAAAATCTCTTAAACCTCTCTAATCCAGAAATTCTAGGATACTCGCACACCTCGCCGCTCTTCAATACACACCCTTGAAACAAGAAACGCCGCCCGTACACAAGATCGAGCCCCCGCCTAGGTATAGCAACAGCAACTGCAAAAACAGGCCAACTTTTATCTGAGCCCCGAACAATGGAAAGCGAACGCTCGGGATATTTTTTGTCCAGCTCAGCGCAGGTTTGTTTTTTCTGCCAATTGTTCTTGGATTAGTTTTCCGTAAGAACGGTCTCCTTACATTGCCGGTTCCAGGAAGTCTGCCGGGACGATCTGGTCTCCACTCCCACTCCAGGGTTTAATTGTTAACCGGCCAAATGATTACGTTCTCTCCGCGTTGTTCCCTCTTAATCCGGTATTCGGAAGGGATAAATGATACAGAAAGCGAGGATTTAGATGGAGATTTCCGAATTGTTACACAAAGAAAGTTGTGCTATCGGCCAATCAGGGAGATTTTGTTTACGGGGATACAACGATATTATGGATTTGCGTTTATCGCAGGTGTCTTTGTTTTATTTTAAATAAACGGGCAACACCTCAAAGAGTTTATCGGTTGAAGGCATGTGTATAGAACAGGGTGAAATCGGCGATTTTATCATTTGATTTGCCTATCGTAAAATTTATGCCTAATATCTTCAATACACAATGAACGCCATAATTTTAAATAACCTTCACATTATTGGTTTCCATTTATACGCACTATCGAGCATCAAGTTTCGTTTTATTAGTCCTGTTTCGAACACGTTTAAAGATGATGTAATATTCCGAGAATTCACTCATAATCTATAATACATATTATATACCTTAAACGGATGCAGTTTGTATAAATGTTAGCGTGCCAAAGGTCAAATAAAAATCACGTAAATACTACATTGCTATGTACTTCTCGTTTGAGTCTACGCCGTTTTATAAAGAACACTTGAACAATTAGCTATGTAGACGCTCTACCGCGTAGATTTCATACGTAGTCAACGTGGACTAAATAATTATTTTTTAAATGTATACAGGTATGTATAATTTACTATCTGCATATAAAAAGGCACATTGTATATTTACTAAGTTCTCTCAGATGACTGATTCAAATTGTTATACAGGTTATGATTATTTATCCTAGAAGTAAATATTTTGGATTACTGTACAATACGTCAAATTGAAAATAAATATAAATAATAAATGCTTTATTTAATTTTTAATTATTCACATAAAACAGGTTTTTTACAGACTCTTATAGAAACTTCTGTAAAAGACATATTAGAGTACAATATAATTAAAATATTTACGTAGGTACATTATAAACGTAAGAATTACAATAAAAATATTTTTAGAATTTTTTTTTTTGCACCCCCAAAAAACTTGAAGTATAGGGGCGGCTTTGATATCAAATGTACACGTGTTGAAGAAATCATGACGTAACGTTGTGATGCTGACATTTTTTATCTTTAATCACTGGCTAAATTACAATTTTTTTATCTTTAATCACTGACTAAATTACTATTTTTTTTATCTTTAATCACCACTTAAATCGTTCATTCACAAGCTATTTTACATAAGTGCGATCAATTAATATCGTTCGCCGCGGTGCCCTTGCGGCGGTAAAAATGTCCTAACGAATCTAACGACTCTTCAAAAATCTCAGGTTTATTGTTCCAACGAGAACTAATTGCGCGGCAAAGCAAGGGCCGAGGTGGTATGATCTCCTGTTTACAACACCTCAGTACATTGACAATTATTTCATAAAATTTTCCGTTTGAGAAATTGACAGAAATTATTTTAAACTATAATATTTCATTACGCTTAGGGGAGTAGCATTTGTCCACGTGCGACATTAGAGTGCACGATTTTAATGAAATTAAAAAACTTACCATGAGGTATATTTAAAAAGATGTTTCCGTATTCTAAAATGTTTTTTTTAGAACAAAATATTTGTAAGAGTTTTTTTTCTAATTAGACGTGTGTACTTGAAGTATTTTAATTTAATCTAAAATGTTATTTATTCGTATTTTTAAATATAAATACGCACATTTAATGTCACATAAAAAATCTTATTATTTTTAAACTGAGCTAAACACTTATTAAACTATTAAAAACTGACGTAACTTGTGGATTCTCAAGATTAGAACCGTTTGACCATTTGTTCACCAAGCGAATGTTTTACCATTAGACCAAACAAATACCTATGACAATTAATGGCGGTTTGGTTTGTTGTTTGATAAATTTATACAAATTGTTATTATCGAACAAATCATATTTGCGCAAGGTATGAAGAACACAACATAAAATCAGTATTTTTCAGCCTCAAATAATTACAGGAAATGCCTTGTTTTAGTCGAACGTGAATCATCGCGACCCTTCACAGTGAAAAGTGTCCGCGCCTCAGGGGTGAGATCAGGGGTGGTTATCAGAAGGAAGACTGTAATTATTCCGAGTAATTAAACAGTGGACTATATATCTTCATGCACAATTATGTGCAGTGAGCGGCAATTGAGGGATGGATATAGAACAAATTATTGATCCATAGACACAAAACTTAATCAATGTTTGTAATATTACTTTGTAACAACATATTATTTAAACATTTAGAAAAAACACTATTTATTGATTTATCAACATGTTTCAAGACCAATGGTCCCTTCTTCGTGAGAAAATGTATACTAAAATTAAAAATACAAACATAGAAAAAAAAACAAAAATATATATAAAAGTAATTAGGAACTATTGTGAAAACAAATTAAAATGGTAACTATTTGCAAAAAAATTTAGTTACTTATAATGTTAAATTTACTATTAACACTTTTTCTTATTTCTAATTTATATAATTGTAAATCCATGGTATTTGAATGTAAATTTTATAAACCCTTATTAATGTCAAAAAAAATATTTGTTTCCAAAGATTGGTCTTGAAACATGTCGATTTATCAATAAATAGTGGTTTAAGCAAAGTGTTTTTTAATTATTTATTAAAACTTAATTTTGATTGACAATTTATATAGATTGTTTTAATGTAAGTAGAAAATATACCAGAAGTGTAAAAATATACATTTATTTTAATCAATTACTTTTTGTAGAAAGCAAATCATTCATTAAAAATCGTTAAATTAAATCTTATCTTCAACAATCTTTTTCTTGTGTCGAGACGTGGATTCTGAGAGAATATCCGCGAAAGACTCGGCATGACCAGGTAAACCTGTACCTACACCAGCAGATAAATTAAGATAGTTAATGAGCTTACTTATAAGGGCGTACGCAGATACGTAATAAAACAGTTATTTTTGTAAATATAATATCTCTTGATAACATTTTTGGTCCACAGATATCTCAGAAGGAGGGCTACTATTACCATAAGTTTGTTAAGCAGTTTATTTTTTTAATGTCGTCATATTATTTCTAAGATGTTCTAAATTTACGAAATCTTTTGTGTTCTCTCACCTTTGTGATTCGGCGTCACGCCCATGGCTTAGTCCCCGGGCCAGGGGAGGGGCGGAGGAGGGGGGGGGAGACGCCGGGCCCAAAGCTTAATTACCGCCCGGCTAAAGAAAAGTTCACTTCCGGTGTGGGGATGATGATTAGAGGGAGAGGCCAATTGAAGGAGAAGGAAAAATTATTTTTTTGATAATTATAATTTTGATGCTAGCAAACTAAATTCTCTATTTCCAAAAATAAAATGAGTTCACTTGATATCGAATTTTTTATAAACAGAACTTAGCTGCTTAGATCAGAACTTATTCTGTTTTTAACGCGAGATAAGAATAAATAAATCATTACTAAAAAAGCTCAACCATGATATTCAGATCGTAAATTAAACCAAAGTAGCCCATCACCTGGCGTGTATTTATCAAAGGTATTTGGAATTCATTGCAACATAAAGTTGATCGCTTTTAAAAATTAAATAATATATGTGTCAGGTATAAAAAAATTATGGAAAATAAGTTCAAAATTTGTCGAAAACATAATCGGTTGATATAGCGAAATGGTAACGCGTTTCCCCGCGTAGGATAAGTTCCCAGTTCGTACCCCGGTAGCATTTCTATATATCTTTATAATTAATTAATTTAATTTGTAACAACGTTATTATATTCTGAAATTGCAACATAAAACAAAAATGTATTTTCATTCAATTCAAAATATTTATAATACTTTGGTTATATCTATAAAGAGTTATCGTTTCAAGGTAAGAAACAAGTTTTGCTGACAGTGTTGTAATCTTCTCAGATGATCCGGATGATCTTCAAAACAGAATACTATGTATAGTATTCTGCGCAACTGCGCGCGCACTGTGCAGACGATAACACCTATATCATTTACACAAATAAAATTATGTTATATTTGTATTCTTTAATGTATCAAACAATATTATTTATAACACTTGACAACAATTAGTGTCAAAAACATCGTTTGATATAGCGAAATGGTAACGCGTTTCCCCGCGTAGGATAAGTTCCCAGTTCGTACCCCGGTAGCATTTCTATATATCTTTATAATTAATTAATTTAATTTGTAACAACGTTATTATATTCTGAAATTGCAACATAAAACAAAAATGTATTTTCATTCAATTCAAAATATTTATAATACTTTGGTTATATCTATAAAGAGTTATCGTTTCAAGGTAAGAAACAAGTTTTGCTGACAGTGTTGTAATCTTCTCAGATGATCCGGATGATCTTCAAAACAGAATACTATGTATAGTATTCTGCGCAACTGCGCGCGCACTGTGCAGACGATAACACCTATATCATTTACACAAATAAAATTATGTTATATTTGTATTCTTTAATGTATCAAACAATATTATTTATAACACTTGACAACAATTAGTGTCAAAAACATCGTTTGATATAGCGAAATGGTAACGCGTTTCCCCGCGTAGGATAAGTTCCCAGTTCGTACCCCGGTAGCATTTCTATATATCTTTATAATTAATTAATTTAATTTGTAACAACGTTATTATATTCTGAAATTGCAACATAAAACAAAAATGTATTTTCATTCAATTCAAAATATTTATAATACTTTGGTTATATCTATAAAGAGTTATCGTTTCAAGGTAAGAAACAAGTTTTGCTGACAGTGTTGTAATCTTCTCAGATGATCCGGATGATCTTCAAAACAGAATACTATGTATAGTATTCTGCGCAACTGCGCGCGCACTGTGCAGACGATAACACCTATATCATTTACACAAATAAAATTATGTTATATTTGTATTCTTTAATGTATCAAACAATATTATTTATAACACTTGACAACAATTAGTGTCAAAAACATCGTTCATAATGATTTTTACTTTGCTCAATTCAATTATACTACCCCGAAGGGAACGGATAATGTCAACCTGAATTCCTAGATGTTAAATAAATTCCTAGATAGTAAATAAATTAATAATTACGCACTTGTAAGAACTTACCATAGAATAAAGCGGCACTGTAGATAAGATTTTATATATTATATACATACCTGGGTTGCAATATAAATGAAAGATGGGATCCTATTGAAATCAAATGCCGCATTGAACAAGCTCGTGCAACTTTTATCCGCATGAAAAAGATGTTCTACAGTCACGATCGTAACCTTAGATTACGAATGAGTATGGTCAGATGCTATGTGTTTTCGATTTTATTTTATGGAATGAAAGCATGGACACTTACCGAAGAAACGATAAGGCGACTTGAAGCATTTGAGATGTGGATCTACAGAAGAATATTTAAAATAAGATGGAGACAAATGAAGATGTTATGGTTCGGATGAATAAAAAAAGAAGTAATTAAAACAATAAAAATCCGAAACCTTAAAATCTCGGACACGTAATGAGACATCTGAAGAAGAAGAACGTCACGGCTGAAAAACTTGAGACAATGGTTCGGTCAGTCAACAGTAGAGCTTTTTCGAGTAAATAAAGTCATGGTAGCCAACATGATAGCCAACGTCCATTGAACGGATAGGGCACAAGAAGAATAAGAAGTAGACAAAGTGTATGAGCCTAATTTTTTTTTAAATACATGAGAGTTTTTGTTAGAATTTTAATTTTTAATTTATGTAACATAATAAACTACTTGAGATAGCTATGAAACAGTTAAGTAAAGTATTAAAACGATTAGCGCTGTTGCACTTGTAATAGTAGATCAGATGGTTGTAAGAAATTGGAAATTTAGAAACATCCATCAGATCTATTCGCGGTGTTTCGTGAAAGAGGAGGATTATTTTATCACTCTTATAGAATTATACGCAATCGAAAATTACTTATGTAATATACTTATATTATGTAACAATACGCCATATACCGTAAAATAATTAATATCAATAGTTGAAAAATGTACTTACCTACCTTAAATTGCAAGAGTGAAGAATTACAAGATTAACGCAGAAAGAAGCACTATTCTTTTCGCTTCAATTCCATCTTTAAAACAGAACACTGGAATGAAACTGAAGTTCTCCTTAGTAAATGATGGTACAAAGTAATACATATTAGAAACTGTCCTTCTCAAAACTGTGCACAATTATGCAAGTATTACAAGTATGAAGGATAATCGTTGAAAGCACCGTTCACAAAAATGCTGCGTTGAACATCTAACAACATATGGAAGCGATATACTTGTACATCAAATATCGGAGTTTTTGAGCATTATTAGACTATAAACAACAAAAAAACGGCCAAGTCTCTTTTATTATGCACCCGAAATACATGTATTTTACGAGAAATTTAAAAAGGCAACAGTCTTTTGTTTCATAACACATTTAAACCATCTACAGAAATTGCAGTTAGGTACTGATTTGATCTGAAAATATCGTTATTTTTATAATTTAACAAGGAGCTCGCGCGAGCCACTCCGAGCCCACCCCTGCATAGACATACACGTTGATGGAACTCAGCTTGAACAAGTCCATAATTATGTTTACCTAGGATAACAAATTTCCATAACTGGTTGCATTATTAACCTCCTCTCCCAGATAAAAATGTGTATTACATTGAATGACATTCGTTCCAAATATTGCATAGATATTTTTAGAACCCTGTGCAAAAAATAAGCTATATTTCTCAACATCCTGGTGAATCTACCCACTTCTCTCGAAATAAATAAATATGTATTAAATTAAAAGTCATTCTTTCCAAATGTCGCTCTAAGATCCTGAAGAAAATCTAATCACCCTCCCTGCTGCTCCGGATTTATCTCACGCCCACTCTTGTCAAAATTTGCCATCACAATAAAAAACCAATCTCGAGCAACGTCGGGTACGGACCGATAGTTATATGTAAGATATGAATACAGCATCGTAATATATTTTAACACGAGTACCATTTCCAATTATCAAAATAGTTATATTTACTTTTTTTATTACTCGCGTCACGCATTGAGTTTATCGAGCGATAACCCCGTTGTAAAATTAGCACATCACTCTCTCGCGCAACTTGAAACAGAACAATCTCATCTATGGTATAAATAGTGCAGTGCATTGTTGGAAGATCTCTCAATCGCCTCGGTGGCGCAGTTGGCAGCGCGTAAGTCTCATAATCTTAAGGTCGTGAGTTCAATCCTCACCCGGGGCAATATTTTTTGATATATTAATTCAAAATAAAAACTTTCCTATGTACCTTTTCCAAGCACAACAGGTTTGGAAAATTTTATATTTAAATTATTGGTAAATATGTGTGTATGTACGCTACATAATTATATATTGTCTGGCCCAGTGACAGGACATCAATGTAAACAACAATACAATAGGTATAAATTATTTATTAATTTGAAGGCAAAAAAAACTATATGTTTAAATGTGGATAAGTACTATTATTACATACTAATGTTAAAATTAATACAAAACTAATATTAATATTAACATTAAAATAATTTTCGATGTCTGTGATGTTAAATTTAATTATTAAATAAAAAAGATAAAATTTCCACACAGTTCTAGTATCATAGATTATTTGAAAAATTTTGTATTTTTGATATAAATGATGAACATGGTGAATTAATGCATTTTAAATTTGAACAAAGATATCAAAAAATGTATGGTTTATAATAAAACACATCGTGGAAAAAAAAAGTAATATCTGAATACGGAAAACTGGTAATCTGTTAACTCAGTGGTAATTCGATATGGTGATCGTAAACTGAAATTAAACCTACTAAAATTGTATTTGATTGGTAATTAAGAATTAACTGTTAAATGTTATGTTTCTAGTATGCCAATGATTGCTCGAAGAATTACGAGTCATCATAATAATCGAACACCATCACAGTCACAACAACGGCTTAATCATCACAAATTCAACGGTATTCTGATTAATGAAGGATTTTTTTTAGATGATCAGAATTTTGATTTATTACTAAATCAAATAAAATTTATATTTTCATTTAAAAACTTACTGAATGGCTAATTTTGGAAAAATGTTCACCTTTCTTATTCATAAATAGTCACAAACCAAACAGAAACAGCACGTGGATGTGTGAGGTCTCGGTAGCAACACAATAAGGACTTTTAAGTCAAGGCATCGTTTCTGTTGTGATTTGAAATGATGTTAATTAAAACGTCATAAAAAGTTAATTTAGCAAAATGTTGTTAATATAGGTACGAACTATTCTCATGTGAAATTTACTTTAAACTTTGTATATTTGTACATTTCCCTTGTTACCTCTTTCAACATGGCTGCTGTGTCAGTGCGCACGTACCTACCTACCTTAGATTTTCTTTTGAAGCGAGGGATGCCGCTTGACCGGTTTTGCAAATCTGTGGATGTATTACTTTTGCAAGCTAAAGGGGAAACCAGTCATTATGTACTTATAAATAAAATAGGACAGAAAAGCAAATCGTGAAAGGACTGGCCTCTTTGTGAAGTGCTGGGAATATATGTTCAATTAATAAAAAGGATAATTTTCTCCGCTCGGTATAAGCCTAAAAATATCTAATATATTTACCGCACACCAAACCCGAATTAACACTCATCAGACGACATTTAAATCTTTCATATGAGTAGTACGATAAGCAAGTTTTATAATATTTCTTAATATAGCTTTTAATCAATTTCCATCATTTGGGACTTTTTGGTTAGAAATTAAATAAATTATTAGTGATGGTAAAATCGATATTTTGACTGTCGTTGTGACTGTGATTGTGTTCGATTGTAACTATGATTGATAACTGATGCACGTAATTCTTCGAGCAATGACTGGTACACTAGAAAGAAAGCCTCCGACAGTTAAATCTTAGTTACCAATTATCGTCAAATCTCAGTTACCAATCATTGACACAATCACAGTCACGGTTTATCATCACTATAGATGATTTTTTTTTCAAGTATGTTTCTAGGCCTTTCAAAATAAGTAGATACATTTAAAATATGAATTAGAAAGATATACATATAAAATCAATTTTATGGAAAAATATTGTTGTTGCGCCACCGTGATTTGAACCAGGATCTCTTTCCTAACCGGGGAAGGTGCATTATCCAACTATGCTAGAGCGACAATATTTTTAGCGACAATTTTCGAACCTATATGTAACCTTTTTGATATTAATACATTTTAATCGTTCCATTATTTGAAAGAGCCATCTACCTTATTTTTACAGAATCTCAAATACCTTTGGGTAAACTGATAGCAGACGCCAGAATTATCAATTCATTTTTATTAAATTTTGGACACATTGATACAACTTCACAATAAGAATGTGTTCTCCTAAGATACATTTCATTAATATCATTAGATTTATACAACTTTTGTGGTAAGCAATCTTTTGGATTGTTTGGTAAAATAAATAAAATAGATTAGAATACCTATATCAGTGAAAAACCGCGAGTAGAAATTTTAAATAATTGAACGACATTCTTTATATCTCTATTACGTCTAAAATAGTATAGGAAGGCCTATGCCAAGGTGATCACCGATATCATGGAGACCTGGCACACTAAGAAGAAAAATATATTAAATCATGTTAAAGACGTAGTTAATAATAATTAAGGTCATATTTTTAACAAGTTTTAAAAAATAGTTGAATATCTTTAGTTATTGTATGGATTAACTAATTTGCGGTAAAAACTGTTTGTTCTAATAAAATTGAACAATACTGTATTTTACAAAAATTATATTTATTATTTTTCAAGAACTTGGCTGTATTTTGGCAGTTAATTTATTTGAAATGTAAACGTTCGTGCATAATATGAGAGGGCGCTATATAACAGAAGTAAGAAATAAAAAATATTAAAGTATTAACTATACAATAAAACCGACGAAAATAAATTCGAAAACATCGATAATCAGATGAATTTAATTTTATACATCAATTTCCTTAGATTTTTTTACGCTAAGACGATCTCACACTATATTAATAACAGCAATATTAAATTAAGATTTTATATATATTGAATTGAAGATTTCAAAAATATTAACTAAAATTCATAAAAATAGTGTTGTGCATTGCGTTTACTTTTACACCTATTCAGATGCAGCAAACTTTCACAATATAAAAACCCTAAGAATATCGAAGAACACGTGCTGACTAAATACTTATCTTTAAATTACTGCAAAGACATTTTTGACTGTTCCAGCCAATTAGAACTAATATAATATCCTTCCACGTGCCATCCAAATTGATCCGGCAATCCGTACTCTTTCACATTCCTAGAAGTAAATGAGATTATGCACAAAACTCATTTATTCATCGTTCGTGCGAATATCACAATGAGAAGTTAACAGAACTTTACCTTTTCTAACATTGGCCTTACTTACACACTATATAAAAGATTTTTTCTCATGAACCATTACATTTTCAATTTGAACCGTTCTACTTATAAATATATCTTGCTCTCAGATTAAGGATATTAAATCCAATTTATTATCAAAAACATTTTAATAGCCTTACATTTTATTATTATTACACAGAATTTAATCCCCATCCCATCTTTCCTATACTCCCTTTCGATCCCTATGAAATTTTTTTCTTTTTTCTTTTTAACTTCTTAAACGTCATATTTTTTTTAATCCTTCAAAAGAATAGATAGTTCTCACTCTCTACATTGCCTTTTACACAGCTTAACATTAATCTTTGTTACCAAACCCACATTGTTTCGTGTTATTGTATTTAATTATTCGGGAAAACATGCAATTGGTTAAATTTACTATTATATTTGTAATATGAATTAAATATATTAATTAGAAAGATATATATAAAATCAATTTTATCGAAAAATATTGTTGTTGCGCCACCGGGATTCGAACCTGGATCTCTATCCAAACCGGGGTAGGTGTATTATCCAACTGTGCTACAACGACGATATTTTTAGCGACAAATTTTCGAACCTATATGTTACTTTTTTGATATTAATACATTTAATCGTTCCATTATATGAAAAAGCCATCTACCTTATTTTTACGGAATCTCAAATACCTTTGAGTAATCTGATAGCAGACGCCAGAATTATCAATTCTTTTTTATTAAATTTTGGACACATTGATACAGCTTTATTATTGGGAGAACACATTCTTATTGTGAATTGTAATTATGGAACGATTAAATGTATTAATATCAAAAAGGTAACATATAGGTTCGAAAATTTGTCGCTAAAAATATCGTCGCTGTAGCATAGTTGGATAATGCACCTCCCCCGGTTTGGAAAGAGATCCAGCAACAACAATATTTTTCGATAAAATTGATTTTATATATATATCTTTCTAATTAATATATTTAATTCGTATTTAAAATATCACAGACCTATGTTCTAAATAATTGCAACTTCACAATAAGAATGTTTTCTAATATTATTTTTATTACTATCATAACCATTATTTATTAACTGTACATTTTCCTAATAAATAAATTTTAAAAAGGCACCTTGAGTAGACATATAGAGTGGAAAAAGTAACGAAGAACAGAAAATTGAGAGTCAGGGGTAGGTGTTTAAATAGATGACACTATGTTTATTATACAGAATGTAACAGACCTAGTCCATAATACTTTATGGGTGAATACCTGACTACATTAAAAGTCGAAAATGTTAAAGCAATATGTGCAAATTCTGCACCGTTACGGAAAATGTTATTGTTTGACATTTTTACGAAATCATATTAACATGTCTACGCACTTAGAAATAAATATATTATTTGCAAAATGTATCTATTGTTAATTTTTGCATCAAGCTCTAAATTATGAAACTAAAAATAGTCTTTCCGCTCGAAATTTAATTTTGTATATTCAATAATTAATTTCAATTAATCGAAATAATCGCACAATTATGATTTTTTTTAAATACATATAATCATATTCCTTGAATATTTTCGACTCGTAGTTTAATCAGGTACACCCATAAAATATTGTGGACTAGGTCTGTTAATTTATATAGATCATTTACGAGAAATAGAATAACATAAATTAATGCATATTTTCTTTATTCTTTCATATCAGTATTGTCAAATGGAGACTTCAATTAGGTGATACGGCACGTAATTCATCTCCGAGAGTGCTGTGCGTCCACCGTTGTAGTACTCATGAGATCTTCTTCATCCTAAAGTTGTGCCCTTGTTAGTTTCCTTTTCTAGGTTGTCATAATGACGCATAACATTAAAAGAATCTTTAATTCTCAATCGTACATAGAGTTTGATGTGGTTGTTTGTAGAATTGGGACATTCGTGCGTCGTACTGTATAACTATAATTAAAAAAAACAATTCCTCCGTCTAATATTCTGGCCGGCTGGTTGGTTAGTTTTCTCTCAGAGATAGAACAGAAAATATATTTTGCAAAAATAGAATTTCCCGAACAAAGGAACGTTAAGAAAACTAATCACCGATCCGCCTCTGGGCCCGCGGGTCCGGCAAAAACAGAAGAAGCGAGTGAAAAGTGGAAGCAAGGGGCTGCAGCGGTTGGTGGAGCGCGGGGAGCGGGGCGCCGGGGCGTGGGGGGTTGATAAGGGAGAGTAATTAAAAGCAGAAATCACACGCGAAGATTGCCCTCCGAGGGGAGGCAGGGCCGGCTGCAGATTGGCCGACAAAAGAGGGTGAAAACGGCACAAGTGTGAAACCATTGGGGAAGTAAGAAAAAAATGATGCTGTTATTTATATGTATATGTATATTCTGTGCAATGATGTACTATTTTTAATCAATAAGATTCAATACATTTGTGTATTTTACAATAGTGCCTCGTCTGTATTAGTCAAAAATAGGTACGATCCAATGTTCCCTCTATTTTGTATAGGATATTTCTGCAAAGTTTTAACCTTTTTTCTTCATACACTTCAAGTCTAAAACTAACTTAAAATTTTAAAAGTGGTCTTCAGCTTAATGAAATAAATATATGATCATTAGCAAGCAGAACACAGCTGACCATAAAGTATTATATTGCTAGAATGAAATTGGAGAAGATACAAAGTATCGTATACCTGGGTTGCAATCAGTGGCGTGCAGTAGGTATAGATTTAGGTAATGCTGTTACCAATGATATTATACAATCATATATAATATATGTAATACAATATATGTACTTTCTTTTAACCAACGTTTTTGATAAAATAAATCCATCGTTTATACGACCCTACCCTGTATTTATTTATAATTTTAGAGTACTATTAATAGTGTTTTTAAAGTATAATTTTTAATGTAAAATAATACTTTCTTACCCATATAAAAATGAATATAAAAAATGTATGGACGTTTTTAAGAACACTTTCTATGACTGAACATGATTAATTTATTTGTTGAAAATCCTTCACTGAATTAGTTAATAAGTTATTAATAACTAAAGGAAATAAATTTATTTTAAAGGTTAACCTAGGAAATAGTTCTGCCAATTGCTTTTTGTTTTTCTCAAATTAAAAACCAATTCGTGCACCAAATTTAAAGAACAACCATGAAATTAACACGTTAAAAATAGTAAGATAGTAAAATTCGCGAATTAGTAAAAGAGGAAGTAGACATTTCAATGATTTGCACGTAGTTGTAACCCTTTCTAATGTTATTCTGTTAAAAAATAGCAAAGATAACGACTCCATATAAAACGGATTAACCGAAAGGAATTTTCAAATTAGTAAATGGACATTTATATGACTTGAGTAATTCACTAGCTTAAAGACAGAACTGAGTAATGTAAATAGCACGATGCGGCGAATAAATAAGAGCGCCATGAGTACAGCGGTGAGTTGTGATAGTTTTTAGAACTAAGCAATTAAGGTCTCTACTGATACACAGATGGCGCTAATTGCAAAATAATGTTTTCGTTTATGTAAATCCAATTTTTTAATTTATATTTCTTTTCCATAATTTTAAGTTATGCCCAGCTTTTTTGCTTGTATGCACTGCACATCCCTGATTGCAATATAAATTAAAGATGGGATCTTTCTGTTGAAATCCAATGCCGCATTTAGCATACTCGTGCAAGCTGTATCTCCATAATGCGACGTGCTTTCTATTTTATTTTATGAAATAGACGTATGGACACTTCTTAAAGAAATAATAAGGCAACTTTAAGTATTTGAGATGTGGATCTAGAGAAGAATGCGCAAAGTATGCAGGATGGATAGATGAACAAATAAAGATAATACGGTTTGGATGAATAAAGAAAAAGAGAAATTTAAAATAATAAAAATCTGAAAAGTTCAATATCTCTTTGCACCTCATAATGCAGGGAAAGATTGCTAGACGTCAGGTCTCTGAGAAAAGAAAAACGCCATGACTGAAGAACCTAAGGCAATAGTTTAGTCAGTCTACTGTAGATTGTTTGATCTTTTCCGGGCCGCAGTGAACAAAGTGATAGTCAACTTCCGTTGAACAGATAAGGCACGAGAAGAAGAAGATTTATAATTTTACAACTTTTAACTATCCTTTTAACTAACTTACTTATAACTTATATCTGTCTTTAACGTCTTCATCATTGTCACTATAGCTAGCCTGTATCTTTCTATTGTTGGAAGGCCTCCCCCGAGAATCGCCAATTCTCTCTGTCCTCTACCCCTCTCATTTATCTGTTTCCCGTCACTCTTTCCATATCTTTATTCCTTCGTGCCATTTGAGGTGGACAAGAATTACTTTACAAAGGCGAGGCCTTAATTTCAGGACCTTTTTCACAAGAGACACGTATGTCTGAGAGTGCAGATTTTTTGGGCATCATTTGTTACCTTGGTTTTATAATATGACCACACTAGTGTGTATAGGTAAGAAAGTGGTTTATTTGGAATAATGTATATTTAAACCAGAAACTCACGACTCATTCTATGCAGTCTCATCATTAAAATAAAAACTAACAGTATAAAATAAATAAGCAAATTTTCCTGTTTTGTTAAATGTTTTAATTATAATTAATATCCAATCCTTAGATTACATATTTTTAAAACATTTATTCAAAATCATACAACAGATAGATGGTTCAGAAGAAACAGTAGTGCAGAAAGCAGTCGCATCTCCCGGTTGAAGTATCGGTTCCATTGCAGCTCGCGGTCATAATTAAAATAGCAGCTGCCTCAAAAGTTAAAATATGTAAAAGTGACAATTTCTTTCCTCCAGAAGCTTGAAACTTTGAAGAAGAAAAAGAAGAACAAGTTCAAATTATTGAAAAAGTATCTGACGAGTTGTGTTTTGTTTTGTTTTTGTTTTGTATTATGTGAAAAGGTTGATGATCACTAAAGACGATGAAGGGGTGGCGGGGGGGAGGGGGGGGGGGGAAGAACGGGTTCTCGGGGCAAGGGGACTCATGGCAAAATTAGGCGAGCCGAGGCCCCTTTTTGTGATCATCACGCTATGAGAATGGGTAGTTAGCGAGGCCGGATCTTCTGCTAAAACTTCAATGCTCTCATACTTGTTCGTACATACTTCGTATTTTTTTACCCTAACCTTACTTTTCCAGCTGGACGAGTTTGGGCAGCCCTTGAGCGAGCAAGTAGTTCCGGACGTCTTTTGTAACATTTTTTCATGACGCTGTTTCCGGTTAGATTAAAAGTTATCCGGTTCTTCGGCTGAGCGGCAAACCAGATATTCGAATAATAACGCGATCGCCCTCGGAAAATTTATTGGGATATTTAAAAAAAAAAAAACTTTACGCATGTATCTAAAAATGAATATATCGGATTCAGTTACTGGCCACGATGTACTATCCCTAACTATTAGTAATGAGTACTAATTAGTTATTCATTTTGTTATTTTTCTATGCATTAAATTAACGAATGATTATATTAATTATGCATGTAATTTCTAGCCAATAGTTGAAATATTTACTCATCCATCCAGCGATATTGAATTATTTCCAAATCCAAGAATCTACGATACTCTGAGTACTAACTTTACTCGCGACTAGATCACTTTATCTACTCAATGCGTCTCTACATGTGCGTCGTACCCATGTTAACTATTTTATTAGACTATTGAAAATTCAAGTTTTTACATTTAAATGTGAAACATTTTTTTAAAAATATATATAAAAAAGAAAAAAAAATCCCAATGTGCAATACAATATGTATTGTAAACACATATATGGTAGATGGAAATATGCAATAACAAAACACACAAAAGAAGTTATAAGAATTATTTCATTGAGGAGAACATATTCTTATTGTGAAGTTGTAATTATTCAGAACACAGGTCTGTGATGTTTTTATTACAAATTAAATGTATTAATTAGAAAGGTATACATATATAACCAATTTTATCGAAAAATATTGTTGTTGTTACCGGGATTCGAACCTGGATCCCTTCCAATCCAGATTAATTTGTATTAAAAACATCACAGACCTGTATTCTGAATAATTATAACTTCACAATAAGAATGCGTTCTCCTTAATTATATATAAAATTTAAACTTACAATATAAAAATGTTATAGTTTTCCAAATTTTTAATTTCTGACAATAGAAGTGAGTTTGTTTGTTTTTCTATTCGAAATATGGTCATTTAGAATCGGACATGTTATATATTATACAAGTATGTAATATTTTTAAAAAAGTAATAAAATTGATGTAACAAAATATTCACGTTACTGAAATATTTTCTACGATATGCTTGTACCTTTATACGGATTTTAATGACACAAATCCTACTTAGCATATAAGCATTATTTATATTGAAACTTTTCATAAAGAACGCCATCATTCATCAATAGGTATAGGCTCGTGCCGACCGATACTTCAATACAATCGCTCAGGTACGATATTGATTTTCCTTTTGAGATCTTTAATCACAAGCGATGGCCTCGTGCTCAAAGAGATTCCGTACGCTTCGGCGACTTTTAAACCGAATGCAAAACGCATTTGTTGTCATACGATTTTGTGCAGCACAAAATGATCCCGTGCTCAGCTGACCCCTTCCACGGTTCGGAGGCCCTAAAACATCTCCGGATGCAGGGTGGAAATCAAATTCAATGATAATAATATTTTTCATTTATACTAGCATTTTACCAGTCAGGTGAGTTGTTGCATATGGCTACAGACTACCAAATATATAGACATGAACTAACACAAATTCCTTGTTTCAATATTTCCAATTTGGTGTCACCCACGTATAATCACTTTGGTAGCACTTATTCAATCAAATACTCGCTTGGAACGAAAATGTTGACACTGACAATGATTTTTATGCGTTTATATATTTCGATAGGTAGGCCTGTTATAAGGTTTTAATATGTGCATTCTATTTGTGTGGATTTAAAAACAGCAAACGAAAACAAAACTGCTACTGGTGAGAGACAGTTTCGGAATCGGACAGATAAATTTTACGGCAGTGATATAAAACATTTTGTCTATTATTTTTCGGTTATCAGTTATATAAAGTTTCGGAGGCTGATCAGCAGAGTTTGAGAGAGCGACCATCGACGTCTAACAGCCCAGTTTCACAAAGGTTGGTGTATTTTTATTTGCATGGATTGAATTAATATATTCAACAATACCAATAGAAAACCCAGGACTATCTATCGAAGGGTAATTATGGGAAAAAATATAATATGCATTAATGTAAAAAATATGTCTTGTTTACACAAAGATTTATTTTCTAAGAATAAATACTTTTACTGTTGCATAAATGTGTCATAAACTATCAGTTTTATGTTTCTACAAAGAATGTTTGTAGAATGCCTCTCGTCCCGCAACTAATGTTCCGAACCTCTCTCCTGTATGTCCATTTTATTTCATGTGTATTCATTTACCGGTCTGTGCTATTAACGGAATTTTCATTAACAGCGCTAAATCTTATAGAAAGAAACTAATTTCAATTCATTTTCAGGGTAGTCTTATCGGTGAAGTTTCGCTCTAAAATGATCATGGAACACGTCTTTATAAGCCGGCAGTTCCGCGCTGAGTTAAATCACTAATCAAAAAACTTCCAAGAAACCAATGAAAAGAAATAATCAACTTTCTTTCTAACATTATATTAAACCCGTAAAAACCTTAAATTTATATATATCGTGAAACACCCCTTAAGAATTTACTCGGGTACTGCGTCACATGACAAGCACACATTACTGGGCTTTTATTTTATTATTGATAGTAAATTAATTATTAATATTTTAACGTTAAAAAGCATATTAATTTTCCTTATCTCAAATATCTTCTTTTTTTTATTCATATTGTTTATTAATAAAACCAATAATTAGCAAGTAATGATGAGCTTAATCATTTATGACTGTGATTTTGAAATTAGTATTCGATTGTAATAATGATTGATATTGATATTTATTTAACTGTAGGAGGCTTAATTTTTATTGTACTGGTGATTGTTCGCCAAATTACGCATAATCGTACACCAGAACCGGAGAGTGCGGCATTCTATTCTCTCTACTAACTCCTCTGGAGAAACGGCGACATGGTAAATTATTTAGTTTAAAAGAATCTAAATTTAGTCTAAGCTAATTTTAAAGTGCTAAATTGATATTTTGTAGTCAATAGGTAAAATATAGTGTCGTAGTTTATTCCCGAGACATTAACTTGAGGTTAATATCATAATTTGATAGATGTTATTTATTATACTAAAAAAAAATTTGTTTTAGTTCTAAATTTTTAAAGGTATCACTTCAGCCCTGGAGACTACAGGGTAGGGGTTGAAACCGGACTGATTTAAAAAAACTTGTATTTTATTTTGTACACGTATGCCAAAGGAGCTGTATTAGCTGTAACATTACCTGGCGAGATGGAGCGTCGGGCAGTAAATAAGGAATTGAATGATCAAACGGGTAAGAAAGGGATGAATGGGCATAATGCCACCATTATGGGGTATGTTTGTATTCAGGCTGGCTACTCGGAATTGGTATTCCGCAATGGCAACACCACGTGAAAGGATCTCGCGGATAGATGGCGTTAAATCCAGTCACATACTTCACGTGCGCCTACTTACAATGGGGGGTAATTATTGGATTCCTACCCGGAAATGACTTTACCTTTTATCTACATCTTTGTAGAAATAAAATAAATCTTTAATGATTCACTGATGCAGAGAAGATATTTATTTATGATTGATCTAGTGTATACATAATTATAAATATCTATGCCCTAATGTGTAAAATTGCTAATTCTATATGTCTTAATTTTACAGGAAGAACAAAAAACTATTTAGTTTTTTTTAAATTCATTGATGTTATATTTATTTTCTTCTTGAACAATTTAAACATTAAAAAATAACGTCCTTAATATAATATTTATGAAATATTAACATTCATGTCATTTTTCCCATTAGATACTTTAGAGATAACTCTCGGTTTTCATAGTCCACCACCGCCAAGTCTCAGAGATTCGCCGTCTTGCGCACTCACTTCACGCATATTGTACATAATGTCAGCCTGTTGATATTCCATTCATCTGTTGAGTGGATTTAAATCTCCCCTCCAGGAGTTAAAATATAATAAGTGTTATGTTTGTAACTTTTCATAATAAATAGTTGTAGGCGTCTATGGTCCTAGACGACATTTGTGACGACATCTCGCTGTCAAATCGAACACCGTGTTCATCTCTAGATCAAAACCTCAACAAGCATACACGCTACTAATATTTATCTCAACAAAATCTCTGCGACTTATCTTTTCGTATCTCCTTTCATGGACACGGACATAAGATTATACCAATGTATTACATTGTGATGGTTCACTTAACTTTTTATCGTTTACAATGAAATATTTTTAGTTTGCATATTGATTTATATTCTAAATATGAATTAAATATATTAATTAGAAAGATATACATATAAAATCAATTTTATCGAAAAATATTGTTGTTGCGCCACCGGGATTCGAACCTGGATCTCTTTCCTAACCGGGGAAGGTGCTTTATCCAACTAAGCTACAGCGACAATTTTCGACCCTATATGTTACCTTTTTGATATTAATACATTTAATCGTTCCATCATTTGACAGAGCCATCTACCTTATTTTTACAGAATCTCAAATACTTTTGAGTAAACTGATAGCAGACGCCAGAATTATCAATTCAATTAGTTGGATAAAGCACCTTCCCCGGTTAGGAAAGAGATCCAGGTTCGAATCCCGGTGGCGCAACAACAATATTTTTCGATAAAATTGATTTTATATGTATATCTTTCTAATTAATATATTTAATTCATATTTAAAATATCACAGACCTATGTTCTGAATAATTACAACTTCACAATAAGAATGTGTTCTCCTAAAAAAAAAAAAAAAAGATTTATATTCATTAATAATACATTTATTTTATTAAATATGCGTGCCACAACAATTCTCTCGTCCTTTCACCGTTCACATCAGTTGCGGTCTGCACTCTCACAGTTCGACCCAACAATCGGATTGTTATGGTGAGGGTTGTGTCATGTCATTGTATCATCTCTCCTAGAATTATATTGCAATATGCTACTAATTCATCAATTGGTAAAATTTTGCACGATCTTATTAATTTATTTTAATCATTTTTATACACACATTTATTTATTTTATCCACTATAAATTTAAAGAATCTTAATTGTAACTGTTTAATTTTTCTATCTACATTTTATTGTGTAATCCAAACTTAACCGTTCATTTAAATATCTTAATCTTTTAGGGTTAGAAAGTCATGTGTGACATCTTAATAAAAATGATTTGATACACAATTGAAATTGTGAAAATTCACTACAAAAATTGTGAAAATTTAACGGAAACAGATCGTAAAGGTCGATGTAAACGCTAAATCAAAAAAACGTAATCAGGTAGTGTTACTGATGTGAAAGAGGAAACATTGCTCGCCCAACTGAAACAACTGAAAACATTTCTACTGTACCTGAAGGTGTTACCGAATGATGAGTCAATAAAAAAACGTGAACAGCAATTAGCCGCTTCATTTTTTGCTTGAAGGCTTATAAGTTTCAATCAGTGCAAGAATTAAAGCCTGCAGACAATACGGTTGACTTTGGATTACCCGTTATAAGTTCATATTTATGTGGTTAAGTTGGAACATACTGATTTATCATGTAAAAGAGGTATAAGATCAATACCATTCTTTGCCACTTTTAGTGTGCTTTGCCACTGGACTATTTAGAGATGGAAGTGTTGTAATTAAGCTTTTTTTTCTAATGAAAACATATTTTTGTTGTGATGTTGCAATTTTAGAACACAGTTCTATTATATTTTTAATACAAACTAACAAAACAACAGATATAATCTATCAATCGAAAAAACATTTCATTGCTACCCCGAGCTACGCTAGATAGATTTTTCCCGTACACATTTCTAATTGTTCTTGGACATATTCAAATATTGCTAATTTAATTTGAATTTTTTTTTAATATCCCAAATATTTTATCCCGTCGATATTTTTTTATTTTCAATGAAAAATTATAAATTATTAAGGAGAGCACTTGCTGTGACGTTACATTTCCAGAACATAGTTCCCCGGATAGGAAGAAGTTCAGGTATGAATACAGATAACATTTAAATATTTTTTCTGTATATCTTTTTTTATTTCTATTAATATATTAAATCAAAAATATTGCAAAAAATCGTGTCCAAATTTATACGCATTGTATTATAATTAAAAATTGTGTTCGGTCCTCCGGTGAAGCAGGTGCCCACGCATAAAATTATTTTCGCTGAAGCCCTTGAAACTCCCTATATAAATAATAAAACATTATTATTGGAAGGGATTATAAAGGAAGTGCTGCGAAGCCACAGCAGTGATAATACATACTGCTCAAAGTGACACAGATTTATCAGCTTTATCTTATATTATTATTTATCAGTTTTTAATATGATATTTATTATTCATTATTATATATATAACAAAATTGTTGGTCTAGCAAGAGCTAGTCGTTAATAGAAAGAAATGTTTGATTACGTTAAATTATTTTCTTCCAGGCTACGTTAACTACATCAACGTTGTCTCAATTCAGACATTAGAAGAAATTTATTCGGAATGAAAATATTTGAGCTTATTAATACACTTAAAAAAATCAGTGTGTTAATAATATTTATAACGTTAATAAATTTTTTAAATCAACGAAAATACAAAAAAAAAATCATTTATTTTCTTTAATTCGGTATTCACACACTTTTACGTGATGGAATTGACAGCACATCTTGTTTTTTTTATGTTACTACGCGACAGGAACGGACGGATAGATGTAAGGTCATTCTATATTTTACTGTATTCTAATTCTTACATATTATTTGGAATCAAATAATATAACATTATTTATAATTCCTGTTATTAATTTGAATTAGGTACATCTTAGTTACATTGTAATATAATGTTAATATACAAAATATGGTATTATAAAATTATATGTCTTATAAAATAATACTCGTCATAAAACGGCTTAAAGCCTAGTTAAAATATTGGTAGAGTTGAATGATTATTCACTGAAGAATTTTATAAATTTTTAAATAGTATTTATTCAGCGAATTTTCATATCATATGATTATAATTAATTATAATAATTACTAGTTAATATATTAATCATATAAAAATATAGGTATATTATACCTTAATATCTAATAGTGACATAATCATAATTCTATGAAGGCATAAATGAGCTGGCCGGCAGGTATTAATTAATGTATCACCCTAGTAAAATAATCTAAACGTTGTTTGATTCATCTATACACAGTAATTGTATCAGAATATCCCTTTCCCTTAGTCTTACACAGTTCCGTCTCTTATCGCATACAGTCTAAACTTCATTTTAACAGATGAACTAGATCGCATCTCCTGTATGAACTAGCACATAAAACACCCTCGTTATCCCTGTACCTTTCAGCGATAGTATATATATATATAATCAATTTTTCAAGCATGAAATGCATTATTAACATTTTTGATGAAGGGACAATTTTAATTGGGCATGAAATATTCCGATAAAATTCACTTCGATTAAACATTTGGTAATAAATCATTTAGTGTTCGGTGCATCGATGATCCCGGATTAAAGCCCTCCCCGAAGTTGATAATATCTCCTGACTATCGAGGCTACAGACGGTTGAGAATATTTTAATTTATACTGGATCGTATCTAAAGCCTTATGTAAACCTGCCCGATGCATAATCTCATATCAAAACACAATTTACCCCTTAATATAGATATATTTATATATTTTTGGTCGTACTTAGCATTTATTTTTATTCTCCATAGTAATACAAATGTATATCCAATTTTTTCTACTAGTATATATACCTAATTAGAATATGCATCAGATTTTAAAAATTGTATATCTTTCAGCTCTTAAATTAAGTAGTTATATATAGATACCAACATATAAATTACATTTGTATGTTTGTAAATAATTTCAGTAATTTAAATATTTAATTTAAAAGATACGCTAGTGACAGCGAAACTAACTATATAAGAAAAAAATCTCGCTTATGTACATTAATTATAATATATTAATATTAATGAAAGTATAAATTTAATTTATTTATTCAAATCTGGGATGTTTAATCCTCGCGAATATTATGAACCTGCCCTAACCCGTGGCAGATTACATTTTTTATTGATGACTTATGATAAAATAATTATAATAAACCTGTGTTGTAAACTGATAAAATTCTGCATGAGAAAAAAATTATATAAAAGATACATGGGCATAGAGAAACGGGTGAATGGGTGGATTTTTTTATGTGGCTGTTATGAAGGAATGTTGAATCAATGAATAGAAAACCACGATATTAAACAAAAGCCTTCAATCAATCTCATAATCTTGACCTACGGTGTCGAAACTCAAACAGTAATAGCATACCTCATCCCCAAACATAGAGAACATAAAAAGATTATGCTTGAGTTTTCTTGCGAGACGGAAACTCGTACATTTAAATAAGCTGTAGGTAGGTTTGGGAAATATAGCGAAATTTAATATTTATCGAACAAAAAAATACGGTATTTTAAAATCAGAATAATATCATAATAGTTGTGGTGCGAGGAATATTACGAGGTACATCATTTTATTTCGATTAATTTCGCAGAATTTTTTTTTTATTACAACTTACTTACGTACCTGCTGATTGCACGCTGCTGATAGATTAAGATGTACCTAAGTATACGTATTCTGCCAAATAATTAATGTAAAATATCAATGATATGGGCACCTTGACGGAGGAAACAATAACCAACAGGATAAAAAATACCGGAGAAATTAAATTAAAAGAGTGAGTTGTTCTTTTAGCTAGATGGACCGGACGGAAAATTAAAAATGCAGGAAGCAACAGTCATGTTGAAGATAAAAAATAGAGATGAACAGGAGCTAATAAAAGAGGCCCTTAATTAACAGTCATCAGTATGCGATGTCCTTTTACAATTTTAAATAGATACATTTACAATAGCATCGCATCTGGAATCCGTGAAAAACTCATCTTATTTTGTTAATAATCAATTCATTATAAGATAAGGAATAAGAATTTAATATATTCACAAGTTGATTTTTCTCTTTTTCGATCACGTCCGGAGTTTTCTGACCCCACGTGATGAATGATGCGTGATGGCATAAAACCGATGCTTAAAGATCGGATCAGGGACTATTTGGAGCTTAGCAGGCGCAGAGGTGAACTAGCGTGGGGCCCAGAGCCCCCTGCCCCCAGCAGCGGTCTGGCAGAGGGTCGAGTCCCAGGGGTGGAGGGCGCTGGAGGGATGAGCGCACCCCTGCCTTGACTTAGATCGCTACATGTGATACTATTAACACTTGATCGGGGCTTAATAGATACTCGTGCGCGCTGGGCGATTGATGTTGACGATGTTTGTTTAAAAATTGCAAAGAAAATTTATGCATGATGGATCACAGGACGTCTTTGTGGAGGGTATTTTGGAATATTTAGAACCTATATTACAAAATTTGCTGTCTCCATCCGTCCACCGAGTTATATCTTCGTAGGTCATATATTATATTCAATAAGCTGTCATTCGGGAGCGAACCTTTTTGTTATTCTGTTATTTAAATCTTCAAGATAATTCTAACAATTTTCAAAATTATTATTTTTTACCTTCTTTACGAATTTTTATTAAATAATGTACTCTTGTGTATTTGTGGAATTATTGTAATTTTTTTATCATTTTTACCACCTAAACAGGGTGTAATATACCCAGTAGACAATATTTTATTCGTAGATTAATTACGAGTTGAAAATGTTCAAGGAGTATGTACCTACAAATTCTATACCATTATGGAAAATATTTTGATGAGTTTCATAAAATCATGTTATGCTAAATGTAAGTTTACGTACTTCGAAATATTATTCTAAATTAGCGAAATTGGCCCATTATTATTCTATATCTTTATTTTAGGTCCTACATCATCTAACAAAAAATAGTCTGGCCGCTCGAAGTTTGGTGAGATTTATTTTTTGTATTCATTATATAATTTGGATATTTCAATTAATCCAAATAATCGTATTACTACGACTTACTTAAAAATTTCTGACATAGTCGAAATTAGGCACATATAGCTTGAACGTTTTCGACTAATTGCTAATGTTAAAATATGATATTATGCACTACACTCAATTAACAATATACCTACATTCATCGAATCTCATAAAATTACATATTTATTTGAGAATGTAACTTAGCTTGAAGAGCATATCTGAAGCAAGAGAACAATATTTTGGTCAGATATAATTTTTCAGTGATGTGAGTGAATTTAAACGCAATTGTTAATCATTTTACATATAAAATATGCGCTGTTTGTAATAATACGATTATCATACTTTTTTGTATTTCTAATTCACTATATTTCGAAACGATGTTCAAACCCAGATGAAAATAGGTAAAATTATCGCAAAAACAATAATTAATACCTATTAAACCTACTTTACATGATATCAAAGAATAGATAAATATATTAATATAGTAAGTATGTACCTGCTTTTAAACTATTGTACATTAATGTATTAAATAATTTTGTACGTAGTTATGTACAAACAACAATAAAAACCTTAAGATATTTCCTCGGTAACTGGTGTAGTCACATAAATATTTTCTCAGAAATGAACGAAGCAAGGATAGGGGTGGGGAGCGCTGGAAGGGGTGGATTCCCGAGTTTCGCTCTGAAAGTCGCCGCCACTCGGGAGCGATGCGCGTCATTACCGACCAAATGGCGACGATCTTTCATACTTCACATCGGAGGTAAGAACTTAACGAAGCGAATTTTAAGTAAATATAGAACTTGGCATTTGGAAAAGTTTCTGATTAATTTGGCGACCCTGCCGCGGAACATAACACGGGCACAGTCCTAAAATGTATTAATTTATTTTTATATACGGCCCGCGGTATATTTTACTTCCGAGAAAAATAAAAATATCAAATTATAACATTGTGTTTTTAAAGAAACACGTAACATTCTTTTAATGAAAAATTGTAAAAGTACGTAGTAGTAAAATTAATCTTAAAGTGAACATAAATTATAAGTGAACGCTAATTTAAACTATACTTTTAAGGTTGGCAAAATTTACTTTGTGGTTAAAATCCATTTGCATGTAAACGGTGTTGGATATAAATTAAAAAAATTGGAATCGTTGGAGATAAATAAAGCGTGTAAAACTAATCAAAACATTATAAACAACCAACTAAATTTAACCACAAGTCCCATCCTAAAAATTTTTCCTAAAAATTATTCAAGTAATTTTGTATCAACAAGTAACAATTTAAGTTAGGTTCTAAATTTATTTTTTTAAATAATAATTGTTTTTGAAAAATACATTCCGTTAAAGAAACAATAACGTATGTTTTTGATTAGTTAATGACATCCTGAAGAAAAAAATAATATTTTTCGAAAACGGTGGATGTATTTTAATTAATTATATTAAGTGGTTAATAAAACAAAGATAGCAATTAGAAATAATTTAAACTATGTTCTTTAATCTTATTTATTCTCCAGTTATGTTATCACATATGGTTCCTAATAAATAAATCTTACGCAAGACTTTATTTTTAAAGATCTGCAACCAATTTTATCAACAACAACAACGATCGGTTGTATCAGTATTGTATTAAGTTCAACTAACTAACTTACTACCATCACGCCGTTATCCGCGGGGGTAGGCAGATAGGATAGAGCGCCACACTCTTCTGTCCTGACACACAATTATCGACTCATTTATATTCATACATCTTCTTATACAAGCTCGCCGATTATTGAGGCTTCTAACAGGACCATCTTCCAGTATCTGGTTTTCCTGGTTGTGCCAAGTTTTCCGTGGACGTCCTTGCGTCATATATATTTCTTACCATTCTCTCCCCATTCATCCGTTCCATATGACCAAACTACGTTAGTGATCCTTTCTTAATCTTATTCACTATACTAAGATCATCATTACATTCTTTCCTTATTTCATCATTCTTTACTCTATCATAAATAGATTTGTCACATATACTTCATAGATCTCATTTACATTGCATTCAGTCTACTTTCGTTCCTCTTCTGCCAGCTCCAGGCCTCACTTCCATTCATCAGTGTCGGTACCAAGACTCCATTGTGAACCGCTGTCCTGCCTCAGTTAATATAATTCCCGTTAGATATAATTCCAGTCAATGCGTCGTTCACTCTATTCCCTGCAGTCACCCTCCTTTCGATATATTTCTCAGCCTTTCCATTTCTATCAAACATACTTCCCAAATACATAAACTCATCTACTTATTCCAAACATTCATTATCTACAAGTATTTTATACGTTGTCTTGCTTTCCTTCTTCTCGAATACCATCCAATGAGGTTCCTTTACTTGCATATATCGTATTAAGTTAAATCTTTAGATGTATAGCCAGAGTAGAACAGTTCCGTAATACGCACAAACTCCTCACACACAAGCCAACATGGTCGAGATCGAGAGGAAAACCAACACGTAAATGTGCGGCTAATGTTAAAAATGATCTGAAGATGAAGACAGAATGGACCATGGAGGCGATATCAAGGGATAAATGGCGCGGACTTGTGACTCACGAGTCCATGGACCATGGACTCCCGAGTTCAAGAAGACCGATGAAGAAGAAGAAGAACATTAATAATTATGTGCAATGCAATGATATTATTAACTGACTAACAGTAATTTTAATAAATTTATATTACAAATAGAAATATCCAATGTTGAATAGGTATATCCAATCCTTAAATATGGTAGTAAAGCCTGGATCCTAAATTTTAAGTTAACTCAGAAGCTTCAAACTAGTAACCATAGTAAGGAAAAAATTGTACTATAAATCACTAAAAGAGACAGAAATAGGTTAAAGCGTACATCGAAGTGAAGTATCTCAATGTTGGTGATGTAGTGGAGCCAGAGCGGGCCACATATTTTCGAGCCAGGGCGCCGCCCTGCCACATTTTGAACACGGATCTTTGATTTTTGATAAAAAATATTCCGCATAGAATTGTGTACATCAAATATCGTGCAGAGGACGAATATTATTGGACCGGACCGGAGCATTTACAAAACGTGAAAGTCATTAAGAAGAAATTCATAGGTTTTTTTTGTTAAGAATTGAATCGATCAGGTGCGCGGCAGTATTCCATTCTTTCAACCATTGACCACGTTCACTTGGAGACAGATATGTGAACATAACTTAAATAAACAATCATCCCAAATATTTAAACATATATTTATTTGTATAAATATATTAAACGAAAATAATGCACTGTGCCTTTCCCTCCCCACCCCTTCCTTCCCCTCCTGGTCTCGACACCGACCAGTCGATTGGCGACCTTGAACCAGTACGGTTAAAACGTTTACGGAATAGCTAACATTGTTCTCCTAAATAATAAAGTTGTATCAATGTGTCCAAAATTTAATAAAAATGAATTGATAATTCTGGCGTCTGCTATCAGTTTACTCAAAAATATTTGAGATTCTGTAAAAATAAGGTAGATGGCTCTGTCAAATAATGAAACGATTAAATGTATTAATATCAAAAAGGTAACATATAGGTTCGAAAATTGTCGCTAAAAATATTGTCGCTGTAGCATAGTTGGATAATGCACCTTCCCCGGTTAGGAAAGAGATCCAGGTTCGAATCCCGGTGGCGCAACAACAATATTTTTCGATAAAATTGATTTTATATGTATATCTTTCTAATTAATATATTTAATTCATATTTAAAACTGTTATACTAGACTAGATATAGATCTAGACTTCGCGTATACTTCTTTGGAAGTGCTAGCAGAATCCGGATTGTGGTGAGTGCTTATACCTTCCTGTCCTGAGATCAATGCTTGAACGCAACACCTAAATTTACACGTTATAGCTCGATAGTCGTTTTGATATAAGCATGGTTTTAGCGTTTATAAAAGCCAATTTATTGCTGGCCAAAATCATTTATTTTTATTCTCAACTAATTCAATTTCAAATTTCTGTAGGAATACATGGAAGAAAAAAAATAAGAGGGGGAAGATATAAAATCGAATACCGCCCTAGTACTTTTTTATTTAGCACTACACCACTGACCATTGTCATTGTCAAAAAGCGAAAATACCCAGGAATATTTTAAGACTTACAGATAATCGATGTACAAATAATATCCTCAAATAGTATCCACGAGACATACAACATACTAGAGGATGCATAAAATTTCGATAGCTGGACAAAATTATAAGAGCAGTGGGAGTGACAAGGTAAATATTGATGGAGTGTCGGGGAGAGTGGCATAAATATGGGAAGCTGATGATGATGATGAAATATAAGGTAAAATAATTCTGTATACAAAAAAGTTCAGCGATTATCATGAAATAACTTATGAATCATAACATCATATGTTTTGCGCTAGGATTAGAATAACGCATCCATTATGCACGTACCTTTACTGACTCATAAATAGTTACTAAAATTTAAAAGTGCTAAATAATCAAAATAGACCTAAAATTAAATTTAAATCATTAAGGAGAACACATTATTATTGTAAAGTTCTAATTATTCAGAACATAGGTCTGTGATATTTTAAATACTAATTAAGCGTATTAATTAGAAAGATATACATATATAATCAATTTTATCGAAAAATATTGTTGTTGAATTGAAAATGAATTGTTAATTCTGGCGTCTACTATCGGTTCACTCAAAGGTCTTTGAGATTCCGTAAAACCAAAGTAAATATTGGCTTTCAAATAATGGATCGATAGATGTATTCATTTGAAAAGTGTAACAAATGGGTTCGAAAATTTGTCGTTAAAAGTACTGTCGCTGTAGCATAATTGGATAATGCACCTTCCCCGGATTGGAAAGAGATCCCGGTTCGAATGCAGGTAGTGCAACAACATTTTTTTTTCATGAAATTGATTTTATATGTATATGTTTCTAATTAATACATTTAATTGTATTTAAATTAAAATCAATTAAAATATATATGACTACCATTCAAAAGGAGAACTATTCATTCATGGGAACAAATAATAAAATAAAAATCTGTCCTTTTATTAAGCGTTATCTCTTTATTCTAAAACCGCATCTCGACTTCATAAAACACATGTTCATTGATATAAAAAAAATATAAAAGAAGCCGAATCGTGTGACCAGAAAAAATTGAATCAGATAAGTTCGGATTCACGGGAACAACCACAGACGACAGCTATTCATTTCAGGTTGAATGAAAAAATATCAAAATACAAGTTCATGTGCTTGCTCTTCTTGTTCAGGGTATCAAATTTGCTATTGTGTTAGTAGGTTCAGGACACGGATGAGAAAAGTGGTGTTTTCCTGCGATGGATAGTACCTTATGGTTAGTTTTATTTCAAATAGGTCAGATATATATTTTTTAAATACTAATTAAGTGTATTAATTAGAAAGATATATATATATATATAATCAATTTTATCGAAAAATATATTATTGTTGCTACTGGGATTCGAACCTGGATCTCTTTCCAATCCAGAGAAGGTGCATTATCCAACTATGCTACAGCAGACAGTACCTTTGTCAACAAATTTTCGAACCCATATGTTACATTTTTTCAAATGAATACATCTACCGTTCCATTATTTGAAAGCCATCTACTATGTAGCATATGGGTTCGAAAATTTGTCGATAAAGGCACTGTCTACTGTAGCATCGTTGGATAATGCACCTTCCCCGGATTGGAATGAGATCCAGGTTCAAATCCCGGTAGCAACAACAATATATTATTCGATAAAATTGATTATATATGTATCTTTCTAATTAATACATTTATTTAGTATTTTTTTTAAATATCACAGACCCATGTTCTGAATAATCACAACTTCACAATAATAATGTGTTCTCCTTAAATATATATTGTTTGATACATATCTATCTCATCAGTGGCTTAACTAAGTCAGTGTGGTGCATTAGGGCCCACGTCAGATAGGGGCCCAAAAGGTTAATACTATTCCTATCATACTAATAGACTTTTTTTTCAAATCACCACATTAAGAAAAGAAATGGAAATAAATTTTTAGAAACCGTTTTTCACGTATATATTAAAAAATAAGTGAAAACATTATCGATATATACAGTAATACTTTGCTAATATATCGTTTAAGGACTAAGCCATCGCCGAAAAACGCAACATGGATTTTTTTTAATCACACTTTTTATTTTTTCTTTGATGAAAATTTGAAAGTTATAGTAGAGAAAAGACAATTTTGTTTACTTACTAGTAAAGGGATAAATCCGCATGATACTTAATATTAAAGAGATGGTAACCAAATTAGTACGCATTTTTAAAACATAAAATTATTACAGAAAGGGCGTTGTTAATAACAATTAAGTCGTTGAACACACTAGGCCATAAAAACGCGCATATTTCTAATCAATTTAATAATAATCCAACCAATTTAGTAATATTTTTTTTTACTATACATATTAATCACAAAAAAGGTACATATTATTACATAATTACTGAGAATGTGTTATAGAGAGACCTACGTGCTTTTTTAAAGACCTAGTGCCCCGGGCACTAAAACACCTAGTGCCGCCCCTGAATACGCTCAATTCTGGTTAAAAATAAAAATGGTTTAAATAGCTTTATCTGCATAATATAATTTAATTAAGAGATGAAATTAGTGATAAAATAAGTATTTGGGATTCATTACAATATAAAGTTGATTGCTTTTAAAAATTGTCGTATCTAAATTTATCGTTAACGTAATTGATTAATATGGCGAAATGGTAACCGCGTTTCGCCGCATAGGAAAAGTTTCGGATTCATACTCCGGTGGCAACCAAAATATCTTTTGATGGATAGATTTTTTTTGCATATCTTCCCAATTGATTAATTTAATTCGTATTTTAAAATTATTACAATGCCTATAATATGAGTTTCCAACTTAAGTATGTATACCACATAATACCTGCATCTATCTAATTTCCACGTGCATTATGTGTTTACACACGTGTAATTTAAGACCCTTGTAAGCTGTGCAAAGTTTTACCAGCGACTAAATTATTTGGATTAAATATCTCCTTGTCGGGAATAAAAAATGAACAAAAACTCCCGAAGCGATCCTAAATTCAGGTACCAACCTACGCCTCCTGTGGAAGCCTCGCTCAATTCATTCTCACAAATGAATGGAAAAACACGATCTGGTTGAAGTAAACATGTTAGACCCTCTGTATATTTTTTATTTTACAGTTTTACGGTTTTTATTTTCACAGATTCTTTTTAACAGGAAGTTCAACAAGCATTTTAAGTGATAATAATATTTTATTTGAAAATATTCAGGTATATATTTTTTAATAGATTATTTAACTTTGTTTATTATCACCTCTAAATTAGTAATTTAAAACATCAACCGGTTTCGGAAAATATCATTTCTTTCTTCAGGATATCAGATTAGCTAAATAAAAAACATATATGTCACATTATTCTTGTGTTTTAATAAAAATCTATTTTAAAATAATAATTATTTTTAAAAAGTAATTAGTACATAAATTGTTATGATGATGAAAGATACATGGTTTTAATAGACAAATTTAAATAATCTATAAAAAATTAACATAATACACCACAAAGCACAATTTGCGAATATTAAAAATATTATAACTATAAAATATGTAAGTTGGTATATATTTAATTTTTTAATGGTATGTTGGTATCCTTTTTATAAGTCGCGATAATATAAATCAATATGTTTTTTTTTAAATTTCTTAAGTAGATACGTACATATGTCATTGTTAAATAGAGAATGAATAAAAACTTATTCATTATGAAACGTGGTCATCTCGGGATAGTAGATAAATTTAAAAGAATATTTGGAAGCAGTAGTGACATATTTTTTAATGTCATTAATAATAGTTTTTCAACTTTAGATTTTAACTTGTTCCATAAAAAAATACTTTAAATCTAATTTTCGTTGAGAAGATTCGAAAATTCAGATAAGTTATTATTTGAAATATTTAATACAAACGGTGTTTTTTTAATTCTACATACCATTATTTTATAGAGATGTTTGCAATCTTTAATATATTTTTTAATGAAACCTGTGTGATTAATATATTGATAATTTTTAAGGAGATTTGTGTAACGTTATTTCAAAATCATATTGAACTAAGTACCAGCATTGGAATATATTTTAATTATATTGACTTGTTAATTGTTGCTACTTACTAAATTGTTCGCGTAATTGATTTACCTACCCATCATTATGATTTTTTCATCTGTTATGTTGTCGAATGATCAAAATATTCAAAATCTTCCAGTAAGAAAAATCCATGTTCAATGTCAATCATTGAGTCGAAATAAGAGTATCTTACATCCTTCAAAATATACATATTTTTTGTTTAAATATACCCCGTTAATTGTTTGTTGGCAGACATCGGTGTACATATTTATTTTAAATAAATCTCTTTTATGTGACGTGCTATCTATAAGAGAAAAATTTCGTATTCAGATAGGGAGATCGTTTACATAATTTCAGATAATTATATAATTAATAACCATATAACAATAAAGAGTTAAATAATCATATTGTTAAAAGACTATTTAAAACAGAGAAACAATAAAATATTTTCAATAATTAAATGTTATATTACAGAGACAAAATTAAAAACAAAAAAATAGAAATTTTAATAGAAAGCATAATGTGCAAATATCAATGTGTACAAGAATAATTAATATATAATATTATGCATAATTAAACGTGTAATAAGTAGAAACAAGTAATCCGTAATAATCAGTAGGTTTAACTCTATTTGTTTTATTATTCCATTACAACGCAAAAACACTACCCACTCAAATAACCTTCCTATAGAAGCAAGATCTTCCATTTGACATTTTACAGTAACAAAACATCCATAACTCAACATAACATATATATATATATAATTATGTTCACAAATAAGCAGTAAAAAATGTTTGTAATATAAAATCCGATGAAGCCTAGATTGATTATTACTTTTCCAATATTGCTTTTAAGAGTCGAAAAAAACATGTTATTCCCAACTATGTATAAATCCTAACTATAATTTTCCAAATAGGTATATATATAAAATTGGTTTGGGTTTTTTCAAGATTTTTTTTATGGGTGAAAATTGAGCAAAAAATTTACCTTGATTTTTTCTTAGTTACTTTCATGAAGATTATTTAATAAACATAATTTCATTATTAACTTTGACTATTTGACTTTTTCATAATATCGTATGGCTCTTTTGATGTCACCATGTTACAAAAGAGACGAATTGAACTTGATTTTAGAAATAGAAATATGGCCGCTAATCTTGTTGATTTTTTAGTTTTGTTTACTACATTAAATAAATGTAAAAATAAACGTAACGCTTAAATGTTTTTTTAATGTTTCTGTTCACCCTTTTCTAAAACTGTCTCTTTTACGCCACTCTTTACTATACATTCATAATATGTGTAAAAAATAAACATTATCTATGTGAATAGTATGGATGAGCGTAGTATAGCTTAGACAAAAAAAGAGCTGAAATGTATTCGACTCCTGTACTGAGGCCTCCACCTGGCCGCTTTGAAGTAGTCAGAGGGGCGGTTCTTCATTCAAATTCAAATGAGTTGTTCCATTTTATGGATTGAGTTCCATTCTCGAAAAAGGGCGGGAGATTTATGTCGTAAGTTCCAAAACGAACTAAGTGACCGATACCTCAAACTGCACAACTACCTAGAACTTGGACAATTGGTGGATTCCAGTAGCCCGGCTCGAGACGTCTGGTTCCGGTGCCGCGGGGACTTACATCGTTTCGCGTCCGACTGTTCGGCGTATTTAAGTTTTTTTTTCTTCGCAGGGGTGCGGTTTTAATGTCTGTCTTTATTTTCCAGGTGTTCCGGCGGTGCTCGGCGGCGCGCACGTGATTGAATGTGACCAGATATATGATTCTGGGCCAAGATTGGACCGCTGCGTTTGCATAATCGGGATCCGAAATATATCAATCAGTGAGCGTTCGATCAGATACGTCCCGCGGCCCACCGAGGATGTTTCCATCCTATTGTCGAGGATAATGGAGATATTTGGAAAGCAGACAAGTCATATTTCATAACTGATTGTGGTGGGATGTGATTGGGACGCACGCCGAGATGTACGACTGATGATCGATTTTAGAAATTATTATTTTAATTTTTCACTAGATTAAAATTTGCACTACACACACATTGGGTTAGGTACGCTATCACTACGATAGTTTCGATGGGCACAATCCCTCTAAAATACGATGTTCAACTTGTCAACTACCATGTCATTTAATGACATGTATCATTCAACCCCTGCTTTTAATGTTTTTCATAAATATACGCTCTGAGGATATCAATTATGATTATCTCCTTAGCCGTCTGAAATTGTTAAACTTATCAGTGAGACGTACAGTTCAGGGTCAATATACTCATACTTAAATTTCTTGGAAGCTGTACGTTTATTATTTGTGAAGTATCATAAATCTTTTGAAGATATTTGAAGAGATGTTTTAATATTTATTTACTTAATGTCAGAATGATGCGCGGAAAATTTTGTGTAGGCACGGCAACATTTCATGAGCTGCGTGGCTGACAAAAATAATAATATTCAAAAATAATATTTTAAAAGATTTTAAAAAACCAATAATAACTGAACTTCCGATTTTAGATTTTCATTCAAAATTATGACCAAATCACTGAATAATAATATATATTTATATAAAATAAGTATCTGAAGCATCATTACTTATCAGTACGGGAAAAAACACGAATTAAGAGTATGTATGTTTATGTAAAGCCATCAGCAACATTACATTTTTTAATTCAACTTATAATTATAAAAAAACATTGTTATCAATAATGACGGGAAAGTAATCATTGTTCTAACATTAATTTAATATTTTATTTCAACAAAAATACAACAGCAAAATAATTTACTTCATTTGACGTGATATAATTGATAACATATCTCGTTTGTATCATATTGCTATGCTATATAAGAAAATGATATATTCAAGATTACTTCACGTGAATAGATTGATTATTTCAATTTACTTCAGAACAGGTACTTTATATGCACCTAGCGAGTTAGAAAGCGGCTAATGGGCTAGCGTACTAATAATATTTAGATAATACTTATTGTATTTTCTGATGTATTAATTATGTAAAAAATGTAAAAACTGTAAAAACTGCAAATAAATTCCGATTTATTAGCACTGAAGATTACATATATGAAAATATTATGAAATCGGTCAAAAAAAAAAATATATATATATAGGTATATATAATATCGGCTAATGGTTGAACAAAACGAATATTGGATGATGATCACTACCTTGAACCAAAGTTTAAAGATATTGCATCATCATTGAAATTGATTCATGACCAGTCCTCGTTCATTATCAAAAGTCGGGTTCGTGCATCTCCGGAAACGTTCGGGATCGATGGATCATGGCCACACACAAGGAGCAGGATTTAGTCTCGCGCCGCCGCTTATCATAATTCTTATTTAAAACTCCAACTTTATGACATTTTTATTTTTCCGTTCCGGGAACCGATCGTGGGCCCACATGTTTATGCCGTATTAGTCAACCCTAGAGTGACGCAAATCTAAAATTATCACTATTAAAAATTTGGGGCATTTTGGGGTCGTTGATAAGAAATAGTAATCGAAACAAGAAACTCTTAAATAAATAATGAATTATTATCAAAAATTGGTACAAATGATCGATAGATATGTTGCTGAAATGTTGCATATTTGATATTTGACAGGAACAGAAAGGCCGAAAAAGATATGAAATGATGAGTGACTACAAGGTAGTGATGAGTTAAACCGTTATTGTTCAATTTTAACTATGATTGGTAACTGAGATTTAACTATTGGAGGCTTAGTTTCTAGTATATCAGTGATTGCATGCCGAATTACAAACAATCAATTATCTGTCGTCGTTATCGAATCTTATAATCGTAGTCACAGTTATAACAGTTAAAATAACTGTTTAGCGTATCGCTACTGCAGGGTATAAAGTGATTAGCGCTAGTAGTAAAAACTTGCTAGTCGAATCAAAATTATGGGTTTGTAATGAAGTAGGTACTGATACAGAAACTGATGTAGATGAAGATGGCAAAAGATAAATGAAAGTCGACTGAATGCAGTCGAAATGAGGTCTCATAAGCATATATTTGGCAAATCTATTTATGATAGTGTGATAAATTAACACATTAAGAGAGAATTTTAAGCTAATCTTAGAATAGTAAACCAAGAGAGGGGCGCTTAGGTGGTTTTGAGAAGATAGAACATCAATAATTGAAGAGATACATGAGAAGTTGTTTGAATATGGATGACACAAGTATTAAGTCTCAGGACAGAAAAGTGTAGCGCTTTATCCACCCTTGCAAAGAACTAAGATGATGTTAAGTTAGTTAGTATTTTTTTTAATGAGAATACATTATTTGTGAAGTTACAGTTTTTTCAGAACATATAATAGTTCTGTGTTAATTTAATACAAATTAAATGTATGAACTAGAAAGATTTACATAAAAAATCAATGTATCTTAAAAAGATTTAAGTTGCTACCGGGATAATAATATGGCATCCTTAAAGATATATAAGTTGTATCAAAGTCTATCCAAATTTAATAAAAATGAAATTGATTTAATTTCTGGTGCCTAGCGTGTATTACTCAAAAGTATTGGAGATTTGTCGCAATAGTCAGTGATATCTTTTTTTTTAAATGGAATAATAGATGTATCAGCTTGAAAAAGCTGCAGCATATAAATTCTAAAATTTACTGTCATACTCGGTTTGTAATGGTAATGTATTTCCCCAGATAGCAACAATCTCGGTAGCAACAAAAATATTTTTTCTATAAATTAATTTTTTCTATATATCTTTCGAGTTGATTAATTTAATTTGTAGTTTTTTTTATTCACTCAAGAGTTACACTTCATTTAATGCTTTTAACAAAATGTCCTTTTCGACCGATTATTTAAAAGTTCAATAATAGATGAGTAAATCGACAAGAAAGTTTTAAGGAGTACGGGTGAAATTATTATTTGAACCAAGCCATTTGAATTCAGCCATTGTGGTGATTAGAGGGTTAATCAAAATCTCAGGTGTGTCGCTCGCCGAACCAAACATGCGACAGCTCTAATTTTCTCTCTTAAACCAGGTAGGGGTTTTAATGTGCTTTTTTGTCGCAAGACGCAACCATTAAAAAAGATTTTTTGTGACAAACACAGCTGGAAGTTGTTAAATTATTAATTGCCCGTTTTCGGGTGATGAATGGGTTTAACTATGTATTTATGTTTCTTGCGACAATTACGACATTTCGTGCACCGGTTACGTAAAAGGTGATTTAAAAAAATTATATTATATAGTTAATAAAACGATGGATTTTAGCAATTATTAGTTTATTAGTTTTTTAGTCATCATCATAATCATCGGCCGTTTTCTACCTACTGCCGAATGAAGACCTCCCCGAATATCTCTCACTTATCTGTGTCCATTGTTTTATCAGCCCAACGAGTTTTAGGGCGGCCTGTCGGCCTTTTGGTTTCTCTCACCTACCATTGAATGACTACATTTTTCATTTCTGAATTGTCCGATTGTCCATTTTCCAAACTTTGCGGCCTGCCTCTTGCCATTTTATTTTTGGCGTTTTCTATTTCATCTACTCTTGTCTGTTCTCTTATCTTGTGTCTCTTCTTTCTCCATGATTATATTTTGATATTAATGATTTTTAAGTCGTTATGATTTTCATGTCAGCAATTTTGTAAAAAAATATTATTACTGATTTTCCCACCCCGAAATACGTGTTCAAACAATATTGTATTATTTTTAATACTAGATAATAACTACTTGTGCTATGAATAATGTGATAATAATAAGATAATTTGGTTACATAACTAGTATTTTACAGGTAAACTAAACAAGCACGTCTGAAATCATATTTTATAATTGAATGTTGCTATTAAATTTTTTATTAACATTTATTAAATACATGTTTATTTATTAGTATATAAACCGCTTAAATGAAGCATTTTATATTAGATATTATAGTATAATTTAATTAATAATATTTTTTTTACTTACTAAATTTGACATGAAAAGTAAGAATAATATATAGAATAAAAAAATTAAAATTAAATACAAGATAATTTCTAAATACGAGTACCGAATTAAAAATACGTTGCAAAAATAAAAAGTTCAAAAGCACCTGTCCACATTTATTAAGTTAGATTTAATTTATAAATATCCCTAAACAGTTGTTCACAATGTTCCGATTGTCTGATCTATAGTACGCGAAGCTCTTGAAAGCCGCTCCAGATAATAATAGACCTCTACGAAGCATAGCGTCCTTCAAGCTAATCTAGTGTAGATGGACGGCTCCTGGCGCTGTAGCAGCGTCTTATGGCAACATGTTATGGTGCCCAGGATTACTGGAACCGATGCACTGGGCCCTGAATCGATAAGGCTCTCACAGCTCGTATAGTAGCGGGTGAGGAGAGACCTCTGATTGATATTCACTCTAATTATACCTCTCAAAAGTAAATAATTACTGCATATTTTTCGTTGGTACGGTTCAGATATTTTTACATACCTTACAATAAAAACGTACACTCAGAAAACTTTTTTTTTAAACTAAATATGCGCAGGTAGATTCACTTTTCAAGATTTGGCCAATTTTTAATATTCATAACCTCGGTAACTTTTATCTTATCTTTAAAAAATCGTAAAGAATTGAACTGCATAGATTTACTTCTCAAATATTTTTTAAATTACTTTGTGGCAACATATTACATAAATAATAAAATTAAATGTCCCAAATTCTATACAACCAATTTTATATAACAATAATAAATTAAATAATTATATATTATAGGATAAGGATATTTAAAAAAAATCGAGTGTCTACTAATTAATTTGCAATGATTGTAATTATTTTTATATAGATAAAACTTGCCAATATTTTGATATTATAATTTATGAGCATTTGAGATGTTTAAAAAGCAATAACAATTCTGTAGTTGTCAATTGTCTTTTGGAAACAAACTATTATTTTGACATTAATAAGGATTTAGAAATTTTACATGCAAATACCATGGGTTTTACAGTTAGATAAATTAGAAATAATAAAAAATGGTAATAGTAAAGTAAACATTATAAATAGCCAAATTAGTTACCTTATAAATTTGTTTTCACAGAAGTTCCTAATTAACCTGTCACTTATATTTAAGGTTTTATTTTTTGCCTATGCTTGTATTTTATAGTATACATGGTATCCTGAAGAAAGGGACATTGGTCTTGAAACATGTTGATAAATCAATAAATAAGCATTTTAAACAGAACGTTTTTTTCTTATTATTTGCTTATATTATAGATTTATACTTTAAAGACAAATAAATACTTGTCACATCAATATTCTGACTATTTTAAAATTAAGCTGAACACTTATGCAAAAAATATATAATATTTCTCTACATGATATATATACGTCATCGCGCGAATTAATGGCGAACGTAAAATAAAATAAATTCAATGAAATCATAAAAGATTATTGAAATTATTATATCTGTACATCTAATAAACATATTCGTGAAAACTGAAGGTATCATACTATAGTTAATTATGTACATCGTATAAAAATATTCATTAAAAACACGACTCTTTTTAGTTACCATTAGTGTAATTCTCTTTTTGTTAAGTTACACGAATTCAACCTATTTGAAAATAAGTCATTGATTTTGAATAGTATCTTGGACCTAAGATATCCTGTAAAAATACCTGAACGTAACTCTATTTTTTCTAAAGGCAAGGAATTGAAGCACTGTGCTCTTGGGCAGTTCCGTACAAGCCTGCTTGAAGCTAATCAAAGGCATGTTTGCTCCAGGGAATCCAGAATTGCTGAACCGTAGACGTAGCTGGGATGGTTCGGAAATCTAATTCAGGTGAGTTGTATTACAGGTAAATACACCTACAATTTGGAGTTATTAGAACAGGTAAATTCTAACAGAGGTAGAAGGAACAATATTAGCCAATTGTTGGTCGAAAACATTTTAAGGATTTCATATTTTATTATTCTGTTATTTAAATGAAAATAAATCAAATGAATTTACTATAATAATCGTTAAGTACTGTGAACACTTTTAGAAGTTATTTTTATGATAAAAATGTTATTTAAAACATTGCGATAAATATTTGAAATCTAAATGAGTACCTACAATCTTAAATTTTTAACGTTTATGAAAATTCATAAAAACACATAAATGAGACTATATAATATTATAAATATCATAATAATCTTTTAAACTTCTATCATCGCACCATAGACCATACACATAAATATATAACTATAATAAATTAGTACATACAATATGATTTTGATGTACATTTTTTATGGACCTTACAAATTCGGACAGGGTAAATAAATATATATTAAAAAATATAAAGCTAAGTAAAAAAAAAATTTTGCAAATTTAATGTATCAATCAGAAAGATATACAGATAAAATCGATTTATCTAAAAATATTTCTGTTGCCACCCGGACACGAACCAGATGACATATTTTTTCGACAAGTTGATAATCTGTATATCTTTCTAATTGATACATTATGGCAATACTGTATACATCAGAGCTGGATCCTATCCTAGTGCATCCCATACAATAAATTACGAGAATTATACTGAATAGCAATATAATTGTAATACGTTTATCTTAAGTTTATCGTGTTATATTATAATATTTTATATTTACCTTTGTTGCAACAAAAACATGTATGTCAATAAATAAATTTAATTTGTATCAAAAATATCACAGAACTATGTTCTGACAAACTACAATTTTACTTAATAATAATAATGTGTCCTCAAAAAAAAATGAATGGTTATAAAATACCAATTTACTGAAAAACCTTGAAAAAATTGACCTTTAAATAATCATTTTCAATTATGGTTATGGTTCCAGTTTTAAGTATGTCAACAAATGTTTGAAAGAGTCTTGAGTCTTGTGCAAATGATTCGACGCGAGGTTGCCAATTTTTAATAACCGGTTTACACAAACCGGTGCAAAACTGTACATCACTGATTCAAAAAAACTTCAAAATCGCACCATCCATCACACACATCCAAATATCATTAAAGATCGTTGTTTATGGTCACATTCCTCGTAAAACTCGTGGGTAACAAACAATCTTCATTAAAAGAGTTATAAAACAATTCAAAACGACCGTAAAAACATTAAAACAATAATAAAAAAACGTTAAATAATTTTCCACATAAACTTTACTCCAAGAAACGAACTGAAAGTACTCGGTAGCTGTGTTTTTGTCTGGCTGTGTTTTGGTGGAAGGGAGGCTCTATTGTTTTAAACTCCCCTAGTTACGAGCTCCCCTTCCCTGGTCAGTTGTCAGCGTCTTTAACGCGCGGAGCACATTGAGTGTGTACTCGTCAATCATTTACCGAAAGAAAAATTGAAAAATATTTTTATCATAGGTTCTCAAATTAATTATTTAAATGTCTTAATTTAATGATAAAATAGTTTAATTGCAAGCGGTTTAGAAAACAAAAAAAATATAGTATGTATATATATATATATATATATATAGGGTTACCTCGATCAATCGTTCCTCAAATAATCGTTTTCCCGCATGTATCGTTTATTTCTTCAAATCCCGAATTACATACAAAACAACCAAAAATTGATCGCATAGATCGTTCCTATATGCATCATTTTATCACATTAATCGTTTAAATTACGCAGCATACAATTCGTTTCGATTAACTGCACTTGTAAACAATGAGAGGAACTTTCTAGAGAGAGAGAGAGAAAGAGTGAGAACGCTGCTGCTGACTGCCGCATGACATTATACAATAGAAAGTTTAAATTGTTACGTTTTACCTATTTTATTTTTATTTTAACACATTCATTTACATGTGAAATATGTATCTTTTTTAGAATATGTATTAAACATTTAAGTATGAAAAATGTAACTTTTTTCTATATCCCCGCATTCATAGTTTATTTCAATAGGTTCCTTCAAAAACGATAGATAGAGGTTTCATTTAGTTTACTAATCTCATATACATATTTTCTCACAGTTATATGAAATTCTAGTTAACCAGTATTTTTTATAAACTACATACTAGTGATGAGCTAAGCCGTAATTTTAACTGGGATTTGTGGTCGATTGTAAAGTTGATTCGTAAAAGATTTTTGTATACTATAAACTAAACCACCAACAGTTAAGTTTCAGTTACCAGTCATTATTTAAAAGCAATCACAGTTACAATAATTAGTATTAAAATTACGTATAAAAATCTACTACGTGTCAGATAAAACGTATTTAGTTTTTCAAAAAAGTATGCAATATAATTTAAAATATACAAATAGTAGATAGGCTTTGCTTTATGGCTTTCAACGTAATTGGCTAAGAGCAGACTACGAAAAATTAATTATACCTACTATTTTAAAGTCTTTTTTATCTAAATTATGTAAATAAAATATACAATTTTAAAATTAACAAATATATAAAACACGTAAAATTATTTCACTTTCGTCATATACAACATAGATAAAAAGTTCCTTTGCAGGGCTCATACTGCTGATGATGAACTCTATAATATGATGTGAAACGTTAGGTAGCTGCCGTAAAAATCAAAGAATATTGATAAAAAATTTAATTTAATTTACTAAAAATTTGAATTTATTATTTGTTTTATTATTCGGCAGATCACCGTGTATGATGCATGTGACGTACTTTATTTTGTCTCTTCGTGCAAATTTTTACTATGCGGAATAAATAAAAATGTGTGCGTAGATAAGTACAAGAAAAAATGGATTTCAAACTAATGAATGTATTTTAAAACAGCAGTGTTAAAATGTTGGGCTGGGTGGCTCGGGGCTATCATTATACAGTTCCGCGTGTTGAATGTAAATTCTGATAGGAAATGTGGTGGAGAATGTCCCCCTTCTCTCTGCAAAACATTACATCGGAAAGTTTTAAAAATGCTATCAATACCTACTCCTTGGCTGACATTGTGAAATTAATATATTAAAAAATTACGAATTTGCTTATGATGAAATAACTGTACTTAATTACATATATTAGATATATTAATGAATTTACATTATCATTGTGTTTTATTTGATATTTAAAACAGATTTAGATTTAGTTAGTTTATTTAATTACCACCGGGACTCGAACCCGTAACTTTCACTTGCCGATAGAATGCGTTACCTTGAAACCATGTAAACCATTTAATTTTATTGCGTCTTTATAATCCTTAAATGAGACATCTTTAGACTTTCTACCAACGCTCTGCTTTCTATCTCTTTCTGAATATATACTTGTAATATAACATTTTTCTCACTTTGAAATATACATTTTAAATTGTTTAATGAACAAATTATTAGAATATTATTTTGAATGAAATCACAACTTATTTGAGAACGTGCTATTTTTAGAACATCGTTCTAAGATAAAAACAAATTTATAATTCCTTAAAAAAATACACACAAATAAACTATCTATTGAAATAATATAGTCACAATCACTACTCGAACCCGACACTTTATTTTGCCCGTAGACAACTTTACGATTAAGACATAATAGGCCTTCCGAATACCGTCAAATTGAATCTACATATTTTTAAAATTTTAATAAAATTTCTATCTATTTTTTTTCATTTAAAAGTTGTAATGTTACATATATATTTTTTAAATATATAGAAGAATTTTAATCAACGTACGAATAAAGTTATTTTAACAAACGATTTTTCTTATAAACAGTGTTACAGTTAATAAGCACTCGAATAAAATGAAATCACATAAAAAAACATATAATCTCTATTAGTAATACTTAATTTGAGAACACCGTAGCCAAATTTATGGCAGGCATTTCAATAAAATATTCCTCCATTCACAGGACGAAGCATTCATCCCCTGTGCCTCATTGATTCAAACAGGTTCTTTTCAGGGCACAACGTGTTTCGAGAACAAACGCAGCACGCATCTTCGTGTTCCTTGAATGGAAATTTTCTCAGCATAAATCAATGTGACACTTTGCCATTTTATTGTGCGTATCTTCGCCGCGAAAAAAACGCGTCGTAAAAATTTGGATCGTATCAAAACCCGTTTGGAACGAGCTAAATCCATTCAAACGTCGTTAAATCCCGGGGTACGTAAGATGTAGATGAAAATATTATTAGTTATGGGTGAAACACATCATAAATAAGATTTTTAAATCCGTGAAAGATTCTGATAAAACGAACAATGGATAACATTTAAGAAAAGTCGTTGCGAATTTTTGTTCAGATATTTTAAATTTTAACATAAAATATATATATAATGTAATTTAAGGAGTAAAAAAATGTAAAACATTATTGATACGTGCTTTAAATTACACAATTGTATTTGTAAAAAAACATTAACTTAATGCGTGATAGCTAATAGCATATATATATATTTGCGTATCCAAAGATTTCAAACATTGAATTATTTGATATACTACTAGTTATTACATTAAAAAACGAAGTGGTTGCGATCTTTATCGTGGCCATAATAAAATCTACATTTTATATAATTTCTCCTCGTCCGTCATACAGCTGTCCATTCAGCATGTAGCAAATATATCAATAAATTTAAATAAAAACGAAAGCTGTCACAATAATTTTGAATTCCAAATTAAAAATTCTACATCACATTAAATAAGTAGATATTTTCAAACTTTTTATCAAGATGTGTTTGTTTTACGTTGCTATGCGACATGGACGGACTGAAATAAATCAATTATTAAAATAGCTCAGTCATGTTGGAATAAATTACCATTAATTGTATATTTTTACCTATACTACTTACCTATTTGTAAAGTGAAATATTTGTATGCCTTAAATAGTCCAACTTTCACCTTGTATATTATAATATAATCAATTTAATTTAGTTTAAAATAAAAACTACTTCATGTAAAAACGTGATTTATTTTATTTTTTTATCGCCAAAATTCATATAAGTAGATATAATTAGTGTAAAAAATTTCATACTATAGTAAATAGTATCTATGGGTGCGCTATTGTTACAAAGAACGGTCTCTGTGAAAATATTTACTAATTTAAATCGTTATTTACCTACACTACAATAGCATTACAGTGTTCCAAATTAGAAATTTCTGACAATATAATGAACTTGGTTATTTTCTATTTTTAAAAAGTACCAACTGAAAAAAATCATATTATGTCAAATTCGTTGATATATTTCAAAGGAAATTTACACTTCACGTTTCCTTTCAAATTCCCTACGCGTGATACACATAGGAATATGATACACATATAAAATGTGCACGCAAAACATCACTAACACTTCTAACACAATATAAGATTTTAATTCATATTTTTTAAAACCAAGAAATTTATTATTTTAATGGAATATTCTTTGTGATTACCGTGCGACGACTGCAGAAACAAAGTTCTGCGTAATTTGAGTCTAGTCAGTTGTTAACATTTTTTATCCAGCTATAGGGTGTGTAGGTGGTGGATCCATTCGCCGAAATTAATTTTGATTTTCAGTCTCCCAGTTTCCCTCAGCTTTGCGCCCGCCCGTGGAAGGCTCCACCGCTGCGCAGGTGTATGCTCACTGTTCACCCGCGAAACTCCAGGAGGCGCTGGAGCCTGAAAACGCTTCTCGCGAAACCAGAAAGTTGCAAAGGCCACTCACCGGCCAGCTGAAATAAAAGGAGGCCGCTGCAGAAACGGACTAAGGTTGCGTAACACCCTTAAGATCTAATCATTTTTTAGTACAGTCAGTGAGATATTTTAGAGTGAGTGAGTGTGTAATACGTTACAACAGATTGTCATGAGCGATTCGTAAAACCTAGAAAGGCCAATATAGTGTAATAATATGTATTATAAAAAGGCTTAAATATGTATTGGGGAAGAAACGAGAGATATGTATTAATATACTTTTTATTACAAAATATTTGCGCAATTTACAATAAATTAGCCATATTGTGCCTTTCTATTATTGCTATTACAACTTGCGTGCGTGTAAGAATATAATACATATCAAATCTGAAAATTGTTGCTAATAAAGAAGAAAATATGACTTTGTAATATTGTTATATTCTACGTTAAGTCGGAAAATTAAATCATTGCTTAAAATATCAAATTATTGTGAGACAAGTGGTCGTCCCTAATCCTTAAAAGTTAGCCATCATTTACACGTTTAATTAGACTAACGTTTAAAAAAATTATTTATGGCGAAGCTTTTCTTCGTAGAAAGTCGAGGTTTAAACATTAAAAGATGAACTAAAAGATTTAAGACATTTGAGATATATTACAGATCTCATTGGTTATTAATGAAGAGATATCTAAGACTTATGAATATATATAGAGAACCAAGGAAAACTATCAAACGTAGGACAGCTGTATACTTCGAACACATTTCTTACAATTCATTATTTAGGGGAAGAAAGAAGGCGACAGAAGTGTAGGTAGGTAGAAAGAGATTATTTTGACTACGCAACCTTAGAAAGTGGCTCAAACGACGGTAACCTTGTACTCCTTGTATATGATAAATAAATATACTGTAACATGATCGCTAACCTTCGATAGAAGAGGAATAGTCTTCAAGTCAAAAATCTATAATACAATATATTAAATTCAAAAATAGACCCGTTCGCAAGTCTATCGCAAATTATTACAATAATTTTACTATGCATTAAATCCATTCATTTGGAACTGATTCATAAAACAAACTTATTTAACCATTTAACAAATTATTTAGTTTTTCGAAAAATCAGTTTTATTAGTCGATCATTAGTATTTTAAATTGTGTATATTATAGAATCCGGCTCTTGCCAAGATAGATGGACATAATGAATGAATGACTGAATATATATGACGAAGCTTCTAGAATGGAAGTACTTATCTGAATGGACTAGCAATGAATGCCGGGGCAAGTAAAGTATCAGGGTGGAAGTGGAAGGTACGCAGCAGATACACATAGAAACAAGCCCCTGTGGGCAGGAAAAAGATCAAGTGTGCAATGAAAAGAACGGAAAAAATGATTTATTATAATAATAATTTAAATGACCTGATAACTGTACTTCAAAAATAACAATATAATTTCCAGAAAACGAAATATCTATTTTACATTATTAGCATGTAACCGATAATGAAAATACATTTTTATTGTGAAATTATAATTTCAATATATAGTTTTGTGATATTTAAAACAAATTAAATGAATAAATTAGAAAGATATACGGAAAAAAATCTATCGAAAAAATGTTTAGTTGCTACCGGGATACAAACCCGAAACTTTTATCCGGGAAAACGCGTTATCATTTTGCCATATCAACCAATCAAGTTTTCGTCTAATTTGAACTTTTCTGTTGATATAGCGAAATGGTAATGCGTATTCTGTAGTATTTATAAATTATATATTTATTGATCCATTTTTAAAAGCAATTAACTTTACATTGCAATGAATCCCAAAAATGTTGAATATTACACGCTAGGAGACGCCAAATTCATAGATTTGTTCTTCTTTCTAGATCTTTATAATTGACTCATTTAATTTGTTTAAATAATGAAATTGTTGTACTCAACATTAACTACATAATCACGTCATATTTTTGGTACAATATAATTTATAAAATATTTTACCCATTTCTGTTTTTACGACTTTTCTGCTATATTCCTCCGGGTCCTCCGTTTCGGGTCCAATAATATTGGTTAAAAGAGTCTGAACATTTGTGAAAATCTGAGAACATTTTTATTTTAAATTACTTAAAATATTAAACATTGTTCTATAATTTAAATCATGTACGTTTTATATTGTAAAAAAAAAATAATTCGCTAGACACATCTAAAAATTAGAAGTACGTTCTCATCATCCTCTCATATTTGTTATTACAAAGAAAAGATACCTACTGAGTTTCTTTATTCTTAAAATAAAAATCTTTATTATGAACCAATTAACATTTTCTTCCACTCTCAATGTATCGGACAAAAAGATCATTGGGGTGCTTGGACCTCACCATAACAAGAGTCTAATATCAGAATCATTGAAATATAATACATTCTTACTGGAATATTTATTATTCTAGTTAGAAAACTCAAATATGTTATTGGGAAAATATTGTTATATTATGATAACACTATAATTTACTAAATACCATCATAATTATATAAGATTATTAAAACAATAATTTTATCCAGTGGCGTAAAAAGACACGTCGTCTTATTTTTGTTTAATTTCTAGAAAATTTATTTTCGAATGTTTATTCATATTTTATTTTTTTATTATAAAGTACACACCTTTAAAATAGTTTATATAAGGTACAAAAGCTGTCTTTACTACTGCTTTCCTAAAAAGTCATATTATTACGATTGTTGATATTGTGCAGCGATCCCGAGCTCCCCTGGGGCCCGGACCTCCGGGCGGCTACCCAACTTACCAGGCGGTAGATACGCCACTGATTTTATCAATTTTTTTTTAAATATCAATTACTCTTATTTTAGGCCAAGTTTTGCGGTAGATAAGTTGCTACAATTTTTTTTATCGACCTTCTTAATATTATTGAGTACAAAAATTGAGAATTGAACAATTATCAATTATCTAATATTATAAGTGAACGTAGTACTAGCTTGATTGAAAAATAATTATTTTTGCTAATTAAAGTTTATTGGACAAAATTGAGGAAAACTATTTTATTTTTAATATACCTATTCCAAAGTACCCACTCACTGAAATTAAAATAAAAACACTGAAGATATACGATGTTCAGTATAATAATATGAACTTTAATTAAATCATATTTTATTTCTGAAATTACAATTTTTCCGAACTTTTCTTTGATAATTATAACTTAATAGATACATACATTGAAACATGTATAGAAAAAAATATTTGTTTTAAACGTAATGATCTGGAAATCTTTGTGCTATCTAGTAGCTTCTACTGAAAGTTTTTTGAGAAACATTGCAATTAAAAATATAGTCGATTTCCAACGGGAAAAATAGATGTCTCGCTAACAAGAAGTGAACACGGAATCTGACTACAATGTATAGTGTCGCTGTAGCTTATTGGTTAAAGATATCAATATAATGTTCCGGGTTCGAGGACCGGTAGGGACTGCATTTTTTATATGGAAAGATTTTTGTGTATATGTATGAGACCAACAGAGCGCAATAACTTTTGAAGGTCAAAACTAAGGTAATGTGACAATGTCTTGAAAGACATAACTCCAGAATTTGAGAGAAACAAAGCCAATGGCGATGAATGGAAGACAATTCTTGAGGAGGCCAAGACCGGACAGGGGTTGTAAAATCAGTAGTGGTGATGATGATGATCTTTTTGAATAAATAACCTAAATTATTATTCAGCCTTTATTTGTAAAAGTGTCATTATCGGGAAGAAAAATTACACCAAATTGTACGAAAAAGTAACTAGATAAATTTCTATAAAATAATGTTTAGATAAATCGAGCATGGAATACTAACAAGTATATTTAAGCGATTTGTTGTAACAAATGTCTGTCAGTTTATTCGGTACATATGTGCTGTGATTACGTTTTATCATTTAAATAGAAAAGATCTATCTGTGATCGTTGATCATTCGGAATTCCAAAATATCTGACATATAACTTATTATGTTAACAAAAAGGAATGCATAATACATAATGGATAATAACATGTATTTGTATGTTTTATATGTGATTATTTTAATAAACATGTTATTGAAATAACTTAATTATTTATGTGTTCACAATACATACCTTTGAATTCTGGGATAATTCATATAATTATTAATTCATTATAAATTATATTATAATTCATTAATAATTTAGATAATTTGGACCAATTTATCTATCTCCAATATATCGTTCGTTCTTTGTTTTAAAGAGTACATTATCATTCAGATATATCTGTAAGATTTGTCAAATAAGAGATAAATTGTTCATATTTGACCGATAAATCTCCCCGTGTATATGCATGCAGCTATTGATAACATAATCAGACATGCTTGTAGTCGCGGGTTCGACCCTATTTTCATACCACAAGCGTTTAGCTTAGCTTTAAAATAGTAAAAATATTGATGTGATATGTATTTCGCGTACACGTAACTATTTATTTAAGAATAAAATAAATGTTAAAAAAGTATAGATATCTAAGTAACACTTCTTCACAATGCTTTTCTTAAAAATAGACGATTGCCGTAAAAAATAGATTAAGTGATTGTATTATTTTTATCTATAAATCGTATATTAAAGGTCCCGGGGACCCTGTATTCTACACAGATGCCTGAATACCTTGCTAGAAATTGAGTTGGAAAAAAACGACAGATAATTCTGAAATCCTTTCATCAGAAGGGAGACTGCCTTTATGCAAAGCGGTCCATCCGAGCAAAATATGAGATTTAGAGCAAGCAATTAAATAGAAGGAAAAATATCCTCAATGAAGACAAGCACCCTTCAAAATGCCCACGTGAATGCGAAAAGGACTTTATCAATTGGATATTTTGGTTTGCTTCAATTTTGCAGGTATATTCTGAGATATTTGATGGACGGACACTTCATCAGAACTGACCCACTTCAAATGGTGAAGATGTTCCCCAGAAAGAGAGTTAGCATTTTAATTAGTTAAGTGGGCGAAAAATTCGGGGTATTCAGAACATTTTTAATGTTTTGTATACAAACAATAATTCTTCATTTTTAACTTGAACACATAAAATACCACGCAGATTTATGCCAGTTTTTTTCACGAATCCGAGGCCTTTATTTAATATAAAAAAAACATATTAATTATTATGATAAATTTCTTTAATAAAAGTACATTTTGACATATGTACCTAAGGCATACAATTTGATGAAATAAATAATAAATCAGCAAAATTAAGAGTTAATTTGATGACCATTATGATTTTTACAAATAATTATTTATTATTATTAAATATGAAATTCTCCAAGGAATCATAACAAAATTAGAAAAATTACATTTTTGAATTATTACGATTATTTACTAGGGACCTGCTGCGCTTACATTAAACTTATTCAATAGTTTCGCTAAATACATTTTTAATCATTTTTATTAAATAAGAGTTTACTCGAATATATTAACTGTCCTCGCTTGTTTTTTATTTGTTTTTTACATAAACAATAGACTGTCACTTTTTTACTACAAATTATTATTCGCACTTACATATTTGTACATATTCTAATGGTTCTAATTTACCTAATTATGCCAGGTCATACAAGCGTTTCCTACCTATGGTTTCGTCATCATTCTCATTATTTTTACGTTCCAGATATCTATATCGAATGACATTGTTTCTGTATTATTTATCTTAATTTGCTAGGCTTTACTTCCATGAACAAGTCACGGTTCCAGAAGCCTATTGTGCTCTGCCAATCTAGTCCCAGATGACGAATTAACGATTGCGTTCGATTCAATAGTCCATTTTCTATAAAGACATGAGTATTTATTAAACGTCGAATAATAAACCGTTCATTCTCTTTTTATTCCACCGTTACAATCAACCTGCAACAGCCTTTAAGGTTTCATTTGTCCCTATATAAGAGTAGCTACGTACCCGGCTTATTCAAGTCATCGCATTCCACTCATACTTGAGTTGCCATCCAAGTTTCTATTAGTGGCCCGTCGCTAAATAGATTGGTTATGCGCGCGACAGCCACCCAATCAGCTGCCTCCCGGTAGGTATCCAATTTACTTGCAGCTTTACCCCCCCTATACCAAGCCAAACCACCCCTACAGGCCCTTGCAACCCCCGGTCCAAAGGTCTTCCAGTGTTTTGTGCGCAGTCGAGATTAAATACATGTAGGTATTGGTCATCTAATACACTCTTTGTTACGAACTGGGGAACGATTATTTTCGTTTATTTATTTTAACAAGTCAATTCTAAAAGGTACTGAAATTCATGCCAAACATTAAATATTAATTTATAATGAGCTATAAATACGTAAAACACGTTTTACATGAAAAATCGATTGACATGAAAAAGTATTCTGGTCCCGACCAAATGCTACATTTATTTTCTTGCATACATTTTAAACAGTCAGCCACACCATCTGAACTTGTCATCTGACAATTAACATTACTCGAATTATCCATTGACCACGTCAACACTATATTGTTTATGGCTTTCTATTGATTAGACCAACTTGCTGCACATAGAATCATAATTACCTATACAAAAATATATATAATTATAGAATAATATTGTAGATGTAGGTATATATAGCGACAACAGAACATAAATAACAAATTAATCAAAATCTAACATAACTTGTTGAATCCGGTAAAAAAAAAAGTTCATATATCGGTAGCAATCAAATATTTGACGATCGATAGATTTTTTTTACACATCTTTTTAATTGATTCATTTAATTTCTTTTAAATATCACACAACTATGTTCTGAAATTGCAACTTCACAATAAAAATACCTACTCAATTAATTTTTCAATATTCTTCAAATATATAATGAAATCATTGTCAACACGACCCTGTTGCTCCTTATCCGCGTAACTCAATATAATCCACTATTCAATAAACAATAAATATATGCCCAATAAATAAATGAGGTTCCGAGTGGGGTGGAGCAGCGAAAAGGGGGGTTGTTGTGTGTCTAAAGTTAATACCATTTATAAAAGTCAATACGAATCAGTATTCCCCTTTTATCTACCCCACTCGAATGCCTACGCCACCTTTTTCAATGCAAGAAAGAATTAGGAAAATTGAAAAAGACATTTTAATAATTCAATTTGAATAATTAGTAATGTAAAGGGGGATAATATTTAATCCAATTGTTGGAAAGTTTTTCGAAAAACATATTTTATAATATAATATAATGACAGCAAGATTCGACAGTGCACATAAACGTCGCATAAAACCACCCTAGATCCCTACAACTATCTATTCTGAAAAGCCATTAAACATTATCATTAATATAAGGTATTAAATTATAAACGCTTATTCCATTTTAACTGCTTGCTGTTGGAGAGATTCAAAATCACCCAACTGATGAGCGGTAATGACATTCGACGTGACAAGCGTGAAGTGAGGCACGAGATAGCGAATCTCTGAGACTTGTGTAAACGGATAATCGTCTCCAAAGTATTTCATCGGACCAAAACCGAATCTCGGAGATTTTAAAAACGAACCATTAGACACTTGTGAAGAGACGAATTGCTATTCTTGACTTACTGGTGTATTCGATAACTGACACCAATTTTCAACGATATCAGTAATCTAAAACTGTGATTATGATCTCCGTTTTTTTTTAAATGGTATTCTTCATATTTTCCATCATTGCACGAGTCATTCATAATTTCCTAGAGTAAATAAAAAATAAAAATCAAATCAAATTAAATTCTTTAATTTATTCAATACGTTTATTAGTTACCCACCACTTATACTTTTATAATTTTATTTTTTACATTGTTTCCTGAGGAAGATACCATAGAGATCGAAACATGTTGATGTATCAATAAATAGTGATTTTAAGCAAAGTGTTTTTCTTATTATTTATTCAATATGTATCAAGTTAACAATATTTTCAGACAAGAATCAAATATCACGATTTTTTATGCAATCTATCATTGTTAGTGATTAACTCACAGTTCACTATTAAAGATTGACTTACAGTTCGTAACTTTGATGTCATTATTATAAAATATTATCACTTTTACTAACTACATGATTTGTAAACAGATTTTCCACAATATACCTATCTTCATCAATACTCATCGTCAATCCCTTGCTAGATGAAGGCTTCCCGATGACTCCCTTTCACCCTCGCTGTCACTTTCTTCGGTCCTCACACAAACTTTGCCATTTCTCTTCTACTGCTCAAATTATTTTGTCTCACCATCGCTCTTCATTTATGTCATTTTTCTTCAATTATTCTTTTTATAAAATTATTAAGGTAGCTATTATTTATCCGATTCATTTTTCTCTAATAACGTTGATAGTATTTTTTTATCCAATAGCTTCATAGAAACATTGTATCAGCTTCCGCCGGACCTTAGGATTCACTGCGAGAATATCAGGCCCTGGTGGCTTAGTCTCTCAGTCGAAGTCGTAGATGAATTTTGGGCTTGTCACACGCGCTTTTAAATACAATGCACAATACATGAACACGAGATAAATCATAATATACACGAATATGTTCAATTTATTTAGCGTTTAAGCACACTCAGATAAATATGAGCACTCAAATATATTACAGACTACCAAATGTATAGACGTGAACTAACGCGAATACCATGTTTCAATATTTTCAATTTAGTATCAACTACTTGATCATTTTGGTACCACTTACGCAATCAAATAGCTCCGTGACTTTTTTTTGATATATGACTCGATTGGAATGAAAATTTAAACGCTGGCAATATAATATAATTTATTGTAAAAAATACGTCTTGTTTAAACAAAGATTTAATTTTCGGAGAGTAAATACTTTTACTGTTGCATACATGTGTCATCAGATTTATGTTTCCACAAATAATAGTGTAGAATGCCCCTCGTCCCGCAACTAATGTTGCATACTTCTCGCCTATATATACACTTTATTTCATAACTATTCATTTACTGGTCTGTAGAGTATATGAAGCGGGAAGAATCACAATTTCAGTTAACATTGTTTATTGAAAGTTTGTTTACCGATAAATAATATTTTTTTTACAAAATTTTAGAAGATATGAATTATTTATCACAGAGTGGAGTGTATTTTTAAAAAATCATTACACTATTACAGAGAGATCTTTGTACATGCAATCAGCATCAAATAATAGGGTGGACCCGCCACGCAGTCATCAAATCAAACAGTGATTTCGAGATTTGAAGGGGAGTCCTCCCTCCCGGTATACCAGACCAAATAGTTTTGGCGACACGAGAGTGTGTACTTACATTTGTAATTTGCATATATTTGGTCCAATATTGACTGACTGCGTGTGCCGTCTGTTGGAGGATTTAATCACAACTTGCACGATGGAGGACTAATTTTAATGATATTTTTCAAATAATTACATTTATACGCCATGCACGATTTTTTATAGCCTTTTTCATCCTGCAATTGTGTTGTTAAAAAATTGTGCTCGAAGACAAACAAATGTCATTTATTTATTCAAGACTACAAGGCAGTGGTGTAGTTTGGTCAGGGCGGGCTAGGGTGCCGCCCTGACACTTATTTTAACATTAATTTTATACATCAAATATCGTACAGCGGACGGATATAATAATACAAAAAAAAATACATTTCACAAAACGTGAAAGTCATTACAGGAAAATTTATCGTTTTTTTTTTTTACGAATTAAATCCCATTCTTTCAACCATTGACATTGATACTTTTAGACAGACGGATTATGTGAACTCAACTTAAATAAACAGTCATCCCTAAATTTAAATATTGTAGCTCGATAGGTTTTTTTGACAAATGCATTTACAAAAGCTAATTTATTGCTGGATAAAAATATTTTAAACTCTTTTAGTAAACACTATACCACTGGACGTAGGTATTAATTATCAAGCGCGCGCCTGAATTCATTTGATAAAAATAATGCAATTTTTTATATTATTAAAAATCATTATCTAAATTATTAATATAATGCAGTTAGGATTAGGTTAGGTTAGGTTAGTATGTAGTATATAGTATGTATATGTAATAGTATTTTTTTAAATCATAACCTATCATACCTACTCTATTTTTTTTATCTTAGGTACCTACCCCAATGTTTATAAGCTAACATACTCTATTTTCAATCACACCAATTCTTCAATATTTTTAATGTGTGATACTATATTTTCAATGTTTTACCACACCGTGATATTTTGAGTGCCCACAACAAATAACAATCATTTCTAACATAATAATGACAATCATCTATAACAATGACACCTTTGTAAGTACGACAATGTAGTTGTATGACAAATATCACTTCTGCTTTCACTATCAAAGTTACAACAAATTATGGGAAAATATTTGTCTTTTCAATAAGTACCTACTCGTATTTTTTAATCCACTTTTATAATTCATCAATCGCAATTGTCTGTACCATAAAATATATATATATAATTAATAACAATGGTACACTTGCTCTTTCTCTATAACATCGCAAAATACGTGTAACAAACAAAAATCTTTTTCACTTCAAATTCAAAAAGTATTTCTCTTAGTGTAACAATAATCCAACCAATATCAATTTATCTCAGCACAAAATATGCCTATAACAAATAACAATGATACTTTTTTCAACCGCATTCTCTATTGGCGTAAACTATGCGAATAACAAATAACAATCCCGCGAATTAGGAATAATCAGGGCTTGTCAATCTAGCGTCTTGGCGCCCCTCCGGCGGTTGAGTGATGGTCAGGTTAATGAGCCAGAAGCCTCAGATAAAGCGGGCCCGAGTGTCACCCGATATAAATGGACCGCGGCCCGGGACTACTGCGTACGCCATTAGCCGGTGACTGTTATAAATGCGGCCGACAGTTGGGCAACCGCTGGATTAATTAACATCTTCTGATAGGACCCGTTTCATACGACTTGACGGAAATTAATTGCATTGTTTGTCGCACAAATGATAACAGTAAATATGTTGTTATAACTTTCAATTATCCGAGATAGGATTTACTTCTCACTTTGCACTTACAAACCTTACGGAAAACTCCATTTGAGACAATAACAACAGCTAAACCATGTTTAAGCAATATTTTCAAATGTAAATTTGTAAATATATTTTTCAAAATTAATTCATCTTATTGCAAAAATTTATGTTTTTATAATTCATTAATTTATACTCTCGCCGACTCGTATCTACGAAATGACACAAAAACAGTAAAAATACACATTAATAGGACCGATCAAAATATTATTTAGTAAGAAATTATTCGTATTTTTTTATACAAAATCACAGACTAGTGAATAGGTCAATGTATAAAATGTAATTTTAAATAGTATTTGAATCCCTAAAGCGTGTGAATAAAAATATTATATCTATAAAAACTACTTTTTTATACGCATGTGAAAACCACAAAAAAATTTTTTTTAACGATTTACAACTTTGTTAATTTCACAAATACAGATTTATCTGTGTAACCTTAATTTTGGACCCATAAGAATATATATTTTGAAGGAAAATATATGTATGTGTGAATTTTCCGTAATTCGAATTTTTTCTGGAACATTGAAAACGAATTTAATGATATTGTCTTGATTATTACAAATAATAATTCATTCACATATGTGTACAAACGGTTCTTATCTATTTTTATATTATAGTTTATATAATTATTATGTTCTGAATATATTATAAATATAGATTATTTAACGAATTTTTGTATAGTTTGGCAGATAAGTAAAGAAATTTATTAAAGTGGAATTAAAATTTTTCTTTCTGTGGTAACACCGAGTTGCTCACTGTGTTTATGATGTTTGCTCTATGCCAGTTCAACAATCATTTATTTAAAAAAAAAAAACGTATTCATTATTTTAATATGATTAAGAGTACTTAAAATGAATAAACCAATACGCAGTGGAACGATTATTTTTTAAATTGAAATTAAAACACATTAGATCAATTTTATATGTGGTTTTAATTATGTTTATATAATCCTGATGAAGAAAAATGATATATCAATGTTTACGATCCTCATACATGGAATTTTAAGTCAATAAAAGTAGTTAAAAAAGCAAATAATCTGCTTGCGCATATCAGTCATCTATTTTCAGGCTGTGACGAGAATCTCAATCAAATCGGTGTATTTTAAGACTCATTTGAAGCAAATTTCTCAATCTCACTGTTAAAAATAAACCGCCCTTTCACTGCGACATTCAATCAGAAAAATGAATTCATTCTCCGCGAATGTCATTTAACTTCGAGGGCACGAGCGTCTGGAGCAGTCACTTTGCAAGGGAAAGTCGATCAGGTCTTTTGTTCCGCATTCAGGGCCCTGTCAATGACCTCGATGGGGTAGCTACCCCTTCTAAACGCTGTATAAATATGGACTACTTAGCAAACAGATAGAATTTCGGAAATGTAAGAGATTTGTACAACAAAAATAAAATGGCTCTTTACTGTAGATATTTGTAATGTTCTTTAGAGTTTGTGTTATTTAGGTGCCCACTTACGTAGGTAAAATGTTTTTAATTTTACTTGAATTATAATATTGATAATGGGAAGATGTTACCGAACACATTTTAACGTTTAATATAATAAAATATAGTGTAATAAAACAGTGTTTCAACTCAATTTACAATATATATATAGCTGATCTTAAATATAGTGAGTAAGATTAAGAAAGGATCATTTAGGTGGTTTGGTCATATGGAACGGATGAATGAGAAGAGAATGGTAAGAAATATATATGATGCAAGTGTTGATAGCACCAGAAGTAGAAGACGTCCGCGGAAGACTTGTCATGACCAGTTAAACCAGATACTGGAGGATGGTCCTGTTAGAAGCCTCAATAATCGTCGAGCGTGTATGAAAATTAAGGTGAAGTAAGCTCAAACGGGTGACTTAGACCTAACATATGTTATCTAGGATAACATTTAAAAAAATATTCATTCAACACAATTATTTTTTATTAACACCGAACTCCTCGGGAAAACAAACCATTCGCCGTAATGGGGTTCTGAAATTTATAAACTGGTGACAATCAGAAAAGCTTCCCAGTCAGGGGTCCTGGGATCCTGGGGGTCCCGTGCGGCCACCCCTGGGACCTCTCGTCAATCAGCCTGACAAACTGCAGATATTACGTTTTGAGAGCTGATATAATACCGATCCGTTTGTTTTGTGCACTACTGCTAAGCAGGAAGCGATCTATGCATTTAATATGACCCATTGTTCAAACGGGCCAAGCAACATCAAACTAATATTATTTCAATATTTTAACATGTCCAAGAACACATAATTACTGGACTTTCACCTACAAAGGCACTGTTATTAAACAAATAATAAATATCTCATAGAGAGGAAGCTATTTTTGTATTATATTTAATGGAAATATATGGAAGTATGGATAATTACAAGGCTCACATATTAACATATATACAACTTTCAAAAATTTGATAGATATGGAGATTAATTAATTTGTGAGAATGGTGAACGTTATATTTATATAAAGTGATCACTTAACCGAGCCGAAGAAAGGTCGTAAGTCCTATAATTACTTCGTCTCTATGTGATATCTATTATTTGTTCAATAACAGTAAGAACCTTTGTAGGTGAAAATCCAGTAGTTGTGTGTTCTTGGACATTTTAAAATATTGCCAAATATTATCTCAATTAAAAGATATTTTTAACATATTTTATTTTAAGTGATAAAGAATTAGATGTTTGCTGAATTCATACAGTAAAGTTTTTATATCATTATAACTTTAACTCAAAAGAACGATGAACTAAAATGTATAAATTTAATGTGTAAAATAAATTCAATCTACTCAATATTTTTGTAAAACACGTTTTCATTTATTTTAAGAGGGAGCTGTGAAGAGGGGGAGGGGATTATATGTTTAGATACTCGTACAACATCGAGTGTATCATATTTGTTTATAAATTCTTCCCGACGGGTATTGAACCCCCGGAGTCTCGCGTGAATCTTAAGGTCTTTTCTAATACTACCTTGTTACAAAATTACCCAGGAGTAAATATTTTATAAATAACATTAATAATTAGTATTAAAATTTGAAATAAGAGAGGTATAAATAATAAAGCATATTGAAAATATTAACCATTATAAAAAATCTGTACCTTATAAATGAAGTTGACCAAATATGTAAAAGATAAGTTTTAGTAAAAGAAAACACTTTAATGTTGTTTATATTAGAGCATATATATTAGTGCTCATGTATGCACTATGTTAAGAATTAAATAAATAAATAAAACGACAATTTGACATTATAGTCTAATGTGGATATAGCGAAGATGGTAGAACGCTTATCTAACAATTCATTATCACTAACAATGATTTCGTAAAGTTTTAAATGAGCCTGGTATCAATACCGGTAACTACCGAAAAAGGTGACAGTAAAAAATACAACTGGAGTATATGTAAATGTTACTTACGAAATTTTCTAACGCAGTTTATGTAACAAATTTTGCCGGAATACGTGCCAGCTGAATAAATATATTCCATCTTAAAAAATAGTGGCTCATCATATTTTTTTTTAAAACCAAAAATACATGATTTTAACATGTTCGATCATTTATATTTTATGGCACTTAAAAAATATTTAACAATTTAAAATAATACTTTTTGACCTATAGGTATATTATAAAAAAATTTCGTTTCGTTAATACTGGTTGATCTCTATTCTGATGATTTCAAGAACCAAGCATGAATAATTATAAATACTTTTTTTTTCCGACTGTAAAATAATTTTTGAAAACAGTCCCGATGTCATGTCATTTACCCAGATTAATCTGAATCAATAAACCTTCGCCGTGTGGATAAAAAATGTGTACGCGGAAAAGGGAAAAAAATATCGCATTGAAATATTTCCCAAGTGACACCGCATTCGCAATAATCAAACACAATGCCTTCTTTTTGCTCACTTCCATTCAAATTTTTGTGAAACACTGCGGAGGCTGGAGACTTCTAGGAGGGGTGTTATTGCACGTCGGCGGTAAACTTTTGGGATAATTGTAATTGTTTGTTTTCCTATAAAATTTTAATCGATTTCGATTTACAAAGTATTTAACTTTTTGCACTTTTCAATCCACTTCCTTCGATTGTGACCAGAAGATCGCATTTGGAATGTATTTGTGGATGTCTATCGCCTTCACTTTCAACATCTCCGCCCGGTGAAGCTGAACACAACCAGCAAGTATCGGTGCGCAAAACGATACTCTCATTAACCGTCAAGACACTCAGTACCGACGCATACAACAATACCAACGCGGCGACCAGAGATAACGAATCACGAGTTCCATTCTTTCTATCGCCACATTCCAATCAACAGCTCTAGAAACTGCCTTTGATAACAATTCTCGCAGTAATTTAATTGTACGTGTTAACTTCTCTTTTTGTAAAATTTGATTAGAATAAACTTACTGAAAACAGTAACTGATTTATTTTTCACAACCTCAAGCCTGACACAACACATTCCGCGACTTTCAAACGAGCACGTGAGCGGTGGAAGAAGTTTTGGGCCATTCACTGCCCTTACATTAATCACATTACATCATTTAAAACATAAACTTTAAAATCCTTCTGATACTACTTCAACATTCATTCATACAAACACTCATTCATAACCACACACCCCATATATTGATCCTCTACCAACCGAGCCCTCTTCTGTAGTTGATAGACCAATTTTGTAATCACAATGCAGATATTACTGCACTGCAAGAAATAAGATGGTGAGTAAATTGAACACGTACTTGAAAAGAGAGAATGCAGTATTTATTGTAACTGCCATGATAAACAGCGTTTCTAGTACTTGAAAATGTCAAACGTCTTATTGTTCAATAATAAACCTGACAGTAGAGGAAGATGTTCAATAATGAACATGATCAGGTAGCAAGACAATATAAACTCGGTCATTCTTGGCTTCAGCAATTGGCAATAAGCAGCCCAGTTCAGTGAATAGTGGAGTTGTGTTTTTGAGAAGGCTAGGACCCATGCAGAGTTGTAGAGCAAAAGGGGGATGATATTAATAAACATACGATGAAATATAACACGGCAGAAAAATGAGAATCAATTGAATATGCATTAATTGTAATATTTATTAAAACTTTTAAATGAATCTATCAAATACACATTATGAATTAGGGTTGTTTGGATTAAATTAATCATAAGAATCCAGTCCTATTTAGATTTCTCTAAAGGGCAACAACAATTGTCAACCGAGGCAAAACTAGCGATACACAATGGAGTTCTGATACCAACACTGATGTATGGAAATAACAGTGGTGTGCAGTAGATATAGATTTAGATTATGCTGTTACCAATGATATTATACAATCATATATAATACAATATATGTTTTACATAGGATTATGAACTTTCGTTTAACAAACGTCTTTAGACAAAATGAATCCGTCGTTTATATGACCCTACCATGTATTTATTTGTAATTTTAGAATTCTATTAAGAGTGTTTTTAATGTTTAAGTTTTAACGTAAAATAATACCTTCTTACCCATATAAAAAATCAATATAAAAAATGTATGGACGTTTTTAAGAACACTTTCTATAACTGAACATGATTATTTTATTGTTTGAAAATTCTTAACGTAATAACCAAAGGAAATAGTTATGTTTAATAAAGGTAAACGTAGTAAATAGTTCTGCCAATTGTTTTTTGTTTTTCCCAAATCAAAAATAAATCCATGCACCAAATGCAAAGAACGATCATGAAACCAATACGTTAAAAACAGTTATATAGTAAAATTCGTGAATTAGTAATAGAGGAAGTAGACACTTCATGCAGTTGTAAGACTTTCAAATGTTATTCTGTTAAAAAAAAAACATAAGTAACGACTCCATACAAAACGGATCAACCGAAAGGGATTTTTAATTCAGTAAATAGACAATTGTATGACTTGAGTAATGCACTAGCTTAAAAATAGAAGAGACTAATGTGAATAGCTACAATCGACGCATTGTAGCTACTAGCGCTACAGCTATAGCGATGAGTTGTCGTGGTACTTTTTAGAACTAAATCATTAATGTTTCTACTGGTACACAGATTGCGCTATTTGTAATAAATCCGTAAAAATACGTTCATGATCCATATTATAGATAACTTAATTAATATTTGTTTCTCAGAATTTTTAGTAATGCATAAGTTTTTCTGGGAAGTGAGGGCTGAAACTGACAGAATATAAACCATTGTAGACTGAATGCAGTGGAAATGATATCACTTAGGCGTATACATGGCAAATCTATTTATGACAGAGTAAATAATGAAAAAATAAGGAAAGATTATTGTTAGTTTTAAATACGCCCTAACGAAGCTTGAGCTAAGCATAAAATAAAATTCGTGGTTTCATACAAAGTGATGGTGTTTAATTTAATTCAAAATATTTCTCTAATATTTGGTATCGGAATTGTTAAGTTATTTAATGCGCTAGAAATTTACAATAATTGCGATAAACTTACAAGCATATTTTTGATATTGTGAATATTCCATCCGATTCCTATTCAAACGGAGAAGCTCGGCAAATATTAGGCCAACTACAACTACAAACATTAGGCCAACTGCAACTACAAACATTAGGCCAACTAAAAAGACAATCTCCATTAGTGCAAACAACAAAAACAGAAGAATCCGAGGGGATATCCGGTATTCTTTGCATATCCACCATTCGGAATGAACGAATATTCCGCGTGGATATACGAGTATAATTTGATGGAACTCATGGGGGGCTTTTGTGGAAGTTGCCGTGGAAAATAATCAGTCTAAAAGCGGAAGTTCAGAACAATGGCGGAAGGAACGGGGTGTCGCTCCATTAGGATTAGGTACGAACAAAAAAAAAAAAAACAACCAATGTGTCACCATGTTAATATTTTATTATCGATTTAATTCAAAGTGATCATAATAAAACCAATTAATAATAAATTATAATATAAACGTTAAACTATATTTGCTTAATATAATAATGGAACCACGTAAGTAAATACTGATGCACATAGTGTTCAGGCAGGCGTATCCAGTCATATCTTGACTGCCAAACACGTTGGCATTCATGTTTCATGCACAAATTGACCTGTCGGCAGGTCAACAGTCAGTCTTAGGCAGTCACTTAGGCAGTCAGTCGGATTTAGTGATATAAATAACTTGTAAGGAGAACACATTCTTATTGTGAAGTTGTAATTATTCAGAACAGACGGTCCGTGATATTTTAAATACTAATTTAATGTTCCAATCCGGAGAAGTACACTACCAATTGTGTTATAGAGATCCAGGTTCGAATCCCGGTAGTGCAAAAACAATATTTTTCGACAAAATTGATTTTATATGTATATATTTATAATTAATACATTAAATTAGTATTTAAAACATCACAGACATATGTTCTGAATAATTACAACTTCACAATAAGAATGTGTTCTCCTTAATAATATAAGTTGTATCAATGTGTCCAAAATTTAATAAAAATGAATTTATAATTCTGGCGTCTGCAGTCGGTTTACTCAAAGGTATTTGTGATTCCGTAAAAACAATGTAGATGGCTTTCAAATAATGGAACGGTAGATGTATTAATTTGAAAAAGTGTAACATATAGGTTCGAAAATACCGGCGCTATAACACAATTGCTAATGTACTTCTCCGGATTGGAAATAGAGATCCAAAAACAGCGCAAAAACAATATTTTTCGATAAAATTGATTTTATACATATAAAATCAATTTTATCGTAAAATATAAATCCCGCAATTGCCAATATTGAAAAAAATGTATATTTTTGTTTGTAAACCTTTGTATTATTTTAAATACATAAATAAAGTGTGTTTTAAACAATTGTGTAAACCAAAAAATTTTTCAGTAGGTTAGCCAAACTTTCAAACGCAGTTTCATGATACATTTTATTTAGGAAGAATCCGATAAAACATATGTCAATATTGTGCATTTATGCTTGGTTTACTTACTATGTAGGTTCGGTTTGAAGCTTCATATTTCTTAGGCATCAGCAAACTCATTCAAGAATTTATGAAATTAAATTTCAAATTACTTTCATTAGCTGATTCTTATATTCAATAAAAGTGAATAATGTCTTTGATAGGTTTCTCTAATATTATTTGTTTTTCTTTTTGGCGTTTTTCAAATGCACCACCACACATACAAAATAAATGCGTCTGTTGCTAAGTAGGTATCAACTCATAGGCTCCGCAATATTTTTTGATATCCACCCCATCCGCGGGGCGTCGGACGCCCCACGGGCCGGCGCCATCAACGCTTCATCCCCGCGGGGCTCTCCGGGAAGTAGTAGAGTCGTGGAAGAGACGATTCCCGCGCTTTGAGATACGGAAGAAAGCTTAGTCTGTCAATCACACGAGAAGAAAGCGATTTAATTAAATAGGCGTATACGTCTCGTAAATCTGCATGGATGCTTCTGGAGCATTTGCGACTCCCAACTGTAAAAGACATCCTGCTGTTGCGAATCTGTCATAGAAAAAATCTTTCCCGTAATTTATTCAAAACTCAATAGAGCCAAAAACTGTTTAAAACCTGCTACCCAAATAGATTTCATTATGACGTCTGTTGGCTAAGCCATACCCAAACCTACAAATCTCACAGATAATAACTTTTGTCATAATATTAATCTGTTCGTATTTTTCGCCGTTCAACGAGGCACTTTTCAGTAATTTTTCACAAAGAATTTCAAAAATATGAACAATGTGGAACTTGGGTAAAAAAAACCGATTGCGAAGTACTATTAGTACTATTAGTAGAATTGTAGCTTTTTTGTTCCTGTCATAAGAGACAGATACAATGAAGGACATCGATTCACTTACCCCACCCCAAATTGCATACTAAGTGTACCTAATCTCAGAAAAGTGCGAAACGAAATAAAACGTCATACTCGTTGGTGACTAACATTTTGACAATTTGACATTTTGACAAAATCCGAAAAGCCACAACACTCGCGTATTCGAACATTAAAATAAGTCCCAGGGAAACAAATAACTTTTCTGAATTCAGTTCCTACTTACGGATATTACGTAAAAAAATATTTTTAAATAAATACAGTACCTACGTACCTAACAATGCATGATTCTAAACAATCGTTTTCTATGAAACGAAACATAAATATAACCAACTTGCATCATTTCCCAGTCATGTATCTGCACTCGTTTTTATTTGGGTCCATTCGTGCGCTTAATTTCATTCAATATAAGAAAAAAAAATTACGAATATATAATTAATATTTGAATATATCCTATCAACTAGTCACAGAGGACGTTTCTAACCATCAGCGCATACACGATTCTGTAATCTTAATTTAATATATTATTTAAAATACAAAATATGAAAATTAACAATTTATTTTTTGACCTAAATTTGTGTACACATAACACTTCCGTTAACTCTTAAACGTACATAGGTAAGTAAATGAAACGATTTATCTTATCAACATTAATCACTCAATTAACAAGTTGCCTCCTTCCAGCACAATCAATATCCACTCCCGGGGTAAACAGCTTGACACTTATTAAGAGCCAACAATCCAATCTATTACAATACGAACCTTATCCGCACCGGCTAAGTCTCCCCCCTAATCTGGTATTACACCGACATCCAAATAAACATTAGCATATTAAATACACACGGGACGATTCAATTTTAAATGCCCGCGCTGGGGTAGTCTGGCTTAAGGGAGGGGAGTGCGGTGGCGATTGTTACACGTATGTGATTATTTTCGTGAGAAAGTTAAATTATTTATTTATGTACGCATCTAATAATATCCACGTGAAATAGTGTTTATGTCAATTATTAATGACGTTTGTAAACGGATTGATTCTGACATTTTAATTTATAAATATAATTTTTAATGATTTTTCAAATTAAGGTAGGGCTACCTGATTAATTAACTTTTTTTTAAATTTTAATTTTTCAGATTCATTTCCACATATGAAAAGTATCATTTATAAATTAATTTCAATAATAAATAAACGATTTAAAAAATTCTAACCAAACAAAGAAAATGAGACAGAATTTTTGTTATAACTATTATGGTGTGTACTGATATTGCAGTTAAAAAAATATACCGTTACGTAACAAATTAAAAAAATATAGTAATGCTTATTGTCACAAAATAGCATAATACTATTATATATACTACGTATATAATATGTGTTTTTACTAAAAATCGGTTACATTTATTTATTTACATTTCACGTCAATATTCGTATTGTTTTCAAACTAATCCATACGCTTGTGCTATGAAAATAGAACGACTTGGTGGTCACCTGGAATGAGGCTCCAACTCCTGACTACTAGATCACTAAGCGAGCGTCTTAACCATTAAACTAAGCGTCGGCAATCTTTTTTAGCTGCAGGTCAAAATCAACCAAAATGTGATCATTAAGAAGACGATTCGAATCAATTAAAAGACCATTATATGCTTTTAAACTAAAGATAAAAAACTACATTTTAATTCTAATTATTATTTTAACAAATACAATTGTCAAGTTTTAGTTCATTATCAATTTATGAACTTTATTCAAAAGCGTTCTCTTGCGTCACAGGCTTTTCCTGGATAAAATAACGGAAAGGATTCAGACCACCTCACTACGCTACATATGTTTATGTTTTATAATTTATTTATATATATTATATTTTATTTGGAGAACTCAAGTTGGTCACTTGGTGACCCGCGGGTCACAGGTTGCCGATGCCTGCATTAGACTTTGTCTTTTTACGTTTAAAAAAAAATAACTATATTCATTTTATTAATTTGTACTTTATTTTATATTTTATACGTCTTCTTCTCACCCTTTTTACGCTAGCAAAACACGTAATATTCACGTGCATAATGTTGGGTCTGAAGCCACGATTCGACCTAAATTAAACAACCGAACTTAACTTCGCAGGTAACTGTAACGCATGTGCATACTAGATTGTTTCAACACTATTCTAAACATTAAACACATTAGATTTTAAAAGTTATATTAGTGTATTTGAAATTTTTATTAGAAGTACCTATGTACATCACGATGAATAAATGAAAAAATATATATTCTGGATATAATCAAACGGTTTACTAGAGAAGGGTGTAACGGTACACTTTTAAAAATAAGATATAATATACTAAAGGACTGATATATTTACACCTCATAAGTGCTATTATACGAAATAACATTGATTTCGATTAGTATAAGGTTAAGAACATTTTCTTGTTATCAAGTAAACAAAAGTATTTTAATACAAAATTATACGAAACAAAATAAAACGCGAGAAAAATCCAATATTTATTCAAATGTTGAATTTATTAAGTGTTGCATATCACATATTTAGCCTCCTAAATATTGTTACCTTTATAAACACAGTTGCAATAAAACACACAATTCACTTAATACAACTTTCGATATAAAATTTCTATCCCAATTAAAATAGAATAAAATTGTATCATTAGCAACACATTACATTAGCGAAACATTTTTTAATTGATTAAAATAATGTTACATAATTCAAAATTCTCACTATTTTCAAAGTGAATCAAATTTAAAGCACGAAGTGGAACTCTCCATATAAATAATATATTATTATCTATACAGCGCCTTTGAGATGAAAGTTTTTACGATAACATAACGGCGCAATACTAATTATCCAATATTATTATCTATGTAATTCTCAATGTTTGTACGTCACACTTTTAATAATGGCCTGCGAGCGTGTACCGTATTCACATATATTTCAAATAAAATAATTCGATAATCATGTGACATTTCGCTTGAATGGATTTTAAGAAATATTGCTGTTTGAACGTTCCACCGATTCTCCTAATATTGTCAATATCCATGGTCGGCGTTTACATCTCTCACTCAGCATGGACGTCACTCTAGGATTTCACTATTCCAACATTTACCTGTTAGTCTCACCACATGTCCAGTATAGTCTCAATTCAGTTTCGCGACAGTTCGCTCAATGTCTCGACCTACTATTCTGTATTTATTTGAAAATATGAGTTTTTCCTGTCATTATTGACGGGTTTTTATCATCATTAGGTGCGAGCGCACACCGACGACAGATTTGTCGTGATGGCGAGGGCTATGATAGAACAGTCGGTGGCAAACTGTCGAACGACTGTTTTGTCCTTAATTGTGCTCGCTCTTATAGCTCAACATCCCGGTGTGGACCACACCGAGCTAGATCGACATCAGAAGCCATAAAATGTTTAAAAAATTTATACACGTTCCATATGGTTTAGAATAAATAATCTCAATATTTTTTTCAATAAAATAAACTTGGAGAGGTGCATCAGGTTTAAATTATAACTAAGCTAAGTTAAATACTGTTATGTGTCGACCTATTCATATAAGTGTGTAATACAAAACAGCTTATTAAAATAATCATATTGCGCGTATGAAATCTCAAATTCAAACTGTGAAACAGTGCCAATCGATATTTCATTTAATTTTCGGAAAGTTTATTGACAGCTAGATTAAAAAAAAAATCAATTCAATTTTTGCATTACAAGACACGTGACGTCATGACTCCCCGCCGCACCCCGTGGGGGTGGGTGGGGTGGGGTGATGGCGCACGTCCGCCGATTATCTCGGGAATAATTCACACATGAGGGACCATCGGCCTTTCAGGCATTCGGGCCGCGGCGCGATGTTAATGTTTCACTGGCCGGATTGGGCTCAAGGTCTGTCGATATGGTCTCTCGTCACACTATTACATTTTGTAACTAGTAAATAAATCATTGATTTTGTTCCCTTAATATTTTTTTACAATTTATTAGTATAGGGAGAGTTAAGGATATTTAAACTATTTTTGTAATTAATATAGAGAAATGAAATTAGCATCTAAAGAAAGCTAGGTTATTGTCATATATAATTAATGTGATTTTCTGAATTTGTAAACAAAAAGGTTATGTCTTTCAAAAAAATAATTGGTAAATGGCTCAAGATTCCCCAATAAATGGAAGATTTAAACCAGGAGACTTGAACGTACCCAATAAAATTGTGAATAATTAATAAAAATTAATGTTTTATTCGTAAAAGTACTAAAATTCAATTTTAAATTTATAGTTCAACAATTTGTATTCTAAATTAGCTATTTTTAGAAATTTTCTAATGTATCTATGGTTTAACTTATTTTTTAAGTTCATTGTTAAATGTAAAACAACATGAAATCGAACTTTTTCAAATATTTAAATCAACTTATAATGAAACAAATATCAGATATCTTATAGAGACAATGCTATATAACGTTCACCAGATTCAGATTTTCATAGTGATGACATATATGCTGTTCAAAAAAGTAAAAAATGAATTATCAAATTTGATCCATAGATGGCGATGTTGCTCAAAGCGAGTTCATACACTAATATATATACAACTTTCAAAACTTTGATAAATGTGGAATTGGTGAACGTTTTATATATATAAAGTGATCACCTAAACCAGCCGAAGACAGGTCGTAAGCCCTGTAATTGCCCTATACTTCCATATATATTTCATTAAATATAATATAAATAGCTTTGTCTCTATGAGATATCTGATATTTGTTTAATAACAGTGCCTTTGTAGGTAAAAATTCAGTAATTGTGTGTTCTTGGACATATTCAAATATCGCCAACTTATAATGATTACATTGGCGACATCCATTAACCTTTTCTCCCCTTTTTTACTGTACGCCACGTGTCTTTGCATTGTTTCTGACCAGTGTGTCTTAAAACATATATTTAGTACAGGCTGCAGGCTGATTTATTCATCACGTTGAATATATGATTCAGTCTACTCGTTAAGTGCTAATTACACACATAATTTGATCATCGTCCCAGAAGACCGACGAATTTGATACATTTTCAAAACTCAAATAATAAACTTATGGCCCTTCTCCACAGATGAGATTTCTCTGAGAGATTAGTCTCGAAAGCGGGTAAAAGTCAGAAAAGAATTCAGCTCGAAATGTTATATGAATCATCATCGCGTACGTTTTCTTCCGATATTCGTAATACCCCGGCGCCTTTACTGACTCTCAGTCTTATTGAGAGATCGTCCTGAATGGCGCACAGACCATTAAAAGAAAAAATCTTTGCAAATTTGATCTGAATTACCCTAAACTCCACAATCCGCAAAGCTCTGGTAACATTTTTTAAAAGAACAAACATACCTACTTAATATAATATTTAGCTCATAAATCATAGTGTAATTTGTGATCCACAAGTTTAATTTTTCTTACCCAGTGCTAAGCAAAGAAAAACATATTGATGTTATTAACATACATTTATTAACTGTCACACCTTAATAACATAAACCATAAATCATTAATTATCTGCACTTTATCAGTTGACAATCAACAAAAGTACCTACTTTACATATGGACAATAATAAAATCATCACCATAATATAATAGTAAGTAGGTTCCTACAAACTATTTTGTATTTTTGTTTTCTGTATTTTGCGAATATTTTATTTATTTATGGGTCCACTTTAACGTCCCGATCTATAAAGCAATGCATCAATAAGCATATGGCTGATAAAACTGCCCCACCCCACCCTAGCCTTGCCATGGGGACTGGGGGAACGGGGGATGAGCGGAGTCAGCTTCCTGATCCAATCGGCGATCAAAAAATTCAAATTCCGACCAGACTGCCCCCATGACTTATGCAACATTAACCACCCGAATAATGTATGGGAGTTTAAAATTGAACATGAGCACGGGAGTAAATTGTTAAATTTTCGTTTGAAACTGCGATAAATACTTAAAAATAATATACACTTATACTACTAACAAAACATCATCGCCGATTACTTTTGTTACCATGAAAACACTCTTTACGCAAGTAAAGCCTATTTTTAAACACAAAAATTATAGAAAATTATTAATTATAGAACTACTATTACAAATATATACCCAATTAGACATATTCTTAAAATGATACGTAATTTACCGTTCCGATACGACGCAAAACCCAACTGTTAACGCCCCCTGGCGACAGATTATACTCGGGGTCTCACTAAATAAAGTGGTTTGAAAATTGAACCTGCGCTAACAGAATTAGATTTCTAGTCAGACGTCATAGCCCACTCAACCACGGTTACTCGAATCGTATCAATTTAGACTCGACTTAAGTGTACATTGCCCTAAGATGACACGTGGTGGTGGTGGTTACGCGCGTTTCTAGGCTAATATAATATAGGATAGAATGTAGCGCGATTTTCCCTATATAATATTTTGCTTATTGGTCATTTTCAGGATTCCTGATGTGACTATATTTAAAAAATTGTTTATTACTTGTTTGTCCATAGGTGACTTCTTAACTTTTATATTTTACTATTATTTTAACTTTGAATTATTAAAAATATCTTGTCGCCTTTATACTAATATGTAGGATAGGAATAGTATTATTATGACTGGATATTTAAAGTCAGAAACCAGAAAAAATTTCAATAAGAACTATTAAAATATTTGTAGATAAAATATTATGGTATATAAAACATTATATTATATCCATGTTAAATACAATATACTAAATATTAACCAATGTAATTTTCCATTTATCATATTCAATCTTCACATAATAAAAAAATAATAATTTTACTATAATATTTCAGATGACCATTTATATTTCTCACATTCTTATTATATCGGTACATCAAACTATTTCACAATATATTTGTGCTATTTACACCTTTTTTATTTACAATTAATTTATTAATTTTTTTTCTTTAATATATTAATAGTAATAAAATGTAATAAAGATAATATTTATTAATAAGTTTATGCATACTTTTTATTAACGAATTTGTATACTAAATACAAAACTGTGTTTGTCTAAGAACGATCAAAGCCCAATGAGTCGGACTTCATGAATATTATTTTTTATATAATAATGTATAAATAAAGAAATAATAATAATATAAACTATAATTACTTATATACATAATAAATTTATTAATTAACGATAGGTACTTTAATAGTTAAACAAATAATACATATATCTCATAGAGACGAAGCTATTTTTTATTACATTTAATGGAAATATATGGGCAGTATGAGTAATTACAGGGCTTACGACCTGTCTTCGCCTGTATACAAATATAACGTTCACCATTCTCACCCATTAATCAATCTCCATATCTATGAGATATCTATTTTTTTTTAAATAACAGTGCCTTTGTATGTGAAAATCCAGTAATTGTGTATAATTGGACATATTAAAATATTACTTTAATAGTTATTAAGGAGAACACATTCTTTTTGTGAAGTTGTAATTATTCAGAACATAGGTCTGTGATGTTTTAAATACTAATTTAATTTATTAATTATAAATATATACATATAAAATCAATTTTGTCGAAAAATATTGTTTTTGCACAACCTGGATCTCTATTTCCAATCCGTTTTTTTTCTTTTTTCGACAAAATTCATTTTATATGTAAATATTTATAATTAATACATTAAATTATTACTTTAACAGTTGTTTAAAAATAGTTTCACGTGGTTACAGATCATGTTGCGGTATGTTGATTTAGATCATTAATATTTTAGACGTTTAACCACTTTCTGAGTTTACACAACAATGATTATCTCTTTTTACCTCCGCTACCTTCCATCTCCCCCTGATTATTGAATTATAAAAGATCATATTCAGCATTCAAGTATTCAACATTCCTTGATGGTTGTTAATGATTTTCTTGACTTAATTGCGAGTTTTAATACAACTTCGTTAGTAATGCGGTCAACCTGGACCCCATCAGTAGCTTTATACTAGTATGGTAATGTTTTTAATATTTTCTACCCCAACACACAAATAATAGTGTAAGTCTTTAAAATATCACAAAATCCAATATGCTACAGGAGTTACACATTTGTCACGCATGTCCTTGAGTATTTACCAGTCAAAATATGCTATATCGTTTATAATTAGCAAATTGAATTTTAAAAAAACTCTCCCACCAAAAATAAAATATTCACATACATTCGAAAAATTCACGTTACCGAATAATTTAATCCAGCAGCTTAATTTTTCACACCGCTCTCACCGCTGCCCCCTTCGGCTCCGGGCCCCTAAATTAAAGGGCCTAATCCCATGAAACCTACGAGGAGTATACTTCGATTGATTTTCAAATCAAATATCACAACATGTCAGCCGCACGTGTGCGGCACGCTCGCGGCGCGCGACGACAGCGTGCGCGCGGCCGGGGCGCGCTGCACTTAACCAGATATCGGCTACTGCGCAACTGGCTCGCCGGTGATACGTGGATTTATATTCAGGGCTGCGAAATTTATATAATATTTTAAATAACAGAACCGGTAAGTTTTTACAATTTTCGATCACTTCATCAAATTGTGCTCACTTCACGGCACGACAGACAATAACTTCAAGCTTTCGCTTTCAAGATCATAGCCCTTCGATTATTAAGTTTCATCTCTTTACTATTCTTAAATTTATTCAGTTAATATTTTAATTTTTACTTATTTCATACATATATATTTTAATACGCTAATTAATTGTCGTAATTTATATAATAATAATAATAAAGTTTTATATTATTTAATATTTATAATATTAATATTATATAATATTTAATAATACATATTTATAACTTGTATAAAGTGTTTTGTGACAACCCTGTCTCAAAATAAATATAAAGACTGATAATGAGTCCACCATTATCGACACAATTCGGATTTTTTGTGAGATCACTTTTTGGCGTACCTATTAACATATTTTCTCTAAAGTTAGGTATATTTTGTGTTCATTAAGTTATTAACAATAAATATGTTAGAACTGATAATTTATTGAAATCTTGAAATAACCCGTCAATAGTGATTTAATTAGAAATCAAAGAAAATATAATAGTAAAAAAAATCATTTGCTCGACACGACAGCCGCACTCGTGTTATGTTTTATTCTTGTTTGTTTTTTGTTTTCATGCGATACGGACGAACATAATGAATTTACAGATTAAATGTAAAATATTCATCTCTAGACATCTTAAGGGAAGTCGTATTATAAAACAAAAATTAATATGCAATATAATAGAAATTAAATACGAAGTGGGAAACTTAAAAAAAATAAAGAGTTATATAAATCTATTTAATTGACGTCATACATGCGAGAGACGTTACACACACTTTATCAACGTTTCGAATTGATATTTAAAATAATCAATAAGTTATACATTAACAGTATTTAACCACCGTTAAATAAATATTATACCATTTGCGTTATATATTAAAATCTCTATATATAACAACCAACATTACACCTACTCAAAAAATATAAGTTAACGAGGTTAAGCGGTTTTAAAATGTATTGATAATTATCGAAATTAATATCGAAAAATAAAACAAAAATTCAAATGAGTACAAGTAGTAATCCTATGAGTGCGTGTAAATATCGCGAGTGTATGCTTTATGTACAGTGTATGCTATATGTACAGTCTATGCTATATGTACAGTGTATGCTATATGTACAGTGTATACTATATCGAAAGGAAGAAATTCAATATTATTACATTCATTTTTAACTTTTGAAAAAATTATTTGTTAGAAAACGGTTGCTTACTGAACATTGTGTAGCAAGGTACTAGGTATGTATTATTTTTTTTAATAAATATTTTAGGTAGACACTGTCAGTGGCGTGCAGTAGGTATAGATTTAGGTTATGCTCTTATCAATGATATTATACAATCATATATAATATATGTACTTTCGTTTAACCAACGTTTTTGGACCAAATAAATCCGTCGCTTATACGACCCTATTATGTATTTATTTATAATTTTAGAGTACTGTTAATAGTGTTTTTAAAGTTTAAGTTTTAACGTAAAATAATACTTTCTTACCCATATAAAAAATGTATGGACGTTTTTAAGAACACTTTCTATGACTGAACATGATTAATTTATTATTTGAAAATACTTCACGTAATAACTAAAGGAAATAATTATTTTTATTAAAAGTTATCGTAAGAAATAGTAATGCCATTTTCTTTTTGTTTTTCTCAAATCAAAAATCGATCCATGCACCAAATTTAAAGAACAATCGTGAAATCAACAGGTTAAAAACAGTAAGATAGTAAAATTTGCGAATTAGTAAAAGAAGAAGTAGACACTTTAAAGATTTGCACGCAGTTGCAACTCTTTCTAATATTATTCTGTTAATAAATAGTATAGGTAACGACTCCATACAAAACGGATCAACCGAAAGGAATATTCAATTCAGTAAATAGCCATTTATATGACTTGAGTAATTCACTAGCTTAAAAACAGAACTGAGTAATATAAATAGCACGATGCGGCGAATAAAAAAAGAACGCCATGAGTACAGCGGTGAGTTGCAGTGAGTTTTTAAAATAATAATAATAGTTTGCAAAATATTGTATTCGTTAATGTTAATCCAATTTATATATGTCTTTTCGAATTTTTAGTTATGCACAGCTTTTTTATATGCACTGCACGCCTCTAGATAGTGTGTAGGTAATGAATTTACAATGAAGTTCAATACCTACGTACTATATGAAACGATATCTTTTAATTTTAGAACGTGTGAATTTCTAAAAAGTGTCAAGTTGGCGTTATGGCTACTGAATAAAATGTGTAGTCACGTTGATAACGAGTATTACATATTTATTTGATTACTCTTTCATCACATATTTTGTCTGAGATTACACGAAATTTTAGAGCGGTTGGGGGCGCGAGCCCTATTTCTATTTACAAGTAAATATTTCGATTACATTTTTTATGTACAATGAAATACGTTGATATACGGTGATGAGGAACACCGCTCCACTTAAAAAATGTACTTTTTTTTTTTTAGGAGAACACATTCTTATTGTGAACTTGTAATTATTCAGAACATAGGTCTGTGATATTTTAAATATGAATTAAATATATCTTTATAATTAATATATTTAATTCATATTTAAAAAATGTACAATTAAATGTAATTTTTTTAACATGGTGGCTATCGTATCGAGGAACATCGGCCTCGCCTAAACGTAGTGCATACTGACTCGAGTGCCAAGAGTGCGTAGCAGGATTCTTAAGCACCCGACCCTAAATTGATAGACTTTCTACAGTGTTAGCAATATCCCCGAGATAATATTTCCAGACTTTATTGTTCTACTGTCTTTTCCTTTCTATGCAATGCGCGTACACTTTATTTTTCTACGTACTTTAAAAGATTTTCACAGGATCGGCATGAACTGGTCCTGAACTGGTGAATATTGTTGTTGCTATCGGGATTTGAACCTCGATCTCTTTCCAATCCTGGGAAGGTGCATTAACTGACTTTGCTACAGTAGACAAATGATAGAAAAAAGACAATTTGATGACAAATTTTCGAACCTATATTATTTTCAAATTAATACATCTATCGTTCCATTATTTGAAATATCACAAACCTATGATATTTGACCTAAGAATGAGTTCTCCTTAATAATATCTATTTTAATTAAGTTGGGACTGAATATATTAGCAAACCTATTTAATTATCTGTCATGAGCGGGAGGAGAGGCTAAATGAGGCTGCTCTGTTCAGGTTTCTATTTATTGCACCAAATATTGAACACGTTTTTGTGATTTGTAAATAAATTACTTGACCAAAACGGATTAATTTCCAAATATAAAATTTAACCGAAGAAAAAAACATTTTTTTATCTCCACATCGTCAAATTCGCAACATTGCATCCATAAGGCTCGAGCAATTAATTTTTCATACATCATGAACGCCTAATCCCGCGTCGCAATAGATTACGCTGCAGGGGTACCGACGCCCGGCCCGCGCCCCCGGGGGCGCACGTGGCGGGCATATTTAAAACACGAGACCGATGTTGGTCAAATAAGGGCGCAAGCAGCCCCGCCCACGCGGTTCTCTACCCCTGGCTCTCTATCTAATATTTTTATTATGCACATTTGATTAATTTGGTTTTTTGTTTTTACATAAAAATAAAGAAACTTTTTTTAAAAGACATACCTATGAGAATTAAACTAGCCAAATTCCGTTGAATTGATTTATTTAAATCTTACTTATATAATAAATACTTAACTAGTCAACGTTATATGTAAAAAAATCTACTACTACTATCTGCAAGAAACAAATGGCTTTCGTCTGTGAGTGAAAGTATGATTTTTAACATTTTCTCTATTAACAAACTTACTCATTTTCTGTTTTTAATATCCACAATTTTGAAACAGGTTAGCGGATCAGGCCGGTTAATAAACTTAGCTGAGATCAAAATCTGATTGAAACAACGGGTGATGTCGTGTCTACAAAATCCATTATTATAATGTTATAATTTTGAGATTTAATTATTTGCATTTAGGCGCTAACGGTCTGAATTCAAATATCATAAGAGAGGAATATGTATTTTAATTTGTCTATGTGAGCTATATGAGACTAATCGCTAACTTATTCCAGTGTGGGTACTTTTAACGGCGCGGAGCAGAATTACAGAACACACACCGCTTACGTATAATAACATATCCCTTTCTGCCCCGTGGTCTGAAATTATTTAAACGGAAATTTGTGTTTATGTTCATTAACACAATTATGAACATAAGTTTCACATGTTATACCTTCATCGGGTTCTAATTATCTAATTTAAAATAAGATCTAAATTAATAGAAAAACAAGGATACCTACCGTATGCGTGTTGTTATCCGTACGGTTACACCATTTCGATTCCAGTGAAGCACATACATAATTAACTATTCTTATTATTGGCATTAAAAAATTTATATATGAGAAGTCAATACAACATTATTACTATTTTAATTATTAAAATATTGAAGGATAAACCACTTTAGAATAAGCTGAACTTAGTTGGATGGTAAATAGTAAGAAAGGTAAATTTAGTCATTTGAAAAAAGATGAATGAGGAGAGAATGGTAAGTAAGATATGCATGTATATCAAGTGTTGATGACAGCAGATACATACAACGTCCGCGGAAGACTTAGCGTGACCAGGTAAACCAAATACTTGAGGATGGTCCTGTTAGAAGCCTCAATAATTATTGTATGATTGTGGATGAGGCGAAAATTGTGTATCAGGACAGAAGAGTGTGGCGCTCTATTCTCTCTACCTATCCCCGCAGAGAAACGGCGTTATGGTAAGTTAGTTAAAGAAATACTAAACTTTACAACACGTTACGAGTAGTACTTGAGCAAATTATTACCTTCCATAAACTGATTGTTTTGTAATAAATGCAATTTGGAATATTCATGACGAAATGTCCATGTCAATCTCGCTCTGCAGTTAATAGTTTTAAAATGTCAACGTGTGCATTGATTTAATACTGCCACCCCTCCGAAAACATCCCCCCAATTTGGGAAAACGGGGGGCACCCCCTACGACACGCGGCCGCTTTAATTTGCGGGCGCAGCTCACATCACCGCAACATTTCGCTTTTAATTTCATCATCAGAACCTTTGGATAGGTACTCCAGCGGCTCCAGCGAGGGTTGGGACAGTACTTGAACTGCATGTGTAGTGAAGAGGTTAGAGATTCCATTTTTTAATAAAAGGAACTGCAATTGATGGCTCAGTAGAAATTCATATATCTGATTTTCATATGAGTTCGGAAAATACTATTTGAAACAGGAATTAATTTCGCAGAATTTCAGTGTTAAACATATTATTTTAAAAATGATTAGAATTTTTTTTTATTCATTTAGCGAATGGCGACCAATGGCAACTTCAGTCATTCATCTGATTCAGGACAATAAGTAAAATATTAATTTTATATATAAAGTTATATATTAATTAATAATAATAATAAGTAATGGGGAAAAAATCAATAATAAGTATTGGTCAAATTATGTTCTAATTATGCTACAGAGATGACCCATACAATATTTTGGAAAATACAAATATATTTTTTTTAATATATATAAAGGGGTTCAATAGATTTTAACTGGGAAGAAATTAAATCAATTAAAATGTCTTCGAAGTCGAATAAACATATCCTACATGATTATTTTTTAAAGAACTGTATGGTGTAGATGATAGATGGGACAAAATCATATTTTAATTATTTAAAATTGTTAACTGTATTTTATTAACCACTTAAGGAACTAATATAGATTCTATTTAAGTAACAATAATATATGTCTTAGTTAGTTATGACATCCTGAAGTAGAAAATAATATTTTTCGAAACCGGTAGATGTATTTTAATTCATTAAGTGGTTAATAAAACAAAGTTAACAATTTAAAATAATTGATTTTAATCACAAAGTTGATTTTGCTAATCTTAAAAATAAATAAAAAACATATGTTTTTCTTTAATTATATTATAAAAATTGTTTAATTTTTTTATTGTGTGTATTATTTAAATCATACGGAAATTAAGTACGTTGTTTAAATGTTGCTGTCTCAGAATAAATTATTTTTAACGTGACAGAAAAATTTAAAAAATCTTATACAATTAAATATTTAACGAGAAAAAATATTTTTCAACTTACGAAACAAAAAAAAATCCGTATATAAATTAATTTGGATGAAGAATTATTGAATAAAAATGATTTTATTAAAACAAATTAATAACAAACGTAATCGCGGTCGGTTGTTTCAAACACATAAATCAATTAAGATTTTTCTTCATTATTTATTCTTCAGCTATTGTTCCTGCGGAAAAACAAACTCCAGGTTTCACTTATTGTTGAAAATCCGAATCTGAATGAAGGATTATGAATAATCTTATTTTTACAACAAACACAAAAAAAATCATTTTAATTTTTCGTTCGTTGTAAAAATGGTTTTAAAATATATGTAAAAATTATTTTAGCAAGATAACGCTAGAATTATCTAAGCTAATTCCTCAATGATGTTGATTTAAATAATTGCGAACACTTGCTTGATGCAGTCTTTGTTCATAATTCTGATAATCTATCAGTCATCATTATGGTTTAGACGAGGGTGGAACCGTGTCTAATCGAGAAGAGAAGAGAACAGCTGATGGTGGAGGTTGATGAGAAGAATATGATGGGGTCCTTGCTCCCAGATCCATGCTAAAACAAGGGCGCCAACGGATCACACCAGCCCCAGCGATAATTATAATTTTTGTAATCATTTTTTTAAAAAGCGTGTGTTTCAAATAAAATGGATTTGAATTTGTTTTTTTTTATCATTTGCATAGCGGTTACTTTATAGTGTAACATGATTATTTTAATTTTCACTACTAAACATTGTACTACACACATGTTGGTTTATTGGCACTACTATAGTTTCGAGAAGTGCAGTTCCTTTAGTTATCACCTGATATGAGTTGTCTCCTGATGAATAACCTAACGTGTGGGTAGTACAAAATTTAGTTGTGAAAATTATTAATTTTCCTATGTTTTTTTTTCAGATTCGTATATATATATCATAAATATGACTCAAATGACAATATGTTATGGGTGGATGCCTGACAAAATTATGAATCAAAAATGTTCAAGGGATATGTTCCCAACCTCAACCATGTCAGAGAAACAAGCATTTAAAAAAAACGTAATTATGCATAATTATTTCGATTAATTGAAATATTTTTTTGATTCCAAATAATACATTGAATACAAAAAGTTAAAGGTCATAGAAGTTAGAGCGGCTTGACTAATTTTTCTTAGATAATTTAGGACCTGAAGCAAAGTTATAGATTAATAATAGAACAATTTCGCAAATATTTATTTCGAAGTACGTAAAACGATTTTGTAAAAATTTCAAACAATAATATTTTCCTTAACGGTGCAGAATTTGCACATATTCCTTAAACATTTTCGACTCGTAATTTAGTTAAGTATCCACTCATAAAATATTGTGGACAAGGTCTGTTACACACTGTATATATATTTTTTTTAAATCTTAATAGATATCTCATTTTCAGTGTAGCTTTCTCTATCAATCTTCCACTTTTCGTTTAATTTTGCATTTGTTACACTTCAGCAACCGGTTTATGTTTTTCTCAACTGTCCATTCTTCTTTCCTTTCTTTCTCTGTATTTCCTACTAGTACTGTACTGTGTTCCGGAAGACATGACCCAAAAATCTTTCATGTCTGTTTGCTATCACCCTCAGAATAAACCTATTTTCGTCTATTTCTTCCAAAATACTATTATTACTTTTCCTTCAACCCAATTTTCTATTTTCCTCCAGAACTTTTCTTTGAAGTTTTCAGGCTTTTAGTTATTCATTGTTTCCTTTCGTTAGATTTTAGCTTTCACGTCCATTTAGGACTATGTTTCATAAGACATGTATGGAGCATTGCTTAATATTTACATTTCTTTTGCTACTATACATTATAGTCTTAGGTTAGAAAGAGCTCGAAGAAGATGGCGAAAGGAATACAAGGAAACCTGGTGATCATAACTTTTACAGCTTTTACAGATATGTGAAACATATGCCAGTGAACATAATATTTTATATAATGCCAGCAAATCGGTCATAATGGCGTTCAAATATGGCAATATGGACGTGTGGCTGTGGCTGGATGGGACGAAACTGAGCGTTCAAAATAGGGTCAAATACCTTGGCCATATATTCAATGAAGATGGACAAGACGATTATGACATAGAATGGCAGAGGAGACAAATAAGCTGTCACGGCGTTTCTACCGATGCAGTAAGGAGGTGAAGAGGATCCTGTTTAAATCGTTATTTACCAGCATGTATACCTGCGAGGTATAACGTATAACCGAACGTCTCCGAATTCAGTACAACAACTCGTACAGAATACTGTTCGGATTGGCGCGTTATTGCAGGGCATCTACAAAGTTTAGCGAAGGCCGTATACATGGATTCGCTCCGCTTAAAGGTATAAAGCTGCAACTGGAGATCAGCACTAACTCTCTGGTGCAAGCGGAGCTCTCATGGAAAGCTGGTTCCCTGATCAGAGAATGGCAATGCCTACAGAATAGCTACAGATACAATAATGGCCGTGACTGAAGTATTTATATTTTAAATATGAATTAAATATATTAATTAGAAAGATATACATATAAAATCAATTTTATCGAAAAATATTGTTGTTGCGCCACCAGGATTCAAACCTGGATCTCTTTCCTAACCGGGGAAGGTGCATTATCCAACTATTCTACAGCGACAATATTTTTAGCGACAATTTTCGAACCTATATGTTATCTTTTTGATATTAATACATTTAATCGTTCCATTATTTGAAAGAAAATAAGAATGTGTTCTCCTAATATTTATATTTTGTTTATATTTATATACATGTGTGAACTTTTTATTTATTTATATTTTCCTTGGTTTTCTTTTCATAACATAAATAATATTTCGGAACTTTAATGTATTTTCTCGCCGGAATAAACGCATTGTTATTATTATAACTGGAGAACTGCCGGTTGAGACAGATGATAGTAATGAAAAGTTTTATTTGAAAAGGCAAATATCCTGAATGGATTACAGCCACGTGATGAAAAATTAAGTTCGAGACGGCTTACCATAAATATCAAGGTATCACCATTCAGTACTCCTTAAAGCATAGTCAATTATTGAGTGAACGAGAGGCACGAGCGATTTTTGATAGAATTAATTTCTTTAGAGATGAAAGCGATCAATCAAATTGACCTTGCACCTATAATACATTACAATGCACTGTTTTCATTGGAATTGCGAGCCGACTGTTTTTTGGAGAGATCGATGTCGAGCGATTCGCCACGGACTGCGGCAAGTTAGGGGTGGAGTTTTATTTATAAGTTAGTGAGTGCCTTTCCTGATACTCGGATGCAGGATTAAAATATAAAATAACACACAATGTCGTCACGGTGTGTTACAGCCCCCGCCCTCGGGCGCCGAGAACAGGGTTGACACTATTTTCTACTTTTACGGGACAGTCTACCGCCTAACATGATAACAAATAATATGTTTACCCAACGGATATTCCAGTAAAATTTTACATCATTTTTATATACTCTCACTTTTTCAACTTGTATTTTGTTTTCACCTTTTAAATCAAAAATATACTTGACGCAACGACTATCGATCTCGCTGTCTCTCACATGCGTAAGCAGCACTCTACCATCTTGCTATTACCCCATAAGATTGTGCTGTCAAATTGTCATATAAGTATACAATGCTGGTTTTCGATATACTTACTGTTGACATGTACATTCTTAATATGAAATTTTAATACTAATATTAAAATTCATTTGAAAAACAAGCTTAATTATTAAAAAGAATATCAATAAAGAACTTAAGATAGTTGTAAAAAAAATATTTTATATAACACTTCACTTTTTGCATCATCATCATCATCATATTTTTTTATTCATTAGGAAAACATACAGTTAATCAACAATAACATATTTTTACGCACATTTTAAATGCATTGCCCAACTAGGCAAGGCTGTTTTAGGGCAAATTGGTAAACAAATACATTTCACAAAACCAAAACTCATTGAGGGCGACACAATAAGATTGAATACATAACATATAGCATGTATCATTTTCCCTTCGTGTGACACACGGAAAGATAATGAGATATCGTTATTTGTACTACATTCGTTATACGTATTAAAATGAAAAAATAATTAATTATCCGTTCGAACAGATGTTCGAATGAATGTTACCATTCATTATATTTCGTGGTGCATTTAAATTTTGATTTATATAAATAGAAAATGGAAAGTAATATAAACGTGAAAGTTGCGAAAAATACATAGCTTAAGGTTATATATTTAATATTCCTACCTGGCTGAAAATGCTTATAGACAACAGTTCATTCATAAATTTATTAAATAAAAGTCTGATGAAATTGTGTAAAAATCGGTCCACCCTAAATATAAGCAAAATCTTATATTCTCCATAGCACTGTATGTAATGGGCGGATGCTGCGTATTCCATGGACCATGAGGCGCACAAACGTCTCTATCCTCCAAGAGTTAAGGATTATAGAAAGACTTTCCATTTTCGAATATGCAGGAGAGGGATTCTAACGTACTTTGGATATGTTTCCAGAAGATATGATGATAGTTTCAAGAAGCTCGTGATCACAGGGACAGTTGAGGGAAAGAGACAGTTGATCACGGGGACAGTTGAGGCAAAGGAACAGTTGATTACAGATACAGTTATGGAAAAGGGACAGTTGAGGGAAAGGAACAGTTGATTACAGATACAGTTATGGAAAAGGGACAGTTGAGGCAAAGGAACAGTTGATTACAGATACAGTTATGGAAAAGGGACAGTTGAGGAAAAGCGATCAAAAATACGATCTCCTACAAGATGGATAGACCAAATAAAAGTGATAACAGGGTCCTCTTTAAGCACTGCCGTCAACATGGGTTAAGACTGAGAGTAATGGAGACGTATTATCTAAATATATTCTTGTATATTGAACTATTGTAAGAAATCTATTGTAAATGATACAAGAGAAAAACACTGCCTACTTCGATACGGATTTTGATCTAGTGAATACAGGAAACAAATTAAATGAGACATGTAATAATGAATAATGTATTAACTAAAATAAATAAATTTTCAAAGAAAGCATACACGTTGTGGCTTGATATATTATAATTAAATAACATAATATTTCCTTTTAAACCACTTTATTCTGTACATAAACTAATGTTAACTAGTTTCGGTTGGACCCAACCTTCTTCAGGACAATATAGTATGGACTAACATAAGTACAGATAATTACTGCTCCTGCTGGCTGCCTCACTTTCTTCTTAACCTTCGATGTAATTATCTGTACTTATGTTAGTCTATAACTAGTTGAAATTAGTGTATGTACGTGATAAAGTGGTTTAAAACTAAATATTATATTATTTAATTAAAATAAATAAGTTCCGGATATTTCAGGAGACCACAGTGTTCAGCATTGATATGTACAGCATATTAGTAAGAAGAAAAATAACACGGATGGAATTTACGAGACAATTTATTGTTCACAACATATTCATTATTACTATGTCTAATCTAAAATTGTGGTCACCCTCCGTCCCATCCCTCCCCGCAACAATCGGTGGCTGGAAAGAGATCATGAATATTTAGAACATTTTATGACGTGTCATACTGTGCTATTACTACTGCCTTAGTATTGAAATAAAAATAATAAACACCGCTTCCATTCTCCACGCTTCCAGAATAGCAGCGCTTATAAAAGGGTACTTTTTAATATTGAAATTTTTATCAGTGTGATATTAGAAAAATGCATATTTCTGGTCGTTTTCATTTTGATTGAATACATATTTTACGTATAATGTGACGGTGATCTTTTAATGAAATAAATTTACTTAATAGTTTTGCTTCTTCATGTCTAGACATTTAATAATTGCTATAACTGAATCTTCACAAGTTCAAGACACTTGAAGGCATGTAAGATATTATAAGATATTATCGTTACATTTTATTTTTACACATATAATAAGTATCAATTCAACGTATAGTTTAAACCCACTGTAGGAGAGTAGAATAATAACTAATATAACGATTACAATAACCAATCTATAGAACTCTTTTAGATAAAAATCTAAACCTGACCTTTTAATAATATGACTCTTTTAGATAAAAATCTAAATCTGATCTGTTTTGTTTTCTAATCTGCATTTGTAATAAATTATTCATATGTTAATATTAACCAGTGGTCGCAAAAAACATTATTAATTATATATTCTAAATAAGGTTCATCAAAACTTTAGCAGAGGTAGCGAACCACTATAGAAATTATTGAAAAAATATTGTATATTTTTAAGAAACGGATGTATTATACATACACGAGATTCTGTTTTAAAATTAGGTTTAAGAGCTCTTAGGCCATCGATAACGGATTATGTTAGGTCTCGATCATCGAATAAGCAACCAACAATATTGCAACTTACGAGTATGTTATTAATTTCGAAATAACACAACTTTTATACCACCCTTGCAACAACACTATATACCTATACTTTTTGAGCAGATCTGAGTTGTGAATGCTAAAACGTTGTATATCTTCTTGGAGATCAATACTATTGTACATACTTTCTAAATGATCTTCCCTGCAACAACACTGTATATCATCCAAGAGCATTATTATCAACAACAACATTTATATAAATAGATATACAGTGTTGTTGTAGAGGGGTTTCAATTTTATTTTTTTTAATTACGCCACGCAAATAGGAATCGATAACAACTATATTAGAACGATTTGTAAATTGATAAAATTCATTAAAAATATTTTACAAAAGAGTATTAGCATTATGTACAGCTTTTGTTTTTACTCCGAGATCCAAAAAAAAAAACCAAAAAGCTCCCTAGATAACAGTTGTTGAATTCTTTTGAAATTGGAATTTCGAGCTCTAAATTATTTGTCGCGCAGAAGTCCAGGCCTTGCCTCCCCCCCCCCCCCTCCACCACTAACCCGGCCGGTGGCGATGACGCATGGAGTAAAGGTGATAAAAAAAACAAACTGGAGGAAAAACAAACATTTTTTGGGAGAGTAATTCATACAGCTAGCGACCCGCGGCGGTGGCGACCGGTTCAAATGTAGCGAGAAATGGGGGGCTATGAAATATTGATGACCGCACGGCACCCCCCCCCCCCCCCCAGCCCGCCCACTGCCGCGCCAATGGTGGTGGGATGTGCGGATGTTGGGAAATATCTCCATATACATAAGTCATGATTTTGTATTACATACGTTATTTAATTTATAAAGTTGGTATTTTCAAAATTACTATAACACATATGTTAATTATAGTAATAGCAATGAAATTTAAACTTTTACTAGTTTAAACATATATTTTCACACCTAATTTAGTAAAAGTATGCACAAACAAATATGCACTAATTGAAATGAACACTTGCTTGCAGATGTGCACACCGAGCACATACCTGATATATTATGTCATACTTATTTGTAAATGTTAAATTAAGTAAAGGTCCGTGACCATAGAAAAAGACACAATGAGATAATCTCAAGAGATTTAACTGACACATATCCCAATATCACGTCCACGTATTGAAATTTTGATCAGGAAATAAGCACGTGCACTCAAACGTAATCTAAAACCAGCAAAGAGCCGTACAACTATCTATTCTGAAAAGTTGGTACATGTTGTTAAACATTAACATTAATATAAGACGTTACATTTAAAATATTTATTCAGTTTTAACTGCTGCTGAGGAAATTCAAAATCACCCAACTGATGAACAATAATGACATTTTACATATGACGAATGTAAATTGAAGTGCGCGACAGCGAATCTCTGAGACATTGACACGTGGACAATGAAAACAGAGACTTGTCTCATCAGAGCAAAATCCGCGTCTCAGAGTCGAAAATCTCTTAAAAATCTCATTCGTGGACACGATTCATAATAATCGGAGCAAAAGGTTAGGTTAAGTAAAATACTACTCAGTTTTCATTTTCTTTTTTTGTTTTATAAATCAAAGAATTAGATGTCGATTTTATTATTTTACTAATGCACGGTAAAATCACACATTTTTCCAAACTGGCTGTAAAATACATAGCACACAATATTTCAGGAGTAGATAAATATTTAAAATATCAGTCTAAAATGTTCAATGTGTATATGCCTAATCTCAACCATATCAGAGATATAAGCATTTAAAAATATATTTGAAATATCTTATTGATTTCAAATTATAAATTGAATAAAAAGTCATCAAACTTTGAGACTATTTTTTATTACATGAATTAGGGCCCGAAACAAAGATACAGAATAATAATGTGTTAATTTCTAAATCATTTATTTCAGATTACGTATACGTTAAAGCTTAACATAACAAGTAAAAATTATTTAGAATAAGATTTTTTGTAACGGTACAGAAGTTTTACATATTCCTTGAAAATTTTTGAATCGTAATTTAGTCATCAAATATTATGGACTGTGTCTGTATATACAAAAGTATATATAATAAAAATGTGACATTACAAAAAAAAAACACCCCAACATAATCCATATTATATTAAGGTAAACATTTTAATAGCTGTTTTTAATTTTAAACTTTGAATTCTCATTATTTATTTATCTTTTTAATTTATATGTATTATATATACCTATGTAATACCTGTGTAAGAATGTTGAGCCGAATATAGTAAGAACTGACAGATGGAGGGGCAGGGGGCGGAGTTACTGATGGACGGTGTTGGGGTAGTTGTAACGGGAATATTGAGAGGAGAGGAGATGAGTTAGAAAATGTAATATTGTTTAACAAATTAATACCCGAGTTCAAATTCCTTTTTATTTTAAGTTTAGAAGTTACTTGTTATTACCTAATTACTTGTATGTCTAATAACTTAAGCCTTGTCTTCTATATTTATATTTAGTTAGTTTAATACTTCACCTGTCGATGAGAGTTACTGTTTCTCTCGAAACTAGAGTAGTGCAAATAAACTCAAGTAGAGTAATAACATTGTTTCATTTACTTACATTTTTAATTTTTTAAGATTGAATAATAGTTTATATTTTAATAGTACATAATAATGTATTTTTAACAGTTCCTATATTAGATGCGTCATTTCCGGTCTATGGCGGATAATTCTGTCAGTTTTTTATTAAACACATTCAACTGTATTACATCTTGAAACAACAAAATAGGAAACGTACAAAATAAGAAATACCCGAGCAATATTCCGACTCCCACTGCGCCGACGATACTCTATAATGACTGCGTCCACCCTCTACCCTCTACCCTCTACCCTCGGGTGGGCAAATGTTTGTCTTACTCCTGAGGAATATTAAAGCTAGCCCAGGGCCAACAATGGCCGTAGTCTCGAGATTGAAATATCGCTATTCCAGCCTCGCCATTCGGTCAACCGGCTGCTAGATGCTGGATGCTGGATTACAGCGGGATTGTCTGGAAGAAGTGGACATATAATAATCCTTAAAGAACAGAGTCACCTGGTGGATAAAATATCTGATGTATTTCAGTAAAAAATAACTTCTCTGTGGATTTTATGTTCACTGTCACGTTTCTTCATTTTAAGATGTCTATTTAGAACTATTTTGTTTTTAACCATTTTTATATATTTTTTTATTAGAAGATATAATACATTTTATAAATAATCAGTAAGATATATATATTTCTTTTAACATTTATTTCTTCTCTATTTGGAAGATTTGGATACTTGGATAGAATTTTTTATTTTATCATCATTTTTTGAGTGATTTCTATTTGTAATATTGAAGTTTTATATGCTCCTCCCCATCCAATAATACCGTATTACAATGTGACTATATAAACGCATAATATATTTTTTCAGTTTTGTAATACTATATTTGGGCTGAGAACCATTAAATATTACTGCACAAAATTATACTACCTACGGAAATAAAAAATACAACAAATATAGCAATATTTAAGAAACTAGTTTTATCAAATGGATTAACGAATTAGACAAATAAATGTTTAAAAGGGTACTAACGATAAGCACATAATTTAGGGAAAAATGTCACTAATTATCCTCAGAAAGATTAACAAACATTTGAACAATCCTTTAATAATAGTCCACCTGACACGAGGATCATTCTAGTGATGGGGAAATGTTTTAATAAATGTGTAAAAATAAATTTTAAAAAACATCTAGGCTATTTCGATGTGACGATAATTTATAGGAATACTATGATTTAATTTGTACAACAGACTATCGGCTAAAGAGCGTTCTGAATTCATGTCCCGGCGGTAAAAATATATTTTCGAAGAATATATTTTTTCTAAATTGTTTATTTATCAGGTGTTAAGTGGAATTCATTTATCTAATGGGTACACTATCCAAAGTCAAAGACATTATGTTAAACGTGATGGCTACATGTATTTATTTTTGTACAATTTATATATTTTTGTTTACTGCTGATTCTACACTTCAATATATAGTCGTGAAAGTTTTCTGAATAAACTGCATTGGCAAACTTCGCCGTCCAACGCGGGCAGGGGAGTTTTTGACTATTTTTTCGAATGATAGAGTTTAACAAACAATGCGCCAACTTTCACGAGTCCTCCCGGTGACGTCAAACTTTTGACTGGAAATATGCCGAGGGCTGTGCGACAATGAACATAATACTGACGTCATTTATTGTTTTCTACATTTTTATAACAAACCGAAAGGCTTTTATGATTATAAATTTTCACGGCCGTTTGATGTTGCGTAATTTTTTAACTGAGAGTATTTAGAGATGAATAATTGCATTTTTGTGTGGGTAATGCTGTCTCAAATGTGGTACTTCTTTTACGATATCTAAAATAATATATTAACAAACATTACGAACCTAATTTTAACAATATATTTTTTAAATACTAAAATGTAAAATAAAAATATATAAAATCAATTTTGTCAAAAAATATTATGTTTACGCTACCGGGATTCGAACCTGAATCTCTATTTCCAATCCGGGGAAGTACACTACCAATTATGTTATAGCGCCAGTATTTTTCATGACAAATTTTCGAACCTATATGTTTCACTTTTTCAAATTAATACATCTATCGTTCCATTATTACAACTTCACGATAATAATGTGTTCTCCTTAACAATATTTTTATTCAAATTTGTACGTTATACCCAGAGCCTGCGCGCTCTATCCAAAAATGAAAAGAAAGATGGTCGCAACACTGCTCCGAAGAATAAGAATAATAATATTTTTTGTTTCCATGGTATACAATATTTTGTTTTTTTATGGTGGATAGTGGATTTTATGGATTTATAGTGGATGTGGAATGGAAATAGTGTTGAAGTATAATTTTTGCTTTGCAATTGATAATTTATAATTTGAAAGTGAGATAACACAATTTAACACAAATAAATTCAATAACATGTAATTATTAAGGAGAACACATTCTTATTGTGAAGTTATAATTATTCAGAACATAGGTCTGTGATATTTTAAATACTAATTAAATGTATTAATTAGATAAATATACATATAAAATTATATGAAGAGATCCAGGTTCGAATCCCGGTAGCAACAACAATATTTTTCGATAAAATTTATTTTATCTCTATATCTTTCTAATTAATACATTTATTTTGTATTTAAAAAAAGCTGACATAAATTTGCGATACTGTAAAATATTAGAAAATATAAGTTAAGCCAAATTACTGTTTTTGACACATATAAATTATTTATGAAAACTACAATTTTTTTGTGGAGATTTTATAATGTTTTATAAATAACTTATAATGTTTTATAGAATTCTTGGATTCAATTAAATAATTTTTTTTTTTTAATAAGCCAACCATTTTTTTATTCTCGTTCTCAGCGTACAATAATATTAAATCATAAACGTGAAAATAGTAGCCAACCCCCTCCACTTCACTTAGTTCACAAAGAAACCACGACTGCGTTGTTTTTTTGTTTTTACAAGCCATAGACAAAATGCTTTAAGCTCGGTTGTTTCTCATCTGTACACGTGTAATATATTGTTTCTCTTATCTATGGTTGTATACGTTCAAAGTTATGACCTTTCGTATAGTATAACCTGTACATTGAACAAAAATAACTTTATGGTTATGTATAATCTGCGGTTGAATCATAAGTATGAAAATAAGTGGTTAAATGAACTAAGGGAAGACGGTAAACGAGCACAATAACTAGTCTGATAAACATTGCGTTTGTTATACATTGCATAACGAGCGTACACAACGGCGGCTATTTGCGATCGGTCATCCAAATACAATGCAAAAAATAAACTTCAAGCGCAGACATGTTGAAATGGACAGGTAAGTATTCCCAGGGTTGGAAACGTAAAAACGGGTGCAACATTGCGGAACTAATGCAATGGCGAGTGACAGAAGGGTTGAATATTTCACAAATGGCCGGATCGCCTAGATCTCGGCGGGCGGAACCATTATCCGGTATTCCAGCCACTTCCGTTTCGGGAAATAATTATTATTCAACATCCAAAAATGAAAAGTGAAAATGACAAATTATAATTGTTTGTTTCACTCGAATTTGTAAAGAAATGTAACCAGAATTTTAAAGTTTCAATGAATTCAATGTTTATACTTTTACTCTTCATTGAGTATTAGGTGAAGAAGAAGAAAAATACTTCGAGCTGTATTCAGTGACATTGGGTTAACGTGAATACGTTTTAGATATTCCAACGCGACGCTATGTCCTAACTCCGTCGTTCGACGCACTCCATCGGTACGATGTCACCGTCGCCAAACATCTCGGATAGTATCGTGCAATCATCCATAATACTCACCATACCCTCATCAAACTGCAAAAAACTGGTGGATGGCATATCCGCGGCGAAACTAGGCACTATAGTACTAGCGGAGCGTTTTTCCCAGACCACGCGCTTTTTAATTATTTGTCTGTATGACTTGGCCTTTTCTGCAGCAGTAAATAGAGTATTTTTGAATACATCTTAATGAGATCTACCCGTAGACATAACTATTCCCAATTTCTGCTTTAACTTATTGACCAAATACTTCGATGTCATGAATTTATTGTCGCAAATTTTCACTTAAACCTCACAAATGTAGATTGCCGTCTTGTTTTTGGAATTTATTTATCATATTATTTATCAGAAGCTTGTAAATTATTATTTAACACTTATTTCGTTTCAACTGAACTAAGGTTTAGAAGCCACGGCGTCCCGAAATTAACTGAGTGCGTCTTGATGTAATTCAAAGAAATCTCACATTCAATCTGTTGATACTATTAACTTCCTTCTGCGTCGTATACTTTTTGAAATATAATCATTTTTAAGTCTGACCACTTTTCGACCCCATGCACATGTATCCCATACCTCGAACCGATTTTAAAAACGTATTCACGCCGAAAAAAATAATTTTACTACATAGATTGCAGAATGTGAATGATACCTGTTAGTTAATGCGTAATGAATGATCCTTTTTGACACTCGGTCATTTTCACTAAAACTTTTGACAGCGGCGTAATGCTTGCACCTTTTTTAAAAATATTATTGTTTATTTATGAGTTATTTTTTAATTGCATTTTTGATACATGTATTTTATTTACGACCTTTTATACCCTTTTTTTTCATTAGTCTTAAATACGATTATTGTAGATACATATATTTTAAAAATATTTTTACATTATATTCCGGTTTATTTTCTTATTCAATAATTCAATAAAATAAAATGCTAAACAAGTGTTGTAATAGGATTCTATGATTTTTAATGACATACTAGGTTTGAATAGTAAATTAAGTATTAAATATGCTAGTTCACAAAATACTACGGCACACCGTGGACGCTCCATACGACCAATTAATCTTATGATATAATTCTAGAAGAACTTAAATTGAACAACGTTTATCTACTGTTATCACGTGGACGCGGCAGGTCACCCACGAGACTGATAAATGTGGTGGCTGTTTTCACAAATAAAACATAATAATATACTCGTACTATAATAAATACATGTATTTATATTTCGTAGGTGAATGAAATTGTATTTTTTACATTCATTCTTCTAATTTTCTGGAATTTGCGTCATCAAATCTTCTATAATGTGTAAAATTCCTGTAAAAATCTAGTTGAACGATGAATTGAATTGAATTAGATTAATCGCTGGATTGTTACATTCGTGAACGATACATTTTCACAAACGGCAGAAATATGAAAAATTTGAGCCATTTCCTTATTGTCTTGCAGCTCCCACCCCGTCACACCACTTAGTTCTAATGTTGTCTTACTGTTCCGCCCCAACCCCTACTGCACGCTGAAATACATCTCGTGTGTATACATGTTTATCCACCTCTTCTCTATTTATTTTTTTCAATCCGTTCCTTCGCGTTACTTAATACACCCCCGGGGCTGTATTAGCCGGGCGCGGGGTGGGCCCGTTAGGGGAGAAGGGGAAATAAAATAAAGAAAACATAACCGGAGCTATTTGCATTCGGCTAATGGCGGCGGTGGCGGGAGATTGAGTTGGGAAATCAAGAAAGCAGAGGAAAGCAGGCGGAAAGAATTGCGATTGTCGAATTCGAGATACATATACAAATATATTTAATGTTTGCGGTCGAAATATAGATTTTGAATGCAGGCACTAAACATTATTCATATAGAAAATGTAATAAGAATCCTAAATATTCAGAATAATAGGCTAACAAAATTTAAACAATATTATTTATTAGATTATCGGCAGGTCATTTATGACACTAATACAGCGTGAATATTATGTTCCGGACCGATTTTTTTTGGACACCATTCTGGTTTGGCAAACACTTGTACATTTGTATTTAGTAGTCATAGAGAATCATTATTTACAATTTATTATGAAGCATCAAACGCTTCAAAAACGTGTTGAAGTCATAAAAACATTAAAACAAACACAAACCCGTTTTTTGGAAAAGTCATCATGAGCGACGAAGCTCATATCGACTTTGACAAAACAGCTGTTATTGGGGCACTGAAAATCTTAAATTAATTCACTAACGATTTTTGCTGTATGGTGCGTCATGTGGGCCAGCGGAATCAGTCGACTTTATTTATTGCAAGATACAAGAGGCAATTCTGTAAAAACTTATTGGTGGCCAAACTGGGTTGATTGAGCCTGCAACACGTGTGGTTTCAACAAGACGGTGCCACCTCACGCACAGCCCGAGTTATGCTTGAAATTTTGATGAATGAAACATCGGCCTGGAACATAATATTCATCATGTAGATAATCTTCCAAAGCCATATTAAAGTACAATTTAGTATAAAGTATAAGTGAACACAAATACGTATATATTTTTAAATACAAAAATATAAATCAATATTATTACTGCTATGAAAGTAGGACTAATTCGATGGTCTCCTGGAACAAGGCTCGAATTCTCGACCTCTAGATCACTAGACGAGCGTCTTAACCGCTAGACTTCAAGCTTGTCTAGCCCGTTTTGCAATTCGACGTGACATATCTAATAGAAACGAAATTATAAAATATTCCATAAAAAAAATTTAACAAAAGCAATCTTCGAATCTGTCAAAATAATTTTGATTGCGGAACATAATTGGTTGTCATCATACTAGGTAAGTAGTTAGTTACTTGAAGATCTTTTACATATCAAAATTCATAGATGGAATAAAAAATATATAATTTTTAGAAAAATTAATATCATTTTAAACATGGAAATTATTAAATATATTTTTATTGATATTTTTTGTCATTAATTTTTATTTATTTATAGAATACAATGTTTTTTAATAATAATTTCTACCAATTATTTACAAATTCATTTTTTATATATATATATATTATAGCTGTTTTCAAATTTATCTAGGTACGCTCCAGTGACGAGGTTCGAACCCCTGTCCATTTGATCACCAATTTTTCGATTGATCAACAAGCTCTTACCACAATATTTTATAACAAAGTTTTTTTTTTAATTACTTTAAATAACTACACGAATAACCACATAATTAATTTTATTCTTGAATTTAGAAATACTTACCTACCCAAAAATATTTGTCATTGGTGAAATGAATTTTAGTAAATAGTATATAGTAAATACTGTTATCTCGGCTATAAAGATATAAAGATTGAAGTCCAATATACTACAATTTCGTTATTTTATATCACATTCAATCATAGTTTGTCCTATGTCTTTTTTGTAACATCGTAATATATCCAGAAGAATTAACGGTTAAATATTTTTGACTAAAATCATTTATTTGAAATCTTTATTGTATTTCTAGGAATACTTGGTCTATGTCTAATGTCATCCACACATAGATTTCTTAAAAACCTCACACAGCGATTAGTAAACACTAATTAAAACAAAACAGAATCACTGCTATCCTCCAGTCACAATCGCTAACGGTGACTGTATATTATAATCGCTGAAATTTATTCGTAATTTTGTGAGCAATCGCCGTTATATTAGAAACTTACCAACATCTAAATCACAGTTACCGACCATCGTTACATTGAATATCAAACACATAAATGATTGAAAAATAGCAGCTTCGTCTCTTTATTAATATGAATGCATTGATTTATAATTGCAGGTTAGTTTGTATTATTGTGTTGTACCAAAAACCAGCAAGTTTTACTTTTATTTACCATTAAAAGTTAACTAAGAAATTTAATAATTTCATCGTAATAATGTTTTTTTTTTAAATCACTAAACTATTTATTTATCGCATGAAATGTATGAAATGTGATATTTAATTTAAGAACAATTAAAAAAAAAAAAAATTAAACAAATTACTTAGTTAAAACCACTATTTATTCATTATTCTACATGTTTCGATACCTATGGTATCTTCTTCAGGAAACAATGTATACTGAAATTAAAAAATACAAGCATAGATAAAAACAAAACTATAAAATGGTGAATAAGTAAGAACTAATATGAAAACAAATTAAAAAGGTGACTATTTGCTAAGAGGATTTGGTTATTTATAATATTTAGCTTGCTATTAACACTTTTTTCCCGAAGAAGATACCATAGGTATCGAAACGTGTAGAATAATTAATAAATAGTGGTTTAAGCAAATTATTAATATAAAATGAGGCCACAAAGTAATTTTGAAAATATTGAAAAAGTGAAAAAAATATATGTTTGGAACTGTGCAATAGCGACTACCTCATTTTCCGATATACTGTTGAATACTTTTTTCTCATTCTGTCGAATAACATTTATATTAAAGAATCTTTGTTGCTTTACGTCAGTTTAATTGTCTTCAAGAAAGTGAGCGCATCGTGACTGCTGCACTAGATGCTCTAAATTTCGATAGTCCATTTTTACGCCAGTGATAATGCAGATATATATTATCTTCCCAATAGCTAACTAATAACTAAAAGCCTGAAATTTATGTACGCATTAGTTCAAATACTAATACTCGACGTGATTTCGTTACGAAAGCGTCACGACGCCATTCCGGGAATTAAATTGTCACACCTTGTATGTACATACATACCAAACGCGGTCGCTTCATACATGCTATGGATGCTCCGCATCCCTTGTCTTCTAGAGTCAAAAAGCTTAGGACTTTTTGTTTCTAGCACTTCTGCAAAAAAATTCGTCCTGTCCTTTAGAGACACGCACAATTACACGACGCGCGCACGGAGCGAGTCGAAGTACATATACAATCTCAACTTTCAAACATCTATAAATCGCGTAAACACATAGATACCAGCAACGGTGGATTCTATCATTCGTTCAAAGTTTGAAAGTATCGACTTCCGCGCATACGCATTCAGTTCCGCCTGTCAAGGTCTTCGAATGCTATATACGCATTCGTTAACAGCATCCCACGTACAAAAAACGATACATATTATGAAGCGAGCAGATTTTTTTAAGGAATTTGTTTGTATGACGCATTTTTGATAGTTTGGCTGATACTTGAAGCTGAATAATTGAAACATAGAATATCCTTCGATTATCTATTTAAGTCATCATTTAAATTAAATTAAATGTATATAATTGATATTGCGGAGTGTAAAGAATTTATAGAGCTAATTTGACAGACTATTTTTGTCAGTAGTTGCATCTTGTTCGTAGGCTAGTCTATAGATTTAATAGTAGGTATAAACTTGTTATCTAGCATCTTTTCTACAAAAAGTCACCGACCGCTACTGATACGTACCTGACTTTCACCGATCGCTACTGATACATACCTACTACTACAACTACATATACTGGTATTTTATAGGCAGAACTTATAAATTAAGTGTTTCCTAATTAAATTATCTTCATATGTTGCAACATATTTTCATAATTGAGCGTTTCGACATACAACATGACACAGTTTAAGGTATGGTACGGACATAATGGTGTACGAAATTTTAATAATTTCAAATTATCCTCAGCCAAGTTTCATTTAAAAAATCCAAAAAGTTTTTTTGAATTTCCTCCACCATTTTTTACAACTTACAAAAACATCACAATCTCACCCCCTCCTCCCCGCGCCGCTGTCCCGAGGGGGCGATGGGCGCAGATATAAAAAATACGCTTTAAATGGCGTCGTTAAAGAGGAGAGAAAAGAAAATAAAGTGTTTTTAAAATGAGTTAAGAAAAATAAAATCCGGATGATGATGGCTAACGGTTGTGCCAAGAAGGGGACAGGTCCGGACGGGAGCGGGGGCGGCAGGGGCGGCCGGGGCGGCCGGGACCAGGGGCGGGCGGGGGGGAAATATGTTTTTAAAAATATTTCCCGCTTTTGGCGCATTTGCTGTTTTATTATTCGCGAGGGTTGTGATCTCGGGTAATTTGATCGCTGTTAATACAATTTGCAAGAAATAAATATGCGGGGATGCTGCAAAGTCTGGAAAGGCTTGTCGCAATTATTGTTCGAAGGGTGGATACATAAAAATGTCAATCTTTAAATAACTTTTTTTTTTTATTATTAATCATGAATTAGATATTTATTATATTTATTATTAATCATGAATTATATATTCTCGAACATACACCTATCTACAGTATCAGTATTTAAAACCCGTCGCTTTTTTTGAATTGCATAATATTCCACAAACTATCATTATGAAATAATAATTACCTACCCATGTACTAATCGTATCAAAAATACCTCCCTAACTACACATGGCGGCGTTTCAATTTTGTACAATAGATTTCTAAGTTTACTATTTTCAAAGATGTTTTTTCGGAACGAAAAGATTAAATCTCGTTACAATAAAATGTATTAATTTTCCAACGCGTGACAAACAGAAATACTTTCGGATTTTATATATAAGATAAAATACTTTTAAACATCGTCATCACTAATAACAAGTCATTACTAATAATAAAGCACCTTCCCCGGTTAGGAAAGAGATCCAGGTTCGAATCCCGGTGGCGCAACAACAATATTTTTCGATAAAATTGATTTTATATGTATATCTTTATAATTAATATATTTAATTCATATTTTAATAACAAGTCATTTATTATCTGAAGCAATGTTTGCACACATAATGGAATTCTGGTATCAATAAATCTGGATCTAAAAAAATTGACTGAACACAAAAAAATACGTTAGTCACTGTAAAAATCTATGTTGAGACAGGGAAAGCTTATAATCAGATTAATGTGAAAAATATATTTTGATTACTGATTACGCACGCGTAACCAAAAATTATGTGAACATTAAAACACAAAATATTGTCTCTGAAACAAGATGGGCACGTTTTAGCAATTAATAAATTTGTTTGTTTGATTATTTAAGTACCAATATGTGCACGATCTTAACTAATTATTTATATCTGTATAAAAAGTTAATAATTGTTAAATGTTTTAACTAATTGATATAACTAGTATAATATATGTTTTAAATAAATAAATAAAAATATATTTTGGTTCTAAATGTATAGGAAATTTATACGTGTTCTCTATTTAAACGTTGTTTTTTCTTAGTTTTATTTTCCATGTTTTGAACCTCTACAATTGATTGCAGTTACAAAACATAATCTTTCATTTTAAAGTGTCAAAATTGGGCAATATTTTCTTATTGATCATTTATAAAGTAATATTTTTTTTTAGGTAGATAGATGTCCGAAATTTCAGTTTAGAATAGGTGTCTTTGCCATGACACAATCGGTAGTGGACGGAAGAGAGCGGCACAGTCATGGAGAGGCCTTCATCTAGCAAATGTTTTACAATATCTTGCATGAGCAATCATAGCAATATTATAATCAAATAACATTTATGTTTTATTTATTTTCAAATGTAATCGATCAACAATATCGTTGATGATGGCCATAAAAGTATTATATTAGTTTAGAAAGTATATTAAAAAGATTCTGAAAGATAGGTTTACTAATTCCTAGTTATAATATATGTATATGAACATAACTTAAACATTATAAATAAATAAAATACTCAAAATGATCAGAATAATAATAAATAAGTATATACACTTATACAAGAGCCCGGAAATGTACACATTTTTTGTAACATATAATAATTAATTAATTTGTAAATACCAATTTAATGTATTAATTATAAATATATACATATAAAATCAATTTTGTTGAAAAATATTGTTTTTGCGTTACCGGGATTCGAACCTGAATCTCTATTTCCAATCCGGGGAAGTACACTACCAATTGTGTTATAACGCCAGTATTGTTCATGACAAATTTTCGAACCTATATGTTACACTTTTTCAAATTAATACATCTATTGTTCCATTATTTTTGAAAGCCATCTACATTATTTTTACGGATTGAAAATAGAGATCCAGGTTCGAATCCCGGTAACGCAAAAACAATAATTTTCGACAATTTATTTTATATGTATATATTTATAATTAATACATTAAATTAGTATTTAAAAACATCACAGACCGTCTGTTTTGAATAATTACAACTTCATAATAAGAATGTGTTCTCCTTAATAATTATTTTTTAATAATTAATACAATAAATTGTCACTGTAGTGATATTAAGAAGGAATAAAATAAATTGAACAAAAATTAACAGTATTACTTAATTACTGAATTACTTTGACAGGATTAAAAAATGTTTTCTTAGGTTATGACAATTAAAATACACCACATGAGTATTTATGGCAATATTTATAGAAGAGACGCATAATTATAACATACGAGTAAAAGTGTGCCGTTCTAGCCTCTCTTATTTACTTTGCAATCATTATTTTCATCAATTTTATTAATGGTATAAAAATAAATACTAAATTCAAACAATTTTAATACGTATTTATGTTTATTTCAATCAGTGTAAAAAAAATATTTCAATTTTCCGTGCCTTTATTAAATTTATTATAATTCCTATGACTACATTTAAAATTCTAACATACTTTTGTAATTTATAACGACTTTGTACAAGTCACTCATAACTAGTGGGTTGACACGCAAATGGATAATTATAATAGTATATCAATACAATACTAATTGACCTACCAATGACCTACTAAGAAGAAACAAAGGCGTCTTGTAAGGATTAGATGTTTAAAAGAAGTTTGTATGTCATTGAAAAATCAATTAATCAAGTAGTTCAAAATTAAATTAAAAAAAGGATACCATTAGCTCTTGAGAAAGGAAGCACATAAGAACATCAAGATTCACCTTTTTACATACCTTCAAGATTTATTTTCTCCTGCTGAGCATCATTTATACGTCCTTTTGATATCTTACCCCACTCGAGTCGGGCATCATCCTGCTCCGCTCCGCAATATGCCACCAATATTCTGAACTGGAAATATCCTTTTTTGCCGCCTTATCCTTTATCTAAACAGCTTTTTGCAATAGTTGAACGCTGATGGGGTCTTAGCACCCACCCTAGAAGGGTAGCTACCCGAAGGGTGGACAGAGGTGGAGAAATGGCGGAGGGAAACGCCGGCCATTTGGCCCGCTTTCCAAATTCAAAGCGTCATCCGCGTCTAAAAAGGGATGAAAAAGACTTAAAGTAATAGCTGGCTTTGAGGTAAAAAGGAGATGACCAATATTTAATCTAATTTATTTATTGCCGTGTATTTGTCCTATGTTAAAAAATGAAGAAATGGAGAATTATTTGTGTTAATCAATAAAAAAAATTATATAATTAAGAAACCACAAAACAGACCAAAATCTCGCTATGTTGACGAGATTCGAGACCATTCCAGAATGTCCTGGAAGCAAGATATCAAAGACAGAAACTTGCTATGTTATTAAATATCATTATTATTGATTTGAAATGAATCCATTACTACTATACTAGTTTTTACTGCATATAGTTGATATCGCTTTTCAAAATGGATTGAATTTTTTTTTTTAATTAAATTTAAATGAATACTAAATTAATGTAAAGTATACAAAACGTTAAATTTCCCAATACCTCTAGCTTTACTTGTCATATCTTACAATTCATGTGCATTTTCTTATATTTTCCTAATATATTATTAAAATGTGATGTATACTCAACATACCTTATGGCTTTATCGGAACGATGCGTCAGCTTCCTGTCAGACCTTTGGGCTTAGTAAAAAGTATGTCAGGATTTCCCAGTTCTGGTCAGAGAAGAGTCGTGAGCTAATCCACATATTTTTTCTCCAAGCTTAACAGTTTTAGATTCTGACATTACTTACCTTAAATATTTATTCTATTTGGTCACTCCAGATCATTCTTGGTCGCCTTTGATTTCATCTACTTTAACACAGACAGCAGTCTAGCAAAGTAGCCAGGACAATACTGTATATATCAGAGGTGGAGTCTTCTCTATTCTACACAATAAACTACGATCACCTATTACCAATATAATTGTATCTTATGTTTATCATGTTATATTATAATATTTTATATTCACCTCTGTTATAACAAAAACATGTGTGTCAATAAAGTCTAATAAATAAATAAATTCAAGTGTATTAATTTTAGAAAAATATCCAGCTCAACACCGAGGTCATACTTGGATCAGTCAAAATTAAAAGACGTAAAGAATGGCTGGATCTTCAGTGGACGCAAGTATTTGTGACAGCATGGAATCGAAATTGATGTAGAAGTCTCGTATCAGCGTAAAGCCTTGACTCGTTCATGAAGGGGGTGAAAGCTTTATGAATTAATACATTTATGACTGAACCTTACTTTACAAATTTTTGTACGGAATTTACACTTATTATTTAACATAGAAGAAACAGTGGTCATAATATTGATCTGCCTGTATTCCCAGTTTCTTAGAACTAAATATAGACATGGGAGGTACACAGGTAACGTACATACTTATTACTCTCACGTGGAATATCCTTGAGAAGGACATACACTGCAGGGGCGCACACGTGCCTAGTTCATATCTATTAATTAAATAAAAATTTAAAAAACTTATATAAAAATGATCACAACTTTGTTGACAATCTTTACAAAATTTTAAAGTAAATACCGAATTTTATTTTAAAGAAACAACATCTTTTTTACAATACTTTACTTTCTTCGGACGTTACACACCTAAAACTACTTCTAAACATAGTCGTCACCATTATTAAGGCACTTTTCATAACGGGACACCAATTTTTGTATACCTTCATCATAGAACGATGATTCATCATCGTCATCAAAATATTTGCAACCAAGAAACTGCTTCAGATGAAGGAAAAGATGTAAATCACTTGGCGCCAAATTAGGACACATTTGGCGATGAATGTCAGCTGGTTTCATGTTTCGTGCATTTAAGAAACGAATAACGAACCGTACCTCACATTCGGCTGGCTGATCTTTTGTTTTGAACATTTCAACCACTCACTACAAGATGGCCACAATATGTGAATATCTCTAACGTTACACATGGTGAGTCAACAGATAATAGAAACCATTGCGCATACGCAACATTGCAACCGCAGCGCTACACCGGGGATATCCGGTAACAGTACTTACTTAAAAAACGCACCACGTATATTCTATATATACAGGTATATTTTTTTATCTTTCTAAGTCCTAAACCAAAAAATTATTCATTATTTTATAATATTTTTGACAGAAATTGTTTACATTACATAATTGAAATACCACGATAGTAGCAATAATTAAAATAGTTTCCATTAATGGTAGATCTGTGAGATGAAGATAAATATTATTTTGTAACTTGTATGTATTGTATTATATATATAATCTATATGGCTAATTGTGTCTTAAACAGACAACTCGACAACGCTGGAATAAATATGTTATTATTATTATTATAAGTAATTCAGTTGCAGCTGAATGTTTTTGCAGAAAATTAAATACAATACTTCTACATTGCAGTGCAAGCAGTGCTTTTTCTTTAAGGTAGATAAAAAATGAAATGTTAATAAGTAATATATTGTAAAAATATTCATGAAATCAGTTAAATAAATCTAATAAATAAAGAACAAGTGTCATAAAAGTAAAATAGTAACATTAAATAATACGGTTAAGCTTTGTAAGATTCCGTGCGTGTTTTTTTTTATTTTTCGTACACCCAGAACTTCATGAAATATATTAAAACTACCGTTCGTTTCAGGTTTATATTTAATTATATTTTACATTTTTGATGCTAGAAATCTTTTTGTAAAAAAAAAGTTTATTTTTGACGCAAGTCAGCTGGCTTGTGTAATGCCACACGAGCGAGAGGACACTCCAAACTTTGTATGTCATTGTAGTCATAAGCGATTTCACGTAATTTTTAACCTTCCAAAGACGGAATTATACGCGATTTCCAATGCTATACGAACATGAACGACAATTCTTAGAATTCAATTAAAACATTTCCATTTTAACATTTATAGTCTACTCTATGTAACAAAATTGTTAATTTCAGGCATCACATTGTATAATAAACATTCTTATATCTTTTGAGATAATTAAATTATCTCAAATAAAAAAATATATTTACAAAAGTTTTCGGATACATGTGCCAGCCCTGTTTAAATCACAACCAACTCCACCCGGACTCCTGGAAGTAGAAGAGAGCGATAAAGGAGTTTAAAATTCAGACAGGGTTGTGTATCCTTTCACTGAGATAAGCCGCTTACGGCAGGGCGGATGAAAGGCGGACCATAATAAGTTCCCAGGCATAAACATACATACATAGTACCGCCCTCTACTGGTCTGGAATCATAATTTCATCAATATCTCTCATTACTCGACGTCTCCAGCGTATGTTACATACACACTTATATATAGATTCATTTTTTACAGTATTTCTAGAAGGTACCATTACATATACCTAAATAATGTATTAGAAATCGAAATGAATAAGTCAATAATATAAGCAGGTAGATATCTATATAAAATTTAATAAATGTTATTTTAGAACACGCCGGTAATCTAGTGGTTAAAGCACTCGTGATCTGTGGTCGGGGATTCGAGGTTCATTCATCAAGTTAGTCCCATTTTCATAGCATAAGCATTTAGCTTAGTTTGAAAATAGTAGGAATATTAATATGATGCATATCCTGTGTACGAATCTCTATTTTTTTTTAAATATGTTTAATTCTTATCCTACCGGCTGCGTCAATTTGTAATATACTTGCACCGGTGGTATTCTGGCTGCGACGGTTTGTGATATCAAATATATGCTTGCGGTCTTAGTGTGTGCTGGATTGAGGTTGCATAAGATAATCCGATGTGGTAACAATATATTTTATTATATAAAGCTTACAGTTAATAGTACAAGTAAGAAATGCGTATCACATCACGGCCCAGATGCGAGAGAGCGCACGCAAGAATGCGGCGATCTTTTATCCCTCCACTCTGCAAATCTTGCCAACATACGCGCGTCACGTATTCGTACATCAAAACACATTACATTATTTTTAATTCAATAAAGGTCTTGTGATTTATCATTAATTAACATGGCTGTTACTATGCGACGGTGTGTAAACTATTTTTTATTTTATGATGAGAGAGACTACACTTCTCGAAACTAGTAGATAATAGATGAACATACGTGAGAAGATGTATGAATGTGGATATGTCGAGAGTTATGTTCAGGGCGGAAAAGTGTGAATATCTTTCCTTTCTGTCTACTTCTTCGGACGTACGGCATAGTTTTGATATTAGTAGTGCTGGGCTATATTTTAATTCTGATCGCACTCCGTCCAAACTGGGACAAACATTTTACACCGTTAATTTTAAAAAACACATTAATACATTTTTAATATCTTAAAAAAAACAAGATTTTTTTTTAATAATTGTAATTTAGTTGTAAAAACATATTATGTAATATGTGTACAATACAAAAAGGTCCGTTTACCTTAATTATTTATTTATTTAAGAAAACAATTATCGCTATACTCAAGTATAATTGCAATTCGTGTCGCCAGTGTCGCCAGTAAAATATTTCTTTAGCGTATATTTGTACTTATGATATCTTAGTTAAGTAAGTGTTTTAGTTGGTATACGTTGGTTGACAAAAAATTATGCAAAATACATTTCATTTGTCATTTCTAAATTCTTCTACTAGATGGTTCTAGTTAACAAATAAACAAGCAAGCTGTGAATTAATTAATACATAAATTATATTAAAGTTATGCACAGATATTTTGATTACGTGAAGTGCGCGGTTTTAACTTACACCTCGAATAGGTTCAAGAAGTGTTGCCACTATTACACAGAAATGATTATTTCAATATTATACGCAGAGTGTTTAAAAGGTATCCCGAGGGGTACCCGCGTACCCACGGATGCAGGAATTCGCAGTCCCTGTGAGGCATTAACCTAAGCAGTCGAGCCGGGCCCACGCCGGTCGCTAAGCCCTTTATTTATAGTGGTCAAAATGGCGCCCGCTAATGCGGCGGCGACGGTAATTGCCGGCGTAATCTACCGCCGGCCCTGTCCCGCGATAATGGCACAAAAAGCCCTTCGCCGTAAACTTCACATTTGCTTGACGCCGACGAATGTTTTTTCCACGTTTGACCATTTGTTTCGCGAGAGAGCGTTGTTGATTCTGCTCGCGTAATTATAAAATATTGTATCTCGAGCGGTAGCTCAGTGGCGGGCTTGCGGTGCTTGATAATGTGTTCACAACAACAATTACCTGCGCATGATTTTAACATACCGGTTGTGGATCGTGCTAATGCATCACAACAAACTTTCCAAATAGCAGGATATGACGTAGTTCATGAAGCAATTGATTTAGGCTTGCTGATCACGAACACTGATGACAGTAAGCAAAAAATTCAAAGACACATACAACTAACTGAAGTTGCTATGAACCAACTTACGAGAATATGGAAAGACAATGACATCAAGCAAGCAACTAAAATTATGTTGGTTCACCGTCTTGTCTTTCCAAACTTTATGTATTATTGTAATTTGTATTACAAACGTAATATATAAGATTATCCACGTAGTATTATGATTTTGACAAAACACTTAATAATTATTATTTTATTATTTATATATTGTTTTAACAATAGTGTATTGTGTACGCTTATTATATTGCTAAAGCAAATTTCGCATTGAAATTTGGATTCTACGAAAGCAGGCCCGCGAGGCCTGTGGTCGATTTGCTAGTGCATTCTGTATTGCTCTCCCTGAAATTGAACAAACGGTGTTCTTAAGTATCAATTATTAATTATATATATATCTAATTAATTAATCTTCGTCACTCCACTTAAACATTCTTGAAAACACTGAGATCATTCTCAAATAAATTATTACTGAACAAATGTAAACATTACGAACATATATTTGACAGATGACAGATGGTTCATATACTTGCATACAAATTCATACAATTTCACTAATACCTATATGTTTTTTCTTACACGTAATAAAAACCAGGTATTCTTCATTTCAAATTGCATATATGTTTACAAACTGTTATTGAATATATAAAAGAGAAGTAATCTTAACATAGCGATATTAAAAACACGTTCAACATATATTATTCACTACTTTAGTATTTTTTCTTACTGATAATGACACTTTCATATCCAAATACAGATCCAATAGCGGTAGCGATGAAATGCAATCATATTATTAGATTTATGCCGAAATTAAAATCTAAAAAATTTTGTTATTTTAGGTGTGAAATAATAAATTGCAGAGTAACTGCATACCGACTCTCACTTGTCTTAATGTTTTCTAACCTAATTATTAAGAATGGGAGTACATTGTATGTTTTTTATTGATAGTAGATACCTATTATATGCAATATTTCGAATTTTTGTAAAAATCTTGGAACGACCTTCAGTATCAGCAAAATAGTCTATGCTAAATGTTGGTACTACAAATTTTGCGTTCGTGATCTGTGTGTTATAAGGGTTTAATAATAATAAAGTTTAACTATGCAACTCCAGAAGAAAATGTAGGTACGCCTGTTTAGAAGAGTGACGTCAAACAAACAAACATCTTTAAATATATCGCAATAATTACTGAGTATGTTTAACCTTCACCATACCATGCTAAAATACCTTACGCAGCCATGCTGTCAACTCGTGTTACTGTAAGAAATTTGAGTTTTTTAAGAACTTTAAAGGGGAAAAAAATGCTTTTACAAGAATAAATGACTTTAAAATAGTCAGTGTCAAAGTTACTATAAATATAATAAGCAATAATAAATATAATAATTTAATACGTTCATTTTATTCTTATAACATATTTCTCTTCATCTTTATCTCTATTCATTTAAATTAATGTGTAATATTTTTCACGTAGTAGTATTTTTAACGCAGATAACATGCAACGCATCAATTTTATAAAGCATTAAATTCATTTTTTTTTTTGTTATGATTCGTTTTACATAATTGATTTTTCACTAGGTATTTCTAAGCGCAAATGATTTTGTTAGGACTAGGTAAAATGTAAGTTTTACATTATGCATATTTATAGAAATACGATTAAATTGCCTCAGTAGAACTATGTTACTGCGTAGCTAGGGAAGGGTTAAAAAATACAAATGCTTTAAATATATTTTTAATTTAATAACTGAAAAATCGCACCCGTTAACGATTCATAGATTTTTTTATTTTACAAAGTGTATACTTATGTAATCAATTTAGTATGAATGTGTATAACGTTGTTTAAATAATTAATTTAATTATACAAACATATTTAAGATTATTATAAGAGATTCAAAAACACCCATATTCTAGTATTATTAAAATTTAAACAAATATTTAAGTTACATGAACAAATATACATTTTAATTATTTACTCAGCTTAAATATCTTAGTGGTATATTACATAGATTAAAAAATGGTACAAAAAAACTATATGTATTGATGAATTTAACTCAATGAAGATAAAAATTATCCTTGTGCATATCTCATCCCCTGTTACACGACACCCCGCAAGCCTCCATTAAGCCGAGCCATCGAGCACGCAGTTAAATCTCAAAACGAACTGTCATTAAAATAAAAATAATAAAAAACCGCGAAGAGTGCCTGAAAACACAACAAAGAGCGCGAAACCCAGCACCGCCAAATTCAGAGCTTCCTAAACTGTACAGAACCTATTATTCAATTATTAAAATGTATAATATTTCATTCAACTTATTACATAACAAGTACGAATATATAGTATAAAATATATATTAAATAAAAGTACGTTAACCAAAAAATCGTTTTGTTGCCGAAAATTCATATTTTACTGACATTATAACATTTTAGAGAATTATTTTTTTGAATTTTAATAATTAGTTTTTGCTAATCATTAAATTTTTAAAGCAATGAGCAAAGTGACACGCCAAACTTTGCATACAACGTCAAACTGTTTTCCCGACAATTGCACCCCGGCCTAATGCGCCCCAACAAAGGCGCCCCGGAAAAATGCGCCCCCGATATATACACAACGCGACACCGCCATCGATGTCTTACAAAATTAATAAATCAAATGAGAAGAGATAAAGGAAACTGTATATTATACTATATATATATAATTAATAATATAATATAATCTCTTAATTTAGCAAAAGTTATACAAACTGAACGTGTTAATAATAAAAACTCTTTTATGACGCTGATTTGTACAAATTTCCTCAACAGCTTTAATAATATATCTGTCTCACTAGAGAAATTATTCAAATAATACCTTCGTGAGTGCTTTATCTGTGTACACGGAAGATTAGTAAAAATATTTTGTCATTGAGATACAATTCACCGTGCAATTCAAAAAATACATATTTTGACGCGGGTTCATTTGTCGGTAATTAGACGAAGGTACTTTTCGACTATGCAGAGATGGGATTCAACACAATATTCAATGTCTTAACTAAGATTTTTTTATAACATGAATTAAGTATTTTACATTATTAAATTTTTTTTTTTTTTCGCTTACCACTCCAAAAAAGAGACTAGCTCTTGTTCTTGGAGAGGGAGTTACACTATAATAATTTTATATATTTTATTTATTGTCTATGTGTGTGCTTCTGAAGTGTTTTGTAATATTGTTTATTTTTTAATTATGTGTTTCTGAAGTGTTCATTTAATTTTTTTCTAAACTCTTTTATATCTTTTATTTCCTTAATTTGTGCAGGGAGGCTATTGAATTTTTTTATCCCTAAGTATATAAAATTTTACTGATAGTGTTTGGTGTTACATTTAGGGATTTTAAAGTTATTTTTAAACCTTAATGATGTGCTTGTTTCAAATTTTACAGTGTTATTTTCTATAATTAATTGATTAATTGAGATTTTTTTGAAAATGTTTTCTATTTTGGGAACTGGGAATTTTGCAAAAAGTGTTTGTGTTGAAAAAGTTGATATTTTTTTAAATATTACTTGGATGATTGTTCTCTGTGTTATTTTTACTGAGTTCGTTATATTATTGTATTCTCCTCCCCACCCAATTATTCCATACTGGAGTAGTGAGTGAACAATAGAAAAATATACCTTTTTAAAATTATTTATACTTAAAATGTTTCTTAATCTTATGAATGAAATACATTTTCTTTATCTTTTCACTAATTCACTAATGTGACTGTGCTATTTTAAATGTTGATCAATAATTACACCGAGATATTTGATTCCTTTTTTTGGGCTTAAGTTTATACATGAGTCGTTACAGATAATTTTGTTACAGTTGTCGTTATGGATAGTAATTTTTATATGGGGCGGTGTTTAAAGACTTTTGATTGAAAAGGGAATGTAATAGGTTTTTTCGGAGTTAAGAGAAAGTAAATTACTATCGAACCAGGATTTGAGTGTGTTCATAACGTTATTTGCATATTCGTTTGTAATGTTCCAGTCTTGTCTATCGACAATGATAGCAGTGTTGTCAGCGTATGATATAATTTTTTCCGGTCAATTTTAGTTTGAAAATGTCATTCGCATAAATTATAAAAAGAAGTGGGCCCAAAACTGTCCCTTCTGGTATACCAATTTCACTGATTAGGGGTTGGCTTAGAGTTTCGTTAATTTTTACATTTTGCGATGTTTCGTAAAGATAGCTTTGAATCCAGCTTAATGCTTTGTCGTCTATACCGACGGATTTTAATTTTAATATTAGTTTGTTGCGGGAGATACTATCGAAGGCTTTTCTCAAGTCCACGAAAATTCCAATATATTTAAGAGATTTGTTTAGAGATTCTTGGATGATATTAGATAGTCTACCTATTGCATCTTGTGTACTTTTGTTTTCCATGAACCCAAACTGGTTTTCATCAATTACTTTGTTTATTTTAATAAATCGAGACTATCTTTTTTTAACATTTTTTTCTAGAAATTTTCCAAAGTTTGACAAAAGAGAGATTAGTCCGTAATTAGTTATTTCCTCAAGGTTATTTGATTTATACTCGTATATGGGGGAAATGATGGCTCATTTGTAGCATGTTGGGAATACCCCTGTTTTTAAACTTAGGGGTTTAGATATTTGTTTTTTTATAAATTTTAATGTATTAACAGTATGTCCATCATAACCTAGTGCTGTTCCCCCCTTCATACATGTTATGATTTGTTAATTTCATTAATTGTTATGGGTTGAAAAGTTTATATTTTATTTCCTGTATATACTGAATTAGAAGTAGCTACGTCAGTATTCCAGTTCTTTGTGATTTTACTAGCCAAGTTTTTACCAACGTTAGCAAAGAAATTATTAAAAATGTTTGCTGTTTATGGGGCTTTTCTGAGCAATTTATTTTTGAATCATCATGTATGATAAAACTTTTTTTTTTTTTTCCTTGTTTATTATAATTATATTCCAAACTCTCTTACTATCATCTTCTGCGGTTTCTAGAATTTTATTTTAGTATTTTTCTTTAGTATTTTTTATTAAGAATGAAAGTTTTTTTTTGTATACTTTTAAATATCTATTTAGTTGCTCGTTATTTGGTAGTTTTTTATTAAGAACTCTTTATGTCTAATTGATACGATTAAACCACGAGTAATCCAAGATTTTATCGGTTAGTATTTAGGTAATGTATATTTAGCGGCATTTATATGTTTAGATAATGTGTCTTCAAATATGTTGCAACATTCGTTGACATTATTGCATTGGTATAATTTAGTCCATTTTTCAGAATTTAATTTATTTACGAGTGTGCCATTTAATTTGATTACATGTATATTTTTGGTTTGCAATTTTTTTTCCGTCAAGTAAATATAGTCGCGTAGCGATCAGTGACTTCTGTATGAACGATACCAGAAATAACATTATTTATGTCTGAAATGTTACAATGCATGTGGTCAATGTAAGAAGGTAGTTGATTTTTTACGTTTCTAGTGTATCCATTTATACATGATATCAAATTTAATTCATCTAGCATATTTAAGTAATTATCTTTATTATTAGATGAATAGTCGTTAGCTATATTTAAATTTATAACTCCTAAAATAATAGTTTTCTCGTTTTTTAGTTTTAATATTACATTTTTTAATTCTTCTATTAATGTTATTATCGATCATAAGTGAGTTCTACAGATGGATACATGTTAAATGAATTACTTTTGTATTTGATTTTTAATTTTAAAATGTTAACATTTTTTATATTTATTTCTTCGAAATTTTGTACCGTGTATGTATTTGAAACAAATATCCTTATTCCACTATTTTTGTTTATGATATTCTTAGTTGCAAAGTATGTATAGTTTGGTATGTGGAAGTTAACGTCGCGCGATGAGTGTGTTTCTGTTAACACTATCACATCCAGTATGTTTAATGAATTTGCAACTACAAGGAATTCGTCGAATTTTTTTTGTAGACTCATCATATTCATGTGGATAATAACCAGACTACAATCGGGATTTGGTTCTATTATGTGATTTGTATCGTTTATTGAATGAAATATTTCGATTTTTTTGTCTATAAAGTTAATTATATAATCGTTCATATTTGAATTTATGAAAATAGATAATTAAATTTGAAATGTATGAAATTTTGAAAATTAAAAATTAAAAATAGATAATTAAATTTTGAATGTATGATATATCGATAATATAGTTGTGTAGGTGTTTTTTTTTGGTTTATTTTAATGTATTGTAAATAAATAAAGAAAAATGTGTACTTATGTGTTTTTGAGTTGGAACACTCACTCATATTCAATTCTGTCCTTAGTAATCTGTAGCATTTTTTCCTGTAATCGCAGTCTTGGTTATCTGCTCTGTGTTCAGTTTGATATTTCATATTGAAACTGTGATTTTGCGTGCTGCAGATTTTATTTTGTGTATTTGAGCAGCTGCTTTCCGTGTGATCTTCAGAACAGTGTCGGCAAGTCGGGGGTTGTGTTCTATTAAGACATCTTTGTGCCGTTTGCCCAAACTTCTGGCAATGGTAGCACTGTGTTAACGGATTTCAGTCTTCGATGGATACTCTTTGGAATTTTATGTTTAATTTTCCTTTTTCAATTAGAATTTTTCTAAATTTTCCTGTCGTCTGTACGATGTAGTTTGTGGCTTCTCTTTCTTTGCCTTCCTTGTCTATGTTTTTTAGTTGTTTTATCAGTTTTATGTTATTTTTATGGTATATTTCTTGTTCTAGATCTTCGTTTTGCATTTTAATACCGTTTATAATTTCTTATTCTGTTAATCCTCGTTCTAGTCTCTTTACGATTAGAAATGGTTGCTTCTTTTTAATTTCTTCCGCTTTAATTTCTGTTCCCAATGTTTTGTTTATTTCCTCTGTTAAATTTTTTGAATTGATTATTATTTTATTTTCTCCAATTTTTTTTGTCCTGTGATTCCAATTTTTAATTTTGTCAATTTAATGTTTTTTCCAATTTTGTAATTTATCAGCAGACACGATTATTGCATAATTCGGTTGGGAAGAAATGTATTTATTTATGTTGGTCGTTAATATTCCGGAATATGATTTATTTTTGTTTATTATAAAATCTTCTAGTTTCTTTTGTGTAATCTTCTTTGTTTTTTTATAATTTTATCTTGTACAGTTATTATTTGTTTTTAAAATCGTGGTTTTTCAATGTTGATTAGTTATTCTAACGTTTTTATGTTTTGTTCTACGATTAGTTGTATTTCTGAATCATTTACTGTAGTTATTTTATTTAAATCACTTTTGATGTTAACTATTAATGAGTTTACGTCCATGGTGGATACGTGCGCGCGTAATGTTATTATCACTTCGCAAGTATACAGTTAGTTGCGCTGGACGTCTGCACTCTTCCACTGCGTAGAGCGTAATATCATTCTTCTATCTATTTGATAGCAATTTCCAGTTTCAAAACGATATCGTAAGTCAATACACTCAATATTTACCTTAATTGTGTATCCTTCACGTCGAATGTAGCTGGCAGTTAAAAGGTTAGTAAATAAATTAAGGTTATTAAAAATATTTACCATACTACCAAGGAAGGTATTTATTTACTAATAAAGGAAGGATACATACGTGCATTCGTACACATTCCACACAATAATAAATACGATATCTTACAACTTATTCAACAGATGCGTAGGTAAAAAGAGATTTAGTTACATCAATATTCTTACTATTTTTAAACCAAGGTAAACGCTTGTACAATGAAAATAAGGCTAACTTACTGGTGTCCTGGAACGAGGCGCAAACCTTCGACCACGAGAACACTAGGCCATCGTCTTAATCACTACACCAACAAGTTACTTACCTCGTCTGCGTAACCTGAAAAGGTGGCCCATTATCCAAAATTTCAACGATCTTATACATCTTGCATAGGATAAATCGGCATATCACCACATGGTCGCCAACCATTAAAAAACAGCACATGATGATAAAGAGGAAGAAGATGAGAAATATTGATTACTCGTCATTATTAACGGGTAATATATAATATAAAATTTATTTTTAACATAATTATTTATGCAATTTCCAACACTTTGATATTCGCCGACAATAATCACAAGCAAAAACCAAAACACGTTGACTTTTAATTCACTTATTTTCACAAACCCAGCGTTTCTCTCTGTTCCCCTTTATTTCCTCCCAGCATTTGACGGGTCGTCAAAGGGCAGGGCCGGGGTAGAAAGGGCTGAGCGCCGAGCGCATAATGAAGGAGCGGAGGCGCGCTTTGTCCCTCCACACAAGACGCACTCTCGCGGCGATTTATTTTACTATTTTTGCAAGTAATTCACAAGTTTTCCCCCGCGTAATATAATCGACTTATTTTTCTATCGTAGTGTATTGTTTCAGTATATTTACAAGTATTTTAGTTTCGGTCTTTTTTTTAAATATCACAAATAAACCATTTTTAAAGTTCATTTTATACAAAATTTTGAAATGAAGGTATTTATGCAATGTAAAAACATAAATTTATTAAATATATGTATACTAAATGGTATGTACGTAAGATTGTAGTAAAAGTATCAATTAAATATAAAAATGTAATATTTCTAGTCAATGTAATCATATCCTAGACAATGCTTATATTTGCCATATTACATTAGTAAGATACGATATTAAGATTATATTTTTTTGATGTCTGTAAATTTTTTTTTATATATAAATATAATAAAACGAAACTTAATCTAATCCTTTGCTCTAAATAACACATTGTCTTTTACTTTATTTAACATTGGTGTATGTCTTGTATATGCGTACACGGAATACGTCTCACGTCAATATCTTTACTATTTTCAAACTATGCTTAAGGTTTTTGATGCGAAAAATAGAACAAAATGATCTCTTGGAATGAGGTTTGAACCCCCGATAACTAGATCACTAGGCGAGCGTCTTAATCACTAGACCACAAGTACGTCAAAACGGTTAGGTGTAGGTATGTAGTGTACACATCTGCTAACAAAAATGCGCATTTATATTTATGCAATTTTATTTGTACTTACTTTTAGTAATTTTCATTGCTTGTAAAAGTCTACGAATATTAAATTAATAAAAATATTTTTCAGTAAGAAATAGCTCAACTCGACCTAAGCTGAAACTGATATTAGCTAAAATCTGCATTTATCATTAAGAAGCTGTGTTAGCAGTAAACCAAAATTGGTCATGAATATTACAATACCCAAACTGAATAATCAGGCCTATTCTCAAAATTGCAATATTGAAATGAAGGTGATTGTTACACCAACCCTCAAAAATAGACAGATAGTTTTGACAGATTATGGTACGTTTACCTCCCTCACTCCCTCACTCTCTCTCCCTCTCTCTCATTCAAATATAACACTATTCCTGACTAACACTCTTTCACCCATCAAGGAGTTAAATTCTTTTATGTTCTACCTAAAGATCTAAAGATGGAGGGTAACCATATAAAATATAGATGTAAAGTGAAAATTTTAGGTAATATTAAATTTAATTTTATACTATCTAGCATAGAACAATACACATAGGTACACACCATAGTCTAAAAATACATATACTTAGAATATATTATTTGCAAGAATTAATATCGAAATAATGTTTTAATACCACGTAAATATTATATTTGTAGTTACCCCGAATTAACTCTTATCAGTCGATATTGTTATGACAATGCTAATTTTTTTAAACATGTGAACCAACTTTTATTAATAGTTAAGTTAATATTTTCGTATTTAAAAAATATAATTCTTTATAATTTATACTACTTTTAAATTTTAATATGTTATGCTATATTTGATGCAAATTTAAAAAGGAATAATTTTTTGTTAAACACACAATTAATGTTTTTTTATGCTATTAGTCCTTTAGTTATAATTCGTTTAAAGATTTTTAGCAGATCACAACAAGATTTTCCAAAAAGATGACAGTACAGTAAAAAACTTGATTTTATGATTATTACAGATATTTACAATAGCACTGTTTCTTCTTAAAATAAGAATATTTCGGACTTCCTCACTTAATTCACTAATTCATTTGATATCTCCAGATCCTGGTCCATACACACGCTTATGACACTCTTCACTAATCAGTTCATCCAAAGTACATTCCAGTTTTAAAACCTGTGACACACGGGACACACAAATACTACCTTCCTCTTTGTCTATTGAATTAGATTGAAGCCCAAGTTGGGAGGGAATATACATCGCGCATGTCTGAACAAACCTGTGTCTGCTTAAACTAGCAAAAACTATTCACTTACATTCATGGCTAGTCCTTGCTAATTCTTAGCCAACCCCCCTCCATCTCCTTAAAACATGTAATCCAAGAATGTATTAATTAATCTACTATTATAATATGTATTAATAATACATATTATAAATAATATTCATTGGTTTAATACGCACATAACATATGTACGCCCACTAACGTGTAAAGTTTTTTTGACATTTTTTGCTCGCAATATCTCTCTTTGCAGTCAAATCTACAATCTGATGCATAATATCATTATGTAGTACTATTTTGGACTGAATTTTCAGATTTTTATCTGGCTCCCAACCAGAGATACTGAGCCTTGAAAAGTGAAGTTTTTGTAAATTTCCAAATGTTGATTTTTAGAACAAAATGGTCCCCACGTCTTTTTATAAAAAAAAAATTATGTATAAACAATGCTTTCATGTTTTCTTGCAAAAACATCCCCGTGAAGGTGGAATTTTTTTAAATGGTAGCTAAGTTTTAAGGCTGAAATTTCACACTATCGGGATGCATGTAGTTGAAAATGTGTCAAATCAATCTTATAAACCGTTTCTTTCTAAATTTGGTTTTAACTCCATGTTAACAGGACAAATAGGAGTTGAGATATTTCAGTTTCCGCAAACCATTTACATTTCAAAATATACTATGCCCCATAAAACAAATATGGTTGACACGTAAAAACCAAAAACAATTAAATTTAAATATTCATCATTTAGAACTACCAAAATGTTAGGGTGATTACACAAAAATATGAGAGTTTTTAAAAATTGTCAAGCAACCAGTGCCGGATCATTTCATATGAATTGACCCTAAAAGAAAAAAAAAACAAAGTAAAATTAAATTATACAGTATTAGTGCTTAAAAACTAAATAAAATATAAAATAAAATGTTCTGATACCTAAGATTTTTGATATGTTGAAAATCGAAAGTAGATATGTAAAAAGATATACACATGTAAAAATAAGTAGGTATCTGTATATTACATTAAATAAATATTGGTTTTAAAAAATCGTTACCTAAGTGGCAACACCGGCAATCTCAATTTTTTGAGATATTGAGGTGGCTTCACAAGCGGGCGTACGTTTGGAAAGCCTCGATATTTAAAGGTTTGCCAGTAAAAAGGGACGTTAAAGGGTTGTCACATTAAATAAATAAGTATTGGAAATATTAGTCAGAAAACAGTTTTATTCCTCTCCTAAAAAGTGATGAAAAATGAGATAGCCGGTGTTGCCACTTTGGTAACGAAATAGTATTCAATTATTGTCCTCAGTAATGGTCCCTTATTGTGACGTGAAACCCCTCGCATTGCAGTAGAGATTTAACCGTTTCAAAGCCTCAGATACAAGTGTGCAGTGCTCAGTGCTCAGTGTACAGTGCACAGTTCACCACTTCCACCGCACAGCCTTCGTAGCAGCTCCTCTGCGATCTGTCGAAGCGTCAACCGTACAAACTACCGACGTAGCAACTACCGTGAGCTATTGCTACGACAATTAAAATCTTCTCAGATAACGTTTTTATTTGTGCAATGGAATGTTTAGTTTGTTCAGACGCACGTCGTTATTTATATTAATTTTAAATTTATATTTATCTATTACATAAACACGTATGTTAATAATGTACGTATTTATTTTTGAATTCAGAAAATGTCATTATTCTGGTAATAATGGTCGATTTTAATCTTCAAATTTAATTTTATAAACCTTTATTAATCAAACTAAGATCCATTTAATTACACGCATTAGACTATTTATGAATTTGTTGCTGCTTCTCTATTTATAGATTTTTTTCCATATATAGTTATCGAGGTGCTCAAAAAGGTAAAGTTGTCATAAGAAAGCACCTCTTCGGTTAATGGATTATATTTACTTTTCACGTGTTTTCTTCCAATAAAACTTTTTCGTTTTCAACAGTAGTAGGATATCCTCGACCCTCTATATCTTAAGATTTACGTCTCCTTTCGAACCAACGCCGGACTTCAGAAGTGTTTTTTTCATCTCATGCCATTTTGCATACTACTCATATGCTTAAATTGATGCTAAAAAAATTACGTAAGTCATATTATTCAATATTTCAGAAATGTTATATTAAAGTAATGCAAATTAAATGCCGGAATCAATAAACAAATGTAGCGGATTACAAACTGTGTATAAAAAAAATCCCTATCATTCATTATGATATAATATTATATATTGATTATGTTTAAAAATGTATTATGTCTCATTATATCTTCTAATAAAAAAAGGGAAAGATGATATAAATTGTTTTTATAGAATTATTGGCAACAAAAATATAGGAAATATTTATTTATTTATTCTTAATCCATTGCATATAAATATATTATATAGGCACTAATATAAATAGTATCAATATTTCCCTTTTTAATATAACTCAACTTGCACATATTTACTTAGATTAATTTTGAAAAAATTCATGTAATTTCTCCACCTTTTTTATACCATCTGGCATTTCAATGAAAATCTTCATTGCACTGTATATCACCGATTTCTGAGCCTTCTTTCTGAATGGCAGTTCCATTCTGTTTCTTGTATGATGATCGTGCTCCTGTTGATTTGCCTCAATTTTTCTTAAAAATTCTTCTGATATTTGTTAAGCAAAGACTCGAAATATATTATATGTTTAACGTTCCTTATATTAAGGTTTTTCAGCATTGTGCTGATCCGAGTATATCTTTTTTTCACAGTATTATTCTCAATGCTGCTAAATTGTTGTTCATACATAATATGAACATGAACATTCCAATTTAGGATTGATAATAAAATTAAGTTACAGTGCATCACCTTGTGAGACCAAACATAGTTTTAATTTGACTTGATTAAAATTAAAATAATTAAAATGGCAAAACACAAATTCCAGTTCGTTTCGAGTGTGTAAACGCGCCTCAATGAATGCCCATTTTAAAATGAAATACCAGACGTCGGTCGGTGGATAAACGTTATTGAAAAATTTCTTTGCGTCGCTATTTGTGCGACACTCTGTTTTAATGATGCGTTATTCATTCTCTCCGGCAATTTTTATGTGTCTTGATAATGCTCGCAGGCTTAGCCCAGAAGGCTAACGACGTACTCGTGCTCGACTGTGTGCGGCCTGAATGCTGCCGCATAATGCATAATATTATTTTAATTGTGCAGAAATGTGACCCGCACTGGAAGGAGCGCGAGTACCTCATGGGAGTAAACTGCATTTTGAAACCGGGAAACCATCTTAATATAATACATATTCTTATTTAAGTGTACAAATTGTTTTTTTATTTTTAATGAAAACACATTTTATTGTGCAGTTTAAATGTCAGAACATAGTTCTGTGATATTTAGAATACATATTAAATTAATCAATTAGAAAAATATACATAAATATACCCACCAGGATATGAACTCGGAATTTTTCCTATCTAGGGAAACGTGTTACTATTTCGCCATATCAACAAATTTGGAACATATATTCTGTACTTTTTATAATCATCATATTATAATGAATCCCAAATACATTTGAGTAATGCGCGCTCTTCTATTTGATTCATTGGACCTTATATTTCTATACAGAATCGTCAATGGTATGATAGACTGCCCCCAGATTGTTGGTCTGCTTGATTTTCACGCACCATTGAGGTCATCGAGATTCAATTCATTGTTCTATTATAGTGGTTATGTCAGAACTCGTGCATTAGCTAACTGCGCAGTCCCCAGAAAGCATTCTTTGAGGAATGAATATGCGGAGGTAGTCGACATTTTTACTGTAAATTTAACTCTTTGTAGGACTATATAATTACAATTTTTTGTGTCTCAACTCAATGGTGACTGAAAAATTGTATTACTTCACATTTTATATTTATTTTAATTTTGAGATGCACGCTGACATTATATAATTTTTTTCTTTGTATATTGCACTTATGATGAAATTTTATTACAAATTATGTTAATGCCTGATTAGAGCGTGTATAATAATAATAAATAATTTAATTGGTATTAAAAATATCACAGAACTATGTTCTAAAATTGCAACTTCACAACAAAAATGTATTTGAATTAAAAATACATAAGTTGAATTAAAGTTTATCCAAATTTAATAAAATGGATTGATTTAAATCTGGCGTCTCATAACGTGTATTGCATATCCCACATCTTTCCTAAGAAAGATTCCATTAAATTTTCGATCAGTTCGAGAATCAGCGTTCAGTACCTACTTACATCACCTATACACGGTGTTGCGTACAAGCATAGATGCCGGAAGAATGTCAGGACAGGAAGGACTTTGGCACTCACCATAATCCAGATTCTCCTGGCATCTCCAAGGATGTGGACTGTATACTGTTTAAATTCACTACTTCGTCAAAGGTTCCGACACAGTATAGACGCGAAGTCTCGAATTAGTATAATATTGTAAATTATACCGTACACGTATAACCGCACTGATTCAAGGTATATACGTATAATCGACTGACCGGCGGCTAGACCTGGGAAAGGAAGGGAGGGGAAAGGTACAATGCATTATTTTCGATCAATAATTAATATTTATACATTAAATAAATATATGACCCAAACACTCAGTCTTGTGAATAACATTATTACTCCAATTAAACTGAATATTAATCTAAGATTATGTAGATTAAATGAAAATATGTCAAATAATAAGATATAAATATACTGAAATACCAGAGAATATTCCAAACCACAACTAATGCTAATTAGAATTTATAAAATATTATTAAATCATTGAAATTAATTGCATAGGAAATTTTAATTTAAAATCTTTATATTTTAACAAACTTTAATTAATAATAAGAAATAAATTAATTTCCGAATGAAATGAACCAATTTTTTTTTTTTTTTGCGTGAATTACATAAAAAAATATTATAAAATTTTATTATATTAACGATATCAATCATACATGCCAAAAATAAGAGAATTCGATAGTTTCAATCAATAACTGAAGAAATTATAAATATAATAAATTAATATTAGAAATAATATATGGCATAAACAGAAAATGTATTCCAATGTTATGGAGTTTATTTTTAAAATCCTCATTTAAAAAATATCAGCAGAAATTTTTAAGAAAAATTGAGGCTCATCAACATGAGCTCGATCATCATACAAGGAAGAGATAGAATGAGACTGCCATTCAGGAAGAAAACTAAATCTTAGAAATCAATGATGTGGGTACAGTGCGATGAAGATTTTCAATGAAATGCTAGATGGTGTATGAAAGGAGGAGAAATTATATAGATTCAAAATTAAAGTAAGCAAATATGTGCAAATAAATAGTAGAATTTTTTTTTTTTAAATATTATTTTAAGAAAAGTGTTAAGGCATATATATACAGTTTATAATAGACTTAATCCACAATATTTTACCTGACTAAATTATGAGTCGAAATGTTTTAGGAATATGTTTCTAATCTAAACGATATGAGCATTTCAAAAAATCGTAACTATGCGATTATTTCGATTAATTGAAATATTTTATTAATTTCAAATTATATATAGAATACAAAAAATCAAGTCATCGATTTTCTAGCGACCAGACTATTTTTTTAAGATAATTTAGGGCCTGAAGTAAAGATACATATTAATAATGGAACAATTTCGCAAATATTTATTTCAAAGTACGTAGACTTCGAACATACCACGATTTTGTAAAAATTTCAAACAATAATATTTTCCGTAACAGTGCATAATTTGCACATATTCCTTCCATAGCATTTTTGACTTGTAATTTAGTCAGGAATACCTTTATAAAATATTGTAGACTAACAGATTACACCCTGCATAGACTTAAGTATGCACTATATTAAGAATAAATAAATAAACTTTTTATTCGCAAAGTTTCTAAAAGTATCTACCTAAAAAAACATTTTTTATACGTATATGCGTTCATATTTATATTTTAATATATCACTAACGCAATGTTACAAAATCTCCATTATAAATATATTTTATAAAAAAATATATTTCCATCTCTAGAGTTATCGAGAAGAGATATCGATTCAAAATTGAAATAAATATAACGCATGGGCAGTTAAATAAAAGTTGTCCACAAATCAATATGCTTAGATTGCAATTGTTTATGTTATTTATTTATCAATATTTTATATCGCATATATTTTAGATTTACTTATTTATTACCCGTTTTATATAATTTTATATTTTCCACTGGTTGAAATTTCTTCATACTTTCAAGCCAAGACGTGTTAGATACAACACAGCATAATACTATTATAAATTAATGTTACATTAACATTTTTTACGTTTAAATTTGTACTTCCTCTCAAATACGTCTGTAAACTATCCTTAATTAAATTGAAATGACCAGATGCCACCCGCTTCGACCACTGCGCCGTGCACAATGGCCCATATATTACCCGAGTGTCAGCTCCCATTCACCGCTACTTGTGTTGGTGGTTTATGAATACGTTAAGTGGTGACTCCAGACTCCTGACTTGCTGATGAAGAAGAAATAAGAAGGAGGAATGGTCCATTGTCAGGAAGATCGCGGGACGGGATGCTAAAGAGATGAAAACTAAATCGCGGTGGATTTTTTATACTCTTACAATAGAAATCTCCATATAATAATATTGTAGGCTACCGATCAGTACCCGGCATTCCTTTTGATTTAAATAAAGTTATTATTTAAAATCGAGATTTAAGGGGAGGTATTTTGTTTTGCGTAGGCACTAAATATTAAAACGATGTATGTAAAATTTTGTCTTGACAAGGGAAAGAAGAACCCAGGGTCCCAAAAACTAACTATGCAAAATTTCGAATGAATGGCACTCAATTTAATTTGCGACGGATGATATTTATATCGGAGTGGTCGGGGTGGGGAAGTCAGGTAGATGGAGGACAGGGGAATCGGTATCCTAAAAGGTAACTTTCGTAAAACTTAGATCGGATAGCATTCAATATAATATAAAACACATTTATTTCGTGAGAGGTAACCCGGAGGAGAGGAGATGGATGTCTATGTTTTGCACACGGTCGTAAAGGATATGTGTGTAAAATTTGATTTAGATCTGTCAGAGGGTGTATAAATTTACAAAAAATATATATAGATTCATTCATTAATTATTGAAATAAAATAAATACTCCTTTTAGTGCTAGTGACTATACGGCATAATCAAACTACGTACTTCTAACAATTAACCTAAAATAATGTTAGGCACTATTTGTTGCCTCTAAACCTAAAACTTCAATCGTAATGGTATTAAAAAAATTAACTAGATGTTAAACTGTATTATATTTGATTATAATTTTTTTTTTCCGACTGCTATATTAGCCGTTTCAATAACGGCACGTATTAATAAAACTATTATAATATATTTGCCATTTTTGAATTTCATTGAAATAATTAGAAAAATTTTGTAAAGCTATAAATGTCTAATACTAGCCATCCATACCTAGCGTTTTCCAGTATTCATATATAGTTATATATTATAAGGGTGACTTAAGAGATTGAGGAAAGGGGTGTCATTATTTTGCGCAGTTCCTCAATATATAAAATCGATGTATGCAAAATTTGGTCCTGGAAGGAGAAGGGTGAGATAAGCTGATCCTAGAATACAACTGAATAAAATTTGGATAGTATTCAATATAGTATAATGCACAAGTGGGATGAAAAAGGGAGAAGGTAAGGGTCTAATTATTAAAAGGTAATTTAAATAATTATTAAAGATAATTTTTTGTATGGTTCTAAATAGTGATTTTGCAAAATTTGGAATGAATTATATCGCAGGTAGGCGGTGGAATGGCTAAAGGGAAAAGGAGCCTATATTTTGCGCAAGGTTCTAGTCACTATTAATTTTTTTAATTAGATAGGTCAAACGATGTAGGAAAGGAAGGCATACAACAAGACCAATGCAGATACCTGCAGACAAATTCTGGATGGCGCCCAAGACAGAGAGAAATGCATGGCGAGTATTGTACCGTTCTTAAAAAAAAAGCCCAATAAATAAAAATTAAATCGCAATAAATAAAGTAACATTCTTTAGTACTCCTCCTCGAGGGTTTAAGCAAAATGGCTACTGATATAATTCGGTGACCACGGGCGGACCAGCAGCGCCTGACAGAGGCTGATTTCACGGATCCAGGAGAGGAATGAATATCATAATATAGGTAGGCTTACCTACCACATCATTCTTTTTGAAACATTAGCAGAAATTATCACAGAGCTTCGTTTGGCACAGTTCCATTTTTAATCAAAAAATTTGTGTTTAAAAGAATAATAACATACTTCAAATCAATGGACTAAATAAGGTATTTAAATATAAATATGTTGGTTTAAAGGTAAATCACTCACCTATTGATCGGTCGACGGTCCGAGCATCGACCAACAAGTTAGACCTATTTTCCATCACACACGATTAGCTTAATTTAAAAATATTTATGTGATACGATGCATAATATGAAATAGTGATACGTTTTCCATATTTCCGGAATTATTATTTTTTTATTTATTTAACGGAATTTATGAATATTTTTTTCAGATCAGAAAAACGTGTTATATGCAGGAGTGGTATGATACACGTGTCAAAGTGCATAAGATGTGACTCGTTTTTTTTTTTGCATATTGACAACATTTTAAGTCCAAATCATTACGTATTGTATTTTTATATACGCATGTTCGAAATGCGAATCTTAGCTCCAAAAACTGTTTAGTAAATAATTTAAATAAATTTAATAAATATTTAAAACCTGTGTGAACACAAATATTTTATATATTTTGTACACGTACCTACGTGTTTTTTCAGATATTTATTTGGAACAACTATGACTTTACCCTGATACAGATTACAGACATCAAGATATTGAACAATTCCTAGCGGAGGTTTCGATAACTATTATGCATATACAACTTTATCGACATAGCATACAGCTACGTCAATAAAACAGTTCTCTACCTATTTCTAATTTTGCTGAAATACTACTTTTTAAAAAGTTAGGCTAGATTAGTATGCCATTAGAATTACAAAATGAAATATAGAATTTAGAATGGTTGACCCGTAATAGGCTCATTTAGAGAAACATTTTTATTTTTATTCTTGCAATCATATTATTTACGTATTAAAATGCCCCAATCAATCAAGTTGAATATCTGGGAGGCGCATCTTGGTAATCCGATGATACGTCACGGAGTATTTGGTCCATGGAAGAACGTCTGTCCCTCTTCGTGAGGAGTGATTGGTAATTCATGCGAAATGAACACTTTCACTCCCAGAGAAAAATCAATATCCATTTAATATTGTTGTCCACTCAAATGTGAATAACTAAATTCGATAAAAGGTACGATTTAATAAACTAATCCAATGTAGATTCTGTCCTAAGACCACTCTTTCAATTTTCAGTCCTCAAATCTGAGGGATGTTGAGAAAAGTGGACGAACATAGTCAAGAGGGAATTTATGATGGTCATATTTTGGGCAGTTTTATTAATAGTAAATAATATAAATATTATAAAGACTGCTCTTTTGAAGCCCTTAAATAATCTAACTAAGCATTATCCAACATATAAGATCTATCATCTAGGTATGTATTGGATATTCAATTATTATTATTCTTTCTTCTTACATATCAGTATTACTACCCCTGCATTAACATTGTATATCGGTTTTGGACAGACCTGAGTTATGAATGCCACAATGTTGTATATCTTCTTATGCGTTGAATGATATTATATATTTAACAATCATAAATAAATAAAAACAGTATTAAATTTCTACGTGAGCTTACCTGTAATAACACAATATATCATCTAATATGGCCGACGCTCAGCCTATCTATCAACATTTGTAAGAACCGATATACAGTGTTATTTCAGGGAGAGTCCCAAACAACTAACATAGCAACAACAAATCGATTATCCTACATATATCATGTATCGTGTCGCATAGCAACATAAAAAGCAACACAAAACACACAAACTATCGCGTCAAACAAAGTGAATTATTTTGTTATTGTACATATGTTGATTTTTTAAAATAAAATAAGGTTTTAAAAATTAATAATGACGAGATGTTTCTAGTTTATAATATGCTTAATAATCCATTTATTTTCTTAAAATTAAAAATGAAACGTTAAATATTCATGTTGACTTCATTTGAATAACTATAACATTTACATTTACTAAAAACTTTTAAAACTATATTTAATCTGATGATTTTGTGTATTTATTAAATCCTTCGCGAGGATCCAATGTGTTAATTCCCGTGAGAACATGCGAGGACGGAACATCAGCTCTGATGTACTGGAACCTACTTAGGACACTCCATTTAACAGAAGAAGACGCGATCACCGTCCACCAGATATTTCTCAATGATTATTCCATATTACATTCTATAGGTTTACAATTATGTAGGTAGGTACCATAAAAAAATGTTGTTTGTCAACAAAAATCATGCTTTGTCGCTTTCGATAAAAAAAAAAAGATAAATATTTTCAAAATTGTTGTTGACGTTGTTGTTATTAATCTTTATGTCCTGCATACCCCGCTACGGGAAATTTGATACTAATACTCACAGACCAGTAAATGAATAGACATGGAATGAAGTGTACATACAAGAGAGGGGTATGGAAAATTAGTTGCGGGACGAGGGATATTCTACACACATTCTTGGTGGAAAACATAAATCCGATAGTTTATGATACATTTAACAGTAACAGAAAAAGTATTTACTCTTAGAAAATTTAATTTTTCTGTAAACATGACGTATTTTTTTACATTAATGCATATTATACTGTCAGCGTTTAAATTTTCGTTCCAATCGAGTCATATTTTCTATTAAAAGCCGCGGAGCTATTTGATTGCGTAAATGCTACCAAAGTGATCACGTGAATGATACCAAAATTAAAATATTGGGACAAGAAATTTGCATTAGTTCAAGTCTATATATTTGGTGCACTGTGCTAATACTGATATATTACATCAGAGTGAAGTGTTTTTTAGAAATGTATATATGTGACTTTTTTTATTCTATATTTTTCGAATAGAAACAGCTTCATTTTTATAGACAATAATTATTATCAAGGAGAACACATTCTTATTGTAAAGTTGTAATTATTCAGAACATAGCTCTGTGATATTTTAAACACAAATTATATGTATTAATTAGAAAGATATACATATAAAATCAATTTTTATCGAAATTCGAACTTGGATCTCTTTCCAATCCGAGGAGATGAATTAATCAACTATGCTACAGCAGATAGTACTTTTGATGATAAATTTTCGAACCCATATGTTACACTTTTCAAATGTATACATCTATTGTTCATTATCGGACCCTGAGAAAAATAAACCCAACCTAATTCCACCGGATATCTCACTTTCCCACAGCCTAGATCAAATTTTGCACACATCGTTACTCTTTAGTACCTTACTAACTAACTTGCCATCACACTCTTCTGTCCTGACACACGATTCTCGTCATATTTTCTCATACAAGCTTGTCGATTATTAAGGCTTCTATCAGGACCATCTTCCAGTATCTGGTTTACCTGACGTAGTCGTGCCAAGTCTTCCGGAATCGTCCTCTATTTCTGATGCCGTCAACACTTGCGCAATACATCATTTTTACCATTCACCCCTCATTTATTCGTTCCGTATGACCGAACTACATAAGTGATCCTTTCATAATCTTACTCACTATGCTAAGATCAGCTTTACGTTCTCTCCTTTAGGACCTCTGCAAAATAAAGAAGCACTAAACCCCCCTCAATTTTCTACTTTAAATGACAACAATCTAATCTGAATCCCGTAAAACGCCGGGCATGAATTGCTAGTCCCAAATAAAATAGATCATACAATAACAATATTGTTAATGATCTGTTACGTCACGAGCAATGTTGGCCATGATGAACAATTTTAATGTGACATGATACACGACTTGTAAACATCCAATTAAATATCTAAAGTAACAAAATAAATTGTAACACTCGATAAAGTTGTCACCCTTTATAAAAGATACGGACAATAATCTTAAAACCATTTGTAGTCGCAATAAAATCAAATGAAATCTGTCGCTCCCTTATTGGCCGGCGGCAATGGGGTTAATAAAACAAATTTAGTCGAAGCGAAAACAAATCGAATGATTCGATTAGGCTTAACTGCGTTTCCCGGGCGGGGTAACAGATTTAGCTAAGTCCATAAACCTGGGCCGCCCCTGCCCGTGGGCAATATGCTCCGAGGGTGGGGGACGCAGGGGGGCACTGGGACAATAGGGCCATCCGTGTGTCATTTTTAGTAGGTATACTAAATTTAAGAGGGAGGAAAGATCTGATACACGATGGAGACATTTAATTGAGAAATAAATTATTCTGATTGCAGTAGTATGTAGATATTTATCTATATATAGAAACGAAATACTAACCAAAGAGTTGCAGTGAAATCCAGATAGAACGAATCCTTCATTTTTGGGCAGTTTTGCTACGCTAATATTATTGAAGAATAATAAGATATATCATTAATTGATACAGCAGTTACTTTGTAGTGTAACATGATTATTAAAAATTTTCAATAATTTAATCTAGGTATCCTTTTGTCAGTTCTATAGTTTTGAGAGGCTCGAAACTATAATTATGACAAATCTATTATGTTTTATTGAAAAATAAAATAGAAGGATCTTATGAGGTTACAAAGAATAAAATAAACATAATTCTGATTTCAGCAAACAGATATTAAAAATGCTTCGGAGATCGTGCGGAAGATACACAAAATTGAATGGAAAACGGAAAAGACAAGAAGCTGAAGAAGAGTGGTCTAAAGTCAACACTGGATGCAGATCGGTCAAAAAAGAAGATTAAATAGTGAAATTTTCAGACAAGCGCGTCTTAGGACGGATAAAGAACTAGTTTTATAATAAATGTGATAAGAACTTGGAGAGAATCAAAGGAACAGACAGACCAAGAATGAGGTTTTTGCATCAACTGTTGATGAAAGGTTGAGTGCAGAAGTTGCAAGAGCTGGATACTAAGAGAAAATCGAAGTGAATTTTCATTCACTTCTTCAGCATGAAGACTATCTTTTAATACGAAATAAAAGTATCATTGACAAGAAGATTTTAAATAAAATAAAATATTTTCGTTTATTTCAAAATAAGTAATAATAATTTGTATATATTCATAATCAAAATACAAACAGCTTAACTGCCCTGCTCAGGCATAAATATTTCATAAAAACTATTAAAGATAATACAAAACATAAAGTTGAATGTAAAACATTTTATCAATGATTGCCCCTTCCATTTCCACCCGCTTCCAGTGATAAGTACCTACCAATGAGCTCTCGAGGGGAGAGGAATGTGAAAATAAGTAGACAGAAAGCATGTTTGGAAGAGGGGACGATGCGCTGGTAATGTGTGGGAACAATTTCATTAGCCGAGAGATGCGGCTGGTTAGTCCGCCATTAAGTCTTGCCGAGGGGCTGATGGAGGGAAGGAACGTACTATATTTAAGATAACCCAAATGCAAAAAATAATCACAGCTCTCTTCATATTTCCGTACACAAAGTACGCAAATATTATAAAATAATACATAATACATTGTATCTAGATTAATTACAATTAACGATGAACTAATCTGTTATTATGACTATGAGAATGATTGTGTGACTGGTTTTCAATTATAACAATTATCTGTAACTGAGATTCAGCTGTTGGAGGCTTACTTTCTAGCGTTTTGATGATTTTTATTATTATTAGAAGAACACATTCTTATTGTGAAGTTGTAATTATTCAAAACAGATAGTCTGTGATATTTTATATATATTAATTAGAAAGATATACATATAAAAGAAATTTACAACTTCACAATAATAATGTGTTCTAATAATAAAGTTGTATCAATGTGTCCAAAATTTAATAAAAATGAATTGATAATTCTGACGTCTGCTATCAGATTACTCAAAGGTATTTGAGATTCCGTAAAAATAAGGTAGATGGCTCTTTCAAATAATGGAACGATTAAATGTATTAATATCAAAAAAGTAACATATTGGTTTGAAAATTTGTCGCTAAAATTATCGTCGCTGTAGCATAGTTGGATAATGCACCTTTCCCGGTTTGGAAAGACCTCCAGGTTTGAATCCCGGTGGTGCAACAACAATATTTTTCGATAAAATCGATTTTATATGTATATCTTTCTAATTATTATATTTAGTTCATATTTAAGATTTTTATTTTACTTATTTAATTCATTCATTATTACATATATGGAGAGTGAAGAAGAATTAACAGATATGTATAAAATGTATGGCTTGTTATGAAGTAAATGTGTATCGTGTGTAGGGATTCTGTATCCCGACAACCCGGGAATTCCATGATTATTTCCTTGAGTCCCGGGACTTAAAAAAAAATAACCCGAGACTCGAAACACATTTTTTTCTTAATATTATTCATTTTTAACGAGTTGAGTTAATCCCATCTGACCGAGCGACGAGCGGTGCATGTAGAAGTATATTTAAAAAAACAGTTTTGTCGATTTGTTCAAACAGGGGATTATGTTTCCTTGTAAAATGTGATCTTTAAGATAAATTTATGTCGTCTTTTGAATCAAAATGTGGATGGGTTGAAATTATTTGAATTACTTTGTTAGGGGACTTCAGTTGACTTTGGACAAATACATACGCTATTGTCTTCGATGTGTTTCTTAAGTAAATATATTTTTTATGTTTTTTGAATATTTAATGTTTAAATATATAAATATATAATATTTAAATGTTTGTTTTTGTAATTTTTATAGATGCATGTGTTTTTGTATTCAATGTAAACTTAATTTCGTTTAAAATAACTACTACCTCATTCTGAATCAATAAATATTTCACCAAGTAGTCTTCATTACAAATTAATATTAACGTATGTTTGTTTACACAAATTATGTACATCACGCATATGAATATTTATTAAAAAAGGTGTTACATAAAATTAACGGGCTCAATTCACATGGGACTTCCCGGGACTTAAAAATTTTGGCTCTCGAGTCCCGGGAACTGAAAAAAGTCGAGAACACAGAATTTCTAACCATATGAGTGTATGGCATAATAAAGCAGGTTATGTTTAAAACTTTAGTGTTGAGTACAGATTATAGATTGAGAGGAATTATTTAGCTGAACAATGAATGGAAGGCGTCGGCGAGAAGAGTAAAGACCGAGAGCCGGCCTTCTAGACGGTTGCGAAAGCATTCGTATTGGCACCCATCGTCGGTAGTGGATGCATTTGTAAGGCTGTTAGGAGCTCTATTCTATGCACCGGTATACGCAAGGTGCATTCAGAGTCGTCAGCGATAATTATGAATCATTATGAATTAATTACATACTCTGTATTAAGGTGAGCATAATGGCACTCCGAATTATGAATAATCAGTTGCCAATCTTCATTATAATCGTACTCAAATCTCAGTCATAATCACAGTTAAAATAATGGTTATACTTAGGTATACATACGATAAACATTTATGATGTCAACTTACTTCGTAGAATTTTTTCTATTTTATTAATTTTTAATTAAGACAATATTATCAATCCTGAAATCCTCGCTGACCATTGTCACCAAATTGGTGTGCCAGTCGGAAAATCAATAATATAAATTTTACTCTTACTTGACAAACCTTACCTTGACAAAGGCTTTTTTCGTAAAATTCTTAATTATAGGATATACAAAAGATCTCTCTTTATTTTCCCGATTCATATGGAAAGTTTTTTACTTGTACACAGATGTTTTTAGATAACTGTATGTTATTATATAATACAATACAGATATATAAAAAAAGCTGCATATATTAATATTACTTTACTAATGCAGGAAAATTTAATAAAATAAAAGTGCTATTTACGTAAGGGCTTAACAATATTTTTGTTGCCCGGGAAAAATTCAGTTTAAACCATTCCCACTCGATAATATGTACTTATTGATAAATAAAATATAACTGTATAATAACAATTTGATGATTAACACAATATATTTACTATATAAATATGAAAATTCTTAAAATATGTGAAAAACTAACTGAAAATGAGATTTAACTTATTATTAACTATTTAGATATTCAATGCATTTTTACTATCGATGATGATACATGTAAAGAATAATGGGGGTTTTATGACAACACTATGAGTGATGTGATAATGAAAGGTCTCTATACAGTATTTTTCAAATGAGAATGAACTCCGAAATAATGAGGGAAAGGGGATATTTTCATTATACACTATATGGTGAAAAGTACCTAGTTTAAATACATATTACATTGTTATCGAGCAATATCGTATTACATTATTACAAAGAATAGTCCAAATTGAACGCCGGATTTAAATTTCGCTCCATTTTTGTTTTTGGTGGTAACTCTGATACTTTGACAGTTTTAATTTATAATTCATCCGATTAAAAAATGCAATTAGCGTGCTGACCATTCCCACCGTCGACAGTTCACCAGTTGGCTTCATGCATCATGCATCATGAAGTGGTCTCTCGATTTAGTAGCAAAATCATCTTCAGCGATGAACCGCCTCATCACAAAACAAAATTGTCGCATTTGGGGGTTAAATAACCCTTGCGTGACTCATGGGAAGCATGTGCACTCCAAACGAGTTATTGTATCGTGTGGATTTTGGGTTGGCAGCGTAATAGGCCTACTTCTTTGAAAGTGAGGCTAAAAATGCGATTACTGGGAATGGTGATCTTTACCGTAACATGATATCGGAGGTTTTTTTAGCACCAACTGAATGATATGGACCTTGAACAAATATGATTCAAGCAAGACAACGCCACCTGTCAAATAACTCGAGCAATAGTTGATTTACTGCACCAACAATCTCACACCAATTGGCCAGCAAGATCTTGTGATTTAACAGCGTGCGACTTCTTTTTGTATAGGTCTAGGCCAGCAGTACACAAATAGTTGACGATCTCAAAAACGGAATCCGACGTGTTGTTGACGAAATTAATCAAAGATTGTGCAAAATTGTAATCGAAAATTTTGTGAAAAGAACCAAGACTGCAGCCGAAACCGAGGAGGCCATTTGTCGGAAATAATTTTTCATATTTAATTGGAGAGTGTGCACTTTAAATAATACAAAAAAAAATTACTTAATAAAAATCCAATAATATAATCAATAAAAACACATTTTATTTCCAATTTAATTTCGGGGTTTAATTTGAGTCGTCCCTTATAATGAATTAAAAATAGTACACCTGTATAAATTCTATATTATATTTCAAATGAAGATATTAATAATTTTTTTTATAAACACTAATAATAATAAATTAATATATGTATATATTGCATGTTTTTTGCAATCCTTAGAAGAGTATGTGACATTGTTAACTCAATATGACAATTGTTCTTATATGAAACGGAAGTTTGTCGTTAAAGTAACGGGGGTATTCTCGTACTTAAATGATTATTATTTCGACTGTCTTCAAACCGCAGGGGTATGCAGAGAGTTTCACAGTTTCCGCAAATAGCGTAACGGTTAGTTAGTTAATAAAAAGGGAAAATATCATTTATTGAAGAAAATGCAATAACTTTTAAATAATTCTAGAATCCTTCATTCAAATAATTTAATTGATCGACAAGGCCACTCTAGTTTGGCCAGTGTGTAACTCCCGTATATGGAATGTACTGAATCATTAAACTCCTGTATACTAAACAGTCGATCTATGACCAAAGGGTTTACCTATCTAAGTTGGGTATTTCTAATCTCCAGACTCTTTAATAAAATGTATCCTTTAAAAGACAATTAAGCGTGTATATTCCTTAGAGTCTACGATACTCGGAGTACTCTACATGCGGCTAGACCGCCAAATCTACCGCAACAAGTGCATCAGCGCTAATCGCTTTGACACTTTTACTAACTACCTTATTGTAATAAACAAAGCGTTATACTTGACGCGGCTTGTATTTATAATCGACTCCATTGATATTAAATCAATGAGATGATAGAAATGGAATGATGATATTTTTTATGTTGCGATACTTCCATGGCTTTACAGTACATAAATATTTTCAATAATTGACGTACATTTCGTATCCCAATCCGCTACCGACCATAACCTTTCAAAAGTGAATTATTTACATATCTTTGTGAAATTGTTTAACATATATCATATAATATGTTTATTACCTTAGAAAAAATTTTCACGAAAACTGTATTAAAAAATTTCGTAACATTATTATTATTATAGTCTCACTTTATGTTTTATTGTAGACTCCGAGTATTGATCCTACTACCTGTTAAGCGAACACTCTACCAACTTACTATTCCTTATTTAAACTGTTATATCAAATTGTCTTATAATTATATAATGCTAATAATAAATAGCTTGTATTTTGACATAAGTACTTTATTATTAATAATACAAATTAAATAAATCAGTTACTGAAAAAATCTATTTATCGAATAAAGGAGCATTTGATATGTCCAAAAGCAATAACTATTCTGAATTTTCCATCCATATTTTGAAAACAAACCATCCTTTTGACATTAATAATCGAATAAGGATATTAATAAACATTTTGAATAACCAAATTCTTTTAGCATATAGTTACCTTTGAAATTTGTTTTCAAAGTAGTTCCTAATTAGTTATCCATCACTTATATTTATATTTGTTGTCTATGCTTGTATTTTTAATTTTAGTGTACATTGTATTCTCATGAAAAGACTATTGGTCATGAAACATTTTGACAAATCAATAAATAGTGGTTTAAATAAAGTGTTTTTTTCTGATTATTTATATTATATGTTGCCACAAAGCTATTTAGAAAATACTTAAGAAAAAATATTTATTATTTTCGGTATATCTTTACTATAGATTAATTTAATTTGTGTAAAAAATACCACTGAACTATGTTCTCAAATTGCTACTTCACAATAAAAAATATTAAAATTTTTAGTATTATTAATTAACATTAAATAGTAATACTTGTATTGAATTCTATTCGAATCAAAAAAATGTATTCAATGCAAGGTATAATATACATATGTATCCGAGTTATTTATTAAAGCAAGTTTTTATTTAAATCAGGTCCAGAAATTCAATATTCTACTTACTCCATAAAAACATTAAAACACCACTACAATTGAAAATAATATCCTACGTAAAATAAGTTAAACCCTTTCGCTGCTGCACGTATTCCTGTCACGCTCCGTCTTGTTTCTACAATTGAATCTGTCCTTTAAAATCTAATAGCCATTTCGCTGCCGGGTCTGGGATCTCGGGGAGTCTAGGGTACCCCGGGCCCCTGGCGTGGCGAAGAACAGCCCTACAGCTCTGCACTCCACCCCGAGACACACTCAGCATACATTAGTCCTCGAACAGGCTATGAATAAACAGTAACTTTGATCGAATCTGTTTCACTTCAGTGGCTCAGTTCGGTGGAGATGTAAAATTATGCGACCTTATTTGCATGGACGAAATCCTCAAGAACGAAATCGATAGCTTAAAGAATCCAAGGATCTCTGACAACTTATGTCAGAATTCATCTCGAATTATTTCGAATAGATCTGTCCTTCTTCGACGTGGCTTATGAACTCAGTACCTACTTTAAAAAATAAGTTGAGTTTATTTTCAAATTAAAATTATCCACTAAAATGACTAATATAATATCTTTAAAATTTTTTTTTTTATAATTTTAAAAATCTAATTGCTTTTAAAGACTTGAAATTTTCAAGAAGTTGATGGTCAATATGTAATAATCATTACATAATTGGTATCGAAATACATATGACATAATTGTAAATCCTAATTTAAACCGTTATTGTGTTCAATTGTAACGACAATTAGTAACTGAGAATTAACTGTAGGAGGTTTAGTTTCGAGTATGCCAGTGATTGCTCGAAGAATTACGAATAATCAATCAGTTCTTAATCATAGTTACAATCGAACATGCTCACAGTCTCTATAAGGGTTTAACCATCACTAAATATGACAGAATTATTTTGTTTTCTTAAAAATAATACCTTATCCATATAGAAAACATTCTTAACATACTTTTTGCTTTCTCTTTTAGATGACCAAGAATATGATCATATGTATCTAAGATATTTAATATCGCATTTGTGTATTATTTTAGTTTAATATATTTCTTTTTCTTATTCGTCGTATGTTCACTGCTGATCATCGGGGTCAATGGAAATTTACAAGACTAATTTTATATATATATATATGACACAAAATGAAATTAAATCATTTATGTGTATACATATCAACTTAAAAGAAAATAATATTCTGTAATAATAAAATAAATAAAATTCTGAAATCAGCAACTCCCATTGAAACTCGACGACATTTTAAAATTACGACAAAAGTAAGTAAAATAAATTATTAAACAAATGATTTTGAAGTTAACTTTTATACAATTACGTGATGATACCAGCCTATTTACCTTGGTATCAAACCGTTTACTTAATATTTCCAAAATTTATTTTTGGTAAATTTCAGCGATATGTAAAATTATTGTTATTCTTAAATTTTTTTTAAATATTGTACCTGAATATCATTGCATTTATTTATCTTTCTTCTTTTTTTCATAATGTCCTCAATTTTAAGCATGGTCCCCTAATATATCATTGTATTATATTAACAGAAATAATTAGGTTTTTAAAAAGAACACGAATTCTTTAAACATAGTATATCTATAATTAAAATATAATATAATATAATTGAAACAAATAACTTACTTCGTTTTAACCACGATGATTATTTTGATTTCGACTGGTTTCAATACAATCGTATTGCCATGACGAACCACACTTAATAATATATAAAATAAAAGCCAGACTTTAAAATAAAAATCTAATATTATTAACCAATGACGAAAATTTATTTTAATGATCTTGATATCTGCGAATTTAAGATATAAATAGTTTATGGAAAGATTTTTTATTCAACTAGCATTACAAACTTTTTAATCCACCTGTTGCAAATTCAATTGAAATACTAAAACAATTTGAAACGCGCCACCAAGATGCAATACAAATGATATTGTTTAATGTTGTATTTAACTTATTCGGATTCATGGCGGAAAACCGTAACAACATATTTTAAAAGCACCCCTGCATGAAGGGGCGAAAATTTAATTTCATTCACCACTTTTGGCGCCAAACAAAGCCGGAGGATTCCCGCCTAATCCGGACTGATCTTCCCTTTTCCAAAATCGAATTCCTCCGCCACACCCCAACGCTATCACATCCCCCGCATTCCTTCATCACCTACCTTCCAGGATAGTCCATAGACAAGCCAAAACAATTCATCGGTGCTTATATGCATTTAATTATTTTTCATTATTTAACAACAGATGTTAGACAACCTTAGATATATATATTTTTAGAAAACACACCTAAAAATTCAATTTATATATATACACATACATATGTAAAGTCTACTGTTAAAAAGTTGGCTAACTTATTACAAAATTTTAACAAATTTTTATCTTTATAAATAAATTATCAATAATGACAAGCAATTATGAAAATATATATACTTCACATTATGAATTTATTTTAGAAAATTAACCAAACTACACTAACTAAATAATGTTATATGTTAAGTTCTATGTCGGTAGATTTTGATCGTTTTATGTTGCTATGCCTTGAATAGCTCTCAATATATATACGAGTATAGGTATTTTTTAACGTTATTTTGCCATTTGAAATTATAATATGAAAATTATATTTTAAATTTCTACGCTTGTAAAAACCTGCCAGGGTCGAAAATATAGTCATCGAAGCAAACTGCTAATATACAAAACTATAGTAAGACCAGAAGTTACTTATGTTTGTCAAACGTGGTGCCTAACTCAAATCGAAGAATACAAATTATCAGTCTTTGAGCGTGAAATGTTAAGAAAAATTTATGAACCTACACTAGAAAATAGATCTTACAGAATAAAAATGAATCATTAGCTCGAAAATCTGATTGAGCAAGAACAATTGTAAAATTGTGTAAGTCCCAAAGACTACGATGGGCTAGCCATTTCGAAAGTACATATTGTTCCTTTGGCTCAACTGGTCCTTTTGGAGGTCGAGGAGAGAAAGTATACTGCGTGATTATTCATGTTGAATCACTACTCGCACACACCGCTGTGAATTTTACTTTCGGAAGTGCAACGGGACGGCGTCACCGACCAGGTGAGTCGAGCTGTCCTTTGGTTCCGTGAGTCCATCCTGGTCCTCCCTCCGTCCTCCTCCTCCCATCATCCTATCTCTCAACCGATTCCCTACTTCCTATCTAACTCATCTTTCCGATTCCATCCATCCACCATCACCTTTTGGTGACCGGCGACTTGCGTCGGTCACACAACGTATTAGTACATTTTTTTTTAAATCATACTACATCATGTTTTGGAGAAGTATTCAACAAAAATCCCACAAATTAATGATTTAAGAGATAAATAACACGATGAGACGACTATCGCTGCCCAAAAAATTAAAATAATAATGTTTAAAAGATATTTATAATAAAATTATAATTTTAATTTACCTATATTATAACTAGAGCTAAATTAAATTTGGCCAGACTATATAGCTGTGATTAGTTCTGTACTTACAGAGTTATGGATACAATATCGTAAACAATATTATAATTACTTCTTCAATATTAACTAAATTATTATGTGGCCACATATTATACAAATAATAAGACAAAACACTGTTTTACCCACTATTTATTGATCAATCAACATCATCTTCTTCAGGAAACAATGTATACTAAAATTAAAAATACATATATTTTATCTATGCTTGCATTTTTAATTACTATTTCATTTACATTGTTTACTGAAATAGATACCATAGGTATTGAAACAAGTTGTTTTATCAATGAATAGTAGTTTAAACAAAGTATTTTGTCTTATTATTTAAAAATTATAATTAAAATTAAGTTAACAAATAAAAATAATTCATTTTAACCACAAAGTTAATTTTGCTAATTAATTTAATTCTATAATTTAACTTTTTTCACTCAAAACTTTTATATTTAAAAAAATTGTTTGGTTTCATCGAAAACCTTCTGAATGTAATCAAGAATAAAATATTATTATTGTTGTACTAGATATATAATATGAAAATGATTCTTTACAAAGTCTCAAAAAACAATTGTCATGCATGAAAGTTGTGTGAATGGCGTACGATTAAGTAATTAAAAAATATTAAGTAGTTTTCGTAAGGTCCCGATGAGATTCGAACTCATGATCTCCTGTTTACAAGACAGGCGCTTTAACCAACTAAGCCACGGGACCGATGTAGCCGACTTCGAAAAAAGCGAAGTCGTGCATCCGGAAAATGCATTAATGTTGTCATTTTATTAGGATTCGTGACAATGTAAGTACCGGTAATAAACATTTAAATTTCATACTAAAAACATTGATTCATAACATCGGTCCCGTGGCTTAGTTGGTTAAAGCGCCTGTCTTGTAAACAGGAGATCATGAGTTCGAATCTCATCGGGGCCTTAACAGCATATATTGCGTGGAATGTTACCATCTTTTTTTATGTATTTCTCTTTATTAATGTACATATGAATTTTATTTTTTTTGGTACAATCTGATCCTGGATTTTGTTTAATTTGAACATACGTTATGTTGTATATATATATATATTTTAATGTACACAATTTTAAAATTGTATTTATTTAAATTTAATTGTAATGTTTTTATATTCGATGATTCATTATAATTAATTTTTTGTATCCCTTTTTTAAAGTTAACTGCGTCATTTACAACACCCAGACCATTATTTGCCAGAAAAATAATTTGGAATCAAACCTGGAACTTTTAAATCGGTTAGCCAAAGTTTTATCACCAAACCAAGTACTTTATTTAAGAAATTTTCGAATTAACTGATTATATTTAAAAAATATATAAGCAAAAACAACTATTATATAATTCACTGTTATTCCTTGAACTACATTTATCATATAAAAATGTAAATACATCATAATAATTAAGCCCGCTTTTGTACAGACGATATCAAATTCATAGAATATAATTTTTTAAAACAATTATTATCATCATAAGCAAATTGCTGTTACGTCACTGAAGACGCCATATTGTTTTCCTTGCGCCTGGCGATGACGCCATCGGCCGTTACGCTCGGGGGTAGGTCTCTACGCCATGTCTACCATGTCCGGGTCTACGCCGCATTGTGCTACGCCATATAATTTGAATCCTTTACACACAAATATATGAATGAAAATTAAATAGTGCTTATTTAAATATAAAAACTGATGAATTTATAAATTATTAAGATTTCTTGCTCAGTAATTATTTTTTTATAAAACTTGCTCAATCCTTTTATATGGCATAAAATTATTTGCATGTTGATGATAGTATATTATTAATAATTTGAATATAGAACATTTGAAATTTAATACCAAGATTTAATTTTAAAACTGTTGCTTAACGTAATTACCATACATTATGCGATGCATCAGAGACACTATATGTGTTATCTAAATATATCAGATAAATAATATGCACAAGCTTTAAGTTAATTTAGATTAAGTTTTAGTTATTTAAGGTTAGGTTAAATTAAGTATTCAATATGCATACTTATTACTGGTACGACATATACCAGAATGAAATCAAATATACGAAATACAACAGAATAACCTTCTGTGGTTATGGACCCTGCAATAGTATCCAAAACGTCACCCAGAAAACTTTATACAGAAGATTATTAACGGCCATATTTTTTTTTTTTTTTAAATATAATATTAAATTTTAAGATTGCATCCATCATAGAGGAGATGAGTGAAGCCAGATAGCCTTGAAATAGTTTGTTCATATATTAAACAAACCAATTAATCATAACATTAAAACTGCTATAAGTATAAATTCTAGCAGAAAAACAAGGAAGACATCAAACAACCTAATGGTCAATTACTGAGATAGAGATTGTTTACGCGCATTGTTGCTTTGATTGGCAGCACTAGGTTTCATGGTTTTTAATAATGTATATGTGTGTATATGTGAGTATTACCACCCTTTTTTCGGAAATTTAAGAAGACGGTAACAGACAGGCGTGATTCTTATTACATCCCGTGCTTCGACCAGTCCAGCGGTCGAAATTAGCCACCAGTGCGCGTTTCGGTCGGTCGAAATCTAAAGAAGACAACCTAGCTAAAAGAACAACAACATCGGACCAGAAAGACAGTAAAAACAAAAGGTTAGTGCAGTTCATATATCATACGTGTGCTTATTGTTAATCTGAAACCTGGTAACCAGCTATCGAAGGCATTTACATAAACAGATATGAAGGACGCCCGCATAAGTCAAGAGTCCAGAACAGAGATTTCTGAAGGACCCATTAGAAAACTAATCAAACGTTTAAAGTGTTTTCACTGTTACCAATCAGTTAGTATCACAAATGAAAGTTAATTTGACAAGGTGGCTACTACTAGATAGATGAGCCATTAACACCATGGTACTTTGATAATTCAGCTGTATAAATCACGCATTGATAACCAACGCAAAATCAAAACAAAAAAAATAACCAAAACAAAACGTGATAAACCCTTCATCATCATCACCCTCAACATCTTTGCGTCCGACATAAAACAAAGTCTCCCCCAATTCCTGTCAAGCAACTCTGTCACTATTTTCTGATGGTCTAAGTCCATGTCTTATCCTATTATTTCATCAGATGCCCTGTCCACTAGTACTTCAGCTGTCATCCAGTATCCTACGTCGCCGAATTTGGTTTGACTACGCATTCATTCAATTGTTTTTCGTTTACATAGCGAAATTAGCAAGAATTCATTCCTCCATGGTTTTTGTGCCACGTTGAGCATTACTGTCATGGCAACCGTTAGTCCCAGGACAGATATGTAGTATTTATTAAGGAAAGGCTTTTTTCATGTTTAATTTTAACTCAATTTTAATATTTCTGAACGCCCCTTGATTTCTAACAACTGTATGGCTTTATTGAATGTGGCGAGTTAACCATAATACTCATAGATGTATTCGTTGGCGTATCTAATTTGCTTACATACATAAACCCCCGGGTCAAGGATCAATTTTCTTGCATGAGTGAACTTACCGATCAAGAAATTATGTCAGTTTTCTATGCTTCATATGCGTATGAACTATTTCTACCTTATGTGCATTAATTACATAAACGAACCAGAGTCTTTTAAAATTGAAAACTATTAATTTTATTTCTGTACACTTCTCGCTATTGTTTTCTATAACTTTTACACATTATATTGCCTAAATATATAAAAAATATTTAATATTTGTATCACATAGTTAGTTAAATGAGTAAATTACACTTCAAGGCTTACAACAAGAAAAATAGATGTCTTATTTAAAAAAACACGATATGTAGAAAAATTAAAATCTGACGACAATCTTATGGATCACTATTGCGTGATGGTAGAGCAGTCTACTGCCAATAGAAAATTATGAGATCGAATCCTGATGGTGAAGGATGATAATTTTTTAAATAGATGTGAATTTTTTAAGAGATTTCTCTAATTAATTTTAAAGTAGAATTTTATAAATGGAATGCGAGATGCGGATTGAAATCTCCTGATTTGCGCAGAGACTAGGTTGCGGCTAGCTGTATTCAAATGCCACTTGCAGGTCAATAGCTTTTGTGTGTCACGGTGATGTACAGGCTACAGGTTACCATCCGTTTCCACATTAACTAATATAATTATTATTATTCTTCAGAAATTTCACAATTTACGTTATGCTTATCAATTAATTATGCTTAACTATTTTATGTTATGCTTATCGATCAATCGGTAACAACTTGGTAAAAAAAAAATCCCTCCCGGTACAGGTCGCAAAAATTAGATAGATTTCGTCTGTGTGTGAAACTCTGTTATTTACTTTTTTCTCCGCGTTTTTACGTTTTTAATTGTATATAATATTCTAACAATATTTGAATATGCACAAAAATAAATATTAGAAGCGAATTCCGACTTGCAAGATTTAGAGACCAAATTGGGATTCCGAAACTAAAATATACCGCAACCCAAAATCACTATATTTATCAAGGCATCAAATTCTTTAACAATCTCCCCATCACAATTAGAACAATTACAGTTCTCTATCAACCGCGTTCAAATTTCAGTACTAAGGCAAAATCTAACTATAAATCACAAAACACGATTGTATTTGAAAGTATTGTACTGGTATTTGGCTCATATACATGTTTATTTTGTTCTTTATATCGTTAACCTTTCCCAAACAGTGCTAAAATAATAACACGCGCTCCGGTGCTGTAAACTCAGTGTACATCGAGACTTTTGCTATTTTTAAGTCTGATGAATATGAATATTTTACATTTATCACTTATATTAATCATTTAAATAATATTTGATATATATATTTATCAATTATTGTGAAAAAGGGCTAAGAATGAGTAAAAACATTGGTTTTACGGAACGACAGCACAATGACATATCAAACTCGACTAACGTATGCTCTCGCTGTGCACCAATACCAGCAGTCCACTCTCTCCGAGGTTCCTCACTTCGCCTCGCCCCGTTTGCGCTCCGTTCCGGTAGGAGGCGAAGTGAAATGGCACGAGACAACTCGTGTCGACACGAGAATGGACGATGCAAGCCGAGAGCTGCAGTACATTCTCATGTTCGGCTCCTCTCGCCGAGGTATGGCGAGGTGGACTGCTGGCATAACTAAAGTGACGATCGGCATCCGGCACCCCGCGCCCTGCGCACTACGGTATCCGGACCCACTCCACACGTACACATACAAATCACGTCAGGTTCTTCAAGAAAACATATTTTATTGTTGCGTATGGTAAATACTTATATATATAATTATTTTATCATATACATAAATATATTACGGAAAAATGCCTAAAATGTTGACTCTGTATTTAGTTTATTTACATAATTAGAAGCAATGTCAACTCAGTTTACATCACCGGAGAAAAAAGGTTAATAAAATTGTTTCCATTTTAACTGAAATAAATTCTCCGTGTCATTTTATTTTTATCTCTTTAAAATTTGGTAACGAAAGATAACAAGAAAGTTTTTTCACAAGGCTGAACAAATTGGTTACTTAAATGGGCCACATTTTTTACAGAATCATATCAATAAAAATGTCAAGCATTTTAATGTGTCTGAATTTAAAGATGAATCTACTCCCGCCGCCCAGCCGCCCAACAAAATGTTATCGCAGGCGGCAATTAAAGTTGCAAATTACTCGAAAACAAGCGAAAACTTCCAAGTGTGTTGGCATTAAGGAACTTTATCAGGGCGGTATCTGATTGTCCCGCGACTGTGAGACGTAATCCCAAACGGATAATGAATTTCACGCGACTTCCGTTCCTCGGAGAAGGGTTGGCTTTAATGCCTGCATTAACGCAACCCCTGCGAGAATGTTGTCTAAGAAAATAAGCCATTTTGGATATATTATTTATTTTATGGGCTATGAGGGTGTCGTGCGAAATACTTCAATACGTACACCAATTTGTATGCATTTTCGTTTCATCTGCATTAGCCAGAACTCAGTGGTGCATTTTTGGATCAATACGGGTATTTCATACATGATTTTGTTCCACTTTCTTACTATGTTTCACTGTCTTTTTAATTTTTTGGTAGGCACAGACTTGGTTAAATGACTCAAGACCTATGGGTTCAATTTTTTAAGATTTAATGGCTTTATGGATATATTTGTAAGTAATATTTCTAGATACAGTTATAAAATATTCTAGCTATTGAGTCGCCATTCGAGCAGCATGAAAAGGCTGCTACGCTGCCACTTATACGGCTTCGCACAGCACTGGACTATCAGTCAAACGCTTAAAATCTTCGCACCGCGTGGCCGAAGGACTGCAGAATAAAGCGCACAACGTCTCCACGATGAGTTTGTGCATTCTAAAACTGGAAGTGGCTCCAATTCAGCATAACTGACGTTTTTGGCAGTGGACCGACATATATAACATAAACATAACTTTATTAAGGAGAACACATTCTTATGCAATGTATTAAATATGAATTAAATGTATTATACATATTAAATCAAGTTGCGCTACCGGGATTCAAACTTGGATCTATTTTTCCAATCCGGGGAAGGTGCATTACCAACTATGCTACAGCGCCAGTATTTTTGAAGACAATTTATATGCACGTTTTTATAATTAATACATTTAATTAATATATAACTTTTACGTATTAAATGTTGATAAGTTGTCATTTTATACATACCGACCATTACATATTTTATTTTTAACAATAATTACCAAAAATAGGTTATATTTATTACTAAGATGTTTCTATAAATAAAAATGGCAATGTTTTGTAACAATATGTCGAAAACATGTGTGTTTATTTTTAAACACATAAAAAATATTGGCGAGATACAATAATACGTACATTTGTATATAATATAATATATATTAATAATTTTTTTCCTTTTGAACGAGTTTTACAATTTTCTGACGCTGAATTTGAGGCAATTAACTGGTATTCGTACAAAGGTGAGATTTGAAATTTCTACAAGCAGATCTTAATTTCCGCCAGCCTCCGGGGAATCGAGACGTGTGCTTCGAGATGAGGAAATGGTTCAGAACACGTGTTAATCTAGCGAATATGATGCGAGTTACAGAAGTCTTGGAGTCAGCAAGCTGTGAAAATACAAACCAGTTTTAAACGAAGACGTCGGCGGTGAACGTAGTACATACACAAAGATAAACTTTTTCGTGAATCGACGATAAAAATTTAAAAATACTTTTCCATCTCTCAAACTAAATTAATAGTTTTTTTTTATTTTTTATTTATTTGAAATTTTTACAATTTTTTTATAATATGGGTTATTAATTAAGCATTTTACATTATTAAAATTGAATGTTTTTTATTCGCTTACCTCTCCTTGGAGAGGAAGTTACACTGTAATAATTTTATATAGAGAGTTATACATTTGTAATCTATAATTATTTGTTATTTAATTGTGTGCTTCTGAAGTGTTCTATAATATTATTTATTATCTAATTATGTGTTTTTGAAGTGTTCATTTAATTTATTTTTAAACTCTTTTATATCTTTAATTTGTGTAGTTGTAATTGAAGTTTTTATCCCTAAGCATATAAAATTTTGCTAATAGTGTTTGGTGTTACATTCAGGGATTTTAAAGTTACATAATTTAATTAATTTACGATACACAATACTGAAATAAGTTCAATAAGCACGATATAAACAGGTTAAGTATCCAAAACTCAAAAAATAACCATTTAAATTTGGATTGAAATATTGTTGAATTAGTCTCAGCGGATTTACATGATTTTAAAGGTCTAACCTGACCAAAAATTATCAATAAAAAAAGATGATTTAATATAATATGTGCTTACAAACGTGAATACCTACATACGGGGTGTATAATATTATATAATCTTCAATTAGTTTACGGGCTTGTGTTTCGAGAAGAAGGAAAGAAGAGGATGGAGAATTTGTTATATGGGAACTGTGTACCAACAACTGTCATGATTTTATTTTTGAAATGTCTTAGAAAATCTTACACAATAGTAATAAAAATAATCATTCTTTCATAGGTCGTTGCGTTATGAATTTTGACATTTTTCTAACTGAAATATTAATTATAAAATGATAACAAATATTATACTTAATGAAGGATCTATTCAACCATTTTAATTTCGTCAGCAATGTTTTAAAAACCAAGTGATAAATTACTAAGTTTCACATAAATTTGATTAAGTAGAAAATTTAATCGCTATTGTGTACGCCGTTTCCGACAGAGGGCAGGGTAATTCCCCGTTGCTACGCCAAGGGGCTGAAGTAAGACGGGGCTGGGAGGCTGTATATAGACGCACCCCTAAATTTGAGAATCCTCCCCCACCCTCCTTCTTGGCTTCTTGCAGCGTCGTCTTGGAACCCATCTTCTGACCGAGTGGCGTAGAGGTATTGAATCAATTTTGATAACATATTAATAGGTTTAAACATAATTAATAATTAGACAAAATACTTTGTTTAAACCACTATTTATTGATTATTCTACATGTTTTGATACCTGTGGTATCTTCTTCAGAAAACAATGTACACTGATATTAAAAATACGAGCATAGATAAAAACAAAACTATAATGTGGTGAATAAGTAAGAACTAATATAAAAACAAATTTAAAATGTGGCCATTTGCAAAGGGAATTTAGTTATTTATAATATTTACCTTGCTATTAACACTTTTTCTTATTTCTAAAATTTAAAATTTATCTAACTATAAACCCTTAGTATTTGTATGTATAATTATTTCTAAACCCTTGTTAATATCAAAAGAATGGTTTGTTTCCAAAACGTGATTGGAAAACTCATAAATCACTAACTATTTTTTTTTATTTGTAACATACTATAAAGAAGAGAAAACATGTTTTTATATTGTTCAGAATTTTGTTACAGACCTTTTGACACTTGTGTTGCGAGTATATATTATTTAGCCTGAAAGAAATGGTTTTTTTATGAATTTATGTTAAGAGATGTATTACAATCAACTTTACTGAGGCTTTATAATTTTCTGCACTGCTATTTAGCTCCTGTTGCCCGTAAAAACAAAAGGATGTAGATTTTACCTATCGCTCTGTAGAGAATGATACAACTTATGTATCTTCCAGAACAAAACAACTGTTGAATATCTTTACAATATTCACTGATGCAGTAGGTACTCAGTTTCTTCATTGTTGTAATCCCAATCTCTCCCATTTTTGCTCACAGCTAATTTTCAAATTATTTATTCATAAAATCAATGGCTTATGCAATACTCTGTAATAGTTTCGCAGTTATTTGTCTCTACGTATGGATACGTTTTTATGCAAATTTTAACAAATTACATGTATTATATTTAATACGCCTATAATTTGATAATTAAAAATATAAAGATTATGTTTGACTACGACAATTTTAGTTATGAAAAAATGCATAAAACAAATTTAACTACCTACGCAATACTAATATGACATTCAAAATACCTTTTTTCTACCTTTAAAATTACAATTAATAAAAAATACAACTTAACAAAACTTGAATAAATAATGATAAATCAATTTATATTTCAGCGTGCTAATATTTCAGAATATTCAATGTAACAATATCAAATTTCGATTCAAATAAAAATGTGATTTTTCAATAGCGCAAAATGTGTATTTTTTACATTTTAATAAATCGTATAAACGATTCTTAAAACATGAAATAAAAATTCGTACTGAGTCGTGTTAGAAAATACATGTCACCGATGATATAGTCTACGGTGCAGTCGTAAAGAGAAATAAATTGAAATTTAAAATAAAATGTGTCACTACCAGTCTACGCTCAGCAAGACAGCTCTGAACGCCGGTTGAACTTAGGAAATAACGATAAACTTCTTCTGTCTCTCTTTCTCGCATAAAATTTAGCGCTATATACCTTATATAGGCTCCATAATTAATTAGAGAGCTTAGTTTTAAAGCTCGGAGCGAGAGGGATGAGCGCGGCGAGGGCTGCGCGAGAGGGATGAGAGCGCCGTGGGGCGCCAAAGGAGCGGCGGGTGAGGGAGGGGGACACAGGAAGACGGGAGCTTAAGTTACCAGAGTTGCCAAGAAACCGGGGAGACTCATAAATCCAAAGTTTTGGTAGCAGGATGAAATTAGTACCCAGGAATAATGCATTACTCCCTCGAAGCGTATTTATAAACAAAGCGAGGCAACCACTGACTTGTTCCAATGCGACAACTCTAGTACGAATCTCTGCAAAACTATTTTTATCTAGTGTATAACGTAACCATCTCACCATCGTGCTCTTAGTGAATTTACAAACTTTCGTATTTAATTCAATATTTCATTTTATATTACATTTCACTAGTAACATTGCGATAGTTTAAATTACTCGAGATGGTATCTATTTTATAAACCTCTAAAATGTATTTATATACGTGACGACATCTATGATTCATAACATTTATAATTTTTTCATTATTTTTGTAGATGGCGATGAAACAATTTTTTCATCTTTTAAAATAGATTAATGCCATACCTGAAGGTAGATACGTCTAAATGTACATACAAAATGTAAGGGTACATGGGTCACTAGTAATTTCAATAACTTACTTTTGCCATCTTCAGACAGCGAATGAACCGAAAAACTGCGAATCAGAGGACAAAAACATGTATTTAAAATAGTGTGAAAAGTACTGAGTATTGTTAACTGTAATTTGTAGAGACATATATAACTGTAGATATAGTAATATAACACTTATTGTTCTATGTAACATTAATTTATTGTAATATATTAATTACATTAAGCATTCATATGCATTATGCATAGTATTAATAATAATTTCTCTAATTTGTTATTAATACAATATTTGATTATTAATATAATATTTGACGTTTATACAATATTCACTTAATCCATTTACTTGCTTCATTTTGCAACTGATAAAACATGAAATAATTATTAATTTTAATAACTAGTATTATTTTATTTTATTTGTTTGGCGAAAAAACAAGTGTTATATCGTTCAGACATAATGAATTAATTATAATTATTATCACTATAATTATCTCCACTTACATATTATTTAAGTGATGTTTAACAAAATAATTTTTGTTTTATTAACAATTATTTTTTAAATACTTTTAAAATTGGCAAATTTTACTTTGTGATTAAAATCCAACATTTTTATTTGTTTACTTTATTTTATTAACCATTTATTGAATTAAACTACATCTACCGGTTTCGAAAACTATAATTTTCTTCTTCAGGATGTCAATAACTAATCAAAAAGACATGTTATTATTTCTTTAACAGAATCTATTTTAAAAAAACAATAATTTAAAAAAATAAATTTAGTACGTTACTCGAATTGTTAATCGATGATACAAAATTACTAGAATAATTTTTAGGGAAAAATTTTAGAATGGGACTTGTACTCAAATTTAGTTGGTTGTTTATAATTTTTTGATTAGTTTTACACGCTTTATTTATCTCCAACGATTCCAATTTTTTTAATTTATGACCAACATGCAAAATTGGCAATCACAACTTTTTATCAAAATCATGACCATTTTCTATCAAATAATTAGAAAATTCTGAAAACCCACTATTGTTCAAACATCTCTAATGCTCCTTTACTCTATATTAAAATTAACAAGTATTGTTTAAAATGAATGATTTGATAAAAAAAATCTGACGTATAGAGTAGAGGTCCACTACCCTCTAAATAGGAGTAAATATCAATATATAGATGTTTTAATCTTCCTTTAACGGAGAAATCAAAACGAAATAGGTAACATATAATTGAATGACATAGCACTGACTCTGTACTGTCCTTTATACTGTTCTCTAAAACCTTCCTCGCTTTTCCGGGTTTTACACAATATTTTTACGACAATGTAAAACAATATGATGTGTGTAAATTACTTACATCATATTGTACTTGTAATAAGTGTTTTATAAATAATAAAAAATATTTAAATATTTACATATATCTTCTTGTTTCAACCATAAAATTAATACAGTAATAGGAGTAATTGTGTAGTAGAGTAATCTCAGAATAATATGTGAAAATATCGAAATAGTAATCATACTTGTTACTATGGTGACTATATTTTATTCAGTACCCGTTAACGACAAACTTTCGTTTTGATACTTTTTAAAAATTCACATGTTTAAATATTAAAATATATCCTTTCACTTTCCGGCATATATGTAGGTATAAGACATCTTTGTGGATTCAGTACATGTATGCACATAACCATGAGACTAGTGATTTTAGTAACCCAATTTTTTTTAACAGCCTTATCATGTAGGTAACATGAATACCTATTAATCTCCATTTCGTTCATAAAACAAATCAATGCATACTCAAATGACAGTAGCGCACTTGACTAAGGCGTTCATTATTTAAAAGTAATTAAATATCCCTACTACTGCATCGGTGTAGCCATTGCGCGGGGCAAACTTTACTTTCTTAATCTCGGAGCTGGCAACACACGCACAATCTTCCCTCCCAAACAGCGGGAGCCGAACCAAAATGGCGGCCGACAGAATTACTTTGGCGGGAGGAAGGAAGGATGCGGGATTTACTTAAGTAATTGCTGCGGTAATAACTGTGGAGGGCAATAAAATAATAAGGAAGTGTCCCGTCTTATCGCCAGCCATAAATATTAAAGTAGGCGGGTCTGGATAACCCTGAAATCAGCCCGTTTCAGTTGCACGTGTCATAGAAAATTTCAGCAATCTATAGAAAATCACGATAAGTTGTTTTGTAGAACTACATTTACACACTACTACATTCTATCCTTTCATTCTTCTACACATAAATACATTCATTTTAACAAACGTTATTCTCCTTGTGCCTTAGTTGTCATGTAGGCTCTCATAATATGTTTACTGCAGCCCGAAAAAGGCTCTATATGTATCGATGCACTTTAATTCTCCTTCGACTAGCATCCCTAGGTTTTGTGTGTTGGTATAATTTGTTCATGCAGTCTGAAGATTGCCGTATTCTACTACGGGCAGTTAGTACATCGTCCTGTGAAGAACTCTCAATAATCGGCGCTCCCCGGAGTTAAATTTCGATAGGTCGAAATAATACGAGGCCGGCGGCATACAACATACAACATCGGGGATCCAAAACAATACTTCGGACCGATCCGTCATTAGCAGAGGAAGACAACACTTGTCAGTCCTGGTTAGTGGTGATTTTTATTACTGTATGGATGATCATGTTATCAATGGAAACTCGGGAACTTGCTAGAACAAGTAGACTGACCAAACCATTGTCTTAGGATCTTCAGCCATGATTTTTTCCTTCCAGAAGTCCGACTTCATTTCCTGCATTATGAGGTACAAGATCAGATAATTCTCTGGATGTCTCATCACATGTCCGAAATATTGAATTTTTATAGTTTTCTTTTTCTTCTTGATGTTATTCCTTATCTTCATTCGTAACTCTATTCATCCAGCTTAATTTGAGCATATTATCATTTTATCATATTATCATATTAGCATATTATCATTTATCGTCTTATCATTTATTCGGTAAGTGATTTAACTATTCGCATTCGTAATTTAAGGTTAACCTTTACCATACCGTGATATAAAATACTCGTACGTATCCATGCTGTCAACTCGTGTTACCGTAAGAAATTAGATTTCTATTAGCCTTTAAAATGTGAAAAAATAGTTAATGCCATAAATTTACTTTAAGTATTGAGAATTAAATATGTAATATTATAATTCGGGGTATTCATCGAGTTCTGTATAAGAGGTTACATTGTGTAATACAACCTTCTTTTTTATATATCTTCATTTAATTAGTGAGAAAGAGACACACCATTATATTTGTATGATTGTTATTATTTTCACTGTGAAATTAACGTGTGATTTCTTTTTATCTTGCCACAAATTGTATTTTTGTCAACGTATTAATTTTCCAACGGAATGAATTGAAAATAATTATTTTCGTAGGATTCGCCTTATATAATTGATTTTTCACTAGTCATTTCTAAGCGTAGATATTTTACTTCAAATTAACGAAAAAAATGAAGTGTTTGTTGCGTATATTTACCGAAAAATTACAGGCTTAATTAGATCGGTAGAACTGTGTTACTGCATGGTTTGGGAAGGGTTAAGATCATGACTGTAGAACATCTTTTTTCATACGAATAAACGTTACATGAACTTGCTAAATGCGGCATTTGATTTCAACTGAAGGACCCCATCTTTCAATTATATTGCAACGCAGGTATACAATACTTCATATCTTCTCTTATTTTGTTCCAGCAATATGAATACTTTCATTATCAACTATGTTCTGTTTAGCCAGTGAGAATATATTTTGTTTTAGGTGTATTCAATTATAATTCGAAAGTCTCACACGCCTTTACTATTTGGTTCCAGCAGAAGTTGTATATCCGCAATATTACTTGTGAGAGTACCATATCATTAGGATAATGCATGTTATTCAAAATCTTCGCATTTACAACAAGTCCTTGAAGAGCTTCATTCAAAAATGTTCCTTTAAAAATAGTATAATAAATTAATGTGTGTAACAATATAGTTCAAATGAACTTATGAGGCATGCATAAACAATATTAGCAATATAACTAAATTAAGGTAAATGTGCAGTTTTACAGAGAAACCTTTTTCACATTTCAGTGACAAAACCTATAAATTTCGTTCATAAAGTTTTGCTTTTATAATATCCACGGAAATGCCCACCTCTTTTCAAAACAGAAACAGCTGTTTTTGAAATAAATAATCAGAACACTAAAAATTCCTAAAATCAAAATGGCGATCACACTGTCTGTTTCATACTTGTGAGAGACACTGTCAAACCGTTTACATGTAAACCGGCAAAGTTGTCAAAAAATGTTTTTTTTTAAGAAACTGAATCATGTTTATTAAAACCTGTTCAAAATATTAATCTCGCGGCTCTCTTATTTCATAAATAATTGTTTTCGAACAGATTTAAACATTTTTTTACGATCACCAACAGATTGAAATTGACGAACGTTGCCGAAATTGTTTCAATATGCCCATCAATAATGACAAGAAAAAAATATTACTATTTATACGGAATAGTGCATTAGACACGCGGGGCTTAAGTTGATTCATATAAAAAATGTAACTTTCAGAGAGCGAAATTTTTCATATCCACTCAAGTGACAATGTGCCGCCAGATGATTATATAATCATTTTATTCGAAATACGCGTGCATAGGGCTTATTATGTTACTTAAAGTGTGACCGACATAGAAATGACGAGAATTATTTTAATGTTGATTTCAACGTGGAAAACGTTTTATGTAATCATTAATATATGAGTACATTGTATGTGGCAAAAAATCTAACGTAAAAAAAATATATGACATCAAGATTTTAAACCTTATTTGGTTATTAAATTAATACGGATTATGGTATTTAATTAATATAGGATAATAAGGTACCAGTATATAATTAAGTGCTAATTAAATAATATGCTTATCATCAAAACATAAGATCAAGAAAAATATATTTTCTATTTACAAAATAACTAACAAGTATTTCATCAATACGATCTGTTCTGTTTGACCACAACTAAATCAAAAGTGTCTGAAAAATCACTTTGATTATAAATATTACACAAATTTCTAAATGAAAGTTCGCGTTTCTTTTTACTGCAGAAACATTGAACAATTCAAAGGGCTTACTAGTATGACTACCAACACAACTAATGATCAGCAATGAAGGAACCAACGGGTGAAGGGCTCTGCAATAAATAATTAATCCGAAGTATTCCAAATTGAATAATTCAATAGCTCAGAAGCGTTGAAGTGTGAGTCCGTAAGCGCGGTACCTTAATACAGCCCTCTCAAAATAAGGGATGTGGTAAGGATCGTTTTTATACATATTATTTTAGATAAATGATATTTAAGATGAAAATAGTATTAACTGTTAAAATAAACTACACTTTATAAAATGTCTTATCATTTGTTTCCCCCCATTCAAGGTGGTTTATAACTAATCCTAAATTTATATACTAATTAAATGTATTAATTATAAAGATATACATATAAAATCAATTTTATCGAAAAATATTATTATTGTGCTACCGGGATTCAAACCTGGATCTCTTTTTCCAATCCGTAGAAGTGCATTACCAACTATGCTATAGCGCTAGTAATTTTGACGACAAATTTTCGATCCTATATGTTACACTTTTTCAAATGAATACATCTGTCGTTCCATTATTTGAAAACCATCTATATTGTTTTTACGGAATCTCAAATACCTTTGCGTAAACCGATAGCAGACGCCAAAATTAACAATGATTTTTTAATTAAATTTTGGATACATTGATACAACTTATATATTATTAAGTAGAATACATTCTTATTGTGAAATTGTAATTATTCAGAATATAGGTATGTGATATTTTAAATACTAATTAAATGTATTAATTATAAAGATATGCATATAAAATCAATTTTATCGAAAAATATTGTTATTGCGCTGTCGGGATTCGAACCTGGATCTCTTTTTCCAATCTGGGGAAGGTGCATTACCAACATTCAAAATTATTGTAATAATCTGCTCTTGTTTAAAATTATTTATTAAAATGTTGTTGGGTGAATTCGGTGTTACGTGTGGATGGTTATTTTATATGTGATATACCAAACCACCATGTTTTATGATTAAAATATGAGTATGTTTCCATGGTTAATTCATGTATTTTAAATATTAGTTGACTATTGTCTTAACAAGCTTAAATCCAAAGTAATTGCTTGTTAAATATCAGCTTGAGTTTAAAATTTTCAAGTGTCATAAGAGCTAATTTGTTTAAAATATTATTCATAAAGTTAGGTAGGTTTTGATTTTCAGCTACTGATGCAAGATTATTTTTTTCTCTAATCAAGGGCTTGCATAATGTACTTAAGATACTTATGAATAAAATAATCATTGACTTTCATTGTTAAGGCTCTTTGGTCAGGATCAGAAGAAACTTAGGAAAAAATTAATAGCGTTGGTCGTTTTGTCAGAAGTTTCGTCATCCACAGTTTCGTGGGCAATAAGAAATGATGAATGCGTATGTGTCAAGTTCGTGAGTTTGTGATATAGTTAAATATTATAATCAAAAGACTTCTCTACTACTTGACAAACATAAAGCACAATGGCGAAGAATCGTTTTTTTTTCTGGTTTTGTTTTTACTCTAGTACCTACTATACATATTTGCATGTACACCAATTTACGCGTATGCTTTATTATTTTGTCACATTGTTTCTCCTCGTGGCTTACCAATTCAACGAACATTAACCGCAGCCCGGAAAAGCTTGCCTCAGATTCTTCAGTAACGATATTATTTTTCCAAGGCCCTGTTTTCCAGCAATCTTTCCCTGCATTATAATGACATTCAGGATCTAATTAATACTTCTCTGGATGTTTTATTACGTTTTCCAAAATATTGAAGTTTTCAATTTTGTGTTGTTTTAATTACTTTTTAGTCACTTAATGGCATATTTCGAACATTTTTTTATTAATAATAGTTAGTGTTTGGGACATATACTTATTTGTGTAAATACATATTTATTTTGAACTAAAATAATTCATTGTGCATTCCCCCCATGCCCTTCCCCTCCTGGCTTGCCGCCGATCAGTCGATTGGCGACCTAAACGATTACAATATTATACTAATTTTAGATTTCGCATCTATACTGTGTCGGAAATCGTCGTCGTCTAAAGAAACCTTTAACGAAATAGTGATTAAAACATACAGTCCACATTTTGGAGGTGCCAACAGAATCCGGATTGTGTTGAGTGCCAAACTCCTTCCGTATCTAAATTCTTCCAGCATCTATGCTTATACGCAATAGTTAGTAACATTAGTGTAGAATTTATTTATTTATCTTTTTTAATAGCCCAGCAGCCCATATTGTGGCTTGGCCTCCTAAATCTGTCATCTCCACGTGCTCCGGTTCTCAGCGACTATCTTCCAGTTCGCAATCTATAGCAGCTTTACTACGTCCTCCTACTTATTTATCCTCCCAGCGATGTCTTACTCTTCTTCTACCATTAGATAGAAGACTTATAATTATTTTTGGGATACGCGATTACTGCATCCTTAGGACATGACTCGCCCCAAAACATTTATATTTTATTCTTCAAACTACCTCATCCCGTAATGGCACATAAATTCTTTGCAGCACTTTCCTCTTAAAACTGTCCAATATTACTTCCGATTTGACGGAGACTGTCCACGCTTCACTCCCTAAATTCAAAACAATACTAATGATAGTAATATAAAGCGCTTACTTAGTTTTCCTGTTGACATTCCGTGATTTCAGTATACGAAGTAGAATTAATTGAATAATATTTTTATTAAGGAGAACACATACTTTTTGTGAAGTTGTAATTATTCAAAACATAGATCTGCGATATTTTAAATACTAATTAAATATATTAATTAGAAAAATATACATATAAAATCAATTTTATCGAAAAATATTGTTGTCGCTACCGGGATTCGAACCTGGATCGAGATGGCTTTCAAATATTGGAACGATAGATGTATTCATTTGAAAAGTGTAACATATGGGTTCGTAAATTTGTTATCCAAAGTACTGTCTGCTGTAGCATAGTTTGTAATGCACCTTCCCTGGATTGGAAAGAGATCCAGGTTCAAATCCCAGTAGCAATAACAATTTTTTTCGATAAAATTGATTTTATATGTATATCTTTCTAATTAATACATTTAATAATATTTAACGCGAACACGTTATAGCTATTCATTATAATAATAAATAATTAATTACATTACATTGTTTTCAATTAACTTAAGGCGGTTAAAACAAAGTTTATAAAATATTTATAATTAATAATAGTTAAATAATTATTTATGCATACATTATATTTTTTAATATTCATATAGATTTCATTGAACATATTTGATGAAAACATGAAATATTGGAGTACTTACATATTGTATAAAGTTATGTTGACATATGAACGGAATAAGATATGATGGAATCAGGGGCGTGGGTTGGAAAAATAAAGGATTTTTATCTGTATTTTTTCAGGTTCCCACCCTTAGCGCGAGTCCTCGACGGGAGGCGTTGAATCCGAGGTGGAATAATCTTCAACACATGAAAAATTCAGCGAATTAATAAGCATCCACATTTTTAATTAATAATTATCTCAGCGGTACAGTGAGGGCGGCAGTGCAGTCCTCGCGGGGGAGGCGGCTGTGTGGGCAGCGAGTCAAGTAGGCCCTCGTGGTCCAGGGGGATGTGATCGCAATTTATTTTAGAGTTGAAACATGTCAAAATATATCATTCATATTTTTTTAGTCTTTAATTTTAGTCGGAAGGAACGAGGAAAAATATTTAAATTCTACAGAACTAAATTTTCCCCAACAATCAGAATGCAATTTATTAATAATTAATTTCCCCAAGAATGATAATTTGTATAGCGCCATTTTCGTAAAAACTTTCACCTCGAGGGCGCTTTACACATAAACTGTTCTTTGTTTTTAAAATTAATAATTGTTATTTTCACTTATGGAAATGACTTTTTTTAAATATGCGGTTATAGTTTCTTCTTAAATAAAGTCTCTGATGCACTGTTTCTTATGAATTCCATGCTTTTGGACCTGCCACCGCACATGCCCGTTCACTAAATTTAGAATTCTTACAACGGTTGGTCGGTTCTACAACCCTTCCTACAGCTGATTGTGGAAAGTTTTATATACCTTGGACAAATTGTACATCTATAACCGGTTTCATTATAAATGTACACGAAACAATCAGTTCATTAGCTACTGTGCTGCCTCGACTTTGTGTTAAATATCCTAACCTAACCTACTTAATATAACATATCATAAAGAAATGTAAGCTATTGTGAGGTTACTTGTGCAAAATTATATGTGCAGTTGTTCTGTGCGCAGTTCATCTTACATATAATGAGGTACGTACAATATTTTTTGACTGTATGATTCTAAATATAAACATGCAAAACATAAAGGCACATATTTCTAGTAGACCACTTTGTTTCTCTACAAAAACGGCAAAAAAATCACCCTTTATTGTGAGCTGTTATATAATGCTGCAAATAAAAACAAATTAAGCCACGTTTTTCTTACATCGGGCAATTATTTTCACCTGGAGCTCAGTGAGTGACGATACAGACTTGTCGCCAAGAGAGTCCCGGTTCGAGTGCCGCGCCGGGTGGTGGGCCAGGGTGCGGGGCGGGGGTGTCGAGGGTCCAATTAGTAGGCGAAGAGCTCGCTGGGCGCGCAAATCAAATTAGGAACAAGCTACTTAACTCGGGGCTTCTCCGCTTCTTCCTCTTCTTCTTTATCTGAAGCTCCTCGAGCAGGTCAACGGCGAGAAACGTTTATGGGAATCTTACTATTGCAGCTGACTGCAGCCATGATAATGGACAGAATTTCGAACTATCTGACCCACGTAAAGTTTAAATGGAATGATTTGAAATATTGCAGCGGGACTTTGCAAAAACATCATTCAGCTATCAATCGATACCTCTATCGTCAAGTACAGGTGGTAAAAACGCTGGTACTCTTCATAGCTCTGCGTGAAAAGGAAAGAAAGAAACTTTCTCGACGCCTTCGAGACGAAGTATTGGTGTTACATACTACGTATACTGCAATGGATACAGGATTCATGTATCCCAAAATGGATACGAAAAGATTGATTTGAAGAATGAGTGTGAGTTCCGTCAGTGATGGGTGTGTGAGTGTGTGTGTGTGTGTGTTATAAGGCGCCGCGCTCTTGGAAGCGCGCTTTTATCCACCCGTCTTCAACATATAAATACTTGATTTTAGTGTAACTATATGTTTAACCATAATTGTATTAATAAATCCAGAATTGTCGTATAACGAGTCCGAGTTTAATTTATGACACCTCACAAGTACACATCAGAGGATAAAACGCCAAGATTTACCACACTAAGGCTCCACTGGAAGGCAATTTGAAGAAAGACGCTAAGGACCCGATGGTGATGAATAATTTTAAATTGTCAACAAAAGAACGAGTATCGTGGAAGCGAAAAAGCAGGCCAGAGCTCGATTCGGCCGTAGCGCCAATAAATAAGAATAAACTTATACTCGCGTAGCTAAACTCAATTTAATCATTGAACTTGGTAACGCTTTACCATGACAAGGCTGATGATGTACAGTGAGATGAAGATTGTCAAAAATGTTAGAAAATTGTATATGTATTAAAAATTAAACTCACTAAACATGTGCTGTGTAAGTTATAGGAAAATTTTAAAAATGTAAATAATGTTGATAGATAGATGGGGCGTCGGCCATCTTGGATTATATACAGTGTTGCTACACGTACGATTTCGGCGGCGTGGCCGGGAGGAAAGGGGAAGGGGGGAAGGCACAATGCATTATTTTTGTTCAATAATTAATATATTTATACACAAATAAACGTATGTCCCAAACAACAATAATACGCACTTTTATGACTCAAGTCTACGAATGAGATTTTCGACACAAGACAGGAGGAGGCAACTCTCAGCTTGTCGCCATCTCACGTTTTGCTTCACGCTTGCTATACGTTAAACGTCAAACGTCAGTCTATTGACCATTAATATACCGTTCGTCAGTTGGGTGAATTAGAATAAAGGCAATGCCAGTTAAAACGAAAAAAATATATATAATTTAATGACTTTTATTTGTATAAATCTCTCTAAATGTATGTAACTTTTTAGAATAAACAGTTGTAAAAATATACGATTCCAGGTGATGTTTGTGCGCACGTATCTAGTCTCGCTGTCAAATCGAACGATGTATACACCGTCAACACGTACATAAAGTACTGTGATTTATCTCAGAGACTTATAGCCATCGTGCCTCATTCATTGGACCATAAGACTACAATTACTAGGGCAATTCTAATATATAATTACACAATATTAAGATACTTTACATTTTATTACGTTCAATAAAATCTCTTTGTACACGCGTTTGAGTTTTTGTCTCTGTCTATCCTGACCTCTGAGTTTGATGATCTGCAGATCAAAATCACTGCACGTGTAGGTACACGGTTTTGGGATTTATCTCACCGTGTCTCATTATATACATCAGTGGCGTAATTATAACAATGCGGTTCATCGATGCCCACGTTATCGATACTTTTTCTAGCTCTAATTATGAACTAACAATTTGAACACAGCATGAAATGGAAATATAAAATTTTGAAAAAATCATTTCTCACGGAACTAGGTATATTACTAAAATACGTGAATATGTTATCGATGTATACAACCGTACCACACTAATACGTAGGGTTAGGAACCACATCATCGCCGTGAATTTAGATGTTTTTTCAAAAAAATACACCTTATTCTTCTTTTGCATTAATGAAAACACATTTTTTTATGAAGTTGCAATTTCAGAACATTTCAGTTTTTACATGCAATAGAAAGTTAATCGCTTTTAAAATAGGAATAATAGATGTATAAATTATAAAAAAGGACTACAAAAAATAAGTTGATATGATGAAATGGCAACACGTATTCCCGGTTAGGAAAAGTGCCGGGTTCGTATCCCGGTAGCAGCCAATATATTTTTGAGATAAACAGTTTTTTTTGTCGATTCATTTAATTTGTTCTTACTATTTAACTTTGGATAAAACTACGCAGTATTTACAATTCTTATATAAATGGTACATTTGGTATCGGGGACCGATCAATGACATTTTTCGATTTTACATTGGTGACCAATTTTTTAGTTGCGCCACTGCTGTAGGTGCCGGCAAATAAATATGTTACGAAGAATTAATTTAATAAATGACAAATGCAGAAACATTTTTACACAAAATGGAGTGGATATAAAAGGAGATGGATGTACATAAAAAAATGAACAGCCAGCTAACAAGTTTGAAAGTGAAGCGACGCAAAGCAGTCGCCGACACCGGCGCCCGCCGCCCGCCGCCCCACTCGCGACTCCTTTAATTAGAGGTGTCGGACATTGTAAAGTGGCGCAACTTTGCATCTCTGCGGGTAGTGTTTAAAGCTTTTATCTTCTCGCAGAAAGGATAAAAAAGCGGGTTGTGCAGTGGGGTAGGTGGGGGGCGCGCCGGGGGTGCGGGGCCGCCCGGGAACGTGATTTTATTTCTATACGAGTCCTCAGCGCGGCGAAAAGTGCGAGCCTCCCGGTCGCCCCACTCGAGCGAGCGAGAGGGCCCGGCGGGTCGGCGACTGGGCTCTGTTCTGATTCGGTTATTCTAGGCCATTCTGAAAATGACAATATTGTTGAAGACGTGATTTTTATCCAAGCACTCAAAAATCGACCGCGGATAACATACCTTTACGTCCATGTAGTGTTTCTAATATATGAGTGTACACTTAGGTATTCTGTGTCGACACAACCCGGGAATAAATTTTCAGGAATTCCATGATTTTTTGCTGTCTCGGGTCTGGAGACTTTTTAAAAAAATATTCTGAAAATCGAAACTCTTAATATCTCTTCATATTATTCATTTTAAATTAGTTCAGTTAAATACTAATTTAATGTATTAATTATAAATATATACACATAAAATCAATTTTGTCGAAAAATATTGTTTTTGCGCTACCGGAATTCGAACCTGGATCTCTATTTCCAATCCGGGGAAGTACACTACGAATTGTGTTATAGCGCCAGTATTTTTCATGACAAAATTTTCGAACCTATACGTTTCACTTTTTCAAATTAATACATCTGTCGTTCCATTATTTGAAAGCCATCTACATTGTGAGGTGCAAGCAAATGTATTGGGTCGTCTGATAAGTCTTTGCGGTTTTTATAGATATGCTATTTTGTTTATTTGTGACAAAAAATTACACTATTCAATAGCATATTTTTCCTTTTAAATGTCAGTATCACCGTTTACCTGTAATATTACAGTTTTTCATAATTTTTAGCCTTAAACAATGGAGTGTCAAGTTGATAAAATCGAAAAAATTTAACACACACTTATTTTCGCCTTTAATCAAGGTTAATAAGGTCATCCAGAAACTCAACTGGGAAATTATGCCACATCCACCCTACTGTCCCGACCTCACTCCGTCAAATTATCACCTTTTTCGGTCGCTATCAAATTAAATCCGTGACGTCACGTTCAACAATGACGATGATCTCAAAAATTGTCCCGATAACTATTTCGATACCGGAGCAGCTGATTTTTATAGAAAAAGTATCGATGAATTGGTCTAAAAATGGGATGAAGTCCTGAACAATGATTAATTAAATTTAGAACAAAACTGCATAGATTTACTGGACAATCCAATACATAAAATGTAGTTGTGTATAAAGAGGCAGCAAAGAGATTTGGAGCCTGGCTCCCATGTCCAGATGTCGCCTGTGTCGCCTGTACGGTAGCGGCGTTGATGGCGGTGGATTTGAATTGCCACTCCCACAGCAACAAATCTTGATCAATAATTATCTTATTAATTATTTATTAAGTATCATTACGTACTTACCAAAAAACTGTGTATCTACAAAAGTAAACATAGAGAACAGTATATGGTTCTAATGGCGTAAGACTCAAGCCTCGTTCACTTTCAGGCCAGTATGGCATATAATATGATGAAGGAGCGAGGGGTCCGAGTGACCGGTACTTCGTATGACATGAGATCTAAATCCAAAAATCGTTCACTTCCATACCTATTCACATGCATGGTCATATTATCATTATATAGTTCATTTTCTATCCTCGCCATGCGAAATCCATATTACCTGTTTTTTTAACTTGTTAACTATTGTATAGTAAGATTTACATTTGCTCTCATAGCTCTTTACATATATTTATCTCTATTATGGGTGCAGCATCAAATAATAGATTGTAGACATTGTTATTTTGTGACGGTTCTTCACCATCATTCTCTTTTTTACAGCGATAAGTCACCTGATCGCGATACAAACCACCAGGACTAGTTAGCAGACTAGACAATACATGCCTATCCTCGCAAGGAAACGGCGTGATGGTAAGTTAGTTTGTAAAGGTTGTTCAAACAAGATGTTGCACGATACGTTGCCATCAATTTGATTTTATACGCATGAAAATGAATATCTTCCGACAAAGTTTGTTGTAATGTGCCACATACTCGAAAAGTTCAATTATTGCGCATGGCGTATGTTGAAGACTGTGTTGTCCACTGCCACGCTTTGAGTCGGTGTTCGTTTTTCACATGTAGACCCTGTATCTTTCAATTTTGCCATAATGCTACTTCTGCAGTATTAACACAGTACATAGTACTTATTGAATTGAAAGCAGCTAACCATAGAAGGTTCGAGCTGCAATAAAGGTATTTTTATGTAAAAGGGATGTATGATCAAATCTACACAACAACATGAATGTTATTTATCCTTAAAATGATAAATAATTTACAGGTACCAAATACTTGGCGTTCGTAATCTGCAAAATTTTAAGATGGTGATGGGAGAACGGGATGTAGAAAGGGTGGAAGGAATTTGAGAGAAAGACTGGAGTAGGAAACAGGGGGGCTGAAGGACCAACCAAAACCAGGACGAAACACGACCCACCTGAGAAATACTCCTTTAGGATCTGGATTTTCTTCACTGGAGCCACAAGTCTTCTGGCTTCAGAACATTAATACATTAAATTAGTATTTAAAACATCACAGACCGTATGTTCTGAATAATTACAACTTCACAATAAGAATGTGTTCTCCTTAATAACATTGAATTAGATTTTTTATTTAAACGTCATCATATTAAGGTCTTTTAGCATCGTACTGATCCGAGTATATCAATTTTTTCTCAATATTATTCTCAAATCTTTATGTTCTATTTTTATTTTATCTTTTCCTGTGATCAAAGTAAACTTTCGTGTGATTTGAAATCAAAAAGGATGTCGCAATAAATTTCGCGTCCAGTGCAATCGTATTAGTTTTTTCCCGGCGGCACGAAGATGGAGAAAGCAAAAAATGTGTGCAGAACAACGCGCTACATTAACTGTGCCGGTTCGCCATGTTGTTCCCCCCCTAATTGGCAGCTTTCCCGGGATTTCCTGGAGTTTTTGTGACAGGTGGGCGAGCCATTCATCACAACATCACACCTCTTTTATCCGGAGGTACGCGGGTTCGCTCCCGAGCGCGTCACACCCGCCCACACCCGCCCACACCCCCCCACAACCCACCCCCGCCCAGCGGTGAAGATTGCTCTCGCGCGGTGATGCGCTAATTAGTGCCGCGCCTAGTGAATGTGACTTTTCTAATACGACCACGATGAATTAAAAAAAGCCGCTTAATTTTTACGTAATGTAAATAAGTATACCTGCATTTACACGCAGACAGTGCTATCTAAATTAGTGGGCATATTTTTTTTTTTTTAAATTACTGGCTTCAGGGCAGCCGTGGTGGTAATGAACACCTTTAATGGATCTTTGAAACTGCATTGGGAGCAAAAACCGATTTAAGTAGGAGACCGAGATGAATGGAGAAGACTTGTGCCATCTTTAAAGTGCTTAAGCGTTCAAGTGTAAGTAAATTATACAATAAATTAGATGAATCATTTAGAAAGCTACACGAAAAAACATATGGTTAACACCGGGACTCGTATTCGGAACTTTACCCTATAGGAAGAATGAGTTACCAATTACACCATGTTAATCAATTACATTCAATAGCTAATTAATCAATTAGTGATTAATCTAATTTGATTTAATTAACAATGAACTAATCTAATATTGCAACTTCATAATAACAAATAACATAAATAGGTCAAACCAGTCCTATTTATATTATTATTATATATATATTATATTATTAATATTAGTCCACATATTAACATATACACAACTTTCAAAAACTTGATAAATGTAGAGATTGAGGGGTGAGAATTGGTGAACGTTATATATATGGTATATATCACTTCAGCCAGCCGAAGGCAGGTTGTAAGTCCTGTAATCACCCCATGCTTCTTTCCATTAAATATAATAAAAAATACCTTTGTCTCTATGAGATATCTAATATTTGTTTAATAACAGTGCCTTTGTAGGTAAAAATCCAGTAATTGTTTGTTTTTGGACATATTTGAATATTGCTAATATTAATATACCATCATCGCTATCTTCATTAACTCGTTTTAATCCATGAAGGTTTCCCGTGATATTTCCACAAGTTTTTATCGTTGGTGCCCTGCTATTTGGATGGTGTCGAATCTTGTCAACCCAGCGTGGCTTTGGTCTACTTCGTCCATTTATACCCTTTGAGTACATACTAGATTCTTCCAACGACTATCCGTTACTTTATACGTATAGCCTACCTATTTACATTAAACTTTTTTACAATCTGGATAGCTGAGGTCATGGACCTTCGAGTTCCATATGACTATGTAATATAAAGGTGTAAACATACATAATGTACATATAAACTTTTGCGATTTTTAAATACGGAGAAATACTTAAAATACGAACTCTGTATTTAGTAAATTGAGTCAAAACACTATTTTGTTCCACTATATTTTACTGTGTTAAACGTTAGAACGTTTTTGGGAACATTTTCCCATTATCAATAATATAATTCAACTAAAATTAAAAACACCTTCAGGCAGTAATTTGTGGTGTGCTTGGAGTTAACGGAGGTGGGAGTGGGGGTGAAGTTAAAATGGATAATAGAGGGAATGTAATGAAAGATATTTGAATATTTAGTATGTTTTTATTTTTATTATTAAATATTTCCAATTTTTTTATAATATCTAACTTTCGTCCTTTGGCGCAATTATGTATAAGTTGTAAATTACTATTATCAAATGAATGGCCCTCCATTCTTGACCACCTCCGTTAACTCCAAACATACCATATATTACTGTCTGAAAGTGTTTTTAATTTTAGTTGAACTGTAATATTGATAATGGGAAGATGTTCTCGAAAACTTTAAATCGTTTAACACACTGAAAAGTGTAGTGGAATAGAACAGTGTTTTGACTCAATTTACAAAATAATCATGGAATTCTACAGAGTTTCACCAAAAACCTCTGAACAGTCTGTATTTAATATATTTACAGAGATATTCATATAATTAGAGGTAATGTTAACTTAGTTTCATCATTGAAGAGGAAAGGTTAAAGGTCCCACTCATATATATCAATAAAACTCATAGGTTCTCATTTATAAACTAAACCAAACCCTTGTTGCAGTATGAGAGTTAAGTAAGACTGTTTTTTCTCTTGCACTTAGTTTATGTTCAGTTCATGTATTCACACACTATACATAGAACTTTCCAAAATTATAATGATATAATTCCTTAACTGGCAAAACGTGTATCGACGTTTTTTCCTAAGTTTTACGATGTGCGAAAAGGTTGAAAAACAACAAAAAAATATTTGGATGGACGAAAAACAGTTTTTTTTTGACATAGTCACTTTCTAATTCAATGCATTCAAATATTACAGCAATATTCAAGACCCTTATATAATCCTCGTAGGCCGTCGTCCAACTCTTTAAAATGTGCCTTTTGTGATTGCGATCACTTCGAAATCCGACACGTACTTACATTTTACCAGCATGAAACTTTTTATGGTTCAGAAACAAAATAAGCTCCGACGGGATTAGGTCTGGGGACCAATCAACTTGAAGTAAAAATTCAAAGCTCAGTTGTTGATGAATTTTAGCCATCGCAATAACAGACTTGTGGCAAGGATGATGTAGAACTTTTGAACTCGTACATCCTTCGTCCTATTTTCACGGAAGTGCATACCTAATTATTAATTTAAACAAATAACTGACTTTGTACTAACCGTGTTAAATATTTTTACACACGTATACGAAGCGGTATCAAAACTGGTTAAACCAGTCAACGTCAAAGCAATCAACGTGATAACGTTATTTGATCGTTATCGCTCAAAGACTCGATAAGGTATTTCTATCTTCTTTTTGCATCTTGCGCCACTTTCGTACTAGGCTTCATACATCTTCAGCATCTTTATACATTTTTTTGTTGTTTATCCCGGCCGCCATCCCTATGGAATTGCTAAGAATATACAAATTGGTACTCGTTCCTCTGGCATCCGAAAGACGTGTCCAAGCTATCTTAACCGAGATATTTCGATATTATGTACAAATATGAGTAGATGCTCTATTATAACTGTACTTTTCACTCGGTTCAACGATGATATCCCGCTCCTCTCCTAAGGTTCTTGAGCTTATCCGTATCTTATCGTAAGATTCCATATTTGGTGACCATATAATAAAAAGAGCCAGTATACAGCTTTAAAAGGAATTATCAGTTCGGTATATACCGCAAACTTAACGTTACAAATATTTCCAAAAATATCTACAGTTTAGTATAAATAAAAAATCACTATATCTTTTATAAACACTCACAACATTCAATGCATAACGTACTATTTTCTCACTATCATCCCCTATCACACTCTTGCCTTGGCAGATGTGTACCTCGTACACGCATGTTGCATTAACACGTGTACAAAACCTTTTAGATCTGAGAGAAAGGGGGGATAGGTATGACCAGGTAGGAATTAGCAAAATGGTGAATAAGGGTTGTTTAAATTTTAGATGTTACCGCTGTTTCTCTGGCCTTATTTACTACGCCTTATTTAGTATGTACTTCGATTAAATATTTATTGCTGTGCAGAATTTTTGCTGAATACAAAGAGAAAAGTAGTATATCATAAATTTAAAATAATTTATCACATTTGATTATAAATAAACATAAAATAATAATTAACATTTTCCTGTTAACCAGCTTGTAAACAAAAGTAAAACAGTAAAATGCAAACCTCGAGACTAACAGATCAGAGTATCGATTCTCATCTTCAGATTTGTATAAAAAATGACAGCATTCTTTATAAAACAATATGAATTCTAAACCAATCAAATTATTGCAGTGTCAACTAATTTTAATCAAATGTTTTTGACCACGTCGTGGACAGTAACATCGTTCGCCTTGGTCTGCGCTCTAATATACGTTTTTTCTATTATCTCTCTTTTAGTAATATACCCAGCGTACTACTTTCCATACAACTTCCAGGAAATTGTTTAGAGGGTTTTTTATCAGACTTTTTACCCTTCCAATTCATGTTCCTTTTCTTTACGGTACTAAAATAAAAACGAGCGTTCCGGTGCTGTAAACACAGTATACATGTAAACTTTTGCGATATTAAAATTGGATGAATATGAATATTTTACATTTATTACTAATATTAATCATTAAAATAATAGTTGACTTTTACATATCAATTATTATGTAAAAGTACTAAAAATGAGAAACAACATTGATCATCATGAACGACAGCATAAAGACGCAACTCGGCCAGCGCACACTCTGTCACTAAAGTGACGATCGGCACTCGGCTCCCCGCGCCCCGCGCACTGCGCCATCCGCACACATACACGTATTGACAAACTCACGTCAGGTTCTTCGAGAAAACATTTTTTATTGTTGCATTTGCTTAATAAGTATGTATTGTAATAATTTTATCCAATACATAAATATATTACTGAGGATTACTTAAATTTAGTATATTTACAGAGATATTCACATAATTAGAGGCAATATCAACTCAGTTTACATCATCGGAGAGGAAAGGTTAATATTAAATACATATGATGTTTATTACAATAAGGTAGTTAGTAAAAGTGTCAAAGTGATCAGCACTAGTGCACTTGTAGTAGTAGATTAGGCGGTCTAGCCGCATGTAGAGTACTCAGAGTATTGTAGACTAAAGCTTCTGAGTTAGCTTAGTATTAAAGTACGGGTTTTACTAACATATATAAGGATCTCCCATATGCACCGCAGCATACTGGATATTATTATATCTACTCTTACGACTTAAAAACTTATGTATAGAATATTTTACATGAAACATATAAATATGATATATGTAAGGAATTATTTTAATTTAATAAGTCACCTCGGCTTAGGTGTGACTTGCGCCATTAATAGTATTAGCGTGTAAAACGAATAATGCTCCTATTCCGTAAAAACTCTTTACTAAATAAGAACCTACCTGACTATTCTGACGATCTGGCTACAGATTGAAGATTCAGAGGAATATTTCGTCGATAATTTAGAACAACGCAGAGTTTATCCGGTTTAAATTCAACTGTCAACTGATAGACTAGTCTAAGCTCACATTTTGTATTAATGGATAACAATAAAAAAGTTTAAACTCTCACTAATGCCTTAAATGCCTTCGATAGCTGGTTCCCGGGTTTCCGATTAACAATAAGCAAACATATGATATTTGAACTGCACTAACCTTTTTAATTTTGCTATCTTTCTGGTCCGATGTTGTTGTTCTTTTAACTGGGTTGTCTTTTTTAGATTTCAACCGACCGAAGCGAGCACTGGTGGTTTATTTGGACCGCTGGACTAGTCGAAGCACGGAATGTAATAAGAACGACGCCTGTCGGTTACCATCCTCTTAGCTTTCCGAGAAAGGGCGGCAATACTTAAACACACACATAAACTAGAAAACCCAATGGTATTAATCAGAAGTAGTATTTCTAAAACGTCTATTTGCGTGACTCAAATAAGATGGTGACATCACCGCCCATGCCCCACATGAATGGATATATTCGTTTGTTTCGCAGTCCATAGTAAACGCTGCTAGTGACGCTAATACTACATTTCGAAGACTCCATACTTTTCTTCTCCTTCTCAGAGTCCATAATTCTACTCCACACAGAGCTATAGAGAACACCAGAACTTGAATCAATCATATGTTTCTTAAATTGAAGCGGTTCATCCAAATTTTAGTCAATTTTGACGTACTAATTATTCTTCGGACCTCGACCCCACATTGTCTATTTCTTAATACGAGAGATACCAGGTAGATAAATCACTCTTGATCGTCAAGATCATTTTTGTCTTGCTTCTGTTTATTTCAAAACCAAGTACCAAGTACAGCATGCAAATTTACCGGAAAATGGCATTTCCGGTCAAATGGTAAAACTCGAAAGTTAATACCGGTTTTCCAGTAATAGGAAGGTGTCAAATAGTTAATATTATGGCATTGTATTATGATATAAAACATATATTTTATTAAAAACAAATTGTTATACGGGATGTAACTAACCTAGTCGACAATACTTTATGAGCGGATACCTGATTAAATTACGAGTCGAAAATATTCAAGGGATATGCGCCTAATCTCAACCATGTCAGATATATAAGCATTTCAAAAAATCGTAATTATTCGATTATTTCGAAAATTGAAACGAAGGCGTTAAAAAATTAAAGTTCATCGAATTCTGAGCGGCTAGACTATTTTTTATTAAGTGATTTAGGGCCTGAAGTAAAGGTATTGATTAATAATTTAACAATTTCGCAAATATTTATTTCGAGGTACGTAGACTTCAAACTAAATATGTAAAAAACATTGTAAAAATTTAAAAGAATAATATTTTCCACAACAGTGAAGTATTTTTGAATCGTAATATAGCCATAAAATCCAGCCATAAAATATTGTAGACTAGGTCTTTACATCCCGTATATTGATATTTATTTACACAAAGATTACTTATTATATTACACACAACGTTATTTTTTATATATATCATTATATAAAAGTTAATATATAATATTATGTATTATAATATAAAACAACAAATTTAAAAAAAACATTTTAATAAAAAGAACAAATGGTTATTTATTTTACAAAAATATCACTTATTACATTGTAAAAAAGTCAGGCAGTATAATATTAAAAAGTATTTGTCGGAAGAGCCGCTAAGGGATGAATCATAATCAATAGAGTATACCTTAAGCTTGACCAGTGATTTTTGCGATGGTTACTCTAGGATCCCCAACGCACGTGCGCGCATTGTAATATGAAAATGAAAATTCCAAATGAAATTCTAGGCAAACGAATTGTGCAATAAAATACTAAACGATCCTGCTTTCTGCTAATATCGTAGTTTAAAAAAAAAGTTATATAATACATTAAAAAGTGAAAAAATAATTTACTGAAATTGCTGGGAATTAAAAATTTATTTACCGGTAATTCAGTAATGGAATTTAGCCATATTTAACGATTACAGTTACCAATCTCTCTTCTTCAATTTTATAAGTTAATTATCTCTTAAGTTCTACAATTTTGTCTTCACTGGTCAGTGTCGTATCATCTAGAAAACGAAGATTGGAAAGTTTTTCGACGCCTGTGGAAACACCTCCTTACCATCCGTTCAAAAATATTATCACTACAAAAATATTAATGGGGTTTTATCTTTGGAACGATTTCAAACACATAATGAAATGAGTCTCTGTTTACCCCGATCCTACCCTGGTGGTGGAGGCAGTCTGGGGTGGAGTAGGTCGGTGCGCCCACCTTAATTAGGCCCGGGAGAATACCTGAGATGGAAGTCAAAGAATCTCTGTTTCGAGAGCTTCTAGATGTCACTTTGATCTGGAAATTAATATTTAAAACAACGTTCCGCATTTCGAAGTGATGTAAATTGAAATTTGACTTATTATTGAAAAAAAAACTCGACGAGTAATTTTATTTAGACGTTCTAATCTTTATTTTATCAGTAATTTGATATTAATTTTAATTGATTTCCATTTGTCCTTAAGTCTTTTAGTTATAATTCATTTATAGATTTTTAGCAGTTCACAACAAAATTTTCGGAAAAATGACAGTAGCAGTAAAAAACTTGATAATTACAGATATTTATTTACAACAGCACTGTTTGTTCAAATAAGAAGATTTCGATCTTTCTCACTTAATTCACTAATTACTTTGATATCTCCAGATACTGGTCCAGAGGTTCTCAAACTTTTTTGTGTCGTAGACCCCTTGCCATGTTTTTCGGTTTTTGGTAGACCCACTACTTACCTGATATTGATTTTTTGTAAATTTCTAATTGTAGTGAAGTTTAGTGTTAAAAACTTAAACCACAAAGCGAATACCTACATCCTACAACTTACACAATTTTATAAACATATATAATAATTTTTTAACTTCATAGGTACTTTTATAAATAATGTATATGTCTTTGTATTATAAGATTATAATGTAAGTAAATAGGTACTATCAGTGTATGTTGAGATCCACTATCGTGGACCCCCATTTTCATTTCATGGACTCCCAAATTTTTTTTTCGCTGACGTAAACCCCTTGCAGGTTAACATAGATCCCTGGGGGTCGATATAGACCACTTTGGGAATCACTGTACTGGTCCATACATACACTTATGACACTCTTCACTAATCAGTTCACTAACACTACATTCCATTTTTAAAACCTGTGACACACAGAACATACAAAGACCATTTTCCTTTTTAGCTACAAAATTAGACTGAAGCCCAAACTGGGAGAGAATACACAGCATGCATGTCTGAACAAGCATGTATCTGCTCAAACTAGCAAAGACTATTGACTTACATACATTCATTGCCCTTCATCTCCTTAAAACGTGCAATCTAATTACCTATATATTAATTTGTATATTTTTAAATATATACTTATAAATAATATTAAATAATATATGCCATTAACGGGTGAAGTTTTTTTTGACATTTTATACTCGCAATATCTCTGCTTGCAGTCAAATCTACAATTCCAAATTATTAGTCTATATTATAATATCTTCATATAGTATAATTTTGTGCTAAATTCTCAGATTTTTATCTGGCCACCAGAGCCTTGAAAAGTGCAGTTTTGTAAATTTACAAACTTTAGAACAAAAGTGGTGTAAGTCTCAGGGTCCAAATTTGGTGTGTGAGCACAACTAGTTCCCACCTCTTTGTAAATAAACTTTTGACATACAAACTCTAACTCTTCGTGCAAAAACGTCCCCGTGAAGATGGGACTTTTTTAAAATGAAAGCTAAGAATTAAGGCTGAAACTTTATCAATTAAATCTTATAGTCTGTTTCTTTCTGAATAAATTGGTTTTAATCCCATGTTGATAGGACAAATAGAAGCTGAGATATTTCAGTTTCCGCAAACCTTTTACATTTCAAAATATGCTACGCTCCGTAAAACAAATATGGCTGCCACGCAAAAAGCAAAAACAATTTAATTAAAATATTGGACATTTTAAACAACCAACATGTTAGTGATTGCACAATTTTTTTTTTAATAATCAAGCAACTGTACTGGATCATTTAATATGGATTGGCCCATTCTTTTTTATTAAATTTTCGATAAACTTTGATACAACTAATATATTAAAGAGAATGCATTATTATTGTGAAGTTGCAGTTTTTTCGGAACATAGCCCTATGATATTTTGTTGGTAATATCGTTCACATTTAAAATTACGACTTTCAAAGTTTCTCATAAATATAACAATAATTTCATAAATTATTACCGTGAATGAATTTACGTAAGATACACAAACGCTAAACATAGCGGGGAAAGGTAAGGAGTTAATGCCTTTTCAAGGGGGTGGGGGTGCGCTGCTGAGTGCCATCCCCTATTCTTTGGTTCGGCTTCTCAATTACAGTTCAAAAGACGTTTGTGAATTAGCTTAAAATAATACTAACGTTATAAATTAAATATATATATTGAAAATAAATCCATGGTTATCTGTAGGTCGTCTTACTTTAATTTATTAAAAATCTTAACGTTAACCAAAGATCGTTACAAACAATAAAATATTCATTTTCGACGAGTTTTTTATTTATTTATATAATACGGTAATGCAGTACATACATAAATTAAATATTTTTCATACGCATATTTATAAATTCATGTATGTACATAATATACATCATGTGATTCTGGTAACATACAGTAATACAGTGGAATCTGGATATTATAATCACGGATAATATTATCAATCCGTTATCGTTATCATTATCAGTCGACCCTAAAACCATAAATATAAAATTTATTTTAAATAATCCGCTTATTATAATCAAACTTCGGCTATCGTTATTAATACGTGGATACAAAAGATGTAGGAAATTCCTACAAAATGATCCTTACTGATGATGAATAAATTATCAAAAGAGAGTGAATATAACACAGAGAGTGAATATAACAGAGAGTGAATATAACACAGAGAGTGAAAGATGTAGGAAATTCCTACAAAATGATCCTTACTGATGATGAATAAATTATCAAAAGAGAGTGAATATAACAGAGAGTGAATATAACACAGAGAGTAAATATAACACAGAGAGTGAATGTAAATATAGAAGAAGAAATTTCAGAAACTACTCCAACTAATGCCCAGATGCAAGATGCACTACAATTTATTCTACGTGGTGTTCAATACAGAGCAACAAACTTTGAAAAACACTATGAATATGAGGATTATATTCAGGTGTTAATAAATTCAAATAACAGACAACAATTAATCAATTTTATGATGTTTTTAAAAATAATGTTAAAAGAAATGCAGTTTTATATAAATACAGTCGAATTATATTTTAAAAGCAAGTCAAATGCATATGAAAAATCAAAAATCTATAATTGCATGAACATAAACGTTTTAAAGTAAATAACTACATTCAATCACATTATTTCTTAACAAAATTCAAAATACTGCTCTGTTTTAAAGTTTAAAACTTACTACTACTTACTACGCACACAAAATAAACACCCATTGTTTTTTTTATAAGAATTCACAAACCTGAAAGGAATCGTAAATAATAAGGAACCTCGTCGGCAGACGCTGTTTTCGATTTAATGACTCCTGAAAAATTAGGATTCTTAGACCGTGTAGTGTATTTTGTTCACTCGTTAATAATATTTTTTTACGTTATTATCAGTGAAGCGAGCTCACTATAACAGTGAAGAGTTGTATGAAAATTGAGTTCAATAATTATATTTTTATCTTGTGCTTAATATTTTCAGTCGGCTATTGTTGTCAAAAGTTACAGGTCCCATAGTGATTACAATAAGCGAATTCTACTGTAAAAAATTTGTACACGTCTACATAGATATGTTACTTGACGACTGCGTGTACGATTAATGTACGCACATAAGAATTTGTGAATATGTTTACGTTTATTAAAAGTACTTATGTTCAGACATATTGCGTAGAGCTCGTGAATTCTAAATTTGAGGAAAATCCGTCACTTAACTCATTTTTCTTCATTGAGTGAAAAAGTCTCCAATCTTCGCTACACCGAAGGCATTATTTCGGAAGAGGAAATGAAACAGCTCCTTACTCGAGTTAAGGATTAAAGTTTAGGTAGAGTACCAAAATTAGGAAGACCACACTTCTTGTGAAATAATAATATAACCAGATACCACCAATGTTTGTGTTAAAAATTATCTAGAATCATCCCTAAGCGATAAAGAGAGCTGTGATATAGAAATCAAAAGTAAAATAGTTATGGCCTACACAACAAAAAATATTATTAATACTATTGACTGATTTAACGAAGAAGAATAAATGTACATCATTCGAGCTTTCGAGTTTCCAATATTCCTTTAAGGGGGGTAGAATCAAAGACCCTCGGAGCGTCATAAATAAAGAAGGTCGATGCTTTTGAAATATGGAAGCTTGATATCAAAGATTACCTACATATCTTTGCCGCATCGTTTGATATTTTGAGCAAGCACATTGCCATCACAAAGATGACGATAAATAAAAGCTGGTGGTCCTTGTAAGAGTAGAAAATAAGCGAATTTGGGAAAGATCGCCAAGACAATGGACTCTAACCTCTTCAATAATATACTGCCCAGGATCGAGATAATTGGTTGAGGCTAGTATACAGTATATTAATGAATTGACTGTATAGATACAAATACCATTGCACTGTATTCCCAACACAGGGTAGCAAATTAGATAGAACGACTCACATTCTTATACTAACAAAGACCATTCTCTATCTCAACATTCACATACATACACATGCTTATCGGTTCTTGAATTGTTAACTTCACACTTATTAGAAATACTACATATCTGAAGAATGTCAAATGTTAATCAACGTATTTTTTGTGTCTCTTTAGAATAGAAATTCAGAATTTTTTTTTTGCTTTGGACTAAGCAAGAGTGGTATTACATTGAGCAACAGAGACATAAGCAAAAAATATGACAGTAACTAAAATATCATAAATAACCAACTTAATTTAACCACAAGCTCTTTCATAAAAAAGTTTCCAATAAACATGACATGTCTATCTAGTTCGGACATAACCCCATATAAATTTCAGATTTTTGTAACTAAATCTCGAGGCAATCAACGAAACCAAAGACAAAATTGTACATTTAAGTTCACTTTTATTCTACTCTTACAAAGTAACAGACGTAGTGGTTTCGAAGCCGATTGGCATTAAACAATAAAACTCAAATAGCTAGTACAAAATTATGTTGTTAATTATTAATTAAAAATTTTGTCCAGTGTGGGTTTCCAAAGCCTCGAGAGTATGTTTAAACTACGTTTTACAAACCGGGGGGTTTATTTTATTTATGTGTTGTGGATGACGAGGCATAATTTTGACGCTGGAAGCTTTTTACCCAACAAGGGTAGCGATCATCCCCGCCTCATTTTCCGAGGTAGGATGTACAAAGCCTCATGACTGGCCAGGTACAGGCTGGTTCGGAGGCCATTTTTCATTCCACACGGTGTGAGGAAACGCGCTCCTCTGTGGGGAAGGTAATTTGTGGAAATTGTTGTCATTTGTTTGTTTCATTTGTCAGCTGCAGAGTGGAGACTGAAAGGCATTCTCCCAAAGTCACTAATATCGTATTGACTTTGGGAGAAAGACTTTTTATTAAACTAATTCAATTTTATAAAATTATTATCAAAAACATGCGGAGAATTTGTTTAACCTTGTATTAATTAGTTATGATAAAATTTATCTCCAGGGACGTACCGAAGGCGTAGGCAGATAAGGCGGTGCCTAATAGCGGTAAATTTTATATAAATAGGCAGCGGAGTGCAAATATTATATCTAATATAAATATTTATATTACTGTCACAAAAAAAAATTATTAAATAAATTTAATGCAAACTTTGAAAGTCCATTTCTCAGAATTGTGCAAAAACAATCCGATAAGTACGTCCGACAAAGGGCCGCATCATTAAGGACAACGTGTATTTAAAAAATACATAATAAGTATTTATTTTAAAAATTGTTGTTATCATAATAAAATGATGGAGGAGCGATATCACGTTATTAATGACTGTAGGGGCTTCTGAAATTTGCCCAAAGGCGGCACTTATCTATGGACGTCACTGTTTATCTGTGAGTGATTTATATTTTAAGTTATGACTCTGACCTATTGTTCTAGTCCTATTAAATAACAATTACTGTTATTTGCGTTACTATTAATTAGTCAAATCATATACGTGACAAAAACTACACTTAAGTACGATCCTCTATTTATTATCTTTAAAAATCAAGCATTAATAATAAAATATGTTACCTGTTTCTCAACCAACATATTATAATACTGACTTTATCTACTTTTTTTATAAATTCACCTAATCGCCGATGATAAAATGAACAAGCCGATATCTAGAAGACAGTAATAAATACATTCTGCATTTCAACGCTTTTAACTAAACTCTAATAAAAGTTCCCGGAAAAATTTGACCAATCAATCTGATCCAAAACTATGGTAAGCCATAGTCAGAGATTTGATCCAGTTAAATAACACCAAGATATCGTCAGTGTAGAATTTTCTCAGCTATTCTGTCGGCAACGTTACGGATCCTACTGATGACTCCTGCAATAGGATAAGATTGCGGTATGCACCATCAGCAACAGCCCAGAAAACTTCAAACAGAATTTTCTAAGCAGTCGTAAAAACCTGAGAATATTTTTAACACTGAGGTGATTATAAAATTGAGTATGTGAATCTTTACAAAATAACTTAAATATCTCAATATTGAGTACAGATAAATGAATATAAATTTATCCAATTACCTTCCCATAAAACTATGTTTTGATCATTTTTAAGATAATCGTATCAAAGTATTTTTACAGATCAACATAAAACAGTTTTCCATTTAAATTCACTTCAACAGTCTAATAGCAGAAACAAAACGAGGCCTACTAGTAAAATTATGACGTCACATTCTACTGGCATGTGCAAAATAATATTTTTTACGTTAATCAGTAGAATATGACGAGTTGATTGATACAGAATAATTCACTTGATTTTTAAAAGATACGCAAAAAATATTAAATACCTTATTACTAGTCATAAAAATTTCCTGTCCACCGTGTACATTTCAAGCCCTCAAAAGGAAAGGTTATTGATGTTGTGTATTGGAATATTTATTATTATGAGAAAGGATTTCGAGGCATTTATCGCCGGAGCGCCGAACGAAAAATTTCCCAGCGACCTGTCGATTTGAAGGATGGTCGTAGGTAAATTTGTGATGAGGCTTTTCAGGAAACTCCCCCGAAAGAAGTATTCTCGGTTTAACAAAAAAAAACATCTTAAAGATACACCATTCAGCCATCAGTCTTAGCACAGCACGTGGCATCTTGTATCGGAAACATTTTTCACTGTCCGAAAATATCAGCAATTAACGGGGCATGTACTCATTAATATATCAATACATATATTTATGTAGTCGTATATCTGCATACAAACATATACACGTGTCATTTTCTAGGTTTGTCTACTCCTTCGTAAGTCCCGAAAGGAACATATATAGCGCCTAACTCCAAAACGGATTTCAGATGATTTGGGTTAAATGTGCAATTTTGTAGATTTTTTTGTCATCTACATGCAGAACACATTGTTTCTCACAGAAGCCACTTAAATTCATTAATATTATAAATAGAATTGGCGTTAACTTTGTAGAGTTTCATCATAATGGATGGATATAAATGAAACAATGTTATTACTCTACTTGAGTTTATTAGCACTACTCGAGTTTCGAGAGAAACAGAAACTCTCATCGATAGGTTTAAAATATTTTACCAGTTTAATACTTCACCTATCGATGAGAGTTATAGTTTCTCTTCAAACTCGAGTAGTGCTAATAAACTCAAGTAGAGTAATAACATTGTTTCATTTATATCCATCCATAAATTCATTAATATTGCATCTTCAAAATCATGGCTTATTCTAAAATACCCCAAAGCAAACAGAGTATAAATTGCTATTCCCCCTAAAATGAAATCAGCCAATCACAACGCTTGTTAATGATCACGTGATCTAAAAGCAAGAATGGCTGCCAGAACAATATATATAGATAAAAAAATACATTACAGAATTCTCTTTAAAATCCATAACTCAAAAATACATAAAGTCGTTTTAGGGGGTTTTGAAATTAGACGCTACATATGTAAAACTAAAAAAACTTGGTTTTTGAATCAAGTCAATTAATTTTGCCTTGTAAGGATATTATTGTCTTCTTATCTTGTAAAATTATATAGCTGTCTTTTTGTACATATTACCATTAACATCATTAGTGTTAAAACAGAATTGTTACTTGGAATAATTAGAATCATTAAAAAAATATATATAAAAATACAAGTTGTCGAGTTAAATTGTTAGATTGATTGATTACAAAGCAAAACGTGTCTCAATCCAATGAAACGAGTAGAATTTAAAAAAAGTGATTTATTTAAATACATGCGATTACGGAGTTCTACAAACTTGCCTCGGAAACTGTAAATATCCCCAAATGAACGGCTTTAGAATCTTTTATATATAGTTATTTTGTCCTGGAAAAAAACAGGGATCCTCCTGGAGTAACAGGATTTTGCCGCAGACTATTCATGTTCTGATAAAAAATTGAGATGACACTATTTAAACCAATTTAAACTATACAATGGACGGCTAAGTTCGGAATCTTTGGAACTTGGAATTACCAATAAACTGGTCCATTAAAATGGCTACACGTCAAATGAGAAGAATACAGTTAGATGTTTTGATTACTACATTTTAACACACTGGGTACGCGTATAAACCGACGTTTGATGAAACGATTTTAAAGGAGCTGAAAAAATACAATAATTCTATTTTTTCAAAGTACAACTAATGTTTTTATTGAAGAGATCCATTTAGTCACTCCACATTGTTAGCCTAGTGGTTAAGACGCTGGCCTAGTGATCTAGTGGTCCAGGGTTCGCCCCTCGTTCCGGGAGACCATCTTGTTAGTCTCGTTTTAATAGCACAAGCGTTTAGTTTAGTTTGAAAATATTGTAGTAAGAATATTAATGTGACATATATTCCGTTTACGTATCTCTATTTTTTAAAAACAAAAAAAGAATGAATTAATAGAGTGGTTCAAATAAAAATGATTCGTTTCAAAAACTCTACTTTTAATAACCAGACTTTAATTTAATTTTGTAAATATGTATGAAACCTAACTTATTAAAGGCTCAGTATTGATTAAAGTACTTTTTCCCTCTGCGTTCGAAAAAATACTCAAATGTGAAAATATGAACTAAAATATGTTCTTTTTTGCTAGTCTATGGCTTAATAACACAAAAACATATCTACAAATTTTTATATTTTTATGAGAGAGGAAAACAATTTTTTTTAGCAAAACCAAAAGTAATAAAAGAACATAATTTAAACGCGTAAATAGAAAACATTTTAGCAACTATCAAAAATCAAATTCTCATTGAGAGATTATAGTGGACACGGGCCCTTAGAAATCCAGGGCTGAAGAGAAATGGCTCGTAATAGGGATCAATTGAAGAAGATTATTGAGAAGATCAAGACCCACTAAGGTTTGTAGATCCAATAGTGACGATGAACTTCTTAAACGCTAGAAATTAGTTATCTTTGAAATCGACTAATAAATTTCATGCCTCAATTTTTTATCATATTCGATCTTAGTGTTCTTATTGTAAGAAAACAAAAAATATTGTTTAAAAATATAAAACTTATTTGATTATTTATCATTTCAAGTAGCAAATACGGCACGAACAGGTTTGATGGTAATCTATTAGCGATACAGTGTCATCATCCTCCGCCCTAACCCTTCGCGTTTTGTGTACAAAAAATGTTCATATTAATTTCTAAATTCCTCGCACTCCCTGGTCGAGAAGTAATATTTCTGAAAAATATCTCAGCTTTCCCCTCCGATACGAGAATCTTTTTTACCACTCAATATATTTATTTTACTGCAATCTATCATTTACCCGCTAAAGGTTAAAAATTCTCCTGGTCAATCTTTGAAAATATAATATCTACATTTAATATTATATTATTATGATCCTCGTAAATACTTACTGTGAACTGAAATTTATGTGTATTTTCAAGTACATACCATAAACCTCGTGCCTGTTACACACGCACTAAGGTTAATTAATAATTAAAGTTAACTAACTCTAAATAATAATTGTCTTTTCATTTTTTATTTTAAAGCATACCTATAAATAATATCTCTTATCTATATCGTTTTGTGTCTGAATGTCAATTTCTTATGAAATACGAATTAGATGGATATGTGAGCTATTTGTTCTGAAGGTACAATTTTCAAATTAAAAAACTAACGACTTAATTTCTTCTAAGTAACTACAATTTTATTACTGTGCATTAAAAACATTCTGAGTTTTTAAAGTATGTTTACAATTTTAAAAATGTCTTCTTTTTCTACTGGTCTACGTCCAATGTTGAATATTAAATATTTTTCTTTATCTTATACTTTACTACCATGTTTCCCCAACAACTTTCTCGATGTCATCGCCTCTTCAGACAGGCAAAGGCATTTTGATGTGAGTAAATTCAAATTCAACTTGAGGCATGACAAATTTAAAGCAGTCGCCCACTGCCTACATAGGTGCCTACCTTACTTACCCTTATTTACGAGTTCGGCAATAAATATTTCACCCTTATCACAATACAGCCAAGTACCGATGACTAGGCCATTTCCGCCGCCATTTTTAGTATTTTTATAATACAAGATGTCTTACACGATACTGCCGTGTCACTGTAATGACATGACAAATTATTCAAAAGTACATTTTAACGTATGACATTTATTAATGGAGACGACCATGATTCCAGTTTACTTTTTTTAATTTCCTCTTCTACATTTTGCACATCGTTGTAAAATCGCTGACAGTATTTCAATCAGTCAATGTGTTGATGAATCTATATGTATATAAAATAGATAGTTGTTTGCTTTACAACAATAATTTAACCTCATATATTAGGATATGTGCGGTTAAATGATTGCCATTGTCATGTAAATTAGTTAGTACCGTAATCTGGGGTGAATTGGGACAGGTTTCAGTGTTTCCATCGCTATAAATCGACCCTTGTAAGAAATATTTATTATACTTTTAAAATTAGCAATATTTATTTACAACCAATGTTTTTTATTTAATCAACGATTACTCTATGTGTTCATATTCACTTAAATTTGTTTCGATGATGAATTACAGAGAAAATTCCATAAGTGAGCTGTTCTTATTTAAATTACGTTGGGTTGAATAGTGACAAGTAGTGTGGTCAACGGGGACAGTTCAATTATTATTTTTGTTTACTACTTTTTAATTAAGGTAATTAAAACAAATTATTTATTAAACCATTTCCGACACATAATGTACAATAATATATTACATTCCATTATTAAGAGATAAATAGACAATAAGTAAATCATACAGATTTGAACAATGAACATACAACAAAAGATTTTTTATGTTCTTTACGTTGTTGATGTACAAAACGTATCAACGTATATAGTATACTTGATATATAAATTTATTAAAATATTAAAAATAATTCAATGTATATTAGTTCCTATATGAGTCTGTAATAAAAATGTATGTATTAATAACAATTTATATATTTTTATATTTTTATAATAAACAATGATTAATGTCATCCAATAGGGGTAATTATTTAGTTACAACATTTTGAATACTATAATATACTCGTAAATATTCAAACAGTCCATATGTAATATATAATGTCATATCCAGTGGTGTAGTGCGAAATAAAATACTACCAGGGCGACATTTGATTTAGCCAATCCCCCCCACCCTCGCCCGTTTTATTTTCTTTCGAATATCCACAGAAAATTTAAATCGAATATGTTTAAGGTTAAAAGAATTGATTTTAGCCAACAATGAATTGTAAAATTTCAAACTATAACATGTAAATTTAGAGATGACTGTTTATTTAAGTTGAGTTAACATCTTAAAGTGCATGCGGTCAATGCACTTGAAAACAGATGAAATATACGAATGAAGAAAGAATGAGATACCGCCAAGGGCCTAGATGATACAATCCTTGACAACAACAAAAAACATATAAATTTCCTCGTTTTGAAAATGCTCCGGTCCTATATTTTTTTGCATTCTCGTAATATCCGTCCGCTGCATGATATTTTATGTACAAAATACCATACCTGCATACCTACTTAAGTAAACTTAAGTTACGTGTCAAAAAACAAGTTACGCTGGCCCACCCTGGCCTTCCTACACCACTGGTCATATCTATGCGAAAAGATGTACCATAGAGAATTTACATTTGCGATTGGCAAACTATTTAGTTGAAGTCGTGCGCATAGTACGAAAGCATCGATTTGCATTCTCGGACATTCTCTTTATAATAAAATCTACGTTCCACATCGATTATAATCCGAAAATTGTATCCCAATCGACTGATTGAATGGATTTCGTCGCATTAATCTCGTTATAATCGTTTTTGCTTTTGCCGTCATGTTTTCCTAAATGTGTTTTGGCGGTTTAAAAATACATATCTCCTCTCTGGCGACGTCCGCGACAACTGCCCGCCCGGCAGCCGCGTCCCTCTGGCGGCCGGTAATCCAACTATTCAATTTTCTGCCAAAAAGATTTTTCCCGGCATTTTTTCTTCATTTCGCCCGAAGACGGATTTATACCAAAGCTCGGTCCGCACGCGGCGACTGACCGACCAGCGATGCGGGCGCGCGAGCCAAAGAGTTTCTTCAAATTCATTTCGATAGAATTAAGTAGTTAGAAATGAAAAATACTTTTTTACTCATTTATTTTTGTTTTGGTCGCTTGATCGCGCGGATTGGATCTAAGTCTTCCAGTTTAATAATATAAAAGTCCGCCATAATTGAAGAGGTCCAGTGAATTGAATGGCTGGTTCCAGAATGGAGATTACATTAAGTCACGTACATTGATGGCGCATTTCATATAATGTCTTCAAATCTTACCGGATTACTGAAATATCCTTGTCTTCAAACAAAATGTATACGTACCTAATGGAATCTAACCAGAATTTTGACATAACCATATCTAAATTATTTAAAATACGTCGACTTTACGCCTTCATAATCCTGTGGAAGATGAATGTACAAAATTACCTTGTATATTAGTGTATATTAAACATATTATACGTAGACAAGCAGTCTACCGATCTACAAATCACGTGTCAAAAATTATTATTAAAAATCTTTACCTTTTGATCCTCAGCACTGTGTAAGGTTATCCATTAGCAAATGCAAATATCTGAAAAAAAAAATATATATAATTAATATTATATTAAATTTATTAATATAATCAAAAAAAAGTAAAATCTACATTAGGTTGATACATTATGTTTGGATTAATACAAGTAGATATTATTCAATTCTTTGTTTTTATTTTTATTCTTTAGGTATCATTATTATAGTTTACGAAAATTCACAAAATAATGTCTTTAAACCTTTTAAGATCATTATAAATTAATTTAATAAATAAAAGAACACAAAAAAAAAGATGTGCGTAATATCTAATTCCTACGTTTATGTACGTAGTGGTATTGTGATACCACTACACAAACATAGGCAATAACGTATTTTTAGACATTATAATTGCCATTCTTATAAAATTAAAAAATATTATAAAAAAATAGGAAATTGATTATAATAATTAGTATTTAAAATATCACAGACCTATGTTCTGAATAATTACAATATCATAATAAGAATGTGTTCTCCTTAATAAAAGTTTGTATTTTTACAGCGAAAACTACATTTCAAAAAAATAAAAATAAAATATATATATATAATATTTTTCTAATTGAATTTTAAATTAATACAACATGAGAATGTCCCATGAAGCTTAGCATAAGTTACGCGTTAAGTAAATTGATAAATTAGGTACTTAACACAGGAAGAAGCAGATAAGATAGAAATTCGATCATTCCTAGACATCCCCCAAATGTACATTCTTGGTATACTAAAACACTTTTACCGGCATAAACAAGATTACCAGCAAATTACTCACCCTCACTTAACAAGGACACAGGCTAACTGTCACTATCTTGTGCCAAAACTAAACAAAACTTTTGCACAAAGATTCCATTTATTTATAGCACCAAAAATATACAACGGTCTAAATACAAAAGTGAAAGATTGCAACCATAGTCTTGCATATTTTTCACGAAAAGTGTAGTTCTGGCTCCACAAAATGGGGAGAAATTACGCCCAATAACTTTTAAAGGTCCATACCTGAGTATAAAACTGCTACAACAGTATATTGAATTACCTAATTGCATCTCTTGATTAACTGTTTATATAGATATTTTTTGTACATTGATCATTGCACTTTGCTTACTGTTATACCGGAGGAACACTGTCTACTATATTACAGTAAATTACTAGAGTAGCAGACAGGGTACCCAAACATATGACTTACTTTCTTACTAATATGTTATATTTACTTTGCCAAATTTTATATGCATACCCACGGTACATTTGTCTAATATTTGAAATATTACGCAACACTCATAGTAATTAATTAGGTGAAAATGTATACTTAATGAATATTAATTTGGAAGAGTAATACGTCAGACCGTTAGAAATTATTTATCAATGTAAGTACATAATACATGTAAAAAGTGAACCTAATAAATAAATGTTTTATTATTATTATCGTTTACTTATTACCTAATATTATTTCATTACTTTTTTTATAGATTAGTATTTACGTATCACCTATAAAGCAATATTAATTTACTAGCAGATAAGTAATCGGCGATTCGCGGCCGATAGTGGCCGCTAGGCGGCCATTCCAGGGTCTCAATGGAATCTATATTTCAATGATAGAGCATTCTCCAAAATAAATCACACGTAAATAAAATGTCGATGTGATTAAAATTATTTAATTTTTGTAAGTGATTTCAATTGGTTATATATATTTTAAGCAATAATATTGTATTCCTTTATTTTAATTGGTTATATATATTTTAAGCAATAATATTGTATTCCTTTATTTTAATTGGTTATGTATATTTTAAGCAATAATATTGTATTCCTTTATTTTAATTGGTTATGTATATTTTAAGCAATAATATTGTATTCCTTTATTTTAATTGGTTATATATATTTTAAGCAATAATATTGTATTCCTTTATTTCAATTGGTTATGTATATTTTAAGCAGTATTATTTTATTACGCTATTTCATAAGGATGCATATGTAGGTACATACGTAAAGGTTTTTCTATTGTTGCATTCGTTTTACATGATATTTTTTTATTTCTTAGTAAGTAGAACAGCACATTTGTTGTATTTAATTACTGAAAGATTTAACATAGAAAATAAAAATTTTCGAATCAAATTTCTCACAAGAAAACTATAGAGGTTTGTCATTCGGATACACTTAATATTATATGACCACTATTGAAAAGCTTTGAAGTTCACAAAAGGAGTCATATTCTAAAAAGACATTGATTTTAAATTGTCGATGGCTCATAAATTTAATGGTCTTCCTTCGTGTAAAGCTTCCAACTAACCTATCTACCGGGTCATTCTTCTCTACATTTACAATACCTAGTGTACGCCTTGTGTCGTAATTCTAAATAATTTTGAAAAAATCACACCACTGTGTATTTTTTTAATATTTTAAGAAATAAAATAAAAATAGAGATGCGTAAACGGAATACATGTCACATTAATATTATTACTAAGCTAAATGCTTGTGCTATGAAAATAGAACTAATTTTCTGGTCTCCCAGAACGAGGCGCGAACCCCTGACCACCAGATTTACAATCGATGTAAAAAATTGCTTCCGGGACAGAACCAATTCAATCACCTTGACCGAGCCACCCACCGAGCAAAAAGCGACTATAAATGAAATTCCGAAGTTAAAATGTTAATTTACGTGAGAAAAATTCATTCGGAACCTCTGCTACCTTCTTAACAGTTATTTGGCGAACTTGCAAAACCAAGTTCGTGATTTCGTTGACGTTTTATGGAATTATTGTGGTTGATCTTTAATATCCTGCTGTCCGCATTTAAAATTATATAATATATATTATACTATACTATTATTACTATATTATACTATACTATTATTACTTATACTATTGTATATAATAGAACAAACAGACTTTGATAATGTTTCCGACATCTCTTTAAATAATGGTTACAATAAAACCATTAAAAACTATATTATACCACTGAACGCAGTTCAAAATTATGCATATCATAAAAATATAAATCGCAATAAATTCAAACAGCTGTCAAAAATGAACAAAACTTTCGAGTGATGTTAGATGTTAATAATGTTGCCAGTAGAAATAAAAACATATAAATTATTGTTAACGGTAATAAATTTAGACTACGATTTTATTTCGAGGACTGAAATTAGTATTACATAATTTATTGAATTATAATAAAATCATACTTAATTCAATGCAGATGTTACTATTTTCTTTCAGAGGTAGGCTGTAGTACCAACAAAAAATTTCCAGAAGTCTAAAAAGAGACTACAAACACACCTTCTGAAAAAATCATTTCCTCAAGTTCAAATGACAATTTTGAAAACAAATATAATGTAGGACTATTAACAGTTTATGTGTAAAGCACTCTTGAGGTGAAAGGTTTTCCGAAAATGGTGCTATACTAATTATTCAATATTATTATTATTATTAACATGCAGTGATGTATGTATGTGTACAAAAAAAAATGTGAGGCTGAGTATTTTTTTTTTGAGATAAAATGTTTTACGCAAGCAATCAGTTAAGACTTTATCCAGCCACATGCTTGAGTTGCAAACACGTGCAATTCAATTATAGAATTATATTATTTATTCTACAGAATAGCCCTGGGAGTCATCACCCTTAATCATAAATACGTTTATAGTCTGTGGACACAATGCGTAGTAATATGAGTGTTACCAACTGCGCGGGTGAACACAATAGTAGCAATAAAGCGGGATAAACCGCGCGCAATCCCAGACTCATAAGATGAAACCTTTCGAACTATATTATATGATGGATTTCTTAACCAGGTGCGAACAAGAAATCAATGAACAAAAAGATGTCTATTTAACTAACATTTCCATATTGCATATGTGTAGATTTGCACATATGTAGTAGCTAATTCAAAAACTCCCTAAAACGACTTTGTGTTTTTGAGTTATGAATGAAAACGTGTATTTTGAAAGAAAATGTACAAAATGTTTGTTTTTACAACAGCATTTTTTAAAGAGACAATTCTATTAAGTATTTTTTTTCCCACACTGGATTTTAGATCACTTTGGCTTTGTGATTGGCTGATTTCATTTTAGAGCAAATAGCAACTTATACTCTGTCTGCTTTGGGGTATTTTGGAACTAACCTTGATTTGGAACATGTTAATATCAATGGATCTAAGTGGCTTTTGCGGGAAACAATGTGTTATACATGCAGCTGACAAAAAAATCTACAAAACAGCGTATTTAATTCAAATAATCCGAAATCCTTTTTAGGGGGTTTTGTAATTAGGTACTACATAACATATCGTCGATTAAGGGCGAAAAGCGGCAAACTGGCATTTTACGGAATTGAACTTTTGATGGTAATTTTTATATAGTTAATTTTTTACGATTGTTTTAACATTTTAATTATAACGAGTATTTTAATAGTGGAGTAATTATAAAATAAATAACGATTTCTTATATAAAAATATATATTTGACGATATTCATAATTATCAGTATATATATATAATATATGCAAAATTTAAAGTGACCAGGAAAAACTTTATTTTATTTTATCTCAGAATTATGAAATTGTAGCAGACCACTTTTCGCTCTTATCCGACGATATGAGCATTTAATGAATAAATCTGATTTCTCAATCCACACACTGGAATAAAATTAACGTATGCTGCATTAATACATAAATAAACGCATCAGTATCACCATGGCACCACAGTCTGGGGTTGTCCTTGTTTGCCTCAAAGAGATCCCTTATTTTCTCTCAGTCCTGTACCTCGGTTCGATCTCTAGACATGTAAATCTCTCTGGATCTATCCATCTATCTAGTCAACAGAGTCATAGCTTATCGAAACTCCATCTCCCTTTTAGTTAATGAAATGTTAGGTGAGGATTTTTCCATCTGTGTCAGATGGCCAGCTAGCAATTTCAGAGAGTCAATAGAGCTGAGTTTAACATTGGCCTAGTAATGATCTTATATATATATATATTTTATTAATATTAAAAATATAATACAATTTCAATAATCAGTGGATATATATATATATATTTTAACATTTGTTTCTTCTCTATGAGAGTAGGACTCGTGTATAGAGAAGGAGTATATTCGAATCAATTTATGTTTCAGTTAGTCTGTGTACATATTTTTGTAACTTCAGTTACAAATTTATGATAGTCCGTAATTTTTCTAATTGTGATGAGGAGATTGTTAAAAAATTTGATACCTTTATAAATATATTGATTTTGAGTTGCGGTATATTTTAGTTTTGGGATATCAATTTGATCTCTAGATCGGAATTCGGAATTCGTCTACTATTTTTGGTACTTTAAAATCTGTGAAAAGTTGTATACTTGGATAGTCTTTTTTTTTTAGAATAATTTTTATTATCATTTTTTGAGTGATTTCTAATTGTGACATTGAAGTTTTATATGCACCTCCCCATCCAATAATACCGTATTGCAAATGTGACTGTTCAAACGCGTAATATATTATTTTCAGATATGTAGGTGATAAGATGTTTCTGAGTCTAATACATATGTAGGCAGACGAACAATGGTTTTACGTGGTAGAAGATGCTTTTGAAGACCAAAATAGCATCTGATAGAATCCATCTTATTATTTCATCACCGACATTCTTATAGTCAGTGATCATAGACCCTAGTTACACTAACTCTTCGCCACTTTCACATCACACACATATTGTTACAAAAAATAAGTATATTTTGGAGGATAATTAATAATATTTAAAACCAACTAACTTACCATCACGCCGTTTCCCCGCGGGGATAATCAGAGAGGATAGAACGCCACACTCTTCTGTCGTACACACAATTCTCTCTTCATCCATATTCATACATCTTAACATACAAGCTCGCCGATTATTGAGGCTTCTAACGGGACCATCCTTCAGTATCTAGTTTACCTGGTCGTGCCAAGTCTTTGCGTCATATATCTTTTTACCATTCTCTTCTCATTCATTCGTTCTATATGACCAAACCGCCTATGTGATCCTTGCTTATTCTCGCTGTGAATTGATTTAAAATATACATATATATGCCTTAAATAACGGAATTTTTCTTTATTATTGACATTAAATAATTAAAGAAGCGCTCCATGCACTAATGCATGCCTAAAAAATATCTTAAAACTCTTACATCGTATATTGCATTAAAAAATTTATATTAACGACAACCTTGAATAGAAGTCACATATGTTATTTATACATACTCCTTTCGTCAATCAAATAATTATATATAAATACGTTTTTACTAACATCTCACAAAATTAAAAAAAAAATTTACTTGACAACTAACGTCAACGTTCCAAGAAGCCACTTAGATATTTTGTAAAATTAACTTTAGCGTATCAAAATTATTATAATAATTTTCTGTTAAATTTCCCAGTAGTTTAAAAGATAACAAGGCTATATTTTAGTATCACTTGTAATACTTTTTAGAACAACGATTTACTTAAATGCGAATGAAATGTGTATTTTATATTAGAATTTTGCTAGGTCCTTGAAATCAGGAATAATTTTATTACTCCAAATTATTTAGCAAAAATTTCACATCATGGATTCCGTCAAAGGAAAACTTACATTTAAAAAAAATTTGAAACTCATTATCATAAATTAATGTAAATGTCAAATAATATCTTGTTATACCATTTAATACTATTTTTATTATTTGGCTTATAATTTCATGAATCAAAAACAAAAAAAAATTAACTTACCTACGTTATACATTACTTCTAAAAATATCGTAGGCATAAAATGGCACACAATACAGTGACAAGTCACCGCGGGGGGCACTTCCACGTAATAAGTTCCACATTCCGTCTCCATCCAGCATGCATCCCTGGTCTCCCAAATCTCCGTCGGCGAAATTAAAATTGATTTTACGATTGCTAGAAAAACGTATTTTCTGCCCATTTTTATTTATGGAGTTCCTTTTCATTGACATTTTTTTTCTCTCGATCTTTTGTCCCCGCGCCGGCTTCGTGAAATCGGTAAGATGCGAAAAAAATCGTAATGACACCGGTTCGACTCCTCGCTGGGCCTTTGTTACGGTTGCACCTGGAAGGACGTGTGGGCGGGGGGTAGGATCCGAGGGAAGAGGACGCTGATTGATGTCCATCCCTTCATCCCTTAGCCATTAAACATACCCGACTCGGGCTGAAGACTCGGGGTGGTGGAATCTATTGTAACATGCAAAAATTGCAAAAAATGATTGATCTGTTGGTTAATAAGTATTTTGAATGAATGAGCTTAATATTATTGCGGGCTTTGTAAATTCGTAATGTTTACAACTAAATGTGTCGTTATTAATTTAAAAATAAAAAAAATATTAAAATAATGTGAACCACTAGATTGTATGACAAATTTGTATATTTTTTAAGATGACAATTTTTTAAGTAATCCTTAATCTAGACCCACTGTACTAGACGCTTGTATGCAAGTTTATATTTGCAATTATATATATATAAAATAAATAAAAATTATAACAATATCACATACATAATATGTTTTAAATAAACAAAGCGAAAACATTTCTGCAGGTACATATTTTTAATTAACATACAATATATAAAAAAAAAATATCTACAATATTTATTACTCAGTTTTTTAATATTCAATGTAATATTTGCAGGTAAGCCATATTATTGTATATAAGTCACTTCATAAATTCAATCTCAAAGATTTCAGCTAGCATACCGGTAATTTAATTGTGTTCAACATGGGAAGATATAAAATATTTTTTAAATATCACCTGTTTGAAATCTGAAGATTTTCATAATCCACAATAAGATGACTAATTCGAATATTTTATTGAAAAAAAAAGTTATTTTTATTCTACACCTAGACGTACAATAAACACAGGTGTATTGCTTCAATGTGAGCTCTAATTTTCTAGAATACTGTTGCTCACTCGAACTGGTCCCTTTCAGATATGCTTCGTACTTTGTGACACGCTACTTTACCAAATGAAGAACAATACATAGTACATTCATTGTTTGCTATATGGCAGAAGAAAATTGACGAATGGAATGTTTACTTTGCTTCCAAAATCAGATGGCAAAAAATGTTGTATTATAATGCAAGCACTATGTGTAAATCATAATAATCACATAATAAATTGGTATTACAGTTTGCCTTTGTCTTGAAAATTATAATATATTTATTTAATTTGGTGAAATAATATCTTAGTAGATATATCTAATAACTGCAAATTAAACTGTCAATAATATTTATGTAAACAAATAAAGAAACGTTAAAAATAATATACTAACACAAATTAAATGTATTCATTCGAAAGATATACATATAAAAACAATTTTATCGAAAAATATCGTTGTTGTTACCGGGATTCGAACCTGGATCTCTTCCAATCCGGGGAACATACATTATCCGATTATGCTAGACCAACAAAGTGGATTGACGACAAATATATATGTTACTCTTTTCAAATGAATACATCTATCGTTCCAATTATTTTAAAGCCATCTACTTTGTTTTTACGGAATATCAAATACCTTTGAGTAAACCGATAGGATACGCCAGAATTAATAATTCATTTTTATTAAATTTTGGGCACATTGATACAACTTATATATTAAGGAGAACACATTCTTATTGTGAAGTTGATATTTTAAATAATAATTAAATATATTAATTATAAAGATATAAATTTGTCGTCAGGTTCGATCCTCATAGCAACAACAATATTTTTTAGTAAAATTGATTTTATATGTATATATTTCTAATTAATATATTGAATTCATATGTTCTGAATAACTACAACTTCACAATAAGAATGTGTTCTCCTTATTAATATACCTGCACGTTGCTTTGGGAAATGACCTGTTGATTTGAAATTTATTATAATATTTGTAAATATACTCGTAGAACATTGACAATACAAACATAAATGAACACGAACAACGCAAACAAGATTGAAAGAAAAATGTTTTAAGTTATAAAATTTGTTTTTATAATGTACTAACGGTCCGAATTAATATTTAGTTACGATTTAAAATAGGAGATGGGAGAAAATGCATTTCTTTTGCAGTAGTAACGATGTATGCAATAGTTGGTCCAATGTAGCTTGTTGGTCTGATAGTTAAGACGTTGGTCTAGTGATCTAGTAGTCGGGGGTTCGCGTCTTGTTCCAGGAGACCAGCAAGTTGGTCCTATTTTTACAGTACAAGCATTTAGTAAGAAGATTGATGTGACATGTATTCCGATTGACACGTATCTCTATTTATTTATTTTTAAAGTGAGATGTCTTGGGGATGGTTTGTTTATATTTTCATCTAGGTCCTAGAGTGTCACTAAACTAAATTTAAAAGATATGACATTTAGTATAACAATTATTAATATTGTGTTTTGCGTATAGTTGCACGACGGACATATATGACGGATTGCAATCAATTATATCGGGGATTGGGGATGATATCAACAAGAGAAGGGCGGCGGGGTGCTATCCTCAGGGTCCGTAAGAGTAACTTAGCACAATTTGGTTTACATTGGTCAATGGGTGTGGGATTATATAGAGAACAGACACTTCTTTTGTTAAACGAAAAATTTAACCTAATACGATAACCGAGTGAAAACTACTCAGAATTTTTTTCATTCCGGGTGGGCGTCTTTGCGTCTGTTCGGTTTCGAGAAACAATGAATGAACGCTCCAAATTCCATTGTCCTTTCCGGTGGATGTGTTTTGAATAAATTGACCAGGAACCACAAAAAAATTGTCAAAAACACTCGGACAAAGGGTGTTGCGCCGAACAAGGTAATCTGTCTACTCTTTTGTTCCGACTGTTCGTTTTGGTTTTATGTACAGTTTGAAATACAACGCCTGCATACGTAACATAAATTTTATGTTTTAAGACATGCTCACTTTGGGGTATGAGCCTATCCACCTGTGTAATTACTGCAAGGGCGGGCGAAGGGTACATTATTTAAACGAAATGGGGACGTATGTAATACGTTTTCAGCAATCACGTAAATGGTACACTGCCAACCGCATTTTACAATTATATACCACTGAACTTTTCATCAATTTTAACGTACTTAAACTGCTTATATAATAATAGGCTTATATGCTCGTACGATTATATATTTATTTGTTTACTTGCTCATATGGTTATATTCTCATATGCTTATACGTTTACATGCTTGTATGCTTGCATGCTAATAAGCTTACACGCTAATATGCTAATAGCATTGACACCAGATTAATTTTTTAACTCGCTTTTCCGAACGCAGTTTCTTGACACATTTTACCCGGTAAGTCTTCTTATTCTAATGTTGTAAACTACGTACACAAAAACGAAAAATTAGAAAGCAATATCATGATTACGTTTAATATTAAAGTAACATAAAATATATTGTCATTTATAGCGTCTAAACCCAAAACCCCCTAAAACAACTTTATGTGTTTTTGAGTTATGGATGAAAAGTGAATTTTGAATGAAAATGTACAAAATGTTTTTTTTTACATCGGCCTTTTTCAAAGAGACAATTCTGTAATGTAATTTTTTTTTCTATATATATCGTTTAAGCAGCCATACTGGATTTTAAATCACATGATCATAAACAAGTTTTATGATTGGCTGATTTCATTTTAGGGAGAATAACAACTTATACTCTGTCTGCTTTGGGGTATATTGAACAACCCTGATTATGAACATGCAATATCAATGGATTTAAGCGGCTTTTGCAAGAAACAATGCGTTATGTATGTATCTGACAAAAAAATTTACAAAACTGCATATTTAACTCAAATTATCTGAAATCCGTTTTAGGGGGTTTTGGAATCAGGCGCTTAATTTCAAAATCTGCCTCATTTTAAAATTTGTTTGTTATTACATTTCATAACTTTACTTATGTACTCGTGATACGCACTCGTCATTATGAAAAACATGGACTTTTGGTCTCCCCCAATATAGTGACGTTTGACAAAACGAGTGGAAAAAATGTTCTAAATAATTGAATTTACGTTGATTTTCGTCATTATCGTTGGCTGCCCCCTCGTGTTTGAGGAAGATTGTTCCTCAGGTGGATGAATGTAATCCTGGATGTAGAAACTCTATTTCTACCGTTATAGCGGCAATATTGTTTCCAACTCTATTAAATCTAAATACGTAACGATTTACGAAGCATTCGGTGGTATATAAAAACAAAATATTGTTAGTACCTATTTGAGAATTGGCAAGATTGTATTATAGTGTCTGTCCACCAAGAGCGATATCCAAACTTCATTCATTTAAGCGTTGTCTTTGCATTTTGGATGGAAGGAATACCAAACCAACCGATAGAGATCAATAATTTTTTCTACTCTTGCGTGTGTAGAGGCCTTGTCGATTCGCACCTCCTGTTTAGTTTTCATATAATCTTCTAAGGGTGTTATGTTGTCGTATTGACGTAAAAATTTGATTTGACTTGAAAGATATTGAGCTTTTTTTTCATGGGTAATTGTATAATATATTGTTTTATTTCCAACGGTTGTTTTGAAGTAGTTCCACCTGTGGTCAGTAGCAACTAACAAATAAAAAACAAACACACACCATTAAAAAACATATAAAATTAAGGTGATAAGGGCCAACCTAATCCAAATCGAGGTGTCAAACTAGACAATCAAAACCTATCTTATGTGTAATCTATATCTCTGAACATTTTAAAATCATCATAAAAATGATACAGCGACCTCCTCGAGGGTATAAATTGTCCAGAAACCGGTGGCTAGAACAAACACGAGTCACTTTTCACCACTCGGCACGTAATAGCTTGACACGCGTCAACTCTCCACACCTGGCCCGAGAACCTCCGTCACATCTTCGCAATAAAACGTCACACAATCGATCGGGGGGAATTCTTAGACCCAGTCCACGCAAGGAGCAGCTGACAAATAAAAGTCTTGGTTTATAGAGACCCTTAGGAGAAAGGTAATATACGCAATTTTCATCAACATCTTACGGACGGTACATGTTGGCCGACTTCCAGCAATCTTTCCCTGCAGTATGAGGTGCAAGATCTCAACTTCTGTGGATGTCGCATCACATGTCCGAGATTCGTATTTTTATTGTTTTAAATACTTATTTTTCTTTATTTGTCCAAATCATAACATCCAGCTTATTTCAGCATCATTCTGTAGCACCACATCTCAAATACTTCAAGTTCCCATATCATTTTTTCTGTATGTATTCATGCTTTCATTCTTTAAAATAATATGGAGGACACATGGTATCATGTTTATTGGTGCCAAAATTCATCATCAGATCACGTGATAAAATACATAGTATAATATACGAATTACTGCATGTCTCATCATGCAATCTCACTGTAATCTACGAGTATCGATACAAATTAAATTAATCAACTAGAAAAATCGGTATACCTGCAGAAAAAAATCCTGAAAAGATATCTTAGAAGGAAGGAATCCAGGTTCGTATTCTTGTAGCAACTAAATTTTTCTGTATAACTTTCTAGTTAATACAAATATGTTCTCCTTAATATTACAATTAAGTGCACTGTTCCTAATCTTTATATTATAATTTTAATCAGAAGGTTTATATTAGGTCACGGTATAATTTTATTTTAATTGACGTTCTTGTTGGTCAAGTGGTAAGACATTTGCGTAGTGATCAAATGGTCGGGAGTTCAAACCTCGTCCAAAGAAAACATCAACATATTTTTTTCTCTTCCTATTTTCATAGGACAAGAACTTAGCTTAGTTCAAAAATAGTAATAATATTGATGTGACATGTATTCTGTGCACCTACATATCCTTATTATTTTTAAATGTGTATACGTAAATAAGTACAGTAATTTAATGTCATTTTTTAAGCGACATACAAAATTTGTTATTTACATTTGTTATTTGCTCTGCGATCAATCACAATTTTTTTTATATTTTCAGTTTCTTAATAAGGTGCGTAATTCAATTGTTTTGAAAAATATTTAGATGCAGCAAGCTTCCGCGGTATGAAAACCTTAGAATATCGAAGAACACAAGACCAAATACTTATATTTAAACTAGCGCAAGGCCATATTGACTGTCCCAGCCAATTAGAATTAATATACTTCCACATACTATCTAGATCGACCCGGCAGTTCGCACTGTTCCACATTCCTAGAAATAGAACATCTTACATACTGAATTCATTCATTCACCGTTCGTGCAAATACCATAATGAGAAATTAACAGAAATTGACTTTTTCAGCATTAGCTGTTATTTTTATGAACCACCACAATCTCAATCATGACTAATCATTCTACCTACAAACACATCTTGCTATCCCTTTACCACAACAATAGTTGCAACCTCCCACCTTTTTTCGTTTTCTTTATATTCTATATTATGTACCTAAAAATTTCTGTGGATTTTCATATATTAACACTATCAAAATTCCTTAAAAAAAATACCAGAATACCGAAATATTAAATATTATTCTTTAATTATGAATATACTTTGACTCAAGAATGCTGAAACTAAAAGACCTAAAAATTACTATTACACAAATACAATATCCCTTTTTATACTGTGAGCATAATTGTTAACGCACTGTCACATGTTTCTAATCCTGCAAGAGTTTCGGAATTCTTTGCAGAATCGGCGGCATTATCTTGAGAAAAATACGCAAAAAACGATAAATACCCCGAGCAGATGTTCCCGGAGCAGATATGCGCGGCGCGGGTTGCGCACTGACAAAGGAAATAAAAAAATGGGAATAAATTATCAAATTTCTCCCGAGACCAGTTTTTCAGCTGCCCAATCGCCACCATTGCCTGACGGTTTTCTCGAAACAATTTTTGATTAATTGCTGTTTTTCAAACAGATTTTGTCACGCGTGTTGATGATCAGTCCACGTGTCCAAGTCAAGTTTCGGCTTTAATTCACGTCGCACCTGCTTTGCGCTCTATTGTACATGAAAAGGATAAAATAATAAAGTAATATTTTATATTAGTCATCAAATATGTACAGCCCGTCATTAACGACAGGAAAAAATAATATTTTTAACACAGGGCCGGCCGGAGAGGGGGGGAGACAAGTCGGGGCGCCGAGCAAGCCGGGGCCCCAAGCAAGACGGGGCAACCGTCAATGATAGCTAATTCTCCAGAATCACAATAATTACAGCTTATGGGGTGCCGTTAAAAAAGACTGACCAAAAAACTCACCTGGGATGCAATCTTAATAATAACTGGGAAATGAGCGTAAACTGAAATATTTTACCCATGTGAAGCGAAATTTGAGAGACATGTGTAACACAACACTCTCCACCTTTTCATCAGCGCAAGATTGAATCACGAAAAATGGAATCTGGTCGCAGAATAACGTTGTAGCTGCGAAATCTGAGAGTCTGAGAGAATGGTTCAACAGATCTACCGTTTTTTTTAAAATCAGGCATGGGAGCGCCCAGAAAAATTTCGCCCGAGGACGCCACAAAGGCTAGGGCCGGCACTGATTGAACACGTGGGAATTATATATGTACCTAGGATAGATACTCAAGGCTCTGCATACATTCTTCTATGACAATTGGACACCATAATCCATTAGAGCTATACCAAGATGAAAGCGCTTTCATTACATTTTTATATATATTATATTAAATTTTTTATAGATTATTTAACTTTGTTTATAAAAATCACTTAATGACTATTATTAAGGAGAACACATTCTTATTGTGAAGTTGTAATTATTCAGAACAGACGGTCTGTGATATTTTAAATACTAATTTAATGTATTAATAAGAAATATCGTATTAATAAATCTAGTTTTGAGCTAATTAAATTCACAATAAGAACTTATTATCTCTAGTAAACTCAAGCACGATCATTGAAGCATAACGTTAAACTAAATATGTGTTATTTATACATTTCACGAATGTGTAGATTGTATAGAATTAACTCAGTAAATGAGTCGGATATATTCTAAGATTCGTAATTAGCCGACAAAAAATTTGTGATTTAAATATTATGATAGAAATATTAACGAAGATGTATATATATAGGTATCATATACATTTATCATGAAAAATACTGGTGCTATAACACAATTGGCAGTGTACTTCCCCGGATTGGAAATAGAGATCCAGGTTCGAATCCCGATAGCGCAAAAACAATATTTTTCGACAAAATTTATTTTATATGTATATATTTATAATTAATATATTAAATTAGTACTTAATGAGTCATTTAAAACATCAACCGGTTTCGAAAAAGATCATTTCCTTCTTCAGGATGTCAATTTACCTATTATTTTTTAATTATTTATTTAATAACTTTAAAATAAGAGTCAAAGATCATTTAACTTGTTTAAATAGTAATGGTTTTTTATTAGAAAATGAAAATACTTTAAAAAAAAAATTCGGGATTGTCTATAAATAATATTAGTCTTAAATTGAATAATTTAGAATCATAAGAAATTAATAAATCATGAAAAATTAACCAAAACATTATAAATAATCAATTAAATTTAATCATAATAAAATTTCTAATATTTTTCAATTTCCACATCTTTCATCATACTGACAATCTATGTTACGAGTAAATGCCAGATATTTTTTAAATAATTTTTATTTTAATTAAAAATTGTTTTTAAAACATTAGAATAAGGTGATATGTATATATTTTTGGTTAGTTAATCTGACTTCCTAAAGAAGTAAATGATGTTTTCCGAAACTGATTGATGTTTTAAATTACTCATTAAGTGGATATTATAAACAAAGTTATATTATCTTAAAGCACAAAGTACAATATGCAAATATTAAAAATATAATATTTCATTGTCTATGTATAATTCGTACCAAGTGTAGTATCTATAGGCTACGGTGGGTAGTCCCATTATAGTAAACACGTGTAATGAGCATTTTTAAGAAGTTAAATGACCATATTTTTAATGTAACTCATTTATTCTAACCTATGTTATATCATTAAACTGTTAATGCTTTGTATAATATTATATAAAATTTAATAAAGTTTGTAATTTGTATAAATATTCATTTTTAAATTATTAACAACATCAAATATATCTCTGTACATTACCAAAATGCGACCTGCATGAAAATGTAAATAAAAATATTAAATTTTTGCGAAATATGTACGACTTCCATCAAATTCCTAGCAGTGGTGTTAACCCCCCAACTTTAGGGGAGGGTTGGCCCCCAAAATTGAAGCTACAGGAATGCAATAAATAATCTATTACCCAGAAGCACCTCCAATATGCTAGGAATTTTACAGGATATGTGGAAAGTATGTTTTCACATTGGCGCACCGCACTTTAGTGCCACTGGGAATTTAAAATAGAAAATTATTTTTACTATTTTTTTTAATACACAGAGTTACTGAATTTTAAAAGTTGATATACAATGGAAAATGCTTAACATGAAACCTTAGCGACCAAAATATTTTTTTATGTTAAACGAATTTCATGTTAAAAGAAATAACGGACGTCAGCCTAGTCAACAGAATGTTTAGTCGTTAAATCATAAACCGTCAGCAACGCGGGCGATAGGTAATCCGGGTAATCTTTAAAATGGCAAGAGTGGAGTGCGGCAAGCAGCATCATTTTTATTAACAGATGTCAGTCAACAGAAAATGAGTCTTAAAATAATAAACAGAAGAGAATTTGGTGACCACGTATACTATTTTGTTCTTCTAAACAGCTAAATCATTTCATGTCAAGTGTTTGTTTCATTTTTAATGAAAATAATTTGTATGAATTTGTACGTGGTATTTTGTAGGGACCAGAATATTTTTTCCTGTTAAACGTTTTCCACTATAATTTGAATTATCTCCTACAGTATATCCTAGACTGTTTAAATGACTATTATTTGACGAGATGCAACAACAGTTTCAATTTCGTGATACTTAACCTAACAATAATAGATATCGCTTTCTAACATGTTTTAATAAACTCATATCATAACCACTTATTTCAGTTTCAATAACGCGCAATATAGCACTTGCACCAATATCTTGCAGAATATCGGCATTAGTTTGAAATCGGAGGTATTCTATGTACATTTTATACTCTTTCAAGGCGACACTGATAATGTATCTATCATCATCATCAGAGATACGTATAACTATAGAGAGAGAGACGAGACGATTTTTTCACATTAGGCGAGAGCTGTCAAATAAAACACCTTGTGTGAGCTTATATATATATATTATATTATATTAATGTTAATCAATTATATTAATTTATTTTTAAAAAGTATTAAATTTTCAAAATCTTCCGTAGTGTATTTTCTCTTTTTCTAAACGTAATAATATAATAGATCCATATGCTCACTAATATATTAGTTTATTAACATTTTTTTACAATGTTTTATACAGAGTGTAACAGATTTAGTCCACAATACTTTATGAACGGATTACCAATCGAAAATATTCAAGGGATATGTGCCTAATCTCAACCATGTCAGATATATAAGCATTCCAAAAAAATCTTAATTATCTGTTTATTTCGATTAAGTGAAATTATTGATTCCTAATGATATATTCAATACAAATAATTAAAGGTTATTAAATTAATAATTGAACAATTTCGCAAATATTTATTTTGAAGTACGTACACGATTTTGTGTAAAAATTTCATACAATAATATTTTCCGTAACAGTCCAGAATTTGCACATATTCCTTAACATTTTCTACTCGTAATACAGTCAGGTATCCACCCATAAAATGTCTTTGTCCTGGCTACTTTTCTGGACTTTTGTCTGAAAGTAGACAGTATTTTCAAGTTGTTTAAATGACGAAATTATTTTTAATTATATCATTTATAAATGCGTAATATAATAAATGTATTTTACTACAAACTAGAATATATGTTAAGTCGGTATTAAAATTATTTTTCTAATATTAAGTGTCTGTATAGTATGAACTAAGAATTTACGGAAACTTTGGTAGAAAATAGTCGTTGCAACAAAAGATATAATAATAATCCCCTTTTCCATAAAATTCAAGTATCCCGATTCTGATGGCGGGGTACGCCGCTGCGCGTGAGTCGAGCCGAGCCACAATGGTATGTATTCTCGCTCCGACTGTGATTTGGCCCAGGTAATAAAGCCAGCCCGCATTTAGTACTTACTTTCATCGCCACGTATGACTTACGCCCGCGCGCGCCAGGTATTCTCAAATAGCTCCGCGTGGCGTGTGTTCAATGGTACCTGCGCTAAGCGCGGACTAAAGCGGACTATCAAATACATGCTTACGAATTATTATTTTTAAATATACATGCGGGATCTTTCCTTATCTGTTGTTTAGTATTGTTATTTTCTGGCTTCTGATTGGTAGGTATATAATATATAAAAATACACTTAAGGTAGATAACAAAAATCTTTTATTTCCATTTTGAAATTGTTTAAAAAATATATGAAAAAAATTATACTAACCTAAACTATCCAGATGGAATGCTGATCTCAAATGAGTGTAAAATCACTGAATCATCCGTCATCATTAGAACGAGAACAAAAGATAACAGAAGAGGTAACAGAATACGCATCACATCAATAGATATCGTTGACACTTCCATCCAAATCCACGCACTTCTGTACTTCTGTGTGGCAGTTTTAAATATATTGTTTATATGTATGTCTTAAATTATAAATTTGTAACATCACTGTTCAATTTTTAATGTTTTCTTATTGTATATCTTGAGTTTTTACATTATACCTTAGGGCTATCTACCAGGGTCATTAATGACCTGTTGATAATCTCAACATTAAACATTAAAATAAAATAAATATATGTAGGTCATAACAAAGTATTTTTAGATATATAAACACACTATTAAATTAAACTTTGCAGTGTGTCGTTAAAAATCTAATATTACGAAAAGTTGTCTATAATCATCTATTACGTATAGGTACATACATACATAGATATTGTCACTTAATATTGCGGATATAATATTTTGTATATTTAATTATTTATTAACCTGTCACATGTGACGCACGTGCGCTGTACAACAGTTAATATCAACACATTTAATCATTAGAGTTTATTTAGTGACGTTCAATTTGACACATTTAGTGACGTTCAATTTGACACATTTAGTGAGGCAATTTTTCACACTACTGAAACCGATTCAGAATATTCGGCATCTTTTACAAAACGTTTGAGCATCACGATGGAGTCCTGGCAGCATCAACAATCGAGGACATCAGTCAGTACATCCCCCGCAATCCTTTATCCCGAAATATTTTCACGCCATCAGACAGCGAGAGATCATCTCTGCGAGATTTCTACGAAACGATTTGACAGCCCCTTGAGTATTCGAGGACACGTGACACAAAACGCATTAACTGCAGGTACTTCACTACACACCTCCTTGAGATCTTATTCCAAATTCCCTAAATTCTTTTATAAGCTTTTGAGAAAATGTCAATTTGAGTGATACATCACTATTTATCCTTGTATCGAGTATATTTTGTATAGTTAGTTGATATCTGTACCTGTGTGTTCGTAAAGATCAATCAAAATTTTACTCTCTTTCTGTCTTTACTTACCACTTTATTACCAATGTTTCCTTTTAAGTGTGCGAGTGTGCGCGCGAACATTATTTAGCATCATAGCGCACAGAAAAAAATATAACGCACACAATTTTTAACAAGACATGAGAGCCGCCATATATCGACGGTTTTTTAAATTTAATTCTTCTTTTTATTTTTATTTTTTTAATTTAAACTAGACCCACAAAACATCATGCTAGATATTTGTGTGCAGGTACATTCAGATCCATTTAATATAATCAAAACATAACAACTAATCAGTGTCACAGTTTAAACAATTCATCTTATAATTATCGATAAGCCACTTTTTTATCATTTCTTCCAAAATGGGAGAAAGCGTACTCTTTTGTAAAAACCCAGGTAGTTTATTTTTTAGTGTAGGAACAACAAATTCTAATGTCCCCGAACCATAATTATTGGTGATTTTGGGAATTGTTAAATTCAGATTAGCTACACCTCTTGTATTTTTTCCGTGTGAAGCCACACTATTTAGAGCATCGTTGTTGTAATTGAAGAATATAATAATTTTAGATTATGCGTCAATTTGAATGCTTCCAGGCTTACAGTTTTTTTCACTATGGCTGTTTGAAGATGTTGTATTTGTTTTATTATTTGATCACAGGATTTACAATAATTAATTGGTGACCATGTTAACATTTTGAACAGTGGACCACTTTGTGAGGTTATGCGAGGTACACAGCCAAGATAATCATTTTCTACTTACGCATCTGCTGCCTTCTATCTTCCACCGCATAATGAGTTGTAAAATATGTATGATATTTTTCATTGCGGAGAATGTGTTCGAATTATACAACTTTTCTTGATAGTTTTAATTAGTTATTTTAATTATTTATATGACTTAATACATGTTCATTAGTAACGCGGTTAACGCAGGCCCTACCAGTAGCCTTATACTGGTATGGTAATATTTTTCTTATTTTCTCTCCCAGCGCGCAAATAATAATAGGGGTCCTTAAAATTGCACATAAGATTTTTTATGCACACACCGTGATCCAAAACTAGAGGGAATATTATTAAGGAGAACACATTCTTATTGTGAAGTTGTAATTATTCAGAACAGACGGTCTGTGATATTTTAAATACTAATTAAATGTATTAATTAGAAAGATATACATATAAATCGATTTTATCGAAAAATATTGTTATTGCTACCGGTATTCAACCTGGATCTCTTCCTATCTGGCGAACATGCATTAACCGATTATGCTATAAAAATAATACAGAAGATGGCTTTCAAATAATGAAACGATAGATGTATAAATTTTAAAAGTGTTTATTACTTACTTGTGTTTTTTTTAAATATAAATACCACTTATTCGGGAGATCTATTTATTTATTTATAGTTTGGACTGTGTCCGTCTCACTGGAGAAATTCTGTGTCTATGTGAACACTATCAATTAATAAACTTACATTACAATGTAAAAATAATTATCAAATATACTTTATTAGTCATTTGATGAGTAAAGTATTGAAATTATTATGTAATTGAATGATTTTTGATGTATAATCGACTTACCCCCCCCCCCCCCCTCCCCCCACCACCCTATCCACCAACACTATAACATTTTATCTATGTATACATTGTTCCCTGTAGAAGTTTCCATAGGAATCAATTAAATCATGTTGATGTATAAATAAATAGTGGTTTAAACGAAGTGTTTTATCTTATTATTTAAATAATACACAAATTTTTAATATATTTTTCAGAGTACCTACTTAAATTAAGTTGATCGTATATATATGATAAAGATTTAGATTTAGAATTGTTTTTTTATATATTTGATGTATTGTTTGTTTGTTCGGAAATTGTAAATGTGACCATCCAAAAATTTACAAAAATAATGATGTTTACACAGTTATTGTGACTGTGATCATGTTCGATTGTGACAATGGTTAGTAACTGATTATCCCAAGTCCGCGAACAATCACTGGTATAGTAAAAACTAAACGCCAGTTACCATTCATCGTTACAATCAAACACACATCAGTCACAATAACGGTTTACATCACTAAATGAAACTGATACAGAAAATGTTACCTATTTTTAAAACCGTAGTGTACAGGTATACATACATGTTTGTCTTTCACGAGTGGATATAAACTCCTTTGGGACATGGTGAAAAGGTCAACTTGTATCTGCAGGCCAGTTCGGCTGCGGCCCCTGTAAATGCCAGTGAACTCTTTACTCGGGGGACGGGGTGAAACATTTTGATTTAATCAGTTTTTCCGTGGACGTGGAAAATGACCTTTTTATATATTTTCAATGAAAATAGGTGCTTAATTTAGATTCAAAACATTTTAAAATAAAATCTTAAAGTGACACTGGTTAATCTGTAATTACATAAAAGTTAAAAAAGAAACAAAGTATTATATATCTTCCTCTTCTTCTTCCACGACGTACATGGTGCGATTTTAAATTTTTAAACATGTTTTGAATGTATCTTCCTTACATAAAAAAACTGTTTTATTTCATATTTTTAAAGAGGACAAAATAAAAATGCATCACAACTATCAGACTCGGAGCAAAACTGATGAACATGTTATTTTTAAAATGTCCAAATTAGGAATAGGACAGAGACATGCATCGTACATTGCTTCCAGATTATGAACCAAAATCAATTAAATTAGCAGGAATTATTATAAAATGTATACAAAAAAGAGGTTCTAAAATGGCTTATGTACATATTCTGATCCGATTCTTGAATTTCTGCAGTCTCTTCGCAGTGGAATGTCCAATGTTTAACGATCTTCCGAAACAGTTTCACGGGTACATAGGTCATATATTATGTTACGAGCTATCCTAAAATTTAAGATATTTTCATAAACATTAAAAATTTCGTCAAGATATATTAACTGTCAAAAGATTACCATTAAGAATTTTATTTTATAAGTGTTAAATTTGGCATTTGACATTTACATTTTTATTGAAGTGTGCAAAAAAAAATCAAGACAACAAACAAAAATCTTTTATTTCGTTTTTGTGGTTCCGTGGTCTTGATTGCAAAGTCTGACTGTATAGATATAATACATTACGTTTATATGGCCTGTGTCTACTATTATTCATATTTGTAAACTATAAAATATATATTATTATTATTTGCGTTAGGGATTCGTTTTCCCACAGTCGCAGAAAATATTAACATACATAATATTTTTTGCCCCATCTTACAACCTCTGACACATCTATTTTTTTCGTTTAATTTTTCAGTGCCGATAAATCGACGATAATTTTTAAAACAACATTCCTTTAAAGTTTGAATCAATATAAAAATCCTTAAATTAACCAATACACCAGAAAGTACAAGTATTAATACTACATTCTATTTACATGCCTGTTAGGTTAGTACTTGTTCTAAGGTAGGTAGCCATTAAGTTCTATAAGCTAGATTATAAGTCGGAAGGAAGATAAAAAATTAAATTAAATGGTAAAAAAACAGAAAAATCAAGAAGAAGTAGAGAATTAGTTAAATCAACAAAGTAAAAAATTTTATACAAACTAAAGACATGTAAGAAGTGAAAGAAAAGAAACAAGCAGGAATGTAAGGACAAAGAATAATGAAATAAAACTGATCATTTAAGGAACTCTTCCAGCTGACTTCTTCCAATTTTGAAAAAAAGCCATTCCTTTATAAGCATCACGCATAATTTAGAATACGATACCGCTGCCATCTTTTGTGGTAGCTTATTGTATATCCGCGGTCCTATAAACCATGCATGTCTTTAACAAATGAGGTTTTCATTAACGGAACAGGTAGAATTCTTTGAGTTTTTGCCCGAGTACACTTAGAATGTGTGATAAGGCGAAGGGTTTTGTTTTCATTGATGTCTTTAAGCAGTCTTTATTGTTAACTGTTTATGACTTTAAGACTCAACAACGCCACGTCGTCACATAATTACTTACTGTTTACGAATAGCTTATATTCTTTTAACATGAAATTAGTTTAACGTGAAATTAGTTTAACGTGAAATTAGTTTAACGTGAAATTAGTTTAACGTGAAATTAGTTTAACGTGAAATTAGTTTAACGTGAAATTAGTTTAACGTGAAATTAGTTTAACGTGAAGTTAGTTGAACGTGAAAAAATATTGTGTTAGAAAGCCTCTAGACTCTGACTCGCCACTGAATTAAAGTGAAGTACGGTATAGTAGATTAAATTATTTATCAATCCGGCACCCTAAAAAGCGGGCCCGCCGGGCATAGTATGTACGCCCACCGTGGTGAGACGCGCTTGAGGTCCCGCGTGACTGACACGCCGCCCACGGGGAGGACTCGCCCTCGGCCCGTTCTGCCCCCATCCCCGGTAAAGGGCAGAGACACGGTGCAGTGATGTAAGTGTAATGGCTGATCACAGGAAGTTCTCTGATCGCTGAACACCGCACCCTGGCGACGGCGGCTGGCGGCTGGCGGCTGGGTGACTGCACCGTTTCAGGAAGTTCTGGGGTACCTATACGGAAACATGACACATCCCTTTGCTGGATGAAAGGGATTGATTACTTTAAGATATTATTCTAAATCAGATAATCAAAATAACGATTTGTGCTCCAGTAATAATCGTGCAAATAAAGGGTGTTTTTTTAGAGGTATAGAACTTTAAAATTAAATAAACACATCAAAATCTTGGTAATGGCCATAGTATTGGCTTTATTGGAGATATATTTTTATGCCATAAGCATTTAATTATGATTTTGCGCATATGGGCGCCGCGGATGGCTTGAATAAAGCGCATTCTGGAAGTCCAATTTTCGACCACCTTTATGGAGCAGCTGAGGACGTATATCGGTAATAACGCGACGAATGTTGGCTTCCAAGTCATCTATCATCTCTGGTTTATCGGCGTAGACTAGCTACTTCACATATCTTACATAAAATAATCCAAAGGTGTTAAATCCTACGATCCTGGAGGCCAATTCACAGGTCCATTACGCGAAATTATGCGCTCATCGAATGTTTCCTTCAATAAATTGATTGTGGCGCGCGCTATGTGGCATGTCGCATCGTCTTTTTGAAACCACAGCTTTTCTACATTAATGCCATTCATTTGGGGAATGAAAAAGTCAGTAATCATAGATTTAGAAAGCTCTCCATTGACTGTAACGTTCTGGCCGGCATCATTTTTGAAGAAACAACAACTTCTTCTACAACGTCTCTGCGGATGTGTATTATCAATTAGAGTATGCGTGATGCAAAAACGATCCATGGTTATTCGAATCACTTGCTCGGATGGATGATTATGCACGGTAAGTTTCGCGAACCGAACCACGTCTTCTGAAATAAATTTGCATAATTTGCAAGCGTTGTTCTAGCGTAAGTCTATTCATGGTGAAATTGCAAACCAAACTGAGTACAAATTAGCTGTCAGCTGTCAAATTGGCTGTCGCTGGAAAAAGTGTTGCCATTCGAAGAACAAACCTCTATAAAACACCTTTACATCACAACAAACCTCACAATTAGCTGGATTGTCCATGTGTAATCACGAACACTGATACATACACAGCGCATACAACTATCTAGTGATAGTAAATCGTTATGTGACTGTGATGATGAATGGTAACTGAGGTTTAACTGTTGGAGGCTTACTTTCTAGTGTACCAGTTATTGCTCGAAGAAATAAGGTTAATGTCCCGATTGAAGGTTCAAACCCCTGATTACTACGCAAGTATGTTAGAAATAGACTAAACAAGAACGTATGTTTCAAAACAATTACGAGTACATACATGATATTCCATCGGCAAAGTATTATATATTTTATTACTCGATTACTTTTCTCCGGAGAGGTTACAAAAATATTACGTTAACTATACATAATAATTTTTTTACAAACAAATATATGTGCATATCTTAGTACGTATTATAATACTCAATCTGTTAACGTTTAATCCGCCAAATATTAATTTAAAAATTAATCATTTTAATCCCTGATGTTACTTTTCTAAAAAACCTTCAGAACATACAAAAAACTATTTATTTATTTATTAAGACTTAATAGACATACATATTTTTGCTGTAACAGAGGTGAGAATATTATAATATAACATGAGATACAATTATATTGCAATTAAATACATGCACTTTATTGTGTGGGGTGGAATAGACTCCACCTCTGATATATACAGCGTTGTCCTGGCTACTTTGCTAGTCTGAAGTCTGTGTTAAAGTAGCCAGTAAATATGTATAATGTATATCATTCTAGTATTTTGCACGTATTTGATACATTTTTAAATGGCTCTAATTTTTTATACATTACGTTTATTAGTACCTACATCATAAAATACAATTTATTTATTTTTTAATCTGCCACGTTAATAAGTATCAAATACAACCAAAAGTTAAAAATGACATTTCTTACTTACGATGCTTTACGTAGGAGGGATCGATATATCGACTTCATGAAATCTGATATCTTCAGCATATTCGTAAATATTACTTTAAAAAAATGAAAATTATTTTACCGAAGAAATTGATGATAATCTTATTGGAAACATCACTGCTTACTCTAGTAAGAGAAAAAGACACAAAAATATATATTTTTGTTTCATGATACCATACACGTACCTATCGGTTTATTGAAATTTTGCATCAATTATATATAGTTAAATTGTTTTATTGAGTACACTTTGGCTTTGCCGCCCAGCACGTGTCCACAGTGGGAGGAGGGTGTCGGGCGGCAGAAGCACAGCCCTAGAAACAAAGGGCTGTCAATCATGTACAATTCGTGGGCAGAACCAGTGCTGGAAATTAAATTAAATTCTACTTTTAAAATAAGCAATGTTATCTTTGTGGTTAAGATTCATATTTTTATTTTTTATCTTTGTTTAATTAACCACTAAAATGAGTTTAAATACATCTACCGGTTTCGAAAAATACCATTTTCTTCCTCATGTTATGACATCCTGAAGAAAAAAATGGTATTTTTCGAAACCGGTAGATGTATTTAAACTCATTTTAGTGGTTAATTAAACAAAGATAAAAAATAAAAATATAAATTAAATTCATATAAAAAAGAAAAAATATATTTATTGTGTAGTTTAAATGTTTCCTCTTTATGTTTCGCGCCTCTTTTGAATATATAAAATTTAATATGTTTATGTCAATCGTTTTATGCTATGTTCAACCGTTTGAAGTTTGGTTACTCATTTTAGCGCAAGAAAAATGGTTGCAGGTCTTCGAAAATAATATCTTGTCTAAAATTTACGACCCAATACGTGATAAACCTGAAGATTAAAGATGCTGGAAATTCAAAAACAATATTCTGCCTCAGATATTCTGAGGAAGGTGAGAGTACGAAGGCTGCACAGTGGGCGGGAAATATAGCGAGAGCAGATAAGTCCCGTGTTATACACAAAGCTCTCATACACAAGCTAACAGGACACGAGTATTTGAGATTCCGTAAAAATAAAGAAGATGGCTTTCAAATAATAGAAAGATATATCAATTTGAAAAATGTAACATATAAGTTCGAAAATTTATCGTTAATGCACTGTGTCGGTATAGCATAATCGGTTAATGCACGTTCCCCGGATTTGAATCCCGGTAGCAATAACAATATTTTTCGATAAAATTGATTTTATATGTATCACAGACCGTCTGTTCTGAATAATTACAACTTCACAATAAGAATGTGTTCCTTAATAATATTATCATGTTATTATTTATTCCTCACGGTTTCACAAGTTGACATTATGGCTGCATACGGGTATTTTAACTGATGGTTAAGGAAGAAGTTTTATGCTGATGCATCATCACCACCATCCCGGTACGGGCCCTGACCTCTTCAAGTCACTACCGACACTCCGATCTGTCCTTCGCTGTCATTCTCCAGTTGAAATTTTGGCATAAAATAACGAAAGAGAAATGTAATTCCATTTGAAGCACTGCCTGCGTGCCATTTCAGTATTAATTTGGATGTATTTTCCAAGTTGCGCAGTGTTTTACGTGCGCCGGGGCAGTTTAGGCCGTGAAAAATGTGCCACATTTCATTAAAACTGCCGGCTCATAAAAGTGTATTACTCGTGCGCGTGTCCATTTAACCAAATACTGTAATTGCCAAGATGGACCCAAGGTCTATTATAAATGGCATGTTTACTTTTGGCACTCACGGTTACGTGATATAACATTAAATATATGTCAAAAATGGCGTATTGTAAAATAAATATTAAAGAAATTAAGAGAAAGTAATCTGCCATTATGATTATTGGCAATGAATATTGATGTAAATTAATGAATCGTGTCAATTATTAGCATTCCTTCGACCGTGCACATACGAGGGCTGTCTGAAAAGTTTCCGACCTAACAAAGAAACAAGACATTTTTTCTTCAATTTTATTTTTATTTTTCTACATAGTCCAGCGATGCTCCCGTCTTTGTAACCCATCCAAACAGTACTTGGAGTATTTCTCTGCAAAACAGTTATTTACGAAGGTGATGACCTCCTCAATTGACGAAAATCTCTGTTCTCCGAGGGCAACTTTTAGCTTAGGGAACAAAAAAAAGTCGCTCGGGGCTAGGTCTGGAGAGTAAGGAGGGTGGTCAAGCAGTTCAAACCGTAATTCGTAGATTTTCGCCCGGGCAACCGCTGAGGTGTGAGACGGCGCATTGTCTTGGTGAAACAATTTTTTTTTTCTGCAAATGTGGCCGTTTTTACGCAATTTCTGCCACTCGACACAATCTTACACCCTGTGAGACGATCTAAATCAATAATATAATTAATCAAGGTCTTTGAGCCATTCTGTATTTAAATTATAAAAAAAATTTGCAAACTTTTTAATATTATATTATTATTTCAATTTATTTTTATTTTCTCTTCGTATATGTACACAATTTAATATTATTATAAGTGTATGTACTTTTACAGCTTTTTCGGAATGATTAGAAGGATGCTATAAATTTGATGTTGGACCAACTAACTTACCATCATGCCGTTTCTCCGCGGGGGTAGACAGAGAGGAGAGTGCCACGCTCTTCTGTCCTGACACACAGTTCTCGCCTCATCCCCATTCATACAAGTTCGCCGATTATTGAGACTTTTAATAGGACCATCCTCCAGTATCTGGTTTACCTGGTCGTGCCAAGTCTTCCGCGAACGTCCTCTATTTCTAATGCCATCATCACTTGCGTTATATATTTTCCTTATCGTTCTCTCCTCATTCATCCGTTCCATATGACCAAACCATTTTAATGATTCTTTCTTACTCTTACTCACTATACTAAGATCATACATACATTTACTCTGTCATAAATGAAGCTGTCTCACATACGTCTAAGTGATCTCATTTCCACTGCATTCAGTCTACTTTCGTTTCTCTTTTGCCAGCTCCAGGCCTCACTTCCATACATCTGTGTCCTTACCAAGACTCCATTGTGTACAGCTAATTTTGCCTTGGTTGACAAGTTTCCATTAGCTATAATTCCATTGATATTGGATATACAGGTTGGCCCAAAAATAGTAAACATTTCGTAAAATGTGATAAAATTAAATCAAAATTAATTTATCTATATCAACAATAGCTTAAATAGTTTACTGATTTACTTATTTACCTATTTACCTATATTGCGTTTTATTTCGGCAACATCCGGTCGCCATTTTTAATTATTAATTTTCTCATTGTTTATATTTGGTTTTTTCAAATTATTGCCCAGAATGACAAAAATCACTGCAGAAGACCGTATTCTGATGAAAAATTTGCGAATTGAAAAACGTTAGGGTGCTAGAAAAATGATCAAATAGTTTCAAAATAAAGCCTGGAGTATAACTAGACATTACAGAAGGACGGAGCTCCATCTCATACAACCAGAAATACAATCAACTTTCTTCGTCGTGAGAATGTTAATTTCATCGAGCCAGGCATGTGGCCACCGAACAGCCCAGATTTAAACCCAGTAGATATGCAATATGGGGTGTTTTGATGATTTCTGATTAGCTAAAAAAATGCATAAAAAGTGCATAAAAAATATATTAAGAATTATAATTCAATATATTATATTTTGAAATAACTCATGTTACGAGATGTTCTCACTCTTTTTGGACCACGCTGTATACTTGTATTTACATTATGCAAAGAATTTTTTTTTTTATTCCCATATACGTCAATAGTAAATCATGAGATTAAATAAATATGAGTGATGTGAAAAACTTGTACTGTATGAAAGATTTAAAATATCTTTTTCATTATCCGCAATTGTTAAATTGCTATCTTTACATTATACCTATTATACATTCATATGTCATTGTAGGACAACAAATAAATAAACATTTGTTTAAAAAAAGAAAAACATTATAAATCCTTATCAAAATATTATTTTAATCTTAATTGATATTTAAGATCCTTTCTGTTATGTCATTTGGAACTCATTTTTTAAATGTTACTATTTTTAAAAATAAGTCTTTTCAGAACTCAATTATTATGAACCAACACAAATATTAAACTCTTATACACGTCACAACTATTGGATATGTAATAAATACTAAATATGAGTTTCCAGATAAATCTATTCCAAATTGAATCATTTAAACATCTAACAGCCTGTAGCAAAGGATTTCGTGAAAATAATTCGAAATTATTCTCAATATTTTTATCCGTTATTAAACGACATCTGCCGGAACTACCGGGAGATATCTCTCATCGTCTTCCACAACTAAATAAGAAGTGTCCCTACCGAGCAGAAGTCCCCTCCCCCCGCCAGTGGCGCACGCTCGACTGGCAGCGGGAGGGATCGAGAGGGGGGGGGGGGACTCAACGAAATATGGCATCATATCTGCGCAGTCATTCGGCCGTAATAAATACCTAAATAAAGCGCAAATAATACCCAAATCGCTCATCAGCGTTATAGCTTCCTGAGAATCCGCCGACACGACCCCCCCCCCCCCTCCTATCACCCCAACCACCCCACCCGACCATCCGCAATCTTCATGGCAGTGGCGTTACTATCTTGGAAGATTTTGATTTCATGATTTATTTCAAAACAAAGTAGATATGCTTTCAATAAATAAAATAAAAAATAATGTCATGAAAATATCATTATTATGATATACTAAAATACAAAAATTCAATTCGCGTTTTGCGTACGACCGCATGAAAACCAAGGCGATTCGCCGATCTGCGCTTCTCTCAACTGACGATATTGATAATGATGAGGTTAGAAAAAATGAAACACAAAAGTATTTTTTTCTAAGGACACTGCGGCGACAGAATCGAGGAATGCATTCCCGCTCGCAGTGTACATTTTGTCACAAAACAATACGATCAATTCATTAATCTTTTTCAATAACGTGGTATTATATATTTTTTCCACCATTTCGGAGAGGTGCTGAACAGGCTAAACTGACTATGTTTGCCGAAATAAATCGCGTTTTCCTGACGCACCCCGCCGATAATTATATTTTTAAATTACTGCCTCGTGTCCTTCATTGTGTTATCACATCAATTAATTGGCGTCACTTCGGCGATCTATCAATCCTGTGCGATATAACACCATTGAAGATGAGAGAAAACTACCATCTGCCAGGATTAAGCTATTCTTTGAGTGAAAAACGTATATGGTTTTCATTAAAAACCTTTACTATCTTAATAAAGAATATAAGTTATCTAGCATTGTGGGATGTAGGGAGGTTGGGGATTTTGGATATTTATAACTCGTGCAGTACCGGGTGTATTAACTAGTTGTATGCATACATAAAAAATACAAGGGTAAAAATATTAATAAATTTTAATACACGATTAATAAATATACGCAAATATTAGGAAAACGTGAAACTTAGATAAACGTCACTAGTGTATTTTGCACCAAAATATATTTAATATATGTATATTTTCAGAAATAAATGTCGCGTAAAAGGTTTTTGTATCTAAATAATATAATAGAGAATAAGTCATTTTTCATGATATTGGACTATCAATTGTATCTTGTTGCAACCTAAGCATTCGTGGAATGATGATCGTCGATTAAAGTGTGCAATATTTCCATGGTATGTATGTAAGTCTAGACATTTCAAAGTTTGTAATCGAAACGAAACACAAACTGTATGTGTTTGTCTTCTCATGTATAAATGATTAAAAAATTTAGATCACAAAATTGTCACCATTTTCTATTTTAATCGTAATCCATAATTTTAAATTCTTGTCCCATTACTCATTAGATTATTACCTTCAACAAATCATTGGCCATCTCTAACTTTTTTCCCCAATCACTTATTTTATCTTGACAATTTTTTATCGCTTATGCATTTGAAAAGAAGCGCCACTGATCCGCCCCAAGTCCAAATATTTCTCCCCCGCGGAGGGAGTGGTCTGTAAAAAGAAGAAGAAGAAGAGGGGTAATCTCCCGAGGGGAAGATGGATATTACAGAAACCTGCGACCTCAAACAATGGACCTCACGGAATTTATTACAGTTTCCTTACAGTCCTGTTTATATTACATTTCGAAGTAAATCTTCTACATAGCGTATCGCGGAATAAAAACGCAATATTGTAGAAAAGTGAAATAAAATATTTAGTACCTAACGTCGTTATCTATATACTATGTACTCGTATAGATAATATTATAAACGTTTGATGAGTACATTGCCATTAAAACAAACAACAGGTGATGGAAATGTATATATATATATGTAATATTTGTTTCTACGGTTTGCACACCCCTCAACTTATCGCATGCTAAGCAACATTGCGTGGTGTAATAATAAATGCAATATGTCAGCAGTCATTTATGCAACGAAATAATGGTTAAACAAAGGCAGCAAAGGCTTAGTTAAACAAAAGTTTTTTTTAGCAATATTTGAATATGTCCAAGAATACACAATTACTGGATTTTCACCTACAAAGGCACTGCTATTAAACAAATAATAGATATCTGATAGACTCGAAGCTATTTTTTTATTAATTTACTAGAAATATATGGAAGTATGGGTAATTACAGTATGGGTAATACGGCTGGCTTAAGTGATCACCTTACACAAATATAACGTTCACCATTCTCACCCATTAATAAATGTCCATAACTATCAAATTTTTGAATTTTTGGTCTTAAGTCCTGTAATTACCCATACTTCCATATCTTTCCATTAAATTAATAAAAAATAGCTTCGTCTCTATAAGATATCTATTATTTGTTATTAAACAAATAGGGGGGGACCCACCCTTTCTCGGAACCGTTGTAGAAGTTTCAACTTATTTTATCGGTTCCACATACATTACTACAGAAACACGTAATGTACAATTAATAAACACAAAAGAAAGGAGATAAAAAACAAAAGCTAATGTAAGAGATTGAGAAAACGAACAGAGATTTAAATTTAAACCTTCCCGCGCCCTTTTAAGTGCTATCTTTATTTATTTTTAAAATACAGGTATATAACATCATTACAAACAAACAGATAATGAAGTGTTATGTACAAGATAGCCATTAAAGGACTAACTATCAAGTACACTCTCCCATGAAGGGACTTGGACGAAACACAATGATGTATGAGTAACGTCATACACGGTACAGGCCAACGGAGTTACGCACGATTTTGTTTGTTTTAAGAATTTGACTTATGAAAAGTGAAGTGTCCGCGTTCTCGCTGACACGATCTTGTCATCATCTGCCTAATATACCCCATCTCGTAGTCCACGTTTTGATGAAATCCCTATACAGCTTGAGATTCCTTGATATTATTTGTTTAGTGGATTTTTTTTAGCTGAGCAACCTAAAAAGAGGCACAACACTAGTACATTCAAAATGCTGGTAAAATTACACTTTTTACGTAGGATTAACCAGCACATTGCAACTTAATCTCCAACTTTAAGATGAAAACGGTACACGAAGAAGAAAAAGAAGAAGAGAGCAGTCATTCGTTAATAACAAATATAATTTAGATTTAGACTGAATCTATCAATGTGTGCATAGCGATGTTTAGAGTTACTCTCAAAATCGATGCATCTTTGTGAACTGACTCATCAATTAGTCAATTCAGAACAGTTGAGATTAGATGTTGAGGACAAGAAGAAAAAACTCACTCTCGGTGATTAGCCAACATTTCGCGATGTTGGTGAATCACCACCCAGACTCGGGAGCACCTCGCCCACCACGAATGAATCTACAAGTCTCCGCGTGTATTTTGACAGGAATATTTATCATTACAGTTTAGCCACCCCACCCCGCAAGGCGGGCATGGGAACCACCACACGTGACCCTCCCCAAATGGCGGGGGATGCGCCGTGTGTCAGATCCACTCGGCTGTGTGTGATCGCCCGCAGTTAATCGTTTTAATAATACAAGCGAGACCGCGCCGAAACCATGCTGAGGCTGAGACCGAGACCAAGGTGTAATAAATGAACTGACGCGGTGTAGTCCTTACTTAACACTATTTAACTTAATTATAATGTTATGCTTCTCCAATATTTCACCTATCCTAATCATTGCGACATTTTCTACTTAACCTAACCTGACATAATCAAATAAGTTTTAATTATACAGGGTGTAACATACCTAGTCCACAATACCTCATGGGTGGATACCTGACTAAATTACAAGTCGGAAATATTCAAGGGATACCACGTCAGAAATACTAACATTTAAAAAAAAAATTATTCGATTATTTCGATTAATTGAAACATTTTATTGAATATAAAAAATTAAAGCTCATCGAATTTTGGGCGGCTTGTCAATTTTTTGTTAGATAATTTAGGGCCTGAAGCAAAGATATATAATACAGATAGATAGATATATTATGGACTAGGTCTGTTACACCTGTGTAGTTGATTATATATTCCAATTAGTTTTCAGTCACGATATATTCTGATAAGTTTTTACGATTCACGAAATATTATGAAGCATAGCACTATACGGAAATGAATTAACCAAAGCACTCGAAATGGATTTAAAAAATAAACTGGACTGAGAGAATTACAAATAAAGGGACTCTGAAGAAGAAATGAGGTCCGTAATAGACACCATCTAAAATTGAAGAGGGCAATTGTTAAAGACACGTTTTTAGACTCAATACATACCTTAGAAATGTAGTTATGTAATTGAAGGAAGAAAATAGAGAGGAAGGTTTAAACATAAACATTCATCAAATAATGAGCGAGACGAATCCAGACACCAACTTCTGGATGGTGTCCAGGACAGAGACGACGATCATTGCCCCGACAAAAAGTTAGTTCTTTATTATGAAAGAAGAAAATTAAATATTCCAAGAAGCTTTTAACTTTTACTGTTTGTGGTATTGGGGTGCAATACCCTGAATGATAAATCACATACTGATATAAATCTAAAATAAACTGAAAATTATTTGCAACTTCAAATAAGCGAATGAACAACTAAAGGACAGTGAATGTAAATGTGTCCCTGAAATAAGTTTTTTATTCATTTGATTTCCTTTCTTTTTCTCACTCACTGTACTGCAGTTTGTTTACATCTGCATTCGCGGTATTATACGTCCAACAACGATATTCCAAATTTTTTTTATACCCCAAGATAAATTCTAATTAGTTTCACCTTCATCCATGAACATCCGCCTCATGCAACTGACATGGCACCGTCAGACTTGACTCGGACGATGGATGGTTCCATAGCGGCTGTGGAACAATGTTTTGAAGACCTTACCGAACCTTTCTATAAAACTAAAATATCAGCTTTATAGCATTGTTGGAAGAAAGGAAATATTTTTTTTTAAATATCTCGTATATATATATAAATAACGTACAGTTTATCTGTTTTTCGAGACTGCAAATATTCTAGGATGTGTTGATTACAAATGTAAATTAAAAAACCGATTCAATAATTCGATTCGAAATTCAATTATCCAAATTTTCAAAATTAAAATCAATTTAATTTTAGAAGCGAATTTCGATCTGCAAGATTTAGAGATGAAATTGATATTCCAAAACTAAAATATACCGCAACCCAAAATCACCATATTTATCAAGGCATCAAATTTTTTAACAATCTCAGAAGAAATAAATGTTAAAATATATATATATCCTAGTGATTGTTCTAAAAATGTATTATATTTTCTAAGATTAAAATAATAATAATAAAACTTAATAAATTAAATGAATCTATCTTCCTAACCCCGATAAACGATGAACATTGAGCTAAAGTTTAAACCTAAATACATCTGGAATAGAATAAAAAAATGTGAAATCAATTTAATAGATTTTATCCATTGAAATATATTTTTAATTTATCATTAAACACATTAAATTTTTCCAGATGTCTTTAAGGAAATAATAATAACACCAATTTTAAAAGTGAAAATTACAAAATTACAAATTATAAATCTCTGGTATCTAATTTCGCTAATATATTCGAAAATCGTATAAAAAAATGATTAGTAGGCTTTTTCGATAAACACAATATCATATCAACTGATCAATTTTGTTTTCGAAATAAAGTGACTACTTCTGAAGCAATCTACAAATTAACCAAAAATATTAGCGATGATTCGAACATGGATCTCTTTTTCAATACGGGGAAGGTGCATTACCAACTATGCTACAGCGACAGTATTTTGACGACAAATTTTCGAACCCATGTTACACTTTTTCAAATTAATACATCAATCGTTCCATTATTTGAAAGCCATCTACATTGTTTAGCATAGCAGACGCCAGAATTAACAATTCATTTTTATTAAATTTTGGACACATTGATACAACTTATATATTATTAAGGAAACACATTGTTATTGTGAAGTTGTAATTATTCAGATATATATATGTATATCTTTATAATTAATACATGTAATTAGTATTTAAAATATCACAGACCAATGTTCTGAATAATTACAGCTTCACAATAAGAATGTGTTTTCCTTAATAAAATATATATTTGAATAAAAAAACATACTTCTCACATGACACGCTTGATGGTATAGGATCACACTTGTCTAATGTGACCGGGGTTCTGGGTCCCGGAATACCGCAAGTTAATCTTATTTTGAAAGTTATAAAAATAATGTGACATGTATTCCACGTACGAAACTCTATTTTTTTTTAAATGCTACTAGACTAGTAAAGACTATATTTCTATGTGTAGGTTCGTAAATGCTCTAATATGAAAATGTTCATAGAAATCGTTTAAAACATTGATTACTTTAATAGGCCGTGTCTACGAAATAAGACACGATGAGATTTTGTTGAGATAACTCTCAGTACTGTGCACACGTGTTCAACGTTCGATTTTACAGCGCACAAACATCATCTAAAACCATAGATACCCACAATCATTTATTTTGAAACGAACGGCATTAAACTACAAACAATTATTCACTCAACTAACGAACTGTGTCATTTAAAAAATCTAACATTAAATCAATCTCAATAACTATGTAACTCAAATTTGTAAATAAAATGTAATAAAAAATAATCAAATCAATTAATACAACGTCAAAAATATCCTTCTCAACATCCGTGAATAATCCTTCAGTCCCGTTTTCACAGCCGGCGAAAAAATATCACTACCGCGAATATCTAATTTCCATCACAGTTTCAAAGGATTTCATTTATAATTCCATTTTATTTCCCGGATATTAATCGTTGCAAAATTATTTCCGCGGGGACGGGGGCGCGTGCGCGTCGCGACGCCGCCGCCCCCGCCCCCGCCACCGCGAGTCGCCGGCGCATGCGCCGAACGCGGCTCACGCAACTCTACGCATAAACCATAAATCAATTCGGTGCACTATATTATGCGAGTCGTACGCCGCCCGCCTGGGTTCCCGAAAAATGAGACCATATGCTTAATTTTATATTATTTATTCAGAATTAAATATCAAATTACAGGTATATTTGAAGTACATACATATAGAAATGCCCAAATGAACTGACTAGTGGAAGCAAAACTGTCGGGTTAAAAATAAAGTGACAGACCCAATTCACAATATTTTGACTAATTTACATACGCGTTGAAGATTTTCAAGGAGTATGTATAAATTATGTTGCGGCATTGATCTGATTTTTATATCTGTTTACGTACTTCGAAATAAATATTTTTCGAAATTGACCCATTATTCTATACGTCGTAAATTATCTAACAAAAAATAGTCTAGCCGCTCGAAGTACGATAACTTTTAATTTTTTTGTATTCAATGTGTAATTTGAAACAGATAAAATATTTATATTAACCACGGCATTTTTAAACGCTTATATCTCTGACACAGTTGCGATTAGGCATATTCGGCTTCAACATTTTTGACTCATATTTTTAATATCTATCTACCCCTAAAATACTGTGCACTGGGGATGTTACACCCAGTATATCTCAAATTTTTCGTTATTTACCTTAAATGATTAACTCAGCGAAATTAGTGACGCAGTTCTCCGACAAAGAAAGGTTTCGGATTCGTATCCAGATGATAACCAAAAAAAATTTCAATAGACTGTTTTTTTCTGTCTTACTTTGAGCCAGTTGTGTGATCATTAGTATATTTTTACTATGGTAACTTTTTACTAACGTCAAATTCAAACGTCAAATTTACTATTGCCAAAGCATAGATGGAGATGTCAACGATGTGACAAACAATCGTGAAATATGCATTATCTATGGATTTCTTTCGCCTAGGTGTTCAATATGTCACTTTGATGATGATTTTTTTTCGTAATATGCGTAAAAATGTATATTAAACAACGAGATCATCATTGGACGAACTCTCATCACTAAAATAACGGGATATTAAATAGATAATTGTCATACACTGCAACTTTCAAAGTATCAATGTGTCAGATGACTTTTGGAACAGCTGTAAAAAGTCCGCCATATTTAACTATCGAATATCGCAGAGTGAAATGACTTTACTACAGGATCTACTTTCGAGAAGTATATATTTTTACTAACGATCAAACAACCTGTTTTCGCAAAAAAATTTACTATAGTATAAAGTTACAATTGATCATACAACCGGCCCTTTATTACTTGATGCCACAAATGATGTTATAACCAATGTATACTATTTTAAAAATTAACATAGGTAGTAGGTACATATAATTAGGTCAAATTATGAAACATTTTAAATAATATAAACACACGTGTTTATTAGTGCAAAAAGAGTTAGAAACTTACCGCAATTGTAAATTGAAGTATTTCTACTCATGTTGCTAAGATTTTTTGAGAAATTTATGCAACAAATAGCCACCACGTGTGGGTGACGCTAAAACAAAACTTGCTGAAAATGAATGAACGTTAAAATTATGTTTTTAAGATTAGCAAAATCAATTTTGTGATTAAAATCTATTATTTTAAATTGTTAACTTCATTTTATTAACCATTTAATGAATTAAAATACATCTACCGGTTTCGAAAAATATAATTTTCTAATCAAAAACATGTGTTATTGTTTCTTTAACAGAATTTATTTTTAAAAAACAATAATTAATTACTTGATGATACAAAATTACTAGAATAATTTTAGAATGGGATTTGTGGTTAAATTTAGTTGGTTGTCTATAATTTTTTGATTAGGTTTACGTGCTTTATTTATCTCCAACGATTATTTAATTTATGACCAACACAGTTTACACGCAAAATAGATGATCACAATTTTTTATCAAAATCATGACTATTATCTAATAAATGATTAGAAATTCAGAAAACCCACTATTATTCAAATTTCTCAAATGCTCCTTTACTCCTCTCATTTACTGGATAGTTTATATTGTAATGATAATCTACGAACGTAAAATCGAGGCGATCTTAACATAATCGCTAAAAACGGCATATAAAATAAATAAATGAGAAGAGAATGATAAGAAAGATATATAACGCGAGTGTCAATGGCAGAAATAGAAAATGTCCGCGGAAGATTTGATATCAATGTTCCCTCTAATTTTGGATCACAGTGTGCGCATAAATGTTATTTTTGTGCAATTTTAAGGACCGGTACTATTATTTGTGCGCAGGGAGAAAAAATAATCAAAACATTACCACCAGTATGCGGATGTATTATGAGGCATAAATAAGTCATGAAAACGATGACAACTATAGAGGAAAGCTGCACATTGAGGACACATTCCCCACAATTAAAAATATGATCTCTTACAATTCATTATGCAGAGGAAGACAGAAAACAGCAGAGACGTAGATAGAAATAGATTATCTTGGCTGTATAACCTCAGAAAACTGTTAGTCATCTTATACAGGATATATCAACATACTGCGACATGGTGGTCAACCTTCGATAGAAGACGGCACATGAAAAAGAAGTGTATGCGCTATATTTTTATATGTGCGCTATGATGCCTAATCGTGTGCGCGCGCACATCAGCACATCTTAAAGGGAATATTGCTTAGCGTACCCAGATAATAGAAGAAGGTCCTACAAGAAGCTTCAACAATCAATGAACTTGCATGAGAATATGTAAGAATGTAAATGAGGCGAGAATCGTGTGTCAGAATAGAAGAGTGTGGCACTCCGTCGTATCTGCCTGACGCCGTGGGGAACGGCGTGATGATAATATGGTGGCTATATTGAGGTAGACTATCTTTAAACGTAAACGTGCAACATTTTAAAAAGATTTTATTTTAACTACTACAAATATGAAGTTATAACTAGTGATAAAAAAAAAATAATGCTACTCTCGACTCACTGGTGTGATTGTGATTGTTATTCGATAATATCAGTGATTGAAAACTGTGACTGTGATCACAGTTTCATTACTAATGCGCAGGCACGATATCATAAAAGGATAATTTTTAGCATATGTATTTATTTATATTATTAAAACCTCAATTGTGTAAAAAACATATTCTAGCGTAAATAATTAATATAAATCTTATTTAATATCATCACAAAGAGAATAAAAATGCTTTAAAAAATGTACATTTATTTTTCGGGCTAAATTCTCAACAAAATGCGTAAAATGTTTTGGCATAATCCACTAGATGGCGCGCTAATCAAATTACAAAAAAACTGGTAGATGGCGCTGATTTAGGTGATAATCGATTTATAACAGCGGCGTCAGAAAATCAATACAATTTTTAACAAAAAAAAATTAAATCATGAATCACTGACAGTGAGTGTGACTCAAAGATATCAGTGATTGACTCACGGTTCATGATTTTGAGCTCATCACTAGTTATAACCGAGTGTATATTATTTCGCTATCATAATCAAGATATATAAAAATACTAAAATGAATGTTTAATTAATAGTATTAAATTCTTGTACAATCTAAATATTAACAAAAAATGAATGAATGTATTTTATTGTGCGCAGGTATTAACTAACAAACAGTGGTACAACCCTCTCAATTGGGACTTTCGCTTTTCGTGCAAGTCCTTCACCGCGGGAGAATCCAAACAATGGAATAATAAATTCCTGGCTGGATCCGCGGTGGTGAGGGCGCAGTGCAGTATACCGCCGCCGACCCCGCTGTCGGGTCTGCACGCGCGAGTGCTGGGCCCAGTGCTGTCGGGGAGCAGTCGCCTCGCTGATACCGTCGCACGAGTGCTGGGCCCAGTGCTGTCGGGGAGTAGTCGCCTCGCTGTTACCGTCGCACGAGTGCCAGTTAGTTGAATGATTGTATTTTTAAAATTTTCAAAATCAACTTTGTGATTAAAATCCATTTTTTTAAATTATTAACTTTGTTTTATTAACCACTTAATCAATCATACGTCTCTACCGGTTTCGAAAAATATCGTTTTCTTCTTCAGAATGTCATCGACTAATCAAAAACATATGTTATATTGTTTCTTTAACAGAATCTATTTTTTAATAATTGTAATTTTTTGGGAAACTAATTAAATTCACTTTAAATTTGAAAAAAATCGCATATGAGACAAAATGTTTTTTGACTGTTGATATGTTTCGTTTTTTTAACTTACAAAAAAAATGAAATATTTCACATCCAACGAGTACACGAGCACTGGATAATAGGAGTTAGTCATCCCAGATGACAGTGACAGAAACATGCAAGCCTTCGAGTTAGTAGTTCCATTTAGTCATGGCACTGGCAGCCAGTATCCGTGCCTATGTGTGCACCCAGCCTAACGCCAATTGCAAATGGCGATACGTTGACCCTGCAACCAACAATGACACCACTCACAAATGACAGTGACAGAAGCGTGCGACCGCTCGCATCAGTAATGCCGTTTAGCCACGACACTGGCAGCCAGCACCTGCGGTTACATATATACCGGGCGTATTGGCGAATGCAAACGACACGGTATTGACCCTGTAGCTAAAAATTACACCACTCACAGATGACAGTGACAGAGGCAGGCGAGCACTCGCGTTAGTAGCGCCGTTTAGTCGAGACACTGGCAGCCAGCACCCGCGGCTACGTGTGCACGCGGCCTAATGGCGAATGCGAACAGCGATGCATTGACCCCGCGGCCAACAATGGCACCACGCACTTTGCCGATTCATTTGTCAAAATATACACAAACCTCTGTTGTGTCTGTGTCCATTTTTTCGAAAGAAACATAATATACTGTTTGATATCGAAATATCTGGTTATTAGATACAGGCTGCTTGTTATAACATTTTGGATGTCAAATCTCGAGAAACGTAAGAGAGAAGGTTCCAAGAACGATATGAAGCCCTATATATAGACCCCTCCTACGTAAAGTATCGTAAGTAAAAAAATACATTTTTAATCATTCTAGTATTTTTCACGTATTTGATACATTTTTAAATGGCTGTAATATTTTTAATATTATGTTTATTAGTACCTACATCATAGAATACATTTTTTTTTGAAAATCTACCGAGTAAACAAGAATCAAATACATGCGAAATACTAGAATGATTAAAAATGACACTTTTTACAAACGACACTATAAGATGAAAGTAAGTTGGCTGCAATGGTGAGAATATATGAGTCAATCACAAATTGAGGGAATAAGAAGACTGATGGGCAGGTATAGTTAAGACAGATCTGCAAGAGATAGGCGAGTGCCTAGCAGATTCAACCAGAGCGACAATGTCAAGGGATGAATGGTATTCTGTAGTGACTTCCGTTGTCGTGCCCCAAGGGGTCGTAAAAAAAAAAAAGCTTTGTATGTAATGTTTTATTTTTTATTGAATATAACCGATTATTGGTGCTTCGTATCTCGTGGATCTCAAGGCGTGCAATTCATCCAGGATTATAGCAAGCCTTTATACAAAAAATAAAGTTGCTATTCTCGTGTCTGAGAAACCAAGAGAGAGAGTTGCTCCGATGCTTATACACCAGAGGGAAATAGAAGATACTTTTGTTTGTTTAATGTTTTTTATTAAATTTATACTACGTTTATTTTAAACAGAAAATATTTTTTAATGTGTGGCGATTTTCCTAGATCAGACTTTTAGCCCAAGTGAAAAATTGCCATTATAATTTTGTAACAGTTGAGAGAAAGCGAGTGAGAAGATAGTCTCCAGTACGCCAAAAGAGTTAACAGGGTCCTCTTTAAACCCTGCCAGTGGCGTACCATTGCGGTACATTGGGGCCGACGTTAGATGAGGGCCCAAAAAGTTCGCGTCCTACAATCCATTGGAATGTTATTTTTGTCAGAATCGATACATTTATTACGAATTATTACATTTTTTAAATTGTTTCTCATATATATTGCAAAAACATTATCGATGTACATCGTAAGGCCTCTCTAATACATCGGATTAGAGACCAGTCCACCGCCGTAGAGTGAAGTATTTTTTTAAATGCAAGTGTAAATGCCTCACAAACTGTAAATATTATATAAGACAAGATACTAATTTTGTTTTTAACCCTTCCCAAACCATGCGGGTCTACCGCTCTAATTAAACCTGTAATATTTCGATAAACACGCGCAACATGCAATTCATATTGTAGTTAAATTAAAGGAAAATATTTACACTTAGAAATGACTAGTGAAAAATCAAGTATGTAAGGCGAATCCTACAAAAATAATTATCTTTCAATTCAATTCGTTGTAAATTAATACGTTGACAAAAATACCATTTGTGTGAAGCCAGAATGAAATCACATATTAATTTCACAGTGAAAATAATAACAAACATACGAATATAAGGGTGTCTCTTTCTCACCAATTAAAGAAAAATAGATGAAAAAGATGGTTGTATTATACAATGCAATCTCCTATGTAGAACTTGATGAATGCTCCGAATTATAATATTATATATACTTAATATTTATAGTAAATATACGGCATTAACCATTTTTTCAAAAGCATTTTTTCACATTTCAAAGGCTAATAGAACTCTAATTTCTTACGGTAACACGAGTTGACAGCATGGTTAGTATAGTATTTTATATCACGGTATGGTAAAGGTTAATATTTAATGGATAAACCATGCAGTAATAATATTTGTAATATAAATTAAATGTATCAATTAGAAAGATATACATATAAAATCAATTTTTTGAAAAAAATATTTTTGTTGCTACCGGGATTCGAACCTGGATCTTTTCTTATCCGGAAAAATGCATTAACCGAGTACACTACACCAACATAGTAAGTTGACGACAAATTTTCGAACTTATAATACCCTTTCCAATGCCGTTTCATTATTTGAAAGCATTCTTATTTATATTTACGGAATCTCAAACACCTTTGAGTAAATCCTAATGAGGTATGCCAGAATCAATTAATAATTCATTATATTTTGGAAACATTAATACAAAGTATATATTATAATATACTTACTCGTTCTAATTGATATATTTAATTTGTATTTAAAATATCACAGATCTATGTACTAAAAAATTTAAACTTCACAATAAAAATATGTTGTCCTTAAAAACAAATAGTCGTATATATTATATATATATATATATATATATATATGATACTTATTGATTCTGCATTGGGGCCCATTTTTTGTATCACCAAGATCCAAGATTCTTCAGGGGTCTACGACGCTCAGCATTGGGTAAACGATGAAGAAAAAGAAGAATATTATTTATAAACAACTGTCATAATGTTGAATAAGTGCATTAATAGTATTTCAGTTTTAATAGTTGAACGACCAAAGACAATAATCAATTTTTTTTGTACTTCTATTATGCTCGTGATAGATTAATAACCTGTGTACATAACTGCCGTCAACACCGTCCCTTGACGAAGGGACCAAAACAAATCGCTAATGAAACTTCGTTCTGCTTTACAGGGCTTCGAACAAAAAAATTATTAGTCGAACGGTGCCAGGTGGGCGAGCCCAGTTTTAAGTCAGCAGGTACCCGATTGAGACTCGCATATTTCAAATATTTTTAATCATTAATTTATCATTCATAATCACAATAAAATAATTAAATTCGCGATCGAAAACGTAATAAAATATTTAATTATTCTAAGTTAGTAGGCACATGTAGAATCGCTTTTGTACTCTCACAGTATATGAAATTTAGGTATACGAGTATACGAGGGTCTGTAGATTTGTTTTTTCACGACCCTTAAAGCAGAATTAGCACACCGGACGTTCAAAAGAAGAGAAAAATACATCTACATCTACATCTGATTTCGAAAAATAAAAAAACTACCCCATCCCCCTGAATAAAGCCTTTTCCCGGGCAACGCCAGATACTTCAGCTAGTTGTGTATTATAAAGATAATCGAGACCGCCCAAAAATACGACAGAATTACAAGTCAATTTTTGTATGGAAAAAAACAAGAAATTTGATTATTTCCGTGCGGCGATCCAGGATACTCAAATATTAATTTCTAAAATTAGGAGATGGGAAGACATAAATTGTGTATATCATGGTCATTGATTGGTGAATACATTGCCAAAGTAAGGTTGGAAAAAGAGGAAATTATTTCCTTCACAACCAATTAAAATTCACTGATGATTCAGTTTAAATAAAATCCCAAATAACGCTATCTAGAAATAACAAAATATTAGTATACAAAATTTGTATCAGACCAGTACTACACATGGATCTGAGACATGGAGACCTACTAAGAAGAACTAGCGTGCACTAGACGTTATTGAATGGAAAAAAAAAATATTGAAAATGAATTTTAGTGTTGACGGTAATAATGAGCCATATAATACCGTTTCATAGATTATATTTTCAAATCTTCCAACTGGTAAGTATTTGTAATATCTGTCATCTGTCAGAAAATAACTATGTTAAATCCATGCGACATTTATCCAAAACACCAACTATTATTCAAAATTACTGTTCGGTATTTACGACAGGACCAGATCGCCGGATGTGTGTGGATGCTCCATTAAGTTTACAATACCTATCTGCCCCCCCCCTCTCTATTTACTCTTACCACAGAGTACGACTTTTTCTGTGTGTGATTTATGACTTGTGAACTGTCAAGAAGTGTGGATGTCCTGCTACGAGTTCGTCTCACTGGCTTTTATTATTGTATTCCGGTTTACGGAAGATTTACAATCACTATTGGGTGATTTGCAGTGCTTCGTGCTAATCATCGAACAAGTTTCCTGAAGTTCAGGAGAGTTGTGAATACAGCAAGAAAATCTAGGTAAGTCATGTTCTTCCCGATTGATCCTTGAGCCCTTATTGTTCTGTCCCTCTGCCGAATTCCCATCACCCTTCCTACATCCCGTTTCACCACCCCCTCGCGCAAACATCTGTATAAACGTATTTTAAAAGCAATTAATAATGATAATCATTAGCGGCGAGACTTGGAACCATAGCCTCGCTAAGTTGCTAAGTGACACGTGTGTCGTGGGAATGGTAAGTTACATGTCTTTTTAAACAATTTTGTACACTTCCTTTGATGGTGGGTGAGAGTAAATAAATCGGTCTACTACTGCATACGTTCTGATGGAATCCGGAAATGTACGGTTTAGTGTGATATTTTCGATGATTTCTCCACATATCCGCCGACCCGTAGCAAATGACGCGCGATCAATTCATTCTCACAACAATCGAAACGAAATAAAATGTTCCACCCACCCTTCACTGACGCAATCTAATCAAAAACTTTCCGGGGTGCGGTAATCGGTAGGTGCTCATTAAACAGTGACCAGCCCTTTGTGCGCGCTGCGTGCCGGGGATTCGGATCAGATGCTCGATTCGGCAACTGTTAATGATCGATGCTAATCCATAATGTCGATCTATTTCTGAGAAGAATTCAATCAGGAGTAATCGGTTGGGGTGGGGCGAGGTGCGATCCGAGGAAGCTGCAGGACCTAAATCAAGAGAAGCGTAATCAAAGTGACAGTATTGATTAATGAGGACATCAATTCATTTTAATATTTTGAGATGAAACTATTCGCAAGATCACACGGATTTTAAATCGATTTAATAAATATATATATATGTTTTAATTATTATGAAAGTGGTCTTAGTCAAGAAATTGGAAAAAATGAGTTTATCAATAATTTCGCGTCACATTGTTTTAATATGATGCAAATTGACATTTATAAGTATGTCGAAATAAATTATAAATCTAGTAGACTAAATAAATTTTGAAACATTGTGTTGTGTAATATAAAAATATTCATTGAAGATCTCGAAACGAAAGAAACATGACTCGGACCACTTTCATAACAATGGGCACATATGTAGGTATCGTTTTAAGGAGAACACATTTAATTTATCTCATCGCATGATTTACTCAAGATATTTGAGATTTAACCCAATATAAAATTGATTACTTTTAAAAGTGGAATAATAAATATTTTTCATTTGTCGTAATCGGTTGCTGTAGTGAAATGGTTAACACGTTTCCCCGGATAGGAAGAGGTCCAGGTACGAATCCTGGTAGAAAATAAATATTTTTCTGTATGTCTTTCTAGTTGATTCATTTACTTTATATTAAAAAATTATAATAAATATGAAGATAAAATGTTTCACTGAGATGGTTTGGGTATGATCCAGACTCAATCATCGCTTTAATTCTTTTAATATTTGAGTTCAACAGCAGTTCAGATATTGACCTTAAGTGCTTGGATCGTTTCTGGAGCATACAGAGGATACATCTTGGTAGTTGTCACTCTGGTATTCACAAGACGTGTCCAAACCGCCTTCATTGAAATATTTCTAAATGTAGAATAGGGACTTCACGCCGAAGATTTTACTGCTCACTTTGTCCATTAATGTTAGTCCTGCGACGTCTATTTCTGCAACCAGGATTCTTGATTTCTATTCGTAAGGATCCAAATTTGGTGACCGTATATTAAAAGGGGCCTAGGAACACGTAGATTTAAATTTGTTAACCACATTTTTTAATGTTGTAAAAATACCATAATTTATCTTTTGTGTAGCGAGGAACGCGAAGCTTAATAAATTGATCTGCTAATGGACTAGACCAAACAAATATCATCAGTCTGCTAATGGACTAGACCTGCTGCGTGCTCGACCCAGCATCGTGCCGGGGTGACATTATGAGCTGACGCCGAAGGTGGATAGAATTAATCGAAACCATCAAGAAATACACAGCTCAAAGTGTTAAACGGAGGTCCAAATTTTATTTACACCCCCCGACACGCGAATTCATCCAATTAATTTGATACTACCTACCTAAAACATATTCTCAATGCTTAAACCCCTCGATATGTCTGCTTTGCTTTGAATTATCGTCAGGACTTAAGACAGAGACAGATGAATATCACACGGTTCCATTCCATTTGTACAGAAATAATAGCGCAATTTTTGGGGAACAGGGTAGTGAGAAACGAAGTATCCAATTCTTTTGATTTGTAATTGTGGTTTTGTAAAGTTGCGTATATTTGATATACTGTTTATTGTTTTCAGTAAATGTACTCTGGGAGATATCAGAGAAGACCTTCTCCTATTACAGACTTCGGTCTAGTTAAGGAAATGGAAACATTTATATCATAAGTATAATACATAATACCTATACTTTTACTATAATTGTTTATTATAGGACATTCCGCGAAAGTCATAAATATACAGGACGGTTTAATTTAATTTTTCACCTTTCTATAGTAATCTACCTACAGAAGCGTTATGTGTTCCAATTCTCAAAATTTTGACAATAGATTTGATTACTCTTTTCAAAAAATGCATCTTAGTAACAAAAAGATTACATTTCTTCAATATTAGCAAAATTACTTTGTGGCCTCATTTTATATAAATAATTAGACAAAATAATTTGTTTATACCACTATTTATTGATAATTCTACATGTTTCGATACCTGCGGTATCTTCTTCAGGGAATAATGTATACCGAAATTAAAAATACAAGCATAGATAAAAACAAAACAATAAAGTGGTGAATAAGTAAGAACTAATATGAAAACAAAATTAAATGGTGACTATTTGCAAAGAGAATTTGGTCATTTATAATATTTAGCTTTTTATTAACACTTATTCTTATTTCTAAAATTTCAAATATATCTAACTGTAAACCTCTAGTATTTGAATGTATTATTTCTAAACCATTGCTAATATAAAAAGAATAGTTTGTTTCCAAAAAGTGATTGGAAAATTCTGAATAATTGTTGCTATTTAAGCATCTCAAGTGCTCCTTAATTCTAATATCAAAATTTCTGCATAAAACCTATATAAAAATAGTTGCGACATTGCAAATTAATTTGTAGACCCCCAATTTTTTTTAAACATTGTCTTTATCCTTGTTATTTAATATATATATTTATTTAATTTGTTATTAGTGTAATTAGCTAGTTGTATAGAATCTGGGATATTTTTTATAAATGAATTTGAAATATGATTATTTAAAAACACGGTTTTTCTCCACTGCTTCCCACTATCAATAATAAGTGGGTAAACATAGATGAAACTATATTTTATCTATTTATTTATAAAAAGATTACAAGTCAATTTCAAAGAAAATTGATACAACACTCCAATGTAGTGTAATGCTTCTCAATTTGTACAGTAATATATGCAACTCGCGTTAAGTTTCACGGACTTCTTGTCTTTATCAGATATCTGAAAATCAATTTTAATTCATAACAATTCATCTTGCCGCTGTGGCAGGACGCAATTTCAGTTCGTGAATCACGGTTGTGTTGTTATTTTCAAGTATTTGAGACCCCGACACCTATAGGGGGTCTCCAATCGAACCAATAAGCAAAAAATATTCGATGCAGGGGTTTATCGTTTAATGAAATGTTGAGGGCATATAGCATACCCCATGAAAAATTTTGCATCATTCTGTGAACTAAAAAAATTGTGTGCAATTTGAAGGTACTATAATTTGGGCACTGGGGGAGAAACTAAGAGAAACATTACCATGCCAGTATAAGGCTATTTATTAAGGTTGTATATACACAAAATATTAATAAGGAGATAGGTAAGTAATACATGTACATGTAACTAATTAAGCTCATATTTCTGTTGAGCTTTTTATTTTTTTATATTTAATTTAACACATCCATTATGTCATATGTTCCCTGCCCACCCTCACTAAATTAGAGTACGTGTTGAGGTGGGTATTTATTAGCAGCCAATTTTTATTTTTTGTTAGTTTCGTGTTAAAATTGGCGTGTGCTCTATTGTGAGAACTGTCACTTTGTAAATGTATATGTGTGTGTGTGTGTGTGTCATGAAAGTGAGTAAATTAGTGATAGGGTACGAACCTTATAAGAGGCCGTCTCTGGGGGAACAGCTCTCTTCCATCACAGCTTCTTCTGAATAACTAGTCTATGTCTGAATGTATAATTTATATCTACTCTATGACGTGTTTATAATAAACGTATAATATTGTTACCTGAAAAGACTGAGTTTCACTACCAAGGAATTAGGACACAAGTAATTAGACATTAATCAGAGGATAAAACCCTAAGGGAATCTGGTGGTAATCTAATTATCACATCTTTATTTTTTGTGCGAGCTATAAAGCAAATAGCTAATAGCAAAAATTGCATCGTAAGCAACCATCGGATAGAAGTAATGATCCCGATCATTACCACGATGCCCTATCAAGAGCGGAACAGTCTCGAAAATAATTTTTAGTGTAAGTAAATACGTGGCTGTTTTTGTGTAGAGTTTTCTGAACTATTCTGCCATGTGTATCCGACCTCTCTAGCTGACGTTTTGGATCCCACTGCAGGACTGATGTCGCCGGTGCGACGTATCGGTGTTATGATTAAGTATTGACAGTATTGCAATTCAAACTCTACATAGAAGATTCTGGAAGGCCATGAGAAAACCCGAGAATATTTTTAATATGGCTGTTGGCTTCTGAAACTTGAATCACCTGAAAAAAGCGGGGGGAGGAAAGGCGAGATTAAACTAAAAATAACATGAATTTCCCCGAACAAATGATAAAACCGTTTTCTTCCATTTAATCAGAAAACGTGTCAGCCCCGTACACGCGTACAGAGTAAGCACCAGATGATAAACAGCCTCCGCCCTTATTGGGGCTTATCACGCGAGATTTCTCGTGTAATTCCTCGGGGTTGATTCCGAGGCTCGCCCGTGGACGGTGATTAATCTCCCCAGACACTGGACGCCGTAAATTGTTTCCATCTTTAGTTCTTCCTAATTGGGGTGTAATAAATTGGGGGCGCGCTCGACACAAAAGGTTGAGGAGCGCACGAACTTTTAAAAAGCGATGTTCGCGAGTGTTTTATTGCCCAACTTTGTTTCGAGAAACTCGGCAACAGTGTACATTTTAAAAAGCGAACACTTTTCCGCACTTTGCGGGATTTTAAAAACTTTTAAACACCAAACTTCCCATGATCTGGGTTGATCTCTTGAGATATGCGCTGTTTAAGGGTTATTGCTAAAAATACAATAAAAACGTCTAAGATAGGATAAGATGAAAGTTTATTGACATTTTTTTACAGCGATTTTACATGAATACTGAGTGAACTACATAAACAATATAATCAAATAAGATAACTATTAGAAATAAATAAACATTTTAGATTTTTTTAAATGAAATGCAGTAGGTAGGTATCACCTCTGATATCATCACCTTATCCTGTCTACGTTAGACTCTTGTCTATGTTAACCTTTCCCATAACGCGCGCTCCGATGCTGTAAACTCAGTGTACATGGAGTTTTGCGATTTCTAAGTCTGATAAATATGAATATTTTAAATATGAATTAAATATATTAATTATAAATATATACATATAAAATCAATTTTATCGAAAAATATTGTTGTTGCGCCACCGGGATTCGAAACTGGATCTCTTTCCTAACCGGGGAAGGTGCTTTATCCAACTAAGCTACAGCGACAGCGAAAAAAAAAAATAGTACATTTTACATTAATCGTTAAAATAATAGTCGATATGTATTAAATCAATTATTGTGAAAAGGTGCTAAGAACGAGACAAAACATTGGTCATACGGAACGACAATACAAAGACGCACAAGACACGTCCAACTCTGCCACTAACTAAAGTGTCGATCGGCATCCGGCACCCCACGCCCCGCGCACTACGCCTTTCGCACCGCTCTGCACGTACACATAAATGTACATATTGACAAATTCACGTCAGGTTCTTCAAGAGAACATTTTTTATTGTTGCGTATTGTAAATACATATATATTGTAATTATTTTATCCTATACAAAAATATATTACGGAGGAATACCTAAAATATGAACTCTGTATGTAGTATATTTACAGAGGTATATTCAAATAATTAGAGGCAATGTCAACTCAGTTTACATCACCGGATAGAAAAGGTTAAATTAGTAATGTTATTTTTTTCGTTCGTTTTCAGTTTTTTGTGTATCATTTTTTTTATAAATCAATAAAATGTTTTACATCTACAGAACATATTTTTTTAAAACAAATTAAATAAATCGCTTAGAAAGACAAGCAGAAAAAATGTATAGTTACCACCGAGAAATCCTCTTGCCGAGAGAAAGAACTACCTATTACGTTATGTACGTTATGAACACATTCTTATTGTGAAGTTGTAATTATTCAGAACACAAGGTAGATGGCTCTTTCAAATAATGGAACGATTAAATGTATTAATATCAAAAAGGTAACATATAGGTTCGAAAATTTGTCGCTAAAAATATTGTCGCTGTAGCATATTTGGATAATGCACCTTCCCCGGTTAGGAAAGAGATCCAGGTTCGAATCCCGGTGGCGCAACAACAATATTTTTTGATAAAATTGATTTTATATGTATATCTTTCTAATTAATATTATCCAATTTTAATCTAATTTTCGACTCGTCTATTATATTCTACATCTATTATTTCCTATTAAAAGCTTTCATATTTTTATTTACAATGAATCTCAAAAATCTTTGAGTAATAACTTAACTATATATTAGTAACTATAGATTTATATTTTCTGGCGAATAATGAACAAGAATTACAGAGGCTAGTAAGTAGAATGTACGATGTATGCAAGGACAGCGACCTTATTATGAATGTCAACAAGTCGAAAGTGATGGTATTCGAGAAGAAGGAAAGCAAGACATCGTGCTAAAAACTTGTAGCAAGTAAATGAGTTTGTGTATTTGGGAAGTATGTTTGATAGAAACGGAAAGACAGAGAAAGATATCGAAAGGAGGGTGACTGCAGGGAATAAAGTAAACGGCGCTCTAAATGGAATTATAGATAATAGGAACTTGTCAACTGAGGCAAGACTAGAGGTTCACACTGGAGTCCTGGTACCGACACTGATGTATGGAAGGTGAGGCCCGGAGCTGGCAGAAAGGGAACGAAAGTAGACTGAATGCAGTGTAAATTGAGATCACTTAGGCGTATATGTGGCAGATCCATTTGACAGAGTAAAGAATGTAAAGCTGATCTACGTATAGTGAGTAAGATTAAGAAAGGATCACTTAGGTGGTTTGGTCATATAAAACGGATGAATGAGGTGAGAACGGTAAGAAAGATACATGACACAAGTGTTGATGGCACCAAAAGTAGAGGACGTCCACCAGGTAAACCAGATACTGGAGGATGGTCCTGTTTGAAGCCTCAATAATTGTCGAGCTTGTATGAGAAGTTGTATGAATGTAGATGAGGCGAGAATTGTGTTTCAGGACAGAAGAGTGTGGCGCTCTATCCTTTTTACCTACCCCCGTGGGGAAACGGCGTGATGGTAAGTAAGTACATTTTCTAGGTAGATAAATTTATTTCTGTTCATCGTTGTAAGTGAATCATTGCTTTTTTTTTTTAATTATCAAAGTACTAGAAGTATGTTTTAAAACTGCAACTTTACAATAAAAAAAAATATTAAATTTTATAGATACTTAAATACCAAGGGCCTTCAGTGCAAACAAGCAAAAAAGCTGTGCATTACTAAAAATTCTAGGAAACAAATATACAAAAAGTAATTGGATTAACATAAACGGAAACACTATTTTACAATTAGCGCCATCTGTGTACCAGTAGACACTTTAATTGATTAGTTCTAAAAACCATCGTGACAACTTACCGCTGTACACATGGCGCTCTTATTCATTCGCCGCCTTGAACTATTCATATTACTCTGTTCTATCTTTAAGCTAGTGGTTAAGTCATATAATTGGTTATTTACTGAATTGAACATTTCTTTCGGTTGATCCGTTTTGTGTGGAGTCGTTACCTATGCCGTTTTTTATCAAAATAACATTAGAAAGGTTTACAACTGCGTGCAAATCATTGAAGTGTCTACATTCTCTTTTATTAGTTCGCGAATTTTACAATCTCACTGTTTTTAAAGTATTGATTTTATGGCCGTTCTTTGCGTTCGAGGTGCATTTGGTGCATGTTATTATTTCGTATAGTTATTACGTGAAAGATTTTCAAACAATAAAAGAATCATGTTCAGTCATAAAAAGTGTTCTTAAAAACGTCCATACATTTTTTTATATTGATTTTTATATGGGTAAGAAGGTATTATTTTACGTTAAAACTTAAACTTTAAAAACACTATTAATAGTAAATCTAAAATTACAAGTATGTACATGGCAGGATCATTTAAACGACAGATTTATTTTGTCTAAAGACGTTGGTTAAACGAAAGTTCATAACATATCATTGTAGTACATATATTATACATGATTGTATAATATCATTGGTATCAGCCTAACCTAAATCTATACCTACTGCACGCCACTGTTAAATATACCATTACCATTATTATAATACTATACCTATTATTAATAGTACAAAATATAATACATAATTAACATGTAAGTAGTGATGAATTACTGATGATTGAATGACCAGTGGCGTAGCTGTGCATCTGCGGTGGATAATCCAATCCACTTGGCATTGATATTTTTGCAAGTATTGATACTTCTTCCAGCATTGATATATCTAAAATCTACCACGGAAAGTAATTGAATTATTATTTTTTTTAATTAATTAATTGCAAGTTTTTTTTCATGAACGTATGTAGGCAGACAAGAGATTAATTTTGTTCTTACTATTTGATAGATAAACTATACAGTGCTAATATTTGTGTATCTTGTATACAATACTTCTTTGGTGAACCCTTCTTCCATTCTGCATTGGGGTCCAATTTTTGTAGTTACGCCACTGCATGTAGGTAACGTAAATTCATTAATCTGTTAAAAAAAATATGTGTCTTTAGACATTTATACACATTAGCAATTTAACTATACAAATATTTATTCAGTTCGTGTATGGCTCCTGCAATGAAAAATATCAACGAGATTCAACTTGTTACCAAGCCGATACATCCGCGATATTGCGATGGTTTGGTACTTCACCCTACACATTAGTGGGGTACTGCTACTATATATATATATAGATTGTGTTTTCATTGGTAACGATTTTTAAATTGAATAATTACATTTCTCGGGTGTTGAATTTTAGATTATTTATTTATCAGTTCATATTAACACTAGAAAAAGTGTCAATACTCGCAGAAATATCTATGCTAAATGTTTTGTAGGGCGCGAACGTTTTCGGCCCCTGTCTAACGTGGGCCCCAGCGCACCGCATTAGTTGCATTGGCATAGTTACGCCACTGCCTACACGGATTCAAAACTGCATCTGTGTTTTATACGCCGATATTTCCGATCGATCCGCAGGAGCCTCAATCGATATGTTGTATACGAGACGAGCCGCAGACAAGGTGTGTCCGAAATTTTTGAAAATAGAACAAACGGCGGGCCCCGGCACCGAGTCTCGAGACTCGCTTCGCTCGGTCACGTCCAAGGAAGTGTATCAGTCACGCCTCGGCCGCCGTAGCCAATCAGGAGCCGCCCGCTTTTTTATTTGTCCGCGCCGGCCAAAGACAAAAGCCCCCGCGGGCGGAGGGCGCCCCCTCCCCCGCCCCGCCAGAGGGGGAGACTTTGTTTCAGTCGGCACCGGACGGCGCGAATCGATAAGACCGCCCCGCCCCGCCCCGCGCCAGCTCGCACCGACTCCTCAAACAGTCTCTTGACCCCGCGCAAAAAGGCAATCACCACAACACGAATAAAAAAAAACAATCGACGCAAACTCTTCGCCTCTTTCAACTCCACACCATTATTTTACACCCTCGTATTTACTATGCATATTTGGGTCCGCAGTCCGCCCACCCCACACTCCCCTCTCGAGTGACTGCGTCCCGCTCTCTCTCGCGGCCCTCCCCGGCCCGCCCCGCGCTCCCCGCCGGCTCCCTAGGATACCGTAGAGCGGGAGAAACCATTCGAAGGGGTGTTTTGTTTATCGCGCGATGCCAGCGCCCCTGGCGGAAAAACAGTTAAGCGGGGAATTTCCCAAATTCTAGTTCCACGGCTGGACGCAAAAATTTCATTTTTTATTTGGTACTTTGCATACCTTAGGGCAATTTTAACAATTTAATTTCATCTGAAATCAACACAAATACAATTATTTCACTGTATAGCCTATATTTTTAATTATGTATTCAAGCATTACGTACATCATTCTTTAATGAATCAAAATAAGGACTTAAATTTAAGTTTTCATCTCTTCTAACTACCTATATACCTTAGTCATAATGGCTGTATTTACCTATACTACCTATAATACCTATATTAATTTTCTTAACATTAATAAATACAAATTAAATGTATTAATTAGAAAGATAGACATATAAAATATCACAGACCTATGTTCTGAATAATTACAACTTCACAATGAGAATGTGTTCTCTATATGTATCTAATCAATATATAATTTTGTTCTTACATTTCCTTGCATTTATATACGTAAAATTGATATATATATATATGTTGTTCTACTCAGTTGATCGAAAAATAAAGACCGATATTAAGATTATTATACCATTTTATATGTTATTTGCTATTAAGCAGTTTTTTAAATTTACTGCATTTATTTAATGAGTCAGATATTTAATTTGCATTACTTTAAACCTCTAAAATTAGGATTGAAATTGTTAGAATTGTTTGCTTCTTAAACTGCACGCAATGTTAACCAAACACGTGGCGAAGGAACACTTCTGAATGAACAGTGCACAATTAGTTCAAAATGTATAGAAAACTTTGAAAAACCATACATTCAATATAAATAAAACTCATTTGAGTTACTAACAGAAATGTTCAATTTCCATTAAATTTAAAAATTACGAATAATAATAATAATATTGGATAATTAATATAGCACCATTTTCGTAAAAACTTTCACCTCAAGGGCGCTTTACACATAAACTGTTTATAGTTACATTATCTTTGTTTTTAAAATTAAAACTTGTTATTGTTGAGGGCAAAGAGTTCCACGCTTTGGGCCTGCCACCGCAAATGCCCGTTCAATAAATTTAGACTTCTGACAATGATTGGTAAGTTCTACAACCTTTCCTGAAATTTGACGTCTCCTATTCAAATAATCCGGGATACAAAGCTCTTAAAGATACAGAGGCGTCATATTGTGTGTCGCCTTATACATCAATCAGGGAACTCAAATCAACTCTTTCAGGGAATCTGAGCCAATGTAGCTGGTGTAAAAGGGATGTTTTATGAGAGAATTTGGAAACTTCATATGTTATCCGTGCTGCCGCATTTAGAATGAATTGTAATCTATCCAGCTATTTATGATTAGTTCAAATACGTCCTAATGAAGCTTGAGATAAGCCAAACCGGTTGACGTATAATAAATTTCGTGGTTTCATACAAAGTAAATGTTATTTTATTTAATATAATATGTGAAAAGACAAAGCGATTGCTTCCTACGAAAATATATAAATTTATTGTTAAATGTTAAAATCGGTAGGTAATTATTTTCGGAGCAACCTAATAAATATAATTTTCCAATTTACACCCGTTTTATTATACCGGTGCATGATTGTCAATTACAGAAGCTATTGTGCAATGCATTTGCATACATTAATACAGTTTCGGAATCCAGAATAAATGATACAGGTTCATTTTCTTCTATTCCCGTTCCAAATTCAGAAATAATTCTTTTTTGCAGAAATCTCAGTTTTCTTACCGTGAATATAATTATGATATTACATAGGTAGTGTCATACAATATATTTACCATCATGACAGCAGAGAGAATGCAACATCACATATTTCTGTCCAAGCAGATCACTTTCTTTTTCATGAGTGTGTCATTATCTTTTATAAGATATCTACATTTCATTATACAAATGAAAGTAACGTTATCTTTATATATATATATATATATATATATCTCAATAAATCGTAACGTCATTATTCATATTACATCTCATTATACACTCGCATTATCTTTCATATGACATGTTCATCTCATTGTACAGAAACGTTATCTGTCATGCGATATCTGCGTGTCATTATAGTGTCGTTATTCAATTATAAGATCTATAATCATAAGATCTAACTAAGCACAATCTTCGATTGTTGAAGCTTCACGTCCCTAGTGCAAATTTATTTGAAGCACACAATGTTGACGGGTAATCAAATTAAACATTTACCTATCAAAATATTTAATGAATTTGACCAAATAGGTAAACATCCAAAATAAAATCTAAAAACAACGATTTAAAATAATCATAAAAAGGAAAAAATAAAGGAATTAGGTACCTACCTACGCGAGACAACAACATTTTGAATTTTTTTTTCAATCTACATAGCGCCAAATCCAAAAGTGTTCCAACAGCAAGTGCGGTAGAATATTTTCGTCAGTTGTGCGAACTCTATGAACGTGATTTGTCTTCTACCATTTTAGCCATTTTGAACTCAGAATACAAGCTGTTGTTTAAAAATATAAAAATACTATCGACCCAAACAAAAACAGAGTGAAAAAATTATATATCCTAACATATATGTAGGTAGGTACTTATATGTATCTTATTGCAACGCTTCCGTAACATCATGTATCAGTGAAAACGTCATTATCAACTTGACGCCTTTTAAAAATCTATTTAATATGACTATGTACTTACATATTCATGGTTAGATAAAACCACGCAAGCAAAATTGGAAGCAAAACCCGAAAGACAGGGAGTTGTGGAAAGCAAGAAGCAGAAGGCCTATATTCATTACTGGATGCAGATCGGCAGAAGAAGAAGATTAAACAGTAAAAACAAGTCAAAGTGTTGTTTTCCCAACATCTTGCCTGGTGTAATCTGACCATCGCGTCTTTAGATATATATCTACCTTTATGTAATTAAAGCTTAATCAATCGACATAGGATGGGCTGCAGGCTAGTAATTGACGAACGTTGGGAAGATGGAGTAATTGTCTGAAACTTGCAAAAGGTGTGCCAGCATATTAGCGCGTACGCGCGGATGACAGTTGTCTCGGAGACTCGTCTCGAAAGTCGCGGAAAGGACAGTACAGAATCGAGCGCGGAGCGTGCAATGACACATTGCCTGTTATATTTTGTTCTCGAAGTAGAATGGCCCAACTAATATATTTTAACCTTTATCGACAAATCTGTGAAACGATAAATCAAAGTGTCAACTGTGTACCCGCACCGTAAGAATATGCTGCTTTAGTTGTACATTAGTTAGTGTTTAGTTTTAGTTATTTACCTCTACTTACCACTATAAGATACAGTGTAATGATGTGGGTGAATAATGTATGGTCCTTATTTTAAATACAGTAATCACTAAATCTTCATTCCATCGGCTTTCTACCTGCTCTAGGTAATAAATAATGTTTTTTAGGGGTATAGAACTTTAAAAGTAAATAAAACCCATAAAAATCTTGGTAATAGCCATGGTATTGGCTATATTGGAAAGACAATTTTATGCCATTAGTGTTTAAATATGATTTCGCGCATATGAGCGTCAAAGCGCAATCTGAAAGTCCAATTTTCGACCACTTTTTGTTTTTATTTTTATATCGGCAATAACGCGACGAATGTTGGCTTCCAAGTCGCCTATTATATTTGGTTTATCGGCATAGACCAGCCACTTTATCCTCACAGAAAACAATCCAAAGGTGTTAAATCACACGATCCTGGAGGCCAATTCACAGGTTATGCACTCATCGAATGTTTCCTTCAATAAATTGATTGTGGCGCACGCTGTGTAGCCTGTTGCGCCGTTTTATTGAAACCACAGCTCTTCCACATTAATACCATTCAATTGGAACGAAAAAGTCAGTAATGAAGGATCTATAGCGCTTTCCATTGACTGTAACGTCCTGGCCGGTATCATTTTGAAGAAACAACAACTTCTTCGGTGCACACTGTACGACGTCTCTGCGGAAGCGTATTATCAATTAGAGTATGCGTGGTGCGAAAACGATCCATGGTTATTCGAATTACTTGCTCGGATAGACGACTATGTCGACCGTAAAATGGACGTAGCGCATGGTATGTTTCGCGAACTGAACCATGATTTTCGAAATAAATTTGCACAATTTGTAAGCGTTGTTCTGGCGTAAGTCTATTCATGGTGGATTGACAAACCAAACTGACCACAAATCAGCTGTCAGCTGTAAAATTGCTATCGCTGGAACAACTGTTGCCAATTCGAAAAACAAACCTCTAAAAAAACACCTTTAGATAAATACATTTTATATTTCTCCTTATAGCATATTGAAAAATTTTATATTTTTTTATTTATTTATTTCAGAATAAAAAACCTTTTACAAAAATAGTAATTAGCGACATACTTTAAATATATCTATAAATCGATACATTTTTAGCTGATGAGTGTTCCGCAAGCAATTCATAAATTATTTTTGTTTTTGTTTTCATGATATTGTGTAATTTGGTCGATTATTTAACAGATGCTTTTGTCAGCATGGTCCCATAGTGTATAACCCACAACATGGATGTTATATTCATATTAAAAATCCCTAAGTCCATATTTCCACATTAGAGCTTTAAGCGTTTTAATATTTCACTTAGTTCCTGAAATATTATACGAAAATGTCTTCATCTAAAAAAATTACAGTTGGATAAAATTTTCATTCGCTTCATTATAACGAAAAAGTATAAATGTACCTACAACAATATTATGAATAAAAACACTTATGAAAAAGTGGACGTTAATTTACCTAATTTAGGAATTTTTGAATGGTTTTAAATATTAAATATGAAAATTATAAAGTTAGAGGAAGTTAATAAAGAAAGAGGTGAGAATAAAAAAAATTTATACCAACTGCATTCAACTTAAGAATGTCATGACATGGGAATATTTTGAAATGGAGATGTTAAAAAAAAAATCTAAAATGGGGCACGGTAATTTTTAAAAGTAATATTATGCAATCAGTTTCGTAAAATATAAAATTTTGAATCCGGCAGAACAACAAAACCAATACAAAATGGATTAAAGTGAACTTTACGCGGATTCACCGATAATCTTATAAATTCCTATAGTCATGCTAATATTTTATTGATTGCTACACAGATAGGTATTATGAATTTGTACATCGCATTTAAAAGTTAATTATGTATAATATTTTATTTTATAGGAAAGAAAAATAAATTTTCGTTTATCGATCGGTAGGTAGGTAGGTACCTTCACCGGCAGGAACCTACGTATTCGATAAATATTATTATATTGATTTTAATTTCGGTAAATTATAAGCCGTTTCCTATTGTTTAACATAATAAATACTCTTATTTAAAAAAGCAATCGAAATTAAATGGGTATTAGAATGGAAAATTTTTTAACACATCATCTAGCGAACATAATACGAACTAAAATGGTAACTAAACTGATGGTTCGAGGAAATGCTTCAAATACTGCTTTTGTAGAAATTTTCTTTACCGACTGATGACATCTGTACCAAAGCTACGTAAGCTTTTAGAAATTTTCGTTGCTACGGACGGCGCCTGCATAATAAAACCAGCCAAAGAGTGTTTGTTTCGTGTCGTTCGGCAGTAAAATTATTTTTATAATACATCATATTAATATACTATAATACAAAATTATTCATTATCATTTTCTCAAAAATATGTAATACATTCATGACTATACATAAAAATTTTCATTATTTAAAAAAAAAAAAATATTCTTAAAACATTGATATTTTACATTGTATTTTTTTCATACGAAAAAATGTTTAAATTCATTGATAATTACTTCCGAGTTTGATTTTGCTACATGACTGTGCAGATAAGTTTGAAGTTATATAAAATAAGTGAGGATTTATTTTTAAACACAACTTCAACGTAATTTATTGTTTTGCATTTGAAGGACGCCCATATTTGCGGTACGGTGGCAACGCTACGCAAAATTCCGAACGCGACAACTTCACACTGGTCTATCTTCGATCATTTTTATAAGCTGTTTGGGGGCCTGGGTTCTCCATTTCAGGATTTTTACGATTTTCGGTACAGTATTTTCTCTTTATATCGTTTAATGAATACCTTGTATGTGTATATTTAGAAATTGATTACAAAAAACTCTAAAATTATGGTGTAAATAGGGCATATAAGCACGACTAATTTTCTCGTCACCGTTGTCAATATTTTTGCTGAGATAGCGTTCGTGACAATAACGCATCTGTTTTATTTTGATTTTGTGTCTTTTATACTCATTGTTTTCTCTAAATTCTTTCAGTGATGGCTCTTATCGTTGCATTGCCGTTATCGGGGTTGGAGACTGAAACATTTTCGTCATTCAGTTCATTTGGATTGCGGGATATCTTAGGATTATCTCAGACCAGTCCGAGTCCCTCGTCTTCCAGCGATTCCAGCAGTATCGGGTCATTAGGATCTCTGAAATCCGAGTCCACCAACAACGCATCAGTCCCAGCTAGCCCGCAGGCGACAGAAAAAGTAAGAAATTATAATTTATTACGACGAACTTGAAAATAATTTTCGATCGTGTGACGTTTTGAGAACAGCATGAGGTGCGAGTACCGCCAAGTGTTTTTTTCCATGGATTCTAATTTAGTTTTCGTGTAAAATAATAATAATAACCAAAATTAATGAATTTTTTGGAAGATTTACCATAATGTCCAGTGGGTGCATTGTTATGTAAATACATAACTATGTAAAATGTATTAAGCATTTTTGTATTTTGATCCATGAAACTGACATATTTTTAGTTCTTGACATTATTGTCAGTTTTGAGAGTTGTGTTAAAATCAAATTATTTTTTTATAAATTTTATTTCATCAAGTTGCATACCTGGGAGTTCCTATCTTATTGCTGCTTCGGTCACTTTCTATGAGTAGTCTCTAATGATTTTATTTTCAGAAGACATCTGTGCCAACTCCAGAACCGGAGGTGAAAGTAATGTACGGTGGTCGCAATATCTTGGATCTCGGCAGAAACATGGACTCCAAGGGGTGGAACTTCAACCACGCCTACTTGCCGCCCAACAACACGTCGGTGTTCTTCGCTAACCGGTCTCAGTACCATCGTCTAGGTGGGTACCATATAGATCATCCGACTGACAAGTGTAAGCTCTGTGGCTTTACTTACATAGTTGAGTAAGGTATTTGACGAGCAATCAAACCGATGGCAGCTTCTGAGGCATCAGAAACATGACGACTTAAGCTTGATTAATTGACTTGATATTAATGTATTTATAACGAAAAAAAATGTTGAATATTGGATTTGCCGTCCTAGCCAAACGAAGTTATCGTAGGGAGTCTGATTGATAGGAATAGTGCAAGTAAAATAATTGTGATCCTTCACAACTCCACCTTTAAGTATAATTAGTTTTTACTTCCACGCATATCATGGCATGTTGCGCGGGAGAGGAGAGCGCAGGGCGGAGAGCGGACGTCGTGGGGCAGATCTCATCTCCCTGAATCTGATCTCAACTCTCCGCTGACTGATATCCCCCTGGTGTTCCAAAAGTCAGAAATACTTTAGGTTTAATTGTTAATTTCTTGACAGAGTGACCTTTGTGAAACAATCGCCCGAGGTGCTCGCTGCCTCTGTTGACTATTGTAACTAGACTTGGATCAGATTAGATATTTTTACATATATAAACATATGTATGAGCTTATGAGAGGGCGTTTGAATACCGACCATATGTGGAAATCACACCAAATTAACCACTTTTATGTAATCCGCTTCCAGTTTTATAATATTAAGATTATATATTTAATGAAGAGTAGAATTTTGTCCTACATAAACGACATTCTCACGCAGAATGTATACAATGGATTGTGAGCAAAGGAACACATTGCAATTTACGTTAAGACGTTTGTATAAATGATTGTGATAATTAATGTTTATGACGTGGTCCTTGTTCCGGTTATACTTTACTTGTGATTCCTGGAATCACTCGATTCCACAATTTGTCATTTAGTGTTAGTGAATAGAGTTATGATTTGTCAGTCTCCTCAGACGGTGTATGCAATACCTGCATTCCATTCTCTTTCGGTTTGGCAGATTGAGAACCAATATTTATTACTGCCCGTTATCACAATCGTGTGACTGAAAATTGATTTAATGTATTTAACATCCCGCTGACCCGTCCGTTGGCTGGCAGTGTTACTTATTCATTTCAAATTTTGCATTTCACTGTGTTGTCAAATCTTATTTTTTTATTATGAAATGTTTTATTATATAATTTTTGTTAAAAAGTAAAACCATAGTCAAATTACAGTATTTTTATATGGAAAGTGGGTTTTAGCGTGTCGTTATGTGTTAGTACTCAGTGTACCTAAGGTTCCTTTACAAAAGGACGTAGAACACGACTCGGAAGGAAATGTCTGCGAGAGGTTCTACAGTTTGTATAAGATAAACATTATGTAGGTTTAGTGTATCTGGTACCAAACCATTGGTTCTTATTCTCTTAATGTGGTGATAAAACGTACGCCGGAACGGTGTTTCGCTCAATAATTTTAGTAACTTAAACAGATTATTACCTCTTTCAAAAATTCTATTTGAATTATATTTAACAAACATTATGGAAAACCAAATATATTATCAATAATATAAATGTTTTAAACACATCTTGTATTGAAATTGTTGTCTAGCCTGGAATCCTGCACCTAGCAGATTTCTGCGCGTGTTAGGAACTTATTCTTTAGGATTTATAAGAAAAAACAAAAAGATGTCTTTATCTCATTTTTCTACGCCTACCTTTTTAATTTGCAATGTATGTATTTCCCACTTTATTTTGTCTATGTGATACCATTAAAATGACTGATCTGAATTTAGTTTATAAGTTGGTTTTACACAGTGCTGAGCAAGAGTACTTGTATTAAATATTTGAAGTGCCAATGCTCGTAATATTGTATTGACTGTTCTTATTATGTTTCGTTTGTTAATTTGATGTTAAAGCACTCCTTGTGAAATTTCAGTACAATTTCTTTATTTTATATTTAATGTTAATTTGATTTTAGTCATTATGTGACTGCGACATGCACAATCTCAACTCGCTTGCAATATAGTGTAACTAATGTATTCCTTATTTGTTTTAAATCCAGCATAATTTTAAGGTTACAGTACGAGATGTTATATCACTCTAGTATCAAAATTAGCCCAAGATGTTATTAGGTAGTTGAAATTTAGTTAAGTTTATGATTGGGGTGTTTATAGACTAGTTAAAGTATGTAGCTAAATGCGGAACATTTGTCTGTCTCGTGATCGAACTCCTTACATTGTGTTGCAATAATAATACTCGTTTTAAGTCAACTCTATCTGAAGCAAATATTTTATTTAGAGTATATAATGAATTAATCCAAATCGCCATTGTTTTTTTTCGGTCAGTTGCTGTGTTAAATATCATGTCATATCATCCATCATCTGTCTTTTACACTTCCATTTTCTCTCCTGTCGTCTTCCATCCGTCTTGCTGAATTCCATTCTCACCTTTGTAGAGGTCGTGTTTTCTATGGACTTCCATATATTTGATATTTTATACTGTTTTATGGCCATCCATTATCTGTCATATAGGCTTCCAACATCTATCCTGTAGACTTCCATCACTCGTCCTGTACATTCCCACCACCTGTACTGTAGACGTCCATTCCTCCTGTAGATTCTCATCAACTGTCCCATAGACATCCATTCCTAGTCCTGTAAATTCTATCATCCCACCCTGTAGACTCCCGTTATCTTCCTTCACCTGTCCTGTAGATGTCCAACATGTTCTGTCCTGCACCCACCATCAATGACAGGGTTCACCTCATGAGTTATATACACTTGTTAGCAAACTGGTCAATAAATATAATTCAATAGGCGATAGGCAAATATGTTTTAATATTAGCTATAGGTATTTAACGGTACTTAATATTATGGTTCTTGCGATGCCTTAACTATGGTTGTCAATTAGACAGTTCTTTGCCTAGAATGTTATTTATTTTTTGCTGTTCCGGCTATTACCGTGAACTTCCAGTTCAGGCTGTTCTTTTTAAATAATTTTATGGTCAATTTATTTTTACCTAAGTGTTCTTATTAAATGTTACCAAAATGTTTTTAATAAAATATTTTTATATGTAAAATTGTCTTTTATTATACCATCACTATCCATTTTCATATTGATTTTTAATTCATCTTATTAAAAAATATTAGCAATTACAGTTTTACCAACTGTAATAGTTTCCACTATATCGTTAATCCTTGTACTTTATGTTCAGGTCCATTTATCTCCGATGGTGATAAAAAATTATTGTAAAGTCTAATTCAATTTATAAAATTTGTTTGTCATTGGACGTCACGCGATATGATGAGAGCATCCAGTGCGGCAGAATTTTTTAAATTTGTTTAAAATTGCGCTGGTTTTTTAAATACATAGTCCAATTATGGAATTTTATCGATATATATTTTCACATTTTTTAACTTACGGGTTCGAATTGCCAAATTCTTGTGCCTAGCCATTCAGGCTAGGCTAGATGTCAATGTAAATTTTTAAAAAGAATAAATATGTTTTAGCAAATTTGAATTCTGATATTGATAAAACATATCTCAAATAGTGACAGTTCAGAAAATAAAAATTACTGGTATATTTTAAGACTGTGGACATGACTCACTTTCAATAAACATTTGTATTTGGTTTGAACCATGCTAGAAATACGTATTTGGGACAAGATGAAAATATTTCCTTATTAAAATATGTATTATCAACTAAATTTCTTTCTTTATAGTTGTATCTTATCAGTTTATTTGAGAGCTTCAAAGGCAAATATGTATAATAATATAATATATACTTATTACCTTTGTTCTGCTGTGCAAAAAAAATTCAGCACTTTTGTAGGTCTCATTGCGCAAATCAAAGTCAATTATTCAGTAATCTGTACAATTTATCTGCATTGTTCATTTTTGACTGTACAGTATTGTAAATAGATAGTACAAAATTATCTGATACTTGCCTTTCACAGTTAATAATCGAATTGTACTGTCAATACCTATTTATAGAAACTCAATTGAATTCTGAGATATATGAAATTATTAATAGGTACCTAATCTTAAAAAAGTAAAGTATGTACTAAGATGCTAGAGAAAATTTCAAAAAATAAATTATTCATAACAATTCTTAAAATTAGTCAAATGAAAGTCTTAATGTCGTAACTACAAGTGAGTCATAGTGCATTTCTAATGATATGTGATAGTAACTCTTTGCTATCAACAGTGACACTCTTTATCACAACTTGACATCTGAAACTAATAACAATCTACTAGTGTTTTAATTATTGTTAGTGCATAAAGGATATTAATTATTGTTACCAGGCATTAATTTTCGGTTTTTGTTTCTTGATTAATACGGTATTCTATTTTTATTTAAATAATACAAAATGTTATACTTCTTAATTTTTATTTATCGGTGAGCTTATAAATTTACAGATTTTTTTTGCTTAGTCCTATCATTTCTAGTGTAGTACATTTCTAAAGTTTAATCAACACCGTGCAACATAACATAACTATAATTCAGGGCTAATACTAATATGAAATAGTACCTACATCAAATAGAAAATTTAATATATCACATTATCAAACTGCAGTTTTTAATTTTGATTTTTCATAAAGATTTTATCAACTAGTTTTACAGTCGAGATATATAATCAAATCAGAAAGCCTAATATTTATTTCGCAGTAATAAGTGGATTGCTATTGCAATATCAGTGCTGATTACTCACAATTTATGTTATCAGTCAAATACTATTCATTATGCAGAAATTAACTCGGGAATGTATCAGAAAAATTAATTATCAAATATATTGTATTAGTCATGATTGTACTGATAAATAATGGAGTCAAATTATTTGACGCATTCATAAATAATTTAATGAATTCAACCATTTGCTTTAATATTATGTTTTAAAGGAGACTCAATTTCTTTGACTAATGTACATCAAATAACAAATTGAGGTAAGAGCTAAGTATTTATGAGTTTACACATTTGAACATCAATTTTGGTTTGTTTATTTACATTCAATAAAGATTTATTTTAAAATCTCCTTGTCTTTAATCTCTGCATCAGTATTTATAGATCTGCAGGCATTCTTAATATCAACATATGTATTTTGTTTGTGTTCAATACTGTGTTATCAGCGCTGATAAGATAAGCAGTGTCATATTTCCATAGATAATAATGTTTCTTGGAAGGACAAGAAATTATTTTTAAACTATATGTTAAAATGTTGATAAGCTTTAATCATAATCACAATTTATTTCAAATTCAAAACATTACAAATGTAAAAACAATTTGTGATAGAATAATTTTAATGAAATGTATGTGATTTAGTCTGTAAAAATGATTGCAAATATCAGTAAGGTGATATGGCAACTATAAAATCTGGCCTATTGTATTAAACTAATGCATCTAGTTTAACAGTTTTAATGATAAATCATTGTACTCTTTTTCAGAAAAATTATATTATCACTGGCCCTACATCACATATTACATCCTCCCTCGCTTATTCGCAAGACATCCGTTCTGGAGAAATGTCGCGAATACGAAATCTGTAAATATCAAAGTTCTGCCCCACATAAAACAGGGGTTAAGTTCCTAAATATAAAAAATGCTCCACGGTCTTGATGGTATTCCAAAAAGGTTCATCGAATTATTACATAGATGTCTCAAAAATTAACAATTTCATGCAAATTTTGGGCAGTTTAAAAATGTAAAGAGAAAATTCAAAATAAAATAAATTAAAAATTACCCGGATTGTGTGTAATATGTACATATAATGAACAATGATTTTTGAAAGCTTGTATCGTGTCATTGTTATATGGTAGATTGTTCAGCGTTGAATAACATTTATTTTGAAGGATTTTTTAAATTGCCATTAAAAACTCTGGAATGGAGGGTAATGTACATATTGTTTTGGGGGTATTATCTAAATTTTTTTTTAAAATTAAACCCGTGAATTTAATTACAAAATTAACAGACTGCAATTTATATCAAATGATTATTATGTATAAAATCACAGACTGAGATTCAATTACACAACCAGCCCACGAACCTTTCATAGCAATGCAGAAACCTATTCTTCGGATGATTTTAAGTGTGGTGTAATGAACGATGATGGTAACCAATGTACCATCAAGCTGATAACAATATTATCATTTTTATCAAAAAGAATACAAAGATTTGTCATCAAAAGTTTCTTAGGATTATTATTATTTAAATTATGATTTAACAAAATCTTCCAGTATAGCTATTCAAAGGCATTACTTTTTTTATAATATAACTTTTTTATTCTTGAAACAGATAATACGATTCAGTTAAATCTAATGGTCTGCAACTTTTTAATTGTTCTCTTGAAAAGGGGACACCCTCATGTTATATTTGTTAATTACTTATGGCAATACATATAAAGAGTAACAACTCTGCCTGAAATAGTAAGACACCCCACATTAGTTGACTTAAAAATATATTTATTTGATTTATCTATTGCTTTCACAGAAACTATCATAGCCTAAGCGCAACTTGAGTTTTCTCCTGCGTTATATAATCAGATTCCTTGCTAAGTGTCAGACCATCCCAGTACTATACAGATATTAACTTTCACTACTGGGTACCCCCATAAAAATAAAATAAACTTTGGTTTAACTTATTTATATTTAACTTAAATATTTGGTCTAGTGGGAAGACATTTGTTTATTGACAAGATATTTGCGATCGATTGTAGTCCGAAAGAACACCAGAGAACTGCACAAATCATTATTCAAGGATGGATTGTCTGACCAAAAGAAGATGATTTAAGAAGGTTCAGAAAAATAATTTGTGAGATCTTTACTTAAAAGTGTACAGTTTTTATCCCTGGCCTTATGTAGTCTTATTATTGGATCTAAATTTTGTAACAATAGTCTAGAAAAGATGCCAATTGATCTAGGGTGATTACTTTATTAAAGTATATAGATCTATTAAAGATGTACCCCATGTTAGTGAAAATCTATAGAAACAAGGAATCTTTATGTACATATATTGTACATGAGACCCCCCTGCAATAACAGTGCTTATCTTTTTTTACAAATGTTGATAGATATACGGAGTGTCACTGATCTTGGATGATATACAGTGTTGTTGCAGATAAAATCACTTGAAATTGTGTGTAATGGTATTTTTATTTATTTTATATGGTTGTTTAATAAACCATTTGATGCCAAGGAAGATATACAACGCATATGCATTCATAACTCAGATATGCCCAAAAACGATATACAGGGATGGTCTCACATATGTACCTATAAATTTAAAGATAATTGAATTGTGTGTATGGAACATATCACATCATTATTCCTACTATTTTTCAAGTGTTTCTGATGAAACCTGAAATTGGCACAAAGGAATTTATTTACTTATTTATTTGAATATATTCATTAATTTAATACATCCAATATTCCATGTGTTCCCCTGTCCACCTCACTAGATTAGAGTGTGTATCGAGGTGGGCATATTTAGTTTACCGTTTTGCTGATTATTATTATTTTATCTGCCATTTTCTATGTTTACCAAATTTATTATTGTTACTTATCACCTTATGCATACACATCTTATCATTAATAATATTATTTACTTCAAATATGCACACTTTAGATTGTGTTCTTGTCGGATTGTAAATTTTTAGTGTCATATATTATTCAAATACATCTATCGATAATAATAAAATACATAGGTATGTATATAAAAATTGGTTAATATCCATGTCGGTCCCTCATGACTGGGGTTCATGATCTCCATGAACTTCCGCCCTCTTAACTATGCTCCTCCACTTTTCTCGGCATCCTGCTGTTCTTAGGGCTGTCACCAGAGAAGTGCCTGTTGTCTTTTCCAGTTGGTCTGTTCAACGGGTGTGGTATTGTTCTTCCTCTCCATTCTTCGATGTTTCCCACCACAACTAGCTTCTCCAAGCTAGCTTCCGTTCCTGTAAGATACCCATACAATCGAAGGATTTGTCTTAGGCAAATAAGAGTATGTCCTTTATGTTCAGCTTCCGCAGAATGGAGATGTTAGTGCATCTCGTCATGCACATTATACGCAATTTGTATATCCAGTACCATATCAATCCATATTCTCTCCCTTGCCTTTGGGATCCATGCTTCCACACCACATATAAATATAGAATGCACCAGAGGTCGTACAGCCTAAATTTGGTTATTTCGGATATGCAATGGTACCTTGGCTTACGAGCGTCCCAACTAATGAGTTTTTTTTCAAAATACAAGCCGTCTCTCAGCAGATTTTTTGCTTTGAGAGCTAAAATTTGTGTTACGAACCAGCTTCAGATACCCCACCGCTATTTGATGCAGCGAACGTCACAGTAAACGCTGCAACATCCACCCAGCTTCTCATGTCTCATTCATTCACTTTAAGTGGTTATGCAATAGAAGCAACATAATTGTGCTTGCAGTTATTTTCCAACAATGGATCTGAAGAAAGTGGGTGCAAAGGACAATGCTAAGAAGAAGCGGACGATGTGCATTGAACTAAAGAATGAAATTATCGAAAAACACGACCACGGTGTGCGTGTAGTTGACTTGGTGAAGCAGTACGAGTGTAGCACTTCTACGATCTGTACCATACCAGAAGCAGAAGGAGTCGATAAAGGCTATAATGCCAGCCAAGGGTGTTAAAATAATTTCTAAACAGCGGACATCTATCCATAAAAATTGTATTTTTTTTTTTGGGCCCCAGAATAGATTAATCTCATTTCAATTAATTTCAATAGCAGAAATTGATTTAACATACAACTAATTTGAGTTACGAACTCCGTCACGGAACAAATTAAACTCGTAAGTCAAGGCACCACTGTACCGCGGTCTTCCCATATTTTGTCAAGTCCGGACATTAAACTTTTTACAATACCTTTGCATCTTTTGATATCTGGCACCATTTGATTTCGTAAATTCTGGACCCGAGACAATGGAAGTCCTTGACAACTTCAAGGTCTGGAAGGGCATCTGTTTGTAAAAATTGATTATGTTAATCAATGATCGTTAGCTTTGTTTTTTTATTTGTGTATCTCAAGTAGTGATGGTAAACTGCTACGTGACTGATTGTGTCAATGATTTGTAACTGAGATTTTACGATGATTGGCAACTAAGATTTAACTGTTAGAGGCTTACTTTCTAGTGTACCAGTCATTGCTCGAAGAATTACGTTAATCAATCATTATTACAATCAATCACAATAACAGTTAGAATAACAATTTTACCATCACTAATCTCAATGTCCAATTTTCTACGTTCTTCTTCAATGCGACTGAGTACTATAACAGTTCTATTTCTGATATAGCGATCAAAGTTGTATTATCCGCGTACCTAAATTATACTCCAGCATTCCAGTTTTCGAGTGCATTTCTCATGAAATATGTTAAAAAGATCTGGAGACAATATTCATCCTTGCCTGGTATGTTCTAAATATAGATTGCGAATGAGATGCACAAGATGTTCTCGGACTCCCATCCCACAAAGTATTTTCCACATGAATTTCCACTCCACGCAGTCAAATGCTTTCTTAAAGTCGATGAAGTATGACAAGACAGGCATTAGGAACTTTCTGCTTTTCTTTAAGCATTTATACTTTCTGCTTTTCTTTAAGCATTCAGTGAATATTATGCATTTGTTCTCGAGTTACTTTGCCTCTTACAATGCCAGCTGGTTCTTGAGGTATTTGTCAGCTCATGTAGTGCTACAGATGTTTATTGTAATCTGCAAAATGATTTTACTTTCACGGGATATGAATGCAATGGTTCTATAATTTCCACACTTTCTAGTAGATCCCTTCTTGTATAATGGGTAAAAGTTGATTCCACCCATTCTTGGGACCATTCATAAGGATTTCCTTTACGGAACTATATTACAGATGCTATCTATGAACTTCATCGCCCAGTTCTTTCAGCAATTCTGCAGTTACACCATTTTTTCCTAAGAATTGGTTAAAGGGATGTTGAAAATAAAAAGAAATGAATCAGTAATGCACAAAACAAATAGGTCTGTTAAAAATAATCAAACCAAAATTACTTGGACAATGGGCTCATACATACATCATACATATTTATACATCTATAAAAATACATAAACTTCACCTTCAGACTTATAAAATAAGACCATTTGCAAAGGTAAAAACAAAAAAATATGTAAATTGGTATAAATGGATAACAGAAATTAGCTAAGTATACTATTGAAGTAATAAGGATCAAAATAGAGATTCCAACCCGAATATTCGATATTCAAATATATCAGCCTTTTTCTACTATTCAATACTCAAATATTTGTGCAGCTATTCAAATAGTTTTCATACTAATATCTAAGGGTGGAATATTAAACAATCCTTAGGATTCTGATTCGGACGTGGAAGACCTGTTGCTTGATTAAAGATTTCATCAACGTCCGAATTCCAGACTGAATTAAGAACCACCATTTTATCCCTCATAAAAACTACAAATGTTTGTTCAAATAATCTAAAAAAAATATTTTAGATATTTGGACAATTTCAAAAAAAGAACAGAAACGTTAGACCTACTATTTAAAACACTTTTAACAGATAAACCAACGTCAACCGCTATTGAGTGGGTATTTTCAACTGCAGCGATGATAAAAACAAATTTAAAATATGAAAACCTCAATGTGTTGTTATTTTTAAAACTACAATTTATGATAAATTAGTTTGTTTTCTTATAAATTTTGATGTACTTATGTATAATACGATTTATTTGAAATATTCAAAATTAATTTCATACTGTTGTCATACTTTAGAAATTATTCGAATATTTTTAGTTTTACTATTCGATATTCGAATAGTTGATGATGTTGAGTAGTTGGAATCTCTAGACCAAAAGGATACACATTTATAAAATATTTTTTTATACATAGAGATATCTGTGCATCCACAGAATACTCAACACAGTGACGTAACTACAAAAATTGGTCCCCAATGCAGAATGGACAAAAAGGGTCCCTCAAATATGCATTGTAAATAAAGTATATGAATATTAATTCTGTGTGGTTTATCCATTAAATAGAAAGAATTTTGTTCTCTTATTTCATGTGATATTGTATACATCGATAATGTTTTCACATGTTTTTGTAATACAATGAGGAAAAAATGATTTAGATTCCATTTCATGTTGTGGATTACTATTAACACTGAAAAAGATATGGATGCTAGCAAAAATATTAATATCAAGTGGTTTGTAAGGCGTAAACTTTTTGGTACCTAATGTTTGATTAGCATAATTATGCCACTGGCATCGCATGAATATTTGTACTAATTTTTAAACTAAACTCTTGTGCTACGAAAATTAGGATTAACTTAGTGTTCTCTTAGGACTATAATCAATCCCAAACCTCTTGTCAATAGACAAACACTTTTATGTTAGACTAAAGAATTATTGCAGTTATTTGGTTTATTTAATTTTTAATGGAGTACCCATGAGGATTTGATGCTTTGCAAGGGACTCACTTATACAGCACAGAACCAAACAGTACACCTTAAGTTAAACATAGACTATAATGGTCTCTGCATATAATGATTTATGTGAAAGCACAATTAATATATTTTGAAATCATCTAATAATGTTTTACTATTTTACTTAGATGCAGATTTTTTAATCTTTATATGCAGCACCTAATTACGAAACCCCCTAAAAATGACTTTATGTGTTTTTGAATTATGGATGAAAATGTACATGTATTTTTAAAGCAAATTTACAAAATATTTGTTTTTACGTTAGCATTTTTTAAAGAGACAATTCTGTAATGTAAAATTTATTTTTCTGTATATATCATTCTGTCATCGATACTGGATTTTAGATCACGTGATCATCATTGTGATTAGCCGATTTCATTTTAGGGGGAATAGCAACTGATACTCTTGTCAGCTTTGGGGTATTTTGGAACAAACCTTGATTTTGAACATGCAATATCATTAGATTTCTGTGGCTTTTGCGAGAAACAATGTATTCTGCATATAACTGATAAAAAATCAACAAAACTGTATATTTAGCTCTAATTATCTCAAATCCGTTTTAGGGGGTTTTGGAATTAGGCCCTATATATTGCCAAAGTAGTTAACAAATATAATATAGAGGGATCCACTTTTCAATAGAACAATAAAAATGTTGAAGATTTTACACCACATTTAGCTGTATTATTTTACCGAAGCAGTCTTATCATCTGTTTCATTTTAACAAGGCGCTCGCTTAATCTCAGAGCTAATCGCTGTGCAAAGTAATATTAGAAACTGTCCCCAAAACTGTGCACTATTGCGGTAAATGGGCAAATATGTGCATGTGTAAAGTACGAAGGCTAAATCGTTCAAAGCATCGCTCACAAAAAACATCTAAGTACATCTCTAAGCAATATATATCAAACGACAATAGACAAAAAACGACTAGGTCTCTTTTATTATGCACCCGAAATAAATGTATTATATGAGAAATTTCAAAAGGCAAAAAAGTCTTATGCTTCATAATACATTTAAGCCATCTACAGAGTATGTATATAATTTTTTCTTAATTTAATATGGGGCTCGCTGGCATAAGTAAAATTTAACTAGGGGCTAGCGCGAGCTCCTCCGAGCCCCCTCCAGTTCACTTCTATGCCTAAGTATTCCCTATGTATTTATAATTATTATTAACTTGAAACGGAAATTTAATGAAAAAAGCTAAACATTATAAGACATAATCTCAAATGCAGTGTTTAAGAATTGCATACTATACGTAGCCAGGAATAAAATTATTAACGTGTGTATTTTTTACATAAGATTTATTTTTAACGTTTCCCATACGGTGCTATAAATAAAATAAATAATAAATAAAATAACGCGCGTTCCGGTGCTGTAAACTCAGTGTACATGGAGACTTTTGCGATTTTGATGCATGACAAATATGAATATATTACATTTATTATTTATATTCATCATTAAAATAATAGTTTATATATATATATATATATCAATTATAATGAAAAAGTGCTAAGAATGAGAAAAACATTGGTCATACGGAATGATAGCATAAGACACGTCTAACTCGGCTAGCGTACGCTCTGCCACAATCTTGGTGACGATCGGCACCGGACACTCCGCACCCCGCGCACTATGCCTTCCGCACCTCTCCGCACGTATACATATTGACAAATTCACGTCAGGTTCTTCGAGAAAACATTTTTTTTGAAACATTATTGAATATGGTAAATATTTATATATTGTAATTATTTTATCCTATATATAAATATATTACGGAGGAATACCTAAAATGTGAACTCTGTATTTAGTATATTTACAGAGATATTCACATAATTAGAGGTAATGTCTACTCAGTTTACATCACTGGAGAGGATAGGTAAAGGAAAATTTTTAACTTTTCAATTTATTGTTTTAATAATATTATTTTTTTATTCACTATTACCACTCCTATGGTGATTCCTGGCATACTTCTTTCATACTACACTGTGTCCTGAAGCTTTTGAGTTAGTTTAGTATTCAGAGTCCAGGTTTCACTATCGTATGTAAGGATTGGAAGAAATCACCGGTTAAAGACATTTTTCTTAAGACACAGTAGCATGTTAATTTTAAATACCACATTCAATCAACCATAAGCACTCTAGATTAGTTTTTTTCTCCATGTTATTTAACTTGTCATTAATAAAGTCATCTGCTTGGGGAGATGGCTTGCCCTAGGTATTATAATAATTAATATTGGCCCAACTATTGCGGTGTCTCGCTTCTTAGCACAAAACATTGCCAGAATAATTGCAAACCGACTAAATTCCTTTGCTGAAAATGTTCTTCCAGAATCGCAATGTGACTTTCAATCTGCAAGTTGCACAAACAACTCTCAATCTCATTTAGACAATTACAAGAAAAATGCTAGGAGCAGAACCGATCTCTCTAAAGTATGAGGTATGTATTTGAGGAGACAATTGTATGTTCTTATGTTAAAAATGTATTAATTGGAATCGTTATTATATTTTTTTTTTAAAGTTATTCCTCTCATTTCTTTTCGTTAATATAAACTAAATAAAATAAATGCAGTTAAAAAGTGTTACTTTAAACCTACTTTAATCTCAATGTGATGTTTAAGATTATAATCTTAGAAGGATGCCTTGCCACCTAGAAATTGTCAATTTTTAGATATTTCTTTTGAACTACATCAGATGAGACATACTCATTTATCTAGCCATCAGACACATATCAAGTATCGGGGTTTGAACCTCATTCCGGAATACCACCAAGTTAACATATATATTTTCATGGCACAAACGCTTACCTTATTTTGAAAATTATAAGAATTTTGACTGAATTTACTGTAAGGCTAAATAGACTATAGCCCGAGGTATTGGTAGGGACCCTGGGGCTATAATATCAATAGAAACAGAAATTTTAAAACTATTACAGTTTGATGAAGAAATAAATATTTTTGTGATTAAAAATTTGCCTTCCATGTATCATACAACCCCTACATAGAATGTGGTTTTCTGGTTCGTCCTGCTCCACCTCGAAACAGATCATTGAATTTTCTTTTGTTCTTTTCAAAAAACCTGATGTTCTTCGGTTTTGTGGAAATATTTCTTCCTCATTGATTGGTCTTTTCAAGAAACATCTGAATTTTATTTCAATTTCAGATAATGTTCTTTTGTTTTGTGGAAATTTCTTCCTCGTTGGTGTCTACAAAGTTACTAAATACCCGTAACAACATGTTTATATATTACACTCCATGTACAAACCTCCAATAAAATGCTACGTATTTATGCGATTTTGTTTAACGCAGTTTAATAACGCACTTTTATAACAAAAATATTTTTTATGGTAAAAAACAAAAATAAAACCGTTATAAAAAGTTTTATTTTGCCAGGTGGCCTCACATTTGTTAAGAATGAACATAATAGACTCCCCAATGTGTGAATGTGGTGCCGAGGAGGAAACCCTTGACCATGTCTTTTTTGCCTGTCCATTGCGGATCACAGGTTTTTTTTACAATAATCTTGTCAATGGTAATTTTCAACTTCCGGTGAATTTGTGTCATCTTCTTTCCCTCAACTTGCCTCATTCAAGCTATATAATAGCAAATTTCCTGAATGTCAATGGTATTGACTTGTGATGCAATGTTCCCTGTTCTATAGTATTGCTGTACTGCTTTCTATAAAATAATGTTTAGACTTGTTTAATAGCACAAGTCACTCTTAAAGGGTGGATTGCCTATTTGAAAGAAGAAGAAGAAAAAGTTTTATTATTAATTTTTTGGGTACCCAATATGCTTAGGGCCTGAAGCATAATATGTATTCCATGTAGGTATGAGGACAAATCTGGATAAATGAGGACGTCCGGAAACCCTACTAACAGTGAATAATCCATGAATAATATTCTGTAGCAATCAAATGCGTAATTTCTATATAATTCTATGAATTTTCTTGTAAGTAGTTCTCCCGCGTTCTCTTTGGCGCTACTTTCACGCGTAGGTACGCTTATTGCAGAGATCACCGAAGCGGCTGAGTTCGGAAACAAATCATTTTCAGACTACTGAGAATCGGAGCGCCCATTTTGATAACGCGAATGACAATAAATTCGGGTTAAATAAATTTGTGCATCAGATACACCGCAGTGCAGTGCGCCGCGGCATTGTTTCCCGGTAACAATAACCGACGCCATTGTCTGTTTGATCACAACAGTCGCGGAAAATGCGTTAATTGTTCCCGCTTGTCCATCAGCCGCCATTGTTGGCTCGCTGCAGCGGTGGAAGTCGCATTCATATTTGAGTAATGTTTGCCGAATTATGTAAAATGTTCGATAATTTAATCCATCCAGGATTGAATCGGATGTCATAATAATCTATTTTGATTTTGAGATGGTGTGGCGAATGCCATCTTACGAAATCCTTTGGCAAAGCGTTCAACTTAGACGTGTTACGCGATCGCCGATCTGACAGTTTTAAAATCATACGGTTAGCGATCGTCTTCAATGTATTGTTTTTTAATGGCATATTCAATCCTGAACGAGTAATTGTCGCATTTGATATCATTATTGACACAGAGAGTCCACACTCAATGTTCAACCGTGTCGTACTGAAAAGATGGGCACTGAAAGGACCCTTATAACTGATACGTAGTATTCATACGTCTTTCAATACCTGTTCAATTACACCCAGAATTCTAGAACTCACACTAGCGTCTCAAACGCTCATAAAGTGTCAATGATGATACAGGCAAGCATTAGTTAATATTTCATCTACAGTGATATCTTGACTGGCGAGTGTCCCAACTGACGAGTTTTTCAAGATATGAGCCGTCTTTGGCCGATTTTTTGCTTTGAGTTGAGAGCTAAAATTCGTGTTACGACCTAGCTTCAGATACCCCACCGCTAGTTGGCGCAGCAACATCTCAGCCCAGCATCTCGTGTCTCGCTCATCCACTTTAATTGGAAGCATCGGTGTAGGGCTTGCAGTTATTTTACAAAACTTCGTTTTTCCAACCATGGGTCCGAAGAAAGTGAATGCGAAGGACAGTGCTGAGAAGAAGAAGCGGATGATGTGCATTGAATTAAGAAAATAAATTATCGAAAAACATGACCAAGGTGTGCGTGTAGTCGACTTGATGTCGATAAAGGTTAAAACGCCAGCCAAAGGCGTTAAAATAATTTCTAAATAGTGGAAATATGGAGAAGTGCGGTTGTATGTTTATTGCAGTACATTATATTATATTGTGTTTTTATGCAATATTCCTTATATATTACGTATTGAGTACATTTTTCTTATTTAAATACATGTAACAAAAAAAAAAGCGTTTTTCGAGCCTTTTTTTTATAAAAAGGACAGCTGGAAGGGGGGGGGGACCGAATGAATGTCGGGGGAATGAAGTCTGTTTTTCATTACATTACTAAAAAATTAGAGAGAACATTGGCCATAAATAAATATGGCGACACTTTTTTAATTGAATAATAGCCTGAAAAAATGCACTGTTCCTGCCTGCTGCGGCCCTGTGCAATTATGTTTCCATTATTTTTCCGATAAAATTTCGCTATTGAACGAATGACAATGTTTCATTTTATATCCATTGGATTATCAGTTCCTATTTGTTGTTTGTTGTGAGTTAGGTACTCATTTCCCATTATACACCTACACGCTATTTCTAGTGCATGATTGCATTGTGTTATCTATTCCATTGTGCAAAATTCGAATTTACTCCTGCCGAATACATCTGTATACGAGAAGCTTTCGTTCAAATGAATCGTACACCATAAATACCTGCTAAATGGCCGAACGACCCAAGTAACATAATATTGATTTGTTGAATAAGAATCGTATCTGTAGAAACCATTTACAGTATCTGAAATTCCTCTCGGAATACCTCTATGCTAATATGTACTATTAGAAGAAAACCATCCAGTTAAACCAATTGCCTGTATTTAGGCGTATCTTAACTAGGATCTTTAAGGCGTCACTTTTAATTTTCAAATTTTTTACAAAAATTTGAGTTACGTATTATTCATTAATAACAAAAGTTACACTAAATTGTTTTTTATTAGATTTTTTCATTTCATATTGCTGATTTAAAAACAATAAAAAATACACATTTAAGGCAGGTTGTGTGAACAGTAAGTAGTAACTTTTTACTAACGGCAGTAGTAAAAATCCTTTGCAGGTTGTTGAAACATCAAATTTACTTCTGTCAAAGCATAGATTGAGATGTCTATACGCGCGACAAATAATCATGAAATATGCTTTATCTATGAATTTTTTCGCCTAGGCATTCGATATCTGTCACCTGAGTGGTGAAATTTTTTCGTATTATGTGTAATGTATATTAAACAACGAGATCATCATAGGACGAACTCTCATCATTAAAATATCGGAATGATCAATTGTCGTATACTGCAACATTCTAAGATCAGCTGTGAAAGGTCCGCCATATTTAACTATAGATTCTCGTGTTTACTATCGTATATCGGAGAGTAAAATGAGTTTACTACGGGATATACTTTCGAGAAATAAATATATTTTTTAATAACAATCAAACAATCCGTTTTCGCAAAAAAATTTACTTTAGTAACGTTTTTTACTACAGTAAAAAGTTACTACTGATCACACAACTGTGTTGAGAAACGTGTTGAATTTACATTTACTTTTCAGTATGGGATAAATGAAATAGCATTAAATTATCGTAATACAATATAATCTCTAGTCCGCTTTGCGCTAAAGTACAGTAGCATACGTAATCTGGTCACCCAACTATGAAACCCACATTAAAAGAATTGAAATCATATAGAGAAATTTTTACGATTTTTTTCACACCGTTGTGGGCTATCCGAAGGTATTACAAAATATGAGTCTAGACTGTTTTTTTTTTTTAATTTTTCGAACCTGGAAGATACACCCGGGATCTTGTTTTTTATCATTATGGGATTTAGTCTATGCATCAAGCTTTTCTGTACCCGATTCTCAATTAATAATTAGGCAACCAATCCAGGCTTCTACTACACCAAGAATGATGCGGTACTGTAATCAATTGATTAAAATAAAAACGGAAATATACATATTTTCAAAACCAAAAATACATTTCTTTGAACCCTAATGCCAACAGCTATATTCAATATTTTCATTTTTATTTATTTGTTAATCTTAAAACTCAACTAGTATATCGATCAAAATGGACCATTTTGTTCTGCTCGAGTGACTAATTACTAAGAATTATTATTATTAAAAATATATATTTGTTGGGTAGGTACTTCACCAACATCTATTGTCATTGATTAAAAGATGAAATAAAAGGTGGCCAGCGGAAAATTTTCAAGTTTAATATTAAAAAAAATAAAACTACAATGTTATTCCCATATTTTATTTATGCAAAATGGAGGTTAACGATGCTAATTTAACGTTTTATAAACAATATCGTCTAAATGCCGTCCATTTCTCTCAAGACACTCTTGAAATCGGACTCTTGAATTTGCGAACACGCGAGAGCAAAGTGTTGGTTCAATGACAGCAACTTCACGGCGGACATTTTCTTGTAGAACCTGAATTGTTCAAGGATTTTTACTGTAAACTCTCGACTTCCGAAGTATACCCACAGAAAAGTAGCACGGTGTAAAGTCCGGTGACCGAGATGCCCAGGGTATGTCTCCGTACTTGCTTTATCGGGAAAAATTCCCCACAGCTTCTTCATTGAAACTCTAGCTGTGTGTAAAGTAGCCCCATCATGCTAAAATTGTGTTCTGTTGTTGAACCCGGGAAATAGCTGCAGTTGCGGTACCAAAAACTCGTCGATTATTCGACAATACACGTCAGCAGTGACTGTGACTGTTATAAAAATAAGGGCCAATTATCTCTCGGGCAGAAATTACATACCACACTGTCGTTTTTGGACAATGCAAACGTTTTTGATGGCGTTTTCTTGGATTGTCGGGGCACCAGCATTTCATGTTCTGTTTATTAACATAGCCATTGATATGAAAATGTGCTTCGTCAGTAAACAATATGTTTCCAAGCGTTTGTGCCGTTCCAAAACGTTCCAGCATCGTTCTCGCTAAGGTTTCACGTAAATAATAGTCATTTTCGTTGAGAAACTGCACGATTTGCAGATTGTATGGGTGAAACTGTAATTTATCTTTCAAAATAACGTGCACTGTTGATTTTTTTATTCCAGTAAAGGGTGCAATCTTCCTTATCGATTTACGCGGATTGCGCATAATTTCACGTCGAACTTGAGCCACATGTTCTGGCGTCACTGCTGACGTTGATGGTCCCGGAGGAGTTTGGTTAACCATTGTCCCTTCTTGTCTGAACTTTTGAACCCAACACCGGATAAGTTGCGTGCTCGGTCCATCACTTACTTGTCGAATATTAAAGTGAATACAAAAAGCGCGACGCGCACGAATCAATGAATCACCGCACCCGGTGCGCTCCCGCTCATGACGACTGGCAAATCATCAAATCGCGCGTCGAACAATCCCCCCCCTTCCACTTACTTACCTCACCCTGGTGGTTTACGAGCAATTTCAATTTAATCTTGAAATTTTTTCGCTGGACACCCTATACTTATCTTCTGTTTTCTGTGCCTAAAAACTCTCTCTAATAGCGCGTGTACACTGGACATACATACACACGTACATGTCAAGGACAGATGACAGTATAGAATTGAGCACGAAACGCTCTATGATTCATCACTACATGTATTTTGTACATAGAGTAGAATGGCACAACCGGTACAAACTCACAAATCTCTGAGATGAGAGTTCAAAGTCTCACTCATGGAGATGCGCTATGGTAAAGTTTAGCAACATCATTAAAATAGTGACGTATATTTTGACTGCTTGTTGGTTTAGTGGTCAAGACACTCTCCTAGTGGTTGGGGGGTTCGAGCCTCGTTCCAGGAGACCATAAAATTAGTTTTATTTTCATAGCACGAATAGTAAGAATATTAATGTGACACGTATTACGTTTACGCAAGTCAATCTTTATAAATTATCCAAAATTTCATAATATGTCTTTACGCGTCTTGTTACTTCGATTGGCACCACTGGGTTTCCCGATTGAAACCTGCGATTCCTGAAACCACCAGTGCGCACTTCGGTCGGTCGAAATCTACCCAGCTAAAAGTACAACAACATCGCACCAGAAAGACAGCGAACACAATAAAAAGGTAAGTGCAGTGTTCATATATCATACGCGTCCTTATTGTTTGTCTGGGAACCAGCTATCGAAGGCATTTACATAAGCAATGTGTATCCTACAGTTGTTCCACTTTATACGTATAAATTTAAAACGGATTTAATTTTGAAATCATTTTTATTTAACAAATGAGAATGCCACATAAGAAGAGTACGTACATCGGCTGAAAAAGCAGTCAAATGTCAAATAAATCCGTGTACACTTGCGCGAACAGTTGCCCAACATCTTCGTCCAGATTTGGTGGTAAAATTGTCAGAGAAATAATGGGAGTGAGAATGACGACCGTGTTTTGTCATCGCGTCTACTTTTGTGTTCACGCTTTGAATGATAAAAGATCTATTCAGGCGAATACAAAAAGTGTCGCTTTTATCTACGCAAACAATGGTTACAAATCAAAGAAATTTCTCACACAAGCTTATGGCAGATATATAATACGGATGTATATTATACATACATCTAAATATCTACATGTGCGTTTATGCTCTGGACGCGCTAAACGTGATTATTAAGGAAGCAAGAAAAAAATATTTATATGAAAACTAATTATACACTGATTTAATATTCCGACAATCTTTCAAATATGTGCGAAAAATTTACTAATCTATCAACATAAAAATTACCGAAAATTACCCAATAAAAACGATAAAATACCGTCTACCAAAACTACATCTGGACAGAGAACCATTCAGTATTACTGTACAAAATTATACAATAAATACAAAACTTATTATAAAACAGATTAAAGAATTAGACAATGTTAAAAAGGGTACTAACGACGAGCATTATATAAAAAAAAATTCTTAGAAATATAAAAAAACACTTGAACAACCTTTAAACAATAGCCCACTTCGACAGTCCTAGTGAGGAGGCATTATTTTTGATAAAAAAAATATTGTTAAACGAAGGATAAAAAATAAAATAATAACTTCCAGGAAACTAAATATTAATGTAACAGCTATTTTGCTTTCTTTATTCTGTCCATAACCGTAATTTCCCTTATAGATGATATTTTCGGAGTCGTAGTCCACCGTGTACAGAGATTCCAACACCGCCACTTGCCTCGCGCCTCACTTCACACCTGCCATACGTCAAACGTCAAATGACTGTTCGTCCGTTGGATGTAAAAATAAACATTTGTATTTTAATGCCTTCTGTTTAGTCAATTTTTTTATAATGAGCGATTGTAGGCATCTACGAGTATGTGACGTTTGTTAGCGCGTTTCGAATCGATCGCTGTGTACATGGGCGGTCCCACGTGTATTCGGTGCTGAAAGTTATCTTAACTAAATCTGTGAGACTTACCTCATCGTGTTTCATTATATTATAATAATTCACCTGTTATCGTAAAAGTTACCATTACTTAACGCTTATCAAACACGCTATCAATTCAATAGCGCATACTTTTTATTCGCTCTGGTAGGAAACGTTAGGATGCGTGATGAGAGGATGATCTATGGCGCCATGCAAGGTGGGAGCGGTCACTTTGTTTCTGGCGAGCGGATCGCGACTGGAGTAGTCGAAGGAAGAGAGCTGTCCAAGATGAAAAATACGGTGAGGCTTGTAAGGTCTATGACGATTCAGTGGATTGCTTGCAAATTCTAAAATGGCGGCGTGCTTTGCCGCAAGACTCCGGTCATTTCTCGAACTTTCCATCTTGTTAGTGATTGACTTATCGTTCATCGTTCTTATATATTCCCAGAAATCTCTAATTACTCCAGACTGATGTAAATACATAATATAAACAAGTAACCCACTTAACTTTCATATGTTCAATCTCTTCGATAACTGACCAATACATTAACATATTTAGCTAGCGGAAGAATTTAGAATTGACAAATAAAGCTGCGCATGTGTTTTTTCGCAAAATTGCTACCAAATGCACGCGAACTAAACACAACTCTAGCCCCGCGCGGTATTCTAAATGCACGTCTTCGCTTGAACAGACGTGTTGCAAAACACCGCATGTGTGTATTTGAATGTATGCGTTTTAATACACTTTAAACGTGATATTATTTATATATTTTTAATATTAACAAGTTGGAGAATTTTCCGAGAATAATAATAATTAATATTTTTCGAGAACGAAAATAATTTCTCCTTCATAAAAACATACTTCTATGTATGATGAATACAACCTATAGTGATAATGTCCATCGCTTTTACTACATCTATATTAGCAGCATAACCTAAGTCTATGCCTAGTGCACGCCACTGGTACTCATTACCCTACTATCACTATGCAAGAATTATTTCTAATTTTTATACTGTTAATTCATGGTGGAATTCCATTTTGATGAATAATTAATATGCAAAATTTACTTCACGATTTATTTTCACACACATTACCTAGATAGGTTCACTGTTAAATCACCTTCAAAAGTAGACATCTTCCTTCCGACACTGACCTGAATTATAGATTTTATCAGTAGTAACTAAAGTAAAAAAAAAATGCAAAAACGTGTTGTTTGATCGTTGGTAAAAAAATATTTACTTCTCGAAAGTACATCCCGTAGTAAACTCATTTTACTCTCCGATATCCGATAGTAAAAACGAGAATCGATATTTAAATATGGCGGACTCTTCACAGCTGTTCCAAAAGTCACCTGACACATTGATACTTTGAAAGTTGCAGTATACGACAATTAATTATTCAACGTGCAGACGTATCAGTAAATAAATTCAATGAAGCTTCATGAATAAATAAATTCGAAGTTCATTTATCTTATCGGGCAATTCACACACCAGAACCCCACTTGAAAATATTTATCTTACTAGTACCTTGAAAAGCTTGCTATACAATTTTAGAACATTCCAGGCGTGCACCTACAACATTTCAAAATTAAATCAATTTGAGAAATTTTATAAATTTTTAAAATCACTGCACCTACCCACATACGAATATTTTCATTGTTCACACACAAATCGATAGCAAAAAAAAAATCCCTGTGTGAATCTAAAGAAATGCACCAATTTATAAAAAATACTTTTTCAAAACCATTCCGACGCGATAAACGTTTAGATATTGTTTTTCTCTTTCATCATTAGAGCTCCGTTTTACTAGTAATCTACAGAATTTCCTGTGCAGTGGAGACTTTCGTAGAGGGTTTCTTTAGAAAAGTTTGTTTGAAACTTTAGGAATTCACGCTACCCCCAGACTCCATTCAATGATCTTCCCCTATTCATTCGGTTTTAATAGGACACTATTTTAAGGGTTGGTTCGGCTATTGTGGAAAAGTCTTCGACTACCATCCAAACCAGATTTTTTCAAAGTTGTTTAGGAAAATCGAAATGAATAGTTTTAATTTGAAAATGATTAATTTATATAATTCTTTTAAATAAATATATCATCTTCTAAGTACCTAATTGATTTTTTTTTTTACTTCTTTTGATTCGTGTAATGACAATTATAAGAAAACTATCCTCTCAAAGCTTGGTGATATATAAAAAAATTATAAATCTAGGACACAGCGAGTTTAAATGATATTTTAAAACTATTAAATATTGAAAAATAAGACGAATATACGATATTTTTTAATGCGCCAAATATTTTTTTAATGCGCTAGATATTTTTTTAATGCGCCAGATATTTTTTTAATGCGCCAGATATTTTTTTAATGCGCCAGATATTTTTTAAATGCGTCAAGCATGCCTTCAAATGACCGGCGTTTCCATATTATTTAATTTAGTTTTGATATCACTCTAATATTCAAAATACAATCATATATATGTAATTTTCTTATGCCATTATAACGAGATCTACGTTCATTTCTACCACATTAAAACGCACGATTATAGCGGTAAACAAAGTGTATTTTTGTTTATTTTTTAAAGAAATTTTAAAGGTTTTATAATTATGAATTTCTCCTCGTTATAGAAAAATAATCTGGTAATGTAATTATTACATTGCCAGTTTTTTTTTTACAGTTTATATCATAAATCTAATTAAAATCTCTATAAATTATATTAGATTTAATGTGCTTTAAATCGTTTACTTGGAGGATTTTGAACTGCTAGGATCTGCTTTGATTAGAATATTATTTCAATATTCTTGACAATTGTGAAAATAATGCATTTTTTTGGAATCAGGTGCTTATAATATATTTTAAAGGGTTGGTCCAGATTAGTGCAGTGTAACATTAATTTTAATTAAATAAAAACTGTTTTTAAAAACATTGTGGAAAACGTCTTGAAGAATCATAGAAAATATAACATTTTTATAAATAAAGTTGATAAAAAAAACTTAAAATAATGTAGATGCAAAGTTTTGTTTCGCAAATTTCTTCACTCGAGTTAAAGTGAGAATATGAAATATGTATATTGTTTTCAATGTGCTTCACAAGAGCATGAATTCTAAGATTCCAAATTAACCATAAATAAACAAATAACCTTAACAACTTAATCCATCGCCAGCGTTCAATCGTAGATCTGGAGAATGGGGCCGGAATCACGAGAAGATGGACTCGTTTAGTCTAGCGGTTGACATCCAGCTGGTCACCGTGTAATCGAAGATCAATCCTTGTGCTGAACGTTCGCCACATTAATCATATTCTTTACAGTATCTCATCTCTGTTTTTGTAAATATAATTTTAATGTTTACCTTGTGAGAAATCTTTTAATCACATTTTTTTGTCGAAAAGCAACATTCGGTCATCTCTGCCTACAAAATACAGTACACAACAAATGACAACAAGCTCTACGTTCACTCTACATCATTTACGCGAGTTTCGAGATAAAAATTGTAATTGTTTATACGCTTACAATACGACACGACGAATATTCTTGTTTCTCGTATTTATTGGCTGGTTAAAGAACAAGATTAACAATTTCGATGAAAAGTATTTAAGACTATAATAGAAAATATGATTAAAATCATGGTTCAAAGTTGCAGAGGAAGTTTATTGAACATTGCAAAAAAGTAAATAGTTTCACATAATGGCGCACGTAAGGTTTCTGGACCCGACCCGATCGGGTAATGACCCTAAAACCCGGATCCGAAACCCGCCGGGTTCGGGTTTCAAGCGAATTGCTGCAAAACATCGGAAATTGACTGAACGATCGAATGCATTCGAATTTGTTTAAGGCGCTTAAAGACCCAAATTTAAATCCTTCAGACGAAGCTTTAAGTTTGGCTACACGACTGAAGAGCAGGCTTTTACAAAGTTCGGTTTCAGAAGTCAATTCTATGGACAGTATAAAAGATTCAATATTAATCTCATTTTAAAATATGCTGAAACACCGGAGAAACAGGAAACGGACAATTTTAAATATTTAAGGGAAGAATTTGCCCTATTTAAAAACAATAAAAAGCGTATATTCAATCTTGAGAGGCTCTACGACGCGCTTTGCACCATCTTCGACTGACAATGTCGACTAAATTTTACACGGAAATTGGACCCGGACTCGGAGGGTTTCAAAACCCCGGGTTTTCAGAAACCCTAGGCGCTAGCTCACGGATGAGATTTCTCTCTGAGACAATGCAGAGTCGAACGCGAAGCGACCTATGATGCATTGCTGCATGTTCATGTACGCAGAGTACAAAAACGCAACCGGTACTCACCGACGTATACCGACAAATCTCTGAAATGAAATATCAACGTCTCATCCGTGGACACACACCATAACAATATGTGACTATTTTGTATAACAATATTATTTTCTATTTGGGATTGAGATGATCTTGTTTAAATGCCGTTGCATTTTGTTCCGGTATAAAAATGGAGTTGCACGTAAGTAAAACTTATTTGCGTATTCTAATTTTATATTTTGATATTCATCTCTTTATTTGTAAATTATATTATATTTTGAGCGTTTTTTTTTATAACACAGTTTTTATAGCACTTATTGCAATATTATAGATATTTTTTTATTTTTTCGTTATTCCGGTTAAGTTCGACGAATGAAAAAGAATAGCGATTAATATTTCAAAAATACAGCGCTGGAGATTATAATGCATCACGTGCTCCAATCAAAACAGCCCGGGAAAAATACACAAAAAAAAACAAGGTAAAAAAATACAAGAGTGAGAACAGTTCCAATTGCGGAAGTGAATGTTTTAATAACTCCCGTGACGTATTTTAGTCTCCATCGAAATGTGGGTTCAATGAGCCGATACTGAGAAACTTCTCGTGATTGGGACCGCTTCTGTAGCGCGGTCTCCCCCGGCCCGCGCCGCCCCCGCCCACCGAACTGATGCCGCCTACCGTAGTGTAGGCAAAAACACCGAAGCATTCAATATGAGAAAACAGAACTCGGGTGTCACGTGTCTCTGCCCAAGTTGTTACTTAGGCATTCACAACTGTCAAAGAGACGAACACTTCGTGCTTGGAGGGGGGCGCCAGTGGCGGCTCACCCGGGCCCCGGGGGCCGTCGGAGTTTTCTCAAGTGAGAAGTAAACCAAACCAAGAAATAAACCTCATTCTGCAAATAACATACACAAGTGTCATCGTATCAGTAGTAGACTTTCAAATATATAGATTTTCTATAGTTATGGTGGCCGCTGTGCGACTCAACGGTAAACGTTTTCGAAAAAAAGAATCAATTGTGAAAATATACTTTATTATCAAAAAATCGAGCAAATACCTAATCAGACATTCTTAAATGTATTGAAATACATAATGTTCCGTTCCGGTGGTAACACGACACGTTTGATCATTAAAGGCCGACTGCTGACAGTGCCGATGCCGCCTGACGATAGATTATATAACCATCGTACTAAATACCTCATATGTATGAATCGTTAAAATATTTTTTTCGGTGTCTTATGTATAGTATACAACTATTATTTATTAATAATATTTGTTTGTTTTATTTCCAATGAAAGCACCAGATGTTTAAAAAACGATATTAAAAATAATAGTTTTTGGTTTGAGCTTACTGTTAATTATTCTTAACCTTTACCATACCATGATATAAAATACTAATTCGGAGCCATGATGTCAACTCGTGTTACCGTAAGAAATTATTAACATTTTTAATGAGAAAAATCTTTTATTAGCTTAAATGTCTTTAAAATTATTGAACCTATAAACTTACTCTAAATATTAAGCATTAAATGTAAAAATAGGATCAATATTCTAATATATTTCGGAGCATTCATCACGTCGTATGCAATACTATAATTTTTTTTATCTTTCTTCGTTTAATTAGTGAGAAAGAGATTTCATGTATTCGTCTGTTTGTTATTATTTTTATTTTGAAATTAATCTATCATATCTATTTGTCTTACCACAAATGGTATTTTTTCCAGAATATTAATTTAACAACAGACTAAATTGAAAAATAATTATTTTTAGAGGATTCGCTTTACTAAGTCTTTTCATAAGTCAGTTCTGAGTGAAAAGGTTTTCCTTAGAATTAAAATTACATGTTTAATTGAGGTGGTGAGGATGGCATGGTTTTGCGAGGGTTAATGAATCGTCCCTAGGGTATGGATACGGATAAAATACACGATAACAGCGGGTCACCAGTAAAATTTAAGTAATATACAAATATTTTTATGTACGTATATTCCTTACCATCTTGGCTACACCCTTAATAGACTGTGGTGTCAAATTGTCAAATAACGATTTTTTTGCATTGATTAGTATTGTTGATATACTTTGTTAATAATACATTATTAGCGTGTAATATTAGAGGTAATATTTAAATTTATTATTATAAATGTCTTCCCGTTGAACTTTGTAATAATGATAGCATTAATGAAGACTTTAATATATTTGTAAACTGCGATTTGTGTGTCCTGTTTGCTTGCGTCTCTCGCACTGGATTCTCCGAGAGGGAGATTTTTATTTACATTGCAATATTTTCGTTATATCATGGGAATATCCAGAAAAATATCGGATCGAAGATTTCATCATTCAAATTGTTAGTAGAAGAGTCCTTGAAAATCAGAGAATATCCCGGCTAAATATTCTAAGGTACGAGAGGTCTATATTTCATGTATTAGGAGCTGTTTTCAATAAAATGATTATCAACATCTTGATCGTCTCTGACGTTTGTTAAGCGGACAAGCACTGAGAAGAAGAAAAATATCAGAATTTATGAGTTATTAAGGACAACATATTCTTATTCAGAACATAGATTGCATTTAATAGATATTTTAAATACTAATTAATACATTTAATTAGTATTCAGAATTTATGATTATTTATTTGAAATAAGAAAAACATATTCCATTAGGATTGTGGCCTTATATACAAAACTTGAAAAGGTCTAAAAAGTTATTCAGAGTTATATATAAATAGCCTCTTGTTTATCACTCTGATAACCCATTTCTGAGCCTCAATAATCAGATCCATTAAAGTAAGAGCTGCATCGCTCCACGCACATATTGCGTAACTGATAAAATCTAAGACGTGTAATGCTGATGAATTCAATTTTTAATTTTTCGTCAGATGTATCGCCGTGAGAACTGCCCGAGACTGGCGCGCCGCTGGCCACCCCCCTCTGGTCCCAGCGGCGGAGCGAGTGTGGGGCTCTTTTGAAAATGCTCTGAATAAGAGCTAAATTGTAGCCACAATGATGTCTTTCAAAATCGGCATGAATAGCGTTAATTTCGAATAGCAAAATGGTCGGGTAGCGAGGCGCAGACGTAACTTCGGAAATGTCAAAAAATATTATATTTGCCGCGGGCGGAGGAGGGGTTTTCCGCGGGCGCGGGGCGCGGGGGCATTTCCATATATGATGGCAAGGTCGACAGCCAATCAAAAGGCAGAAATGCAAATGCTGAAAAGGTTCCGCTCTGCTGTAAAGGGCTGCAGGATTTAAAAAAAAATGTAAACATTG